>OZ057417.1:39315624-45028124 GCA_964056705.1 Troilus luridus | reverse complement strand
AATCAATGGATTGGCCGTGCAGGACCAGTGGCTTGGCCTGCTCGCTCTTCAGACCTGACACCACTGGAATTTTTTGTTTGGGGTGACATTAAATAAAAAGTCTATGCAAGGCCAGTGAATGACCTTAATTCTTTACGAAGAAGGATAATTGAGTCTTCTGAAACAATAGCACGTATCCAGGTCCGTTCTGATACTGCTGCTGTTGAAGAAAGATGCCGAGCCTGTCTGAATGCTCACGGAAATCACTTTAACATTTAATATGAAAGTTAATGGTTTACA
The DNA here is from genome assembly GCA_964056705.1 of Troilus luridus. NCBI lineage: Eukaryota > Metazoa > Arthropoda > Insecta > Hemiptera > Pentatomidae > Troilus > Troilus luridus. The sequence goes on along the minus strand of OZ057417.1, from coordinate 45,027,845 downwards.
TTTAATAAATAAAGTATATATATATATATATATATATATATATATATATATATATATATATATATATATATATATATATATATATATATATATATATATATATATAAGTTATGAGTGAGAGCAGGACAGTATTATTGCTAATCCCACTCATGCAAATGTAAACACTGTAAAACAGATAAAAGCAGGATTATCAGACCAAATAAAGCAGTGTGTTTCCAGAAGTCAACCAGTGTGTTTCATTACAACCTTTTTCATTCTTTTTTTTATTCTATTTTGTGCGACATCGCTTAAGTTATATATATATATATATATATATATATATATATATATATATATATATATATATATATATTACAAATGCAGCCCAGAATGAAGAGATGAGAAGAGAGAAATGTAGACTACGGAGGAGTTTATCGAAAGGGTATAAGGTGGGACAGTATTGGACCTCCGGTAAGATTTATATGGGCCGCCCTATTTCCCAGGGAGATACTACATCATCCCTTCGTACCAACGCATCCTTACCACATATATTACCTACATGCGATATAGCTACTATGGGTACATCGTGATCGTAACTATAGTAATGAATATCGCAAGTGAGCTGTCATCTATTTATCTACTATTCAATTAACTTCAATTTAGTTGATATAAGTGAAGTGATCTAGGACAAATCACCTCCCTGCACACCCGTTGTCCATGAAACAGAAAAGTCTCTATCATGTACTGAGCCCCAGGCCCGGTCCAAGGGTTGTAGTGCTACAGGTTTTTTTAAATTTTATTTTTATATTATTATATCGAACTAAATGATGCGGATGGAGGTCAGAAAAAATTCTCATTAGTGAGAAGAACTGTTTATTTTTAAAGCCAACGTTTCGACCCCACATTGCATGTCTTGTTCAGGGCTATTGATGAAGCCAAGAGTTGGCAGTTTAATTTCTTATAATTTAACGACTTCTTTATGTAGCAATTATTTAATTTTTTTAATTATAATTTTTTAATCCTTGCTTTCTTTTTTTTATATTTTTGTTTTGAAGAGAACTGAACTCTGGTGGCTCAAATGGTTAGAGTGTTGCCACGGTGAGGCGAAGATCCGGGTTTGAATCCCGGCTGGTGGCAAACCTTTTCTATTCAAAATACAAATATTTAATTGAAAAAGAGAAAGGTCAACAGAGACATTAAACAAATGTTAATACATAAATGGAAAAATTCCAACTAAAAACCTTAAGTCTCTAAACTAAAACAGGAAATTGAAAATACCTTTCCAATATTTCGCCTCTTCAGGCATCCTCAGGGCAGAAAGAGAATAACAGCAAAGCAAAAAATGAATTTTGCACCCAAAAACACACATCCCGCCACCTCTAAGGCTCAAATGCAACTACTGAATCAAGTAACAAGACATTTGCAATAAATGTGTAAAAAATCGATTTTTTGCCGTTCGCCCTTGGAATATCTGTAGTCGCGGACACCCTGCAATAAGTAGGTTTTGAGACAAGTTTTAAGGAGCCAAAATAAAGGTTTATACAGCTTTATAGCCGACTATCTCTCATTCCGAGAGATACCCTAATTTTATTGGACTCGTTGGGGAGCAAGAAGGAATTTATTATTATTAATTTGCTTATGTTATCATTATTGCATTAAATTCTATTTACATACCCTGATACTCGGTGTTCCTTCCGACCTTCCAAAGAAATCCTCTACGAACTCCAGCCACATCCGAACTACTTCCGATCCTCCCAGATTCCCGGAGATACGACCCAGACTGAGCGCCCGGGAACACAGGTACAACTAAAAACCACCACGGGTCTCGCAGCGGTTCATTCCGTGGCTAGAGTTGTTCAATTAATCAGGGAATCGATAGAGACGATAAGATAGGGGAAACCTGGTGGAGATAAATTGACACCTTTCAGCGATTTGTTAACTATGTTGCGTCAAATGTGTTATCCTTTTGTAAATGCCCACGTTTATTGCAAATAAAATAAATATAAAAACAATTCAATTAATTTCAAAGTTTGAGGTCCCAGGCTGCTTCACTAGATCAGATTGGTGTCCCGAAGGTCCCGGGTTCAAATCCGGCTATGGATAAAAATTTATCCCGTCCAGCCGGGGATGGATCTAATAACTGGATACCCAGATTAAGACGGGAATGGTTACGGTTGAGCGTGGTCTCCAGACTTAGAAAAGAAAAAAATAATTACGAATGATATAAAAACTTGAATCTTCAAATGAAGTTAATAATAAATCTCAATAATGTAATTAATACTGGAATAAGAAAAACTGAACCACAATGACCCGTGATTGGTTCGGGTTCAGTACGCGGTATAAACTGTACTGTTTCTTGGACAACGGCTGTTCAGGGATATTTACAATTTATTTTTCTTGATTGCGAAAAACATTTTTTCAAGTTGTTTGTTTATTTATCGGCACTTTATTGAGCTATGGCTAATCAGAAGATGCAGAAGTAGGTGCCCTAAAATTTGCCAGCCAAGTTTAATCAGGAGAGATATTTTTAACGAGTACCTTACATCGTTCATCCTCGAGACCCCCGTTTAACGTCTCTTTCCAAGGACGGCATGACCAAGGATTATTTACTCCCTCTAATAATACTAGAGCCACCTGCCGGGCTACGAACCCTCGATCGGGTTAGTAGGTTGTTATGGTAACTTCTAGACTACAGATCGCCCCATGTTTTCTAGTTTCGATATGTCTTTTCGCAGATTCTTTGAGCCTTAACAAACTATAAAAAGGAATACTCGGAAGTTTCCTGATCGATTCGAAATTAAAATTGAAGAACGTTTGTGAAAGGCAGCCCACGTATTCATTTGACGTCCCACACACGCTGTCGTTAGATCAATGTTCCTCAGTGCCACATCATTGGCATCCATTTATATCAGAGGTATGAGACAGATTATGGCGGATCGGTAAATTTTTGTTAATAAAACCCGTATCACTACAACCCATGAAGGGTCTTGGGTTCAGTACGTGGTAGAGACTGTAATGTATCTAGGAAAAGGGTTGTCCAGGCAGTTTATATGTAAGAAATCAATCTCAACCGGGTTATTAGTTGTTCAATAGTTTATCATCATATTATTATAAGGGTAACCACTTCACAGAGCCAGGGTGAGCCTCAGGAGGGTATCCACATCCCAGAGAGTCCATTAGTAATTATTATGTGTACAATTATAATTTCCAGGAGAGAAAGGAAAAAAAAATTGTAACAGTGTGTCGTAGATATTGTTTTGCTTCTAGGACAACGATTGTACACGGAGGTGATATGTCACCAGGTTATCCCGCCATTGAGGCTACTTTTTAGTACAGGCTGGGAGAGCCCCAGGAGAATCTTCAAATTCACAGGGTTTTTAAAAATTAGAATTTCCAGGAGCTGAACGCCTTTAAATATTTATGGATTAGTTGGTTTTAAAACTAACTTTAAATATTTAAAAGTTTATGGATGTTTATAGGAACCTAGTGATTGTTTTGAGGTAGGGTGCTTTTTAATTAATAAAAATATTAATAAAGGATTGGAGCTAAAGTTAAATTTATAGGGAAATTGTTTATGGGCTTCATGATACATCTACAGCCCCGGTGAATAAGTGGTTAAGTCGGATTTTCTCCAGAAAGAGTTAACTGCTTTCAGATTACCGGAACCGTATCATTCTCGTAGTTTTTGGCTTGAAATGGAGTTGTAATATAAACAATAACTCCTTTACAAGCCAATGCCTTGGTTAGCCCCCCTTTCACTACGAAAACAACTCGACTCCGCTAACTTAAGTGCAAGAAACTCATTTTGGAGAATATTAGACTTAACCGCTTATTCACCGTGGCTTTAGACATAGTTGTTGATACGATTACTTCTTAAATATTGACATAACTACACCACCATTTCCATACTAAAGCTCACAATCATTTTAGCTTAGTAGAATATTAAAAATGAAATGAATGAAAAGTTAGAACTTGTGACTTTACTAGAAGCGTTACCGAGGTCTCTCCGGGTGAAATTGGAGGACGTTCTTCACTTAGAAAAGAGAGAACAGTTCTTCAGTGAAAGAACAGGTCTATATACATGCGGAGTTTGTATAAAGCAAAAACCAAGAAAACGAATGAACGAAATACGGAAGAGAAGCAAAAAAACTGTTGAAACAATGACGAGCTGGCGAAAAGAACCGGATTAGTCCACGAAATTAAATTTAACAGGATGGCTAAAAATCTAATATTAATATATGGAGGAGATTAAAGAGACAACATTTCGTTATTATAGATATGTGGTTTTCCTACTTAGAGACGGTTTTCATTAAAAATATTAACAGGGATCGACATAACGCCAAGGCCAACAAAACTGTGAGAGGGAGAGAGAGCGAGAGAGAGAGAGAGAGAGAGAGAGAGAGAGAGAGAGTGAGAGTGGGGGGGGAGAAACAAAGTTAGTGGAAACAGACTTTTTATACTTTTTCTGGAGTTCAAGGGAAAAACTACATCTATCTTTTTCCAATATTTTATTCAGCTGTTGGAAAGATATATATAACATTGATATATACGGATGTACAAGAGACATTCTTACAGTAACTAACTAGGTGACATATTATTATTGACTAACCGAATTTATTGAATAATATTCACCCGACAGTGGATGTTATCATCTGAAGCGGAGTGGCTCAGTGGTAAAAGGCTAAGAGCAATCCAAAGGTCCTGGGTTCAAATCCATCTCGCTGACAGATTATTATTTAATCTGTTAGGGGCCAGAGATGGATCCTATGCGATCTAGGACTCTCCTGGAGCATACTCTGCCTCTCTATAAAGTGGGTATCCAAAGTAAGGGGTGATACTCTGGAGGTTGAAAGTGATCCAAGACAAGTCACCTCCCTGCACAGCCGTCTCTACCACGTACTGAACCCAATACCCTTCCCTTCATGGGTGGTAGTGGTAAAGATTTTTTTTTCAATCGACATTACTGAGTTTACCGAATTTATCCTTAAGAAGAAAATCCGTCCACTGACCGCTAACTAAAGCCAAATTCTTCAGATCATTCTTAACGCAGTTCTCCCACTTACGCCACGGTCTGGCCCTCAGACGCTTCCCAATCGGTACAGCGATTGTTTGTAATTAAATACGTTATATATATATGTAGACCTTAAATATTAAACAGGATATTCGGATTCCAAGGAGCGCTCAGATCTAGCGAGATCCTTCCACAGACGACTGACGGCTGGGACACAGGCGCCAGTTTGCTAAGTATCATTGAAAGTTAAATTGGAGACCTTGTACTTGAGGGGGAGCTATCAGAGAGCTGTCTTTGTCCGAGCCTGAGAGGAAATTACTAGTCAAAGGAAATTATGTTTCCAATAGTTGGATTAAACTGAGGAGTCGGTGCTTCTCTAGGAAAGCCGAGGATTCGCCAATCGATATCAATAACAAATGATCCATAAAAAGGTGCCAAGTTACCTTAAGTTAACACTTCTGGGGTTCAGTACATGGTAGAGAATGTACTGTTTCTTGGAAAACGGTTGTGTAGGAGTCCCAAGAGGGTACCAGATCCCATAGTGTCCGTCTTATAATCATATTTTCTTTTAGTTTTCCGTTTTATAGTACTATAGCTCTGTTTATTATTACATTAATTTTAATTTTGTTTACTTATTTATATGTTTTATATTCAAACTACTATCATTCTTTTATATGAAAAAACACTATTAAATATTTACATCTTCTCTGTAAATAATCTGATAATGTACAGTTAGGGGTGTCTCTTGCATGAGACGAAACCCACACTTTCACTATGTGTTAAATCTTAAAATTCATTATTAAAAAAAACCATGTAAGGCTAGGAATAGCCGATCTGGAAATAAAGAGAATATAAAAAAAAGGCATTAGGACTCAGCCATTCCACTCCCTTTCTTAACACACACCCGTCCATAGTTATATCCGTTATATACTCCCGTCTACGTTTTGGACTAGTCAGTGTTTTTTTTTTAAACAATGTTTTATTATCTTCGCCTGTTCTTATGTAACGGACTCTTTCAACTCGTCTTTCGGCCACTTCAACACATCGATTAAACCTTTGTACCTTTCTCAAGGACCGATGGCAATATAATCATTTAATAAATTTGTCTTATTATTCTAATCAAAAACTTTAGGATTAGACTCTTCATATTCGAAGTATTAAGAGGAGTACTAAGGCTCAATATTTGGGACAAGTGTGTGAGTTTCTATTTAGCAGCGATAAATACTAGTTTAAATAATATATATAAAACACGTTTTTTAGCTCTCCAAACTAAAAAGTAGAAAATAAATATTAGTCTTTGAAGAAACCAAGAACACGCGTTTATAGCTCGCCGAACTGAAAAGTAGAAAATAAATAACGGTTAAAAAATTCCCGTTTTAGAAAACAAGTTAGAAATAAGTTAATATTTATACACACACATATATATATATATATATATATATATATATATATATAATATATATATAGGTAATCTGGCAGTGTGAGATATTAGCATACCTTTTGTGTGCAAGATCGATTCATGCTGATAGGACAGGTGCGCGTAAAACCTTCCCTACGTGATATCCATACAGATGTCGTGTTTCCATCCTCCTATTCTGTTCAGCAGTTTTTTATCTTTTCAAGAAAAGGTTTTACTATGTGTTAAGAAGCTATTCACGACTGACACCTTGCAGAAAAAAGAAGAAAAAAACGTGATGGTTCAGTATGAAGATGAACCTGAACTCTAGAATTAAAAGAAATCCTGCACCAAAATAATTCTCAAAGACTGTACTGTTTTTGAGTTAACGATTGTGCAGGGATTTGTTCAATTCACCATAGGTAGTATCCTTGGCCCAATCCTTTATACATTTTATACAGCTGACATCCCAACTCATCCTAATACTATCTGTACGGGCGTGATTAGACTGAATAGAACAAAAAAAAAGATAAATAATGAAATATAATATATTAGTAGAATAGCGTCGGGGTTTTAAATAAATTGGCGAGATACTGAAACATGTGGTTTATTAAATTTAAATATATTAAGGTTAGACATTTGATAATTAAAGAAAAAACAGCGAATAAACAATTTTTACAAAGAAAGAGACAAAAAATGAACAATGAATAATGTTATGCAAAGAAATTATTAAATCTTAATTATTAACTGGAAATGATGCTTCGTATGAACAAATCTTAACAGTGGAATTTATAGTCTTTATCTTATAAGATGACTGAAATGAAATCTCTGAGGATGACGACGACCGGTGAACAAGTACTCTTGCTAATTGTATGAAAGAGTGGACTTACAATTGGAGAGAAGGATTCTTTTCATTGGCTCCGAGTGTATCTGGTTACTAGGCGATGTAGTGGTATCAAGAGCATGCTTCTCATATCCGGTGCTAGCCGACCTAGAGCGATGGGTGAATATCATAAATGTCCTGGCTCAATGCGATGAACGACAAGGTTAACTTCAGTCGAGGAGATCAGAGATGATGTTTCCAGCTCGCAATCAGGAAGTCAAGAGAGAGCATGAAGCGAAGAGCGTGATTCGGCCCACAGATGGTGTTTCAATCTGCCTTCCTAATCTAGATGGCTATAGCCGATCATGGCGGCGGTGACTAGTAAATTTGAATATACCAAGCTTTAATGTTACGCTACTGAACATCCCCCCCCCCATGGCACGACAGAGGCATTATTGAGAAGGTAAGGGGCATAGGCGGGTGACCGGTCGTTTTATGACACCTGTCGCGGTTTGGAGGCTTGCGACTCGGGCGATGCCGTCCGCTCCAGGATGCAAGTCGAGAACCCGCGCTAAGGGCCAACGCAAGGGCGGAGCATTGTCGGTCTTGATGAGAACGAGAGACCCGATTGTCAGTTCGGGGGCCGATTCAGTCCATCGGGATCGTTGTTGGAGAGTATGGAGATACTCGATTGACCATCGTTTCCAAAACGTTTGATGGATCTTGGTTATGAGTTTCCAACGAGTCATGCGATTGACAGGAACCTCCGTTAGGTCATGAGCTGGGGCAGCGTTTAGAGGTCGGTGAATAAGAAAATGTCCAGGAGTTAGAACTTCTAGATCATGCGGATCCGTCGAAAGGGCACATAGAGGTCTACTGTTGAGCACGGCTTCAACCTGGGTGAGTAGGGTGGAAAACTCCTCAAAGGACAGAATTTGAGTACCCATTACAGTACGGAGATGGCGCTTAGTGGACTTGATAGCGGCCTCCCATAGACCCCCAAAATGAGGCGCACTTGGCGGAATAAAATGCCATTGGATACCTTCACGCGAGGCGTGATGAGTGATGGCTTCCTGAGTATCTGATTGGCGAAGGAAACGCCCGACTTCGTTGATTTGGCGACTAGCTCCTACGAAATTGGTCCCGTTGTCGCTATAGATATCTGAAGGGCGTCCCCGTCTACCACAAAAACGTGTGAAGGCAGCTAGGAAGGCTGCCACGGATAGTTCGGAGGTGAGTTCCAGATGGATGGCCTTAGTGGTGAAGCACACGAACGCGCAGATATAGGCCTTGGTTACCCGGCAACCCCTAATGCGAGCGGAGGAAACGGAATAAGGACCGGCGTAGTCGATCCCTACCTTCGAAAAGGGGTACGTGGGTGTAACACGGTCCTTGGGAAGCCGCCCCATAGTGGGAATGAGTGGTTGAGGATTGACGTGAAAACATTTGTTGCATTTAGCTAGGCGACGACGAACCACGTTTCTTCCGTCTAATATCCAGAATCGCTGGCGGATAAAGGAATGCGTGGCAGACGGACCAGCGTGCAAATTCTGAAGGTGAGCCCGATCAATAACCAATTGGGTGAAAGGGTGATCCTTGGGAAGTAAGGCGGGATGTTTAGCGGAGAACGGTTGCGAGGCCTCATGAATTCGTCCACCTACGCGGAGAATTCCCTGCGGATCGATGAACAACTGCAGCGTGCGTTTGAGATGCAATTTAGATGTAGGTTCAGCGGCGGCCTGATACTCATTCGCAAGGGCGACCCTTTGGACCCCCTTCACTAATATGTCAAGCGCAATGGAGAGTTCGGCGGCGGAAAGGAACCCAGTAGCGCGGCGTTGAGGATTTCTGCTGTTGTGAGTGAAACGGAGGCACCAAGCGATGACGCGTTGTAGTCGGGAAAGGGACGAATACCGGCCTTCCAGATTAAGGGTGGTAAGTGCTGCGCAAGAAACAATTTTCTGAGTAGCTCGACGTTCAGCGTTAACGACGTCAGGTGGAGAGTCGACGTGTGATTTGGGCCATAGAGATGGCGGGTTGGAGAGCCATGAAGGGCCTGTCCACCACAAGGCATGCTGGGCGAGTTCCTTAGGAGAGAGCCCGCGAGAGGCACAATCGGCGGGGTTTTCCTTTCCATCAATGTGACGCCATTGGGAAGGGGGTATGATTTCCTGAATTTCAGTGACTCGGTTGGCCACAAATGTTTTCCAGCGGTGTGGTTCGCCACGAAGCCATGCAAGGGCTACGGTGGAATCAGAAAAGGCAACCAGATCTTCGAATGGCTGAGAAAACATGCTGGTGATTTTGGCAGTTAGTTTCGCAAGGAGGTGAGCACCGCATAATTCCAATCGCGGGAGAGATACCTTTTTTAAGGGCGCGACCCTTGATTTAGCCATGAGTAAGCTGACGGCGATTTCCCCTGCGGAGGACGTGGAATGCAAATATATCGCGGCGGCGTAACCTAATTCGGATGCATCACAAAAGGCGACCAGACGATGGCAACTACGAGATTCCTGATAGTAAGGGAAACGGCGAGGGATAGCAACTTCCGATATGGCTTTGAGTTCTTCCTGGAAGGAATTCCAATCTCGGCTGATATCGGGGGGAGCAGGGTCATCCCAATCAGAGTGTCCGACCCAGAGGCGTTGGATTAGTAATTTGGCGGTGAAAGTCACGGGAACTAACCATCCCGGAGGGTCATAAATGCGGGCGAGCTTAGAGAGAATAAGCCGTTTCGTGGCTGGGAGATTATCAGAAGACACGAAATAAGAAAAGGTGTCTGTGTCTGCTGACCATACGAGACCGAGTATCTTGATGGTTGAACCGTTTTCGGAGGAGAAGTCAAATGAATGGGTCCACACTCTACAGTGCTCGGTGGCTAGATCGGCGAGAATTTTAGGGTGATTCGCGGCCCATTTTCGGAGTTCAAAACCACCGGATTGCAGTAACGAGATAACATCGTCCCGTAGTTGGATTGTTTCCGACAACGTGGAAGCTCCGGTGATAATGTCGTCCACATACGTGTCTTCACGGAGAACGGAGGCGGCGGATGGAAAGCGAGCCTCTTCATCATGTGCTAATTGATGAAGAGTCCGGATGGCGAGAAACGGAGAGGAGCTGACACCGTACGTGACAGTTCGGAGGCGATAGGAGCGGATAGGTTCATTGGGTGAGAAACGCCATACTATTCTCTGCAAATCCTGATGTTCTGGAGGAACTAATATTTGGCGGTACATCTGCCGAATGTCGGCGGTAAAAATGTATTGGTGCGTTCGAGCACGCGTGATCAAGGTGACAATGTCTGATTGTAATTTAGGTCCGGTGTAAGAAATGTCATTGAGGGATTTCCCGTTGGAGGATTGGGCCGAAGCGTTAAACACTACTCTGATCTTAGAAGGTGGATCGTCCGAGCGGTGCACCGGATGGTGAGGGAGGTAGAAAGTCACTCCGGACGCATCATCGCGTTCCGGAACTAAGGACATGTGACCTAATTCTAAGTATTCGCGCATGAAGGCGGTATAAGCTTCGTGTAAAGTGGGCTCACGGTGAAGGCGCGCTTCCAGTCGGTGAAATTGTTTGACGGCTCGATAATAAGATTCGCCCAAGTCGAGCGATTTTAGGGGTAATGGTGTTATATAACGACCATTGGAGTCGCGGGAGACTGATGTCCTAAATAAGTCCTCACAAAGTTGTTCTTCGGAAGAAAACCGGGGAGAAATGGCGTTAACTTCCTCTAAATCCCAAAAACGTTGAAGGTCTCGGTTTAGTTGTAAGTTGGTGAGGGCGTTAAACGCCGTTAACTCCTGACGCGCAGGAACGACGGCAGTGGTTACAGGCGAATGACTAGGTTTATGGTTGTGCAAAGGCCTAATTGGCGCGTGACGGCGTCGAGGCGGTGGCCTATAAGTCTTGCCTTCGTTATCCTTCACCTCCTTGGACCAAGTGATATGGCGTTTGGCCGCAGGAGGGCGACAATTCCCCATAAAACACCACCCAAATACGGTGTTTAGAGCAATGGGTCCACCCTTTGGTGGAGAGTCAATTCCTAGGAGGATGCGGGGCAGGGCGTCTACTCCGAAAAGGAGGTCTATTGGGCCAGGCTGGCATAACAACGGATCGGCGACCGGTAGTTCCCGCATGTGTGGCCACAGAGATAAATCTACATACGTGATGGGAAGTGCTTGTGTGATGTTCTCGATCACGAATAACCGGAGCCTTAGCGGAGAAGAACCAGGGACTTCAATGGAAGCGGTGATATAACCAGGGCAAGTGATATTCGAAGACCCCCCAAGGACGCTGACCCCGACCGGGGCTGGTGAAATTGGTAAGCCAAGATGAGACGCGGAGCTTCTAGTGATGAAACTCACCTGGCTTCCCGAATCGAGAAGGGCTCGAAGCGATTTGGAGTGGTGATTAGGGCGCGATACAGAGACCTGCGCGGTGGGAAGAAGTGCAGGGGTTAGACCACCGGAGGATCCTAACATGGTTAATGGCGATGGTGCCATGAGGGAGGCTAGCGAGTACGAATTATCGGCGGAACGGCGATGATGAGGGGGCGAATTACAATGGTGATCTAAAATATCGGAGTTCCTCCCCCCTGATGAATGGCGAGGATCCTTATCACAAGAGATCGGTGAGTGTTGAGGGCGAATGTGAGGGGGGGTAGGTGAAACGGCGGTAAAAGAAAGTCATTGGGGAGATCTGGTTATACCTGAGGCCGGGGATCGGCGAACTATGACTTCCTCAGGCGGACAAGTATCGCGATGGGAGGTCCGGTGGCAAGGACGAAGAGACTGCAGGGGAGTCTGGTAACTCATAGGTGCATCAAAATGGCTAGCTTCATAAGGTGATTGAATGCTTAGAGATTCCTGAGAGTGATGATCCGGGGTTTGTGATCGGCTAAGTAATTCCTGACCAGGTGGTGGAGACGACGCATGAAAGGTATGAACTGTTGGTGACGATCGGTGTCTTTGCTCGGTAGCGATGCGGCGTTGAGCAGAGTAGCGGTGCGGTTGAATTGGCCTAAAAATCGGAGACTCTGACCGGGTGAAGCCGCGCGGTGAGCTAGTCGATGATTCCGGTCGCGATTGCGATTCGGTAATGCCCCGATGTAGCAGGGTGTGATGAAAACCCTGGCATTGATGACATCGCTGATTTGACTGACATTTCCCCGATGTATGGTACCCGAGGCAATTAATGCAAAGGTTTTCTTTTCGAATGAATCCAAGACGGTCCTGGCCGGATAAAATTTTAAATTCACGGCAATGATATATATTGTGGGGTTCATGGCAATAGGGACACTTCAGGGATGTGGCGAATGCGCGAGCGAATCGGTTTATAGGCGGCGATTTACGGAGCATTGGGGATGACTCCTGTTTCCTAGGGGGAGATTTGCGGCGAGTATTAGGCGGTGGTAATTCAGAAACTGAGGCGGTGGCAACTTTAAGTCGAGTAATATACTCGAGCAACTCGGCGAAAGTGGGGAAGTCTTCCTGATGTTCTAATTTAAACTCTTTCTGGGTGACCGGATCCAGACTTCGAAACGCCAAAAAATACAAAAAATAGTCCCCCAGGTCCGGAATATATATTGTTTTCAATTGTTGGCCCAACTCGGAGAATAATTTTAAAACGGATTCTAGTGCCTCCGGTGATGGACGAGCGATGGGCTGAAAACCTAGCATTTCGTTTACTATGCGTGAAGAGAGCGCAGATAGGTTATCATAACGCGCGATCAGGGCGGCCCAGGCAATGGAGTAATTCGAATCTAAATTGTCCAAATGGCTTACTACGGATAGTGCCCCGCCCGAGAGGCAACTCTTAAGATAGGTCAGCTTAATTCCGTCATTTAGGTCTTTATTATTATGTATAAGCGGGACGTATGTCGTTTTAAATATTTGGAACTGCGTAATATCCCCGTTGAACATGGGCAAATTTAGGGGCGGAAGGCGAATTTCCGGTATACGAGGCCCGACAGACACGGCCTCCTGTTGATTTAATATGTGCACCTCTAAATCAATGATTTCGTCTTGCGCCTGAATGAGTTGTTCCTTAAAATCGGCAGGGATAGATCGTTCATTGATAATGCATTCGGTAACTAACGCCTGATGAGATGTTCTCATTTCGGCGATTAACTGCTTTAATCTATCAATCTGTAATTTGGCTACTGGAATTTCCTTCCTAGTCACTGCCGCCTTACACTTTTCGGCGTACATTTGGAACTCGTTGAATAATCCTATTAAAATTGTTTGTTGGGCGTTTTTAATTTTAGATTGGCGACGATTAGCCATTTTAAACTATTAACACTTAATAAAAAACGGCTGAAAGAAATTACAATGAATAATAGTATTGAATAATGAGCCTTAAATTTAAACAATTGTAACCTAAATAGAATTGAATAGATAGTCACATGTGTGGCGGAAGTAACCTAAAACAATATGGCCGAATAGCTAAGTAAACAATGATGCAATATGGCCGTGAAACACCAATGGTTCAGTATCTGCCGAGAAAAATGTATGCTCTTATTAAACTCCCGGGTTTCGGCACCAAAATGTACGGGCGTGATTAGACTGAATAGAACAAAAAAAAAGATAAATAATGAAATATAATATATTAGTAGAATAGCGTCGGGGTTTTAAATAAATTGGCGAGATACTGAAACATGTGGTTTATTAAATTTAAATATATTAAGGTTAGACATTTGATAATTAAAGAAAAAACAGCGAATAAACAATTTTTACAAAGAAAGAGACAAAAAATGAACAATGAATAATGTTATGCAAAGAAATTATTAAATCTTAATTATTAACTGGAAATGATGCTTCGTATGAACAAATCTTAACAGTGGAATTTATAGTCTTTATCTTATAAGATGACTGAAATGAAATCTCTGAGGATGACGACGACCGGTGAACAAGTACTCTTGCTAATTGTATGAAAGAGTGGACTTACAATTGGAGAGAAGGATTCTTTTCATTGGCTCCGAGTGTATCTGGTTACTAGGCGATGTAGTGGTATCAAGAGCATGCTTCTCATATCCGGTGCTAGCCGACCTAGAGCGATGGGTGAATATCATAAATGTCCTGGCTCAATGCGATGAACGACAAGGTTAACTTCAGTCGAGGAGATCAGAGATGATGTTTCCAGCTCGCAATCAGGAAGTCAAGAGAGAGCATGAAGCGAAGAGCGTGATTCGGCCCACAGATGGTGTTTCAATCTGCCTTCCTAATCTAGATGGCTATAGCCGATCATGGCGGCGGTGACTAGTAAATTTGAATATACCAAGCTTTAATGTTACGCTACTGAACACTATCCTTACCAGGTATGCTGATGATACATGTGTATTACACCAATCCAGTTATTGCATCTCAAAGCCTCCAATCCCATATCTCTGATCTTGAAGAATGGTCTCAAAACTGGAGAATTAAAATAAATTCTCAAAAATCGCATAAAATCACTTTTACCTTACGCCGTAAACAAATGACTTCCTGCCCTTCAGTATCCTTTAATAATATCCCACTGGTGCATGTAGAACAGATCCCCGATACTTAGGGTTGCATCTCGACAAACGATTAACCTGGAATCCTCATACTAGACTGAAAAGACAAGAAACCGCTCGACGTTTCAGGCTACTTCAACACTTACTAGACAAACGCTCTAAGCTCCCAATCAACTACAAAAGACTCATCTACATGACCTTCATTCGCCCTATTTGGACTTACGGAGTAGAGCTTTGGGGCTCCACTAAGCCATCGAATTCTTCTCGTATCCAATCCCTACAATCCAAAATCCTTCATAAAATCCTCAACGCTCCTTATTTTGTTAAGAATAATGTCCATAACGACCTTAATGTCCCATTTGTTGCTGATTTGGCCCGAACCCGCTATCTATCCTTTCATAAAAAACTTCATTCCCACTCAAACCCACTAGTTTCAAACCTAGCGTCCTCTTCGATTTCCGATAATCTTCCGAGGCGTCTGAAGAGAAGATGGCCACGTGACCTTCTTAGTTGAACTAGTGATTTGAGTACTACCAGTGGGTAGATTCTCTACTTGCCATTAACTCATGCCATTATGTATCATATAGCCTATTTACTTGATGTACTATTGTAATACAGTTGTAAATATCAATAATTAAATTTTTTTTAAAAAGTCACCCTAAGGGCACGCGCGTAAGATTTCTGTATAAAGATCCCAACTAAATCTTTAATTTAAGATTATTTTAAAGCCATTAACGTTTTTAAAAATTTAATAATGGTTATATTTCAAAACAAAAATGTATCATCTGTTTTTCGAAGCCGAAATCTACTCATTACGCATAATTACATTCGATTTTTCATAATAAAGCTCACGATAACTTGAATTTTGGAAAATATGGAACATGAAACGAACAATAGTTAAAACTTGTAACTCAACTCAAAGCGACAACCTGCGGAATAGATACCATTATTACTAACATATTTTTTATTCATTTATATGTTTGCATTATAAATATTTACTTTTCTGAATGTAATTAATATTTTATTCGTTTGTAAATGATACAGGCATCTACTTTATGTATATTATGTTGATGTAGATCGCTTATTGTAGACTCCGGTAGGTAGTTGGGAGCGGAATCAATATCAATATTGAGTGTGGGTGTCTGACCCACTTTAAATCCCAAAAGTTCGATGCTCCTTGAAAAACATCTTACATCATTTATTGGGACAAAATCATCGTTGACAATTAAGATCTGTACATAAGAAACAGAATAATAATAATGCTTAGTGAGCCCGAAGGCTCAATGCCTATACCGCTCATTTCCTCTTACAAACTTCCATCCTCGGACCACTACTCAAATCCAAACCCACCTGATCATTCATAACGTAATCCTCCCATTTACGCCTCAGTCTTTCTCTCAGACGTTACTAAGCCCACTGCAATATCATTAACAAAATAAAATGCCAAATTTAATTACTTTTAAAGATAATATAACTGTCTCATAGAAGTTTGAGCTTCTGAGTAATCCCGGATTCATTAGTAATTATTATTTTCGTTACAATTAAAATATATTCAATAATTTTATTTCATAATAATCGCTGTTATGAATCTATTATTTGGTAAGGATTATTTATATATTTTATGTTTCATTAGATGCGTTTTCGTTTAACTTTTCCATGGTAGAAGTAGTAATTAAAAGTAACTTTATTATTTGAAATAATATTCTTTCCTGTACTAAAACAACCCATGTGTCTTTGGTTCAGTACGCGGCAGAGACTGTACTGTTTTACTTTTTCTGGGATATCGGTTGTGCAGGAAGATGATTTGTCTACAATCATTCTCAACTGCTAGGTACCCAGATTATTTTGGCTTGATGATAGGTTATTAAGATCTCACTGGATCCATCCCCGGTTATATACAGATTAAATAAATCATCTGCTGGATTTGAAGCCAGGATCTTCGGCACAGCAACTCTAGCGTTCTACCACTCAGTTGTTCTCTCCCCAGTGAGAAATTAAATTAATATTTATTTATTTCAATGGTTCATATTTACATTGATTGATTGAATATCACCTCTATTGATTTCAATGAAACACTTTTGAGTATTGGTCCAACATTGACTTCAAATATTTAACAGAATTGTTCTTTCTTTTTTTTTTCAGGGAAACGTGTTCAAAGCTAGGAGTCAGGGTTTCTGCCTTTCTTAGGACGAAAGAAGGAAAACAAAAAGAGAAAAAGACACTTGAAAACCTTTTACGTCCGATCTGTGACCACGATACGACCTTGGTCCGTCATCAAGGGTTGAACTGCTGCCAATAGAACGCAAGTATAGAATCTTGAAGTTCTAAGGGATTTTCAACGGTTGTATAAGCGTGTCAATAAAATACTATATATAAGAAATATCCTGCCTATACTTAATATTTGTAACCTACAACACTACAACCCGTGAACGGTCTGGGGCTCAGTATATGGTAGAGACTGTACTGTTTCCATGGTTTAGCGGTTTCGCAGGGAGGTCATTTCTCCTAGATCACGCTCAACCGCCACATTTTCCCCTTTATTTTGGTTACCGACTTATAGAGACTGGGCGAACCCCAGGAGGGTCCTAGATCACAAACTATCTCTGGTTGTTAACAAACTAAATAAAAGTCTTGCCCACAGCGGGATTTCAACCCGTATTTCCGGCATGGCAACTCAGTGCTCTACCACTGAGCCACTCCGCTCCCATGGAAAGATAAAACTTCTTTGTAAAACTATTTTTTTTAATTTAAAAATATTATTTCTCCTAACATTATTAAACATTAATTATGAAACCTTTTAAATAAGGGTTAATTGGCAAATAAAAATAACTCAGTGTAAAAAGAAAAGTGTCCAGATCCTAAAGGATCCATCCTCGGCTATTTACAGATTAAATAAAGTATTACAAACCAAAAGAAATTAAAAAAAAAAAGATTTTCTACTCCATTTCAAATTTAGAATTTTTATTTATAACAGTTATATAAATATATTTTATAAAAGAGAGGGAACGAGTTTGTTACCTCGTTATTGTTGATTAAAAGGGAAGGTTAACGGGATTACGGCCCAAAGGGAAATTATAACTTGAGGCCCTACAGGGCTCCACAATCCGCTATGGAAATCTCCAGGGCCAATTTGCAATTCCCTCGAAAAAGGAAAAGCTATGTCGGATTTTAAAGCGGGGCCAAGGACATAAGTCCTCATGAGAATCGCTGGTATTTAGCTATTGTATAAATTAAAGGGAACATTTTTATTTTTTTTTTAAACATTATATATAATAAACGTAACTCTTTTAATTAATTGGGCATTGACATAAACTCGTTTGAACAAAATATTTAATAAAACATAGGCTATGCTGTAGGATCCGTGGTTGAATCCGGCTGTGACAGATAAATTGTCTAGTTTCTTAACAGTCATGGATGGATCTCCACATATGTAATTGACATGCATCTTTTAATATTATTTATTTTATGCTTTTCAGTTCGGCTGGCAATATATTTCCTGCGTTATTTTTTTAATTATTATTTTTGTTGCCATGTATGCCTATGCACTTGGTAAAAGACACTACTGTGTGCCCGCTCGTGAAAAATAGCTAGTCGCGAAGGTCCTGTTCAGGATAATGAGAAAAAAGTTATTAAATTGTTTCATCGTCATCGGTCTTTCAGAAATTTGCAAAGTTTCGTTTTTTTATTGATTTTTTTTTGGGGATTATTAAAAATACATTGAAATGTTGAAAAATATAACAAGTAAATGGCAGGAATAATTTATGGAGGCATAAATTAAGACAAGTAGAAAAACCACCCAGTGATGGTACAACAACAATAACAATTTCAATTTACAAGTATTCAATTCAACTTCTCTTCAGACGCCTCGGAGGATTATTAGGAACAGATGAAGTAGCTAGGTTTGAAACTAGTGGATTTGAGTGGGAATAAAAGTTTGTCATGAAAAGACCGGTATCGGGTTCGGGCCAAATCATAAGACATTGAGGTCATAATGGGTGAAATTATTCGTAACAAAGTAAGGAGCATTGAGGATTTTACGAAGGATTTTGGATTGCAAGGATTGAATACGACACGAATTCGATGGCTTAGTGGATCCCCAAAGCTCTACTCCGTAAGTCCTACTGGGTCTAATGATTGTCTATGAGTCTTTTGTAATTAATTGAGAGCTTAGAGGGTTGTCTAGTAGGTGTAGAAGTAGCCTGAAACGTCGAGCAGTTTCTTGTCTTTTCAGTCCAGTATGAGGATTCCAGGTTAATCGTTTGTCGAGATGCAACCTTAAGTATTGGATCTGCTCTACAGGCACCAGTGGGATATTATTAAAGGATACTGAAGGGCAGGAAGTCATTGGTTTCCTAGGAAGGGTAAATTTAACCCTCCAATGGTACGGTGAGCTGGGAGGACATGCATGGCACGGTGGGGTCCTCACATACCCCAACTTTTTTTTAAAGGTTTGAGGTGCTATTATATCAGTGCCTCTCTACTCTTCAATAAGAACATAATTATAATTCTGTAACATGACTTTGTTCTTCATAAAAATACATTTTCAAATCAAAATTTCATTCATAACGCAATATAACTTCAAGTAAATGAAAAATGTCCAATAAAACATAGGCAGTAAAAGTAGGTAACTTTCACAACAAAAAATAAAAAAGTAAACTTTTTTTAAACGAACATAAAATTTTCATAGTAAAATGTCGATAAACAGTCTCAAGAATAATAAATTGAATAAAACATTCTCAATTATCATAGCAAGATATGCAAAAGCGAAGAGCTTTCTGATGACTCGAACGACTAGATTTTTTGCATGTAGTACAAACATTTTTTGTTTTCTTATCTGCACTACGAGGGAAAATGTTGCACCTACTGGTCTTCTGAGGTGGTTCACACGAAATGTAGGGCTCTCATCACAACACCAAGTATTCCTCTCGTTTCTGCTCGGAGCTCTCTGGGCATTCTTGCATTATACACTCGTCTTTTCATGTGAATGTCTGTAAGCGCATAAGCTAATAATTTTAAGTAATCTACTCGACTACAAATGTTTCCTTACAAACGCGGTGGAGTACATGAATGGTACTGTGAGGTTTTCGTCAACCCCAAACATGAATTTTCGCTGAATTCGGGTAACGAAGACAATTGACTCACATTGTGTAGCGAAACCCTCTCGTCCACAGCTGGAATACGACTGGCAGGACAGGTACTCAAAGGTTTAACCCTTGGAGATAATTTTAAGTATATGCCAAAGCATCCTTGGGTCGGCCCTAACCCCACTGTACCTTTTGAGGGTTAAAAGGGTTATTTTACTGAATTTATAAGTTTCAATTCAATTCAATGCTTTGAAGCGGTATTTAATCGAGTTCAAATGTTCCGTAATATACATACGTACAGGTGAAGGTAAAAAAAGTACGTTAATGAATTAATTCAATAATAATCATAATCATCAAACCTTAAATATTCAGGATATAACAAACCGATCCCCGTTGCCGAAGACTTGACGACAATCTAATATCTGAAATTGGGTTAAGTTGACGACAGAGGAAGTCAGGAATCTTCCTCACTCCGTCCCATCGGATAACCTAAATTTGATTTTGGGGATTCGTCCTAATAATAAAATTTAATTTAAAAATGTTCATCTCAAT
Source organism: Troilus luridus (assembly GCA_964056705.1). Taxonomy (NCBI): domain Eukaryota; kingdom Metazoa; phylum Arthropoda; class Insecta; order Hemiptera; family Pentatomidae; genus Troilus; species Troilus luridus. The sequence continues at coordinate 45,007,505 of OZ057417.1, read as the reverse complement.
CATTATCAGTTCCATAATGAGATATAGTACTCTATTATAAGTATTCTACCAACGCAATATCTTATTTTCGAATACTTTAATTCGTTGCTCATCCTTCAACGTTAACAGCCATTATTCACGTCCATAGGAAAAAGTTGAAAGGACGATCATTTTATAAATTATCGTGATGAAAGATTTGACCTGCTAATGCCCAGACCGAAAAATTAATTTATAAATAAATATAAAATCTGTACCACTACAACCCATGAACGAGTCTGGGGTTCATTACAAGGTAGAGACTGTACTGTTTTATGGACAACCGTCACGCTCAACCGCCAGATTCCCCCCCTAATTTTGGGTACCCTGTTTTTATAATATTTTATAGAGACGGGGTGATTCCCAGGAGGTTCCTAGATCCTACGTACGGCCCATGTAGAATATTGGTTTCAATTATGAAAGTAATAAATCTGAAATTGATTTATAAATTCATTATGACTCATTATGAAGTGGAAATTAAAAACTTGAAGTTAAAGCTATAACAAAAAAATGACTATTTTTTGTTTCCGTGAGATAGAAAAAAAAATTAATTGGTACAAAATTCACAAACTTCATTAAAAATAATTAACTAAGAATTGTCTATTAATCGCTTAAATATATTTATGAATAAATTACGATAATTATAAATTTGACACGAACCTCAATATTAGTTTTTAATTAAAAGCGATCCATTTTTGTAACCTTTATTAATGGTATAATTTAGGCAAAGTATATAAAAACTAGGATAATCATATTTAAAATATTTATTTCTATAATTATAAACAAATAAACAGACTGGACATTTGTTATGCCTTGAAAATCTTCAGTACATTTTAATAAAAACATTTAAAAATTTAAATTAAAAAAAAAATTTAATATCTTATCTATTTCAAATTTCGAACCTATATTCATCGATAGTTATAATACGTATATTTTAATAAGAAAGGCCTCATGTTTCTGAAGTCGTCAAAAAGTAATAAGAAAGTTTTAGAGACTTTACGAGTATAATGATGGCATCGCATGCTACTTTACAACTAAGTAATGATTATTAAAAGTTAATTTAGGAACATCAGTTTGGACTTAGGGAACTTCACCAGGGACTTAACTTCGGGATATAACATGCGTTGGTAAATACAAAATATAAAGCTACCTATTCCTACGTATAATAATGAACTAAAAATCATCATTTTGAACAAATCATAAAATTATTTTAAACAATAATAATTAGGAACTTAAGAAAGATATTAAAAATAAACAATACTGTGATCTACAAAAAGTCATTTAGTTTAGTCATTTAACGGCATTTTACACTGCTGTGATTTATTGAACGTCCTAAATATTTCCCATCTAAGTATAGTTAGGGTAGGGATCTCAAACGAGTACTTGACATCGTAGAGGCTCGGGCCGCCATTTTACGCCCCCTCCGAAGGACGGCATAACCAAGGATTATGTAATCCTTTTAAAAGATCCTAAGTTCACCTGGCAGGCTGCAAGTAGAATGTCAGTTTTATCTAAGGTAGCATGAATGCTCCACTTGATGAATTAACCGATTTAAAAAAGAAACTATAAAAAATTATTTTCTTTATCTCTAGATTAAAAAAGGTCGAAACTATGTCGTGACAAAATTCCGATTAATTTAAATACAAGTAAACTTAAAAACCTGTACCAATACAACCTGTGAACGGGTCTAGAGTTCAGTACATGGTAGAGACTGTAATGTTTCATGGACAACGGTCACGCTCAACCGCCAGATTTTTCCCCTAATTTTGGGTACACTATTTTTATAATATTTTATAGAGGCTGGGTGAGCGGAAATGGCCAGCAGCGGGATTTGATCCCGGATTTCCGGCATGGCAACTCAGTGCTCTACCACTGAGCCACTCCGCTATTTAGAAGTAAACTAGCAGGAAATCTAAACCTCACAGTCCTAGATGTTCTTAAAATTCGGCACACGTGTTCGACTTTACAAAGAAAAAATTATTTTACTAAAATATGGCTAAATGCCTTTGACCTTCATAACTGATAATTTCTCTTAAATAAGTATAAAAATGTATTGGTGTCATTTTATTGATTCCTCAGAGGTATTTCTCGTCGTCAACAATATATTTATTTACCTAAAAACCTATTAAAGAAAGAAATTTTGTAGTCTATTCTCTAAATATTTACTAAGGTTGTTGACAATATTAATTCGAAGCACCAATAGAAACAATATAATAAAAAATAATTTAAACAATTGAATGACCGAATTTTTTTAAATTTTATGAAATACTATTAACTCATAACATTTAAGACAGACAAATAAAAATAAAAAGCCCTAAATTTATTTAATAATACTTAGTTGAGTCTTTAACTTGAGAAAAAATAACATAAAAACTTCTTAAACCTTTGCAAATTTTTTAATGGAGTAATAACCACTTTTTTGCTAAAGCTCTAAGTTCTAAGGTCTTAGCGTGGGATTTTTGTGAGAAGACTCTGAAAAGAACTCATCAATTTTAGCGAGACAATGCTCTTTAAAAAAAAGATTTAATTGCCAACCAAGGAGAAAAATTCTAATTTTCTTTTATCTTAAGATCAATAAATTAAACCTGTACCAATCAACCCGTAAAAGGGTTGATTGATACAAGTTTAAGTACATCCGGGGTTTAGTACATGGTAGAGACGGTACTCTTCCAAGGACAACGGTCGTGCAGGGAGGTTATTTCTCCTAGCTCACGCTCAACCACCAGATTTCCCCTTTATTCTGGGTACCCACTTTATAGAGGCTGGGTGAGCTCCAGAAGGACTAAATGAACTATCTTGCCAGCATCAGGATTTGAACTAGAATTTTCGGCATTGTAACTCAGTGTTCTACTACTGAACCATCCCGTTCCCAAAATCTACCTAGAAAGGAGAAATATAGGATTTTTTGGCACCGGATTCAATACAAAATCATTTCAGTTTTTAAATTTCGACTGGTAGAAAACTTATGAATTATTTTCATAATTGTATGTGGTTCCCTGTTACTTGAAACAATGTTATGAAACGTTTAATTTTTTTAAATAAATATGTATTTTTAGAATACAGAATAGAATAGAAAAAGATATTTATCGTGAGAATGCGTTCTTCAATAATTTAGTCGTACACGCTAATAATAACAAACTTAAAAAAAAATCTAGCCAGGAACATAGATAATAAAAAAGCAAATAAAAGCATGGTTATTACACGACTAAAAAATAAATAAATTTAAAAAAATAATAATTGTGAAACATAATACAAGAGTTACCGATAAGAAGAACAAAAAGAGAAAATGATCTAAAACAAAAACTTATCAAATATATTTATTTTATACTTTCTCATTTAATTTACATAAACAAATTTGATATAAAGCGAAAATAAGAAATAAATTGTTCGCCATAAAAAATGATTTTGGCTTTCATTATTTGAGTTTTCAAACATAAATTATTTTCATTAAATTATTATTAAGTATAAACACCTCTGATGTTAAAAAAAATAATTTCTGTTATAATAATAATTATTATTATTATTATTATTTTTTTCTGTTTAACTTCATTGCTCTCTTTGTATTTTGTTTTGCATTATCACCTTTCTATACATCTACCATGTAATCATCTTTATTCATATATCCTTTCATTATATATCCTTCATTTTTTTTTATATCTCTACATTTTGTTAATTTTTCTGTACCTCTATTTTATGTATTTTTACAGCCTATTCTGTTTTTTGTCTGTTTTCTCATAGCCCTGAAGATGACCTACATAGTAGGTCGAAACGTCGGCACTTAAAATAAAATAGTTTCACCTATTTTTGCGTGTTTTCTTGACTGCACCCCCAACTATCAACATCCTAGTATAGTACCTACAGTCAACTATTTCTTTCTCACATGTATATATATATATATATATATATATATATATATATATATATATATATATATATATATATATATATATATATATATATATATATAACTAGTCGCATAAATTACATTTTCGATTACACGGTAAGTTTACTTTTTCCTACAACCATTGAGTAATGCTATCCATTACTCAACTAAAACTGGTTTGGAAAATCCCACTTTCCCTCACTAGTGAGGGAAAGTTACAGCCACCTAGATCGAATTTGACAATCAACACTCTGTTATTTTAATTGTTGAATGGCGGCATTATAATATTAATTATTTTATATTCCTAAAATGTTAAAATAAATAATTTTAGAACTATTTTATATTTAATTCAAGATAGATTTTATTTATTTTGAAGCGATTTTATAGAAATATTTAATATAACCATAAATGTATTAGAACCTTTGGACTTAGAAATTTGGAGATCTAGCATTAGCTTACGCACTAGCGCTAGTGTAGTTTTAACAAGTCTAAAGTTTCACTCAACTTCTTAATTTTTAAATGGTTGGAGGAATAATGTAATACTTAACTCGTTAGAAAAGTGCTTATAACACCCTCGTTTAATTACCACTCCCGCCTTCGGCTCGTGATAAAGTGGCACTTTCCTCACTTGTCAAATAAATAACTATTTTATCCAATCGGTAGAAAGACAAAATGTTTTTGACTGGAAAAATGAGGTAGATTTAGCTCTTAGGATCAAAACCCACGCGGTATCAAATGTCAAAGCTTTGTGAGCAGAAGACATCAAGTTCACTGAAAGAGAAATTATGTTCAAAGAATTTAACCATGATGTATTTAAATGTATAATAAACTGTTCTGATTAAGTAAAACAAAGAAGAAAAAATATTCGCATTTAATTGTCTTAAAAATTAAGCTAATAAATCATGAATATGTTGCTAGCAACAGAAACTTAGTGCCTTACACACAGAGCTTTCCTCCTCCCTACTACTCATGTCTACCTGCGAAAAATTATTATTATTAAAACAAATATAAGTTACTTATTAAGTAACATAAATACGAAGAATAAACAAAAAAAAACATAAATCACAAACATACACCCTTTAAAAAGTATTAGTGTAAATATTATTACATATTTTTTCATAGGTTTCCCTTAAAAAAAATTTTATTATTTTTTTTAAATTTATTTATATTACAATCAAGCTCTTTTCGAGCTTATTAGCAATTTTTTTCTAATAATAATAATAATAATAATAACACATTTATTAATTTTGCATCAAGCCCTGGCGGTGAAATACAACCTTCTAGATGTAAAGGCACCATATTATAAGTACCAACCCAATAGACTACTACAAAAAGGTCCCCTTAAGCTATATTGGGATGAGTCCATTATAACGGACCACACTGTGCATCATAATAGGCCAGATATCCTCCTTATAAAGTCGAGTGAGAGGAAAGCAAGTATAATTGATATTGCGATCCCTAACGACAATAATGTGAGCTCAACTATTGGAGAGAAGCTTCGGAAGTATCAAGAACTTGCGGCTGAGCTAAAAGAGCTATACGATATGGAAAGCGTGGTGGTAACACCTATTGTAATCTCCACGAATGGATTGGTTCCTAAATCCACGGTGGAGGGTATCGAGAAACTGGGAATTCCGGTCGAGGTTTTAAAGGAGGCTCAACAGGCAGTTCTCCTAGACACAGCCAGGATCGTCAGAAACTTTCTGAATATTTAGAGCTGAAAAATATAAAAACCAAAAATAATAACTGCAGATGGTTGGACTTGTCCCCCATCTCTGTTTTGAACCCGCAAATGCGAGAAGAAAATATAGACACATTTAAAACATATATACACAATATAGTTTTATTTTTCTAAGTTAAGGAGCTTCAAATGTCGCTAGCTCTGAATATAAAACACATCACATTATATTAGTTCATAGGGCTTCCTTCTCTTTAGCCTTCTATCCAGTGCATTGAAGTCGATGAGATGGGCGGCCTCGGCGTTAACGTGGTCTTGCAGGCGACCCTGATGTGTTTGGGTGAATTTTTGGATAACCTCCTCCACGGTCGGCACCCGAAGATCTCTGTGGAGATCATCATTCTTGATGTACCAAGGTCCATTTACGATGCCCCTTAACACTTTATTTTGGAATCTTTGGATTATTTTTCTGTTGGAGTCCCTCGTGCATCCCCACAGCTGAATTCCATATGTCCAGATTGGCTTCAGGACTTGGTTGTAAATTAATATTTTATTTTTTACAGACAGTGTGGATTGTCTGCCTGGGAGCCAATAGAACTTTTGATAACCCAAATTGAGTTGTATTAGTTTTAATTCTTTGTTGTTTATGGCTATTGGTTGATATTTGATTTTTTTTGTTCGTAAAATCAACATGCACAGATTTTGATTCATTTAATTTAATTTTCCATTTTGAGGTCCATGTTAGTATTCTGGCTATTGCTATGTTTAATTTTCTTGTGGTTTCCTGATTGTCGGTTCCGATGGATAGAACAGCTGTACCTGGTGATGACGCCTTCTTCAACGTCTGGGATATCGGCGGTATAGAGCAGAAAGAGTAAGGGAGTCCTTCCTTAAAATAATTAGGATAAAACTTAGGGTGTGGAGGGGGGTAGCTTTGTTAGAAGAGCGCAGAGTTACTATCCTGAATGTTTTGGGTTGAAATAGAGCTGTGGCATATAAATTATTTACCAGCCATGGATGGACCTTGTGGTGTTTGCAGATCCTTATGAGGCTCACTCAGTCTCTTTAAAGTGAATACCATTAATTGGGGGGAAAAGCCTTGTTATTGTGATCCCGGACAAACAACCACCCTACACAACCCTTATCCTATAAACAATATACTATCTACGACGCACTGAGCCCTTCATCATGGATGGTACAGTTGTTTTTTTTTAACGTTACATAATAATGAATGTATTTTTACTCGTTTGTCTTACTTTGTAATAACTCTAAGAAATGATACCGTCAAGAAAGAACTATAAATCATAACATAAATAATAATAAAAAATATTTATTTGAGAAATCATATAAACGCCATTTGTCACATAAAAAATAAATCATAACATGAACTTAAAAACCAAAAAAAATACATTCGTTTATTAAAGGACAAAAAAACCTGTACCACTACAACCCCTGGCCAGGCCTAGGATTAGACGGTTAGATTCATTGCTGATAAAACAATAAATAGTTTTATTTATAAAATAAATAATTATCTGTCCCAGCCTGTACCGAATATGAGCCGATGAGATAAATTAATGATAACATCTTACAGTTGTGGCTATAAAAAACAACAAAAAAACAGTACATGGAAGAGACTGTACTGTTTAATGGACAACGGTTCTGCAAGGAGACTTGTCCTTGGTCACGCTCAACCACCAGATTTTTCCCTTGTTTCGGATACCCTATTTTTATATTTTATAGAAGCTGGGTGAGCCCAAGGAGGGTCATAGATCCCATACAAACCCCATGTCGCTGCCAAAAACTAAATAACAGTACTGCCTTCTGCGTAATTTAAACCAGGATTTCCGGCATGGCAACTCAGTGTTCTACCACTGAGCCACTTCGCTCCCTCATTTATTTAATGAAATTCAATAAAAATAACTTATGGCATTCATGTCTCGATTTGAGATTAATATTCTAACGTTTATAAATAAAATAGGCCTGAGGATCACTGCGAATCCAATCATAAAGGATTATAACAGAGATTGTAATTGAAAATGGATTGAACAAAAGGATTTTGTGGGTCAGATTGAAGGAATCCTAAAAATACAGAAGCTATGAATGGTCTATGATTTAATATATTAACTACTCTTGATTTATAATTAAGGAAAATAGCTCTCTGAAATGGTATTAATAATATATTTTATTATTGTTTGATATGGGGAATGGGTTACCTCTACGGTAGAGCAGTGAGGTGTTTACTTGAAATTGCGAGTTCAGATACAGCCTCGGCAAATCGGATCTGGAAATCCTCCAAGGGCTCTCCCAGTCTCTATAAAGTCATTATCCTAAATAAGGGGAAACCTGCCAGCTGGCCGTGATATAGGATAAATCACCTCCCTGCACAACCGTTGTCTCCTAAGCATTACAGTCTCTACCACGTACTGAACCCGAAATACCTTCATTGGTTGTAATGGTACAGAAAAAAATAATTAAAATAATAAATTTATTTTTTATAGTATTACTATTACGAAATTTGAGTTTGTTTTTTAAACTGTGTAATAAAAAAATATTTGGCGTCCCGAAATTTAAGTTTTAGGCTATATTTAGAAAGAAGTGCGTATTCGTTCCTCACAGCACTGAATGGCTAGGTCGAATACGAATTTTAATTAGATTTTTTTCTATAATTGACCTTTGAAACCAATTAAGTGAATCGACCATTTAAATTAAATAAAAACCCTGTACCACTACAACCCGTGAACGGGTCTGGGGTTCAGTATATGGTAGAGACTGTACTGTTCCATGTACAACGGTTCTGCAAGGTGGTGACTTGTCCTAGGTCACGCTCAACCGCCAGACTTTTCCCCCTTATTTTGGGTACCCTATTTTTATAATATTTTATAGAGGCTGGGTGGGCCCCAGGAGGGTCCTAGATCCCATATGATCCATCTCCCGCTGCAAACAGACTAAATAAAAGTCATGGCCTGCAGCGGGATTTGAACCAGGATTTCCGGCAGGGCAACTCAGTGCTCTACCACTGAGCCACTCCGCTCCATTTAAATGAACGCGGATATATAATTAATCCATATATAATTTAAAAATCATATGGATGTACGAGTATGTATGGTATAATAGTAATAAGATAGTTAACGCTTCGAAAGTACAATTTATGTATTATGTATAATACGAGTGTCTCTTTTATATTTAAAATAGTGTGTTATTTAATACGATTCACTAAAAAACATATTTTTTTCATTGCTAAATGTCTGTTCTTTTTTTTCTATTGAGGAAGTATTGTCGTTGGTTATGTGAAATCTGTAAAAGTATGATTTGGTATGTCCTTGTTCAGTTAAAACCTGATTTATAGTTATTGGCTGTCAGTTTTGGAATAAACCTATGCAAACTAAGAGATTTATTTGAAACACTCAATCAAGATCATGTTATCTGAGTGTATGACTATGTCTGTATGTATGTTGGTTGGAAGGTCAGGAAGGAATCCTCTCGCTTTTACGACTGCGTACTTCTCAGCTTGGTTGTTGGAACTCATCTTCCTATACGTGTCCCAAAATAGCCAAGCATAGCCCACACTGTAATATGCTTATTTAAGAAGAATGATATATATGTATATGTATATATATTAAAACATTGCATATATATGTTATTATTATTTGCGTATATTCCCCTCTAAGGAGGTCGCTGAAAACACAAAAATCTAGCTTTTGGTGGTAATTTTTTTCTTCTTTTTGTCTTCCCAAAACCTTTTCACTTTGAGCCTTCTTCTGTTCATCTGCACATCTGTGGTTTCTTTATACCAGGAAGTGCCCAATTTCGATGCAGAGATTGAATATTGAATATTCTTTTAGTCAGTCTGCTATCGTTCATTCTGAAGAAATGTGAAAAAAATATCGCTCTGCGTTTTCTGATGACTGTTGTGATGGTTTCAGTGTGTCTGTACAGTTCTTCTGTATTTCATATATATATATATATAAGCCCTGAAGAAATAAACAAATACCCCTCCGACTGAAATAAATAAACAACAAAATCAAATGTATTTCAAAGGTCTTGAAAAGGATACTGGGGAGTCGACTTGGTGAAAGAAAAGACTAGAATTTATTGTTCTCTGAAAGAAGTTGAAAATAAGTTGCCCAAGTACGATCTTCTTCACTAACTTAACAGGACATTCTTATACTTCCAGAAATCCAATAAGTAGGGAGGAATTCCAGAGTTTTAAAGTTGGTTAAGAAAGGGAAAAATCGTTCAGTAATTATTTTGATGCTTAATTTATTAAAAGTGAGGATAGTGTATGTACCCGAAGAAGGGTCTGGGTACATGGTATAGACTATACTATTTCGAGGACAACGGTTGGGCAGGGAGGGGCTTTGTCCTACATCACGCTAAACCGCTAGATTTCCCCATTATTTTGGGTACCCACTTACAGAGGAGTGCCATAAGATCCATCTCCAGCAACTAACAGATCAAATAAAAGTCTGCCAGCAGCGGGATTTGAACCCAGGACATTCAGCACGGGCACAGAGCGCTCTACCACTGAGCCACTCCGCTGCTTATAAATATGAATGTGTTTATGTTGTGAATTAATTAAATAAAATCGGACGACAAAGAAAAAATTATTATAAAAAAGAAATAAAATATAACAATTATAATTATATATATTCTTTAATACTTGGCACCCATTCATTCAAAGCATTAAAAGTTAAAAATGATCTTAATTACCAATATGAGTAATTGCGGAATAAAACTGACAATGGAAATAAACTGAACATTGACAAATAAAAATATTAATTAAATTGAAAGTCTCATTCATATTTTATTTCAGCATTATTTTAGTTAATTATTTATTTTTATTATTTCGATATTTCATAGAAATATATCGCTTAATAAATAACATTCCAGTAATGACTTTTTTTTGAGAAATATAATCCCACGCCGCATTAGTAAAATACAGTAAAATATTTTTCAATTAGTTCAAATAAACCGCACAAAAATGAGTAGGGATTCCACCAATTTTGTTGTATTTACTTTGTAATTACATCTTAATATGTTTTTTAATATAAGAAGCATTAATATTTATTAGAAATTATCCTACATTAAATATTAATGTAGTTATTAAATATATAATAATATAAATGCTAGGTAAACTATATACTAAAAAATTAGCAATATCCGAGTATATAAGAATGATTAATAATTGTAAAAATCAAAAATCTACAGGGGTTGAAGACCCTAGGGTTTTACGCCTCCAAGCAACAACAAACAAACAAACAATATCCCAGTATATTACAAAAATTACCAGTATATTTTAAATAATACCTTCATTTTGTTTTCCAATTAAAATTACCTTTAGTTTTCTACGTGGTTTACTTCATTAGTTTTATTTATATATGTTATTATATTCTTTACATGTCTTTCTACAACCATCATTTTATTTTATTATATTTGTATCTATCTTTCCTGAAGAAGATTTGTATGATGTGGGTTGAAACTTTTGTTTCATACATAAATATAATCTCTATTTTAGGAATTATTTCTTTGATCACCACCCGTAGCATTCCGTCCCTCATTTTTATATATATATATAAAGCCTGCTTACGATCTATTCTAACATATGCATGCCCAATGTTTAGTTATATGTCGAAAACAAATTATAAAAACTACAAATATTTCAAAACAAATGCCTAAGAATTCCTGGAAACAAACCATATTACATTAGAGTTAAAATTGTGCACAAAGAATTATATATACCGTTTATTAATGAATTTATCAATAAATTATGCAAAAAATTCTTTAATAAGTGTAAATACAATAAAAGTCCACTAATAAAAAATATAGGGAACAACATAAAAAATAGTACAAAGCGTTATAAACATAAAACAACAAAGCATTTATTATTGTAGGATACCAAATTATCTTATATTATTGTTATTGTTCATGTGGATGTATATAAGTAACTAAGAATGTATACATACAATTTTTGTTTATTTTGATTATAATTTTTTTTCTTTTTATTCCTGAAAGTTTTTTTGTATAATTATTTTTCTTTCATTGTAAATGTGATTCTTTATAAATACATTTAAATTTGTCTATTAAGTTTTTGAGTTTAAGACTGGTCTGTTTGGTACAGCATATTATTTTTGTGAATTGTAACAAATTATATTAGAAATAAATATAATCCTAAAAACATTGTACCTATCCATTCAAAACAATAAGGACTATAAATAATTTTGCTTATTTCTGTACGCCCGTATACAATAGAATTTATTGAATATGTAATGGTTTATTGCAATAGAATAACAATAGTTGAAAAACATTGTTATGACGGAATATTGGATATTATTTCAATAATTCATGACGATAGGTTTGTTCTGAAAGTATATCTGCCCACTCGCACCAGTAATGTATTCTCCGACACGACATTTAATATTGCATTGCGCGAAATGAATATTAATAGATTCATTTCTGGATGAAGAAATAATATTTTACGCTGTTAAAGGATTTATAGTATCACAGAATACCATAATAATGTGTAACTTGAGTAAAATGTTATTTAGTAATCGAACATAATTACTAGATAATATGTGTAGGTTATAATCTGAAACTGTAAATTGTTAGGCCAATATTAATACGTTATGATCATTAGGAATAGAAATATGAATAATTAAAAATAATAATTAAGTCTATAATAATATAAGTAACAATAATAAATCTATGGATGTTTAATACGTGAGTATTGTATACTTCAATAAAGTTAAATATTTTCTATTGATAAATATGTAATTTTAATTTAAATTAGAAACAATTTTATTTGTTTCTAGATACAATAAATTAAAAGGCAATGAATTAAAAACATTATCCTGGAGGATGGATAAACATTAAAAACATTGATATTTTCTTCTGTATTCATAGAAAAATTGTTACAAAGTACTTTTGGGTGACTTCAACGCGCATGAGAATCTTTCTACAATGCTAAATTGCTGTTAGACGTAGTTTTCAAAATGTTTTGAATGATTTCATATATGGTTATTTATGATGTCCCGACTTTTCGACTAAATATTTAGGCCAGAATCAAGCCTGTGAAAAATATTCTGCGAATGAATGCAAATAGAATATTTGATTTCCTTAGAAATAAAAAAAACTAAACCGAACTGGTTGACGGAAGCAGAGAGGGACTAAAGAGAACTACAGGTTACGGAGGATATCCTTAAGGTTGGAACTGCCAACAACCATAACGTATGACCTGAGGATGGGTTTGAGGAAAGAACGAAGCAGGCGATCGAAATTTCTGATGAGGAAAGGAATAGCAGATCAGAGAGAATAAAGAGATACTATGCGGAGAGAAATTCGTGGAGCAAGCACTAATGGTTTATCCATTTCTCTTATGGTGCAGTATAATTATTTACTTACATATATATTACATAAACTATTTATTACATATACATACCATTGGTCTTCCAGGATTAATCTGCGGCATGAACAAGGACGGCTCGAAGGTCGGAGAAGGCTGAGCGCCCTTCCGGTAGGAAGTGACAACCATGGTCGCAGCTATGTACAACACACACATCTATGTACTATCTATGTTCATGTCTATATACTATATAACTACACGCTTTCTAATATGTCTCAACTTAATATAAGTGATGATAATCCAAGGTCTCAGCTCTGTACGATTCATGCAACTCTCAACCTGTTTTTTTCAATTTTTTTTAGCATAAAAACTTAGCGGCTTCAAAGAAAAATATATTCAATGTAATTTCTAGTATGGGACTAATTCACTTTTAAGATATGCAAAATAAAAAAGCTGTCAATAAAATTTGGTAAGTATTTTCTTTTGACGACGTTAAGTTATAAGAAACTCAATCAAAAAAACACGAAAAGCGGCATACATTTTAAATTGGAGTACAATAGGAAAAATACGAAAAAGCAAAGGCCCGAATCTTTAAAATACTGGTAAAAACTAATAAGTCAACATTTCGCCAATTCAGGACGTAACAAATAGAAAAATCTCATCAAAGAAGACTGTGCAGCACAACTCACATCAACAGTCTCATCGATTAGTGACATGATTACTCCAAAAAGTAGAAAGTCTTGGAGTAAGATTAAGGGTGCGTACAGACTGTTGAAGTGAGATGTCCAGCAGTGTGTCTTCTTTGATGTGATTTTTTCTTCCATTTTTCTTCTGACTATTCCTGAATTGGCGAACCATTGAGTTTCTCCCAGTATTTTAAAGACTTTTGGGGATTTTTCATCCTACATTCAAAACTATAAGAAACCTTTTCTTTCAGAAATAAGAAAGCTTCAGAAAATTTGATTATAACCTATTCAAAAATATTCATGGATAACAAGATATCACAGCATTAAACAAGGAAACCTGAAGCTAACATAGGTTAAAATAATGATATTGAATAAGCTTTCACGAAAAAAATAATTTGTCATATATTACACAGTATTTGTTTTCCAAAGTTTTTGGTAATACACTTTAAGTTGTAAATAAATAATTCAAAACTGTCCCGATATTTCCCCAGCTATATCGATATAAATATTTCTTAATGATGTTTAATTTTATATTGGAGGTATTTTGTGAACTAAAAATTCCCGTAAATATTATCCAAGGGATGAAAAAATTCCTAAAAAGTAAATAAGCGCTGTGCCGACTGGAAAGCTTCCGAGTGGTAGACCGAGGCGTAGGTGGGAAGATTGCATTAAGAGTGATTAGTGGTCCGTGGACGGAAATTTATAATCAAATATTGATTGTATCGGCATCGAGCCTTCGGGTTCGTTAAGCCTTATCACCATTATTATTATTAATTTTCTATTAACACTATATAGTATGTTTTTGCTAAATAGTTATAGGTAAAAGTCAATATGAGGCTGATAAATAAAAATAAATAAATTTATTTCCTGTTTAAGTGGCTTTTATTTATGCAGTTTCGTATTTTATCCAGCTCTTTTTTAAGAATATTTTTAACAGGTTAGCTACAACAGTAAGATGTTGTCGTTCATTTGTCTCATTGGCTCATATTGGGTACAGGCTGGGACAGATAACTAAATATTTATTGTTTCATCAGCTATGAATCGAACCGTTTAATTTAGATAGTCTTGGAGTTCACCGAATCTCTTTTCTTAATTGAGTGATAAAACAGATGGAGTTAATTATACTTTTGTTTTCACTCAATTACACTGTAATTTTACAAGAGTAACATCTGAAAAAATAATTGATAGCTACATTTTGCCTTCCAAGAAATCATTGATAGAACAAGAAGTATACATTAGAGGTGGGCAAAGTAGTTCCTTTTATTGGATCGTTCCTTTTGAGATAGTTCATTCTAATGAACTAGTTCAAATGAACTACATAGTTCATTTTTCAAAAGAACTAGAAATCTACTTAACTAAGGTAGGAATTGAACTATGGAAAAAGGGGGGAAAACTGAGAGGTCAAATGAACTAGAGAGGTTCAACTAGTTCACTTAGTTCAGTAGTTCGTCTTCCGATCGTAGGACAGACCCCGACGGTCCCCTGTCCGAGTGGGATAGCTGGTGAGTGGTGTGAACTAAAAAGAACTATAGTTCACCAAAACAGAGAGCGCTCTTTATAGTTCATTTTCCGGAAATGAAATAGTTCGTTCACGTACTTCTTATCTCTAGTATATATGCTTGACCATCATTTTTGTATACATTTTTTCAACATAGAATACTGGTTTAATGATCTACGTAGACCCTGAATTCGAGACCGAAGTGTGATTATGAGATCCTGGTTAGGCACTACGAAGTAAGTTTCCTTAAAAGAGGCGTAAAATATGGTGGTTGGGCATTATATTATCCAAATTATCTCCTTGCACACCCGTTCGTTTAGAAACAAAACAGTCATTACTATGTACCGAATACAAGACACTGGTGTTGGAATTAGGTTTGTAGATGTGGTTAGTGGTATCGGTATCGTGCCTTCAGGTTCACACAGCCGCATTATATTTCGTATGAAAAGTTGAAAATCTGATCTTATATCTAAAATAAGTATACGGGAATAGAAAATTTCCTGACAAAGTAGGACACAATATTGAAATATCAGCAATGGCGAATTTTTTGTTGATGCTATTGTCACTTTAAACGAGAATTTTCCCTGTTTGTTTAACTATTTTGCAAACTTAACAAAAAAAACCTCTACCATTACAAACCGTGAACTGGTCTGGGGTTCAGTACATGGGAGAGACTGTACTGTTTCATGGACAACGGTTTTCTGCAAGGAGGTGACTTGCCCTAGGTCACGATCAACCGCCTGATTTCCCCCCCCCTTATTTTGGGTACCCTATTTGTATCATATTTTATAGAGGCTGGGTGGACCCCAGGAGGGTCCTAGATCCTTTATGATCCATCTCCCGCTGCAAACAGACGAAATAAATGTCATGCAGCGGGATTTGAACCAGGATTTCCGGCATGGCAACTCATTGCTCTACCACTGAGCCACTCCGCTCCTACTTTTCCAAACTACGTGGATTTAAAATTATAGATTCAACTCGTAGAAGCAACTGGTTCTTACTAAAAGTGATTTCGAACTGATAATATGGGTAAATCGATATCGAACCAAACGTAGTGTTTCTGGGCCAAACCCACTAAACAGCAATTCTTAGAGCAATCAATCGCGTACGTAAAGTCGAATTTAACACAATTACTGTAATATAACAAAACTCTTCTTTAAATATCAGTGGTAGAGCTCTGAGTTGATGTGCCGGATTGGGTTCAATTCTGGTTGGGAAAGATAAATTATTTAATCTGTAAGCAGACTGGGATAGACCCTTCAATATTTGGAGGCGTTCCCTGGGCTCATCCAACCTCTATAATATGGGTACCCTTAATTGAGGTTAAAAAAACTGGCAACCGTTGATTAAGATGAAGTATAATCTGTACTATACAATGAACCCAAGACTCTTCATGGGTTTTGGTGGTACAGTTTTATATTTTTTAATATTTTTATACAAGGCTATAGATATTAATAATTAACATTATTTTTATTTAAGACTTTTATATTTAACCCAAACAAGTGTCTTTAGACATCTCAAAATATATACGCAGAAAAGATATTTGAATAAAAAACATTTTTTTAATATTTTACATCAGGCTCGTGTACCAACTGGATCATTGATTCCATGATCACCTGTGGTGTAATATTTAGTGGAACCTTCTATACTCAAGGGATTGGAGTGGCTCAGTGGAAGAGCACTGAGTTGCCATGCCGAAAAATCTGGTTCAATTCCCGCTGCAAGAAGTACTTTTATTTAGTCTGTCAAGTCACCTCCTTGCAGAACCGTTATCCATGAAACAGTACAGTCTCTACCTTGTACTGAACCCCAGACCCGATCACGGGTTGTAGTAGTATAGGTTTTTTTTCTATACTCAAGGTATCGTAGTCGCAGCCCGGAAGGTGGCCTGAGGATTTTCAAAAGGAAGTAAAAAATCCCTCCCCCGTCTTTCGGATGGGATATAAAATGTCCCGAGCTTGAGCAGTGTTAGGTATTCGTAGGTATAAGATTCTTATTATATTTATATATAAATCGCAAAAAATTAGACCTTCCATTGTATCTTCGCTTGATTAGGCATAGCAGCATAAAAGACATAAATAAATAAACAACATTAGGTGAAACATAGCGAAAAAAGCTAGCATAACATGTCCAAACATCTGTTGTTCACGATTATCCGACCGGATACTAATCTGGCTAGCCAGTAGAGAGTTGTCAACTGTCGGCGATTGAACTACATCATGTTTAGGTGTATCGAGTGAATGTATACAAATGTAGAACGATTTCACAATAACTTAACAAGCATTATTATTATACCACATATATTGTAATCACTATATGTTATTTTCAATAAAGTTATTATGATATATATCTCATGAATTTATATGAGCTTTCCATTTTAATTAATTTTGTTATTTAAGCTCTAATCCAAAATTCTTGATAATCCGGCAGTACAGATCAGAAAATCATAAATGCTTTTTATTAAAATTATAATTATTATAAACTGCGCAAAAATTAATTGGGATACGATTAATTGTATTGTATTTACTTTTCCTAGCATTTTTATATATATATATTTTTTTTAAATCAATAATATTTATTATTAGCTAGCGACCCAGCCCAGCTTGTGCTCGGGTAATTAGGTATTTTATGGCTAAATAATTTTTCTGTGTAATGTATTTTTTTTTATCACGTACCGGCTACTAAGGACTCCGTGAATATTATGCTTCTTTGGGAGTCTTGATTATCGTTCTTCCAATCTCAGTTAATTTACTTTATTATATAGAAATTATAAAAATAAAAACAAAACCAAATATTCCTTTATATACGAATTTATTATCTTGCACGTTAGATAGTTGCAAGGTATTAGGCAAGCATCGTCTTCGGTGAAACCCATAGATATTCCAACCCAAATAAAATGAAATAAATAAAATAGGTATAGTAAGCTTTCCTTAAAATATAGATATATGCTATCACTGACTTTTTTGTAGATCGATAAAAGATGAATATTCCTCCATGCATGGTTTCGTTATATGACAAAGGCATTAGGCAGCGTCATCGATGAAACCTCCCAGGCGGCTATACTTTTTCCAACATTTCCGACAATTATCGTTATATTCCAACCCGTTTACACAAAACCTCGACAAATAACATACCTAAACCTTCCTGGTGAATCACTCTTTATATTGGTGAAAACCGCATGAAAATCCGTTTATTGAGTTTACCGCGAACAAACGCGGGTGAGGACTTTGTTTTATAATATGTATAGATTATATTACACTAAATATTGTAAATTGAATAAATTCCCATAGCAATATAAATGGTAAAGTATATATAATAAAAAATTAGCAATATCCCTATCCATTTTTGCGCAGTATTTATCATAGATGCTATTTACAATATACATCAATGCAATTTACTATTAGTATATATATATATATATATATATATATATATATATATATATATATATATATGTATGTGTACTTCTACAACCCATGAAGGGGGTATATCGTATTGATTGTAATGTTTTTAACACAACGGTTGTACAGAGAAGCGATTTAACCGAGATTGCACTCAACCACAAAGTGTTTCTCCACATCTTACATGCTGGGTGAGTCCTAGGAGGGTCTGCTGTTCCAAGAAGGTCCATGAATGTAACATTAAATAATTTATCTTCCACAGCCGGATTTTGTAACCTTCAACATAGCAACACCGCACTCTACGTAATGATCTAGCCTGCTCCATTTGTAGGAGTATTTATTATAGTAACAATAACTAAATGTTTAGCAGGAATAATCAGCCACATCATTTATGTAATGTTGATGTGAGATTAGCTTCTGGACTAATTTAGTTTTATCTCCTATTTTTCAGTCCTGATGGTGCTTGCCTTAGCTAAACTGTGTAGGTTTAGTTGAAATTTAACTCCTGAGGAGCTTCAGTCTTACATAAAAAATTTATTAATAATATTCAAAAATTTACTATTACATTAAAAAAACTATACAACAACCCGTGAACGGGTGTGGGGTTCAGTACATGGTAGAGACTGTGCTGTTTCGTGGACAAAAGTATTATTTTTTATTTTTTTTCATGTCGTTCTTATAATGAAAACCTATCGAAAAAAAAACTCTACAATTGACAATTAAAATCTTTTGAATGAGATATTGAGATATATTTACATACCCCTCGAGGGGTTCTTATCCCTCAAGATAATGGGATGTATAAAAAAAAGTTCCGTTTTATCTAATTCCAGGGTTCAAAAGTCTGTAAATATTTTGATGCTATTTATTATTTACCAACACTTAATAATCCCTTTAGAGCATTCTCTAAGCTTGTTTACTAACACAGGACTTCTTCAAAAAAAGCCTCAGTTTAGTTAATTATTTCAAAGAAGAAACATGAGTGGAGATACGACGTTGGAAAGGAAGAAAGGGTCCGGGTGACCATTGATGAGGTCTGTTCTGTTCTGATATTCTGAAGGAAGCTGTTGAATCAAATCCGTCCACAAGTTGTCGCGAACAGTTGTCCACAAGTTGTTCGAGTGTGGTCTGTCGAAAGATACTGTTAGTCGCCATCTTCTCTCCATGGGGATGGTTTTTTATACACCCCATTAACATGTTTAATTTTTTTCTTAAGACATTTTATAGCTCTTCAGAAAATCTATTAAGCTGTAGGAATAATTTTTTTTTAAAACAGTAAACAAAGAATCCCTACTTAATTATTTGTAGTTCAGATATAAATAAAAGACGTATTTATCAAAGAAATAATAATTATCGATTAATCCTAAAGAAATAATGAAATAATATAATTATATATAATAAATATAATTATTGATACGTTTTAGAATGAAATATTTAACTGATTGGCTAAATACCAAAAAACATTCGAGTTTGCCATTACCAGATGTTTTTTTGTTATTTCTTGTGCCTTATTTCTTATTTCTGGGAGTACCTCAAGGATACCACATTATTATTCCTTCCAAATCCAAATCCCTTGGAATCCCATCTCTTCCCTTCGTTTGCATCTGAATTTCTCTCTTCTAGAACAGTATTCATTCAAGTATTTCCTATTCAATTTTTATTTATACTTCTATAAGCAGGTATTTATTGTGTAAATGCTTATTGCTGAGTAACTATGCTGAAGACCGAGAAAAAAATTCCAGCTCCAGCAGATACATTATTTGATCTGTTAGCAGCCATGGATGAACTCTGTAGGATCAACAGAGACTTCTAAGTTTCACATTCTCTAAGTTTTCCCCATATCAAGGGTACCCTTAATTAGGGGAAAACCTTGCAAAACAGTTTTCCAAAAAAAATATAGTCTCCACCATATACTGAACTCAACATCCTTTATATATTGCAGTAGCACTGGATTTAAAAAAATGAATTTCTGTGATCGGATGGCAAAATGGTGTAACGCATTTTGTGGCCTCTTTAAAAGTAAAAATATTAAAGAACGTTTTCCAGCGGTTTCACTCATAAAATCCATTCCGAATAATTAATCAACTAAAACAGAATATTTTACAGCCAAATATTTTTTTTTATAATTTGAAAATTATTTCCTAAATAATAGTCTACAAAAACAAAAAAATTACGTTTAAAAAAAAAAAGGAGAACATAATTTTTAGTAAGTTTAAAATAATAATAGAGAGTTGAAATCTTTTGAATGAGATATTGAGATATATTTACATACCCCTCGAGGGGTTCTTATCCCTCAAGATAATGGGATGTATAAAAAAAAGTTCCGTTTTATCTAATTCCAGGGTTCAAAAGTCTGTAAATATTTTGATGCTATTTATTATTTACCAACACTTAATAATCCCTTTAGAGCATTCTCTAAGCTTGTTTACTAACACAGGACTTCTTCAAAAAAAGCCTCAGTTTAGTTAATTATTTCAAAGAAGAAACATGAGTGGAGATACGACGTTGGAAAGGAAGAAAGGGTCCGGGTGACCATTGATGAGGTCTGTTCTGTTCTGATATTCTGAAGGAAGCTGTTGAATCAAATCCGTCCACAAGTTGTCGCGAACAGTTGTCCACAAGTTGTTCGAGTGTGGTCTGTCGAAAGATACTGTTAGTCGCCATCTTCTCTCCATGGGGATGGTTTTTTATACACCCCATTAACATGTTTAATTTTTTTCTTAAGACATTTTATAGCTCTTCAGAAAATCTATTAAGCTGTAGGAATAATTTTTTTTTAAAACAGTAAACAAAGAATCCCTACTTAATTATTTGTAGTTCAGATATAAATAAAAGACGTATTTATCAAAGAAATAATAATTATCGATTAATCCTAAAGAAATAATGAAATAATATAATTATATATAATAAATATAATTATTGATACGTTTTAGAATGAAATATTTAACTGATTGGCTAAATACCAAAAAACATTCGAGTTTGCCATTACCAGATGTTTTTTTGTTATTTCTTGTGCCTTATTTCTTATTTCTGGGAGTACCTCAAGGATACCACATTATTATTCCTTCCAAATCCAAATCCCTTGGAATCCCATCTCTTCCCTTCGTTTGCATCTGAATTTCTCTCTTCTAGAACAGTATTCATTCAAGTATTTCCTATTCAATTTTTATTTATACTTCTATAAGCAGGTATTTATTGTGTAAATGCTTATTGCTGAGTAACTATGCTGAAGACCGAGAAAAAAATTCCAGCTCCAGCAGATACATTATTTGATCTGTTAGCAGCCATGGATGAACTCTGTAGGATCAACAGAGACTTCTAAGTTTCACATTCTCTAAGTTTTCCCCATATCAAGGGTACCCTTAATTAGGGGAAAACCTTGCAAAACAGTTTTCCAAAAAAAATATAGTCTCCACCATATACTGAACTCAACATCCTTTATATATTGCAGTAGCACTGGATTTAAAAAAATGAATTTCTGTGATCGGATGGCAAAATGGTGTAACGCATTTTGTGGCCTCTTTAAAAGTAAAAATATTAAAGAACGTTTTCCAGCGGTTTCACTCATAAAATCCATTCCGAATAATTAATCAACTAAAACAGAATATTTTACAGCCAAATATTTTTTTTTATAATTTGAAAATTATTTCCTAAATAATAGTCTACAAAAACAAAAAAATTACGTTTAAAAAAAAAAAGGAGAACATAATTTTTAGTAAGTTTAAAATAATAATAGAGAGTTGATTAAAAAAACATTTCATTTTATCGTAAAAAAACGTTGGATGCATTTTAAGATATATTACAAATGATTCTACTTTTATTAATATCAGTCGATAAAATATTTAAAACAATTAACACCAAGCATCCCACGCTTTTTTATTATAAAATTAATTTTTTTTGTTTATCAGTCTATTTTTCTTTAATTGCTATTGGAAATTATTTTCTACTTTTCAGATTTGTTACATATTGAAGTGAGATTTTTTTTATTCTTATTTGTTATTAGCTTATTTGATATTAATTGTTGTAAATATTTTATTGACTGGCATTGATAGTAGAGTAAAATCATTTAGAAAATATCTTAAAAAGTATCTCATGCTTTTTACGATAAAATGATTTTTTTTTCTTCATCACTATATTCTTATTTTAAACTTATTGAAAATTATTTTCTACTTTTTTTGTTTTTAACTGAATAAAAAATAAAAAAATTGTGTTTTGTTAGAAGTTCAATTTTATAATTTAATACTAATATCAAAGATGATAAATTTTATGATTAAATTAAATTTTTAAAAAATCATGAAAATGTACACATTATAAGGATAATAATTTCATTTTTCATGTTTCTGGTATTTGTTTATGAAAATTTGCTTATGCATATTTTATTATTAATATAGATGCATCTTTTACTATAATTTGAAATATTTAAATAATAATAAACATTGATTTAATTAATAATAAATTTAGATCAACCTTAACTCTAGGAAAAGTGTGGAATCTCTTTGACAGTTGGATAAATGTTCAATCTGACATCTCCTAGCCTGTAAAGGACATTTAGTGAGGAATTGGTTAAATTGATTTCCCTCTTTGGGATTTTGTTAACTCTTTGACTTTGTTTTAATGAAATTTCTAATTAATTATTAGTCTAAATTACTATTTAACACAGAAAAATATTAACAATAATTACTATAACTAGGTATATTATATATACATATTTTATAAATTTTTTAGATTTTTTTTTTTAATCGACACTACTATGGAGATAAGATATATGTCTATTGTGTACATTACATTTGAAATGGAATATTAATTAATCCAATATATTACAAAAATATTTTTACTGTTTCTATGCTTTAAGTAATTTTCAATTTAATTGAACTGTAATAGCCAATCATGATAAATTAAAGATAAAGAAAAAAAGTATTATTTATATTTCTTATTATTAATAATTCAATTGTTAAATCATCGTAATTACTCAAAGGATATTTAATAATATTTTAACTTTTAGAGTAGCAGAAAATCTTACATGAACAATTAATGAAGGATTCAAGATTAATTTAGGGAAGATCTGTTTGTTTTTTAATTCCTTTGCCTAGATATATTGTATTATTATAAATAACTAAAAACATAAAAGCTAAAATAGTACGTTATTTATTTACAAATAATAAAAATTATAATTCACAATATTTAGTTTGGATGTACAGAAGTTTTATTCGATTAATATACTTCATTATTAACTTCTAAATGACTATTGAACAACAAATACGATAAAAAACTAATTCCAATATGTGCAATTGGAAACCCAGATTTAAATGCCTTTTAAACAATAACAATAAATATTTTATTAAAGTGACCTGAAGCAGATCTATAGCGATTTGTCCAATTTTGAAATAATACCAATCGTAAACTATTTCAAAGTAAAATTTAATTGTATATTGGTTGTATTTCATATTGAATTATCCGAGATAAATATTTTTAAAAATTAAAATATTATAATGAATTGAAACGAAGTATTCATAGATCAGAAATGGTTCATAGCTGAATATAAATAACAAATTTTCAATAATTTATGACATATATATTTATTAAAAACATTATTGAATCATAATGCAAATTTATTTAAAAACTAATTGTCATTATTTTATACCCACAAATAAAAATATTTACTATCCTTAAACATTTATAAGCCATTTATTTTAAAAATATTTATATAATAATTATTTCAGGCAACCAGTTTTAATATATTTAGACGGCACAGGAGAAAGTGTATTTTTTAAATTTTAATTAATTTCTACGATAAATTAAATAATTGGAATGTTAATGTATCTAAATACAATTCTTATAATTTATATTTTTCATTTTTTCGTTATTACATGCCATATAGGGTAATTATAGGGTCCAATTATAAATTATGTTAATGAAATTTTTGTAAATATTAAATTTTATTATATTAGGGTTTTTAATTGTCCATACAATTTAATGCACCTATTTAAATTCTTAAACAAAAACTTAATAAATAATTGAATTGAGTGTGGAGTTACCACGAATCGTTTACTGAATACTCGTGTCTAAAATAGCTAATCGCGTAATTCGAAAAAATGATGCAATAAAATACATTTTCATTAACTGTTATTAACTATATTTTTTTTTATAGAGTTCACATAAACTAGGAATACTTTAAATAATAACGTAAACAGATCGGATAATGTTTACAAGAAATTAAAAAAAGTTATGAATCATGCGTATATATTTTTTTTTAATTTATAAATAAATAAATCTTGTTATAAAACCATGAAGGTAAGATCGTACAGAGCTGAGATCTATTGATAAAAAATAATTTATGGATGAGATAAAAAATGGGTATCACTTCAGCAGGTTGTCACTTCGAGTTAAGTCTTAACTATTCATTCGTATCCTTTTTAACATTCACGAACTCAAAAATAATGATATTTATCACTGAATGTATAAATTAACTATTATTGGAAGAAAAAAATGTTAAAGAACCGAGTGATATGGGCTATATCATCATACATTTCTCATAAGTGAACTCTTTTTTTCATGCTGAAACTCATTTTATCATTTTATTATTTTAATTTTAGAGAATATTAAAAAGGAAACGAATTAGTTAAAACTTGTGAGTTAACTCGAAGAGATAACCTCCGGAACTGATACCAAAAAAATAAAAAAAATAGCATCCCACCCATCGCTCATCTAATAACTAACAGTAAATATGGTATTAAAAGAAAACTATAATTTATATCAGAAAAAAATAATCGTTTAGTATTTTTCATTCCATAGCATGCAAAATCAGACACGGATATGTTTTCTTTCAAGACCATAAGTGATTATTGTTATAAAAATATATTTCTTCTTATTATTATTGTCCAAATTTTGGATCATTCGGTTCTAAAGTGCATTACGGAGAGGGATAGAGTGGGAGGCTTCTAATCTAATAGAACACAAAAGAGTTGAAGTAAAAGATATTTATTTGTTTAAATAAATAATTAAAAAGAGAATATAGTGTCAATCAAGAAATAAATCATAGATAAATAATACAAATGGTAATTATTCCGCAGGTTGTCGCTTCGAGTTGAGTCACAAATTTTAACTATTTATTCGTTTCATTTTTAATATTTTTTCAAAAATACATGTTATCGTAAGCTTTATTATGCAAAAAGGATTGTAATTGTGGGTGAAAGAAATAAACATTTTAACATTCCACAAGTATAGATGATATATGTTTGTTGAAACGTTCATTTCTAGATGAAATGATTACCGAAATATACACATTTGCCATAATTACATTCTCTTTTCCATACTTAAGCTCGTGACCACTTGTATTTTTGGAAAATATTAAAAGGGAAACGAATGAAAAGTTAAAACTCGTAGTGACTCGACTCGAAGCGACAACCAGCGGAACAGATACCGTACAAAAAATAAAGAGGAAACAACAAGAGACAGTAATAGATGCGTGTGTTGTAATAAATACAAATACAGATACATGAGATGACCAACTTCGCGACTGGAGACACAAGTTGCTGAGACGCTGACTCGTGGAGGTTGCGGAGTCGAGTGAAGACCGATTCGGATGTCCGGGAGAGTTCGGATAACTTCGGTAATCTCCGGCTCCCACGACCAGCACAATCTCATTCAGATGTATCAGCTGATAGCAGCTATATTGATGGCATTTGCCCGCCCCCACTCCACCCAGGAACGAATCGTTGGGGGGGGGGTAGTGATACCGTTTTTTTTGCGAGAAAGAGGCGAATCGGTTAGCCTGTGGCGTAGTGTTTAGCATAACAGCCAACTACGCCCAAGGTAGTGGTTTCGCAGCCCGGTCTTTAAAAAAAAAGTAAGAAGTCATAGGCTGTTCCGTCCTTCCTAAGGGACGTAAAATAGATCCTAAGCCGTTAACGGTATTAGGTTCTCTAAGATCCCTTTTGAATACCAATTATACCTGGACCTATCCAGGATCTATCCTAATAGGACTCCCATGATGACTTCCTTCAATTAGCTATAGTTAAATAAATAAGCATACCAAAAATCCAACGTTATGGTCCGTTGGTTGTTTTAAATTCGAGGTGTTTTATTAACAATCAACTCCTAACCTCAATTTGGTACATATATTTATATGAATAGGGACTTATATTAATATTTTTTAATAATAATTGTCATAATACAGAGGAGGGAAATATGACAACGATTAAATAAAACGCATTTGAGAAAAATAATAGAATATAAAATATTAATAAACAAAAAAAGAACTGCGACACTGTGAAGTATCTGGGATTTAGTACGTGGTAGAA
The DNA here is from genome assembly GCA_964056705.1 of Troilus luridus. Lineage (NCBI taxonomy): Eukaryota > Metazoa > Arthropoda > Insecta > Hemiptera > Pentatomidae > Troilus > Troilus luridus. The sequence goes on along the minus strand of OZ057417.1, from coordinate 44,980,708 downwards.
ACTGTATTGTTTCTTGGACAACGGTTGTGCAGGGATTTGATTTTTCCTGGATCAACCGCCAGATTTTTCCACCTAAATTTTGGTACCTACTTTATAGAGACTGGTTGTGACCTCCTCGATCCCACAGGATCCATTTCCGGGCGTTATCAGATAAAAGAAAAATCTTGCCAGCAGCGGGAGTTAATCCCAGGAACTTCGGTATGGCAATTCAGCGCTCTACCACTGAGCCACCCCGCTCCCCAAAATATTAATAAAGTAAATGAATAAAATTATATAAAAATAACAATGATAGAAATTAAAAGGGAGGATACAGGATAACTGTATTAGATATTTTCATTGAAAAATGAGCGTTCCAACAAACATTTCGAACTATAGGTGATTATGTAACCTAAACTGTATGTGTAATTCGGTTCTTTAACCTATATAGAGTCAGTAATAAAATAATTTTTATTTTCGAGAACATTAGAAATGAAAGCAATAAAAATTTGAAGGGTTCCATATCCTAATTATACCAGGATAGGCATAATTTAGCTCTCGTACTATATCATCATAGGATTAGCCATAGTTGCATAAAATGGTGTTAGATAAATAAACAAACGGGGAAATTTGTTTTATGGTAACATTCTTAAGAGTAACAATAACATAGACAAGCATAAACTGTTGTTTTAGAAAAGGAAAAATATTAAAAATAAATAATATTATCCAAGTAAGAGCTTAGTTTTAAATTTGAATACAGTAAAAAAAAAATTCGAAACAATGACAAACAAATGAAAAAATCGAGTTACTTCAAAGTAACTCCACATTAATATATCTAGATTCACTCTTATACTTTTGGCATGAAACATGCGTAAGCACGGCAGGTGAACGTTTTTAAAAGTGAATAAAGAATTGTAGATTATGCCGTCCTTCGGAAGGGGCGTAAAAATGGCGCTCCCGAGCCTGTACGGTTTCGATACTTGTTAAAAATCCTTATCCTAATTATAACATGATAGGCAGAGTTCATAACTACAACTGTAGTAACGTCCGGTCAGCCATTGCAAATAAAAATGACGTTGAATTGAAAAAATAAATAAACAAATTTGACGATTCTCAAAAGAAAACAGACAAGGTTGGATTCGGTTAATGATAAATACAAATATTATAAAAAATAAAATAATATATTTTTATAATATAAAAATATAAACACTTCTTTTAGTCATTTGCTTTCAAACCTTTAAGTTACACCATCTTTCCTCGTTCGATGAATTCTATCTTTCATTAACCTCTTTCATGACTTCTTCATTATCTTAGACTCGCCCACGCAGGTGATAAAACCGGAACAAAGTCTTCCCAGCTTAATGAAAACATGAAGACATCTTCATAAAGTTCGTATAGTTCCGGGGTATTTCCCTCTCATATAATTTCTTAAGCTTATAAAACAATAGACGGAGTTCGTGTCCAAGAACTCAAATTGTCGTTCTATGTAATTAGCAAATATCAGTATTTAGAAAATTAATGTTTTGTTTAAGTCTACACGGATCGTTTTCTACCCCCTGTATACATAAAGTCAACCAATACTATTAGAGATAAATTATATAATCTGTTAACAGCCATGGATGAATCCTGTGGGATATGGATACCACCTAGCCTCTATTAAGCGACTATCCTTAATCGGGTGAAAACCTGGTAGTTAAACGTGATCTCGTTTTCTTCTTCATTTTTAAATGAAGCAAATAACATATTTATTATTAATGAACGAACATTTACTTAGAATCCAAAACGATCAGAACCTAATACAGAGGTTACTCAATTAAGCTACTTAATGTGAATACCAACAATATTATTATGAAAATGATGAAAGTATATGAATAATTTATTGTATAATTTCCATCGACACGAATTTAAATTAGTACCACTTTCGAAGAGGCAGGGAACGATTCCATCGGAGCGCGTTCCGCTAGAGAAGTTAAGGCAAATAACTTGGCCCTTTCTCTTTCAGGCAGCCCTTCCGTAATCATTTTCCGCCCAAGATTTCTGTCAAAAGGGAGAGAAGAATGGCTTCTAAATTTCAGTATTACTCCGCCACTCGCTTTTAGCTCGGAGAATAATTCATCGGATTATTATTACTCACGGCAAAGGTTAGAGACTGCGATATAAAGGTCTCAACACACTTAAAAATTAATCAAAAGTTGTAATTCATCAAATCTGTAAATCGAAATCAAGAAGACCTAAAATTGCACAGACCTGGGGCCGACGTTTTACGTTACCTCCGTAGGACGGCATAACCAAGAACTTTTAATTCCCTTTAAAAAGTTGTGAGGCTCGTGAACCCGCGACCTTTGGCACAGAAGCTTAAGCTAAATACTACACCATAGATGACTCCTATAAATCTTAAGTCGAAAATATCAGAGAATTAACAGCAGTTAATATATGTTAAAGGTTTGCAGACTAATATTTAACCTTTTTTAGAGCACAATTTTATTATTAATTATTATTTTTATATATTTATCAATAATTAAATTGATAGTTTATCAATTAAAAGATTTCACTTTTTTTTCATTTCATAGTTTAAAGGTAGGTAAATCTGGGAGTAGAGCTGGGTTGTTACGGTGAAGGTCCCGGGTACAAATCCGGCAGTGACAGATAAAATATTATGTTAAATCCCACAATCTTAAGATACTCCTAGGTCACACATACCATATATAAAGTTGGTACTCTTAATTGGAATTAGAATATGGTTGTTGAGAGTGATCTCTAAAAAATTACCTCCCTACACAATCGTTCTCCTAGCAACAGTATAGCCTCTTCCATGTTTAAACATCAGAATTTTTTTTCTATTTTCATATTTATACATATTGTATTCTATGTATAAGTAATGACGGTCGCCCGGAAAAAGATGAATTTGTTAGAATAAGCGACTTATGTCTCTCTATTTAATTGCTTAAAAGTCCTCTTAAGACAGCGCTTGCATAAATACACTAAAACCCATTCGACAAATGGAACGCATATTTTAGAGAAACCCTAAGTGAGTAGAGAAAACGGAAAATGAAAATTTCATTTAAAATACATTCCAATTTATTCTTAATGAATATCTTCAATAAATTATTTATTTATTTGTTTAGTACACCTTCAACGAGACAGATTAATGAAAGATATAAAATATAAGTGGAATGCTAATGAGTAAAGTCTTAAACCAACCACAAAAGAATTAAATATAGACAGTACACCATTCAAGAATTTTATAATTTATTTCCTTTCCTAATTCGACTTTAATATTCCTTACGTCTGAGTGTCTGGGACCCGGGATTGCTTTACAAACTCCGCCAATTCCTAACTCCTATATATTTTCTCATTATTCAATCCTATCTCGCTAACAGGTCATTCAAAGTATCTAAATAACAATTATGAATTCCATCCCTCTTTCATCAATCCGCTGGTGTTCCTCAAGGCAGTATCCTCGGCCCAACACTCTACACTGTTTATACAGCTGACATCCCAACTCATTCCAATACTATCCTTACCACGTATGCGGATGACACATGTCTATTATCAGTCAACACCGATCCAGTTATAACATTCCATACTCTTCAATCCATATCACTGACCTTGAAAAATGGTGTCAGAAGTGGAAGATTAGAATAAACTCTCACAAATCCCGTCAAATCACCTTTAGCATCCGTCGTAAACCAATGACTTCCTGTCCTCCTGTATCGTTTAATAACATCCCACTGATTCCTGTAGAACAAGTCCGGTACTTAGGACTTCACCTTGACAAACGCTTAACTCGGAATCCTCATGCTATACTAAAACGACAAGAAACAGTTCGCCGTTTCAGGCTACTTCAACATTTACTAGACAAACGCTCGGAGCTCTCAATTAATCACAAAAGACTCATATGCATGACAACCATTAGACCCATCTAGAATTACGGATTACAGTTTTGGAGCTCCACTAAACCATCTAATTTATCCCGTATTCAATCCTTACAATCCATAATCCTCCGTAAAATCTTCAATGCTCCTTACTTTGTAACGAACATAATGACCTTGATGTCCCATTTGCTGCTGATTTGGCCAAAATCCGATATCAATCTTTTGATGACAAACTTTATTTCCACTCTAAACATACTAATTTCAAACCTCGCAACCTCTTAGATTCCTGATATTCCTCCGAGGCGTCTGAAGAGGAGATGGCCTCGTGACCTTCTAAGTTGAACTTATTATTTGAGTACTACCACTGGGTAGTTTCTCTACTTGTCTTTCATGCTAATAGGTACCAATCATTATATTTACTTGTTGCGTTATTTTAATAAACTTGTAAATTTCATTAAATAAATTATTTTTAAAATAATATTCCTCACGAAACATCGCTTATTTTATTGTGAACATAATAGTGTTTTTAGTTCAAATTTGAAGGGCAGTTGACATAGGCAAAGTCATTGAAACAAAAACGAGATATTTCGACTGATAATAATAATTTAATAAAATACATATAATAATCCAACTAAGCAAAATGAGGCACGATAATATATATAATCAAAAACTGTTTTGTTTTTTTTAAATGGAAATCAATTATCTATATGATATTAATACATTAAAACTAAATAGCTTTAAACAATTAAGAGCTTCAGCGTTTTATTAAATATGTAATAGTAAATAATTTTTCATAATAATTAACAATAGAATTCAAGAAATGTAAATGTACATCCTGCACCTTAAGAGAGTATATCTAGATTCACCCCTAAACCTAGCTCGTTGTAATATAGAATCCGCTTATGAAACCAGATATAACTTTGTATTTTCGCCTATTTAAAATGGCTGGATGAAAAATAATAACTAAAAAATACCATAGTTTCAAATCAGAGACATTAGAAAACATACATCGATTGTTTTTATCAAAATATTGGACTATGAATTAGTTTTGTTTTTATGTTCCTCAAATTTTTACATATGTGAATATTAAGAGCTTTCTTTCTTAATAATTTTTGTTTTTTTCATTACATTTTTTACTCTTTCAATGGTTACTGGGAGGTAACACAAAATTTATTTTCTGTTAGTTAAATCGCAATTTCAATGTATTCTAAAGGGACATTAGTGGTATAATAATAATTATTATTATTAAATATTGACGGTTGTAATAAAAAAAAAATAGGTAATCAGTTTTTGGTATCTAGCTGGTGTAATGCCCAAAAGATCGACATTTTTAAAAAAAATTATTTTATTGAATTGTACAACTGTAATATATACATCTAGTACATGGGCTGTATGACTAACTAGATACATGAAAGGACATGTAGAGGCACTACCCATTGGCAGCACTCTAATTACATTTCTATAATAGAAGGTCCCGAGGCCATCTTCTCTTCAGACGCCTAGGAGGATTGTCCGGGATGGAATTGGATCCAATGATGGAAACTAGTGGGTTTGGATGGGCCTGGGGTTTATTATGGAATGATAGGTATCTGGAATGGGCTAAATCGGTAACATATGGAACGTTCAGGTCATTATGGATGGTTTTTGGATTGCAAGGATTGAACACGAGAGGAATTTGATGGTTTGGTGGAGCCCCATAGTTCAATTCCGTAAGTCCATACATGTCTTATAACAGTAACATAAAGTCTTTTGTAATTGATCTGAAGCGATCTACATTTAAATGTAAAATATTAGAAAAGGGAAAAAACACTTAAAGCTCAAGTAAAAAAGCTTAACCTTTTGATTTATATTTTGGTGAAATCAGCTAAAAAGATTATAAATCTGTTTATTAGGCAATCAGGAAAATCTCTTGTTTTTTTTTCACTAAATGAAGGTTTTTCTTTTACTAGGGATTTAGCATCCTAAATCCGACCCTCCCTCAAGGTATTCTAACAACCTTGAAGAACAGAGGGATCTTCCGAAATGAGTGGAAATTAAAAGTTAATGAAACTGTTGTGTAATTCATGAGTCCTAAGTAGGCCAAAGGGTGGGGGTGATCAGTATGCCAGGCCTATCTCCAGAGTCTGGTTCTTCTCTCGAGCAATTAGTCCAAGCTTCTAATTGCCTCAGCAAGCTCTGGTTAGGATTTAGTTCTCGGGCCGCTTTTATGGATGTTGCACTTTCGGATTGGTTAAGGGGTAGAGAGGGAGAGAGAGAGACATAGGTAGATAGCTAGAGGGTGAGAGAGAGGGAGATATAGTATGTATGTTTGTGTGTGACGGTAGCTATACATAGAGAGAGAGAGAGAGAGAGAGAGAGAGAGAGAGAGAGAGAGAGAGAGAGAGAGAGAGCGAGAGAGAGAGAAAGAGATAGAGAGAGAGCGAGGGAGAGAGGGGGAGAGAGAGAGAGAGAGAGAAAGAGAGAGAGGGGGAGAGAGAGGGAGTGAGAGAAGAGAGAGAGAGAGAGAGAGAGAGAGAGAGAGAGAGAGAGAGAGAGAGAGAGAGAGAGAGAGAGAGAGAGAGAGAGAGAGAGAGAGAGAGAGAGAGAGAGAGAGAGAGAGAGAGAGAGAGAGAGAGAGAGAGAGAGAGAGAGAGAAGCCATAATTATATACTGGTATAAAAGTAAGTTTCTTCCGAACATCGCCAAAGTTCACCAAATGGTACTAGACCGCCGAATTAAGGTGAGAGAGATAGCAGAGATTAAGAACACGTCAAAAGAACGTGTTTGTTACATATTAAATCAACATTTAGACATGAGAAAGCTGTACGCATGTTGGGTGCGGCATGGACAGTTCTAACGCTCTGTTAGCGCAGTTAAGGCGCAATAAACCCTAGTTTTGGCGCCTATTAATTACTGTAGATTAAAAGAAAGAGAGAGAGAGAGTGAGAGAGGGAGGGAGACAGAGACTGTTAACAGAATAAATGAATAAAGAAATACGTATGTGGACAAAATTACAAAAACAAAAGTAAAAATTAGAAAACAATAATTATCAATAAATTTAAAATAACAATAGTGATGAACAAAAATTCATTTATCGTAAAAAAGCATGGGGTTTAATGGCATGGCGTTTAAAGATATTTTCATAATGACTCTACACTTAACAATATGAGTCAGTAAATTATTTACAACAATTAACATCAAGCACCACGCACTTTTTAAGGATAAAATTATTGTTATTCCATCACTGTACTCTTATTTCAAACTTACGGAAAATTATTGTTTAATTTTTAGTTTTGTATCAGAGCGTGTTTTTTGGATTCTTTAAACTATCACTGATTTTCTAAACTATTATTTATACGAATGCTAAATAAACGACACTCCCCAGTTGATCCTACGAGTAGTCATGTGCTATACAACGAAAAGTTCTAGTATTTATTAAGGTTTTAAATTATTGGTATCTTTAAATGTTTTCTCTTCAAAACAAAAATATTTAAAAACTGGTTTGAAAAAGAGCCAGGGCAAATCATTTCTCTTCAAAACAAAAATATTTAAAAATCGGGTCCGAATCCCGGCCAGGGCAAATCTTTTGTCTTCAAAACAAAAATATTTAAAATCGGGTCCGAATCCCGGCCAGGGCAAATCTTTTGTCTTCAAAACAAAAATATTTAAAAACGGGTCCGAATACCGGCCAGGGCAAATCTTTTCTCTTAAAAACAAAAATATTTAAAAACGGGTTCGAAACCCGGCTAGGGCAAATCTTTTCTCTTCAAAACAAAAATATTTAAAAACGGGTTCGAACCCCAGCCATAGCAGGTCTTTTCTCTTCAAAACAAAAATATTTAAAAACGGGTCCGAATCCCGGTCAGGGCAAATCTTTTCCCTTCAAAACAAAAATATTTAAAAACGGGTTCGGTTACCGGGCAGGGCAAATCTTTTCTCTTCAAAACAAAAATATTTAAAAATCGAGTCCGAACCCCAGCCATAGCAGGTCTTTTCTCTTCGAAACAAAAATATTTAAAAACGGGTCCGAATCCCGGTCAGGGCAAATCTTTTCCCTTCAAAACAAAAATATTTAAAAACGGGTTCGGTTACCGGGCAGGGCAAATTTTTTCTCTTCAAAACAAAAATATTTAAAAATCGGGTCCGAATCCCGGCCAGGGCAAATCTTTTCTCTTCAAAACAAAAATATTTAAAAATAATTACCATACAAATAACAAACATTTAACAAAAACAAATTATATTATTAGCATCGATTGCACAACTATTATCTTTAAACTTAAGATATTAAAAGAAATTGTATAACTCATACAGAGCCCGCCAGGTGTCGCCATTTCCGAGCATGTTGCTGTCACGAACCCACAAGTTTAACCTCTACCAAAAGTCACTAAACTCGTCTAAAGAACTTTAAAAAAATAATACGTTTAGCCATTATAAATTCATATGATAATAGAAGTATATATTAAAAAGGGGCAGGAAAATGAATTTAAAAAGCATAAGAGATACAATAAAGTTAGAACCCTTTACAGAAGTGGCCTCCATTCTGGAACTGATAAAGGAAACATTTCACTTGGAATAATCGTGTCATTCCGGAAACGACGCAAGAAACGGAAATGAAAGAAAATGCAATCTCTGGGAAGGATGGAGGATGGATCTCAGCAACATCATTTTCCGGGAGCCAGTTTCCTTTCGGAAAATTGACTCTTATCCTTATTAAATTCCTCTTCAGATTATTATCAAGCCAGTTTCCCATTAACTCTACTTCATTTTAATAAAGAAAGATTATTAAAACTCAAATTATTCGATATCTGTACGAGAAATATTGGCAACCTTGTTCAGTGTTGCTGAGCTGCTGGAGGTTACGGGTTCGAATCAGGCGTAGACGGATACATTATTTTTATGTTATTTGTCATAGATGGAACCTCGGAGAGAGGGGAGGAAGTGAAGTTACATTGTTAATTGTAAGAGGCTTTCTAATCACGTCATATTTAACATCATGAAGGGAGAAACTGTTAAAAATACATCTTTCGCAAATATATTTAAATAAAAATCTTAGAGACACTATTCCAAACTAGACAAGAGATAGATGAGCATAGATAGATAGTACCGGGTTCGAATCCGTTTGTAACAAATTAATAATTTTCTCTTTTAACAACTATAGTTGGGCACCCTAATTGGGAGAAGAACCTAGCAGTTGAACGAGATCACGAAAACACCTTCATACACAATCATTGAAATAGTATAGTCTCTAGCATGAACTTAACCTCAGGCGCTTCAAGGTTTTTCGTGGTACTGTTTTTGTTTTTTTCATATTCCTTTTAAAATCGTTTTATTCATTATTTACTGCCTTTTATTCATTATTTAGTCACCTTGTCAACCAATATTTGATTTATTTTTATGAAATCCTGGAATAATAAATTTCAAAATCAATTTTCCAAAGCCGATCATACCGAAAACCTTTATAAGGTTGATATAAAACTCTTAATTTATGTTTAATTTAGTTCAAAATTAATTTGGAAGTTTTTTTATTATAAATAATTATGATTATAAAATATTTAAATAAATATACAAGTTATAAATTATTTAAATAAAAATATTTAAAAAATTTAATGTGTTAACAACCTGGGATGTGCACTGTGGGATCTAGAGACCCTCCTGGTGTTCACCCAACCTATATTGATTGGGGCAAAAATCTGGCAGTTAAGCATTATACCAATTCACTTCCTTGCACAACTGTTGGGTAGGAAAATTACAGTAACTATCATGAAGTGAACCGATACCGTTCTTGGTCTTCTGGTGGATTTCTTTAACTTGAAGAAAATCAGATTCAAAAACTGGGTCAGACTTAAGCCGCAAATCGGATAAAGGAAATATTTTCAGACTTGGTCATGATGCGGAATATATTACATTCATTAATGTAAATCGATTTTGAATTAATTATCTTTGGATCTATTAAGCTCAGGACTAATACTATCAGAGCTCCAATTAGATCAATAGTCATTTTTTTCCATTTATTTATGATGGTTGATAGCGCGAGCAAAAATTACAAAACTAATGACATAGTATGCTAAAGTCTTAGACAATATTTACAAAATATATTGTCCAAGTAAATTAATTGTAAGTGTAATTGATAATTATTCTCGCTTCCAGTTACTACAAATTTTAAATTTTCATTCGTTTCATTTTTAATATTTTCCAAAAAGATCATAGTTATAAGCTATAGCATGGACAACAGAATGTAATTATGGGAAATTCGTATACTTTGGTAATTATTTCATCTAGAAATGAACTTTCAACAAACATATATCATCTATATTTTTGTTTTGAAGAAAAAAGATCTGTCCTGGCCGGGATTCGAACCCAGGTCGTCTGCATATCCGGTGCAGTGCTCTAAACCACTGAGCTACCAGGGGTCGTATCCAAGTCAGGCAAATCCGTTCTCTTCACCGATCCTATATCCCCGTGTTCTCGCAATTTTTGCGATGTATACATGGGGAAGAATGTTCATTGAACATAACAATCGGTGAAGAGAACGGATTTGTCTTACCTGTATACGACCCATGGTAGCTCAGATGCAGACGACCCGGGTTCGAATCCCGGTCAGGACAGAACTTTTCTCTTCAAAACAAAAATATTTAAAAATAATCACCATCAAAACTACAATTAATAAAAATATAACATCTATACTTCGAAATGTTAGTTGAAACTTTATTTATTGATGAAATGATTACCGAAATCCAATTTTCCATTGTAAAGCTCACGGTAACTTGTATTTTTGGAAAATATTAAAAATGAAACGAATGACCAGTTAAAACTTGTTGTAACTGGAAGCGGCAACCTGCGGAAGAGAAACCATATGATTTCAAATTTTTTCACTGTTAGGGCATAATTATAAGAAATGTCGCCGAAAGAAAACCGAAGTAATGAAAAAAGTTTATGTTGATTATTTTTTTAACGTAAATTAATTAATTAATTTTATTTTTTAATATCCTGGGGTGGACCTTTTGGGATCTGGAGACCCAGCCTCTTAAATGGTGGTTACCCAAAATAGGAGGAAGACATTGTTGAGAGTGAAACAAATCAATTTCCTGCACTAACGTTGTCTTATAAAAACTACAGTCTCTATCAATTATTGAACCTAAGACTCTTCATGGATCTTTATGTTACAGGTTGCTTAAAATTAATTAACTAAGTCTAACTGTTAAGTCTAGGATCCTATTGTCCATATTTCATGTGTTATTATTATTATTCTGAAGGGCCTGTCTTAAATATATAAATATATATTTATATTTTTAAATTATGTGGTTGTTATTTTGAAGGAGTACTATGTATTTTTAAATGTTTTTATTTATTATTAAAAAAAAAAAACCGTACCACTCCAACCCGTGAATGGGTCTGGGGTTCGGTAAACGGTAGAGACTGTACTGTTTCATGGACAACGGTTCTGCAGGGAGGTGATTTGTTCTAGATCAAGCTCAACCGCCAGATTTGTTTCCTTATTTTAAGTACCCTATTTTTATAACATTTTATAGCCCCAGGAGGGTCCAAGATCCTATATGATCCATATCCGAAAGCAAACAGACTATTTATTTTTAAAATATAAGTTAATACGAAGTTCCACCTAGTTAGAGAAAATTTTAAAGTTTTATACTTGACTCAGAATTGTGAGGGTTCGTAGTTGTATTTCAAACTATGAGACAACAACGTGAACTATCCAATGTCGCGGTAGACCAAGAAACTTCTCCTTATTTCCCGCATTTTCCTCTCAGTTACAAGTTCATCCTGTGGAACTAAATTAATTAAATAAACACCGCATAATTAAAATTTAAGCTGTGAGAGAAAACTCATATATTTGGAAAATCAAATTACACATATTATGTAAGTAAAATCAGGCATTTAAAACCACCAGAGGGTAGTTTGTTAAGTAGCTGCTATACATGACATTAAATATAATTCATTCTTGTGACTTTGTAATATTGTTATAATACAGTAGTAAATTTCAATAAATAAATTATTATTTAAAAAATATATAATTATGGTTTGTAGGCGTTAAAGGTTATGGACACGAGTTCGTAAGAACATAAAAATAAGATTGAATACATATCGGCTCAATTGTTAATAATATAGTTGGTCTAATTCCTTTTTTATAAAATATCAATTCATAATTATTGAAAAATATGTGTTTAAAACATTTAAATATAAATATGAGTTAAATTCAATCAACATTCCTGGAGTTATTACACAGGTCTGCAAAAAATCTTTTTAAAAAATTGTTTTAAAATAACTGATCTTTATGTAGTTTTTAGGCTAGCCTACAAAATAAAGTTGAAGTTTTGGAAAAGTACAGAAAAACGGAAAATTTTGTATTTGCATTGGGAATATACACTGAATTTTATGGGGAAATATAGAGTTGTATAAATGATAATAGATTAGCAACATTAAATTTGTACTTAACAGTGTAACATTTTATAAGAACAGAAAGTAAACAAAAAAACTCTTCTGTAATTATTAGTGTCAAAAAATGTACGTTCAATCTACATGTTCCAATGACAGTATATATTTCCCAAACATTTTTGATATACCTACAGTTTCCATAACATGTTTTCCAAAAATATACATTCCCCGCGAAAAAAAAGAGAAAACAATTTTAAGATTTTATCTAGGAAAATATCCTGGAAAATATTATTTTTACGAAAAAATAAAAAAATAAAATACTTGAACATGTATTTAATTAAATCCATTCAAATATAAGAAAGATAATGCTTAAATATGAATATACATATTTTTTATTCATCTATACATGTATACAAGTATATTTTTTATCTTAAAAATTACTATCAGTATTCTAAAAAAGCCTGAAATGCTAATAATTTTAATCTTTGTTAATTTACTAAAGATCAGATTGTAATAAAATTAATTTGTTCTAACAAAATGCATAAACTCATTTATTACTAAATTTCGAATGATTTATAATACTGAAAAAAAAGTTCTTTGACTTTGTTTATTATTGAATCCGTTTTATGTATATTCGATTAAACAAAACAGTAATATATAATATGTATTATAATAAAATAAAATAACAACTTCAAGTCACCTAAAAGAGTTATGAGTAAATAATAAAATATGTAATAACTTACATCTATTTTTAGTGCATTAATAAGTCCTTTAATTTATATTGTTTATTATTGACTACGTTTTATGTAATATAACTTAAACAAAACGTTTGTATATAATATATATATTAATAAAAATAAAAAGAAATACATAATACAATTCTGTTCAGTTACGAGAGGGATAGGGAACGGCATGGCATCTGTTGAGAAGAAAGATAAACTACGAGCTTCACTGTAAAGACGAAAGATGGCAGCACTATTCACATTTCATCCCTTAACGGCTTGAATAATTATTTTTTAATTTAATTAAAAAAATAACATTGATATTTATTCACAATTATTTTGGAAATATAAGAAAGAATATATATTTTCGTAAGAATAATAATTTCAATACACGGTGAATTTTTGGCTAGTAATATTGCAGATATGTATATTATATTTTATTTTATACCTATATATATTTTTCAAAACTTTTAGTACATTTGAATAATATCCCGAAGCTCATCTCTATATATTTTAGACAGGTTATGTAACTCAAATATTTAGGATTACGGTTTAAAATGTAAAACATAATCCGTGAAAATGAAATAACTTCTTATATATATAATAAAAAAATAAATTTAAAAAAACCTGTATCACTACAACCCGTGTACGGGTCAGGGGTTTAGTTCATGGTAGAGACTGTACTGTGTCATGGACAACGGTTCTGGAAGGAGGTGAATTGTCTTAGATCACGGTCAACCGCCAAATTTCCCCCTTATTTTGGGTACCCTATTTTATAACATTTTATAGAGGCTGGGTGAGCCCCAGGAGGATTCTAGATCCCACATAATCCATCTCCGGCTGCAAAACAGACTAAATAAAAGTCTTGCCTGCAGCGGGATTTGAAGCAGGATTTCCGGCATGGCAACTCAACCACTAAGCCACTCTGCTCCCCTTATATTTGTATATTTTTTTTTTCAAGGAGTTTCCACTAATAGTGGGTATCCTTAACATATTGATTCGATGGCTTCCTTCCAGATTGTCCTATCCAAGGTCCATTCTTCCAGTAGACCATGACCCATCATTGATTCCTCCTCTTCATTGTCCCAGGTCTTCCTCGTCTTCTCAATCATCCAACTTTCCATTGGTGGGCCACTTTGAGTTGTCTTCCTTCAGGCATTCTTGTCATATGCCCAAACCATTTCAGGCGTTTTTTCACTATATCTTCCAGAATGTTTTTTTCAGCCTCCATCTTTTCTCTGATGGTCGCATTTCTTATTTTGTCCATTCTGAATATCCCCGCTGCTCGTCTCAAGTAGTCCATTTGTGTAGTTGGAAGTTTTTTTCCTGAGTCTGTCCTTCAACGTCCAAGTTTCTGATCCGTATGTTATGATACTTAGTAATTAAAATAAATAATTTCAAAATAGTAGAATTAAATATTTATTTCAATGCATAGTAAATGGCAATATGTAATAAGTAATTTCAATTTAATAAATAAACTATTAATGTAAAATCAACCGAGTACTCATTATTTCAAAAAAATGCAATTCCTCCGAATGACCCTGTATATGATAAAAATGTTTCTTTTATGAATGTCTAAAGTTGTATAAATTACAAAAGCTGTATAAACATTTCTGTAATCCCTATAAGTGGCCTATTCAAATCTTCATAATTAATTTTAAAATATTGCTATTAAAATTTACCAAATATACAGAACTAAACGTCGTTATTTATCTTAATAAAATGTGTGTCAATATAAAAAAAAAATCATTTTCGGTAAAAAACCAAAAATAAAAAAAAATTAAATTTTTGAAGGATATTGAAAGTATATTATTACTATTTAAGTAGATGATGTACTTAATAAAGAAAAAAACAATATACTTCTAAGCTTCTATAATACCCATGAATAAAAATATGTGACAACGAAATTTTTAGAAAATACGTATATTTTTATAAGAAAGAAAAGAATCATTAAAATCATCTCCTTCAAGAAAATAATACTAAAATTAAGCTTCGGAATGATAGATATGACAGATACTTTTAATTTATTTATATTCGATAATTATAGCAATCGACGGAGAGCGTAAGAAATAAAATTAAGTTCTTCTCAAAGTTTAAAATACTACAGAAGTATGAATATATGTTATTCCTACATGTCCCCATAAAAATCAGCAAATTGCCCATCCCTTGTTAATGTATTTAAAAAGAACAGAGAAATTGTGGAGAATAATTGATACGTTTTCTATTGCTTCCATTGTTTATCTATATCTTTCTTTCTTTTTTGTCGTTAGGGCCAACTGAGGACCACGGGGCTGGTATCTACTCTTTGGTTTATGCATATATTTATAAATATGTATATATTTATAAACTATACAGTAATTGTTGAGTTAATAAACGTTCCAGTCCTCTGTTTTACCTGGACGTGCCCTAACAATAAGAATACGTGAGTGGAACCAAGATCCTTAGCGAAGCTACTTAAAGAGGTTTTCTCTCTCTGTCTCAGCGAAGCAATTCTCAGGCTGGCTCCGTCGCAAGTTAATGAGAGCAAAAGACGTAATAGAAAGAACATCTCAGGTAAGTTACAAAGGAAGAATCTTCTATAATATTTAGTTTCAATACAATATATAGAACGGATGGGATGAAGAAGAAATATAATACTTGGAGGATGTCTATAAGAAAGATTACAATGCAGTCATAAAACTAGAATGCCTCCATGGATTAGAGACAATGATCTTGAACACGAAGAAAGATACAGAAAAAAAAAAAGGAATGTAAGATTATAAGAAAAATTATAGACGAACATTATCGGCTCAGAAGCAATCAAGAAATCTAACACTGCTCTGATATTTACAGCGATATGACAAAACGCAGATGGAGATGTTGTAGACAAATTAAAAGAATGAACCCAAGAGGACTTGCCAAATAAATAGTCTAATATTTTATGAAAAAAAGGAGTCAATCATAAGCATACAAGAAGAAATGGATTGGCAAAATAAAAAATATATATGAAACGCAGAAATTACAGCAGACTAAATCCCAGCGCTTAGAAACTGATGTACGAAACAAAAATTTCTATAGAACTATTTACATAATAAAATGAATACCAAAATAATAAACAAACGAAATTACAACACATGATTCGATATATTACAATGAAGTAAACAAAAACTCAGAGCAATCGGGAATTCAGAATTTAGAAATGGAAACTTTCATAAATAATACTCGATCAAATTAAAAGAAAATTAATTTATTATTAATATTTAATCGACGAATCTGTTAGAGGGATCATCCATTGGGATATGGAAACCCTCCTGGGGCTCACCCAAACTGTATAAAATAGGAGGAAACTTTGGAGGTTAAGAGTGAAACAACCGTTTCTTTAGAAACAGTATATACTCTATCACGTACTGATCCCAAGACTCTTCATATCGTAGTGGTACGAGTTTAAAAAAAAAAATTAACTAAACACTAATGGTATTTTACTCCTAGATCCTACTGTCCGCATTTCATGTGTTGCAATATTATTCTAAAGGGACTGTCTTAGAATAAATAAAGAATTTATTATTTATATATATAAATATATTGTGTAACGAATTTCTTTTTTTTGTTGTCTCTAAATTCGTCCGTCAGGTGTTTCTACCTATCTGACCTCATTCTACTGTGGACTGTCATTCCATACGGATGTATATCAGTGGTTTATATGGCTAAGTAATTGCCAAATTTTACTTCTTTTTTTTTTATCGTATCTTTGCGGCTCAGCGTTGGTGTTACGTTGCTGTTATGTTATATTATAGTTATGTCGTTGGAGTTACCGTTTGATGTAAAGAATATGAATACAACAATTTTTTTTTGGACTTTTTTCTGTTTATCAATTTGGACCTTGGACCGAAAACCCCACAACCTGGTCACAGTATATACATGTATATATATAAAATGGGGTCTTCAAAGTAAACTTGTATATCAGACTACGCAGAAGTCCAGTGACCAGCTCCATGACCAGCCTGGAACTTGCAGATATTCCACTTCAATGGAATCGAATCGTTCATCCAAGTAATTCCGCACCCAATGCGATTCCATACCATGACAATCTAATTTTTTTTTATTCAGCAACAGTAAAAATGAAAAAAAAAGTGTTACAAATGAATTTAAAATAAAGCTAAGGCTAAGAATTTAAAAATACCAACATTTTTGTAAGGCTTCTGAATCGCCATTATAAAAGTTTTTAAAAACAACATGACCTTATAACTTTTTTTTCATAATAGATTAAAATAAAACGAAAGGTTATTAAATTAAAGTTTTAAATTAAAATTTAAAATGAACCTTCAACGAAAGGTTGTGGATATTTATCTTTTTTCGGGTATATTTTCAATTGAGTGCTTTAGTATTAATAAATTTTTTTTTATTACTTTATTCATTGGAATTTAGAAATGTATTACAATTCAAGTAAATGGCAGGAATTATTCATAATGGTATGGATAAAGACAAGTAGAGAAACTACCCAGTGGTAGTACTCAGATATCAAATTCACGTTTAATTATTTGAATTATTTTAATTTGATAAATTATCCATTATCAATCAATGGATGGCCCCTACGTCACCTGCAGACCCTCCTTGGGCTCACCCAGCCTCTATAGATTGGGAAACAAAACTTGGGAGAAAAACCTTGGAAAAATAATCGACACAACCATTGTCTAGAAACAGTACAGTCGCTACCATGTACTGAGTCCAAGACCCTTCAAAGGCTGTAGTGATTCAGGAAAAAAACAACTTTTAACCAACAAAATCTTATTGATGTAAGTAATTAAAGACTATACCTATTAAGTTTAAGGCATAAGTAAGGGGCACTAAGTCCTTTAGAGGCAAACAAATTCAACTATACTTTGCGTTTTGTTTCAGAAACTTGAGGTAAAAATTACTTGGGGTAGTGTACGACGGAGCCTCGTAAAGGCAAGATCATGTTTCCTTCGTAGGAAAAAAAAAGGTCCAATATCTTATTACTTTTAATTTATTTTATATATATATGTATATATATATATATATATATATATTGATTATAATTTATAACAAAAAAGTAGATTAACGATAACAAAGAAATCCAAGTCGCCAATGAAAAGTCGAAGAATTGTAGAGAAATTACTTTAAGATATAATTTATCCGAATTAGATTGCCATTCTTGTATTGACATATTTATTTTGAAGGGAAAAGCTTTCTCCAGTCCGGGATTCGTCCTCGTCTCCTGCGTGGTACCTGCGTGGTAACTGAGCTAACCTGGCTCGTTTTACGGCCAGACAAATCCATTCTCTTCACCGATCCTATAACCCCGTGTTCTCACAATTTTCTCTCTCGCAAATACGAGCCAAGTTAGCTCATTTGGTCTGAACACCACCCCGACCTTCGTGGACCACCTGGGTTCGAATCCGGGACTGGACAAATCTTTTCTCTCAAAATAAAAATATTTAAAAATTATAACAGTTAATAAAAAAATAAAACAAAATAAATTAATATAATTTTAATATTGTCTTAAGCTTAAAAAATGCGAAATTAAGTCTTTATCTATTATGTAATAGGCAAATGATACTTTTCCATCATAAAATGCAGTATTCTTCCGAATAACAAAAATAAAAAACAACTTAAAAAGCTATTTAAATATTAGGATTTATATTTAAATATCAGGCTATTAATAGTAATAATAATAGTAAAAAAAGATTAAATTATATGTTTCATATTAGGTTCGTTATATTTAATACTTGATCAACATCTTATTAATTTCTAAATCCCAAAAGAATAACAAGTAGTTCTAACCTAGATTTGTAGATCTAATCACTTAATGAGTTTCTAGATTATAGCAGACTATACTAAAATTAATATAATTAAATGATAAAATAATATAATTTATTTATATATTTATAAAAAATGTAAATATTATTTTTTAGTGTTCAGTTACTTACTTGTTCAGGAAATTACTATTTCTCAGTAATTAACTTTTTTTAAAAATGCATCACTATGAAGGGTCGAGATTTGAGGGTTAGTTCACGGTACTGTCACTACGCTAACAGTTGTGCAGGAAGGTCATTAGGTCGATATCTCGCTCAATCGTAAGGCTTTTAACCCAAATAAGGACACCAACTTTATAAAGACTGAGTGAACCCCAGGGAGGTCTGTAGATTTTCCAGCATCGTTCGTGGCTGTTAACAGAATAAATAATTTCTATGCCTCAATTTGATATGAGGCCTCCACTTTCAGCCTTGCAACTCAGCAAACTACAAACTGAGGTGAGAAGAAATCTCAATGAAATAAATATGATAATGAAAATTTTGTTTCATCGATGGCTACATCCAAACACCACAATGATATTATTGCATAAAATATAAGATAGAATAATATAATTCATGCCGTAAGAAACTTTTTTTAAGATTTCGAAAAAAAACATTGGCATCCATAACCTCAACCTTAGGTTTTTCATTTATAAATAGTTTAAACAGGCTGATTTTTTAAATGAAAATAATACAGAAAAATAGCAAAAGAGTTTGCCTCCGTTCGCGGTTTTTAATATATTAATTTATCGGCTACCGCCTGATTCGAACCCGCGTTCACCTCCCCTCCACCCTCTCTCTCTCTCTCTCCCTCACTCTATCCTTCCCCTGCCTGCCAGGTATAATTACCAGATGATTGACAGAAGCCCCAAGGCTATTGTAAGCCTAATTAGTGAACCCCGGGGTAACTGTAACAGGAGATAACTGCCAACGGTGCTAGATTACACAAGATCTTCTAAGCAACATCTCCAAATTGTAATTAAACGTTGAACCTTTCAGCTGTTAACTTCTCAGACTGAGTAGGCGATAAATCAAATCAAGGCTTCCTACTTCAAGTGTTCAAATTTATTTGTTTTTGGCTCAAAACCTTTCGAGAGTCTTTGTTCGACTTTTTACCAAATATTATTCTTTTACTTTTGGAAGTTGTTTCAGATTTTTTCCCTGAATGAGAGTGGAACGATGATGGAAAATACTTAGGTAGCAAATACATTAATGCGACATCATTGCATAATCCTATCCCAGGAAAAAGAGATTCAAATGTTTCAGGTATGAGAAAAAAAAAGCATGAAAACAGGCTGGACAAATAGATATTAAACATAGTTGAAACTAAGAAACATCATAGGATACAACAGTCAGACGAAAAAGGAAGAAGCCACAATATATTTTACAAATAAAGAATACCATGACTGAGAAATATTCAGGAAATATATAAATGACGTTGAGGAAAAGAAGTGGAAAGAGGGAAAAAGATGGACAGGCGAGTAAAGGTAAGAGATGAATGAGAAGATGAACAGAGTACGGGCTGAAAGGAAAATAATTAAACTAAAATATAATTCTATCAACCAGATCTATCAACAGTATTGCAGAAAAAAAAAATTAATAAAATGGAATGTTTAGCTTGGAATCCGCTTATTTTACTGAAAAGACAAGAAACAGCTCGTCGTTTCAAGCTACTGCAACAATTACAAGACGAACGCTCTAAGCTCTCAATTAATTTCAAAAGACTCATATACAAGACATCATTAGACCCATCTGGACTTACAGAATACAGCTTTGGGGCTCCACTAAACCATCGAATTCCTCTCGTATTCAATCCTTGCAGTCCAAAACGGTTCGTAAAATCCTTACTGCATTTTACTTTGTTACGACTGAAGTCATCTTTAATGATTTCAGTATCCCATTTGTTGCTGATTTGGCCCAAACCCCAAATCAGTCCTTTCTGACAAACCTTATTCCATTCAAACCCGCTTGTTTCAAACCTAGCAACCTCTTAATCCATGATTCCGAGATGTCTGAAAATAAAGAATCCTGATGACCTTCAAAGTTGACTTTGTAATTTGAGGACTACTAATGGATAGTTTCTCTATTTTCCTTTATAGGTGCCCTTATGTATCATTATATTTAATTTTTGTTTAGTTATAATCCAGTTGTAAAAAAGAAAATAACGTTGATTGACAAATTAAAAATAGAAACTTAAGGTAAAAAGTTATTTTAATTTTTCATGCATTTATTTTTGTAGAGATCTAATACCCAATCCTAAATCCGCTATTAAAATCAGTAGGTACCCGAAAAATCTTAACAGAATATGGCGTATCAGCCAGAATCATCAGAAGTTTTAGACAATCTGACAAGAGTGGGGAATGTGTTATCCGGCTTGGCTGAAAGCAGTCACGTCGGATTGCCTCGGCGAAAATTCGTGACAAGACTAGAAGAGCTTATGCCAGCCCATCACCAAAGGGGAGGGGTCGAAGGGAGTAAATATGTTATAACCCCCTGCATTTGAGTAAGCCACATGGATTTCATTACTAAAGACACAAAAACAAAGTAACTAAAATATGAAAAAATACACACACATATATAACGCGTTGCTGTGGCTACTATAATAGTTTTAAAAAATATTATGATAAATTTGAATTTTAAAGAAACAAAGAATGAATGAAAAAAATGAATTAAATAGATTTTTGATTTTACATTTTATTCATCTTATATCTAAGTATAGTATATAATAAAAAAAATATATATACAAAATTCTTAACTGCTAAAATATAAATTTAGTTTAATGAATGAGGTATATAATCGTTGATTTTTAATTATAGAAAGTTTTATTGTTTTAAATTATAATAATATAACTAAAATCGGTCGATTAGTTTCGGAGATTAGCCCGAACTAACATCGTGACAGGAGATTTTTATAAATGATAGGTAAGATTCCAGTTATTCGTTAGACCTAGAGAGCTGCAGTTGAGGTCGAATTTTAGCAAATTTAGTCTACTTAAAAAATGGTTTCTTAAATTTTTTTTACAAAAACGCACCGATTAGGAGATACAGGCCAAAAACTGAAATAACTCCTAAAATTTCGAGGTTTTTCGGCCACCAAAAGTATTCCCATCTGTTTTTTCTAATGCACATTTGGATTTACACTACTCAGGCATCCCCATACAGCATATCTGAAATGCAGCAGGATAGAAAAAAAATATAATTTTGCAAAAAAAAATCGCGGTCATTAATCGAAAAAAACATAACCTATATTTTAAGTTGGACAACGCTACATATATGTACGAAATTTCATCAAAATCAGTCCAGTAGTTTCGGAGATTAGCTCGAACAAACATCGTGACAGGAGATTTTTATATATATGTAGTAAGAACTCAGTGAATCTACGGCTATAGTTGAGCAAAAGCTCAAAGGAGACATAATAATTGATGAGACATGGACATTTCCAAACAAAAAGACTTAAGTCCCTAAAATAAAAACAGGTAACAATTTATAGCTAAATGTTAATGCACCTTCAGGATATGAAGACAATAATAAAAATTGAATAATTAAAACAGGGATCTTCTGGACAGGGAGATATTAATATCAAAGGAAATAAACAAATAAATCACAACCCAGCATCAAAATGCAGCAAGACACCAAATAGAGGAAACATCACACAACCTTCATGTCTCAAATGCAAGTAATGAACATAAGGAAAGCTTGAGAGCTTATAAACAGCTGATAAAACATATTATTAACAAAATATTGAAATTAAACACACTGAAAATAAAAAGAAGTCAAGAAACCATATCAAAAAGGAAAGAAAATAATTAGTACATCAGAAAGCAATCTTTTTTTCTTTTCTTTTTATCTTTTTCTCTTCTTTTTTTCTCTGTTGTAAGGTTTTTTGAGTAATTTTTTTATTTCATTCCATATATGATTCTGTATTGATACATTTAAATCGGTCCAAGTTTTTGAAGATTGAGATTGCTCTGTTAGGTACAGCATATTACTTTTGTTAATTGTAGCAAATTATATTATAAATAAATATATTTAAAAAAAAACATGAGAAATCAAAAATAATCAAGAAAGTGAAAACAGGCTATCCGACAAATATACAAATACTAGCTTTTGCCACCGACTTCGTCCGCGTTGATTTTGAATAAAAACTTACGTCGAGTTTAAACGGAGAGTAAATTATGAACTCCATATTATTCACAATGACTTAGGGCAATAGCGAATTCAGCCAGCCTACCAATTCTTATCCCTTTGTTGATCGATGTTAATAAAACGTCATATTAAATATTAATTGGCATAAATACAGAACTTTCGATTGAAATCCAATGTGTAATATCCAAAACTATAATCTCTTGAATTAAAATGTATACTCGGATGGTATTAGAGGCATTCTTGCGATAAAAACAGGTTCTTCTCGACCACATCCCGTCGTTAATGTAGCTTCTATAATTTGTTGCAAAGCTTTTACACTTTTCGGGGTCGATTTTCAACAAAAAGAACAAAACAAAAAAAAACACGTATTTCTTTATTTTTAACTTAATGAAGCTAAATCTAAAAATTCATAGTGCAGGTTTTAAAAATGATGTCGTTTTTTGTTATTACAAACGTTAGTCACACTCTTAGGGGACGAATTTTCGAAAATCCTTCCTTAGATCGCGTTTCGTCCGATTAGCCATAGCAGCATATAGTGACGTTAAATTAACAACTTAGATCGCGTTGGACTTATAAAATGTATCTACTGTCCAAATTTCAAGTCTGTAGCTTGTGCCGTTTTGGCTGTGGGATGGTCTTTTAGTCAGGACGAACACTTTTATATATATAGTTAACATTATACGATTTCTCGCATTTTCCTTCTTTACGGGTCGATTTTCAAAAAATAAAAAAACACGTATTTCTTCATTTTTAACGTAGAAGCTAAATCTAGAATTTCATACTGCTAGCTTTAAAAATCACGTTGTTTTTTGTATTTATCATTTCACTATCTTAGGGGATGAGTTTTCAAAGATCCTTTCTTATTGCGCGTCGGCCTTATAAAATGTACCTACTGTCCGAATTTCAAATCTGTAGCTTATGCTGTTTTGGCTCTGCGATGGTCTCTTCAGTCAGGACGAACTCTTTTATACATATAGATAGAAGACCAAAAGCTCAAATGAGACATAATAATTGATAAGACAAGAATGGAAAATTCCAAAGAAAATGACTTAAATGACTAAATTAAAATCAGTATAACATTTCGATAATTAAGTAATCAGGAATCTTCAGGACAGGAAGAGAATTATTACAAAGGGAATGAAAAAATAAAGGACATCCCAATCACAAAATCCAACAAGACACCAACCAGAGAAACCTTTAATACTACCAAGCCTCAGAAATGCAACTACAGAATCATGAGGAAAGTTACAGGACAACATCCGGGAAATGTTTAATAAAACGAAAAGGATCAAATAATAAAGGAATAGAGATATATAAATAAATAAATAGATAAAAAACAGACTGAACTTCAAAAAGAGGCAAGGAAAACAAAATACACATAGATAGAAGACACGAAACCACAACAAACAGGAAAGAAAAAAAGAATTGGATATTCCACAAATATATTAGGTACTATAGAAAAGAAAAAAAATGAGGGGCATAATACTTGATGTGACATGAATGATAAGACAAAGAAAAGCACATAAGTAACAAAATCTTCAATTAACACTGCCCCTATCCAGGCATTTACAGGACATGCTGAAATAAAAACAAAAGATTAAAAATAGAAAATATGAACACCATACTTAAGAAAGTACACTGGAAAATAAAAACATCATTATTCGTGGCGCTACAACTCCTGTAGAGTCAAGGCCTCCTGCAGCTTTGTTCGCCAGTCTTCTCTATTGGTCCCAACTGCTCTCCAATTGCCTCCAAGTGTCATCCGTCGCCACTCCATCGATCCATCAGAGCCGAGGTCTTCCCACTCTTCTTGTCCCATAAATCCTTTCGTCTAAGACCCTATAAGGAATCTGATCCTGGGTCATTCTAATTATATGATCTGCCCATCGAAGCCGGCCTACTTTTATTACCCTTAAAATATCTGGGCTCTTGTAGAGTCTTGTTAGCTGAGCGTTCATCCTTATCCTCCAGATCCCATTGATGCAAACTGGGCCATAAATTCTCAAAAATTTCCCTCTGGAACCTTAGGAGAACTGGGTAATGTCCAGAATTCGGAGGCATAAGTTAAAACTGGTCAAAATAAAAATATGAAAACACAAAAACTGAAGACAGGTAAAGCTATAAAAAAGGAATGAAACTGTACAATAGAAAACAGACAATATCAAGAACCATGTGTACAAAGGCACATTCCGCAAAACATTTTAATGTAGAAGAGAAAAATCTCAAAGGAGAAATACCTATGCTATTGATGCATCTTCAGGACAGAAAGAGGATATTAGTTTTGTTTAAAGTTAACTTGGGGCTTTTTGTTTGGAAGTTGTCCGTTCATGTCTTAATAATACATGTACACAAACACACACACACACACACACATAAATAAACCTGTACCGCTATAATCCATGATTGTAGAGACTACTGTTTTTAATACAAAGGTTGTGCATGGAGGTGACGTCCAAGATCACGCTCAACCGTCAGGAGGGAAACTCAATCAAGGATACCTGATGTATAGAGACTGGGTGAGCCCTATACACGAGAAAAACGAATACGTTTATATCAGACAAACAGAAAAAGACAGAGCGAGCATTGAAATTGGAATAGAGATATGTTAAAGTGATTGATAATCTTTCAGTTGGCAGTTGACCAGGTTGTTTGGAATATACGATAACGCAATTCATTGTGGTTTATGCACAGTGTGGTTTAGAGATAAAACACCGGCAATATAAAATACATGGCCATCGAGTATTCTCTTTACGCTTTTTGCACGAAAGGCTGGAAAATCACACAAATTATGGTCTCAACAAGTTTTTATATCTCAATTTTACGTAATCTGTCCTTTGGAGGATCAGATACGAGAGGAATCCGATAGTTAATGGTACTTCGTAAGTCCAAATCTTAAAATAGTCATGTACATGAGTCTTTTGTAATCAATTGGGAGCTAAGAGCATTTTGTCTTGTAATTGTTGAAGTAGCCTGAAACATAGAGTAGTTTCTTAGATTGCCTAGTATGGCATTTTATAGGATTTCAAGTTAAATATTTGCCAATATGTAGTTTTAGGTATCGGAATAGATTCTTAAACCTATCTACGGTTAACATGAAAATTTTCTAAAGCTTTGCCTCGCCTTAGGGTAAAAACCTTTATCAGTTACGTTGACATCTAAAGAAAGAGCTACAGAGAATTTTAAGAAAAGGTACTTCTATCACTCCTCGTGGCCAACGCATTGCTTTAACTCAAAGGAAAGAAATCCAAGACTTACTACAGGAGGAACAAAACCAGATATTAAGGTATTACTTTTTGATTTCACAAACAAAAAAAAAAGGTAACATTTTGACGAAAGCTGCAATGATCTGAGATTGCTAGAACATAAAAATTGAAAAAATATTGGCATTACAAATTGTTCAATATTATTTAAATATATATGTGTTATCAATTCTCAACTCATAGGGAAATTATACACACATCCAATTTTCCAAGTTTAATGATTAAAGCCAATAAAACTACTATCTACCCCATCAAAAACATATAATTACAATAACAATAAATAAACAATAAAATTAGTGGGGATCCTATACATACACATTATTCATATCTCTTTAATTTTAGCTGTTATTTATAATTATGTCTTTAAAATATTTCTAACTTTTATATTTTATAACTCTTATTAAATATTTATTTAATGTTATAGTCAACATTTTTGTATAATAATGTCATATAAAATGGTTATATTATTAAAAAATGTTAAGTTATATTTAAATTATTGACTATTAATTTTATTTTGTTATTCCATATTATTGCTCTTTTATTTATACCTCATCACAAATTAATAAAACTTAATTAATTCATAGGATGCATAATTAAAATACTAATCCCTTAAAATTATTTTTAATTAATTCATTATAACTCTGCCAGTTAATTGCAGGATTAAAAAAGAAAACCTTTTGAAAATCCTGAATGAGTTTGTGGAAAAAAAGTTTAGTTTCAACTCAAACCCCAAACCCCCTTTCAATAGGATAAGCCTCTTATGGTCGTAAAGTAGAATTTAACTGTTTTTTCTGATTGTTAAATTAAAAATAATTATTATTTATACCCTAAATCCTAAGAATCAAATTAATTAGTATAATAACAGATAGTTATTATTCATTGGATCATAGTTTAGGTCCTTAAGTAGCCCCGTTTATCCGGAATAATCCTGGACTATTAGAAATAACTGTATAAAAGATTGCTTTATTATTTTTTTTAAATGATATTATTAATGTTAGTAACATCTATTAAAGTGTTATCTGAAAAATACCTGTTCATTCGAAATTTCTAGTTGCTTTCGTTAGCGGATATGCTAAGTGAACTATCACGCAAATCCAATGAAACACTATTTGTTTGAATAATAAAAAGATAAATTAAGTAATCAACTGAATTTTATATGTAATAAACATTCAAGAAAATCTTACGTAATCAAAAGCTACAAATTTTATCCAACTAATAAATTGAAAAAAAAAATGCATTTATACGAACTATACACATATATTAAATAAGGAAAATATATGTCAGGTGTTAGCTAATTTATATTAAAAAATATCATTAATATAAAATAAAAGTAAACTTATGTTTAAAATATTTAAGATCGCAGATTTCACAAATACTTCTTATTTAAATTTTTGTTTATGCAATTTGTTGGAAAATATGTTGTCATGAGAGACTAAAATTGACATTGCATAAAAAACAATTGGCCAAAATTCAAATTGTTTCATGTATTGAGACTATTTTAAGACCTAGTTTGTATCCAATATTAAAAAATAAAAAACAACTAAACCTGTATATTTAAAAAAAAATACAAAATTTGTATACGAGAGAAATTATGAACTTATTTAAATAAACGGTACTGTATATAGTTAATGTTCACTCATTATTTCAATAATAAAAACCTGTACCAATACAATCCGTGAAGGGGTCTGGGTTCAGCACATGATAGAGACTGGACTGTTTCATGGACAACGGTTCTGCAGGGAGGTGACTTGTCCTAGGTCACGCTCAACCGCCAAATTTTCTACCTTATTTTGGGTACCCTATTTTACAATATTATATAGAGGCTGGGTGAGTCCCAGGAGGGTCCTAGATCCTATATGATCCATATCCGGCTGCTAACAGACCGAATAAAAGTCTTGCCCACAGCGGGATATGAACCAGGATTTCCGGCATGGCAATTCAGTGCTCTACCACCGAGCTATTCCGCTCCCTCAATAATAAGCATTTATAAAAAAAAAATTCTTGCATTTTATAAATTAAAATCATAAAACTCATGTCACTTCAAATCTACATCTCTTATACAAAAAAAAAAAACCCTGTACCACTACAACCCGTGAACGGGTCTGGGGTTCAGTACATGGTAGAGACTGTACTGTTTCATGGACAACTTCTTCAAGGAGGTGACTCTCTTATACAATAGGTTTATTTAAAAAATTTTGTATGTAATATAATTTCGTAAACTTAACTATCACTATTGATAAACTAATATCAAATAAAAATATGCTTAACTTCGTGATTACAAAGAGATTTAAATATTCGAATACGTTGTCTTTCAGTAGTAAAATAAACTCGAATCCATTTGTAAATTCATGCAAATGTATACAAGTTTTTTTATTAGGATTTCAGGAATATGAGAACAATACATTCTCGAAACGTCACTCAAACATAGCATTATTTATTGATTGACATAAAGTCAAGAGCTGAATTTAAAAAAAATCTACACAATATTTGCCATTTGAATATATCCTTGACTGTTGAATAGTTATATTAAAAAAACATTTTTTTTTCAGTTTTATTATTACTAAAGTCAAATTAATGTTTTCATTAGAGGTGGTGAATAAGTATTTTAACATCTTAACTATTTTAATTAATTGAACTTATCAAAATAATTCTTTAAACAAAACCATGGTAAGTAATTTCCTCAAGCCAATCTCACGTAAGTCTTCGTTTGGTCGCAATTAACGTTTGGAGGGATTCGATAATCAACATTCAAATTAATTAATTAGTTTTTAGGTTACTTAAGTTGATCAAATGAGTCAATTAAATGATTTTTAGTGCCCAAACAGATTAACAATTATTAAAATAATTTTTTGTATAGCTCCACGTTTACCAAAAATGAATTTTTTTTTTAATTTTGTTGTGATAGAAACAATAATTACAATTTTATTGTAATACAAACACGTTCAAACTTTAAGGAATAACAGAAAACAAAAACCAGAAGACAATTTTAAGGGAGAATACACCAAATTGGGAGAAATTTAACGAAATAAAAATTTCGAATTATAGGTGATTTATGTTTGTTAAAAAGTTCATTTAATGATGACCAAAATATACTTATTATTCATGATTACATTCTTTTTTCCATACTAAATTAATCATAAATTTTATTTTTGTAGAAAAAAAAATTAAAAAATATATTTAGGTAAGTTCCTACATAGGAGTATACTAATCTTAATTCAAATATTTATTAAAATTATGCTTTTTAGCAATAACAAATATTGTTAACGCGTATTTGTTTATTTTAATTACAACGATTACGAATTAATTATTTAAGGCTGTTGTGATAGTCATCATTGATTGGATTTTAATTCATATACTAATAATAGTATGGTTTTTAGCAATAAAAAAATATTTTAAACGCAGATTTGTTTATATTATTTACAACCATTACGAGATACTTATTTAACTTAGCTCTGATAGTCATTGAAGATTTGAAAAACTGGGGCATTTGGGAACTAAAAATAGGCTATTAGTTAATAGGAGTAAAATATTATTTGTTATGCCGTCCTGCGGAAGAGACATAAAATGGTTGTCCCGTGCCTGTAGGGTTTTAGGTTTCGTAACAGATCCATGTTCTAATTATCCCTGGATAGGCAAAGTTTTAAATTTAAAAAAAAAATTTAGGACCTGTTAAGTGACGTAATATAAATAAAGAAATAGTTAGTATTTATTAATTAATTATGTAAGTTATAAAGGTCATCATTGATTTGAGAAACTGGGGCACTCGGGAACTTGAAATGGGCTTATGCTTTTAATTATTTACTTAACGTCTGTAAAATACCCTTTGTTGTTCCGTCCTTAGGACAGACGTAAAATGGTCCTGTTGGTCTGCAATGTTAGGTACTCATTAAATATTCCTATCCTAATTATACCTAGATAGACAATATTTAGTGTTTCCACTGCAGCATAAAGTGACGTTATATAAATAAATAAACAGTAAATATGTATTGATTATTTATGTTAGTTGTAAAAGTTATCATTAGAGAAACTGGGTCATTTGGAAACTGAAAGTAGGCTAATTTTTCTATTTATTTACTTATTCAAAGTACCCTTGCCCTTGCCAAGTATGTTGGAAGCTTTCCAGAGTAATTCTTTAGGAGTCACAAGTTTTTTAGTACTTAATATAATCGAAAATATTTAAACCACATAAATAAATACAAAAAATAACGTCAGGTATAATACTTTTTTAAAATTCTAAATCAATTTTTTAAATATTATGTTTTGAAGAGAAAAGATCTCTCCTGGACGGGATTCGAACCGGCATCTCAATTTTCGGGTTCACATCCCGGTCAGGACAAATATTTTCTATTAAAATGCAGACGAACCGGGTTCAAATCCCGGTCAGTACAATTCTTTTCACTTCAAAACAAAAATATTTAGTAAGTATCACCATCAAAATATCAATTAATAAAAATAATATTTCAATTTTTTTAATTATTACTCTGTTATTGTAAAAATGAAAATCCGGCAGTATTTCGCTACAATTTCAAAATATTGAGAATGATATTCAAAATTCAAATTTTCTGTGCCTCAATACTGACTCATTCAATACAATACAACCCGTGAAGGTCTGGGATTCAGTACATGGAAGAGACTGTACTGTTTCATGGATAATGGTTGTTGATTTGTCCGAGATCACTCTAAACCACCAGATTTTTCCCCCTTATCTTGGGTACCTGGGTAAAAAAAACAAATATCAGAGATGAATCCTTTTGAAGATTCATAAAATTAAATTGTTTTATGTCTGAATTTTGAGCGATTTGGATTCTATTTAATTTAATTTTTAATTTAATATATCTTCCTCAAGGTAGTATCCTTGGCCCAATCCTTTATACAGTTTATACAGCTGACATCCCAACTCATCCTAATACTATCCTTACCACATATGCTGATGATACATGTGTATTATCAGTCAATACCAATCCAGTTATTGTATCCCAAAGCCTCCAATCCCATATCACTGATCTTGAAGAATGGTGCCAGAACTGGAGAATTAAAATAAATTCTCAAAAATCCCATCAAATCACTTTTACCTTACGTCGTAAACCAATGACTTCCTGTCCTTCAGTATCCTTTAATAATATCCCACTTGTGCCTGTAGAACAGATCCGATACTTAGGACTGCGTCTCGACAAAACGATTATCCTGGAATCCTCATACAAGACTGAAAAGACAAGAAACCGCTCGACGTTTCAGGCTACTTCAACACTTACTAGACAAACGCTCTAAGCTCCCAATTAGTTACAAAAGACTCATCAACATGACCATCATACGACCTATTTGGACTTACGGAGTAGAGCTTTGGGGCTCCACTAAGCCATCGAATTCCTCTCGTATCCAATCCCTACAGTCCAAAATCCTTCGTAAAATCCTCAGCGCTCCTTATTTTGTTAAGAATAAAGTCATCCATAACGACCTTAATGTCCCATTTGTTGCTGATTTGGCCCGAACCCGGTATCTATCCTTTCATAACAAACTTCATTTCCACTCAAACCCTCTAGTTTCAAACGTAGCTTCCTCTTCAATTCCCGATAATCCTCCGAGGCGTCTGAGAAGAAGATGGCCACGTGACCTTCTTAGTTGAACATGGGATTTGAGTACTACCAGTGGGTAGTTTCTCTACTTGTCATTATATCATGCCATTATGTATCACTCAGCCAATTTACTTGTTATATTACTGTAATATAGTTGTAAATATCAATAAATAAATAATAAAAAAAAAAAATTTAATATATCAATATTTACATTGTTTTTTGTACATAGTTTTTCCGTTTTGTCAAGATATTCACTTGTTTTAGTAATCAAAATTTGGTGAATTACGATTGAATTAAACTCATATTTTTATTAAAATGATTTAAACATTATAAATTTGTCAATATTATTTATATAAATACTATTTTTTTTTGGCCTTGTATTGTGAAATATCATTATACTTTTTGCGTGCATAATTTTTAGCTGTAGGTTTTATTATTTTTTCTTTAACCAGTTCACTGTTAATGAAGATATTAGGAAAATAGTTATATTTTTCCGTTTTATATTTAATAGGAAAATAATTTCATTGATAATTCCAATAATAAATATAACAGATAATCCTAGTGAAATTATTAACGCTTATTATTTTTTAATATTTTTAATACAATTTATTATATCATTAAATATTAATTAACTATGTTTTCCATTTTTATTTTGTCTCACCAGACAAATCATAATTTTTATGATGTACGTTATTCTTTTTTCTTTTTTTTTTCTCAGTAGCTATTTCATAATTTATCTAACTCTTTGTATTTTATTATTGTCAATTATTTTAATGCAATATATATTATTGTTCCTCGGTACTGCAATTTTTTATATAGTTATTAATACTAATAACAATTGGCATTTTACAACCGTGATTTAACAGAAAAAAAATATTTGCACATACCTACATACCAACTGAACATCAAAAAAATAAATAATAAAAACGCAATAAACGATAAAACTAGCATGTGAAGAAATAAAACCATACTTACTTACACGTTCTACAAACTTATAAACCCTTGTATCTTATATTTATTGTGGACTATTTTATTAAGTTATAAATATTATAAACGTATCTTGAAACTAATTAAGGAAAATACAACACTTGACCAACATACTGCTACAAATGAATATACTTACTTAAGCTAATTAATTTAGCAATTAATATAAATTAAACATATTAATTAATTTTAACGTATATGTAGATAAACATTCTAAGTTATGTTTATTAATGTCCTGTATTGTTTGCTCGCACTATAATCTATCAACTATATATTTATACAAATAATTGTATCAATATGATCCTCATCATCATAAATTCTTTCGTGAAGTATAACGCAGTCCAGAGAAAATTTACAGTTTATTGATTAAATGTTAGTACCGTGTCATGTACATTTTTAGAATTTACCTATTAATTTATTATATTATAAATAAATTTAATAATTTTTCTGAAGAATGTCCACAAAATTTATTTGATGTCAATACTGTGGTAGGAGCGGAGTGGCTCAGTGGTAGAGCACTGAGTTGCAGAAAATCCTGGTTCAAATACCGCTGCGGGCAAGACTTATTTAGTCTTTTATCAGCCGGAGATGGATCATATAGGATCTAGGACCCTTCTGGGGCTCACCCAGCCTCTATAAAGTGGGAAAATCTGGCGATTGAGCGTGATCTAGGACAACGCACCTTGTACATGGAACAGTACAGTCTCTATCACGTACTGAACCCTAGACCCATTTATGGGTTGTAGTGGTACAGGCATTTTAAATTTCTATTAAATAACTATATGAAATTTCAATTATATAAATGTATAAAATGGTGTCGAAATACTGCTGCTAAAATTAGCTACTTTTTATTTTAATGTTTCGATTTTAGGACTGTTATTTTAAAAAAGAGAATACAGTGCTGAAGAAAATTTACTTTAATATTATTAATTATTCTTTTATCCATAAAACAAACCAATAATTAAAAAAGTATCAATATTTACCTAAACGCAAATTAATGTCTCAAAACAATACGAAATATTTTTATAGACTCTCTAGGGGAGTACAAAATTACTATACTGATTTTAAATTTCTAGAATAATATCGCGGTAGCTATACTAAAATGTTTAGGTACATATGAAGTACAATTAAATAATTTTATAATTCATTAAATGGGTATTATTTAAAAAACCTTTAATCTATAAAAGTAATTAATTAAAATTCACTCTAAAAACATAGAATCAAAAAATAAGAAGACTTTATGGAAAAATCTAAAGCACTGGACAACAAAATTTAACTTTTTGTCTGTTAAATGAATTACAATGGCTATTTATTTTATAATTTGGTGCTCTGATTGCAAATTTGAAAATAATTTTTGTCTCAGGGGCAAGGATTTTGTGTAATTTCGAAATAAAAAAATAATATAGTGCTAAAACAACCAATATTATTTAATCAGCTTTCATACCGTAAATTAAATTAAAATGTTGCCTTTGATGATTTCCTGATGTATTTTGCGGCTGGTACATCTCTTTTCAAAGACCAACAATAGTCTGCCAACATATTTGGATTCCACTTTCCCTGGTATCGTTTCTCCAGAGGGGATATTTCTTGATGGAATCGCTCGCCGTGTTTATCACTCACGCCCCCAAGATCTTCAGGAAAGAAATCCAAATTGTATGTATTTTTAGAGACATATTACATCCTAAAGCCTTATAATTTTGTAGAAGATCAGAAACTAGCTCTCTATAGTTTTCTGCTTTTTTATTTCCAAGAAATTCTTTCACAACATTTTTAAAAGAAATCCAAGCTGATTTTCCGGCTCCATTCAAACATCCCTCTAAGTCTTGATGCTTCATAAGCTCCCTTATTTGTGGATCAACAAATACACCTTCTTTTATTTTTGCATCACTGATCCTAGGAAATGTGGCTTTTAAATATATAAATCCAGGGCCACTTTTATCCATTGCCTTAACAAAATTTTTCATCAAACCGTTTGATGAGTTTGATGTGCAATGGTGGAAGATAAACGTTTTCTGGGTTTACGAGTGGTTCGAAAAGTACATTTTTTTCTCCAGGTTCAAGATTTCTTCTGGGCCATTCCTTCTTTTTTATAATGTTTTTTGCGATCTCTGCTGTCCCACTCACACAGAAAACAACAAAATTTTGTAAAACCCTATTGAAGACCTAACAAAAGTCCTAACACTTTGAGGTCTCCACACACATTCCAAGAATGCTTCTGGTATTGTATCACGGGTAGTAAAATATTCATATTTTCATATGTCTCTTCACACAAGACACGTTCATAGCTATAAAATATCACTTTTTTTTACAAAATTTAAAATTACAAAAAATCTGAGCCCAATGGACAAGTTTGATGGTCATATTCGGAATTACCGCAGACAAATATATATGAAAAGTATTTACAGATTTAACAAAAATACTGTTGGCCAGTGTAATTTGCATTAAGAAGCAATGAACACCAAGAGATTTACAACCGGAGAAAAAGGGAATGATTTACATCCGAACGAATTAGAATAAATCTAACTGGGTCTATCTCCTTATTTAAATGGAGAGTCTCCCGTTTGTAGCCTATAAAAAAAAGAGGGGAACAAGTAATTTCTATTCAGGAGGAAGCAAATAGAATAGAAAGGAACTGAGGACCCGTAAGTTACATTGCATCAAATGAAGTATTGAGAATAGTATAACTTAAGCCAGCGTGATACTAGTACGTAAACAAAAGTAGGCTGTATACTTGTGAATCACAGTGTTTCTAATTCGAGCAATGTGCAAAATGACTTGGCTTTAACCATCGAATAAGGTCAATCGACAGGTTTTTTTCCGAGTCAGAGGCTGAGTGAGCCCCTGGAGGTTCTGATCTACTCGCAGGGTTGATGTGCAGCTGTTAATAGGTTGAATTATTGTTCTGTGACAGCCGGATTCGAACCCAGGCCTTCTAAACAACTCAATGCTCAACGCACTGAACAAACCTTCTCTCTAATATTTAATAATCATAATAACAGTTAATATTTTAATCTAATTTAATAAATATTTTAATAATTAGATCCTAGAAACGTGTATAAAATGCTAAGGAATATTTTGTATTGAGTGAAGTTTTGCAACATAAATCGTCATCGATTTGGTATGAATATAACAAGTCACTTACTTCAAAAGAACGACATAACATGAAAATTGACATATTTTAATTAAGCCTTCAGTTGCACTGTATTGGTTGAAGCTTTTTAATTCAGGAACGACATACCTGATATTCCATTTCAATATTTTTTTAATTAAGTTTTTTTTGAGCTGTATCATGTTTGAACTTGAAGTTTTATGGGAATAATGACATAAGTTAAAATAAAAAAAGTTTCGAGCTTTACTTTAACATCACTTTTAAAAGTTTTCTAATGGTTAATAAAATAATTTCAATACCATCATCACAATAGCAATGCTTTGCTTTACCGATAGCTCACGTGGAACTTTCAAATACCTCTATCGAAAAATTAGTTGTTTTGAGTTATGAAAGAGATTTTTTGAAGGAGCTATATGTGAATGTAGCATTAACATATTACACTCAATTCGTAATGCTTAATCTTATTTCATTAAATGTTAAATTAAATTAGTTTTCCTTTAACATCACTATACGCTACAATGTCTAATCGTAGATGCTACAGTGGAAGTCCTAAAATCTTCCTATCCAGGTTTAATTAGGATGAGAATCTTTAACGACCATTTTACGTCCCTTCCGAATATATCCTATTCCTATAAATCCCAATGTAACCTAGGATAGAACATAGCAGGTTGTTATGCTAACCAAAACACCAATGGTGACTCTAATTTCATTAGTTGTTTCTGCGCAATTGATGAACTCTAACATTGGAACACTTTGAGAAAACTAGGCAAAAGACGCCATCTTCTTAGATAATACAGAATTAATTAAAATTTAATTCTGAGTTGTCGAATGCAATAATCGCAGTTCTTCTCAGTTCCCCTATCTCCATAATTTCTCATTTCACTCCGGACTCATATTCCATTATATCCAACCCCTCTGCGAGGAACCTCATTTGAGGAACATTACCCTATCTCAAACAATCGCACTTCATAGAAATATCACATATCCACTATAATCAAACAGGGCAGCAATCAAACACCCTTGGGATAACATTACTTGTTCCGTATGTTGCCAGCTGGGAAAACCAATAATGAGAGCGTAATCTCAGCCAAATGACCTCTCTGCACAACGGTTGGCCTAGAAATAGAACACTCTTTTCTATGCACTGAGCCAAAGACACTTCGTGTAGTACATGTAGGTTGGAAAAAAATATCTAAGTGAGAATGGGTAAAGAACCAGTCCAATATTTCGCATATTCAGGCTTCCTGAGAGCAGAAAGAGAATAACAGCAAAGCAAAACATGAATAATGCACCCAAGAAACATCTCACCACCTCCAAGGCTCAAATGTAACTACTGAATCATAGGGAAGGTTACTTGGTGGGATGTGTGTTTTTTGGGTGCATTATTCATGTTTTGCTTTGCTGTTATTCTCTTTCTGTCCTGAGGATGCCTGAATAGACAGGTATTTTCGAATAATTGGATTGGAATTCGAATAATTATTTTCGAAATATTGGACAGGTATTTTCAATTTTCTGTTTTAGTTTAGAGACTTGAGGTTTTTAGTTGGAATTTTTCCACTAATGTATCGACATTTATTTAATGTCTCTGTTGACCTTTCCCTTTTCCAAATCATATTTCATTAATAACTCACATGAAAAATAAAATGGCGTTTCAGTGCAGATGATAATTAAAATAGACCTTATATGGAATGTTAAAAGTTATTTTTTAAGGTTTATTACTAAAACCTGTACCACTACAATCCGTGAACGGACCTTGGGTTCAGTACATGGTAGAGACTGTACTGTTTCATAGACAACGGTTATGCAAGAAGGTGACGTCCTAGGCCACGCCCAACCGCTAGATTTTCCCCTCTTATTATGGGTTCCCTATTTTTATAATATTTTATGGAGGCTTGGTGAGCCTCAGGAGGGTCCTAGATCCTATATGATCCATCTCCTGCTGCAAACAGACTAAATAAAAGTACTTTCTGCAGCGGGATTTGAACCAGGATTTCCGGCATTGCAACTCAGTGCTCTACCACTGAGCCAATCCGCTCCCTAAGCTTTATTATTATTGTATAAAATAAAATAACATTGTACTGTGTGCACAGCACTATTTTTCTCCCATTATTTCACCAATAGGTTTTGTATATTTTTATTTAACAATTTTTGTTTAATTTAAAACACCTTATTCAGAGATATGAGGTAAAACAGCCAAATAAATTGATTTCTACTTTTTATATTTTTATATAAATTTTTAAACCGTTAAAAAATATACTTAATAAGTTAAATATATTTCAAAGGAATAAAAAGAAACACTTCTAAAATTAAAACAGCTCTAAATATAATTTTGTTTTTTAATTTTTACAGCATAACCATTTTTTATATTAATACTATATCTTACAATTGTACTATAAGGATTAATTTTGGCGCCTATTTTTTTCAGTCATATTTTTTTATTAAAGAAATTAAAAAAAAAAAGATGCTCTTTTTTCTCTATAAAAGGATTTTAGTTGCTTTTATTGTTTTTTTAACCCGAAATGTAATGTTTTGATTCTTACTAAATGACCCTTTAATAATCCACAAGTTTTAATTAATAATATTAATTTGTAATTGTAACATTATGACTAATTTTTCCTGTACCCCTTTTTTGTTTGTAATATTTTATATTTGAGTGAACAAACTCAATAATTAACCATTTATTACTGATTATCATTTAATTTCTATTATAATTTATATGTGTGTATATTTATATACGGGCCCGATAGGGTTTGTCCTGTTCAAATGTTTTAAATCAAATAATTTTAAAGTGATTTTAATATATGTAAAAAAAATAAATTAAAATACAGTGTACAGTTGCAAAAATCTATTTATGATTTTCAAGTGAGCATGTTTAGAATAAGCTTAAATGTTATTATATTATATATTTGTATTGTATTTTTCTTTATTTGATCACACTAATGCGTATAAAAAAAATAACTCAATAATAAAATATGATAATTACTTAATTATTAGTGTTCTAATAATAAACATTGGAGCTTATTTCTAGCTTCAACGGAGAAAGGATGCAGTGGAACCTGCAAACATCAATTTGACGGATTTAATGTGTTGGGGATGATATGGCGTACAATTCGTAAAGTTGAAGATAACAAGGTAAAGACTAGAACAATGGAGTCCTATCAGAACCCCGATACGAGATACGGTATCGTTCCTGCGTTGAACAGAGAATTCCTGTCAATGACTCTCCTAACAGATTGATGACTCGAAGAGTAACATTTTTCACGTGGAAATCATACAATGTCAGGAGGCTAGTCTAAAAGCATACGCCTTTGTCTACGATTTATTCAGATAACAAGAAAATAATAATACCAAACTGAAGTTTTAAAAACCATCAGTTGTGCTGAAAGGTGATTTAGATGAAATCACCCATAACTGCCAGATTTTTCGCTAATTAAGGGTGTTCAATTAAGGTAATCCCGGTAAGATGGCTTTTCATGACATTTCTTTGGCCGACTCTCTTCTGCTCCATATTCTTCAGTCTGGGGAGCCCTCGACTTCCTCACGAAGCATCTCTCAATATGGCTAGCAACTTACTCTCTACTACGTGTGGGGCGAAAAACTGAGACTCTACGTGGGGTTGCCAGCTTCGACTTGCCTACTTCCTACGCCAACTTGATTTATTTCAAGGTGTTCCGTGAACAAGGATGTCTTTTAGAGGCTGGGTGAGCACCTTGAGGGATTCCAGATCGTTTTGATCCAAGACTGACTACAGAATCAACAGAATATTTGACACATGGTCCCGGATCCGAGGCAATGCCCTTCCTCATTGCGCAATAATACATTCAATGCTAGTTATAATTATAAAATAAAAACAAAACAGAGCAATGTCATATTGATGAAAAATTATTAAAAAATAAAATAAAGAATTTTTTTTTAAATACGATTTATTTGTGCTTATTTGGTATTTTTTATGGTAATAGTAATAAATAACTTGATTTATTTTATCCTCTCAAATAGTATTGTAATTTTTTATAGCATAAGTCTAAAAAAAAAATGTTTACCACTACAACCTATTATGTAACTTCGGTTCAGTACTTGTTACACAATACAATTGTAACAAAACATCTTAGACGACTACAACCTAATATATATCTTAGGCCATTAAAAATGATTACTAACCAGCTGATTTTTTTTACTTCTTCTTTTTTTACTTCGTTATCGATATATATTGGAGGGGACTCTTTGATCAAACCATACATTTTGTAGGACAAATATTTTTTCAAATATAATTTAGATAATTATCTTGAGATTTAACAAAAAAAAAAACCCAGTTAGTAATCAATTTTTGAGAATCATCAAATCGACATATTTATCCTTGCTACCTCTGTTAGCTACCACAATCGAGAATTTTCGCACAGGAAATTGTTGGGCGTCTCATCGGAACGAAGCTATTCACGAAGATTCAGCTTGATAGTAATCAAGGGCAAAAATGGACCATGGATCCTGGACTATTATATTTTAAACATTTATAACATATTTCTTATAACATCTTAAGCACGATAAAGGAAGGTTAAATGCAGTTAAACAACTAAACTAATAACTGGATAAGCCATAAAACTATAAAAGTATGTACTCACTGAGAACAAGGCAACTTTGTAAATGCTTAATCTGTGGAATAATAAACGAGGCGACGTAAAATGGTGATATTGAGTCAGTGCACAGCCAGATTTGTTAAAAATCCCAATCCTAATTATAACTGGATAGGCTAAACTGTAGCATCGTCCATTAATACTTAACCATAGCAGCTTAAGCTGACGTTAAATAAATAAACTCCAAAAAATGTTTAACAGATGCTTCCTTTTTTTTTTTTTTTTTTTTGGTAAATAGAAGTGGATGATGATTTAGGAGGGAAGGTTGAGGAGAGAAAGAGAATCCTGAGGAGAAAACAAGGAGGCGAGAAGTCATTAGTTGATGAAATGGCTACTTGATTGGATCTCCAGTGGCTACCTCCTTTTCCACTCCTTGTTGGGTCTCAAGTATATCGAGTAAAGGGGCACACTGCCAATCCAAGCCTTTTCCTTTTATTCCAAGCTCTTGATATATCTCATCTATTCCTCTTTAGGAAGCTAATGTACAGGGATGTTTGAATAATCAGTAAATAATATAATAACAGCTACCAGCAATAATAAATGCTAGCGAAACCTTGACGTTTATAAGAAAAACAGATTCGTAAAATTTAAAGAAAGAGGAAAAGAAAATAAGAAAACTCCGGGACCAAGAAGGACCGAAGAATATATTACAGAAAAGCATCTTGAATATTCTAGAATATTACAGAAAAAATTGAAGAATATTCTAGCACAGAGATAGACATGAGGAAAAGACGTCTTAAATTCTATGGCCACATAATGAGGCGTCCCTACCACAGACCTACAAAAAGAATAGCAAAATACCATCCCTTTTAATAGGGGGGTGGGTCAAAAATATTAAGAAATTCCTGGAATTAACCAAAATTACACACGAACGCAAAGACAAATAAAGAAACGAACTCTAGAAAGAATTTTAAAATTAAAATTGAAAAATGGGAGGGTAAGCCAGAAACAAAAGCGCCGAGAATCGGAACAAAATAGAGCGAAGAAGAATAGCCTGAATGAAAACCTGGTGGGCAGATTACTATCTATGGTTTCTAGAAGCATAGTTAGAAAGTGGTGATGTTAAATTATATTGGGACCAGACGACTATAACAAAAACCATCGTGACCAGAGGCCTGGAAAAAAAATCTGCACCACTACAATCCTTAAAGGGTTCAGTATATGGTAGAGACTGTACTGTTTCTTGGACAAAGGTTGTGGAGGGAGGTGATTTATCCTTTTAGCGCTCAACCGCCAGATCCCCCTCCTTATTTCGGGTATCCGCTGTATAGAGGCTTAGAGCCCCAGATGGGTCCTAGGCTAGGGTTGGGCGATATATCGATAGGTCATGTCTATCGATAGTGACTATCGATAGTCATGATCTTTTTTACCCTCAAGTTTTGAAACTCTCGGAATTATGCTGATATTTCTGTCCAGTGTCGAGTTCTTTCGAAATTGAACTCGGAATTCCTAGAGCTCAAGGGTTCTCTTCTATATAACTTTGATGCCGCACCGGGCGTGTCTTTATTTAATTCTCCGAAATAACTAATTACATTATCCTGAGTAGAAAGCGTAGTCACATACTTGTGCAAACAAACCAAATTCGCGGTATTGAGCATTGGCTCTTTCAGGTTTTTATAAACTTAACTTCTTCTTTAATTAGGGATCTTTTTCTACAATTCTTAAATGTTCAACTAGAAATGCTGTTTTTTCTTTCGGGAAATATGTGGCTCAAGGAGCACACTTGACTCTTGAAATTAATTTTCGTTATTTTTCTTTTCTGAAGATTTGATTTGTTTATTGTTATTGCAAACATGTAAATTGTAAATACTTTTTTAAAATTCAAATAAATTAGTTTCTTATCTTTATGAACTAACCTTATAATTTATAATCCTGCTAGGTATTTAATTGAACTAGGTAGTTAATTGAATTTAATTAAATTAGTTGAAACTCTTTATTGAATAAGTTTGGAAAAAAGAAGCAGCTATCGAAAAACTATCGATAGTATTCGATAGTTTTCAGCCGATAGTAACGGCCTATCGATAGTGCTAACTATCGATTATAGCCCAACCCTATCCTAGGCCCTTTAGGATCCATCTCCGCCAGCTAAAAATTTAAATAAAAGTCTGCTAGCGAGCGGGATTCGAACCAAGGACCTTCGGCACGGCTACTCAGCGCTCTACCACTGAGCCAATCCGCTCTTTTTGTGATTATTATAGTAAGTGTATTTAATTTTTTTTGTTTAATTTCCGAAAAAATAATGAAAGAGTTCTGAAAGAAGATTGGAAAAAAAACTTCGTCGTTCGTGACTTGTTATGAATAATTAATTAATTAACAATAAGAGCCTCAACAAACCCAAAAGCTAGATGCTGATTGCAAACTTCCATCCAAGGATTACTACCCAAAACCAATCACTGTTAACGTAATCCTCCCACCTACGCCTCTGACGAACCTCCCTCCTTATTATATATTAGTAAATATAATAATAACGAAATGACATCACATTTATATAACTTTAATATCAACATAAACAAGATATGTAAGCTAAAAATTTTTAATTAACTTAATAGAGTCATTGAAAAAGGGAACGGTCAACAGAGACATCAAATAAATGTTAATACATTAGTGGAAAAATTCCAACTAAAAACCTTAAGTCTCTAAATATTTTTCAATATATATTTTGTGGAATAGCCAAAAGTCCACTGGTTTTTTATAAATTCTCTTTTTTTCTTGCACTTTTACTTTCATTTTTTCATATAGTTTTTTGTCTTCTGTT
Organism: Troilus luridus; assembly: GCA_964056705.1. NCBI lineage: Eukaryota > Metazoa > Arthropoda > Insecta > Hemiptera > Pentatomidae > Troilus > Troilus luridus. The sequence continues at coordinate 44,937,519 of OZ057417.1, read as the reverse complement.
CTGGTGTTGCTTGTTACTATTATTTATTTTATTTTGTTTTCCTGTTGGGTTTTTTGGGGTTTGGTGAATGTATATTGATGTTTCAAATCTGGTGTATTTATCAACTGTTTTTGTCTAATATTAGCCAGCTGGGGATCTAGTAACCTTCCCTATGATTCAGTAGTTGCATTTGAGCCTTGGAGGTGGTGGGATGTGTGTTTTTGGGTGCATTATTCATCTTTTGGTTTGCTGTTATTCTCTTTCTGCCCTGAGGATGCCTGAATGGGCGAAATATTGGACAGGTATTTATAATTTCCTGTTTTAGTTTAGAGACTTAAGGTTTTTAGTTGGAATTTTTCCACTAATGTATTAATAGAGCCATTATATTGATTTTAAATATATTATAAATTTATAAAATATATTATATAAAACCTACACTAACCCCATTTTATTTAGTTGTTTAAATATAATATATACATATAAATTAAATCTATCGATAAAATAAATCTTAGAATATATTAAAAACATTTTTAACAACACATATTTGAAATAACTTCTTATTAGATATATCAAAGAAGAAAAATAAAACATTTTCTCTAATTTCTTAATCCGTTATAAGATTTTATTTAAAATGAAAGGAAAATAAAATATCTAATGACTAAATATCAAAACCAATAAACCGCAGTGAAATAATTCGTTTGTTTTTAATTGATTCAGCTGATTATAATTTATGTTAAGTCCATTATTCCATTTAGCAGAAATTTCACATACTTTGGAATATGATTCCACAATTATTGTATAAAAAATGAAAATTAGTACTGAATAACAACTAATGGCTTTGAATGACTTTAAGAGAATAAATAAAATATGTATGAAAATGTATCCACATCGTATAAAATTAATATATTTAATATAATATATTTTTTTAATTCTTGAATTATATGTTGTATAAATTTAATTTCTGTTGCAATATCATCCATTTATACACTATAATATTTTTCTCAGAGACGTTTTAGCTTTAAGGTTTTATTTTTCTGATCTCCCGGATGACGCCATAACGCAATATCGGTCCAGCTTTTAGCCACAAACCTAATCATACTATACACTTTCGTATATTTCGAAAAATTCCAAGAGTCAAATTCCATTTAATCGATATAGAAATACTTGATAATATAAAGCAACTTGGTTAATTAGCTAAGTGACTAATAAGCTAATCGATTTTTTATGAGTCATAACATTTTTATGAGAATCGTAATAATTTATTTAGTGATTAGTGTATAGAGAAGTAATTATTTATTTGATAATAATGATGAAGCGATTGTTTAAATAATCCGGTACTTAAATTCAGAATTATAATTATTTTTTTTTAATTTATAAAACTATAAAATAAAATCTACAAATTGTTATAATAAACCTGTGAAGGTAAAATTGGGTATTACAGCCAGTTTTGAATCAATAAAAACTTCCACACAGCTTTTGTCTTATTCACGTAAGGTTTGTCGTAATAGCTACATTATATTTATGGTAACGTTACTGAAGGTACAATAAAAAAACTTAAATAATTATAAGTTTAATATTTAAAGCATTAATGAGTAAAAATGTCGCTATTCCATCGAAAATATTTATTTTTTTAGCATTATTCGTACCTTCAATAAATAAATTATTGTATGATAGAGTTTATACAAGATTGAAAGTTTAAAAAAAGGGATACATTTATACTGTTTAATCTATGACTGATAATTTCAAATGATTTCACTTGTATTTTCCTTGATGAAGATGGTTTGCATAAATATATTTTAAATAAATATTTTATTAATCAATTTGTAGGCATTATATTTTCAAAACTTATTAATTTAAAAAAATCTCGTTCGCGTTACAAAACATCTTTCTCTGACTTTGCTACTAATAAACAATAGTTATTAATACTAATTCATAATAAATTTTAAATTTTTTAAATTTACTATCATGAAATTCTATTCAATAGTCATAATAATTTCTAGATCACATAAAATAAAATTTACATTTAAATTATCATTTAAAAGTACTGCGTAAGCAAATGCATTTCTTAAGTCCTTTCATTTTTTTTTTATATTAGGACATACATATATAATTATTTATATCTATAACATTCGAAACAAATATATTTATAATATTATTAATTATATATTTTTTTTAAATACTGTGCGAATTAAACCTGTATCGGCTACTGCACGATACATTATTGTATTAAGAGAGTTATATAAAAATTATTAATGAAAAAAAAAGTATTACTGCAATCAATGAAGGATATTGCGATAAATACATGGTAGAGACTGCACTGTTTCAAAGGAGGTGATTTACCAAGATCACACTCATACGCTAGGTATTTTCAGCAATTAAGTATCCACTTTACAGAGGCCGGGTGAGCCGAATGCCATGAATGCCGGATAAACAAAACTTTATGATTTATATTAACTGTGGTCTTTAACTGAAAGCCCGCCTTAGACTGAAATCCCAGAAACCGAAAGCTGAAATTATCCAATCTGATTTCAGTAACTTCGTCAAACCTACGACAAGATCGCAACTGTAGGTAACTTCATTTCCCTTCTAACCGTATTTTATGAACCAGAGGTGGAAGAACATAACTTAGGGATTCAATACAGTGCGGTTAGACCGAGAAAAAATTATGGTTTCTATCTAGATTTCGAGATTCATATTATCAGTCGAAATTTAATAGAATTTAACCTCCTTAATAACAGGAAGATAAAAAAAATTAAAATACTTCAATTGAAAATTTAAAATAACGAAGAAATGATGAAATCTCAGAATAATAAATAAAGAATAGATGTTGGGAATTTTAGAGAGTAGAGCACTGAGATGATGTGCTGGAGGTTCCTTGTTCGAACCCGTGTATGGCAGATGAATTATTTACTCTATTAATTGGGTTCAAGTCGCTATAAAATGGGTACCCATGATTGAGGAATATATGGAGGTGTTGCGTGATTTTGGACAAGACGTCTCCCTGCACAACTGTTGGCTTAGAAACAGTAAAGTCTCTACTATGTAATGAACCCACGGCCCTTCATGGGTCGGATGTTGCAGTTCTTTTTTTAATATGATCATGAGTCCTACGCGGCTTTCTTGTACGGTTACTAAACTATAAACCAGTGGTTCAAAATTATGAATCCTAAATAAAATTTACAATATTTTTAATTTATCGCTTGTTAATTGTTAAAAAGTTCTACAGAACCATATTAAAATAGTACCTTTATTAAAACAAAAAAATAAAAAAGGACTAAATTAGTATAAATCTGAAAACCGACAGTAAAATTCACGATTAAAATCGTTAATTAATCGTACACAAAGATTTTAACAAGAAACATTTTAATGGGTAACATAAATAAATGAATAAAATAAACAGATGGGAATACAGAAAGATAAAGCCAACAACATTAATTAAAAAAGAAAATGGTGTTCTATGGATACTTATCTTCAGTATGACCCATTATAGCTTGACAAAGGAATCGTGAAATATTCTAAAACCAGAAACAAAAAGACTAAGAAAGAGCTTAAATAAATGAGTATTCCAAAAGACAAAATCATGAACAAAAGTGATGAATTTCGAGATATGGTAAAAAACTACAAGGGTTTTAAGTTGGGGGAGGAACTCAAGAAGACTTAGACTTCTGTCAGAAGAACTGAAGAAGGAACTGAGAGAATAAAGAAATACTGGAAGGACACCACTGCTAGAAAAAGAAGATCCAAAAAAAATGACAATGGTTGTTAATTCGCAGTCCATAGCGACTAAATACAAATACAGAATAAATAATTATTATGCCACTAAGTACTCACCTAAAAGGTGGGTGGAGTTTTAACACCTCGCATCTCTCAGCACCCTGTAACAAAAATACAAATAAATAATTATTGATGTAATAAATACAGATATATAATGTTATAGAGGACTAATATTTATTTATTAGAATGGTTAATTAAATATGTTGAGAATAGTTTAATACTCGAAAAAAGCGAGCTTTAAAATTTAAAAAAACATTTATATTTTAAAATATTTGTATAAGTATTTCCAATATTTACACCATGAGTATATAACAAATTGTTGTGTACTTCAAATTTAAATTATGATATGCAGATAAACTAAGAAACTTTAAGTTATAAATATTATTTACGGTTTTAATATTACTCATAAAATTAATTCTATAGTATGCGTAAGTATACTTACATAAATGCATATCTATGTATATTGTATTTTTGATGAATACAGTATGTGTAGGAGTATACAATGAAATAATTTATTTAAATAATAATGATGAAAACAAATAAAAGAGGAGAATAAATAATTAATAAACATAAAAATTATGTTAAATTAAAAAAAACATTATTAAAAAAATTATATTAAGATAAATTTATTTATATAAACTATTATAACCATTTATATAAATTTATATAACCATTAATTTTATTATTAAACAATTTGATAAAATTGAATAACAAATAAAATAAACTTATTGTTATCATGAATAAAATATCCTAAGATAAAGCTCTTTAAAGTAAAAATTGAATAGGAGAATTTTTAGAGACGAAAATTGTTGTCCCTGATCTGGCCAAAAGAGTAGGAAATATTTATTGTATTATATTTATTAATGTATTTATAATTTTACATATCTATCCTATATAAATTTTTAAATTGTGATCTCGAGCAAATCACCTCCCTGCACAACCGTTGTTATACAAACATCACAGACTCTACCATATACTGAACCCAAGACCCTTAATGGGTTGTAGCGGTACAGGTTAAGGTTATCCAATATTTTTCTAAGACTAGATACTAAGTACAAAACCAAATACCCTCATGGGTTTTAATGATACAGGATTTTATCTCGTAATATATTTTAAATGCAATTAAATTTCATATATTAAATTATATTTGTTGCATCATGCTTATTTAATTTATTACATTTTTATTTATAATGTAGTCGTATAAAGTTTATTAAATTATTATTTTACCTCTTTTTTTTTCTCTTACTCTCAAATATTTATTTAACAACAAAAAAATACAATATATACCACAAACTAACTTACAGTAACAACCTTTAAAAAAATGTTTTTTTAATTTGTTTATATAACTATTAATACATAAGTGGAAAAATTCCAACTAAAAACCTTAAGTCTCTAAACTAAAACAGGAAATTAAAAATACCTGTCCAATATTTCGCCTATTCAGGCATCCTCAGGGCGGAAAGAGAATAATAGAAAACCAAAAGATGAATAATGCACCCAAAAAACACACATCCCACCACCTCCAAGGCTCAAATGCAACTACTGAATCATATGGAAGGTGACTAGATTCCCAGCTGGCTAAGGTTAGATAAAAACAGCTGATAAATACACCAGATTTGAAACATCAATATACATTCACCAAACCCCTCCAAAAAACCCAACAGGAAAACAAAATAAAACAAATAATAGTAACAAACAACACAAGAAAAGAATACAAAAAACTATACGAAAAAATGAAGGTAAAAGTGCAAGAAAAAAAGAGAATTTATAAAAAACCAGTGGACTTATGGTTATTCCACAAAATATATATTGAAAAAGGGAATCCTCAACAGAGACATCAAATAAATGTTAATACATAAGTGGAAAAATTCCAACAAAAACCTTAAGTCTCTAAACTAAAACAGGAAATTAAAAATACCTGTCAAATATTTCGCCTATTCAGGCATCCTCAGGGCAGAAAGAGAATAATAGCAAACCAAAATATGAATAATGCACCCAAAAAACACACATCCCACCACCTCCAAGGCTCAATTGCAACTATTGAATCATAGGGAATGTTACCAGATTCCCAGCTGGCTAAGGTTAGATAAAAACAGCTGATAAATACACCAGATTTGAAACATCAATATACATTCACCAAACCCCTAAAAAAGACTTAAGAGAGACTTAAGGTTTTTAGTTGGAATTTTTCCACTTATGTATTAACATTTATTTGATGTCTCTGTTGAGGGTTCCCTTTTTCAATATTGTTTATATAACAATAACTGTTCAGTGTCAGGTTTAATTACTGTACAGAGATTTTGCGAAAAATATCTGATTTCGTTTAAAGTAATGTATAAATATTATTTTCTCGATAAAATAATTAATTGGAGTGATAAGAAGAATTACAATTACAGACAAAAATTTAAGTCAAATTGATCGTCAGGTACTCGTAAGTTTTAAAAAGTTAACACAAGAATTTTCAACAATAAAAATCTTTTTAGGGAACTCGTGGCTACTTACTTTAGCGAGAGAAGAACCCCCTCCCCTCCCCGAAGTCGATAATAATCTTTTAAGCAAAAAGTAAAGAAGTTCTAAGTATAAGAGACTTGAAGCAAGTAAGATGAAGCATCGGATCATTTAGAAAGTGAAATCACTGAAGACCTAATCGAAGTAAAAGCATCGCGCTGATTGAAATAAAAATCGAACTGAACTAGGTACTTAATAAAGGTAGAACGGATAGAGGAATATATATATTATATATATATATATATATGTATATATATATATATATATATATATATATATATATGAACACACATACTGTATGATTGTTCACGATACGACCGACGAAGAATTAAATTGATAAAAAACATGATACTCAAACGAGGGGCCTGAGACAGAACATTTAATTTCTCTAATTTTTTGTAAATTATTATTTTTTTGTATTTATTGATATTTACAACTGTATTACAATAATACATCAAGTAAATGAGCTAAGCGATACATAATGACAAGTGAAAATGACAAGTAGAGAAACTACCCACTGGTAGTACTCAAATCACAAGTTCACCTAAGAAGTCACGGGGCCATCTTCTTTTCAGACGCCTCGGAGGATTATCGGGAATTGAAGAGGAAGCTAGGTTTGAAACTAGAGGGTTTGAGTGGAAATGAAGTTTGTTATGAAAGGATAGATAGCGGGTTCGGGCCAAATCAGTAACAACTGGGACATTAAGGTCATTATGGATGACTTTATTCTTAACAAAATAAGGAGCATTAAGGATTTTGGATTGTAGGGATTGGATACGAGAGGAATTCAATGGCTTAGTGGAGCCCCAAAGCTCTACTCCGTAGGTCAAAATAGGTCGTATGATGGTCATGTAGATGAGTCTTTTGTAATTAATTGGGAGCTTAGAGCGTTTGTCTAGTAAGTGTTGAAGTAGCCTGAAACGTCGAGCGGTTTCTTGTCTTTTCAATCTCGTATGAGGATCTCTAAATTTAAAACTGACTTACTATCATTTATAAAATAGATTGATTTTGATCAACTGAAGGGCAACACATAAGACTGAAGGGAAGACATACGAAGGGCAATTCACTAGTTACATAGTTTTTCATTTTTTCATTAACTTTTTGTGTACAAATTTTTATTAAGTACTGTCACTAATTATAATGTACTATATTTATAGAGGATGGAAATTGTTGGGGGGTGCAGTCAAAATATACACACAAATGAGTGAAAACTTATTTTTTATTTGTGCCTACGTTTCGACCTGCTTTGTAGGTCATATTCAGGGCTAATAGGAGTGGCTGCTCAGTGAAAAATGTAATCCAATCATGTTTTTCATATTTAAATCAATCATGATTTTTATTCTCAGTTAAGTTTTTCGCTTAGCAGCCACTCCTATGCGAAGATGACCTACAAAGTACGAAACGAAGCCACAAATAAAATATAAGTTTCCACTTATTTGTGTATATTTTGCTGCACCCCCCAACAATTTCCATCCTCTATTAGTTCTTCCAGTAAACTATTTCCTCTCTAATATATTTATAACTTATTCATTGATGTTTTTAGTTATATAAATTAAATTATAAAAGCTTCTTGCTGCGGTTAAAATACTAATTTTCTTTCATTTTTGTTTATTTTTATATTTTAGGGAGCGGAGTGGCTCAGTGGTTGACCTCCTTGCAGAACCGTTGTCCATGAAACAGTACAGTCTCAACCATGTACTGAACCCCCAGACTCGTTCACGGGGCATAGTGGTACAGGCTTATATTTGTTAAATTTTATATATATTTTTATTATATAATTTATGATTACAAATTTAATTTTAATATTATTCTTACATTTGAATTATCAATTTAGTCAAACTGTATTTTTTTAAATTTCTTATATTGTTAACCTATACCAAAATGTATTCTGTAATTATAATACTAAACTGATCTGTAGTTATTAAAATCACATGTAATGAATGACATGTAATATGCTTATTTAATTATATATATATATATATATATATATATTAAAACTACAAAGTTTATATGTATAACTATCGCTCTACATCACGGCCAATCTACAGAAACGTATTTATCAACTAGACCAATTTATATTAATTTGAAAAATAATATATTTATCTACAGTGATAAGCATAAACAATTAAAAAAAAGTTTAAAATATTACTGAAAATATAGGGTACATCCAGCGCGCTTAGTTGATATACTGGTGGTCCCGGGTTCCAAACCGAGTAACTCAGATAAGTTATTCAATCTGTCAAGAGGAACGGGTGGACCTGTATCATTGCAGACCCTGGGGGATGAACCTGGCGGTTGATCTTGATCTCGGACAAATCACTTCACAGCACAACCGTTGTCATAGAAACGGTACAATATTTACCCCCTACTGAATCCAAGACACTTCATGGGTTGTAACGGTACACTTTCTATATTTTTATTTTTACAAATTGTTTTTTTGGCCTTCACCGAAAAAAGAAATCGCGTGAGTGAACGCAAGAGATATAATTTGACAATAGTGAGATCAAGTGTTGCTAAATTGCACAATGCCATTAAATTATTTGGAGTGGTAATTATTTTGTTGTAAATTTTAGTACATTTTGTACGGTATTAATTAATATTTTATATAATATAATTTAACGAAATACATTTTTTTTTTTAAATTCAAATGTTCTCAAAGATCCACATTCTGTGTGTTCTTAGTATATTCCTAAACCAGAAATCTGTTTGTCAGTTCGAGTGAATCGTTTAAATGATTAACAATAGTACAGTACGGTAAATTACAATATTGAACGAATATTAAAAGAAAATATCTAAACTCAAATCCTAAAGGACTTAAATATCATCCCGTTTACACTTTAGTCTTCTGTTCACTTTTGTAGTCGATTTACGTGATAACAATTTCAACTTTCTTAAAAGAACTGAGATGTTGTAATTGGGTTAAAGCTCTTATTGTTTAAAGATGTTATAATTAATATGGAGGGATGTTAATAAGCATTGATTAATGCTAGGAGCTAGATAGATCCTAGACTCTAAGGCTAGCAATATCCGAGATAGGAAGACCCATGTGGCTAGGACTAATAATGCAAACTTGTGAACCCTAAATAGGGCAGTGAGATAGGAAAGGGTCGCCGCAGAATGTGACGACTAATAACTTACCACGAGCCCTTTCAGGCCGTTCTGCGGGCATAGATGTAGTAGGCAAGGGCAGTCTAAGTCCATCAATATATATATATATATATACTAGCTGTAGCTGTCATAATAGTTTTTAAAAATATTAGTTAAAATTTGAATTTTAAAGAAATAACGAATGAATGAAAAAATTAATAAAATAGATTTTTGATTTCACATTTTATTCATCTTATGTCAAACTCTAGTATATAATAATTAATAATTAACTTAGTAGTATGCAAAATAGTTTACATCTTATTCTCGGACCTACTGAATATACACAATAAATTTCATAAGAATCGGTCAAGTCGTTCCGGAGGAGTTTTGTTACAAACACTGTGATACGACAATTGTATATATTAGATAGAGCTAAGATTCCGGTTAACAATTAGTATATTGGAACTTAACTGACGATCAGTCTGACCTACTGAGCTGCATTTGAGCTCAATAGGTCAAATTAGGATTACATTGTAGAAAATTTAATCTACTTTAAAAAAGGTTACACGGTTGTTTTTTTCAAAAACGCACCGATTGGGAGATAAAGGCCAAAAACTGAAACAACTTCAAAAATTTCGAAGTTTTTCGGCCACCAAAAGTATTCCCGTCGGGTTTTTTGGTTGCAAATATGGATTTACACTACTCAGACATGCCCTTGCAACACATCAAAAATGCTGCAGGTTAAAAAAAAAATTAATTTTGCAAAAAAAATATCGCGGTCATTAATCGAAATAAAACATAGCCTATATTTTAAGCTGGACATTGTTACATATAGGTGCGAAATTTCATTAAAATCGGTCCAGTAGTTTCGGAGATTAGCCCGAACAAATATCGTGACAGGAGATTTATATATATATAATTTTTCTTGGGAAAGAATTTAAAAACAACAACTACACCTCTAAAACATCACTGAACGAAACGTTTAGACATGAAGATGGATATTTGAGTAGAACGAAAAAATAAGAATTAAAAAAATATTATGATTTTAAGTTTTTTCAATAAATAAAGTTATTGTTAACGTAAAAAATAAAAGGTTTTTAATAAAATTCAGCTTGATTTATATTTAGGATAATACTGAATTACAGTTAATTAACATTAGAATGTTACAACATTTTTTCATGAAAAATCAAAATTTTAACCCGAATTACAAAACAAATCTCCTTTGTTCTAACCGACGCACAGTGGAACGAGCGTTAGGGAGGCCTGGACATTCATTAATATCTCCGCTTCTGGTTCTCTTAGAATAAGGCTATTGCTGCGGTTTTAAAGCTTTTTGAATGGTCTGTTTAATTATATTATAAACAGGATGAAACATTTTAGGGGAAACGTGTAAAAATTCTAGATTTGATATTTCGATGTTCGATAATTCATTATCTAACATTGTACCTATATACTACTAGAACGGGTACAATACAGTATTCTATGGAAAGACAGATACATAGGTATTAAATAAAGTTATACAAAGTAAGAAGTAACAAACCAAAAAAATTAATTATTAAACAAAATTAAATAATAATTGATAATTACTTTTGTCAGTTAATATGCTAGGTATAATTGATACATCAAAATTATAATAAATGTAGGTGCCTATATAAAATTATTTACTTAAATAACGAAATAAAAATTTAAAAAATAAATAAACAAAAATTTAAAAACTTGACGATTTGTTGTAGGGACTATTGCACCTATGTGCACCATTACACATATGTCGTTCAAATACCACACACAAACTAAGTTTCATTGTTAATACTATTATGCTAGATAAGGATTCGGATAAATGAATGTCAACAAACATTTGTAAACAAAAGAAAACTTGCGAAAAGTAGACGCCAATATCAACAGGTATTAATTTAAATTAATTCTCAAGGCCCGGAAAAGAAGAAAAAAATCATTTTCTCGGAAAATAGCACCTAGTAGCAGAATCCGACTAATGGAAAAAAAACTTCAAACATTCTAGTCATTTACTGTGAAGGTAGTTTTTTGGGCGATTTTGAGCGATTTTCGCAATTGATTATTTTAGTTTCATCCACCAATTTTCACCGAAAAATCCCAGACGTTTGAAATAATCCCAAGTTTTATTTGCCTAAAATATCTTATTATGGATGAGTTTTTTTACAGTAGGTGCACGATTAATTTAATGCATTACCTCAAACAGTGGTTTGTTTTAAAAATATGAGTTTTTAGAAAAATTTATATTTCAAAACAGAATTTTTCATATAAGATTTAATTTCACAATTAATTTATCTATGGATTTTGTTGAAAAGAAGTATAAAGTATAATTTAAGATCAAAATAAAGGACAAATTTAGTTATTAGAGAATTGGTCCAATGTCCAACAAATGCGTTGATTCGTTCCACTGTGCGACGTTAGGGGAATAATCAAAATAAAGTAAAAACTATGCTTAAAAATGAGTATATTTTAACTTTTTCGTCAACATTATTTTGAATAATCATTGTATTCTTGAAACAATATTAAATAAAAAAATCCATAGACTAGTTAAACTACATTAACTATCGTAAGTATTAATATAGGACTGAAATTAACTACCAGATATTTTTTTCTATATTGAGAAATTTACTTCTAATAAATCAATAATTAATTTTACGATGTGATAATTAGACCAATCGTTACTTGAAAATTTCTAATTTGAAAGTTTGAAAACGTCACTTATATTATTGATTCAGAGGTAATTTTTTTTTTTTTCTTATACCTCTACAACCGATCTAGAGTCTTGGACTCAGTACATGGTAGAGAATTTACTGTTTCTTAGACAACGGTTGTGAAGGGAGTCTTAGATCACGCGCAATTGTCATATGGGCTGGGTGAGCCCCTGAAGGGTCTTAGATCTCGTTACACCCATCTCTGAAAGATAACAGATTAAATAAAAGTCTGCAAGCAAGCGGGATTCGAACCCAGGACCTTCAGCACAGCAACTCAGCACTCTACCACTAAGCCACTCCACCCCCCTAGAATTAGTTTTTAAATTATTTTCCACACACATTTTTGTTAAAAATGATATGCTCATAAGGATCCCAAATAATGTGTGTACTTTTTATTTTTCCGCTCAGTAACTTTATATTAAGGTCTTAGAAACCCGGGCCAGGGAAAAAAGAAGCCTGAAAATAACGAAGGCCCTAGAGCTGAAAATATCTTTCCCTAATAAAAAAGGGTTTCCAGTTTTTTTAAACCAAGTATGGGTTGGAGTTTCTTGAGGGGAAATCGCCCACGTTCATATCTTAGCAAACTTGGAAGCTAGTTGTTTTTATTACTAAGTACTGGTTGGGTTTAACTTGTTTTTTTTTCTTTTTGCACAAGGGTATATTACTCGAAGGAATCAGAAATAAAAAATATAGTCTAGTATCATGTTCACGCATCTACATTTAATATAATATTACGTCCATTTTGTGTTAAATTCGTATATAATTTATTTTGTTTTATTAAAAAAAGGGGGAGTAGAATAGCTCAGTGGTAGAGCACTGAATTGCCGTGCCAAAGGTCCTGGGTTCAAAATCCCGCTGCTGGAAGACTTTTATTTAATCGTTTAACAGCCGGGAATCAATCTAATGGGATCTAGGACTAACCCTGCCTCAACAAAGTGGGTACCCAAAATAAGTGTGCCAAATCCGACGGTTGAGCGTGATCGAGGACTAATCATCTCCTTGCACAACCGTTGTCCAGTCAGTACAGTCTCTCATGAACTGAACCCCTGGCCCTTCACGGGTTGTAGTGGTACAGTTTTTTATTATTATTATATATAGTTTACCTGTAAATCCAGTTAGTTGGTTATTTTTTCAAGTGAAATTATGCTAATTATTTAAATATAAATAAATTATATAGCTCTTAAGGCAAGGAACATGAATAGGCGTAATAAGTCGTCATTTTATGGGCTTAGCATAATAGATTCTAAAGAATAAAAATAAAATCATAATAATAATAAGACTTAGGGAACCCGAAGGTTCGATGCCGATACCACCAATTTACTGACCACTATCCAAACCCACTAGACCCTCCCATCTACTCCCCGGTTTTCCCTACAACGCTTATTAACTTTTTAGCAATTCGTTCGTTACCCAACAACTCTGAACGTTTTACCTCAGGCATATCCACGACTATAAGAGGTATATTATTTAAATTGATAATTTAATTATTACAGTAGTAGAAAATCAGGAGGAACACTTTCAAACTAGCGGTTTGTCCATCTCATCACAATCGAACACGAACAACTTTAAAGGAAGAATTCTATTAACATACTTTTAATGAGAAATTCATTGGGTTTCGAATTCGTACAACCTGTAAAGAAGAATCCTGTTACAAAAACTACCACAAACCTTATTAAATAAATCTCATCGACTACAAAGAACATTTGTAGGATCGAACCCCTGAAAGCGTGGGTTTAGTTTAGTCTTGTGGAGCAAGTGAAGTGAACATTTTCCAATTATCTTTGACTCTTGCTTCGTCAATAGACCTGATTGGGTGTTTGATGGATGAGTGAGAGATTATGAAGTTTCTAAGCCGAGGAAATCAAAATAACATCACATTTAGGATAATCGTCCTGTTTTGTTTAATTATAAACTATATAAGCTGTTCAGGATCAAAAGTGGCAACCTCCATAATGTTAAGACTTTTCCACAATTTTCCAAGTTTAATCAAGTAATTTTCTCTAAAATAAATAATTGTCTGCCCTATTTCTCATGGGTTTTAAAAAAAATATATTTAATGAAATTTACAACTGTATACAGAATACATCAAGTAAATATAATGAATGAATACATTGACATGAAAAGAAAAGTAGAGAAACTAACCAGTGGTAGTACTCAAATAAAAAGTTCAGCTTAGAAGGTCACGAGGCCATCTTCTTTTCATAGATTGCGAGGTTTGAAACTAGTGGGTTTAAGTGGAAATGAAGTTTGTCGTGAAAAAGATTGATATCGGATTCGGGCCAAATCAGCAATAAACGGGGCATTAAGGTCATTATGGATTACTTTGTTCGTAACAAAGGGGCATTGAGGATTTTACGAAGGATTTTGGATTGTAAGGATTGAATACGAGAGGAATTCGATGGCTTAGTGGAACCCCAAAGCTCTATTCCGCAAGTCCAGATGGGTCTAATAATTGTCATGTATATGAGTCTCCTGTAATTTATTGGGAGCTTAGAGGGTTTGTCTAGTAAATGTTGAGGGAGGCTGAAACGGCGTGCTGTTTCTTGTCGTTTCAGTCTAGTATGAGGATTCCAAGTTAAGCTTTTGTCAAGGTGTAGTCCTAAGTACCGGACCTGTTCTACAGGACTTAGAGGGATGTTATTAAACGATACAGGAGGGCAGGAAGTAGCTGGTTTACGACGGAGGGTAAAGGTGATTTGATGAGATTAGTTAGGATGTCAGCTGTATAAACTGTGTAGAGAATTGGGCCGAGGATACTGCCTTGAGGAACACCGGCAGATTGAGGAAAGAGGGATGTGTAGAATAATGATTTACTGTGATTGACCTGTAGGAGACATAGGATTGGATAATGAGAAAGTATGTAGGAATTGGCGGAGTTTGTAAAGCAACACGGGGCTCATGGTTTAAGTCCGATTCTGAACCTGAAGTTTCTTCAAGAATGGCTTAACCACCGAATATGGAAACAAAAGTTAATTATTTAAATTTGGAGCTATCCGCTTTTCTTCCTTAACGCTACGTAAATACATTTTACATTATTCTGGGGATATTTAGCGGGTAGATTTCTTAGTTGCTGTACTGAAGGTTGAATCCGGATGTGGAAGTTAAATCTTTTAATCATTTTCATAATCGGATTCATGCTGCAACTGTTGGCATCTTAGTGAGATTTCTTAACACTGTTTCCATCCTTCTTAATACCTACTACCAATGCATAAAGGTTTTGTTCTACTAATTATAGAAGTCCAAGAAACAGTAAGCTAATCCTGCACAACATAAATCGAGCATATAACTCAGTATGTTCGACATCAGATACCAGCAGAGGCAGAATAATTATTAGTACTCTTCAGAGCCGTGAATTGACCCTGTGTGATCTAGAGACCTTCTGTGGCTTACTCAGGCTTACGCAAAACTAGTGGTCGAGTTTTATCCCACTCTGCACAACCATTAGCTTAGAAACAGAACCATCCCCTTCCATGTACAGAATCCGGAATGGGGTATTCTTTATACTGGTTTTTAGCTTTTACCTTATTCTGTTATCGTATCATGTACTATGTTCTTGAAAAAAATATTGTAAATAATGCTATGGAGGAAGAATACATTTCAATGTGAACCATTGTGAATGAGGGACGAAAAAAAAAAGAGTATTCCATGACATACCAACAATGTTATTTAAAAGTCATAGCAATTGACAGGGTTTTATGGCTCTAAACTGAAAGACTTAAGGTTTTTCTGAAGCTCTCTGTAAATCGGCAAATCTGCCTGCATTAATTGGGATAATTTTTTATATATGAAAAATAAAATTTATTTGGCTTTCCAACTCTTGTTCCATTACAACCCGTGAAGACTATAATATAAGGCTCAGTACATCCCAGTGTTAGCACTGTTTCTAAGCCAACGGCTGTACAGTGAAGTAATTTGGCCAAGTTCATTCTCATCTGCTAGGATGAGTTCATCCTCCCCAGTTAAGAGTACCCACATTATAGAGGCTGGGTGTGCCCTAGCAAGATCTGTAGACCCACAGTGTCAATATGTTACTTTTAGTAGATCAAACAATTAATCTTCCATGGCCAGATTCGAACCCCTCAGCTCAGCAATTAAGCGCTGTATACACTAGCCTACCTCGCTTCTCTATATCTAGAAAAATACGAGCTTAACTGGCATGACGTAATACTGAAAAATAACTTCATTATTGAGACTAAATGACAATTGATTGGCTATTCTTTTGTGTCAGTTCTATGATTCATTTCGTTCATAACAGTTCTGTCAACTCCAGTTTCTAACAGCAATAAACTTCCCTACGGCAAAATTCAGTTGTTTTTTTTTTCAGGGGTCAGTTTGCTTTTGGAGGAAAATTCTGATAAAAATAAAAAAACTAATAAAGCCATTGTGAACTCAAAGAATTATTAGCTCAACTAGTGAAATGGGTTTTAAATGAACATTAGAAAATATATATTGAGGAAAACAAAGCCATATATGAACTAATAAATTCTTGTTTCAATTTATCAACTGAATACTTTAGCACTGATGTGGACAACGTAATATTTCAGCTAAAATAGTCCAACGTGAGTACACTATTTTTTCTCAAAAGTATATTTCATTAAATTTTGCTAGATTAAATGCAATTTTCTAAATTTAATAAGCAATTGATCTTCAAGTATTTATTATAGCAGTTATCTTCCTGGACGAATGTAACTTCATTTGTATGGATTTAGTAAACATTAAAATTAATATTTAAAACTTATATTAATAGAATTTTTCCAGTGGACGTCATACAGCATATTAAATAATTTTATTATTTCATTCTTGTGTCATTTTTTTAATTGTTCAAGTTGCTTTCCCTTCTCAACAATACCAATAAATGATAAATCACATAAGCATCTCACAAGAATATTCGTATTATATATTTGAATTTATTTAAAATAAAAAATAATCATTACATCTTTCAGCTGAAAGCACTGTATAAATGTCTAATGGACTATTCTAGTTAAAACATGATAGAAAATGGTCATTAAATATTCATTAATACATTCAACCTATAAATGTAATTATTAAAAATGTCCATATTTACGGAAAAAATAAAATTTAATTCTAATAATAATCTGTAATTACAAGAGATGTAGTTAAAAAATCTAAGCAATTTAATAATGGTTATTTTATGCCTATAAAATATAAAATTCAAAATATTTCTTTTACTATCTGAAACATCGGTAAATCATTGATTTATTGAGTTAAATTTTAAACAAGGTTTTTAAACAATATTGTTAATTTGAATAGCAAAGGATAGTTATAATAATAAACGTTGTAGTTTAAAAGGTATTTATAACAATGACTATTAAACAATTGAGTGGTAATAAACTCAGTTAAATTGATAAGTTATATAAGCGTCAAAGATTAAATAAGTTTCTAGTTTCAAGCGAACAATGTTATTGGGTAACTGAGCAAGCAATACAACTCCTAACGAACATTTTCTATTAATTGTAAGTAAATTCAAACTTACTAATTGCATAAATTGATTAACTTCTGCTAGGTTTCCACTATTATTCTGACCTCTCGAAATAAATGTATTAATTATTTAAATGTGAGATATAAATTTATTATTTAATTTATATATAATACAATAACTTATTTATTAAATTTTAATAATTTATTCATTAAATTTTTAATATTGTTTAAATTAAAATATTTTAAAAATTTAATTCATTTAAAACAAAGGGATATAATCATTATTTCATCCCTCATCACCAGATTCCACCCCTAATTAAGTGTACATAATTAAGTGCGTTATAGAGGTTGGGTGAGCCCTATAAAAATCTTCAGTTACTGATAGGGTTGATCTATTGCTTTTAATAAATTAAAGATTTTATCCGCCACGGCCGGATTCGATATTATTCAATTGTGAGATAAAACTTTATTAAAATATGAAATAAATAAATAAACAATAACAATAAATATGCTCAACTGGATATATTTATACTTGATATAGTTTATTATTATTTATAATGTTAATTTCTTAATTTTTTGAATTTTATATATATATATATATATATATATATATATATATGTTTAGGAGAGAGGCAAATGATTTTTGTTGTAGCATAAATTATTTATAGTATAAATGATATTATTTTTCGTTCTTTACTGTTTATGGAGAAATATTTAAGATTTTAAAAACATATTTGTTTCTAGGAGGCACTATTAAATTATAATATTAAAAAAAATATATAAATGCCTTATTGACACTTCTACTTTGTCGTGAATTAAGAAAAAAATGTATTCATTTTCTTTATAAGATTTTACTTATATACTGGACTCAATCTTGATTTATATAATAGGATAGAGAAGGAAAAAAACATATTCCAGTCAATATTTGTTTTTCAAACTTCACAAATGATTAAAAAACGTTTCGACATTTATTTGTCATTCTCAATTTCAGCAATTACTCATACAACTTCATTAAAATCATAATTCCAAATCATAACTTAAGGTCAAAAAATTATTTCAAAGTTAACACATATAAAATCCTGGAAATTGTCTATCTTCCATTGTATTCATGACAAAAGAAGATAGACAATTTCCAGGATTTTATATAAGTTTTAACTTTTTAACTTTGAAATAATGTTTCGACCTTAAGTAATGATTTGGACTTATGATTTTAATGAAGTTGTATGAGGAATTGCTGAAATTGAGAATGACAAATAAATGTCGAAACGTTTTTTAATTATTTGTGAAGATTAAAAAACAAATATTGACTGGAATATGATTTTTTCTTCTCTATCATATTATATAAAAAATTGTTTTAAAAAAAATGTATCTTTACTAAGGGACTAAGTTTTTTATAACTAGGGGATCGGATTCGTATGTATATACATTTTTTTTCTAGGCAATTTGCTGATATTTTTAACTAGAAGTGTTCATACTGACACTTTTTAAGCCGTTTGAGCCAACTTTTATTTCACATATTTGGATGTTATTTCATATTTATACATATTTGATCAAAATAAATAGAAATTTCCACATTTTTAATCAAAATAAGTACATATTTCCACATTTATTACATACTTATCAGTTTGGGCATTAAATACTTAAAAATCCGATCCCTATTTATAACATATTTAAAATCTTAATTCTACACCTGTTTTAAAAAAAAAAATAAGCTTATTTTTTTTTAAATGATGTAAGTCCAAGTGAATCTAAAAAAATCTTTTATTTTTTAAAATTATTTTAATGATTATTCTTTGATAATAAAATTTTAAAGGTGTATAGGATTTAAAGCATCAGTCTTTCTAATTGATAAGTGATAAAAATATTTGCTCATTGTTTTTGTTAAATAATTCAAATGGCAACCTTACCATATCGCGAAAATGAATAATCGAATTACGTAAATTTAAAAAATGTTAGCTCAAATGTACACGGCTAATCAACTAAAAAAAAGTGGATGAAATTCAATATTGAATAAATAACCGCATAATTAATATTTGCTATAACTATTAATGCTGTTGACTTCAAATTGTTACAGATCTAGCGCTATTTTCTTTTATGCAATCAAGAAATTTTAATTATATTAAAAGATTGAAATTAAAAGAATCTGTTAGTGTTTTGTTGATTTGTAAATTACTTAATTAACATTAAATTGAAATAGGGGTCATGCATGATGTAGTGGTTAGAATAATATCCTACTATGCACATCGCAAGTTCACAGCCCGATAGGATTTTTTAGATGGAGTAAAAATCCTTTGTTATGCCGTCCTTCCAAAGAGACGTAAAATGTGGGTCCCGAGCCAATAGAGATTCAGGTATTCGTTAAAGATCTACTTATTTACGACTCCCACTGTAGCACCGTCCGATCAGCTATTGCAGCAAAAAGTGACGTTGAATTAATAAACAAATTGAAATTGAAATTATATAAGCCACACCTTTGAAACGACCAAAGCCAATTCGATCCTGAATATTTAATGTTGACTAGCGTTGGCAGGCTTTAGGGGATAGTTGACTTCAACCAACAATATGACGGATATTCTCAAGAGATGTCGGCAGAATATGTGAGACACTTGGGAATAAACACTTCAGAATATTCTTAGAATGGAATATTTACATAACTTAGTTTTATAATGTCAGCAAATAAAAACATATATATATAAAACAGTACCGCGGCACCCTTGAAGATTATTAAGGTAAGTACATGATACATCCATGTATTAGGGTCATATCTTATTATGTATCAATATTGGACGAGGTAATCATCAACAAAAGATTCAAAAAGTTCATACCAGCGAAATAAATGTTCCTGCAGGTGTTGTGCAAAACAAAAAATCAATACTTGTGAAAAAAAATTAAAGATTTATACTGATTATTAAAAAAAATTGATATTAACAATTGAAGGATCAATTTCTGTAGAAACGCATAGGTGATGGAAGATGATATTAAAGTTCGATTAGTGTACAGTCTCTAACATATAAATGGTGTCTGGTAGTAGAGACTGTACTGCTTCTAAAGAACGGTTGTTCAGGGAGGCCAAAATTACAATCAACTCCGCAGGTTTTTCCCTCAATTAAGCCACTTTACACAAGCTTGAGCCTTAGGAGGATCTAAAGTTCTATAGGTTCCATTTATGATTGTGAATAGATTAAATAATCTATCTGCCGCATAATTATTCGCTCTCTTTAGCACAGCGGATTTGCGCGCTCCACACTGAAGAATCCCAGGAAATTTCAAATGATAATAAAAATCATAATCGAGCCTAGCCATGAATATAACAAGATCGATTAAAATACATGATCATTACTTTTAATGTTGTCCCTAATAAAATATATAATGTTCTACAAATTATTTTAAAAAACTGACTTACAGCCATAATAATTGGAAGTCGAATACATTTTTACCCATAAAAATAAAAATCATGCTACTTAATTACTTTATTTCTAATGCAGGATTTTTTTTAACCTTTTAATTGTTCTTTTTTACAAAAATTCTATTTTGCCTTCGCTTACAAACCCGAGTATTCTACAGAATTAACCATCAACCCCATACAAATGTTTTACGAAAAAGAAAGTTACCTAACGAATTTTTTTTTTCCCCCGAAATGGTAATAGCTTTAATTCAGTTCGTTAGTCAGACAGGGACTTCAAAAAAAAAAAAAAAAAAAAAAAAAAATTCGTCACAACTTTCGCCCCAATCAATTTCGTGGAAGAATCGCACATCTGTTCTGGCAGAATTTTTTCCCTTTTTTTTTTCAAAGATGTGGTTTCAAAAGTTTTATTTTTATTTTTAAATTGGTTTTAACTCAATTTCAGTGACTGGAGAGTTATTAAATTAAGAGATTTCTAATTGGTTAATGATATATGAATATTATATTAATAGGTTCAAACATAGAGCATACAGTATGGATCATAAATTATAAGAATATTTAACAAATAAAAATTTGAAAAAAACAACAGTTCACATTAAAACCACAAAATATCGTGTTTAAAAGGAATCACCCTTAAATCTTAGAGTAATTCATGTAATTTAACTAACAAACAAACCGAATTAGCTCATTTATAAATTATATAATTAGGATTATTAAATAATTATATTTAAATTAATAAAGTTCAACAAATTCTAAAAAACAACAACAATTCTAATGAAATTTAAAGTTTTTTAAATTTAATTTTTAACTTATCTGCGGAAAAACGAATAGGGATGCCACTAATTTTGTTGCATTTACTTTTCCTAGGATTTAAATATTATTTTTATTATAAAAAAACATTATTATAAGAAATCACTATAAATTATATATTTTAAAGTGTAAAAATTTCCATAATTATATAAATGCTAGGTTAAGTATGCAATACAAAATTAGCAATATCCCAATTCATTTCATCGCAGTATACGTAGTAAGGTTCATAAGTTTCCGGCCTGTCCTGCTTCCCCTCCTTCAAACGTGCAGGGACCTGCACGCCTATACAGTCCATGCCTGCTCACTCCGTATCCATCGCCCGCACTTCTTCAGTCCTGTCAGTCAGTGTCCAGCCTTGAAGGAAACTCCCCATTTTTAAAATGTTCAAACTCTAGATGAACCGCGTCTCGGTCGCCCATTGGAAGCTGTCACTTCTGAAACAATCCAACTTGTGGGATCTGCAATTACTGTCTGACCGGCGACTGAAAACCGAGGAAATAGCAGCGAGGTTGGGGCTTTCAAAGTGTTTTGAGGATCATCAAAGAACATTTGCATATGAACAAGGTTAATGCAAGATGGGTTCCAAAAATTCTTTCAGCTGCTCCAAAACAGGAACGAGTTCACTGCTGCAATGAATTTTGGCGATTTAACACCGACGAAGAGCTACAAACAGCAGTGGAAGAACATTTTTTTAACAAAGAAGAAAATTATTTTTTTCATGGTGTAGAAATGTTGCCAAAGCGTTGTATTAAGTGTGTCGAACTTACAAGAGAATATATTAAAAAACAGTAAGACCAGTTTTTTCTTTCACCTTTCCTTCTATCCCAGGCCGGAAACTTTTGGACCTTACTAAGTATATCTACAGCCCCGGTGAATAAGTGGTTAAGTCTAATTTTCTCCAAAATGAGTTTCTTTTACTTAAGTAAGCGGAATCGACTTATTTTCGTAGTAAATTGGTGGTTAAATAAGGCATTGGCATGAAAAGGTGTTATTGTTTATATTACGACTCCATTTCAAGCCAAAAACTACGAGAATGATGCGATTCCGGTTATCTGATACCAGTTAACTCTCTCTGGACAAAATCCGACTTAACCACTTATTAACCGGGGATGTAGATATTTGTCTTGTTGCGTTGATATAAAATTCTAATTGGAATCTAAAATAAAATAAATATTTAAAAAAACTAAAACATCCTATGCTGTTTTTAAATAATATATAGCTAATGAGTATTTCAGTAACTCTTTACATGACGTGTGGTGCGAGTGTGTAAAAGAAATAACAACACTACAACCAATGAAAGCTATTGACCTCAGTAAATAGTAGGCACTGTAATGTTTCCAGGACAACGGTTGTGCAGGGAGGTGATATCTCTGAGATAACACTAGGTTTTCCCACAATTCAGGACCCCACAATGAAGAAGCTGGGTGAGCCCGCGGAGGGCCTGTATACTCTGTGCACAGTCCATACGTTTTAGCAAATAAAGAATTTATCTACCAAAGGTAATATGGATTTGAATCTGGAGCCTTTAGTACGCGTATATTAACTCAAGACTATACACACTAAGATAAACGTTTCTTATATAGAAAAAATATAATAATTTTCGTGTTTAAGATTTTTATAGTATAGGGAATAAATTTCGGTTACAAGAATTAAACGGGTTTACTAGTTACAACTGAAGCTGGAAGCAACAAATACTTTTTTTTCGAATAATGTATTTAAATATAAGTGAACTCTTTGAATATATTATTTAAAAGTTTCATAATACTAAAAATAAAAGGTTGAATGTTAGGTAAAGTTTAAAACCGTTTGATATATTACATGAATATCTAAAATGCTTTTACCATCCACCATATTGAAAAGAGAAATAGAAATCAATATAAAAATCACATATATTTTTTAAAGCAGTATTCGTACATATTATTTCTTATATATCTTGCTATATTTTTGTATAAATAATGCTGGTTACTTCTTAAATCACCGATTTAAATTAATCGAGGCGTACAAGGAAATTTTGTCAACACCATATATTTTTTTAATGTCATAAAAATGTATCCCCCCGTAGGGAAATAAATTTAATATATACCGACACACAAAGATCGTGATGGATTAGGCACTGCATAAAAACAAGCTTCTGTACGACAGGACCTCTTCAATAGACGTCTTCTATTCAACTTATTTCCTCGTCGGTGACTTCAGTCACCGTGTCTAAATGAAAAATGAGGCATCTGGAAACATTGATGACCGTGCCA
Organism: Troilus luridus; assembly: GCA_964056705.1. Lineage (NCBI taxonomy): Eukaryota > Metazoa > Arthropoda > Insecta > Hemiptera > Pentatomidae > Troilus > Troilus luridus. The sequence goes on along the minus strand of OZ057417.1, from coordinate 44,913,550 downwards.
GATCATCGAATTGTATGAAATAAAAAATAAATAAAAAACTGTATCAATACAACTTTGGGTTCAGTACGTGGTAGACTGTAATATATCTAGGACAACGGTTGTACAAGGAGGTGATTTATCCTATATTACACTCAACCGCGAGATCCCCAACCTATTTTAGATATCCATTTTATAGAAGCTGGATGAGCCCAAGGATGGTACTCAGGTCACAAACACATCTGTTCAAAGATTCAATAATTAACCTGTACAACCGGACTTGAAGCCGGCATAACGACTCAGCTCTCTACCCACGGATATAAGAAGGAAGACGGATAAATGAGAAAAATTACATAACTAACAAAAAAAACAACAAATCTTGAAATAGGTATATTTTTTCTTTTTGTATGGGTATCAAATTCTAATTTTCTTAAATGGAAAATAATAAACAAAAATAATTATCTAGAAACTTAAACAATTCAACAGTGGTTTTATCTTTTAGTAGGATACGTATTATTAGTGTTTTAGCCAGTACTCAATGTGTGATACGAGTGTGAACGAAATTAAAAAAATCTGTTCAGTACGTGGTAGAGACTGTACTGGTTCTTGGTCAATGGTTGTGCAGGGCGGTGATTTGTCCTAGATCACACTCAACCAATTTTAGATATCCACTATGAAGAGGCTGGGTGAGCCCCGAGGAAGGTCTTAGATATATAGATATAGATAGATATAATCAAATTTACTTCAGTCCCTTTAGTCAAGAAAAAAAATCAGTTGATGAAGTAAAATAAACTGGGAAAATTCGATGAAAAACCAACCCTTTTCCACCGAGATCATTTTACTGTTTAAAGAATAAACACATTATATTCGCTTTAGGAAAAATAAACGTTTTCATCATCTGTATGTTTTTACGCGCGATAGCATAAGAAAAAAAAAATTCTTCGTCGGATACTAAAGTTAATATGAAATGAAATTACCCAGTACATTACACGAGGTAGAAAAAAAAGCAGAAAAAAAACCGAACTGGGAAAAAATTACGATCGTATTCACGTCTTGACTTCCATTTCCGGGGAAGATCACACTTCAGTAAACATCTGTGTCGTTTCTAACATATATATACTTTACGATTTAATATTTTTCTAACGGACTACGGAATAAAAACACTCATTTTGTTTTCCAATTCATTAACAATAACAAATATATATACAAATATATTTCGTAAACTTATTTTTCAATATATTTAATTAGCCATGAAACACCCATCAGAAACAAAATATGAAAAAGACATTTTCATTTCGGTATCTAAAATTTTGATTTAGAACAAATACTGTAAATCTATATTCCCTTTTGATTTTCAAAATTTTCAATTTTTCAAAATACACAAAAATTATTATAATGATAACAAAAAATATATAACTATAATGATATTCAATAAGCATATTTGCTATTTATCGTATCTTCTGTCCTCCAATTCACTAACAACGACAAACATATATTTTTTATTACATTACAAACATATATTTCAATGTTTTTAATTAGCCAAGCAATTACTGAATTAAAAGAGAATTTTAAAATTATTTAATTAACACTGGGATATATGTATATAATTAATTACAAGTAATCGACATAAAATAAATTTGCAAATGTAAAATTTAAATATTTATTTTTTTCCTATTCCATATTTACGACAAATATTTAATGTTAAGAAAAAACTAAGGAAATCAACCCTACGAATTATTTAACTTTTTATTTAATTGAACTACAATAGATACTTAAGGTTTTATTAGAGCTGACCCGATATCATTCTAGAAAGTTAAATTCAGTTTAATATTAATTTTGTATCCCCGTAGTGAGCATACTAAAACAATAGTAGCCAGTAATTATATTTTTGAGGTAGGTATTGAGTATTTAGCATTTTGGGTATTTGAGTATTTTGTATTTTAGGTTCGTATTATGGATGTTAAAAGTTATTTATAGTTTATGAGTTTAATATTTTATTCTTATTTCATTGCATTATATATATATATATATATATATATATATATATATATATATATATATATATATATATATACATTAAAATTATATGCCTAAATCGAAATAATAGAATAAGATATAACTTTTATGTTTTCAAATCTCCTATGTAACAATTTAAATAACGTGAGAAAAAAATAATTGTAGAGAACGATCTGCAGAGGATGGGGATCGGACAGTGGAGAGGTCGAGCTGCTGACAGGGAGGACTGGAGAGGCGTTGTTTCGGAGGCCAGGGCCCTGCAAGGGCTGTAGAGCCATGGGAAGAAGAAGAAGAGAAAAAAATAAGGAAAATTACATATGAAAGAGATTTAAGTCAGTTTCACCACTTAAAATGGATTATGGAGATGAAAGAGTAAGTTCCCGTGAAGTTTACATATGACTTACATATTACGTTAAGGTTTGAATAGAAGTTTTTTTTCCAGCATGGCAACTCAGCGCTCCACCACAGAGCCACTCCACTCCATTTATACATACTATATAAAAAAAAAATTAATAATTTATAAAACATTTAAATAACTATTAAATCATAAAATTTATAAATTAAAAGGCAATTGTGTGTAATTTGGTGTTAAGCTGAAAATAGAACAATGTTTAGTTTTGAAACTCACAAACATTTTTAGAAGTAAATCCATTGAACTCATAATTATAAAACTCCTAACTTAAATCATTCAAAATTTTATTTATATTGTAACTAGAATAAATTAAATTTTATGTTAATTATTTCCACTCCACTATTCAGCAATGTGTGGTGGATGTAGTCTCCTCTGCATTAGAACGTGGATCATATTGTTCGGGCGTCTTTTTGACGTGGAACACGCTTTTGACCGAGTCTGGCATCTAGGCTTGCTCTACAAACTCCGTAAATTCCTACCCCATACATACTTTCTCTTCCTTCAATCCTATCTCACAAATAGAACTTTCCAAGTAAACCATAATAATGTCCATTCTCCCTCTTTTCCCAATCTGCTGGTGTTCCTCAAGGTAGTATCCTTGGACCAATCCTTTATACAGTTTATACATCTGACATCCCAACTCATCCTAATACTATCCTTATCACGTATGCTGATGATAGATGTGTATTATCAGTCAACACAAATCCAGTTATTGCATCCCAAAGCCTCCAATCCCATATCACTGATCTTGAAGAATGGTGTCAAAACTGGAGAATTAAAATAAATTCTCAAAAATCGCATCAAATCACTTTTACCTTACGTCGTAAACCAATAACATCCTGCCCTTCAGTATCCTATAATAATATCCCACTGGTGCCAGTAGAACAGATCCGATAATTAGGGTTGTATCTCGACAAACGATTAACCTGGAATCCTCATACAAGACTGAAAAGACGAGAAACCGCTCGACGTTTCAGACTACTTCAACACTTACTAGACAAACGCTCTAAGCTCCCAATTAATTACAAAAGACTCATCTACATGACCACCATAAGACCTATTTGGACTTACGGAGTAGAGCTTTGGGGCTCCACTAAGCCATTGAATTCTTCTCGTATCCAATCCCTACAATCCAAAACCTTCGTAAAATCCTCAACGCTACTTATTTTGCTAAGAATAAAGTCATCCATAACGACCTTAATGTCCCATTTGTTGCTGATTTTGCCCTTACCCGGTATCTATCCTTTCATAAAAAACTTCATTTCCACTCAAACCCTCTAGTTTCAAAGCTAGAGCTTCCTCTTCAATTCCCGATAATCCTCCGAGGCGTCTGAAAAGAAGATGGCCACGTGACCTTCTTAGTTGGCCTAGTGATTTGAGTACTACCAGTGGGTAGTTTCTCTACTTGAAATTAACTCATGTCATTATGTATCACATAGCCTATTTACTTTATGCATTATTGTAATACAGTTGTAAATATCAATAAATAAATTTAAAAAAAAAAATGTTAATTATTTTAATGACGTAAAACAAGGAAAAGATACATACATATCTTTTGTTGATATTTAAGCGGTAGTAATCATAATTTAATGAATTGTATCACTTCTAACAATTACATGTAGTAATATTAATTATTAATATTTATTCAACTTTTTTTTGGAAAAAAAAAGTAAGTACATATACCTGGTGTTCTCATGTTTTCTTTAAAGGCGCACATAATAGTAATTCAACTATTAATTTAAAAAATATATATATTTATCCGTATAATTGTACATTGGTACACAGTTTTCCCCCAATAAGAAGGCTTATAGAACCTCAGGATGTGATCCTACAGAGTCCATATGTGGCTGTTAACAGATTAAATAATTCATCTGTCACAGCCGGATTTCAACCATTAGCATAAAAACTCAGTGCTACACCATTGAGCTACTTAACTGCTCCTTGTTGAAATGTACAATGTTAGGTTAAAAATGGATACAATTTAAAAACTTAATGATACCCGTTAGAGCCAGTCAACAAGAAAAACAGTTGATACCAGGCATTTAAATCCCAGTCAACTTAAGCCATGTTATTTAGAGCAGACGATATTTCAGACACAAAGAGCCTTTACAAGCTAGTTAAAGTAAGGAATACAATTTTCCCGTTGTTCAAGCGAAAGGGTACATCAAAAATGTAAAACAAAGACCCTCGAAGATTGATGTATCAAAGCGAGGAGATTGAAAGGCTATAGTAAAAATATCAAAGCAACTTGATACCCTTCTTTTAAAGTCGTTCAGACGAAAAGAACTTGATGGCAAGGAATATATTCCAAGGTCATAAAGGCTTATTGATTTACAGTTCCAAGGAAATTTCGTATAAGATCCTTTACGACAATCCGTAAATATCAGAAGATGCTTGAATATTTTATAGAAGATGTAAAGATATATTTTATTGTATTATATTCCCTTTACTGCATAATGAAAGAAAGCATTTTATTTTTATTTTTATCCATCCCGGACAATCCTCCTAGGCGTCTAAAGAGAAGATGGCCTCGGGACCTTCTATAATAGAAATGTAATTAGAGTGCTGCCAATGGGTAGTGCCTCTACACGTCCTTTCATGTATTTATTTATTCATACAGCCCTTGTACTAGATGTATATATTACAGTTGTACAATTCAATAAAATAATTTAAAAAAATAAAAAAATTTTTTTTATTTTAATGCACTAAAACCTAAAAAAAGGGCCGAGAAAAACCTAGGTTTGAACAAAGAGAACTATGGTTAAATTGAGTAACTCCAGAAACAGTTAAAAAGCAAAAATTGAGTTTTCATCAGATGGAATAATCAGTAAAAGACTTGAAACCAAATATAAGTAAAATATGAAATTATGAAATATTTCCAAAAAAAAATTGTACCCCTACAACCCATGGAGAATTTTGGATTGTACATGGTAGAGACTGTCCCGTTTAACGGTTGCGCTGGGAGGTGACTTTTCGATATGACGCATAACCGCCAGGTTTTTCCATTACTTAAGGGAGCAATATTATAGAGGCCGGGTGGAGGGTCTCCAGAACCTACAGGTAATACACTCTATAAAAAACTAGAATAATGCACTACAAACCTGTACCACTACAACCCGTGAGTCTTCGGTTCAGTATATAGTAGAGACTGTACTGTTTCTAGGACAACATTGTAAAGGTGGTAATTTTTCCACATGGTCAACCGCCAGATTTTTTTCTTCAATTAAGGTTACCCATGTTATAGAAGCCGGGTGAGCCCCAGGAGGGTCTGCCGGATCTATAGAATAATACACTGAATAAAAAAAAAGACCCAACAAATTATTTAGTCAAATATGGAATTATAACATTCAGGATGTATATATTCGACGGAAATATAAGAAAAATACTTGTACTACTACAACCCATGAATGATTATGGGTTCAGGACTTTTTAGAGACTGTGCAGTTTCTTATACAACGGTTGGCATGTAGGCATTTTTTCAGAAGCTACTCTTCATAGGAGGAAAGAGAAATCTAGAACCATTTACGGGTTGTAGAGGTAAAGATTTGTTTACCACACATTATATACTATTAATCTTAAACAATTTTTTTAAATTAATTAATTTTTTGCAAAATTAATTTTCTTAAAGATAAGTTAATAGCTATGAGATAATTTTGCATTTCAGAAGAGAATTGAAATTACTATTATTAAATTAAATTATGAAAAATATCAAATATATTTTAACATAAAATGTATATATTATAAAACGAGTTTTTATTTTAACTTTTTTTTGGGGGGGGGGGGTATTTCAGGAATCATCGAAGTTGAACTCAGTTGAAAAAAAAAAAGTATAAATACATTTTTAAACTTTAAGGAAAATGTACGAATATGTGATGGAAGGTTTTAATTCATATATAACATTATACATTAATAAGCTTAAACTTACACTCTAATGGTTTTTATATGCTTACAAAATTATTTTTGGTTATTATTAAGATGTATATTTTCTCCTCATAAAATAACACTGTTCTGCACGAAAATCCTCCTTCAAACCAAAGCATGCTTTCTTACTGTTATCAGATGTGGTGAACACGAATTTGAAGTCAGATTTTGTCTATCACGCACAGTTTCCTGAGAAATTCTAGTTTTTTATCCAAAAAGCTGAGTTTTTTGTGGATTTGACGAATTTTTTTTCGGCATCAAAACATAGTGAAAAAAATTCAAAAGCCCGATGATTTTGAGCGCAATGAAGTATATTTGAACGAAAAAAATTTGATGGGAATATTACAAGTGGTTAAAGAAATATGGCTAAAAGTGTTTTTTCAGTTTTTCAAGGACCTCACTTTTGAAGCAAAGTTAAATACTACTGAGAAAAAGGCTTGGATTGCTTTTCGAGAGGTATGTGCTAAGTTTTTGGAAAACAAAAAATCTAGAGACTACCGAAAAATAGTCCAAGAACTGCTTACTTCATATAAAACATTGGGATGCAATATGTCCTTAAAAATACATTTCCTGCATAGTCACCTAGACTTTTTCGCCCCAAATTTGGGTGAAGTTTCGGACGAACATGGAGAACGATTCCACCAAGACATATCCAGAATGGAAAAAAGATATTCTGGCAAATGGAATGAGAAGATGCTGGCGGATTACTGCTGGACACTGCAGCGGGAGACAGAGGAGGAAGAGTACAAAAGAAAAAAAACTACTCATTGACGATGTGTGTATATTTTTTGAGTTGTGTCATATCTAGTATTATACCTGATAGCATGCAGGATTCAGTTAATTATATTTTATTGTTGAAAAAGAAAAAAAATCTGTTATAATGAAGACAATAATTTTCAAATACAATTTTTCATTTTTTCCAAGTTTCACCTATTTTCTCTCAAAATCAGAGGGTGATAGAATTTTTCTGAGTTCGGATTCGGACTCAGAACACCTGAAAATATGAGAAACAGGCAAAATTGTTCAAGGGAGGGGAGAAAAGTTTTTTTTTGCAGAACAGTGTAATTTATGTTACAAATATAACGTATATTTTAATATAAAATACAATTACTGAATTATAATAAGACCAGTTATTATTTAATTTTTTTTTTAATTTTAGGATTGAATCGAAATTAATATTATTAAATTCAATTATGAAAAAGTATACAAGATATTTCGTTTAAAATTGTAACTATTATAAAACAAGATATAATTTAAAAGATTATTTTGTACTTCAGGAGTGAATCGATATTCAACTCGATAGAAAGAAAATGTTGAATACTGTTGGTAATTTTATAAATCAATTCATGCCCTTCAATAGTTAAATTCATAACACACTAAATTCATTAAAAACATACCCTCATTTCGAAAACAATCCTACAAATTGATCTTTTTATCTTGATCCATTTTAAATCGCTTTAATGAATGTATTGGTTCTCTGTTAGAAATTTCCCAGGACCAAGCTTAAAGGATGAAGTAACTTTAGAGACAGTCCAAAGAAGAACTTCTTTTGTTCATTGACTCCTAAAGTCGAAGTAAGTACCTACTTTGGGAGATTAAGTGCAAAAAAGTAAGTTCATTAATACCCCTAAGAGGCATATTGGGAAACTTCATTAGTCTCAAAAGGGAAGTTTTAAGAATATGCACTTTTTTAAATTTATAAAACATAATTAAAAAAATATAAAAATGATCATTTATAATTAATTCTACGCATAGAAAATCGATATTCACAATTTATTAGTATGTATTGGTAAATGTACTAGAAATATTTATATATTTACCGGCCTCCAAGACTGAAAATGGAAAGTGGTAGACGGCTTCAACAATAATAATTAAATATAAATTAAATAATAACATATTATTCTTAGGTATTTTATTAGTTCAATAGCAGAAAAAAAATTAAATTTAATAAAGCTTTAATATAATTTAAAATATTAAACACTAAGAGGTTTAGACTAATGGTTTAATTTTTATTTTCTTACAAATTTTATAGGAAAATTGATTAATGAAAATTTGATAATGTAATTTAATATTGATTATGTTATGTAAAATTAATTATGAAATTTATTTACAGTACTGATTTCGAAAGGTTGACATCTAATTTAAAATAATCATACAATGTAAAACAGATAACCATTAAATAAATAAAGTAATCTTGATTTTGTTAATTTGTAACGGTATATAAGTAACAATGCCTTCTGTATATAAATTATAATTATCACAGTTGTTGTTAATCCTTATTGTAAAAATTATTATAAAAAGCAATTAGTATACTCAAGTATGAAATGTACCAATAAATAAAGGGTTACTTTGAAAGGAAATAATGAATAAAAGGATTAATGAACCAAATAAAATCATTATACGTATCAGAAAAACATTATTCATAAAACTGCTAATAAACAAAAGCTTCTAAATAACATAAGCTGATATTTATTTAGAAGAACTGTTAAATACAGTCAGTCATATCAAAAATACCATTTAATATCCCGTTTCTATTTAAATATGTGGATGATATAATGACAGCGATACCAACCGAAAACAATGAAAAATAAATAATTTTAAATGAATTTAATAAATATTCCACTCGATTAAACTTAACTATTGAATTTGAACAAGATAATAAAATACCATTTTTAGACGTTCTCTTAATAAGAAGATCAAACGGAGAAATAGAAACTAAATGGTGGCAAAAACCTATTCATTCTGGTCGATACATACACGACACAAGCCAATGCCCCAAAATATATAAAATAAATACGGCTTAAAACCTAGTAAATCGCGCGAGAAATTTATCATCCCCAATGAAACACAAAAACAGCCGAAAACAACATAGTGGACTTCTTATTAAAGAATGGTTATCCGCACAGCCTCCTTCTTAATTTACTAAAAACAACAAAAACAACCCAAATGAAACCAATTCTAAAAAATACTATACAATACTCTATATAACAACACTTTCAGAAAGACTAGCAAAAACACTCACCGATAATAAAACTAACATTGACTCCGCAATTACTTTCAAAATCACAGCCACTTTGTCAGGACTATTTACAAAAACCAAAGATTCGTATAAATTATAGTTAAAATCAAATGTCGTGTACGAAATACAATGTGAAGATTCATGCGGTTAATCTTATTTCGGAACATCGGAACAATACTTAAAACGAAGAGTGTACCAACACAAATGTAGTTATTATTCAATAATAAAAAACCCCAATAAACCAGATCAAACAGCTCTAACAACACATTTTAGAAATACACAACATACATTTAAATTCGATAAGCCAAAATGAAACACCAGGAGACAAATAGTTTCAAACGGAATATAAAAGAAATGATAGCTATAGAGAAGTATAAAAATCGGTAAACAAAAAATCGGATGTTCAAGGTCTAAGAACCTCGTGTTATGCAAATTTATTTAATTCTTAATGAAATAATATTAAAAATAATCTAATATATTTCAACAATTAAATAAAACTGCTGTTCCTAAAAACAGATTACTTATTCGTTGATCATAGCTATTGCAATATAAACATTCTATGGTATATTGCGAAGTAACTGATTGATGACAAACTGATCAATTCTTTGGAACTTGTAATTAGACCCTATCCATTACAACTTACACGTGTCATTTTATATTTATTTTAGTGTGCTATTTAACGTTTTTACTAAAACCTCATTTTTTCACTGTTAGGGCATGAGTATGAGACTAGCCTAGTCTCGAAACGTCCTCTAACGAAGTTGAAATAAACTGATTGAAACTCAAAAACCAAAACATAATATATATATCATTTTTTCCTGTTTCCTATAAATTATTTTGCAAATACCTATAACAAAGACCCAACTCAGATTGTGACACACAGCCATACTTTATTGCAAGTTCCCAAGTTGTGTCACTTCCTCGCCTTCCTTAGGTCTCCGGGGCTACAAGAACTGGTGAATTAAAGATGAGTTTCCGGGCAGCGTCCTGGCTCAAGGAAACGGAAAACTCTTTCCTTGGCAGAATATGCCGAAATATCATCCGTCTGTATATTTAAGAAAAACTGCACTGAGTTTTCTAGCCACCAGATGGCCAACAAACGAAAATTTTCTATTTATTGTTAGTTAAAAAATAAATGAAATCGTATCGAGTTTACATTTATCACAGTAAATACTAAAAGGTTTCGAAAATAAATAAAACTTGTACACCTCTACAGCCCATGAACGGTCTTAGGTTTAGTACGTGGTAGAGACTGTTTACAGCAATGCAGCAACTGAGCGCTCTACTCACAACTACTCCGATCCATGTAAAAAATAAAAATCGAAAAATATTTATATGTAATTTATGTTTCTGGATATCATCAAAAAGCCTTTCTACACATAAATCTTTGTTATAAGCTTAAAAACGTATTTATTTGATTAAAATATTAGTAATTATTATGAAAATTAACAGCCATGATACTTTAACATCAATTATTTATTATGAAATGATTTAAAAGAAAAAAAAAATGTATACCACTAACATTGCCTTGAATATAATCTTGGATTTAGTAAATGGTAGAGACTGTGCTCTATACACTATTTCTAAAACACTCCCCTGGTCGAGATCAGTCTACACCACCTGTTATTTTCCCCAATTAAGGGTACCCACTTTAAAGATGATGAATGAACTCCAGGAATTTCTGCTGATTCCACTTTCTCGATCTACGATAGTTAAAAGTTTAAATAGTTTATCTTTCACAGCCGGATTTAAACCCAAGACCTTCAGAGCGGTAACTCAGCCTTCTACCCACAGTTTACATTAGATCGGTACTGATTTATCGAACTGAGGTTCAACAAGAACTTGAAGAAACTTGGCCATCCTACAGTAGTTTGAATCTGTTCCTTCAACTGCCCGGGGGGAACTCATAGTTTCTTCAAGTAGTTATAGTTTGTAAATTGGTTTAGGAAAGTTCCCGAGAACATCTCGTCCGTGAACAGATATCTTCAATGGTCGGACTAAAGATTGGTCTGGCTAAACTTATTAGTTGAGGAAAGGATCCATACAATGGTTTTTGTACTAGAGATTTCATCGATGCATTATGCATACATATTTTCTACACATCAAAACTTGGAATTCGGGAGCGAAGCGAGCCAGTGGTAGAGCACTGAGTTGCCAAGCCGAAAATCCTGATTCAAATCCCGCTACAGGCAAGACTTTTATGTAGTCTGTTAGCAGTCGGAGATAGACGATATAGGATCTAGGACCCTCCTGGGGCTCATCCAACCTATATAAAATGTTATAAAAATAGGGTACCAAAGCAGGGGAAGCAGGACAGGCCAGAAACTTATGGACCTTACTACGTACATGTTCCATATAAATAAATAGGAAAGGAAACAGAATCTACCATGTAGGTAATGAACCCCAAATCCGTTTACAGACTATATTAATAATAATGTCTTTATTTATGCTGGGACAAGTCCCTTTAGAATAACAATACAGGTACTGTAAGCTATTATGCTTTAGAGTATAAAAATAAGTACAATAAATTAATTATCACAAATTATTTAGTAAGAACAAAAAGAGAAAGAGTAAAAACAAAAAAACAAAAATAATAATACAAAAAAAAAGCAAATTACCTCCAATAACAATATTTTAAAAACAGATTTGAAGAAGAGAAAAAAAAACATTTAAAAAAGTTAACAATAATTATATAAGAAAAACAATTAATAGTTACATATATAACACTATCAGTGATTTACACTCATTTCTCCTTCTTTAAAATGTCTAACTAGATGATACAATACATATGTACGTGGTTTATATCCCACGCACTAATATATATATACATAATGACAAATTCAAGAGTATATTAAAAAACATCATTCATTCATCGAATGAGAGAATTTTATCTCAAAACTGATCTTACTATTTTTTGGGAATTGTAGGAATATTAGGTGATTGAATATACGGGATTCGAAGGTTGGAAGATTATTGGAACGACGAATGGAAGAAGGTATAGAGTTCCAAAGGACGAGGATCGGATAAGGAAAGCTCTTATCAAAAGCAGTTGTTAGGTGTATAAAGATCAGAGAGCCGAGAACGGGTGTTACGGGAGAGGACTCTGGTTTTGAATTGAAGGAGATCGAAAATGTATGATGTTCGGCGGGATTGGATAACTTGGTAAAGAAAGGATGCTAAGAGGTACTTACGGCGATAGGAAGAGTAAAGCCACTTCAGCTCTTCGTAAAATCGGGTGACCGGGGCATCTCACGGGATCCCAAAGATGAATCGAACGAAGCAATAGGCTGTACTGCTACAGTTTTTTTGTTGTTGTTTTTTTGGTACACATAAGGACTGTGCTCTATTTTTGCGATACAGTATAGCGTCGATTATCAGAATGGTTGCAATTTATATAATACAAGTTTGAAGAGTATTTTTTACAAAATTTGATACCCTAGAGCAATTATTTAATACTTAGTACGATACTTTAAAGAATTAGAGACTTAGCTAATGCGAATAGGACGTCATGATTGAAGCAAAGCAATGTTACAACTTCATTTTTGAAGTGAAACCTTCTTTTGGCGCACCGCAAATGTGATTTTGTGTAATTTGGTCATAATATAAGGAGATAAATATCATCAGTTATAACACATTCTCAATATTACCTCCAACATATGCTCAGTAGGTAATCACGGTTATTTAATATAATTGTTAAATATTTTAGATATTGTTAGCATCGCTATAGGCCCCCTCCCCCCGAGTAGCTTCCTCACGTGTTTCTTACTATCGAAATCTACGTATTTTCGCTACTAAAATTATAAATGCGAAAGTTTGTGAGGATAGGTGTATGTTTGTTACTCCTTCACACAAAAACTACTGAACGGATTTGGATGAAACTTTACAGTTATACCATAAATACGTTATACAAATAAGTTTATACCACTAAATTACAACACATCGATAAATTACCTGCATATGTACATTATTCTAATCCTTTCAGTTTTAATATAATTTCTCGCTGATGCCGTACAAGTGAAACCGATATACTAAGTAATCCTTTTTAATAAATTCAATAACATTACATACTAATCCTTTACTGGCCCGAACAACAGTTAACGAAAGTGATTTCTGTGCGCCCCGTTTGTTAATCAGTGTCAATGTATGTTTCACGGCTGTGCTGATCCGTCTGTGATGAAATCTAATATGGGAAATCTCAAGCCTGGGGAAGGACATAGGCTACTTTTTATCAACACACCACACAGGCGAAGTTTATATAAAACTGTAACCTGATTGACTAACTCACCCAGCGGTCAACGCACAGCAGAAACCACTGAACTTAGCATCTTGAAATTCGCAGATAGGTTCAATGTATAGCTTAAATGGGCACTAGGAAAGGACCCATATTCCACCCCCTAGGGTTTCCCCCTTAATATAATAAGGGTTCAAAGATTGTATGGAATCCGTCAGTTTTGAAGTTAGTCATCTGAAATTTCGGATGTAAGAGTAACTTATAGTTTTAAAAAATTAATTAATCAATTTAAAATGTTCTGTCACGAAACTTTATGTGACAAATTCCAACTTTCAACCCAATTCCACGCGAGCAAAGCCGTGGGCAAAAGCTAGTATATATATATATATATATATATATATATATATATATATATATATATATATATATATATATATATATATATATATATACATACTAGCTCTTAAAATATATATATATATATATATTGATATGTTTATACTCTTAAATATATTTTGAATATTCTAATTTATTTTTGGGATGCAAGAGTAATCATTTAGGATGATTACTGAAATTTTATTTCTAACTTTAGTCTTAATTGTTGGATTATTTTCCAGATGTCTGTTCTTGTCTATGACAATTTACTCATCTATTATATCTTGAATATATTATTCATAAATAAATATTGCATCTGGGGTATATAAGCACCAAAAGAATTATAATACGTATAGTTTATTTATTCAATTTGAAACAAGATTATTGATTTAATATATACCTAGAGAAGTACAGTTAATGATTTATATATAGATATAGAGGATTGCCATAAAATCCATTACAGGAATTAAATTACACTAATATGTGATACTGGGATACATCTAGAGTTCTTCTTGGTGGGGTGTGTCTTCGGGTCTCGCCGTCTTCGGATACTCCGCGCCCAGCATCCTCCGCCGTCTTCCGCGGGATCTTCGCTCCTTCCTCCTTCGGGATCTCTTCAGAGAGTACTCTTTCAGTGGAGTCTTCGACCCCCCCTTTTCTTATCTCTTCAGTCACCTTGACCATAAAGGGGCCATAGGGGACAACCAGGTACCTGCGTGACATACTTCTCGCAAACCAACATTGCTCTATGTCCAAAACACAATTAATTCCTTTCATTATCCCGCCGTTCAATATATATATATATATATATATATATATATATATATATATATATATATATATATATATATATATAATTAAAAATTAACCTAACTTTTACTTTCCCATATTCAAAAATATATATGTTTGAGACATAAGTTCTTTTTATGAGTAATAATATTATGACGTATGAATGTTTGAATACTGTCTTTTTCAGATTGCAAAATCGATGATGGATCAAAACAACAAACTCGATGACGAATTAAAACGTAAGAGGAAATTAGGCAATGCATGCTTAACAAAACATTGTAAAAATAGTTTTCACTTCTGCCGTGCGGTCTTAAGCACACACTCTATTTTTTTCACTACCTTGATTAATCTTACTATTTTAATTGACGTATATTTTTAATTACGTATTAGTATTTATTCAAATATAGTATATAAAAAAAACCCTGTAGGGTCTGTGGTTCAGTACGTGGTAGAGACTGTACTGTTTCTGGGACAACGATTGTGGAGGGAGGTGATTTGTCCTGAATCACGCTCAAACCCCTTATTTTGGGTACCCTCTTTTAGAGACTGGCTGAGCCTCATGAGGGTCCTAGATCCTATATGATCCATCTCCGGCAGCTAATAGACTAAATAAATGTCTTACCAGCTGGTAAGGTCTGGTTAGGATTTGAACCAGTATTTTCGGCATGGCAACTAAGTGCTCTACCACTGAGCCACTCCGCTCTCTAAAATATAGTAAATACTACACAAAAAAATAGACGTGCTTTTCATTGTTTGGAGTTGTTTAAAAGTGCTTTTTCGATTATCCAATTTTTTTATTATTCGAATCAAATCAGAAATTGGTTTCATGTCTATCCCTTAAAATCTTGATACAAAATTTATGCGAATACGAAATTCGCAAAGGAAGTAACGAAAAAACCGTAGCGAAGCATTACAAAAAACAAACAAAGGAAAAACCCTTCAAAAGGAAAATGAATTTTGATGATTTCGAAACAATGACTTTTTTTTACAAAAAAAAAATCGGAATTGTTTATGAGATACATTTGATGAGATCAGCAATTCATTGAATCTGTCAAGCCTTTGTGACGCAATTGCTAGCTTTAAATGCTTTGTTCTTCATCGAAGTCGGATTCAACAAAGATTCATTGTATAATATATTTCTAGCAACTATTTGGAATTCAAATGACTAAAATTGAATAGTAAAAGCAGCTTGGATCTAAGCAATTCCAAAATTTGGCATCACTAATCAGAAAACGATCTCACCAATAACGACTACAAACTTTTCAATCGAAAATACTTAGATTTATCAGGAAAAAAAGTATGTCTGTGTCAGCTCCGACACGCGACTGGAGTTCACCCCATTCCGTTTCTAATGGATTTTAAATGTGTTCTTACAACTTAATCGCTCTCTACTGATACTTATCATCACGTAATCTTTTTTTTTTTTAATTATTTAAAAAAACTATTTTAAATCGATATAAACAGAAAATAAAATAGTTAAAATTAAAACGATTTAAAATATTATTTATCATCATTTATGCAAAATTATATTCGAAGTCGGCTTAGCGGAACACGAAATAAATTAATTTATATTTGTGTTAATCCGTCATTGTACTAATGGAAATTGAAAAGTGAATTCATATTTTTTTCCTCATCTGCCTCTTTAAATTATCATTATATTTTATAATGAGAATTTACAGAGGCTGATGATTCTAGGATGGAGGATGAAATCAATAAATGAGCAGAAACATAATTAGCTAACAATAATAATTATAAAGAATCCAGAACGCAAAACATTCCTTATAAAAACAAATTAATACTTAATATAATGATATTCTTTTGAGGAATCTTTGTGCACTCTGTTTTTAGAGTTTAATAAAAAAAAGAAAATTTTGTTTATAGCCTAAAATGTTTTATGAGACTTTAGAAGAGTAGTATTTACAAAAAATTATATAATTAATTAATAATTTTTATATTATATTATATTTAATAATTATTAGGTGATGCCTATTATAATACATTTTAAATATTTACAAAATTTAATTAATTTATATTGAAAAAATATAGAGTAGAATAACAGCCTTAAAGATTATTTTTATTATTTTAATTCAAAATATCCTATAAATTTTTATCTTTATTGTAACTCTTTGTTATTTACAGTTGAAGAATTAAATAAAAATATAAATAACAACTAAAGCAAAGTAAAGACTGAATTTGTGGACATGAAAACGAGTGAACCTGACAACAATAAAATACAGCACACATAGTCCCACGATAAAACCCATTACAGTTGAACCTAAAGAATTTTCTTTATGAGAACAATTCCAGAACAGCATCTCTCCTATGGGTTTATGGTTTCAATTAAGTAATAAAAAAAAAAAGAATAAATTCCATAGAGAAAGGTAAGAGAAAAATGCTTGATTTGATGTAATAAAAAAAATTTGAAGTCAAATTTATTACTAAAACAAAATACATTATATTAAATAAAATATATTAACTATTATCAAGCTGTAATGAATTATTTATTTTGTTTATGTTTATACACAAAATTGGTTAGTCAATAATAAAATATAAACCCATTAATCAATAATATAAATCCTTTATTATTGTTAACATTAAAATACTCATTAACAACGTGCCGTATGCGTTGATGACCTAATGGTTTTATGCCTTTTAACACTATTGCAAAATTGTAATTAAAAAGTAATATTTTTTCAAAAATCAACCTCATGGATTTCATAGTTTCTTGTATATTTGCAGGATGGGCAGATTGATTTAATTTTTATAACCTGGTCAAATTTTATTTCATTAAAAGCTAATAGTTAAAATTTTAATCAAATATATTAAGTTGGTTACACGCTCAAGTACTATTACATAACTATATCCGATTATAGAAAAATTTAATACTTTTTTTTATTTATTAAATTTTTCCCACTCTATTGAAACATTTTTAATGTTGCAAAACCAATGTTCGTAACTACACTACCCGACTAAATAAAATGATTAATAAACCCCAATAATGTATCTGATTTTAAAATCAAATTTAGATGTAATATGCGATATAATTTTCGTGCAAATGAATTTTAAAATAATATTAATTTAATTTTTTATCAATTCATATTCTATTATCTCTCTAAAAGGTTTTTTGTGGTGAAATATTTTATAGGCTATACATCGTGCTCGGTCAGTTAAATTATAAATATTTTCAATGATCGCCAAATTACAAATCCACTGTTCCTGACTTACTTAATTCATTTCGTTTGCCATGCCGAAAATCCTGGTACGAATCCCACAGTAGGCAAGACTTTTATTTAGTCTGTTAGCAGCCGGAGTTGAAGTAGGTATGATCTAGGACCCTCCTGTGGCTCTTATAAAGGGTACTCAAAAAAGGAGAAAAATCTGGCGGTTGAGTGTGATCTAGGACAAATCACCTCCCTGCAAAATATGTACTCCCTGTCTCTACCATGTACTGAACCCCAGACCATTAACGTGTTGTGATGGTACAGGTTTTGTTTTTTTATAGGAAGGTATAAAATAAGAACAAACTTAAACTTGAATTTCTAGAATAATATCTCGTTACATCTACTAAATCGTAAATGACTTTCTACAGTACCATTATATGAACAGCTCCCAAATTCTTTACGCTTAGTTCAAAATAAATAACAATTATGAGGTTATTTCAGATAATATTGGTGTCAAAATTGGAGGATTAAAATAAATTCTCACAAATCTCATCAAATCACCTTTACCCTCCGTCGTAAACCTGCGACTTCCTGCCCCCCTGTATCGTTTAACAACATCCCTATAAGTCCTGTAGAACAGATCCGGTACTTAGGACTACACCTTGACAAACGCTTAACTTGGAATCCTTATACTAGACTGAAACGACAAGAAACAGCTCGCCGTTTCAGGCTACTTCAGCATTTACTAGATAAACGTTCTAAGCTCCCAATTAACTACAAGAGACTCATTTACATGACAATCACTAGACCCATCTGGACTTACGGAGTAGAGCTTTGGGGCTCCACTAAGCCATCGAATTCCTCTCGTATCCAATCCCTACAATCCAAAATCCTTCGTAAAATCCTCAACGCTCCTTATTTTGTTAAGAATAAAGTCATCCATAACGACCTTAATGTCCCATTTGTTGCTGATTTAGCCCGAACCCGGTATATATCCTTTCATAACAAACTTGATTCCCACTCAAACCTTCTAGTTTCAAACCTAGCTTCCTCTTCGATTCCCAATAATCCTCCGAGGCGTCTGAAAAGAAGATGGCCTCGTGACCTTCTAAACTGAACTTTTTAATTTGAGTACTACCACTGGGTAGTTTCTCTACTTGTCTTCTCATGTCAATGTATTCACTCATTATATTTACTAGATGCATTTTGTATACAGTTGTAAATTTCAATAAATAAATTTTAAAAAAAAATTTCAGATAATAATTTATTATTTACAATTATTAATCATGGTTTCGTATATCAAATACTTATAAAAAAATTAAAAAACATTAAACATTAATTCAAAAAATCTCATTTTTATAGCAAGATACTACTCAAACATGAGGTTTCCTTGATATCGTTTAACGAATGTCCTTTTAAGTGAAAGTATGTTAATGCCCTTAGTAAGTAAAATGTTAAGTAAGGACTTACATTTTTTTTGGCTCTTAGGATGAGCACTTCTCAATCTAAAATTGATGTACCAAGGGTCATTAGACATTTAATGCTAGCCGCACTGCAGTACATTAAACGACTTGGCCAGCCAAGACTAAATCAGTAGCTAATTAAATGACAAGCAGTTAAATATTAAATTTAATAATAATAGGAAAACATATTTCAGCTAACGTACTTAAGTAATGTATGGAAGAAGGCGGGTAGCTCAGACTGTATAGTGTTGAGTTGCTATGCTGAAGGTTTCAGGTTCAAATCCGGTTGTAGTAGATAAATTATTTAATCTATTAACACCTGCGGATAGACTATATGGGATCTACAGATCCACCCAGACTCTATAAAACAGATATCCTAAATTGAGGAAAAAACAAGTTGGTTGAAGGTTAGCTCGAACTAATCCCCTCCCTATACAAACGTTATCCAAGAAGAAGAACAGTCTCTGCAATGTACTGAACCCAAGAATATTAATAGCCTGTAGTAGTTTTATAATTTTAAATATTGATATATTGATGTGTTAGTAACATTTCGTAATCAATTTGTAAGTATTATTTACGTTTTAAAATCTTACAAGGGGCTCCACCAAACCATCAAACTCCTCTCGTATTCAATCCTTACAATCCAAAATCCTTCGCAAAATCCTAAACGCTCCTAATTTTGTCACAAATAAAACCATCCATAATGACCTGCACGTTCCATATGTTACCGATTTAGCCCATTCCAGATACCTATCATTCCATAATAAACTCCAGGCCCATCCAAACCCACTAGTTTCCATCCTTGGTTCCAATTCCATCCCGGGCAATCCTCCTAGGCGTCTCAAGAGAAGATGGCCTCGGGACCTTCTATAATAGAAATGTAATTAGAGTGCTGCCACTGGGTAGTGCCTCTACACGTCCTTTCACGTATTTATTTATTCATACAGCCCTTGTACTAGATGTATATAATACAGTTGTACAATTCAATAAAATAATTAAAAAAAAAAAATCTTACAATTGTTTATACTTCAACTAAAGTGTTATTTAGTATACTTCTTTAAATGCCCAGTCACCAAAATGAAGTTAAACGAACAGACTTAATCTCAAGAAAGGAAAGGGAAATAATATATATATATATATATATATATATATATATATATATATATATATATATGATCAGCAGGTATTTGATTGTTGAATCATATTAGATTTATTTCTATGAATATTTTATAAAGATATTAGTTATGAATTGTATTGTATTAGTTATAGGAACTAAAAACATTTATTTATAAATATTGAATCTGAAAATGTTTTACAGAATTATTAAAGTTTATAACTATCACTTAAGTTTCGATCAATTATTAGATGCAAGCAGTCGTTTTTTTTTGTTTTTGTTTTATTTATAACTGTTTATGCATCAAGTAAATATAATGTAAGATGTATAATGGCACGAGATAAAGGCAAGTAGAGAAACTATCCTTTGGTAGTACTCGAATAAAAAATTCAACTTAGAAGATGAGGAGCCCATCTTCTTTTCAGACGACTCGGAGGATTATCAGGAATTGAAGTAGCTAGGTTTGAAACTAGTTGGTTTAAGTGCGAATGAAGTTTTTGTATGACTTAATATATGAACTTCTTTTCATATCTTTGGTCTGAAAATTGTCCAAAATTTCATTTCCTGCCCCATGCTCATAGCATGTTTTATATATTCCTGCATCGAGAGGAGTAAAAATTTCCTCCCTTGATCTTTATTCCACCCCAAACTGTTATACAAGGAAGTGGTAAGATCAGCTGAATCGCCACTACCCTTTCAAGTACTCTGTTTCCTTTATAAAGGTCGGAATAGCCCTAGGGGGTTGTCCGCCTCCACGTGTTATAGCTTCGGGCCAACAATAAACATTCAACTACAGGATAAAATCAAATATAAAGAGCAAAAATGCCTCAAGAAAACAGTCAATTTTTCGCTAAAATTCAATAATAATAAAAAATATATATTTTTTTCTACTCTATTACAACGTGAGTTAAGAAAGAGTTCTACCATTTTCACTCAGAAATACAGATTGGTTAAAACCATATTTTATGTATTTTTTATTACACTGTTCATTGTTATTTATTTATTTAGTGTCACTTCAGGCTGCTATTGCTAATCGAACGATGCTACAGTGGGAGTTCTAAAAATCCCCTATCCAGGCATAGTTAGGATAGGAATCTTTAAGGAGTACCTGACACTGTAATAATAATGATAATAAAGTATTTATTTATTCTGGGACAAGTCCTTTTAGAATTATGTCTTAGAGAATAATAAGATTACATTTAATTAATTACTACCATTAAATTAACAAATGAGAAAGGGAAAAAGAATTAGTGAGAAAAAAAAATCCGAATTACCCCCAGTACATTTAAAATAACAAAAACTTATTTCTGTTATTTTTTATTTCTTGTACTAACAGAAATAAGATTACAATAATTATATATAGAGGAAATAGATAATTACATATGTATGCAAATTACAATATCAAGTATAAACAAACAAAGCAGAAAACGAAACAAAAATACGAACAATATCAACTAAGCTAACTGGTATTTAATATCTAACTGGATGAATGAAGCGAATGATATAAATATATAAATCTACACATATTATTAAACGAATTCCTCGCCCGCGTTTGTTCGCGGTAAACTCAATAACTACTGCACGGATTTTCATGTGGTTTTCACCAATATATAGAGTGATTCACCAGGAAGGTTTAGGTATATAATTTGTCGAGTTGTTGTGTAAATGGGTTGAAATATCGAAATACCGAAGACGCTGTTTGCCGAATCCCGTGCAATTATCTAACGTACAAGATAGTAAATTCCTATATAAAGAAATATTTGGTTTCGTTTGTACTTGTATAATTTCTATATAATTAAGTACATCAGAACTCCCAAAGAAGCCTAACCAATGATGTTCGCATGGTCCTTAGTGGCCGGTACGTATTAAAAAAAAAAAGCATTACACAGACAAATTGTGTAGGCATTATATGCTTTATTACCCGAGCAAAGCTAGTCCCCTGGTTACCCGGGGCTGGGTCGCTAGTAATTATATAAATATGCTTATATATAAATAAATACACATCATTCATTTATCAGTTAGAAAATTTTAATCTAAAAACTGAGTATGATATTTTGGGAATCGTAACGATATAAGGTGATTGAATATACGGGATTTGAAGGTTGAAAGATTATAGGAACGACGAATGGAAGAAGGTACAGAGTTCCAAAGAGAGGAGGATCGGATAATGAAAGCTCTATCAAACGCAGTTGTTCGGTTGGATGATGTATATAGCTCTGAGAGCCGAGGACGGGTGTTACGGGAGTGGACCGAGGTTTTGAATTTAAAGAGATCGGATAACTTGATAAAGAATTCTTACGGTAAAGCTAGGAAGTACATACGGCGATATGAAGTGCAGAGGTTAGGGATTACCATTATACGTCCCCGAAGGATGACATAATTAAGGATGTTTAACTCCAATTAAACTATCGGTTATAAACATTCCACCGAATAAATCTACAGAAAAAAACCTGTACCGCTGCAACCGATAAATGTTTTTGGGTTCAGTACAACATAGAGACTGTGCTGTTAAGTAATTAAAACACAATAAAACTAATATAATTATTTTTTATTGTTTAAATGTTTAAAATTATACTGCTTAACAATGAAGTTATATATTTACTGACTTTTAGATAGGGTTGGGCGATAGCCGATGGTCACTATCGATAGAGTCGACTATCGGTGGATCTTTTTTACCTTCAAATTTTGAAACTCTCGGAATTATGCTGATCTCTCTGTACAGTGTCGAGTTCTTTTGAAATTGAATTCGGAATTCCTAGAGCTCAAGGGTTCTCATCTATATAACTTGGATGCCGCACCGGGCGTGTCATTATTTCATTCTCCGAAATAACTAATTACATTATGTTGAGAAGTCCACGTACCCTCACACTTGAGTAAGCAAACCAAATTCGCGGTATTGAGCATTGGCTCTTCTAGGTTTTTATAACCTTAACTTCTTCTTTAATTAGGGATCTTTTTCTACAATTCTTAAATCTTCAACTAGAAATACTAGTTTCTTTTCGGGAAATATGTGGCTCAAGGAGCACAGTTGACTCTTGAAATTAACTATTTCGTTATTTTTCTTTTCTGAAGATGTGATTCGTTCATAGTTATTGTAAATATGTAAAGTGTAAACCCTTTTTTAAAATTCAAATAAATTAGTTTTTTTTCTCACATTTATGATATAATCTTATAATTTATAATCCTGCAAATTTCAAATAGTAGGTAGGTAATTTATAAGCCTGCAAATTTAAAATAGTAGATAGGTTATTTAATTTAAATAAATTAGTTGAAATTCTTTATTGAATAGGTTTGGAAAAAAGGAAAGCAGCTATCAAAAAACTATCGATAGCATTTGAAAGTTTTGAACCGGTAGTATCGGCCTATCGATAGTGCTAACTATCGACTATAGTCTAACCCTACTTTTTGAAGGGTTTTAGGCTGAGTATTTAAAGGTAGGGGTAGTATGATAAACCGCAAGGTTTTGTAAAGGCTGGGTGAGCCCAATCCTTTCATTCTGCAACTGCCGGATTTCAAACAAGAATCTTCAGAATAGCAATTCAGCACTCAACCCACTGAGCAAACACGGCTCTAAAAATTAAATGAAACAATTTCAAAACATGTCACATTATAATTTTTTGCTTATTCTGTATTTTATCAATTTTAGTTAATTTTTATTTATTTCATTATTTTTAAAGAATAAAAACTTTTTCTAACGTGCTCGAAAATATATAAAATAAAACTTGAATTATTTCATCAAATGATGCAGATATTTTAATTCATACCAAGTGATTATTTACGTTCTGAAAGGACTTGTTCCTCTGAGTATTATTTTTAATGTTATTTCATGATTAAAAACTAAATATAAAACTTTACATGTTTCTCTACTTCACTTTTTGTTAACTTATAAACCTAACAGCACCATATTCTTAAAAAAATAACATAAAATTATAGTTACTATTCGTCTATTTTAGACGACTTTGATCATTTTTAAGAGAATTTCAAGAAGACCAGATATTCGCTAATTGACTTAAAAAATACTTAGCTAATAGGCCTTTGGGGTTCGGGCTTCGGTTTGGTGGTAATGGCTTTGTGAGCCCAATTAAGAAATATAAAATCTTTAAAGGTCTTTCTCTTAGTCAAAAGTTACAAATGATTTTTATTATTAATTATTTATTTATACCATTGTTCCGATATTACTTAATAAATATTCCTTTTCTTCATTATTTCTTAGCCATATTAACTAAGTTTTACTTATAATTAATTAATCTTCCTTAAAACATAACTGATGGTGCTGCTTTAGAGTGAAGTTTTTGTGCAAAAAAAAAAAAAAAAAATCGGTTGTTTCTGTGACTACGTTCATTAAAATTAGGTTTTTTTTCTATTTAATTGACTTAAGAAAATCAGAATAAACAACAAAATTCATAAAGCTACATAAACATTTTTTTTTAAAGTTATTTATTGATATTTACAACTGTATTACAATAATACATCAAGTAAATAGGTTATGTGATACATAATGACATGAGTTAATGACAAGTAGAGAAACTACCCACTGGTAGTACTCAAATCGCTAGTTCAACTAAGAAACGTGACCTTCTTCTTTTCAGACACCTCGGAGGATTATCGGGAATTGAAGAGGAAGCTAGGTTTGAAACTAGAAGATTTGAGTGGGAATGAAGTTTGTTATGAAAGGATAGATAGCGGGTTCGGGCCAAATCAGCAACAAATGGGACATTAAGGTCGTTATGGATGACTTTATCTTAACAAAAAAAGGAGCGTTGAGGATTTTACGAAGGATTTTGGATTGTAGGGGATAAGAGAGGAATTCGATGGCTTAGTGGAGCCCCAAAGCAAACATAATTTAAAAACAATTATCAATAAAGAGTGACCAACTAAGTAGAAAACAACCTATGAACTAAACCTTTCATTTATATCTAAAGTAGTTTAAATATCCATTTTTTTTTATTCTTATAGGAAAATATTTCAAAATATGGACGCTGAATATTAAAAAAAACAAGTCTTTTGCATGGTAAACCTTTGATAACAACAAAGAGATACTGACGTAGCTGATATGGTTAATACGCCCTATGGTTCCCTTCAAGAAGATAAGGACAAGAGAATGGTGTACGCAAAGGGATCAGTACGGGGGGGATAAATCCCCAATATTCTCCCCGAAATTTATGAAAAAAACATGATCTTCATACGAAGCAAAAACACACACAGTGTTGTTTTTTTTAAATACAAACATTTGACGGAACTTGTAGCAAACCTGTATTAAGAGAACGTTAGAAAGTTTATGTTGAAATTTAAATATTTAACTGTAATTCAGTTTCTGAAAATATATTGACACAACTATATAAGGTACAATTGGTACCAGGGAAATAAAATGAATTTTACAAAAATATTTTTGAGAAATGTTTATGACATGAGAAAACGTTGGATTACGTTTGTTTTAACGGTTCTTTTCTTCTCTTGCATATTTTAGAATTGGGGAGTGGAATGGCTCAGACGTAGGGCGTTGAGTTGCCATACAGAAGGTCCTGGTTTAAAATCCCGCTTTCTGGCAGACACTTATATAATCTGTTAGTGGAGATGGACCCTATGGGACCTAGGAACATCCCGGGGCTCATCCAGCCTCTATAAAGTGGGTACCCGAAATAAGGGGGAAACCCTGCCGGTTGAGCTTGATCTAGAACAAATAAACTCTCTGCACAACCGTTGTCCAAGAAACCGTACATAAACAGTCAGGCTCTACCATGTACCGAACCCCAGACAAAAATATAAGGAAAGTGAATTTTTTAAATGTCTCCAAAATGACCAAGTTTTAATAACTTAAATACACACACACATAATAATATCCATACCTCCAAGCCATTAGGTAACCATGTACAGTTATTTAATAATAATTGCGCATTTAATGAACAATATTATATTAATTTTATTCAGGGTACTTTTTCTTATTTGTATTAATTTATATACACTTCATTAACTTATAGTTTGATTTGACAATTTTTCGGATAATGGAATGTTTAAACTGAGATTATTTATTTTTTCTCCGGTAAAATAACGATAATACATAAACAAACTCGCGCGCGCGCACACTATATTAATAATACTGAGACACCTGATGACAGATAATTTTTTTAAAATTATTAATACTTGCCTTTGAAAAAAATGAATGAATGTGCTTCTACCAGGGCTACAAAGAAGATGACATTAGCCAGCCTGCAAGCTATCAATCCTATTCTAATCTCGGCAACAAGAATACTGTCCCCATTCCATGCAAGGAATCCGCACGCGATTGTCCCACGTGGAGTAGGCAGAAAATTAATGCCTGCATTACCGTTGAATTTTATAGTCTAATTATTTTACTTTTGTGATTTAATTGGTAGAAATTTATTGAGTTAATACCTTCCTTAATCAAAACAATTATATTAAATGACAGTAATCAAGTATCGATCTACAGTCGTCAAACACAATAATCCGGTAACATAGCCTAAATATGTTTTAAACCAGATTTTAACTTAATCTGGACGTATGTAAGAAACGGGATATTTGAAATCGATTTTCGGGCACTTCAAAACTTCTGATTAAATTGAAACTTTGCACAATTTTCAAGAACCGATCCCAATAGAACAATTAAATAAGTTTGTCTAATTATCCTGATCAAGATCTTCAGGATTATCGTTGTTTTTTTTCAAAACCGGTAGTGTCTTGTGCAAAGTACTGAGACACACATGGCTTAATCTTAGAGACAAGCATGTGACAACTTGCTAGATCAACAGGGGAGTTTCGTATATTTTTTAACAAAAATAAGTACTGTTTTGTAGGAAGCCGCACTAAAAGTAGAAAATGAATATTAGCTTTTAAAAAACAAGTATAGAAAACGCTTTTTCGAGACTACACACAACGCTCAGATACCGCGAGTTATTCATTCAATATTTTAATGATGGGGAATCTTAGAATAAAATAGCTGAAATCATTAAAATAAGCCTTTCGACTGTCCAACATATAGTTGAGAGGAAAAGGAAAAAAGTTAATTGTGCAAGAAAAATTTTAAGAGATATTGCAGGGAGGTGTTTTGTCTTAGATCACACTCAATCACCAGATTTCCCCCTTATTTCGAGTAACACTTTATAGAGGCTGGGTGAGCCCCTGGAGGGATCTAGATCCCATATTATCCATCTCCAGATTAAATAAATATCCACCAGCAGGCGGGATATTCACTGAGGTGGAACTGTTTGTTTATTAATCTTTTTAAATGATTAAAATTTAATATTTTAAATTCTATTGCTTGTACAAAATGTGGTATCTGTTCCACCGGTTTCACAACAAAAACTGTTACAACTAGTTTTAATATTTAACAAAAATACGTGAAATAAGATATCGTGTGCTTTAGTGTGGAAAAGAGAATGTGATACGGTTAATGAGTAGATTCGGTAATAATTTCATCAAGAATTAAAACTTTCAACAAACATTTCGAAGTGTAGATGATATATATTTGGTAAAACGTTTATTGATGAAACAATTACTGCGCATTATACACCTTTACCATAATAACATTCTCTGTTCCGTACTAAATCTAACGGTGACTTGTATTTTTGGAAAATATTAAAAGGGAAACAAATGAAAAGCGACAACCTGCTGAACAGATACCGAAATTTGTACAAGAAATATAATTAAAAATATTCAACTTTAATTATTTTAAAAAATTAACAAAAAACACCTGATTTGTTAATTTTTAGTACTATTTTTGGCGATACCGCTGGAGGAATTTTATTTAATCTGTTAGCGACCGGAGATGATCATATGGGATCTAGGGCCTTCCTGGGGCTTACCCAGCCTCTATAAAAGTCTACAAATCTAGTGGTTGAGCGTTGGATAATTAACCAAATTGTAATTTATATTATCAATAAATGTGTTGAAGTACTTCAGGTGTCATCTGTAACCATTTTTTTCTTCTTCCTTAAAGTTTCACTGGGGACCAATGTATGTGTTGATACATATTGCATATGATTTTATTTATGTACTCATCTCGGGTACGTGTATGATACACAAAGGACCGCTGTTGAAGCCAAAGGGCTTCGAGATCGACCGAGCAGAAGAACTCATTTTCCCTGTTAGTCGCTCATGCTCCCAAAGCACGGCTTCGCTAACTCCCTAAACTCGAGTTGTCAGTTCGTGCTCTCTCTGTAGGGGTTCTCAGAGGCAAAACATGGCATCAAAGGAAGGTAGTCCGTTATTAACAGGGTTTCCCAGGAATTTCGTCGACTATCTTAACGGTTTTTTATGTTAATGACTATTTATGGGATGAAATTCATTGGGAGACAAAACATAACATCAAAGCCTAGTTTCAAAATATTAATAGGGTTTCCCAGAAATTTTGTCAACTATCTATTTGTATAAATTTTATTTTATTTATTTATTTATTTATATATTTATTATTATTTTATTTACTTATATTAAATTTTTATTTAGTCTTTTTGCAGAGGGAGATGGCCATATGGGATCTAGGAACCTTTTTTTTTTTAAAGCTATTTATATAAATAATTATAATTATTTATAAATAACTATTTATGGATGATTTGAAATTCATTATGAGACCAAATATAATATCAAAACTTTTTTAAAATTCAACATTAAAAGCAGTTACGTAAAATTTTGTCAACTATCTTAACGATTTTTTAAAAATTATTTATATCAAACCAGAGTTTCCAAGTTATTGACATGGTTTCCCAGGAATTTGTCAACTATGTATTTATATAAATAATTATAGTTATTAATACATAACTATTTATGGATGGTTTTTAATTCATTATGAGACAAATATAATATCAAGACTTGTTTAAAATCAAACATTAAAAGTATTTACAGGAAATTTTGTAAACTATCTTAACGATTTTTTAAAAATTATTTATATCAAACCACAGTTTCCAAATTATTAACAGGGATTCCGAGGATTTTTGTTTACTGTATTAACGGTATTTAAAATAACTATTTACATAAACATAGGTTGAACTTCATTAGAACAAAAAATATAGCATCAAAGCTTAAATATTATCTATATTAACAGGGTTTCTGAGGAGTTTTTTAAAACTATTCTTATATATTTTTAATAGGTACTGATAGACCAATATTTTTTATGGATCCTCGAAATTCATTAGGAGACAAAATATCTAAGCTTAGTAATCGAATATTAATTTGGTTTCTGAAGAACTTTCATCATCTATCTTAGCCATTTTTGAAAATTATTTTTTATAAAAGTGTTGACATTTTTAGAGATATATAATTTAATCAAATTCCCTAAGGCACAACGATGAAGAAATCTATGATGTACACAAATAAATATACTTTCCGCATCAATAATAAATAAATTGAAATTAAATAATAAAAAATAAATTTATAGCAGTTGTTTTATCAGGTAAGAAATATCTGAAAGTTTTGAAGATTATTAATTCCCCAAAATCTATCTACTGACATTACATACATTGTAAGTAATCCCAATTTTATTCAAAATTTCATTTTTTTCAACTCTTCCTCAGACAAAGAATAATTTCGCTTAGACGACAGAAAAGCCCACAACACAACACCTAAAAAGTACCTACTTTTTAATCACATTTAGTTTTCCTACCTGTAATATATATTTCACGGAATTAAAAAAATAAAAGAACATTCCATTTCTTTATTATTAATTAAGAAAAGAGGTGTATTATTCTTTCTGACATGGAAGCCTTTAAATTTTTCATTAATTTAATTTATTTTCCCCTTCACCATCGTTAATTTTAATGCAATTTCAAGCTGGAGCGATGCCAATTAATAATAGTTTTCCATTAAAAACGTCTGACATTTATTCTAATTTGTATACATCCTATTTGGTAGTTTAATTAGCGCATGCAGCAATAATATTTATTGATAATAACGTTAGCTAAGTGGAGAAAATTCATCTACACCACACAAAACTGTTAATTATTTTGTTATATTATTATTAAATATATAATTTATTAGCGATTTGTCATCTATTCGTTGTTTTCATATGCTAACTATTGAATCTATAATTATGAAACCACGAGAAACATGCGTTTAGTATGACTACCCTTAGAAAATTCTCAATTCTTAAAATTGTAAATTAGAGGATTTTTTTATGTGAGGGCAGTTCAGTTAGTTGGATTGTTCCTAAGCCAACGGTTGTGCAGAGAAGTTATTTGTCCGAGATTAGGGTTAACTGCCTAATCAGGAGGGTCTGCAGATCCATCCGTGGCGGTTTAATGTTTAAACTATTTATTAATCTGTATAAATAGTTTAATCATTAAACATCCACGGATGCCTGCAGATGCAACCCTCCTGGTTTGGCAGTTAATCTCTGACAAATAACTTCTATGCACAACCGTTAGCTTAGAAACAGCTCAGTCTCTCGAAAATAACCCAACTAACTGAATAATCCTCACATAAAAAAATCCTCCAATTTACAATTCTAAGAATTGAGAATTTTCTAAGGGCAGCAGGCGTACTTAACGCTTGTTTCTCGTGGTTTCGTAATTATAGATTCAATAGTTGACATTTGAAAACAATGAATAGATGGCAAATCGTTAATAAACAATATATTTAATTAACATATAAAGTTATGTGTGGTGCAGCGGACTGGAATCGTTAGATAGTGAGCTTTGAAAATACTAATAACGTTGAAAAGTAGGGTTAAATTTTTTTTAAATGATTGCAATAATTTCCATTGTTATATAGTTTATAAATAAGAGTTAGTAAATTTAGTATATAAAAAGTAAAAATTAAGTAATGTTTTAAGCATGGAGTTTCTTCACCCTGTTTGCAAATATAAGTTTTCGCATTTCTCATTTAGGTAATGGCTTATGGAAATGAGATATCTAAGAAGAATTGATACGAAACGAGAAGAGATAGGGTGAGGAACGCGACGATAAGAACCAATCTGGTTCTTGCAGCAGACATCGTTGAGGAACATAGGATGAGATGGTTCGGACATGTCTACCGTATGGCTGATGATCGTTTGGCTAAAGCCACATACGAGACTAAAGTGGAAGGTGGAAGACCTCAGGGAAGGCCTAGAAGAACCTGTTGGAACGGGGTTAAGGAAGCCTTTGGCAGGAGAGGCTTGGACTGGAGAAGGAGAAAGTTGTTGGTTCAGGATCGAGACATATGGATCAAGCTCCATAAGCAGGCTCCTCACACAACTTAAAGCGGTAGAGAGGAAGAGATTAAGTAAGTAAGTAAGTAAGTAATGGTTTATTAATATAAATATGTAAATATGTAATATTATTTTAAGCTATTAAGTATTATTATTTCTTATTTCTTATCATTAATTCTTATTGTAAAAACAAATTACAAGGCACATAGTATACTCAATTATGGAATATGGCAATAAATAAACGGTCCTTTCAAAGGGTTACTTTGAAAGGAAATAATGAAAATTAAAAAAAAATTATGATTATTTATACTAACAAACTGCTATCTATTGATTCAATAACTCCATTTTCACTAAGGAATTATTTTCAGACCTCCACCTGGACCATCTAGTTCTAAGTTTTCTACGGTTAGCTAATTATTTATTTAAGTTATTTCTATTTAATTTGCCTAAAGTTAATTCTAACAAAATGTTTAATCTTTTGAAGCCTCTAGAAGTGGGAAGCTTGGAGGAGAATACCTGTTACACAAGTGCAACACGTATAATTAGAAAATTCCTGCTCTGAGTCCGAATAATCAAGTCTCGCAAAATGATGTATGTGTGTCTGTTGTACGTAATTCAGTTGTCTAGATGAGAAATAAAATAATTGGAAAACTGAAATCACATATTTGTGTTAGGTGTATACCTGGAGTATTTTAAAAGATTTTAGTCATAGACTTAAACGGAAAAGCCAGTTTATTAATTTTTTCAGTAACCACAGATGAAATTTACCAAAATCCTATTGCTAAAACTCCTTGAATTTATATAATATGTAGCAAACCAGGCAGAAAATATAGTTAGATAAATTTAGAATAATTTAGTAGTTATTTCTATTGGAAAAATTTGATCAAGTCTCGTACAGAACGGAAGTAAAACCATGAGAAATCAATGCGATAAAATTTCGTGCAAGAAATAAAATAATTAAAAATTTGAAATAAATAATTTAAACAAATAAATAAATTTTAAAACAGTTATTTTGTTAGGCCGAAATGTATAAAGCATTTTACGAAATTAAATAGATGAGTAATGGTCTTAAAAGCTGATAAGAAGACTTATAAATTCAAATTAGATTACACCGCAACAAAGTAAATTTGAATAATGAAAATCAGTAAACAGCATTTAGCGAAAGCCTACGGTGAGTTGTGTGTCGGAAGAAGATACTCACGCCCGATTTAAAATTAAGCTAGAACAAAATTTAATATGTATAATGTTTAGATTTTATTTGTAAATAATTACAATATACAATACAAATTGTATTTCCGAAGTAAATAAATGGTTTGTATTAAGCAAGGAAATCGATATTTATTTATACATCGATGGCTTAGTTCACATATGTGTTAAGTGCCGAAAACAAGATATCAAAAGAGTCAACTTTGATAATAATTTAACACAAGAAATACAGTTCAAATTTAAGCACACAATATATTGTTGTAACCTTTACAGCTTCTCTATTAATTTTATATCAACAAATGATGTATGACTTCCTGATCACAATATCATTTATATAACAAAACCCATTTTGAAAAATTTGCACTTAACATATTTGCGAATTAAGGCATCGACGTAGACTAGAATTGTAGTTATAAATGAAAAATCAGATAATACAGTTTTGTGATATGGAATTCGTTCCGCAGGTTGTCGCGCTCCCCTCCAGAAAGAACAAACAAAAAACATTTATTAAGAACTTCAATTACAAATTGGGTAATTATTCAACGCTCAACCTCTAGATTTTTTAGACTCCTTATAGAGGCTGGGCGAGCCCCAGGAGGGTCTAGATCCTATAGGATCCATCTCCGGCCGCTGACAGATTAAATAAAATTCTGCCAGCGAGCGGAATTATCACCAATAGTACTCAAAATTAGTAAATGAGATTTTTTTTTGTTAATTTTTAAATAATCAAAGTTGAATATTTTAAATTTAATACGTTTCATTTTTAATATTTTCCAAAATACAAGTTATCGTGAGCTTTATTGTTGATAAGTAATGCAATTATGGATACTGAGTAGATTTTGTTAATCAATTCATCAAGAAATGAAAGCTTCGGCTAACATTTGGAAGTATATGTTTGTTGAAACGTTCATTACAAGATAAAATGATTACCAAAGTATACATATTTCCAAATATTTTTATTTGAAAAGAATATATATGTCCAGCACCGGGACATACTTATAAATATTTCCCATAATTAAATTCTCTTTTCCATATTAATACTCATAAAAAACTTATATTTCTGAAAAATATTAAAAGGGAAACTAATGAAACGTTGAAACTTGTGACTCAACTCGAAGCGACAAACTGCGGAATAATTATCCAATTTGAATTTATAATAATTGTTCTAAAAAATGATATTTTTTATGTTTAAAAATCTCATTAAGTTCATAAAGACCAAAATAAAAAATAAATAAGCTTACATTTAAGTTAGTAACTAACAATGAGCCTACCATTATAATTTTAGTTGTATTTTAACTATCAAAATAATAAATATTCAATTGTATTGATAAAACAGAACTGTTTTAAATTCGATATTGTGAAAAAACAATTCCAAAAGAGAGGGAACGAATAAAAATGTCCTTTCCTTAACTCAATATCCGCTTTGAGGCTGTCAATCGAATTATTTTCATGTATACTTCTTGCTATATCCTTCTCCAATTAACTTCCAGTACTGGTCAAGTATATGAGCATGACTGTTATTATTCAATTATATAACAATTTATTTATATACTCTTCTTTAACAATATTTAAACATTTTCTATACCAATTCCTGCTCACATGCCAGTCTGACGCTGGTTGACGATGCATGTTAAATAATAATTGTAAAAAATATCTCTTATTATAAGTTGTTTTTATTTTCCTGAGTTAAACGGACTGATTAATTTATTTTATAGTTATTTTGCCTCATTATAAAGATAGTCAAATATTCTCTTTATTTAATTTTATTTCTTATCAAGGTTCCATGTTAGATATATATTTATTGTAATAACTTAAGTTATTGTTTAAGGTAATTTTCTTCTTAGTATTTCTATTATAATTCACAAGAATTATTTTCCTTTTTGTATTTTTTCTATCACTTATGATTTATTTTAATATGTACGTTTTTATATTTTATATAATCATAAATAGTCACTCTGAATTTAAGAGCATTGTCCCAGAATATATTTATCTATTTTATTCTGTATTATTAGATCCGGTACTTAGGACTACACCTTGACAAACGCTTAACTTGGAATCCTCACACTAGACTGAAACGACAAGAAACAGCTCGCCGTTTCAGGCTACTTCAACATTTACTAGATAAACGCTCTAAGCTCCCAATTAACTACAAGAGACTCATATACATGACAATCATTAGACCCATCTGGACGGAATAGAGCTTTGGGGCTCCACTAAGCCATCGAATTCCTCTCGTATTCAATCCATACAATTCAAAATCCTTCGGAAAATCCTTAATGCTCCTTACTTTGTTACGAACAAAGTAATCCATAATGACCTTAACGTCCCGTTTATTGCTCATTTGGCCCGAATCCGATATCAATCTTTTCATGACAAACTTCATTTCAACTCAAACCCACTAGTTTCAAACCTCACAACTTCTTCAATTCCTGATAATCCTCCGAGGCGTCTGAAAAGAAGATGGCCTCGTGACCTACTAAGCTGAACATTTTGAATACTACCACTGGGTAGTTTCTCAACTTGTCTTCATGTCAATGTATTCAGTCATTTAATTTACTTGTGTATTTTGTATACAGTTGTAAATTTCAATAAATAAATTTAAAAAAAAAATTCTGTATTATTGATATTACATCACTTATATATTTACATTACTCTTAATATACATTTAAATACACCATTTTACCATTATTTAAAAATTGTCTATTCCAATTCTTCCAAACATTCCAATCCGACGCTGGTTAATGATACATTGTAAATACATTATGTTGTAATTTGTATTTATTTTCCAAAACTAAGCCGGATTGTTTTATTTCTGTAATGATTTGTTTTTCTTATTATACAGAATATCAAATATTCTCACTATTATATTAACTTATTTATTTTTATTTTCCATCCATGTATCATGTTAAAAAAAAAAAATTATCTAGGCGTAGGGTTTAATCATTCTTGTTATATAAAGATAAGATGTTTATATATTTATTGTAATAACTATGTTTTTGCTTAAGCACATTCTTTCTTTTCTCTTAGATCTTTTTATTAGTAATTCTATTATGATGTTTCACAAGAATTAATTTCCTTTTTATGTATTTTTTTTTTATCACCATCGATTTATTGGTTCATTTTAATATGTATGACTCTCTGGGTATAAATGTTTTTATAATTTTAATAAAAATTTTACTTTGTTATTCTTGAGGGACATTCAATTTTATTATATGTTATGAGGCTTTAATATTTAATACCTTTTCAATTTTTCATTTCGAAACATATTATTTAATTTTGTTTACGTAACTGGCCCGAATGATCAAGAGATCCAATTAATTTATTTTTTGTTAAAATGGGAGTTTTATAATTGTTTGGTTTTTAATTTTGATTATTTAAAATTATGATCTCTACTCGTCTTTATACATGCCATAATGTATCTATCATTCCAACCATTTAATAGTTGTATTGTTAGAATGCAGTTGTAAAATTTAATTAATAAATTAATAAAAACAAAATTAAATTAAAATTTAGTACGATCTTTAATTATGTGGGAAAACACCGTTGGCCAACATAAAAACTTTTTTTTAATTGAAAAATGGGATATATATATATATATATATATATATATATATATATATATATATATATATATATATATATATATATATATATGTATATATATATATACTGATAATGTTTTTCCTCCAATTAAGGATACTCGCTTTAAAGGCTGGGTGATCCCAATGGAGGGTTTGTAGTTCGCTGTTAGTCTGCCGCAGAAGGTTTCGAACTTGGAGTCCTAAAGCTTATTATAGAATACATTGAAAGGTTAATTATTTAGTCTCTTTAACTAAATTTGAACTTCGTCCATATTTTTTAAAAATATTTTTACTAACCATGTTTCTGGAAAATATTAAAAATGAAACGAATAAGCAGTTAAAACTTGCTGTAAACCAACTCGAAGCGACAACCTGCGGAACATATACCCAGGAAATTACTGTGATTGAATCGAAGCCACATACTTAACAGATTGGCTGCTCATCCCGGATAAATCTAGCTTTCCTCGATTTAAGTCTCAATTTAATTACCTTCTGGATATCGTTTATTACCATTAATAAAATAAATATTTTTCATAAAACATAGTTTAAAAATCACATTTTGTACTGAAACACATATATCATTATAATAAACAAATATTTGATTTTAACATGGCAAAATCAGAGTAAATTGTCTATGAAACAAATACTACTTTGGCCAGAGTTTTTTTTTTTTTATTATTCTTTAATTTGCTAAATTAAAATATGTATTTACTCAGAGTCCGGGACGAAACCTAGAGAGAGGGCGATCAAATTATTTGTTTTCTAATTAATATATTTAAATTCCAATCTCACTCACAATGACAAGAAATGGAAATTATTTATAAGATATTTCGTTCAAATTAGTTATAAGAGTCCACACACACATTTAAATATAAACTAGCATTAGAGATAGATTTAAATAGATGAAATATAGTAGTTATTAATAAATGTAATATCTGGTAGATAATTAATTTAAATAGGATAAACAATGAAGATAAAACAATTAGACTTAATTGAAAATTTATAAAACTTATAAGTATTATTTATTTGAAAAGAAATATAAGTGTTATTATTAAGATATACATTAATAAGGATTACTTAAAGGAAACGAAAATAGTTATTTATTTGGCAGGTGAGGGAAGTGTCACTTTATTAGACCCGAGTGAATTTTACCACACCAGCCCAAGGCGAGCAATTTTCTCACGTGTTGAATATTACATTTTTCCTGCAACCATTTAAAAATTAAGAAATTAAAGGTGAAAATTTAGATTTGTTAAACTACACTAGCGCTATCTCTTACAATTTTCTATTACTAACCATGCAAATTATAACTCTAGGACGGTTCGCTCATTGAAACATTTTTTATTATTATTTAGAAAATAATATTCTGATAACACATACAAAAATAAAATAAACATATATTATTATATCTTGATTTATATTTATATTTCTCTTCATATCAATAAAAGTTGATTTATTGCCTGTTCAGCCTGTTCTTTTATGAATGGAGGAGTAAATTCTATGAATTCATCACTATCTATTTCAAATTTTTATTTTGTTTGTGGTCTTATCACTGTTTTAATGCTAGATCTCCAAATTTCTGATGTGTGAAGGTTCTAATACATTTAAGGTTATATTAAATATTTCTATAAAATCGCAAATTGGTTTTTCCACTTTCCGTACCAGTGTTAGTTGAATACTGGAGAGCATTACTCAATGGTTGCATGAAAAAAAAATGTTATGTCATAGATTTCTAGTGAATACATTCTTACTCTAGACTGATAAACAAGTATTAACATTTGTATTTTTTTTAACTACTTAAAATAAATATGATGTGATTCATTAGAAATGAAAATTAAAAACGAGGTATTTCACTTTAAATCAATCATGGATATTATATAAAATTTGTTGGAATTTTAAAATTAAAAAAAGTTAAAAATCCAATATCTATCGAATATTAATGTTTTATCGAGATCAAACATAAAAATAATAAAAAAATTGGCACTAAAGTAAGACTGAATCATAGAACTCATAATTTTTAACAAATATAGAAATGGGGGTAATGAAATTTACATTGACGAATAAGCATCAGTAACAACCGTATTTTTTTATTAATTATACGAGACAATTTATTAAGAACAAAAGTTATAAACGAGGTATTTCATTCGTATTAATAAGAATATTTAAATTCTCTTTAAATATAAACTTAAATTATATATTATTATATATGTATATAAAATGGTCGGAATTTGATGTCGCTGTTAATAATTGTTATTTATGGTGGGGTATTGAATTTTATTCGTAACCGTTTATGGCTCGTAAAAATAATTAATTCGACTTTATATTAGTGTTGAATATTATATGATCACAGTGCTAAATTATAAAATTTATATTGTCAATACTTTAAAAATTATTATTTGTTAATGATTGTTTTATCTGGTTGAATAAAGGGTTATAGTGTAATCGAAAATAAAACTAATAAGCATTCTACTCCAAATTAATACTACCTTTTTAAATAAAATTTGTCGAAACTTTATGAAATTTATAATTATTAACAAATAACAAGTAAGGGTTACTGAAAAGTATTGAAATAAATATCATAAAATTTTGTCACAAGGCTCTGGCAGTGAAAATATATTCTTATTTCACACTGAAAAATCTAATAGCAATAACATCTGCATTTTATTGCCTCTAGATATAAATAAATATAAGATTTATTAAAAATGGGAGTTATGTAAGAGGGATTTCATTCGAATTCATAAGAATACGACTTACTTCATTAACACATTTAAATTTACACTAGAATTATTTATTAATAAAAGAAGATTAAATTTTAAATAGTTGCTAATAATTCTAATTTATAAATGAGCATTTTTTTTTTTTAAAGGCGTGATTCGTACAAAACAAAAATATTGTAATCTCATAAAATTCATAATAACAAATTATTAGTTGGTAATAATTGTTATATCTGATAGAGTATTGAGTTTTATTGGAATAAAAAATAAAACAACACGTCGATTAAAAATTAGCATGGAATTTGATTTAATTCATAATGATAACAAGTATATAAATATGGGTTACTGAAAAGAATTAAAATATAATAATATAAGATATAATTCTGAAACAAGGTTTATATATTAATAAAAAAAGATGAAGTTTTATATAGCTGTTAAAAATAGCAATTAATTATTTTACTAAAATAAATAGGGAATTTTATTTTAAACAGTACATGGTACGTAAAAATAATTGATTTGAAATTAAAATCATGTTAGAAAAATATTGTAATCTTATATAATTCGTAATTATAAATATTAAATAAACTATTACTTGTTAACAATTGTAATATCTATACGAGTAATCAATTTTATTGAAATACAAATAAATGACCATTACGATTCAAAATTATCCCAGGATTTTATAAATTTTATAATTAATAACAGGTATAAATATTTAAATAATAGGGGATGTCTAAAAATCTATCATATCATCTGATGCAATGATATACGATTCTAAGCAGTAAAACCCAATTCTCATAAGCTGTCATTATTAATAAAATGTAAATGTGCAATAAATAATTAATGTGCATTTGTATTTGCTAATTTATTTATGTGTGTCTAATGTTCGTTTTAAATTAACTAAATTCCAACGATAAAAGAGAAAAAACATTAATAGAAAGAAAGTACTAATTCTAAACCGATTTTTTTTAAAACGGTTAATAGACATAGAAGCTGGATTGCCGCCGGAAGTGGCTTCTGATTGGCTGCAATTTTGCGCCACCATTTCCCCCACCCCTCCTCGCTTGCGGCCTTCCACCACCAAGCTCCATATTTAAAAATAATATTCTCAAATGCAGAAAATTGATCTCAACCTTTTTATTATTTTTGAACCTGTTTTAATGCATTATATCAATAATAAATACCATAATATTTAACATTAGTCAATATATGAAGTTTTAATATTCTAATTAAGTTAATATTTAAGTAAAAGTTCATATAATAAATATTCAAATTGCTTAAATCATTCAGAAGGAGTCTTTTAATTGATACGTGTAAATAAAATTTTACTTATTAAAAATAGAAATCTAATAAATTATACCCTTTCCATAGTATATAACAGAATATATAATATTCTCTATAATATAGAGACATCGATTAAGATATATTAAAGCCCACAGTGATATATTTTATTGAAAATCTAATATAATATAACTAAAAAAATTAAAATTTGTTCTTCAAATAAAAAAATAGATAAACCCAGAAACGTTGATAAAATAGCTGAAAACAATAAATACCAAAAAGAAATAGATTTTTCATAGTCATTGGATACTCATTAAAATAATTATTAAAAAGACAAATGACTATCAGAAAATAAATTATTTGTGTGTTGCCTGTTAATCATAAAAAAATATGAAACTAATAAAATACTTAAAAAATCTGTACTAAGCAAAATTTATTTTAAACAATAAAATTATTTCATGTGAAGAGGTTTGTGACTTTTTATACGAAACTGGTAGTTTAAAAGAGATATATTTATAAAAAAGTTAATATCTAAAAGTACTCTACATATAAATCAATCTTGTGTTTTTACTATATACATGGAAAAATATAAAAAAATTTAGATAAAACCGTATCTGTTTTTTAAATTTATTTAATCTTTCACTTAAAATCAGAGGCCCTTAAATTTTTTTCTTTAAAAAATTACAAAAAACTATTCAATGACTATGAAAAGAAAAAACTGAATATTTATGCATTAATTAAATAAATTAATGCATATTACTCATACTTTAACTCACACTTCCATCCTCCTAGGACGGCAGGTTTCTTCTTTCTTCTTTCTTGAGCACTCACAAAAAACCGACCAACCTAGGCGGAAATTATAATTTAGAAAAACACTAAACTAATCACTAAACACTTCACTAATCACCAAAACACTTCACTAATCACTGACTCTAAAAGGTGGAGCTTAAACATATCTGCGTTGTCCTTAGTTGGCCGGTTTGCGGAAAAAAAAAATTAAAAACACTTCAATAATTACTAATGACTTTAAACATATTTAATAATTAATATACCACTTCAAAAATCACGAAAGACTATAAAAATTGAAACATACCAAACTTCTGTTCGCACTATTCCCCAATATGGCGTCGGTTAGAACCGGAAAGTAGAAGTGACCGAGAATTAATCATTAAAAATTAATAAAAACGAAATTATTAATAGATATAATTGGCTTTAAATATATTTAAAATTGAAAATATTTTAATTTTTAATATATTAAATTTTCACAGACATTATTAATCACTGAAATGATTGTTCAATTAAGTGAGGGTTTTCTTCCATGATTTAACTAAATTTTAACATTTAATATTTTATTCCGTAATCTAAAAGAAGATATGTATGATTTATTTGACACATTAATTATATTCATTGTTATATTTATAAATAAAAGGAAAAATTATTATTTGATTTATTAGAAACAGTATATGGTAAATAAAATTAATTAATTCGACATTGAAATAATGTTGCATTTTATATAACAGTATCTTATAACATTAATAATTATTAATTGGTTATTGTAATTAATCTTACGATCTGGTTGGAAATGGAGTTTTATTGGAATAAAAAATAAAAATAATAAACAATTCGACTGCAATTTAATAATTAATATTAAATAAAATTCGTTTGAGGTTTATAAAATTCATAATTATTAACAAATGGAAATTATTTAAGATGAATTTCACTCTAATTATAAGAACATTTAACCTAGAGATTTAAATAGGAATTAGAATCAGAAATAAGTATGTCAAATTTTAGTTAGTTGTTTATAATTATAATAATAATAATAGTTTAAGTGGTAGAATCCGAGAAAGTAATTATTTAAAATTCCTAAAGACCAAACCGAATTTTCAACTTTATTATAAGGAAGTGATATTATATAAATTATTCGTATTTACTGGATTTAAACGGTTTTAAATATATTTTAAATTGAAAATACTTAAATTTTTAGAATATATTAAATTTTTACAGACAACGGTCTAACTAAATTTTAATATATAATTTATTACTATGCAATTTTAAAGAGAAGATAGTTAAGATTTATTCAATACGTTAATTAATGATTTTTATAAAAATATAAATAAGAGTAGCAATTATTATTTGATTTAAGTATTTTTTATTTTATTTAGAAGGTAGCAGACAGCGCATTGGGTATACGGTTGAAATATTTTATATTAAGAATTGCATAGAGCGGTTAAAAATTTTTTGTTTATCGAATATAAGCAATATTCAGATTTTCAAAGATATTAATTATAGCTAAAACAATTGTTTCCATGATGTAACTATATTTTCATATCTATTTTTTTACTCCGTAATTATAAAAATGGCCAGGTATAATTTATTTGATAAATCAATTATTGCGATTTTTAACATTTGTGTTACTTTTTAAATTTCAAAACTAAGATAAGAGATAATTATTTAAAACTAATAATAATGAAAGTAGATTTTCAATTCATTATTATGAATTTGTATTAAATAAATAATTCGTATTTACTGGATTTAAAAATATTGTAATTTATAATATATTAGATTTTCAAAGATATTATTATTAATCGCTAAAATAATTGTTTCCACGGTCTAGCTTTATTTTCATATCTAATTTTTTATTCCCTAATTTTAAAAATGGTCAAGTATGATTTAATTGATATACTAATTAAAGCTGTTTTTTTATGTATAAATAAATGGAATGATTATTATTTGATTTATGCTTCTTTTTAAATTTAAAAAATAAGGTAGTAAAACGCATGTAGGAGAATTAAACGATTGAAATATTTTAGATTAAGAATACTGCGATATTAAAATGTTTTGGCTATCAAATATAACAATATTAAAAATGTTTGATAAATTAAAATAAAAACCTTTACCACTACTATCCGTGAACCAGGGAAAAGGGTTCAGTACATTGTAGAGAATGTCCTGTTTAATGGACAATGGTTCTGCAAGGTGACTTGTCCTAGGTCACGCTCAACCACCAGACTTTTCCTCCTTGTTTTGGGTATCCTATTTTTATAATATTTTATAGAGGCTGGGTAAGCCCCAGGAGGGTCCTAGATCCTATATGATCCATCTCCGGCTGCAAACAGACTAAATAAAAGTCATGCCTGCAGCGGGATTTGAACCAGGATTTCAGGGATGGCAACTCAGTGCTCTACCACTTAAATATATTATTTTGAAATTGTTTGTTGTTTTTTCATTTAACGTCACTTTATGCTGT
The DNA here is from genome assembly GCA_964056705.1 of Troilus luridus. Classification (NCBI taxonomy): domain Eukaryota; kingdom Metazoa; phylum Arthropoda; class Insecta; order Hemiptera; family Pentatomidae; genus Troilus; species Troilus luridus. The sequence continues at coordinate 44,869,904 of OZ057417.1, read as the reverse complement.
TATGGCTAATCGGACGATGCTAGAGCAGGAGCTATACATTTTGCCTATCCAGAGTTAATTTTAAATTATATTAATTGTTTTTTTCGTTTAAATGCTTAATTGGTTAGAAGTCTTGCCCATCTGAATACTTTCAAGTCTATACAAGTATTCCCTAGTATGGCGTCCAACGGAGTTAAGTGCAAGTATCCGAGAGAAATTAATTAAAATTAATAAAAACTAAACCGAATTTACAGTTTATCATAATTAATTTATATTGAATAAATAATTCGTATTTACTGGTTTTAATCGGTTTTAAATTCATATAAAATTTAGAATATATTAAATTTTTAAAGATATTATTAATCGCTAAAATAATTGTTTCTACGATTTTACGAACTGTACTTTCGTGACTAATTTTTTAATCCGTAATTTAAAAATGGTCTGGTATGAATCATTTGATAAATTAATTAATGCGATTTTTAAAATATAAATTGCATTTATAATTATTAATTATTTATGCTACTATTTAAATTTCAAAAAAAGGTAACAAAATATATTTTGGAAAATTAAACGGTTAAAATATTTTAAATTAAGAATTGCTTTAGGCGGTATCATAGTTTTTTTTTTGTTATTGAATATAACAATAATCGATTTATAAATATATTAATATAAAATTATATTATTTCAATTTTTTAAATGGTTTTTAAAGTAAATTTCAATACTTTGAAAATGTAATTTAAAATATATTAGATTTTCAAAAATATTATTAATCGCTAAAATAATTGTTTCCGCGGTAATAAACATATGTGGTTATCGAATATAATAATAATCAAAATTATATAGAAATATAGTTATATTATCTGATTTTATTTCATTTAAATAATTTATTGGGCAAGACTTCTATCTTAATATTTTTTTAATACATTATTTAAAAATTGTTTTACTATTCAGAAAGCCTGGCTTGTTTTAATTTGATATTAAACATTATGAAAACACTTGAAAAACAAATTTAACACTATAAAAAATAATTTTAAAAATCACTCCCGACCGATCCGATGCACCTTGCTGGTACAAGATTCACGAGCAACTGAATCATACTTTCGCACTCGCACCTGATTGGCTGAACGTTCGCGGCATTTCTTATCCCCACTATTACACTGTTGCCATATCTTTCTACATTTCAGTAAGATATAGGGACATATTTAACATTAGATATTCAAAACGGGAGATTTATTTCATCCTCTCAGGTAAAATTTAATATATGCATTATATAATTATATAACGTTATATTTAACTATTTCTATATAAAATCCAATATTAATTTAAAGTCTTATTAATTATTTTTAAGTACCAAATAATGTTCTCAATAAAATTCGACATCTCTCAATAAATTAAAATTATTAACAACTATATCAAATTTCATCTATTTTTATTAATATATAACTTAAGTTTTTATTTAAAAGTACGAAATATTCATATGAGTGTATAATGAAATAATCTTATTAATTCAAACAGTCTATGCCTGAAGTGTCAATTTTAAGTAGATTATTATAAATTTAGGTGATATTCACAACAGTTAATTTAAAAATTATTGATCTGCGGTTCAAATAAAATAGTTTAAGTAATTATTATTTTAGCTAAATTACTAATTTATTTTTAATTAAAATAATAATTACGAATTCTAATAATATTAAATTATGGTTTTATATACATTTTTTTTTAAAGATTGAGCTGATGTATTGCTTAATGCAAACTTTCGCTAGTTCAGGCCACCGTAACGGCTGCCTAAAATGGCCGTTACTGCCAACCGTTCCTCTCGCATTTAATTTTCTCGTTTAAAATATTACAAGGTGTACATTTTCCAATAAAATTAAGCTTAAATGTATCGGTTTCCATATATTTTGGCAAGTTTATTCAAAAAACGCCATCTGTATTAAAAAGGCAATTTTTAAATTGTAATTATTTGTTTCTAACTGACTATAATTTGTGTTAGATATCACTTGAATATAAACCTTTGGAAATTGAACTTTGTTAATGTGTTTTTATTTATGGTTTATAATTTATTGCAGTAGTCAGCAATGATTATAATTAATATAAAGATTTCATTTAAAAAAATACTAAATTAGCAATAAGTCACAACTGACTATACTTTAACATTAATTTATTACTAAATTAGTCCTTTATTTAAAAAAAAAAGAAAACATTCCTATATTTCATTGTTTGAATATATTTTTTTTAATAAAAAGTTAATTTTTATTTATTGATTAATTTATTTATTATTAATTTAATATATATTTGAATCCTTTTTTAAAGAGATATTTTAGTATTTAGAACCACTGGTAAATATATAAAGATATTTATTAATAGCAATAGTAATTTTCATATAGTGTTTTATATGTACATGTGTGTATATATGTACATTAGTCTTTTAGTTAAAACCATATTTCTATCCGATGTCTAAACATGGGTTTTTTTATTAAAAAATTAATTTATTTCATTTATTATTAATCGAATATAATATATAATATATTATATTTAAACACTCTTTTAAAAATAGGAACTTTAGTACTGTTGAAATTTTTTAAATTAAATTATTAATAATTATTTATGAAATGAATGAATGAATGAATGAACCAGTGTGTATATTATTACACCAGTGTTACATTATTATAAGTTTAAAAATTATGGACTTAAAGTTCCATATATTTTATTTTAAAATAAAAATGATTGTGAGCCAAAAGTGAAGGGTGGCGGGAATTGTGTAACTGAATTACCCCCACTACTTCCGGTTGCATCCCTTTCTATCTTCAGATAGTACATTATTTGCTCTAGTGCGGTTCGTATAACACCTCTCGGCTTATTGTGATTCCTTATTTTATTAACAGTTATTGTGAAGTTTTATTTGTATTGTTTAAATTATTAATCAGTGAGGAATAATCAAGGAAAATTTGGACTTCGAAGACCATCGTCATATGGAAAAGCTTCATAAGGAGGAAAGCTGTGGTTGAACTTCGAAGGTTAAAGGTTAAAAATTGTAATGGTTAGTTAAATCTTTAATAATTTATTTAAATGTATATGTGAAAATATTTAATCATAGCTATTATTCCAAATCTATTTACTTAAAAGCTTAAAAGATCGTTAAAAGTATGTACCACATTAATAATTTTTCATCATAAACTGCCTAATATGTTGGGATTTTTATTTATAAATTTTACAAATATTCACATAATATAATTCCTGCAATATATTCCGATATATAACAATTCCAATTTTCAATACAGAAGTGTTTGTCCTAATTACTGCCTAGGATACTTAGTATTCAATAACTTAAAACTTAGCAAGAAATAATTGACGAATTTTCAATAAAGTACTCCCTACAAAAAAAAAAAAATCTTTGTTGTGTAATTTAAATTCTATATTTAAAAATTATTTAGTCTATTTAAAACCTAAGTAGTATAAATATTTCAAATGATTTATATTTTTTTCATAGTCCATTATATGCATGGTATGGCAACATTATTTTTTTTTACTTTATAAAAATCAGCATATTAATTTTTAATAGAAGGATTTTTTTTGGTAAGACCGCAATTGTGCAAGGGGGAGATTTTCACCCTCAAACGCCAGGTGTTCCCCCTTAAAAAGAGGGCGATTCACCAGAAGTGTCTTTTTCCTAAAAGGGTCCTTCGGTGAATGTTAACAGATAATTATATCTTTATATATAATTATGAGATTATATAATACAAATAATTTATCTGCTATAGACGGTTTTTTAACCCAGAACCTTCAGCATAGTAAGTTAGCACTCAACACAGTTTTACAGTTTCATATTAATGTATATGTATATATATATATATATATATATATATATATATATATATATATATATATATATATATATATATATATATATATATATATGTAAATCGTGAATTCAACGACTTAACCAAGAAGGTGAATGGAATCAAATAAAACACTTGTGGATGCAGTGAAGAACTGTAATTAAAAAAACATATTTACAAACTTATAAATAACTAAATAACTCTATAATAACTATTATAAATAACTATAATATTACAAACCTGAATCAACACAATAGTCAATATTCCGTAATTACACACTTAATATAGATTTAGCAAATGTTCACTCGAGCGAGTCTCTATTATAACGATATAACGATATCCCTTGCCCTACTATAAGAATTGAAAATTTATACTTATTTAAGCTTCCAAGTTTTTGAAATCGGATTTAATATCTCCTGTCATTATTGTATTACTCAGTTTTCTTCAATATATGTATTAATGATAATAATAATATACAAATTAAAAATTTTCCCATTGCAGAAAACACATATTTTGTTTTTTTACACGCAGGAGTAATTGGTGCTCCAAAAAATATATATTAGTACATAGATTACTGCTGAAATAAAAGATTTTTAAACACTCTTTCATTTTATTGATTATTTTTTCAAATAATATTAAAATATCTTTAGTCCTGTTTTAAAAATTGAAAATTTGCAGTCATTTATTCACAATAGTACTATTTAGAACACACACCACTAATATTCTAGTATGTAATAAAAATATAAAAATTAAATATTTTCTCATTTGCAAGGACATGAATGCATATTTGATTACTATAAAATTTTATCTTTTTTTATTTAAGATTGTTTACGCGATTCAATCAGCGGTAAAATTTCTGATAGCGACTAAAGCAGTGGACTGTATTATTTACTACGACGAACATTGAAATCGAAGAAAAACAACAAAAAAAAACAATAATAAATTTCCTACTTACCCTCTGTTGGAAAAGTCGCTGGGCGGTCTCTCTGCAGGTAAAAGGGGGTTTTTGGGATGGGATAGAAAATGATTAGAAGGAAAACTTGAGGAATCAATCCGTTTACCTGCACGTTGATACGTCCAATTTTTTTTCGTGCTCTCCGGTTTCCTGTAATTATACAAATCTTCCCCGACCATCTATACAAAACAATTTACAAAACATCACTTTTTCGACTAAACTCTGCGATGTTTCAAACTACAATACAAAGGCGCGTATATATAACGTCCAATGCGCATGGGCGCACGGTGCGCATGCGCGGAGTTCCCCTTCCCCGGAGTTGCCCATCAAATTGCTGGATATTAATAAAAATAATTAATAATTAATAAAAATAATTGTATTTATTTTACAATTTTAAATTGGCTCAAACATACCCCCGCCCCTGAAGACTCCTCTTCTGAACAATGGAGTTTTAGGATTGGAGAGACTACCAAAAGAAAATCAAAATTCTTAACTTCTACTACAATCAGATATTTTATACCTCAAAAAATTAAAAGAAATTCAACTAAACTACAACGATTATCTATCTACATATTTACAATTTCGCATCCTCTACTGACTAGGCAAGGGGCAGAGCTTTACAATCGGCCGTCTCATTATCCCTTTGTTGGTTCGAACTGCGGCCACTCTCACCACTCCATCTTGGCCTGGAAAAACCTCCTCGACTATGCCTAACGGCCACTGTAAGGGGGTCATAGGACTTTGATCTATGAGAACCACTGTCCCCACGCGTATGGCACAGGAAGGTTGTGTCCATTTCGTTCGGACTTGGAGCTCATGCAAATACTCCTTGCTCCACCGCGACCAGAAAGACTGTACCAATTTGTCTAACAACTGATAGCGGGAGAGACGATTCGTGGGTAATTCCAACACTGCGTCCGCAGGTAATGATTTTAAGGGTGTAAGGTTCAACAAATGTGCAGGAGTCAATGCCAAAGGCTCTGATGGATCCTCCGAAAGAGGGCATAATGGTCTGGAATTCATCAATGCCTCAACCTCAATTAGGAGTGTGTTGAACTCCTCATATGTCAGGCGTTGCTCTCCTTTGACCCGCGATAGATGGGATTTGACACTTTTAATGTTGGATTCCCAAATTCCTCCAAAATGAGGACTACTTGGAGGAATGAATTTCCACTCAATTTTATACTCACTCAACCCATCTATCAGAGTATCTTTGAATTCTCGGGATGAGTGTAAGCTTGAGAGTTCATTCAATTCTCTCTTAGCACCGACAAAATTGGTTCCACAATCCGAATATATCGTGGAACAAGCACCACGACGAGACAAGAATCTTTTGAATGCGGCTAGAAAGGCATCCGTGGACAAGCTAGTCACGAGTTCTAAATGGATAGCTTTCGTAGCTAAACACACAAAAAGGCAAATATAGGCCTTCTGAGTGGCTGAATTCTGTCGACGTCCCATACTTATTTGCCAAGGACCAGCATAATCTACTCCTGTGTTCCAAAATGCCTTGACTTGGGTCACTCTACAGCTCGGGAGATTTCCCATAACTGGAAAAGAAGACTTGGGTTTGACTCGAAAACAAATATTACACTCTCGTATCACTTTCCGGACAACAGATCGCGCGGAGAGAATCCAATAATTATGTCTTAACAACGATAAGAGCAAACTGGGACCTGTGTGAAGGTTCTCTAAATGGTAATAACGCACCAACATGCGTACGAACGGATCGATTTTGGGTAGGGTTATGGGATGCGCATATTCAAAACCAACTGCTGCATTTCGCAGTCGTCCTCCGACTCGAATTAATCCATCGGCTAGGAACGGAGCCAAACGTTGAATGCGATTGGAACATGGTTTTCCATTCTGGAGTGCGGATACGTCCTGCTGGAAATGCTGCGACTGTATGGTACGACAAAGAACCTTTTCAGATTCTACTAAATCTTCCCTTGTAATATATTCTTGTCGATGGACTCGCCGTAGTTTTGAAAAGGACGAGTAGGAACAAATGATATCATAAATCATGTTTTCACTTTTATGGGACTGTGCTATCATACACGCCTTCGGCTTTTGTTCAGGCAGTTCCACCAATTCCGGCAACAATTCGACGATGTTGGTTTGCAGTTTTGGGCCCATGTGCAAAATATCATTCAACGATATGCCTGAGCTAGTTTTGCTACTAGCATCGAACACAACCCGCACCGGTGTGCTTAAGCTCTGAGGCTTGAAAATCGCGTGATGAGGTATAAAATATCCTTCTCCATCTTCTGAATCAGGAGAAAGCGACATATGTTTCTGTTGAAGGTAATCCGAAATTACCGCATGGTAGGCCTCGCGCACATCAGGATTTTGGACAAAGCGTTTCTCCAGATTATAAAACCGCTTTAGGTTCGAATGATGCGAATGGCCTAGCGACTCAGGATTTTCTCGGAAAGGGAGAGTGACGATATATTTGCCACTTTCGTCGCATTGAACGGTTTCTACGAAATTCCGCTCACATTCTATATCCTCCTGGTCTAAGCAGACACCCTCCATCGGGGAAATATCTTCGAATTCCGAAAATCGTTGGAATGGAACGATAAACTCATTCACGGTGGTGAGGAGAGAGATGGGCTCGGGAGAGCTTTCCGAAATGGGCGCTTTCCCCATAACTATAAACCCTAGGGGAGTATCAATCGCCATGGGCTTGTCCGGAGAATCGACTAATTTTGCCCCACCCATTATAATTGGAAACAGTTCGGCCCCTAGCACCCCATCGATTTCGCCAGGTAAATGAAAATTCTCATCAGCCAGTTGCAAATGCTGCAAATGGCCCAAGCGAGAAACGTCCAATGGCATAGAAGGTAATTGATCGACAATACGATCAACTACTAAAGGTGCGATTGTAAAACACACCCTCGAATCAAGGCGAGAAAAAATTCGCAAAGAGGTTTTACCACGAACAGTATTCCTTGATCCACCAAACCCAAGAACTGACGAGCGAAAGTTTTGCTCAACAGTTAAATTTAATTTTCGACAAATGGATGTGGTTAAAAAATTAGACTGACTACCACTGTCTAGTAAAAACCGAATGGGTCGGCGACTACCCTGAGAGTTCTCCGCATGTACCACCACCGTCGACAAAATAACAGTTGTGTGGTCCGCGGAACTTGCGGCCATGTTCATCGAGCATAAGGTTGTCGAGGGAACCTCCGCTGATTCAGTGGTTTCGAGATGCGTTTCCGACTTTTCATTATTACGACCATGTTCAAAATGTAACAACGTGTTATGTGGCAATTCACATTTACTACAACTATTAACCGAGTCACATTCTGAAACTCTATGTTGGTTTGAAAGACACTTGAGACACAGAAAGGCAGCTTTGACAACTTTGAATCTCTTCCAAGGGGTTAGTTTCAAAAATTTGGCACAACCCTTTAACGGATGAATACCAGTTTTACAAAACACACAATTTTTTCCTTTTATTTCTTCCGATTTGGCTAAAAGAAAATGAGTTGCCTTGTTAGATTTTTTTTGATGACTCGGATTATGAATTTTAGGTTTAATTTGTGTTTCGGTAGGAGGTAAACATCTAATTTGTTTTTCCAGAAAGGTCACCAAATCCGAATATGTCGGAAGCCTTTTATCTCGATGGGCGGCTTCAAAAGCTCCTTTTGTGGCTGGATCTAAAACCGCTAAACACCGATTCAGAAAAACAAATTCCCCCACATCACCAATATTCAATTGTTTTAACGCCGCAATGGGCGCGCAGAAACCATCTAACACTGAAATTATACCCTCTCGAGATTCCGAACGAAGGGGCGGAAAACGAAAAATTTCTTCGACATAACTACTTGCCAACGTGCGTTCATCGTTATAACGATCGATCAAAGCCTTCCACATTATTTCATAATTAGCTGATGTTGGTTTTACATGTTTACAAATATTCAATGCCGATCCCGTGAGCCTAGAGGTCAGATGTTGCATTTTTTCCAAAGCCGATAAAGAGGAGTCCTCATGTACAAGGGTATTAAATAATTCATAAAAAACAGGCCAATGTTCTAGTGAGCCATCAAACCGCGGAATTTCGATCGTACGTAAACGTGCCGCGTTAGTTTTGCCCGCAACTGTCGCTTGAACGCCCGAATTCCCTTTGTCTGAGCCATCCGACTTCGGGTGCATAACAATGTTGGCTACCCCCTCAATCTGTTCGACCATCTCGAATATCGATTCAGTGAATGTCGGTTCGAAATCTTCTACGAATTCTAGAGAAATTTCATTAATTCTAATTTCGAGTTCGTCAAATTCTCGTAATGTCTTATCTAATAATGGATAAGATAATTTAAAACTCGCCGCACTTTTTGCTTCGGTACATTTTTTCGATAAATCAAATATTCTCTGAACTCTTTCGAATAAAATTTCCTTCTTTTTATTTAAGATTTTTAGTAACCGTTCCGCTTTCGTATCATCCATGATTGCAAAATTGGTAAATCAAAATAAACTAAAATTATAAACTTTACAACAAATTTAACGTTAGAACTATTAACCGCTAATAGTAACTGCTATAATATTAACCGGTACAACAAATTATTAACCGTTATAATTTTAACAGTTACACAAAATGATTAGCCGTTATAATTCGTACACAATAAACTTTTGTGAAACAGCTGTTTATCGAAAACAAGTCTTTCTAAAGATTATTTCTAAGTATAAACAGACTAGACCGTATACTCAACAACAAGCTTAATCCCGTTCTAATCCGGTCAAAACTTTTCAACGACTCACCTACGAATAACAAATTTTACAGCTAATTGATCTTCTACAACCAATAAATAAAATTATCCGTGCCTGTGATGGACCAATGTTTACGCGATTCAATCAGCGGTAAAATTTCTGATAGCGACTAAAGCAGTGGACTGTATTATTTACTACGACGAACATTGAAATCGAAGAAAAACAACAAAAAAAAACAATAATAAATTTCCTACTTACCCTCTGTTGGAAAAGTCGCTGGGCGGTCTCTCTGCAGGTAAAAGGGGGTTTTTGGGATGGGATAGAAAATGATTAGAAGGAAAACTTGAGGAATCAATCCGTTTACCTGCACGTTGATACGTCCAATTTTTTTTCGTGCTCTCCGGTTTCCTGTAATTATACAAATCTTCCCCGACCATCTATACAAAACAATTTACAAAACATCACTTTTTCGACTAAACTCTGCGATGTTTCAAACTACAATACAAAGGCGCGTATATATAACGTCCAATGCGCATGGGCGCACGGTGCGCATGCGCGGAGTTCCCCTTCCCCGGAGTTGCCCATCAAATTGCTGGATATTAATAAAAATAATTAATAATTAATAAAAATAATTGTATTTATTTTACAATTTTAAATTGGCTCAAACAAAGATACTATAATTTAATATCACTCAGTCAAGATTAGTTGTTTTTCATCATTCCTTCATTATCTAATACATTTAGGATTTATTTATATTTATTTTATAATTAGTTCTCAATATTAATATTTCCTAATATATATATTGTGATATATAATTTTCTAATTTACACTTACAGCCTGAACCAACTTCGTTCAAAAATTTAATATTTAGTAATAAATAATCTGGAAGTTTCTATCAAAATTAGTATACTTAATATAAACAAATAAATAAGCTTTTGTAGTTTAGTTTAAATTCTACATTTAAATATTATAAAGTTCATTAAAACTCTTAAACTTTCATATTTTGAAATAATTTTTCAAATCGTTTCTAATTAAAAAAAAAATCCATGATATGCAATCACATTATTTGTTCATGATAGTTTTACAAAAATTAGTACACTAATTTTTGATTGAAAACTATTCAATTGATTAACACAATCTATTTTTAAATATTTGAAGAAATTAAAGAAAAAAAATGACTCACTTCATTAGTACCTGCATACTGGTGAAATTCAAAAATTCTTGCATTATTTAAATTTGAACTAAAATTATTTATCCATTTCAATGTGCAAGTCATTATTTCATGTATGTTTTTAGTTATATGATGATTTATTATATATAAATATCTGTGTATATATATATATATATATATATATATACTTTTTCAGGTAGGTGTATGTACAATATGTATATACTGTTCAATGTATATTAAGTTCAATTTTAACGATTACAGGATTTCCTATCTATTTTTAAAGGATAATATTAAATTAATATTTATTTTTTCATTTATTTACTTTCTTCTTAATTATCACATTGGTGGTAACTTGTTTTTATATTAATTTTATTTTTTTATTTATGAAATACACATAAATTCAGCATCTTACATCTAACATACCATTAGGAAAAATGTTAACGTTAAACCCGGTATATGGTTTCACTAGTTTCAAACCTAACTTCTTCTTCAACTCCCGTTAATCCTCCGAGGCGTCTGAAAAGAATATGGTCTCGTGGAGTTAAATTTGATATATTAGAACTACCACTGGGTAATTTCTATACTTGATTTATTTCCATACTTAAACTATAACTTTATAAAGGCAGAGTGATCCCCATACATAAATTAATGCATTTTCCTAAGGTGCTTATTTCACAATCAATTAGGATCTTTTTTGAGTCACTAAATTATTGTTTTGTTTTTTTTAAATTTAATTTATTGATATTTACAACTATTATATGATTATAACTAGTAAATCTACTGATATGTGCATTATGACATGAAAAACACGTATGGAGTAACTACCCATCGGCAGCACTCCAAAAATTATTGTTAAATTATCTTGTAGCGTCTTTTCTTTGTACAGTTTATTTATTTTGTGATCAATTCCAATTTTTTTAACGACTAAAAAAAAACATGACCACTACAACCCGTGGACGGGCCTGGTGTTTATTACATGGCAGAGACTGTAGTTTCTTGGACAACGGTTCTGCAGCGAGGTGATCAGTCCTAGATCACCCTCACCCTCCAGATTTCTCCCCTTATTTTAGGTACCCTATTTTTGAGACATTTTATAGAGGCTGGGTGAGCCCCAGGAGGGTCCTAGATCCCTTATGATCCACCTCCAGCTGATAAAAGACTAAATAAAAGTATTGCCTGCAGAGGGTTTTAAACGAGGATATTTAGCATGGCAACTAAGTGCTCTACCACTGACCCACTCCGCTCCCGACTAATACTTTTAGGAAATTTTTTTTTTTTTTTTTTTTTTTAATTTAATTTATTGATATTTACAACTGTATAATAAAAAAAATACATCCAGTAAATAGGCTATGTGATACAAAATGACATGAGTAATGGCAAGTTGAGAAACTACCCACTGGTAGTACTCAAATCACTAGTTCAACTAAGAAGGTCACGTGGCCATCTTCTTTTCAGACGCCTCGGGGGATTATCGGGAATCGAAGAGGAAGCTAGGTTTGAAACTAGAGGGTTTGAGTGGGAATGAAGTTTGTTATGAAAGGAAAGATACCGGGTTCGGGCCAAATCAGCAACAAATGGGACATTAAGGTCGTTATGGATGACGGTATTTTTAACAAAATAAGGAGCGTTGAGGATTTTACGAAGGATTTTGGACTGTAGGGATTGGATACGACAGGAATTCGATGGCTTAGTGGAGCCCCAAAGCTCTACTCCGTAAGTCCAAATAGGTCTTATGATGGTCATGTAGATGAGTCTTTTGTAGTTAATCGGGAGGTTAGAGCGTTTGTCTAGTAAGTGTTGAAGTAGCCTGAAACGTCGAGCAGTTTCTTGTCTTTTCAGTCTAGTATGAGGATTCCAGGTTAATCGTTTGTCGAGGTGCAACCCTAAATATCGGATCTGTTCTACCTGCACCAGTGGGGTATTATTAAAGGATACTGAAGGGCAGGAAGTCATTGGTTTACGACGTAAGGTAAAAGTGATTTGATGGGATTTTTGAGAATTTATTTTAATTCTCCAGTTTTGACACCATTCTTCAAGATCAGTGATATGGGATTGGAGCCTTTGGGATACAATAACTGGATTGGTGTTGACTGATAATACACATGTATCATCAGCATACGTGGTAAGGATAGTATTAGGATGAGTTGGGATGTCAGCTGTATAAACTGTATAAAGGATTGGGCCAAGGATACTACCTTGAGGAACACCAGCAGATTGGGAGAAGAGGGATGAAAGGACATTATTATGGTTTACCTGGAAAGTTCTATTTGTGAGATAGGATTGAAGGATGAGAAAGTAGGTATGAGGTAGGAATTTACGGAGTTTGTAGAGCAAGCCCGGATGCCAGACTCGGTCGAAAGCCTGTTCCACGTCAAGAAAGACGCCCGAGCAATATGATCCACGTTCTAATGCAGAGGAGACCACATCCACCACACGATGACATTGCTGAATAGTGGAGTGGGATGCTCGGAATCCAAACTGGTGATCTGGTATTACATGATTTGCATCAAGGATGGGGTACAATCGTTTGAGGATAAGTTTTTCTAGGATTTTACCCATGCACGGTAGAAGAGAGATAGGACGGTATGAGGAAGGGTATTCTGGTTTTTTTTTAGGTTTGGGTATCATTTTTACAATGGATAATTTCCAGGGGTCAGGAAAATATGTGGAGCGGAGTACAGCATTATATATATAGGTAAGGAATAGAATGGCTTTTCTAGGAAGGTGTTTTAAGATATGGATTGTGATGAGGTCGTGCCCAGGAGCTTTGCGGGAAGGTAATCTGTGAATAATGTTGGATATTTCTGTAGGATGGAATGCTTTGGGTGGAAGGGACATTTGGAGGGGAGCATCTAACGCTTCTTTTATACATTCAATGTGATTTGGGTTAATTATTTCAGGATGTGGATGAAAAATTTTGGAAAGGTATTGACCAAATAACTGTGATTTTTCTCCGTCAGATCTTGTCCAGTTATTTGATCCAGTGAGGAGTGGATGATTAAATTCCTTGAACTTTAGGAGTTTTTTGGTGGTCATCCATAATGATTTGTCGGTGGTTGTAAGATTTTCAGTCCAGGTAATTAAATTTTGAATTTTGAACTTCTTGATTTCTGCTTTTAGTTTGTTAGTTAATTTTGTATAGATAGTTTTATCTGCTGGATATCGAGTTCTATGCCACTTCGATCTTGCTCTGCGTTTTTCTCTTAATAAGATTCGAATATGCTGTGGCAAATCAGTCTGTTGATAGTTATTAATTGTATGATTTGTGATGTTATCATGTAAACTGCTTCTGATTGAAGTTGTAAGTTTTTCTATGGCTGTATCAATGTCTTGTTTTGTCTTAAGTGAAATTTTTAAGTCCAGTTTGTCCTCCAAGTCGTAACAAAAATCGTCCCAGTTGACACGTCCTGTAATCAATGAGGGAGGGGAAGGCTTGGGAGCAAAACTTGAGTGCAAGAAAAGGAGGACTGGACTATGATCTGATGAAAGGTCGTCCAAGGATTCAATATTGGCTTGTGCGGGGGAAATCTGGGATGTAACAAATATGTCAAGGATGTCGGGACGTTTTTTGAGGGATGTAGGCCAGTAGGTGGGATTTTTTGGGGCAAGGATTGAGTAACTCTTTGAGGATGTGAGAGAGGATAGAATATTTCCACGGGAGTTGGATGTTCGACAACCCCATCGTTGGTGTTTAGCATTGTAGTCTCCTCCAGCAATGAAACGCGGTCCAAAAGATTGGAATAGGGAATCTAAAAGGTTATGAGAGATGGAACTACCGGGAGGACAGTATACAGCTGAAAGTGTGATATGGAAAGGTCGTGAAATTATGGATACTGATGTTGATTGAATAGCATCAGTTGGAGTAGAAGGGACAAGGGAATGAGAAAGAGTTTTATGGATGAGAATGCTGGATCCAGCATGTGAAGTGTTGTCTGGGTGGTCTGACCTATAAGTAATATAGTCCCGTATATAGAATTTCGTACGTTGAGTGAGGTGAGTTTCAGTCAGCAAAGCTATATCTATTTGTTTGTCATGGAGAAAAATGTCTAGTTCGTCACGGTGATTGAGTAGTCCGTTTGCATTCCACAAAAGGATAGTTAAGGGCTTTATGCTCATCGTGGCAGGTTAAGTGGAACTTCGGACAGAAATCTTGTGAGTAGGACAATCAGTGGTTTGATGGTTTCCTGAAGGTCTCGCAGGAAGGAAGATAAGATAACGTTAATGTCTGTTGGATGGTGGACTGGATATACATCTGGAGGTTGGGTTGGATAATTTCTTTGGAAAGGATGGTTGGCTGTGAGTTGAGTCTGTGGAGCTGGATTTGTTTTTGTTATATTATGATTTAGGGAATTTTTTTGAGGGTTCTGAGAGGATGGAACCGGTTTTTTTTGTTGCGGCGGCAATTTGACCCGTAAGGGTAGATGATAGGGAGGAATTTGCTGACATGGAGGTTCAGCTGTAGGATGGGATGTCTGGAATTGAGGTTGGGATTCCCGAGGCTTGGGTTGGGAGGTCTGAGTCCTATTAAGGGAAGTCTGAGGCTTGAGTTGGGAGGTTTGAGGCGCCCGACTCCGAGGCTGTTGCAGATTAGTTGAAGTGCTGTCCTCTGTGGACGTTGTATTAGTAAATTGTTGCAGTTGTAACGTTTTTGGCAATTCAGGGAAGATTGTGACGTTGGCGACTTCAGGTGCCTGAGTCGTAGTCTTCTCTATTTTATCTTTTATTTTAAAAGTTCTCTGGCGATGGAAATTTTTATAGACCGTACAGCCTCTATAGTTTGCGGGATGATCTCCGCCACAGAGTGCACATTTTGCAGGTTCGGCATTAGATTTTTGGCAAGTGTCAGTTGGGTGTGAGCCTGCACACTTGACGCACCTGTCTTCGTGATGACAATAACTCTTAGTATGACCCAAGTTTTGACATTTAGCGCATTGTACTATGGTTGTTTTTTGTTTGGGCTGTTCGAATTGAACGGTAGAATAAACCAGTCTTGAGACTTGAAAAATATCCTCATTATTGCGTGCTGGTTCCAAATCCACGAAGAATAATGGTAGTGGATATTTCTCTGTGGGATGCAATACGCATGAGACATTTCTCACATTGTGGCCTATTTCTTGTAGGTCATTCTTAATTGCTGACGTTGGGGTGGATGAGTGCAGCCCTCTCAACACCACTCTGTATGATTTTTCCTGTCTCAACTGATAACAGTGAAAATCGTATTTTTTTACAGTCAGGTGATCTATTAGTTTTTTGTATGCATCTTTGTTTATAGTGTTTATTTTGATGTCCTTCACTCTGGAATAGCAACTAAAGTTTGTCGGGCCAATCAATTCCGCAATTTCTTGGCCTAAGGCATAGAAATTATTTATTTTTGAAATAAAGATTGGTGGTGGCTTCGGATCAACGAATCCCTGATTTGTGGTTTCCTGTTTAGGAGGTAGATTATTTGAAGTATAATTGCCGCTAGTTGAGGCTGATGGTGGTCTATTTTCTAGGCTGTTATTTGAATTTTTGGCTGCAGTAGTTTTACTGCGAGTTTTAGGACGCCCTGATACCTCATTGTTTTGTGTGGGTGTCTTTTTTAAAGCTGTTGTCTTATTTTTTTTTTTATTAGGAGAGTTCCCGGCCGAGCCCGGTGCAGACTTTCTCTCTCTCTTCTGTAGAGTTCGTCTTTTTAAGTATTGTGAGTCCGTCTCACTTATTTCCGAGAAAGGAGTTTCTTCCTCCGACACTTCACTACACGTATTGTCTTTCATTGTCTATTATAAATAATAATAAAAGGAAAACAAAATTATATTTAAGATATATAAATAATTAAAAATAAATTCTTATCTCTAAATTATATCCATGCATTGTATTAAACATAATGAAACTAATTATTAAAAAAAAAAAAAAAAATTATTTAAAAAAAAAAAAAAAAAAAAAAAAATTAATGTCTCTCGTGGGATTCGATCGGAGGATCGGAAGGGATCCACGCACCAAGCCTTGACCTTGAACTTGGCGTTGCGACTATGCTAAGTCCTGTAAGGATTAGTGCCACGTTGCTGCCTCAGCGAACGTCCACCAGTTAATAATTGTCTTTTTATAATAGCACTCACCTCACAATCCTTGATTAAAATAGGTTCATATTGTTAATAAACTATTTCCTACACATTTTCAGTTGTAGCTGTTGAGTTGTTCATTGTATAAATAGTAACAAATGCGGAGCGTTATTGACAGAGAACTGTGTAAGCGGCCATGACTTTAGGAAATTTAAATTCCTAAATATTTTTTCGGTTGGGTTTGGTTCGTACAAGTCAATATTTTTATTTTTTTTAATTTTCAGAATCTATTTTTACTTCAAAAAAATTTAATCAAAGTTCATTCAAGGCAGAGAATTTATAAATTGTTTAATTTTATTTTTTAATCAAGTGTAAAAATTCCTGAAGGTTTATCACACAGTGTTTAAAGTATTTGATACTTCATAATATTAGATACGAAGGGGATAGTAAAAAATCTACTGCTATATCATATTTTCGCCAGTAGGTAAAATATATGTAACAATAATTATATATTTATTTATACATTATATATTGAACTGCACTATACAAGGTGCTATGGTGATAAGCAAATGGCTTCCTAAAATGTTATGGGAACCCTCAGTTATTGATAAGAGCGTTCTAGTATGTAGGTTACGATAATCGATGTCATGTTTGTTCACTAAAGTTATTTATACAATATATGCCACATAATATATAAAATATATATGTTATAAAAACGTGTTAGCCATTTCATACAAAATTAAAAAATACATTATTAGAAACAATATTTTCATAGATAATTGCTGGAATCTTATTGTATTAACTTTATCTTATTGTTATTGTTTATTGATTTCAAATAATTTAAAAATATTTCTAGTGCATTAAAAACAATTAAAAATTTGTACTTATTTTGGCAACGCAGTTTTTCAAGGGAAATGTATTATCTTCAATCATTAACATTATTATTATTTAAAACAGATTTTTTAAATTTTTAAATATAATAAAAAGATATAAATTAAATATTTTCTATTTATATTGTTAATATAATTACATTATTTTAATTTTATAGAAAAAAGAGTTAGTTAATAAAAGAAATTCACATAAAATTAAATAAAAATGTATTATTAAATACAATATATAGTGCATAGATAATTAAAAGATCCTTTCATAGGATACTTATTAACATTAAAGTCCGTACTACCTGTACTGTTGTAAACTGTTGTGCAGGTAAGTAGCAGTTAGGCCGAATTTCAGAAATATTTGATTTTTAAACGTTCTATTATTTACTTTTTTTTAATATAGTTTTAAAATATATTTCGTCCCGTTTTAAGAATTAATAATGTATACTCAAAATATTATGATTAATTAGTTTTTGATTTAAAATGTGTCATGTTTATGTTAATATTTTTTGGAATCTATTTTTAATAATATAATAGGTTTAAAACACTTATTGAATTATTTGTATTGATAATTAACAAAAGACGACTGGAAAGACTAGTTAAAAGCATTTTGAAGCAGCTTCATGTGTGTACATGTTACATGTTAAATTTACTTTTAATATTTTCGTAAAAACATATTTTTTTCTTTTCTTTTTTTCATTACATATATTTCAATATCGACCAATTCATTTAAATAATGGTAGTTATTTTTCTTGACTGTTAATAATATAAGTTTTTTACTTCGGTTCTTGAGATACAGACAATAATACTCATACTATATTTTGCCAACGTTTCGGTGCTTCATTAATCTTATAACAGTGATGAAACTGTTTTTTTTAGTAAATATATTAAATTGCGAACTAGTCCAAATATATTATACAAAATAATGTAGAAAAGAACTGATCACGATGAAAAAAGAGGATTCTTTAAAAATATACTTACAAATAAAAAAATAATAAATCTTCCAATAAAGACTTTAACAAAGCAAAATTGTTCTAAAAAATTTAAATACACTTACTATAATAATCACAAAAAGAGCGGAGTGGCTCAGTGGTAGAGCGCTGAGTTGCCATCCCGAAGGTCCTGGGTTCAAATCCACCTCACTGGCAGACTTTTATTTAATTTGTTAGGAGCCAGATATGGATCTTATGTGATCAAGAATCCTCCTGGGGGTCACCCAGCCTCTATAAAGTGGGTACCCAAAATAAGAGGAAAAAATCGCGTGATCCACGACAAATCACCTCCCTGCACAACAGTTCTCCATGAAACAGTACAATCTCTACCATGTATTGAATCCCAGATCCTTCAGGTTTGCAGCGGTACTGTTTTGTAACAAAACAATAAAAATAGACAAAACAAACCAAACTGCATATATCTTTGATGCGGGGTCATAAGGGCTTAAGTCAAAATATTTAATTTTTCAGGAGAGCAACAGCAAAGTTCAAAACATTATGTAAAATCTAATTATTGATATTAATTTTTTATTTTTATAAAACAATATAGTAGAAAGTCTATCTGAAGCATACATTTATTTATTTCTTGTCTGGTCATTGACTGACTGCACACCTCTTCATGAAGTAATTTGACTTTAGTTGTGTCTCTGTTACACAAAATAAGCTCACTAAAATTTTAATTGCAATGATAATAATTTATTATAAGAAATAAATAATTAAGTAATACTTCTAAAAATAATAGCAAATTTCTTTTTTAATTTGGGATTTTTAGTCTTTACCAGAAGGAAAAAAATATATAAGTATACAAAATTTGAATATAATATTAAAGTTGTTTATTAACGAAGTCAAAATTACAATTTAAGAATTAACAAGGATTTAATTTTTTTAACAATTCACCATTTAACCGCTTAAGCATGTTAGGACATACCCAAATCATAGTTTTGGTATAGAATAATTTTATTAATTTTACATTACAAAACACACTAAAGGCATACATGAAGAAATTCAAAATTAACACATAATCTCAAAATTCCATTCCTTTAATTTGGGGCTACTCCAGTTCAACTTTCGCTTGGGGGTAATCCGCTTGGATAGCAGAATCTGCAGGGAGTTGTCTATAAAAAATGTGAAATTCTATGGTGGTATCAGAGGAAGTAAATCCATGAGATCTTTTTTCTTTACCTCTGAATTTATTATGTCGAAATCTGTCATTCGCCTGGTAACAAAATTCTTTCAACGTTCATGGATCCCCAATAACACGAATTTTATAAAAATATAATATGTAAGCATTCTTAGAAAAGGTTAATGCACTGTATTAAACTAAAAAAAAATTTAAAAATAGAATTTAACTTTAATGTATTAATAAAAGTGTGTTATATTGATGGTTTCAAAGTGATTTTCCTTCTGTAATATCTCATTTCATTTTTGTGACTTTTTTTTCCATGCCATTGCCTCAATTATTTGACTAGATTTTAAAATAAGATTATTTACCTTCATATGTAGTCATTTCATTCTAAGCAAGCAGAACTTTTTCTTCTTGAAAACATCTTGATACATACTTGACACACTGCTCTGACTGCCCGAGTTTCAAGTAAACGTGTTCATGTACATTATCTCCATTCTTACCAACGGTACCACTGTTGGAGTACTCATAAGGACTTAAATCGACATAAGACTGTAGAGCCAATAAACTTTATTAAAGTAGTTAACGGTAGTAAGGGCATATGTTTATTTACGACCTTAATACCAGCAAGGAAGTTATAAACTTGACTTAAGGCTATAATACCAATGGGCACAGCTAACCTATTTTTAAAGTTTGACTTAAGACCTTCATACCAACCGGTAGCTCTGATTTACAACATAATCTCCAAATGCTCAAATAGTGACTTAAGCCATTATGACCGCTCTTCAATGATAACTATCTCTGCTTTCTGGCTATCATTTTTATTTGAAAGAAGACCGAAAACTACAAGATTAATATATTAATTATATTTCGTAATTATTAAGAATTTTAATTCTCACAAAAAAAACTATCTTGAGGTTGTAATGCCTAATTGATTTTCAGTTTGCCCTACAGTTGTTATATCATAACCAATAATTTTTTTTCTTCGGGAAACTGTTATAAATAAAATGTCTATCAAGAACAAAGTATATTATTAAATGCTTTTTTTTCTTCTTTCCAAGTAACCCTTTGAAAGGACCGTTTATTTATTGGCACATTCCATAAATGATAATACTATTTGCTTTTTAAATTCATTTTTACAATGAGGATTAACAACAATTGTGATAACTCTAACATATATACAATAGGCATTATTACTTATATACTGTTACTTAACAAATTTAAAATTACAAGAGTTATATAATGATTATCAATTTTTTACATTGTATGATTATTTTTAAATAGATGTCATCTTTCCGAAATCAATACTGTAAATTTAGTGAATTCGGGTCGAAATGTATTGTATAGATCATGTTCAGATACTGGCCAAACTTTCCCTCTTAATATTGTGGAGATAATTAATTTCGATCTTTGTCCTTCGTATATTTAGCAGTAATATAGTAAGTGTTTAAATGTCTGTCCTTCTTTGTCTATTGAGCAAGTATTGTCGATTGTTATTTGAAATATGTGTTTGATTTGGTATGTCCATGTTCTGTCAAAACCTGAGTTAGTTTGTAGTTAGTGGATTTTATTAATTTGTAGTTATTGGATGTCAGTTTTGGAATAAACCCATGCAAGCTAGGAGATTTATTTAAAACATAACAACACAGTTGTATAGTTAATTCTACATGCTCTCCTTTAAATTCTTGGTTGTCGCTTTGAGTTGAGTCACAAGTTTTAACTTTTCATTCGTTTTCCTTTTAATATTTTAGACATCCCACTCCACTATTCAGTAATGTCATCGAGTGGTTGATGTAGTCTCCTCTGCATAAGAACGTGGATCATATTGTCCGGGCGCCTTTCTTGACGTGGAACAGGCTTTCGACCGAGTCTGGCATCCGGGATTGCTCTACAAACTCTGTAAATTTCAACCGCCTACCTACCTTCTCGTCCTTGAATCCTATCTCACAAACAGAACTTCCCTCTTTTCCCAATCTGCTGGTGTTCCTCAAGGTAGTATCCTTGGCCCAATCCTTTATACAGTTTATACAGCTGACATCCCAACTCATCCTAATACTATCCTTACCACGTATGCTGATGATACATGTGTATTATCAGTCAACACCAGTCCAGTTATTGTATCCCAAAGCCTCCAATCCCACATCACTGATCTTAAAGAATGGTGTCAAAACTGGAGAATTAAAATAAATTTTTAAAAAATCCCATCAAATCACTTTTACCTTACGTCGTAAACCAATGACTTCCTGCCCTTCAGTATCCTTTAATAATATCCCACATGTGGCTGTAGAACAGATCCGATACTTAGGGTTGCATCTCGACAAACGATTAACCTGGAATCCTCATACAAGACTGAAACGACAAGAAACCGCTCGACGTTTCAGGCTACTTCAACACTTACTAGACAAACGCTCTAAGCTCCCAATTAACTACAAAAGACTCTTATACATGACCATCATACGACCTATTTGGACTTTCGGAGTAGAACTTTGGGGCTCCACTAAGCCATCAAATTACTCTCGTATCCAATCCCTACAATCCGAAATCCTCGGTTAAATCCTCAACGCTCCTTATTTTGTTAAAAAAAAAAGTCAAGTTTTTTTGGAAAATACAAGTTATAAATGAGCTGTAGTATGTAAAAGAGAATGTGATTATGGAAAAATTATATACTTCGGTAATCATCTTGAAATGAACGTTTCAACAAACATATATCATCTAAACCTTTCGAAGTTTATTGAAACTTTTATTTCTTGATTAAATGATTACCGAAATCTACTCAGAACCCATAATGATATTCTCTTTTCCGTACTAAAGTTTACGATAACTTGTATTTTTTGGAAATAATAAAAATGGGACGAATAAACAGTTAAAAATTTTTGTAACTCAACTCGAAGCGACAACCTGCTGAACAGATACCGAAATATTAAAGGTTAAGAACTATTTAATTAGGAAGAGCACTAAGTTGCTATGCCGCAACCCCGGTTTAAATTCCGTTGCTGGATAGACCTGTTAGCAGCCAGATATGGATCGTACAGGATCAAAAACCCTCCTGGGGCTCACCCAGCCTCTGTGGGAAAATAAGAGGAAAAAATCTGGCGGTTGAGCCGTGATCTTGGAAAAATCACCTCCATTCACAACTGTGTTCCATGAACCAGTACAATCTCTACCATGTACTGAACTCCAGACCAGTTCACAGGTTGTATTGGTACAGATTTTTTTAAAATTTTTTATTATTTGCCATACAAACAAACATTAAACAATATAAGGAATGACACCCTAGTGCTCTATGAATATCTTGGAATCTTTTGGTGTCTTAGATAGATTTCATTTTTATGTTACTGAAAAGCAATTGTTTATTTTTTATTGTATTGACCTTAATTCAGTCAATGTTAAAATTAAGAGATGGAGTTATTCGTTTTAAAAGACATTGCCGATCTTCAATACCGTTATAAAATTGTTAACTATTGCTGGAATGGAAGAAGAGATAAAAAAAAATGAGGGGGTTATAAAATTGACGTATCTTCTCACTGCGAAAATTCTAGTTACAACCTTCTCTTGATAGCTCGAGCAATGAAAACTGCTTCTGTATCGGCAATAAGTCGTCGTATTTATGACTTGTACATCGTAAATATAAATTGCATGGGGATAAATTTATATGGGTTTTAATTATTGTATCTTTTCAATTACGATTCTTCTGAAATATTGCTTTGGATAGCCGTTGATATATCTTTGCAAATTACGTAGGTAAAGTTGGGTAATAAACAAAGCTAGTAGTCGAACACATTTAAACAATGGCAAATCCAATTGTTTGAAGGAATAAATAAATGCCTAATAAATTACAGAAAATTTATAGATCGAGTTTAGTGAATTATTAGAAGTTTAATATTGAAGTCTCGAACTTAATATTCTTAATATTGAAGAACAGAATTTTCAAGATATAGATAATTTTATAGGTAACTTAATGATTTATATTAAATTAATTATATAATTGTTGATAGAATTATTTAGTACTCTTTAAAGTAATTGGTGATTAAGAGTCTAATGACGTCTTCTTAATAACTTCAAAACACTTATGGCGGCGGTTTCGAATCATTACGCTATTTAAATTTTTTTTTTTGCCAGTTTAATAATTGTATATTGCCTTTACACGGATAGGAAAGTAAAGTCTACACAAATAATAATAATAATAATTGTATTATAAAATAATATTATGACATCATGGTAAGAAAATTTTTTAGTGATGTTTTATTTAATAGACGTTGCATAGAAACGGATCGAGGGGCTGTTTTTTATTAAATCTTTTGGTTGTGCTTGATCAGTCAAATTATAAATATTTTGTTTAAATTGACAAATCCCAAAGCCACTGTTCCTTACTTCTATAAGAACTTACACAAAATACAGCCCTGTTTTTAATTTAAATAAAAAAATGTAATGCTTAGATTTAAAAAATATTTTTTATTTTTATTTTATTTAATTCAATGATATTTACAACTATAATGGTATTATATCAAGTAAATGTGCAAAAATGTAGAATATGACATGAAAACACTTGTGGAGAAACTACCCATCGATAGCACTCCAATAAAGTTCTATAGTAGATGATCTCGAGGCCATCTTCTTTTCAGACGTCTCGGAGGGTTATCAGGAATAGTATGGGAAGCAAGCTGAGAGACTAGCGGATTCAAGTGCGTATGGAGCTTGTTATGGAAGGATAGGTATCTAGTTTGGGCCAAATCAGTAACATATGGGATATTAAGATCATGATGGATGAGTTTGTTTGTGACATAATAAGGAGCATTGAGGATTTTACGAAGGATTTTGGATTGCAAGGATTGGATACGAGATGAATTGGATGGTTTAGTAGAGCCCCAAAGCTCAACTCCGTATGCCCAAATAGGTCTGATGACTGTCATGTAAATAAGTCTTTTGTAATTAATTGGTAGCTTAGAGCGTTTGTCCAGTAAGTGTTAAAAAATATAAAATAAAAAAAAGCTACACAGTATTCCAATATTTCGATTTTAGAACTGTCAATTCAATGCAGAGAACATAGTGAAATATGATTAAGGCATTTATCTTATAAACTATACATTTTTTAAATATTTTTATTTTGAAGAGAAATGATTTGTCCTAAGAAGATTTGTCATAAAAAGATTGATCTCTGATTGAGATGCGGAAGACCCGGGTCCGAATCCCGGCCAGGACAAATCTATATACAAAATATATCATATAATATATAATTTATCTATAATACAACCCCCTTAAAAACTAAAAAATAACAAACATTTCATTATTTTATTTAATGAAAAATACTCGATTTCTCACTAGGGGCGTATAAAGCATGCGAATTGAAATGAGAAAAGTTAAATGCATCAATTAATAAAATAAAACAAACTATATCATAATAAAAACATGTTTAAATATTAGAACTGTTATTTAACGCAGTGGACCAAGATTAAGACATTTTTCTAATACACTATATTTTTATTTTATAATTAAAATAAATCTAAAATTAAAAAAGTAATTATTTTATTTAATGCAAAATTCTAAATAACTCAAAAAAATACTGAGTGAGTCTTTATATTTTAATTGGCACATTTTTGTTATTTTGTATCCCAAATTAGTGAATTTATATTTGTATGTAACAATTAAAAAAACAGACGCATCATATTCCAATATTTCGATTTTAGGACTGTTATTGCAATACAGAGAACGCAGTGAAAAGGTTAAGACATTTTTCTTATATACTATTTTTTTTATATAATTATCATAGAAATTTAAATATAAATTAATCATTAACTTGCTTAATGCAAAAGTACTCAATATCTCAAAACAATGCTAATTTTGTACTCATATTTTAATAGACTATGGGAGTAAAAATACGTACCAAACTAAACTTAATTTTTTTAGATTAATAACGGGGTAGCGCTACTTAAACTTAAGTATGTAGTACAATTAAATGATAAAACCCTGCACCACTACAACCCGTGAAAGAACTAGAGTCCAGTACATGGTAGAGACTGTACCGTTTCGTGAACGACGGTTCTGCAAGGAGGTGACGTCCTAGATCACGCTCAACCACCAGATTTTTCCTCTTCTATTTTTACATTTTATAGACGCTGGGTGAGCCCC
Source organism: Troilus luridus (assembly GCA_964056705.1). NCBI lineage: Eukaryota > Metazoa > Arthropoda > Insecta > Hemiptera > Pentatomidae > Troilus > Troilus luridus. The sequence goes on along the minus strand of OZ057417.1, from coordinate 44,844,087 downwards.
AGGAGGGTCCTAGATCCCATATGATCCATCTCCGGCTGCAAACAGACTAAATAAAAGTCATGGCCTGCAGCGGGATTTGAACCAGGATTTCCGGCATGGTAACTCAGTGCTCTACCACTGAGCAACTCCGCTCCCTTACAATTAAATGAGCAGTTGTATAATTTATAAATAAGGGGTTGTTTCAACCCCTATCTAGTAAAGAAGTTCGTGTTTTTTCTGTTTGTTTTTTTAAACTTAAAATCATGATTTCCGGACAAGCCAATTGAGTAGAATGCAAAGAACTCTTTACAGAAGAGAATACAACACGCAACTTTACCACGCTATAGTTTCCTGCTTAATAACTTTCGGACAGCCCATGAGTGAATTGCTATGTGATCTCAACCTAATCGCGATGATATCATTAATTTCCACGATGATTAACCTCCCCGACTTCATCAGGTAATCCCACTAAGTCGATTCTGGTAATTGCTTTGAGCTTAGTGCTGTCTAATTTGTTCTTGCACGGCCCCAGAGAAATAATACCTGAACAATCTATCCTCTTTTCTCTTATAATATATATCATCAAAATGAAATATTACTGTATATAATATAGACTTGAATAATAGTTAGTTGACCGTATATGTATGAAGATGGAAATTGTCAGGGAGGAGGTAAAAAAAAAAATTCCGCAGGTTGTCGCCTCGAGTTGAGTCACAAGTTTTAAGTTTTTATTTTTTTTATTTTCAAAAAAACAAATTATCGTGAGCTTTATTATAGAATAGAGAATGTAATTATGGGTAATGAGTATATTTCAGTAATCATTTAATTCTGTAATAAAAGTTTCAACTAACATTTCGAAGTGTAAATGATATATGTCTGTTGAATCGTTCATTTATAAATGAAATTATTACCGAAGAATACACAATTCCCATAACTACATTCTCTTTTCCATACTAAAGCTCATGTTAGCTTGTATTTTTGGAAATTATTAAAACGGAAACGAAGGAAAATTTAAAACTTCTTTCGACTGAACTCGAAGCAACGACCTGCGGGATAATTACCAATATATGTCATAAAAGTTAAATATTATACAGAATTTTTTTATCTCTCCCCCCCCCCCACGGTAACCCCATGGAAGGACCGCCTATTAATATTACGACATGCACCATGCTTAAATAAGCATATTTAATTTAAATTAAATCTGTCAATATTAAATTCTGTGGATTTCATATTAACAGATCAATTTACAGAATTGCATTAAAATAATATTCAATTAGGTATAAGTTAGATTATAAGAAATTTAAAATTTACAGATGTATATAATTTACATTATTATAAATAGTAATGTTAGAGTAAAAATAATATTAAATTTGTAATCATAAATCATAGAATTAAAAAAATACAAAAATAAATAAAAATATGAAAGAAAATTAGTATCTTAAGCACAGCATCAAGGTTTTTATACAATAATTTCTATAACTAAAAATATTACAGAATAAGTTGTAAACAAATAATATTAAGTTCAAAGTCTGTAATTAGCAAAATATTATGTACATTACTTGTCAACTGCCCTTCTTTGGTTGTACAGTTGATGAAAGTCAATATCTTTAAATTTAGATAAAATTAAGTGTTCTGTTTTGACTCCTTCAAGTTGATGCTTAACGTTTCTTAAGTATATAAACGTGTTGTCACAAATCATTTAAAGAAAATTAACTTGTCAAGTTCGGTCTCGACATTAGTAAGCACGTGTCTTTTGTCTCGAAATCTAAAAATCAGAATTAATAAAAAACTACCATCCTTCTTGCGGATGTGAAATGTGACCGCTAACTCCAATAGATGTCCAACTTCATAAGGTATTGCGTAGAATAATTGGAACGAAAAAGGATCAGACCACAGGAGAATTTAAAAGATTACACCAAGGAATCGCGGTGCATGCAACCTGCAATGAAATGAGTACATAAAAATAATTGACAGAATTTCTTGGACTTTATTATGCTTGTTGCTTTTACACTTATTATGTCAAATGGTTGAAACTTCGATTTCGGTTTAAGATCCTAAAAAAAAATATATACCCTTAAGGTTATTAGAGATTTTTCAATTTATTTTAATATATTGGCTCCAGAGCTATTAGTCATAATTAACCTATATAACGAACAAGGGGATGGGGATATTTTTTATGATACTACATTGAAAAATATTATACATGTGCCTAAAAAATAATATTTTATATAAAAAACCTGTACCACCCAGACCCGTTCACGGGTTGTAGTTCAGTACGTGGTAGAGACTCATGGACAACGGTTCTGCAAGGAGGTGACTTGTTCTAGGTCACGCTCAACCCCCAGATCCCCCCCCCTTATTTTGGGTATCTTATTTTTATAAAAATACCCAAATGGTATATTTGGGTACCCAAAATAAGGGGGAAATTTGGCGGTTGAGTGTGACCTAGGACAAGTCACCTCCTTGCGGAACCGTTGTCCATGAAATAGTAAAGTCTCTACCATGTACTGAAACCCAGACCCTTCATGGGTTGCAGTGGTACAGGTTTTTTTTAATAATATTTTATAGAGACCGGGTGAGCCCCAGGAGGGTCCTAGATCCTATATAATTTATCTTCGGCTGCAACACAGACTAAATAAGTCTTGCCTACAGCGGGATTTGAACCAGGATTTCCTGCATGGCAACTCAGTGATCTACAACTGAGCCACTCCGCTCCCTAATATATTTTTTTATAATAAAACAAATATTTTATATAATATAAAAAGAAATAATAGAATTATTTTCATTTTTTTATTAGCTCTGTATTAAAATGCCTTCAGGTTTGCTTTTATATATAGTTCATATAATCGACAATAATTTTTATTGTTTTACGAACATAAACATAACAAAAATAAGAAAATACCCGGTTAATATTATTGAAGTGATAGATGGACACATGGACTGTTGGTACTGTTGGGTGAAGACGCGGAAACTATAAAGCTAAATACAGAAATGTTGATGAATGCAGATAAGGAAATAAGTCTGGACGGTAAATATTATTCGAGTGATAGCGTCACGAAGATTAAGATGGCCCTGTAAAGTTTCTGGACTTATTAACAAACGAATAAAAAGTTAATAAGCGTTGTTTCGTCTGAGGGGTTGACCGAGGCTTAGGTGGGAGGATATGGAATGATCTGGCGGGTTTCGGTTCTATTCCGTGGAGAAGAGATGGTATCGGCATCGAGCCTTCGGGTTTACTAAGTCTAATTATTATTATATATATCTTCTACTTATTTTGACGATGCCTTCCTTAGACCAGTTTATTACCATTCCAGGGGCTCTGGACAGTAGCATATTTCCGGAGATATTTCTTGAAGACCTCCAACAAGGAATTAGATGAGATCTCTCGGAAGGGAAAAGAGTTGGACAAAGTAATTGCTCACAACTGTTGTGTAGAACGATAAAGTCAGGTCGCTTCTTGAGTAATGTTGCTTTTACTGCGTTCTCTTCCACGCGTTACTTCCGTACCTAACTCCTTTTCCCGTAGACGTTAAATCACCATTAGCTTTGTTATGTGAAGTTGCGTTTGTAGTTGATATTCCATAAGGTTTATGATTATTTATCTTGGTTTTTTGGATGGGCTTGTGCCCTATATAATTATTTCAGTTTAAAAAAGAAATAAAATAAACAGTGTTTCCTTCCTACAAAGGCCAACATTTGTATAATGAATTGAAGTTTGTCCATATGTTTATCCCTGTTACTCCATTAAGAACAAAATAACACTTTACCAATTAGAGATTGTCCATAACTGATTAAAAAGAAAAAACTGTACCACTATTACCAAATGTAGGTTTAAGTACATGGTTCTTCAAGGTAGTATCCTTGGCCCAATCCTTTATACAGTTTATACAGCTGACATCCCAACTCATCCTAATACTATCCTTACCACGTATGCTGATGATACATGTGTATTATCTGTCAACACCAATCCAATTATTGCATCCCAAAGCCTCCAATCCCATATCACTAATCTTGAAGAATGGTGTCAAAACTGGAGAATTAAAATAAACTCTCAAAAATCGCATCAAATCACTTTTACCTTACGTCGTAAACCAATGACTTCCTGCCCTTCAGTATCCTTTAATAATATCCCACTGGTGCCTGTAGAACAGATCCGATACTTAGGGTTGCATCTTGACAAACGATTAACCTGGAATCCTCATACGAGACTGAAAAGACAAGAAACTGCTCGACGTTTCAGGCTACTTCAACACTTACTAGACAAACGCTCTAAGCTCCCAATTTATTACAAAAGACTCATATACATGACCATCATACGACCTATTTGGACCTACGGAGTAGAGCTTTGGGGCTCCACTAAGCCATCGAATTCCTCTCGTATCCAATCCCTACAATCCAAAATCCTTCGTAAAATCCTTAATGCTCCTTATTTTGTTAAGAATAAAATCATCCATAACGACCTCAATGTCCCATTTGTTGCTGATTTGGCCCGAACCCGCTATCTATCCTTTCATAACAAACTTCATTTCCACTCAAACCCTCTGGTTTTAAACCTAGCTTCCTCTTCAATTCCCGATAATCCTCCGAGGCGTCTGAAAAGAAGATGGCCCCGTGACTTCTTAGTTGAACTTATGATTTGAGTACTACCAGTGGGTAGTTTCTCTACTTGTCATGTTCACATGTCATTATGTATCGCTTAGCACATTTACTAGATGTATTTTTATTATACAGTTGTAAATATCAATAAATAAATTTAAAAAAAAAAAGAAAAAAAAGTACATGGTAGAGATTATGTTTCTAGGACTATGGTTATGTAAGGGGATGATTTGACAGAGATCACGCTCAACCGAATTTACTCCACTTTATAGAGGCTGGGTAAACCCCAGGACGGTCTTTTCAGGACGGTAGGTTCCACCGGGCGTTTTTATAGTCACTAATCGATAAAGTTTGTATTTATCTGCTTTTTTTGTTTGATTCCATAGGCTTGTGTCCTATGAAAACAATTATGAATTAAAATTTCATAAAATTAATCTTTTTTTTCTGGAATACATAAAAGATTTTAAACATGAATTTGATTTAAAAATTGCCAATTAACCAAACCGACGGTTGTGTAAGGAAGTTTTACACGTTATTTTAATATTCTAACTAGAAATATTCAGCAAACATTTAATATAAACTACAACCCATGAAGGGCTAAGTCCGAGACCCTTCACGATATTGTTTCTTGGACAACGGTAGTGCAAGGCCAAGATCACATTCACCGCTAGGTTTTTCCTACGTTTTTGTAGAGGATAGGTGAGCCTAGGGTGATTTGTGTATATACCACAGGGACCATCCGTGGCTTTTTTCAGATTAAATAATCACCTGTCACTGGTAGATTCGAATCCGGTCAGCACAGCATATCAGCGCTCTACAAACTAAGCTAGGGAGCGGACTGGCTCAGTGGTAGAGCACTGAGTTGCCATGCCGGAAATCCTGGTTCAAATCCCGCTGTAGGCCATGATTTTTATTTAGCCTGTTTGCAGCTGGAGATGGATGATATAGAATCTAGAACCCTCCTGGGGCCCACCCAGCCTCTATAAAATATTATAAAAATAGGGTACCCAAAATAAGGGGGGGATCTGGCGGTTGAGCGCGACCTAGGACAAGTCACTTCCTTGCAGAACCGGTTCACGATTGTAGAGGTACAGGTTTTTTTTTAAACTAACCTACGCCGCTGTACAAAAACATATAATTATTTGTAAAATCCAACTCAGGACCTAGAAATCAGTTGTCGATTTTTTAAATTTGTTATCTTAGATCAGAACAATTTTTTTTTCTTTTGGCATATTAACAATTAATTAATGAACTTTAAAACCATAATTAATAACGTAGTTGGTTACATCGTCCGGGTTAAGGTTGGAGATGAGCTCCGTTGAGGAGAGCATGGCGAATCGTGGTGTTGTAAATAATTGATCATAACCCAAGGCTGAAATCGGAACTAGTTTAAGCGGTCGATCTTGTGGGACTTCGACTTAACTGCTTATAAATTATTGTGGCTTTGAGCAATAAATTTAAGTTGTCAAGCATAAACTTAAAAATTGGCAATACTACATGATAAGACCAGCTAGCAACACAATTGGTTCTAGGTTGCATGGCATGGGAATTACCTGATGGCATAGGTGTAGTGGTAAGCATAAAAACCTACTATGTCCAAGATTGCAGGTTCACACCCCGGTAGATGCCCTTAGAATTTTTTAAAACGTGAAAAATCCTTGGTTATGCCGTCCTTCGGGGGGTGCGTAAAAATCCCAACCCTAATTATACCTGGATAAGGAAAATTTATTACTCCCACTGTATTAACGCGTGATAATAAATAAACAAATTTATTTAAACTTTAAAATGTTTACTCTTATTGCAATAACAAAAATACAATATATGAATAAGGTATATTTTTATGACATTTTGGTAATGGTTTTTGTGCAGTTGGGAACCCTGTTTGTGACAGATGTCATTGAGGTTAGGTTTCGGCTGTCTACATTGTGGCATTTCTGAGGGAAAATGATGTTTTTTTGCTTTCCAAAAAATGGTTTATAGAAATTGTGAAAATACCTTGCAAATGCGTTAATAGTGCCGAATGTGTAGGGCGGTGTGTTGCTCTGGATCCCTGGTTCAAATCCAGTTGTGGCAGAAATATAATAATATATTAAAAGCAAAAGATTAACCCTGTGCGATCTGTATACTCCACTGGGGCTCACCAATATCTCTAAAGTGGATAACCGTCATTATCATTAATTAATAATTACATCATTATAATGTAGTATAACATAATATAATAAACGACTATTTTAATCATATGAATTAATATAATATTTTTATTTGTATTATATTATATTACAAAAAAAACTATACCACTACAACCCGTGAACGGGAATGGGGTTCAGTACATGGTGGAGACTGTACTGTTTCACGGACAACGGTTCTACAAGAAGGTGACTTGTCCTGGGTCACGCTCAACCGCCAGATTTTTTCCCCTATTTTGAGTACCCTGTTTTTATAACATTTTAAAGGGGCTGGGTGAACCACAGGAGGTTCCTAGGTCCTGTATGATCCATCTCCGGCTGCAAACAGGCTAAATAAATGTCATGCCTGCTGCGGGATTTGATCCAGGATTTCCGGCATGGCAACTCAGTGCTCTACCACTGAGCCACTCCGCTCCCTTTTTATTTTGTATCACACAAGTTAAAATAATGAACGTCAATATAAATACTTACATAGCAATTAAAGTTGTGACTCAACGAAAGCAATATTTTTCTTCAATCTTGACTTCCTCTTAATGGCAACTTAGTCTCAAATATTTTTTTATAATTTTAGTTGTACTTGTTAAATAATAATTGTAGGGAATAGGTTTTTTTACGAAAATAAAATAATATTATATAACAAAAATAAATAAAATAATCAAATTATTATATAATACAATAATATTATATTATTTTATTTGTATTGAGAATTTATTTTTTATATTTATTATCATTTGAACTATATAAAAAGGAAAAAGTTCTATATGCAGTACTTAATGTACAACTAAATTCAAATTTACAATTTACAACTAAATTGTATTATTTAAACTATAGGGGAGCGGAGTGGCATTTCGAAAAACCTGGTTCAAATCCTGCTGCTGGCTGGCATTTTATTTGATCTGTTAGCAGCCGGAAATGGATTAAATGGGATCCAGGACTATCCTGGGGATCACCCAGCCTCTATAAAGTGGGTACCCAAAAAAGGGGGAAACTGGCGGTTGAGCGTGATCTAGGACAAATCACCTCCCTGCACAACCGTTGTCCATGAAACAGTACAGTCTCTTCCATGTACTGAACTCCAGACCCATCCAGGTGTTGTAGTGGCACATTTTTATTTTTTATTTCAAATATATTAAAAAGTCGATCTTCTTTTCTTCTCAAAAATACCGACATGTTTCCAATGTACTTACAACCTTTTAAGGGAGAGTTCACGATAATAAAGTAAATTAAAAAGTTGGAAGCCGTAATTAGCTCGCGTGTTACTTGGAGACTTGCGCTGCCAATCACGGACTTAAATGGGGCTTTCTTCACTTTCCTGTCTGATATTTTAGAAGCTTTTGTGTTGAAGGAACATAATTAAGTCACTTTGTCTAAAACAAAACATTCTGACATCTTCTTGCGTTAGTAATGTAATGGATCTAAAGAGGAATTCTAGTATCACCAGGAACATAATAATAATATTTTGGTAAACTAATGTTTATTAATCATTAAACGTTACTTTATGCTGCTATAGCTGATCCAACGATGCTACAGCCTGATTCCTATATTTTGACTATCTTGAATAATTTTTAAAACGGAGTCCTATATTTTGACTATCTTGAATAATTTTTAAAACGACCTTCTACGAGTAGGTGATACCTCCGATGAATGGCATAACCAAGTATTTTTTACTCCAAATAAAAAACCTCTAGGGCTAACTTCTGGGCTTCGAACCCACGATCATGAACATAGTAGTTTGTTATGATAACCAATAGACTACAGGAACCCTTATTTATTGTAAAAATTTAATTGTAATATAATATTTTAAAATATTTTTGTTTTGAAGAAAAAAGATTTGCCCTGGCCGGGATTCGAACCCGGGTCATCTGCATTTCAAGTGCAGTGTTCTAAACCACTGAGCTACCAGGGGTCGTATCCAAGTCAGAGAAATCCGTTCTCTTCACCGATCCTATACCCCCGTGTTCTCGCAATTTTTTGCGATGTATACACGGGGAAGAATGTTCATTGAACATTAATTTAATTAGGATCTTGTTGACATACTTCAATATATCAATTATAATTTATTTTTATTTTTATAGTGATTATTTTTAAATATTTTTGTTTTGAAGGGAAAAGAATTGCCCTGACCGGGATATCTTTTCTCTTCAAAACAAAAATATTTAAAAATAATTACCATCAAAATAAAAGTTAATAAAAATAATATTTTTAACTTTTTTTTATGTACATTTTTTTGTTATTAGTAATTAACGTCACTATATGCTATGGCTAATGCTCCTATGGCTAATCGGACGATGTTACAGTTGGAGTCGTAAATTTCGCTTCTCCGGGTGTAATTAGAATAAGGCTCTTTAGCGAGTACCTGAAACCGCACAGGTTTGGGAATTACATTTTACGCTCCCTCTGAATGATTATCCTGTCCTAAAATAATTTTTATTTCCTTTAAACAACCCCGAATTTAGACATATAAAACTGTTATGCTGACCTCTATATACCTCCAATAATTCTGGTTATAGAGATAGGGGAATATATTTTTTTTTTTGTTTTTGTGCTTCTAATATACTTGATAAATATTTTTTACCGCTGATATCCATTTTTAGAATGTCTATATTATAATTAAAATTCCATTTACTTTTTCATGTTTTTTGTTCATACATAAATAACCGGGTTGTTGTAACCGCTAAAGTTTCCAATTTAAGAAGAGTTCCTAACAACGCACAAGTTCTGTACCTCCATTTTACACCCCCTTTTAAGGACGGCATAACTAAGTATTTTTTACTTGCTTTTAAAAAGCTTTTTTTTAGAGCGCTGAGTTGCAATGCTTAAGGCCCTGGGTTCAAATCCAGCTCGCTGGCAGACTTCACCTCCCTGCAAAACCGTTGTCCAAGAAACAGTACAGTCTCTACCATGAATTGAACCCCCGATCTTGAGAATAGAAGGTTGTTATGTTAACCACTACACCACAGATCACCCCACATCAGATATACATAATTTCAATCAACTTAAAGAACACACCCAGGTAAAACGTTGGATATCGATTCCCTAGCTTGCCCTGCAAATTAATAAGATACAGTTGCTAGAATGGCAGCAATAAAACAAGCAATCAAAAAGAGCCTTCATCGTTTGACTTTTTTAGTTCCCCCTCACGGTTTTAATTAAAGCTGTAGCGCATTGTTGCTGAGCTGGGGTCGCAATTTTAATTCCTTTCGGCTTTTCCCCGACTCAATAGCCAGAGCACCGTTTGCGAACACATCGTTCGATATTGAAACTAATCAAGGTGAGACTTCGTCGGACACGTGTGAACATCCTACCTTTAATTTTAGGAATGAGTTAAATACTTTTTTTTTTTTTCGGTAGAACTACAAAATTGGTCATACGTCTTTTCACTAGAAAAACGGGATTAAAAACAGAATTCTTTGCTATGTAGTGTATGATATATCCAACTGTACATGAGTTATATGACTGTATGACAGTATCTTTATTTAATGATCACAATAATAGTATTTATAAAAAAAAAATAGATGCAGAAATAATTTTTTTATGTTTATAGTAGTAAACTTATACAATTTTTTTTTTGTGATTCATAATGTGAAGTGAGAAAATGTTTATTTATAAATTATCTTCCAGTTTCTTTATTATCGGTGAAAATGGGCAAGGATATTTGTTATATATTCTCTACAGAGTATTTTTCGTTTTTTCGTCTATTGAAATTTTGTTTAAAAAAATAAATAAAATGTACCACTACAACTCATGATAGATCTAGGATTCAGTACATAGCAGAGACTATTGCTATGATTTTAAGGTTTTAGGGGAAAAAAAGCGGATGAATAATGTAATAAAGGCATTCTTAAACTATAAATGCTTTTGGAAATCGCTAAAGTTTATAAAAAGTAACGAAATCATCTTAAGAATAAAAATTCATTTTGGGCGATTTATTTCAGTATCTTTGAGTGAAGTATTGTTGCGATATCACACAATAAATATAACTTAACTGAAACGCGTAAGATGGCAGTTTATTATTAATTATATTTATAATAATAATAAGAGTTAGCGAACCCGAAGGGTCGATGCTGATACCAGCAATCTCTGTTAACACACTTCTGTCCAAATCCGCCAGATCACTCTTAACGCAATCCTCCCACCTACACCTCGGCCTACCCTTCAGACGTTTCCCAGTCGGTACAGCGCTTATTAAATCTTATAATTTATTTGGTTTTCTATTTTGGTGGTAATGGATAACGTTTTCAAAAGAACAAGAGGACTCTAATGTAATCTTTATTTAAATATTTCTAAACATTCTTAACGGTAAAGAAAGATAAAATAAGAAGAAAAAATAGGGCAGTGAAGGAGAAAATCGGACGGAAATCTCAGTTGAAGATAACAATATCTAAAAATGAAGATCTAGATATCTAGCTTCGCTAGTAGGAACTTTAAAAACAGCCTACAACAAAAACAGCCTAAGCTCTCTCAAAGCGAGCAAGTAATTCCTGTATTTGTATCTCGATAAATAAAGTGAGAGGTTGATCTTTATTCTTTATAGATAGTAATAAATCTTTTATTTATGTTATAAAATTATAACATATTGAACATTAAACTGATAAATACAAACAGAAGGTTATAATGCAGGATCTACGATTGATTATATTTTCTAATTAAATAATTCACTATATAATTAGTCCAATGTGATTGGAATTAAAAATTTGACTCATTCAAGATTATTGAAAATAAAAATGTTAATTGAATAGATTAAATTTTTAATTGGTCAGTAGCAAAGGTCGAGAATTACAAACGATTTTTTAAACAGTGCTAAGTTAAAATTATTTGAATATTTTTGTGTTTAAATATTAATTTTTTATTTATCCTATTAAATAGTTATTTTTTTATTTTATATTTATTATTCTTATGATGGTGATAATTTTTAAAAATATTTGTATTTTGAAGAGAAAAGATTTGTCCAGACTGGGGTTCAAAACCGGGTCACCCGCGTCTCCGTCGTGGTGCTCTAACTAACTGAGCTAACCTGGCTCGTAACATGGCCAGACAAATCCATCCTCTTCACTGAGCCCCGTGTTCTCGTAAGTTTTGCTATGCATATTTTTTTTTTAATTTATGTATTTAATGCATATATAATTTATGTAACCAAAAATTGTATAAATGCATTATTATTAGCTGAAATAAAAAAAAAAAAAGTTAGAAGATCCCTATTTCAAAAGTTACAGCAGAACAAGATCTTTATTTCTTATTTTCAATAAAATTGAAATTAAATATACCAATTATTTTAAATTATTCATTTAAAAAAGAGATAAGAAATCAATATCAGACATCTTATTTTCAATGAAACTCTACTAATGTTATATTATTTTTATATGTTATAAAAATGCATAGGAGAAAATGATCTATACCCATTTTTTAAAATTATTTATTTAAAAGAATTAAGAAGAACTCTATTTCAAATATATTTTGAAGTAATTAAAAATAAATAAAAATTACTTGACTTGATTATTACGTATTACTTAAGTTTCAGGCCCCTACTAAGCCATCGAATTGCTCTCGTATCCTAACTTAGTTACGAATAAAGTCATCAGTAACTATCTTAATGTCCCATTTGTTGCTAATTTGGCCCGAATCCGATATCAATCTTTTCATGAAAAACTTAATTCCCACTCAAACCCACTATTTTCAAAACTAATTTCCTCTTCGATTCCCTATAATTCTACGAGAAAAAGATGGCCTCGTGAACTTTTAACTTAAATCTGTTATTTATTGTAGTTTCTCTGCTTGCCTTTACATATTTGTCATTATATGTCATACGTATATTTAGTTGTATTATTTAATATAGTTTACATTTTAATAAATAATTATTTGTTAAATGTTAATCACACATTTAGTGTTACTAGCTTAGTCTGTTGATATTTTTCGTAATTAGCTATTTCTAATAATTAAATTTTTATGGGTGTATAGTACGATAAGAATTCTAATACCTAGGTATGATTATCTACGTGGTTACCTGAATGCCAGAAGTGCCAAAAAGTTGGAAATATTTCTTATTTATTTGATATAGAATAATAAGGTCAGATTCGACAAGGCACGTAAGATGTAATGAAGTTTTGAGCTTTATCTGACAGAGAAAAATCTACCCGAGAACAATGAACGAAGAATCTGTTATTACCTGAACGTATTTTCCGATGTTCTCGTTGTTTATATTTTATTGGTTATTTCTTTCAACTAAGCTGAGTAGTCATGCCGAAGTTCCTGGGTTCAAATCCCGCTGCTGGCAGCCTTTTTTTAAATCTAATAGCGGCGGGACACGGATCCTATAGGATCAAGGACCCAGCCTCTATAAAGTGGGTACCGAAAGTAAGGGGGAAATTTGGCGTTATCCGGCGGCTGAGTGTTATTCAGTACAAATCATCTCCCTGCACAACCGTTGGTAAAGAAATAGTACAGTCTCTACCATGTACTGAACCCTTGACTTTTTCACGGGTTGTAGTAGTATCCTTTTTTTTCTGAAAATGTATTTTTTATCTTACTAATAATTTATATTCTTATAACACAAATAAACAATGATATTTCAGATATAAAATGGTGTATTGTGTCTCCGAAATAAGGTCGTTTTTAGTTATGGTTCCTTATGGCTATGTGGGATATGCAAAGGGACGATGGAACAGAACTCAGTGAGAAAAAACCCCAGGAAAAACTGGAAGGTTACTAAGAGAGCTGGAAAAGAAATTACTGGAATGTAAGTGATGGGTCACCTAGCTGCCTCGGAGGTTGGGAGTTACTGCTACAGAACTCATATACATCTCCTACCTTTTCTTGATGGGGGGTTTTAAAGGGTTAAAACGTAATTTGGACCATAAAGAATTAGGGTTTCTGTTCCGCAGTTTGTCCCTTCGAGATGAGTTACAACAAGTTTTAACTCTTTATTCGTACCATTTTTATTAAGATATCGTGAGCTTTACAATAGGAAATTGGATTTCGGTAATGATTTCATCAAGAAATAAAAGTTTTAATTAACATTTCGAAGTGTAGATGATATATGTTTGCTAAAATGTTAATTTCTTGATGAAATTTTTTTTAAATTTATTTATTGATGTTTACAACAGTATTACAATAATACAACAAGTAAATAGGCTAAGTGATACATAATGACATGAGATAATTACAACTGGTAGTACTCAAATCACAAGTTCAACTAAGAAAGGTCACGGGGCCATCTTCTTTTCAGACGCCTCGGAGGATTATCGGGAATCGAAGTGGAAGCTAGGTTTGAAACTAAAGGGTTTGAGTGGGAATGAAGTTTGTTATGAAAGGATAGATACCGGGTTCGGGCCAAATCAGCAACAAATGGGACATTAAGGTCGTTATGGATGACTTTATTCTTAACAAAATAAGGATCATTGAGGATTTTACGAAGAATTTTGGATTGTAGGGATTGGATACGAGAGGAATTCGATGGCTTTGTGGAGCCCCAAAGCTCTACTCCATAAGTCCAAATAGGTCGTATGATGGTCATGCAGATGAGTCTTTTGTAATTAATTGGGAGCTTAGAGCGTTTGTCTAGTAAGTGTTTAAGTAGCCTGAAACGCTCGATGAAATGATTATCGAAGTATACAAATTTTGCACATTTACATTCTCTTTTAAATACTAAATCGCATGATAACTTGTATTTTGGACAAAAGAAAAAGGGATACGAATGAAAAGTTAAAACTTGTTTAAAAATCAGACTCAACTCGAAGGGACAACCTGTGGTATTATTAAGTTTGCTTAATAGTATTGTAGAAAATAATAATTATATGTATAATTTAAGTTAAATACATATAGTTCGATATTTTGAACTCATATTATTATGGGAGCGGGGAGCACTGTGTGATCTGTAGACCCTATGGGGCCTCACCCAGCCTTTATAAAATATAATTAATTGGGAGAAACCTGGGAGTTGAGCGTGATTTAGGACAAATCACCTTTCTGTACAACCGTGGTCTTAGAATCAGTAAAGTCTCCACCACGTACTGAACCAAAGACCCTTCGCGGGTTATTGAGGTAACAAGATAAAAAAATACCCAATTCTATATTGGCTCCAAAACTCGTAAAATCGTTAAAGCTTGGTAGACAAAAATGTATTGGAATTTCTCGTTTATTTTAACTCATTTATAATTTAGAGAGAGACTATGAATATTTTTTTGAAAATTTATTTATTCAAAATTACAACTGATATGAGAGGAATTAGATGGCTTAATGGAGCCCAAAAGCTCTGCTCCGTAGGAACAAAAAGGTCTTAAACTAGTCATGTATATGAGTCTTTTGTAACTAATTGGGGGCTTAGAGCCTATGCCTAGTAAATGTTGAAGTAGCCTGAAAAGGCAAATGAAATATTTAAAAAATAATAATTTATTATATTTATTTAAAGAATAATAAATTTATCTACTTTATTTTTATTATTACTGCTGTATTTTATGTCATGTATAGCTCCTTCTCCATTGATTTTATTCAATTCTATATTGGCTCCAATGCTGTGTTGGTTCAAAGCGAGTTTTTATTAAAAATCAACGTCAAAGCTCCGTAAACAAACATTTATTGGAATTTATCGTTTATTTTATTTATTTTTTGAGGGAATCAATGCAATATAAAATCAAATGATGGAAATTAAAACCTAATATTTCTAGAACATAATATTTTATACATTGTTTGGCAAAGCTTTGTCTAAACAGAGAGCTTATTGGTGACTATAAAAAAAATAAGTGCACCGCTACAACCCATAAGGATTCTTGGGTTCAGTACATGGTAGAGACTGTACTATTACGCCCCAATTTTCTCCCTATACAGGCTTGATGAGCCCCAGGAGGGGCTGTAAATTCCACAGTGCAAGTTTGTCTTTGTTAACAGAGTCAATTATTTATCGAAAAATTAATAAAATGTAAAAGTATTAAAATCTTATTTCCAAAAAAGGATGGTGGTTGGTCCGAGATGACACTCAACCACCAGGTGTTTTCCTAATTTATGGTACCGACATTATAGAGGCTGGGTGAGTCCTGGGAGGGTCTGTAGATCCCACAGGGTCGATTCTAGACTCATAAAGGTATAATCAGGCATTCACTATGATGAGTTAAAGTGGCTCTTCCCTCCCATTCGTAGACAATATTTCCTTAGTGTTTTTCTATACCAATCCATTAACTCGCAACACTCTTCATATATCTATAGTCTCCTCCAATTCAAATCCTCTGTCCAGCAGCACAAAACAAGATCCCGCCTTTCCGATCTCTACATTTCATCCCACAGAACTAAGGCATTCGAGCGTTCCTTCATCGCCAGATCCACCACTGTGTGGAACTCAATCCCTCCTTTCATCCGCCATTCTTCTTCACTGGCTTCATTTAAATTACTGCTTTCCATCATCTCTTGACATCCCAAAAAGACGCTCTCCAGGCAGGTCAATCTTCCGCTTGAATAAATTAGTATTGAATACTCGATCTCGTTACCTACGTGTTTTGTTTATTTTTCCAACAACAAAGAAGATACAGACTTTGTAAATACTTTATCGCATGCTATGCCATTCACTTATTTTATTTAGCAATTTCGTTGTTAACTGTTGCATTAATGTTATTTTGTTAATATAAATACCTTTATTTATTTGCGACAATTAGTCAAACTCCTGTCAAGTTTCGTACTTTTTATTTATTCATATATTTTTTTCCATTTCTGATTTTATTATGTTTTGTCAATCTTGATTACTTCATGATTTGTATTATCATGTAGCCTTCTGGCCAGATGAATATTATGTTTATTTTATTTGTTCATTATTGTTATTCTAAAGGGATCTTGGTCCCAGAATAAAGTTGGTTTTCTATTCTAGTCTATTCTATTATGTTAATGATAATCTACCATAATCGCCTTCGAATCCAGAAACAACTTTGTGTGCAGGTTTTTCCCTTTTTTGAGTACCCACTTTAGTAAGGCTGGGTGAACCTCTGGAGGGTCCCAGATCCATCCCCGGCTTTTAGCATTTAAATAAATTAATCATTATGATGCTATCGATATTAGTTTAGTTTATATTCTTCTTTGATTTCTCATCCATCATTCCAACGCATGAAAAAACAACAAAGCCTCCTACCCGGAGTCAATTTTATTAATTTGATTTCCTGAATAAGAGCGTCAAAGAAAGATTTCTGAAGGCCCTAAGGGCTGTATGAGGAATAAAGTCGCCCTGAATACTGATTTCCCCTTCAACTCACCTCCATCTCTCATAATCTGGATTTCCTATCTATATTATTTCTTCTTGATTCATTCTTTCCAATTTTAGATTAATTAAACCTATATTTTTTATATAGGTATTTATATTAAATATTATAGCTTAAGTATTTATGTATTGAAGAAATAATTGCTAAAATAATAGTCTTAACCCCCAAACTCATTATTATTACACCATTGTAATTCATAAAGAGTCAAGGTTTCAGTACATAGGATAAGGAATACACTGTTATTAAGACAACGATTGTGCAAGGTGGTGAGTTGTACGAGTCAACCCCCCCCCCCAACTTTTCTCCCCATTAAAGCCACCCATTTACAGAGGCTGAATAGGATTCATCTATAGCTGCTAGTATAATAAATATTTTATATGCCACCGCCGGGTTTTCACTCGGGAACCTTCACCATGGCAACTCTGCGCTCTATACCCTCATCTACCTTCCTACCTTCCTCATCGATAATAATGTATATATCCTGTACCACTACAACCCGTGAATGGTCAGGGTTCGGTACATGGTGGAGACTGCACTGTTTCATGTACAACGGTTGTCCAGGGATGTGATTAATCAGTGATATTCACTCCTTCTGTATTATAGAATAATTCACCGAGTGTGTATTAATCTGTTTTGAAATAACATATATTGTCTTTAATAAATAAATAATAAATTTTAAACAACTGATATAAAGCGTCACAAATCAGGGCTTGTAAAGTATCTGGGCTTCCAACGTTAATAAGCACTGGACTAATAGAGTGGGGGATAGGCCGAGGCGTAGGTGGGAGGATTGCATTAAGAATGATCTGGCGGATCTAGTTTGGGTAATGATCCGTGGAGAGAAGTTTGTAAGCAAAGATTGGCGGTATCAAATTCGATTCTTCGTGTTCGCCTTCTTAATATATTTAATTTAAATTAAAAATATCGATATCCTTATGTATTGTATTGTATATGGACTCTGTCCGGGTTAGTGGTTGAGCAATGAGTGGCAGTCCAGAAATCCTAGGGCATACACAGCCCCTACAAAGTTAGTACCCAAAACAGGGGGAATCTAGAGGTTGGACGTGTAATCTCGCTGCGGGCGAACCTTTTATTTATTCTGTTAGCTGCCGGGGATATGGGATCTAGGATCCTCCTGGGGCTCACCCAGCCTTTATAGAGTGGGTACCCAAAATAAGAGGGGGGAATCTGGTGGTTGAGCGTGATCTAGGACAAATCACCTCCCTTCACAATTTCCAAGAAACAGTAAAGTCTCTACCACGTACTGAAGGTCTTAGACCTTCATGTGTTATAGAGGTACAGTTTTTTGTTTTTTTTTAGGAGAATTTTTCTATACCTAACATCATATTATTTTCATTCTCTAATGCGATGAGAGGTGGAAATATCTGCAGCCTATTTTCAGAGTCAATGAAATGGTTGAAGATTGTTACTAATGGAAGAGTATTAGGAAAAAACAGGAAACTTAGGATCGATTGAGAGGAAATTATAGGAATAGAGAACGCGCTCTATCCTTTCCCCAGGATTGGGATTGTCTCAGATCCAGTAATCCTAGGCTTCCAACCAACTATTTACATCTCATCTCAAAGTCAATTTTCTTTTTTTAGATCGGTTGTATATAATACGGAGCAGGGTAGTTCACTGCGTAGAGCGCTGATTTACTGTGATGAAGGTCTCTGGTTCAAATCTGGAAGTGGCAGATAAATTATTTAATCTGTCAACAGCTACGGATGGATCTACAAATCCTTCGGAGGCTAACACAACCTCCATAATTCGGGTAACCATAATTCAGAAAAACCTGGCAGTTGAGCGTGTTCTCCGGCAAATCACCATCCTGCACAACCGCTGTTAGCAAGATCCTTCATGAATTGTAGTAGTGAAGATTAACATCTATTACATCTTAAATTTTTTAAAAATAATTTTAGTGACAAATGAAAGTTTCACTTATTTATATTTTTAAATATATTCATTTGAAAAGAAAAGATATGTCCAGGACCGGGACTCGAACCCGGGTCTTCCAGATCACTAGTCTGGGACTCTACCATTTGAGCTATCATGGGCCCTAATGAAGCACGCTTCTCGGCCATGGTCATATCTTTTCTTTTTTCTGATCCTAAGTCCCCGCGTTCTTGCATTTTGCGAAGTATACGAGAGGAAGAATGTTCTTTGAACATTATTTTAATTTGGATCTAGTTGACTTACGTCATTATAATTATTATAATTAATTTTATTTTAGTTGTTACTAATTTTTAAATATATTCATTTAAAATATTCATATATTCATATTAATATATTCATTTTTAAATATATTAATTATAATAATTATAATGACGTAAGTCAACTAGATCCAAATTAAAATAATGTTCAAAGAACATTCTTCCTCTCGTATACTTCGCAAAATGCAAGAACGCGGGGACTTAGGATCAGAAAAAAGAAAAGATATGACCATGGCCGAGAAGCGTGCTTCATTAGGGCCCATGATAGCTCAAATGGTAGAGTCCCAGACTAGTGATCTGGAAGACCCGGGTTCGAGTCCCGGTCCTGGACATATTTTTCTTTTCAAATGAATATATTTAAAAATTAGTAACAACTAAAATAAAATTAATTATAATATTTATATTTTTGTTCTGAAGAGAAAAGCCCTGGCCGGGATTCGAACCCGGGTCGTTTGCTTCACCGTAGTGCTCTAACCAACTGAGCTACCAGGGGGTCGCATCCAAGTCAGGCAAATCCGTTCTCTTCACCAATCCTATATCCCCGTGTTCTCGCAATTTTGCGATGTATACACGGTGAAGAATGCTCATTGAACATTACTTTAATTAGGATCTTGTTGACTTACGTCAATATATTATTTATAATTTTTATTTTTTATTAATTGCTATTATTTTTAAATATTTTTGTTTTGAAGAGAACGACTAGGATTCGACCCCTGGTAGCTCAGTTGGCTAGAATTATCTATTCTAATGATATTTTTTTTCTTAAAGAAATTTAAAATTTCGTATTTAAAATTTAACAATGGCAATTTTACATTATTTTCGGTCTCATTAATAATGAAATAATTTTTTAACCAATAATTAAAAATTATTATTTATAAAACTATAATGCTTTCAACTATTCTATATGGATGTGAAACGTGGGGACTAATTTTGAAGAACGGTCGAAGCGTAGGTGGGATGATTTCGTTAATCGTAATATTATGAATTTGGGTAGTAATCCGAGGATAGAAGTTTGTAAGCAAGGATTAGTGCATTGACATCGCTTCCGATTCTCCTAGCGTAATTATTATTTTACTGTAAAATTTATATTTTGTCAATTTATTACAAATTGTTAACTAATTAATTTAATACGCCATTTTTATATTTTTAAACAAATTTTCTTTCATTTATTTAATAATTTTTATTTTATCGTTATGAAAAATTTCCTTCAGTTTTCCAGCATTATGTAGCGATTCTATAGACGCATACCGTAGATCCTATAAATTCTATATTCTATAGACCCCATAGAACACTATGTGTCTATATTCTTTAGACACTAACACATACCTCTGGCGTTTGACATGGGTTCCACACGTCCAGAAACAATGAAAATCCTATATCAAAGACAAAGATTTCTTTACTCACTCCTTTCGGAACATTCAAAACTGAAATTTCGACAAATCTATTATTCTGGTACAATGCCCTTTCAGAATAACAATGTATTGTTTAAAAGTATACTCGTACCCAGAAACATACATATTAAAATAACTTAATACCAATAAAGAAAATAATTTCACTAGATTTTAAAACAAAATATTCAATTACTCAAAGCTACATGCACTTAGTAGTTACTCATATTTTAATAACGAAGTCGTATTAAAAAAAAAATTGCTTCTGGCTAAAAATTATATATTTAAAAGAAGCATATAAAAATTAAAAAATAATATGATAACAATAAACAAAGTAAAATGTTATTATAGAATTAATAATTAAAAGAATAAAGAGAGAAAATAAATTTATAAAAAACAATTTATTTATATCTTCTATTTAGTCTGTTAGCGGCTGGAGGTGGATCATATAGGATCTAGGACCCTCCTGGGGCTCACCCAGCCTCTATAAAATATTTAAAAAATAGGATACCCAAAATAAGGGGGGGGGATCTGACGGTTGAGGGTGACCTATGACAAGTCACCTCCTTCCAGAACCGTTGTCCATGAAACAGTACATTCCCTACCATGTACTGAACCCCAGACTCGTTTATAGGTTGCAGTGGTACGGTTTTTTTTAAATAACAATAAACAAAGTAAAATAATTCTTGTAAAAAGTTTTTGTAGAATTAGTAATAAAACATAAAGAGAGAAAACCAATTAATAAAAAAAAATTTATTTATATCTTCTATATAACTTTCAGAATAATAAATCTCTCATATATGAGTCGTTAGTGATACAAGGTTTTATCGGCGTTGCCTAGCAACGGATAGAGGAACTACTTTTTGTATAGTTTTTGTCGTGCTCGATCAGTTATTTTTTAAATTATTTTATTGAATTGTACAACTGTAATATATAGATCTAGTACAATGGCTATATGAATAGATAAATACATGAAGGACATGTAGAGGCACTACCCACTGGCAGCACTATAATAACATTTCTATAATAGCAGGTCCCGAGGCCATCTTCTCTTCAGACGCCTAGGAGGATTGTCCGGGATGGAATCGGCAAGGATGGAAGCTAGTGGGTTTGGATGGGCCTGGAGTTTATTATGGAATGATAGGTATCTGGAATGGGCTAAATCGGTAACATATGGAACGTTCAGGTCATTATGGATGGTTTTATTTGTGACAAAATTAGGAGCGTTTAGGATTTTGCGAAGGATTTTGGATTGCAAGGATTGAATACGAGAGGAATTCGATGGTTTGGTGGAGCCCTATAGTTCAATTCCGTAAGTCCATATAGGTCTCATAACAGTCACATAAATAAGATCTGAAGCTTTGACCGTTTGTCTAGTATGCATTTGTCTTAGTTGAGTCCTAGGTAGCGAATCTGTTCAACATGGATTAGTGGAGTACTATTAAAGGATACAGTAGGACAGGAAGTCATGGGTTTTCGGCGAAGGGTAAAGGTAATTTGACGGAACTTGTCTCGATCAGTTAAATTATAGATATATATGGTACATAAAATAAAAATATCTGGATTACGCTTATAATACTGGCTTCGTCTAACAATTCATTTACAATTTATGTTGAAATGAAGTAATATGTTACAATTGCGTTATATTTATAATTTAAATTATCTAGCACGACAAAATGTAGCCTAGGCCCTCTATCCGTTTTGCCAATGCCGATAAAATATTGTATCACTAAAAACAATAAAACAAATTTAAGAAACCTGTACCTGCACGTGGTAGAGACAGAACTGTTTTATGGACAACGGCTGTGCAGGGAGGTGATTTGTCCTAGGTCACTCAACCGCCAGTTTTCCCCCTTATTTAGTGTACCCACTTTAAAGAGGCTGGGCTTTAATAGGTATGCTTCTGGCCACGAGAATTATTTCAAACACTACATTGTTATTCTGAAGGGCATTGCCCCAGGATAAATACTTTCCCCCCATTTTATTCTGTTCAAAAACTATTTATTTTCTGTTTTATTATACATTTTTATGGATATTAATTCTAAATATATTAATTATTAATGTCACAACATCTAACTTAATAATAAGATACCCCACGTTGGATATGCCTGTATGACGTCACACCTTCAGAATAATAATTTCATTAATTTGGGTTCTATTGTCCCAGATATATATAGCCTCATATTAGCACACAATTACATGATGACGTCATGACTGATTTATTGAGGTCATAAACAGTGTATTATTTTATTCAGCTATTTATTATTAATCATATTATTTTCTTTATAACTATTATTATGATATAATCTTACGTCTTAAAATCTTAACTCTGCCTTAGTATAATCTCAAATCTTCCTTTTAACGATATTTCTGCAATTTGCAGGAGTAAATATAAGACTATTAATTCGGAGATTTTATAAGGTATTTTAATGAATCGTAATTTTTTTCATCATACTTTAAATGGATTCATCTACCTTGGATGGATTTAATAAGTTATGAAGTTTTAGTGCATTTTATTTTTCATGCGACGTATTTTATTATTCTTTTTAATATCAATATTAAACCGCAGTGTCCTTTTATAATAAAATTTAATAATGGATTATATTTGATTAAAAAATCATTATTTTTATTTTTTTCTCGATAAATTATTTATCTGTTAGTAGACATGGATAGATTAAGTTGGTATCCTTAATTAGAAAAATATTGGCGATTGAGAGTGAACTCGGAAAAATCTCTACACAACCGTTTTCCAAGAAATAGTACAGTCTCTACAATGTACTGAACCCAAGAACTTCCATGGGTTTTAGTGTTATTGTTTTTGGGAAAAACAAATTTTAATTCACGAAAACCGCAAAAAATACGCTTTGGAGATACAAATTACCAAAAACTTTACCAATTTCCCAGGAAATATAGAAAATGGATGATAATTTATTTGTTTAGTTGATATTTTTTATATTAAAATGTGAAACACGAATTATTTATTTATTATTTTTTAACAGGAGTTTCCACTAATAGTGAGTTTCCTTAACCTATTGATTCGATGGCTTCCTTCCATAATGTCCTATTTAAGATCCATTCTTTCCGGAGACCATGGACCCATCACGGATTCCTCCACTTCGTTATCCCAGGTCTTCCTCGTCTTCTTGTTCCCCTAATTTTTCATTGGTGGACTTCTTTGGGCAATCTTCCTTCAGGAATTCTTTTCAAATGTCCATACCATTTCGTTTTTTCTCAATATCAAAATGGTTCTTTTAGCCTTTATCTTTTCTCTGATGGTCGCATTTCTTTCTTGCTTTGTCTATTCTGGATATTCCCACCGCTCGTCTCCAGTTGTCCATTTCTATGGTTAGGAATTTTTTCATGAGATTGCTTTTTAACGTCCAACTTTCTGATCCATATGTCATAATGCATAGTAATGTATTATTGTGTATATTGTTTTTTGTTTCTATTCCATAGTACCGAGTTGAGCATTGATATGGTATTTTTACCATCTGAAATTCACACACACACACACACACACACACACACACACACACACACACACACACACACACACGAAAACATTCCTTTCTCGAGAAAAGGAAGAGCTAGACATAAAATTCGGAAAGAAATCATCCCCGGAAAATATTGCCACTTTGATGATGACTAGGCAGGAGCATTGGAGTGCTGCAGCAGACTATGCAGCGCAAATCGGAAGAAGGCTCAGAATACAGTAGCGAGAAAGAAGAGGCCAAGCTCTGGCTAATCCCACATAAGTTGTCCAAGGAAGAAATAGGCAATAGCCCTTCTGCCCCCCCCCCCCACGAAGTAATGCTTGACGGCTGTTCCGTGGGACGGTAAAAGGAGAATTGGGAGGTGGTTTTTTAGTGAGTAGGAATCTCACACTGTTGTGTGACTTTATTCTTAAATGATTACACTTCGTCTTATGAAAGATTTTTCCCCTACCCAGAAAAGAAAACAAAATAAAAAACAAACACGAAAACATAATTGTAAAATTGTTAACTATGAATATCCAAAAATTTTGCGTAATTTATCCGATATTTTTGTCAAGACGTGGTCAGAAGATTTTATTTTCATTTGATTATATCAATAAAATTTTATTTAATGATGTCTTAAGGCATTATAATTATGAAGAAATTTCTAGCAATATCTATCACTAATAATAGCTGTGAATTCGCGTTATTTCCGTGACAACGAAATATTTTGCAATAAATACATTTATTAGCCTTGAGGTGATTTTAAAATTTTAATTAATAGCAGCCATTTATTTATCCATATTGTGTAAAATATGGCGATAAAAACATTTAATTCATCATCTGAGGCTCAATGGTGAAGTAACTGTTTTTACTCTCAATTCTCTGTTTATAGTTTTAATTACTTAATGCTTTCTAAGTTATGATATCAAAGAAGTCATTTTAATAATTTATATGATTGCCTGTTTTATCGCAGCTCTGGCATAAACCAGCATGTTACAAAAGCTATCTTAACTAGGCCTAAAATGATATTATTATGTCATATATTATTAAATTAGGATTAAGGATTAAATATTGATTTCTAGGATCCTAAAATATATTAATGTAGTAAAAAAGTTAACAAATTCCCACTGACTAAATCGGCGAGATTTTGAGACCCATTCAACCGACAGACATATTGCTTGCATTACAGTGCAGTATGCAGTTTGCATTTGATTAGCATAATACTCCTTATGCCTAGCATAATTATTAGATATTTGCATATTGAAGTTTGAAGTGAAATGGTACACTGTCCGTTTAGGCTAGTAAAGTGAGATACGCTATCTCTTATGTGATCATTTTTTCTAGTAACAATGATGCCTGAATTGGAAGAACATAGGAAAATCGTTCTTTGTAACCATGTTCAAATAATTATCTAAGTGATTATTATTTATGATTTTTAAATTTTAAAAATAATATTATTTTATACAGAACATTATTTTAAATATCAATTTATAAGAATAGTATTCTATATACATTTAAGTATGGAATATATGTATGTGCACATCAAAACATATAGTACATCTCACATCAACTATCTTACAATGCTCTTAAACTTGAGACAATCCCTCACTCTCCGATATTAACACATATCCTGAAAGATTAATAGTAACATGTAGATCTTCTTAAAAGAGTCAATGAAAAATGATATATTATAAATTTAATGTGAAACAAGGTCAGGTGGGGCCAGTAAAGTAAATTTAGATAAATATTTAAATATAATTAAGTAATAAAAATCAATATCCAGTCATACTTCATTATTTATAAATTCTTCAACGTTTTTACATTTAGTCATTATCAATTGTTAAAAAAATGTGGTCTTATGCATCAACCCATAATGTATATATCTATATAAAGTGATAAATTAATTTTTCTGTAAAGACAACAGCAATTAAATTATTTAATATAAATTTAAAACAATTTTTGTCTCAACAATAAGCAAAATAAAGCATTGATACCTCTAAAATGCATTGCTATATTATTAATTTAAAATTTTCATCATCTAGGGAAAACTTATCCCACATGATCAACTATAAGTTTAAGGAATGATTTGAGACTTTGAACTATGAGATAAGAAGTGAGTTAATAAATAATGAGGATTTTAAACAATAGTAAAAATCAGAAACCAGCCAATCACAGGCATGGAAGAGCAGACTCCGACCCCGGACACGATAAACAGTCCAAAAACCCGATCGACTTACGGAAGGAACCGATGAATCACGAGTGGACCCGAGTGGCTACTATATAACGCCGCGGGTTAGCTGGACGTCTTCAGTCTCAATTAAGCCTTGAGGAAGTCAGTAGAATGTCTGGCGAAACGTTGGCAGAAAATTCACCGACACGGCCTAAACCAGAAGAAACAACTGAAGTTTTTTAAATAAAAATTATATTAAATGTCGAAACGTTGAAGAATTAATAAATAATGAACTATGACTGGATATTGGTTCTTCTTACTTAATTATATTTAAAGGATTGAAGTCCAGTTAAATATATTGAATTGAAATGATAAATATTTTTTATACTATCGAAGCGAGATGTGCAATCTTATGTGCTTAAAAGATGTGCTATCTTCACTGGTTCTATACTAACGGTTGTACAGGAGAGGCGCTTAATAAAGGATGGATGAAGCCCAAAAGAGCCAACATTAATCAGTCGGAATCGTAACCTTCCCAAAGTTCTATGTTACTCCTTATGTTTACGAATTTTACATGTTCATGTTATTTGTTTATAATGTATCAATGCTTACTACCGGCTAATTCTAATAGTATGTATAATAGTTAATTTGCTGCATTCAATCAGTGGCTGAATGAAGCTAAATGCTCCAGTGTATGTTTAATTTTATTAAAATTTTAATTTCGACCTGAATTTCGATCTTTAAAACGTTAAGACATCCGAAGATCGTACTAGGAAATTGTTAGGCTGACGAAAAATTTCTTAAAATGTTAAAAGACCTGTACCGCCTTGAAAGCGTATGAAGGGTAGACCGAGACGTAGGTGGGAAGCTACCACCTTATTAGATAAGCGTAGTAAGATACTGAATTCCACTTATCCCACTTTTAATTTTAGATATATTAAAAACGGACATTTGACAATAAACGATCCAATAAAAATATTAGAATATTCCATTTTAATATTAGAACATATTATCTCAAGTCCGCACCTTAAACAAATGAGGTAAATTGTATATTTTTTTAAACAATAATCATCAAGGAAGGGCATTATAATAGATCTGAGGGCTGTTACTGAAGACGTAAGCCCTGTACTGGCTCTGACATTGCCTGAAAGGGATATCCCGCACAACATAGACACGATTCTACCACAAAGGGACCTAACTTACAGTCTAAGCTCTTCGATCCATCTGTGCTTCGGGGCTTCCTAGTCTGAGGAAAAAACTTAGTCTACTTCCAGCTAATGGTGGCTTTGTTTAACTCATTAATACAAAAAATGAGAGTACTTCGTTCATTGAAGTATTGTCGATAATTACAATAAATGAAACACCGGCTACTTATATCAATATATCTGTGATTAGTAAGACACAGTAGTTAGTTGAGTAGCTCAATTTAGTAGAGCTCTGAGTTGCTTTGCTGAAGGTTTCGGATCCAAATCCGGGTCACGGGTGTAAACTGTTGTTCACGGGTCGTAGTGGTTACAGTTTATTTAGTTGTTTTTTTTTTGTGAATTATTAAGTGGTTAACTTAACCTGAGGAAAAATCTGGCGGGGTTGAGCGTGATCAACGGGCCTGTCACCTTCTTGCAAAACCGTTGTCCTAGAAACAGCATAGTCCCTACCATGTACAAGATTACTTCATCCGAGGTATCGATTTGTTTACACATAGCTCCTTCAAAAGAATAATGTCTTAACTTAAATTTTTCAATAGAGGTATATGAGAGTTCTATTTGTTTTTAAAAAATAAAAATTTGGGTATTGGTTAAGCAAAGCATTTCTATAGTAATGATATTGAAATATTTTATTAACCAATTATTTCAAAGATCAAGCAATTTATCCCTTTGTACTTGTCAGGTACACGCCATGTCTTCAGATATGAAAAATCGCTAATCCTGAAGATTCTGTTAAGTAATAATGAGACAAACTTATTGAATCATTGTATTGTCATCGGTGCTTGTGAAGAGTGGACAGTTTAAATTTAATTCGATGTTTTAAAGTGGCTGAAAAACGAGTTTGAAGGTACCACTACATGCAAACGTACAGGTGAAGCTTATAAAAGCGTGTTAATGATACTAAAATTAACAGTGTTAATATTATAATACTATTATAGCCCAGTTTAAATGATTGATAGAGGATATGATAAGGGTTAATTAACCGTGTAAGCAGACCGTTTATGTAAATAATGATGGAGCTATGATTGATACGCGTCAATATCCATATTAACTTAATAGCTTAGTTGATAATTTACCTGCGTAAAATCTGATGATGCCAGAGCTTAATTATCTGCCATGGCAGCTTGTAAATCAATTTGATGATGATATGATGATAATGCCGTGTCAACTGGCTTGTGGTCGGAGGTTTTGATATTCCGTCAATTAACTGACGTTTAACCTCATGTATACAGTTTCGACTTTTGATGTTATTCCTTGTTTTCTACTTTCAGTGAACTAGTTTTATCTAGTTTTATTAAAAATAAAATGAAGGAACGGTATAGCTTGGGGTGCCGAATGCTGAGTTGTTACGCAGAAGGTCCTGTGTTAAAATCTAGTTGTTGCAGATAAATTATTGATTCTATTAACATCCGTATATTGATCCTGTGAGGTCTGCAGGCTCTTTAAACACCAAATGCTCATCCATCCTTTACTATGTAAGAGGGAAACTTAGTGGTTGGGTAATCTGGGACAAAAGTACAGCCCCTATAATGTACTGAACACTTGACCCTTCATGGGCTGTTGGTTTTTGTTTCATTATATACAGTATTTTAAAATGGAGCGGTGTGACTCATTGGTAGAACGCTGAGTTCCAATGCTGAAAGTCCTGGGTTCAAATCCTGCTTGCTGGTAAACTTTTATTACAAATCTGTTAGTGATCGGAGATGAATCTGATGGGTGTAGGAACTTCCTGGGGCTCATCGAGCCTCGATAAAGTGGGAACCCAAAATAAGAACAAAGTTTTGGCGGTTGAGTGTGATCTAGGACGAATAACCTCCCTGCACAACAGTTATCCAAGAAACAGTACAGTATCTACCATGTACTGAATCCAGACTCTTCATGGTTTGTAGTGTTAGTTTTTTTTTATCATGTTTTAGAGTAGAACATAATTACTTATAATTAATTATTATAGTTGACGTGAAGAAAAAATTAAATAATACTTATGCCTTGCTACTGTATAATTCAAAAAAATAAATTAATGCGTTAATATAAATAAAATATCTAATGACTTTTAACTTCTGACGATCGCAGATAACAATGGGTGTAATTATTAATAATGACCTAATATAAAAATATTAAATGGTAATTTGAACATAAAAACTATAATTATAGCCACCTCATGTGACTATGTCCGTGCTTTAACTAACAGAGGGTAATTGTTCTTCCTAATTATAGTACTTAACCCTCAGGCTGTCCCCTTTATCTCAAGTTTAGTTTGAGTCACTTGGTTTGAACTTCAAGGCTATATAATTTATTTAACGATGTAATAAATACTATTTACTACATTATTATTTTTTACACATCCTGATCCAGGAAGACCATTTTACTATCTGAACGCTTTATCATCGGACAGTCATTCATAAAGCCTGATCTTATTTTCCCCAGGTCACCGAAAAACATCAATGGACAACTTCCAGAACAGCAAGGCTCCAGACTCAGAAGGCATCCTAGCGGAGTTTTTGAAGATGGGTCAACGCTGGCTGAGGAACTGACTTATCTGGGAGACCGCAAAAATGCCGGATAGTTGGAAGGATTCAGTCATCATACCGTTATTCAAGAAGAAAGGTGTTTCCACAGACTGCAAGAATTACCGGGGAATCAGCCTCCTGAACACGTCTTACAAGATATTCTCCGCTATCTTATACACCCGAATTGTGGAACTTCGGTTGGGCGATTATCAGGGGGGTTTCAGAAAGAACAGATCAACTATTGACCAGATATTCAGCCTGCAGCAAATAATGGAAAAACAAAGGAATTTAACAAGATTATATGGATTATGTTTATCGATTTTAAAGCAGCTTATGATTCTATTATCAAAAAAGAACTGTTCCTGGCAATGGAAGAGATGGGAATCCCACCGAAACTAATCCGACTTACAGATTGTACTCTGAGAGGGAGCGTAAATCGAGTGAAAATAAATGGGATGTTGGGCCAACCTTTTGCGTTGAAGTCAGGAGTTGAGCAGGGTGACCCCCTGTCCCCTCTTCTATTTAATATTGCCCTCCAATTGATGGTGAACAGAGCCGAGCTTAATCAGTCAGGCACAATTTTCAAAAAGACAACCCAAGTGCTTGGTTCTGCAGATTATGTGGCACTGATTGGCCTGTCCCTCAAAGCGATCAAGGAGACCTGTGAAAGATTGCAAAGAGAAGCTGGAAGAATGGGGCTATCCATAAATGAGGATAAAACGAAACGTATGGTGCTTAGGAAGAAAACGGCTATACACCCGCCGAAGCAATGTGTTGTTGGGCATTATGCATTCCAATGCGTATCTAGTTTTAAATATCTCGGCACCATAGTAAATAATCGGGTAGACGAAGAAGAATAAATTCAAAATCGCATAATGGGAGCTATGAAAGCATTTTTTGCCCTAATAAGTTTATTCTGTAGTTAACTACTAATTCGGGGTACCAAAATGAAGCTCTATAAAGCAATCATCCGACCTGTACTGAGCTATCTCTGTGCAACCTGGACCCTACGAAAGATCCTGGCTGAAAAGATTGACAGGTTTGAAAGGAAAGTGTTGAGGCGCATCATGGGGCCTGTTAGAGAAAATGGTATTTACTGTTTAAGAAAGAACAAAGAGATCTACGACTTATACGACGATCTCCGAGTTTCCCATTTCGTGCGAATTCAGCGCTTAAATGGCTGGGGCACCTTGTCAGAATGGGTGATGGGAGAGCAGTAAAGAAATTACATTATAGAACCCCGGATGTAGCCAGGCCACGTGTTCCGAAAGGAAGATGGAAGGACGCAGTGGCTGAGGACTTGAGGATGATTGGAGTGTCCAGAGGACATGCTCCTGACCAAAATGAGTGGGAGAAGGCAGTTGAGAGGCCCAAGGGCAGCTTCAGGCGCCTGTCGAGCCGATAAATAAATAAATAAATTATTTTTTACATTTTTTAAATATGTATTTAAATTTTTTATTTATTTATTATATTTGTTGCACATATATTGAAATTGATCAGCTTTTACCTCAAAGTATTTAACTTTTAAAGTACATCCAATACAAAAAAAAATTGAGTTCTACTGTTAATGATATTACACAGGGTGCGATAAATTTATTCAAAACGGGATGATACTCATTCTTTCAAAAGCAATAAAAATATGTTTACGTAGTAAATACCATTAAAATCATATATTTTCAAAACAATAAGATACTACTTAGGTATCCATTCCCATACTTTGCATAATGAAATTATGGCAACATTTTTCTGATACTTAAACAAAATTAGCTTGTTTTAATTGATTTTTTTAATATATTTCCTTTCAGTTTTTTATAATTGAATATAAACCAAATCCATGCCTAAAAACTACCGGATTATAGTTTTATCCAACTTAATGCTAAATTAGGCCATAAACACACTCTAAGAAAAATGAACTACATTTCCCTTTAGCTATATTGTTAGACGCTTAACTAGCGGTCAAAGTAACTACCAGAAATCTCAGTTTTTATAATTATTTATTTTCATTTATATATTATTTATTTTTATCTATTATGCAGCTAATATAAAACACATGGATCTCTACTGTTGATAATATTACTTTTACAATAATCCTACGAATAATTTCAAACTGAAGTTCCAAATCTCAATAATAAATATTATTATATCGTACCTTTAACAAAAATACACACACACACACAATAAAGACGGATAATAAAGGAAAGAAAAATTGTAAAAAAATTCATTTTAAGTTATGAATGTATTTCTTTTACATTTATATATTTTTGTCTTTTCATATATATATATATATATATATATATTGAGAGAGAGAGAGAGAGTAAAATTATTCCATTCATTTTTCTATCCCTTCTTCCCATTTAGATTCATCCATACGAACCCGAAGATTTAGGGTTTTCTCCAATGTAATGTTAAATTTCGACAAATAAATTGTCAATGTGAACGATTCGATATAATTTATGGAGAGTCTTGGATTAAGCTAGGATATAAATCATACCATTTGTCTTCGATGCCGAACGATATTTCCGAGAGAATATCTTCCATATTTTCTCAGCACAACTCAAGAGTAACTGCACAATAGTAGGAACACTATATATGTATGTGTATATTATATATACGTAACTATAATTATGTAGATAATTAAAGGGCCATAATGAAGTATGAAATGTGTGGTAAGAATAAATTAATTTAATGAAATGAGTTGATAAAGAAAAAAATCTGTAACAAAAATTTTTTTATTTTATCAATGTATTTTTTATTTATTATTGATTTTATTAATTTTGAAATACTTTTATTTGAAAAGAAAACATAAGTCCAGGACCGGTACTCAAAAATAAAAATGTATTTTTTACTTTATTATATTTATATCATAAATATATATTACATTTATAATATAATAGAACATAATACATAAACTATAATTATTCATTGTAGAACTTGTCACGAGTCACTTTATTTGGATTTCAGCTGTGATAACTCGGCCTAAAATAATTCATTTAAATATTCAATAGACGAAAATTATCAATAACTTTTTTTCTTATTTTAATTTATTTGACAGCGACTCATAATATTAAACTATACTCCATAATTATAAAAAATGCCTCAATCTGATTTATAATTTATGACTTAATTTATAAATAATTCAACTAATCAAATTACATCTAATTAATTAATATATATTTTTAATAACATAGTAACAATTGATATTGATAAATAATATATAAAGGCTGATTACAGTTTCTGCGAAAACAGTTTGTTCTATTTTGTACTGTTTAGTATATCTTGTGTATTTAAAAAAATATAATTTATTCATCGAAATTTAAAATTGTATTATGACAATTCAAGTACATGGCAGGTATAAAATATTCTTATGAATAAAGACAATTAGAGAAACTACCCAGTGATAGTACTCAAATAACAAGTACAATTTAGAAGGTCACGAGTCCAACTTCTTTTCGGACTCCTCGGAGGATTATCAGGAATCGAAGAGGTTCCTAGGTTTGAAACTAGTGGCTTTGAGTGGGAAGAATTATGAAATGATTGATATCAACAAATGGTACATTAAGGTCATTATGGATTACTTTGTTCGTAAGAAACAGAGGAGTATTGAAGATTTTATGAAGGATTTTGGATTGTAAGGATTGAATACGAGAGGAATTCGATGGCTTAGTGCAGCTCCGTACCATAAGTCCAGATGGGTCTAATGATCGTCATGTATATGAGTGTTTTATAATTAATTGGGAGCTAAGAGCATTTGTCTTGTAAATGTTGAAGTAGCCCGAAACGGCGAGCTGTTTCTTGTAGTTTCAGTCTAGTATGAGGATTCCAAGTCAAGCGTTTGTCTTAAGTACTGGAACTGTTCCAAAGGAATCAGTGGGATGATATTAAACGATACAGAAGGGCAGGGAGTCGTTGGTTTATGACGGAGGGTAAAGGTCATTTGATGGGATTTGTGGGAATTAATTTTATTCCTCCAGTTTTGACACCCTTTTTCAAGGTCAGTGATATCGGATTGAAGAGTACGGGATGCTGTAACTGGATCAGTGTTGACTGATAATGGAGATAATAGCCACGTGTCATCCGTATATGTGGTAAGGATAGTATTAGGATGGGATGGGATGTCAGCTGTATAAACCATGTAGAGGATTATGCCTTGTGGAACACCAGCGGATTGAGGGAAGATGGATGAATAGACATTATTATTGTTTACTTTGAATGACCTGTTTTAGAGATAGGATTGGATAACGAGAAAGTATGTAGGAGGTAGGAATCTACGGAGTTATCATGTGTATTTAAAATATGAATTGTTAAAATATATTAAGAACGATTTGTAAATTGTTTCAATTTTTTTTTTCAATAATGTCATTTTTTAATAGTTTTTCATCTTATATATAAGAAAGGCAACATAATATATCTGTTTTTAGGTAATTTATTCAAAATAATTATGTGTAAACGATTGGTGCTGTCACAGACATCAACTCTTATTGTTAATATTTTCTGAAAAAAAAATCGAGATAATGTTTAACTGCAAAATATTGTAGGGCCTTTATTTATCCAACACTTTGCAGTCTTTAGATCGATTTTATCAACAAAAAACTGCAAATTATTTATTGAGATAATACAGTAATTAAATACTGTCTTATAATAATTATAACAAGTAATATAATAATAATCGAATAATAAGAAAGAAAGAATAATAGAATGGATGATACGTGATGGAATGAAATAATGGGGAGTAGAACTACCGACTGCCACTCAATATTACATATTTCAAGTTAACATAACAAGTTATGTATCGATTTTAATCATCCTGAAAGTTTGTTTCATTAGCCTAGAAACGGATCATGTTTATCCTCTGAGTAATCCTTCCGTGAGTAATCAAACTGTCTTCTGTCCGGAACTCAGTGTCCTACATACTAGCTTCCAACCTATAACGGAGGAATATTAGGAAAAATATTTTATCTTGTATCGAATACAGCACAAATTCCGTACAAATTATTATTTATTATAATAATATTATCCCTATTATATGTTGGGGAAATAATAGTATATTATTTTATGGGCATTCCCTAACCATTACATAATATATAGAATAGGTTAGAAAATTAATTTTATTCTGGGAACAGGTCCTTTAAGATAACAGATGTGTACAAAATATCATCAATATATAAAGGGTCATTCAGAGGAATCGCATGTTTTTTAAATGCACAGAACACAACGACTAGAAGAGTGGGGGGAACCAGCACAGTATTATTCATTTCAGCAGGCTTTGCCATTTTAGTCGCCATGGAATGTGGAACACCGTGTGTTCATGTAAGATAACACAACGTCTCATTCGTCGACATTTCAAGGTCGGCCGTCACGGCAACGTACCAGATCGCAACACTATTCTTGGATGGGTCATGAATTTTAGAACAAGAGGAACCGTAACTCGACGCAAATCACCAGGTGCCGTTTGTACTGCACGGACACTAGACAACATTGACAGAGTGAGGGCGGCAATATTGAGGTGCTCGTATCGTTCTGTTACCAAGCACGCTGCCGCAATAAACAAAACTGCCGATATTGGGCCTCAGAGAACCCACAACAAATGAACGACCCTTGGATAGCCCTCGAGTGACAGTCTGGTGTACAGTAGCTAAATGTGGAATAATCGGCCCTTACTTTTTTGAAGAACATGGTGCCCCTGTTACAGCCACATCAGTTCGCTACATTGGAATGATCACCAACTTTTTGGTGCCAGAACTACAGAGGCGGGGAATAAGAAAGAGGGCGTCATTTAATTGGTGTAATTTTCCGTAAATTGTAGAATTAAATATTTTTTTCAATGCATAGTAAATGAAATTACTTAATAAGTAATTTCATGTTAATAAATAAACTACTCACGTAAAATCAACCAAGTACTCATTATAAAATATGCGATTCCTCTGAATGACCCTGTATAATAGGCTTAGCAAACCCGAAGGCTCATTGCCTATACCACCAGTTCCTGCTTACAAACTTCCATTCACGTACAACTCCCCAAACTCAAACCCGCCAGTTAATTCTTAAAGCAATCCTCCCACCTACGCTTCGGTCTACCCCTCAGACGTCTCTCAGTCGGCACAGCGCTTATTGACTTTTTTGGAATTAGTTCGACATTAAGCTCAGCAATTTTACTAGCACGTCTTAATCTTCGTGACGCTTGAATAATATTTACCGGATGAATGCTTCATAATTCTGCGTTGTGTAATCTCCTATATTCCCCAGTGGTCTCATCCTTTTTTCGGACCGAACATTCTACAGAACACATTGTTTTCGAATAACTTAAGACGTGGCTCATCCTTCAGCGTTACCGACCACGTTTCACAGAAATGTTATAATAGCTTGATTTAATAAACCAATATTTTATCGGCGTTGTCAAACAACGGATCGAGGAACGATTTGTTAAGTCTTTTGTAAAGCTCGATCAATAAAATAATTATTTTTTTTTATACAAGGTGGAAATCCCAATAGACGTCTGTGGCCAAAAAATCTTCAGATAGTGTGGGACTCCAACCCACTAAAACCACCTTGTTGTGCAACAACTGAGCTATACCAACAAGTCGCTCCTCTTTCACGTGAAAAATCTCGGGTGTGGGATATAGCGCATTGGCTAATCTCCCAATTTAGTGGAATTTTCTTTTGTTTGGAGTTTTAATTTACTTTCTTTTGTTCACTTTCGTAGCAAGTCAGTAGGCTTCACTCTTTAAAGCCGCCTCATTTGATGCAAATCCTCCTCAGCTATGCTCTGCATTTCAGGGTTTACGTGAATTTTAATTCTTTCATTGTGACTATCCGCAAAACTTCCAATCTCTTCTTTGACAGAGTGTACTTTGAGGTCCCTATGCAAATTATCGTTTCTGACGTACCATGGAGCATCAACTATACTTCTGAGTACTTTATTTTGGAATGTTTGGATTATTTGCATGTTGCTTTTCATGGTACAACCCCAGAGCTGAATTCCATAAGTCCATACCGGCTTTAGGACTTGTTTGTATAACAGAAGCTTGTTCTCAAGTGTAAGTTGTGAATTTCTTCCTAGCAACCAGTGCATTTTCCTATATTATATATTCAGCTCTTCTTTATTTTTTTTCAAATGATCTTTCCAGTTGAGTCTACCATCCAGTGTCATTCCAAGATATTTGACTGTATTTGAATACGGTACCTCCTGTCTGTTAATATAAATCTTTCGCTTATCTATTTTTCTATTTGTGAAATTTATATAAACAGATTTGCTTTCATTTAGTTTGATTCTCCAGCGTTTGGTCCAGTCACATACCTCCGTGATTGCGTGTTAGAGTTCCCTAGTAGTTTCTTCTATATCCTGACATACTGCTAATATAGCAGTATCATCGGCAAATGTTGCCACAATTGTTTCTCTTCTGTTTGGTAGATTCCTTGTATATAATAAATATAGGATAGAGCCTAGTACGTTGCCTTGAGGAACACCTGCGTTTATTTTCTTTAGGGAAGAATATTCATCACCCTGTCTTACCCTAAAATATCGGTCAGAGATATACGATTTTAACAGTAGGTAGAATTCTTCTGGAGGATCTCTATGCAGTTTGAATTCTAGTCCTCGATGCCAGACTTTATCAAAAGCCTGCGCTACATCTAAGAAAACAGCCTAGCAAACTTTCTTTTCCCCAAGAGTCTTCTCGACCACGTGAAATAAAATAATAAATATTATTTTAAATCCTTAAATCAATTCCTTCCTCCTACATACTTTTTGATCATTCGCTCCTTTCTAGCTGGCAGAACATTTAAAGTAAATCATAATGGTTCCTACTCTCCTCTCTATTCCCAGTCTGCTGGTGTTCCTCAAGGTAGCATCCTCGGTCCTATCCTCTACACGGTATATACAGCTGACATCCCAACCCATCCTAACACCTTCATCTCCACCTATGCTGATGACACATGCGTGTTATCAGTTAATAACGACCCATATATTGCATCCCAATCCCTTCAATCACATTTATCAAGCCTCGAAGAATGGTGTCGGAATTGGAGAATTAAAATCAATTCCAAAAAGTCCCATCAAATTACCTTTACCCTTCGCCGAAAACCCTTGACTTCCTGTCCTACTGTATCCTTTAATAGTACTCCACTTATCCCTGTTGAACAGATCCGCTACCTAGGACTCAACTTAGACAAACGTCTAACTTGGAACCCTCACACAAGACTGAAAAGACAAGAAACAGCTCGACGCTTCCGACTACTTCAACACATACTAGACAAACGCTCAAAGCTTCAAATCAATTACAAAAGACTTATTTATGTTACTGTTATAAGACCTATATGGACTTACGGAATTGAACTATGGGGCTCCACCAAACCATCAAATTGTTCTCGTATTCAATCCTTGCAATCCAAAATCCTTCGCAAAATCCTAAACGCTCCTTATTTTGTCACAAATAAAACCATCCATAATGACCTGAACGTTCCATATGTTACCGATTTAGCCCATTCCAGATACCTATCATTCCATAATAAACTCCAGGCCCATCCAAACCCACTAGTTTCCATCCTTTGTTCCAATTCCATCCCGGACAATCCTCCTAGGCGTCTGAAGAGAAGATGGCCTCGAGACCTTCTATAATAGAAATGTAATTAGAGTGCTGCCAATGGGTAGTGCCTCTACACGTCCTTTCATTTCGTTTATTCATACAGCCTTTGTACTAGATGTATAATATTACAGTTGTACAATTCAATAAAATCATTTAAAAAAAAAAAAAAAAAAAAATCCTTAAATCAGAAGTCTACTGTCCCTGACTTTTTTGAGCATTCGCAAATAATATAACTCTTTTTGAATTGAAATGGAATCATTCAAAACCCAGTTGGACCTGTGGGAACTCGATACCCTGTTGGGCCTCGTCCAGCCCATATAAACTGGGTACCCTTAAAACACCTGGCGGTTGAACATCATCTCGGAAAAATAACCCCCTATTCAATCGTTATCCAAGAAACAGTACAGTTTTTACCATGTAATGAAGTTGAAGCCGTTAATGGGGTTTTTTGATAAAGTTTTTTTATTTTACAATTATTTATACTATATAGAAAACTGTAACTATTGAGGTGGCTAGCATATATCACATATAACTTTATCCTATAATATCCCTTGACGGACTTTTCCCTAAAGTAAATAATCGGGAATATCAAACTGCTTTGAAAGGTTCGATGATGAATGAGAAATCGATTTCTCTTTGACGGATGTGATCATAACTCAGCTTAAGAGGATGAAATCTCCCTCCAAAAAAATATTAATATCACAAATTTATTAAAATATTTTATATATGCTTCTAGGTGATATCATTGAAATAAATATTCATTAAATTACAAAGTTACATAATATTTTATAGAGGCTTGGTGAGCCCAAGGAGGGTCCTAGATCCTATATGATCCATCTCCGGCTGCAAACAGACTAAATAAATATCTTGCCTGCAGCGGGATTTGAACCAGGATTTTCGGCACAACAACTCAGTGCTCTACCACAGAGCCATTCCGCTCCACTCCACCTAGCCTCTATAAATTATTATAAAAATAGGGCACCCAAAATAAGGGGTAATACATGGCGGTTGAGTGTGACCTAGGACAACTCACCTCCTTGCAGAACCGTTGTCCATGAAACAGTACAGTCTCTACAACGTACAACGTACTGAACCCCAAACCCGTTCACGGGTAGTAGTGGTTTTTAATTTTATTACAAAGTTAATTATTTAATTTACTCGAAATTTTGAACGCTCCACCAAAAGCCAAAAATAAGGAGAATCTAAATCTGTTTTTGTCATTCACAGTAAATTATAATAATGCCTACTCATTCCTCTTTCCTCAATCTGCTGGTGTTCCTCAAGGCAGTATCCTCGGTCCAAATATCTACACAGTTTATACAGCTGACATCCCAATTCCTCCTAATACAATCCTTACCACGTATGCGGATGACACTATTATTATCTCTGTTATCTGCCAACGCTCATCCAGTAATAACCATCCCGTAACTCTTCAATCCCATATCACTGACCTTGAAAATTTGTGTCAAAATTGGAGGATTAAATCCCCACAAATCTCATCAAATCACTTTTACCCTCCGTCGTAAACCAACGACTTCCTGTCCTCCTGCATCTTTTAATAACATCCCATGTGAAATCTGTGTATGATTTGGTATGTCCATGTTCTGTCAAAACCTGAGTTAGTTTGTAGTTAGTGGATTTTATTAATTTGTAGTTATTGTTTGTCAGTTTTGGAATAAACCTAATGGAATAAAAATGACTTATACCACTTTCAAACATTTGGCTCAAATAATTCGTTGTATAATTATTTTAAAAATATTGAAATAAGGCAATGTGGGTTAATCATTTATTGATTTAAAAATATTATACTTCATATTACAACAGTATTTTATTATTAAGATGGAGGTCGGATTTTTTTGAATTTTTAAACGTTCTATAGTATCTTTGGATATTGCATTGAAGGAGAACTGCAGATGTTGAAAGATTAAAAAAAAATAAGTTTGAATTTTTTTTTCAACACTTTACTCTAATGAAGTCCCGTAGCTGATTTGTAATGCATGACAGTTCAAAATTTATGCTTCACTAAGATCTCTAGTAGTTACCAATCGCGTGGGTTTGTACTTAGTACGATTAGAAAACCCATTTCATCTTATGTACTGTATTAAAACATTTTATTCTCATTTTTTTAATTTTTACTTAAAAAAATATGTTTCAGTTATATATTTGTTTATTTAAAATTCATTATTATTATTTTTTAAATAATTGTAACGTCTGGTTAATCAAAGCTAATCGTATTTTCATTTGCGAGGACTCATGGGCATTTTTATACAGTTCAGAGTTTT
Organism: Troilus luridus; assembly: GCA_964056705.1. Taxonomy (NCBI): domain Eukaryota; kingdom Metazoa; phylum Arthropoda; class Insecta; order Hemiptera; family Pentatomidae; genus Troilus; species Troilus luridus. Next base: position 44,803,271 of record OZ057417.1, on the reverse strand, counting down.
ATAGAAAATATATAGGAATAATATGTAGCTACATAGTGTTTTAGTGAGGATATGAAATTAGTAAGTAAAGAGTTTAATCTACAACCGCTAAAAATAAAAATAATAAAACTGTACTATTTCTAGGACAACGGTTGTGCAGGGAGGTAATTTGTCCGAGACTAGCTAACCAAAGCTTTGCCCAATTAGAGGTACTGGGTGAGCACTACGAGGGTGTCCAGTTCCCACAGGTCCATTTATTTTTATTAACAAATTAAATAATTTATCTGCAACAACTGGATTTGAGACCGGGAATTTCAGCGTAGCAACTCAGTACTCTGCAAACTGAGCTTCAAATCACCGATAAATTCTTGAGGAATTGAATGTTATAATAAAAATTTATCAAGATTTTATTATAAGTAGGTCTAATTTTCCTTGTAATGCAATATCGATTAGAAATATTTCTTTATTTAAAAGTTTAACGGTTTTTAAAAGCAACCCGACAGTGTTACATCACCAGAAGTAATGCACTTATATCAAAATCGTAAAAAAAAATTATTTATTTGAATAATTAAAAATAAATAAAGACTACTGTGCCATTAAAAAAAATTTTCATTTTCACTGATAAAAAATTAAATGAAATTTTTTTTACTTTAGTAAAAACAAAAATTGTGTGTGTGTAGATTTTTTAATCCTCAAATATTTGTAATAAGTTTATATCAGGTATTATTTATTAATAAAATTAATAATTTGAGATCAAATTAAGACGAATACCTTTCGAAAAATTAATGTACCTTTTGATATGAATATGTTTCACTAATAAAATGAGAAATTTAAATTTTAAATTTAAATAAAATAATGTATTTATGAGAATTCATCTATCTTTCAGGAACCCGAAAATAATCAGGTATTATTTATGAGAATAATTATTAAGTATAGTAATTTTCAAAAAATTGAACATTACGTACCTTTTTAATTCTTTATGTTTCACTTATAAAAAGACAAATAATATATTTTAGTTTAACTTAAAAAAAAAAAGTATTTTTGAAGATTCTTTAAGCTTAAATTATATCTGAAATAAGTCAGTGCCACAGCATTATTTACTTGATTAAAAAAAACTGTACCACTTCAAGCCGTGAAAGGGTATGGGGTTCAGTACATGGTAGAGACTGTATTGGTTCATGTACAACGGTTCCGCAAGTAGGTGACTTGTCCTATCACGCTCAACCGCTAGATTTTACCCCTTATTTTGGGTTCCCTATTTTTATAACATTTTATAGAGGCTGGGTGAGCCCCATAAGGGTCATAGATCCTATATGATCCATTTCCGGCTGCAAACAGACTAAATAAATGTCTTGCCCGCAGCGGGATTTGAACCAGGATTTCCGGCATGGCAACTCAGTGCTCTACCACTGAGCCACTCCGCTCCTCATTTATTTGATTAATTATTAAATAATGGAAATAAGTGGTATAATTTTCGACTAATTAAACATCATTAAGTACTGAGCTGACCTATAATAATCAAAATAAAATTAAACAAATTAGATCGTCTTTAGATGAGGGTGTTTCACTAATTAATTGAGAAATTACATTTTAAAAAACCTATTACACCTTAATCACTTTCTTTTCATAGGATCTGTTCCATACAAAAAAACTGTTATTTTTAAGCTAAAACGTTATTTTTTTAGGAAAGGTGCCAAAAGAGGCTAGGAACCGTGACAAATAGGATATTGAGGAGAGGTAGCTATTGGAACGCGGGATTTGGAGAATTGTGGAGAGAATTCACGGAGCTAAGATTACAAAGAGAAGTTAAACTTAATCCACACTTAGGGGATGAGTCGAGAATTCAAAGCCGACAGAAAACGCTGGTGGTTTTAGGGGTTGGGATTAAATAAATAATATTTCGCTTTGTCTCAGAATCCTTTGGAATTAGGCCAATTTAAATTCAGTCTTTGTATTTTTTTAAAGTCCAAATTATCCCATCCGAATAATTATTATTAGGTTTTATTATTTTTTTTAATGAAGGAATTTTCCTTATGAAGGTGGAGTATTAAGGCAAAACATTTAGTTCATTAACCTCTATAGTATTGCGATCCTCATGTATTTAATCGATTTTGTAATAATTCCGACGGTTGTCGCTTCGAGTTGAGTTAATATTTAACTGTTTGTTCGTTTCATTTTTAATATTTTACAAAAATACAAGTTATCATGAGCTTTAATATGGAAAAAAAATAATGTAATTATGGGAAATGTGTAAACTTCGGTAATCATTTCATCTAGCCATGACTCAACTCGAAGCGACAACCTGCGGAATAGTTACCCAAGGAAATACACCCTTTAATAACATAAGTTTATTATTATACTGCAATAGTTCAGAAAATATTTCTTCGTATTTTCCGTTGGTAAACCTGGTGCTACAAATAATTTTCTAATGTTTATGTAAATTAATTAAAAAATAAATAAATTATCATACATGGTGAAACTTGTGTGACTATAAAGTACCAGCACTTTTTGTAATTTAATTTAATGTCTGAATCCAATCATATCTAAATTAATTAAGCGTGTCTCTAAAATTAGCAGGTTTCAACAATTTCAAGTTTATATTACTAACAGTACAGATTTAATTAGCAACAAATTAAATGTACAATTTTATGTTTTAATTAAATTCTCTAAAATTAGCTCAGGTATTTAAATAATTTAAATAAATTGCCCAGTTATTTTACCTGGGGTTGGAAAATGCATAGAACTACTGCTAGGTACATAAAACCGTAACAAAAAAACCGTCCAACAATATTTTAAAATAGTCTGAGCCCGAAATTGTTTAAAACTTAATTCTCTTTTATTGTACTACTTAGATATAATTAAATCTTGCTCAAAAGAATGAAATCTGTGCATACACTTTAGGTATTAAATAAAAAATAAATACAAAAATATGTAGATAGAATTACTAGTAATAAATAATATGTTAAAAATTTAAATAATATTTAATAACTAAATTTGAGACATTCTTTATATAAATCAAGTACAATGACCCAAATGTAAAATAGATCTTTTTTTTCTATCCCTCAATAAATACATTTATTCTAAAATTTATACTTATATACTAAATAATAATTTATAATTGTGATAACTTTATGTCGGAAATCCAATTTAATCAACCTGATCCAATTGCCAAAATATACATTTTTTGACTAACGTTACTAATTTTTTTTAAAGTTCAAAAACACAAGAAGAAAAAAAAAGAATATTTAGTATATTTTTTCCTCTAGAAGATTCGTTTATTTAAATGTAGTGCATAACACACGCGAAGACAATATTATAATCATATTATGTTATTATGTTAAAGTAACGAATTAAAGTGAAGTAATTTAAAAAAATAGTAAAATAATATAATAAGGAAATCAATAATGAAATAAATAAATAAATTATAATTAGATAGAAAAAAAAATCAATAAATTTAATAAATGTAAGATAACAGTAATATTAACAATTTTTTATTTTACTTTTATTAAATTTATTGATTTATTTTTATCCTATTATTTATAATACTGTTCACAGTAAAATGTGATGTGGTGTGTTTCCTTAGATATGTAAAACATAAATTGTTGTAGTAATTTTTGTACAAAGGTTTATTAATTTTTTTTAATCGTTTCTTAAGTAAAACTATTAAAATTAAGTACAGAAATAGTATTTTTTTATTTTTGTTTTCCGTATCTATGAAAATTATACTTTCCGTAAAAATATTTAACTCTGTATTTATATGTTTTCTTTTTAAGAAACTTTTAAAATATAAACAACAGTTTTGATAATATCTAATGTTAATAGAGCTATCTATTCCATATATTATTTACTTTCAAGATATTATGTAAATATTGTTTTATTCTGATGTAGGCCTTTGGCCAGATATATATTTATTTAATTTTGTTCATTTCTGTTATTCTAAAGGAACCTGGTCCCAGACTAAAATTATTTTTCTATTCTATATGTTTTTAATAAATAGAATTTAATTTTATTATAAGAAAGTTCGGCATAAATCCTAAACCCTCGATGAAAATCTTGGATTGTTCTGAAAGTTGCCGCATAAACTTTAAAAGCTTTCAGAACTGGCCTTCTATCCATTTTAGAGTCCTATAATTCTTGATGAAATCCTATGGTATTATTTCGTCATCTAAAATCTTAGATAAAATACAATAATAAATATCTTTTCCTCTGTTTACAGTCACACATAAAACATAAAAACTTTAAATATAAACACCGGGATCTAGGATCCTCCTGGGACTCACCCAGCTTCAATAATTGGGTACCCAAAATATGGGTGAAAATCTGGCGTGATCTAAGACAAATCATCCTGCCTGCACAACCGTTGTCCTTGAAACAGAACATTCTCTACCTTAATTCTCGTCTCGGGTTATGGTACAGAATTTTTTTTAAATATAAACACTTGTGAAAAAAATTAAAAATATCAAATACTATAATATTATATTATATTTTTTAATTTATATAGATCTTGTATAATTAGCCCTGAAGAAGACCTGCAGTGTGGGTCGAAACGTTGTTTTTAAAATAAATAGTTTTCCTTACAGAGAACTTTTTCTAACCCCCACCCAGGCCATTATCTTCCGCAAATATTTAAGGTAACCAAATATTATTCAAGATATATATGTATACCAATATTGTGATGTTGGTACTGAAAGATTTTTCAATAAAGGAAATTTTTCTGTCCATAATTTCACATAATATGTTTTCTATTTTTAGGATCTAATAAGTAAATATGTCATTTATATTTAATAACTTTCTTAAACTGGAAGAGGCGTTGATCTGAAATTTAAATTTATAGGCACACTAAACCTTATTACACCTCATCCCGATTCAATTCCTTAATATTCATGAGAAATATTTGTTAAGCAAATAGTGAGGCATGGTTTGTACGTATCTCTAGATAGAGTTGTTGTGCTCCAAAATGAGAAATTTTAAAATCAACAGAAATATTTAAAGAGTTGAAAAAAAAACCGTGTAACTAAAACCCTTGAAGAGTCTGGGGTTCAGTACAAGGTAGATACTGTTCTCTTTCATGGACAACGGTTGTGAAGGTAGGTGATATGTATTTGTGGTCTCTGGAGGGAAGTTTGTAAGCAGAAATCGGTGGTTTCGGGATCGATCGTTCGGGTTCATTTAAGCAAATTATTATTGTAGAAGGCACTTAGTATTCATCTTATTTTGGCTCCCAACTTTATAGAGTTTGGGTGAGCCCGAGGAGGGTCCTAGACCCCGTAGGGTCCATCTCCGGTCGCTAAGAGCAGCTCTATTAAATAGGTTTTATCCAATTATCAGAGTATTTCCTTGATTATTTTTATTTATTTATTTATTGGTATTTACCACTGTATTACAATAATACCTCAAGTAAATAGGCTAAGCGATACATAATGACCTCTTAAAATGACAAGTAGAGAAACTACCCACTGGTTTTACTCAAATCACAAGTTCAACAAAGAAGGTCACACAATCTTCTTTTCAGACGCCTCGGAGGATTACCGGGAATTGAAGAGGAAGCTATGTTTGAAACTAGAGGGTTTGAGTGGGAATGAAGTTTGTTATGAAAGGATAGATACCGGGTCCGGGCCAAATTAGCAACAAATAGGACATTAAGGTCGTTATGGATGACTTTATTCTTAACAAAATAAGGGGCGTTGAGAATTTTACGAAGGATTTCGGATTGTAGGGATGGGATACGAGAGGAATTCGATGGCTTAGTGGAGCCCCAAAGCTCTACTCCGTAAGCCCAAATAGGTCGTATGATGGTCATGTAGATGAGTCTTTTGTAATTAATTGGGAGCTTAGAGCGTTTGTCTAGTAATTGGTGAAGTAGCCTGAAACGTCGAGCGGTTTCTTGACTTTTCAGTCTCGTATGAGGATTCCAGGATAATCGTTTGTCGAGATGCAACCCTAAGTATCGGATCTGTTTTACAAGCACCAGTGGGATATTAGTAAAGGATACTGAAGGGCAGGAAGTCATTGGTTTACGAGGTAAGGTAAAAGTGATTTGATGGGATTTTTGAAAATTTATTTTAATTCTGCAGTTTTGACATCATTCTTCAAGATCAGTGATATGTGATTGGAGGCTTTAGTATACAATAACTGGATTGATGTTGACTGATAATACACATGTATCATCATCATACGTGGTAAGGATAGTATTAGAATGAGTTGGGATGTCAGCTGTATAAACTGTATAAAGGATTGGGCCAAGGATACTACCTTGAGGAACCTTAAATTTAAATAAAAAATAAAACTAATATATGCACCGCTATAAACCATTAGGTTTATGGGGTTCAGTAAATGGTAGAGACTCTACTGTTTCTAAACCGACGGTTGCGCATGGAGATGATTTGGCCGAAATGGATTTTATCATCAACTCTAATATAACGAATTTACAAATATAACATTATTATTAGAATATTAGCTTTTTGCCAGGTTTTTAGGCTATGGTGACCCCCGGGAGGTCTGCAGAATGTTGTTATGAGAAGTGCTAAACTGTCTTCTTTAATGTGATTTTTCTTTTAACGTTTGCTCTGATAATGCCTGAATTGGCGAAACGTTGAGTATTTTAGAGAATTAAGGCTCTGCTTTTTAGTGTTTTGTTATTGAAATCTAATAATTTTTTTTTAATTTATTTTGATAAAATTAATCTATTTCACTCTCACGAATTTTCGTCAAACAAAACTTTAATTTACTTTTCAAATAAATCATAATTACAATTATTTTATAATATACCACACTCTCCAGCTTTTAGATTTATTTTGATGCAGAATGTCTTTTTTTTTAATGTTTCATATTCATTCAAACTGATTTAAATTGAAAAATAAAAATCGAATTTCGGTTCATTTTACGTAAATATTGTCTCTGAAAGAACAAACGATTTTCAGAACAGTGTAACTCAATTCGGTAGGGGTATAGCGGTAAAAAAAACCTTTGATAATTACGAAATACCAGAAAGGAGAGATTAAATAAAAACTAATCGGAAAAATGTACAACTGAATTTCAGAGTAAATAGTATACAATTTTTACGTACACAAAGTACATTATCATCGATAGCCATAATAGTGCATACATAAATATTTTGTTTTCTGTGTAAAAATAATGGTATCCTATATATCATAAAAATAAATAAAATTAGGAAAAAATGGTTATTTTTTTCAGCCCGGATAAAAATATTTAATCCACCGTTAAAATGTTTTCTGTATAGACATTCTTTTCGCTTGTTTTATTTTAAATTAAAGAAAAAAGCCGTGTTATAAAAGATCTGATGTAAACAACCGGTATTTTTGTTGAGGCATAAAATAAAAAATAAAAATATTTTTAAAAAGTGTAGCGAACAGTGTAACAATGTAAACAATTAATCGACGTTCTACACAGATATTTATTGTTTTGAAAAGCGATACAAACAAAATATAAATAATAAATATAGGATCAATTAAAAATATTATATTTTTATAATATTTATATATTTATTAATTACATTAATACTTAATTTAGTATAATTTCTAATAAATATTAATGCTTTTTATAATAAAAATAATATTAAAATGCGAGGCAAAGTATATACAACAAAATTAGTGGTATCCCCATTCATATTTGCGCAGTTTATATTAAAAATTTAAATATATAGGTGTCTTGCGTTCCGAACTATTTCTAGGACAACGATTGCGCAGGAAGGTGATTTATCTGAGATCATGCTCACCTCTAGGGGTTCCTTAATTAAGGGTTACTACTTTAGACTAGGGGACCTATAGGAGGTTTTTTAGATCTCACTATTACCATTTTTGGGGGTTAAAAATGAAATAATTTATCTGCCACTGTCGGATTTGAACCCGGAACCTGTAGCTTAGCTACTCATCGCTCTACTACCAAAAGTGCTAATACAATTCTAAATTAAAATATTGCACAATGTAAACATATTTTTTCATTTATTCAAATTAAATTAATTAAATGTCTCTAAGAAATGCAGGACTTAAACCACTTTTATAATTATGGACACTTATGAAAACAAAATATTAATTTAATCGGTATTAAAAAAAAAATTATATCTGGTATATCCAGAATATACCAAAATGTACTTATGTATATGTTTTATACTTATATATATTTATTATATATAGATTTATTTTATATAGATACATGTTAATAAAAACTAATTGACATAAATAAAAAAACAAATTCCATTTAAAAGTTTCAATTATTTCTGTTTACTATAGATTCATTCAAAGTAATAATTATCCTATTTTATCGTCCTAGTATTTTTTAATGAATTTCTAATTTTTTTTAAAAATATGTTATATTTTTAAGTTATATATCGTAAAAATAAATATATAAATAAAATATATTTCTTCCTCTCTATATCAACTTAGAAATTCTTATTTTATTTTTTATTGAATAATAGTTGTAACAGGGAGACAAAAAAAAAAGAACGTTTTTGAACTATTTTTTTGCAAGGTTCTATCTATGAAAGACTTCTAGCTTCCTTATCGCAATTTCTTAAAACTCTTCTCTTTCCACGGAAGCGCTATCTATAGCTTAGCAAAGGTTGCATAGTCTTATCATTTTTGCTTTAAATTTTTTAAAGAGTTTTGATATTTTAGTTAAAACATTCAATCATTAACTCGGCTTATAGTATATTTAAGTTTTTATTAATTCATCTTCAACACGAACCATAATTTTCATACACTGGTTAAGAATAAAACCATTCAAAAACGTGTACTTCATTCTTGTTTAATTTTACATGTGCAAAACTCAATATGCAACCAGATTAAATAAAGAAACGGGATTTAAAAATAGTAAAAAAACAAAAAAACATATACCATTTCAACCCATGAGGGGAAAGTTACGAGGTAGAGACTGTACTGATGCTAGAACAACTGTTGTGCATAAAGATGATATTTTCAAAGTAATAATTTACCAAATAAATGAAAATTAGTTTATATAACCAAAATTTTAATCCAATTGTTATAAAATTTAATATACAATAAGATAGATATCAAATAAAATTAAAACTTTCCATTTCAAGGATACAAATAAATTTTACTATTACAAGTTAGAATTGGTGTATAGATAAACCAGTTAAACTACGAACTATGAAGACTCTTTGAGGGGAATTAGTACATGGTAAAGACAAGAGCAAAGTTTGTGCAATGACGTGATTTGTTCGAGATCACGTTTGACCAACAAGCTTTTTTTCCCGGTTAAGGTTTAGGTATACAATTTGCTGAGGTTTTGTGTAAATGGGTTGGAACATAACGATAATTGTTGGAATTGATGGAAAAAGTATATCCGCCTGGGAGGTTTCATCGATGACGTTGCCTAGTGCATTTGTCATATAACGAAACCATGCATGGAGGAATATTCCTTTTTATCGATCTAATAAAAAGTCAGTGATAGCATATGTCTATCTTTTAAGGAAAGCTTACTATACCCATTTTTTCTTTTTAAAAAATGATAACGTACATTGCGATATTTGGAAAGCTATTTAGACGAGTACATTATTAATCCTTATCAACTTATATACTTTGGTTACCTTAAGCATTTCATGGACATTATTAGAATATATTATACCAAATAATTTAAATGAGTATCTTATGGGTTATCGCAAAAAGTTAACGCTCAAGAAAATAAATTCGTATATAAAGAAATATTTTGTTTTGTTTTTATGGTTATATCTACATAATGAAATACATTAGACAGACAAAACATGACACAATATGTCTTACTACTCGCCCGAAACCGGGGCGGGTCGCTAGTAACTGATAAAATATTGTACCTTTACGGTTGAATTTACATTTTATTAAATAAAATAATCAATATACCTCTCATTAACCAATACATTAACTTTTTTCATTAATTATTTAATGTTTTAAAATTCTCTACACCTTATAAACAAATATGATGATTAAACATTTGTAAAAATGTCTCTGCTCATTACACTGTTTATAATAAGTTTCTAGTATTTATAAGTATTATATATCTTATAAGAAGTAATCTGGTAAATAAGAATCTCAGTTTAAACAATCAAATATCTGAAAATTTATTTTGTTTAAAAACATGTACCACTACAACCCGTGAACGGGTCTGGGGTTCAGTAAATGGTAGAGACTGTCTATTTTATGGACAATGGTTCTGCAAGGAGGTGACTTGTCCTAGGTCACGCTCAACCGCTAGATTTTTACCCCTTAATTCTGGTACCCTATTTTTATAATATTTTATAGAGGCTGGGTGGACCCCAGGAGAGTCCTAGATACTATATGGTCCATCTCTCACTGCAAACAGACTAAATAAAAGTGCTGGCCCGCAGCGGGATTTGAACCAGGATTTCCGGCATGGCAACTCAGTGCTCTACCACTGAGCCACTCCGCTCCCTGAAAATTTATTAATCGGAACAAGAAAGACAGTAACAAATAACTACCTTAAGTAAGAATAAATACAGCAATAAACTAAATTAATGATTCTTCTTTAAACTATTGGAATGTAGTGTTGTGACATTTGTCAAGATGAGACAAAAGACTATAAAACATGTGTTACAGAAAGCTTGTACGTACTTCACTAGTAGGTGTAGGGTACATTATTACTCCTATATAACCTATTTGTTTATATAATATATATATATATATATATATATATATATATATATATATATATATATATATATATATATATATATATGTATATTATAAGGCTTCTACTTATCTTGAATGTTATGGAAAATTTAAATTACGATTTTTGAGTTCCAGAACTTCGTCAGTTCTTAAATTTCTTTTGGTGACTATTAGATTTAGTCAATTGAATTTCAATAAATTAAAAAACAATTTTATATTACGCTCAATTGATAGGTTTCTTCCCTAGTTCAGGGTACCCATTTTAAAGTGAATAAGATAGCCCAGAGATGGACTGTAGACCCGAGTAGAGAGTAATAAACTTGAATTAATTAAACAATTGCCTCGAGCACACGAAGAGACAAGAACGTGGACAAAGACCTCTCGAGTTAGACAATTAATTGTTGCCTTCTCCACAAGTCCCATTTGTCAAGTCTAGTTATCTCCAAATCGTTGTCTATTAACTCTTATACCTACGAATCGTTCTTTATTTCTAGTTAATGTCTAATTATAATCGAGATCGTGTTATGCGAGATGAAATTAAAGGATAACTAATTATTTATATATTTTTTAAATTGTTGGTTGATTTAAACAAAAATGTTTAATGCAGATGGACTCTTTCTTTTTCGAACCAGATAATCAATGCAATACCTTATTTTCAAACACCATAAGATTATAAGTTATCTTGTTCATCCTTCAACGTTAACGGTAATGTTTCATATGTTCATACAACAGTTGGATCGATATAAAGTTTAATTTTTAGGTAAAAAAAAAATAAGATATAGTCCATTACTGTTAACAGATTAAATTATTTGTCTGCCAAAGCCGGGAACTTCAACACAGCAACTCAGAGCTCCACACACAAAGCTAACCTACTCCTTTGACTTGACTAAGGACTCTTTTTATGAATTATTTTTATGTTATATTTCTTTAATATATATAACAATTAGAGCATAATTAGTATGTATAGGATAAATATGCCTAGAACGACTAAGGAAGATTGAACTGTCAGATCGAGTATCGACCCGGAGTTCGGTAAATAGGTCTTCCACCATGTCGTTTTTCATTTGGGTCCTCCCCGTAGACCAGCCTGCCTCCTCCACTGCACAAATGAAGCATGAACCCCATCCCCGTCTTCAGATCAAGTCTCCTAAGGGTCGTGTGCCATGGTCCGTAAAATAATAAATGAAAAAAAGATGATTCGCAATCAAAAAATCGTTAAGAGATTCCATAAGGTTGAGAAGAAGTCGACAACATACCAATAAAAATTTCGCTACATCTAAAGCCGTTCGGGGAGAAAGGTTTACTGTTAGCATTTTTTAAAGGGAGTTAAAAATCATAAACTTAAGAGAGAACGTGAAATGGCGTCCCCGAGCCTCTGTGGTGGCAGGTATTTCTTTAAGATCAATATCCCAATTATATCTGGATAGACAACATTAATTACTCCCACTGCTTCAACGTCAGATTAGCTCCAGCAGCATAAAGTTGTGTTAAATGAAAAAAACAAAACAAATATACGGTTGTATAAAAAAAAAAAAATGACCGTTGTATCAAATTCCAGAGTTCAAAAGTCTGTAAATATTTTAATGCTATCTATTATTTACCAACACTTAATAATCCATTTAGAGCATTTTCTAAGCTTGTTTAGACACACTGGACTTCTTCAAAAAAAGCCTCAGTTCAGTTATTTATTTCAAAGAAGAAACATGACAATGTCCTAAGAAATTCTCGTAATAATGAGACATTATTGAAAAAAAAATTTCACAGCCACTGAAGCAACTCGTGAAATTATTAAATATGAAATGGAAGGCGTCCTTGACCAGCGCACTGCGCGGCGTTGGCTTAAAACAATTAGCAGTGGAGGTACGAAGTTGGAAAATAAGAAGGGCTCCGGGCGACCATTAATGGATATTGATGAGGTTCTGAAGGAAGCTGTTGAGTCAAATCCGTCCACAAGTACTAGCGAACTTGCCAGGGAGTGTGGTGTGTCGAAAGATACTGTCAGTCGCCATTATTTACAGAGTTTTGAACTCTGAAATTTGATAAAACGGTCATTATTTTTTTGTATACACATTATTTGTTCCTCAGCTTTATAGGTTTTTATTGAAGCGGGAACCAGGAAAATACAGCAGTGAAGGTCGAAAAATCAGAGGTACGATTATAAGTGCCAAAAAAAAGTACATTTTTCTCTTTATATATTTATTCATACCTGAAAAGTACACGATATAGGTATAATAGCTGTGTTTCTACTTCTCTATAGCAAATAAGTACAAAAGCAAAATAGTTTCTTGTCTTAAAAAAAACGCAAAGTAAACAAAAAAAAGTTGCAAAAAAAAGTTCATATTTAAAAAAAAAATAACAGCAGAAACACGTAATTTGTTGATAACATGGATATATGGGAGAATCCATTGATAATGTTAAGTGGTTGAGATTTATGATGACAAGGCAACATTAAATTCAATAAATAAAAACATTACCAAATGTTTTAAAAGTACTTATTGTGAATTGCGATTGTTTTAGGATTGATAGTTGATATAAAATTCATTTAGAGATTCGTATAATGAAATAGATGAGCGGAGTGGCTCAGTGGTAGAGCGCTAAGTTACCATTCCGAAGTTACTTGGGTTCAAATCCCGCTGCTGGCAGACTATTATTAGTCCGTTAGCGGCCAGAGATGGATAATATGGGATCTAGGACCCTCCTGGGGCTCACGCAGCCTCTATAAATTGGGTACCCAAAATTAGGGGGGAAATCTGGCTGTTGAGCGTGATCTAATTAATAAGAAAAACACTAAAAAGTAAAACCAAATATTCAAAGTCACCAATTCAGAAAAAACCAACCAGAAAATTCACATCAGAGAAGACAAAGCATGGAACATCTCACATCAACAGTCAATTATGGCTATCGATAATAATATATTTTGTGTCCGTTTAAGTAAAAATTGTATACTATTTACTCTGAAATTCAGTGGTACATTTTTCCGATTCGTTTATATCTAATCTCCCCTTTCTGGTATTTCGTGATTTTCAAAGGTTTGTTCACTGCTATACCCCTACCGAATTGAGTTAGACGGTTGAAAATCGTTTGTTCTTTCAGAGACAATATTTAGGTAAAATGAACCGAAATTCGATTTTTATTTTTCAATTTAAATCAGTTTGAATGAATATAAAACATAAAAAAACAAAACACTCTATATCAAAATAAATCTAAAAGTTGGAGAGTGTGATATATTATAATTAATTTTAATTATGGTTTTTTAAAAGGTAAATTAATGTTTTTTTTGGCGAAAATTCGTGAGAGTGAAATAGATTAATTTTTCCCAATAAATAAAAAAAAATATTTATTGGAATTCAATAAGACAACACTAAAAAGCGGAACCTTTATCCTCTAAAATAATCAACGTTTCGCCAGTTCAGACATCATCAGAGCATACTTTAAAAGAAAAATCACAAAGAAGACAGTTTAGTACATCACATATCAACATTCTGCAGACCTCCCGGGGCTCACCTAGCCTAAAGTGGATACCTTTTATTGCGGTAAAAACCTGGCAAAAAAGCTAATATTCTAATAATAATGATATATTTGTAATTTTCGTTATATTAGCATTGTTACGACCAAATCACCTTTCTGGTCTCTACCATGTACTGGTCCCCAGACCCTTCAGGGGTTGTAGTGGTACAGGCATTTGTTTTTTATTTAAAATTTAGGAACAGACACATTTGAATGTATAAAACCTGGTTAATCCTTCAAGTAGGGAGCGGAATGGCTCAGTGGTAGAGCGCTGAGTTGACATAGTAAAGGTTCTGGGTTTGAATCCCGCTGCTGGCAAGACTTTTATTTAAGCTAATAGCGGCCGGAGATGGATAATATGGGATCTAGGACCATCGCTATAAAGTGGGTACCTCAGGAGGTTGAGCGTGATTTAGTCCAATTTACTTCCCTGGACAAAGGTTGTTCATGAAACAGTACAATCTTTACCATGTATTGAACCCCAGACCATTCACGGGTTGTAGTGGTACAGGTTTTCAGGTATAATGAACCATATAAACGAAGATCGGCGAAACACACTTGAATCTCTGAAATATTTGAATATACCTTGAAACTGTTTTTTCACTCTCTTGAAAAGTGGTGGTATCCACTTTCGATTCTTCGCATTTGTATTTACATTAAAAAAAATATATATAGTTTACTGTGTTGATGCATGAATACTCTCGAGTTTTGAATACATAACTGATAAAATCCTTCCATACCTGCCTCATTTACATGTTGGACTCTTCAGTTATATTTAGTACACACTGTATGTTGCTTCTCTGCAGAGCTAACATGAGATACTTGGAGTTAGATTTTGAGGGTAACACTGATTGTTTCCCGACACGCGATACCAACTCAAAACTTCTTATGGCTGCGTGTCTCTGAGTGTTAGCAATGATAGTTATTTATATTCAACATACTATTTTTTTTTTTACAATAACTCTCTGGTTTCGTATGAGTATCATGCGAGTTTCTTGAAGCGTACTGTGTTAATCGTAAGCGCTTACGCGTAACGTGTAAACAGTAGTTTAGGAAACAGTAATTCTGAGACCAAGATTAGAAATACATTACTGACACCACATCATAAAATTTCCTGTATAGTCCTAGTAGTATTAAAAAAAAATTATTAAAGTGAAAACTACTTTAGTCGCGTTTAGCGACTTACAGGAGGGGATAAACTTGTGGTTTCGCGTCAACAACATGATCGAGATTTCCGACACCTTGTGGCCTCTGCATGAGTTATACAATTTACTTTAATCAACTTTAGTTTAGATGTTAGAATTCCATTGATATAAAAATAATTATACATAACTAATAGGTTGTCTAATAGTTGTGCAATTCAGACTAATAATAATATTCCACGATCTATGATCCATTTTTGCACTATCAAGCTGAATCTTCGTGAATAGCTTCGTTTCGATGAGACGCCCAACAATTTCCTGTGCGAAAATTCTCGATTTTGGTAGCTAACAGAGGTAGCAAGGATAAAATATGTCGATTTGACGATGCTCATAAATTTATTACTAACTTTTTTTTGTTAAATCTCAAGATAATTATCTAAATTATTTGGAAAAAAAATTGTCCTACAAAATGTATGGTTTGATGAAATAGTCCCCTCCTTCCAACGTGTATCGATAACGAGGTCATAAAAAATGATTACTAACCACCTGATTTTTTTTTACTTCTTCTTTTTTGACTTCGTTATCGATACATAACTGGGACTTCTCTCGGCAATCCTCATGACTGCAATTTTAATTTTTTTTGTTTTAAATATAATTCAATCTGTAGAAGAAACTAAATATTATTATCATAATTATGTTTTATTAAAGCAAAAGCAATATTATGAATCGATTTAATGTATCGATTACCAATAACTGCTTGAAAAAAAAAATTCAGTTATTCATTAAAAAATAATTAGTGCTAACATAAGAGTCAGATTTTTAATTTTAATAATTAGTTGTAATTCCAAATCATCTTCTTTTCAATCAGTTATAAAGATATTTAAATATTTATAAAAATAAGTTATCTTAGTTGATATTGTTTGTATTTTTCTTTTATAATTTTTTTTTAAGGAAGAAAATAGTTGGGGGTGCAGTCAAATAAAACACTAAATAAGTAGATACTTATTTAATTAAGTGCCGACGTTTCGACCCACTTTTTGGGTCATCTTCAGGGCTATATGACGCTGTAGGACGAGTAGACGCGGTCTACTATGTTTTATATGACTGCACCCCCAACTATTTTCTTCCTTACATCATCCAGTCAACCATTCCTCGCTTCTCATAATTTTTTTTTGTTTTGTTTTTTTTACTTGGCATAATAATTTGCATACGTATGCACCAATTGTTTCTCTGTATACGTACAATTATTGTTATCTTGTTTCTGTTTGATTTTTATTTATTTTACTCTGTTTTTTCTTTAAATGTTGTCATTGGACGTTATTCACATTTTTTTTCATTAATTCTTTATCATTTGTTAAATTAATTGTATTAATTAATTAAATCCAATTAAGTTATACTCTAAGACATAATAGCTTATGTACCTGTATTGTTATGGGGCTCAACAAGTCACTATTAAATGGGTACCCAAAATAAGGGGGGAAACGTGGCGGTTGAGCGTGACCTCGGACAAATCACCTCCCTGCACAACGGTTGTCCATGAAACAGTACTGTCTCTACCATGTACTGAACCGAAGACCCTTTACGGGTTTTAGTAGTACAGGTCTTATTTTTAATGATCCACGTTTTCAATAGTTACAATTTTTTTTTCAAATTTCAATTCTTACAATATTACTTTCTCTTTCGTTCCTCCCAATATTTTTTCATCCTTTCACTGATATTCATTTTTTGGGACATTTCATCGCATGTTTCTTTTCGGCTCTTCTTGGAATCACTCCGTACTCGAGATTCTCTTCCTAAAACCCTCTCTGCCCACAATGCCTTCTTTCCTTCTATTATTTCTTTCTAAATATTTCTTTTCTTCCTGTATACAGCAGTTGAGAGTATAGTTGTTGACATTTTCTCCCAATAGTACTTGAACATTATTTTCCTTTGTCAGGAATAGTTGATAAAATTATTTCCGAGAAATAACAATAATATTTTCGTTCCTGTATCTTAATTTCCATACCTATGTTCTTTTATTTGGGCCTTGGAATTTTTCCTGAACTTACCATCACTATCCTTAAAGAAATTTCAATTAAAGATTCGAACTGTAAAAATAAATTATAAATATAAAATTGACGTCAATGAACATTTCCCCCCGAGTATACATCGCATAAAATGCGAGAACACGGTGATATAGGATCGGTGAAGAAAATTGGATTTGTCTGGCTTGGATACGACCCCTGGTTGCTCAGTGGTTTAGAGCACTCCACTAGAGATGCAGACGACCTGTTTTCGAATCCAGGACAAATATTTTCTCTTCAAAATAAAAATATTTAAAAATAATCACCATCCAAATAACAATAAAAAAAAAATTGATTCAGTTATATCAAACACTCTCATTAAGTTCAGATTTTTTTTTAACTTTATCAAACCTAGCTATCTATGACCAATTAAAATTCCGAATAAATATTCAATTTATAAAAATGTGTAATGTTACAAAAGGGGAGAAAAAAAAAAACATTCCAGTATTCTAAAAACATTCATTTGGTTCAGAGTTTATTCATTTTTTTTTAAATTGATTAAATCTAGTCTTCTATTATGCCCGATTAAAATTTTGAATGTTCAAATAAAAAAAGTTATTATTTTTATTTTCGGTTCCACTATATTTGATTTGTTCCAGTATTTTTCATAGATATTAATTTCCATACTTTTGTTGTTTTAATTGGGCCTTAGGTTTTTCTCATGATCCTTACAATTCAGGTTCAGATATTTTTTTTCTGAGGATACAATTGTGGAAGATCTCAGTTGTTGTACGCATGACTGGGTGACCACTTGTTGAGTTCGCGGTTCTCTGCAGTGCGGTCTAAATCCTCGATTTAAAATGTTTACAAAATTTTAAAAAATATCTAAAGTATGTTAAAGAAAAGAGAAAAAAATAAAAATGTTTCGTAATTTGCCGGCGATGATATTAGTGTTTACGCAAGTGTCCCAGCTCCGTGCGATGTTCAGTAAATCATTCCGCTAGCGATGAATATTTCAACAGTTCTCGAAACAATAGCGTTTTCATTTTCTCTTTCTTTTTTTTTTTCGTATCCCATTTTCCTATCTCTCGCCACATTTTTCGAAATGTAAAACACACTTTCATCCATTCTGTTGTGTGAATTCTCAGTCTTGCTATAGATCGTTAAAAACAAGTCGGGTAGTTGTAATTCAGATGGATGAAAATCGGTTGTAATTTAGATCGATCGTATTCCCTGTCTTGGAGTTATGTCCACATTACACCTCCGATCACCTGATTTATCACCGGGCTATCAATTACCAATTTATGGTGTACCTAGCCGTCTGTAGTGGTAATAGAAAACATTACCATTCAAGATCCAAATTCAAGCAATAATAAGGAATTTTAAGAATTTCTTCAGAGCCAGTATTAAATTGTTTGCTCTTGTTTGAAGGATTTATTTTTACTTAACAAATGTAGAAATACTAAAAAAAAAAAAGACCTTGAATCCCTAAAAGCAATGAAGGGGCTTCGATTCAGCACATGGTAGGAATTTTACTGTTCTTAGGACAATTTTTGTGGAAGGAGCTTACAAGTTCACGCATAACCCCCCGGGTTATCCTAACAATTGAAGGTACCCACCTTCAACATTGCAACTCAGAACTATTTACAGTGAGCTATCCCGTTCCCTTAGCATATTTAAAAGGATGAATTTATGCATTGTATAAAAATTAAAAAATGAGGCTACGAACATAAATCGAATGTTCAGAAACATTTTTCGCAAAATTAACTGAAAACGAAACTTACTTATGCAATGATTGAATAAATGAATAAAACCTTTATTATAAAGATAAATATAAACAAAATAAAATGGTTTACAAAAAACTACTAATATTTACAAAAATATGTAACGGCCTGAGTAAAATTAAGTTAGGTATATTAAATATTAATACTTGTTAAATGGTTCTCATCTGTAAACAGGATGCGCTGAGCAAACCATTCATAGGCACAATTCGAGAAAGGAGGCCTGATATGACTCTGGGCTTTTGTCACTTCTAGCCGACCTTAATCGAAGATTTAATTAAATTAGATTTAATTCAAGAACGTTGTTGCTAATTTTGCCCGCCCGTGACAGCACCTCCCGGATCTAGGGGTCAAAATGTTTACGCTAGCTCGAATAAGCCCTGAAATCCCCGAGCGTTTCCCCTTAAAAGTCAGAGTTGAGAACTCGGGGAGCAGGGTCGTGGTCCATCGGAAGGCAGATGAGCTGATCAGAAGCCAGATGGTAGCTCAGTTGTAAAAAAAAAAAAAAAAACCTGTACCACTACAACCCATGAAGGGTCTGGGGTTCAGTACATGGTAGCGACTGTACTGTTTCATGGACAACGGTTCTGCAAGGAGGTGACTTGTCCTAGGTCACGCTCGACCGCCAGATTTTTTCCCCCTTATTTTGGGTACCCTATTTTTATAATATTTTATAGAGGCTGGGTGGCCCCCAGGAGGGTCCTAGATCCTATATGATCCACCTCCCGCTGCAAACAGACTCAATAAAAATCATGGCCTGCAGCGGGAATTGAACCAGGATTTCCGGCATGGTAACTCAGTACTAAGTTGTAAATAGAGCCAGTTAAATATTTTCTTTGTCGTTCGTCGCGTTTCGGCCACAAAGCAGATGTGAATCTTTATTTAAGTTGCAATTATTATTAGTGCATATAGAATTATGGTTAGAGAGGATGGAACTTGATTTAAATAGTTATTATTATTAGGCTCCATATGATTATTGTTATGGATCATGGATCTTCTTTTATATTGAAATTATTATTTTTATTAGTGGTTATGGGATAATGATTATTGATGGTGGATATTTTGTAGTTGTGATTTATTATTTTTCTTAACGACTTTAGGGCTATTCTTATTATCATTATCAAATGTTAGTTGTAATTGTATATTATTTTGGTTCAATATAGTAGAGTTTTATTTTTGATGAATGGATGTTTAGGGGTTATTTCTTTATCCAGTTTCCCTATCTGACCTAGACGATACCATGTCCTTACCCGGCCCTTTCTAGGTGTCCACAAAGTCCTAGAGAAGAGCCGCAGGTAACAAATATATACAGATTTTCTCTTTATAGGCCTTCCCTTAGGTAAGTAAGGTCTAACTTCCCGCAGTGACGAGCTCTATTGGGAAGTTGTGAAGTGAAGTTCGACATGAATTCCAGCCACTTAACTTTATTTAACATATATATAAATTAAATCAGATTTAACATATATATTTCTAAATTATCAATTACTAATTTCAGATATTGATATATTTAACATTCATGTTTATAAATTATTAATAATTATATATACGATATCTAACATTAATATTCACATATTTGGGTAAATTAAATTTACCATATATATTTCTAAATTATCAAAAATTAGTTTTAGATATTGATATATTTACCAATCATATTCATAAATTATCAATACATAACATTCTGAAATCCCTATTATGTCACAATTTATTTTATTTAGGGCATTTTCTAATTCCGTTAATCTAATTAATGATTAATCAGTACTAATAAAATCCTTGATGGGTCTTGGGTTATGTGAATATACACTTTATAGAGACTGGGTGAGCCTCAGGAGGGTCTATAAATCCCACAGGATCCATCCGTGGCTTATAACAGTTTAAATAATTAACCTACCACTTCCGGATTTGAACCCGGGACCTTCAGTGATGCAACTCAGCGCTCTACACAGTGAGCTACCCCCCCCCCCCTCATAAACTATGAACTTCAAAACTCTAATTGCGTCACTAGTGTTTAAGAATAAAATTTATAATTTTTTACTTGCCACAAAGGTAATTCAATACTTTTTTTTATTAAAAAAAGTTATAATCAATAATTTAATTTTTTTAAATAGGGAAAACGAATTATTCGACTAGAAAAAAAACTGGCAAATTGATATGCTACATGGTTTCTTATTGTTTAGTATCATCAAATAGTTTTTTTGCAATTTAGCAGTTTAATGTTTATTAAAAAGTTATAGATAAGACTATCAACTAAGGCAAATAGATAAAAATAGACAAAAGTAATAATAATTGAACTCAACCCAAATGATAGCGATTAATAAAAATTGGCCGAGCTCCATCGAAAAGAGGGAAAAGTTGCCAACATTTTATTTCTAAGCCAGATTTATGCACTTTTATGATAAGCATTTAGGGTCTGGTGAAAGGAAAATTATAATGAAATATTTATAATATATTATACTAATATATATATTTGGTTCAGAAAAATAGTACGAAGCGATATGTACATACAAGAACAAAACGTTTATTATTGTAGGATACCAATTTATTTTATTTCATTGTTATTGTTTATATAAATGTTACATAGAATGTCTAGTTACAATTTTTGTTTACTTTATTAGAATTAATTTTATTTTTCTGTGTTGAAAGTTGTTTTTTATACATTTTTTCTTTCATTGTATATTATGATTCGGTATTGATATATTTAAATTTTTGCAACTTATTTTTAATTCGAGACTGGCCTATTTGGTACAGTATGTAACTTTGTGAATATACATATACGTAGCAAAATATACAAGATTAGTATCTTTTAAAAATATATATAAATATTTGGTTCAGTATGAATATGATTCAATTTAAAGGCATAATGAGAATTTTAGATGCTGTATCTCAAAAGTCAGAAGTCGCACGCTAAGCATGTCCCAAGTCTTCTAAATAAATTTGATAATAAGGCACAACATTTTAATGAAAAGCTTTACTTCAAACGATGCCTTTTTTTTTTTTTTACTGCGAAATTGACATAAACAAATTATGTTTTAAGACATTAAATGTTCATGTATAGAAGGGAGTAGGCTCAGTGTATGTAGAGCGCTTAATTGTAATGCTAAAGATCCCGGCTTTGACGAATAAATTGTTTAAAATTAGAACAGACATAGGTGAACCCTGCGGTATCTTTAGATTCTCATTGGGCTCACTCAAGTTATATAAAGTTGGTACCCTCGTTCGGGAAAAAAATAGGCGCGATATATCGGAAAACCCCTCCCTGTACATCCGTTGGCCTGGGAACAGAACAGTCTCTACCATGTACTGAACCCAAGACCCTTCCTAGTTTGTAGCGGTATAGATTTTATATGTACTACATAATTTTAAAATATAACATTGATTGTTTGTTTGTTTGTTCATTTAACGTCACTTTATGCTGCTATGGCTAATCGGACGATGCTACAGTGGGAGCTCTAAATTTTGCCTATCCAGGTTTAATTAGGATAGGGATTTTTAACGAGTACCTGAAATCGTACAGGCTCGGGATCCCCGTTTAACGTCCCTTACGAAGGACGGCGTAACTAAGGATTTTTTACTTTATAACATTGATGATCAACGCTCTACTGTACATGAATAAATTAAATTCGTTATTAAATAATTTAATTAAATAAAAATAAACTATGAGCCACCTACTAACGTTGTAATTAAAGAGAAAATAATTTAAAATAATTATAAAGAAGGAAAACAATAAATATTTAAATATAACCTTTTAGGAAGAAAAACAAATATAGGAACATAATTTTGTATATTAGCAGTTATAAGGCTAAGCAACCCAAAGGCTCGATGCCGATACCCACAAACTCAGCTTACAAACTTCTGTCAACAGATCACTACCCAAACACAAAATAATTTTATATAGCATTGTTTAAATGATAAATATAAAAAAGGTATGTAATCCGTTCACATATAATATAAGTATTTATGATTTGTATAATTGATCTCTCAAAAAGGGTGGGAATGATTGACGATTCAATTGTATGATACAGACGAATACGGCGCAAGATTGCCAGTACTAGGGGATAAAACAAATATACTAAAAGAAAACAAGATAAATATTGTATCCAATCCGGTCTCTATGCCCTAGCAAGGATAAAAAAAATAAATTAGTAATCCTGTTACGTTTAATCACGAAAGCTTTGGATGGTAATCCCACTAGCCGAGTATCCCAGTATGGAAATGTACACAAGACTCAAAAGGAAAAAAAACTCTACAGGGTTCAGATGAAAAACTCAGCTAGAGAGAGGAAACGGCGATGTACATATTAAAATATCAGTATTATTTAAAATCAATAGATTTATTTAATAAATATTTATCTTTATATAATATATAAACGAACGGGGTGGCACAGTGGTAGAGAGCTAAGTTGCAGTGCCGAAGGTCTCTCGGGATTTCGGACTCTGCTAGGAATCACTCAGCCTCTATAAATTGGGTTCCCTTAAAATAGAAAACTGGCGGTCGAGCGTGATTTAGGACAAATCATCTACCTGCACAACCGTTATCTTAGGAACAGTACAATATCTACCACACACTGAGCAGAATGACCTCCATGGGTTGTAATGTTATAGGTTTTTTTTTAAATATGTACAAAGAATAAAATTTAAAAATATCCAACTTGGATTAATTAAAAAAATTAAAAATGAATAAAAAATTTCACCTTTCAGTCTAAACGATACACCTCACTTTTTATTAACGTTTGAAAAAAAAACCTGTAACACTACAACCCTGAACGGGTCTGGGGTTCAGTACATGGTAGAGACTGTACTGTTTCATGGACAACGGTTCTACAAACAAGGAGGTGATTTGTCCTAGGCCATGCTTAACCGCCAGATCTTTCCCCCGTATTTTGGCTACCCTATTTTTATAATATATTATACAGCCCCAGGATGGTCCTAGATCCTATATGATCCATCTCCCGCTGCAAACAGAGTAAATAAAAGTCATGGCCTGCAGCGGGATTTGAATCAGGATTTCGAGCATGGCAACTCAGTGCACTCTCCCATTATTAACTTTTGACTACTATTAACTTATGAAGTTTTAATTTAGTTAACTATTAATTTAGTACTTTATAGGGTGTACTTTGTTGGTTGCACCCAAACGTGGATTTTGTATTATTTCTGCAACTTAAAATTTTTCTTGCACTTTAAACTTTTTTTTTCTGGCATTGCGGATTTCCTTTTACAATCTCTCTACTGTATGCTGGAACTGTTTTTTTAAAAAGAATATCGGCCGTGAATTTACACTGAAGGATATGCAGACCGTTCCCATATCTCACGGGAATATAAAATCAGTACCCTTAATTGGGGAATTAAAGATAGATCAAGCATTGAATCATTTATTATAGTTTTTTAATTTTTTTTTAATAATACAATCAACAAGCCATACGGTTATCTCAAATATTAAGGCATGTATTTAGTACTTGGCACAAGAGCACTGGGTTGCCATGCCGGAAATCCTAGTTCAAATCCGTCTGCAGGCAGGACTTTTATTTCATCTGTTAGCGGCCAGAGATGGATCATATGTGGTCTAGAACCCTCCTGGGGTTAACCCAGCTTTTATAAAGTGTTATTAAAATAGGGTACCCAATAAAGGGGAAAAATGTGGCGGTTGAGCGTGACCTAGGAAAAATCACTTGTTCATGAAATAGTACAGTCTCTACCATGCACTGAACCACAAACTAGTTCTCGGTTTGCAGTAGTATAGGATTTTTATTTTTTTTAATCATCGGTACTGGAGAAATTTACAATGTTTAAATTCAATCCGATGTTTTAAAATGGCCGAAAATCGAGTTTAAAGATTCCGTTAGTTGCACGAGTGACCCAGGCGAAGCTAATGAAAGTATTAAAATAAAACAAATTACATTGACATAAACAAATTATGTTTTAAAAAATAATATGTTTATGTATATTATTTAAATGTTTATGTATGAAAGGAAATAGGATGGCTCAGTGAAAAGAAATTAATATATTTATACCTCCATCTAATGCTGACCTTTAGAAGTTTGTTGTACTTCATAATAAAAATCTCTGAGGGGGGAATCTCATTTTATCGTGCACTAAACTAGACCAATTTAGGTTTTCGAGGCGGGGGGTATTATAAAAAAAAAAAAATATTAAGGGAAGGACCCTTTGGTCTATAACACTGGAACGAAATTTAATTAAAAATCTCCCTTGGCTTCTCTCAAAGTATAGCTCATTTAATTTACTATTTCAACCGATATTCCTCTGATAGTAAAAGGTTTATCGGTTTTAGATCTAGTAGAGATAGTGATACTATTCTAACCAAAGGGTAATTAAGGAAATTAAACTGAAAGAAGCCAATGAATAGGCACAACATAATTTTCTTGTTTGTTTAGTAAGCTAAGTTACATATACAGGGTGTCCCATTTCAAGTGGATCAAACATTTTTAACTTTTAAACGAAACAAAATTCAGAAAAACGATTCAAGTAAAAGTTGTAGTTAATCAGGCCTAGTTTGAAGAAATAAAAAAACATTTTTTGATTTTTCACTTTAAATGGTCATTATCGACCTTCAAAAAATGTAGTTTCCTCTTGATCCCCATTTATTTTTATTTGTCTGAAATGTACAATACAAAACATGGAAAAAATGTGGGTAACATTTTTTTCTTCCTTTCATAGGTTAAGAAAAAAAAAAGCATTCAAAGTTCACTACCTTAGTATACCTCCTTTAAGAGGAAACCTAATGTAGCATTGAGTTATTTTATTTAAGAGTTTTTTGTCGTAATAACTTACTAATCAAGGTATTTTGAATCTTTCAGAAATTTTCTGGACATTTAAAAACCTTAATTTTAATAAAAATCTGTTTCGACGTTTTTATAGAAAAAAATTTAAATTAAAATTAAGGTTTTTAAATGTCAAGACATTTTAGATGATATATTTAAACTTTTATTTCTTAATTAAAAGATTACCGAAATATGCTCATAACCCATAACTACATTCTCTAATCCATACTAAAGATTAGGATAACTTGTATTTTTGTAAATTATATAAAAAGAAACGAATAATCTGTTAAAAACTTGTAACTCTGCTTGAAGCGTCACCGGTAGATATTTCCACATTTAAAAAATGGGTATTGGTTCACTTTTTTTTTAAAGTATCGAGGTAATTTAGGTAATAATTAGATAATAATTTATAAACAATATGTGTTTTATTTAAATCGTAGAAGCTGCTAAAGGTGAATTGTTAACGGTGGCGTTGCTCCGCCTTCGCCTTTGCTAAACTAATCAGGTCTGGTTTCCTTTTGGCCCGAAACAGTGTTAGCTTGAGATACAGCCACTCAAATGAGATTTCTCTCTCCTCCGAACCAGATATATTCTCAAGTACTCTCACAGCTTGAGAATACTTGCTAGGATTACTGGAATGATTTGTAGATGTTGCAGGAAATATTATTAACATACTATATTACAATAATATAGACTCAGCCGATACCATCAATCGCTAATTACTCATATGTTTCACGGTATTACACACATCCTCCTTGCAGCTGCAGAGGTGATGGCATCAAGAGGCTTGGCGGGGGAAGATTGGGAAGACCGAGAGTATTGGCGACAAAATGTATTGGGTTTCAGCATATGACCAAAAGTTATAAAAGCCCGAAAAAAAAATACACACATACCTAGCCTTGTAAGATCACTATTCACGACATTCTCCCATCTACCCCTAGGTCTGTAAAATTTATTTTCTTTTTTTTTCTGGAACACTGTTAGGTTGAGTAAATATACTCTCAAGTAACGTTCGCGACCAGCTAGGGTCTCTTGAATTATTTGTAAATGTAGAAAATATTCTTTAAGAACTAATGTATTAGTAAAAGTGTTAGAAAACCCTAAGGCTCGATACCGATACCATCAATCGCTGCATACAAACTAATATCCATGGATTTCTACCCGAACATAACCAGTAAGATCAATATAAAAAATTGATCTGTAAAATTTCTTTTTAGTACCGAACAGTGTTAGGTTGAGACACAGCCAGTCTCTTCCGAAGCAAATATATTCCCAAGTATCTCCCGAAACTTGATCGTGTTATTCGAATTATTTGTAAATTCTGTAGAAAATATCCTTTTAAAAAGAATATAATTATAATAATATTAGCTGCCAATTTTAAGAAAATAATACATCCATAGCCACACTTAAGCAGTAAGAGTTATTCAATAAGCAGTAGCTGAAAGATTCACTAATTAATGATCACCGAGCTTTCTATAGCTGTCATCCTGAAGTATTGTTAGAAATTGGCAATATGAAATTGTATTGAGAGATGGTAATTACAGACTATCATACCCCACATAATAAACCAGGCGCATTACTTATAAGCAAGGCAGTAAAGAAAGCTCAAACCATTATAATAGGAATTACTGCCGTTGATAAGGCCGGGCGCACATTGAGACGCAGTTCAACGCAGGGTAGTGAAGGTTAGGCAGGGCAGATTAGATCAGTTAAAAAGCTGCCCTACTCATATGACCGAGTATTGAAACGCAGTTTCTTGCCATCTTTGTACATAATCGGTCGTCAAACTTACAAATGGACGAACTAAACGAACTTGGCCTAAGTTCCGAGTCTGATTCAGACAAACAAATGGATGAACTTCTACTTTTGTTTCACTATCAAAAGGAAATAAATGTACATCGAAAAGCGCGTGTATGAAGAGAATAAAAAGTCAAGGTGAATTTGTTCTGACATCGGAATTTTCCGACAAACAGTTCACCAATTACTTACCTTTAAATCGAAACCAATTAAATGAAGTCCTTTGTCTTGTCCATGATAATTTATTCAGGAGGATGTAATGCTCAAAAACCAATTGATCTCAATGAAAAACTCTCTGTATAACGGCTTCAATTAATTTTTCTTCCACAGTAATATCATAAATATTACGATGGCAATATTATGTGATTTGCAAGTAATATTGAAACAAAATGATATGAAATATAATAAATTTTAACAAAAACTGCTTGATATATTGGCAGTAATCTGTGTCACAAAGACTGCGTGAAGCAGGTTCACACACGCACTGAACTGTTCTGCCCTGCCTTTCAACTAACGCTCGTTCGTTCAAACCTATGTATCACAAAACTTTTTGCTATACTGCCCTGCGTTGGACTGCGTCTCAATGTGCGAAAATATTAAAAGTACAGAAAACAGTAGGAAAAAGGTTTGGGAAAATATAGAACATTGGGAGGAACTTAAAAAGGCATACATAATATTTTACGATCAACAACTAATACATAAAAATAAAAATTAACTTATTACAATTTACGAAGGGATTTACTAAATCAATTATAAGAAAGTTTTCGACGGAACCAACATTTAAAACTTTATATGTAAATGTTTTCGTTCGCACCCTGAAGTTTAGAGAAAAATCGTATTTACTCGGACGCTCCAATTTCAAAAATATTTCTTCTGTAAGCATAGGAAGGCGGTTGCTCAGTGTGTAGATCTGTTAGTTGGAGTAAAGAAGGCCTCGCCTTCGAATCCAGCTGTGACGGATAAATTATTTAATCTGTCAACTGCTTAAAAAACAGGGCTCACCCAGTCCCTGTAAACTGGTTGTCAATCGTTATCTCGGACAAATCACATCATTGCGCAATCGTCCGAGAAACAGCATAATCCCTACAATGTCCTAAGCCCAAAATTTTTGGTTATAGTGTGGTACAGGTTTATATAAATATCAATATTAAACATAAGTTTGATTATTTTATGACAGTACGAATTTTTAATCTTTCTCGATAAACAGCAAAATCATTGTATTTTAATATTTTTTCGAGTTTTCTGGCACAACTTATACTTAAATTATATTACCGAATTTGAAGAATTATTAAAATTTTTTTTTCTAAAATCTCCGGAAATATGTCAACTAATTTCTGATCTTGAGCATCTTAATGGCAATTCTTTTATTTCGCGTTCGTAGCGTCTCAAAAATAAATAAATTGATATCCATATATATTATACGTATAAAGTTTACATTGAGACTTTTGAAAATATAAAAAAATAAGAAAAAAATACATTAACATCTCATTCATTTCACCATTATTCTGTAAGTTCAATAAATTTTTTTTTTATTATGCTTTTCATTTCATATAAATGAATTTGAGTATAGGATATGTATTCAAAGTGAAGCAACATCATTGTTAGTAAAAAAAACTCAGACTTATCTGTACAGTTGGAGAATACAGATCCAAACAAAACAAATCAAACTGATTAAAATCACGCGTAGATGTAAAATAAACGAGACAACGGATATAAATTACTCTCTCACTGCCAGCATTGATATATAATTCAGGTTGACGAGCGATGTGGGAGATAGATTAATGGTCGAAAACAGCAAATCAGAATTCAAAGGCAGAAATTGACTATTCAACTGTGCCTCGCGGAGGAGCCATTTAATGCAATGACCTAGAAACTATCAAATGAGCAACTGCTAAAGGCACATGACGCAAAATTAATTTAGTTTGAATATTATCTAATGTGATAGTAGATGTAATCTATCTTTTTGTATACTTTTGTATCAATTGATACTTATACTAGTCATGGCTAGATACTGGATTTTCCTGTATCTGAATACAAGTGATACTGATACTTTTCTGTATCTGATACTTTTACTTGATACTTATGTAGTTGAATACAAATATCCCGACTCTTAATCTTCTAATACGCTAGACAGAAGCCTTTCTTGGGGCATCAGTTTTTGTTATCATTTTAAAGGAAAAAGAGTTATTCGCCGAAATAGTAACCTGCACAATTCATCAAATGATTAAAATCATGTTTTTTATTGGTTAATTATTTTATGAAGAATATTAAATAGATTTTAACCCTACCTCAAACTTTTGCTATTCACGTTCCAAGACACGTAGAATTTGGGTTGTAATACAAAATTTGTCTGTCCGTCGCCGCACGCTATACTCTTTAAAAAGGTATAGCTGTTGTTTTTTTTGCACCCGATCTCAATCATTTATGTCAATTGCCTTTACTTTATGGTATAGATGTATCCATTAATGAACCCATATTTGCCCGGACATAGGTCGAGGTTTTTTTTTGCGAAAGTTGCTCGTGAAAAATCATATTTTAGGAGGCGATCTCGGAAAATGTTATTTCAACCACCCTTTACTGTTAACTAATTTCATAGTTTATTTTCGTTTCTACATATGTGATAAGTGACTAATTACAGATTATATTGATAATAAGTGAAAACTTGTTCACTATTATTTTTACTTATTTATTTATTAATACTAAGAGGAGAGGCGGCGAAATTGTTCTTTCGCCGGTAATCAAATCGGTGGTTGACTATTCTTTATTATTTATTTATTTATTATTAAAAGGACCGTGATTAATAATAGATAATATTTTTTTTAAATCCGTGGGACGATGTAATTTTATTGCCAATAGGGATGGGTGAGGTTGTATCAATTTGACCGTATCTGATACTTGTATCAATTGTTACAAAAGTATCAGGTACATTTCGACAGTATCTGATGCTTGTATCAACTACTTTTTAGTATCAGATGCAAAGTATCAGATTGATACAACCTTACCCATCCCTAATATAAATACATTTAATATAAGTAAATTAAATAACTCATTTTGCTCCAATAATTAATTATATTCTTGAGAAATATTCACTTGTATTTGAACAGACTGGAAGGAACCTAGTATCTCTCAACTAGAACAAAACTAAATGGCAACGAAAAAGGTCAGACAATTTCAACTCCGACTGCAAATCAAATGTTACTTTCAAATTTTATTTAAGTAAGCATTTCAACTTAAAAGAACATAGGGAAGAAATAAAATTATGTTTGTTGTACTAAAGTAAATTATTATTAACTTTAACTTCAATATTATTAAAGGAATATTGTTGTTGAAGAAATATTCTGAGACTGTCTTAATGCTCAAGGAAATAACTTTAAACAACATTTAATATGAATGTTTCTGTAGAGATTTAATTTAATTAATTACTATAATGATTAAAGTAGTTGGAACAAATAAAATAAGATTAATTAAGATTTAGTATTCCTTAATAATTTATAACGATGAAAATATTTAGGTGTAAATATTTCCTTTAAAAAAAGCGTTTGCGGACATACCTCCGTAGGATTTTTTTTCTTGTTTTGAGGTTCTTAATTTAAATTTTCAGTTTGATCACTTAAACTTGAAAACACCCTGTATATTGAATTGGATATTAATACATTTTAGGAATAAATAATTCAAAAGATTCAAAGGATGAAATTCCTATATTATGTGTTATTAGTATTCTAATTAATGTGGATTATTTTAATTAGTGTAAATATGAAAAGGGAAAAAGAGACCTTAAATAAATGTTAAGCTAGTGGAAAAATTCCAACAAAATGCCCTTAAGTCTCCAAAATAAAACAGAAATTGAAAATACCTGTCCAATATTTCGCCTTTTCAGTTATCCTCAGGGTAGAAAGAGAATAACAGCAAAAAAAAAACATGAATAATGCATCCAAGAAACATCCCACCACCCCCAAGGCTCAAATGCAACTACTGAATCATAGGGAAGGTTACTAGACCCCACCTGGATAAGGTTAATGTTTAAACATTAAAATTAATGTTCTTTTTTTTCTTGCTTTTTTACTTTCATTTTTTCATATAGTCTTTTGTCTTATGTTTTTGTGTTGTTCATTCCTATTATTTATTTCATTTTACTTTCCTTGTGTGTTTTTTGAAGTTTGGTGAGTATATATTGAAGTTTCAAATTTATGGAGTATTTATCAGCTGTTTTATCTAACCTTATCCAGCTGGGGTCTAGTAACCTTCCCTATGATTCAGTAGTTGCATTTGAGCCTTGGAGGTGGTGGGATGTTTCTTGGATGCATTTTTCATGTTTTTCTTTGATGTTATTCTCTTTCTACTCTAAGTATGCCTGAATGGGCGAAATATTGGACAGATATTTTCAATTTCTGTTTTAGTTTGGAAACTTAAGGGCTTTATGTTGGAATTTTTCCACTATCTTATTATTAATTAGTGTAAATTTATTTTTTAAATTATTAATTGAACAACTATTCGCAATTAACATTCTACCGCGAAACGGCCTTGCATTGGAATGAGAACAGACATATATCTTGGAATTGGAACGCCTGGTGCGACGTGAACGGAATTATATCATAGCTCATAGAACATAGACTAGGTCTTAACAATGCTGTTACAGCTCATAAGAACCCTAGGCTTCTTCGATACCATGCTGGCAAGAAAGTCCAATTCTAGAATGATGTATATATACTCTCTGTAGTCTTCAGTCCTTTACGTTAATAATGTACTGAGGAATTTTACAATTTATTCCATGTAAAACTAAGTACTGTCATTTATACTAATATAATAATTATTTGCTAGTACTAATAATTTAATCAATTATGTTCTTATTTGAATTATTTAAAACGTAATTTGGATTTTAAACTAAATATGAATATATTTCTAGAAATGGGGTAGCTCAGAGGTAGAGCGCTGATACACCCTCCTGGGGTTCACCCAGCCTGTATAAAGCGGAAACATATGGAGGTTGAGCGTGATCTAGGACAAATCACCTCGTTGCACTATTTTTGTCCAAGAAACAGTACAGTCTCTACCACTTACTAAACCAGAGACCCTCCATGGGTTGTAATAGTATAGGTATGTTTTCTGTTTTTTTAAAATGTTTATATATCTGCAAAAAAAATACATTAAGGAAATATATAATATAGGATATGTGGTAGTTAAGTTATTTAATCATAACTTAATTACTAAACACAAATTATTAAATTAGTTAAAAATTCATCCGCATTTTAAACTAATTGTGGCAAGATTATTTTTTTAACTAATATAAAATTATTTCCATTCTGAAAAAATTGTTATAATGATATCAATGATTAAATTATTGAATTATTACTCAATTACTAAATATAAATGATTAAGTTATTTGAAAATTAAATTATATTTTAAACTATATTTCACAAAATTATTTTTCTATTAAAAAAAACTATTTTCATTTTAAGAACTAGTTAAATTTGGTACTTAATAATTAAATTATTTAAAATATAAACGATTAAATTATTTGAACATTAATCGGGGTTTTAAACTGAACAGGATAAAATTAGTTCTCTAGCTAAATAAAATTATTTTTATCTTAAGAAATAGTTAATAATAATGATAGTTTTAGGCAGTGGGATAAAAACACAGATAGATAAAAAATGTTTTTTTTTTTATTAACATAATATGTTTAATAACTAAAAGAGACTTCGTATATATTTTAAAAACACCCAAATGTCAAAAACTACAGTTAAATTGTTTATGTTATTTTTTGGAAAAGGGGCAATAAAACTAATAAGAATATCAAATAAAAACGCACCATCTATTTATAGACTTTCAAGCGGCTTAAGACAGTGCCCTCAGGCGAACTTAAAATACCTGAGAAACTGATGCGGATGATTAAAGTTGCTATGAGGGATGTGAGATGTGCGGTTAAGATAAATGGCGAAAGGTCAGAAGAATTTCATGAAAGGAAGGGACTTCGGTATGGTGATGCACTGGGCCTTTTTAGTGTTTAACCTGGCTCTTAGGAAGGCGATAAGACGTGCGGGCTTACGCAGAGAAGAGAGATACGGAAGCATATTTAACAGTATTGTCCAAATGTTGGCAAACGCCGACGATGTAGATATTCTGGGACGCTCCTTTCATTCAGTGAATCAGGCATTTCTGGCTCTGGCGTGATCAGCCAGTAAACTTGAACTGCAGGCGAATGAGTCCAGAACTAAGTACATAGCTACAGAAGAGGTTTCGAGGCCAGGTGAGACAGTGACCATAAGTGAGAAAAGGAGAGCATAAGTTTGAAAAGGTCTGTGAGTTTAAATACCTGAGATCTATAGTCACGGAAGACAACATCTCAATGTGGAGATTAGATAGAAGATTGCGTCAGCTAATAGATGCTACTTTGGTACAGCAAGAGCTCAGCAAGAGAATACTCTCAAGAAAGACCAAGCTTCACCTCTATAAAAACTTAGTGCGCGCCGTACGTCTGTATGGATCATGTCGGACAGCATCCAAGATAGAGAAAAAGAGCTCATGATTTTTGAAAGAAAAGTTCTCCGACGAATTTTTTGAGGTGTAAAAGTTGCAGAAGAATGGAAACGCCGGACAAATCAGGATCTGCAGAGGCAGAAGTTTGGAGAGGCCAAAATTGTTACAAAAATGAAATTAAGGCGGCTAAGGTATGCTGGGCATATAAGCAGAATGGCTAATAGGGATATGCCAAGGGTATTGTTGACTCAACCAACCATGGCACAAGGAGGAGAGAAAGGCCAAAGCTGAGGTGGTCGGATGGTGCTCTACCAATGCTAGAAGCAGGCTGGGAGTGAGGCACAGGACCGTGACGATTGGAGGAAATGGTTGCCCAAGACCTGTCACCTGGTTGTAGCGCCATAATAATAATTATCATTTTCTCCTTGAGAATTTCTAAAGTTGTAAATAATTCTATTGATCTCTAGGACGTGTATTATACTGATGAAACTCATTAAAAGAGACTTAAGAGTAGAACGAAGCTCAAGTGAACTGAAGATATTAAAATTTTCACAATGGCTTAAGAATTTTCAACTAAAAAATATAAATTATCCAACAAAAAAACATGTGTTTATTAAACCTGTATAAACCATGAAAGGTCTTGGGTTCATTACGTGATAGAGACTATGTAATTAACAACCGTTTATATCGGAAACTAAAATTTTCAGAAAAATTTTGTTCAAAATAGTTTTTCCAATATAAAAAATAAAAAGCGAATATGATAATATTTATATATATTTCTGTTTAGTGCTACGGATGGGTAGTTTCTCTACAAGTGTTTTCATGTCATATTGTTTATATTAGCAGATTTACTTGTTGTAATATTACTATAGTTGTAAATATAAATAAATTGTATTAAAAAAAATATATATATATATTTAATACCTACTAATACAGAAACACGAAAAATAAATAAATCACTTACAGGTCCTACTTGATTTAACCCATGTTGGCAATATACAGCTTAAAAGGTATTTTATTTCCCCCTTTTAAGACCCCACTTGCCAATGAAAACAGGCCCTTAGGTTTTCCACACATCCTCTGGAAACGAAAATTCCCAACACAGTTTTCCACTTAGTTTCCCACCTTCGGTTAATGCGGGTACCGTGGTTTTCCCCTGGGGCAGACAATAAAAACCGTACACCTATCCACTAAAGTAAAAAGTAATTCAATTCTATAGTATTTATTATAGCAGATAGTTCGGAGGATGTTATAAATGATATAAGTGGACTGGAGAAACGGAGTTTTCCCATAGGAGCTGTTAAAGGTGAAAGAGATACTTGGTGCCCTGATCTGAAGACATCAACACTAAATGATGTGGCTTCGCCGAGTAACTTACCTTTTTCTCTCAGTTTATATTTTCCGATCCCTATTTCCCGCTTTATAGGTTTTATCTTTTAGTACAAAATAAAAAAATATCGGTAAATAAAAAATCTCTGATGTATCCACTTACTTTCTTCAAATTTATTTTGGCTTTGTTTAAGTTTATTTAATCTGTTAGATTATTTAATTAGTTTATTTAACCTCCCTGCGCAACCGTTGTCCTAGAAACAGTACATTTTCTACCATGTGCTGAACCCGACAACCTTCACGGCTTGTAGTAGTAAAGGTTTTTTTGTATGTTATCTGTGAAGAAATGTAAAATTTTAGAATTATAGGAAAAATTTAAATATCCAGTATCAATTAACTAATTAAGACATCGTAGCCCAGAATACTTATTATACTTAGAAGAAATACTTATTTAATTTTCGTTCAAGTTAGATTTTTTTTTTCATGCGATCAGCATTTTATTTTATAACTAGTTTTTGCTCGCGACTTCGTCCGCGTTGATTTCAATTAGAAATTTATGTTAAGTTTAAACGGAGAGTGAATTTTGAATTCCATAAATTGACTCGATATTATAAACAATGACTCAAAGCATTTTTGAATTCAGCCAGTCTACCACTGCTTATCCCGTTGTTGATAGATTTTAATAATCTGTCCTATTAAATATTAAATGGGATAATTACAGAACTATCGATAAATTTTCTATTGAAATCCACCATGTAATATCCAAAACTGTTATATCTAGGGGTTGATTTTGCAAAATCTTGAATTCAATTATTATTATGTTAAAATGAAAAGCGTGCTTACTTTTTTTCACATCTCTAACTTAACGATATCCCGTATTTTTAGGGGTCGATATTCAAAAAATAAAAAAACTTAACATGTTACGATATCCCGTATTTTTAGGGGCCGATATTCAAAAAATAAAAAAACACGTATTTATTTATTTTTAATGTAGAAGTTAAATCTAAAATTTCATGGTGCTCGCTTTAAAAATGACGCGTCGGCCTATAAAATGTACCTACGTCCAAATTTCAAATCTGTAGCTTATGCCGTTTTGGCTCTTAGATAGTCTTTTCAGTCAGGACGAACTCTTCTATACATATAACACCAAGTCCTCGCACGCGTTTGTTCGCGGTAAACTTAATAACTGCTGCACGGATTTTCATGTAGTTTTCATGAATAGATAGAGCGATTCACCAGGAAGGTTTAGGTATATAATTTGTCGAGGTTTTGTTTAAATGGGTTGGAATATCTATGGGTTTCACAGAAGACGCTGCTTGCCTAATCCCGTGCAATTATCTAACGTATACCAATATGCAAGATAATTCGTATACCAAAGAAATATTTGGTTTTGTTTTTATTTTTATAATTAAGTAAATTATCTGAGATGGGAAGAGAGAAAATCAAGACTCCCAAAGAAGCCTAACCAATGATATTCACGTGGTCCTTAGTGGCCGGTACGTGGTTAAAAAAATAAAAAATACATTACACAGACAAATTATGTAGACTTATTACCCGAGCAAAGCTGGGGGAGGGTGGCTAGTTTATATATATATATATATATATATATATATATATATATATATATATATATATATATATATATATATATATAGATTTGACCTTTTGTTCATTTTATCAATATTTGCATTCCTATCATTTCTGTCTATAAAGCTGTGAACTTAAATTTTGTACCAAATTATTGATAATCTAATTCTGTTTTGTTTTCTTTTCTTCCCTAATGATGGCTTTTAAATTAGCCTGAAATGTTGTAACAAAATAAAATTAATTGTTACTTACTTATGTAGAATTTATTTACTGCACCCCACAATCCATTTTCAATATTCTCCGAGAAATCATATAAGAGAAAAGGTATAAATAGAAGATATATTTCCGTGATTTTTCCATCCCCTCTTTTTAATATACGAAATAATGTTCTTCGAATCATGTATACCATTAATATTTAAAAATATGTAAGATGCTATATTTTCTAATAAAAAACCTGTGCCAGTACAGCCCATGGAGGGCCTTGGGTGCACTTCAATGCTTACTGGGCAACGGTTGGACAGGTGATTAGTCCTAGACTACACGCATCCGTCAGATCTTCCCCCTTATTTTGGTTACCCATTTTACTGAGGCTTGGTTAACAGTTAACTGAATAAATAAAAGTCTGTGAGCGAGCTGAATCTGAACCCAGGACCTTCGACATGACTATATATATGTGTGGAAGAGAAAAATAATCTTAAGATGCAAACATGATAAAACTATATTTATCTTGATTAAAAAGAAGTCGAAGAATAGACGAAATAGAATTCCAATCGAGAAGTATTGGAAAGAAATATTGGAATTGGCGACAGGTCCTAAAATTAGAATTGAGTTGTGACGTATGTTGCGCTAAGGCGAGGAGTTGTTGCAAGACAGATGGCAACCCACCAAGATTAATCACCAACCCCCTTTCTAGCTTTATTAAACACCTCCACTATTCTACTTTACCCGTCAATCTTAACCACTTTGCCACTTTCCATCACTTTCTTGCCACTTAATTCCCACTGCCAACGAGCTGTAGGTCAGCCTAATCACTCGTCACAATAAAACCTCTTACAACTACCTAGGTAATATCCGGAGTAGGGCAAAATGTAATTTCGAATTAAATTGCGATTAATAACCATGTATTCTCGCATTTATAAGAAGCTTGTTCCATTTGAAGAGAGAGAATTTGGTAAATATCAGACGGACTTCAGAAGAGGAGTATTCACTACTCATCACCTTCTTGACTTCCCCTGTGCCAATGATAGAGCATTAAAACGCCCAAATTGTATGCCGCGTTAGTGGAACTTGGAGTTTCTCTGAAGTTAGTTCGGCTGTACAAGTGACCATGAATGATACCTGGTGTACAATTGGAATCCAGTCGGATCTCTGACATGTATGCAGCCTTCTGACACCATCTTTAACCGGGTTGTCCAAATCCTCGACTTTACTGATGACCTGGATATTGTCGCAAGCCCTTTCCTGAAAATGCCTGGAAAACGCTTTTAGCAGGTTAATGGAAGCTGCGCAGTAGATGGGGATCACTGATCCTAACATATGGATCACTGACCTGGACATTCACTAATAATGAGGAGAGATAAATTCTTATATTCGAAAGAATAATCCTTCGACGGATATTTGAAGAAAACTGGAGGCTGAGGACAAATAGAGAAATTTATTTAATTTGGTGTAGTGCGAGACGTGAAGGGGTACATTATGCTGATGAGGTACCTGATGTGATGAGGTACATTATGCTGGACAGAACGCGCTGGGCTGGTGACGTTTATGCTAGCCGGAGGAGGAAGTAACCAAAATGCTGCTATATGGGAGGCGCCATCGAACCAGAGGGAGTGGAAGACCTTGCCTTAATGGGACGACACCTACCACATCGATCTGTAGTGCCAAGGATGCTGATGATGAAATATGTGTGCACAAACTTATAGGGAGGGTTATGTACCATTAGTGTGACCAGTACTCAAATAAATTATTGAATTTAGAAGAAGAGATGAGGTCTTCTTCTTTTCAGTGGCCTTAGGGGATTATCGAAAATTGAAGAAGGGTCTAGTTTGGTGGTTTAGTAGAGCCCCAAACCTCTACTCCGTAAGTCCCAATAGGTCTTATAATCGTCATGCATGAGTCTTTTCAAATTAATTGGTAGCCTAGGGCGTTTATCTAGTAAGTGTTGAAGTAGCCTGAAATAGACCATGAATTAGTTTTTTTATAAATAATAATAATTCTATGCGTGGACTCTATCCAAATAGCTTGAGACATTATTAAATACAGGGGCGAGAAGATTCTTAGAGGTGTGTATGGCCCAACAAAGGAAGGAAATTGTTTCTGCGTGAAAAGGAACCAAGAACTTAAGGACCTATATGGAGGACCTGATATAGCTTCTTGTATTAAAAAAAGCAAGATTGAGATGGTTCACATGTTTTGCTTCTTGAGGTTCAGTCAGTTTATTTCAACTTCGTAAGTCCTATGGGTCTTATTATTATAGTCATGTTTATGAGTATTTCGTAATTAATTGGAAGCTTAGAGCGTTTGTCTGGTGAGTGTTGAAGTAGCATAAAATCGCAAGGTATATTTGTTAATTTTAATTTGAGAAATCATCTCTAACTGTTAAAACGTTGCCGCAAATGACGGCTATAGCCGTCCGATCTTTGGCGATTTGTAGGCAAACGACAGCTAAAGCCGTCGTGCACGTTTTGATTAATAAAAAAAAGTACAGCGCTAGTACGATACACTTGTTATTTATTGAGTAATACATCAAAAAAAAAAGGTGTAGCATGCCAGACACCATATTTATTGCCATTTTATGCGTATGGATGTTATTTGATTCCTGGATTAATTTTCATTTAATTTTTACTAGTTTATGAGCAAAATAAATTACAAATGATAATTTTGTTTCAAACAGATTTTCTTGTGTTAAGTTTACACCTATTTACTCTCTTTTATTCATAGGAATCATTTTGAATTAGTGAAGCAAATGCCGTATAGTCGCCACGACGGTCATAGACTTGCTCCGGGAAGAGAAAAAATGACATGTAGAGCAAATGACGGTTATAGCAGTCGACAGTTTTTTTGGAAAAACTGTGGCCAAATGTGATAATTTTCACTTCCAAACATACAACTTACGCTCGATTTCATCTGGCCGTCATAAACAATTTAAAAAAAAATGTGTTTCTGAGGAGGATCGTCAAATTAAAAGTGTGCGGCAACGTGTTAAGAATATTCAGGTACTTGAATTTTATTACGGCTACAACTTTTTTTTTTTTATTGTAATGCTTTAATAATCATCCTTACAGGCAATACAAATTTTATTACTGTTTGAATAATGTCTTATAAACCTTGATCCGTAGAATCGCCTTCCTGAAGTTTTTTAATCTTACTTAGAGGCTTTGAAGTAGTTTCAAACGCAGAGGGGACCCAGTTTAAACAGGCACTATTGAAAGCTAGGTCGATATTGAAAAAAGTAGGCGATTGGTGAAATAAGAACCAATAGTCCGTTAATGTTGATATATTCCTTTCTTTGGATTGAAATATATTGTTATCTAGTACCAAATAAATAATGTATTTTCTCAGTAATGCCTAAATGATAGCCATGGATTTCTGCTGCTTTTTGGGTCAACCGGGACATTTTCTCGCCCTAGTTCTGAGGATTATTGGGGATTATGGGTCGGACCAGGTGATGTCTCTCTGGGGTTCAAGCACTAAACCTACAGCTAGGAATATTGTAATTTTGAATAAAATCCCCATTACTTGCCATATTTATGTAATTTTATAGAATG
This sequence comes from Troilus luridus, assembly GCA_964056705.1. Taxonomy (NCBI): domain Eukaryota; kingdom Metazoa; phylum Arthropoda; class Insecta; order Hemiptera; family Pentatomidae; genus Troilus; species Troilus luridus. The sequence continues at coordinate 44,762,490 of OZ057417.1, read as the reverse complement.
GGTAGAATTACCATACTACCCATATAGTATATATAATATGCTATATATATATATATATATATATATATATATATACATACATACATATTATGACGCACATAGGCATATCATATTATGACAATGCGCCTAGAGAGAGGTTATGGATAGCACTTGAAGAACCAGGCTTTAGTAGGGCTCTGATACAGGCGGTGAGGCCCCTATACACCAACGACATATATCAGATTAACTGCGGTAACCACCTTTCGGACCCTTTTTATGCTACTAAGGGATTGAAGTAAGGGTGTAGCATGTCACCCAATCTCTTCAAGATATATCTTCACGAGGCAGTGAAACCTTGGTACAAGCAATGTGGAGATGTTGAGCCGTTCATTGATGGCAAACAGCTACTATCCTTATTCTTCGCTGACCACCAGGTCGTGTTTGCGAGGCGGAAGGTCTACCTTGAAATGATGGCGTATACCCTAAAAATCTGCTACGAAAAGGTAGGCTTAAATAGTAACTTCGAGAAGACCGAGTATATGGCCGTTGGATACAAATGCGCTTCTGGTGGAGAGGGAGGCCTGTAAGAAAGTAAATATATTTAAGTCCCTGGGAGTATGACGTCAGGAAAAAGGTGGAGCAAGCCCGAAAAGCTACTAGAATGCTACATCCGGTCCTACGGAACACAGAGATGTCTAAGGAAAATAAACACGTTTTTTCACAACCATTGTCAAATCTATCCTGATCAGGAAACAGGATATCCGGGGAAACCGGTCAGCGCCTCGTCAAAGCAAACGGGTGTTATTTTGGCCTCAGAAACTTAAGAAGCTCCTACCTCATCCGTCGTAAGAAGTTCCTCTTGTACAAGACACTTATTAGGCCAGTCCTAACCTATGGATCACTGACCTGGACATTCACTAATAATGAGAAGAGATAAATTATTATATTCGAAAGGATAATCCTTCGGAAACCTGGACTATGAGCTCCCGTCTGTACTCAAAGGTGCAGGCGGTTGAAATGGATTTCTGGAGCAGGTGTCTCCGTGTCTAGGCTGGATAGACTAAGAAACTAAGAGATTCGACATCGGATGGATGTGAATATATAAAAAAATTAAAGAATCGGGATACGCCGGCTAAGATGGTACGGCCATGTGAAGAGAATGGCATTTGAATGTTGGCCGAACCGAGTGTTGGATTGGGGAGGAGAGGACGCGGACGGCCAAGAAGCAGGTGGATGGAGGGAGGCCAGGAAGAGATGGCCGGTAGGGGTCTCCAAGAAGATGAGTGGATCGAGAGATGTGGAGCTCTGCTCTGAGAGGTTGAGGCAACCCACTGTTGGATCGCCTATAATAATAATAAAAAAAATATATATATATATATATATATATATCCATTAGCTCTCAGCGTCCTTCTTATATCTGCAGTCTCCTCGAATTCAAATCCTCAGTTCACATATATTCATCTGTATTCACAGAACCAAAACATTCGAACGTTCCTTTCCCGCCCGCTCCACCACAGTGTGGAACTCAATCCCTCGTAACATCTGTCATGCTCCCTCACTATTATTATTTAAATCCTTGCTTTTCCAACATCTCCTAGCTTTGCAAAAAAGATGCTCTATAAGCAGGCTTGTCATTGGCTTAGAATGTATACCTGTGCCACTGCAACCCTTGAATGGGTCTGGGGTTCAGTACACGGTAGAGACTGCACTGTTTCTTGGACAACGGTTCTGCAAGGAGGTTAACTTGTTCTAGGTCACGCTCAATGCTTAGAATGTATGGTATAGAATAATTTATTGTGTATTTAGAGGTTTTAATTTTGTTTTTAAGAAGAGGTACATCGTATAAAGAAATTATTGCATGCTTGTTCATGCATTAAACATATGTTATCGATATATCTATCCCCTTTAATTCCTTAATATCTTGTCAAGATCTGTACTGATTATTTACTTATTATTATTTTTGTTTAAATATTTCTTTTAAATTGTTTTCTGTCACATTTTACACGCTTTATGATTTGTATCATTTAGCCTTCTGGCCAGATATATATTATGTTTCTATTTCTGTTCATATTTGTTATTCTAAAAGTCCCAGAATAAAGTTACTTTTCTATTCTATACTATTCTAGATACTATAATGTTTCCAGGACAACGGTTATGCTTGTAGGGGATTTGTCCTAGATCACGTTGAACATCTAAATTGTCCCTTCTTATTTTGCGTACCAACTTTATAAAGACTGGGTGAGCCCCATAAGTATAAAATAAAAGAAATAAAAATATATTTTAAATAAACCATATAAAATGAAACTATGTAGAATATATATATGTTATGAATTAATTTAATACAAACTATTTTAAGACAGAACAATGGCCTTTTCACTTAATTCATTCTGCCACAATGTTCCTCAGAACTATCTCAATTCTCCTTCAAGTTTAATCTTTCATCTAGCCTATTGTCATAGAATCAAATTCGATCTCTGAAATATTATAAACATTTATTACTAATAATTGTTTCTTGTTGAATAATTAAGCATCCCGATTGTGTCCCAACCTGTGAACGGGTCTGGGGTTCAGTACATGGTAGAGACTGTACTGTTTCCAGGACAACTGTCGTGTAGGGAGGTGATTTGTCCCGGATCACGCTCAACCGCCAGATGATCCCCCTTACTTTGGGTACCCACTTTAGAGGCTGGGTGAGCCCCAGGAGTGTCCTAGGTCCTATATTCCCCATCTTCGGCTGCTAATAGGATAAATAGAAGTCTTGAATGCAGCGGGATTTTCGTCATGGAAACTCAGTGCTCTACCACTGAGCCACTCCGCTCATTTTTCTAAAGATTACACGCATTAATTAAAAAAAAATAATAATAATATATAAATAAGTTAAGAGAAATCGAAAATATTATAATGTAATTAAATATATATATATATATATATATATATATATATGGATAAAACCTCTCTCTATTTATTAAATTTCAAATACAGAAATATTGGAACAAGGATGAGTATATTTATGATATTAATATTTATTTCTGTTTTATTTTTAGTCTAAAAATATCCTTTCCATTATTCCCGTGTACAAATAAAATCCAAAGGAATAAATTGTAAATACCGCACACGCCATTATAAATATGCATAAAACCAAAAATACACTACAGTAGAACAAATATATGTTATGATTTTATACATAGTTCATTATATTTTATATATTAATTATTTATAAATAAAATATTTTAGGATTAAAATTAACAAATCGCTAAAACAATTTATTGTGATGTTTTTTTAAAAATTATTATATCTAGTAGGTACATTGAGTTATTATTAGTAAATTAAATTTTAGTATTAAATTTATATCCCTCAAGGTAGTATCCTTGGTCCAATCCTTTATACAGTTTATACAGCTGACATCAAAACTCATCCTAATACTATCCTTACCACGTATGCTGATGATACATGTGTATTATCTGTATTACACCAATCCAAATATTGCATCCCAAAGCCTCCAATCCCATATCACCGATCTTGAAGAATGGTGTAAAAACTGGAGAATTAAAATAAACTCTCAAAAATCGCATCAAATCACTTTTACCTTACGTCGTAAACCAATGACTTCCTGCCCTTCAGTATCCTTTAATAATATCCCACTGGTGCCTGTAGAACAGATCCGATACTTAGGGTTGCATCTTGACAAACGATTAACCTGGAATCCTCATACGAGACTGAAAAGACAAGAAACCGCTCGACGTTTCAGGCTACTTCAACACTTACTATACAAACGGTACAAGCTCCCAATTAATTACAATAGACTCATCTACATGACCATCATACGACCTATTTGGACCTACGGAGTAGAGCTTTGGGGCTCCACTAAGCCATTGAATTCCTCTCGTATCCAATCCCTACAATCCAAAATCCTTCGTAAAATCCTTAATGCTCCTTATTTTGTTAAGAATAAAATCATCCATGACGACCTTAATGTCCCATTTGTTGCTGATTTGGCCCGAACCCGCTATCTATCCTTTCATAACAAACTTCATTTCCACTCAAACCCTCTGGTTTTAAACCTAGCTTCCTCTTCAATTCCTGATAATCCTCCGAGGCGTCTGAAAAGAAGATGGCCCCGTGACTTCTTAGTTGAACTTATGATTTGAGTACTGCCAGTGGGTAGTTTCTCTACTTGTCATTTTCACATGTCATTATGTATCGCTTAGCACATTTACTAGATGTATTTTTATTATACAGTTGTAAATATCAATAAATAAATAAAAAAAAAAAAAATTTATATCATCCAAAGTTTAAAATATATTTTTTTAAACATTTAAGAAAACTAGGTACTTAAACTTTCATATAAATATGATTTTGTTTCATCAGACAAGGACAAATCTGTTCAATAGACGCTACAGGGCTCTACAAATATTTAGTAAAAAAATCAGGCGTTCGGAAGATTCTACGTGGTTAGCATTTTATATGTGATCAAGTATCTGAACAAACTTATAAATTAGTGTCAACCAAGAACATGGTTTAACAACAATAAATAATAGTTTTATTATTTAAAAATCAAAATAAAATTAATTTTTTTTATTAGATTATTAACTTTATTAACAGTAATAGTATTTTTAAAACTATATCAGTTAATTTTATTTTGATTTTAATTTTATGATTTTAATTTATTGTTAATATGCAAAAAATAAAAAAGTAAGAGATGAAAAATAATTTATAAGAAAAATAATATAATTTATTCAATAAATACAAATAAATAATTGAAAAACGCAATTATAATCAAGTGAAAAAATATCCCCTGAAATAATTCTTCTCATTAGTAAATAATGAGTAATTTTTCCAACTTTATTTGCAAATAGACATGTTACTGACAAACCTTAATTTTTTTAATTAAAACTTACCACTGTAAACTAAATTATTATTATAAAATAACAAAGATTTTTTTTACTTAGTTATTAAATGTACAGAAGTAGTATTTTTATTATTTAAATATTTTGTTGAAACTTAAATTTTAGCTAGATCTGAGGAGATAATATATTACTGTAATATAATATAATATTACTTTCTAAGAAAGTGAAGTATTACTTACAGCTGTATGAAGTAATAACACACGCCACTTACCTAAAACAAAAAAATTGATTGTAAAATATAGAAATATTTTATATTTATAGAAATTTATCATATCTTATATTATTTATTTGTTGTATTTATATGTCAGAATTAATAATCAGGATGTATCCTATGTAAAATATTCATATCATGAAATCCAACTTAACGCATATACTAAAAACCTGCACCACTACAAGACATGAAGAGCCCCGGATTCAGTACATGGTAGAGACTTCACCGTTTTTAAGTCAACGGTATTCAGGAGGAGAGGTTATTGAGGCAAACAATAATACAAATATTTTTGTACTTAATAAGGGGGGATGAAACTTGTAATTCCACTTCTCTTAATATAATTAACATTCACTGGACAAAATTCGACTTAACTACTTGCTCAATTGAGTTGCAGATATAGCAGCTTGGATCATTTTACCCGGAAATGAAAATAAAAATAAAACGTGTTCTAATCAATAATATTTAAACCATTAATGATTGGCCAACTACGATGTGTCAAAGATATATCTTTTGATCCCATATGTTTTTAGAGACGTGACAAACGACATAGGAGTTAGATCCTATCTAAATAACATACAGAGGGAAAGAGGAAGAAAGGATGAGACAGAGAGAAAGAGAGAGAGAGAGAGAGAGAGAGAATGTGAGAGAGATGTGACAGAATAGAAGACAAAAGATTCTCCGCTACGCTATGGCGGACTTCCTATTCGCCAACACACCTGGGTTCTGATTGTCCTACATCTATAAACTCCAGACAAATCCCTTCGTGATAGGAATTCGCAGTACCCTACGTATACATAACAAAAGGTATATACCATACTTCATAGTTTTTCATTACAAAATAAATAAATTCTGGAATAAAACAACGGACAGTCAAAATATTTTATCAAACTAAACAAATATAAAGGGAGCGGAGTGGCTCAGTGGTAGAGTACTGAGTTGCCATGCCGGAAATCCTGGTTCAAATCCCGCTGCAGGCCATGATTTTTATTTAGTCTGTTTACAGCGGGAGATGGATCTTATAGAATCTAGGACCCTCCTGGGGCTCACCCAGCCTCTATAAAATATAAAAATAGGGTACCCAATATAAGGGGGGAAAAATCTGGCGGTTGAGCGTGACCTAGGACAAGTCACCTCCTTGCAGAACCGTTGTCCATGAAACAGTACAGTCTCTACCATGCATTGAACCCCAGACCCTTCATGGGTTGTAGTGTTACAGGTTTTTTTTTAAAAACAACTATAAAAAGTCCCTGAGGCCAAACTTGAATGCTATTGTTAATTTTAATGTGTATTTGAACTAGATATTAAGAAAGCGCAGTAGCTTTGTTTATGTACAACCTGTCGGAAACGAATTACGTATATACAACGGCATAGCATATGTTATATAACATATATATCACACGCCAGCTGACGGGATTATCGACAGTGGTGAGTGCCCAGCCTACAGCTTCAGTTCGGAGTGTGCACACACTGACTCAATTTCGGGACCGTGTCATGTCATGTCATAATAAGTATGGTAATAATACAGGTATTTACCAATATTATTAAATGATGCGCCTACAACGAACATTCTCAACATCACTTCAAGACCTATGGGTCGTGCGGGCTTAGTCTATATTACTGCGCCACATTTCTACATGTATCATTTTGGGCTTGAAATGGAGTTGTAATATAAACAATAACTCCTTTTCAAGCCAATGCCTTACTTAGCCCCTTATTCACTACGAAAATAACTCGATTCCGCTTACTTAAGTACAAGAAACTCATTTTGGAGAAAATTAGACTTAACCACTTATTCACCGGGGCTGCAGATTTCTTTCAAAGTCAAAGCCAGCTAAAAGCTGGAAATATTTTATACACATTTAAACATCCATGATTTCCTCATAAATCTAATTAAAAAAAAAGAATTTATATTATTTTATTTTTTAAAAGAAAAGGAAAAGTATTAGAAAAATCAGAAGAAACAAATATAAAGAGTTACTACTGTCCAAAGTTTTTATAATTAAGTTATATAAACCTGTTTGTTTTACAAACGAGTATTGGAGTTAGTACGTGGTAGAGACTGTACTATTTATAAGCCAACTGTTGTGCAGGGAGGTGATATTGACCTTCACTGCTAGGTTTTCTACTAATTAAGAGTACCCATTTTATGGAGGCAGCGTAAGCCCCATGTACAGATTCAACAGTTCTAAAACAACATCTATGGCAGCTAACAGATAAAATAATTGGACTACCACAGTGTTATCCTCTACGGATCCGAAACGTGGACGATTACGAAAAAGGTAGAAACAAGAAGTTGTTGGCCATGGAGATGGACTTCTGGAGACGCTGTTGTGCTATTTCCAGAATTCAGCAAGTCCCTAACAGAACAATTGGTTGACCGGGAAACAACGATCCTCTTCGCAATAGAAACAAGAAGATTGAAATGGTAGGGCCATTTAAAAAGAATGGCAGAGGAACGATGGCCAAAAATAATCTTCGACTATTTCCCTGTGGAAAGGAGGAAAAGAGGACGACCCACAAAAAGATGGTTGGAGGATGTGGAGGAGAGCGTGGCAGGAACCACATCCACGGCGCGACCTTTTAGGATAAATAAAACAGCTAAGTTGTACAAAATTGTTTAATAAACAATTCTTTTTCATTCTATAATTTTTCTAGAATTATAGATTCTATAATTCTTCTAGTCAAATTATATATGGTATTGGATAATACAATGGCACTAAAACATTTTTTGTTACCTCGATCTTTTGCTGAAGCTGGTTTGTGGAAACTAACCTGAATCGGAAACCTTAATGAGCAGAGTTCACTAATTAGTTTTCAAAAGTAATTAATCGTGGATTTCTTGTCTCCATTCAGTTTTAACTTTAAACTAATTGATCTTTAACCATTATGGAGAACTTATTTTCAATTAAGAGATTAATAATTTTTATATCTTCAATAAACAATAAAATAATTTTATAGAAATCTATAATCGGTTTATTTAAAAGGATAGTAGATAGAATAGGAAAATGATTTAATGTAGAAGGGATATACAAGTTTAATAATTTCATATTCAACAGGGAATGTTGGATATATAAGAATTTATTTGATAAAAATTTATTTATTTTTCCTATCGATTTTCATATCATTATTTATTTATTCATTTGATATATTTTGATCCAGTTGATCAAAGTTGATCCACATCTAGAAAATTTTCGCTAAAAAATAATTTCCTAGAACTTAATAAGTCTTTTGTAATTGATATGAAGCTTTGAGCAGTTGTCTAGTATTTGTTGAAGTAGTCGGAAGCGTCTAGCTGTTTCTTGTCTTTTCAGTCTTGTGTGAGGTTTCCAAGTAAGACGTTTGTCTAAGTTGAGTCCTAGGTAGCGGATCTGTCCAACAGGGATAAGTGGAGTACTAACTATTAAAGGATACAGTAGGACAGGAAGTCATGGTTTTTCGGCGAAGGGTAAAGGTAATTTGATGGGACTTGTTGGAATTGATTTTAATTCTCCAATTCCGACACCATTCTTCGGGGCTTGATAAATGTGATTGAAGGGATCGGGATGCAATATATGGGTCGTTATTAACTGATAACACACATGTGTCATCAGCATACGTGGAGATGAAGGTGTTAGGATGGGTTGGAAAGTAATATACTTAAAATAATTGGAGACGGCTACCACAAAGAGTACTTTCATAGTTTCACAACCTTGATAATTCTTGCGATTTGCATGAATATATTTAATGTTGCACACTAGAATAAGAATTGTTTAATTGATTGTGGAGATTTGTTGGTGTTTGCGTTCTTTTAACTGAATTTTGACTAACCGGACTTTTTATAATACAAACCAAAAGCGAAACTAATTCGGGAAATTGAATATCTATTGAATCAATAGTTTTATATTGGAATTACCGGTTTCATAGTTGGTAATTTAATTTTTTTTACTGTTCTCCTTAGGTTTAAAACATTTATTTTAATAATTTATAACTTATCCTGCATTTTAAAAATTTAAGAAGGTAATTATTTATTTAAATAGGTATTTAAAAAACCCCAGATAATAAGGGATTGAAGAGATATTTTTTTCTTATGGCAGTAAGGTCAATTCAGTTGTCCAGGCCATCTCAATTGTTAAGTCGATGAAACCAATTGATTAAAAGCAGCCATTATTTGTCAAAATAAAGCGCCTTATTAAGACATTTAATCAATAAAAATTAAAAAAAATTATAAAAAAAGTATAATATAAAAGCCTTAAAAATGCCAGAGATCCAAAAAGAATACGAAAGGAAAGTGGAGGAGAATTTAAGAAATGTAGAACTAGAAGAAATAGAAGGCATTGAGAATGAATGGGAGAAAATAAAGAGAGCTGTTGTAAATGCTGCGGAGGAAACAATAACAGATGGAACAAATGGGAAAAACTGCCACTGGTTTGATCAGGAATGTCAGGCTTCAGTTGATGAAAAGAAGAAGGCTTACTTGAAGATGATTCAGAGAAGGACTAGGCAAACTGTTGAAAACTATACAAACCAGAGAGAAGCCACCAAAAAACTGTGCAGAAGCAAGAAGAGGAAGACCTAAAATCGATGATAGATGATTTTGAGGGTAAAAACAGTAGAAACTTCTACCAAAGGTTGAAAAGGCTAAGAAAAGGATTTCAACCTCGAATAGGTTTCTGCAAGGATAGGGATGGCACTCTATTGGGAGACAGAGAAGATATAGCCGAAAGATGGAAAGAATATTTCAATGATTTGCTTAACCCCGGCAAAGAAAACTCTCAAGAAACCACAACAATAAACTTATCGGACCCAATAGTAGATGATATGCCTCTAGAACCACCAGACCCAGAAGAAGTGGAAGAAGTTGTAAAATTAAAAAATAACAAGGCACCAGGATTTGATGATATTCCCGCAGAAATGCTTAAATACGGCGGTGACCTGTTGCACCGTGAAATTTATGAACTAATCCTGGAAATATGGATTAAGGAAGAAATGCCCAAGGAATGGTACAAGGCCATTATTGTGCCGATACACAAGAAGGGAGATAAATTAGAATGCCAAAATTATAGAGGGATAACACTGCTTTGTTCAATCTACAAAGTGTTATCAATACTACGCTTGGGAAGATTAATGATAACAGCATAAGCAGTTTTGGGCGACTATCAATGTGGGTTCCGCCCTGGAAGATCTACTGTTGACCATATATTTACCATCAGGAATATGCTTGAGAAATGTAACGAATGGAACGTAGAACTACACCACACCTTCATTGACTACAAACAGGTCGATGATAGCATAGAAAGAAATGAGCTCTACGAAAACTTGATATTTCTTGGGTGCCCTAAAAAACTTATCAGATTGATAAGAATGACACTGTAGAATAGTAGTGGTGTGGTTAAGGTGCAGGGAGAAATGTCAAGAGACTTCCCTATTAAAAAAGGAGTTAAACAAGGAGACCCTATATCTCCAGTGGTGTTTAATTTGGTGCTGCATAAAATAGTAATAACAACGAAAGCAAGAAGAGAGGGGTGTATTTATAACAGCATGACCCAAAACCTTGCATATGCTGATGATGTGGTTATTACAGGAAGAAATGAAAACGTGCTCTTGGAAGCATTATGGGAATGTGAAGAGGCAGCTAGGAAGGCAGTGCTCATTATAAATATGGATAAGACATGCTCTCATCCAGGAAACTGTCATCCAGTGGATATCTCCAGGGAAGAGGGTGCAGTTTTGAAAATGTTAAGACATTCAAATATCTTGGCACCATTATTACAGAAGACAACAGACTGGAACATGAAATAAAGGCGAGGATTGAAAACGGTAACAGATGCTATTGGTCCCTCAGAAACGTGTTCCAAAATAGAGCTGTACACCGTTGTCTCAAAATAAGGGTATATAGGACGATACTTCGTCCTGTCGTTGCCTATGTTGGGGAGGCGTGGACTCTAACCAAACAGCATGAGAGATTATTGAATGCATGGGAGAGAATGATTCTTAGAAGAGTGTATGGCCCAACCAAGGAAGGAAATGGTTTCCGCATTAAAAGGAACCAAGAACTTAAAGACCTATATGAAGAACCTGACATAGTTTCTTGTATTAATTGGAAGAGGAAGGCCTAGAATGCGATGGCTGGACGATGTGAAGCAGACCTTAAGCTCCTGGGGGTAAGAACATGGAGAAGAGCAGCAAGAGATCGGTCAAGGTGGAGGAGAATTATTGAGGAGGAGAACAAGGTCCTCCATGGACCATAGCGCCATGTGATGATGATGATGATATTTATAATATTTTATAGAGGCTGGGTGAACCCCAGGAGGGTTTCAGATCCTATATGACCCATCTTCGGCTACAAACAGACTATATAAAAGTATTGCCCGCAGCTGGATATGAACCAGGATTTCCGGCATGGCAACTCAGTGCTCTACCACTGAGCAACTCCGCTCTCCGCGGAATAAAGTAGTAATATGTATTAAAATACTAAAAAAGTTTAAGTATAGAATTTAAAAAAAAAGTAACAGTTAGAACAGTCACACATACATTACTTGATCCACAGACACTGATCTACCCTATGGGATCACCCAGCCTCTAAAAAGTAGGTTCTCTTAATTGGAGAAAAAACTTAGCAGTACAGCGTAGTATACTCGTAGACCAAATCATCTCTCTGTAGAGATGATGTAGGAGATGGATCTAGTACCCCTCCTAGGGCTCAACCAGCTTCTATAAAGTGGGACCCAAAATTAGGGGGGGAATCTGGCGGACGGGGGTGATCTAGAAATAAATCACCTCCCTGCACAACCCTTGTTCAAGAAACGATTTTTTCCCCTTATTTTGGGTACTCTATTTTTATAATATATTTTTTTAGCTTTATATATAGAAGCTGGATGGGCCTCAGGAGGGCCGTATCCTATATGATCCATCTCCCGCTGGATTTGAATCAGGATTTCCGGCATGGTAACTCAGTGCTCTACCACTGAGCCACTCCTCTCCCTAACACCACGGGTTACCCTGTATATTTATTATTGTTTAGTTCAAGTATCTGGTTCAAACTAAATAAAACTATAACAAATGGTTATCCATTCCGAAGCTTGAAGAGTAATAAAGTTGGAGCAGCGTCAGATGGGATTGTTTTATATCCATCAATCCGTAGTCCTTCGAGGGTGGCATTGAGTTGGATTTATGACTTTCATTATTCCCACCAAGTCAGCTTTTGGCCAGGACTCATTTATATTCCAAGTCCTATATTGAATGTCGTATAAAATAGTAACATATTAGAGAAATTAAAAAAAAAATAGTTATAAATACTATAATGCAACAATGTCAAAATGAAACGAGTAACATTATAATGGCAGATATATATATATATATTGTTTATGGTTCTCGAGTTTCAGTCAGTTATTTCAATTTCTTAGGCGACGTTTCGAGACTAGGTTAGTCTCATATTCATGCCCTGACAGTGAAAAAAAGATCTTTTAGTGAAAACATTAAATAGCACACTAAAATAAATATAAAATGACTCGTGTAAGTATAATAGGATAGGGTGTACTTACAAGTTCCAAAGAATTGATCAATTTATCATTAATCACTTACTTCGCAATATATCATAAAATGTTTATATTGCAGAAGCTATAATCAACGAATAAGTAATCGATTTTTAGGAACAGCAGTTTTATTTAATTGTCTAAACACGAGCTTAGACCTTGCACGTCCAATTTTTTGTTTACAGCGCGATTTTTATATTTCTCTATTGCTATCATTTCTTTTATATTCCGTTTGAAGCTATTTTTTTCTTGGTGTATCACCTTAGGTTTATCAAATTTAAATGTATGTTGAGTATTTCTAAAATGTGTAGTGAGCGCTGTTTGATCTGGTTTATTAGGGTTTTTTATAATTGAATCTCAAATATATTTGGGTTGGTACACTCTACGTTTTAAGTATTGTCCCGATGTTCCGAAATAGGATTTGCCGCATTTATCTTCACATTTTATTTCGTACACGACATTTGATTTTAACTCTAATTTATCCAAATAATTAGTTTTAGTAAATAGTCTTGACACAGTGACTGTGTTTTTAAAAGTAATCGCGGAATTAATATTACTTTTATAAGAGGTGAGTTTTTTGCTAGTCTTTCTGAAAGTGTTGGTATATAGGGTATATTATAGTATTTTTTAGGATTGGTTTCATTGAGGTTGTTTTGGTTAGAAAGTGTTTTTGTTGTTTTTAGTAAATTACGAAGGAGGCTTTGTGGATAACCATTCTTTAATAAGAGGTCCACTACGTTGTTTTCGGCTTTTTATACTTCCACATCAGTCAAGATAAGTAGAAACCAATATATATATATATTTCTTGTTGCAAGTACTTACAATAAGAAGAACCTATCCTCTAACGAAAAAATTAGACCCTACAACATGGCGATAAAACCAGTTATTTTGTACGGGATGGAGAAAAAATAACTCCCTAAACTAGCAACATTGCTTAAAATAAAGAGATGATCTTGAGGAGGGTCCAAGAAAACACAGGAAGGTTACAGGAAGGTTACAGTTCAAGATCCAACCAGGAAATTCTACGGGCAATAAACAGGAAAGTACAGTCGTGGTCATAGAACTTGCATCAGCTATGATCGTTACCTTTTTGATCCTAAATATGTTAACAAATAGTAGGATTGTATTTGTTTATCTACTAGTATTAGAGGGAGATGGAATCAGTGACTCATAGTTTAGTTGTGCCCAGAGTAATCAATATTAAGCACGTATTTCTTATTATTATGTCCAATAGACTGAGTTTCAATTAAATGTCTAATGAGGAAAAACTTGAAATAGTTACGTTTGCTGAAGCTGGACTTACTTCGCGTGAGATAGCGAGGAGGGTGAGGTGCAGCCGATCCACTGTGGTAAGAATAATGAACAAAAATCATTCAGGAAACTACCGAGCGAAAGAAAGGGACTGGGAGGAAAAGGAAGACAGATGAGGGTTTAGATCGCACGATGATGAGATTATCCTTAGAAAATCGCTTCAAAACTGCTAAAGAAATATCTAGAGATCTACCAGATAGCAATTTAGTAGAAGTAAGTCGAGAAACTCTAGGCAGAAGATTAAAAGAAAAAGGTTTATGGACAAGAAAATCTCGCCTAAATTGGGCGCAGAATTTAAAAAATTGGACATCTGATGACAGGAAAGTGATGTTTTCAGATGAGAGTGAATTCTATACCTTCAGTTCTGACGGTGCTCCATGCGTAAGACGTCGGCCAAATGAAAGATTTGACGAATCCTGAACTATAAAAACAGCGAAACATCCGGCAATTGTGATGGTCTGGGGATGTTATTCCTACTTTGGAATCGTCAAAATAAACTTCTTAGATGGGGGGCGGGTAGTGCAGAAAAAATATAAAAGAATTTTGGAAGAGAGTTTGAAACCCTCAATGAATTCCCATATTACACACTGCGGAGACATAATTTTCCAAGATGATTCTGCTCCATGCCATAGTGCCAAATCGGTAAGTTAATTATTCATTTATTTAAAAAAATGTATTAGCTGTAAAATACATAATTGTTTATTGCCTTTACCATTGTGTTTTTGGATAGGTAAAGCAGTTTATAACAGAAAACGAGATCTCCACGCTTCCAGGGCCAGGCAATAGCCCTGATCTAAATCCTATAGAAAACTTGGGGATGATCATGAAAAAAAAAAATTAATATTGCAAACCCTGAGAATAAAGGTGAGCTAAAATCGGAATTCGAAAATGTGTGGAATGAGGAGATTAGTGACACAATCATAAAAAATTTGATGGGCTCAGTTATCAGGGCTAATGGCGGTTCGACTAAATACTAGTTTATATTAATATTTATATTTTTAATGTTTTTATCCAATTTTTCCAAATAAATTCATATAAGTACGTAAAAAACAATGTTTTTCTTAAATTCCTCGTTAACACTAAAAATTTTACTTATCATTTTATGAATATTATTTATTTTATGTTTGGGTTTCAACCGTTTTTCACTCCTAATTACATACTCTTTTCCTTTGCAAAATATTTCAAAATTATCAAAAGGTTTAAAGGAGATCCTCCATTATTTTTAAGTGATGCAATTTCTATGACCACGACTGTATTTGACAAAATCCTTGCATAGGCAAAGCGCGTAGAAACGAATGTACAAATGAAAAAAGAAAAAGCAGAAAAAATAACAGACAAAGACTGCTTAGATAGAGAACAATTAGAGATTTGATTTATCCTAGATCACACTAGACTACTTTGGGTACCCACTTTAGAGGTTAGGTGAGCCCCCGTGGGGTCCTAGATCCCATAGTACCCATCTTCGGCCGCTAACAGATTAAATAATAATCTTACCAGAAGCGGGATTTGAATCCAGGACCTTTGGCATGGCAACTCAGTGCTCTACCACTGAGCCACTCCGCTCCCTTGTGTCCAAAATGTTCGAATCCGATGTCCCTTTCTTCTTAAATATTTCTTAATTGTTGTTATTTCCCTTTCATTACTGTACTTATTTATTTGTTAAACATTACCGTTAAAATATTCTAGTATATAATGTAGGATGGAAATAGTTGGGGGTGCAGTCAATGTAAACAACTGATAAGTGAGACTTAATTATTGATAGGGCCGACGTTTCGACCTACATTGTAGATCATCTTCAGGGCTATGAGAGAAAACAGACAACAAAAAAAACCAATAAAAAAACATTACAGTACCAAGAAATGTAAAGAGATAGAAAAAGAGAAGGTAAACAGAAATATATAAAATGAAAAGTGTAAAGAAAGATCCTCCGAAGAATTTTCGGTAGAGTATACCTAGATGGAAACTGGCGAAGGAGAACAAATAACGATGTTTACTCAATGTTCAACTGATCAGATGTTGTTTGCCCCTTAAAAATTAGAATAGTGCAATAGGCTGGTCATGTGGCTAGAATGGAGGAGTTAATAAATTTTAATTCGTTTAAAAAAAAATCGATTTAAACGCATTTTTCATACATATACCTAATTATGGATTGTGAATGAACGAGTGTCTAAAAACGACATAATTTAGTAATAATTTAACGAGTCTTTATCAAGTGAATCTTTAAGGTATCTAATGTTAAATTTTAAAAAATAGGAAGCTAATCTTTAAGATTCTTATTAACATTCTAAAAGAATTTGTTCATATTTAGATGTTGTCACTGTAAGGTCGAACTTGAATGTTAAACTCGCCGTTTTTTTATGGAAACGAAAAAATGGAAACGTGTATTGTGTTTTTTTTTTTTGTTTTTTTTTTTACGTGGGCACGTGGAAATCTTCAAAAGACGCGGATAGGCCCGTACCTATCCGTGTGTGGGATTTTTACCCACTAAAACCACCTCCCTATACCTGTTTTCCAGACCTGGTTCAGTCTGGTCCAGTTTATTTACCCAGAATAAAATTATTTTTATATTCGATTTATTTTACTCCCGTTGAAAATTTAATCAATTATTATAATATATTCCATGTAATATCATTGCGGTTTAGCGGATAGCAAGTTTGGTATTACGGGAACAATTTTTGGAAACTCATATCAATATTTACACATTATTAATCGGTGAGGTGTTGCAACTCTTTCTGTTTCTTGACTTTTAGAAAATTATATCAATATGAATTTATATTAATACCAATATAAATTCATATTGATATGGACGCTGTTGTGCTATTTCCAGAATTCAGTACGTCCCTACTAGAGCAATTAGACAATTGGGAGATCTGGAAAGAACGATCCTCTACACAATAGAAACAAGAATATTAAAATGGTATGGACAAAAATAATCTTTGAATATTGCCCTGCGGAAAGGAGGACAACCCAAAAAACGATGATTGCAGGGTGTGGAGGAGAGCATGGCAGGAACATCTATGGTGCGACCTTTTAGATACAAAAAACAACTAAGTTGTACATAATTGTTTAATAAAAAAAATAATATATATATATATATTATTGGACGCGAAACAGCCAGGAACAATATATATATATATGATTTAATTAGTGTGGATTAAGCCTCAAAATTGCCAGTTTCAACCCTTGATGTAAAAAAACATTTGCGAGGGTTAAATTCTACCTTTACATCTAAAATCTATGTTGCTTAGCAGAATATAACAAAAGAATAAGGAATAATTTAGCTTTAAAAAAAATGTTATTTTTGTATATTTATAAACATTACGAACCTAAAAATTCTACTATTTCTGCTCATGAAGATAAAAAAAATTATGTCGAAGAAAATGGTCCGGTTAGAGGTCAATTAATGAAGGCCTAGAATGCGATGGCTGGACGATGTGGAAGCAGACCTTAAGCTCCTGGGGGTAAAAACATGGAGAAGAGCAGCGAGAGATCGGTCAAAGTCTTTCTGATATTTTTAAGAATGTATTAATAATTTTAATGAAGAGTAATTAATTTTCTTCACTACAACCCGTGAACGGGCCTGGGGTTCAATGCATGGTAGAGACTGTACTGTTTCATGGAGAACGTTTCCGCAAAGAGGTGACTTGTCAGGTCACGCTCAACCGCCAGATTTTCCACCTTTATTTTGGGTACCCTATTTTTATTATATTTTATAGAGGCTGGGCGAACCCCAGGAGGGTCCTGGATCCTATATAATCCATCTCCAGCTGTAAACAGATTAAATAAAAGTCTTGCCCGCAGTGGAATTTTAACCAGTATTTCCGGCATGGCAACTCAGTGCTCTACCACTGAGCCACTCCGCACTATTAAACCACAATCTCCTCAATAAATAATTCCTACTTCGACCGACCTCAGTGCTGTCAATTCCAATTGTTCAAATATAAATTCTGAGACGTCATCGATTCGCCGTGACGTAATATTATGTCATTTATATTACGCAAGCTTTCTTAATTTTATCACAGTAATGTTTAACCATCATCTCATCCGTCGCCATTTAGTGTAATTATTAGTAAAAAGGGTTTTTACTAATTTTTAAGACGTTTCTGTTCTGACTGTAAAATTATTTATGAAATTAATCAGAATACATAACAGTGTTTAAAATTTGCAAGGTGTAGGCATTCATAAGATCCATATCCAAATTTATTTATTTTCTTTTTTCTTAATATTCTAAATGCATTAAGAGTATTCTGCTAGACAAGCTCTGGAGCTAAGATTGATACATTTTGGTGACTGTTACAAGATATATTTACCTATTTGGTTCATGGTCATAACTCACCACAGAAAAAACAATGATTTTAGATTTGCTTCACTTAAAAAAATGTACCACAGAAACACATGAAGGTTCTCAGCAAATGACTTCTTAGTATTTTGGCTAGGCCATTAATGCAGTAGTATATATAATAATGTTATCTTACTGTAATTATCTTGATAATTAGTAATGAAGGTCCGTACCTTGCGGTATGATCAGTTATGCAAACAGGATTACAGGGCTAACCGAATTACCATCTAAGCGCCCATTGGAGGAATTGGAGCGATTTGGGCTTAATCGGTACTAACTTCAATAACTCTATATAATAATAAATAATTATTAAAAAAAAACTGTACCACGACAATGAAGGGTCTTGGGTTCAGTACATGCTAAAGAATGTGCTGTTTCTATGACAACGGTTGTGCAGGGAGGTGATTTAGTACTATATCACGCTCAACCTCTAAATTTTCCCCAGGAAGGTCCCATTCATCCGTTTCTGTTAACAGATTAAATGATTTATCTAAATTATATATATATATATATATATATATATATATATATATATATATATATATATATATATATATATATATATATATATATATTGGTAACAGTGGGTAATTCTGTGATTCCATTCTAATAGTATCTATTAATGCATGTAATATTTCTCACTGGTAATCTATTTATAAAACTAACAATGTTCTATAAAATTTATAATTAAAAATGTGATCCTTACGAACATACTTCATAACCTTTTTTTGTATAATATAACTTGCAGTCCAGAGAAATCTTACAGTTTATCACGTAAATCCCTATCACTTATCACTTTCAGTACCGTGCCATGTCAATTTCTAGAATTTACTAATGAATTCAGTTTTTGTTTTTATTTGTCGCAATAAATAATTCAGACTAATTAATCAATGAATGATAATGTTCAATTCGTAAACTAATGTAATAATTTTTGTACTGAAGAATGCATTCAAAATTTATTTTATGTCAGTACCGTGGAACTTTATGCGTTTATCATTCTCGTTATTTTGAAGTTATAGCGAAATCCTCAAAGATTGTCATTTTTTAATAAAATAAAGTTAAAAAAAAATTGGACCACTACAACCCGTGGACGGGTCCTGGTGAAACGGTACGGTTTCATGGACAACGGTTCTGCAAGAAGGTAACTTGTCCTAGGCCACGCTCAACAGCCAGATTTTTCCCCCTTATTTTGGGGGGAATCTAGAAGAAATCACATCCCTGCACAACCCTTGTCCAAGAAACAGAACAGTGTCTACAACGTACTGCCAAGACACTTTATAGTTTGTAATAGTACAGGTTTTTTTTTATACTAATTATTATTTCCATTAAGTTATATACATATTTAATTGGGCTTGTGAACCATATTAAATGTTTTTATTGATATATATAAACTACTTGAAAATTTTCATAATTTTAAAAATTACATTGTAATAATGAAACCACGCAATGGACATAAATGGCGCTTGATATCTATTTACTTAATAAAAGTTTTTATTCATGAAAACACACGCGAGGTAATTAGCGAAAGAACATCCAGGAACGAGAAGCCATTCTATTGTCATTAGTGGTCCTCAGGTTCTTCCGCAGTTGGGGCCAAATGGTCTTATCAGTATGCTATGATTATTTAGGTAGGTTGAGGTTGTCGAACGTTTCCTAATTTATTTAACTTATCTAGCTCGATCATAATAGACAAAAATGAATTTAAAAAAAAAGATAATTAGATTAATAATATTTCTCGAATTAAGTTAACCATATAAATACAAGTCAGAGAAAATAGCCAGGGTCAAGATCAAAACAATTTTTTTTTAATTTACACCTGTATTGTAATAATACGGGAGCGGAGTGGCTCAGTGGTAGAGCACTGAGTTGCCATGCCGGAAATCCTGGTTCGGACCCGCTGCAGGCAGTACATACTTTTATTTAGTCGGTCAGTACTTTTATTTTTGCAGCGGGAGATGGATCATATAGGATCTAGGACCCTCCTGGGGCTCACCCAGCATCTATAAAATATTATAAAAATAGGTACCCAAAATAAGGGAGGGGAAATCTGGCGGTTTAGCGTGACCTAGGACAAGTCACCTCCTTGCAGAACCGTTGTCCATGAAACAGTACAATCCCTATCATGTACTGAACCCCACTAAGGGTTGTAGCGGTACAGGTTTTTTTTTTGTTATAATAATACAATAAGTAAATATAATGGATATGTATTGGCTTAACATAATGGCAAATAGAGAAACGAACCACTCGTAATACCCGAATCACATATTCAACTTAGAAGGTCACAAGGCCACCTTATTTTCAGACGCCTCGGAGTTTCTCATTGATGCCGTTTTCTGGCCAGAACAGGTACAAATGAGACGTTTAGGTCATTATCGATGACTTGGTTTGTAACAAAGTAAGGAGCATTGAAAATTTTACGAAGGAATTAACCAATACAAGAGGAATTCGATGGCTTAGTGGAGCTCCAAAGATCTACTCCGTAAGTCCAAATAGGCCTTATAATATAGTCATGTAAATGAATCTTTTGTAATTAATTTGGAGCTTAAAGCGTTTGACTAGTAAGTATTACGTTGCCTGAAAAAGTTTGTTGTAACATTAATAAATGTAAAATAATAAAATAATAAATATTTTCATAAAACTACATCGCAACATACCAGGTAAATAATGTCTGTAACCTAACTGCTGTCCCGGGAGGTGATTTTACCGAGATTGTTCTTAACCGGGAGGTTTTTCCACAATTAATCGTACGTACTCTAAAGAGGCTGTGTGAATCCTAGGAGGTCCGGCAGATTCCACCGCGTCCATCTGTCACCTTCTAGTTTATTTGACACGGTTGGTTTAGAACCCGGGAACTCCGGTCTACACAGTGACTACCATGTACTGAACCCCAGACCCGTTCACGGGTTGTAGTTGTATAGGTGTTTTTATTGTTTTCAGAATGTTTTTATTTGTCTAGTAATATTTGCATTTATCTACGTTTAAATAAATATATCGTGATTAAAAGAATAATTAAAAGTATAATGTTTTTAATAACTGGTTAATATCAAACCATTGTGACTAACAATATTTGGTTTAAATGATATATAGTATTAAAAAATTCTAGGTTGTTGACTCCTATATTGATTACAAAGTGATTGTCAGAGCTTTGATTAATGCATTTATTTGGCACTAACGTCAACGTCAGTAAACAATCGTTTCACTGTCGCTTGGCTAAACATTCCTGAATCATTTTGATGTATACTATTTACTATCTTTTAATAAATAACATTGACTAAATCAATGTGATTTACAAACATGTATATAGATTTATATAGAGGATAAAATATAAAATCAGTCAACGGTACAACCGTTGGTTTATTGTTTAACTGAAACAGTTGAGTCTGTTCCATTCACCAGCTTAAAGACCCTTGATAGGTTATAATGTGGTAGGTTTTTCTAGTAAAAACTTCTTTAACCCCGTTGAACGATTTTCTGTAGGGGAGGAATTTATGGGTTCGCATCACAGACCTGAGCTACATGCTCGTGACGAATTGCGCGATCCTGGCGGCACCTAGCGGCCTCTGCATCAGTAACACGATTTGTTTTAATCAACATTAGTTTAAAGTTTAGAATTACATTTATATAAGAATAATTATATTTAACTAAAAGGTCGTTTAATTGTGCAATTGATATTAATAATAACTTAAAAAATCGATAAATAGTTGAACTTTTTCCAATAAAAGATTTAATTTGTCATAGTTAAATGGCATGGTTTATGGAATGATTGAAGTACAAATGAAAATTATTGTAAAAAAAAAAATTATATTTGTTTAATTTGACTATTGTTTTATTTCATTTTTTTTTAAAGTTATGATTACAAATTTAATCCTAATTTTACTTGAACATATTTTTTATTTTTTTTTATTTAATTCAATGATATTTACAACTATAATGGTATTATATCAAGTAAATGTGCAAACATGTAGAATATGACATGAAAACACTTGTGGAGAAACTACCCATCGATAGGACTCCAATAAAGTTCTATAGTAGATGATCTCGAGGCCATCTTCTTTTCAGGCGCCTCGGAACATATAAATTATTAATTTAGTTCACTTGTAAATTTTTAGTTTCTTGTATTGTTGCATTTTTGTGTAATTCTATAAATTGATCTGTAAATATAAACATAAATCACATGTAATCTTAATTAACGGCCCCTCCATGGTGATACCATGGGGGGGGGGATATATATATATATATAAAGTTATATTTTTTAATTCTTACCGACCATCTTAACGAAAATGTATATTTAAAAAATTATCATCAAATTATCTGACGCCATCACGCATACAGTTGTATATATATATACATATATATATAAACCATATACACCAGTTAAATACAGTCACACCAAAAATACCATTTAATATCCCGTTTCTATTTAAATTTGTGGATGATATAATAACAGCGATACCAACCGAAAAACAATGAAAAATAAATTATTTTAAATGAATTTATTAATATTCAACTTGATATAACTTTACTATTGAATTTGAAAAAAATAATAAAATACCATTTTTAGACGTTCTCTAAATCAGAAAATCGAACGGAGGAGTAGAAAGTAAATGGTGGCAAAAACCTATTCACGCTGGTCGTTACACACACCACACAAGCCACTAAAGATATAAAATTACAAAGAACAGCTAAAAAAAAAACCAAAACAGCCGGAAACAAAGTAGTGGAGCTCTTATTAAAGAATGGTTATCTCAACTCTGAAACTCAAGAACCAAAACATATTATATACGTTTATATATATATATGTTCCGAAATCTAAAAATTATAATTTATAAAACCACCATTCATGCAACTCTATGATGCGAAACGTTGCCGCTAACGTGAAGGGATGAACAACGCCTTAAGGTATTCGAAAATGAGGTATAGGGGCTGAAAAAAAAAAAAAAAGAAAACCACTGGAGGATTTAGTAAACAACACAACACAAAACTGAAAACCGTGTACCTAGTTAATATTATTCAAGTGACAGCATCGCGAATATTAAAATTTGTAAAGTTGTTGGTCTGAGTAACGAACGAATTCCTTAAAAGTAAATAAGCCCTGTGCCGGCTGGGAAGGAAGAGTCTGAGAGTAGATCGAGGCGTAGATGGGAAGATTCCGTTATGAGTGAAGGAGTTGGGTTTGGGTAGTGTTCCGTGGACAAAGGTTTGTAAGCATAGGATGGTATCGGCATCGAGCCTTCGGGTTCGATGATTATTTTTTATATATATTTGGGGATTCCATTATTACATTGTTTATTAATGTCCTGTACGGTTTGCTCTCAACGGACTTCCATTAGCAATCTATAACATTTTTTTATCAATATGATCCTCATGAATATATTTGAGGACTTCTTTCGTATGATGTAACTTGCACTCTAGAGAATAGATGTAAGTGTATCGCTCAAATGTGACGTAATGTAATATAATTGATGCAATGATATAGTAAAATGTAACAATACAGCGGGTATAATCAATTGGATCAAATTTGGAGATTGAGTGTGATCTTGGCCAGATCACACCACTTTACAACCGTTTAAGATAGTACACCACAAGCAATTACTGAGCCTTGGTATCTTCATGGTTCAAAATGGTACAAATTTTCATAATGGATTTTTCCTAGGAAAAATTATAAATAATTTATAATTTCCTAAGGGATGGTATAGCCTTGTACCTAAGTACACTCTTGAGAACTTTCTTGTTATTAAATCAGCCTTAATGTGTCCCTTGGGCAGAGTCATCTGGCGACATAGTTAGGTTATTAAGTTAATCTTGAAAGTTTTTAGCCCTTTGAAACTAGGAATTTATTAAAATTATATAATACGGTTGCAGAACATGCAGATTTCTGAATTCCTATGCTAATGGTTCCAGATAACTGCCAATAAAATCCTGGAATGGTAAATAATTTATTTGTTAATAACAGTATGGACCCTGTGTGAGCTAAAGACCATATCGGGGCTCACCCAGGCTTTGTAAAGTGATTACCCTGAATGGGGGAAATCTCCACTTCCCCCAAAACCCAGAACCAGAACCCAAAATCCTTCGTAGTTGTGCAGTTTTATTTTATGAAGAATGCTAATTTTAAGGTCAATATGTAATATTGATGAGCTCATGTGTGACTCTTTATGCCATGTATTGATAAATAATTAAGTAATAGAAATTTTCTATATAAATAACTGAGGCAAATAAAATAATATTTTTAAAATCATTTAATTGTATTCTGATATAACCCGGAAACTGTTCAAGTGAAGTATCTTATGACTTCTTCTGAGATCTGGTGTTTTCCTAAAGGGTTCCAGATTAGTCTTGACGAGTTAAAGGTAATGAGTGATCTGAGTCAAGGTTGGCTCCTCGTAATATCTTGACCTTCTGTATGTCTGTATGATATTGCCGTCCTATACCAACCTGGTCCAACTGGAATTCACCGAGCATGGGATTTGGACTATTAAAGGTTTTGGCCTTTCTAGGTAGATCTTTGAAGGCTGTTGATTTTAGGACCAAGTTGTACTTGTCACAGAGTTCTATGAAACGTTCTCCATTAGAATATTTAATTAATATTTTATATTCAAACTTTTTTAAGCTTTTTAAAAAAATATTTTTTTTTTGTTATTTAGAATAATTATTTCCAATCTATACATATAAAATGCTTTGTCCTGAATGACTGACTGACTGCCGGATCAACGCACAGCCTAAACCCCTGATCGTAGAGACCCGAAACTTGGAGGGTGTGTTTTTTGTATGACGTAGGCATTCGATAAGAGAGGATTTTCCGACCCCTTTTCCCCTAAGGGGGTGGAAAAGGGGGACAAAGTTTTCTACTCGCAAAATCTAAATATTTTCGCTGAACAAAACAAATACAGTAACAACATAGTTCACTTCTGCAAGTGAGTCCTAAAAAGACGGACTGCATAATTTTCTCCTTTCAGGGGAAAAAGCGCCGCCCTCTCCCTAAGGTCTATAGGGTAGCGGGACGCGAAAACAGACCAGCGAGTAGCATTGTCTACTTAGGTGTCACCCTTGACCGGCACCTTAAACTAGCCTACCATTGCAGAAAGAAACTCAGGTTAGGACCAAGTCTTACAGACTTAACCACCTGCTTACATCTCCTAACAACTACAAGAGCATCCTAAGACCGGCGCTCCTTTACGGAGCACCAATATTAGGTAACATCACGCCGGCAACAGCGAAAAGGCTCCAACAGTTTCAGAATGGCGTGCTGCAACGCATAGTGCAGCATTAAACAAAACAAAAACGGACCTCCTACACACTATTCTCGACATACCGACAGTTACAGAATTCATTAAACGTAGACACATTACATTTTTTGACAGCCTGAAATACTGTACTAACCCTCTTTTTCGGACACTCACCCCAGCAGGACGGCCACAAACGTGGCAAGATCACGTGCAAAGTCTCAGCCTGAACTGAGCAATAAATGAAATAAACAAATAAAAGGAAAAGGACACGGTGAACCCCATCACCGGAAAAGTCAAAAGCTAATAAATATAAATAAAACACATTAAAACCTTCCACCTTCTCATCATCCTCTTAAAATGTACATCGTACAGTACAAGAGATACCTCTCCACCCTATCTACAATTCTAATTGGAAACCTTCAAACCCAAAGGGACTAAGAAAAAAAAAAGTTAACTTCTCGCTGCTGGCATACGACAATTGAAACCGTTATAATAAGTAATCCTTTTCAATAAATTCAATAACATTGCATACTAATCCTTTAGTGCCACGAACAACAGTAAACGTCAGTCCGTCCCGTTTGTTAATCAGTGTCAATGTATGTTTCACGGCCGTGCTGATCCGTCTGTGATGAAATTTGATATGGATAATCTCAAGCCTGGGGAAGGACATAGGCTACTTCTTATCAACACACCACACAGGCGAAGTTAAACTGTAACCTGATTGACTAACACACCCAGCGGTCAACGCACAGCAGAAACTACTGAACTCAGCATCTTGAAATTCGCAGATAGGTTCATTGTAGAGCTTAAATGAGCACTAAGAAAGGAATTTGGACAATTCCACCCCAAGGGTTACCCTCTCAATATAATAGGGGTTCAAAGATTGTATGGAATCCGTCAGGTTTGAAGTTATACATCTGAAATTTCGAATGTACGAGTAACTTATAGTTAAAAAAAAAAATATTTACTTAAAACGATCTGTCACGAAACTTTATGTGGCAGACCAAATTCCACGCGAGCGAAGCCGTGGGCAAAAGTTAGTTTAATATAATTATTCATTAAGAGTTTTTATTTGATTTGATCGACAAGATATATTTTTTTACATTTTCTTTGGGTTTTTTACTAGCATTTATTACTGAATTTATTATTTTTAAATATTTTTTAATGAATTTAAGTAAAATATTTTGTACCTCATAAAATATTGCGGTTTAAATTAGATATTTTACATATTTCATTTTCTTGATTTTTAATTATTTTAAATTTTTTTATTTGATTTTTTTTAAATATTACTTATTGCAAAAACTAAATAAAAATATGAAAATCGTATAGCGATTATATCATCCAAATCTTATGCTTTAACTGCATAATGAAAACTTAAAAATGGAATAATTAGAAGAGAAAAAAATAATGAAAATCAAGGATGACCTGTGACCTACTGGTTATCATAAAGAAATACTTACTAAGCCGTATCCACGTATTCGTGGGTTCGTATCTAAATGGAGTAAAAAATCCATGGATATGCATTCCTTCGGAAGGGACTTTAAATGGGGGGTCCTGTACGATGTCAGGTACTCATTAAAAATCCTTATCCTAACTAAACTTGGATAGGCAAACATTAGCGCTACCACTGATCGACCGATTAGCCATATCAGCATAAAGTGACGTTAAATAAACAAACGTTTTTAAAATCCATTTGAAGAGGCATACAGTTAGTCGTTCATTTGTGAATCTATGTAAAATAAATTGTTACATAGATTTCAAGTGACAGTGCAAAGTGTTCAGTTACAGAACACTTATTTTGAAGAACGGTTCGTTTATTCCCCTAATGGCTGTTCCCCATCGTATCTTTAGGCCGTGCCAACTCGAGAGTCAGGAACAATGCGGTTGGAAGACACTCGAATAGATCCACCGGGCTCAGATAAAGGCCTATCAATCTGGAACGTCAGGGCTTAGAATGGAAGTGATCGGCCGAGTTAATGGTTCGTTACCACTAATGTCTTGTCTAGCTAATTGTCATGAGTGCCATCAAAGGGGAGTTAGCAAGTCCGAAAAATCGGGTAGAACTAATACATGAAGGGTCTGGGATTCAGAACATGTTAGAGGCAATACTGTTCCATGGAGAACGGTTGTGCACGGAGATTATTGGCCCATGATCACGCTAATTTGCCATATATTTCCTTGTTTATTTTGGTCACCCTCTTTTAAGAGACTGGGTAAGCCCCAAGAGGGTATCAGGATTATCTTACAGGATAATGCCCTAAATAAAAAAAGAGTCAAGAAAAGTACAGGAAAGAATAAAACTATGATAAAATTGAAGACCTAGAAGTAACTGTTAAAACGCAAAAATTGAGTTTTTATGGCCATATGGTCCGAATGAGCATTAAATATTTAATATTCAAATGTTTAACAAAGTATGGAATTATAGGATTCAGAGCTTATTCGTTGGACGGATATTTAAAAAAAAAATATGTACCACTACAACTAGAAGGGTCTGGGGTTGAGTATGTGATATAGACTGTTCTGTTTCCTCGGGCAACGGTTGTGCAGGAAGGTGATTTGTCCAAGATCGAGCTCAACTGCTAGTTTTTATCCCAATTAAGAGTACGTACCTATAGAGAGAGATGGGTTTTATTAAATTAGTGTCTTATTTTTAATAGGGGGGTGTTTTGGGTTTATTTTATTACAAATTTATATGCATCTATCGACAAATATAACGATTTCATCTTTTAAACTCTAAATTTAACAAGATTCGGTAGGTTTCAGGGACACACGATTCAAATATATATTTATTTGAGTGTCGTTTAATCTCTTCTGATGGCTTCATAAATTTTAAATGCACTGGAAATTTATAATTGGAAGCGGTTATTTTTTATTGATTTATCAATCAACAAAATATCCAGGCGGCCATGTATTACTCTGTGGTCCGTGATTATTTGTTCGTCCCAGTACAGTTTTTTGTTTATTGTTGTTTTTACCATTATTAAATAAAGATTAAGGGGTGAGGGAATAAAACAGTAGTGAATATTCCTTTGCTGTGGATGATCATGTTTCTAATTCATTATAAATGTACACGGCCCTTCCAAAGCCAGGATTATAGCTCAATAAATAAAAAACTTAAGGCATTAACTGCAGTTGAAACGGTTCGCTTCCTAAACCTGTCCACGGGGCGGCTAGATACACGATTATTGCCGTAGTTTTCCGCCTTCCGATCGTCCATCAACATCTTTCAGATAAAGTATTAACCTGTCCGTACAAGCTAGGAGTAGCGGGATAACATTGTTACAAAAGTGATTAATCGCAGGTTGTTCAAAAGTTGGTTGAAGGGCAAACGTTTCGGGCTAACGAAGGTATTTATAACGACCGCTGCCCTTCCAAACCCTTTAATTACTTTTCATCCCTGAGTCAGAAGGGCCTTTGTTTCGTTTAGTAAAACCGAAAAAGGCAAATTAAAATAAAAAGCTATCATGCAAATTTATCTCTGCGACAAAATCAAATACGATTCCAATTACGAAGATCCGGAAGATCCTGCTAGAAACTTCATTTAGGCTAAAATAAATGTTTGATAAAAATGTCAATATTTGAGCCCCTAATTACTAGTGAATAAATAATGACTGCCTTTCTTATAAGGTAATAGCATTTATAATTATTTGTTTACTTTATTTAGATTTATTATATTTTTATACATATAAATCGTTGATTACACCGGTGTTAACCTATGCCTCACAAACATGGAGGATGCCAAAGGCTGATGAAAATAACCTCCTTATATTCGAAAGGAAAATTATTGCCACGAATATACGGCCCCGTAAAAGAAGGAGAAGCTTGGAGGAGACGATGGAACCGGGAGTTATACGCCATGTATAATGACTTGAACGTCGTCGACTTCATAAAACTGGGAAGATTAAGAAGGGCCGGCAATGTGATTCGGATGGAGGAAGATGAAATTCCTTAAAGAGTCCTTGAGGATTGGATTCACCGTACCAGGAGAGGCAGACTCAGACTGAGGTGGATGGATAGTGTGGCGACTGACTCCAGGCTACTGCTAGGCACACCGAACTGGAGCAGCAATGGACTGAGCTGGATGGCGGAAGCTCATAGAGGAGGCCAAGACCCATCCCCGGGTTGTAGCGCCATATAGATAGATAGATATTTTTATATAGTTTGAATATAATTCAAGTTTATAGTACATAAACAATTATGTTTGTTTGTTTATTTAACGACAGTTTATGCTGCACTCTCTCCTTACCCTGGTAATATCGAATAATTAGGATATGGATTTTTTGTAGCTTATTATAAAAAATTAAATCCTTCAATCAATGATTTTCAATATTAAATAGTCAATTTTTTTTATTATTATAATTATATTTTTCAACATTGACACTAATTTATTTATTCTCATTGATTGATATTATAATAAATACTCATCTTTATCACTTATAAATCCCCTAATAGAAAAAAGCTACTGTGGCGGCGTATGCCGATGAGCTCGCCAACTACAGTAGCTCATTGAATGCAGAGAGAGCCTACGGCAGGCGGAGGCGACCCGTGAGGTTAAACATTACAGTTAATCCTAAAAAGACCGACTGTATTATTTTCGCTTTCCATAGGAATAAGCGCCCTCTACCTAAAACGTATAGAGAAGCGGGTACAGAAAACGAACCAGCCAATAGGATAACGTATCTCGGTGTTATCCTCGACCGGCACTTGATGTTATCCCAACACTGTAAAAAAAATATCAGGTCGGTTAGAACCAAATCTTACAGACTTAATCACCTTTTAAGCTCACCGAACTTATCACTCCGCCTCAAAGTAATGATCTATAAGGCAGTTATCAGACAGGCACACCTTTGTTGTATAATATGTCGCCTACAACTTCAAAAAGGCTCGAACAATTTCAAAACCGTATTCTGAGCCGTATAGTAAGGCACACCACCCTATAAAGGACGAAATCAGACATAATACACGAGACCCTCGGACTCCCGACGGTAACGGACTTCATCACTCGGAGGCATATCAAATTCTTTGATAGCCTCCAACACTGCACGAACCCACTATTCAGCTCACACCGACAGGCCGAACTCAGACTGGCTGAACCGACAGGCCGAACACATGTACAGACACTCAACATGGACTGAGTAAACTACTAACTAACTCCAATCAAAAAGAACTAGTGAGCCCCATCACTAGACCCCCCCCCCTCTTTCCATCTAAATAATCTCAAGAAAATCATATTCACATTTCTTCTCTTAAAATGCACCTGGTGCAGCCTTTCTATCCCAACTATTATATTTCATTTACAGTAATCTTTTCTATATACCTATATATATATATATATATATATCAAAATAAAAATTATTATACACATCTTTCGTCATATTGTAAACTATAATAAAAATAAGTGATGTTAATATTTTTATTTAGTGGAGAGGATTCAACTTAACAACAATAAAATATACGACAGCAACCATCCATTAAAACAAAGGTCGTTTTATATGAGGAATTATTGTTGTTTAAATTATAACTTTGTCATTTTAAATATGAAGAATATATAAATATGAAATATGAGGAATATATGTAAATACATATATACATTATAGCTGATGATATGATTACCGCTAAGGTTTGATAAAAAAACACATCAATAGAAAATTATCAAACTCCAGTTTTCATAACGTTTTACATTCAGATACGATATTCAGTATTCATGAAATATAAGAAATAATTTTATAGGATTGCATATAAAATAAATAAAGATAGATATTTATAAACCGAACTGTTTTATACGATTCACGTACGTTAAATTATATTCCTGCATTATATGAATTTGAAATTGGTCATTGGGAGTATAACGGAAATGACACGTCATAAATTAAACAACTTTGAATGGACGACTACATGAAAAGGCCGATTGAAACCTGATGGTTGAAAATTATCGTAAATAATAATGACGATGATATAGCAGAAACTTAACTTCACTACACCAACTCGGCGCATTTCTATTCACGCCACATTAATGCTGAATTCTGTAGAAGGAAAATTACAGCTGCACTGAGCCGTATTGCCGTATTTCACCATATTAATGTATATATATATATATATATATATATATATATATATATATATATATATATATATATATATTTATATAGATATTCTGCTTCCCGAGTTCCAGTCCGTTCTTAAATTTCTTTTGCCAACTAGGTTAGTCTCATACTCATGCCCTAACAGTGAATAATAGAGCTTTTAGTAAATACATTAAATAGCACACTAAAATAAATATAAGTTAACACGTGTAAGATAATAATACATAAGTTGTACTTACAAGTTTTTTTTTAAGAATTTACACTAAATCAATCATTAATCAGTTACCTTACAATACTTCATGAAATGTTGTGATCAATGATTAAACAATGCATTTTTATGATAGTTGTATGTGCTTAAAAATACATTACTTACTGTATTAATTTGTTTACTACATTTTTTTTCACTGTTAGAGCGCAAGTATGAGACGAAACTAGTCTCGAAACGTCGCCAAAAGAAATTTAAGAACTGACTGGAGAGTCAGAATATATATATTCTATAAAAGTCAAGATAGGTAGAATATATATATATATATATATATATATATATATATATATATATATATATATATATATATATATATCTGGGTCTGGGGATCAGTACAACGGTTCTGCAAGGAGGTGACTTGTCCTAGGTCACGTTCAACCGAGAGATGTTCCCCCTCATTTTGGGTACCCTATTTTTATAAAATTTTATAGAGGCTGGGTGAGCACCAGGAGGGTCTTAGACCCTATATGATCCATTTTCGGCTGCAAACAGACTAAATAAAAGTACTGCCTGCAGCGGGATTTGAGCCAGGATATCCGGCATGGCAACTCAGTGGTCTACCTCTGAGCCACTCCGCTCCCATATATATATATATATATATATATATATCTTTATTTTTAGGCTTTAAATAATAGGGTGAATAAAAAAAATAATTTCAAAGGACTGTATAAATGTATAAATATTTTAATACTTAAAAACCTCTTTAGATTTCTATAAGCGTTTTAATCCCTTTTGAATTCTTAAAAAAAAAAAAAGCCTCAGTTTAGTTATTGGTTTCAAAGAAGAAATATGACAGTGTCCTACGAAATTCTCGAGATTTAAAGGCATTACTGAAAAAAATTGCACAGCTGCTGAAGCAACTCGTTAAATTATTATGAAGGAGGTGTCCATGACCAGCGTTGGCTTAAAATATTTAATAGTGGATATACGACGTTGGAATGTAAGAAGGGAGCCGGGCGACCATTAATGGATATTGATGAACAGGAAGCTTGGATATTGTTGAGTCAAATCTAAAAGTACTCGCGAACTTGCCAGGGAGTGTGGTGTGTCGAATGATACTGTTAGTCGCCATCTACGCTCCATTGGGAAGGTGAAAAAGAGCTGTAGGCTGGTCCCCCACCAACTTGCTCCTCAGCAATCAGTCAAGAGAATAGAAATTTGTGAAAATTTATTGGAAAACCCTTTTGGTAGAATTATTGTCGTGGTAAAGATATATTAACAATCTTCATAAAAAAGTAAAAAAAATACTTCTTGAATAATATTAATTGATCTTATATATGAGGGGAAGGAAGTAATAGTTGTATTTCTTTTTTTTTTTTTAGAAAACAAACTTTATTCTCGGACCAAGTCCCTTTAGAATAACAATAACGAACAAATAAAATAAACATAATATTCATCTCGCCAGAAGGCTACATAATAATACAAATCATGAAGTAATCAAGATTGACAAAACATAATAAAATCAGAAATAAAAAAATAAAAAAAATATATATATATATATATATATATATATATATATATATATATAAATAAATAAAAAGTACGAAACTTGACAGAATTTTAACTAATTGTCTTTTTGGGATGCCCAGAGATGAAGGAAAAGCAGTGATTTAAATGAAGCCAATGAAGAAGAATAGCGGATGAAAGGAGGGATTGAGTTCCACACAGTGGTGGAGCGGGCGAGGAAGGAACGCTCGAATGCCTTAGTTCTGTGGGATGGAATGTAGAGATCGGAAAGGCGGGATCTTGTTTGATGGTGTTGGACAGAGGATTTGAATTGGAGGAGACTATAGATATATGCAGGGTGATGCGAGTTAATGGATTGGTATAGAAAAACACTAAGGAAATATTGTCTACGAATGGGAGGGAAGAGCCACTTTAACTCATCATAGTGATGTGACACCCGGGATCGCCTCGGAGTACCAAGGACAAATCTTAAAGCGCAGTTCATTATTCTTTTTAAGCGGGCCTCCAGAATTTTCGAAAGGCCCCCCGTATACCACACTACAGTAGTCAAAGTGGGGGAAGACCACACTACAGTAGATATTAGTTTATTAGTAGTATCTTGTTAATACATTATATAATTTATTTATCGTTATTATTTATTATTACATATTATGCATTGTTCAAGCCCTGAAGAAGACCTGCAATGTGGGTAGAAAGGTCGGTTCATAATAAACAGTTTATCAATATTTAACGAATTAAATCTTTGTCATTTACTCGGACCAATTTCTTCCCCTGATAATATATGTATATACATATAGATATGTTAAATTACTGTAAATAACCGTATTATTTTGTTGTTTAATAATTTTAATAATAATATAAATAATTTTCCGAAAGTAAGGATTACTTCATTTCGCTTGAATGATTTTCTGGGTCCTTCCAAAGGTTCACAACTTGTGTGAGATTCTTACACGTGTCCTCTAAAGCCCTTCGAAGCTGCTAGGCCTGGCGGGCTAAGTTAATACTTCTTTTCACACGTCTTTTAACTTCATCATATCTTCTTTAAGTCTACTTAAAAAAAATCACGAGGACTGCCGCTAGAAGTGAAAGTTCAAAACAAATTTTTTTTAGTTTTTATATAAATTATATTTTTAATTACTTAAATTTCAAATTCGTGATTCATATATATTGAGGCTCTTAACAATAATTATTTAAATTTTCAAGTAGTTTATTTGAATCGTATATTATAACTTAAGATGGGCTGCAAAAGCTCAATACAAAATATCAATGATTTTACTGAAATAGTAATTAGTATATAATTATAATATTTATACCTTGTATTTGTATTTGCATAGATGTTAATAAACTTTATTTTCATTTTCAGTATTTTGGATATATAGAGTGCAGCTTTGGGGCTCCACTAAGCCACCGAAATCATCTCGTATTCAATCCTTACAATCCAAAATCCTCCATAATGCTCATTACTTTGTTACGAAAATGATCGATAATGATCTTAATGTCCCATTAATTGCTGATTTGGACTGAACCCGATACCAGTCTTTTCATGAAAAAGTTCATTCCCACTCAAACCTAATAGTTTCAAACCTAGCTACTTCATCAATTAACAAATAACTCATGACTTTCAAATTTGAATTTGTTATTTGAGTACTACCACTGGCTAGTTTCCCTACTTGTCTCTATCCATGCCAATATGTATCATACCTTGTATTATTAAAATACAGTTGTAAATTTGTAAATAATAAATTAACAAAAAAAATTATTATCGTTAAGTTACACAACAGTTAGATCCTTTGTACATTCAATCATTTCATAAAACAAGACGTTTAACTATTACAAATAAAATACTTTAGGGGAAACGAAAAGTTCTACTAATTATTGATAACTTAACATTAGTACCAATTGCACAACTGTTAAACTCACATTTATTTAAGTATTATTATTCATATATCAATGGAATTCTATTAATTCCTAACCTTTAAAATAAAGTTGATTAAAAGAAATTGTACAACTCATGCACTGGCCGCTAGGTGCCGCCAGTCTCGAGCATGTTGCTGACTCGAGCCCACAAGTTTTCCCCCCACCAAAAGCTGCTAAACGCGTCTAATGCAATTTTCACTTCAAAAAAACCTTACCGATATAATCCTTGGAGAGTATTGTGTTCAGGACATATCAGGGACTGTACTATGTCTATGTCAACAGTTGTACAGTTGAATTGACCAAGATCACGTTTTCCCCCTACCTAATTTAGGATACTAACTTTAAAGAGACTGGAAGACACCCTGGAGGATCCAGCAGATCTCACCGGCTCCATCCGTGACTGTTAATAGATTAAATAATTTATCTGCCACAGGTGGATTTTAACCCGGGACGTTTAGCGCAGCAACTCAGCGCTCTATACCCTGAACTACCACGCTCCCTTAATTGCATTAATTAAGGCCTACATTTTTTTTTTTTAATGTTCTTCGCTGTTTTCTTGGTCATTATCGTTCATCATCACTTTTAAATGAATACTTTGTAAAAGCTGTTAATCAAAGTCAAGCATACTCGGCTTCCAACTTGAGTCGGCTTTCTGATATTTTCTTTGATAACCTTGTGCTCTACAAGTTTATCAATGGATTCTCTTTAATTGAGTAAATGAGTATGACGACGTGAAAAGAATTATTTAAAATAGTTCTATGCATTCATTTGTTAATTAATTTAATTTTTACATTTTTCCAAGTTCTGAATTGAATTGATAATTGTATATTAAATATATTAATCACAATCAATTGAGATTTTACTCGATTGATTATTTCTGTTTTGTATTGTTATGTTTGCAATATCTTCCAATAAATTTAACTATTTCATTCTTTAACACCTACATAGTAAACTTTAAATTGATTTGATAGATTTTAGGGACGCCTGCTGCTAACATGTATGTGGTTGTGTTGTATTAAGGGCTTCTAATAAAATGCTGTACAACTGCAACCCACGAAGGGTCTTGACAGGATAGTGACTACTGTTTCTAGGACAACGGTTGTGTAAGGAAGTGAGTTATTCTGGAAACGCTCAAACACCAGGTTTTCCCCTATTAAGGACGCCCACATTAAAATAGCTGGGTAAGACTCAGGATAGTATCCAGATTCTATAGGATCCATTCCGGGTTGTTAAAACATTAAATAATTTATCTATCACAGCTGGATCTGAACAGAACCTTCAGAGTATCAACTCAGCACTCTACACACTACTCGTAGATGTGTTTCAAACGGGTTGGAATTCGTTATGAATGATTATTATGTTATATACTTTTATTTGACCTTATGTATATTAGGAAGAAAATGGTTGAGTGGATATAAAAAAAAAAGTTCTTTTATTTAGGGAGAACGGTTTATTAGAAAGCCGACGTTTTGACCCACATTGAAGGTCTTTTTCCGAGCTTGTACGGTCCAGGGGTTGGCACTGCACTAAAAAAGGATTGTAATAGCCCTGAAGAAGGTGGTTCGAAACGTCGCACAGTGGAACGAGCGTTAGGGAGGCCTGGACATTCATTAATATCTCCGCTTCTGGTTCTCCTAGAATAAGGCTATTGCTACGGTTTTAAAGCTTTTTGAATGGACTATTTAATTATATGATAAACAGTGTCAAACATTTTAGGGGAAACGTGTAAAAATTCTAGATTTGATATTTCGATGTTCGATAATTTATTATCTAACATTGTACCTATATACTACTAGAATGGGTACAATACAGTATTCTATGGAAAGACGGATACATAGGTATTAAATAAAGTTATACAAAGGAAAAAGTAACAAACCAAATAACTTAATTACTAAACAAGATGAATATAATAATTGATAATTACTTTTGTTAGTTAATACACTAGGTATAATTGATACATCAAAATTATAATAAATGTAGGTGCCTATATAAAATTGTTTTATTTAAATAACGAAATAAAAATTTAAAAACTTGACGATTTGTTGTAGGGACTATTGCACCTATGTGCACCATTACACATATATCGTTCAAATACCACACACAAACTAAGTTTCATTGTTAATACTATTATGTTAGATAAGGATTCGGATAAATGAATGTAAACAAACATTGGTAAACAAAAGAAAACTTGCGAAAAGTAGACGCCAATATCAACAGAAATTATTTTAAATTAATTCTCAAGGCCCGGAAAAGAAAAAAAAAAAGAAAAAAATCATTTTTTCGGAAAATAGCACCTAGTAGCAGAATCCGACTAATGGAAAAAAAACTTCAAACATTCTAGTTATTTACTGTGAAGGTAGTTTTTTGGGCGATTTTGAGCGATTTTCGCAATTGATTATTTTAGTTTTATCCCCCAATTTTCACCGAAAAATCCCAGACGTTTGAAATAATCCCAAGTTTTATTTGGCTAAAATATCTTATTATGGATGAGTTTTTTTCCAGTAGGTGCACGATTAATTTAATGCATTACCTCAAACAGTGGATTGCTTTAAAAATATGAGTTTTTAGAAAAATTTATAATTCAATTCATAGTTTTCCATATAAGATTTAATTTCACAATCAATTTATCTATGGATTTTGTTGAGAAGAAGTATAAAGTATAATTTAAGATCAAAATAAAGGACAAATTCAGTTATTAGAGAATTGGTCCAATGTCCAACAAATGCGTTGATTCGTTCCACTGTGCGTCGGCTTTCCAATAAACAGTTCCCTATATAAGAGATTTTTTTTACTTCCATCCAGACCATTTTCTTCCTTATGATTATTATTGTTATATAGTTATTTTTTAATATTAATCTGGTTATTTTTAATAGGAAATTATGCTATAGGATTACATTTCAATCAAAATTTCAGTCACCACTGCTATAAATATGTTTTTTATCTACGCTTCTACAATTATCGACTAATTAGAGAGTTAAAACATGGTATGTGTCTTATTGTTCTCAAATATATTTTTTCACTCTCACGATTTCAGTACATCCAATATTTCATCTATATATTTACACTTATGTAACACGGATTGTAAATTGTATTATTTACATTTGTGTATTCTGGTCCCACAGGATCCATGCAAGGAGGTGACTTGTCCTAGGTCACGCTCAACCGCCAAATGTCCCCCCTTATTTTGGGTACCCTATTTTTATAAAATTTTATAGAGGCTGGGTGAGCATCAGGAAGGCCCTAGACTCTATATGATCCATCTCCGGCTGCAAACAGACTAAATAAAACTACTGCCTGCAGCGGGATTTTAACCAGGATATCCGGCATGGCAACTCAGTGCTCTACCACTGAGCCACTCCGCTTCCATATATATATATATATATATATATATATATATATGTATATATATATATATCTTTATTTTTAGGCTACAAATAATAGGGTGTATAAAAAAAAATAATTTCAAAGGACTGTAAATATTTTAATACTTAAAAACCCCTTTAGATGTCTATAAGGTTTTTTAATCCCTTTCGAATTCTAAAAAAAAAAGCCTCAGTTTAGTTATTGGTTTCAAAGAATAAATATGACAGTGTCCTACGAAATTCTTGAGATTTAAAGGTATTACTGAAAAAAATTGCACAGCTGCTGAAGCAACTCGTGAAATTATTATGAAGGAGGTGTCCATGACCAGCGTTGGCTTAAAATATTTAATAGTGGATATACGACGTTGGAATGTAAGAAGGGAGCCGAACGACCATTAATGGATATTGATGAACAGGAAGCTTGGATATTGTTGAGTCAAATCCAAAAGTACTCGTGAACTTGCCAGGGAGTGTGGTTCATTATGATTATTATGGTTATATTGTTATTTTTTATTATTAATCTGGTTATTTTTAATAGGAAATTATGCTATAGGAATACATTTCAGTCACCACTGCTATAAATATGTTTTTTGTAGTTTTGCGCTTCTACAATTATCGACTAATTAGAAAGTTAAAAAAATGGTACGTGTCTTATTGTTCTCAAATATATTGTTTCACTCTCAGGATTTCAGTACATCCAAAATTTCATCTATATATTTACTCTTATGTAACACGGATTGTAAATTGTATTATTTACATTTGTGTATTCTACATTTGTGTAACCACCCCTAATACATTATATAATTTATTTTTCGATTTTATTTATCATTACTTATTATTTATCGTTCTAGCCCTGAAGAAGACCTTTCAATCTGGGTCGAATAATCGGCTTTCCCATGAACACTTCTCCCTACATAAGAGCATTTTTTTTTCTGACCTCCAACCGGGGCAACTTCTTCCTCATATCACAGCTTATATTTTCAGAATAGCTACTAGTGCTCTACCACTGTCCCTTCTTAATTTATTAATTACAACATTAAAATATTGCTAAACAAACAAGATAGTACTATTTGATTTGGATACCACGCTTCGCAAAGATGATTGAATGACTCGGAGTTAATTACCGCTCTAACCAAATCCACAGGCCATTATCTCTCGAGGACAGACAATGCTCACAGAGAATGTTTACAAGTCGTTCTCGGAGCACAATGCACGATTTATATCGTCTATATGAGAGTCATATCTGGGGTAATGATTCTTCCTTCTAAGCTAGGATATCGGTTTAAGTTCCCCACAAACCTCTATTTGGTCTATGGGTTATATCCTTGCTTAACTACAAATATATTTCTCAATAGTTTTCTAATTTAAAAGAAATTATAATTATTCGAAAGTATTGGTAAAAAAATTAAACTGCTCTGGCCATACCGCCTTCCACCTTCAGAATTTCTATTTACATTTTCTT
The DNA here is from genome assembly GCA_964056705.1 of Troilus luridus. Classification (NCBI taxonomy): domain Eukaryota; kingdom Metazoa; phylum Arthropoda; class Insecta; order Hemiptera; family Pentatomidae; genus Troilus; species Troilus luridus. The sequence continues at coordinate 44,722,450 of OZ057417.1, read as the reverse complement.
TCTTTCTTTTCTTATCGCCCAAAAACGCATAAGCTAGATCATTTTTCCCACCTTCATTACTATAATTAATTTTTTTTCCTACAATAAAAATCTTATTCAATTATTTTTACATCAACAATTACATTGGGGGGCAACATGTGGTCTAGTGGTTAGCATAAGAAACTACTGAGCCAAAGATCGCAGGTCCACAGCCCAGCAGGTGGCCCTAGGATTTTTTAAAGGAGGTAAAAAATCCTTATTTACGCCGTCCTTCGGAAGGGACGTTAAACTGGGGTCCCGAGTATGTACGATGAAAGGTACTCGTTAAAAATCCCTATCCCAATTAAGCCTGGATAGGCAAAATTTAGAACTTCCAATGTAGCATCGTCCGATTAGCCATAGCAGCATAATGTGACGTAAAATGAACAAACAACAAACAATTACATTCAAAAACAAATTTTAAACTATATAGTTTAAAATATTTTTAATAAACGAAGCTTTATGACTTTAATAAAAACGGATATTTTAAATAAGATAAAAATAATCTATATTAAAATGAACAAGAATATATTATTTTATCCAAATTTGAGATTGTAAAACTTGAAGTTTCAGAATGGTGACTTATCATCCAATAAATTGCTTTATCTAGAATGCAACTTGTTTATTTGAAGTGGTTAATCGTCTCCTATTGTCGGAAATAACAAAATATAATTATGTCAAATTAATCTATAAAAGTAATAGATAAATAACTGAAGTAAGAAAAGAAAAAAATATTTTACCAGGTAGGAAAAGACAGTAGGTCAAACCTATATGAAGGTGCAGAGCTATGCAATACAAGAAAGTCGATAGGTCGTGCAGAATGGTAGATCTCAGCGCCGTGTTTCGTGTCCCAATCCTCAAATAATTATTATTTTGTTGACAATATAATACTCAAATTAATTAAACATTTACACTAGAAGAAAATAAATAATTGTTAAAGAAACACTAAACTTAGAAATATTAAGTAAAATTTATATCCTAACTGTATTGTTAGATTAGATATTTTCGGGCGACCCGTTGAGTAGTCGTTAGCATAACGACCTACTATGGCCAAGATTGAGGGATCGTAGCCCGGCAGATGGCCTTAGGATTTTTTTAAAGAAAGAAAAAATCCTTCGCTATGCCGTACTTCGGCTGGGGCGTAAAATCGTGGTCCCGTACGATGTGAAGTACTCATTGAAAATCTCTATCCCAATTATACCTGGATAGACGAAATTTACCGCTCCAACTTTAATATCGTCCGATTAGTCATAGCAGCAGATAACGATATTAAAAGAACAAACAAACAATTGGATATTTAAGCTATATGTTCACCAAAAAAAATTTGTCTTTCTTTTAATGAATACTCGAAGAGAGAAATTTATTTTGATGTGATCAGTTAGTGGTAGATTCTGCACTGTTTCTTGGACAACGGTTGTCTAGAATTTGTCCCAGATCCCACTCAACCAAGTTTTTATCCTCCGTTTAGGGTACTCACTTTATAGAGGATAGGTGAGCCTCGGGAGGGCCTGTGAATCCCCAAATTAAATAATTTATAAGGCACAGCTAGCTTCTCCGGACTCTACACTTTAAATTATTAATCATTTAAAAATATATCGATTTATCCATGCTGATTCCTCCTAACATAAATGTATTCAAAGTATAGGTGATGTTATATAAGATTGTATTTTATTAATAATTATATCTTCGAGAATATTAAGCCTGTAATTCGATAAAACTATTGATTTATTACTCCTAATAATAATATTCAAGTAAGAAGTCACTAATGCATTACGACATTTATGTAATATCACGAAAGAAATATTTCATTTCAATTCATGCAATTAGGAAGTGTCAAGATTAAACACACTTAAGTTGTCGAAAATATCTTAAGGTTTGTTATTTTAGTTGACAGTAAGAACATAGGTTTCATGTTGCAATGGGCGTAGTGATACCAAGTTGGGTATAAGGTGATAAGTGTATTGATAACAAAAATAATATGTATGTGGGATCCATATATGTTATTATAAATAGAAATCATTAAAAATAAAATAAAAATTAACAAACAATAATAAACGATAACAATTATATTATTAAATTATTATATTTAATTTATATATTACTTTATAAAAATGTATTAAAAAATTGAAAAAACTAAAAAGTATTTACCGTTTAAATTAATTTTTTTTATATATATACATATATTTTATTATATTATAAAAATATATTTAATTCGTCAAGTTAAAATTATAAAGTCAGTCATTTATTAATTATAATTATCATTACATTGTATCAGCACTAATCTACATTATTAAATATTATATAATACATTATAATAATTGTTATTAATTAAATATAATGTTATTAATTAAATATAATATGTTTGATTACGTCGCAGATGATCAATAGCATCTTTAAAGATGTAAAACTATCTCGTTTAAATGTAAAATCTCCTCTTTTAAATTTATTATTTAAGTAAATTATTTTTACTTAAAATAACAATATTATTAACCGATGTTAGTTTTTCATTTCTTGGAACGAACATATTCGTGTATCTAAAGCATCGGTTTTCACAGGCCAAGTAGCTGGCGGTCAGTGAAGGACATTTACTGTCTGGCATCTACTGGGTCCGTGAAAACAAAGTTGAGCCAGGTACTGACCGACCAGTTGCTGACGGACAGCTACTTCAATTTTTTTTTGTTTTTACGGACCACTGACCTTCCCCCACTCCCACAAGCACAACTACTGGGTCCTCACTCGCTTCACAGGAACGCAACTAGACCTTGGCCGGTCAGTGCTGAAGGAGAGTGGACCCCTGGACAGTCAGTTTTTTTGTCTTCTAAAAAATGGCGGTGGCAGGTTGGAGTGATACTGATCATATAAAATTCCTCAATTGGTACAGGGATAGAGAAATGTTGGGGAATTTCTTCCAAACAGATTATAGACATAGAAATATTCGCAAAGCGTCGATACAGGACATTGTTCGAGAAATGGGAACACCTGATTTTACAGAAAAAGAAGTAATAAAAAAAAAAAAAGTCTTCGGTCTACTTATAATCAAGAAGTTTTAAAAATCCAGAAAAGCAAATGTAGTGGAGCTGCAGGCGATAAGCTGCTCCAATATTTTTCCTCTGTAACCAACACCTTGTACACATTTGTTTCTTTTTTATCTTTTGGCTTTTGAGAATTTCCATCAAATGTTCACCAAGGAGTAATGCCAAAAGTCGTATATTTTTTCGAGTTATATCGCACTGATCAGCCTCGTGAAAACGCAATGGGTCAGAAACCCAAGCCAGAACTAGTAACACAGTAGCTGTGTACTGCTGTCTCCCAATGCAGACCCAGTAGTGAGAACACGCCAGGAACTGTATAGACAGCAGAATGTACAGTTTCTGTCTACTGGGTGGTCAATACCTGGGCCTGTGAAAACCACGCTTAATAGTAATAATATTTATTTTACTATTTGTTATTAAATTTTTTAGTAAAATTTAGACTTTATTTTAGAATATATTAAACAAAAAAAAATTTAATCAAATAATAAAATGATCTATATAAATAATAAGAAATATTCATACACCAGTCTATCAATAGCTCAGGGAACTCTGATAGAAGGCAACGAAGGGATTCTTATTGGAAAGGAAACGAGAGAACAGGACAATAGGCATTGTGCTCCAACCGACTTATTTTTCTCATATCTAATGGATTGTACTATTTTTCTAAAAATAGTACATACGAAACCGTTGCTAAAGGTTAGAAACAGGGGAAAGTAACATATAAAACATAATATAATTAAATTATAATAGAAATAATTTTATGATAAATTTTAATTAAACCATTGAAACATTCTGAGTAGTTTATATAAGGATATAGCGCTTTGTGTAATCTATTCAGCTTAGTTCTACAAAGTTGGATTTAAAAATAAATTTTAAATATTTAGTTTTGAAATTTGGTTTTCCTTATTTTAAAAAAATATAAGGAAAAATGCTTCTATAAAGTCGATACCCTTAATCGGAGGGGAGTAGGTTAACCAGACGGTTGAACTTTATTTCGGACAAATACCTCCCTGCACAACCAGTATCCAGTACAGTATCTAACACTGAGCCCAAGACGCTTCATGGGTTGTCATAGTACATTCTCTTTATATGAAAATATATTTATGGAATGTGTAGGAGATGTTATATTTCGGAAAATATTGAAATAGCCCGAGATGGGTGATATATCAGGTAGAGTGAAACCTCATGAAGTTACCCAGGGACTTTACCACCGAAAGGAAAGTTAAGGAAAGGGGAAGTTTTACCAAAGAGAGAAGAAAGTACAGATCCAAGATGTCTAGGGAACACCTGAAGGAATTTCCACGTATATAATATCCATGTATATCAAAAAGAGGATTCTGTAATGCTATTTATCGTATCGGGCGTTATTATAAAAATAAATATGAATATACAAAATGAGCAAATGGCGGCTATAAGAACTAGGTCATTGAGGAAGGTAGCAAGACCCGAGAGAGGGGGATTCCGAGAATTCACTCAGGGAGGGCAATAGTTGAAGAGATCCAGAAGAAGAAGGTTTCGAGACACTTCTGGAAGGAAGAGAAAGGGTGGAAGCGAAAGACGGGGGAAATTGGCGTGGTTCAGAGAAACAGTCAGACCCGGGGAAGACATGCCTTACCGAGAACTCTAAATGTAGCCTTATTAAACCAGATAAATTTTAATTTAATATATGCAATCTAATAATTTTATATGCCAATCTGAAGTATTATTGATAATGCCAAAATGTATATATTAAATGATAGTCTACCTTCACTTCAAACGCTTTGGAACACTATTGGTATTGAGACTTTATGAGGAAGCAAGATACAAGTGAAGCGGTTAGCCAGTAGTTCGTGGGCTACGTGAACAACTCCACCCGTTAGATGGCCTTAGAATATTTTAAAACCGAGTAAAAAGTCCTTGGTTATGCCGTCCTTCGGAATGGACATAAAATAGGGGTACCGATCCAGTACGGTGTCAGGTACTCGTTGAAGATCCCTAACTAATCATACCTGGATTGGCAAAATTTACAACCCCCACTGTAGCATCATCCGATTAACAATAATAGCACAAAGAGGCTTTGAACAACATGATTCAAATTGACGGTTGTTTTATCACATTCAAAGAGTACTTTAGAATCACATATTTATTAAAAGTACGGTTTGGAGGTATTCTTACCAATCGTCTAATATATCATAAAATTTAAAATCACTAATGGTAATTACAATTCATTGATCTCGAGCTGTAGAAGGAACAAGGCACTCTACACACACCTTTAATCAACTTAATGGATCGGATAAGTCCGGCGCTAAGCTTTGAACTTGACCGCGAAGTCTAATTAGGCCAAACTAAAGTCCGATCCCTTATTGAACAAGCACCGCTACCTGCCTACCTTCATTTAGTGCCCGAAATGAAGTCAGGGTTCGTTTGGGTATTTGCTGATGTTGGGGTTTGAGTTACTGGGATCACATCGATGATCCGGCATTTCAGTATATTTAAATTCTCTCGTGCGTAACGCTAATGATGGTTAAGGGTAGATAAATGCAGAATAGGCAACCTTTTTTGGCCAAGGGGTCAAAATATACCAAAATGCGAGGAGTGTTAGGACACAATAAAAATACTAAGAGGAAAAAAGCGGTCCTTTTTGACGAGTGGAAGTAAGAAAAAATCATTTTAGTTAGAAAAACTGTTTATTTTTAAAGCCAACGTTTCGACCCATATTGCTGGTCTTCTTCAGGGATAAATATGCAAGATACATTTAAATTAAAATAATATATTGTGAAAAATAAAAATATACATAGACATCAAGGGATATGGTGGATAAATAAAGAATGGGGATAAACAATTTAAGTAATTATAATACAGAGGGAATAGTGAATAATGAGTTATGAATAGATAAGAATAATTATTTATTTTTAATTTATAATTTGTTAATCTTTTTGATTTTTAAATAGTACCTTTTTGTCATTATATAATTCGATTTCTTCTCTTGTAACGTTTCTATAATATATATTATATAATAATTATATTGTATAATATTCTCCAACATAATTCTCATTAGTTATATTTTTCTTTTATACCATTCATCAGATTATTTCGTATTACTCTATTATTATTATTATTATCTCACCTATATTTTCTTCTCGTATTTGCGGGTTTCAAACAGAGATGGGGGACAAGTCCAACTATCTGCAGTTATTATATATTATCTCTAAATATTCAGAAATTTTCTAACGATCCTGGCTGTATCTAGGAGAACTGCCTGTTGAGCTTAAAATCTGGACCGGAATTCCCAGTTCCTCAATACCCCCCACCGTGGATTTAGGAACCAATCCATTCGTGGAGATTACAATAGGTGTTACTACCACGCTTTCCATATCGTATAGCTCTTTTAGCTCAGCCGCAAGTTCTTGATACTTCCGAAGTTTCTCTCCAATAGTAGAGTTCACATTATTGTCGTTAGGGATCGCAATATCAATTATACTTGCTTTCCTCTCACTCGACTTTATAAGGAGGATATCTGGTCTATTATGATGCACAGTGTGGTCCGTTATAATGGACTCATCCCAATATAGCTTAAGGGGACCTTTTTGTAGTAGTCTATTGGGTTGATACTTATAATATGGTGCCTTTACATCTAGAAGATTGTAATTCACCGCCAGGGCTTGATGCAAAATTTTGGCCACATTGTTATGCCTCTGAAGATATTCAGTGCCTGGCTGGCAAACACTCCACATCCACCAGTGATTGACCAGTGTTGACTCCAATGTAGCCAAGCATAGCCGACATTTATCTGGCGTTGATGCGTCTTTTAAAACAAGCCTTCTATATGATCTGGTGGCGATAACTTGGTCTTGAATGGCAATAACAAACCCCTCTGTCTCGGAGAATATCTTGCCAGCCTTTAACCAATCAACTGACATCACTTTGTCAATGGAGTCTTTGTTTTCCATTCCGTCAAACGTTCATTTTCTGTAAGAACTACTGATTCCGCATCTCTTGTTAGATTTAGTGCAGTTAGACCAGAATCCAACCTTGAAATAGTGGCATAAACTCCATCTGTTTTTGTCAGGAAATATCGGCGTAGGGCCACTTCCTGCTTGCGGCAAGCTCCTTCGATATTTATCAAGCCACGTCCCCCTTCTCTCCTGGGCAAGTACAGGCGAGGTTTCGATGATATTGGGTGGCGGGCCCGTTCTTGTGTGAGAGTTGTTCTCACAAGACGATCCATCTCCTGTAGGCTGGTGGTTGACCATTGCAATATCCCCAAGCTATAACTGAGAGCAGGTATAGCCCAGGTGTTTATGGCCTTGATTTTTCTCTTTCCAGTCAGCTGGGTTTTAAGGGGTTTTCGGAACCTAATTTGGAGGATTGTTAGAAGCTCTTGTTGCATGTCTTTTCGGGCAATTTTAAGATGCTGATGGATGCCCAAATACTTTTATTATTATTATATTACTCCACTATTTTTGTATTACCATTCATTTGATTAATTTGTATTACTCTTTATTACTTATTCAATAATACACTATAATAATATTCCCTCTGTTTTTATATTTACCGAAAGGGTTCCCCATTTTTATTATATTTTATGATAAAATATATTTATTTTTTATTGTTATTTTTATTATTTATTTTCATAACAATAACAATTTTTTACCATATATTAATTCAATTTTATTTACCATGTATATTTCGCCCTAAAAAAGACATTCAATATGGGTCGAAATGTTGGGTTTATAAATAACCTGTTCTTGTGACTAAACATATTTTTTACTAACACGGACCAATTTCTTCCTCATAACGGATGATTTTTCAGCAACTTTCTTTTTGGCAACACTGTTTTTGGTAGTTCAGTTGTTTTTGTGTAACATGTTACTGTTAAAGATGTTCAGTTAGGTCTACAATTTAACCATGAATCGGCTTACAAACGAACAACTCTTGTAAATTTTTTAATTTTATTATCAAAAGTTGAGAAGCGAGTTCGGTGAACAGTTTATTTCAAACAAATGCGCTTTTAGACTATTTTTTGTCGGACTATGTTAAGGCTCATGTCTACAGGGACAAGCCCGCAACGGTTGACGCACTGGAAGCCAATATTGAAGAATTTATTCCTGAGATACCGGCGGATATGTTGGAGAAAGTATGGCAAAATTGGACCCAGCGTATGAACCATTTGAGGGATAGCCGATCATCATTCAACATTGAATTATATAGATCGTTCTATCGACTCAAATAAAGATTTGATATATTTATCTAGATTTTATGTGGTTTAAAAAAAATCAAATCCGACAGTTCTTAAAAAATCACCCAATTATATCTACAGCCCCGGTGAATAAGTGGTTAAGTCGGATTTTGTCCAGAGAGAGTTAACTTCTTCCAGATAACGGAATCGTATCATTCTCGTGGTTTTTGGTTTCAAAATGGAGTTGTAATATAAGCAATAACTCGTTTCCAAGCCAATGCCTTACATAGCCCCTTATTCACTATGAAAATAACTCGATTCCGGTTACTTAAGTACAAGCCACTCATTTTGGAAAAAATTAGACTTGACAACTTATTCCCCGGGGCTGTGTATATAACCAATATTGTTCAAGATAAAATTACTAAGAGGAATAAAATGGTAGAAAATAAAATGAAAGAAAACGTTTGCTTTTCTAAAATGTGTAGTTAGTGCTGTTTGATCTGGTTTATTCGATTTTTTTATTATCGAATCAGAACTATATTGTTGTCGTTACACTCAACGTTTTAAATGATATTCCGATGTTCCGAAATAGGATTTACCGCATTTATCTTCACACTGTATCCCGTACAAGGCTTGATTTTAGCTCTAATTTATCCGAATCTTAGGTTTTAGTGGTCTTGACACTGTGGCTGTGTTTTTATTGTAATTGTGGAGTCATTTGCTTCCCATACTATTCCTGATAACCCTCCGAGGCGTCTGAAAAGAAGATGGCCTCGAGATCATCTACTATAGAACTTTATTGGAGTGCTATCGATGGGTAGTTTCTCCACAAGTGTTTTCATGTCATATTCTACATTTTTGCACATTTACTTGATATAATACCATTATAGTTGTAAATATCATTGAATTAAATAAAATAATAAATTCTTTTTATTGAATCATGTTAACTTATCCGAAATACGGATAGCTTACTGAAACAGTTGTATCATTTCTCATCACAACGGAATGCGTTGAGATTACAGATCTCAGATCAGGGAGCAGGCAATCGGAATGGCCGCAGAATTCGGGAGACTTTAAAAACATTTTGAGATTCTGTAATGTTTTTTTTTTTTCGTTGATATTTACTTTAGACGAATATGGATTACCCTCGTAATAGTAAAAAAAATCTTTATTGACCCTACGTCCATTTTTATTATCTTCCCAAAGGTACTCCAAGAGGACCTGATGGCCGAAAAACCTATAGAATGTTGGAAAAGCGTAGGTTGAGCGATAATCTTTACTAACTATAAATTCTAAGATCAAAGTATGACGAGGAGTCACTGAATAAGTCTCCATTAGCTTATACCAAAATTTCCATATTTGTTAACTGAATTTTCAGTCAGCAAGTTCAATGTTTTTTTTCAACCTTTCATTATAGTAAATGTATGAAGTTAAAAAGAATATCTTTTTATCTTATTTTTTAATACAACTTTTATGATTAAAGTTTCAATTTAATTAGATGTTTTGAAGTGGCCGAAAATCGAGTTCAATGATTCCGTTGCATACAAGCGTAAATATTTCTAATAATGTATATGAAAAAGAATTATGGACAAATCTTTCTATATAATTATCAGAAATCACTATCATGTGCCAGCATTATTACCGTTGATAATTAAATGTTTGTTTTAATTTATATATAATGACTGTGTAAAATGTTATTATCATTGTAAGTGTATGAGTCAATGTCGATTATCTAATTCGCAGTAGGTCACGATGAAGTATTGAAAAAAATCAACCACTACAACCCATGAAAGGTCTGGGGTTTAGTATAACGTAGAAACTGTTGATTCTAAAACAACAGTTGTGCAGAGTGGTGATATATGTTCTACACGCTCAACTCTTAGATTTTCACCCATTGAAGGAGACTCACCAAATCACCTCACATTTGTCTGAGATCGCACTCTCGCAATCAATGATGCTTTTTTATTGAAGCTGATGGAGCACCAGAAGTTCTTCAGATCCCACATTGTACATTTTTGGTCATTAAGAGGCTAAATACTATATCTGTCATAGCTGGATTTGAACTCGAGATTCTTCAGCAGAGCGAAAGAGCACTCTAATTTTTTTTTTTAACGGAATCACATAGTTCTATATACCCATCATCAATTACTCTCAGACATAGCTTTAGATCTGTTTGATATTTGTTGCTGTTATGAAAGAGGTCATTGAACCCGACGAGATGTCAAGAGCTGAGACACATTAAGTTTGCATCCCCTGCCAGGAGTACTCAGCCTCGCAGCCCTGACAACCCCTGACGTTCCCTTCAAGGCTAAGTGAAAAGGAAATGGACTCGGGATCGTACTAAATAAATTAGTGTCCGGAGTGCTTCCTGACATATTATTCTGATAAATTAAATTCCGTCTTATTATTTTTAATATATTACAGATATGAACGAAAAAGCGAGCGGTAAAAAGTATTTATTGTTTTAATTCAGCTCTCGGATATATGTTTCGCAAACGCATGCAAGGTTAGCCTCCTGTGGGGAGAAGTTCCCAATAAGTTCAATGCGAAAGCTATTCAGTGAAAATATTTTTTATAATACTAAATTTAAATTATATGGCTCTAACTGTGTAAATATGCGTTTTAACCGTTGATAATTATATGTTTTTTTTAATGTTCTTTATCATTTATCAGTTTTTGAGTATATTATGTAATATAGTCCAGGATCCATGCTCCATTTTTGCACTTGATTACTATCAAGCTGAATAGCTTCGTTTCGATAAGACGCCCCACAATTTCCTGTGCGAAAATTCTCGATTGTGGTAGCTAACAGAGGTAGCAAGGATAAAATATGTCGATTTGATGATTCTCAAAAATGTATTACTGACTGGGTTTTTTTTTTAATATTAAATCTCAAGATAATTATCTAAATTATTTGAAAAAAATATTTGTCCCACAAAATGTATGGTTTGATCAAAGAGTCCCCTCCTTCCAATATAAATGAAAAAAAATCAGCTGGTTAGTAATCATTTTTTATGACCTCGTTATCGATACATGTTGGAAGGAGGGGACTCTTTGATTAAACCATACATTTTGTAGGACAAATATTTTTTCAAATAATATAGATATTATTAATATAGATATAGATATTAATATTATTAGAAATAATATAGATCTAGATAATTAACAAAAAAACCTCGGTTAGTGATAAATTTTTGAGAATCATCAAATCGACATATTTTATCCTTGCTACCTATGTTAGCTACCACAATCGAGAATTTTCGCACAGGAAATTGTTGGGTGTCTTATCGAAACAAAGCTATTCAAGAAGATTCAGCTTGTTAGTAATCAAGTGCAAAAATGGACCATGGATCCTGGACTAATACGCAGATCTGATAAAAAAAAGTAAAATATAAAAAATTCTCTACAACTAGAATTCATGAAGTATCTTCGGTTCATGTTCAGTACATCTTAGAGACTGTACTGTACCTAAGGCAACGGTTGTGCAAGGCGGAAATTTGTCCAAGATCACGCTCAACCACCAGATTTTTCCCGCAATTAAAGATTAGCCATTGCATAAAGTCTGAGTTTAATAATAATTCATTCATTCAATGAAACCTATTTCCAGTAATTTTTTACCATATAATTTTATTATGTGGATACGTTTCGACTATCTGTCATTTTCAATCCATCAAGAACTTCTTTAACATCTAAGAAGAGTTATAAGTCAACTTTTCTCTTTTTTTATTATTATTCATTGTCATTTGATAAAATTCCTTTCTTGGAGGTCCATTGTCCTCCATGGTAATTTTTTTCGAAAATCGAAAAAAAAAAAAAAAAAATTCTGATTGAGAATCTGCATATCCCTCAGGACCCACCCGTGGCTGTTAACAGATTAAATAATTATGTGCCACAACCGGATTTGAACTCATGACCTTCACACTGGCAACGCAATGAGCTACCAATAAGTTTTCCCAAGCAGTTTCCCAAAGCGAGCTCACGTCCAATTACTAACCACTCCCTACGTTGCTTAACTCCGGTGAAAGAAACGTTTATTTATCGGCACAATCCATACACCTTTGTATTATATACCTTGAAATTAAATATTAACAAAATAAAAAAATACTGTATGTACCAACTATGCGTACTAACTGTCAATAAGTAGCTTCCTGTAAAACAACTCTAAGAAAAAAATACATAAGACTTTACATATATCCGCAAACCCTCTCGCTTTATTTGTTAACAAGCTTAATACAATATATATATTTTGAAATTTATTTTATGTAGCGTGATAAATGGAAGTACGTTATTGCTTATTACTAATTACTTATTAATATTTTTGCTATACCATTCATAAAAATGTACTAATTTAATATCACATAATATATAGATATAGCACTATCCTTTGAGGCATTTAGTTTCAAAATAGGGTACAATGTTTTTTTTTTTATAAGTTCTAAAAGACAGAAATAATGTATTAGAAGTGTTAGTTTCAAAACCTTCTGTATCCTTCAAATATCAATACCAAAAGATTTCATTTCCTATTAAAAGTGTTCACATCCATTACATTAAATGAAAATTTTTGATGGATGTAAAATCAAAACTGTGTATATATATGTTACATATCGAAATTTTCTGATCAAAGTAATCTAACATATATTTTATGTTAAATGAAATTTAAAATAAGAGAAGATAATAAAAAATTATCTATTATTATTTGAAGTAAATTGTTGGTAAAATAAAGAAAAGCAAATAAAAATAATTGGTTTGATTGATTACTTTTTGAAAGTGGATGTAACCCATTTGAATCCCACTGATTCCTGTAGAACATTGTAATTAGGACTACACCTTGACAAACTCTTAACCTGGAATCCTCATACTAGATTGAAACGACAAGAAACAGCTCGCCGTTTCAGGCTACTTCAACACTTACTAGACAAACGCTCTAAATTCCCAATTAATTACAAAAGACTCCTATACATGACAATCATTAGACCCATCTGAACTTACGGAGTAGAGCTTTGGGGCTCCACTAAGACATCGAATTCCTCTCGTATCCAATCCTTACAATCCGAAATCCTTCGTAAAATCTTCAATGCTCATTAATTCCTTACGAACAATGTAATCCATAATGACCTTAATGTCCCATTTGTTGCTGGGTTGGCCCGAATCCGATATCAATCTTTTCATGACAAACCCTATTCCCACTCAGTCCCATTAGTTTCAAACCTGGCAACCTCTCCAATTCCTGATAATCCTCAGAGGCGTCTGAAAAGAAGATGGCCACGTGACTTTCTAAGTTGAACTTGTTGAGTACTACCACTGGGTAGTTTCTCTACTTGTCTTTAAGCATGCCAATATGTTCCATTCCTGCTATATACTTGTTGTATTGTTATAATGCAGTTGTAAATTCCTATGAATAAATTATAAAAAAAAAAAATAATAAAAAACTGTTTTGAAACCAAACATCTCATTTATGTAGGCACATTAGTAATAAGTTGCTTCATGTTACACAACTATAAGAAAAAAAATACAATACATTATTTATATCTGCTAACGATCTCATTTATCTATGTGTTTTATATTTATATATATATATGTATATATATACAAATATATATATATTACAAACAATTACAACTGATCTCAGATCGACCTGCATCTAGAGATATTACCCGAAGTCGGTATCGAACAGAGCGGACCAACAATGAACTGCCGAACTTAGAACAATTAATAATCCTTGAGATCTATAGTCTTCTGATTGCTCGGAGGAGGCGCGATACCAGGAAGCCAGTCGTGTTTAATTGTTCAAGGTTCATTGTTAACTATAATTAATGCTCATATTACGTTTCTCTAATTCCCTAGTATCCAACCTTTAGGATATGCTATTCAAGATATTAAATAATTTTTTTAAAAAATACAAAAACACCGCAACCCTTGGAATGTATGGCATTCAGTAGACGATAGGGACATTATTGAGTAATATTATCAGGTCAGTCCAAAAGTTCCTACGCATTTCAGCGAAATTTTAAAATGGTGTACATAAAACAAAATTTAACATTTTAATCCATAATATATTTTCCTCCGCTATCTACAATATCTCGCCATCTTTCTTGTAGATTTTTTTATTCCATTGGTGTAAAAAGATTCTAGTTTTGAAGCAAAAATTTTGAAAGGCACGAAATAACTGAAAATCACTTGGGGCAATTTCCGGGGACTATGCAGGATGCGGTAAAAGCTCCAAATTCAGTTCATTAATTTTTTGCACCGTTTATAATGAAAAACAGCGCATATAAAAAAAAACACAGCACGTTTATATGCGTTATCGATATTCATTTCTTAACGGTACTAATATGCGTCTGATCTTTACGAAATTTGGTGACAAACTGGCGAATACATTATTCAAGCGATGACAAGTTTCGACAGGTTCAGAATCTTATCGATCTGATAATGAGTCATCGCTAATTCCATACATGCTATTAATGCGCACGAACTTTTTGACTGGCATGATAGTTGACCTTATATACAGTGTGTCCCATTTCAAGTGGATCAAACGTGTTCAAAGCCTAGTTTGAAGAAATAAAAAAACATTTTTTGGTTTTTCAAGTTAAATGGTCAATATCGACCTTCAAACAATGTAGTTTCCTCTTGAACCCCATTTATTTTTATTTTTCTGAAATGTACAATATAAAACATTAACATTTATTAAATATTAACAGTGGCTGGAAAATTTAGAAAATTAACAATTTTTTCTATAACAACGTCAAAACAGAAGGTTTTTAAATGTCCGGACATTTTCTGAAAGATTCAAAATACCTTGATTAGTAAGTTATTACGACTAAAAACTCTTATATAACTTAATGCTACATTACGTTTCCTCGTAAAGGAGGTATGCTAAAGTAGTGAACTTTGAATGATTTGTCTCCTTAACCTATGAAAGATAGAAAAAAAAATGTTACATATATTTTTTCCCATTTTGTGGATTGTACATTTCAGAAAAAAAAAATGGGGGTCAATAGGAAACTGCATTGTTTGAAGGTCGATATTGACCATTTAAAGTGAAAAAACAAAAAATGTTTTTTTATTTCTTCAAACTAGGTTTGAATAACTACACATTTTACCTGAATCGTTTTCTGAATTCTGTTTCGTTTAAAAGTTAAAAACGTTTGATCCAATTGAAATGGGACACCCTGTATATTGATCAGAGAGATGGTCTATCCAAGATCACAGTCAACAGCCTGGTTTTTCTTCAATTTGGGGCCCTATCATAGCAATGAGTGACGATAACAGAAAAAATCGCAGGACTGAGTATTAAGATTGGGATGCATGTTTTTTTTTTAATGAAAAAAAAATGGAAAATATGAAGATATCTCCTTCTGCCGGATTCAAAACCGGACAACAACTATCGCTCTACACAACTCAGCTATCCTAGTCTCATAATGTATAAATATTTTTTTTCACTTATGAAAATTGGTAATGAAAATACATATCTATCTCAGGTTTATGTAAAATATTAACTAATAATTCATTCACTCAATGAAAACCTGTTTCCAGTCGTTTTGGCATATAACTTTATTATGTGGATACGTTTCGACTATTTGTCATTTACAATCCATCAAGAACTTCATTAACTTCTCAGAAGAGTTATAAGTCATCTTTTTTCTGTAAATTATTAATTGCATACAATCACAACAATATAACAAATATACATTTCTTAAAATCGTCCATAAATAGAAGTAAGTATAGATACCTTTTTATTAATAATTGTCCTTTACTAAAATTTTTTCTTGGAGGTCCATTGTCCTCCATGGTCCTTTTGTTAATATTTTAAACTTTTATACTATATTTTATTTATATTTACATACTAAAATCTTTCTCATTTAAATCTATCATAATTAAATTACAAATCAAAATTTATTTTTTTTATATACGTAAAATTTATTAAGTTTATTATTTTATTTTTAATATATTTTTATAGGTTCTTAATTTAAAAAAGTCAGATAGGACTGAAATTGGGATATCTAGGTAACTGTTGGGAGGTTATAGTGCTAGGTTATCTCTCTGTGTTTTTAAAGTAGAACATCCCATTTGTTATTTTGTCTTTAACTTCAAAATAACCGATGCATATGATTTACTAATTTCTCCTCCCTCTTTCCTATCATTCACCACATTATCTATTTTGTCGCTGATATATAATGCTTCAAGGAATCGTCTTTTAATTACATTCTTTTCTCTGTGTAATACCCTTGGCTTTTCGAAATTAAAGGTGTGTAATTCATTTTTACAGTGTGTTGATAATGCGGTATTAGTTTTTGAATTAGGTTTTAAATTATTTTTATGGTGATAAAATCTATTTTTTAAATGTGTACTAGTGTGACCTACATATTCTTTATCACAATTATTGCACCTCAGGTTATATATGACATTTTTATTCTCTAAAAGTGGTATTTTATCTTTTTGGCTATATATTATGTTTCTTATCGGGTTTCTTGTTTTATACGCCAATTTTATTTCTGAGATGTCATAATTTTTGAAAGTTGGTGCTATTTTTTCAGAAAGATTTTAGATGTAGGTTATGCTTCTATAATTTACTTTATTATGTTTTACTTCCTTATTCGGTGATTTAGTGACTGTATGGTTTGTGCTATTATTGATTTGCGGATTTCTATTATTATCTTGTGTGTGAAAAATTCAAAAAGTAAAATATTAACTTAAATTAAAATATTTACGCCAATTTAGGAATACCTAATTTGTAAATATATATATATATATATATATATATATATATATATATATATATATATAAGGTCAACTAATATTATACATCAGAAAAAGATGCAAGTTAAATATATGGTAAAATGATGATAATTTACTTTCTCCTATAGAATTTCCGAGTGAATATTCCGTGGATATGACATCCCCATAGAATACTCAGGATGACTAGTGGAATATTCAGAAAACATCTACGAAATGGGGATGAAATCAGGCCTAAAGGGTTCACCCAAGGACATTATTTCACCACTGACAGGTTATTTCTCGAGATAAGGGAGGATTCGTGTGTGAGATTGACTTCCTATAGAAGCATTTCCGCTCGGGAGGACGAATTATCGATAAGCCATTTCGGGTCGCTACTCTTAAAGGCTACTTCATGTTTCTCTCATATTGATTTAAGGATGTGCGTACAAAAAAAATAAAATTTACCACTAAAACCTATGAAGGGTCTCGGATACATTGCGTGGTAGAGACTGTACTGTTTCTTGGACATCAGTAGTCCTAGCTAGATCATGCTCAAGCACAAGGGTATCCGCTTTTTAGAGATTGGGTGAGCCTCAAGAGGGTCCTAGATCCCACAGGATCTATCTCCGGGCGCTGACAAATTAATTAAAAGTCGGCCAGTTGCGGGATTTAAACCCAGGATCTTCGGCACGGCATCACAGCGCTTTGTACTGAGGCTCTCCGCTCCGTATTGTATATTATATTACTACTTCTACTCTTAGTGACGAGTCCTGGCCTTCTTCTGCAGCTTCTTCCGGTCTTCTCTGTTTTTTTGCAGCCGTCATCCAGCTCCAGAATCCCAGGATATCCCTCGCGTCTCTGTCCATAGCATCTCCGACTACCTCAGCTTCGGTGTCCCCCTTCTTCTCGTGTAGAAGAAAGGATTTGACAAAACATTTTAGGCCTCATCTTTCATTCAGCCACATGACCGTTCATCGCAGCCTTCTAATCGTTAAAGACTAAACAACATCTGCTTCATTGTACATTGAGTAGACTTCGTCAGTTTTTCTCCTTCGCCAGTTACTATCTAATATTGGCTCCGAGGTATCTTCGAAGGATTTTCCCTTCACTGACTAGTATATCATGCTCAATCAGTTTGGTCCTTGTCTCCGATCCATATAACTAAACTGGACGGATTTATCTTTGTACAGATCTTGGTCTGCTATGACCAGAAGGCATGAGGAGAATCCCTTACGCAGACAAAGCAACACCTGTTATCCGTCCATATTCTTTTCTTTACCTCGACCTCAGGAGCATTAAGCAATAAATTATTTATTCAGTTAGCAATCGTTAATCGGCACTTTGCGATTTGGACCCTTCTGAGGCTCACTCAGTCTCTATTACTTGTATTTAAAAAAATTAACGTTTCGGATCAAAATCAACATAAAAATCAGTATGAATACACACTACCTAAAATTAATTTCTAATTATATATTGTATTAAGCTTGTTAACAAATTAAGCGAGAGTTTTTGCAAATATAAATAATGCCTTGTGTATTTTTTCTTATGGTAGTGTAACAGGAGTCAACTGATAAATTCATAGATCCGTTGCCGCATAAAGCAAATAAAGGAATTTGGTTTTCTTTATGTAAGAACTATTTGGTTTTTCTTCTCGCTCTACTTCTGAACCAATAAACCACTACCTCTTTCTCACTTGAGCTCATTTTCGTAACTGAAGCTAAATTGATCGATTGCTTTTACTGAACTATCCTAGCAATAAATTGTGGCAATATATTTCTCACGATATATCACTTATCGCATTAGTTTGAACGCACTTAAGAATTCACTTCCTACTAATATCTGTCATGCTCTTTTCTTTCTAACATTTAAAACTATCCTCTTCCAAAGTATTGCTTGACTAAAAAAAAATAAATAATAAAAAATGCTGTACAACTAAAACCCGTGAACGGATCTGGGATTCAGCACATGGTAAAGACTGTACTGTTCGGTTGTGGAGGAAGGTTATTTGCTCTAGATCACGCTCAACCGTCATATTACTCCCCCTTATTTGAGTACCCACTTTATAGAGGCTGGGTGAGCCCTAGGAGAGTCCTAGATCTCATATGATCCATCTTCGGGAACTAAAAAATTAAGTATAAGTCATGCCACGAGCAGGATTTGAACCAGAATTTTTGCCATGGCAACTCAGTGCTCTACCACTGAGCCACTCCGCTCCGTTGCTTGTCTAAACTGGTGAAAAACATGAAAAAGTCAATTTTTGAAGTTTCGGAGTAATCCGCTTTCGATACTTAAAGGCTAATCTAATCCTTTAAATGTTTCTAAGAGCCCAATGTAGACAACATGGAATTTTCTTTTACACCCCTGATTTGAAATATATAAAATTGTTAAAGTAGAACCGAAACGTTTCTTGGATTATCGATATTACCTTTCCTAATTGAATCATTTTAGGGGAGTCCTTGGGACAGAAATGCGAAGTGAGGGAAAAAAAGGGAGATAGAGTTTTGAATTGTAGGTAAAAAGAACAATTTACATAATTTTACACCGAGTGAAAAAAAATTAGGAAGGCTATATAGAATTTTCGGAATTCAAGATATGAAACTTCTTCCAGCAGGTCAAGGAAAATTCTCAACTTTATATTCAATTATATATATTTTTATATTCAGTTATAATATATTTTTACTAGACATAAATATATACTAGATTATATTGCACATGATAATAATGTTACAGATCTTAATATGCCTATGCGCCATGCTATAAAATATCACACCAGGTTTTTTTTTTTTTTTAGAACGCTGTCTGGTACGTTTCACGTTTAAATTTATTTGTATTTATTTATTTTTAAAGATTATTATAAAGCTCTTCTTTTAACCAATACTTCTAAAAAGTAAGGCAATTTGGAATTTAATTAAGCATACGACTACTTGCAGGAACGACTGGAGAGTATCGTATATTATGCAAAAAAATATATATATATAATAGTTAAAAACGCGCGTTACAGACTACCGGACTAAAAAGTAGAAAATAAAACACCCTGGCTTGCATGAAGTTAATTGTTGCAAATATTGAATATTAGTCAAAGTAGATTCTTTTCGAAAATTTTTAAAAGATGCCGACGCTTTATTTATGATAAAATGAATGCTTCGTAAATCATTCTATTATTATCTTGAGCATAGCTTCTGGGGTTCATCCAGCCTCTATACATGGGGAGGTGGACAAATCACCTCCCTACCCAAACAGCCAAGAAACAGTACAGTTTCTACCATGTGTTGAACCCCAGAGCCTTCACGGGTTGTAGTGGTTCAGTTTTTTTTTTTAATTTATTGCTATGTCAGTTTATCGCGATATTGTTAGTTTTTAATTTATATAACTACTATCTTAATACATTCGAAAATTTGTTTTTATAATAAATATCAATATATATTCTTTTTTCTGTTACTAGAACTTTGATAAATCGAATTAAGACTAACCAGAATTTTTTTAGAATCACTGAGGCTGGAATTACTTTTTTTAAGTCATTTTATTTATATTTAATAAGATTTAACACAATATTGATATTTTTTTATTTATAAAACTACCATCTTGATATCTTAAAATAAGATATTGTTAGTATATCTAACACATATAGTATGTTTTATTTTTTTTTAACTAGTAGAATTCTAATATTTTTTAAAATATCAAGTTAAAAACTATACAGAATTTTTCTAGCATCACTAGATTTTTTTTAAATAAAATTATTTAAGGCTAATTTGATTTATCGCAATAATGTTAGTTTTTATTATTTATACAACTACTATATTGATTCATTTGAAAAAAATATTGTTATTGTTAATACTTTCGTTTTTATTTTCAATTTCCAGGTACCTTTACTATCTCAATAGCCGAATATTCTTAGACAATATATTTCAGAATGGCGTTAAGAAATAGCTTGATCTAAATGTCAGACTATATAGTGAATAATATTAATGAAAGAATCCTTTGACTACAGAGCACTGGGGCGAAACATGACGCCAGACAAAATGAACACACTTCTATGAGAAGCCGGCTGTGAGGATTGCCCAATCTTCTGTGGCCAACATCTTCTATATCGATTCCATTATTTGACCTACTTATGAAACGGATCTAGTAGAACTAGCTATTTCCATTGTATTTTATTATATTATTAATTTATTATATTAATTAGTTTATATTCCAAAATGTTTATTCGTATTTAATAATAAAGTCTTTATTTATTCTTGGACAAGCCCCTTTAGAATAACAATACAGGTTTCTATACAGGGTATTATTATGTCCTAGAGTATAATAGGGTTTCATTTAATTAATTGAGAAAAATTAGTGAAGAAAAAAATTTCGAATTATCTCCAGTGATAACATTTAAAAAAAAACAGTACAAGAAATAAAAAATAGCAGAAATAAGATTACAATAATTATATAATTACATTTGTATGCAAATTACAATGTCAAGTAGAAACAAACAAAGCAGAAAATGAAACAAAAATATGA
This sequence comes from Troilus luridus, assembly GCA_964056705.1. Taxonomy (NCBI): domain Eukaryota; kingdom Metazoa; phylum Arthropoda; class Insecta; order Hemiptera; family Pentatomidae; genus Troilus; species Troilus luridus. The sequence goes on along the minus strand of OZ057417.1, from coordinate 44,701,024 downwards.
ATAATTTCAACTAATATAACTTGTTTTTAAAAATATTAAACTGGATGAGTGAAGCGTCAATAATAAAAATATAGATAATCTCCTCCTTGCAGAACCGTTGTCCATGAAACAGTATAGTCTCTACCATGTACTTAACCCCAGACCCGTTCACGGGTTGTTATATTATATTATATTTATCTAGGAGAGATTAATAAAAAATAATGTTTTACTACAATCCTTGAAATGTCATATATTCAGTACATGATAGAGAATGTGCTGTTTCTGAGCCTAAACTATTTATTTTAAATGTTCTATACCATTGAGAAATGTTTATTGAACTTTTTAATGTTTAATGACTGTGGTAGAGCACTGAGGGGAAATCTGTCGGTTGAGCGTGACCTTGGACAGATCACCTCCTTGCAGAACCGTTGTCCATGAAACAGTCTCTACCAAGTACTGAACCCCAGACTCGTTCACGGGTTGCCGTGGTCCAGGCTTTTAAAAAAATATATTAGAACGAAAAAAATTCGAAAGGATACTCTATTGTAGTGTAATTGGATAATTACAGTAACGAGTCCTTTTTTTTCCCCCCTTTTTTTTAATATGTTATCTAGTCCGTCCGGTGCTGAAATGATTGAATTTTTAAATGATTGAATAAGAAAGATGAGGCGTGGAGATGAAAAAGGGGCTAAATCCAAATTTGAATTTTTTTAGGAAACACAAAAAATATACATAATTCCGGTGTTTATTTATTTGAGACAATTATTTTTAGAAAAAATAGATTGAACTTAGCATATTTGGAATGGTGAACCATGCACCACCCTACAGAGGACGCTAAATTTGTGAGAAAAAATTAATAAAATAAAAAATGATAAATATGGATTTACCACTTTTTGCATCTCCACGCCTCAGATATTTTTATAAAATAACTACATGTAAAGTTCTGATACAGATGAAACCTGTACAACTACAACCCGTGAACAGGTTACCCTAGACCAGTACATGGTAGAGACTGTATTGGTTCATGTACAACGGTTCCGCAAGGAGGTGACTTGTCCTAGGTCACGCTCAACAGGCAGCTTTTCCCCCTTATTTTGAGTACCCTATTTTATATTTTTTAATAGAGGCTGGGTGAGCCCCAGGAGGGTCCTAGATCTTACATGGTCCATCTCCGGCTGCAAACAGACTAAATTAAAGTCATGCCCGGAGTGGGATTTGAACCAGGATTTCCGGCATGACAACTCAGTGCTCTACCACTGAGCCACTCCGCTCCCTTATTAAATAACTCTATCAAAACATTTATTTATTGTTATTTGTTTTAATATGGAATCGAGATTTTCCTTCTGTCATAAATATTAATAAATAGTTAACCATGGAAGTAATCAAAATGTAAAAAAAAAAAAAATAGAACTGGAATTAAATATATTTGAAACACGAATTAGTTGAATCCATCTAATTCCATTTAATTTATTAAAATCTAAGTGGTGAATAGATAAAAAGTCTGTACGATATTAATTATTACTTAGACTTTTCTGGCCTTTATTACCTCGCTATCCTAATCGCTCTTAACTATCCCCTTTCAACTAAAATCCCAAAGATTTTCCGCTTAGCTAAGACTTTCTATTCACTGAATTAATTAACGGAAACGCTACAAAAAATACTTAACGACTTTAACTGCAGCAAGTTCTTTGTATCGAATCAGGTCTGTACAATTTTCTTTTTACCTTCTGAATCCTTGGCAATCACAGCCCTTTATAAAGTTGAAGGTACTAACAAGGGTAAAAAAAAAAGTATTGAGAGAAATGTTGAAAGAAAGTTTACTTTACTAGTGCTATTTTATATATATATGTAGTGAGAGAGAGTGAGTATTGGAAAAAAAAATTATTTTTTTTATTATTCAATGATATTTACAACTGTATTATACTAATACAGCAAGTAAATAGAATGAATTGTACATATTGGCATGTAAAAAGACAAGTAGAGAAACTACCCAATGGTAGTACTCAAATTAAAAGTTCAGCTTAGTAGGTCACGAGGCCATCTTCTTTTCAGACTTCTCGGAAGATTATCAGGAATTGAAGAGGTTGCTAGGTTTGAAACTAGTCGGTTTGAGTTAGAATGAAGTTTGTCATGAAAAGATTGATATCGGATTCGGGCCAAATCAGCAACAAATTGGACATTAATGTCATTATGGATTATTTTGTTCGTAACAAAGTAAGGAGCATTGAGGATTTTACGAAGGATTTTGAATTGCAAGGATAGAATACGAGAGGAATTGGATGGCTTAGTGGAGCCCCAAAGCTCTACTCCGTAAATCCAGATGGGTCTTATAATTGGCATACATACATTTTTTAAACCTCAAACTATTTACTTTTTAAAAATTATTTTTGTTAAAGTAATAATAATCGTTTTATATTAATTATTGTAATTTTTTTAATACACATAATTTGTTTTATAATTTAGTTTTTCATTAATATGGATCTCAAAAAGATTTTCAACAAGATTATTAGAGTGTAATTGCAAAACTCCAGAAACCAAACCCTTAAGTGTTTAAAACAAAACTGTACCACTACAACCTTTAAAGAGTCTCGAATTCAGTACATGATACAGACTGTACTGGAATAGCCTAAATCTATTTCTTTTTAACTATTGAATAAATTAGATGAGGCGTGGAGATGCAAAAGTGGGTAAATCCAAATTTGAATTTTTTTCAGGAAACACAAATAATATGCATAATTCAGGTGGTTATTTATTTGAGACAATTATTTTTAGAAAAATTAGATCGTATTAAGCATATTTTGAAAGGTGAGCCATGTATCAAGTAGACCATTTGAGCACGCAAATGAGTCTTTTGTAAGTAATTGGGAGCTTAGAGCATTCGTCTAGTTAATGTTGAAGTAGCCTGAAACTGCGAGCTGGTTCTTGTCGTTTCAGTCTAATTTGAGGATTCCTAGTTAAGCTTCTGTCAAGGTGTAGTCCTAAGTACCGGACCTGTAGTACAGGAATCAGTGGGATGTTTAAATAATTTTAAAACACGAATTAGTTGAATCTATTTAATTATGTAAGAGTTTTAAAAATACAAATGATGAATAGATAAGTCATTCTGCTCAGGTTCATTGTTTGTAGGTGTCAACAGATTTGTATTCTCATTACACCTTGCTTCGTCTATTTATTATTATTATCTTCTTATTGTTAACATTATTATAAATTGATTATTTGACAGAAGTCTACAGGTGACACTCTAAGTGCACTTTAGTATTTTGTCGGTTTTACAAAGAAAAAAAAAGAGAAATCTACATAATTCAAAAAACTTTAAAATATTCCGACTCCAATGGTTGTCGGAAAAGCTTAGCCTTTATCATTACTCGTGCCATTTGGTGTATTTATCGCTGGGACGTGATCCCACGGGACGCTACAATGGGACTGAGGTCGCTGCTAACTTACGATATTGCTTCGATGACCGGTTACGGATGTCCCTATACAATTCTGCCAATAGCCAATACCCCCAACACCCACAGCTATTGTATATTATACCGACTATTGCACATTATTATTTATGGTATCCTCAATATTGCAGTTGCATACTAAAGGAACTGCGTAAGCTCCGTTTCTGTATTATGGGTCTTTTCATATGAAATGTACGTTTTCAACATAAAATTCAAAGTGGAATCAGTGGACTAATGCTGTTCCACTACGACCCGTGAAGAGTCTGGGGTTCAGTGCATGGTAGAAACTGTAATGTTTCAAGAACAACGGCTGTGCAGGGAAGTGATTTGTCCTAGATCACGATCAACCGCCAGATTTTCTCAGCCTATTTTGGGTACTCACTTTGTAGAGGCTGGGAAGCACCAGGAGGGTACTAGGTCCAATGGGATCAATCTCCGACCGCTATTATAAGAGTCTGCTATCGGTGGGTTTTGAACCCAGGGCCTTCGGCTTGGCATTTCAGACAAAACCGAACTCCGCTACCCAACTATTTATAAACAAAACTCGAAAAAAAAATCATTAGGAAGCATAGTTTTTTTTTATAAGGTATTTTAAATATTAGTTTTCTCACTTTATTAAATTCCTTTTAGAGGCCATGGCGTAGGATGTGTTTCTAGTTCGTGGGAAGTAAAGGGTCTACTAATAAATTAAATGTGAAAAAAACCCTTTCTCGTGTTTCAAGTGTTTCATTACATTATTTGGGTTTTCCAAATTCCGCGGCAAATGAGGTTTAATTTTTCTCTGATTAAATAATGGTTAAATTAACAAGGAGTGGCCTTAAATAAAAGAAGGAATTTTAATAAGGACCGCCTTTGTTTAGGAAAATTAAAATTAAAAAAAAAGAGACAGAGATATTTCCTAGAAATACATAACTTATTCTGGATCGGGGTTATAGCATCGCGTTACATATCGTCGCTGTCAAAATAATACCGCCTATCTACAACTTTTGGTGAAAATAAGTTAGTAACTACGCATTCTACAGGTTTAATTGCACACTATTAAAAAATGTTCTAAGGTTGAACGCAAGGAAGTGCCGTAATTAGCGATTGAAAGATAACCGACTTACATAAGATAATATAACATATGGCTCAGTTTTTTCTCTCTCCTGTAAAATCGCCCCAAGTGTAGATAGGGAGTATTGCCTTGACAGCGACGATGTGATAAAATAGTATTAAATTATAATAATAAAATACCAATTTAAACTAACATAAGTATTTCTATGTATTGTACCGTCACATCATTAAAGAGATCCCGGGCGGCAATCATGAAAGTGATCGGGTTTTGCACAAAGAGAAATATTGGTTTGCGAGAACCACAGGTCCCCTTATGGTCAAGGTGACTGAGAAGATAAGAAAAGGAGGGGGGGGGGGGGGTCGAAGACTCCACTGAGGACACTCCTGACGAGATCCCGAAGAAGGAGGAAGGAGCGAAGATCCCGCAGAAGACGGCGGAGGATGCTGGGCGCGGAGTATCCGAAGACGACGACACCCCACCGAGAAGAAGTCTAGATGTACCCCAGTATCACAGATAAGTGTAATTTAATTCCTGTAATGTATTTTATTGCAATCTTATATATCTATGTATCTGAATCATTAAGTGTACCTCTAAAAATCGATGTATGAAATCAATAATCTAATTTTAAATTGAATAAATAAACTATACTTATTATAATTCTTTCGATGCTTATAAACCCCAGATGCACTATTTAATTATGAATAATATATTGAAGGTTTAAATACTGAGTAAATTGGTAAGCACAAGAATAGACCTCTGGAAAAGAATCCAATTAAGACGAAGGCATACTACCAGTGGGTAGTTTCTCTACTTGTCATTATATCATGTCATTATGTATCACTCACCCAATTTACTTGTTATCCTACTGTAATATAGTTGTAAATATCAATAAATAAATAATAAAAAAAATTTATTTTAGGATTTGGAGTAAGACATCTAGAAAATGGTAGAAAAGAATTTAATACACGTGTGTAGTTAGTACCACACAAGAAACAAATGAATTGCCCATTTTGTTTATTTATTTATTTAACGTCCTATGGCTAATCGGGCGATGCTACAGTTTGAGTCCTAAATATTCCCCATCCAGATATAATTAAGATAGGATATTCTAAGAATTCCTGGCACCACTGATTCAGGATCGTCATTTTACGTCCGCTCCGAGAGACGGAATAACTAAAGGTTTTTTACTCCCTTTAACAAATCCTTCGAACCCGTATCCTTAGGCATAGGGGTTGTTATGCTAACCATTACACAAAAGGGTTATAAAATATGATTAAGGTAAACCATATTTTAGCTGACAGAATTAAAACATTCCTAGAAATTGTAGTTGTTTCAAATCATCCTCGTTTATATTAAAAAGATTTGTAATAATTCTAAAATGTTTTTTTAAATTTTTTTTGACAGTTATAACAGCCAGTCAAATTTTGTCATTTTGTGTCGTATGAAACAATTTCACCCAATCATGTCAACATTACACTGATAACGGTCACCTGTGGTCTAGTGGTTAGCGTAACAAACTACTAAACCCAAGATCGCGATTTCGTAGCCCGGCAGGTGACCCTAGAATTTTTTTAAGGGAGTACAAAATCCTAAGTTACGCCGTCCTTCGGAAGGGACGTTAAACGGGGGTCCCGAGCCTGTACGATGTTAGGTACTCGTTTAAATTCTCTTTCCTAGTTATACCTGGATAGACAAAATTTAGAGCCCCGAATGTAGCATCGTCCGATTATATATATATATGTTTATTAAAATTTAGTAATAACAAAAAAATGGGAACATTTGGTTGATAAAAATTGCTTGGATCTACAAACCCTACTTGGGGCTCACCCAGCCTCTATAAAATGTGTACCCTAAATCTGGGAAAACCTGAAGGTTGACTGAGATCTCTGACAAATCACCATATATTGTATATTTCACCATATGTATTTGTAGGAATTACATAGAAGAATACATTCAGTACATCGTAAGTGGTGTGAAATAACACTAATGCTTAATCATGCATCACATTTTTTTTTTTTTCAACAATTTTATTTTGATGTAAGATAAACTTAGGCTCTTCGCTGTAAGATGATACCACAATTTATTTTTTTCTCAGATGACAAATATTTTCAGAAGTCTGTTTTCTTTTGCATGAAGGATGCCAAGGAAATGGCTGATGTCTTAGGTTTTGTTTAAGTAGGACGGCCATTGTTTATAATGATCCGTTTTTTTGTGATTACCCTAATATAGCACCACGTGTAGTATAGTTATTAGGAAATGTTAGGAGTAAGATAAAATATATTTATCGTTAATGTTAGTATACATATTAATTTTTAAAAAAAGCAATCACAGAAGTTGTGTAATTGTAGCATTGAACTAGACCAGTTGATGTGTAATAAATAAAATTAATTATATACATGTTTGTCAAAATTTGGTAATAACAAAAAAAATTAGAACATTTGGTTGATAAAAATTGCTATAATAATAATAATAAGACAGCGAACCCGAAGGTTCGACGCCGATACCACCAATATTAGCTTACCAATTATAATACTACGTCTATCCTACCTAATTATTTTATTTTATTATTTAAATAAAATATTTTATTTATTAAGGCTTTTTAGTAGCTTTTCCCAATAATGTCCTAATGAGTTTTTTTAATTTACTTATTTAATTTTATTATTCATATTCAATATTTTAATATTTCAAATTATCTAACAAAAAGGGATTTTTCTGGTTATGCTTGGATATTTACATAACATAGTGTGTTATAAACCCTACTTACTAAGCATAGAGTTGTGTTAATTTAATTAGATTGTTAAATTAATTTATTTAATTTTTTTAGCAGGCATACAGTGGAATGTTAAAATTCCATCACCGAAATATCATCATGCTGATGTGAACCGGAATTGAGTCTCCTTCAAAAAGAATTGGTTATGTCCTCTTGAACGTTTCATGAAGTTGCCCCATCACACCGGATGGATAGGACACATGCTTAAAAATATACAAAAATATTTCGTCTTACCCGAGTGCTTCTTTAATATAAAGAGCTATTTTAGTTCGAAAAGTGAGAGAGAATAATAGATTAAAGAAACGTGATTGATGTTTCAGTAAAAACATGAAATAAAAGCTTGTTCCACTCAACCTTTGAAGGTTTTTGGTTCAGGAAGTGGTAGAGACTGGTTTTAGAACAACAGGTGTTGAGGGTGCCCTATTCATTGAGGTTGGGCGTGGCCCAGGAGGCTCACTTGATCTAGATCTCATCCTTGGCTGTTAAGAGATAAAATAATTTGTCCGTCAGTCGGATTCGAGCCTGAGAGCTTCAGTAACTCGGGGCTCTACACACTAGGCACCTTGACCATCATCTGCAAAAATATAATAACATAAGTTAAACCCTCAGGCAATGGATAGTTCGATTGGGTTGATGACCTAATGGTATTGTATATACTTCTGGGCTCCTAGAAAAGTTGTGAAATATCTTCCGAGTTATCAGCCATGCAACTTCCTTGACCTCCCCTCTTCTTTTGCATGTATATATACTTGCCCTAAGATTAGGAGAGATAAGGTAGTAGGTAGGAGAGTAGAGAGTATGGATTTAGTAGAGAGTAGTCTCTAAGTTGTGTGGTCTAAAGGCACGCTTACACCTGAACCGTTATCGTACGAACTTTACTCGGACGTTATAGTCCGATCTCGGCAGATCAAATCAAACATATTTAAAACAAACGGAATGCTTACACCACTATAACTGCCATCGTCCGATTTGGTCGGCCGTGAACGGTGACCAACCGACGAGTCCGAACTTGTTGGGATTTCTCGCCATTCTCCCGGCGTCTACAACGCAAATTGAGTGTGTTTATAGTTTAATTTCATAATTCTGTCGTGTTTGTGTGTTGTTATCTACCTAAACGGCTATGGATATTGAAAAATTAATTAGTTGTGTTTATACTAGGCCAACCCTGTGGGATAAACATTTAAAAAATTACAATAATCGTGATCTTGCGAAACGTTTTGGGACTAAAGTTGCATCGAAAATGGATATAGCAGTTGCAGTCATTGAAAAATTCAGAGGTGTGAGCACATGCAGGTCCGAGTAATTCTGTCCGACATTTGTCGACAAATTCGGTTTTGGTGTAGGCCTAGGGTAAGATGTAGATTAACCAATTAGCTATAATAATAGTCAATAATCAATAAGTCTACTAGTTTGTTCACAAATTAATATCTATATAATAATGTTTAATAACTCAATAAATCTATATCTTTCATACAAGCCATCCGCCGTTTGTTAGCTCCTAGAGAGATACCCAACAGGGTTGATTCGTGGCTATTGACAGAATAAATGTTTATTTGCCTCAACCGGTTTTTAAACCGGGAACCCCAGCTCAGTAACTCAGTGATATATACACTCAGTAACTCCTATATCATATAAAATCAGTAGCAACTACAACTAAAACGTGTACCACTTAACGTAGGAAATATAAGATTCAATACATATTCAAGAATCTACTGTTTGTAAAAATGATGAACGAGTAGCATTAGTGTCTCCAGATATCTCAAAATTGATTAACGACTTGTAACAGAATGAATATTTAAGTCTCAGTAGAGTCTGGGTGAGCCCCAGAAGAGTATGCATTTCCATAGAGTTCATTTATAGCTGTTGATACATATATTATTAATTATTCCGCAGGTTTTATTAATTATCTCCTTTCAGGGAAAAAAGCGCCGCCCTCTGCCCTGTCTATAGTGTAGCGGGACGCGAAAACAGAACAGGCGGCAGCATAGTCTACTTAGGTGTAATCCTTGACCGGCACCTGAAACCAGTCTACCACTGCAGGAAGAAACTCGGGTCGGTTAGGACCAAGTCTTACAGACTTAACCACCTGCTTACATCTCCTAACTTATCCCTCCGCCTCAAGCTGACAATCTATAAGAGCATTCTCAGACCAGCACTCCTTTACGCAGGACCATTGTTAGGAACATCGCGGCTGCAACAGCGGGAAAGCTTCAAAAGTTTCAGAATGGCGTATAGTGAGACACACAACATTAAACAAAACAAGACCTCCTACACACTACTCTCTACATACCGACAGTTACAGACTTCATTAAACGTAGACACACTAAATATTTCGACACCCTGAAATACTGTACCAACCCTCCTTTCAGGACACTCACCCCAGCAGGACGGCCACAAAAATGGCAAGATCACGTACGGAGTCTCAGCCTGAACTGATAAATAAATAAAATATACAAATAAAAGGAAAAGGACACGGTAAGCCCCATCACTGGAAAAATCTAAAGTTAATAAATATAAGAGAAGCGATTATTTTAATTAAAATAAGTAACCACTTATTTAGTGTCTTATTTGCCTGCACCCCCAACTATTTTCTTAATAAATATAAATAAATAAATTAGAACTTTCCACTTTTTCATCCTCCTCTTAAAATGTACATCGTACAGTACAAGAGATACCTCTCTATCCTATCTTAAATCCTACTTAGAAACCTTCAAACCCAAAGGGGCTAAGAAACCAAAAAAAAAAGGGGGGGGAAACAGGTTATAACTTTTCATTCGTTTCCCTTGTAATATTTTCCAAAAATCACGAACTTTAGTATGGAAAAGAGAATGTAATTATTGTTAATGAGTAGATTTCAGTAGTCATTTCATCTAAAAACGAATGTTTCAACAAACATGTCAAATATACTTCAAAAAAGTTAAAACATTTATTTCTTGATGAAACGAGTACAGAAATCTATTCATTACCAATAATTACATTCTATTTTCCATTCTAAAGCTCGTGATAACTTGTATTTTTGGAAAATATTTAAAATGACATGAATAAACAGTTAAAGCTTGTTGTAACTCAACTCGAAGCGACAACCTGCGGAACAGATACCTTTATGTGTATCTGCCTCGGCTGGATTCGAACCCACGAATGAGCACAGCAACTCAGTCCTCTACACACTGAGCTATCCCGCTCCTTATTGAAATCACAAAATGGGATAATACGTTTCTCGCTCCATTATTCATTACCTAACGCCCCATTTTACGTCCTTCCCATTAGCAGCAAAGTATAAGATGGTAGATATAACTGGATGGAGATATGGAGAAGTCGAGTTGGATTGAAGAAGTTTAAAGTAGGATTTGAAATGGAGATTGGTCCAATTATTTAAGGCGCTCAAACTTCACAAGTCCTCTTTTATTAAGGAGAATAAATTAACAGAGTTATATTAATCCTCTAATTAAAAATTTCTATTGTACTTTCTAAACTTTTTTTTTTTATTTCAAACAAATAATTACTCGTGTAACAGGATTTCCTTAGACGATTCAAATCAATGCAAAATACCTTGTTCTAATTATACCTTAACGTACCGTTGGGTAAAAGAAGGATGTATCAAATTGTGTATATATTTGTATTGTAAATACTGTATTATGAATATATTTGTAATTGTATTATATTATTGAATAAAGGAGGTTAGATCTATGTGTGAAGTAATAAGTCAAAAAATATGAAGTTCGTAATATGTAAAAAGAAAATTTAAAGAATTAAAAATAAAATGCAGGCGGTTGGTTTTTTATTTCTCGAAACTGTAAATGAATCTTAAGATAATGTTTCCTTACAATTTTCCCATTCTTAACATTTATTTGTGTAAATATTACCTACTCCACTACAACTAAATGAGAATCCTTAGGTACAATTGTAAATTTAATAAATAAATTATAAAACAAGAGTGATATAGAGGAAAACGTTTTTCTTATTAAAAAAAATCTCATTATTAATTTATAATAATATGAAATAAAAACACTGTGCCATTAATATAATTAATAAGGATTCTTGGGTTCAGTAAGCGATAGAGACTACTGTTTCATTGACATTGGTTGTGCAGGGAGGTAATCTTCCGAGATCATGCTCACCACTAGGATTTTCCCAATTAAGAATACCAACTTTACAGAGGATGGGTGAGCCCCAGGAGGGTCTGTGGATCACACAGATACCGTCCCTTTTAACAGAATAAATGATTTATCTGCTACAGTCGGGTTGAATATTGTACACTGTAGGTCCCGCTTTCGATAAATGAGTTGGTTAAATTATTTTTTCTTTTAGACGTGATTCAACCTAGTGGCTTTAGGGTAGGATGCCAATCACAGATATTGGTATTCAAACAACAAAAGTAATTGGGAATTGGTCACGTCTTCTATTTACAAAACAGTAAAAGTAAATAGTCATTGTAAAATCTCCGTAGTATACAAAATGTAATATATTTGAAAAATGCTATGTAGGTGTGTGTATAATGCTGTGTCTAAGGTTCCGGGTTCAAATCTGCCTGTGACACATAAATTAATTAATCTTTTAAATGTCATTGATGGTCCTTGTTGAGAACTGAAGACCCTCATTGGGCTCACCCAGTCTCTATTAACTAGGTAGCTTTAACCCGATGGATGAGGGTTATCTTGACTTAATCATATGTGCATCAACTCTTGTCCTAGAAACAGTCTCTACCATGTATAGAACCCGATATTCTTCATGGGTTGTAGTGGTACAGGCTATTTTTAAACAATAGCATTGTGAGCTCATATTGATTTTATTGACGTTGTTTTGTTTTTTTGTGGAAACGAAAATGTAATAGAAGACCCAAACCCGTTTGTGGCCTTTCCGGGTTCTTAAATTTCTTTCCTTTGAGCCAAAGCTTTTTTACGGCCAGGAAAAGCTATTGAAGAATCTTTTCCTAGAATGTCACTTGTAATTAACTGTAGGTTAAGGAAGTATTAACTGTGTTTAAATAATCGGTAACAATGAGGTATAGTTGCTGGCTCAATGATGAAGGAAGTTGAAATAAAATAACTGATATTTAATCTAGAAAAGAAAACAACACACGTAGGGTTTTGAGTTCAATACATAACAGAGATTGTACTGTTTACACAACGATTGTGCAACAAGGTGATTCTTACGAGATCACACCAGGATTTTACATATGTAATTATCTATTGTTTCTCTATATATAATTATTGTAATTTATTTATAACTTATTTATGTTATTTTTTTATTTCTTGTACTCTGGTTTATTTTTATTTTTTAAGTAATTCGCAACTTTTTTTCTCATTAATTCTTTCTCATTTAATTAAACATAATAATACACTTTATAGAAACCTGTATTGTTATTCTAAAGGGATTTTTATTCAGTCACAGAATAAATAAAGAATTTATTATTATTATTACAAATATTAAATATATGTTTATGTCTAAGCTTTCACCTATGCAATTTTTATAAGAACATATGTTGGAATATACAATGTATAATAAAAAACTTGTACCACTCTCATGAAGTACCGTCATCAACAAATGCGGGTACCCACTCTATAGAGGCTGGATGAGCCTCAGAATCCGAAACCTTCAGCATAACAACTCAGCACTCCATACTTGAACTAAGGGGGCTCAGAAAAACCAGTAACCACTATGACCTAACGAGTCTGGGGTTCAGTACATGGTAGAGACTGTATTGTTTCATGGACAACGGTTCTGCAAGGAGGTGACTTGTCGTAAGGTCACGGTCAACCGTCAGGTTTTCCCCCTTATTTTGGGTACCCTATTTTTATAAAATTTTATAGAGGCTGGGTGAGCCCCAGGAGGGTCCTAGATCCTATATGATCCATCTCCCGCCGCAAACAGACTAAATAAAACTGCCTGCAGCTGGATTTGAACCAGGATTTCCAGCATGGCTACTCAGTGCTCTACCACTCCGCTCCCTGGCTCAGTAAATGCCTTTTATTATTCATTTAAAAAATACTAAAAATTGATGTAACTTATAAGTTCTGTTACCATCTATAAAACCATAATAGTAATTTTAATTAATATGTAATAATTTTTTTTTTTTTTACCAGCGGGTATATGAAAAGGATATGAATTAAATTGAAAAAACTAAAATTCCTTTATCGGAAAAACCAGTTTGGGTATAGGACTTGATGAGATTTCTCGGCTGCCAGCATAAAAAATTGCTTCCTTGCGTAAGCTATATTTGATTTTTAAAAAACATTTCTTTCATATTTGTTCTATAAATGGAGAATTTAGCTTTGCTTTGCCATATCATTCCATTGAGAGTTACTGCCTTTCTTTATTTACCATATAATTTTTGTTACATATGTATACATTGACTGTTATAAATTAATGGTTTGAATCATAAGGGTTCAAATCTGAATGTGACAAATTTTATTAGCCCTTTGATTGGGGACCGTCGATAAATCGACTCTCTATTAATGGATTTTTGACAAAAAAGTACCTTATTAATTACTGCTACAACACATTCGCAAAGATCGATACCTAAAATCAAACTGCGCAAAAGTCGATAGTCCGACGCTCTACAATTTATACGCATTAATAGAGAGTCGATTTATCGACAGTTCGCGCTCTAAGATAACAGCCGGAGAATGATCCTTCAGAATCTACCCGGAAAGAAACTACCCACTGGTAATAATCAAATAAACAACTTAGAAGGCCACAAGGCCGTCTTCTTTTCAGACGCCTCGGAGGATTATCAGAAATCAAAGAGGTATGTTTGAAATTAATGGGTTTGAGTGGTGATAAAGTTTGTTATGAAAAGATTGATATCGGATTCGGACATCGAAATGGGACATTAAGGTCATTATGAATGACTTTATCCGTAACAAATTAAGCAGCATTGAGATTTTACGAAGGATTTTGAATTTTAAAGATTGAATACGATGGGTATCCCGATGGCTTAGTGAACCGCAAAGCTAATAATAATATTTCAGACACATGGGGAGCGGGGTAGGTCTAGTAATAGCATTGCTAATCGATAGGTCTTTGGTTCGATACCGGATGTGGCAAAAAGATTATTTATTCTGTTAACAGCCGCGAATCGACTCAGTGAGATCTGGAGACCCTTCCAGGCCTCACTTTGTCACTATATTTGTAGATGAGAGAGAGGAATTAATTAATTAATTCCTAACAATTATTCTTCTCAATTTTGTTACTATTAATTATTAAATCTATGAATTACCAGTAGATATAATTATGTAGGAAGTTATTTCTAAACCCCTACAACCCGTAACTCCTTATCCAGCCATCCAGCTCTCTCCTCTCCCACACTGTCACTTGAGTGAAAGAATGGTTTGACTAGGAGAAATTATCTCTGGCCCCACTGCCCACGTTTCCATTCTGGAGGCTCTGAGCTCTAGATTTCCACGACATTGTCTCCTCAAATGGTGCCAGTGGACAATACTTAGGAGATAACATATATCTAGTAAACTCGTACGCTTAACCAGTACATATCAGTTTATTAAAATTAATATTAATAACAATGAAAGTAAGCGAAATAAACATTTCAAGAGATGGCTCTTTGTCAAAAGCCTGTTCTGACATATCTATATACTATAATTACTCGTTTATTTAATGGTGCCAGTGGACAATACTTAGGAGATAACATATATCTAGTAAACTCGTACGCTTAACCAGTACATTTCAGTTTATTAAAATTAATATTAATAACAATGAAAGTAAGCGAAATAAACATTTCAAGAGATGGCTCTTTGTCAAAAGCCTGTTCTGACATATCTATATACTATAATTACTCGTTTATTTAATGTCACTCTATGCTGCTGTGGCTAATCGGACGATGCTACTTTGGGAGCTCTAAATTTTGCCTATCCAGGTTTAAATAGGACAAGATTTTTAACAGGTACCTGACATCGTAAAGGATCGGGACCCCGTTTAACGTCGCTCCCGAAAGACGGCGTAACCAAGGATTTTTTACTCCCTTTAAAAAATCCTAGATCCACATGCCGGGCTGCGAACCGCGATCAGTTGGTTGTTATGATAACCATCAGACTCCTGATAATTATACTAATATATATTATTTTTAATATCTCCATATTTAAAAAATATAAATGGGGCTAATATATTTCATACAAAATTACGACATTAAGAATCGGGTTCGCTAACCCTTAATTTTATTTTGTTTTTTTCTCAATATTAGTATAACAGCCTACTAACTCCAAGATCGTGTGTACGTAGGCCGACTGGTGGCCCTAGGATTTTTAAAGGGAGTAACAAATCCTTGGTTATGCCGTCCTTCGGAAGGGACGTTAAAAGGGGGTCCCGGGCCTGTACGATGTCAGATACTCGTTAAAAATCCCTGTCCTAATTAAACATGGAAAGGCATAATTTAGAGCTTCCTCTGTAGAATCTTCCGATTAGCCACGGCAGCATAATGTGACGTTAAATAAACAAACAATGAAATAACAAAAAAATTGGCGTTTTTTATTTAAGCCTTAAGTATAGTAGTTTTTGTTCATTCGGAATCAACATTAATGCTACGATATTTTTTTTTTATTGAATCATATTTTGAGTTGTATCATGTTTGAACTAAAAGTTTTTTGGGAATAATGACACAAGTTAAAATCAAAAGAGTTTCAAGATTTAAAAAAAATTCTAATGATCAATGAAAGAACTTCAATACTATAATTACGATTGAAGTGCTTTTCTTTACCAGTACTCAATTTTTTTTTAAATCACGTGGAACTTTTTTCTATCGAAAAATTAGTTGTTTTTTTATGACATTATTTTGAAGGAACGTTACATAAACAGCTTCCCAAATACCCGTCGAAGAATAAAATACATGTTAGATTCAAACATTCAGATATATCAACGACGAAAAAAACATTGCCAGATCCCAGAATGTTTTTCAAACATCCGGAATTCTGCGGTCATTCGGATAGCCTGATCTCTAAAAACGACTCCCGGATACCCCGGGAAGAAATAAAATCAGCTCCAACGAACCGTAATCGAACCCACGCTTATTTGATTCCAGAGATCCGTAATCTCAACGAGGTCGGGAATGACGAGAAATGATACGACTGCTTCAATAAGCGATCCGTATCTCGATAAAATAATTTAAAAAATAAAATAAAATTAGTTAAAAGAATGTAGATGAAAACTGACGTCAGGTATTTTTTAATTCAAGACATTGCAAGAAAACAAAATCAGATTTCGTTTTCATTTTTTTTAATTATCATATTTTATTATTTAAATTATGCATAGAGGGAGCGGAATGGCTCAGTGGTAGAGCACTGAATTGCCATGCCGGAAATCCTGGTTCGAATCCCGCTGCCGGCAAGACTTTTACTTAGTCTGTTTGCGGGTGGAGACGGGGGATATAGGACCCTCCTGGGGCTCACCCAGCCTCTATAAAATATTATAAAAAATAGGGTACCCAAAATAAGGGGGGGAATCTTGCGGTCGCCTCCTTGCAGAACCGTTGTCCATGAAACAGTACAGTATCTCCCATGTACTGAACCCCAGACCCGTTCATGGGTTGTAGTGGTACAGTTTTTTTTTAATTAAGCAACTGTTGATACAATTGTACTACAGCCCGTACATAACGCACATAAATTTAGTAGTGTTATTTGGCTATTATACAAGAACTTGAAGGTTAGTTAAGTACTTATTTTTTTCTACCTTAATGGGTCTATTAAATTTAATAATCGATTTGTTTAAAGGGTTGTTTCATGTATAAAAAGTATAGTTTATAAAAAAATGTCTTAATCATATTTCACTGCATTCACTAATTTAAATAACTGTCCTAAATTCGAAATATTGGAATAAGGTGTAGCTTGCTATATTTTTTAAATCTACATATTCCAACAGTGCTATATTTTCTGTAATGGCTTAAATAAAAGTAGGGAGAGTGTCTTTGTGGTTTGTAAATTAAAAAAAATATTTATAATTTAACTAAGCACAACAAAAATTTAAACAAAAAGTATTTTTTATTTATTGCTCTATTGATGGTGATTAATTTTAAATATTTTTATCTTAAAGTGAAAAGATTTGTCTTGGCCGGGAATTGGATACGGGTCGCCCGCGTCTCTAGCGCGGTGATCTAACCACTGAGCTACCAGGGATCTCGAAGCGAGACAAATCCATTATCTTCACCGATCCTACATCCCCGTGTTCTCGTAATTTTTGCAATGTATATATAGGATCGGTGAAGAGAATGGATTCGTCCGGCTTGTAGACGAGCCTTAATAGCTCATTGGTCAGAGCACCGCGCTAGAGACTCGGGCGACCCGGCCAAGACAAATCTTTTCTCTTCAAAATAAAAATATTTAAAACTAAAAAAAAAATTAGTTCCTGGATCCGTTGCTAATGCCGATAAAATATTACATCACTAAAAACATTTAGGTACAATAGAAAATTGTAGTTTTAAATATTTAGGTTTTTTATAACAGTTTATCTGTTATTAGTGTAATTTTTTATTTAGAGCAAGGCAGTTTTGAAATAAAACGATGTTTCGATTAGAGTTCCGATTACTCAAAATTTACGTAAATTTCTAGAATGGATAGTATAGCAGAACTGCAATGACCAATCAAAATACTGCTATACTACCCATTCACCAAAATTACTGTAATTTAAAGTAACTCTGATGGTAATTTAGATTACATTATGGCAACTCTGTCAAGAAAATCCCCCATGCCTTGCAGACTTTTATGTAATCTCTTAGCGGGTGGAGATGGATCCTATGAAATCTAAGACCCTCCTGGGGTTCACCCAGCCTCTATAAAGTGGATACCCAAGATAAGTGGTGTGTGATCTAGGACAAACCATCTCCCTGAAACCCAATTTCCTTCATGAGTCTTCATACAATCACTATCATTGGTACATGTATTTTTTTTTACCTGTTTTAGTAGGCTGGTTTTAGGCGATACTGGTTTAGTGAGCGATACATATCTCTAGAAGTAAATATAATTCTAAAAAATCAGGCTGAAGATATAATAAGAAAAAAAATATGATAACTGGTGTCAGATATCTCGCAGAGACTGGAAATGTACACTAATAATCTCCAGGAATAATAAGAGAGATGGCATTTCTCCGGGAGCCTCCTTGAATCAGATTAAATTTCTTTGTCACTCTTTGGCTTCTCTTCCTTCTACCTTTAATATCCGCTTAATTCCGCTTTTAGTCGCTGGCTAAGAAGTAGACGAGATAGGAAGGAGGGAGTGGAAACTGATTGGAATAATTAACGAAAGAAAAGGAGTCGTTAAAAGAATAGGGTTATTCTATTTCCGTATTTTTACATCTAATTATTACTGAGTTTTCCTTAATAAGTGCTAGCTCTAGAAACTCTTAAATGTCTTTTACAGCTCAACAAATAGTCTGTTCATTTAACGTCATAACGGAGTGGCTCAGTGGTAGAGAACTGAATTGCCATGCCGCAAATCCTGGTTCAATTCCCGCTGCAGGCTATGACTTTTATTTAGTCTGTTTGCAGCGGGAGATGGATCATATAGTATCTAGGACCCTCCTGGGGCTCACCCAGCCTCTATAAAATATTATAAAAATAGGGTACTTAAAAAAAGGGGGGGAAATCTGGCGGTGTGAGCGTGACCTAGGACAAACCTCCTTGCAGAACCGTTGTCCATGAAACAGTACAGTCTATACCATGTACTGAACCCCAGGCCCTTCATGGGTTGTAGTGGTAAAGGTTTTTTTTTTAACGTCATCCAAAGCAGCTATGACTAATCGGATGATGCAATAGTATGTGTCCTGAATTTTTCCTATCAAGGTATATTTAGATTAGGGATCTTTAACTGTATAACTGAACACTTTATAGGCTAGGGATCA
Source organism: Troilus luridus (assembly GCA_964056705.1). Classification (NCBI taxonomy): domain Eukaryota; kingdom Metazoa; phylum Arthropoda; class Insecta; order Hemiptera; family Pentatomidae; genus Troilus; species Troilus luridus. The sequence goes on along the minus strand of OZ057417.1, from coordinate 44,681,937 downwards.
ACTGGAACAGAAGTTCAAAGAAGAATTTTGACCGCTAATAGATGTTATTTTGGGATGGCAAAAATTTTAAGAAGCCATCTGATATCAAGAAGAGCCAAGGTGATACTTAACAAGACAATGATAAGGCCTGTTTTAACTTACGGATCGGGAACCTGGCCTCTGTCCAGGGCAGATGCCAATAGTTTACTGCTCTTCGAAAGAAAAATATTAAGAAGGATGTTTGGAGCAGTTAGAGTTGGCGATCAATTTAGACTCAGGCAGAATGCAGAGATATATCGGATGTATCAGGAGCTACACGTGGTTCAGTTTATAAGAATAGCTAGGCTTAGATGGGCTGGACATGTGGCCAGAATGGAGGACAACGCTACTCATAAGAGACTGCTATTTGGGTACGTTGACGGAAAAAGGAAACGTGGACGGTCACGATTAAGATGGGCAGACGAGGTCGAGAAGGATGCAGGTAGCATTGTTGGATCCAGAGCTTGGAGGACCTTGGCACATGACTGAGAAGAGTGGAGGCGTCGCCTTGATGCGGCCAAGACCCGTATTGGATTGTAGAGCCAGTGTTGATTGATTGATTGATTGTATACGATAGGCACTCCGATTAAGTTTTTTCTCATTCTGATTCACTTCTTAAAACCTTATTTTTATATGAAAACCGACACTTCGTGAATAGCCAATTAGTTTTTATGTTAAGACAGATATATACTTTGATTTCCAAAAAAAAACCAATTTTGAAAATTGGAATACTAAATGTCAATGATTAAATGTGGATCACTCTTGTGAGTAGGCAAGAAACGATTTTTTTTATATATAATATATTATATTTTAATTATACAATTCACATCATATTTTAGCTATTTAATAATTGATTTAATTTTAATATATTTTTATTATTATTGCCTTATTTTATTTGTATATATTTTTATTATTATTAAATTCTTTGTTCACTATTTAAAACAAAAAATGACGAAATATTAATGGGTTCAAATTAGTTAGAAAATCTTACAAAGCGGACATCGTAAGGATGTATAAAGCCTTAAAATACCCAAGGGTAACTCTGTATATATATATATATATATATATATATATATACACATATATATAGTCCGTTAACATTTTTTAACATTAACATTGTTTACTGTAGTTGTTTTTAAATAAAATCATTGAGGAACAGAAAAAATAATTATCTTAATATATATATATATAACAAATTGTATAGTAATATTGAGCGGAGTAGTTTAGTCGTAGAGCGCTGAAATGCTATCCAGAGGATTTCAGGTTCAAATCCGGCTATGACAGATAAATAGTTTATTTTGGTAAAAGCCCTATATAGGCCCTGTCGGATTTTCAGGGCTCACCTAGCATCTATGATAAGGGTACTCTTAATTGGGGAGGGAATCCTGGCGCTAATGCTTATTAATGGCCAAACCACCACCCTGCATAACAGTTGTCTTAGAAACAGAACAGTCTCTACCATGTACTGAGCCCGAGATTTTCATAGGTCGTAATGGTATATATTTTTTTTTTTAATATCATAGCTGAAAGCTCACTCCAATGTTCCCGAATGTTGTCGTAAATTCCATACAAGTACCGATCACTAACATAACTCCGATGTATGGTTTATTATTGAAAGCCTTGTTTTGCATGTAGTCGCCTAATTATATAATATATACACATGCATTCGCCTGATTTAAATACATGCATACATAACTACCGCAATGCATAAACATTTAGTGATGGCAGAGCAAAGTGGTGAGTCGTGTATTTCATCTATCACAACCCGACAGGCTACAGTTGCCGAGTGAAGACTTGAATGCTCAGCCAACCCTGTCAGTTACTTAGGGGGAATTCACTAAGTTACTGTCACGTGTTCACGAATCTACTTAAAGTTCTTTACACAGAGTTAAGTAAGAGCCGATGATTTTGCATTATCAGATTGCGAGGTGACATATTTTAATAACACATTACTTGTTTTTGTTCATTTAACGTCACTTTATGCTGCTATGGCTAATCGGACGACCCTACATTGGGAGCTCTAAATTTTGCCTATCCAGGTTTAATTAGGATAGGTATCTTTAACTATATAACTGATCACTGAATAGGCTAGGTACCCGTTTAACGTCCCTTCCGAAAGACGGCATAACCAACGATTTTTTTCTCCCTTTAAAAAAGTATTACGGCGACCTGGCCTACGAACCCGCGATCTTAGGCTTAGTATAAAAAATGGGAAACGTTAAGTATGTAAAATAATGTAAAAAATGTCTGTCCCAATGCATCGAAAGGTAACTCACCAACTTAGTTGATCCACAGCTAGTGAACGAAAATTCCATTTTCTGAATTAATAAAGAAATTCAGTGCCTCACCCATTGAGCTGAATTGGCAATTACATAATATTTTAATAAATCGTGTTGATATTAAGAAATATATTCAACTAATCCTAGTAATTCTAATCAGCAGATAATATTAAGATTACTATTTTTGAACTGAATAACATAGAAAAAAACAGAAAGGCAAAATTGTCAAATAAAATCCTCCATATTATAAATGTTTATGTACAATTATAAAATAGTCGTAAAAGGATGTTTGTTTATTTCTGTTTTGTTAATCGAATTTGTATTATGTATATATATATATAATTGGTTGGGAAAAAAGAAATCCATTATTTTTTCGTTAGATCGCTGTAGTTTTTCTTTGATTAAGGTGAAAATTCAAGCCATGCCGCTGAAATTATGAATGGTGTTTATGGTGCCGATATTGTAACAGCTAATTACGTGCAATTTTGGTTTCGTCGATTCCGTTCAGACATTTTCGATGTTAAAGATGCATCTCGCCCAGGCAGGCCCGTCGTCGAAAATGTAGATAAAATCACAGAAATAATCGAAGTTGACCGGCATGTTAGTAGTCGTAAAGATAAAACAGTTTTAAACCATTTGCGCAAAGCTGGATCAAAAAAAAAGCTTGATTTTTGGGTGCCACGCCATTTAACACCAAAAAACATGACGGATCGAATTTCCATCTGCGAAGCCTTGGCCAAACGGAATGAAATCGACCCATTTCTTAAACGGATGGTGTCTGGGGATGAGAAATAGGCCACATACGACAATATTGTGCGAAACGCAAACGGTGGCCAAACCAGGACTAACGGCCAGGAAGGTTCTACTGTGTACTTCGTGGGACTTGAAAATCCCAAGTGAATCATTTATTTTGAGTTGCTTCAGTATGGTCAAACACTAAATTCAGATCTCTACTGTCAACAACTGGACCGTTTGAAGTTAGCAATTGACCAGAAATGGTGTTGTGTTCCATCAGGACAATGCAGGGCCATACACGTCTGTAGTGACTCGCCAGAAACTCTGGGAGCTTGGTTTGGAAGTTTTAATGCATCCACCATATAGTCTGGACCTGGCACCTAGCGATTACTAACTTTTTCTCGCATTGCAAAACTTCCAGAGAGATAAGAAATTGGGATCAAGAGAAGATTGTGAAAATCGATTACTAGAGTTTTTCGCCAATAAGGACCAAGACTTTGAGAGAGGCATTATGAAGCTACCTTTAAAATGGCGACAGATTATACAACAAAACGGTGCATATTTGACCCAAATCGGACAATCCGTAAGATCTTAAATAAAGTTTTGAATTTTACGCAAAAATAATGGATTTCTTTTTCCCCAAACCATTTATATATATATGATTGTAAATATATATGGGCTGTTATATTTGAAAGTGGTTTGTCCATTTTTTCATAATCGCGTTATCTTAAGGTTTCCATTTGAATTATTTTAAAAATACTGGCAAATTGGCAAATATTTTTATGACTTAGTTACATTTTAACCCTTACATAACATTTAAATTTTATTGTGAAATAATAATCATTAAAACGATTTAAAAGAATTAACGATTTTTTTAGATCCATATGGATTTACACCTCTTCCAAATATAACATCTCATATATGCGATCTTCTTAATAATTACTAACTTATCTCATTATTATTTTTTTTTAATTTGTTGTTAAGAACATGTTTATAATTTATTTTAAATTAATTAATTCATTAAAGCGTTATCGTATTTTAGTCTAAGCTATCAAAGGCTATATTTCATTTTCTGCAATATTCTAGAGAGACGTGGCACAGAATAAATAAATAATTTATTATCGCTATTATTATTATAAAGATAAATTCCTCGCATTTTGAATGCATTCAAGCCAATAATAGAGTCTAATAAATCAACTTCCACACGCTACTTCCCCCAAATTCCATATTAATTCTACGTTTCATGGAGATAAAAAATTAAATAAAATTATTATTACAGACGAAATTATAAATAATTGCAGAAAACATGTAAACACCCAACAGGGTGCTTCTTCATGAGATTTCTCCGTGATTCTTCTTCAAACGATGTCGGTTGTTTAATTCTTCGACGTCCTTCTGGAAGGATGTGGAAGGTCCGGAAGGAGCAGGATATGAACTATGGGCCTAAGGCATTAATAAAGGCTCTCTTGGTAAATGTGTGTTTCTTTTATATATTTAATATATTCTTTTCTATTGTTTTATTTATGTATTTTATATTGCTTTATTAGATTATTTTATTGTCGGATAACAAATTATTATGAATTTTAAAAAAATCCTAGTGTAGGGAGAAGGTTCGAGGTGTTCTACATAAATACATTTTTACATTTCTGTAAACTGAGTTTCTGTGCTGAAGTTTCCGGGTACAAATCCGGTTATTACAGATACTTTATTTAATCTTTTAAAAGCCATTGGTGCACCCTGTGTGATCTACAAGCCCTCCAGAGGTTCACCCAGCCTCTGTAAAGTATTTATCCAGGTTGGACTTTTAAGAAAATTATACTTTTTCATATTTTTTTACTATGAGTACCAATTTTATATTTTAAAATGTATTAGATTGGATCCTTAGTCGTTTTAGTAGAATTTTTTTTATTATCATTATTTTTAGTTTTAATGAGTCTTGTTTCATTATGTATTTAAAATTAAATTATACTTGTTTTAAATAAATAAGTGAGGGGTTAATTCAGTGTGTAGAGAAATATGTTCGGAAGATTCGGTGTTCAAATCTCGCTATGACAGATAAATTATTTATACATTCATGGATGTGGGGTCCACAGACCTTCCTAATGCTCGACCAGTCTCTATAAATGGATACTCTTAATTGGGGGAAACCTGGTGCTTGATATAAGACAATCTCCGACAGATCACCTTTTTGTACAACCGTTGGCCTAGACTATACATCAGCAGAGTATTGACCATGTACTGAAGCCAAAACCACTCATGAATTGCAGTGGTACAGTTTTTATTTACATAAGTATAAATCGATCAAACCTATTTGAACATTACCTCATACCATTTGAAATACTCGTACATATATTTTTTTTATTCAGGTAGCATGAACCGATAGCTGTTGTTGATGTCAATAATATTGGGATTAAAAAAAAGCTCTATCTATGTTTTCTCCAGATAACAACCTTTTTTTTTACTCGACCTCTCGAGTGTATAGAGGACATTGTTGTGACCGCTGTATCGGAGCGGTCGATGCAAGGTATTCAAAGATATTGGTCCCAGAGGGGATTCCACATCTTGAATGGCCTGTGGGCACGGACCCCTTGGGATTGGTGTGGCCACATTGATCCATATTGCCCATAACTCATATCCAGATCTCATCTCTAGCGAGTGTTCTGTCGGAATTCCTCAACCGTTGGAGTCTCTGGACACTTTTAGTACCGACGGACCGCTTAAGACTTCAAGAACAAGACTAGCCGACTGAAATATAACTCGAAAATTAAATATAATAGTTTGCAAAAAACACGCTTTAATAGGAAACAAGGACCGATGACAATAATAATGAGACTTAGCGAACCCGAAGGCTCGATGCCGATACTACCAATCTCGCCTTACAGACTTCTGTCCTCGGACCACTATCCAAATCTTTTAGATCATTCTTAAAGAAATCTTCCTACCTACGTCTCGGTCTATTCTCAGACGCTTCACATTCGGCACCACGCTTATTAACTTCTTAATAATTCGTTCGTAACCAGCCAAACAACTTTGCAAGCCAATATTAATCTTCGCGACGTTACCTCTTGAACAATATTGGTCGGGAGCATACTTCGCAATGCCGCGGTGTGTAATCTCCTAAATTATCCAGTGGTTTTATCCTTTTTTGGACCGAATACTCTACGTAACACCTTATTTTCGAATACCATAAGTCGTTGTTCATCCTTCAGCGTTAGCGGTCACGTTTCTCATCCGTAAAGAAGAGTTGGAAGGATGATAGTTTTGTAAATTCTGATTTTCGTATTTCGGGGAAAAAGACTCCAGCTTAATTAGTAATGTTGAGATCGAATAATAACAAGCATTTCCTGCAGTCAATCGCGCCTTTATTTCCATTTGAATTTGAATAGACAACTCGAAAATAAAAAATGATAGTTTAAAAAACAAGCTTTGATGGGAAACAAGGACCGATGACAATACAACAATTTTGTCTTATTATCCTGACCAGGACCTTCGGATTATAGACTTCATATCCGAAGACACAGTAGTGTCCTGTGCCAAGTACTGAGGCGTTTCCTAAGGCATACATGTCTTAATCTTTGGAATATACAAAGGAAAGTGAAATCGGGTTATTTTTGTATTGAATAACCTATAACTAATGTCCTAAGTCATACATTGACTTGAAAAGGAGTTATTGCTTTTATTAGAACAGAATAGAAAAGTAAATGTACTCTGGTACTAAGTCCCTTAAGAATAACAAGCATGAACAGAAAATGAAATCAGGCCAGAAGTCTACACAATGGAAATTATAAATTATTTATAAAGTGCCCAAAAATTAAATGAAAACTACGAATTATGACATAATACTATGCAACTAAAGATAATAAGTAAATTTATAACAACTAATAAACACGTAAGCAAGGATGTTATGCGTAACTTCTTCAAAAAAAAAAAAACTTCTTTCTTTTTTTTAAATTATTTTATTGAATTGTACAACTGTAATATATACATCTAGTACAAGTATCCCATCTAGTGTATGGGAAGGGAGTATGTGGATGTCGAAAAAACTAGAATTGAAATGAGGATAGTGAAGAAGCATGACGGATATTAGGAGAGATTGAGTTCCACATTGTGGTGGAGCGGGTGAGGAAGGAACATTCGAATCCTTTGGTTCTGTGGGAACAAGTATAGAAATCGGAAAGGCCAGATCTTGCTTCATGGTGCTGGACTGAGGATTTGAGTTGGAAGAGGATTACTAAAGCTCGATTTAAATCCAAAAACTACGAGAACGACACGATTCCGCTCCCCTTAATGCAGTCAACTCTCTCTGGACAAAATTCCACATAAACTCTTATTCACCGCGACTATCCATCATATATTACGTGCATTATATATCCACAACTCCTAAGTCCGAAGAAGCAATAACTGCGGATTACTGTTTCATCAACGTTCCTCGAAGGGATTTAATATGGCCAATCCCACTGATGTGTTCGGATCCCCGGATGCTAAAGCGATTAAAAGTTGCTAATCATAATTAACGAGGGGAGCTGGGAAGTTCAGTGTGTAGCTATGTTACTGAGCTGGAGATCCAGAGTACTAATTCGGCCATGGAAGATTATTACTTAATCTGTTAACAGCCAGTGGAATCTATGGATCCTCCTTGTACTAATCAAGGGAATTTTAAAGGAGTATACTTTAGAGGGGGGGGAACCTTGAAAAAGAAATTCTAACCTTTAAAATAAGGTTGATAAGCGATACCGTTGGGTGTCACCAATCTCAACCATGTTGCTGACGCGAACCTACAAGTTTACCCCCTACCAAAAGTCGCTTAACGCGGCTCAAGAAATTTACACTTTAAAAAAATTAAGTGTAAGGGATCAACTTCACTAGGGTAGTCTCTATCATGTACTGATCCTAAAACCCTTCATGAGTTTATAGGTTATAATTATATAATTATAATTAAGAATATCGCAACATACTCCATCCCACTCGGTGTAAGGTATAAGACGAATTTAGAGACCCTTAACTTCCGTTGTCTTCAGAACTTCCTCAACCTCTGGGAAAACCCATTCTGGAATTCTCAACCTAACTGAAGAATTAGTCGAGGGAATCTTATCAATTTTCAACTTATATTGGTTCCAATCCCCCCCCCCTACTTCTCATATGGCCCTCAATTCACGTGGAAGTACAAAACCTTATCTTAAAACGATTTACTCGTGTGGAATTGAATTAAATTGTTGGCGTTCCTGAGCCTCGGTTCGTTTTAAAAAATATATTATTTACCTCTTAGAGTCAAAGCAAGAATGCTATTTTTCATCATGACTTATTTCAGGAGCGATATGAGTTTGGTACATGCTGTTGATTCAGGTTCATTTTTTTTATTTTTTTTTGGAGTATATACTTTTTATAAATAACATATTTTTTATGCTAAATTAAAAAAAAAAAACACTTTTTTTACGGTCATTTTTTTTTTTTTTTTACACGCATGAAAGATTCAAACAACTCTTATTGAAAAATTAGGCTCGTTGAGTTACAACTTTGTTCTTTTGAAGGAGCGGATATGATAACAAAAACTCATTACAGTAAAATTACTATCTGAAAAAGAAAATGGTCAGTGCGGAGGTCAAAAATGTAATTCCTTAAATAGTGATAAACTAATTGTTGTAAATTATTTTTATATGTTTTATCGGCCTCCACTAAGCCACCGCATTCCTCTGGTATTCAATCACTACAATCCAAAATCCTCCGTAAAATCTTTAGTGCTCCTTACTTTGTTACGAATAGAGTCATCCATAATGAGGTCATTGTCCCATTTGTTGCTGATTTGGCCCGAATGTGATATCAATTCTTTCATGACAAACTTTGTTTCCACTTAAACCCACTAGTTTCAAACCAATCCACTTCTTCAACTCCATTTTCAAGGAATTATTTCTCTGACCTTCGCCCGGACAATTCTTTTCCTATATATACAAGGTCAACTAACATTAGTCATCTCTCATCAAAAAAATCTCATTTACAGAATTCTAGCTATCACCGATTTCCAATAATCCTTATTTATAGGTTGAATCTAGACTTAATGAGGTACTGTCCAATATGATACTGCTGCTTTGCTTCATTAGGGAGTTGACCGAAAGTACTGGCTATTAGTAGGTAGGTGAATAAGTCCTGTAAGATGGAGAATAGAATATTGTAGTATAGTAGACCCCTTCACCAGAATAATTTGAAAATTTTGTGACAAAAAAGTAGATTTTTATGATCAGGAATCGAAGAAGATCGGGATAAAGAGCACTGAATTACTGAGCTGATAGTCGTGGATTTCAAACCGGTTGTGCCAGATGAATTATTTATTCTGATAGCGAACATGGATCTACTTTGGATTTATGGACTCTCCGGTTGCTCACCCAGCCTCTATAAAATGGGCACCCTAATTGGGGAAAAACCTGGCTGCGGATCGTGATCTCGAAAAAATCACCTCCCAGCACAACCGTTGTTCTATAAACAGTATATTCCCTACCGTGTACTGAATCCAATACCCTTCATTGGTGGACAGTTTTTTTACAGATGTATAATTAAATAATCTTTCATCTCATTAACAACATTTATGATAAAATAGAACGTTTCAAAACATCCATTATAAATATTAAATATTATCGTTATTATAAATATTAATTATTAATTACATTCCTGCACAACCGTTGGTTAAGTACTAAGCCACTGATTATGCACTACTACGTACTTCTTACTTATGTATGTTATTCTTACAGTTTGTTATAGTTTATTTATTTTTTATGACATTACAGCGTTTTAATTTTACTTTAAACTTTAAAATTTCTGTTTTCAGTACTTAAAATTATATGGTGGCTTCTTATAAGTAATCTCCATTCGCATGTGTTTTTTATAATTAAATTATTTAACTTATGAATACGACTCATTCCTTCATGGATCAATTATTATTTTGAAATGTAATTATTCATATAATGTAGAAGTCAATTATTTAAATTTATTTAATACATCATGAAAAAAGAGATGAGAAGAGAAAGGGGGAAATATTGCAAAATATTTTGTTTACCTTCAAAAATCCGGTTATTAATATTTTTTTCATTGTTTGTTCATCCCCATTAATTATCTTTGCACATCTTTTATTTGCTTAGTTATCACTGTTTCCCGTGTTTTTACTGCTACGAAAAGGATTAAATAAATACATTATGACTTATATATTTAAAAAAAATACCTTTGGGTTCTCTCACTTGTATATATATATATATATATATATATATATATATATATATATGTATGTAAATTAATTATACAAAAAATGTTAATTTAGATAATCATAAAAAAGGATTAATTTATTTAATGCTCCAATTTCTGTATATGTGAGCAGTTCAAGTAACAATGACAATAAGACGATAAAGATTCATTTAGTGGCATCGCTATCAAATAAATTTAAACCTTCCTAGGCCGGCTTCGAACCAACACCTCAGCAGTTACGAACTTGCTAAGATGGCTCTCACGACCTATATATTCTATGTCTATTGTCCCTATTTATCGCTCATATTAACGAAAATATATAACTTTATTACTATCAAACCTATATAATGAACTCTATGCGTAGAATAATATCACCAAGCCATATTTCCTTTCTAAGGCGCTCGGAAAGAAAATATTCCCCGACCCAGTTGCTTAGAACAGCGCTTGGAGAATTGCCAATGGTTCGCTTCTCCTAACTTCTTTATGTACCATAAATCATTTACAGACACTTCAAAGCAATAATAAACAAATAAAGAGACACATAATTTATTTATAAATATGAACGAAAGATCGGATAATCAATTATTTGTTGTTGTTTTTTTCACTGTTTAATATAAAAAGATATTTAAACTGTTTTAAATAATTTAAACGTATATTTTATTTTATAATTCATAATATATTTCAATAATTTAATTTTTTCTAGATAAAGAATGTTATGCCAAATAACAATATTCTGGTATTTCAGAAATTAACTGTATTATTTTAATTTAAATCAACTATCCTGTTAAAAAAGACAATAACAATTTAAATTAATGTTGACAATGCACATGGATACTTTTCATCCTCTTATTTTAAATTGTACAGACATAACAATTAATTATTACAATAAAATTGCTAAGATTATTACTACCATTATTAAAAACATTCAAATAAGTTATGGTTTAACGACTATCTATTACCATAAATAATTGAATACAAACTTGGGATTTTGCGTTTAGTACGCGAGTGTACCGTTTCTAGGAGAACTATTGAGACGGGAAGTGGCATGATCTCCCACGCTCAACCCCCTTTTAAGAGTGCTTACTTTATAGAGACTGAGTGTGCCAATAGAGGGTCTCCAGATCCCACAGGATCCATCTCTGACTGCAAACAGATTATAAAACTATCTGCCACTGCGGGATTTGAATTCCAGACGTCGGCGCGGGAACTACGCCCCCCCCCCCTGTGTCTTATTAACCAACTTTTTTCTTGTACTAATGCTTCATTCTTATTATATCAATTTGTTATTTTTTACAAGCATTGATACAAAATCATAAATTGTATAAGTTATGAAATTACTAAACAAAAGGAGCCAATATAAATATTTAAATATATTTGAAATCTAGCTATTCCTAACTAATTTGTATGCAAAGAAATTGATATTTTAGATTTTTAGTAGCTATGGGCGGTTAGAAATTGGTTCAAGTATTTCTTTAATTTAGTTTATATCATATTTTTGCAAGTATGTAATTTAAAAAATTTAATTATTCCTTAATATTGAAATTGAATTTAAAAATAAAAAATGCACTATATAATATTGAATTGCGTATAGCTCGATTCTAAAATCCCTTATTTTAGAATCCTTAAGGCCGCATTTAAACTAAGGCGATATTGGATAAGTGATATATCGTAAGAAATATATAGCTACAATTTATTGGGGGGATGGTTCAATAACCGCTGCCAATAAATCGGCACGATCTGAGCGATAAAAATTTGGTTGATACACAATTTTTACCGCTTCAGTTACCAAAGACATGAATTACCGATTTATCTTCTCTTCTTCCCGTCATATTCACAGCTCGAGATATCGGACAATACAAAACGCATGAGATATGTATCACTTGCGATATATTGCACAACAGCGAATATTTGTTTTTTTAACCTCACGCTTAAGATTTCATGGAACTGCCGGTGCGTATCGCGAATCGTATATCGCTCGCGATATATCTCTCATCTTACATCGCATCAGGTAAACGCGCCAAAAGACGTTCATCCTTCAACTTTAAACACCTACGCTTCATATCCATAAAGAATACTTGTATGATAGTTTTATAAATTAAGACCAATTAAAATAAGACTTAAAATAAATAATGAAATATTAATAATTTTAAATTATTATTAGGTTAGTTTATGAAGAGGCAGTAGAAATTCCAACTAAAATATAGACTCATAACACAAAAGCTGTGAATATGAATTTCGTTTCCTGACGGAATTCCGCTTTCTAATACCAACAAAGCTTTTATCATCTGGGGGTCTGTGGATTACTGTGTGTGTTTGAATAAATCATATCTCTACGGAACACTGACATATCCTGGTTTTTTAAATATTTTCTTGGACGTATAAGCATAAATTCTCGTATCTCATAAACTATACAGTACAAATATATTACAGACAATACTTAAAGGAATTTAGCGATCTTTAAGAAATGTTAATGGCAATTATTAATTGAAAAACTACTAAGAAAAAAATTATAGACGAACAAAAAATGAACTGTAAATATATTTCGTTGTTAAGTAGGTTTTTTAAAATTTATTACAAACAGGACAATACTTATAGAAAATCAAATCCAAACGTTTTTCATCCGAGCAGTCTGTCTTAGGAGATACCCTTAATTGGAAGAAAAACCTGAGTCTTGAACGTGATCTCGAACAAACCACCTCTCTGCGCAACCGTTATCTGAGAAAAATTATACTAATGAACCAAAGGCAGGCCCTTCATGGACTGTTATTTACCTAAGTGTTATTTACCAAATACAACCATTTTTCGTGAAACGGTATCAGTTCCGCAGGTTGTCTCTTTTAGTTGATTCACGACAAGTTATAACTTCGTTAAATTTTAATATTCTCTAAAAGAAAAATAACATTGAGTTTTAGTATGAAAAACATAAAAATTTCGGTAATAATTTTATCATGATCAACGTTTTAACAATTATTTCGAAGTATACATGATTAATGAACCTAAACAGTATGTGTAAATCGGTTCTTTAATCTATGTACAGTAAATCTTAGCTAATATGTGTAAGCAGTAAAAAAGTTGTTTTTATTTTCGAGAATATTAAAAAAGAAACGAATGGAAAATTGAGACGACCCGTGATATAACGATCAGCATAACAAAGAACTAAACCCAAGATCGCGGGTTCGTAGCACGCCAGGTGGCCCTAGGAATTTTGAAAGGAGTAAAAAAACCTCGGTTATGCCGTCCTTCGAAAGGGTCGTTATATGGAGGTCCCGAGCCTAAACGATGTCAGGTACTCGTTACAAATCCCTCTCCTAATAAAATCAGGATTGGCAAAACTTAGGGATCCCACTGTAGCATCGTACGATTAGCCATAGCAGCATAAGTGACGTTAAATTAAAAAAACGAACGAATGATAAGTTCTGACTTGTTTCGAAGCGACAACCTGCGGAACTGATACCCATGAAACATATAAATGCATTCAAAATAAGTACTCCTCAATGTTTATCATTTATATTCTTATTTAACTCATCGTTTTATCAGCAATGAATTCCTGAGTTGGCTTTTATCTCCTGAGATGATCAGTAACATTTATCACTGATCTCTGTATCTAATCATAGGGATCTCTAAGGGGCGAGCAATTTGTTGGGAATGCTCTTCCTAATGCATTATTGATGTAGACGTCTCCAAAGGCAATGAATGTCTTTCTTGGAGTGATAGTGAAAGACACCATTCCCCTCAATATTTCTTTTTATCGGCTCTTTTCTTAACTAGTGTATAAACAATATATGCTTATTTTCTTTATGTGGTTCAACATCTATATGCGATTAATCATCACGTGAAACCTTGATATCCATTACTAAATTCATTAAAGCATTAAAATTCATAGCTGCATTCATTGTAGCATTAAACTGCATCTCTCTATTCATTATAGCATTAAAATTCATAACTATACTATCCTTTAAACTTATAAACTATATGTGCCTCTATTATCATTCCAGATAAGTACTTTGATTTAGTCTTAAAATTGACATTATATATTATTTATTACTAAAAATATTTTTCACAAGGTAAGTATATATTAATTATACTTAAGAATTAAAAATATAAAAAAAAAATTAAATACAAAAGATTAAAAAAATGTAGTTGAAAATAGTTAGAGGGTCAGATTACATTATTATCACCCTTTTTTTTTATAATAATGTAACCTGACACTGTAACCAATAGTTTCTGGCATCTTGGTTTTTCCATATAATTCTTATACAAAATATCATATATTGATTGAACTTATTAAATTTTAAAAAATATATATATATTAAAATAAATATTTTCTGTTTTTTTTGTGTGTTTTTTATGTATTTTAAAATATCTTAATGCATAAAGTTTGAAGATAACAGAGAAATATAAAATACAGAATTATACAAAAATCATCCTGTACTTCACTGATCAAAGTTTAAAACATTTTTAATATTAGCATTGACCATGGAGGATAGCTAATCCCCAGGAAAAAAAATATATATATTGTAAAAATATTTATGACGTTGAAAATGCTTTTTATAAGGTATCTATACTTATTTTACTGATTGTTGGGACATAATGTTTAAAATTGTGAAATTTCCTTATTATAATTGTTAATTTTTACAATTTTATAACTTTTTCGAGTTATATTTGATTGTTAAAGGATGCAAAAAAAGTATGTAGAAAGATTGAAAATGACATAAATTTGTCGAAACGTCTTAATAAAAGAAGAATATATACAGACTGGATAAATTGTTTTTTTCACCATTTTTTATAAAAATCTAAGATTTATAGCACAGTGTTACATCGTATTTTAAAATTATATTATTATCTTGGCGTAGGGAGTTGGCGCCCCCATCGCCCAGTCATCTTACTGCAATCAGCCACTGGTCCTCCAGGTTGGGGGAAACCCAATAACGTGGGCCAGATCACCCTTTCTCCAGAGGGGGGATAAATTTTCAGGATACCAGTTGTCCCGAGAATACTGGGCCTCCATGGTAGAAAATCTATTCAAATTAAACAAAGTAGTGTCCTGGCTCCTCGACGCTAGAAATGGCATAACAGGGAGCAAAAGAAGAAGAAGAAGAAAATATTAATATCAATTATTAATCAATTGATAGTTAGAAAAGTAATTAGAAAATTATTTTAGAAAATTTCAGTAAATATCATTATCGTTAAAATAGTTAAAAATAGTGATTAAAATAATGGAATAATTTTTTTTTTAACTACATACAACATATTTTTAATTTTTATATTTATATCATTGTTATGTTTATTTTAATAAATCCGTCTAATGATATATTAATGAATAGCTGCATCTTCCTTATTGATATTAATCAGAATAAAATTACTTAAAAAATGATAATAAATATGGAAATAATTTTAATTTTTTTAAATATTGTTAATTAAGATATCAATTAAAATAATTTTAGTTCATTACAAAAATTGTTATTTATTATTTGTTTAAAGAAACATTTATTTATGATATATTGGGGGAAAATGTACATTGATTAGCAGAACAATAACAATATAAAAATAAGAAAGGACTGCAAAATATATTCAATATTGTATCATATTTTAAATATTATAATAGAACTTTTTCCTGATCGATCACAAACAATTAACAGAGAAGTTAATTGGCCACAACTTAGTATTTTATTTTTTAAAAATACAATATTTTATTTTGTACAATCTAATTATTTAAAAACATAACAATGATATATAGAAAAGATATAGAAAACCAATTTACTAGAATAATCCTAAGAAAACCCGGGCTGAGAAGAGTTTCCTAACAACAGAAAACAAAAATATTTCTATTTCTTTTATAGTTAAAAACCAATAATGATAAATTCCCCCACTTATTAAACTATTTTAATAACTAATTAAAACTATATTCGCATTGACAAAGGAGTTCATTTAAAATAAAAGGAAAACATAAAAATAGTCATAAGTATAGAAATATATATATATAGAAAAAATTAAAGTAAAGAAATATATTATCATAGTATTTTTTTCATATTAAATAATATAAAAATAAAGTAGATTTAATAAATTGAAACTGCAATAAATGGAAACCTTAATTCTAATTGAAAAAAAAATTAAAATAATCAAAAGTATAGTGGAAAAAAATAAGTACAATTAATATATATTATCTTAATGTTTTTGCTTCCCTTTTTATTTATTTATTTTACATAATAAATACTGATACTTTTTAAAAGGGGAGCGGAGTGGTTCAGTGGTAGAGCACTGAGTTGCCATCCCGGAATCCTTGATCAAATCCCGCAGCGGGCAGTACTTTTATTTAGTCTGTTTGCAGCGGGAGATTGATCATATGGGGTCTATGACACTCCTGGGGCTCACACAGCCTCTATAAAATATTATAAAAATAGGGTACCCATAACAAGGGAGGAAAATCTGGCGGTTGAAGACCTAGGACAAGTCACCTCCTTGCAGAACCATTGTCCATGACACAGTACATTCTCTACCATGCACTGTACCCCAGAACCGTTCACGGGTCCGTAGTGGTACAGGGTTTTTTTTACATAAAAAATAAAACAGATTTAATAAATTTAAACTGCAATAATTGGAGGTTTTAATTCTAACTGAAAAAAACATCAAAATATTCTAAAGTATAAATAAAAAATAAATAAGAACACTTAATATATTTACATATAATAAATTTAAACTACAATAAATAGGAGTCCTAACTCTTAACTGTTACGTTTGAATATCGTAACGATTATCTCTTTGAATGATTTTTTGTTATTGCACCATTTGTATAGAAACGAATAAATATCGAAACTATGGGAAACAGTTCTTTAGCAATGTTGAGATAAAACGTTATTTATTAGCGATGAAAGCTATCATTACCTTATTTTGTTTCCGATAATTTATTTGTTTATTTATCACACTTCTAGTAAGAAATGATCTTATTGAGTTCGGTCACGCTATAGATAGGTTAACTGCAATATCTGTTTAATATTCGCGTTTTATATAAAATATTATTTATTTACGATCAGTAGAATTCTCTGATTATAAACTTTAAAATGTGTTTGAAACATTAACTGTTAATACGTGAAAACACATATAGGATAAAACAGAATAGAAAAGACAAATTATTCTGAAACAATGCCTCTTGATAATAACAAAGTTGTATTGTAAATAGTGCAAAAAAAAAATCATACTGACCTGAAAAGTACGTATTAAAATAAAAAAATAACAATATAAATGTAGAAAATAATTCTTGTGAAACATATAGAATTAACCATAAACTAGAAAAGATAGAAATCAACTCGTATTTAATAACAAAAACGTAATCATTGAAATATATGTATGTATAATTATGTGCTTATCTTCATAATAAATATATTTAAATGCTTTACTCCAAGATATGGAAATTTTATAAAATGGAACATTGATGAGAAAATGAATATATGAATTATAAATTTAAAAATAAATACAGAGAATATTCGGCATTCTTTATAACAATAAGAACAAATTATAGAACAAATAAAAGAATCCGCCATGCTCGGAAAAAAGAATGTTCATTTAACGTCACTTTATGCTGCTATGGCTAATCGGAGAAAAAAGAATGTTCTTAACATAATATACAATATATACTTGTATATGTACAGTACAGTAATACAGTAATCCTAATTTACAAACTTAAACTAATTTAATAATGTAATTAATTAAACAATAACTAATTTTAATAATGCTACAGGCATAAATCGATCCTGTGGGATTTGAAGACCTGCAAAGGGTTCACCCATTCTCTATAAAAATAGTACCCTTAATCGGAAGTTTTATGGTAGTTGAGGGTAATTTCCGCCAAATCGTTATCGTTCACAACCTTTGGCTTAGTCAAAGTCACCAACACCTACTGAACCCAATAAATCCCTTAGCACTGTGATATATAATGATGTAATTTATTTCATGAACCTTTTTTGACGTCACCGAAATGTTAGGGATGTTCCTGGGTGACGTACAGTACATTATTGAATAATTCAATTATTTCATTTGTCGATTTTGTCTTGTTTAAATTTCGATTATTCAAATGATGCCCGTTGAATGTCAAGAGGTAATGGGTTGCAGTTTAAATTGGTACGTATATAACAATAAGAATGCATATTTAAATAAGAATAAGATATTGATTTTTCAGTTAGTTAATTAAGATAATAATATAAGACGTTGCAAATAGTTGAAATTAAATATAATTTTTTTTTTTAATAAAGATAAAATAATGTTTTTGTTTTTTTAAAGATAAATAATTATAAATTCAAAAATCTACAGGCGTTGATGACCCTAGGGTTTTACGCCTCCAACAACAAAAAAACAAACAAATAAATATAATAAAATGGTAGTGGAGTGATTTGTTACATTAGAACTAAAAACCTGTACCACTACAATCCATGAAGCGGCTAGAGGTCAATAAATATTAGAGGTAATACTGTTCCAAGAACAACGGTTGTGCAAGGAGCTGATGTGTCTGAGGTCATACTCATCTGCCGTAATTTTCTTCCAATTAAGGGTAATCACTATATAGAGGCTGGGAGAGTCCCAAAATTCGGTAGATCCCGCAGGATCCATCCGCAGCTGTTAAAAGATTAAATAATTTATTTCAATTTGATATATTTCACTGGACTGAATACTTTAAATAATATATAATAAGGCAAAAAAAAATATTATCCAGTCATACTTCATCTTTTATCAATTCTTCATACGTATCGATATTTAGTCATTATAAATTGCTAAAATTTATGGTTTTATGCATCAACCTATATTGCACATAACTATATAAAGTTACGTCAATTTTTCTCTAAAAATCATTTTTATAATATTAATTAAATTTTTATTTCCAACAACCATTGAGTGATGCTATCCATTACTCAACTAAAACTGGTATGGGAAGTCCCACTTTCCCTCACTAGTGAGGGAAAGTAACAGACACTTAGATCGAATTTGACAATCAGCACTCTGCTATTTTAAATGTTAAATGGCGATATTATAATATTATTCATTTTATATTCCTAAAATGTTAAAATAAATAATTTTAGAACTATAATATATTTAATTCAAGAGAGATTTTATTTATTTTGAAACGATTTTATAGAAATATTTAATATAACCTTATATGTATTAAAACCTTCGCACATCAGAAATTTGGAGATCTAGCATTAGCACTACGCACTAGCGCTAGTGTAGTTTTAACAAGTCTAAAGTTTCACTTAAAATTCACTCGGGTGTGATAAAGTGGCACTTTCCTCACTTGTCAAATAAATTAATATTCTTCATCTAGGAAAGATGAAGAATATTCTTTCTCCCACGGTCAACTACAAGTTTAAGGAATGATTTAAGAATTTAAACTGATTGTTGACCATGGGAGATAAGTATTTCCTGGATGAAGAAATTAAAAAAAAAAATTAATAAATGTAACTTTATACAGTAATGTGGATTATATGTAGGTTGATGCATTAAACCATAAATTTTAGCAATTGATAATGACTAATGTCGATACGTATGAAGAATTAATAAGAGATGAAGTACGACTGGATAATGGTTTTTTTCTTCCTTGATTATATTTATTTATAATAATAATAATTTATTAGCGACCCGATGTAAGAAACTCGGTAAATCAGCGTTGGTGCTTTTCGCTACTTGTTCCCATGCGCGAGCGGTTACATTTTGTAACCGTTATATTTCTAACACCTGATTTCTTTTATGTTCGTTCTTGTTAGCTGAGTTTTGTTTGTTGCTGATTTGTTCTAGATTCATTGTTGTTATTATTTATTATTACATTATATTATATTATTATTATATTATATTTATTATTATGTTATCGTTTCTTGTGACTGTTCCTGATAGAACTGGCTGTACAATTATTGAGAAAATTATCGAAAATATTGCAGATGGTAGCACAATTTATTCTGGACAGCTGGAAAGGTTATCAAACCAATATAATAGAAAAAGAGGGATTTCAACATGCTAAGGTCAATCATAAATATAATTTCATTGATCCTGATACGGGAGTACATACTCAAACAGTCGAGAGAATGTGGGGCAGTGCTAAATGGAGGAACAAGAGACATAGGGGGACAGCGAGACATTTAGAATCATACTCATCAGAATTCGTATGGCGACAGCATCAGTTAAAAGGAAATGGATACTGTTTCGAATCGATGTTGAACTGTATTTCGGCCCATTTTCCTCCGAAATCCGATTAACCACTATCTTTTTTAATAAATTATTTGGATTTTTCATTATTTGGATTTTTCGTGATATATTCCATTATTTATTTCTATATTATCCATTATTTTAATTGTTCATGATATATTCCATTAGTAAATAAATTATTTTGATTTATAATCGTTGATGATTATTTAAAAAATTTAAAATTCTAACCCTAGAAATATAACGGTTACAAAATGTAACCGCTCGCGCATGTAACAAGTAGGGAAAAATAACTGCGGCGGCGTTAACACACAAGTACCTCAGCGCTTAACACATTGAGCTGTACCACTCCCCATGGGAATGGAGCCTTCCTTTTCTCTTAGAAACAATTATATTTTTTTCTGTTTTTTTTTTATATGATAATATGTTAATAATTTTATGTATGACAAGTAATCCTTGAAGCTCCAAGATCAACGTACCTTTTTCCTCCCAGAGTAGTGAGAGGTAAAGTCTAAATTATACCTAGCAAATTGGCCCAAGAGCTCTCCTGTAACTTGCTCCTAACGAAGTTTGCTTAGTTGATTTATTTTTCTTCATCAAAACTCGCTTCAAAGGGCTAAGGGCCAGGTCTCTATTAAATATTCTTTTGTTGTTGTTTTTTATTTGTATGTTCCTACTTAAATGAGAAGTTAATTGGCCGCAACTTTATTACATTTTTACAACCGCTATCTTCGTTTTAATTAAAAATTAGCCTTTTGTGGATTTCAGAATCTACAACAAGCTCGAAACTCTGTCAGAACTAATTATTTCATTAAAAAAAAATATCAGTACTCCTACATCCACTGAAAGGTATTTGGTTAAGTACATGGTAGAGACTGAACTGTTATTGAGAACGCGGTTGTGCAGGGAGATTATTTGGCACGGTTCAACCTTGCCCGCCAGGTTTCCCCGCAATTAAGGATACCTACATTATAGAGACTATTAGATCTCATGGTCTGGTGTTGTTACCAATTAAAATAATTATATAAAATAATATCTGCCAAAGTCGGATTTGAACCTAAAACCAACAACACGGCTACTCAGTACTCTACGCACTAAACATACAGTACCTCTTCATCGCATGTAGAACATTGAGATCAGTACATGGATTTTACTTCAAGATTTACTACACAAACGCCAAGCGGCTCTGTTTCGGAAAACGCATGCAGCTTACTTATTCGGTAATTATGATTACATATATGAAATTACTCCATATGTTTGAGAATGATTGGAGACGAAGGTCTTAGTGCTCAAATCGATGAGTCCTGCTTCTCCAAAAGGAAATATAATGTGGGGAGGATATACCAGCAGCAATGGGAGTTCGGGGCCGTATGCAGGGAAACTAGGGAGTGTTTCCTATATTCTGTCCCATGTAGAACAGATGACATGCCGACTTCTTGCATTAAAGTTGCAATACGACCTGGGACAACATTGCTGGAAAGCAAATTGAAGGCATGATGCATAAACATTACGCTGTTGACTATTAAAAAAATTTCGTTGACTTAAACACAGGAGCTCATACCCAAAGGGGGGAACAAGTAGAAATATGCTGGATTCAAATCTAAGAGAAGGTATGAGTAAAATTTTTGTTTGTTGTTGTTTGTTTGTTCATGTAACGTCACTTTATGCGTTTAAATTTATGAATTTATTATGAATTATTATGAATTTAATGAAAATTTATGAGTAAAATTTTTTATTTTGAAGTGAAAAGATCTATCCGGGCAGGGATCGAAACCGGGTACTTCGCATCTCTAGCGTGGTACTCTACCAACTAAGCTACCAGGGCTCGTAACGAGGCCAGGAGGATAGAGGCCCCGGGTTCGAATCCCGGCCAGGACAATTCTTTTCCTGGCCTGGTTACGAGCCCTGGTAGCTTAGTTGGTAGAGTAAGGCGCTAGTGATGCGGAGGACCCGGGTTCGAATCCCGGCCCAGACAAATCTTTTTTTCCTCTAAATAAACATATTTAAATATCACAATAAAATAAAAATTAAAAATTACAAGAAAGAATGTTTATTACTAAGATTTTAGAAAACATTGCTGATTTTTATCCACAAATTTAATTCAAATTCTTTTGTTTTGAGGTTATTTATAAATATACACATGTTTTGTTATGAGTATTACAGATATCTAAAAAATAAGATGTATGCGTTTTCCGAAACAGACCCCGCCAGGATTTCAATTAATTAAAAAAGACTCACGTACATGACTATTAATAATGTTACGGGCTACTGGGTGTAAAATGGACTAAACTATTACTTAATTCAATAATCTAATATTTATTAACAAATTAGAAAGAATACAATGCGATTATTTAAAACAGTTAAATTATTAAACTAACATCAATTTACAGTAACAATATTCTACTAAATGTTATCTAATTTCTAAGATAATATACAAATAATATAAGATATTGCTAATACTAAGTAACTAAATTATTTATATAAATTTGTACAAATACAATAATATTACACTATAGCTTACAATTACAAATTAACACTTACAGTTCGCTAACTAAAGTCCACCGACCGTAAGACTCTCCAAATATGACAAACTGCCACACAGTTTATTACACTTATTACACGGTCACTAATTGTCACTGTTGCTCACTAAGCACTTATTACAGACTGATACTAATACTAACTAACTCACACACACTGCCACTAGTTAACGACTGCTACTCACTGGCTTATTACAGATTCGTCTTATTACTACCTTAATACTACTCGCGGCCCGAACAGCTGTCCTTTTTATATAGGCAAGGCCGGTCGGGGTGGGGATTTCTCGGAAGAAGACCACCTAGTCCAATCGAGCCCGATCCAGAAGCTTCTACGCCATTCTATAATCCCTTCCGCTTAATCCCATTGTTTGCCTAATCTTCTCAGCCGGTTCTCGTCCCCGCTCTGACCGTAACACTGCCCCCTCCTTAAAAGTGCTCTGCCCCAGAGCATAGTCCGGAGAAATCGGGCGGTTATGAGCTTCCCTCGATGAAGACGTATTTCCTTTCCAGGGGTTGAACGTGCACACCAATATGGCGACTCCAGAGTTGGCGAATGTCTGTTCAAGCATGTTCCTAACAACCTTCCACTCCAGGCCGTCATATCCACAGCCCAACTTAGGGATCGCGAGCTTGGTGACACGCAGTCTCAGAAGCTTACTCCGCAAGTCGTCGAGGCTTCGCCGCAGTGCGTCATATGTGGGCTTCTGATCAGTAGCACACTTGGTAACTAAGTAGAACAGGTGTCGTCCTTCGTGCGTATGGTGGAGTGCTTTCCCGACGCTTGGTCCTTGGCGTTCCAGTTCCTCAGTTCCAGCAAACTTCTTCCTGAAGACCGTTGCAATGCCTCGGGAAGTCCTCAGATCTTCGGCGACACAATGGGCCAGAGAAAAGTCTGCGGGTAACGAGAAGATATCTCTGTATACTGTCTGAGTTACTCCACGGGAACCTTGTACCTTAGGTTGTGCAACTGATACCTTACTGGCCTCCACGTTGTTGAGGTACCTGACTTGCTGGTCTTTTGTCGGGCCATGGTCTCCTTTGTATTGGGCCAGTCTATTAAAATGGACTACCCTGGGTTTTCCTTTTGGCTGCTTTCTGATCCTATAGATGACGTCGTTTATCCTATTGATGATCTCAAACGGGCCATCCCAGGAGTTCTGAAGTTTAGGTGAGTAGCCTCGCCTCCTTCGAGGATCATGTAGCCAGACCAAATCTCCAGGTTGGAATCCACCTTTCTCTGCCCTGATGTCGTAACGCCCCTTCATTCTGTCACTGGCTCCCTGGATGTTTGCACGAACCTGCCGAAGTATGACTTCTTCGTCTCCCATCGTCAGCACACCTCTCGACATGTCCAGCTTGATCCCGTATGCCATCATGAAGTCCATGCCCAATATGACATCTTCATCGATCTCTGCCACGAGAGCGCGGTGCTTCAGATGTTGACCCCCGATGATGAAGGTGGCAACTGTCTCCCCGTAGACCTTGGCTGGCTGTCCCGTGGCAGTCCGTAATGCCCAAGTTGTTGGTAAGATCTTCTCAGCTGGAAGTGTCTTGGAGTTCAAGATTGTCATGCTCGCGCCGGTATCCACTAGAAGGCTTCGCAGCCGCCCGTTCACCATCCCATCAGCGTAGAAGCTGTTCGTTCTGCTTCCTATCGACGCAACTCTGATGGCCTTCCTGGGGGCTTTGACGTTACGGGTTGGACATTTGCTTCTAGGATGTCCAAGCTGGCCGCAGCCCCAACAGCGTATCTCCTTCTTATGGGTCCTGAGAGCCTCCAAAACTTTCGTCACTATGTCCTCGACGCTGGGGTACGCATTTGGCTCCGCTTCTGCTGCTCGTACGCGCGCATGGCCCCGTACAGACTGTCTAACAGCCTCGAACTCCATGGCCTGGGATAATGCGTCTCCTAAAGTTTTCGGCCGGGCGAGCTTCACTGCTTGTTGTGTCTCTGGGTCCCGAAGTCCATCGAGGAATTTGTCGACAGCCAAGCTTTCGTAGACATCGTCGGTGACCGATGGGTAGGCGTTCCTCACTAGCCGGGCAATATCCGCTTCAAATTCCTGTAAAGTCTCGTTGGTCTTCTGGATCCTGCTTCTCAGCTGTGAGCGATACAGCTGGTCCATGTGGCGGTGGCCGAAACGCATCTCCAGTCTTCTCATCAGCTCCCCGTAGTTGGACCGCTCCGACATGGGCATCCCCTGCAGCACTCCTAAGGCGTCTCCACGCAAGGCCAGGCACAATGCTGAAGCTTGGGTCTCCTGCGACCACCCGTGGATCGAAGCCGCGGTCTCGAAGAGAGTCATGTAGTCTTCCCACGGCGTCTTCCCGTCGAATACTGGAATGGTATTGTGAGTTGGCGGCGCCCCAGCATAGGCGGGTAGAATGCTATTACGATGGCTGCCCTCGGAGGAACGGTCGGTGTCGTTCGTCGGTGGGTTGCTCTTACGTCCCTCGAGAGCTTCCATTCTTAGCCTAACTTCGTTCACTTTTTCTCCTAGCCTAGATTCTACATCAGCTACTTTATTATCTACATCGGCTAACTTATTATCTACATTAGCTAACTTATTATCTACATTGGATAACTTATTATCTACATTTGCTAACTTATTCTCAACATTTTCCATCAACTTAGTCTCTAACGTGCCTAACTTAGACTCTAATGTATCCAATAAATCACTTCTTACAGTACCCAGCTCATTACCTAGCTCATTTTTAACATTGCTTAACTCATTTTTAACAGTACCTAATTCCTTACCAAGCTTATTTTCTACATTGCCTAATTCATTTTTAACACTACTTAATTCATTACCTAGCTTATTTTCTACATTGCCTAATTCATTTTTAAAAGTTGCAGACAACTTGCTTAAATCAGTTTCAAACAGAACGTCCTCTGGATTTTCCCCCAACTCTACAAAAAATTGACGCAAGCGATGTTGCAGTACACTTTTATTTCCGGAAGAATCCAGATCACGTTCTTCTAATTCCCGTTTTAAATCCGCAACTTTTAAATCCATCAATTTAAGACTTTGAGAAGCCATTTTTCAAACAGTAGCCCAATTATTACAAAATGCAAGACAAAATAACAATTACACAAGATCCCACTTCTGACACCAATTTGTTACGGGCTACTGGGTGTAAAATGGACTAAACTATTACTTAATTCAATAATCTAATATTTATTAACAAATTAGAAAGAATACAATGCGATTATTTAAAACAGTTAAATTATTAAACTAACATCAATTTACAGTAACAATATTCTACTAAATGTTATCTAATTTCTAAGATAATATACAAATAATATAAGATATTGCTAATACTAAGTAACTAAATTATTTATATAAATTTGTACAAATACAATAATATTACACTATAGCTTACAATTACAAATTAACACTTACAGTTCGCTAACTAAAGTCCACCGACCGTAAGACTCTCCAAATATGACAAACTGCCACACAGTTTATTACACTTATTACACGGTCACTAATTGTCACTGTTGCTCACTAAGCACTTATTACAGACTGATACTAATACTAACTAACTCACACACACTGCCACTAGTTAACGACTGCTACTCACTGGCTTATTACAGATTCGTCTTATTACTACCTTAATACTACTCGCGGCCCGAACAGCTGTCCTTTTTATATAGGCAAGGCCGGTCGGGGTGGGGATTTCTCGGAAGAAGACCACCTAGTCCAATCGAGCCCGATCCAGAAGCTTCTACGCCATTCTATAATCCCTTCCGCTTAATCCCATTGTTTGCCTAATCTTCTCAGCCGGTTCTCGTCCCCGCTCTGACCGTAACAATAAGAACTATTAGCTAACTTACGGAGTAGAGCTTTGGGGGCCCACTAAGCTATCAAATTCTTCTAGTAATCAATCCTTACAGTGCAAAATCCTTCGTAAAATCCTCAATGCTCCTTACTTTGTTACGAATAAAGTAATCCATGACCTCAATATTCCATTTGTGTCTCATTTGGTCGGAACCAAGCTTTCCAAGGCAAACTTTATTCCACTCAAAGGCACTACGTCCTAACCTAGGTACTTATTAAATTCCCGATTATCCTTCGAGGCGACTGAAAAGAAGATGGTCTCAAGACTTTTCAAGTTGAAATTGTAATTTGTGTACTACCACCGGGTTGTTTCTCTACATTCTATTCATCTGTATCCAGAGTTTTCAATAAGTAATTTGTACTAATAAATCTGAACATAGACTGGAAAAAAATATAAACCCGCTACAATCCATGAAGGGTATTGTACATGGTAGGGGATGTATTTTTACAAGCAAATGGTTGTACAAGGAGGCGTATTGACCGAGTTTTTCAACCACAATTATGAATAAGACGTTCTACTGTACTTGAATATACCCATTTTAATTATTTTTAATCAGGTTGGGTGGACCACAGAAGGGTCCCCGGATCCAGCAGAGTCGATTCACGTCTATTATCTACCGAATAGATAATTTATCCTCAATAGCTAGTCTCGAATTCATGCCCTTGATTTCAGTAACCCATCACCCAATACACGCATTGAAGAACCCCACAACATTTTTTTTTTTAATCAAAATAAATTCTATTGAAAAGAGCATTTTATTAGGTGAAAAAATATTACCATACAAAATACTTCAGTGGTATCTTCTGGTTTAGACCATGTCGCTAACTTGAAGATACCACTGAAGTATTTTGTATAAACAGTGGCCGTGGAAACCTAAAAGAGTAGTTAATACTACCATAGTTTGAGTATAATTTTGGAAATAAATTTTTAGTACATCAAAATACTGTTCTCAAAAAATTTGGTCTATATATTAACTATATTTACATTAACTAAAACAAATAAATATCTAATAAGTTAAAAATTTATTACTTTTACGGTGCCAAAAGTAATTTCTAAATATATTTACAACGTCTCGATCGACATGAATATTCTTATAAATTTTAAAACTAATTATTCCACTGATAACAATAAAGATTAATAATTAAAATAATTATTGGTGTTAATAAAGTTATTATTCATTGATTTAATTCTATCTGGATTGTAAAATATCATATTTGTTTTTAGTTAGAGTTTATTACGAGTGAATCGTTATTTACTGCTCATGACGGCAATTATTTCAGTAATTAGCAGTCTTAATTAAACTTTAATAATTCAATCCATCTCATTCCACATGGTCCAATTAAAATCCGTATAAATTTTAATCGTAATTCGGTCGAATAATTCATGTTTGTTTCGGAGAGTATTTAGAAATAGTACAAACCGATTTCACAACTTGGTGTAGTAAAGGAACTTGTTAAGAAACTGTGTTAAATAAAGACTTTAGGTGGATTAAAATTGATCAGAGGAAAATCGTATGAATTTAATACGCCATAGCTTATGTACACAAGAGTTACACTGGACGTGACAATGCGAGGTATGTTTTAAGTCCATAATCCAGACAACTTGGTTACGTTGCATAAAGCATTAAAGATGTACCAACAAAAATAAGTTGTTTTTTTGTTTGTTTGTGCTTAGAGGCGTAAAACCCTAGGGTCATCAACGCCAGTAGATTTTTGATTTTTATAATTTTTTATCTTTAAAAAAAATAAAAATAAAAATAAAATATACATATACACATATACACACGCATAGTAATGAATAATGCATCTATAATAAGGAAATAAAACAATCGGAAAAAACAACAAATGCATCTATAGCAGGGACAATGGAGGATCAAATATTGGTTATTAATTTACAGTTTGTATTGAATTTCACCACTTTGTCGACTTCAGATTTGCTGTCCCTAAGTGCTTCTCTAACATCGGGTGATATTTTGAGCTGATTTAGTATTTTTTTATAGGAGTAGCATTCCTCAAACATATGTCTGATGCTAAGATGTAGCCCAAGGCTTTAATTCCCTTTTTATATATTTCAATTTACTGGCTGGACTTTCATCCCACATTGCTTGCCATATTTTGTCTATGCATTCTTTAAGGGGGCGAGCAAGTTCTTGGGCGGTTAGAATAGCTGTGCCTCTACCTGGGAGGTTTAGAGCTGCTCGAGCAGCTTTGTCA
The DNA here is from genome assembly GCA_964056705.1 of Troilus luridus. Classification (NCBI taxonomy): domain Eukaryota; kingdom Metazoa; phylum Arthropoda; class Insecta; order Hemiptera; family Pentatomidae; genus Troilus; species Troilus luridus. Next base: position 44,652,903 of record OZ057417.1, on the reverse strand, counting down.
GCCATCTCGTTCCCGACAATACCCACATGTCCCGGGGCCCAGATGAAGAATATTTTTTTGCTTATTTGATTTAGCATTATTAGAAATTCGTGACTGCGTTGGACTATGGGGTTGTGCGAGTACATATTGTTCAATCCCTGGAGGGCGCTCATTGAATCGGAAATTATTACTATATTGTCGGTTTGTATATTTGTCATGGAGAAATGTAGAGCAGATGCTATGGCATTTAGTTCGGCGGTATAGACGTTGCAGAGGTGGTGTAGCTTTTTTTTTATGGGTTGAATTGGGCGTAATAAAGGCAGATCCAGTTGAGTTATCAGACTTTGAGCCATCTGTATATATTGCAGTGTGGTGTTGTAAAGATTGTATCAGTTCACAGAACATTTTTCGATATTGCGCGGTCGGGGTGTCTTGTTTACGGAACTTGGGCAGCTGTAGAAATACTTTGGGTGGTCTGTAAGTCCAGGGTGGTGTATATGTATCCATTATATTATGGAGTAATATGTCTTTAAGGAATATGCAAATGAGATTCTTTCTGCGAGAGGAATCTCGCATTATTAAAGGAAATTATTAATTAATTAATTCTACCCCCCACCCGGTGAATAAGTGGTTAACTCTAATTTTCTCGAAAATCAGATTCTTGTACTTAAGTAAGTGGAAATCGATTTATTTTCGTAATGTATAAGGGGCTAAGTAAGGCATTGGCTTGAAAAAGATGTATTGTTTTTATTACAACTCAATTTCAAGCAAAAAAATACGAGTATGATACGACTCCGGTTATCTGAAAGCAGAAACGCACTCTGGACAAAATTCGGGCTTATTAACCGGGGATGTAGAATTTTCATGAAAATTCGTAAATACAAAACTATAAGTCTATAACCCAAGAAGGGGCTTCGTTTCAGTACATGGTAGAGACTGTACTGTTTCTAGGACAACTGTTGTTCAGGGAGGTGATTTATCCGAGATCCCACTCAACCTGTAGAGACTGACTGAACACCGAGAGGTTATGGAGATATTATAGTGATCATCCATTACTGTTAACAGATTACACAATTGATCTGTCTCCTCTGGATTCGAACGCGGAAAATTTAGCATTGCAACTTAGAACTCGACACTCTACCGCAATCCCAATAGAATCACTTATTAACAGAGCTGGGGTGATTCTTTTTTTGAAATTTTAAATTACCTTTATAGGAATCACGCTAATCATCTATCTGATTAGAGAAAGTAGAGTGAATCGTCGATTATCCTAACGTAGAGTTACCTAAACTGCCTTCAGATTATCGGAAAATATACATTTGAGTTGGTCGACATTGCTATTACTAATAAATAAGTTTGAAGAGTATTTCCTGTAAAATTTGAATTCCTATAACTATTACTTAATATTAATTAAAATAATTATTACATTAATTAAAATAATTAGAGAATTAAATGCCATGAAGAGGAAGTCGAGATTCCTTTTTTTTTAAGTGATACTTTTTTTTGAGATTTTAGTTTTTATTTAATTTTAAATTATATACATACATTTTAAACATTGGTGGGATAATCCCTTACAATGAGAATGATTTTGGATACATGGTTGTTTGGTTAATAAGTTTTTGTTGTTGGTAAAAATTTAAAAAACCCTACAGAAAAAAGAAGTACATAGGATTTTATACAAAAGATATACATTTATAATAGTACATACAAAACATTTTTATATACAACATTATTATTATATACTACATTATATAGCATATAAGAACATTGATTTAAGGAAGAACTCATTTCAATATATATATTATTTATAGTAGAATGTGTTTTGTTCGTTTGTGTCTGTATTTTGGTGTTGTTGTTTTTGTATAATTTCCTATTTCTTGAATAAGTATGTTGTCTGATAGTTGGCATGAGGTGAAGAATCTGAGGGTTTGTTGGTGTATAAATTCATGTATTGTTGGGATATCTAGTTCATTGTGCATTGTGGTGATTTGAGTATATATTGGATAAGTGATACTCGATTATACGAGCCTCTCCCGAAAACATTAGCCTGGATAGTAGACCTGGTGCATTTATTCTCGCTAAAATTTTCAACGGACCTCATATTGATCATTCTAGAATTATTGTATACAACAATGGTGATTACGTTTTAGTCAGGTTCAACGTGAGAAACACGGAATATCGTTATGCTGCTGTTATTAATAAAGTGGATGATAATGATGGCGAACTAACAGTCACTTTTATGATAATTTGAGATGATAAAGGCCACACGTTGAGAATGGATGAAGATGATATTTCTGATGTCAGTTTGACCAAACACTGGAGAAGTTACCGCAGCCAGAGCATACTCCAAAAAGGAGATTATTTTATTATTTTCCAATGTCCGTTTGTGTTTTTGAGAAATAAGTTAATTTTAAGATTTATTCCTGAAGTGCAGTGTTAAGGCTGATTTTCTGTAAGACGTTGTGAAATTAATGCTAATTACTTTAAAAGTACAAATGTTTCAAAATATGTTTCTACTACTTAGAATGTTGATTGTGATAGTTAGTTAGCAGAGGTTATATTTCTTTGTTATTATTTAATTATTTAATCATTATAAATACTGGCTTTAGTGTCATACAATTTGTGTCTTAAAAATACTGTTATTCTAAGAAGATGGTTTTACCAAGTTGAACACAAATGTTAAGAACATTTCTTAATGATAATAACTTTAGTTAAGTAATAAATAATAAGTGGGACTTCTTTTAATATTCTTGATTTATTTCAAAAATAATTATTTAAATATTACGTACGAAGTAGAAACAAAATTTGATTACTTTCATACTGAAATACTTGTTCTTATTCATAAAAACTGTCCCCTGTCACGATTTTGGATAAAATCGTCTATAATTCAAAAACCAGGACGAAAATAAGTGGGCTTTTCAAAGAGATATATTTAATTTAATATTGTCCTTCATTTTATTAACAAATATTCTCAACATTTAATAAAATTTGCTTAGGAAAGTCTTGTATGGGCAAGTTTCCAAATAGCAGAGAAACGCCCGTATATTATTTTAATATAAATAATAATTATATTATTATTAATATACATATATTATATATTATTAAATATTTTCATATTATAGTCTGTTCATACATTTAACGTCACTTTATGTCACTAATAAAATTAGGGTGACGCTACAGTCAGAGAACTAAATATTGTCTATCTAGAAATAATTAGGATAAAGATCTTTTACGAGTAGTTTACTTCGGACGGGTTCGGGACCGCCATTATACATCCCCTCCGAAGGACGGCATACTTATAATCTCCGAAGTCCACTTCCCGGGCTGATAACCTTCAATCTTGGAAGGTTTTTATACTTACGAATATATCACAAGTAACTTTTTTAATTTTTTTTTTCATTCTGAAATATGTAATAAGCTGTAAAATTGATGTATAAAAATATTATAATTTTATCGCTCAACTAATTTATTGCCTCATTGTACTGTTCGCAACAGATATTTTTATTTGTATTTAGTTTAATAACATTAAACTCCAATCACCTATGAGTAATACGTATTTTTACAAAAAACTTCATTTGTTTCTTCTGGTTTAGACCGTGTCGGTGAATTTTCTGCCAACGTTTCGCCAGACATGCTGCTGACTTCCTCAAGGCTTAATTGAGACTGAAGATGTCCAGCTAACCCGCGGCCTTATATTAATATATTATTGTGCCTTATTATAATATTATATATATTATTTTATATAAGGCCGCGGGTTAGCTGGACATCTTCAGTCTCAATTAAGCCTTGAGGAAGTCAGCAGCATGTCTGGCGAAACGTTGGCAGAAAATTCACCGACACGGTCTAAACCAGAAGAAACAAATGAAGTTTTTTGTATAAATAGTGGCCGTGGAAACTTGAAAGAGTATTTAATACGTATTTTGTTTTAAACGAGGCTGTGTAATTCCTAAACAACATTTAAATAATTAAATATAATTTAACACCTCGGCAGAAGAAGTCGTATAAAATAATTACTTGGACAAATTAATTAATAACTATTTATAACGCAGAGAGGCCTTATTACCGGGCAAGCTGTTGCAGCGTAATTGGACTAATTGCGTTTTGCTTTTGTTAATGAACCGGAGAGTGTTTGCTCCGTCCGTTGTTGATAATCCGAATCGAATCGATACAATTGTATAGTGTACAGTACAAACTGCATTTGTTTACGCTGTAAAATATATATCAGGGATTAGTACACCTACGAATATATCTACGGCCCCGGTAAATAAGTGGTTAAGTCTAATTTTCTCCAAAATGAGTTTCTTGTACTTAAGTAAGCAGGATCGAGTTATTTTCGTAGTGAATAAAGGGTAAGGCAAGGTACTGGCTTGAAAAGGAGTTGTTGTTTATATTACAACTCCATTTCAAGCCAAGAACTACGAGGATGATACGATTCATGTTATCTGAAAGCAGTTAACTCTCTGGACAAAATCCGACTTAACCACTTATTCACCGGGGCTGTAGAATCAATATTTGAAACATGGAAATTAGAAGGGTCTTGGTCTCAGTTAATAGTAGAGTCTGTACTGTTTCTGGGACAACGGTTAGGCAAGGAGGTGATTTATGCTAGATCCCACTCAGCCTGTACAGGCTGACTGAACACCGAGAGGTTATCCAGATTTGATAGTGTTCATCCCTGGCTACCGATTACTCAATTGATCTGTCTCCTTTTGATTTGAACGCGGAAACATTAGCCCAAAAACTACGAGAATGATACGATTTCGCTTATCTGAAAGCAGTTAACTCTCTCTGGACAATATCCGACTTAACCACCTATCCGCCGGGGATGTAGATATATTAGAATATGGTATGCGTAGCAAGAATAGAATTGTGGGAGGCGTACTGGTATCCAGGTCATCACCAAAAACTTGAGATTTAAAACGAAAAAGAAAAAACTTCGTTCTATATTGCAATGGATATAATAAAAAATATATTTTTTTTTCCATAGTAGGAGTAATTGTATCAAGTAGTTTATTTCGTGAAGGCTGACACGATCTTTTTCCACAGCCCATAAAAGAGTTATTGAATTGAGTTCATGATTTCAGGATAGTTTGTTTATTTGTTTGTTGGTGTTTAAAGGCGTAAAACCCTCGGGTCATCAAGCCTAAGGTTTGTTATATAGAATTTCATTAACCCACACACTGAAACTGAATGATGGAAAAAGTTCAGATACAATATCAGTTACGTTATAATTTAGACAGAAGATCATCTTGATCATGATGATGATTTCAAAAATTTAAATATAAACGCTTCGTTGTCATCAAGTGTCTTCGAAAAATTTGGGACTAGACCTATTTTATTTATTTTAGAGAGGAAAATAATTGACTGGATGATTCTGATGAAAGATAGAATTGGTCAGGGGGTGCATTCAATGATAACAAAAACAAGAAAAGCTTCAGGTCAACTATGATATCAGGGTTGATTACGTTATTTTGGCAGTCACTACGGCAGTATCTCCCTCTATTTGCCCTGAAGATGGCCTACACCGATGGCAGAAACGTTGGCACTATTAAAAAATAAGTTATTATTGTCACATTTTTCGAACATATGCTTGCAAAGAAGGTACCTGTTTCTTATTAATATGTGAATGAGTGAGCCGATCGTGGCCTATTCTCAAGCGGGCCAGGGCAACCTCTTGTGTAAGGCTGCTCTTGTAGGATCTAGACCATGCTCTTGCTGATTTGTAACGCTTTTTAATTTACAACGGTTTTTCCCACATGGCTTGCCTCCTCTCTAAGTTCTTTTTCATTTTAAGCCTACTAAGTTCAGGATGGGAACCGCATAAGTCCAGAATATTTTTGAACTTAATAACACAGTAATAATGATAATGTTTTCAACTGTGTATTTGAAAAATTCATTAGTGAGTCCCCTCTCCCTAGACATCGACTATTCCCCCATTAAAATCTGATAGGTCATCCTTAACGGAATCTTCCCATCTTCGTCTCGGCCTACTCCTCAGAAATGTACCAAATGTCATCTCAGCGCATATTAACTTCTTAGTAATACGTTCGTTACTAATCCCCACATCTTTACTAGTCCATCTCAACCATAGCGATACTATATTATTTTTTTTTTCTATTATAAGTATTATTCTACCCGAATGATAATTTTTCTAGACAGGATCAAAACAGTTGCCGATCAATGAGAAGAGAAAAGTAAGTTGAAATAGGTCAAACTAACTTCGCCGGATCGATCTAACTCTCATGTTCTTAGGCTGTTGACGAGTCTCTCTCAGATGAATTAATTAGTTTTAGTAATTAGGAATTAATCGAATCATTAGAAGAGGAAAGTAACCATCATCTTATTTCTCAGTACAGCTACCATACGATAAATTATATTTATTTATAACATTTGAGCAACACGAGGGAAAGGAGAGGCTCAGTGGTAGAGCACTGAGTTGCTATATCGAAAATCCTGGTTCAAATCCCGCTGCAGGCAAGACTTTTATTTAGTCTGTTGACAGCCAGAGATGGGCCAAATGGGATATATGGCCCTCCTGGTGCTCACCCAGCCTCTATAAAGTCTGTACCCTAAATAAGGGGGGAAACTGGTGGTTGAACGTGCTCGAAGACTAATCAGCTCCCAGTACAGACTCCTTGAAACAGTGCAGACTCTACCATGTACTGAACCCCAGACCCTTTTTCGGTTTGTAGTGGTACAGATTTTTTTTAAATTTAAGCAACACATTTTATTCAAGGTAAAGTACAGTTAATCTGAATCGATTCCCGTTTTTAGCGTTTGAATCATTAATGACAATCAATCCGAACTTTTTCCTATAAATTAATTATCATACCATGAAAACTTTGTAAGCTTTTATTAAAAATATAACAGACAAACTTCTACCAAAACCGGTATTTTGTGATGCTAAACAACTTTTCTCTACATTATACATAAAAGCTTTTAGTGTAATATTTTATGTTACACAGTGGATATACTTAAAATGTATTTTAGGGAGCGAAGCTGCTCAGTGGTAGAGCACTGAGTTGCCATGCCGAAAATCCTGGTTCAAATCCCGCTGCAGGCAAGATTTTTATTTAGTCTGTTATCAGCTGGAGATGGATCATATAGGATCTAGGACCTTCCTGGGTCTCACCCAGCCTCTTTAAAGTGGGTACCTAAAATATGGGGCGAAATCGGGCGGTTGAGCGTGATCTTGGACAAATCACCTCCCAGCACAACCGTTGCCCATGAAAGACAACTGTCTCTGCCATGCACTGAACCCTTGACCCGTTTTCGGGTTGTAGTTGTACAGGTAAATGAATAGAAGTACTAGAAATTTATTATTTTTCCCGCTTACACTATATTGAAAAAAAAATTATACAATCAGAACAACAGAATACAAGTAAATTACAATTATACGGTTTGAGCAGCCGTTAAGACGGGTAAACGAACAGGTGTATAATTTGTAATAATGGAGGGGGGGGGGGGGTACATCACCCATGTGGATACATCGGGCACACCTAAACATAATCAGAAAATTCATACGATTCGTAAGAACGTCTCCCATCTAATACTCCGTCCAATTGATATAGCTTCAGTAATTATATAGAAATAAATTTTTAATTATTTACCGATGTAACATAAAGAGTCAGGTTCAACCGAACTGTAGTAAAATGTTAAGGATGGTATACGATCGATGACACTACGGTACTTACATAGAAAAAAAATAGCAATATTTTTTGCTATGAAAAAGGACCATGAAAGGTTTGGGTTCAGTGAATGGTAGAGACAGAACTGTTTCTAAGATAACGGTTATGCAGGGAGGTGATTTATCTAATATAATACTCAATCCCTAGGTTTTCCCCTGATTAAGGGTGACCACTTTACAGAGGCAGGGTGAGCCTCAAGAAGGTTTGTAGATCCTGCTATATCCATCGGTTGGTATTAACAGATAATCAGATACAGTAGGTATTGAACCCGCAACCAAGCACCGTACACAGAGAAATATTCTTTAACCATATTCTTTAATCAGAATTAAAGAATATGGTATGTATTTTTCGACTGTAAATCTTGTTTTTAATGTTCAGACAATAAATATAAAACTATATAATTATTGTAATATCCTAATTTTACTTGAACATATAATTAGTTTTTATATTGTTGCATTTTTGTATAATTCTATAAATTGATCTGTAAATAAAAAGAACATTTAAAAAAATCACATGTAATGACATAGGACCCATTGCAGGCAGCTATATATATATATATATACATATATATATATATATATATATATATATATATATATATATATATATATATATATATACATATATGATGTTACTATTTATTTATAAAGTTGTCAGTTTGACTTAATTAATAAATAATAAAAACGAACGAACGAAATCCTACTGAACAGTTACGTGCTAAGCTCCCAGTTAACGTCCGACGGGAGTTAGTGTTAAAAGGTAGAATTTATAAATTTAGGTTTCGGGCGGTAATCCGTTGATGGAAGTTTCTAAACAGTGAATGGTTGTACCGGCATCGATCCTTCGGGTTCGAAATACCTCTAATTATTATTTTTACAGAGAGAAATACAGAAATTCCACCGATATCAGAAAATCAATTTAAATAAGCAATAACAAATTATAAGTATAACTTATGAACCCCAAAAATTAGCTGAAATTATAGAGAAAATCAAAAACAAAACCATAAGCCTAACGGACATCTTACGAAGGGACGGGAAGTTCCATCAGAGAATCCAAGACACAAACAATACAGACAAAAGTGGATCTTTCATCCCTAAAAGAATGAAAGCATATTGGAACAACAAGAAAAGGCCTGGGAGAGTTGGGTTATTTGCTTAACGTCTTCCGAAGAATTGATTATGATTGTATATATACAGACATGTTCAGCCATACCTCAATATCTTTAATCATATTTAGTTATATTTAATGAGTTATGATATTGGTGGTCCCATCGACCAGTCATCTGATGCAATTACTACTGGTCCTCCAAGTTGGAGGAATCCCAGTATCTGAAGGTTTCTTCTAAGGGGACATAATTAATTTGGAGACCAGTTGTCCCGAGGATATGGGACATCCATCGCTGGGCTAATAAACCGCATGGTAGAAAATACTATTCAAAGTAAACAAAATAGCCTAGCTGGAGGCTCCTCGACGCGAGACATGGAATAACAGGAAGCAAAAGAAGAAGAGCTATGAAAGTTAAGGCTGAGATTGTTTAACTTGGTTCTACTTGGTCTGTAGTAGGGTTGGGGGATAATCGATAGTTAGCACTATCGATAGACCGATACTATCGATTGAAAAAATCAATAGTTTTTCGATAGCTGCTTCCCTTTTTTCCAAACCTCTTCAATAAAGAATTCAACTAATTTAATTACATTAAATTACCTAACTACTATTTGAAATTTGCAGTGTTATAAACTATAAGATTATACCATAAAGATGAGGGAAAAAACTAATTTATTTGAATTTTAAAAAAACTATTTACAATTTACATGTTTACAATAACAATGAACAAATCAAATCTTCAGAAAATAAAATAACGAAATAGTTAATTTCAAGGGTCATGTGTGCTCTCTCACTAAGCGTAATCCCAATTTGCTGAATGGCGGCTATTGATCATCCCCACCCCCCCGCTCCATTTAATGGGGGGGTAATTCATCATAATTTCACCTGCCAATGGACACAGGATGGTAATAGCGCGCCCTACTCCTTCAATCTTCCATCGGTTAATGAATCCTTAAGCGAGAACCACCGGTCGACCATATCCATGTGTCACAATATCCTATTAAATGTATCTTCATTACTATTCAAAAACGTAGCATAGAACTTATAGAAATCGTTATGATTACTAAAAATTAATTAGAATTTAGTTGCCTTTAATATTTTAAACCCATGGTTGAGTATAATATTCCACTGAACCCTGTCGACCAGATACGTTACCTAGGACTCCATCTGGATAAACGTCTCACTTGGAATCCTCATACAAGACTGAAAAGACAAGAAACTGCTCGACGTTTTCGCCTACTTCAACATTTACTGGACAAACGCTTTAAGCTCCCAATTAATTACAAAAGACTCATTTACATGACAGTTATCAGACCTATTTGGACATACGGAGTTGAGCTTTGGGACTCTACTAAACCATCCAATTCATCTCGTATCCAATCCTTACAATCCAAAATCCTTCGTAAAATCATCAATGCTCCTTGTTATGTCACAAACAAACTCATCCATCATGATCTTAATATCCCATATATTACTGATTTGGCGCAAACTAGATACCTATCCTTCCATGACAAACTCCATACGCACTTGAATCCGCTAGTCTCTCAGCTTGCTTCCCATACTATTCCTGATAACCCTCCTAGGCGTCTGAAAAGAAGATGGCCTCGAGATCATCTACTATAGAACTTTATTGGAGTGCTACCGATGGGTAGTTTCTCCATAAGTGTTTTCATGTCATTTTCTACATTTTTGCACATTTACTTGTTATAATACCATTATAGTTGTAAATATCATTAAATTAAATTTAAAAAAAAATGGTTGAGTGTTGTAATTAGAATAATTAGCTAGAAGGCTCAACGCCGATACCACCAAAAGTAATCTCCTATATTCTCCAATGGTTTCCTTATTTTAAAGAGCTTAAAAGGATATTCTAGGCAGCACTTCTTTTCCGATTATCTAAAGAAGTTGGTCATCCTTCAGCATCAGTTGCCACGTTTCACATCCGTAAACAAGAATTCGAGGGATGACGGTTTTTTAAAATTCTTATATTTAAATATCCAGTCAAAATACGCGAGCTTTGTAATGTTGAGACCTAATAGAAATTTCCTGCCTTTATTTTCTCATTAATTTCTTTTTTCCTGGGAAGTGTTTATATTTATATATATGGGAAGTGTAAATATTTATATATCGCTTAGAATGAACAAAGTCCTAAAAAATAAGTAAGTGTTGTGCCAAATGGTCTGAGGGGTAGACCGAGGCGTAGGTGGGAAGATTGAGTTAAAACTGATCTCGCGGGTTTGGGTATGGTGATTCTTGGATGGAAGTTTGTAACCAGAGATTGTTGGTATCTGCATTGAATATAGCTTAGATGATATTATTATATTCCTCATCAGAAGAAGATATCAGCTATCAATTTGTTAAATTTGGTGAATAATTAAAAAAATGCACTATATTTTTTTTCATAAATAGGTCTTTAATTTTTGTAAACAATACGTGCTAAAAATTGGGCTATTTGAATATTTCTGTGAACACCTTAATGATAACTTTATGGCACCCATTCACACTAACAAGAAAAGCAATGTCGAGATACTTTGTTTCGGACGAACGCGAACCGAACATTAACTGACCAAATGGGAATCGAACCCGTAATGTTTCTATGACGAATACTACGCGCTCGATCCATGACCTAATAATCCACAGTATCTTTATGTAATAAGTTGGAAAAGGTTGTAAAAATATACCGAAATCATTAATATACAGTAACAGGCGATATTTTGTAGACCAGCTAAGCCTCTTGGGCATTAAAAATTAATTTCAGATAAAGTAAACATGGTGAATAATATTTAAATATCTAATTATAATGCAACACGTGCAAATAATACATGCTCATTTTAAATAAATAAACTCACTATGACGATGCCGGCGTAGGTATAACTCTGCACCTGTAATAATTGATACAGGATAAGAATTATAAAATTATTTATAGCTAAATAACATTAAATTGAAAAAAGAGTTGAAAGTATGTATGGACATATATACAGGGTGTCCCATTTCAAGTGGATTAAACGTTTTTAACTTTAAATAAAATTCACGTTAAAAAATTTTAAAACGTTGTAGACACCAGAACTCCCATCCTCTTATCGTCCTATATCTCTCTTGCCCATAATGGGGAAAATACTTGAAAAACTCATTCTGAAACGTCTTCATCCTATCATAGAATCCAATCAAATAATCCCAGATCACCAATTTGGTTTCCGAACATCACACTCCACCATCCAGCAATGCCATCGTGTGGTGGACGTTGTCTCATCTGCATTAGAGCGCGGAATGTACTGCACGGGAGCTTTTCTCGATGTAGAGCAGGCTTTTGATCGAGTCTGGCATCCAGGACTGCTGTACAAACTCCGTAAATTCTTACCTTCAACTTACTTCCTTATTATCAGTTCCTACCTCAGTAATAGAACCTTTAAAGTAAACCATAATTGTTCCTACTCTTCCCTCTTCACCCAGTCTGCCGGTGTTCCTCAAGGCAGTATCCTGGGGCCCATCCTATACACGATATATACAGCTGACATCCCAACCCATCCAAGCACTGTCCTCACTACTTACGCTGATGACACATGTGTGTTATCAGTTAATAAGGATCCATTTGTTGCATCCCAATCTCTTCAATCCCATATCTCACACCTACAAGAATGGTGTCAAAATTGGAGGATTAAAATAAATCCTAACAAATCCCATCAAATTACCTTCACCCTTCGTCGTAAACCTACGAATTCCTGTCCTACTGTATCGTTTAATAATACACCACTGAACCCTGTCGAACAGATACGTTACCTAGGACTCCATCTGGATAAACGTCTCACTTGGAATCCTCATACAAGACTGAAAAGACAAGAAACTGCTCGACGTTTTCGCCTACTTCAACACTTACTGGACAAACGCTCTAAGCTACCAATTAATTACAAAAGACTTATTTACATGACAGTCATCAGACCTATTTGGGCATACGGAGTTGAGCTTTGGGGCTCTACTAAACCATCCAATTCATCTCGTATCCAATCCTTGCAATCCAAAATCCTTTGTAAAATCCTCAATGCTCCTTATTATGTCACAAACAAACTCATCCATCATGATCTTAATATCCCATATGTTACTGATTTGGCCCAAACTAGATACCTATCCTTCCATAACAAGCTCCATACGCACTTGAATCCGCTAGTCTCTCAGCTTGCTTCCCATACTATTCCTGATAACCCTCCGAGGCGCCTGAAAAGAAGATGGCCTCGAGATCATCTACTATAGAACTTTATTGGAGTGCTATCGATGGGTAGTTTCTCCACAAGTGTTTTCATGTCATATTCTACATTTTTGCACATTTACTTGATATAATACCATTATAGTTGTAAATATCATTGAATTAAATAAATAAAAAAAAAAAAAAAAAAAACGTTGTAGTTTACTCAGGGCTAGTTTGAAGAAATAAAAAATTATTTTTTGGTTTTTCACTTTAAATGGTCAATATCGACCTTCAAAGAATGTAGTTTTCTATTGATCCCCATTTTATTTTTTTTCTGAAAAGTACAATGCAAAACATTAACATTTATAAAATATTAACAGTGACTGGAAAACGTAGAAAATTAACAATTTTTTCTAAGAAGGTTTTTAAATGTCCAGACATTTTCTCAAAGATTCAAAATACCTTGATTAGTAAGTTATAACGACTAAAAACTCTCAAATAAAAGTGAGTTTCACGCTTCACCTAGCCGCACCTCATTCTATTTGCCCTGAAGATGAGCTACAAAGTAGGTCGAAACGTCGGCACTATCAATAAATAATTCTCACTTATTAGTTGTCTACATTGACTGCACCCCCAAATATTTCCATCCTACCTTAAATAAAACAACTTAATGCCACACTACGTTATAAAGGAGGTATACTAAAGTAGTGAACATTGAATGATTTTTTTACTTAAACTATGAAAGATAGAAAAAAAATGTTACACACATATTGTCCATGTTTTGGATTGTACATTTCCGAAAAATAAAAATAAATGGGGGTCAAGAGGAAACTACATTGTTTGAAGGTCGATATTGGCCATTTAAAGTGAAAAAACAAAAAATGTTTTTTATTTCTTCAAACTAGGCCTGAATAACTACAACTTTTACCTGAATCGTTTTTCTGAATTTTCTTTCGTTTAAAAGCTAAAAACGTTTGATCCACTTGAAATGGGACAACCTGTATATTGCTATATGTGACTATCTGAAGTATAGGTAGGGTTAAGTGAACCTTTGGGTTTATCACCTTTGCCTTTCAAGGTAGGTCAGTTGTCGGGAAGCAGCAGTCAACTCAAGATGTAAGGAACAGGATGAAGAATGAAGTCGCATGTATCACATAAGTCACATAATGTGTCCACCTTTCTTTATAAGTTTTATTAAATTATTGTAACCATGATCAGCACCAATAAGTATAATGTTATAGAATAAGTATTCGTATTTAATAAACAACTCCTGGTCAGTCAACCACGTTAACCTTTGGAGAAGATATAAGTCTCTTATTTATTGATAACATAAAATTACTATATGTTAAGTATAACGATCTCAGGGTGGCATCCAATTTTAGAATTTAAATATATTCAGATCAAAGGATCTGACTTTTCCCTCAGATCATAGCTTGAGCAGTAAAGCCAATAGAGCAATATTTAAAAAAAATTAAGTTGTTTGTTTGTTTTTAAAGGTGTAAAACACATATCCTATCAATGCCTATAGTTTGGTAAATACAAATTGTATATATATAACACACACACATAAGCACACACGTTCAAACTAGATGACGGATAAAATATAGCAACAATTTTAGAAAATAATATAGTTCATACTAGCTGACACGGCCACGCGTTGCTGTAATAGTTTTAAAAAATATTAGTTAAAATTTGAATTTTAAAGAAATAATGAATGAATGAAAAGATGAATTTATTGGATTTTTGAGTTCACATTTTATTCATCTTATATCTAAGTATAGTATATAATAATTAATAATAGTACATAATAATAACTGGAATAACTCCAAAAATGTAGAGGTTTTTCCGCCGCCAAAAGTTTTCCCGTCCGTTTTTTCGGTTGCGAACTTGGATTTACACTACTCAGACATGCCCTTACAACATATCAAAAATTGATCATCATCAAGCGTCTCTGCTACGATCGACGCATAATCAATAATAATGGCCGACACATATCACTTAGGGGTATGAAAAATAGTTTAAGTCCGATTCTCAGACATACTTAATATACTCACAAAATTTCATAAGAATCGGTCGAGTCGTTTCGGAGGAGTTTTGTTACAAACACTGTGACAGGACAACTTTATATATTAGGTTGTTCTTGGAGATTTAAATTTTTTATAATATTGTTACTCTTTGACTCGAAACAGTCTTCTGAATTACTTCATTTGCTAAGAATAGTGTCTCTGAGAAATAAAATTTGGTTATTTTCTGTATTTATCAAAATATTTAAAGCATCATAAAAATTAAAAACTTTTAAGTATGGAAAGCATAGAATATATTAAGAACTTTTCAATTTAATTAATAACCAATTATTAAGCAGCAATTAATATGAGTGATGAATCTTACATAACTACTTACGAGTATGTCATATCTCTATTCAAGAACGAAGTACATACTTACTTGTTAGTTTATTTAGCATTACTTTATACCGCTATGATCAATCGGACGGAAACGACAGTATGATTCCTAACTATTGCCTATCCAAGAATAATTAGGATACAGATCTTTAAGGTAGGGGTGGGTAAGGTTGTATAAGTAAAAATAATAGTGAACGAGTTTTCACTTATTATCAATATAATCTGTAATTAGTCACTTATCACATATGTAGAAACGAAAATAAACTATGAAATTAGTTTACAGTAAAGGGTGGTTGAAATAACATTTTCCGAGATCGGCTCCTGATATATGATTTTTCACGAGCAACTTTCGCAAAAAAAACCTCGACCTATGTCCGGGCAATTATGGGTTCATTAATGGATATATCTATACCATAAAGTAAAGGCAATTGAGATGAATGATTGAAATCGGGTGCAAAAAAATACAGCTATAGCGTTTTAAAGAGTACAGCCTGCGGCGACGGATAGACAAATTTTGTATTACAACCCAAATTCTACGTGTCTTGGAACGTGAATAGCAAAAGTTTGAGGTAGGGTTAAAATCTATTTTTTATTGTTGAATATCATAGCTTTCAAAAAATAATTAATCAATTAAAAACATGATTTTAATCATTTGATGCCTTGTGCAGGTTACTATTTCGGCGAATAACTCTTTTTATTTTAAAAATGATAACAAAAACTGATGCCCCAAGAAAGTCCTTCTGCCTTACCTTAAACCTCAATAATGCGAATTTACTGTCCGAACCCTACACATCAGCGCCATCTGTCCCGTTTTATATTGACTTTATATTAAGTAGTGGTGTTGTGGTAAGTCTTTGAAACAACTTCATTCGTTTGTTTAGGACCAAGTAGCCTCGGTTCGGATCCCGGAGCGAAGATGTTTTAAGCATAATTTCTCTTAACTTTCGTATTTAATTTGGGTTGATCGAAATGTGGGTCTTCGGGAGACTTTTAAGCTGTACGATGAACCGTCGAAATATTCTCCAAAAACGAATTATGTTTTTAATTGAAAAGACCGATAATGTACACTTCGTATACTTCTAATGTTCGTTAGAATAGTAGAAAACCTGTTAACCGGCCACGTTTTAACCGTACTTTCGGATTATTCAAGATTATAAAAAAAGTAAAAAAAATCTTATCGCGATCACAGAGAAGCACTTTATAGCTTCATGGAACTTCTAAATTAAGCACAGATCTTAATAATAAGTTATGATTATATAAAGCCTTCTTACGATCTATACTAACATATGCATGCCCAATATTTAGTTATATGTCTAAATCTAATTATAAAAAACTAAAAATATTCCAAAACTAATGTCTTAGAATTGCTGGAAATTATGCATATTACACTAAATTCAAAAATATGCATAAAGAATTATGTATACCTTATATTAATGTATTCATCAATAAACTAGGCAAACTATTCTTTTTTAAGTGTAAACAAAATAATAACCCACTTATAAAAATATTGGGTACTATACAAAAAATAGTACAAAGCGGTATGTACATAAAAGAACAAAACATTTATTATTGCAGGATACCAATTTATTTTATTTTATAAAGAATATATATATATATATATATATTAGTTATTAAGAATGTAGAGTTACAATTTTTGTTCATTTTATTATGATTTTTTTTTTCTCTGTTGAATGTTTTTTGTATATATTTTTTTCTTTCATTGTATATTATAATTCTGGATAGATACATTTAAATTTGTCCAATGGAAATTTTTAGTTTGAGACAAGTCTATTAGGAACAGGATAACATTTTGTGAAATGTAGAAAATTGTATCAGAAATAAATATTTAAAAAATAGCTTTATGGAAATCGTATGGGAACATTGTTTACCATTATTACGTTCAATATTACTTTAATATAATATAAATTATTAAATTATAATATAACTAAACACAGCTGTTATATAGGGTCTTAATACCAACCCTCATTGGTAAAAGAGAACACGTTTAAAAAAATACTCAGATACATATGAGAAGATCTGTTCTTAAGTTTAAAAAACACGCCGTTTCAGGCTACTTCAACACTTACTGGACAAACGCTCTAAGCTCTCAATTAATTACAAAAGACTCACATGAAATAATTAGACCCATCTGGACTTACGGAATAGAACTTTGGGGCTCCACTAAACCACAGAATTCCTCTCGTATTCAATCCTTACAATCCAAAATCCTTCGTAAAATCCTCAACGCTCTTTACTTTGTAACGAACAAAGTAATCTATAATGACCTTAATGTACAATTGCTGCTGATCTGGCCCGAACCCGATATCAGTCATATCATGACAAACTTATTTTCCACTCAAACCCACTAGTTTCAAACCTAGCTTCCTCTTCAATTCCTGATAATCCTCCGAGGCGTCTGAAAGAAGATGGCCTCCGTGACCTTCTAAGCTGAACTTTTTATTTGAGTACTACCACTGGGTAGTTTCTCTACTTGTCTTTTTATGTCAATGTATACACTCATTATATTTACTTGATTCATTCTATTATAGTTTTAAATTTCATTAAATAACTTTTTAAAAAAGTTTAAAAAAACACTGTACCACTACAATCCATGAAGTTTCTTAGGTTTAGTACATATGTAAGATTGTTTTAACGTGATTTTATTCTTTATATTAATAAGGATTTAAATTACACGTTCTTTCCAACTAGTATTTTAATACTTTTCACAAAATGAATTTAACTAAACTTTAGCACATATGCCTTATCAAAAGTATAACAGATTGAAGGTTGCAACAGTGATGTTATCACATGTAGCAAACTTACACCTCAACCCCTGAAGACGATTCACTCGGAGAAAAGGGAAGCAGCTTGCTGGAATGAAAGAAATTGGAAATCTCCATTTTCTTTTCACTTGCCACTTCATAAAATGTTGAAATCTTTCGGACGATTGGAAAAGGTCTAACTCGTACGGGCACAGTCTTGAAATCGTGGTGTCTTCTATTGTTGTCTATTCTCTCCTTATTTATCAAGAGAAATACTGATTGTGAAAAAACATTTTATGTATATTAATTATCCATAGCCATAGGATTTCTTCACGTACTGGGTTTCCATCAACCAAATTCAAACCCCCCTGCCAACCGAATTCTCCTCTTCTTCTATTAATCCTCTTCAGGCCATGTTTTGCTTTAATTTATGTTTCCACTTTCTTCGGTGACTCCTCGTCTTTCTTATTCCATTCCATTCCATGATAAATTTCAGTAATCCTAAAACCTCCTAAGTGACTGTACCACTAAAATGTTTTTTTCGACAATTTGAAAAACATTCCTTTTTAGTTCCGTTTATTCAGTAATTTCGCTGCTTATGATATAATATAATAGGTGTAACTTAATATATATACATATTATATATATATACATATATATTTTTTTTTTAATAATTTTGTTCTTAATAATATTCTCACATGTAAATTATCAAATTAGACAAACTGTAAATTTTTAATTACTTATATTGTTAACCTATACTAAAATGTATTCTGTAATTATAATACTAAACTCTACTGTAATTATTAAAATCACATGTAATGACATGTAATATGCCTATTTAAGCATGGAGCATGTCCGAATATTAATAAAGGGTCCCTCCGTGGGTATACCCATTGAACCGTGGTCAATAAAACAGGACGGTCTCTACCATGTACTGAACCCCAGACCCAGTCACGGGTTGTAGTGGTACAGGTTTCACATATATATATATATATATATATATATATATATATATATATATATATATATATATATATATATGTTCAAAGCCTCAGGGCCCTACGGCAATTTAATTTTAAAAAGAGCTATTAACAACTTCATTAATTCTTTAATTTAAACTTCTTTTTCTTGCCGAGATTTGAGGAAACCGATGATTTCTTTATTCACATAAATGTAATACTAACTAACTAACGTTTCGGACATGTCTGAACATGTACTTACGATAAAAAGTATAAATCAAGGTTAATAATTAAGGACGATAGACAAATCGGTTTATGATAATTAACAAAATCGAGAGTTGGAGAAACTCAGTGTATAGTGCGGTGAGTTACTGAAGGTCCCGGGTTCAAATTCGGGCATGGCTGATAAATTATTTATTCTGTTAACAGCCAGGGAAGGTTCCTGTGGGATCTACTGACCTTTTGGAATTACCCAGCCTCTGTAAGGTCAGTATCATTAAAAGGGGGATAAACCTAGTAGCTGAACGAATTTCGGACAAATCATTTCCCTGCACAACTCCCTGCACAACTCCCTGCACAACTCCCTGCACAACTGTTGTCCTAGAAGTAGTAAAGTCTGAACACTACTAAATGGGTTGAAGTTAAACTTGGGATTTTATTTACCCGTTGTCCTTCTACTTCTTCGTTCAACTCGTACAATTGTTAAATTAAAATGAATTCCAATTGTTGTACAGCTTTTAAATTGTATATTTTTCATTCTTTCTAAAAATTTAAATCTTCAGCATATTTGCTATTGGCGCAGTTTTTTACTGAATATACAGTAAAGCGTCGTGTTTTTGGTTTTTACGATAGAATGATTTTTTCTTAAATATTTTATTTGAAAAGAAAAGATATGACCAGGACCGGGACTCGACTAGACTCGGCGAGGCCCCACGACGGTTACGTGGAAAACCCGGGTTCGAGTACCGGTCCTGGTCATATCTTTTCTTTTTAATAGAATATTAAAAAAATTATAACATCTAACAATAAAATAAAATAAATAGGTTTTTTTTCTTCATCACGCTATTCTTATTTAAACTTATTGAAAATTATCTTCAAATTTTTAGATTTGTATCCTTTTAAAGATTTTATTAACCGTTTAAGAAAGAACAAAGAGATCTACGACGTATACGACGATCTCCGAGTTTCCCATTTCGTGCGAATTAAGCGCTCCTAATGGCTGAGGCACCTTGTCAGAATGGATGATGGGAGAGCATCAAAGAAATTATATTATGGAACCCCGGGCGGAGCCAGGCCACGTGGAAAACCGAAAGGAAGATGGAAGGACGCAGTGGCAGAGGACTTGAGGATGATTGGAGTGTCCAGAGGACATGCTCCTGACCAAAATGAGAGGGAGAAGACAGTTGAGAGGGCCAAGGGCAGCTTCGGGCGCCTGTCGAGCCGATAAATAAATAAAATCCTATTAAAGCTTGTTGTTTTTTTTTAGTTTTTTAAACTATTATTTATTCCAGAGGAAGAAAATAGTCCGGTTTGATCGAATTATATAATTCGTTTGTTTGTCATTATATAATTCAATCTTATTCTTATCTTATTTCTACTGATTACTACATATAAAATATTCTATCAATATAATACATATAGTGTTATTCTTAACCATATATTATTTTATGTAAGGAAGAAAATAGTTGGGGTGCAGTCAAATAAAAACACTAAATAAGTGTTTACTTATTTACTTATGTGCCGACGTTTCGACCCACTTTGTGGGTCATCTTCATGGCTAAGAAAGAAAAACAGACAAAATAACAGAACTATAAAAATACATTGCAGACTAAGTATATGATAAATGAGAAAAAATATATGTGTAGATAGGTAGAAATTTAGAACAAAAGTGAGGGATATATATGAATAAAAAAATTACAGAGAAAATGTACAGAACGGTGGTGATGCCAAAAAGATTTTTTTACAAAGATAAAAGAAAGAAGTAAACAGAAAGTTATTTAAAAAGAAAAAGTATAACCATCAGAGGTGAGAAGTAAAATTATGGAAAATGTAGTAGAATATAAATAAAAAACTATAAAATGTAAGATAATAGACTCCTGGGGAGTTTACATAACTAAAATGAAAGAAGGTATAGCCAAAATGATATTAAAGAGTAAATAAAGGAAAAATAACAGTAGCAAGTCAAGATATAAATATAGAGTACAACAGTTTTAAAATGCATACATATAGTATGAAGTGGTATAAATGTATGACAAATATACAAGGAACGTATAGAAATATAAGTAACAATATGGTAAGAGCATGGAAATAGATTTTATTCATATATATCCCTCACTTTTGTTCTAAATTTCTACCTCTCTACATATATATTTTTTCTCATTTATCATATACTTAGTCTGCAATGTATTTTTATAGTTATGTTATTTTGTCTGTTTTTCTTTCTTAGCCCTGAAGATGGTCCACAAAGTGGGTCGAAACGTCGGCAGATAATTAAATAAGTAACCACTTATTTAGTGTTTTTATTTGACTGCACCCCCAACTATTTTCTTCATTACGTCTATCTTCCAGTCAACCATCCCCTCGCTTCTCATGAATATATTATTTGAATTTATTTGTATCTTGTATATGTATGTACATTCTGAAGAAGACCTGCAATGTGGGTCGAAACGTCGGCTTTCCAATTAACAGTTCTCCCTATACAAGAGAATTTTTTTTTTACCTCCACCCGAACCATTTTCTTCCTCATGTATGTAAGGGCAACTAAAATCATTTAACATATTTTTTATTTCGGCTTATTTTAAACGCGTATTCTTAAGTTGTTTTTTTTAACCTAATATTCAATTTCTACTTTTATTTCAGCTAGCTAAAATACAAGATTTTTAGCTTTTTTAAATAATTAAATTTTTTTTGCAAAAATATACGAAACTCCCCACGTTGAACTTGTCACTAGTCATATGTCTCTTGGCTCAAAGATTAAGCCATTTAAAAAAAAAACCTGTACCATTACAAACCGTGAACGGGTCTGGGGTTCAGTACATGGTAGAGACTGTACTGTTTCATGGACAACGGTTCTCCCCTTGGGTCACCTCCTTAGGTGAGCTGTCCTAAGTCACGCTCAAACGCCAGATTTCCCCCCCTTATTTTGGGTACCCTATTTTTATAATATTTTATAGAAGCTGGGTGGACCCCAGCAGGGTCCCAGGTCCTATATGACCCATCTCCCGCTGCAAACAGACTATATAAAAGTCATGGCCTGCAGCGGGAATTGAACCAGGATTTCCGGCATGGCGCCACTCCGCTCCTAACTATTAATATAACAAATAAACAAACAAATCCTATCGCACATACGAAAAATACTCTGTCCTAATCATGAATAAATAAATATTAAATTAGTTAAACATAGCCAGTAGCGCTTAAGGTGCCTGTGTCCACCTAGCTGTGACCCAACGATCCCTCAATCTCTTTGATACTCTATTTGATCAGCCAACTGAGCATTCGAGTGTCAAAGATCTTGGCCTGGCTCAATCATTCAGTCCAGTGGGCAGGGGTCTGTATCGCTACGAACACAATTTAGGAAAATATAACAATAGATATATATATATATATATATATATATATAGAAATATCCGTGTAAAATGGTTATTATTAAGTATAGAATTTTATATTGTCATCAATAAAAATATATAATTAAATTCAGTAGATCGTCCTGAACTAGTAATGTCCTATAATCAATGGTTCAAACAAGCAAATTCATTTAAAAAAATAAAAATTCCAAAAAATCACGTCGTTTGTAAAAAAAAAAAAAATCTTCATATAATAGCTCAGTAAGGAATTAAAAAAATATATGATACGCCTTTCAGAAATAAACACTAATACAAGTATGAACGTATATAGCAAGGTTTATTAAGGTTGTGACATAATTTTAATAGTTAGTCAAAAAATAAATTTTCTACAATCTTGACTTCCTCTTCATTGCAGTTAAGTTAGACATTTTATAAAGTTTTAAATAATAATTCCAGGAAATCAAATTTAAGAAAATACCTTTCAATCTTATTTTAAAGAAACGTCAATGTTGACATCTCTTTGTGTAGTTCGGGTAATTCAAGATCGGATTATCAATGCTGGACTGTAATTTTTATTATTTTAATATAATAAATAATATAAATTAATAATAACAAAATAATTATTTTAAATTAATTAATAACAAATAAAAATCTGGGGGATTCCAGGCATTTCTGGGCCTTACCCAGCCACTTTAAAGAGGGTACCCTTAATAAGGAGGGAAAAACTGGCGGTTGAGCGTGATCTAGGACAAATCACCTCTCTGCACAACCGTTATCCAAGAAACAGTACCGTCTCTACCCTGTACTGAACCCCAATTGGGGTTGTAGTGGTACAGGTTTTTGTTTATATGCTCTCTACTATCTTATGAATTTAAGACTCTTCTCCCGAACGTTTTAGTAAGTGTAGTAGAACTTATTTTTCTTTTGTTTTATTTTTCAATTATTCATTCTTAACTGTCATATAATAGTGATAATAAGCAAAAATGCAGCTAAAACATGGTATGTTATTAAGTACTAAAGCTATTAAAACATTAATCTTGGAGCTGCTTTTATGTCAATTGTTTCTTCTCCTGCAGAACCGTTGACTTGGAAACAGTGTAGACCCTACCTTGTACCGAACCCAAGAAACATTCTTTTTTATAAGCAATAGTAAAGATTTTTTTTTCAAACCATTCTAGTAATATTTAAATATTTTGGTTTTGAAGAGGAAAGATTTGTCCTGGCCGGGATTCGCACCCGGGTCGTCTCCATCTCCGGTGCAGAGCTCGAAACCTCTGAGCTACCAGGGGTCGTATCCAAGCCAGACACATCCATTTTCTTCACCGATCCTATCCCCGCGTTCTCGCAATTTTGCGATGTATACACGGGAAAGAATGTTCATTGAACATTACTTTATTTAGGATCTTGTTGACTTACGTCAATATATTATTTATAATTTATTTTTATTAATTGTTATTTTGATGGTAATTATTTTTAAATATTTTTTGTTTTAAAGAGAAAAGGTTTGTCCTGGCCTGGATTCGAATCCGGAGAACGGATTTGTCTGTCTTGGATAAAACCCCTGATAGCTCAATGGTTTAGAGCACTGCACCGGAAATGGAGTTGATTTGGGATTCAATCCCGGGTTGAAATACATTCTATTAATATATTGAAATCAAATCCAGACAAAATATATTCTCCTGAATGAATCTGATAAAACAACGTACAGCGAAAGTGGTAAAAAATCTGTAAAATATTTACAGTTTTTTTTCTCGGTGAAAGAAGTTTTTGAATAGACTCATTTAAATTTTACAACAGTTGCTTTTCATCCCCTCCCGTGCAATGGAAAACGGCTCTCGATGCAAACAGAAAACATTAAACCAGTATTAGACTCTTACTGGGCACAACCATTTTGAATTTTTATTACCTTTTAAAATAGGAAGGGGGGGGGGGGGTTATTGGTAATTTATTTACGGAGGTATGGAGAAATTTATAATCTGTGAGAGATTTTAGCACTAGGGGTTCAAGACCGAGAGGAATAATTACAGTTAATTAGTTTTCGCAAATTGGCTTATTTTATTGTCAAAATTATCGTGTTTCCGGTTCTTTATTAATTTATTAAAATGAAATAATGGTTATAATTAATGAAGATCAGTAATAAATGTTAAATCAACGATCAATTTTTTTAAAATTTATTTCAGCACCTTGATGAGAATGGACTCATGGACAATGTAATCCTAGAGAGGGTCAACTCAGCTGGTAAATTGTTACATGCACTAAATAAAAGGTTCCTGAATAAAAGAGAAGTATCCAGCGACACAAAGTCGAGGGTATACAAATCTACTTTTCTCCCCATATTAAGTAGATACTCTTCAGAATCTCGAGCATTAACCACGAAACATAAAAGTAGGATCCTTAAGGGTATAAAAAAGTAGGCTTCAGAAATGAGGTTCCTCAGGAAGATAGACGGGAAAACAAGACGAGACCGAATTCGCAACTCGATCATTAGATCAAGCCTCGGAGTGGATTCTGCGAAAAAAGTCATTGAAGAAAACAGTCTATGATGGTTTGGACATGTTTTAAGAATTGAAAACAACAGGCTGGCCAAGATTACATACGAGGCTAAGGTTGAAGGAAGAAGGTCCAGAGGAAGACCCCGACATAACTGGGAAGATGGTGTTAAGCAAAGCTCCACAAAGAATAGCCTGCAGTGGAACAGGAGGAGAGAAATGGTAGAGGATCGTTAGGTGTGGTCCGGACTGTACAGTAGGGATGGGTAGATACTGGATTGGTAGATACTGGATTTTCATGTATCTGATACAAGTGATACTGATACTTTTCAGTATCTGATACATTTACTTGATAGTTTTGTAGTTGAATACAGATATCCCGACTCTTACTCTTCTAATACGCTACACAGAAGCCTTTCTTGGGGCATTAGTTTTTGTTAAAGTTAAAAAGTAGTAGTTGTTGTTTAAAGGAAAAAGAGTTATTCGCCGAAATAGTAACCTGTACAAGCCATCAAATGATTAAAATCATGTTTTTTATTGGTTAATTATTTTTTGAAAGCTATGGAATTGAACAATAAAAAATAGATTTTAACCCAACCTCAAACTTTTGCTATTCACTTTCAAGACACGTAGAATTTGGGTTGTAATACAAAATTTGTCAGTCCGCCGCCGCACGCTATACTCTTTAAAACGCTATAGCTGTTTTTTGTTTTTTTTTTGTACCCGATTTCCATCATTCATGTCAATTGCCTTTACTTTATGGTATAGATATATCCATTAATGAACCCATATTTGCCCGGACATAGGTCGAGGTTTTTTTTGCGAAAGTTGCTCGTGAAAAATCATATATAAGGAGGCGATCTCGGGAAATGTTATTTCAACCACCCTTTACTGTTAACTAATTTCATAGTTTATTTTCGTTTCTACATATGTGATAAGTGACTAATTACAGATTATATTGATAATAAGTGAAAACTTGTTCACTATTATTTTTACTTATTTATTTATTAATACTAAGGGGAGATGCGGCGAAATAGGTCTTCCGCCGGTAATCAAATCAGGGGAACTTAAATCAGTGGTTGATTGCTTATTATTTATTTATTTATTATTAAAAGAACCGTGATAATAGTTGATAATAATTTTTTTTAAATCCGTGAGGCGATGTAATTTCATTGCCAAAATGTAGGGATGGGTGAAGTTGTATCAATCTGACCGTATCTGATACTTATATCAATTGATACAAAAGTATCAGGTACATTTCGACTGTATCTGATACTTGTATCAACTACTTTTTAGTATCAGATACAAAGTATCAGATTGATAAAACCTTACCCATCCCTACTGCGTGAACGGTATAGAGGATGGATTATGATGATGATTATTTGAGCAGTAAAGAGGTTGTAAAATAAATATTCTTAAATAGTAAGAAAATAATAGAAAATAAAAAAAAGGAGACAAATTGGTTTTAACTACTTTGGTGTGGTAGGTAATAATACAAAAAAAATAATTGTTAAAGAAATAAAAAATCCTTTAAAAAAAGAAGAAAGATAATAGAAATATAAATAACAATTTGGAGAAAAAATGGCCAAAAGTACTTTACATGTGTCATAATAATAATAATACTAAAAACTATTTGTTAAAGAAGGTAGAAATTATTTAAAATATGTGTTAAATAAATTAAAAAAATTATTTAAATATAATAAAAATCATCCATAACGACCTTAATGTCCCATTTGTTGCTGATTTGGCCCGAACCCGCTATCTATCCTTTCATAACAAACTTCATTTCCACTATAACCCTCTGGTTTTAAACCTAGCTTCCTCTTCAATTCCCGATAATCCTCCGAGGCGTCTGAAAAGAAGATGGCCCCGTGACTTCTTAGTTGAACTTATGATTTGAGTACTGCCAGTTGGTAGTTTCTCTACTTGTCATTTTCACATGTCATTATGTATCGCTTAGCACATTTACTAGATGTATTTTTATTATACAGTTGTAAATATCAATAAATAAATTTAAAAAAAAAAATATATATATATAATAAACAGTTATTTTTAATTTTTAATAAAATTAAATATCACTCCTTTAAAATAACAATTTATCGGAATGCCAATGCGATTTAGTTAATGATGACATCGAAGTCTGGGAATGGGATATGAAAACGACTAACGTCTACCAGAGGTCATTGTATTACATATTAAAATAAAGGTAAAAAACATTAATTTTTAACGTCGCAACGTTAAAAATCACTTTCTTTTCTTACGATGCGTCGTAACTTGAACGTTATTGAAACATGGATTATTATTGGAATATATAGGTACACAATAATTTCCTTAAAGTCAGCATAATGTTCTTAAGAGACAGGGAATAAATGTTTAACTATTATTTCAAGAACCTAAAAAACCTATATAACATACAAAAATATTATATATATATATATATATATATATATATATATATATATATATATATATATATATATATATATATATATATATAAGTAAACCCACTGGTGCCTTGACCTTGCCTCCCAATCAATTCTGGGAATCCAGAAAGGCGTCTAAGACCTAAATCGCGTGACCTTCACAGATCGAAGAATCATCGCTATGTAAAAGAGTAACTCTTCACTAATAAATATATTTTAGGTATGTGTTCCGCAGGTTGTCGCTTTGAGTTGAGATACAAAAAGTTTTAACTCCTGATTCCTTAAATTATTTTCTAAAAATAAAAGTTAGCTTTAGTATGGAAAATAGAATGTAATTATAGGTAATAGGTAGATTTCCGTAATCATTTCATAAAGAAATAGAAGTTTCTACTAACATTTCGAAGTATAGGTGATGCATGTTTGTTTAAACATTCATTTCTAGATTAAATGATTACCGAAGTATACGCATTTCCCGTAATTACATTGTCTTTTCCATACTAAACCTCACGATAACTTGTATTTTTGGAAAAAATTCAAAGGGAAAGGAATGAAAATTAAAATATTGTTTCGACTCAACTCAAGCATCCGGAATAATTGCTTTAATTTTTAATGATATTCTTCTGTTGAAATTTTTTTGTATATATTTTTTCTTTCATTGTATATTATGATTCTGTACAGATACATTTAAATTGGTCCACTAGTAATTGTTGGTAATTTGAGACTGGTCTATTTGGTACATCATGTGATTGTTGTGAATTGTAGCAAATTCCGTAGTAAGGTCCATAAGTTTCCGGCCTGTCCTGCTTCCCTTCCTGCCTATGCAGGTCCTTGCCTGCTCACTCCATACCCATAGCCCGCACTTCCTCAGTCCTGTCAGGCAGTCTCCAGCCTTGAAGGAAACTCCCCATTTTTACAATGTTCAAACTCATGTACCGTGCGGTTATTAAATTCTTTTGTAAAGAAGGTATTACTCCTGCGCAAATTAAAGAGCGCTTGGATTGTGCATACGGGCAGTCCTCCCCCTCGTATTCCGCAGTGAAAGAATGGGCAAAATTATTTAAGTTAGGGAGAGAACGTCTGGAAGATGACCCACGTCCCGGTTGCCCATTGGAAGCTGTCACTTCTGAAACAATCCAAATTGTAAAATCTGCAATTGCTGTCTGACCGGCGACTGAAAACCGAGGAAATAGCAGCGTTGTTGGGTCTTTCAAAAACAAGTGTTTTGAGGATAATCAAAGAACATCTGCATGTGAACAAGGTTAGTGCAAGATGGGTTCCAAAAATTCTTGAACAAGATGAGTTCCAGGCCGGAAACTTTTGGACCTTACTACGTATATAAGAAATAATCTTTTCTCTTCAAAATAAAAATATTTTAAAAATCACCATCAAAAGAACAATAAATAAAAATAAATTATAAATATAAAATTAACCTAAGTCAACAACATCCCAATTAAAGTAATGTTCAATGAACATTCTTCCCCTTGTCTACAATACATCGCAAAAAATTGCAAGAGGACGGGGATATGGGATCGGTGAAGAGAATGGATGTGCCTGGCTTCGATACGACCCCTGGTAGCTCAGTGGATTAGAGCACTGCACTAGAGATGCAGACGACCCGAGTTAGAATCCCGGCCAGGACAAAAATCTTTTCTTTTCAAAATAAAAATATTTATATATGAGAAATAAATATTTAAAAAAAAAATGATATTCTCTTTCAAGATACTTACTATATATTATTACAGTTCTAAATATTATTATTTTTTTTATGGATTAATTGATACAAGATAATATACAAATGTTCTAGAACGTTACACTGAGATGATCATCTGATGGAACGCGATATGTTGATATGGCTCCAACTCTCCGAAACTTCTCGACTGTTTACGACACACGAACTAAATCCAGAGGGGATCCACATTGGAGTGTAGCAGTTTCAGATAACAACTTATCAGGGTTTCAGGTTCAGAGCTAGCAAAATAAGAGGCAGACATTTTGATAATGTGGTACGTCGAAATCTATCATCATAATAATCACATGATAATCAAGAATGTTTTTAACTTGTAAATATTGTAGTATTCTAATAGTGTAGCCGTTTGGTAAGATATATATTTATTAAATCCTGCATACTTCTGTTATTTATAAGGGGCCTGATCACAGAATATAATTATTTTTCTATTCTAAATATGATTAGTAAAATTATTTACCCATTGTTATTAAAAAATATATATATATTAGTAACACTTTGATTTGGCTCGGTTGTATCATGGTCATCCCTTATTACAGAAGTTCTTCACTCACATGTGTTTAATTCCATCAAACAAAGTATGCGTACATTTAATTCCATAATACATTGTTGAAAATGGATATTTTTTATTTTTTTTTTATTTATTGAAATTTACAACTGTATACAAAATACATCTAGCAAATATAATGAGTGAATACATTGACATGAGAAGACAAGTAGAGAAACTACCCAGTGGTACTACTCAAATTAAAAAGTTCAGTTTAGAAGGTCACGAGCCCATCTTCTTTTCAGAGGCCTCGGAGGATTATCGGGAGTCGAAGAGGAAGCTAGGTTTGAAACTAGAGGGTTTGAGTGGGAATCAAGTTTGTTATGAAAGGATATATACCGGGTTCGGGCTAAATCAGCAACAAATGGGACATTAAGGTCGTTATGGATGACTGAAAATGAATATAAAAAATAAAATGTTTAATCGATAAAAAAAAACCTATGAAGGGTCTTCGGTTCAATACATGTAAGAGACTGTGTAATTCTATGACAACAGGTGTGGAGGGGTGGTGATTTGTCGTGGGTTCACCAGATTTTTCACCAATTAAGGGTACCCACTTTCCTTTCCCACACAAGGTCCCATAAGACTGTAAGATTTGGTAATTTTTCGGTCAAAGCCGGATTTGAACTCGTAATCTTCAGTACAGCAACTCAGCGCTCTACCACTGGGTTACCCCGCTCTTCTTATAGCCTGAATAAAAAAACCTGTACCACTAAAACCCTTGAAAGGGCCTAGGATTCAGTACATGGTAGAGACTGTACTGTTTCATGATCAACGGTTCTGCAAGCAGGCGACTTGTCCTAGGTCGCGCTCAACCGCCAGATTTTTCCCCTTATTTTGGGTACCCTAATTTTATAATATTTTATAGAGGCTGGGTGAGCCCCAGGATGGTCTTAGATCCCATATGATCCATCTCCGGCTGCAAACAGACTAAATAAAAGTCATGCCCGCAGCGAGATTTAAACCAGGATTTACGGCATGGCAACTCAGTGCTCTACCACTGAGCCACTCCGCCCCCTTAATTTTTTCAGATAATAATACAGATAATATAGACAAACTCACACAACTTACAATGTTAGAACTTTCCATTGTCTTATATAATTGAACTACCAAGACAATTGCTATTACACTTCGGAATTTGGTCAGAGACTCCCAATGATCCCTAGCTCCCCTCGATTATATTAGTTTGACCTAGAATAGAGATTCTCAAATATGAAATATGAAAAAGCAATATTAAAGTTCTTTTACTAAGATCGTCAAAAACTATTTCCTCAGAAATACTTTTCAGCAGACATTGTTATTGTTTATAACAACCAAGTGTAATTACTGTGAATATCAGCAGAATAATATTAAGTTAATTATATGTAATGAGCTCGTACCCTGATAATGTTTTACCTCAAATAGAAGAAAATAAGTTGAATTATATTAATTAAATCTATACGGCTAAATTTTTAAAATGTTTATGTTAGTGCCTGATATTAATGTTCATAAGTATTTACTGTAAATTCACTGCTAGAACATACATGAACTCCCTAAAGTTCTCAGAGTGCTTTTTTATATTAATTTAGAACATGAAAAAACTTCATACATACATCGTGATACATAAGAAATCACTAGTTCAACAAAGAAGGCCACGGGGCCATCTTCTTTTCAGACGCCTCGGAGGATTATCGGGAATTGAAGAGGAAGCTAGGTTTGAAACTAGAGGGTTTGAGTGGAAATGCAGTTTGTTATGAAAGGATAGATACCGGGTTCGGGCCAAATCAGCAACAAATGGGACAGTAAGGTCGTTATGGATGACTTTATTCTTAACAAAATAAGGAGCGTTTTTGGATTGTAGGGATCGGATACCAGAGGAATTCGATGGCTTAGTGAAGCCCCTAAGCTCTACTCCGTAATTCCAAATAGGTCGTGTGATGGCCATGTAGATGAATCTTTTGTAGTTAATTGGGAGCTTAGAGCGTTTGTCTAGTAAGTGTTGAAGTAGCCTGAAACGTCGAGCGGTTTCTTGTCTTTTCAGTATGAGGATTCCAGGTTAATCGTTTGTCGAGATGCAACCCTAATTATCAGATCTGTTCTATAGGCACCAGTGGGATATTATTAAAGGATACTGAAGAGCAGGAAGTCATTGGTTTACGACGTAAGGTAAAACTGATTTTTGAGAATTTATTTTAATTCTCCAGTCTTGACACCATTCTTCAAGATCAGTGATATGGGATTGGAGGCTTTCGGATGCATTAACTGGATTGGTGTTGACTGATAATAAACATGTATCATCAGTATACGTGGTAAAGATAGTATTAGGATGAGTTGGGATGACAGCTGTATAAACTGTATAAAGGATTGGGCCAAGGATACCACCTTGAGGAAGATACATAAGAAAAACAAAAAAAAGCTGAACTACTTAATTCATGAAAGATTCTGGGTTCAGTACAAGGTAGAGACTCTACTGTATCTAAGCCAGTGGTTGAGCAAAGAGGTAATTTGTCAGAAATCTCGCTCAACTATCAGGTCTTTTCCCTATTTAAGGGTATATACCTTATAGAGGCTGGGTGAAACAAAGGTAAAAACCTGTACCACTACAACCCATGAAGGATTTAAGGTTCAGTACATGGTAGAGACTTTACTGTCTTTAAGCCAGCGGTTGAGCAGAGAGGTAATTTGTTCGGAATCTCTCTCCATAATTAAGGACAACTACGTCATAGAGGCTGGGTGAACCCATGAATGCTTCCAGATCCCACGAGCTATCTATGGCAATTAAAAAAATTAATAATTCTCTACAGAACAATAACTCAGGGTTCTATCCCGTTTCCACCATATGAATACCTCCCAGTTACCTAAGGAAATACCTTCATTAAACATGAGTGGTCGGGATCTATACTCTGCAATCTATGTAATGGATGCATAACTTCTCCAAGAATGATAAGAATTATGAGCATGACATTGTCCATAATGGAATGAT
Organism: Troilus luridus; assembly: GCA_964056705.1. Taxonomy (NCBI): domain Eukaryota; kingdom Metazoa; phylum Arthropoda; class Insecta; order Hemiptera; family Pentatomidae; genus Troilus; species Troilus luridus. The sequence continues at coordinate 44,620,104 of OZ057417.1, read as the reverse complement.
ATCAGGTCTCCAACAGTGTTAGACCATTAATTAATTAATATTATATTAAATTAATTTATATCTTAATTTAATCGCCTTTTCAGGCTACTCCAACGCTTACTAGACAAACACTCTAAGCTCAAAATTATTTCCCAAAGACATATATACATGACTATTATAAGACCTATTTGAAGTAGAGCTTTGTGACTCTACTAAGCCATCGAATCCCTACCATCCAAAGTCCTTCGTAAAATTCTCGATACTCCTAACTTTGTTACGAATAAAGTCATAATAACTTCAATGTCCAATTGTTACTGATTTGGTCCAGACCCGATATCAATTCATGACAAACTATTCCAATTCAAACCCACTAGTTTCAAATCTAGCTACTTCTTCGACTCCCGATAATCCTCCGAGGCGTCTGAAAAGAAGATGGCCTCGTGGCATTCAAAGTTGAACTTGTTATTTGAGTACTGCCAACGGGTAGTTTCTCTACTTGTCTTTTTATCCATGCCTCTATGTACCATTCCTGCCATTTACTTGTTGTATTGTTATAATACAGATGTAAATTTCAATGACTAAATTATTTTTAAAAAATGTTTATAATTATGTGTGATTTTAATTTAATTCAATAAAAACCTGTGGTTTTCTATTTTAGTATTAAAGTATCGAAACATCGCTAAAAGATAGTCTAACATGTATACAACTAAATCTCAAAGATTAGAATGTAAAAAAAAAAACCTGTACCACTACAACCCGTGATTTCGACTCCCTTTTCAGAGGATAATGAGAACCGCTATCATTAAATCTCTATATATTTTCTAATGTACTTCGCTTCACACCATTCAACATTGTTTCTGATTAGCTTAATTGGTCACTTAATATTCAAACAGAATATCTTCGTCCTTGAGTCGAAAATTATAAAAGCCGGTTAGAAACATGTCGCACATTGATTTTTTTATCATTGTTTATGAAGTACAAGTTTCAATAGGCCTTTTCCAAGTTGAAGGAGAACTTCAACTTCATTATTATTCAGAGGGTCTTTACGGTGTCCCACTTTCGCAACATCCGTTCGTTTCCGTTTTCGACCCCCCGTACTCGAAGTAGGGATCTTAGGATAGGTTAGATAGGTTGCAGCCTCATGAACATGAAAAAACCTATAAATTTATACATATAAAATGCTTTGTGCTGAATGACTGACCGACTAACGGATCGACGAACAGCCTAAACCTCTGATCGTAGAGACCTGAAACTTGGAGGCTGTGTTCTTTGTTTGACGTAGGCATCCGATAAAAAAGGATTTTCCGAAATTCTACCCCTAAGGAGGTGAAAAAGGGGGCAAAGTTTGTATGCTTGCTCACGTGTTTCTTATTCGCTAAATTTACATATTCTCGTTAAAACAAAACAAATCAAGTAACATAGTTCGCTTCTCGCTGCTACCTTAAGACAAGTGAAACCGTTATACTAAGTAATCCTTTTCAATAAATTCAAGAACATTACATACTAATCCTTCACTGACACGAACAACAATAAACGAAAGTAACTTCTGTCCGTCCCGTTTGTTAATCAGTGTCAATGTATGGTTCACAGCTGTGCTGATCCGTTTGTGCTGAACTTACGGATAATCTCAAGCCTGGGGAAGGACATTGGATACATTTTATCAACACACCATACAGGCGAAGGTTATATAAAACTGTAACCTGATTGACTAACACACCCTGCGGTCAACTTATAGTTACAAAAAACGAAATTATTTATTTAAAATTATCTGTAACGAAACTATATGTGACAGATCAAATTCAACGCGAGCGAAGCCGTCAGCAAAAGCCAGTCACGATATATAAGAAAAATAATAAAAACAAAATAACTGTACCACTATAACTCATGAAGAACTTTGGGTTCAGTACAAGGTAGAGACAGTACTGTTTCTAATCTAGCGGTTGATTAGGAAGCTAATTTGTCCGAGATCTCAACTGTCAGGTTTTTCCCTCATTAAAGGCAACTACATTATAGAAACTGGGTGAAGTAAAGTCATTATGAAAATATCTTAAAAAGGACCCCGCGCTTTCTTACCATAAAAAGATTATGAAGAATGTGTTTATAGCTCTGGCTATAAAGAAAAGTTATTTTTCTTTGTTTTAACTAATATTAAATTTCTATTTTTTAGTTCGCCTTGCTAAAAAACATGATTTTAGTTTTCAAACTATAATTTTTTTTTTGGCTGCAAAATACACGAAACTCCCCAATTGATCCAGTAGTCATATGCTTGTCTCAAAGATTAAGCCATGTATGCCTTAGTACACACCTCATTACTTGGCACAATAATAATATAAACTATTGAAATTATTGTATTGCCGTCGGTCCTTGAGAAGTGTGCTAATTTTAAATTTAATTCGATGTATTGAAGTGGCCGAAAATCGAGTACATAGATTCCATTACATATATATGTACAGGCGAAGCTAATAAAAACGTAACATTAAAAAAAAAACGTCCTTCAGGGATGAGGGATCTGTTACTAAAAAAAAAAGTATTTTTAGTAAACATATTAATAATTGGAATGCAAATCGAAAAAACCCACAAGCAAAGCCTTATGTTTCAAATCTGGAGTAAAAACAAACAATTGCCAGTCGACGTTTCGTCAATTCAGGCATTATCAAGACACAAGAGATAAGCCTACGTGAACAGGAGATAAGATCAATCACATCTCAAAGAAGAAGTGCAATAAATCCCAACAAATAACCGCATAAATAGGCTCATAACCTGAGACCGCACCTCCACCCCAAGTTTTGGGTTGAACGTCTTGGGGTGGAGGTGCGGTCTCAGGTTATGAGGCTATTTGAGCGATTATTCGTTGGGATGTATTGCACTTCTTCTTTGAGATGTGATTGATCTTACTCTTTTTTGTGTCTTGATAATGCCTGAATAGGCGAAACGTCGACTGGTAATTGTTTGTTTTTAATCCAGATTTGAAACATTAGGCTTTGCTTGTGGGGTTTTTTTTCATTTGCATTCTATTAAATGTTAATGTTTCGTTTTGAGTTTTGGCTCTATTTTATTCATATTAATATTAATAATTAACTTATTTTGGAATGAAATGTTCAGTACACTCGACAATTATTCTGACATAATGTCGCGTACTGTACACAGCTCAGGGCCACCTTCCCTGGGAAGACCAAAGTTTGGAAGGTACAACTAAACAACCAATTGTCCCGAAGATACCGGGCCTTTCTTGCTGAGCTAATTACTTGTAAGAAAGTACATTTGAATCATAGGAACTCAAGGAATAGCCTCCAAATGGATAAAGCTCCCCTACGCTGAGAGGCACAAAAGGGTGTTGCGAAAGAAGAGAAGAAGAGGTATGAAATGAAAATGTATATTTCATAAAAATAGTAACATTAAATCAAGCCAAGGGAGATGTACCGCAGGGTCATGGCTATGCCTCACACGTCATTATGTCTTATTTCACTGCCAGCCAAGCTACTGATTGTTAATAGTCTGTATTTGACAAGTGTAGATGCAAATATTAAGATAGACTAAATTGTCAAAGCCTTTAATTAAAAAAATATAATTTCCAATTACATTCTAGTTTTATTCATTACTTTGAATAATTTATTATTCTTTGATCGATGGTGATTAGACTGTTTCGATATGAATTAAAACGGGGTGCAAATGGCCCCAATATCTCCCTCCTATTTCCATTAACCCGGATTAACTCCTCAACATCAACCTCAGGGGATTTTTATCGAATCAAGGAACTTTGCCGATTCTGCTCTAAAATTAATTTCCCCTTTTATCTAATGAAATTTCAAATATTCAAAGAATAATTGATAATTAATAGTCGATTCGATAAAATCACTATTTATTTTTAAGCTTGAAGATCTTAAATCGTAACGTAAGTTCCCCACCAATGTGTTATAAAAAAAACATCTACCACTACAACCCAGTCTGGGGTTCAGTACATGGTAGAGACTGTACTGTTTCTAGGACACCTGTTGTACAGGGAGGTTTGTCCTTACTCACGCTCAACCGCCAGATTTCCACCCTTATTTTGGGTACCCACTTTATAGAAGCTGGGTGAGTCATATGACCCATCTCCGGCTGCTAACAGACTAAATAAGAGTCTTGCCATCTTCGGGATTTGAACGTGGATTTTCGGCATGCCAACTCAGTGCTCTCTCTACCACTGAGCCATTCCCAATATATTTTATAATTTTTAATTATTATTAGTTTAAATATGGGGAAGAAAATTACCCGAGTTGAATTAAGAAAAAACATTAAACACTGAAACTATTTGTTATAACTCGACGTTTCGACCTAAGTTGGTCTTCTTCAGGGTTGAAGAAACAAATTACAAACAATATATAAAATTTAAATTATTGGAATAAACAACAAATTGACTTGTAAAACATCAGCAAAAACATATGATTTAAATTTATTTTTTTAAATCTTTATATCATTAGGATATAAGTTAATAAAAATAATTCTATATACAATTTTTAGGTAAAAATTAGGATAACTAATTAGTAATTAACAGCTGAAATGTAATAATGAGAGTAGTATTTTATATATACATAAATATATATATATATATATATATATATATATATATATATATACACTAGCTGACCCGGCCACGCGTAGCTGTGGCTGTTGTAATAGTTTAAAAATATATTACGTTAAAATTTGAATTTTAAAGAAACAATGAATGAATGGAAAAAATGAACTATAAAGATTTTTTATTTTACATTTTATTCATCTTATAACTAAGTATAGTATATAATAAGTAAATAATATACAACATTCTTAAGTGATAAAATATAAACATTAGATTAATGAATGAGGTATATCAATATTATTAGCCATTTTTAAATATGGCTAATAATATTTTTTTTATTTATAACTATTTATTTCAATTTAATTAGGCGCTAATCGATGCATTTTTTTAATCTGTCCTTTGTTATTATAATAGATTAAATGGTTTACTAACACGTGGGCATGCAACATATAATTGTCCATGGGAGAAGCTTGGATGTTCTAGGTCCAAACCGGCCTTCAGACTTGTTGATGGCCAGAGCAAAAGCCAAGCGCAAATCAAATTGAAGTCTTTTGAACGGTATTATGGGTTCTGATGGAATTTATTAGACAGAGATTATATACCGGTTAGTTATTATATGATTGGAACTTAACTCAGGATCTGTTAGACCTACAGAGCTGCATTTGGGCTAAAATCTCGAAGTTTTTCGGCCACCGAAAGTATTTCCGTCCGTTTTTTCGGTTGTAAACTTGAATTTACACTACTCAGACATGCCCTTACAACATATTAAAAATGCAACATCATCAAGGCTCACTGCTACGATCGACGCATAATCAATAATAATGGCCGAAACATATCACTTAAGAGTTTGAAAAATAGTTTACGTCCGATTCTCAGACCTACTGAATATACTCACTAAATTTCCTAAGAATCGGTCGAGTCGTTTCGGAGGAGTTGTTACAAATACTGTGACACGAATGTATATTATATACATATAATATATTTATGTATATAGATATATATATAATTTTTAAAATTATAAATTTATATATTTGTATCTTGTTTATTCTAATTATTCCAGTTTTATGATTTCTTTATATATTGCCTATTTAGCCCTTGAATTGTTACACATGTGGATAATAATAAATGACCGTATATTACAAATATGAATAGTTATCTGAATAAAATACTTAATAAACATGAAGTGTCCGTTATTCCTACCTCCATAGAGAATATTAACTCTCCTGGAAAAGTTTGAAAACAACTGTAAGTTTAGAAGTAGGTCTCCTTTTCGTACACGGTCGAGTTTTGAGCTTTCTTTGATCGAGTTATTTTTATATTTATATATATAATATTTTTATATAATAATTATATATATATATATATATATATATATATATATATATATATATATATATATATATATATATAATAAGGCTTGGCGAACCCGAAGAAAAAATTGATAATAAGTTCATTAAAAATTGCATAAACATTATTTTCTTTATGTTCTGAACTTTTATTTCTAAATCGCACTGTACCTTGTTATTGAAAACATATTGTATAAACAATTTTAACATATCCTTGTAGTATTTTAAAGTTTAATATACTTTTCTTTTTATTAAAAAATAATTTGTTACTTAAAATTAACAATCTTAGGTAGTTAATTCTATTATTACAATCGTGTCAAACGTTTGCGCAAATCACGTTGATGGGGTGGTTTGTTTTGTCGATTAATATTACTCTGTGAAAGGGATCTTCTCTCATTATAATTTTTTCGCAATATTTTGTAAGACTATGACACAAATAAGTAAAACCAGGTTATTGGAAGGTGGAACCCCCTGGGGAAATCTAAACCTGATATTATTTCCTATAGTAATATCAACTGGGATCGGATCCTATTAACCTCAATGTATGCCCAACTGACTTATATTAATTATTATCTTCATTATTATTAATCAATATATAAACACTTAGATCTAGTAATATGTACCAATTTTTCTAACATTTAGAGTTTCTGAAATTTTATTTATGATTTGATTTATATCTAAAACTGACCAACTACTAAGAAAAATGACGAAATGATGTCCTGGATTAAATGTTTTTTCATCCGTGGTGTTGTGGTTGGCATAACAACCTTTTATGCCCAAGATCACCGTTTCGCCGCACGGAAGGTAGCCTTAGAACTTTTTAAAGGAAGCAAACCAATTTTGGTTATGCCGTCCTTCAGAGAGAACGTTAAATGGCGATTCCGCCATTAACTAGTACACTTTAAAGATCCCTATAATAATTATACATGGATAGGCAAACTCTCTATAGCATACGATGCTATTTATTTTTATTATTATTATTATTAATTTTTATTGTTATTATAAACCAATTCGTCCGATTAGCCATAATAGCATACAATGAAGTTAAAAAATCAACAAAGCGATATAAAAAAAGTGAAGTGAAAGCCAATTAAACATTTTTGCAAATTTGAACGTCCAGTATCTTAGTAGCTGTTTGAATATTCAATTATTCTGCATAAAAAATAGCATAATATTGAATATTCTTAAAACTTATTAATAACATATATATATATATATATATATATATATATATATATATATATATATATATATATATATATATAACCTTTCCTATATTAGAATCGCGTTATCTCGTAAAAAAAAAAAAAAAAATCAAAGAGGTTTTTCGTAACGTTAGGGGATTTTGTATATAAAGTCTATATCAAGGAGTTGCAATTATACAGATTTGTTTCTTTATAGTAAGGATATCGAGGCACGGATAAATATTTGGTTTAATCAATTCATTATAAATAATTACTTTCATCCTTCGAATTCCTTTTCAGAGGATAATGAGAACCGAAAGGGGGGAGAGAAATGACTGTTGGTAAAATTTTGATGAGATCGTGCACTAATTGTTCGTTAGTGGGTGGGGAAGAGGTTCGCCTAAATATTAGCAACCTCTAATAAACCATTCCAAAGATTTAAATAATTTATTTATGAACCTAACTTTTTTATTGATTAACAATAGAGTACGTTATTAAAAATGTTATACACACCGAATAAGGACTCTTTTACTCGAAACAAAAACAAAAATTCAACAACTTCTACAAACGGCCAAAAAAAATATAAATAAATAAAAATACTAATATTGAATTTTAATATTTATTCCTTATAAACCCCCTTATTATTTTGATACTCCGATATATGTTTAAATTCTTTTTATTTATTTTTGAGTCATAAAAATTACATTTTTTTTCTTTTGTTTAAGCATAAGCAAAAATGTTCTGATACTGTGATTACTTTTGTTGAAACAATTTTACCAGCGCAGCGGATATTTGACACTAAAAGTCGATCAAAATAGGAAATTTTTTTTTTGAAAATTCCGGGAACCTACCTCTACTTACGTTAAGCCAAATGTTTATGGAACATAAGGTCGTAATTTTTTCATGGAAAACAGCTGTACCTGCCGCTGCATTCGTTGTATTATGAAGGTATTATGAAGTCGCACGTGGTGTTATCAAGTGAATATTGGTGATTTTTAAAATGGATATTATACAGCCAGCTATGTAGGATCAGAAAATAACAACATAAATATAGTGATACCTTTCAATGTTATTTTAATAATTTTTAGTCGAATGATTGATTTTGTGCAGATTTTTTTTATAAGAGATGTATAAATTAGTAATTTTGATATAGTACTTCCGGCTTTTTCACGGGTTCGATTTTTGACTTTTCTTTAACGTTAGTGTTGTTTCCCAGTTTTATCAAAAACTAGGTGCCAAAAAGTGCCGAATCATGCATTAAATGAACAGTCAGTTGATGTAGAACCAAACGAGGTTATTCATTATTTTCACTCTTTTAATTTTTTAACATTTCACTTGTTATTAACATTTAACATTGCTCCTCTGGATTAAAGACCTTGACCCGACAAGCTGTTTATAAGATGGCTTAAGACTGTATAGGAATGGATTTTGCACAGTAGTTGGAATTAGTCGAGGAAAATACTGTAAAACAACCTACATTCTCAGAAGAACAAATGCAACAGTTTCAGAAAAATTTTCAAGACTCAAATCGGATATGAAATCAAAATGCCAGGCTGCTAAGAGAACAGAGAGTGTATTTTTTAAGAAATACCATGATTGGTTGCAAAAAACCATTGAAATTCCTATAAAACCATGTTTATCTAATTTGGGTCGTCCTAAAATGTCATTACAAGATTTGATTTGGGCTAATAGTGGATGTGCCTAAAGCTAATTTCGGCAACTATAATGATGGAAACACCAGCAGGAGGTTCTTTGCTAACACCTAGGTATCTGCAAACATAACAGGTATTGACAGAAACCTTATCGACAGATTTGCGACTATTTTAGAAGTCATGAAACGGGTGAGAGATACACCGAACTGTACTCATGGTAACCAATGTCGCCAACACTACATAAAATATTAATACATGTCCCAATTATTATTGATCATGCTCTTCTACCAATTGGTAATTTGTCAGAGGAGGCAACAGAAGCAAGGAACAAACATTTCCGGCAATACCGGGAAAGATATTCCAGAAAATTTTGTCGCATTCAATGCAATATGGATGTTGTGAATAGGATTTTATTGGCATCTCATCCATATTTGAACTGCATAAAGCCCAGAACCCCCAAAAATGTCAAAGTCTTTGAAGCAAGAAACCACTGAAATGTTGCTCTCATGGAGCCCATGTACACAATTTGAGGACAACACAGAAGATGAAATGACTTCCGATGAAGAAGGATGGTATGATTTCTCAGATTAACATCATTTATTAACATTATTGTACTGTCATACCATTATTATGCACCATAATGTATATAAATATAAAAAGGTCGTGTTTAATGTTTTTCTTAGTTTCTTCTATTCCTTTTTTATAGTTCTAACCTCTATTATACCAAAGTTATGAAATAGCATCAAAACTTAGATAAGAATAATTTTGCTCGACTTTTGGTGTCAAATATCCCTGTGAGTAGCGGGAAAGAAAAATATTTTTAAATTTTTCTCAGAATATTTTATTATAAAAATATGTTGTTTTTTTAAAATTATTTATTTCTTACATAATATGCTACAATTCACAAAAATTATATACTGTGCCAAATAGACCAGTCCCAAACTTAAAAACAATTGGGCAAATTTAAATCAATCTATACAGAATCATAATATACAACGAAAGAAAAAAAAATATACAAAAAAACTTTCAACAGAAGAAAATAAATATACAAAAAAACTTGTAAAATATGTTTTAAACAAAATATTTGATAAATTAGGCCATAGTATATGGAATGTGAAATGCCGGGGAATCTGGGAATTGTTTTCCCTTTTTCCTCTTTAGTTCCAAATTCCTTTATTGTATAGATTTTTAAATTTTTAAAAACTTTTTTCTGATATTTTTAAATCCTCTACCAATGTAATCCATGAAGAATTTCAAGTTATAAGGTATAAAGTTTACTATTTTTAAAGCCAATGGTTGGTGGTTCGGCCAAAGATCACACTGAACCCCTGGGTTCCACCTTAATTAAGGGACTAGGTGAACCCCAGGAGGTTATCCAGATCCCACAGTCTATTCTCGACTGTAATAAATACATTTTCAGCCAAAGACAGTTCTTAAAAAGAGATGAGTAACCAAGCATAAGAAAATAAGAAAAAAACAAAATAATTTCGAAGGAGATCTAAATATTTTAACAAGAATTTTAGTTGTTCATATTATTAATGCTAAGACATCAAACGATTTGCTGAACAACTTTAGGCAACTTATAACTAATTTAAAATACGATTTAAGTAAAAAATATGATTTTTTGTTTATCATATTTCCTCTTGTAATGGGTGTGCCAGCAAAAAAATAATATTTCTGGAAATAAATACACATGTTTTTTATTTTTATTTTAAACAAATACATAAAATATACTAATCCGAAAGATCTTGTAAGAGTTAATTATTATTGGCATGCAAAGGATCTACAGTGCTTACTGGGGTTCACCCAGCCTCCATAAGACTTAATTGGTAAGTGATTTTAGCCATAACAATATCGTAGGCTTGAACACATATATATATAGAAACAGTATATTATCTATCCTGTATATACCTATCCTATATAAAGTATATTATCTGGTCTATTATTTTAATCCTTAAACAATTTAATTTATTATTTTTTTTCTTTATGCTCCAAAATTATATTTAAAAACATATCGTACTGTAACCATATTGTTACATTTTATTGTAAACATATTGTATATGCAATTTTAACATAAATTTGTGCTAACCCAGGGTATTTTAAAGTTGTATTTACTGATTTTCAATTACCTAAAAAATAAATAGTTTCTTAACATTAACGATCTTAGATAGTTAATTCCATAACAATTATCAATATATTTTTTTCATAACATCAATTTTGAATTAATATTTAGTAACGTCATTATTCTTTTAATATAGATAACGCATATGATGTATAAATATAAAGTATTTTTATTTAATTCTATTATTATAATCGTGTCAAACGGTTGTGCAAAACACGATGATGGGATGGTATGTTTTTTAGTTGTTTAAGAATTTTAGTTGTTTGTATTATTATTACTAAGACGTCAAACGATTTGTTGAAGAACTTTGGGCCACTTATGACTAATTTTGAATACGATTAAAGTAAAAAATATGATTTTATTACATATTTCGTTTTGTTGTAACAGTTGTGCCAACGGAAAAAAAAAATTCTGGAAATAAATAAATATCTTCTTTATTTTTATTTGAAACAAATACTTAAATTATTCTAATCCGAAAGATGTGCATGGAAGATAATTCAGTACAATCTACAGAGGCTGGGTGTGCCACAGGAATGTCTCTAAATCGCCCACAGATTCGATTCTCGGCCGTTAACATATTAAATAACTTGTCTGCCACAGTCTGTTTCGTACTTTATATCTAGACTTGAGTTCCCAAGGATCTTCAAAATAATAATAATTTCTCAGAAGTTGAACCAACTATAACAAGAGTTTTAATTGTTCCAAAAAAAAAAAGCTAACCGGACATGGAGCAACCTGTAGTGGTTAGCGATCTTCTATGCCCAAGATCGCGCGTTCTTAGCCCGATAGAGGTCCCTAGGATTTTTTAATAGGAGTAAAAATCCTAGATTATGCCGTCCTATGGAGGGGACGAAAAATGGCGGTCCCGAGCTTCCTAAAATAAAGACCTCTATCCTTATTATACCAGGATAGGAAAAATATAGGACTATCTCTTTAGCATCGTACGATTAGTTAGCTAATTAGACATGATTATTTTGATTTAGGGTGGTTGGCAACAGAGGTTCCTTTTTCACTAATTTTATTTATTTTATTTAAACCAATAAAAATACGATTTTCTGTTTAAAAGAAGATTTATTTTTATTAATCTTAACAGATTATAGAAAGAGAGGAAATTCTTAATGGTTCTTCATTTACAGAAGAATCTGATCAGCAATTATTTCTGAAAGAGATAAATGGACGTAATATAACGATTCCCTTCGAATTGTCTTTGACATTGGATCGTCCATCTTTAAAGCCAATTTTTCAATTATATAAAATCGAAGGCAATTATTCCCAGCATCGAATGTCACTCGTCAAACGTGATTAAGTAATTTAAGTAATGAAGGATCCACGAATAATCGCTTTGGATATTTGTATCTAGAGAGGACTTCTTGGACTTAACAAGTTTATAATAATAATGCTTAGCGAACCCGAAGGCTCGATTCCGATACCAACAATCAATGCTTACTAACTTCTGTTCACAGATCACTACACAGACCCGAATCTGCCAGATCACTCTTAACGCAATCCTCTCACCTACATTTCAGTCTGCCTCTCAGACGTTTACCATTTGGCACAGCGCTTATTAACTTTTTAGGCATTCTTTACTCAGCCCAAAAACTTTACAACCCCATCTTAATCTTCGCGGGCTATCACTTTAATAATATTAACCGGATGTATGCTTCGCAATTCCGCGTTGTGTGATCTCCTAAATTCTCCTGTGGTATAATTCTTTTTTTGACCGAATATTCTGCGCAACACCTTATTTTCGAATACCTTAAGACATTATTCATCCTTCAGTGTCAGCGGCCACGTTTCACATCCGTAAAGAAGAGTTAGAAGGATGATTGTTAGTATTTAATGACGCCTTTATTTCCTCTTGAATTTCATTTTTCTAGTTACCATAGGCCCTAAGTACTTAAACTTTTCGACATGTTCGAACTTATTCCTTCCTAAAACAATATCACCAAAATTTCTCCCTCTTCTGCTATTAACCATATATATGGTCTTTTCCGAATTTATTTCAAGCCCTATTTCCTTACCTGCATTCATCAACGTTTCTGTTTTTAGCTTTAAAGTTTCCGCGTTTTCGCCCAACAATACATAATCGTCTGCAAACCCAAGCACGGATATTTTACTATTCATATGAAATTCAACACTTTTTCATTGTGTATCACCTTTTCAATAGCGTACTACTGTTATATTGAATACAGTTGAAAGCGAATCTCCTTGTTTTAAACCTGAGCGAACCTCGAACTTCTACGAAAAATTATTACGGTTTTTTACCTCACTGAAGTACATACAAATCCTTGTCAAAGTTAAGAGTTTCTTTGGTATACCCTGTTCAATCAATACGTTATAGATCATTTTACGGTCGATGGAATCATAAGTTTTTTTTTATCGATATAGAGTTGATGAACTACTCCGTTGTATTCTAAATTTCTCTAGTATTTGGAAAATATTTGATCGATAGTGGAGCGGTTTCGTCAAAAACCACATTGATAATCTCCGACAATTTCCTCGGCGTATTCCGTAATTCTACTAGTTAGGATTATTGTTGCAAGCTTATATTTGTTTATTGTTTCCAGTTTAGAGATATTCGATACCCTAACTGTTACGTCAATACAAGCTAGAGCTGATTTTGAAACATCTTGAAGATTGAGTGATGAACCAGGGCGTTGGAGGCAGTGCATAGTAAAGCTAACATCTGTCTGTTCTAGGGCAAGCTGTCAAAATCAGAGCTTCTCTCTACCTCTAGCCTCTAGCTGTGATTTATTCAAAGCTTCTGACGTGAACCTAGATTCGTATCTGTATTTATTTTTTAACTAGAAAGAAAACTGTTGAATATTCAATTTTTAGGCCTTTAGAGTTCGTTTGATTTCACAGATGAGATTTATTTAATAGTTTTGGCCTATTAACAAGGGGCCGGGATAGCTCATTGGTAGAGCACTGAGTTGCTGCGCTGAAAGCTACTAAAGGAAGTATATATATATGAGTAGTTATTTTGTGTATTATTTGAGTGTGTTATTTAAGTGTTCTTAGGCAAATTGGATCTTAAAGAATCGTTTATTATTTTAAATAATTTTAATGATTATTATTTAATAATAAAATGTAAAAGGTGAATAGGGTTTAAAACATTACTCTTAGCTAAGTGCTGAGTGATAAAAACATTTGCCAGTTCGTCCATATTTTTAAAGTAATTCAAATGGCAAACTCTAGATATCCCAAATAGGAAAAAAATTATAGAACTTTCAAAAATAATATCTCATATGGACCCAGTGTTACCTGTGAATCTTCCTGGGTCTTATCCAGCCTCTATAAATCGGTTACCCTTAATTCGGAGAAAACCTAGCTGATGAGCGTGATTAGGATAAGTCACCTTTCTGCACAACCGTTGTCTTTGTCTCAGATCATTCTCAACTCCCAGGTTTTCCCATTATATTGGGTACCTGCTTTAAATAGGCTGGGTGAGCCAGTAAGGCCCCAGATCCCAAAGGATCCTTCCCCGACTATTAATAAATTATATAAAATCTGCTACATCTGGATTTGAACCCGGGACCTTCGGATCAACAACTCAGCGCTCGACCACTGAGCCACACATACATACATAAATAGATAAATGTTTCAATCACTATTCCATGAACTCAATATTGCCCAAAATGTTGACTGATTGATATAGCTCAAACGACATACTGACTTAATCAACCTACGCACGCTGATATTAGAGAGAGAATAAGCCTAAGATAATCACCTATAGTAGGCAACACATTCAAACATGGGGGGGGGGGCACCTGTGATGTAGTGATTTAGTGATTAGCATAACAACCTTCAACGCGTAAGGCTGGCGTGACCTTACCAGGTTGGGCTTACTTCGGGCTTTTTAAACGAATAAAAATCCTGGGTTATGCCTTTCAGAAGGGACGTAAAATGGCGTTCCCAAGCCTGTAAGGTGTCACTTATTAATGATCCCTGTCCTAATTAAACTTGGATAGGCTGTATTTAGGACACTGTAACATCGTCTGATTAGCCATAGCAGCATAAATTGACATGAAATAAATAACCATCCACAAACAAAAATTAAAAATTAAATAATATTTCAATGACTGTTGATTGGCAATTGAATCGATAATTTAGTATTCCAGTAGTTCCTTGTAATGAAAATATAAATAAAAACATGGACTCTTTAATGAGGCTGTAGCCATTTTTCTAATAACCCAAGAAATTGGTAGAATCGAAGATTTATTCCATTCCATTAGTTAATAATTTGTTTAATAATAATTAATAAACATTTTGTAATATATAATGATAATATATTATATAATATAATAATAATATTAATCAGTAATATTATCAACCGGTTAATAAATAAATGGCCAGACAAGACGAATTTAGAGACTGGTGTACTTTTTATGTCATTTCTAAATTTCAATTTAATTTAAATGCCTATCTCACAAACAGAACTTTCTAAGTAAAACCATAATAATGTCCATTCATCCCTCTTTTCCCAATCTGCTGGTGTTCCTCAAGGTAGTACCCTTGGCCCAATCCTTTATACAGTTTACCAGGTATGCTGATGATACATATGCATTATCAGTCAACACCAATCCAGTTATTGTATCCCAAAGCCTCCAATCCCATATCATTGATATATAAGATTGGTGTCAAAACTGGAGAATTAAAATAAATTCTCAAAAATCGCATCAAATCACTTTTACCTTACGTCGTAAACCAATGACTTCGTGCCCTTCAGTATCCTTTAATAGTATCCCACTGGTGCCTGTAGAACAGATCCGATACTTTGGGTTGCATCTCGACAACCGATTCACCTGGAATCCTCATACGAGACTGAAAATACAAGAAACCGCTCGACGTTTCAGGCTACTTCAACACTTACTAGACAAACGCTCTAAGCTCCCAATTAATTACAAAAGACTCATCTACATGACCATCATACATCCTATTTGGACTCACGGAGTAGAGCTTTGGGGCTCCACTAAGCCATCGAATTCCTATCGTATCCAATCCCTACAATCCAAAATCCTCAATGCTCCTTATTTTGTTAAGAATAAAGTCATCCATAACGACCTTAATGTCCCATTTGTTGCTGATTTGGCCCGAACCCACTATCTATCCTTTCATAACAATCTTAATTTCCACTCAAACCCTCTAGTTTCAAACCTAGCTTTCTCTTCGATTCCCGATAATCCTCCGAGGCGTCTGAAAAGAAGATGGCCCCGTGACCTTCTTAGTTGAACTTGTGATTTGAGTACTACCAGTGGGTAGTTTCTCTACTTGTCATTTTCACATGTCATTATGTATCGCTTGGCCTATTTACTTGATGTATTATTGTAATACAGTTGTAAATATCAATAAATAAATAAATAATCAAATAAATTTAAATGCCGTATATAAAATAAAAATCAGCGCACCCTTATGTCCAGTTTTTGAGGAACTGCTATCTCATTTCAAAATTTAAGACAATAAAGAAATTCACATTTCTTTACGTCGGCCATATGTAAAGCTGTAGAGGAAATACGCTTTGGAATCATCAAGCCTAAAACCGACCTTGTTTTGCCCATTTGATGGTTCGCAGCCCAGACGGTAGGCTTAGGATTTTTTAAAAGAATTCAAATATCTTTAGTCTTGCCCACCTTTAGAAGGGACGTAAAATGGGAGAGTCTAGCATCTGCGGTCTCAAGTACTCGGTAAAGATCTCTATCCTAATTATTCTGGATAGGAAAAATTTAGGACTCCCACTGTTAAATGTTAAATAAGTAAACAAATTAAATAAACAATATACCGTATATTTTTTAAACATTTTTAACTTCGCTTATAACAGTTATGTAATTATTTTGTAAGCAGCCGCTTGTAAATATGTGGAATTCGCAAAAGGTTTTATTGATCAGGTTGATTCTTGGAACTTAGAAACTGAGCTTTACTTCTGAAAATGCTCAGAAACTGTTTAATATGTTTATCAAGAAAATATTTCACTGAGGAAATGAATGCCTATTCGATTAAACCCGCATTCTAAAATACCGAATAAATATTTTTAAAATGCAAGAAAAATACCTTTAAGCGATTTTAACTAACAGTGTATTGTATCAGTATAAATTATAAAATGGCTCGCCATACCGAATTGTTCAATGTTTTGTAAATAAGATACACTACATAGTAAAAAAAACATTTTTTTAACTGTGCCAATGAAGTCCATGAGGGTTTTGGGTTCAGTACATGGTAGATACTGCGCTGTTTCTAGAGTAACGGTTGTGCAGGTTTAGTCAATTAGTCAATCGCTAGGTTTTCCCCTAAGTTAGGGTGCTTATAAAGGCCGTGTGATCCCCAAGAGGGTCATCGGATCCCACAGGGTTCATCCGTGGCTATTTACAGATTAAATAATTTATCTGCATCAGCCAGATTTGAACCCTTGAACATTCGGCAACTCAGCGCACTACCCACTCAGCTACTACGCCCACCATTTTTTTTAATATATGAAGAATAATAGATCTATTTGTATATACCGTAGTATTTAGAAATTTCCGAAAGAAATAAATCTCATTCTAAGTTTTAATCTAGTCAAGTCGAGAGACAGAGCAAAGAAGTAAGTCTTAGCCTTGGAGAACTCCAAGTGTTTTGGCCAGATCCCACAATCCTCTTATATCTACTTTAAGTTCCTCTACCCTGAGGCTAAATAACAAGTTTGCCCAAAAAATAGTTTTAGTTTCCGGAGACTTATTCCTTCTACCTGAGATAAAATAAATTTAGTTGAGCTGTGCCGCGTGTTCCAACTTTGAATCCACAATGAGAAATATTTCCTGAGTTTCCTTAGCGTTTCAAAGGTCACGTAAAAAAAAAAAAATCAATACCACTACAACTCGTGAACGGGTCTGGGGTTCAGTACATGGTGGATAGTTTACAGTTTCATGGACAACGGTTGTTATGTGTACCCACTTTATAGAGGCTGGGTGAGCCCCAGACGGCGGGTCCTAGATCCCATACGTCCCACCAATTCCGATAGCTACCAGAATAAATAAAAGTCTTGGCAGTGGTGGTTATTTTTTTAAAGCAAAATTTTATTTAAAACGATATGGATATTATTTATACGTTTCCTAACGGTTTGAATGCTGACTGTGGTTAGAATGAAAATTAAATTTTTGTAAAAAAATAACCCAAACCACTACAACTGAAGGTATTCAGTACACTGTAGAGACTGTAGAGTTTTAAGACAATAGTTGAACAATCACATGATTTCGCCGAGATCACTTCGATTATTTAAAAAATTATCAAACGAAAAATTAATAAATAATTTAACCTCACAGTCAAAACGATACAACTCATTGACTATTATTATATATTATAATAAATATATAATATAATACATATATATATTATAATTATAATTAATTAACTCATCAATTGTTGATTAACTTACTATTTAGTTAACTATTAATTCATTAACTTATTATTTAGTGGACTAATAATTTACTGAGCTACCAGAGGTCGTATTCAAGCCAGACAAATCCATTCCCTTCACCGATCCGATATCCCCGTGTTCTCACAATTTTTGCGATGTATACACTGGGAAGAATGTTCATTGAACATTACTTTAATTGGGCTCTTGCTGACTTAAGTCAATTTTATATTTGTAATTTATATGTATTTATTGTTCTTTTGATTGTGATTATTTTTAAATATTTTTATTTTGATGAGAAAAGACTTGTCCTGGCCGGGATTCGAACACGGGTCGTCTGCATCGAACCCGTTTTCGAATATACGAGCCCTGGTAGCTCAGTGGTTAAGATAATCTGGACAGTTGAACGGCATTTTAAATTAATTTATGTTATTTGATTCAGAGATTTCCCATCATTAAAATGTCGATTAAACAACTCACGTTCGTTAAACGTTGTGTGTGCTCCAATTCTTTTAAAAGTTCAAATATGCAGGAGATTTTGTGGAACTGATTTTGAAAGGCGCTTAATTCTTTTGACACAAGATTTAAACTAAAGGAATAGTTTAAGGTAAACAAACATTTTTCGGGCACTATCACCGAAGGATGAACGTCTTCAGATATTCGAAAATGAGGTGTTACGTAGAATAATCATTCCAAAAAAAACGAGACCACTGGGGAAAATAGGAGATTACACAACGCGGATTTGCGAAGCATGCATCCGGTAAATTCAAGTGATAGCGTTACGGAGATTGAAGTGGGCCTGTAAGTTGCTGGGTATGGTATCAAACGAATTCCTAAAGAGTTAATAAGCGCTGTGCCGACTGGGATGCGCCTGAAAGGCAGACAAAGGCGTAGGTGGGAGGATTGCGTTAAGCGTGATCCGAGGGATTTTGGTTTGGGAAGTGGTCAGCGGACGGAAGTTCGCTAGGCTTTATTATTATTATTATTGTGTAAATACTATATCCTTATACTATATCTCATTTTATAATTATTTATATATATTTCTATTATTGACGCTTCACTCATCCAGTCGGATATTCTTAAAAAGAAGTAATATTAGTTGATATAGTTCATATTTTTATGATATTGTGATATTTGTTATGATATTGTTCATATTTTTGTGTCATTTTCTTCTTTCTTTGTTTCTACTTGACATTGTAATTTGCATCCTTATTTAATTATCTATTGCTTCACTATATATAATTATTGTAATATTATCTCTGTTATTTTTTATTTCTTGTACTCTGTTTTTTATTATTTTTTAAATAGGATCACTGGAGGTAATTCGCAAGGTTTTTTTGCCTGATTATTTCTTTCGCATTTGTTAATTTAATGGTAGTAATTAATTAAATGTAATCCCATTATAGTCTAGGACATAATAATAACCTATATATAAATCTGTATTGTTATTCTAAAGGGAATGTGCCAGAATAAATAAAGAATTTATTATTATTATTGTATCATGCTCATAACGTAGCTTATATTTAAGCCCTTGGCTAGATATTTAATTATTTTATTCTATTCTATTCTATATACATAAATAAAATTAATACTTTCAATAATCATAAATAAAAATAAATGTAAACTCACGAACCCTAATATTAGGATACCCTCCTTCACGCCGAACCATATGGTTCATTCAAGAAAACCCCTTCTGCATAATTCAACTTCTTATATAATAAATCGATTCAGAGGAGGATCGATACCACTCAAAATACACCCCGGCTACTTGATAAGAGGCCCATCCCTTATCAACATCAACCGAACTGAAATCCCTTGCCAAGCCAATGCAGCGGGTTCGCTGACGACAGCAATGTCGTTATGATCATTAAGTCTACGTCGGAAAGGGATAATATGATTTGTTCCATAGGGCGTAGGGGACGTAATATGGCAGTCCACAAATCCAGAAAAGTTATGAACAATGAACTTCGAGAAGTATTGTTACTAAGATTGCGTTTTTCTCTTTAAATTAAAAGACTTATTTACAAATTTAATGAAAGTTCTTAATAATCCCGTCGATAGCAACCTAGTCGATTTCCGCATCATTGAAAATGACATGTCGAAATTCCTCAAAAAAAAAAAAAGAGAGAGAAGATATAGATAGATATAAATATTTTATTAATAAATTATTTACAGTATTTTTAATTTTTTAATTTTATAACTTTAGCAACCACAGCATGGTACTTTATACCGGCAGACGGGAGTTTGATTGAACTAATAAATAATAACAAAACTAAAAATAAAATATAATTTATGTCTGATCTAGATTCGAGCCAGGATAGCTCAAGTGGCAGAGTACCACGACGGAAATGTGGGAGACCCGGGTTCGAATCCCGGTCCTAGACATATATTTTCTGTTCAAAATAAAATATTGAAAAATAAAATAGATTTCCTTTTGACATTAATAATTAAATTCATAAATTTCCTATATCGACCTGCATTTCTTTCAAAATTATATAAATCTATTAAATTCTCCCCATTCAGAATGTTTATTATTTTTTGTTTTGAGATCAGCTCATGCTTTAAGTATTTTTTTCTATACGATTTTAAGACGGGACGTGCCAGGAATTTTTAATTTTATAACTTTAGCAACCACAGCATGGTACATTACAAAAATGAGAGTATCTTAAAAAAAATAGTAGAGATAGAATGGAATAGAATAGAATAGAAAAGTAACTTTATTCTGGGACTAAGCCCCTTTAGAATAACAGATATGAACAGGAAAAAAAACATAATATTTATCTGGCCAGAAGGCTAAATGTTACAAATCATAAAGCGTGTAAAACATGAAAGAAAACAATTTAAAAAGAAATAAATAAACAAAAATAATAACAAGTCAATAAACAGTACAGTTCTTGACAAGATATTAAGCAATTCAAGATAATAGATAAATCCATAGCTTTTGTTAGATGCATGAGCATGCAATAATTTCTTTACATGATGTACAGCTTTTCAAAAAGCAAAATTAAAAGAACTAAATAACACAATGAGTTATTCTATACATTACATTCTAAGCAAATGACTAACCTGCTTAGAGAGTACACTTTTGGGAAGCTAAGAGGTGTTGAAAAAGCATGGATTTGAATAATGATAGAGAGGGAGCATGACGGATATTAGGAGGGATTGAGTTCCACACTGTGGTGGGGCGGGCGAGAAAGGATCGTTCGAATGCTTTAGTTCTGTGTGAACGTGTATAGAGATCGGAAAGGCGGGATCTTGTTTTATGGCGTTGAACTGAGGATTTGAATTGGAGGAGACTGTAGATATATGAAGGGTGTTGAGAGTGAATGGATTGGTATAAGAATGAACAGAGGAAATATTGTCTTCGGAAGGGAGGGAAGAGCCACTTTAACCCATCATAGAGGTGGGAGACGCGCGATCGCTTCGGAGTACCAAACACAAATCTTTGAGAGCAGTTCATTATTCTCTTTAGTCTGTCTTCAAGCATTTTAGAGAGGCCTCCAGATACCACGCTACAATAGTCAAAGTGGGGGAAGATGAGAGTAGATTCGAGAAGCTTACGGGAAGATTGTGTAAAGAGATGACGAGAACGATGGAACAACTTCAGATAGAAATTAATAGAATCGAAAGTAACATAAGGCACATGTACAACGGTATTAACAGATTACGTAAACGGTATGTGCCAGCAATGAATACAATAACAAATCATTGCTGATCCTTGAGACCTTTCGAGTTAGTTTAAAAATAACTTTGATAGTGTTTTATAACGTTAGTAATAATCAAATCCCTCTTTCCGAATAAATAATATATAAAGTGACAAAAATTAATGTAATAAGAAATACTTTAAATGAAGGAAAACATGTGGTGATGTAGTGAAACATATGGAAATATTAATGATATTGAAAAATTGTAGAGAGTACTAAAGATACTAGTTCAGGATCCATGCACTTGATTAGTATCAAGCTGAATCTTCGTGAATAGCTTCGTTTCGATGAGACGCCCAACAATTTCCTGTGCAAAAATTCTCGATTGTGGTAGCTAACACAGGTAGCAAGGATAAAATATGTCGATTTGATGATTCTCATAAATTTATTACTAACTGTTTGTTTTGTTTCTTGTTAAATCTCAAGATGATTATTTAAATTATTTGAAAAAATATTTGTCCTACAAAATGTATGGTTTGATCAAAGAGTCCCCTCCTTCCAACGTGTATCGATAACGAGGTCATCAAAAATGATTACTAACCAGCTAATTTTTTTTTACTTCTTCTTTTTTGATTTTGTTATCGATACATGTTGGAAGGAGGGGACTCTTTGATCAAACCATACATTTGGTAGGACAAATATTTTTTCAAATAATTTAGATAATTATCTTGAGATTTAACCAAAAAAAAAAAACAGTTAGTAATAAATTATTGAGAATCATCAAATCGACATAATTTATCCTTGCTACCTCTTTTAGCTAACACAATCGAGAATTTTTGCACAGGAAATTGTTGGGCGTCTCATCGAAACGAAGATTCAGCTTGATACTAATCTAGTGCAAAAATGGACCATGGATCCTAGACTTTACAATAAGATATGAAAAATTGTTATTGGAGAAAATAAATACAAAAGGGGGATCATTAAAATTATACAAATATAATAACGGTTTCTTTTAAAATATGAGGGAGCGGAGTGGCTCAGTGGTAGAGCGCAGAGTTGCCGTGCCGAAGGTCCTGGGTTGAAATCCCGCTACTGGCTGACTTTTATTTAATCTGTTAGCTCCCGGAGATGGATACTATAGATCTAGGTTATTTCTGGGGCATACAGTCTCTATGTAGTAGGTACCCAAGATAAGGAGAAAAATCTAGCGGTTGAGCATGATCTAGGACAAATCACCTTCCTGCACGACCGTTGTCCTAGAAACAGTATACTCATATTTTTTTTAAAAAATATATGGATTTAAAACAATGGGAATGTGAAATGAAATCTATGAAGAAAAAAACACAGTAAAATTATATAAAAAATAATTCTATTGCAATATAATAAAGAAAAAGAGAATGGAGAAGGAAACATTATAACAAAATATTAAAGAGTCTAAGAGTAACTAAATAAATATTGAACTGAAATGTAAAAAAAAGTTTTGTTTTTTAGAGTTGTTTTATGTTTTTTGTACCACAACAACCCATGGAGGGTCTGGGGGTTCAGTACATGGTAGAGACTGTATTGTTTCTGGTACAACGGTTGTGCAGGGAGATGATTTGGCCACCAGATCCCCCGTTATTTTGGGTACCCACTTTATAGAGGATGGGTGAGATTAAATAAAAGTCTGCAGAGCCAATATGATTCTATTGGTCACACACCCGGACTTACATTACTTAGGATTTCTTCCGTCAAATATTTTCTCGTTAATAAATTAAAAGTTTATTAGAAGTACATTTTTTATGATTCATATCGCCATTCCTGTTAGAGGTCATATTCTAAGCAACCTACAAATATCATTGTTACGATAATAAAATTTTTCTAGAAACCCCTTAATTATGGGTATTCACATTATAAAGACTGGGTGAACCACAGGCCAAGTCTACCCATGTCCTTGGCTCGCTACAAGGGTGAAAACAGGACAAATAATTATGTCTCGACCAGTCTTGAACCAGTGCCCAGTTAAAATACAGAATATTACGACTCTGCAACCAACCACCTCGTGTTTTTAATTTGTGGGTATTAGAGCCTTAACTACACGGCTAAATATCAATACCTTTAGAAAATCGCCCCAATAAAGTTCTGCACAGTCCTGGAAAACCTTGTATTCCCGGACCAAGCATAATATTTAACTACAAAATTTGGCAGGGAATATGGACAGAAGGGAAACACAACAGACGGAGCGGTGTTTCTGGCATTTGCACATTCTCCTTCGAACAAGGGAAGAGAAATTTAAACTACACAACCGTTCATGTTCTTAAAAACATCTACACACTACACCAACAAAAGGGCTAAGCATTACATGTTTATGTAACTCCCCCGTATTCGCGTGTACGCATATATAAAACTTATAAACAATTAGAGAGCATTGTTATTTATTTATTGAAATTTACAACTGTCATAATAATGATACAAGTAAATAAAATTAATGATACCAAATGACATGAGATAAAGGCAAGTAGGAAAACTACCCACTGGAAGTACTCAAAAAAACAAATTTAACCTAAGTCGCGAGGCCATCTTCTTTTCAGACGCCTTGGAGGATTATTTGGAATTGAAGAGTGTGTATTGAAAACTAGTGGGTTTGATTGGGAATGAAGTTTCTTATGAAAGGATTGATATCTGGTTTGGGCAAAATCAGTAACAAATGGGACATTAAGGTCAGTATGGTTGACTTTATTCGTAACTAAGTAAGGAGCATTGAAGATTTTACAGTGGATATTGTACGAGAGGATTTTGATAAATTAGTGGAACGCCGAAGGTCAAAATATTAGTTATGTTATAGGTTTGGCGTTTTATATCGCTTTTTTTTGTTGTCGCTAAATGATTCTTCTCCACCTCTTCTCTACGGATGTGAAACTTGGCCACTAACGCTGAAGGATGAACAACGTCTTCAGGTATTCGAAAATAAGGTGTTACGTAGAATATTCGGTCCAAAAAAGGATGAGAACACCGGGGAATATAGGAGATTATATAACGCGGAATTGTGAAGCATGCCGGTAAATATTATTCAGGTGATAGCGTCGCGAAGATTAAGATGGGCATGTAAAGTTGATGGGTTTAGTAACAAACGAATTCCCAAGATGTTAACAGGTGCTGCACCGACTGGGAAGCTTCTGAGGGGTAGACCGAGGCGTAGGTGGGAGGATTGCGTTAGGAATCTAGCGGGTTTGGGTTTGGGTGGGGCTCCGTGGACGGGGTTTGTAAACATAGATTGGTGGTATCGGCATCGAGCCTTCGGGTTCGTTAAGCCTTTTATTTATTTAAATGATTCTTCTCTGGATTTTAAAAATTTAAGTTGACAATTTTTGAACAAAATGGTGGATGGTAATGCTGAGTAAGGATGACTTTTCGGATGTCTTAAATAAATATTTTTTTCCACCTAAATATTTTGTTCATTTGTAAATTAATGAAATCAAATAATGACAAAAAATAAGTAATATAAATTTGCCCCCCCCCCAAAAAAAAAAAAATAATTAAAGCTTAAAAATAAAATAATAAATCAATCAAGACAAGGTAGATAAAAAATACTATGACAGTAAAAATAAAACTGTAATACTACAACCCACTTGGGTTCAGTACCTTATAGAGACCGTACTGTTTCAAGGACAGTGGTTGTGAAGGGAGGTGATTTGCCTAAAATCCGGCTCAACCACCCGGTTTCCCCCTATTAAAGGTATCCACATTATAAAAGCTGAGTGAGCCCCAGAAAAGTCTCCAGATCCCACACAATCCATTCCCTGCTGTTAAAAGATTAATTATTTTGTCTGCCATAGCCGTATTTTAACCCGGGATATTTGGCACGGCAACTCAGCGCTCTACCACTGTGCCATTCTGCACCCCAATATAATATAAAATGATCTCTTATTGTCTGTATAGCCTGTAACCACTACGACCCATGAACGAGTCTAGGGTTCAGTACATGGTAGAGACTGTACTGTTTCATGGAAAACGGTTCTGCAAGGAGGTGACTTGTCCAAGTTCACACTCAACCGCCAGGTCTTTCCCCCTTATTTCGGGTACCCTATTTTTATATCATAACACAATCATAAACCTTTATCCAGTCAAGTATGCTTTTAATAAGACGTTTCGACATTAAAAGTCATTTTCAATTATTTATTTAAAAATCTTGTATCCTTTCATCTTAGTTAATAACCTAAAAAAGTTACAAGTCATAAAATCTGTGAATTATCAAATACAAAAATAATAATATAATATATACAAATTTATAAAATATGTCCAAAAATAGAATTAAGTATAGATACCTTTTTTTCATTATTGTCATTATTAATATTTAAAAATGTTTTACTTAGAGGTCAATTGTCCTCCATGGTCATCTTTTGTTAAATGGTTTAAACTTTGGTCTGTGTAATAATACATTTGATTTACATTTTAATACTAAATTTTTTTTTATTTTATAAAAATATAGTATAATCAAATTAAAAAAATAATACATAAAAATTATTATATTAATAAAACTATTTTATTTGTAATAAATCTTTATCAGTTTTATAAATTCTTAATTTATATAAAATCGGATGGAATGAAAAGAGAAATCTAGGAAAACTGTTGGGAGGTTATTATGCTAGGTTATATTATCTGTGTTTTTAAAAGTAGAAAACACTCTATTTATCATTTTCTTTTTAACTTTAAAATAACAGATTATTGTAGTTTACTTATTTCACCTTCTTATTTTCTGTCGTTCACTACATTATCCATTTTGTCATTAATATATAATGCTTCCTATTTTTATAATATTTTATAGAGCCTGGGTGAGCCCCAGAAGGGTCCTAGATCCCATATGACCCATCTTCAGCGGGATTTGAACCAGGATTTCCGGCATGGTAACTCAATGCTCTACCACTGAGCCACTCCGCTCCCATTGTCTGTATAGTAGCAATAATAACCATCACCAGTTTCCCCCCCTTAAAATCAAACTACAACCTAAAATAAATTGGTCAATTAAACTCGGAAAAAACTACACTTTTTTTTTTGCTTCAATTATTCGTTTCAACACCACCCCATATTTTGTGTGGGTGTAATTTTTTTTATTTGATCCAATTTATTCGTTTTTGAAAACAACAAACCAAATATGTACTGACGTATGGATTCCATTCTAACATTGCTTATTAATGACCTGTATGTTTTGCTCTCGCTGGTCATCCATTAACAATCTATTTAAAAATGTTTTTTATTAATATGATCCTCATGAACGAATTCCATCACTTTTTTCGTCTAGTATAACTTTAAGTCTAGAGAAAATTTATAGTTTATAACTTAAATGTCAGGACCGTGTCATGTCTATTTCTAAAATTTGCCTTAGAATACATCATATTTTTATGTTTCAATCTATACTAATTAATCAATAAATCTTAATTGATTTATCATTTATATCCTTTCATAATATATCTTCACTTTTTTCGCTCAATTTTTCTATATCTGTATATTATGTTATGTTTTCTGTATCTCTATCTTATGTATATTTACAGTCTATTCTGTTTTTGTCTGTTTTCTCATAGCCCTGAAGATGACCTACACAGTAGGTCGAAACGTCGGCACAAATATAATATAATAAGTTTCAATTTATTTGCTGTGTTTTTTTGACTGCACCCCCAACTATTTACATCCTATATTAGTATCTACCAGTCAACGAATTTCTTTCCTAAATAAATCTTAATGTTCAATACGTAAATAAATTTAATATATTTTCTTAAGTATGTCTACCAAATTTATTTTGCCATTACCTTTGTTGAATTAGTCTGTAGCGTGGTACGGAAAATTTGAAAATAATTCTCGATGATCTGAAGCTGTTGTGAAATCATTTCAGACATTTTTTCAATAAAATACAATAATAAAAAAAAAACTGTACCACAACCCTTTTATGTAATGTTTTTTGGACAACGATTGTGGAGGGAGGTGATTTGTCCTATATCACGCTCATATAGGTACCCATTATGAAGAGGCTGGATGAGCCCAGGAGGGTCCAAGATCGCATAACATCCTACTCTGGTCGGTAAAATCGCCAGCAGCGAGATTTGAACCCAGGATCTTCGGCATTGCAACTTAGTGCTCTACCAGTGAGTCGCCCCGCTAGATGGAGTAATAATATCCATTAAAAAAAAATTTAATTATAGAATTAATTTTTTTTTTTTTGTAAAAGTTACTGTCAGAACAGTATCACTAATATACTCTTCCGATTTTAAAACAATTAACATAGATTTTTATTTTTTAAACAAACTTATGGTGATAGGGTTCAAAGAATGTTATTTTTAGCTATCGGGTGAGACCCAGCGAAGCTGAACTCTACTGACCTGCTTTGTTACACGTCTGATCCATAACATGCAGTGTAACAAAACCTGTCCATGTTACAGCAAAGCAGCAATGAAACATCCAGACATACTTAGATCATAAAAATAATATCGAAAAATTTAAAAAAAAGTATAGTATATGTTCCGCAGGTCGTCGCTTCGAGTTGTGTTACAAGTTTTAACTGCTTATTCGTTTAATTTTTAATATTTTCCAAAAATACAAGATATCATGGGATTTAGTCTGGACAAGAGAACGTAATATGGGAATAAATACAAAAAATTGGTTTCATTTTTTAAATTATTTTGGCATAATCATAATTATTTGTAGTAATTACAAGCCCGTAAGGATCGATTTTATATATATTACCAGCCAAATAGTTTTAACCTAAAAAAATACAATACTTTTATTTTATATTTAAAAAAGGCATTTTGTGGTTAGTTTTCAAAAGCATACATTACTATTTAAGTTTCAACTATGGTGTTCCTCAAGGTAGTATCCTGGGTCCCATCCTATACACGACATATACAGCTGACATCCCAACCCATCCAAGCACTGTCCTCACTACGTACGCTGATGACACATGTGTGTTATCAGTAAATAAGGATCCATTTGTTGCATCCCAAACTCTCCAATCCCATATCTCAAACCTTCAAGAATGGTGTCAAAATTGGAGAATTAAAATAAATCCCATCAAATTACCTTCACCCTTCGTCGTAAACCTACGAACTCCTGCCCTACTGTTTCCTTTAATAATATTCCACTGAACCCTGTCGAATAGATACGTTACCTAGGACTCCATCTGGACAAACGTCTCACTTGGAATCCTCATACAAGACTGAAAAGACAAGAAACTGCTCGACGTTTTCGCCTACTTCAACACTTTCTGGACAAACGCTCTAAGCTACCAATTAATTACAAAGGACTCATTTACATGACAGTTATCAGAACTATTTGGACATACGGAGTTGAGCTTTGGGGCTCTTTTAAACCATCCAATTCATCTCGTATCCAATCCTTACAATCCAAAATCCTTCGTAAAATCCTCAATGCTCCTTATTATGTCACAAACAAACTCATCCATCATGATCTTAATATCCCATATGTTACTGATTTGGCCCAAACTAGATACCTATCCTTCCACGACAAGCTCCATACACACTTGAATCCTCTAGTCTCTCAACTTGCTTCCCATACTACTCCTGATAACCCTCCGAGGCGTCTAAAAAGAAGATGGCCTCGAGACCATCTACTATAGAACTTTATTGGAGTGCTGCCAATGGGTAGTTTCTCCACAAGTGTTTTTTCATGTCATAATGTACATATCAGCAGATTTACTTGTTATAATCGTATTATAGTTGTAAATATCAATAAATTCAATTAAAAAAAAAAGTTTCAACTATGAATTAAAAAATATTTACTGTTCTAAATATAATAGCACTGAATCTTCTTATGAACTGGGAGCGGAGTGGCTCAGTGGTAGAGCAATGAGTTGCCATGCCGGAAATCCTGGTTCAAACCCCGCTGCAGGCAAGACTTTTATTTAGTCTGTTTGCAGCCGTAGATGGACCATATAGGATCTAGGACCCTCCTGGGGTTTACTCAGCCTCTATAAAATATTATAAAAATAGGGTACCGAAAATATGGGGAGAAAATCTGGTGGTTAAGCGTGACCTAGGACAAGTCACCTCCTTGCAGAACCGTTGTCCATGAAACAGTACAGTCTCTACTATGTACTGAGCCCCAGACCCCAGTTGTAGTAGTATAGGTTTTTTTTCTTCTTATAAACTATAAATATTTTATTTATCTATTAAAGAATCCTAAAATAAAAATAATATTCCAAAATACTCAATATTTCAATAAAATGCTAAGTACTCATATTTTGAGTGGAAAATATTTGAGAGGAGTAGAAAATAAGTGCTAAGCTGAACTTTAAGTTCTAGAACACTAAATCTCTACTATAAGGTTAAGTGCATACTGAGTAGAATTTATTAAACAGTTGTATAAATTGTAGAAAATAAAAAATAAATTATTTTCCAAGAACTTCTATAAGTTTTAGTTTCTCCCTTCATTAATTCTTTCCAGCTCCATTTTATTTTAATTACCATGACTACTTTTACCATTCAATGATTGCATTTACCGCATTGAGGTCTTTCAACCTTTTCAGGCCCGTCCCAAAAGGGCCAGTTCGTTTTTCCCGGTGTCAGATTGGATTGAAGTTGTAAAAGGCCTATCTTGTACCCTTTACAAATTATCTCTTCGTTCTCAATGGAGTAGTGATTAGTTCGGCTAGATGGTAAGATTAGCAACCTAATGCCCTACACCCAATCAGGGAAATCTTTTAAAGTACAGGGACTAGAAAGTATTTCGAATAGAATGTTTAATGTTAAAAAATCAAGTATCAGAACTTCGGATAGCGTTTATTGAAGTGAAAACTTACTTGATAAACTTGTTCGATAAACATGTTTGATAAACTTGCTCGAGACTGGCGACACCTTGCGGCCTCTGCATGTGTTATGCATTTTATTTTAATCGACTTTGGTTTAAAGGCTGGAATTTCATTGATATAAGAATAATTATATTAATCTAAAAAGTCGTTTAATAGTTTTGAAATTCATACTAATAATAACTTGATATGTCATAAGTAGTTAAACTTTTCGATTCCCTTAAAAGATTTTATTTGTCATAGTTAAATGTCTTGTTTTATGGAATGATCGAAAGTACAAATCATCCAAGTATTATTGAACTTAAAGATGATAATAATGCTAAAAATGAAATTAAAATCTATGTAAATAATAATACAAGGTATAAATAATATACTCCTGGATCCATGATCCATTTTTGCACTTGATTAGTATCAAGCTGTATCTTCGTGAATAGCTTCCTTTCGATGAGACGCCCGAC
Source organism: Troilus luridus (assembly GCA_964056705.1). Taxonomy (NCBI): domain Eukaryota; kingdom Metazoa; phylum Arthropoda; class Insecta; order Hemiptera; family Pentatomidae; genus Troilus; species Troilus luridus. The sequence continues at coordinate 44,588,986 of OZ057417.1, read as the reverse complement.
AATTTCCTGTGCGAAAATTTTCGATTGTGGTAGCTTACATAGGTAGCAAAGATAAAATATGTCGATTTGATGATTCTCAAAAATTTATTGCTGACTGGTTTTTTTTTGTTGTTAAATTTCAAGATAATTATCTAAATTATTTGAAAAATATTTGTCCTACGAAATGTATGGTTTAATTTAAGAGTCCCCTCCTTCCTATATGAATCGATAACGAAGTAAAAAAAGAAGAAGTAAAAAAAAAATCAGCTGGTTTGTAATCATTTTTGACCTCGTTATCGATACATGTTGGAAGGAGGGGACTCTTGGATCAAACCATACATTTTGTAGGACAAATATTTTTACAAATAATTTAGATAATTATCTTGAGATTTAACAACAAAAAAATCCAGTTAGTAATCAATTTTTGAGAATCCTCAATTCGACATATTTAATCCTTGCTACCTCTGTTAGCTACCACAATCGAGAATTTTCGCACAGGAAATTTTTGGGCGTCTTATCGAAACGAAGCTATTCACGAAGATTCAGCATGATAGTAATCAAGTGCAAAAATGGACCATGGATCCTGGACTACAATTAGGGATTATATGTTCTCTTCAAAATAAATATATTTAAAAATAATCACCATCAAATGAACAATAAATAAAAATAAATTATAAATACAAAATTGACGTGATTCAACGATATCCCAATTAAATTAATGTTCAATGAACATTCTTCAACATGTACACATCGCAAAAATTGTACACACGGGGATATAGGATCGGTGAAGTGAATGGATTTGTCAGGCTTGGGTACGACACCTGGTAGCTCAGCGGTTTAGAGCACTGCGCTAGAGATGCAGACGACCCGGGTTCGAATCCCGGTCAGGACAAATCTTTTCTCTTCAAAATAAAAATATTTGAAAATAATCACCATCAAAAGAACAATAATTAAAAATAAAGTACATTATTACTGTTCGTAGTGTCTCAGCATCCAGACTAATTTAATGTTTAATAATAATAATATAATATGTTAATAATTTAAATTTAGAAATCTGAAATTAAAAGAATTCAGGTTATAATTGATTTAGAAATCCAGTTATTTCTAAGTTTTCCTCGTGACTGTCTATTTAAATTTTGTATCAATCATATCTTCTTGAAGTTTAATGTTGTTCTCAGAACGCAACTTGTTCATACAAAGCCATTTAGATCTTAATATTTACGGGTAATTTTTCCCAACTGAATTATACTCAATTATCCACTAAGTCCCCCTAAGTCCTGTTCCTATAAAGCTCCTGGAAAAATAAATGGAGCATAAAAGTTTTCCTGGGACAATGGCTTTGTTTGGGAATGTCACAAACTTCCAACCTCCATTCTGCCGTAATGGCTCCTTGTGTTTCTGTATTAAACAAGTTGCCATTATTTTATAATTTATTTAAACAGATTATGCTAATTTAGATTGCATTATGAATAGTTTATCTTGGACTTTTTAAAATGCAGAGAAGAATCATTTAAATAAATAAAAGGCTTAACGAACCCGAAGGCTCGATGCCGATACCACCAATCTATGTTTACAAACCTCCGTCCACGGAGCAAAACCCAAACCCGCTAGATCATTCCTAACGCAATCCTCCCACCTACGCCTCGGTCTAACCCTCAGACGCTTCCCAGTCGGTACAGCGCCTATTAACATCTTGGGAATTCGTTCGTTACTAAGCCCAGCAACTTTACAGGCCCATCTTAATCTTGGCGACGCTATCACCTGAATAATATTTACCGGATCCATCCATGCTTCCCGATTCCGCGTTGTGTAATCTCCTAAATTCCCCAGTGGTATCATCCTATCTTGGACCGAATACTTTAGCTTATTTTCAAATACCTTAAGACTCTGTTTGGATTTTCTGAAAAATCACAAAAGATGGCAAATGCTAAACGATTCCCAAATTTATATTTTTTTTAAATCCTTATTTATAGTTTTATGTTAACAAATGAACGTCCATAAAAATAAATACTTACATAGCGCTCCTTCAAAAGAAAAATGTCATAACTAAAAACCCTAATTTTTTCATAGAAGTATTTGAAAGTTCCATGCGAGTTTTGAAAAAATAAAAGTTTTGGTATTGGTAAAGCAAAGCATTCCTACTGTAATGGTGGCATTGAAATTATTTTATTAACCATCAGAAAAATTTAAAAATCTTAAAACTTTTTTTATCTTAATTTATGTCATTATTCCCATAAAACTTCAAGTTCAAACATGATACAACTCAAAATATGACTTTATAAAAAAAAAATTTTGAAAATTGAATATCAAATATGTCGTTCCTGAATTAAACAGCATCAACCAATACAATTGCTACTGAAGGCTTAGCTAAAAAATACGTTATATAATAGGTTAGGGAAAAAGAAATCTTTTATTTTCTCGATATGGCTATAGTGATCGATATCTCGTAAAGTATCGATCAAACAAGTGAAAGTTTATTCTCGTTGTCAAGGTGGCATTTCACACTAAAAGAATTCTTTGGGTTTTTTTTTTTTTTTGTTCCATTCAGTTGTGAATTACAGGGTGTTAACAATGGAGGTCAACAAAGAGAAAATTCTGTACATTTTACAGTTTTTCTTTGATAAAGGCGAAAACGCAAGCCAGGCTGCTGAAATTGTGAATGGTTTTTATGGTGCCGATACTGTAACAGCTAATTACGTGCAATTTTGGTTTCGTTCAGGCATTTTTGATCTTAAAGATCCACCTCGCATAGGCAGGCCCGTCGTTGAAAATGTCGATAAAATCACAGAAATAATCGAAGTGGAACATGCTGTTAGTAGTCGTAAAGATCGACCATAAAATAGTTTTAAACCATTTGCGCAAAGCCGGATTCAAAAAGAAGCTCGATGTTTGGATGCCACACCAATTAATACCAAAAAACATGATGGATCGAATTTCCATCTGCGAAGCCTTGCCCAAACAGATTGAAATCTACCCATTTCTTAAACAGATTGTGAATGGGGATGAGAAATGGGTCACAGGCGACAATATTGTGCAAAACGAAAACGGTGGCAAAACCAGGACTAACGGCCAAGAAGATTCTACTGTGTATTTGGTGGGACTTGAAAGGAATCATTTATTATGAGTTGCTTCCGTATGAAAAAAAAAATCCTTTACCACCACAACCCATGAAGGGTCTGGGGTTCAGTACATGGTAGAGACTGTACTGTTTCATGGACAACGGTTCTGCAAGGAGGTGACTTGTCCTATGTCGCGCTCAACCGCCAAATTTTTCCCCTTATTTTGGGTACCCTAATTTTATAAATATTTTATAGAGGCTGAGTAAACCCCAGGAGGGTCCTAGATCCTATATGGTCCATCTACGGCTGCAAACAGACTAAATAAAAATCATGGCTGCAGCGGGAATTGAACCAGGATTTCCGGCATGGCAACTCAGTACTCTACCACTGAGCCACTCCTCTCCCTGCTTCCGTATGGCCAAACACTAAATTCAGATCTCTACTGTCAACAACTGGACCGTTTGAAGTTAGCGATTGACCAGAAACGGTGTTGTGTTCCATCAGGACAACGCAAGGCCACACACGTCTGTAGTGACTTGCCAGAAACTCCGGGAGCATGGTTGGGAAGTTTCAATGCATCCACCATATAGCCCGGATCTGGCACCAAGCGATTACCACCTTTTTCTCGCAATCCAAAACTTTCTGAGTGATAAGAAATTGGGATCAAGAGAGGATTGTGAAAATCGATTATTTGAGTTTTTCGCCAATAATGAACAAGACTTCTTATATGAGAGAGGCATTATGAAGCTGCCTTCAAAATGGCAACAAAACGGTGCATATTTGACCCAAACAGGACAATCCGAAACATCTTAAATAAAGTTTTGAAATTCACCCAAAAATACCATTATTTGGTATTATTATGGGGATAAAGAAATCCATTTCTTTATCCCCAACCTATAATATGTAGGTATATTAAAACGCTGTTCATCGATTAATCAACAATTTTAACCATAAAACTAAACAAGTACTGAGATTTGAGTTGATTAAAGTAATGGGACGGTCGGAAGATTGTAATTCATGTATTTATTTTAATAAAATCCAATTACATTATACCGTTGCACACAAAAGCACCTATAATAAACAATAACTATATGAATAAATTCATAACTAGTTTTGAATTTAGTAGTGACGAAAATATAATAATGAGAGTTAAAAATATATTTAGTAATGAGAGGCCAAATTAAAACTAAAAACTGTATTAATTTATTTGTTAAATTTTATTTAAATAGTTATTACTACTAGTTCTTAACAAGTAACGATTTTTTTTTTCCTGGGCCCTCGTGGCTAAGCATAACACTCTTCTATGCCCATAATCCCCGGGTTCCCTGCCCAGCAAGCGGCCTTAGGATTATTTAAAGGGAGTGAAAATATCTTTCTAATCTATTTTTATTAATTGTTCTTTTGATGGTGATTATTTTTAAATATTTTTGTTTTGAGGAGAAAATATTTGTCCTGGACGGGATTCGAACCGGTGTCGTCTGCATTTCCGTTGCAGTGCTCTAAACCACTGAGCTACCAGGGGTCTTATATCAGACAAATCCGTTCTCTTCACCGATCCTATATCCCCGTGCTCTCACAATTTTTGCGATGTGTACACGGGGAAGAATGTTCATTGAACAGTAATTTATTTGGGATATCGTTGAATCACGTCAATTTTACATTTATAATTTATTTTTATTTATTGTTCTTTTGATGTTGATTATTTTTAAATATTTTTATTTTGATGAGAAAATATAATCCATAATTAATAAAATGCAATTATATAAATATAATAATTTTTTCTGCACTAGAGATGGAGACGAGCCGGGTTCGAATACCGGCCAGGACAAATCTTTTCTCTTAAAAAAATATATTTAAAAATAATTATATACATTTTCAAGTAGATTATTTATTAATCAAAACATCTACTGGGCATCACACGCTCAATCCAATATATAAATGATATTTATATAAATGATATCATTAATAAATAGATAAATGATAATTACTATATAGTTATATTATCTATACCTTGTATTTGTATTTACATAGATTTTAATTTCATTTTTAGCATTATTGTCATCTTTAAGTTCAATAATACTTGTATCATTTGTACTTTCGATCATTTCATAAAACAAGACTATGACAAATAAAATCTTTTAAGGGAATCGAAAAGACAAATCCGTTCTCTTCACCGATCCTATATCCCCGTGTTCTCGCATTTTTGCGATGTATACAAGGGGAAGAATGTTCATTGAACATTACTTTAATTAGGATCTTTTTGACTTACGTCATTATTATCATTACCTCACTATAACTTTGAACTAAAGATGGTAAAAGGAAATTTTATAAATGATGCAGAGCCCTCTAGGTGTAGCCAGTTTCGAGCATGTCGCTAAGAAGTTTTCACTTCAAACAACTAGTCATTAAAAACATTAAGTTATTATCAGTCTTTAAAAATATAATTATAAAATGTCGCTCTAATAAATTAAAAAATAAATTAATGGAGTATAACTACATGGATAAATGTAAGGAAGAAAATAGTTGGGGGTGCAATAAAATAAAAACACTAAATAAGTGGTTACTTATTTAATTATGTGCCGACGTTTCGACCCACTTTGTGGGTCATCTTCAGGGCTAAGAAAGAAAAACAGACAAAATAACAGAACTATAAAAATACATTGCAGACTAAGTATATGATAAATGAGAAAAAATATATATGTAGAGAGGTAGAAATTTAGAACAAAAGTTAGGGATATATATGAATAAAAAAATTACAGAGAAAATGTACAGAACGGTGGTGACGCCAAAAAAGATTTGTTTACAAAGATAAAAGAAGGAAGTAAACAGAAAGTTATTTAAAAAAATAAAGAAAAAGTATAAACATCAGAGGTGAGAAGTAAAATTATGGAAAAGGTAGTAGAATATATATAAAAACTATGAAATGTAAGATAATAGACTCGTAGGGAGATTACATAAGTAAAATGAAAGAAGGTATAACCAAAATGATATTAAAGAGTAAATAAAGGAAAAATAACAGTAGTAAGTCAAGATATAAATATAGAGTATAACAGTTTTTAAAATGCATACCTATAGTATGAAGTGGTATAAATATATGACATAAATATACAAGGAACGTATAGAAATATAAGTAACAATATGGTATGAGCATGGAAATAGAATAAAATATGTAGATACGTCGGCACATAATTAAATAAGAAACCACTTATTTAGTGTTTTTATTTGACTGCACCCCCAACTATTTTCTTCCTTACGTCTACTTTCCGGTCAACCATCCCCTCGCTTTTCATGAATACATGGATAAATGCAAGTAGAAAAACTACCCACTGGTAGTAATCAAATGACCATTTCAACTTAGGTCACAATGCCATGTTCTTTTCAGACGCCTCGGAGGATTGTCGGATATTGAAATAGTAGCTAGGTTTGCACTAGTTAAAAAAAAAAAATCAATGGCCGACATGTTTCTAACCCGTTTTCATCATTTTCAACTCTAGCAAGATTTTCTTTTTGAATATTAAGAAACCAATTTAACTTAGCAGAAAAAAACAGGAAAAAACTAAACTCATCGTGCGTAGCGAAATACTTGAGAAAACATATCTGAGTTGTTGCGAAAGTAATGCAAAGCAGTAAATAATACGTTGTTAGTATACAAGAAAAAAGAACGAATGATAAATAATGGCATAAGATAACAAGTAGAGAATTTGCCCACTGATTGTACTCAAAAAACAAATATAACTTAGGTCACGGAGCTATCTTATTTTCAGACGCCTCAGAGGATTATCGGGAATCGAAGAGCTAGATATGAAACTAGTGGGTTTGAGTGGGAATAAATTTTGTCATGAAAGGATTGATATCGGGTCCGGGCCAAATCAGCAACAAATGGGGCCTCGCGGTAATTATGGATTACTTTGTTCGTAACAAATAAGGAGCATTGAGGATTTTACGAAGGATTTTGGATTGTTAGGATTGAATACGAGAAGACTTCGATGGCTCAACGGAGTCCCAAAGATCTCCTCCGTAAATTAAATAGGTCTGATAATAGTTATGTATATATGTATTAGGTGATTAAATGGAGATAGAGCGTTGCCTGAAACAGCGAGCAGTTTCTTGTATTTACAGTCTAGAGTGATGATTCCAAGTAAAACGTTTATAACAAATTTAAAAATGAAAACAATTTTAGCTTAAAGGACAATTGCTAAAATATTTATCATAAGTTAATATAATTCAGAGAGCGGTGTGGATCATTGGCAGAGCACTGAATCGCCATCCCGAAAATCCTGGTTCAAATCCCGATGAAAAACTTTTTAATCTGTTGGCAGCCGGACACAGGTCCTAAGCGATCCGCCTGTGGCTCACTCAGCCTGTTTGAAATGGTTAACCAATAAACAAGGGGGGGAATCTGGCAGTTGAACGTGATCTAGAACAAATCTACTACGTACTGATGGGTTGTAGTGGTACAAGATATTTTTTAATATATATAGTAATAATAGAATATAATCCAGTTACATTTAAGTACCGTTAACTTTGAAGAACTTGAAGTTCTCACCCTTGACATTTGAGGGTATATTGCTCCCTCTCTCTCGAGATTGTAAGCACTCGACTCGAACAAGTACAAGGAGTTGGGACAAACACTTGTCTTGGACTTAATCCATTCCAAGTTTAAAGGCTACGTTTAAAGTGAAGGGACATATTACCTGAGGAAAACAATTTTATTTGTTTATGCAATATGTTTCAAGAACTAAATAACTATTTAAATATTCAATAAATATTATATTAATTATAATGTATACATTAATTTATATTTAATATAAATATCATATATTTTTTGTTAATAAATAGCCTATTATTAATTTACTTCATATTCTGGTTTTAAAGTATTTAATGTTTAATTTTTACAGTAAGGAGGGGAGTGGCTCGTTTGTAGAGCATTGAGTTGTCATGCCGAAAATCCTGGTTCGAATCCCGCAGCCGAAAGATTTACTCTATTAGCAGCCGGGGATGGGTCATATGCGATCTAGGACTCCCTGAGGCTCACCCAGCCTCTATAAAGTGGATACCCAAAATAAGGTAGAAAATCTAGCAGTTGAGCGTGATCTAGGACAAATCAACTCCATACACAACCGTTGTCCATGAATCAGTACAGTCTCTATCATGTACTGATCCCAAGATCCGTACACGGGTTGTAGTGGTACAGGTTTTAGTTAAAAATATTTTGTATTTTTATACTACAAACTGAGCTACCCAACTCCCCAATATAAGTAATGCCATCAGAATTGACATTTAATGGTTTAATTGTCTAGTTAAATTAATTTAATTTTATGGTTTTTTGTATTTAATTTATTTAACGTCACTTTATGCTGGTATAGCTAATCGGACGATGCTACAGTGGGAGCTCCTGTATTTTGCCTGTCCAGGTATAATTAGGATAGGGATCATAATAGAATAATTGGCACCGCACAAGCTCTGGACCACCATTTTAAGTCCAATCCGAAGGACGGCTTAAACGACAGGATTTTTACTTATTTAAAAAAAATCTTAATGCCGCCATCCGGGCAGCGAACCCGAGACCTTGGCTAATGTAGATTGTTGTACTGTCCACTAGACCACAGGTTTATTGTTTAATTGTAAACAATAAATTTACTTTTAACCGCATAATTTTATTGTTTTAATTACTGTAATTACATGTAATATTGCTTAGTGATTAAGAAGTCCTGGCTATTACACAAGCAATTACCCGGGTTAACGAAGCGTTACAAACGATTTAAGACCCGAGACAAAAAGTTCAGTTAGCACATGAGTGCTCCTCAAGAAGTGATTAGTGGATCAGGGAAGCCGTCAGTGTCAGAACAGATTGTGACCAGGTCATTACTACTGCCTTTACGAGTTTCTGTGACGAGGTAGTACCTTTAAACTTGAGCTAGAAAATCTATAAAAGCTAATTTTCTTCTATAATTCAGCTTTATTGTGTATTATTTCCCTTAAATCAATTAATAGAATAGTTTATATGCCTTCAATCAGAGGAGGTAAGACCGCTTATTTTAACGGATTTTATGGACATCTTGTTTTAATACTAATAGGGTGTATAAATAAAAATGACCGTATTTCGACCAAATATTTGTATTATTATTTCTTTGATATAAAATACAATTAATGCTCAAAGTATAATCCATTACTATCTACCCTCATTAGCCATCTGTAAGCCAATTGATTCGATCCTCGATCCCACGCTACCATTCCTTGTGATGACTGTAAAAGAACTCTTTGCACCACAATTTCTAACTTCCGCAAAATTATCAAATTTTTTCATTTGAAGGAAATGGGTCATCGATCGAAACAAGTAATAATCCGATGGTGCGAGTTCTGGATTATATGATGGATGAGGAAGGAGTGCGAACCTATGAAGTTCTTTCTTTGGTTCGACGGGATGTGCGAGGACGAGCATTATCTTGTTGGAATGAAACTTCTTTTTTTTTTATTAAAGCAGGATAAAACTCGTTTCACACTTATACGGTTTGGTTCGGTACGATGCGTATTCGATTCGTTTTTGGTAGCCGCCGGACAAGTGTGAAACGGTGGTACGGTTTGTGTTAGACATAGACAACTGATAGAACCGAAAGCCCCCTCGACACGAATCGGTTTCTATTCCGGTCCAAGGTTTACAAAAACAATTGGTCGTTCACACATATAAGGTTTAGTTTCGGTTCGGTTACATTTTCAGCAAGCGAAAATATTATTTCATGTTCATTTTCAATTTTGTTGTTTGATGAAAAATGAGTGATTCACTTGATATTGATATTGATTGTCTGATTTCATCAGTTCAATCACGTGCAGTGCTGTGGTCAAATGCAGCAAACTCCACCCTTTTGGTGAGGATAGGATGGACCCAGTGAAATCGATTATTCCTCTTTCGTTTTTTGTTTCTTCTATGGAGAAACGACATAGCAATAATTTGTCTTTTCTCCATAGTGAGCATTATGGACATAGTGGGCGACTGCGTATTCGATGATTCGGTTGTGAAATCAAACCGAGTGTGTGTGAAGAGTTTTCATTCGTTTTCGGCGGCTACCGAAAACGAATCAAATACGCACTGAATCAAACCAAACCGTATAAGTGTGAAACGAGCCTAACACTCTGAAAAACTTCGTGTATAATCTTTCCAATTGTTCGGAGTAGAGTTCAGTATTCACAGAGCATCCATCAGATACAAATTCGTGAAGAATCACCCCTTCGAAATTGCCCCCTTGCAGGAACCGAAAAAGTATTTTAACCGCGACCTTACCATTCATCACGGGTATTCGGATTTCGCCAGTAAACCCACTTTTCATCACAGGTGATAATCTTCAGGTAAAATCTCATATCAGAAGGGGTTTTCAATAAATATTCACGAATTTCTAACCTCTTAGCTGATTACTGAGGAGTAAATTAGTGAGGGACCAGCCTAAAGCGCTTTTTCACCATCCCAATAGACCGTAGATGGCGATTAACAGTATCTTTCGATACACCACACTCCCTGGCAAGTTCGCGAGTACTTGTGGACGGATTTGACTCAACAGCTTCCTTCCGAACCTCATCAATACCCATTAATGGTCGTCGGGAGCCCTTTTTCCTTTCCAACGCCGTATCTCTACTACTGAATTTTTCGAACCAATGCCTCGCAGTGCTCTAGTGAAGGACATCTTTTTCATATTTAATTATTTCACGCGTTGCTCCAGCGGCTGTGAAATTTGTTTTCCAGTAATTACGAGAATTTCGAAGAGCATTTTCATGCTTATTCTTTGAAAAAAATAACTAAACTGAGACTTTTTTTGAAGAAGTCGATTGGGATTAAACAAGCTTATAGAATGCCCTAAAGGGTTTATTAAGTTTTTATATAGTTTTATATAGTTTGTTGTAGTATTATTTAATTTTATTTTTACAATAAAAGATATATTAAAACCAGGAATCTACTGGCCCTCGTTAAAACAACTTAGGACTTAGCGCTTTCATGATTTCCTCATCGGGAGTTAGACTACCGCCCCTGGGAGGAATACTCTTGGGTCTACCGCTTCCAAACTTGTTTGCGTTTATTTCATTATCAAGCTCCAAATTAAATTTCCATCTCAACCTTCCCACAGTATAACGAACATTAATAAAAAGTTTATATAATTTAATTTTTCACCATCAAGTTTTTTCTGGATTTGAAATCGTGAATATAACTTATTCAAGCGTAATTGTACTAGGGCGTATAGGAAAAAAATTACCATTTTTTAAATTCAAGATTTCAAAGGACTGTAAATATTTTACATGACCGATATTTAATTTTTTTTAAATGACCGATTCCCCAAAAATTTTTGGGTTGTCCTCCTTTCCTCCTTTCCATAGGGAAATATTTGAAGATTATTTTTGGCCATCGGTCATTTAATAAATTGTAAAATTATATGTTTAAAACAATCTAACATAAAAGTAGGATCCAGACTTCAGAAATGAGATTCCTAAGGAAGATAGAGGGAAAAACAAGACGAGACCGAATTCGCAACTCGATCATTAGATCACGCCTCGGAGTGAACCCTGCGGAAAAAGTCATTGAAGAAAACAGTCTAAGATGGTTTGGACATGTTTTAAGAATGGAAAATAACAGGCTGGCCAAGATGACATACGAGGCCAAGGTTGAAGGAAGAAGGTCCAGAGGAAGACCCCGACGTACCTGGGAAGATGGTATTATTAAGGAAAGCTTCGCAAAGAGAAGTCTGCAATGGAATAGAAGGAGAGAAATGGTAGAAGATCCTACGGTGTGGTCCGGGCTATACAAAAAGAAACCTCACACTGCAGAGCGGTAGAGAGGAACGACTATGATGATGATAAAACAATCGTTTTTATGGCGAAATTTCGAAACACTTCGATTGAACATAAACATGCGAGTACAATTACAAAATGATCCATCAGCACAAATATTTGCTGGATATCGGAAACGGTGAAATAAAACTGCGTGCAAATACACAATCCACCAAATTGCCAGAAAATTTCAGCACTGTTGTTCAGACAAAAAATGAATTAATTAGGATTGTCTTCCCGGGTAACCTGAATAATTACTTGTACCATAATTGGCTCAGTAATCGTGCTATTTTGGCAGCGAAAAATGCTGATGTTGACGAAATTAACTTTCAATTAACAGTTGTTACCAGATGATCTAATGTCCTTTAAATCAATCGATACTATTGTTGATGGAAACCAAGCCGTAAATTATCTAACTGAATTTTTAAATTCTCTCAATATACCAGGATTGGATGCCACGCCAACTCTGAGCTATGCTAATGAGCCACTCCGCTCCCCTATTATTATTATTATATGATAATGATTATGATTTATAATAGTTGTGTATATCCTAACCTTGGTTGGTTTGTTTATTTATTTAACGTCACTTTATACCACTATGGCTAATCGGACGTTGCTACAGTGGGAGTCGTAAATTTTGTCTACCAGGTATAACAAGGATAGGGATCTTTAAAGAGTACTGGCACCATATAGGCACGGACCCCCATTTTACGCCACTTCCGAAGTACGGCATAACAAAGAATGTTTTACTCCCTTTCAAAAATCCTAAAGGTACTGCAATGCTGCCAACTCACCATCTTGTGCTATTCATTACACCACAGCTGACACTGGCAAATAGATATGACTCCGCTCGCGCCCAAATAATGTAATTTACGACCTCCGTCGTAAACCAACGACTTCCTGTCCTCCTGTATCGTTTAACAACATCCCACGGATTCCTTTAGAGCAGCTCCGGTACTTAGGACAAAAGCTTAACTTGTAATCCTCATACTAGACTGAAACGACAAGAAACAGCTCGCCGTTTCAGGCTACTTCAACATCTACTAGACAGACGCTCAAATCACCCAACTAATTACAAAAGACTCATATACATGACAATCATTTGACCCATCTGGACTTAAGGAATAGAGTTTTGGGGCTCAACTAAACCATCGAATTCCTCTCGTATTCAATCCTTACAATCCAAAATCCTTCGGAAAATCCTCAATGCTCCTTACTTTGTAACGTACAAAATAATCCATAATGACCTTAATGCCCCGTTTGTTGCTGATTTGGTCCGAATCCGATATCAATCTTTTCATGACAAACTTCATTTCCACTCGAACCCACTAGTTTCAAACCTCGCAACCTCTTCAATTCCTGATATTTCTCCGAGATGTCTGAAAGAAGATGTCCTCGTGACCTTCTAAGTTGAACTTCTTATTTGACTACTACCACTGGTTAGTTTCTCTACTTGCCTTTATCTCGGAACATTATTTATCTTTCATTGTATTTACTTGATGTATTCTGTATACAGTTGTAAATTTTAATTAATACATTAAAAAAAAAAACATGTCCCATAACAACTCATGAAGGGTCTCGGGTAAGTTCATGCTAGTTACTGTACTATTTCTAAGACAATGGTTGTTTAGGGAGGTGTTTTGTCATAGATCACGCTCAAGCGCCAGGTTGAGGGTACTCTTTTAAAGGCTGGATTAGTCCAAGGAGGGTCTCCAGAGCCCACAGGATTCATCTATGAATATCAACAGATTAAATTAATTATCTGCCACAGATGGATTTGTAACTGTAACTTTCGGCACGGTAAATCGGCGCTCAACAACTCAGGTATATCATATATAATTAATAATTTTTATTTTACATTAAGATATTATAAAACAATATAATAATACATAAAAAATTAAAAGATAAAGGATGATTCTTATTTTAAGCTGAAAAACTTTGTTTTTTAATTGTTTAATAAAAATTAAACATAATACACTTTATCAGCATAATATGAATTATATTAATAACAGCCTATTTATTTGATACCTAATAGCTAAATTTACATATATTTATAAAAATTAAAATCTACAGTTTTTATCTATCTATACATATTATAAAACAAAGTCCTCAGCCGTGTCTGTTCGCGGTAAACTCAATAACTACTGCACGTATTTTCATGCGGTTTTCACCAATAGATAGAGTGGTTCACCAGGAAGTTTCAGGTATATAATTTGATGAGGTTTTGTGTAAATGGGTTGGAATATAACGATAATTTGCGGAATTGTTGGAATAAGAATAGCCGCCTGAGAGGTTTCATCGAAGGCGCTGGCTAATTGCCTTTGTCATGTAACTATATAATGCAAGGTGCAATATTCCTCTTTTATAGATCTAAGTCAGAGATAGCCTATATCTATCTTTTAAGTATAGCTTACTATACCTATTTTATCTTTCAAAAACAAATTGATAACGCACAATGGGGTATTTGGAAAGCTATTTAGATGAGTACAGTATTAATCCTTATCAACTTATATACTTTAGTTGCCTTAAGCATTTTATGCGCATTATTAGAATATTTTATACCATATAATTTAAATGATTATCTTATGGGTTATCGCAAAAACTTAACCCGCAAGAAAATAAATCCGTACATAAAGAAATATTTTGTTTTGTTTTTATGGTTATAATATCTACATAATAAAATACATTAATCAGACAAAACATGTATTACTACCCGGGGAGGGTCGCTAGTATGAAATAAATGATTAAAAAAAATCTTTAAAAAGCCTGAATGCTCTTTTTACACAAACATAAATCAAACTGAGATAAACGGAGTTATGTATTCTAACAACTGTGATATATTTCAGTCGAAACAGGCCGAATATTAAAATAAACAATACTCAACTGCTCGGAAAAATAACCGAGTTCGGTGAACGCTAGCGATTATAAGTGTTGATGTATGTTCTAGATTGTATAAAGAGATGACAGAACAGCGTACAATGGATTAAACACAGATGGAATCTTCGCCGTTAATAATTGTTTAAAACTAGATATATTTCCTCATCTATCTTGTATTATTTATTCAGGTACTAAAGCGTAAAATAAACATATATTTTCAATATAAAAATTCTAATAAAATTTATATTAATTAAACGAAATAGAGGGAACGAGAGCAATAAATAAACTTATGTATGATTAAATGAAAACAAATTTCAGAAATAAATACATATGATTAGAGCAGGCTTTTGATCGAGTCTGGCATCCAGGACTGCTGTACAAACTCCGTAAATTCTTACCTTCGACTTACTTCCTTATTATCAGTTCCTACCTCAGTAATAGAACCTTTAAAGTAAACCATAATTGTTCCTACTCTTCCCACTTCACCCAGTCTGCCGGTGTTCCTCAAGGTAGTATCCTGGGGCCCATCCTATACACGATATATACAGCTGACATCCCAACCCATCCAAGCACTGTCCTCACTACTTACGCTGATGACACATGTGTGTTATCAGTTAATAAGGATCCATTTGTTGCATCCCAATCTCTTCAATCTCATATCTCACACCTACAAGAATGGTGTCAAAATTGGAGGATTAAAATAAATCCTAACAAATCCCATCAAATTACCTTCACCCTTCGTCGTAAACCTACGAATTCCTGTCCTACTGTATCGTTTAATAATACACCACTGAACCCTGTCGAACAGATACGTTACCTAGGACTCCATCTGGATAAACGTCTCACTTGGAATCCTCATACAAGACTGAAAAAACAAGAAACTGCTCGACGTTTTCACCTACTTCAACACTTACTGGACAAACGCTCTAAGCTACCAATTAATTACAAAAGACTTATTTACATGACAGTCATCAGACCTATTTGGGCATACGGAGTTGAGCTTTGGGGCTCTACTAAACCATCCAATTCATCTCGTATCCAATCCTTGCAATCCAAAATCCTTCGTAAAATCCTCAATGCTCCTTATTATGTCACAAACAAACTCATCCATCATGATCTTAATATCCCATATGTTACTGATTTGGCCCAAACTAGATACCTATCCTTCCATAACAAGCTCCATACGCACTTGAATCCGCTAGTCTCTCAGCTTGCTTCCCATACTATCCCTGATAACCCTCCGAGGCGCCTGAAAAGAAGATGGCCTCGAGATCATCTACTATAGAACTTTATTGGAGTGCTATCGATGGGTAGTTTCTCCACAAGTGTTTTCATGTCATATTCTACATTTTTGCACATTTACTTGATATAATACCATTATAGTTGTAAATATCATTGAATTAAATAAATAAAAAAAATACATATGATTATTAATTTTAAATCAACAGATGATCATTTGAAGGATTAATTAAACATTTATGATACTGGGGTTATATATAATTCATATTAATTTGATAATTTCCTGAAACAGGCAGTTTATGACAAGGCAGTAGGAACCCCTCCGTGTATGTCTATATCTATTATATATATATATATATATATATATATATATATATATATATATCATATGATATATAATATAATTATTAAAAAAGTGTTTTATAAGTAAGAGCTAATTTATATATATATATATATACATATATATATATATATATATATATATATATATATATATATATATATATATATATATTAACAGTCATGAATCTATTGGATCTAAAGATCATCCAGCCTCTCACAAAGTGGGTACTCCCATAATTATGAGAAATAAAATGGTCATTGAGGGTGATCAAGGTCAAATCTTCCTACTTGCAGAAACGTTGGCTTGGAAAAGTACGGTCTCGACTATCTACTGAACCCAATACCCTGTTCACCTACCAGAAAACCACCCCCATTTTATAAATTAAATGCATTCTTCATCTGTTCAACTCAATTGTTTACAATATATTTTTATTACTCCACATTATATGAAAAAGAGGGGAATAGGTACCTAAAATACGGGGAAAATGCGGTGGTTGAGTGTGATCTAACAGAAATCACCTCCCTAGACATCCGTTGTCCAAGAAACAGTACAGTCTCTACCTCGTAATGAACCATAAAATCTCCATGGGTTGTAGTGGTACAGGGTTTTTTGTAATGCAAAATGAACCGTTGAAATCGATATTAACGTTATTTATATTTATGTATGAACATTTCATTGAAGAAACAGCAGTGACTGATGTCCAGGAATGAGCAGTGCACTCCCTGTTTTTGACCGAAGATAGTACGCGTATTCTGCTCGTTGGATGGAACACAATTTTGACCTTGCCAAATAAAACCTATTCAGTTTCGGATTGTTTTTTTTTTTTAATCCCTCTATTATACATTATTCTATTATTCAGACCATATCTTGCTTAATAAATTGGTTGCTAACATTTCCCAACATAATCGCTCTTAGGTTATCTTTAATTGCTTGATTTAGAAAAAATAAGTGAAGCTGAGATATTGTAGAACATAATTCTTTGAATAGAAAATAACATTTATAATTTAATTCAAAATAATGTATATTTCTGATTTGTTCTCGCCTCCACTTTTTCTTTCATTTATTTTCTTGAAAAAAAAAAGTGATCTCATCAAATAGAACTTCCGGTGTATCGTAAGTTAAAATGTACATAGAAGACTTAATGAATGTCGCTTAAGGGGCATCCCTTCACTAAAAAACGGGAAAATGTCGGAAGGATGGAAATTAAAATAAATCAATTATACTCACGATGAAATAAAGTACGATCCAAATGAAGAATTCGTGCGAAAAATTGTTACTGTTGACGGTTTGAACCAAGCATGAACTAACATTAAACAGATGAAAGATATTTAAAAATTCTAGAATTGATTTTGGAAAAAAATTATATAAATTCACCATTAGTGGTCAGGAATAGTGATTTAATTAACCAGAATAAGCCTCAGGTTATTTTTTTTTTCTCACTGCCTTCTCAATCGTGCCTTCCTTCACACTTTACTGTCATTAAAAATTCTCTTCACATATATTTATTTATTTCGTATGAAATTTGTTCCTACTCTCCCTTTATTATTGACTCGATTGCGAAAGAAATAACTTGATTTGCGACAAATCATTTTTTTTTCAAATCCAAAAAAAAAGAAAAGTTGATAGAAACCTTCCCTACAGTGTACTGAACAACTTCCCAAAGTTTCATGACGATCGGATGATTGGTGTAGTAGTGCATAACGGACAAACACACATACATTCATTTTTATATATATAGATTAATAGCTCTGCGAGCTAATATCGATTTTGAGAACCAAGCAACAAGACGAAATAATCAGTTTCTTTTCACTCAGTTGACTGTGAATTCTCCCAAACGTTTAACCTCTAATGAAAAAAAGAGAGGGATAAAAATATTTATATATTTTAACGGTTTTAGAAATGAATCAGCACTCACTCACGTTCAAGAGACAGGATGGACATCATCTCTCCAATTAGCTCACAACTTCATTCAAATAAAAATCGAATTTATATTTAATAGTTTATTGTATATAATTAGTTGGAAATACTAATTCACAGAGTTGGGTTTTCTATAACCACCTCACCAAACACGTCTAGTTAGATTTTAACCTGTACCACTACAACCCCCATGGAGGGTCTGGGATTCAGTATTTGGTAGAGACTGTATTGTTTCATGGACAACTCTACCACTGAGCCTCTCCGGTCTCTAAATGATATCAACTTATGATAAATATTTTACCTATCATCTTTTAAGTTAAAAATGTTTTCATTTTTAAATTTGTTATGATTTATTTGATGCCTAATTAGATTACTGTTGGTAAAGTTTTTCAAATTGATTATTTATTTAACGTCACTTTATTATTTTATGGCTAATCGGATGATTCTGCAGTAGGAGTCATAAATTTCGCCTATGCAAGTAAAATTAGGATAGAGATCTTTATGAGTACCTGGCACCCCAAAGCTCAGAACTCCATTTTACGTCCCTTCCAAGTTTTTTTACCCATTTTTAAAAATAAAGATCCTGTTGCCGGGCTGCGAACCCACGACCTTGGTTAATTGTGCTATCCACTACATCATAGATGACCTCCAGGAAAGCTTTCCTGATCAACTACCCTAAATAAACTCTTAAATGAAATAAGTGCATGGTTTCACCCTCGGGCTATCGAATCTTAAATCCTGACACCTTTAAGTATTCTCTCAGTCTATATAGCACTATCGATTTATCGATCATATGTCATTCTTCCCAAAGGTTAAATTTTCTCTAGGCCTAATCCTTCATTTATAAAAAACTTTGTAACGGAGAAATCACATTATATGTACACACAGCTATGTAAACATTTCAATGTCAACTAAACGAAACAATTAAATACTTAATATCTCTATTAGTAAATTAAATTAATAAATAAACTAATTAATAAATTAATAATCGGCAAAGATGTAGTACTAGTATATAAAATATAATTTATATTTTATTTAAATTATCACACGAACGGATTTATTTTCACATTGTCTATTCAAATACATTTAATCTGATAACTACCCATGAATGAACCCTGTGGGATCTTCAGATCTTCCTACGGCTCACCCAGCTTCTATAAAGTGGGTTCTCTTAATTAGAGAAAAACCTGGTGGTTGAGCATGAGCTAGGCAAATCATCTCCCTTCATAACTGTTGGTTCAGAAACAGTATAATCCCTACCATCTTCTGAATCTCTAGGCCTTTCATGGTTTGTAGTGGTACAGTTTATTTTTACCTTTTTTATTCTGTCAATAAATAATGATTTTTTTACTATCCGTCAGATCATTTATATTACTATAATATTCTTTACTAAAGAATAAATCAAATTTAAAATTCCGTGGATAAAGTTTAAAATACCTGTGCAAATATATTTTTTTAATCCAAGAAATGACTAAAGCTACGGTATTGAATTATTAAATTGGCATATTAAAATCTTTATTTTTATAACTAATTAAATGAATATTCAATGCATTTATTTATGTATTATGTAATCAATTTATTTTCACATAGCTAATTCTAATGCGTTTAATTTCTTAACAGCCACGGATGGACCTTGTGGGACCTGCAGACTTCTGGGGTTCATGCACCCTCTATAATGTGGGTACTTTTGACAGGGGAAAATGCATTTGGAGGCAATGCAAACATACAAAATATAATGCATATTTAATAAAAATTATTATACTAGGAGTTCAACCAGAAATCTATGGCATCTGAAGAACAGCCAACCACTATAAAGTGGTTACTCATAATTATGGGGAAAACGTGTC
This sequence comes from Troilus luridus, assembly GCA_964056705.1. Lineage (NCBI taxonomy): Eukaryota > Metazoa > Arthropoda > Insecta > Hemiptera > Pentatomidae > Troilus > Troilus luridus. The sequence continues at coordinate 44,568,914 of OZ057417.1, read as the reverse complement.
GGTTGAGCGTGATTTCGGACAAATCACCTTCCTGCACAATCGTTGTCTTAGAAACAGTGCAGTCTCTACCATGTACTGGACCCTATACTCATCGGTTGTAGTGGTAAAGGTTTTTTTTTCTTATTATATAAGTTTTTATATATAAGTGATTCTGTGGATTAATTTATAAAATAATAATTTAATGGTCATTTCGTTCAATACATCAAATAATAAAATCTAATTGTTCAGATTGTTTTTCGTTTGTTGCTTTCAGCAACAAAAGTTGTTTACTACATCACTGAAGCCCAAGCAATAGATAAAATCAGGAACCAGAAGCTTATCTCTACACATTTTTCTCTTTACGAAAAAAAATACCTCAGAAAATCCTTGTATGTACCGCAGGGATCAATACTAGCTCCTCTGCTGTGCATTATGTATACATATGACACGCCTGACAACTCCGAGACATTTACCGCTACCTCCACTGACAACGAAGCTTTAATAATAGAACAGGAACCCAGGCTGCTCTCGTTGAGCTTACAAAATGCCTTACTGAATTCACGAAATAGAAATTCAATTTGGCAAAATTAAATCATGGAAAGTAACATCATATAACTTTCAAAACAGGACAAGGCACGTTACGACGATAGAGAGTTGACCTGGAGTTTACTTTCCAAAGTATTAACCAAATGAAATATGTTTCTCCAAACTGTTAAAACTGAATGATTTAAAAATTGAATTATAAAAACTTCAACAAAAAAAAATACTCAGAGGTTTAGGGCAAGAAAAAAATACCTATTTAAAAAACACCAACTACTAAACTCGATAAGTTTGAACGTGACGAGAAGTTGAAGAACTTAGGTCTATAGTAACTAGGAAAAATAGAATTCAAGAGGAAATAAAGGCAGGAAATTCTCGTTATTATTCGGTCTCGACATTACTAAGCTCGCGTCTTCTTTACGGATGTGAAACTTGGCCGCTAACGCTGAAGGATGGACAATGTCTTAAGGTATTCGAAGATAAGGTCTTAAGTATAATATTAGCTCCAAAAAAGGATTAGACCACTGGGGAATATAGGAGATTACATAACGCGGAATTGCGAAGCATGCATCAGGTAAATAATATTCAAGTGGTAGCCTGAATTCCTCATGAATTCCTAAAAGGTTAATAACAGCTGTACCAACTGGGAAGCGTCTGAGGTGTATACCGAGGCGTAGGTGGGAAGATTGCGTTAAGAGTGACCTGGCTGATTTGGGATTGGGTAGCGGTCGAACCTTTGGGTACACTAAAAGAAACTACAATTTTTACGAACCAAACTAGTAACTTTCAACTTTTGTATCTGGTTTAATCCGATAGCAATATTTTTAAAATTTATTTTATCTATTCTTTTTTTACAATTTTTTCAATATAATTTTAATTTGTGTCTTGTCTATACAGTCCTGAAGAAGAACTGCAATGGGCTAGAAACGTCGGTTTAAAATAAATAGTTCATTTTATTTTAAAAATTCGTTGATCTCCACCCGGATCGTTTTCTTCCCTATATTAGGTCAAATAATATTATTCAAGAAATTTATTAACCAACTACAAAAACTTGATACATAAAGAATAAAACTTCTTTTGTTTTTTGTATTTTCGACATTAAAAAAACAAAACAAATATTGATACTAGATAAAGACTAGACATTCTTCATTCTGTTTTCATAATAACCTTCACAGACATAAATATAAACAGATAAAGAAAGTGGAAGCAGCTTACTTGATAATTAGAGACAAAAAAGAAACGCTGGGACAGATATCTCCAAGATTAATGTTCTCCGGGAAAGAGTTGTGATGGGTTATATTTATATTACTCTTGTATGACAACTAAGACTAAATAATTGTAATTAAACTAATTTAATCATTAAAAAAACACTAAAAGTCATGAAGAGTTTTGGATTCAGAGCATGGTCTCTAGACTGTACTGCTCCTATGCCAACAAAAAAGCAGGGAGAATATTTGGCCGAAATAACGCACAATCGCCAGATTTTTTCCCAATTAAGGATACCCAATGTATGAAGATTTGTGATCCATTATTGTTTATAATATAAACTTTATATAATCCTCTTTGTATGCTTTACTTACATCCGTATTAATAGGTAAAGTATAAAGCATTATGAAGGATAGTAAACAAAAAATGTGTAGTACTACAAACCATGAATGAGCATGGATTCAGTACTTCGTAAAGACTGTACTGTTGTGTAGGGAGATCGTCTGTCAGAGATTACACTCAACCCCCAGGTTTTTCAACCAATTAAGGGTACCCACTTTTTTATGTAGATGAGCCAAAGAGGGCTTGCAGATCAAAACAGGGTTCACCTATAGCTGCTAAAATATTTGGTAATTTATTTACCACAGCCGGATTTGAACCCAAAACCTTCAGCAGAGAAAGTCAGCGCTCTCCACACTAATCTTTCTACCTCCTAATTGATTAAACTAATCTAAACTTCAATTTTTTCAATATTTAAATTATAATATCTCTTTCTGTTATTAATTAATCAATTCATTAGGTAAACTTCTAATTATATTCGCAATTCATCAGGAAATATTTTAATCTTATACGTTTATCATATCGACCGTAGAAATGTTTACTGGAAACGGAATTCAAATAATTAAAAAATTCCTCAACGAATTCAATTAAATCTGATGAAATTCTCCTAAGTCCAATTACGTACGAAAACCAAAAGTGTGGACTATAAAAGAGGATGGATAAAAAGAAATCTAAAATGAATCTAAATGTTAAATCTATTAAACGGAATACCAGTTTATTTTTAATTAAGGTTCAGCACGTGTTTGAGATTGTACTGTTTTTTGAATAACGGCTGTGCATGCTGGTGATTTGTCCTAGATCACGCTCAATCGCCAAATTCTCTCCCCTATTCTGGGTACTCATTTTAAAAAGGCTTGGTGAGCCCCTGGAGGGTCTCAGATCTCAAAGGATCAATCCCCGTTTATTATCAGATGAAATAAAATCTCTGCCACGCCCGGATTCGAACCTACTTCTTTCGGTAAGACAACTCATTGCTCTACTCCGCTCCAAGAAAAAATAAATATATTTTAAATTATTTAATTATAGTTATATTTTTTAAACATTTAATAATTACCTAGGTACAAATACACACCCACAGCGAAACATGTCCTAATAGTACAGACACTAGAATTTCTCAAAAAAAAATTTCACATGTAAGTTTAATAACTAGACCATTTTTTTTTTAGGTTATTAGAGTTCATTCAATATTTAGATTAAGATATTATTATAGTAACCCCGATCGATATCATATGACCAAACTATACATTATACATATTTATATAAATATATACAACTTAAAAATGATAAATTATTAAGAATTGAATGATTAATTAATAAAAGCGGCCTTAAAATAATTAAACATGAATTAGTTAAGTTTAATGATTTGAGATTATAATTTGTGAAGTTGGTACATACACTAATGCTTTTGCCTAGCGCCTATTAAAACGTTATACATTCAAAATGGTACGTAAACAAAGACACAACAATTATAATTCAATATGGACTCTTCTGAAGAAATGTTTATAAAAAAAACAATTATCAAACAAACTTTTATAGTTGAATAATTTTGTAAATATTATATAGTACAATTAAAGAGTTTACTAAAAATATACATATTATTATAATAATAAAATAAAAGTTCTATTTTAATACAGTTACGTAATAAAATGGTTTAAATTATTAAAACAAAGCGTCGATTAACCATACTAATGTCTTCGGTTGTGGTTCGGGTAGTCGGAACTGACTTTCGAAAAAAAAGGGAAAAAGCCAAAAACAATAATCATATTTGTTTAAAAAGTCTCTTTATTTTAATATGTAGCAAGCAAGTTACATAAATACATGTTATATAATAATGTATGTACATAATATCAAGGGTTCTGACACAATGTATCTTGACTTCCTCTTCATGGTGGTTAAGTCTCTAATTATTTTAAGTATAGTAATAAGTTGTATTTAGTAGTTGTAAGAAATAATATTTTAAGGAAAATGATCTTAAAAAAAAATTTTTTTAGATGAGGCAATGTCGATTGCCCTCCTTGTATCTTTTACATAAAGGCAGTACGGATAATTGAAGTTTCGGATAATCAACGCTCTACTGTAGTTGAAAAAGGGCTTAAAGAACCATCAGCAGAATAATAAATAACTTTTTTAATATGCCACTAAGGTATTTATGAAACTTTTATAAAAAAAATTAATAAATAAATTTGTTTGTTTATTATTCATAGTAAAGGGAAGTACTTTATTATATGTTTAAATAATGTTTTTTTAAATAAAACCTTATCATCTATTGTTTAGCAAATTTTGTTTTGTTTTTGTTTAGGTTTTGTTCCAGATAACTTCGAAATTCTCATTACCACGACGTCAAAATAAAACGAGAGAACCTGTAGGAGTTCATTTATTTCGTTTAAAAATGTTTCAAATAAAATGTTTGGTTTTTTTTATAATGAAGAGACCGATGCCAATCCAAACCAATGACGCCTGTCATTATTAATAAAACGTCGAAATCAGTCTGAACTGTACATGTATTTCTGAGTAAATAGGTATATTACATAAAATTTTTATTATATTCAATTTGATGAGGTAATAATATTATATTTATTGAATTTTTACTTTTAAAACATCCTCATACTAGACTGAAAAAACAAGAAACCGCTCGACGTTTCAGCCAACCTCAAGACTTACTAGACAAACGCTCTAAGCTCCCAATTAATTACAAAAGACTCATATACGTGACCTATCATATCATACGACCTATTTGGACTTACGGAGTAGAGCTTTGTGGCTTCACTAAGCCATCGAATTCCTCCCGTATCCAATCCCTACGATCCAAAATCCTTCGTAAAATCCTCAATGCTCCGTATTTTGTTAAGAATAAAGTCATCCATAACGACCTTAATGGCCCATTTGTTGCTGATTTGGCCCGAACCCGCTATCTATTCTTTCATAACAAACTTCATTTCCACTCAAACCTAGTTTCAAACCTAGCTTCCTCTTCAATTCCCGATATTCCTCCGAGGCGTCTGAAAAGAAGATGGCCACGTGGCCTTCTTAGTTGAACTTGTGATTTGAGTACTACCAGTGGGTACTTTCTCTACCTGTCATTTTCTCATGTCATTATGTATCACTTAGCCTATTTACTTGTTCTATTATTGTAATACAGTTGTAAATATAAATAAATAAATAATAATAATAATAAAAAACTTTTAAAACAGGCTGAGTGAGCCCCAGGAATGTCCAGGGAGGTTTTTACCCCAGTTAAGGGTACTCTAAATATAGAGTAATAAATCGGGAAAACAAATATTATTTTTTGGAATCAATGGCTAAATAAATAGAATAAACCTGTACCGCTACAAGTTATGAAGTTTGTTAAGTTCAGTGTTTATTAAAGACTGTACTGTTTCTAGGACAACGCTTGTGTCGGAAGGTGGTTCAAGATTATACTTAACCGCCAGTTTTAATCTCTTTTAAGGGTAACTTTAATGAGGCTGGGTGAGCCCTAGAAGGGTCTCTAGATCCCGCAGGATCCATCCCGGGTGTTGTAATATAAGATAAATTATCTGCCACAGCTGGATTCAAACCCAAGGCGACTAAAAGCAACTCACTAAGCTACCTCCGCTTCCTTTTAATTTTGAAAATTATTATTTTAAGAATTATTATAATTTCAAGAGTCATATTTTATCAATGTATTTATATATTTAATATTGATATAAGCACTTAATAATTTAAATAATCCGAATTGTTAATTCGGAAAAAAATGACTTTAACCTTCAGCAAGAAACGAGGGATTCAGATCCCATATTTTTTGTTACATCACGTATTACTTACTGACTTGCAACATCACTTAATCATTAATTTTTTATGATAATTACAATAAAAAAAATTTTTAATAATACGGCGTTGTATAATTTGTTTGCAAGACGTTTAATACGTGAAGCGTTCAGGGTCAAAAGCGGATTACTCCAAATTTCAAAACTTGACTTCACATTTTTCGCTAGTCTAGTCAAGCAATGATTTTTGCTCCCGAAACTTCAGGTTCACAACCGGACTAAAAACATAAGAAATGAGGTGGCAAAGTGTCATATTGAACAAAATTTCTTTACTAAACTAGCAAAAAAGTCGGTTTAAAATTTCGGAGTTATCCGCTTTTGATTCTGAATGCCTCACACAACCTACATACACGGGATATATATATAAACACTTTATAAACTTCATTATAAAATTTAAAAAAATTTTTTGTAATGCAAAGTTTAATTTCACATTATTGAGCACTTTTTTTTTTCTTTAAATCAAAGCTCACCTACAAACCGTATATACTTTAAATAATACTAAGATATATCACAGTTTTATTTCTAAATAATATTTGTAAAAATCTTTAATACATTTTAACATATCGTATAACATTTTTTATTACGACCGATCCTTTATGGACTACGTTTGTTTCAACTATTCCTTTAAATCGTATTAACTAATTAATATAAATAAAGGTTTAATTAAATTAAAAAGTGATATGATTAAAATTTCATATAAAATATTCAATAATTTAAGTAAATTGTTGTTGCCAATTTAGTTGTTTTCTCATCCTCCAAAAATTTTATTTATAAACGGGGAAGAAAATTTTCCGGGTTGAGGTCAAAGAAATTATTCCTTAAATAGAGATAGACTATTTATTATTTATTATATATCTCGATTTTAGAAATTATTTCTGTTACTAGAATTAATTTCCACCATTCGTTATTAGAAATTATTTCCACCCGGGTAATTTTTCCCCGTATATATAAAGTCGACTAATATTATCCAATGCTTATTTATATACAATTACATATAGTATCTTTTATTTATTTATTTTTTTGTATAAAATATCTTAAAGACCTCACCTGTGGTGTAGTGGATAGCGCGCAGGCCAAGTTATAGGAATAAAAACACCACAAGAGTTTTATTTTTTTATTTTTGTTTTTTTTTATGGGACTATTAAATTTATGTTTTTACTGAAAATTTTATAACAATAAAATTTTCAAGCGGAATCGTTCTATTTATGGTATTTTAACTGAAAAATATATGTTTCGGGAAACCCGGTTCCTTTCGTTTAAGGTCATTGTGCTTCGGAAAAGGTCTTTAAAAAAAAATCCTTCTCCTAAAGCGAACGATTATTTTCTTTCTGTTCTTTTTTCGTGATACATAAAATGGTTCGGGAACGATAGCATTGGTAGTAATAGCGAATTCAATTTGTCTTTCTTATTGGTTTTGTTTCACCAATCATTTTCCTTGATGGTTGAAATAAACCCAGTTTAGTATCGGATGGTAATCAAATAAAAATAAATAAATACAAAAATCTGTTATCTATATGTCTTATACCAATTTGGTAATCTTATTGGATGAAGATGATATTTTTTTGTCGTTTTATTAAGTTTAAATCTTATTTATTTTATTTCCCCCTTTCCTTTAAGGGTACTTTAAGGTAAAAATTACATTAAATTACATCGTCTTACATCGATGATCTAGTTTTCAAATTTTAGAGATTTATTAAAATTCTTTTTTTTTCTTTTTTTTTTTTTTGTACTGGCCTACTAAAGACATCATTTCAACTGACCTTTTATTATAATTATTATTTTTATGGTTATTATATAATCATGTCAAATTTCGGGCAATAAATATAGTTTGCATACATTTTCTTTTCTGTTTTTTCCATATTACATTTCCATTAATTAATTTTTATTTTTATTTTTAATTTTGAAAAACAAAGCACAAAAGTATTTGTTTTTAAATCATCTAATGAATAGAATTTTTTGTTATATTTATTCCTTTTTTCCATTATACTAGTTCCAGTGTTTTAGTTTCGAGTATTTTTTATTACTTTTTTTAAATTCTATTTTTTAATATATGGAGTGGGATAAGAAAGAATATTGCATTATCTCATAAATCTTTCGCTAATTTAAAATATTTTATAATTTGATTTACCACTTCCTTTTGAGGGTTTTTGAAAAAAAAAAAATCATGTTTCTTAGGGATTCTTTTTTATAATCATTAATTTTTCCGTTGTTCCTGATTTTTAGTTTTGAAAACATATTTTTTAAATTTTATTTATTCTTGTTTTATTTGGTTTACCACTTACTTACAACAAAAACATCTTACATGGAGAATTTATCCGTTTTAACTGGTTTATACGTTTTAGCTTCGAGTATTTTAAAAATTTGTATTTGTTTATATATTTTTTTGTAAATATACAATTATAGTCTAACTAGTTTAAAATTAAATGTAGGTCTATAAACGTATTTTTTGTCAAATTTCTTTTGATAAGAACATATTTAATGTCGATTGGAGTTATTTCTATCACTGCCCTTTAAACCATTTAAGTATATTTCGCTCTAAAAAAATTGTCTTTTTATTTAATTTCTAATACGAATCTTGAATTACACCCACTAATTTAGTGGTGATTTTTACATTTGTACAGTGATTTTACCTTGGTCTTGGTTTCAGTACATAGTAGAGACTATACTGTTTCTAAAATTTTATTTTTAATAAGAACATACCAAACGTTGTTCTTTTTACAATTTTTTTGTTATTATTAGTTTGTGTTATTATACGAGGAGAAATATTTTACATTTTAAATATTGTCAGGTGATGCACATGTTATTGTAAATTACCTTTCTTTACGTGAGAGTAATAAATGTTACAGTTTAATTTTTTGTAATATACATTTTTTTTATTGGCTTGAATTATAATTCGAGGAGAACTAGTTTTTATATTGATAACCAAGTAAGAAAAATATTGGTGATTTTACTTTTTATAAGAATACATTTAATGGTTATACAAGCAATTTAATCATTGCCTTATAAGTTATTTTAAAGAAGTTTCAGCCTAGTTTATTTTTTATATATATAATTCTAAAACGATTCCTTGTTAAATAAAATGCTGTTTATTTTAGTTAACATTTTTACATTTGAAAATCTTTTCTTTTGTTTTTTTTCTGCGATTTAATTCAGTAGTTCCAAAAATTGTCAGACATTTTTTTTTTAATTTTTTTTATTTGTAATAATAATTAATTAAGCAAGAAAAAATATTGATGATTTTACTTTTTATAAGAACATATTTAATGGTCATACTAGCAATTTCATCATTGCCTTATAAGTTATTTTAAGGAAGTTTCAGCCTAATTTATTTATATATATATATATATATATATATATATATATATATATATATATATATATATATATAATTCTAAGACGGTTCTTTGTTAAATAAAATGCTGTTCATTTTAGTTAGTATTTTTGCATCTGAAAATCTTTTTTTTTCGATTTAATTCAGTAGTTCCAAAAATTGTCAGACATTTTTCTTTTTAATTTTTTTATTTGTAATAATAATTAATTATGTATGATAAAATATTGATGATTTTACTTTTAGAACGTATTTAATGTTAATTCGGCCAGCTTTATGATTTCCCTATATATTATTTTTATTTATATTTTATTTCAGTCCAAAAATAAATTTCTTGCAAATCTAATCCTAGGTTACAACTAATTTCAGTTAGTGTTGTTACATTTGTTTTGTTGGTTTTCAATCTGATATTTCAATTTCTATGTTTGTTTAGTAATTCCTAAAATCGTCAAAAGTCGTTTTTACTTTTTTTTTTTTAATGTTTTAGAAGAAAGATCGAACAAGGTTGTAATTTAAAAAAAAAAATAGTAGAAATAGTTCAGAGTAGAAATAGAGAAAAAGACTTAGAAAGATGAAGACTAAACAAAATAAAGAGAGAGAGAGTAAAGTTTCGAGAGAGAAAAAATCGAGGAAGTTATTTTTTTTTTTTTTTATTATATTTTTAATAATTGTTTTCTTAATCAGTCTTTATTCTCCATTCTATCCGTGATAGTTTCGTGCTGATTGCTACATTGGTGGTAATATACCTTGAAGATATTGAAGAGAGATGACGCGTAAGTTCTCGTGGCCCAAGCTTTCAAGTAACAGTCCCTTCCGAGGACGAAGCTCGACTGAAGCCCTCGGCCGCCCCTCGCCCATCCCCACCCCTACTTACGCCTTACCCCCCTCCCTTTATTCATCATCAAGTACAAAGTCCTTTCATCATTTCCTACTTCGTATGTAAGAGCGCTAATTGAGTCTAAGAGAATTCCGGAAAGCTCCGGAGGGAAGTGCTTGTTTTAGCTATGAATCAATTCATAACACAAGAAAAGCTCCGTTATGAATTTTAAAATTAAAATAAAACAATTATACACTAGCCAAATTCAGGCATTTGATGAAAAACTGATTTAAAATAATTTTTAAAAAACACTACAACTCGTGAACGGGTTCAGTAAATGGTAGAGACTGTACTGTTTCATGGACAACGGTTCTGCAAGGAGGTGACTTGTCCTAGGTCACGCACAACCACAAGATTCCCCCCCCCCTTATTTTGCGTACCCTATATTTATAATATTTTATTGCGGATGGGTGAGCCCCAGGAGGGACCTAGATGATCCGTCTCCGGCTGCAAACAGACTAAATAAAAGTCTTGCCTGCGGCGGGATTTGAACCAGGATTTCTGGCATGGCAACTCAGTGCTCTACCACTGAGCCACTCCGCTCCCCTAAAAGAAAACCTCTCGAAAATTGAATGATTTTATATTATTCACTTTCCTCCACTGGCATCTCTTGGACCATTAAGCCCTGATGGCTTTTCCTTTTTAAATTTTTAATTTCTCGATAATTTTTTTTAAATTTATTTATTTGTCAATAATAATAACAGTTATAATCATTACAATTTCGGTCCATAAATTTAGTCTTATATTTTAATTTTAAATTTTGAAATATTCTTAATTCATAATAACGGATTCATAATTTGATTTACCAGATTCTAAAAAAAATCCTAAGTAGAGATTCAACCACGGTTAAGTAGTTAACATAAAAACTAGTATTATCCACTAACCGCATTACTTTGTTTGAAGAAGTAATTTAAAAGAAACCCTCTCAAAAAGTGAATTTTTTTAAATTCTCTTTTCCCCACTTTCCAGTTTTAATTTTTTGATTATTTATTAATTTGTAATTTGTTTGTCAATTTCAGTTTACAATTTACCTAGTCTCATAAAATTTAATGATTTTTTTTTATTTCAAATTTTATCGGATCAAATAGATATTTTTTAACATAATGTCAACTGTCTCAAACGCCATCACCGTGATCTTAACTGAGTGTAATCAAAAATACTTCTTAATCATAATCGATTGTATTAAGATGGAAAGTTCACGCAAAGATTTTTAAAAAAGTAAAGATCAAAAAGCAATTAACGCAGAGCGTTTTTCTTATATTTATGAAAAGTTAATAAATTTTCCATTTTAAAATTTTTTTTTTTGAAGAGAAAAATATTTTAAAATAATCCCCATCAAAATAACAATTAAGAACTGGGATATAGGATCGGTGAAGAGAAGGGGTTTGTCTGATTTGGATACGACCCTTGGTAGCTCAATGGTTTAGTGCACTGCACCGGAGATGCAGATGACCCGTTTTCCATTTTTAGTTTCTTGATTATTTATTTTTCAATAATAATGAGTGGTATAATAATTTTCGATCCAAAAATGTCTACTTTGTAAAATGTCGTTTTTTTTTATTTAAATTTTGAAATATACGGATTGATAATTTGAATTATTCCTTCCTATAAATGAATAGACATTTTTTTACAGATATTTTTTTTATCTGTTTTTAGTTTCCAGTACTTCTTCTTTTTTTTTTTTTGTTGAATATAATGACTATCAAAATAATTTTATTGTGGTCCATAAATTTGGTTTCCATAAAATTTCTTCTGCTTTTGTACTTACATTACTTCAATAATGAAAAAAATAAATATTGAATCAAAATATTGCACTTTCTAATTATAATTTTACTAATTTAAAATATTTTTTAATTCGGTTTACCCCTTCCATCAATTATTTTGTTAAATTAAATAATTTTCTCATTTACCTAGTTCCTGCTTTTTTTTAATTTCCAGATTTTTTAAATTATTTCCTAATATGTTTTTATTTGTTTATGATAAAAAGTGTAATTATCATTTAAAATAGCTTTTAATTTGATTTAACAATTCCTTTAATTTATTGGGAAGCGGAGTGGATCATTGGTAGAGCACTGAGTTGCCATGTTGGAAATCCTGGTTCAAATCCCCCTGCGGGTAAGACTTTAATTTAGTCTGTTTGCAGCCCGAGATGGATCATGTAGGATCTAGGACCCTCCTGGGGCTCACCAAGTTATATAAAATATTATAAAAATAGAGTACCCAAAATAAGGCGGTTGAGCGTGACCTAGTACAAGTCACCTCCTTGCATGGTTGAACCGTTGTCCATGAAACAGTACAGTTTCTACCATGTACTGAAGCCCAGGCCCGTTCACGTGTTGTAGTGGGAAAGGTTTTTGTTTTTTTATCATAAAAAAACAAGAAAACAATCGTCATGCTAAGATAATATTTCATTATATTTGTTCATATAGTTTTTAGTTGTTTGATATTCTATAATGTACTATAGTTGTTGGCAAATAATATTTCCCATAAATGATTTATTATATTTCGACTCATAAATATGGTGTTTATAAAACATCTTATTTTTATTTACATTACTTCGGAAAAATGAATATTGACTGCAAATATTGCACTATTTCATATTAATTTAAAATTGTATTTATATTTATTTAACACTTCCTACAATATCTTAAAAGAAAAAAATCATCTATCCAAGAGAATTTTTTGTTATTTTTATTAATTTTCAAATTTAACTATTTCCGGTTTTTTAATTTCGAGTATTTTTTGTTTATTTTTGTTTCTGTTAATAATTATATATAATCGTTACGCTTACATTTTATGTTTTTATATAATTTCTTAGCTTAAATGTTCTCAGAATCTTCAAAATGTTGATAATAAACTCTTCCTCTTGCAGGACACTTGAAAGGGGAAGAGACAGACTAGGGGTAACCGATTTCTCACAGCCCACTTGCTAACTTATTGAAGCTTCAGCCCTTGAAATATCAATGAGTTTATTCTGAATAAACTCAACGGCTCCTGTCATTCTGAGCCCTACCTCATGTTTATAGTAATCTATCAGACAATTTGTTGTTAATTAGTATTTTAAATAAGAAAAAATATCTGGAAGTCAACAAGTAAATAAATAAACGGTTCGTTTTTCCATTTAACCAGTTCCTACGTTTTAGTTTTGAGAAAAAAAAAATTATTAGTAATTTTTACTCAATAATAATGACATTGTTTAACCATTGCGTTGTTAAAATCCTTATATTGTCTTTAGGCCCATAGATTGCTTCTTCGTTAATTCATGGAAATTTTGTTCATCCAGATATATTTAGGAGAATGATCTTTAGCGAGTACATGACGCCGTAAAAGCTCGAGACCGCCATTTTACGCCCTTCCCGAATGACGGCATAAGCAAAGATTTTTTACTAGGCCAGCTGACTACGAATCCGCGATCTTGGAAATATCGCAACTACACCACAGGTGCCTTAAAGATTTGATTTTTTTTTGCTTCTTAACCACTTTCCAATCTAAAAATATTAATAGATACATTGTACATGAATATACTAATCATTTTTGTTAGAATACTAAAAGAAGAAATGCTAATTCTTATTAAAGAAAATCATTTATCTCAGTTAATGAACCTTTCGTGTCCAGATAACTCATAGGGCCAAACTATTTATTATAAAAAGTAAAACAATGAATGGAGATTAAGAATGATTATGGGAGCGGAGTGGCTCAGTGGTAGAGCACTGAGTAGCCATGCCGGGAATCCTGGTTCAAATCCCGCCGCAGTTAATTTTATTTCGTCTGTTTGCGGCGGGAGATGGATAATATGGGATCTAGGGCTCACCCAGCCTCTATAAAATATAAAAATAGGGTACTCAAAATAAGGGGGAAAACCTGGCGGTTGAGGGTGACCTAGGACAAGTCACCTCTTTGCAGAACCGTTGCCCATGAAACATGGGCTCGTTCACGGGTCGTAGTGGTTACAGGTTTAGGTTACTAAGGATGGTGTATAATGTTGGAAAATTGAATATTTATATAATAAAAAATTAAATACATAATTGAAGAAAATACTAAACAAATATAATACTGTAATTATGAGTGAATAGTTGAGAAGAAACTGATTTTTTTAAATTACCCACAGTGATAATTAACTATATGAATTCAGCAATCGAATACAGAGTTAGGAAAGATATTTCGAATTAATTTGTGATTTTGTACCACGTATATAATTTTGTAGAATAGGTATTATACGGTTAAATGTTCACGTAGGCTTCCACGGTCATTATTATTATTCTTATATTCAACTTCCGGGATGGACCGTGTCTTGTTGATGTTATGAACCAAGCTTTCGCTCATCGTGCTGTGAGCTTCTTCAGGGTTAGTCAGTTAATTAACGATGAGCGATGAGCGATGAGCGAAAGCTTGGTTCATAACATCAACAAGACACGGTCCATCCCGGAAGTTGAATATAAGAAGAGTATTATACGGTTATCGTAATGACCAATCACAATACTGATATACTAACCATTCTATAGAATATATATTTTATTTTATTTGTTACTATTTTTTAAATATTTTTATTTGAAAAGAAAAGATATGTCCAGGACCGGGACTCGAACATTTTCTCGGGACTTCCAGTCCCGGTCCTGGAAATATCTTTTCTTTTCAAATAAAAATATTTATAAAATATATAGTTATTTTTTATCTTTCTGAGGTTAATTATTAAATTAACTATTCTACATTCACAAATAAATGTATAGTAAAACAAACAAGCATCAAAGACTGACTACACACCGTCAAAAAAACTTTAAAGTTCCACTTAAACAAGTAAAAGCCATTTTGTTACAATTAAATATTTACTCGGTTAATATTATGATCTCGGATTCAAATTTTTTTTTAGCGATCTCGATACTTCGCTTATTATATATTTGTCAGAAAGATATTACAACTATTATTAATATGTTGGCGCTACAACCCGTGAGTCTTGGCCTCCTTCAACACCAATCGCCACGCCTATTACAAAGGTAAGGGAAATAAATAATTTCATTTTTTTATATATATTATATTATAAACATATATCTACAATCAAGTTTCTATTTTATTCTTCTTATATTTACTAACTGTACAAATTATGTTATCTAAATATGTATTTAAAAGTCTCTTGACAATAAGAACGGGTATAAAATAAAGACAATATCTCAAATAATTTGATTACTTGAATATGAATTGATGAAAACATGAAAATCCCTATATATTTTTTATAATTTTTAAAACACGCGTATTCATAAAAACATCAACTCAGACATTTTATGTTTTTGCCCCAAGACCCAGCTGATGCGAATGCCACATTTTCTCCCTTAATTACCCCCTTCCGACCCACTGGTTTTTCACGACCATTTTCTTCTAGGCCAGGGGCGGTCCGCGAGGCAGTCGATCTATCTCCTTGGAGCAACTAGCAATAACTATTTTTTACTCGGATCAAATATCATTTCTTTGCAGAGCCATGGTCAAAGATATCATTACCTAAAAAAAAAAGACTATAAAAAAATAAGACCTGGTAGTATTTTAACTACAGTGGAGCGTCGATTATCCGAACTAATGTTGTCAGGGGTGGTTCAGACAATTGAAAATTCGGATAATCGAAATTCACTACCTGATGATTGAATCAGAATTATTTTTTATTCCCGTTATGGTGGATTTACCTAGACCGAGTTAATGTCTGAACCGATTCACCTTTTTTTAACCGCGTAATTATTTCCAATTTGTATTTTAATGAGAGAACCGCTCGTTTTCTTTTTGTTGACATGCTCCAAATTTTACAACATAAAGTGATCACAAGTGTGATGTACACCTCACAATGAATGATTTAAAACTAGTGATGGGCCAGAAATCACGAACTGTTACTTTTTCACTGTTACTCAAAAGTCACAGGTCTACCTGTGATCACAAATTCATCAGTAACAGTTCTAAACTGTTCTTCACTGTGATTGACGATAGAACTGAACGGAATTAAAGCGTGATTGTTATTGTGACTATAGTAACAGTTCTAACTGTTCTTCGCATATGGGCGACTGGTCGTCGGCGAACAAAATTGAAGCGTGTTTGTGACTACTATTACTACCTTAATTTGACTTAATTAATTTTACTGTAGAAAATTAACTGCGCAGTAGTAAATTTAAATTATTAATATAATTTAAATTATATATAAATAAATTAAAAGGGAAAGTCAGATATTTATTTACAGCTTGTTTATTGTAAAGTATTAATATTCACTTGTAAATTACCTATATAAAAAATAATGATAGTATTAGTAGGTACTACTATGTGGGGGGCACGTGCCTTTTATTGTATCGCCTGAATAAGATCATAAATCACTTATTGAATTATGATTGATTTCTTACACTATTTGTTTATTCGAATAATAAAAATCTTTATTTGAGGATTTAGTTTTTGTTCTATTTTTTACCCATAAAAGTCTATGATACTTCTCTTCATTATCTTGTTACAACTTAACCCATTTGAGACCGATTCCACACCGTGTTTGCAATAACAGTAATGTGCAATTATCAGTTATTCTGAGTAAACAAGTCGTTGAAATAAGATTTTTCTTGAACTAAGGAAATCTGTAAAGTACAGGAAAACAAAATTTTGCATTGGTATTACTGTGTACCAAAAAATCTAAAAACCTATTTTTTTAAACTTTTTAAAAACTTTCTTTGCATTATATTCTGTTCTTTATCATTGAAAACAAAATAGCGATTTTATATGATCTAACTATTTTTGAAATAAATGTTTATAAGTTTTTTAATGATGTATTTTCATTTTACCTTACATTCCACACTTGGTAAAAATTTTAATAAACATTCCCGAGGAGCAAGCTGCATACCCAGTGTGCAATGATCTTATTTAAGAGAATTCACTAACGAATTGGGTGATTTCCATAGTAAACATGTTTTTTTATTTAAAATGAATAATATAAAGACAAAAAAATTTCCCGTCTGAGGACCGTGTTCGAAAAAAATCGTCGTCTTGAATGGGTTAAACCGTAAGAGGAAAATTTACGTTATATAGGATATTGAAAATAATTCCATCTGTATGTATATTGATAGGATTATGGTGAATTATACAAGTGTAAAAGTAATTATTATCCTTATAATGTGTATTCTGTGATCGTTGTATTCAAGATGTGGAATTAAGTACGCCGACGGAATCACTGTTGGTAAGATTTCGACAGAATCACGAATCACAGTTAGTAGCAGTTAAGCAATCACAGATAAGAAAAATCACAGTTAGTAGCAGTTAAGCAATCACTGTTGGTAGCAATTCGACAGAATCACGAATAACAGTTAGTATCAGTTAAGAAATCACAGATAAGAAAAATCACAGTAACAGTTAGAACTGTTACTGAAAAGTAGCAGTTAAGCCCATCACTATTTAAAACTGAAGATGAGCGACCTGTTACCGACCAAATGAATAGGAAGGGATTCAGAAAAACAAATGAGATTATCTAATTAGGTTTACAGTTCTTAGTAAACAAATACGTATTGTTTGCAGTTTCCGAGAGATGATTAGGGCCCCCCTTATTGACGTTCATGGAAAAAATAATTTTATTTTTTAAATTTTAAATTAATATAATAATTTAAATTTTAAATTTTAATTTAATTAAATTTAAATTTTAAATTTTAAATTAATATAATTATTATAAAATAATTTTATATCGTTAAATTTTATTTAAAATAACAATAATTTCAACTATACAAATAAGTAACTGGATGATCTGATCAAATTTATTAAAATTACATTTGAAAAAAAACAGTTCCGTTAAGTAACGTTCGGATAATCGACGCTCCACAGTACTTGTTTGTTCCTGAAGTTTTTACCCACACAGCTGGTCTTCACAAGTATTTTATATTGTGTGACTGAATGAATTAGACTCCTTCGCTTAATTAATTCTATGAAGCTTAATTAGTTCGAACATGTGGAGATGTTTAAGTACTTAGGGTCAATGGTAACTGGAAGAAACGAAATTTAAGAGGAAAAAAAGGCGCGGCTAAAGGCGGGAAATGCTTGTGACTATTCGGTCTCGAAGTTACTAAGCTCGCTTCGTTTGCCCAGAAATCTAAAAATCAGAATTTATAAAAAAATTATCGTTCCATCTCTTCTCTATGGATGTGAAACTTGGCGACTAACGCTGAAGGATGAACAACCTCTTCAGGTATTCGAAAATAAGGTGTTACGTAGAATATTCGGTCTAAAAAAGAATGAGACCACTGGGGAATATAGGAGATTACATAACGAGGAATTGCGAAGCATGCATCCGGTAAATATTATTCAGCTTCGCGAAGATTAATATGGGCATGTAAAGTTACTGGGCTTAGTAACTAACGAATTCCCAAGATGTTAATAGGCACTGTACCGACTGGGAAACGTCTGAGAGGTAGACCGAGGCGTAGGTGGGAGGATTGCGTTAGGAATGATCTAGCGGGTTTGGGTTTGGGTGGTGCTCCGTGGACGGAAGTTTGTAAACATAGATTGGTTGGTATCGGCATCGAGCCTTCCGGTTCATTGACCATTTATTTATTTATTATTTATGAAGCTTAATTAGTTTTTTAAATCTGTGACATCACAACCCATGTAAGATCTTGGGTTCAATGCATAGTATAGACCGTATTGTTTATTGGTCAACGATGTGCAGGGAGGTTATTTGCTCGAGATCATCCTCAACCGCCTGGTTTTTGCCCCAATTAAGGGTACCCATTTTACTAGGTTGAGGCTAGGCTAGGTTAGGAATAGGACGGTATTATATACCCTAAAGGGTCCATCCAAGGCTGCTACAATATTAAATAATTATATACACCATAGCCAGATTCGAACTCCGGACCTTCAGCATAGCAACTCAGACCTTTTATATAATTTAAATTTAATTAAATTATAACGCGATAATAAGTAATTATACCTGTACCAATACAACCCGTGAAGGGTCTGGGGTTCAGTGCATGGTTAAGACAGTACTGTTTCATGGACAACGGTTGTGCAGGGAGGTGATTTGTCCAAGATCACGCTCAACCGTCAAGGAACCATACCCGACGATATTAGTTCGGATAATCGGTATCCGTTCCTTTGGTTGTCGCTTCGATTTGAGTTACAAGTTTTAACTGTTTATTCTTTAGATTTTTAATATTTTCCAAAAATGGAAGTTATCGTGAGCATTAGTATGGAAAAGAGAAAGTAATTATGGATAATGAGTATATTTCCGTAATCATTTCATCAAGAAATAAAAGTTTCAACTAACATTTTTAAGTTTAAATGATATATGTTATATACCCAATATAACAATATATATATACCCAATATGATTATATATATATATATATATATATATATATATATATATATATATATATATATATATATATATATATATATATATATATATATACCCAAATGTCTTTATAATCACTTCGACTATTTCCAAACGATGAATTATTTAAAATACTTTAAAGCTTTAAATCTGTGAAAATTTTATGAAAATCGACTAAAACATAATTTATACATATAAACCATTAGGGTTTATTAATATTTAAATATAAATAACTTTTATGAAACCCTTTATAAATGATATTTTAAAATAATACAAGGAATTCCTTAATCGCTAAAATAATTAATTCGAGGATTTTTTTTTTTATAGAATCAATAAAATTGGTAATTATTCCTCAGATTGTCGGTTTGAGTCGTGTAACAATAAGTTTTAACTGTTTATTCGTTATATTTTTAATATTTTCCAAACATTCAAGTTATCATGAGCTTTGGTATGGAAAAGAGAAAGTAATTATGCATAATGAGTAGATTTCGGTAATCATTTCATCAAGAGATAAAAGTTTCAACTAACATTTTGAAGCTTAGATGATATATGTTTGTTGAAACGTTCATTTCTAGATGAAAGAATTATCGAAGTATACAAATTACCCATAATTACATTCTCTTATCCATAGCAAAGCTCACGATAATTTGTATTTTTGGAAAATATTAAAAATGAAACGAATAATTATTTATGATTATAATCAGTTAAAACGTAAAAGTGTTGGAATTCAACTCGAAGCGACAACCTGCAGAACAGATACCTCCGAACCATATCCTACGATATTAGGTCGGATAATCGAAAATCAACTGTAATAATTTAAACTATTTAATTTTTTAAGATAGAATTTTTGTTTTATCTAACTATTTTTTTTTTTTTAGTAAAAAAAGGTAAGTTACTATACAGAATATTCAATGAAATAGTCATACAGCAATAGGGATTTTTTTAATTTTTTAAATGTGAAGGTTGCCAGGAATTTTCGGTTTTTTAATTGAATTTCGAACTTTTTATTATCCGAACCTTACCGGATAAATTCGGATAATCGTCGCTCTTCTGTAATAATTTAAACTATTTAACCAGGTATATTTTTTAAAATAAGAGTTTTATTTTGTCTTACTATTTTTTTTTTTTAGTAAAAAAAAGTTTAATTTGTACATAAAATATTCTATAAAATAGCACAAAAGCAATAAAATAGATATTTTCAGTTTTAAAAACGTGGAAATTTACGCCTTTTTAAGTGAATTTCGATTATTCAAAGCCCGACAGCATTAGTTCAGTTAATCGACGCTCTACCATAATGATTTTGGATGTGGAACATGCCTACACAATTTAGGAAGAAAACGAGGAATGAAGGCTGATAAAAATTAATTATCTAATATTTAACGCCTGAGAAATTCGTTGAAGTTACAATAATGGATCAGCAGGAAAATTGAATTAAGTTCTCATAGCGACATTTAGCCGGTAAATTAAATTAATATTTAAACGATATGGCGATTGAAGGGGGCTTATAATTTAATTTATTTGGATAATTGAATTATTAATAAAATGGCAATCATATCCCCTTTAACCTTAAACTTTTAAAAAAATCTTTTTAGCTATTAATTAATTTTCACCTTCATCCCTTATTGCCTTAAGAGGCAGGGTTTTATCAATTTATATATATATATATATATATATATATATATATATATATATATATATATATATATATATATATATATATATATATTTAAGAAATTATACTTTCCTCTTATATGGGCTCCGGTAATAAGATTGCTTAACCTTCCATTCTGAAGCTAGCTCATCTATTTAAGAGTTTTAATTCAAGAAAATGTATCACAAAGATATAAAATATCTATATTTAAATTTGAATAATAATAATAACATTTATATATAATTAAAGATCAATTTAGAATAGAAAAATAATTTTATTCTGGGCCAAGGTCAATTTATTGCTCAAACATAAAATATTTCCTTAAATATTTATAAGTTATCGTAGTTGATATTGTTTGTATTTTTCTTTCATTATTTTTTCTGTTTTGATTTTTATAAAATTTGTAAATACATAAATGTAACTATCAATTGCTTCTCTGTCTATAATTATTGTTATCTTATTTCTATTTTTTTCTTTCTTTTAATCTCTTTTTCTAAATATTCTTATTGAAGGTAGTTCGCAATTTTTTTTGGCATTCATTTTTTTAATTACTTCATCCGTTATTAATTTAATTGTCATAATTAGTTTAATATAATTATATCATATTCTGAGGCATAATAGCTTATATATTAATTAATTTGATCAGATCATCCAGTAACTTATTTGTATTGTTTAAGTTATTGTTATTTCAAATAAAATTTGACAAAAATAAAATGATTTTTTCCATGAAGGACAATATTCGATTATCTGAACAACCCCTGACAACATTAGTTCCTATAATCGACATCCACTGTATTTTGGTTTATAATATTATTCGGTGATAATACACTCTTGCCTTCTGTTAAAACAAGATGGATAGAATACTATATTTGACCTTTTTTAAGTTGGTATATAATTCGGCTGTAAGGGATGAGCGGCTAGTAGATAATTTATACTGAGCAGAGTTTTAGTACAAAGGAACTTAGCAGCATATTTATCATATCATATATATACAGCTGAACATATCATCTGTTAAAATTTCAGCCTTCTCAGAGTGGAGAATGGAAAAACAAATAGATAAATAGATAGATAGATGATAGTCTAATTTATGTTTTGGGATAATAACAAAGTATATGATCTATTTAATAATAATAATAAAGTTCTATCTATCTATTTTTTAAACTATTCACCTATTTGTTTTTCCATTCTCCACTCTGAGAATGTTGAAATTTAACAGATGATATGTTCATCTGTATATATATGATATAATAAATATGTTCCTAAGTTCCTTTGTACTAAAACTCTGCTCAGGACAAATTATCTACTAGCGGCTCATCCCATACAGCCGAATTATATACCAACTTAAAAACGCTCAAATATAGTTTTCTATCCATCTTGTATTGTATCATTTTGTTGTTTTATCAGAAAGTAAGAGTGTATTATCACCAAATAATATTATAAACCAAAATACAGCGGAAAGTCGATAATCGGAACTAATGTTGTCAAGGGTTGTTCGGATAATCGAAATTCATTAGGTTTACAGTTCGTAGTAAACAAATACATATTGTAGTCTAAGTTCATTTTTTGCTGTTTCCGAGAAATGATTAGGGCTTCTTTATCGACGTTGATGGAAAAAATCATTTTATTTGAAATAACAATAATTTTTTTTTTTTTTTTTTTTATTTAATTCAATGATATTTACAACTATAATGGTATTATATCAAGTAAATGTGCAAAAATGTAGAATATGACATGAAAACACTTGTGGAGAAACTACCCATCGATAGCACTCCAACAATAATTTAAACAATACAAATAAGTAACTGGACGATCTGATCAAATTAATTTTATTTTGAAGAGAAAAGATTTATAATGGCCGGGATTCGAACCATGGCCGTCTGCATCTCTAGTGCAGTGCTCTAACCACTGAGCTACCAGGGGTCGTATTCAAGCCAGACAAATCCATTCTCTTAACCAATCCTGTATTTGACCTCTGCGCTGTGCAATTGAGATGCAGGCGACCTGGCTTCAAATCCCTGTCAAGAAAAATCTTTTCTCTTCAAAATAAAAATATTTAAAAATAATCACCATCAATAGAACAATATAAAAAAATTAATTAAAATTACATTTGAAAAAAAAACAGTTCCGTTAATTGAATGTTCGGATAACAGACCTTTGGATATTCGACGCTCCACTGTATTAATAATATTCATATGGGAATAATCATATTTCTCTTTCCATGGTTATATGAAATTAAATTTCAAATTACTTTTAATTTACTTAATACTGTATAAAAAAATGTGTGTGAGTGTGTAATGGGAGGAAATCGCCGCAAGTCTGGAGATCCTGAAATCTGCCTTTAACTCTCACATTGAAATAATAAATCTGACACCTAATAATTCTAATAAATTAAATAATGATGTATAACTATTTATAAATGAATTTATAAAAAATAAATTAATCAAATTATTCTTTAAACTTTAGAAAAAGAATTGTTACTTTACAAATGATGAATTATTTTACTGATACTAAACAAACCTAGCTATAAAAGTTAAATAATTGGAATTGTTTGAAAATGTTGTAAATGCACTAAAAAGGTGTAATGTTTTAAATATTAAAATAATCACTAATTTATTAAAAATATTGATAAATAAGCAACCTAATAACCAGTGAGAGGAGGCAGCCACAGGAGACATATAAATATAAAAATCATCTACTACATGCACTAAAAAATAACAATAAAACAAAACTACCATGCATTTTCCAAAGTAGGCAAGGACTAAGCTCAAACATGATTAAGTTGTTTTGTTTTTTTAAAATTTTAATTGTCTAAACTTATAGATCAGACATTATTTATCTACATTATGCATTTCTTCATTTTGTGAGTCTTATTACTACATATTGAAGGATCCTATGAAATGTGGATTGGCGATGGTAGGTGGAAATTCCTAGGAAGTTTTCCCAAAAGTCTGAAGGATCTTCTGACCAACAATGAGAGCGGCACTTAGGATGTGACTTAGGATTGAATGTTTTACTCACATTATTTCATAGTTCAAAAAATACCTCACACAGTCATAGGTAAAATGTAAAATGTTCATTATCTGGAGGTAAATAAGTCCTATGTTCGTGTATTCGGGTCTTCAGGGGGTTTATTTTTATAAAAAATAGAGATTTACGTACAGTGGTCTGGAATGTAATAAGTTTATAAGCAGCCAGTGGCTTAAAAACGGTCGCAAACAAGTTTAAGAGATACAATTTAGATATCTTGGCAGTGCAAGAGGTTTTCTGAAAGACACTACTTTGTAGTGTACGGGACTGAGGCGCAGTCAGGAATATTTTTTTGTTAAGAATGATCTAATATATTTATGATTCATAGTTTTCATTTATTTTATTTTTATTATTTGGTGTCTGATCCCATGCGCCCTTAACCAGCTCCCAGTGGGGTTTAATGCCAGTGACGCGGCTGGGAAAGGGCGCAGGGGCCTCTCGGACTCCTGCTTTGCCCTCATTCCTGGGGAAGAAGCTTTGTTCGGGGACTTCAGACAAATTGTAAATATTATAAAATTAAAAAATATTGTAAATATAGACTTTCTTTTTATTATAATTTTAGCAAGTATTTATTTTGTTTTTATTATCCGCATGTATATATTTATATTTTATTTTATTTATTTATTTTTTTTTTTTTTATTGTATGATTGTGTAGCTACTTAGCACTATTACTTATTGCCTACAAGTGAATGTGCCACTAATAATATTTCAATAAAATGCATAAAAAAAAATGTTTTGGGCACTTCTTAAGTACTTTATGATTTGTACTATTGGCTAGTCTTCTGGCCAGATATATAATATGTTTCTTTTTCTGTTCATATTTGTTCAGTCGCAAATCAATCTCATAAATTAAAATTAGAATCTCGCAGGTCTCATTCACATTTGTTACCTTGGCGACAGATAAAAGGGACTTTGTTTCCAACACTCCGTCATCTCGCACTTCACTTGACTTCCGATTCAGACTGCAAGTTATCCACATATCTCTGCTCTCCTCGACTAAAGCTAACCTCGCCGTTCACCGCATGGAGGACATTGATGATATTCGCCCATAGCCCTAGATGGCCTAGCACCAGAAGACACAAGAAGTATACCCTTGTTGATACCACCAGATCGCCTGCTAACCAGAGGGAATCAGAGCTCAGGAATCGAATCCTTCGCTTCAAGTGTAAGTTCAACTTTTCATTCAATTAGTAAGAGGGAGCTGTTCACCGGCCATCATCAACCTCAAAGACAATAATTTTCATTCACCGTACGAAATAAAGACTCTATACATTCCACGCCGTATGGCCCTGTCGCCTACTGTTAATTTGTTATAGTTTATAATATTCTAATTTGTTCATGTTTTTTTTCTCTTTCTTTGTAAAAATGACATTCGCTGTATTTTCTTTAAGTAAACAATACATAACCTGTAATTATATTTAGATTTAATAAAAACCACATGTTTCAGTATCTGACTTTTTCATTTAAAACCCCGACTCTATTCTACTAATATATTTTATTTTTTATCCTTATATTTCAGTCTAATAACGCTCGAACAATATTTGTTATTCAAAAGTTTTGTCAAAAGAAATTATTGGTATTGTCATCGAGCCATTGGGTTTGCTAAGGCTTATTATCATTATCAAAACTTGTCTTATTATGTTATGCTAGTCTGAGAGCCCTTTTCAATGTACTATAGAATAGTTTTCGAACTTAATAATGTTTGAGCGAAATACTACAACAAATGCAAAGAAAAAATATGGCCTTTTTTCTCCTTGAATCTGATCCTCCTCTTGAAGATGAAGAAGTTGAAGATAAAGATGATGAAGATGCAGATGGAGATGAAGATGAAGAATAAAAAGGAACTGTTTTCCCTCTGCGAACTGGTCCTTAATATTTAAGATGCACACACACCAGCAGTCATGCAACATTTTATGTTTTTCAATTCTGTAAAACAAAAAAATACTATTATAATTACGATTAATGATCAATAATTTATTTCATATAGAAACACAGTGTTAAATGTTATAGAATACGTTAATGCTAAACTAGAATTTGTGTGAAATTAAGTATTTGCAGATAAAATAAGATGGCTATGATAATAAAATGTTTCTTATTGTAGGATAAGTATAGTTAATTGCAGTATAATTGATTCAGTTTCTTGACAAATAAAAGCTCTTTAAATGAAGCAATACAAAAACATTGTATATTCTAAAATAATAGCTCGACTTACCCAATATTTTCACTTCTTAGTGCTAAGAATCTTGAAGATTTTAAAAATCCTTCTGACCTCTGCATTTTTTCTGTCTCTGTAATTGAATTAATTTAATAACAGAAATTATATATAATTAAACTTCTATGCCTATAAATAATAATCTGAATTAAGTTTGCCTTTTAAGAACGTTAAAAATAACTTTTAAACCATATTTTTAAGCAGGAGAGGTTCTCAAACATTTTTTTCATATGACTCACTGATATTATAAAACAAATATCCCAGCACTCCTATCCTCATAATTATATATGTATTTAGATTTATTATTATAAAATGGAGCAGGGTAACTCAGTGTGTAGAGCACTGAGTTGCTATGGTGAAGGTCCTGGGTTCGAATCCAGCTTTGGCATATAAAACAAAAAAAAAAAAACCCTGTACCACTACAACCTATGAAGGGTCTGGGGTTCAGTACATGGTAGAGACTGTACTGTTTCATGGACAACGGTTCTGCAAGGAGGTGACTTGTCCTAGGTCACGCTCGACCACCAGATTTTTCCCCCTTATTTTGGGTACCCTGTTTTTATAATATTTTATAGAGGCTGGGTGGGCCCAAGGAGGGTCCTAGATCCTATATGATTCATCTCCCGCTGCAAACAGGCTAAATAAAAATCATGGCCTGCAGCGGGAATTGAACCAGGATTTCCGGCATGGTAACTCAGTACTCTACCACTGAGCCACTCCTCTCCCTTTGGCATATAAATTATTTGATATGTTAAGAGCCATGGATGAATCCTGTGGAATCTACAGATCCCCTTTTACAGCATTTATAAAATAGGTACCATTAATTGAAGTAAAAACTGGTGGTTGAGCGTGATCTTAGACAAATTTGTCCTAGAAACAGTACAGTCTCTGCCATGTAATGAGTCCAAGAGCCTTCATTAATTAAATTTTATACATTAGAAGTAAAAAAAATTTTTAAAGTTAAAATATAAAATCCAAATTCAATTGTTTTCCTTCTTATTACCACATTGGCAACTGGTATATTTGCTATTACCGCTATTGGTGTGTTATGAGGAGATGATTGGGTCATATGTGGTGTAGTGGTTAGCCTAACACCCTGCTATGCTCAAGATTGTGGGTCACACATCGGGGGATGGCCTTAGATTTTTTTAAAGGGAGCAAAAATCCATATTCTTCTTCCTCGATCCTCCTTTAAATGACCATATCAGTCAACAGAGACAAAAACTTGGTTGTTCTCTTGAGTTCCTCCAAGCCTCCACACAGCCTCCTCTCCAATGTCACTGGCTCTGGCCAAATTTGTTTGCGGACATTTTCGTGAAGTCGGGAGGACTGGAGGATATGGACACCTGATTGCTCATCTTCTCCGCAATCGCATAGGGGGCTCGTTCCTATTTTGAACTTCCTGTACATATGCGATTTGAGCCGGTTGTGGCCACTCTTAAGTCTTATTATCAGCACTTGTTCTCTTCTGCCTAATTTGTAGTAGTCATCGTGGAGGCTCTGTGTGGGATGTGTTTCTAACCATTGCCCCACGATGGTGCCCTTATTAAGTGCCTTGACCTCGACAAATTGGAGTACTGGGGCAAACTGAGGCATCAGGAATCCTGCTTTCACAAGCGTCTCCACTCTTTCATTGCCAGTGATTCCACAGTGTCCTGGTATCCACTGTTGCTCTAGCAAGGTTTGTCATCGAATTTATCGCGGTGACAAGGTTTTTTAGGCTTGCAAGTGCTTTTGATCTGAACATTACTTTTAATTTTAGGATCTTGTTGACTTACGTCATTATATTATTAATAATTTATTATAATTTTTTAATCATTGCTTTAATTTTTAAATATTTTTATTTTGAAGAGAAAAGATTTGCATTGAAGAGAAAAAAGAGGTGGGGGGCAACCCCGGTAGCTCAAATGGTTAGAGCATTGCCACGGTGAGGCGGACGACCCGGGTTCGAATCCCGGCCGGGGGCAAATCTTTTCTCTTCAAAATAAAAATATTTAAAATTAAAGCAATGATTAAAAAATTATAATAAATTATAAATAATATAATGACGTGAGTCAACAAGATCCTGAAATTAAAAGTAATGTTCAATGATCATTCTTCCTCGTGTATACATCGCAAAATTGCGAGAACACGGGGGATATGGGATCGGTGAAGAGAACAGATTTGTCCTAGGTGGGGGGACGACCCCGCTAGCTCAAATGGTTAGAGCGTTGCCGCGGTGAGGCGGACGACCCGGGTTCGAATCCCGGCCGGGGGCAAATCTTTTCTCTTCAAAATAAAAATATTTAAAATTAATCGTGAATTTTAGTAGAAAAAAAAAGGTGTAATTATGGGAAATCATTTCATCCATCAAAAACTGAACGTTTAACAAACATTTCGAAGTATGGATGATACATGTCTGTTCATATGAAAGGAATGAAATGTTAAAACTTGTGACTTCACACGAAGTGACAACCTGCGGAAATGATTGATTTAGATGCCAATAATTGAGATAGCCTACCCCTAAATGGGTCATACGAAAAAAAATTATATATAATAAAATATTAAGACATAAATTTACAAGTATTTTTCTGTACAAGTACAAATTAGTATTATGTCACGAACATCCCGTAGAAAAGATTTAACGGACTTTTTTCGTATCTAACGGTTTCAATCTCTACCTCTTTGGATTTGCCGCTCACAAACACATTTCAAGTTGACAGTAGCATGGAAGGTTAAAGTACCGAAGTTATGGCTTCTTGTTTATTGATAAAATGGACAAGTATGTAACTTAATTCCAATACATTATCCAAGTTTCTTCGAAGTAATTTTATTCCGAGCCACAATGTCTTTCAGAAAAAGCGACTCTGATGGAGAAAACATTCATTCCCTTTGGTCTCAGGACACAGAACTCATCAGTGTACCTTCAGAAGAAAATAATCTGTCAATGGAAATCAGTTCGTCAGGTAATTTTATTTTAATTTGAATAATGAAATGATCTGGGCCTTGAAGTTTTACAATGGTAGAACCTTTATAATTTTGGTAATTATTTCGCATGTTGTCACTTAAAGTTGATTCACAACTTTTAACTTTTCTTTCGTTTCACTTTTAATTGTTTTCCAAAAATACTAATTATCATGAGCTTCAGTATGGAAGAGAGGATGTAATTGTAGGAAATGTGTATACTTCCTTGATCATTTTTATCCAGAAATGAACGATTCAACAAACATATATCATCTATATTATGAGATGTTTGTTGAAACTTATATTTCTTGATGATACGATTACTGACATCTACTTATTAACCATAATTACATTATCTTTTCCATAATAAAGCTCACAATAAATTAAATTTTTGGGAAATGTTAAAAATAAAACGAATTAACAGTTAAAACTTATTAGTAAGTTTGGAATAGCATTAGGACAATAACAGTGGTACAAGTGTCTTCTGGTAGACAAGCTCAGAAGCTAAGTTGATACAGTTTTAATAAAGTTATAAGGAGATTTTTACCCATTTCTTTCATTGTCAAAACACCTATTTCTAGTTGTGTCACTTTAGAAATACTAGTACTAAATTTCCAACATTTATTTTATTATTTAAATAAAGAAGACAGCTAGAACCATCTTGTTCCAATAATACTATGGATTAAATGTTCAAGATTCAGTAATGAACTAGCAATACTGTTTAAAATCATCTTATTATCAGGGATGTAAACATAATTATGATAAAGCTATTTAAGGATTCTTATTATTTAAATATATTACTTTTGTTTGCACTAATAACGATTTGAGTATTAGTTCACTTTACTAACAACGCAGATGACAAGTCTTATAACCATGGTTGTACATTAAAAACCAATAGAATCCGAATGTTAGATGACATTTTCTTCCCTAACACATTCACTTCCGATACGGTCAAATGTGGGACTTCGGCCAGCTGGTGATGTACATCGAAGAGCATGAGCTGAGATGGTTCGGCCTTGTTTCCCGAATGGCAGAAAACAGAGTGGCGAAGACCGTATATGAGACAAAGGTGGAAGGTATGAGACCGGGAGGCCATTGACAGAAGAGGTTTGGAATGGAGAAGAAGACGATTGGTACAGGTGAGGTTTTCATGGATCAAGCTCTACAGAAAGGATCCTCACATCGTTGGCAGTAGAGTGGAGAAGATTAAATAATAATAAAAATTTAAAGTTTTGAAGTCATAAAATCTGTTGTCAATCAAGTGTTAAAAACTACGTATATAGAGCATGATGTCTTTAAAAATTAGCTATAAGCATGCTGTTTCAGGCTTCTTTAAAACTTAATAGACAAACACTCTCAGCTCTCAATTAATTACAAAAGATTTGTATACATGACTATTAAAAGACCTATTTTGACCAGTAAAGCTGTGGGTACTCCACTTAGCCATCAAATTCCACTTGTATCCTTATAATACGAAATTCTTCGGAAAATCCTTAATGCTCTTTACTTAATTACGAATTAAATCATCCATAGTGACCTGAATGTTCCATTTGTTGCTAGTTTGGACCAAACCCAGTCCTTTCATGATAAATTTTATTTATTAGTTAATTTTGATACAATATTTTTGCTGGAATAAGCTGAGTTTTTATTTAAAAGTTTTTCGATTGTTACAGTATTGCCATTGGAACATGATGATTCCGACCAAAGTGGAAGGTAAGTTAACATTTTTAGTAATTTTATTGCTAGTTGTGTTGATTATTAATAATTTATCCACTGACAAATCTCGTTTGAACTCTTAATCAAAATAAGGAATCAAGGTAATCTGGTTTGTAAAGCACTGTTCCTCTACGCTTAATTTGCCCTGTTTAAATTTTTGTCTGGTAATCAAATTTTTCCCTAACAATTATTCATTAAGATATGAAAACCAACTTTTAAGAATAAAAAAAAAATTACTAATTGAATAATCAGTTACAGCTTAGTACTTATTAATACTTTGCCGATTACTGTAAGGTTGAGGTGAGGAACTTTTTATCTGTTCCTGTCCTCAAGTACTTCATGTGTTATTTATTACTTGTACTTCAATAATTTGGGTTTACGTAACTCACTTGAGAGTAATCAATGAATGGTTACTTAGTTGTGTTTAGGCTATTTATGAAGATAAACCATTCTGTATCATTTGATGGTATAATGATAAATGGTTTGACCATAGGTATAAGTCAGATATCATTTTTCATGATTTTTTTTTTCATAATAATCTAGCTGCTAATTTTTCTTAGTAAATAGTGCTTTGTCTTTATCTCATGAAGTTTTATTAACATTGTGTTATAAAAGTCCTCGGTGATCCTTTAAACCAATGGTATAAAAACCTGTACCACCATAACCCATGAAGGGTCTTGTATCTTGGGTTCCATATAAAGTAGAGACTGCACTGTTTCTTAGACAATAGTTGTGCAGGAAGGTGGTTTATCCAAGATCACACTCAACCGGCAGATTTTTCCTCCAATTAAAGGTACCCAGTTTATGGATGCTGGGTGAGCCCCTGGATGGTCTGTAGATCTCATGGGGTCCATCCATGGCTGTTAACAGATTGAATAATTTATCTGCCACTGCTAGATTTGAACTCTGGACCTTGTGCTTTACATTCTGAGCTATCCCGCCCCTCTTTCCAATAGATACCAGCTATTAATTCTGGTTTTTATATTCCAATTTCTAGATATAACAGTATAGACTTTTGTTTATAGTATACTAGCAACCCGGCTTTGCACGGCTGGTATGACATATTATGCATACATGTTTTGTCTGTTTAATTTATTTTATTATGTAGATATTTTAAATATTAAAAAAAAAAATATGTCTTAATATATACGAATTAATTTTCATGCAAATTAATTTTTTGCGATAACCCATAAGATACTCATTTAAAGTATATGGTATAAAATATTCTAATAAAACAACATAAGAGAGGCATATGTTATGTACTTAAAGCCGCATTTACACTTGAGGATTTGCCCCGAATGAGCATGAGTCCTCTGGGAGGCGGAAGCATTTCCACGGACCACAAGAGCACTTAGCCGGGAAGGTAGAGGCCCGAACCCCAGACATGGAATTCAGTCTGCCCTGAGCCCCTGTCAACCATGGTGAACAGAAAACTTCTAGTTGCCAATTTCTCCTATATTTACATACAGGATACCATAAAAAAAAACTGAAAAAGAAACGTGGCAGAGGAAACTCTACTGGGAAAGGAATGCCCAAATGTTAATAACTATTGGGCACGAAACCACAAAAACTTCACTAGGATGTCACCAGTGCATTTTGACTTTCTCGTCCATAGTATCGGAGCTAAAAAGGAGAGAAAGGACACTGCTTTCAGAAAAGCCATATCTACAGAAGAACGCATAGCTCTGACACTCAGATTCCTAGCTACTGGTGATTCATACTCGAGTTTGCAGTATCTATTCAAAATTTCAAAACAAGCGATTGGAAGAATAATACCTGAAGTGAGTCAAGCCATTGTAAACTGTCTGAAAGATTATGTCTAAGTAAGTAGAAATAAATTATTTATTACAGCATTAAACATTAAACAGGGGGAGTTCAGAGTAGAGAAGGGATGTTTGTTCAGCCATTCGGGGAACCGAGTTTTTCCCTGTACCCACTGAGCAGGGAACGAATGCGTGGTCACTTTGAAGTACCAACAACTTTCGGCTCAGGCTGATGAGCAGTGGAGATCGGTTCGGCTCGCCTAGTACTCATCTGAGAAAATCAGGCTGAATGAATACTCATTTGGGGCAAATGATCAAGTGTAAAAGCGGCTTAACATAGGCATGAAATGAAAAAACCACATTGTTCATCATCAATTTTTAGAAGATAAAATAGGTATAGTAAGCTATCCATAAAAGATAGATATCTGCTATCTCTGACTTTTTCGTAGATCTATAAAAAAGGACCGCCATGGATTGTCTCATTATATGTCAAAGGAGTTAAGCAGCGTCTTCCTTGAAGCCTCCCAGACATCTGTACCCCATGAAAATTCCTGCTTGGAGTTTACCGCAAACAGATGCAGTCGAGGACTTCGTTTAATAATATGTATAGATTGATAGATAAGAGATATTAGGCAGCGTCTTCAATGGAACCTCCCTGGCGGCTATTTGTCGCTATATTCCAACCCATTTACACAAAACGTCGACAAATTATATACCTACACCTTCCTGGTGAATCGCTCTATCTATTAGTGAAAACGGCTTGAAATTCCATGGAGTAGTTATTAAATTTAACCGTGAACAGACAGACGCGGCCGAGGACTTTGTTTTTTAATATGTGTAGATAGATAAGAAATATTAGGCAGTGTCTTCGATGAAACCTCCCAGGCGCCTATACCTCTTCTAATATTTCCTACAATTATCGTTATATTTCAACCCATTTACACAAAACCTCGACAAATTATATACCTAAACCTTTTTGGTGAATCGCTCTATCTATTGGTGAAAACAGCTTGAAATTCCATGAAGTAGTTATTAATTTTACCGTGAACAGACAGACGCGGCCGAGGACTTTGTTTTTTAATATGTATAGATAGATATGAAATATTAGGCAGCGTCTTCGATGAAACCTCCCAGGCGGCTATACTTTTTCCAACATTTCCGACTATTGTCGTTATATTCCAACCCATTTACATAAGACGTCGACAAATTATATACCTACACCTTCCTGGTGAATCGCTCCATCTATTAGTGAAAACGGCTTGAAATTCCATGGAGTAGTTATTAAATTTAACCGTGAACAGACAGACGCGGCCGAGGACTTTGTTTTTTAATATGTGTAGATAGATAAGAAATATTAGGCAGTGTCTTCGATGAAACCTCCCAGGCGCCTATACCTCTTCTAATATTTCCTACAATGATCGTTATATTTCAACCCATTTACACAAAACCTCGACAAATTATATACCTAAACCTTCCTGGTGAATCGATCTATCTACTGGTGAAAACCGCATGAAAATCCATGCTGTAGTTATTAATTTTACCGCGAACAGACAGACGCGGCCGAGGACTTTGTTTTTTAATATGTGTAGATAGATAAGAAATATTAGGCAGCGTCTTCGATAAAACCTCCCAGGCGGCTATACCTTTTCTAATATTTCCTACAATTATCGTTATATTTTTACCCTATTTACACAAAACCTCGACAAATTATATACCTAAACCTTTTTGGTGAATCGCTCTATCTATTGGTGAAAACGGCTTGAAATTCCATGAAGTAGTTATTAATTTTACCGCGAACAGACAGACGCGGCCGAGGACTTTGTTTTTTAATATGTGTAGATAGATAAGAAATATTAGGCAGCGTCTTCGATGAAACCTCCCAGGCGCCTATACCTCTTCTAATATTTCCTACAATTATCGTTATATTTTAACCTATTTACACAAAACCTCGAATAATTATATACCTAAACCTTTTTGGTGAATCGCTCTATCTATTGGTGAAAACGGCTTGAAATTCCATGAAGTAGTTATTAATTTTACCGCGAACAGACAGACGCGGCCGAGGACTTTGTTTTTTAATATGTGTAGATAGATAAGAAATATTATTAGGCAGCGTCTTCGATGAAACCTCCCAGGCGGCTATACCTCTTCTAATATTTCCTACAATTATCGTTATATTTCAACCCATTTACACAAAACCTCGAAAAATTATATACCTAAACCTTTTTGGTGAATCGCTCTATCTATTAGTGAAAACGGCTTGAAATTCCATGAAGTAGTTATTAATTTTACCGCGAACAGACAGACGCGGCCGAGGACTTTGGTTTTTAATATGTGTAGATAGATACGAAATATTAGGCAGCGTCTTCGATGAAACCTCCCAGGCGGCTATACCTCTTCTAATATTTCCTACAATTATCGTTATATTTCAACCCATGTACACAAAACCTCGACAAATTATACACCTACACCTTCCTGGTGAATCGATCTATCTACTGGTGAAAACCGCATGAAAATCCGTGCTGTAGTTATTAATTTTACCGCAAACAGACAGACGCGGCCGAGGACTTTGTTTTTTAATATGCATAGATAGATAAGAAATATTAGGCAGCGTCTTCGATAAAACCTCCCAGACGGCTATACCTCTTCTAATATTTCCTACAATTATCGTTATATTTCAACCAATGTACACAAAACCTCGACAAATTATATAGCTAAACCTTTTTGGTGAATCGCTCTATCTATTGGTGGAAACGGCTTGAAATAAAATGCTCCCTGCAGAGGCTATTGATTTTATCGTGAACAGACAGACAGACGCGGCTGAGGACATTTTTGTTTATAATATATATAAATTACTGCATTATGTTTAATTTTATTATTCCTTTTATCTATTTATTCTTAAAATCTCGTTTTAGGAATGTTCCTTCCACTACTGCTTGCTCAACTCCACATGAAAGGTATCTAAAGTTTTAATAATTAAAGAAAATCTATATACATGAACATATAAATCAAACTTAGATCATTTTTTTCTTTTATACTGGACTTATTTCCTTTAGAAATTTATGTTGGGAAAGAGAAAAAAAAAAATACATTTTCCAGTCAATTATAATTTCTTGTTCTTTATTTATCACTTGAGATGTTTCGACAATGTGTCATTTTCAATCTATCACATTTTGTTTTCTGCATCAGCAACTAATCATTTACATAACTTTATCATAGTTACAAGTTTAAAATATCTCTGGAAAAACATTAACATCTATACTAAATTATGTAATTCAACCAATAAAATAACATGTCCAAATTAACTAGTAATAACTTATGTATAGATAACTCCGAGTCAAATTCATTTTAAAATTTATTTAAATAAAAACTCTAGAGGATCATTTATCCTCCATGGTCAAGAAATTACATTGAAAACCAAACTTTGATCCTTGAAAGACTATATCTCTTTTAAGTAATTTTGAATATTAAAAAAAAATTAAATATATCAAATAATGCTTTAAGATCAAACATCTACAAAAATAACACAATAACACTTTTTTTTTAAATTTTATTTAAAAATTTTCATTATATCCTTTAATTAAATTAAAGACATATACATTTAAGTTGGTGATGCAGAAAACAAAATGTGATAGATTGAAAATGACACATTGTCGAAACGTCTCAAGTGATAAAAATGGATCAAGAAAATATAATTGACTGGAAAATGTTTTTTTTTTCTCTTTCCCAATTAAACTTAGAATAAAATTCCAATAGTGTAAATGTATGTACATTTTCGTATGTATTTCTTACAGTAAGCTAGCATTGAGTGCCAAGCGAAGATTTGAAATTTCTTCTGGAGAACTAAGTCCTAGAAGTAGAAAAAAGAGGACCGCAAAGAGTTCATTAAGTCCTGTTCACAAGTAAGTTTATAAAACTTTATACTAAATAAACACTTAAACAAAGGACTAAATTAATGCTTAGACAAAATCAGGAAGGTTTGTGAAATATGGAAGCCTCCTCTACCATCCTTCTAAAAACAAATACGTACACCGAGGCTCGTGTATGTTGTCTGAGATTGAAAATCTTCTCTTTGTGATGAAATATATTTGTCGACACTGTTAGTTAGTATTATGTTGTTTTGTTTTCTGAAATTACTGTTCAGAAACATCTTTTTAGTTTTAAAAAGTTATTTAGAGTTTGTAAACTTTTATAAATAACATTTAGCCACTCGTCGTTGATTTCTTTAAGGACTGTATTAAATTATTTGATTTTTAACCCAATTTTCTGAAAACATCATAATAATAGTGGTCTGTAAATGTTTTTTCATGGCTACTTTTTTTATATTACCGATCTTATTTACAGATCACAATTCATATTTATTTTAAGAAATATCAAGTTTTTCAAAATGTTCTACATTTTTTTCAAGATAAGTCACTCTTAGGTTGTTAAGGGGTTGTCAACAAGACTTAATGGATTATTTAAGATGTTTTCAGTAAATTTTATTTCATCTTATATATATATAAGGCTGGTAAAGACGTCCAAAGATCTACAAGGTCTCCGGAAAAAAAATATATATATATATATATATATATATAAAAGGTTCATATTTGTTTTTTTATGTATATATGTATATTTATTTATTATATATCTTTTTTATTTCACAGGCCAGCCGCCCTCTTTAGCTCCTCGAATGGAACAGAAATTACTAATGGCTCAGGCAGTGGTATGTCTTTTTTTTTTTTTAAATCAGTTTTAAAATAACTACAAATAGCTGTAATAATGTTTGTTATTCTTGTGAGTTCATCATATCATCAGAATCTTATAACATTTTAAACAATTCTTGAACTGAGGGAATTAGATATTGGTATGAACAATTGATTAAGTTCATTGAAAGTCTATCAACTTATAAAAAGGTCAGTACAGGGGCAAAATGAAGGCTACAATTCCATAATTTGGCCTGAAATTTCTTTTTTAGAATTTATAAATCGGTACAAATATTTAAAAAATATTAGGGTAACCTTGGGAAAGCTTTTGGCATCAAATTTTTTTATTTTTTTTCCTCCCATTATTCCAAAAAGAATGTGATCAATCATTAATGTATGATATTATACATTTAAAATCAATTCATCTTGAATAATATTAGTTGACCTTATATTTAGTCAACTGTCAACCCTTCATCCCATTATAAGACTTGAAGACCTGCGAAGTGGGTTGAAACATTGGCTTTGAAATAAATGGTTCTCCCTACTAAAGAGATTTTTTCTTACCTCCACAGACATCAACATCAGAGGAGGCATTTTTTTCCTCTTAAAGAATTTAGTTGGATTGAAAACAGTGATTTAAAACAAAAACGCTTTGACAAAAGTTGAAAATGACTTTTATAAGAGAAAAAGTCATTTTATAAAAAATATAGAGCTTCGAATTATGCATCCAATGAACATCAAAGTTTTAAATTAGGTCTTGTAAAACTCTCGAAATAGGCAATCTCAATTCTAATTATGTAATTTTTTATACTGATACAACCAATCTATTTTTTTAATCTATTTTCTACTTTTATTGCTTGCCTGTTAATATTTCATTTTTATTTTTTCATATAAAAGAAATTCCAAGTGTTGGAGCAAGTACGAACCTTCAAGTTTTAAAGAAACCTGCGGTGGTCTATGCTGAAGCCAATTCTTCGACTATACCTGCTGAGGTAAATTTATTAAATTATAATAGGTTATATAAATCTGTTTATTCATCTTGTTGATTGCATATTCCAAATTATTGGTATTAATAATTTTTGCAACCTTCTTATTGAAAGTTGTATATTTTATTGATTGAACCACATTATTTTCATATTAATGATTTCTAAAGATTACTACAAGAGGTTTCATCAAAATTGTAAATATTTTATTTTAAATCTTGTTTTATTTTTTAGCAGTCAAACCAGAAATCGGATTCTCAAGCCAGTACTTTAATAAAAGCGACATCTTCTCCGACCAGATATTTAGAAAAAACTAAACCATTCAAGCAGGTATTTTAAATATTTTCTTGAATCATTTTATTCATACTGATTTCTCCCTTAAGATCATCTATTACTTTTATGCATAGAAATAAAATTATTCAATTAATTAATTTAAAAAACATTTGTACATTGACAAAACTGTTTTTCTACTTGTAAAATTAAAATTTCAGTTAATGTAAGAATTTATTTGAATAAATTAACAGAAACGCTATTGAGTGACCCCTATAAATAATAATCATTGATATTTAAAGGACTGTTTTGTTTTTTGAGGCCATTTTTGCTCGGATCATAGTGCTTCTAAACTTTTAAGCTTTGTCTATAATTATAAATTTTTAAATAAAATTAATTACACCTTTTCTGTTAAAGATGCCTTAAATAAAAATGTTTTGTGTAAGGGTTATTGTTTGAACTTAATATAAAATAATAAAATAAAGGGTTGGAGCAATGTTTGTTCTATTGCTATCTAACACTATTCAAGAATCATATTAACAAGATTTTTTTTTAAATATGCCAGGAAATTTTTTCTTTTATGAGACTTAATTAAACTTGTTTTAAGTAATGTTAAAATTAACAAATTTCATGATATGAGAATATTTCAATTTACGAACCCTTATTTAAAGATTGCTAATAATCAATTATATGTTTTTTTTTAATGAGGAAGCCAAGACCTGTCACCGGGTTGTAGCGCCGTAATAATAATAATATATTTTTTTATTATCTTAAAAGCTATTGAAATAGTTTAAATTTAAACTATTACTCATAAAATCATCAGTTCACGGGTTAGCTCAGTGGTAAAGTGCTGTGTTGCCATGCCAAAGGTCCTAGGCTCTAATCTGACAGATAATTTTTAATCTGTTAACATCCAGGATTGGACCTTTTGAGATCTAGAGACCTTCTTGGGGGCTCACCCAGCCTTTAAAAAGTGGGTATCCTTCATTGGGGAAAAACCTGGTGGTTAAGCACGATCTAGGTCAAATCACCTCCCTCACACACTCACATGCACCTTATGAAAATCACTCATATCTTTCACTAAACATAGATGAAAAATTATATATCCATCAGACATTTTTCAATCCCTAGTATTAACCCGGAAATGGTAAAATTTAGAATAATGATTTTTCCTATATTAGGCTCCTATTCTATATTTCTTTTTCAATATTTACATAAAGTTTATTTTTTTAGAGCTGCATCTCGTAAATGGAAGAAGGGATAGGATGTATGCACATTTATGTTTTTAAACATATATTTTTGTATTTTTGACAAAAAATTAAACTTTTCTTTATTGTGATTATTATTTTAGAGAGATCACGATAAAGAAGGAGGCACAAAGGATAATAAAATAAGACATTTCACTGAAGAATTCATTTGCTCAATTTCTTACGCGATAGACGAAACCAAGAAAGATATAATATCCCTTAAAATTAAAGAGGTAAGATTTTTTCAAAGGGTTTTTTCTCCAATTTTTGTGATTAAGTACATCTCTAATAATTTAAATTTAGTTTGTAGTTTTAATTTATTCATTTTTTTTAAAAACCCTACATTATCAAGGAAAATTTTAAGCAATTTAAAAAATAAAACTATGCATTTCTGGAATAAAGGGAAAATCTTAATTATTTTTTCTCAAGATTATATAAATGTCTTTTAATTATAATATCTAGTCAATAATTATATCTATTCCAATGAAATGTTCCAATTTTGTTATTATTGTCAAATGCTTCGGAGAATTAATATTGTTAAAACCTTTTGTAATTTCAGGTGGTTTAACGAATTTCAGAGCATTTCCGTGTATTATCTTATATAGTTTATATTAGCTTATTGTCACTTTGATTATTCTTATTTTCCCAGGTTAATCGACTTTTATGTGATTCGAAAAATGCTTCAAACAAGTTATCTCTATCTAGTGGGGCACTTGCTGATATATCTGGATCAGATGGAGGGAATAGTGGCTATAGGTATTGTTTCATTAATTATAAATATTTTAGATGTATATAAATTTATGTTTCATATATATTATACTAGCGATCCACCCCAGCTTTGCTCAGGTAATAGGGCATATTATGCCTACATAATTTGTCTGTGTAATGTATTTTTTTTTTTATCACGTAACGGCCACTAAGGACCACGTGAATATCATTGATTAGGCTTCTTCGGGAGTCTTGATTTTCTTTCTTCCCATCTCAGCTAATGTACTTTATTATATAAAAATTAATAAAATGAAAACAAAACCAAATACTTCTTTATTATCTTGTACTTTAGATAATTGCACATGATTAGTCAAGCGACATCTTCGATGAAACCCATCGATATTACAACCCATTTACACCTCGACAAATTATATACCTAAACCTTCCTGGTGAATCACTC
The DNA here is from genome assembly GCA_964056705.1 of Troilus luridus. Lineage (NCBI taxonomy): Eukaryota > Metazoa > Arthropoda > Insecta > Hemiptera > Pentatomidae > Troilus > Troilus luridus. The sequence continues at coordinate 44,527,846 of OZ057417.1, read as the reverse complement.
TATCCAATGGTGAAAACCGCATGAAAATCCGTCCAGTAGTTATTGAGTTTACCACGATCAAACGCGGCCGAGGACTTTGTTTTATAATATGTATAGATTTAATGACAATAACAATTAATTAAAAAAAAAAAAGTTGGTTTATTAATTTTTTTAGATTAAGCGTCATCTTCATATAGTTTTATGGTTAGTTGCTATTAAATTTCAACTAATTTAGTATTTAAAAAAAAGCATATAAGATTAGGTTATGACTTCTATGAGTAGAGGTAATGTTTAAGAAAATAAATGAATAGTTATTCATCCTTTCATTTTTATGGCAATGACCACCATTCATTGAAATTTTGTATGGCTATTTAATAATACTAATTCACCACTGGTATCTAACCATATTAAGTCGTTTAGTTTCTTTGTCGATATAAATGCATTTCAAACAAAACAGTTTTACTTAAGTTTGAGAACAGGATTACTTAAAACATAATATCATTGTTCTACTGTTAATTAAATAATTTATATTATGTAAGAAGTATTATTTTATTTTTCATTCAATATTATTAATTTCAGTGGCATTGAAAAATTGACTTTACCCCCGAAGCTGTCAGTGACGTCTACTGGCAGTAGTTCATCTGTATCGAGTTCCTCATCATCACTACCGAGCACAGCAAGTATGTCTAAAATGTCTTCAGTATAAATTCCCAACTATAGTTTATAATTATGAAATCTCAAATGGACAAATGTTTTGTTGGGATGAACATTTAATAGTTTAAGTGCAATAAGATAATTTAACTTCTTCATAATTAGTTTATAATTAGGATAGTCGTTACGGTTCTATCTCTCTCGAATCGTTTTAAAATCCTGTGTCAATCGATGATAAAATCATAATAAAATCGACAGAGTACTGTGTTTGCAAATAATTATGTTATACATATTAAAAATATATTTCTAATATTAATTATTTTATTTATTTGGACAATACTACTTCTGTTATTTATAGTAAAAAAATTTGGATTGATGCTTCAATGTAATTATGGAGTTACTGCTCATAGCTATTTATCCCGACTCCCACGTGTGGATTAATACATAATTACTTACGTACCTTAAAATGTATCTAAAAAATCACAGCTATCTATTTTTAGACTTAAGCTACATTTGAAATAATGTTTTATCTCTATTTTCTAATTCTTTTTAAGTAAATTTTGTAGATTTTTTAAATTAATACTTTTTCCCTATATTTAAAGAGAAAACTTACGCATATTGTTTGTTTATTTAACGTCACTTTATGCTGCTATGGCTGATCAAGCAATGCTACCGTGGGAGCCCTACATTTTTCCTATCCAGGTTTAAGTAGTAGGATAAGGATTTATAACGAGTACCTGATGAAGAGCATAACCAAGGAATTTTTACTCCGTTTTCAAAAAATCCTAGGGACACCTGGCGGGCTACGAACCCCCGAACTTGAGCTTAGTAGGTTGTTATGATAACCACTACACCACAGGTCGCCTAATGTATGCTTATTTTTATAGAACCTTTCATATTTATAATTACATTAAATGGTAAAAAAATAAATTATTTAAGATAATCTTAAAATTAAAATTCAAGGCAATTTTCTTAAAAATTTTTATGCTTAATTTATTATTTTAAATTTGCCAAATTAAGTAAGTAAGACAAATGTTAATGAATCAACTCTGGTGCATGAAAAGTGGCTTAAAACACTCTAAATTATTCATAGAAGGCTTCGATGAGAAGATGAGCAAAGTCCTTCTGGAGCTGGACAGAGCAGATTTGAAAACAATTATAGCGGCAATTACGGGCCATTGCAGTCTCAATGCACACATGTTCAGGTTGGTGGAGGTTCCCACGTGGCGTTTTTGTCATACAGTGGACGAAACACCCTATTATATTATCTGCCTATGTGATGGGTTGGCCAGGTTAAGGTTTGCAATCTTTGGCATGGACAGAGTCACTAACCCCAGGCAGTGCGATTTAATCACTCCGTCAAGCTTACTCAAATTTGCGGATTCGGCTGAATTAAGATTATAATAATCGCATCAATCAATGGGGTGCACAATAGATCAATAAATGGTCGCAGTGCAAATTTTTGTATGTCCACCTTGTAATATTCTTAAAATTGTTTATGCTAAATTTATCGTTTTAAATTTGTCAAATTATGTAAGTAAGAGGGAGCGGAGTGGCTCAGTGGTAGAGCACTGAGTTGCCATGCCGGAAATCCTGGTTCAAATCTCGGCGGGCAAGACTTTTATTTAGTCTGTTATGAGATGGGTCATATAGGATCTAGGACCCTCCTGGGGCTCACCCTCTATAAAATATTATTAAAATAGGATACCCAAAATAAGGGGGGAAATCAGACAGTTGAGCGTGACCTAGGGCAAGTCACCTCCTTGCAGAAGCGTTGTCCTTGAAACAGTACAGCCTCCATCATGTACTGAACCCCAGGCCCATTCACAGGTTGTAGTAGTACATGTTTTTTTATGTAAGTAAGACTAATTATATGAGAATGATAAACTTGACTAATTAAGTATCACATATCGATAATGGTATATATTATTAATTGTCTTCTCTTACTTGTTTTAGCTAAACTTCAACATTCCTTGGATAAATTTCTGGTTCCTCAAGTATCAGATTTGAAAAATCATACAGGTCACAGATGCAAGGGAAAAGTCTGCCAATGTTTTTGTTCCAAGTTCGTTAATTGTTTGTTAAAACAATCCTTGTCTTCAAGATCCATCACTCCTGAAATGTAAGAACAAAAATGAATCCATAATGATATTTAAACATATTATAACAATAACCAATGATTCTGCATCTATGAGGGTGTCAATATTTATCTGTAATTTAGTTATGTTGATATTACCGTCGTTTTGCATTGATGATGTATGCATTGTTTATTTGTTATTATGTCTATGCTGGTTTCAAGCTGCTAGGTTAGCTTCGTTATCGCTGTCGTGCTGTTAATAATGGCTGCTTCGCTTTCTATTTGCACCAAAGAAGAGCAACATTCAGTGATCCGTTTTTTGTGGTCGGAAGGCGTATCAGGGACCGAAATTCATCAAAGATTTATGGTACACTATGGGAACAGTGTTTTGCCACAATGGAGTGTCTACGATAAGTAATACGCACGATGAACAAGCCGGACGACCGTTTACCGCCACAAATGAAAAAAAAACATGAGCGATCACATGAAATGGTGTTCTTAGAAAGGCAGTAACTATTGAAGAACTATTGTTTAGTCACAGTTTTACCAACGTAATCATCCACACCAGAATTTTTGGGTTTCATAAAATTTGTCCCAATATAAAAATACAAATTTATCCTTAATGTAATCTTAACATATTTTAGCAATAACCTATGATTCTGCATCTATTAAACATTTAGTCATTAACGCTTTTTTTATTGTTTCCACTTTCTTATTCACTCAATTATGCTGACTCTAAATAAGTTTATTAATAACTCAAAGATAAATATAAATTATTAAGTTTCATTATCAAGCATAAAATGAATTTCAGCCACTCAATACTCCTAGAAGTCATTTCTTGTTAAGAAGAAATAATTGTAAGCATTGTATATTATCAAAGTATGACACTTCATTTTAAAAACATTTAATGGTTATTAATAATTTAATATAAATTTTCTTTTCTATTTTTTATACTAATTAAATATTCAAAATACATTCTCTGTTTTATTCATGCATGTTTGTTTGCCTAATAACATATCTACATATTTTTTTTAAATGGTTTGAACACCGTTCAGAAAACCTTACTGGAAACACAAAAAAAATATTTTTCTTCAAATACATAACAATATTTGGACGTTACTATATCAATATATAATGTGATTTGTTTATAAAATATATTTGCATTAATTATTTAAATATAAACTCAAATCAAAACCCAATCCAAGCTTATTTTAGTTAATAGTTGACATCATTTGATTTATCTGTTCTAGATTCAGCAGTTCATCTGAAAACTTAAAAACTGATTCACAGGAATTTATTGATGGAAAGCAAGTAAGTTATTGTTTTGTTGATTTTTTTTTTTAATAGATTTAATGAATTGTTTGATTTAATTCATAAATACTTCACTGGACTCTAATCTTTTAATAACCATTATCAAGCAAGAAAACCAATTTCAAGTCTACGTAATTATTTATTATTTAAAACTCAAATTTTCAAATAATTCCTACACTAAAAGTTAACCATGGGGGATTAATTGATCCCTAGATCCCTAGATGATGATAACTTTGGAAATTAATAATACAGTATTCCACTTTCAGAGGTATCTATGCTTTGTTCACTAATTGTTGGGACAAGTTCTTAGATTTAAATTGTAATTGTTTGTCTTTGCAGATGAATTTGACTAATAACATTATAGAGTTATATACATTGTTGGATGATGCTTAATTTTAGCTATAATGACTAACGTCGAAACATTTTAAGTAATAAATAATTATGTTGCCTGGATATTGGTTTTCTTGCTTGATTATGAATTGTTTGTTTATTATACATTATTTTAATACTAAAAAATAACAGTCTTTAATTATTTAACCTTCTGTAATAGAATTACTATAGTTTATTACTATTTGCGCCTTAAATAGTCACTTCAGTGTGGCGAAAAAGTATTCCGGCCCCAGCGATGGTCAGCGCTAGCCGCGCTCCCTATGGGCAGTTTCGGCAAGGAGTATTTAGAGCTCTAAGGGTTAAACAAATCCTTTACTATATTAATACCTTTATAAATAAACTAATAAAAAATTTACAATAATAGATAGCTTCCCAATATGAAGCTTATTCTACACCCCTTTGTTACGAGTGTAGCCAATTTTCAGTTAAAATTGTAAACAATTCCAGTTAAATAGTGTTACATGCTTTCTTTATAATTAAATAAATTCATTTTTTAGGAAATAAAGCATAGACGCCTGCCTAAAAAGGACATATCGAAAGTACCAGTTATATGTGAAGAAGTTTCTGATGAATCAAAATTTCCTTGTAACAGCAGTCATGCAAGCATATATGTTCCATCATGTAAGTTTATAACATTTACTATTTTTTCTGTAAGAAAAATAATAACGATTCGGCCATTTTTCTTCTTTTTATAATGAAAAATTTAATCATTTCAATTCAAAAAGTTATAATTCCAACAGTAATGTTTCTACCCTCTAAATACCCTTTAAGGAATTTCAAAGTTTTTTTACCTACTACTAGACTATAAATAAATGTTTTTTAGTCAGTTTATCATTAGGAAAACTTACTGATCGATATTGTGTTAAGAATTAAAAACACCATTATGAAAATTCTATTTACAGGTACAAATCTACCCGTATTTGCTAAATGGCCTGGTAACTCATGGTTTTATCCCGGTATTATTGAAAATGCTGAAGAAGACACGTGGCATACCAGCAGTCATCTGGAAGTCAAGTTCTGTGACGGGACCCTGAGGAAAACGAGGACTACTAACTTATTCCCCGCTTATCTACTACCTTCTAACACAGAAGTTACTTACGAAAAAGAAGGAAATACTGAAACAGTTATTATCACATCAGTTAACAGGTTTGTTTTGGTAAATATATTACTAAAATGGCTGTGTAGAATGGTAGAATGAGCAATGTTGGAAATGGTCAGGGGGTGCAGTAAATGAATTTTACAGAAATAAATAAGTTTTTCTTACTTTTGTAAAATTCATTGACCACAGCATTGCTAACGATAATCAACCTTCCTAAAAGCTTTTCATTAATCAATCAATATGTTGTCAGTTGAAATTTAACAGATAGGCTCATGGTGTTATTTTATGTTCAGAACTTAAACCAGATAAGCTCTTTATTAACTAAGCAACATATGAATTTTTTGAAGTGAAAACTTCTTCAGTCGCGTTTAGCGACTTTTGGTAGGGGATAAACTTGCGGGATCGTGTCAGCAACATGCTCGAGACTGGCAATACCTAGGCAGCCTCTGCATCATTTATACAATTTCTTTAATCAACTTTAGTTTAGAGCTCTGAATTCCATTGATATAAGAATAATTATATTTATCTAAAAAGTTGTTTAATAATTGTGCAATTGATTCTAATAATTACTTAAGGCATCAATAATTGGTTGAACATTTCGTTTCCTCTAAAAGATTTTATTTGTAATAGTTAAATTTCTTGTTTTATGAAATTATTCAAAGTACAAATGGTCTATGTATTGTAGAACTTACCGATGGTGTTAATAATGTTAAAAATGAAAATAAAATCTATGTAAATAAAATAAAGTACATGAACATCTATCCTGAATAAAAAAGAAGTATCCAAGGACACAAAGTTGAGGGTATATAAATCTACTTTTCTCCCCATATTAACATACTCCTCGGAATCTTGGGGGTTGAACACCAAACATAAAAGTCATATTCCTAAGGAAGATAGAGGGAAAAACAAGACGAGACCGAATTCGCAACTCGATCATTAGATCAAGTCTCGGAGTGGACCCTGCGGAGAAAGTCATTGAATAAAACAGTCTAAGATGGTTTGGACATGTTTTAAGAATGGAAAATAACAGGCTGGCCAAGATGACATACGAGGCTAAGGTTGAAGGAAGAAGGTCCAGAGGAAGACCTCGACATACCTGGGAAGATGGTATTAAGGAAAGCTTCGCAAAGAGAAGTCTGGAATGGAATAGAAGGAGAGAAATGGTAGAAGATCGTACGGTATGGTCCGGGCTATACAGAAAGAAACCTCACACTGCAGAGTGGTAGAGAGGAACGACTATGATGACATTAACATCTATGTTTATACAAGTATAAATAATATAACTATATACTAATTATTATTTCAAATAAATTATTGCTATTTTGCATTGAGCTTAGGCAACCTATCAAACGTTTGGAATAATGAATAAACTTGTTGAAAATGTATATAATTATTGTTCAGAGTGTCAGTACATGTTAAATCTGACTAATTTCAAACTTACTAAATTATTTAAATTTGAAATTTTTATAAATTCAAAAAAGATAAAAACACAGTTATTTCAAAGTCCTGAGTTTTCACTTCTGTTAGCAATCCTTATGACTGTCTATTTAATTTTTTTATGTTAGCCCCCCAACATACAATAACCCCTGGGAAATGTCATCCATTTCATGTGCCATTGTAGGCTTTGATGTCTGAAGTACGTCAGGAATGTATCCAATGAACTACAGTAGATTATTAAACTATTCTAATTTTGAAGAGAAAAGACATGCCCCCGGCCGGGATTCGAACCCGGGTCCTCTGTCTTACCGTGACAGGACTCTACCAACTAAGCTACCGGCCTGGGACAAATCTTTGTCACGATTAGACATAGGTCGAATCCCGGCCGGGGGCAAATCTTTTCTCTTCAAAATTAAAACAACTAACTAATAAATTATAAATAGCAATATGACGTATGTCAACAAGTTCCTAAAATTAAAGTAATGTTCAAAGAACATTCGTTCTCGTGTATACATCACAAAACTTGCGAGAACACGGGGACATGGGATCAGATAAGAGAAAAGATTTGTCCCCGGCCGGTATCAACTCAGGTAGCTTAGTTGGTAGACTCCTGTCAAGGTGAGACAGAGGACTCGGGTTCGAATCTCGGCTGGGGGCATATCTTTTCTCTTCAAAATTGAAACAACTAACTAATAAATTATATAAAATATCAAATTATTCAATTAGTTCACTCGTGTATCGATTCTGTTTGGTTTAACATTAAATCTGTTAATTGCTCAAGTAATGCCTGTTGATTTGTCAGTCACATCAAATTCAGTTTTATATGTATGTTTGGTTAATAATGATAAATTAAAAATATTTTACAAATAGTATTTGTTCGAGTTCATTTCAATAACTTAATGGTAGAAACTACATCCAGATTAAGTTTTCTTTGATCTCTTATAGATGATTACCGTGTAACTTCGATTATGAAACTAATGTAACCATAATAAAATTAATTATTTATATTGCATTTTTTTTTTCAGGCTTCCAAATAATGAATTGTTGTTAGTGTCAGAGTCAGCTGGATCTATACCATTCCAAAAAATTTGTTTCTCCAGCGCTTACTACAAAGAACTTCTGAAAGAAAACAGTGCTGTTCTAACTCCAAGAAAGACCCCAAAATTTTCTATTAGCATTGGTAATCATTTTTCTGTATTAAGATTATCTATTATACTGGATTAGTATATTCAAAAAAATATTTCATGGTTGACAAGTAGTTTAAAAAAAATTATCACTTAAGAATTTAGTTGAGTAAATTTTTTAGTTAGTTAAAAATTTAAGTATAAAAACAAACTTTAGAATTTAAGTAAATTAATGAAAATTATTTATTTACTTAATGGTTATTTTACTATGTTCTGAACATAATAAGAAAAAATAAATTAAACGTAGTCCACACTTTTTATTTTTCTAGTATCGTAAAAAGATGTTATTTTAGAAGTAATAAATATTGTATTTTATTATGGGCAGTTAAAGTATTCAGCATCTATTTGTTAACATCTTATGCCCTAGGACAAAGACAAGTGGACAAATCTCGGAATATAATTCCTACTGATAATCGCCTTTGCTTTCGAAAATGGTTCTTTATTTTTTAATAAAATAACTAATTATTTAACAACAAAAACAAAAGGTTTGGATTATATAGAATATTTATAAAATATTTTCAAATAAATCATTTGTTGTTTTGTTTAGCGTCACTTAATACTGATATGGTTAAATGAGCGAAATCATTTGTATCTTCACGTAAATATCAACAGCACCGGTGAATAAGTGGTTAAGTATAATTTTCTTCGAAATGAGTTTCCTGTACTTCAATAAGCGGAATCGAGTTATTTTCGTAGTAAATAAGGGGCTAAGTAAGGCATTGGCTTGAAAAGGAGTTTATGTTTATATTACAACTCCATTTCAAGCCAAAAACTATGAGAATGGTACAATTCCGGTTATCTGAATGCAGTTAACTCTCTCTTGACAAAATCCGACTTAACCACTTATTCACCGGGGCCGTAGATATATTCTGTATTAATAAATATTTTTATATTATATTATATATTAATAAATCATTGGTAATCTAGTATAATTTTTTTCTAGCTAATGTTCAGGAGGGAAAACGGACTCGTAAGGTTGTGAAGTCTGGTAGTTCTTGTAATTCAGAATCTAAACCTAAGGTAAGTTTTTTCTTTTAGTACTAGATTAGTTTATTAGGTTATGAGCTAAAATATTTATTTTAATTCTATTTTTTCTATTCTTTAATTGTGTGAATAGTTTTTTTTTAAAAATTCAATATAATAAACATAACTTTGATCAAATTCCTCTAACTTTAGTCTTTTAAAAAATGTAATAATTATGAATCTATTTAATGAATCTAAATTAAATTATTTATAATTAATAAATTTTTATGGTAATGATTCCGCAGGTTGTTGCTTCGAGTTGAGTCAAAACAAGTTTTAACTTTTAATTTGTCTAGATAGGCAATATTTAGAGCTCCCACTGCAGCATCATTCGATTAGTCAAAGCAGCCTAAAGTGACGTTAATTGAACAAACAAACTTTTCATTCGTTTAATTTTTAATATTTTCCAAAAAGTACAAGATATCACGAGCTTTAGTATGGAAAAGAGAACGTAATTATGGGAAATGTGTATACTTCGGTAATCATTTCATCTAGGAATGAACGTTTCAACAAACATATATCACCTATACTTCGAAATGTTGAGTGAAACTTTTATTTCTTGAAGAAATGATTACCGATATCTACTCATTGCCCATCATTACATTCTCTTTTCCATACTAAAGCTCGTGATATCTTGTATTTTAGGAAAATATTTAAAATGATATGAATAAATAGTTAAAACTTGTAACTCAGCTTGAAGCAACATCCTGCAAAACTGATACCATTTTTATATATAAGAATTAAGTATAAGGTATTAAGCATACAATACAATAAAGGAAGCAAAAAAGATCCTTCAAATTATCGTGGCATAACCGTTACAAGCAGTCTAAGCCGCCTATACAGTCGTGTATTAAAAAATATATTTGAGGATGAGTTAAAAGAGAAAATTCCTGAGGAGCAAGCAGGATTCATATCGGGCCTATATAGATCATATTTTCACTATGAGAATGAGCGACAATAGATGGCCAAAGAAACTCTTCCTATATACACCTAATTATAGAAGAAAGAGAGAAAGACATGGATGGAGGATGTAAGAGAAGGAATGGCAGCAAGAGGGCTGCGAGAGGAAGAAGAAGAAGAATGGGCCGATAGGAAGGATTGGCGAGAAAAGATTTTGAGTATCCGGATACATTAATTGTAAAAAAAACCGAATAAATAAATTTAAAAAAGCATACAATAAAAATATCAATAATCATAATAAAACTATTTTCTAAATACTACCGTCATAAAATAGCTTGAAATGGAGTTATTGCTTATATTATAACTCCATTTCAAGCCTAAAGCTATGGCATGATTCCACTCCCGTCAATAAGCTTAACTCTAATTATAAAATTCAATCATATTGAACTGAAATTAGGCAAACAAAATTTAATATTTAAAGATGTAGGATTCATATATAGTTGTTACAAATTGACAGTTAAGTTTAATTTTTATGCCAACAATATAAGTTATATCACAGTAACCAGAAAATAATAGATTAAAATGTGGAAATAATAATTTTCAAAAATGATAAAAAGTTCTATATAGGAGGGTGGTTTGAAAAGTTCTCGGAATCGCCGCTGGATGTCAGTGCTAGAGCAATGAGGTTCCCGCGCAATAATCACACATCCTTTGTGAATGGACATGTGGCGTGAGTGGTAGTGACGACTCTTTGCTGTTGTTTTTTGCATAGTGATTTGTGACAATGGAAAAAACTGAGGTTCGAGCAGTAAGGAGCAAAGAAAATTCATGCCGACTTTCATAACACACTGGGGAACTCTGCTCCTTCATATTTAACTGTTGCCAAATGGACCAGCAAGTTTAAATTTGGTCGTGAAAGCTTAGATGATGATCCGTGTAGTGGCCAGCCAAAAAGTGCTAAGACCCCAGAATGTATTGCAAAAGTGCATATAAAGGTCATGGAGGATCATCAACTGAAAGTGCAAGATATTCCTGAAGCTGTAGGGATGTCATCTGAACGGGTATACCGAAGGAATGAAAAAATTATACCCAAGATTGGTGCCATCAAGGCATTGGAAGATCGCTGGACCAAATGCATTAGTCTACTGGGAGACAATGATGACAAATAAAAGCAGTTCCATCGAGGTAAGACACTGCTTTCTAGTACATTCCGAGAACTTTTCAAACCACCCTCGTATTTCTTCTTAAGCAAAAGTCTACAAAGATACATTAGGGATATATACCCTAATGCATAATATTTTATATATAAAAATTGAAGATCTGATTTATTATTTTAATTAATTCTTTTGTTAATTTCTCCAGTTTAATTCAACTTCCAAGAAGACTCCTTCGTCTAGAACAAAAGATACTAAAAGGGGAAGAAGTACAACCGATGATTCATCGACGGATCAGGCCAAAAGTGAAAAGAAGATTAGGTTAGTTATACTTATATTTACTCGGTTTTATTTTTATAATTTCATAAAAATAATCAAACATTCCTGAAAGAGAAATATGTTATATTATTCAGTTAGTTGTTCAGTATGATGATCTTGTCCAGAAATTTCAATTCTTAAGGTTTTTAATTTAATGTTGCATCTGAGATCTTTCTAATTTCTGTCTGACTTAATTGTTTCATTAATATAAACCGTAAACTAAACTTATGTACTTTTTTTATTTTGGTTATTTATTTATATTTTCTAATTTCAATAGGGGTTCAAGCCAAAAGAAGTCTAAGATAGAAACAAAAGTTGAAGAAATGACTACGCCTCATATTGGTAAGAAATATTCTTTATAAAAACTTCTTACATGTTAGTTCATATACCCCATAAGCATGTGTGTTTTATTATTGACAATAATTTGAAATATATAATTGTTGTTTGGGATCAAAAATGAATAAACCGAAATTTCAAAAACTGCTGATTTTCACATTCTTCACTAGTTTAAAAAAAAAAAACCTTTACTACTACAACCCGTGAGTGGGTCTGGTGTTCATTACATGGTAGAGACTACACTGTTTCATGGGCAACGCAGGTGATTTGTCCTAGATCACCTTTAACCTCCAGATTTCCCCCCTCCCACCCCTTATTTTGGGTACTCACTTTATAGAGGCTGGGTGAGCCCTTGGAGGGTCCTAGATCCCAAATTTCGTAGTTTAGTCAAGTAATTTTATACTCGTGAAACATGAGGTTAATAGTAAGGCGGAGCAGCTACTATACTATACTTGTGAAAAAGTCATTTTTTGAAATTATGAAGCTATCTGGTTTTGATACTAAACACTCTTAGATATAGATATAGATATAAAATGCTCTTTATTATTAAATTATTTACAGTGGTTTCTTTTTAATTTTATTTACAACATTAGCAACCCCAGCATGGTACTTTATACCCTCTGGCGGGAGTTTGATTGAGCTACTAAATAACAACAAAACTAAAAAATAAATTAAATTTCTTTTTGACATTAATAATTAAATTCTGAAATTAAAAATTTTCTATAAAGACCTGCATTACTTGCACAATTAAATAAACCTATAAAATTCTCTCCATTCAGAATATCTATTAATTCTTGTTTTGAAATCAGCTCATGTTTTAAGAATTTTTTTCTATACAATTTTAAGACTGCCAGGAAGTGAAAACTGTTTTCAATTTCATTTGTTTCATTATTTCTCTTGCTATATCTGTACATAGCCTATTTTCTTTATAATCTAGTATTTTTAAAATATAATTGAATTGCATTTTTTAGTGTGTACATATGTACTAATTTTCTATTCATTTCTAAGTACACAAAGTAATTTGGGGTATTAACCGGTAATTTAAAAATTTTTTTAATGAAATATCTTTCAACTTTTTCTATTTCCTCAAAGTATTTGTGGCCCCAAACTTGACATCCATAGGTTATGACATTTTTAATTGTTGACTCAAATACTTTAAATTTTGACTCTAATGGCACTTCTGGATTATTGAACAGTTCTCTCCACATCATATTAATCCCTACTTTTGCCTTACTTACTTTTTATTTAATGTCATATTTCATTTTTAAGTTATTGCACATCACCACCCCTAGATATTTGTAGGATTTCACACATTCAATTTGCTCATTATTTAGGAACCATTTCTCTTTTTTTGTACACATTTTGCCTCTATTATTATTCTTAAATACTATAATTTTTGATTTATCCAGATTTACAAACAAATTCCATGTTTTACAATAGATTTCTAATTTGCCTATCATGTACTTCAAACCAACCGGATTATCTGATATTAGGACAATATCGTCAGCATAAGCCAACATGTTCACTTTCTTATGCCCCACTATAACTCCTCCCCCATAAACACTCTTTAATTGTGTTATTATCATCTTACAATTTTTACTCTTTAATAGAATGCAAATGGAAAAAACCACAAGCAAAGCCTTATGTTTCATATCTGGAGTAAAAACAAAAAAATTACCAGTCGATGTTTCGTCTATTCAGGCATTATCAAGACACAAAAAAGAGTAAGATCAATCACATCTCAAAGCAGAAGTGCACTACATCCCAACGAATAACCGCCCAAATAGGCTCATAACCTGAAACGGCACCTCCACCCCAAGACGTTCAACCCAAAACTGAAAGGAAGGTGCATTGACCTTGTTCACAATAACTTCAGTATCACTTGTATTCAGATACAGGAAAATCCAGTATCTACCCATGACTAGTAAAAGTATCAGATACAGAAAAGTACCAGTATGTATCACTTTTATCAGATACAGGAAAATCCAGTATCTACCCATCCCTAGTTCACATTATCATTATGAACTTTATATCTTTAAAAGTTTAGTAAAAAATGATTTATTATATTTTTGTTTAGGAGTTGAACCAGAGAAAAAAGAAGTTGTGAGAAAACTTTGCTTAGACACCGTGACTCCTGGATGTTCCTATAAAGAGGGCAAAGATAGCAAAAAATTTGACTCATCAGAACAGTTACTCAGCACTGATACCGAATCATCGGGGTAAAAGAAAAAAAAGTTATATTCCTAAATTTTGTAATTAACTGTACTCATTTAATATATAATATCCACTTTTCTCTATTTTTAGGGACCAAAAAATATTTGTCGACGAAATATCTTGTCCGACGTTAGATAAAGAATTGATACTTGATATATCAAGGAGAGCTTTTAGAACCAAATCTAGTTCGAAGAAAACGACTGCATGTAAATTAATTATTATTTATTGTTATTATATGATAATAATTTATTGTTAGGTGTTTGTTTATAAGTTATCATTTATTATTTCAGATAATCCTAAGAATCAAGACAACATAAATAAATTAGGTCCTCTTCCGGACATAGAATGTTTTTCAACGTATAATTTTGTTTTGACTCATTCTAAAGAAAAAGATAGACCGGTGCAAAAATTTTCACATGATGATTCTTACAGTGAAGAAGGAACTGAAACTGATTGTAAGTTAATTTATTTTTTTAATTTAAATATATAATAAAAATTATAATAAATTCTTTATTTATTCTGGGGCATAGAATAATAATACAGGACATTAAATATGAACTATAGGGTCTGAAAGTAAATTACAATCAGAAGTTAATTGATTAATTAAATAGATATAAATTATGAATAGACTCATAATAAAAAATAAAAAGAAAGACAATTAGTTAAGAATAAGTACAAAGAGGGGGAAATGAATATTAACATATGAGCTGTTATTTTTCAAAGCAGTCCAAGTCTATTTCATATTCGCAATATCTAAAGGTTTCCATTTGAATTATTTTAAAAATGTGGGTAAATGTTTTGTTTAGCACTTAGCAAAGAGCGACGTTTTTAACCCTAGTATAAAAGAATAAACTATTTTCATTCAGAGATATGTTACAGCTGATAAAGTAATTATATAACAATAATCTTATTATGAGAAACTATACTATTGAGTATATAATAATGATCTTATAAGGTATCTTTAACTAACAATAACTATGTGGCGTTGGGGCACACCATTTTTTTAAATTTTGCTATTACCTTTTTTTTCTTACCCCCTTTGGTTTGAACTTTGATGTTGTTGCTCTACGAAGGACTGTTGAAGGGTTCTCTTCTTCTCTACTTAGTACATTTTAAGAGAGGAAATGTTCTCAACAGTTTTATCTTTTCTTTCTTTCTTTTCCAGTGATGGGGCTCACCTTGTCCTTCTATTTTTATTTTACTTATTTACTTTCTTCTCAGTCTAGGCTGAGGTTTTTAACGTAAGCCATGTTTGTTGTCCTGTTGGGGTGAGACTCCTGAAAAGTGGGTAGGTACAGTATTTCAGGCTGTCATAAAATGTAATATGTTTCCGTTAGAAGATTTCTTTAACTGCCCATATGTCGAGAGTGGTGTTTAGTATATATCTAGTGCTAATTAAACTATTGCAATAAACATGAAAACAAGGCAAATGAAGTCTTGGGAAAGAACTATTTTTTTTTTTAAGTTTATATATATTATCTAATCGTTTGTTCTTTGTTTATTAGTTGAAGATTATTATGAAACAACAGTTCCCTTTGACTATCTTTGGTTGAAAGAGCAGATTATTTCTGGAGGAGGGAAGGTGTACAAGAGCTTGCTTGATATTCACAAAGACGATTATCTCAATACAATCATCATCTCAAACAACATATTCGAAACACCGAACTACTTGTTGGCAGTATCCCTTGGGATTCCAATTTATAGGCATGATTTGATTGTTAAGTGTTGTATTCAGGTAAGCTGTTATTCATATGCAAATTTATAATTATATTTATTATAATCTGCAAAGATATTACAGAAAAAAACGTAAGAGGGAGAAAAATTATGAGTATGAATGTCTAAACCAGTTCTATGGAGTAAACAAGTTAACCAAAAAAAAAAATCTTTTTCTTGAGAACCAAAAACAACTAAAGTTGTAAAAAAATAATTATATATATATATAATTATTATAATATATATATTATGATGAGTTTTCATTTTTTAACTGAGTACTTTGAACCAAAAAAGAAACCAGTTCAACAAAAAAAGAACATTTATAATTTTGAAATAAGGTTTGAAGAAATCCTTTTTACACCTGTTAGTTCAGCCTGAAAAGTTTTTATAATTTCAAAATATTTTCTTCTTTAAGTACTTTTAAGGGAAACTAATTAAAAATTTAGACTTCATTACTCGGAGGTTTCTAAAATTCTTCAAAAAATAATTTTTTTTTCCGGTCTATTAATTTGTAGTATAAACCTATTAATTTGACTTTGAAATATTTATTTTTTGTTTTATATTTATTATTCTTATGATGCTGATAATTTTTAAATATTTTTATTTGAAGAGAATGGATTTGTCTGGCCGTGTTACGAGCCAGGTTAGCTGAGTTGGTTACAGCCAACACACCGCGCTAGAGACTCGGGTTCGAATCCTGGCCTGGACAAATCTTTTCACTTCAAAATAAAAATATTTAAATATTTATTTTTTGGATAATAGTATTATACAATTGCCACATTTGCATTTAGCAAACATAATAATTTAGGTAATTAAATAGATCTTCAGCTCCAGTAAATAAGTGGTTAAGTCGGATTTTGTCCAAAGAGAGTTAGCTGCTTTCAGATAGCGGGAATCGTATCATTCTCGTAGTTTTAGGCTTGCAATGGAATTGTAATGTAAGCAATAACTCTATTTCAAGCCTATGACTGACTTTACCCCTTGTGTAACTATGAAAATAACTCGATTATGCTTACTTAAGTACAAGAAAGTCATTTTGGAGAAAACTAGCCTTAACCACCAGGGCTGTAGATATATATCCCAATAGAGAAATCAGCAGTTTCTCCTGCTATCGTGCTTTATTCTTTAACTCTGAAAAAACATTTAAAAACTTGACACTATGAAGGAGACATATTTTTAAAGTTGACACAAAAAATTTTTTAGGACTATAAAGCCCAATGTTATATAAACAAGCCATAGAACAAAAGTTGATGAAGACTTGATTGATTGGTTAGAATGTCTATCTACCATGATCATAATTTATATTTATATATCTGATTTATACAATTATAAATTCATGGTTGGTTTCTAATAATAATTTATATTATTTAATATAATATTATAGTATTTAGAATTAATCTTCTGTAAATGATAGCTCATACAAGTTCAAGATTTAGATTCTGTGGAATTAATACATGATTGTTATAAATAATTACTCCACATTATTTTAATAGATTCAAACTGAGTAATTTAATTTCACTCACTGGAGTTCTTTTTTCTTAACCATTCACCTCAAATGTACACCTTTTTTCTTTTTTGATCTTCAAGTTTTTGATATCGGTAAGGAGTAATGTATCAGTCATTTTTGTAAATGATTGAAAATATATAAAGTAAATATAACTATGCGGCCCCACTGAATAAATGGCTAAATCGATTGTTTTCCAAAATATTATTATGTATTACATTATTGATTTAGCCAATTTTGCACTACGAGAATGACACGTTCCACTTTCCTAAATACAAGAAACTCATTTTGGAAAAAAATCTACCTAACCAATTCAATGGGGCTGCAGAAATATTAGTATATGTTTATTTATTTTTATTATGAACTTCCTCCATTATAATTTTTGTTACAGAAAAAGCATTTAATGGAGATGTTGAGCCATGCCATGAAGATGCCAAACGGAAGATCGTTGGAATCCGGTAGGTGGGTCGAAACATCGGCTCGTTGTTCCCTTAAGGGCTATTGTTGCCTGTTATCATTAAACGTCAATAATAGCACTTTAGAATTTTGGAAAAAGTTACTGCTAAATACTGGTGCTACAGTCATGGACGGAAATGAAATACAGATTAGTAAGTACTCCAAAAGTCATTAAAAAAATTAAATAATAGCAATATCAATATTTATTAATTAGACTAAGTGGACATATGGCCCTATTTCATGATAAAATACAAACGTACGAGTGAAATTTTCATTTTTAGAGGTTACACAATAGTCGGGGCATTTATAACCAAAAGCAGATAGCTCCAAAATTTCAAAAATTTATTTTTTCCGTTGTTTAGTCAAGCAATTTTGTCTAGCCTTTAATATTTGGCCGCCTTATTTCTCTTGGTTTTAATAATTATAATAAAGTCTTTATTTATTCCGGTACCCCCAAGATCCTTTAGAATAATAATAAAATATGAACTATAATTCTTAAAATAGAAATACAATTACAATTCATTTAATAAATTATGGGTTAGCTCCCAATAACAAATTAAAAGAATGAAATAAAATAACAATAATTATAACAAAAGACAGTAATTAATATTTACATATATACAAATTTTATTAAAAAAAATTATAACTTACTTTACTCCAGTTATGAAAATGGAGTTTTGTGAGCGTAAAGTTACTTTACTAACTAAACTAGTGAAAAAGACAATTTTTGAAACTGCGGTATTATCCTCTTTTGATCCCTAATGCCTGTTTATATAATTTATCGTCATTATATTATATTTTTTTCTTTAAATATTTTTATTTTAAAGAGAAAAGATAAAAATATTTTAAAATTATTACAATTAATAAAAAAATAAAATAAATTTTTTTCTTTATTTTTATTATAATATATTTTTTTTAAATAATAATAATAAAGTCTTTATTTATTCTGGGACGTCTCTTTAGAATAACAATATAGGCTTATATACAGGGTATTATTATGTCTTGGAGTAAAATGGCATTAAATTTAATTAATTCATACAATTAAATTGACAAATGAGAAAGAATTAACAAAAAAAAAAAAGAGTACAAGAAATAAAAAATAACATAGAAATAAGATTACAATAATTATATAGAGAGAAACAATAGATAATTACATATGTAGGCAAATTACAATGTCAAGTAGAAACCAAGCAAATAATGAAACAATGTCAACTAAAATAATTACAGAAGAATGCTTTAGTTTATAACAATTATAATAAATAATTCTTACTTTTTTCTCATTAAATGAAACTTTTTTTAAAGTACCATATAAGGTATTATTTTATTTATGTGATTTGTTCTTCTATTCACATCTGTTTCTTTTATTTTTCAAATCAAGATCTACATGTTGTTGATAAAAATAAGTATCAATTTGATAAGGATCAAATGTGGAAAAAAACACATTTTTTGTTTTCAATCTATAGGGATTGAATTGTCATATATAAGGCTCAAAATCTCATAAGATACGTAAACATTGATAAAATATTTTTAACTCTTAACTTGGCAGAATTTTATTTTGTTAATATCAAAATAATATTCATACCACTTAACCCTTTGACCCAAGGATGTCTCCAAGAAAAAAAACAATAAAAAATCTCATGTGGGTAATTTAAAAAAACCACATATATCTTGTGGGATACATTGCTAAGAGCATTAATAAATACTTTACGCTAAATTCTGATGTATCTCCACAGACACATTACCAAGAAAAGGGTTAATAATGCACCCTGATTTTGAATGATCCTTGAAACAATTTTTTCATGATCCTGAAAAATAGTGTTTTTCATTTTCAATACTATATCTATCTAACTAATTTTTTAACAACAAAAATACAAAAGGTTTGGATTATATAGAATATTTATAAAATATATTCAAATAAATCATTTGTTGTTTTGTTTAACGTCACTTTATGCTGATATGGTTAATAGAGCAAAATCATTTGTATCATCATGTAAATATCAACAGCCCTGGTGAATAAGTGATTAGGTCTAATTTTCTCCAAAATGAGTTTCTTGTAAATAAGTAAGCGGAATCGAGTTATTTTTGTCGAAAATAAGGGGCTAAGTAAGGTATTGGCTTGAAAAGGAGTTATTGTTTATATTACAACTCCATTTCAAGCCAACAACTACGAGAATGATACGATTTCGGTCATCTGAAAGCTCTTTCTGGACAATATCTGACTAACCACTTCACTGGAGCTGTAGATATATGTTAAATATATATTGGAGATGGGTGATAAATAAATTTACATTTTTATATTTTTCAGTTTCAGAACTACAAAGCCGTATCAGTTTCATCATCGGCGATGCATCACTTTCCGAAGAAATATTGACTCTTGCAAACTGCTACGAAATACCGGTCGTTTCGACACTCTGGGTTTCTCAGACTATAATCCAAGGCAAACCCAGAAGATACGACGCTCTCCCTGAATATAATATTCATCATATTCCTTCATAAGAACTAGACCTAATATTATTTGATTAAGTATTGGCAATTATTTATAAAGTATTTTAATATTTGAAACGGGTATTTTACGCTATGAAACTGCCTCAGGCTATACTAACTCTTATGAGAATTATTTGCTCAACTTTTCACTTGAAAAAGTATAGTTTTCTTCTTGGATATTAAATATCCTCTAATAATAATAAAGTATTATATTGATACGAGATTATTTACAAATGTTGATAAAAAATTATCTTAATTTAGAATAATCATTAAATAGGATCATAAAAGCAATCCATGACATTATACTTTGTTTTTTATAATTCTTGTCATAGTTTTAAGTTATTGTTAGGACTTTTATTATGGTAGTTCTCAATTTATGATCCTTTCAGGTTTCAGAAAATGAGTAAGTTTCAAGCTATTTGAAAAAAAGTAGTAGCTATGTTTGATATTATTATTAATTATTAACAAGTTCAATTGAATTTATCCAACTTGTTAATTACATTCTCTTTCCTTCAAATTGACCATCCAAAGAATTCATGGTAATTCTTCTTAAGCTTCCCGAGTTTTTTTTTTTTTTTTTTTTGCCATGACATTGTGTTTGTGTCTAATTTAAGTTCCATCAGTTTTAAGTGCAATATAGTTCTTATTCATCCATTTTCGTGTATCCTCTATCATTATATATTCATTAATTTACATTTGGCTTGATTGCATCAAATGACCATACATAATTTCTTATTATTGAGATCATATTAACTTTTTACCGGATTGAGATAAATTTTGTAATTTAAATAGTTTCAAAAAGAAATTAACAATATTTTCAACTTTTTTTTCTTGCCTTTACTCTATTTTAGAGAGTGGTATTATCATCTTCAATTTGTTGGGATCCTAAATAATAAATAGTGTCGAACAGGGAAAGAAAAGACGGTGCATACAAACTCTTATAGTTATTGAACTTTAAAAGTTTAAATTTTATTTATTGTCCTTTAATAATTAATTTTGAACCTCAGCCTTTTACACACAGATGCAATTGAAAGCTGTGATAGAGATCTACCTCCATTACTGTAATCAGTAATGTAGCATTAAGACGAGGAATGTATTAAACGATTTGTAATTATATTTACCAATGAGCACTAAAATCAATTATATTAAATATAATGAGCAGTTTGTATTCAGTACATTTTTGTATTGCTTTAAATGTTGTATGTTGAGTTTATAAATTAGGCTTAATTTTTTTACTTTAATAAAAAATATGTAAGTTAAAGAATATTTATATAAGCTCTTTTTATTGATTGTTTAAATATTTTTGAATCTCTTGTGTTGCAATAATAAAAAATGAATCTATTTTTTCTTTAATTGAAATTTTAAAGAAAAAAAAAATATAATAATTGTGCAATGAATGTTATAAGATTAAAATCTTATAGGCCAGTATTTTGTTTGGCATTAAAACAAAATGTGATGTGTTTTTTTGATAATAGATGTTTTTGTGAGATTAATAGTTAAATACAGAGTTGGACATATGTCAGCTTTATATGTCAATTGTGATTTTTTTTTATATACTGTTTTGTTAAATAAATATATTTTGCCTCGATGTTATATTTTAATTTATTAAACTATAATTACCGATAGTAATTCTTGTTCACACCAGGTTCCCATGTAATATCAGCATAATTCAAAAATGTTTTGAGAAAATAAGAGTGAACGGTTTTAATTTTATATTAAAACTTATTATGAAGTATTCTGAAAATATGTTAAATTTTATTAAGTATAAGCAGCCATATAGAATTCAAAATCATTATGTACTTGAAAACATATTTTTATATTAGCTGCGTTAATTTTGTGTTGAAAAAATGATGAGAAGACAAATATCTTAAATGCCACTAATTCAATTGAAAATTTTGGATTCAATAATTTACAGTTTAAATTACGAAAGTAAAATAATTAATAAAATGTTTATAAGGATTCTAAAGAAAAATAACGATTCTTTCTACAGGTAATCGGAAGCCCTGGTGAATAAGTGATTTAATCGAATTTTGTCTAAAATAAATAAACTGTATCAAGGGAAGCAGAATCGTGTTATTCTCATAGTCTTTTGGTTGAAATGGTGTTATTGTTTGTATCTACAGCCCTGGTGAATAAGTGGTTAGGTCTAATTTTCTCCAAAATGAGTTTCTTGTAATTAAGCAAGCGAATGCGAGTTATTTTTGTCGTAAATAAGGGGCTAAGTAAGGTATTGGCTTGAAAAAGAGTTATTGTTTACAATACTAATCCATTTAAAGCCAAAAACTATAAGAATGATACAATTCCGGTTATCTGAAAACAGTTACTCTCTCTGGACAAAATCCGACTTAACCACTTATTCACAGGGGCTGTAGATATAACAATCCTATTTGAAGCAAAAGACTACAAGAATGACATGATTCTGCTTATATCAGTAATTCATTTTGGACAAAGTTCGACTTGTCTGCTTATTCACCAGGACTGCATAAATATAATATTAACTTGTAATAATACGATAAAAGAGAGGAAAGAGTTTGTGAAAGAGGAATAAAGGTTGATAAAAAAGAAAGAATAAGGGTTTAAAAAAGGTTCAACATCAAAATATATTATTGTAAGTTAATATGTATAAATACACACCCCAATAATAATAAAAAATTATTATTTTTTGTAAACTTCTGTTTAAGAACTAAATTATTGACTGTTTTACATTGAAATATTGGGTACTTGTGTGTTAACGCCACCGCAGTTTTTTTTCCCTACTTGTTTGCATAGGCGAGCGGTTAGATTTTGTAACCGTTATATTTCTAAAACATTTATCTTGCATGTTTTTAAATCTATTTATTGGGGTTAGAATTTTAAATTTTTTAAATAATCATCAACAATTACAAATGGAATATATCATGAACAATTAAAATAATGGATAATAAAGAAATACATAATGGAATATATCACAAACAATTAAAAAAATGAAAAATCAAAATAATGAAATATGAAAATAATAAAAAATCCAAATAATTTATTAAAAAAGAAAGTGGTTAATCGGATTTCGGTGGAAAATTGGTAAAATATTTCGTTCCTGGAAAAATACAATTACTTCTTCTTCGGTTTTTGTCAAATCCCAAAGACTCATTTTCGTAGTACAAAAATTGGCGAAATAATAACAACAAATCTAATAATAATTAAATAAATAAATAAAATAATAACAAATCAGAGTCTAGAACAAATCAGCAAACAAACAATAAATCAGTAATAAACAAGAACGAACATAGAAGAAATCAGGTGTTAGAAATATAACGGTTACAAAATGTAACCGCTCGTGCATGCAAACAAGTAGGGAAAAATAACTGCGGTGGCGTTAACACACAAGCACCAAATATTGAATCAGAAAATTGCCTACATGTTCTCTTTTTAAAAAACTAAAAATTAATCTAATAGAACTTATAAAAGTGCAATTACTTTAATAATAGTTCAATTACCTTATCAATTCAATTCAATAGTTGAGAAAGAAATCTTCATGGCGATGAAGATCATAGCAGTGTTTTTCTTATATTTTACTGACCAGATTATTTCCTAAGACCAACAAAGATATATATGGTTAAATATGTATATAACAAAATTATCAATATACGAGAACTATATCTAGAGTATTAACTGGGATACCAGATATGTTTTGAAATACAAAAATGTGCTCCAATTGCAGATAAATAAGCATATAAGAATTCATATCTACTAATTTGTATAAGTGGTGAAGTCGAATTTTTTCAAAAATGAGTTAATTGTACTGAGGGGAACAGAATCATGTCATTCTTGTAGTGCATAAATGTCTAGGTCAGACCTTGGATCGAAGAATACAAGAATGATAGGATTCCGCTTTTCTAAGTACAGTATTCACAAGGGCTGCAGATATGTAAAATAAGGTTAAAAAATGCAATAAAAGACATTTACTGGAAATGAAAAAAAGTTGAAATATATAGAAAGATGGAGGGTTTAAAAGGTTAAATTATACTCCAAAATGTGTTATTGTAAGTAATTAATAAGTAAAGACTATCTTTGCATTCTTTAGTGAAGCTTGCCCAGTATAACTAAAAAAATTTTTCTTGTAAGCTTTTGGTCCGGAACTAAATAAAAATATGTTTTACACTGAAATACACAAAAAGAAATATGCCTATATAAAATATTTAAAAAACTAAAAATGAATATTATAGATATCATTATAGTTCAACTATCTTCTCAATTCAATTCAATAGTTGGGAAAGAAATCACCATGCTGATGAACTCTTTCAACATCATAGCAGTGTCTGAATTCATATTTTACTGACTAACGCATCTCCTAGGACCCACAAATGATAAATTAATAAATAAATTAGATTCTATATAGTTTGGTATATATGAGGCGTTCAGGATCAAAAGCGGTTAAGTAGAATTTCAAAAATTGACGTTTTCACATTTTCTGCTAGTTCAGTCTAGCAATACTTTATGCTCCCGAAACTTCAGGTTAAGAACCGGACTAAAATTATGAGAAATAAATGTCATGTTAGACAAAATTTCTTGATCAAACTAGAGAAATACACGAAAAAGTCAATTTTTGAAAATTGTAGTTACTGGTCCTGAACGCCTCACATATCCAAATTATCAAGGTATATGTTAACCTTAAATAGAGAATGTAAAATAAGTAATATCTGGGATACCAGATATTTTACTAAGTACAAATAAGTACTGTGAGTACATAAATAAGCATATAAGAAATTATATCATACTCCTTTGAGGAAAACGGCACCATTTTTCATAATTTGGAATATTTACTGGAATTATATTTCATGCTTATATAAATCTTTCTCATCTTCATAGGATCTTCTACTATAAGTCTCTAATTGCCCAATAATGGCAATATAATAAAAATCTCAGGTCTCCAAATAATGTTCATTTTTGGAATTTAACTTCTAAGAGAACTTTTTACCATATTTTAATGAATACAAAACTTACTACTTCTAGTTTATTGGCCATTTGATCGATTTACTTTTTAATTATTGATCTCTAATTATTAGCTATGTATAATGGTATGGATATTATTTTTAAAATAATTAAGCAATAAAAAAATATTATATATGGTAGTTGATTTTTGACTGAGGTTTTATTATGGTTATTGATATACCTAAATATCATCCTTATCATCATTAAATACCTATATCTAATAAAATAATAAAAATGATTACCATTAAGTAATATACTTTGCAGTGACCCAATTCTTAAAGGAGCCAAAACCGGATGCTTGCTAATTTCATTATGGGAGCCAAAATGGAGGCTTAAAGTCCCTGAAAAAAAGTGTATATATAATACTTAATTCGTACTTAAACCGATTTTTTAATAGTTTTTAAATTAAATACGTATATAAAAAAAATGTTGATGTTTAAAAAAACGTTTATGAAAGGGTATCAACGATTATTTCGATTTCTTTAATAAATAATTTTAATCAGTTTCGTCCGTTACGCATTTAAAACTTTCTAAAATATTTTAATCAAGTTTAAACAATTTTGGATTAAATATTTAGAGATAATAACGATTTTTATTATTTAATACAACTAGGTAAATCTGTACCGCCTAAAGTTACTCAAAGCGCCTAATCTTAGCTTACCGCTTAATTAGTCTTAAAAAATGGCCGGTCGCGAGTGCTTTAACTTTTTTGGTGATTTAATTTTTTCATTTTAAAATCCGATTTTAGTGCCGCAGTGCTTAGTGTGTGTGTGCAGTGAATAGTGTATAGTGTTTGGCTTTGTCCTAGATACGATATTGTGTAATAATTTAAGTAAGAATTATAAATTTCTCATTATTCTTATATTTTATTATATTGTTAAGCTTATAGTAAGTTTCTCATATTGTAATGTATGTACTAATCATTATTTCTAGTTTTCTTTTTAGATAGCTGCAATTCTATCGAGGTATGTATGTTTTTCTGCTTAATTATTCATAAATCAGAAGCGATGAGTGTGTCGAGTGCTGAGCTGCTGTACTTAAGGTTCCGGGTTCAAATCCGTGGCTATGGAAGATTAATTATTTAATCTATCAACAGGTACGGATGGACCCTGTAGGAACTGCAGATCATCCTATGGCTCACCCAGCCTCTATATAGTGGGCACCCATAATTGGGGAAATACCGTGATCTCGGACTTATCATCTCCCCGCATACTTATTGTCCAAAAAACAGTATTATCTCTACCATGTATTGAACCCTATACCCCTATAGGTTGTCGCTTTGAGTTGAGTCTCAAAAAGTTTTAACTTTTCATTTGTTTGCTTTTCAATATTCAAATTCGAAAAATACAAATAATTATGTAAAAAATAACGTAATTATGGGAAATGTACATATTTCGGAAATCATTTCATCAAAAATAAACGTTTCAACTAACATTTCAAAGAATAGATGGTATAAGTTTGTTGAAACGTTCATTTCTAGATGAAATGATTTCCGAAAAATATACACATTTCCCATACTTACATTCTTTTTTCCATACTAACTCTCATGATAATTGTATTTTTAGAAAATATTAAAAAATGAAACGAATAAACAGTTAAAAATTGTTGTATCTCAACTTGAAGCGAAAAGTTGCGGAACTGATACCATCGTTTTAATTCAAAAATTTATAATTCTTATTGCAGTGATTCTCTTATCCATATTTGATGTTCATTTAATTAGCTGTTAAATGTATGAATCTTTGATTAATTATTAACTAATGTTGAAATGATTTGTACAACTGTATTAATTTATTTATTTGATTAGTGTTACGTTATCCTTTGGTATTGAGTTGTAGATATTAAAAATTAAATATTCTTAATGACATAAATAAGCAAAAAATATTTCGGTATTGTAACTTCACTAATTTTTTTAACCCAATTACAGGTGCTAATAAAGTGATCAAGAAATGGAGGAGACAAGGGCGAAATAATGGAGTGGCAAGAAAACATCAAAGGTAACAGCATTACCAGTTATTCTTTGTTTATATCATGTGCATGTTAAATTCAAAAATATGTTTGCATAATATTGTAAAATAAAAATTATTCTGATGAAATTACCAGCTTATTCAATGCCGATATAGTATCACTCTTAAATCATATATTTTCTGATGTTTCATTTGAGTTTATTGCATTTTTTCCCTTTTCCTTCCTGTGATCCACATTATTCTGTTATTGTATACATGATCTACAGTAGAATGTTTTTCACGCAATATAAACGGATATAGTTGTAAGTTTAAATTTTACAGGATCAATTTTAGACGTGCTATTCAAAAAACATGTTGGAAATGGAATGTCAGGTTTGTCGTTCCTGAATTAAAAAGCTTCAACCAATACAATTGCTACTGAAGGCTTAATTGAAAAATTCCAATTTTTTAGTTATGTTGTTCTTTTGAAAGAGCAATATGTGCAGCATAAAATAAATGGATTTAGTTATATGTTTTAGTTTTACGGGATCAATTTTTTATGAGCTAAAAAAACCTCAATACAGTTAGTGGACTAAGTGGTTTCTCGGGTTTCTAAATAGCCAATGGTCTTCATCAAATCATATTCTAATTTTGTGATTTTGAAATCAATCGAAAGTATCAAAAATCTTCCATAAAATTATTGAACCAATATTGAAAAACTAAATTTTTTAGGTAATTATTCCGCAGGATGTCGCTTCAAGTTGAGTCACAAGTTTTAACTTTTCATTCATTCCTTAAAATTATTTAAATAATTCATCGTTGGGAAATAGTCGAAGTGATTATCGAGAAATTTGAATATATGTTCTGCATGTATTCGCTTCTAGTTGAGTCACAAGTTTTTAATTTTCATTCGTTGTCCTTTTAATATGTTCCATAAATACAAGTTAACATGAGTCCTTAGTATGGAAAAGAGGATGTAATTATGGGAAAAGTGTATACTTCAGTAATCATTTCATCTAGAAATGAGCGTTTCAACAAACATATATCATCTATACTTCGAAGTGTTAGTTGAAACTTTTATTTCTTGATGAAATGATTGCCGAAATCTAATCATTACCAATAATTACATTCTCTTTTCAGAATAACTATAAAGCTCAGAATAACTCGTATTTTTGTAAAATATTAGAAATGAAACGAGTAAACAGTTTAAACTTGTAGTTTAAACAAAACTTGTAGTTTTGTTTGTCAAACAAAAACCTGCAGAACAGATACTATTTTTTATTTCTAAGAAACTTTTTCTTTTGGTTCTAAAAGCATTAAAATGCTTAGCTGCGATAAATAACTGTCGGTTTTAGAGAGTTAGTTAGGAATTGATGAGATGTAGCCAGTTTTTCCGGGTTTAACAGCTTGTCTGTTATAAGCCTGGGAACGGATATCCATCTGTACATATTTTTACAGATTGTTTACTCGTCAGATATTTAGGGATAGCAGAGTTTTCAGAACTGGTTATTTAAGATTTATCACAATGGAAGAATAATTTGGTTTATATTTATAATGGTTTGGTTTATTACCAATTATTACCAATTACGTTCAATCATAATTGGTAGTCAGTTTAAGATTTCAGCAGCAGGATCAGATGGATTTACAGTTCCATTGATAAAGATACTTGTGAGTACTTGAGTTAATCTTAATAATAATCAAATCATATGTATTCCATTATCTTATATTTACTATTTTATTTATTTCTGAAAAGTGTTTCTGAGTAACATAGATATGGAATAAAAATTGATTAAGTTTAGTCATATGAACTATTATTTTTGAAAGTGTATAAGTTCATTTGGATCTAAAATGAATATTTTTCTTTAAATAATTATTTCATAATAAAAGATTGTCACTTCTAGTTGAGTTACAACAAGTTTTAACATTTTATTCACTTTATTTAAAAAAAATACAAGTGATTGTGAGCTTTAGTATGGAAAAAAGAATGCAATTATGGGTAATGAGTAACTAACATTTCGAAATATAGATGATATATGTTTGTTGAAACGTTCATTTCTTGATGAAATGATATCCAGAATTACATTCCATTTTCCACACTGAAGCTCACGATAAGTTGTATTTTGTATTTTTGAAAAATTTTAAAAATGAAACTAATAAACAGTTAAAACTTGTAACTCAACTCGAAACGACAACCTGTGGAACAACTTTAAAACTTGTATGAATGTTTTCTAATATACCTAAAGTATGCAACAAATTCTACTCAATGATGCAGAGTCCATGGAACAATCTGAGACATAAGATTGTGTGTTTTGTCTCTGCAGGTTTTTACTAACTAAAGAGTTTGTTATTTGCATTTTAAGTAAATATCTTTAATGTAGTCTAAGCAACTATCCAGTTTAATATAGATTGTATTAATTAATTAACATTAATATAAAAAGGGAATAATTACAGTATATATCAGTTTCTCAACATTCGGAAAATTACAGTGGGGACGAGAATGTAGTTGGCGTTTGCATAAGCTAATTAGGACCTGTAATAACTCTTACAAATTCATTTCTTTAAAGTTTGAATTTTTTTTGGTGGGGGGGAGATTATAGTTGTTCCTGATATACTCAGGTATTCTAATGTAGTACTTGTAAGCATTCATGATAACATCTTGTTTAGTCCCCCAGGTTGTTACTGTTAGTCTTTTTTTAAGACATTTTTCATTGGCCATTATTGCCTATAACAATTTTTTGACATTAGATTCATTAAATCCAATGTTCTTGTATGAAATGTTTTTCATTTTTTCCCATTAATCTAAAAAGTTAATTATTGTACACATATAGAATTGTTTTAGTTTTAAATATACTTTTTATTAATGTGAAGTTCAGTGGATTATTATTTCCCTTATGACCGATACTTTTATAAAAACCGGGTGTGCAAATACTTTTTGCCGCCACTGTATTTTATTTGTATTTACGTTTCAACATAAATTTTAGTCCAACTTTAGGGACATTTCTTGTTTTTAGTGTTCTTTTTAGCATTTTTCTAAAGAATGTTTGTTTTTCTCCACTCACTTGCCTCCAGATCAAGATAATTAAATAAATTATCAATACAAAAGTAGAGGTGAGAGACCATCTCCTTTCCTGACTCCTGTTTTGATGTTGAAACTCTTTGGCAATTCCCCTCTAAATTTTAGTTTAGCCTTTTTATTTGTTAATGTTTTAATTAGTTAATTGTCCAGTTTACTTTAAGAGTGATGAGATCACTAAGGTTTAATGGAACAATCAGTCTTCTACAATCATTTGATTTTATTATAATCAATCTTGACATATTTTGAGTCTTTCTGTGTATTCCAGTTGTAATGAATCAGTCTAGACTAAAGCTCTGCTCAATATATTTTACAGTGGGTAAAAGTTAAGGATCTGGGATTTAACAACTAATTAAATTAATATCGAAGAGGGAATGGCTGACTGTATTTATCTTGAACAATGTTGAAAATGGTTGGAGGGAGAAGTCTATGAATTTTACATAAATAATTAAATGTTTAAAAATAAATGAATATTTTATCTATATTATATTGGGCTAGTTAAGATATTGGTACATTGTATTCCTAGGCAACATGATTGTAGATAGTAACTAGTTAGAAACAAATATTGGTAGTATTTTATCAAATAATGCTTGAAAAAAAAAATAATTAAAAAAAAAGTAACTGATCTGTACAACAAAAAAAATAGTTATAAATTAATTAATTTTAAATTGATGTGTGTATGATTGACTGTGGATGTAATATTTTTATGAAGAACTTAGTCAGGGTGTGCATTAATGAAGAATTAACATAGATTATTTATATATTTATTTTTTTACGACCTACCTTCTTTGGACTAAATTTGCTTCAACTGTTTTTCCCTCTCTTTCATTCATTCTCTGTGTTTTTGTTTAATTTCTTCTGTTAAAATTGTACCTGTTTTTCATTTTGGGCTTGAGCATTCCAATGTGCCTTCCTAAGTGAAGAACATCCGGAGATGCCCCGAGCTCTTCAATGCTTTTTTCAGTATTCTTATTCATCCATTGGCCATTTTCAGTTCTTAAAGATAAATGATCACTCTTTTGTTAATTCTGCTTGGGGTTCATTCTTTGTAGATGTCTATAAAACAGATTCATCATTTTCTTATTGTATCTGTAATTCTTTTTAAAGTGTGTGTAGAGTTCCTGTTTATGGCGTGTATATTAGTCTCCTTATTTAATCAGTCCCAAATTTTTTCTCTCAGTGACTTCTAATGTATCAGTATTTTCTTATTCAGAATCAAACATTCTGCCGCATGCAGTGCTTCTGGACAGAATTTCTGTTGAGTAATGCCGAAGTTTAGCATTAATAAATATTGAATTCTTGTTGTAAACATATTTTTTAAGGTAAAATGTATAAACTTGTTTCTTCTAATCAACTCTTAATTTGATGGCTTCTTTTTCTTATATCATCGCTGTCAAAACAATACCGCCTACAACTTTTATTGAAAATAAGTTAGTAACGGTAATGCATTCTACAGGTTGAATTACACACTATTAAAAAAAGTTTTTAAGGTTTAGGGCACGCCAAGCATTTTATATATCGGTTATCTTTATCAAAGATAACCGACACATAAGATAATATATGGCGCGGTTTTTTTTCTCTCCTGTAAAATCACCCAAAGTGTACATAGGCGGTATTGTTTTGACAGCGACGATATATTTTGTTTTATTACCTAACATTAATATTTGACTGTCAATTTTGCAAATTTGACCATATATTGTTCTTACCTTCTTAGGAGCTGTCTTAATGTATGTTATGAACTTGGTTTTCTCAAAGGAGATTTTCAATTGCCTGTTCTCATAGTGATTCTATTATTTTTTTTATAGTAGCTGTATTTATTGAATCTGATAATAAAGCCGTATCATCTGCAAACACTAAACATTCTAGCCTGTTTGTATTTCTTAAAACCTAATTTGATGTTTTTATTGTTAATTCGAAACTCTTCTGTTAATTTTTTCCATTCTCTCATAACTTTTTGGAGGGCACAGTTAAAAAGTAGAGGTGAGAGACCATCTCCTTTCCTGACTCCTGTTTTGATGTTGAAACTCTTTGGCAATTCCCCTCTAAATTTTAGTTTAGCCTTTTTATTTGTTAATGTTTTAATTAGTTAATTGTCCAGTTTGCTGATATATGGTCCAACTCTAATTCTTTAAGGATTTTGAAAAGTGTGCCTCTATTAATTGAATCATAACCCATTGAAAATTTGACAAAAATGATAACAAAGGGTTTTGTACTTCCTTTAAGATACATCATTATTGATTTTAAATTTAAGATTTGTTCTTTGCACAATCTATTTTTCCTAAATAGAAAATAATTTATTTTTTCATCCATTATTTATCATTACTATTTTATCATAAAAATATTTTAATCTAATTTAGTAGTCATACCAGAAGTAAGAAATTATCAACAATCATCGATGCCTAAAAAACTGAGTAGGTTGAGGTAAAACTGAGAAGTTTGAT
Organism: Troilus luridus; assembly: GCA_964056705.1. NCBI lineage: Eukaryota > Metazoa > Arthropoda > Insecta > Hemiptera > Pentatomidae > Troilus > Troilus luridus. The sequence goes on along the minus strand of OZ057417.1, from coordinate 44,495,191 downwards.
GACCAGATTGGGTTGTAAATCATGTCAGAAAAATAGGGCTACCAAATAAACATCAGAGTAAAGGTACCGATCCTAAGGAACATTTAAACCACCTGCCCAATGCTCTTAACCCTATTTATTTAGGTACTCCTAATGTTCCATATAGTGTCGCATATATGAGGGCGGGTCAATAAGTCCGTGACTTTTTTAATTTCCCGCCTCTTAATTGAAATGGCAACACTGCTCCTGTCAACAGGCAACTGTCAGTTGACTCCTGTCTAAATTTGAACAAGCTGCGTCATTTAGTTTGTGTTTGGCAGACGTTGATAGTAGACTACCGCGCGCTGTGAGAAGAAAAAAGTTGGAAAGGAAAAAAAAAAACCAAGGCTAAGCTTGATAAATATTATGGGGACTCGGCACCATCCATTTCCATAGTAAAGAAGTGGTTTACTGAATTTCGATGTGGACGTACATGCACGGGAGATGCCGAACGTTCTGGACACCCAGTTGAGGTCTCTACACCCGAAAGGATTGAAAAAAATCACGATATGATTTTGGCCGATCGGAGATTGAAAGTGAGAGACATTGTGGAAGCCATAGGCATCTAACATGGCTCAGTGGTTTCAATTTTGAATGATCATTTGGGTATGAGAAAACTTTCCGCAAGATGGGTGCCGCGTTTGCCCACAATTGACCACAAACGCAACCGTGTGACAATTTCGCAGAAATGTTTGGCGTTGTTCAATCGCAGTATGGACGAGTTTTTGCGCCGTTTAGTAACACACCTAACCAAACAACAGTCAAAACAGTGGGTTTCTGAGGGTGAATTGGCCCCAAAGAATGCAAAGGTGGGTTTGTCAGCCAATAAAATCATGGTTTTTTGGGATGCACATGGTATAATCCACATTGACTACCTTCAAAAGGGGAAAACAATCAATGGCGAATATTATACCAACTTGTTGGGTCAATTCAATGAGGAATTGAAAAAAAAGACATATTTTTCGGAAGGGATAAAAAAATTGGAGAAACGTTGGACTAAGTGTATAGAAAGAACTCAAAGGAGACAATGTTGAAAAATAAAGTAACTTTTCATATAAAAACCTCTGTTTCATTCAAAAAGTCACGGACTTATTGACCCGCCCTCGTATCTGCATAACATAATACATAACAACCCCCAGGAATAAGCTATACTTTACTGTTTAGTGCATAAATCCAAATAATCGCAAAATCATTAGTCTTTAGTCTTTCTTTATCTTTTATATATCTTCAATGTTTTTTTATTATTTCTGAGTTGTTGATGATAAATTGCTGGTACTTAGCAATATATTTAATGGTCCTGGCATCCTTTAACTTATCTTTTCTTCCTAAAAAAATCTCTTTAATTCTGGGTAGTTCCCCTCCAATCAAGTGTTTTTTATGAAATGATGAAGGACCATTTTATCTCTAAAATTGTATTATTGCCAGAACTAACAATAAGCTTATTTAATTTGTGAAGATTATAATATTGTTACGGATACAGATCGGACGAGAACCGACTGAGAAGATTAGGCAAACAATGGGATTAAGCGGAAGGGATTATAGAATGGCGTAGAAGCTTCTGGATCGGGCTCGATGAGACTAGGCGGTTCTCGGTCTTCTTCCGAGAAATCCCCACCCCGACCGGCCTTGCCTATATAAAAAGGACAGCTGTTCTGGCCGCGGCAGTAGTAATAAGACGAGTCAGTAATAAGCCAGTGAGTAGCAGTCGTTAACTAATGGCAGTGTGTGTGAGTTAGTTAGTATTAGTATCAGTCTGTATTAAGTGCTTAGTGAGCAACAGTGACAATTAGTGGCCGTGGAATAAGTGTAATAAACTGTGTGGCAGTTTGTCATATTTGGAGAGTCTTACGGTCGGTGGACTTTAGTTAGCGAACTGTAAGTGTTAATTTGTAATTGTAAACTATAGTGTAATATTATTGTATTTGTGCAAATTTATATATAAATAGTTTAGTTATTTAGTATTACCAAAATCTTATATTGTTTGTATATTATTTTAGAAATTAGATAACATTAAGTAGAATATTGTTATTGTAATTTAGTTTAATAATTTAGCTGTTTTAAATAATCTCATTGTATTCTTTTTAATTTTTTAATAAATATTAGATTCTTGAATTAAGTAATAGTTTAGTCCATTTTACACCCAGTAGCCCGTAACAATATATAATATTTGATTCAGCCATTAAAAAAAATATATATTTAAGAAACAAAACTTGTGAAACCATTGGTGAAATATTTTCTTTGTAATGCATAATTTTGATTGATAAAAGAAAATTATTAAAATGCACAATACATATTATTTTTTATTTTTTTTAAATGATGATATAAATATTTTTTCCGAATATAAGATAGTATATAGTTATCATGATTCGTATTTTTTATCTATTTTTTTTTATTTTGATATACTTATTTGACAATTTATAAATACTTTACGTATTTTAACGTAATAATATTACAATTAATATTTAGCCTTGGCCAGATATATATATATTGTTCCTTTTTCTGTTCATGTTTGTTATTTCTAAAGGGACTTAGTCCCAGAATAAAGTTACTTTTCTATTCTATTCTATATATATTATTTTTACAAGAATAGTCATTTAGGCTACATATTTTTGGAATATTATTTAACATGATAGCTATATACAGGGTGTCCCATTTCTAGTGGATCAAACGTTTTTAACTTTTAAACAAAACAAAATTCAGAAAAACGTTTCAGGTACAAGTTGTAGTTATTCAGGCCTAGTTTGAAGAAATAAAAAAACATTTTTTGGTTTTTCAGTTTAAATGTTCAATATCGACCTTCAAACAATGTGGTTTCCTCTTGACCCCTATTTATTTATTTTTCTGAAATGTACAATACAAAACATTAAAACTTATAAAATATTAACAGTGGCGGAAAATGTAGAAAATTAACAATTTTTTCTATAAAAACGTCGAAACAGAAGGTTTTTAAATGTCCGGACATTTTCTGAAAGATTCCAAATACCTTGATTAGTGAGTTATTACGACTAAAAACTCTTAAATAAAATAACTTAATGCTACATTACGTTTCCTCCTAAAGGAGGTATACTAAAGTATTGAACTTTAAATGATTTTTCGGTACTTGAGTACATAACGCACGGCAATAGCAGGCCAATGTTCTGCGCATGCCCCAGCGGTTACATTTTATAACAGTTACATTTCTACCAGTTACCTTGGATAACCTTACATTTTTGACAGACATCATTGTTTGTTTACTAGTCTGTTCGAGCGTTGTTGTGTTTGTTGCTCAGTTGTTCTTTGTTATTAATACAAGATAATGTCGATATTTTGTTGTTTCGTGTTTGTTAGTTATACGACAATCCTTTTTTGGGATTTGGCAAGAACGGAGGAAGATGCAATTCATTTTTGCCAGGAGAAAAACATTTCGCAGAAAAAAAGGAAATGTAGCAACTCCCATAAAATGAAGCTATACCTTGGATATCGTAAGTTTTGGAGATGTGATATCAGACAGTGTAATGAGCAAGTGGGACTTAGGAAAGACAATTGGTTCGAGGGAAGCAAAATTTCACTATGTACAGGTATAAGATTTATATATTGTTGGTGCGAGGAGTTGAACTCGATTAAATTTTGTGCATAGCAGCTTAAAATATCCAATAAAACTATTATAGTTTGGAATAATTATATGCGGGAATTATGTGTATATAACCCATTTTCCACCGAAATGCGATTGATTGTTAAGTTTTTAAATAATTTATTGAATTTTATATATGTTCCATTATTTTACATCCTACACTTATTATTTATGATTAAATGTACTTATTATTTATTTATTATAATTATAGTTTTAAATAATTATTTTAATTTAAAATCGTTTATATATTCCATTATTTATTGAGATCTCATTATTATATTATTTACATTATATATTATATTATTATATATATTATTTATTTATATTATTATATATATTATTTATTTATATTATATATGTTATTGTTTTATAATATGTTATATATTAAATTATATTGTTATTACTTGGATTTATTTATTTCCAATATTATTACATTCCTATTTTGATTTGAATCTGAGATCGCCTCCCTTCGGATATTTTGAAGAGAAAAGATTTGCCGCCCGGCGGCAAATCTTTTCTCTTCAAAATATCCGAAGGGAGGCGATCTCAGATTCAAATCAAAATATTTTAAAAGGTTATCCAAGGTAACTGGTAGAAATGTAACTGTTATAAAATGTAACCGCTGGGGCATGCGCAGAACATTGGCCTGCTAGTGCCGTGCGTTATATACTCAAGTACCGATTTTTCTACTTAAACTATGAAATATAGAAAAATATAAATAAATAGGGGTCAAGAGGAAACTACAAACAATGTAGTTTCCTCTTGACCATAGGTCGATATTGACCATTTAAATTGAAAAACCAAAAAATGTTTTTTTGTTTCTTCAAACTAGGCCTGAATAACTACAACTTTTACCTGAATCGTTTATCTGAATTTTGTTTCATTTAAAAGTTAAAAACGTTTGATCCACTTGAAATGGGACACCATGTATATTAATTTAGTTTACTCAGCTGTTATTAGATAATTAAAACTAGCTACAAAGTTTCACTATCTTGTTGTTTTTATTATTTATTTATTTATAATATTGGAGAAAATAATAACCTCCATCAGTTGTTGATGGTCACTTGTTTCTGTTTTGAAAAATTGTTGCACTTGAGTGAACAGCGATTGATTCTTCTGAAATTCATTTAATATTCCTTGTATTCTTATTGATTAGGGGGAGGAATAGACATCAACTTAGTCTGAATATTTTATGTTGTGTATCTTCTTTCAGGATAAAAGTATTTTTAAAGAATGATGGTTACCTACTAAGAATGTTATTGGAATATATATGTATATTCCATCTTTAATGATCCATTTTATATTGTTGGATTGTAATTAGCAAAGCAATGGTAATTTATTTGAATTAAAATGTTTCCCAATTTTTAAAATAAATTATTGATATGTTGCATTTTAATTAATTTTAAAAAGTGTTTTTTTCACTCACAATTAATTCAATATATATTTATATTCAGAAGTTTCTTTTTACAGACGATCAATAAATATGCACTTACTTTTTTTATCTATTTGAGATTTTTTTATTCACATATTCAGGCTTTTAATAAAACAGTCTTGTTCGCTGTTAGACATGAATATGAGAACTAGCAATCTTTAAATCAAAGTATAGTTTATGCTCATTATATAAACATTAAGAGCCTGAAAAGTTATCTTTATTTTGTGTAAAATTTATTGTTAGCACCGTTTTCCACATTTGTAAATAAATATGCATTTATTTTTTTAGCAATGTTTCGAGATTTTATTATTCAAAGAATAATAATTGCTTTTAATAAAACAGTCTTATTCACTGTTATACATGTATATGTGAACTATAAAATAGTTTATGTACGTTGAATGAGCTTTAAAACAAATATTACAAATAACCTGTAAATAAAAAACATATTATGAGCAGTAGAGAAAAAACAATATTTCAATTATTTAAGCCATTCATTTATAAATAAATTTGTATTTCCAAAATTATTAAATAAAATATTAAGAAAAATAAAATCACATTGTTTCATTTAGGGTGTTATGTCTTTGAATTTAGATTGTGTCTATTTGTTTTGATGCTAATTGAAGCTTTCTGAGTGAGTCATTTTTCAATTGATGCTAGTTGACTGGGTCAAACTAAGGCCAGATTTCATTTTAGTGTAGATTTCCATAGAATCAACATACATTAATAATGTTGATTTGTGTATTTAAATTTATTTCAAACTTTAAATTTCATTAAAATTAGTTGCTAGAAAGATTGAAAAATAAATAACAATAATACAAGCAAACAAAAGTAGTATAGTTTATCAGTGACTTTAGCCTAGTAAATTAAGGAATATGACAATTCTAAAATCTTCAACCATCACCAAAATATATTTATATTCATCAAATGAACTTTAAGACCATCTAAAAAACTTACATTATAAGCCTAGATTAAAAAATACTATGTTATAAAATAGATTATGTCTATTTGTTTTGATACTAATTGAAGATTTCTGGGAGAGTCATTTTTCAATTGATGCTAGTCCACTGGAATAAACTAAGGCCAGATTTAATTTAGTTTAGATTTAAATAGAATCAACATTTATAATTAGTTAATTTATGTGTATAAATTCATTAGAGGGGAGCGGAGTGGCTCAGTGGTAGAGCACTGAGTTGCCATGCCGGAAATCTTGTTTCAAATGCGGGCAAGAATTTTATTTAGTCTATTTGCAACCGGAGATGGATCATATAGGATCTTGGACCCTCCTGAGGCTCACCCAGCTTCTATAAAATATTATAAAAATAGGGTACCCAAAATAAGGGGGGGGGGATCTGGCAGTTGAGTGTGACCTAGGAAAAGTCACCTCCTTGCAGAGCCGTTGTCGATGAAACGGTACTGTCTCTACCACGTACTGAACCCCAGACACGTTTACAGGTTGTAGTGGTATAGGTTTTTTTAAATTTAATAGAAACTGTAAATTAATTAAATAAGTTTATTACAATTAATTGATAGAAAGATAGAAGAAAAACAAAAGGATACAGTTTAACAGCATATTAAATTAAGGAATATGACAATTGAACTTTAAAACCCTTAAAAAATTTATATCGTAAGCCATGTTTAAAAAAAAAAAACTTATGGATATAAATTTTTAAAATTAATTTAATATATTTCAATCATATAAGGTATTGTTTTATTCATAAATTTGTATTATCAATTTACAAAATAGAAATTATTATGAGAAATAATATCCCTTGTTAGATGCTGATGCTGGATTTTGTGTCTATGAATTTAGATTATGTCTATTTGTTGTGATAGTAATTGAAGACTTCTGAGTGAGTCATTTTTCAATTGATGCTACTCGGCTGGCCAGATTTCATTTTAATTTGTGTCTGCATAGAATGCATAGAATGCAGACATAAATTAAAATGAAATCTGGCCAGCCGAGTAGCATCAATTGAAAAATGACTCACTCAGAAGTCTTCAATTACTATCACAACAAATAGACATAATCTAAATTCATAGACACAAAATCCAGCATCAGCATCTAACAAGGGATATTATTTCTCATAATAATTTCTATTTTGTAAATTGATAATACAAATTTATGAATAAAACAATACCTTATATGATTGAAATATATTAAATTAATTTTAAAAATTTATATCCATAAGTTTTTTTTTTTTAAACATGGCTTACGATATAAATTTTTTAAGGGTTTTAAAGTTCAATTGTCATATTCCTTAATTTAATATGCTGTTAAACTGTATCCTTTTGTTTTTCTTCTATCTTTCTATCAATTAATTGTTATAAACTTATTTAATTAATTTACAGTTTCTATTAAATTTAAAAAAACCTATACCACTACAACCTGTAAACGTGTCTGGGTAGAAGACGGGTAGAAGAATATAATTATTAATTATTAAGTATTATATTTGAATCTTAAGATATCTTGTTAGGCTTTTGATTGTTTAATAAGATATCTCTGGTTCTTGGTTAGTTCTGTACCTCTCTTAACATCTTAAATAGTAAAAACATTAAATAATTCTCTTTAAAGAAAGTATTTAATAATAATGATGAACCATTATTAATGCAACACTGTTTTTTTTTAAATTATGGTTATAAAATGTTATAACTATTATAGCCTCTAGTAGTAGTTTTACTAATATTTTGTGATCTGATCTAGTTGACACAAATTATATAGTTCATAAAATGCCAAAAAGTTTTGTCAGCAAGAGATGAAAAATAACACAATATGAAATAATTTAGCTATGAAGTTTTTATTAATTAAAATTGTTCTGTATCATCATCTAATTATTTTTATTTTTCTCTCTCTCGGGCAAAGATCAAAGTTACTATCATAATTTTATTAATATTAGCATATCATTCAACACTTTAAGTGACCATAAGCTTACTTTTTAAAAATTGTAACAGTTTTAAAAATGAATGTAAGATCATGCAAAGACAAAATATATATATAGTTTGAAAATTACCAAAAATTATGTTAAGAAGGGTACATTACACATAATAAAATAATTTTATAATAGGTTTTTTTATTTTAAGTAATTTTTGGTTTAAATTTTTTTATTAATAAAAATGTGGTACTAAAATGCAGTATTATCTCTTGATATAAACAAATTATGTTTATTAAACAGAGAATTATATTAGATAATTTACGATCATAATATTGTTTATGGAGTGAAATGAAAATCGTGATAGATGGTTATTATTAGTTATTTAAATGACTATTATGAACTATAATTATTATTATATTGTAGAGTTTCTTATTTGATAATTCACAATCATTTTATTGTTAATTGAGTAACATAAAAATCGGTTTAGATGGTTCTTATAAACAAATATATAAATGATTATTATAAACTATGACTATTACCATAAAATATAGTGTCCGATCGCGGGTTCATAGCCCGTCAGGTGGCCCTAGGATTTTATAAAGGGAGTAAAAAATCCTTGGTTATGCCGTCCTTCAGAAGGGACGTTAAACGGGGGTCCCGAGCCTGTACGATGTCAGGTACTCTAAAAATCCTTATCCTAATTAAACCTGGATAGGAAAAATTTAGACCTCCCAATCTAGCATCGTCCGATTAGCAGCATGAAGTGACGTTAAATGAACAGACACTAAATATAGTGTCCTATTAGATAATTTACGATCATAAAATTGTTTATGGAGCTTTATAGTTATTGATAGTCATTGAATATAAATATTAAACATTCTTAATTGAGTTGTTGTTTATTATTCATAATTATGAATAACTAACTGAAGTTAATTCAATACCTATCCTACAAAGAGTTCGTTCACTCTGCTAATTAGAGGTATATATAAATGTCTATTATGAACAATAAATATTAATATATAATTTATAATCGTAATATTGTTAATAGAGTTATAGGTGTCTATTCATAATAATGTTATCCCTTTTGAAATTTTGTGTTCACTCGAATAAATTTATAGATACACTAATAAAGTTAATTCAATACCAATCCTTTTAAGAGTTTGTTCACTCGGGTATATCAGAGCTTTATACACCTTGCCATTTTATATATATATGAGAGAAGGGACGGAGTGTCCTGTAATTCATAGAGGCCTAAGGACACAACAGGTGTTAACTCGGGACGTGTGTAAAGCGACCGAGATGAGATAAACCGCGTGGCTTCCATGTTGAGTCGATGCCGCGCCTGCGCAGCCCACACTTACCCCCACTCCTCCTACTCCGGGTTACCCCCACTCCTACACCTCGCCCTCACATCTCATGCCAACGTCTGAGCCAGTGTCTAGCTCGTCCGCGCTCCATCTATTATTATGGATACGTGACTCTCTTTAGAATCCTTATCAGTTCGTTGTTTCGTTTATAATCTCTCGCCTTTCGATACTTCTTGTGTATCTGCAGTCGAAAAATCCGTTGACAGTTCCGAATAATTTTTTTTTTTCAGGAGGTACATGTGTCTTTGAACATTTTTAGTTACTATTCAAGTGGATGTTATTTTAGTGTGTGTCATAAAGAAAATTGTGTTCTGAAACCTTTTTTGTTCTTAAATATACATACATTAATAGGGCGTGGTTTGTATTACGTATATTAACTGTGCATAGTGCTTTAGTCTGTAATAAAAAACTATTGAAGAAGTTATGTCAACCTGCTTTTTATCAGTGCTCCAACCAAGTTGTATTTTCTGGTCTAACAAGAATTTTTTCCAGTGTTGAAGAATTCCAGAGGTAATCTAAACCCTATTATAATAACAAAATACTATTAAGTCATATTAATTTTATTTATACTTTTTGTAAAAAAAAAAAAAAAGGACTTAGTTCGTTTTGCCACGATTCCATCTCGTGTCTTTATTGCTAGAAAGAGTTACAGTCATTTCCCAAATGTAAGTATGCGATATCAGTAATTGTATCAATAAACGACTTCCCGTCCCAGGTGAGATTATAAACACGGAATGTACGGGCTATAAAATTCGATTTATTTTACTTTCCTTCGTAAAGAAAAAAGAAGAAAAAATATTATTTCTTTAAATAACTAATTATAAACTATACTAATTAAGAATACACATGGACTGCACTACGAGTTTTTATCCGCCGGTCAAACTGATAAGAGAAGCCGAAACTTGAGGCTCGTCTACGTATTCCTTTCGTTTCATTCCTTAATATTCCTTTCTTATTGTTTAATTTATGTTTGATTATGCATAATTTATTATAATTATTAGTTAATTAATCATTTTTATAATTCGTCAGACAATATTAAAACATTTAATATCACAGACTGTTTAGAGGTTGTCGCTTCGAGTTAAGTTACAAGTTTTAACTACTTATTCGTATCATTTTTAATATTTTCCAAAACTAGAAGTTATCGTGAGCCTTCAGTATGGTAAAGATAATGTAATTATGGGTAATCAGTATTCGGTAATCAATTCAATTCGAGTTGAAGTTTTCAACAAACATGTATCATCTATACTTCGAAATGTTAGTTGTAACTTTTATTTCTAGATGAAATGATTACCGAAGTATACACATTTTTCGTCATTACATTCTCTTTTCGATAATTATTCCGCGGGTTGTCGCTTCGAGTTGAGTCACTGCAAATTTTAACGTTCGTTTCAATATTTTCCCTAAAATACAAGTTATCCATTATCTTTAGTATGGAAAAGAGACTGAAATTATGGATAATGAGTAGATTTCGATAATAATTTCATCAAGAAATAAAAGTTTCAACTAATGTTTTGATTTATAGATGATATATATATGTTTGTTGAAACGTTCATTTCTGGATGAAATGATTACCGAAGTATGCACATTTCCCATAATTACATTCTCTTTTCCAAACCAAAGCTCACGATAACTTGTATTTTTTTTAAATATTAAAAGGGAAACGTTTAAATTACCAAGATTGAGATAATTTTTTTTTATTACTCGTCTCATAGTACATAAACATTTGTTATGAATGAATATTAAATATGCATGTCAAAATATTTTATTTGTACTAATTAACTATTTAAACTGTACTATAATATAAATTTGAGTATATTTTCAATTTCTCTGAGTAGAATTTTTAAATTCACTTTAATCAGCACTCCAGAAGCCTACATGATATCTTACTATACGTTACCGAAATTTATATTTTGCCATAAAATGATATTTATGTGACATATATGGCAAATGTGTCGTGTGACATCCTTACCCTTCTGGAAAAATGCAATATCTTGAAGTGGTTTTACAGAAGGGGGGTGTAGGGCATATGTTTTCTCATGTAGATTGAGTTATACCGAACAGTAAAAGGAATATTATATTTTTCATGTGTATTTTTATTCACTCTCTATGTTTTAAGTACATATGTTGCCTCCATGCTTATTAAATTAGTTACTCTTACTCTCAAAAACAAAAAAAAATTGCCTCGAATTAATTATTTTAGTGATTAAAGAATTCCTGGTATTATTTGAAAATATCCTTTATAATAGGTTTTCGTAGAAGTTATTTATATTTTAATATTAATAAACTCTAATGGTTTATATGTATAAATTATGTTTTAGCCCGACCGAACCAAGTCAATATTCATAAAATTTTCACAGATTTAAAGCTTTCGGTTATTTAAATAATTCATAGTTGGGAAATAGTCGAAGTGATTTAAAATACATTTAGGTATATGTTCCGCAGATTGTCGCTTCGAGTGGAGTCACAAGTTTTAACATTTCATTCGTTCCTTTTAATATTTTCCGAAAATACAAGTTATCTTGTGCTTTATTTTGGAAAAGATAATGTAATTGTAGGTATTGTGATTGCGTATACTTTGTTGATAATTTAATATAGAAATGAACGTTTCAACAAACATGTACTTACGAAATGTTAGTTAAAACTTTTCTTTTTTGATGAAATGATTACATCCCATTTTCCACACTAAAGCTCACGATAACTTGTATTACGAATAAACAGTTAAAACTTGTTACACGATTCAAACCGACAATCTGCGGAATAATTACCAATTATATTGTTTCTCTAAAAAAAAAAATCGTATTATTTTTAAATATCTTTATAATGGGTTTCATAAAAGCTATTTATATTTTAATATTAACAAACACTAATGGTTTATATGCATATTAAATTTTTAGGCCGACCGAAACAAGTCGATATTCATAAAAATTTTACGGATTTAAAGCTTTCGGTTATTTAAATAATTCATCGTTCGGTTGTTGCTTTGAGTTAAGTTACAAGTTCTATATTTATAAATTATTTTATTTATTGTTATTTGATGGTCATTATTTAAATATTTTTTTTATTTTGAAGAGAAAATATTATTATAATATAAAGATTAACATTATACAGGGTTCGAATCCCGCCCAGGACAAATCTTTTCTCTTCAAAATAAAAAAATATTTAAGTTGTTAATTTCTTTCCCTTTTAATATTTTCCAAAAATAATAGTTAACATGAGTTTTAGTATCGAAAATAAGATGTAATTATGGGTAATGTGTATACTTCGGTGATCATTTCATCAAGAAATGACGTTTCAACAAAAATGTAACATCTATACTTCGAAATGTTAGTTGAAACTTGTTTCTTGGTTAAATGATTACAGAAATTTACTAATTACCTATAATCAGATTCTCTTTACCATACCACAGCTCGTGATAACTTTTATATTTGAAAAATATTAAAAATGAAACGAATAATCGGTAAAACATTGTTGTAACTCCATTCAAAGCGACAACCTGCGGAATAATTACGGAAATTTGTGAAGGAAATGTTAAAATATAATAGGATCTTTTGCTTCCGGCCATTAATAATTTTAAAATAATTAAAAAATCTTTTTTTTCGAAATAAAAAGGATAATTAATTATACAATTACTATTCATCTTTCATTTTTTCAATGAAGATGAATATAATTTGTTTAAATTTTCAATTATCTAAAATATGTGGTACAGCGAATTACTATTTGCGAATAGATTTTTTTGTTCATTGTTACGTAATTTTTCCTACACACCTTTAATATTTCCTTATCAGTCGTCACGTAAATCATTGCTGATAAACGCTTGACAAAGAATCGACCTTATGAATCATATTAATTTTTATTTTTACAGTTTTTATCTCCCTTATTAATTATTTTTATGTATTTTTTCCTAAATAAAATCAATTATTCAACAAAACAAATTTTCTTAAACCAATAATATTAAATTAAACAATATATTGGTTTTATTTATCAATAATAACAAGAATTAATTTCATTTTATAAGCCATTACAGGAAACTAATGTTAATATGCGTTTTAAATTTTATGGAAATGGGCGTTTTAGCATGACGATCAATCTTAATATGTTTTAATGCCCCGGTTTGTCGTATATTACGATTGATTCATTTCATTGTATATTATATTATATTTCCATCTACATTATATTATATTCACTTATCAATCAGAGTTAATATTTAAAAAAAATAAATTAATATTTACAAAACTAATTATTAAATAAATTATATTTTCCGTGATGATTACTTTTATTTTTAAGATTGCTTGTGTTTATTATTTTAATCCATTAAATAATTTGTTTTTAAAAGTAGTCTAACTACATTTTTTCATTTATGGAGATATTAAGGGGTTTATTTTTTAATTTACTTAAAAATATGGACAAACCTTATGTTATTAACACTTAGCAAAGAGTGATTTCAACACCATTCCCCTTTTAAATTTTATTTCGAAATAATAATTATTAAAATTATTTAAAAGAATAACGATTGATTTTTTTTAGTTCCAAATTGACATATACCACTTTCAAAAATAACACTAATAAATGATTTAAGTAGTTTTTAATCATTTATTTCACAAATTTCTTTATATTAATTTCTTAGGTATCAGTTCCGCAGGTTGTCGTTTATACTTAAATCACTACAAGTTTTAAATTTTCCTTCGTTTCATTTTTTATTATCCTCGAAAATAAAAATATTTTGAGCGAATTATTTCTCGCTTAGATATATCTAATCAATATGTTCATCTACGAATGTTATGGAAATAATATTGATAATTTTAGTTACAAAATTGGTATACATGCAGAAAGAAATTTTTCTCAACTATTTCCGAAATCAGGAATTTTCCACTTTCGGGAAAGCCAACAGTTCCTCGCTTTTTTATTTCTATTCCTCGTCAATTATTTCTATAAATTAATTGATATATTTATCAATAAATGTTATGGAAATTAGAATTATAATTTTTGTTACCACATTATAAAAGTTATTATGCAGAATATTAGAGACTCTTATGATCCGTTGGTGTTGTGAAGTTAGAGCGGTACCCTCTTCGAATTCCAAAGTTTCAAGTGTTTATTACAAAGAGAACAGAATATTTTAACCTGCAGTAAGGGAGATATAAAATTTATTATTTTGTTCGAGGGTTAAACTCCTTTAAAATAAAACAGCAAGTTTGAGTGCCGGGGAGATGTTTGAACTCAGAGAATTAGCTACATTGTTCGATCAATTGACAATGAAATAGTATTTAATACTTAACTCATTAATTTTATTTACGATTTCATATTTATTAAAAATAAAAATTTTTGACAGTTGTGTGTGAATTGTGTTAAGTGGTATTTTAATTCTAATTTTTTAAAAAATGTACCACTACAGCACAAGTCTTGGGCCTAGTACATGATAGTGACTAGGAAGTTTATCCGAGATCACACTTAACCGTTCGGTTTTTTCTTCTTTATAGAGGCTAGGTGAGCCCCAGGAGGGTCGGCAGATCCCACAAGATAGATCTACGACCCTTCATGAGTTTTAGTGGTACAGTTTTTTTTTTAAATATATGAATCTTATTTGTACATTTCAAAATTAAACCAACGATGTATTTGCTGATTATAATAATTATAAAACAGACAAATTATTTTTATTTTTAACGAAGTTTATTTTAATGTTACATAGGCACTTAACACAATAACCTTTGTGAGTTTTAATTGTACAGTCCTTTTATTTTATTTTTTTTATTATATCTGAATATTATGTATTGATTTTAAAATTGAACAAATGGTTTATTGCAGAATATAATTTTTAAAAAACAAACAAACAATTTATCCAGTCTGTTTATATTCTTTTTTTATTAAGACGTTTCAACAAAATTTATGTCATTTTGAATCTTTTTTCATACTTTTTCTGCATCCTTTAATAATCAAACATAACTTGAAAAAGTTATAAGCCATACATCTCATAAAAAGCATTTTCAATTTCATAAATAATTGTACAATGATATATATATTTTCCTGGGGATAAGCTATCCTCCATGGTCATTGTTAATATTAAAATCTGTTAACAATTACAATTTTAATTCTCAGGATCCATGGTCCATTTTTGCACTTGATTATTGTCAAGATGAATCTTCGTGAATAGCTTCGTTTCGATGAGACGCCCAACAATTTCCTGTGCGAAAATTCTCGATTGTGGTAGCTAAAAGAGGTAGCAAGGATAAAATATGTCGATTTGATGATTCTCAAAAATTTATTGCTGACTAGATTTTTTTTTGTTAAATCTCAAGATAATTATCTAAATTATTTGAAAAAATATTTGTCCTACAAAATGTATGTTTTGATCAAAGATCCCCTCCTTCCAACGTGTATCAATAACGAGGTCATCAAAAATGATTACTAACCAGCTGGTTTTTTTTACTTCTTCTTTTTTGACTTCGTTATCGATACATATTGGAAGGAGGGGACTCTATGATCAAACCATACATTTTGTCGGACAAATATTTTTTCAAATAACTTAGATAATTATTTTGAGATTTAACAAAAAAAAAAACCCAGTCGGTAATAAATTTTTGAGAATCATCAAATCGACATATTTCATCCTTGCTATCTCTGTTAGCTACCACAATCGAGAATTTTCGCACAGGAAATTGTTGGGCGTCTCATCGAAACGAAGCTATTCACGAAGATTCAGCTTGATACTAATCAACTGAAAAAATGGACCATGGATCCTGGACTAATACCACTTACGAATTTTCGTGTTACATTTTTTTAATCGAATAATTAGGTTGAGGGATTAAGTACTGTATTATATTATATTGGAAACATGTTTCTTTTTTTTTAAATATATATTTATTTTTACTAGTTTCTAACCAATTTCCTCTTGTGTTTTAGCCATCCTACGAGAAATGGAAGGAATATTGCGAGGATTTTTGCCGTGCTTGTTGGTCCTTAGTTCGCTGCTGGTGACGACCACTCATGGTAAGTCAACACAAACTAGTTTATAGCTAGCTCGTAAGTCATCTCAGTTCTAGTCTAGTCTTCTCTTATCATTGATTACACAGCCGACCCCAGAGGTTTTAGCCTTATCTCATCCATGATTATTGTCAGGGCAACCTAGGGTTTTTTTTAAGTATTTTATTTTCTTTTTAGGAAATTCTCATCTTCGTAGGAGTTTTGGAGAAACTCTCCCTTTTTTTCAGAAACAGATACAGCATTGATTATATATATATATTTTTTATTCATCTTAACTTTCCCCCACATATTTTACAGGTTGGAGTAGTAATATACGAGTATAACAAACTATTGATACCGAATAGAGACATGACTAATTTTTATACGGTTTGACAAATAATTTATAATTTTGAAATTAGAGTGCTGCCAGTGGGTAGTGCCTCTACATGTCCTTTCATGTATCTAGTTAGTCATATAGCCCTTGTACTAGATGTATATATTACACTTGTACAATTCAATAAAATAATTTAAAAAAATAAATTTGAAAAGATGCGTAAAATGCATTATTCATGATTGGAAACAACATACTTTAATTATGTTTGACATTGTGGAAAAAATATTAATGATTTTTAGGGATTTTTAACCATTTTGTTAAAAATGTTGAGTGGGTTTTGAGAAACTCCCTTTTTTTTAAACACTATTTTTTTAAATATAGCAATCCTTTTTACATTCTTTGGCACATAATTAATATGGGTTACAGAAAAAAATAATATGTGAGTTACGTGCCAATTTTGCTATGAAAATAGGGCACAAATTATTTAGGTATAATTTACTTATTTAGCTTCTCAATGATTATTGTCAGCGAAACTCCAAGTTTGTTTTATTTTTAAGAATTCCCTATAAGTGTTGATATATTTTGTCATTTATAATAATTTTAACCTAAGTGTCATACCCATTAATCACAATATCATAAAAGAAGCTGTCTGTAAACTTCATAAAATTTCGAAACAACTTACTTATTAGAATTTCGAACCGATTGAAGGTCTTCGGGGCTAAATAAACAATATAATAAAGAAATAGTTGGATACACATTAATAACAGTAACGATAAAAATAATATTTATAAAATAGTAAAAAAATAATGGGTGAACTATTTTTTTTTTTTTAAATTCGTATTAAGCTGCTATGGACGACATATTTACAATGAATATAAGTTTCTTTTTCCCTCTCTGTACCTTGTTCTTCTACCAGGTAGAATAATGTTTGTAAAAATACTATAGATTTAATTCAGAGATTCAAGACCGTACCGAGATTACATGAACTAATAAATTGTTATCGTAAAAGTGTTAAGCGAAGTAAAGTAAAAGCGGATACACGAGATATTCGTTCTAAAATTTAAACATCTTAGTCGTGTTGCGTAGCTCTTCATTCCAGCAGGGGAAGGGAGTGCTGAAGGTCCATAGGACACTCCTGGGGCTCACCCAGCCTTTATTATGTAGGTACCCAAAGTAGGTGGAAAAATATGACGGTTAAGGGTGATCTGGGACATTCCTGCACAACCGTTGTCTAAGGAACAGTACAGTCCCTACCATTTACTGAATGGCCCTTAATGGGTTGTATTGGTAAAGCTTTTTTTCTTTTTTTCATTCCATTTATTCCCAATAACTCCCTCCTTGTTTCCCTACCCCTAAAACTCTTAGGAGAGACACTCTTCAGGAAGAAACAAGAGGAGATATAAAATTCTATGGCGTCATTAGGAAAATCCTCCGGGATGCAGTTCTGTATAAAGAGTTGGAGGGAGGAAATAGCAATAAATAGTTATCCAGAAGGGGAAGATCGTAGAACCTGGAGTCACGTCTGGGGGAAGAAGGACTCTGGAATAGTTGGGATCAGGTGGGAGTATTGTGGTCCTCACAACTCTCCAACGGTATTCTTCACGCTTTTATGGCTTTCCTCTGACGTGCATGTGTCTCTTAGTGTTTTATTGGACGTTGATGATATATCTCAATCGGGGAAAATGTTTTGAAACCCCGATCATGAAGATAATTGGTCGTTTATAATCCTATTGTGTTGGATAGTATGCGGGCGCGTGGAGTCCGTCAGAGGGAATGGAGTCATGTGGCTATGACTTGATTCTAACGATAATAGTTTTAATGACCGTCATTTCTTATGTACTGAAATTGAAATATCACTCCTTCAAAAGGACGTGGTCATACCTCATAAAACCTATTTTTTCAATGGATGTATTTGAAAGTTCTATGTGAGTTAAAAAAAAAACTGCATTGGGTATTGGTAAAGCCAAACATACTTATTATAATGATGGTATTGAAATTCTTTCATTAACCATCAGAACATTTTTAAAGAATTTAAACTTTTTTTTAAATTTTAACTCATTTAATTATTCCCATAAAACATGATACACCGCAAAATATGACCTTATTAAGAATGAAACTCTACCATTACAAAGTAATACCATTCGCTCTTTAACTAGCCGGTTTATTCTGTGAACTTAGTTTTTCATAAATAATTCTTTATTATTCCATCAAAAATATAGCAATAATAACTTAGTAATAAATAAATTTAAATAAAAATAAAACAAAAAAGAAGAATAAAAGATAAGTCAAGCTAATGAAACAGAAAATAGATAATCTTCATTGCTGTTCATTAATAAATAATAATAATTTTAAAAAACTGTACCACTACAACCCATAAAGCGTCGGTTCAGTACACGGTAGAGATTGTACTACTTCTAGGACATAGTACTATTTCCCCCTCTTATTTTGGGTACCCAATTTATAGAGACTGGGTGAGCCCCAAGAGGGTCCTAGTTCCCATTGGATCCATCTTCGGTAAGGCAACTCAGCGCTCTACCTCTGAGCCACTCCGCTCCCTGATATAGGAAATATAATTTACTAAAAATACCAGGATTTTTCAAATAAAATAAAATAACAAAGTCATTGAAGAACTCAAAGTCTCTCCGTATGGCATTTGAGGACGTTCTTCACTTGGGAAAAAAATTTAGAATGCTCAAGGTTTTCAAGAAATACCAAAAAGAATAAAATACGCAATTTAGATAGAAGAAAGAGCGAAAATTTAGGGAATGAATGAAAAAGATACGGAATAGAAGAAAAGATACAAACGTAGTCCAAAGTGGCTCAGTCGTAATAAAATAAAATAAAATATCAAAATAAAAAATGGCTAATAAAAATAAACTGTGGAATGGGTCATAAAATTTCGTAATAAAAATAAGAAACAACTTACTAAGGCATAATTCACTTACTTATCTAAGTTTTTTTACTTAATTTTATTTTTATAAAATAAAATTTTCTTTTTTTTTACTAGGTAAAGATTTTGATATATATATATATATAGATATAACAATATGTTTTACTTGGGTATCATACCCATTATTAACAGCTAAACAAATGTTCCATGTGAGTCCAAAACAAAAAATTGTGTATTGGTAAACCGAAGCATTCCTTTTGTAATGATAATATTCAAATTATTTTATTAACCATTAGAAAATTTTTAAAAGTTTGAAATATCTTTTATTTTAACTTATGTCATTATTCCCATATAACTTCAAGTTCATACATGATCAAAGTGAAAATATGACTTTATTAAAAAAGAAAAAAAAAACATTTTGGAAATGGGTTATCAGATATGTCGTTCCTGAATTAAAAAGCTTCAACGAATTCAATACAATTGCTACTGAAGGCTAAACTCAAAAATGCCAGTTTTTTATTTATGTCGTTGTTTTGATGGAGGGATTATGTTTCATGTATTATAATATATAAGTGGAGTAGCTCAGTGGTAGAGCACTGAGTTGCCATGCCGAAAATCCTGGTTCAAATCCCGCTGCAGGGAATACGTTCATTTAGTCTGTTCGTAGCCGTAGATGGATCTTATAGGCTCTAGGCCCCTCCTGGGGCTCTCCTAGCCTATATAAAATATTTTCAAAATAGGGTACCCAAAATGAGGGGGGGGGATCTGGCGGTTGACCGTGACCTAGGACAAGTCAACTTGCAGAAGCGTTGGCCATGAAACAGTACAGTCTCTACCGTGTACTGAACCCAAGACCCGTTCACGAGTTGTAGTGGTACGGTTTTTGTTTTTATTATAATATAATAAAAGGATTAGTAATAAAATTATTTGTTAAGCACAAACCTACATCGTATTTTTTTTTCATCCACACAAGATGATAGAATAAAATAATTTTGAAACTCTTTTCGGTTTCCAGATATATTAACACCATTGAGAACATCGACAATTTTTATTCTGAATAATGTTACATTTCAGACAGCAGACGAAATATTCATATTAGATGGGAAAATAATTCCTCCAAGGCAAGGGTGATATCCATATTTAATTATTCATGTCTTAGCTTATAAATTATTGTTGTCCTTCAATGTCACTTGAAAATTGTTTGTGTTTATTTATGACGGAATTATGCTTAGTGCTGTTCTTTTTAATGTTAACTGTTGTTGGCGTATCCATCTAAATTCATATGTCGTTCATTACACTTAATCTAATAAGTATTAATACAATAACCACTCATTGTATCTGTTTAGTTTATCTCTAGTTCCTATTCATTATTCTCCAAATAATTATTATAAAAATAATAGTAATTACGATAACCCTAGGGTTTTACGCCTCTGAGCAACAACAAACAAACAAACAATATAATTTAAATAAAAATTACTGTATCTAATAACCTGTCTACTATACTTAATGCTAAAATAATAAAACATTCTTCGTTTAATATTAACCTTAAACAAAAATTCAGCTACTCAAATAAACTATGAGTTTTTAGTTCAAAAAATTTGTATTTATAATTCAATCAAAACAATAGTTGCTCTGATAATCTAATTACTCTACTTAATGCTATAATAACAAAAATAATATAATGTTCTTGGTCGTCGATAATAAAGTATTGAAGGAATTTACACTTCTCTTTTCCTATTTCCTTTGTCACTGCAGGCACAGGTCGGCGAGGATTATTCTATTTGAAGATACAGGAAAAGCAAGCTTGATAAAATAAATAAAATTAAGTCGGTTGTGTTGTGTAAACTCGGGGCAGGGCGGCTTGGAAAAATCCGATAACTCTTCTCGGACACTCGAGTTATCTTTAGGGCTTTATTGGATTTAAGTCCCGACTTACTGACAACTTGCTGTGCTATTGGTCCCGGGTTCGAATTCAGCTGTGGTAGATGAATTATTTAATCTTCAGCTGCAGCATATAGGTCTGGAGATCCTTCTGGGGCTCAACCAACCTGTATAAATTGCTTACATTTAATTAGAGGGAAAACGTAAGTGTGATCTTGGACAAATCATCACCCTGCACAACCGTTGTCGTTGATACTGTGCTTCTACCATGCACTGAATCCCAGGCAGTTGTAGTGGTACACTTTTTTTTTGTTTTGTTAAATACATATTATACATTGGATCTGTCGTAAATTTAAAAAAACTTGTTATACTTTGTTTGTTGTTGCTTAGAGGTCTAAAACCCTAGGGTCATCAACGCCTGTAGATTCTTGATTTTTATAATTAACTACATTTAAAAAAAAAAAAAATATATATATATATATATATATATATATATATATTCATATTAACACACATACTAACAAATAATATATCTATAATAAGGAAATAAAACAATCGGAAAAAAACAACAAATGCATCTATGCATGGTCAAATATTGGTTATTAATTTACATTTATACTTATATTTTACTTATACTTATACTTACTTTTTATTTTTTATATTTATATATATATATATATATGTATATATATTTATTTATATTTTATATTTATATTTTTTATATATTATATTTTACTTATACTTATATTTACAGTTATACTTTAATCATGAATAAAAATGAAGATTATATGAGTTTATTTATTATATTATATTTATTCTTTGTTATTTCATGGGCTTTTGTGGTGGTACAGATTTTTTTTTCATAGTTATAATAATTTTTTTTTCCTATTCAATTCTAAAATGAATATCTCGTTTCTCACTACATAATGATAATCCTTGGAAAAATTTATTAATATTAACCACATATGCCATCATAAAAAACTGGAAAAGAGCAAAAATTATGCAAAAGACTTCTGTGGTATCTTCTGTTATAGACCGTGTCGCTGAATTTTTCGCCAGACATGCTGCTGACTTCTTCAGGGGTTCATTCTCTTTTCTGTCCTGAAGAATTCAGCAGCATGTCTGGCGAAACGTTGGCGAAAAATTCAGCGACACGATCTAAACCAGAAGATACCACTGAAGTATTCTGTATAAATAGTGGCCGTGGAAACCTAAAAGAGCAAAAATTATCTTAAATAATATAATAACAATTACCTTCTGGGGCACATCCAGTCTCTATAAAGTTCGAGGCTTTAATTCTGGCCAAAAACCTTTTTACGAAGCTCAGTTGTAACCGTTTGTTTATTTAACGTCACTTTTATGCTGCTATGGCTAATCGGACGATGATACAATGGAAACCCTAAATTTTGCCTATCCAGGTTTAATTGGGATAGGGATCTTTAACGAGTACCAGACACCGTAACGCCCCTTCCGAAGGACGGCATAACCAAGGATTTTCTTTTCTCCTTTAAAAAGTCCTAGGGCCAACTGTCGGGCTACGAACCTAAGATCTTAGGCTTTATAGTTTGATATAGCAACTACTAGACCACAAGTCGCCCCATGCTCAGTTTGTAGAGCGCGGTGCTGTAATGAACGAAATAGTTAATAATTTTTAGAGACCGGTGCATAATATAGATCTCTATTTATTTATATCCTGTTGTAGAGGTGAATATTTCTATGATATTTGTAATCCTCCCTCCCTTCCCTACCGAACACAATTCAAACCAGCGTATGCTTTGATAATATCACGCGTGGAGAACAGAGGGTTGTGGAATTCTGTGTGAAATTCATACTCATCCTGTGCCGTAGGCAATTACCTACAGGCTTCTGTGTGCTACTGATATAGGCACCAGTCCCAAAGCTAGGCTCGTCCCTCATCTTCCTTTTTGATCCTGATTATATCCACGTTGTATAACCAATATTTTATTTATTTTTCTCGGATCCGATACGTAAAACACGTAAGCACAAATAGAAAGTAATACCATTCGCTCTTCAACTTAACCAGTTAAGTTAATGAATTTAAATAGTTAAAACCCATTAATAATATTCCTCATTATTCTCTTCAGTTTCTTAATGATCCTTTATTATTCTATGAAAAATATAACTATAAAAACATAGTAATAAAGAATTTATTTTTTAAACTACCATTAAAAACTGTCAAGGGTGTGGGGTTCAGAACATGATAGATACTGTACTGTTTCTTGGACAACGGTTGTTCAAGGAGGCGATTTGTCCTAGATCCTGCTCAACACCAGGCCCCGCTAATTTTGGGTGCTCACTTTAAAGAGGCTGGGTGAGTCCCAGGAGGGTTCTAGCTCTCAAAGGATCCATCTCCGTAAGCTAACGTATTAAATGAACGTCTGCCAGCAGCGAGGTTTGAACCCAGAACTTTCAGCATGGTAACTCTGCGCTTTACTACTGAACCACTCCATTTCCACTAACGGAAAACATAGTTATGGTGGAAAAAAATATGATTTTTAGACAAATCTCGGCATCGATCTATGACTTGCTATAGTTATGCAGTATTTAACAATATTATTGTCTAGAAAGTTTTAAGTTCAATGCAGAATCTATTTAAAATCCTCACGTATTCGTTTTGGCATATCCCTCTGACATTTCATGCAATTATTTTACATTTTACGCATCCCCTAAATTATCATTTTTCTTTACAACACTTCATTATATTTTTCATACTTATTTTATCGAAATCTGATATATGAATTTATTTAGTTGGTACAAATCCACGTCGTTAAAATCAAAAACAGCACCTCCCAAATCAAAATCCCAAACAGAAAATTTCTAGTTTTCCTATTGCATTACAATAAATTATTTTTAAGTTTTTATTTTATTGCGATTATTTGTATATGAAGATATACAAGACAGAAAAAAGTGGAAACAGGAATTAAAGGAACTTTTTGGTTTAAGGAAACCTCAATCTGAGGAAACCCTTAGAGGAAAAAAAATATTTTGAAGAGAAAAGATTTAAATAATCACAATAAAATACAAATAAATTTGACCCGGGTTCGAATCCCAGGACAAATCTTTTCTCTTCAAAATAAAAATATTAATTTATTTTATGTCTCTATTTGAGTTTTTCTCATTCGCATTATGATAAATAAATTTATACCGAAAAATTGTTAACAGAAATGTCAGGATTATAAAAAGAAATGCCTAAAAGTATATTAAATTTAGTATTTCTTCTTTTAAATCTGACATTACCGTGTATAATATTTTGATTTATATATTTATTTATTATAATGAGGATGGGCATAACGAAAAAATATGTATAAAATAATTATTAGAATGTATTTAGGGAACTAAAAACTCTCTGATTAATGAGTCAGTTGATGTGAGATGATGCCTGAATTGCTAAAACGTTGAATGGTTAGTGATCATCCAGTGTTTTAGTGACTTAAATGTTTGTTTTATGGAAATTGTTACTATTGCATTCTAATATTTATTTAACTAGTACCTACATTTAATTGTTTCTTGTTTATTTGAAAAATAATCTATTATACCATGTTTTATTAATGAATAAATTAAAGTATATTTTCGTATAATGTATATGTATTTTACACTAAAGTAGCTTCCTTGACCTATTTTAGTCGCTATACATGACTTTGACCTTCATGGCACATTTACTTAACTAATATTGTCTATTCAAATAGATGCTGATGACGTCATCAAAGCACTTTTTTCTACTTAAGCGATATGGCAGACGGTATATGCGTCCTTCTAAACATCATTGCCGACTATTATAAATTCATTTGCATTATTCTGATCAGAACTTTTATGTTAAAAAGTAATGATTAATTTCAAATTTTCTCTTTTTAATCTAAAACACCTTTACCCTTCATTTAAAGCCTAAATTTCAAGAATTAAATTAAATTTGTGTACATTTAAAATTAAATGACATATTTAAATAAATTAAAAAATATATATTAATAAAAAAAATCAAAAAGGCTGACGAAAGTCAAAACGTATTAATGTTTCCTATTAATATCTAATTATTTGTTCATTATATTCCTTTCTTTCAATGAAGACCAAATAATTTTATATAATATTAAGATTTTTATGAAAAAAAATATTATATTGTTTTATTCAACCAAAATATTATATTTACTGATTAAACCTAAACAAACCTATGTATATCTTTAAGTCTCTAAAACTCACTTACACCAGAAATAATAATTGCTAAGTATTGAATTATAATGACAATAGAATATTGGTCTTCTGTTATTTAAAAAGTTATTGTTTAAATTTTTTCCATTAATTTCTTAACAATTATTTTGTGTCTCCTTTGAGCATTTATTATATTCATCTTCGTTTATATGTATAAACATACCTCATAATTATGTTTAAAGAGACGAAAATCTTTAATAATACTTGTTTTGAATATAAACATTAATTCTATTTAAATTTGAGCTTTATAGTTTTTTTAAAAGAAATAAGATTGTCTAGATGAATAAGGGGCCACCAGAGGTGTAGTGATAAGCTCAACAACTTACTATGCCAAAGGTCTCGGGTTCGAAGTTCGGCAGGTAGTCCTAGGATTTTTTTAAGGGAGTAAAAATCCTTGGTCGTTCCGTGCTTCGGAAGGAACGTAAAATGGGGGTCACGTGCGATGTCATGTACTCTTTAAAAATCCCTATCCTAATTAAACCTGGATTGGGAAAATTTAGAGCTGCCACTGTAGCATCGTCCGATTAGCCATATCAGCATAAAGTGACGTTAAATAAACAGACACACGCATATATTAAATGAAAATATGTGAAAACCCTAAATGATATTTGTTATGAATACAATTCAATTATAGATTAATAAATTTTAAAAAACGATTATTAGTATATATGACGAATGACAGGAACTAGCGTTTACGGAAGATAGATCTCTGACTAAATCTCTTATTCGCGATGGTAATCATTTAGGAGATGAAACCGGAAGCAGAGATGCAACACTCCAATATGTCCCATCCTCTTCGCTAAACATTGTCCAGAAAAAAGTCTTCCCCTCGTTTTGTCCCTCCCAAAGGAGTCGAAGAATCGAAGTGGAAAGATATTTACCGCAGTGGTCAGGAAGTGGCGAGGCATCCTGACAGATGACCCAGGAAACAAGTTCTATATCTAGTCACCATCTTCTTTAAAGGCCGTCGCGTTTAATTTTAATTACCTACTTCTAACTTTTAATTGATTATGGACATACTCGTTTATCTTTTTATATGTTTATGGATGAGGAATCTATTTTTCTTTTTTTTCCTAATTATACCTGCAGCTGCATAGTGTCGCATACAGCTGATTTGATCTCAATGATTTTTTTTTACCATTTTTTATTTAAAATTTAATTATTTAATTTTTACTTTATTTTATTATTATTATTGTTATATTTACTCCTTCGCAGTATTGCATCTAACATAATTGATATCAGCGATTTTTTTTTAATTTAAAATTTAATTATTTTTAAAACGGTTTTCTTCTTCTTTTTTTTTTAATTTTAAAAATACGTTATTTCTATTTAAAAAATTAATTATTTTTTAAAAATTGTACATCTTATCATTAGTATTCTATTATGTTAGATTTGCAATGCGCGATTTCGTATCCAGCAAACTTAATCTAAATATTTTCCTTTAAATTTAATTATCATTAAAAAATTCTTTTTAATATTTTTTTTATTTGTTATTATAGAACTTAATTATTTTATTTTAATTAGTAATTTTTTAAAATGATGTATCTATTATAATTATTTTGCGTTATATATTAGAACCTCCGCGGTTTCGGATTCAGAAAATTTGATCTCAATGATTTTTTTTTTTTAATTTAAAATTTAATTATTTGTAAAAAAAATTCTTTACACTAAATTGTATTTATTTTTTAAATGAAACGTATTAATATTATTATTATTAGCTGTATCGCATCCAGCGAATTTGACCTGATTTAAAAAAAATTAAAACTTTTATTCTTATAAAACAAATCTTTCTAATAAAAATTTATATTTCTTTTTTTTAAAGTTAATTTTTTCTCTCTTATTTTTCCCTTTTTTTAATGATGTATTTAAGATTCTTTTTTCTTAAATGCATCATGAATTCTTAATGATGTTATATTCGATATAACGTCATATACGATTCGATATCTTTGATGCGCGGTCATAAGGGCCCAAGTCAATAAATAATACAGAATCAGGAATGATCAGACAAGAAATAAATGTATGCTTCAAATAGAATTACTACTATATTGTTTGTAAATTACTAATACATTGTTTTATAAAAATAAAATTACAAATAATAAGATTTTACATAATGTTTTGAAGTTTGCTGTCGCTCTCCTGAAAAATTCAAAATTTTGATTTAAGCCCTTATGACCGCGCATCAAAGATATAATGCCTTTAGTTACCTTTATTTAATTAATCCATAAATAAATAAACTTTATTAATTGGCAATCTTTAGTCAGAAACGAGAGATTTATTTTAGAATAGAATAGAAACAAAATATTTCTCTTAAGAATAACAATGTTGTATTACCTAAAAATAAACCTTGTAAATTAACCCTTAGATGGTCTACAGATCCAACAAGATCTGTTAACAGGTGAACTAATTTATCTGATACAACCGGATTTGAACAAAAATCCTCCAGCATAGCAACTCTGCTTAATTCACACTGAGCCAGGACCCACTTCCCACAAAAAGGATATAAAATCTCAATATTTTTTTCCTAATCGTTCACCTAGGAACACGTTAAATCAATTATTTATTTGCGGAGGTTGCTTGGTTTTCTTTCTTACCGGCACTTTATCATTCTTTCTTATATTTCCTTCTTCCGTTGCTCCTAAAGTTTATTTTAGGTTTTCTTTGGTGTTCCTTGGAACCTTTTACTTTCATTATTTATTATTTTCTTTACAGTTTTTCTGTCTTTTGTTTCCTGGTATTTTCAATTTCTTTAGTTTCTCTTCGAAGCATTTTCCGCATTTTTTTTTTTATTTGGGAGGAAATGTTAAGTCTTATTTTTTTTTTTAATTCTCATAACCTTGGTTTTATTTCCCTAACTTCTGGGGTAGTTGCCAAAATAATATTATCAGTTATGAGATGTGTTATGTTGATAGCAATGCAACCCCAGGTGTTGGCATTGTTATGGTACCACCTGGTACCACTTCAACACAAAGAAGCGCTCAGCCAGATATTCGGAATATGGGTATCCTACAATTACACCCGAAGTCGAAAAGAAGAGACTTGTAAACGGTTTAAATAAAAAAAAATCAGTGTTAAAAAAGAAATAGTTTACGAACAATAATAAAAAGAAAGATTCTTCCAGCTGAAACATTATAATAGTTACTAATAAAAAAAATAAGCGAACAATTACTTAAACAACAACTTCATCATAAAAATAAATTTAGTTTTATAGCTAAAGAAATTTTAGTAATAACGAATAAATATAACAATAATAGTCCAGGATCCATGGTCCATTTTTGGACTTGATTAGTATCAAGCTGAATCTTCGTGAATAGCTTCGTTTCGATGAGACGCCCAACAATTTCCTGTGCGAAAATTCTCAATTGTGGTAGCTGAAAGAGGTAGCAAGGATAAAATATGTCGATTTGATGATTCTCAAAAACTTATTACTAACTGGGTTTTTTTTTTGTTAAATCTCAAGATAATTATCTAATTATTTGAAAAAATATTTGTCCTACAAAATGTATGGTTTGATCAAAGAGCCCCCTTCCAATATGTATCGATAACGAAGTCAAAAAAGAAGAAGAAAAAAAAATCAGCTGGTTAGTAATCATTTTTGATGACCTCGTTATCGATACACGTTGGAAGGAGGGGACTCTTTGATCAAACCATACATTTTGTAGGACAAATTTTTTTTCAAATAATTTAGATAATTATCTTGAGATTTAACAAAAAAAAACCCAGTTAGTAATACATTTTTGAGAATCATCAAATCGACATATTCTATCCTTGCTACCTCTTTTAGCTAACAAAATCGAGAATTTTCGCACAGGAAATTGTTGGGCGTCTCATCGAAACGAAGCTATTCACGAAGATTCAGCTTGATAATAATCAAGTGAAAAAATGGACCATGGATCCTGGACAATAAGTATTCATTCAAATAAATGTATAAATCTCTTTAACTCTACAGAAAAAAAAAAAATTGCACATCTTAAACCAAAATGTAAGACTAATTTAACATGAATTAATTATACAAAATACTTCAGTGGTATCTTCTGGTTTAGACCGTGTCGCCAACGTTTCGCCAGACATGCTGCTCACTTCTTCAGGGCAGAAAAGAGAATAAAGAGAGATTCATTCCCTTTTCTGCCCTGAAGAAGTCAGCAGCATGTCTGGCGAAACGTTGGCGAAAAAGTTAGCGACACGGTCTAAACCAGAAGATACCACTGAAGTATTTTGTATAAATAGTGGCCGTGGAAACCTAAAAGAGTATTAATTAATTACTTTTATATAATTATTGGAATTTTTTTTTGTTTTACATTTCTATGAGGCGTCTTATAACATCTAACAAAGCATATTTGAAGGTCTTACTGTGTATTTTTTGTTTTTATTTTTATGATCCGTTGCACATTTATAGTAACAGGCATGAAATTTATCGGAATGGAATTTATTTTAAAGTTGTCCCCAATTGGATATATTTTTAATAATCAGTCCTATAATCATTATATACTATCGCTAATTATAAAGCATGTTATAATAAATTTAAAAAAATAGTCGTTACCGAGTACTTCTTCTACAAAACCAAGATTTAAAAAAAATATATTTATTGTTCCTTATTAATTTCTTCCATCTCGACTCACTTTAAGTGTTTTTTGCTGTTGTTTTTTTTATTAACTATGAATCATATGTTTTTTATAATTCAATAAATAAACCGGTATCTAAGATGTGATATTATTTGTTATTAGCTGTTTATCAGGGTCTTGGGTTTTTCCAATTTTTTTCCTTTTTATATTGAAATGTTTACTTTTTTAAAGATTTTAGCTAGAACAGTGAAGTGAGTTCATCCTGTTGCTTAAGAGATAAACTTTTTTTTCAAATGTAAACTATTTTTTATTTTTACTGAGATTAGTCATTTTACCATTAGCCGTATGTTTATTAGTATTTATTATTTATTTTATTTATTTATTATTATTTTTATATTTATATCTACCTGATTATATACATTTTTTTATATGTCATATTAGCCTGACATAGCAGTTGTTTTATGCTTTCATATAATATGTCAAATCTTTTTTTTTTCTCTATGTAAAGTCTGTATTAGTTTTACTCTTGTTAATAACTTTTTTTAAAATGCGTGTTCATAATAATATTGTTTATTTAAAACTCGAATTAACTTAAACCTAATTTTTTTTCGAAGTGACCTCAGTTTTAGTTTTACCTTCGTTAGTCATTTTTCCTTGAGGTGTATCATTAAATATAATTTTTATTCTTTTATTATATTTATTTGTTTTTATATCTACTTGTAATTGAATACATAAATTATCTCTTAAACCTATTTTATTCAACGTACAGTCTGTATTAGTCTTACTCTTGTTAAAAATCGTTTCATTTTATTTTTATTTAATAATTATATCCCTGTATTATAATTTCTTTATACTCTTATATACACGTTTATATTCATTTTTGTACATACCTTTTTAATATTTCATATTAGCCTGAATAGAGAAAATATTTCATTATTTCATAGTATCTCTTAAACGCATTTTTTTTTTCAAATTAATCCGTGTTTTAGTTTTAACAAGGTATATCTCTAATGACATTCTTTTTTATTTTATTATAATTATTTTTCATAATTTTTTTTATATGCATATGTACCTGAGGATATACATTTTTGTAGATAATTTTCTTGATATTTTAAATTTTTTTTTTCAACTTAGAATCTGTATTAGTTAAACTCCGATTAAATATTTTTTCCTAATGGTCTATTTGTAATAATTTAGTGGTTAGCGTAACCACTACTAAGCCCAAGATCGCGGGTTCGTAGCCCGGCAGGTGGCCCTAGGATTTTTTTAAGGGAGTAAAAAAACCTTAGTTACGCCGTCCTTCGGAAGGGGCGTTAAACGGGGGTCCCGAGCCTGTACGATGTCAGGTACTCGTTACAAATCCCTATCCTAATTAAACCTGGATAGCCAAATTTAGAGCTCCCACTGTAGCATCGTCCGATTAGCCATAGCAGCATAAACGTTAAATAAACAACTAACTAACTGTAATAATTTTCCTTATTATTTAATATAAAATATCGATTTGTGGTTAGTTTATGGATGATAAAAATAAATAAATAATTAAAATAGACATTTTCAAAAATCAGAAATTTTTATTTAATGTTATGGATGTAACCATTTTTGATAGGAAATATAATCTTTTGTTATTGTTTTTTTGAAGGATCTAGACAGTTTTGAAAAATACATCTAATAGACCATTTCTACCATTAAAAAAAAAAAATTTGGGGGAAAATATGTACCCGGTTCTGAAACTAAATGCCTCATACATTGTTTATGCATAAATGTAAACTGTATTTCTTTAATCTTTACTGTTGAAATGAGTTATACTATTTGTATATTTGTATTGTATTATGTTTTTCTGTATATTTGTTTTGTATTATAACGTATTTGTACGTGTATTATAATTTTCTGGTTGTTCTTAATGGTACTTGAATAGACGTAGTGTGAAGTGTAATCCTATTAATTATTTATATCTTCTCTTAAAGTGTCAAAGACCTGAATAGGTTCTCTTCACTCGTATAATCTACTTTTAATTCAATTATGTCTGATCGGAGAGAACTCGGATAGAACATTATTAAACATGCTCCGTTCTTCCGTAATGTTGAATTATCAATTAGTACAACACCGTGTTTCCTTCGTTATACTGGGGGAAAAAACACTTTTTTTTTAATAGGCGTTTCCTGAAGGTAAAAATGAACTGTTAATTTTCACCCCGGCGGCAACTTAATAGCAACGATTGCTTAAATGAATTTTAAACACAAATCATCCCAGCTCCAAAAGCGAGGCCATGCTCATTTCCATAATCTCAAAAACTTTTCTAAATATCTGGTATAATTTACATCTTTCTTAATCTGCTAACGTTAAAATAGTAATTAGAAAGAAGGGGGTTTCTTACGGCCCTTGCTTAGCAATTTTAACCTCTTTTTATTCAAATTTTATCCCTTCTTGATAGTGTCTGGAAACAGATGAAGGGCCATTATTTAAGCCTTCATAAGTGTTTATGAATTCAGTTCGTTATTTGATTTTTATCTTAGCTACGGAAATCATAATTTATTCTCAGACTTCTCGCTATCATTATAGAATATTCTTTTCTGTTTATAAAATTTTATAGGAGCGGTTAAGCTCAGTGTTTAAAGCGCTGAGGTTGCTCTGCTGAAGTTCCTGGGTGACTTTTCTACTTTAATGCTCCCAGTTACTTTTTAGTAACGTTGTTCGTTCATTTAACGTCACTTTATGCTGCTATGGCATAAATCCTTGGCCCAATCCTTTATACAGTTTATACAGCTGACATCCCAACTCATCCTAATACTATCCTTACCACGTATGCTGATGATACATGTGTATTATCAGTCAACACCAATCCAGTTATTGCATTCCAAAGCCTCCAATCCCATATCACTGATCTTGAAGAATGGTGTCAAAACTGGAGAATTAAAATAAATTCTCAAAATCGCATCAAATCACTTTTACCTTACGTCGTAAACCAATGACTTCCTGCCCTTCAGTATCCTTTAATAATATCCCACTGGTGCCTGTATAACAGATCCGATATTAAGGCACCTCGACAAACGATTAGCCTGGAATCCTCATACTAGACTGAAAAGACAAGAAACCGCTCGACGTTTCAGGCTACTTCAACACTTACTAGACAAACGTTCTAACCTCCCAATTAACTACAAAAGACTCATCTACATGACCATCATACGACCTATTTGGACTTACGGAGTAGAGCTTTGGGGCTCCACTAAGCCATCGAATTCCTCTCGTATCCAATCCCTACAATCCAAAATCCTCAACGCTCCTTATTTTGTTAAGAATAAAGTCATCCATAACGACCTTAATGTCCCATTTGTTGCTGATTTGGCCCGAACCCGCTATCTATCCTTTCATAACAAACTTCATTCCCACTCAAACCCTCTAGTTTCAAACCTTCTTAGTTGAACTAGTGATTTGAGTACTACCAGTGGGTAGTTTCTCTACTTGCCATTAGCTCTTGTCATTATGTATCACATAGCCTATTTACTGGATGTATTTTTTAATACGGTTGTAGATATCAATAAATAAATAAAAAAAAATAAAAAAATTAGGACATGGATATTTAAAGAGTACCTGACATCGTAGCCGTTTAACATCCCTCCCGAAGGACGTCATAACCAAGTATTTTTTACTCACTTTAAATTATCATGGGCCACCTGCCGGGCTACGGGCCCGCGATCTTGTTCTTAGTAGTTTGTGATTATGCTAACCACTTGACAACACGTTACTATAAATTTTTAGTAATCCCTACTATTACCTCAGTTACTTTACGTAAATCTCTACCAACTAACATATGATTAGAAAATATTGAAACAGTTTAATGCAATATAAAAATAAATTCTGAAATATGTTACAATAAGGGGACCGGTATCTGTTCCGTAGATTGCTGCTTCGAGTTGTATGACAAGTCTTAACTTTTTGTTCGTTTCTTTTTTAATATTTTGCTAAAATTCAAGTTATCGGGAGCTTTAGTACGGAAAAGAGGATGTAATTATGGGCAATGAGTAGATTTCGGTAACCATTTCAAATAAATAAAAAATTTCAACGAACATTTCTAAATATAGATGACCTAGGTACGAACCAGGATAGCTCAGTTGGTAGAGCACCACAACGGAACTGTGGGAGACCCGGGTTCGTATCCCGGAGCGGGGCATATATTTTCTCTCCAAAATAAAAATATTTAAATTTATAACAATTAATAAACAAATAAAATAAATGTATATAATAATAATATATAATGACGTTAGTCAACAAGATACTAATTAAAAGTAATGAACTTTCTTCCCCTCGTACATCACAAATTGCGAGAACACGGGGATATGGGATCAGTGAAGAGAATGGATATGCCTGACCTAGGTACGAACCAGGATAGCTCAGTTAGTAGAGCACCACAACGGAAATGTGGCAGACCCGGGTTCGTATCCCGGCCTGGCCATATCTTTTCTCTTCAAAATAAAAATATAGATATATATGTTTGTTGAAACATTCATTTCCAGATGAAATGATTACCGAAGTATAGCCATTTCCCGTAATTAAATTATCTTTTTCATACTTAACCTGCATTTTGGAAAATATTAAAAGGGAAACGTATGGAATGTTGAGACATGTGACTTAACTTAAAGCGACAACCTGCGGAACTGATACCTTATTTTCAATAGTAAAATCCGTCACACATAACCTGAAGAATGTATTGTTTATGTTTCGTAATATTATTTATGAGAAAGTGCAATAATAAATATTAGTAACTTATAGCTTTATTTAGCTCATTGTTCAATTTTTCTATAAAATATTCCCGTTCTCCTCATAGTTTACGAAAAACGTATTTTTACGTTTCCCCACCAAGATATGATAACAATAGTGCAATGGTCTTATTATTATTTATTTTTATTTTTATTACTATTATTTTATTATCATGATAACTTGTATTTTTGGAAAATATTAAAAGGGGAACGAATGAAATATTAAACATTTTTACTCATATCGACGCGGAATAATTACCGTTGTAAAATACTTAATTTTATGACCTCCTTCACAATGTCTTGTCTTGGGGATAACGCCTCATTCCTTTAAAAAAAATTATAGCACTCTCTTCTTTGCACAAGTTAAACAGTTCTTTTAAATTGATTTTGTCAATTACTGTTGTAGAACCAGAACTAACCTATCCACATATATTCTTGATTATTGTTATTTAATTTATTTAACTGAAAAATAACGAGGTTTTTCGTTACAGTAACGAAGGTACTGTAAAGTAACTGGCAAACCTTAGTTGAAAAAACCCGGTTCTCGGTTCAAATCTAGCTGTGACAGATAAATTATTTAATCTATTAGCAACCTCAGATAGATCTGATGGGGTCTACAGATCCTTCTTGGGCTCACCCATCCCCTATTAAGTGGGTATCATTATTTCCCGCATTAACGTGATCTCGGACATATTCTGACCACTAAAACAGTTGATCCCGCTGACATGCAATAATTAAATTTTAAAAAACCTTTTACATTGTAGCGTTTGTATTAAGGCAACGATTGTGCAGTGAGGTGAATAACCCGAGATCACGCTCAACTGCCAGGTTTTCCCATCAATTTCCCAGATTGGAATCCAAAGGTTCGTCCCCGGCTGTTAACAGATTAAATTTTTTTTCTGGCATCGTTTTTGGAATCCAGCTCTTGAATACATATAAAAGTCATTTGTTCTTAAACTGATTGAGAAATCTAAATTAATTTTTTTTTAAATGAGCTGAAATTTTTCATTTTTTGCGTTGATTAAAATCGATTGCATTTTATTTTCCTCTTAATAAATAAAAACATTTGTCCTTAATGGTTCGTAATTAGCTCATGTTTCTTCATGAATTAATTATCAATAGCGGAAAACCGCGGATTATGGGGAGATGAAATGAGTTTGTGGGAAAATAACGTTTTCCTGTAGCGCTGTAAAAGAGGGTGTTTTTATACCCCGGCCGTATTTTCCCTGTTTAAGTCAATGTTATTATTTTCGAATAACTCCTAAATAAACGTGTTTTTTTAAAATTAATGAAGGAACTCTCTTTTAGAAGTATTGAAGCCGGGATAGTGGGAGTAATTTTTTTCTTGTTCGTTTGTAAGCTTAAATCTGATTTGGAAAAAAAATTGTATTTTATACTATTTTATGTGTTTTAAAGTTTTTCATTATATTTTATTTACTTTTTATTACAATAATATTCAACTCACTGATATTTAATATTGTTGAAAGTGGATTTGTTGTTAGTTTTATGTTTGACTTTGAAACAAGATTATTGCAACATCTTGTCCGTGTCTTGCAGCATGTAGTGGTAATTTTGTTTTATTCAAAAGACTGTATTGCGGGTGGTAAAACACTTATGAAAACGTATTTAATTCAACATTTTATATTATAAAAATGAAAGGGCATAGCAACAGTCTTTTAACCCATTCGAGACGACGATTTTTTTCGAACACGGTCCTCACGGCGAATTTTTTTTCTTTATATTATTCATTTCTAATAAAAAAAAAAAGATGTGTACTATGGAAATCGCCCGATTCTCAAGTGAATTCACAAGAATAAGATCATTGCACACCGGGTGTGCAGCTCCCTCCTCCGAAATTTTTTATTGCGAGGAGCGGAGTGAACACCATGTGTGCAATGTAAAGTAAAATCAAAATACATCATTAAAAAATTTATAAACATTTATTTCAAAAATAGTTAGATAAGATAAAATCGTTATTTTCAATAATAAAGAAACGAATATAATGCAAAGACAATTTATTAAATGTTTTAAAAAAAATAAGTTTTTAGATTTTTTGGTACAGAGTAAAACCAATGCCAAATTTTGTTTTCCTATACTTACAGGTATCATTAGCTCAAGAAAATCTTTTTTCGACTCGAATAGCCCTCTCGACTCCAGCAGACTCCAGCCCTCATTTCCCCATTAATTTCTCTCATCCGAGCCATGTCGTCCTGTTCTGTAGGGAGGAAGGTCTTGCTTCTCCGCTAGGAAGACCAATACTTTTCCCCAAATATTTCACCTAGTATCGTCTATTCTGCTATGAATGGAGATTATTTGAATAGAACTTATTATTTTGGTAGAGGGTAGATTAGCGGTAGAGCGCCGAGTTGCCGAACCGAATCTGCTGAACCCCTGGTTGTTAGGTTCTGAAAAACCTGGCGATTGAGCGTGATCTCCGACAAATCACCTCCCTTCACAACCGTTGTTCTAGAAAGATTACAGTCTCTACCATGTACTGAACCCAAGTTACTAGGTTATAGTGTTACGGATTTTTTTTCTAATTCTATTTTATATTTAAAAGTGACTTGCAACATTTTTATATTTGTTCTCTCATCCATACCCGGTAGGGAGAGTTACCTTTGGTGTAGAGTTTAGCATAACAGCCTACTATGCCCAAGATCGCGGGTTCGCAGCCCGACAAGTGGCGCTTTTTTAAAACGAGTAAAAAATACTCGGATGGAATCTCTCGGAAGGGACGTAAAATAGCGGTCCGAGCCTTTACGACGTCCGCTACTCGGTTAAGATGTCTATCCTATATATTCTTATTATACCTGAATAGGCAAAATTTAGGACTCCCAAGGTAGGATCGTTCGATTACCCGTAGCTGCATAACCTAAAACCTGTAACCACTACGACCCGCGAACGAGTCTGGGGTTCAGTACATGGTAGAGACTGTACTGTTTCATGGACAACGGTTCTGCAAGGAGGTGACTTGTCCAAGGTCACGCTCAACCGCCAGGTTTTCCCCCTTATTTTGGGTACCCTATTTTTATAATATTTTATAGAGGCTGGGTGAGCCCCAGGAGGGTCCTAGATCCCACATGATCCATCTCCCACCGCAAACAGGCTAAATAAAAGTAATGCCTGCGGCGGGATTTGAACAAGGATTTCCGGCATGGCTACTCAGTGCTCTACCACTGAGCCACTCCACTCCGTAGCTGCATAAAGTGATGTTAAATTAAGAAAACAAACTGTTCGGATCTTATGAAGATTAAACATTGATTGACCATAAAGAGAAAAAAGCTTAAGTATAAAATCATCCCCTAATTTCCTAAGATTTTAAAGTATTTTCATTTGTCTCCCGATCGATATATCTTTATATACATATATATAGTGTATCAAGTGTTGTATTGGTAGATCCACTGTGCTTAGATCTTTACGGGTGGAATAGATCTGCAGCCCGGTGAATAAGTTGTCTCCATATATAAAAGAAATTCATTTAGTAGAAAATTCGACTTATGTACTGTGGCTGTGGAGATGAACTAAAGAATTCTCTTCGTTATTCCTATAGAACCCATTTGTTTGTCCGAAGGGATTCGACCTTAAGAAAAAATACTTCTGAGCCCTACACCTCTAAGGGCAGTGAAGAACCACTTTAGCCTCTCCCCCACCCCCCCCCCCCGCCTTAAGATCGCCTTCGAGTTACCTCCAGCTTAACAGAGTCCACAATTAGTCCAATTTATCACTGTAACTACTTTAAGCATTTTCACCGAGGGATTGGGAACTTCTCCCATCTCCCTAACGGCCCTAACTTATTAGAGAGATAAAAGAAGGCTAGGCCTTGCCCAAACTTTCCGCATTTTAAATATATTCTGAATAAATAACTAATTTCTTTGTTGAATATTATTAAAATATTAAATATATCACGGTTTTTTTCTTCTTTTGTTGTTTTATAAATGAGGTGTGTTCGAGGAAATCTTTTATACATTCGAACAGAAAATATTAATGCTTAAAACTTGTACCAATACAACCCATTAAGGGTCTTGAAATCAGAGTATGGTAGGAACTCTATTGTTTCTAGGACAACGGTTGTGCAGGGAAGTGATTTGTGCTAGATTTAAGGGGTTCTCTAGATCCCATAGGGTCCATTTATGGCTATTAACTGATTACATAAATAGAAAACCCGGGTCTTCAACAAATATAAAACATTTGTTCTTAAAATGCTTAACAATAACAATCTTTATTAATTGTTTTCTCAATATCTTTTCTAACAGAATTACTTGGGGCGACCTGTGGTCTAGTGGTTAGCGTAACAAACTACTAAGCCCAAGATCGCAGGTTCGCAGCCCGGCAGGTGGCCCTAGGATTTTTTAAAGGGAGTAAAAAATCCTTAGTTACGCCGTCCTTCGGAAGGGACGTTAAACGGGGGTCCCGAGCCTGTACGATTTCAGGTACTCGTTAAAAATCCCTATCCTAATTAAACCTGGATAGGCAAAATTTAGAGCTCCCACTGTAGTATCGTCCGATTAGCCATAGCAGCAAAAAGTGACGTTAAATGAACAAACAACAACAACAGAATTACTTTTTCTAACATTATGCTGTTAACAACCGTGCATGGACTTGAGTTGACCCTTTTGGGGCTCTCTCAGCTTTTGTATAGTTTGTACTCCAACTAAGGCAATATATAGTTCTTCAGCCTAATTACTTCTCTGCATATTCGTTGGTTTTAAAACATTACAGCCGCTGCCATTTATTGATCCCAGGCTCCTTTGTTAGCCATCCAGGTTTATTTTTCAATTTATTTTTTGTATTGTAATAACAATTTTATATAAAATACGTTCCATCTTATTATCTACTTCGAACAATATCGGAAAAATGATTTGAGAATGGAGTTAATTTTCTTAGTGAAAAATATTTTTTTAATTGAAAAAGGGAAAGGTCAACAGAGACATTAAATAAATGTTAATACATTAGTGGAAATATTCCGAATAAAAAGCTTAAGTCTCTAAACTAAAACAGGAAATTGAAAATACCTGTCCAAATTTCCAATTGTATTTTCAATTTTCTTTTTTAGTTTAGAGACTTAAGGTTTTTAGTTGGAATTTTTCCAGTAATGTATTAATAAATATTTGTTTAATGTATTAAAAATTCAAAATAATATAACCTTTCCTGGGTTGTGGTAATACGTTTTTTAAAAATATTTGTTATAATACTTAATAATATTTAAAAATGATTAGGCGTTTATCTAAACGGATTGAAACGGGTCTACAAATTTTAATGTTGTAAGTCCGAACCGATCAAGTACTAATTCCTGAAGATTCACCCGTGGTGTAGTGGTTAGAATAATAACCTATGCCCAAAATCGCAGAAAGGCAGTTGACCCTAGTATTATTTGAAGGTAGTATAAATGCTTAGTCGTGCCGTCCTTCGGAAGGGACGTAAAATGGTGGAAAGGGCTGTACTGTGTCAGGTACTCGTTAAAGATCCAATCCTAATTACACCTGTAGGGGCAAAATTTAGTACTTTCGCTGTAGCATGTAGTCGATTAGGCATATCATCATAAAGTGGCGTTAAATGAATAAACAATGGGTTTTTTTTAGTTTTTTCATCACATCTGTCCCCCCCACCCGGTATTATTGCATGGTAATTGATCGCCCTTCTAGTAGCGGATGTGGAGAAGATAGTTGCAATTACCTGGAATTTCCTTCCTGAGTTCTATGGATTCCCTGACCGCCAATTCGTCCTCGCTTTTCTAAAGAGAGTCCACTGACTTCCAACTCCCTAGTTTTTATTCTACAAAACACCACAATGGTTGTTTAGTCTTTATTAAGGATTCAAATAAAAATAATATTTAAATTCAATTAAAGAAATCATATATATATATATATAATTTATTTATTTATTATTTTTTTATCTCATCTTAATCGTTGTTATTTTAGATTTTTATTTTATTTTCTATTCTTTACCAGAACATATATTTTTGTTTATTTGTATAAAATAAAAAACTATCACTACAACCCGTGAAGGTTCTGGATTTCAGTACATGGTAGTGACTACTGTATCGTGGACAGCGGTTGTGCAGGTAGGGGTGATTGGTCCTATATTACGCTCAACCCCCTTCTTTTGGGTACCCACTTTATAGAGGGTGGGTGAGCCTTAGGAGGGTCCTAGATCCTATATGATCTGTCTCCGGCTGCTAACAGACTAAATTAAAGTATTTTCTGCATTGGGATTTGAACCTGGATTTTCGGCATGGCAGCTCAGTGCTCTACCCACTCCGCTCCCAATAACAAAAATGATTTACCAGGAATTTTTTCTGCGTATTGAATTTCTCATTGTTATAATAGGTACATTAATGTTTATTTTTGATTTAATATGTAAAATATTTTTTTATATTAAAGATGGGCTCACGTGATTTTATTGATTAATTTCTTATTTACTTGAATAAAATGTCTCACTCATTCCTTGTCTCTTTACCACTTTTTTATAACCAAGGACTAACACTTATTATCTCTAGTTTTAAATTTAAGATTTTAATTAATCCAAAATAACAATTAATATTCTTGTTCTCTCTTTCGCCGCACCATTCCTTCCTAGCTTAGCAACTAAACAGGGAGAGCCTGTAGGAAATTGTTTCGGACTAAGTTCGAAAAGAGGCTCTTTAAGATTCCAGACAGAATTGTGGAGGAGGGACAGAGGCCTGGAATGCCTCGACGACTGGAGGATGGAGCTTTGTCCAGAAGGGAGTGCCAAATAGCCCTCTCGACTCCAGCAGACTCCAGCCCTCATTTCCCCATTAGTTTCTCTCATCCGAGCCATGTCGTCCTATTCTGTCGGGAGGAAGGCGTCGCTTCTCCGCCTTGAAGACCAATACTTTTCCCCAAATATTTTACTTATTATCGTCTTTTCTGCTAAGAATGCAGATTATTTGAAGAGAACTTATTATTTTAGTAAGGGGTAGCTTAGTGGTATAGTGCCGAGTTGCCGAATCGAACCTCCTGAAAAACCTGGCGATGGAGCGTGATCTCCGACAAAGCACCTCCCTTCACAACCGTTGTCCTAGAAACAGTATAGTCTCTACCATGTACTCAACACAAGACCCCTTCATTTCCATTACATTGTTTTTGTATCAATTGTGATTTTATTTACTTATTTTAATATTTATGTTTCTGGCTGGAAACGTTTGTTTTTTTATTTCTTTACACTATATAAAATGAATTTAACAGACAAAATTTTAGAATGTTGTAGACACTCGCATAGTATTTAAACAAATATTCCTGAATTGAGTTAACCTACACGGTTTTTAAACTTGCAACTGCTCAGAAACTGTTTTTCAAATTGAAATTTGCCAATTCTACTTCTCCTGTTGCTCTATGATTCATTTATTAGAACGACATTTACGTATAAATATATTTTAAAAATTATTTAAAATAAAATTAATGAACTAAGTAGATAAATTCTTCTGTATTTATTCTTTGGCATCATATTTTGTATCAATTTTCTTTCATTTTACTTATGTAACTCTCTAGGAGTTTATTATCATACATTTTATATTTTATCTTTATTGAACTAGATTTCCATACTTATATATGTCACTTTTTATAATTATACTTTTTCATCTTGAAACTTTCTGTTTAACATTTTTTTCTCTCTTTGTATTTTGTTTGCATTATCACCTTTCTGTACATTTATTCTGTAATTTTTTTAATTTATATATCCTTTCATAATATATCCTTCACTATTTCGTTCAACTTTTCTATATCTCTATATTATTATTGTAATTTTATTTTATTTTATTCTTAGTACTGTTATGTATTTTTATAGTGATTTTTGTTTTTGTCTGTTTTTTTCTCGTAGCCCTGAAGATGACCTACAAAGTAGGCCGAAACGTAGGCACAAATAAAAAATAAGCTTCCACTTATTTGTGTGTTTATTTTGACTGCACCCCCCAACAATTTCCATCCTCTATAAAAAATATTCCTAGATTGGGTCCATCCGACACGGCACCTCAATATGATCAGGAATTGTTTTTTAGACTGAAATTTGCCTTTTTTTTTTTTGTTTTAATCCATTTAAATTCAACAGAATATAACTTTCTACGACAAATTGGTTTTTAATGTGTGTTATTGCAAAAATAATAAATTCCTATTTTCAGGAGGAATAATACTTAAAGTAATAAAACGGATATTTATAAATATATATATATAAAGTTGTAACTTTTAATTAATAAATTTTTATCTATTTTTACTTTACAATCCCTTTTGCGAAATAAATCTTATTTCTACTGAATCATTGCTAGTTAAGTTAATTTCAAAACCGTTAATTAATAGCTACTGCAATTATATAATTTTAAATTTTATTGCTGACCAGTTACTTAACATGATCTATCCCACCGGGATAATATTACATACAGTCAACTGATTTCTCAGTATTTGTGTTGTCCATCTTATGCTATCTTATCTGTGGTTCCAAGAATAGTCGTCAAGCCGTCGTCTTGTTTAATCGACTGAAATAACAAATAGTTTTATGACTCCATATATGAAACATTTTATACCGAAACTTTAAAAAAAAAAAATTTATAATATATCTTTATTCATGTGTGATATACGTAGGTGAGAGCTGATTTTTTCAATATGTCCAGGGTGAGCTAAGTTCCTCAAAATTCTGTATATCGGGTTCTAGAACGAGATTTTATCGATACGGTAATGACCTGAAGACTCTAATGGGGCTCATCCAGCCTCTAATAAGTGGGTATCCTAAATTAGAGGATAACCGGTTGAGGAGGTTCTGGGTGTAATCACTTCCTTTGTCCGGAAAAAGTTATAGCCTTGGTGGGTTGTGAAAGTTTTTTTGTTTTGTTTTTTCGCTTCTTTTTAATATGAATAAAGAAGGTCTTGTAGGCTAATTTTGCTTTTATTTTTACGGATAATCATCTATTGTAGTTCCAATGCACATGTATGGACTTTAGGCTTATTTTTAGAATCCCATGAATATTGAAATAAAAAAACCGGACAGAATATGAAATTATGGCCTTCGGGGAGTGTTACAATGGAAGTCCTAAATTTTGCCTATTCAGGAATAATTGGGATGGCATCTTTCACGAGTACCTTACGCTTCAGAACCCACATTCTAAGTCCCTTCCGAAGGACGGCATAACCAGGGATTTTTTTATCTTTTAAAAATACCTAGAACTACAAACTAATAGCATGTTTCATAATAGCATTTCGCTATGATTCCGTAAACTTGAAAATTCTTCTCATAAACTACCGCTAGATTTGAGAAATACGTTTCTTTAATATCCTTGCATTAGCGTTTGTTTATTCATATAACTTTAT
Source organism: Troilus luridus (assembly GCA_964056705.1). Taxonomy (NCBI): domain Eukaryota; kingdom Metazoa; phylum Arthropoda; class Insecta; order Hemiptera; family Pentatomidae; genus Troilus; species Troilus luridus. The sequence continues at coordinate 44,450,981 of OZ057417.1, read as the reverse complement.
ACTTCTTTGGCTAATAGGAAGATGCTATTGTGGCAGATGCCATTGCCTATCCTGGTATAATTAGGGTAGGGATCTTTAATGAGTACCTGGCACAAAATAGGCTTACTTAAAAATACGTCCCTTCGGAATGACGAGATAACTAAGGATTTTTTTACTCTCTTTAAAAAAATTTCTATGACCACAAACTATTAGCAGGTTTCTGATTTGGAAAAGAACGCTCCTTATATATTCTTCCAGCAATGTTTTTTTATTTGCTTAAAGTCACTTTTACGCTGCTATGGCTAATCGGACTATGCTAAATTGGAAGTATTAATTTTGCCTATCCAGGTATAATTATGATAGGTATCTTTAACGAGTGCCTGTCACCTTACTGGCTAGTGATTTCCATTTTACGTCCCTTCCGCGGGACGGCCAATGATTTTTTTTATTTTTTTAAAATAGTAGCAGTTTTTCATTATAGCATTTTTATGTTTATATTTAGAGATCTATCATGCTAATTATGCTAAATGGTCCGTACTTCCTCGACTGACGCTCCAGGGAGTGGTGTACATCGGGAGATGATCCTCGAAAGAGTGAGACAGAGGATGATGTGGACAAAGGTCTGTTTGAGGTCCCACTGACCAATCCCGTGTTTGCTTACTCTTCACCACAGTGGGTTCCAAACCAGGCTTAAAAACCACTCCATGGCAGGACCAACATTTTTTTTAAAGTCAAGTCTTTCCATTTGTCGGTGTTTATATACTCCGTCTCTTCCTCATTTATCTTATATTAGCCCAATTCCAGTTTCCCGAGTAATTTAATTTCTTTTTTTCTTCTTTTTTTGTGCCCAGCTGTTTTTCTTTTCCTTTCAATCTTTTGGTGACCTGTTTCTATATGAACATTTTAGGACGAAGCCTTAGGCTACTAACCAAAAACGTAGAAATGAAATGTATCACTGCGATATCATCTAATTTATTTTTTAAAGTGATAACTTCTTTAGCGGCGTTTAGCGACTTTTGGTAGGGGGTAAACTTGTGGCTTCGCGTCAGCAACATGCTCGAGAGTTGCAAGACCTGACAGCCTGTGTGTGAGTTGCACAATTTCTTTTTATCAACTTAAGTTTAAAGATTAGAATTCCATTGAAAAAAAAATAATAATATTTAACTAAAAAATCGTCTAATAGTCATGAAATTGATACTAATAATAATTTACAACATCAACAATTAGTTGAAATATTCGTTTCCCCTAAAAGATTTTATTTGTCATAGTTGAATGTCTTTATGTAACGATGATAATAATGCTAAAAATGGATATAAGATCTATGTTAATACAATTACGGGGAGCGGAGTGGCTCAGTGGTAGAGCACTGAGTTTCCATGCCGGAAATCCTGGTTCAAATCACGCTACAGGCCAAGACTTTTATTTATTCTGTTTGCAGCGGGAGATGGATCATATAGGATCTAGGACCCTCCTGGGGCCCACCCAGCCTCTATAAAGTTTTATAAAAATAGGGTACCCAAATTAAAGGGGGAAAATCTGGTGGTTGAGCAAAATCTAGGACAAGTCACTTCCTTGCGGAACCGTTGTCTATAAAGCAGTACAGTCTCTACCATGTACTGAACCCCAGACCCGTTCACGGGTTGTAGTGGTACAGTTGTTTTTTTAATAATTGATTGAGATATTCAAAAAAAGAGACGTTAATACATAGTATGATTGATATATTAGAATGAATTTTCACTTCTGCCAGGAGTCCCCATGACTTAATTTTGTTTTCTTTTGGAGGGGTCTTGAGTTCAATAGGTGGTAAGAATTGTATTATTTCAAAGTCGACGGTTGTGAATGAAAGTGATTTGGGCGAAGAAATAGTTTTTTCTAAATTGAAAGTAACTATATAGAGTTCTGAGTGTGCCCTAGGAGGGTCTACGCATCCTACTGGGTCAATTCTGAGATTTTAGCAGTAAGTAGTTACCCGCCACGATTAAAGATTAGTAACTCAGCCTACATATTGAGCCACCTCTGTCCATCTGTTCTGGAAAACTCAACATTACACGCAAACGCATTGGACGAGATGCATAAGTGAATGACGTACAGTTATTGGACGGCTTCAACTTAATCAAGCATGAGTGAACCGTAGAATTTAATCGACTTTCCTAATCAGAAATGCGTGCGCTTTAATTTTATCCGATAAATATTATCGGTGCCATAACGTTACGGATATTGAACATGCCAAGTCTGTCGGATAATGAATCAACCTGTTAGGAGATAATCAACGATGGATCTAAATGGAAGCGCTAGAGTAGATGGGATGATAACACATCCGGTACTCTGTATGTATGTGTGTGGGTTTGATTATACTCACATATGTTAGCATATGTGTTTCAGATTTCCTATGTGTGGCTCTCTCGAATTTAATAATAATAATAAATTTGAGTAAATAAATAAAAGGCTTAACGAACCCGAAGGTTCGATGCCGATACCACCAATCCATGTTAATAAATAAATACATTTAATATTATTTAATAAATAATTATTTATGTGCACCATCACTAAAAATTATTAATCTTATTGTTATGATAAAAATAATTAATAGAACGACCATTGCGTTAATGTTATCACATCTTGGTCGGGAAACGTAAAAATACGTTCTTCGTAAACTATGAGGAGAACGCAAGTACGGTTTTTATAGAAAATAGTAAATTGCGCAAAATAAAGCTGTCAGATACTAATCTTTGTTGATACACTTTCTTGTAAATAATATTCCGAAATAGAAACATATACAATACATTCTTCTGGTTATGTGTGACGGATTTTACTATTGAAAAGAAGGCATCAGTTCCGCAGGCTGTCGCTTTAAGTTAAATCACATGTTTTAACTTTCCATTCGTTTCCTTTTTAAGTTTCAAAGTACAGATGATGATGTAACCTAAACAGTATGTGTAAGTCGGTTCTTTAAGCTATATCCACAGGCCCGGTGATTAATTGGTTAAGTCGGATTTTGTCCAGAGAGAGGGAGTTAACTGCTTTCAGATAACCGAAATCGTATCATTCACGTAGTTTTTGGCTTGAAATGGAGTTGTAATATAAAAAATAACTCCTTTTCAAGCGTTACTTAGCCCCTTATTCACTACGAAAATAACTCGATTCCGCTTACTTAAGTACAAGGAATAGGCTTTAGGTCGCAATAAATTGAAGAGAGCTGAATTTTTGATATTTTGTAAGGGCATGTCTGACTAGTAGAAATCCAAATTTGCTACCGAAAAAACGGATGGGAAAACATTTGGTGGCCAAAAGATCTCGAAATTTTTGGAGTTATTTCAGTTTTTGCCCTATATCTCCTTTGATAAAAAACACTAGTAACCATTTTTAATGCAAATTAAATTTGCTATAATTTGAATACAACCTCATCTCTGTAGCGTTAATAGATTATGAGTTATGCCCCTTTGAAAATTGGTAATTTTTTCCATAAAATTTCAAATTTTATGTTTTGGCCGACTTTCGTGAGGAACACCTGCCGAAGGAGTAGTCCTACGATGAAAGCAATGTGGAATGGAGCTGTAGTAAATTTAATTAGCTTTAATTTAAGCATAGACCGAGGCCTGTAGGTCTGATAGATTCCGAGTTACGCCCCTTGATTTTTTTCCAAATAGTCCAATTATAGGCCAGCGGCCAGGTGTTTGAGGGTCGCAAAAAATCGAAGAGAGTTGTATTTTTGATATGTTTTAAGGGCATGTCTGAGTAGTGCAAATCCAAGTTTGCAACCGAAAAAACGGATGGGAAAACTTTTGGGGCCCGAAAAACCTCATGGAGACTGGGGTGGCCCCCCCCTCCAAAGTAGTGCCAACTAGTATTACCATTATTTTATGTATGGGTAATTTACAAGTAAATATTTATTCTTTACAATAAACAATCTGTTTTAGATTCGTGGTGTACTAGGAAAGAAATCTAGAAACAAATAACCCTTAATGTTGATAATTTAATTAAATAATAAATAATTATCAAGTAAATAATTAAATTTCTAAAATAATTTTAAAATCGTTAAAACTCCGTTTCCTCTATATGTCTGTTTTATTTATTTATTTAACAATTATAATATTTGTCGCGAAATAACCTATGATTTTTATTGTTATAAATGTTTGTAATTTAAATACACATAGATTTTGTTATTTATTTTATGTTAACCCTAACATCGTTTGGTTACGCGGAGAACCCCGCCTGGGGATGGTATGCTAAATGTTATTTTAATGTTGTTATTGTTATTCACGTCCTTTATTATGAGAAAGATAATTAACAATTAGCAGGTTAGGAGGGGGCGAGCCTCAGGGCTTGCGGGTGGAAAATGAAAACAATTTTTCATTACAGAAAAAAAAGTTTATATGCTATGTGAAAATATTACCTTACCATTAATTCGCCGACAAAAGAGGTTTAAAAAATATATACTTTTAATTTTTAATTGTGCCTGGAGGATATTCTACACGCCTAAAATTGTTTATTTGTTTTTATTGTTTTTTGCCTTATTATGTTTCTAACGAAGCCTGTTTTAAATTATTAAAGTAAATATTTAATAAAAAATTAAAAAATAACATGTTTAGGATTTTATTGTTAATTAATTTTTACTGAAAATTTTCTTTTTAAAATTAGTTTTTCAATGTTGGTATTAAATATTATAATAATAAAGATAAATTTAGTATTTATATTTAAAAATAACCTGTACTACTACAACCCATTGAAGAGTCTTGGTCTCATAATACTCGTATAGTAAAGACTGTACTGTTCCTGGGACAACGATTGGGAACATAAAGGTGATTTTTCCTTGACTGTACAACCCCTAGGTCCCCCAGTTGGTTTTTCACACTTAATAGTGGCTGGGTGAGCCTCAGGACAGTCCATTGGTCTATCGGATTGCGTTAACAGATTAAATAATTTATCCATCACCGGATTTGAACCCGGAACCTTCGGTTTACCAACTCACCACTCTGTGATCTAGTTAATTATGTGTATTTATTTATTTGTATCTATTTTTCTTGACTGTTTATGATTGATTGTTTTCATTTCTTGAAATTTAATCAATAAGTGTTTAACAACCTTTTGGCAACGTTTCCAGATTTTATTATTCTCATATTAATGCCAAAATGGTGGAAATTGTTTTTAACTACATCATCTTGTGTATGTATTTATTGGTAACAATTTTCTTGGATTTTAATTATTTAATTTTTTCATGTTCTTGAGATTCCGTCAATAATTATTGAACTATAATTTTGCTACGCTCCCAAACTTAATTAATACCATATTCATACCATATCGATGACGAAATGATTTTAACTAATACATTTTTTAATGTATATATGTTGAAATTAACAATAGTTATAACAGTCTGTTTGCAGCGGGGGATGGATCGTATAGGATCTAGGACCCTCCTGGTGCCCACCCAGCCTCTATAAAATATTATAAAAATAGGGTACCCAAAATAAGGGGGAAAATCTGGTGTTTGAGCGTGACCTAGGACAAGGCCCCTCCTTGTCCGTTGTCCATGAAACAGTACAGTTTTTACCATGTACTGAATCCCAGACCCGTTCTCGGGTTGTAGTGGTACAGGTTTTTTTTTATATCTGCTGCTTATAGACTGAAGAGAATGTACCAAAAAAACCTAGATTATAAATGTTTACAGAAAATAAATCAGTTTAACTAAAAATACACGAGCTCTATTTTAACAGCAGTTTGGTTGCATGCTGCAATGTGGAAGGTTTATTTATGAATCTGATCTGCATTAATTCCGTTAGGACCAAAATAGTCTTTTATTTCAAGTCATTCAAGTTAACTTCGTTTTTGGTCTATTCCTAAGAATTATCTGCTAGCATATTCTAAATGTTGTAATTTTTCTCAACTGAAATAATAATAACAGTTATAATTATTTCCCGACGGCGGACTAACTATTTACAAATAATAAATGTCAATATTGAAAAGGGAAAGGTAAAAAGAGACCTTACTTAAATGTTAAGGCCGTGGAAAAATTCCAGCGAAAAGCCCTTAAGTCTCCAAAACTAAAAACAGAAATTGAAAATATCTGTCCAATATTACGCTTATTCCTGAATATGCCTGCATCCTCATGGTAGAAAGAGAATGACAGTAAAGCAAAATATGAATAATGCACCCAAGAAACATCCCACCACCTCCAAAGGCTCAAATGCAATGTTTTTAGTTTTGGAGACTTAAGGGCTTTTCGCTGGATTTTTTCCACGGTCTTGATATTCTTTTAATTTACAGAGTATATATAAAATTACGTAAAGAATCTTTGTTAATTCTAAAAAAATGTATAGATAATTTTTTTAAAAATAGTTTATGAAAAAAATGTCTTAATCGAATACTGGAATAAGATTTAGCTTGTTTTTATTTCTTAAATATATCCATTCCATTTTTTTTTTTTTGAAAATTCGAAATCATTGCTATATTATATGTAATTGTTTAATGAAGAATTCCACAGTGGCTTTTACATAGTAGAGAGAAGTCTGTTGCAGTTATAGGCTTGCATACACTTATAAACACACACAAACATACATACATATATGAATACATAAATATATAAGTACACACACATTCATTTGACCAGAGTCTATTTTCTGACTAGACCCCACTGCATTGACCCCTCTTAATGTTAGTAGGTTATCTCGATTTAAGATTAATCTCTACATGGTTTAAAAATAACTTCTTTCCTGTTGAGATGTAGCTACGTATCCTTACTTAGCTCGAAAACGAACTAACATAATGTTTCATTTTACTATTTCAGTATTGTTTTTATAAATGTTATATGTTATATAAAAAATTTCAATGCAGTCGTCATAATTATAAAAAAAACTCGCTTGTCGGGGTTCCGTCGTTGATGAATTCAATATTATCTATTTCTGGTTTTAATTTATTTTTTATATCTTAGTGAATTAATAATTTATTGGTTGCATAATAAAACAATATTAACGAAAATTCGAAATTTGAAACCTTAATATTTATAACAAAGATCGGAACTTTTTTTTTTCAAATATTTTTATTTGAAAAGAAAAGATATGCCCAGGACCGGGTCTCCCACGTATCCGTCGTGGTGCTTTACCGACTATGCCATCCTGGTTCGCTTCTTTGCCAGTCATATACTTTCTTTTCACTGATCCTATATCTCCGTGTTCTCGCAATTTGCGATGTATATACGGGAAATAATGTTCATTGAACATTACTTTAATTTGGATCTTGTTGACTCAAGTCATTACATATTATTATAATTTATTTTATTTTTTGTTTTGTTTTTCATTCAAGATCGGTTCAGCACAAGGACCTTACCACCTTTTGCCATTATTTGAGTTGTTTTTTAATTATGAAAGCGGTTTAAGTCAAGTTGAATCTAAAAGTATCATTTAATCTTTTATATAATTTTAATGATTATTATCCTATAATAAAACTTAAAAGGTGTTAAAACCATCAATTTTTCTCAAGTAATAACTAAATTTGCCCCATATTTTTAAACTAATGGAATTGGAAACCTTTAGATATCGCGAAAATTCAAAAATAAACTCAATAAATATAATATAAAAAGTTTTTTTTGTTCAGTACGTGGTAGAGACTGTACTGTTTCTAGGACAACGGTTGTCCTGAGAGGTGATTTGTTTTTAGAGCTTGCTCAACCGCCAGGTATTTCACACATTAAGAATACCCACTTTATAGATTATTACTCAAAATCCTTTAAGCACAAGTAGTTTTTAAAAATTTATACCCCTTATTTATTTTGGTTCCTTATAAAATAAAAATACCACTACAACCCGTGAATTTTGGGTTCAGTACATGGTAGAGACTGTACTGTTTTTATCTGTTACTTCCTGTCCGGATTTGAACCCCTAACCTTAGCCATAGCTACTCAACGCTATACCTATTGAGCTACCCCATTCCTCATTGCAAATACTTAAGTATTGTTGGCTTCGTAATCCAAATATGTACAAACAAACCGCAAAGAGCTGTAAAACCTCCAAATTGCTACAACCCTTCGTAGATTATTTACTATTTAGCTGTACTGGAAGTAGGGTGGCATGGTTCGAATTGAAAAAGTTGCCGGCTGTTGGGAATAGAGCCGAGAACTGAGAGCATTTAGCGAACCGTCTGTAATGGAATCATAGTCTGGGGGAGGGAGGCGCCTTGAGGGCCAATTTCGTGGGGGGGCGCGTCCCCCTTAGGTCACCCTCTTTCTGCCTCCTTCGACCGTTCGTGTTTTCGTTCCTATTTCGGCTAATTCATCACGGATCACTATAATCATCGCCATCATCCACGCTTACTGATTATATCCGTCCTCCTGTTTTGACTACAATGGATCATTGTGTATTGTCCTTCTAGACCTAGGGGATATTACGATGAATAACCGTTTTCCAGCTACATTTAAACCAGTAAATGGTGAATAAATACGGAGTAACCATATGACGTACAATAAACATTAAAATACGTGCATTCCTATCTTAAGTTATTTTTCCTGCATCTAAAAATGGCATCCAAGAAGTAAAACTATGTGGACATTATTTCTACAGGCCCGATTATTGGTCAAGTCGAATTTTGCCCAAAATATGTTTCTTGTACTTAGGGAAACGGAATCGGGTTATTTTCTATATGAATAAGGGGCTAAGCCTGGAATTGATATTATATTATTGATATATTAATGAGGAATATTTAACTGTTCGACTATTCCTAATTACCTTTTATTTTTTATTACTAAAATGTAATAATTCATTTATTTTGGTTAAGAGTCTAAAATTACTCACTCCTCTCAGATATAACCGCACATGAGGATTCCAGCGTTATAAGCTCAACGCCTAGATATAAATTAAATATAAGATACACCATAAATACTCCATTAATCATATTTCCGTCAGTGTTCGGATAACATCGGTTACTTTCGGCAGTCATTGTAACAACTGTTTCAAAAACATTCGATCATTTACCAAAAAATTATAAAACTGTGCTATTAACATCATATAAGAAAAGCTCAATAAGAAAATATTCCTCTGCATTCTTAACCCTGCAAAGGATAACGAAGATAAACTTTCTACTTGTTAAAAAAATGCATCGTATAAACCAATTACTCCTTAATAAATAAATAACCGTGTGATGGTTTAATATTAAAATTATTTAATGAAGTAATTTCAATTTGATTGTTAAAGTTTATTATTGATAATTAACATAATTTAACTTTAAACTTAAAAATAAAAACGTCGGTAACAAGGTTTTAAACATTTAAGATAGATTTTAAAACTTAAAATTTCCATCATTTTATATTAGTTAAATCCTGCCTGCATTATTTAAAAAAATAATGCAATAATTGAAATTGATTTAATAATGTTATGGCCTAATCGGACAATTTATCTTTAATCTTTTAGTTTTTTATTAGCATATTTTCTTTTATAAACCTGATATTCTGAACTTTTTTATGTTTTATTATTATAATATTGAGTACTTATACCGTAGGGTAGTTTCTCTACTTGCCTTTATATCGTATTGTTATTCATCTTTCATTATATTTACTGGATGTATTCTATTATACAGTTGTGAATTTAAATAAATAACTTTTTTTTTAAAATTATCATAATATGGATTTTTTATATTTATTTTTACCAATTTAATTTATATAAGATAAAAATATTTAACAAGGATTGAAACACTTCTTATCAACCAATGGAAAATAAGGACAGATTTTAAAATGAATTAAGAATTTTCCTAATTTCAGTTGAATCCTGCCTACGTAATATTTCATAAAATTAATGCACCTGTAATTAAACTTGATAAAATTATTTTATCGCCTAATGGTATATGGTAAATCTTCGATCTTTTTATTTTTATTATTTGTTGGTTAATTTCCTGTAGGGAAATCAAATATTCAGACTTTTTTTGTTTATTTTTATCAATTTAATTTGCCTGCATAATATTTTTAAAAAAATAATGCTCATAATTAAACTTAAAATAATAATTTTATAGGATATTTAAGTGGTAAATCGTTGATTAGTAATATGCTATATTTTATGATAATATTTTTATTATAATATTTACTATTTGTTTATTAAACTTAAAATAATAATTTAAATATAAACTTATTATGATAAATTGCTAATGATTTTACTAAATTTTTCTTTGTTTTTTTATTTTTTTATTTCCTGTTGGTAAATCTGATATTCATACTGTTTTGCCGTTAATTATATTTATTTGTTTTTATCAATTTAATTTAAACAAGGTATAGATATTTAACAAGGATTAAAACATTTTTCCTAGCATTATGCAAATATTTCAGAAAAATAATGCACATGATTAAAATTAAGTAGATATTATTATAGCCTAATAGTGGTATATCGTTCATTTGTTTTACTAATTTTTTTTTCCTGTTGGTAAACCTGATCTCCATAGTTTTTTTCCCGTTTATCATATATATTTATATTTATCATTTAATTAGTTTGGATAAGATACAAATATTTAACATGGATTCAAACTTTTTTTTCTTAACAAATGGAAAATAAGGAATGATTTTAAAATTAATTAATGATTTTCCTAATTTTATTTAAATATTTCAGAAAAATAATGCGCATAACTGAAATTAACTAAATATTTTTATAGGCTAATTATGGTCAATCGTTAATTTTTTTTGTATTGATTTTTTTCTCTGTTTTTTTTTATACCTGTTGTTAAATCTGATATTCAGAACTTAAAAAAAAATATTATTATTATGTATTTTTTACTATTTTAATTTAAATAAGATATAATATTTGAATAAGGCAGAGAGTTAAAGGGGATGGTAGATGTTAACAGTGAATAGGAAACCGTCCGCTGAAAGCGGCTTTCGGATAAGCCTTGGGTCTTTGATTCGTTTCCTATACTCCCATGTTCCTGTCGATTTGTGTCACCTCTTCTCTGATCTGTTTGCATTCTTATTCATGTTAACATTAATCTTATTTATATATGCACGTGTATATCAGTTTTGGTCGGGTTTAAAATATTCGGTACCTGGAAATAAAACATTTTTTTTTCTTTTTTAAGTTAAATAAAAAGTCATCTACATTTTAAAATAATTATGGACAAAACTTTAATCTTTGTGAGCTATTTAGGAATGATATGGAGGTAGCTGAGTGTGTATAGTATTGAGTTCGAATCAGGCTGTGAAAGATAAATTGTTTAATCTGTTAACAGCCGCAGATGGACCCATTGGCATATATTGACCTTCCTAGGGTTACCTAAATTGATGGAAATCCTGGCCTTTGAGCACCATCTCGGAATAACCACCTCCCAGGATAGTTGTTCTCCTAATAACAGTATAGTATCTACTATGTACTGAAATCAAGACCCGTCACGGATTTAGAATAAAGCTCTGAATGGATCGAAATTGGTTGTAACTTTTGGAATGATTAAATTGCGTAATAATAGAATTTATAATTATTTTTTTATTAATGAGGTTTGAAATTGAATGCTTCTCTTTTATAGTAGTTATTCAATACTGCACAATAGCATTTGGGCCTTTTCTAGAAGACCCCCAACAGTTACTTTTAGTATCAGTTACTTTTATTGATAACTGTTATAACCTAATAGAAATAAAAATGTAAAGGAAGATAAAATCGTGTAGTTTACTTATAGTACATATGATTTACTCAGACATTAAAATGAATTTCCTTAGAATATCAAGAATCAAGCATAAAATATGCTTAAGATAAGGGCATTATCACAAAAAGACTGTTCCAAGGGACATGAAATGAACCTCAGTATTAGTGAAAATCGTAATTGAAGATGGAAATGCATGCAAGATCATCTCTTAAGAGAAGGAACTGGACGGAATCTGGTACGTATTGAAAACGTATACATCTATAATTGTCTTGGTTATTTGCTGTGCTTTAAATTATACATAAATACAAACATATGTTCTTTTATTTCTATGAGGTCATAACAGTTATCAATAAAAGTAACTGGTGGGGGTCTTCTAGAAAATTAAATTGTATATATTTAAAACATTTAATGTAACCTTAATTCCAATATAATTAATTTAAGTCCAAAATGTCACTGATTCTAGAAAGGTTAAAATAACCTATATAAAATTAGAGAGCGGAACTTAACACTAACTAGTACAAAAAATGGTTATTGTTTTTTAGTCTCTACCATGTCTTGAACCCATTATTCATCCTATCTTTATGTGGTGGTACAGACTGTATTATTTCCTAGATGGTTATGGAGTAAGATGTTCTGTATGAGATGCTCCTTAGGATGTCTGCTGATCCTACAGGGTTCATTCGTGGGTGTTGGCAGACTAAATATTTTTTCTGCCACATTCGGATTTAACTCAGATTAGGCTCAACCTCATAGTTTTTCCCTACTTTACAGTACTCTATTTACATAGGCTGGGTGATTCCCAGCTGGCTCTGTAAATCCCTCATGATCCATCCTTGTCTGTTAACTGATTATTTTAATTTTTATTAATGGGATTCGGAGTTGAACGTTCATTGTTGATATTCCACTCGCCCTTACACACATCATGACACTTGATAACGTTGAGCCCTACGAGTGCCGCCCTGCCAGGACCAGAACACCGCAGTGCCCTAGATCGCTAAGACGGGAACTTTGAAGGGCAGGTGAATTGTTGGTGTGACGTCTATAGGCGACAACCTGGAGTGCCGGCAGCTGGCTGTAGGATCTTCACTCTCCCTTCCAATCTTCTTATCGCAAGCCTACTTATGTCCTTCCAATAAACTCAATACAAGAATCCTCTCATGTGATTTCTTCTTTACCTTCTAGGAAGGAAATATTTCTATCCTGAACTTAGCGACTTAAAAAAAACAACGACAGTATATCACTGTATTAGAGTACTACGAAGTCAGGGAAGTATAAACATTAATAACATAGGATCGGGAATAAATATATTCAGAATTCTCTTGAATATCAGAAACTTCATTTCCACACAAACCCTCTAGTTTCTAGTCCAGGATCCATAGTCCATTTTTGCACTTGATTAGTATCAAGCTGAATCTTCGTGAATAGCTTCGTTTCGACGAGACGCCCAGCAATTTCCTGTGCGAAAATTCTCGTTTGTGGTAGCTAAAAGAGTTAGCAAGGTTAAAATATGTCGATTTGATGATTCTCAAAAATTTATTACTAACTGGGTTGTTTTTTTTTGTTAAACCTCAAGATAATTATCTAAATCATTTGAAAAAATATTTGTCCTACAAAATGTACGGTTTGATCAAAGAGTCCCCTCCTTCCAATATGTATCGATAACGAGGTCATCAAAAATGATTACTAACCAGCTGTTTTTTTTTTTACTTATTCTTCTTTTTTGACTTCGTTATCGATACATATTGGAAGGAGAGGACTCTTTGATACCATAAATTTTGTAGGACAAATATTTTTTCAAATGATTTAGATAATTATCTCGAGATTTAACAAAAAAAAAACCCAGTTAGTAATAAATTTTTGAGAATCATCAAATCGAAAAAATAGACCATGGATCCTAGACTATTCTAACCAAGTTTCCTCTTCTATTCCAGATAACCTTTCGAGGCGTCTGAAAAGAAGATGAACACGTGACCTACTTAGTTGAACTTGTGATTTGAGTTCTACCAGTGGGTAGTTTCTCTACTTGTCATTATCTCATGCCATTATGTGTCACTTAGCCTATTTACTTGTTGTATTATTCTAATACAGTTGTAAATATCAATAAATAAATAATAATAAAAAAAAAAGAATATCAGAGTAACCCGTAAAAATAAAGTAAAAAATGGAAGGTGAGCCTTAGTTTCTACAATTCAGACATTTTAGGGTGTAATGGCTAGTGTAACGACCTTCTAGGCCAAAGGTCGACGGTTCGAAGCCCGGCAGTTGTGCTTCAGATATATAAATGGAGTAAAAATATGTCGTGCAGTACTTTGGAAGGGACAAGGAATGGAATTTCGAGCCTGTTCACTCAGATACTCGTTAAAGATCCCAAGGCGAATTATACCTAGATAGGAAAATTTAGGACTCCCGCTGTAGTAAAATTATGGACGGAAAGAACACGACGTGTACATAGAATGGCATTTATTTATTTATTTGTTTTTTTTGGTTTCTACCACGTACTGAACCCAAAGACTCTTCTTGTATTTATAGTAAGAAAGTATTATATTTTATATATATCATATATTTTTTTGTATATTATAAAAATATATATTATATATTTTTATATTAGGAACGGATAGTATTCGTCTGGCCTGGTTGCGAGACCTGGTAGCTTAATTGGTTGAGTACCGCGCTAGAGATACGGAAGAACCGGGTTCGAATCCCGGCCAGGACAAATCTTTTCTCTTCAAAATAAAAACATAGTAGGAAAGGTTTCTGTACACTTTTCTTCTTTTTTTTTTGGAATTGAATGTTTATTCTTTATCTTTTACTTGCTATAACATATATTATTTTAAAAAAACCTGTACCACTACAACCCGTGAACGGGTCTGGGGTTCAGTACATGGTAGATACTGTACTGTTTCATGGACAACGTTTCTGCAAGGTGGTGACTTTTTCTAGATCACGCCGATTTTTTCCCTTTATTATGGGTACTCTATTTTTATAATATTTTATAGAGGCTGGGTGGCCCCAGGAGGGTCCTAGATCCTATATGATCCATCTCCCGTTGCAAACAGACTAAATAAAAGTCATGGCCCGCAGAGGGGGGGCCATGGGCTCAGTGCTCCACCACTGAGCAATTCCGCTCCCCTATAACATATTTTATGCCACTCAATAATTTAAACTGTAGTTAAAGATCCCTATCCTAATGTAACCTGGATAGGCCATATTTAGGACTCCCACTGTAGCATTGTCCGATTCATAGTAGCATGAATTTGGCGTAAAATAAACAAACCAACGTAAATACATGTTCGCTCCATAGCACGTACAGAAAAGCCATTAGCACATTTTAATACTTTCAGAATATAGAGAGCGGGTTTATGAGGATTGTGCTAAAACATTGCGGCATATTAAGGATATATATAGATGTATATATGTGAAGGGCTGAAGAGGATTGGAGGGAATATCCTAAGTTGTCGAGGCCCCCCGCAGTAAATTATATATGTATACAAAGTTTGTTGAGTTAATACCCGAGGCTAATTTATTCGTATCAACTGTTTCAACTCTGCAAAAGGCCTGCCAGCTCCAGCCCTTCTGTTCCTAACAACCGACCTACTCATTTTTGCCACTCCGGTGTCAATATGTTCAAAACGGATAATACAAGAGTTCAATATGTTCAAAACGGCTAATACAAAAGTTGAATATGATTTGATACTGGTAATAGAAAAGTTGAATATGTTTGATACTGCTAATACAAATGTCGGATATGTTCGCTACCGTTAATACAAATGTTGAAACCTTCAGAAACATTATGGTTCATTTGTACATTAACTCTTAACCCCCTTTTGTGTGTTGTGTATTCTTTGAGCAGAGATTGATTTTCCTGCCCGGGCACTCAACAGTTCCTCTTTCCTTGTCAGGAATTTAATATTCCGACGGTGACGCTTTTATCTTCGTTAATCTTTAACCGGTTTCTATCTTCTCTTCGGGCCAATCTGAATTCGGATGAGGCCCCTCTGCAATGTTGACTTGTCATAGATAGCTGTTTGCGATGGAATAAATTGAGCTTGTTTACTTTCTAATCTTCTATCTCTGCAGGTTTAATAAATTACTTTTATCGTTAAAATTTCAGCTAACGTACGCAAATAAAAAGAAGGGTAAATATAAGGAATTACTAACTCATGTGGGGAGATTAGGGCAAAATCTAATTAGGTCCCCATTCTACGTCCCCCTCCAAAGGACGGCATAACCAAGGAATTGTTGCTCCCTTTTATAAACAGAGATGTGCAAGATACCCTATACAAAGTATCTGGAATACTAAATCGAAGATACTTTGAAATTAAGTATTTCAGATACCAGATGCAAAATACTTTCTGGAATGGCATCTGAAATATTAGATACAAAATAAGTATCTTTTAAATACTTTTTAAAGATTATTTTATCTATTTTTAAAGATTATAAATACTTTTGTAAGAAAACAAGATTTTATTGAATTTAAGTTCATTTTTTTTACATGAATTATTTACGAAGAGATCGCGTTGATCGCGCAAATGTGACTGAAGTGAATTTCATTTTCAACGGATGTAATTTCAACATTTTCATGGTTTCACTAAGACGGTTCTGCACAGCTAACATTTATTGTATGGAATTATAATTAGAGCTTCAACGAGTTGCGCATGGAGAAGTTGGTGAATTTCCTGTCATCTCCAAATACGTATGTTTCCCATGCTTTTGGTGATCTAGAACATAAGTCCCAAAGTTATTGGCACTTTGCTAAGGCCGCGTCATGCAGTCTCTTATACAAAGTATTTTTCAATCTTGCTTCTTTGATATCTGTATTGGCAATCAAATGCAAAGTGTGCGTAGCGCATCTTTCATGTCAGAAGTAGCTTCCACTTTTTAAATCTGATGAAGCATCCTGAAAAGCTTGTTCTACAAGCAGTGAATCATCGTCTTCATCTTCATTGCCTTCACCGAGTGATGTTTCTTCAAGATCTTCTTCATACGCATTTGAATCATGTTTATTTTCAACTGTCTTAGTATCAGACTTCCCAAATACTTCAAAAGCCTTAACCAAATTTGAACCGTTATGTGTAACTGTTTTAACAATTTTTTATAGTTTCAGGAATTGGTCTGAATGTATGTCAGCTATCATTTCTGCAACTTTATCTTCTGCAAGCAATGACAACACTTTTCCCCTCAAAAGTCTCACTTTCAATCAAATTGGCTATTACCGAAAATCTAAAATTTCAACCGCGTTGTCAGTTTTATCTATGGTGGCATTTAAAATTAATGCCACCATGGAATCTTGTCATATTTTTTGAATAAATGCATATACAACTACTACTAAACGTATTTTAGCAAACAGTATTTACAAAATACTAAGATACCAAACAAAAGGTATTTAAATACAAGATAAAAAATTAATTAAAAAAAGTATTTTAGATACAAGATGAAAATACGTATTTTGTATCTTGTATCTGTATTTCAGATACTTGTATCTCAAATAAATCACACCTCTGTTTATAACATCCTTTTATGCTTACCCACTAAACTATACGTCTCCCCTAGTTTTGTACGTAACAATAATTTACTCTCATGTTGGTTCATTAATGATTTCGAAATATTAATACGAATTTTTAACTTAATGGTTGTTCAGAGAAAAAATAATCACGCCATGTCAATGATATAATGTTATATTGTGATTTAATATGTCGTATTGTTAATAATCCGGATCGTAGTCGGTGCCTAATTGTAATTAAAATGTATTTATTAAACTGATAAAAAATATTGCAAATTTATAGTTAAATTGGCCAGTTATCACAGGGTTGGTCGGTCTATTCTTTTTCAAAATTATAGAAATGTTCTTTTCAAACAAGCAATATAATATGGTTATGTTTTAATAATTAAAATTAGTGACTTTTGATGAATTATATTTTATTTTAATTCATTTTTTTTTTATTTATATATTTTTTTAAATTAATGTCTGATAATTCATTAATTTTGGCGAACAATTCAAAATTTCAGTTTTATAATATATAAATGTATTATAAGAAACAATTGATACTCTATCAATCACATCTTCGTTAATGTTCGGATAACATCGGTTACCTTCGGGTTGAGTATAGTAACTATTCGAAAATCATTATCTGGCTTTATATTTTTAAAATATTTTTGTTAATTCTAAATAATCGCTTCTAAGCCAATTAAGTAGTAAATGACTTAAGCCTAACATTCTTATAATTGAGTCGTAAATTATTAAACTTGTGTACAATTCCATTAAATTTTAATTTTTTAAAATTTAATATAATGATATTTACAACTATAATGCTATTATAACAAGTAAATGTGCTAATATGTACAATATGACATGAAAAACACATGAGAAACTACCCATCGGTAGCACTCCAATCTATTAAATTGAATTATATTTTTTAATAAATTTTAAGTTTGATTTAAATTAATTCTCCAATTGTTAATTAATTAATACCATTTTCTTATGGGAGTAAATAAAATAATTATTAAAGTCAATAATTTTTGGTTTAAAATTTGATGGGGAACTTATTGAATGTTTCGCCGTTAGAAGTAGTAATGATATTATGTTTATACAATGAAGGATTTATATTTTATTCATCTTATTTCTACCTTATTGCTAATAAATTAACTAAATAAATTGTTATAAATTATTCCTTCAGACTAAAAATGCCATTTTATCAGAGAGGCAATGCCCGTAAGTGCTTGGACAAAAGCGGTTGGCCACTTTAAATTTATTTTATTGGACCCTCCCTTATAAATCTCGATAGGGCCACTTGGTATAATAAAGCGCGGCAAGCTTTAGATAACCAATAGGTGTGGCCCTTCCGAAGTACCTATAGGGAGTGAGTTCGTATGAATTGCCTGCGAGAAATACTTTAAGGATTGTATCAATGAAAAGAAAAAAGTACCACTATAACCCAGGAAGTGTTTAGAGTACGGTGAAGGGTAGAAACTGTATTGTTTCATAGCCAACGGTTATGCAGGGGGGTTTTAAGTCATAGAAAGATCACGTCCAAACGCCAGGTTACCCCACCCATAATGGCTGAGTGAGCCACTAGAGGTTCTGTAGATCCTGCTGGGTCCATCCATGGTTGTTAAATTATTAAATCCTTTAACTGTTAGCTGGATTTGGACCGAGACCTTTAGCATAGCAACCCACTTTCGAACTGACCCATCTTCCTGTCTGAATTTTGAATTTAATTTGACATCCTTTTAAAAAATTGGAGGGGAGTACATTCCTAATTATTTAATCTGCCGTGTTTCTTATTTTAACTCTCATTATGTAATTATTTTTACAATTTTCATTATGAATATTTCTTATGTTAATTTTTTGTTATTTTACTGCACTTTTTTTTGGGGGGGGGGCTATTACGAACGTCTTGGAGTTACGCTACTATTGCTTATTAACGAATGGTTTATGTAAGGTATGCTGAATTTGATTTCTTTGATGTGATTTTTTTTTTCGTTTTTTATGTTCCTCTGATGTCTGAATTAGTGAAATAATTTTAGATTGTTACTCTCTAGTGTTTTACAGATTAGAGGCTTTGTTTTTTTTTTAGTGTTTTGCTATTGTAATTTGATGTGCTAATTAATGTTAATCTTTTGTATGGATCTTCTGTTATTTACAAACCACTCAATATAAAGCCTGGGTAAGCCCTAGGAAGGTCTGCAGATCCCAATGTGTCTATCCCCGGAGGATATACAGACTAAATAAATAATTTGTGTAACACACCTGGATATGAATTCGGCATCGCAACTCAGCACTCTGTAGAGCTACCTCATTCTAATTAAGTCTAATTCAATTATCTTAATTTGAACCATTTATAATATTGATAGAATTTGTCAAATTTGGAAACGGGAACTGAGATAATGGACTACTCGTATATGCTTTAATAAAATTAGAAAGGGTTACACAACATTACTCACATATGAAGGTGATATGATTAGGAATTGATGTCAGGATGGATAACTGGAAGGGAATGGTGATGCATGGGCGACGTGATATAGCCGTAATGTTGTTACCAGAAAGTAAATCAACATCCCCGTCTTAGAAATGGTAGATCCATACGAAAAGTTAACATTTAACAT
The DNA here is from genome assembly GCA_964056705.1 of Troilus luridus. Taxonomy (NCBI): domain Eukaryota; kingdom Metazoa; phylum Arthropoda; class Insecta; order Hemiptera; family Pentatomidae; genus Troilus; species Troilus luridus. Next base: position 44,431,301 of record OZ057417.1, on the reverse strand, counting down.
GTTAAAGTGCAAGATTATCCAATTCGAGACGATGTTTTTCGAACACGGTCCCCAGGAGCGAAATTTTTTTTCTTTATATTGTTCATTTTAATTTTAAAAAAACATGTTTACTATGGAAATCACCCAATTCGTAAGTGAATTCACATAAATAAGACCATTGCACAACGGGTGTGCAGCTCGCTCCTGGGAACATTTTTATTGCGAGGAGCGGATTGAACGTCCGGTGTGCAATGTTAGGTAAAATGAAAATACATCATTAAAAATTTGATTAACATTTATTTCAAAAATAGTAAGATAAGATAAAATCGTTATTTTCCTTTCAATAATAAAGAACAGAATATAATGCAAAGAAAATGTTTAAAAAGTAGTAAAAAGTTTTTAGATTTTTTTGGCACACAGTAAAACCAACGCCGAATTTCGTTTTCCTGTACTTTACAGATTTCATTAGTTCAAGAAAAATCTTATTTCGACGCCTAGTTTACTCAGAATAATTAATAATTGCACATTACTGTTATTGCTCACATGGTGTGCAGGCCGTCTTTTAGTCTCGGAAATCCATTGCACACTCTGCATGGGTTAAGCCTTAATATCGGATATTAGGAATCGATAATCTTCAAGATCCTGTTTAGGATAATAAGACAAACTTATCAAATTATTGTACTGTTATCAGTTCTTGAGAAATGTGCAAATTTTTAATTTGATTCGAATTTAATCAAAGCGAGGAAAAAGGCTTTTTCTATTTTTTTGATTTTGTACTTAATTGCTTCTTTATCTATGTCGTTATGGGTCATCATTTTTCTTAAATTACAAGTTCAAACATGATACAACTCATAATAAAAAAACATATTGGAAATGGAAAATCGGATATGTCGCTCCTGAATTAAAAAACTTCAACCAATACAATTCCTACTGAAGGCTAAACTCGGAAAATGCCAAATTTTGAGTTTTTTAGTTGTTCTTTTGAAGATGTGATATTGGGACACTACTATACCAGCCAATATAATAAATGAATTCTACTTCCCCTTTAATATCAGGATAACCTGTAAAATAAAAAAATTGAATCTGCCTTTTCTCCAATTTAGATAAAAATAGGCATTTATACATTAGTGTGCATTTATAATTCCGAAATTGTGAGTCATCATTATGTACAATATAAAGATTAATGGTCCAAAATACAACAAAATCGGTAATACAATAAAAGAAAATAACAGATAAATAAAAAGTGAATTAAATATAGCATAGTATTAACAACAATTAATTATTGTGTTAGATAAATTATATTTTTGGGATTTTTGGGGTTGCCACTATTTAGAAATATTGTCATTTCTTAAAGCTTATTATATAAATTAGATATTATTTTTATAAATGATTCTGTACAATATCATATTTATATTAAAATACATTAAACTAATTTTGGTAATTGTGTATTAAATCCACCACCTGAAAAGGCCAATGTTGTACGCATGCCCAAGCAGTTACATTTTATAACAGGTATATTTCTAACAGTAACAGTTACATTGTTTACAGATTCATTGTTCTTTGTTTCTTCGTGAGTGGTTGTTGTATCCTCATTTTTGTTTGTTGCTGATTTGTTGTTTGTTTGGTGGTTAGGGGTGGTATGTTATTATATTCCATGTTACGTTATGCAAATTATGAATACTTAGTTTTTAAATTTTTTTTAAATTGTTGATGATATATTCCATTATATTATTGTTAGTTCTATTTATTTATTTCCATTATTATTATATTGCATGTTATGTCATTAAAATTCTAACTACAAAAAAAATATTTAAAAAGGTTATCCAAGGTAACTGTAAGAAATATAAACTGTTATAAAACGTAACTGGTTGCGCATTGGCCTTTACAGCTTGCGGATTTAATACACAAGTATAATTTTCATATGCTGTCCAGTGGTTAGAAGAACAACTTAAGCCCAACATCGCGGGTTCGTAGCCTGGCATGTGACCTTAGGATTTTGTAAAGGAAGTAAAAAAATCTTAGTTACGCCTATAACTCAGGCACTCGTTAAAAATCCCTATCCTAATTAAACCTGGATAGGCAAAATTTAGGACTCCCACTGTAGCATCGTCCGTATTAGCAATAGCAGCATAAAGTGATATTAAATGAATAAACTTTGAAACATTTTTAAGAAAACGTTCCGGCAAATTACTCCATACGTTATAATCATTTTTTAAATAAACTTTATATGTGCTTATGTATAAATTAATAAAACCGAAGAATAATGTGCTGGGAGCTGCCGGTGGATACGACCGATAAGGGTTGAGCTAAGCTTTCAACAACCCTTATGTCTGTCATCTTCAGGCTGGGAAAAAGGAGTGAAGCCCCCTCCTCAAGCAAAGGAAAACTTAGACTTTCCCGAGAGTTTTCATCAGAGTTGGCTAACTCACTTTTCCAACAACCATTAAATATCATCCTATTAGCAATTTGCAATGGATTCTCATTCACAGGCGGTGTTTCCTTAGTAGCTATGTTTACCTTGTTAATTATAGCAATAATTATTATATAAATTATTATCTACCATTAATAATGTAATAGTAATATTTACTAATAGTAAATCTGTTGATCGATTATAAATTTATAAGTTGTTCATAACACCTATTCATATCTGAAAAAAAATTACCTTATATAACTCAAAAATGGTATTGGGCTTGGGTTCAGTACAGAGTAGATACGGTACTTGGATAATTACACTCAAGCGCAGGTTTTTCTGAAATTAAAAGAAGCTGGGCGTGCTATAAATAATTTATTAGCCACAGACTCTTATCTAGTATTTACAGTTTAGTAACTCATCTACTTGGTTACCTACAAATAGGTAAATATATATATAAATCTGTCACGATGTTTGTTTGGGCTAATCACCGAAACTACTAACCCGATTTTAGTGAAATTTCGCACATATATGTAACATTGTCCAGCTTAAAATATAGGCTATGCTTTATTTCGATTAATGACCGCGATATTTTTTTTGCAAAATTATATTTTTTTCTAACCTGCTGAATTTCTGACATGTTGCAAGGGCATGTCTGAGTAGTGTAAATCCATATTTGGTACCAAAAAATCGGACGGGAAAACTTTTGGTGGCCGTAAAACTTTGAAATTTTCATACTCCTTTCAGTTTTTGGCCTGTATCTCCTAATCGGTGCGTTTTAGGGAAAAAAATAAATAACCTTTTTTAAAGTAGATTAAATTTTCTACAATTTGAGCCCAAATGCAGAGGTCAAACAGATCGTCAGTTAAGTTCCAACATACTAATTGTTAACTGGAATCTTAGCTCTGTCTAATATATAAAATTGTCGTGTGTTTTTAAAACAGTGTTTATAACAAAACTCCTCCGAAACGACTTGACCGATTCTTATGAAATTTATTGTGTATATTCAGAAGGTCTGAGAAGGATGTAAACTATTTTGCATACCACTAAGTTAATTATTAATTATTATTTATTATAGTTTGATATAAGATGTATAAAATTTGAAATAAAAAATCTATTATATTTATTTTTTCATTCATTCATTATTTCTTAAAAATCCAAATTTCAACTAATATTTTTTTAAACTATTATGACAGCCACAGCAACGCGTGGCCGGGTCAGCTAGTATGTATGCATATGTACATATATAAGGAAATATTTAATGAATAATTAAGTAGAGAAAAATTTTGTAGATCAGTTGGTTGAACATCAATAAACTAAATAATATTATTTCATTATGCTGTAATGCTTCTGCATATTAGTATATTTTTAGTATTCTTTCGTGTTATCTTTGCATCTCCGCAATATCACATCTAGCTATTTGATCTCAATGATTTTTTTTTCTCATCTATTTGCTGTAATATGAAATTTTTGATGCCTGATTAATGGTTTCTAAGCAGTTCTTTAGGCCATTGTCGTTTTAATCTTCTAATAGGAAGTCCGGGTTATAGAGAGTAGGGAAAGAATGAACATGAGGATTATGGTGATTTTGTGTTGACGAGTGAAATGTGTATTTATTGTCAATATATGATTTTACAGTGAGTAGATGTCGTGTACAGTGTGGTTTGAAATAAACCAAGGAGCATCTAAGAGCCGAAAAATACAATTAAAGAATTTTGTAGCTTGTGTATTTGGAAGTGTTTTGCTCTATTTGTAAAAATAAGCCCATATTTTCAAATGTATATTTAATAACATTAAAATACATGGCTGAAGTAATTATTTATATCAAGCTATATATTCTTTTTTTTTATTTTAATATTATTATTGTTTTGTTTTGTACGTGTTCATTATACATATTTAAAAACCTTTCATGGCACAACAGGATTTCAACACATATGGAATGCCATAAAACTAATCGTCAAATCTTGTGATAAAAATGAATTGCCAATTCCGCTATCTGAACAGAAAACTGTGCAATGTTTATCCCGAAATCTCAACCTCTTTATCGGACCTCATATGTTTAAGCGTGTACGCGGTCATGCGAAATGGTACTTAATGAAATGCAGATAATCTCCGAAATGTTCTGATATGAGAAGTCATAACGCTTAAAAAAATAAATAATCGTTTTCGTTGTTGATATCTTAGTTGACTTGAGTATTATTGATGAAGAAATTGTGTAATCGTTCTTGATTCTATTGTTAATGAATTTTACTATATTAATTAATAATGAATAGAATAATAATAAACCTTGCGCCATCTTGCCCCAGGCACCGCGTTGGTTTCTATACCATATTTAAATTTAATTTAAAATTAATTGTTATTAATTAGATTTAAACTTTTTTAAAGAATTCCTTAATATGAAATCAATGTCTCTGGAGTACTCAGTCTCAACCTTCTATATTCGTTGATAGGGGAGCGGAGTGGCAGAGCGCTGAGTTGTGATGAAAGTCCAGGTTTCAAATCCAGCTATGGCAGATAATTTATTATGTTAACAGTCAATGGGCCGTATGGGATGTGCAGAATCCCTTGGGTTCACCCAACCGATATAAAGTTGGTACTATTAAATAGGGAAAATTCTGGATGTTGAGCGCGATCAAATTAACTCCTTTCACAATCGTTTTCGTAGAATTAGTACAAATTCCTACAATATTTTTTTTTTTTTAATTCGTGGAAATATTTAATTTATAAAAATATAGGCGAAATAAGGCTAAACATTTCTAAGGAAGGTAGTGTTTTTTTTCTTGTTATTTTCATACGAAGAATAATTCCAGATTATCAGATTCACGATATATGGCTGTGATTGAATAAAATAATTTATCTGCCATTGACAGATTCGAATCCCGGATCTCCAGTTTATCAATTTAGTGTTCCGTACTGATCCTAGTAAAGTAAACAATTATAAATAACTAATCGGTGTTGGTATACATGGAAGGTCTTGGGTTACATCATATAGAGACTGCATGTTTCTAGAACAACAGTTGTACAGGTGGGTGTTTGAGGTTAAAGATTTTCCCCAATTAAGGGTACCCACTTCATAGAGGCTGGGTGAGACGCAGGATGGTCTGCAGATCTTCTGGAGATCATTAATGGCTGTTAACAGGTTTAATCATTTATTTCCCTTAGTCGGATTCGAATCCCATACCTTTAGCTCACCAACTCTGCGCCCTATACTCAGCTCTCCGCCCCTGTAAAGTAAAGAATAATAAATAAATAATTAATCAATGTTAAATAATAAATAACAATTAAATTCAAAGAAATAAAAAAAGTCATACATCTGCCCTGGGAGTTGCGGTATTGAGATCTATGGCGAGAAAAGTTACTTTACTTTTCACTTAAGTTTGTTTCAATTGAGTAGTATCCTGTTCGGGAAAACAGTTGAGAGCTCCCATTAGCTGTTTCTCTGATTAAATTCTCCAAAGCTCTGCAGAATAACATTTTCAACGGAGAAACTTCGCTAAAACTTCGCAAGAAAACTTAATATATTCAATGTATGTGTTGTTTTCCGACCCATTCTCGGGTTTAGCCCTCGTTATAAACCATATAAATGATTTTATCAATAAAAAATAAATAATACCACAAGGTAAAGAAAGGCATATTTTAGCATTAGTATATGTATATTTGTGTATATATACTTATATAGTACATATGTAATTTGTATATTTAGGAGGGTAAACAAAAATGAAATAATCATGTAGGCACTTAGCACAATTTTCAATAAACTACACGGTTCAAAATAGAATATATATATATATATATATATATATATATATATATATATATATATATATTTTTTTTTTACTTTTGATATTATTATAAAATCATTAATCTTGAACGACAGAGAAAAGATTGGGTCAATTTAGTTGTGGCATCAGAGCGTGAAATATTTTGGATAATATTAAAATATATTTGTAAATTTAAATATGCGTTTGAAAAAATTTATTATCGCATAAAATTGTCATCACATAATTAGTACAATTCGAATATTTAATTCTTAATTTAAAAAGAAATATATATTTGGCACTCTTTTCAATTTTCAAAATTTCACAACTTTTACCTTCTTCTAAATGTATTTTTTCTTCAAAATGTTATTTGGAATAAAATTGGGATTACTTAGTAAGTACGTAATTTTTATTGAATAGGTAGTACAGCAGTAACGGAATGACCAATCACAAACTGCTATACTACCCATTCTACAAAATAATATACATTGTAACTGTTTTCTTCTCAACTCTTATTTAAATTATTTAGTTACCATGAAAGTTTTCTTATACTAATGGGAATATCTCTAGTTTTTGTTGAAACGTTTTATTAACAATAATTGGTTTAAGTGTATGAAATATTAACTGTAACAACCATCAAGGTATTTTTCGTCTTTATACTATTCATAATAAAACATATATTAATAATTTTTATTTCATTCTTCTCGTGCCTAATCAGCTTCTGACGTTGGCTATTAACATGTCGATCTTAATTGTTTTTTGTGGCATTTCTAAATAAATAATTAATTTTCTTATTTTAATATGTTTGTTACTGATTGAAACCGTTTAATTATTATTATGATAATTTTTGTTTGAAGATCATCGACGCTTGCAATGGCACGAGAGGTAGTCAAATAAGAATTTTTTTGTGTTACAACTTCATTATTCTTAAAATAAATGAATTTAGAATTTTCTATTATGTTTTCTAGATGCTAACGAATCTGTTTTAAGAGATTAAACATCTAGTATCTATAATAATTTATGATATAATTACTAAAATTTGCTCTTAAATTTAAGATTATTGATTATTCTCAGACTGAAAGTAATTAAATTTTTGGCATTATTTAAATTTAAATGGAATAAAATTCACATGTTCTTTTCTGTTTACACCCCGATTCGATACCGCGTATTTATTATATGTTTTGAAAAATGTTCTGTTTTCTAAATATGGTTTCTGTTAAAATATATATATTATATTTTATTTATAACCATATTAGAAATATGTATGTATTAAATATATATAAAACCCCGGCGAATAAGTAATTGGTTAAGTCGGATTTTGTCCAGTGTTAACTGCTTTCAGATACCCGGAATCGTATCATTCTCGTAGTTTTTGGCTTGAAATGGAGTCGTAATATAAACAATTACTCCTTTTCAAGCCAGTGCCTTATTTAACCCCGTATTCACTACGAAAATAAATCTATTCCGCTTACTTAAGTACAAGAAACTCATTTTGGAGAAAAATTCATATTTTTTTCTGGAAAAATTCTCTTTTTTTATATTTTTGGTTATTTATCCAATTGATTCATAGTTTGATTTTATTTATTTCTATTACTTATTACAAGTTGTATAGTTATTTCAATTAGCAAAATTACTTTAGAGTACTTAATTCGTTTTACGAAACGAATAATAATGTACTTATGATAAACCCATTTTGAAAATTCGGTGGTTTAGTCCTGTCACATTAATCAAATAATGATAAAATTTAGCTAATTTTATTCATTTTTCTTTATAAAAATGAAGTGCTAAATATAAATTAGCGTTTATGTTCTATACCCGGTTCTAATTTGGCCATGGCAGATAAACTATTTAATCTGTTGGCAGCCACGCATGGAAACTGTGCCATCTACAGACCCTCTTAAACTATATAAGCCTCTTGAGGCTCACTCATCCCCTATAATGTGGTTATCTTTAATGGGGGAAATAAGCATTGTTTTAGAAACCGAACACTCTCTACCATGTACTTAATCCAAGATCCTTCACAGATTTTAGTGATACAGTTTTTATGTATTAAATGATTTATAAACTTTATTAAATATGTATAATTGTTTTGGTTCGCAGAAAAAAAATTGTTAATTATTTAATTGACCAATTTTGTGGTGATATTGTGGAATTAATTGGTTTCGTGTAACACTAAACGATGCCTATCGATTTTCTAAAAATATCTTTCATATAACAGATATTTTGTTGTTGTCAAATGTGTCATTAAAGGGACTTCCACGAAAAATAATACACGCCTGTCATTAAAAGTTGACTCCCGTTTTGATGAGTTATTACTATCATTATTCTATATGCTATTATGGCATGATGTTCGAAACCGGTCATTTGATGTTTAGTGGTCGCCTTCCCCCACGTTTAATATCAGGTCCATTATTCCAATTGCACGTAATTGATGGTATGTTTTTCCAACATATCATCCCAACGTGTGTATGCTTATACAGGAGGCCTGATAACTACAATATGTCTTCTTGTGACATTCAAGATGTCGGGGTATATAGATTATCTTAATGGAATCGGGGAAAAAATTGTTTTGGTGTCAATAAACTGGTTTGTCAGTTTATTAATAAATTATGTATAAAGGCTCTAATAGCATTTTGCAAAGCTTTTTTACTTTAAAATATGGATGCAAAAAAAAAATATATACATACACACGCATATATAAATAGCTTGGGTGTTGCTTTATTCCAGTTGGTCTGAAATATATTAAATAAAATTTCAGATAAAATAGCAGATTCCACAATGACTACATATGCTTATATAGGTGGTATAATATGTACAATATGTCATTAAAGATATTGATGTCACTAAAGATTATCGTAATAGGATCAAGAAAAAAAAAATGATTTTTTTGTTGTCGATAAACTGTGTTGTCTGTTTATTAATAAATTTAAAAAACGCTCTGACAGATAACACTATTGCAAAGATTTTTATTTTACAATATAATGTAAAAAAAAATTATTAGTTTTCTCAATTAGTAACTGTAAGATTTTAGTAGCTTCTATCTTATTAGTTTTTCTTTATTTATTCGTTAAATTTATTGATTATTTTACACATTTATCTTCCTATTTAAGTCTCGGTCTTCCCTTCGGACGTTGCTCAAATAAATTTTCAAATTAATATAGGATATTTGCACAATTACTTGATATGCTTATATAGGAGGTATAATAACTGCAACATGCCTTCTTGAGACATATTAAAATATAAGATATTTCTGTATTTAAGAACAGAAAGGTTCGATGCCGACAACTCCTCACATTTATCTTCCTTTTTACATCTTGGTCTATCCCTTACACATAACGGTGTGTAGCTTTACCCCATTAGGGCTTAAATAAATTTGCAGATTAATATAGCACATTCTGGAATGACACTTAGAATTGATATTTTGATGTGCCAATTAAAATGATTGATTATTTGATAACATATCGCTTCATATGTCAGTCTTCTTAGTTGATTGATTGGTATGAATTTATATTTGTATATGACCTGATGCATATTTATATTTTTTTCTAACCACCCACTGTGAGGAAAATTAAATAAATTAATTATTATTTAAATTACAAAGTTTAAAAAAATATTCATCATTTTATCATAGTTTATAGGTAATAAAATTAAGTCATGTATAAATTTTCATCGTTTTTCTTATATTTAATTTAAATGATGTTTAAAATTATTCTTTTATTGTTATATTTTCTTTTATTTTTTGCAGGTAAGATTCACGTTCAAACTTATGTGTACATGGTCGATATGAAGGTATTGACAATTTTTAGGTGAGTTAAACATTAACTAGTATTGTTTTTTATTTAAAAGCTTATTGAGTTAGTAGTAACTCTGAGCTAAACACTTAACGGAAATAATGCAAAAAAAAATTGTTTTTATAAAATTGGATAGAAAAAAAAAATGGAAAAACAATTTTCCTCGCCTGAATTATTATACAGTTATAATAATTTATTAAACAAATTTGAATGGCGGATTAGAAAAAAATAATAATAGTCAGTAATTTATTTCTAAGGCAACCGAAATAATATTTTGTTTAAAATTAATTTTGAATTGAATTTTCTTGGTGCTATTGTTAAAATAATTTTACAATACCAATCTGTTCATTATCTTTTGATATTGGGTCGTAACGGATGAAATGTGAGTTTCGTTTATTTACCGTTTTTTTCATTAGGGATTGGATTATTTGTACAGAAACAATAATGTTATGTATACCGTTTGAAAGATAATTTAATCCTTTTTAATAATCCGTCTTACTTTTCCTTTTAAAAGTGAAGCAACTTTTTAAAAATAAATAAGAATAAAATCATGTCTTCCGCGGGAATCCGTATAATTTTTTTCTACGAATTTAAACTTGGCCATAGCCTAACGGAGGCGTTCCGAAACATTAATATTGTTTACGGTGAAGATACAGTGAGCGAAAGAATAATCTTCCGTTGGTTTGAAAAATTTCGGTCTGGGGATGATGCCAAAAAAGAAAAAAGTTAATAGAGCTGGTCAAAACGGGCCCTTCCCAAACCACTCGTGAATTAGGTTCACGACTTGGAGCAACTGTCATTGTTTCCAGGCACCTTAAGGAGCTTGATAAGACAAAAAAGCTGGAAATATGGGTACCACATGAATTAACCGAGGCCCAGCAGCTCACCCGATTGGAAACGTGCTCCTCACTTCTGAAGGAGGAGCTGAGTATAGAGGTCCTTCCTCACCCACCATATCCTCCGTACCTTTCTCCAACTGATTTTTACTTTTTCCGTTGATAGGATAATTTTTTAAGAAATAAAAAATTTTCTTTTTAAGATATTTCTTTCTTTATAAGATATTTCTTATATACTGGACTCAATCTTCTTGATTTATATAATTTAATAATGAAGAAAAAACCATATTCCATTCAAAAGTTGTTATTAAAAATTAACAAATGATTAAAACAACGTTTCGACACTATTCTGTCATTCTCAATTTAAGCTATTCTTCATACAACTTCCTTTAAAATTTACAAGCCCAATTCATTACTTGAGGTCAAACAATTTAAAAGTCAAAATATATATAAAATCCTGGAACATAACTTTCTTCCATGGTCAAATATAATAGGTATTTATTATTTAAATGCTAGTCATGTTCCAGGATTTTATATATATTTTGACTTTTGAATTGTTTGACCTCAAGTAATGAATTGGACCTGTAAATTTTAAAGGGAGTTGTATGAAGAATAGCTTAAATTGAGAATGACAGAATAGTGTCGAAACGTTTTTTTAATCATTTGTAAATTTTTAATAACAATTTTTGACTGGAATATGGTTTTTTCTTCATTATGAAATAAAAAATGCCAACAAAAAACAACAAAAATGCCCTGAAATCGGCCTTCTAAGACTTCGCGTCTTCCTTGACACCTAATTTCTACAGTGCGGTGATAGAAATGCTTGTTTCACGTTGGGAGATGTGTATTGGAAGCGAAGGATCCTATTTCGATTAATAAAAGTATTGTTTAATAATTTAAATTTACACCTTCACTGACATTTCATATGTTACAACCCAATATTATCAAGCACTCCTTCCTGTATAAATAAATATAAATATTTCTCTTGATCCTAAATCATGGCGGATATAATTTTAAGAGACAGGAACTAGTATGAGTAATGTATTTAAACAAATATTTCTCATCTCCTAAGTCATTATAATTGTGTACGGATGGAAGAGGGAAAATGCTTCTTCAATTTGAGTTTAAACATCGTTATTTTGCGAACTCGCCCTTCGCCTTGTCTTGTAATAGCTGGCTCATTTCCAGTGTTTCTCATTCAAGTTTCCTTCATTTCTGTTCATAACCAATAGTTAATTTTTAATTAAAATTTAAGTTTAACTCTGAATAGTATGGTTTTAAAGTAAACTCTGATAAATGTTAGATAAATATTTTTAATTTTACTCGACTTCGCCAGTCGAGTCAGTTACCGTCTGCCCTTAATCGACTTCGATAATACGTCTATCCTAGCTTCCGTTCCCATCCATGAAAAACGCATTCTCTCCGAAACCATCCACATCAATCTAGACTCCTCCACCGTCAATCTCAAGTCCGACTCACATCACCTATCCTCAATTTATTCCCAAATTTTTAATTTACAAAAAACACCGTAATTTTAGAATAAAATATTTTTGTTACCTCCTCCCCCTTTCATTCTATTGCATTCTTAAAATTTCTCTCCTTTTACGGTCAGTATCTTTCTATTATTTCTTTTTTAGTCATTTATTTCTTTGCTGCCCCCTTTTTCATTACTTTAATTTTTTTTTTTTCACTTGATTTACGCGTCCCCACATTGCCCTTTCCCTACGCTTTTATTTTTTTATTTATTTTTTTTTCGTTACCACTTTGACCGTCAGAGATCGCTGACAGCGCTTCCGTCGTTATAACGTATTTTTCTTGTCAGTTACCGTCTGCACCCAGCAGCCACTCCTATTGGGTTCGTACAGTTTCATATTATTTATATCTCCTCTTCATCTTTCTCCATCTCCTTCCTTCACACCTATGTCTCCCATCATCACTTTAGCATCCATCATAGTTTTTATCAAAGAGTTCATGTTCATAGAACATCATTATTATTTTTTATAATATATCTCCATTCGCTAACTGTTATCTTATATCTCTCATCTATAGTTTCTTTTATACTTACTCTTAATTTATATAATATAACATCATTCCTATTGTATACCTTTATATAACATCTGATACTTATATTTTAAATTTATATTTATATTTATATTTCACTTATGGTACTCCCCAGGAGTCTATTTTCATACTACTTTTTTTCTCTGCAATATCATTCTATCTTTATTATACTAAGTTTTCCATATTCATTATTTTTATATCTTTTTCATTTTATTTTTTCTGTTTAACTTCATTTCTCTCTTTGTATTTTGTTTTGCATTATCACCTTTCTATACATCTACTACGTAATCATCTTTATTCATATATCCTTTCATTATATATCCTTCACTTTTTTCGCTCAATTTTTCTATATCTCTACATTTTGTTATGTTTTCTGTATCTCTATCTTATGTATTTTTACAGTCTATTCTGTTTTTTGTCTGTTTTCTCATAGCCCTGAAGATGACCTACACAGTAGGGCGAAACGTCGGCACATAAAAAATACAATAAGTTTCACTTTTTTTGATGTGTTTTCTTGACTGCACCCCCAACTAATTACATCCTATTATTTAATTATTTGTTTTAAAGATTGTATAAACACACTATTTTCTCAGTTGCAATGAATTATCAACAAATCTTACGAAATAAGTTATTAATGTGTGATATATATTACATATTTTACATGTTTTCATTTATCTGTAAATCAATGGTCTGTAAATCACGTTGTAAATATTTACATATTTTCAAATGTCCTTCATTGATTATTTTTTGTTTATTTAACGCCACTTTATGCTGCTGTGGCTAATCGGACGATTTTTATCTTTATCATTATTTTAAGCGATAAAGAATTTTTACTAAGGAAATTCTGAAATTAAATTATTAAAAAATAAACACTAATTTAAAAAAAACTAAAAATATGCTTTGATAGGAAACAAAATTAAAAGGTAGAAAATAATTTTTTAAAAGTTGTTAATTTTTTTTTTTCATTTTTTTTTTAATATACGTTTTTTTTTACATGTTTTTTTAAACTAATGTTTTTAATTTTTTACAAGAATTTGACTGCTAATTCAACTTAAATATTTAATTGATTTACCTTGATTTTTTTTTCGCATATTTAATTATGTTAATATTATTTACACATAAAACTTATATACGCTAATTCTAGTATTTTTGTTTTTTACGTTAAGACAATATTTCATTTTTTTTAATACTCTAAAGGATCTTGTTTATTTATATTGATATTTATCATTAGTTGCCCAACAACCCAGTCATTGAATCAACCCCAGATATAATTATTAATAATTGATAAATGATTTATTGTAAATATTATTTATACCCAGGATACTGTCTGGATTGTTCATATTTCTCGAAACATTTGAGCTTCCGATAAATAAAGGTTGTACCTCCCTAGCTGATAGAGAGGAATAGCTTGTCTCCCTAAGCGCGAGATCTATTTCTCCTCTCTCTCTGTCTGGAGCTCGAGTTGAATACAAAGTCGGCAAATAAGTTGTAAATTGGCTTAGGACGGTCCTCCATGTTGGGGGTTATTGAGAGAAGAGCGGTAAATGTGACATCCGCGGAATCGTTAAAAAGATTGAAGGATCATCCTAAGGGAGGAAGAGGGAGAAGTTCTAGTCGCGTGTTTACATTCCGCCATTGCCCCGAGTGGAGTCGTGACTGATGGACTTGGGAACAGTGGCGTTCTGTTATTCGCCATTTCCCCATCTCTAGGAGGAATTGCCTTATAAGGGCGCCCCTTGCATTCCAACAACCTCCCCCTACCTCCGCATTCGATATATCGACGTCGCAGTATCGGAAGCGAACCATCGATCACGACAATAGGAGCTCCTTAGGAAGTGCTTCCGTATTTAGCCGCGACTTCGCACTCTCTTCTCGACCCGGGGGTCAAGTCCCCTTCTCGAATTTCCGTTCGGGGAATGAGCAGCGCCATATGCTCGCTAGGGGTGCAGTGTTCGCTCACCCCTGCCTCCGTGTAGGCCCGACCAGGATTATCATATTGATATATAGCTCCGACTATAAACCTGACCTTAGCGTGTTTTGACTTCTATGGACTTAGTCTGACGAGATAATTAAGAACCCTGTAGTAATTTAATGTGCAATAATTATTTATTAGTACGAAATGCTAATATTAATAAGGAAAAACCTGTACAACTACAACCTATAATGGTTCTGTACGTGGTAGAAACTGTTGTAGAGAACTACTGTGATTAGTCCTAAACCACGATCAACCGCCAGGTTTTTTACCTCATTAAGGGTACCGAACTTTATAGAGGCTGGGCGAGCTACAGCAGGTTTTGAAGATCCCACTGGGTTCATCTGTGGGTGTTAACAGATTGGATAATTTATTTTCCGGGACCATCAGGTCAGCGACTCAGCGCTCTATACTGAGCCTATTCGGCCTCAATATAGTAAAGAATAATAAATAACAAATCAATGTCGGTATATACTTTTTAATACAATTAAGTTTAAAGAAATAAAAAGAGTCATACATCTGCCCTGGGAGTTGGGGTATTGAGATCTATGGCGAAAAAAGTAACTTTACTTTTCACTTAAGTTTGTTTCAATTGAGTAGTATCCTGTTCGGGAAAACAGTTGAGAGCTCCAATTTGCTGTTTCTCTGATTAAATTCTCCAAGCCCTGCAGAATAACATTTTCAACGGAGAAGCTTCGTTGAACGCCAATCCTTTTTTCTTAAAGGGTACCCATTTAATAGAGGCTGTGTGAGCCCCAGGAAGGTCTCAAGATCCCACATGGTCCATCCCCGGTTGTTAACAGATTAAATAAATTATCCTCCATAATTCGGACTGAATTAATTCGGATTATGTGGTTTGTGTTCAGACTCTGTCCAATTTTTTCCATTTAATATAATTGAAATAATTAATTTTGACATTTAAAGACGTAGTTTATGACTGCCGAATGTATGAAAGGCAATGATCAAAACAATGTGTTATTAATAATCAAATGTAAAGGTGTTATTGACATAAAATAAAATACATAATTTATTTTTATTAATTGTTATTTTTATGGTAATTATTTTTAAATGTTTTGAAGAGAAAAGATTTCCCCTGGCGGGGATTCGAACCCGGGTCGTCAGTTTCTCCGTAGTCAGTCCTCTAAGTCACTGATCTACCAGGGGTCGTATCCAAGTCAGACAGACACGGGGAAGAATGTTTTTTGAACATTATTTTACTTAGGATCTTGTTGACATACGTCAATATATTATTTATAATTTATTTTTATATATTGTTATTTTTATATTAATTAATTTTAAATATTTTTGTTTTGAAGAGAAAATGGGATATAGGATAGGTGAAGAGAACGTATTTGTCTGACTTGGATACGACCCCTGGTAGCTCAGTGGCTAGAGCACTGGCACGGAGAAGCTGACGACCCGGGTTCGAATCCCTGCCAGGGCAAATCTTTTCTCTTAAAAAAAAAATATTTGAAAATAAAATACATAATGTTAGAAACAGTATTTAAGAAACTGTAATTATTTAAAAAAAATTATTGAAACACTTATACATCAACTTCTGATTTATTTCTATATTTACAAAATAACACATTTTCAAAGCTTAGGTTGTGAAACGAAAATTGAGTTAAAATGAAGACCTCTCACTAAAAGATATTAAATATAAATATAAAAATGTTATTTAGAGAATATCCTTTGATGGTAGAAAAAAAGTTGTACATTCCTAGGATTATTGTTACACGTTACGACTTTTATCTTAAATTGGATCAATTACAAGTTATCTCATTTATTTCCTTTTGCTCGGAGAATATAATTTTATTTTTACTAGAAGAGAGATGTTGATTTTATTGTATAATAAAAGTTTTGATGCCCGTTAAATTATTTTAGGATAGTTGATTTTATTTTTCTGTTAGACTTTAGTACGGTACGAACCGCAATTTTCTTGTGTGATATTACATGAAACTAAATTTGTTTAGCCTTTTATGTCGGTCGGTGTTGGTTACCATTTTAACGTGAAAGCAAGTATACAATGTTTCTTATGTTTCAAGTTCAGTAATATTGTCTAAAACATTTATTTATACCTGAAGTAAAGTCGGGGAAAGCTACTTTCATTATTATATCTAATAAGTTTTGTAAAGTTGAACTCATAAACCATTAGCTGATAAATTTTACATCATTTGTGAAGTTTCTCTCCCAAAACTAATTCTAGAATGTTAAGTTGGAAGGTTGCTATATAATTCATTTTCTAGTTTATAACAAAACAATTCGGCTTTAACTAAATTAATTACGTAAGTCAACAAGGTCCTACGTAATGTTCAATGAAAATTCTTCCCCATATGCTATCCGATAGCATGGGGATATCGGATCGGTGAAGAGAACGGGTTTGTACTATGTGGGAGGCAATCCGTGGTAGCTCAAATGGTAAGAGCGCTGCCACGGAAAGGCGGACGACCCGGGTTCGAATCCCGGCCAGGGCAAATCTTTTCTCTTCAAAATAAAAATATTTAAAAATTAATAAAAAATTATAAATAATTTTTATTTAGATATTTTTAATTAGTTTGTTGATCTGGATAATGAAGGTTAAAAGATAACAATACATTGTTTTTCATAAAGTTAATTTCATTACAATCATTACGATATTACCATTTAAATAAATTATTAGGTAGGGGAAATTAGGAAAAATATAAACATTATTCTACACGAAAAGTCCGAACCGAAAGGGAATAAATCAGAGCAATCAAAGTCAAACAAGTTACTTAATACAATTGAGCGGAAAGATATTAAAAGAGATGAGTAACAGATGTTAAGTTGCAAGTATAAGAGACGGGAACCATTTATCTCTCAGCGAACCAGCGGGGGAAAGGATGCTACTAATTAAGGCGTTACAGGGGGGTTGCAACTGGGGGCAGAATATTTCTTCTGGGGGGAGGTGCGTAAAAAGGAACCCAGGCAAAAAATAACGAGAGAAGAGACGTCATATAAAAATAACTGATACGAATGAAGGTGTAAGGTGTATTAATAGCAAAGGGACTTAGCATGTTAATGAAGGGATGGCTTTTTGTTACCGAGCCCAGAACCAGGTCCTTCTCTAACTGAGTAATATCTTCTAATGAACACCACATGGCCGTATCTCACCCTCCTTATCTTCTGTCGGCGGCCAATTTATAAAGATCTCTCCTCGGGGGGAGTCTCGACTTCCTCCTGTTAAGGACCTCTTGTCAACAGCTGTCGAGGTGAGAACTCGAAAGGCGTCAACAACCGTAAAAATATCTCCAGGAAAAAAAAAATTAGGCTATGACAAAAACAGCTAAAACGGATATAATCCTCGAGTTGGACTAAAAAACTCAGTATCCTTGATAATGTCGGAAAGTAATTAGAGTGAACATTTATATTCTTGTTCAATTTTTTATTTTAGTTTTTAATACGCTTTTATTTGCTTAGCCTGTATTTATATATTTAACGCAGTCTTCATAATATTTATTTGGATCAAGGCTCACACGGGAATCCCTGAAAATGATGAGGTAGACCGTCTCGCAAAATCTTGCGTTCACTTACCGTGTTCTTCTCACATCAAACTGCCATACACAGATTATTTTCCGGTTAATAAATGGTCCCAGCAAATTTGCCAGACTTAGAGCTAATCAGGGTCTATGCAATGTTTATCAGCAGCGCATAGGGATCAAAAATTCTTCAGAATGTGGTAGATGTGGGCAAAGGGAAACTCTCCAGCGTATTATTATAGAATGCCCCGCATACAGAGACCAAAGAGAAAAATATTTAAGTTTTTTAAAACCATTATCCAACAATGAAACCCATTATAAACAATTATTAGCATCAAACAACCCGGAGGAAATCATCAGTCACAGAATATTTACGTTCAATAAATAAATATATATAGCACAGTATACAATAGTGCTCATACTTAATATATCATAATTGGTTGTATGGGAAATTCCAATGCCAAAAAAACAAAACAAAAAAACCTCATTACTACTAGTAGGATTAACTCGGAGGTTTCGTGTATTTTCCAAAAAAAAATAAGAAATAGTTTAATAAATCACAAACCGAACTAAATCTGAGAAAATTAATATTAGTATAAAAAGAAAACACTAAACAATACGTGTTGATAGCCAACCGTACGATAACAATTATAAAAACAAAGTAGAAATAACAATATTAGTTTAAAAAACTAAAAAACTTTCTTTAATATGAAAAAAAACTAAAACATACATCAACAAAATCATGTAATTGTAAAAAAACATATTTTTTAAGATATTTTCATAATGACTCTATTTTTAACTATATCGTCAATAAAATATTTATTGATAATAAGATATAGAATTATTGGTTATAAGAATTTTTCTGTTCATCAGTCTTATACTTTTTTAAACTATAAACTACCCATTTTAAACTTACCGAAAATTATTTTCTACTTGTTTTTATAATTTATAATTGTATTTTTAGTTTTTTAAGTATTATTTATTATTATTCAATTTCAAATTTCTGTTAAATAAATTTTTTCTTATGAAATCAGTTGTAAAGAAGTTTCGGTATTTCACTTAAGGATAAGGAATGTTTATAGATTATATAATTCTTTTTTTCTGCACCGAACAATTACGAAAGGCTTCAGGAACAGCTGTGAAGAAATAAAAAGTAGAAATAAAAATAATAGTTTAAAAAACTTGCTTTAATATGAAACAAAACTAAAACATGTAAAATAATTTTCTATAGTTGAAAATATGAACAAAAAATTCGTGTTATTATAAAAAAGCATGAATGATATTTTCATAATGAATATTTTTAACAATATCGTCAACTAAATATTGATAACAATTAGAATCAAGCACGCAACGCTTTTTTTTAATTTATCTTTAACCAAATAGAGAGTCAACACCTTGTTTTTCCAATGAGTCGTTTTAACTACACATAACATTTAAGACACATGCATTAGCGCGCATTACATTAACGTTAAAACATGACGGATGTTCCCCTGTTTACATAAGAATCCTTTTTTAAGACAGTGAGTCGAATGACAGCCCACATGCCCGTAAGAAAAAAAAACAAGAAAAAAAACTAACGTTAAACTTGAAACCGGCTACTGGTCCGAGCTCACAGCTGTTCCTAAAACCTTTCGTGAGATGAGTAACATTGATCGGCGCAGAAAAAAAAAATTAAATAATCTATTTAATTAATTAAACATTACTAATCCTTAAGTAAATCATGCCGACACTTCATTACAATAATAATAATTAATTCATTATTTATTCTGGGACAAGTCCCTTTAGAATAACAATACAGGTTTCATACAGGGTATTATTATGTCTTAGAGTATAATGGGATTACATTTATTTAATTACTACCATTAAATTGACAAAGAAGAAAGAAAAAAACAGAGTACAAAAAATAAAAAATAATAGAAATAAGTTTAAAATAATTATATATAGAGAAACAATATATATGTGTACAATTACATATGTGTACAAATTACGAGTACAATGTCAGGTAGAAACAAGCACAGCAGAAAATGAAACAAAAATATGAACAATACCAACTATTATAACTTGTTTTTAATATCTATCTGGATGAGTGAAGCGTCAATGACATAAATATACTTATACAAATGTTTTGTAAATATACATATACATACTTATATACTTATATGTTATGTAACTAGAAATAAAAAAAACAGTTCGATTAAAAAAACTAACTATTCGAAATTTACAAAACAATAAAAAATTTAAATTTCTTAAAAGCTAACAATTTGAGAAAAAACAAAAATTATTTTACTCATCCAGTTTCTTGACCTACGATTAATTAAGGAAGAAATTCTCTCCGTTGAAACTAAACAGCTCGTCTTATCTCCTGTCTAATTATAGATACCAACTTTGTGGAGCCTGGGTTAAACCCATGATGATGTTTGGCTTGCACAACTGTTTCTATATCTTATATACGTGTTATTACATCCTATTCTTTTCTTGTGTCCAAATATCTCTGAGGGGAGTATACAGTAAAAATAAAGAGATGTCGATAATAATTCGTCCAGATGTTAAGTTCTCACATCATCCTGTACATTTTTTATTGATAATATGCTGTAGCAGATTTTTTTTAAACCAATTGTACAGTTATTTATAGAGCCGGGTAAGTTAGGTTGTAGAGTACTGAGTTCCTGTTCTGAAGGCCTGTGGGAAATATATTACATTTATCTTTTATCAGCCATGAATGGACATTTTTGGACCTACATATACCTCCTAGGGCTCACTCAGCCTCTATAAAAGTATGTACCCTTAATTGGTGAATATAGCTGATGGTTGAACGTGATCTGATAAATCACTAATTTATATCTGCAAATTTTAAATTTAAATAATGGATACTATAATTGATTTAGAAATTAAAAAAAAAATTAAAGTGACTTTGGATACCCTACACTGGCATTCCTAATCCATTACATAGATTGAACGCATTTTTTTTTCTCTTTTTTAATTGCTACATATTTTTCTTCGGAGCACTGTGAACAATTTTATTATGCTTGCAAGAGTTCCTAAGATATAATAGACATTAATAATAAACAAGAAACTATCAGTAGAGTCGATGAAAAAAATAAATCTAAATGAACTTAACAGTTTCAAAACAGATCCCACAAATCACCGCCTACATGCTTTCTTCTATTGACTACCGTCAAAAACTCGCAAGGCCAGGGATAACGCAATCCTCCCACCTACGCTTTGGCTAGGGCGTTCGTACTCTGTCTTGTTTCACTCCTTGATACGACTGTCGGAGAGATAATATATATTTTTTCCTGGATTCCGTTCCTTTCTACAAAAAATAATTAAACAACATTGAATTGATTCAATAATTCAGTTTTAAGGAGCAATTTTATGACGTTCTAAACGCAATAACGTTGACGAAATCAGTTAATTTGGATAAGAATAAATATTTGGTTGATAACAGAACAGAAAGTTTGGTGATTTTTGTGGTTTGAGTATTGGAAAAAATAAATTTGAACATTTTGATAATTTTTATTGCTTAAAGTCTATGGTAACTAAACATAAAGAAATTAAAGATTGGTCTCTTTAATTCAACACTAATTAGCTCTTGCGTCTTTTGTCCTAAAATTTGAAAATTATACCGTTAACGTTGAGGGATGAACATTGTCTTAAGGTATTCGAAAATAAGGTATTGTATAAAATATTCCTTAAGAAAAAATATAGGTATACTGGAAAATTTTGGAGATTAAACAATTAGGAATTACAGAACATGCACCTGGTTAATATAATCGAAGATCAAGAGAAATTTAAATATTTGGGTCCTATTTTAACTCAAAAAAAAATATAACGCAATACAAAAATTATGTACTATTTGTTGCATGGATAAACTCCGTCACTCTTTCTTTACTGGTATTGGTTTATGAAATCGTTTTTTGATAATGTTTATAATATATAGGTTAATGTTAAATTATAATGAAAAATACAGTTATTGTAACATTTTTATATAGTATTTATGTACATAAAAATGTATTTTAAAAAAAAATCGATTACCACTCATTTTTTTATATAATGCATAAATGTACAATTTCAATGCAGAAAACAAATTCATCCTTGAAACTTCATGAAAGTTTTGTTAACTTCAAACAAAATTCATCTCATAATTTTATGAGTCTGTTTGAAAATAACGGATAACATTGCAAGTGGGTAGATAATTATGTGTTAATGAGGTCGGACAACCTACGGTATTGCGGAGGAATTCTATTACTATGGGTTTGATCCCGTTCGGAATGTTTTAAAACATTAAACTAGTTTATGGTATACAGGCGTTTACAATATTTTTAATATAATTTTTTTAATAATATGAGAAACCGAAGGGTGTAAGAGAACTGTCTACTTACACCCAGATTTGAGACCTATTGTGGCACATAAATTGTTTTGTTTTTAGTCTTAATAATAATAAATAATTAGCACTAATAAATCGATAATAGTCATTAAACAATCAAATAATACCCTTTTGAAACTATAAACAAATCTAACTTAACGCATTTCAGCAATCACTAGTCTTGGACAACATTTACAGAATACATGGTAATATTGAACAGATATTTTGATTGATTGATGTGGTTAACATTTCGTCATCAATTTTAAGTACAATTTATGTATTAACAATGAGTCAAGAAAAATTGATACCAATATATATATATATATTTCTTTCTCCTTTGCTACTATTCTGTATGTGTCCTGAAGGGGCAAAATATTGACAGGTGTTTTTTTTCCTGGTTTAGTGTTTTTAGTTTATTGACTTAATGCTTTTTGGTTGGAATTTTTCCATTAATGTCTTAACATGTATTTTATGTATCTTTAGAACTTTTTCTCTTTAATTCTAATATTTTAGCCTTATTTATTTCGGGGCATATTTCTAAATTAGTATTCATTAAAGTTGATTATGTATTTACTCAGTTATGCTAGAGAAACATCAGCATACAATAGAGCCACTTGGATTTATTCCTTATTATGTACCCTCCCCACTTCTAGCTCATGAACATATCCCGACTCAAGGACGACTTAGTAAAACCAATAGGATCCCTCAGTGACGGCGACCAATAGAGGACTCCATGGCAGGCTTGTGACACGAATTAGCAAGGAGGTATATTGCCTCTGAGGAGGAGGCAGTGTTATATTGCCCCGGGGGTAAATATTCAGTCGAGATCCGTTTACCAGCTCAGCCGTTTGACATTTCCTTTATTCGTCTTGTAGGAACATCCCCGCATCCGTGGTGTCAACTTCAAGGCTGTAACTTAATAACGGAGGGGAGGTAGGCTGTTAGAAAATATTTATAAAAAAAAAATGACTCCGAGAAAAGTAAATACAAAAATATATGAGGAAGAAAATGGTCCGGGTGGAGATCAGAAAAAATACTCTTTAGTAAGAACTGTTCATTTTTTTAGCCAACGTTTCGACCAAACATTGCAGGTCTTCTTCACGGCTAAATATGCAAGATACATACAAATCAAAATAATACAAAGTGAAAAATTCAGTATATGTAGTATATTGAAAAGAATAATAATATATCTAAAAAGAATTACAAAATATATAGTCATCCTGGGATATGAGTGATACAAAATATGAACAAAAATGGGGAACGCTTTAGGTAGATATAATTAAAAACAGACGGGATAGTTATAGAGAATTATCAATTAGAGATAAGGAAATTTATTTTATTTATCTATCTGGAGGGAAGGGTTCCCCATTTTTAAAAATATTTGTTATCACTCATATCCCTAGATGACTATATATTTTATTATTCTTTACTACATATATTATTATTCTTATCAATATACTACACATATTGTTATTCTTTACCATATATTATTTTAAATTATGATTAGCCCTGAAAAAGACGTGCAATCCAATCGAAACTTTGGATTTAAAAATAAACAGTTCCTCTTGGTAAAGAGATTTTTTAACCACCTCTACCCCGGACATTTTATATATAAATATGTATAAGGTGAACTAATATTATTTTAAAAAAATAAAAAATATATATAGGAGACCGTACAGTACATACAAGACTTTAGTTTTTCAACAAGGATAAAATTTTGTATTAATTAGTTACTAGAAAGTTAATGAGTATGTCTAGGACCATAATAATAATAAGTCTTAGTGAACCCGAAAGAACTGGTTTAATTCTTTCCGTTGACTACTACCAAAACCCAAATCCTCCAGATAACTATTAACTCAATCCTCCCACTTACGTCTCGATCTACCCCTTATACGCTTCCCAATCGACATAGCTCTTATTACCTTTTTAGGAATTTGTTCGTTATTAAGCCCAGCAACTTTACAAGCCCATTTTTAATCTTCGTGACGCTACTTGAATAATATTTACCGAATGCATGTATCGCAATTCCGCGTTATGTTATCTCCTAAATTCTCGAGGGGTTTCATCCTTTTTTGGAACGAATAATCTTCGCAACACTTTATTTTCGAATACCTTAAGACGTTGCTCATCCTCCAGGGTCAGCTGCCACGTTTCACATCCGCATAGAAGATCGGAAGGATGATGATTTTATAAATTCTGATTTTTAGATTTCGGGACAAAAGACGGGAGCTTAGTAATGTCGATACCGAATAGCAACAAGAATTTCCTGCCTTTATTTCTTCTTGAATTATTAAAATTAAATTTTTCTAATTACGATAGTCCCTAAGTATATAACTTCTTAACGCTACACCAGATTTAAGACCGGATTACCAGCAGTCCAAGGAGCTGTAGCATACAACATAGGCAAACCTATTTCATCCACAAGACTTAAACCAAGACTGTTGAAACATATTCTGATGTGATCTCAATAGATAACGTTTCTTACCAATCGTTTTAACAAAATGTAATATAATCCTGTTTTCTTTTAGTTTTCCGTTTTATAGTACTATAGCTCTGTTTATTATTACATTAATTTTAATTTTGTTTATTTATTTACATGTTTTATATTCAAACATAAACTAACTTCTCCGTATGTTAAACTTTTTCCCTCTTAAAACAATAACACCAAAATTTCTCCCTTTTCTGCAACCGACCATATACTTAGGCTTATCCGAATTTACTTCCAGCTCTACTTCCTTACCTGCAGTTATCAACGTTTCTGTATTTAGCTTTATAGTTTCCGAGTCTTCACCCAACTGTACCGTCCGCAAACCCAAGTTAGGGTATTTTATATTCATTCAAACCTTCTTCGGAAAGCATTAACTTTTTAATAATGAATCCGTGTTAAAATTATTTGTTAAATATTATTCGAGATGTATTGTTTTTAGTCAGCATGTTTCTACACGGTCTCATCTACCCCGTTGATTGTTGATACATAGCAATGAGCGAGTTGTTGCGGCCCGATAGGACCAACTGGTCAATAAGCAATCAATCAAGCTATAACCGAACTGTAATAGAGAGAGATAGAAGTCGCTTGCGCGGAACTCATCTCTACAAATCCTCTGTTTTCCGTCACAGCTCTAGGATCAAGCCAATGCTATCTCTACGTCAAATATCATCAATCACCAAGGATCGAATTCGTTAAATTTCGTGTTGAAAATTTCAGGGAAAATCTTCTAAAAGTAGTAGTGATGTTTTGTTTATACAATAATTCTCGTATTGAATAATATTAGTTGACTTTATGTATATGAGGAAGAAAATGTTCCGGGTGGATGTAACGTAAAAAAAAATTCTCTTAAATAGGGAGAACTGTTTATTGGAAAGCCGACGTTTCGATCTAATTGGCAGGTCTTCTTCAGGGCTTATAATGGAGTCAAGTGAGGAGGCTTAACTGGCTAGTTAGACTATTGAAGCCAACATTTGAACCCAGTTGTCATGGTCGACTTTTTGTATAGGAACAGTACAGTCTCTAAAATGTACTGAACTCAAGACCCTTCTTGGGCTGTAGTGGTACAGGATTAATTAATTATTGGAAGACATGCTGATATGGCTAATCAGAAGATACTACAGTTAACGAGTTACTAACAACGTCCCGGCACGGGACCCCATTTAAGTCCTTTCCGTTGGACGGCACAACCAAGGATTTTTTACTCCCTTTTAAAAATCCAAAGGCCGCTTGGATGGCTGCTTGCGGAATCTTGGCCATAGAAGTTATGCTATCTATTTAACATTGCACGGGAACATTCTTCATGTTCCCGCTTCCTGAATTTGGTCGTTGATTGCTACAGAGCGAATAATTTTGGACGTGTCGCAGGTGAAGTAAATCCCAGGCTAATTGATGTTACATTACTGCAATCCCGTTGTTTGGATTCGGAACAAAGCGGCCGTTGTAGTTGTTGCTGGAGTCGCAACAATGGCCACTCCGCAATCACTACTTAACCAAAAGTCGATACTTGTCATCTGCGGGTCAGGGCGGGCAATTCGGGTTAACGATGTCGGGAATGCATTGAGCCCAATTTATGGAATGGGGGTAGCAACTAATAAAGAACAGCGCTGGCCATGTCTACGGTCTCATCCGAATACTCGTGGAATAATACGAAAAACTAACCAATCAACTGAATTTATTGTTATAATTAATTTTTAGGATCTATACGTACATTATTATTATGTTGGCGCTACAACCTGCAACCGAGTCATGGCCTACACCAATCACCATCCTCATATATCATCGCTGTTCATATATACTCTCAATAATTTATTTCCTCAGAGAATTTACTTTTTTTTTGGAAATATTGAAAACAGCCATAGATATAAAAATTAACAAAAAATGTTTCTTAAAAGGCAATCTTTAATTGTTAATTGTGAACTATACTTCAAGTTACAAACATACATTTGTATATATAAATTCGTATATAAAAGGATAAATATAAATTTTTTTATTTTTATTTAAAGTCAGTTTATGCTGCTATAGCTAATCAGATGATGCTACAGTGGGATTTTTAACGAGTACCTGACATCGTACAGGCTCGGGACCCCCGTTTGTTGCTTGGAGGCGTAAAACCCTAGGGTCATCAACGCTTGTAGATTTTTGATTTTTATAATTAATTATCTTTAAAAAACCAATTAATTAAATTTTTTTAAAATACATACGCGCACATGCATACTAACAAAAAATATATCTATAATAAGGAAATAAAACAATCGGAAAAAACAACAATTTCATCTATAGCAGGGACAATGTATGATGAAATATTGCTTATAAATTTACAGTTTGTAATAAATTTCAATAACTTTGCCGATTTCAGATTTGCTGCCTCTAAGTGCTTCTCGACATCGGGTGGTATTTTGAGCTGATTTAGTATTTTTTTATAGAAGTAGCAATCCTCAAATATTTGACTGATACTAAGATTTGTATTACACCTAGGGCATATCGGAGGTGCATCACTTGTAATGAGATGTGCGTGGGTAAGCCGGGTGTGTCCTATTCTAAGGCGAGCAAAAGCCACCTCTTCATGGCGTTTACTACGATTAGATGTAGTCCAGGGCTTTACTTCCCTTTTTATATATTTCAATTTACTGGCTGGACTTTCATCCCACATTGCTTGCCATCTTTTAACTATGCATTCTTTACGGGGGCGAGCAAGTTCTTGAGCCGGGACGGGACCCCCCTTAAACGTCCCTTCCGAAGGGCGGCATAGCCTAAAAAAAATCCTGCTGGGCTACGAACCATCGGTCTTGGGCTTAGTAGGTTGTTATGCTAACCACTAGACCACAGGTCGCCCCTAAATAAATTGTCTATCAAGGTCTGTATATTTTGACATTCTTCTACCCTTTCAGTTTGTTACTTCTTTTGTCATAGTTTCTTTTTTAAAAATTGTTTGTTGTTATGTTAGATTTAAAAAAAAAATTACTAATGTAAACTGTTATTCAAGGTACAAAAGCTAATGGTTCGTATATGTAGCTATGCGGTTACTTGTTCTTTACAGACATTCTGAAATTTCTAATCTCGATTCATTTATAATTTCTTCAAATATTAAAAAAATAATTTTTTTTTTCTTGTAGTATTGTCTTAAACAAATCTATCCCAAAACCAATTTTAATTAATTTATAAACCTTCTAGGAATTAATTCTGATTGAATTAACTCCAGATCCGATTCGTTGTGAATACTATTGAAGATGAAAGTTCTATTTCCGTTGCAGGACATAAAAGAAGGCGAAATGCCAATCAGTTTGTTTATTTAGAACAGGACTTGTACACTTTCTGATTAGCCTCCACAGTAGATTAAAATTCGGATCAAAACAATATAAATATTATTCTTTGATAAATATACTATTCACAAAGGAATAATAACGAAAAAAGGGATAGGAAATTGAATAAGATACGTTAAGAAGCCATCAGCGATGAATAATATTATTTTTATATTTTTTAAATTCATTTGTTGAAATTTACAACTGTATTACTATCCTCGAATTTCATTATATATATATTTTGATTTTACTGCATACCAACCATAGAGAGTCTTGAGATAGTACGTGGTAGAGACTGTACAGTTTCTTGGACAACGTTCCCCCCGTTGGACAATGTCCTCTCTGCACTTGATTTGTCGTAGATCATGACTCAACTGCCAGATCCCCCCTAATTTGGGTACCCACCTTATAGAGGCTGAGTAAACTCTAGGAGGGTACTAGATCCCATAAGACCCATCTCCGGCCGCTAACATATTCAATAAAAGTCAGCCAAGCATAGGAATTTATACCCATGACTTTCGGCCCGGCAACTCAGCGCCCTACCACTGGAGCTACTCATAAGAGAATAAGAGAATTATTCAGGTTGACGTGGTTGAATTACCAGGTATTGGTTATTCAATAAAGATCCTTTTTCGTCTAATTATATAACAATATATTTATAGTATGCTGATCATATCTACAAGGTAACTTATGAAACTAGAAATAAAGAAAAGGCCGTTTTGCTAGATGTGACCGTCTACATGTTAAGTTGCACGAATCTTGCCTACGACTGTCGAGTGAATGTACCACCTAAGGACACTTAAACTACCTCAAGGTATCTCAATGTCCCTTACCCTATTTATTTAGGTACTCCTAATGCTCTAGATAGTGTCACATATAGCAGTACCTTTTAGAGACTGCTTCTAAGGCAATGGTTATGCAGGGATGTGATTTGTTATTATAGTCTTTAACACCAGGGTTTTACCAAGTTTATAGTATCAACTTTTAAGAGCTTGGGTGAGTGTCCTAGACGAGTCTGAAGATCCTGTAGGTTTTATCTTTGTCTGTTAACAAATTAAACAATTTATCTGCCACAGATTTGTATGTCCAAAAACCTTGGAGCTTCAGCATAGCAACTCAGGACTCTACACATTCAACCCACCCTTCTCCCTTCAATAATTAATTGCGTTTCTTTATTATTTCTATCGGAGACAACTAATCGATTGCAGTAAGGGCAAGTCATGGGGGTTTATTGGTTCGCACCGGTGCTCTGGGAGACCGGTTGTCAATTTCTGTCATCCGCCATTGACCCCAAGCTAAACCAACAGTTGGAAACCCCATTAGGCGAGAAAGAATTAATTAGGCAAATACCCGCTTCCGTTGTTCTCTCTTGTGTACACGAGAAAATCGATATGACCAACTTTCTTATATTAATTGATATAATTTTATAGTTGCTATTTTATGGTCAATTATTTCATTGTCATTATTGTTATATTATCTGCTCTTAGACAAACTTATCAATCAATCTTCTTCGTCCATTACACTGTACCTTTGTTAATAATGATTCTGTTTATATATACTTTTTTTTTAAGAAAATTTAAAATATTATTTTTATTTTTGTTGTTAGCATAGATAATACCATAAAATTCATACTTGTTTTCAAATCATCACTTTCTGCTTTAAATATTACACAAACATAGCTAAAGGATGGGAAAAAATACTCGGCAATAGTATTAATATCGTTGTTAGAGCAGCATTGGGGAAATTATATTAAAACACTTAGTAATCTAGATGATGGGAACGGAGTCCAAAAATTGACAATTTTTTTTTAAAGTAACACAGTTTTAGGCTACGATTCGTTAATATCTTTTCTTAGAATTATTATTAATAAGCACACTACCGGTTGACGTTTCAGTTCACAACTATAAATACATTTCTAGTTTTTTTTCAAGTCTGACTCAGTATGTCCGCTATTTCCTGCAATTACATGACGAACAGTTCCAAAGAAGTATTTTTTTAATCGTGACTTTTTTTTTTTAATATACACTACGCAATTGAAACTTTGTCATTGTTCAGGATTGTCGTTGCTTGGCATATAGAGCGCGAAGTTACTGATCTCGGATTCAAATATGGCTGTGTCTGATTAACTAATTAATCTGTTAATAACGGTTACAAAATTCCGTCGAACGTGGGACATGAGAAGAATTGATTCAGTCTCTATAATCTAGAAAATACCTGGTCGTCGAATATTATTTCGGCCATATCACATCCTTGCACAACCGTTGGCTTATCCACAGTATGTTGAGCCCAAGGTCTTTCGTGGATTATACCAATACAGTTTGTCACAGTCATGAGACCTTTAGCAAATAATATTTTAAATCCTGAAATTCTAAATTATACACTTTCCTTTTTTCAATAATCGAGTTTTGGAATGTTATTGTATTAAATTATTAATTATGAGCAGATGAGATAATTGTGTTATCAACCAAACATAAAAAAGCTTATCAATTCTAACAATTTTGCCTTAATTTTAAATATTTGATTAATATCTTTATTATACATTAGTATATTAGTTCTTAGCATGAGTAGAAATTAATAAATTAAACCGAGTATTGTTTTAATATTTCATTTTCATTTTTCTTTTTAATTCTTTGAAAATACTTCATAATAAGTTTTCAGACATTGAAAGGTTTAAACTGAAATTCTTTTTACTTACTTAATATAATATAAATATAGAATTACATTGTCTGAATTTAATATTCATCTTTACTATATACCAAACAATACTAACAATGTAACAATTATAACAATTACAATCAAAATGTTCCTTACTAAACTAGTAGATGTGTGCCACATTATCAATCATACATAACCTTCCTGTATTTTAAGTATTTTAGATAAATAATATGATAGACTGAAATATAAAAATTATTTACAACTCGGAAACTTGTCTAATATTTTTTAATGCACATTTCAGGAATTTTTTATGCGCTATATTATACGCTGAATTCCTTCTATACTGAGAATAAAATTATTCCAGTATATTAGGCCTTGAATAAAGGTTCTTCGAAAAATCGAGTAATATTCGTCCTGACTGTCCTTTCGAAACCTTAAATAAGAATTTTCAAGGAAATCTCAAAATTAAAATTACGGAATTTATTTTCCTGGAGAATTTTTTTCTATTGTTCCGTCAATGTCTCTTTTTTTATGTTCATCAGATTCTTGGAATCAGTGAGTTTCAGATCTACAAACCATTTTGATAACTTTACTCGTAATAACTGAAAAATAATATTGTAAAATAAAAATAAAAAATTCAAACATTTGTTGTAAATCTTGTTATTGAGGTTGGCCTGTTTTACCATATCGTGTAGTTTGGAGATTTATTTTTAATATGTTTACGTAAATGAAATTATCTTAATTTTCGTATTTTAATTTAGCAACACATGATTTGAATTTTTATTGCGGGAAAAAAAGATAATTTAATTAAATTGTTTTTCCCCATACTCCTAAATTTTATTTATAATACAGTTATATCATACAATTACAACGGTATATAAATATAATACTATATTACCTAAAAATCTTGACTATATTAAGGTTTTTTTTATATATTTACTAAGTCCCCTGTACAGTATTTAAATTTAGGCTTTTGCTTTAAATTTATTAAATCTATTTACACACGGACATAATGAGAGAAGTAATTAGATGGGATTATTTGTTTGGGGCCATTAATTAACCACGTTACAAATTCAGAAAGGTATTTTCGGTATCGTTAGGGACGATATTTATATATATATAAATATATTTATATATATATATATATATATATATATATATATATATATATATATATATATATTTATTTATGAATGTATTAACAAATTTTAATCAAAATTACAAAAATAATATATGTGCATCTGTTGTATTTATTATCAGGTTAAAATTAATTGATTCAGTTAATTTTATTTTTTTTTTTTGTCTGTATTTTTTAAATTTTATTATTTATTATAAAAATAAATCTCTTTTCTTTTTCGTTCGTGAGAATATACTATATATCTACATATATATTATAGAGAACACATGTAAATCAGTAATTAGATATATTAATAGTTAAAATTAATTTATATAATCAGTTAATATTTTTAAAACATTTTTTATGTTGTTTTTTATTTTTTATCTTTAATTACCCTGTAGGATCTGGCAACAACTTTATTTCCTTTAATTTATTTATTAAATAGAAACAGTTATGTTTTGATTTGCTACAAACGCTCTCCATGTATATGTTCTTGTCCTTACATGCTTCTATTTCGTAGATTACAATATAATGCCGTATATGTATTTATACATTAAAGAAAACTAAACAAAAATAAATTTAATAATAAATGTACATCAATTGTTACGTTTAGTATTCAGTTGCACATTTTTTTTACAGCAGTTAACTTTTATTTTATCTGTTATTTTAATTTAATTATTGGATTTTAAGAATATATCATAATTGTGTACTTATTAAACGTACGTATTATATATGCTTATATAGTAAAGAGAATTGAGTAAGCATAAGTAAAACAATATATGTACATCAGTTATTCCAATTTTTGACAATTAAAATTAATTTATTGAACCAGTTAACATTTTTCTTATTTCATCAATTTTCGTTTAATGATTTTAAATGAACAGCGCTCGTTTGCGGTCGGCTTACTCTAAGGTTTCGACATGTTCGTATTGCAAAAGACAAATTTTAAAAGTATGAATCAAAAATGACAAATAAAAAAAATATATAAACTTTTTAAATACAAAATAAAAAAAACCTGATGTTTTTGGTTACATTTTTGTGAGAAAAAAACCCGAGCTTAAATGGGTTAGTTTAATTATTGTATTAAAAATAAAAAATAAAATAAATCGAATATTCATTAGCTGATACTGTCCATCGAAACTATTTTTTTTATTAAATATTTTCTATTCCATATACCAGAGGATACTATTTATGTATACACAAAAAAACACAATAATGAATTAAAATAAATAAATCATTGATTAAAATCACTTATTTATTATGTTTTTATTTAGTAAAAATTAATTTATTGGATAAGATAATATGTGTATCTTTTATTTTAATTTTATTATTGAATTAAAAAAATGTTTAGACTTGTGAATACAATCGAGAATGCAGGCAAACTGAATGTGTTTTTGCACTGATATGTTTTCTATTCCGTCGCTTAATAACTTTACTGGGGATATTTGTTTTTTCTCTAATGGTTGCTCAGAGATTTAATTGTTTCCTGTCCGTAGTTTAAATAAGGTGTTGATTGGAAAACCGAGGAAAATACTAACATGTTATTTTCATATGTGTTCGAACTCTATTATTTTGTATCTTTTATTATAAATATAGCAAACGGGTTTAGGTTGTAAATTTTAAATAGTTATAACATTTCTCAGCTTCACTTCTATTATTTATTGTTTTAATGGATGCTCGGTAGAATTAAAACAATAAAAAAACTAAGGGGAAAAGTCCATTAATTTAAAATTATTAAGCTTTTCTGAGTCTAATATACGCTAGAACTCATTAAACTTTTTAATCTTAATATATTAGTATTTTAAATTTAGTATTATTAAAAAAAATTCATTTCATTGATATTAAAGGGTTCCAGTGTGTATAGCGCTGAGTTGCTGAACTCATGATCCCGGGTTCGATTTATTCATATAATTTATTTCATCTTTTAACAGCTACAAATGAACTCTCTGGGATGTACAGACTCTCCATGGGCTCATCAGCCTCTATAAAGTGGGTATCCATAATTGGAGAACGAACTAATCCTTTATGGTTTATAATAAAATAGAATAGAAATTTTATTCTGGGACAGGTCCCTAAAGAATAACAATATTGTACAGAAATTAATAGAAATATATCTGGCCCGAAGGCTACATTATTGGAATACTGCATTTTATATATGAACTAAAACGTATGCTCTGATAGAGAATAAAAAAAAATATATATATATATTTATATACATGCATATATAAAATTATATATGTATGCATTTGTATTTAAATGGATGTTTGGTTGTGAGTTAAATTGTAAGATTATTGAGGTGTCTTGATCCTATAGTAAGAACTCATAAAATAAAATTAGCACTTGTATATTAAAGTTTTTAAAAATGTATGTATAATTTAATATTATTGTATAATAAAAATCATTTAATTCATCTTTGGTAGCTGGGTACCTCAGTGTATAGCGCGCTGAGTTGCTGAACTGAAGATCACTGGTTCAAATCCAGTTGTGGTTGATTATTATTATTATTTAATCTGTTAGCATGAATATATGAACCGTTTATGATCTGCACACCACAGTAATTGTAAAAGAATACTTGATTTCCATGATCGTTTATTACAGGGAAAAAAATCAATTTCTCTTAAATTTGTCCTCATAATTTACCCTGAAAACCAGATAATCGTACAAAACACATAAACTTTTCTGACTCTCGATAAAAATTTAAATAAATCGAACAGCAACAGACCAGGTGAGACCTGCAGACCCTCCTTGGGCACATCCAACCTCTATTAAGTGTATACACTTAATTGGAAGAAAAACCTGGCAGTTGGGTACAATTTCCGTCAGAATCTTCAGAGAGAAAGATGAGCGGATCATGGCTGGGAATAGAGCCTAATTTGTATTGAGAAAAATGATGAGTTCAAGTTTACTCTCCAGGAGGACAAAGATGAAGTTATATAAAAGCTTGATTAGGCCAGTTGTCACCTACGCATCAGAAACATGAACCTTGAAGACCACTAAAAAGCAGCCTCTGCGAGTATTTGAGCGTCAAATAGCCCGAAGAATTCATGGAGGCGTCCTGATTGATGGAGAATGGAGAATAAGGACGAAAGCTGAAATCAATCCCATTCTCGGAAACGAGGACATCGTCGTCAAGTTTATCAAGTCCCGGAGAATTAGTTGGCTAGGACATGTACAACGTATGAATGATGATCAAATGCCAAAAAAGATGATTCATGATTGGATTCATGGCAACAGAAGAAAAGGACCACTTCGTAAATGCTGGGCTTCAAGATGTGGAAACCGATCTAATAAAGATGAACATAAGAGGCTGGAGAACAAAAGCTTTGAATCGAAAGTACTGGAGGAGGATTGCAGAGGAGGCCAATGTCTATCCTGGACTGTAGAGCTGTTAAAAAAACACAACTTAAGATACCATAATTTGGTATTCCAAATTTATTAAAACGTCTAATAAATAAAACACTGAATGATCCTTTTTTTCTGGTTTAGAATAACGATTTTAATTAATTGGTTATTGGTATATATAAACATGATATGATATTGGTTTATATAAACATTTAAAAATCATTAAAATGAAAAACAAAACAGCGATTTTTTCCATAGATTATAATTTCTAATTAGTTAGGTATATAACTTATTTCAAAATGTTTGCCTATTAAAAATTTTTTAACGCTTTGGGTAATCCAAAAACTCTATATTTCTCCTTCTTTTTATTTTTATTATTTATTTATTTTATTTGTATTAATATTTGGCTATAATATTGGATGACCCCCGACATTTTGTAGATAATACAGTTATTTTCAACTGTTAATATTTGTACTAAATATTACAAAATATTTATCACTGTAATGACTTCTTAGATTATAAATTAATATTGCTTCTTGCAAGAAGATATTTTATAAAAATATTCTATTTCCTAACTAGAAGTTACCGAGCACTTACGTCGTAAACTTCTTCGACCTTGTTACGGTGTGAAGTTTATTTAGTTCAGATCTGTTATTAAATTATGTTTTTCTCTCTAAATATAAAGTTATACTTATTGCGGTGGCAACTATGACGTAATATTTTTTCCTTTTTATCTGTTTAATAATATTGTCACTTCGCTGGGTGGTAAATGTAATAGGAATGATTGAAGAAGGCATGATATTCATATGAATGAAGCCTTATATCTATGATTGAGATAAACGTACGGTTCTATGAATGATCATCATTTAGTTTAGCGAGTTTCTTACACAGCATATTTCATTAATAGTTTTTACTCTGTTCTATAATTATTTGCTTAGATATTATAATTTCAGGCTAATTTAATTGTTCGCTAAGTTGTGTTTCAATTACCTGTACCACTACAACCAGTGAAAGGCTGGGGTTCAGTACATGTTAGAGACTCTCCTGTTTCACGAACAACGGTTGTGCAGGGTGTTGATTTGTCTTAAATCACTATCCACAGCCACTTTTTATCCTTTGTTTTGGGTACCCACTTAATAGAGGCTGAATGAGCCCCAGGAGAGTCCGAGCTACCTTAGGATCCATCTCCGGGCGCTAAGAGATTGAATATAAGTCTGCCAGCGAGCGGGATTTGAACCTAGGACCTTCGGCACGCCAACTCAGAGCTCTACTACTGAGCCACTCCGCTCCCCAATTAGTAATCACTAAACAATATTGAGAATATTAATATTTCCACGTCTTATTTAATTTAATGTTATTCAATAATAAGAAAATTTACAATTTATGATGTATTAAATTTTTTTTGGGAAGGACCCCTTAGTGTTCAATGACCTTAGTGTTAACATTTAACGAAAGTATTTTGTTTTTAACATTCATATAAGTCCTTTTTTTTATTATTATATGTAAAGGCATTCATATAATATTGAATAGATTAATATTTAATTACCATCCTTTAGGTATGTATTGTTAGTATATTTCGTAATATAATCACTGTATACATTTTTTTTCTCTTTATTTCTTCATCCACAACCCTGTGTAGGTCTTAGCCTCCTCAAGGAGCCTTCGCCAGGCGGTCTCTCTAATGCAGCTGCCCTCCAGTTACGGGCGTTTAAGATGTGTCTGGCATCCTGTGCCATTCTATCTTCCCATCAGAGTCGTGGTCTTCTTCTTCCTCTGGCATGGTCCAACTTTCCCTCCAGCAGCTTCCTCGCGGGATCCTCCTCACTCATTTTGGCAACATGGCAGCAACATCTCGTTCACTTCTCGGTTGGTTCGCCTTCTCCATTGACCATTCACATAAATAGATCCGAAAACTCTGCGGAGCAGCATTCTTTCGAAAACAGCCAGCTCTTTTTCCTTGGCCTTAGATAGAGTCCATGTTTCAGAGGCGTATGTCAGGATTGGCCTAATCAGGGTCTTACACAGCATGACTTTTGTTTTCCGTGTTAGTGGTGAGCTCCTTAGATGCTTCCTCAGCCCAAAATAACAACTATTAGCGTTGATGGCTCTCTTTTTTATTTCCAGAGAAATATCGTTTGACGAGGTAACAACACTTCCGAGATAAGTAAAGCTATCAACCTTCTGGAACTTGTAAGGACCTATTTCTATAAACTCCTGTACATTGCTTGTAGATTCACCTGTCCTATTCTGCCACCTCTATCTGTGATGAGATTGTTGTCTTCAGTGTTTCGAATGAGCGAGCGACAATATCTAGGTCATCTGCATAGCCTAATAATTGAACTAGCCTGTTATAAATTGTGTTGTTGGTCTGGATTTTTATTTTTATTGGATTTTTTAGTAAAATAAGATATAGTTAGGTTAAACATTTCTCAAATTTTGTCTCATTCCTCAAACTTCAGTTTGTATCGATTCGTCTTGTACTTGGTTTGGTCTGTCTCTTATTGAATGTATTAACTAGATTGTTGATTTGAGATGTACTAAAATTGGTATGAGGCTTGCATTGGTGGAATATTGCGTGCTTAGTTGTTAGACTAGAGAGATTTATTATTATTTTTTTTAAATGTTTGTATTATACTCTTGAATATTTTAAGGTAAGGTTTATCTGAAAACGGAGTAGCTCTGTGTATAGAGCGCTGAATTGCTGTGCTGAAGGTACCGGGTTCAAATCCGGCTGTGGCAGATAAATTATTTAATATGCTAACAGTAATAAATAGATACTGTGGGATTTAGTTGTAATAGTAGTATTATTGTAGGATTCTTAGGCTCAGTAATCGTGATTTACAGGAAATTGAAGAACAAAAAATTATATTTTTTTCGTATAAACTCTTCCACATCATTCGAACCCGAATCAAGAATAAACTACAGAACAAATTGACTGTCTTGAATTCTCGATATAATTTCTTTATTATATATGATTATAACTCTATACAGGACTCTATGGGACCTGTAGACTATCCTCAGACTCTATTGAGTGGTGAAATCTTGGTAGTTGAGTGTGATCTCACCTAAATTTCTTGTCTGCACAACCGTTGGCTTAAAACCAGAATAGTACCTATCATGTTCGATCTAAGATGCTTTATTTTCTTTACTGTTGTTTGTTTATTTAACGTCATGCTGCTATGGCCAATTAGACGATCTTACAGTCGGAGCCCTAAGTTTTGAATGTCCAGGTTTAATTACGATGGGTATTTTTAATGAGTACCTGACATCATACAGGCTCGGTACCCCCGTAACGTCTCTTCCGAAGGACGGCATAACCAAGGATTTTTTACTCCCTTTAAAAAATCCTAGGTCTACGAACCCGAAATCTTGGTTTTATAACAATTTTTTATTGATTATTTTATGTTTAGAGTATGTTGGTCTTGTTATATCATTAATTATTTATTTTGCATAATGATGCAGTGATATTGATTGAGCGTCATTACATTAAAATCGAATTACTTTAACCTCCTGTGATATTAATGATACTCCGCCATATTTGCATGCGAATGGCCTTGGGATGGCATTAATGGAAGCGATTGATAAGAAGCAATTTGGCGGGAGGTATTGTCGATCCGGATTGGTTGTCACAATCAAGGCTAATTGCTGCAGCTGTGCTGATTCCCATGCGAGGCACAACCTCGCCCGTGTTATGTCCCCTCTGACATGGCTCCAACGCTGGTCATCTCCTGGTCTGTGTTCGAATAACTTTGTTATACGTGGTAATTGTTCTTGTTGATTAATAATTGATTGATAGCAAACATTTCCCGAACCGAACCTGTTTTGTTTTCTTTTAATCGTAGGTAGATGATTCATATCTAGTCGTCTGTTGGTACATATACTCGTGGGGTCGTTGACACAATGCCATGACTTGAAAAATGTTAATTACTACAATATTATAATTTATTGAAATTAACAACTGTATAAAAGAAATACAAGTAAATATAATGGATGATCCATAATGAGATGAAGACAAATAGAGAAACTATCCACTGGTAGAACTCGAATGACATATTCTTCTTAAAAGATCTCGAGGCCATCTTCTTCAGGCGCCTAGTGGGATTATCGGGGATTAAAGGTGAAGTTATTTTATTAACTAGTGGGAATTTAAATATTTCCAATGTTTTAGATACATACGGCTTTGTTCTTCAGTATTTTTCTAATTTCATTCTTGAAGATAATAAATTTAAATTATTATTAACAAGTCATAAATGATCATATAAAAAAATCTTATTAATTTACGATTTTACGAAGGAGCTTGGATTGTAAGGATTGGTTACGAGAGGAATTCGATGGCTTAGTAAGCGTCAAAGCTCTACTCCGCAAGTCCAAATAGGTCTTGTAATAAGTTTATGAGTCTTTTGTAATTAATTTGGAGCTTAGAACTTTTGTCTATTAACTACTCAAGTAGTCTGCAACATTGAGAATATTTATTAGTATATAAATAAGTTTAAATGGTATTCATTTTAAGATGGCTGAACGGATTTATAAATTGGATAATTGTTATGAGTGAAAAACACTTTTTATTTCCAGGCATTGGGCACTCTTATTTTTTTTAAATAATATTATTTGGCAAATCTTCAGAACTTCTGAAAAACTTTTTACGGACTTAAAATTAAATTAAAAAAAATTTAAAATGTGCTAAAATATTATGAATAAAATTTCTAATTGTTTCAACTGCATTTCACGGATTTTCAGTATTTTCCAAAACCAACCCTTCTGTATATTTTGGAGGGGTGAAAACAACACAGTTTATTGTTTCTATTAACTTAAAGTATAATTTCTGGAGTTAGTCCGGCTGTGTACATACCATTTTCATAGTGTCCCTTCCTAACCGTTTTGTAGAACTATCCTTTAAGTTTGCTAAGCTATCAAGTTATTACAGTATATTAAATTAAATCTTAAATTTTGGAATTAGTTGGTCTGTGTACATACCATTTTCGATAGTGTCCCTTCCTAACCGTTTTGTAGAACTATCCTTTAAGTTGGCTAAGTTATTAAGTTAAAGCGCTTTTCCCTTCTGCTTGGCAACAAAGTCCCGAGATATGTAGGTCAGATAGCGAGGCTTCCTGTGGCTGCAGTTTGTAACCAAATCCGACAACACTTGCAACCAGATTGCTGTAATAAAGTCTGAATAGGATTCGAGACACATCGAGAATTATAGCCCATGAATTTATAGTGGCCTAAAGTTGCCTTGATTTACGATTGAGTGAAATAACTAAATCTAAAAAATTAAACAACTTATCAAGTATGGAGGGACATGGCCTAAAAATAATAATATAAAAAAAAAGAACTGTACCACTGCAATCTGAGTTTCTTTCTTGAACAAAGGTTGTGCAAGGACGTGATTTGTCCGAGATCAGGCTCAACCGTTTAATGTTATCCAAAATTGAGGATAACCACTTTATAGAGGCTGGGTGAGCCCCTGAAGGATCTCTGGATCCCATAGGCAGGTAAAACATTAAATAATTTATCCGTCACTGTTGGTTTTGTACAGATGACCCTAAGCTCAGCAACTCAGTGCTCTACAAACTAAAATAAAATAAACATATGTACTGTATAATACTATGTATTATCCCAGCTGCAATGGGTTCGTTTCATATGAATTTTTTTCAAATGAAAGATTATTTAGTAAAAACTTAATGAAATCCAAACATTTTAATTCAAAATATTTACCCTACTGAACCCTCTTCATTGGTTGTAGAGGTGCAGGTATTAGTACTTGGCCACAGGGAAGCTTCAATCACTTCGCTATTTCAGTTTTTAACACCACATCCTGAAATCTTATCTAATTGTCTACATCGTCCAGTCTGAATGTGTGTGGGTTTGATATTTATCTACAGTAAATACGAACATTTTATAAAGACTTATAGGGGTTTCTGATCTAAATGTTTACGTAAGACCAATACAAAAACAGAATAAATAATGTATATGCCACGCCCTTTTTCGAATACAGTATCTGCAGTTTAGTTAGCGAACACTATAGACAGAGAAATACTCAGTTCAAACAAGAATATTTAAGTAAAATCTTTTTCTCACTTTAATGTTAAAAACAACTCATTGCGACCAACAATTAAAAAAGTCTTAAGAAATACGAGGGTGGATAAAAATACAAAAACTACTTAGTAATGTTTTTCTGAAATAAAATAATGTTTTTGTACTTTACTACTCAGTGAAAGAGTGTCTCGTTACACATTCCGAATAAGAAAGAAATTGGTAAATGATTTTTTGACACCTAAGCCAGACCAGGTCACAGATACTAACTTAATTTGGAAAAATGCCTTTGGTTTTTTTTTAACAGATGATGGTCTCGTGACCTTTTAAGTTGAACAATTCGAGTTTGCTGCCAAGCTAATGCGATGGAACAATTGAGTTTATTTCCGAGCGAATGCGAGGGAATAATTATCTTTACTCACGAGGCCAAGCCGAGGGAGTAAAGTATTGCTGGGAATAATGATCAATTTAGTCCCGAGGGGCATACAAGATTTTATCTCCAGATGGGATGTAAAAACGCAAACTATACGCTATAATATTTTTATATTATGTTATGTTTTACAATAAAATCAAAAACTGAAATTAAATGTGCAATAATTACAATTTTGAATTGTTAAATTTTCATCCATTTTTTGAAGTCATCGTACGTTTTATTATAAATCTGACTTGATTTAGCTGGCAATTAATTTGAAATAACATTATTTGCTTCTTGTGCAATATGTGGTGGATCCATAACTTACA
Source organism: Troilus luridus (assembly GCA_964056705.1). Lineage (NCBI taxonomy): Eukaryota > Metazoa > Arthropoda > Insecta > Hemiptera > Pentatomidae > Troilus > Troilus luridus. Next base: position 44,388,956 of record OZ057417.1, on the reverse strand, counting down.
CAACCTGAACACAAATGAACTTCTGTTTATCAGTTTTTGTGTTTTGGAAGAACAGCTGATTTTAATGGCCGGTGTGACAGGTGTACCAACCTAACCCTGAACTTTTTCAGTACAAAACCTACATTATTTAGACGAATTAGGTTGTCATCTTTTTACTTTGTTCCCTAGGAATAAAGTTAACTTTTTGACTCATTTTCTAATGCACAGGGAGAAAATGGGTACTTTAGTCCTAATTAATTGAGTCCAAAACACATGTTTTGTACCAGCTGGAGATAAAAGATTTGTTTAGCATTTTCTGTTAATTTTTAAACGCCCTTTTCTCGAGTTTTTCTTTTTTTATTTATGATTGAAGATGCTATAGAATTTCTTTACCCTCTACTCCGAAACCAGCAACAGTAGACGTGTGGTAATATTTACCGGAGTAATAAAGTTATTTCCCCTTGCGATCTTTACCATCCCATTCTCTGATAAATAATTCCCTTTAATAGTCCAGACCATTTCTAGAGAATTGTAGTCCTTGTGTCAGTAAACAAAAAAAGATCCGTTGAATTTTTTATTTTATCTTTGCCCTGTTGTGGCGGGGTAGATTTGGGGGTGAGTTTAATCTTGGATAACAATCGATTGGTATTGACCTTTCGTTGTATCTCGTCCAGTCTTTTATCTTTTTTTAATTTTTTCTTCCTCATTATTATTGTTTAACTGACCAATAATATAAATTATTTATGATAGTTTCATCATCCCTTGAATTTACAGGGCTGTAATTTAGCTTGAATTTTTGATGGTTTCAATGATTACATGCATTTTTAATATACTATTCTTAGGTTGATTAGATATTGCTATAAAAATATTACCACTATAACAGTTATTTTGATTTATATTATATGATACATGAGGGTTAGGTGTAACTAAGTAAGTAAGGTACTGGATTACTGATCTATAGATCCCGGTTTCGAGACCGACTGTGACAGTTTATTTATATAAATTATAAATTAGATTACAAACATGTCAATACATCTATACCCTCTGGATCGAGAGATTTTCTTGAGCCCACCCAGCCACTGTAATCTATGTACTTTTATTTATGGGTAAAACCTGGTGGTTAAACGTGATTTTGGCAAAATCACTATCTTGAACAACAGTTGGCTGTTCACTACGTTCATCCATCTTTATTATAAATGTACTGATTGTATATAAACTGAATATGAATACAATTAAAAAAATAATAAATTTATAGAAAACAAATCATTGTTACGGGCTACTGGGTGTAAAATGAATTAAACTATTACTAAATTCATGATACTAATATTTATTAAAAAATTAAAAATAATACAATGAAATTATTTAAAACAATTAAATTATTAAACTAATATAAATTTACAATAACAATATTCTACAGATTATAACCTAGGCCTAACTGTTATTTAATTACTAAAATAATATACAAGTAATATAAGATATTGGATAATACTAAATAACTCAACTATTTACATAAATTTGTACAAATACATTAAAATTACACTATAGTTAATAACTACAAATTAATACTTACAGTCCTCTAATTAAAGTCCACCGACCGTAATACTCTCCAAATATGACAAACTGTTTATTACACTCACTTAGCACTTATCACTGACTAGTTCACTGTTCACTGTCTGCCACGGAAGTCGCCAACTTTACTACTGACCCTAGGCTGAAACAGCTGGCCTTTTATATAGGCAAGTTCGTCGGTGTGGGGGACACCTAGAACATTCCACGCAATCGGCGATCTATCTACGCCGTTCTTTAATCTCTTCCGCTCATCTTAATTCCCCAGCTCGTTTAATCCTTTCAGCCGGTCTTTCTCTCTCTCTGATCGTAACTTTATAAATTGGCACGCACAATACGGAAATAATTTTCCTGAATAATTTTCGTGTTTATTGATTTTAAAATATAACATCAAAATCCTATTATATAATTATTCCATTGTTACTATTCTGAGGAATGGAAATTGATACTGAATATACCTTTTGGGCTCTCTCAGCCTCTTTCCTCTTTTCTACGTCATTCAGTCAAAACCTAACAGTTTTATTTATCTTATTTTTTATTTTAGTTTTATCATATTTTTTTCCATACATAATCTTTTTTTCCCTTATTTCCTAGCCTCATGATTAGACAGGTTGAACTTAAAACTTAAAAGCCAGAAAATTATAAACCCAATTGTTATTCCATTTTCATTAAAATATATATTTGAAGACTAATTGTAATACAGGTTTGTTATTAATTTCAGTGTGCACATGAATTTTTTTCAGGGGGTTCTTTCCCCATTTCCATACTAAATGAAAATAAGATAGTCAGTAAAACTTCTGAGAGCGGAGTAGCTGAGTGTGTAAATTGCTATGTTGATGGTTCAGGGTTTGAATCCGGCTGTGGCAGATTAATAATTTAATCTGTTGACAGCATTGGTAGGACACTGTGGGATTTGATAAGCCTCCTGGGGTTCTCCTAGCCTCTATAAATTTGGGTACACTTATTTGGGGCAATACTACTATTTATAATAAGTCTATAATAATTTCAAAAACGGAAAAAATAAGTAACATTTTCTTTTTGTCTCATACTCAACCACATACTTAACCCAAGACTCTTCATGGGTCGTAGAGTTTTTGTTTTTTTTCGATCCCTTATCAAATGGAACTAAGACTTCGTCAATAAATTTTATTATATTTGTTTATTTTATTATTTTTATTATTGATTTTTTATTATTTTTTAGTATGTAATAGAATAAATTTGCCATAAATAATTGCTCTCATGCTGTTATATGATGAACTGTTGCTCTAAGAGCACTACACTAGAGCGAGTTGCCCGCTGAAGGGAGTTTTAATTTTTAAAAGTAGCCGTTGCATCTTCATCCGAGCTCCTCATTACGACCCTTCTTCCGCCTTCCTTAACTCCACTTCAAAGTCAAGTTCGAGGAGGACTTCGGGCTCTCTCAGCCTCTCTATTGTCTTCGCCATCCAGTCTAACCATAACAGTTTTATTTATCTGTTGTTTTTTTTTAATGAATATTCTATTATAATATTTTTTTATTTAACATTTTTCGCTTCAGATAACAATACCTTTTTTTAAACATTTAACGCCACTTTATGCTGCTATGGCTAATCGGACGATGCTACAGTGGGAGTCTTAAATTTGTTATCCATATTTAATTAGAATAGGGATTTTTAACGAGTACATCGTACAGGCAAAGGCCCTCCATTTAACGTTTCTTCCGAAGGACGGCATAACCAAGGATTATTTAATCCCTTTAAAAATCCTAGCGCCACCTGCCGGATTAAAACCCGCATAACCGGTTTATTTATCTCCTTTTTATTTCTTATTACTTCAATATATTTTGCTTCATACATAAATCCTTTTTTATCACGCTTTTATTAGCTTCGCAACGAAAATAAATAATATTTAAAATAAAACTAAAAAACACGATTTTTTTTTTTAAAAACACTAGAAAGTAGTTAATAAGTTCAAATTAAAAATATAGTTATAAACTAAAAAAAATAAATTTTATTGTATAAAAAGTGTGGGGGGCTTCTTAAAATATTTGTTTTAATGACTAAGCTTATACTGATATCGGCCATTAAAATATTTACAACAATTAATACCTAGCACCCAATGCTTTATACGGTAAATTTAATGTTTTTGTTCATCATTATACTTTTTTAAACTTATTGAAAATTATTTTCTATATTTTAGTTGTTTTCTATTAGAGCATGTTTTAAAAGTTATTACAAAATTATTTATTTTCTGTTTTCCTTCGGCTGGCTATAAACGTGTGCTCTTAAGTTGTTTTATTAAAACTAATATGCATTTTCTACTTTTTAATTCTGCTAGTTTCAAAAGCTTTGTTTTTTAAATTTTTAAGCCCCCCCCCTCCGATGATGCCAGCTGAGGACCATGTGCCAATTTCAATTCTTCCCACTTGGCTGTTTACTCTTCCGTCCCTTCCAATATTCCTTCATCCTTTCACTATGGTGTTTCTTTCTGTCCTCCGACCATCTCACCCCTGGTTTCTCCCTCACTCTTTCTCGGAATCCTGCCATACTCAAGATCTTCTTTCTAAAAATCTCTCTGTCCATAGTGTAGTCTTCCCTTATATTGTTTCTTTCCAAATCCTTCTTTACCTCTCGAATCCAGCTAATTCTTGACTTTTTCTCCCAAAGGTACTTGAATATACTTTTGTTAATCTCGAACCATCCATTCAGAAAACATGTCCAAAAAATAATAGTATTTTTCTTATCGCTTCTGTTATGTTTCTACGTTCCTGTATATTTCATCATTAGATCTTAATTCCCATACTTCTGTGATTTTCACTGGGCCTAGAATTGTTCTCATTATTCTTCTTTCAAGTAATTCAAGCTTATCTACTCTGTAGTTTAATACTAAGCATTCACTCGCATCTAGGCATTCTGGTTTCACATCTGTAGAGTAGGGTCTTATTTTAAGATTTTTAGATAAACACCTTTTGTTATAAACATTCTTAGTAATGCCTAATGCTCTTTCCATCTTGTGTACCCTTTCTTCTATGCCAGATTTTTCTAAACCATTTTCTTGGATTACTCCTCTCAAATATTTGAATTTCCTTACTTTCTCCAATCGACCAATATCTGTTATCAAATACTTTAATTGCTTCTTTAATTTCTTCAACATTGGGTGCTATATCTTCTTCAAGGTTTTCAGTTTTAACTTTTATTTATTTATTAATATTAATTTATCACAATGCGTCATCGACAATAAAATACCTTCCGGGGATATATATGATTATATTTTTAAATATAATATTACAATATTTATTGTAACAGATAGTAAAATATAATATTTCTTGGCGATGTTTCGGTTCTGAAATAAGAACTTGCAACGCTATCTATTTTCTGATAGGTCTTAGAAGTTTTATCTTCTTGCTTATCACTGCATACCTTTCGTTTAGCGTCATTCGTTGACTGCACACAGCTAAGACTTCCTCCTGATAGTTAACTTCGGGATAGTAAGAAATCTGCTGAATCATTGGTCGTGTCGTTCGATGATATTCACAGTGCTCACATCATCCATGATGTAATATTCAGAAGGCACGTACAAGTTTAATATAGAAGTAATAATAAAGCTGACGTATGTTTTTTTTAAATTTATTATATGGATGACTCCTAAGGAAAAAAAATTAAAAATAAAGATTAAGTTTTGCTTGATTATAATATCTATTAAAGTTATTTTGTCTGCAGGTTTATGAACTGTATAAATTTTAATATATATATTTTTTAATTACTATGTAATTATAAATAAATATTTTAAAAATATATGAAACTTTTAAAATGGGAAATATATCAAAATAATGTGAAATATATAATATACTTTATTACATATTATAATCCGGGAAGTGCGGTAGTTTAGTGTGTAAAGCGCTGAGTTATAGTGCTGTACGTCTTGGGTTCGAATCCGGTTGTGAAAGATAACTTATTTTATCTGGGATTTTCTTTCTCGAGCTCACCCAGACTCTTTAAATTAGGTACCCTTACTGGAGAAAAGCCTGGATGTTGAGCATTTGTATAACCGTATATCCCTGCACAACCGTTGGAATAGAAACAGTTCAGTATCTACTAGGTTTATGGGTTACAGTTGTGCAAGGTATTCTATAATTTTTGTAAATAAGTAAATATTTCTGGCCTTACATTTTTTAAACTAGACCATAAATACACCATGACTTTTTAAGAAATAAAAAAATTAAGATTTAGTTTTGCCTGATTTTAATTTCTAAAAAGGCAATTTTTCCTTCAATTTCAGGAGTTTTATAAATTTTATTAATTTTAAAAAAAATTATATGTTTTAAAAATAAATTTATAATTATTAAAGTTAGTTAGTTAGTTGTTTATTTAACGTCACTTTATGCTACAATGGCTAATCGGACGATGCTACAGTGGGAGCTCTAAATTTTGCCTATCCAGGTTTAATTAGTATAGGGATTTTTAACGAGTACCTGACATCGTACAGGCTCGGGACCCCCGTTTAACGCCCCTTCCGAAGGACGGCGTAACTAAGGATTTTTTACTCCCTTAAAAAAATCCTAGGGTCACCTGACGGGCTACGAACCGTCGATCTTGGGCTTAGTAGTTTGTTAAGCTAACCACTAGACCACAGGTGACCGTCTATAATTATTAAATATTTATAATTAAATATTTTTAAAATATATGAAACATTTAAAACACGTATTATGATGGGAAACATATCTGAAAAAATGTGTAATATATAATAAAATGTATTATTATATATTATAATACGGGAAGCGTGGTATTTCAGCGTGTAAGATCTGAGTTGGTCTTGGTTTCGAATCCGGCTGTGGAAGATAGGTTATTTAGTCTGGGATTTTCTTTCTCGAGCTCACTCAGCCTCTTTAAAATTGGGTACCCTTTCCTGGGGAAAAGCCTGGAGGTTGTGCGTAAAATACCAAATCACCTCTCTGCACAACCGTTGAATTAGAAACAGTTCAATATCTAACAGATTCATGGGTGGCAATAGTACCAGTTACACTATAATGTTCATAAACAAGTAAATATTTTTGGGCTATTTTTTTTAACCTAAACCATCAATACACTAACAACCTAAAACAAATTTTGCACAAAGCTCTTAGGTATTGCAATTTTGAAGATTTTTACGGTAAAAATAAGTTAAGATTATTAGCTCTATGGATTCATTTAGGTTATGCTTTTGTTACATAGATTGTAATAAAATAAATTACATTAATATCATTATTGAAGATTTTTTAAAAGTATGTTTAAACAATAATTTTAATTATCGATGTTATACGCGTCGAAAAGATGAGCTTGTTAAGGTTTTCGGCTGTATAACGAACAAATTCCTAAAAAGCTTAGCTATTAACAATTATATTAATTACAATAAGAAATTATTTATTTATTCTTGAACGACCCTTTTTAGGACTTATATAAAATGAGATATCAGCTTTATTTTCTTAGGAGAAATACAAAAAAGGTTACCATGGCTGTCCAGAGAGGTGATTTGCTAAGTTTTTATCTAAAGTACAGTTAATTACTATATGGAGACTGAGACACGGCCACGGATTCTTCATAGCAATTCTGCATTCTACACTCTGAAATATCTGAGCCAAAATATTATAAATTAAGGGCAACTGTTTATAATCAGAATTTTCATCGTCTCCTCATTTTATTATCCAAAATATTATGAATACAAATTTTAAATAGAATAGAATAATGACGTAATAAAAAATATCTTGAATAATATTAGTTGACCTGATATATTTATATATTATTTATTTCGGTAGGTGGTAGGATTGCGTTAGAGTGATCTGGCCTATTTCCTAAGTTTGTAAGCATGGATTGGCGGTATCGTGTTCGCTAAGGCATATTCTAATTATTATTAAAAATTGAACCAAAAAAAACGCTCGCCATTTAATTATCCTTAATAGGTTATGCGATTATAATGTCAAGAAGTATTTTAAATCTGGCAAATAAGATAGACTTTCTTGAATTTGTTTCCATAAAAACAAGAGCTCAAGGCTCGTCAATGAAAAAATGTGAGAAAACATCTGTGAACTTGCAGCGCACTACAAGAAGGGAAGGAGCTATTAGCTGCAGTAATCGGGCTCACTCATGCGGGCAGCATATCCGGAACATCTGGTGCCCGATGTCATCCTCCCCCTGTGTTGTAGAGATTGATCCTAGCTCTGGAGGATTCAGGTGAGACGGGGACGGAATAAGAGCGATAATGAGAGGAACTCCTTTGATCTGGGCCTGAGCTAATGAAGGAGGGTCGGATGTGGAGGACGGCAGCTGGCCTCAGGTCAGGAGCACGCAATATCCACACCGTTCTCTCAATAACGGACCCTACTCAATAACGGCATTAGGGGCTTAGGCCACAATTTAATTTAGTCTGTTCTGTATCTCTCTCTCTCTCTCCACCCTTCTGCCCCCCTCTCTCTGTCTTATTTGTCCGTATGCCCCTGTCCACCCTATTTCCGTCTAATGCGGAAACACTGAACAAAGTCCTGTGTGTTAAATTAATATTTTGTATGTTTGCCCCTCTATTACTTACCTTAGTTGTGGGTGCTGTCATTGAGAATCATATAACACCAGTAACATTAATATTATTGTAAATCAACAATTTTAAGTTCAGTACTTGGTAGAGACTGTACTGTTTAAAACCAGAGAGAAAGTTGTTTTGTTGAGATAGCACACAACCGCCAGGTTATTCTTCCGGTTCATCGAGCTGGGTGAGCCCCTTAAGTCTTGGAGATTCCCCAACTCATTTTATCTCTCTCCCTCTTAACTTTTCGTTTGTCTACATCCATCTGAAAATGTTGAAATACTGAGGTAAGTTCTCTTTGTTGTAGTAATAACATGATTGTTTGTTAGTTAATTTTTTTTACCACGATTCCCAAGATGCATAATTTTTGCTAAGGAAGCATACATAGTCTGTGAGTGTCTCAATAACAGTTTCACGTTTCTCCATACGTTTTGGACCACTACCACGGCTTTTTATAGAAAAAAACAAACCCACCAGAGCCATGAAAGACCTTGGGTTCTTCAGTACATGCTTAGAAGCAAAGGGCAAAGGGCATACATAGGCTTAGAAGCAGTACATACCGTAGTACGCTTTCGGTTGTGCAGGGAGTTGATTTGGCGGAAAGCATACCCGTGAACGGGTTTGGGGTTCAGTACATGGTAGAGACTGTATTGTTTCATGGACAACGGTTCTGCAAGGTGATTTATCCTACGTCATGCTCAACCGCCAGGTTTTCTCTCTTATTTTGGGTACCCTATTTTTATAGAGGCTGGGTGAGCCCCAGGAGGGTCCTAGATCTAATATGATCCAAAAATAAATAAAAGTCTTGCCCGCAGCAGGATTTGAACCAGGATTTCCGGCATGGCAGCTCAGTGAGATATTAGATAACAGACAAAATACTTATATTCCATCTGTGATCACTATTTTTTAAACTATTACTTCTAAAATGGCGGAAAAAAACCTTTAGTGGATTAAAAAATTCCCTTTGGCCATACGTTGAGATACCTGGTAAGAATGTATTTTCTTCAATACGTAGAAATTCGTCTTAAAATCCTCAATTTTTGCAACTTAAATTCGGAATTCAATGGTGCTCGGCTGTGTCTATTGAAGTTTCCTTTGAACTCATATTCCTACTCAAGCACACTATTATCTGAGATAAATCTGATTTTTAAACCTCTATTGTCATTTTCTGAGTAGATTTTAGTAGAATATTTAAATTGACAGTCTTATATTATAATGCATTAAAAACAATTTTTTTTTTAATTTGTCAACTTTGAAATCATTCGATCTGTAAAAAACTTTCATGTTTGTATTTTTTATCTTATTTTGAATTCTGTCCTGTTTGAACTTGAAGTTTTATGAGAATAATGACTTATAAAATAATGAAAGTTTAAATCAAAAAAGTTTCAAACTTTTAAAAAATTTCTTATGGTTAGTGAAATAATTTCAATACCAATATTGCAATAGGAGTGATTTACCAATTCCTAAATATTATTTTTTTAAAATTCGTATGGATCTTTCGAATACCTCTTTTGAAATTATTTTTTTTTTTAGTTATGACCTTGTTCTTTCGAAGGAGCGAATATTGCCTTAAAATATTTGAGAATTCACTATAATATATTAAAGTTATTATAATATTTATATAAAATTATTCGAGAAAATATATGCAAATTTGTGATGTAGGGGTTGTTGGGAATGCCTTTTCTGCGAACATGGAAATCATGAATCCTTAAAAGCAGAGATTTCATAGATATGATCGAATCAGGAATAATAAAGTGACTACTGAACTTTGTAAGGGAGGGTGAATGTATAAAGAGTTCAGAACGCCCTGTTGGGGGCAGCTTTGGTTAGGGTCGGGTGTAGGGCTCTGTACTGATTTCCTACATGTTTACTAACATCCTATACCTTTTAGTATTTTTATTGCAGTATTTGTTGTTGTAATTAAAAAAATCGGACTTGTGCAATATTATAAATAATTATTATAATCAATAAAAAAAAATCCAGTTTTGATAAGGGTTCACTCAGCAATGGGGCATCTTTAATAAGGTAATAGAAACAAGGAGAATGATTTTCGACCAATTAATAATTCCAATAAAAAGATTTTTATTAAAAAATATCAATAAAATAAGTAAAAACTGAAAAAGAGAAAGAAAAAAATCCAGTTTTGATAAGGGTTCACTCAGTCTTTATAAAGGCAACCTGGATCATGATATCCGATGGACATTGCCTTTAGCACGATATTTAAAAAAAAATAAAAATGAGTAAAATACAAAATGTCCAATGGATTGCCAATATTACGATTTTTAAACAAATAATATCAATAAAAATTAGTAGAAAGCTGAAAAAGAGAGACGATAAATCGACATTCGATGAAGGTTCACTCAGTCTTCATAAAGTGACATCATTAATAGGGCAATAGAAACTTTGGGCGTGATTTCCTATGGATATTGCCAATAGTACAATTTGTAAACAAATAATATCAATTAAAATTATTTAAAAAAAAAAGCAACTGAAAAATAGGAGAAAAATTGATAAGGGTTCACTCAGCCTTTATAAAGGGGGATATTCGATAAGATAGAATAGAATAGAATAGAAAAATAATTTTATTCTGGGACCAGGTCCCTTTAGAATAACAGAGATGAACAAAATTAAATGAATATATATATATTCATATATATATGAATATATATATATAATCTGGCCAAAGGCCTACATCAAAATAAAACAATAATTACATAATATCCTGAAAGTAAATAACTAAACAGGTATATTTTGGTAGAGAATCAGAAAATGTGATACAAAATTAAAATTAAAGAACAGACATATTTACAAATTATAAAAAGAAATAGTCTTATGGAAAGATAATTGAATAAATAATAGCAACTAATAATAAAAAAAACAATGGCATTATTATGAATGAGGAATATTTACAGTAGTTCATCAATCGATCAATTTGAATATATCTATAAATTATTTATTGATTATATAGCATCTGATTGGGAGTTTAGAAGATGTAGGAAAAGTTTGGATTTAAATGAGGTTAAAGAAGACGCATGACGGATATCGAGAGGAAGAGAGTTCCAAAGAGAGATAGAACGGGCTAGAGAGGAACGCTCAAAAGTTTTGGTTCTGTGGGAACAAATATAAAGATCAGAAGGGCGAGATCATATAAACTTTCTATAAAATTTTCGACCAATGGCTGTTAATTTAAAATAAAATAATAATTTTTTTTTTTAAATTATTTTATTGAATTGTACAACTGTAATATATACATCTAGTACAAATGCTGTATGAATAAATAAATACATGAAAGGACATGTAGAGGCACTACCCATTGGCAGCACTCTAATTACATTTCTATTATAGAAGGTCCCGAGGCCATCTTCTCTTCAGACGCCTAGGAGGATTGTCCGGGATGGTATAGGATGCAAGGATGGAAACTAGTGGGTTTGGATGGGCCTGGAGTTTATTATAGAATGATAATGGTATCTGGAATGGGCTAAATCGGTAACATATGGAACGTTAAGGTCATTATGGATGGTTTAATTTGTGACAAAATAAGGAGCGTTTAAGATTTTGCGAAGGATTTTGGATTGCGAGGATTGAATACGAGAGGAATTTGATGGTTGGTGGAGCCCCATAGTTCAATTCCGTAAGCCGATATAGGTCTTATAACAGTCACATAAATAAGTCTTTTGTAATTGATCTGAAGCTTTGAGCGTTTGTCTAGTATGTGTTGAAGTAGTCGGAAGCGTCTAGCTGTTTCTTGTCTTTTCAGTCTTGTGTGAGGGTTCCAAGTAAGACGTTTGTTTAAGTTGAGTCCTAGGTAGCGAATCTGTTCAACAGGGATAAGCGGAGTACTATTAAAGGATACAGTAGGACAGGAAGTCATGGGTTTTTCGGCGAAGGGTAAAGGTAATTTGATGGGACTGGTTAGAATTGATTTTAATTCTCCAATTCCGAAAAATAATAATTAAACAGTAAAAAATAACAATAAAAAGGGGGGTGCTTGACATTAATTGTAAATATTAACTGTAAATGCTATCGGTTTTAAAGTACAGTTATTATGAAAATAACTTATAAAACAGCCCACGTTCCTTAACCATAAAAAATGTTTTTTGTTTTTAGATCTATTGTTACCTATATAAAACTTATTTTTTTATATTTTACTTATTCCATGCTATTTACTCCTATATATAATATTAAAACGTGTTTTTTATTTCCATTCGGTTTTCTTTTTCGAATCTCTTTTGGATACGTTACATCAAATATTTTTACTTGGATATCTAGACGCTCCCTTCCACTTTTTCCTTCATTCTGTTATATTTCATTTCTCCTTCCTAGATTACTATTTTTCTTATAACCTCTTAGAATCTTACATTCTTTAACAACTTTCATAAGTGTACAGTATTATTGATTATACATACTAAAATATTTAACTAAAATGAATCGACACTTCTTTGATCCTAGATTATTTTACTAGTAAATTTTGATAGATGTGTTCAGCAACAGATTTTTTTTATGGGTATCAATACAAGACAATATAAACAACTTTTTTTTGGCTTGTATCACGCAGTCGTAAAAGTTAAGGGATTCAGAACGCACAGCGAGACAACTCATAAAATCAGATCGGTTTGCCATAGAATCCCATCGGATGGTGACAATACTACCTTTTATGAGATATATCTCTGGGAAAACATAACCCTTCTCGTACGTTATGGCTGTAGGAGTGGGCTCTATGTCTTGAAACAATAAAGGTTTGTTCGAGGCTCAATAAAATTGTGTAGATCTCCTATAAATTTTATATATATATAAATAATTTCGAACAATTTTATTTTTTTATTAAAAAAAAATCTTTTAAACTTCTCTGGTAAATCCTTATAGAACCAAATTGTTGAACTATTCTGATTTTTATTATTATTTAATTTATTTTTTTATTATATTGTTGAGGGAGGGAATAGCACACCATAGAAAATCCAACATTCATCTCAACATTTCATATATTTTCTTAATATTATTTACAAAAATCTTATATTTAATTCCTAATATATATAATATATAACGACATTTAGGAATTTCAGTCCATTTTATAACTAGATAAAAAAACTAATTAATTATTTTTTAGGATTAATATTTTTCTGTAGAGATTACTTTGAGTCCTTATTTAGTATCTATTTTACCATTTAAATTATACTGCTATATTTTCTCTATCCATTTTTTAACCCATTTTTTATTTCAGTGGTATTATTTTGATTGTTTTTTTTTTTTAATGTTTATAAAATTAGTATTTTTTTAAGATATAAAGTTATTATGCAATCCTGAGCATTATAGCTCTTTAAAATTGTCTGATATATAACATTATTCACCAGCACTTCGTCCACTACTAAAGATATACATTTTTTTTTAATCACTTAAGGCCTATCGTGATGATCTAGGAACAAAGAAATTATTATTATTATTTTTGAAAAAGCTTTAGATTTTATTTGTCATGACTTATATCCATACTTATAACTAACATCCTTTTTTAATTATATAACATCGCATTTTAATTATATATTGTTTATATTTTTTAGTATATATTTTTACCCTTCTGTTACAGTTGTTTTAGTACATGTTTATATACATCATTTCTAGATATACTTATTACAATTATTATACAAATTTGTTTATCTTATAATTTATTCTAATTTTTGTTTCTTAATATTTTATATTTCATTTGCTATTATTTTTATTTGTTACCATAATGTAGTTCAAATATATTTTTGTTTTTAGTCTTTATTTTAATGTTATTAATATTGCCTTTTGTATGTGACTATTCCCGTATTTCGTGAATTTTTAAAAATATCATGGATTGTTAAAAAAATATCGTGTAATGCCACCTACTTTTTGGATCTTAAAACAATTTTTTTTTTTTAAGAACCGAATCGTAAAATTATGACCAAAAACTCATTATAATTTTACGGTATTCTTAAAGCTTGATAGATATGGTGACATTTATTGAATACTTTGATAGACGTATTGACGTTTATTGAATAGGGAGGTTGTGATGTCAAAGCGAATACCGACATTTTTCTAATTTGCTTCACCTCTAATAATGCCCATATAATTAAATACTCGATCACTACAAAGGGATGATAGTTTTGATAGGCACAATTAACCAATCCATTACGACTTAACTAAGGGCGGTTTGGTTACCTACAGCCTTCTTGGTGACATGTACGTCACTCAATGTGACTATTAAAGACGTCGCTTGTGCGTCGAAGGGAGAGTAGTTTGGTGTAAAACATGGTTGCCCTTTCAAAAGGGATATTCAAGTCGGTTACTTTGACGTCGTGAATGCTTCGCCTGGTTCTGCTCTCAACTCCTGACTAATGCGGACTTGAGTGACATAAGGAAATGTATGGAACTTATTAAATGGCTCAAGTTTAAAGTTTGTTTTACATGTGGGATGTTAGTGACAGTTATCGGTTATGCTGACGTTGAATGCTATTTGGTTATAAAATTTCATGCTATATATGAATTGAGGGAGAGGAGTGGCTCAGTGGTAGAGTACTGAGCTGCCATGCCGGAAATCCTGGTTCAATTCCCGCTGCTGGCCATGATTTTTATTTAGTCTGTTAGCAGCCGGAGATGGATCATATAGGATCTAGGACCCTCCTGGAAAATAAGGGGGAAAAATCTGGCGGTTGAGCGTGACCTAGGACAAGTCACCTCCTTGCAGAACCGTTTCCGTGAAACAGTACAGTCTCTACCATGTACTGAACCCCAGACCCTTCATGGGTTGTAGTGGTACAGGTTTTTTTTATTTTTTATATATATGAATTGGTTTAGGAATTAGTTTAGTTTGTTCATTTAACGTCACTTTATGCCGCTATGGCTAATCGGAAGATCCTACAGTGGGAGCTCACACGAAGTATCTGACATGTTGATGCTAGTGACCGTAATTTTACGCCCTCTCTGATCGATAGCATAATTGAGGATTTTTTTCTCCATTTAAAAATCCTTTAGGCTACCTGCCGGGCTACGAACCAGCGATCTTGGGTATAGATGGCCATTACGCTAGCCTGTACACCACAGGTGACCCCACAATTAGCTTTATTTTCGCCAATAGTGCTATGTTTTATACTCTTAAATATTCTGATTGATTTTGGGATGCCAGAGTATCATTTAAGATGTACTTCAATTATTATTTCTATGCCTTAGTCTTAATTGGATTGTTTTTCCAGACGTCTGTCCTTGTGTTAACCAATTTACTAATCAATTATAACATCAATATATTATTCATAACTTTGTAGTGCATCTGGGTTAAGTAAGCATTAAAGGAATTAAAATAGATATACTTCATTAATACGATTTTAAACAATACTCATAATGATTCAGTCTATACATTGAGGATTGCACTTGATGATTCAGATGTAATAGAGGATTGCCATAAAATACGACTTGTCTGTGAAACAGGGGTATATCTAGAGTTCTTCTTGGTGAGGTGTGTCTTCTTCAGACACTCTCTTCAGATACTCCTCCGTCCGCATCGTTAGCCGGCTCCGTCTACCGCGTCTACCTCGCTCCTTCCTCTTCGTGATCTCTTCAGAGAGTGTCCTTGGAAAAAAGGAAAAAGAGTATCCTTGGAGGCCTCGTCCCCCTCCTTTTTGTTCATTCTTCATCCACCACATTTTCGGCAAACCTTTCTTATCTGCTCGACCTACTTCTCGGAATGCCCATTTGCTCTTTGTGCAAAAACATATTTATTTTTACTATGCCGCTCGGTACGATATACAGCAATATTTAATTTATTTCAATAACCTAGCCCCAAATAAGACACAATGTTAAAGCTTTAATGAATTTTCTTAAAATACTATTTATCAGTGAGAGTTAAGATGGGGTATTAAAACTTACTACGTAATAAAAGCGGATTTACAATTTTTTTATTAATTAAAAAAATTGTATGTTATAAAAAATAACACCCAAGGGCGAGTGTTTGTTACCTTTGACTTAGGATTACTTAGATTACAAGTTATTAATTTTTTGGTTTGATCTGAGATTTGGTGCATTCCATCGTCATTAATGTGTATTTTTATTGTGTATGTCCTAATGATGCTTGGATGATGCAAAATGGATTGGTTAGTTGATTTGGATACTTAAGGCTTTGGTTTTTTCGGAGTTTTCTAATTGCATTCTAATAATTATATTAATTATTATTATTCACAAGGCACTATAGTCCATGGACTTTGTCCTCCTCGACAATTTTCCTTCACTCTTCTCCAAGCTCTCACGCCTTATATACATTTTTTTTTAAAATATTTTTGTCACAGATTTCTCCGGCGTCAAATTCACATACCGCAATTCAAAAATCAAGGGAAGTGTAAATGTTACTGATTTAAGAATTTTCTTATAATTCCGCAGGTGTCCAGCAGAACTGCCTTTTGTGCCAATTTTAATTTTTCTAAATGGAGGCCAAGGCCTTCTGTACCCCCCCCCCCCCTTGTGCTTTTCAATATTATACCATTCGAGGAAATGACTATTGGTGTTATGATCACTTTCTCCAAATGATAAAGTGATTTCAACTCAATAGCAAGTTCCTGATAGGCCTATTTTTTTCGGCTTGAGTTAATTGCCTTTGTATTACATGGGACAGCTATTTCTGTAATTCTACCAATTTTTTCCATTTTATGGATCAACAAAATATCAGGACGGTTATGTATTACCCTATGGTCCGTGATTACTTGCTCATCCCAGTAAATTGTTATTATATTATTTTATTATAGTTTTTCCGGCTGATAGCGATAGTAGGGCACATTCTCTCCGCCCAAAAGTTCTAATAGCCTGCATATACTATTATTATTATATAAATTAATGCTTGAGTTTTGCTTATTTATCTAATATTTTTTCGATTATTTAAAGCTAAAAGAATGCAAATAACTTCGACGTTATTCGTCGAACATCCATTTGGACTTCTTTGCCTGTGAAGTGGTTAAATGAAGTGGAGGGTGTCATAGCAATTTATTTTTCCATCAGTTGTTCATTTTCCGGCTGCTGTCAGTCCTTCCAACACGGCTGCCGAAATTAAATTGGAAATTTCACGATTGTCCCTGTCCGCGCCAACCACCTGTGTTAGCTCCGGCACGGGATTAGTTGCAATTACGTATTCAGGATGTTCTTTTGTCGAGGAGTCCGCTATTGAGGGGCCCGGAGGGGTAACCGACAATGTACCAATGATTCACCCTTCACGCCGGACAACTGCTCGTTATAGCACCCTACTGTATTTTCAATCAACCCATCAATTTATTCGTTAGGGTTATAGAAACAGACCCAAACAAACTCCCGTAACTCATCCCTGAGTAACCGAAGCTGGAAAAATATTAATAACTTCTGCTACCAAGGTTTGTACCCTGGTATACTCCATACCCGATAGGACTTTGTTGTATTTTACTTCCGTACAAAACCTAAACCTGTACCACTACAAACCATGAATGCTCTTGGGTTAATCACCCGGGAGATGCTGTAAGGTAGTAAACGATTTTCCTGGATTTAATATTTAATCCCAAATCAGCACATGGCATCATGAGGTCGTATGAAAGAAGGCAGGTTCATATGCATGCTAGTCTTGCACAGCTTTGATTCTTAATCATTACTGAGCTGAATGCATGGATTGCTTGAATACCATGAATGATCTTGGATTCAGCACTTAATAGAGACTGCACTGTTTCTAAACAAGCTGTTCTGCAGTGAGGTGATTTGTCCAAGATCACGCTCAACCTAAAGGCTTTAAGTATGGGTATCCATTTTATAAAGGCTGGGTAAGCCCCAGGAGGATCCAGGGACCTTTAGCACTCAACCCCGCTCCTCGTTTACTGACTTAAAGAGATGGAAAATGGGTAAAGTGGGTAAAGTTATTTGAGTCAAAGTTCCCGAGGAGAGAGAGAGAGTGGGGAGACAAGAAGAAAGAAATATTTTGATCACATCAGAACCTTAATGGGATTTCAGAGCCAAGGGGAGAGAGCACAGCTGGGGGCTGCTCTGTCTGGGGGGCTTCTTGGCTAACTGATAGCTTGTACAAGATGAATGCTTCTCTGGCCGGGTTTCGAATCTTGATGGATCTGTTAAAAAAAAAAAGATATGACGCTTAAAAATGAATAACAGAAAAAAGGGTTTCGTTTCGAGTTGAGTTACAAGTTTTTAGAGTTTATTCGTTTCATTTTTAATATTCTCAAAAAATACATGAATGGGAAATAAGTAGATTTGGGTAATCATTTCATCAAGAAATAAATGTATCAATTAACATGCTGATGATATGTTACATAATTACTTACTCTTTTCAATACTAATGCTCACGATAACTTGTATTTTCGGAAAATATTATGAGGGAAATTAGTGAAATGTTAAAACCTTTTGTGACTCAACTTGAAGCGACAATCTGCGGAATATTTACCAATTGGTATTTTTGAGTTGAGCCTTCAGTAGCATTAAGGTTTTGAATTCAGTTTGGTTTTCCATTTCCAACATTTTTTAAAATAAAATCATATTTTTAATTGTATCGTGTTTTAACTTGAATTTTTATGGGGATAACGACTTAGGTTAAAATCAAAAATGTTTCAAGCTTTTAATAATTTTCTAATGGTTAATAAAAGAAGTTCGATACCATCATTGCAATAGGAATACTTTCCTTTTAATATTAATTAATAATATTAATTTTTTTTATTTAACTCACATGGAACTTTCAAATATGTACTTCTATTGAAAAAAATTTTTTTTTTTAATTATGACATTGTTCTTTTGAAGGAGAGATGTGTGATCTGGTCTATTAAAGGAGGCTTAGGTGTGAACAAACCATTAATCATTTAGAGTATGCTACCTTCTTTCACATGATGAAAACCATAAAATCATAGGTTGTGGAAAAGTTTACTAAAAATTAAGAAAGAACACAATTACGAAAAATAACTGATAAAAATAATTTAAAAAACCAAAAAAAAAAAAAAACAGTTTAAAGATACAAAAACATTATTATATGTTGAGCGTGATGTCTGACAAATCACCTCCCTATAAACTCGTCGTAGTAACATTACTCAACCATGCACTGAGCCCAAAACCCTAAATTGCATTATTGGTACAGGTACAGGTTTTGTTATTATTTTTTTCGTAACCAAATTTTAATGTTATTGGCTGTTGATTGCTGAGCTCCTAAGCTGAAGAACCTGGGTTCAAGTCCAACCCACATGGGGCTCACCCAGCCTCTCTAATTTCATTTTTTTCAATTCTTTCTCGATTGTTAGTTTAATTAAATTAATTAATTAATTAAATTCCTTCGTTATATTATACAGTGTTCCTTATAAATTACTAATAAAACATTACACAAATATCTCAACATTCCACTCGTGACTGTCACAATCAAGAAAAACTACAAATATTTCATGACTCACTTACTGGACATCCAAACTTACTGGTACAATCATAACTGAAAGAATCCGACAAGGAGACTGTAACGTCTCTGGAGCAGGGATTTATTGTACTACAGTGAGATGAACCACGCTAGGAGTGCCTTCAATGGGAGGTTTCTCGAGAATCCCTTAAGGGAAGTTCTCCAAAGAACATCGAAAGTACAATATGTGCCTAATGACATTTGTATGATTTCTCAAATAAATATTTTTATTATTTATCAATTAATTAAATTAAATTACACTATACTCTAAGACAAAATAGCTTATATATTAATACTTGTATTTTTATTCTAAAGGGACTTGTCCCAGAATTAAAAAAGACTTAAGATTATAATTAAAAAGGGGGGAAAAGCCTGACGGTTGAGCGTGATACCGGACAAATCACCTCCCTGCTCAACCAACAGAATAGTCTCTACTGTGTACTGAACTCAACCTCCTTCATGAGTACATCCTACATACATACACTTGATAAAGCCCCAGCTTCCTACTCTCTTTGGATTTTATTATTCAGTTTGATCCCTACGAGACGTTTCACTTTTATTTTAATTGAAGGTTACCAAGTTAAGTACCATTATGAATAAGACATTAGATTAGACAATTTAGCGAAAGGAGACGAGCTCTGAAGGGGGCGGGTTTAATTGGAAAGAGGTTGTGGGGACTGAGCATTAGGAGGACACAGGAGGGGGAAATTTAATAGTCTTCGCCCCGGGCAGGCCCCCCCCCTAACAGGGAAATGGTGTAGGCCTTCTACCGCCTCACAGATATTTTCCACTTTTCCACATAAAGGAGAGCCCGTATGTGTATTTATTTTCGACTCCCCCTGGAGGTAAACTCCTTAATAAATTGCGTTTAACTGTTTTCGAATATGCTCTAACCTCACCCGCCGCCTGAGGTTATTGAAAAACATGCGCCCCTTCAATTGAAAATCAGGTTGAGATTTATGTACAAGAAAAATCTGGAGATCACACTATCATTTTTATCTTTATTATCATTATTTCATTTTCTTCCCAACTTTAAAAAAACTATTTATTTATAGAAATTTACAACTGTATTTGAAAAACACCGCCAAGAACGAAGCGACCGCTATGATCTCCATAGACTGCACGGAAGCGTTCGACTCAGTATCCCATTGCCTATTATGCAAGACACTACAGGACAACGAATTTCCGGAACAGCTCTACTCGATCCTACGGTCGTTTCTTCAACACCAAACGATAGGAGTCCGTATCGGCGAAACATCATCGGAAGCCTTCGCATTCACCAGCTGAGTGGCTCAGGGGTCTGTGCTATCTCCAGTCCTTTTCTCAATATACACAGCTGAAACTGTTGGAACCAACTACAAAAAAGCTACTGTAGCAGCCTATGCCGAAGACATAGCGATCTACAGCACCTCGATCAGCGCAGAGAGAGCTGTACGGCAGGCGGAGGAGGTCTGTGCGAGCATCACACAGAAGCTAGAAGGACTCAACATCACAGTGAAACCTAAAAAGATGGACTGCATAATTTTCTCCTTTCATGGGAAAAAGCGCTGCCCTCTCCCTAAGGTCTATAGGGTAGCGGGGCGCGAAAACAGACCAGCGAGCAGCATTGTCTACTTAGCTGTCACCCTTGACCGGCACCTTAAACTAGCCTACCACTGCAGGAAGAAACTCAGGTTAGGACCAAGTCTTACAGACTTAACCACCTGCTTACATCTCCTAACATCTACAAGAGCATCCTAAGACCGGCGCTCCTTTACGGAGCACCAATATTAGGTAACATCATTCCGGCAACAGCGAAAAAGCTCCTACGGTTTCAGAATATCGTACTGCAACGCATAGTGAGACACACAACATTAAACAAAACAAAAACGGACCTCCTACACACTACTCACGACATACCGACAGTTACAGACTTCATTAAACATAGACACATTAAATTTTTCGACAGCCTGAAATACTGTACTAACCCTCTTTTTCGGACACTCACCCCAGCAGGACGGCCACAAACGTGGCAAGATCACGTGCAAAGTCCCAGCCTGAACTGAGAAATTAATAAAATATACAAATAAAAGGAAAAGGACACGGTGAGCCCCATGACCGGAAAAATTTAAAGTTAATAAATATAAAAAAATAAATTAGAACCTTCCACCTTCTCATCCTCCTCTTAAAATGTACATCGTACAGTACAAGAGATACCTCTCCATCCTATCTACAATTCTACTTAGAAACCTTCTAACCCAAAGGGGCTAAGAAAAAACAAAACAAAAAAAAAAACACTTAAAAGAACCCAGGTACATACGATGTATACCCCAAAAGTACTAGAACATATATATCAATTCCGGAGGAAATGATAAGAAAGCATTTACTGGCTAAACCTGAATCACTGAAAGACTCATGAAGAGTCTTCTCTTCAGTACGTGTAAGGGATTGTACTTTTTCTAGGACTATGTGCTGGTAGGTGATTTGTCCGAGTTCACGATTAACCTCCTGATTTTCCCTCTTATTTGAGTTCCCACTTTTTTGATGGAGGGTGGGCCCCAGGGGATATCTGAGTCCAGTCCTAGCTGTTAACAGATTAAATAAAATTATCTGTCACTACAGAATTTCGACTCGGGATCTTCAGCATAGTATCTCAGCACTTTAGATATTGAGCCATGTGACATATAGGTCCTTGTAAATTACTGTTTTATTAATTTAACGTCACTTTATACTGATATAACTGATCAGACTGAAAAAAACTTAAGTTGAGTTAAGATGTAAGAAATTAAAAATGCCCAATATATACATTTTATATTCATTAAGAAATACTCGGTAACAATTCCTTTTTTATTAATGCTCATTTATTTTATGATGCTATAGGTCATGGGACAATGCTACATTGGGAGTCCTAAATTTTGCTAATCAAGTATAATCATAAATGCATCTAGTATAACAAGGAGCGGGGATCTTTAGCGACTGCCTGTCATCTTACAGGCTCGGGGCATCCATTTTCGTCCTTTCCGGGTCATTATCAGGACATTGTTACAAATACCCTAAGGGTTATTCTTTATTTATTGTCATTAAAAACAAAATATATCATTCAAAGACGTTTCTCAACAGATTTCATCCCACTTTTAACTCTCATTGAGAGAATATGAAGATTTAAATACCTTCCTTCTGGAACGATGCGACACATTGATGAAGTCGCACCGAAGTAGCGATATCGCGCTTTGCATTCCTTCTCCATATTACTAATTAGTGATTATGCCCGGGGGCAATGAGCATAGTGTTTGTTGCAACTAGTTCAGTATTACTCGCCCTACACCCTCCACCGAGCGCCCCAAAGCAAATGCAATATTACAGAGCAAATGCAATAAACTGGCATTGTGCAGGGGTCGGATCTGTACACAGCCCATTGTTTGCCTTTGGTCAGGATAACTATTAATTATTCCCCATCTCCGTCCGCGTTTCGGTTAATATCTATTATTGTTTAAATATTGGATGCTTTGGGATTTGTATGATATGCCTCGTATTAGTTTCGTCTGAGTTTAATATTATTCTTATAATAATCCCATCCAATTTTTCCCGAATAGTTGATTTCGTTTGTTTAATTATGATTAACAGGGGACGGAGTGGATCGGTGGTAGAGCACCGAGTTCCCATGCCGTAAATCCTGGTTCAAATCCCGCTGCTGACAGACTTTTAATTAATGTATTAGGAGCCGGAGATGGATCCTATTGGACCTAGGACCCTCCTAGGGCACACCCAGCCAGTATAAAGTGGTTGTCTAAAATTAAAGGAAAAATCTGGCAGTTTAGCCTGATCTAAGACAAATCCTCTTCCTTTACAACCTTTTTCCTAGAAACAGTACATTCTCGACATATTCAACCCAAGACCCTTCATGAGTTGTAGTGGTGTATGTGTGTGCGTAACCGACTTACACACATTGTTCAGGTTTTATCATCATCTATACCCCGAAATGCTTGTTGGAACGTTCACTTACTGATGAGATGGTTACAGAAACATACACATTTCTCACAATTGATCACTTTTTTTTTCATCCTAAAGCTTACGATTTTTTATGTTTTCTAGAATATTAAAAAGGACACGAATCATAAAAAACCGGCGGAACTGTTACCAAGAGTTGTAATGTGTTATTAGATTAAAAAAACTGGCAAGTAGTAGAATCTGTAGCATTTCTAAGCCAACGATTGTGCAGGGAAGTGCTTTGGTCCATATTACTCTCAACCGCAAGCCACCGCCCTCAGATAACTATTAAGTATTCCGTCTCAACTTGTTTGGAATAATTTTTATTTTTGTTTAAATATTAGCTGTCGATAGATTTACATAATATGCCTCTTATTAGGTTTATTATCTTGTTTAATATTATTGTTATCGTAATGATGCCGATTTTCCCTGAATAATTGATTTCATATGTTAAATACTGATTAGTATAGTTTTGTAGGTATTAAATTAAAAAAAAAATAATTTAAAAAAGTCCATACTATTATAGTATGTAACCTTTTTCATAAAAACCAATGAATCTCTCTATCAATCTTGTATCAGTACATGGTAGAGACTCCTATATAGGGCAACGTTTGTGCAGGTAGGTGATTAGTAGAACGCACGCGCACCGCCAGGTTTTCTTCCAATTAAGGGTATCCACTTTATATAGGCTGGGTGAGCCCCAGGGGTATCTGTAACTCCCATAGTGTCCATCCATGGCTGTCAACAGATTAAATAATTTATCTGTCATGGATTCGCACCCGGAACCTTCAACATAGCAACTCGGCACTCTACAGAGCCCATTAAAAAAGGATAATTAAGGATTACTAAATGCTAAATAAAAGAAAAATTAAGATTGAAATATGTAAATAAAATCTCAAGGAGTAATTTTTAGCATGAAATCCTTTAACATGAGTTTCGTTTGTAATAAATTGTTACTTCTTGTCTGTTAAATATTTCAGGAAAAAAATATGTAATATCATTAAATAACTGTTAAGTTCTAAATTTAAAAAAAACAACTAAGTGTTTAGTTGTATTTTTAGAACGAAGTATGTTTGATGGTAAGATATAATACAAGTAGGAAGAACAAAAAGAAAGAAATTCGCTAAACTTATGTTTATTAATTATTGTAAGATTATTATAACTTAATTATTTTATTTTTAAATTAACATTAATTCTGCTATTCTGTTACTTGTTTGTTTCTTTTTGACTATTTTTTTTTCTTTTCTTAATATGTTAACTTTTCGATTATTCTAATTTTTGTTTTTTTGTTCCAGGTAAGTTTCAAATCTCACCGAAATTCAGAATTTAATTTGGATGGAATGATGTTCTGTTGGTGAGTAGAATTCATATAATTGTACAATGCAAGAGGGAGTGTTTTGTGAATGAATCTTATTTGATTATTTGGGACAAATTTTAATTGTTCAAAGGTATTTATTTAATCTGCCCTTGGATTTTTTTTTTCGCTATCAATATAATTAAACACCTCTTTACTTTAAAACGGGAGCGGATTCAGTGGTACAGGTTTTTTTTTTAAATGTTATTCTTAAGGGATTCTATTCTATATCTTTCCTCCAAGAGATTTTTGTTCCCAATAAATTTGATCTGGCGTGAAAAATACCGATTTTTACTACAATTAAGTTTCATGGACAAAATCTTGTTTTATGGGAACTAAATTTTTCCTGTTGTAAAAATCCCGAGTCGAATCCTCATCGTTTTAGGATGTGGGTTCGGGGGAATCTCGTCAACATCTGGTGACTAGGGGCCCATTTGGTTTCATTAAGGGACAATTGAAGGGTTTTCTGGGGGTGGGACTTATTTGCCGGTAATAGTACCCATTAATTTTAATTCTACATTCCCTTCTCAGTGGAATTGGTAGCAGAATTCGGTTATCTCAGCTACCTTTGGAGAAGAACGGTTGTTCAGTTCAGAATATTAAGTGAGAAATAGGCCTGAAAATACATTTATAGACAAGTATTTCCTTCATTTAATCTTAAATCAATTTTAACTGATGTGTTTATGACGTTTTGAATTCCCTATCTGTAAGTTAAATAATATTGAATATGGGTTCAAGTCCGGATATAGTAGATAAATTATTTAATCTGTTAACAGCCGTTGATGGAAAGTGTGGGATCTACAGGCCCTCCTTCGGCTCACCCATCCAATTTAAAGTGGGTACCCTTAATTTCATGCCCCTGGACATTTGCTATCCTAGCAACTGTACATTCTTACCATGTACTTAACTCAAGACCCTTCATCGTTGTTAATGGTACACGTAATCTTAAATTAATTTTAACTTGAATTAATTTAGTTTTGAACTTTATCCAATTCATCTCGTATCCAACACTACAATCCAAAATCCTACGTAAAATCCTCAATGCTCCTTATTATGTCACAAACAAACTCATCCATCATGATCTTAATATCCCATATGTTACTGATTTGCCCCAAACTAGATACCTATCCTTCCACGACAAGCTCCATACACACTTGAATCCGCTAGTCTCTCAACTTGCTTCCCATACTATTCCTGATAACCCTCCGAGGCGTCTAAAAAGAAGATGGCCTCGAGACCATCTACTATAGAACTTTATTGGAGTGCTGCCAATGGGTAGTTTCTCCACAAGTGTTTTTTCATGTCATAATGTACATATCAGCAGATTTAATTGTTATAATCATATTATAGTTGTAAATATCAATAAATTAAATTTTAAAAAAAAGTTTTGAATTTCCTATCTTAGTGTTAAATAGCGTAGATGGAATCCGGCTATAGAAGATAAATTATTTAATTTGTTAACAGCCATGTTGGACAGTTTCGAATCGTCTGACCCTCCTCCGGCTCACTCATCCTCATGGGGTATCCTTAATTGCGGTTTATCTTGATCTCGGACAAATCGCTTCGCTGCACATCCGTTGTCCTAGAACGATTACAGTCTCTACCATGTACTGAACTCAAGACTTCATCGGTTGTAATGATACACATATCTTAAATTAATTTAGTTATGAATTTTCTAAACTCGAATAAACAATGTGGCATTTTGAGTTAAGCGTTCAATAGCATTGGTTGAAGCTTTTTAATTCAGGAACGACATATCTCATATTCCATTACCAACATGTTTTTTATTTAATAAAAATGTTTGGGTTGTATCATGTTTGAACTTGAAGTTTTATGGGAATAATGACTTCAAATCAAAAAAAAGTTTTAAGCTTTAAAAAATTATGGTTAATAAAATAATTTCAATATCATCATTACAATAGGAATGTATTACTTCACCAAATTTTTATTTTTTAAACACATGGAAGTTGCAAAAAGCTCTATTGAAGAATTATATTTTTGAGTGCTTTTGAAGATACGGTATGCAACAGAAGCTACCTTGATTTTTGTACTCTTTGAACAAGTTTTTGTATGTTGAATAAAAGTTGGTCGATGATAACTAAATTAAAGTTAAAATTTAAATCTCTAGAGGAAATAAAGGCAGTGAGTGTTAGTTATTTTCTGTCTCAATATTAATGTTGTACCGAATCTTTTGTTAAATTAAAAAAATAAAATTTATAAACTGTAATTCTTTCTACTATTCTATAAGGTTGTGAAACGTGGCCATAACAAAAGAATGAACTGCGTTATAATATATATTATAACGCATATTTATACATATTATTGTATAATATATATACAATAGAATATTTATTATTTCAAAAGAATATTCCACCCAATAAGGTTAATAAGTGCATTGGAGAATATGGGAGATTACGTAACGCAGAATTGCATAGCATTCGTCCGATTAATATAATTGAAGTGATAGAATTGCGTTGATTAAGATGGCCTTGTAAAGTTTATGGACTTATCGAATAAATTCCTTAAAAAGATAATTATCGCTGAACCAATTACATAATGCCCTAGACGTAGGTGGGAGGATTGCTTTAAGATATATATGCAATGTTTCTGGTAGATTTCTATGATTTTTCTAAATAAATATATAACAAATGTATAAATATATATTATTTATTATTATCATTATATATTTATTTTTATTATCTAGCTACAACTAAAACTAAAATTTAGTTTGCAGGGATTAATGATACACGTTTTTTTCTTATGAAACAATTTTGAAATTTAATAGCAAATATTTTCTATAAAAGGTGCCTAATGAAATTATAAGACTGCTTTTGTACCCAACATATTACCTTATCTCCTTAATATTATAATGAATATTTTTCGCTAAAGGAGGGCGGAGTGGCTCAGTGGTAGAGCACTGAGTTTCCATGCCGAAAATCCTGATTCAAATCCCGCTGCAGGCCGTCTTTTATTTAGTCTGTTTGCAGGCGGAGATGGATCATATAAGGATCTGGTGCTCACCCAGCCTCCATAAACTATTATAAAAACAAGGGGGAAAATCTGGCGTTTGAGGGTGACCTAGGACAAGTCGCCTTCCTGCAGAACCGTTGTCTATGAAACAGTACAGTCTCTACCATGTACTGAACCCCAAACCCGTTCACATGTTGTAGTGGCACAGGTTTTTTTTTCTCGCTAAAACTCATAAATCTTTTTTATTATTAATTATTAATATAGTATGATATTAAAATTAAATATAAATTAATTTCTTGAGAAAATTATTGTTGATAAGGAATTATTTTTAAGTTTGTCATTTTTTTAGTAATTAGGTTATCAATGTTTTATTCTAGCAAAACTTGAAAAGAAAAATACTGGACCTTTAATTAATATTATTAATATTTTCAATACTTTGTGTGTAAAAGAGAGATCACACATTTTTCTATAATAAACATATAGTTATTTACACACGATAATGACTATGATAATACAATAAATTGTTGTAAAAAGGCTTTTACGGAATAAAATTTATTTATTTAATTTCTGTTCTATTTTTTTAATTTAAATTATCTTTAGTGACTATATGGGATCGGATTAGGAGTATCTTAGTAAGTAGAGTGGTGTGTTTATGATCTCAATCTTCTGAGTTGGAAACCTGCTGAGATATATTATTTATCTTATTTTTATTATTTATATTGATAAATTATTTATTATATCTCGCTCAATCAGCCTTTGTAAAGTTGGGTACCCTCAATTAAGGGATGAATTACCTTCTTGCATATCAGTTGGCTTTGAAACAGTACAGGTTCTACTAACACAATTCATGGAGTGTAGCTATCTCTATATTTTTTACGTTTCGGTTAATGTTTGAAATAACAATAAAATGTGGGGTAATTATTCCGCAGGTTGTCGCTTCGAGTTGAGTAACAAGTTTTAATTTTTCATTAATACCCCTTTTAATATTTTCCAAAAGTAACAAGTTATCATGAGCTTTAGTATGGAAAAGTGAATGTAAATACAAGACACTTCGCAAATAATTTCACCAATAAATAAAAAGTTTCACCTAACTTTTCGAAGTATAGATGATATATGTTTGTTGAAACCTTCATTTCTAGATGAACAATTATACTCTAATTTAAAATTAGAAGATTTCTAAACGTTTAACCAGAAAAAAAAGACAGAGAAGAGGTTGAGACAGAGAAAAACCCGGCTTATCCGAAAGTAATATCCGAATATTAATGAATGACCGCCGATCTCTTGTTATAAGCTATCCCGGGACCATTATTGAGAAATGAAATACCTTGGTTTGTAATTCTATACCTCCCTCTCCTCAGAATTAATGGATCCAGATCAGTTACTAACTTAACCGCTATGTGGAATAGACAATCCTGTCTTCATAAGCTAGAAGTTAATATTTTTAGTCAATTATTTTATTGTTGTTTGTTCATTTAACGTCACTTTATGCTGCTATGGCTAATCGGACGATGCTATATTGGGAGCTCTTAATTTTGCCTATGAAGGTTTAATTAGGGATTTTAACTGACGGACTTGATATCGGGACCCCCGTTTATGTTCCATTCGAAGGACGGCATAAAAATCCTTGGGCCACCTGACGGGCTACGAATCTTGGGCATAGTAGTTGGTTGTGCTACTTCGTTATAGCACTAGACCACAGGTCGCACCATTTATTATAATATTTTATTTGGATGTTTCGTAATATTACGTTATTTTTTTCGTGATCTAAAAATAAAAACATGAAGTTGTAAGGAACAACACGCGGACGAAGACAAGTATACCCGGTGAGTAAGTGGTTAAGTCGAATTTTCACCAAAATAAGTTTAAGACTAAGCAATGTGCCGGATCTTTAACAAAGTATATCCGCGGATACGGATCCCAATACGGATATTTGGTGTCATGTTCCGGATACGGATACGGGTCTTAACTTTTTACTTAATCGATGTCGGTGCCTTTGACCTTGATAGTTGTTGCCACTTGACGATTTGCCTGACAGACAGGACGGTACATGTTTCGAGTTTTCGACTAGCAATGCGCGGTTCTTTCTTTGGCTTTGTTTATATTTTAGTGTGACACTGGGCGGCATAAGGTTTATGTTTGGTTGTGAGTTATAAAATTGTCAACATAGAAGTTATTGTTTAAACTTTGAAAGGATTGCCTGAGTCAAATGTTGAATGTTAATAGTTTTTCACTGCTACCTAATAACCTTTATTCAGGGTTATTTTAAATTTACTGAAAACCACTTAGGTGTTAGTATAAACAACAACTTTTGTTCTGGACAAACATTGGGAACGAATGAAAAAATTTCGTTTTCCCATAAAAAGATCAGCTGACCGGACATTTGAATGGAGGACTGATTTTTTTTTCATTTCGACGTTGGCCAGAACAAAATTTGCTATTTACAGGGTTACTATCACGCACCTAAGAGTTTTTCAGTGAATATAAAATGAACCTATTTAAAATTTCACATGTGCATTGAAAATTAATAAGGTAAAAGATCCGCCAAAAAAGTCGCGGATACGACTACGGATCTTTCTTCTCCCTTGGGTATCCGCGGATACTGATACGGATATCCGACACATCACTAATTACATTACATAGAATTAGCTTATATGTAAAAATGGGAGCTGGATAACTCTGAACATAAGGTGTAAATTTACTGTTATCAAAGCCTGAGTTAGAGTCGTGCTGTGACAGATAAATTTATACACATTAGTATTATACGACTTTCATCAGACCACTCGAAACATTCATGATTACTTCTTTTCTTCCAGTACTCCTTTGTTCTTTCACTGTAGACCCTCTTCGTTTCTTCGGTCCACTTTGGTCTTTGGGCTGTGGTTGCTGTCTTCTCTGACAACACTACCCACTTGTATACATTGTGTCCAAAGACGCTTTTGTCCCTGATGTCTTCTGAGTCTACCTGGTGTTTTTTCCGATCTTCTTGTGCCATCCAGATTGTCGTAGTCTTGAGCTGGTCTACGTGCTAATTAGGCTGATCTGTGATCTTCTGATGTGGATGGAAAATTTTAGTCGCCTCTTTCTGATCTCTGCTAGACAACCTTCTATGAACCCTTCGTCTGTATGATTTTCCCCTGTAAATTTCCTGACTATTCTTCTTTTCTCTGTTATATTACTTTCATAATTAGTACAGTTTAGCATGGACAGAGTTTGCATCCGAGGCTGGATCAGATTGGAAGTAGCAGTTTGTGTAGTTTTTGATAGTACAGAGCTACGTAACGTAGCTGCCACCTATATCCAAGTGAGAGTTAGTAATTTGTGGAATTTATAATTTGTAGTTGTTAGCCCTCCGCCTGTTTCTGCTTAAAATTTATGTTTCCCTAATATTGTATTACACTGCACATAAATGTTCAGTAGAATGATGATAGCATGACTTCATAGAATGGGCAATAAATCCTAACACGAAGAAAATTATTCGACTTTTCCATGATTAGTAGATTTGACACTGATTAGATTAGTTGGTAGAGGATTGGAATACAATTTGTTCAGTTTTTGATAGTAAATAGATACATAACGTTGCTGTTTCTTACACACCTAAGAGAGAAAGATAGTGAGAGTGTATTAGTCCAGGATCCATGGTCCATTTTTGGACTTGACGTTTCGATGAGACGCCCAATCAAAAAGTCCCTTCCTTCCAACATGTATCGATAACGAGGTCGTCAAAAATTATTACTAACCAGCTGATTTTTTTTTTCATTTATATTCGAAAAAGGGGGCTCTTTGATCAAACCATACATTTTGTAGGAAAAATATTTTTTCTAATAATTTAGATAATTATCTTGAGATTTAACAAAAAACAAAAACCCAGTTAGTAATAAATTTTTGAGAATCATCAAATCGTCATATTTTATCCTTGCTACCTCTGTTAGCTACCACAATCGAGAATTTTCGCACAGGAAATTGTTGGGCGTCTCATCGAAACGAAGCTATGCCCGATGATTCAGCTTGATAGTAATCAAGTGCAAAAATGGACCATGGATCCTAGTCTATATGTTATATATTAAAATACACCATTAGTGGATCTCCTTGTTCGCACTGAGAGTATCTCATCTTCATAGGATTATTCTTGTAGGCGTGCAGTGGAGTATTGGTTCATTGTTACCAATATATATATATGTGTATTTATTTATTCCATCACAGTTTAGTTGTTGATAGCAAATTGAGACATAATGTAGCTATCACATACATATTTGAGAGAGAGAGGGAGGGATGTTTGCTAATTACCGTAGCAAACTGCAGAGATTACGCCCTTGCTCCCCTGTCATTAGGAAAGAATGCCACCCCCACTTCGGAGGCTACGGCACACAACGAAGTTCCTTGTTTGTTTTCAACCCCCCGCCACTTTCGGGTTGTGTATTTGTCAACCTGTACACATCCCCCCACTTTAATATGGCCGCTAATGAATCGAGTTGCTGCTCGATTAATAAGGAGAGCTCTGACCCTCGAGTCAGGAGATAGAGGGAGTGAGGGAGGGTTGAGTGAGAGAGAGAGAGAGAGAGAGAGAGATGGAGTGTCGGTGTGTGTGAGAGAGAGAGTGAGAGGGAGTGATAGGGGGGGGGGCTAAATAGTTAAATTTCATGGCCGGTTCAAGTGAGCTTGTTGTTAGCGACCGCTCCTGAATTTTCGGGTCATTTAAATTCTAAATACCTTATCTACCTACCCCTGACTCCCCCTCTATCACTCTCTCTCTCTCTCTCTCTCTCTCTCTCTCTCTCTCTCTCTCTCTCTCTCTCTCTCTCTCTCTCTACCTCCCTCCTCCACCCTCACTCCCTCTCTCTCCCTCCATCCGAGAGTCCAAATTAACATGAATATTTCGTTCTGCTTAATTATCATTATTAATGTATCGTGTCCCTTATACTCATGCGTAATTCAGGGCTAAATGAATGGAGATTAGAACGTAGCGCTTTGCAATAATGGCCTTAGTATTGTACTTTTTATTAGAGAAAGGTATTACTAAAGACCTTGTTATAGGTTGTATACGACTCAGAAGAAGAACGGTAGAAAGTTAGGTTCTATTCCTAATTCTGTTTATGAACGCTAGTTGCTTACAACATAAACTAAATTATATATAAATCATAACCAAATACTTCATATGGCCCACCTGTGGTGTAGTGAGTGGTCCGCATAACAGCCTACAATGCCCTAGATCGCGGGTTCTCAGCCTAGCAGGTTTTCTTAGGATTATTCCGTCCTCAAATAGGGTTTTCTAAGCATGCGCTATGTCGGGTACTCGTTAAAGATCCTTTTCCTAATTTTACCCGAATAGTCATTCTTCAAGACTCTAATTTTAGCATTTTACGATTAGCGATTAAAGTATGAAGTGACGTTAAATTAATAAACTTAATATACATTTTTTTTAAAAAAAAGTTCCGGAAAATTACTCCTTACGTTATGATTAAATTGATTTTTGTTTTTTATAAACAAACATTATATTTTTTGTGGTTTCATTATTTTACAACTTTTATGATATAATCGTACTCCTCCCTAAATGCGAATAAATTATTAATATGTATTGTATTCTATATCCTCGATGTAATTTTGCATCATATACTTGTACATAGTGTCTTATGTTTAGGTACTTTGACGTTCAGCAGGTTTTTGAAAGAGTAGCTTGAATTGCTTTACGAATTTCGTCATCTTTCTCATTGTTTACCTAAGTATCACGCCAGTCTGGTAGATTTGACTACTTAAGGCCATGAAATTTCTCTTGCCGAGTCAGTTGAAACGGACCAGGTCTCTGAGGCACACAGGGCGGTACTTATAAGAAATGTAGAGTCTCTTTTTTGTTGCTATCATGACGTCTTTACTCCACAGAACAGAATTTAAAGTCCAAATTACTTTCCTTCCTCTTATTAGCTATTCGTCAATATCTTTTTTGCTGCAAAAGCCACCTGCCTAAATATTTAAATTGTTCATCAAATCCCATTCTCCAATATAACCAATTAAATTATAACTTCATTTAATGATTGTTTTTTATTTGTTAGTTACTTATTTTTCTTATTTAGAGTAATTACTTGTTTATTTTTTAGATGCTTATTTAAATTATTTTATATTATTTATTATAATATATATCAGGTACTTGTGTATACAAACCAACAACAGCAGTTACATTTTATAACAGTTATATTTCCAACTGTTATCTCTTGGATAACCTTTTTAAATATTTTTATGGGGGTTAGTATTTGAATAACATAACATGGAATATAATAATAATGTAAATAAATAAATAGAAGTATTAATAATATAATTGAATCAGCAACAAACAAAAATGAGGATACAACAACTCTAGAACATACGAGGAAACATTGAACAAGGAATCTGTCAAAAATGTAACTGCTACTGTTAGAAATATAACTGTTATAAAATGTAGCTTCTTGCGCATGCGTACAAGATTGCCCTTTACAGGTGGTGCTTATATACACAAGTACCATATATTATACTAAACGGAATGATCACATTGTTATTGTGAAAAAAATGTGAACAAAATAAAGTAAATACATCTCGTGAAGTATAGCGTAGCCCATTAATCTCTTTTCTCAAACTGTCAAAATTAAAATATTTAGGTCCGAAATAATGTTTCGGATAAAAAAATAACTCCACCCGCTTACTTGCAAATAGGTTTAAGAAGTTAGTGATAAAATTGTTAAGTAAGCAAACCGTAATAATCTGTCGAAATTCGATAAAAACTTCAAGTGGCTTGAAAAGTTGGTAAGTACTGGGGGGGGGCAGCTTTCTTCCAACTTAGTCATATATATATATATATATATATATATATATATATATATATAATGTTTAAATTGGCTTATCGTTGACTGGTTAATTATTTTGCTATATTTCAGAGACTTAAGGATTCGCTATTCGAGTTTTCAAATTTCTGTATGGTAATTAAGTGATGTTTTATGAAGTTTTAATATTTTTCATTGATAAATATTGGACTGTTGACATCAGATGTGATGTACGATATTGCATTAATGTGTTGGAAGTATGTCCAGATGTTACCTGAATCATACGTTAACTGGTTGGTTATTTTCTAGTATTTTACTGACTTAAGATTTAGATTTTTAGGGTCGTTAAATTACACTCTAATGATTAATTATCTTATGCTTCTTTTTAGGTTTTTCCTTTTTTTATTGATGTTATTTTTTATTATAGGATTAATATTTGATAGAACGACTTTGATTGAGGTTGTTTTATCTGATTGATGTTTCTGTTTGGAATGTTGATGTGAGACGTGCTGTGGTATTTTCACAGACTGGTATTTTCACCTAAAACCTGACCAAATTTGTCAACTTTCACCCCCAGGCCTAAAGTTTAAAGCAAGTACTTGCCCATCTTTTGACGAACCCGTTAGCTGGATTGACCACCCAAGTCCGCCGCACCACCAGTCGGAACCTAGCACTCGCTGTATACGCACGTCTTTGTTCGCGACATTTGAAAAAAAAAATGTATTTTCGCTTTGTGTTTTCTTATGTTAGAAGTCATTTTAGCAAAAAAAAATTTATACCAATTTATAGTGTATAAAACTTTATTTAGATTTATCTAGTAGTATAACTATCTACCTAATAATATTTGACTTTTTTCATGTCTTTTCGCAAACATTTGTATTTTTAAAATGAATGCGACTCGCCTCAACAGAATCAGACCTACATGTTATTATACTTTAGTATGTCTACTATAACTTTAACCATCAAAAAGAGTCACAAGTATTCACATAAATAATATTCACAGAAATAATATTCCTATAATATACCCTCTAAAACACACCCTTCATTGCTATTTTAAATAACATGTGTTTATTTTATTCTAGATATTGGTCATTCCGTCATTGGTCTATGACCAGAAAACAGCTGCACGAGATAGAGGAAGCTTATAACGACGGCTTGACGTAAAACCTGGAGATTTAGTAGAAAATTAGTGGATATAACAAACTGTCCCCGCGAGAAAATAGAAAACCTTCATAAAACTATTAATTGTTTAAAGTGATTTATAAACGAAAATAGCTTGCATGTAATATCACAGAAGCTGGTTTTCTTGATAAGAACAAATAAATGGCTTAACGAATATAAATATATAATAATAAAAAAATATATAATAATGTTACAAAAACTTCTTTTTTTCCGTAAAATTGATTAACCTTCACTTTATCGTCTTCCGAAATACGTGTTTAGTAATTTGAAACAGTTTTGACAAGAAAAGAAGTGCCAATATATTTTTAGTCAGGTTTAAGGTCAAAGTACCAGTCTGTGCGATGCCTAAATAAAATGTTAGGTATTTTCCATTATATATATGTTGGTTGAGTGGGGTGTTTCGGTGGTAGAGGTCCCAAGTTCAAATCTTTCAGTATCAGATAATTTTTTAATCTTTTAGCAGTCGGTGATTGATCCCTTTGGATCTGGGGCTCACTCAGCTTCTATAAATTAGTTACCTAAACAGGGGGAACGTGGCGGTTGCGCGTGATCTAGGACAAATCACCTTCTTTTTTGTCAATAGAACGAGGAAACTTTATAGTCCCGACCACGTACTGAAATCGAGACTCTTCATGAGTTGTATATGATATTGGTATTTATATAAATATATGGAAGATCTATTTTCGTTTTCAAGATTAGTCATCGGCACGTGTAACACCACAAAAGTTTTACCTGTTGCATAACATATCGCTTTGAAATAATTCAGTTACTCGACTATCGCGTGAAGGAGTTCAAGATGGCTTGCATCATTTAGTGATGCGTATCCAATAATGACGGTTTCCCACTTCATCTTTCTCTTCCTTTTTGAGGAGTATTTTGTGGGGGACTTAATACGATTTCTCGGGACCGATTCTTTTGATTTTCCCCTACAGTCCGGCATTTCCGAGCAAAGACTATTTCCATATAAATTGCCTTTGGTATATCTTTTCTGCCCCTATTTCTCTGTAAGGTCACCCGTTAGGTATTTCATGTTTGAAATACGTTTATGTGTTAAACATTTCTTTAAATAAAACATCATTTTTTTTTTTTGTCTCGTCGTATATCGAAGTTTGTTTCGAAACTCGACTATCTTTAACCCACTTTTCTCTCTCACGAATCCAACTTACCTTTTGTCTTTAGAAGTTCTCGGAGTTTCTTCTTATATGTTTCTTGGAGTAGACTACTTCATAGTTTTGCAGCTATTACCGAGAACTATTTCAGGAAAAGAACTTATGATACGTGATAGTGTATCATTGTATCAGTTTTATGTACTTTCGTGTAATTAATTTTTAAAAAAAGAAGGTAATTATTCAAAAAAGAGGTACTCTAGGGCTAAATAGACAAGAAACTTGAATATTTAGTACAGAAATACAGTGGAAAGTCGATTATCCGAACTTATGCTGTTAGGGGTGGTTCGGATAATCGAAAATCGCTAAAAGAAAATACAAACAACATGAATAGGAAGGGATTCAGAGAAACAAATGAAATTACCTAATTATGTTTACAGTAAATTCATGAAAAAAATCATTTTATTTTTCGCAAATTTTATTTAAACTATAATTTAACAATAAAATAAGTAACTGGATGATCTGATCAAATTAATTAAAATTACATTTGAAAAAAAAACAGTTCCGTTAATTGAACTTTCGGATAACTGCCGTTCGGATAATCGACGCTCCACTGTAATTGGAATATAAATAATACATAAATATGAAACTATCAGATAATAAATTTTAAATTTTTATATTCTGTTTCTATGTTTCTATTATTGTCATCCTTTTTTAAAAACTATTTTATTATTTATTAGATTGATCACCTTCAATTATTATTTTTCTTACTTTTACGTACATATTGTTTTTTGTTATTAACCTACATCACATTTTTTTAGTTAAATATTTTTATTTCAATTTATAATTTAATCTTTTTCGACTTTTCTTCTATTCAGCCCTGAAGAATAGCCGAAGCTTCGATACATCGGTTCTAATAAATAATTTATCATTATTTAAGGAAATTTTTTTCTGAACTCCATCCAGACCATTTTCTTCTCCATATTTTACGGCCAACTAATAATTATCAGATAAAAATTTTACTTAAATTCTATTACTTTGTAATGTTTTTGTCCCCCGTGTTAAAATATTCAGATATTGTTCGCTAATATTTTTTAAGTGTCTTGATTTTAATTGCTAATTAAAATTATAAAAACATTGTGTGTTGTTCCGTTATGTACATATATTTTTAACCAGTTCATATACCACGTTGATGTTTTTTAAATATTTCTGGGCACGATTTTTATACCTTTTTTACTCATTAAGTCGTTTTTAATATCAAATAAAAATATCAGTATTTTTTCAATTTCAGACCATTTATTTATAAACGTATATTTTCATTTTTTTAAAGGTTAATTAATTTTTTTTTTGGTTATAATTTACTGATATTTGCATCTGCATAACGCAGCTAAGATATTTTATGAACGTTGCGATACGTACGTGTGATTTTTTAAGTCTTGTATCCATAAGCGTGGGAGCGGAGTGGCTCAGTGGTAGAGCACTGAGTTGCCATGCCAAAAATCCTGATTCAAATCCCGCCGCAAGCAGGACTTTTACTTAGTCTGTTAGCAGCCGGAGATGGATCATATAGGATCTAGGACCCTCCTGGGGCTCTATAAGTGGGTACCCAAAATAAGGTGGGAAATCTGGTGGTTGAGCGTGATCTAGGACAAATCACTTCCCTGCACCTGCACAACAGTTGTCCATTAACATTACTATCTCTACCATGTACTGAATCTCAGACCTTTCACAGATTTGTAGTGTTACAGGAAAAAAACAACAAATACTTTCATCTTATTCTAAAGATAAATGAATGTCATTTGTTTACAATTAAACTATTTTCGCATCTGCACAACGCAGCTTGGATATTTTATGAGTGTTACATGTTTGGATTTGTTCGAAAATTTGTTTAATCCTTGTATTGAAATTTATCTTTCTATTTAAGTTTATCTGAGATCTCTCTACCCTTTTCTTTTGAACAAGCGGCCTCGATAATTTTTGCTTTATTTAATCCCGTGTCCTTTCCAGATTTTTCTTCTATGGTCCTTTATTTTCGAACCGCCTGGAGACCACGCAAATAGCGTTTCTCTTTTCTTTCTTTTTCTGAAGCTCTTTCTTTCTTTTTCTTTTTGAAACGCATTTCTATCTTCAGTCCATTTATTGCCAGCGCCTTTCTTCCTTGCCTTCCTCTAGAAGCTTTATTTCGTTAATGTGTTTTCTTAATAATTCTCCGTTAAAGAGGTAGTTATTTTTAGTAATATATATATATTTTTTAGTTTACTCGATTAGCTTAGTTCTCCTCGCATGTTTTTCATGATTTTTTTGTGGATAAAAAGATTTTTTAAAATATTTACAGCATAAAATTACTACTATGCTAAAATATGATACAAAGTTGTAATTGTATATTCTAATTCTTTATACGTAAAATTACAGAGGATGAGAAATAGTGGGTAGAAAGAATATACTTTTTTTAAATATTTTTACTGTACCATTTTAAAATTTTATTTTTTATTTTCTATTAGTTAATACCATTTACATGCAAGTAATGAATATATTACTTATCATGTATATAGGATTGACCGAAATCAAAGGCGAGTATTACGTTAGACATGATTTAGTACGAATTAGATCTTTAAGGGCTGAAATTTTAAATCGCAATAATAATAAGAAGTAAAATAATATTTGAATATTACAATTTAAATAATAAATAATTAGATAAAATTAAAACAAATGATTTTTAAAAATGTTCAAGTATAATAATAGGAAATCAAATATTGAGAAAATTTGAATGCTACCAGTTGTTATATAAATAATATTGTAAAGTTGTTATCAGGTAGTCATAGATCATATGTTTATTAAAATTAATAGAAAAGCTGTATAGGTAGGTTACAAAAATATAATGTGTGTTTTTAAACTGGAACTGCATTTCTTGTTTTAAATTATTATTAATAAAACACAAGTTGTTTCTCTGCTTTATCCATACCATTATGTATTCTAATGAATAATTAAATAAACATTACGTATAATTTAAATAATAATATTTACGTGTAGTATTGTTATAATACCGTTGTAAATTTTGTTAAATAATTTTGTTTTTAAACATTCAGAAAACTCGTGTAATAGTTAGAAAAATAATA
Source organism: Troilus luridus (assembly GCA_964056705.1). Lineage (NCBI taxonomy): Eukaryota > Metazoa > Arthropoda > Insecta > Hemiptera > Pentatomidae > Troilus > Troilus luridus. Next base: position 44,349,006 of record OZ057417.1, on the reverse strand, counting down.
TATGTAAATTAAAAGTAAATAAATAACTATTTAAATAAAATAATACCAAAATAAATAAATGAATAGGTGAATAATATAATATGAAATGAAATATTCTGTGAAAATAAAGAAAATTCGTGAAGCTTAGAACAAATGAAATAAACACGTTTATTTTATATGTATAATATTTATAGTTAATACAATATTAACTTTATTAATTATATTTACAGTTTATCTTAGTAAACTCACAAAATGCACTTTTTAGACATATAAATATAGTCGGTGATTTTAACATATTATTAGCTTCTGTTATTTTATAGTTCTGGGGTCAAATCTGGCTATGGCTGATAAATTATTTAATGTTTAAGATACATGAATGGACAATGTGGGACATGTTGAACCTCCTGGGGCTCAATCAGCCTCTCTTAATGTGGAAAATTCCTGGCGGTTGAGTGGGATCTGGGATAAATCACTTCTCTGCTCAACCTAGAAAAGGTTAAGTCTCTACCACGTACTAAATCCAAGACTCGTCGTGGGTAGTAGTACTGGCTATTTCAAAATAAATATATTGTTGTCTTGTTCACAACTCGTGCCGAATCCGATAGTAAAAAGAAAAATACCATTTTCAGCTTTCTACATTATACCAATTTAATAGGTTATTATACCAATAATCTATTGATAATATTGTTTACTGTGGATCTGCCTTGAATCAACAACAACCTACGTCAATATAGAGTTAGTGTAATATTAGTTGGGCACAGTCCTTGAACGGTACTTGGCCTGTGTTGGTTTAGCAATGAGAAACTACACTTGCCTATATCTCGTATCTTCATGGTTCGAGTCATCAACCATATTACAATAAATCATTTTACAATAGTTTAAAAATAAATAACATAACATAATATTGTAAAATAGAAGGTGATTATTCCAGGTTGTCGCTTCGAGTTGAGTCACAAATTGTAGCTTTGCATTCGTTACCCTTTTTAAAATTTACCAAAAATAAAAGTTATCATGAGCTTCCTTGTGGAAAATAAATGTAATTATGGGAAATGTGTATACTTCGGTAATCATTGAAGAAATTAACGTTTCGATACTTCGAAATGTTAGTTGAAACTTTTATTTCTTGATGATATGATTAACGAAATATACTCTTTACCAATAGCTACATTCTCTTTTCCACACTAAAGCTCACGATAACTTGTATTATTGGAAAATGTTAAAAATGAAACGAATAAACTGTTACAACTTGTGACACTACTCGAAGTGTCAACCAGCGGAAGAGATACTAAATAGAGAGAGGAAATGAAGAAAAAATGTTGAGAACACACTAATATTTCTTTCAATCTTTATTTACAATTCTTCTGTTCGTGTGTAAGTTACTGGTTTAATAAACGGTTGGACCGATTTAGATGATTTTTTTTGTATGTTAAAGTGCAAGCGAGAAAAGTTTAGATTCACAATTCGATGCTGTAGATAATTTATTTATTTAAAAAAAAATTATTTTATTGAATTGTACAACTGTAATATATACATCTAGTAAAAGGGCTATACGACTAACTAGATACATAAAAAGGACATGTAGAGTCATTTTAACTCTAATAACATTTCTATGAAATAAGGCCCCGAGGCCATCTTCTCTTCAGACGCCTAGGAGGATTGTCCGGGATGGAATTGGATGCAAGGATGGAAACTAGTGGGTTTGGATGGGGCTGGAGTTTATTATGGAATGATAGGTATCTGGAATGGGCTAAATCGGTTTAGCAATGGTTTATTTGTGACAAAATAAGGAGCATTTAGGAATTTGTAAAGGATTTTAGATTGCAAGGATTGAATACGAGAGGAATTTGGTGGTTTGGTGGAGCCCCATAAGATAATTTATTAAATTTATTTCCCATTGTTTTTAACTTTTGGTGATTCACATTGTAAGCATTTCAGGTACCTATTTAAGACAATTATATTACAATCGTTTAATAATAATTAATTAACTAATTGCTCTTAATTGAAGGGAAATTGTAACAAGCATTAAAATATGTTAATCCAAGCTTTTTAAATGAAATTAATGCGTATTTCTGTTGAAAGTTAAAATTTAAAGTTAAAACTGAGTTGAATCATAATTATTATTTGCCTGGAAATCGAAATGTATAAAAACAAATGTATTTATTTTAATCATGTCGCTGGAGTGTTACGCAACGTTTTGTAAATATTTACACCTGACTGCTTCTTTACATAATTAGTTCTACATTTGTTTACAATTTCCTCTTGACAATTTTGATTAAACTCGTTTTAAGTATTAATTTAAAATTAAAGTCTCATTAATGTCCTCAATGAAGCGGTTTGAATGAGCTCAAATATTTTATATATATAAATAGTACTTGTGTATTAAATCCATCACCTGAAAAGGCCAATGTTGTACGCATGCGCAAACAGTTACATTTTATAACAGTTATATTTCAAACAGTAACAGTTACATTGTTTACAGATTCATTGTTCTTTGTTTCTTCGTGTGTTGTAGAGTTGTTGTGTCCTCATTTTTGTTTGTTGCTGATTTGTTGTTTGTTTGGTGGTTTGGGATGGTTAGGGGTGGTTTTTATTTTAAATTGTTGATGATATATTCCATTATTTATATGTTATATATTCAATATATTATTTATTAACTATTTATTTATTTTCGTTATTAATAATCTCGTCGGAAAATGGTAGTCCTACTGAGATGAAGAAATTTTTTATCAATATAATATCAACTTTAAAAATATGCTGATAAAACTCTGTGTGAAATATAGGCCTTTTTCGCGTGTTTTTTTTTTAAATTTCTTTAGGGATATTATTCTCAATTCATTTTTACATTCGTTTGTGTTGAAGATCCTTCCTGGCCTACAAAGGATTACTCCTTGTAGGGAAAATCGGAAAATAATAACAATTTTCGCTGATGGACACTTCGCGATGTTGAGAGCTGTTTTTCAAATCGCTACCTCGGGCATTTATAATCCCTAATTGAGAAGGGCTAGGTGCTGATAACTGTAACGTAATGGTCGCTCCACAACGGACCTTCCTTGATTACGCTCCGTAATTATCTCTTAGCGTGTTCCATAAAGGAAGCTCTCATTTTCCTGCAACTAGCTTCCTATGGGGATCGATCCGGAGGAAATTCGTCCTGGGGGTTTGTGCCTCTCATAAATTTTCCCCGCGAGATGCTACGGGTATTAGTCCCCATCGATTATCCGTCTCAACTCGTATACAAAGTGGGATTGTTTATGGCCGCTCTAAAACGGCAGGGAGGAGAGTAAATAAGAAATATCGTTCCTGGAAATGGCTTTATTCGGGATATCCACCCTTGGACTAGAGTCTAGGGGCTTTCAAAGCAAGAAGCAAATCTCTGCCGAGATCGGCTCCATTCGGATTCCTGAACCCCTATCCGCCAGATAGTCTCAAGTATCTATTCATACACCTTGTGGTTAATATCATTTAAGAAACTAATATAACCTTAATAGAAAATAATATATTAATTGCCTACCCAGCCTCTATAAAATATTATATAAATAGGGTACCCAAAATAAGGGGGGGGAATTAGACGGGGAATTAGCGCGACCTAGACAAGTTACCTCCCTGCAGAACCGTCGTCCATAATTAGTGGGATCTCGGATAAATCACTTCTCTGCTCAACCTTTATCCTAGAAACAGTACAGTCTCTACCATGCACTGAACCCCAGACCCGTTCAAGGGTTGTAGTGGTACAGGTTTTTTGGTGCCTCAATCCAAGACTGCCAAGCTTCTCTATCTCCAGTCAGCGCTTTCATAAGATTTATTGACCTTCCCTTGCGTTCACCAATCCTTCATTCCCCATTTTTTATTAAATCTAAATAATGAAGGAACTGTATTGTTGAATTGATGTCATTTAATTATTCTACTTGAGCAAAAGTGTTCTTCTACTTGAGTTGGTAAATTAATTGTTTGTCCTTGTTTTTTTTAATCTTTTTTTTTGTTTGTAGAAAACGAAATTCCTCTGTTTTCCTATTTATTGCCCTAGAAACGTCTTCAATGTTTGAAAACATCGGTTTTCGCCTAACTTTATTTGCCTTAATGGTTGCCGCAACTGTTCTTAAATTTTGTGCAAGTAATGAAAAATCATCATCCTCCGCCTCTTTCAGTATTTGAATTTCCAAGACAAGAAGCATGAATGCTTGCTGTAGATAGGGGTTAGGGAATCCGAATGTTTCCCATCTCGACCGAGCATTGCTTCTTGCTTTGAAATAGGGATGGGTAGATACTGGATTTTCCTGTATCTGGTACTTTTACTTGATACTTATGTAGTTGAATAGAGATATCCCGACTCTTACTCTTCTAATACGCTACACAGAAGCCTTTCTTGGGGCATCAGTTTTTGTTATCATTTTTTAAAGGAAAAAGAGTTCCCGAAATAGTAACCTTCACAAGGCATCAAATGATTAAAATCATGTTTTTTATTGGTTAATTACTTTTTGGAAGCTACGGAATTGGACAATAAAAAATAGATTTTAACCCTACCTCAAACTTTTGCTATTCACGTTCCAAGGCACCTACAATTTGGGTTGTAATACAAAATTTGTCTGTCCGCCGCCACACGCTATACTCTTTAAAACGCTATAGCTGATTGTTTTTTTGGCATCCGATTTCAATCATTTATGTCAATTGCCTTTACTTTATGGTATAGATATATCCATTAATGAACCCATATTTGCCCGGACATCGAGGTTTTTTTTGCGAAAGTTGCTCGTGAAAAATCATATATTAGGAGGCGATCTCGGAAAATGTTATTTCAACCACTCTTTACTGTTAACTAATTTCATAGTTTATTTTCGTTTCTACATATGTGATAAGTGACTAATTAAAGATTATATTGATAATAAGTGAAAACTTGTTCACTATTATTTTTACTTATTTATTTATTTATTAATACTAAGGGGAGATCATTTATCATTGTATCTCACAAAGTAGATACAAAAAAATAATATATCAGTTTTAATCCGTATGTTATAGTAATAAATAGCACAAAGTAGCATGAGGTAGTGAATATATTCGTGATGCTTCTAACTAGGGATGGGTAAGGTTGTATCAATCTGACCGAATCTGATACTTGTATCAATTGATACAAAAGTATCACGTACATTTTGACTGTATCTGATACTTGTATCAACTGCTTTTTAGTATCAGATACAAAGTATTAGATTGATACAACCTTACTCATCCCTACTTTGCAAGTCCCTAGGTTCCAGTCCACCCTTGGTACCCAGTCGATACCCAAAAGACATTCCATTCCTTATACCATCATCCACCTTCTTATAAATCACTCCTCCTTGAATTAACTATTAGCAGAGACCGCCTTACACCCTCCCGTGTTCGCCCCTTATCCGATCCTTTAATCCTACTACAATTGGTTTGATCTTTCAATCTGTCCCGAGCAGGCCTTCCCCGAACAATGGGTGGAAAAAATAAGTTATGCCTGCTCCTTTCAAGCATGAATTCGTCTAACAGTTTTAGTTCCGGGGGTGCAATCGTATAGAGAAGGTTTAAACATTTTTTAAAAATTAAAAATCCACCCCACATTCTTCGACCTTTGATCACAAATATTGTAATGAATAAATAATTATTAAAGCAAAACAGCAAAAACTTGTAGATTTTTACCGAAGAACCTGTCTCTGTTGAAGCGGGTGGGTATTCTCTTGTTATCTTATGAATGCGTTTAATTCCTGAGTTTTGGATTAAAAATATGTATGGTTTATGAGAAAAACGTCTTAATTTTGTATTATTGTATTCTCTTTATTGAATAACAGTCCTGAAGACCAAGTATTGTAATAAGAGTTAGCTTGTTTTATTGTAAAAATCGATGTATTCCTTTTTTTTAGTCATGTGTAGATACTGGATTTTCCTGTATCTGAATTCAAGTGATACTGATACTTTTCTGTATCCGATACTTTTACTTGATACTTTTGTAGTTGAATACAGATATACTCTTGCTCTTCTATTACGCTAAACAGAAGCCTTTCTTGGGGCATCAGTTTTTGTTAGCATTTTTTAAGGAACAAGAGTTATTCGCCGAAATAGTAACCTGCACAAGGCATCAAATGATTAAAATCACGTTTTTTATTGGTTATTTATTTTTTGAAAGCTATGGAATTGAACAAAAAAAATAGTTGTTAACCCTACCTCAAACTTTAGCTATTCACGTTCCAAGGATTGTAGTACAAAATTTGTCCGTCCGCCGCCGCAGGCTAAACTCTTTAATACGCCATAGCTGTTATAATACTCGTCATATTCCGATGATGTTTTTTAATTTTGTGGAACTAATTTTCTTCTTTAAAATTATGTAAAATTTCTTTAATTTTATTAATTAGAGATATTATAATTCTATTAAAGGTTCCATATTGTTATTATTTGAATAGGCCATAATTATTAGTTTGGTTTAAGAGGTTAAAAATATTTACGAAGCGAATAGCACATAATGTTCTGAAAATCTTTATTTCATTATTAAAAATTCAATTTAATTAAATAATGATAATGATGAGGTAGATTTAAATTCGCTTACAACTATATCTCTAATTGTTTTTATTTAATTTAAATAGTGTGTTTATAGATAAAACACAAAAAAAACGAGGTAACGTGTGAATCGAGTAAACTTGAAACTATCCCTGACCTCTATTGGCTGTTTGGGCAAATAAAAACTAACGTTAGCGTTATGGGCCATCATCTGGACCTCGTTCCAAAAAAAACAAGACGAAAACTGAAAAATGTAACGTACGCCCTTCTTCCAGGCAACTATACATTTAATGTTCGTGACATATTGTGTGACATTGTGATTTTATAATTATGCAACTTTATTTTTTCTTTATTATTTTTGAAGTGACATCTTCTTTAGCCGCGTTGAGCGATTTTTGGTTGGGGGTAAACTTGTGGCTTCGTGTCAGCAGCATGCTCGAGTCTGGCGACACCTAGCGGCCTCTGCATGAGTTATCAATGTATTTTAATAAACTTTAGTTTAAAGTTTAGAATTCCATTGATGTAAGAATAAATGTATTTATTTAAAAAATTCGTTTTATAGATTTTCAATTGGTATTATCAATAACTTAAAACATCAATAAGTGTTTGAACTTTGGCTTTCCCCTAAAAGATTTTATTTGTTATAGTTAAATGACTTGTTTTATGAAATGTTTAAAAATAAAAATGATCTATGCATTGTTGAACTTCACGATGATAATAATCCTAAAAACGGAAATAAATTCTAAGCAAATACTAATTCAAGGTATGAATAATATAACTTTTGTTTAGGATTAGTGCAAAACCTCTTTAAAAAAAAAATGTTTATCCTTAAATGCCAAAATCAGACATTACAACACAGTTATTAAACCAACAATGTTATATGCCAGCGAAACCTTGGCATTAAACAGATACTTTTTATTTTAATTTATTTATTGATATTTACAACTGTATAAAAAAAAAAAAAAAAAAAAAAAAAAAAAAAAAAAAAAAAAAAAAAAAAAAAAAAAAAACAGATACTGATATAGAAAATTTGTAGAAAGAAGAAAGAAAAATAATTAGGAAAATTATGGGACCAAGATGGACCGAAGAAGGATATAGAATACAGAAAACATCTAAAATTGGAGAATATTAGAGTAAAATACGTAGACTCCCTCGTTAATGGAGGAGAATGGATCCGAAATTTAAAAAAAAAGACCTGAAATTGGCCAAAATCAACAAAGAAGAAATAGACGCAAGAAACAATTTTAGAATAAAAATTGAAAAATGGGAGGTTAAACCAGAGACAAAAGCCCCGAAAACTGGAACAAAATGGAGCGAAGAAAGAAAAATTAAATTCTCCCAGAGAATGAAAAACTGGTGGGCAAATAAAAAGAACCAGAAGAACGGAAAATGAACCATCTTTACTTAGCGTCTTCCACACTGGGAGCTTTACGACTTATAATAATAATAAGTGTGTATTAATTATTATTTTAATTAAATTATTGATGTTTTGTATTTATCTTGTGCAGTCCTTATACGTTTTGATTAATGAATAAACTACTTGAAAATGCATATAATTATTGTTCTTGGTGTCATTATATGTGAATACCAGAGCAAAGTTAACAATTTAAATTTGAAATATAAATAATTCGGACTATGATTGGTTTATAAATTTAAAAAAGAACACAGTTATTCCAAAGTTTTAGTGTTCACTTCTGTCGGAGGTTCTCATAACCGCTTTTTTTTTTTTTTTTTTTTAAACCTAGTTTGGTTCGTTTCCTACTCACTGCGTCTCGGAGAATTTGCTGGCCTCCATATTGTGCTATAGAATAACGCCCCCTTTATTCCGTCGAGGGTATGTGAACCCTGTTGAATAATTTCTTACAGATACGATGTGAAAACCATTGATCGTGCGGACGTCGTTTGAATATTCATGGGGGCCTTTTTACCTTGTACGAGCCCAACAGAAATATTTTTAATATAGGAGGATGTAGCGTGATGGGGAGGGAATATGACGTAAAACTCGGAGCGTATGTTGTAATCAATTTCTTTATTTTTATATATTATATATTGTTTATATGGGAGCGAAGCGGCTCAGTGGTAGAGCACTGAGTTGCCATGCCGAAAATCCTGGTTCAAATCCCGCTGCTGGCAATTCTTTTATTTAGTCTGTTAGCATTTGGAGGTGGATCATATTGGACAAAGATCCTCCTGGGGCTCATCCAGACTATGTAAAGTGGATATCCAAAATAAGGTAGGAAAACCTGGCTGAGAGTGATCTAGTACAAATCACTTCCCTGCACAACCGTTGTTCATGAACCAGTACAGTCTCTACCACGGTTTGTAGTGGTACAGTTTTTTTGTTTTTTTATATTGTTCATGTATTATATTATAAAAGATTGAGTTAAGAGTGTCCTGTCGTATTTGGATTTTGGCAGTGATCCGTGGACAGAAGTTTGTAACCAGAGATTGGTCGTATCGGCATCGAGCCTTCGGGATCGCCCTAAATAACTGTATTATTTGTTTATATAAAAAGTTATTATAACGCTTAAGTTATTTCACGTTACGTACTTACGTAACTACCTAACTAGGGCCAACTACACGAAAACGCTCTTACACCTACGACATTGAACCGAACTCAAAATGAGTACTGTCGTAAACACTAATAATTATTCCATTTTAATGTAACTTAAGGTCAAAAGAAGGTCATAATTATTATAATTTTTATCATTTAAAAATTTTAGAACTGTCCGTTTAATTGTAATTCAGTAGGTAATTTACGATTTAGTAGAGCTACTCAAATATTATTATAGAAATTGAAGTTCATTGTATTACTTATAGTGTACCCACCTAATGAACCTATTATAATATGAGGGCAGATATTGTTTAGGATAACGATTTTTTTAAAGTTTTATTTTATAGATTAAAGCTATAGTTTATAATATAAAGTTCTCAATTTCACTACTATTTTTGAAAGCGATGAGTTTCTTTTTTCCATTGAAATTGCTTTATTTTATGTAACTGCTAAAAGAAGTCAGGAACAGTGGTTTTTTTATCTGCCATTTTTAAAATATATTAATAATTAAATTGATAGAGCATGCCAGAAGTCTAAACAAAAAGTATTTTCTCGATCCGTTGCTAGGCAATGCCGATAAATTATTATCATACATTACCAAAAATTTTTTTATCTAATGTATACCTACAGCTTTATTAATAAAAAAATAAATAAATAATTGCTGTTCAGAACTTTATAAGACTCACTTTTCATTTATTATTTATTAAATACCAATCATTTAGTACAACAAAAATCCATATAGTACACGCAACACTGTAATTTAATTTTACAGTCTTAAAATAAATTAAATAATTTATCTGCCATTACTGGATTCGATCTCGGAACTTTCAGCAACTCAGCTCCCAAATTATTATTTAGAAGATAAATATTTATTTGAAAATATATTTAAATACAGACTTGAATAAGAAATTATAAATTATTATTGAGGTAAAGATATACTTGTATTAACAATGTCAACAATATATTAATTTATATATAATTGGGATTATTATTTCTGTATAATTATTAATTTCTATTACATCACATTTATAATTATTCTGTTACGTATTTGTAATTTTATTTTATTGTTGGATTATTTACTTGTGATTTTACTTTCTTTTTTTTTTTATTATTTCAAATAATATTGAATATTTTATCCTAGTCATAATTATTTGATATTATAAACTTGAATCCAGTAATATTCCTAGGTGTTAACAAGAATTTTCTCTCTGATATTTCTGTAGACGTTTTAGGTCCAGACGCTTGCGTAACTAACTAGCTAAACTCACCGTGAACTTGCTTCCGTCATTTTCAAGGATGCTACGTAGATACGTTTTTTTTTTAGCGAAACAAATACTTATAGGATTACAATTCAAAATAATTTGTTAAAAATAAGTAAAAATAAAAATGAGCAAAAATATCAATAGCGGCATTAAATATTATAATACAATATACCCTAAAGCAAAGCCTAAAATCTGTATTATTCTAGAAAAAATTAAACAGTCAACGTTTCGGCAATTCAGGCATCATCAATGAAAAATTCCTATCAAAGAAAATAGAAACTGATGTTTAGTTATTTTTGTTATAGATGCTTGAGGCTCAGATCTTTAGATTTTTTTATATTGCAATCTTATGTATGATTAATTTAAATTATTATAAACATGGCATAAATGATATATTAAAAATTTTTTTGAAATTTACAACTGTAAAATAATATTGCAACAAATAAAGGGAAGTAGAGAAACTACCTGGTAGTACTTGAGTAAAAAATTCAACTTAAAATGGTCACGAGGGCCATCTTCTTTTCAGACACCTTGAAGGATTATTAGGAATTGAAGAGATTGCTAGGTTTGAAACTTGTGGGTTTGAGTGGGAATAAAATTTGTCATGACTTGACATTGAGATCATTATGGATGACTTTATTCGTAACTAAGTCAGGAGCATTGAGAATTTTGGATTGTAAGGATTGATACGAGAGGAATTAGATTAGTGAAGCCCGGAAGCTCTACTAGTCCAAATAGGTCTAGTCATAATAGTCATGTATGTGGGTCTTTTGTAATTAATTGGGAGCTTCGAGCGTTTGCCTAGTAAGTTTTGAGGTCTGAAACTGCGAACAGGTTTTTGAATTTAAGCCTAGTATGAGGATTATTTTTCAAGATATAACCTTATTTATCGGACAGGAAGTCATTAGTTTATCGACGAATGGGACATTAATGTTATTATGGATGACTTTTTTCGTAACAAAGTACGGAGCAATCAGGATTTCAAAGGATTTTGGATTGTGAAGATTGGGGATACGAGAGGAATTCGATGGCTTATTCAAGCTCCAAAGCTCTAATTCATGTCTAATTATGTCTTAAACCAGTCATGTATATGAGTATTTTGAAATTAATTGAGAGCTTAGAGCGTTTGTCTAGTATGCGTTTAAGTAGTCTGAAACTTCGAGCAGTTTCTTGTATTTTTAGTCTCTTATGAGGATTCCAAGTTATACGGTTCTCAAGATGTAGGGCTAAGCATCGGACTGTTCTACAGGAATTAAAGGGATAGGTATTATTAAACAATACTAGAGGGCAGGAAGTCATTGATTTATCAACGAAAGGGACATTCAGGTCATTATGGATGACTTTATTCGTAACTAAACAAGAAGCATTGAGGATTTTGGATTGTAAGGATTGAATACGAGAGGAATTCGATGGCTTAGTGTAACCACAAAGCTCTACTCCGTAAGTCCTGATGGGTCTAATGGTTGTCATGTATATGAGGCTTTGTAATTAATTGGGAGCTTAAAGCGTTTGTCTAGCAAGTGTTGAAGTAGCCTGAAACGGCGAGCAGTTTCTTGTCTTTTCAGTAAGGTATGAGGATTCCAAGTTAAATGTTTGTCATGAAAGTACCGGATCTGTTTTACAGGAATCAGAGGTATATTATTAAAAGATACTAGAGGACAAAGAGCCATTGGTTGATCAACGAATGGGACATTAAAGTCATTATGGATGACTTTATTCGTTGCAAAGTAAGGAGCATTGATGATTAAAGGTTAAATTAATGAAATTTCTCTTATTAGAAGTGTCGAAAGAAAGGTATTTTAATACATCAATTATGTTTCAGGACATTAAATTAAATTAAAATATAAATCATCCCTTTTTTTAAATTTTCTTTACAAGGTTTTTGTAGATATTTAGGGTTTTTTAATTCAATTTTAGCGAAGGAAAAGACGAATATTATGTCCCCTTCAGGCTTCGGTGATTGATCACTTGAGCCAAGCCTTCCATACTCGAATATTAATTTTTATTTTATAATGTAAATATATACATATAGACCGTGACCTCATATTATATTTACGATACGGCCTCTTTCGTATATTAATTAAAGATAAGTTAATAATAAATATTTTATTTTATTAAAACAGGAAAAAGAACTGTACCACCACAACACATGAAGGGTTGAGTACATGGTAGGAACTCTCCTATATATTGGAAAACGATTGTTAAGGGAAGGGAGGTAATTTGTCCTTGATCACTTTCAGATTTTCCCCCTATTTTGGGTACCTTATCGAGGCTGGGTGAACCCCAGGGGGAACTAGATCCCATAAGACATCTCCGTGGATGTTATAAATTATTTATCTGCCACAGCTGGATTTGAAGCTTCGTTGTAGTAACTCAGTGCTCCTGTGTTACAAAACTAAGGGTTCAGTACATAGTAGAGACTGTACTGTTTATTGGAAAACGGTTGTGCAGAGTGTAATTTGTCAGAGATCACTCTCAAACTCCCAAGTACCCATTTTATACAGGTTGAGTGAGCCCTAAGAAAATCCGTGGAACCCACAATCCATTCGTGGCTGATAACAGATCAAGTAATTTATCTGTTGCAGCCGGATTGGAACCCATAACTTTCAACATGCCAACTCAGCTTTGTATATTGCTAGGTTTTATGTCGTAGAGATAACAGATCATAGTTTACCTATTAATATAATAGTGATCATGATTACATTTTTTTATCAAAGTTAACAATTTTTAGGTGTTATCTTTTAAAAATGATAGTGTTGATTCAATTTGTAATGTTTATTTTTAATTTAAAAAATGTAAAAATAATTTTTTTATATTTTTTTTTTCTTCACTATACTGTAATAAGTAATAATTTAGATGATTTATAAATACTTGATGCTGTACTTATAGGACCTCTACCACTACAGCAATGATCGGAAGTTCAGTACTTAGGAGAGACTGTACTGTTTTTATGCCAACGTTTTCAGAGGGAAGACGTTTTGGTCGGAATCAACCGTTTGTTTTATCCCTTCTAAATGTGCCCACAATATACTGGATTATGTAAACGCTGATTTTAATTGTACTAAGTAGATGAGAGGATACCTAAAACTGACCTCGAAGGTGTTAGAACAATGTTAGAATAAATTTCAAATTTTTGATCATATATAGATTGATGTATTGAGATAAAAAGTCAAGCAGGACTTTTATAAGAAATGTGATCCAATATCAGAGTAATCACTTTATATAACGACTCATATTGAGGGGTTCGAGGGAATGGTATTCTAATCATAAGCGTAGAAGGGAGGATATGGGATCCCAAAGGGTCTGTTTGATACCTGGTGGGGGTCATCCCATCCCTCACGTTGGGAACAGAGGAAGCATTAGCTGGAAATATGTGCAAGTTGGCGATGGGGAAGCCATGACAGGTGATGTGGGTAGGCAGGCCACTTGTTACTGCTCCAGATCACAGGGCAAAGGGTCTAAGGGAGGCGAAATAGCCCTTTATAAGCGTCTCTTACCAGTCCTATGTTGAAATGAAATGGGTTATTAAGACTTAACCAAAAATGAGTCTTAACCTGCATTAAAAAATAACAAAAAGCATCAATCGCTAGCAAAATTATTATATACATTATTCTTAAACCGATATTGGTTTATGGCACACAGGTGCAAGGATCATGCGATTGAATGTTACAAATACAGTGTATTTAAATGTTTCAGATTCTGAAAGAAAGTATTCTGAGTTTTCCTCTTTTGCAAGGGATAGTGGGAGGTCTAAACTTACATTCTTTTAATTTTTATTGGTTGTATTTTCACTTAAGTTCATTTGTAGCTCTCAGTTTATTCGATGTCAAGTTTAGGTAATGTCTTGAGAAGAACTCGGATGGTTTCATACTTTCCTTGTGGCTCATGGATAAATAAATATTTAGTTTTTCAGCCCTTTCTTGCTAAATCATCATCATCACATCATTCCTTGTGCCTAGCAGTCGACTTTACTTCTCGAAAGGTTTTTGAGGTCGATGGGTTTTATGAAAAGGCTTATAGCGAATGTCCACTTTTTTAGTGTTTATATAATACAGTGATGGGCAAAGTACGGCTCAAGTGCTGAGTGTCACACACAATTATACATAAGACAACATTTATTTTTTGCAAACCTAGAGTAGAATGATTTTTTGACATTTTTGAAAGAAGATTCCAAGACTTGAAATTTATTAAACAGGACCTGGAGATTTTTAGAATGCCATTTAATATGGATTGTAAATCGGTACTCAATCGAACTGATTGAGTTGCAATGCAACAATGAAACGAAGCAACTAATTACACTGTTCTGCAAAAAAAAACTTTTCTCCCCTCCCTTGAACAATTTTGCCTGTTTCTCATGTTTTCAGGTGTGCTGAGTCCGAATCCGAACTCAGAAAAATTCTATCACCCTCTGATTTTGAGAGAAAAGAGGTGAAACTTGGAAAAAATGAAAAATTGTATTTGAAAATTATTGTCTTTATTATAACAGATTTTTTTTCTTTTTCAACGATAAAATATAATTAATTGAATCCTGCATGCTATCAGGTATAATACTAGATATGACACAACTCAAAAAATATACACACATCGTCAATGAGTAGTTTTTTTTCTTTTGTACTCTTCCTCCTCTGTCTCCCGCTGCAGTGTCCAGCAGTAATCCGCCAGCATCTTCTCATTCCATTTGCCAGAATATCTTTTTTCCATTCTGGATATGTCTTGGTGGAATCGTTCTCCATGTTCGTCCGAAACTGCACCCAAATTTGGGGCGAAAAAGTCTAGGTGACTATGCAGGAAATGTATTTTTAAGGACATATTGCATCCCAATGTTTTATATGAAGTAAGCAGTTCTTGGACTATTTTTCGGTAGTCTCTAGATTTTTTGTTTCCCAAAAACTTAGCACATACCTCTCGAAAAGCAATCCAAGCCTTTTTCTCAGTAGTATTTAACTTTGCTTCAAAAGTGAGGTCCTTGAAAAACTGAAAAAACACTTTTAGCCATATTTCTTTAACCACTTGTAATATTCCCATCAAATTTTTTTCGTTCAAATATACTTCATTGCGCTCAAAATCATCGGGCTTTTGAATTTTTTCACTATGTTTTGATGCCGAAAAAAAATTCGTCAAATCCACAAAAAACTCACCTTTTTGGATAAAAACCTAGAATTTCTTAGGAAACTGTGCGTGATAGACAAAATCTGACTTCAAATTCGTGTTCAGCACATCTGATAACAGTAAGAAAGCATGTTTTGGTTTGAAGGAGGATTTTCGTGCAGAACGGTGTTATCAGCGATTCAAAAATTTAGTTCTACAACGCAATGTCAAAATCAAGTCTCCCAAACCTGAAATCTCACGCTCAAAAGATAATTGCGATGTTTGCATCTTCCTACATCTGTGAACTGGTGTTTTCCACTATGAAGCTTCGCAAAAACAGCGCCAGGAACCGATTGACCGACCTTCATATTGCGAGTCAGCATATCCCAGTTTCTACCAGATTACGAACAACTTTTAGAAGCTCAGTCACAGTTCCATCTGTCACATATGCCTTCATACTCTTCTAAAAAGTAATACATTTTTGTATCTTTTTGCAAGTTTTCTACCGTTGTACCACATAAGTTGAGTGTAATGAGATAAAGTCAAAAAGTCAATTTTTTTGGCCCGCCTTGATGTTATTCTATTTCATCCGGCCCTCCCTTTAAAAAGTCTGCCCTGGTGGTCAATCGGACGATGCTACAGCGGGAATCATAAATGATGCACATCCAGGTATAAGGATAAATATACGAGGGTGGTCTGAAAAGTTTCCGACCTAACAAAAATACAAGACATTTTTTCTGATTTTTTTCTTTTTCAAAATAGTCCACTATTAACTCTACACACTTCTCCCAGCGATGCTCCCATTTCTGTAACCCGTCCAAAAAGTACTCGGCGTTTTTCTCTTCAAAATAATTGTTCACGAAGGTATTGCCTCTTCATTTAACGGAAATCTCTGTCCTCCGAGCACCAATTTTTTGGCTAGATTTGGAGAGTAAGGCGGATGGTCAAGGGGTTCAAACCGTAATTCGTGCGTTGTCTTGGTGAAACAGGATTTTCTTTTTCCGCAAGTTCTGCCTTCAGCTTGTCAAGTAATGATGCGTAGTATGTAATGGTTTTTCCTTTTTGAAGTAATCGATTAAAATAACTCCATGACTATCCCAAATAAAAGTCGCCATCACTTTCCCACCCGAGAAAACAGTTTTTGCTTTTTTTGAGCCGGTTCCCCCTTTGCAGTCCACTTTTTGGACTGTATTTTTGTTTCGGGCGTATAATGGTGTATCCAAGTTTCATCTACATGAATTTATTGGCGCCAAAAACTTGGGTTTATTGCGCCTAAACTGCGCCAACAGAGCGTTGGAAATGTTCATGCGGCACCCAACGTGCGGACAGCTTTCTCATATCTAAATGTTGATTTAATATGTAACAAACACGTTCTTTTGATATGTTCATAACCTCTTCTATCTCTCTCTCACTTTAATTCGGCGGTCGTCTTAGTACCATTTGGTGAACTTGGGCGATGTTCGGCAAAAACTTTTCAGACCACCCTCGTATGTAGCCTGATAACCCACTGGCTCAGGATCTCCATTTTATGTCCCTTTACAATTTTTACTCTCTTTTAAAAATATTAAGGCCGATTGCCGGGGTGTGATTGGATCTTGGGTATATTAGGTTGTTTTGCTAACCTCTACACAACAGGTGACCCTATATTTTTTATTCTTTGAAATTGAAGTGCCAAGTAAAAGAGAATTCAAAGAACTCCGGTAAGATTCTAAATTAAATTTGCGAACCTAACCTAGAGACAATTGTTAATCATTTTTAGTGTTGTTAATTTACATTTTTCTGTATTTTTGAAACCTCTATGGTATTGTTTTATTTCAAATCATAAAGAGAAGAAATATCTTACATGTATCACTACAATCTAGAAGGGATCAGTAAATTCTTAGCATGCTGTTTTTTTTGTTTGTTTTTTTGTTTTAAATGGCACTTGCAAGTAAAAGGGAATACGATGGACTCTGGTAAGATTCTAAATTAAATTAGCGGACCTACCTAGAGACAATTGTTATTCTCCCCCGGGAAGAGGCAGCGGCAGGTGCACCTTCCGGACAAAGCCGCTAAGTCCGGCAGAGCCACAATTGTTTTGGCCGCCTAATGCTTTCCTCCGGAAGCATCGTTAGTACAATTGACGTCAGTTAATACCCTCCCTACAGCCGTCGTTAATAATTGATTAAAACTAATTGTCTGGGCGGGCCGAAGACAATGGCCTGCGGGTTTTATCGGAGCTCCGTTCCTCAGCTGAATAGTTAATATAAGATAGTGCTTTTAAATGTCCGGCCATTTTGCCCTTGTTACTGGAAAGGGCGCGGAAAACAAACTGCCTCCCCCCCGCAATTAAATAGTTGATGCTACGACTGCCCCGAGCTCTCTCACATTCTTTCTGTATCCTTCTTCCTTCTTTAATGATTCACGCTTCGCCGCCGTACGGAAACCCTTTTCGCCGGAATGGGAGCCCCGTTCTTGTTTGGTTTCGTTCATTGCTTCATTGTGTCCACTACCGTTTCAGGATTAGGCGGTACATTAGTATTTATGTTATTTTTTATTGAAGTGAACTATAACTATAATCGCGTTTAGCAACTTTTGGTAGGGGGTAAACTTGTGCGTCAGCAACAGGCTTGAAACTGGCGACGCCTAGCGGCCTCTGCAGAAGTTATACAATTTCTTTTAACCAAATTTAGTTTAAAGTTTAGAATTACATTGATATTAGAACAATTAAATGATACTAAATGGCCGTTTAATAGTTGTCCGATTGTTACTTATAATTACTTAAAACTGGTCGAACTTTTCATTTCCCATAAAAGGTTTTATTTGTAATCGCTAAATGCCTTGTTTTATGAAATGATCGAATTAATTTTGCATATTAATATTGAGCTTGTGCAGCAACATGCTCGAGACTGGTGATAGCTAGCTGTCAGTGGATGAGTTATACAAGTTATTTTAATAAAATTTAAAGGTTAGAATTCCATATGAGAATAATTAAATTCAACTAATAAGTCGTTTGATAGTTGACCCATTGATACTAATACTAATTTAAACCATCGATAACTAGTTTAACTTTTCGTTCCCCTAAAAGATTTTATTTGTTATAGTTAAATGTCTTTTTTTTTATGCAATAATTGAAAATTTATTGAAAACAAGCATTGTTGAAATTAACGATAAAATAATGCTAAAAATAAAATAAAATATATATATATTTTTTTTTTATAATTTATTTATTGATATTTACAACTGTATAAAAAAAAATACATCTAGTAAATGGGCTAAGCGATACAAAATGACAAGTAGAGAAACTACCCACTGGTAGTACTCAAATCACAAGTTCAACTAAGAAGTCACGGGGCCATCTTCTTTTCAGACGCCTCGGAGGATTTTCGGGAATTGAAGAGGAAGCTAGGTTTAAAACCAGAGGGTTTGAGTGGAAATGAAGTTTGTTATGAAAGGATAGATAGCGGTTTCGGGCCAAATCAGCAACAAATGGGACATTAAGGTCGTTATGGATGATTTTATTCTTAACAAAATAAGGAGCATTAAGGATTTTACGAAGGATTTTGGATTGTAGGGATTGGATACGAGAGGAATTCGATGGCTTAGTGGAGCCCCAAAGCTCTACTCCGTAGGTCCAAATAGGTCGTATGATGGTCATGTAGATGAGTCTTTTGTAATTAATTGGGAGCTTAGAGCGTTTGTCTAGTAAGTGTTGAAGTAGCCTGAAACGTCGAGCGGTTTCTTATCTTTTCAGTCTCGTGTGAGGATAAAATATATTTAAATGAAAATACAAGGTATAATTAATGTTAGTAACAAAAAGTAGAAGTCTGCGATGGGCTGGTCATGTGGCTGGAATGAAGGACGGGGCCATTCCAAAAAAGTCTTTTACAGAACCTCTGTACGGCACGAGAAGAAGGGAGAGACCGAGGCTGAGGTGGTCGGATAGTGTACAGACACGAGGGATATTCTGGGAGTCAGTTCCTGTATGAGACGGCAGAAAGGAGCTGTTAGAGGTCAGGACTCGTCACCGAGTTGTAGCGCCTCAGAATAATAATAATATTTAAAAAATAATTATTATATCAATTTAATTATTGATATTTTTTATTGAGCTTGTGCAGCCTAGCGTATGTTTTCGCTAATGAATAAAGTACACGAAAATGTATATGATTATTATTCGGAAGGTCAGTTTATGTGAAAAACCAGACTAATGTTAATAATTTAAATTTAAATAATTCAGATAGGAGAATGACATAGGGTCCTCACGTTAAGATGAAACGCCAATCACTGAATCATAAGCTCAATTTAATGTACTCACTATTCAGGAAAACCTCCAAATTAGACATAAGACAGAAACTAAACACGTACACTTACCTACTAAAACCAGTTTGGACATATGCATTACAAATTTATGGGATCGCTAAACAGACTCACAGAAAACGACTGCAGACTTTTCAATCAAAAGTACTAAGACTTATCACCTAAGCACCATGGTACGTCAATAACAAAACTCTGCATACTGACTTAAGAATACCAACGGTTGACGAACACATACGAACATAGCTTTCAAGAAAAACTACACAGACATCCAAACCCGTTAATAGGACGAATGGCCTTTTCTCTCATGCCAGAGAACACTAGGAGGAGATTAAAAAGAACGTGGATGAGGTATTTGTTATCATAGGAAATTGAATCAAGCCAAGGGAGAGCTACCGCTGGGCACTGTTCTTCTTCATGCCTTTCAAGTCATTGTATCATGTTTTTAGTGTCAGACCATCTGCTGATTGTCACTGTTTTGCATTTGACAGGTGTAGATAGAAATATTTAAAAAAAATCATCATCATCATCATCATCATCATCACCACATGGCGCTATGGCCCATGGAGGACCTTGGCCTCCTCAACAATTCTCCTCCACTTTGACCGATCTCTCGCTGCTCTTCTCCATGTTCTTACCCCCCGGAGCTTAAGGTCTGCTTCCACATCGTTCAGCCATCGCATTCTAGGCATTCCTCTTCCTCTTTCTCCGCCTGGACGTCCCTCCAGAAAAAAAAAATAAGTTAATAAAAATAATTCAGAGTATAATTGATTTGAAAATTCAAAAAGAACACAGTTATTTTAAAGTTTTAGTTTTATCCTCTGATATTTCTTTACTTTATCTCACAATAAAGAATACACATTATGATCTTACAGTAGATTCTTAAGTAAATAGTGGATTCTCAGTGTAAAACCGTCAGTCTTGATGGTGTGTTCATTAAAAGAAAATGTTCTACTATAACCTACGATTTGGGGTTCAGTATATTGTAGAGACTGTATTGTTTCTCAGCCAACGGTTGAATAGGAAAGGGTTTTAGCCGAGTCATGGTCTACCTCTGGGTTTGTTGTTCCAATTATGAATACCCCCTTCACAGCGAGATGAGGGTATGTAGATCCCACTGGGTCCATCCATGGCTGATAACAAATCAAATAATTTAAACCAGAATTAAATATATATCTATATCTATATAGGGCATTCTAAACGAATACATTAACATTAAAAATTATCTTAAAAATATTTAAGACCAGAAATTAATTTTTGTTTAACTCTAAAACATTTAACAGTAGTCTTAGCAGTCCGGTATCTGGGCATTTATTACTCCCTTTAGAAATTCATTGGTGTCATGCCTTCCTTCGGAAGGGACATAAAATGAGTGCGTCAGATACTCCTTAAAGATTCCTGTCCTAAATAAAATTATTTTTCAATTTATTTTTAAATGTATGGGAACCGAGTAGCTCAGTGATGAGTGCAGATTTGCCGAGCTAAAGGGCTCGGGTTCAACTCTACCTGTAGAAGAAAATTATTTAATCTAACAATAGCCATGGATAGACTCAGTGGGATGTACACACCCTCTTGAGGCTCACCCAGCCTTAGCAAGGTACCCTTTTTTTGGGACGGGGAGAGGAAATCTGGAGTGTGATCTCGGGCATACCATCTCCCTGCGCAACCGTTGTCCTTGAAACAGTACAGACTCTGCCATCTACTGAACCCAAGTCCTTTTTTTAAACCGCTTGATGAATATCTTATTTCCTAAAACGAATAAAACTTAACGTTAGCTTCAAGTTGAAATGATTTCTGATTAATTCTTAGACCATGTTCGCAGACTGGAATAGAATCCACTCCGCATTAAAATTTAAGAGCTACGAACAAGCCGCGGCGAGGGCAAGAACAGCCTAACATCATTCATTATTACTATCTCGTTAATTGCCTTGATAAAAGCAGACAAAGTTGCCCGGAACTTAAACAAACATAATTAATGTTAATGTGTGATTCTTTAATGGGGGGGGGCGAGAAGCCACCTTCTAGGTACATAATAGCTCGAGTAATAAAAAAGAAAATGAAAAAAATCCTCCGGAAAATGACCATTACTTCACTATTCCACGTAACGAACACGTCTTCCACTGCGTAAATAAGTTTGTGGAGATCATATATGTAAATGCACAATGTAAAACGTAAAAAGTTAAAACAACATTTTAATATATTTTATTAATTAAGTTTGCAAATTACCAGAAAATACTGTCAACGTTTTTATTGAAACAGAAATACAAAACTACACTAGATTCTCTGTTTGCTTCAGAAACCTGTTTTGTTGGCTCTAAATCTCCAGGTTTAATTATGATAGGGATCTTTAACGAGTATCTGACATTATACTGGGTCGGAACCCACTTTTAACGTCCCTTCCGAAGAACGGCATAACCTAGAATTTTTTACACCCTTTAAAAATAAAATCCAGGGCCTCCTACCCGGGTACGAATCACTAGACCATAGGTCGCCTCTATATTTTAGACCTTTTTTTTTTTTTTAATGCCCAACAATAATACAGACCTTAATTTAAATAAAGAAAAATTAAAATTATATAACTTGGATGTTCCCAGGACACTTGTATCCCTTATTCCTGCAGTTATAGCAATGGTTCCAGGCAGAAGCAAAAAATAATAAAAGAAACTAATATATGTGGTGGTTATTAATTGGTGTAGTCGCCTAGTTTATCTCCCAGCTGGGCTAGCGGCATGGCTTTTGAAGTGTCAGTTGTCCGCTACTGTAGGCTCTTGTGATTGTATAACTTATGACCTACACTCAAAGAGGTCTATCTATAGGAGTTATGTCTTTGTCATGTCGACAGTGGGGGTACGCAGCCTAATCGTAAACGACTAACCAGAACGAAGATAAGGAAGATATCTCTCTCTCTCTCTCTCTCTCTCTCTCTCTCTCTCTCTCTCTCTCTCTCCCTCTCACTTTCTCAGTATATAATATATATATATATATATATATATATATATATATATATATATATATATATATATATATATTTATATATATTATACATTATTATTGAAATTAATTACTGTTTGAAATTATTTTCATTTACATTTACAAGTATTATCGTGATCAGTTTAAGTTATTCTGTCTAATATGAAGATAAAATATTATTTTTAAATAGTTTAAATTTACTTAAATTCAATACATATTATAAGATTAAGCTATGAAATTTTTTGTTGTTTTCATGATTGTTTAATTATTCCGGATATTTTAAATATCCGTTAATACTTATGTGTAATATTTCCATTAAAAAAAATAGAAAAATCGGTACCACTACAACCCATGTATGGTTTTGGGTACAGTAAACTCGACATTTTACTCGACTGTACTGTTTCTAGGAAAACGTTTGTGTATGGATGTGGTTTGCCAGAAATCACTCTCGACAGCTAGGATTTTTCCCCGAATTGAGGGTATCCATTTTATATAGGGTGAACCACAGGAGGGTCTGTAGAACCCACAAGGTCCATTTCTGGTTGTTAACAGATTAAACAAATTATCTGCCATATCCGAATTCGGATCTGGGCCATTT
This sequence comes from Troilus luridus, assembly GCA_964056705.1. Lineage (NCBI taxonomy): Eukaryota > Metazoa > Arthropoda > Insecta > Hemiptera > Pentatomidae > Troilus > Troilus luridus. Next base: position 44,325,752 of record OZ057417.1, on the reverse strand, counting down.
AGTGTAACTACTTAGTGCTCCTGATTTTTACTACGTGTTAATGTATATAGATGATTAAGTTTAACCTTAATAAATATGATTTATCTAAATGCTTTAGTTAAAGATGGGCGATCCTAAGTTACCGTTTTTCGAGAAGTGGAGGATTAAAGTGCATAATAAAAAAAAATTAAATCAGTTCTTGTATATTTTGTCAATTATTTTCTATTGCATAAACGATGACATAATATAATAAAAACAAAAATTATAATAATAGATCGTGAAATCGATGGTTCAATGCCGATGTCAGGATGTTTCAAACTTATATGGTACACTTGGAAGGGCAATAAGAAACCATGTTATGTTAATTAAAATAATAAAATAATTAACCATGCTGTTATTTCTTCTTGAATTCGTTTCGTTTTTTTTTTGTATTTCTTGTAATTAAAGTCTTGTTATTTCAGTGTCTTTTAGAACTGTTTGTTTTCATCTTACGATGTTTTTGTTTCTTGGTTTTTCAGTTTTACCTATTTCATGGGTTATCATCGTATTTGTCCCCCCCCCCTTATTAATGTTTAATACTTAAGGCGAAACTTCAACACAATTTAAAATTAGTGCGATTTCTTAATTTTAAGTTTTTCTCAACTTACATCCTTTCTATTGTAACTTATCAACTTCTACTATTAACTCTACCATCATGGGTACTTCCACCAAAAAAATAGTCCTATATTTTAATTTTAAGGGGTTGCTGATATATTCTACGGGCATCTATTCCGCAGGTTGTCGCTTCGAGATGCGTCACAACAAAACTTCTATTTTTCCTTTTAATATTTTCCAAAAATACAAGCTATCATGAGCTTTAGTTCGGAAAAGACAGTGCCATTAAGGGTAATGAGTAGATTTAGGTAATTATTTCATCCAAAAATAAAAGTTTCAACTAACATTTTTCGAAGTATAGACGATGTTTGTTGAAACGATCATTTATAGATGAAATGATTATCGAAGTATACAAATTACATTCTCTTTCCAAGGTCACCTGTGGTCCTAGTGGTTAGCGTAACAAACTACTAAGCCCAAGATCGCGGGTTCGTAGCCCGGCAGGTGACCCTAGGATTTTTTTAAGGGAGTAAAAAATCCTTAGTTACGCCGTCCTTCGGAAGGGACGTTAAACGGGGGTCCCGAGCCTGTACGATGTCAGGTACTCGTTAAAAATCCCTATCCTAATTAAACCTGGGTAGGCAAAATTAAGGGCTCCCTCCGTAGCATCGTCCTATTAGCCATAGCAGCATAAAGTGACATTAAATGAACAAACACTCTCTTTCCCATACTAAAGCTCATGATAAGTTGTATTTTTGGGAAAATATTAAAATTGAAACGAATAAACAGTTAAAACCTGTTGGAATTCAAACCTGTGGAATAGTTACCAAAAATTTAAAAAGTCTTTTAAATAGGTAATTATAAATTCAGGTTTTTAAAATCTATTTATACATTACTTAACCATTCATAAAAAAAGCATTCTTTTAAATATTCCTTTGATCTATGTTGCTTTAACTGTACTAAACCTAAATAAAACCTGTACCACAACTACCCGTGAACGGACTTGGGATTCAGAACATAATAGGGACTGTAATGTTTCAAGAACCACGGAGATGATTTGTACTAGATCACGCTCAACCGCCAGATTTTCCCCCTTATTTGGGTACCCACTTTATTGAGGCTGGGTGAGCCCCAGGAGGGTCCTATAGACCAGGAGGGTCCTAGATAATATATGATCCATCTTCACCTGCTAACAGACTAAATAAAAGTCTTGCCTGCAGGTTGATTTGAACTAGGATTTTCAAAATGGCTACTTAGTGCTTTTAACTGTACTTTAACGTTTACCGTTATAACTCTACAGCTATTTCTCACGTGTTTTATTAACTTTCTGATAGATTTGCGTGATACATAATTTGATAAATTAGTATATCGTGAGGTTACAAGTCAAAATAACCAATTTTCTGATTTTCTTTCAGATTTACCTAATGAGTAATTACCATAATACGGATTATTAAAAAAAAAATCGTTATTTTTCCTTCTATTGAATTGTTTCAATTGATCCGGATAAGATTAAACCTACACATAAGATGTTATTGAATTCTTCAATATTACGAACTATATCAATACTATAGACATGTAGTGCTCGAAATGAAAGCACTACGAGGCAGATGGTCACGACTCGAGTTGAACGAACTGCGCCCTACACCACGAGGTTTCTAACAGCCTCCAGTAGCATGGTTTTGAATACAAGGAGTTCCTGATGCAATTTAAACTGACGAGAAGGTATACCTTAGGGCTATTACTGGCCGTCGTCTAATTAACTAAGCAAAGGAGGGAGAGAATTATATATTTCATAATAGTTTCTACCTAAAGTTCTTCCTTTTTTAAATTCCCTATTAAAGAGTTCCTTTCTTTCAGATGGGAATTGGAGTTAATTCTTCTTAAAATGAGTTTTGAGCCTACTTTATTAATACATATATTTTTTCCTTTCCTCTCGGGCGGGATACGTATACTGGGGAAAATGAGTTTTATAAATTTCTGGAACTCACTTAAACGCTGAATAAAATAGAATTTGATGCTTCACATTATTGAATAAGTTGTAATCATAGATGATTCTGACAAGCAACACAAAAAAACATTTAAAAAATAATAAAAAAGATTTATTATGCTGACACAGAATTTTTAGATTTTATAAATAAGCATATTTTTTGTGGTATCTTTTCTATGTAGTAATTTATTTTTTATTAATTTTCTTATTATTATTATCTTCTGACATTTCTTGAATTGGCAAAATATAGACAGATATTTTAGGTTTCTCATAATTTAAAAAAAAAAATTATTTATTTTACAAGTGAGGAATGTGAGGTAATTAAACGAGGGTGTTATAAGCACTTTTCTCACGTGTTAAATATTACATTTTTCCTGCCACCTTTTAAAAATTAAGAAATTAAAGGTGAAACTTTAGCAATTTTTATATTACTAACCATCCAAATTGTAACTCTAGGACGGTTCGCTCATGGAAACATTTATTTATTATTATTTAGAAAATAAGATTCTGATAACACATACAAAAATAAAATAAACGTATATTATTATATCTTGATTTATATTTATATTTCTCTTCATGTCTGATTTAAGATGTTTTTGGTAAAAGTTGATTTATTGCCTGTTCAGCCTGTTCTTTTATGAATGGAGGGATAAATTCTATGAATTCATCGCTATCTATTTCCATTTTTTATTTTATTTTTTGTGGTCTCATCATTGTTTTAATGCTAGATCTCCAAATTTCTGATGTGTAAAGGTTTTAATAGAGTTAGGTTATATTAAATATTTCTATATAATCGCTTCAAAACAAATAAAATCTATCTTGAATTAAATATAAAATTATTTATTTTAACATTTTAGGAATATAAAATGAATAATATTATAATACCACTGTTTAACATTTAAAATTACAGAGTGCTGATTGTCAGATTCGATCTTGGTGGCTGTTACTTTTCCCACTATTGAGGGAAAGTGGTTTTCCCTCACTAGTGGGGGGAAGTGCTTTTCACACCAGTTTTAGTTGAGTAATGGATGGCATTATTCAATGGTTGCAGGAAAAATTATTTATTTGACATTTTTCGACTTGTAATTATTTTATGCCTGTTTTCTATTTATATAGTATACATACTTTTTACGTATGCCAAATGTAGCTTATCTTTATAATTATGATATCATTTTTAGTATATTTTATTTTATTTTTCGTTTACAAGTTCCACATTTCACAAACAATTTGGTTTTCGAGCCTCTTCAGGTATAATTATGATAGGGATCTTTAACGAGTAACTGACACCTCACTGGCTCGGACACCCATTTTACGTCCCATCCGAAAAACGGCATAGATTGATCCCTTAAATAATCCTTAAGTCCACAGATGGGATGCGAACCCGCGACCTTAGTCATAGTAGGTTGTTGCGCTAACCGCTACTCCACGTATGACAGTACTTGAAGTTGCCCGTAAATATTATGTAATATTAAATATTCTTGAATTGTTTACTTTCATATCCAACAAGCGTGAAAATCCCTAATAAAATAAACTTTATTATTTTTCAAACAAATGTACCAATTTTAAAATGAAAATAACTATCGTATTTAAAATTCTATTTGATTTGATAATTTAGCATATAATATGGTATGGGAATTTAATTTATAAATTAATAGACCATAACCAATTGTTTTATAATAACAATTACATTTTATCATTCAAACCTGCATTTTATTATAGGCAAGAAAAGCATAAAAAAGTTCTATAATTTTTATTAAAGAGCATTATTCCTGGATAAGATTATTTTTATTTACGAATGTATGGAAACGTCAAAATTGTGTAGAGTGCTAAATTGCCATTCTAAAGTTCCCGAATTCAAAACTACCTATGGCCGATAAATTATTTAATCATTTAATAGCCATGGATGGACCCTATGGGACCTACAGACTCTAAGGGATCTGGAGTCCCTCCTGCGGCTCACCTAGACTCAATAAAGTGGATACCTTTAATCGGTACGGTTGTCCTTGAAACAGTACAGTCTCTACCATGTACTGAACCCAAGATTTTTTAGCCTTTAATGATTTCATCCACGTCTAACTTAATTAAATCATTATAATTGATTTTTTTGTATAAATTTTATTTTATATGGGGGTGGGTATTTTGAATCTATCAACACATTCTCATTAAAAGGTTGTCAGTATTTTCTTCCCTCGACAGCCATGACATGTTACAGATATTTTAAATAATCATATTCATGGTATGTGTCGAGATAACACTGTGGGGTGTATGTTGTTTTACGATAAGTCAAATTGATTTAGTGTTATAATGTTTCCTAGCTCATACGAAATATATCAAGAAATAATGAATGCTACTGCGGTATTTTTGAATTGAATTCTTCTTTATTTTGGTTAATAAATAAATGGTTATCCGTTAAAACTACTTAATGGCAGTTGTTATAGAAAATTATTTGTATTTATCCATTCTTGACAGTGGTATTTATGAACTGCTTCATTAAACTCTTAAATATAGTTTTCGTGTCAATTTTTATCAGTTATTTTTTTATTCCACCGTGCCCCTAAAAAAGAAGAGATCCTATAATTATTTTTATATTGGTATACTACAGGGATCTTTATTACTTAACAATTAGTAATATGCATACTTTATAAGTTGCATATAAGTTCAGTGTTAATTAAAATTATTATTCATGGAGATTAAAAAAAAATCAAAAAATAAAACATTTATTGCTAAATAGTCTCAGAATGAGTCAATAGCCAATTACACTGTTCTGCAAAAAAAAACTTTTCTCCCCTCCCTTGAACAATTTTGCCTGTTTCTCATGTTTTCAGGTGTGCTGAGTCCGAATCCGAACTCAGAAAAATTCTATCACCCTCTGATTTTGAGAGAAAAGAGGTGAAACTTGGAAAAAATGAAAAATTGTATTTGAAAATTATTGTCTTTATTAGAACAGATTTTTTTTCTTTTTCAACAATAAAATATAATTAATTGAATCCTGCATGCTATCAGGTATAATACTAGATATGACACAACTCAAAAAATATACACACATCGTCAATGAGTAGTTTTTTTTCTTTTGTACTCTTCCTCCTCTGTCTCCCGCTGCAGTGTCCAGCAGTAATCCGCCAGCATCTTCTCATTCCATTTGTCAGAATATCTTTTTTCCATTCTGGATATGTCTTGGTGGAATCGTTCTCCATGTTTGTCCAAAACTGCACCCAAATTTGGGGCGAAAAAGTCTAGGTGACTATGCAGGAAATGTATTTTTAAGGACATTTGCATCCCAATGTTTTATATGAAGTAAGCAGTTCTTGGACTATTTTTCGGTAGTCTCTAGATTTTTTGTTTCCCAAAAACTTAGCACATACCTCTCGAAAAGCAATCCAAGCCTTTTTCTCAGTAGTATTTAACTTTGCTTCAAAAGTGAGATCCTTGAAAAACTGAAAAAACACTTTTAGCCATATTTCTTTAACCACTTGTAATATTCCCATCAATTTTTTTTCGTTCAAATATACTTCATTGCGCTCAAAATCATCGGGCTTTTGAATTTTTTTCACTATGTTTTAATGCCGAAAAAAAATTCGTCAAATCCACAAAAAACTCACCTTTTTGGATAAAAAACTAGAATTTCTCAGGAAACTGTGCGTGATAGACAAAATCTGACTTCAAATTCGTGTTCACCACATCTGATAACAGTAAGAAAGCATGTTTTGGTTTGAAGGAGGATTTTCGTGCAGAACAGTGTTATTTTTTCATATTCAAGTAACTTTGAACATAAAATGTTTTTTGTTTTTTTTTAATTGTAATTACATTTGATGAATTAACTTTGTTTCTTTGCAATTATAACTTTGTTCATCGCCATTGCTTTCAAGGGTTTAATTTTATGTTTATTATAATTAATAAAAAAAAAATAGATATGATATAGAAGATTTATATATAACAATTTATGTCTCAGGGCAGAAGCATTACGATCTACTATGCCCAAGGCGGGCTCTCAGCTCGACATTTGGCCTTAGGCTTTTTAATTTAAAAGGAAGCGAAAAATCCTTTTTCATGCCATCCTTCGGAAGGGACGTAACATGGGGTTCCTGTAAAATGAAGCGATTAGCCATAGCAGCATAAAGGAATGTTAAATGAATAAACAACAACCTATTTTTTCTTTGCTGGTAGATTCATGTAAATCCCTATTGCTTTCTGAGCTGTAAATCTTATATTTATTATTCATAATAAATTAATAAAATTAATACGTTTTATGATTTTTTTGTTAACAAATTTATATTAAAAATTAATAAGTATATTTTTAGGATTATAAATAATTATGTATTACGATGTTTTTCTGTGTATCAACCATTAGCCGATCATTAACTATAATTGTTTTCATATTTCGACTTACTAAATGATTTTCTTGATAAATAATTATGTTTGTTTTTGTCAAATTAATTATTCCCAAATTTATAATTATAGATTTATCGAAGGGGGGGCTTGATCCCCTTAGTTAACGGAACAGTGCGGTCGCTTGCTCGTCTAGTGACCGAACGTGATTTGAATGTGGATCCATGGTTTAAAGGTTTAGTAAGCAATCATTAAAGCCTTTGCCTCCCTCTAGCCTCTAGCTGAGCAAGGTATTCAATCAATAATTCTGTCCCTTGTAACTCTTCTTAATTACTGACATAATAATAATAAAACTTAGCGGACCCGAAGGTTCGATGCCGACACCAGCAATCTCGGCTCACAAAATTCCGTCTTTGGACCACTACCCAAACCCAAATCCGCCATATCACTCTTACCGCAATCTTCCCACCTACTCCTCGGTCTACCCCTTAGACGCTACCTCACAGCACTTTTTTCTTAGGAATTCGTTCGTTACTCAACCCTATAACTTTTCAAGCCCATCTTAATCTTCGTGTTTTATGTATTCTCCTATGTTCTTAAGTAGTCTAATCCTTTTTTGGACTGAATATTCTACTTCACACCTTATTTTCGAATACCTGAAGACGTACGTACTTCGGCACTAGCGACTAATTTTCTCATCCGTAAAGCTTAATCCATACTCTGCTTTAAAACAATCAGTTTATTTTACAAAAAATTGCAACGGCAAACATACAAACATGACTTTTGAATGCTATGATCAGTTAGGAATTTCGTTTTGTTTCTATTGGAACCAGATCAAACACGGTAATATGGTACATTCGAGACTTCGTAACTCCAAGTTGCAAAAAAAATTTCAAATAAAAAATTACTTTGTATCAAGATCTTATTTAATAAACAATATGCCGGTTATAATTTCTGACCAACGTGAATCCTACCCAAGTATTCAAAATTTAAAACAATTTAATTATCAAAGCTTAACTTAGTACCATTTTAAAGAATTTTGCTAATAGAGCTACAGACGCTAGTATTTCTGCGTTATGTGACCTCCTATACTCCCCAGTGATCTCATCCTTTTATGGATCGAATATTCTACATAACACCTTATTTGCGAATACCTTAAGACGTTCATCCTTAGCGTTAGCGCCCAAGTTTTACATTAGTAAAGAAGAGTTGGAACGATGATGATTTTACTATGTTTGTATTAGGATGATTACTGATATTAACGTCGTAAATATTCTTCGGTTGTTTGAAGATAATAATTATTTAATTGGTCCTATCTGTATGCGAGTCTAGTGTTTCTATTCATAGGTGTGGTCTCTAGACCCTTCCGTAGCAGTTAAATTCAATAAATTATCTGCTACAGCCAGATTTGAACCCCTGGAACCTTCACATAGGAACTCAGCACTCTAAAAACTGAGCTACCATTTTCCCAAAGTATAGTGAAGAATGTATAATGAACCATAATGAATTTTTAAAAAAATTAATGGACTTTAATGGTTATGTATAAATCATTTATGATTTTTTTATCTTAATCTACCTCTAGCTTGAGCAAGCTAGCCAATCAATAATCCTGTCGCTTGTTATACTTCTTAATTACTATTATTAACGTCGTTAATATTGTTAGGTTGTTTGACAATAATAATTATCGTTTAATTGGCCCTATCTGTATGCGGGGCTCGTGTTCATATCAACAGTTCTAGTGATAGTGAAGAATATATAAAATAATATAGCCCAGGACTTTATTGAATAAGATATATTATGATGTAAGTTTATATTAGCTTCGCCTGTATGCATGTAACGGAATCTTTCTCTCGATTTTCGACCACTTCAAAACATCTGATTAAGTTGAAGCTTTGCTCACTTCTCAAGGACCCGATGATAATACAATAATTTACAAGTTTTGGTCATTATCCTGACCAGGATCTTCAGGAATTGCGTTTTTTAATATACAATGATACGGTAGTATCAACCGAGAACCAAGGCGTGTACTAAGGTATACGCGTAAGGATTAATATTTGAGGCAAGCATATGACTTGGGATCAACTGGGGAGTTTCGTATATGTTGAAACCAAAAAAGTAATATTTAAACGAATTAAAAAACAAGCTTTTGTAGTCAGCCAAGGAGCGTAGTGGCTCAGTGGTAGAGCACTGAGTTGCCATGTTGAAAATCCTAGTTTAAATCAACCTGCAGGCAAGACTTTTATTTAATCTGTTAGCAGCCGGAGATGGATCATATAGGATCTAGGACCCCTCTGGGGCTCACCTAGCCTCTAAAAATATTACAAAAATAGGGTATCCAAAATAAAGGGGAAACATTTGGCGGTTGAGCGTGACCTAGGACAAGTCATTTCCTTGCAGAACCGTTGTCCAAGAAACAGTACAGTATTTACCCTGTATTGAACCCCAGACCCGTTCACGGGTTGTAGTGGTACAGGTTTTTTTTTCTTTTTTTGTAGTAATGACTTAAAAAAAAATTAGAAAATAATTTATAGTTTATAAAAACAAAAATCACCCTTTAATAGGAAATAAAAGTTAAAAGTAATTTTCAATAAGTATAATATAAGAATAGTCGATGAACGAAAAAAAAATATATCCTATAAAACCATGGGATGATTTTTAAGATATTTTCTTAATGACTCAATTTTTACCAATATTAGTCAATAGAATATTAAAAAAATTAACATCAACCCCACTTTTTTTTATACAATAAAATGAACTTATTCGTTCATAACTCTATTCATTTTTTTAAAATATTGAAAATCATTTTATTGAATTAATGTGTATGACAGTAAATTCTGAAGTATTTTTTATCACAGTTTATCTCATTATGCATTACGCCAATACATGATAAAAATATTAAATATGAAATAAAAAATGTGAATTATGGCTGAATGAAAAATGTGGAGTTTTTACTGTAAAAGGAACATAAATAAAAAAAAATAACAGAATATTAATAAAATAAAAATAAAAGGTTAACAAAATCGTGATAAACATCTATAAATAGTAATTTATTTTTTTTGTTTCTATTAATTGTTATAATTTTTAAATATTTTATTTTGAAGAGAAAAGATTTGTCCAGGGCCGAGATTCAAACCCGGGTCTCCCACGTATCCGTCGTGGTGCTCTACCAACTGAGCTAGCCTGGCTCGTAGCCTGGCCAGACAAATCCATTCTCTTCGCCGATCCCCGTGTTCTCGCAATTTTGCGATGTATACAATGGGAAGAATATTCATTGAACATTACTTAAATCTTGTTGACTTACGTCATTATATTATTTATAATTTATTTTATTTTATTTCTCTTCAAAATAAAATATTTAAAAATTATAACAATTAATAAAACAATAAAATAAATTATAAATAATATAATGACGTAAGTCAACAAGTCCTAATTAAAGTTATGTGCAATGAAAATTCTTTCTCTTGTATACATCCCAAAATTGCGAGAACACAGGGATATGGGATCGGTGAAGAGGATGATTTTGTCTGGCCGTGGTATGAGACCAACACGATGGATACCTGGGAGGCCCGGGTTCGAAACCCGGCTCTGGACCAATCTTTTCTCTTCAAAATAAAATATTTATAAATAGTAATGCTTAGGTATTATCCAAAAAACATATTTTTTTAATTATCTAATTCATATAAACTTTTAGATATATTCTATATTTTAAAATAAAACTTTAAACCTGTAATCTTTAGATAAAAGATATTTAAAAAAATCTAATTCATAAGTATGAAAAAATACAAAAATAAAAAACTAACCATTAAAACTATTATTTAGACGTTTATATTATATTATATATAATATATTATATTATATTTATATTTATAATTAAAAAATATAAAATATTTTTTATTTGAATTAATATAATTTGATTAATGCTCTGGTAATAGAAGTTAGTCATATATAATTTATAAACAATCATAAGATCTAGTACATTTAAAATTCATAACATTTATACTTTTTGATCTAAAAATGGTTATGATATTTAGCTGTTTATATGTTTTCTTATCTTCCCGAAAAAGTGAGGGGTAGGCAGTTCTCAGGTTATCGTATGTGTTGACTCAGACGATTTAAAGACCAAAAAAAGGGTTTTAAACGTCTCCACAGTTTAAAAGAAATATGGCATTTTTTGCTGGCTAGACATTTTTTTTTCGTAGTAAGTCATTTAATATATCATCCATCTACTCCTGTATAGGTTATTTCATCCTACATTAAACTATATGTAACTAATGGGATAACTACAGATTACATAATATTATATGTAACTAAACCTGGATAGACGAAATAAAGGACTCCTACTATCCTTCTGATTAGCCATAGCAGCATAAAATTACGTTAAGTAATTTTAATTGTAAAATGCTTGGGATTTAAATTCTGGAATTGCTTGTAGTGTATATTGTCTCCTCTGAATAGATGCTTTGAGGTATAACAGGCTTTGATGGAGTCTGGTAACATATATTGCTTCAGAAACTCCTTCAATATCTCCATTTTGTATCTCTATTGGATGATTCCAAAGCTATCGTAAATATATACTGCGCGGTGTAGTTACGAGCAAAACAACCTAATATGCACAAGATCACAGATCCGCAGCTCGGCAGATGGCCTTAGGATTTTTTTATGGGATTAAGAAATCCTTAATTGCGCCTTCCTTCGGAGGAGGCGTAAAGTATGGATCCTGAGCTTGTGGAGTGTCAAGCACTCGATTAAAAATCCCTATCCTAATTATACCTGGATAGGCAAAATTTATGACACTTCCTGCATCATCGTCAGATTTGTAAAAAACACCCTAACATTTTTATTATCTATATAATTAACTAGCGACCCACCCCAGCTTTGCTAGGGTAATAAAGTATATTATGCCTAGATAATTTGTCAGTGTAATGTATTTTTTTTTATCACGTACCGGCCACTAAGGACCACGGGAATATCATGGTTAGGCTTCTTTGGGAGTCTTGATTTTCTTTCTTCCCATCCCAGCTAATGTACTTTATTATATGGAAATTATAAAAATAAAAACAAAACCAAATATTACTTTATTTACGAATTTATTAACTTGCACGTTAGATAATTGCACGGGATTAGGCAAGCAGCGTCTTCGGTGAAACCATCGATATTCCTACCCATTTATACAAAACTTCGACAAATTATATACCTAAACCTTCCTGGTGAATCACTCTATCTATTGGTGAAAACGGCATGAAATCCGTGCAGTAGTTATTGAGTTTACAGCGAACAGACGGACAGACGCGACCGAGGACTTTGTTGTACATATATATATATATATATATATATATATATATATATATATATATATATATATATATATATATATATATATATATATATATATATATAAGTCTCCTGTCACGATGTTTGTCCGGGATAATCTCCGAAACTACTGGACCGATTTTAGTGGTTTTATTTTAATTTAAAACAATATAAATATCTATTTATACATTAGTGGAAAAATTCCAACTAAAAACCTTAAGTCTCTAAACTAAAACAGGAAATTTAAAATACCTGTCCAATAGGTATTTTGTATTCCGTCCGTAACGGAATATTAGCGTTAAGAATAGAAGTCTTGTACCTGTACTTGGACAGGTATTTTCAATTTCCTGTTTTAGTTTAGAGACTTAAGGTTTTTAGTTGGAATTTTTCCACTAATGTATAAACATTTATTTGATGTATCTGTTGACCTTTTCCTTTTTCGGAATATAAATATCCATAATTAAAAATAAACCATTACATATCTCAGGCATTAAACTAATGTTTATATTTTATCAGTTAAGAATTTTGTATATTTTTTATTTATTATAAACTATACTTAGATATAAGATGGATAAAATGTAAAATCCAAAATCTATTTATTTCATTTTTTTATTCATTCATTGTTTCATTTAAATTCAAATTTTAATGTAATATTTTTTAAAGCTATTATAACAGCCACAGCAACGCGTGGCCGGGTCAGCTAGTATAGATTTAAATGAATTGTCCTAATTTTGCACCATGTGCTTGTAGTGTATGTTGTCTTCTTTGGTGTAGAATTGGTTAACAAACTTCTTCACCGTTTATCTGCATTGGACGATTCCCTATTTATCACATTTAGATGCTTATTATTCCTTCCATACTAAATACGTGACTCATTTTTTCTTCTATCCTCCGATAAGGACGGGAAGAAGTCAATTAAAATTGATGAATACTCTTAGAGAAAGGAAAAGCAGTTAATCTTCGTTTCAGAGGCGATAACTAAGAGCGTTAATAAGTTATAAGGATCTGAAGTACTAATTGACCCGGACTCGGGACAAATTGTAAAAAGAGACGGTGGCGAATGACTAACAATAGAGGAAGGAGTTGATGAACCTAGCTAATTAGGGGTTGTCCCTTGGGAGTCTGCACCAGGAGGGTGGAGTCCCAGTCAAAACATCTCTGATGAAAAGTGACTAGGTCTCACAACGACAGTCAACTGTCAATTATCTCTTCCCAAGTGTCTGTCATACTCCTTATATAATTCTTCAACTTAGTTTTAAATGGAAATCCATTTTTTCCCCTCCCTTTTTAAAAGAATAAACCCCCAAGAAAAGAGAACGACTTCTTTTCCACTTTGCATTTTTTTTTAAATACTACAATGATCCATCTTGAGTATTGGGTAAGTGCATTATTTTAAAAATTGTTTGTTGGGGTGTTGTATATTCACTTAATGTCACTTTATGCTACTACGGCTAATCTGACGATCCTACAATGGATGTATAATTTTATTACCCAGGTATAAACAGTAAAAAGATCTTTAACGATTACCTATTTATACCTAGAAGAGTATAATTGTAGGAATACTCACCCTTTTATTTAGAATGAATTTATATCTATATATATATATATATATATATATATATATATATATATATATATATATATATATATATATATATAAAAGATTTTGTCCTGACTGAAAATGTCATCACAGAGCCAAAACGGCATAAGCTGCAGACTTGAAATTTAGACAGTAGGTACATTTTATAAGGCCTACGCGCACTAAGAAAGGTTTTTTGAAAATTCGTCCACTAAGAGGGTCAAATGTCTTTAGTAACGCCAAAAAATGAGAGTGCATCTAAAATCAATTATATGCTTCTAAGAGCATTCGAAGGTGAGCTGATATTAAACGGGTCAATAGATTCAGTAGTCGAAATTGACGAAGTCCCGCACCATCCGACAGAATGTTGGATTATTTTAAATCCATTTGGTCTGCCTGCACATAATCTTACATTATGTAGGTGCACCTGTAATGCTACTTAGAAATTTAAAACCCCCAAAATTGTAAAATGGGAATAGACTGCAGGTAAAATTTTTGAAACAAAATATAGAAGCTACAGTAATTACGGGATGTGGTCGAGAAGAAACTTTTTTTATCGCAAGAATGCCTCTAATACCATCCGAGTATACATTTTAATTCAAGAGATTATTTCAATCCAGAACGCATCGAAAGTTCCGCATTTATTCCAATTAATATTTAATAGGACATTTTATTAACATAGATCAAGAAAGGGATAAGAATTGGTAGGCTGGCTGAATTCACTATTGCTTAAAGTCATTGTGAATCATATGGAGTTCAAAATTCATTCTCCGTTTAAACTCAACCTAAGTTTTTATTCAAAACGCGGACGAAGTCGCGGGCAAAAGCTAGTTTATTATATTTCTAATAATTAATTTCTCATAATTATACCTTAACGATTACCGTATTCGCTCTGGGACTATTAAATTTTTTTTACCCCATTTAAAAAATTCCAAGGGCATCTATACAATGACTTCTTTTCCACTCTGCATTTAAAAAAAATACTGCGATCCACAAAGAATATTCGATTCAATACGTAATAAAGAATTTCATTGCTTCCAAGCAAACGGTTTTGTATGGGTGTTTGTCCATTAATTTAACCGTACTTTATAATATAATTTCGGTATCAGTTATAACAATCAATAACTCACGGTTATTTTTATTTTCGAAGATATTAAAAAATTAATGAATTAAAAGTCATAACATGTTAAGACTTAACTCGAACCTACAACCGGTGGAACTGTTACGATGTTACACGTTTTTTAATCTATAAGATTGGAATTGTTAGAAAAGATAACTGCTTGAATATGCTAATCGACAAAACAGTTTGACAGCTTATTTGAGAATGACTAACCTAGCCGGAAATGAGTAATTTCAACTGGCAAAATCTCCTGTTCTCCGAAATCCTGGTGTTCCGAAAATAAGTTATTGTGCAGAATATTCGTTCCATAAATGGTTGTGATCACTGAAGCATTTAGGAGATTGCACAATGCAGAATTCGATTAAAATTATAGAAATGTTAGATTTACAAAGGTTGTGCTGGGCCTTTGAAGTAGTTAGGCTTAGCAACAACAGATAAAAAGGTTTGAGTTGACTTGTAAATGTCCGAGGCGTCGGTGGGAGGATTGCGTTTGAGATGGTGATCCGTGGAAGGGGGTTTGTGGGCAGAAATTATTGGTACATTGAACCTTCGGGTTCAAGGGGGGGGGTATCTAGGGATATCCTTATTACACATGGTTACATAAAAAAAAGTTAAATACATTATAAAAGTGTATAAAAAATTATTAATTCAAATAAAACAAAAAAAAATAAAATAACTGTACCACTATCTGTTTGGACATAATTGTACAGTCTCTAACTCAACGGTTGTCCAAGATTTGGCCAATATGACACTCGAACTTTATAGAGGATGGATGAATCCCAGAACGGTATCCAGATCACAATGAGTTGCTTCACGGCTGCTAAGCTGTTATATAACGGAACAAACAATTCATCTACTATAGCCGGTTTTGAACTCGGGAATTAGAGATCAGTAAACTGGTCTACCCTTTCAACAAAGCTATAAAAGAAATATTTAAAACAATAAATTACTCTTAAAGACAGGTAAATTAAGAAATAACTAATGAGCAGTATATTTCTAGTTTTTTAAAAATTTAATATGCAAATTTGTATCGTATAAAAAAAAAGTGGAATTCCATTTCGGTTTTGATAATGAACTCTATGTTATTTTTAAATTTCCTTCATCACAAGTTTTTTTTTTTTACATAATCAAGACTATGTTTGTGTTTGATTGTCCATTCTCTTTCTATTTATTTTAGTCTCGGTATCTCATCCATTGTGATTTTATAATTATTCAACTTTATTTTTTCTTTATTATTTTTAAAGTGATAACTTCTTTAGCCGCGCTGAACGATTTTTTGTAGGATATAAACTTGTGGCTTCGCGTCAGCAACATGCTCGAACCTGGTGGCACCTAGCGGCCTCTGCGTGAGTTATACCATTTCTTTAAATCAACTTTAATTTAAATGTTAAAATTCCATTTATAATATATTAATAATAACTTAAAACATCAATAAATGTTTGAACTTTGGCTTTCCCCTAAAAAACTGTATTTGTCATAGTTAAAAGACTTGTTTTATGACATGTTTGAATGGACAAATGATCTATATATTCTTGAACTTCACGATAATAATCCTAAAAACGAAAATAATATCTATGTGAATACAAATACATGGCATATTTAATATAACTAAGCATGAATGATTATTGATATTTTGTATTGATCTTGTGCAGTCCATCAAACGTTTTGATTAATAAATTAACTACTTAAAAATACATACAATTATTCTTCGGAGTGTCAATATGGTGAAAATCAGACTAATGTTAATAATTTAAATTTACAAATTATGAAGCTTAATGTGGCTTTTAATTAATACACAACAATCAACTGGTTATACTTTTCGTTTCCTCTAAAATATATTATTTATCATAGTTAAATCTAGTTGAAAATATACAAGGATTTTGAATGATATAAATAATAAAGCGTTATAATAATTATTATTTCAATCATGTTATATTGATATGATAAGAGAATACGCAGATTCCGAAAATATTTGAAAACATACTGGATTTAGAGATTTTATAATTGAGTGTGTAACAATATCAAGAAAAATGGTAAAACGAATTGACATGTTTTTAAAGAATTAACAAGAATAAAACAATCGATTTTGGCAATGAATAAACAATATATTATTAAGAAAATATTGAATGATAACAATCTATATTACATTTTAAATTAGTTTTAAGTGCTTAGTCGTTTTTAACACCACAGTTAAAACAAAATAATAATAACAAATAAAATAAAAATAAATAATAGGTCGAATGTTACAATTTAATTTTATAGTTTTAATTCGTAAGCGAATTTTCTATTGTCTGTTGAATTTAAGATCATCTCTTAAGGCGCATAAAGTTAAAAAAAAAAAGAGTTGAAAGCTACCGCTATATTAAATATATATTTAACAACATTTTAATTAGTTTATAATTGATATAGAATTTAAGACTTTATAAAAAAAATTTTTAAAAGCCGCAATCAAGAGAGTATTGAACGCTCCTGAAGATTTTCTAAAAATAAAAAATATATGCGAAGATGAATTGAAGGGGGACCGTGTCGTGAATACGAAATTGATAAACAGATTTTTTTTCTTTTCTTTTTTTTTTGACTTGACAGGAAGGAATAGAAGAAATTTATAAAAAAAAAAGCGGGTGTCACTAGCACTTGATCTCGTCAGAGGCTTTTCAAACGGCATCAGGTTTCTTCATAAATAATTATACCGAATCGATTCTCTTCAGTTCAACTTTCGCGAACCTAGCTAAAAGCAGTATCCACAAAATAGTAGCTCTTTTTGTTAGCTACTAAACAAAAAAAAAATTTAATAGTTAGCTAAGAGGATTGCCTAAAGAAGTGAAAACAACTTTGAAATAACTGTTTCTTTTTTTGAATTTGTAAATCAATTACTGTCTGAATTATTTAAATTTCATATATCCTTTTAGAATAAACAAATGTTTTCTTCTATCGAATCCCTACCCCAACATTTCTCAGTATGGTATTTACAAAATTATTTCTATTTACATGATTTTTGTCTAGCTTTTAGATACTTTTTTTTTTCTTTTTACTCCACAAGAGACATTTCGTTTTTATTTTTATATATTTATTATTGGATCCTTTGCTCCGTGTCTGAACGTTATAGTGGATACAGAAAGACGGAGAACAGAGTAGTCACATCTGTTGGCTCCGAGAGTCTAATAAGTTTAAGTGGTCAATGTCTATTTAATAGAAACGGAAATGCCCAGTATTCCCCTACTGAAAATAATTCCGCTAATAAGTGATTTTCTAATCGTGTTATTGTGAAAATGTAAACAATAATGTCTTGTAAAAGTGGATGATAATATGTTTTCAAGCATAATTTCCGTGAGTGGATAAAATCCAAACTAAAAGCATTAACTTTTAAAATGGCGTAAAAAACCTTGTAGTTAAACACCTTTACGCAAACCCTAAACCCTAAGTCAAGAAAAATATACTATTTTTTTTGTAGGGAAAAAGGTATTTTTGTTTCCAATTTTTAGTTTACAGGAATTAATGCTTTTTGTTTGGAATATTTCCACTCACGTCTTAACAAGTATTTTATGTCTCCTTTGAGGTTTTGCTCATAAATATTAATATTAGAGTTTTATCTTATTTTTTTTTTTAATGAAATGCACGGAAAAAATCAAATAAATATGAATTTTTTTACTCATAAATTAAATTTTGCTTAAATAATTCCGACTTTATTTTTGTTTTTATATTGTTATACATTGTTAATAATGCCCATTATATATTTATATTCGACATATATTTTAGAGCCCTTAATAACCTAACGAAATCCCTATTGAGAAAACCGTATTTTTTATAAAACGAATTGCCAGAGATAAAGTATAATTATTTTATACGTGTTAAATGATTATTATAAACATTTGATAATTTACAATTAAGGCTATTAAGCTCTTCTACCCAAAATTATTAATTATAAAAATCAACGTTTTTATCTTCCTTTCGCATCCAAGCGTGAGGTAAATATGCTTGCCTAATACAAATACTAAATAGTTTGCACTATTAATGTTAATATGTTAGTATGAAAAATTAAAAAAAAAACATAGGTTTATAATTTAATAACAAAATTTAGAATTTTAAACAGTTGCAAACAAAGAAATTTTTATTTATTGATCATAATAAAAATGGAAATAATTATTAATGAGAAAATTATAATTTATAAAACCCATTTTTATGAGAAACTTTCTCAAATAGATATGCTTTAATTTGATTATTTAAATTATTCCCTTTGTAAATGTTTTTAAAATATTTAAAAAAAAAGTGTTGTTTAAGAATTTTTTTTATACATTTTAAAGTGTCCTATCATATTTTTTAAAAAACCTGTACCCTTACAATAGAAGACGCTTGGTTCAGTAATAAAAGAACTAGAACTGTTTCTAAGACAACAGCTCGTAAAGCGGTCTCTCCCTGCTTTGTTTATGTAAAATCAGCGGCCATGTGCCGGTTTAGAAACCCGCCTTCAGCGGACTCATGTATTGTAAACACTTAAAATACCTACGGTAGAAAATGATTGTTGTTAATTGATGTATATATGTATTATATTATTATTAGTATTATAAATATATTGTAATGTAATATTATTTTTGAATAAACGAAGATTTCGAAACAAAAAAATTTAGGACAACTGTTGTGCAGGGTGGATTTTTCCTAGATCACACCTAAGAGCCAGATTTTCCCAATTAAGGGTACCCGCTTTATAGAGAGTGGGTGAGCCTCGGATGGTCTTCAGATCCCACAGGGTTCATCCGTGTCTGTAAACATATTAAATAATTTATCTGCCATAGCTTGATTTGAGCCCGTGACTTTCGGCACAGTAACGCCGAACGCTACCTCTGAACTTCCCCGGTCATCTGCCCTACCTTTTTTTTTTTTTTAAAAACATTACTATATTATTTTTTATATAATTATTTCTTACTCCAAAAAGTTTCTTATTATCATTAGATTATTTTAAAGTAGGCTCCTTAAACCTATCTAGTCGCTGGAGTTGATCGTCATTCATTTATTTATTTATTAAGAGCCTAATGGCAGAGAAACTGTTAGCATTATAGGGCCATATTTCTCTCCTTTATTAATTTATAATGACCTAATCTCTCCCCGCGTTAATAAATTATTTCTCTACTTAGGGTCACATGTTTTAGATAGCGAGCGGGTTCAGGCCCCATCCTTCTCTCTCATTAGTTTACTTTATAAATAACAATTAACAATAATATTTATAGCCCATAAATAAATTTATTTATTTATATATTGACAGAGGATCATTATTCAGTAGCTAATTGTACACCACATAATAACATTACTTAAACTTTTTCTAATCATTTTTAATTACTTATACATTTAAATATTATTTTTGAAAGTGGTAGAAATACATTTGTATAAAAAAAAAATCGTTAATTCTTTAAATTAATTTTAATGATTATTAGTTTATAATAAAATTTAAAATGTTGAAAATATCGCTCTTTGCTCTTTTATAGTTGTTAAAACATGACGTTTGCCGATATTTTTTAATTAATTCAAAACCAAACCCTTACATTCCTCAATACATAAAAAATTGGACTTATATCATAAAAAAAAATTCAGCTCAATTAAATAAATTAACGTTGTTATTTCGTTTCGACATATTTAGGATTTTCTCTTAAAATAATAAATTTTAACGTTATATTAATATAATAAATATTTAAATATATTTAATTTAATTTAAATTATTAACTGTTTTTTTTATTATTTTTCAGGTAAGAAACTTTAATAATCTCAGTTCAAGATTTAAGTAAGTGTTTTTGTTTTATTTTTTTTTAATAAACAGATTCACATTATATCTTATATTTACTAATTATTAAACTTTAAATTTATAATTAATTATTTGCTATAAATTCTGCATCTTAAATATTACTATTTAATATTCATGTACTTACCCATTAATCAAATAACATTACATTTTCATATTATATATCATATACCATAAAATTTTAGCCTCGTAATTTCCAGGAAGAAATAATTTAAAAATCCTTTGAAATGCGAAATATCTTTTCTTTTTTTTTTTATTTAATGCTCAATATAAGATCAATGATAATTTCGGTTTGAGAAGCTACCGGTAATTTAATTAGAAGCATGCGTTATTAGTCGTTTTTATTTCCTTTGATAGTTTCATACGAGATTATTTGTTTTTTGGTTAAATTTATTTACTCTATATAAATCTTTAATTCTATTTTCATTTTCGGAAATCATTTATCACCAGTAGTTAAATATTTATTTATTTTTTTCGATTATTTTTTTTTTTTTTTTTTAAATGATTTTATTGAATTGTACAACTGTAATATTATACATCTAGTACAAAGGCTGTATGAATAAACAAATGCATGAAAGGACGTGTAGAGGCACTACCCATTGGCAGCACTCTAATCGATTATTTAGAATTTAAAATAACACTTCCGATTCTCATTTATCGAATTGTTTATTCTTAGTAAAGTAAACGGTGCCTCACTGCAATAAAAAACTATGAAAAAATAATGATTTTACGGTGGATCAGTTAAAAATAATTTTACGCTTTCAAAGCCAACGGTAGAGCAAGGAGGCAATTCGTTCGAGTTCTTAAACGCAAGTATTTTTCACAAATTAGTTGGGGTTTTATTAGATGCAGAAGGGTAGAATTGTTACGACTCTTAAAGTAATAAACAGTTTTGATCTGCCATATCGGATTTCGAACACGAAATCTTTTCGAAAAAATACATGTATAGCTTAAGAACTGACTGAAATTCGAGAATCACAGAATCATAAGTATATATTATCTATAACAGTAAAGAAACGTTTTTCAGTCAGTTCTTTCAACTTCTTTAGGCGACGTTTCGAGACTAGGTTAGTCTCATATTCATGCCCTGACAGTGAAAAAATGAGCTCTTAGTAAAAACATTAAATAGCACACTAAAATAAATATAAAATGACACGTGTAAGTTGTAATTGGATAAGGTGTACTTACAAGTTCCAAAGAATTGACCAGTTTGTCATCAATCAGTTACTTCGCAATATATCATAGAATGTTTATATTGCAATAGCTATGATCAACGAGTAAGTAATCGATTTCAGGAACAGCAGTTTTATATAATTGTTGAATCATATTAGACTATTTATTATTATATCACCAA
Organism: Troilus luridus; assembly: GCA_964056705.1. Classification (NCBI taxonomy): domain Eukaryota; kingdom Metazoa; phylum Arthropoda; class Insecta; order Hemiptera; family Pentatomidae; genus Troilus; species Troilus luridus. The sequence continues at coordinate 44,303,715 of OZ057417.1, read as the reverse complement.
GAATTAATTAAATTTGCATAACACGAGCTTAGACTTTGAACATCCGATTTTTTGTTTACAGCGCGTTTTTTATATTTCTCTATAGTTATCATTGCTTTTATATTCCGTTTGAAGCTATTTTTCTCTTGGTGTATCACCTTAGGTGCATCAAATTTAAATATATGTTGAGTATTTAACCAGATCAAACAGCGCTCACTGCACATTTTAGAAATACTCACTTACACGTGTCATTTTAAATTTATTTTAGTGTGCTATTTAATGTTTTACTAAAAGCTCATTTTTAGTGTCATGAATATGAGACTAACCTAAACTCGAAACGTCGCCTAAAGAAGTTGAAATAACTGACTGAAACTCAAGAACCAAAACATAATAGTGTTACGGTCAGAGCGGAAAGTAGGACCGGCTTCTGATCTGCCTAGAGCGGATTAGGCAAACAATGGGATTAAGCGGAAGGGATTATAGAATGGCGTAGAACCTTCTAGATCGGTCTAGGTGGTCCTCGTCCGTGTTCCGAGTAATGCCCCACCACGACCTACCTTGCCTATATAAAAAGGACAGCGTTTTCGGCCGCGGTAGTCAGTAACGAGTAGTATTAAGGCAGTAGTAATAAGACGAGTCTGTAATAAGCCAGTGAGTAGCAGTCGTTAACTAGTGGCAGTGTGTGTGAGTTAGTTAGTATTAGTATCAGTCTGTAATAAGTGCTTAGTGAGCAACAGTGACAATTAGTGACCGTGTAATAAGTGTAATAAACTGTGTGGCAGTTTGTCATATTTGGAGAGTCTTACGGTCGGTGGACTTTAGTTAGCGAACTGTAAGTGTTAATTTGTAATTGTAAACTATAGTGTAATATTATTGTATTTGTACAAATTTATATAAATAGTTTAGTTACTTAGTATAAACAATAACTTATATTATTTGTATATTATCTTAGAAATTAGATAACATTTAGTAGAATATTATTATTGTAAATTGATATTAGTTTAATAATTTAACTGTTTTAAATAATCTCATTGTATTCTTTCTAATTTGTTAATAAATATTAGATTCTTGAATTAAGTAATAGTTTAGTCCATTTTACACCCAGTAGCCCGTAACAAATTGGTGTCAGAAGTGGGATCTTGTGTAATTGTTATTTTGTCTTGCATTTTGTAATAATTGGGCTACTGTTTGAAAAATGGCTTCTCAAAGTCTTAAATTAATGGATTTAAAAGTTGCGGATTTAAAACGGGAACTAGAAGAACGTGATCTGGATTCTTCCGGAAATAAAAGTGTACTGCAACATCGCTTGCGTCAATTTTTTGTAGAGTTAGGGGAAAATCCAGATGACGTTCTGTTTGAAACTGATTTAAGCAAGTTGTCTGCAACTTTTAAAAATGAATTAGGTACTGTTAAGAATGAGTTAAGCAATGTAGAAAATAAGCTAGGTAATGAATTAAGCAGTGTTAAAAATGAACTAGGTAATGAATTAAGCAGTGTTAAAAATGAACTAGGTAATGAATTAAGCAGTGTTAAAAATGAACTAGGTAATGAATTAAGCAGTGTTAAAAATGAACTAGGCAATGTAGAAAATAAGCTAGAGTCTAAATTAGGCACATTAGAAACTAAGTTAATGGAAAATGTAGATAATAAAGTAGCTGATGTAGAATCTAGGTTAGGAGAAAAATTGAATTCAATTGAAAGCAAACTTAGGCAAAGAGTAGAAGCTCTAGAGGGACGTATGAGCAATCCACCGACGAACGACACCGACCTTTCCTCCGAGGGCAGCAATCGTAATAGCATTATATCCGCCTATAATGGGACGCCACCAGCTCACAACACCGTTCCAGTATTCGACGGAAAGACGCCGTGGGAGGACTACATGACTCTCTTCGAGACAGCTGCTTCGATCCACGGGTGGTCACAGGAGACCCAAGCTTCAGCGTTATGCCTGGCCTTGCGTGGAGACGCCTTGGGAGTTCTGCAGGGGATACCCATGTCGGAGCGGTCCAACTACGGGGAGCTGATCAGAAGACTGGAGATGCGTTTCGGCCACCGCCACATGGACCAGCTGTATCGCTCACAGCTGAGAAGCAGGGTCCAGAAGACCAGCGAGACTTTGCAGGAATTTGAAGCGGATATTGCCCGGCTGGTAAGGAACGCCTACCCATCGGTCACCGACGATGTCTACGAAAGCTTGGCTGTCGACAAATTCCTGGATGGACTTCGGGACCCAGAGACACAGCAAGCAGTGAAGCTCGCCAGGCCGAAAACTTTAGGAGACGCATTATCCCAGGCCATGGAGTTCGAGGCTGTTAGACAGTCTGTACGGGGCCATGCGCGAGTACGAGCAGCAGAAGCGGAGCCAAATGCGGTCCCCAGCGTCGAGGAAATTGTGACGAAAGTTTTGGAGGCTCTCAGGACCCATAAGAAGGAGATACGCTGTTGGGGCTGCGGCCAGCTTGGACATCCTAGAAGCAAATGTCCAACCCGTAACGTCAAAGCACCCAGGAAGGCCATCAGAGTTGCGTCGATAGGAAGCAGAACGAACAGTTTCTACGTTGATGGGATGGTGAACGGGCAGCTGCGAAGTCTTCTAGTGGATACCGGAGCGAGCATGACGATCTTGAACTCGAAGACACTTCCAGCTGAGAAGATCATACCGACCACTTGGGCATTACGGACTGCAACGGGACAGCCAGCCAAGGTCTACGGGGAGACAGATGCCACCTTCCACATCGGGGGCCAACATCTGAAGCACCTCGCTCTCGTGGCAGATATAGATGAGGACGTCATACTGGGTATGGACTTTATGATCACATACGGGATCAAGCTGGATATGTCGAGAGGTGTGATGACGCTAGGAGACGAGGAAGTCATACTTCGGCAGGAAAAGGACTTCTGCGCTCGAGTGCTGCTACCAGAAGACACCGCTTTACCTGCACGGAGCCAAATCGTGACGCATGGGACGGTCGAAGGGCATCTACCCGCGGGTCAATGTGCACTACTCGAACCTGGAAGGCACGAAGAACAAGAGGTTGGACGCGGCATACTGGTTGCTAGGTCTCTCATCAAGATCGGACCTACCACTCCAATTCGGCTAATGAACCTGAACAGCTTCCCGGTAACGCTAAAGAAAGGAACACCGGTCGGGGAGTGTACAACCGCTACCTCAGTGGTTCGTCAGCTGCAACGTCGTCCCACCGAGCTCCGAGGACTGCCAGAAGAACTAAAAGGATTTGTTAACGAGTCATGCCGCGACCTTTCACCTGAACAGAGCGAGGAGGTGAAAAACATGATTACCCGATGGCATGACGTCTTCGAGATCGGACCAGGACCACGGGGCAGAACGGATATCGTCCAGCACAAGATTGACACTGGGGATGCGAAGCCCATCCGACAGGTTCCGCGGAGGCTGCCGTTAGCCAAACGGGAGGACGCCGAGGAGATTATAAAGGAGATGGCGGCTGACAGTGTCATTGAGCCTTCGAGTAGCCCCTGGATGTCTCCTGTTGTATTGGTGAAGAAGAAAGACGGCACAACGAGGTTCTGCGTAGACTACCGTCTTCTGAACAATGTCACCAAGAAGGACAGCTATCCGCTTCCCAGGATTGACGATACGCTGGACACCCTAGAGGGGTGTAAACTCTTCTCTACTTTGGATCTCCGCAGTGGATATTGGCAGGTTGGATTGGCACCTGAAGATAAAGAGAAGACGGCGTTTTCAATTGGCACTGGGCTCTGGCAGTTTACAGTAATGCCGTTCGGGCTTTGCAATGCTCCTGCCACATTCGAGAGGCTGATGGAAAACGTGTTAAGAGGTCTCTCTTGGGAAGTATGCCTGGTTTACCTAGACGACATTATTGTGCTGGGAAAGTCCTTCGCTCACCATCTGAAGAATCTGGAGAAGGTCTTCGAACGACTGCGTGCAGCGAACCTAAAGTTGAACCCGAAGAAGTGTAATCTCTTCCGAAGGCAAGTCAACTACCTGGGGCATATTGTGTCAGACAACGGAGTTGCTGTTGACCCAGAGAAGATAACAGCGATCACCGACTGGCCAGTACCTCGAGATAAGCACCAGGTGAGAAGTTTTCTCGGGCTCTGCACCTATTACCGGAGGTACGTGAAAGGATTTGCTGACATCGCAAAACCTCTTACCAGGCTTACCGAGGAGAAAAGGACTTTCCATTGGGACCACGAGTGCCAGGCATCCTTCGAGGAGCTGAAGAGAAAATTGAGTAGTGCTCCTATTCTGTGCTATCCACGTCCCGAGGGCAAGTTCATACTCGACACAGATGCCAGCAACATCGCCATTGGAAGTGTCCTCTCTCAGCTCCAAGACGGAGAAGAAAGGGTGATTGGATATTTCAGCAAGGCACTCTCAGCTCCGGAGCGCAACTACTGTGTCACAAGGAAAGAGCTTCTGGCAGTAGTAAAATCTATAGAGCACTTTCATAAATATCTATACGGAAGAAGGTTCCTGCTGAGAACGGACCACGCGGCTCTAATGTGGCTGCTGCGATTCAAGTCACCGGAGGGACAAGTGGCGAGGTGGATCGAGCGCCTTCAAGAGTATGACTTTGAATCTGCACATCGTTCTGGAACGAGCCACAGGAATGCGGATGCACTGTCAAGAAGACCTTGTGATGAAGGCTGCAACCATTGTTCTCGACAAGAAGAGAAGCAGGCAGTGGTGTTGAGGACTACAGTTGTCATGGACAGTTGGCAAGATGCAGAGGTGTCAAAGGGACAGGACGAGGACCCGGATTTAAAACAGATAAAGGAATGGAAAATATCGGGGCGAGGAAGACCGGCCTGGCAGGATATTGCTTCAATGTCGAAGAATGTAAAAACGTACTGGGCCCAATGGAACTCCATTTTAGTGGACAACGGGCTGCTGAAACGGGCATTGGAGAACGCGGAAGGAGATCAGCGCAGGCTACAGCTCATCGTTCCAAGGAATAAAGTGCCCGAAGTGCTTAGGGAACTACATGACGGTGTAACTGGCGGCCATCTTGGAGTTCACCGTACATTGGAAAAAGTTCGTGAACGCTTTTACTGGGCAAACCTTAAGGACGATGTGTTGGACTGGTGCAGGCGTTGTGCGACTTGTGCGGCTTCTAACGGACCAACAAGAAGAAAGAAGGCCCCTATGAAGAAGTACAACGTGGGAGCACCGTTCGAGAGGATAGCGATTGACATCGCTGGCCCTTTCCCTGTGACAGACGAAGGCAACCGATATATTCTCGTGGCCATGGACTATTTTTCTAAGTGGGTGGAAGCGTATGCCCTTCCGAATCAAGAGGCAGTCACGGTTGCAGACGTACTTGTGAAGCAGCTCGTCAGCCGGTTTGGAGTACCCATGGAACTTCACGCTGACCAGGGAAGAAACTTTGAGTCTGCAGTCTTCTCCGGGATGTGCGAAGCACTGGGAATACGGAAAACCAGGACGACACCTCTTCACCCTCAATCGGATGGCATGGTGGAGCGCATGAACAGGACAATGGGTCGATATTTGTCTAAAGTGGTCTCCGAGTATCAGCGAGACTGGGACCAGTATCTTCACTTGTTCTTGTTAGCCTACCGGAGTTCAGTCCATGAAGCAACGGGGCAGACCCCCGCAAATGTGGTCTTCGGCCGAGAACTTCGTTTGCCTTGTGATCTGAAATTCGGGTTCAAGCCAGACGAGGAAGTTAACGGAGAGGAATACGTCACGAATCTACGGAAGCGGATGGATAATATCCACGAAAAGGTTCGTGCAAACATCCAGGGAGCCAGTGACAGAATGAAGGAGCGTTACGACATCAGGGCAGAGAAAGGTGGATTCCAACCTGGAGATTTGGTCTGGCTACATGATCCTCGAAGAAGGCGAGGCTACTCACCTAAACTTCAGAACTCCTGGGATGGCCCGTTTGAGATCATCAATAGGATAAACGACGTCATCTATAGGATCAGAAAGCAGCCAAAAGGAAAACCCAGGGTAGTCCATTTTAATAGACTGGCCCCATACAAAGGAGACCATGGCCCGACAAAAGACCAGCAAGTCAGGTACCTCAACAACGTGGAGGCCAGTAAGGTATCAGTTGCACAACCTAAGGTACAAGGTTCCCGTGGAGTAACTCAGGCAGTATACAGAGATATCTTCTCGTTACCCGCGGACTATTCTCTGGCCCATTGTGTAGCCGAAGATCTGAGGACTTCCCGAGGGATTGCAACCGTCTTCAGGAAGAAGTTTGCTGGAACTGAGGAACTGGAACGCCAAGGACCACGCGTCGGGAAAGCACTCCACCATACGCACGAAGGACGACACCTGTTCTACTTAGTTACCAAGTGTGCTACTGATCAGAAGCCCACATATGACGCACTGCGGCGAAGCCTCGACGACCTGCGGAGTAAGCTTCTGAGACTGCGTGTCACCAAGCTCGCGATCCCTAAGTTGGGCTGTGGATATGACGGCCTGGAGTGGAAGGTTGTCAGGAACATACTTGAACAGATATTCGCCAACTCTGGAGTCGCCATATTGGTGTGCACGTTCAACCCCTGGAAAGGAAATGCGTCTCCATCGAGGGAAGCTCATGACCGCCCGATTTCTCCGGACTATGCTCTGGGGCAGAGCACTTTTAAGGAGGGGGCAGTGTTACGGTCAGAGCGGAAAGTAGGACCGGCTTCTGATCTGCCTAGAGCGGATTAGGCAAACAATGGGATTAAGCGGAAGGGATTATAGAATGGCGTAGAACCTTCTAGATCGGTCTAGGTGGTCCTCGTCCGTGTTCCGAGTAATGCCCCACCACGACCTACCTTGCCTATATAAAAAGGACAGCGTTTTCGGCCGCGGTAGTCAGTAACGAGTAGTATTAAGGCAGTAGTAATAAGACGAGTCTGTAATAAGCCAGTGAGTAGCAGTCGTTAACTAGTGGCAGTGTGTGTGAGTTAGTTAGTATTAGTATCAGTCTGTAATAAGTGCTTAGTGAGCAACAGTGACAATTAGTGACCGTGTAATAAGTGTAATAAACTGTGTGGCAGTTTGTCATATTTGGAGAGTCTTACGGTCGGTGGACTTTAGTTAGCGAACTGTAAGTGTTAATTTGTAATTGTAAACTATAGTGTAATATTATTGTATTTGTACAAATTTATATAAATAGTTTAGTTACTTAGTATAAACAATAACTTATATTATTTGTATATTATCTTAGAAATTAGATAACATTTAGTAGAATATTATTATTGTAAATTGATATTAGTTTAATAATTTAACTGTTTTAAATAATCTCATTGTATTCTTTCTAATTTGTTAATAAATATTAGATTCTTGAATTAAGTAATAGTTTAGTCCATTTTACACCCAGTAGCCCGTAACAATATATATAATTAACTGGAAATATAGAAACCATTTAATCGCATTTAGTTTTTCGAATAGCTTCAATATTGTACATCTCCTGATATATTGAAGATACACGCTTAAAAATTAATTTAATTTAACAATAAATAGTGTAAGCATTTTAAAATTAAATCCACATAGTATCAATATTACCAGAGTATATAAGTCTAGGAAACCCTAACCTATGAGGAAAATCCTGTGGAAACATGAGGTGTTTTCTTTAGTCTTGTAGAACTGAAATAATTACAGAAGGGGGTGTTGCTAAATAAATAAGACAAAATCAATGGCATGAGAGACATGAGAACAACCAGCTGATAAACGCCTGATTTTTCCACTTTTTATTAACATTTTCACTGAGGCCTCATCTTAAACCTTTTCTATGTTTTAATGACACGATCTATTGTTTGTCTGCCTCGCTATATTTTCGTAGTGGAGTTTTATTGGATATCTAGGTATTCGAGACTATATTGGTTTAGGTGGATAATTAGTTTTTTTACCTTAAAATATATGTTAAAACATATATATTTAGTTAAAACATAGCGTTTTGTCATTCTCTAGCTTCGAAATTTAAAAAAAAATACTTTATTTAAAGAACCCAAGTTTTCATTTTTTTAAATATATATTTACAAGTTTTGTATATTTGTATGAACTAATTCTATATTATATTCATTAAATTAGCGTATAACTACTTATTTTGATTCATCTCCTCTTGATAACCTTATCTTTTTTTAAAAATTATTTTTATGAACTTTAATATCAATATATATTATAATTTTTTTTTTTTATTGCCAAAAAATTAATATTATAATTAGTATTATTCATTCTTATGTAACAACTTTCTATTCCCCAAAGTAGCGGGTTCGCAGCCCGGCAACTTAGTCTTTTTTTCAAGGGAGTAAAAATCGTTAGTTATGCGGTCCTTTGGTGGGAACGTAAAACGGAGGTATCCAGGCTTTAAAGATACATATCCTCATTATACATGGGTATGCAAAATTTAGTACTCCCACTGTAGCATCTTCCGATACACCATAGCAGCATAAAAGTAATGTAAAATAAATAAACAAAGCAGACGATTATTCCATATTAAATAGTTGAACTGTTAACTATTTATTAGTATTACAAATATTTGTCAAATGATTCAATACAAACTAACGAAGATGCCAAATTCGATTATATTATACAGAAAAGTAATCATTAATTATAGATAATCAAAATAACGATTGTGTATTTTGACATATTCATATAAAGTCATATATAAGGCACAACAAATTTTTTAAAAACATAGGTAAAATATGTTCTAGGATACGCACTGATATTAATGGACCTTTAAATAGTTCTTCCAATCTCCCGAAAAAAAATGTTTTCACATTCCATTGGCATCGAACTTTTTATTTGAAACACTTAGTATTTGTATCGACTATATCGTCATTCGCTAAATATGAATGTTGTCGTTACTTTTAAGTAACTGTGATTGCTGCAGGGGATTTGAGGACATAGAACGACAAATAAAAAAACCTGTACCACTACAACCCGTGAACAGGTCTGGGGGTCAGTACATGGTAGAAACTGTACTGTTTCATGGATAACAGTTGTGCAGGGAGGTGATTTGTCCTAGATCGCTTAACCGCCAGATTTCCCCTCCTTATTTTGGGTACCCACTTTATCTCTATAAAGCCTCTGCTAGTTTAGCCCCAGGAGAGTCCTAGATCCTATATGACCCATCTCCGGCCTCTAAAAGATTAAATAAATGTCTGGCCAGCAGCAGGATTTGAACCATGATTTTCGGCATGGCAACACAGTGCTCTACCACTAATCCACTCCGCTCCCCGAAGTACGAAAAATTCCTTATTTTTTCTATATACTATGCTTATTACTGTTATGAAGATTTTTTTAACGATCTAGTAGATTGCTTCGAATCGCTTACGATCCACCGAACATGGTACTTATTGGAATCACTCAACACATGTTTAAAGGGCATAACACATGTCGGAAGCACACGTGTGTTATCAGAGTATAATAACCTACGCAGCTCTCCCCTCGGCACAATCGGGTTTCGCAACCCCTCCTGGAAAGGTTTCCGAATTGGAGGATTAAGACCAACTCAAACAAATCCCACCAAATTAATTTCACCCTTCTTCGGAAACTTACCGCATCCTGTTCCCGGGGCACCTTTAATAACGGCTCAGTTGTAGGAGGGTTGATCAGTGGTAGTGCGCTGGGTTGCCGTGCCGAAGGCCCCTGGTTCAAATCTGGGTGTAGTAGATAATTTATTTAATATGTTAACACCTGGAGATGAATCCTTTGGGATCTGGAGATACTCTTGGGTCTCCTGCAACCTTACCGCACTAACCGTAACTGTTGTCCTAGATAAATAGTATGATGAAGAAAAGATCCACTGTATATATCCTGAGTAGTGTAGAAAATCGTCGGGGTGTGATCGAAGAATTTGATACAAATTAGGAAAATTCCTAAAATTTGTGTCTGCGTTTCTAACTTTTAGACCAGCTTCGGACCTGAGAAAAAACGTCTAAGAAAAATAAGATCTATATTACATTGCCAAAGAAAAAGTAAAGTTCATTGGAATTTACAACTGCATTATACAACAATAGGACTGAGTTGCCAAGCCAGAAATCCTGGTTCAAAGCCCGCTTTTATTTAGTCTGTTTGCAGCCACAGATGGATCATATGGGGTCTAGGATTCTCTTGGGGCTCACCCAGCCTCTACAAAATGTTATAAAAATAGGGTATACAAAATAAGGGACAAATCTGGCGCTTTAGGACCTCCATGCAGAACCGTTGTCCATGAAATAGTACAGTCTCTACCATGTACTGAACCCCAGACCCGTTCACGGGTTTTATTGGTACAGTTTTTTTATTTTTTATTGTACAACTAGCAGTAGACAGGAATGATACATATTGGCTAGTAGAGAAAGATTTAGAAATTATATGAATATGATTAAGAGATATTATCTATAATTAAGACAAGTAGAGAAAATACCCAGTGGTATATAAAAATATATATTAAATCAAAAAATGGTTTAAAAATTTGGCACTCAGCGCTTATTATTATTAAATTATTATTAACATAAAAAACTCGTTGAATAAAGTCACTGGAAATGAAATTTCAATAAACAAAATTTTCATTATTCCATTTTTAATAATTATTACCGCGTAATTATTAATAATGAATCTATGTTTATGTTGGATGTAATAATAATTAACCTTAATATTGTTTAATAAAAATTATTTCTTCATGTTTTATTATAATTAGGCTGCTGTATGATTTTCAATTTAGATTAAATTTGAATGTTAATAAAGTTATGGAATCTAATGATGATTTTTTCAGGATGGATATTATACATTAATCTTATTGTATATGTATATAATAATTGTTATTTTACTTTAAAAAAATATTATATTAATATAAGTGGACAATGTTAAGTTATTAATACTATTTCATCTCCTAAAACTAGTGAAAGTGATATAAAGAAATTTAATAATTACAAAAATAAATTAATGTTCAAATTAATAATCACTTATAGGTACATATACATGTACATGTTAGCCAATGTTAATTCATTTTTAATTTAATTGCTTTGAATTACAGTTCATAGCCTTTGAGAATTAGTTATTTAATCAGTTAGCATTTGGAGTAATTTGGCATTCCGAAAAATTACTAAGTCGTTTCATTATCTATTCACAATGATACTCGGTTTTCTGCTTTTGAGAGGAATTAACATTTTCGCTCTTGACGCTAAAGTGAATTTTATACGAAAAGATTATCAAGTAAACATTGGTCGGTTGCCTTAAGATGTTTTAATTTCCCAACCCCCCTCCCAATTATCAATTTATAATTTTAAGGGATCACTTATTATCTTATAAACAAAGAGATTAATTTATGAGTGCTAGCGATTGTTTAACGTTTAAAGTCGTGTGTCGGTATTAGCTGTTAAAAGGCGGTTACTTTGACGCCAGTTTATGAATACGTGAATTATTTTCATTTGTTTAGAAATTAACAATACGAGTTTGTCGCTTCATTTACCTTAACAGCTATTGTAAATTCTTTTTCATACTCAAATAATGTGTTTATTTCTCGATCTGGAATAAATTTGGGCTCCTGAAAATAACAGTGCATTATTCGGTTAACGGGAATTAGTTCAGTGGTCTAATATTCCTTGGTTATGCCGTCCTTCAGAGTGGGCGTAAAATGGCTGCCATGAGTCAGTCAATAAAGTGATATAGAATAAATAAACAACATATACTTCTTAACGTCTTTCATATTTATACATATCTTAAATCATTGTTCTAGGTTCTTTAAAAATAAATATTAAAACATTTTAGTCATAAAAGTTACGCACTAATAAAACTTCATAATATCCCTCCCGCCAAAAAATTAGGATAATTTGTTGTACGATGAATCCCCAAGGATCAAAATATACTTTTGGAAAAACTATACAGAGAAAATTTTTAATTCGTCAGAATTAAGGTCAATGAACTTCAATACAGTAATAAAATAGTTAAATTTTTTAACATTTGCACGTAAATATCCTTCTCAGATTTCAAATATTTATTAATTGGTTGTAGTGGTAGAGTTGCTATATTTAATGTAATTATTTATATTTAAAAAAATTTTTTGAAGAGAAAATATTTGTTCTGGCCGGGATTCGAACCCGGGTCCTCTGCTGTATTTTTTCTGTTCAAAACAAAAATATTTAAAAATATGCAGATGACCCGGGTTCGAATCCCGGCCAGGTCAAACCTTTTCTCTTCAAAACAAAAATATTTAAAAATAAATACCATCAAAATAACAATTAATAAAAATAAATTGTAAATATTTATAATTAATATTACCTCCATTGATGTTATATAGTATATCATAATAGAATCATTCAGAGTTATATGTTAGTTAATGTTTTGGAAAATTTATTTTTAATCTGTATAATGAAAATTTTTGATTTATAAGTTTGAAATAAATAAATATTAGAATAAAAAACTCTTAATTAATTGGCAGTTTTGTTATTATTATTTTTTTTTTACGGCAACTTTTAGACTTACTTTTGATGAAGTTTTGAGAATCGTGTCACAAGCTTTGAAGATGAAAAAGCATATTTTAATCAAATTAGATATTTTTTTGAAGATTTCAGTTGCTGTTTTAGCAAATCAAATATTGTAAAGTATTTCAAATTTAGTCGGTATAGTTATCAATGTGTGTACATAAATTTACATAATATCCGAGTAACTATAATGGTTATTAATTACAATATCTATTATTGCATCTAATATTACGGTGAAATTGAATAATATGCTTGTGTGGCTCGCACGGACATGATGAAGCACCATCTGTGATACAATGAATAATTGTTTAATTATTCAAATTATATCTTATCCCAAGGTTCAATAATTATACTAATTCTTGGTTAAATAAGTTAATTTTTTGAAATAAATAGTTCAATGTTTAGTATTTTATTTGCTAATGATTAGTTTTAAAAAATCTACAGTTTCTTCTGTGTCACATATCAGTTTAAAATATTTTTCTAAAAAGATAAGTATTTTTTATTTATTTCATTAATATTTCAGTTGATTAGTTTTTTTTATTTATTTACTTTTAAATGGATTAAAAAAAAAAGGTTAAATACTACTAGCTATTAATTTAAAAAAATGTTAAATACTGTCGTCATCGTTTCTAAGCTGGGTTTTATCATCGTACCTCCCAGACTAAATCACTTTTTGAGGGTAAATAGTAATTTATAACAATTTTGAGTTTTAAATGATGTATAAATAATATTTTCTCTTCAAAAATAAAAATAATCACCATCAAAAGGACAATAAATAAAAATACATTATAAATATAAAAATAAAATTGACCCAAGTCAACAAGATCCCAATTAAAGTAATGTTCAATGAACATTCTTCCCCGTGTATACATCGCAAAAATTGCGAGAACACGGGAATATAGGATCGGTGAAGAGAACGGATTTGTCTGGCTTGGATACGACCCCTAGTAGCTCAGTGGTTTAGAGCACTGCACCGGAGATGCAGATGACCCGGGTTCGAATCCCGGCCAGGACAAATCTTTTCTCTTCATAAATAAAAATATTTAAATATAGTAATAAAAGTTTAGTCCTAAAAATAAAAAAAAATCAGTCCGTTTACCGCCGAAATTAATATCAGTTAGATCACTCTTAATGCAATCCTCCCACCTACGCCTTGGTCTATCAATCTGACGTTTCCCAGTCGTTTCAGAGCTTATTAAATTGTTAAGAAATCGTTCGTTTCTTAGCTTAACAATTTTTTAATTGTTATTTTTTTATAATTTTATTTATTAGGTTTTTATTTTATAATTGTCAAAAATTGGCATTTTTGAGTTAAGCCATTTCAATTCAGGAACGACATATCTGATATTCCATTTCTAACACTTTTTCTTAATAAAGTCATATTTCGAATTGTATCATGTTTGTACTTGAAGTTTTATAGGAATAATTAAATAAGTTAAAATAATAAAGCATTTCTGATGATTAATAATTTCAATATCATCATTATAATAGAAATGTTTTGCTTTAATTATACCCAAATTTTTATATTTTTAACACATGGATTTTTCGTTGTTCTTTTGAAGGAGTGAAATTTAATTCAATTCAGGGTAAATTTTTTTTTTTTTCCGAACGTTTATGCAATATTATGCCTTAGCTATGTACTATATTTGTGATATTCGGAATTATTTTAAATAATGTTGTTATGATGATAGCATTAATATTCGATTCTGATTTTTTTTAAAATTATTTAATTTGTAGATAAAAATTGTCCTTCCGTGTTTAATAGTTAGTGAAATGTCATTTCATTTAAGTTTTATGCAATATTATTTCTTATAATGTACTATATTAGTGATATTTAAGAAATGTCTGATATATAAATAATTTAGTAATGGTGATAGCGTTGTCAACTCTATAACAGTGATTTTTTATTCCTTCTGGGCTATTAAGAGGGGCTCTATTGTACATATATTGTATATATTTACATGTTTAATCGTGTATATATATTAGTATATAGGGGAACGATCTAATAGACTGCCTGTTGATATTATATTCAGGAAACTCGGTTGCATGCCGCACGGACTTTGCTGAATGAGAAGAGAATCGCATTTCCCATTGCGGTTTCCGTACACTACAGTTGAGATAATTTGAATTAAAATACACTCTCTTACATCCCGATGTACATTTCAATGAAATTACCGGAGTATTGTGCTTTATTGTGTATGTATTGTTTTACTGCGAATTTATACGATTTCGGTAAAAAAAAAAGTGTCGTGTTTCATGGACAACGGTTCTGCAAGGGGGTGACTCGTCCTAGGTCACGCTCAACCGCCAGATTTTCCCCCTTATTTTGTGTACCCTATTTTAATATTTTATAGTGGCTGGGTGAGCGTCAGGAAAAATTGGTTTTATCTCAATTAAGGGTACCCTCTTTATGCAGGCTGGGTGAGTTCTAGTAATCGTATTTGTTATATATTTTCCTCCTTCATTCGCCTGATCTCAATGTTTTTTTTCTTTCGCATTGTAATATAATGTTTTAAAATTATTTTTAACAGACATAAAATATTCCATAAAAATTTTAATGGATTAAAATTTATTTCCTTTCAAAGAGATAAACAAAGTTTCTATTTTTAATTAATTAATAAAGTGTTATGTTACCAAGTACAATACAATGGAATCTTTGTTGAGACTGTACTATTTCTAGGACGATTGTGCAAAGTCGTATGTCAAGATTTTGCTGTATAGAGGTTGAGTGGGCCGAAGAAGGGTCTGGATCTCACAGGGTTTGTCCATGGCCGTTTTCAAATTGATAATTAATTTACCTCCCACATTTTCCAGATTTGAATCTCCCGAGTTCCATCAACTCTTACGAATAATTTCGATTAGTTATGCAACTTTGAGTACTCATGAAAAGAAAAATCCTTGTGAAATATTATCACAAAACTGATAAGAAAAATAATAAGAATAGACAAAAAAATGTTTTTGACACAAACTTAGTCAATAATATAATTTAACATTAAAGAGCTGTAATGATAGAACCAATGACGGGTCTTCGGTTCAGTACATGGTAGAGACTTTTCTGTTTCTAAGCTAACGGTTGGGCAGGGAGGGGATTTTTATGAGATTACAGACCCGCCAGGTTTTTCCCCAATCACAGAGGCTGGGTGAACCCCAGAAGGGTGTGTAGATCTTACATGGTCCATTCGTGGCTGTTAATTGATTAATTAATTTATCTACTACAACCGGTTTTAAACCAGAACTTTTAGTTCAACAACTCTACACACCCCTTTTGAAAAAATTAAAAAAATAAAATTTTTAAAAAATGACAGTGATGTCTAGGGCAAAGTGTTTCTTTTCTCTTAGAAGGTCGCTATAAAGGACTCCGAAAGGGCTCTTCAGGGATGTTTTGAAATATTGTCCAAAGTAGTCCTTCGTCCTCTCGCACTCAAATATAAAACTCAGGAAAGAGTAATAAATTTAAATTACCCTTGAATTTGTATTTACTCGAGACTTTCTTGGGCGTAGAGTATTTATAGTTTTTAATATGGGAAGTCACCTAACATACGGATCAGTATTTTCTTGTTTTAGTGGAAAAATGCCAACGAAAATAAACTAATAATTAGATTAATTATGACATCGCGGTTTCTTAGCCCGGCAGGTGGAGTACATAATCCTTAGTTATACCGTCCTTTGGAAGAGACTTAAAACGGGGGCTCTGGGCCCCAACGATGGCAGGTACTCGTTAAAAATATCTATTCTAATCAAACCTGATAGACGCTTACCAGTGGCCAGTCGGCTTTTTTTTTTTTTTTTTTTTTTAGTATAGCTTACAAGATAAATAAATTTAAGGAATAAATCAAAATTATTGATGTAATTAATTAATAATAATAAAGTTTTGCGAACTGAATTGAAGATTGAATGCTGATACCAATCACTGCAATCAAATGCCCTCCCATCAATTAAAATTATAATAAATTCTACTAAAATAAAAGAACATTGTTTTATTTATTTGTTTTTATTAGTTTATAACAAAGTAAAGCTTTTTAAAGTAAGAATCACGCTTATTGAAATAATTTGAAGGCTTAGTGAACCCGAAGGCTCGAAGCCAATACCACCAATCTGTTTATAAACATCCGTCTTTAAAACTTAAAATAAATTCTACTAATTATTACTAACCCTCTTTCAGTGTATTACTTAGCACAGGAACCTACTATGCTCACGATAACGGGATCGCAGTCCAACAATTGGCCTTGAGATTTCTTAAAGAAAGTAAAAAAATCAATTGTTATACCGTGCTCCGGAGGGGACGTAAAATTGTGCTCCAAAGTGCTGTGTTAAGTACTCGTTAAAAATCCCTATCCTAATTGTACCTGGATGGTCAAAAATTTAGAGGACCACTGTTGCATCGTCCGATTAGCCATAGTAGCATAAAGTGACTCTTATTGGCTCATAATTTTTCATATTTTCATATTACCAACAAAGGTAAGTGACATCGATGTGGAAAAACCTTAAGCAAGTTTTCCGGGTTGAGACCCCACTGTAGCCGAAGATGATGTGTCCCTTACACAATTGTACAGAATACCACCCGTGGGTCTCCCCCCTAACATTTCATGCTTTTTTGTAGCGAAGCGTTATCCCTCAGATGGGGCGGGTGTCCCCCAGTCCCCCTCCCCCCGTTCTACATAAAGGGCCTATCCTCCTTATAGGGAGTCCTCCGTCGAATAAATGTCCTTATTGTGAGGAGTTACTCTTCACCGTCCAATAAATAGGGTTCTACAGCTTTATTCCGTCACGGCCAATAAATCTTCCAATATAGTAACGGCTTAAACTGTTCAGTAATTTTTAATGATTTATATGTAATAAAAAGTTTTATTGGCCGTTATTTCTTTCACTTATCTATGAATGATGTCTCGGGTTTTATTATGTTGATTATTTTCCATGACTAGAACTTAATTTTAGGTAATTATTTACTTTTTAAGTACTTAAGTACCTCTTCTTCTTCTCTCAGCGCTGTGGTCCTTGGCCTCCTCGACAATTTTCATCCATTTATCAAATATTTCTTTTGGTTAAGACTCTACTTATTTAGGAAAACGCGATAGCGCTTCCCTCATCACAATGAACTAATTTTTCACAAAATTGGACTTAACCACTCACTAACCGGTTTTACCAAATATATACCAAAAACTGTACCAGTACAACCCATAAAGGGTCTGGGGTTCAGTACATGGTAGATACTATACTGTATCTTGAACAACGGTTGTGCAGGGAAGTGATATGCGCTAGGTTATCAACCGCCTAATTTTTCCACTTTTTTAGGGGGTTTGCTATAGTAATAATAATAACGTCTTTATTCTAGGACCTTAAGAATAACAATATAGGTGTTGTAAGCTATTTTGCCTTAGGGTGTAAAATAATTACATTTAATTAATTATTACAAGTAATTTAGTAAGTGAGAAAGAATAAAAAAAATAATGAACAAAAAATGCGAATTACTTCCAATAACAATATTTTAAAAACAGATTAGAAGAAGAGAAATAAATAAAAAATTTAAATAAGTTAACAATAATTACATAAGAGAAACAATTTATAGTTGCAAATATATCAAATTTATGCCTAGAAAAAAACAAAAAATAATGAAGAAAAATTAAACACTACTATCAGAGATTTACATTTAATCCCTTAATGACTTTTATAGAGGCTGGGTGAGCCCCAGGAGTTCCTACAGATCCCGAAGGGTATATCCGTGGCTGTTTGCAGATTAAATAGTTTATCTGTCAAAGCTCAATTTGAAACCAGAGCCTTCTGCTCAGCTATTCTGAAGTCTGAGCTACACCCCTCCTTTTAAATAAATAAGAATAATTATACTTTTATTTGTAATCACATTCAACCACCAGGTTTTCTCCTTTATAATGACTACTCACTTTATAGAGGTTGGCTGAAACCCAAGAATCGTCGATCCCACAATTTTCAATATATATACTAATATATTTTTTTCAAGGAATATCATATATGCCGTAATACCTTTATTTTGTTAGTTATAATTTTTTTAAAAATTATTCAACTTTGTATGTTTTTTTTAACGTTTATTAGATCTCCAGTGAAATGATATAATCCAGTAAAATGAGCCTCCGCACGCTTCAAATTCTTGCGGGGGGTGGGCCGAGGAACAGATTTAATATACAGGTACTGTTCTCTTGTTTTGAAAGTCCGATACTTTTTCATTTTTCAGAAACAAAAAAAAAAATAGTAGGAATTCCATTTTTTTTCCGACTGAACAGATATTGCTATCCCGGTTTTTTTTCGCATGTTTTCGTCAATGAAAATATTTTTATTCGCCCTTGTTGATAAAAGTTTTAATATTGGGGGAAAAAAATCTGATATTATAGTCTTATATATAGATCTGATATTAGTATAAAATAATTTATTTAAAATAATTAATGACATAATGTTCATGAAACGTAACTCTCTCTCTCCCCCCTCACTCTCTCTCTCTCTCTCTCTCTCTCTCTCTCTCTCTCTCTCTCTCTCTCTCTCCTCTCTCTCTCTCTCTCTCTCTCTCTCTCTCACACTCACTCACTCTTCTTCCCGCCCCTTTTCTCTCTCTCTCTCTCTCTCTCTCTCTCTCTCTCTCTCTCTCTCTCTCTCTCTCTCTCTCTCTCTCTCTCACTCTCACTCTCTGTCCTTCCGTCCCCTTTTCTCTCTCTCTCTCTCTCTCTCTCTCTCTCGCTCTCCGCCCTCCCTCCCATAATATCACTCGTCCTTACAGAAAAATGTAAATTATTATAGAATACATAGTTATAAAAAATAATACAAAAGGGCATAAAAAGCTCTAAATATTTGTTTATACAACAGTATATTAGTGATATGCATTAAGTGGAACTTTGTATTTCATTGATATTATTTTTGTTAGGTTAAATATTTAAACTCTTTCTCTCTTTTTCTCTCTCTCTCTCAGTCTGTCTCTCCCCCCCCCCTTTCTCTCTCTCTCTCTCTCTCTCTCTCTCTCTCTCTCTCTCGTTTCATTTCTTTATACTCTTGTATCTTGTCACTGATTAAATGTGAGTAGCCCTTTGAAGTTTCTCTTGTTATTTTAATTTTTTTACTAAATAACATGTCGTTTAAGCTCTTTTTTAGCCGAAAGCTGCCTTTTTTGTGTTAAAATACTTTAATTAAAAGATCGGGAAGTAGAATTTCGTAAAACAAAATAATTGGAGTGCCTGAATAAAATCTTGCGACGATGAGTAAACAAATGTTACTATAATTATATATATATTCACATTTAAATATATGCTTATACAAGGATGAAGGGATATTTCATAAACTACATCAATGCGAATTGTCTAAATGTCAATTTGTGTAGGATGGTAATTTTTATTTTTAAAAGTCATTATTATCTACCAAAAATTCTTATTCAAATATGAATCCAATGTAATAGAAAATAATCAAATATTTTAAATTAATATTATTTATTAAGGAAGTGTGGGGTAGCTCAGTGCGTTGACCCTCATGAGGCTCACCCAGCCTATAGAAAGCGGGTACCCTGAATTTTGGCGGTTGGGCGTTATCTCGTACAAAACAGTTCCCTGCACAACCGTTGCCCTTAAAACAGTCTTTACCATGTACTGAGCTCAAGACCCTTCGTGGGATTTAGTGGTACAGGTTTTTAATTGAATAGAAAAAACTTAGAACTTGCTGCCGACCCACAAAGCCCTTCAAACTTTTGATATCTCTTTTCCGTCTAAATATTGAATATTATAATTTTATTCTAGCCTTCAGAGATAGGAAATTCGAAAGAAAATCGTTTGAAATCTATGCAAAATGAATCGGGAATTATTATAAAAGGAACTTATTTTTGTTTATATTATTTTTTCTGAGAGAAATTAAGTATTCCAAGCGTTATTGGTTTGCAAACCAAAATAAATAACTTTTTTTTTCGAATCTGTAACCTAAAATTATTGTAAAACGTATTTTACAACTTTCATTTTATTATTTTTAAATCATTACTGTTTATTATTTTGTTTCATTCTTAAATTTTACATTCTATGCCTGTTTTTTTTTGTAGACTTTTCTATTAAGTTTATTTGTTGTATCAAAAACAAATTAATTTGTTTTAGTCTTTACAATGTTCATACTCGTTGTTAACAATTATGAAATCAACAAAATTTACTGACGAAGAAAAGTATTACAATATTACTTTTCTATATTGCTTGTTATTTATTATATAAATATACTTGTTATTATTTAATTTTCAAACCTATGGTTCATATCCGGTTGTGGCATAATGTTCTCATCCAACCTCTCTAAAGTGGTTATCCTAGAAACAATACAGTCTCTACCATGTTCTGAAACCGAGAACCCTTTATCAAAACCTATTTGCTTTTAATTGTATAAGAAAAAATATTAATTGTTGTTAACTGATAATATAACACTTTTTTTTACACCAACTATTTAAACTGTATAATTTTATTGTATTTTTTAAATATATATAACTTAAGATTTTTAAGTTAACATTTAAAAAAAAATAGTGATATCAAAAAAGTTGACAGAATTATATATACTCGTAACTCTTATTTAAGAAAATTATTACCATATTACATACATTGTAAAATATGTATATGTGTTAATAATTAATTATTACTTTACTTAAACAACTTTAAAAAAAAAACTGTACCACTACAGCCCATGGGGGCTGTATTTGGGTTCAGTATCTGGTAGAGACTGTACTGTTTCTTTACCTTGGGCAACGGTTGTGCAGGCAGGCGATTTTTCTAGATCACGCTCAACTGCTAGATTCCCGCCCCTGTTTTGGGTGCCAACTTTTCTGGTTGAGCCCCAGGAGGGTCCTAGATTCCAAAGATCCATGTACGGCCGCTAACTGGTTAAATAAAAGTCTGACGAGCAGTAGGATTGGAACCCACGACCCGATATTAATAATTCAGAACTTTTTAATTTATTAAGTTTTATTTATTATTTATCAAAACCTTTTAAATAAATAAACCTACCTAAGACTATATTTTTAGGATCCTAATTCATTGAAAGGCTGCTACCTTTCAATATAAAATATTCATAAGTGATTGATTGATATAACTAAATTGAATTTACTCCGGAGAAACGCTCTTTAAAAAATGAGATGCCTAAATTTTATTTTTAAATTAAATCGATAAATCAATGGTTCAATATCCATTTTCCCTTTTGAAATGTCACGTGCGAGTGAGAGAGCTTTTAGGAAAATGACACGGTTGTCGACTGTGGTGTGACCCCGTTGTTGACAAGACAAATAGTCGAAAACAATAAAAATCATCCCTCTTAAGTCCTAACACCTCGACACCTGAGGAAGATAAGATCGCTCGTAAAGCCGATAGCTTGTAAGATCTTAGATCAGGCACTTACAATGGATTTAGTGACTTAAAGTCCTACGCGGAATTGATGGCTTTAAGGGAGGAATACCTCATGAAGCTCGAAGCTTGTTTTAAGGGTTATAAATGTTTAAAATAATAATCTAAAATTACTAGTTAGTAATGCTGAAATTAAAAATAAATAAATTTCTATTATTTTGTAATTGATTAGATGAAATTAGAATTTTTGTTATACATGTAAACTTTAGTTTTTAAAATCTTACTTACACTTAATCGTTTATACAATTTCCCTTTGCAACAGTTATACAACATCTTTTAATCGACTTTAGTTTAAAGGTTAGACATTCCTTTGATGTGAGAATAATTATATTTAACTAAAATGTTGTTTAATAGTTGTGCAATTTATACTAATAACAGCTTAAAACATTCGATACATTTTTTTTATTTTTTATTTTATTTATAATTTAATTTTCATTTGCACCTGCGCAATTGCGCATTCAGCAAATTTGATACTAGTGTTTTTCACCTTGGTTTTCTACTTGAACTTCTTTATGATGATGCAGTAAAAATATAAATATCAATTGGTGAGTAGGTCTCTTGGGCAATTTCTTTTTAATCTTTTCCTATCCAGTCCAGGTAACAGGGAGTAGAAAAGCGGAAGAACGAGTGGGTTTGGGTGATATTGTGTCGATGAGTGGAATGTCATGTATTTGTTATGAATATATGATTTTATAGTGGGAATGTTCATGTCGTTGTGTATGGTGTGATTCGAAATATACCATGGTGCATTAACAATTTTTCTGAGAATTTTGGACTGTGTTGTTTGAATCTTGTGTATGTGGACTTTTTTTGCTGAACCCCAAAGTTCTGCTCCATATGTCCAAATAGGTTTCAGTATGCTATTATAGATAAGTCGTTTGTTCCGTAAGTCAAGTGAAGATCTGTAGTCCAGCAGATGTGATAGTTGTTTGTACCGTCTAGTCAATTCTTGTCTCTTTAATTTTGTATGTATGTTCCATGTAAGTCTTTTGTCCAAGTATAGTCCGAGATAACGTACATAATTTTTGGAAGGTACTTCGTCGTTGTCAATTTTGACTGCTGGACACGAAGCTTTGCGTAGAGAGAAGGTTACATGGCTCGATTTCGAGGCGTTTAT
Source organism: Troilus luridus (assembly GCA_964056705.1). Lineage (NCBI taxonomy): Eukaryota > Metazoa > Arthropoda > Insecta > Hemiptera > Pentatomidae > Troilus > Troilus luridus. The sequence continues at coordinate 44,280,819 of OZ057417.1, read as the reverse complement.
TCTTATTTGCCATTTATAGAACCACTGTTCTAAACCAAATAAATGATTTTGAAGAGCTATAGATGCATTCGATAAATAGTTGAAATTTTCGTTCTCCTAATATATTTTATAATAGTTAAATACCTTGTTTTATGAAATGGCTCTAATTATTGTTAAGCATAACGAGGCCGATAATTCTAAAAGTGAAATTAAGTTCACTAATATCTATGGTAATGCAAATATAGGTTATAAATAATATAACTTTATACTAATTATTATTCCAAACAAATTATTGATATTTTGTAAATATTTTTATTTTGAAGAGAAAAGGTTAACCACTTGAGCTACCAAGGCACGCATCTAAGCCAGGCTATCTATTCTCTTCACGGATCCTATATCCTCGTGTTATCGCAATTTTCGCGATGTGAACACGGGGAAGAATGTTCATTGAACATTTCTTTAATTGGGGTCTCGTTGACTTACGTCAATTTTAAATTATTATAATTTATTTTTTTATATTGTTCTTTTTTAATATATTTTTTACGAGGGTGGTTTGAAAAGTACTCGGAATCACCGCTAGATGTCAGTGGTAGAGCAACGAGGTTCCAGCGCAATAATCACACATCCTTTGTGAGTGGTAGTGACGATTCTTTGTTGTTGTTTTTTGCGTAGTGATTTGTGACAATGGAAAAAAATTAGATTCGAGCAGTGATGAAGTACTTTGTAAAGAAAGGTATGAAAGCAAAGGAAATTCATGCCGACTTTCAGAACACAATGGGGGACTCTGCTCCTTCATATTCAACTGTTGCCAAGTGGACCAGCGAGTTTAAATTTGGTCGTGAGAGCTTAGATGATGATCCGCGTAGTGGACGGCCAAAAAGTGCTACGACCCCAGAATTTGTCGCAAAAGTGCATAAAAAGGTCATGGAGGATCGTCGACTGAAAATGCGAGAGATTGCTGAAGCTGTAGGGATGTCATCTGAACGGGTAAATCACATTTCAACCCGATTGGGGAGGAAAAAATTATCCTCAAGATGGGTCCCCAGGGCTCTTGACATTGTAAAATCTGGCCCGTTTTCAGCGCAACCAACAAGATTTTTCGCGCCGGTTTGTGACTACAGATGAAACTTGGGGCCACTACTATACCCCAGAGACAAAACAGAAGTCAAAGCAGTGGAAACATACCGAGTCACCACCTCCAAAAAGAAAGCAAAGGCAGTACTTCGGCCGTAAAGGTCATGGCCTCAGTTTTCTGGGATGCAAAAGGCATTCTGCTGATAGATTACCTTCCTACTGGCCAAACAATTGCGGGGCAATACCACGTAAACCTCCTAGACCAACTAAAGGAAAAGATACGGGGAAAAAGGCATGGTTTGGCAAGGAAAAAAGTCATCATTCATCAGGACAACGCCCGCCCGCACACAAGTGCTATTGCAAAGCTATGGCAAAGCATAACTGAGGTACGAATTGTTGCCACATCCACCTGATCTGGCACCATCAGATTTACTCCCAGACTATCTCTTCCCCAAGCTGAAAATTTTCCTAGGTGGACGGAGATTTTCTACAACGGAAGAACTTACAGAATTGGAGAGGTATTTTGCAGGAATGGAGGAATCTCAATTTCGAGATGGGATCAAGGCCTTGGAACATCGCTGGGCCAAATGCATTAGTCTACAGGGAGACTATGTTTGAAAAATAAAAGCAGCTCTTTATAGTACATTCCGAGAACTTTTCAAACCACCCATGTACTTTTATATATAGATAACTTTTTTGTATTGAGCTTGTGCAGCCCATCATATGTTTCGATTAATTAATTTGTAAAAACTTGACTAATGTTAATAAATTAAATAATTCAGACTATAATTGGTTTAGAAATTCAAAAAAGAACATAGTTGTAAAATAAAAGAATTTTCACTTCTGTCGGCAATCCTCATGACTCCGTATTTATTATAATTTTTTTTCAGAAAAAGTTAATAATAATAAATGGACTACACAAAGTCTAAATTATTACTCAGATTTATAACTTGGATTTTTCATTTAATGGCCTTTTTAAAGATTTTTTTTTCCGAAATGAAGGAAACACATCAAAATAAATCAGAATCAAGTTTATAAATACGTTCTTATATAATTTATTGTTTATTAATAACATTGTTACATTTAATTACACCATTAAGACTATGTAATAACTATGCTATGATACATTAGGTGGGAACCTGCATTAAGTGGTACCCACTATCCGCTATCCAGTTAGATCGATATTGCCATCCTGATTTTTTTTCGCATGTTTTCTTCAATGAAAATATTTTTATTCGCCCTTGTTGATAAAAGTTGTAATATTGGGGGGAAAAATCGGATATTATATACTTAGTTGCTATACCTTATAAGTGCGAATAAGTATAAAATAATTTATAACATAATGTATATGAAACGTCTCTCTCTCTCTCTCTCTCTCTCTCTCTCTCTCTCTCTCTCTCTCTCTCTCTCTCTCTCTCTCTCTCTCTCTCTCTCTCTCTCTCTCTCTCTCTCTCTCTCTCTCTCTCTCTCTCTCTCTCTCTCTCTCTCTCTCTCTCCCTCTCCCTCTCCCTCTCCCTCTCTCCCTCTCCCTCTCCCTCTCCCTCTCCCTCTCCCTCTCCCTCTCCCTCTCCCTCTCCCTCTCCCTCTCCCTCTCCCTCTCCCTCTCCCTCTCTCTCTCTCTCTCTCTCTCTCTCTCTCTCTCTCTCTCTCTCTCTCTCTCTCTCTCTCTCTCTCTCTCTCTCTCTCTCTCTCTCTCTCTCTCCTTTTTAAAGATTTTTTTTTTCAGAAATGAAGGAAACACATCAATATAAATCAGAATCAAGTTTATAAATACGTTCTTATATAATTTATTGTTTATTAATAACATTGTTACATTTAATTACACCATTAAGACATTGTAATAACTATGCTATGATACATTAGGTGGAACCCTGCATTATGTGGTACCCACTATCCGCTATCCAGTTAGATCGATTCGCCCAAGCGTTGAGAGATAATTTTAATGGGAAGGGGTCCTATTTAATGGAGTTCATAGGATAACGTTTCTTCTGATATTCTTTAACTGCTGAGGATCACGAACTGTACGTAATAGCTCTGTTAATAACATTAAAATTGTTCTTTATGATTATTATTACTTTCATTGTTAATCGTTTAGTACGAAACCGGGAGCGATTTACGATTCCATCAATGGCTTACGTTGTTTGATTTCAACGACGCAAGCTGAAATCATCTGTTTGTTTTTATTGCTTTCACTAATCTATTTCATTTTTATTTTAGATTATATTTTATTTCATTCAAAAACATTTTTTTTTTCCTTGCGCAACAGTTTATTCCCCAAATTATTATAATACGATTAGCTAATATTTTAAATAAATAAATAAATTAATTAACTTTTTTTTTTTTTTTTTTTTTTTTTTTTTTTTTTTCTCTTTATAATTTTATCTACACCTGTCAAAACAGTGACAATCAGCAGATAGTCTGACTATAAAAAAAACAACAAAAAAAAAACAAAACAAAAAAAAACAAACCAACATGATACAATGACATGAGAGGCATGAAGAAGAACAGTACCCAGCGGTATCTCTCCCTTGGCTTCATTCAATTTCCTATGATAGCAAATCCCTCATCCACGTTCTTTTTAATCTCCTCCTAGTGTTTTCAGGCATGCGAGTCGTGGCCATTCGTTCTATTAACGGGTTTGGATGTCCGTGTAGTTTTTCTTGAAAGCGTTTGTAGTATGTTCGTATGTGTTCGTCAACCGTTGCTATTTTTAAGTCAGTATGCAGAGTTTTGTTATTGACGTACCATGGTGCTTTGGTGATAAGTCTTAGTACTTTTGATTGAAAAGTCTGCAGTCGTTTTCTGTGAGTCTGTTTAGCGATCCCGTAAATTTGTAATGCATATGTCCAAACTGGTTTTAGTAGGTAAGTAAATTAATTAATTAAATATCAAATAAATTCTTAGTAAAATTGTTAATGCTCCTTGGGTTATTTCCATACACTAAGACGTGGACGTTCTCATTGTAAAATCACATATGTACAACAAATACACAACATTCCACTCATCGACACAAAATCATGGGGCGTCCTGTGGCCTAGTGGATGGCATAGTACCCTACTATGAGCAAGTATGCGGGTTCGTAGACCGGCTGATGGCCAAAGGTTTTTTTAAAGGGGGTAAAAAATCCTTGGTTATGTCTTCCTTTGGAAGAACATTAATCAGGGGTCAGGAACCTGTATAATGGCTAAGAGACTTAATCAAGAACTATTGATCAATAATCAGTAAATAATATTGAATTTTTCATTAAATATTAATAATCATTTTGTTTGTATTTAAATTTTGATTTATTAACCAAGCGCGTGGAAGCGAATGCTATTGGTGGAACGTGATATTTGTCGGTGAAAGATATCGGCCAGGAACTGAGGAAGAGGAGATCGGAAGCCATCGGAGCGGAACCCTTGGGTCACCTCCACCAGACCAGAAATTCCACCCGGGTGGGCAGAACTGACAGGCAGCTAGTATGTTATTCCCGATGTTGAATACCTGTCAGGACCCTGTCTTCCCGTCTCTGTCTTCGGCAAACTCCCGGGCAATCGCTTCAGCCAGTTGTAGGGCTGAGGGGTGAACCTTTCCGGTCCAATTGTAATCGCCAAAGGGGCGTAATCGTATCAGCGGAACCCCAAGCCCGTGGAAACAATAGGTTGATTAACTAATAAAGATAAAATTCTTTAAAAAATATGAAAAAAATATGTTGAAATGGTTATTCTTTTTTTTTAATAATAAAAATATTTATTTAACAAATTATACAAATGTCATTTGGTATATTGTATTTGCTATCTTCTTTTGAAAATCTCTTCTAACCGATTCACATGGAAGCGTATACGGAAAAAGTTCCCATTGATGACACTATAGTGGTTCATCTCACTGCCATAGATCCCTGCTCCGGAGACGTTTCAGTCTCCTTGTCGGATTCTGTGGTAATGTGTACCTGCCAGTAATGATTGTACCAGTAAGTTTGGGCGTCCAGCAAGTGGGTTATAAAAAGTAATACAAATATTTTTAAAAAACCTATAGCACTACAACCTATGAACGGTCATGGTTTCAGTGACTGTAAAAATGTATAAAGGATATAATCAGATTAAAAATTAATATTTTTTATAATCAATGGAGTCTAAATAATAATTTAAAAAAACAACAACTGCCACTTCAACTCATGAAGGGACTTGGGTTCAGTTCGAGGTTGAGTCTGTACTGTTTCTAGGACAACGGTTGTGCAGGGAGGTGATTAGTCCGAGATCACACTCAACCGCCAGATTTTCCATATTTTGGCTACCTACTTTATAGAGGCTGGGTGAGTCTCAGGACTGTCCTAGATCCTATAGGATACAACTCCGGCGGCTAACAGATTGAATAAAACTCTGTCAGCAGCGGGATTTGAACCCGGGACCTTCGAGACTCAGCGCTCTACCAATGTGCCACTCCCCACACATTATTATAATGAATGTTCCAAGATATATAGAAAACAGTTTTTAATTGCGTGAGATGTCATAAATATATTTCTTTTAATTGAATTTTCGATGCTCGGCCTGTCGATATGTCTGATCTGTAATATTTCATTGACGAGAATGCCCGGGAGTCATAATGTCGAGAAGTAGTCGCCAGTGTTGGAGCGATTTATCTCCTAGCCTTCGGCCAGCTCTGAGTTATCGCCCTTTCTGACGGAAAGGGCCGAATTTATTTTGTATGCCCTTCCACAGAATTACACTTCATGGCGAGTACCCTTTTTTTGATTACGATTGTACTTTTCCCGTTTATCTAGATGAAATATTTACACAGTTTAATGTGTTTGGATTTTTTAATTGGTATGTTATATGTTGTTTAAATGCTTAATTTTCCCCCTGATTAATAAACCTTTTTTTGTTTTTTTTTTAAGTTTCCTTTTTTTTAAACATTACAATTCATGAAGGATCTCGGGTTCAGCGTATGGTAGGTAATATACAATTATATATACTAAGCTAACAGTTGTGCTGGGAGGCGATTTGTCCGAAATCACGCTCAACAGCCTGATTACTTTAAAGAGGCTTGTTTTTCCTCCGGAGGGTCTCTAGATATGACAGGATCTATCCGCTGCTGTTAACTTATTAAATAATTTATTATTCACAGCTGGATTTGAACTCGGGGACTCCTACGTAGCAACTCAACACTCCACACATTACACAGCTCCCTAATTAAACTTACAATTTATTCAATTAATAAGTTATATAATCCATATAATAATTTATCTATTATGATGACATCACAGAGTTAAGTTTTTTGACTTAATATTAATAATTAAGCGGGAGAGGGGTATCTCAGAGCGTTGAGTTACTGTACTGAAGGCCCCTCGAAACCGGGTGTGGAAGATTAATTATTTAATCTGTTAACAGTCATATATTCATCCGGTGGTATCTGCCGACCCTCTTTGGGTTTACCCAGCCTCCATAATTTTTCCGGCTGAGCGAAAAAATCACTGCCACAGTCGTTATCTCCGAAACAGTACAGTCGTAGTACTCGTAGTATAGTTATTATAAAAAATTAAATAAACAGAAAAATATTAACAAATATGGCAATTGTTCTCTTTCTGTGAATCTTTTCGTTCTAAAAAGTCTTCTCATTAAACAAAGTCTCACTTACTAACAAGCATTTGGTTATTTATAAGAGTTGCTGTGTTGACTGCTCCCGTGGTCAAATCCGTTTACGGCAGATAAATGTTTAACATTACGGATTTTATTTTATTATTAAGTATTGAATAATTTAAAAAAAACCTGTACCACAACAACCGGTGAACGGGTCTGGGCTTCAGTACATGGTAGAGACTGTACTGTTTCATGGACAACGGTTCTGCAAGGAGGTGGCTTGTCGTAGGTCACGCTCAACCGCCAAATTTTCCCCCCTTATTTTGGGTATCCTACATGATCCATCTCCGGCTGCAGACTAAATAAAAGTCTTGCCCGCAGCAGGATTTGAACCACTGAGCCACTCCGCTCCCTTGAATATTGAATATTACTGTTACTAATTAATCTGTTTGTTTTAATTCTTCTTTTAAGTAACGTCTTGACTTAGAATCAGTTAATTATAAATTATTTTTATATTACAATTTTTTATTCTATAAATATCGTTTTATAGAAGGCCATCTGTAGAAATAATAATTATGATAAAAATCAACATAAAATTCCATAATACAAATAAATTACTGTATTAAAAATAATATAGTAACTTTTCCTATTAATTATTATTTTTTGTACAGTCTCTATGTTGTACTGGATCCTAAGAAACTTCATGGGCTATAATGGTATTTTATTGGGTTTTTTCTTTTCTAAATATTCAATATTCTATTGAAAACTTCTCTCTTTTCTCTTTCGAATCCTCTTTTTAGATTTATAGACAAATCAGCCAATTATGTGGATCTGAAACCATAATTATTCATCGAATCTGCGACGCTCTAAACCAGAATTCCTACTTCCAAAGGTGGTCGCTATAGCTTCCTTTTATTACCTTCTTTTCCTGTAAACCTTCTGAGATTGTACACTTTTATCGGAGTCCTATGACTTGTAATAAAGCCGTTGATTGACCGATTAAATAAAACCTTAAATATTCGTATTATGTTTCACTGTTCTGTATCAAGGTCGGATCGACATTTAATAACGGAATTATTTTTACGATGTTCTCGAAATGGCCGTTGTTAGTTTTACTGTTATTTCTCCAATAAAGGAGAGGGTATTCGATTGAAATGATACCTCCACAATAATCTGTAATAAAAAAATTATTATTGGCTAATTGAATCATAAATAAAGTAAATAATGCTTGTACTATACAAACAGTACTCTTTGTGGGAAAACCTGGCTGTTGCATGATCTAGGACAAGTCATCTCACTTAACTACAGTTGGGTTAGAAACATTACAGTCTCTTCCAAGGCTATTCATAAGTCTTAATGATTTTTTTTATTGTGCATTAAGCTCAGTGGTGGCGCACTGAGTTCCCACGCCGAAAATCCTGGTTCAAATCCCCCTGCAGGCAAGACTTTTATTTAGTCTGAGAATTAATGCCATAACCAAACAGGTCTGACAGCTATGTCCCATTCGATTACATATCAGTATGCGTGTATATGATATTATTGGATAGAATGTAACCGCATGGGATGGGCATTAGGTAGAACACAATATTAGTATAGCAAACCACTTAGGGCGCCCAACTAAGTTAGTAACTGTGATTGACTGCTTTAGCTCAAGATGCAATCAGACCTGCCCTCCTCATGCATAATGCATCTATTCGAATGAATCCTCAATACAAACTAATTTTAGAAAGATTAAAGGCCCACCAGCCTTTATGTCCGAATATTGTTATGTATTAGTAAGAATGGTAAAGATACGTTGAGGAATGAACACATATCAACACTAATGAAAAAAAAAAAACCTGTACCACTACAACCCATGAAGGTTCTTGGGTTCAGTACGAGGAAGAGACTATACTGTTTCTTGGACAACGGGATGTGATTTGTCCTGAATTACGCTCAAACGCCAGATTTCCCCCTTTATTTTGGGTAGCCAATTTATAGATGCTGGGTGAGCCCCAAGACAGTCCTAGGTCCTATATGATCCAACGGGTATTAACAGATAAGATAAAAGTCTGATAGCGAGCAATATCCCTATCAACACTAATGCGTGTATGAATAAATATATCTGAATACTGAACCTTATAAATACATAAACATAAAAATAAATACTTTCAAGTTCGTTTGTCGAAATTCAGTAAGGGGGAGGATTGCATTATGAGTCAGTAATCTTATTTGTTTGTATTGTTACGGGCTACTGGGTGTAAAATGGACTAAACTATTACTTAATTCAAGAATCTAATATTTATTAACAAATTAACAAGAATACAATGAGATTATTTAAAACAGTTAAATTATTAAACTAATATCAATATACAATAATAATATTCTACTAAATGTTATCTAATTTCTAAGATAATACACAAATAATATAAGATATTGTTTATACTAAGTAACTAAACTATTTATATAAATTTGTACAAATACAATAATATTACACTATAGTTTACAATTACAAATTAACACTTACAGTTCGCTAACTAAAGTCCACCGACCGTAAGACTCTTCAAATATGACAAACTGCCACACAGTTTATTACACTTATTACACGGTCACTAATTGTCACTGTTGCTCACTAAGCACTTATTACAGACTGATACTAATACTAACTAACCCACACACACTGCCACTAGTTAACGACTGCTACTCACTGGCTTATTACAGACTGCGCGGCCAAAACAGCTCGCCTTTTTATATAGGCAAGGGAGATTGGGGTGGGGGGCACCTAGAATATTCCACGCAGATCCCGATGAGTCTAGACTACCTTTGATCCCTTCCGGCTTAATCCCATTGTTTGCCTAATCCTCTCAGCCGGTTCTCCTTCCGGCTCTGACCGTAACAGTATATTGCAAGTAATTAAATTCAAATTTAATTATTATATCTGTTTTAGCAATATTTTCTAAATATTTCAATATATGACTAAAAATAAAATTATTTTATCACTAATATGACTAGAAATATATTTATTTTATCATATGGATGTGATAAAACATACTTTTTCATATGATATATTTATGTATTGTAAGAAATAAAATTCAAACGTTCTCTTTTGTACATATTCCCTTATTGTTTTATAATACCATAAATGAATTAATTATTCATAGATAATACGATATGAACTTTCAAGATAAGTGAAGAATTCAACAATCGTATGCGTCGTGGAAATCTCTCAAGGTTGACAAATTTTCGTTTTTTTTTATTATTATAATTTTTTTTTCGCATTAAAATATTACCCACTCTTTGAGTTATCAGCTCTTGAAATGTTTTGTTTCATGATACGCCCGATAATGAACGCGTGCATTATGTTAATTACGTTATGGTCACGTGGTCTTAATGCTTTACTGTTTCTCCAACTTTTAATGCCCCGTAGGATAATTTAATTAAACAATTTGATGAATATGATGTCGCAATTAATTTTTTTTTATTAATACCTGGCGCTTAGGAATCTGCCCTAATATATATATAAAGTTAAATTAGTTTCGGTAAGTGTCGTAAATATTTTGTGGAATTTTAGTTCGGGCGGGAGCTCTAAGCCTGCTAAGATGGCCGGTAATCATTTATCAAATTTTAACAACCTTCAAAAAAGAAAAGATAAAAGCATAATTTGTTTTGATCCCCGAACCATTTAAGGGAAACGAATCCGTTGTGATTAATGGTAGCCTCTCAGTTTATTAACGCTGTGTTTATTTTTTATTTTTAAAGAATAAACGTTTATCATAATTATTAAGCATATAAAATTCTTTTTAATAGTTTAAAGATGAAGATAAAGACTGCTAAATGTCTATATAATATATACATAAATATGTCTCTATATATTTATTTTTTGTATAATTTATTTATTATTGGTATGTATGTTATTATTATTGATTTCACTGAAGTTTTTTTTATTTTTTTAAATTTTTTTGCCGCTTTTTAAAGGAATTTTTTGATATTCCGTTCTGTTTTCTAATAAATCTTGTGTAATCCCGTGTTTCTAGTTTTATTTGTTGTGTGTACACTTGTTTGAATTTGTAGCCTATAATTTTGGTGAAAACTTTTTTGTTGTCTCTCCTCGTTCATCCTTATCATGTGACCATAAGATCGGAGTCTTCTTACACTCATTTCTGTTTCCAAGACACGTATTTCACAGTAAATTTTTTTGTTTTTTTTTCTTGTACAATATATATTCTTATATCTTTTTTTATTTATATAGTGGAAAATATACCAATTTATAGCAAATTCCACATTGCTAGTGTTTAGATTATTTTATCTAAAATTTTATTTTCTTAAACTATTGCTTAATAATTTGTAATATACTTAAGAATTAAAGACTTGGCTGCCATGAAGAATAGGTCAAAATTGAAACAAACTAATTCTACTTTCTTTGTGTTCCAATCTTTATAAATCTTTCAATGTAAGTACATATAGTTGGCATTTGTTTTTTTAGCTACCAACTTATATTTTACTAATAAGTATAATAAAATTGACAATTGTGACAAAATTAACAAAAATACTCTTGCAAATGATTATATTGATAATAATATTTTTTTAAATGAATTTTACTTTCACTGATAAATTCTTTCTTCCATATCTTTCATACGTGAGTAACCAATATAAAAGAAAGTAAGAAACTTAAAATCTATAAAAAAAATATAGAAAGAAATATAAAAAGAGTTCTCAGAAGGAAATCAGGGAGAAAGTTGTAGAAGACAGATCCGGGATGACCTTCATAGGTCATTTCCTTGATCGAACTATCTTAAACATTTAGCTCCGTTTCAAATTTAGAGAGGGAACCTCTTCTGACAAATGATTAATTTTTTATACGACACTAAATATTATAGTAGTTGTAGGTCTCAACAGACAATTCTCTAAATTTCTATTAGTCGTTGAAGTATCCGTAGAATATATGATTATAAATGATGATATTCGCGTTGTAAATTAAATTTAGAAATACAGACATCGATGAAATATAAATATAGGAATTCAATGCAAAAAAGTTAGTTATATCGACATAGTTTTAGTATGATCAATATATATTGATATAAATCGGTAAACTGTAAATACAGATATTCAAGTGTTTTTTTTATTATTTTGTCGACATATTTTAGAAAAAAAAAGAAAGGGAATATGTTCTACCAAACTATACTTTTTTTATACAATACTAAATTTTGTTGTAATTACATATTTCTACCATGCGTTAATAAATTTTATCATATTTTTATGGTATGTATATTCTACTTGCTTTTGCCCACGGCTTCGCTCGCGTGGAATTTGGTCTGCCACATAAAGTTTCGTGACAGATAATTTTAAATAAATAATTTAACTTTTTGAAACTATAAGTTACTCATACATCAGAAATTTCAGATGTCTAACTTCAAAACTGACGGATTCCATACAATCTTTGAACCCCTATTATATTAAGGGGGGAACCCATGGGGTGGAATTGTCCAAATTCCTTTCTTAGTGCCCATTTAAGCTATACAAAGAACCTATCTGCGAATTTAAAGATGCTGTGAGAGATGCTGAGTTCAGTGGTTTCTGCTGTGGGTTGACCGCTGGGTGTGTTAGTCAATCAGGTTACAGTTTTATACAAACTTCGCCTGTATGGTGTGTTGATAAAAAGTAGCCTATGTCCTTCCCCAGACTCGAGATTTTCCATATCGAATTTCATCATAGACAGATCAGCACAGCCGTGAAACATACATTGACACTGATTAACAAACGGGACGGGCAGAAGTTTACTGTTGTTCGTGTCAGTAAAGGATTAGTATATAATGTTAATGAATTTATTGAAAAGGATTACTTAGTATAACGGTTTCACTTGTACGTCAGCAGCGAGAAGTGAACTATGTTACTTGATTTGTTTTCTTCAACGAAAATATGTAGATTTTGCGAGGGAGAAACACGTGAGCAACCATACAAACTTTGCCCCCTTTTTCCACCACCTTAGGGGTAGGATTTCGGAAATCCTTTCTTATCAGATGCCTACGTCATACAAAGAACACACCCTTCAAGTTTCTGGTCTCTACGATCAGCGGTTTAGGCTGTGCATTGATCCCTCAGTCATTCAGAACAAATTATGTATAAATTGCAAATTATATTGTGTTCTTTTTTTTTTTTTTCAAGTTGACAGGATTCTATCATCATTTAAATTTTTTTTTTCAAATAAGATAATCGCAACTCATTGCTAGGAATGTCGAACATTCTGTATATTTATTTATGCCTTATTAACGTTGCGTATTATAAAATTTCTTATTTCGTTTTAGTATGTCTAATAATTTTTGTTATAAGCAATTATATATATGTTTATTCTTTATATTTTTTTCCATAGTTTTACTACGGAATTTAACAAGAATTATTTCCCTTATCATTTTGTTGTTCTTATATATTTTTTTAAATTTTATTTAAATATTTATGCTTCTGGCTGGAAATTTTTTATAGAAATATAATACAACATTCATATTTTGAAGTCCCATTGCCCAGAAAAGAAGTTTTTTCTTTGTTTGAACAGATAACAATTAATTTAAATAGGCAATAACTAAGAAGTTTATTTATTCTTAAAAAACAATATACTAGAATAACAATTTTTTTATTGAGGAATATACAACATAAGTTCGTATAGGCAATAACTAATAACCGATAAAATATAAATACTTAGGGCCATAAGTATTTTATTATTTATTTAATTTTTAGAAAAAAAAAGGGAGACTTTAAAGAGGTTTGTTTGCATCTTGTTAGTGTAATGCTTTCTTGGAAATTATTAAAATAAACTTCTTTAAGGGCTATTTGCATTTCTTTCGTCCCCTTTCTTGAGTGTCCCTTAATGAGAGTTTTCGAAACAATTTTTTTTCTATCTCGAATTCCGATACATTAATTTAGATAAGTAAAATAATATATATTTATAGTGTCGTCGTAGTAATCATATTTTGTATGATTTCAGTAAAGCGTCGATTATCCGAACTTACAATTATCCGAAATAGCTTCGTGGAAAAGGTACATTGAATGATCGACAGGTACTTGTGTATTAAATCCACCACCTGTAAAGGCCAATGCGCAACCAGTTACGTTTTATAACAGTTATATTTCTAACAGTTACCTTGGGTTACCTTTTTTAAATATTTTTATTGGGGTTAGAATTTGCATAACATAACATTCAATATAATAATAATGGAAATAAATAAAGAGAATTAATAATAATTTAATTGAACATATAACTTATATAAATAATGGAATATATCATCAACTATTTAAAATTTAAAAAAAATATTTAAAAACTAAGTATTCATAATTTGCATAGCATAACATGGAATATAATAATATTGGAAATAAATAAATAGAACTAATAATAATAAAATTTAATATATAACATATATATATAATATATTGAATACATAAGATGCATAAATAATGGAATATATCATCAACAATTTAAAATAAAAAACACCCCTAACCCTCCCTAGCCACCAAACACAGAACAAATCAGCAAAAAACAAAAATGAGGATACAACAACAACTCTACAGCACAGGAAGAAAGAAAGACCAATGAATCTATAAACAATGTAACTGTTACTGTTAGAAATATAACTATTATAAAATGTAACTGCTTGCGCATGCATACAGCATTGGCCTTTTCAGGTGGTGGATTTAATACACAAGTACCGATCGACATTATCAATCCTAGAAAAAAAAATTTGAAAAGCATCGTTTTTAAATTAGATTTTTAGAAATATTGTAATAAAACTCTAGTATTTTTTTTTTTTTTAATCACTCTTAGCATTATGAGACATGTTAGTTTTTCGATGAAACAACTTGATGAGACAGCCATTCGGCATTTTGTCACAAGAAACTGCAACGCGGCTGATTATGTGACATGTTTAATACGCAACAATTTTTTAACCATAATAAATATATATATAAAAGTTTTTGTTTATATATATATATATGTTGTTCGGTATTTTCTATTTTTTACGTAAATTTCGAATATTTGACGACATTACTTCAACATTAGTTAAAATAATCGACTCTCTACTGTGTTTCCTGTTTAAAAAATATATATATATATTCTGTAATTATTATTCGCTTCTTGCAACAGAGTTTGAATTTCCTTAAACTATTATATCTGGTTATGTGAATTCCATGCTGCCGCATTTTTTACCTGTTCTGTATCTCTCATTCACTACGAGCTTCTGAGAAAAGCAGTACTGGAACTCGATGCAGTTTCATTTCTGGTTAACTATCACTTATATTTCCTCAGCGGGATATGGATCATATGGGATCTAAGACCCTCCTGGGGCTCCCCCAGCCTCTATAATGTGAGTGCCCAAAATAAGGAGGAACAATCTGGCAGTTGAGCTTTATCTAAGACAGATCACCTCCCTGCATAGCCGTTGTCCTTGAAATGTTACAGTCTCTACCGTATACTGAACCCCGTTCACAGATAGTAGTGGTTGGTACAGGATTACGTAAACTTAGTACTTACAATTCTTGAATGAATTAAAGACTTCGCTGCCATGAAGAGGAAATCATGATTATGGCAAATTATTTTTACAAGTTTATTTGCGTTAATTTGTTTAACTTGAATACTTTACAATAAACTTTATATTATTTTTATATAAACGTAACTATGAAATTTTTCTTCTTTTTAATGAATTTTTACTCCCGACGATATTAGTTCTTCAGATAAACGATGTTTTAATTATTTTTTTTTAATGTTTTGGTATATCGATTTTTTTTTTAAATCCTTAGAAATATTTATATATAAGGCAAATTTAAAATGGATCCTTAAGTGAGTTATTATCTTCTTGGACGTTTCTTCTACCAATCTGACTGTATCACTTACCCTAGATTATTGAGAGGTTTGACTCTCAGATCGATCTCAAACTGAATATCCCAACAATGAGATAGATAGAGACCCAAGCCGCTACAGAATTCAATTATAAATGACCCAAAATTGATCATGAATTAATGCGGCATCTGTTGTAATGTCGAGATCAGTTTTGCCAACCTCGCGGAAATGATTGATAGCGCTGTTGATAAGCCTGGCTTGGAAAATTGTCAAAAGTATGGTATTGGGAATCGTTATCATCCCTGTGTATTTATCATTCCTCTTATCTGTAGAGTGTTACTTCTAATAAGGTGTGAAATTGAGTTTAATCATCTACACGAGTTTAGGCGAGAATAACCAATTCAAACGAGCCATTCAAAAACTGATGCTGACTGATCGTTCGATTATGATCTAATTAAGGTTATATCAGTTAATTTCCCCGTATTACTGAGTTGGATCTACAAAACCTCTTAGGGCTCACCCAGCCTCGTTAAAATGGGCATCTTTAATTAAGGAGAAAACCAAGGGTTTTTCTAAAGTAGGAACTAAAGAATATCTCAAGATTAAACTTATATAAAACAGTAAAACTACAAAACCAAAATATATATTATTGTTTAAAAATTAATTGTATATTTATGGAAAAAAATATTATATAAAATTTATCACTCGCTTCATATTCCTAAAAGAAATTCTTGTCTTTTTGATTCTTTTATTCGAAATGACAGGAAAAAATTAATCGGTAAAAACAAAAAAAAATTGTTTATCGTTGAGTAATAATGATCTATAACCTATTATATATAATCAAATTAAGGTTATTTGTAGCAGTCAATTTCCCTATATGATGATTGGGATTCGGAGACCATACTGTGGCTCATTCAGCCTCTTCAATGTTGTCACCCTTAATTAAGGAGGGGTAACTAAGTGGTTGACCTCAACCAAATAGCTATAATAGCCTAGAAACAGTAAAGTATTTTTATGCTGTCTGTTGAGCTACAAAACTGTACCACTACAACCCATGAAGGGTCTTAGGTTCAGTATGTGATATAAAACTGAATTGTTTCCGGGAAAACGGTTGTGCAAGGTGTTGAATTTGTCCTAGATCAGGCTCACCAGTCAGATTTTTTTCCTATTTTTGGTTCACACTTTGTTAATGCTGGATAGCAGTACATAGATAGCAATATTACTGTTTTGTGTACATATACGAGTAGATATGTATTTTTTTTTTAAATCAGCTTTCATTAATGAAATTATATTTTCTTAAACAGCCTGATTTTAAAATTCTGATACTTAAGTTTTGTAGTTTATTGAGTACATTATTGACTTCTAAGTGTTTTAATAAATTAGAGATCATATACTGGCACTAATTAAAATATAATAAAGATCTATAAAGAAGAAAAAAAATGTCAGAGAAAGCTGTGCAAGCCAGACTTATATTCCTATCGAATATAAGAAACTTCAGAAGTCAAGTTTCTGATAGAAGGATATATTTCACGGGAACTTGTAGCATTTTATTGCCCTTAAGACGTTATTGAATGCAGCAAAACTCTCACAAAGGGACTCAAACACCAATTTGCCACTTTTTTCATCAAATCCTTTTTTAAGTGTCGAGCATTAAAAAAAAAAATTCAATAAGCAGATAGATCATTACGTCTCAATGATGATATCACAAAGTTTTCTCTCGTTTCCAATAAAAGAATCAAAGTGAAAAGGATTTATGGCAGGAATATCAGACGAGAGAAAATATTATTTATTAAAATACTTTTTTTAAAAAATAAAAGTACTATAAAAAAAAAACCTTTACCACTGCAACTCGTGAACGGGTCTTGGGTTCAAGTACATGTTTGAGAGTGTACTTTTTCATGGACAGCGGTTCTGCAGGGAGGTATTTTTTCCTAAATCACGCTCAACCGCCCGGATTTCCCCCCTTATTTTGAGTTATCATATTTTTATAACAGAGACTGAGTGAGCCCCAGGGTCCTGGATCCAATATGATCCATCTTCGGCTGCGAACAGGCTATATAAAAGTCAGGATTTCCGGCATGGCAACTCAGTGCTCCACTCCGCTCCTTAAAAAATGTTATGTATTAAAATATTTTTAAAAATAAATTACTATAAAAATATTATATATTAAAATACTTTTTTAAAAAAATATATACTGTTAACTAGATTGAAATTATATTTTAGCGAATTTCGGTATTGAGCACATAGTTCAAGAGGGGAAAAATGACAAAAAAAGAAAACAAAATTCTTACCATGACACTACTTACTATAGAAACATTAATAAATGTAAAAAACAGAAATTACAAATAATAATTAATTTTTATATAATAATAAAACTGTTGTTTTAATCTGGAGATTATTTTTTCTCTTTTGTTCTTAATTCTTTCTTAATTTAGGTATATCTACTTTTTTTTATTATAATTAACAATGTAAGACGATCAATTTCTGTTTTTGACATTTTCCAAATATCAATAAACTAAAAAATATTATATTTTTATTAACAAATTTCTATAATTATTATATTATGTGAATAAACAAAACAGATTTATAGCATAAAAAACTTCGTCATAATTATTAAAGTTTGTCTATATATTTAAACTGTTTCATGAATAAATGTTTATATATTTTTATAAATAATAAAATAAACTTTTAAAGGAGTGACTGTGTGTGCCCGGGAGGTTTTCCTGTGTTGTGTCCTCTCATTAGTGCTATTATTTAAATAAAAAATATATAATGTGAACACATTATATACATATGGGTGTTTGCAACGATTGCGTGTAATCTCAAGAATTTTCAATGAATGTACGTAGGCCGGTTTCCGAAGGTCTCTCGACTTCCCGATCGCCTTGGCTGTGATTAATGTGCTTAGGACAGTAAGCAATTATGATAATTATCTGATAATTGAGTTGTAATAATATTTAATGAGCGTTTTGAAAAGTATTTCTATCTGTAAATAATTTATTGCACCTGAGGAAGAAAGCAAACTGTTCTATTTCCGTGATCAATTAGACTTTGATATAAATCAGTTTGAGTCGGAAATAATTACAGAAAGAAAAATTCACAACTTCTTTACAAAAACCTAGAAAAGAAACCTTTTTTGTATGGATCGGAAAAATGGAGTATTTTAAGCTACTTATATAAATTAGATCTAAATTTAAATTGTTTTAAATTTAAACGTTTCTGAAGTTGTGAACAAATAAAAAAATCCTTTAACTGTTTAATTTAATTAATTTGTTAAATAATGTTACTGTTTATTTACAATGGTGCAGTTAGGATTTTGGTTTATTAACTATATCATTATCTCCAGAACAATGAACAATATTTTAAATTATTTATCACACCAAACCCATTTAAAATCAATCGGATGAGAAAAATTTATATTATAGAAAAAATATTTGGGCAGCTGAGAAGATCGGAGCGTAGAACGTTGGATTGCTGTCTTAGGTCTAGATTTAAAATCTGCAAATCCTCCTGGGAATCACCCAGCCTCTATAAACTAGGATATCTTAATTGGTAGGAAAACTTGAACGAAAAGCTTGATCTCGGACAAACCATCTCCCTGCATAATCCTTGTGTTAGATACAGTACAGTTGTACTGATCTTAAAACTCTTCTTGGGTTTTAAGAGTAAAACTATTTAAACTTATAGACATACGTTAATAAATATGACAATCTTTTTGTATATTTAAATTAATTAAATGCAATCGAAAATACTTGTTTATTTTTTTACTAATACAGTGGAACGTCGATTATCCGACGAACTAATGTTGTCAAGGATGGTTCGGATAATCAAAATTCGGAAAATCGAAATTCTCTAAAAAATGAATACCAACCAAATGAATAGGAAGGGATTCAGAGAAACAAATGAAATTACCTAATTAGGTCTACAGTTCTTAGTAAACAATTAGTATTGAAGTCTAAGTTAATTTTTTTGCAGTTTCCGAGAAATGATTACGGCCCCCTCAGTGACGTTCATGGAAAAAATCATTTTATTTTTCATCAAATTTTATTTAAAATAACAATCATTTTAACAATACAAATAAGTAACTGGATGATCTGATCAAATTAATTAAAATTACATTTGAAAAAAACAAAAACAGTTCCTTTAATTGAACGTTCGGATAATCGACGCTCCACTGTACATAAAGAAAAGAAAAAATACAAACGAATTACTTTATGAGAACTGAAAACCAAGCAAAGACTAAAACTTATATTTAAAAAATAAATAATATACTTTTTTATATATGTAAATTAACTTCGCTTTCCTCATTCTAAGATTCATTGGTTATAACTTTTGGATGCACGTAAATTATATAATACATTAATTCCATTGAAACAGTCGCTTACTCTTTTCTTGCTGTTAAAATAAGCTTATTTAAAGTTCTAAATTCGATATCTGTATGCTTGTTCAAGTTACACCGTAAGCAATAGTACGGCTGAGTGAGCCCTGTAAGTTGGGGACTTGCTAAGCCGTATCAGGGACAATTGTTTGGTACATTGGGGTCAGCAAGGCGGAAAGCTTTGATATCAATAACAGATGCTTTAGATGGCTTTCTCTTCCTCTGGTTATTGTTGGGGCAAACTAATAGAATAGAATTCCCTTGTTCTTGTAGGAACTGTCTCCTGGTCCGTGTTGTTTCGTCTTGTTTTGGTAAGTGATTGCTACGGTGCTTATTGAGCGAGATGAATCGTCCGGAGTAACACGAAATCCGCATTTAGGGTATTTTGGTCACAATTAAGGATTCTGGTAGGCTAGGGGTAACTTCGTGTTGCAGATCAACAAATCAATCCCTTGCACAACCGTTGTTCTAGAAATAGTAGTCTGTACCACGTACTGAACTCAACACCCTTCATAGGTTTTAGTGGCACAGAAAGAAGCGTAGCGTAGAAGCGCAATTTTTACGAACTTGCCTCATGAAAATAAACTTAGAGGGTTATCAGTTTATTTAGCCTCTTGCTGTTTATAGTTTTTCTATAACTACGTGCTAAGTAAACATAAAAATAAAACTTATAAAAAGATTCATTTTATTGCTTTAAATATTGCCGAAGGAACTTGTAATCAAATACAACAGAATGAGATTGTAGTTACCATGAGGTAGTGTGAAGTCTAAAGTTATTTTCTTTACATATTTTTTGTATTTATTCCATATATAGTACCGGTATCAGTATCAGCAAATATGTAAAATATAAATTAAAGTGTTATATTTATAAATGACGGGGAGAGGAGTGGCTCAGTGGTAGAGTACTGAGTTACCATGCCGGAAATCCTTGTTCAATTCCCGCTGCAGGCCATGATTTTTATTTAGACCATGAGTCTGTTTGCAGCCTCTATAAAATATTATAAAAATAGGGTACCCAAAATAAGGGGGAAAAATCTGGCGGTCGAGCGTGACCTAGGACAAGTCACCTCCTCGCAGAACCGTTGTCCATGAAACAGTACAGTCTCTACCATGTACTGAACCCCAGACCCTTCATGGGTTGTAGTGGTAAAGGATTTTTTTTTTTATTTATAAATGTTAAATAAAGTGATAATAAAAAGGCTTAGCGAACCCGAAGGCTGGATGCCGATCTCCGCGTACAAACCTCCGTCCACGGGCTACTACCCAAACCCAAATCCGCAAGATCACTCTTAACGCAATCCTCCCACCTACGGCTCGGCCTACCCCTCAGACGCTACCCAGTCGTCCAGCCATTAACATCCTAGGAATCCGTTCGTAGCCGAGCCCAGGAGCTTTTAGAGGCCCATCTTAAAAATATAGTATGTAATTTATATATTTTATTACATAGTATTTTATGTACGAGACGTTCAAGATCAAAAGGATGTACTAGATTTTTATGTTTATGTTTAGTGAAGAAATTTTGTCTATACTTAATCAAAATATTTCTCTTTTTCGGGAGCATAAAATTCCTTGACTAAGCAAGCGAAAGATATGAAAAGTCAGTTTTTGAAATTTCGGAGTTATCCAATTTTGATCCTGAACGCGTCAAATGTAGCATTTATATATTTTTGTTATGAAGAGAAAAGATTTGTCCTGACTGGGATTCGAACCCGGGTCGTCTGCATCTCCGGTGCAGTGCCACTGAGCTACCAGGGGTCTTATCCAAGTCAGACAAATCCGTTCTCTTCACCGATCCTATATCCCCGTGTTCTCGCAATATTTGCGATGTGTGCACGTGGAAGAATGTCCATTGAACATTACTTTAGTTAGGATCTTGTTAACTTATGTCAATATATATTATTTATAATTTATTTTTATTGTGTTATTTTTATGGTGATTATTTTTAAATATTTTTGTTTTGAAGATATTTATTGGTACCTTCAACTAATAATCGTATTAGTTGAAATTTACTTTATTTTGTCGTGGCTGTTTACCGAATGATAGAGAACTCTTGTATATAGTCCTCAAAACTTTTTTATAGAAAAACATTGCTTTAAAATTATTATGAAATGTAAAGATGAATTTTTGCTTTACTTATCAAAGAAGCTGATTTAATTTGCGTAATAAAAAAATATATAGCATTTGGAAAATATTTAAAAAATGAGATGAAGTATCTTAATATTGGATGGATAAATTAAAAAAAAACATTTTTTCGAAATATTCAAAGCATTCATTTCGCCTAAGTTAATAGAATTCAGTTTTAGAATTTTATTTTAATTTAAAATTAAAAAAGTAATGTTTTAACAGTATTGAGTTAATAATGTTTGTTATGATTTCTTCAAAACCTTAAAATTAATTTTTTTATTTTTTATTTTTCAGGTAAGTGCAATTCATGTTATTAAGAAAAACAAGTTCGACTCATGATATTATTAAGAGGTATTTATTTTTAGTATTTTTAATGATCATATATGAGTACCCACATATTATTTTTCTGAGATATTGATTATCTAATTGAATAAATAAATATTTAATAAAATAATTATATTTTTATTTAAGGCTATTATATAGATTTAAAAAATTTATATAAAATAGTTTATAAAAAAAAAATCCTAATTTTATTTCACTTTATTCTATGTTTTGAAATGAATTTCCTAAAATCGAAATGTTGGAATCAGATTTACCTTGCTTTATTTTTTATATCGATGCATTCATTTTTAATTTTTTTAAAACGGCGCTATATTTTGAGTAACGGCTTAAAGAAGTCAAGAGCAGTCAGTGGCTTAGGGATTTATAATTTTTTTAAAAATATTTATAATTTAACAGAGCTAACAGGAAAAAAGACCAAACAAAAATATTTCTTCGTCCCGTTGCTAGGCAAGCCCGATAAAATATTACATCACTAAAAATTCTTAATATGATAGAGAAATTTTCTAAAAATTATTTCAACTAGAAATGAATTTTTCAACAAACATATATCATCTAAATTTTTATTTTGTAGAGTTCAATTCGTATCCCGGCCAAGACTGATCTTTTCTCTACAAAATAAAAATATTCACCATATAAAGAACAATATAAAAAATAAATTTTACCATCTATACTTCGAAATGTTAGTTGAAACTTTTGATGAAATGATTACCGAATTATTCACATTTCCCATAATTACATTCTCTTTTCCATACTATAGCTCACGAAAACTTGTATTTTTGGTAAATATTAAAAGGGAATCGAATAAAAAGTTATTATTTATTGTAACTCATCTCGAATCGACAAACTGGAATAATTAAAAAAAAATCAGTTATTGATTGTATGGAGATAATTGTACATATGTATTAGTGATTTAGTTGTTTGTCGATATATTTACGGGTATCTGTTCCGCAGGTTGTCGCTTCTAGTTGATTTAATACAAGCTTTAACTGTTCATTCGTTTGATTTTTTACATTTTCCAAAAGTACAAGTTATCGTGAGCTTTTGAATCGAAAAGGGAATCTAATGATGGGTAATGTGTATACTTCGGTAATAATTTTATCAAGAAATTAACTTTTCAACAAACATTTAAAATTATTAATAATATAATTTTTTATTACTTGTTTTAATTTTTAAATGTTTTTATTTTGAAGAGAAAAGATTTGCCCCGCCCGGGATTCGATCCAGGGTCGTCCGCCTCTCCGTGGCAGCGCTGTTACCAATTGAGCTACTAGCGGTCGCCTCATAGTCAGGACAATATTTTCTCTTAATAGGAAAATATTTAAGAAATTAAAACAATTAATAAAAATTATAAATAATATAATGACGTAAGTCAAAAAGATCCTAATTAAAGAAATGTTTCAATGAACATTCTTCCCCGTGTATACATCGCAAAGTTGCGAGAACACGGAGATATGGGATCGTTGAAGAGAACGGATTTGTCCTGACTGTGAGGCGACCCCTGGTAGCTCAATTGGTAAGAGCGCTGCCACGGAGAGGCGGAAGACCCGGGTTCGAATCCCGCAAATTATCCGCGGCAAATCTCTTCTCTTCAAAATATAAATATATATGATATATGTTTGTTGAAACGTTAATTTCTAGATGAAATGATTACCGAAGTATACCGTTACCCATAATTACGACTACATTCTCATTCCCATACTAAAGCTCCCGATAACTTGTACTTAAATGTATTAAAAATCAAACGTTTATACAGCTAAACCTTATTGTGTCTCAAATCGAAGCCACAATTTGAGGAATATTTACCAAAAAAATGAGTTATTGATTGTATGGAGGTAATTGTAGATATGTTTTGATGATTTAGTTGTCAGTTGATTTGTATGCTTAATGTGCACATATTTATATAGAGTAATTAAAAATTTGTTTTCTATTGTTTATGAGTTAATGTTAACAGTCAGGGTTAATAATATTTTACCTAGCCACCATAAATTCTCCCTTCCATTTTCAGCCAAATCGTGTTACGGCTTTACATACGCACTTCCCTCATTATGTTGAGTTTAATATAATTCGTTAATGTCCCTGTCTAAATTAGTGTTTGTTTGTGTCATCACTTTACATCTCAATAACTCATGTAATGCTTTCGGAAGTAGCGACGTGTAAACTTGTTTTCACACTAGAATGTTATGATAAACAGGTATTTTGTTTACATATATTTTCTACCACCTACAGATATTTACAAGAATTATTTAGTAAGAATTATAAATAATACAATTATTGAGTTCATTTCATTGCGTGTGAGTCCTTTCAATGTTATATATATATATATATATATATATATATATATATATATATATATATATATATATATATACATTTCAATGTTATTTTGAAGAGTAAAGATTTGTCTTGGCCGGAATTCGAACCCGGGTTTTTGAAATATTTTATTTTAAAGAGAAAAGATTTGTCTTGGCCCGAATTAAATAAAAATATTTAAAAAACCCGGGTTCGAATCGCGGCCTAAACAAATATTTTCTCTTCAAAATAAAAATATTTAAAATAATCACCTTCAAAAGACATTAAATAAAAAATAACAACATTTTAGTTGAAATATTCCTTATTATTATTAATTACTACGCTCCAATCTTGATAAACGAATTTATGTCTGTTGCAACGTAACACGTAAGAACGTGTTGCAATGTAATATGTTTAAGATAAGGGTGTTAAAAAAATTACTTAATCCCTTTTAAAACTATAACAGCATTCAACAAATATTTTTTAAAATAAAATAATAAACATTTATTATTTTATTTTAAAATGTATTTTAATAAACTGTAGGAATTTATTTCAGTTTTCAATACTATGGGATTTTTTTAATTTAACTTTTTATAAATTAATAGTAATTATTTAAAATAATTAATAGTTAAAATAATTATTAATTATTTTAATTGTATTCGTATATATATAATAATTAAAATAAATTATTATATATATTAGCTTACTATAACGAATATCGTGGACTTAAAATTTTTCCAAGGGGGTAAAAATCCTTAATTAAGCGGTCCTTCGGAAGATGCGTAAATTCCTGAGCCTGTACGATGTCAGGTACTCGTTAAAGATCATAATTATACCTGGATGGGCAAAATTTACGAAACTGTAGCATTTGTTTGTTCATTTAACGTCACTTTATGCTGCTACAGTGAAGGTCTAAATTTTGCCTATCCAGGTTTAATTAGGATAGGGATTTTTAACGAGTATCTGACATCGTAAAGGCTCGTGACACCCGTTTAACGTCCCATCTGAAGGACGACATAACCAAGGATTTTTTACTCCATTTAAAAATAAGATCTTGGGCTTAGTAGTTTGTTCTGCTAACCACTTGATCGGAGGTCGCCCATACTAGCTTTTATAAATAAATTATGTCTTAAAATTAAATTATTAGTTACTCATTCTATCCCCTCTGCCGGGAAGACTTTTATTTACTCTGTTAGGAGCCTCAGATGGATCCTTTGGGATCTAGCACCCTCCTGGAGCTCACCCAGCCTCTATACTGTGGGCATTCAAAATAAGGGAGAAAAAATTGGCAGTAAAAAAATACAGTCTCTATCATGTACTGAAACCCAGATCCGTTTATTTAGAAGTACAAATGATCCCCTAATCTCGACGTTATAAAATATATCCAGCCCTTTGTTGAAATGCGTGCTCTGCCGCTGAGAACGATTTATCCAAATGAAGAAGGAATCGTAGCTGGGCGGGTTGTAGAGGGAATTCAACCAGGAGAAGAGAAAAGAGAAAAAGCAGCTGTAGCGAGATCTAATGGCCGCATGTCCTAACGCTGTTTCCATTTCTCTTCTTCCTAATGGTGAAAAGAAACTATTACCGAAACTCTTGCGTGCTCTTTCCTTCTCTCATAATTACTTTTAATATCTGCCCGCCCCCGACGCCGGTTATGGATTCAGATATTTCGGCCCAACCCCTACACAATCTCATTCCACCCCTAAACTGTAGCGGCTATGATGTGATTGCTCGGATCGAAGTTTTGTATCAGTACTTGTTTCATGCCACTGAGGTTTGTTCTGTGTAAAATACTTATATTCCACTATCTTTAAGGCAGGATAACAAACTCTACTTACATTATTTTTTAGTTTATGAAGTACCACTAGTAGTTTTGGATCTTTATTAATGCTGTGCCTCTGGTAAACATCTGCGGGGGCACTCTGTATTTCGTAGGTCGCACGCTTGGTGTTAAAGCTAGTTTATATCCCGTCAAGTGAGGTCACGTTATTGTATCATTTCCTCAGCTTGTCTTATCTAGTTAAGTCGCAACAAGTTAGAGTTTATTATACTGTAGTATACTCGGTGGTAGTACTCAATTAAAGAGTTCAACTTATGAGGTCACGAGGCCATCTTCTTTTCAGACGCCTCGGAGGATTATCAGGAATTGAAGAGGTTGCTTGGTTTGAAACTAGTGGGTTTGAGTGGGAATGAAGTTTGTCATGAAAATATTGATATCGTATTCGAACCAAATCAGCAGCAGATGGGACATTAAAGCCATTATGGATCACTTTGTTCGTAAAATTGAGCATTGAGGATTTTACGCAGGATTTTGGATTGCAAGGATTGAATGAAAATACATTCTTACAGACATTTTATTGTATTACAATAACTTATGCCAATAATAAGCAATATTTATTTACTTTTTTACATATTTACCAAGGTTTTAGCCTAATTAACTATTTTATAACTGTATAAGCCCTATCGTAAACCAAATCAGCACATTAAACAGGAATCCCTGGTGTAATAAAAATTTATTTAAATGCATCGTTTATCACAGAGCGGTAGCCACATTAAACGAGAGGGATTCGATGGTTTAGTGTAGCCCCAAAGCTCTATTCCGTTAGTCCAGAGAGGTGTCATGTAGATGAGTCTTTTGTAATTAATTGAGAGCTTAGAGCGTTTTTCTTGTAAATGTTGAAGTACCCTGAAACGGCGAACAGTTTCTATTCTTTTCAGTCTGGTAGGAGGATTCCAAGTTAAATACTTGTCGAGATGTAATCCCAAGTATCGGATTTGTTCTCCAGGAGTCAGTGGGATATTATTAAAGGATACTGTAGGACGGGAAGTAATAGGTTTCCTACGAAGAGTAAAGGTATTTAAATGTTATTATGATTTTCGGATTGAAAGCGTTTAAGGATGTCCGTCGAGAATGCTAGTTTATCCAGAAATCGTCAAATTAAAATAAATTATGAGTTACTTACATTTTATTATGATATTTTTGGTTGAAACGACACGTACCGTAGCTTGCCTGTATCGATTTCTAGATTATTATTTGATTTTTGGCAGCGGTGTGGCTGGCAAGATAGACAGACTATCAGGCACCGTGAGTTTGGCCCTAAGTGTATTATCGCGTGTGGAGTCGAACCTGAATTGACAAGTAACACACTGCGGCTACCCCACACTCATCACTCAGCTCACTAACAACGACCGAAAACATTCTATCCATAATTGATCAACTTTTATCCCGTATTTTCGGGTAATTTACCCAACTACACACATTATTATCGACATTTTCTTCACTATTAGACATATGGTTGATTCCATTCTGACAGTATTTATTGATGTCACTGTGTACTACGTGCAATTTTCTCTCACTGGTCATCCGTTATGAAGCTATCTATTAACATTTTTGTATCAATATGATCCTCATGTACATATTCCATCTCTTCTTTCTTATGATATAACTTGCAGTCCAGAGAAAACTCAGTTTATCACTTAAATGTCAGTACCATGGCAATAAATAGTCCAAACTAATTATCCAATAAATCTTAATGTTCAATTCAAAAATAAAATGAATACTTTTTCTTAATATTGTCTACCAAATTTATTTTTTAGCAGTATAGAGGTACAGAAAATTTGGAATTCGATTATCATTTTTGATATATTGAAGTTGTAGCGAAATCTTACCGGATTTTTATTTTTACAATAAGATAGGGTAATAAAATGCATTAAAAAACTTTTAAAAGGTGAATCATAGGGCTGGAAAATTTTAATAAAATTAAGTTAATGTTAGAACAGAATCAACAATATATTCTGGTAGTTATGTTAAACTTCTTGTGTAAAAGGTTCAAAAAAACTAAACTATACATTTAGGGTATTTGGCTCAGTACGTGTTAGAGACTGTACTGTATCTAACGGTTGTGAAGTGTTGAAATTATACTTAACTATCCCTTCAATTAAGCCTATCTGCTTTTCAGAGGCTTGTTGAAATCTAGTAAAGGATATAAATCTATATCTCCAGAGTCATAAACAGATATTTGGGAATTAATATGGACAAATGGTTAACTTTTACTCTTCACACTGAGTATGTGTGCAATAAATCCAACAGGGCTCTCTGTACTATATATCCATACTTTAACAGGAATTCTAAATTAAGCACAGATAATAAGTGCCTGCTTACGACCTATACTAACATATGAATGCCCAATATTTAGTTACATGTCTAAAACTACTTAAAAAAAATTACAAATATTCCACAAAAAAAACCCTTAGAATTGCTGGAAATTATTCAAAAAGAAGTATACCTAAGTATAATTAAGTATACCTTATATTAATGTTTTTATCAACAAACTATGTAAACAATTTTTTTTAAGCGTAAAAACAATAAAAACCCACTTATAAAAAATATTGGGAACTATACAAAAAATAGTACAAAGCGGTACGTACATAAAAGAACAAAACATTTATTATTGTAGGATACCAAATTCTTTTATTTCATTGTTATTGTTTATATATATTTATGTATAGTTACAATTTTTGTTTATTTTATAATTATTAATTTTTTTTCTTCTGTTGGAAGTATTTTTTAATAATTCTTTTTCTTTCATTGTAAATTATGATTCTGCACAGATACATTTAAATTCGTACTTAATTGTTTTTAATTTGGGACTGGTCTATTTGTTAGAGCATGTAATTTTGTGAATTGTAGCAAATTATACAAGAAATAAATAAATATTTAAAAAAAAGTGAAATTCGGAAATGAACATATTTTAGGAAATCGCCTATGGGTACTCATGCTCTAGTTGTTTAATATTATTACGAAATGATATATAATAATAAAAACAAATATTTAGTATCCTAAAATACAATTTTTGGATACTAAAAGGTATTTTTTTATGCCGTGGAAATAGTTACGACTTGTAATAAATGTTATTTATTATTATTGCTATCTTCTTTCAATTTTTTTATTTTTCGTTTTATATTAGTTTTCCGCTGTTTTAATTTTATTTCTTTTCATTACCCTAATTACGTTCGCTTAATAAATTTATCTGACTCCGATAACTTCGATTTTGGTGCCAACCACAATATTTCTGTAGTGTATTAAAAATATTTTGTTTGTCGTCCGTTACATAATTATAAAAATATTATGTAGGAAAGAAATTCGTTGACTGGTAGGTACTAATGTAGAATGGAAATAGTTGGGGGTGCAGTCAAAAATTACACAACAAATAAGTATAAACCTATTATAATAGGATGTAAATAGTTGGGGGTGCAGTCAAGAAAACACAGCAAATAAGTGAAACTTATTGTATTTTATATGTGCCGACGTTTCGATAATGCAAAACAAAATACAAAGAGAGAAATGATGTTAAACAGAAAAAATAAAATGAAAAAGATATAAATATAATGAGTATGGAAAACTTAGTATAATAAAGATAGAATTGTATTGCAGAGAAAAAAATAGTATGAAAATAGACTCCTGGGGAGTACATAAGTGAAATGAAAGAACATGAATTAAAAATTATGATAACTAAGAATAAATAGAGAAGAATATTGTAGAAAGTAAAGAATAGGAATCTCATGTATGACAGGCAGAGAAGTAAAATATAAGTATCAGATGTTATGTAAAGGTATACAATAGGAATGATGTTATATTATATAAATTAAGATGTAAGTATAAAAGAAACTATAGATGAGAGATCATACATAATAGATCACCTTTCTATACATCTATTATGTAATCATCTTTATTCATATATCCTTTCATAATATATCCTTCACTTTTTTCGCTCAATTTTTCTATATCTCTATATGTATAATGTTATGTTTTCTGTATCTCTATGTTATGTATTTTTACAGTCAATTCTGTTTTTGTCTGTTTTTTCTCATAGCCCTGAAGATGACCTACACAGTAGGTCGAAACGTCGGCGCACATAAAATATAATAGGTTTCCACTTATTTGTTGTGTAATTTTGACTGCACCCCCAACTATTTCCATCCTAAACTTAAAGAAAATTTACTTTTCTTTATTGGTTATATTTTTCATAAATATTATTTTAAGTATAGCTGCTGTGTGCTAATACAAAGTGCTACTGGTACTCGTGTACCGCATTACCATGACAAAATTGTTTATTAAATTCTTCCTTTGTTCAATAAAGTGCACTGTTAAGAATTAACACATTAAACTCGTTCACAATAATTTATAGTTATGCTTCTTTACTTCCTTCTATTTCTTTTCCTCTCTTTCTTTCTTTGAGATAAATTTGTTTTACTCATTTACAACCGTTGGAAGTTATGCTGGCCTGTAGAGACCAATTTCCCTTTCGGATGCAGGGCAGATTCCTGAATTTTTCGTTGCATTTGTTCAAGGAACCGTCTTTAGTCCCTGTATTTTATATCTGATTGCCTGGATTCCATGCTGTCACATTTTTTACCTGCTCTGGATCTCTTATTCACTGTGAACTTCTGAGAAAAGCACTCGATGGAGTTTCATTTCTACTTAACTATCGCTTATATTTTAACAGCCGGAGAAGGGTCATATGGGATCTAGGACCCTCTGGGGCTCACCCGGCCTCAATAAAGTGGGTACTCAAAACAAGGGGGAACAATCTGGCGGTTGAGCGTTAGTATGTTCTAGTACAACACCTCCCTGCACAACCGTTTTTATGAAACAGTACAGTCTCTACCATGTGCTGAACCTCAGTCCGGTTCATTGTACAAGTCTTTTTTTTTCTTTAATTAATTAATGATCTTATTTTTTAAAATAAATTAATATAAATGAGAAAATTAATAAAACCACTTTTACAAGCAAGGCAAGTTACAGTCTCTACCAATTACTGAACCCCAGACTCGTTCACGGGTTGTAGTGGTACAGGTTTTTTTCAACTTAAGCGATCTACATCACTATAGTCTGCATATTTTTTTAAATGATGACTTCACTATTTAATTTTGTAATTCTCTTGAAAAGGCGTTGATCACTTAACTTTGATCACTTGGTTTTACGCTTTTGGGTACAGACAGTTAACTGATTTTTTTTTTCAATTATAAATTCGCATCATTCAGCATCCAACTAACAAGGAAAATTGTTAGTAGCAATTAGCATCTCGTCCTTTGCCTGATTAAATTATTTTAGCATTGTTATGGAAGATCAGTAATCCTCCTCTTTTTCAGTCTTAAAATTTTAACTGTACCCTTATGAGAGTTGTGGTGCATCTATGTGAATCGGTCTGAAACATTAGGTTAAGTATCCTTAGCTGTTCTGTTGGTAGAGTATCGGTTTGTTAAGTCGAAATACAGGGTTTTTTGTAATCAAAAATCAATGCTCTTTTGATATGGATCGTTATATTTTTAATTAAAGTGTTTTTTTTTATTGAGACCTTTTGACCCGAAGTTTGAAAATTAAAATTTATAAAATAGCATATTTTCAACTGTCCTTTGAACTCTCCAATTCAGTCCGTTTATACCACAGGTTCCATTCGTAGATGACAGATCAAATAATTTACCTGTCACAGCCGGATTTCAAATATCATTTATGTTTAAATACGTTTTATTTATTTATTTGTTACAGCATAAATGTTATAAACGTTTCAGGGGCACATGATGATAGATATTATTCGAAGGGGCCCAAGTCTATTTTTCTATCTGAGTATGTGGTATAAAGCAAATCCCATCTGTAAAACTTAAAACATTAATAATATTAAAAATTATAGTATTTGTTCGAGTTGTGTTATAACACGTTTTAACTGTTCTTTTCGATTTTAATATTTTTCAAAAATACAAGTAATCGTGAACTTTAGGATGAAGAGAGTGTAATTACAACTGCCATTTCGAATTGTTGATGATATATAATGGATTGAATTGGTCAGGGGGTGCAGTCAACGATTACACACAAAAATTAAGCAAAAATTTAAGCTATTAGTTTTTATTAATCGTGCCAACGACCGACCAATTCAATCCATCATTTGAATTATCCAGTCAACTGTTTTCCACTCAAAAATAGATGATATATAATTACATTCTCTTTTTCACACTAAAGCTCTCGATAATTGTATGTTTGCTATCATTAGCCTAAAAAATGTACATAAATAATATATCTTCCTATTTTTTCCACGTTTATTTGTCCGTACAGAAAATAATGCTCGGTTACAAGCTACTTTGTTACGAGTAACATCTGAAGCCATGTCGAAGATTGTTTATACATCCTCTGAGAGATGCACGGTTCGGTTATTTTTCCCTTTCGCGCTCCGTTTCATCGGGCGGGACCTTGTCCAATTTCGGCTAACACAGCCATCGGAGGATCGGACAACACGGGCTACCTGGATCTGTAATGGGAGAGCTTCCCACGTTCACAAAGGGGAAGGGTGGAGGAACCTCCTTTATTTCACTCTAATTCATCCGACGGCGGAATAAAGGAGACGTCAACCCCATCGGAGGACTAACCACAGGGCCCAATGCCACTTGGAAAGTGGGAGCTTGGAGGTGGCAAGAACTATAATGAAGGGGAAGGAGTTGTCAAAAACAAAGCAATGCCAGCTCTTTTAATAACCTCAATGCGAATTGCAAAGCCTCCGAGGGAGACTTGACTAATACAATGCAGCCTATTCTACACGCGCCTGCAGGCCGTCTGAATAGTAAATGCCTACTACAATAATAATATGCCTAAGTGAACCCGAAGGCTCGATCCCGATACCACCGATCTCTGCTTACAAACTTCCGTCCTGCACAGCCGTTGTCTTAGAAACAGCACAATCTCTACACTCCACTGAACCCATGACCCTTCATGGATTGTAGTGTCACAATTTTTTTCCTATGTGTCTGTGATGAAGAAGAGACTGTGATGAATTGATCATATTGTTCTATTAACCTTTCAGTTTTATTAATCCTTAAAGTCCAAGCGACTCCAAGGCTGTGGACTGAATACATTTCACTCGGGCCAGCTCTATAGCTTGATTAGAAGTTCATGACTAATAAATTATTATAGTATTTATTTTGTGCCTCATTTTATAATAGCAGACCGTTATTTTCAATTATCAATAATCTATTAAGATGTTTAAATTGTATATTGTTACAACATAAAAATAAAAAAGATCTGGAGTACCGTTGTTAGCTATTTAGGGTCTCGGACAATTACGAAAAATATATCATTATTACCTACCTAAATTTATTCAGTATATTTTAGTTAATATTATGACTTCCTTTTAATTTTTTCTATAAACCTTATTGTTTCATAAGGTTCACGTATTAGAGCATCGTGCTAGAGATGCGGACAACCCGGGTTCGACAAGTTTTTTCTCTTCAAAATAAAAATATTTAAAAACATTTTTATGTGGTAGAGGAAATACAGCAGTTGCAATCTAAAATTCCAAATTAGAAAATCAAACAATTTTAAATTGATTAAATTTATTCCATACGTGCTAAATTTCTAATTGTCTCATTTGCTTTAACTCCACAGAAGAACATTATAGCTGAATTAGTGTTAATTTTAAAGCGTATTACTTACATTATACCGAGGGTATTACATATTTTAAAAATATTTAATAGAGAATAAATGAGTTATGAGATTTTTTATGGGGGAAAATTAATATTTTCGATTTGATTGAAGGTTTAGGGGAAATGTCGTTTTATAGGAAAAATAATATAGGGTCATTAAAATAGGGAACCATATTTAATGAGGGGTCACTATCTTTCATTACTTTTTATGAAGTCCGTTAATAATCTTATTTTTATCAAGAATCTTACACACACACACACACACACACACACACACACACACACTCATATATGTATATATATATATATATATATATATATATATATATATATATATATATAGATATACACTGAGTGTCCCATTTCAAGTGGATCAAACGTTTTTAACTTTTAAACGAAACGAAATTCAGAAAAACTATACAGGTAAAAGTTGTAGTTATTCGGGCCTAGTTTGAAGAAATAAAAAAACATTTTTTGGTTTTTCGCTTTAAATGGTCAATATCGACCTTCAAACAATGTAGTTTCCTCTTGACCCACATGGAAAAAATATTTGTAACATTTTTTTTCTATCTTTCATAGTAGAAAACGCATTCAAAGTTCACTACTTTAGTATACCTCCTTTAGGAGGAAACGTAATGTAGCATTAAGCTATTTTATATAAGAGTTTTTAGTCGTAATAACTTACTAATCAAGGTATTTTGAATCTTTCAGAAAATGTCTGGACATTTAAAAACCTTCTGTTTCGACGTTTTTATAGAAAAAAATGTTATATTTCTACATTCTCCAGCCACTGTTAATATTTTATAAATGTTAATTGTACATTTCAGAAAAATAAAAATAAATGGGGGTCAAGAGGAAACTGCATTGTTTGAAGGTCGATATTGACTATTTAAAGTGAAAAACCGAAAAATGTTTTTTTATTTCTTCAAACCAGGCCTGACTAAATACAACTTTTATCTGATACGTTTTTCTGAATTTTGTTTTGTTTAAAAGTTAAAAACTTGAAATGGGACACCCTGTGTGTGTGTGTATATATATATATATATATATAGATATAGATAGATAATAATATACATAAGAATGGATACTGTATCAATCTCTGCTTTCAAACTTCTGTCCACGGACAACTACACAAACCCAAATCCGCCAGATCGCTGGTTAAAGATTTGGATTAACGCAATCCTCCCACCTACGCCTTACCTATCAGACGCTCCCCAGTCGGTACAGCCCTTATTAAGTTTTCATGATTTCGTTCGTTACTGAGCCCAGCAACTTTACAAGCCCATTTTAATCTTCTTGACGCTATCACTTGAATAATTCTAAACAATATAAATAAAAATCAAATGTATAAAAGTATTATCCTTACAATTATTCTGTGTACGTACGAAGCATTAGGCCGAGGTGTAGGTGGGATGATTTTCTGAAATATTCCTTTAAGTTGGTGGTATCGGCACAGATTCTTCGAATACTCTATAATTTATTTCTATTCAGTATTTATCATTGTGTTAAATTTATCGTATTTTGAAGAATAAGAAAATCCCAAAGCGAAAATATAATTCGAAAAGTTGTTTCATTTAAATTATTGTGCTCTCATAAAAATATACAAGTTGTTTACCTCGTTTTTTTCAAGTTTAATAAATTTTTTATATATGAATCCTTTGAATAAACTATTCTCCAATAGTTCGTCTCCTGCGTGTTGGTTGTGGGTGAATCTTTGCATTATTTAGTACACTATCGTTCAAATAGTGCAATGACATTGCTCTACAGGAAAATCTAACATACATATATTTTTTCTATTACATTTTGCCATAATAACAATAATTATGGATCCTATTGGTTAATAAAATGATTTAGTGAGTGTATGGAGCATTAAAGGTACCTTAGTAAGTTCTTTTTTTCCCCTTAAATTTACAAGCATTAAAGTTCAAAGGAACGAAGCGTTGAAGAACGTTAAAGATAAATATAAATTTAAAGAATGATTCTCCAATCTTCAAATCATCTATACTTTATTTTCTGTCAGTTATTTATTATAACATAGATCCAGTCTAACAGTTTTATATTTATTTCGTTTTTTACTCAAACCGCTTCTTTGAATTTTTTATTTTACAAATTTTATTGTTTTTTCCTGATTTTTTTTGTTGGCCCTATCTAAGGACCGTGTCTTTTTTCTTAGTATTTTTTTATTTTAATATATTTTTTTAGTTTTCTTAGACATCATTTTTCATATCAACACATATTCTCACATTTTCTTTTATTTCTCTTCAAGTACAACTGCACTCCGTTACATTTATCTACGCACTTCCAAGATATTGTTATCAATGTGCATATTGAACATAATAATTACATAATTAAAACCATTAGAGTTAGAAAATTGTATTCCTAAGATCATTAAGCAATATGTTTCCATTGATTTTGAATTAGTTCTTACAATTTGGTTTTATGCCTTCAACTTTTCGAT
Organism: Troilus luridus; assembly: GCA_964056705.1. Taxonomy (NCBI): domain Eukaryota; kingdom Metazoa; phylum Arthropoda; class Insecta; order Hemiptera; family Pentatomidae; genus Troilus; species Troilus luridus. Next base: position 44,244,349 of record OZ057417.1, on the reverse strand, counting down.
TTCATATCCTTTTTTTTTAAAAAACATATATCGTTTTATTTATTTTTTCATTATAATTTTTATTTTCTTAATATCGCGAGTTAGAGCTGAGTACGTCGACTCTGGGCTACTGATCTCTATTTTCCCAGTTCGAGACCGGGTATGCAAATGAATTATTCGTTTAACACCTGTTAATCGACTCTGTGCCTTCAAGAGGTTCTGCTGATGTTACCACAGTCTGTATGAAGATATATTGCTACCTACCGTTAGTTTATTGAGATTTTGGGTTATGAATTTTACAGTCTCTACGAAGTTCTGAACACGAGACGCTTCATACCCATGAATTAATATAACAAATTTGTTGATATTACAGACGTCGTGGGGTAAGATGGTACATTTAAAAAATATGCATCTATTGCAAGTTTAGTGTAGGGCTGGACATCGATGGCGATTTGCACAACTGTTGTCTTAGAAAGAGTACAGTTTCTAATTTCTCCCTCCCCCTCTAACTCTCCCTCCCTCTCTCTCTCTCTCTCTCTCTCTCTCTCTCTCTCTCTCTCTCTCTCTCTCTCTCTCTCTCTCTCTCTCTCTCTCTCTCTCTCTCTCTCTCGTTGTAGAGCAGTAGCTGAAGTAGCTGAATAGTCAGTTATACATAATAAAAAAGGAACTTAAAATAACATAAGTTACCTTAGAGTGCATTGCTAATAGTGTTTTGATTGGCATTTTTAATTTATTGTATTAAGTTTTTTAGTTGGCTTAGTATGTAAACATTCTTTCTCTCTCTCTCTCTCTCTCTCACTCTCTCTCACTCTCTCTCTCTCTCTCTCTCTCTCTCTCCATCTGTATCTCATAATATCGTCCCCCCTTACTACAGCTATTCATTAAGATAGAAGAAATGTATGAATTATTGTTATAGCTAAATATTAATAATATTATACCCTAGAGTACATTATTGTTGTGAATTGTATTTTTGATTTAATATTTATATTGGAGGATGGAAATAGTTGGGGGTGCAGTCAAAATAAATACCAAATAAGTGAGAACTTATTTTTTATTTGTGCCGACGTTCCGACTACTTTGTAGGTCATCTTCAGGGCCATGAAAGAAAAAACCCCGATAATTATGTATTATTTATATTTTTTAAATAATTATCTTATTTAAAGTTATTATGTATTATTTATATTGTTTTTTTAGATTTAGTATTTAAACTTTCTTTCTCTGTCTAGCTTTCTCTCTCTCTCTCTCTCTCTCTCTCTCTCTCTCTCTCTCTCACTCCCTCTCTTTCTTCGTTCTCTCTCTATTGTTCGTTTTAGAAAAAATATTTTCGTTTTGGGCTACTAGGCGCCACGTGCCAATTTTAATTCCTTCTCATTTGTTGCTTTCTTTTCCTCCAATATTCTCTCATCCTTTCACCATGTCTGTTTTTTCCGACCACTTCGTGCCTGTTCTGTTATTGCCTGTACCCTGGAATCCCAAGCTTAATACTATCTTTCTGAAGGCATCTCTCAGTGCTCCTGCTTCTGCTGATTAGCATATTTATTTTTTGTTACATATACCAACTCTCTCTCTCTCTCTCTCTCTCTCTCTCTCTCTCTCTCTCTCTCTCTCTCTCTCTCTCTCTCTCTCTCTCTCCATCTGTATCTCATAATATCGTCCCCCCTTACAACAGCTATTCATTAAGATAGAAGAAATGTATGAATTATTGTTATAGCTAAATATTAATAATATAATACCCTAGAATACATTATTATTGTGAATTGTTTTTTTGATTTATTATTTATATTGGAGGATGGAAATAGTTGGGGGTGCAGTCAAAATAAATACCAAATAAGTGAGAACTTATTTTTTATTTGTGCCGACGTTCCGACTACTTTGTAGGTCATCTTCAGGGCCATGAAAGAAAAAAACCCGATAATTATGTGATAATTATATTTTTTAAATAATTATCTTATTTAAAGTTATTATGTATTATTTATATTGTTTTGTTAGATTTATAATTTAAACTTTCTTTCTCTCTCTCTCTCTCTCTCTCTCTCTCTCTCTCACTCTCTCTCTCTCTCTCTCTCACTCACTCTCTCTCTATCTTTCTTCGTTCTCTCTCTATTGTTCGTTTTAGAAAAAATATTTTCGTTTTGGGCAACTAGGGGCCACGTGCCAATTTTAATTCCTTCTCATTTGTTGCTTTCTTTTCCTCCAATATTCTCTCATCCTTTCACCATGTCTGTTTTTTCCGACCACTTCGTGCCTGTTCTGTTATTGCCTGTATCCTGGAATCCCAAGCTTAATACTATCTTTCTGAAGGCATCTCTCAGTGCTCCTGCTTCTGCTGATTAGCACATTTATTTTTTGTTACATATACCATATCTCTCTCTCTCTCTCTCTCTCTCTCTCTCTCTCTCTCTCTATATATATATATATATATATATATATATATATATATATATATATATATATATATATATATATATATATATATTATGTTTTGGTTCTTGAGTTTCTGTCAGTTTATTTCAACTTCTTTAGTCGACGTTTCGAGACTAGGTTAGTCTCATACTGATGCTCTAACAGTGAAAAAATGAGCTTTTAGTAAAAACATTAAATAGCAGACTAAAATAAATATAAAATGACACGTGTAAGTTGTAATGGATAGGGTGTACTTACGAGTTCCAAAGAATTGATCAGTTTATCATCAATCAGTTACTTCACAATATATCATAGAATGTTTATATTGCAATAGCTATCTATGATCAACGAATAAGTAATCTATTTTTAGGAACAGCAGACTTATTTAATTGTTGAATCATATTAGAATCATATCAAGAACCAAAACATAATATTTCCATAACAGTCAAGATAAGTAGAAACCAATATATATATCTTTCTCTGTCTCTCTCTCCCCATCTCTTTTTACCTTTTCCTTCTAAAATAGTAGTAAAAAGAAATTATCCAATTATAAACCAGCCTTGACTATATTGGCACATTATTTTTTGCTACTGCTTCTAAAACACCCCACCTGCTAAGATATCCCTGACAAGGTTCCTTTGAAACGATCCAGAATTAATTAATCACTCCTAGTCATTTGTGGCATTCCTGACTCAAGTGAGGAGTTGGCTGCCAACTAAGTTCATTGATGCAGAAGACAGGTGCTTGGTCACCTAATTGCTTTTCAAAACTATGCGTACTGTTCCACCAACCATTATGTCTCATAAGTGAAGGCTTAGCTTCCGGATAATCGTTTAAAGGGGGTAGGTGAAGCTGATACAATGGATGGATGGCTGAGAATGCCAAAGCTTCCAGAGAAATTTTAACATTTTATTTTTACTATAAATGTTTTATGTAATTATTAAAATAATTCAGGGCAGGCGGAAACGGATCGAGGAGGTGAAGGTTCGTTGATGGGCTGCAGAGTCATGAGTTAAGAAAAAAGGTTAATATTATTAAATGAATATTCCGACCCTTGAAGCATATCAGAAAATAAGTAAAAATAAAACATTTTGGCAATTCAAGCATCAACATAACAGAGGACGAAAGTAAAATCAGAAATGCATAACAAATAGGATAATAAAGCTCTCATTATTATTAAAAAAATCATAGAAAAAATGTTGCTTAAAATTTTTGTTTATTAATAAAACAAAAACATACGAATGTATAAGTATATTTTTCATAAATTTATTAATAGTTTCTGTCCTGTAATATTGTCCATATTTTAATTATTAATCATTATCGTGAAACAATCTTTCTGTATAAAGTTATAATTTGTTTATTCATCTAACGTAATTTTATGCTCCTATTGCTAAACAGACACGCACAGGGTAAGAACAATCATTTTACGTCCATTCCAAAGAGCGGCATATCTTATAATTTTGCTCTTTTTAAAATTTGCTAAGGCCACCTGACTTGCTACGAACACGCTATCTTAAGTATCGTAAGTTGTTATGGTAACATCTAGACCAAAAAAAAAACAGAAAAAAACTTTACCACTACTACCCTTGAACGGGTCTGGGGTTCAGTACATGGTAGAGACTGTACTGTTTCCTACGTCCTAGGTCACGCTCAACCGCCAGGTTTTCTCCCTTATTTTGGGTACCCTATTTTTATAATATTTTATAGAGGCTGGGTGAGCCCCATGAGGGTCCTAGATCCCATATGATACATCTCCTGCCGCAAAAATACTAAATAAAAGTCTTGCCCGCAGCGGGATTTGAACCAGGATTTCCGGCATGGCTACTCAGTGCTCTACCACTGAGCCACTCCGCTCCCCAGACTATAAGGCACCACCAATAACAAGGTAGAAACATATTCTTACAAATAAATCAGAATATTAATTTAAATATGGCTATTACGATTTATGAAAAAAAAATTGTACCTCTACATCTTTTCTTATTACTAACAACAAATATATTTTTTTTTTTTACACGGTAGAGACTGTTGTGACTTAAATAACTGTTGTGCAGGGTGATTTTGGGCACTCAAGCGCAAGGTTTCTCTCGCAGTAATACCACACTTATTGAAAGCCATTGGAGGCTAAAAAAGGATTTTTTTTTCTCTCTATAAATCAAGTTTAACAAGTTGAAGAAAATAAATTTTTAAGAAAAAACCCAAAAATTATTTAAATCATTAGTTTTATTCTATAATTACTCGTGCTTTAAATAGAAAATAATTCCAGTTCGCACGAATGGAGCAGTTTATCATCCGTTTTACTGCATTTTTGAAAAAAGTAAAAAAAGAAAATTGACTAACTAAACAAAAGGGATAAAAATTAAAACTAAAGGCCATAAATAACCTCGGTGGGGGGGGGGGGTTGAAGAGTTTGGGGTGCAAAGGGTTCGAGGAAGATAAAATCAGTGAAAAGCTTCTCCGATAAATCACCAAATATCGCGAAACGTCACTGTTAGTCGATTTAAAAAAAATTGCTCCACCGACGGGGCACAAACCCCCGGGCCTCGCATGTCGGGCTCTCGTGCCAAAACCAACTTCCCACTCAACACCGCCCGCAATTTATGTCTTTTTTGGGGGAGGATTCGAGAGGTGAGGACAAATGAAACATTGAAAAAAAAGAGTTACGTTTGTTCAATATGAATTACTACTTTTCATATTTTATCAAAAATGCTTATGATAGTTATTTACGAGTGGGGTGACTGAATGTGAAGGTTGCTGGGTTCCTGTGTTGAAGGTTTCGGGTCCGAATCTGAGAGTAGCAAGTAAATTATTTAATCATTAAAAACCTTAAACAGACCTGTGGGGATCTGGAGACCCTCACGGGGCTCAACCATTCTCTATTCATTGGGTACTCTTAATTGAATAAAAAAACCTTGCGGTTGGGTATAATCTCGGGCAAATCTTTTCCTTGCACAAACGTTTTATAAGAAACAGTACAGTCCCTACCTTGAACTGAACCAGAAACTATTAACAGAAACTTTATGCTTGTTGTATTTATTTTTTTTATTTAGATTTAAATAATACCAAAACAATATGATTTTTTTTAATGATGTCTGTTTTAGCAAGACCTCTACTTTTTTATTTTCTCTATTAATTATTTTAGAAACTTGAGGCTATGTTTTTATGGATATTTTTCTTATATAACTCTGCTTCAGTTTTTGCTCATTTTTATTTAGAAAGTATATAGAAAATTATATATTAATATTATTGATTGTAATAACAATTTATAATATTCAAAACTGATCATTAAAAATAATGCTAAACTTCTTAAATCTTATTTACCATACAATAGTCGGTATGAACAATTTCTACATCTTTATCTTTTTGTTAATTATAGTTATTATTTTATTATTTTTACCAAAGATTTTAAAAAATATATAATTACGAAATTTAATGAGCCCCCTTAAATGTAGGTATTATTCTGCTGAAGACATTAAAGGGTTGAGAGTATTAAAAATAAATTTCAACAATTTCTCGTTTCTTTTAGATGCTTATTAACAGAGTACTGATCAATTAGTTATACGTTTTTTGTTGCCCTTTCTCATACAGTATCACGAAGTACAAACGCACTTAACTACAGATTAGATAGTTGGTATGATGAAGAATACAAAGTTATAAAAAAAAAAGTTAAGAAAAACAAAGTTTTTATATGTATAGGAAGTTTTTTCGTAACAATAAAATTCACCCACATTTATCAATAAATTAGCCTCTTTTTCAATAAAAACGCCTGACCACAACGTGTTAAAAATAGTTGATTAATTATTGAATTAGATATGTGTATTATCTATATAATATATAACACGAAAGTGCCACATGGGGAAGCCTATCATTGTGAAGCTCGGTATGAATGTCTAACAAAATCGCGTGGCCAGTTTTTCAACACCCTTATCAGATAGTGATAACGGAGTTTCGTGTTTTGCGTATCCTCTACTAACTATATATATTTCAGTACATGGTTTTAAAATGCTAAAAAAAGTGGCAATTTAGTATATGATATAGATCGTCCATCATTCGCATGATATAGATATAAATATGCGGCAATAAATCCTGAGAAAAAAAATCTACGTGAATATTTTTATGAAACTCGCAGCATGATTTTGATAGTAATTATATCTAAATTCCTATTAGCAGAGTACAACATTTCGTGAGACTGTCATGAAGTATGTAATTTTTGGTTTAATATCTTCCATAATGAAGCTTATAAATTACTCATTATACGTATACAATTGGCAAATACGGAAACAAACAAAATGGCAATGTTTCTCGTTCTGTAAACATCTTGTTGGCACAGTTTTTTTTTTGTTCATTGAATCCAATCTATATTTGCTTATTATTTTATACAAAAAAAAATAATTGACAAGAACTATGAAAACCAATCACAAGAAAAAAACAATATAAAATATTTAAAAACGGTATGGTTATTATTTTTTGCTGTAAAATTCGGCCAGAAAAGGTCTTAACCAAAATATCCGAATCCCTAAAAACAGTAAAGTCTCTACCATGTACTGGTAAGACGTTTCATGGGTTATATTGGAACAGGTGTTTAAAAACTTAAAAAACAAAATGATTCATTTAATTTTTAATGATTTTAGTTCATTTAATGCAATCGAAAATATTTGTATATTTTTTTACAAGAACATAACAATAAAACAATAACAAATCGATTACTTAATCATGATTGTGAAAACCAAGCTACCAACCAAAAAAGCCCCAAAAAATAAAAGAAATTCTGTACAACTACAAGGTCTTGGTTTCAGTACATAGTAGAGACTATATTGTTTCTAGAACTATGGTTGTGCAGGGTAATTTGTCTTAGGTCATGCCCAACCGCCAGACTTTTCTTCCAATTTAGAGTACACACTTTAAAGACTCCCTAAAGGCAAAAAATAATATAAAAATATTTATATATATAATATAAAATGTTATATATATTTTTTTCAATTTTTGAAAGAATGGGCCAGGAAAGATTTTAATCATAATACCTTCTTGCACAACCGTTGAGATGTATGTATGGATGAACTGTTGAGATACCTTATCTATTGAACCCAATAGCGTGAGTGACAGTAGTATATGTAAAATTTTTATTCTCCGTAGTATCACTTTATTTATTTTTGTTATTTATGCACCAAATGATATTATTTTTCATGGTACACCAGATGTGAGCCCTGGTATGACTAAACCATAAAGGACAGGAGGCCCTACAGGGCGAGATATAGGAGCTAGGGCGATGGGCAGCGACACCACCGTTATATTTCACCGCGGTCTGCTTCCCCCCAGGCCGCAGAAGAATGGCCATAACTCAACTGAATAAATAGGCTGAGAAGGGAAGGATCAAGTCCGGCCTTGGCGGCGATAATGTGTCGTCTTTACTACCAACTTTTTCTCCCTAAACAGAGTACTATAGAGGTGTGCCTCTCTATTTGCCGTTTTATCGTGAGTCCACATTCCCCGATGTTTGCTCATAGCGGGAGTGGTTGAGAGGGAAACAGGGCGGTTGGTGGTTACGTGCCCTCTTCCTTACCCCTGGGATTATCGTAAAGATTACAGGACAGTGGCTCATCCTCCTTGAACAAATACTACGTCCGTGCTTACTCTTTTACGATTCTTTGCTTAATACGCGCTTTTTTTTATCCCCTCGATGATGACCGTTGGGGTGCTGTATTGCTTATAGGCATGAATCAAGTATTTAGTTCGTAGCACATACAGGACCTAGTTGTTGGACTTACTGGATAAGCTCATAACACCTACTGGACTAGGAATTAGCACTTACTAGACCAGTTCCCAGCACTTACTAGACAAGTTTTCAGCACTTACTGGACAAGCACTCAGTACTAACTAGACAAGCTTTCAGCACTTACTGGACCAGTCGTAGCAATTAATTGACTTATCCTCAGGACTTACTGGACAAGCCGGCACTTAATTAACTAACTCGCAGCAACTGCTTGACTGATTCTTAGCACTTACTGGACCTGTTCTTAGCACTTATTGGACAAGCACTCACCACTTACTGAACCTAGTGTCCAGCATTTTCTGGACGGTCGTAAACTCCTGTCGTAAAAAATATTTTTCAATTCTTTGTATTTGATTTTTTTTTCAGGTTTTATTTTTTTTAAGTGCTTATGAATATTTTTCAGGATTCTTAATATATTTACTAAAACAGTCCCCAGTTTTGAATTTTTTTTTCAAACAAATATTTTTTTCATATTTTGATCTTGAAAATAATAATTTCCAGTTTCTGTATACTACGAATGCAATCCTATTGTTGACTAAATGTCCTTAGAAATATATAATACGCCGCTATGTATATCGATAAGATGTATTACACTTTTTGTGATTGATAGCCCCCGATGAAATAACTGGAACCTCAACGGACATAGAAAAATGGAGGAAAAGTTTTCTCAAAGAAGATGAATGATCGCTATTCGCAACTTGGTCCTAACTCCCTCCAACCTCCTGTTTACTTAACCTGTTAGTTCGAGAAATAATCCTTGTCAGGCTAGCTTAAAGGTTGTTTTTACTTCACACGTGTAGTCCTCGGAGCTTTAAAAACTTTCATACTGATAAAAATTCGGGTAATTATTCCGCAGGTTGTTTTTACGGTGAATAAGTGGTCATTTTGTCTAGAGAGAGTTAACTGCTTTCATATAACCGGAATCGTATCATTCTCGTAGTATTTGGCTTGAAATGGAGTTGTAATATAAGCAATAACTCCTTTTCAAGCCAATACCTAACTTAGCCCCTTATTCACTACGAAAATAACTCGATTCCGCTTACTTAAATACATGAAACTCATTTTAGAGAAAATTAGACTTAACTACTAATTCACCGGGGCTGTAAATATTGCAACTACATTTGAAGCCAAAAACTTTTCGCTTTTCTCAGTACAACTAACTTATTTTGGAATAAAAATCGACTTATTAATTTACACTTGACATTTCTAATTTACTTATTATAAATTTTTTATCAATTCTACAGAGGCTGGGTGAGCCCCATTGGGGTCTGAACATCTCATAGGATCGATCTATGGCTGTAAACAGATTAAATAAGAACTCGAGATAGTTACATCAACTCGAAATTTTTATATTAACCTAAATAAAAATAATTCGACTTAATAAACTCCTTGTATAAATGAATGGTATCTGTCCAGCATGTTGTCACATCGCGTTGAGTGAAAAATTTTGACTTTTTATTCGTTTCATTTTTTATATTTTCCAAAAATACAAGTTATCATGAGCTTTAGTATGGGAAAGAGAACGTAATTGTGAGAAATGTGTATACTTCAATAATCATTTCATCAAGAACAAGAATTTGTAGAACAATTACCCCAATTATTAAATAAAGTTTTATTAACTATTAAATCTTTTCTTATTTAATTTATCTTTGCCTAAGGCTTAGTATTAAATTGAAACTTTTTTTTTTTTTGGGGGACAGTTTGAATATTTAAAATTAATAGATTAGTTATTGGTGTCTTTTTTTTAAAGAAAATCGTAATGTTTGTTATTTAAATGGAGATTATTATATTTTTTTGTTTAAAAGAAAATAGGTACGTATTCGTAAAAATAAAACCACAGGCATCTGTTCCGCAGGTTGTTGCTTCCAGTTCAGTCACAACAACTTTTAACTGTTTATTCGTTTCAATTTGAATATTATCCTAAAATACAAGTTATCACGAGGTTTAGTATGGAAAAGAGAATGTAATTATGGGATATGTGTATACTTCGGTAATTATTTCATCTAGAAATGATCACTGAAGTATGCATATTTCCCACAATTACATGTTTGTCTGCAGCTTAGTAATAAATTAAAGTATTAATTTTTTTTTTTGGATAGTTTGAATATTTCAAATAATTTATGGTTGCCGATTTCCTAAAATGCGGATAGTAATTATGCTTGAAAAATCTTCTTTTTTTAAAATTTAATTTATTTATATTTACAACTATAATATTATTATAACAAGTAAATCTGCTGATATGTACATTATGACATGGAAAACACTTGTGGAGAAACCATCCATCGGTAGCACTCCAATAAAGTTCTATAGTAGATGGTCTCGAGGCCATCTTCTTTTCAGACGCCTCGGAGGGTTATCAGGAATAGTATGGGAAGCAAGTTGAGATACAAGCGGATTGAAGTGTGTATGGAGCTTGTCATGGAAGGATAGGTATCTAGTTTGGGCCAAATCAGTAACATACGGGATATTAAGATCATGATGGACGAGTTTTTGAAAAATCTAAAGTGAAAATATTATATTTCTTGTCAATAAAACTTAAGTACATATTCGTTAAAAAAAAAAAAAATCGAATGAATAATAAAATTGGCTCCTAAAACTGACGAGATGAAATTTCTCCTATCTGAGCCCTAATCAAATCTGACGCTGAGAAAAGTGAGAAGAAATGAGCAAGTTAGTAAAATTTAAATGAGCAACTCTTGGGCGTAATGACATTAAGCAGTTTGAGTATTAATCAGCCTAGCAGCATCTATTAAACTGATTTATTAACCTCATTAATCTCAGAGCTAGCGGATCATTTTTTTTTTATGTAATACGTTTCATTTATTTTTTTCTATTTTTTTATTCTCTGCTGCAACCGGGCTTGAAGATCGGGTTATGGTATCAGTTCCGTAAGTTGTCGAGTCACAAGGTCATTCATTCGGTTCCCTTTCATTCATGATCTTAAGAATGGAAAAAGTACATTCAAGCATATATTGTATAATTCAATATATTTATAATAATTTAATATAGAATAAATAAACTCGAACTCTATAAAATTACTTTATATATTTATAGTTTGCTCTATATATAAACTATACTTAATTTAATCCTACAATATTTAGTAGTAAAAACATATTCCTTTTTAATATTCTCGATAATAATCGTGAGCGATAATATGAAAAAAGAGTATAATTATGGGAAATATTTATATTTAGTATACTCATATACTGTATAATTTAATATATTTACAATAATTGAACATAGAATGAATAAACTCTATAGATAAATAATAATCAATATATCTATCTATAATAATCAATATATTTATATTTTGAATTTTATTTGTATTAATTGTTATTTTGATGGTGAATATTTTTGTTTAGATGAGAAAAGATTTGTCCTGGCTGGGAATCGAACCCGGGTCGTCAACGGGAATGCAGACGATCCCGGCCAGGACAAATCTTTTCTCTTCAAAAGAAAAATATTTAAAAATAATCACCATTATTGCGAGAACAAAAAAATTGCAATTTTTGCAAAAATTGCGAGAACACGGGGATATAGGATCGGTGGAGAGAATGGATTTGTCTGGCTTGGATACGACCCCTGGTAGCTCAGTGGTTTAGAGCACTGCACTAGAGATGCAGACGATCCGGTTTTGAATCCCGGCCAGGGCAAATCTTTTCTCTTCAAAACAAAAGTAATTAAATATAATCACCATCAAAATAGCAATTAATACCAATAAAATTATAAGTAATATATTGACGGAATTCAACAAGATCCTAATTAAAGTATTCAATGAACATTCTCCCCCATGTATACATCGCAAAAATTGCGAGGACACGATAAAGAGAACGGATTTGTCTGATTTGGATACGACCCCTGGTAGCTCAGTGGTAAAGAGCACTGCACTTGAGATGCAGAGAGGTTTGAATCCAAGCCAGGACAAATCTTTTCTCTTTAAAACAAAAATATTTATATTTTGGTCTACACTGAGATCGAAGTACTTGATACGAACCTGCACGGACCTGTAGAGCCCAATGATCAAAATAATTAAAATTAAATGGCTTCTTAGAATATATTTTAATTTACCAGCTATACTTAATTTAATAATTTAATTTTACAATTAGTAGTAATAAATACTTTAAGAATTATTTTGTATCCTCTATTGTATATCAAAGAAGATTTCGTACCAGTTCCGTAGGTTGTCCCTTGGAGTCAAGTTACAACAAGTTTTGACTTGTCAATGGTTCCCTTTTTATGATTCTCGAAAATAAAAATTAAAGGACGAAGGGAAATAAAATAAAAATGATCGTGAGTTTTAGTTTGGAAAAAAAGAGTGTAATTATGGGGAATCCACCTTTGAGCAATAGTTTATAGTTGCAAAATTAAATAATTTTGTTCCGCCCCACTAACAATATAATAAATAGCTTGGATGTCAGATCCGCAGGTATTCTAAAAGTATGTCCAGTATCCTCGATAAGTTTAACAATACTTAGGTCATTTTTACTTTCAATTATTTCATGAAATAAGAAATTTAACTGTTACCAATAAAATCTTATAGGGAAAAGGAAAAGTTCAAGCAGTTATTGATGTTTCAAGTTATTATTGCAGAATTATTATTATAGTATTATTACTATTAGTTATATATAATTATTTTTATATCAATGGAATTCTAACATTTAAACTAAAGTTGATTAAAATAAATTGAATAACTCATACGGAGGCTACTAGGTGTCGCCAATCTTGAACATGTTGCCGACGCGAAGCGACAAGTTTATCCTCTACCAAAAGTCGCTAAAAGCGGCTAAAGAATTTTTCACTTATAAAATATCACTGACTATAAGTTCAATAAATTAGTTTTCCGCAGTTGCATAATTAGTTAATGTTATTTATATCCCCAACAACTGATAACCTATCAACTGAAGGATACCCAAGTTATTTATTATAACGTTGGAGGGGGTGTAATAATATTAATTAATTTAGCAACTATAAACTTTTACTCAAGAGGTGGATTCTGCTTGAGGGAAAACTCATTTATCAAAACCTGGACAGTCGTTATCAATTATACGGATTCCTTGGGGGGGGGAGTTCCTTCGAAGGGCGGAGAGACCCCCTCAGGGCTAGAAATTTCCCGACGAAAACCGAGAAGGGAAAAGGGACTAGAAGAAAAGAAATGGGCCTAGAGATACATATTTTATTATATCCCTCGGGGGGAGGGCCTATCCCCACTTCCAGACTCTGGATTTATGCAACAACCCCCTATATTCAATTTTCTTCAAGAGCCAAGCGAGTGTTGGAGGAATTATTGATGGGACATTTCTCAGGGAAATACATATGAAGAGGTTCGCCGGCGTAGGAGACGTCGACTCAATAGGAACGGGACACCGGCGGACTACGTAAAGGGATAGGAGGAGAAAAGCAGATGGTTGCGACGTGATTCTGACCCCGGGTGTGTCTTTTGGGTGATGTCAAATTCTTATTATTAACAATAGGTAAGTTCCCAAAAAAAAAAATTAAAAAAATATATATATGATAAAAAAACAAAACAAACGAATCTATAGAAAAAAATTATTATTTCTGCAGATTATTAGTTGTCGCTTTAAGTTAATAAATCACTAACATTTTTAACATATAACTTTTTTAATTGATATAGTAATTTCGTAACTTTTATTATTTAAACATTTTTATTAGACGGAAATAAAAAAGGTTTATTTGTTGCTAGGAAGCAGCTTTCCTGTACAACCGTTATCCTAACAGTCTGAACTGAACCTTTCATTGTTTGTAATGGTAATATATTATTTTTCTTATCTATGGTGTTAAGGTATTTTTTTTAGTTTCCCCCAACTTTTATGATTATGTCGTTTTATTAATTGTTTATGAATCATTAGTCCTTGTTCTGGGACTTTTTTTTCGCCCAGTATCCTCCAGGATATATTTAGATCTATTTAATGATATATTCTAAATATTATCATCACGATATTATATCGCGTAAGTTGCGATATTGAAAAAAATAATGCGTTTTTCTAAAAATAAAGAGCTGTGATTGCTTTTAAAGGGAAATTGAGCCGAGGCGTTGGTAAAGCTCTCTCTCTTGGGGATCGGGGAGAGAAAAATGCCATTTTTCTAACCTTCAAAGTTCATAAGCGGTGACGAATAAAAAAAAAGAAGGATGTTCCTTCAGAAAAGTGGAAGGAGAAAGGGGAGATGAAAAAAAGAAAAGAGAGATAAGAAGGACGAATTAAAAATAAAAGCTATCGAGTAAAGTTGCTGTTTACAGGCAGTTACTCGATTACACCCGCAAGTCCGAGGCAAAGGAAACCCAAAGAACCCTCGCTCATTCATAGTCATGAACTGGAAATTGTATTTTTTTCCCCAACCGTTGTATCCCGGCATTGTTCTTCGTGTCTTATCTCCTTCCATAGTTCCGTATTGTTCCCTCTAGTCCTCCATAGCCTTGTGATTCTTTCCTATTGGTATTCATCATCGTTTTGAAAAGGGCCTCTTTGAACTTGAAACAACCCTTTTGGGAACCTTCTGAGTGAAAGGGATCTTTGTGAATGAGATGATGCTCTCTGTCCTGAATAATCAGATAACACTTTTACGTCTTTTGATTTTTTTTTTGTGAGAAACGCTTTGGTGTTATATTCCTGAGTGGATCAGGACCAAGACTTAAAATCTCTTAAGCTCTTATACAATTCTATTATGCCGAAAAGAAAAGGTCTCCAGTTTTTTTATTTTTTTTTAAATATTTATCTCATTTAAAACGGTATTATAATAGAATAAAAAGAAGTAAATAGAATGATACATAATTGGATGATATATAGGCAAGTAGAGAAACTACCCAGTGGTAGTACACAAATAACAACTTAAATGGTCATTAAAGGCCATCTTCTTTTCAAACGCATCGGATGACTATGTCTGAACTAGTGACTTTGACTGGGAATAAAGTTTGTCTTAAAATTTATTTCGGGATCGGTACAAATCAGCAATAAATGTTTTAAAAGCCTTTCTCATTTGTTAATATAATTGTATTTATTAATTAAATGTAATTACATTATAACTCTAAGACATAATAGCTTATATATTAATACTTGTATTGTTATTCTGAACGCCATTGTCTCAGATTAAATAAAGACATTATTATTGAAAAATTACACTCTCTGATTATTTAACGCGATTTGACGATTTCGCGATCCTCATACTATACTGAAACGACATGAATCAGCTCGCCGTTTCAGGCTACTTCAACATTTACTAGACAAACATTCTAAGCTCTCAATTAATTACTAAAGATTCATATACATGACAATCATTAGACCCATCTGGAGTTACGGAATAGAGCTTTTAGCTTTATACAATCCTTACAATCCAAAATCCTTCGTAAAATCCTCATTTCTTCTTACTTTGTTACGAACAACGTAATCCATAATGACCTTAATGTCCCATTTGTTGCTGATTTGGCCCGAATCCGATATCATTATTTTCATGACAAACTAAATTCCAACTCAAACTAACTAGTTTTAAACCTAGCAACCTCTTTAATTCCTGATAATCCTCCGAGGTCTCTGAAAAGAAATGGCCTCGTGATCTTCTCCTTGAACTTGATATTTGAGTACTACCACTGGGTAGTTTCTCTAGTTGTCTTTTCATGTCAATGTTTACATTCATTCTATTTACTTGTACTAGTAACAAGTATAATACAGTTGCAGATTTCATTAAATAAATTATTTTTTAAAAAAATCTGCTAAAGCCGGACTCTAACACGGGAATTTCAGATTAGCTGACTGTTATAATAAATATTTCTGCAAGATATAAGTGCTATGTACCAGTCTTCTTCAAGTCCTAGTGGTATTATTAGTACTTGATCCAGCTGTAGAGGGCGCTACAGTAAAGGCAATAAGGTGGACCACATCCTCCCCACCCCCCACAATTTCTCCCCTAGACATTAACGGTGCCCCTGAGGGTAGTTTTAATCAATTTTTCGCTATAACCCAATAACGAGGTCGAGAAGACCCGCCCTGACCGCAGAGATTTAGCCCCCAATTCAACACATTCAGTCTCTTCACCATGGGCAGAGATCCAATCATCAGATAGCCATGAGTACACTTTTTGTATGTATGAGACCGTTCTCGTGAAGCTAGTCAGTTTTTATTTTATATTCATAGCATATAAATGTATTTACATATCTCGATTGTATCGGGAATTTATTTGAAGTAGGTGGAGGGAATAATCTTAATTTGTTCAAAAACTCATCCGTAGATGTCTATCTGAAATTCAAAGTTAAATTTCGACGGCCCGAGATATGGGACGTGAAAACTTGGAAATTGCATTGATACGATTTTTTTTTATATTCATTTTACGATTATAAAACAGTGTGGAGTGGGTCAATGGTAGAGCACTGAGTTGCCATGCCCAAATCCTGGTTATAATCCCGCTGCTGGCAAGACTTTTATTTAGTCTGTTAGCGGCCGGTGATGGATCCTATGGGACCTATAAAGTGGGTAAGCCCACACTTGGGCTCACCCAGCCCTTATAAAGTGGGTAAACCTAATTGGGGGAAAATCCTGGAGGATGAGGACAATAATATAAAGAATAAAAGATAGGAAGAATTGTCCTTAGACAATTTAAATTATTTCGTGGGATTATTTTTCGCTATTAATGATCGATCAAATTCGTTTGGGAAGAATCACCTCCTTGCACAACTATTGCCTTAAAAATCGTACAGTCTTTACCATGTACTGAATGACCGCTCTGTTGTTTTTTCTTACACTTCTCTAAGACATCTGTTTTCTAATATAAGATTAATTATTTTGTCTTCCATTGTCCTCCATTATCTATTGATTATGACCTACAAGGATGCGTACTTTAGAACTAATATGGTAACATAATTAGAATATTCGCTACACTCCCTTCACAGAAGAAGGGATCAATAAGTTCCATTTATATAATCAAGGGATTTCCCTTAAGCAAGCTGGGCGTTGGAAGGGGGAACGAGAGGAGGATACAATGGGTTTGCGTAACAGTCATTACTAATAAATGCTAATTATTTAAAATTAGTCTCATTTAATTATACTTTATTATTTAACACCAATAACACTTCTTTATATTGGAATCATTGTTATTATTATTTATGTGAATGGAAAAAAGAAAAACTACCACCCTCCCTCCCCCCATTATTTTGGGTTCCCTATTTTTATAATATTTCATAGACGCTGGATGAGCCCCAGGAGGGTCCTAGATCCCATATGATCCATCTCCCGCTGCAAACAGACTAAATTTGCACCAGGATTTCCGGCATGGCAACTCAGTGCTCTACCACTGAGCCACTCCGCTCCCTCTCTACTATTTACTGAACTCAAGACCCTTCATGGGTTGTGTGTACTACCGCTAAGACCCGCGAAGATTCTTGGATTCAGTACGTGGTAGAGATCGTACTGTTTCTAGGACTAGCTCCAGGGGGGTCTCCAGATCACAAAGGATCCAACCCTGGCTGTAAACAGATTAAATAAATTCTCTGCCACAATCGGATTTGTACCCGGGACCCTCGGGACGGCAACACAGTGCTCTACCACAGAGCCATCCCGCCCCCCATTGTCATGTGTAATCAGTATTTTATTTTATTGTGGGTTGTATATTAGAAACATATTCAATCCAAACAGGGATCCGACCCCTTTGATTTTTAATTAGTTAGCGATGAAATATGAAGTTAAAAGAGAATATTGGACCAAAGGGCCGAAACCTTCATTAGGTGTAATTGTGCCCAATATGTCCACGTACTCGACGCACTTTGTAACCGTGAATCACAAAAGGGTTCATCAGTTTTGATCAAAGCCACACCGCCCTAATCCTGCCAGCGTGAGAGCCCTTTATGATGGGAAGTGCTGCGGGGGGTAGGGTGTAGAGTACGCACCGCGGCTGTCGATGTGCGCTTCGCGTATTGTCAGATTTATGTCGCATTTAAAACCCGAAAGCTGCGGGGTCACGTGACTCAGACAATCATAGCAAGTCGCGCGATGATCCCGAGGGTGGATGGTACGACTGCAATGGAGAAGGTCTGGTATTATTGCGATGGTAAAATATTGTCCCTCGGTTGCATGCAGGGGAGGGGGAAGAGGGTGCATTCAGCCTCGAGATGAATGGCCCCCCTCTTTCTTAATTACCTCTAATGCTGCACCGGCCCTTTGTGCGCGTCCTCTTCTCGAGAGCCTTCAGCAGTTCTTAAGTACTCCCTGCATCCTTAGGGCAAAGATCCGGGAGTTTTTTTTCTTCATATATTTTCACTGGAGTGCGCCTTACTCGTAATTTATAAACAATTGCTGAATGTTTTTTCTTTTCTTTTTAAATTTTAATAACGGCGGTCATTTCATAGAATTCCTATTCATGCCTAAGTACTTAGGGATGCTTGATTGGTACTCCTGCATATTTAAGTAGCTAATTTTTAAAATTTTATTTATTAGTTAAATAGATAGATACTATTTAGAAGGTTTTGAGTTCAAATCCGTTTGTGGCCGAGAAATTATATAATATGCTAAGAGAAATTATATAATATGCTAAGAGATTTTGGATCTACTGGGGCACATCCAGTCTCTAAAAAGTGAGTACCCTTAATTGGGATGAAACCTGGCGGTTGAGTGTGATCTTGTACAAATCACCTCCTTGCACAACCGTTGTATATTGCATCCTAGTGGCAAAGATGCAGGACGTTTTTCTTCATATACTTTCATTGGAGTGCATCTTACTCATAATTTATAAACAATTAATTGCTGAATGATTTATTTTACTTTTAAAATTTTAATTTATTTGAATACCTATTAATGCCTACGTACTTATGGATGCCTTGATGGGCACTTATGCATGTTTAAGTAGCTAGTTATTTGTTTTACGTACTTATTGCTTTAGACAAATAAGTAACTTATCAAGTATATAAATAACATATCTTTAGGTCAGATTTCCTTTTATAAGTTCTTAAAAAATGTTCCGTGAGCAAATGAGTACGAATCATCATCATCACCACATGGCGCTATGGTCCATGAAGGACCTTGGCCTCCTCAACAATTCTCCTCCACTTTGACCGATCTCTCGCTGCTCTTCTCCATGTTCTTACCCCCAGGAGATTAAGGTCTGCTTCCACATCGTCCAGCCATCGCATTCTAGGCCTTCCTCTTCCTCTTTCTCCGTCTGGACGTCCCTCCAGAATCAGCTTTGGGAGCCTTTTTTTGTCCATTCTGTGAACGCGCCCCAACCATCTCAATCTTGCTTTTTTAATACAAGAAACTATGTCAGGTTCTCCATATAGATCGTTAAGTTCTTGGTTCCTTTTAATGCGGAAACAATTTCCTTCCTTGGTTGGGCCATAAACTCTTCTAAGAATCTTTCTCTCCCATGCATTCAATAATCTCTCATGCTGTTTGGTTAGAGTCCACGCCTCCCCACCATAGGCAACGACAGGACGAAGTATCGTCTTATATACACTTATTTTGAGACTACGGGGTACATCTCTATTTCGGAACACGTTTCTGAGGGACCAATAGCATCTGTTACCGTTTTCAATCCTCGCCTTTATTTCATGTTCCAGTCTGTTGTCTTCTGTAATAATGGTGCCAAGATATTTGAATGTCTTAACATTTTCAAAACTGCACCCTCTTCCTTGGAGATGTCCACTGGACGACAGTTTCCTGGATGAGAGCATGTATTTTGTTTTATCCATATTTATAATGAGCCCTGCCTTCCTAGCTGCCTCTTCACATTCCCATAATGCTTCCAAGAGCACGTTTTCATTTCTTCTAGTGATAACCACATCATCAGCATATGTGAGGTGTTGGGTCATGCTGTTATAAATACACCCCTCTCTTCTTGCTTTTGTTGTTATTACTATTTTATGCAGCACCAAATTAAACAACACTGGGAGATATAGGGTCTCCTTGTTTAACTCCTTTTTTAATAGGGAAGTCTCTGGATTTCTCCCTGGACCTTAATCACACCACTAGTATTCTGCAGTGTCATTCTTATCAATCTGATAAGTTTTTTAGGGCACCCAAGAAACATCAAGTTTTCGTAGAGCTCATTTCTTTCTTTGCTATCATAGGCCTGTTTGTAGTCAATGAAGGTGTGGTGTAGTTCTACGTTCCATTCGTTACATTTCTCAAGCATATTCCTGATGGTAAATATATGGTCAACAGTAGATCTTCCAGGGCGGAACCATTCCGAGGCTATTTTGAGGTTTTTTAGCAAATATGAGTACGAATACCACGGCATTATTTATGACAGATATCACCACTTTCATCCTTATCCAGCAGTTAGCACTGTAACTTTATCAGAAGAATATAAGCCGTAGTGTGAATAATAAATCTTAAATGAGATTGGAAAACTAAATCAAAATATTCGGGGCATAAATTCGTATGCGTTCTTTTGCCCCACAGGCAGCATTTTTATTTGTTAGGAGCTGTTGTTCTCTGTGTACATCAATGGAACTAAACGATCTCATTTTTAAGTAGAGCTAAGACTCATCTACATGACCATCATACGACCTATTTGGACTTACGGAGTAGAGCTTTGGGGCTCCACTAAGCCATCGAATTCCTCTCTCATCCAATCCCTACAATCCAAAATCCTTCGTAAAATCCTCAACGCTCCTTATTTTGTTAAGAATAATCCATAACGACCTTAATGTCCCATTTGTTGCTGATTTGGCCCGAACCCGGTATCTATCCTTTCATAACAAACTTCATTCCCACTCAAACCCTCTAGTTTCAAACCTAGCTCCCTCTTCGATTCCCGATAATCCTCCGAGGCGTCTGAAAAAAAGATGGCCACGTGACCTTCTTAGTTGAACTAGTGATTTGAGTACTACCAGTGGGTAGTTTCTCAACTTGCCATTAACTCATGTCATTTTGTATCACATAGTCTATTTACTTGATGTATTTTTTAATACAGTTGTAAAAATCAATAAATAAATTTAAAAAAAAAAAGTAGAGCTAAAATGGTCTTTTGAAACAATTTTATTGTTTGAATGGCCTTTGAAACATCATAGGATTGAAACGGTTGAATGGTTAGCGAACAACTGTTATAGCTTAGCTTACTTCCTATATGCTTTAAAATTATATCAAATGATCTGTAATAAGTTATTACGTCACTGTTAGCTTAGTAATCACAGTGAAAACACCAAACAAGGTGGTACTGTCGAAGACACTTCCTTGCATCGGCTGAAACCCAGTTGTACAAACTAGACCAAGAGCAAAGTAAAAATTTCCTTTTTTACTTTTACCCAGTGCCGACCTACTAAATATTATATCCAACATACTTTTTATATTAAATGAGAGGTGAAAAATGAGATCATAAAAAATTGTCAGTATTTATTGTTTGTAGTGAATTGCTAGCAAAAAAAAACAAATATAATAAAAACAATTCGTTTTAATTGATTACTTTTTTAAATATTTTTATTTTAGAAAAGATATGTCCAGAGCCGGGATTCGAACCTGGGGCTCCCACGTTTCCGTCGTGGTGCTCTACCACCTGAGCTATCCTGGTTCATACCTCGGTCAGACAAATCCTTTCTCTCATATCCCCGTGATCTCGCAATTTGCGATGAATACAAGGGGAAGAATGCTCATCGAACATTACTTTAATTAGGATCTTGTTGACTGACGTCATTATATATTATTATAATTTAATTTTTTAATCAATTGTTATAATTTTTAAATATTTTTATTTTGAAGAGAAAAGATATGGGCAGGGTCGAGATAGCTCAGGTGGTAGAGCACCGCGACGGAAACGTGGGAGACCCGGGTTCGAATCCCGGCCCTGGGCATATCTTTTCTCTTCAAAATCAAAATATTTATAAATTATAACAATTAATAAAAAAAATAAGTAAAATAGATTATTTTTTTAAATAGAATCTTTTTTATCAGTCCTGAAAATGGATGTAACTGGTTTAGAAACCAAACGCCTTCTCCCAGAATAAAATTATTTTTCTATTCTAATTATAAATTTAAATCAGGAAACTATTTGGGAGAGCTGAGTTAGATTAGCAATGCGCAAGAGATCCAATATCTCCCTCACTGCTTCAGCGTAGGTAGGCATCGTTCGTGATTTAGTGGCTTCATAACCTAAGGAAGCTGTTGGCGGAAGAGGATAGTGTAAACTGTTATTGAATACGATTATTTACGACTTCGTTGCTAATGTTGATAAACTGACTCACGATTTCTAGTCGCGTGCCTAAAGATTTTACGGCGTTACTTTATGAGGCAGACTTAAATTATCACCGATTAAGTTAAAGCCTTCGATCCTACGGTTTCATTAAAGTTTTATTAACTGTTTCCATTCATCCATTGTAAAAGGGTTTAATAAGATTGTATAGCACTGAGTTGCCACGCCGAAGGTTCAAATCCAGCTCGCTGGCAGACTTCTATTTAATCTGTCAGCGGCCGTAGATAGATCCTATGGGACCACCAGCATCTATAAAGTGGGTATCCAAAATAAGGGGAGAAATCTGGCGGTTGAGCGTGATCTAGGACAAATCACCTCCCTGCACAACCGTTGTCCAAGAAACAGTAGTCTCTACCATGTACATGCCCTAGGCAGCAGTGGTACAGTTTTGTTGTTTTTTCTGAGGATTTCACTTTCATGAATTAATATAATCTATTTATAAGTCTTTATAAAATCTTATCACCCTACTATTCATTTAAAAATAGATAATCTCATTTAATGGAGGGTCTCTAGTGGAAGATTGAATTTTTCTTAAAGGTAATCATACAAAAGGCAATATATTATTTACATTCCATATATTTTAAATAAATACAATTTTTATATTTTTTAAACATTATGTTCCATCATTCAGTAAAAAAAGTTATAATTTCTTTAAAAAACATAATAAAAAAATATGTATATTTAAATATAAATGCATCATTTTTTTTTACATGTGCATCATATGAATTTCTTCGATTGTATACAAGTCATTGGATGTCTAACTTAAAGAATAATTTAATGCAATTATTATCCTTTTCCATTTTTTAATAAAAGGCTATATTTATTTTTTTTAATAATATATTTTTTATTTATAAATTGCATTAATATTATCGAGGAATAGATTACGCTGAATCTAATTTTCCAAATTTTTCATTGATTAGCTTTGAAAAATTATTAATTTCAAAAGATCAAAAGATTAGACTCCTTATAGAATACATTTTTTTTATTTATTCCATAACCAAGTTTAGAGAATAATATAGAAAAAATAGCCACTACAACCCATGATTGGTCTAGGGTTGTGGTGGTAAAGACTGTACTGTATGTAAGACAACGGTTGTGCAGGGAGGTAACTTGTCTGAGATCACAACGCCAGGTTTTTCTCCAAATTCATGGTACTCACATTTAAGGCTGTGTGAGCTCAATAAGGTCCGCAGATCTCTTGGGGCCCATCTTTGGTTGTTAGCTGACTAAATAATCTGCCACAGAAGGATTCAACTCAGCGCTCTACACACTGACTGAGCTACCCCGATTATTTGTTTTTTATTTAAATCGAATGAAAATTTTTATTTTTACCAGCGGAGTGGCTCAGTGGTAGAGCACTGAGTTGCCATGCCGGAAATCCTGGTTCAAATCCCTCTGCAGGCCATGACTTTTATTTAGTCTGTTTGCGGCGGGAGATGATTCAGATGGGGTCTAGGACCATCCTGGGGCACGACCAGCCTCTATAAAATATTATAAAAATAGTGTACCCAAAATAAGGGGGGGGAATCTGACGGTCGAGCGTGACCTAGGACAAGTCACCTTGCAGAACCGTTGTCCATGAAACAGTACAGTTTCTACCATTTACTGAACCCCAGACCCGTTCACGGGTTGTAGTGGTACAGGTTATTAATCTATTTAGCTCTTTTCATGAGTTGTATTTTCAAAAATAATATTGAATAACTTTTCTTGTAAGAAGTCTAGTCTAAAATTTTATATTTTACATTTAATACTTGTAATTAAATTTTGTTTCTCCTTTGAAATTGATCACTCCAGAAAAGCAACGTTGTGTAGTGAAGCTTGGTAAATTGATCCCCATTGGTCCGATTGATCCGGCTACAACTCCTGCTGTTAATTTAGATGTGAGGTAAAATAAAAGGAAATTGTATTGTTTAGCCAATGAAGCGAATTGTTTTCCTATTAGTTTTCCCTCTTTCCCATTTCTTTCCTCACTTTAATTTCTTTACTCGCCTTTTCCAATTTTCGATTGGTTCTCACTTGATTACTCTTCTCTTAGGGAATTTATTTGCTAACATATAACATTATTTAGCTACACATCTCTTTTGTTATTTATACAGTAGAGGAATATATAATATGATGTATAATATATATATATATATATATATATATATATAAAACACTTTTAATCAAACCATCTCGATAAAATTGAACCTTACAGGCTGTTTCGCCTCAAATTACATACACAAAGTTATGTACACAGGGTGTCCCATTTCAAGTGGATCAAACGTTTTTAACTTTTAAACGAAACAAAATTCAGATAAACGATTCAGGTAAAAGTTGTAGTTATTCAGGCCTAGATAGAATAAATAAAAAAAACATTTTTTGGTTTTTCACTTTAAATGGTCAATATCGATCTTCAAAAAATGTAGTTTCCTCTTGACCCTCATTTATTTTTATTTTTCTGAAATGTACAATACAAAACATGGAAAGAATGTATGTAACATTTTTTTTCTATCTATCATAGTTTAAGTAGAAAAAGCATTCAAAGTTCACTACTTTAGTATACCTCCTTTACGAGGAAACGTAATGTAGCATTAAGGTATTTTATTTAAGAGTTTTTAGTCGTTATATATATATATGTATGTATATATAGTAATATTAATATAAAGGGTAATAGATATTAAAAAAATATAATCTATTGTATATTTATAATATCAGATTAATATTCCCAAGGAATTGATTACACTGATAATAATTTTATTATAATTTTTAAATATAATTTTCCTAGTTTTCCTGCCTTAGATTCCGTATAGAATAAATTTGTATTTATTTGTTTCATATATAAGTTTAGATATATTGAAAATATTATAAGTATTTTTATATATTTCGGCGAGTTGTATAAATAGTATTTTTACATTTATAGCAACATTTTTTTATTTTTATGGCTACTTACATAAATTTTTATGTATATAAAAAACCTGTACCCACTACGACCAGTGAGCGAGTCTGGGGTTCAGTACATGGTAGAGAATGTACTGTTTCATGGACAACGGTTTTGCAAGGAGGTGACTTTTCCTTCCTTCCATTATTGGCATACGGGGTACAAGGAGGTTACCTGTCCTAGGTCACTCTCAACCGCCAGGTTTTCTCCCTTATTTTGGGTACCCTATTTTTATAATATTTTATAGAGGCTGGGTGAGCCCCATGAGGGTCCTAGATCCTATATGATACATCTCCTGCCGCAAACAGACTAAATAAAAGCACTGCCTGTAGCGGGATTTGAACCAGGATTTCCGGCCTGCCAACTCAGTGCTCTACCACTGAGCTACTCCGCTCCCCTTATGTCTATGTAGATATCAATATTAAATAAAATTCACACAATTTTGACATGACTGATATAGGCTTTAATGTATTTTTTGATTTGTTCCTATAATGGAATTTATTT
Organism: Troilus luridus; assembly: GCA_964056705.1. Lineage (NCBI taxonomy): Eukaryota > Metazoa > Arthropoda > Insecta > Hemiptera > Pentatomidae > Troilus > Troilus luridus. The sequence continues at coordinate 44,218,592 of OZ057417.1, read as the reverse complement.
TTCCTTCATTCCTTTATGGAGTTCTTATAACGTTTTCTTTTGGACATATTACTGAATTATAAAGATTAGATTATTATGCTTTTTATATACTAATACATAATCTACATTGTCCTGTGCCTTGTAAGTCCTAGTTGCTTAAAAGACATAATTATGAATTATTTTTATAGAATTCATTTTTATATATTCTAATTATCTAATGGTAATTTATTTTTATTTTTCAGGTAAGCAAAAGTGGCTTGTTTTTCTTTGGCAATGAACGTATGTAGAATGATATATTTTAAAATTATCATAATTTATTTACCTTTTTAATTGTTCAGGTCAAGAAGTTAGGTTTAGTTAGAATGAAATTCTGTTGATATTATAGGATTGTACAATCAACTGTCACAAATAATGAAATTTTCTATTTAAGTCATAAATAAATATAAAAAATATAAAATATTAGGTTATATTTTGAGGAATGTGGAATTAGACTGGTTGAAAGCTATATTTTAACATTTTTTTTATTCATAATTAACTTATCTTTTTAATGAATACAAAGATAATGAAAGTTTTTTTTCAGTTATAAATAAACATTATAAAAACAAATAAAATATTAGCCTATATAAGAAACGTGAAATTAGATTTGTTGGTTAAAAATTAGTTTTCTTAATTTTTTTCATACGTTAGTGATCTATTAAATTCTCTTAGCGGATCATGAGATTCACCGTACCTAATTATGAAATATTATAATTTCAGTAATAAATAAATATTATGAAATAATATAATTTTTTGTCGATATGTTTAAGGCTCGTGAAAATTATTGGTTTAAATTATTTGTTTTGTTTTTTCCCATTATTTATTGATCTATGTAATTCTAGAAGATTAAGATTCATTATTCCAAAATATAAAATTTATATTAAACATCATTCTCTACTAAAACTTTTAGCAACATAATAATAAAAAAATGGACTTGAACCACTTTCCGAAATAACAGTTCAAATTTTTTTTTTTAAATAGAAATTTTTAGATTAATATTAAGGGGAGGAAATTTGACTTCCTGGTTGGAAATTATTGATAAAATTAGATATAAATAAACATTAGAAAAAATTTAAAAATTTGTAGTAAATAGAAATTTAAAAAAATACTTTAAGATTATTGAAATTAGACTGGTATATTGAAAATAGGTTGTTTTTTTTCATAATTAGTTTATTTAATTAAGGTTAAGAAGCTGTTTTTTACCGCCAATCTATAGTCCTGATAGTAGAAGGCTTTGCAGTCAGCCGTCTTAAATAATAAAATATTTTTCTTCTTTTTTCCACAATTAATCAATCTATTTAAGGTCAAAATGTTATTTTACTGACTGTCAGTATTTCTTATGAAAGGATTTTATAGTCAACCAAAACATGGAATTTTTAAATTATCTCAGTAATAAATAAATATAAAATATTTGCTTAAATTTATAAATAAAGTGAAATTAGACTGGTTGACAATTAGTTTTTCTTCTTTTTTTAATAATTGATCAATCTATTTAAGGTCAAAGAGGAGTTTTTACTGAAATAATTATGGAATTTTCTAAATTTTCTCAGTAACAAATAAATATCCTGGTAATCCTCCGAGTCATCTGAAAAGAAGATGGCCTCGTGACCTAAATTAAATTTGTTATTTGAGTACTACCACTGGGTAGTTTCTCTACATGTCTTTATCCATGCTATTATGTATCATTTCTTCCATTTACTTGTATTGTTGTAACCTGACCTGTATACTACAACCCGTGAACGGGTCTGGAGTTGGGTAGATGGTGGAGACTATACTGTTTCAAGGACATCGGTTGTGTAGGAAGGTATGTCCCAGATCACGCTCAACCGCTATATTTTCCCCCTTATTTCGGGTACTCAGTTAGAGGCTGGGTGAGCCCTAGGATGGTCCTAGATCCTATTGGGCCCATCCTCCAGCTGCTAACAGACTAAATAGAAGTCTGGCCTGCAGCGGGATAAAATATTAGCTTATATTTTAAGGGAAGTGAAATTATACTGGCCTGTTGAAAATTCGTTTTTATCTTAAAGCATTGAGTGGCGTAAACGAACTCAAGATGAAGGGGTTCAGAATCTGCTTATGATGGCTTCTCATCTCGAATTATAAAACTTATTTGGCTTTTCCTGAACCTCCCCGGGCTCACGAATATTCCTTCCCCATTTCTTCCCTAAAGAAATCTCATTAAATCATAGAAGTAAGCGGGAAAACACGACTGGAAAAAACAAGATCAGGCCGTTCTTAAGAACTTTTCTCGAATGTTTTGCTCCTTCTAGGAAAGACTTTTATTTAGTCTGTTTGCAGCGGGAGATGGATCATATATGATCTAGGATCCTCCTGGGGCCCACCCAGCCTCTATAAAATATTATAAAAAGTTGGTACCCTTAATCGAGAAACAGCCTAGTAGTTGAGAGTGATCTCGAACAAATCACCTTCCTGCACAAGTGTTGCCTAAGAAACGGTACAGTCTCTAGCATGTACTGAACCCTAAAGTGAGCCTATCTTTGTTATGTAACTGATATGCCATTTAGTTATTATATTTGTTAAGACTAATTAATAATTATTACTCTAATATATATTAGGATTTTTTACAATAGTATTAAACCTTTTTTCGAGGAATGCTTTGACGAATTTCGCGTCACTTTGGTATTTCGCCCGCTTCCTTGAGAATTATTAATACGGCCCTAATGTGAGTCGCCTTTCGTAATTATTCCCTCTGAAGTCGAAACCGGGGAGAATTTCTTTTCAGTGCTTCTTAAAAATTGATTGTTATGAGACAGATCGTTCCTTAGGGAGGAGAGATAATTTTAAATGGAGTTCTCAGAATCGGATTAATAAAAGTTTTTGTGGAACCGAATATATAGTATGAATAGTTCTAAGTGCATTAATAAAGATGATAAAAAAACAGTAAAATTTCGACAGGCTTTTTCTAGGCTCATATGTATCCGTATATCATATTGCGTGAAATATTCGTTCCAAAAAAGGATGAGAACACTGGGGAATATAGGAGATTATATAACGCGGAATTGCGAAGCATACTTAAAATATACATAAAATTAGAGCAATATAATAATTTTAATTATAACCAATTTTAACCATTCTTATGTCAAAAATTATTAAAAATAAAAAACTACAACGCTACTACCTATGAATGGCCATGAGTTTAGTACATAATAAAGACTGTACTGTTTCGAGGGCAACCATTGTGCAGGGAAATGATTTGGCATTGCACACGCTAAACCGCCTAGTTTCCCCCCCAGTTCCTTAATACCCACTTTATAGAGGCTGGGTGAGCCCTAGGAGGAGGGTCTGCTGATCCAACAGATTCTAGACCAGGACACACTTACCTTGAAAATAGTCGATAACACTAAAACGTACTCAGCCAATATAAAGTATGGAAATTGTTCTCTCCAAACGCTCTATTTATATGTATATTTTTACTGTAATGTCAAGGTAGTAAAATATTCTTGGTTAACCCGTCCTTAGGAGGTGACATAAAATGGCTGTCCCGACTGTACGGAGAAAATTATGTTAAATAACTGTTCAATAAACAATCTATATAGTTTATTTACAATTTTCCTATGAAACTTCTAAGTTAGTTTTATCTTCTATAATAGATAGAAAATAAATGCTTTAGGAAATCGTAACACTTAGAATATATACAAATATCGGCAACGAATTTGACGGCACGGTCGCAACCAGAACAAATTAGTGATTAATGGATTAAAAATATTGGCCGTGGCAATTTAAGAGAATATGTATACAAATACGGCGTGTGAATTGTTATAGTTCGTTTATATTAAGTTTTTGCTGCCCATTGTTTTAATAATTATTCGGTACAAAATGTATGCAGTGATGGTGTAATATTTTTTTTTTAAATCCTTTGTGCAGCTTACTTACTCATATTTGCTCGCTAAACTAATTTTAGGTTTGGACTAAACAGAAAAAATGGTAATTCTAGGATTATGACCGAGTGGTTGTTCTAGTGGGTTTTCTAGTTCCTTGATGTGTATTTTTTCCTTTTTTTTTTTTTTTTTTATAAAGAGGAAAATTAATCCGGAAAAACCCGGTCGCTGTGGTGAAAATTAGAAATTATTCCTACAAACCTTCTGCTCTTGTAGGGAGAAAAAACTCGGGCGACCTAGTCGATGCCTTTCATTTTGGCTTCTTTCCAGCTGAGATAGGGGTAATGACTAATGGGATTTTTTATTATTATTTCTATTTTTAATAATAATATATTTGCAAATTTTTTAGTAGCCAAAATTTTAAAACTATTTTACCCTACATGCACTTGTTATTAATTTTTTCTTAAGTCGTAATTTTATTTGGACATATGATTTAAAATTTACAATTATATTTTTATGGAATTGTTTTTAAATTATTTTTTTTCAAATTTAACTTTTAGATTCCTAAAAAGAGAAAAAATGTATTATGAATTTTAAAAAGTCGGTTTTTGAAGTTGGAAGTTTTTTTGGTTAAAATATTTTTTCTTTTAATTATAAGCTTATTGATGAAAGAGTGAGAAAATATATTTTAAGTTTATTTATATGCATAATATTTACATTGTTAATGCACACATTGTAGAAAGTTTGTTTTTTTAGTTAAAAATATTTTATTTATTAACCCTTTCAGTGCGGAGCTAATATTCACATATTTTGCATAAATTGCGAAAGGATTCATTCAACATAGGCCAGCGGCCAGGTACCAATAAAGGGCTTTAGGTTGCAATAAATTGAAGAGAGCTGAATTTTTGATAGGTTGTAAGGACATGCCTGACTAGTGGAAACCCATGTTTGCTCCCGAAAAAATCGGATGGGAAAACTTTTGGTGACCGAAAAACCTCGAAATTTTCGGAGTTATTTCAGTTTTGCCATAACCACCACCTGGCCATGTTCTGACTATTTGTAAAAAATGACCAAGGGGCGTAACTCAGAATCTATTAGACCTACAGTCCTCGGTCTGTGCTTAAATTAAAGCTATTTACATTTACTGGAGCTTCATTTCTCATAACTTTCATCGTAGGATCACTCCTTTAGCCGGTGTTCCTCACGAAAGACGTCCAAAACTTAAATTTGATTTTTTTTTTTTAAATATAGGCCAAAAACTGAAATAACTCCGAAAATGTCGAGGTTTTTCGGCCACCTAAAGTTTTCCCATTCGATTTTTTCGGTAGCAAACTTGGATTTGCACTAGTCAGACATGAAAAATCCAGTTCTCTTCAATTTATTGCAACCTCCAAGTACCTGGCCGCTGGTCTAACAGCCCGGGCAAAACGATTGGAGACTGGAGTTATAACTTAAAATTGAATTAATATTATCGTAAATTATAACTGTCAACTGCACAATCGAATGGAGGTTAATGAAAGCACCAACGCAACGAGCCGAAACCCGAAAGGAGACTCACCTTTGTAGTTTATAAACCTGCGAGGAGTCCATTAGGGGGAAATATTTTGACGTTAAAACCTTCTTTCAATCCGGGTTTATTTGCCTTCCACCTCAGCCTCGCCTAATGCTGTTAAGTAATGTTGAAATGCCGGGGCTTATTGTGTCCTCTTGGGTTATACCCCCATTGCTAGGGCACAGATTAAATTTAACTGACAGCAGGTTTTTTTCCCCCTTTACTTTAAAATTAAAAACAAAAGAGGAAAAAACAAATGGATTCATAGCTCTATGGGGTCGCATTATCAGTATTTGCCAGAATCTGTATAAAAAAATGTCCAACTATAACGCATATGCAGCCAAACCAACTACTATGCAAGGAAGTGATTTGTTATGTTGGCATCACTGCTCAAATAATCTCAGGGAAAGTTAAAATTCCTTGATCTGAATAATGTATCCCTCATATCCCTCTCTTATCCTAAGATTGACTTGGCTGACTTACTGGTCGTTGTTTACTAAATAAATATCTCTTGGCATAAGATATGCTAATATTAATTATGTAGGGTGACTTGTGGTATAGTGGTTAGCCCTACCAGACCCAAGATCGCATGTTCGTAACCCGGTAGATGGCCCTAGGATTTTTTAAAATGTGGTTAAAAATCCTTGGTAATCCGTCCTTTGGAAGGGACATAAAACGTGGATCCGAGTCTGTGCGATATCAGATACTCGTTAAAAATCCCTATCCTAATTAAACCTTGTTAGGTAAATTTCGGGGCATAAAAGTGACGTTAAATGAACAAACAACAAACTTTTATTATCTAATGATCATAGTTACAGAGTTATGTATCTACTTGCAAATTGGTTCCTTTTCGTTATTTGTCAGTACTTATTTCTTGAGCTGTCCTGCTCAAGTACTCCTGTTTGCTGTCCTGCCTACCACATCATTATAGTACATATATCTATAATTAAAATCCTCTTCGGTACTCTTAAGGTCTATTTCTATATTCCTAATATTCTATGCAGTGTTCACAAATGAGAGATTTCACTAAATACCACGCTATACTTCCTGGTTTCCAAAAAATATTTATTCTGTTAACAGTCAACTATAAGGGTTTCGAATACCCTTTTCGAAAAACCACTAATTAACTATAGTTAAAGGGAAACCTGGTGGTTCAGAGAAAGTTTTAGGCAAATCACTTACTTGCATAACCGTTGGTTTGGAGACAGTACTCACCTACGTAACCCCATATCCTTCATGTACTTATTTTAAATTATCAAATTAATTCAGATATTGTTATATAATATATATTGTTTTATATTCTACATATTGTTCTCTAGAAAATTACGAGTGGTAAAATGTAGGTAGTAAATTCATTCAAGTATTTAATTACTACTTTTTTCTCTCTCTTCCCATTTGGCCTCTCAACGGTTTAATGTTTCTCATTAATCTTTGTCGAGGCCCCGCTGGATTCGATGCGTTGTAGAATTACTTTCCAATACGTGTAGCTCAATACGGAATCCCCACATTTACATAATTAGTTAAAAATCTTTAATTATTATTATATAGTTTAGCAGGATTAATTGTCCGTGAGGCTTTACGTTATAGCGGAGTTACTTAAATATTACATTATCCTAATTATTAAAATATATTATTGTTTAAAAGTTTTCTGAGAGTAGCTTATATGTCCGTCTATGGCTGACTTACCTAAGTACTATATATTAAAAACATAAGAATTGATATATCTATATAATAAAAATGACTTGGCAAATGTCTTGCTAAGCGCAAATCTCGAGAACGGCTTGACCAATTCCTGCTTATTTTTTTCCCAAGGCGCTAAGAAGGTTCTTATTGAGAGCAAAACCTTAAAAAGTTCGAGAGAAACGTTCGGTGGCCGAAAAACCTTGACATATTCGGAGCTGTTTCAGTTTTTAGTCTGTATCTCGTAATCGGTGCGTTTTTGAAAAAACGCATAGATAACCATTTTTAAAGTAGATTAAATTTGCTACAATTTGTGCCCAACTGCAGCTCTGTAGGTCTAATTGATCCCGAGTTCAGTCCCTATCACATAATAAATAACTGGAATCTTAGCTATCTAGCTAGCAAAACTCGAGAACAGATCGACCAATTCGGCAAATTTTTTTCGGCCAAAAGCTTACAAAGGGCTCACCCAGCCTGTCTTTTTTTTAATGTATATTCAAATACAAAAAACTATTTTTCCGTATATGGTCCGTCTTTTCCATTTCTTCTTGATCCTAGGACATATAGTTTGCTTACTTCTACAGTAGTCAATTCTGGCATGCCTGTCATTTTCGTCTACATTCACTGACTAGACTATATTACGGCCTTGAGTTAGGAAAACTGGCTCAGACGCCAAAACTTTATCAAATACTTGGGGGAGATCCAAGAATACGCCGGTTGTGTGATGTTATTATTTTTTGAGACGGAGTCATGGTAATAATATATATATGAATAATGCTATAAACACACCAAATATAGTTAAGTTTTTTTTTAATGTTAAGGCATATAATATTACATATATAAGCATGTTATTAACTATATGCTGTAAAATCTAATATTTAATAAATTAATAATTATTAATTAGATTTAACTAAAACGTAGATGAGGTACAGAACGCTGACGGTTGCGGGTACAAATCCGGGTGTGGTAGATAAATTATTAAATCTGTTAACAGCAATGGATGGATCTTGTAGAATCTAAAAACCCTCCTAAGGCTTGTCCAGGCTCTAGTATGTGGGTACCATTAAGTGGGAAAACCTAGGTAATGAGCGTGATTTAAGCCAAATAACCTCTCTGCGAGATGTTTATCTGTTATTTATTGTAAACTAAAACCTTGAAAGGTTATGGCTTCAGTGGAGGGTAGATATTGCACTGTTTCTAGAACAACAGTTGTGCAGAGAGGTTATTTGGCTTAAATCACCCTCATTAGCTAGGTTTTCCCACTTAAGGGTACCCACTTAATATAGCCTGGGATGAGCCTTAGGAGGGTTTTTAGATTCTACAAGATCCAACCATTGCTGTTTACAGATTTAATAATTTATCTACCACACCCGGATTTGTACCCGCAACCGTCAGCGTTCCGTACCTCATCTACGTTTTAGTTAAATCTAATTAATAATTATTAAGTTATTAAGTATTAGATTTTACAGCATATAGTTAATAATATGCTTATATATATAATATTATATGCCTTAACATTAAAAAAAAAACATAACTATATTTGGTGTGTTTATAGTATTACTTGACATTGCTGAAAATATAAATAATTATCCGCCACAGCGTGTTTCTAATCCGGGACCTACATCTCAGTAACCAAGCGCTCCACACAGAGAAAGGTTCCTGTAGTGATCTTCTCTTTCTTTGGTACCGAATTGTTAGTAAAATACAAACTCCTAGCAGTGAAATAGGGAGCAGTGGTAGAGCGGTGATTTGCTATGCCGAAGGTTCAAATTCGGCTGCGGCAAGTAATTTATTTAATCTGTTAACAGCCGGGGACTTGGAAACCCTCCTAGAGCTCACCCATCCTCTATAAAGTTGCTCTCATAATATATATAAAACCTGGCCTCGGAGCGTGATATAGGATAATTCACCTCCCTGTACAACTGTCCTAGAAGCCGCCGGACAGTCTCTACTATGTACTGTAACACAATCCCCTCCGGTATCCTAGTGGTACCTACATATACGTCTCAGTGCTCTACACAGTGAAGATTCCTTTAATGTTTTGTGCATCTTATTTACTCTATCATTTCATTCTTTGGTGTCTAATTTTTAGCAAAAACAATTATTGTGGATAAAATTCATTTCTCAGAAAGAATAATGTGCATATAATTTCAATTTATATTTATAATGGAACGCTGAAGTATAAAAAACTGGGACTAAATCTATAAAAGCTGTCAACAAAACTGCACGCGATTCGCAATACAAACCCCATTTATCAAAAACTAAGTCCGCGTAGGAAGACTTGTGTGTCTGAGAGATCAGGAGATTGCATTAGCGGGTTTGTTCAGGGGGGGTCTAACCCCCTGGATCCTACTCCCCCTAACATAACAACGAACAGTTGATACAGTAACAGCCTTATTGCCAACTTTATGAATAACTATGTATATTCAACGTCAGACACAACAAAGGTTTCTCCAGCAGACCACAACTCTACGGTTATTAGGACTCGCTTTCAAAAGGGCATATCCATTTCTGAAACGGTAAAATTCCCTCTCTGTAATTCCCTTCATTTGTAATTTTAAACGAGGGAGTTTGTTTTTGCTATGTTAATTAATAGTTTTAACGTAACTCTGCCTAGTTATGAGTCACAGGAATATCTGTAGACTAAATAATTGGTCTGAAAATCCTTTATTCGTATCAGTTGCGCACCAACAAATCGCAACCATAAATCAGTCCTATTAGATTTACAGAAACTCCTAGAGCTCACCCATCCATAATGATTTTTTCAATTATCTATTTTAAAATTTAGTAATCATCCATAACGACCTTAATGTCCCGTTTGTTGCTGATTTGGCCCGAACCCGCTATCTATCCTTTCATAACAAACTTCATTCCCACTCAAACCCTCTAGTTTCAAACCTAGATTCCTCTTCGATTCCCGATAATCCTCCGAGGCGTCTGAGAAGAAGATGGCCACGTGACCTTCTTAGTTGAACATGCGATTTGAGTACTACCAGTGGGTAGTTTCTCTACTTGTCATTATATCATGTCATTATGTATCACTCAGCCAATTGACTTGTTATATTACTGTAACATAGTTGTAAATATCAATAAATTCATAATACAAAAAAAAAATTAGTAATAAATTAATCGTATCTGAAACCCGAACAATCTATAAATACCTTGTATCACTGGGTTCACCTGTGCTCTGGTGGTTAGTATAACGACCTACTATGGCTAAGATCTGGAGGTTCGCTTCTCGTCAAGTGGCCCTAGTATTTATAAAATAAATTCTTACCTATGCCGTCCTTTGTTGTTGTTTGTTCATTTAACATCACTTTATGCTTCTATGGCTAATCGGACGATGCTACAGTGGGAGCTGTGCCGTCCTTTGGGTGGTACGTAAAATGGAGGTCCCGATCCTGAGCACTGTCAGATACTCGTTTGAAATCCTTTCCTAATTTTACCTTGATAGGCGAAATCCGTGTATCTCTTAAATAGGACCTTTCTCTCTCCTTCTTTCACTATATTTTATAATTTGATTCCTGTTTTGTTTTTTTATTGTTATTATTTGTGTTCATTTTAATTATAATTATAATTTTTAGCATGTATTTATTTTTTCCGGTTATAACTTTCTGGTGCTATAATAATTGTATATTTAGGAGTTCTTTCGTTGCCAAATCGAATATTTCATGAATGTTTCTTGTATTTTTATTTTTTAAATTGTGGCTCACAGGGCCAAAATCTTTGCAAGGAAACTTCTATGCCCAAGGCCGCGGGTTCTCATCCCGGAGAACCACCCCTTTGATTTTTTAAAAAGAGTAAAAATCCCTTGGTTACACCGCCCTTCGGATGGGACGTGAAATGGCCGTCCCAGGCATGTGTTGTATCAGGTATTCGTTAAAGATCCCTATCATAGTAAATAAAAAAAACCTATACCACTGACCGTGAACGAGTCTGGGGATTCAGTACATGGTTGAGACTGTACTGTTTCATGGACAACGGTTTTGCAAAGAGGTCCCAGGCCACGCTCAACCGCCAGGTTTTCCCCCCTTATTATGGGTACCCTTTTTTTATACTATTTTATAGAGGCTGGGTGAGCCCCAGGAGGGTCCTAGATCCTATATGATCCATCCCCGGCTGGAAACAGACTAAAAAGTAGCTGCCCGCAGCGGGATTTGAACCAGGATTTCCCGCATGGCAACTCAGTGCCCTATCATAGTAATAGATGCAAAATTTATGACTCTTACAGTAATTTGGTCCGATTTTTCCATATAGTGAGGCTAAATAACGAAAAAAACGTTCTTACTATGAACAATATATTACTCTTTCGGAAATTCCACAAGGTTTCAGAATTCGGCTGGACTGAAAATATTCAGAAAATAATATTTTCTTACTATTATTATTGTATTCTATATAAAATAATCTAAATTTACAGCTTCCAGATGTTTCTCCTGGATTTAATTCACTTGCGAGCTCTCTTAGCGAATCTCTCAGAGTGTAGGAGCTGGCCAAATACATATGTAAAAGCTTAGAGCTCGGAATATCTGTCGGTTATTCAATTCCCCATCGCGGGATATTTCCCCCCTATTTTTTTTACCATATTTTGAGAACAATTCGCTTTCATAGGCTTTATAAAAATATGAATTCATTTATTCATGTTGGAGAATGTTTTGTTTTTTTAAGTATTTGTTTGTTGTGTTTTCGCCATAGGGACAGTAGAAAATAATTCTTTAGTGAATTTGAATTTGTATATATCTCTAAAATATATTTCACGTTGTTTTCGTGGTGATTAGTTTAAGAGAGTCTTGTATAACGAAAAAACGCCCAATCCTTTATATAGTTTATACAGCTGACATCCCAACTCATCCTAATACTATCCTTACCACGTATGCTGATGATACATGTGTATTATCAGTCAACACCAATCCAGTTACTGCATCCCAAAGCCTCCAATCCCATATCGCTGATCTTGAAGAATGGTGTCAAAACTGGAGAATTAAAATAAATCCTCAAAAACTGCATCAAATCACTTTTATCTTACGTCGTAAACCAATGACTTCCTGCCCTTCAATATCCTTTAATGATATCCCACTGGTGCCTGTAGAACAGATCCGATACTTAAGGTTGCAACTCGACAAACGATTAATCTGGTATCCTCATACTAGACTAAAAAGACAAGAAACCGCTCGACGTTTCAGACTACTTCAACATTTACTAGACAAACGATCTAAGCTCCCAATTAACTACAAAAGACTCATCTACATGACCATCATACGACCTATTTGTACTTACGGAGTAGAGCTTTGGGGCCAAGAAGATGGCCACGTGACCTTCTTAGTTGAACTTGTGATTTGAGTACTACCAGTGGGTAGTTTCTCTACTTGTCATTTTCACATGTCATTATGTATCGCTTAGCCTATTTACTTGATGTATTATTGTGATACAGTTGTAAATATCAATAAGTAAATTTAAGAAAAAAAAATTTAAATAGTGAACCAAACCTGAGATTTATGATAGGACTAGGTTGATCTTACAGAATAGACATCAAGTTTCATTGTTGATATTTCTTTAATAATTCCATTTTAACTTATATTATTATAGTATTTATTATTTATTTGTCATTCTTGTACTTAGTTATTATTTATTTGCTTCCATTTACTTACATATCGTATTCATCATTATTGTTATCGATCTATTCCCCATTGTTTTAGTTCAAAATGAAAATTGTATCTCATTAAAAAAAAAAACCTGTTCCACCAAGACCCATGAAGAGTCTTGCGTTTAACAGTGGTAGGAACTGTACTGTATATAGGACAACGGTTGTTCAGTTAGATCCGAGATCACGTTTAACCGCTAAGCCACTTTATAGAGGCTGGATGAGCCCAGGAGGGTCTTCAGATATCAAATGATCCATCCAGGCCAATTTACTTTTCAGATCAAATTAACTATCTACCACAGCAGGATTTGAACCCGGTACATGTGGTACAACTCGATGATATTTCATTTAGCTACTCCGCTTCCATTTTATTTTATAATTTTAACAATTTCTACTTTGTAATTTTTTTTATTCCAATATTTCCATTTCGATAGCATTTTATGATTTTTTTCCGTTTTAAATATTTTTGTATCAGTCCTGAAGAAGGCCTGCAATGTGAGTCAAAACTTAAGTTTATAGTTAATATTTCATCTCTTTTTTAAGCATAATTTATTTGGCCTTCATCCGGACCATTTTCTTCTCCATATTTACAAGGCCAATTAATATTATAGCAAACCAAAGTATATTTTAGGGCTCCTTAAGAGGTTCTAGAGGCTTGGACTATACATATACATTGAGACAAAATTATTTAATATTCATACTACGTAGGAGTTGATGATTAGGTTGAAGATATACTCAGCAAACTGGAGAAACTTGTATCTCGCTCAAATAGCAGGTTGCAAGTCTTCAATTGCCAGTTCTAGAGACGACTCTCAAACTCCACAGTTCGTACCAATCTTACTCTAAACTTCTTATGATTCCAAGATCATGTAATCTAATTGGATTTTAATTTATTTTATTTTTTATGAGTAAAAAATAGTATCCGCGTAAAAATATTTCGGCCGGGAAAAAATTCACTCTGGATCAGTCGGTGGTAAATAATAAATTTATATTTATAAAGAGATAAATACTAGAAAAAATATATAGAGAAACAAAATGTGTGTGTCAGCTCCGACGCACCACTGGATTTTACTCCTTAAGAACTAGTCTATACTAGATACTATAATATATTATAGTGTAGATTATGTAAAAAGAGGGTAAATAAATGCATCTTAAAAAATAATCAAAACATATATAAATATGTATTCATATTATTTACATCATTCCAATGAAATATATATAATCAACTATTTCACATACAAATAATTGTTAATATTGTTATATAAATCATTCTTGGGAAGATTCGTTTGTTCTACCATGAACATTTGACATGATTTTGAACAGTATTTAGCCCGTGAATAGTATTATCATCATTACTAGATACTGTGAAAGTAGGTTTGTGGTAACTAAAATACGATAAGTGTACGTCAGAAGTTACATGGGTTATGAATCGTGAAAACATTGCATCAATAGTTGTACCATATCTAGTCGTCCCGAGTAATCTGCCAGAAATAAAATCTAAATATAGTAACTATAATAAACCTAAATTATGTTCATGTTTCAAGAATTGTACTAAGTGTAAACTTTCATCTTTACTTAGTGTAAATTAAATTTACTTTTCACTATTAAAATTTTACTTAGTGACGTTAAGTGAATAAACAAATATTCACGGTGTCTTTATCTTTGAAAGAACCAACGATAAATGATTTCATACTAAAACAGGTTTCGCTGTAAGTAAGTATTTTTCAATTTAAAGTCAATCTTGATGGAGCTTAGAAAGAAGTTCAATCAGTGATAAAGCTATTTGACTTTTTTTGAAAAATTTCAATCTGATGATTTTGAAGCTATATATCGGGGGTTAGAGTCAATATATTTATATTTTACTTTAAAGTTTATTGACTAAACGTCCTCCCTGACCATTTAAAAAAATCGTTTCTCATAATAACAAAACATCTAAGCTCAAAGGTAACATTGAGATTATATATTTATCTTCTTAACTATTTCAAACAAAGCTTTTAAGCTTGATTTAAGGTTTTCATTTTAATTTTAAGGTTTAATTTTAACCATCCCGTCTACAACTATCTTTCTTTAGAGCATACACGGGTTGGTTGAATACAAACAAAGCATGCATTAATAGCGTTTACACTTTAGTTTTCAGCAATAATAACAATTTTATTGATTTTCACAGTAAATTTACCAGTGCAGATAGATCATCTGTATTGTCTTAATATTCTGAACAATACCAACTAAGATATTAAATTATTATTATTAATTTAACCGTAATTTCTATCTGTTATATAAAACAAATAATACAATCTAGAAAGAAGTTGAAGGTGCGCAAAGCACGTTGCGCAAAGGAGCGTAACGGGCCACTTTTAGTTAACGCTCGATTTAACTTATCAAATTTTCATACAGAGGTCTAAATATGAAAATCTTAAGTAGTAAACTCCAAAAAAATCTACTTTATTATTGCGAGAAAAGCATTCAAAATTAATAATAAACAATTGGTTGTTTTTTTAATTCTGTATTAGAACAGGCTTTTACAGACCTAGGGACTGATATCCGCCATTGTTTATCACCTAAACTCTGATAAATATTATAAATAAACCATATTATATTATTATATAAATAACTCATTATTGTACCGTAGTCATATATCAATACCCTTAATGAATTAAAAATAAATACAATTTATACTCATGAAATAGTTTAAATTGTCTTAGCTCAATTATTTTATTTTGTATATTTGCACCCGTGAAAAATTGCTTTTAGAAAATTGTATGTCAATTTTTTCCTCGGTTTGTGTGTAAATGATTTTTTTTTTTTTTGTTTATATGCTGTTCATGGTCACTTTCTTTTTAATCTTCTTATCTGTAGTACAGCTAACTGAGAGTAGCAATGAGAAATAATAAGAGAATTTCGGTGGCGTGTTGACCTGTGAAATTCAGTGTATTTGCTGTGAATGTTCGATTTTACAGTGGGAATGTTCATGTCGTTGTTTACAGATTCGAAATAAACCAAGGGATTTTTAGAATTTTCGTTTGAATTATAGATTTTGTTGCTTCTATCCTGTGTATTTATACGTGTTTTGCTGAACCCAAAAGTTCTGCTCCGTTTAGACAAATATAATCTTAAATCGTAAGTACTTAAAATCTCAAAATAGTTATAAGCAGTGTTATAAAATTAGTAATTATGCCAATCAGTTTCTTTCTCTCATATCAGCGTTTCTTAATAGTTCTACTTCTATAATGGCACAAAGCAAGGAACGTTTAAGGTGAATTATAAGATGAAGGGTGTTACTGCTTTCATTTTATTAAACACCTGTTTTTAGAATGCAGGTGTTTCAGCTCACGAAAGAAGGAAGCTCATTTGCATGCCATTTGTTATTAAGATTATGCATAATGCAACTGCAATCTTAGGGCCAACGTAGGGCGCTCATAGCTTTCCCATCATTAATTCACTTTGAAAAACACTCCTTCATGTTTTTATCACTAATATTTCATAAAACGTAAGAGGATCCTAAGGAGTATGCTAATATAATGATTCTAGTAGCTGATTGTGTAGAGCACTGAGTTGTGGTGATACAGGCACGGCTGAGATCTGGAGATACTGCTGGAGTTAGCTCTATAAAATGGGTACCCCTTGGAAAAGCCTGATCTGGAACAAGTCACCTTGCGCAACCGTTGTCCTAGAAACAGTTCAGGCTCTATCATGTACTGAGCCCAATGCCATTCACGGATTATTGTGGTTCAGATATTTTTTATTAAGTTCATAATTTTTTTAGGTTGGTAGCAAAATGACTGCTGGTAAAATTTAGGAAAAAGTATAGGTGATTCCGGCGAGATTCTATGCCCCGAATTTGGTCTTATAGGTTTGAATTTTACTTACGTAAAGAAACTTTCCACCGTTTCTACGTATTTCATCACTTACAAATGTCCCAATTCACTAAAAAAGACTTTTATAGGTAGTAAGGTCCATAAGTTTCCGGCCTTTTCCTGCTTCCCCTCCTTCAAACGTGCCGGAACCTACACGCCTATGCAGGTTATGCGTTTCATTCATATTTTATAGCTTTTAGTGGTGTAGTTTTTTAGTTGAATAGATACTTCTGCCTTTGTTTCGTTTTAGACCACAGTGGCCAATGGTTGGGGGTTCGGAATGGTCGTCCTAATGCAAGAATTGATTGCGATCGTGGTGGCTCCAAACAGTCTAAACTGCGCCATTTACCTCAGAGTCCGGAATTTATAAAAATAAGGGACGTTTTGCCATCCGGATGGTAGGGGTTAGGACCTGGACCAACACCTCTCAAAGCTTTAACGGCAACCACAAGGGTTATTTCAATTCCCTCTTCTACCTTACAAATATTTCCCTCCAGGTATTAAAAACTGGACTCTACTGCCCCTGGGATCAAAGCAGAAATTTCCCCTTTTTTACCTGTTTTCTCTCTTTTTTTCCCTACCCACCTCTGTTCCTTTCCAACTGTGAAATCCGAGCCTTTGACGGATATCGGATATTTGTGTGTTGGCGTCGGTGTTTGTTGAATCGTACACACAAACGTGCTTCGGTGCGGTGGTCAGATGGCCCAAAAACAAAGAGAGTTTTTTTCTGGTTAAGATCGATTTCTCACTTCGAGGAATCCAATATCATTTATGGATATGTTTCATGGTGTCGTTTTGTATCTCCTGTTACCCTCCATCGCGATTTTATTTATTTATTTATATTATAGCGGGGATCGAACCCGGGAATAAACAATAAGTTACACTTGTTCCCAAATCCTAGATAGTATTGCTAACTTAATGAAAAATAAAATAAAATATCAGTTCTGCAAGTTGTCGCTTCGAGTTATGATATGATATAGGTCTTATTAACATTTTTACATGTTTTAACTTCTTAGATTTGATGTTATAATTTAGTTATCTAGAGCCCATTAGTTTAAGTACAATTTCTTTTAACGTTTCCTTTATCAGTAGAATTTACTGATTATTATACCTAAAAAGTGACATAAAGACAGCAACGTAAAATTTTTGAAAATGAACTGTACTGTTCTTGAAGACCACACAGTGAATTTTGTAGTTATATATCTTCTTATATTTCAATTTTGATTTCGATTTTTTTTTTCGTTTTTCCTATATTAGAGAGTGTAGTAGTATTACTTAACTAAGTGACAATCTGCGGAACTGATACCAATTTTTTTGATCAATAATATCCTTTGAATTTGGTTCCAGAGGATTCTATGAGAAAAATAAAATGAAAATAGCCGTGAAATATGAAATAAAGAGTGTATTTCATGTTAATAACATTATATTATCATTAATAATAAAACTGCTACAACACGTAAAGGATCTTGGTAGTACATGGTAGAGACTGTACAGATTTTAGGTTGCAACGGTTGTACAGAAAGGCGGTTAGTTAGGCCGAGAACGCGCTCAACCCCGGTTTTCCTTAATTGAGAGTACCGAATTTATAGAAGCTGGGCGAGCCTCAGGAAGATCTCAAGATCTCAAAGGATCAATTTATTGCTGTCAACAGACGAAATAAAATCTGTCACATCTGATCACGAATCCCGGACCTAGAGGTCTTGTAACTTTGCATCCTACGTACGGAGTTATTCGGTTCCTATAAAATTATTAATAACTTCAGAATAAATAAATAAATTCATTTGTATATTAATGTTTTAATAATATCCTGCAATAGGGACGACTTAAATTGACTAAAGATGATATACCATAAAAATAATGGGGGTACTTATTTATGGTGTTGTAATTAGCATAACAACCTACTATGACAAAAGGATCGAGGGTTCGCAGACCAGCAGGTAGCTTTAGGATTTTTAAAGGGAGTAAAATATCCCTAATTATTCCGTCATTCTGACCGAACGTTAAATGGCTATCCCTATCATAATTATACCTGGACAGGCAAAATTTAGAGCTCCCACTGTAGCATCGTCCGATTAGCCATAGCAGCATAAAGTGTTAAATCAATAAACAATAAACAAACCATTAGAATTATCGTTACAATGTCAGTTTATCAAGTTTTAGTACCTTCCTAAAAATCTGTGACGACTGTTGGGTTTGGAAGGGATTTATGGAAATCTTTGTTGTGTTAGGCTGGTAAAGAGTCGCCATTTTGTTTACCGTTAACAACAGATGTGTGTTTTCCCGTGAAGGTTTAAATCAAAGGAAAAATAAAGTTTTAAAGCCGGAATAACATGGACTGAATTTCAATTTACTTTTAGATTGCCAACCTGATAATTTACCTTCGATAATTTTTTTTTTTTTAAATAAATAATTTTGTTTTACAAGATTATGGAATGTTTACTAAGCTAATCCCAATCATTTTGTTAGTATATAAAAAGTGCAATCCGTATTAATGAGAAACGTAACCCTACTTGAGAAAACTGTTAATGAGTATCCTTGTTATGTTTTGGTTAAAATTAATATTAATATGTTAAAATTAAGATGTTTTATTTAATACCTACTTATAAAACATATTGGGAACTATATAAAAAATAGTACAAAGCGGTATTTACATAACAGAACGAAGGATTATTGTAGGATACCAATGTATTTTATTTTATTGTTATTGTTTATATATATGTATATAAGTTATTAAGATTTAATAGTTACAATTATTGTTTATAGCATTATTACTTTTTTTTCTCTGTTGTAGGTTTTTTCTTTCATTACATATTTTGATTCTGTATAGATAGGTTTAAATGGTAATTATTTTTTAATATTTTTATTTTGAAGAGAAAAGACTTGTCCAGGCCTGGATTCGAACCCGGGTCGCCCACGTCACAAGCGTGGTGCCCTAACCAACTGAGCTAACCTGGATCGTAACACGGCCAGACCAATCGGTGAAGAGAATGGATTTGTCTGGCCGTGTTACGAGCCAGGTTAGCCCAGTTGGTTAGAGCACCGCGCTAGAGACGTAGGTGACCCAGGTTCGAATCCCAGTCTGGACGAATCTTTTCTCTTCAAAGTAAAAATATTTAAAAATTATAACAATTAATAAAATAAAAAAAGTAATATTTTTTTTTAAGTTTGAGACTGTTCCTTATGGGGCAGTATATAATTTTGTGAAATGTAGCGATATTATATAAGAATAAATATTAAAAAATGAAGATGTTTTATTTAAAGCTGATGTCTAGAGCCTTACGCTGTTACAATATAATTAAATAAAATATATTAAACAAGGTAAAAAATAATTATTTTTTTCTCTAAAAATGAATTACGTATGCTCGATATAATGTAAGTTGTGTTTAATTTTTTGTTAACAAGATATGTCTATGTCATAAATAAATGTAAAAACAGTAATTCGCATTATTTTACTACAGGAACCAAAAACAAAAATTTTTTTCTCTTTATTTCACTAATCGTTCGGATTATTTTTAAATTATTTGTAAGTAATCTTAACGGATCATTTATAGACATAATTATGAATTTTAAAATCTGCGTTATTAGTTTTTTTTATTTATTTCGGGTCTGTTCCGTGCCCATCTCACTATATATCTATGTATCAATTTTTTACAAAAAAATATTAATTTTTAATCCTAACAATTTTCTCCTGGCATTCTAAGTTGAATTTGTTATTCTAGTAATGCCTTTGGATAGTTTCTCTAGTTCCCTTTGTACATGGCATTATGTATCATTTATTCTATTTACTTGTTTTTATGGTATATTAATACATTTGTAAATTTCAATTAATTAATTTTATATATTTTTTATTTTGATAATATGCTTGAAATATCAATTTTAACTCAAAGAATTCATCTGGGATGTTGCTGCAAAATGTTCTGAATGATTAAAGAGATTTTGCGTTTTTTAAAACTATTTACAACTGTATAGAATTGTATCAATATTAAAGATATCTCTAAAAAATTCAAATATCCATTTTATAAAAATTTAAAATTTAAATTTTTTCCATGTTTATCGATTAAAAAAAAAAGAACTTTTTTGGACTTAAAATCACTTGAGCCATTTTTGTCAATGAATAAAATCGAAGATCTATTTTATAATTACTAGCATGTTTTAAAAAATGTCTTTTAAATGTTAATACATTATATCTTATTCAAAAAGCTAAACATTATAAATAATATTTACCTTTAAGAATTATATTCTTATTAGATTTATTTCTATTGTTTTTATAACTTCTGAAATATGAAAACGAACTATGAATGCGCTTTCTCAGTACACTTCTATTTTTTTTATATTTTTTTAATACTCTGATTTGTGTATTGCGGAAAATACATAGAGTTTAATGAATTCACAGGGCCTTCTTAATAAAGGATAAAAATAAATTCTGGCTTTTCTTTATTTTTTACCTTTCCTTACATCTCCTTTTGTTTTTAGTTTTATTTGCATTTTTTCTATGAATTCATTAGATCATTCAACACTTCTTAAAGTTTTAAACTTGTATTTATTTAGTCAGTTGTTTTTGAATAATATTACTTCTTATTTTTTTGTTAATTAACAATAATCAAGAAAAAATCGAGCTAATATTAATTTAGTGTGTTTTAAATTCATATAGAAATTATAAAAATTAACAGTTATCACAAAAATGTTATGGTAATTTTATATTTCTAACAAAAAAAAAATTGAATCTTAAAAACTTGTGTTTAATCATTGATGTGTAATAAGGGATAATTTATTGAATATTATACAAACGGCATAAAAAGGATCTTAAACCAAACTGTTAACTGCACATCGAGCTTCAAATCTTGTACTAGCAATTATAAATTTAGAATTTATATTTTTAAAATAAGTTATTCTTTGGTCGGATGAATGTACTGTAATATCCTCCCTGCACAACCGTTGACTTTACAGTCTTTACCAGTTGCCCCGAACTTGAGATTCACCCATCATCGGTTGGCACTGGTGCTGTTTTGTTTAAACTCTAACAAATAAAAATTAACTCATTTTTTTTCTAATCGCTTGATTATATTGTATATCAATAATAAATATATCATGATTACAGCTATAATATGGCGATATTTTATTTGCTGCTTAAAAGATATGTTTTTCATTTATTATATGACTATGTAAGCGGGACTTAGGTTAATATACATCTATTTATATATATATATGTATATATATATATATATATATATATATATATATATATATATATATATATATATATATATATATATATGAATATGATGCTTTATTTTAAGCCGTTATGTGTTGCTTCTCAGGTTTAGCATCGATTCCTGGGTCATTAAGAACTACCAAGACAGCCTTCATAATATATAGGTGATAATTGAAAGAAAAATCAATAGGCCAAAAGGACTCACTATAGCAACACCTTAGGATTCCAATTTACCACAATTATTTTTTAATCTATTTAATTGTAACACATTTTGTTTTAACTACCGACCAATTAATGTTATGCTGCTGCGTACGCTTGTCATCACATAACTACATAGGAATTTATAAGTTCTACAGTGTTTCGGCTATTTTCATGTTTTCAGCTATAATTAACATTGTTTTAATGTTATAATTTTTTGTTATTACAATTTTCAAAGGATGAAAAAAACAATTTATTTATTTTTTTCTTGCCCACCGCAATATTTTTTTTTAAAATATATCTCTCTCATGTTTTGAGTCCTTTAGGTATTAATATATATTTAATTCCCCAATATATCAATAATAATGATATTAATGTTTAAATTTTGATAAGGAAAAACATTTCTGTAATAATATAGTCAGGAACATACAAACGTTGTAGAGGAGGAATTTTCCTTCAATGGTTTCCTGTTTTTTTAATATTTTTATTTTATTTTTTAATAATATTTCTTAGAAAGAATAAATTTATACATAAATAATGAGGAGGGAATTAAAACTTTTATTAAATATTTTAGGACAATTATATTATTTTGGATCTGCAAATCCTGGGCCTCACCCATCTTTTATGAAGTGGATGCTGTTAAGTGGTAAAAACGCCTAGCGGTCTTAGCTAAATTACTTCTTTGCACAATCGTTGGCTTAGAAACAGTACAATCTGTACCATATAACAAACCCAACTTCATTGGTTATAGTTTTTTCAAGGATTGGTCCACTATGTTTGTTTTAAATATTCTTTCCTTCTTTTTGGATTGTAATGATGTAGATTTTTTTAATATATTTTTTTCATAAACACGCTAGGAATGCCTTCAATGTTTCTCCATCAACGCTTCCACGTGAATCCCGTAGGAGAGGTTTTAAAAAGAAGAGTAGGGAATATGTGCCAAATGGCATTTTATAATATTCTCAAATAAATATTCGTTGTTATTATCCGTTTTTTCAACCTATCCGCGGGTTTGAAACATAGATGGCGGCAAGTCCAACCACTAGCATACATGCATACCTGGCTCTACATCCCACGCGGGGACAAGGCCTCCCGTATCATCAACCGCCAGTTATCTCTGTTCATAGCTGCTGCTCTCCATTTACGGACGCGTAAGATGGTCCGAGCGTCCGCAGCCACACCATCCGCCCATCGGAGCCTCGGTCTTCCAACCCTTCTTGCTCCGTGCACTTTTTCTTGAAGTAATTTTTTAGGGACTTCATCTGTTCCCATAAATGCGATGTGTCCTGCCCATCGTAGCCTGTTCACCTTGATAAACCTGATAATGTCGGCATCTTTGTATAGTCCAGTTATTTCTAAGTTCGACCGATGCCTCCACGAGTTATTATGGAATACTGCTCCATAGATTCTCCTTTATATTTTTCGCTCAAACCTAATGATAGCGAGCTCTTGTGCCTTCGTGAGAGTCCAACGCCCTGAAGCAAATGTTAGGACAGGCCTTATCAGGATTTTATATATTCATGTTTGTGGTCCGGGATAAGGCTTTACTTCTGAGGTGCTTTTGCAACCCATAAAAGCATCTATTTGCTGCCATTATTCTTCCACTAGCAGCTGTTATTAAACATTTAGAAATGCTGTAACTATCCTGGCTGCCTCCACGAGAACTGCCCTTAACCTCATGCCCCTCAATTGTGGTTTCAGTCCATTTTTTAATATTATAATGTTTAAACCTTGACATACGAGTTTTTTTTCTGTTCAGCCGCTAGTTGATGATATATTCGTAGTTTCTCTCCAACAATGGAATTGACATTCTTGCTTGGGTGCGCGATATCAATAATATGTGTTCTCTTTCTCAACATTATAAGGAGGATATCCGGTGTAATGTGACGCCCCGATATTTATTATCAGTGGTTATACATTCATCATATAATCAAATCATTTATTATTATTATGATCTATGTTTTCAGTCACTGGCGAGATCAAGAAAGAGATTGGCGACAAGTCCAACCTTCTACAGTCATTAGTTTGTTTCCTCTTTAAACGCTCAAAACTTTTCTTACGCTTATATGCTCGCACTTCCAGCCCTGTATTATTTCTTTATTTATTAGTATTAAAGCTGCCAAAGCGGAAGGTACTAAGTAAAGATGGGCCTTTTGTTCTTCTTATTTACCCAACAGGTTTTCATTCTTTGCGAGAATTCACCTTTTCTTTCTTCGCTCCATTTTCATCCAGTTCAGGGCGCTTCCTTCCCTGGGTTAACCTCCCATTTTTGAACTTTGAAGTTTAAAATTGCTTCTTGTTTTCATGTCTTCTTTAGTAATTTTGGTCGATTACAAGCCTAACTGTTAGTGTTAGAAATATAACTGTTATAAAATGCAACTGCTTGGGCATGCGTACAACATTGGGCTTTTCAGATGGTGGATTTAATAAGTACCATTTTAACTATACATTTTAATCTTTATCTACTATAATTCTGTTTTGTAATTTTTCATTTATTACTTTTTTGGATTTAAACATTAATATATATATAATACCTCTTTGTTATTATATAATTCTATCCCCTCTGGTTTTTATTTATACTACTTAAAACAAATATTATTATTCTATCAATATACTACATATACTGTTATTTCTTAGCATGTATTATTTCAATTTATTTTTATCTTGTATATTTAGCACTGAAGAAGACCTGCAATGTGGGTCGAAACGTAGGATTCCAAATAAACAGTTCTCCCTATATAAGAAATTTTTTTACTTCCAATCGGACCATTTTCTTCCTTATATATATAAGGTCTACTAATATTATTCAATATATATTATTAATTATAAATAAATGAAAGAAACTTTAGAAAGAAGTTAGGAGTTATATAACTTTTATATAATTAAATAGAGCCGGTTAGGACTAAGCTACTAAACAATACGTATTATCCGATTACAATGAACTCCTCAAGCGTCCATTGCTCACTAAGTAAGTTTTTTAAAGATGCAAACGATATAAATAGCAGAGCCTCTGAGAGAAGTACATTACCCTCTTACTAATAGGATAACGCGATTTAAGAATAAACCTCGTAATTGAGACTGTGCAAAGAAAGAGAAAAGAAGGGAAGCAATTAATAAGAACGGAGAAGAAGTGCAAAGAGAGAAAACATAAATTGGGGATTAAAATTAAGTAAAATTAAGTCCCAAAGTGAAGGCCTAATGAGCCGAGGACTCTGTTTATCCGCCATTAATTGTGACCATTGGGTGGAGGGGGGGCGGGGGATAGGGACGAAAAGGGACTAATTGTAGGGAATAAGGGACGCCATGTCCCCGCATTGTCCCTTTCTGTCAATGGACCAATTCCTCTCTCCCATTCACCTCTTCCTTCCGCCGGGATACACCGATTTTTTTCCCCTCCATCGAAAGATCCCACTTTTATCACCGTAAAAGGACGAATTACAGCTCATAGTTTGTCAGTATCGCTCCTGTTACGGCCTGATTATAAGTCATAGAGGTTTAGACACTTGTTCAGATAAAATAAATATATTCTTCTTTATAGACAAAAGAGTGGGGTAGGTCAGTAATAGACTGTGAATTGGCGTACCGAAGGTTCAAATCCGGCTGTGCCGGAGAATTACTGGATATGTTAACAGCAACGGATGGATCCTTTGGAATCTTGAGTCCATTTTGGGGCTCACTCAGACTCTATAAAAGTAAGGAAAAACCTGGCGGTTTATCATGATCTCGGACAGATCACCTCCCTGAACAACCGTATACGTAATTGTACGAAACGCAGCTACCTGTTAATGTTACAGTTTTTTTGAAAAGAGAAAATAAATATTAATTAGGTAATGAATGACCTTTTTATAAAAATATAAGTTAATTCAAAACATAAGATATAGATATTTTCTTTAATTTAATTTGTATGATAATTTATTTTTATTTATATCTTTTCGTATTTTTTTTTTCGAATGAGCTACTATCAATTACATTTTAAATTTCTTAATTTGAAAATTCATACAATCAATAACAAATAAAATAAAATATACCAAGAATTACGGTTTTTCAACTGTTTTTCCTTTCAATATTTTATGTTTTTCCTTTCAATATTTTATGTTTTTTTTTTAGTTTTTAAATCCATATTAAAGTATATTGTTCTAGGTAAATAAAATCCAAACCTATTTGATACATCTTTAATAAATTAAATTTTTCAGTATTTTAAAAATTATAATAAAAATAAAATAAAATTTTAAAAAACTATATTTTCAACAATAACTAAAATATGGACAAATCCAAACAAAAATATAAAATCTATTCAAATTTAAAAACATTATATCTTCCAACAATAGCTAAAACGTGGTAAACTCAAAACAAAAATAAAAAATCGAATAAAATTTAAAAAAAATTATACCTTCCATGAAAATCTAATACGTGGAAAATATATATTTTTAAGTAAAATTTCTCTTCCAAGAAAGGTTTCAAACTTGCTCAAATTGAAACATAAAAAATTAAATTTAAAAATCCAAAAACGTTTTAAAAATGATATCTTCCAAAAAAAGCTGAAACGTGAACAACTCCAATCCCTAAGCTGGAAGAATTTCAATTATATTTTCTAGCTATTTCGCAAACATGTATGAGGGAAAATGTGAATTTGATTCTGACCATTCCATCTCTAAATTTAAGGTTTAACTCCCATATCGTAAAGAACAGATAAAGAAAATATAATACAGAAAGATAACAAAATTATATATTTAATAACAAAAGTATTATTTAAATATGGGATGATTGATTTAATCTGATAGAGGCCGGAGATGGAGAACCTTCCTGAGGCTCACCCATACTTTATAAACTGGGTACCCAAAATTATGGGTGAAATCTGGTGGTTGACCGTGGTGTAGGACAAATCACCTCCTTTCATAACCGTTATCCAAGAAATGGTTCCGTCTCAACCATGCACTGAACCCCAGACCCTTCATTGGTAGTGATACGGATTTTTTAATGAATTTAATAGTGGATATACAGAATAAATATTTATTATTATAGACTTCCTCCGACATCAGTTTAATAGTTGTTTTATTATAGTCATTAACATAGTGTTATTATTCAATATAACATCCATCTAGCCCTTCTGACTTTGCCGATAAACGCGGTTTGGAAACTGGCTCCCGAACGGAATGGACTATTTAGTTAATAGGAATCGGCCCCAACTAGCCTTAAATAATTTAAGTCCTCAAACTTAGAGTTCTGTATCAACTGTAATTGAACCGAATACATTATGTATCGGATACTCTGTTATTCGCAACTCGTGGGTGCCCCAACCTCCAAAAAAGTAAAACTTAGCATCCAGGAACTAAGTCACACACAAATATTTGATATTAATAATATATTATTATTAATAATTATTTATAAGGAAGAAAATAGTCCCGGTAATAAGAAGGAATATTTATTTTAAAGCCAACGTTTCGACCCACATTGCAGGTCTTGTTCAGGACTGAATATACAAGATACATACAAATTAAAATAATGAAAAATAAAGAATAAAAATACATACAGGCAACATGGGATGTAGGTGCTAAAAATATAATAGAAGTGGGGAACCCTTTAGGTAAATATAACAACAGAGGAAATAGTTATAGAGTATTAGCGAATAAATAATAAAGAGTAATACAAATTAATCAAATGAATGAAGAGTAATAAATTATTACTCAGGAATTATTATTATTAATAATATAATACGTTTATATTTTTTTTTCATTTCTTTTATTGCTACAATGTCCCTTCATTCTATGATTGTTTTATAATTTTGTAAAATTCTATAACTGTTCTGCTTTCTCTATTTATTACTATCCGCTATGTTTATATAATCTTTATCACTCATTCTCATGCAGTTCTTCTATACTTATTTTTAAAATATTCCCATTTAGTATGAATAGGTAAGAATAATTCCTTATTTTTATTTTTCATTTGTTAATCTTTAGGTTTTTAAATAGTACTTCTTTGTTATTATAATGGGGTGTATCAAAAAAATTACCGTTGTATCAAATTCTAAATTTCAAAAGTCTGTAAATAATTTAATGCTATTTATTCTTCACCAACACTTAATAATCCCTTTAGAGCATTCTCTAAGCTTGTTCGCTAACACTGGACTCATTCAAAAAAAGCCTCAGTTTAGTTATTTATTTCAAAGAAGAAACATTACAGTATCCTACGAAATTCTCGTAATTTTAAAACATTACTGGAAAAAAAATGTCTCAGCCGCTGAAGCAACTCGTGAAATTATTAAATATGAAGGGGGAGGTGTCCTTGACCAGCGCACTGGACGGCGTTGGTCAGAAAAATTTAGCAGTGGAGATACAACGTTGGAAAGGAAGAAGGGCTCCGAGCGACAATTAACGGATATTGATGAGTCAGGCCTGGATTTGTATGCATTTGCATATTTGTTTTTATGCTTTGTACATCACGTTTGAAGTTTTTAAAACATGTTTTGGGCCAAAAGTATTCGATTAGGGTAACTTTTATTTTGCATATTTTAAGTAAAATGCATATTTTTGCATATTAATCGTTTTTGCATATTTTTAATGCATATTGTTCTATTTTAGGTTTTATGAGTTGTCAGAAGTGTTTAGGTAATTTTTAAAAACGATGAATCAATATAAACATTCAATTCAATAACAGGAAACAATCAATAATTCAAAGCCTCCAAGTATAAGATTTCTTTTTCTAGAAAGATTGGCTCTTCCCCTTCCTATGTTAAAATTCTTAGAATCCATTTCCACTCTTCGTTCTGCTGCTCCTATATAACTAAAAAATTGTTTTAGTTAGGTTCGAAATATTGCACCGTTAACATGCCGAAAGTTAAGGCTAAAGCTAGTGAACTTGTAACCAAATATTTACGCGAATTCCCTGACGAAACTTTTCGCAGTGATTCGGGCGTTTTATTTTGTAACAGTTGTGATTGGTTTCAGTGAGTGGTTTCGATATCCGGAAGATTGTTAGTGACGCAGCATATCTAAACAACGAAACATAAAGAAAACCTACAAAGAAAAAAACAATTCATCCATACATTTATTTCTACATCAACTTCGACTTCCAGTAATTTCGAATCAATCAAAAATATTAATTTGAAAGAGGAATAAGTTTTATGTAACTAATTTTTCATATTTTAAAGATGTAATATTAGAAATTAAAAAGTACGTGATACATTTTTTATTATGCATTTTTATTTTGCTATGCCTGCATATTTCCCAAAAATAAATGCATATTATTTGTACATATTTAAGGATTTTTATTCTATATAAATCCGGGCTCTATTGATGAGGTTCTGAAGAAAGCTGTTGAGTCAAATCCGTCCACAAGTACTTGCGAGCTTTATGACATGTTATTCTATATTCTCCAACCATATTTTTATTAGTCATTTTTTTAATTATAAAAAAATGTCCCTACCAATACCGTTCATTAGATTAATTAGTATTAATCCATTATTACTATCATTATTTTACTACTCTACTAATTTATCGAATACCGTTCATTTGATTAACTTGTATTAATCTTTATTACTTATTCGATAATAATCTATAACTATTACCTGTTGCTATATTTACTTAAAGGGGTCCCCATTTTTATTATATTTTTTTTATCATCCTTGACGCCTATTCTTTACTTTGAATTATTTTAATTCTTATGTATCTTGTATCTGTAGTGGTAGAGTTATAAATTATTACTCTGAGATTATTAATAATAATAATATAATGCGTTTATAATTTTGTTTTGTTTTTTCTCTTGTTTCTTAACGAATTTTAATGTTTTCCTTCATTTTATAATTCTATAAAATCCTATAATTGCTTCGCTGTATTTATTTATTATTCTTATATTTATTATTTTTCGATATATTTTTATAATCTTTATCAACCCTTCTCAAGTAACTTTATTTTTAAATACGTAGTGCCATTTGCTGTGAAATATTTCTTCACCGGAATATTTCTTCTTTATAATTAATGACTTTGCAAATTGAATTTAACACTATTTCACGGTCACTTATTGGCATATCTAGTGTCCACTTATACAAGAAGTTGTTCTTATAGTTGGAAGATTATTTAAATTGATGTAAGGAGGTCTTTTAGCCTATATATATATATATATTTGGTTAATTAATAGGAATAAAAATAAAATATATGTATCAATTAACTAATAATATCTATACAGATACATAAATACTTGACATTTCCAAGGAGTATTATTTTGACGTCAAGAAAGGTATTATGTTACGCCATTGAATTGAAATCCTCTGCTAATTGGTTCATTACTACGCTAGTTAGCAAATTAACCATTATTAGCCTTGCTATTATAAACAATTGTCGACTTTGATAATAAAATTGTTAATAAATTTTAAAATCTTAATATTTAAGTTCTATTATCTCCTAGACTGGTTTAAGATGAGTTGTTGGAATTAAAATGACCTTGACACTCGATTCAATTGAAGTTGCAGCGCGTGCATTCGTGACAGCTTCAGAATTGTATAAACTGAAACATTATCATTGACAGTTATATAATTGTTTATAAAATATTCTATTGTTTAATTATTACTAGTTTATCGTATAAATATCTACGAGAAAATGGTCCCGGTGGAGGCAAACAGTTAATATCTTAACATATTAAATATATTAATATATTATTAGAAATCGACATCTTGACCAATGTTGCAAATATTCTTCAGGGCTGAATAAACTAAATACAAAAAAAACAACTAAAAATAAAATAATTGGTATAAACAAAAAAAAAGGTACTTGTGTACATATCACACGGTGGGAGTGGGGGCAATGGCCGAGCGGTTACATTTTATAACAGTTACATTTCTACCAGTTACCTTGGATAACCTTACATTTTGGAAGGCCATCATTGTTTGTTTACTACTCTGTTCGAGCGTTGTTGTGTTTCAGTTGTTCTTTGTTAATACAAAATAATGTCGATATTTTGTTGTTTAGTGTTCTTTAGTTACAGCACAATGCTTATTTGGGATTTGCCAAGAACTGAGGAAGATGCTATTCGTTTTTGTCAGGAAAAAAACATTTTACAGAAAAATAGGAAATGTAGCAACTCCCATCAAATGAAATTATACGTTCGAAATCGTAAGTTTTGGAGATAAATTCTTATTTATCAGAATTTATATGGCAACAACATCAGGTTGATGGAAATAGAGACTGTTTTTAATCCATGTTGAACTGTATAGCAACCCATTTTCCACCCAAATGCGATTGAATGTTATGTTTTTAAATAATTTATTGAATTTTAAATATTTTATATATGTTCCATTATTTATTAATGTCATTATTATATTTGTTTACATCCTACACTTATTATTTATGATTAAATATACTTATTATTTATTTATTATACTTATACTTTTAAATAATTATTTTAATTTTAAATCGTTTATCTATTGCAGTATTTATTGATCTCATTATTATATTTATTTACATTATATACCACATTATTTTATAATATGTTATATAATAAATTATATTGTTATTACTTCGATTTATTTATTTCCAATATTATTACATTCCTATTTTTATTTGAATCTGAGATCGCCTCCCTTCGGATATTTTGAAGAGAGGCGATCTCAGATTCAAATAAAAATATTTTAAAAGGTTATCCAAGGTAACTGGTATAAATGTAACTGTTATAAAATGTAACCGCTCGGGCATGCGCAGAACATTGCCCCCACTCCCACCGTGTGATATGTACACAAGTACCAAAAAAAATATATAAAAATTAATAATTGGAATAAACAAGATCGAATAAAAAAAACAAATAAAAAAAAAAACTATACGAAAATAAGAGTTGAATAATGATAAAAATAATAATTAGGTTAAAAAAAGAACAATAATTTTAAGTACTAATTACTCTATTTTTTTACTTTTTACCTGATTAATAATTAATTTCAAACTAAAACAGTAGTTAATACGTTAATAACAATAATGATAAAAAAATATATAAGTTAAAAACATCAACATAACCTAAGTGTAAGTTATGGATCCACCACATATTGTACAAGAAGCAAATAATGTTATTTCAAATTTATTGCCAGCTAAATCAAGTCAGATTTATAATAAAACGTACGATGACTTAAACAAATGGTCTAATCCTACAATCCTACAATTTCCCTTTATTATCAGTTATTGAATTTATTGTAAAACATCCTCAAGGTAGTATCCTGGGGCCCATCCTATACACGATATATACAGCTGACATCCCAACCCATCCAAGCACTGTCCTCACTACTTACGCTGATGACACATGTGTGTTATCAGTTAATAAGGATCCATTTGTTGCATCCCAATCTCTTCAATCCCATATCTCACACCTACAAGAATGGTGTCAGAATTGGAGGATTAAAATAAATCCTAACAAATCCCATCAAATTACCTTCACCCTTCGTCGTAAACCTACGAATTCCTGTCCTACTGTATCGTTTAATAATACACCACTGAACCCTGTCGAACAGATACGTTACCTAGGACTCCATCTGGATAAACGTCTCACTTGGAATTCTCATACAAGACTGAAAAGACAAGAAACTGCTCGACGTTTTCGCCTACTTCAACACTTACTGGACAAACGCTCTAAGCTACCAATTAATTACAAAAGACTTATTTACATGACAGTCATCAGACCTATTTGGGCATACGGAGTTGAGCTTTGGGGCTCTACTAAACCATCCAATTCATCTCGTATCCAATCCTTGCAATCCAAAATCCTTCGTAAAATCCTCAATGCTCCTTATTATGTCACAAACAAACTCATCCATCATGATCTTAATATCCCATATGTTACTGATTTGGCCCAAACTAGATACCTATCCTTCCATAACAAGCTCCATACGCACTTGAATCCGCTAGTCTCTCAGCTTGCTTCCCATACTATTCCTGATAACCCTCCGAGGCGCCTGAAAAGAAGATGGTCTCGAGATCATCTACTATAGAACTTTATTGGAGTGCTATCGATGGGTAGTTTCTCCACAAGTTTTTCATGTCATATTCTACATTTTTGCACATTTACTTGATATAATACCATTATAGTTGTAAATATCATTGAATTAAATAAAAAAAAAAAAAAAAATTGTAAAACATAGCACAATATAAAATATTATAGCGTATAGTTTGCCTTTTTACATCCTATCTGGAGATAAAATCTTGTATACCCCTCGGGACTAAATTGATCATTATTCCCGGCAATACTTTACTCCCTCGGCTTGGCCTCGTGAGTAAAGACAATTATTCCCTCGCATTCGCTCGAGTACAAACTTACAGCCGAGGGAATAATGATCTTCTTTAGTCACTAGGTGCATAAATAACTATTAGTCTATGGCTAGGCCCCTATAGAATAACAAACATGAACAAAAATTTAAGTAAAAAAAAAACAAAAAACTTTATTCTATGCCCAACTAAAGATAATAAATAAATACTGGTGAATAAAAAATAAAATGTCAAGACGTCACAAGATAAAATATTAGAATAAAAGCCATTATTTACTACCTACTCTTCTCAAAAAACTAATTTTGCTTACAAAGTTTTTACATATAAATATATTCATACATACATACATACATTAAACCTGTAACACAGCAACCCACGAAGGTTCTTGGGTTCAGTTCGTGGTAGAGACAGCACTTTTTCTAGACCAACAGTTGTGCAGGGAGGTGATTTATCCGAAATCACGCTTAACTTTCAATTTTTTCTTCTAATTAAGGGTATCCACTTTATAGGGGCTATGTGAGCCCTAGTAAGGTCTCTAGATCCTATAACTGGGATTTATTCTCATATATATGTGTGTGTGTGTGTGTGTGTGTGTGTGTAATAAAGGATACACAGGATATATATGAAAATATTTATTAAGGTATCTGGTGAAATAGATGAGAAGTTTTAGATATTCAAGGAATCCCTTAGAGATCCGGAGCGACCTTCGCTAGGGAACACACCTCAAACATTCCCCTTTTCCATATCCTTTGATCTTTTCTCTTTTAATATCGAGTTTTCCTGCTTTGTGTTTGTTTTTCTAGCCATTGTTTAATAATATATCAGAGCAGGGGTTATATATAAGATTGTATATCCCGATTTTACGTTCCATCTTTATTTTCTCTAGCCCCTTGTTGAATTAACAATATAAAAATTAACACAAAATATCTCGCTTTTTTGGCTTCTTCAACACTCATTAGACAAACGCTCTTAGCTTCCAATTAATTACAAAAGACTTATATAAATGACTATTATATGGTGTGATTGGATTTACGGGGTAGAGATTCGGGGCTCCACTAAGCCGTCGAATTCTTCTCTTATTCAATCCTTACAATCCAAAATCCTCAATGCTCCTTACTTTGTTACGGATAAATTCATCTTTAATGACCTAAATGTCCCATTTGGGGCTGATTTTAATCTTTGGCCCGAACCCGATATTGATCTTTTGATCACGAACTTTATTCCCACTCAAACCCACCAGTTTCAAACTTGGCTCCTTCTTCAATTCCTGATAATCCTCCGAAGCATTTGAAAAGAAGTGGATAGTTTCTCTATTTTCTATATCGATGTCAGACAGATCGCTTCCCTGCACAATCGTTGTACTAGAAACAGTGCAGTCTCCGTTTACCGTGTATTGAACCCAAGAGTCTTCATAGGTTTTAATAAGACAATTTTTTTTTTAGACATAGAGTCGGATACAAATTTAAGAAAGGAACTTATTTTTAATGATGATAATATGGCACCTTAAGTTATAATTGTACAGTTATTCGAAGTATAGTTGTTTAAAGTAAGATATAGAATAAAAATTTGAGATTGATTTCGACTCAATCAGCTTCCTGCTAAACCGTTGATGACTCTTCGTGGGGGGTTGTACAGGTATATTAATCATAATTTTTTATCCTCGTCTTTCGCTTAATGAGTTTAGTATAAATATATATACTAATTCAACCATAAGGTAACGACACTCATATCCACATACAATTCATATTAGGGGTCGCTTCGTTACACCAAAATAAAATATTTAAAAAAAAGTTATTGGAAAATAAATAATTTAATAAATTACCTCTCCAATTTTTTTTTTCCGGAACGGGCTTTTCAACTTAAAGCCTAGGTATAAATTAATATTTATTTCGCTTACATTTTTTTCTTACTTATTCTTGAAAACCCTAATTTGTTAAATTTGCAGGAAGAGAGAAAAATGAATTGTGGAAAATCTTACGGACCCACTAAGCCTCGTACAACCTCTCTTCCTCTATAAAAGAAAAAGCCAAACTTTTTTTTTTTTTTTTTCACTTCGGTAAACAATAAAGGGGGGGGGGCTACGGAGTAGAACAAAATCTTGCTCCTTGTCATAATTTATGACTCGACCTAACTGGAGTCTTAGACTAGGATGAACCTAAGACGCTCTCACTTCCAACACCAGATTTAAAAAAAATATATACAGAAAGGAGAGATTGCTCCAGGCAAAGAGAATCATTCGAGAAGAGGGAGGTATCAAATATCCAATATATTTTAAAAGATTTATTAAGGATATAGAGGATTCACAAAGAAATCTTCAAAGGTTGAGGAAGGAGGGAAGATGAAAAGAAATGTGGAGAGGGATTTCCTCCAGTGTCGTTTCTCTCATCGATCCGTTCTCACGAATTATACGTTACGAAAATATTGCTTTTAAAAAATATATATTTATTTGTATATTTTATTAAGTGGGTACCCGAAAAAAGGGGGTTTGAGCGTGATCTAGACAAATCACCTCCCTGCACAACAGTTGTCCATGAAACAGTACAGGTTCTGTCATGTACTGAACCCAAGAAACCTTCACGGATTCTAATGGTACAGTTTTTTATTTGTAGATAATAATTGAAGCCTGTACCACTACAAACCATGAAGGGTCAAAAGTTCAGTACATGGTAGAAACTGCAATGGTTGAGCAAGGTGTTCTTTGTCCGAGATTACCCTCAGCCGTCCTATAATTACTACTACCCCTGAAGAGTCTTGGTTAAATGCCAAGACTCCACTGTTTCTAGGACAACGGTTGTGCAGAGAGGTAAGATCACGCTTTCGCCCTAATTAAGGGTACCCAATTAGGATTAAATAAATATGAAAAGGGAAAAAGAGACCTTAAATAAATGTTAAGCTAGTGGAAAAATTCCAACAAAAAACCCTTTGTGGTATATATATATTTATTATGAAGGTTTTTGGGTGTTGTGTATAAGTATGGACTGTTTCTAGAACAACGGTTGTGTAGGGTATAGTGATTTTTCATAGATCACGCCTAATCACATCGCCACTGGATAGCCTATAAATCCCACAGGTTAACAGATTTAACAGACTAAATAAAACTTTCACAGCCGGATTTGGACCCGTAACCTAAAGCTTATAAACTCACCACTCTACAATCTTAATAGCTTCTAGTACAACCTTTGTTTGTATCATCCCTCCATCAAAATTCAATAATCTTCCGATATTCAAATTTAGTGTTTTTAATCACATACAAATATTATTTTTTTCTGTATCACTACAACTCGTGAAGGATCTGGGATTCAGTACCTGGTAGAGACTGTTCTTAGACAACGGTTGTGCAGGTAGGTGATTTTTCCTAATAAATCGTAACCTTTTTTATATACTGACCTCAGTATCTGTTATAATAGACAATTTATTTTTTTTAAATTTATTTATTGATATTTACAACTGTATAAAAAAAAATACATCCAGTAAATAGGCTATGTGATACAAATGACATGAGTAATGGCAAGTTGAGAAACTACCCACTGGTAGTTCTCAAATCACTAGTTCAACTAAGAAGGTCACGTGGCCATCTTCTTTTCAGATGCCTCGGGGGATTATCGGGAATCGAAGAGGAAGCTAGGTTTGAAACTAGAGGGTTTGAGTGGGAATGAAGTTTGTTATGAAAGGAAAGATACCGGGTTCGGGCCAAATCAGCAACAAATGGGACATTAAGGTCGTTATGGATGACGGTATTTTTAACAAAATAAGGAGCGTTGAGGATTTTACGAAGGATTTTGGACTGTAGCGATTGGATACGACAGGAATTGGATGGCTTAGTGGAGCCCCAAAGCTCTACTCCGTAAGTCCAAATAGGTCTTATGATGGTCATGTAGATGAGTCTTTTGTAGTTTATTGGGAGGTTAGAGTGTTTGTCTAGTAAGTGTTGAAGTAGCCTGAAACGTCGAGCAGTTTCTTGTCTTTTCAGTCTAGGGATTCCAGGTTAATCGTTTGTCGAGGTGCAACCCTAATAATAGACAATAAAATATTTTTTATTAAATTTATATTTGTTGTTATTGATATAAGAAGGGTTTTAAATTTGTTTGTTTGCTTTGTACTCTTGATCACTCGTTTAGTTATATCTGTTTACTTTATTTTGTTTAACATAATTTAGATATGTACGAATTTAAGTATTGATGTGATATCCTAACGAGCCAAATTGGATTCAGAAGTTTCGAGATTTCAATAAATTTTTTTTTAAATTCCAAAACAATAACAATAATAAAGAATTATAATATTAAACATTTGTTTATTGTTTATTTGGAATTACGTGACAGGATGTCCTTAGGTCCGTGCTTAACAAACATTACTCTTAGCTTAGTAATTACAGGAGTTTTCTTCCATCACTATTACTTAGCTCCCTAAAGTAATGGGCAAAGGGTTTGGGCCTTACTACCGGTCATGACTAAACATGTAATTATTATTATTAAAATAATAATTACTTTCCCAAAACACACATATTTGTTATAAAAAAGTTAATTATTTTACTACATAACTCTCATGCCCAATATTAATTTTTTTAAATATAACAAATCCTCAACTCTGTACTAAAAATAGTTGACTTATTTTCTAATCGTTTTCCCTAAAATATTTAATTCGTCATAGTTTATTTAATGTAAATTTATTATTGAAAAAGGGAAAGGTCTACAGACACATTAAATAAATGTTAATACATTTGTGGAAAAATTCCAACTAAAAACTTTAAGTCTCTAAACTAAAACAGGAAATTGAAAATACCTGCCCAATATTTCACCTATTCAGGCATCCTCAGGGCAGAAAGATAATAACACCAAAGCAAAACATGAATAATGGACCCAAAAAACACATCCCACCACCTCCAAGGCTCAAATGCAACTACTGTTATTCATGCTTCAAGTTAAATTTTCCTATTTGTTCAGGAGAGTTAATTTTCCATATTTAGAACAATTAAAATTTGTTTCTTAGGTGTTTTTTTTTGTTAATTTATTTAACCTCACTTTTAGTCTGTTATGGCTAATCGGGCGATGCTACATTGGGAGCTCTAAATTTTGCCGACCCGGGTTTAATTACGATAGTGATTTTTAACGAGTACCTGACCATTATACAGGGAGCACCATTTAACGTCCCCTCCAAAGGACGGCAAACCAAGGATTTTTTGCTACTTTTAAAAATCTACCTGCCGGGTTACGAACCCGCGATCTTGGGCTGAGTAGTTATTTATAGAGACCAAAGGTCGTATTTAAATATCTTGTTTAATGAAATGATCTAAGTATTGTTGAACTTAGTGCTGATAATAATGATAAAAATAATGTTTATTAATTTCTATGTTAATACAAATTCAAGGTATAAATAATATACCTATATACTAATTATTATTTCAATTGAATTATTGATATTTTGTATTGTGTTTGTGCAACCCCTTATGTATTATGTTTTGATTAATAAATAAAATAGTTGAAATTGTGTTAAATTATAGTTGGGATTGCCAATATATATGAAAATCAGACTAATGTTAATAATTTAAATTTACGAATTTCATATTTAAATAATTCAGAATATTATTGTTTTGGAAATTTAAAAAAAAACCACTGTTATTCCAAT
Organism: Troilus luridus; assembly: GCA_964056705.1. Taxonomy (NCBI): domain Eukaryota; kingdom Metazoa; phylum Arthropoda; class Insecta; order Hemiptera; family Pentatomidae; genus Troilus; species Troilus luridus. The sequence continues at coordinate 44,179,748 of OZ057417.1, read as the reverse complement.
TTAGGAAACCCTAAATTTTGTCTATCCATGAATTGTTAGGATAGGGATCTTTAATGAGTACCTGACATCGTAGAGGCTCAGGACCTTCGTTTAACGTCCCTTCCGAAGGACGGCATAATTAAAGATTTTTTACTCTTAAAAAATCCTAGGGCCATCTGTCGGGCTTCGAACAAGTGATCTTGGGCTTAGTAGTTGGACCACAGGTCGCCCCTAATCTTTTTAGGATCATTTGAAAATTTTAAGTATTTTTATATTGAAGAGAAAAGATTTGCCCCTGTCGGGATTCGAACCTGGATCTCCGCCTCACCGTGGCAACGCTCTAACAATTTGAGCCACCGGGGTCGCTCCCTACCTAGGACAAATCTGTTCTCTTCACGGATCCCATATCCCCCGTGTTCTCGCAATTTTGCGATGCATACACGAGGAAGAATGTTCATTGAACATTACTTTTAATTTTATGATCTTTTTGACATACGTCATTATATTATTTATAATGTCCTAGGTAGGGAGCGACTCCGGTGGCTCAAATGTTAGAGCGTTGCCACGGTGAGGTGGAGATCCGGGTTCGAATCTTTTCTCTTCAAAATAAAAATATTTAAAAATTAAAGCAATGATTAAAAAATTATTATAATTATAAATAATATAATGACGTATGTCAAAAAGATCCTAAAATTAAAAGTAATATTCAATGAACATTCCTCCTCGTGTATACATCGCAAAATTGCCAGAACACGGGGGATATGGGATCGGTGAAGAGAACAGATTTGTCCCAGGTAGGGAGCGACCCCGGTGGCTCAAATGGTTAGAGCGTTATCAAAGTGAGGCGGAGACCCGGGTTCAAATCCCGGGCGGGGGCATATCTTTTCTATTCAAAATAAAAATATTTATAAATTAAAGCAATGATTAATAAATTATGAAAATTTTAATTTAAAAGGTTAATTTCTTAACTGTCAAATTTACAGTGGATAGTGCTTGCTTATCGAAAAAAAGAGAAAAATTATGGATCAGAGATAAACATGCCAAGGAACATCTAAGACTCGAGATAAGAAAAGAAAATGAATTCGTTCCCCCCACAGCTTTTAAGCAGGTGAGGGCATATTTTCAAGAATGGACTGTAAACTGGGAATATTTTAGGGAGGAATGGAGTCGAGGTCCTGCTTCTTTTATTAGCGGCTCTATAATCTTTTACAATTTGTTTTTTAATAAGAGGCAAAAGAGGGAGAGGAGGCTACGCGGTTAAAAAGAACAAATGCCCGACGCGGTTTTCATTTTATCTTCTTGACACACTCCGTAATTCGGGAGGGGTTTATCACCGGTTAGATAAGAGCTACAATATATACTTCTATGGTCCATTTCCGCCGAAAGAGTTCCAGGGGAGGAAAAGAGAGAAAAAAAATGTATTGTCGCCGACCGAGAATCTGACACAAAGGAGATTCGTTTTAACGCGTCGTCGAGCCCAATCTGAAATTACACTACAATACATTTATATAAAGGAGGGTACGTTTTGTCGCGCAAGATTAGAGAATAAACACTGTTTAATGTCTTTATAAAATAGCAGTGGCACACATTACGTAGTATGTAGCGTAGTTGGAATACTGAGTTGCTTGTTGAAGGTTCCGGACTCAAATCGGGCTGTGTTAATAGCCAAGGATAGACCCCGTGGGGTCTACAGACCCTCCTGGGCTCACCCAGCCTCTTGCCCTTACCCTAAATCAGAGTCCTTGGTAAAAAAAAAACTTGGTAGTTGAGCTTTCGCAACTATTTATAACTGTTGTCTTTTCATGGGATGCGTTAAGATATGCGTTATTTTTTTTATTCACTTAATTAATTAAGTAAAAATTGACCCAATTCATTTATAAAAACAGGAAAACTCTAAAATAGTTATTAGGATGCATAGTCCAGGATCCATTTTTGCACTTGATTAGTATCAATCTGAATCTTCGTGAATAGCTTCGTTTCGATGAGACGCCCAACAATTTCCTTTGCGAAAATTGTCGTTTGTGGTAGCTAACAAAGGTAGCAAGGATAAAATATGTCGATTTGATGATTCCCAAAAATTTATTACTAACTGTTTTTTTTTTTTTGTTAAATCTTAAGATAATTATCTAAATCATTTGAAAAAATATTTGTCCTCCTAATTTATGGTGTGATCAAAGAGTCACCTCCTTCCAATATGTATCGATAACGAAGTCAAAAAAGAAGAAGTAAAAAAAAAATCAGCTGGTTAGTAATCATTTTTGATGACCTCATTATCGAAGGAGAGGACTCTTTGATCAAACCATACATTTTGTTGGGCAAATATTTTTTCAAATAATTTAGATTTATCTTGAGGTTTAACAAAATAAAAAACCCAGTTTGTAATACATGTTAGCTACCACAATCTAGAATTTTCACAGAGGAAATTGTTGGGCGTCTCATCGAAACGAAGCTATTTACGAAAACTCAGCTTGATACTAATCAAGTGCAGAAATGGACCATGGATCCTAAACTAACAATCATAATGGAGAAATAAAAAAACCCACATAAGTCTTTAAAGTATTGGAAAATTAAAAATTAAATTTTGGAGATGGCCTCGTGACCTTTTAAGTTAAACTTGAGTACTATCACTGATTAGTTTCTCTACTTGTCTTTATTCATCCCAATATGTACCATTCACTCTATTTACTTCTTGTTTTAGTGTAATACAGTTGTAAATTTCATTGAATAAATTATTTATTAAAAAAAAACTTTTTTCGCCAATATAGGTCTGAACCCCAGACCCTTTACGGGTTGTAGTGGTACTGGTTTTTTTTTATTATTATTTACATACACTGAAACCCGTACAAAGTAACTTTCTTTTTCGTTCTGTCTATTATTTACTATGCATTTTAATTTTATCCCAAGTTAAAATATATATTTATAAATATATTAAACGTTGGAGACTTTTTTAAAAGTATAAAATGGAGCAAAGCCTTCAGTTATTGATTGATTTTAATTGACGTAAGATGAATTAAATATCTTATGTGGATACCACTTCGTTCTTAGAACACAAGAAGCTCGATCCAAGACGATCAGTGTTGGGCCAAGTACAAACCACCCTCCCTCCTACAACCTTAAACATACTGTCCGGATTTTCCGCATCAAGAAAGTTACAATTTCGACGGAACTAAGTGCTTGGGAAGTAACTTGGGGCCGATGTGTTTGTTTTCCCAGTTGTTCCCTTATCGCATCTTTACAGGGCTTACTAAGAAGGCCCTTACGACTTGTTTAGAGCTGACGGTGCTCCGAAGGCCCTAATTAAATATGGTTTAGCTCAGCTTCCGGGGAGAATCGTCGCACTAAAGCGGCGGCCATTTAATCGAGGCTTGGTGAGCCCTAAAGGTGTTTTAGTGGGTGTTGCCTTTAGTGGGAGGTTAACCGCTGTTGGTACCAGCCGGCGGATGGTACGGCCTGTTGTAAAACACTTTACTGCTCCAGTCTAGTATTGTCGGTTGGAGTCTTGATGGAAACCGTTCTTGTAAAGGCGACGGTGTTTTTCAATTAGATTATTTTGATTAAAATTTTTTACTACTCCGTCGAAAGCGCTAATACAATAGTTTTTAGTAGTCCGCTGTTCTTTGTTTATTTATTTAACTCAACTTTATACTGCTATGCGTGATCGTTACTATACAACAGTGGCAGTCCTAAATTTTGCCAATCCAAGTATAATTAGGAAAAACCTGACGGTTGAGCTTGACCTTGGCGATAATATAAGCAAAGTTTGTATTTTATTTATTTCTTATAAGTACTATAAACATTATGCCTCATACAACTCACAAATAAGGAACCATTTAGTATTTTTTTTAAATATCCTCAATTGGGAGAAATACATGGCTAATTCCCTCCACAGCCGTTGATTTAGAAACAGCAAAGTCTCTAACATGTACTGAACCCTAAACTCATGGGTTGTAGTGGTGCCGATTCAGGTTTATTTAATTAAAGGAAAGAGTTTTTTTCATATTTATATTTTTATATTCATATTGTTTTGAAAACAACATTTACAGCCCTCGCTAATGATACTAATTAGGAAAATCAATATTTGTTATGGCGTATTAAATTCGAATTGAGGGGGGCGCCGTACCACGATCGTCATGCATACCTGAGCGTTGTCCATTACGTCCGGGTGGAAGCCGGGCCTGTTACGTGTCCCGTTGATGACAATACCGTATCCCTAATGCTCATCCTATATAAGGCCTATAATAATTAATATGTCTGTTTATATCCGACCCTTTTAATGTTTATTTTAAATTAATAGGACATCTATGTGATTGACATCTTGTATTTCGAAGTGAGGTGATACCTTTGCAAGCAATACTATAGTTTAAACCATTACTATTGGCTCATATCATATGAAATGCCCGTTTTCAAAAGACAGGTTATTTAGTAAACTTTATGAAATAAAACTATTTACCTTCAATATGATGTATCTTACTGGAATAATTTTTAATAAATTAAGAAGAGAAAAAAACCAACATCCTGCCAATAAATCCTACATTTATTAAGTCTTAAAACGTTTAGTCAACGACTTAGTCATTGTGTCACTATGACATAGTCATTCTCAATCATAACAATTTCTGGCTATATACATCAAAAACCATACCGTGCATAACTACAATAGTTACAAGTCAAAATTTTCTGTAAACAAAAAACAAAAACAATAACAATTATATTAATTAAAAAATACAAATTTAAAATATTTATCGCTCAAACAATAGTTATAAAAGGATAGATACCTTCATAAAAAAATGGTTTGATTCTATTCATATATACTTTTAAAACTGAAAATATTTTAAGTATCTTATAATGATAATGTTTTTTCAAATAAAATTTTAAAAGAATTTATTTATTTATTTATCGGCTCGACAGGCGCCTGAAGCTGCCCTTGGCACTCTCAACTGCCTTCTCCCACTCATTTTGGTCAGGAGCATGTCCTCTGGACACTCCAATCATCCTCAAGTCCTCAGCCACTGCGTCCTTCCATCTTCCTTTCGGTCTTCCACATAGCCTGGCTCCGTCCGGGGCTCCATAATATAATTTCTTTGCTGCTCTCCCATCATCCATTCTGACAACGTGTCCCAGCCATTTGAAGCGCTGAATTCGCACGAAATGGGAAACTCGGAGATCGTCGTATAAGTCGTAGATCTCTTTCTTCTGTCTTAAACGGTATATACCATTTTCTCTAACAGACCCCATGATGCGCCTCAACACTTTCCTTTCAAACCTGTCAATTATTTCATCCAGGATCTTTCGTAGGGTCCAGGTTGCACAGGCATAGGTCAGTACAGGTCGGATGATTGCTTTATAGAGCTTAATTTTGGTATACTACAGAGTAAACTTCTTAGGGCAAAAAATGCTTTGTTAGCCCCCATTATGCGAATTTGAATTTCTTTTTCTTCGTCTACCCGATTATTTACTATGGACCCGAGATATTTAAAACTAGAAACGCATTGGAATGCATAGTGTCCCACAACATATTGCTTCGGCGGGTTTATAGGCGTTTTCTTCCTAAGCACCATAAGTTTCGTTTTATCCTCATTTAAAAGAATTATCCTTATTTATTTATTTAATAAATGATTTTAAAGCATAATAATTTTTAAACAATAGTAAATATTGTATTAACTTTGTTAATCTCATAGGTTTAATGTCCCAAATCAATTTTAAACATTTATGTGGACTATCGGAAATAAGTATACCCTACATTAAAACAAAGAAATTTTTAAAATGGCATTTTATAAAAAAAAATGTATGAAGGTATCTCTCCTTTTTTCAATATTGTTTGGACAATAAATAATTTAACACTGTATTTTTTAATTCATATAATTGTTATTATTCTTTTTTTTTATAGAAAATTTTGACTTGCAGCTATTGTAGTTATGCACGGTATGGTTTTTGATGCATAAAACCAGAAATTTTTATGATTGAGAATGGCTATGAAGGCGAAATGTTTTAAGACTCAATAAATGTAGGATTTATTGGCAGGGTGATGGTTTTTTTCTCTTCTTAACTATTTACTTTCATTTTCCGCACATTTCACCCAATGCTTTATCAACTTTTCAATCCCAGTACTAAAAAAATCAGGGTGATTAAATAAAGTCTGAATATGCGTTTTTGATTTGAAAATCATTTTCAACAATCTTACAATTAAGGAAGTTGTCCAAATTTCAGAACGTATGAAAATACGTTTGTCATAAGTCCGGCCAATAAGGTGTGTGTGTGTGGGAGAACTTCGTAACCAAGCTCGTTTCGTTTCTTCTCCAATCTGTCGTGAAACATGGGATCTGACTTTGTCCTGTAAGAGTATCGTTCCCTTCAAATTAATTAGAACTTATAAAATGAGAAAAGAGAAGAAAACGAATGATTAGCTAACTAACAAACGAATTGTACCAAAAAAAAAAAAAATCTGTAATGATCTAGGGTAAAGGTTTAATATGAATATAATTTACGAAAATTAATGATTTTAATGGAAAAAAAAATCTGTATCACTATCACCCATGAAGGGTCTTGGGTTTATTGAATAGTAAAAACTAATTTATTTCTGAGTCAACGGTTGTGCAAGGAGGAGAATGGTCCACTAAACCTCCAGGTTTCCCCCAACCATGATTACTCTGGGTTAAAACCTGGCGAACCCCAAAAAAGTTAGCAGATCTTTCCTACAACGGAAAATAAAATAACAAACGGTTTAATAAAACACTGTAGTAAAAGATAAATTTTAAGAATGCTGATATTAAATAAAAAATACGATAAATAAAAGACAAATGATTTACTAGTGCGTAAGATTAATTTATAGGTACAAAGAGTAATATTTTAACATATGGATGTGACATTATTATGTATAATTTTATATAACCGTAGAGACAGAATTCATAGAATGATTATTTGTTTTTACAAGTGATATATATACCTATTTGGGAGCGAAGTGGCTCAGTGTTTTTTCCATGCCGAAAATCCTGGTTCAAATCCCACTGCGGGCAAAACTTTTATTTATTCTGTTAGCAGCCGGAGATGGATCATATAGGATCTAGGACCCTCCTGGGGCTCGCCCAGCCTCAATAAAGTGGGTACCCAAAATAAAGGGATACAGTTTTTTTTTTTTATATATACCTATTTATGTACTAACTCTTATGATGATGTTTATGACTATTACGTACATAAAAAAAAAAATATAAATGTTGTGCTTTATTTAATCTAACTGAACCTGCATCACTACAACTCATGAAGGATCTGGCGTTCAGCACATGGTAGAGTCAGTACTTTTTCTTGGACGTTTGTGTAGGGTGGTGATTTATCCCAGATCATCCTCGACCGCCAGATCCCCCCCCCCTTATTTTGGATAGACACAGTATAGGGGCTGAGTGACCCGCAGGAGGGTACTAGATCCCATAAAATCCGTCTCCAGCTGCTAACAGATTAAATAAAAGTCTTGCCAGCAGAGGGATTCGAACCCAGGACCTCTGGCATTGCAATTCAGCGCTCTACCATTAAGCCATTCCGCCCCCTATTTATAGAGGAAAAATTCTTTTTATTTTTGTTTTTTTGTTTTACCTTGTCTATATAGTTTTTCACTATGATAAAATAAATTAAATAAACTATAACAGATTGTTGAAGTACTGTCTAACAGTTTTATATTATAGATTCACTTGTAAGAATAAAATGAGAAATACTTCTTTTCTGTACCTAATTAAAATGTATAGACAATTATATAGCGTTCTTTAATTACCATTGTGGAGTATTAATGAAATTAAGTTAATAATTATTCAAATTATCGCCTATTTTTTTCATTAAAATTTTATCGGGGTCTTATAACACCCATTTAAGTATAAAATAAATGAAAAAAACTTTTAATTAGTCTCGATTTCAGTTTATTTTAGACTCTTCTGACTTTAAGGTATTTGACTTAGGACCCTTCAATAAGTTTAAGTTCTATATTACAATAAAAGATAAGGTTCTGGTTTAAGTTTCCGGGCCAAGCTATTCGGATGCTTTATTCTTTCTTGGTGTTAATTTTCCCGATTTATTACTAAATTACTATTTATTAATATAAATTATTCTGCATTTTAATATATAATATTAATATGATAAATATTTGCTCTTTTATTAATTTAATATTTTTTGTTTCAGGTAAGAAAGTTATGCATGGATTCTTTTACAGTGTCTAATAATGTATGTATAAAAAATGTCTTTATTTGTATTTTTATATAATTTATTGGAATCAACCGTATATTGCTGAAAAAATAACTTAAGATAAAAATAAATTAATGTGCATTTGATTCTGTATCATGTTTTCTGTGACTTTTTAAAAATTTACCTTTGATATCAACTGAGGCAAGACTTTTATTTATTGAGTTTACAGCTGGAGATGGATCATATAGGATCCAGGACCCTCCTGGGGCTCACCCAGCCTCAATACAATATTATAAAAATAGGATACCCAAAATAAGGGGGGGGGGGAAATCTGGCAGTTGAGTGTGACCTAAGATAAGTCACCTGCAGAACCGTTCTCCATGAAACAGTACAGTCTCTACCATGTACTGAACCCCATACCCGTTCACGGGTTGTAGTGGTACAGGTTTTTTTATAACTGAATTATTTCCAAAATTTCACTTAAATCGACATGCGATGTTGTCAAATACTATTAAAAAACTGTACAGGTACGACCCGTGAATAGTCTTACGGTCAGTACATGGTAGATACTGTACTATTTCTAGGACAACGGTTGTACAGAGAGATTTGTCCGAGGTCACGCTTAATCACCAGGTTTTCCCCCAATGAGGGTACCTGCTTTATAGAGACGAGTTGAACCCTAAAAGGTTCTGTAGATAGTAGAAATATATATTATAAATAGTAGGTATAAATTACCAAAAAATAATATGCATGCGTTTTCCGAAACAGACCCATATATTGTTATATTCTAATTTTTTCCTGTTCTCAAATTTTATTTGATTTATCATTTTTAACGTACCATATTTGGAGTAATCATATTTCTTTCTCCTCCACATTCTCTTGTTTCTAGTCTCTCATACCCCCTTCTTATTTGGACTTTAATGCAGTTACGTGATTCTGGTAAGAGCTGAAAAGTTAAAGCGGTGTTTACAGTTCCTTGCCATTTCATGGGGAACTCCGGGATTAATTCTGTTGAGAAACCACAAGATAATTCACCCTCTTATAGCAGAGATTCCGTCGGGAAGTATTCTTGTGTTTGAGAAGTTTCATCTGTTGGTGTTTTCTCAATGATATTGTGTATTTTATTACTGTACCGCATTGGTTTTAATTGTAAATCATAGTATATAAATCCCAGAGATTTGAAAAAACATACCACTACAACTGATGAAGAGTCTTGATTTCAATACGCAGTAGAGATTGTTTCTTGGACAACAGTTGCGCAGGTTTAGTCTTAGTTACTCTCAACTGCCAGGTTTGACCCTTAATTCGGGTACCCATTTTAAAGAAGTTTGATTAGTGTCCTCAATTCCAAAGGATCCATCCCCATCTGTTAATAGATTGAATAATATCTGCCACAATCGGATTTGAACCCGGTACCTGTTGGACGGTACATATATTTACCTCATAACCAATAACAATAAAGCGGTTGATTAAAGAGTGATTTACAACTTTACTGGGAAATAAATTTTGAGAAATAAACTAATGATTACAGAAATCTAGGTATAGATTTCAAGTTTTTAAAAGATAAAAAGGTCTTAAACAAACACACTTTCATTTTCATGCGACTCAAAAGTATCCATACAATATAATTCCTTTTCGTTTCATTATTAACACTTAAATAATCCACGTATATATGTATTAATATCATCTAGTTAGATATTTAAACAAAAAAATACATAAAGGGATTAATTGTAAATCATTGATAGTATTGTTTAATTTTTCTTCATTATTTTTTTGTTGTTTTCTTGGTATAACTATAAAACTATATATTGTTTCTCTTATATAATTATTGTTAACTTATTTTTCTTTCTCTTCTTCTATTATGTTATTGGAGGTAATTCGCATTTTTTTTTGTACATTTTTTTTTTCACTTACTAAACTATTTGTAATAATTAATTAAATTTTACACTCTAAGACAGCTTACAACACCTGTATTGTTATTCTAAAGGGACTTTTCCCACAATAAATAAAGATATTATTATTATTAATATCATCTTTAGTAAACTTAATTAATTTTTGTAATTTATATAGAGGCAACCGTTGCTAAGAAACAATACAGTCTCTACCATGTACTTTACCCAAGACCCTTCATGGGTTATAGATTCGTCATATTCTTTTTAGTTCTCCTTAATTGGTGGCTCGTGTTACAGTTTTTTTTTCTTTACCTTAATAGGTATTTAAGAAAAACAAGTATGAAAACGTGAGCATTAATGATTAATAATAATAACTTTGTATGAATTAATGATAAATCTAATATTAAGATACTTCTGTATCCAAGCTGGCCAAATTATTCACGCTTTAAAACGCCCATTCAGAAAGAAAATTAATTGAATAGATAAAAAAATGTTTTCCTCTTTTTTTGGGTTCACTCATCCATTCCCGTAAAAAATTTTACATTATCAAAACCCGACAGGCGCTTCCTTGGACATGTAACAGAACTGAATAATGGACTGTGAGGGTGTTTCGTTCCCACGTCATTTAGCTGATAAATGGGAGTTGTGGCGTTTGAAGGGGAAACGTGAAGCTAGGGGAATATTTCGTAAGAGGATACCGGTAGAGGATCGGACGTTTTAACAAAATAAAAAATAAACAAAATAAAAAATTGGAGGTCTCTTGATGGATTAGAAAGGTTATGTGAAACCCGAGCGGTGGGGATAGGGCGCAGTTACACCCGGGTGAATCGATATAAGAAAATTATATGGAGTTGTGGAACGGGCACACACAAATATACACAGCAACAGGCCTCCTCGATATTAATCATGCCACGCCGTTCCTTCCTTACCTGCCTTAGCGTTACCTGAAAATTATTGATTTCTCATTTATGCCCCCTTTAGGGAGTGGGCTGCCTCAGTTGTAGAGTGGTTTATTTCCTGGATTGAAATCCGGCTCTGGCATATATGTTATTTAATTTGTTAACAGCCAGGAAAGCATCCCAGATATTATGGGCTCACCCAGCCTCTATAATGTCGGTACCAAAAATAAAGGTAAAAACCTGGCAGTTGTGCGTATTTCTCGGACAAAATACTTCCTAACAAAAACTTTGTCCTAGAAACAGTAAAGTCTCCACAGTGTACTGAAGCCAATACCCGCATGGGTTCTAGTGGTACAAATCGTTTTTAAATTGTTTATTTTCCTCACATTCAGGTTGTTTTAAAAAAAAAAATATTTCTTGAGAGCGGGTTAGCTCCGTTTGTTGAGTTCAAAGATTCCATACTGAAAGTTCTGGGTTTAAATCAGCTGTGTCAGATAGTTTATTAATCGGTCTTCAGCCGAGAAAGCATCCTTTGGATTATGGGGCCCCTCAGCTTGTATAAAGATGATATCCAACATAAGGGGGAAAACCTGCCGGTTGAGCGTGATTTCGGACAAATCACCTCCCTGCACAACAGTTCCCCTAGAAAAAGTATAGTCTCTACTGTGTAATGAATACTAGACATGGTACAGATTATTTTTTTTATAATTTTCTCACTTTCAGGTTTGTATTTTTTTTAAATATTTCTTAGAATGGTATAACTCCCTTTGTTGAGTGCTAATGTAAAATCATGATGTTTCGGGGTTTAAATCGGCTGTGGATAATTTACTTAATCTCTTAACAATCGGGGACGCATCCTTCGGATTATGGGTGAGCCCAGCCTCCATAATGTGGGTACCTAAAATAAGTTTAAAAACGTGGCGGTTGAGTGGGGTCTTGGACAAATTACCTTCAAGAACAAGCATTATCTTAGAAACAGTACAGTCTCTTCCATGTACTGAACTATAGGTCATAATTGCATAGTTTTTTTTATTTTATTTTTCAAATTTAAACTCTGCCCCTTTTCTAAGCTCCAGTATTTTGTCCCGAAATCTAAAATTTGGAATCTATAAAACTAGCAGCCATCCAACTCAGTATGAATCTGAAACTTGACCGCTAATTCTGAAGGATGAACAACGTCTGAAGGTATTCGAAAATAAGTGGTTGAGTAGAATATTCAGTCCAAAAAATGAATGAGACGGAGTATTTAGGAGATTGCACAACGCGAAATTGCGAAGCATTCACTCGGTTAATATTATTCAAGTAGTAGCTTCAAGATTAAGAAGGTATCGTAAAGTAGCTGAGCTTAGTAACGAACGAATACCTAAACAGTTGATAAGCTGCTGTGCCGACTGAGAAGCGTCTGAAGGGTAGATCGAGGCGTAGGTGGGAGGATTTTGTTAAGAGTGATCTGCCGGATTGGGTTTTGGGTAGTATTATGTAGACTGGAGACTCTAAGCAGAGATGGAAGATGTCGGTATCGAGCCTTCGGGGCTATTATATCTGTTATTATTATTAATTACGGTTATTATTTTGTTATTATTTTGTTATTATTGTTATACATATTACCAAACATATTTCTTGGGAGCTGGTTAGCTCTGTGTATTGAGTGCTAAGATTCCATCCTGAATTTTCCTGGTTTAAATCGGGTATGGATAATTTATTTCAGTTTATATCAGTTAACAGTCAGAGATGAGCCCTTTTGAGTATGATACGCTGTTCTGGCTCGCTCAACCTATATGATGTGGTTATCCCTAATTTGGTAAAAAACCTGATGGTTGAGCGAGATCTAGGACAACGCAGCTCCCTGCACAACCGTTGATTAAGAAACAGTACATTCTCTGCCATATACTGAGTTATAAACTTTATTATACAGTATTAGGGTATTGTATCCATCCTATTTATTATTAAACGCGGAACTGCGCAGGATACAAACAAATTGCCTGATCAGTGGACGGAGTTTGCTCGAGTTTGACAGTTACTTTCCTGACATCTTGTATTTGGAGCAAAGTGGCTCATTACAACTTGTAGCTCGAGCGAGGGTGTCCAGATCGGCTTCGGTAATGATCAATTTCTATGTCGCTCTTCTCGGCTATTAGTGCGAGAAACCTCTTTGTACGGAGTTAATGGGTATTTGTAAACAAATTTTTTGTTGCCTTCATATTTTATTAAATTAATTTACAACTGTACAACTGTATGTTAAAATTAATATAAGATGGTTATATAAATTATTTTTATATACTAGCGGGCCCGACAGACGCTGTATTAAAACGCTGTCTTAAATCGGGGGTTCGTATCCTGGTAGGTGGCCCTAGATTTTTTTAAAGAGAGTAAACAATTTTAAAAAATCCTTGGTTTTGCCGTCCTTCGGATGGGAAACACACACACACACATATCTGTGATTGTATGGAGAAGTGAATTCGACATATTAATTAGACGTATTAATTACTTAAAAACATTATAAATTAGGTCAAAGCATTAGGCAACTGTTGCGCCGGGAGGTAGTTTGTCCAATTTTATCCTCATCCGCTAGTTATTGCTTTCATTACCCACTTTATAGAGGCTGGGTGAACCCCATGAGGGTCTGCAGATCTCATAGGGTTCATTCGTGGCTGTTCATAGTTTAAATAATGTATAACTGTTATTTCGGGATTTGAATCTGGGATCTTCTGAATAGAAACTCCGCGCACAACTAATGAGTTATTACGCTTATAGTTATAAAGTATATTATTTTAGTTAATAAAAAAACATATTTTTGTTTTGCGTTAAAATCAAACAGCAATAATAGCCTCGTTTTTTCTGGATAAAAATAAAATAGGATATTTTACTGTATTAGACATGTTTTTATTGTATTTTATTAATACATATATCAATGTTTACCTCTTATTCAATCATTAAAAAATAGTGATATTTTATCACTTTTTTGGATATTGGAATAATAAGTTCAAACACAGGTACTGAAAGCCCTTATTCGATAACGTTTCTTGATGCAAGTTCTATAAAGAAAAAAAATATTTACGTTCCCTCGGATAAGCCATAAACCCCAGTTATGCCCCAAAAGTACCCCCAAAAATCAATAGGGTTCATAATTTGTACAGAAGGCTCTGCTAGAAAAGTTGTGATCCACGCTGTTGGAATACTAAATTTTTCACCAACCCGGGGATAAAAAAAAAACCTTTTTCCTAGGGGCCGTCATAAAAATTTATCATTTTCGGATAAGTCGGGTAGGATGCAAATGAATATTTCAAGAGAAGATAAACCGCTTTATGACTATTTAATAACCATATAAGTCCTACCATAAACCGAATCGGCACATAAAACTGAAATCCCTGGTATAATTCGAATTAATTTAAATTATGAAATAAAAAAACAGTCCGCGTATAGCAATGTTACTATCTTAGCATATATTTACTTAAATTTATGTTTAAAAGAATTTTTATTTTTGAATTTGAAAAACAATGCCGTAGTAGGATATTCCAAAATAGTTTCTTACTGACATTTTATTGTATGACAATAACTTATACTAATTATAATCAATATTTATTTACTTATTTACATATTTACCAAGGTTTTAGCCTATTTAATTATTTAATAGCCATAATAATATAAGCCCTATCTTAAACCAAATCGGCACATTAAACAGAAATTTAATAGAAATTTATTTAAATGCATTGTTTATCATAGATCGGTAGTCACATTAAAATAACCGAGTATAATAATATAACTATCTTAATATACACTTAATTAAATATATACTTAAAAGATTAATAATTTCTCTATTTGAATAAAAATATTACATAATAATTTTTTTTAATAATAAGTTATTACTATATAAAGCCTGCTTACGATCTATTCTAACATATGCATGCCCAATATTTAGTTATGTGTATAAAAAAAAATAATAAAAAACTACAAACAATTCAAAACAAATGCCTAAGAATTGCTTGAAACTATGCATATTACACTAGAGTTAAAATTATGCACAAAGAATTATATATACCGTATATTAATGATTTTATCAATAAATTATGCAAAAAATTCTTTAATAAGTGTAAACACAATAAAAACCCACTTATAAAAAATATAGGGAACTACACAAAAAATAGTACAAAGCGGTACGTTCATAAAAGAACAAAGCATTTATTATTGTAGGATACCAAATTGTCTTACATTGTTATTGCTCATGTGGATGTATATAAGTTACTAAGAATGTATATATACAATTTTTGTTTATTTTGATTATAATTTTTTTTTTCTCACTGCTGAAAGTTTTTTTTGTATTTTTTTCTTTAATTGTATTTGTGATTCTTTATAGATACAATTTAAGTTTGTCTATTAAGTTTTTGAGCTTGAGACCGGTCTGTTTGGTACAGCATATTACTTTTGTAAATTGTAACAATTTATGTTAGAAATAAATAAATTTAAAAAAATCTTGACAAATTTTTTAACTCTCAAAATTCTTTTTTTCAGACTTTTTATTGAATGATTAAAACTTATGTACTAAAACTATAAGTATTGGAATTTTATTTTTAAATATTTTTGTTTTGAAGAGAAAAAATTCGTTCTGGCCGGGTTTCGAACTCTGGTCGTCTGCATCTCCGGTGCAGTGCTCTAAACCGATGCCACCAGGAGTCGTATCCCAGTAAGACAAATCCGTTCTCTTCACCGATCCTATTTTTCTGACTAGGATACGACCCCTGGTAGCTTTTCACTTCACTTGAGGTTTTTAAGATCAAAAGCGGATTGGTCCGAAATTTCAAAAATTAAAATTTCTAGCTTTATGATGGACCCTGTACAATCTTTAGACATTCCTGGAGCTCACGCAGTCTCTATAAAGCGGATAAGAACCTGATGGTAGATGTATATTAGGAAAAATCGCCTCCTACACAATCTTTGTACAGCCTCCTAGAAACAGTCTCTATCACGTACTGAATCCATGTTTCTTCATGGGCTGTATTGATAGATTTTTTTTTAATTACAAGTTTGTCTATTATCCTTCATATCATGTCATTATATCGCTCGTTCAAATAAACAACGACATAACTAAAAAATTGGGATATTTTATTCAAGTATTAAGTAGCAATTGTATTGGTTGAAGCTTTTTAACTAAGGAACGTATTATTTCATATTTCAGTTTCAACATTTTTTTTTATAAAGGCATATTTAGAGTTGTACCATGTTTGAACTAGAAGTTTTATGGGAATAATGACATTAGTTAAAATTAAAAAAAAAAAATCAAACTTTTAAGAATTTTCTAATGGTTAATAAAAAGATTTCAATGCCATTACAATAGGAATGGTTTGCTTTTCCAATACCAATATTTTTAATTTTTTTAACTAACATGGAACTTTTGAATACATATTGAAAAATTAGGTTTTTTTGAGTTAGAACATTGTTATTTTGAAGGAGCTATATCTGATCTAAATATTTGCTTTTCGTATTATAATATTTTTTAGCACCATGTTCATAATGCTCACTAAACTGTCTTCGTTGCTGATATTATAAAATACGTTTATGCTAATACAGTTTAAATTTTAATAAGTCTCATTTGGAATCCTCATACAAGACTGAAAAGACGTTTTCGCCCACTTCAAAATTTATTGGACGAACGCTCTAAGCTCCCAATTAATTACAAAAGACTCATTTACATGACAGTTATCAGACCTATTTGGACATTTAAGTTGAGCTTTGGGGCACTAATAAACTATCCAATTCATCTCGTATCCAATTCTTACAATCCAAAAGCCTTCGTAAAATCCTCAATGCTCCTTATTATGTCACAAACAAACTCGTCCATCATGATCTTGATATCCCATATGTTACTGATTTGGCTCAAACTAGATACCTATCCTTCCATGACAAGCTCCATACACATGTGAATCCGCTAGTCTCTCAACTTGCTTCCCATACTATTCCTTTTAATCCTCCGAGGTGTCTGAAAAGATGAATGCCTCGATATCATGGCATCGATAACTTTATTGGAGTGCTACCGATGGGTAGTTTCTCCACAATTGTTTTTCATGTCCTATTGTACTTATGAGCAGAATTACTGTTGTAAATATCAATAAATTAAATTTTTAACGCAAAAAAAAATTTAATAAATAAATTTAAAAAGAGAAAAAATAGCGGAAGAATATAAATTATGCGGATGAACCAGAATCGGATTAAGCAAACTGAAATCGGCATCAGTTTTACAACCCCTGCCAGGTTTCTTCGGGTGGAAGGGGTAAGTAAAACAAGCGATCCCGGGTCACGCGATGTCTTTGCGGCGTATCCATTCCGCTAAATTAGGTCCGCAAGAGGAATCGATGGAGGAAAAGCAAGAGGAAAACTGGGAGGAAAAGAGAGAAATAGCGAGGAAAAGGGAGAGTGAGAAAATTAATGGATTAAAATTGCGCCCGAACGCGAACAATTGCTTGTACAGGACCAGTAACTACAGTTTAGTCTGGAGGCTTGCCTTAAGACTTTCATCCCAAGGCGAAGGAAACACCATCAATTCTCATCTCGTACTGTATTTTCATAACTAAAATATCTAGATATTAGATACCGGGATTTGCAGGGATATATAACACAGAGAATAAAATATTTTCTTATTCTTTTGTTGCGAGAAAATTACTACTAGATTATTAAAGTAAGAGAACTACAAAGTTGAAAAAAGAATAATTATTACTAACGTGGAAGAGAATGGTCAATAAATTTCTCTGAGATATGGAGAAATGTTTATTAAATAGTAAACGTTTCGACCAACTTTGCAGGTCTTCTTCGAAGTGATGTTTCAAAGTTCTGAAGAAGACCTGCAGAGTCGAAACGTTGGGTACTTGATAAACATTTCTCTATATCTAAGAGACATTTATTTCTCTCTATAACCTCCACCCGGACCATTCTCTTCCACATATATAATCAAGGTCAGTTATTATCATTCAAAATTATTACTAACCATTAAGATAAACGACATAAGTCTTTCGTTAATAAATAATATACAAAAATATACCTGCGTTGTAGAATCTCGGGGTTCCACAATATACTGTTAGTTTTTGTATAACCGAATAATAATGGTAACAGTAAAATCTAGAATATTTTATGATCTTACATAATTTTATTTTTATAATTATTTTATTATTACATTATTATGTGAGGTGATCAGGATCAAACTCGGATAACTTCAAAATATTTAAAATCGAATTTTCTACATTTTTGTTCAGTCAAGCAATTTACTTCTGACACGGACCATTGCCTTCTTATTTATCAAGGTATTGGGTTCTGTTCTGACCTAGAGGTTTCGAGAGTTTAAAATGTCTTCATTAACTACCCTCTATGAATAAGCTATTTCACCCATTGCTTTTAACAGATTGAATAATTTATCTGCCACAGCTGGATTTTAACCTGTGAACTTCAGGACAGAAACTAAGCACACTACTGATTTTCGACGCTCACTCTTCTCTCTAAGAGTACTCGAATAACAGATTCAAGTTTAAAGATCACGAAGACATCTTCTTTTCAGTCGCCTCGTAGGATTTATCGGTAATTGAAGAATGGCTAGGTTTGAAACTAGTGGGTTTAAATGGGAATGAAGTTTGTCATGAAAGGATTGATATCGGATTCGGGCCAATTCAGCAAAAAAATGAGGAGCATTAATGATTTTATAATAGATTTTGGATTGTAAGGATTGGATTCCAGAGGAATTCGATGGTTTGTAGAGCGTCAAAGCTCTACTCCGTAATCCCAAATAGTCATGTATAGTCTTGTAATTAATTGGGAGCTTAAAACGTTTGTATAGTGAGTACTGAAATAAAAAAAAACGCATGAAATTTATTATCGTTTCAGACTTCTAGCTAATTTTTAGTAAACAAACATAATTTTATAAATTATAAATAATATTTACATAAAAAATCAAAATTATAATTTTATTTAAATAAAACAGTTATCTAGTTCTAAGGCAAATTATAAAAATCAATATTTTGTCTTCTATTAATCAAACAATAGCAATTATGATATTTTTTTCAGGATTAGAATAATATACTGACTATATTTACTTACTGTAGGATATATTTTAACAATAATATATTTTGGCAGTCGTAATTATATTTTAAATGGTGTAATTTCTAAAATTATTGTTACAAAGTCGGCCTCTTAAAGAGGATACTTTCAATGTTCAATATAATTTTTTTTGTTTAGTAATGCCTTTTATCAAACAAATTTTAAATCAGGGCTTGCTTAATATAAATTTCTAAATTTGTATAATTAAATTAATTAAATTATCGAATTAATTAAATAAAATGTATTTGATTAATTCATATTATTTTAATTAAAATTATTAAAATAAAATTGCTACTGTGGTTTTGATTGTTATTGTTCGTGTTTTCCTTATTTGTTGCTTTCATTTTTATTTCATATGTTTTTTAATTCGTTTCTGGTAAAAGAAAATTTAATACAGAAAAAAATTATTTTGAGGAAATTTAATGTTTTTGGCATTGCATGTTTCCATGATCGTGAAATAAAAAATTCTTTTTTTCACAACAAATTGAAAAACTGCTCTAAATAGATTTTGTAAATGTTTAATTCATTAATAAATTTTATTATACTTACTTACGTTATGCTCACATAATTGACCGATTACTTTTTTTTTTCCTAGCGTATGTCGGTTCATTAATGTATCTTCTTTTGAGAGAGATATTTTAATATTTTAATTGAGGCTTTTAATTTTTTTTTGGAGCAAAACAATTATAGTTTGTTTGCTATATTATTATTTTTTATTGCCTATTAGGTTCTACTTATTATTATTTTTATTTCATTCTGCCAAGTTCATAACACAACAACAGATTTCTAGTGAACTGACATTTATAAGAAATTGTATAGTATTAACGGTAGTCTATGAAAAACCAGTTTTTTTTCAAGGAAATATTTATTGATGGAAATTCTATTAGAAACTTAAGAAATATTTAGATCAGTTTACTATATATATATATATATATATATATATATATATATATATATATATATATATATATATATATATATATAATTAATATTATTATGAGAATGCTTTTAGAAAATTTCAACTGCATTCCAAATTAAAAGAAAAAAGTCTTAAGTTTTTTAAATACTGGAAAATAACTATACATTTGACTGGATGAAATCTTATGATAATTATTTGTGAGTATTTGCTCATTTTTATTTAATTTAATTGGATGTTATAATAAATTAATAAATAGTTTACTCGGGTCCATGTAAGGAGACAGCTGACCCAAACAAATTTATAAATATAATAATAATAAAAATGTTTTCTAGGATTCTCATTCTCCCTATACGAGAACAATACTACATTGAATCTTATCTTAAAATATTTGTTATATATATATATCAGTGGTAGAGCACCGAGTTGCCGTGCCGGAAATCCTGGTTCAAATCCCGCTACGGGCAGTACTTTTATTTAGTCTGTCTGCAGCGAGAGATGGATCATATAGGATTTAGGACCCTCCTGGGCTCTCCCAGCCTCTATAAAATACTATAAAAATACGTAACCCAAAATAAGGGGAAAAATCTGGCGATTGAGCATGAAACAGTACACTCTCTACCAGGTACTGAACCCCAGACCCGTTCACGGGTTGTGATTTAATAATAAAATCATAAGGGATGGATCTTGTAGGATCTGGGTCTCATCCAGCCTCTATAAAGTCGGTACCAAAAATAAGTTGGAAAATCTGTCGGTTGAGTGTGATCTAGGACAAATCACACTGAACCTTCATGGGTTGAAGAGGTACAGGCTTTTTTATTTATAATTATTTTAATTATATAGTATCTACAACATTTAACGACTTAATCAATCTATCCTGCTATTAATAACGTTAGCAGTTTGCCTTATGCTCCTTCATCCAGCAATCCTTGTCCTGAAGTGTCCTGGAGCCTACAGTCACAGTTCCTGGCTAGCCTGAGGCTGCCGCAATTTGGTCCAAAGTCAAACAGAAATCCGAGTCCTCAACATCTGCCCCTTGGTTGGTTATTTGCTAGTCGACAGTGAAATCTGATCTGTTGATTAATAATGTCCGCCATGCTGAGTCCGTAGGGCAAATCTATACCAGTCAATGTACAGCAGTACCTCGATTATCCGAACTAATGTTGTCGGATAAAGTAAAGTTCTGATAATCGAAATTTACTTTTTAAGCTCCTGCAGATCACTTAGATCCGTGGGTAACAGATTAAATAATTTATCTGCTACAATTGGATTTGAACTCAATACCTTCAGTATAGCAACACTTCATACTGAGTTACCCGCTCCTAAAATGTTAATAAGCACTGTACCGACTGGGAACCGTCTGATGGGTAGACCGAGGCGTAGATGGGATGATTGCGTTAAGAATGATCTGGAGATTTCGGGTTTGTGGACAAAAGTTTGTAAACAGATATCGGTAGTATCGGCATCGAACCTTCGGGTTCGCAAAAGCCTTACTGTTATTATTATTATTATTACAATCTAAAATTATGTCAGAAGATCTTACGAGAATATGTAGACATACTAACGTCACAAAGACTTTTAATGTATAAAAAATTAATTAATTTATTTCCTTCGGGTATACTTTTAAAGCTTATAAAGAATTCTATAGACCCTTTACCTTTGTTTCATAAATAAATAAATTTTATGATGTTAATAATACAGGCAGCATCATCGCTTTGGTATAATCCATGAATTATAAATAAAAAAATATCAACTATTTCCATTATTTATAAAGCTTTTTGAGTATTCTATATTCAGTAAAAATTCAATTTTACGTTAAAGACGTTTTTTGACTGGATTTTCGCGAAAGCTTTCAATTTTTTATCAGAAATTCTTTTTGAACTGGATATTTCTCATCTTTTTTTTTTTTTTTAATTTATTTATTGATATTTACAACTGTATAATAAAAAAAATACATCCAGTAAATAGGCTATGTGATACAAAATGACATGAGTAATGGCAAGTTGAGAAACTACCCACTGGTAGTACTCAAATCACTAGTTCAACTAAGAAGGTCACGTGGCCATCTTCTTTTCAGACGCCTCGGGGGATTATCGGGAATCGAAGAGGAAGCTAGGTTTGAAACTAGAGGGTTTGAGTGGGAATGAAGTTTGTTATGAAAGGAAAGATACCGGGTTCGGGCCAAATCAGCAACAAATGGGACTTAAGGTCGTTATGGATGACTGTATTTTTAACAAAATAAGGAGCGTTGAGGATTTTACGAAGGATTTTGGACGGTAGGGATTGGATACGACAGGAATTCGATGGCTTAGTGGAGCCCCAAAGCTCTACTCCGTAAGTCCAAATAGGTCTTATGATGGTCATGTAGATGAGTCTTTTGTAGTTAATCGGGAGGTTAGAGCGTTTGTCTAGTAAGTGTTGAAGTAGCCTGAAACGTCGAGCAGTTTCTTGTCTTTTCAGTCTAGTATGAGGATTCCAGGTTAATCGTTTGTCGAGGTGCAACCCTAAGTATCGGATCTGTTCTACCTGCACCAGTGGGGTATTATTAAAGGATACTGAAGGGCAGGAAGTCATTGGTTTACGACGTAAGGTAAAAGTGATTTGATGCGATTTTTGAGAATTTATTTTAATTCTCCAGTTTTGACACCATTCTTCAAGATCAGTGATATGGGATTGGAGCCTTTGGGATGCAATAACTGGATTGGTGTTGACTGATAATACACATGTATCATCAGCATACGTGGTAAGGATAGTATTAGGATGAGTTGGGATGTCAGCTGTATAAACTGTATAAAGGATTGAGCCAAGGATACTACCTTGAGGAATTTCTCATCTAAATATGGAACATCTAAGGAGATGGGAGAAAGAGAGAATGGGGAGAGTGGTTCGTTAAACAGTGACGTCATTTTAAATCATATACAATAGATACAGTAAATATGTTCCTAGTCATATATATATATATAAGTTGGATAATAACTGATTTTATTAATCTGAAAAGATCACATATAAACGTTTTAAAAGATAAACAAGACATATTAATACACTATTTATATAACACAACTAAACAATACAAACCTGAAAAGATTAATTAAACTACAGGTTGATATCCAACTAATAAAGTTACTCTGATTGTGAGCTATTAGCACCAGGTGATCTATTATAAATATGAAGGTTCCCTAACCTCAACCAATGCTAACTAAATATCCAGTACTTGGATTTTACATCCCCCCCCCTTGAAATCATTTTTCCAGAAGGGAAAAGTGACAATTTGCTGCTGTGAAAGTAATTTGATTTTTTTTTCTTTTTTCCACATTCAACTTCATACATTGAACTTGAAATCCTGCTGAGAATCCTAAATGGTCCAATTCTTACTTTATCCATTTTCTTTCTATTTAATTTGTTTCCATTCTCTATGTACACTTTATCACCAACTTTGAGTTCGTGAACTCTTCTTGTTTTGTCTACTCTTCTTTTATTTATTTCAAAATTTTTCATAGAATTTAGAAATGCTTCTTTTCTATCCCTCTCAAGATCATTTTCGTTTAGTGTATGTAACGGAGAAATTAATGATTTTTTTCCAAAAAGTAAGTATGTCGGTTCGAATTTAGTTGACGAATGAATAGTTCTATTATATTCTAACACACAATCTTGAGCTATTCTTGGCCATGCACGCTTATCACCGCTATTAATTTTACACCTTATTCTATTTACCAGCGTTTGGTTAAGCCTCTCGTTTAGTCCATTAGACTGTGGACAATCTATTCAGGTGAATATTAAATGGATCTTCATCTTCTCTAGATAATTTTTAAGGATTTTAGAATTGAGGGCTGTATATTGGTCAGCTAGAATAATTTTGATTTTATTATTCTGAGCAATGGGATCAATAAGCTTGATGAAATCTCCAGCACATTGACCTATCGTCGTAGAAATCCAGGCATACCTGCTAAAATGATCTACCAGTATATGCATAAATTTCTTACACGATCGATTTCCCCCAAAACCACCAACGGAATCGATAGACAAGATTTCATAGGGTTCCTGTGCGGGACCTAGCTTTGACATTAAGCCAATGGGTCTACTAGTACGCACTTTATTTTCTAAGCAAATGGTACAATTTTTACAAAATTGGGTTATTGATGAGTCTAAATTCTTAAAATAGTATATTGGTCTTATTTTCTCTTTCATTTGCATGGCACCAATGTGGCCGTAATAATCATGTACGCGGCGTATAATTTCTAAGCCAAAATCAGTAGAAATAAAGATTCTAGTTCTGCCTCTTAATTTCTTAAATATTATGCTACCATTTTTTTCTATATTTTGAGCAGAGTTTAATTCTTGGAGGTTTTTATTTTGATCATTAATTATCTCTTTAAATTCTATTAAATTTACTACCCTGATAGCATCTTCATTTTCGAAATATTCTAAAACCGGTTGTCTAGACAGAAGATCAGCTAGAACATTTTCTTTTCCTCTTTTGTAGATAATTTTAAAATTAAACTGAGATAAATAATGTACCAAATCACCTAAAATCTCATCTGTTCTGGATTTGGTTCTCAAATTTTCCAATGGTTTATGATCACTACATACGGTGAATTCCCGACCAATTAAATAATATTGCCAATACTTTATAGCATCTTTAATAGCTTTACATTCAAGATAAATAATCTCCATTTTCTTCTCTTTTTCAGAAAGTTTTCTTGAAAAATATGCAACTGGATGTAATTTTCCGTCAGTTTGAGGTTGTTTTAAAGTTGCTCCAATACCCGTGTAACTAGCGTCCGTATCTATATAGACATCTTTATCTATATCATAAATTGCTAAAATCGGAGAAGAACACAAATAGGATTTTATTAAGTTAAAACTTCTTTCTCAATAATTTATGCAAAGGTTCAAATTTCTCGGCACTATTTTCAATATATTTCAAATAAAAATTAATAGAACCTAAAATACTTCGTACTTCCGATTTGTTTGTCGGTCTCTTCAGGTTTTTTATAGCTATCAAATTCTCTTGAGCGGGGGATATTCTTTTTCTCGAATTATGTGACCAAGATATTTTACCGAATTTGACGCGAAATTACACTTTTCTAATTTCAGTTTGAAACCTTCCTCTTCTATCACCTGTAAAAGTCTCTCAATATGGTTAACATGGTCTTCCCATGACTTAGAAAATATCAATATGTCATCTATATAGTTAACACAAAATTCGTCCAATTTTCTTTTCCTTATAAAATTTGATAATATCCGTTGAAAGATAGCTGGTGCATTTTTAAGTCCAAAAGGGAGAACTTTGAACATAAATTTACCAAATTTAGTTATAAACGATGTCTTCTCTTTATCTTCTTTTTTTAAAGGAATACTCCAAAAAGCAGAGTTTATATCAACAACACTAAAGAATTTGCAGTTAGGTACCTTATCTATGACATCGTTTATCGTCGGAAACGGATAATTTTCTGGTATTATCAAATTGTTTAATTTTCGAAAATCAATACAGAGCCGAGTTCTGCGACCATCTTCTTTCTTAAAAGCGAGCGTTACAGGTGATGCAAATGGTGAATCTGACTCTTCAATAAGATCGGCTTCTAGTAATTTTTCTATTTGAGTCTTTATCTCCTGTTCATCTGGTATAGAACATTTATATGCTCGTGAAGTAACCCATTCTTGTTTCATTAACTTTATTTCAGCTTCTCTCGATTTCACTCTACCAACTTCAAATTTATCCTTAGCAAATACCTGTTTATACCTCTCTATTAATTTTGAAATTTGTATTTTTCTGTATTCCTCTTTTATATGATCTAAATTGGTTCTAAATTCATTCAATTTTTTTGTTTCATTAATATTTAGTTCAAAATTATTAAATCTATTATTTTCATTATTTTTCGAAAGTATATCATCTTTGACCAAAATTTTATTCAGTTCTACCTCGTTTCTATTTTCTACTTCTAAAATTCTATCTTTATTCAGTCTTTGTAATATATTTAAATTTTCATCTTGGATAAGGTTAAATTTATGAATTGCATCTAGGCCTAGGAGTAAATCATATGAAAACTGGTTATTTTTGATTATATATGCGTTAAGGTTATTTGTAATGTTACCAATCGTTAGTTTTATATTTGCCCGGCCAGAACTGAAATTAAACCCATTGATAGTTTTGAACACAGACTTTTCTTTCATAAGACTTGATTTTAATAAATCAATCACTCGTTGACTTACTAAAGTAACGTTTGAACCACTGTCATAAACAGCTCTGATGTTCAACTTTTTATCAATGAGAACATGAATTTTTATTAATGGGTTCAATTTCTCCGGGCCTTCTATTTTAAATTTTTATCCCTTGTATTTTCCCCGCCTGAGTTCTCAGAAATTTCAGCATGTGTTTCATTTATATTGACTGATTTTTTTGATGCACCAACATTTTTATTCCTACATTCTTTTTCTGAATGATACCGATTCACCCAACCTAAACTTTCACAAATGGAGCAGGGTTTCTTTAATATAGTATAGCTACTTTTGTGTAAATTATCGGTTTTCTCTCGGGGTTTTTCCAAGGGTACGCTAACTCGATGATTTGGCATGCTAATGTTTTTTTTCCTCGAAAATGAATCGTCTAACTTCCTTAATTCTGAAAACAGTTTTTCCATATTTGTTATTTCTTCTCTATCCAACTTATCTTGCACTGCTAGTGGTAGTCCCATCACGATCATATTGATTCTTGATACGAGAGTACTTTTGCTTTCTGTTTCCAAACATAACCTTTCTTTCGCCAATCCATAATCCACCAATGAACCTCCTAAATATTTAAAACTGTACGCTTTCCTAATTTGAGACCCTCCTTTATCTATGAATACTGAAAAAAAAGATTGTTTCCAGGCCGACCAATTTTCAAGACCTATTTTTTTTAAGTTTGCCTCATACCAATCTTTTGCCGGTCCCTCTACAAAAAAACGAAGAATTTCAATTATGTTTGTAATAGTGGATACATTATGTCTCCGGCATTCATACTCATAACCATCCATCCATTCTGTAGCATTTTGTTTTTTATTGAATTTTTCTATTATAAATTTCTTTTCAACATCCTGAAGCTTGCATTCATTAGAATTCAATTTATTTTCTAATTCTTTTATTTTCTGAGTTAAAAAAAAATCATGACCGGATTTGCCAGTATTCGATTCCTCTAATGGAATACTATTAAAACAGATGTTGTCATCTTCATCAAAATATACCTTTCTTATTTCTTCATCAATTTTGATTCCTACATTCCTATAACCGTTAATTGGCCTAATTGCGGATACAGCATTTTTAATAGTTGATTTAGTTAATAATACCTCATGATGGCGTAGGTTTCTATAACCTTCTGGTATTAAAAACCATACTATTTTATCTTCAGATACCTGCACCAATTCGTGCTCCTCTTCATCTACTTTGATTATGTGGACAAATAATTTTGCTCCTTTTGTCTTGTCCTCCATTTATATCAACTTGTAATTTAATTTATAAGTTGGATAATAACTGATTTTATTAATCTGAAAAGATTACATATAAACGTTTTAAAAGATAAACAAGACATATTAATACACTATTTATATAACACAACTAAACAATACAAACCTGAAAAGATTAATTAAATTACAGGTTGATATCCAACTAATAAAGTTACTCTGATTGTGAGCTATTAGCACCAGGTGATCTATTTTAAATATGAAGGTTCCCTAACCTCAACCAATGCTAACTAAATATCCAGTACTTGGATTTTACACCCCCCCCCCTTGAAATCATTTTTCCAGAAGGGAAAAGTGACAATTTGCTGCTGTGAAAGTAATTTGATTTTTTTTTCTTTTTTCCACATTCAACTTCATACATATATATATATATATATATATATATATATATATATATATATATATATATATATATATATATATATATATTAGCAAGTACCCATGCGTCGAATAACCAAACGTTCAATTTAAAAAACTGTACTACTAGAATCAATGAAGTGTTTTCGGTTCAGGACATGGTAGGACTGTACCGTTTGTAGGACAATAGTTCTACAGGGATGTGATTTGTCCTAGATCACGCTCAACCGCCTGATTTCCCCCCTAGTCCCCACTTTGTAGAGGTTGGGTGAACCACCGGAGAGTTCTAGATCCCATAGGATCCATCCCTAGCTGCTAACAGATTAAATAAAAGTCTTACCAGCAGCGGGATTTGAACTAGGATTTTCGGCAGGGCAACTTAGCGCTCTACCACTAAGCCACTCCGCTCCCGATTAAATTAATTAGATTTATATCTTGAAACTTTTAATCTTTAGCCCAACGCCTTATAAAGCAAACTTCGGTAATTTTCCCGCAGGTTGTCGCTTCAAGTTGAGTCAACCAATTTTAACATTTGTTTCGTTTCCCTTTTAATATTTTCCAAAAATACAAGTTATCCTGAGCTTTGGTATGGAAAAGAGAATGTTATTAAGGAAATGTGTATACTTCGGTAATCATTTTATGTAGAAATGAACATTTCAACAAACGTACATCATCTATTCTTTGCATGTTAATTGAAACTTTTATTTATCCATTAAATGACTACCCAAATCTTCTCATTTTCCATATTGAAGCTCACGTTAACTTAATCAATTAATATTGGGAAAATATTAAAAATGAAACGAATAAACAGTTAAAACTTGTTTAACTCTCAGCGACAACCTGCTGAACAGATACCAAACATTTGTGCAGGGAGGTGATCTGTCCTAGTTCATTCTTATTCGTCAGGGTTCTTCCTATGATTAAGAGTTCCTACATTATAGAGCCTGGGTGAGCATCAGGAGGGTCCTAGATCCCACATGATCCATCTCCAGCCGCTTGAACCCTAGACCTTCGGCACGGCAATCCAGTGCTCTACCACTGAGCCACTCCGCTCCTAACAGTTAATTAATAAGAAATTCTTCAACTCTCGCCTTTAAAAGCCTTTACGATTTACAAGCACGGCGGTCGTTAAACGAATTCAATCGGCCAAACACCCTACGATTACGTGGTGGAACTTAATCCGAGAGAAGAGTCGTTTGGTAGCTCGGATTTAACCTCATTAGGCTATAAAGCTGTGGATACGATAAGGCCAATCCATTTGGACCGTAGGAACCCACGGATCCTCTTTATCTCGTCGGAGTGGACCAATATCAACTGTCACCGGATCGATTCCCGCCCGGTCGAGAGGTGTCTCATCTGCTCCGACATATCGGCGCTAATTGAAAAGTCAATCAAAGCAGGCTAATATTCAGTTGACGATTTCATCCGACCGAATCTATCGCCGGGCAATATTGTTTATAAGCCTTCAACTTCGGATCGGCAAATAAGACCGAAAATCCTAAGAATAGATTATGTTTCCTTTTTTCAAATTTGGTTCAATTATTTTTAGATTAATATTAAAAACTGGTTTAGATAGTATCTTATTTTTAGAAATACTGTCACTAAACGAAATTGTGGAATTTTTCAAAAGTGTCTCCTGATTATATAAAATAAAAAAATTATAAAATCGAGTTAATAGATCAAAAGACCAAAATATTTAGCAATAGTAAAAGTTTATCATAACTTCCCATGGGGAGTATGGAATCTAGAAACCTTCTGCCTCTATAATATGGGTAACCTTAAGTTGAAAACTTGGTGGTTGAGCGTGATTTAGAACAATCCCCAGAACAACCGATTACTTAGAAATAGTCTGACATTACAATATTTCATTACTGTATATCACAAATTCAAGGCATATCATCTTAGATTAACGTGCTACATGCCAGTAGTTCTACCGGAAGGCCTATACGCATCGGAAACCACAAGCATTAAAGGATGGACGAAAATTAAAGAGATCGAAAAGCAAGAAAGGAAAATCCCGAGAAAAATCCACGGCACAGTTTTTAGAGACAATTTCTGGCAAAAAAGACTTACCGAAGAACTATACAGAATGAACGATAGTAGACTGACTAAAAGAATATTCAATATAGTTTTTACATCGAAATTGGGCACTTCCTGGTATAAAGAAACCACAGAAGACTTGAACATCACCATGAAGGCATTCAAAATCGTAAAACCTGTAGAAACTATGAACCAAAAACTTTAAGGAATATCACAACCTACCCCAAGCAAGCGTAAATGGACAGATGAACAAAAGAAGGCTCAAAGTGAAAAAATGAAAAGGTTTTGGGAAGACAAAAAGAAAAAAAAAGTCACCACCAAAAGCTAGATTTTTGTGTTTTCAACGCTCTCCTAAGTGTTCCTTCACACGGAGTCGTGTCTTACTCTGTCGGATCTGACTTTTTGCAGGATCCGGGTCAGTGGCAATACAATTTCTATGCTAGAGTTCACACAACCATCCGGTTTTAATATCCGACAAAAAACCTAATTTTACTAAAGTTGACATCCGATTTGGCGGCTTGAACCGGAACGATAATTTAAGATCCGTTTTAAGCGGCCTAGTATTTTCAAGACGAGTGTTCATACGATATAAGGTTCAGACGAATCTGTTTTTGTCGGATCTTATAACCGAATGCATCGCACGATTCGCACGCCAGCGAGATGGGGCCAACGCCGTGAGCACCGCCGCCAGTCAAGTCAGTGCGCTGACTAAGACTACTGTTATCTATGCTAACTATTATTATTATTAGCTATTATGCTAGCTACTTATCTGATAGACTTTACTACAAAAACGCCGCGATTGTCTCACTATGGCGTCACAAAATAATACTGAATTGTTGATTCCTCTGGGCGAAAATCGGCCATTACTATGGGACAAAACATTAGACACTTACAAAGATAAAAACGTCCATCGCTGCCAATCGACAGGTACTGGCTGAGCCTGAGCAAGCGGTTTTCTGCAAAAAATCGGATCGTGTGTTCACACGGCACCAAAGATATCCGGATCCGGGGCAGTCTGACACGATTGCGCCGTGTGAACTCAACGTTCGGTTTTTTCAGATCCGACAGAAATAAGATTCGACAAAACTTACCTACCCCTGTGAACGAAGGCTTAAAGGGGAATGAATATACGCAAATAATAATAATATAATATTATATTATATATATATATATATATATATATTTCTGGTGAGCCATATCGTTTGTATACAATTATTCAAAGCTTGATAGTAGTGATAATAAGCATTATTTATTTAGTTTTTTATTCATTTATATTATTTCTACCTCATATTTTGGAACATTTATTTACTATTATCCATTTTTTCCAGTCTAAGATTTGAGCGTTTATAATTTCTTAGTTTTCTTATTAGCCCATATTCTCTTCATATTTTTGCTTATCCATTTCCTTGTACATATATGTCTGTCCGTACTTTTCTGTATTTCCTCTTCTTTTCTACTTCAAGGTCCTTAATGTATTTTCTGAATATTTCCTTGTCTTTTTATTCTTTTCTATAATACCATATCTTGTTATTTCCTCTTTCGTCTGACTGAGGTATCCTTTCATGTTTTTGTATCATGCATCATTATTATTTTACTTGTTTGGCTTTTATTAACCTAGCATTTTTATTATTATTACGTTTTTGATGTTAACACATTGTACATAATTGAAACGACTAAAATAGAATCTTTTTTTTTAAATTATTTGGTTGACTTGTACAACTGTAATATATGCATCTAGTACAAGGACTATATGACTAACTAGATACATGAAAGGAAATGTAGAGGCACTACCCACTGGCAGCACTGTAATAATATTTCTATAATATAAGGTCCCGAGGCCATCTTCTCTTCAGACGCCTAGGAGGATTGTCCGGGATGGAATTGGATGCAAGGATGCAAACTAGTGGGTTTGGATGGGGCTGGAGTTTATTATGGAATGATAGGTATCTGGAATGGGCTAAATCGGTAACATATGGAACGTTGAGGTCTTTAAGGGTGGTTTTATTTGTGACAAAATAAGGAGCGTTTAGGATTTTGCGAAGGATTTTGGATTGCAAGGATTGAATACGAGAGGAATTTGATGGTTTGGTGGAGCCCCATTGTTCAATTCCGTAAGTCCATATAGGTCTTATAACAGTCACATAAATAAGTCTTTTGTAATTGATCTGAAGCATTGAGCGTTTGTCTAGTATGTGTTGAAGTAGTCGGAAGCGTCTAGCTGTTTCTTGTCTTTTCTGTCTTGTGTGAGGGTTCCATGTAAGAAGTTTGTCTAAGTTTAGTCTAATGTAGCGAATCTGTTCAACAGGGATAAGAGGAGTACTGTTAATGGATACAGTAGGACAGGAAGTCATGGGTTTTCGGCGAAGGGTAAAGGTAATTTGATGGGACTTGTTGGAATTTATTTTAATTCTCCAATTCCGACACCAGTCTTCGAGGCTTGATAAATGTGATTAAAGGGATTGGGATGAAATTTTTTTTTTTTTTTTCGGTTGGCTTTACAGACCTTGTAGATCTTTCGCCGCCTTTACCAGCCTTCTCCACCTCTGTCTCTCCTGGGCCGCTGATTTCCAGTCTGCTACATGTAGCTCCGCAGCATCTTTGTTGACCCGGTAGATCACTGAGT
Source organism: Troilus luridus (assembly GCA_964056705.1). Classification (NCBI taxonomy): domain Eukaryota; kingdom Metazoa; phylum Arthropoda; class Insecta; order Hemiptera; family Pentatomidae; genus Troilus; species Troilus luridus. Next base: position 44,147,310 of record OZ057417.1, on the reverse strand, counting down.
TGCCATGCCGAAAATCCTTGTTCAAATGGCAAGACTTTTAATTATGCTGATAGTAGTTGGAAATGGATCATATAGGATCTATGATCCTCCTGGGGCTCACCTAGCCTCTTATAAAGTGGGTACCCAAAATAAGGGGGGGTATCTGGCGGTTGATCGTGATCTAGAACAAATCATCTCCCTGCACAACCGTTGTCCATGAAGCAGTACAGTCTCTAACATGTAATGTACCCCAGACCCGTTCACGCGTTATAGTGGATGAGGTTAAAGTTGCCTGCCAATAGTGTATTGTTTTTAATAATTTATGTTTATAATCATTTTTAATAGAAATTAGTTATCTTTTTTTTGGAACTGGAAGTCTCAAAATCTCGCTGGTTATAAATCAATATAACTAAATAATAAATCTAACTAAATCAAATTCCTTGCTTGGGAAAGCATTGAACATCTCATGTTTTGTGCAATTTTTAGGAAAGTCAACGAGGTGTTTTAAAGCATAATATTAATTATGACCAAGGTATTCTTTGGAAAATCCGAAGGGGAGGGACATTCAAATGATAATGGTCTGTTTCAGGAACAAAAGCTAGTTTTTCTCTTCTATTTCAACTGGTATAGACCAAAATGCAGAGTTTACATCTAACTATTTATTTGAAGTAATAGAATATAAACTAACGAATATGTAATGTTCAATTAGTACAATGTATTATATACATATGCTATAAATATTATATACTTATATTATATATTTTTATTAAATTTTGTTCATTTCAGTTATATTTAAGGGACCTGGTCCCAGAATAATATTATTTTTCTATTACATTCCATAGGCGTAGGTGGGAGGATTGCGTTAGGAATGATCTAGGGGGAATAGATTTAGGTGGGGCTCTGTGGACGGAGGTTTGTAAACATAGATTCGTGGGATCGGCGTCGAGCCTTCGGGTTCGTTAAGCCTTTTATTTATTTATTTACTTATTCTATTCAATAACTACAAGAGAGAGGAAGAGATTGGAGTAGAGAGGTGGTTATGTTTGAAAGTGGTAAAATTCCATTTGTATCTAAAAAAAAATCAGTGTTTCTTTTAAATGGTTTTATTGATTATTATTTCGTTAGTAAAATTTAAAAGGTGTATAGGGTTTTTAATCAATCTTTGCATTTGTCTTCTTGCCCATAATTTTAAACTAATTCAAATGGAAACATTAGGATGTCGCGAATATGATAAAAATGGACCTACACCAATCATAATAATAATAACAGTTCAATTACTTAATTAATTTGTTGTGTTATTAAACAAAAGGACCATGGAGGATAATGGACCTCCAAGTAAAACTTTTAAAAAATGACAATAAATAATAAAACGATATTTGTGATTTGTAACTCTTTTCAAGATGATGATAAAGAGGAAATGATGCAGAAAGTTGCATGGTTGATTGAAAATGACATGTAATTGTCGAAACGTTTTATATAATAAAATTATATATCATAAATGACTGGAGAAAGGTTTTTATTGTGAGAAGGAATTATTAGAAAATATATGTTTCACTCTTTCGATAGTTAAATAATTTTGTATAATTTGTATTGGCGTTATGTTCAAGATTAACACGTGTTGTTTGTGTCGCGTGTGATCCTTTATACAGATGTTCCACTTTTAGGGCACGTGTCAATTCCATACACTCGATATTCGATTGCTTAATGGTCGCTTGTAGCGATGTAGGACCGATGTTTGTATTTCCGAAAATTGTTGTTATCCCCCCAAGAAGAGCCCTAATTTCTTTGTGATTATTTAATAAGCAGAAAATCCCCGAAGCAGATGTCTCTTCTGGGGTGGCTATATCGCTCCGGGGCATCACGTCCCAGGAGGGTTCGATACACGCTCATCGGCCCTTAATGTTTGTCCTTCGTCCCTTGGTTTATGTCTTTAGGTCTAATTGAACTAGTCTCTACTGCCTATCCGGAGGAGAGTTCCAAATGTGTGAGCGGTTTGGAGAATTGAAAATGTTTAGGATTATAGTGCTTAATCGTGTTGAAAAAATATCAAATCAGTGCTTAACTTAGTTATACAGTTTTAAAAAAAATAAAGAGAATAATTACACTAGTGTGTAACATTTGGTATGTTGCCTACCTATGACGGGTCTTGGGTTAAGTACATGATAGAGATTATACAGTTTTATTAAGGCATGCATTTTAAAGAGGCCTGTGGACTTTTTTAATAGATTTAATACTTCATCTGTCAGCCTAAACTTAAAATACGTTAAGTTCAGCATAACAATTCAGGACATTACACACCGAGCTTGTGTAGGATATAAATATGTATATTATATAAAATAGTTCTTAGTGATCACCGTGCAATAATTTATTGTTATATAAGGTGGAATAATTAAATAAAAACGGGTTGAAAAAAATCGAGTTTAACTATAAGTACTATAATGTATATCACATAATTCCGAAAAAGAAGCACTAAATTGAAGTGCAATGTAACGTGCTCCCCTGGTAGTCAAAATTGACAACGACGAAGTACCTTCCAAATATTAAGTATGTTATCTTGGACTATACTTGGACAAAAGACTTACATGGAACGTACATACAAAATTAAAAAGACAAGAACTGACTAGATGGTACAAACAACTATCACATTTACTGGACTACAGATCTTCACTTGACTTACGGAACAAACGACTCATCTTATTATATTAAACCTATTTTACACAATATTATACTAAAACCTATTTGGACATATGGAGCAGAACTTCTGGGGTTCAGCAAAAAAAGTCCACATACACAAGATACAAACAACACAGTCCAAAATTCTCAGAAAAATTGTTAATGCACCATGGTACAGTTCGAATCACACCATATACAACTACATGAACATTCCCACTATTAAATCATATATTCATAACAAATACATGACATTCCACTCATCGACACAATATCACCCAAGCCCACTCGTTCTTCCGCTTTCCTACTCCCTGTTACCTGGACCTTTTTTTTTTATTATTTATTTATTGATATTTACAACTTTATTACAGTAATATAACAAGTAAATTGACTGAGTGATACATAATGACATGATATTATGACAAGTAGAGAAACTACCCACTGGTAGTACTCAAATCGCATGTTCAACTAAGAAGGTCACGTGGCCATCTTCTTCTCAGACGCCTCGGAGGATTATCGGGAATCGAAGAGGAAGCTAGGTTTGAAACTAGAGGGTTTGAGTGGAAATGAAGTTTGTTATGAAAGGATAGATACCGGGTTCGGGCCAAATCAGCAACAAATGGGACATTAAGGTCGTTATGGATGACTTTATTCTTAACAAAATAAGGAGCGTTGAGGATTTTACGAAGGATTTTGGATTGTAGGGATTGGATACGAGAGGAATTCGATGGCTTAGTGGAGCCCCAAAGCTCTACTCCGAAAGTCCAAATAGGTCGTATGATGGTCATGTAGATGAGTCTTTTGTAATTAATGGGGAGCTTAGAGCGTTTGTCTAGTAAGTGTTGAAGTAGCCTGAAACGTCTAGCGGTTTCTTGTCTTTTCAATCTTGTATGAGGATTCCAGGTTAATCTTTTGTCGAGATGCAACCCTAAGTATCGGATCTGTTCTACAGGCACCAGTGGGATATTATTAAAGGATACTGAAGGGCAGGAAGTCATTGGTTTACGACGTAAGGTAAAAGTGATTTGATGCGATTTTTGAGAATTTATTTTAATTCTCCAGTATTGACTCCATTCCCCAAGATCAGTGATATGGGATTGGAGGCTTTGGGATACAATAACTGGATTGGTGTTGACTGATAATACACATGTATCATCAGCATACGTGGTAAGGATAGTATTAGGATGAGTTGGGATGTCAGCTGTATAAACTTTATAAAGGATTGGGCCAAGGATACTACCTTGAGGACCTGGACTTGATAGGAAAAGATTAAAAAGAGTCTTGGCCAATGAGACCTACTCACCTACTAATATTTTCACTCCATCATCATATAGAAGATCATGTAGAAAAGCAAAGAGAAAAACACTCGGATCAAATTTGCTGAATGCATAATTGCGCTACTGGTGCAAATGAAAAGTAAATAATAAATAAAAATTTTTTTTAAAGAAAAAAATATTTAAATAGTAATATGTATATGGGAACTGGTTTATAAAATAAATAAAAAATATTAAAATTTATTCCAAAGAACATTATTTCAAAAAGCACAAGGTATCTCATAAAAGCATCATTATTCATGAGCACACTATTTTTTTTTCAAGGTTAGCATTAAAACAAAATACAATTATCTAATAATTGAATTTTGAGGTACAAATATATTTTCTAAACAAAAAAATGACAAACTCTTTTTTATTTTAAATATGTATCCATTTTTCTTTAACATTAAATATATTATAGACAGTAAAAGGTTTCATCGGTGCATTTGAAAATCAGTCAATCTTAATTTAAAACTCATTGGGTTCATAATTTAATCATAAGCTTTATATTAGTTTTGAAACAGCCGTACATATTTGATTTATTTAATGGCATTATATGTATTATATACAGAGATAAAATGATTTCCATAAAATAATTTCTTTTTACAGTATGTAACGATTAAAAAAATAATAAAACATACATACGTACACGTACACACACACAGATATATATATATATATTAAAAACAATCTGTTAACACCTCTGGCAATGTGCTGACTTGTTTGACAGCTTACATACATACATACGTACACGTACACACACACAGATATATATATATTAAAAACAATCTGTTAACTCCTCTGGCAATGTGCTGACTTGTTTGACAGCTTTTCTTGCTTCGTGTATTAATCAATTTATTAATGGACTGGGATTTTCCCTTATTTTTTTCTATTTTTTTTTTATTTTTTTTTCATCAGATGTCGGGAAAGAACTTAACGAGGAATTTTTTAATTAAAAAATGTTTCATTGTTACCAATATACCTTTCAAAGAGAATTTTTACCCCTTCCTCGTCTTTTTAAAGATGTTAATTAAATTTTCCTCGGAGTTTTTTTTTTTTTTGTGTTTTATGGAATTTGATAAACTCATATCATCGTAATTAGTTTATTAAATCATATCTAATCATTATGACAGTTTTTAATCAATAAACTAATAAAAAATGATTTATTACGGCTGATTTTATCTTTTATATTGTATATAATATATAGAAAATGAATAGGAAATAAACTAATTTAGAGACTTTCCTGGAAAACACTCCATCAATGTACTAAACATATATTCTTATTTAATAGGGTTAATAGCAACAAAATAAAAAAACATAAGCATTACATCTAGTTCTCAATTTCTTATCTTAATTTAGACCTATTCTAGCAGACAAATTACACAGGCCAACAAAAAAATTTTTTTTGAAAACGTTTTTAACTTTAATAGTTGACCTTAATAGATTTTTTATGTGATGAATCTAAATCTGGCCTTAGTTTTTTTGTATCACCCATAGTTTTCCAGAAATATGCTTTGTAATATATAGTATAAACCCCTTTCTAAACCCCTATAGGGTATACTGGGGAATTAATGAAACACTATGTTACATCATAAGCATGGTTTGTATTTACAGTGGCTAACTTAAAACATTTATATAATGTGCTAATACAGGTTTCACTTGTCAACTGGAATTTGTCTATACTTTGTTTCTCTTTTTTCTTTGAAGCTTCTTGTGTAGCTTTTTCTACGATGAGTCGCTTGTTGAACTTTTCTCTTCCTTGTTCCAACCCCCAACCAGTTCTTTTCCTTTAATCTAGACCCAAGCATTGCAGCTTTTTCTTTCGTTAAGCCAAGATCCCTAACCAAGTCGTTAAGCTCGATTTGAGTAAGCAGTTTAGGCTGTACATTTTCTGTAAAACATTGGAATTCTTCATCATCTTGTTCATCTAACTCCGATTGTACATCAGAAAATACTTCCGTTGGAATAGAAGTTAAATCATCTGGTGGTTCAGGGACAGGTAAATCTACACCGTGCCCTATTGGTCGGAAGACGGGCGGAAGGTTAGGTTAGCTTATTAGCTCCTTGTTTTTTGAGTTATGACCAGTAATATCGATATTGCAAAAGTAGCAATGATCGGAATGATTTCTTGGCTCCCTCCATATCACAGGAACAGCAAATTTAAAGTTTTTTTTTTCCTTTTTCGACCATTTTCTTAGATCTTCAACACAAACATAATATACCTTATGCGGGGCCCAAGATTTATCCTGATCAACAAGTTTAGTTCCAAAGTATGATAGATAAACCTTTTTCACAAAGTCTGTAATGTTTCTTTGGTGTTTTTTAATCACAAATTCACCACTAATATAAAAAAAACTGTCAGCAGAGTTTTTACAAACGCGATTAGACATTGTACTGAGCACATGTACAGGAAACGTGAAAGTGAGGTTAGGTTGAGAGTAAACAAAACATCAGCTGTTAACACAAAAAAGAATCAACCTTTTTTGGCCAGCAAATGTGTTTCAGCAGTGCTACCAACTTCATCCACACCAATAGATCTAGTTTTTCAGTTATATTATTTTAAACATAAAAGCTGTTCAATTCTTTTAAAATCGCTTATTTTAATAAATTTAACTATAAAATGTGAAAAAAAAATTGTGGTTGATACAGCTTTTTTAATATCATGTTTGGATTCAGCACCCTGATAACTATAGGAATAAGGTATTTCAGTACAAAAGTTTTTTTATCTTTGGCCTGTGTTATTTATTCTTTTAACAGGTCTGAATTAATAACGGATCTTGTTACCATTGTGGGGCTCACCCAGCCCCTTCATAGTGGCTGTTCTTAATTTGTGAGAAAAACTATAGATTGTGAGTAATGTTAGATCCTTCATCTTCTTTCACAATGGTTATCCTAGAAAAATGTGTTTACGATCGTAGTAATACAGTTATTTTTAACACTACACACTGATCTTGGGTTCAATGGTAAGAACTATACTGTTTCTATGCCAGCGTTCGTAAAGGTGATTCGTCGAACACGCTCAACCGCCAGGTTTTCTTCTCGATATCAGTAGCTAAAAATCGTAACGCAATGCCTTATACACTGAGCTATTTCGTTCTACACCTCCCCACACAAAAAATAAATAAATAATTATCTCATTATTTTATTTTCATTCTGAAGAGATAAAAAATTAAAACAATGAATAAAAAAAAAAAAAATTATTTTTCATTTACAGGAATTTAGAGTTTTAGAAATTATCAATAGCTCTTAGCAGGTCTCTTGACCATTATCTTTTTAATCTTCATCTATCAAGCCCGGGGAACATATTATATTAGACATCCTCAAAGTAAATAGATGAGATGTTCTGTGTATTCAACTCTTTTTTTATTTTTTATTGTACCTTAATTAAAAGAATTTAAGTATTTTTAATAAAAATAATACTAAAGGAGCGATTACTAAGGGTGAATATCGCTGAATTGCTGAGCTTAATGTCTGGGTACGAATCCGAGTGAGGTAGATAAATTCTTTAATATCTTAACAGCTATGTGCAATCTTTACCTCTTCTTAGTGCTCATCCAGCCTCTATGAAGTAGGTTCCCTTGGAGAAGCATGTAGGTTGGGATCGATCTCCGCCATATCTTCTCTTTCCACAACTATTACCTTGGGAACAGTGCAGTCTCTACCATGTACTGAACCCTAGACCCTCCATGGGTTGTAGTAGTACAGGTTATTCCGTATTATACTAATCCGATTATATCTTTATCTGGAATTTATTGTAAACTTGAGTGATGCTGATCCTGATAAACGACTTCCCACTGTTTACCTTGAATGTCTCGGTTTCCCTCATGATCTTCCTAAACCTTTCGACAAGTATTATTCACATTACTCCAGATTCCCCCCCCCCCCCCGATATTATTTATTACGGATTACTCCCCGCCTCATCTGGTTTGTTATGCTCTTTCGGTAGGACTCTTCGGTATGTGGCCATTTAAAGACTGCCCTATTCGGAGGATTAGGCAGAATTACGAGCGCTATTTGTCATCCTTGGCTGTCAGGTTAATACTCAACGGAGGGTGCATGGTTTATCCGCTATTCATGAGGGGTTCGTCCTCACCTAGGGTCCACCTGGCTGACTACACGCCCGTGTCGTCTGCTTTAAAATGTCGACCACGTTTCATTAATGTCGGCTAATTCCGACCCTTCTAACCAAATGGCTCAATTTATTATTGTAATTATTCCATCGGGGTAATTTAAATTCTTTGAAAGACAACTGTGTCAGCAATGGCAGGCCTAAATACTTTTATATGTTATTTATAATCTATAGTAAGGAGCTGTATTAAAAAATAAAATAAAAATAACCTGTACATTTTCTATGCCAACGGTTATTCAAGGAAATAATATGACCGAGATCACTCTTAATGACAGTAGATCCTAGGATTTTTTAAGAAAATCCATCTGATGGAAGAAATCCTTAGCTATGACGTCCTACGGAAGGGACGTACAATGACACCGAGCCTGCGACGTATCAGATACTCCTTAAAGCTCCGTATTTTAATTATACCTGGAATAAAATTAGGGCTCCCACTGTAGGAGCGCAGTGCTTATAGCTTATTGCTTAGCGATAGAGCACTGAGTTGCGGTGCCGAAAGTCCTTGGTGCAAATCCCGCTGCTTGGCAGACTTAGTTTAATAAGCTGCCAGAAATGGATCCTTGGGATCTAGGATCCTCCTGAGGCTCACCCTGCATTCAATTAAGTGAGTATTCTAAATAGAGGATACAATTTGGAAGTTGAGCGTGATCTAGAACCGGTTTTCCTCTATCCAATCTTCAGAAAGTCGAACATCCGAATGTTCAATTAAAAAAAAACTATGAAGTGTTTTGGGTTCAGAACATGGTAGAGAATGTATTGCTTCTAGAACAATGGTTTTGCAGGCTTGTGGTTTGTATTAGGTAGCGCTTATCCTCCAGTTTTTCCTTTATTAAGGGTACCAACTTCAATGACCCCCGGAAAGGTCTATATATCCAAGATGTTCCATTTATATCCGTTTGGATATTAAAGCCAGCTTTGAACCTGGGAACTTCAGAACAGCTTCTCAGACCTGTAAACAATAAGGTACTCCACATCCCTAATTAAAATTATCGCGATTTTTAAAGATTGGTATTCCATGTATGTTACTGCAACATTTATCCAATTAAACTAATTTTACATCATTGCGTTAATTCTAATTTTTTCACATTCTTTTCAAAAACAGCTCTTAACGATTTTGGTGAAACTCGTATTAATTTACTCGTACTATTCGACCATGTGTAAAATTATGCACTAACTATATTTACAGCCCCGGTGAATAAGTGGTTAAGCCGAATTTTCTCTAAAATGAGTTTCTCGTACTTCGGGAAGCGGAATCGTTTTATTTTCGTAGTGAATTACTGGTCAGGCACTTAAGTTACAACTCCATTTCAAACCAAAAATTACGAGAATGATATGATTTCGCTTTCTTTCATACAATTTAGGAGAAATTCGACTTAACTTATTCACCGAGTCTGCAGATATATGTAGTGTCAGTTGATTAAATCAAATCTGATGGCATAGAAAAAAAAATTATTATATACAATTGTTAAACCAATAAAGATTTTTGTTGTTTAAATTTACTTTTGTTGATCGGGGGATAGGAAATATCCCAATACCCCAATCCTATCCTAGGGGACAATCTAAACCCATTTTAGTGAAACTGGTCATCAAGTTCTTTCTTTTTTTTTTTTAAGTCTTTTATTCTGAAACTGATACAATTTTGATTCATCCCCATCCCTATGTTTAATTTAGCTACCGAACAATCAATATCCCATGATCGAAAAATAATTTGTGACTGTATCGATGGAGGATTTGTTTTCAATATCCGGGTCCCTAATTACTCCCTAGTATGAATAAATTTATTGTTGGATTTTTAAATGTTACGTTTAATATTATGGAGTTGGGTTGCTGAGGGTGTAGGGTGCCGTGGTGCTGTACTTGAGGTCCCGCATTAAAATCCGGGCAAAATATCATTTAATCTGTCAAAAACCACGGATGGAACTTAAGGGAACTACAGGTTCTCCAAGTGTCACACAGTGGGTACGCATATTTGAGGAAAACTTGGCTGTTGAATGATATCTTACAAATCACCTTCCTGCAGAACCGTCAGTACATTATCTACCATATACTTAATCCAAAACCCTTGATGGATTATAGTGTTACATTTGTTTGAGTTTTACAAATTAATTAATATTGAAGGACAAAAGCTCAAAAGAGTCATAAAATACAATATTAGTAGAAAATAACGAAACAAAGGTAACTGTTATTCACATAGGCATATGTGTGGTATTTATTTATTATAATCTTTTAATTTCTTGGTTACTCTAATTGAAGTGATAGCGTCGCGAAGGTTGAGATGGGCATGCAAAGTTGTTGGGATCAGTAGCAAACGAATTCTATTAAAGTTAATAAGCGTTTGAGCAGAATAGTAAACGTCCGAGGCGTAAGTGGGAGAATTCCGTTAAAATTCATCATAGTTTGGGTTTGAGTTGTAGACCGTGGATGGAAGTCTGTAAGCAATTCTTTATTATTTATTCATTTAAGGTTATATCATAATGCATGGCTAATTGGTCGGATTTACAGTGCGGATCATAAATTTCCCTTATCCAGGTATTAAGGATAGGGTTTCTTTAAAGAGGCTTAGGACTATTTTACGTACTATCCGAAGAACGGCATGAATTTGTTACTTCCTTTAAAAAATCGTATACTACCTTGGGAACCACAGATCCTGGGCATATTAGGTTGTACTAACTACTACACCATATGTAACTGCTTGCCCTTTTTTTTAATTCGTTATAATTATATAAATAAATAATTATCCTTATTTATTTGTTTATATCTGTACAGAATTCCCTAAAAATCGGTGAATTACAACATCGATTTTACCGAACAGATGTGTTTGATTTGGACCCCTCTGTTGTAGGGTATCCTCACCCCAACAACGCCATATGTCAGTAATTGTTGTTTCTGTAATTAGATACTATTACCATTTTTTATGGTGTTTGTAATTACATATATTTGTTATATTGTGGACTAATATGAAACCTAACACAACTTAATTATATTAAAATAACAATAATCAATATTAAAGCAATTATCAAAAATCGTTCAATGAACATTTTGTATTATTTAAAAGAATAATAACTAAAAGCTATACAAAAATAAATGTTGTTCATAATATAATTTTTTAAATATAATTTAATGATTATTTACGAAAATTGTTTTTTGAAGAAATTTTTAAAAGTAATCAATATCAAAACAAGATTTGAGAGACTAATTACTAAAAGGAAGAGAAATAATAAATGCTTTTTCATTAAAGAAAAACATTTTTCTTGGCGATAGCTTAAAAAAAAATATTACTATTAAAAAAAACCAATTAGCATTAAGTATTGATATATTTTTCGATTTTTTTTTTTTTGAGCATATTAAGACTGGATCAACCTTCTACACCAAGATCAAGGGTTCGTAGCCCGGCTGGAAGGCCTAGGATATTTTTAAGTGATTAAAAATCCCTTGTTATAACGTCCTTCGGAAGGGACGCTGGACTCAGTCCCAAGCCTGTGTAGAAGGTACTGGTTAAAGATCCCTATCCTAATTGTACCTCGATAGGCTAAATTTGCGGAGTGGCTCAGTAGTAGAGCGCTGAGTTGCCGTGGCGAAGGTTCATGGTTCAAATTCTGCTGCTTGGCAGATTTCTATTCAATCTGTTAGCAACCGGGGACGTATCCTATGGGATCTAGAACATATTTGGGGCTAACTCGGCCTCAATCAATCAATCAGAAAAATCACCTCTCTTGTTGTAGTCTCTACCACGTTATGAACCCGAGTCCGATTAGGTATAGTTACTTAAAGTGACGGTAAATGAATCAAACAAATAATAGTACTTCTACTGGTCTCTGCTAAAACCGAATTAGAGCGAACTCTGGTCTAGTGGTCAGCATAACAACCAACTATGCTCAAGATCGCGGGTTCGTATCCCGGCAGTTGGCCCTAAAATTTCTTAAAGGGAGTAAAAAATCCTTGGTTATCCCGTCCTTCGGAAAGGGAAATTAAATGGGTGTCCCGAGCCTGTAAAGATGCCTATCCTAATTAAACTTGGATAAGCAAAATTTAGAGCTCCCGCTGTGTCATTGTCGGATTAACCATAGCAGCTTAACATGACGTTAAATAAACAAGCGATCCCGAATTAAACATTATAGCATGTCAAATAAGATTATGAGTACGCCTGGACGTTGGTTTTGTATCAGTGTAGATTCCATGTAACTCCTAACTCATCGAGATTCTCTTCGTATATTTTTCTCCCTGATGACGCTATTCATGCGAGTAGAACCGTCGTGTTGATTTGTAGGCGTAGATTGCTGCATCAAGTTACGAGCCGAGCGAGTCACGTAACATCTTAAATAAAGTCTTGTTTAACGGTCACGAGCTCAACATAAAAGAAAATGAATAAACCTTTCGACTGGTGGTTAGTACGTGCCCCTAATTTGCTATCGCCTCTTCTTTCAATCTACTCTCTCTACCGCTTCGTATTAATTAGTTCTCTCTTCTGTACTAGTTCTGTGTAGGGCGAGGTGTTAATATATTTGTTAAATAAATAGTTGGAATTCATCAGAGAGGTATAAAGGTATTCTTGATAATCGAGGTGAAGAAACATAAGGCGTAGCACTAAGCTGCAGGGCACTAGGCACCGAGTTCGTTTGCGAAAAAATGGAAATTAAGTGTGAAACTAGGATTCGGAATTGTAATACTGTCTGTTATTGTATGATATTATATCTACAGCCCTGGTGGATCAGTAGTTAAGTTGAATTTCTTATGTTATGTTATGGTACAAGGGAAAGAAGATGAACTACGCACTGGTAGACTATAATAATAAAAGAAACTAAAAAAAATTGTACCACTACAATCCATGAAGGGTCTTGTGTTCAGTACATAATATGGACTGTATTTTTTCTAGGACAACGGTTACACAAGAGGTGATTTTTCCAATAATACACTCATCCGCCAAGTTTTTACCAACTTTATGGAGACTGGTTGAGCTCCAGGAAGGCTTGAAGATCCAGAGTCCATCCATGGCTGTTAACTATTTAAATAATAAATTGACCACAGCTGAATTTCAACCCGGAACCTGATGTATTTTTAAGATACTTATATCAAGATCTCGACTGTAGAAGATTAATTGGTTTTTCTATTAAAATCTGCAAATCAATCCTCATGAGGAGGGTAGCCTAGTGTATACGCTTAGTTTCTGTGCTCTATGCACTCGAAGTATTATGTTCGAGACCGACTATGACAGATTAATTATTTAATTTGATAACAGGCAAAGATTGAGCTATTATTCATCAACTTTTAAGCCGTATTTCTGAAATATTTTATCTTAAATAATAGGGAACAGGTTAGCTCACTGTTTAGAGCGCTGAGTTTCTGAAGATTCTAGATTCAAACCCTCCTGTGGCTCACCCAGCCTCTACAAAATTCTTTAACTAGGGTAAAAACCTGTCGGTTGAGCGTAATCTTGTCCCTGCACTGCAGTCTATCTAGTATAATACAGTATAATCTGTAAAACATGTACTGAGCCCTAGGACCTTTATGGACTTACTGCGAGAACACTCAGAGTGGTAGAGCTTTTTTATCTCTTTTTTTCTAGTTCAAAAGAAAAAAAAACATCTCGCCACGTCTCTCCAAAAAAAACAACTATCACTAGAAAAATATTTTCTGCTATTTCGTGTACTGTTTCCCTCTGAAATATTCTCCGATTTTCTATCTTTTTTATTTGCATACGTTAATTATTCATGAAGTTCAGTGCAGCGTCGCTTTCATGTGCCTTTGTGCTTAGTCGCATAATATATTTTATTTTGCTTGTTTTCCGTTATATTTTTTTTTTTCCTTATCAGCCGAATACGTTTTAAAATATGATGAATGTGTTTGAGATAAATGGAGCTGTTTTAAAAACACAATTCGTAGTTGTGTTAGGAAATGGCTTTTTAATAAACTCTTGTTGTTTGGATTAATAAAAGCTTAAATTAAAAAAAAAACTATTTCCACCAAACTTATTGATAGAGGCTATGGATGAGTATGACAGAATGACGCAAGAATATCAAACCTGTACTCCCTATTTCTTTGTGATGAATGGAATATTTCAGAAATACTGTTTTAATGTCTGTTTGGTAGCCAAAAAATACTTACTTCCACGTTTTTTCAATGCAACATGCATCGGGTTCAAAAAGGAAAAATTTCTGAAATACTGGATAAAAAGTCGCACATTTCACATCGGCTGGTGAGTCGAACACCATTGCTCAATCATTAGTCAATATAGTAAAGGTAATATTTTGCATATTAATGAGAAGAAAATTTAGATTATTTGTGGTTATGTATGATTACAGGTTTTCCAAAGATTTTGTATAATCATTTATCGTCACTTTTTAATGATATGGCTAATCGGACGATGCTACTATTGGAGTACTATGCTAGGACTATTAGATTCCTAACTTTTTCCTACCAAGGTATAATTAAGATAGGTTTCATGAACGAGTGTATGTCATTGTACAGGCTCTGGACTCTCATTTAACGTCTCTTCCGAAGGACAGCATAACCAAGGATTTTTTTACTCCTTTTTAGGGGCACCTGCAGTAATGCGAACCCGCGATCTTGGACATAGTAGGTTCTTATGGTAACCACTACACCACTGGTTAAACGAGTATTTGTTGTCCTTATTGTCTCATGCTGATCGTTCTTTGATGTGAGGCGTGCTATGTTTTATTTTTGATATGTACTTTTTTGTCTTGATGACTGAAATAGCTACAGAATTGAGTGATAATTATTAAGTGGCTTAAGGTTTTTAAAATATTTTTTATGGGTAAAATATCGTCGCTGTCCAAACAATATCGCCTTAGTACACTTTAGGCGATTTTTCAGAAGAGAAAAAAAAAACGCGCCGACTTATAATCTATTTTTTACCTATACAATTTTGGAACTATCACTAAAAATATTGAAGAGAAGTATCAAAAAATCGTACTCTGCCATGTTGCTGACCAAATACGCCCGCTACCGTTACTAACTCATTTTCACCAATAGTTGTAGATAGGCAGTATTGTTTTGACAGCGACGATATGTAGGTTTATTATTTGAATGTAATTCGTGTTTGATGATTAGCAATTTGGAGCTTCTATAGCCCACATTTTATTCATTGATCCACAACGCTTTCATGAATGTTTTTAGCTAACGTTTTGATGGGAGGGATGTTTCTCTGAGAATATTTTAGTATTACAATTGCTAAGTCGTTACTTAAGACGCCTACTTCAACTTTTAGTCTTGCCCTTTTGAAACAAGAAGCGAAGGAAGGAAAAATGAGACCTGTTGCCAAGAGTTTGTGTATTGCTGGTTCATGTCAGAGGTGGTATCATTTCTCAACCGTAGGTACGTGTAATTGCGTTTCTTCCCAACATCTCTCTCCCTCTCCCTCTCCCTCTCTCTCTCTCTCTCTCTCTCTCTCTCTCTCTCTCTCTCTCTCTCTCTCTCCTTCTCCTCTCTCTCTCTCTCTCTCTCTCTCTATCCCTCTCTCTATCTCTCTCTCTCTCTCTCTCTCTCATCCCTTCCGCCTTTCTGTCTGTCAAGTCCTTTGATTAATGGCGTAGTTAAAAAGGGATTTTTTCCTGCATTTCGGTTGTTAAAATCAAATCAGAATTTCAAGATTCCCTGTGAACATCATTTATTATTTTATTATACTTAGAAATGTCCTCAAGATTAATTTTTTTTTCACGTTTCACTGTATTCTTAATTTTATTTCATGTAATAATATTTCTTTATGAGCGAACTGTAGCCTAGTGGTTACAGTTCATAACATTATAACAACCCCGCGGTCGTAGGTTCGTAGCCCCGGTTGGTGGCCCTAGGATTTTTTAAACGAGAGTAAATTCTTGGTTATGCCGTCCTTTGGAAGGGTCGTTAAACGGAGGTCACGAGCCTGTTCGATGGCAGGTACTTGGTAAATTCCCTATGTTAATTACACCTGGATAGGCAAAATTTAGACCCCCCACTGTAACATCGTCCAATTAGTCATAGCAGCATAAAGTGGCGTTAAATTAAGAAACTATTTCTTTATACAAGTTAAATTGTAATACGAAAACAAATGCTAATTAGTAAGTGTAGATTAAAGAATTAGTAGATTAAATTAGTATTTCTATCTGTAATGTTCAGTGTTCAATATCTAGTTTTAGTAAGAACTATCTAGTTGTTGTAAACTAATAAAATGTAATGTTTTAATAATAATCCTATTAATTAATTAAGATGTTGGTTAGAATATTCGAGTTACACAAAACGGAATAGCAGACTAGGCATCCGATTAATATAATTGAAATTGTAATAGCATCACGAAGGTTGAGATGGGCTTGTTATGTTGTTAGCCTTAGTAACGAACGAATTCCTAAAAAGATGATTTGCAAAGAGTGGACTGGTAAAAGCACGAGACTGGATAGACCAAAGCGTAGATGGGATGATTGTCTTAAAAGTTGAGGATTGGGTTTGGGCTGCTGTCTGTGGATGGAAGTTGGTACCTTATTTTTATTATTTAATTCTGTGATAATTACTTAAATAAACAATTGTCCTTATTAATTTGTTTTAACTTAATTAGATATCTCTAAAAATCAGGACGGAGAACAGTGGATAGAGATTTATAAATGATTAGTGGTATCGGCGTCGAACCTTCAGGTTCGCTTAGGTATATAATTATTAGTATTAGATCATAAATTATGTTAATTTTCTTTCTTAAAGTGAAGAAAGAACATTACATATATTTAGATAATTGGTCATTTTTAATCTCAATGAAATGTCTAATGTTAATAATTGGTATATTAAACACCATTTACTTACCAACATTCACATTACAAACTGCAGCAGACAGGTAAATTGCCATTAATAGAAGAAATAAATATTTAGTGAATAATTATGTTTGAATTGCACTCTAAGACTAAATACTAGCCGTTCGGCGGCGGGCTAGAAGGGAAGGGGACACCTGCGGACCAATCAGATGGCAGCATTCTCTATAATGTCCTTATCCAAAAACATAGGTTTCTCTTTGCTATTAACTATTTAGCAATATTCAGTCTCCTTCCGGCTGAGGTAAGTGTCAGATGTGTTCTTTTGCTTTGAATTACATTCAAAAATTGTTAATTATGATTGCATTTTCTTGTGTTTAATTAAGTTAAGTTATTATTTAATTAATTTAAATGTTTAAATAATTTAAATAATATTAATATATAAAATTGAGTTACTTAAATTCCGTCATTTACTATTAAGTTATATTTTGTTGAATTATATGTAGATAATTTTATTTAAATATTTAAAATATTATTTTGGATGCTATTCTTAATTTTAAGAAAGATGGCACAAAGCCTTGGCTTAGAAAAAATTATTATTTATTAGTAAGATTTTTTAATGGTGCAGTATCGGCATTGGACCTTCGGGTTCTCCAAGTCGATTATTGCTATTATAATTATAATAAATAATAGGTTTTTTATTAAGAAGTTATTACATCTTATGTTTTTATTCGCCATTATTTATGTATTCTCTTTAAAAAAAAAACTGTAACACTAAAATCCATAAAGAGTCTTGGGTTCTGTACGTGTTGGTGACTGTACTATTTCTAGGATAACGTTTGTGCAGGGAAGTGATTTGTACTAGATCACGCTCAACCATCAGGTTTTCCTTCAGTTAAATGTTTCCACTTTATTGAGGCTGCTTTAGCCCTAGGAGGGTCACTAGATCCTAAAGAAATTAAGTAAATTACCTGCTACAGTCGGATATGAATGGACTCTACTACTGAGCTACCCCGTTCCTATTCTCTTTAGTTGCTTAGAATTTTATAACGAAATGTAGTTTTTTATTTTATTTACTTTTTGTATCTTTCTTTAAAAAAATAAATAAAAAATACCTGTACCACTACAACCCGAGAACGGGTCTGGGGTTCAGTACATGGTAGAGACTGTACTGATCCTAGGACAAGGGTTGTGCAGGGAAGTTATTCACTCTAGATCATGCCAGGTTTTCCTCCAGTTAAGGGTACCCACTTTATAGAGCCTGCGTTAGCCCCAGGAGGGTCTCTAGACCCCATTTCTAGGACAACGGTTGTGCAGGGAAGTCATTTGTTCTAGATCACGCTCAACCACAAGGTATTCCTCCAGTTAAGTGCATTAGAGGCTGTGTTAGCCCCAGGAGGATCTCTGATTCCAACAGTGGCTATCTCCGTCTTTGGTATGAATCCGGGACATTTGGCACGGTAACTGAGCGCTCTATCACATAGCTATCGAAATGCATTTTTTTTCTAGTATTTTATTTTATTCCCTTTTCAAATACTTTGTGATTTATATGATGTAGCCTTCAGGCCAGATATATATTATGTTTCTTTTCTCTATTTATGTTTGTTAGCTCGGAATTAATTAATTAGTTGTTATATTTTATTCTAAAATCATAAACGATTTTACCAAAACTTACCTTCGGCTTTCCTAAAAGTACACGTCAGTCAAATGAGAAAGTTTGTAAGGTTCCTTCCATATTTACATGTTTATTTATTTTTTAATTAATTTTTTATGAACAGAGTAATAACATGGTATATATTTTATGATGCATGTTCGAATATCTGAGAATAGAAAAAAAACAGTGTTAGAAGAGGTTGTTGAATAAATATTATAATAGGTCTGAATTGGTGAGTTATCTGTTGAAGGGAGGCCGGCCGTATATCTTTGTGGGGAGTTGAGGTCCCGATTGGCCGACTCATCTTTGTCCTGTCAGGTCCCCTGTCATGAGCCCTTTCTACAGTTGTTGATTTTTTATTCCCATCCTACTCATCTTATTCGTAGCTTTTAGCATATTTATGTGTATGTCGGTGTATATCATAAACATGCACACCAATTTCTTTCTGTATTCTGAAGAACCTGTTTATCCCAAATGAAAGACCGTTATATCTCAATCTTGTTTCCACTACATTTTTTTTATACATTTTTTTTTATAGATTCATTAATACTTGTCGTAACTTTAATTAACAAGAAATTAAATCATATAATTATAAAGGAAAGCCGTAATTTTACATGCATATTTCTTTCTTGTTTTTAATTTTTACAAGCTTTTATTAGCTACGCCTGTATGCATGTATGTAACGGAATCATTGAACTCAATTTTCCGGCACTTCAAAACATATAATTAAATTGAAGCTTTGCACACATCTTAAGAACCTATGACTAAACAATAATTCTGAACTAGATCTTCAGAATTAGTGTTTTTTCCTATTCGAAGACACGGTAGTGTCTTGTGCCAAGTACTGAGGTGTTTACTAAGGAATAAATGGCTTAAAATTTGAGACAAGCATATGACTACTGGCAGAATCAACTGGGGAGTTTCGTATAATAGTTATAAAAAAAAAAAAAAGTTATAATAGTATTTTTTACGATAAAAATTTTTTCGTACATCATCTCTCGATTTTGGTTTAAAACCTATTGAAAATTATTTTCTACTTTTCGTTTTGTTTCCTAATAAAGCATTTTAGTTAATATTCATTTTTTATTTTTTCGTTAAGCCATAAAAGCGTGTTTTTTCCAGGTATATATTTTTATAATAATTTTATGTAATACTACATAGTTGTATTTAAGGAACATTTTATATATTTTTTAAAATATATTATTGTCTCTATAATTTAAAAGCTTTATTAATGTAGTATTCCAATTATCTTTAAAAAATAGAAGTTTAGAGTGCTGATTTGCTTTGCTGAAGTCCCCGAGTTAGTTTCCCACGGATGAACACTTTGAAATCTGAATCCCCCTGGGGCTCACCAAGTCTCTATAATGTGGGTACCCTTAATTAGGCTAAAAAAAACCTGGCGGTTGAGCTTTATCTCGGAAAAATCTCCTAGCACAACCGTAGCCCTAGAAACAGTACAGTCTCTATGAATTACTGAGCCAAATCTGTAGTGATACAGATTTTTTTTTTTTTTTTAAATAAGTGTGCTTTTTTCTTTTTACGGCTTGGTAAGGACCATACTAAAAAAAAAAAATTCTTTCATTATCTTCTTTTCTATATTTATTCGTATTATTTTTTTTTATTCTCACGTAATAAAATATTTGCCGGATGCTGATTCGTCTCAACGGATAAAGGGTCAATAAATCTTGCGATACGATCTAATTTTAATTAGGCTTTCAGCCATCTTGGTTCTAAATTAATTTTTGTTACTTCAACGCTTCCCCGACAATTTATAGGACACACGAGTGAAATATTTATCGGTTTACTCTGTTCTATCGAGGGATCTCTAAGCAAGCGGTCCATGTTTGTTTTAGCGTGCGTGAGAGCCCATGAAAATGGGGGAGGGTCGTACATCAATTTTCAAAAGTTTATCCCCCCCTTTCGGCAAAAATCCACATTTAAATATTATCATTCTCATCCCATTATCGGGAAACTTCGGACGTGTGTGTGCGCAAGATTGTATCTCTTATATTAAATATGGGTGCATGGTCACGTACTGCGGAATTACAGTCCGGCTAGAGCGAAATAAAAATTCTTTAGAAGTCCTTGTTGCATAGGAGTTGATGTTATCAAAGACTCCATATATTTTCGTAGTAAGTTATTTTTCCTCTGTGAATGGTAAAGTGAATTGTAACAATGCGCCGTGTAACGTGTTTGTGATATTGTGAATAATGTGCTACGTTTTTCATTTTCATATGAATTTCATTAGATTCCCGTATTAAAAAAATGTACAACTAAAGCCCACAATTTAAGCATTATTCTTAAAACAACTCCTTTTGTTTGTAATTTATATAAGCTTAAATAAAAAAGCAATAACAAAAAATAACTACTTCAGACATACTCATGAACAGGTACACTATAGAATTATATGGCTCCTTCCAAAGAACATCTTAAATAAAAAAAATCTAATTTTCAATTGAGGTATTTGAAAGTTCCATATGAGTGACATAAAAATATAAATTTGGGCATCGGTTATGCGAAGCATTCTTGTTGTAATGATGGTATTGAAGTTCTTTTATTGACCGTTAAAATTGTTTAAAGCTTGGTTCTTTTTGATTTTAACTTTCAAGTTCAAACATGACACAACTCAAAATGTGACTTTATAAAGTAAAAACATGTTGGAAATGGAATATCATGGACGTTCCTGAATTAAAAAGCTTCAACTATTACAATTGCTTCTGAAGGCAATAAGCGGATTGGCATTTTTTAGTTACGTCGTTCTTTTGAAAGAGCGATATGAAAAAGTGACTCAGGTATGTCTAAGCTATAAAGATCTAAGATATATATAAGTTCTTTTGATTTTGTAGGATATTTCTTTTAGAAATATGTAATATTACAACTCATGAAGAGTCTTGTGTTCGGTACATGGCAGAACCTGTGGTTGATTTGTCCGAGACCGCGCTCAACTCCCAGGTTTTCCTCTCATATTTTAGATGCTAGATGAGCCCCAGCAGCGTCTGTAAATCCCACAGTGTTCATCCGTGACTGTAAACACATTAAATAATTCATCTGCTTCAGCTTGAATTGAACCCATGAGCTTAAAGCTTAGCAAAACATTGCTTTACACATTAAGTTACCCTGCTCCGCTTTACATATTATCGCGGCTAAAACTATGTATTAAGTATTTTACAAATTCTTAATACATAAGAATCAGGTTAGTTTTCTATTTATATAAATTCCTGTATCACTAGCCCATGAAAGGTATTGGGGTCAGTATATGTTAAAGATTGTACTGTTTCTAAGGCAACAGTTGTGCAAAGAAGTGACTTTCACAAGTTCACATTCTACCGCCATGTTTTCCCCCTATTAAGATTACCAACTTTATAAAACCTGGGTTCCTGGAATGTCACCAGATCCCTCAAATGTAAATGCCGATATGTTTTTAGAAATTGTTTGGTACTTCTGTACTAACGCCACCACGCGTAAAGGGAAATCTTGTACGCATGCGCAAGCAGTTATATTATATAACAGTTATATTTGTAACAGTTATCTTGGATAACGTTTTCAATTATTTTTATTGGGGTTAGAATTTAATTTTTTTTAAATAATCATCAACAATTAAAAATCAAAATAATTTATTTAAAATGGGCCGATATACAGTTACCGAAACGTTGGCACTATTAAATAATAAGTTATTCTTATATTTGTGTTATCTTTGACTGCAGCCCTGATCAATTCAATCCATAATTAAAATTATCCACTCAAGTATTTTTCACTCAAACTAAGATTGTTTTAAACTTTGCGTAACTAAGTAATAAATAAATTAGGAACACTAATTTGTTATTTGTCAATTTTAAATAATTGAAATTTAACTGATCGAGCACGACAAAAATCTAGTTGTAGGGAAACAAATAAACTTCTAAAATTGGGTATGTAGTGTTACTTTTAGGAAGAATTAAAAATTTAAAAAAACAGTACCTCAACAACCCATGAAGTGTCTTTGTACATAGTTAAGACTACTATTTCAATGTCAACAGTTGTGCAGCAAGAACAAGAAGCCGCAATTAAGGATCCTTACTTTTTAAAGGCTGTGTGAGACCCAGAGGGCCTGCAAGTCCCCCAGGGTTTCTCCATGGATTGCTGTTGACAAATTAAATAATTAATTTGCTTCAAGTGGTAAGTTAATTTATTCAACTGATACAGCATGGCACAAGGCAACAGAAAGTACTTCCTCGTTCCGTTGCTAAGCGACGCTTATATAATATTAATTAATACGTCACTAGAAACTTGTTATTGTAATTTGGGGATTGTATCTGACATACGTTATGCTTCGTTTTAACCTACCTACGAATGCATTACACTTTTCACTCACCGGCGTTTGGCATATTTCTGACGTTTAACGTTCCCTCCGCTGCGATGGCAGTGATTGAAGCCCGTAGAATGATGAGTGGCTAGCGAGCTGTTTCTGATATTGACTCGACAAGATGCCAAATATCAATTAGACGAGCGGTTGATCAAAGGGCTAATGCGGAATTAGGTTTAGCTATTGCCCGGAGCAATTGCACCAACCGGGCTCCATTATCAATTACAGTGTAATACGGGAGCGGCAATAATGTAGTATCGTGTATTACCTAATAACATGTAGGTCCAATAACAGTGAAGATATTTATTTTTATATTACTTTTAAAGCAAGCAGCGAACAGATCGGTTTCGAATTGCGATATAAACCAGTCTATTGCGTTCCTAGTGATTGCAGTCCTCCAAACCATGCTACAAATAAAATTTCGATCTTTGTAAGGTCAGTTTTTAGTATGTTTTTGCAATAAAATTATAAATTGCTGTTTAAAAAAAATATATTTAATTATATATATATATTATCTTTTATGGATAGCTTACCATATCTATTTTACCTTCTAAAAAATTGATAACGTACTAAGCGGTATTTGGAAAGCTATTAAGAGGAGTACATTATTAATCCTTATCAACTTATATACTTTAGTTGCCTTAAGCATTTCATGCACATTATTAGAATATTTTATAGCATATAATTTAAATAATTATCTTATGGATTATCGCAAAAACTTAACGCTCATGAAAATAAATTCGTATATAAAGAAATATTTTGTTTTGTTTTTATGTTTATAATATCTACATAATAAAATACATCAGACAGACAAAACATGCATATTACTACCCGTGCAAAGCCGAGGTCGCTAGTATATATATATATATATATATATATATAAAATATTGGGTTTTGTTATTATGTTACCAAACGGTATTGCGAATAAACCTGTTTTTGAATTTGTATTAGTTGTTAGATAACTTATTCATATTCCCCAGGTTTCGGTACATAACTTTTGCTCAGGGATCATATGTAATTATTAACAGTAACCAATAATTAATAATCAATAATCAAGTGAACCGTATTGATCTAGTTAATTTATATAGTGTAATATATATTGGAATACGTACACTAACTTCTGACGAATGTAGCTGTTGAAGTCCTGATGTTGACTCACAAGTTTACGACGAAACATCGCCTCGTATATTATACTATTTTTATTTACGAATGAGCTCATCAAGAGTATGCAAAGTACTTAGAGGCGTGCATTTTCCTTTCATTATGCCTCTTCTTCTTTCATTCTTCTTCTGTGGGCTTTCTTCCTCTCTTCAGGATATGTTCTTCTAGTCCACTTTGATTTATCTTCTTGGTCAACTTGCCACGTATGACTTTTAGATCTGCAGATTACCTGGTTTTGGATGACCTTTGGTGTAATTTCGGCCAATATCTGATTTTTTTATTTCTCCAATCCATTCCATTATATCTGTATTGGATTGACACCTTTTTTTCATAAATTACAAAGGATAAAGTTTAGTAAGTCTGCCTTTATCCACTTGAGGTGTCCATGACAGTTAAACCTTCCTAATATCTTTGTGAATATCAGAGTATTGTTGTTGTTTTTTTGTATAATTAATTTAAATATGTAACGAATACTAGTTGTTCACACTCAATTTTTGTCATAATTTCTTATATTGTTATACAATAAATTCGATCCTGCCTGTAACAGCCATTTCATATATCGCATATTTCCTGCCATATATTTATGTATAGCTTTGCAAATCCAGCAGTAAAAAAAAAGGATTAAGTTCTTTTACTACCGGATATTAGAGTTAATTCATTGCTACGAGAGATACAGTCATAAAAGTAGCCTATGTTTCAAAAGAATAATTGTTAGTATAATTTATATTTGTAAGTACGGTAACGTTTTGGCATGAATAATTTAGCTGAGAAGTCCTAGGGTAAAGGATCTTTAAATTTCCATGCATACGTGACCAGACTCATCATTGCTCCTAAAAGCAAGGGATGAAGGGTTGGTAGCCTGCCCTATTTCGTACTTTCTTATACGTTATGTTTTGGTATAAACATCTTCTTTTGTATTATTTAAATTATACATTATAAGTTTTATATATCATATAAATAGAGTTTATTGTTAAAAATAAAAAATAAAATGGCTTCATAGGATATATTCTAGCTGATAAACTATATTTTATTTAATCGTAGAGCAATTTTTAAAAATTTTCTTATTGCATGGTATAAAATGCATTAATATATCGTTGAATTAAGTAGTTTTTCAATTTGAATATATTCTAAAACGCTATTTGATTTTCTTCTACTTTGAACATTGTACCCTATAGGTCTGTGCAGGTTCGTACCAGTACTTCGATCTCAGTGTTGGGCGAGCTGTGAAACGATGAATATCTATTTATTTTGTTAATATAGTCACTACTGATATATCGCGTACATTAAATCAAATATTTTAAATTTAATGAAGAAATAAGGGAAAATTTCATCTTTTAGGTAGATATGATGTTCAACTTCGTAAGTAATTATTATTTTATGATAAAATAATCAATTAAGTTGAATACTAGACCATGCGAACTGATTGTTAAGACAATTTCATTATGGCATGAAAAAAATTTAACAATAAATCCGTCAAATTAAGTAGTTTCTAACTTAAAATATATTAAATATCGCTATTTTATTTTCCCTCTACTTTGAACATTGTACCCTACAGGTCGGTGCAGGTTCGTACCTAGTACTTCGATTTCAGTGTTGGCCGAGCTCTGAACCGATGATCATCGGAGAAAATTTTACAGTAATTTGTTATTTATTTAGTTTATTAAATAAATTTTTCAATTGTTATTAATAAATATCAAAGAAATCACTGCGTTTTTTATCTTACGAGTAGAAATGAGGTAATAATTCATGACTTGAATAATGAATACTTCCTATTTGATTGATTCACTATTATGGAATGATTTTAAAAGTTTTTGTTACTTCGTATTACATAATTAAATTATTAAATGAAATTTAGTTTGTTAATAAGAATATATTCTAAGAAGCAATTGTATTTTCTCTACATTGAACATTGTGCTCTACTGGTCCGCACAGGTTCTCAGTGAAGAACGAGCTATGAACCGTTGTCTATAGAAGTAATTTTATAGTTAATCATTGTATATAGAGTTTATTCATTTTTAAATAAAATTATTGTATTTAAAAATAGAAGAAATTAAGAGAGTTTCATCTTTGAATTATAAATGAGGTAATAATTCACGTCTTAAATAATTGATAATTAAGTTTGATAAATCAATTTTTGATAGACACTAGAAAAAGAATGATTTTTAAATTTTATTTACTAAATTATATAAAATTAAAATAGAATTTAAAATATTATGAAGTATTATTTGATTAGAAGTATATTCTATATTATTTTCTCCCTACATTGAGCATTGGAATTGAAAGTAATATAAAATTGAAAAAAAAAATCACATTTAAATTCCGAACTTCAGAATACATGTAAATTACAGTTATATAATTTAACCAATGAGTAGTACAATTAAATGAGCAGTTTTATAAATTATTTTAAAAAAAACAAAAAAAAACTAAGTTTAAGTTCATAAAGAAAACGAATTTGTACTAAAAATATAAATAGATCCTAGCTCAAATATATATATAAAAAATAATATTAATTATCTGCGAACTAAATACAGTAGATCATTACCTCTTATTATTTAATAAAATAAAATATATATTATAAAATATAATAAAATCGCTAAAATAGTTATTTAAAAAATTATTTTATTAAATAATTTAGATGTATATGTATAATTATATTATGGTATTTTTATGTTAGGAAAGAAAATGTTCTGGGTGTAGGTCATAGAAAGAATTATTTAATTACGGTTTAACTAATTATTTAGAAACAACGTTTCGACACACATTTCAGATCTTCTTCAGATGGCTGGATATAATGTCAAATAATATTATTCTAGATGAATTTGATGTCGTTAATAGTACCAATAATTATATCTTCATCTTAAAGAAAGTTATAGAGTTTTTTTTAACGAAATATACATCCACATCTTAAAGAAGGTTTACAAATTCAATATGACGCCATTAAACACGCAGGTGAGGGATTACCATAACATGCATTACTACCAACTGTAGATAGACATGCAAGATCCCTATTCGGGTTGTAGTTCCCCCCTTTTTTTTTCCTCTTAAGGACGGAACACATTTGTCTAGATTGCAAGCATTCGATCCGCTCGGAACCATAGCGCGATGTTCCTATTAGCATATCAGCTGTGCCATTGATAATACCTAATGCAGAAGATGCCTACAAGAAGTAGATGGGAGGATAGTTAGTGGTTTATACAATTAATTATTAAATTAAATTGTTAGAATTTTATCTTTCTATTATATAAAAATGTTTTTAGTAGTGTGGTGATTTTATTTTTGTAAAGCTGAACTGTTTTGAAGACAGCATATTTTTTATTCCCAGAATAATTTCTCCTATTGGATTTTGTGTTCGATTCGCATCTATGCTTTTCCGTAGTAAATACTTTGGTATCTATACTCGGGTAGTCGCTTCGAGTTGAGTTAAAACAAGTTTTGACTGTTTATTCGTTTCATTTTTAATATTTTCCTGTACTAGACAAACACTCTAAGCTCCCAATTAATTAAAAAAGACCTATTAGGACTTACGGAGTAGAGCTTTGGGACTCCATTAAGCCATCAAATTCCTCTCTTATCCAATCCTTACAGCCCAAAATACTTCGTAAAATCCTTAATGCTTCTTACTGTGTTACGAATGCAGTGATCCATAATGACCACAATGTCCCATTTGTTACTGATTTGACCCGAACCCGATACCAGTCTTTTCATGAAAACCTTCATTCCCACTCAAACCCACTAGTTTCAAACCTAGCTATGTCTTCTATTCCTGATAATCCTCCGAGGCGTCTGAAAAGAAGACCTATTAAGTTGAAATAGATATTTGAGTACTACAAATGGATAGTTTATCTACTTCTTTCTATCCATACCTCTATGTGTCATTCCTGCCATTTTATTTGGTTATAATACAGTTGGAAATTTCAATGAACAAATTCATTTAAAAAAAAGTTATTTTGCTGAAATGCAAGTTATTGTGAACTTTAGTATGGGAAAGGGAATGTAATTATGGGAAATGTGTATACTTCTGTGATCATTTCATCAAGAAATAAAAGTTTCAACTAACATTGTGAAGTATAGATAATATATAAATATTTTTATTTGAAAAGAAAAGATATGTCCATGACTGGGATTCGAACCCGGGTCGCCCATGTCACTTGCCTGGAGCTCTGCCAATTGAGCTATCCTTGTTCGCCTCTCGGTCATAGACTTTTCAATAAAAAATACTTAAATTACGTCCATCTTTTCTTTTCAAATAAAAATATTTAAAAATTAGTACAATCAATAACAAATAAAATAATATATATGACGTAAGTCAACAAGATCCAAATTAAAATAATGTTCAAAGAACATTCTTCCCCTCGTATACATTGCAAATTGCGAGAACGCGGGGACATGGGATCAGTGAAAAGAAAGGATATGTCTATGACCGAGAGGCGAACCAGGATAGCTCAATTGGCAGAGCTCCAGGCTAGTGACCTGGGCGACTCGGGTACGAGTTCCGGTCCCGGAAATATCTTTTCTTTCAAATAAAAATATTTAAAAATGAATACAATCAATAAAAAATAAAATAATATAGATAATATATGTTTGTTCAAACGTTTATTTCTAGATGAAACGATTACCGAAGTATACCCATTTCCCAAATTGCATTCTCTTTTCCTTACTAGAGCTCATGGTAACTTGTTTGTTTAGAAAATATTTAATGGATAGCGAATAAAAACTTGTTGTGACTTAACTGGAAGCAACAACCTACGGAATAACTACCAACATTAGTGTTGCCTATTTTTTCTATTCATGCTATATTTAAAGGTTTTCCTTTAGAATGACAGTAGTTGTTTTTTTTCTATGAATAAAAAGTGGTGAAACATCCTGACAAATATTCAAATTTGAAAATTTGTATTAAAATATTTGCTGTATTTGAGAGAAGGTCCAGTATTTTACCCCAGACCTGCAGCAACCCTGGCTTCCTTTGTAAAATATTCAAGAGGTGAACACCACGGCTCTCCTCGGTCTGTTCTCAACGCATGCATACATATCCTCCCTGTACGGAGTCCCCTTTGTACCGCCTTCTCAGTTCTGTCATATTGGACTTGGGTCCAAGGAAGTAATTATACCAGGCTCTGTATTGAATTTAGAATCATATTGCACAGAGCTCTGGGGCTATTGGATCCTGAGAGATATTGTCGGAGCGATCTGATTGGCTAACTTCACTCTGAATATTGAACAGCCATCTTGTTTGTCTCCGGTAGGTATCCGTCTATATTGTCTCCTACCTAATAACTCTTAATGCAAACAAGGTGGAATAAAAACAAAACTTTCCATTATAAAATAATAATAATAAACCATGATTAAAATTAATGTACCTTATGAAGGATCTTAGTCCTCTACATGGTAGAGACTGTACTGTTTCTAATCCCCCCCAAAAAAAACATGTACCACTACAACCCGTGAACGGGTCTGGGGTTCAGTACATGGTAGAGACTGTACTGTTTCATGTATCTTGTCCTAGGTCACGATCAACCGCCAGATTTTTCCCCCTTATTTTGGGTACCCTATTTTTATAATATTTTATAGAGGCTGGGTGAGTCCCAGGAGGGTCCTAGATCCCATTTGATTCATCTCCCGCTCCAAACAGACTAAATAAAAGTAACTGCCTGCAGTGGGATTTGAACCAGGATTTCCGGCATGGCAACTCAATACTACCACTGAGCCACTCCGATCCCTTCTAAGCCAAAGGTTATGCAGAAAGATGATTATACCCATTTTATAGAATCTAATTAATCAAAATTAGAAAATGATATTTATGGAGCGTAAATATTCCATTCCCGTTTTGTTTCTATGAGTAATTTTTTAACTCTAATAATAGTTAATGTTTTTATCAATTTAAATTATGACCTTACCAACTATGAAACTATGAAATACCAAAGTTATAAAATTGTATACAGAGTAAAGCCAATAACCAAAGTATCGTAGCTTACCTTCTAACTCAAGTATATTTTTGTGTTGAGTTTAGAATTTTTCTAACAACTCAACTGTAAACCTAAGTGCAGTAAAAAGATTATTGAAATTAAAATTAAAAATAAATCTGTACCGGTAATACTCCGGAAGGGCATTAAGTTCAGCACATGCCAAAGACTGTACTGTTTCTTGGACAACGTTTATGCAGGGGAGTAATATGGCGGAGACAACATTAGAAGTGTTTCTCCCTTTAAAGATACCCATTTCATAGAGGCTGGGTGTGCCCTAGGAGAGTCTGCCAATGCAGTATCCATTTATGACTGCTAGCATATTAAATAATTTACATATTTATATCAAATCACTCAACAGGGACTACTGGCGGATACTGATTGAGGAGGCCTGGACGCGTCCAAGTTTTGTTGCGCCGTATTAATAATAATATCAAATCAAATGTATTTGCAATTGGAACCTGTACCCTATTCAGTATAGTATACAGTAATCGTTTGTACCCCACTCCTTTACTTAAAAAAAAAAGAAGAAAGAAATGTAACAATGATGATTATTGGGATAAGTAGAATAGAATAGAAAAGTAACTTTATTCTAAGTCCCTTTAGAATAACAGATGTGAACAGGGAAAAAAACATAATATTTATCTGGTCAGAAGGCTAAATGTTACAAACCATAAAGCGTGTAAAAAATGAAGTACAGTCCCTACTGTACCGTGTCTAAGCCAATAGTTCTGCAGGAAGGTGGTTTTTTCTATATATCACTATAAACCTCCACGTTTTACTCCCCAATAATGGTACCCATTTTATAGTGTCTGGATGAGCCCGAGGAGGATCTGTAAATACAACAGGAGCATCGATGACTGTTGGCAAATTAAATAATTTAACTCCCACACTCGGATTTGAACCTGGGACATTCATCGTAGCAACTCCGTGCTCTACACACTGAGGAGCCTCTCTCAGTTGGAACTAAATTATATTGTTAATTTATAACTGTTATATTATTAGTTAAGTGTCCATGTTCAGCTTTTACATTAGCACATATGTACTGAATAGTATTGCGTTCAGTATCGATGATACCGTTTCTAATCCATTGGTTCTGCAGATAGGTGATTTTTCCTTGACCATACAAAACCTTGACATCGCTCAACACTTAATTAAGTATACTAAAGAAAGGTTATACGAAAATGAAAGCACATCTTATGTCGGTTATCTTATATGTTATATAATGGCATTAAGTAAATTCACCTACCGTTTAAATGTTTGGTTTTATCCTTTATTAGAGAATAATGCGTTAATCATTTTGATTAAAATTATTGAATGAATACAGAATGTAATGGCCTTTAATATTTGCTTTGTCCTATCCTCACTCATCTGAGTGGGGTTAATAGCGTAATTGTGGAAATGGCTTCCTCAATAATACCATCAATATTGTTTATTTGAAATAAACAGTATTAAATTCTCTCTATTTGTTGCTTTGTTTCATTGTCAAATCGTCGTGGATCAAACGTTTATAACTTTTAAACAAAACAAAATTCAGATAAAAGTTGTAGTTATTCAGGCCTAGTTTGAAGAAATAAAAAAACATTTTTTTGGTTTTTCACTGGTAAATATCGACCTTCAAACAATGTAGTTTCCTCTTGACCCCCATTTATTTTTATTTTTCTGAAATGAACAATACAAAACATTAACATTTATAAAATATTAACAGTGGGTGGAAAATTTAGAAAATGAACAATTTTTTCTGTAAAAACAGAAGGTTTTTAAATGTCCGGACATTTTCTGAAAGATTCAAAATACCTTGATTAGTAAGTTATTACGACTAAAAACTCTTAAATAAAATAACTTAATGCTACATTATGTTTCCTCGTAAAGGAAGGAGGTATACTAAAGTTGTGAACTTTGAATGCTTTTTCGACTTAAACTATGAAAGATAGAAAAACATGTTACATACATTTCTTCCATGTTTTGGATTGTACATTTCAGAAAAATATAAATAAATGGGGGTCAAGAGGAAACTACATTGTTTGAAGGTCGATATTGACCGTGTAAAGTGAAAAACCAAAAAATGTTTTTTTATTTCTTCAAACTAGGCCTGAATAACTACAACTTTTACTGTATTGTTTTTCATAATTTTGTTTCGTTTAAAAGTTAAAAGCGTTTGATCCACTTGAAATGTATGTGTGTGTGTGTATATAATTTTAATTTTATCATTAAATGACTTGGTCAGTGCGTTTATTGATTTGTACGGGATATGCTCAGGATTTTTGACAAGGCTCAAAAAATGTTGAGTCAAATGTATTTTTATTTGTTTCTTATTAACACAATCGTTATATATTTAAAAAAAAATCTGTTTTGCTAATAATTAAATGTCTTTGTTTCAGGTAAGCGCATGCTTTGCATGGAATTATTTTTTCAAAATATCACCAACGGTACGTAAAAATATTCTTTTTTTGTTTTAAGACGCCTTCCGATGAGGTTATATTACACATTTCTTGAACTAACAATTAAATGTTTGTGGTTATTTTATTAAAATGAATTTTAAGTTTTACATAAACGAACTAAATAGCAATAGATGAAATAATTTGGGTAGAAAAATATTGAAATTTAGTAGTCACTACTGGAATATAGAAAATTAGACGCTGGCAAAAAGAAAATTAGTAAGTATAATTATGGCATGTTTTCAAACTACCAATAGGGCGTATGGACGGATGGACCCTGATTAGTCTACGGATTCTCTTTGGGCTTGCTCAGCCTATGTAAAATGGGTACCCTTGATAGTAGAAAAATCTGGCGGTCGAGAGTGATCTCAGACAAATCACCCTGCATAACAATTGTTCTTGAAACAATGCAGTCTCTACCATGTACTGAACTCTTGGGTTGTAATTTTTTTTTTTGTATCTTGGCGATTATATAATTCTTCTTAAAAAGTATTAAAGTTTCGAGTTGCGATGAAAATGACACTTGGAGACAGCTCAGGATTCGCAGCCCCCTTAAATTCTTTTCGGAGGTGGAATCGATGAAAGGTTTTGGTCCCTTCCTTAACTTCGTTTAAAACGAAGGGGGTGCATTGAAGTAGGAGGTAGGAGCTTCAGGAACCGTGACTGTGTGGGGCCAATTACTTCCGAAAACTCTTCAACCAAAGTGACGAAGGCTACTTATTTTCCTTAAGACACTTGTTTTTTATGTCCTGAAGCAGGGTTAGTACTTAAATTGAAACCTCGGTACAGACACACAAAAAAATAATACTTATTATATTATTGTACTTATTTTTGTGTTCAGTTTTTTTTTAAATTATAATTTTAATTTGTTTTTGAACTAGGTTGTTTCCGATCGTTCATATTTCCAATATGATCGTTACTAAAAAGAAATATTACCTATTAATATATGGTTGTTCAATATTGATAAATATTGAGCACCAGGAGGGTCTGGCGATCCCACAAAGTCCATCTCCGGCTGTTAACGGATTAAATACCTTCGGCACAGGAACTCAGCTCTCTACACCGCTCATATGGTGGTAAGATTAAGGAGTACTTTTATTTAATAAAACGCTCATATGTCATATCGATTATTGATTCTATCCTTACAACCTGATGAAATCAACTCAGAAAAAGGAAGGAATTATTTTTGTTTTTAATTATTGAAACGAAATTCTGTTCATAAACCTTCTATTTTCCTTCTAGTCCAGGATCCATGGTCCATTTTTGCACTTGATTACTATCAAGCTGAATCTTCGTGAATAGCTTCGTTTGGATAAGACGCCCAACAATTTCCTGAGCAAAAATTCTCGATTGTGGTAGCTAACAGAGGTAACAAGGATAAAATATGTCGATTTGACGATTCTCAAAAATTTATTACTAACTGGGTTTTTTATTGTTAAATCTCAAGATAATTATCTAAATTACTTGAAAAAATATTTCTCCTACAAAATGTATGGTTTGATCAAAGAGTCCCCTCCTTCCAATATAAATGAAAAAATAAAAAATCAGCTGGTTAGTAATAATTTTTTATGACATCTTTATCGATACATGTTGGAAGTCGGGGTTTCTTTGATCAAACCATACATTTTGAAAGAGAAATATTTTTCCAAATAATTTAGATAATTATCTTGAGATTTAACAAACAAAAACCCAGTTAGTAATAATTTTATTAGAATCATCAAATCTACATGTTTAATCCTTGCTACCTCTGTTAGCTACCACAATCGAGAATTTTCGCTCAGGACATTGTTGTGCGTCTCATCGAAACGAAGCTATTCACGAAGATTCAGCTTGATAGTACTCAAGTGCAAAAATGGACCATGGATCTTTGACTATTCTAGCTAATAGTTGTCTTTGAGTTTACAATAATAATAGTAATTAGGCTTTCCTATCCCGAAGGTTCGATGCCGCTACCTCCAAACTCTGCTAGGTATTTTGTATTCTTCTTGTCTTCTATTTCACTTGAAATATCATTAGTATCTCAAAGCTTTTTTATGATTACGGCTATTTAACTTTCTGTATTAATTTGAAATGTTAATGTTAATTAGTATAAGGTGTTTAAGAGACTTATTAATATTAACACTTTATTATAGTTTAAAAAAAATATGCAAAGCCTCCAATCCCATACCACTGATATTGAAGAATGGTGTCTAAACTGGAGAATTAAACTACATTCTCAAAAATCGCATCAAATCAATTTTACCTTACGTCTTAATGACTTCCTGCCCTTCAGTATCCTTTAATAATATCCCACTGGTGCCTGTAGAACAGATCCGATACTTAGGGTTGCATCTCGACAAAAGATTAACCTAGAATCATCTTACAAGACTGAAAAGACAAGATACCGCTCGACGTTTCACTTCAACATTTACTAGACAAACGGTGTAAGCTCCCAATTAACTACAAAAGACTTATATAGATGACCATTATACGACCTATTTGGACTTACGGAGTAGAGCTTTGGGGCTCCACTAGGCCATCGAATTCCTCTCGTATCCAATCCCTACAATCCGAAATCCTTCGGAAAATCATCAATGCTGCTTATTTTGTTAAGTCATCCATAATGACGTCGATGTCCCATTTGTTGCTGATTTGACCCGAACCCGGTATCTATCCTTTCATAACAAACTTCATCTCCACTCAAACCTTCTAGTTTCAAACATAGCTTCCTCTTCAATTTCCGATAATCCTCCGAGGGGTCTGAAAAGAAGATGTGGGTAGTTTCTCTACTTGTCATTATGTATCACTTAGCCTATTTACTTGTTATATTATTGTAATATAGTCTTAAATATCAATAAATAAATAATAATTAAAAAAATTATGAATATATATATGTTTTAGTTTTTGCCCTGCTTAAGAAGCAAATATATTAATAATTGACCTAGCACTTAAAATATAGCAATGTAATAATTCGTAGGCTCGATGGCCATTCCACTAATCATTTATAAATCTCCATCCACGGACTACTACCTAAAATCTTTTATATCACTTTTAGCGCTATCCTCCCGTTTACGCCTCTCTCGTATGGTCAACAGCCCGGCTTCTACAAGCTAAGAAACCAATGATATTCCTATCTTTCTGATATAACCGCTTTCAGTTCATTGTGTTCACATCTATACTGGAGGTATTATCTTAGCATATACGTTTTATTTTTACGATCCTTAGGACAATGCAGGGCTAATACCCTTGCTAAATGCTAAAGCCGTGTGTGCTCCATGCCCTAGGGCCGCCTTAAGCCCTGTTACCTTCCTTTATTATCGCTTATAATATACTGGCTCGCTGGCATTTAAAGGCCATGTGTGCACACCTCGGCGCCTCTTCTCTTCATTAGTAATTATCTCCAAGTTCATATATAACTAAAACCTTTACAGCCCATTAGGGATCTTGGAATTCTGTACATGATTGGGACTTTACTGTTTCTAGGACAACAGTTGTGCAGGGAGGCAATTTGTAAAAAATCATACTCTACCTCCAGGTTTCCCCCAATTTATGGTATCCACTTTATAAAGGGTGGGTGAGCCATCCTAAGACTTGTTGCAGGTGTCGGCGTCAAGTCTTAGGGTTCGCGAATTCTTTAATTCCATTTATTATTGTTGGAAATCTCCATAAAACAGTTATTTAAATATTAAAAATTGTTCATTGAATATAATTGTTAAATACTATAGAGCTAACTATAGGAGGAGCGGAGTGCCTCAGTGGTAGACCACTGAGTTACCATGCCGGAAATCCTGGTTCGAATCCCGCTGCAGGCAGTACTTTTATTTAGTCTGTTTGCAGCGCGCGATGAATCATATCGGATCTATGATCCTCCTGGGACTCACCCAGCCTCTATAAACTATAAAAATAGGGTACCCAAAATAAGGGGGGGATCTGGCGGTTGAGCGTGACCTTAGAACAAGTCACCTCCTTGCAGAACCGTTGTCCATGAAACAGTACAGTCTCTACCATGTACTGAACCCCAGACCCGTTCACGGGTTGTAGTGGTACAGGATATAATAACCATAAAATCTGTACATCGGAGATAAAGGACACCATGAAACATTTTTGTAATTTTGAATTTGTTTTTTTTTCTTTGATTTAATAAAATTTATTTACTTGTTGCTTATAAAAACATCTAAAAATAATAAAAGTTAGCATTTTTATTCTCATTGATAAGTAATTTGAATTATTGGTCATAGTATTTATTTATTACAATACTTAAAATATTCGCTATTATTTGGACTGGGTATCCTAGACACTAATATAATGTTACGAACAGAGGGGCAGAGGGGCCGGCTAGACTAGACTCATCGGGATTTGGGTGGAATGTTCTAGGTGTCCCCACCCCAATCTCCCTTGTTTATATAAAAAGGCCAGCGGTTTTGGCTGGACCAGTCAGTAATAAGCAGTCGTTAACTAGTGACAGTGCGTGTGAGTTACAGTGAGTGAGTATCAGTCTGTAGTAAGTGAGTTAGTATCAGTCTGTAATAAATGCTTAGTGAGCAACAGTGACAATTAGTGGCCGTGTAATAAGTGTAATAAACTGTGTGTCAGTTTGCCATATTTGGAGAGTCTTACGGTCGGTGGACTTTAGTTAGCGAACTGTATGTAAGTGTTAATTTGTAATTGTAAACTATAGTGTAATATTATTGTATTTGTACAAATTTATATAAATAGTTTAGTTATTTAGTATTACCAATATCTTATATTGTTTGTATATTATTTTAGAAATAAGATAACATTTAGTAGAATATTGTTATTGTAAATTGATATTAGTTTAATAATTTAATTGTTTTAAATAATCTCATTGCATTCTTTTTAATTTGTTAATAAATATTAGATTCTTGAATTAAGTAATAGTTTAGTCCATTTTACACCCGGTAGCCCGTAACAATAACCTTAAAAATTTTTAGGACAATCTGAAAAAATCATTCGAAACATACATTTTCTGATAAAACATTCTCAGAATAGCAGGAAATTTCTCTATTATATAAAAAATGTTTATAATGATGTAATATTTTATCGGCGTTACCTTGCAACGGATCGATGAATTACTTCTTGTTTTGTCTTTTGTCGTGCTCTATCAGTTAAATTTTAAATATTTTTATAGATCGTCAAATCCCTAAGCCACCGTTCCTATTTTAAAACGTTACACAAAAATATAACACTGTGTTTTTATTTACATGAAAAAAACCCCGAATTCATTGATTTAATAAATAAAACTAGCGAAGTCTTATTCCAATATCTTGATTTTCGGACTGTTAGTGAGGTAAATTATTACATTTTTCTTATAAACTACATAAATAAATCTTACCTAAAATTTTGTTTAATACAAAGTACTCTATATCTCAATGCAATACTGAGTGTGTACTCATATTATAATAGGCTCACTGGGTGGATACAAAATTAATATTAAACTGAATTTAAATTTCTAGAATGATATCGGGTCAGCTCTACTAGAGCGTTAAGTACCTATTGTAGTGCAATTAAATGGACAGTTCTAGAATTTGTGAAATAAAGGTCTTGCGGACAGGGGTTAGTCATGGTAATATTTAAATATTTAAGTTTGTAAAAAAAAAAAACTGTACCACTACAACTCCTGAAGTCTTGGCTTTACTGTTGTGCCGAGAGGTAATTCGTCCAAGATCACGCTCAACCGCCAGCTTTTCCTTCTAAATTTGTCTAAACCGTTTAATATTATTTTCTCTATTTTTATTTATTTACTGGAAATATATAATATAGTTATTACTTTATCGATGTGGAGGTGGCATATGGTCAGAATGTATCCTTCCATCTTCCAGATCTTGCCCATCTTCTTGATAGGTCGCCAAATCTCTCCCCATTCCCGTCTTTCTCTCACGACTCACTTCCTCTCTCTATTCCTGGGTTTGCCAACACGTTTTACTTTCTTTTTTTTATTATTTTATAAAATAATATTACTTTTCTGGCCGGAAGCCCATTTTGAAACTCGTATGTAAGCGTTTTAACTTTTATTTAGTTTTTATTTTATTTAAACTTTTTATTTTTGTTCAAGCATAATACAGTTTCTTGAACTAATATTTAAAAACCAAGTATATTCAATAAGTTTGAATGAATATTGGTTGATCGATTAACATATCGTCGCTGTCAAAACAATACCGCCAAACACTTCGGGCGATTTTACAAGAGAGAAAAAAAAACCGCGTCGACTGTAGACTTGGCAATTTTTGAACTATTGAAGAGAAGTATCAAAAAATCATGTTCAGCCATGTTGCTGACCTTAATACGTGCCATCCTAAGTGTGTAATTCAACCTGTAGAATGCGTTACCGTTACTACCTCATTTTCATAAAAAGTTGTAGATAGGTATTGTTTTGACGATATATGGATGTG
The DNA here is from genome assembly GCA_964056705.1 of Troilus luridus. Classification (NCBI taxonomy): domain Eukaryota; kingdom Metazoa; phylum Arthropoda; class Insecta; order Hemiptera; family Pentatomidae; genus Troilus; species Troilus luridus. The sequence continues at coordinate 44,108,546 of OZ057417.1, read as the reverse complement.
AAAAAGTTCCGAATAGAGGTCAAAATATATTCTCAAATAGTATTAAATTAATAATTAGACACCATCAGTATGTATAAGGGTTAAAAAAACGAGAAAATAAAAAAAAATGTAAAAATTATGTAATAGGAATGACACAGGACATATTTGAAATATACATCAGTAATAATAAAAAAAAGAAAAGAAACCTGTACCACTAAATCCTGTGAACAGGCTGGGGTCCAGTACATGGTAGAAATGACTTGTGCTAGGTCACGCTCAACCGCCATATTTTTCCCACTTATTTCGGGTACTCTAATTTTATAATAATTTATAGAGGCTGGGTGAGCCCTAGGAGGGTCCTAGATCCTATATGAACCATCTCCGGCTGGAAACAGACTAAATAAAAGTATTGCCCGCAGCGCGGTTTGAACCCGGATTTCCGGCATGGCAACTCAGTGCTCTACCATAATAGTATATTAAAAAAATGGTAAAAATATTAATATCTACATCTTATATAGAAAAGGATTTTATTAATATTTTATTTTACATATGGAAGCGAGTTGTAAAAATTAAATTAATTGAAAAGAGATTTGAACATTCTTTTTAACGCGCCGAAAATACGCAATATTGCCTCTATGCAATTATGAGAATTTTTGTAATTTGAAAAATAATAGAATTGGAACAATGGTTGTCTGTCACTATGCGGACAGGGGGTATTAACTGTTATAATAAAATTATAACGATAGATTAATTAATACTATTAATTAATTAATAATTAATAAAAGAGATTAAATATATGGAGACATTCTAGATACTGTAAAATAAAATAAAATAAAAATTCTAAGAACATATTACCTTTATGATAACAACTATTAGGGGTTAATATTAGTTAGCATAACAACCTTCTATGCCTTAGATATCCCGGGAGATGGTCTTAGTATTTTTTATTGGGAGTTAAAAAATCTTTGATTAAGCCGTCCTTTGGAAAGAACGTAAAATAGCGGTCCCGATCCTGTGCGTTGTCAGGTGCTCGTTTAAGTTCCGTTCAGGATTCCCACTGTAGCTTCGTCCGATTAGCCATATCAGCATAAAGTGACGAAAAATAAACAGACAACAAACGAACATAATATCTTTTATAGTAATAAGTATTTCGGGTCATATGTGGTGTATTGGTTAGCATAAGAACCTTCTATGCCCAAGACCGTGGCTTCGCAGCCGGGAAGGTGGCTTTAGGCTATTTTAAGGGAATAAATCAAAAGATGTGACTTAAAATTCCTGAGTCTTTAAGTTGTAAGGTATTCCTTAAAGATCCCAATCCTAAATTATAACTGGGTTGGAAAAATTTAAGTCTCCCACTGTAGCTTCGTCCGATTAGTTATAGCACCATAAAATAACTAAATGAAACAAACTTATCTTATATCTTAATATTTATAAAAATTGTAATTATTATAATAATAAAAGAAACATTTATCCTAATTGAAGCGTTTGCAGAAACCGGTATCTTTAGGGACTTAGTCCCACCATCAGAGCCTTATGTGACCCAACCAATTTCCCAAAGTAGAAATCAATTCTGGTCCGGAACAGTTCGCGGCTCGATTGGAAACCATCAGAAAATCATTAGATGCTATTCCTCGTGCCTTGATTATTTATTCCTAGCAATAAAATGATATATGTTAGTTCAATGCGAAAACGAGTCATATGTTTAATGTAAATAAATGTGCATGTGTACATATATTAGTTATCCCATTATAACAGCGTTTATTAATGCCCTGTACTGTATGTTCTCACTGGTCATCCATTAACATTTTATATATAAAATTTTTATATCCGTATGATCCTCATGAACTTATTGCATAACTTTTTAAAATATAATTTGTAGTCCAGAAAAAAAAACGTTTATCACTTAAATGTCAGTACCGTGTCAAGTTCGTTTCTAGATTTTACCGATGAATTCATTATATTAGGATTAATGGTCTAAACTAATTAATCCATAAATCTTAATGTTCAATCCATAAATAAATTTAATAATTTTTCTGAAGAATGTTTACCGTATTTCATGCCTGTACAGTGGCAAGGAAATTTGAAAATTTATTATTTATCTCGGTATTTTAAAGTTGTAGTGAATTTCTTTTGTACTTTTATTTTCAAAATAAAAATGAGTAATATTAGCTAATAAAAAGCTATAAAAGTAAAATCGTAGAACTAAAAAAATTTTATTTTGAAGAGAAAAGATTTGTCCAGGGCCGAGATTCGAACCCGGGTCTCCCGCGTCTCTATCGTGGTGCTCTGCCAACTTAGCTAGCAGATTTTACTTCTCATTCATTGAACATGGTTTACCCTACACCTTGCTTGTAATATATTCCATGCATCTATTATTGTACCTCTTCTTCCTCTCATAATATTCACAATAAGTCGATGTTTTATAGAGTCACGGTGATTATGTGTACACAATCTTGGTTGAATGGAGAGTTGAGGACTGGGGAAACCGGTCTTAGCTGACCGGATGTCACCTATTCACCCATTCACCTGCTCAATCGTTACGGTATTTAAAGTCCTATCCCGGTGTAGGTTTTTTTTTTTTAGTTGTTTTTTTAACAAAAAGAAATCTCTGGAATTTTCATAAATTCTTTGATGCGCGGTCATAATGAAGTCAAGCTTATTTTGACTTAAGCCCTTATGACCGCGTATCAAAGAATTATCAACCTGACCTGTAACCATTACGACCCGTGAACGAGTCTGGGGTTCAGTGCATGGCAGGGACTGTACTGTTTCATGGAGAACGGTCACGCTCAACCGCCATGTTTTTCCCCCTTAGTTTGGGTACCCTATTTTTACAATATTTTATTCAGGCTGGGTGAGCCCCATACAATTATCAATACTAAGGGAAACATCTGAGGGGTAGATCGAAGCGTAGGTGGAAGGATTGCGTTAAAAGTGATCTGGTGGAGTTGTGTTTGGGTAGTGGTCCGTGAACGGAAGTTTGTAAGCAGAGATTATTGGTATCGGCATCGAGGTGTTAAGGTTCGCTCAGCCTTATTATTATTTTTATTAATACTAATAACAAGATTAATAATGGTACGGTTTTTTAAGTACGATGAAATAATTCCATACGATTCCTTCATTTAAACAAGAATACTGTATCCGTCTATGAAATTATTTATACCCTCCTAGAACTGTCCAGTCTCTACAAAGTGAATTAACTTAATTGAGGTAAAAACCTCGCAGTTGAGAGAGATCTCTTTGTATAACCGCTGTATTAGACACAGTACAGTCTCTATCATGTACTGACTCTCCATGGGTTGTAGTGGTACAGGTTTTTTTGTTCCGTTGATCCTAACTGATTGTAATTTTCATTTATTAAATAGTCATCAAGTTATATATTTTATTTAGACTGGGTGTTTTATATGGTTCATATTAGATGATAGAATGCGCATGATCGTTACCAAAAATAGAATTAATCATTAATCTTTTGTTATTTTTAATTGACTTAGGGCTTAATAGATAATTTATTTTTTACTTAGTTAATAGAATAGTGGAACAGTTTTTTTTTAACATTTGTGGTGTTTCGTTTTCCTGATTAGTCTAGAATATATAGTGTTAATGGTTCTTAAAAAATCTTTTATTGTTCAATCAGATGATAATATATTGTAGTTTATACAATGCTTCTTTAAAATTCAGTAGGAATAATGTGTTGATTTGAAGCCAGAATGATTTAATCATTAACACGTCTACTCTCCCAAAATTGTACGAGCATTCTTTAACAAATCTATTATCAGTCGTGTTTATGTGTACATAATACTGAATAAATGTTTCATGTTAACCCTACTTAAAAAGAAATGTATCGTTTATGTTTCAATTGTACTTCTAAGTTTTTTTAATTATTCAAGATCTTTTTTATTGATTTTATTTTTTAGGGATACCTCTTTCAAAATGAACGAACCATTTTGGTGTATGACAATTCGTTCCATTATTTATTATGGAATCCACCGGTTTAGCTCTGGTCGAATGACGAATTTCTAGCTTTGAGCTGATCAAAGCCTTGAAATATTTATTAAGGGTTGGGGGTTGCGCTGTCCTCTAATCAATCACGCGTCACCACGTGGTTCAATAAGATATAAATATATATTATTCACCTCTTTTTAATTGCTCCAATCCCGACATCTCTATTCTCAGGGCATCGCTGGTACCCGGGCCAGAACGAGTTGTTTTATTCAGAGACTGGCATTTGGGTTAGTGATACCAAGCCTATTTATTTAGTAATGAAAGTAGGCAGAAACATATAATGTTTAATTATCTTTTGTTCATTTAAGGTCACTTGATGCTGCTATGGCTAATCGGAGGATGCTTTAGTGGGAGTCCTAAGTTTTACCTATCCAGGTATAATTATGATAGGGATATGTTTTTGAGGTATACTGTATACATTATAAAAACAATAATGATAAGATCGATGAATTTTGTAACTCTGTTATATATCGATATATATTTTTGGTAGTTATTAATTATCTGCATGCATCTTATCCTTGTTCCAAAAAAATACATTTAAAGAATAATTTTGTTTGAGATATTATACTGTCGAAATTGGAAAATTATTTCATCTTTCTACTATTTATTTTGATTATTTAAATTTTTAACATTGCTATTTAAGATAGGGTATAATTTTTTAAACATCGAATCTGACTCCCATTTTATTTACGCAAAAAAACTATCTTTTTTAGCATCAGATTAGAGATTAGTAATCATACATGTTTGGTTACTGGTAAATAGATATTTTTGCATTTATATTGTAAATACGTATGTATATGTGTATTTTTATTATTTTCGCATTATGTTTTATAGCTTATCTGTATAGTAATTTGGGTAATCGAACAATACGTTTTCGCTCTTTTTTATTAATTTATCTTTTATATGGAATGTTTTAAGATTTTCATGCCTATTTATAATTGAACTAATTTTTACCAACTACGATGGTCTGTTTTTTTCTTTAATTGATTTTTAGCGAGGTAGAACCTTTGTAATTAAAAGTAAATAAGTAAATATATATATATATATATATATATATATATATATATATATATATATATATATATTATGCAATGTTTTAATATTTTCTTGGCTATTTATAATTGAACTAATTTTTATCAACTACGATGGTCTATTTTTTTTCTTTAATTGATTTTTACCGAGGTAGAACCTTTGTAATTAAAAGTAAATAAATCTCTATTTATTTATATATATATATATGTATATATATATATATATATATATATATATATGTATATATATATATATATATATATATATATATTTGTAGTGGTATTGCGGTAAATAAATTCGGTTTTAGGGCACTAGTTTTAATCTCTTAGTGGAGAAATTTAGAAGGTCGGAAGGGCAGAAGCTATTGAACGCGAGGCCCTGGGAAGGGCAAAACATGAAACATGATAGCTCTATGTCAGCCCTTCCAAGTTTTTCTGACACGTTAAATATATTAAAGGGCGGGGAATTTGAGGACAGCAGAGTCCTATCCGCTATATTTTACCTCGGAAAAAAATTAAATTGAAAGGAAAAATTGAGACGGAACATTAAATTCGAAAAATGTTATTCTTAATTAAACAAGCCGAAAGGGTAATATTAAATTGGATTCTAATAATAATGAAGTAACTTAGAATGATAAATGTTATTGTTATTAAATTACGTTATAAAACATTAAACATATGTAATATGCCAACAATCGGATTATCATAACAAAGTAGGTATAAGAGTACCAAAAAAAAATTATATGGATTGAATAATTATCAATTTTTATTTTGTTAATACATATAAATACTATTTTTCTTGAATAATTTTTCTTCATTGCTAATAATTGAATGATTGATGAATAATTACTTCTATTAATAGTATATATTTTTGAATAATTTACTTTTCCAAATAAATAAATAGTCAATTATGAAAACAAATACAACCTATTTTTTACATTAATCGACCAAGAAAAACTGGTCGTTATATATTTGGAAAAAATCCAAGAATGTGAACGGGTTTAAGGTAAAAATAAATAAATAAAATAAATAGGCCTTGTGGGCGGTTATGGTATTTTATTAATAACTATTTATTCACTGGTTGATGATGACTAAGCAAGGTACACTTATCTTCATAGAAGAAAGTTATAGAGAAAAGAAAAAAAATCTTTACTAAAATCAAAAGCATAGATTTTTTGATTAATTGTTTTAATATTTTTATTTTGAAGAGAAAAGATTTTCCCTGGCCGGGATTCGAACCCGTGTCGTCCGCCTCTCCGTGACAGCACTCTTCCATTTGCTGCCCCTGGAAGCTCAAATGATAGAGTACTGTCACGGAGAGACGGTTGACCCGGGTTTGAATCCTGGCCAGGGCAAACCTTTTCTGTTCAAAATATTCAAAAGTATAGACATTGGTAAGGATATTTTAATTTATAGTATTTAATTGGTTAGAGTCAGAGGTGTATCCTATGGGATCTAGGATCCTCCTTGGGCTCACCCAGCCTCTATAAAGTGTGTACCCAAAATAAGGAGGACAAATTTAGCTCTTGAGCGTATTGCGTATCATCTCCCTGATCATCTGATATCATCTCTCGTATCATCTCCCTGCATAACTGGTGTCCAAGAAACAGTACAGTCTCTACCATGTACTGAACCCAAGACCCTTTATGGGTTCTAAAGGTACAGTTTTTTTTCCTTATAGGTATGAATTAATTTTAGAAAGCTGATATAAATTTTTACGTTTTTTTATATTTAATAATAATAATAATTTGAGTACTACCACTGAGTAGATTCTCTACTTGTCCTTTCATGTCAATGTATTCACTCATTATATTTACTAGATGTATTTTGTATATAGTTGTAAATTTCAATAAATAAATTTTTTTTTAAATAATAATAATAAAGCTTTATTGACATCATATGTTTATGACAAAAGCTCCAAAATATAGTTTTACAGAATAGTAACAATATAAAATAAACAACATTAATTATTCTTTTAGTATAAGTAAATAACAAAACTAAATCTCTACAAATTTCAATATAATTGAATATATTTAACATAATTCAATATAATCCAGACCCTTCATGGATTGTAAATTTAAAATTTTTTTCCTTATAGGTATGTATTCATTTTAGAAAGCTGATATAAATATTTACGTATTTTATATTTAATAATTATTAACTATTCCACTGATCCCTGTCAAACAGATACGTTACCTAGGACTCCATTTGGACAAACGTCTCACTTGGAATCCTCATACAAGACTGAAAAGACAAGAAACTGCTCGACGTTTTCGCCTACTTCAACATCCACTGGATAAACGCTCTAAGCTACCAATTAATTACAAAAGACTCATTTACATGACAGTTATCAGACCTATTTGGACATACGGAGTTGAGCTTTGGGACTCTACTAAACCATCCAATTCATCTCGTATCCAGTCCGTACAATCCAAAATCCGCAATGCTCCTTATTATGTCACAAACAAACTCATCCATCATGATCTTAATATCCCATATGTTACTGATTTGGCCCAAACTAGATACCTATCCTTCCATGACAAGCTCCATACGCACTTGAATCCGCTAGTCTCTCAACTTGCTTCCCATACTATTCCTGATAACCCTCCGAGGCATCTGAAAAGAAGATGGCCTCGAGACCATCTACTATAGAACTTTATTGGAGTGCTACCGATGGGTAGTTTCTCCACACGTGTTTTCATGTCATATTGTACATATTAGCACATTTACTTGTTATAATAGCATTATAGTTGTAAATATCAATAAATTAAATAAAAAAAATTATTAACTACTATAGTTAAAATTGTAAAATTGGCTCTAGTCCCATTATTCAGCCACGAACCCCGGGGCCATATTGGCCATTCATGGGACGCTAAATCAATTTCTCTTCTAAACTTTTCTGAGAAATTGCCTCCTTCTTTGGGGTGACTGGTCGGCTCTCATTTCGCCCCGGGGAGTAATTGAGTTAAATATTGACAGGGGAATGAAATGGCGAGAAGGTATTTTCGATAAAGTTTCGTGTAATATCGAATGATATCACTCTATAAGGCCCTTATTAATGCGTTTCACTAGGATTAAAATTTTTAAATTTATTACTCTATTGATATATTTTTAGCAATAGCATAAGAGATTCGAACTATTGTAAAAAAAAAAGAACAATAAAACTACCACCACAACCTATGAAAGGTATTCGTTATGGAGTGAATTTTAAATCAACGGCTGTGTATGGAGGTGATTTGTCCGAAATGAGGCTCAACCGTCATGGTCTATAACCCAAATTACGGTATCCGCTTTGTAGAGGAGAGTTTCCGGATCCCACAGCGTCCGTCCTTGGCTTTCGTGTCACTCCAATCATATTACTTTATAAAGCCCTGATTAAACGCTTTAATTAAAAATACTAACTTTATAGAGGCTGGGTGAACCCTAGAAGGGTCTCCAGAACCCACAGGCTCCACCCTTTGCCTTCTTGTAACTCGAATGATATTACTCTAGGATCGATTTATTAAGATTTTTCACATTTACTACTGATTAATTAAATATTACAAGCAATAGCATAAGAGATTAAAATAGATTTAATTAAAAAAAAAGCTGCTGTACCTCTACAACCCATTGAAGGTATTGTGTACAGTACTAAGAACTGTATCTAAGAACGGTTGTGTAGAGTGGTGTATCCACAAACAAGCTTAATATCCACGTTTTCCCTTAATTAACCGCTTTTTAGAGGCCAGATGAGCCCTAGGTGGGTCCTTTTGTATTAACAAAGTAAATAACACTGTTCTGCACGAAAATCCTCCTTCAAACCAAAACATGCTTTCTTACTGTTATCAGATGTGCTGAACACGAATTTGAAGTCAGATTTTGTCTATCACGCACAGTTTCCTGAGAAATTCTAGTTTTTTATCCAAAAAGGTGAGTTTTTTGTGGATTTGACAAATTTTTTTTCGGCATCAAAACATAGTGAAAAAAATTCAAAAGCCCGATGATTTTGAGCGCAATGAAGTATATTTGGACGAAAAAAATTTGATGGGAATATTACAAGTGGTTAAAGAAATATGGCTAAAAGTGTATTTTCAGTTTTGAGTGGACCTCACTTTTGAAGCAAAGTTAAATACTACTGAGAAAAAGGCTTGGATTGCTTTTCGAGAGGTATGTGCTAAGTTTTTGGGAAACAAAAAATCTAGAGACTACCGAAAAATAGTCCAAGAACTGCTTACTTCATATAAAACATTGGGATGCAATATGTCCTTAAAAATACATTTCCTGCATAGTCACCTAGACTTTTTCGCCCCAAATTTGGGTGCAGTTTCGGACGAACATAGAGAACGATTCCACTAAGACATATCCAGAATGGAAAAAAGATATTCTGGCAAATGGAATGAGAAGATGCTGGCGGATTACTGCTGGACACTGCAGCGGGAGACAGAGGAGGAAGAGTACAAAAGAAAAAAAACTACACGACGATGTGTGTATATTTTTTGAGTTGTGTCATATCTAGTATTATACCTGATAGCATGCAGGATTCAATTAATTATATTTTATCGTTGAAAAAGAAAAAAAATCTGTTATAATAAAGACAATAATTTTCAAATACAATTTTTCATTTTTTCCAAGTTTCACCTCTTTTCTCTCAAAATCAGAGGGTGATAGAATTTTTCTGAGTTCAGATTCGGACTCAGCACACCTGAAAACATGAGAAGACTACAAGGATTCACTTAAGAAGACTGTAATCAATCTCACCGACGAAGTACTCCCAGACGAAGCCGTAAGCGTCCTCCAGAAGGGATTCAACTACGCCATCGCCCCAAAGCATATACCTGTAGAGAAAATTGTTACCAATATTGAAGCCTGTATTAAGAACATTGACCTGCTGACAACTATCCGGCAGGACATCAGTCATGTCCTACGCAGAGCCAAGCCACCAAGACCCAACCTCTCCAAAGAACAATACAACGCACTGACTACACTAAAGAAACGAGACGACCTTCTCGTGGTTCCTGCAGACAAAGGAAACGCCACAGTCATCATAAAAAAAGACCAATATTTACTCAAGATGAATGATATCCTCAATGATGGCACATACGAGAAACTAGACAAGGACCCAACAATTGACATTAACAAGAAAATTCACACTATTATCAATACCAGCATAACTAAGACACTAAAAACCAAATGACTCACAATATCCGACCCCACCCCACCAAGAATGTACGGACAACCCAAAATACACAAAGACGGCATTCCTATGAGGCCTATAGTTAGCACCATTGGCTCGCCTACATACCACCTCTCCAAATACATCTCAGACATAATCAAAACCCACACTGGCAAAACTAAACACAATATCCGTAACTCTAAACAATTTATAGACACCATTAAGACCATCCAGATCAACGAACATGACATCCTGGTGAGCTTTGATGTCAAGTCGCTATTCACTAAAGTCCCGGCTGATGAAGTCTTGAAGCTCATGAAGAACTTATTAAGTGAAGAAGAATACCAATTAGCGGAAATATGCATGAAGGAGACATATTTCCTATTCAACGGAACTTACTACAAACAATTGGAAGGCACAGCGATGGGATCATCTTTAAGCTCACCAGCAGCAGACCTGTACATGGAAGACTTTGAACAGAAAGCACTCTCTACTGCAGCCGAACAGCCTGAATGCTGGTTCAGATACGTGGATGATACCTTCGCCATCTGGAGACACGGAAGAGACGCATTGGACAGATTCTTGCTCCATCTCAACAGCATCCACCCTAACATTCAATTCACCATGGAGTTGGAGAAAGATGGCAAACTCCCCTTCCTGGATGTCCTGGTTGAAAAGAAAGGCAAGTACTTAGGACATAGTGTATACCGTAAACCGACCCATACAGACAGATACCTCCATGCCACTTCACATCACCATCCCGCTCAGAAGGAAGGAATTATCAACACTCTACTCAACAGAGCCGAAACGATAGCTGAATCGTCTCAGCTTCCGAAGGAGAAGAGGCACTTGAGAACAGCCCTCCTAAAGAACGGATACGACCGAGAAACCATTAACAGGGTAGAAAACAAACGAAAGCACAAAAAACAAGACAAACACCAAACAGACAATGAACCTGTAACTCAGACGACCATCCCCTACATTAAAGGTACTTCGGAAAAAATTGCCAGAATCCTAAAGAACCACCACATCAAAACCGCATTCTCTAATCACCAATAAGCTTCTGCTGTTTTAAACATAAATCGGGAATTTAATGTAATATTGTTATGATCACATTAAATATAATAATTATTATTAAGATTTTAGGTATGTATTGTAGATCAACTCAGTCCGCAATTTGTAGTAAATTTATTTATTTTAAGTGTTTTTTTTAAATTTAAACTTTGAAGTATTTTATCAGTAATATATTTTTACAAATGTAAAATAAACATCTGTTAAACGTAATAATTATGGTATGTTAAATATAAAGAAATTTACCAAAGCATGACCTGAAATGTGTCAGTGTAATCATACATTGCCAATTCGAAATATAATATTTATAAAATTGTCAGACATTTGCTGATTATTCCAAACACGACAAGTCCATTAAAGTTATACCAGGTTTCCGCGAAACCATTTGCAACTATAATGCAATGAACTAATGCAATGCATCATGTAAAATTCTCACTAATGAAGAGAAGGCAAGCCAAATTATTTTTTTAGGTTAATTTAATCTAATGTTGTGAATAAATAATATATAACAATATATATTTAGTAGAGCGTCAATTATCCTAACTACTTTGGGGAAATTAGCATTATTTACACATATTCACGGAACTTAACTCTTCGTATGTTATAGTGGTAACGATTTTTACAGTACTTACACTGAATAAATTATTATTATTGTGTTATTATACTTGTACAGATTGTTCCACATAAGACCTAAAATATTTTTTTTTTTAACTGCAAATTTATCAGTTCCTACTCTTAGTAGGAATTCTAGTAATAACTCAATTCTACTGTATAAATATATTTTGAGTTGCATGGGCATATAGCAAATATATACAGTGCTCTATTTATCATATATGAAGAATACAGGAGGAAACGAGGTAACTCACATTTTCCTAAATGTTAAGGAGAGCAAAATTCACCCGGAATAAGTATAATTTTTAGTAACGTACATCGAGGAAGCGGAGTGGGTCAATAGTAGAGCGATGAGTTAGCATGCCGAAGGTCCTCGGTACAAATCCCGCTGAACGGGTCTGGGGTTCAGTACAAGGTAGAGACTGTACTGTTTCATGGACAACGGCTCAGCAAGGAGGTGATTTGTACTAGATCACGCTCAACCACCAGATTCTCCCCCCTTATTTTTGGTTATCTATTTTTTAATATTTTATGTAGGGAGGGTTGGACCCAGGAGAGTGCTAGATCCCGTATGATCCATCTCCGGCTGCTAACAGACAATTAAATTCTTGCCTGCAGCGGGATTTGAACCAGTATGTGTCGGTATGGCAACTCAGTGCTCTACCACTGAGCCACTCCCCTCTATAAACAGCTATATAATTGGGGAAATACTGGTGTTTGAGCGTGGTCATGGTCAAATCACCTTCCTGACACAGTTGTCTTGGAAACATTACTGTCTCTATCTGTACTGAACCCAATTCATGGTCTAACAGTAGCAGTTTTTTTAAAACTTATTATATGTCATGTTCTCTTGAGTTTCCCTAGTCAAGTTCTTGTCATTTAAGGTAGAATGTACAAAGAATATGAGGAACTCAATGAGAAAAGAAGAAAGACGTGCCTGAATGGACTCCATAGGTTCCAGAGGATCAGAGGGAATAAAGAGGATCTGTTGGAGTAGTGAAGACGATCCCGAAGGTTGTTACATCGGCAGTATCGGGAACAGACCCTCTGCAATTATAGGTTCCGGCCTCTGTATCAAACACCGCTTTTTATTTTCAGCCAACTTCCATCTTTTTTTATATTCTTGATTGATCTTTCTTTACATTAGTAGATAAACCACAAATAACACAAGTGTATTCGTCTCTGCGCTTTATCCTTTTTTAAATTTTCTTTTTATAACCGTTATCTCGTGGATTTGGGTTTGGGTAGTTGAGCATAGTGTGTGTGAGCATAGATTCGTGCATCGGCATCGAGCCTTCGGGTTCACTATGCATTTGTTTATTGTTATAACAGCCTTATATAGACTTATTCAAACGACATCTACATCTTTATCGAGCGGTCATCCTTTTTTTTGAGTTTACTCCGTAAGAAACGATTTTTATATGTTTTTTAATTTATCTATTGAAATTCACAAATGTCTTATAAAAATACAACAAGCAAGTACACTAATTGAAACCTGTACCACTACAACCCGTGAATGGTCTGGGGTTCAGTACATGGTACAGACAGTACTGTTTCATGGACAACGGGTGTGCAGGCAGGTGATATGTCTTAGGTCACTCTCAACCGCCAGATGTTTCCCCCATATTTTGGGTACCCACTTTTAGATGCTGTATAAGCCCCAGAAGTGCCCTAGATCCTATATAATTCATCTCCGGACCTTCTGCTCGGCAACTCAGCGCTCTTCCACTGAGCCACTTCGCTCCCTATAATCAATGAAACAGTCAAATAACAAATCCAACTTAATCACGAGACCATCTTCTTATGAGACGCGTTTGAGGTTTATGGGGAATTGAGGAAGTAGCTAGGTTTGAAACTAGTGGGAATGAAGACGTCATTTTGGATGACTTTGTTCGTTAAAGGTAAGGAACAATAGGGAGAAATTTGAAGGATTTAATACGGTATAAAATCGTTACCTTAGTGGTACACCAAAGCTCTACTCCTTTAGTCCAAAAAGGTCTTATAATATTCATGTATATGAGTTGTTTGTAATTAATTGGGAGCTTAGACCGTTTGTCTCGTAAGTGTTGAAGTAGCCTGAAGCAACGAGCAGTTTCTTGTCTTTTCAGTCTAGTATGAGGATTCCAAGTTAAATGTTTGTCGGGATGTAGTCCAAAGTATCGGATGAGGTTTCATTCAAATCTTTATTCGACTCCGCAAGTTCATAATTGACAAACAAAAAATACTCTGCATTACTAAAATCCACGGAGAGTAATGGGTTCAGTATATCGTATTGTCTGTATTGTTTCAAAGCTAACTATTTATTGTGCAAGGAGGTGATTAGGTCGAGTCCCCCTGATTTCAGGTACCCCCTTTATAAAAGCCGAGTAAACTTAGTTGTTTCACGGCTATCAACATTGTAAATGTTTTATCTGTCAGGGAAGGTCTTGAAGTTTATCGTTTGTTCATTGAACGTCAGTTAATGTTGCTATGACTAATCGGAGGATGTTACAGTGGGAATCCTAAATTTTGCCTTTCCAAGTATGATAAGTGATTTTTAAGGAGTAACTGACAACATACAGGGCTAGGACCCACATTTTACGATCCTTCCGACGGGCGGTATTACTAAAGATTTTTTACACCCTTCAAAAAATCTTCATACTATCTGCTCGGATGGCGAATTTGCGATTTCGGTCATGGAGGTTGTTTTAAAAGATCTGAATTAGCATCTTATTTTTTTTTTACTGTTATATATGTACATATTTCAAATACATCATTTGATAGATAGTTCCGAGATAGATGAAATCAAACGGAATAATTATGATGAAATAGGAAATAAATAAAATTAATTTTAATTCTGTTCGTAGATATATTTATAACAAATATCATGGCAATATAAACTATAAGATATAAAAACACGAATTAAATCTATATTTATTCAATTTTATCATTAAACTCCTGATCCTAGCGAATACGGCCCAGATCTAAGTGCTTCTATCACTCTGCATTTCTGTATTTAAAAGCCAGTAGAAGTTCAGTAACAACGCCAACTCCACCGGCGGCAAAACATAAATTGAGTTTTAAGTTTCGGCTACGCTACCCTTTTTGTATTAAGTGAATAATTTTGTTTTCTACGTTGTTCGTAAATCTCGACATAGCGTGAATAAGTTAATAAAGAGGAAGGGAAGAATTTTATAAAGAAAATACACGGGTCCTAGCCATAGAATTTTCGTTAATTGTAGGTTTAAAAATAATTTTTTAACACAATGTGATACAAGAGTTCGGGGGCACGCGAAGCATTTAACGGCCAAAACAGATGTCGGTATTGATCAAATGGTTTTGAAGACCAAACTCGATGGCCCAGTGCGTACGAACATTATTCGACTTCGTGTAATAATTTGTAGTTTTTTCATATAAAACTAGATATATGTATTACTTATGTAAGTATGTATGTGTAAATGTATAAATATAGTGCATATATCTATATAGAATAGAAAAAAAAATGTATTCTGTGACCAAGTCCCTTCAGAATAAAAATCATGAACAAATATAATATTCTATTAGTTATTAATTTTATTCATTTTCGTATTAAATATAATATTTATCTGGCCAGAAAGCTACATAATCATACAAATCATGAAATAATCTAGAGTGACAAAACATAATAAAAATAGAAATAGAAAAATAAAATAAATAAATAAAAAATTTGAAACTTGACAGGATTTTAACTAATTGTCCAAAAACCATATATTAATATTAACAAATTAATAATAAAAAACATTAATACAATAGTTAATGACGAAATTACTAAATAAAATAAATGAATGGCTTAGCATGCCATAAAATATTTGGATAGTAAAATTATATATATGTATATATAGATATATATTAGCTTACCCGACAAACGTCCTGTTCAAACGATTAAAATCCGAATATTATAACATTTTTTAAATATATTGTAATTATTTGGATCGTTTCGATTAAAATATGCGTTAAAAAACCCAATAAAATACCTGAAACTATCTTACACACAGTTACCACAACTTGGCCTAAAAACTACGTGTGAGTAGATCTGTACATCTACAGCTTTAATGTGTTAAATCTAAATTTAAAACTGTTTTAATAAATAATAAGAGAGAAAACATTCAAGACGTGACATTTTTCTGTAATTTATATACAACGAATTAATTTAAAGAGAGCGGATTGGCTCAGTGGTAGAGCACAGAGTTGCCATGCCGGAAATCCTGGTTCAAATCCCGCTGCGGGCAAGACTTTTATTTAGTCTTTTTGCGGCCGGAGATGGATCATATAGGATCTAGGACCCTTCCTGGGTGAGAACCCAGCCTTTGTAAAATATTATAAAAAAAGGCTACCCAAAATGAGAGGTGGGGAATCTGGCGGTTGAGCGTGACCTAGGACAAGTCACTCCCTTGCAGATCCGTTGTCCATGAAACAGAACAGTCTCTACCATGTACTGAACCCCAGACCCGTTCATGGGTTGTAGTGGTACAGAAAAAAAAGAAGAATTAATTAAAGCAACTTTTCAAAGACAAAATATAACTATCAGTATAGTTTCACAATTAAAGAATTTTTACCCCCGCGATCGTTCTCGCAGCGTTTCTTCCGTATCCAATTAAACACATTGAGATTATTAACTACAATAAATTATAAAATATCTAAACAAGAATAGGCGAAACGTTGACAGTTTTATTTTATATTTCTTAGCATGATCCTGAACGAACCATAACCCTGCACAGCTGTTTTTCAAGAAATACTACAGTATCTACCACGTACTGAACCCAAGACCCTTCATGGGTTTGCGGTACAGGTTTTGTTTTTTTATAACTAGTAGTTACTAGTATTTTTTAAACTATTAAGTTCATTAGCCTTTTAATACTTTTTTTTCTCTTTCATTTCCTAAAATGAGATTTTTTTTCATTATCCCTTATTAAGCTTTTGATAACTTGATTGGAATTATCAGCTGCTTAATTGATAATTAGGCTATGAAGGTTGACTTTTAAATCGAATTTACAAACTAAAATTTAATGTTCAAATAATTAGAGCCAATTGGGTTGGCTCATTGAATTAGTCATCAACTTTACTGATTAATAAAATATGATCATACCTCTCAATTCACAACTCTTGAAATTTTTAATTCCATGGTGATTAAACTATTTGCGAAAAAGTCTCTTTTACAAATTAATTTTTTTTTTTATCTTCAAGTTTATTCTTGACAGTCCGTTTTTCAAGCCAATTGTATAGCCATTTTAAATGAGACTCTTTGTGTGAGTGTGATCCGCCCGAATCCTTGCTTAACAGTTGGCTTACACCCCTCCAATGTACTGAAACCCAATATCCTTGATTAGTCTAATTAATTACAGTATTTCTTTAATAAAACATGCCAAGTTCTCTTGAATATTCTGTCGAGTTCTTATGATTCATGGTGAAACGTGTACTAAGTAGGATACGAAACGAATAAAGACTTGTCTGCCTGGACCATATGTTATAGTCTACCCAAAGGAGGGAAAACCTTTGAGTGTGATCCTTGCGCAACTGTTGGTAACAGTACTGCCAATATGTAAACTAAGCATTTATTTTTTAGCTCAAAAGAGGACATGGGTTTATGTATGTATACAGGAGGTAGTTGGTCAAAAATAAACATAAATAAAAATTTTTAATATTCTCTATTTAGAAAAAGTGTAACTTAATGCAATTAGTGTGCATTATAATTATACTAGCTTTTGCCCACTGCTTCGCTCGCGTGGAATTTGGTCTGCCACTTAAAGTTTCGTGACAGATCATTTTAAATAAATAATTTAATTTTTTTAAACTATATGTTACTCATCTTATATCTGAAATTTCAGATGTCTAACTTCAAAACTAACGGATTCCATACAATCTTTGAACCCCTATTATATTAAGGGGGAAACCGTTGGGGGTAGAATTGTCCAAATTCCTTTCTTAGTGCTCATTTAAGCTATAAAAAGATCCTATCTGTTAATTTCGAGATGCTTAGTTCAGTGGTTTCGGCTGTGGGTTGACCGCTGGGTGTGTTAGTCAATCAGGTTACAGTTTTATTTAAACTTCGCCTGTGTGGTGTGTTGATAAAAGGTAGCCTATGTCCTTCCCCAGGCTTGAGATTATCCATATAACATTTAATCACAGACGGATCATCACAGCCGTGAAACTTAAATTGACACTGATTAACAAACGGGACGGCTAGAAGTTTACTGCTGTTCGTGTCAGTAAAGGATCAGTATGTAATGTTATTGAATTTATTGAAAAGGATTACTATAACGTTTTCGCTCTTCGTACGGCAGCAGGAAGAAGTGAACTATGTTACTTGATTTGTTTTGTTCAGCGAAAATATGTAGATTCTGCGAGGGAGAAACAAGTGAAGCAAGCATACAAACTTTGCCCCCCTTTTTCACTCTCTTCGGGGTAGAATTTCGGAAAATCCTTTCTTATCGGATGCCTACGTCATACAAAGAACACACCCTGCAAGTTTCAGGTCTCTACAATCAGCGGTTTAGGCCGTGCGTTCGGGTCATTCAGGACAAAGTATTTTATACGTATAGAGTAATTGTAATATTTTTATTATAACAAATTGTGAAAAATAAAATCAATCACCAGTTCACCAGCTGTATTAAAGCCAAAATCCTCTAACAAAAAATTATTAAATTGCATTAGTATTTGTAATAGGAACAAATTTGCTTTAATAGAGTGATGATTTTAAAAAATAATAAAATTCTTGATACTTTTTTTATATTGACCCTAGTATTAACATCGAGGGAGCGGAGTGGCTCAGTTGTAGAGCGCTAAGTTGCCATGCCGAAGTTTATGCGTTCAAATCCCTCTACTGGCAATACTTTTCTGTTTGTCAGCGTTCAGATTCTCCATGGGGCCTAGAACCCTCCTGGGGCTCGCCCAGCCTCTATAATGTGGGTGGCATCAAAGAGGTAAAAACCTGGGGGTTGACCGAGAGGTCTAATCATGTCCACGAAACAGCACGATAGATACCACTTAGCTAAACCGATGACCCTTCATTAGTTGTATAGTTTTTTTGTTGTTTTTTAATCAATATCTCCTTCAAAACTAGAACCTGCAAGTGTTTTTCGGACGTACAACATTTATTTATTAGACTCCATATCTTTTTAATTTTTAGGGCGGTTTGAGAATACGAGACTGGTTTACGTCCCTACGCTTTGTTTGGAGAAACATGACGTATGTCACTTTATCCATACCCTATACTGAATACCCTTTTTTACCCAATAACCTTCCTGGGGATCTTTCATATAGTGTACAGATATGGATTATTACCTGACTCGCCTAGTTCCGACTTGATGACTCCTAGGATCGTGTCCTGTAATGAGAAAAGCCTTAGGCCGCTGCTCATCGGGAGTGATACGGTGATATGAGGACCTGTTTAGAGCTTCCCTTTGATCTAGAAGCAGGTCCTCGGGAGCTGAGAAAACGGAGAGCAAGGTATTATGGGAATCCTTTGAGCCGCACGTAGGCTACGCTCGTACTACGCTCATTCCCAGCACGCTTCGCTACTCTACCCCGCGTTAGGGCGACTATAATTCAGTGTTTACAAATCCTGCCTTGAATACCCAACGAGTTACGTGATCCTGTCGGAATATGCTCCGTCATTATAATTTATATTACAATAGTCAATATAAAAAAATATCCCCTGTGGAGAAATAGGGTAAATTTTTATCATTATCAGTAGCACTAAAACTCATGTCTGGGGTTCAGTATATGGTAGAGACTGTACTATTCCATGGTCTAATATCAGTTCTAAGATTAGAGAGTAGAGAGGAGATGGTATGTTTAGGTTATACAAAGTTTTATGTATATCTAAATTGTATCTACTCAATATCACAATAAATATATATCTTTCTCACAAATCCTTCAATGTGTGTTGACTGTAGTAACTATTTATAAACGAGTCTAGGCCATGCCATATCCAAACATCCTGTACCACTACAACCAATGAAGGCTTTGGGTTCAGTACATGGTAGAGACTGTACTGTTTCATGGACAACGGTAGTAACGGGAGGTGATTAGTCAAACGCAGACAACGCAAGGCCTCTCCATATAGAGTACCCACTGTTAGGGTGAGCCCTATGAGGTTCTTAGAAGCCGACAAGCTTCATCAAGAATTGTTAACGTACAAAATGATCCGCTTGATTCGAGACCATCACCCCAGCAACTCCGCGCTTTATACACTGAGCTGCATCCCTCCCACATTCCGCCATAAATTATGTCAAAAGCAGCTCGCACGATAATCTTCTCTTTCGATTATATAGAACAATTACTTCAAACTTCAAATTAAAGTCTATACTCGAGCTAGGAATAAGTCCACGAAATTAAACTTGGAGATTTCGATCCGAAGATAACACGAATGGGAACGAATGGATATTTACAGCGGCGTAATTAGGGGGACTTTGTAAGTACTATTATCATATAACTGTTCATACTTAAACTTGACTCATGTATTTTCAAATATATTTTTTTATTCTCATAAAAAAATTTAATCATGTCTGCATACTCCAAACAGAATATTTTTATATCTTCATATTGTCTGTGTTATCAATGTATCAATCTATGTTATCAATGTAATTGATAATATGAATTTTATTGGTAGCTTATCGAACCCTAAGGCTCGATTCTGATATTACCTATCAATGCTTACAAATTTCCATCTACGGAACATCATCAAACACCTAATCTGTAAAATCAGTCTAAACATAATCCTCCCACATATGTCTTGTGCTGTGTGAGAAACAGTCTCTAACGTGCTCTGAATCCAACTCCTTTCATGGGTTATACTGGTACAGTTTTTTGTCGGAATGTAACCAATATAGGCCATTCCATATCCATATGGAGTGTTTAAAAAGTGGACTATTATGAACCATTCCGTCGACTACTGACCCTATCGCACTCTATCAACGCCATCGACAGACTAAACTGGCCAGAGCACGAATAGGCTCAACGTGTAATTATAAATACATCAGGGACCATTGTGGAAGGCTGAAGCTGTAGACAAAAAGGCTAATGACAGAAGCTATTGAATGGCTAGCAAGGGATCCTCCCAGAGACAAATTACTCCCTTTAAATTGTGACGGGAAAAGTAAGCGACCACATCAGTCTTGCCAATGTCAGCTCTTTCGTCTTCAATAGAAACGTCTGTTTCTTCTTTCTCTCCTTCGTTCGATCGATACTCCGATACTCTTAATACTCTGAGAGGAGAGTTTCCGGGAAACGTAAGGGGTATGAAAACGATACCGAAATAAGGTATATCGGCTATTATAATATAAGCAGATATAGTAGAAAATATGAAACTCTTTAGGCAACAACTATCAAGCTAAATACAGAAATGTTGATGAATGCAGGTAAGGAAATAGGGCTGGGAGTAAATTCGGAGAAAAGTAAATAAATGGTTAGCAGAAAAGGGAAGATTTTGAGGATATTGTTGTAGGATGTAATAAATATGAACGTGTCGAGAAGTTTAAGTATTTATGGGTCCATCGTAACTAGAAAAAACGAAATTCAAGAGAAAATAAAGGCAGCAAATTCTTTTCATTATTCGGTCTCGACATTACTAAGCTCGCGTCTTTTGTCCCGAAATCTAAAAATAAGAATTTATAAAACAATCATCATTCGAACTCTTTTTACGGATGGGAAACGTGGCCGGTAACGCTGAAGGATTAACAACGTCTTAAAGTATTCTAAAATAAAGCGTTGGGTAGAATACTCGGTCCAAAAAAGGATGAGAACACGGGAATTTAGGAGATTACTCAACACGGAATTGCGAAGCTTACACCCGGTTAATATTATTCAAGTGATAGCGTCACGAAGATTGAGATTAAGTAGTCATTGAAACTCCAGCCTTTTTAGTTATGCATAGTTCATAACCTATTATTTGTAAACTTCACCCGCAAAAAGCTCATCCGAGTAAAACCTGGAGGTTGATTACTCGAGACCATTAATCGACGAAACCATAACAGATGTCCTCCCTCATCCATCCGGGCTAAGGAAGAAGAAGCGGCTGATTCCTGATAGAGCCCTTTTTACAGCGGAATAGGGTGTGTGGAGGGGGGGTGCTACCCCTAAGCCGTACAAAAGACAAGAACTAACAAATGGACACTTATGTAGATTGAGTAGCCTAGAAGGCGAAGTCGCTTCTCGCTCAATCTTCCGATACAGAATACTTCCGCGAAGGAAGTTTCGCTCTTTTTCAACGTTTTAAAGCGAAATTCTCCATAAAATTTGTTTAAATCTCTTTTGAGCTTTTTCTCTATATATCAATATACTTTGTGGAATAGTCGTATATCCACTGGTAACTTGATAATGTCCTTTTTTTCTTGCACTTTTACTTTGCTTTGTATTATTTTCCCATTTATTCGCTTCGAGTTCAACCACATGTTTTAACTTTTTATTTGTTTAATTTTTAATCTTTGCAAAAATAAAAAGAATATTACTCACCGTATATAGTAACTATATCTAACTGCATACAGGTTCATGAACCGACTTACACATACTGTTTAGGTTATATCAGCATCACTACTTCGAAATGTTAGTTTATTGATGAATGGATTACCTAAATATACACATTTACCATAATTACACTCTTTTATTTGCAATAAAAGTAATGGTTATTTTTATTTTGTGCAAATTAAAAGAGATAACAATGAAAAGACTTAATTCAAAGCTATAACTAGTAATAACCAGCGTAACTAATAATAACTTAATTTAAAAAAATTAACTTATTGTGAGCCAGAGTTACATCATTCAAAAATACTAATTAATTATTAATAAAAAAAAACCTGTACCACTACAACCCGTGAACAGGTCTGGGGTTCAGTACATGGTAGAGACTGTACTGTTTCATGGACAACGGTTCTGCAAGGTGACTTGTCCTAGGCCACGCTCAACCGCCAGATTCTTTCCCATTATTTTAAGTTCCCTATTTTTATATTATTTTATAGAGGCCAGGTGAGCCACAGGAGGGTCCTAGATCCCATATGATCCATCTCCCGCAGCAAACAGGCTAAATAAAAGTCTTACTCACAGCGGGATTGAAACCAGGATTTCCGGCATGGCAACTCAGTGCTCTACCACTGAGCAACTCCGCTCCCATTCGTTATGGATCCCTATCATACAAATTTAGTGTTTCCACTGCAACATCGTTCGATTAACCCTAGCAGCATTAAGTTAAGTAAAACGAATAAGCAATGGTAGGGACTACACTGTTTTTAGGAAAATGCCTGTTCAAGGAGGTTTTTGTCTTAGATGAAGCCTGGGTTCGACCGCGCTGAAGGCCCTTACCCTCATCATGTTCGTTTAGTGGCGTGCACTGAGGTGTAAGTGATCAATTAGCTCTTATGAAGCACCATCTGGAGATCTCCAGGTAGCCGCCATGGATCCTCTTACCAGGAAGTGGCTTGCAACAACAAGGCTTCGAGATGCAGAAAAGTTTATTAGGCTTCTTCCGCATTTCATTTCATTATGCAAGCTGCAGTCTAATTGTTGGTTGGTAGACTTCGTCCTCAACAGTATTTATTATAAAATCTCTCATATTACATCACTAATATAAAAATATATAATATTGTCTATATAATATAATATAATATAGCAATTCTATCAACCGCTGTCGGTATCCGTAGTTGAAGAAAAAGCCTTACACATTGACGCCCGGAAACGTGATCTCATGTTTTCATTAGGCATTTGTTGGTGACCGGGAGCGACAAATCTCGTTTTGGTAATAAGCTCCGGTCACATAGTAAATTGATATTATAATATATATGATAAAATCACTGATCTTTTAGTAAATTTCAGCAAAAAAATAGCGGGCGGCAATGTATTAACTGTTGAGGATGTTATCCAAACGTTTCACCTAGAAGTAAACGTTTTAAAAAACATTTCCTATTATAGATTATGAATTAACAGTATACATAGTATGTGTAGTATAATATACAGTCACAACCGTTGGATAAGAAACAGTAACGTCTCCATCATGTAATGAACCCTAGACTCTTTGTGGGTTATAGTGATGGTGACTTAGCAGGTTGCTCATTCGCAGTTGTTTATAATCTCAACCCTAATTATTTTCATACTTATAAAACCTACCTCCTTAGTCTTGGTTTCAGTTCATGGTAGAGACTGTATTGTTTTTAGAACAACGGTTGTGCAGGTTGGTGATTTTTCTTAGATCACGCTCAACCGTCAGATGTTCCCCCTTTTTTAGAGGCTGGGTGAGCACCAGGAGGGTCCTAAATCCCATAGGTCCCATCTCCGGCCGCTAACAG
The DNA here is from genome assembly GCA_964056705.1 of Troilus luridus. Lineage (NCBI taxonomy): Eukaryota > Metazoa > Arthropoda > Insecta > Hemiptera > Pentatomidae > Troilus > Troilus luridus. The sequence goes on along the minus strand of OZ057417.1, from coordinate 44,084,406 downwards.
TTTAAATAAAAGTCCACCGGCGAGCGGGATATGAATTCAGGATGTTCGCAACTCAGCGCTCCCTTCTTATTCATATTAATAAAAATTGAAATTAATTATTTTATGCATAATATTCACGAAAATTTTCTGCTGGAATTATGTCGTTATTACTAAACATTTGGTTTGGTTTGTTTTGAGGTTTGTCGATCCAACCCACTACCAACTAAACAGCCGACGATGAAGTCAATCGGAATAGGCCCATTATCCGAATCTTGTAAATCCTCCGACTAAAGGGCTCCTCGGATTGTGGTAGGCCCTTCTCCGGGGTTAATCAATCATTAAACAGTAGTTTAGGCCCTGAGTAAATGTTGGCAGAGTTTGTCCTTACAGAACTCTTAGCTCTCGAGGCCGGCTCCAATTCGCTTCCACCGATCACTTGAGCTCATCCAACTTATATGCAGGATCTTAATTCGATGTTCTTCACTTTCAGTGCCTCGTAGGAGGAGGTATCTCTCGACTTTATCTTATCTGATTCGGGCTAATCATGGTAATTAGTCAAGTCAATAACAAACTATCATGTGTTTTAGAACTGCAATACTTAGCATCTAACAGGTTCACTGTTGAAAAGCTTAAGAAAAATACAGGGTATCAGTTCCTCAGGTTGACGCTTCGAGTCAAGTCACAACATTCTTTTTTAATGTTAAACAGAATGCTTTTTTTATTGTTTAACAAAGCAACTATGTGTTGATAATATTTAAAATATAATACATGAATCATGTATTCACAAAATACTAATTATTATTCACTATATACTGAGCTAGGGAGCGGATTGGCTCAGCAGTAGGGCGTTGATTTGCCGAATCGAAACTCCTGGTTCAAATCCCGCTGCTGGCTAGACTTTCATTTAGTCTGTTAGCGTCCTGAGATGGATCATTTGGAATCTAGGACCCTCCTGGATCTAACCCAGCTTCTATCAAGTGGGTATCCATTATAAGGGGGGGGGGAATCTGGCAGTTGAGCGTGATCTAGAACAAATCACCTCCCTACACAACCGTTGTCCATGAAACAGTACAGTCTTTACCATCTACTGAACCCCAGACCCGTTCACGGGGTTTAGTGGTACAGTTTTTTTACATTTATATATACCGAGCTATTTTATGATCTATGAATATATGTTAACAGCCCCAGTGAATATCTGATTAAATCGAATTTTATACAAAATTAGTTTTTTTTTACTTAGGTAATCGGGAACCTTTCATTTTCCCTCAATACAGGGCTAAGTCAGGCATTGGCTTGAAATGAAGTTATTGTTGATATTAAAACTTCATTCCACATCCTTCAATACAATTTAGCCATTCTGGGCGACATTCGACTTAACCGCTTATTCACCGAGCATTCGGACATACCAAGAAAATCATGCATCTCTGTAGCACAAGAAGAGTCTTTGGATTCAGTACATTGTGGAGATCGTATTTTTTCTATGCCAACGGTTGTACAAGGAGCTGGTCAAGCCGAAATGAGTCGCAGCCGAAGGTTTATACTCCACATTTTATTTTAAACAGGTTAACTGTACTTGAAATAATTGTAAAATCATTAATTTTTCTGCTAGATTCAAATTTGTAACGTGCTTATTTAGTCGAGATCACGCTCAGCAACTAGAGGATTTTATTTACCGAATCAATAGTTGTTATAACAATTAGTTTAGTGCATTCTAATTGTTAATACAGATTTTTAATTTTAATAAATATTGGTTATAATAAACACTGATAGCACGAATCTTTTAAATTAAGCTCTTCAACTGCATCGATTTCCAGTCACCATTAAGCATGTCTAATATTATTTTTTTATGTACAGCTTTCAAAATTGTTTTTAAAGTATAATATTCGTTATTTACACTATTTCTTGACAATTTTCTGTATTTTAAGTCCAACCTTAACTACCAGCGGCTGTACATGACAGTAGGGTAAGTGCAAATCTCTGTTTTAGGGCAAGTTAGTCCATGTTAAGTACATCTGACCTCTAAATCATATTTTGTTGAATTAACTGTTTGAATGATGAGTATTTCAGGTATTTCTGACGCTCCTACGTTTTAAGGATGGTGTTATATACTAATTGATATATTTTAACGGCATTGCGTACAAAAATACTGTTTTTTGTTGTCCTTAATTATTTAAATTATATTTTTTTAAATTGGCAAATCTTAAACCTCTGTCCCTGACTTGATTATTTTTAAGTATTTTATTTTGAAGAGAAAGGTTTGAATCATTGCCAAGACAAATATTTTCTCATCAAAATAAAAATATTTAAAAATAATCACTATCAAAAGAATAATAAATAAAAAGTAAATTATAATAATATAAAATTGACATAAGTCAACGAGATCCCAATCAAAGTAATGTTCAATGAACATTCCTCCCCGTGTATACATTGCAAAAATTGTAATGACAGAGATGTACAATCGGTGAAGAGAATGGATTTGTCTGGCTTGGATACAAACCTTGTTAGCTCAGATGGTTAGAGCACCGAGCTAGAGACACGGACGAACCGGGTTCGAATCCCTACCAAGACAAATCTTTTCTCTTTAAAATGAAAATATATATTTATGAGGAAAAGAAGAATAATTTCCTCCAAATCAATGGCGCATTACATAAGGAAACAACCTTCATTTTTTTCCTTCACATCATTTAATCAGAGCCCTAAGGGTTCACTAAGAGGCGAGAGGAAGGGACATTACGTAAGGAAATTATGAATTGACAAGAAAAAAAAGAAGGGGGGGGGGAGAAATCAATTCATAAGTTAACTTTCCCCTCCTTCTTGTTAGAACTCCCTCGACTTGTACAAATACGACTTCGCCGTTGTCATAAATTATGCGATATACTCCCGCGAAGGGGGACGCGATTTTAAACTCGCTTGTGGGGACAAACATTGGGGTACCCCCCGCTAGCGGAATTATCATCGGGTTCCGACGTAGAAGAAAACACTGAATATTTAAAGCTGTTCAGAACGGTTGCAGTCCACATCCTACGAAATCAAATCCAACCTCCCCACGATAGTGTACCTTTCATTAAATCGTAACTCGTCGGAGGAGGAAGAGAAAGAGGGAGATTCGTTTCCATGATTGTCCTTGTCTTATTGAAACGAAGAGAAAAAGTAATTGTGTTTGTTCAGGGAAATTGTATTTTGACGCGGTTAAATTACCTTAGCAACATTTACAGTACGCAATTACTGAACGCATTTAATTATTATTGTTATTCTTTAATAACTATAAGTTCTTGTTAATGTTTGATTAATATAGAAAAACTTTGATTATCCAAACGTTCAATTATCTGAACTTGGAAATTATCGAAGATGTCTACATAGCCGTTTCGAAAATAAACTTGAAGAGTATTTTTTCTAAAATCTGATGTGCTTATATGAGAATAAAAAAATTAAACTTTAAAAAAAAAACACTACCCCTACAATCTATAGAGGATTCTGGGTTCACCACTTCGTTGAGACTTCGTTTTCGAGGACAAAGGTTGTGCAGGGAAGTGATTTGGCCGAGATCTCGCTCAACCGTTTTCCCCCAGTTAACGCCCCATCTACTTAATGAATTATTAATTGTTATTAGTAAATTTAAAAAATATATATATTGCAAGACTTACTCTAACATTTACATACACACATCCGAAAGAAAAACTACGCTAGAAGCAACCGATCAAATTGAATGGAAAGCCCTAAATATTCTAAATTTCTCAGCTCCTATAAAACTGTTCCGCCAATCCTGATACATAGGGGTACATTTTGTTAAATAAACCATTTTCTTTTTTCGCTATAAAGAAGGAAAAACTACGCTAAAAACCACCCTTACAATCCTAATACAAAACTGCATTTCGAAAATAAAAATCGTTTATAAAATCGGAACAGGTAAAAAATCTGTATTTGAAAGCTCCTGTATGAGTATCCCTGCAATCCTGAAACTAAACTGCCTGCATTTCGAAATAAAAACGAAAAACAATCAACGAAAATCCCCACTCTTCTCGTTAAGCTAGAGGACTCTGTTTGAAATCACAGGAACCCTTCAAGGTTCTATATCCGTAGTTTAAAATAAATCAAATTTTAAAATTTATTTAAATTAATTGTTACTTTGATGGTGATCATTTTAAAATACTTTTGGGATATAGATAGTCTGGGGGTGCAGTAAAAAAAAACCACTAAATAAGTTTGTCTTATTTAGTGTTTTTTTGAATTCGCCCCCCAGACAACTATATCCCACATTAGATCTTCCAGTCAACAATTTTTCCTCTCAATTTTAAATATTTTTGTTTTGAAGAGAAAAGATTCGTCCTGGCCGGGATTCGAACACTTAGTGGTTTAGATCACTGCAACGGAAATGCAGACGACCCGGGTTCGAATCCCGGCCAGGAGAAATCTTTTATCTTCAAAACAAAAATATTTTAAATGTTTTTATTTGAGAAGAAAAATCCTGGGCCCTAATGAAGCACGCTTTTCTTTTGCTTCATTAGGGCCCAGGATAGCTCAAATGGTAGAGTCCCAGACTAGTGATCTGGAAGACCCGGGTTCGAGTCCCGGTCCTGGACATATCTTTTCGTTTCAGATATGACCACGACCGAGAAGCGTGCTTCATTAGGGCCCAGGATAGCTCAAATGGTTGAGTCCCAGACTAGTCATCTGGAAAACCTGGGTTCGAGTCCCGGTCCTGGACATATCTTTTCTTTTCAAATAAAAGTATTTAAAAATTAGTAACAAATAAATTACAAAAATATTTTATAATCAAATTTTATTTTAAAAATGGTTGAGCAGATTTAGATACAGCTTTTATATGATACAAGTCCTTCATCATTTATAACATATTGCTATTACATGTTTAACTACTTTGTTAATTGTAACAAACTGTACCATTTTCTATAAAAACAGCTTTAATGAAAGCTTTACGGTAGTTTAAAGTTGTATAAGTTTTACCCATTATTTTTTTCTATCCAACTTAAAACGTTTCTACAACCTCTGAAGGATCGGTCTTGGGCTCAGTGGATTGCAGATACTGTATTATTGCTAGGAAAATGATTGTGCAGGAAGATGATTTGTCCGATTTCACAGTTAATCCCCAAGTTTTCCCTTAATAAAGAACCATGTTAGTGAGGCTGGGTGAGTCTCATTAGGATCTGGAAATCCCAAAGTGTTCATATGTGGATATTAATTTATTACATAATTTATCTGCCACAGCTGGAATCAAATCCAGGACAGAAAAGTAACACAGTACTCTACACCCTGAGCAACCCCGATTCTCTAACGTTTTGGATGCATACAAAGTCATTTATAAAATAGCTACGAGCAAATAATGTATACGCTTTTTTCCTCATTTGTCAGTCATTGCGTAACGTTACATAATATTCTATGAAATTTTTACTTCATTGTTTTACTAAAAAACAACTTTTTTTAACTACCCTTCAGTAAGTTAATCCAAATCTACCAGCAATTAAACAAGAGGAAATATTTTCGACTCTGTGCCTATTTTTTATATGATTTGTTGAACGTTTTTACAAGTTCGTTTAATTACGTCGGGATTTTTTGGTACCTCTATTTTGTTTGAAACTCAAATGTTCGGTTAGTGGAAATGTAAACCTTTTTAAAGTCATAATAATATCATTTATATATTACTAGCTTTTGCCCACGGCTTAGCTCGCGTGGAATTTGGTCTGCCGCATAAAGTTTCGTGACAGATCATTTTCAGAAGTCTAACTTCATAACTGACGGATTCCATACAATCTTTGAACCCCTATTATATTAAGAAGGAACCCTTGGGGGCGGAATTATCTAAATTTCTTTCTTAAATTATACAAAGAAGCTATCTGCAAATTTCAAGATGCTAAGTTCAGTGGTTTCTGCTGTGCGTTAACCGCTGGGTGTGTTTGTCATTCAGGTTACAGTTTTATATAAACTTCGCCTGTGTAGTGTGTTGATAAAAAGTAGCCTATGTCCTTCCCCAGGCTTGAGATTATCCATTTCAAATTTCATCACAGTTGGATCAGCAGAGCTGTTAAACATACATTGACACTGATTAACAAACGGGATGGACAGATGTTTACTGTTGTTCGTGTCATAAAAGGATTAGTATGTAATGTTATTGGATTTATTGAAAAGGATTACTTAGTATAACGATTTTACTTGTCGTACGGAAGCAGCGAGAAATTAAAACTGAAAGGATTAGATGTATGTAGATTTAGCGAGTAAGAAACACGTGAGCAAGCTACTCAAGTAGTAGAGTGCATAATTTCATCCGACTTACTTGATATTTATCGTTGTATTATGACCAAATTACACAAAATCGTTTTAAATCGTAAACTTTCGCATTTGTATTAGTAGGTTATCAAAACAATAGTTTCACTCATGTTCTTTGTGTTATCTTAACAACTATGATCATGTGATTTGCTTTTAATTATGTACTATAATGGATTCTCCACAGTACACAAAAAACTGTCTGGGAGGGCTCGTGCCCCCGTGCCCCTCCTAAATCCGCCCTTGTAGCCTGTGTGTTATTTTGATGTATAACCTATATTACTGTAAAGTTACATCCAAATCTGTTCTGTAGTTTTTGCGTGAAGGAGTAACAAACATACATCCATCCTCACAAACTTTCGCATTTATAATATCAGTAGCGAAAATATATAGATTTTGCGAGCAAGAAACACTTGAGGAAGCTACTCAGGGAGAGCCCTGTAGCGATGCTAACAATATCTAAAATATTTAACTATTAAATTAAATAACCGCTATTACCTACTGAGCATATGTTGGAGGTAATATTGATAATGTGTTATAACCTAGTACTTCTTTATGATATTTATCGTTATTTTATGACCAAATCACACAAAATCATTATAAATTGTTGCCTATATGTTATTCTGATGTATAACCTATATTACTGTAAAGTTTCATCCGTTCAGTAGTTTTGCGTGAAGGAGTAACAAACATACATACAAACTTTCGCATTTATAATATTAGTAGGATTTCAGACTACGTTATACAAAGTCATTTTGTAATGTAAATCGGGGTATTGGATGTGATAAACCCCGGGTTTTCCCTCCCAGCCATTGCCGGCCTTATCAAAGTGCATATGAATACAGTTTCAAACTGATGATTGGTCGGGAAGTCATTAAAGCTGCACCCGTGAGGACTGCTCCGTGCTTTCCAATTTAAGTTGTTGCATCCCCCGGGTCCTCAGGAGGGGGTGACGGGTGACGCCGTGTAACCCGTCGAGATGGGATGATGATGGGATGTGCTCGGGAGGTAATCATCGGTCTCATCAGCTAATGAGAAGATAATTGGATGAGGCCTCGTGCCTCGCTTTATTGGATTTAGTTTCTTATCTTGCAACCATCGCCCGCCTTAACCGAACTCATCTATCATCTTCATCAACTTCTTCATCGATCTTGGGTCTTGTAGCAATTGGACTCTCCGGACATTAGGGTTAATCCTAACATTCTTGGACGACAGAATTTAATAACCGCTATGGATTTTAACCGTCATATTTAAGGATTTATGGTTTAAAACATATTCTTTAATGATATAGTTTTAATAAGGTATACGCGCTACTGCCCTGAAGGTGGACTGCATCTTAGTACTATCACTACGACCCTCCATGGGTTGTAGTGATAGTATATGTGTAGTTTAGTATTTTTCGCCTTATTAAGAGTTCTGTATTCTCCCCTACCGAACTCACTTGGATGGACCAAGATGTAAATCCATCATTATGTGACTGAATATTGCAATGTAATCCTAAAGCAGTACAGTCTCTACCATGTAATAAACCTCAGACCATTCACGGATTGAGTGTTACAGGTTTTTTTTTTTGTCAGCATTTTTTTAAGCGATATAACTTGGACGTTTTCTATCATAGAACTGTTAATTTATATGGTACATTTGTAAGGAAGAAACACGATGGAAACATTTTTATTGCTATATAACTTCTTCGAACTTGTTATCTACATTGTCATTTTAAGCAATATTAATATAATAAGCGGAAACTCCCTTCAATTTAGTAACTTAGCGCCCCAGTCTGTGGAACTAACGGCGTGTAATTTGAAAACGGGGGAAAAGGAGAGAAGTAGGAAGTAGGGCGAAAGCTCTGCGAAAAGGGGGAAGAAAACCGAGGGAAAAAAGCCCGTAAAAAGTTGGTAGCACTGATAAGAAGCTGCTGACTCTCTGTGTACAGCTATATACATTTCGCTCCTCCCGACTGGAATCGAACCCTGAACCTGACCTCTCCTTATCTCTAACTGTAGGTCTCCCTTATCGCACTTCCCCGCCCTTAGGAATTTATAATGCCCTCACTCGAAATCCCTGCAGTTAGTATCTCTGTTAGGGCTTGGACTAATATTATGGTTGAGTCTCTGCTTTGTAATATTGTGTTCTAAGAGAATATGCAGTGGATCACAGTCGATTTTTTATAGGAATCTTTGAATAAATAAATAGCTCTTACCTTTTATTAGATTTACAACAAAAGTTTATTATATAATGATTATTGTAATCACAAAACATCGTAGCAGTATTTTGAATAATATTAGTTATTGCTATCACAACGATATAAAAAAAACAACTTAAAATTAGTTGACCTTATATATATGAAGGAGCGAAGTGGCTCAGTGGTAGAGCACTGAGTTGTTTTGCCTGCAATCCTGGGTTCAAAACCTGTTTGATGACAGACTTTTATTTAGTCTGTTAGCCTCCGGAGATGGATCCTGGGGCTCCTCCAGCTTCCATAAAGTTTTCCAGGACAAATCACATACCTGCACAACCGTTGTCCATGAAACAGTACAGTCTCTACCTCGTATTGAACCCCAGACCCTTTATAGGTTTTAGTGGTACAAGTTTATATATACATAAACAAGAAAATGGCCCGGATGAATATCAGAAAGAATTTTCAGAAATAGAAACCAATATTTGAAAGCCAACGTTTTGACTTACGTTTCAGGCCTTCTTCAGGGTTTATAATGAGTCTAACATTTCACTTTCAATCCTTGACCCCAATATAAGCCCTGAAAAAGACCTTCAAGGTGGGTGGAAACATTGGCTTTCGAATAATTAAATAAAATATTAAAAAATACTAAAATAAACCTGTGCCACAACAACACATTGAGAGTCTGGGGTTCAGTACATGGTGGGGAGACTGTTCTATTTCTTAGACAACGATTGAGCAGGGAGGTGATAAGTACTAGATCATGGTCAACAGCCAAATTTTCCCACTTATTTTGGATATGTAATGTACAGAGGCTGGATGATTCCTAGGAGGGTCCTAGATCCTATATGATCCATCTCCGGCCACGAAAGATTAAATAAAAGTCTGCCTAAAGCGGGATTTGAACCGAGTATCTTCGACTGGGGCACTTTGCTCCTTAATTATTATTATATTAAATTAAAATTGTCCTCGAATATAATTGCGCGTGTATCTATATATGCCTGTTGAAATTAGTATTAGTTGTATATTTCATTCTACCAAATCTAACATATGGCCAGATTCGTGGATTCCCAGCCCGGAAGCTGGTCTTAGGATTTTTAAAAGGAAGTAAAAAATCCTTAATTCTTTCGGAGGTTACGTAAAATGGCGGTCCCCAGGCTATTCGTTGAAGGTACTCGTTAACGATTAGTGATAGCAACGTAAACGGGTCTTAACTAAAACAACCCAACAACTAGTTGATAAAAGTACTCACTTTAACAGCATTAGTATAAAAATATTTATCCGACGATGATTATTTATATATTCGACGAGGTACGTAGCTCTCTGAAAATGATAAATGGGTCGTTAGTTTTTATTATTTATAATACTATTAAACGTGTTAATCTACTTACAGGAAAAAACCTAGTGAGAAGACATTTCGGTAGATTTAGTACTGCAGCAACCCTTAAACGCTTTAAGTTGGTTTAGCTACTTAAACTCCCTTACTCCTGGGTTCAGTTCTCGAGTAATCCGATTTCGTTGTTACCACCTAGCTTCTAAAAGGGTATCGTAGGGTTTTATTTTACTAAAGCCCTCTCATGTTTTATTTAATTTCCATGTTTATCCTTAAACATTTACACAGTGGTTGAAGATATATACGAAATATTTTATAATATTCACACAGAAACGGAAATATATCTTTCAACCAAATTAAATTTTATTTCAACCCTTAAATTATAAATATTAATAATTTATAACTGGTTATCATGAAATAAACTGTTTAACGACGGTCAATCTTTTTTGGTAATTTTTTAAAATTTCAGTACTGATAGCAGCGGATCGGCGATAGAATTACCGTTCCGAAGGGCTCGGGTTGAAATCCTGCTGTGGTAGATTTTATTAATATGTTAACAGCCATGGTGGGTCCTTTGGGATCTGAGTCTTTCATGGGACTCACCCAGCCTCTATAAATTGCGGAAAACCCTGCGGTTGAGCGTGATCTAAGACAAATCACCTGCACAACCGTTGTTGTGAAAGTACAGTCTTTACCACATACTGAACCCAGTACTTTTCCTTAAGTGTAGCTTTTTTTTTTTTGCATTCATATTTTACATACTTCCTCCTACATACTTTTTAATCATTCGCTCCTTTCTAACTGGCGTAACATTTAAAGTTAGTCATAAAGGTTTCTACTCGTCCCTGTATTCCCAGTCTGCTGGTGTTCCTCAAGGTAGCATCCTCGGTCCTACCCTCTACACGGTATATACAGCTGGCATTCCTACACATCCTAACACCTTCATTTCCACGTATGCTGATGACACATGTGAGTTATCAGTTAATAATGACCCATATATTGCATCCCGATCCCTTCAATCACATTTATCAAGCCTCGAAGAATGGTGTCGGAATTGGAGAATTGAAATCAATTCCAACAAGTCACATCAAATTACCTTTACCCTTCACCGAAAATCCATGACTTCCTGTTCTACTGTATCTTTTAACAGTACTCCACTTATCCCTGTTGAACAGATTCGCTACCTAGGACTCAACATAGACAAATGTCTTACTTGGAACCCTCACAAAAGACTGAAAAGGCAAGAAACAGCTAGACGCTTCCGACTACTTCAACACATACTAGACAAACGCTCAAAGCTTCAGATCAATTACAAAAGACTTATTTATGTGACTGTTATAAGACCTATATGGGCTTACGGAATTGAACTATGGGGCTCCACCAAACCATCGAATTCCTCTCTTATTCAATCCTTGCAATCCAAAATCCTAATCGCTCCTTTTTTTGTCAGAAAGGAAACCATCCATAAAGACCTTAACGTTACATATGTTACCGATTTAGCCCATTCCAGATACCTACCATAAGAAACTCCAGGCCCATCCAAACCCACTAGTTTCCATCCTTGCATCCAAGTCCATCCCGGACTATCCTCCTAGGCGCCTGAAGAGAAGATGGCCTCGGGACCTTCTATTATAGAAATGTTATTAGAGTGCTGCCAGTGGGTAGTGCCTCTACATGTCCTTTCATTTATTAATATAGCCCTTGTACTAGATATATATATTACAATTGTACAATTCAATAAAATAATAAAAGAAATATATATATTTTAGCCACTATAACATTTAGTTTTCTTTAAAATAATATCGTCCACCTTATTTATTAAAAAGAATTATTAATGTTCACAGAATCCTTATTTATCATGATAAATATATTCTATGTAACCATTATTGATGAGTTCTCAAAACGTTGCTATGCCCCAATTGGTAAACATCCAAGGCGTAGATGGGAGGATTGCATACAGAGTGATCTAACAGATTTGAGTTTAGGTAGTAGTAGGTGGAAGAAATTCTCTAAGAAAAAATGTTTTTTACCGGCACCGAGCCTATTGACCCTCGTGTGGTCGCACCTTGTTATGCAACAAGAGAGGTCGCGTGGATGACAATGGTCATGAATTCCTTTTACCCGTATATGTGATAATTCTGACTTCTAATATAAAAAGTTATAAAAATGATTAAATATGTGTGTTTAATATGGAATTATTGTGTAAGTATAATCTGCACACTACAAATCATTGCTAAAGAATGTCCAGTTTCCTACTGGTAGTTCTCGTACTATAATCGTCAAAGCGGAGACATCGCATGAGAAAACGAAATCTATACTCGCTGATTGCCAAGTAGCAGGCTTCTATTCCACAACCCTTAGAGTTATCCCAAACCTTTCGTGTACTGGTCCTGCTCCAACGCCGAGAGCCGATCAGAAAAAGAATTCCAATGAAGGCTTTAATTTCGGTTTCATCGGTTGAGCGAGCATCTCGTTCTCTGGTGAAATTATTTCTAATTTTCTCAATGTAGAGATTTGTACAGTCCGTTAACATTTTCAGAATTTTATCATTTACGAAAAGTTGAGGGATAAATATCATCATATTTGTTTCTTAAATATGCGATAAACTAAGACTAAATTTGCATAATTGTTCATTTTTTCATAACCTTAATAAAAATTTGAAAAAATGTATTTAGTGCCTTAAACACCGTATACTAACAAACCATTACATTTCAAACCAACACAGACTTATATTTAAGCATACATAATATAAATAAATATTTAATAACTAAAAATATTTAAATTAAACTCTTAAGATTATAAGCGCCGTTCGACGGCGGGCTAGAAGGAAAGGGGACAGCTGCGGACCAATCAGGTGGCAGCATTCTCTATAATGTCCTTATCCAAAAACATTAGTTCCTTTTCACTATTAACTATTTCACAATATTCAGTCTTCTTCCGGCAGCGGTAGGTGTCGGATGATTTCTTGTGTTGTGAATTATATTTAAATTATGTTACTTATAATTGAATTTTCGAGTGTTTAATTGAGTGAAGTGTTTGTTTAATAAATTAAAGTGTTCAAATAACTAAATAATTTTATATATAATGATAACAGTTATTTAAAAAGGTGTTACTGTTGCATTTTTTGTGTTAAATACATTGACGAATTTATTATTACGAAGTCAAGAAAGAAGGTACAAAGTCTTGGCTGGGATAAGTTAAGTAGAATTTTTTTTTTTTACCGATATTAATGTCGGCATTGAATCTTCACACTCGCTTAGGTGTTTATTATAACAGCATAAATTATATTTGATTCATATATTGGCGATGAACTAAAACATATATTTGCATAATTGTTTATATTATAATCTGAATAAAGTGTTTGAATTTTTCTTTAAAAGGCGTATATGGGAGGATTGCTGATGCGTGGGGGTTAGGGCACCCGTGTACAGAAGTTTGATGATATTGGCATCGAGCCTTCGGGTTCATTTTATTGTATTTGATGATTATGTTATTATTTTTATTCATTAATTTTATTTTATCAAATATCAGTAAAACATCTACCAGAAAAAGAAAGGTTATTGCCCTTTTGTTTTTTTAATTGCCGTTGTGTTTAATTAATTGCCAGTTTATTTTCTATTTAGTTAATTGAGTTGTATTTTATAAGCGCAAAATTGTCGGGGGATGGGATCCCGCTTATTTTAATTTTATTTTTTAGGAATTTGTAATCATCCCTCCATTTTCAATTAAGCGTTTAATAATATTTAATATTTTCCTTATCCGATGATAGTGAGCACCGCTTGAATTTTCTAGTTTTCTCTCTGGAATTTTTCCGCAGATAATTTTTTTTTTGTATTTTACGTTTTCCTCGATAAAAAAGTTTTAAAAAAGAGAGAGAGAAAAAAAAGACGGTAAATGAAATATGCAGGTTTTGTGTTTTTATAATCCTCCCTCTGATGTTCTATCCCAGTGGAAGGGTTAAAAATACATATAAAATAAAAGTTTTGTTTTCATAGTCTTCCAGAGAGTTAAGTTGAAAGTTACCGTTTTGTAATATATTTGCTTTATTTAAAGTTTTTTTTTGTGGGATATTATTTTTATTTTATTATATATTTCGAGAGAAAAAAAAAAAAAAAAGTGTCCTTAAATCGTCCAGGAGTCATTAAAAACTTTTTTCAACGCACAGGTAATTTCTTTCTTTGTTTGTTTGAAACGGTTTATAATGTTTATTTCTATTTTATTTGTTTTTATTTGATTAAATGTTTTATTCAATATATTTTTTTCTGATTATAAAAATATGTAAAAATATATGGTTCTCTCTATTTCAACATATACCTAAGATTTTATTTCAGTTTTGCTTATCTATATACTTTTTTTAAAATGTATTTATTGTAGTTTATAACTGTATAATAACAATACATGAAGCAAATTGAATAAAATATATATAATGGTATGGGCTAAGTATAGTATAGTATACTACTTTTCTTAAACTATTGTCAATGAACAAACAGATTGTTTATATTTAATTCATCTCAACTTAAATCATTTATTTATTTCAAATATAGAATTTATTATTTTTTTATTTATTTTTTTTTTTTTTCCAAGATTTCTAAACATCAGATCTATATTATTTCAGGACTCTAACTAAATGTTTTTATATTGTTTAATAGAGCTACTATGTAATTATAACTATACGTAAAACAATGTTTTAATTAAATATGAATTTAGTATTACAATATTAAAACAAAACATTAATCGGAAAATTACAAAATTTGAAATCGGACTATCACTATTTACAAGTTCTGACTCATAAGGGAATTTCAGTAAAATCAGTCCTTAAAAAAAAAACCTGTACCACTACAAGCCTTGGAGGGTATTGGGTATAGTACATTGTAGTGACTGTAATGTTCCTATGCCAACGGTTGTGAAGGGAGGTGATAACGTTTTTCCCAATTAAAGATACACACTTTAAAGCTAGGTGGGGCCCAGGAGGGTCTCCTGATTCTAAATGAGGATAAAACTGGCTGCTAAGCGTGATCTTGGACAAATCACCACTTTGCACAACCGTTGTCCTAGAAACAGTACAGTCACTACCACGTACTGAGCACAAGATCTTTCATAAATTATAGTGACACATTATTTTTTTCAAAGACGGATTTTACTGAAATTCCAAATAGTTTAAAATAGTTATTGTCTGATTTCAAATATTGTAATTGTCCGATTAATGTTTTGTGAATACTAAATTCATGTTTAATTAGAACTTTTTTTACGTATAGTAATAATTATCAAGTATTTCTATAAACAGTATAAAAACATTTAGTAAGTGTCCTGAAATAGTAGTCTCTACCACGTATTGAGGTTTTCAGAGTTTTAATCCCATTTCTGAGATTTAGAGGATTTAAGTTTGGAAATTTCCAATTCCATTCTTATAATTATAAATTTTAGCAACATACTAATAGTGGTCATTATCTTTAGACTACTAGTGCCCTTTTTCAATTTATTTATTTATTTTTGTTATGGTAACAGATTGTACTTAAATAATGATTTCTTAAATATTAGAAGCCTCATTTCACCACCGGTCATCTAATCCCTTCCACAACTTCCGATGATCAACTGGAAATAATTTATGAACAGTACGTCCCTACTTAATAGGATTTAATACGCAGAAGCTGTCTTAGGGACCCTCCTTAAATATTACACAACGGGCAGATTAAGTTGCCCCTCGATTGTGTTTATTTATTTATTTAAATTAGGGGGGTTATCCCCGATACGAACCCTTTCAGATTGCCTTGTAATATTCAGTCAAATAAAGATGGATTAACATCTTGATCCATCATAGTGATTTGAAGGGGAGAATACAGAACTCTTAATAATGAGAAAAATACAAAAATAAACCTGTACCACAACAAGCCATGGGCGGTTTTGGGTTCAGATCAAGACTGTACTGTTTCTTGGACAGGAGGGTGATTTGTCCTAGATCGCGTTTGACCGCCACAATTTTTCCTCCTTATTACCTGCTTAATAGAGGCTGGGTGAGCCACAGGAGTGTCCATATAAGGCCACTAACAGATTAAATAAAATTCTGATAGCAAGCGGGATTTGAACCCAGGACCTTCCGCACACTCAGCTACTCCGCTCCCTAGGGTGAAAAATATCCTGCCGAAATTTTCCTTCATATCTAAGACAATTTATTTAATATTAGTATTTTAATATTGAATACAAAATTAAATTCCGCATCTCCCCGCCAGCTATGGTTTGGGATTCGAGAATATTCGGCATTATTCTAAACATGAAACTCTATTCTAATTATGACTTGAAGCATATTTAATCGAGAAATATGTAAATAGTGGGTGAGCCTGAGGAGAATTAGTGAATCCCTTAGCGTTCATTTTTATGGTTTGAGTGTTTAAATTTTACGATATGAGGTAGTATCGTAAACTGCTTTTCTTTGATGTAGTAAGT
Source organism: Troilus luridus (assembly GCA_964056705.1). Classification (NCBI taxonomy): domain Eukaryota; kingdom Metazoa; phylum Arthropoda; class Insecta; order Hemiptera; family Pentatomidae; genus Troilus; species Troilus luridus. The sequence continues at coordinate 44,068,201 of OZ057417.1, read as the reverse complement.
TTTTTTATGGCTTTATCAATGTCTTGTTTTGTCTTAATTGAAAGTCAAATCTGTTCTCCAGATTATAAAAGTTGTTACCGGTTAAACGTCCTGTAATTAATGTAGGATGGGAAGGCTTCGGAGCGAAACTTCAATTCTAGAAAAGGTGAACTGGGTTATGATCTGATGAAAGGTGGTCTAAGGATTTTATATTTGTTTGGGTGGAGGAAATCTGGGTGGTGACAAATATGTCCAGGATGTCTGGGCGTTTTTTGAGGGATTTAGGCCAAGAGGCGGGATTTTTTCTTGTTGACAAGGATAGAGTTACTCTCAGTGGATGTGACAGACGAAAGGATGTTTCCACAGGAGTTGTATATTCGACAACCCCATCGTTGGTCTTTGCGTTGTAGTAACCTGCAGAAATGAAGCACTGTCCAAGAGTTGGAATAAGGAATCAAGGAAGTTATAGGAAAGAGAATTACCGGGAGGACAGTATACAGCTGAAAATGTGATATAGAAAGGACGAGTCGTTCTGGTTACTGAGGTTGATTTAATAGCACCAGTCACACACATACATGTACATCCTTGGCTCTACAGCCCAGTCCGGGGCCTGGCCCCCAGAAGAAACTGTCCCTGGCCATTGTCCACCAGCTGCTCCGCGTCCCTTCCAACCTGATCTAACCATCTAGTCTGGGGCCTTCCTAATTTTCTTTTTCCCACAGCTGCGTGGTTCATTATCCTCTTGGGAATGCTATCTTCAGCCATCCTTTGTACACGACCAGCCCAACGAAGCCTGCTGATCCGTATAAATTTTACTGCTGGGACATCCTTAAACATTTCGTACAGTTCCCGGTTGTGCCTTATTCTCTAGGTGCCCATAAATCCTTTTAAGAACTCTTCTTTCGAAAAACTGCGATCTCCTGTTCATCGGCTTTCTTTAGCACCCAGCATTCACAACCGTATGTCAGTATGGGTCTAATGTGGGTCTTGTAGAGTGTGGCCTTTGTGTCTTTATTTATCGCATCAGTTAGAGTGGAAGGAATAAGGAAATGGGAAAAGGTTTTATGGATGAGAATACCAGATCCGGCTTACGACATGTCTGGGTAGTCCGATCTTTTAGTGATACTGTCGAAAATAAAATAATTAAATTTAATGTACCTGATATGGGTACCAATAATTGGGAAGATCTCCGCCATATTACCTTCCTGAACAACCTTCTTCCTAGGAATCGAACAGTCCCTAACATGTACTGAACCTAATACTCTATATGGGTTATAGTTATCATACCTAATCATATTTAATTTATTTATTTATTAATCTTATATACTGCAGTTGCATTCCCCCCCCCCCCTTAAACACTTTTAGCATTGTACTCCGAATTCTTCTTTGATTACATTTGGGACTTAAAAGGGAATAAATGTGCGGATGATATTCTTGTTGACTCAGACATACAACAAATATTTAGAAGGAGGATATTATGTATTTATTTACTTCTATGTTGAACATAAAGATATAGGGACTCGCATTTCGTCGGATAATATAACCCCCCCCCCCTTACTCCTTGGGAGACTGTGTTTAATAAAGGACAATATGGAGAGGAATTTAGGTGTCGCCTATTTCCTCCTACTATATTCTTTTATAGAAACATTAACTTCAATAGAAATATAACTTTATTACACGTTCTCAATGCTTAGGACTTTATCGCTTAATATGTTTCTGTATATAGTTTTTAATTTGTGTCTTAATGTACCTGATGGTGATAAAATGCCAATTTTACGATTCAATATGATTCTAGTAAGAAAGGAGTTTCTGATATCAATATTAAAACCTTTCTACTTAAAAAAAAGATTAAACTCGTAGATTTGCAAAAATTTTATAATTGTAAATTATAAAAATTAGGCTTAGCAGACACCGTGGCTCGAAGCCGATGCCACCAATGCCCAAATCCATTTAATGAATTTTTAATGCAACCCTCCCACCATAAATAAATTCAAAATGTTTGTTTTAATATTAAAAATTTGAGTTGTGTTTTTGCAATGCACATAAGTTTTTGGGTGCAACTGTTGTTAAGGTCTGCCGAGTCTTCTGACCAACGTTTACGCACGGTCAAAAGTTCAAAGCAAGGTTTTTTTAAAATTATAAATATGTGACTAAATTGGATACAATTGTTTGTTTGATAATAAATAAATGCAAACTTTTAGTCTTTATCATTAAAAAATAAAGTTGTGCTTTTGCAATCCTTGTATGATTTCGCGATAAGTTGTTTCTAAAACTCTACTGTGTTTGTAACCGACGTCCAAGGATCATAGACAGGTTTATTTATTTCTATAAAGATGCAACTACATTGCATTAAATAATTTATTAGATCATAAAATATATAAACAATTTATTGCGATCACCTAGGGTGTAGTAGTAGCATAGGAATCTTCTATACTCATCGCCTCGGGTTCGCAGTTGGCCCTAGGATTTACGAAAGGGAGAAAAAAACCTTGATTATGCTGCCACTCGGAAGAGACGTAAAATGGCAGTCCCGAATCTGTTAGGTGTCTGTTTAAGATCCCTATCATGATCGTACCTGGAAAGAAAACAATTAGGACCACCACTGTAGCTTCGTCCAATTAGCTGTAACAGCATACACATGCGCTAACTGAATAAACAAACAAATGTAGAATTTTAAAATTGGGTGAAGTTGTTGGTAACGTTTAACCAACGGTTATACAGGTAGGCTTTAAGAAAAGTTTTGAACATAACAAGAATCGAACTCGGTCATGGGTTTCCAATAGTCCTTCATGCGCTCACTGCCATTTTTTTTTATCTTCTGTCCGGTTTCATCCAACCTTCTATGTCCTTCGTTCATCCTTAAACCGATTTTACTCTGCTTCCAAATCCCTTCTGCACGTACGACTCTATCAGTCTTCATCCGTCTTCAGTCTGAAATCTTCTTTCCAGGACTTTCAGCCTGTTTTTTTTTTTGTTGTAGATATTCTTTGTTAATCTATAAACCCTTTTTGTTTTGAGAATCCGATCTCCATCATCTGTTTTCTACCACATCTGTGCTCTACTAATCATAAATAACAATATTAACAATATATAATAATGAAAGAAGGCGAAAAAATGTTGGCTGTGAGAGCGGAATTGATTCCAACAGTAGCGGATTCCTGAGCGACCACAGGCCATCAGGACCGACCGCGAGGACTGACCGCACTAGCAGTTAGGATTGACCCTCCACTCTTCCCTGCTTCGTCTAATTATTACCCACACTATTAACCTTATCACAGGTTATTTATATCTGTGGTCATATTTGTGGTTTAACCTCCATAGGCGTTGAGATCGATTCATTTTGATTTTGCCTAAAAATATCATATTCATCCATCATTGATCAAAATTTCGATTCCGGCTTTTCAGGGATGTATATGACACCCTTAGTCCAAATATCTAAGTATTTATTGCAAAATGGCAGTGTTTGTTATATGTCTTGTTACTGCAATTTTTTCACCAAAATTAATTACCCAGAAAACTCACATTTATAATTATTCGCACTTCTATTAAGTCTATTTTAGATGTTTTTACATTTTTTTTTAAACGACAATAATCGTTTTATCAATTATTTATAGTAATGAAAAATCGTATCTTCTCTTATCTAATCTTATAAAAATAATACGCTAGGATTTATCATATTGTTAAGAGTATATATTAAGAGTAATATAGAAGTAGAATAAACGTTGAAAAGCTTAATACATTAGATAATATTACTGTAGGAAAGAAATTCGTTGACTGGTAGGTACTAATATAGGATGTAAATAGTTGGGGGTGCAGTAAAAAAAACACAGCGAATAAGTTGAAACCTATTATATTATATATGTGCCGACGTTTCGACCTACTGTGTAGGTCATCTTCAGGGCCAATAGGAGTGGTTACTCGGTGCAGAAGGTAACTAGATAATATTATAACTAACATAAAACAGACATTCATTTAAACTATTACATTAAAAAAAAATACAAAAGGTGCATGACTTTGTACACGGCAAAGACTGTACTGATCCTAAGCCAACTGTTGTGTAGTGAGGTGATTTATCCGAAATCCTACACAGCCGCCAGATTTGCTCGCCACTACTGAAGTATTGCTTTATAGAGGCTGAATGAACCTCAGGGGAGTCTTCAGATACCTCAGGATCAATCTATGGCTGTCATCTTTCCCTTATAATCCAAAATGATTTGGAAACATAATTATCTCTGTTTCGTTACTATTACAATTAAAATGAGCGCGTGTAGAGTGTTCAGTTGCTATGCTGAAAGTTCCGAGTTTCGAATCCAGCTGTGGTAAATCATTTAATCTGTGAACAACCATGGATGGAAACATTTGGAATCTACAGACCCTCCTGGGGCTCACCCTACTGAATTGGGTATTGGAGGAAAAACCTAGCGGTTGAATGTGATCTCGGAAACAATACATTTTTTATGATTCCAAATTATTTAAGTACTATATAGATTTTTTAAGGTCGAGTAACATTTATTTATTAACCTTACTAAATCTTTACGATAATTAATAAAAACCCTTTTATAAAATCCCAGGGATTTCCAACTTGAATAAAATAAAATTGGGATTAATAGTGTTAAATGATAGTTTCATGTTGAATTCGTATTTCAATTAATAATTTAATTGTATTATTGTTAGTTTTATTATTTTTTATCTAACAATATTCATAACGTTTTTTTTTCTATTTTTCAGGTAAGTTGATGTTGCATGGAATTCACAATGTCCAGGTAGATTTTTATGACGTCATAAGGAGTAAGTTTTGATTAAAACAATTTTTTTTTTTTAAATTTATTTATTGATATTTACAACTGTATTACAATAATACATCAAGTAAATAGGCTATGTGATACACAATGACATGAGTTAATGGCAAGTAGAGAAACTACCCACTGGTAGTACTCAAATCACTAGTTCAACTAAGAAGGTCACGTGGCCATTTTCTTTTCAGGTGCCTCGGAGGATTATCGGGAATTGAAGAGGAAGCTAGGTTTAAAACTAGAGGGTTTGAGTGGAAATGAAGTTTGTAATGAAAGGATAAATACCGGGTTCGGCCCAAATTAGCAACAAATGGGACATTAAGGTCGTTATGGATGACTTTATTCTTAACAAAATAAGGAGCGTTGAGGAGTTTACGAAGGATTTTGGATTGTAGTAGGGATAGGATACGAGAGGAATTCGATGGCTTAGTGGAGCCCCTAAGCTCTACTCCGTAAGTCCAAATAGGTCGTATGATGGTCATGTAGATGAGTCTTTTGTAGTTGATTGGGAGGTCAGAGCGTTTGTCTAGTAAGTGTTGAAGTAGCTTGAAACGTCTTTTCAGTCTCGTATGAGGATTCCAGGTTAATCGTTTGTCGAGATGCATAAATAAATGATTGTATCGGATCTGTTCTACAGGCAATAATGGGATATTATTAAATGATACTGAAGGCCAGGAAGTCATTGGTTTACGACGTAAGGTAAAAGTGATTTGATGCGATTTTTGAGAATTTATTTTAATTCTCCAGTTTTGACACCATTCTTCAAGATCAATGATATGGGATTGGACTCTTTGGGTTGCAATAACTGGATTCGTGTTGACTTATAATACACATGTACCATCAGCATACGTGGTAAGGATAGTATTAGGATGAGTCGGGATGTCAGCTGTATAAACTGTATAAAGGATTGGGCCAAGGATACTACCTTGAGGAATTTCTTAGTTTTAAATGAAAAATGTGCTTTTTAAAATAAGTTTCTTTATTACGTTTATTCGGAACCTGGAGGGGAAAAGAGTATAAATACCGTTTTTTTATTAAATTCTTTAAAGTAATAATGTGCAAAGGTTGTAAATTGAGTTGATAAGGTGTTAGGATTGATAAGAGAGCCTCCTACGCTGAATAGACCTCCACGAATTCCCCTATTTAATTTAAATTTCTCTCATCTTTCATTTAGCTAGCAGTTACTTTATGAATAAATAACTCCTGTTATTTTTTATTTAAATTTCCCTGAATTTAAAAAAAAAGTTATTAGATACTGAAGTATTTTAGGAAACGTTTTCGTCACAATTGTCATATTAATGCGTTAATAATAGATATTGTATTCATGATTTTATAAATTTTTTAAATTATTAAAAAATGAACTAGGCCTACAAGAAAATTACAATACAAATTCGAATACAAAAGACTTCAAAAATAAATAACAATATAAGTATAGTGGAGCGTTGATTATCCGAACGTTCAATTAACGGAACTGATTTCTTGTTTTTTTTTCAAATGTAATTTTAATTAATTTGATCAGATGATCCAGTTACTTATTTGTATTGTTAAAATTATAGTTATATTAAATTCGTCATTTCTCGGAAACAGTAAAAAAATGAACTTAGACTTCAATTCGTATCTGTTTAGTAAGAACTGTAAACCTAATTAGATAATTTCATTTGTTTCTCTGAATCCCTTCCTATCCATTAGGTTGGTATTTATTTTTTAGTGACTTTCGATTATCCGAAATTTTGATTATCCGAACCACCCCTGACAACATTAGTTCCCTTAATCGACGTTCCACTGTATTTTTAATAAATTATGGCGCGATTTATCTAGCATATTTAGTTTTGGGGGAGTACTAAAAATAACAGGGCTTACTAAAATACCTTTTATTTATATTTATTATTTAAATATATGTTATATTTATTTAATATATATTTTATTTTATATAAACCAAAATTATAATAAATAAGGGGTTTCTAACCCCTTTAAAGTTCTAACCCCCTTAAAGTTCTCCACCCGGACCATATTCTTCCTAATGTTAGTATTTGTTTTGTTTTTAGGTAACAATTTTATACTATATTAGCATTTTTCCGAACAGATGAATAACAGTAAGCGAAATATATAGTTTGGAGTGAATTTATTATTAAATTTCTTGCTTTAACCAGGTTTAATTCATAATTGAGGCGTTAAGATGCAAAAGGGGATAAATCCAAATTTGAAAATTTTTCAGGAACAACAAACATATGCATAATTCAGGCTATTATGAAATGATTATTTATTTGTGACAATTATTTTAGAAAAATTAGATTGGCTTTAGTATGTTTCGAATGGTGAAACATGTACCATCCCATAGAGGACGCTAAATTTGTGAAAAAACATCAAAAAAATTAAAAATGAGTAAATCTGGATTTCCCCCCCCCTTGCATCTCCACGCCTCAATTGTTTTAGTAAATATTATGATTATTTTATTTTATTAAATACACAGTTTATTAATACATTACTTTATAAAACTATAATATTTGTGTTTGTAAAATTAACATTGCATACAGTAGTTATTGCGTTATTTTTATTTTATTTTTTTAGTAATTAGTCACTAGATTAAATACAATCACTTTAATTTCACTGTATTGTAACAATATCGTATAAACTAATATTATTCCCGAAACTTTTTTTTTTTAATATTTATTGTACTTTTCTTATACTTAAACTCTTACTATTTATTTTCGGTTAACCATCTCCTAAAATATGATTTTTGTAAAATTTATATTACTGAAATTAATTAAAGTTGTTTAACATAGGTTGATCATTAAAAGTTTGGTATGGTCATATACCGGTTAGTGATGGCGTCATAAATTGCTTGGCATTCGTTTTAATAAAGTAACTAAATGAATTACTTTTTCCCTGGAAACTTAAAAGTTCAAAATAAAAAGCTTCAGTGAAAAAAATCCGAAATTTGCTGGATTTAAAAAATGTTCATAATTTAAAACACTTGTGACTCTGATACCTAGTTAAAAAAATGTCATGTATTAAATAATAAAATAAGAAAAATAATAGTACTTTTTAATCCTTAAAAAAAAAAAAATCCTAGGCCAGCTGCCGTGCTGTGTACCCGCGATCTTGGCCAAATGTTAAATCTGTAATGAGTTTTAAATATAAATTAAATTTTAAAAAAAATGTTTTAATAAATAACTGTTATTATATTGATTAGCACTATTAGATTGTATTAACAATAATTACAAAGATTACATCTTTTTATTTTGCTTAAACACATATCTAATGTTTTTGTGTTACAAAGTATTTTCGACGCTTGAAGATGACGAAATAAATAATATAATTTGTATACAAAATATATTATGTATATAAAGTCGGATAGTAACTGTTTTTATTAATCTGAAAAGATTTTACAATAACGTTTTAAAACATACTATTTACATAACACAACTAAACAAAAAAACCTGAAAAGATAAATTAAATTACAGGTTGAAATTCAACAAATCAAATGGCACTGGTTGTGACCAATACCCTTATCACCAGGTGATCTAATCTATATGAAGGTTACATAACCTCAATCAAGGCTAACTAAATATCCAGTACATGGATTTTACACCCCCCCCCCCTTGAAATCATTTTTCCAGAGGGGAAAAGTGACAATTTGCTGCTGTGAAAGTAATTTGATTTTTTTTTTTTTTTCCACATTCAACTTCATACATTGAACTTGATATCCTGTTAAGAATCCTAAATGGCCCAATTCTTACTTTATCCATTTTCTTTCTATTTAATTTGTTTCCATTCTCTGTATATACTTTATCACCAACATTAATTTTACACCTTATTCTATTGACCAGCGTTTAGTTAAGCCTCTCGTTTAGCGTTCGAATGTGGACAATCTATTGAGTTGAATATCAATTGGATCTTCATCTTCTGTAGATAATTTTTAAGGATTTTAGAATTGAGGGTCAGATATTGGTCAGCTAGAAATATGAAGGTTACATAACCTGAATCAAGGCTAACTAAATATCCAGTACTTGGATTTTACATGTATATAAGACATAACTAAAATTTAATATATCATTTTTTTTAATTCTTCATTAGTTTAATAAATAACCTAAATAAATTTAACATGTTTGGTTTCTTATAAAATTTTATATTTCCTCTATTTATTTTTTTTCGATTACTCCTGTATTTCTCGTAATTGTAAAACAAGAATTTTTATCAGTTTAAATCATCTCTGATTCAGTTTTGTCAAAAAATCACTTGGGGTATATTAATGGTTTTATTAACATAAATTTCTCTATATTTTTAATAATTTTTAGCACGCCTACTTTTGTTTTTTCTAGAAAACACAAACTTTTACGGTGAATTCGCCGTTTTCCTCTCCTGGGAAAGAGACCAAACGTTTTTAGAGGCATTAGTGTCAACGTATTTCAGTTGGTCCCTTGGTCGCAAAGCCTGCAAGCCAACCTTTTACAAGTTAAGCTCTAGTACTGACATCTGTTTTTGGTTTTGGATTTACCTTTCAAAAGCTTTTTTTTTTTTAATACTTTTTTTGTCGGACCTCTCTCTTGGACATTGTTTACACATGTTCACTGTATTTCTAATTAACCTCGAATTGTATTTGAGATAAACACATATTTATGTTCATTCATTTAATGTCTTTTCATCAGAGTCCTAAATTTTGCCTATCCAGGTATAATTTGGATAGGGATCTTTAACGCGTACCTGACATAGTATAGGCTCGCGATCCCCATTTCGCGTCCCTTCCGAAGGACGGCACTACCAAGGATGTTTTTCTCCCTCGAAAGATTCTTAGGCCACCTGATGTGCTATGAACCTGCGATCTTGGGGATAGTAGGTTGTTATACTAACCACTAGACTGGTGACTTATGTATATATATATTAATTAATATTATTTATTATTAACTGTTAATATTATTCAAGAGGTAGTGTCACAAAGATTAAGATGGGCCTGTAAAGTTAGTGGGGAAAGAACAAATGATACGTCAGAGGGATAGACAAAACGTAGGTGGGAGGATTGTGTTAAGAGTGATCCGGGTGATTTGAGTTTGTGTAGTTGTCCGTGTAAGCAGAGATTTGCGGTTTCGGCATCGAACCTTCGGGTTCACCTAGCCTTACTATTATATTTATTAATTCTATTTCATGTGATTACTTTAAATTTGCATTTAATATATTGCCTTGTTTCATCTCAGTATTGATAGGATACAAAATACTAATACATAAATATTATGTTTTTTTTTCTTTCCTTAACTTTCTTCTGTCCAATTTCTATCCGGATTTGATTGTATTCTTTACTTCTTCTAATTTTTTTTTTAAACCTATTTTAAATTTACCTTTAAAATAACTCTTTATTTTTTTATTTTGAAAGAAAATGGTTGACCTTGATGAAAATTGTGGAAGAAAATGGTGCGGGAAGAGGTCAATAAGTTTTTCTGAATATCAAGAATATTTATTCAGTAGCCAACGTTTCGACCCCACTCTGTAGGTCTTCTTCAGGGCTAAATATACAAAAAAACAGACAATTTAAAATCACAAAATATTTAAAAATAGGTTAAGCATGGTAAAAAAAAATGTTAAAATACAAAGGTAGGAAAAAAAAAAAAAAAAATATATATATATATACTATAGAATACAATAAGAAAACACAGAAAGTGCTAAAAATTAAAGAATAAGGTGATATAAATTCAAATGGGATAAATATTAAAGTGAACATACAATAGTATCAGTTATCTGAGTGGTGAACAATAAAGATGGGGCAGGGGAGAGCACATGAGAATTATATCGATATAGTAATAAATAAGAAAATGTTGATGGTAAGTAATAGAAGTGAGACATACATATTACTACCAATGGGGACGATGATGTATACATAATGTTCATGAAATAGTATAAAGGATAGATGTAGTACAATATATAATAATTGCTAAGACATGGTGAGAAAGGAGAAAATAATAGATATTAAATTAACATGTACAATCATCGCACTTTTTATACGATTGTACATGTTAATTTAATATCTATTATTTTCTCCTTTTTTTTTTTTTTTTTTTATTTATTTTTTTTTTCCTACCTTTGTATTTTAACATTTGTTTTTACCATGCTTAACCTATTTTTAAATATTTTGTGATTTTAAATTGTCTGTATTTTGTATATTTAGCCCTGAAGAAGACCTACAGAGTGGATCGAAACGTTGGCTACTGAATAAATATTCTTGATATTCAGAAAAACTTATTGACCTCTTCCCGGACCATTTTCTCCCACACTTTATTTTTTTACTTTCAAAATCTCTATGAATTTCTTTGAATCGTTTAGATTTGTTTTTTATCATTAAAATTGATCAATATTTTATTATATTATTAGTCCATCAGCTAGCTGGTATATATAATTTTAATTTTTATCCATCCAAAAACAAGAAAAGCGAGAAGTACCTGATTTTGGTTTAGTCTCATTAGTTTTGTGTTAACTTCTTTTCTGAACTTAGTAGATTTGTTTTTATAAATACTTATTAATAATAATATTAGAGAGGAAATAGTTGACTGGAAGAATTAATATAGGATGGAAATTAATGGGAGGTGCAGTCAAAATATACACACAAATAAGTGGAAACTGTGTTGTAATCATATGTTGTTAACAAACATTTCATTTTTTATTGAGCATCATATTTTTTATAATATATCTTCGTAACTTAATTCCAATTGTATACTTTTATATAACATCCGATACTTATATTTTCAATTTTATATTTAAATTTTACTTCTCTACCTGTCATACATGAGATTCCTATTCATTTCTTTCTAGATAATTCCTCTGTACTTATTCTTTGGCATCATATTTTTATCAATTTTATTTCTTTTTACTTATGTAACTCTCTAGGAGTCTATTATCATGCATTTTATATTTTATCTTTATTAAACTATGTTTTCCATACTTATATTTCTCTCTTTGTATTTTGTTTGCATTATCACTTTTCTGTACATTTATTCTGTAATTTTTTTTATTTATATATCTTTTCATAATATATCCTTCAATATTTCGTTCAACTTTTCTATATCTCTATATTGTTATTATTATTTTATTTTATTATATTTTTAGTACTATTAGGTATTTATATAGTCAATTTTTGTTGTCTGTTTTTTCTCATAGCCCTGAAGATGACCTACAAAGTAGTTCGAAACGTAGGCACAAATAAAAAAAAAGTTTCCACTTATTTTTGTGTATATTTTGACTCCACCCCCCAACAATTTCCATCCTCTATTAATAATAATATCTTTCAACTTAGTTTTAATTATTCGATTTCTCAGTTTCTTGTTTAGTTTTTTTCCTTTGCCGTATCTTTTTCTCCACCTTTATCCTTCGTTTAGTTTTCTCTTGAATTTCCAAACCACCAATACTTGCTATTGAGGAAATGTAAACACTTTGGAGTTTATTGCCTCGTAAAGCAGACTTAGCCAATCACCTTAGTCCGTAGTGAGCCGTTTTCTTTTAACAGTTTCAGAAATGTAATCACTTCAACTCATTGGTAAAGTGATTAAATTACCGCGTGTGCTTAATATATGCCCCCTTACGCTTAAACTAATTTATAGTTGCTATTGCTAAATCATGCGTTTGATTGAAGTTGATTTCCATCACAAGTGGGCAATAATAAAGCATCTATTAGCACAAAACAAGATAAAAAAGAAGCTACTGTAAAAAAAAAAAAATGGATAAATACTGTTCATTATACGATCCAAAGTTCGAATCAGGGTGTGTAAGATAAATTATTTAGTCCGTTAACAGAGGATGGATCCTGTGCGACTTGCAGATCCTCCTGGGGCTCACCCAACCTCTATGAAGTGTGTACTTTTAATTGGTCAAATTCTGGAGATTGAGCATCATTTTGGACTAATCAGCTACCTGCCCGACCATTATTCTAGATACTGTAATGAAACCTACATGGTACTTATATTCAGGTGTAAATTTTAAGTATATAGTTTTTCTTATTTTATTATCATTTGCTCTTTTTATTTTTAATATAATGTGATAATGAGATTATTAATAATAATTAAATGAGAAAATATTTAAATTTTTTAGAGTGTTATACACAGGTCTTGACTTCATTTTCCACTCAGAGGAATCTCGGGCATGGCTTTGCCTGTTTTAGGAAGGTATTCTTTACATTGTGTAATATACTGGAAGGCTAAGATTTAGATTTATGATGAGGTAGATACGGAAAATTATGTTGGCGATCAACAAGTGTCCCGCCTTACAACTTTAATAACTCCTCATGGAGTAGAATTCCTATCTCCGTTTCTTCTCGGAATCATTAAAGCCGTCAGTGACACGAGAGAATATGAAAGACATACAATTTTAATTATTATTCGTTAGGTTTTAATTAAAACGATTTATCTCTTATATTATCACGTTTATCACTTTATTTTATTATTATTATTTTTTTAATCTGTACCACTTTAACCCGTGAAGGGTCTAGGGTTCAGTGCATGGTAGAGACTGTACTGTTTCTCGGACAACCCCTCACTTTTTTGGGTACCGACTTAATAGAGGCTGGGTGAGCCCAATTAGAGACCTAGATCCCATAGAATCCATCTCCGGCTGCTAAAAGATTAAATAAAAGTCTTGCCAGCAGCGGGATTCGAACCCAAGACATACGACATGGCAACTCAGCGCTCTACCACTGAGCCACTCCACTCCCTTTTTGTAATTTTATAATTTATCTTTATCTTTGTCCCAGAGGTAAAGGCCTCTGTATCGAAAAGTTAAATAATATTTTAAGTAAAATAAATAAATACTGTAATCAATATTTCCAATTACATATCAACTAAAAATGTAAACAATTTTCTTTATGCTGCCCCCTTAAGTAACGAAAAAACAAGTTTTAATGGTTCAAAGTTATGGAAAATTGGCTCTCCTGAATAAATAAATAAAAAGTGAAATGGTTCCTTTACCTCCAGATATTAAAGATTATTTAACATGTAACTGATTAATTAAATTAGTTCTCCTGTACCACTACAACCAATGAAGGATCATAGTTCAGTACGTGGTAGAGACGGCAATGTTTCTAGAACTGTTGTGTTAGGCTACACCTACATTGGATCCGATTCGGTGCGACGTGATTCTATCACATACGATGCTGGGGTGTATAAATTATACATATTTTACTATACATTATAGTAAAATATAAATGTATTAAAAATAATTAATAAATAATCTTAGTTTTATAAATTTAAAGAACCAAATGTTATAACTCTCGATATATTTCAGTCATTTTGTTTGCTAGCGACGTCTCATGGTATCACACCGGATCCAATGTAGGTGTTGCCTTAGGAGGCGATTTCCCGAGAGATCACGCCCAAATCAGAAGCTGGGTGAGCCCCATCGGGATTCACTTTCCTATTCTTTTATTAATTACATTAGGATCCAACGGGAAATAGCTGTAACCATCCTGTCCCATCGGAAGGGACGTAAAATGGCGTCCGATTCTGTACGGTGCCATTAATCTACATATTTAAATATGTTTTCAGGTTATAATTTATAATTTTCCATTAAAAACAAACGTTTATTTAACATACAATTTTGGATTTCTTAACTATAACTGGATATCTTTTAATTTTTCATGCAATTTTTAGAATCTCTAATGAATTTTATAGAAGTATTAAAATGTGTAGCTTCCTCAGATAATTACTTTTTGGACTTAATTGATTAAAATAATTGGTAATTATTCTGCAGGTTGTCGCTTTGAGTTGAGTTACAAGGTTTAACTTTTCCATCGTTTCCCTCATAATAATTTCATAAGTTTAAGTTATTATGAGCTTTAGTATTAAAAAGATATTGGGAAATCTGTATACTTTGGTAATCATTAGCCATAATTACATTCTCTTTTCCATACAAAAGCTCAGGATTACTTGTATTTTTTGAAAATATTAAAAATGAAACTATTAATCAGTGAAATCTTGTAGTAACTCACCTCGAAGCGATAAACTTCGGAAAATATACCAAATAATTAATTACTGTAATTTTGTGGACTTATTGAGTTGAATAATTAGTTTTATTAATGTTAATTAATTCATTGATAGAACCTTACTCTGTCTTTTATATTTGTTGGAGAAATCTTCTGTAATAATTATTTATGCAGAAGCAATAGATACTATTCGCTCGCTCCAATCTCCTTAGCATGCATACAAAGTGTTGCTTCTTCCACTTCTGATTAATTGTGGCTTTGTTTTGTGCTTCTCTTCTTCTGCATCGCCTTCCTTTGTTCCCTACTCCGGGTCATCACTATTCCTTTCAACTTCGGAATATGAAATGAAGGAGATTGTGTTTCCTTTTCGCAGTGGAGGGATAAGGAATACTTCAGTTATATACAGACTTTCAGTCTGAGAATCCGATTCGCTATTACATAATGGAAATCCTCTTTGATCTCGAATATATAATAAAAACCGTAAACTGAATTTTAAAAGGGGATCAGACGTAAGGTAGAGAAGTATAACTGAAACATTAATGATCTTCGGTTTAACAATATAAAGGAAAATTTTTGTTTGTTGTCTATCTAAAAGCCTAAATATTCGATAGAAGTTCCTGTAACTTTCTCAAAAAGTGTTTTTTTATTTTTACAAAATTTATAAATGCTATTCTTATATGTTGTTCTTAATTGGTTCAAAGAACTAATGTTTTTCCATTTAACGTCATTTTATGCTGCTATGGCTAATCAATGGAAGCTATTTTAGAAGTTCTAAATTTTGCGTATGCTAGGTATACGAGGCCATTTATTTCTTATTAACTTTTTATTTTCTTTCAATGAAGTTAAATTGATATTTTAATTAAAGACGTATAAAGATAATAATATAATAATTATAATTATAATAAATAAATAAAAGGCTTAGAGAGCCGGAATAATCAAGTCGACAGTATTTAAAAACCTATGACTACTACCCAAATCCAAATCACTCATATAACTCTTAACGCAATCCTCCCACCTACGCCTCGGTCTATCCCTCAGACGCTTCCCAGTACAGCGCTTATGTACTTTTTAGGATTTCGTTCATTACTTAGCTCAACAATTTTACAAGCTCATATTAATCGTAACGCTATCGCTTGTATAATATTAACGGAAACGCTTCAAATTCCGCGTTTTGTAATCTCCTAAATTCTCCATTGGTCCCATCCTTTTTTGGACCGAATTTCAGCGCAACACCTCATTTTCGAATACCTTAAGACGTTGCTCATCCCTCAGC
Source organism: Troilus luridus (assembly GCA_964056705.1). Lineage (NCBI taxonomy): Eukaryota > Metazoa > Arthropoda > Insecta > Hemiptera > Pentatomidae > Troilus > Troilus luridus. The sequence continues at coordinate 44,052,201 of OZ057417.1, read as the reverse complement.
GTTAGCGGCCACGTTTCACATCTGTAAAGAAGAGTTGGAAAGAAGGTTTTATAAATTCTGATTTTTAGATTTCGGGACAAAAAACGAGCTTAGTAATTTCGAGACCGAATAATACCAAGTATTTCCTTCCTTAAATCGTGCCTTTATTTCCTCTTGAATTTCGTTTTTTTTCAAGTTACCATAGACCTTAAGTACTTAAACTTCTCGACATGTTCGAACTCATTCCCTCCTAAAACAATCCCAAAATCTCCCCATTTTCTGCTACCAACAGCATATTATTAGTTTTATCCGAATTTATTTTCTGACCTATTTCCTTTCCTGCATTTATTTATAATAATTATACATCTTAATATTATTAACCATGTTCAATTATTTTATTATCTTGTTTGTATTGTTTCTTTTAATGATGTCTCTACAAGGATTTAATTAAAAGTCTAGCCATTAATACGGAACAACACACCATCCCAATCAGCTCGGATGAGATTAGATCGTGGAAAACCGCGTCGTTATACAGTGCATAGAAGAAATTGCATGGCTAGGGAGGGTGTATGGGACTTAGGCTAAAAGAATTGGGTAGTATCCAGTAATGGTTGGCAGCTCTCTCCCAATCTTGGACTATCCGAGCCCGTGGGACGTACGTTATCTTGTCTCTGCAAACTGGGACCGACTCCTCTAGTGCATATTGGATCCCGTGGGTTTAAACCGTTCTGCCAGTAACCAGGTGTGTCTTCTCTATATATTTATCACTGTTCCCTTTTATGAATTTCTATTTACCCTACGATAAATCTGTCAGGGTAAACTGTTTTATTTCCCGTTTTGATTAATTTAATTCAATCGTATGCAAATAATTATTGTATTGTAAAAGAGCGTAAGGTAATAAAAGGCTTTATATAGCTGATACATCTTTTCGCTCTTTTGTTTTACTTGTGTTGAAAACTTTACAAAAGTATTTTTGACACTCTTCTTTATTTTATGGTTGAGATTATATGATTTTGAAACATATATATATTAAACATCCAGAAGTCTTGTTCTGATAGCAGGATCCGAAATATGTCTATATAAAGCTAGTGAAAAATACAACAAAAAGCCCTTAAGTCTCCAAACTAAAACAGAAATTGAAAATATCTTTTCTTCCTCTTGCCCTTTAACTTTCATTTTTTCATATGGTCATTTGTCTTATGTTTTTGTGTTTTTCGAAGTTTGGTGGTGTATATTGAAGTTTCAAATTTCTGGAGTATTTATCAGCTGTTTTTATCTAACCTTATCCACCTGGGGTCTAGTAACCATCCTTATGATTCAATAGTTGCATTTAAGCCTTTGGAGGTGGTGGGATGTTTTTCCAAGCATTGTCCATGTTTTTCTTTGCTGTTATTCTCTTTCTACCCTGAGGATGCCTGAATGGGCGAAATATTGGACAGATATTTCTGTCCAAATTAATTTCTGTTTTAGTTTGGAGACTTAAGGGCTTTTTGTTGGAATTTTTCCACGAGCTTAACATTTATTTAAGGCCTCTTTTTCCCTTTTCATATTAATATATTTTGTGGAATAGCCGTAAGTCCACTGGTTTCTTGATAATGTTTTATTTTTCTTGCACTTTAACTTTCATTTTTTCATATGGTCTTTTGTCTTATGTTTTGTGTTGTTTATTAATATTATTATATTTTATTTTCCTTTTGTGTTTTTCGAAGTTTGGTGGTGTATATTGAAGTTTCAAATTTCTGGAGTATTTATCAGCTGTTTTTATCTAACCTTATCCACCTGGGGTCTAGTAACCATCCTTATGATTCAATAGTTGCGTTTAAGCCTTTGGAGGTGGTGGGATGTTTCTTGAGTGCATTATTAATGTTTTGCTTTGCTGTTATTCTCTTTCTACTCTGAGGATGCCTGAAGGGGCGAATTGGACCGATATTTTCAATTTCTGTTATAGTTTGGAGACTTAATGGCTTTTTGTTGGAACTTTTCCACTAGCTTAAATTTATTTAAGGTCTCTTTTTCCTTTTTCTTATTAATATGTCTATATCGATTAATGTAATAGCCAAAATATCAAAATAGCTTATTAATATAAGTATTATTATATAGTTGAAGGAAAGAAAACGCCTCCATAATAGAATATTTGGTCAAAGTTTAAGGAAATAATCCAATGAAAAGTAAACAACGTAGAAGAGTAAAGAAGGCGTGCGATATTTTTTTAAAAAGATATTTAATTATCACTTCATACTCCAAGAAGAGCTGAAGTTTATTAACCTGAGTATCAACCCGGCAAATGAGACTGATCAGAATTAACGGCAAAATAATTGAACAGCAGGAGAGTGGCTATATCGATAGTGAAGTAACAGAGCGTATTGGGGCAGCAAGCAGAATGTACAACGCCGTGAAAAGAGGCTTCTTAAACCGCCGTGAGGATACAAAAAAGACCAAGATGGCTGTTTCCAAGTCTACCCGATCCCGAAGTACTCCTCAGAGTCATGGACTCTAATAACCAACCATAAATCAAGGCTTCAGGCTACCGAAATGAAGTTTCTTAAGAAGGTGGAAGGGAAGACCAGAAGGGATCGAGTGCGTAACAAAACAAAAAGGACACATCTTGAGACAGTTCCAGTCGCTGAACTAATAGAGCGGAACTGGCTCAGGTGGTTTGGACATCTGCAAGAGAGGGAAGACCAAGACTGAAGTGGGACGACGGGGTGAAGGAAGCTTTTAGGGAAAGAGGAATAGATTGGAATAGAAGAAGTGTGCTGGTACAGGACAGAGTCAACTGGGTCAAGCTCTATAATGGATCTCCTCACACTGCTTAGGCGGTAGGTGAGGACAAAATATTATGATGATGATGAACTAACACTTTACTGAAGCTCCTGGGTTCAAATTCCCCGATTTGGACACTTTTAATTTAATCAGTTAGCCCATAGATTCCTATGGGACCTAGGAACCTCCTGGTCCTCACCCAGCCTCCATAAAGTGGTTACCCATATCTGGTGGTAAAGCGTGATCTAGGATATATCGTCTCCCTACACAACCGTTGAACAAGAAACAGTACTGTCTCTGTCACTTACTGAACCCAAGACCATTCATCGGTTGTAGTGGTACACGTTTTGTTGTTGTTTATTTTATACTAAAGCTCATGATAACTTGTATTTTTGGAAAATATTTAAATAAAGGTGATTAAAAAGCTAAAACTTGTGGAGACGCAACTCAAAGCGACATCCTACTGAAAAGATACCTTTAATACAATACCTTATTATACCCAGATTTATCGACCGCCCCGTAAGTCCGAAGTTAAGTTTTCCAACTTACACAACCTCCGCCGGATTTCCTTACTCAAGTGCCAAGTCAATTACACTCTAAATGTGTAAGAAGCTAATGGAAGAGAGCAGAGCCATACAATTAGCCGGAGGGAAAACAGATAAATCCTTCGTCGGGGCTCGAACCCTTTCCTCGAAGCGAGGAACAATTTCCTCTATTGATATTGATTGTTCTTCGGGAGAAGAGTTCTTATCAGGAATGAAGATAATTTATGACCCGCTATTGATTCTTGATTAGCCGAGAGCTCGGTATCGTCGCGCCCCATCCGGTCCTCTCATTGATATCTTTCATTAGTCATTTAGCAGTTCCTCTATTCAACAAAGTATAAAATTTATCAATTTAATCTTCTCTTTTTAAATTCTATATTAATGAACCATATCCTGTGGCCTAGTGTTTGACATTACAAGCTACTATACACAAAATTGCGGGTTTATAGCCTGTCAAGTGCCTTAGGGGTTTTTTAAAGGTTGAACAAAATCCTTGGTTATCCCGTCCTTCGGAAGGGACGTTAGGCGGTGGTCCTATATCCCGAGCCTATACCATGTCAGGTACTGGTTGAAGATCACTATCCCAATTATATATGGATTTGAAATATTTAGGACTTCCTATTGGCCATAGTACCATAAAATGAAGTTAAATAAATAAACAAACAAATTTCATATAAGTAAAATTAATTTAAAAAATCTTTAAGCCTAATTAATTACCAAATACGACCTGTGCCACCACAACCCAGAAAGGTCTTTGGTTCAGTACATGGTAGAGCCTGTACTGTTTCTATGACATTTATACAATATCCGACTTTTTCCAGATCACTCTCAAGCGTCACGTTTTCCACATTACAGAGGATGATCTGCAGACCCTCCAGGGGCTCACCCATCCTTTTACAGGGTCCATATATGGCTGTTAATAGATAAAATAATTGATCTGTCACAGCCGAATTTAAACCCGGTATCTTCAGCACAGCAACTCATGCTCTACTAAGCTACTCCCGTACCTTTATAGTATTTAATTGTTTACTATAAATAATTTCTTGGCAGGATTTTATAATTTTCTGTTACAGATAGTAAGGAGAGCAATTATATTCTCGATGGACCTGTAGAAGCATACAATAACGTTGTAGTTTTAGCTTAGTTCAGTCATACATCTTTAGCCTCTGGTTTTTAAAGTATAGCTGTCAGTATTAAATGAAATATTCAGGCAAAGCTTAGATAAAATACTTTTTATTTGATTTTTTTTTTAAGAATCAGAAGAAAGGTAAAATAAAAAAAAATCTAGTTAATTCTTGCGTTGGTTGAAAGTTATTTTCTTTACTTACTTATTATTATTTTTTGTGACTCTTATATGTTACCATGCACTTCGGCCTGAAATGGCCCATTGTGCTCGAGTCCTAACAATCCCTAGCCTAGGTCTAGACTTCTCAGAAATTTTAGATAGTCTTTAAAGCTCAGTTCTTGAAATTCCTTGTGACCACCAGGGCCAAGGTCAAATGTTCTCTTTCGACTTGGTGATTTGGGGTTTCATCCTCCTCTGTGCACCATCTGCACCGAGGTTCTCGTTCAATGCCCAGGCGATGCATATGTTTCCTGAGTTTACAGTGCCCAGTTGGTTTCAACCATACTTTTGAGGTCGGTTCTCGACATAAGAGCGGATTCTTTCTTGATTTTCTCATAAAGATTGACATTGGGATCCTTTATAAAAATTTTAGTATGCCTTATATTGGCCCTATCCCAAGGCGTTTTTATCTTCCTCTTGGCTAATTTATTGATTGTATCCTTAGCCAGGGAGAGAGGAACCCTGGACCATGGTGCTGGTCCTATAGGAACAATTACTGCTCCTTTCTTTGCCAGTTTGTCGGCCCTTTCATTTCCTGGTATATTACTGTGTCCAGGGATCCAAAATGTGTTAACTCTGTTATCTACAGCTAGTTCACCAAGTCTTATGCAGGATTCCTCCACAAGTCTGGATTTTGTTACTCCATTTTGCAATGACTGACTTAAGATAATAAATTAGTGTGAAATAATAAATAATTAATTAATTCTACTTATAAATCAGAATTTTCTATAAATTGAAGAAAAGGGGCCTTGAGTTGAGTATAGGGTAGAGACAGTTTTTAGGAAAACGGTTGTGCAAGGAGTTGATTTTTCTGACAAATACTCTACTGTGCTACCCATAGCGCCATATTTATAAATTAAATATCCAATAATAGTTTTTTTTTTCTGTTTCATCCTTCTTTGTGGGTTTAATTATTATTGTCAAACTTATTTGAATACTATCCTTGACGAAATTATAGTTAGAGGAAATTATCCCGATTTTTTGCCACTGACCATTAAGGGATCATTGCTTAATTGCCAATTAGTAATATTTGATTGAGACCGGGGGCTCTGGGACAGATAAATAATAGGTAACTAGCGTGTAATTAGACGCCCCCAAGGTTTTAACCTCTAATTGGAGCAGTGTTTTATTTAGCCTTATCGTATTATTAGCGAATTCAACTTCGGTCTTGTTTGTTCGAAGACCGGTAAGACAATATTGTTCCGCCATATTAGTCCCTGTTATGTGTGAGTTAGGAAAGCATTTCAATACGCTACTTCCTGAAGTTGTACTTCGTTCCCAATATTAAGGTGGTTACTTAATTTCGTCGAGTTTATTATTCATAAGTGTGGATGAGAGAGAAATGGAGGGTGAGAGAAAGGGGGATAAGATTTAAAAAAATACATTAGAGACGCTGTTTTATTAATTTATTGTTTAATTATTAACTTCTGTTTGAATTTATAAAATCTATATTTAATTCATTCTGAGGTAAGAGGTTTTCGGTTTAAACCGATAAAATATTCATAGTTTTTATGTGGTATTAGATGTGGGATAATGGTAGAGAAAAGGGATTAACAATATTTTTTCTGTTATTTTAAAATTTTTATATATTTTTTTTTACATTACTTGTTATTTTACTACGTTTCCATTTTTATTAGGCCTCGCCAGTTATTTCATCCTGTACCAATACAACCCGTGAAGTGTCTGGGGTCGAGTACATGGTTGAGGCGGTACTGTTTCATGGACAACTGTTGTGCAGGGAGGTGATTTGTCCTATATCACGCTCAACCGACAGATTTCCCTCCTTATTTTGGGTTTCCACTTTTTAAGGCTGAGTAAGCCCCAGGAGAGTCGTAGATCCATCTCCAATTGCTAACAGACTAAATAAATGTCTTCCCTGCAGCGGGATTTTCGGCTTTGCAACTCAGTGCTCTACCACTGAGCCACTCCGCTCCCCACAGTTATTTCATAATATACCTTATTCTTGATTTTTTTCTCACTAGTTATTATATAATTGATATTATCTCTTTTTATTTCTTTTCATTCTAATCAATTCTGTTCATATAAACTTCTTCCTTCGCAATGTTTTATATAAGTTATTTAACTATTTATGTTAAAGCAAAAACAAAATAAACTACGCCCAAGATCGGGGGTTCGTAGCTGCAGGGCAGGGTGGCCTCAGGATTTCTGAGTTCTTGGTTATGCCGTCCTTCGGAAGGGACGTTAAACGATGGTACCGAGGCTGTACGATGTGAGATATTCGTTAAAAAATCCTAGATATGCAAAATATACATATCCCATTGTAGTATCGTACGATTAGCCATAGAAGCATAAAAGAGAAGTTAAATAAATAAAGAAACAAATACTGTTGTTCAAAAACCAAAAGATTAACAAATGAAAAATTGAGGATAACTCCTTATTTTTTCAATTTTTCATCCAACTATCCAATAGTATACTCTTAAAAGTTGCGTTTCATTCTTCATACAAACATGCTTTAAGAAAGTCCCAACGGCTGTGAATCTCGTCTAGACTCGAACCTGCTATCCTCTGTCTCAGTTCCCTTTCCATCCTAAGGAGAGAGAAGGAGATAAGAAGGAAGACCCTGAGGAAGGGGAAGAGGCAGACAGACACTGGCTGTGTAAGAGGAGATCGGACATTACCCGAGCCCCAGGAGACAGTTTAGCCCCGGTTGGCTGTTCCCCAACTCAATCGGGACAGGGCCGCTTGGCAGAGGTTCCGGCCCTAATATATCGCCCTTCTAATGATCCCTCCTCTTTGTCAAACACTCTCGTGTGTCTCTTCAATGCCTAGATGAAAAATCTCGGGCTGTCACCAAGATCTCGATAAATCCTCCAGACGATTGTAAAGGACGATCCGTCTTCAGGTATTCTAGGTACCTGGTCCACGCTCTTATTCATGTCTGCGTACCAAGGCGCTGGTCGAACTACAAGGCATTTTCCGTTATACATCTCTATTTTATAAATGAAACATTAAAACAAATCTGTACTGGGTTCTGGGACCACCTAAACGGGTCTGCGTTTCAGTACACGGTTGAGAGTGTATTGTTCCATGGACACCGGTTTATGATCCCCAGGATAGTGCTAGATCCCGTATGATCCTGTTCCGGCCGCTAACAGATTAAAAAATAGTCTGCCAGAGATTTTAACAGGATATGAACCCAGGAGCATCGGCATTGCAACGCAGCGCTCTACCACTGAGCCACTCCGCTCCCCCTATTCCAATAGTTTCATTTGTATATCTACAGCCCCCGTGAATAAGTGGTTAGTTGGAATTTTCTCCAAAATAAGTTTCTTGTACTTAAGCGGAATCGTGTTATTTTCGTAGTGAATAAGGGCCCAAGTACGGGATTATATTGAAACGGACAATGGAATGATTCCGCTTCTTTTAATACAGTTTACTCTCTCTGGAAAAAATTCGACTTAACCATCTTATGAGGCTTGTAAATATATTATATATTGTTTTATTCCAATTGAATCAGTTTTAAATATTGTCTTACCTTGCCTATTCAACCCTGAAGAAAACCTGAAATGTCGCTGATAAGTAGTTCAATACTATTGAAGGAAATACTTTTTTACCTCCATACGAACCGTTTTTTCTCAAAATAAAAAAGTACAATATGATTTAAACACCAGTACCACTACAAGCCATGACGGGTCTTGCGTTTAGTGCATAGTAGAGACTGCACTGTTTCCATGACCACGGTTGTGCAAGGAGGTGATTCGGCCGAGATCACGCTCAACTGGGAGGTTTTCCTGCAATCAAGCAAGGGGTTCGCTTAAAACGGCTGGGTGATCCCAAGACGGATTTACAGTATCGTGGGCGATGCACGACTGTTAACGGAATAAAAAATTGTTGTTTAACCAAATCCGACCTGCTACCCGGTAAAATAAAAATGATATTTATGTATTATCATTTTTTTTAACGTTTTATGCAATAGAGCTCATTTTTCTTGTTTTATTGTAATATATCTTTAATTCTTCCCTGCTTATTGTGCAAAATGTTTTTATGACATTAGTTATTTTCAAAGCGGGATCTATTTAATTTCAGTATCTTCGTTATTTTACGATCTTAAAGTCTATTTACGTTCTCCAATTCTAACGTTACCCAATTAAAATGATCATTATTATTATAATTAATAATATTGCCCTTTATTTAGCATCTAACTAGCCTTATAAGCCCTAGAAGCACCCTGTTCTCGTTTAATAGAGGCTAGAGATGGACTCTATATGCCACAGAAGGGCCGTTCTTGCCCGACTCAACACAACATAAATTTTACTGTCCACTCCAGAATTGCTATAGTCTGCCCAGTTCTATGTTGCTTCTCACTTATGGTGTGTGTTTATATATATATATATATATATATATATATATATATATATATATATATATATATATATATATATATATATAGTGTAAATAGATGGATGAAGATGAAAGTTACTTTTTTAAATTATTTTAATTTTCCTTTCATAAACACAGTCATAGCATGATTCAATATAGTTGGTTTCGGATATTTATTTTTTTTTATTTTACAAGAATTAATTGTATATATGTAAATATATATTATGTTTTTCTCTTTACAATTATTCTTAACGTTTTTTTCGCTATCTTTTATTTATCTATAGTAGTTCTTTCTTAATTTATTTTGATTTAATTAATCAATGATATGAATATGAATATTTTTTATTATTAAAACATGATACATTATTATCATTAGATTATAAAATAGATCTGATTCTAATTAAGGTTATACTTTTTACGCTAATATGGGGAATTTTGTTTTCCTAATTTATGTTTTATTATATTTAAATGTAAAATTTATCGGTACTTTTAATGAAAAAATGATGTTTATTATTAATATTTGAAAAGTGAAATTTATTTGTCGAGTCTTTTTCTTTGGGGCTTTATTTTTTTTAATATATTCCCAATTCTACAGAAACCAAGAATTATTATTTATTGTATCAAAATGATTAATAATTTATAAGTAAGTGCCATACTCTATTCTTCTTTGGATTTGATCAATTAAATATCATAATCATTAAGTTAATCAATTAAATTTTAGTTTAGTAATTTATTTTTGTTAACATCAATTACTTAAAATGGGGTATTTGTATCATATTTAATATAATAAATATTTAATTAATATAATTAATGCTAATATAATAATAATGTAATCAGTTATTAAACCAACAATGTTATATGCCAGCGTGACCTTGGCATTACACAGGAAAAGTGATATAGAGAATCTGAAGAAAGAAGAAAGAAAAATAATTAGGAAAATTATGGGACCAAGATGGACCGATAATGGATATAGATTACAGAAAACATCTAAAATTGAAGAATATTCAAATATAGAGACAGACATGAGGAACAGACGCCTCAAATTCTATGGCCACATAATGAGGTTTCCCGAACACAGGCTAACAAAAAGAATAGTAAAATACGTAGACTCCCTCGTTAATGGAGGAGAATGGATCCGAAATGTTAAAAAAGACCTGAAATTAGCCAAAATAAACAAAGAAGAAATAGACGCAAGAAACAATTTTAGAATAAAAATTGAAAAATGGGAGGTTAAACCAGAGACAAAAGCCCCGAGAACTGGAACAAAATGGAGCGAAGAAAGAAAAATTAAATTCTCGCAGAAAATGAAAAACTGGTGGGCAAATGAAAAGAACCAGAAGAACGGAAAATGAACCATCTTTACGTAGCGTATTCCTCCCTGGCAGCTTTACGACTAATAATAATAATAATGAAGTAATATCTTCTTATATTTGTTTGCATATAAAGATAATAATATCTGGCGCAACAACTCGTCACCGGGCCGCCTCCAGCATTCTCCGCCAGTCAGCTCTATCCTGCGCAGCATCACTCCAGTTTCTAGCATTAAGAAGGGTACGTGCATCCTCCGCTACAGCCTCCATCCACCTCATACTTGGCCTTCCTACTCTCCGTGTGCCATGGATTCCCTCTGTGAGAATCTTCTTAGGAATCCGCGTGTTCTCCATCCGTGCCACGTGACCTGCCCATCGCAGTCGGCCAAGTTTAATTGTTCTGGCAACATCTGATGACTTATTAAGGTCATATACCTCTCTATTGTATCGCTTTCTCCATATTCCTCCCGCTTTTACTGGTCCGAAAATCTTCCTCAGGATTGTCCTCTCGAAGATTAGGATCCTTTTCTCATCTGCCTTTGTTAGAGCCCAGGCCTCTGATCCATATGTGAGTACCGGTCGAATCAGTGTTTTGTAAATCCGCAGCTTTATAAAGCATATAAAGATAGTCCATGTAAACAAATATTATGTATTTAATGCCTACGTTTCCACCCATATCGAATTTCCTTATCGAAGATCAAAATTAAGGATTTTAAGTAATTTAGGGGCCACAAAAAATAATTACTATGTCCAGTCTTATCCTAATACAGCCCTTATAAAAATATAAAATATTCACCGATACTTAATGATTAAGTGTATACTATATTTTATTGTTATGTGATACACAGAGTATCATGATACCAAGTTTTAGTATCGAAAAATATATTATTATACGTTTGTATATATTATATTTGGAAGGGAATTCATCAGTTTCGATTTAGGAGAGTTATTAATAAGGAGATTGTACTTAGCCAGTTTGTGGACTGTCCCTGGCCCTTAACTAATAGCGAGAGCCCTAAAGTTCTGTCCGAAACGGTTCAGTAATTCCGTAGAATAACTGGGAAGGAGATAGTGAAATGGTGGAATGGTCCGAGAGAGTTAAGCCTTGGAAATATTGGGACAACAAACAACGGTATTAGATAAAATATAAACAATATATTTAACTCTATTGAAATCTGCTGCGGAGTCCTCATAAACCTGTTCCATATACTGTACAATATTATGTTTTAAAAACTCATTTAAGGCTTTATAACTTAAAAAGGAGCGGAGTGGCTCAGTGGTAGAGCGCTGAATTCCCATACCGAAGATTCTGGGTTCAAATTCCGCTGCTGCCAGACTTTTATTTAACTCGTTCGTTGCTAGAGATGGGTCCTATGGGATCTAGAACCCTTTTGGGGCTCACATAGCCTCTATAACGTGGGTATATAAAATAGGAGTTGGATCTGATGATTGAGGGTAATCTAGGATTAATCACCTACCTGCACAACTGTTATCCACGAAACCTCCTGTTATCATGCCTCCTCTTCTCTCACATAAATAATATAAAGTGTTTATTATCTTTTAATTGAGGTTTAAAAATTAATGTGTCCTAAATATTTTTGGTTGGGAGTGGGTTAGTTCAGTTTGTAGAGCGCTGAGTTGGTTTGCTTAAAGACCAAAGTTCAAATCCGATTGTGGGGGAGAAGTTATTAATCTGATAACAGCGAAGGATGGACATTATTTTTATCCTAGTTTTTTTACGGAAGTACAGTTATTTGTACAACCTTTTTTTTAAATTCGAAATCGTCTAGTTGAGTGTCTGTGATTCAATCTGCCACTTATATAATAGATTTTATAGATTTTTTTTAAATTTTCCTGATGATAGTCTAAACATTTTGATTAAGATCTAAGTCTGACGAACGAATAATATATTGAAAAAAAACCTTAACGTTACGACCTATTGTAGGGTCTTTGGTTAAGTACTTGGTAGAGTCTCTACAATTTTTAAGACAACGTTTGTGTAAGGAAGTGATTAGTCCGAGATCACGCTCAACCGCCATGTTTCCCCTTTATTAAGGATACCCAATTGGTTGGGTGAGCCCCAGGAGGGTCTCCTGATCCCATAGTCCCCATCCCCGGATGTTATCAGAATAAATAATTTACCTTCCACAGCCGGATTCGAAGCCTGGACCTCCGGCATGGCAATTCAACGCCCTACCATCGAGCTATTCCTGCTGAGATAGATAGATACCTTAGACCTACGGGAGTTGCTTATCGTGGACGGCCACTTGCCCCGCCAATTGCTTTACACGCTACAATTACTCACCCTAGTGATTTACGCTCCGCTTCGTCTCGGTTCGAGTAAGACCTTTCTCTTCCTCAACTTCCTTCTTGGGTTTACTTCTGCACTGAGATTTTGGTTTTGTTTGGGATTCATAAGTAATTTTTCCGATGTCTGCTAGCCTTATTGTTAAGATAATTCATATAGTATTATTTTCTTTCTTGTGGTACACTGACTAATCTAAAATGTAACGCCGTTATTATTCATAAAAGATATAATAATATTTAGCGAACAGTCCCTTCAAGTATCTATAAATATAAAGAACTAACTGAAAAAACAAAGGAAAAAAAACAACCTTAAAATATTTTTATTTTGCAGAGAAAAGATTTGTCTTGGACAGGATTCGAACCCGGGTCGCCCGCGTCTCTATGCGGTGCTCTAACCACTCTTACCACTCGTGAATATTATTATAGTATTAACCATCAAAAGAACAATATAAAAAAGAAATTACAATAATATTAAATTGACGTAAGTCAACGAAATCCCAATTAAACTAATCTTCAATGAACATTCTTCCGCGTGTATACATCTCAAAAATTGCGAGAACACGGGGATATAGGACCGGTGAAGAGAATGGATTTGTCTGGCTGGAATGCGCCCCTTGGTAGCTCAGTGGTCAGAGCAACGCGCTAGAGACTCGGGCGACCCGGGTTCGAATCCCGGCCAAGACAAATCTTTTCTATTCAAAATAAAAATATTGACCATCAAAAGAACAATATAAAAAATAAATTATAAAGAAAGAGTACCATTACAACCCATGAGAGTCTTGGTATGTTTTTATACGATAAGGGTCCAGTATGAGGTAGATAAAATACTGATTCTAACCCAACGGTTGTGCAGCAAGGTGATTTGTCCGAGACCATCCTCATTTGCTAGCTTTTTCCGGAAAAAAAAGGATTTCTACCTAAGCAAATTTTAAATTTGCATTGTATCTATTCTATAAAATTGAGACAAATTCGATACCTGAAATTTCTTTTTAAGAGTTGGATATATTTTTTTTCGAATTTTACAAAAATTAATTTTATCTTATTACTTATAATATTGTCAATTTATACAAAAAATATTGTTGACATAATTTACAGTCATTCGCGGACGGAATTTATTAACAAAAATTGCTCAAACAAAGCAATTATCTTCAAGGGGTTCTAGATTATAATAATCAGATTGGAAAAGAAAACAGTAAACGATAAAAGACTGTACATCTACAATCCATGTAGGATTTTGGCTTCAGTACAAGGTAGATACTGTACTATTTCCAAACAGTTGTGCAGAGTGGTGGTTTACCGAGGTCTTGCTTAACCACTAGGTATTTTTCCTAGTTAAGTGATCCACTTTCTAGAGGCTGGATGGGTCCTAGGAAAGTCTGGAAAATGCCACGGGATCTATAAATAAATAATATTAAACTGAATTTGAATTTATTCATCGCGCTACACAGACTGAATACTCCGCTACCAAATAAAACAATATGAGACAAAACATGGATCAATAAATTCAATTTAAAAAATCTAACAAAGAATTAGTCGTTTATGAAGTCGAAATTATTTATATTTTCTTATAACTATTATTCAGTTTTTAATAATTTGTATTACTAATTTAATAACCGATTTTTTATTTTTTTTTGGATGGTTTGTGTACAATGGCCGTTCTAAGTAATATTTTAATGGCATATTAAATCTCTTCATGAAAATGTTATAACATTATACTCTTCCACACCTGCTTCATGCATGAGAGGAAAACAATTCTTTCAATGGATGGAAGCCTTTATATGAGAAGCCTTTCAAGAAAAATTAAATTTATTATGCTTTACTGCACACCATTCCACAGAGTAGAGGGCAGAAGGGGGGAGCGCGGGACACTTCAAAAGGAAGAATCAAGAACGATTTTAATAACTTGAGGATCGATGTTAGCCATGATATCGCAATTTTTTATGTTAAAGAATAACGCCATCGCTAAATATAACAAAATATATAATGATAGTTTATTTATTTAAATGTGTATGTATATGAATATATATATATATATATATATATATATATATATATATATATATATATATATATGTATATATATATACACCATCTGACCCGGCCACGCGTTGCTGTGGCTGTTATAATAGTTTTAAAAAATATTACGTTACAATTTGAAAGTAAATGAAACACTGAATAAATGAAAAAAAACTAAATAGATTTTGGATTTTACATTTTATTCATCTTATATCTAAGTGTAGTATATAATAAATAAAAAATAAACAAAATTCTTAACTTATAATATACATACATTAGTTTAATAAATGAGGTATATAATGGTTTATTTTTAATTAAGGATAGTTATGTTGTTTTAAATTATAATAATATCACTAAAATCCGGTTATTTGTTATATGATAGGAACTGAACACAATATCTATTAGATGCACAGAGCTGCAGTAGGGCTCAAATTGTAGCAAATTTAATCTACTTTAAAAATGGTTACTTCGGTTGTTTTCCAAAACATACATACAGGCCAAAAACTAAAATACCTCCGAAAATTTCGCGGTTTTTTGGCCACCAAAGGTTTCACCATACGTTTTTTCGGATGCAAATTTGGATTTACACTGCTAAGACATGCCCTTACAAAATATCAAAAATGCAGCAGGTTAAAACAAAACATAATTTCGCAAATAGATATCTCGGTCATTAAAAGAAATTAAAAATAGCCAGTATTTTAAGTTTGACAATTTCAATTTGACAATGCGAAATTTCATTAAAATTGGTCCAGTTTCGGAGATTAGCCCGGACAAACATCATGACAAGGGATTTCTATATATATATTCAGGCACTAAAATACAGTGGTAAAGCCAGTGATATTGTACAGAACAGAGGCTATGTGCTTTCCCAGTTTAGATAAACTTCTTAAAATATAGAGAAGGATTCTTAGGAGAATCCACGGGCCCACAGTAACACCAGAAGGATAGCGGGTAACAAATCTAACAAAGAAATTTACTTTGAAATGAGTGATTTGGAAACAGAAATGAGGGTTAGAAGGCTCAGATTTTATGGTCACATGATGCGGATGAACGAGGAGAGACTAAACAAAAAAATTTTCACCAACATTATAGGCTACAAATTCTAACAAGGATACTCAGAACAAATAAAACAAGAAATACGGGATTACACTGGCTTTATTAGAAAACGTAACTGAATACCAAAAATGCGGTTCTAGAAGCAGACAGAAAAAAATGTCCATCCAAGACCTGGACAGAAGAAAGAAGAAAAGCCTTCAGTGAAACCATGAGGAAAAGATGGGCCGAGAAAAAACTGAAAAACCAAAAAAAAAACCTTGCGTAGTCAAAAAATCATAGTCGCGTAGTTTTTCATGGCTGTTTCGCGTCAAGTAATAATAATAATAATAATATCTTTATATACAATTTTTATTTATTGTTCTTTCGAGGGTGATTATTATTAATTATTTTTATTTTGAAGAGAAAAGATTTGTCTTGGCCGGGATTCGAACCCGGGTCGTCCGCATCTCTAGTGCTCTAACCTCTGAGCTACCAGGTCGAATCCAAGTCAGACGAATCCATTCTCTTCACCGATCCCATATCCCAGTGTTCTCGCAATTTTTGCGATGTATACACAGGGAGTAATGTTCATTGAACATTACTTTAATTGGGATCTAATTGAATTACGTCAACTTAGATTATGTATTATAATATTTTTTTTCATTTATTGTCCTTTTTATGGTGATATTTTTATTTTGAAGAGAAAAGATTAGTCTTGGCTCAGTGGTTAGAGCACCCCACTAGAGATGCGGGCGACCTGGGTTCGAATCCCGGCCTGGCCGACAAATTGTTTCTCTCAAAATAAAAATATTTAAAAATATACCCATAAAAAGAACAACAAATAAATATATCTCTGACACAATCAAGGAAAGAAAGGTTAATTTATATTGGCACATCCTGCAAATGAATATGCAATAAAAAAATATTCAAATGTTTAATTAAAAAAATAAAATAAAAATTTAATTCAATTCGTTCTTCTTTTATTTCATATTTTTAATATTAGTTTGAAACTTTTATTCATTTTTTAGTGAATGTTGTTTAAAGTTATGTTTACTTTTGTTTTCAGATTTTTTTTTATGATTTATTATTTTCCGATTGTTATTTAATTAATTGTATTATATCATACACAGCTCATACACACACACTCACATACTACAGCCACACATATATATAAATATATTCTATGATATACTCCTAAATGTTTATATTCTAATTCCATTAGCCTCTGTGTTCATGAACTAAAAAAGAAAAAAATGTGATGAATTGGCTAAATATTATATTCTCATTCTCTCTCTCTCTCTCTCTCTCTCTCTCTCTCTCTCTCTCTCTCTCTCTCTCTCTCTCTCTCTCTCTCTCTCTCTCTCTCTCTCTCTCTCTCTCTCTCTCTCTCTCTCTCTCTCTCTCTCTCTCCCTCTCTCATGCAACCATTAAATGAATAGTTGCACATTTTGTAGGATGGGTGTTTGTCCGTTATTAGGCGGACAGGGGGTAGTTCCCAGTCATTTAAAAAAAATAAATATTATCGTATTAATGATGAAATATTTATTTTTATTGTATTTTATTAAGTATATACATTTTCAACACATTTCCGACAAAGAACATCTTAGGATAAAAAATAATTGTACTAACACTGACTTAACTCATTAATTTAAACGGGCCCTTTTGAAAAGACACTCGGAGCGCACGTATGAATAAATCGTGTTGCACATTACCGTTTTGCCTTGGGACCTCTGTACTCCTCCACTTCTGCAACAAAAGAAGTCCCTTCATTTATGATGGAATGGGAAAGGCGTTCTTTTTGCCCTCTATTTCTCTACAGAAGAATAGGGACAGTTATAGAAGTGGGATATATTGTTAGCTATGTCCGGATAACTCACATTAGTGTTCATAAAAATATATACGGGAAAAAACCGTTACTATTTCTAGATCCCAGAAAATCTAACTTGAATCTCTCAGATAGTAGTAAATAACTAGATGTAGTTATTATAGCCTCTGAGTTGCCATGGCGATGGTCACGGATTAAAATCCGGCTGTAGTAGATAATTTAATTGATCTGTTAACAGCCGGGACCCATTGAGAACTATAGATCTTCACGGGGCACCGTCTCTATAAAGTTGGAACCCTTAATAGGGTTACCTTTCCAGGTTTTCGGTGGATGAGGGTGATCTATGACAACTTACCTCCCTGTACAACCGTTGCTCTAGATGCAGTACTCGTGCCATGTCCTGAATCCAAGACGCTTCATGGGTTGTAGTTGTACAGGCAAAGGCCGGCGATTTTAACCGTTAAATTATTTTGAAATTAGGAGCAACCGAGATGAGTTTCTCTCGATTTTAGTGGATTCGCTTCACAAATGTATATCGTCGATACAAATACAAAATACCGGAAGTACAAAACACGACATTTTAGGAGAGTGAAAAAACAGTTTCAAGGTTCATTCCAATAATATCCCGCGAACTCCAGTAGAACAAATCCGATGCTTAGGAACTTGCCACGCTTTAACATGAAATCCTCACTTACTAGACAAACGCTCGAAGCTCCCAATCAATTGCAAGATTCATACTCACGACTATTATGAGACCCATCTGGACTTGTGGAGTTGAGCTTTGGAGTTACATTGAGCCATCGAATTCCTATCGTATCCAAAATCCTTCGTAAAAATCTTCAATGCACCATACTTGTTGCGAAAAAAGTCATCCATAATGAACGTAATGCCCAATTTGTTACTGATACCAATCCTTTCATGACAAACATTATTCCCACTCAAGCCCACTAGTTTCAAACCCTGCAACCTCTTCAATTCCTGATAATCCTACGAGGTGTCTGAAAAGAAGATGGCCTCGTGACCTAAGTTGAATTTCTTATTAGAGTTCTACCGGTATGTAGTTTTTCTTCTATTTATTTCCGCCATTGTATTTCTGAAGGATTTTATTTTCCGTTTTAATGGATTATATTAGTTACTTTTAGAAGAGTAAATTCGCAACCATAAATTCTGTTTTGTAAACACTTTGAGAACACGGTATGTAACGGCGTTGCTTCATCATTACACACGAGTTCAATTCACGTTGTTAGGACAAATTAGTGTAAACTCACTTTGGTTCCCTACCTACTCATTATCAATTTCGCCTATCGTCCCTTTGATTAGGACGATAAATGATAATTTTGTTTGTAATGAAAAGATACCGAATTAATTAATTAATTGTTTTTTGTTAATTTATTGAAATTTACTACTATTGAATTTCAATAAATGATTCATAGGTTTGAAACCTAGCTATTCCTTTAATTTCCGATAATCCTCCGAGGCATCAGAAAAAAAAGACCTTAATAGTTGAATTTGTTATTCGAGTTGTTGGTTTATCAACTTGCCCTTATTCGTGCCATTAATTATCATACATTACTTGTTGTATTAATTTTATTAAATGCATAAAAAATAAAAAAAGGTTACCTATGTTTTATATGTACTTTTCTGCCTTCTATATGAATTTTATGTCAATTGTCAATGCTAAATCAATCTCTACAGATAGCAAAGGATAAATTTGGGTTTTTCACATTCAATACTTTGGATTGTTATTATAATACAAAGTTTATTATTATAATTTTTTTTTATAATAACTGAAATTATGTACTTTACATTTTCTCTAAAATAGGAAAACATAAATATTGATGCTTTTATAAAAAAATGTTTAAATTAAATATTGTAAATTTTATAAATCTCTTAATTAAAGCCTTTAAAAAATAAGTCGTGACGCAAAAAATGTTCAATAAAAATTTTCTTGATCATAAAAAACAAATTATATGAACATTTATGAATACTTTTTATAAATTTTTTAGTCTAGGCTTTAAAAGACAAATTGTGACAATATACTAAAAATATTCAAGTAGTACAAAGTTTACTTAATTGAAAATAAAATATCAAACTTTTTTTTTTCTGTGAAAACCTTTAATCTTTGTTTCAATTTTCTGAAGCATCCTCTCGTCGTCCATGATGTGTAAATCAATCTGAAATCCCAAAATAAAATTAATTTCGTTATTTGCGTCAGTCGAGGGAGAGACAACGTCCAAAAAAGTTTTAATAATAAAAAAATGTGTATCAGTTTAGAATTTTCTGTGTTTTCGAGTTCTGAGTTGAACTAATGAAAGTTGCTACTCGTAAACTTAATCATTTCCCTTTTATGATATTGCTTTGAGCAAACTAATTGTTTGACAAGAGTCAATATAATCTTCCTAATATGAGTCCGGTTTTATTACCGACCAATAATTTTTTATTGCTTCAGTCTGATTCTCTTCCATTTTTAATTTCGTCTCTACGTTTGATGTGTACTCTGTTATGGAACTCGTTAATGCGTATTCATAATTTGTCAATTTGTAATTTTAATTGTTTCCATCTCTAAATATATGTACCAATATTAAAAAAAAAAAAGTGGAATAATACGTTTAAATTTAGCTCTTTCAAAACAATATCTTAACTAAAAAAAAAACAGAGGTATTTTTTCAACAGAGGTATTTCCAAGTTCCAGGTGAGTTTAAAAAAATAAGTTCGAGTTCAAACATGATAGATTTAGACTTCTTTTAAAAAAAGTTAGAAATGGCATATCAGATAAGTCGTTTCTGAATTATAAATCTTCAACCATCGCAATTGTTACTGAAGGCTTAACTCAAAAATACAATTTTTTCAGTGGAGGTATCTGAAAGTTCTATGCGAGTTACAAAAATTGTTTTTTTAGTTTTTCAATTAAGGTAGTGAAATTATTTTATTGATCATTAGAAAAATTCAAAAGCTTAAAACTTTTTTTTTTTTTTATATATGTCATTATTCTCATAGCACTTCAAGTTCAAAGATGGCACAACTCAAAATTTTACTTCATTAAAAAAATTATGTTGGAGATTTATAATCAAATATGCCGTTCCCGAATTAAAAATATTCTACCAATGCAATCGCTACTGAAGGCTTAACTTAAAAATACAAATTTTTCAGTAGAGGTATTTTAAAGTTTTGTGCAAAATAAAAAAATAGTTTTTTTTTAAGCAAAACATTCCTATTGTAATGAAAAAAAACAACCTGTACCACTAAAACCCGCGAACGGGGCTGGGGTTCAGTACATGGTAGAGACTGTATTGTTTCATGGACAACGGTTCTGCAAGGAGGTGACATGTCCTAGGCCACGCTCAACCGCTAGATTTCCCCCCCTTATTTTGGATACCCTATTTTCATAATATTTTATAGAGGCTGTGTGAGCCCCAGGAGGGTCCTAGATCCTATATGATCCATCTCCGGCTGCAAACAGACTAAATAAAAGTCTTACCCGCAGCGGGATTTGAACCAGGATTTCCGGCATGGCAACTCAGTGCTCTACCGCCGAGCCAATCCGCTCCCTCCTATTGTAATGACTTTAGTGAAATTCTTTTATTAACCATTAAAAAAATAATATATGTCATTATTCTCATAGCACTTCAAGTTCAAACATGGCACAACTGACAACTGATATGACTTCATTAAAAAAATAATGTTGGAGATTTATTATTAGATATGTCGTTCCTGAATTACAAATATTCTACGAATACAATTGCTACTAAAGGCTTAAATCAAAAATGCCAAATTTTGAGTTATGTTGTTCTTCCGAGGGAGCGATATATTAAAGTATCAATAAATACAATTTTATATTTGCTCTGTGATTTATTTTTACGTAACCAGCAGAAAAAATAATATCAGAAACACAGATGGTTTAGGAGAAAAATATATAAGAGGAAATGAGTTTGAATTTGCCAAGAAATGTAGTTATTAAGAATCTATGACAACTAAAAAAAAATCAATATTACATAAATCAATTAATCTGATAAAAACCATAGTCTTTGAGATCTACAGGCTCCCATAGAGCTCACCCAGTTCTTCTGTAAAGTGGGTACCCTTATTTAGGATAAAAATTAGGGGTTGAGTGCGATCTTGGCCTAATCACATCTCTGCTCAACCGTTGACTTAAAAACTGTACAGTCCCTACTATCTACTGAACACTAGACTGTTATATAGGTTGTATTATAAAACTGTTTTGTTCGTTTATGAGTCATAAGTCTGATATAACAATAAAACAGACTGCATTTTACGATTTCGGTCAAATTTTATTTTCAAATACAGCTAGTTATAGCTCAGTAGCACGTTTCCTAAGATTAAAGATTTGCAACAGCGTTCCGGAAGCCTCTTTGCGATTGATTAATTAGTGTCGCTCCTATCGGAGGGTAAGAGCATTAGCGGAACTCTTAGAGCACTTCAAGGCTTTGACTGACCATTTCACATCTCCAGAGCTTCGTTGGTCTTTGGTTCTTCCTGGTTATGTTACCTTAGGTTTGGTCACTTCTTAAACCACCTGTAATTTATTGTGTCATTTAACGTTTATGCTGCTATGGCTAATCGGGCGATGCTACAGTGCCTTGATTTTTGCCTATCCAAGTACAATTAGGATTCCGGACTTAAACGAGTACCGGATACCCTAGAGGCTTGGGAACGCCATTTTATGTCCCCTCTTTAGGTCAGAACAACTAAAGAATTTTTAATCTCGGAAAGATGTAATCTAATCAAATTGGATCATATATTATTTCCATACCATATAATGTCCTTCGCTGTTTTTGGAATGATCCTTTTTGGGTATGCTTGGCGATTTTCTGAACTTATATAGAATGTCATTACTCTGTTGAATAATAATTTCACGTCATTTTCTCACTTAGTTCACACATTATAAAAATTTCTAAATCATTTTATTTAATTTTTCAATGTTGATGTGAGTTAAATTTAGTCTGGTCTGTTTTAAAGTAATCAGACATTTCTTTTGTTACTCTTTGTGAACATTCTGTACAGTTTCATGCTCACTTGTTTTACGATATATACCACAAAATGTAACCAACTATATGTAGGTGACCATATATTTTTCTATCCTGATTAATTTTTAACCTAAAGTATTTTTTTTTTGGGGGGGGGTATGATTATTACAAGCATAGGCAATATTTAATGTTTCCTTGTTCAAATATAATTATTAATTTAACCCAAACTAGTATCTGGAAATTATTGCAATATTATCCACTGCTAATACCAAGTCCTGGTCTGTACATTCCAATGAAGGACCGTGTAGAAGAGAAGACAGAGCAGCTTACTAACAGTGTACCCTACCCTAGGAGAGCACCAACTCAGTAATTTAATCAAGAGCCGTATTGTGCTTCTCTCTCTCTTCCATTCTTCTTCTCCCTATTGATTTTTCCCCTCCAAATTCCGTTTTCAATCCAGTTTCTCGAGGGACAGTAAAGTCTTACTTGTTTTCCGCCTTAAAAAACAGACTGTTTTTTAATAAAATTGTACCGCTTACTACCTATGAAGGGTCTTGGGTTCAGGATATGATGGAATAATTACTGTTTTTAGGACAACTATTGTGCAAGGAGGAGGTGATTTGTCCGTTATTACTATCTTTTCTTTACTATTGTTATATTTGTTCAATAATTTCGCGAACTGAACATGCTTTTATAAATATTTTTTTGTTTATGTCTTTTATCGTCTAAGATGCTGAAATAAAATTAAGAAACTCTACAACCTTTCTGTGTCAAAAACTGGGCTCGCTTTGAGAAAAATAATTTTTAAAATGTTTGTTCCATCCGGCATGGTGATTTGTTTGGTTAATAATCTATATATGTATATGAATAGAAACAAATCTTTACTTTCGGACAATGCCCTTTAATAATAAAAAAGTTGCGTGATAAACAAACTAAAAACAACGGTTCTATCCAGATAAATACACGCTAAAATGTACAAATAAAACCACAAACATTACAAGAACACAAAAAAACAGTACTACTACAAAACATAAAGGATCTGTTTCTTGGATAATGTATAATATTGTTGATTTGCCCTAGATTACGCTCAACCGCCAGATTTCCTCTAATTTCGGTACCCACTTTATGGAGGCTGGATAAACCCCAGGAGGGTCCTAGATCCCACAAGATCCATCTCCGGTCGCTAACAGATTAGATAAAAGTATGCAGGAGAGCGGGATTTTACGGCACGGTAACTCAGCGCTCTACCACTGAATATGCTGGAAGAAAAAGGATACGAATTTTGTCAACACAATATAATTACTAATAATTAGGAGAGTTAAAATGTATTCTTAAATACAATTATATATATCTTCATAACAATAGTCATTATGCACTATCATCAAAATCATTAAATGGTTTAACCAAGATAGAATAGAAAAAGGTATATGTGCCGGTATAATATATGTATGTATCTGCATTTGTACTCGTACATACAAAAAAAAAAAAAAAGAAACCTGCACCACTACAACCCATAAAGGATCTGGGGTTCAGTACATGGTAGAGACTGTACTGTTACATGGACAACGGTTCTGCAAGGAGGTGACTTGTCCTAGGTCACGCTCAACCGCCAGATTTTTCCCCTTTATTTTGGGTACCCTATTTTCATAATATTTTATGGAGGCTGGATGGGCCCCAGGAGGGTCCTAGATCCTATATGATCCATCTCCCGCTGCAAACAGACTAAATAAATTCATAGCCTGCAGCGGGATTTGAACCAGGATTTCCGGCATGGCAACTAAGTGCTCTACCACTGACCCACTCGTACACACACTGTGACATATTATTTTTAAATGCCTACAACCTTTTTTACATTAGTTCATGAATAAATAGAGTTATATTTTCTCTTCATTGCTTTGTGCTGAAGCTTTCCCTCCTAAAATGGATTTTTATGTCTGCTGTTTTCTTTATTTATATCACATTTTTTCTAAACTGACAGACAATAAAAGAGCTTTTCTGTATTTTTTCAGTAGAAGCTAAGTCCCTTGACTCCCCCCCCCCTGTACTTACTAATAAGTTCTCTTTTATTCAACCCCCGATTCATTAGTATTCCCCTCAAAGAACATTCTTAGGCCTCCGCAAAGATTTTTTTTTTCTTCTCAAATAACTCAATTTAATAATTTTTTTTGTTAATCGACAATCCCTGTTATTTCAGCAGGATGTGTCATATTTAACAGGTATAATTTATGATAGTTTTTTACAATTTTTATTTTTGATGAAGCGTGCTTTGTTGGGCTTACTATATGTTGATCGATATCCTAAATATTTATAATTGGTAACATTTTAAACGAAAAACTAGGAAAGAAGAATATCACGAAACTCCAAAATTCAAATATTATTCTCAATTATAATATCAAGAGGTATTTTTGTTTTCGGACGTTTTTGAATTTAAATTTAATGAAATTTACAACTGTCACTACCCAGTCACCTTCTCATACAACTGTCACCTTCTTAGGCGACGTTTCGAGACTAGGTTATATATATATATATATATATATATATATATATATATATATATATATATATATATATAAATCTATGGGCTAAAATGTATTTATTGAAATTTACAACTGTATACAGAATACATCAAGTAAATATAATGAATGAATGCATTGACATGAAAAGACAAGTAGAGAAACTACCCAGTGGTAGTACTCAAATAAAAAGTTCAGCATAGAAGGTCACGAGGCCATCCTCTCTTCAGATGCCTCGGAGGATTGTCGGGAATTGAAGAGATTGCGAGGTTTGAAACTAGTGGGCTTGATATAAAGTTTGTCATGAAAATATTGATATCGGATTCGGCCCAAATCAGCAACAAAAGGGCCATTAAGGTCATTATGGATTTACTTTGTTCGTTACAAAGTAAGGAGCATTGGGGATTTTCCGGAGGATTTAGGATTGTAAGGATTGAATACGACAGGAATTCGATGGCTTAGTGGAGCCTCAAAGCTCTATTCCGTAAGTCCTGATGGGTCTAATGATTGTCATGTGTATGAGTCTTGTAATTAATTGAGAGCTTAGAGCGTTTGTGTAGTAAATGTTGTAGTAGCCTGAAACGGCGAGCTGTTTCTTGTCGTTCGAGTGTGAGGATTCCAAGTTGAAGTCCTAAGTACCGGACTTGTTCTACAGGAATCAGTGGGATGTTATTAAACTATACAGTAGAACATTAAGTTGGTTTACGACAGAGGGTAAAGGTGGTTTGACGAGATTTGTGAGAATTTACCGGACATTTTTACTCTCAAGATGTTTTTTATTAATGATTTTAGCTTTAATTGTTTATACTGAATAATATGAAATTAAATTATTAATAATTTTTAAATGTCTAATGAATACAAATTTTAAAGTTGAGTACAAATCTGTTGGTCGCCTCGAATTAATTATGAGGTAGTTCTACAATCGTTTCGAATTTCAGTTTAGGCCTGTAGTCCAAAAATAAATAGTTGTCCCTGATATATTTTATTTCTTGGGGAGCGGAGTGATCCAGTGGTAGAGCACTGAGTAGTCATTCCGAACGTCCTGGGTTCAAATCCAGCTGGCAAGACTTATAATTTATCCGTTAGCGGTTGGAGATGGATTCTATGGAATTAAGGACCCAACTGAGGCTCATTCAGCCTCTGTAAAGTTGGTACCGAAAATAAAGGATGTACAACCGTTATCTTACCGTCTTTACCACGTATTGAACCCAATTTCCTTCATGTGTTGTAGTTGTACGGGTTCTCGACATATTCAAACTTGTTCCCTCCTACTATAATTTTCTAATACCTTCTGATTAATTTACATCCTTACAAAAAAAAATTAAAGAATGAAAAATACCTTATTTTCTTTAGCAACAAATACAATGGGCTCTCCGATACATGTTGTCGAGGTCTCCCAAGAACTAAAACCGGGTTCTGTTTATTACCCGGCCGGCCCTCCTGCCCCGAGACGTAAACATGTTTTCATCATTATCTCTTCCGAATAATATCAGATAGCTCCCTTAAGGGAAGATTAGGGCTTGAAAGGGGCCCTAACGAGGTGGTGTCAATAGAGCGCAAAGAATACACGGGCTTATAATGATCTGTAAATAGCAGATTTTCTCTAGTATCAATTGATGCCTTCTCGGCCTTCTATCGCCTCATTATGCCCGTGTTATCAACTCTACATAGAAAAATATACTGTTTATTTCATATGAAAATATTTGTTATTTTTCTCATTTCTTTACCCATAATAAAGAAGTGTCATATTATGAATTTTATTCTGTCATCCTTATTGAATAGAACGTTGAGGAAGCCATTAATTTTATGTTTTGCTGTTGACACACTTGTGTTATTCAATAACAAAATAACAACTGAACGCCATACCTTTGAATCAAAAATATTAATTAGTATCTGCTCCGTAGGATGTCGCTTTGATTTGAGTATCAACAAGTTTTAAATTTTCATTTTTTTGCCTTATAATATTTTTTTTTTAAATAAGTTATCGCGAGATTTGTATGTTTGTTCCTTTTATTCTGCTATGCCTAATCAGATGATGGTACAGTGGGAGCTCTAAATTTTTCCTAACTAGGTTTATTTAGTATAGGGATTTTTAAGGAGTACCTCGTGGGGACCCCCGTTTAACGTCCCTTCCGAAGGACGGTATAACCAAGGATTTTTTGCTCCCTTGAAAAAATCCTAGGCCACCTGCTGGTCTACGAACCCGCGATCTTGGGTTTAGTAGTTTGTTATCCTAACCACTAGACCACAGGTCGCCCGCCCTATAGTGAGCTTTAGTATGGAAAATAGAATGTAGGTCAATAAATATATTTCAATAATCGTTTAATCAAGAAATAAAACTTTTACCTAACATTTCGGAGTATATCTGATCTATATTTATTGAAACGTTCATTTCTACATGAAGTGATTACCAAAGTACACACATTTTCCATAATTACACCCTCTTTTCTATACTTTCTAAAGTTCATGATTACTTGTATTTTTGGAAAATATAAAAAGAAAATTAATGAAAAGTTAAAACTTGTGACTCATAACCAATAAGTATACAATAATATAATAACATGGTGACTAATAAATATATCATATTAGTCAAAAAGCAAAAATATTCAGTTAAAAACAGTTTAATATATAAATGTATAAAATTGTATAGTTAAAACTTAAAAGTTGAATATAACCGTCTCGACAAATAACAATAAAAATAGAAATAAAAACATTATCAATAGTTTTAACTATTGTTTTAGTCTGCTAAATACTTAGACAATACTAAACATTGGAGTTGTGAAGAGGTATTAATTGGTTAAGTACTTATTTATTTGGTTAGGGTTAGCACCGCACTATTTTTAAGCCAACGTTTGTGGAATAATTCAGCGAATGCTGAGTGAGCCCTATGGGGGCCTCTTATCTTATAGTCTCGATCCATGGCTGATAAGGAAGTCAAGAAGAATCCACATCAAATGTTTCTTATTGAATTTTATTACTGCAGGTTCTCATTATTTTTGTTTTGCTTGTGTGGTTAAATTTGTTCGGAAATATTCGATATCGGGAGGAGTATTTTTTATTTCGCGTAAGATAAATTTTTGATGCGTTTATAAAGCATATTTTTCTGTTCAGTTTTTTAATCTTTAGACCAGAAACTTATTTTAGTGTTATACTTTTCTTTAATTTTATGTTAAATGTTTAGCCATAAGTGGGAGGATGGAAATCTTCTCGGCCTCATCCATCCGCTATGAAGTAGGTAAAAACCTGGAGACTGGGAGCGATCTCGACCAATATTATCTCTTTACACAACCGTTGAACTAGAAAAAGTATAGTATCTACTACGCACTAAACCCTCCATTTTATATGTATGTTTAATATATATATAATTAGTGAGATGAATTACAGACAGGAAATGTTTGTTATTATTCAGTCTCGACATAGTTAAGCTCGCGTCTTTTGTCCCGGAATCTAAAAATCAGAAGGTATATAACCACCAACATTCCAACTCTTTTTTACGGATGTTAAACGTGGCCACTAACGCTGAAGGATGAACGTCTTAAGGTATTCGAAAATAAATTGTTACGTAGGATATTCTGTACAAAAAAGGATTACAGGTTAACTTTGAAAATTACACAACGCGGAATTGCGGAGCATATATTACTGAAGTGATGGCGTTACGAAGATAAATAGTTTTTTTTTTTGTTTTTTTTTATTTAATTCAATGATATTTACAACTATAATGGTATTATATCAAGTAAATGTGCAGAAATGTAGAATATGACATGAAAACACTTGTGGAGAAACTACCCATCGATAGCACTCCAATAAAGTTCTATAGTAGATGATCTCGAGGCCATCTTCTTTTCAGACGCCTCGGAGGGTTATCAGGAATAGTATGGGAAGCAAGCTGAGAGACTAGCGGATTCAAGTGCGTATGGAGCTTGTTATGGAAGGATAGGTATCTAGTTTGGGCCAAATCAGTAACATATGGGATATTAAGATCATGATGGATGAGTTTGTTTGTGACATAATAAGGAGCATTGAGGATTTTACGAAGGATTTTGGATTGCAAGGATTGGATACGAGATGAACTGGATGGTTTAGTAGAGCCCAGATAAATAGTAATAATAAGACTTAGCGAACCCGAAAGCTCGACGCCGATACCAGCAATCTCTGCTTACAAAAAGTCTAATACTTTTTTGGACCGAATATTGTACCTAACACCTTATTTCGGAATACCTGAAAACGTTCATCCCTCAGTGTTAGTGGCCAAGTTTCATGATGTTGGTTTTAAAAATTCTGATTTTTACATTTCGGGGTAAAAGACGCGAGGTTAGAAATGTCGAGACCGAATAGTAACAACCATTTCCCGGATATAATCTAATTTTGTTTTTTCTTGTTACGATTGACTAAGTACTAAAAGTTCTCCACATGTTCGAACTTATTCCCTTGTACCACAATATCACCAAAATTTCTCCCTTTTTCTGCTAGCAACCATATAGTTAGTCTTATCCGACCTGTTTCTTTGCTTTCTTTTTTGTAACTTAGTTAGTAACAGCTCATTGTTATGCAGTCGTCTGTGTTCACGCTAATCTTTATTATTATTTATTATTTATGCGTATATGTATTAACTTATATATTTTTCTGGTTGCAGGAGGTTGCCAGTTGCCAACTACTTGGGCCGGCGAATGGTTCCAGCTGGGAAGCGGCAAGTCCTCGCTCGCCATCAACAGCACCCACATCGAATCCAAAGGAGAGTGCAAGGACTCCGATGGAGACAAATTCGTCTTTCATGACAGGTAAGTTCTAAGCACGTGACGAGGAAGCCCAAGTCCCCTCCATCTAACTTCACCCCCAACCCACTTCCTCCCTTAAAACTTCTTAAGGCAGCTCCGGCTTGTCATGTTGTTTTTGCCGAATGTTACCTCTGACGTCCTGTTTTTTAATTACCTAGCTGATTTTTTTTTTCTTGTATTATTCGGTTTTAAGATAATATAATATAGAATATTGGAGCGAAGTGGCTCAGTGGTTGAGCGCTGAATTGCTATGCCAAAGATCATGGGTTTAAACCCCGCTGCTGGCAAGACTTTTATTTTATCTGTTAGCAGTCGGAGATAGATTCTATGGGATCTAGGACCTTCCTGGAGTTCACCCAGCCTCTATAAAAATTTTTTTTAATAATATAATTTATAATGTAAGATCTCTATCCTTATTAAACTTGGATTGGCCAAATTTGGAGCTCCCAATGTAGCATCGTTCGATTAGCCATAACAGTATAAGGGACCTTTAATAAGATCAATCAATCAGTCAATTTTGTCTTTGAAATCGCCTAAAAAAAGGAAATTTCGATTTTTTTAAAAACGACGTCATTTATTTATTTTTTATTTACTATCCCTAAATAATTAAAACTACCTCTTACCACTCCTTTTTTCAATTTTTTTTTTTATTAACTGTTCAATTCAGTTATATCTTAAAATTTCGGAATATTTCAATTAATTTGAACAAATTGTTCTTTATTCTTTTGTTTTTTCATTTGTTTTTAATTCTATATGTATAGTTAATTAGTTTCTCGTTGTTTATGAACTATTAAATAAATAAAACAATAACAATAAAATTATTTATACAAATTAAATAGAAAATCGCTAAAATAATTATATTTTTATACTGTAAAGACATATTATAATAATAAAGTAATTATTAATAATAAATAAATTCTATTATTATAATAAAATAAATGTTGTTGTTTTTTTTGCAGTTATTTAGGTAATTTATAACCATCACATTAAAAAGTAGCTTTACGAAATTTAATGGTATCGGTCAGATTTGTTTGTATTGTTTGTTATTATCATTATAAACAATTTTTTTTCTAAAATTTGTTTAGTGTTTCACTGAAATTTCTCACAATTTACTCTATTAAATACAGTCTATTCTATTACCATCGATACAGTTAATAATGCACAGCTATAGACTTCGCGAAGTTGCCGCATTGTTCACTTTGATGTAGCCGTAATCAATAATTCATCTTTGTTTCATGAATTCAACTCTGTTGGCTTCCTTCCGCTTCTGTAACGGTACAGGAATTGACGATTGTAATTCTCAATTAGTAATCTTGAAAAAGAATTATGAGAATGATAAGTGAGGGGTATGGAGGAATTAATTTTCAGATTGGTAATTATGATAATTAACAGCTCAACAGTATTAGTTTAAAGTTATTTTGTCTACTGTGAGGTTTTTTATATATACATACATATATATATATATATATATATATATATATATATATATATATATATATATATATATATATATAATATATATATATATATATATATATATATATATATATATATATATATATATATAAAATGTAAAAAGAGCCAATCATCGAAGAGATATATGGATTGAGGAAAGGTTAAGGTCTCTATAACGATATAAATGGCGTATATACATTCGTTAAAATACTTTATTCCCCTCATCAATTGTATTAACAATATTATATGTTTGATCTCTATTATAAAATTTATCATTAATAATTTTATAAAATTAACTACCCGATCCGTATAAATTAACTCGATGTATTTGTAGATAATTATTTGAATTAATAAATTATATCATTATTGTTTCTTTTCTATAAATTGTTTGTGTGAGTGGGGTGTCCTAAATGTTTGTTCTAATGTGTTATTAGAAAAGGGATGCTTAAGGAGTATCTGACATCGTTTAGGTTAATTATCGCCACTTTTCGCCCCTCCGAAAGACGGCATAGCCAATGATTATTATACTTTTTAATTAATTCTTAGGGCCACTGCCATCTCAGGTGACTCCATAATTTAAATTAATTTTTACGTTTAACAGTTACCACCAGTAAAGCAATACCCGACGGTACTTTTAGAGCCGTCTGTTTTGTGAAAAACAGTACGAGAAAATTAGTTCTTCAAAATCATTTTAATTAACCGATTTTAGCCTTAATTATCGATAAATTGGTTTTGTTTTATTATGTCGCAATTATGTAACTGCTATTCTTTTATATAAGACTATAAAACTTAAAAAAATATAGGCAATTGCATACTACTAAAACATATTTAAAATTCATCCACATGTATTTACAGCGATCTTTGACATATTTGTCATTACGAAAAAATAAATTATCGAGGCTTGGTAGCTTGAAAGGTGGCCCAAGGAAATAATTCGTCCTTTGGAAGGGAAGTAAAATGGAGGTCTCGAGCTTAACGACGTACGTCAGGTATTCGTTAACGATCTCTTGGATACGTAACAATGAGTCCCACTGTAGCATCGTCTGATTAGCCATAGCAGCATAAAACGATATTAAATAAATTTATGTTAAATAAATAATATATAGGTAATAAATTAATATTAGATTAAATATAAAGCTTAGTAAAACGGATGACAAGAGACATTGCCACCGTACCATGCCGTGCCAGTCTCTCGAATATTTAGACCATTCCAACCCCCTTTCGTCCAATCAGAGCTGACTTATGGTATCATAGTTTAGGCAACTTCTTCTCCAAGTATAATGCAATCCTCTAAGATAGCTACAGGATGATATTCCCTTGAAGGTACGATGGCTCTAGGTAAAGATTTAAGCTTGTACACGATGCATTAGTAGCAGTGACGTGTGAGTTGAATCGTTCTATTTTGTTTTATCTTTTCAATTGCCACTTCATTAAAATTCATGAGTCTCAAAAAGAATCATAAAATCAGTTTATTGTGGAATTTTTTTCTAATTGTATTTTTGTATCAATTTTTGTTATTTATTACTGACTCTTTGTTTTGTTTAATAAATCCAGACATTTCCACGCTTAAACTGAAATTACTTCCTAGTAAATAGAATATCGCTTATGTATTTTTTTATTTATTTATATTTTTTACTTATTTATTTCTAGAACTGAGTTGCCATGCCGGAAATCCTGTTTCAAATCCCGCTGCAGGCCATGACTTTTATTTAGTCTGTTTGCAGCGGGAGATGGATCATATAGGATCTGGAACCCTCCTGGGGCCCACCCAGCCTCTATAAAATATGATAAAAATTAGGGAACCCAAAATAAGGGGGAAAATCTGGCGGTTGAGCGTGACCAAGTCACCTCCTTGCAGAACCGTTGTCCTTGAAACAATATAGTCTCTACCGTGTACTGAACCCCAGACCCGTTCACGGGTTTTAGTGGTACAGTTTTTTTTTAATTCACTATACGCTGTTATAATAGCATTTTAAACAATACATTAATAACATGTTGTTAAATAAATTATTGATAATTTATTATTCATGAATATTAAATTATTTAGTTCTTTTAGAGCTAAATGTAAATGAAATTGAATTGGAAATTTTTGTTTTTTAATACCGAATTAAAATAAATACTGCATATTTTAACGACTGGTTACGGGTATGGACATACGATGACTCGTATATACACGTGTCTGATAATATGAATATTTATAAATTATAAATAATATAATTATTTATGTAAATTAAATTCGTATAGTATTGTTCATTATGATAATTGTTATGCCATATTTGTTTTTTGCTATTGGCGACCAATGAAATTCTCATCGATATTCGTGTACATTAGATTATTTATAATAATTAAACACGAATAATTTGTTATTATTTCAATTTCAATTTAATTTTTATATATAATACAATTTTTTTATATAATACAATTTTTTTTTCAAACTACAATAATTGAAACCTCATAATTTATAAATATTACGAATTATTGATAATTATCTGGGTTCCTTTAAGTTTAGCGGTTATTACGTAAATAAAGACCAAAATATTTCTCTATTCGAAGGATTGCATGGGGAGACATGAAAATGACGTATATGCACGTCCTATAACAAAAAAATAATAATAAATATTCATTATTGGAGAACGACTTAATTTTAAAAAAAACATTCCAATAAATACATCCTTAAAATCATGTGTGTTGCCTTATCACAGAAAATTATGCTGGGGAGAATTGCAAGTATTGTATATAAATTCTAGTTATTTTTACAAATACACTGTATAACTTCCTACTGAAAGTTTTAAACGATTATTGAATTATTAATTATTTATTAAATTAAATTTTAAAAAATATATTTGTTTTTGGGATTTATTCAAATCCCAATTATTCAATTATTTAAACTATATTTTTAATTAATATATATCATTAAATAAATTAAAATAATTTTACCTTGAAGGTAACATATTATACATTATCATTATCTTAATATACTTTTAATATTAATAAATTTTCGTATTACACTTATTAAATGTATATCTTTGATGTATTTAAAATCTTTCTTAGGGTCTAGTATATATCTCTTTATTTTTACAGTATTTTATTTATTTAATGTTGTGTTGAGATAGGAAATTATTTCACTTTCACACCTGTACTTCATCATTTTATTTATTTATTTTCTCCGTATCGTTCACTTAACACGTTTAATCAACCATTTATTTGCGTTCGTTGCGTGCTTTTCTTCCTTAGCGTACTTTTTCATTCTTCTTAGAACTTTTTTTCTTGTATCTTCAATTGATTCATTCATTCTCATGAACGAATAATTTACCTCTTTTTTTTTTACTTTGGAATAAACAAAAAATTGGTTTTGTTAAGCTATTTCTTTCATCCTCACTACACGTGAGCAGAATATGATTTGTATTTTTCTTATTGTTTCAGAAATCTTTTTCTACTCCAGCTTAAAGTTTATAAGAATTAATTGATTATTTTGAAATTTGATGTGTTCAATCTTTGTTATAATTTTTATTAGTCCAGGATACATTGTCCATTTTTTCACTTGATTAGTATCAAGCTGAATCTTCGTGAATAGCTTCGTTTTGATGAGACGTCCAACAATTTCCTATGCGAAAATTCTTGATTGTGGTAGCTAAAAGAGGTAGCAAGGATAAAATATGTCGATTTAGTCAAATTTATTACTAACTGGGTTTTTTTTTTGTTAAATCTCAAGATATATATCTAAATTATTTGAAAAATATTTGTCCTACAAAATGTATGGTTTGATCAAATGTCCCTCCTTCCAATATGTATCGATAACGAAGTCAAAAAAGAAGAAGTAAAAAAAATCAGCTGGTTAGTAATCATTTTTGATGACCTCGTTATCGATACACATTGGAAGGAGGGGACTCTTTGATGAAACCATACATTTTGTAGGACAAATATTTTTTCAAAAAAATTTAGGTAATTATCTTAAGATTTAACAAAAAAAAACCCATTCAGTAATAAAATCGACATATTTTATCCTTGCTACCTCCGTTAGCTACCACAAACGAGAATTTTCGCACAGAAAATTGTTGGCGTCTCATCGAAACGAAGCTATTCACGAAGATTCAGCTTGATACTAATCAAGTCCAAAAATGGACCATGGATCTTGGACTATCTTTGCTTATTTTCTAAATTATCAACAAGATCTTTGTTGCTTAGACTAAATCGCTTCTAGTATCATATTGATAAAATTTCGAATTCCGGAATAAAGATTTAAAAAAAAAATATTTATTGTTAGTTGTATAACTATGCCCATTTTGTTCAAAGATTTCCAACCTATCTATTCTCTGAAATAATTAAAATGATACAATTTACTAATTTTTTCCATTAATACTAATGAAACGTGCATTTTTTTTATTGGTTAAATTTGGGTTTTTTCCGAAGGGGATTTTTAATGCAATTTCTGCTGATAGTTTTTCTAAATGATTAAATTGTTGTTCTGTTTTTAGGTAATCATAAGAGCGTGGTCTGCAAAAGCTAAACATATATTTTAGTTTATTAACAAATATTCTGGAATCATGGAAATAATAATAATTATAACCTTAAAAAGAATGAACGATTTTTAACTTGTACGATCCAAATAGACTTGTATCACTTTCGAAATTAACAGTTCATAACTTGTATTTTTAACTTGACCCATTTTTGTTACATCGACATTTTAGTACTTATTTGTATTTTTTATAGTTTTATTCTATCCGATCTGGTTTATTATTTTTTTTTAGTAAATAAATAAAACCGGTTAAAACTAAAAAACTCTTCTGAACGGTTTATCTGTGTTGACATAGCGATAGGTGAGATAGGTATGACCGTGGGCGTAGGTTACCGAACTCCTGACCTAAATAGTTCATGTCGATGTCTCTCTAGTGTAGCTTCTCTGTTCAGTTGTAGTTACTAGATCGTATTATATATAATATTACATAACATAAAATAATCATATATGTAACATATTATAGGAAGTAAATAGAAAACTCGCTAATCAAAACTATTTCATTACCGAATCTCTCTCTCTCTCTCTCTCTCTCTCTCTCTCTCTCTCTCTCTCTCTCTCTCTCTCTCTCTCTCTCTCTCTCAAGTATAAAGGCATACTCAATAAATGTCTATGTATTGCAACGGTTTGTTAGAAGTAAAAAAATCCCCCCAAAAAAAGAACACAAAAACTAAGATCTAAAAATCTGGAAAACTATATACTATATAACTTTATAATGTATTATATTAATTATTTTTTTATAAAATTAAATTTCTGACTAAATTCTTATTGTCTATTGAATATTTTTTAAATTATTAAAACTTATTATTAACCATGAATAATCCATTTTATGCGTTATTAAGAAAGAAAATTCAACTTATAAACAAACGGTAGGCGTTTATTAATTAAAGTTTTCATTACAATAAACATTAGATTAAAATTGTATTGTGTTTAAAATGAATCGTTTGCTGTACTGTACAACGCATAAATCATATAATAATAATAATAAACTATTAAATAAAATTTATACTATATAAAACAAAATGCTTCCATCTTTTCATCGAACGTAAGTTTCGAATTATTTCTTAGGACTTAATTATTTAAAAAATTCTCATCAAAGATTGAAATGAAAAAATATTTTTAATATATACTTTTGTCAATTGAGTTGTTGATTATTAATTTTTTTATCTGGATTAATTTATTTTATATTAAATTCTACCTGGATTCCGAAGAAAAGCTTCAGTGTAAATAATGATTATTATTTTTAAAACGAAAAAATTGCTTGTCGTTTGATGAACTTGCAGATTTTATATTTATTGAACGGGGTGTATTTAAAATATTTTACATATTTTTAAAATGTATTTGGGCTTGTTAATCGTTTGATTAAATTCGTAACTTTAAATTGACAACACTTGTAGTACAGCTATATGAATGATACATGATGTCATGAGATAAAGGCTTGTAGAGATACTAAGAAATTCCTCTTATAAGTTCATGAGGCCATCTTATCTTCAGAAGCCTCGGAGGATTATCGTGAATTGAAGAGATAGCTAGGTTTGAAACTAGTGGGTTTGAGTGGGAATAAAGTTTGTTATGAAAATGAATTTTATCGGATTCGGGCCAAACAGTAACAAGTGGGACATTAAGGTCATTATAGATGACTTAGGTAATTGGTTGTTCGGAGCTTTAAGGATTTATTGAATGATTTTGTATTGTAAGTATTGAATACGAGAGAAATTCTATGGCTTAGTGAAGCCTGTACTCCGAAAAAAATTTAAATAAAATATTGTTATAATAAAAGAGTTTTAGGTTTAATAGTAATTTTAAAACATTACACTTTTTCATAACATGTTCTATATTTTATGAATTTTACTGAACGAATATCATTATGGATTATTAACTTGAAGGTTCCAAACCAGTGCTTCCAAGCATTCAACTCATCTCATTTCTGATTTAGTTTATAACATTTTATTTTCATATAGGCTTTAATTAAAAATATGATACCGCATTATTTACTCATAAACAAATCCGTTAATTTAAGCTAATGTTAGCGAGAAAGATGAGGTAAACGACTATAAAAAAAAAAAATTAGTGAACGGGGAAATTTTTACTCTCGGAGGTAGAGTTTATGAAGATTTATCTGGCTTAATAAAGGATAAATTTCGTTGAGGAGCAATGCTAGCTTATACGCTTTCACTAATAAAGTTAGCTTTGTGTTACTGTTTTTTGTTTTTTTTAACCGGACGCCCGAAACAAAATCTGTTCTTTTGACATACTTTCAGAGACCATTCTTTTGATTTAAAACAAATATGTGTGGCAAAACATTATTTCTCCCAACTTGGTTCTTTTTTCGTTTAAAGTGATATTTTCATTTGTATGATTTTAGCGAAAATCTGTAAAATTCAATTTTAAAAAATTCTTTTATTTATTCATTTTTTAAAAATAATCTAATAACCGATTTGCTGGATGTGTCCCATTGTGTTATTGTAATTATTACACATATAAAATTATCTGTAGCACATTTATCATTCTTATTACTTTTTATCTATTTTTATGGGGGTTTTTTATCCGTTTTACTCTTTATATACAATACACAATTATACAATATACGAAATTATCGAATATTGTTGTAAAATCACAGTTCTTCATATCACAGTTTAAATGAAATTCAATATATAAGATTATTTAAATAAAAATCAAGGAACGCGAAAACATTTAATCTATTAAATACTTTAATAATTTAATACAAAACGCCCTTATATAATAAATAAGATAAGTCAAACATAAAGTTAATATTAATTTATAAAATAATATAAAGTTAAAAATAAAATATTAAGTTAATTTATTGTAAATTAATAAATATAAATAGTGTAAAGTAATAAAGTATTAGTTGATATAAAAGATTATTAGAATTAAAAAATAAATAAAACATTCCTGAAAAAACAATATTGCAATAATAATAAGTATTCTAAAATTTTACACATTTTAAAATATTATGAGAGATTAAAAAAAAAACAAAAAAAACTGTATCACTACAACCTATGAACGGGTATGGGGTTCAGTACATGGTAGGGACTGTACTGTTTCATGGATAACGGTTCTGCAAGGAGGTGACTTGTCCTAGGTCCTCAACCGCCAGATTTTTCCCCCTTATTTTTGGTCCCCTATTTTATAATATTTTATGGAGGCTTGGTGAGCCCCAGGAGGGTCCTAGATCCTATATGATCCATCTCCGGCTGCAAGCAGACTGAATAAAAGTCTTGCCCGCAGTGTTATTTGAACCAGGATTTCCGACATGGCAACTCAGTGCTCTACCACTGAACCACTCCGCTCCCTTATTATAAGAGTAGTGTGTGAAAATATTATTAAAATATAGTAAATAATACTTAATTGATTTGGCGCTAAATTAATTTAATTTATTTTTCTAATTTTCAAGCCACATCAATCTGCCGTTTACAAATATATGTAGGGGTAACAAGTACTTTTTAAAATAATTTAATATTTCTTCATATGAGTATCAAATTAAACATTAATAAAAAAAAATATATACTCATATTTTCGCATCTCTGTACCTTATGAACTTATTTTTGATTTGCTGCAAATAGGGTTTAAGAATTATTGTATATTTAATTTTTTTTTTATTACCTTTTACTAAACAAGTATTATACTCACGTAATGTATTGTTTTTAATTAAAACGGCATTAAATGATATTGATGTCGTACGTTCATAAAATATATATGCTTAATACTTAATTAATTTTAGTAATTTAAAATGCATTAATTGAAGTTATACATCTTTATTATCATACCTTTAATCTCTATTTTAATTTCAATTTTATTATATATAGTGCTAAATATTAAATTATAATAGATGATGACAAGGGAATAGATGTAACCAAGAGGTGTCCGCCAGATTCAGTTTTAGCTATGGTTTATGGTTTAATTTCATGCTAATTGACACTAATTAATTGTCTATATGCCTCTGCGTTCAATAATTCAGATATTAATTAATTCTGATTAGTTTAATAGCTATCAATTTTATTTGTAATTAGTGTTAATGTATACGATATATCTTGAATGGTTTAAATTAATATTTGATTGTTTAAAGTTTTTTTATTATTCTTTAAGAATAACAAATCTAGCAGAGGTGTGTGTATATATATATATATATATATATATATATATATATATATTTTTTTTTTTTATTTCACACTGAAATAATATCATTGGCTTACTTACCTTGGAATGGGATACCTCAATGTATAAATTGCTGACTAAATAAATTATTTAGTCTGTTAACAGCCGTTTGTGTTCTAAAGGCCCTCCTGGGGTTCATCCAGCCTCTATGATACTAGTAGTGTAGTACAGTATATACAGTATGTTAGGGAAAATACATGGTGGTTCGGCGTGATCTCGGAAAAATCCCCGTTGTCCTAGGAACAGTACATTCTCTACCATGTACTGAACTAAAGATCCTCCATGAGTTTTAGTGTTACATTTTTTTTTTCACTTAAAAGTACACTAAATATATTTAAGTATAAACTATTAGAAAGTATTAGGATTATGATAAAGTTTAACCCGGTTTCTAAACACAATACACATTTTTAAGATCCGTTAAGACCAGATAAGCAAGTATTGCAAATTAATTGTATTTATAGCCTACATAGGAAAAAGTGTTAATTAAATTTGGTATTGTATATTTAATATATACATAAAATTAAAAATTGTAATTAAAATTATTTAATTTCCCTATGCAGAAATGACTACTTTGTTTTTATTTTCTGCA
Source organism: Troilus luridus (assembly GCA_964056705.1). Taxonomy (NCBI): domain Eukaryota; kingdom Metazoa; phylum Arthropoda; class Insecta; order Hemiptera; family Pentatomidae; genus Troilus; species Troilus luridus. The sequence continues at coordinate 44,011,729 of OZ057417.1, read as the reverse complement.
AGGTAGTTGATAATTGATTAAATTTAATAAATAAATAATAATAAATTCAAATTGTAGTTATTCTTAACTAGGCTTTATTCTAATTGAAGTTTTATTGTAATTAACAATATTACTTATATGCCGTAATTGTTAAATTAGCGAGTTTTTTCTTATTTCAGTTATGACAATAATAGTTATAAAAATTAAAATTATAAAAGGATGATTTAAGAAATACAATTTTCCATTTTGATAACTAATTTTGAAATATAAGGTATGCATTTGCTAGTAGACGGAAAGCTAAAATAATTATTTAAAAATAATAAATGTGAGCAAGAATTAAACTTTTTCATAGCATGTTTTGCTATATGTTATCAATTTTATCGGACGAATATGAAAATAAATCATAAACCGGAAGGTTCGAAACCGTTGCTTTCAATCTTTTTACGTATTTTGTAAACCATGTTCTGCCTGAATACAATCCTCCCACTTACGTTTTTCGTTTAGTCCAACGTATATATTAATTCATGTTTAGTAGTTTTTCGAACTAAAAAATATTATGTTCATGTTTGTTACTGTTTAGGGGTTTAGTCCCAGAATGAAGTATAAAGTAAAAAATAAAATATTTTTGTTTTGAAGAGAAAAGATTTGTCCTGGCCGGGATTCGAACCCGTGTCGTCTGCATCTCCGGTGCAGTGCTCTAAACCACTGAGCTAACAGGGGTCGTATCCAAGTCAGACAAATCCGTTCTCTTCACCGATCCTATATCCCCGTGTTCTCGCAATTTTTGCGATGTATACACGGGGAAGAATGTTCACTGGACTTTACTTTAATTAGGATCTTGTTGACTTACGTCAATATATTATTTATAATTTATTTTTATTAATTGTTATTTTGATGGTGATTATTTTTAAATCTTTTCTCTTAAAAAAAAAAATATTTAAAAATAATCATCAAAATAACAATTAATTTAAATAAAGTACTTTACTATTCTATTCTGTACATAAGACCAGTCTTATATTGTATTATATTCCATATTCTATAGCCTATTAATTAGCCTATAGGATCCATATTCTATAGACTACATAATATATTCAATAATTCATACTATTTGCTGTATTCTATAGTCCATGAACTTATAGACCCGATTGATTAACACTGGAGATCAGTATGATTCATGTGTGTTAGGTATCCAATTCTTTCCTCAGTCCCAACATGTTCCAATTCCTAAAAGAAATTTAGTGCTTAAGACTTCACGAATCGTCTTCAGGCCAGAAGGGTAGATGCCTGATTAATCTATGCTTGGCTCGAAGCCAGTATTGTGAAGAATGGTGTAAGGCAGAATAAAGAAGGTAAAACTACTTGAGGTAGTCCAGAATGTTTTGAATTTTCTATTATCAACTTTAGTTTTATTACTTTCATTATTATTCGCTATCTTAAATAAATAAGTCATTAACTTGGGTAAGGAAATAATAAAAAAAATCCCGTCTAAAATAAATAATATATCAATAATAAAAGAGAATTTGGTCTTAAAATTATTTGTAATGGTAGAGAAAGTGACTCATTAAAGTTATCTAAGTCAGGAAATATATTTATTAATTATGTTCTGACGTTTCAGTAAACATTCTTGGGTCGTCATCAGGTCTTTGAATGAAAATAGTATAATTATCAACTAATGAAACATTTTTATTATTAAATATTTTTGTTTTGAAGAGAAAAGATTTGCACTGGCCGGGATTCGAACCCGGGTCAAGAGAAAAGATTTTCCCTGGCCAGGGCAAATCTTTTCTCTGCAAAAATAAAATAATTACCATCAAAATAACAATTAATAAAAATATTTTTTATTTTGATATATTTGTTCATTTTCATTTTTACTAAATTTCCTCAATTTTTTATTACTTTCTTCATTACTAATTTTATTATTTATTATTACCTTCCTGGTCACTTTGTTATCATTACTCTACATTGATTACCCTCCCTCTATATGTATCTCAGGTTTTTGCCTATCTTTATTTTCCACCACATAGATACCTCTTTTGTGTTCTATCTTTAATATTAACCATATGTAATTTTAATTGTCTGTACTTTGCATAATTAGCCCTGAAGAAGTAGGTCTTCGTTTGCGATCATTGCCTCTTAAATAAACAACTTGAATAAACTTGAGAGACATTTTTTTACCTTGGCCCGGTCCATCTTCTTCCCCAGTTTTTGTTTAGTTATGAATACAATTATTAACATCAACAGTTTTTCTCATTTAAAATGCTGATATTACGCTTCCTCGATGTTTTTCCCCATTCGAAGTGTAATAACGATATAGAGGCTGGATGAGCCAAAGTAGGGTCTGAAGATCCCACGGGCTGTTGATTGTTCTACTTTTTTCCTCTTCGAATAAACTTATTCCTGGATTATTTGAGTAAACTATCCTTTTTTTTTTTGCTCTTACATACATGTTGATTAATTTAAATAATTTCCGTAAGAATGCAAATATTGAACTGACGTGGAAAATGAACTGGTGTATGAAATTAAGACAGAACTAACAAGATTCAGTTCTTTTTCCTCGCTGCAATTAGTTCTCTCTCCCTAACATTTCTTTGTTTCCCTTCTTCCCTCTTTTTTTCCCCTCTTTCTTTTTTCCCCCTATTTCATTCCCTCCGTGGAAGAATCATTCTAAATTACTATGACATTTTCTATGTGTTAATTAAAGGTTAAACTCTTTCTCCTGGTTTAATCTACTAATTAAAATGTTTTCGCAACGTTGGAATAACTTATTATTTTTAATTTCTTCTCATTATCCTAGATATGTGTATATGAAAAAAAAAAAACCTATGAAGTGTCTTGGTAGAGTAAAATAGAATAACAAGTTTATTCGGAGACTAGACTTATTTAAAATAGCAAACATGAACATGAAAAATAGTTATTTATTTGACAAGTGAGGAAAGTGCCACTTTATTACACCCGAGTGAACTTTACCACACGAGCCCAAGGCGAGTGTGATAATTAAACGAGGGTGTTAGAAGCACTTTTCTCACGTGTTAAATATTACATTTTTCCTGCAACCATTTAAAAATTAAGAAATTAAAGGTGAAACTTTAGATTTGTTAAAACTACACTAATGCTAGATCTCCAAATTTCTGTTGTGTGAAGGTTCTAATACATTTAAGGTTATATTAAATATTTCTATAAAATCTCTTCAAAATAAATAAAATCTATCTTGAATTGAATATAAAATAGTTCTAAAATTATTTTTTTTAACATTTTAGGAATATAAATATTATACCGCCATTAAAATAACAGAGTCCTGATTGTCAAATTCGATCTAGGTGGCTGTTACTTTTCCTCACTAGTGGTGGAAAGTGGGACTTTCGACACTAGTTTTAGTTGAGTAATGTTTTTTCCAATACTCAATGGTTGCAGGAAAAAATTATTATACATCTGGTCAGAAGACTACGCAATAAAGATCAATAGATAGTAACGTCTGAGGGGTAGACCGAGGTGTTGGTGAGAGGATTGCGTTAATAGTGATCTGAATTTGGGTTTGAGTATTGGTCCGTGGACGGAAGTTGGGTTAGCTATGGCTAATTATTATTAAGAAAAGTGTCAAAATAATTAATTAAAAACAAATAATAAGTATGTTTACTAAAAAAAATATCAGTAACTAAAGAACAAAAAATAAATAAAATAAATTTCAGTACACAGTAGACACTGCACTGTTTAGAAAATAAGAGTTATGCAAGGAAGTAATATGTCTGAAATGACGCTCAAGGTTTTTCTTCCTGCTTTATAGAGGCGGAATGAGCCACAGGAGGGTCTGCATACCCTTTTAAATAAAATAATGTAATAATTTTAAATTATGAATAAGAATAAAGATAAATCTACAAGATAAAATATATACTGTGCAAAATATAATATAAAAATGAAATAAAATCATGGCATTACATAAGATATAAAAATAAAAAAATAAAGATTAAAATATATATACACAACACAAAATGTAATATAAAAAAATAAATGGCTAAAACATATAAGATAACATATGTGTAATTCGAAATGTAATATAAAAGTCAAATAAAAAAATAAATAATCTTTATTTTTATAGATAATTTTAATGCAAAAAATTATTGATCGGATTTCGAACAAACCCGCCTTTAATACCTGTAACATTTTATTTTATTGACTTATTAACGGAGATTTGTGGTATCGGCATCGAGCCTTCAGGTCCGCTAAGGCTTTTATTTATTTAACTATTAATGACATAAACTCACCATTAACATTTTATTTGGATCGGCGTTGTGTTCCGTTTTTTTCATAAAATAGGATAAGAGGTTTATGAATATTACGAAAAATATAAACTTATCTTGCCATTTTTATATCCAAGGGTGTAATATAATAAATACACTAAATTGATGCAATATATAAAATAAACAGGTTTTGATTTATTATTTATTTTTTGAAGTAGGATTAATGCGGGTACATATTCTCTTCAATGATATTTCTGGCTAGCAATAATTTTTAAAAAACTTACAAAACATTACCCTAGAAAACAGCTAGTTTCTGGATTTATTTATATTTGTTTTGTTTTTTAGAATCTGATAATTAAGTCAAAATTTGTTTGTTTTAGACTTAACACAGATTATTTAGATGTATTCGATTTTCTTCTTAATATTTTAAATTTTTATTATTACTTTTTAAGTTTAATTAATGTTATAATTATATTCGGGTAATGAATATGAACTATTATGAATTGTGTTTTATATTATAACTGATAAAACTTGTTTATCCATTTGCTATTTAATTTATTATAATTCATTTATTAAACATAAGTGTTCTTGACCGGACAAAGGATTCTATATTATTCAATCACATCCTGAATTAAAATTTAAACCGTATTTAATATAGACACATATCTCTTGTTTTTAATGCTTCATATAATATTATCGATTTATTAACTCTTCCTATAAATAATAAAATTGATTACATTTAAAATTTTTAATTCTATTCCCTGCAGAGCATTTAGTATGTGATCCCGTTACAAACTTAACCAAAAGGGATTCCGTATGTACCGAAACGAGGAGCTCTTAATGATATACTCCCATTAACGCCTCGGGCGCCTCCTCGCTTGCAGAATTTACATACTCATTTCAAACTTCGCGACGTCATTTACATCATTTATATTTAGCTGCTATAGCATTGCATAGTCTTCTGGATTTAGCGAATATATTCAACTTTTAACTTGTTATAGTTATTTCAGTGTTATAAATTTATTCTAGAAAAATTGTTTAAGTATAATTTAATAATGAAGAAAAAAACCTTATTCCAGTCAACAATTTGTTGTTAAAAAATTAACAAAGGATTAAATAAAGCTTCGACATTGATCTGTCATTCCCAATTTTAGTTCTTCACACAGCCTCCTTCAAATTTACAAGTCACAATCATTACTTGAGGTCAAACATATTAAAAAATCAAAATATATATAAGCTCCTGGAACTCATCTTTCCATGGTCAAATATTCAATCAATATATGTATATCAAAATTATATATTTGACCATGGAAAGTTGAGTTCCAGGAGTTTATCTATTTTTTGATTTTTTAATATGTTTGACCTCTAGTAATGATTGTGACTTGTAAATTTGAAGGAGGCTGTGTGAAGAACTAAAATTGGGAATGACAGATCAATGTCGAAGCGTTTTTTAATCTTTTGTTAATTTTTTAACAACAAATTGTTGACTGGAAATTTGTTTAAGTATTGGAATATTACATATCGCTTCTTCTAAAGAACAATGTTAAAAAAAAAATCATTTGAGGTATTTGAAATCTCCATGTGAGTTGAGAAAATTAAAAATTTGATTATTGGTAAAGCCAAGAATTATAATGATAGTATTGCATTTTTTTTAATTAAACATTAGACATTTTTTACAAGATTGAAACTTTTTTTAATTTTTATTTATGTCATTATTCAAATTCAACTTCAAGTTCTAACATGTTTCAAATGAAGTTCAAAACCTCTACAGCCCATGAAGGTTCTTAGGTTCAGTACATGTTAGAGAGAGTATTGTTTCTTGGACAACGGTTGTGCAGAGACGTTATTTTTCTCAGATAACGCTCAATGGCTTATTTTTTTTTTCAATTAAGGGTACTCACTTCAGTAGATCTCACAGTCTCCATCTTATTATTAATATGTGCGTGTATATATATATACTTAAATTAATTATTTTCAATCTCTACTTAATTTAATACATTGTTTAAAACTTCATAATAACTAAAATAACAATGTTAAGGTTGTCCAGGTTTCTGTTAATCAACAATAAATATCTGTACCTAAAAGTTCAACTAAATAATTAAATAGTGTTTTTATTATTAACCAAATAAGAATAGGAATGAAACCACCGATAAAGAAGCTTCTGTGCCTATCCTACAACCGCTGATAAATTATTCAAAATATTTTTAATAATTCCTGAGTTTGGTCCGATTAAGCGACTGTAAATAAGAAATAAATACAACCTTCGATGATGAAATACAATCGAAATATTCGTCAACTAATATTTTCTACTCCATTGAATTTACTTTCGTATATAAATATATATTCCTATATATAATATGTACTATATATGTGTGTAAAGTTATTCTCTCTCTCTACACAAGACTCCCATTACTTACAATTAAATTTAACCCATGGTTTTAGGTATCGCAATATGTATTTAAATATTTATTAATTAAGACTTTAATTTTAAAAATCACCAGCGAATTTAGGTGATTACACAACGCTGAATTGCGAAGCATACACTCGACTAATATTATTCAAGTGATATCGCCACAAGGATCAAGATGGGCTTGTTAGGTTGTTGTCCTGAGTAACAAACGAATTCCAAAAAAGATAGCCAGCTCTGTACTGACTGGTAAACGTCTGAGGGGTAGGCCGAGGTGTAGGTGGGAGGATTGCGCTAAGAGTGATCTGGTGGATTTGGGTTTGAGAAGTGGTCCATGGACGGAAGTTAGTAAGCAGAGATTGTTCCTATCGGGATTCGCTAACCCTATTTATTATTATAGTGGTATTATGTATTATAAAGTCGGTTGTTCCTCTATACAAGACTTTAAAGTTTAATCAATAGTTTTGGATATTATATAATTTTTTTCAGTATTTATTAAGTAAGATTTATTATTTAAAAAACAAAACAATTTTTAACGAGCACCCTGAAGCGAAAGGCATTGATATAGTTATTGTTATTTTTATAGTGGATTTAGTCACTGCCATTAATTATTTTCCCGAAATTGGGTTTTCCTATTGCCAATATTCTTCGGGTTCCGCAAGTACAATTTTTCTTCTTTTTTCCCCCGTTCTTTTATTGAAATACATTTACAAGTTCATAAGCCGAAAGAGACTCGTATCTGGCGAATCATTTCCATGCAATATCCCTACACCTGCTGTTTGCGGGAGATAGCGAGATCCGAAATTGTTTTTGTTTAAGTCGAAGAAGTAGGACGCTCGGATATTATCTTGATTCGGCATGTTGGAGTTGTTTGGCATTCCTCTTCCATTGCATAGTTTTACGTCTTACTGAGATTTATCTACCCTGTTTGTTTGTTCTCTTCCTCCAAATCATCCATCAAAGCTTATATTTAGAAACGAAAACAAATGCAAGGAGTTGCACACTTGTTGGGGGGAAAAACAAGTCTCGCCGTTCCGCGAGGATGGTTGAATTTGTAAAAATATTTTGTTCACAAAACAGGCGTTTTTATTACATTTAATTGTACTATGTAGGAGCGGGGCAGCTCAGTGGTAGAGCGCTGAGTTGCCGTGCCGAAGACCCCGGGTTCAAATCCGGCTGTGGCAGACAACATAGATATCATAATAACAAAAGCACATTACCATCATATTTGTTATGGAACATCATGCATACTTCTGACTATTATGTTCTGATGAAGAGCTTAATTGTGGCTCGAAACGTTGGTTCATAGCTTACTATTTAGTTTAATCTTAAAAATAGATATTTTTGACCTCTATTGCAGTTTTATTCTGTTGTAACAAGCGCACCATCTGGTATGCCAAATCGATTGATGCTATAATCTGATTTTTAAAGTTCATATATGCAGTTATAATTACAATAGGGGTGTTCAACAGGTACCTGATATTGGGATTTTACACTCTTCAGGTAATTCTAAGGCCTCCTGCCGATCTCAATAAACCCTCAGTCTTGGGGATAGGGGGCGATCTGTGGTCTAGTGGCTTGCGTAACAAACTACTAAGCCCAAGATCGCGGGCTCGTAGCCCGGCCGGTGGTCCTAGGATTTTTTATAGGGAGTAAAGAATCCTTGTTTATAACGTCCTTCGAAAGGGACGTTAAACGGGGACTCCCGAGCCTGTACAATGTCAGGCACTTGTTAAAAATCCCTATCCTGATTAAACCTGATTGGGCAAAATTTAGAACTGTAGCATCGTCCGATTAGCCATAGCACCGCATAAAGTGATGTTAGATGAAAAAACCACAAACTGCCGTGCTACCAACTTTCGATCTTGACCATTGTAGGTTGTTATTCCACTACAGTGTAAGAGGACCCAGTTCTTTTGATGTGATTTGTACAATTGAAGCAACTTTCTCAAGATTGATTACGGGACTGTTTGAAAGGAGTATTATCGACCCTGGCAGTTGTCCTTCGATTCATTCCCGACAAATGAGCGTTACCTTAAAAAAAAAATTAACATTGTTTAGTCCTCATTGTGGTCGGGCGTGACAGGCGATTGACAAAGAGAAAAAAATATCGTAACCCCGAAAGGCCATTGTGTTTCGATTACAGGAGACGGTAAGCGGTACAGTCCTCGTCAAGAATGACGTCGAAGGAGGACAAAGGCTGGGGCGAAAAGTGTCACAGATTGTTCCGGGGAAAGCCATTATTATCATAACTCCCTTGATGGGGAGTAAAGGGAGGGAAGCGAACGCTTTGAAACGAACAGATTGGGCTGGCCGTGGCTTCCTATATCGGTGGCAGTGGCCCCGGATATCTGATTAACTTCGTAATAAGAAAAATAAAGATGAAAGAAGGTTAATATCGGAGCCTCATCAAAGACGCCATCTTGTCCTTCATCTTCTTGTCCAATGGCGTCTCCTCATCGCCTTATCCCTCCGCTAACTGCATCTTATATCTGCACTTATTATATTGGATATCCAGGATCATCTTTTGATGTTGCTCACGACGGCTATATACGTCATCCTCCTTTAGATGGTTGTTACCTTTGAACTCTTCAACGTTGCCGGCTCTCCTGATTGGTTCGGTGACGTTTATTTTCATCGTTTACCTTTACTTTTGTACTCTTTTCTAGAAATTTATAAACACCCCCAATAATTTTGCTTATTGATCCTCCTCGGAGCCTAATAATCATCAGAATATCCTACAAAACACCTTATTTTGTAATACCTTAAGACGTTGTTCATCCTTCGTAGTTTTCCTAGTTACTATATCCCTGTGTATTTGAACTTCTCGACATGTTTAAACTTATCCCTTCTAGAACAATATTACCAAAATCCCCTTTTCTGGGGAGAAATTATCGGATGTCACAAGTAATTTATTTTGTCTGTTAACAATCTCGAGGATGGATACTTTGGAATCTTTAGACCCACCTGAAGCTCATTCAGTCTCTTTAAAGTGAACACCCTTAATTGAAGGAAACCTGGTGGTTGAGGATGATCTCGGATAAAACACCTTGCACAACTGTTCACCTGGAAATTGTACGGTTGCTTCCATGTTGCGAGCCCAAGATCCTTCTACGAGTGTTGTAGTTATACAGATTTTTTCATACGAACTATTCACACGCCTTGGAAATTACTTCCCCCCACACTTCCATATTATTACTGTCAAGAAAACAAAACAATTTTCATAAAAATTTTGTAATTTTATGAAATTCCTTCCTCGCTAATATTTCGAGGCTACTTAAGTCTATTAGTTGTTTAAGAATGAGAGATATAAAATATATTGTAGTAAGCATTCACATTTTTAATTATGGTGCTTATTTTCACTGCGGTGGCTTAGCGTCAGTAAATAATACTTAATTCTCGATAATAATACTATTCATATATAAATTATGGATTATCGTATTCACCACAACAAAGCGTATAATAACGCTTCAAAGCTGTAACAGTCGATGCAGGTATCATCGGCACACAAGAGAGACCTCCCCTCTTGCTGTTTGCTACGAACACATCTGCCACTCCTGGCTACAAGAGAGCAGCTGCCGTAGGCAGCAAGGAGTGCCATGGTCAGTATTAGTCCCAAGTACCTGGTTCATTATGTGCCTCGGATCTGCCACGGCTCTGAGGGCACTGGGTCGTGGAATTTATTGTTGGTATTTTCGGAAGGTCGGACAAAAGGCCGAAGCTCCTCTCTCATTATTCAACCAGGCTCGAGTCTGTCACTTATCATCCACAGATGGTTTGTTCTCTCCGTCATTTTTTACTCGTATTTAAAAAAATTTAATTTTTTTTTTTTAATAAACTGTATGGTAAAATCCTCTCCTACACATTTTTCTGCCTTGCCAGAGTATATAAGAGGTTTGTTGCAGATCACCTAACCTACACAAAGAAGGAAAAAACCTGATCTAAACAGTACAGTCTCTACAATGTAAAATTTTAACAGTAAATGCCTTTTTTTAAAATTAATTTATATTTTTTTATAAACTGTACGGTAAAATCCTCTCCTAGACATTTTTCTACATTGCCAAAGACTCATACACCTATCTATAAAATATTAGAGACTTTTATCTATGAAATATTAGAGAGGCTGAATTGAATTCAGCAAATTTGAACTACATCGAAACTGTATATAAATAATTTTAGTGGACGCGAACGCAAATGTGGGTTGTTTTTTACACACACTGTAATTTTTTTTTTGTTAATCCTATTACAGTGAGATTATTTTTGTTGGACCTCTCTCTTGAACTTTCTTGAAATATTTTCATTTTATTTCTAATTGTAGGAATTTTAATTATGTATTAACAAAGAACTTTATATTTTTTTTATTAATTAAAATAGATTTTATTACTTGAGAATTTAAGAGATCAAGTTGGTAGGTGGAAGGTTTGTTAGGATGTTGGGTTCGTAACAAATGAATTCCTAAAAAAAAAAAAAAACTGATGATAGTTCATCAGTCCATGATAGCTATTAAGTAACGTTAGTTATTATTAATGTTTAAGGGAATTAAGGACTAATTATAATACAGGTTAGCGAGCTCGAAGGCTTACTCAAAACACAATCATTCTTAACGCAATCATCCCACCTACGCTTCGGTCTACCCAACAGACGCTTCCAGTCGGTATATTACCCATTTTCACCTTAAGAACTTTTTCCTCACCAAGCCCAGAAACTTTACAGCCCCATCTTAATCTTCGTAACACTATCACTTGAATATTGTAAAATTAATCGGGTACATGCTTTGCGATTGTGCATTATGTAATCCCCTATATTCCGCAGTGGTCTCATCCTTTTTTGGACCGAATATTCTAAGCAACACCTTATCGGATACCTGAAGAAGTTTATCGTCCTTCAGCTTTAGCGGCCAAGTTTTAAATCCGTTGTGGCGGCCGTCTGCCTTTCACAGGTTGAAAGGTTGAGCACGGACCGTCGAAGTAAAAATGTTTGATTTGGCCGGTGCCAGCAGGTTAGGGTATTTAAAAGAAAAGGCACATTAGGAGAAAAAAACGTGAAACTTTTATTTATAAAAAGAATAATAAAATGTTATTATGACTATTGATACACAAAAATAACTGAAAATTAATATGAATGTGATTACCTAATGTGGAGCCAGCGCTAGTGAATTGTCCTCTTCTCGCCTCTTGTGTACCCCCTTTTTGGTACATGGTACAGGGGTATAAATAAATGTAGCATCGTGCTAATACGAGGCGAGAAGAGGCTGAGGAAGGAAGCAGCGATTGCACTGAGCAATACTGAGCGACCACTTCCCCCTCACCACACTTCACTAGCTCTCGTAACTGACTGACTTATCGGCACCGGGCACGTGACGTATGCGATAACATACGAGTCCCCAGGCCGACCATTTAAGAGTATAGTAAGATGGTTAATTGTAACAATACAAACAAAAAATAAATCAAATAATCAATAGCAAAACGTAACTAAGTGAAATCAAAATACATATAAAAAATTAAATTAAATTATTTCCAGGCACATCGATACGTATCAGAAAAACAATGAATATACTTATATTCTAAGGTGTCGGCGTCGACATCCGTAAAGAATAGTTGGTAGGATGATGGTTTTATAGATTCTGTTTTTTTTATTTCGGAACAAAAGACACGAGTTTAGAAATGTGGAGACCGAATAATAACAAGCATTTCCCGCCTTTATTTTCCCTTGAATTTCGTTTTTTCTGATTACTATGACCCCAAATACTTTAACTTCTCGATATGTTTTATTCTCTCTTAAAACGTATTCCCTCCTACAACAATATCAACAATATTTTTCCCTTTTCAGCTACTTACCCTATACTTAATCTTATCGAAATGTACTTCCAGTTCTATTTCGTTTCCTGCATTCAACGTTTTTGTATTTAGCTTTATAGTTTCCGTGACTTCACCCAACGGTACCAGATCGTTCGCTAACGCAAGCACGGATATTTTACTATTCATATTCAAATCCAAACCTGTTATATTGTGTATCGTTTTTTTTTATAGCGTACTCAAGTGTTAGAATTAAGGATTAATATTCCCTTTTGGACTCCATGAATGTGGGAATTAGCAACGGACCCCGGGAGAAGGGAGATAAATAAGAAAGAAAATACGTGAGAAACGTTATCGGGATTTTCTTTCGCAACCATTAATAAGGAGGCACATATATATAGAGAAAACACGAAATAGGATTCGGCGGGAAAGCGGGAGCACATTGTGTCTTCTTCGGCAGTTAGTGTCACCGATAAGCCACAAAAATGTATCGTCCTCCAAGAATACTCCCTCTCTCTTCTAGGAGAATATTTAACCCTCAAGATATATAACTCATTCCTAATAATCTGGATACTAACTCTGAAGCATTAAGCGTACTTCGGCTACTTTATCGACTGTATTAATTGGGAGGAACCCATCGGGCCGTAAATAACAGCGGAATATTAAATGGCCCTCCCACCTTCTGCCGTGTAACATTAATGGAACATAAATCCTAATAAACCTCTGCTAAATTAAGAGTTTTTTTCTTTTTTTTTTTATTAATATTAAAAGCGTAATTAATAATGTTAATGCTCTACTTGGGATTCTCGGCGCGCGCTCCCATAATCTTAAAATTAATAAGGTATCTTAAAAAGGGAGGAGGATTCAATGAAAGCTGTAATTATCATGGAGGTAAAAGATTTTAAAAGACTTACACAACCGTTTACGTAAGGCGGTTCATTAAGGCAGAAATTGATTAATTAATTAGCAATTTTCTCAATAAAAGAAAACGTTTTATTTAAAACCTCTGTATCACTACAACCAACGAAAGGGTCTTGGTTAGGAAGGTGATCTGTTCGAGCCATGTACTCCCTTGATACAGGCTGTATATGTATTTTTCAGCTTAATTCATGTTATTTAATTTGTTTTCCTTAGCCTGAACATACCTTATTTTCAAGTAATTATGTAAATAAAAAAAAAGCTGTACCTCTACAACCCATGAAGAGCCTTGGTTCAGTACACGGTAGAGACTTTACTGTTTGTTGGACAAAGGTTGTGTAGGAAGGTGATCTGTTAGAGATCACGTTCAATCGCCATATCTATATAAGGGTACTCACTTGATAGAGGCTGTATATGTATTTTTTTCAGCTTAATTCATGTTATTTTTTTTTCCTTTAGCCTGAACATACCTTATTTTTAAATAATTATGTTACATTTGTTTGTAATGCTCAATTTCAGCAATATTCGTTCCTCATACAACTTATTAAAATCATAAATCCAAATCATTACTGTGAAACAATAAAAATATACTAAAATACATTCATAAAAAAATTGTCCAAAATAACTAACAGCAATAAGCATAGATACCTTAAGGTCAAAACATTCTTTCAAAGTTAAAAAGTTCAAACTTATATAAAATCCTGGAAATTGTCTTTCTTCCATGGTCATGAATACAATATTACATTGAACACCAAACTTTGATCTCTGTAATACTAGATCAAATTAAAATCATTTATGAATATAAATATATTAATAAATGTCCTCCAAAATAAACTAAACAATAGCAAACAAATATGGCATTTATTTAAATTTTACTATTTAAACCATTAAATTATTAATTAAAAACATGAAATTGATTTTGAATATTAATTGGAATTTTTTTTATCATCTGATCTATTAGTTTTTTAATTATTTGTAAGATTTAAAAAAAAAATTTTTGACTGGAATATGTTTTTTTCTTCTCTATCCTATTATATAAATCAAGAAGGTTGAGTCCAGTATATAAGTAAAATCTGATAAAGAAAATGTAATTATGTAAATAAAAAAAAACTGTACCTCAACAACCTATGAAGAATCTTGGGTCCAGTACACTGTAGAGACATTAGACAACGGTTGTGTATGAAGGTGATCTGTTTCTAGATCACGTTCAATCGCCATATATATATAAGGGTACTCACTTGATAGAGGGTGTATGAGCCCCAGGAGGATTTTTTGTCAATAAAACGAACCTATGGTAAGAGAAAAGTATATAAGTACCTCTTTTCAAAATAAAAAAGTAATTTTGCGGTTCATAGTTAAAAATTGTCTAAAAACCTAAGATTTGACAATAATTTCAACTGTTCTTTTTTTATCCTGTTGAATAATTATTAGTAATAGTTACCTATAAGGTTGGGCAGGAGAGTAGCCCTGTCCCTTGAGGTAGAACAGGTAGGAGCTTCCCTTTACACGGCCCTCTGCTGTGTAGGGCCTAATGGAAGGGATGCCTCTACCTCAGTCATCCTGTCTGTCTGTCCCTAGGGCTGGAAATAATATCATTATTTATCACAAAGGTTAATAAATATAATATAAGACTGTTATTGTCCGTGTGTTTTTTTGGTTAACGTTGAAGTTAGTCATTTAGGTAATTTCTTTCTGAGACCTAAGAGGATAGTTTTTTTGTTGTATACGTGGTGCAAAAAAATACAAAAAAAGAAGCAATTTTGTAATATCTAGGTTTTGAAAAAAATACCCATTATAAATAATTTAGTGTTAATTATCTTTGTGTTCATTAATAAACTATAAATTATACAATTAATGTTTTGGAATTTTTAAAAATACCCTTCATTTGATATAATGCGCTGTGACAGTTCAATTATTTAATCTGTTAACTGTATATATTGATACTTTGGGATCTCCAGACTTGGGCTTAATTAGATTCCAAGTGGGAACCCTTAATTAGTGTAAAACATGTGGATTGAGCGTGATCTCGCACTTCCTTGCATAACAGTTGTCTTATGACTAATTACATTCTCTACCATGTACTGAACTCTGGGCCCTTCATTGTTTGTAGTGTTATAGAGTTCTTTTTATTTATCATAACAATATACATTTTGGCCCAATAACATACATCGTTCAAGTCTCAAGCAAAGTATTCTTGAAGCTTTACCAGCCAGCTTTATTGGGTTCTGTACCTGGTAGGGACTCTACTGTTCCCATGACCAAGATAGCCCAGGTAGATAATTTCTCCGAGAACATGCTCAGCCACCAGATTTTCCCCTCAAATAAGTGTACCTACTTTATAGTGGTTAGATGGGCCCCAGGAGGGTGTGCAGATCCCACAGGTCCATCCGTGGTTACTAACAGATTGAATAATGTATCTGCCACAGCTGGTTTTGAACCCTGAACTTCACCATAGCAACAATTTGTCTGTTATGACTAACCAAATTCTATAAGATAATCAATTCACAATTTATCAAAGAAATAGTTCGAATAGTTTATTTTGGTCACATAAAGAATAATTTCTTTCAATTATAAAAGCAAAAAAAAAATACAAATATCCTATATCTTTCATTTTTAGAAAACTAATATTTCATTTCAAAAAAATGCTCGCGTGAAACGATGTTATGAAACGACTCTTAATTGGAAACAAAAGAATTAAATTCCTGACAGCTACATTCCGAAATTATTTCTAGTGTGTTGGATCATTATTTATTTGTTTTTGTATCGTTTTAATACTTATAAATTTTATTGATAGCCTTGAATCAAGTTCTCGTAGAGCCAAATTTAGCTCATTAACAAATATCTCTCTTAATAATAACTATTAAATTCCTTTTTTTTTCTACAGGAAATACTAAATTATTCTTTTAAAAAATCTCTAAAAAAAAAAAAAAAACTGCATCACTGTAACCTATGTATGGTTTCGGTACAAGACAATGGTTTTACAGGGAACTGTTTTGCCCGAGATCGTACTCGACAGCCAGGGTTTTCCTTAAATTAGGAGAAACCCCTTATAGTGGCATGGTGAGCCCCAGAAGGGGTTGCAAATGCCATTGGTTCCGTGGCAGGTAACAGCTTAAACAATTTTTCTGTCACAGCCAGATTTGAACCCGGGACCTTCATTAGAGCAACTCTGAACACTGAGCAAATTCTGAAAAAAAACAAAAAATTATTCAAATACAAATTTAATAAAATATCTAAATCATCATCATTACATGGCGCTATGGTCCATGAAGGACCTTGGCCTCCTCAACAATTTTCCTCCACCTTGACCGATCTCTCGCTGCTCTTCTCCATGTTCTTACCCCCAGGCACTTAAGGTCTGCTTCCACATCGTCCAGCCATCGCATTCTAGGCCTTCGTCTTCCTCTTTCTCCGTCTGGACGTCCCTCCAGAATCAGCTTTGGGAGCCTTTTTTTGTCCATTCTGTGAAGGTGCCCCAACCATCTCAATCTTGCTTTTTTAATACAAGAAACTATGTCAGGTTCTCCATATAGGTCCTTAAGTTCTTGATTCCTTTTAATGCGGAAACAATTTCCTTCCTTGGTTGGGCCATACACTCTTCTAAGAATCTTTCTCTCCCATGCATTCAATAATCTCTCATGCTGTTTGGTTAGAGTCCACGCCTCCCCACCATAGGCAACGACAGGACGAAGTATCGTCTTATATACCCTTATTTTGAGACTACGGGGTACAGCTCTGTTTTGGAACACGTTTCTGAGGGACCAATAGCATCTGTTACCGTTTTCAATCCTTGCCTTTATTTCATGTTCCAGTCTGTTGTCTTCTGTAATAATGGTGCCAAGATATTTGAATGTCTTAACATTTTCAAATCTGCACCCTCTTCCTTGGAGATATCCACTGGACGGCCGTTTCCTGGATGAGAGCATGTATTTTATTTTATCCATATTTATAATGAGCCCTGCCTTCCTAGCTGCCTCTTCACATTCCCATAATGCTTCCAAGAGCACGTTTTCATTTCTTCCTGTGATAACCACATCATCAGCATATGCGAGGTGTTGGATCATGCTCTTATAAATACAACCCTCTCTTCTTGCTTTCGTTGTTATTATTATTTTATGCAGCACCAAATTAAACAACACTGGAGATATAGGATCTCCTTGTTTAACTCCTTTTTTAATAGGGAAGTCTCTGGACATTTCTCCCTGGACCTTAACCACACCACTACTATTCTGCAGTGTCATTCTTATCAATCTGATAAGTTTTTTAGGGCACCCAAGAAACATCAAGTTTTCGTAGAGCTCATTTCTTTCTATGCTATCATAGGCCTGTTTGTAATCAATGAAGAGGTGGTGAAGTTCTACGTTCCATTCGTTACATTTCTCAAGCATATTCCTGATGGTAAATATGTGGTCAACAGTAGATCTTCCAGGGCGGAACCCACATTGATAGTCGCCCAAAACTGCTTCTGCTGTTATCATTAATCTTCCCAAGAGTAGTATTGATAACACTTGTTATCCCTCTATAATTTTGGCATTCTAATTTATCTCCCTTCTTGTGTATCGGCACAATAATGGCCTTGTACCATTCCTTGGGCATTTCTTCCTTAATCCATATTTCCAGGAATTATATAAAAATAAAAATATCTATATTGAATCGAAAATCATGTGTTATGTAAGTTATCTTTTCAACATTTTTGATTATAATTGTTAAATGACGGCTATAGCCGTCCGATCTATGGCGATTGTAGGCAAACGACGGATATAGCCTGAATATAGTTTCCTGAATTAATTTTTATTTCATTTTTACTATTTTATAAGCAAAATAAATTACAAATGATAATTTTACTTCAAACTGATTTTCTTGTGTTAAGTTTGCCCCTATTTACTCTCTTTTATTAATAGGAATCATTTTGAATTAGTGAACCAAATGCCGCATAGTCGTCACGACGGTCATAGCCGTAATTTGCTCCAGGAAGAGAAAAAACGACATGATGAGCAAATGACGATTGTAGCAGTCGAAAGTTTTTTTTGGAAAAACTGTGGCCAAACGTGATAATTTTCACTCCCAAACATACAACTTACACTCGATTTCATCTGGCAGTCATAAACAATTGAAAAAAAAATGTGTTTCTGAGGACGATCGTCAAATTAAAAGTGTGCGGCAACGTGTTAAAGAGCTTATATGTTATCTGCATTGTTTATTACCTAAGATACTGTGTACAGAATTTTTTTACGCATCGAATTAGTTTGAATGAGACATAATTAAGATGAAAATTAGATAATGAGAGACACAAGGAGATTAAAAATCTAAAAAATGAAACAAAAAATGTTTAATACCTCCCTAAATATTAATCATTAAATGCGAATTCTGGGAATCCTTTTTAATATTTTTTTGCTAATGAGTTTAATTGTTATTTTTTTTTATTAAATGCTTCTCATATTTACAACAGTTTATTACTACCAGATTTATTTTATTAACTTTTCGATGTCGGAAAATTCAGTTCAAACCCTGGGAAAAGCAGGAGAGTAGGGAAAGTAATAATTCATGACGAAAAAGAGCACATTTTATTTATTCATGGCAAACAATCACAGTATTTAGATTTGGCTGATTTGCATACGATTCATCTGTTTACATGGAAATGAGCAATATTTCAGGAAGTTAATTTATTTAATAATTCATGATGCACCAGTTTTTTATTGTTTTTTTTTATTCAAATTTGTTTAATGATAAACGTGTATTTGACGTATTTTAGTAACTCATATTTGACATATTTAGTCAGCAAGTATCATAGCTCCCATAAAGTTATTTATTTTATTTTTAAAGTATTGATAAAGATAACATTTATATCTTTATCATTATGTTTAATTTAATTTTTTTTTCTTTAGTTTCATCGAACATTGATTACTCCAGATTAATATTCCGTTACTATTATATTATTTATTTAGTTTTTATTTTAATATTTTTTTTATTATTAAAATCAAAAGATATTTTACTAAAAGATTTTTTTTTTAAATCCGATAATATTTTTTTGGAATCACTGAGGATTCTTGTTATTATAACACGATATATTATTGCAAATAGCTAATTAATATACCATTTTTTTTTAATTTATTTTACTTAAAGACTGGTTAAGAAAATTCACAAAATATCCTATATTCAATTTTAAATATTTCCCCCTCAAGGTAGTATCCTTGGCCCAATCCTTTATACAGTTTATACAGCTGACATCCCAACTCATCCTAATACTATCCTTACCACGTATGCTGATGATACATGTGTATTATCAGTCAACAACAATCCAATTATTGCATCCCAAAGCCTCCAATCCCATATCACTGATCTTGAAGAATGGTGTCAAAACTGGAGAATTAAAATTAACTCTCAAAAATCGCATCAATCACTTTTACCTTTCGTCGTAAACCAATGACTTCCTGCCCTTCAGTATCCTTTAATAATATCCAGCTGGTGCCTGTAGAACAGATCCGATACTTAGGGTTGCATCTCGACAAACGATTAACCTGGAATCCTCATACGAGACTGAAAAGACAAGAAACCGCTCGACGTTTCAAGCTACTTCAACACTTACTAGACAAACGCTCTAACCTCCCAATTAACTACAAAAGACTTATCTACATGACCATCATACGACCTATTTGACTTACGGAGTAGAGCTTTGGGGCTCCACTAAGCCATCGAATTCCTCTCGCATCCAACCCCTACAATCCAAAATTCGTAAAATCCTCAACGCTCCTTATTTTGTTAAGAATAAAGTCATCCATAACGACCATAATGTCCCATTTGCTGATGTGGCCCGAACCCGCTATCTATCCTTTCATAACAAACTTCATTTCCACTCAAACCCTCTAGTTTCAAACCCAGCTTCCTCTTCAATTCCCGATAATCCTCCGAGGCGTCTGAAAAGAAGATGGCCACGTGACCTTCTTAGTTGAACTAGTGATTTGAGTACTACCAGTGGGTAGTTTCTCTACTTCATTAACTCATGTCATTATGTATCACATAGCCTATTTACTTCATGTATTATTGTAATACAGTTGTAAATATCAATAAATATATTTAAAAAAATATATATATAAATTTCCCGTATATATTTTTTAATCATCGGCTATGAATTCTTGTACCTTGCGCCATTCTTTTAACGAAATAGAAAATTGGTAGACCAATTTTAATATTTTGTGATATATCGTAAACAGGGTTGGATTTATATAATTATTTATATTGGCAATATTTGTATATTTACTTCAATCTAGAAAAGATATTAACTTCAATGATTATTATAGTTTATATATAGTAATATTTCAATATCTTGATGATTGACTTATGTTTTTGATTTTTGTTTCAGGTGAGTTCTAAATTTCGCTAGCTTGTTTGTATGTGAGTAATAGATCTTAAATAATATTTTATTAAATTCTTTTCAGGATATTTAAACAAAATATTCACGCAACAATTTTTTTTAATTTTTATATGTCTCGGGAATGTTGAAGAATTTTTCCTTTATTGTAAAAAAGTTGAGAATGTAGATTTTCTTAAATTATCTTTAATTATTAATGTAATATATTTGATTTTTTTTTTAATTTAAATAAAGCTAATTTAATTGCTACGCTTATTATTCAATATATTCAAATGTTTTTAAATTATGCTAAATGTTTATTTCGTTATTTATGGTAGTTTATTTAACAATGACGCCTTCTAGTTGGGAATAAAATTTGATTAAAAAAAATTATTGCTTTTAGTCAATACTTTCTAATTTTATTTTTATTTTGTATTTTCTTAGCCTTATCATTATTATTTTCAGTGGCTCGATAGTAGAGCTCTGAGTTGCCATACCAAATTCTTCTGGTTCTGGGTTCAAATCCTGCTGCTGGAAAGACTATTATTTAATCTGTTAGTGGCCGGAGATAGATCCTATAGGATCTAGGACCCTTCTGTGGCTCACCCAACCTCTATAAAGTGGTTAACCAAAATATGGGTGGGAATCTGGTGGTTAAGCCGTGATCTATGATTATTCTCATCTCTGCACAACCATTTTCCAAGAAACAGTGCAGTCTCTACCATGTAGTGAACCCCAGTCCCCGGGTTGTAGTGGCATAGGTTTTTTTTTAGTTTTTGAGAAGATTAGGACATTGTTGTTTATTAACTTACTTAATCAATAGTTACAATTTATTGATTTTCTCCAATAATATTTAATGATTTATATTTTTATAAGTTTTGTAAGTTATTTTTTGAAATTTTCAACTGTTTAACCGAATACATCAACTGAATATAATGAAAGATAAATAATGGCAAGAGATAAAGGCAAGTGGAGAAATTATACTAGTTAGTGCTCGAATATTTAATAATTTAAAATGATATTATTATTTTCCTAGAGCCTACACGAGGTTGGTGACGTATATTATGAGACCTTCTCTGGGGTATTAAAGTTTCTCATAGGTTTCCATTATCTACTCACGGGGAATTGATAGCGATACATTTTGTATGACGTCAGTTTAGTATAAAGACTTTATGGCATAATAACTTCACCCCCCCCCCATCCCATATATTAGTAGATTGTTTTATGGCTCCCTTTTAGATCAACTCTCTCG
The DNA here is from genome assembly GCA_964056705.1 of Troilus luridus. Lineage (NCBI taxonomy): Eukaryota > Metazoa > Arthropoda > Insecta > Hemiptera > Pentatomidae > Troilus > Troilus luridus. The sequence goes on along the minus strand of OZ057417.1, from coordinate 43,989,795 downwards.
TATAATAAAACATAATATTATATATTTTATAAAAGAACGGGTTGTTTTTTATTAAAATTAACAAGATGCAAAAAAACTAAAATATATTTATTGACTTAATATCGTATCAGTACCTTTTAAATTTTACTGTGAGGTAATTTGATCTGCTAGCAGACTTATATTTAATCTGATTGTGGCCGGAACTGGATCCTATGGGATCAAGTACCCTCCTGGGGCTCACCCAGCCTCTATAAAGTGGGTACAAAAATAAGGTGGAAAAATCTGGCTTTGAGCGTGATCTAGGACAACCCTTGTCTAAGAAACAGTACAGTATCTTACATGTAATTTTCCGACATCGAAAAGTTAATAAAATAAATCTGGTAGTAATAAACTGTTATAAATATTAGCATTTAATAAAAAAAATAACAATTAAACTCATTAGCAAACATATATCAAAAAGGATTCCATGAATTCGCATTTAATGGTTAATATTTAGAGAGGTATTAAACATTTTTTGTTTAATTTTTTAGGCTTTTAATCTCCTTGTGTCTCTCATAATCTAAGACTCTTCATTGCCTGTACGGTACAGTTTTTTTTTTTTTTTGTAACTTTGATTTAAAAAATATTTCACCTATTGGCTGTTAGATTTTGTTAGAAAACAGTAGATAACAAATAAATATATGAGTAAAACGCAAATAAATATTTAAAACTACCTGTTATCCCGAAATTTATAATACAAAAGTAAATAAATAGATAAAATTTATAAAACTATTATCTCTAATTATTCCTTATTAATGTGAAACGTCCATTTACAATAAACAACAACGTCTTAAGGTATTCGAAAATAAGGTGTTGCGTAGAATATGCCCAGAAAAGGATGAGAACACTGGAGAATTTAGTAGACTACACAACGCGGAATTGTGAAGTACGCATCTGGTTAATAATGTATAAGAAATATTATATCGAAACGTATAATATAGAAGTAATACATGGCTAAATGGGTTTAGTAATTTGGATGGGTTTGTGAAGTTGTTGGGCTTAGTACGATTCCTAAGAAGTTAATGCGAATAATGAATGTCCAAAGCGTAAGTGGGAGGATTGCGTTATGAGTGATGTAATGGATAAATCTACAACAGTTTCAGTTTTTAGAATGTCGACTTATTATTACTGGTAATTGTTATAAAAACAATAATAATGTATTTATTTATATCCTATAATGATAGATTTACAAGAATGAATAACCTCTTAAGGTATTCGAAAATAATTTGTTGCGTATAATATTCGGTCCAAAAAAGGATGAAACCACTGGAGAATTTTGGAAATTCCACTACGTTGAATTGCAGAGTATGGTTAATATTATTGAAGTGATAGTAACGAACGAATTCCTAACAGATCGAGGCGTAGGTGGGAAGATTGCGTTAAGAGATGATCTATCGGATTAATCTACTTTTTTTTTTACTGTTGACATACTATTACTGTTAATTGTTATAAAAAACAAATTCCAATGTATTTGTATTCTTAAAACAATCGATTTGCTATCTGAATCCAAAGGAGTTTCCGCATTTCCGCAAACTTGTTCCCCCGGTTTCAGTTGGAGAAACTTATAAACCTTATGCGTTTCTTTGTAAAATATTTTCATTTCCCTAAGTGACGCGTCGTGTACTCCCTAAGGACCAGGGGTTCTTTGGTGGGGGAGATGTTGAGGTGCCGTCTTCAATTCCAGGTCTGTTTGAAAGGATCATATATACGTTTTATAGCAGTCGGGAACAGAGAGCATCAAGTCTTATCTGGTATGGCGTTATGCACTGATCTTTAGGTTTTATTTGTTAAAACCTACTTTAATAAACGTTTTTTGCATAGTGGTTACGTTCGAAATTATATATATATATATATTTTTTTTTTTTTTTTTCAACTACTAATCCTAACAAATTCAAAAGTCCAACCTAATCTTTGGATCCTAAATATAAAAAATATGTACCTTTAAAACTTGTGATGAGTATTGAGCTCAGTTAAGGCAGAATTTGCTCTGTGTCTTTGCCAACGATTGTGTAAGGAGGCTGATTGATCGAGACCACGCTCAACCCCAGGTTTTCCCCCAGTAATTAGAGCCCAATCTATAAAGGCTGGGTGAATTTAAGGAATAAATAATTTAAATCCTAAGTTCGTTATAAAAGCTATCCATTTTAATCTTCGCTCTGTTAAAGAAAAACTATCATTGCCCTTAAACCCACGAAGGGTATATATCTCACTCCTGGTAGATTGTTAGTGTTTCTAGGTTTAAAACCCTTAGGCCGTCGACGTTTTTGGTTTGCTTTGTAGAATGTTGTTGTATATTGTATATAGATAACATTGTATTCCTTCTATTTAATGGTGCCCATTTTTAAGAGGCCTGGTGAGCCCCAGTATTCTCTTCTAGATCTTTGTCGAGTTCACTCAACTAATTATTATCATTTAATTAAATTGTTTATACATATTTGTACATTTTAGACCTACGATTTGCTTGTCTACTGATTAGCTTAAACGGATGTATCCTTCTTTTGTTAGAGTCACATATTGAGAAGTGGTCAGCATATCTTTCTTTGACGGCCATGATCGCAGGTTCACAAAATATATATTTTATTTAATTTTTTTAAATGGGGGGGGGTTATACCATAATTTGACATCCTTACCTTATCTAACGCCCGTAAGCATTTTAAAACTGGAATGAACGCTGTAGGAAACCTTAGAAAATTTTCACTATTTACAAAATTCAGAGAGACAAATCCTATTACAGAGTCACAAAGAGCGGTGAGATCTCGAAGCGACAGAGTCGAGTTTTAAAGAGACTCCTTTAGAAGTTTCCCATGGGCCTGCCTCTTCCGAGTGTGGATAATTGTTCCTCAGGGTCTTTCATTGTCTGTCCGCTACCTCACGCCCTTCGTCCCTAAGTAGTTTGTTTTGTCGTCCATATCAATAGCCATCTCTGCCCTTTGATGGGATCTACTCGACCCTTGTCTTTTACAGTAGGCTAGTATTAGAGGCCAATAAGGGGGCTTCTTTGATGTCCGAAAAAACGATTTAGCATTTTCAGCGCCTTCCGATGCATAGAAGAATAGATCTCTATAGGCATATCAGCGTATGAGCAAATCTATGATGTACAAAAAAAAGAATATAATGATACTCGTAATTAGGTGAACCTGAAGGCTCGATGCTGATACCGCCAACTTCTGCTTTCGTCTAGGGACCATTACCAAAACCTGAATACGCCATATCAATATTAACGCTATTTTCCCACCTACGCCTCGGTCTACCCCTTAGTTATTTTCCAGTTCCACAGCGCTTATTAACACTTGTTTCTCACGCCAATGACTTAACAAACCCGTCTTAATCTTCGTGACACTACCACTTTAATAATTTTAATTGAGTATGTATTCCGCAATTAAAATAGGATTTCAATTTTTTTTTTCTATGAAAAAAATATGTACTAGAATTAGTTTAATATATATTTTTTTTACTAAATATGGAGGAAGCGAAATAAGGAAAATCCTCTTGAAACTGGAAAAAGAAGAAATTTTTTTTGTCTAAGATACACGTCCAGCAATTAAATAGTCCTAATCTTGATCTAAAGAAGAAGAAATCCCTGTAAACATATCAGTTGAGAACCATATATGACACATCTCTAAAAAAAAAAAAAAAACCTGTACCACTACAACCCGTGAACGAGTATGGGGTTCAATACATGGTAGAGACTGCACTGTTTCATGGACAACGGTTCTGCAAGGAGGTGACTTGTCCTAGGTCACGCTCAACCGCCAGATTCCCCCCCCCTTATTTCGGGTACCCTATTTTTAAAATATTTTATAGAGGTTGGGTGAGCCCCAGGAGGGTCCAAGATCCTATATGATCCATCTCCAGCTGCAAACAGACTAAATAAAAGTACTGCCTGCAGCGGGATTTGAACCAGGATTTCCGGCATGGCAGCTCAACCACACATCTATAATCCACTAAAATAGGATCATAGATATAAAACCGAAAATAAAAAATAACAAATGTTAATGTACGTTTAATGCAATATTTCTAAGTCAACGGTTGGGCAGCGAAAATATTAGGGCGAAATCACGCTCAGCCGCAATGAAGGATACCCACATTTTAGTTGATGTGTGAGACCCAGGGGTCATCATGTCCGAAAGGTTCACCTGTGGTTGCTTACATATTAAATAATTTATTCGCTACAGCTGGATTTGAAACCGCTACTTTTAGCAAAGCAGCTCATTGGTCTACAAACTGAGGGTACCCTCTCTGCCAAAAAACTGAGACAGGGCAATCTATACGAGCATATAGCTCCGAAATGAGTTTTCTGAGAGGATAAAAGTTGTAGAGTTCGCATTCTGCGTCCACTGATTATCAAAGTTTAAAATTCGGTCAAGTACTCCTCTCGGTATAGGCTCTCGAACTCATATAAGCTCAGTAGAGATATCTTTTAAATCGATATCATGTATTGTAAATAATAATACAATTGTGAAATATATTATGATATTTTGCAACAATACATTAGTACATGAAATAGATAAAAATTTATATTTATTTTTGTGAGCAGATTGTTTGTCAAGCGAAGAAAAGAATGTTTGGATTTCTTCGAAAAAAAATTAATCCTTGTATTGATATTTATCTCTCTACTTAAATTTATCTGAGATCTCTCTGCCCTTTTCTTTTGAACAAGCGGCCTTGATAATTTTTGCTTTATTTAATCCCGTGTCCTTTTCAGATTTTTTTTTTTCTATGTCTCTTTATTTTCGAACCGCCTAGAGACCACGCAAATAGCGCTTCTCTGTTCTTTCTTTTTCTGAAGCTCTTTCTTTTTTTTTTTTTGAAACGCATTTCTATCTTCAGTCCATTTATTGCCAGCGCCTTTCTTCCTTGCCTTCCTCTAGAAGCTTTATTTCGTTAATGTGTTTTCTTAATAATTCTCCGTTAAAGAGGTAGTTATTTTTAGTAATATATATATGCTTCTACTAATATTGTGTTTTGGTTCTTCAGTTTCAGTCAGTTTTTTTAACTTCTTTAGGCGACGTTTCGAGACTAGGTTAGTCTCATACTCATTTTGTACTTCTCTATAGTTATCATTTAATATAAATGAATATAAAAGAAATTATATTCAATTATATACAATTAAATAAAACTGCTGTTCCTAAAAATAGATTACTCACTCGTTGATCATAGCTATTGCAATATAATCATTTTATGATATATTGCGAAGTAACTGATTGATGATAAACTGATCTATTCTTTGGAACTTGTAAGTACACCCTATCTATTACAACTTACACGTGCCATTTTATATTTATTATAGTGTGCTATTTAATGTTTTTACTAAAAGCTCATTTTTTCACTGTTAGGGCATGAATATGAGACTAACCTAGTCTTGAAACGTCGTATAAAGAAGTTTAAAGAACTGACTGAAACTCAAAAACCAAAACATAATATATATATATATATATATATGTATGTATTACTAAATATATTATATAAGACTTTTATTTAGTCTGTTTGAAGCGGGAGATGGATCATATAGAGTTCACCCAGCATCTATAAAATATAAAAATAGGGTACCCAAAATAAGGGGGAAATGAACTAGGACATGTCACCTCCTTGCAGAACTGTTGTCCAGGGTTGTAGTGATACAGGTTGTTTTTTTGTAATTTTTTTAACGTCACTTTAAGCTGCTTTGGCTAATCGGACAATAATATATATGGGATTCCTAAACTTGGCCTATTCAGGTATAATTAGGGTAGGGATCTTTAACGAGTACCTGCCCGTTTACACCCCCGTTTAACGCCCCCTCCGAAGGACGGCGTAACTAAAGATTTTTTACTTCCTTTTAAAATCCTAGGGCAACCCGCCGAGCTACGAACCCGCGATCTTGGGTAGTTTAACTTTATTATAGCACAACTTTTACGCTGGTTTTCTATATTTTTTTAATATTTCTGATTTTTTATTTATCTTCAATATCTTCACCGTGTAGCTCTAATATCCTCAAATCCTCTCGAGTTCCTTTCACCTTATCTTTTTTATTTCATTACTTTTTCTAATCAAATCTCCCTGGCTTTCTTTCATTCATTTTTTTTTTATTTACTTTTTCTAATCATTTGTCTTTTATCACTCATCTTTAGTTGTATTCACTTAGAAGCATCTTTCTGAACAACCCTATAGGTATATTTTTATAGACATTTTTCCAGCGTTTTCTAATTTATGGATTATATAACTTTAATTTAATAAGATTACTCTAATTACTTTAATTCCTGTATTTTCCGAGTTATAAAGATGCTCTGGTAAACTAAATAATTAGTCGAAGCGGTGAATTAAGATACATTGATTTTTTTAATAATGATTCTATGTAATTTAGTTTGTTCATTTAACTTCACTTAATGCTCCCACAGTTAATCGGACGATGCTACAGTGGGAGTCCTGTATTTCGCCTTTCCAGGTATAATTAGGTAGGAATCTTTAACCAGTATCTGACACCACACGGGTATTGTACGTACCCTACTAAGCACGATTCCCAAGCTCTGAACCTTGGGCACAGAAGATTGTAGTGGTAATCACTACACCACACTGTAACCAATGTAATTTAGTACATCCGGTATTTCTAACATCTTTCTTTACTCGCTATAGTTTTGATTCCTGTGGTTTAGATTGGATGATGTACATATATATATGTAATTTTTTTAGACGAGTATTTATTTAAGTATAATTTCATGGTAGAGAATAGCATGTTGCTATAATGCTTGGATGACTTTAGCATTAGTATGTAGAGTTTGGGGGGGCCTAAGAGCTTAATGACTCGTTCGGAGTATACGTTTAACGCTGAAGGGTTTTATCTGTTCCGAATTGATTACATTGGGTCCGCTTACACATTCATTAACTAATTAAGGCCGGCGAGGATTAGTTCCATCGGATTATCATCAGGAGCAAATAATTGCCCAGCTCCAGGTATCGTCGATATATGTGCGTGGTCCTCACAGCTTGCTAAGTCCGTGGTTATTCACTGTGTAAGCACTAAATCTCGATGCCTTATTTACTATAAAGATCACAGTTCAACACATACGAGTGTTGAAGTATTTTTTATATGTTTTTTAACTGTATGCTACTATGGCTTATCGGACGATTCTACAGTTGGAATCCTAAATTTAGCCTATCCAGGTACAATTAGTTACAATTTAAGGAATACCTGACTCCGGAACATAACTGAATTCCTGTATACGGAAAAGTATAGCTCGGAATCTCTATTTTACGTTCCTTCCCGTGAACGGTATATCCAAGGATTTTTTACTCATCATCATCATCCGTGTTGCTACAACTCCTATATCTACGTCTATAAATAAAAACGAAATTCCGCCTCAACCGGTCTCTAATTAGGGAAATTAAAAGTAGCAGACTGCACTCACACTGCGATACTCAATTAATTTCACTTATGATGAGTAAACAAAATATTAAAACTCTTTTTAATGTAACTAACAGGCGCTATTACAGACCAACGAAATGTATTTGTCACGTTACGTACTTATTCAAGGTTTCTGACATTTCTTCATGTTTCCAAATTCGGATAATAAAATTCTGGAGTATTGATCTAGTTCACTTCCTCCAAATTTGATATCAATACTAATAATTGAAATAATTCTTTCAATGATTATGTCCATGTGTTCCTATTGAATCCGACGTCTTTATTTAATAGTTCCGTATATTTGATATTGCTTATACAGCATCATGAATAACTTTGTTACGATATCCAACCTTCCAGATATTGTTTAGAAGCCAATTAAATGTCTCTTCCATTCTTCAAGTACGTCCAATCTTTGAGTTGTTTTTCATTCTCACTGGTTTCTTTTCCCATTACATCTCAAGGATTCTCTAAATTGCGTATTTTCCCGTATGGAGTCTTTTTCCAATTCATTTTTTCCCCACTGTCTATCCTTATACTGGTGGAGAGATGTTTTTTCAATTTATTTCTTCTGTCTGGGTATTTCAACATTTTTGCTCAGTAACATTCTTGACACGTGTATTAGTTAACACATCCCATGTGTATTAGTGACACCTGTATCACGCTATTCAAACCTAAAACACATCAACTAAAGTAGTTCTAAACCAAACGTAGAACTATTTAAATGCGATTTCATTTATGCTAACTAACTCCTAATTTAAAAGATATAAAAAATTAATTTAGTGGATGGATATATCGATTTATATCTAACAGACTGCACTCACACTGCGATACTCAATTAATTTCACTTATGATAAGTAAACAAAATATTAAAACTCTTTTTAACGTAAAATAATATTAAAAATATAGCCAAATAATTATATTAATTTAATTGTATAGTTTTAAAATATTGTAACGATTAACGTAATTCTCTTCTATTCGTTAATGCTTATAGTCATATATATTTAATGATATTATTATATGGTTAATTGTCAACGATATGGTTTAACATACTTTAATTATTTATTTTTTGGACTATAATATTTCTAGGAATAATCAGAATAGCTTATAATATCCAAATGTATTGTTTTAAATATACACTGGTTCACAGTGAAATTGATACACCCTGTAGAGAAAAGAAGAAAAAAGAAAAATTTGTATTGCTACAGGTATCAAAACCAGAAAACTCTTCAAAATATTTCTTTATAGTATCAATTTAAATATATACAAACAGAAAAAATTGAAAATATTCAACTTTGATTATTTAAAAAAATTAACAGACTAAAAGGAAATAAATTATTTCATCTCATCCTCAAAATGACAAATCACTTCTTAATAACTTTTGAGTACTAATAATTTATATTATTTAAGGATTTATTTTTATTATTAAATCCTTGGTTTTTCAATGTTTATGTATAAATACAATAAATTATTGTTTTTAATTTATTTTAATTTGAACTATTTATTAAAATACATCAATCCTGGTGTATCATTTTGACTGGGAGCCACTGTATATCATTTTAAAAAGATGACTTATAGTCTGGTGGTCTTTTCTTATGTATTTTTTTTTTAAGTTTTATATTTCTAAGCATTAATGGTTAAAAAATATATACTACCTACTCAAAAGCTGCAGAGTGGCTCAGTGGTAGAGCACTTAGTTGCCATGCCTAAAGGCCTGGTCTCAAATCCTGGTGCTGGCAGACTTTTATTTAATCTGTTAGCGGCCAGAGATGGATTCTGTGGGATTTAGGACCCTCCAGGGGCTCACCCAGCTTCTATAAATTAATTACCCAAATAATGGATAAAATTTAGGGATTGGGCGTGATCTAGAACACTTCCCTGCGTAACTGTTGTCCAAGAAACTGTACAGCCTCTACCATGTACTAACCCCCTAACCCTTCATGGGTTGTAGTGGACATTTTTTTAAAATAATTTATGATCATTAATGTTAGTGTTATTCGTTTAATTGTCATTAAACAAGAATTTTATTAAATTACCGAAATCCAGGATATTAAAAATACCTAAAGATCAATTTAGAACTTGTAAAGTTTTATTGCCGAAATAAACCCCCCCCCCCAGTTGAATAACAGCCTTCTTTTAATTAAATATAACTTTTAAATTTAAAACACATCATTTAGTGAATATTTATGAGGATTGTTGGATGAATAATTCAAAAGATTTTACAATGCAATGTAAATATTTTTATACTCAGTCCTTTAACATTAATTTCTGTTATTGTTTTTAAAAAAAATTAATAATGGTATTAAAAAGATAGTATACGAATACTCGATCGCTTTAGATAAAAATTTAAACAGCAGGTCCCATTAAAAAAAATAAATAAATAAATAAGATTACACCCCATTAATGAAGGATCGTAGAGACTGTACTTTTTTTTGGTCAACGTTTGTTCAGAAAGATTCCCCCCCTTATTTTGGGTTCTTTTTAGAGGCTGAGATCTAGGAACATCCTGGGGCTCACCCAACCTCTATAAAGTGGGTAGTCAAAATCATGGGTAAAACTTACTTTGAATGATATTTATGACCCTATACATCTTTTGAATTAATATATCTACTATAAAATAATAATCATTAAAACCATTTAAAAGAATGAATAATATTTTTTATCTATGCGGACTTTCCACTATTTATATTCCACTTTTATCTATATACATATATATACTTTCAGAAATAACAGCTCATGTGTATATATTTTTAGTATTATTATATAGTATGTATTTATATATTTTGGGACTCTATTCTTTCCCACAACGGGATTATAATGATGATAAAGATTTTTGGGGGAGGGCGTATTAAGTAATTTTAAAAAATAAGTTTTTTTTTATCGATCTTTGTACTACGGTCGATATCCAACCTTCATGTTTTGTGAGAGTACAACATGGAAATGTTTCACCAATATTAACCAACTCTATTGTAAAAAGGGCTTTATATTATTATATTTATATACAGATTCTACGGGGAATAAAGGACGAATAAATGAAATTCCTGTATCAAAAAAATATAACATGGTTTTCCAGTAAACAAAAAAAAATACTAAACTTTTACAAAACTTTCGAAATTACAAAGGTAAATTAAATAAAACTGGAAAGGAAAAAAAAATCATCGAATTGTTTATTTTAATTTGTTTTCTATATTTCGTCAATATATATCTAATTCCTTTTGGAAGTTGTAACCCTTTATGTTTCGAATATGTGGCTCGTTGGACTAAGAGATGTACAAAGGCTGCAAACTGCAGAAATGGATTTTTGGAGAAGTTTTAGAATTTCCAGAATTGAGCGAGTGAAAAACTATGCCATAAGAGATATAGTTAAATTGTCGTTTCCGTATAATGCACAATATTGGGACCAAGCAGCTGCAGTCGTATGGTCATCTAAGAAGAATGGGCCCCGAGAGATGGCCGAAAATTATATTGGACTATATCCCAGAGGAGAGACGACAATGGAAAACCTGCAAGGTGTTGAAGAGGTGGCAGCCAGAGCATTGGAGGAGGGTGATTGGCAAGACCGAGAGTATTAGCGACAGAATGTTCTGGCTTTCGGCATATGGCCAAAAGTTGTAAAAGCCCGACAAAAAAAAATCAAAATATATATATTTATATACTCTTTTTATATATACATAACTTCCTTTTGGCGACGTTCGAGATTATTTTGGTCTTAAATCATGCCCTGACAGTCATATTGTTTAATAAGTGAAGAAGAGATTATATTGGGTAGATATTTTATTGTTATGTTTTTCTTGTATATTTTTGAATTATGAGATTAAGAATATGTTTCCTCGATCCGAGCTTAAAGAGCTTTTCCGCTACTAAAGGATCTTCACTGATCGCTACGTTCTGAGTCGTATCCGTTTTCCAAATCGGTGCAATCATCTTCTCTCGCCTTTCGGATGTCCCGACCATTTCCACGTGCTTACTATTTATCAGTTTTACTCATACATTATTTTTCTTAAGTTAATTCTATTAAAACAGTTCAGATCGAGGTACATAAATATATTCAATCAAAAATCGCATCAAATCACTTTTACCTTACGTCGCAAACCAATGACTTCCTGCCCTTCAGTATCCTTTAATAATATCCCACTGGTGCCTGTAGAACAGATCCGATACTTAGGGTTGCATCTCGACAAACGATTAACCTGGAATCCTCATACGAAACTGATAAGACAAGAAACCGCTCGACGTTTCAGGCTACTTCAACACTTACTAGACAAACGCTCTAAGCTCCCAGTTAACTACAAAAGACTCATCTACAAGACCATCATAGGACCTATTTGGACTTACGGAGTAGAGCTTAGGGCTCCACTAAGCCATCGAATTCCTACAATCCAAAATCCTTCGTAAAATCCTCAACGCTCCTTATTTTGTTAAGAATAAAGTCATCCATAACGACCTTAATGTCCGATTTGTTGCTGATTTGGCCCGAACCCGCTATCTATCCTTTCATAACAAACTTCATTCCCACTCAAACCCTCTAGTTTCAAACCTACCTTCTTCTTCAATTCCCGATAATCCTCCGAGGCGTCTGAAAAGAAGATGGCCCCGTGACCTTCTTAGTTGAACTAGTAATTTGAGTACTACCAGTGGGTAGTTCCTCTACTTGCCATTAACTGATGTCATTATGTATCACATAGCCTATTTACTTGATGTATTATTGTAATACAGTTGTAAATATCAATAAATAAATTTTATATTTAAAAACAAAAAAAAGGATTAATAAAGGATTTAATAATAGTTCTTTACCAGTGTCTATGACTACAACACATGAAGGGTCTCAGCTTCAGTAGATGGTAGAGAGTGTACAGTTTCTGGGACAACAGTTGTGTAGGGAGGTGATTTGTCCGAGAACACGATCAACCATCAGAATACCCGCCTTATAGAGGCTTGGTTTGTCCCAGGAGAGTCAGTTGATTTCACAAGGCTTATCCATGACTTTTAATTTGTGCAGACAGGTTCGGTTTATCCCAAAGGCTACTTACGCGTTCTAGTGGAAACAGAACATATGTGAGAGTATTCTGTAAGATCCGAGGATAGAGTGGGAATTGTGTTGTACTTCAGATTGTTTGACATCATTAGTATGTTTGCGTTTTCAGTGTGTCCATTATTCTTTACATCTTTAAAAGTAGTGATTTCGCTTATATTATTTGGATTGGGGAAAAAAATTATTACTATGACCCATGAATGATTTGTCGAAAATTACGCGCATCCATTATTTTCTTGAACGGTTTCTTAGATAAAAAATAATTCAAAGAGTTACATTAACTCTTGGAGTTCGGGAACGGGTTAGCTTTCTGTGTAGAGCAATGAGTTGATGGCCTGAAGGCCTCTCGTTATTAACGTCTAATTGTCTACTCTACTTGTTTTTTAAACAAATGATTCAAGCATTTTTTTTGTTTACTATTTTCACCTAAATGAAGATTGAACCAGCATTAGTACTTGTTCCGCGACTTTCTCTAAGCCCTGTATATTTTTTTCTGTACAGCAAGAGTATGAAGTATTGATAATATGGTTGATGTAAGTTCTACATTTACAGAGGCTTTTTGAAAGGTTCTACGTGCAGACCTCTTAGGGCACGCCAAGCCTCTGTAAATTGGATACTCTTGAATATTGGGTCTTAGTTGTTGAGTGTGATTTTATCGAAATCACCTTCCTGCACGACAGTTATGTTAGAAACATACAGACCGCTACTATTCACTGAATTCATGGCTTGCATTGGTACATTTTTTTTCATATTCTGCCTCCTTTTTTTTCGTATTTATTGACCACATTTTAAAAATTTGAATGAAATTTCGCATTATCAAACAGGGACACTCTCCACATAATTATCAAAATTCATTCTCTACCATGTATTTTTCATTTTAAATATATTATACAGCTTTATTTACATACTTGTGCTTCAAATTTATAATAATTTAAACAATTTATGACGATCTGCTTGAATTTTACAGTTTATAGCCTTGCATTCCTTGAATCAGGGATGAACCGCAGCGTTAGATTCCTTGAGACGGACATAATTGCTGAGTTGGTCTGCCGGTTGATTCTCAAGCGGGTTGCCTTCGAGGGATTACAAGAAGGGCGGACCAGAAGGGTTTCTCTAATCGGAGAAATGGGCGGGATGAGATTATTGAAAGGTTGTGGTCTTGGTATCGCGGAAGGGTTTCCAGTCACGGCTACTCTTGGATTAGTCCAGGGTATTACCGTCCGCAACTTATCCTCCCTCCGTTCCGGTTTCTCTTATATCTTATCTTATTGTTTATTGATTACACTTCTACTTCTTATCGCCCTCCACCTCGTTTGCAGGATGCTTTTAACGCCTGTATGTATATAAATATATATATATATTTATTTAAACCCCCTTCCTTGCCTTACGGCAACACGGGTTTTGGCAATAATTGTATTGTCTATTTTCACTTTTCACTACAATTTTCAATGTCTCCTACTGGCCATATCCTTGGGTTCTCCTTCCAAGATTGAAGAGTAATATTCCCAATCCTGCTTTCCACTCATACACAAACTCTTTGAAGTAAGGGTAATTGTCTCGAGTCATTAACTGAGGGAATTCATTCTCGGTGAGGACGTAAAGTCCGGGTCCCCTCAGCAATTTGGATCCATTCATTTCTTAAATTGCTTTTGGCGACGTTTCGAGACTAGGTTGATCTCATACTCATGCCTTAACAGTGAAAAAATGAACTTTTAGTAAATACATTAAATAGCAAACTAAAATATATATGATGTTTCATTACGAATCGTAATTATTTTAATATTCCTCGCTTTTACAAAGCAAAATTGCGAGAACACGGGGATATAGGATCGGTGAAGAGAACGGATTTGTCCTGACTGTGAGGCAGCCCCTGGTAGCTCAAATGGTTGAGTGCTGTCATGGAGAGACGGACGACCCGGGTTCGAATCCCGGCCAGGGCAAATCTTTTATCTTCAAAATAAAGTATATATAAATTGAAACATGCAATATGTTAATTAGATAAGTTGTACTTACAAGTTTTTATAGAATCGATTAGTTAATCATTAATCAGTTACCTAACAATTTTTCATAAAATCAATGAGTATCAATGAGTAAGCAATGTAATATAGTCTCGAAACGTTGCCAAAACAAATATAAGAGCTTGCTGGAACTCGAGTATCACGAATATAAATATATATAGATTATGCTTCGGTGTGACCGAACCATAGCTTCGCTGTCAAATTAATACCGCCTATGTACACTTAAGGCGATTTTACGCACTTAGGCGAGGAGAGAAAAAAAACCGTGCCATATGTTATATTATCTTATGTACTCGTACATCGGTTATCTTTCAATTGGTAATTACAGCACTTCCTTGCGTTCAACCTTGATAACTTTTTTTAATAGTGTGTAATTCAACCTGTAGAATGTCGTACCGTTACTAACTCATTTTCACCGAAAGTTGTAGATAGGTGGTACTGTTTTGACAGCGACGATATGCAAAGTTAAATAACTGATTCAAGGTATACTCATATCATTTAGTGTCACTTTATGCTGCTATGGCTAATCGGACGATGCTACAGTGGGAGCTCTAAATTATGCCTATCCAAGTTTAATTAGGATAGGGATTTTTAACGAGTACCTGACATCTTACAGGCTCGGGACCCCCCTTCCGAAGGACCGCATAACCAACGATTTTTTACTCCCATTAAAAAATCCTCGGGATACTTCCGGGCTACGACCCCCCCCCCCCCCCCGAACTTGGGCTTAGTAGTTTGTTGTGCTAACCACTAGACCACAGGTCGCCCCGTGTCGTCACACGTGGTTTTGTGCCATATCGATGATTATGTGAATTATGTTGAGTAATTCATTTTATATATAAAATAAATAAATTCATTAGTTTGGTTATCCATAATTATGATTATTTTTATATTATTTTACGAGGTATCTATTTTTGTATGATCAGAACATACGTTTTAATTTATATTTATATAAGTACTTATGTTAATACTGAATGATTCTGATACTTTTTTCGATTTTTTGGCTTATGGTGGATGAATAAATCAATTCATACCAAGGTTAATGGCATGGTTCATTTTATGATTATTTTGGAATATCGAAGAATTTTCTGACGATGCTGTTCTTAGCATAACCGCTTACTGTACTTCTTTAAGTCCCCAACTTATTTCAATTAGATGTTGAATAATATTGGTTATATATATTCGTAGGTATATATGTATTTTTTTAATTTATTTATTGTTCTTTTTTCTTATTTATATTCTTTTTGATTATTTAAATATTTTTTAATATTTTTTTACTTTGTAGCTCTGTGTTTAGCTAAGCGGGTGACCCGGGTTCGAATCTCGGTCAAAACATAATCTTTTCTCTTAAAAAAAAAAAATAATAAAAAAAATAAATAAATAAAAAAAAATATATATATATAGAGGTATATGTATATATGTATGGTTAAGAAAGTGGTCCGGGTGGAGGTCGAAAAATTCTCTTATATAGGGAGAACAGTTTATTTGGAATTTTACTTCTCTTAAATTAAAAATTACTTGTCTATTTTCATGTGTGAACCCACTATAATAGCCCTGAAGATGACCTGCAATATAGGTAGAAACGTCTGCTTCCAAATCAACTGTTCTCCCTATATAAGATTAATAAATAATTTTTTTATCTCTACCCGGACAATTTAATTCCCCTTTTTTCAATTACCTTCTTAGATTTAATTGTATCCTCAGGAATCGACAGATAGATACAGTAATCGGCGGCAACTTTACTTTCTCCATTCGGTAAAGATGTCTTAATTCCTCGCACAGCACCTGTTACTTTTTGCTCAACGTTCTTATATGCTAGCTACTATGAAAATGTACTAGATTCAGTAGGTTTTGGAGAGGTAATTTTTTCGAGATCACCATCAAGTGTCAGGTTTTTCCCCAAATTGAGGGTACTTTACAGAGGCTGAGAGAGCCACATAAATTATTTATATTTATTCAATGGAGGACCCGGGTCGAATCCCGGCCAGGACGAATCGTTTCTCTTAAAAATAAAAATATTTAAATAATCACAATAAAATAAAAATTATAGTTATAATCTGTCAAGCTGTCCCGTTCCCTATATAATGAACTTAGTCACGAGGAATTTCTCGTCGGACTTAGGGACACAGTATCTTGTACTTATTATATTACATTACGCAGATTTGCCTGTCCACGACAGGAGGAAATTTCTTTCATACGTCTTGTCTTGACTCGTGTTCCTCAGGGATCAATACTGGCCCCTATACCGTGTATTATGTATATACGTCGTACCAACTCGGAGATATTGACAGCTACCTGTGCAGCCGACAGCAATATCAACGCTACACCAGGCTATCAGGGAGGGTTCGCTGACTTACAAAAAAGTTACAACGTATAACATTCACGACGCGATGGTCTTGTATGGTCGTGAATTTTGAATTCCTTAAATGAACTCCATATTATAAAAAATGACATAAAGCATTTGTGAATTCTTACTATTAAATATTAAATGGCATTATTACAGAAGTATCGATAAGTTTTCTTTTAAATCCACCATGTACTATCCATAACTGTAATATCAGGGGGTTGATTTTGAAAAATCTTGAAAACAATTATTATAATATTTAAATGTAAAGCCTGTTGACTTAGTTTTACATCTCTAACTTAACATGTTACGACTGCCCATATTTTAAACTTTTAGGGGTCGATTTTCAAAAAATAAAAAAACATGCATTTATTTCGAAAAAAATTCTTTCGCAAAAAAAGTTCGTAATCCGCGTACATGCTCTTGCTTCTTAGTAATGTAATATAACAGAGGAAATTGACGCGAAATAAATAAACTTTTTTTTTTTTAAATTGGTTTATTGATATTTACAACTGTATTATAATAATCAATTAACACTGGATCTACAACCCAGCAGGGGTCCCGGCCGAATCAAGGCGTCGCATTCACTCCTCTCTGTCCTGCGCCAAGGTCCTCCAAGTTCTGGATCCTATGATGCTGCCTGTATCTCTCTCGATTTCATCTGCCCATCTAAGTCGTGGGGATAATATTATAATAATACAGCACGTAAATAGAATGGAAGATACTTAATGATAAGAGATGAAAGCAAGTAGAGAAACTGCCCAGAGGCCTCGGAGGGTTATCAGGAATTGAAGAGGATGCTAGGTTTGACACGAGTAGTTTTGAGTGAAAATCAAGTTTGTCATGAAAGGATTGGGTCGGCCCAAATCAGGATTAAATTGAACATTGAGGGGATCATGGATGATTTTATTTTTTACAAACTAAGGAGTTTTGAAGATTCTACGAAGGATTTTGGATTGTAAGGATTCGATAGCCCAAAGCTCTCTCTAAGTCCTTATAAAGTCATGTACACGAGTCTTTTGTTATTAATTGGGAGCTTAGAGCGTTAGTCTAGTAACTGTCCAAAAGTAGCGTGAAACAGGGTTTCTTTTTTTTCAGTCTAGTACACTTAACAATTTCAATCTAACTATACGCGAAGATTAAGATGGGCATGTAAAGTTGTTGGGCTTGGTAACGAGCGAATTCCTAGGATGTTGGTAGGCGCTGTGGCGACTGGGAAGCATCTGAGAGTAGACCGAGGTGTAGGTGGGAGGATTACGTTAAGAGTAATCTGGAGGGTTTGGGTTTGGTTGGTCCTCGGTGGACGGAGATTTGTAAACATAGATTGGTGATATCGACATCGAGCATTCGGGTTCGTTAAGCCTTATTTATTTAAATCTAACAATTTAATTTTATCAATTATTATAATTAATAAAGAAATATATGAACAAGGGATTGGTTCATGATTAGTCGTTTCTCTCTTGATTAACATTTTTTATTAAAGGAGCAGTGTAGATTGATGAGTTCCTGTGCCAAAAATCCGGGGTCCGAATCCGGCTGTGGCAGATAATATATTTAACCTGTTTATAGGCAGGGTTGGATCCTTTGGGATCTGGTGACCTTAGTGGGGCTCACCTAGCCTATAACGTTTATAAAGTGGGTACCTGAAATAAGTTGAGTGTAATTTTGGACAAATTACCTTCCTGCACAACCATTGTCCCAGAAACCGTACAGTACCACCTACTGAACCCAAGACTCTTCATTGGTCGTAGTTGTACATTTTTTCGTTTTAAGGCTTCCTTTTTCAGGTATAATAGAAAGAAGACGAAGGAAGAATAAAACTTTGATTTAAAAGATTAATCTGAAGTTGTTTAGAGAGATTGTTTATGGTGGAATTGTATTGAGGGCTGTGAAGGGCCCGCTGAGCTCCGCCTTTGTTGCCTGACCTTAAAGGAGTTGCCTGCTCCAACCACTCCTAATCCCTTTAGCTTCGCAACAATCCGCCCTCTACATCACAACATTTCACCAACAAAAACGCCCCCTCCCGTTAATTATAAATTAAACAACTCTACCTTTGAGACAATGTTTGCCCGTCAAACGTCTTAAGAGAAGTTTGAGTTTGTCGGCAAACCATCATCTTCATTCCCCGCCTTGTTATTAAGCCACAGGTTCCCACATGTGAGAGGGAACAATAGAAAATTCAGGTGTAATTCGAGGACTTAAGGCATTATTATTAATAAGACGGTGCTATAAATACATTTCTAGTCTTATTTTGACTTTAACTAAATAAGGAAAGTATAAAATAAACCTTAACCTACACAACACACACAAGGTCTTGGATTCGGTACATAGTAGAGACTGTACTGTTTCACGACAACGGTTGTGCTGGGACACACACAAGTTCACACTCAACTGCTAGGTTTGCCTCCGATTGATGGTACATGCTTTATATAAACCAGGCCCTGGAGGACCTGCAGATTACAGAGGGGACCTCAGATTTGAACTAGGGACTTTCCCTACGGCAATGGTCTATGTTAGTCTAGGTAAAAAAAAATTAAAATGGTGTCATCATAACAGCCTTCTATGTTCAAGGCGGGTTCGCAGCCCTGTAGGTGGCATTAGGATTTTCTGAAGGGACTAATAATCCTTCTTTATGCCGTTCTTCGGAAGGTACGTATAATGAGTGTGCCGAGCTTGTACGGTATCATGTTCTCGTTATCAAATTATACATGGATAAGCAAAATTTAGAACTCACCTTGTAGCATCGTCCAGTTAACCATAGTAGCACTAAGTGGCGTTAAATAATCAAACAACCGAAAACCTGTACCACTACAACCCATGAAGGGTCTGGGGTTCAGTACATGGTAGAGACTGTACTGTTTCATGGACAACGGTTCTGCAAGGAGTTGACTTGTCCTAGGTCACGCTTTTATAATATTTTATAGAGGCTGAGGGGCCCCAGGAGGGTCCTAGATCCTATATGATTCATCTCCGGCTGCAAACTGACTAAATATAAGTCATGGCCTGCAGCGAGATTTGAACCAGGATTTCCGGCATGGGAACTCAGTGCTCTACCACTGAGCCGCTCCGCTCCAACAACCGAATACACAAGCTAAATCACTTGGAATCACCATTATAAAAAATCAAATCCTCTTTATCTTAAGCTGTTTGCTTCGGAAACTTCTGTAACTAAAATAATCACTAAAATTCATGAATTAGAAAAAATAAGAAAGGAAAATTTTATTGAATGTATATGGAACAGATCAGAAAGACTCAATATCTCTAACCAATAATTAGCGGGTACATGAGTAAAATATGAAATTTTAAGAGGCTCACTGAGGGTGGATTAAAATGAACTTCAATATCTCGAATAATATTAGGAATCCTCCACTAAAACGTTAAGTAGCTTGTACAACAATTAAATGAACAATTTTATAATTTGTAAAATGGGTTTAATGGGCGATTTAGTGGGTATTGGTCCGCGATTTAGTGGGCAGGGGTACCCCTCCCTCCCGTTTTAACAAACAAAAATCATGCTCCAAAAATATTATAAATTTACATAATATCGATTGGGATGTTCTGCTCCCCTTTTATCGGCACTGAAACATACAGACGGCACATTTAAAATTTACATCCGCCTATCTGCTCAGAAGTCTAATGCATCTTTTGGATTTTTATGTTGTGGAAAGTCAAGATACGCGGACCGTGATGTATTTCGTTTCCCCCTTTTTATGGGTATTCACAACACCCTCTTTGGTTCTTCAGTTCTGGAGCGAACCCTAACAGAAATATGCTTGTCTATAACTTTTCAGGGATGTGTTTTGAATATAAATAGTATAGGTTGATGTTTGATTCAATATATGTTTATTAAGTTGAAGCCTGCGATATATCTACAGTCCCAGTGAATATGTAGAAATTTATCCAGAGAGTTAGAAGATGGCCTCGAGATCATCTACTATAGAACTTTATTGGAGTGCTGCCGATGGGTAGTTACTCCACATGTGTTTTTCATGTCATAATGTACATATCAGCAGATTTACTAGTTATAATCATATTATAGTTGTAAATATCAATAAATTACATTAAAAAAAAAATCCAGAGAGTTACAGTTACTCTTAATACAGTTAACTGTATTAAGAGAAGCGGAATCGTGTCGTTATCGTTGTGCTTCCTTGAAATGGAGTTGTAATATTATCTGTTGAATATTAGTTGACCTTGTATATATGAGGAAGAAAATGGTCCGGGCAGAGGTCTAGAAAATTCTCTTTAGTAAGAAGAACTTTTTATTTGTAAGACAACGTTTTGACCCGCATTTCAGGTCTTCATGTGTAATCCTAGAAGTTCAAGTCCCTAAGTACTAGACCTGAACAAGACCTGCAATAGGGTTGAAACGTTACCAATAAAAAGTTCTCCAGCGTCTAGTGTCAACCCCGCCGATCATAATAGTCCTGAACAAGACTTGCAATGTGGGTCGAAACGTTGGCTTACCAATAAAAAGTTCTCCAGCGTCTAGTGTCAACCCCGCCGATCATAATAGTCCTGAACAAGACTTGCAATGTGGGTCGAAACGTTGGCTTACCAATAAAAAGTTCACCAGCGTCTTGTGTCAACCACCCCCGATCATACTAGCCATGAAGAAGACAAATCCAAATTAAGGTCGAAACGTTGTTTTACAAGAGAATTTTCTCGACCTCTACCCGAAACAATTTCTGCCTCTTTTGTAATATTATTATCAATAACTCCTTTTCAATCCGATGCCTGACTTTGCCACTTATGCATCCATCAAGAAGAATAACGCGATCCCGCTACCCACAACACAGTTAACTCTCTCTCTGGATTAAATTCGACTTAGCCACTCTTAATCACTTGGGTGCAGATATTTATTAGCAGAAATAGTTCTTCTTTCATTTTGAGGCGGTGAAATGAATGTATTGTTTCAATAATATAAAATCAACTATTTCATTATTAACGATTAAATCCACATCAGGATTGTTATTTATTTCTCTTCGTTCCCTACATCTTCTTACGCACCCTACCGTAAGCTCCTCATATCATCTCTCATCTTCCCCCAGCTTTGACTACTGTTGTGTGATATACCGGGGCTTCCCAAATGTGCTTGTGGAAAGATTGAAGCGAATAATGAACTGCTCTCTAAGATTTTTTCTCTGTAGCCCGAGGCGGTCTGGTGTTTTCCACCGCTACGAGATAAAGTGGCACTTACCTAAGTTATTTCAAGTCGAAAAATGTTAGTCTTAAAAAAGTATTTTATTAAGGAGAGTTTACATGATAAATATAAGTGGTCTAAAGGCATATAAAAAGTCCCTTAATTCTAGAGCTTACATTTATATGCATTGGACTTCTTTATAAACAATTTCTTAATAGCACTATTTACTAAACAAAGTATTTCCTTGCTCTGGGACTCGTGTGATAAGTTGTTCCATCCGTAAACAATATTTCTTCGCTTCATTCTTACACCAATCCATTAAATCTCAACACCCTTCATTCATATCTATAGTCTCCTCCAATTCAAATCCTCAGCCCAGGACCTTGAAACAAGATGGCGCCTTTCCGATCTTTACTTCCATTCAGAAAGAACCTGTGCGTACCCTTATCAACAGTTCCAATACCATTTGGACCCCAATTCCTCCTAATATCCGTCATTCTTTTTCCTTATCATTAATTAAAACCCTTAATTGCGACATTATGTAAAGAAGTTATTACTTTAATCTTTAACTGCTGAGGATGGATTCTTTGGGTTCTGGGACGCCCAGCCTATATAAA
The DNA here is from genome assembly GCA_964056705.1 of Troilus luridus. Classification (NCBI taxonomy): domain Eukaryota; kingdom Metazoa; phylum Arthropoda; class Insecta; order Hemiptera; family Pentatomidae; genus Troilus; species Troilus luridus. The sequence continues at coordinate 43,967,245 of OZ057417.1, read as the reverse complement.
GTTGGTACCAAAAATAACGGGGATCTCTGGCGTTTGAGCTTGATCTAGGACTAATCACCTACCTGCACAACCATTATCCTAGAAACAGTCTCTACCACGTACTTAACCCCAGACCATGGTTCTTAGTAGTACAGTTTTATTTTTATAAATTTCTTTTGTGTATTTCCCCATAAAAATTATTCTGTTTGCTTTGTATATTTATCTAAGAATCACTCCTCCAATTTTATGTTTTGTCACTCATATACCATATATTGATGCCTATATGTATTTTTAATACATGCCATGTATAATTTTAATTTGTTTGCATTATGTATATTTACCACTGAAGATGACCTGCAATGTGGGTCAAAACGTTGGCTTTCCAATAAACAGTTCTCCCGATCATTTTGTTTACCTCCACTCCGAAGGTCAACTAATATCCTAATATATTTATGTATCGATTAAGAGGCCTAGATAAATAAGTATATTAGAGCATAATCTGTCAATTGGCCCTATAAGACCCGGAGCCCTTAAGGTCGCTGATTCCCTTTGTCTAGCCCCGGCGGTCCTGCTCGGCTAAGAACTTAGCTTAAGGGAGAGATTTATGGCCCAACCTCTGCAGGGGAACCTCCCTCCAGTGGCTGGCTTAATAAAGGGCTTGGTTTATGTAATAGTAAACAATGCGGGAATCAGGGCTAATTATATCTGGGCAGCTTAAGAAGGGAGCTTAATTAGTTAAAAAATATGAAAATAACAATATTTGTTTTATGTTTACATCGTTCAGATTTAATAAAGGATTGAATTGGTCAGGGGTTCATTCAGGTCATCTTCAGGACTGTGAAAATAAACAGAAAATAACTGTATAACATAATATATGAACAGGATTGATTAGAATGATACAGAAATATATATTGTGAAATAACTAGCGAGAACAAATAAAGAGTAAGATACTTCATGTAATAACTGGTGATACATATTAAAAATGTACAATTACAAGTAATGGTACATAAAAATCTAAAGTCAATAACGCCATATTCTTTAAGTTAAATAATAATTTATTTAAAACATTTATTGACTGTAGAGAATGTATGCTCTTTTGGGATGTATAGAATTATACATATTTAAAATAATATGTTTTTATAAAAATGGGGGGACCCTGTTGGATCTGGATATCCCCTGGGGCTCATCCAGCCTCCACAAAGTGGGTATCTTAATTGGCGCTTGAACGTGATCTCTCGGACACATAACCTATATATCTTCAACAAAATTTATTTTTATGGAAACTTCTGAACTGAACCTAATATTTAAAATGTATAAAAGTGAGAAAAACTCAAATAAAGACATACAACAATTATTAGAAACATGTACATATGTTCATGAAAATTTTTTTTATATTTTATCACCCTCACACAAGACTGAAAAGACAAGAAACAGCTAGACGCTTCCGACTACTTCAACACATACTAGACAAATGCTCAAAGCTTCAAATCAATTACAAAAGACTTATTTATGTGACTGTTATAAGACCTATATGGACTTACGGAATTGAACTATGGGGCTCCACCAAACCATTAAATTGTTCTCGTATTCAATCCTTGCAATACAAAATCCTTCGCAAAATCCTAGACGCTCCATATTTTGTCACAAATAAAACCATCCATAATGACCTTAAAGTTCCATATGTTACCGATTTAGCCCATTCCAGATACCTATCATTCCATAATAAACTCTAGGCCCATCCAAACCCACTAGTTTCCATCCTTGCATCCAATTCCATCCCGGACAATCCTCCTAGGCGCCTGAAGAGAAGATGGCCTCGGGACCTTCTATAATAGAAATGTTATTAGAGTGCTGCCAATGGGTAGTGCCTCTACATGTCCTTTCATGTATTTATTTATTCATACAGCCCTTGTACTAGATGTATATATTACAGTTGTACAATTTAATAAAATAATTTAAAAAAATAAAATATTTTATCAATTCTTTCGTAATCATGCTGTTCAAAGGAAACTTACAGTTTATCACTTAAATGTCAGTACCGTGTCATATCCATTTTTGAAGCTATAAATTCATTAATTTTTTTTCGCAATAAAAAGATCCTAACTTATTAACATGCACTCATAATCTTTGGTACATAAATACATTTAATCACTTTTGTGATGAATGTCTACAAAATTACCGTGTATTTTCATGTACCGTAGATGAATGGGTCAGTGGGCTCGAAGTATATAATACAAGTATTTTTTAAATTAGATTTTATTTATAATAAAGATAAGTTTAAAGAATAAAATGGGGCGGAGTGGGTCAGTGGTAGAGCACGGAGTTGCCATTCCGAATATAATCCCGCTTCTGCCAAGACTTTTATTTAATCTGTTAGCAGCCGGAGATGGCTCCTATGGGATCTAGGAATCCTGAGGCTCACCCATCCTTTATAAAGTCGGTACCAATTTCTATAGTATTAAGCTTGATCTAGGAAAAATTGCCTTAGTGCGCAACCTATGTCCAAGAAACAATACAGTCTCTACCATGTGTTGAATTCCAGACCCTTCAAGGTTTGTAGTGTTAAAATTTTCATTTTCATTATCTCTCATACGCTACTGTACAGCAATTTTTTTAACAGGAATACAACTACAGTAGATCCTACATGTTGTAAATTTGCTGTTGTTCGTCCACTCCCTTAATTCTGATAGCACCGAAGCCGAAGAAGCGCCGGAGGGGAACTTTGTTAGGACGGCAATTGGGTGACTCAGAGACCCGAGACAATGAAGACGTTACAGCGGCGCCTGGAGTCAACACCCGATATCTCCCGTTCTTCCTCTTTAGGAACAGGGTCGTGTTTTTTCTGGCTCCATTGCACAACAGTTGCCGAGCCACTTTTAAATTGACTCGCTAAATAATCCTTTGCTTGCCCCTTGTTTACTTTGAGTAGAGCCCAATTTACTTCCCGTCTGTTGGGGGTGAACCATTTAAATTTTGATATGGTAATGGGCTGTACCAATTGTTCCCCCGAGGTAGTGCAGTGAACACGTGTTTTTATTTAAACGTAAACAAATATTAAACTATATGCAAAACAAACACTGATAGCCCCATATTTAGTATACTAGAAGGGGGCCAAATTTAATGTAATAATATAGAAAAATAACTGTTCCATTACAACCCGTGAAGTGTCATGGGTCAGTACGCTGTAGAGACTACTGTTTCTTGACTACGGTTATGAAGAAGGTATTTAATCGCTTAATCTATTACAACTCCTGATTTTTCCATCTATTTTGGGTACCCACTTAAGAATATGTAATGTAACCAAAAAATATAAACTATTGGTCTCTTTCAAGAATTGTAGGAACTATTTTTTTTTCTAGGCCAACAGCTTACATTCAATTAGTCCAATTTTTTTAGGAATACTCCAAGGTTCAGTACTAGTTTCTCTACTGTGTTGTACATAGAATAATATATAATAATAATAATAATAATAATAATAATAACAATGTGGCCAAAATTTTGCATCAAGCCCTGGCGGTGAAATACAACCTTCTAGATGTAAAGGCACCATATTATAAGTACCAACCCACTAGACTACTACAAAAAGGTCCCCTTAAATTATATTGGGATGAGTCCATTATAACGGACCACACTGTGCATCATAATAGGCCAGATATCCTCCTTATAAAGTCGAGTGAGAGGAAAGCAAGTATAATTGATATTGCGATCCCTAACGACAGTAATGTGAGCTCAACTATTGGAGAGAAGCTTCGGAAGTATCAGGAACTTGCGGCTGAGCTAAAAGAGCTATACGATATGGAAAGCGTGGTGGTAACACCTATTATAATCTCCACGAATGGATTGGTTCCTAAATCCACGGTGGAGGGCATTGAGAAACTGGGAATTCTGGTCGAGGTTTTAAAGGAGTCTCAACAGGCAGTTCTCCTAGACACAGCCAGGATCGTTAGAAAATTTCTGAATGTGTAGAGCTGAAAAATATAAAAACCAAAATAATAACTGCAGATGGTTGGACTTGTCCCCCATCTCTGTTTTGAACCCGCAAATGCGAGGAGAAAATATAGATAATAATAATAGTGTTTGGCCTTTATCTCCTAATCGGTGCGGTTTTGATAAAAAACATAGGTGACCATTTTTAATGTAGATTAAATTTGCTACAATTTGAAACCAACACTGGCTATGTAGCTATAATAGATTCTTAGTTACGTCCCTTTGAAAATTGGTAACTTTTTCCAAAAAGTCTAAATTCTAAGTTTTGGCCCACTTTAAGGAACACCGGCCGAAGGAGTGGTCCTACGATGAAAGTGACGATTTAATTAACTTTTATTTAAGTTTATAAAATTGTTATATAATATAACTTATAATAGACATAACCTGTAACCACTACGACCCGTGAACGAGTCTGGGGTTCAGTACATGGTAGAGACTGTACTGTTTCATGGACAACGGTTCTGCAAGGAGGTTACCTGTCCTAGGCCACGCTCAACCGCCAGGTTTTTCCCCTTTATTTTGGATACCCTATTTTTATAATATTTTATCGAGGCTAGATCCTATATGATCCACCTCCCGCTGCAAACAGACTAAATAAAAGTCATGGCCTGCAGTGGGATTCGAACCAGGATTTCCGGCATGGCAACTCAGTGCACTACCACTCAGCCACCCCGCTTCTTATAATAGACATAACCACTTAAAACATTAACACTCCTTACAGATATAAGGCACATCTGCCTAAAATTCACTCTCAATATTATAATTTTTTTAATTAAATATCTTAGTGAAAAAATGATGTCATGAGACCTATTTTGTTTTTGATTTCTTAGTTGTTGGAATTTCAAAAAAAATTATAAAATTCTCCTAACTTTCTATTAGGATAATAAATAAAATGTTATCAAAAATGTCAGAATGGTGCTTCTGATTAGCGATTCAGGTATTATTAAAATCAGGGGTTTTTTCGTAATTTTCAACATTTCTGTTCGTTATAAATGTTTATGTTTTATATTTTATTTTATTCGCTATACTTTATTTTCGGAACTAAAGTGAGTCGGTTTAGATTTTTAAATGGCTTATAGTTTGCCTGAGAGCTGGATTAAATGAAGACTACATTATAATATTAAACAGCCACGTGATGAAATTATAGAAAATTCTACGTTTCCTCCAGGACATTGCAACTATGCAAGTTCACCTAGAAACTGCACAGTCTCTACCATGTACTGAAGTCCCTTTATGGGTTCTAGAGGCACAGTTTTTACTTTTGAACTCAATGGTCATGTTTTTAAATTTATATTTATATCGATGCCTTAGTTCGCAAATGTCTTAAGTGCCGAAAACAAGATTTTACATTAGTCAATTTTTATAATAATTTAACACAAGAAATACAGTTCAAGTTTTAGCACACAATATAATTTTGTAATCTTTGAAGCTTCTCGATTAATTTTGTATCGACATATGATCCATGACTTCCTGATCACTACAATATTATTTATATAACCAAACCCATTTTTGAAAAATTTGCACTTAACACATTTGTGAACTAAGGCATCGATATGTTATATATTATCATCGATAATATATTAACGATAAATTAGGTATCGATATATCGTTTTCGGAAATAAAGTGGGTCACATGAAATTATCGGAGGGATCATACAATTAATGCCTTGGAATTAAATAAAACTAAAATTTTAAATATAAAACAGCTAAAGTTATATGAAATTCTACGATTCCTCCAGAAGGTGAATGAAATAAGGGTTCGGAAGTTTCTATTTTGTCTCGTATCCGAGTTTTCCACGTTTTCGGAGAATCACAAAACCCCCTTTATTTAAGTTTTAATCTTTTATTTAAGATATTAAAACCTTGGAAATCAGGGCCTCTCGAAGTCGAAAGCAGAAAGTCATTTAAAAGGGGGTAAATCTTAAAAGGAATATCTTCCTCTTAATCTGCTTGATAAAATATCTTTTGAGAGAAAGAAGCTGGAGAGAGGAAGGGATAAATGAAGGCTGTATCCTTCGGCCCTTTACGCCCTAATTATTTCCCCCTGTCCGTGGTCACCCTACTCCGTTTAAAACTCTTCCTTACATCCTCTTCTCGGAGGAAATCTCTTTTTAATAAAGGAGAAAATATCAGTGACCAATTAAAAAGGCTTAAGAAGAAAGTTTTTTAACCGAAATGAGGAGAAATATAAAAAAAAATTAAAGAAAAAAATGAAAAAATTAAAAACTTCGTTGAGGAAACTTGGACATCCCCGGAATGCCTTTGAGGGATGGAAAAAAACCCTGTACCACTACAGCCGTGGACGGGTCTAGGGTTCAGTACATGGTAGGGACTGTGCAGTATCTAGGAGAACATACATAGTAATAAGAGGTAATTTATTATTTTTATTCCATGATCATTATCTACCGCCAGGTGTCGGTACCTACTTCAGAATGGCAGTGTGAGTCAAAGTAGGGTCTTTAGATACTAAGCTGATGTAACAGATTAAATAAATTATCTTCCGCAGCCGGATTCGAACCTACGGCCTTTAGTACGGCAACTCAGCGCTTTACCACTGACATACCCCGTATTACTAGATCATGCTCAACTATAAGACAAGGTTTGCTGAAAAAAAGGGACATTTTTCACTGGAAAAAAGATTGCTTTAGTACACAACCGCTCAGACTCTATTATTCAGTTATATTTTTATCCGGAAAACAACTGTAATAGATCCGACTTGTCATACTCCACCGTCAGATTTTCCCCCCGTATTTTGGTTAACTAGAGGCTGGGTGAGCCCCAGGAGGGTCCTAGATCCCATATGATCCACCTCCGGCTGCTAGAAGACTAATAGATAAAACCCTGAATAAAAGTCTTGCCGGCACCGGGATTCGAACCAGGATTATCGGAATGGTAACTCAGTGCCTTACCACTCCGCTCTTTGAGGGATGAAAGTCTGTGAAAAATGTCGGGGATGTTCCCTCCATTCTCCCCCCATCTCCTCTGTCTCTAACAAGGCCCAATCAGGAGATGTTTCTGAAACCGATCCCTAGCCTTGATATATTTCATTTCTTATGTTACGTTCCTGACAGCAGCTTCTATCGTCTCCCCCTTCCAAATGCAATCATTCCGGTGGAAGGAAGTTATAAACAATGTTATAACAAACGTATCGAGTTAAATAAACTGTAGTAGATGTTTAGATAACAAATATAATTAGTAGACAGTAATTGAATACTATCCATTATTTTGTAATTAAAATGAGTGACTTGAAAAATACCATATTAACAATATCATATTATTTTTTAATCCAGGGTCATTATTATGATACTAAACATTTTTCAACTATTGGTCATCTCTTAAGGAGTACTCAAAGGTTCAGTACTAGGTCCTTTATTAGTTATACAGTGGAGCGTCGGTTATCCGAACTTCCAATTAACGGAACTGTTTTTCTTTTTTTCAAATGTAACTTTAATCAATTTGATCAGATCATCCAGTTACTTATTTGTATTGTTAAAATTATTGTTATTTTAAATAAAATTTGACGAAAGATAAAATGATTTTTTCCATGAACGTTACTAAGGGGGCCCTAATCACTTCTCGGAAACTGCAAACAATACGTATTTGTTTACTAAGAACTGTAAACCTAATTAGATAATTTCATTTGTTTCTCTGAATCCCTTCCTATTCATTTGGTTGGTATGTATTTTTTAGTGAATTTCGATTAACCGAATTTTTGAGTATCCGAACCACCCCTCACAACATTAGTTCGGATAATCAAAGTTCCACTGTACATTATGTGACAGCACGATATCCTTGTTAACATCGATTGAATCTAAAAAAATGCTTATAGATTCAAGTACTTAAACCCTTAAAAGACTCCTAACAGATATCTGCTATAATGGCACTATAATTCGTAATGCTGGGCCACTTACGAATTTTAATAGTAACCATTCTATTATACCAGAAGTTTGACAATAGCCATTATTATTATTTTAGTACCATAATAAAATATAAAATACCAAAACAAAACAGTGAAGTGTAACTTGAATCTAATTTGAGGGTTGTAGAGGTACTATGAAATTTTCCCAAAACTTAACAATGGAAATTGTATCTATAATTTATTTTATATAGGATTGACAAACACTAGACTTTTAATAATATATTAAAAATTAAGGGAATGGTCAACAGAGACATCACATAAATGTTAATACATTAGTGGAAAAATTCCACCTAAAAACCTTAAGTCTCTAAACTAAAACAGGAAATTGAAAATACCTGTACTCTTTTCAATGAAAATACCTGTTTTCAATTTCCTGTTTTAGTTTAGAGACTTGAGGTATTTAGTTGGAATTTTTCCACTAATGTATTTAAAATATTAAAAATTAAATAGTATACAATAATATGTATAAAAATAATATTATTAAATTAAATTTCTCCCTTAAAAATTGATTTTCACAAGAGTACTGATAGCAAGGCAAAGAAACATTTAGATCCAGTTTAATAATTAAATGTTAACACGTTTATTTTAATAAAAAATAAAGTAAAAAATTATAAAAAGTAACTAACAAATTATTATCTGTTCCAACCGAAGTATACTAATTTTATTTTTATTTATTTATTTTTTGGCTATTCTTCATCTAAAATAGTATTTAAAAGTTATTGTAGCAGAAGTTGTACTTTTCAGATACTGTTTTTCCTCTTTGTAAAATGTTTAGGTATCCTATTATATACAAAAACCTGTACCACTACAACCCCTGGACGGGTCTGGGGTTCGGTACATGGTAGAGACTGTAAAGTCCCGCTGCGGGCAAGACTTTATTTAGTCTGTTTGCTGCCGGATATGGATCTTATAGGATCTAGGACCCTCCTGGGGCTCATCCAGCCTCTATAAAATATGATAAAAATGGGGTGCCTAAAATAAGGGGGGAAATCTGGCGGTTGAGCGTGACCTAGGACTAGCCACCCCCTTGCAGAACCGTTGTCCATGAAACAGAACAGTTTCTACTTTGTACTGAACCCCATACCCGTCCGTTCTGCATGGAGGTGGCTTGTCCTGGGTCACGCTCAACCGTCTGATTTTTCTACCTTATTTTGGAAACCCTATTTTTATCATATTTTATAGAGGCTGGGTGAGCCACAGGATGGTCCTAGATCCAGTATATAAATATTACTAATTATATTTATGGAAATGTTAGTTCCATTTATCTATTTTTATTGACACTGAAGATGTTCTTATTTGATATAACAATATTTTAAGTGGATATGAATTTTAATGATCAAAATATTTTAATTATCAGTGACATAAAATTTGTATCTAGCTAAATTAACAATGAGCCAAAAACAAATTTATTATTTATATAAAAAATGTATGAATCGTTGTTATTAAGTGGCACTCAATATATAATTGTTTATAAAATATTCATTGATTATTCCAAACAACAGCTGAATAAGTGTTGGGATGATAATAATTGTTATTAGGCATTGTATTGTTATTCAGCTACCATAGACTCCTAATACCAGTGACGTGGTTTGGGTATATGCCTCTCATCTCCTGGGAGCCGTAAAAGCCCGGAGGGAAACACGAGGCTAAGTGAATAACAGAGCCTTTGTTTAATTATTAATTGCTAGTACTTTGTATTTAATATTTCGCTCTTTCAAAAGTTTATCGTCATAACTCAGAAGACCTAATTTTTCAATAGAGGTATTTGCAATTCAATGTGAGTTTAAAAAAAAAATTACTATTTGTTAAGCAAAATATTCCTATTGTATTGCTGGTATTGAACTTTTTTTATTAGCCATTCAAATTTTTTTTTAAAGTTCGATATTTTTTTATTTTAACTTGAGTATCAGGTCGGTCTAAAAGTTCATCCCCATTTTGGCGAAATTTTTAAATGATGTAAATAAAACACAATTTAACATTTTTATCTATGGTATATTTTCCCCCGCTTTCACAATATCTCGCTATCTTTCTGGTAGGTTTTTTATTCCGTTGGCGTAAAAAGATTCTGGATTTTGAATCAAAAAAACTTCTGAGTTCATTTTGTTTATCCTGTTTAGATTTGAACTCTTTGCCTTGGCAAAAACTTCGTAAGGTACGAAATAACTGAAAATCACTTGGGGCAATATCCGGGGAGTATGCAGTTAGGTAAATAAGCTCAAGTATAATATTTTTTTTTACTATATTGAACAGCCAATTTATTTATCTGTGTTAAATTGGGAATTGATATTCTATTGGTTCTCCTGGAAATCGTTCAGTATGTTACTAATTATATCTCTGATTTACGGATCATATTAATGAGGAATAATGATTATACTTATTTAAAGGGGAATTAAATCGTTCTCCTTTTTGATACCGCTAAAATTTCAGTTTGATTTATAATGGAAAAAAGTGAGAAAAAACTCAAAAAGTGACTCAAAAATTTATTACAAATGGGAAAAATCCCCAAAACAAAACCCTCAAGTATCTAAAATACGGGAACAAAACACACCAAAGAATTTTGCTGTTTGCAAGCAGAGATGGATCATATATGATCTAGGAACCTCCTGGGGCTCACCCAGCCTCTATAAAATATAAAAATAGGGTGCCAAAAATAAGGGGGAAAATGTGGCGGTTGAGCGTGACCTAGGACAAATCGCCTCCTTGCGGAACCGTTTTCCATGAAACAGTATAGTTTCTACCATGTACTGAAACCTAGATCGTTCACGGGTTGTAGTGGTACAGGATTTTTAAGAAGTCTAAGTGCAGCACATCTCACATGAATAGCCCAAATGGACTCGTCAAATAAATACAGCAAGCTTGCTCGATAAGGCTATACGAACAACTCATGGAAAGATGACTGGGTTGCTTTTCCAATTTTTTAGTGACTTAAGGTTTTGGTTTTTGGATTTTTTAGATTGAATTGATGTGCTACACTTTATCTACACCAGATACAAAGTCCAGCACATCGGCCACCAACAGTACAAAGAGCTTCATCAAATAGACAATCTTGCTCCAAGACACTCCAGACACAAATCATATTAAAGTGCTGCATTCTGTCCTCTTTGATTTCTTTTTATGTCTGCCCTGAAGATGTCTAAACTGTACAACAATACACTTCTCTCCATGGTTCTATTTGAGCAGTTATCCAATTTATATAAGTCCAAAATCAAGAAAACAGTCTTAATGATGTTAAATCCAAGCCTGTTCTAATATTTTAGAGATTAGTAGCGTTTTATTTTTCTCGGTTAAAAGAGATCCACTTCAACGACCTTACGGCTTTAATATTTACCCGTGATGTAATAAATGAAGAAGATGGGGCGGATGAAAAAAAAAAAAAAAAAAAAAAATGAAAAATTGAAAAAAATCGGTGCTTTACCTGGAAGAGGAACACGGGGGTATAAAAAAAAACCTTTGTTGGGAACGGTTAAAGGAAAGCGGAAAATCGGAGCGTATCACATTATCCATTGCCTCCCTTGGCGTTATGAAATCATCCGCCGCTTCCAGTACGAGCAACCGCCGGTAAATCGTAGACCACCCCCGGCTACAGGTTCTCCACCGCACCCTCTCACGGACTTCTCAGGAATGTTGTTCGAGGGGTCCGTTCCCTACCAGGGTAGCTTTAATTGAAATATTTCTTATCCTCCGAAACAAAAAGAGTGATCCACCCCTCGTTAACGTATGAACCCGCCTCCGGCCTACCGTTTGATTTGGCGCTCCGTTGAGGCGTAAAGATATTTCCTGTATTTTTTTTTTTAACGATCCTTGGCGGGGTCTGGGATAACAAAAACGGAAACAAATATTCTTGTTTTCTCTACCTGTAAATTGGGCTTTTAATTAACTTCACGGTCTGCCAGGTACTTGCGAAGTGAGCTTCGTATGAAAAAAAAAGATCGGTTTTTATTACAGTTATTCCTGAAGTCCTTGAACAAGGAAGTTTACAAAACACATTTATTAGAAACACATGTTGCGAAGATTTATATCCCGACGAAGGCAATCCTACTTCGTTCATCCTTATCCCTTCCACGCTTATCAATACATAAGTTGATTTTAGAATTGGGATGATTATGTTCTGTTAGTTTTCATTGTAATAGATCACTCGTTCATTTCTTCATCGCCACTTAATTGCTAGTCTTGCGATGCATCAGTGGGATTCTTAAACTTTTCCTATTCAGGAATAATCAGGATGTTTAACGAGTAACTCACGTCGCATAGGCTCCAAGTACCTAATCGCCATTTAACGTCTCTTCCAAGAACTGGATCTAGGATCTTTCAATTATTTTTGTATTAATTACAGTGGATATTTCAGCATTTTTGGCTACCTAAATAAGGATCGGAGGGGGGAAAGACAACCCATAGCAAGACAAGGCCGTTTTGACCCCTAATACCATCAATAGCTGCCAACCGATCTAACTCTCATTCCATTAGTTGCTACCGTCTCCTTCTCTCATTTCTTAATGATTTATACTCACATTTCCGAAATTCCGTTTGCCTTTATATTGGTATTAGCTTCTTGCTCTGGCTGATTTATCCTTAATAATATTGATGAATAAGGTCTTGATAGCTCAGTTTACACCGCTCTGAGTTGCTGTGTTAAAGGATTCAATTCCGGACTTGGCAGATATATTATTTAATCTGTTAACATGCATGGATGTAGTTCTCCTTGGGATATTATATATATATATATATATATATATATATATATATATATATATATATAATTATCATGCCCTACCTTAATAGGTATTGATTTTTCTAGGGAATAATGAAAAATAAAATAAATGAAATTCCCTGAATCGGTAAGATATTATATTATTGATTGGTTTTTAAATAATTCTGAATTTATAATTGTATTTGATTTTGAACAATAAGCCCTATATAAATGTAGACAATATTCACGAAATCAGATTTTATAATATTTTATTTCGCCATGGTTAAAAAAAAAAAAAAACCTGTACCACTACGACCCGTGAACGAGCTGGGGGTTCAGTACATGGTTGAGACTGTACTGTTTCATGGACAACGGTTCTGCAAGGAGGGGATTTGTCCCAGGTCACGCTCAACCGCCAGGTTTTCCCCCTTATTATGGGTACCCTATTTTTATAATATTTTATTGAGGCTGGGTGAGCCCCAGGAGGGTCCTAGATCCTATATGATCCATCTCCGGCTGCAAACAGGCTAAATAAAAGCCCGGATCGGGATTTGAGCCATGGTGTAGATTAAATAACTAATGATTCATTACTTTAAAAGCAAGTAGTATATTTCATCAGGTTTAATCTTTGCCTAGACATAGTAGAGTTTGTGCTTCTTCTAGGAAAACGGTTGTGCACGGAGGTGATTTGGCTGAGGTCATTCTCAACCGCCAAGTTATTCCCTAATTAAAGAGCCCTTCGGATATTTTATTAGGCTATATATTATCTAATTCGCTTGCTGAATATTTAAATTTTATAGTTTTATCAAACGTGAGGAAAATATTTGAGAACAGTATCGTTCCCTACCTTTTTTCTCTCGTAAGAGGTTTTGTTAATTTCTCTTGGTATCTCCTATTTTTTCTCGCTGGCTTCTCGCCAAACCCATCTCCTTATCTTCACAGTCCCTGCTACACCGCGCACATTGCGAGTATTTTAAATCTTCTCTTTGTAATCATATGTGACCTATCGCAACTACTTTAGAAAAGTCCGAAATGTTTGTTCAAGATTCTACCTTCAGAATAGGTCTGGTAGTTTGTAATGTCGACTTAACAGAAGAAAAAGAAACCTATGTCAAAACTTTGCAAACTGACTTAAAAATACCAACGGTTGGCCCTTATGCGGTGCTTCAGAAAGTTGGTAAAATGGTGGGCCCGATATAAAAAAAAACAGAAGAACAGAAGAATAGTATGAACTGGCGTCTCTTCGGATTAATATAGGCTTCGTGTGGTATGATCATTACTGGGGCTCATTCAGCCTCTATAAAGTAGATACTCTTAATATGGGGAAAAACCTGGCAGTGGAGCTTTATATCTGATTTCACTTCCTTGCACCACCGTTGTTCCAGAAAGAGTTAGTGTACTGAAACCTAGACCCTTCATGGGCCCTACAGTTTTTTTGTTGTTTTTAAATGCATACTGTTCTTTACTTTCGAGTCGCCTATACTATAGATATATATTTCGGGCCTTAAATGTATGTATCAGATTGGGAATGTTATTGGGGGCGCTACAAAGTGATAATTCCTCAACAGCTTTCCCGTATGCTAATTCCCGCCACATGTGGTTCAGCGTAGTGGCTCACATATGCGCGAATAACACATCAATTCGTAGCTCGGAAGGAGATGAGATTCTCCAATAGCAATGTAACATAAGTATCAAACAAAACTATATATATGTGTTATAACAATAGTATTTGTACATATTAAAATATTATTTCGATATACCTATAAATAATGTTGGTAGGATGAAATGAATGGTACTTCTAGTGTATCACACCAAGATGTTTCAATTTAATAAAAATATTAAATTAGTCATGCAAAAAAAAAAAAAAACATACAAGATCAACAACATATTATTAAACGAAAGCATACAAATGAAATAAAAGAATAAATGAAAACAGACAATTAACCTGGAATCCTCATACAAGACTGAAAAGACAAGAAACCGCTCCACGTTTCAGGCAGCTTCAACACTTACTAGACAAACGCTCTAAGCTCCCAATTAACTACAAAAGACTCATCTACATGACCATCATACGACCTATATCATACTTACGGGGTAGAGCATAGGGGCTCCACTAAGCCATCGAATTCCTCTCGTACCCAATCCCTACAATCCAAAATCCTCAATGCTCCTTATTTTGTTAAGAATAAAGTCATCCATAACGACCTTAATGTCCCATTTGTTGCTGATTTGGCCCGAACCCGCTCTATCTATCCTTTCATAACAAGCTTCATTTCCACTCAAACCATCAAGTTTCAAACTTAGTTTCCTCTTCAATTCCCGATAATCCTCCGAGGTGTCTGAAAAGAAGATGGCCACGTGACCTTCTTAGTTGAACTAGTGATTTGAGTACTACCAGTGGGTAGTTTCTCTACTTGCCATTAACTCATGTCACTATGTATCACATAGCCTATTTACTTGATGTATTATTGTAATACAGTTGTAAATATCAATAAATAAATAAATTTAAAAAAAATAGTCTTTCCTATTGAATTTTAATTATATATACATAAAGCGTCGAAAATTATAATGTTGTTAGTTTTAAGACATCTCCAAATTATTTAAGGTTAGGTTGAGACTGGTGTTAATGGTATATATATATTCAATTTTCAAGCATGCGAATTCAATTTCGGGTCTCTTTTTAATATTTCGATTTTATTTTTCATAATGCCTTGGCTTATTTTTTTATTTGGATATTATATTTAACTGGATAAATAGGATTGATGTAATCTCTTTTAGTGCAGGTGCATTTTAGGAGAAGAATGAGTTTGCTGGATTCCAAATTAATGATAAGAGCAGGGCTCTAGTGATGGGGCTCACTAGTTCTTAAGATTTAAAATTCAAAAATATAGGATTTTTCATGTTTTAATTTACTTGGTTTGTTGGATGTTGATGCCATCATGGGGCCTAACCAATTCTCTATGAAAAGTATGGTTATCCACCCCATACTCGACCGTTATATATAGTACAGTCTCTACCATGTACTGAACCGAAAATCCTTCATGGTTTTATATGGCACAGGTTATTTACATTTGAAGGGTGCTTGAATTAGCAGTATTCCACCAATTTTCTCTTCTCCACCCTCAGCGACTTATCGATCCGTTTCTTCGTCCCCGTTAAGTTTTTAGGAAGAAGCGGGAGATGTTCCGGAGGACCGCAATATATCTGGAGGTGGTCAGGATCTATTAGGCCTCCAGGCTACACCTCCCAAGGAAGCTGCTTTATGGGCGGATAAGATATATGCCTAATGTTCCAGTTTGCGCGGAAGATTCTCGTCCAATCTTCTCTTAACTTCCTCCACCCTGAGGATCGTTAATTATTAAGAAAAATATACAGGGGACACCTGTGGTATAGTCGTTAGCATAAGAACCTTATGTCCAAGCTCGCGGGTTCGCAGCCCAAGCAGATGGTCTTAGTTATGGCATTCTTCGGAAGGAATACAAAATGGTGGTCTCGAGCCTTTGCAGAGTCAGGTACTCGTTAAAGATACCTAGCTAAATTATACCTGGATAGAAAACATTTAGGACTCCCATTATAGCATCGTCCGCTTAACTATAGCGGCATTAAGTGAAGTTAAATTAATAAGCAAACAAATACCATGAACGAAAATTTCTCCTTGAGTTGGGCTAGAGATATATGAATATCTTGTTATTTATTTGTTAATATTTTTTTATTTTTTCACAATTACTCAATTTCAATTAGTCTTAAACATAATAATGAATGAAGTAATGATTTTTAAGATCTCTATGCTTAATAATTAATAAATTCCTCTTAATGTATTTTGTTCTTCGAATCACTCACTTTCGGGTATGCTAAATCAATTATTTTTAGGAGGATGTGTAAATGATTTTCCAATATAATTTTTTTTTTTAAATACCTGTACCACTACAACCCGTTATGCGGGTCTGGGGCTCAGTACATGGTAGAGACTGTACTGTTTCATGGACAACGGTTCTGCAAGGATGTGACTTGTCCTAGGTAACGCTCAACCGCCAGATTTTCCCCCCTCATTTTGGGTACCTTATTTTTATAATATTTTATAGAGGCACGGTGGCTCTACTAATGAGCCACTCCGCTCCTTATTTTCATAGTACATTGGTAAAAATTATAATTGTAAACTTGTATTTGTCCAGAAGTTTATTTAATTTCTTTTTTTATACTAAGCCAAGTATTGGGATTTTTTGGTAATAATTATACCCAATTATAGGTGAATAGTGACATAGATTCACCAAGACAGGAGTTGATAATTAATTTTTAATTATATTCTCTTGAATATTTAACTAATTTAAATTTAGTTGAACTTTGATTAGTCTGATTATAGTAATAACATTTTGTTTTTTACTTATCAAACAAATGTGTTGTCATTCTAAGAGATCTAATCTGTATAATATTTTTATTTTTACTTTATAGATTGTTTTAGTTAATATATATACTTGTATTTTGATAATAATAATGTCAACGAAAATACTTATTATTTTCAATTAAATTCTAGTAATAATGGGTATATCATTTGAGCCGGAAAGCACACCTGGCCCGTACAGTACAATGGTGAATTAACATTTTATTTCGATTCCATTTGCGTTTTCATTATAAAAACAATTTGTATGGTAATCCTTATTTTGAAATTCTTTCAACATAGATGGAGTTTAGAATTAGAATAATGTTTTCTCTTATCAGGCATTGTTGTTTTTGATGCTCAATTTTATTTTTGTTTTAAAGCATTTACGTTCAGGTGTGGTCAAGCTTGGTAGGACACAACCATTTGTATTGAAATAGTTAAATATATCAAAAAATATAAGTTTTAAAATTAAATAATATAGTCTATTCGTTTTATAGAGCTTTTTAACTCTTTAACTATCGATTTCATCTTTCTTCCTTATTTATTTGTAGCAATTTAATTTTTCCACAGTTTTTAAGAAAAAAAAAACAAAAAAAAAAAAAACTGTAACACTGTAAACTGTAAGCCATGGATGGCATGTCTTAAGGATATTTTACTCGTTTTAAAAAGTCCTATGGCCACCTGCCAGGCTTCTAACCCGCGATCTTGGGTATCGTAGATTGTTAAGCTACTCAATACAACACTATTGGTAATTTTGGTGCATATTGGCCATTTTCAAAGGTTGATTAATATTAATTTTATTTTATGATTTTTTCATGAAATTGCCTTATCTTACCTTATGCAGAAGTAACCTCTAGTTCGAATTAAATTATGAATCCAGTAGCTGGAAGGTAGACCAGAGCAGATCTCGCCTTATCTACAGATTAAGGTGATAAGACTTAAATGAGTAAAGGATTGAGTGACAAAAGATTAATTCGGAGAAGTGCCGGCCAAAAGCAAATTACTCGACTGCTTTGTGAAGGACTTTAAGCCAACTTAAATAAGTAGGTTTGTCATCAGAAGGAAGATGTTTATCTATATTGAATTTTTTTCAGCCTGTTTAATCTTTTCTTTCGTTCTTTGCTATTTATATGTATTGAATCGTTGGGTATGTCTTCAATTACTTTCAGTGCTTTGTTTATTGGAGTTTTGTTTTCCGATTTTAGAAGTTTTTTTAAGAGTGAGTAAAAAATCCTTGGTCATACCCTCCTTCTGAAGGCACTTAAAACATAACTATATGATGTCAGGTACTTGTTAAAGATCTTAATACTAATTATACCTGGACAGGCAAAATTTAGGACTCCCATAGTATCATCGTCTGATTAGCCATAGAAGCATAAGGTGATGTTCAATAAATAAGCAAACAATTTACAGAAGTTTAAATTTTAAAAAATCTATAAATCCGCAATAATACCAAAAAAATCGCACTAATTGACTAATGTATTTAATGCCTTTTCACCTATTAACTTTTCAGTCGTCCCGTTTTTCATAAATAGAGTTGAATTTTTTGTTTCATTTTTGTATTTTTTACTAGTTTATTTACTATTTTTTTAAATATATTAATTATTAAAAAAATATTGTTTTAAAATAAGCTTAAAGATAAAAAATAACCTCTTCATGGTAGAGCTGTACGGTTTGACCAAGATTGCTTCCAAATCAAGTGTACCCACTTTACAGAGACTGGGTGAACCACGGATCTGTAGATCCCCTATTGCTTTATAATTACTTAATAAAGATTTTTTTAAAAATTACGAGTGTCTCAGTAAAACATTAACACTTTAGGGATGAACTTGTCCCGTATAGTAAAGGATCCATGGTCCATTTTTGCACTTGATTACTATCAAGCTGAATTTTCGTTTCGATAAGACGCCCAACAATTTCCTGTGCGAAAATTCTCGATTGTGTTAGCTAACAGAGGTAGCAAGGATAAAATATGTCGATTTGATGATTCTCAAAAATTTATTACTAACTGTTTTTTTTTTGTTGTTGTTAAATATCAAGATAATTATCTAAATTATTTGAAAAAATATTTGTCCTACAAAATGTATGGTTTCATCAAAGAGCCTCTTCCTTCCAATATAAATGAAAAAAAAAAATCAGCTGGATAGTAATCATTGTTGATGACCTCGTTATCGATACATCTTGGAAGGAGGGGACTCTTTGAACAAACCATACATTTTGTAGGACAAATATTTTTTCAAATAATTTAGATAATTATCTTGAGATTTAACAACAAAAAAACCAGTTAGTAATACATTTTTGAGAACCATCAAATGGACATATTTTATCCTTGCTACCTCTTTTAGCTACCACAATCGAGAATTTTCGCACAGGAAATTGTTGGGCGTCTCATCGAAACGAAGCTATTCACGAAGATTCAGCTTGATACTCAAGTGCAAAAATGGACCATGTATCCTGGACTAGTAGTGTTTGGTTTTGCAGTACTTTAAAACCAGCGACAGTATTTAATATTGTTAATTTTTTGCTGGTAATTTTTAATAATTTGATATTAAAGTTGATCTTAATTCAATAGTGTGATTATATTGGTTTATTTAGTTATTTATATAACGTCAACTTATACTGCTATGGCTGGGAGCTCTAAATTTTGCCTCTCCAGGTTTTATTAGGATAGGGATTTTTAACGAGTACCTGACATCGTACAGGCTCGGGACCCACGTTTAACGTCCCTTCCGAAGGACGGCAAAACCAAGGATTTTTTGCTCCCTTTAAAAAATCCAAGGGCTACCTGCCGGGCTACGAACATGTGTTCTTGTGCTTAGTAGGTTGTTACGCTAACCACTAGACTGCAGGTCGCCCCTAAAAAAAAAAAAATCGCCCAACGTGGGGCACGAGGATCTTTTCTATGCAGATTATCCTCTATATTCAGCTGTCTACTTATCAAGGCTTATTTATTATTTTTTATCAATATATTATTTATTATGAATATTCTCTCTACCTGTTTAAATTCAGTTGTTACATATGCTCCTTCAACCGGAGTTAATGGATTTAATATTCGAAGTTGTTTAGGCTAAAAAAGTTCAATACATAAGGAAAGTTTTTCCGAGTTTCACACTCACGGAACTGTCAAGTATTTACCTACTACCGTTTACGTCGGAGCAAACATAAAAGTTGTTAAACCAAATTAGCCAAGGGGATCCCTGAGTACATATGTAGAAGACATAGGGAGGTTAGAGTAATGTTGTTGGGAGCCTAAACTTGGTTTTTCCTTGACGCCTTCCTCGAGCTGGGTGGAGGGTGGGATCCTCCAAGAAGTTAGGTAAATCGAGTTAGTCCTGTTTTCAGTTGAGGGATGAGGGGAATCGATCCTCGACCCGCCTGCCTCCTCCTTAACAAAATGTTTCCGTCTCGCTTCCCTTCCTTGCCCGATGCATCACGACCGGCTTACCCCCAGGAGCCCCAAGGCCAAAACGCCACTATCAACTCATAACAGCCGGAAAAATAGCTGGCAGATATATTTCCACGGGATTGCCTCTCTCTCATAGGGGGAGTTCTTCCGGCCACTTACGTCTCAAAGTGGGTGGCAAAAAAAAAAAAAGAAGAAGTTCTCACACCTCAATTCTCAATACCTTACTCTATTATGATACTTCGTATTTAAATTAAATTATGAAAAAAAAACTGCATCACTGCAACTATTGAATTACCCTCCATATTTTCTCCCTTATAGAGGCTGGGTGAGCCTCAGTTGGATCCCAGATCCCAAAGGGTCCATCCCCGGCTGTTAAAAGATTAAATAAAATCGGCCAGTGCCGAATTTGAGCCCTGGACCTTCGGCACGGCAACTCAGCGCTCCACCACTGAGCCACTCCCACAAATACCGTTATTAATATTCACTCAATTATGCTGCTACTAAATATTTTAAAAAGCTAGAAACAATCATTTAAAAGTAGTTATTCGACTATGTTTATGTCACTTAATAAAAAAAGCTATTTACACTTGTTATGGTAACTAGCGTGACTTTTTCACTGATTTTCTTTTTTTTTAAATGTCCTACCCTCAAATTATTGGTTGATTGAATTATTATTGGAGCGAAGTGGTACAGCGCTGAGTTACCATCTCGAAGGTCCAGAATTAAAACCACGCTAGCAGACTACTTAATCTGTTAGCACCCGTAGATGATTCCTATGGGATTTAGGATCCTCATGGGGTTCACCCAGCCTCTATAAAGTGGTTACCCATAATAGAGGGGAAAACCTGGCGGCTGACCGTGATCAAGGAGTAATCACTTCCCTGCACAACCGTTGTCCAAGAAACAGTTCAGTCACGTACTGAAGTCCAGACCTTTCATGAGTTATTGTGTTGCATGGTTTCTTTCTGATATACGTAAGTTAACCAAAACTGGAATAACTATTAAAATGTATTTCCCATTTAGTATCATATAAAAATATCACATTATTATTATATTATTGATTAAATAATGTCATATGATTAAAATGTATACAGTTTTGTGCTTAACCCGGCGTTAACGTGCGAGAATGTACTAGTAATTTTGATAGTTATGGGAAAAGTTTCTATGGAATTGATTGTCTGTTACGATATCTGTATAAATTTTTTTAGTTGTGAACCTGATCCAATTTTTTTCGTATTGATTAAAACTAATACGATATAAAAAATAATAATTATGTCCCCTATTTCATTGTCTCATTTATTTTTTTTATTTTTCCAGGTAAGAGCTTTGATGCATTTGTTATATAACATTTTAAAGGTAAGTGAATTCTAATGACAAATAAAATTAATTTCGTTTCCTCCCCGCTATCTAGGAAGAGTACATTATTGTGCAATAAGGCAACAGTACAATAAGCCCTCAGTACAATATTGACCACAAAGCTACTCGATGTAATGAACGTTTGCTGTTGTATTGTAACCTCACCGGAGTGTTTCTGGCATGCCTAATTAGAATTTAAATCGATTGAAATTATAAAAGGTTCATAGCTCCGATTCTGTTAATGCATGAATCCGTATTGTTTAACATAGAAAATAATATAAACCATTTTAAATGATTTTTGGGATTCGGTCTTAAAGCGGATGTTTTGGAGGTGAAATTTCCCATTTTTGAAGGTTCCATTGAAGTCACCTGTTACAATGAGGTATATAGTAGACTTAGTCTTTGCCACATTTTTTTATTATTTGTCCTGTGTGTGCCTTAAATTATTCCATGATTAAAACTATTGCTAATTTTCTCGCAAAAGTTGGTACTACACTACTTTTTTTTGTGTAGAAGAAACCGTCTTAATTTCTACGAAAATATAGTCGACTGTATAGATTTGTGGCTAGGTTACGATGTTGATATTGGAACTTTTCGTTCGCTTTGATAATTTACACTACTATTTATTGATTAATTATACTCTTTCTCCCTCTCTCTCTTTTCTCCTTCTCTCTCTCTCTCTCTCACTCCCTCTCTCCCTCTCTCTCACTCTCTCTCTCTCTCTCTCACTCTCTCTCTCTCATTCTCTCTCTCTCTCTCTCACTCTCTCTCTCTCTCTCTCTCTCTCATTATCTCTCTCTCTCATTCTCTCTCTCTCTCTCTCTCTCTCTCTCTCTCTCTCTCTCTCCCATCACAGGTGATGGTTAATTTTACATTATTTTGTTCATGTTTAAAAGACAAGAACTTTCCGTATGTATGATTTTATATATAACAAAAATTAAATGCCGTTATAACATCGATAAATACTGTGTATTTTCCTTACTAAAAATGTTATTTATCTGAGATGGCAAATTTTAAATTTAAAATGTCAATTTATTATGATGTTATTATTAATATATTTCTTAACCATTACGAAGAATATCCCTCTCACCCCCCTCTCTCTCTCTCTCTCTCTCTCTCTCTCTCTCTCTCTCTCTCTCTCTCTCTCTCTCTCTCTCTCTCTCTCTCTCTCTCTCTCTCTCTCTCACTCACTCACTCACACTCAATCTCTCCTTTTTTTCTCCTTTTTGCCTTCCTCTCTATCTATCCATTCCATTCCATTTCTTTCTATTTCTCTCTCTCGGACCTTGTTTAGACTCACACTATGCTATTTTTTTAAATTATTCTTTTGTACTAGAACTGGCTCCTTCTAAGTAGGCACCAATATCTTCAGTGTAGAAGTTCACAATGCATGTTTTGCATTGCTGTCGGTCAAAATATTCTTAATGCTGAATCTATGACCCAGATTATAATCAAAATTGAAAACATTTTTTTTTATTATCTCTGTTTTTACTTTTCTCTAATCTTGTACCCGTTCCACCCTGTAGCACGACCCAATATTTCTTTCAGGACTCATTTTTTATTGATGATTTTATTAGCCCTTACTCCGGGGAAAAGAAAATTAATTCATACTTCGGGGCAATAAATGTGTAAGAGCTCTCCGAGTGGAAGACCGTGTTTCCTTTTACAGCCCTATGATTATTTATGAGTTATAATTTTCTAAGAGGACGGAATCGGGCGGTTGGAGCTGGCGGTGTTATTGTTTTATGTTGTTCCTCTTCTATTAAGGTGGATGGTTCACGAACTTCATGCGAGGTAGAAATGTTTGTTGTACAGTTTTGATGTAGTTGAAGAGTGTTATGAATGAGTATCCTGAATGTTTTGTGCAAAAAATATATTTTTTTGGTTCAGGAATAAATAAGCAATGCTAAAGATCGCTAGCAATGAGTGAAAACTCTAAAAGAGACATAACATAATTACTTAATTGTAACACATAATATCTGACGCCTTAAAGCTTTAAACTACCGGAAAATACCCGAACATTCATTGTTTTGCCAGTTTAGGTTCTTCAGTACATATAAAAAAAAAATTGTGTCCTTGAAGATCATATCACAACTCATATCAATAGAAAAGACGCATGGATCAGAGACATCAACCTGCCTTCAAGACTTCTAATCAACTGTTCTTTATTGAATATTCATACTACTATTAAAACTGTTGATATGAGAAGGACTACAGTTCCTCTTCGTTGATGTGAATATTTTAATGTCCTAATGATGCCTGAATGACTTTTTAATTATTTGATTTTTCAAACACCTTCGTCGAAGTAGAATGAGACAATGTTTTCAACCAGTTTATTGCGTTATCACTCTTCTAACGGTTTTTTGTGGTTTTAATAGTGGCAGTTAATGTTGAAGAACAACGCCTGAAGGTATTCGAAAATAAAGTATTGCGTAGGATATTCGGCCCAAAGAAGAATAAGATTAATAAAGAAGTCAAGTGATTACAGTGCGCGGAATCGCAGACGATGTACCAGACTATTATAATTTAAGCTGTTGGGGTGAGTATTAAACGATTAAAATTTGAATAAGCGCGTTAATACATACGAGGCGTATGTTGGAGGATTGCGTTAAGGATAATACAACGAATTTAGGTTTGGATAGTATTCAGTGGAGGATTGTTGGAATCGGCATCTATACTTGGGGTTCGGATACCTTGTAAACGCTGTCAAATTCATACTGTGGATTTTGGTTCGAATTTTACCTCACAGCTCGTTGTATTATCATTGTAATTGTATAACCATAAAATAATAATAAACCAGAGTGGGGTGGCTCAGTTGTAGAGCGCTAAGTTGCTCCCTAAGATCCCGGGTTCAAATTCGGCTGTGACGGGTTCAAATTTATTTAATCTGTAAGCAGCTTGGGGTGAATCATTCGGGATCTGGAGAACCTCCTAGTGCTCACCAAATCCACAAAGCCTCCCTGCACAACCGTTGTCCTACTAACAGTACAGTACCACGTAATCAACTCAAGAATCCATGTGCTGTAGTGGTTCTTTTTTTAAATTTTTTTATTTAGTTTAATAATAAATTAATCTAATTTCGATTCCAGGCATATAGTAGATTTACTAATTTCGATGAAAAATCCTCAATCAGTTTGTATAATTCAAAGGAAGTTTTATGTTTTTTAACAGTTTGAATTAATAATATTTCTAACATACGGTACTTCAGAACACGAAAATGAAGCATTCAACTTCGTGAAATATTAAACTAATATTTCTCAGTACAGAGAAGAAGAATTAGATTTTTAAGCGTTTCATTTTGGATTGCGAAACCTCCAAGAAAAATTACACAACCTCCTAGAGGCAAAGGGTCCTAATTTCGAAAAATTTAATAAATCCATTCATGTAAAAAATCTAACTGCATTAACCTCCAGTGGAACGAACCCGTCAAATCGAGTCCCACCTCCAGGTGCTACTGATAAATCTACCTCTTCTCAATGTTCGCTCGGTACCCTGATTCAGCTGAGGTATGAAACCGGGTGGAGAAGAACGGAGTATTAAAAATGCAGCCCTAGATATAAAAACATTTCTCGAGTAATATACTCGGAGGGAGAGACGGATGGAGGGAGAGAAAAAAAATCACTATAATTTAGAGGATAATAAATCTGGATGTATTTGGTAAGGTGGAAAAATAATAAAAGGGAATCTGGATTTTAATAAAACAGGGGGGGGGGCGCTAGGAGGTACTGATTACATTTTGATGTGGGGGGGGCGATGAGTTCCTCGATTTGCTACTCCTCCGTTTCGTTAGCATCTCAAGTTACTTTTATTAACTGTTGTCTCATTATCCACCGAAGTCTAGAAGATTCGTGAGAGATTCGAAAGTGGAAATTCAAGTTCCCATTTGTCATCATCAAGGATACAAATTGTGCTTTGAAGAAATTCCATGCTCGAGATTATGTTCATCCTGTTTTACTTTCTTCTGTCTTATACTCTACCTACTTCTTCAATTCCAAATAATCCTCTGAGGCTTCTGGAAAGAAGATGCCCTAGATCTTTTATTCGAGTACGATTAGTGATTAGTCTCTCTACTTGCCTTTATCCATGACATTATGTTTCATTTGTTCTATTTATTTGTATTACAACACAGTTGCAAATTTCAAAAAATATTTTATTTGTGTATACGGATGTTAAAACTTGGGCACGAACGCTGATAGATGTCCTAACGTCTTTAGGTATTCTAAAATAAGATGTACCGTAGAATATTCGGTCCAAATAGGATGAGACTACTGGAGAACTTTAGGAGATTACACAACGCGGAATTCCGAAGAATGCACCCGGTAAATATTATACGTCACGGAGATTAAGATGGGTTTGTAAAGTTGCTGGGCTTAGTTTTTTTGTTTTTTTTTATTTAATTCAATGATATTTACAACTATAATGGTATTATATCAAGTAAATGTGCAAAAATGTATAATATGACATGAAAACACTTGTGGAGAAACTACCCATCGATAGCACTCCAATAAAGTTCTATAGTAGATGATCTCGAGGCCATCTTCTTTTCAGGCGCCTCGGAGGGTTATCAGGAATAGTATGGGAAGCAAGCTGAGAGACTAGCGGATTCAAGTGCGTATGGAGCTTGTTATGGAAGGATAGGTATCTAGTTTGGGCCAAATCAGTAACATATGGGATATTAAGATCATGATGGATGAGTTTGTTTGTGACATAATAAGGAGCATTGAGGATTTTACGAAGGATTTTGGATTGCAAGGATTGGATACGAGATGAATTGGATGGTTTAGTAGAGCCCCAAAGCTCAACTCCGTATGCCCAAATAGGTCTGATGACTGTCATGTAAATAAGTCTTTTGTAATTAATTGGTAGCTTAGAGCGTTTGTCCAGTAAGTGTTGAAGTAGGCGAAAACGTCGAGCAGTTTCTTGTCTTTTCAGTCTTGTATGAGGATTCCAAGTGAGACGTTTATCCAGATGGAGTCCTAGGTAACGTATCTGTTCGACAGGGTTCAGTGGTGTATTATTAAACGATACAGTAGGACAGGAATTCGTAGGTTTACGACGAAGGGTGAAGGTAATTTGATGGGATTTGTTAGGATTTATTTTAATCCTCCAATTTTGACACCATTCTTGTAGGTGTGAGATATGGGATTGAAGAGATTGGGATGCAACAAATGGATCCTTATTAACTGATAACACACATGTGTCATCAGCGTAAGTAGTGAGGACAGTGCTTGGATGGGTTGGGATGTCAGCTGTATATATCGTGTATAGGATGGGCCCCAGGATACTACCTTGAGGAACACCGGCAGACTGGGTGAAGAGGGAAGAGTAGGAACAATTATGGTTTACTTTAAAGGTTCTATTACTGAGGTAGGAACTGATAATAAGGAAGTAAGTTGAAGGTAAGAATTTACGGAGTTTGTACAGCAGTCCTGGATGCCAGACTCGTCTGGGCTTAGTAGCGGACGAATTCCTTAAAATTTAATAAGTGCTGTGCCAACCGGGGAGCTTTTGAGGTGTAGACCAAGGCGTAAGTGGGAGGATTGCGTTAGGAGTGATCTGAAGGATCTGGGTATGGATAGCGGTCCGTGGACGGAAGCTTGTAAGCAGAGATTGGTAGTATTGGCATCGAGCCTTCCGGTTCTAAGCTTTTATTATTTTTTATATTGGCTAACAATTTTATTTATTTATTGTCCTTCTTCGTATTGCTCATTACCCATTTCACATAACTAATAAAACATAACACAGAGACTTGAACATAGTACTCGTGTGCCAGATTTAGAAAAACTACAAAGAATTTTACGATCCACTTGCTGGATACCCATATTGGTGCAATCATTAATGATAGATAGACACATTCCCTCGAAATCCGACAAGCAGAGATTGAAACGTCTCTGGAGCAGGGATCTACTGCAGTGAGAGAGGGAGGTTTTTCCATCCACAGCAATCCACGTTTTTGAATGATCACAAGATTATACAATATATGCCAAATGGCATTTGTATAATTTCTCTCAATAAATATTTATTATTTTATTTATTTGCAGTTTTAGGCTACTTCAAGGAGAGGAGTGGCTCAGTGGTAGAGTACTGAGCTGCCATGCCGGAAATCCTGGTTCAAATCCCGCTGCAGGCCATGATTTTTATTTAGTCTGTTTGCAGCGGGAGATGGATCATGTAGGATCTAGGACCCTCCTGGGACACACCCAGCCTCTATAAAATATTATAAAAATAGGGTACCCAAAATAAGGGGGGAAATCCGACGGTTGAGCGTGACCTAGGACTAGTCACCTCCTGGTAGAACCATTGTCCATGAAACAGTACAGTCTCTACCATGTACGGAACCCCAGACCCTTCATGGGTTGTAGTGGTACAGTTTTTTTTTTGTTTTTTTTTTTAGGCTACTTCAACTACTTAATAGACAAATGATCTGGGCTCCCAATTATTTACAAAAGACTAATAAGTGTAATTATTGTAAGAGCTATAGGATCCACTATACCAGCGAATTCATCTTGTACCTAATCTTAATAATCCAAATTTATTCGTAAAGTGATCAATGCTCCTTACTTTGTTACGAATTAAGTCATCCATAAAGACCTTAATAATCAATTTTTTGCTGGCCTGAACACGATATCAACGCTTTCGACACAATAGCTATTTATTTGACAAGTGAAGAAAGTGCCACTTTATTACACCGTAATTAAACGAGGGTTTTATAAGCACTTTTCTCACTTTTTAAATATTACATTTTTTCCAGCAACCATTTAAAAATTAAGAAATTAAAGGTGAAACTTTAGATTTGTTAAAACTACACTAGCGCTAGTGGGTAATGCTAATGCTAGATCTCCAAATTTCTGATGTCTGAAAGTTCTAATACATTTAAGATTATATCAAATATTTCTATAAACCGCATCAAAATATTTAAAATCTATCTTCAATTAAATATAAAATAGTTCTGAGATTATTTATTTTAACATTTTAGGAATATAAAACGAATAATATTATAATACCGCCATTTAGCATTTAAAATAACAGAGTGGTGATTGTCAAATTCGATCTAGGTGACTGTTACTTTTAGGGAAAGCGGTTTTTCCTCAATAGTGGGGGAAAGTGGGACTTTCCACCCCAGTTTAAGTTGAGTAATGGATAGGATTACTCAATGGTTGCCGGAAAATATTATTCCCACCCAAACCCACTAGTTCAAACCTAGCTACTTCATGGATTCCCGATAATCCTCCGAGGCTAAGAAAGTGGACTCGTGACCTTTCAAGTTGAATTTGTTATATGCGTACTACCACTGGGTCGCACGCATACATACGCTCATCTGCCAGGATAGAGAGATAACTGTTACCGCATAGATTTGGCTCTCCTATTTTACATCCTTTCCGAAGGACGGCGTAACATAGGAATTTTTTACTCCTAAACCTGGTTGCATAGTAGGTTGCTATGCTAACCACTGCTCTACGTGTGACCCTTCCCCCATTTATATTATCGAAACGGTTTTAAATAATTTACATTTCGTCCCCGTCCTTAACGATACTGAATGATTAAGCTTCTCAATCGTAAATGTATTAAGCGAGGAGATGCCTGGCGTAGGTTAACCTGTCGTATTATAATTAATGTATCGATTTCATGAACAATTAATTAAGGCTGAGGTTCATGTATAAGGCATTAGGTAGCGGGTGTGGTTTAGGATGGAGCTATCTCCTGAGGTATCTCCGTCCTAACGTCTTCCTCGCGGGTAATTGGCCTAACACTGCGCGCGAGGTAAAAGTTCAATAATTGACTAGCTATCGGGTTCCCTTGGTGGGGGATATTCGAGACCCGTATAGTGACAAACATGTCTTCACTAATTAATTATATCACCTCCGGGTCGATCCATGATTACCTTGTTTATAGTCTGCGGTCTGTTCCCGCGGATATCTCTCCCGGGTGTTCTGGAGTCATGTTACGACGTAAATATGTTTACTAACTATATCAGTTATCTTATTAGCTAGTTAACTAATACCTCCATTCTTTTTTATTGATCAATAAAATTAAGAAAAAATAAAAAAGAGGCTTATTTATTAAAAAAAAATTGTTTATTGAATTTTACAACTGTTATTAATAATCATACGTCAAGTAAATAGAATGACAAATATATAAAAGTAGAGAAACTACCCTCGGGTATTTGAATAATAAATTCAACTCGAAAGGTCACGATGCGATCTTCTTTTCAGAAGCCTTAGAGGACTATCAGCAATGGAAGGAGTTGCTAGATTGAAACTAGTGGGTTTGAGTGGAAATTCAAGCAGCAAAGTTTTAATTCTCTAAAATACTGTAAAAAAACCAACAAGTCAATATTTGTTATAGCCTATTCAGGGATATAGTTGTTTTTGAACTCTTGGAGCTAATTCTCTTAATTTATTTTGTCCGTTTGGGCTGTTGAAGTGAGATGTGTTGTACTTTGTCTAATTTGACGCGATTTTTTTCTTTTTTGTATGTCCTGATGATGTATAACTTTTAACTTGTACCACTACAACCCATGGAGGGTCTTGAGTTACGAGTACATTGTATGGGCTAGACGGGAGATTTGTCTTAGATCACGCTCAGCTGCCAAATTTTCCCCCTTATTTTGGGTGCCCACTTTTTAGTAGATGGGTGAGCCAACAGGATCTGTAGATCCCACAGGGTCCATCCATGGCTGGTTACAGATACAGTTATTTATCTGCCATAGCCGAACCTGAACCGGGGACCTTCAGTACAGAAACTCAGCGTTCTACATACTGACACCATTCCCCTTTGTAGCTTTTATATCAAGTTGGCCTAAGTTCTTATAAAAAGATGTTTTGTATATATTATATCAGCTGACCCGCCCACGCGTTGCTGTGGCTGTTATAATAGTTTTAAAAAATATTACGTCAAAATTTGAATTTTAAATAAACAATGACTGAATGGTAAAAATGAATTAAATAGATTTTTGATTTTACATTTTTTTCATCTTATATCTAAGTATAGAGTATAATAAATAAATAATATACAACATTCTTAACTGATAAAATATAAACATTAGATTAATGAATGATGTATATCATGGTTGATTTTTAATTATGGCTAATAATATTTTTTTAAATTATAACTATTTATTTCAATTTAATTGAGCGCTAATCGATCCACAATATTTTTTTTTTTAATTGTCCTTTGCTAATACAAATAGATTAGATGGTTTACTAAAAGGTGAGCATGCGACATATAATTGTCCATGGGAGAAACATGGATGTTCTGGGTCCAAACCGCAAATGGACATTGTCTGGCATTGAGACTTGTTGATGGTTATAGCAAAAGTCAAGCGTTGAGTTCTGATGGTATCATTGGAATACGTGGCTAAAGGACGACTCCTCCTTTGAAGATTCCAGTCAACATTGCTTCAATAACATTCCCGGTGATATTTTTGATGACAAAAGTTGTAAGGTAGTTTACATCCTATTCTCAGACCTACTGAATATAGAAACAAAATTTCATAAGAATCGGTCAAGTCGTTTCGGAGGAGTTTTGTAACAATCACTATCCAGACATTACCTTACAACATATCAAAAATGCAGCATCATCAAGCGTCATTGCTATGATCGACGCATAATCAATAATATTGGCCGACACATGTCACTTGGGGGTATACAAAATTGTTTACATCCTATTCTCAGACCTACTGAATATAGAAACAAAATTTCATAAGAATCGGTCAAGTCGTTTCGGAGGAGTTTTGTAACAATCACTATCCAGACATTACCTTACAACATATCAAAAATGCAGCATCATCAAGCGTCATTGCTATGATCGACGCATAATCAATAATATTGGCCGACACATGTCACTTGGGGGTATACAAAATTGTTTACATCCTATTCTCAGACCTACTGAATATAGAAACAAAATTTCATAAGAAGTATGTACATGGGTTCACCCTTGACTCTCCATGGGTTGTAGTACAGTTTACAGGGTACATTTTTTTAGTTTTTTTTTTAACGCACGTTTATATAATAACATAGTTTATATATTTCAATTTAATATTAATAAAAGTTCATACATCTAGAAACAAAATGTTAATTTTATTTTCGCCGTAGATATATCTTAACTATTATCTCGTGTATAATAATAGTAAGGATAAATTTATGAAAGGATGAGGAAGTTTCGGTTCAGCTCCTTAATATTATTAAACTTTTTTCCCTGTTTAATTTTTGTTATTTTCCGGTGATTAAAAGACGTCGGATCCGTGTTGAACAAGAAGAGGTAATGCTACACCTTGTTGAGGCTTTCATCTTTAATTATCCTCAGGGTTGGGTGCCATTGTTAGCTGTAACAAACCTCGCTCCTAATGAGGGGATTATCATGTAAATATGTGTATCTGAAACCGTAACCGTAATCCTCTCTCAGTTGTCAACTCCTGTCTTGGCGAATCTACGGCACTATTCTCCTATAATTGTGTATAATTATTACCACCAACAAATACAAGTACTTGGCTTAGTATGCTCTTATTATAAAAAAAGAAGAAAGAAAAGAAAAAAGAAATTAAGTAAACTCCGGGTCAAATAAAAGTGTACAATTTTAATTGTTAGCAATGCATTATGAAATTGAGGAGCGGAGTGGCTCAGTGGTAGAGCACTGAGTTGCTTTCCCGAAAATCCTGGTTCCCGCTCCTAGCAAGACTTTTATTTAGTCTGATAGCAGCCGGAAATTGATCATATATGTTCTAGGACCCTCCGAGGCCTCACCCAGGTTATATATACATTCAATTTATACATATGAATTTATATATAAATTAAATGTATACATAAGGAAGAGAATGATCCGGGTAGAGGTCAAACATAAATCTCTCAAATATGGAGAACTTTTTATTGGAAAGCCAACGTTTCTTCTTCAGGGCTAAATATACAAGAGGCAGACGAATTAAAATTATACATGATAAATATTAAAAGGTATCAAGGTATCTGAGTGATAAAACATAGATGGGGGACTCTTAGATAAATAATATACATAGGAAAGGAAATATTTGTAGAGTATTATCAAATAATTATTAAATAAGACAAAACAAATTAATCTAATAGAGATGGTTAAATACAAAAACATTATATATTTTACCGGTTTTTTAACCAGGTATAATTACTGTCTAATGAGTACATTACATCGTACAGGCTCGGAATACGCATTTTACGTACATTCCGAAGGACGGCGTAACTGAGGATTTTTCACTCCCTTTTAAAAAATCCTGACTTGCTGTGAAATTGTTTTTTGTCAGTATTTTGTATATTTGCCCCTGAAGAAGATCTGTAATGTGGGTCAAAACGTTGGATTCCAAATAAAATGTCTCCATGTTTAAGAGGTTTTCTGTTTGAGCTATGCACGGACCATTTTCTTTCCATGTATACAAGATCAACCAATCTTATCCAAAATAAAATAAAAAAGTTCTCAATACATTCTTTGATTTTTTTTCAAAATAATTCTTATTATTTTCATGAGCTCGAACACTTATAAAATATTTACTTCGGGGCATTATTGTCATTGAAAACTTTTTAACTACAACTTTCAGGTTTTTAGCCCAAATAGGCCTAAGTTATATTGGCCTAAGTCTCGTGGGTCATGGTAGAGGGTGCTTAGTAGTCGTGCCAAAGGTCCCGGGTTCAAATCCGTCTGTGGCAGATAAATTATTTAATCTGTTATCATCAGATCTGGAACACTCAGTCTCCAGGTGGATCCCAAAACAGGGGATCAGCGTGTACTAGGACAAGTCACTTCCCTGCACAACTGTTGTTCAAGAACCAATACAGTTTCTACCACGTACTGAACTCAGATTTTTTTTTTTTATACAAATGTTGAGATTGTTTGCCTTTTTTTTTAAAGTGAATTTCAATTATCCGAACCCGACATTAGTTCGAATAATTGAAGTACTACTATTAAAAACACATTCTATTATTATTTAAAATAATAAAAAATAAGGAAATTTAAACTTAAATTACAAATTTGCGAAGAAACAATTTTAATATTTGTTTTTAAGTCATCTTAAAATGAATTTAATTTATTTAATTACGCTATACCAGTAGATTTATTTTATTGTTAAGTTAATTTAATATTAAAAATCATCTTGTCATAAAACTTTTATGAACCAGTATTATCTTAATTTTAATATTTATAAATATATATAACTAAGTGGAATTGAAAAGAAAAATAATTAATGATTATTTGGGAAAATTAATAAAATATTTAAAAAATACAATATTAAATGTACAGTACAATGAAGCAATTGCAACATATTGTTTTGAAATTTATAATTTGAGTACTTCCACTGGGTAGTTTCTCTTCTTGTCTTTATGTATGTCATTATTTATCATTCCGGCCATTTACTAGTTGTGCTATTATAATAATTGTAAATTTCAATGAATAAATTAACAATAAGATATTTATAAAATGACGTAAAACCTGGTGGTTGAGCGATAACTAGGATAAATCACTAGTCATGGGTAGATACTGGATTTTCCTGTATCTGAATACAAGTGATACGGATACTTTTCTGTATCCGATACTTTTACTTGATACTTTTGTAGTTGAATACATTTATCCCGACTCTTACTCTTCTAATACGCTACACAGAAGCCTTTCTGGGAGCATCAGTTTTTGTTATAATTTTTAAAGGGAAAAGAGTTATTCGCTGATATAGTAACTTGCACAAGGCATCAAATGATTAAAATTATGTTTTTTATTGGTTAATTATTTTTTGAAAGCTATGGAATTGAACAAAAAAAAATAGATTTTGACCCTACCTCGAACTTTTGCTATTCACGTCCCAAGGCACATAGAATTTGGATTGTAATACAAAATTTGTCTGTCCGCCGCCGCAGGCGTAATTTCCAAGTGTCCAATTTCTTACTGTTGAAAGTAAAAAATTGGAGAAAAAATGTATTTATTTAAATATGTACAAATATATATATGTGTGAATATATATGTAGGACCTCCCACCCCTAGTATTCAACTGTGTATCTCTACCCGGTACATTTCGACCGTATCCGATCCTTGTATTCACTACTTTTCTGTATTGGCTACAAATTGTCCAGTCGTACCCATCCCTATAAATCACCTTCCTGAAAAAAATGTTGTTCTAGAAACAGTACAGTCTCTACTATGTACTCAACCCATATTTCTTGATGGGCTGTAGTAATATAGTTTTTCTTATATACTAAAGTTAGTAAACTGCTATTAAGATAATACTGTAATTATTAAATTAATTTTGTCGTTTAGGCCTGCATGGCCACTTTGAATTTGGGTTTCTACTGTCTTCCCGTAGTAAACCTTTTGTATTTTCGTTAATACGGTTTTGCAAGACAGAGCTAAGGAGCGCGCTGGAGAAAACCACGACCCAACCCGGGTTCGGGTTATACGAGCAGTAATTAGTAGGAACCCATTTGGTCGGCTCTCTATTCATTTTCTCATTAGCCTCCTGCTATAAGTGTCGCTTAGAGTAATTCAAGTCGTAAATATGAATGAATAAAAATTAATTATATCACTCTAAATTATTATTATTATAGTTGAAAATTATAATTACATATGTGCCTTAATACCCTTTAATTGGACTTAAGTAATCGTTTGTTGACAGCTTGGGGTTTTAAAGCTTATATTAAAAACTAATAAAAAGCTAACGTAATATAAAATAACACTGTTCTGCACGAAAATCCTCCTTCAAACCAAAACATGCTTTCTTACTGTTATCAGATGTGGTGAACACGAATTTGAAGTCAGATTTTGTCTATCACACACAGTTTCCTGAGAAATTCTAGTTTTTTATCCAAAAAGGTGAGTTTTTTGTGGATTTGACGAATTTTTTGTCGGCATCAAAACATAGTGAAAAAAATTCAAAAGCCCGATGATTTTGAGCGCAATGAAGTATATTTGAACGAAAAAAATTTGATGGGAATATTACAAGTGGTTAAAGAAATATGGCTAAAAGTGTTTTTTCAGTTTTTCAAGGACCTCACTTTTGAAGCAAAGTTAAATACTACTGAGAAAAAGGCTTGGATTGCTTTTCGAGAGGTATGTGCTAAGTTTTTGGGAAACAAAAAATCTAGAGACTACCGAAAAATAGTCCAAGAACTGCTTACTTCATATAAAACATTGGGATGCAATATGTCCTTAAAAATACATTTCCTGCATAGTCACCTAGACTTTTTCGCCCCAAATTTGGGTGCAGTTTCGGACGAACATGAAGAACGATTCCACCAAGACATATCCAGAATGGAAAAAAGATATTCAGGCAAATGGAATGAGAAGATGCTGGCGGATTACTGCTGGACACTGCAGCGGGAGACAGAGGAGGAAGAGTACAAAAGAAAAAAAACTACTCATTGACGATGTGTGTATATTTTTTGAGTTGTGTCATATCTAGTATTATACCTGATAGCATGCAGGATTCAATTAATTATATTTTATTGTTGAAAAAGAAAAAAAATCTGTTCTAATAAAGACAATAATTTTCAAATACAATTTTTCATTTTTTCCAAGTTTCACCTCTTTTCTCTCAAAATCAGAGGGTGATAGAATTTTTCTGAGTTCGGATTCGGACTCAGCACACCTGAAAACATGAGAAACAGGCAAAATTGTTCAAGGGAGGGGAGAAAAGTTTTTTTTTGCAGAACAGTGTAATTAGTTACCAATATCTAAAAATATAACAGTTTTAACTACTAAAATAATTAAACTGCTATTAATACTTTAATAATTGAATTATAGATTTGAATCTTTAATAGTACTGTTGAGCAAAAGTATTTTACAGTTAGACTACGAATGGGAATGGATCCTCCTTGGGCTCACCCAGCCTCTAACGTGTACTTAACTCAAAACACATCGTGTGTAGTAGTGGTACAGACAAAAATAAGACTACAATCATGTAGATAATTAAATTACGATTATTATATTTAATTAAATTATAATACTTGAATGGATAATATTTTTAAATTTTAATTATACTGATGTATTCAGCAAATATAATATATTATAACAGTACAAATATTATCAATTATTGTTATTTGTTTGGTGATCTATCACTATATTGTTAAAATTAATTGATATTAAATATAATTAAAAATTATTACTTACCTTTGTATATTTTAGTACGTAGCTACGTACCTGCCTATCCAGATATTAAAAGTATCCTTTCAAAAACTCAACTCTTTATATCTTCTGATCAATTATTTAGAAGATGGAATCATAAAGATATCTATTCAGTGACGCCTTCAATAACCATCAAATAATTAATAAATTAAAAATGTTTACCTCTGCAGTTTTCCTAATTTAAGGGAAGTCACTTTACAGAGACTGGGTGAGCCGTCGGAGGGTCTGTAGAGCCCACAGAGTCCGTTTTTGGTTAAATAATAATTTGAATTAAGAGGTTAAATAGTTTAAATTTATTATAAAATATTAATAATAATTTTATGCTATTATTAAAATAATTATAACAATTAAATGTTACGGACAGATTTAAACTTCCTGGAATACTGGTATTAATAAACTTTAATTTAAATTAATGAGAATTTTGTTTAATTTTGAATCCAATGTTTCACTGGAAATTATTAAAAATATAGTGATAATTGAAGTTTTTTTTTTAATAAGATCTAAGAATCTGAAAATGTTTTTGTTTTTTTTAATGGATCAGTTGTAGAGATTATGTTACTGCTCTTCATGTGTTAGTAAATAATTGTTTTCAATGGTTTTCATTAAATTGAATTTATTTCACAATATTTATTCCGATCATTTGAAGTAATTTTGAGCTCAGAGTATAGGGTTAAAAATATGTATCGTGTAGTTTGATTAATAGGGAGCGGAGTGGCTCAGTGGTAGAGCACTGAATAGCCAGGCCAGAAATCCTGGTACTAATCCCGCTGCAGGCAGTTACTTTTATTTATTCTGTTTGCGGCGGGAGATGGATCAAATGGGATCTAGGACCTTCCTGGGGCTCACCCAGCCTCTAAAAAATTTTGAAGAAAAAGGGTACCCAAAATAAGGGGGAAAAACCTTGCGGTTGAGGGTGACCTAGGACAAATCACCTCCTTGCAGAACAGTGTTCCATGAAACAGTACAGTCTCTACCATGTACTGAACCCCAGACTCGTTAACGAGTCGTTGTGGTACAGGTTTTTGATTAATAAACATATCTTATAAACTTCTTCAGTCACCTGTGAAGTAGTAGTTAGCATAACAATATGGTCTACCCGGCTCGCTGCAATCCAAGATTTTTAAAAAAGGAGTGAAAAAACCCATGCTCATCCCGTCCTTCGGATGGGACGTAAATTGGTGCTCACGAGTTTGTATGATGCCAAGAACTCGTTAACGGGTCCCTATCCTAATTATACCTGGCTAGAAATATTTATGACTGGCATCGTCCGTTTGTCCATAGCTTAGGTGTTAAACGAATAAAAAAATAAAACACTATAAATAAAGAATAAGAAATAAAGGTATAGTATCGATTCAGCCTCCATTATGATGATCTCCGCCCTAAAGCAGATGAGGAAATAGACTTATGCCATGATAAAAAGCACTAAATTCAGTAGCGCCCCCTTCCAATCGAATCCCAAATCGAATTGGTGCACCCTCTGGTAGGAGACAATGCTGCTATGGGACATCAACAGATGTCGTAGGAACGCTTTTGGAGTCGTTACAGTCCAGCTTAACGCTTTTAACGAAAATAATTGAACAATAAATAATTGTTTAAAAAAACACCCTTTAATAGAAAATACACCCCATATATATCAAAGTGAAGGTTATTTAATACTAAAGCTATATGAAATTAAAACATTTTTATTCAAAATATTTACAAACATTTTTCTCAAATTTATCAATCCCAGAATTAAAAAAGTCAGGGTTTTGTGGAATGGAAAAAGTCTGAAAATGAGTTCTTGACTTCGTTTTAAGAAAATTTACCCTTAAGGAAGTTGTCTCAATTTCTGAAAAGATGGAAATATGTTGGAGATAAGTCTGGCGAATAAGGCGGGTGTTGGAGGACTTCGTAACTCAGCTGATTTAGGTTCTTCACTGTCTGTCGTGCTAGATTATAGGTCCCTTCCGATTAACCAATGAAATTTGTTTTTCGGCATGGTTTGTTGCTTCATATCAATGCTCCTGCAGTACGATGTGGATGTGATGGTTTCACGTATGGGTAGAATGGAGAATGAATTATTAATTAATTAATTACTCAATGTCACCAGTTGAAAATTTCTTAAACCAACGGTGAATGGTCCGTTCGTTACAAAACCATTCCCTCAACGCGCTGGTAATGTTTCTTGCTTGGGCTCTCGAGTGTCCAAGTTTACAACCATAAAAAAACACGAAAATCTCGTGTTTTCATCTTTATATTTTATGTCATTATGAACTATGTTCGTTCAGCCATTTTGATAGTAAATATTATCCAAAAAAGAGAATTAATAACAGCTCATTACGATCTGTAATAATAATAAATTACGGAACCCCATTATTTTCACTTTAAATTTTAGAAATAATAAAATCTGTCTCCTTATATATCTCCTTCGAAAGAACAGCGTCATAACTAAAAAAAACTAATTTTTCAATATAGGTATTTGGAAGTTCCATGTGAATTAAAAAAAATAATAATTTGCGTATTGGTAAAGCAGAGCATTCCTATTGTAATGATGGTATTGAAATTATTTTATTAAACATTAGAGAATTTTTTAAAAGATTTTTAATTTAACTTGTCATTATTCCCTTAAAACCTCAGATTGAATCATGATAAAGCTCAAAATATGACTTTATTAAAAAATGGAATGTCAGATTTGTCGTTCCCGAATTAAAGAGCTCCAACCAATACAATTGCTACTGGCGGCTTAACCCAAAAATGCCAATTTTTGAGTTATGTCGGTCTTTTGAAGGAGTGATACTAAGCGACCCAATAACGGATATTTTCCATTGCATTCCTTGAACTTGGAACATTCCTTGAGATCTCTTTTCTTATCGTTCCCTTCGACATATTATGGGACTTGATGTTTTTAAAGATCCTTGGTGAAATAAGCCCTAGGACATCCGCTAAGTCTAAGTCCGTGAAAGGACGAAAACAGGAGAGAGAAGACCTTTAATAAACTGCTTAGGGGCCTTGAGCCTATCCTGCTAAAGCTATTATGCCCCGGTACTTAACCTCATACACACATGCTTAGCTCCTCCTGTGAGTACACTCCCTGCAAAGCCCTGCCCTTTCTTTCCGCAGCTGAGGGTCTTAGGTCTTAGCTAGGTCGTTAATTATTGCTTACAAAGCTATGCCGTTTCATTAAAAATCTTTGGAAAACAAACAGCTTGGTGGTATATCGCTCTATTTTCATGTTGGAGGTTAAACATTTACTCTCGTGTAATATCCTTATATCTGGTTGTATCGTCACAGATGTATTGTGATCCGCCACAGTAGGATGTTAAGGACAATTTTCGGCCCTAAATTCTCAAACGACAAATAATTCTACATGACAAATGAGACCCTTTATGAAATAGCAAAAAGGATTTCCGACACAAAGAGGAAAAGAAGGTTTAATTTCTATGGACATTACCAAATTGGTTTAAGGAAACAGAGAGGGACATGAGAGAATTTGGGATTACGGAGTATATGCTTAAGCCTTAAGAATGCACATGAGCATTCGCCCCGAATGAGCATACGGTCCTCCGGGAGGGGGAAGCATTCCCCAGCACGTCCACGCTCCGCATGAGCACTGAGCCGGGAAGGTACAGGCCCGAACCCCGAACACGGAATCCAGAATGCCCTGAGCCTCTGTCAACATAGAAAATACAGGAAACCATAAAAAAACAAACAGAAAAAGCGATGGTGGCAGAGGAAACTCTACAGGGAAAGGAATGCCCAAATGTCAATAACTATTGGGTACGAAACAGAAGAAAACTTCAAAAACTTCACTAGAATGTCACGAGTAGACCTTCTCGTCCGGTATCGGATATTATCGGAGCTAAAGTGGGGAGAAAGGACACAGCTTTCAGAAAAGCCATATCTACAGAAGAACGCCTAGCTCTGACGCTCATTCGGCGTCTCGAGTTTTTCCCCGTAGCCACCGAGCATGAAACGAATGTGTGCTCACTTTGAAAAAAACCAAAAAAAAAACCTGTACCACTGTGAACAGACCCTTCACGGGTCATAAGACCCTTCAGAAGTTTATAAGATATGTTTATTAATCAAAAACCTGTACCACAACGACTCGTTAACGAGTCTGGGGTTCAGTACATGGTAGAGACTGTACTTTTTCATGAACAACGGTTCTGCAAGGAAGTGACTTATCCTATGTCACGCTGAACCGCCAGATTTGTCTCCCTTATTTTGGGTACCCTATTTTTATAATATTTTATAGAGGCTGGGTGGGCCCCAGGAGGGTCCTAGATCCTATATGATCCATCTCCCGCTGCAAACAGACGAAATAAAAGTCAACCTTCAGGTTTTTCCCCTTATTAAGGGTACCACTTTATAGAGGCTGGTTGAGCCCCAGATGATTTTCAGATCCCACAGGGTCCATATATGGCTGTTAACTGATTAAATAATTTATCTGTTATAGTCGGACTTAAACCCGGGATCATCAACATAGCAACTAAGCGCCCTACCACTAGGCAACCCCCCTCCCCTTATCTTTAGTAATTTACTACTAAATATTCTTGTCGTTGCTTTTATTTTGTTTCTGTTACTCCTTTTCAAAAACTTAGAAATGGTGAATTTAAGAAGCTTAAGACAATCTTAAATCACAATAATGACTTTTCTTTTTTTAAAACATTTTGATTTTTCGGGCTGGATAATTTTAAAGTATCAATTTATTTTGAGAAATGAACGTATCATTATTTTGTTTTATTATTATCATTAAATTGTTTAGCGACTACGAAGGACTTTATTATTTAATATTTTGTTATAGCATATTTATTTCGATCTTCCTCTTTAATTTTTTTTTTTTTATAAAAATATTTATAATTATTTTATGTTTGAGTTGATAATTAAAAGTCATATATAGTACTTAAAGACATTTTGAATTTCTATTTATATGAAAAATGACGTTTAATTTATTTATTTATCACCTTTTATGTGAATTTGGAAAACCAGTGTATACATGGAATTCATCATTTTCCGTACATTATAATTTAGCTGAGATACTTACTTTTATTTGTTTAAATAATTTATTTAAATTTAAATTTTTTTATTAACAAATTAATTACACTGGCCTAAGTGAATGGTGCTATTATCTATTTACTGTATTATTGAATGTAATATTTTTTAAATATTTATTTAACCAATATTACTCCTTATAAGGATACATCGACCTTACTCAACTGAGTCGAAAATAAATGGAATGTTTGTTCTCTGGTCTATTTCTGCCTGAATTTTTGGGGTTTTGCCATTAGTGAAATAGTTGAGCGTCGCCAGACCAATTAGTATACCATTAATATCCTGAGTGCATTCCTTTGTTTGTTCTATACTGTCTTGTTGTTATTGTTTATTATATATTCGTATAGATTAACTTTGTTTATTTTTAAGCCAATTAATTAGTAAGGTAAACATTTCCGTTTAATATCAGTAATAAATTTATGCCGCAGTACATAATTTTGGTTCAGTAATCACGTAAACTTATTTTTAATTTATTTTTGTTTATTGTTCTATTGATGGTGTCAATTTTTAAATATTTTTATTTTGAAGAGAAAAGATTTATCCTGGCCAGGACAAATCTTTTCTCTTCAAAACAAAAATACACTTTTTTTTTATTGTTGTTGGTACTACTTTCTACTTCAGTGAGAGTCCTAAATTTTTCCATCCAGTTATAACTACGACAGGGATCTTTAAGGAGTATCTGACAGCGAACTGATTCGGGACCACAATTATACGTATCCTTCGAAGGACGGCATAATCCGACTGATCATGTGGACTGTTGTAAATTTTATTTTGGTGTTTGTCCTGATGATATCTGGTTTTTTTTTTAAGCTTACTGCTTCGTTTTTTTTATTTTTGAGTTTCCTTCTAAATTTAATTTAGAACTATCAATAAAACTATTTCATATGCAAATATGACTACTTGTTCCAATATAATTCTTGGTTGGAATGACCACAGTTCTTGTTAAATTCATATTTTTTTTTTAATACTTTATCTCTGATTTTAATTTTCTCAATATATTTTGTTGTTTAGTAAATTGATAGTAATTCCCAAGCGTCTTTTATTGTACTTGAATATTTTAATAACAAAAATACCTCGGTAACCCGAAGGGTCGCGCCGGTACAACGAATTTCTTCTTACAACCTTCCGGCTATCAAACATATATTTTAATGAATTAATTAAATTATAAATAAATATTACAATTAAATTAGAAAAAATACTGATATTTTTTAGTTATTTATTGAAAGTCTTTGAGCAAAGTTGCTGTGTCTGATTGACATTTTGGACTGTTGTTCAGAATTTTATTTTGCTGCATGTCCTTATAATGCCTGAATTGACGAAACATTGACTCGTAATATATTTTTTAACATTTTTGAGACTTAAGTAAAGCTTTCTTATAATTTTTTTTTAGATTTTTCAGCATTCTAACACTTATTTCTTGAGTTTTGGCTTATTTTAATTTAGAACTATCAATCGAAACTATAACTTTAGACTATATAACTCTTGTGATGCAATGACTACCGTTTTTTCCGTTCTTATATCTTATTTCATCTGTAAAATAAAGTAGACTCAGATTTTTAAAATCTGTACTAATTTTTATTAATAATAAATGATGTTTGATTATTAAATGTTCATTGCATTTTGACTGGATCTATTATCGACATAAAAATCAGGTTGGTATTTAGGTGTGCTAGACCGGAATAAATTATAATCATCCCTTTTCCGTTGGGGGAAAACGATTTCATATTTTTTCATGTTTGTTGATTTACCCCTAATAGCCATTCGCCCTTTAAAAAAAAAAAATCTCCCCGCAGATGGCTTGTCGATAACTGGTCAGGTAGGGTTGGCTCGTTCCATCTTTTCTTTTTATTTTCCCCATAACTAGTTAATTCCACTCCTTATATATATATATATATATCTGTATTGGTATTTAATTTTATGGACTGTTAATAAAATATGTTGTTTCTTTCAGTTGTCCAGTAATATAATCGTTAAACTATCATTTGGCGACGTTTCGAGAATATATTAATTCCATAATAATTCCAACAATGGAAAAATAGGCTTTTATCGAAATATATTAAATAACACTAAAGTTTAAATATAAAGTTGATTCTTGTGTGGTTAGAAGACAATATTATTAAAACAATTGTACTTCCAAATTGTTTTCAACTGTATCATTCAATCAATATACCTGTAAAATATTAACATATATCCTGGAAATACTGTATATAATTTAGTGAGTGTT
This sequence comes from Troilus luridus, assembly GCA_964056705.1. Taxonomy (NCBI): domain Eukaryota; kingdom Metazoa; phylum Arthropoda; class Insecta; order Hemiptera; family Pentatomidae; genus Troilus; species Troilus luridus. The sequence continues at coordinate 43,923,156 of OZ057417.1, read as the reverse complement.
TTGTTGTTAAAATTAGGTTTGTTGTTGTTTTTTTTAGTCGTGAATTAGGATCAACTGGTATTTTTGATAGATAATAGATAGTTGTCAATTATTATCGATTTGTTAGTGTTTATTATTACCTGATTATCGTTAGTTAGAATTAATTTTATTTGAACCAAGGGTTCATTTATTTAATGGTTCATGAAGAAAGCTCGTAAGAATTTAAATTTAACCATAAGAGAAAATGTAGTAATAAAATTTCGGTATTTAAAAAAAATTAAAGAATATAATCGATAGTAATTGGATTTAATTCTAAAGGTGAACTATTTTTCATTACATAAATTCTAACTAAGCTGAATCTACCTAAATAAATATTAATTAAAAATTTACGTTTAAAATTAGTAATTGTGCATTTAACTCAATTAATCGTTACTAAAGGCGAATGAAAGAAATTTGTAAGAAATACAATTTATGAATTTAAATAAAATCATGAATAAAAATTTGTCTATAGCCTATAATAATAAAAAAAAAACCTGTACCACTACAACCCATGAAGGGTCTGGGGTTCAGTACATGTTAGAGACTGTACTGTTTCATGGGCAACGGTTCTGCAAGGAGGTGACTTGTCCTAGGTCACGCTCAACCGCCAGATTTTTCCCCCTTATTTTGGGTACCCTATTTTTATAATATTTTATAGAGGCTGGGTGGGCCCCAGGAGTGTCCTAGATCTTATATGATCGATCTCCCGCTGCAAACAGACTAAATAAAAATCATGACCTGCAACGGGAATTTAAAAGAGAGAATAAAGAAAATCAATTTAAAATAATCAGAAAGAACTTAAACATTGTAAATATTTACGTATGTCTTTAAAACTAGAATGTATTAAAAGTTGTATCAAAATAATTCAAACGCATCCTTCATCAATCATATTTTTATAATAATAGGACAAATATCTATTTATAAAACTGGACAAATATAGCCACTAACTTACCTAATAGTGGCTTTCATTGAGTTTTATTTATATCTATTTGCAAGAATACTTTTTGCGAATTATTCCAATATATGAAAATATGTGGTTATTTTTTGTAGTAATTCCTCTTCTGTCACGCTGTCATACTGTCACGGTATGTCACCACCCCATATTTTGCTAGACGTAATATATGGATAGTCTCGGAGCTGTATAATGTAGAATATAATGTATATTGTGCTTTCATTACCTTGTCCCTTGTCGTGTGGAGGTAGGCAAACCGGCAACACAGTAATGCTCTGCTGAACTGTTCATTTTTACGCCTTAATATTTTATTTTTGTTTTAATAAATGTAATTATTTAATGGAGCAGACCGTCGATTATCCGAACTAATGTCGTCAGATGTTGTTCGGATAAATAAAATTCTCTTGAGGGAAGGAGAATGTCAATATACAAAAAAAAAACTAACAATCATCAAGTTTGAATAAAAAAAAATATTTATTTTGTTGTGAAGTATGATAGTTAAAAAAAAATACATTTGCGTATTTAAAAATTTTAATAAAAATATGTAGTTACATAAAAGATTTATCGCAGTGACACAGTGTAATATTAGTTTGCTTCGATCTTGACTATTTATTCCTGGCAACTAAGCCAATACTCCTTAACTATAATATAAGTATTAAATAATAATAATTATTATTATTATTATTCTATGGCGCTACAACTCGGTGACGAGTCCTGGCCTCCTCTACCAGCTTCTTCCAGCCGTCTCTATTTTTCGCAGCTGTCATCCAGCGTCTGACTCCCAGAATATCCCCAGTGTCTCTCTCTGCATTATCCGACCACTTCTGCTTCGGTCTCCCCCTTCTTCTCGTGCCGTACAGAGGTTCTGCAAAACCCTTTTTTAGAATGGCCTCGTCCTCCATTCTAGCCACATGACAAAGTTTAGGGTTTTACAGGGGTCTCCATAATTATCATTTATTATTTTTCCAGTACGTATAAGTCTTAAAAAACAAATTAAGAACTAGTAAGCTAAAAAACTTATATATTTAAGAAAAATCTAAATAAGAATACTCAGTTTTTGTATCATCATTTTTTTATATTTTTTTTATACGAATCGGCCAGCAAGGACCACGCGAATATCACTTAATAATCTTCTTCACACTCTCCGCCTTCCTTCTACTCCAATACTCTCTCATCTTCCTGGACTGTTCCTCTCGCCCTTCCTTAGTCCATTTTCTCCCTCGTCTCTCCTTCCTTCCTGCAAGAATCCCATCTTCGTTTAAAGCTCTCTATCCAAGCAGTCCTTATCCTTGATTTTAGCCTATCCAGCTCCTCTTATATTTGTTTCACATATCCACCTATACTCTTATTGCTTAAGACTTTATCGAAAATTTTTTTGTTCAGCCTCTTTTTGTTTTTCTTACCATGTGGCCATTTTACCTCAGTCTCCTGGTCCTGATGACTGTTTCAAGATCTTCCAAATTTCTTTGTATTTCTTTGTTGGGTTTTCGCCCATACCCTCTTGTGTTGCTTTGGCTCCATGTATCCTCCTTAGAATTTTCCCCTCAATCCTCAGGACTTTGTCCAGTCTCGGAAGGCTGACTGTTGCTTGTCTTACTACTGAACAGCAGTGCCTTATTCGTATTGGAGGACAAATTTTTCTTGCTGTACATGTTCCTAGTGGCAAAGTTTAATCTTTCCAGTTTGGCTATTCTTTCTTCTACGGATGCCCTATCTGTTCCGTTGTTACATATTATCTCCCCTAGGTATTTAAAAATGTTTGTGACTTTTACTTGCACATATTTTGTGTTAAATTTGCCCTTGCTAAAGCTGGCATCCGTTGTCATATGTCTTTTCATAGGAAATCTGTTAATATGTAATAATATGAAAAACAATATCCCTCATAATTAGAGATTTGTTAAATTATACATATCATAAGTAATTGTTTGTAGGTAGTAAAAAAAAATGATGGAAATCAACAGTTAGCAGCGGGGATAAGTTCTTAAGTTAAAAGTTATTTAAAACATTCCGATTTTTCGATCCTTTTGATTCCCTTTTTTTATCAATTATTACATTTTAAACGATTATTATAAAATAAACGGACTTATACCACTTTAAAAATTATAACTCAGGTGTATGTCGATTAATTAGTTCTTCTTAATAATTAGCAATGTTCTTCTTTTTCTTCATAAATTACAGATCCGCTAATTAAAGTCTGTGGGAAGTACCACACAAATATACCACAAGTAATTAATCTTATAATCATTGACTATAGCTTTTAATCCAATGTTGTAAGTTCTTACAGTTTGATATTGCTAATTTTTTTTTATCATCATCTGTATCTAATTGTTTTTGATCTGGAAAAATTCTGTGCCACTCATTCATAGCAAATTTAGTCATTTGATTAGTAGTTGTAAGTTCAAAATCCGTATTGGTTATCGTTTTAGTCATCCTCCGGTATTGAAGATCGGCTAGGTCAAGTGTATGCTGGAACCTGTCCAGGAGAGGAGGCTCCAGCCCCGACAGGACGTGCCCTGCCTGGAAGATGGGTTCGCTCCAGAAGGTGACGATTGGAGGATCCGGGGAAGGGAGATTTAGCGGAGCAGCAGTTTCCCTCCATTACCCTCCTCAGAGAGGATTACCGTCCCTTCTGTGTCTGTGTGTGTAGCTGAAGGTGTATGTGTGCTTGTGTGCGTCCCCGCCGTGGGGGTGGTCGCCCTTCGCAACCCCCACCACTCGCCTAGCGTCCGAGGTTTTCTTCTTTTTACATCTAGCAATTAGCTCTTCCCCCCCTCTCTCTCTCTCTCTCTGTCTCTCTAATTCTTTCTCTATTTAATGGTTAATATGTATTAATCTTTTACAAATTTAGCAATGACCCAATTTTCCAGCTCCTTTCTTTTTATGAAGTGAAAACTTCTTAAGCCGCATCGAGCTATTTTTAGTACCTTCGCGTCAGCAACATGCTCGAGACTGGTGACACCTAGCGACTTCTACATGAGATATGCAGTTTGTTTTTATTAGTATTATGTTTGACTAAAAGTTCGTTTAATTATTGTGAAGTTCGTGCAAATAATAACTTAAAACATCAATAACTAGTTAAACTCATCGTTTTCATAAAATATATTATTTATCATTGTTAAATGTCTAAATATCTCATTAGATGAAACAACACAGTCTTCACAATGTACTAAACCTTCATGGGTTGTAGTGGTGGAGTTTTAAAAAAATCTAATATATATATGTTACCTAAAACTGGTGCAATTATTAAAACGTATTTTCCATCGAGATTTTTAAGATATATATTTTTTAAAATATAGTTTATTATTATAATTTTTTATTGTTGATAAATTATATAATTTGTTGCTCTCATTTATATTAATTCGTGCTTAATTGGACGTTACCATTTGAGCGTGTGTTTTTAATTTTTATATGTAAAACTTGCGGCGAAATTAAGTGTCTCCTGGAAGATCTGTAGAAATATTTATAGATTTTTTTTAATGATTAAAACTAATAAGATAAGGATGATAACATTTAATTTATCTATTTCATTTTCTAACATTTTTTTCTTTTTTTTCAGGTAAGAAATTTGTTACATTTGTGGTAAAACGTTTAAAGGTAAGCGAAGTTAACTGACAACTAATATTAATCCAGTAACCCCTAATACTAGAAAAATAACCAAACTTGGCCTTCAACAGTGCAAAATTAAAATTTTTCCCATTTTAAAATTTTTAAAACAGCGCAGTCTCTACCGTGTACATACTAATAAAAGGCATAAATAATCTAACTATATACTAATTATTATTTCAATTAAATTATTGATATCTTCTGTTGAGCTTCTGCAGCTCATCATATGTTTTGATTAATAAAGAAACTAGGTGAAAATGTGTATAATTATTGTTCGTAGTGTCAATATATGTGAAAAACAGACTAATGTTAATATTTAAATTTACAAATTTGAAGACTTGAATTGATTTAGAAATAGTAAAAAAATACAGTTATTCCAAAGTCTTGAGCTTTCACTTCTGTCTGCAGTCCTCATGAATGTATGTTTTTTTTCATTGTATATATTGAGATTATTATGATATCTACAGCCCCAGTGAATAAGTTGTTAAGTCGGATTTTGTCCAGAGAGAGTTAACTGCTGACTCGTATCATTCTCGTAGTTTTGGCTTGAAATGGAGTTGTAATATAAACAATAACTTCTTTTCAAGCCAATGCTTAACTTAGAAAATAACTCGATCCCGCTTACTTAAGTACAAGAAACTCATTTTGGATAAAATTAGACTTAACCACTTATTCACCGGGGCTGTAGATATTAAAGAGTTTCCATTTTTAAAATGAAATATGTTAACTAAACCAAAAATGAGCTGTTAAGTATGCATATTAATTATTTTTTATTATGCAGAGTATAACGTTGTTTTAGTAATTAAAGTTGCCAGAATCAAGTGTGACACCTCTAAATATTCCATCATAATTCCTGCCTCGAAGTCCTAACTTTACTTTAACTTTATACTAGCCTCGCTTGTCGCTATAGCAACTTTTTAGACACTTCTCCATTAAATTTCGTTTTTTTCTCCATTCCTTGAGTAGTAACTCTTCCTCGCCTTTGATTTTCTTTCGGACGAGTAATTCTTCTCTCGAGTACGTGACTGCTTTATCTATAGCTCCCCGAGTCTCTTCCACATGCTCCTTGTCTTAATAATTCCTTTCTGCGGTGAATCGTTATAAACAATATAGCCACATCTTTAAACAAAAGAAAAATAAATAATAGTAAAATAAATAAATGATAGGAAGAAATAAGAAAACAAATAGATAATCATAACTTTGTTGTTTGGTTTTAAAAGCAAAAAACTGTTGGGTACTATTATTGCCCTTATAACTAGATCGAAATACAATTATTTTATATTATTTTAAATTCTTGTATTGTTATAATTTTTTATTCCCATTTATTTGTATTTTATTGTGTTAAATCATTAAATAAAAACACACATGTAAATAGGAGTATAGTGAAAATACATGCAAAACCAATTTATTATTAAATTACAATATGGGCTTACATTTCCCAAATCAAACTGAAATGTCTTGCTATTGTAAATTAATAATTTCGTATTTTTGATATATTGTACGTTATTTGTTTTCAATACTACACAAAAAATTGATTATTAATCTTTTACATCCATGTATTTATATATTTTTTTTAAAACTTTTTTTTACATTTCATTTCTATTTATATACGTTTTAAATTTTATTGGGCTCATTCATTAAATTAAAAAACATATTTAAATAGGGTTATATGGAAAATAACAACAAAACCAGTTTATTATTAAATTACAAGACGGGTTCTAATTAACCAAATTAATTGAAATTTCTCGGTACGCGTAATAAATTGTTTGTTAATGTTGATATGTTGTTCATTATTTGATTTTTTAAATATTTTATTTTATCGTATTTATTTATTATTATTTTTTTAGAAATTAAATAGAAACTATGCTTCTAATGTCCTTTCAAAATGTTTATTCACAAAACAGAAACAAAACAAAAATCATTATTAAATTAAATAATAAGCCAAGTTGACTAAATAAATTGGTTCAAATTGTCTGAACTTTCCCAATACTTTAATTTTTTTTAAATATTTACTTATTATTAAAAAAGAAAAGAACATAAACTGCGTAACAAAACACTTATTAAAATTAATGGCTAGCCCAAATTTAGTAAATAGCTTCAAATTTATGGAAATATACTGATATTACTGTTTTTTAAAAATAAATTTTATGGTACTATTGATATATTGTTGATTATGTTATTTTTTTAAATTTTATTCTTAAATTATTATTATATCATCTTGATTTATTATGTTTATCCTTTACATACTATTAAATAGAAACTGAGTAAAAATAAAGAAATATTTATAGTGAAAAATAATGATAAAAGGCTATTTTAAAGTAAATAAGTCACATGGTATTATTGATATATTCTTCCTTACCTTATTTGTTTTTAGTAATATACTTTTTAGAAAATATATATATAATGTATTTTCAAAATAGAGCTAAGGATATGGATTTTGTACCCCTTTGAATCGAATTAAATTAATGTACTCGTTTGAAGAAGTTGCCTTCAAGTTGGTGCTTGTCGAGTCGAGTGCTCAATTCAACCACTTGTGTGCTTTCTTTAATGTCGAAGCTTTTCTTTTTTAAAGTAAAATCGATTTTAAATTGTCTCTGTTTTTATCCGGGGTTAAAACTAGTTATAACTAAAACTAGTTAAGTTAGACAATGCTGATTTATTCTTACAGACTTAGGACAGACAGAATCAAAACATTCCTGTGAAATAAAATATTTTAAAATTAATTTATAGTTTCATTTAAATTTAAAACTATTTAAAAAAGATTTTTAATATATGTTTATTCAAGTAAAGGTTATAATAGCCGAATTAAATTTACGGGTTTCCGACAAAAATGAGATCAGTTAATCCCTACGAAATACATGTTATTTTTAATTAATTAATAACTTAAACAACCAAATTTAAATTTAAATTAATAAATAAAAAAACAAATATACATTTTATTTATATATAGTTAAGAGATAGGGATAACAATAAAAATTGTGTAACAAGGATTGTAACGCCATAAGGATTACACATTGTCTAGAGTAATTTAAAATTATTATTGATTTTCATTGTATATATATTTTTGTATTTTCCTTAATAATCACGTTTATCCATTCATTCGTTTAAAAATATATTTTTAAACAAGAGTTACAATAACTGCATAATTCCGACAGCTTGTGGTATTTTCGGTGTATTTTAACAGGTCTTAACGAAAGATCTGTTTTGATTAATCAAATCTGTATTTTTTGAGTAGATAAGTACCTATATACCTAATCATTAGTTTTTGCTACATTAAAAAAACCTGTACCACTACAACCCGTGAAGGGTCTGGGGTTCAGTACATGGTAGAGACAGTACTGTTTCATGGACAACTGTTCTGCAAGGGGTGACTTGTCCTAATTCACGGTCAACCGCCAGATTTTGTAATATTTTATGGATGCTGGGTGAGCCCCAGGAGGGTCCTAGATTGAATATGATCCATCTCCGGCTGCTATCAGACTAAATAAAAGTCATAGCCTACGGAGGGATTTAAACCAGGATTTTCGGCATGGCAACTCAGTGCTCTACCACTAAGCCACTCCGTTCCATACACTAACTAAAACTTTATTTCGGTTATTTATTGAACGTAACTATTAAAAAAAAATAAACAATAGTAAAATATGTCCCGAAATTCGGCTTGAAATCTTTCCTTCAGAAAGTAACAAGAAAATTAAAAATATCAAATCAATTAATCAACTGAAAGCATATATTATTAGTTTAGTGGGAGCGGAAGGCCCAGTGGTAGAGCGCTAAGCTGCCGTGCCGAAGCTCCTGGGTTCAAATCCCGCTCCTATCAAGACTTTTACTTAATCTGTTTGCAACCGGAGATCTAGGACCATCCTGGGGTTCACCCAGCCTCTATAAAGTGGGTACCCAAAATGAGGGGAAAAATCTAGGTTTTGAGCGTGATCTAGGACACTGCACATCTGTTGTTCATGAAACAGAGATATCTCTACCATGTACTGAACCCTTCACGGGTCGTAGTGGTACAGAATATATTATTATATTAGGAGCAAGTTAAGAACGATTTAAAAAAATTGAATTATAAATTTTTTTTAGAAATTTATTATGATATAGAAGGTAAAACACAGCATTACTAACTTTCGTATTTTTATTGATTAGTCGAACCCACATCACATTTGACTAAACGATCTACTTCAATGTTATTACACTCAATTCGTGAATTGCGTGACTAAAATAATTAAGGTGTGTTTTTGGGAAGAGTTCATTTCGCTAAGTTATGTTTTCTTAAACAAGTCTTTTTTAATGCATTGAGTCGTTTCACATGATATTTTTGTTTTAAAAGGAAAGGTTATTTAGTAAAACAACATTATGAGACCAAAACATTTTTATTCAAAATATCTATCCCCATTTTCAATACATGTTTCGGTATCTGTTCCGCAGGTTGTCGCTTTCAGTTGAGTCACAATTCTAACTGTTTATTTTTTTAATTTTTTATATTTTCCCAAAATACAAGTTCTCGTGAGCATTAGTATGAAAAAGAGAACTAGTATGTAAAGCATTAATATGTAATTATGGATAATGAGTAATCATTTCATCAAGAAATCAAAGGTTCAACTAGCATTTCAAAGTGTAGATGATATATGTTTTTTGAAGCGTTCATTTCCATATGAAATGATTACCGGAGTGTATACATTTCCCGTAATTACATTCTCTTTTCCTTACTAAAAACGAATGAAAAATACATAACTTGTTATGGGCCAACCTGCGGAATAATTACCCATTTTTTATGACCTGTGGTATAGTGATCAGCGTAACATACAATGTCTATGATCGTGGGTTCGCACCCCGGCAGATTTTAAATTAGTGAAAAATCCTTAGTTGTGGCGTTCTTCGGGTGGGGCGTAAAATTGAGGTCTGTAGTCTGTACGGTGCCAGGTACTCATTAAAGATCCCTATCCTAATTATAATTGGACAGGAAAATTTTAGGACCCCCGCTGTAGAATCGTCTGATTAACCATAAAAGTGACAAAATAAACATAAAATTAAATAATTTGAAGATATTTTATGCTGAGTGTTGTTGTGGCATCCTGTCCAGAGACTGGGGGGGGGGAGTATGAAACGAAGGGGACTGATCTAGGTGCTTGGAAGGAGGGTGGATTTTTTTTTTTTTTTTTTTACTGGCTGTGTAGCAATGATACGGTGGCAGGGGTACCAACTTATTTGTAATGCAGAGTGCCTCCTGAATTATAAATATTGAACAGCCTCTAACCACTAGTTGCTCGAAACTTGGCCGTGTTATTTTATTTCATGGTCAATCCCATTAAAAAAAACACAAAAAATAAAACTATAAATCAGAGCTTTTAAAACCTTCCTTAACTTGTCCGTAATGAAGTTAGGCGAATGTCAGGTTCAACACTCACTAGACAAGCAGACTAAGCTCCCAATTAAATAAAAAGACAAATACATACATTAAATACATTTCTTTTATAATACCTATTTGGACTTACGGAGTAGAGCTTTGGGGCTCCACTAAGCGATAGAATTCATCTCGTATCCAATCCTTACAATCCAAAATCCTCTAAGCTCCTTACTTTGTTATGAATAATGTCTTCCATAATGACCTCAATGTCTCAATTGTTGCTGATTTGGCCCGAACCCGATAACAGTCCCATCATGACAAACTTTATTCCCACTCAAACACTCTAGTTGCAAACCTAGCTTTTCAATTTCCGATAATCCTCCTAGGCGTCTGAAAAGAAGATGGGCTCGTGACTTTCTAAGTTGAATTTGTTATTTGAGTACTACCTCTGTTGGTTTTTCTACTTGCCTTTATCCATATCATTTTATTTACTTGTCTTATTACAATTAAAAGTTGTATATTTCAATAAATTAATTCGAAAAAATATTAATAGGATAATTTTTCTTCATAAATTGGTGATTTTTTTATTTTAAACATTGTTTGAAGAACAAGATCATCAGATAGTTCCATAATGTAAACCTGAAAAATGAAATACAATTAAAAAAATAAATAAATAAAATACTGTAATTTAAAGTTTCCTAAATCAGTGTAAATGACACAATTAAGAAGTAAAAACGGCTGTTTAGAATAGTGATTTGTGTGATATTTTTTCAACCGGCAGATATTTACCCTAATATGCACACACATGATAGAGGCTGGGTGAGCCCCAGTAGAGTTTCCAGATCTCAAAGGGCTCATCCCCGGCTGTTAACTGATTAATAATATATCTTCCACATCCCGATTTTAATTCGACACCTTAGGCACGGTAACTCAGCGCTATACCACTGAGCTCACCGTTCCCTTCTAAAATTGTAATCTAAACGCAATTGTTGAATACACCTCGTGTAGACGGAGGGTGTTGTAGGGACACGAGAGACAAGAATGGCATGTGGTCGGAGTATGCAAGAGGAGGAGCATATTGACTTTCTTCCCTTAAGGAATGTCTCATAGTGTCTTCGTTACCTTTTCGGGGGCCCCCCCCCCCCGGAGTAGGATCCTGTCACCGAACCATTTAGCTTTAACCCTCCTTTCAAGGTTTTAACTTGGGGTCTCTGTGTTGCCGTTCCTGTTCCGCTCAACGGTTAAAATAATATTGTGCTTACTTCCTTGGGGAAGAATAGGCCTAAAAATCCCGTATCACACGTACAAATCAAAATTAATTATAATTTGTTTAGTAGGAAATAGTGTAGACTGTTCGTTATCCGAACTAATATCGTCAAATATGGTTTAGATAACCGAAATACTCCAAAGGGAAGGAGAATCACAATAAAAAGAACACGTTTACATAAAAAAATATTTATTTAATTTTTAAGCACGTAAGATGCAAGATCACTGTTTTTGACTACTTCAAAACTTACTAAATCAATTCCAATATATCTCATTGATTCCTGAAGAACGAATCCGATAATTAGGATTACATATTGACAAACGCTTAACTTGGAATCCTCATACTAGACTGAAACGACAAGAAAAAGCTCGCCGTTTCAGGGTACTTCAACATTTACTGGACAAACGCTCTAAGCTCCCAATTAGTTACAATAGGCTGGTATACATGACAATCATTAGACCCATCTGGACTTACGGAGTAAAGCTTTAGGGCTCCACTAAGCCATCGAATTTCTCTCGTATCCCTTCCATAATATTTGTAAAATCCTTAATGCTCTTTACTTTGTTACGAAATCATCCATTATGTCACGAATCCCTTATTTGGGGACATTTGGCCTAAACCCGATGTCAGCCTTTTCATGACAAACTTTTTTCCCTCTCAAACCTACTTGTTTCCAACCTACATCTTCAATTCCCAGTAATCCTCTGAGGCGTCTGAGGATTTCTTGTGACTTAAGTTTAATTTGTTATTCGATTACTACCAGTGTGTAGTTTCTCTACTTGTATCTCATGCCATTAAGTATCGTTAACGCTATTTTATTTTTTATATTATTATAATACTGTTGTAAATTTCAATATATGAATTTTTTTTTAATGTTGAAGAATTTATGACGTTTTTATGGCAGAAGGAATAAAGTAGCAAAATGAGCTTTTTATTATTTGTTGTTTTACATTTTTAATGTATTATGTTTACCGTTGACAGCGTAAATTCACCGCACAAATTCTGTTTGTCAACATTTAGACAACACCTCAGTTATGTAACGGCGTTGCTTCATCATTACACACGAGTTCAATTCGCGTTGTTAGGACAAATTAGTATAAACTCACTTTGGTTCCCTACCTACTAATTATCAATTTCGTCTGTTGTCCCTTTGATTAGGATGATGGCTGATAATTTTGTTTATAACTGATACCGTAATTAATTAATTTATTTATTTATTTATAATTTAATTTTCATTTGCACCAGCGCAATTGCGCATTCAGCAAATTTGATACTAGTGTTTTTCACCTTGATTTTCTACTTGAACTTCTTTATGATGATGGAGTAAAAATATAAATATCAATAGGTAAGTAGGTCTCTTGGCCAATTTCTTTTTAATCTTTTCCTATCCAGTCCAGGTAACAGGGAGTAGGAAAGCGGAAGAACGAGTGGGTTTGGGTGATATTGTGTCGATGAGTGGAATGTCATGTATTTGTTATGAATGTATGATTTTATAGTGGGAATGTTCATGTCGTTGTGTATGGTGTGATTCGAAATATACCATGGTGCATTAACAATTTTTCTGAGAATTTTGGACTGTGTTGTTTGAATCTTGTGTATGTGGACTTTTTTTGCTGAACCCCAAAGTTCTGCTCCATATGTCCAAATAGGTTTCAGTGTGCTATTATAGATAAGTCGTTTGTTCCGTAAGTCAAGTGAAGATCTGTAGTCCAGCAGATGTGATAGTTGTTTGTACCGTCTAGTCAATTCTTGTCTCTTTAATTTAATATGTATGTTCCATGTAAGTCTTTTGTCCAAGTATAGTCCGAGATAACGTACATAATTTTTGGAAAGTACCTCACGTTGTCAATTTTGACTGCTGGACAAAAAAAAATAGATTAATTGAAATTTATTACTGTGTAATACAAACACATGGTGCCAATTGCATGAATGATACATAAAGGCATGATCCACTGGTGGTATTCAAATAATAAATTAAATAGAGGTCACCTTCTTTTCAGACACCTCGGAGGATTATGTGCAAGGTTTACCATGCAAGTACTGGTATCGGGTTCGGGAGAATCCAGAATCAAATGGGACATTAAAGTCCTTACGGATGTTTTTATTCGTAACAAAGTAAGGAGGATTGAGGACTTTACGAAGGATTTGGGACTTTAGGATTCGATATGAGAGGAGTGCGGTGGCTTAGTGGAGACCCAAAGCTCTACCCCGTAATTCGAAATAGGTTAGACAATAGTCATGTATACGAGTCTTTTGTAATTAATTGGTAGCTTAGAGCGTTTGTCTAGTAAATGTTGAAGTAGCCTGAAACGGCGAGCTGTTTCTTGTCGTTGAAGCCAGGATTTGATATGAGGAGAGTGAAACGATCTATGGCAGGAACTTTATAAGCCAAAAGTTGTGTAGAGGTGGATACTTTGTTTTGGTCTTAAAACGTCCAACTTATATGCTTTCCCTTAATTATAGATAATGGTTGAGCCCAATGTAGATCTTAAGATCCCACAGTGTCCATCTATGTCCTCCAACATATTAAATGTTTTGTTCGAGCCCACTACTCAATGACTATTATAAATGTCTATTATAATAGTTATGAGTCTTTTGTAATTAATTTGGAGCTTAGAACGTTTGTAAGTTATATAACCCGTTAATTGATTTGTAGAGATTCGGTCCTCTACTTTTCTCAAAAGCTATGTCCCACTTCAGTATTGTATTATTCGATCTCATCCCAGGAAATATCCTCCTAGTCTCGTGTTTCCTTCGGAGAGAATAGAAAAGGAACATCCTAGAAACTTAATTAGGCCGTAAAGGAAGCGGGGACTTAGCCAAGTTTGACAAGGCGTTCCTTATGACGGATAGTGAATAAGGAGAAGTTTTATTTGCGGGGGGGCGCTGCAAAAGTTAAACTGGGACAGAGGAACTTTATTTAGGACAAGTGATGGCTTTCGACGACAGATCCAGGAAGGATACGAACCCGACAATCAATCAGCCCTCTCCAGCCGAATCTATTGATCCGAGAAAAATGTCTTCGGCCTTTTGTCCAAGTCGATTCAGTATCTTCGGCTTTGTCGTTCATTTTAAATAAAGGGATTTAGTATCAATATAATTAGGTTTTATGTGGAAGAAAATGGTCCGGGTAGAGGTCAATAAATTTCTCTTAGATGTGGAGAAATGTTTATTAATTAGCAGATTAATTATAAATTAATTTTTAATCATTACATTAGACAGTGATGTGAGTTTGTGATGGACCTTATCGGACCTTGGTTACACATTTTTAGTTAGGAAGGTCTTAGATCCTATATGATCCATTTCCGGCTGCTAACATACTAAATGAAAGTCTTGACTGCAGAGTGATTTGAAGGAAGGATTTTTGGCATGGCAACTCAGTGCTCTACCTCTGAGCCACTCCGCTTCCTTTAAAATGATTGGGACATAATTGCCTTTCATAATACTAAACATTATTGCCTTGCATAATATTATAATGTACAAAAGAACAGTTAATCTTAAACTGTTTGTTGAATTGCTGACCGTGCATAAAAAACACCTATACCGCTACAACCTATAAAGGGTCTTGAGTTAAATAAATGGTTGGGACTATGTTTCTAAGCCAACGTTTGGGCATTACAAAGCACTCGATCCGCAGGTTTCTACAATTAATCTACAATTTGTACAATTAATCTATATCCCCGTGTTCTCGCAATTTTTGCGATGTATACAAGAGGAAGAATGCTCATTGAACATAACTTTAATTGGGATCTTGTTGACTTAAGTTAATTTTATATTTATAATTTATTTTTATTTATTGTTCTTTTGATTGTGAATATATTTAAATATTTTTATTTTGAAGAATGGTCCTGGCCGGGATGCAGAGGACCCGGGTTTGAATCCCGGCCAGGACAAATCTTTTCTCTTCAAAATAAAACTTATTTTATTTAATTTATTGTATTAAACTATCAACTACTGTCAACTGTTGCCCTGAAGATGGCCTAAATCTTAGGCCGGAACGTTGGAAAGTTCTGCTTGTTTTGTGTTATCTTTGACTGCACCCTTGACCGATTTAACCACTTTTAAAAAGCTTTTGGCTACGAAAAAAAGCTTTATTTCCACGTACAATCATTATAATTATTTATACCTATGTAGATGGATGTACAGGCCCTCTGGATGCTCATCCAACCTCTATAAAGTGGATGTTGCAGTTACCACGATATCCATGCACAACAGTTGTCCTAGAAACATTACAGTCTCTTCCTTGTACTGAGCCAGGATGCTTCATGGGTTGTAATAGTTAGAACAGGTTTATGTATACAGTTGGGGATTTATTTTTGTTTTTCCTTCTTATTGTATAATAGGTATAATATTATTCCGTCTCGCCAACCCTTATGTTTCGGTTAATGCTTTAACGGTTGAAGAACCATCCCGACAGGAGGGTGTGTAGATAATGCCTGTGAAATGCACCATCATGCGACTTTATATGCACCCTTCTTTTTAACATGCTTGCTGTACAATAGGGCTTCGTTCCAGCGTGAGTTATTTCTTAGATGGACTATTAATAATTTAATGGTTTTGATTTTTTTTTTCCCATATTGCATTACCATAATAAAGAAAATAATATTGATCAAGTTATTTAAAATTATAAAAAAATATTATTTTTTTTCGCTCTGTAGGACAAAGGAAAATATTGAAAGCTCGTATCTTCTACCAAATAATTATATATTGCGTTTTTTAAGGCAACGACATTACTCAAAATTTAGCATTTTTTGAGAGAAGCTTTCAGTAGCAATTGTATTGGTTGAAGCTTTTTAATTCAGGAACGACATATCTGATTCCATTTCCAAATTTTTTTTTTTTAATAAGGTCATTTATTGAGTATTTTCAATTTTGAACTTGAAGTATTATGGGAATAATGATATGAATTAAAATCCAAAATGTTTCAATTTTTTTGAAGATATTTTAATTGAGTAAAATAATTTCAATACCCGAATTTTTATTTTTTAACTCCCATGGACTTTCAAATACCTCTGATAGCTTTTTTAATTTATGACGTTGTTCTTTTGAAGAATTATAAACGAGAGATCAATCGAATCTGGAAATTTATCTATATTTATTCCAAACCCTGTACAAGATCTGATCTATTCATGGGAATTTAAGAACACGAATTTAGTTCATAAAATACTCTATTGATAAGATGTTGAAGTCTATCAGACTGTTACTTGCACAACAGTTGAATACTATCACGAAAGCGTGGCAGTGACTGTTGCATGTGTCACCCTCTCACCTCCATCTTGGTCGTGGCTATCTCCCCTTGTTTACCTTGGCCTATCGATCACTCACTTTATCAGTTTGCGGGGAGCCCCCTGCCCAACCCCCGCCACAATTCATATCTCTATATCACAATTATATTTTTAATAAAATTTCAGTTAAAGGAGGTGGTATTTAGAGTATAATAAAACAATAAGCAATCCTCTTACTATAAACTAACAAAGTTATAATAATTAGTAGGTATTCATTCCCTCACTACTAACAAAACACTACAGTCTTATAATTTTATTACACGTCGGAAACATTTTCTTGTAGAATATATTATTAAAATAAATTCAATCTTGAATTTTATCACAAGTCTATATATTCCAAACACTTTACAAGATCTGATATCCTGTCTGCTAATATGTAGGGTCATTTCATATTAAATGCCCGTTTTTATTATGGCTAATGAAAATGGATTTTTTAATTATTCCGCAGGTTGTCGCTTCGAGTTGTGGTCAAAACAAGTTTTGACTTTCCATTCGTTTCATTTTTAATATATTCCAAAAATACAATTTATCGTGAGGTTTAGTATGGAAAAGAAAGTGTATTTATGGGGAGCGGAGTGGCTCAGTGGTAGAGCACTGAGTTGCCATGGCGGAAATCCTGGTTCAAATCCCGCTGCAGGCCATGACTTTTATTTCATCTGTTTGCAGCGGGAGATGGATCATATAGGATCTAGGACCCTCCTGGGGCCACCCAGCCTCTATAAAATATAAAAATAGGGTACCCAAAATAAGGGGGAAGAATCTTGCGGTTGAGCGTGACCTAGGACAAGTCACCTCCTTGCAGAACCGTTGTCCATGAAACAATACAGTCTCTACCATGTACTGAGCCCTTCATGGGTTGAAGTGGTATATTTTTTTTTATTTATGCGTAATGAGTAAATTTCGGTAATCATTTCGTCAAGAAATTAAAGTTTCATCCCAGATCCACCTTATTCGCCAGGCGAATATCCAACAGATTTCCATCTGTTCAGAAATTCGAACAACTTCCTCAAGTGTATAATTTTTTTAAATGATTCTTAAGTCAAAACGAATTTTTAAACTTTATCTAATCACAAAACGCTGAATTTTTCCGTCCTGGTAGAAAAAATCGATAACCGATTGTGGAAAATATATAGAAAATTAGGGTAAATATTTTAAAATAAAATGTTTTGATTTTATATAGTTTTAGTAAATAACATTTCTTTTGAAAAAGGACATTTCATATAAACCGATCCAATAATTATCGAAATACTTCCGCTAACAATAAGTTCACTTATCATAGTATCATAGTATAATGTTATAGAATAGAAAAATAATTTTACTCTGGGACCAGGTCCCGTAAGAATAACAATATTGTTCATAAATTAATAAAAATATATATGTCCAGACTTCTACATTATTGGAATACTGCAATCAAATATGAACTAAAACGTATGTTGTGATAGAGAATATAAAAAAAAAAATATTATCTTATATATTTTTTTATATAGGTATATATATAAAAAAGTAGATAAGAACATCTAATAATATGAATCATAGTGATGTAATGGGGGTGAAATAGGAAGATTTGCCACTGCCTCAATCATTTAATTTATTTTATTTTATCCAATATTTATTACCCGACAGTCATTAATTTATATATTTTTTAGTCCATTATTGTATTGTTTTTATTTATTTATTAAGGTGTTACGTAGAATATTCGGTCCAAAAAAGGATGAGACCACCGGGGAATATAGGAGATTACATAACTCGGAATTGCGAAGCATGCATCCGGTAAATATTATTCAGGTGGTAGGGTCGCTAAGATTAAGATGGGTACAGTTGCTGGGCTTAGTAACTAACGAATTCCCAAGATGTTAATAGGCGCTGTACCAACTGGGGAGCGTCTGAGGGTAAGACCGAGGCGTAGGTGGGAGGATTGCGTTAGGAATGATCTAGCGGGTTTGGGTTTGGGTGGTGCTCCGTGGACGGAGGTTTGTAAACACAGATTGGTGGTATCGGCATCGAGCAATCGGGTTCGTTAAGCCTATTATTTATTTATTTATTTATATTACAGTGGCAAATACATTCGTAACCTGTCCCTACCTGGTCTATTCAGAAAGGGAAAAGCTATCTTTGTAATATATATGAAATTGAAAATTAATTCTGATCTAATTGATATGAAGAGTTGTATTTTGAAACTTAATTATTAATTTAACTACTAATAATTAGATTTATATATTTCATTTACCTAAAAATTGTATTTATAATTTTATTATTAAAAAAGGGAACGGTCAACAGAGACATCAAATAAATGTTAATACATTACTGGAAAAATTCCAACTAAAAACCTTAAGTCTCTAAACTAAAACAGGAAATCAAAAATACCTGTCCAATATTTCGCCTATTCAGGCATCCTCAGGGCAGAGAGAGAATAGCAAACCAAAAGATGAATAATGCACACAAAAAACACACATCCCACCACCTCCAAGGCTCAAATGCAACTACTGAATCATAGGGAAGGTTACTAGATCCCCAGCAGGCTAAAGTTAGATAAAAACAGTTGATAAATACTCCAGATTTGAAACATCAATATACACTCACCGAACCCCCCCCCCCCAAAAAAAAACCAGGAAAACAAAATAAAATAAATAAAAGTAACAAAAACACAAGAACAGAAGACAATACACTATATGGAAAAACGAAAGCAAAAGTGCAAGAAAAAAAAAGATAATTTATACAAAACACCTTATGGTTACTCCACAAAAAATTTTGAAAATGGGAACGGTCAACAGAGGCATATTTCCAGTATTAAATACATATATTCTCATTTCACTATCATACTGTATATGTATCAAAAACAATTTTGTCCCATAATCATACGAGTGTATATATATATATATATATATATATATATATATATATATATATATATATATATAGTGTGTGTGTGTGTATATTTCCAATACCTTCGATACGTTTCGCTTTACTACTTAGGGAAAGCGTTGAGAATTTCCTTGGGGGGGGGCGTTTTTATTATCTAAATTTGTCGGTGTGAGTTGACCCCGGGCTCATGGGAGCTCTTAACAGTGTCTATGTGTGTGTGTGTGTGTGTGTGTGTGTGTGTGTGTGTGTGAGAGAGAGAGAGAGAATGATGGCGGAGGGAGGTTGGATCAGGCTGTTACAGAAAGTAGTCCCTCAGGTATTTCGCTACATTTATGAGAATCGAAACTATATCCTTCTAATAAAATAATTCGTTTAAATTGTTTTCATTGCCCTATTTAACCTAAGTGTGAGTAGAGTAGCTCAATGTGTACCCCTTGGGCTCACCCAGCCTCTTGTGTATACCCTAATATGGAAAAACCCTGGTTGTTGAGCGTTATCTGTGTCAACCTACCCGCACAACACGTTGCAGTCTCCATCATTTACTGAACCCATCATGGGCTGTGTCATTATTATAATAATTCTTTTGTTTATTTGATATAACGTGGTTTTGACCTGATTTGGTCAGGTGGATTTTTTGTTTACAGCTGGATGACAAATCAACTTTGAGCTTTTATATCTATTCACAGTCCGGTTGGCTTTCAACCCATTGGTTCTCAGTTAATTCGTGAGTCCTTTTGTTGAGGTTTATGCTATATTGTATTTTATGTATGGATATATATGTGTATGAATATCTTTGGCTAGTACTATATTTAATATTTTTCTGTAGTACTTGTATACTCAAGTTTATTTAGGTTTTGAGTTTCCTTATCTATTTCCTGATTCTATCGGTGAAGTTCTCTTCCTTAGTCCCGTTCAAACTTCTCCTATTACATCCTACTTCTCAGTTTCCTACTTCTGCCTTTCTCCGAACATGTGTAAATATTTATACGTAGATATCTCTGCGTATGCATAGATGTATATTAAACGGGATTATATTATAAACATTTTAAAGTATAGTCATTCTTTATTAGACAAAAGTGTTATATTTTAATCACTTGTAATTGGATCCATGCTTCTTTAATTTGTAAAAAACAGTTATTAATTTTTATTTTTTTTAAATACTGCATGTCTTTGCTTATTAAATATTTTTGAAAATATTTGTGTACGTAAACATGTAAAGTATCCAACCGGACTGTGAATAGATACAAACTTCAAAGTTGATTTGCCAGCCAGCTGTAAACCTAAAATCCTCCTGACCACTTCCGGTCATAACCCCGTTATATTAAATAAACAAAAGAAATGTAACTATAAAAAACCCTAAAACGTTTAACAACACAACCCATGATGAGTTCAGTAAATGATGGAGACCACTGTGTTGTGGGGGTGGGTTGATAAGACACAGATAAATCCAGTGTGTTTCCATATTAGGGTATACACTTTAAAGAGGCTGGGTGTGCCCAAGAGATTACACTACTCTTTGAGATTGAACTACTCTACTCACACTTAGGTTAAATAGGACAATGAAAAAAATTTAAAAGAATTCTTTTAATAGAAGGATACAATTAGTCATTACTTGCTATCGTAGGCCGCGTTCATACTTACACGATATTAGACAAGCGATATGTCGTAAGTGATATACGATAAGCTATACGGATAGACAGTTCCATGAAATTTAAAGGGAGACGATAAAAAAGGTCTATACTCGCGCATTTTATCTCAATGACATATCCCTTGAAGTTCTATTCTTCTGTATCCTCAGCGATTTGTATCGTCCGATATTTTGATCTGTGAATATGATGGGAAGAGGATATGATTAGGTAAATGTTTTCATTAATCTAGTGAACGCTCATTTTTTTGTCATACAATGTCTAAACCAATTAATGGTATCTGTACCGCAGGTTGTCGCTTCGAGTTGAGTTTTAACCGTTTATTCGCTTTATTTTTAATTATTTCCAAAAATACGAGTTATCTTAAGCATCAATTTGGAAAAGAGAATGTTATGGGAAACGGGTAGATATTGGTAATCATTTAATCAAAAAATAAAAGTTTCAACTAACATTCCGAAGTATAGATGATATATGTTTGTTGAAATGTTTATTTCTGGATTAAATGATTACCGAAGTATACAGATTTCCTATAATCACATTCTCTTTTCCATACTAAAGCTCATGATAGTTTGTATTTTTAAGAAATATTTAAAGGGAAACAAATAAATATATAGAAATTGTTGTGACTGAACTCGAAGCAACAACATACGGAATAATTACCTAATAAACTACAATCACTACAACGTCTTCCCCATTAGAGCTCATTTTTGTAACTGAAGCTTTTCTTTACTTAAATAGTTCTTTACTTTTTATTATTGTTTAGTGCACTATTATTTTTTAAATTCTAAATATTATTAAAATATATATTAGTTTATAGCATTACTATGTTTCTGCTCCGATAAGGCCAGGTGTCCGATTCCCATAGGCATGATCCTCACACACTAGATCCACTGATCCTAGGATATGGTTCCATTGTTGGCCATGTACACCTGGCCACACAGGATGCATCATGCCCTGGTGAATTCCGCACTAAATTTGAATATTGAGTAAAAATACTCGAACAAACTTTAAT
The DNA here is from genome assembly GCA_964056705.1 of Troilus luridus. NCBI lineage: Eukaryota > Metazoa > Arthropoda > Insecta > Hemiptera > Pentatomidae > Troilus > Troilus luridus. The sequence continues at coordinate 43,901,167 of OZ057417.1, read as the reverse complement.
CTTTAGTTAAAATACATTATTCCGAGCATTCTTAATCTAAAACAATAAGCCCAGATGTTATCTTTGTTAGTTTCCCTTATCTATTTTACTGTAATACAACAACCTGATGCGACAGGATCAAGAAGCTTGCAACAATTCAACGAATCCCAATAGGAACTGTGTTTATTGATCTGATTTGTTGTTAAATAAAATAAAAACCTAACATAATTAACAATTCAAAGTTTCTATTTATCACATTCATGGACCTTATACAGTTGTTATTTTTTTAAAGTTACATACATAATTTTATATATTAATTTCATGCTCATTTTTTCCTTCTCTGTAAGTCCTTCATGTCGATATAACTGTTTAATAATCTGTATTATTATTATTATTTCATTTTTTCTCAGCCCTAATGATTGCCTATAACATAAGCAGAAACCATGGTACATATTAAGAATTAAATTGTTTCATATATCTTAATAGTTTGGTAATCCCACCTTCCATTGGCATTTGGAGACGCGGCTAGGAAAGGGGTCAGAGGCCTCGCGGACTCCTGCTTTGCCCTCACTCCTGGGGAAGAAGCTTAGTTCGGGGACCCCCAGGAAAATTGTAAATAGTGTAATTATGGTATGAATGTAAGCAATTATTTTTTTTTATTTTTTTTTTTTTTAATTTATTTACTGATATTTACAACTGTATAAAAAAAAAATACATCTAGTAAATGGGCTAAGCGATACAAAATGACATGTGAAAATGACATGTAGAGAAACTACCCACTGGTAGTACTCAAATCACAAGTTCAACTAAGAAGTCACGGGGCCATCTTCTTTTCAGACGCCTCGGAGGATTATCGGGAATTGAAGAGGAAGCTAGGTTTAAAACCAGAGGGTTTGAGTGGAAATGAAGTTTGTTATGAAAGGATAGATAGCGGTTTCGGGCCAGATCAGCAACAAATGGGACATTAAGGTCGTTATGGATAATTTTATTCTTAACAAAATAAGGAGCATTAAGGATTTTACGAAGGATTTTGGATTGTAGGGATTGGATACGAGAGGAATTCGATGGCTTAGTGGAGCCCCAAAGCTCTACTCCGTAAGTCCAAATAGGTCGTATGATGGTCATGTAGATGAGTCTTTTGTAATTAACTGGGAGCTTAGAGCGTTTGTCTAGTAAGTGTTGAAGTAGCCTCAAACGTCGAGCGGTTTCTTGTCTTTTCAGTCTCGTGTGAGGATATTTTATTTTTAAACTTTATTTTTATTACATTTTCGCATTTATTTTGTTTTATTATACCGCATGTATATATCTTTATTACATTTATTTATTTTATTTTTGTTTTGTTTTTATGGAATGATTGTATACCTACTCAGCACTATTACTTATTGCCCACGAATGGCAGATTGTAATAATTCAATAAAGTAAAAATAAAAAAAGTTTGGTAATCTATTAGATATTGATATATAACCTATAATATAGAAATTAACGGTACAACCTACTATGTAAATGATGGTATGAAGCCCGGCAGGTGGCTTAAGGAATTTTTAAAAGAAGAAAAAAATCCTTTGTTATGCGTTAACGAGACGTGAACTGTAGGTGCCAAGCATGTGAGGTGTCTGGTACTCGTTAAAGATCCATATCATAATTAGGCTCTAATGTTGCATTGACCGATTAGAAATGGAAACATATAACATTTAAAGTAATGTTAAATGGATAAGCAAAAAAAGATTATTTATGAATAATGTTATTTTACGACATATTGTTTTATATAGTGGATGTCAGTGCGATAACACCTTTTTTTAAGGATCTTTATAAGAAAGATTTGTTAATAAAAAACAAGAATTTCCATGATAGGCGTAAAAAAAAATTTGAAGAACGAAAATCTGTTTTTTGTTGATCATCCACACGTCCTGCTGCTACTGGATCGACTTTCTAATTACTTCTCTGGTTCTCACGTACTGCAATTACAAGTTGAAGGTACTCCGTTAAGCGCTATCGGTCCAAGTGGTGTAGAAAAGCGCTCTGAGGAATTGCACAAATACATCTTTGATGAGGTTTGCTCCCTAAGTGAATTTTACCCTCCCCTAGCTTGGACTTCCCGCTGCGTCGACTCTGCTAAGTGTCCTCACCCTCTTCGGACGTCTACCCATTGTTTGTGTATCGGTTGGAAAGGACCGAGGGTGTTTTTTCTATTTGGAGTGGAGAGGGTCCAAGTTAAATTTCGGCTATGTAATCGCCGTTTAATGATCAACAGATGGATGCTCTTATGGCACAAAGGTTCCCTTTGACAAGAGCCTTGATGGACAAGGAAATAATAGCGCTTCAAGCACAACCGGTTGTAGCCGTCATGTGGTCAAAGTCAACTCTTGCAAGGCGCTATGAACTTTAAATCGAATTCAAATCCGTTCAATTGGTATTCAACGGAATATAGATACCTTTCAGAACTGGTAGTGGAATTTTACTTTTATGCATGGGGGGGGGGGAGTAGCATGTTAGTTAGAAGGTTCCGAGTTTCAATCCGGCTTTGCCAGATAAATTATTTAATAAGTCAGAAGCCATAAAGTAATCCTGATTTGCATATCCTCCTTTGACTCTACCATTCTATATTAAGAGGGTTGTTTTCATTAGAAGGAAAAATGACTATCAATCGTGATGCAGGCGAATCACCCCTCTTAGAAACAGCTAAGTCTCTATCATGTACTTTAACCCATGATTCTTCATGTTATGTTGTGGAACTGTGTTGAAGTACTGTTGTAATGGAAGATTACTTATTTTTTTGTTATTCTGCTCATAATTTATTCTTTTATGTTTTTCTTCTAGCGTTGATATTGGTATTTAGGCCTGTGGTGAATTAGTTATCTGGGTTCGCTGCCCAAAAGGTGGTATCTAGATTCATTTTATGCTTCTTCAAAGCAGCTAGGTCTCTGATTATTTTCAGTATCAAAGTATTAGTTCATGGAGGTGTATGGACTTGTGGTGTAGTGGTTAAAATAACATTCTACTCCCTCTCCTCAGATCGCGGGTTCATAGCCCAATACATCCTTGGTTATGCCATCCTTCGGAAGGGACGTAAAATGGGAATCACGAGCCTGTTTCAGATACTCGTTAAACATCTTTATCATATATATGCCTGGATTGATATAATTTAGGACCACTGCAGCATCTTCCGATTAGCGAAAGTAGCGTAAAATAAATAACCAACCAACATTAAACGGTATACTTCATTACTGTCTGATTCATATTTGACACTTCACAAGTATCTATTCCTTATAATATGTTTAATAATTATTCATTTTTATCATCTAGATGTATTATTCTTTATAGTATATAAGATTATATATATATGACTGTTGTGGGTTTCAATTCGACCTCATCACACTCCCCAAGTACGTTATTCAGGTTTCTCCCTTCTCTAGTGGGGGGTAGGGTGGAGGCAAAAAACTTTTGTGGAATGATTCTCGTAGATCCTCATTGAGGCGGTGGTACTAAAGCTCACGTGGTCTCTGTTAGAGCGCCATAGGCATTTGTCATTGTCAGGAGTCGCTCGTGTTAGGACTTTACTGCCGTCTGCTAGAGTGAAGGGACGACTTCGGTTAAAAGGGTCTTGTCTTCCCTTTACTGGTTCAAGGTCTTAGTATCCAGCTTCTCGTTCCTGGATAACTAAAAACCACAATTATATTTTAAATTAGAAAGAAAAGGTCCGGATGGAGTTCAAAAAAATTCTCTTCAGTAGGGAGAACCGTTTATTGGAAAGCCTTCGACCACAAAGGACAGCCCTTAATTATGGATGTTGAAAATTACAATAAAATGTGGGAGTAAACGATGAGTATAAAGGGGAATAAAAACAGTGTCAACATGGGAAAGGTTGAATAAGGAGTGAAATTATATGAAAGAGGATGAAACATGGTTTTTCGGAATTGAAAAAAAATACTTTTTTTAAGAAAAATGGTATTAGTTCGGCAAGTTGTAGCTGCGAATTAAGTCACAAGTTTTAACTTTTCATTTTTTTCCTTTTTAATATTCCCCTAAAATTAAAATAATCGTGAGTTTTAATATGGAAAAAAAAGAATGTAATTATGAGAAATGTGCAGATTCCAGTAATCGTTTCATCAAGAAAAATGCGTTTCTACTAAAATTTCTAATAAATGTGGTGTTATATGTCTGTTGAAACGAAAGTTGAGGGCATATTAACTATTAAGGAATTTATTCAAGCCCATCTCATCCTCCACGACAATATTACTTCAATTATGTTGAATAATATTAGTTAAGCTTATATATATAAAAATATATATATATACATATATATGAGGAAGAAAATGGTCCGAATGTAGATTAAAAAAAATTTCGAACCGGGAGAACCGCAGGGCTAAATATAAGAAATACAGACAAATTAAAATTATGCATGGAAAATATTAAAAATAAATATAGGCATCAAGGTATCTGAGTGATAAAACAAAATAAAAATAGGGTATTACATATAGATCTAATTGAGATGGTGAAATACTTTGTTAATAATAATACTTAAAGTTTCTTTCTTGGTGAAAGGATTACCAAAATACATATTTTCCTGCAACCATTGAGTAATGCTATCCATTACTCAACTAAAACTGGTGTGGAAAGTCCCACTTTCCCCCACTAATGAGGGAAATTTACTTTCCCCCAATAGTGAGGGAAAGTAACAGCCACCTAGATCGAATTTGACAATCAGCACTCTGTTACTTTAAATGTTAAATGGCGGTATCATAATATTATTCATTTTTTATTCCTAAAATGTTAAAATAAATAATTTTAAAACTTTCATATTTAATTCAAGATAGATTTTATTTATTTTGAAGCGAATTTTATAGAAATATTAAATATAACCTTAAATGTATTAGAAACCTTCACACATCAGAAATTTGGAGATCTAGCATTAGCATTACCTATAAACCATAAAGCATTACCTATAAACTACATTAGTGTAGTTTTGAAGTCAGATATGAAGAGAAATATAAATCAAGATATAAAAATTTATTATAAATTGGACTCAATTCTTTAGAATTTATAAATTGGGAAAGAGAAAACCATTTTCCAGACATTATTTATTCTTAGTCCTTATAAATCATTTAAGACGTTTCGACAGCACTGTGTCATTTTCAATCCTTTAAATTTAGTTCTCTGCATCAGTACAATTCTTTTATATAACTTCATAACATTTATAAGTCTAAAAATTCTGTTGAAAAACAATAATATTTAAATTAAATACATAATTTAATAATATAATAATGTGTCCAAATAACTAGCAACAATTTAAGTATAGATACCTCAAAGTCATATTTATTTTTAAAATTTTCTATAAAACTCTAGGGGATCATCTATCCTCCGTGGTCAAGATAATATTACATTAAAAACCAAACTTTGATCCTTGAAAGACTAGATTACTTTTAAGTACTTTTGAATATTTAAAAAAAATAAATATATTAAATTATGTCTCAAATAAAAATATCTACAAAACAACAACTTTTATTTAAAATTTTATTTTTAAATATTTCATTATATCCTTTAATGAAATTATGAAAATTTATGAATTATTACATGGAAAATATATTTTATAAGTATATTAGTAGTTAATAGGGTCAGGTTATTTTACTCTATCTGATATATTTATAGAGCAATATTATTGTTTATAGGCGGTATTATAATATTATTCATTTTATATTCATAAAATGTTGAAATAAATAATTTTAGAACTATTTTATATTTAATTCAAGATAGATTATATTTATTTGGAAGCGATTTTATAGAAATATTTAATATAACCGTAAATGTATTAAAACCTTCACACATCAGAAATTCGGAGATCTAGCATTAAAACAGTGATCAGACCACAAGCAAAATAAAAAATGGAAATAGATAGTGATGAATTCATATAATTTACTCAACCATTCATAAAAGAGCAGGCTGAACAAGCAATAAATCAAGTTTTACCAAAAAAATCTAAAGTCAGATATGAAGAGAAATATAAATATAAATCAAGATATAATAATATACGTTTATTTTATTTTTGTAAGTGCTATCAGAATATTATTTTCTAAATAATAATAAATAAATGTTTCAATGAGTAAACCGTCCTAGAGTTATAATTTGCATGGTTAGTTATATAAAATTGTAAGAGATAGCGCTAGTGTAGTTTTAACAAATCTAAGGTTTCACATTTAATTTCTCAATTTTTAAATGTTTGCAGGAAAAATGTAATATTTAGCACTTGAGAAAAGTGTTTATAACACCCTCGTTCAATTACAATTAATTGAAATTCGTTGTGTATATTCAGTAGGTCTGAGAATAGGATGTAAACTATTTTTCATACCCCTAAGTTAATTATTAATTATTATATACTATAGTTTGATATAAGATAAATAAAATGCGAAATCAAAAATCTATTATATTCGTTTTTTCATTCATTCATTATTCTTGATTTCTTGATATATTGCCTATTTTCGTGATGCAAAGAACGTTACAAATTATTTCCATTTTTAACATAGCCTCACTTAATGAACACCTCTTAGCTAAGTGGCTCGAAATAACGGAATCATTTTTCCTCTCTCGAAGTCCCTGAGTGTAGAAGTTAGCTCGTAAAGCAACTAACAGGTGGAAAAATGCCGCGTTGTGCTTTTCCATTTAGCGTCCCTACAGCTAAGGGCATAAGCCGTTGTCAACTCCCATTGTGGTCGGGAATATGTTGTCCGGAATGAGGAGGTGGTAAGAGGGAAAATTGAATTAGTTGAGCAACCTTCCTTCCTCTAGTTCCTTTACTTCATCAACTTCTTCCTTCTTTTTTTCTCCCGATGGTCCAGCGTAATTTCAAGTTAAAATATTTAATCTCCGCCAAAGGAGAAAAGTTTCGGTGTAAAAAAGTTAAGGAACCTTTTTCGGTATTCAACTTGGGTTTTTATGGAATGTAATAAATATTTTTCCTTTACCGAGATTTTTTTATTTATTTACCTTTTGAGGTTTTATATTTTTAATCAACAATACAGCCTAGTACCTAGAGTGTTGAGTTGCAATTCTGTTCAAATCAGGCTGTGGCAGATGAATTGTTTAATGTTTTTACAGCCATGGATTGCCTCTGTGGGCCTACAGTAGGGTATTCTGACCCTATTGTTGCTTATCCTTATAAAAGTTGGTACTCTTTATTCGGGGAAAATTTGGTGGTTGAGTGTGTTCTCGGACAAATCACCTCACTGCAAAACTATTTGAAACAGTAGTCTCTACAATATACTGAACCCTAGACCTTTTATGATAATAGGGTGTATACAAAAAAATGACCGTTTTATCAAATTCCAGAGTTCAAGTCTGTAAATATATTTGTTAGGTTTTATAGGCCAAAAACTGTTGGGTAATATTATTGCCCTTATAACAAGATCGAAAATCAATTATTATAATTATTTTATATTATTTTACATTCTTGTATTTTTATAATTTTTTATTCCCATTTATTTATATTTTATTGTGTTCACTCATTAAATTAAATTTTAAAGTATAAAAAAAAAAAGACCGTTTTATCAAATTCCAGAGTTCAAAAGTCTGTAAATATTTTAATCCTGTTTATTATTTACCAACACTTAATAACCCGTTTAGAGGATTCTGTAAGCTTGTTTACTAACACTGGACTTCTTCAAAAAAGCCTCAGTTTAGTTATTTATTTCAAAGAAGAAACATGACAGTGTCCTACGAAATTTTCGCAATTTTAAGGCATTACTGGAAAAAAAATTTCACAGCCGCTGAATCAAATCGTGAAATTATTAAATATGAAGGGGGAGGTGTCCTTGACCAGCGCACTGCGCGGCGTTTGTTTGAAAATTTTTAAAGTGGATATACGACGTTGGAAAGGAATGGGTCCGAACGACCATTAATGGGTATTGATGAGGTTCTGAAGGAAGCTGTAGAGTCAAATCCGTCCACAAGCACTCGCGAACTTGCCAAGGAGTGTTGTGTGTCGAAATATACTGATACTAAGTCGCCATTATTTACAGACATTTGAACTCTGTAATTTGATAAAACGGTCATTTTTTCATTTACCCTATTATAAAGATTAACTAGATATGTTTCCTTAATTTTTTTAAATTGATTTATTAACCTCTTAATGTGTTTTATATTTAACCAATAACATAGCTCAATCTTAGTGTGGGCAAAACATTGGACGTATAATTAAAAATAGTTCGCATGATTATTTTTAGGTAAAAAAGCTAATAAAAAAAAACCTGTACCTCTACAACCCGTGAACGGGTCTGGGGTTCAGTACATGGTAGAGACTGTACTATTTCATGGACAACGGTTCCGCAAGGAGGTGACTTGTCCTAGGTCACCCTCAACCACTAGATCCCCCCCCTTATTTTGGGTATCCTAGGATCAGGATAGGAGGGTCCTAGATCCCATATGATCCGTCTTCGGCTGCAAACAGACTAAATAAAAGTCTTACTCACAGCGGGATTGGAACCAGGATTTCCGGCATGTCAACTCAGTGCTCTACCACTGAGCCACTCCGCTCCCTAACGAAACTAATAAATTCGGAAAATACATGTAAAGAAAAAGTCCTCACCTTTTTTAAATTTATTTAACCATGATCAATATTATTAATTGTTTTATAATTACGAATTGAACATCGTCAGAATAACTTTGGTTTTTTAAAACAATCTTTTTTGTTCCTTTCAATGCAACCTTTTGAAATTAATAAATTAGTAAGCCATTGATTGTCAACAAAAAATTACAAACATGTGACATTTCTTCTTCAACATTTCCAATTGCGTTCTGACAATTATTTTTATAATTGCTATTCAATTCTCTTTAGACTCATAAATTCTTTGATAGGATAAAAACCATCTTATTGAGATATTTGTTTAAATAATTTACTATTTACCGATACATTTATTATTATAAATTTATTCCAAAAAATATAATTTATGGTTATTTTATAATCAGATTAGCGAAATATTTTATATTACCACTTTTTTTTTTTTTAGGATATGTTTATGCTATAAAGGTTTAAAAACAATGTTTTAAAAAACATTTCACAATTTTCAAGTGTAGTAAACTACATTAGGAACAATAAATATATGGTCAAAAATCGTCCACCAGGATTTTTTTACATTACTAAGGGAACTTATAATAAAATATAATTATTATAAAAGTTGTTATTTTTTGTTTTATTTTAATACATGAATTAATAGTATTAATTATTTAATCATTAAGAACCAATGCTTCTTAAGACTTTTTTGTTTTGGATAACTTAAACATATTATTATTATTAAGGTAATAAAATAATATTTGATAAAATAATTAACTCATCAAATATTAAATTAATAAAAAATGAAACTGCAGACAAATATAAATTGAATATATCTATTTAAATACTGGATATATAAAGTAAATACAATGCCGACAATAAACATTGGAAATCCCTGAACGACGTATGTTAATAGTTCGTCCTCGGAGCTTGAAAAATCGAATGCTACGAAGAGAAACTAATTTACATTGCACAAACATTTTCCGACCGGATGGAAAATCTGTTTTCCTAACCGATTTGAAGGTTACATCCTTTAGAAAAACCAATTTCCTTTCGACTTCCAAAACTGAAGAACAAATGTTGACAATGAACACATTAGCCAGCTCGATTGGAAAATTCCTAAAGCCGGGATTTATGTGCTTGGAAATTAGTTTTTGAATTAAGTTTAACCTAACTAAAAAGTTACTTATACTATTAAGTCCGGTACTTAGTAATGTTCCGATCCAACTGGGGATAGTAGAGAAGTAATTGAATATGTTAGGAAGTTTGAGGTTCAATGGAGCTTAAAACAAGGGGATTCCATTACACATATCTTATTATATTTAATATTTAAGTATGTAATGTTATCGAAGTTGACGCTAACCAAAAAGATTTATGGATCTTGGCGATAAGATGTAAATGTCCGGGTTCGCATATGATTTAATAATGAAAGAGTATAGAATAGAAAAATTGGCATATCTGAGGGTATAATACATGATAGAACAACTTCTGGAAGGTGGGTTTGAAGGTTTCCAGGTGTGAGACAAACTAGCAAGAACCAGCACAGAAAAAGAAGGTAGAATTAAAGAATTGAGTGAAAGGATGAAGAATTACTTATTTATTAGTTGCCTGTACCACTGCAACTCATGGAGGGTCTTGGGTTTAGTACGTATTAGAGACTATACTGGACAACGGTCGTGCAGGGAGGTGATTCGTCCTAGTTCACGGTACACCGCCAGATTCCCCCCTCCTTATTTTGGCCACATACTTTATAGAGATTGGATAGCACTCAGTTCTCCAGATCCTAGGTTATTATAAGATAAAAAAAAAAATCTGCCACAGCCGGATTTGAGCCCTGATCTTAGGTACGGCAACTCAATGCTCTCCAACCAAGCCAAACCTCTCCCCTTAAAGTTTTCTAGAAAAAAATGTTGCATAGAAGATTCAACATAGGATGGGTGATTTAGGTTACACAACGCAGAATGTGGGAACATGGGCTCAGTTATTTTTCTATATAATGATGAGCTTGTAGAGTAATAATGGTTTGTCACAAATGAATATATAAATATTTAATACACGCTCGAGAGGTAGCCCGAAACGTAAATGGGATAATAATGTTAAAGGATTTGATTGAGGACGGTTTTGGCCGATCCATCAAACAAAGTTAAGTTTTAAAACCTTGGTTTTTCTAAGCTTGTTATTATTAGCATAATATTTTAATCTATTCTTAATATTGATTTTACTTTAACATCTTATAAATAATTGCAAATATTTAAGTTTAGGAAATTAGCTCTTTTTTTCTGAAGAAAATGTCATTTATAATACATAAAAGGAGACAATGTATATATAATTGGTTTTTAAATTGACCCCAACTTGGCTGGAAATAAGGTTGATAACTATTCATGACGGAATGAATGTATTATGTCCAATATCAATGCCACGAAATGAAGCACATTTTTAAGCAAAATAGCGAATAAGTTTACAAAATATTCTTCTATAGATAATTCATAAAATAAATAACAAATTTATTTTTCTTTATTATTGGAACTCCCCCTGTACAAAATACATTATGCTCCAATTTTCAGTAACTTTGAGTTCTGACAGAAAATTGTTTATTCTGACCCAATCATGGAGGCAGATTACTTCATTGCACAACCTTTGGCCTTGAGGCAATGTTATAACGAACTACTTACAAAACAAAAAAATCAGTTGTAGTAGTATGTGATTTTTTTATCATTATTTATTTTTATTGTTTCGATGGACTTTTTCATAATAAAAAATAGTTATCTACCATTAATTCTACTTGATTAATTTTACTAATTTAAAGGGTTTCCCAAATTTGAGTGGTATATATCATTTAGGTATATATAATTCATCCATATTTTTTGCAGATATTTATAATTTTAAATAACCCATTTACATAAAATAAAATAAATTAACTATTATACCCTTTTTATTATCATGTAGGACTAATAAACCTTCCTATTAGTATTATAACATTATAGGAAAAATTCCTGTTTTGGAAATTCTTAAGTTTGTATTTTTTTCACCATTCCTCTTAATAAATATGAATAAATATTTATATTCGAATATAATTTTATCCGGTTTTTGAGATTCAAGCAATGAATGTTAAATAAACTTTTGGCCTAATATCTTCGTAAAATCTATTTTTTTATTTAACCAAATGCAATGCTTTAAATACCGATCTTTAATGTATGGATTGGTACTAATTTTTCTTGACAATTATATTAGGTTTAAGTTAAAAATTATAATTTTTCGCATAGTCATTTTTATATTATTAATGAAAAAATATAATTAAACAATTACTGACTGAACTTCAAGAACCATAAAAAAAAAAGAAATATATATATATATATATATATATATATATATATATATATATATATATATATATATATATATGTGTGTGTGTGTGTGTTAAAATTAAAATGTTTATTAAATCGAATCATAAATTTATGGTATCTACGTATTAACTTTAAAAAAAAAGTTTGATATTAACCAATTCCTTCTTTAAAAAAAAAATTAATTATTGAAATTTACAACTGTATTATAATAGACACCAAGAAAATAGAATAGCAAAAAGCAAAGAAACGAACCACAGGTAATCATACCTAATTCCTAAAATCTAAAATATAGTATTATTAATTTATCGTTTTATCTGTGAATAAACTATTATTCTATTGTTATTTTATTATAATAATTATATCGAAAGAAGGATCAATATTAAATTTTATTTAAAAATAAAATTATACAAGCAGTGTTTTGACCTTGGCGGTAGTGAAAGGAGACGCCGGCCAATCAGAGGCCATCTTTCAAATCGAATTAGCTTCCGTCACGGTTCAACGCCTCAGTTCTATTTCTCTATCTCAATTAGACACTTGGTAGTGAAGTTTTGATGTGTCTTTGTGTTACACATTATTGTAAAAAAGTGTTGATTCATTTATTAAACTGTTAATTTTTTTAAGTGTATTCAGTGCTTGATTGTTTTAATTAATATTTAGTTCAGTTTCAAAATCTGCCAGTTTTGAAGAACAAGGCGGATATGTGAGTTTCAAGAAAAAGAGCCATCTTGAAAATTTCTTCTGAAAGTTAAATTTATTTTAAATAATGCATGGTAATTATTTATTTGTTATTAATATTTTGTGTCAAGTGCTTTCTTGATGTATATAAAACACTTTTTATATAAGGTATATTATTTCCTTAACAAGATTAAATGCTTAATAAGTAATATTAATAATTTTTTAATATAAAAGGCTATATAATTTAGTAATTTTTAATATTTATTTTTTCTTATGCTTAATGGAATATGAACTACATATATCAGATTAAGTAGTTAAATAACGCAGCTTAGTTATTAAAATTTTCAATAATAATTAATATTTTATTTTTTTCTGAATCATTCTTATTTCCTAATTATTATTATTATTATTTTAATATAGTAATTAAAACTCCTTTATTCCCAAAAAATCATAAATTAGTTAATAGATCATTTATTTATAACAAAATAATCAAAATTCATAAATCTCCAAGTTTTAATGCTTTAAAAGATAAACTCATATTAAAGTCTTTATAATGTATATATGTACAAATTTTTCCTTTTTTATAATTAAATCTATCTGAATAACAAATTTTATTTTAGGTTAATTGAGTAAAGTTGGCTTTTAGGGAGTTAAGTTCTACTAAATGCTGTTTGCGAAAATTAGCATCCACCAAATTGACAGTGGTATTTCTAAACAACTTTTCTTTAAATACTTGATAAATTATTTTAATTTATTGAGCGAGTTCTTATTTTTTTAAATATTCATCAAATATTAACAATTACACATTTTACCTCAACGCTATAGAATAAGTATAGTCTTAAGAAAGTTGGAGTGCTACCGATGTGTAGTTTTTCATGCCATATTGTACATATTAGCACATTTACTTGTTATAATAGCATTATAGTTGTAAATATCATTAAATTAAATTAAATAAAAAGTCTTAAGAATAAGTTTAAACCTACGAATATAATAATCCACCACTGGTTTTTGCCAATGAATCTCATTCAAAAATTTGCTAAATTATTTGTACATTGATACAGTTCTCATGTCTTAGTTATTATTTATTGTTAATACATTTTTGTTAGATTTTCCATTTTTTTTCTTAATCATTAGGCTGAATATAAAATATGTTACTTCAGCGGGAAAGAAGGAGTTTAATTGGATTTATGGGGAATTAAATACAAATCATTGTTTGTGAATATGAGAATCCACCAAATTCACAATGAGAATTTTCACTAGTTTTTGCCTTCGAGACTCATTTAAAAAATTTCTAAATTATTTTATTTATGCAATGAATAAAGTTTAATGTATTTAAATGTTTATTTAGCGTTTATAATCTTTAAAGATATTAACAGTTTGAGAAAAATCCGGCTGTGGCAGATTTTACTTAATCTTTTAATGGATCTTTTTTGATCTGGGGCTCATCCAGCCTCTGTGCTACCCAAAATAAGGGAGGGGAATGGAGCGGTTGAGCGTGACAGAAATAGTCGTATTTCTGTATTTAAATGGTCATTTGTATTCCATATTCATGAGCTAACATTAGAAAAATATCAAAAAATTTGCTTTAATAATTCATTGAATATTGATAATATCTTTTTTGTTGTTTTTATCTTTCCTCCATATAGATTATAGAGATAATAAATAATCCGAACCCTTAGCCAGACTTCTTCTAGGATGAGAGAGACAATGATTGAGAATCCCAAGTCGTGGAATCCGACGGCCGGCTAGTGGACCTCGTTTCAATTTCCTTCACTGTCTTTCCCAAAACGTTCAATTTCCGAAGCCCATGTTTATCAATTTCTTTTTAATCTGCTCCCATCCTTCGCCCTGTCCGGTCCCTCTTGAAAAATAACCGAGACAGCAGAACTTGTGTTTGTATGGTCCTTGAGGGGAGAATACGGGAATGTTCCCTTAGGAGGAGATTGGCAATCTTGAAGAATGTATATCTATATAACAAAAAATTACAGTCTATATTCTTTGTAAAAATTCAAATATATTGTAAATTTGAAATATGTTTAAACCCTACCAGATTTATAAAGTTATTGTGGCATGATTGCTGGTCAATCAATTTGTAACCTGTAATCCATTTCAAGTTCTTATTAATTTTGTTACTCGTTATATTTGCTTTTTATAATTTTTTTCGGTATTTGTTACAAAGGTAGTCTCTTCGAGTTGAGCCACGTTAAGTCTTAACTGTTTTTTCGTTTCATTTTTAATATTTTACAATAATAAAAGTTATCGAATACGATATTGCCTTAATTTCTTTGATAGTTAAAGACATTAATTAAATCTTTCATTGATCAAGCTCCATATATTATAATTTTTTTCGGGGGGGGATTTTTTCCGAAGGTTGTCGCTTCGAGTTGAGTTACAAGTTTATTCGCTTTATTTTTAATATTTTCTTAAAATACAAGTCATCGCGAGCTTTAGTATGGAAAATAGAATGTAATTATAGGTGATGAGTAGATTTCGGCAGTTATTTCATCTAGAAATAAAAGTTTCAAATAACATTTCGATGTATAGATGATATATGTTTGTCGAAACGTTTATTTCTAGATAAAGTGACCACCGAAGTATACACATTTCCCATAATTACATTATTTTTTTTTTCTATTTATTATTAATAACTTAATGATTTACATTAACTTTTCGTCGGCTTCGTTTAAGCCATGCACTTACCAATATATTTTATTCCTTTATGATATGAACAATAAATAAATAATGATTTTTAGCGGCTTTAGAACTTTAGAGTAATAAATTAAGTGATTATATTTATATATTGATAAAGCATTTTATTTATTCAAATCCTTCCTACTTAGAATATTGTCCCTTACAGGTCGAAACAGGTTCGTACCCCAGTTCTTATATCTCAGTGCTGCCCAAGCTGTGAAACGATGAACATCAAATAATAGTTTTTTTATTGCTTATATTTCGTGTATATTAAATCTACATTTGAATCAAATAACTGAAGAAATGACGGAAATCTTTATTTTAAACGTAAAAATGAGGAAACGATTTATTTCGCAAGTTTTTAGTATCAACCATTTCTTAATAAAGAAAACTCGAGCAAGAGAACTGGTGGTGTATTATTTTCCTGTTATACGTACTAAACATTTTATAATAGTTCAATTAAGTGTAATTTTAAAATTAAAATACATTCTGAGCAGCTGTTTTGTATTCCATCTCCTCTGAACATTGTACCCTACAGGTCGGTGCAGGTTCGTACCCAGTACTTCGATATCAGTGTTGGCCGAGCTCTGAACCTATTCATGTCGGAGTAAATCTTATAGTCATTGTTAATATATTCAGTATATTTCATCTACTGCTGAATTATTAACTTAAATATCTTAAGAAATGACGGGAAATGTTATTTCAAACGTAGAAATGAGGTAACAATTTATTTTACAATAATTATTATTTCACGTAATGTTAACCATTTCATAACGAGAACACTTGAGCAAGTGAACTGGTGGTGTATTATTTTCCTATTGTATGTACTAAAATTTTTATAATAATTCAATTAAGTATAGTTTTTAAATTAAAATTCATTCTGAGCAGCTGTTTTATTTTCTCCTACTTTGAACATTGTGCCCAACAGCTCGGTGCAGGTTCGTATCATTAGCTTATCGTTCGTATCATTATCATTAGCTTTAGTATGGAGAACAAAATCTAATTATGTTTATACTTCTGTTATCATTTCATCTAGAAACGAACGTTTCAACAAAAATATACATATCATCTGTACTCTGAAATGTTAGTTGAAACTTTTATTTCTGAAATTACTACCGAAGTATACACATATCCCATAATTACAATCTCTTTTCCATATTATAGCTCACGATAACTTTTTTGTTAAATATTAAAAATGAAACGAATAAAGAGCTAAAACTTATTGTAACTCAACTCGAAGTGACAGCCTGCGGAACATATTCCCTAACGGTATAATATTAAATACTAAATAATTTTTATAAAAATGTATACTCTCGTTTGTTTGTTTTTTTGCATTTTGTTACAAGATGTTTGATTTCTTACCTCTTCAATAAATTTAAAAGTCTTTTTTTTATTTTATTTGTGTTTTTGTAAGTTTATTTGTATCAATAAATTTACTAGAAGTAAAGAAGGTATCTCTTTTTTCTGTAGGAAACTTGCCTTAATATGGCTTAAAAACCCTAATAAAATGCTTCAAACTTGGTTTTGATCTCACCGGATATTAAGGGGGGTATTAAAATGCAATGAAATCTAAACATTCCTAGCAAAATGTGTTTTCAGATGAAATTTCAATCCAGTTTGTTGCATTCATGGCACGATGTTATATTTGTAACCCCAGCTTGATGACATAGCCACAGATATGCCTGTATGTTTTCCATTGATAGTAATGACACGTTGCCACATTCTGGGTGATATATCCTATTTCGATTCATGTGCTCTGGGATACGGCATGCAATGCATTTGCAATGGGTAGCGCATCTAGGTCAATAATTGCACAATCTGTTCCTATCTTACCTCCTCTGATCAAGTCATAACCTTCTGCTTTGTCGGTTATCGTATGAATTATGATAGTTTAATTAATTAAAGTCAATAATCCTGTTGTTTAATATAAATCTATGTTACTCACAAAAAAAAAATGTACAAAAGTATCGATTTAAAAGCTTAAGATATTTCATTCCAAATATAACTTATATTAACATTATGTTTATTCATGTGGAATGTACAGTGATTGATTTGTTTTTCTTTTCTTTATTTTTTTATGAATTAAGATTTTGCTACTTGTGTGTTAACGCCACCGCAGTTATTTTTCCCTACTTGTTCGCATGCGCTAGCGGTTACATTTTGTAACCGTTATATTTCTAACACCTGATTTCTGATATGTTCGTTCTTGTTTGCTGAGTTTTGTTTGTTGCTGATTTGTTCTAGACTCATTGTTGTTATTATTTTATTTATTTATTTAATTATTATTAGATTTGTTGTTATTATTTCGCTAATTTTTGTGCTACGAAAATCAGTCTTTGGGATTTGACAAAAACAGAAGAAGAAGCAACTGTATTTTTCCAGGAGAATATTTTACCAATTTTCCACCGAAATCCGATTAACCACTTTCTTTTTTAATAAATCATTTGGATTTTCATTATTTTCATATTAAATTATTTGATTTTTCATATTTTCATTATTTTAATTGTTCATGATATATTCCAATTGTAAATAAATTATTTTGATTTGTAATTGTTGACGATTATTTAAAAAATTTAAAATTCAAACCCCAATAAATAGATTTAATAATCTAATAATAATAAGATAAATGTTTTAGAAATATAACGATTACAAAATGTACAAAATGTAACGCGCATGCGAACAAGTAGGGAAAAATAACTGGGGTGGTGTTAACACACAAGTACCAAGATTTTTTTTTGTCTGCCTTGTTTTATCTTTTTAGTCTGTTTGTAGTATATTGTTGTCTAGTATTTGTTATTAAACAAATCAAGTCGACAGGGATCGTAGTGGATCAGTGGTAGAGTGCTGAGTTGACGTACCGAAAGTCCTGGGCTCAAATGCTCGCTGGCAGAGTTTTATTTAAACAGTTAGCGGCCGAAAATGGATCCTAAGGGATCTATGACCCACCTGAAGCTCACCAAGCCACTATAAAGTGGGTACCCAAAATAAGGGGGAAATCTAGCGGTTGAGCGTGATTTAGGACATATCACCTTCCTGCACAACCGTTGTCTAAGAAAACAGTTAAACACTCCAAGAACTAGTCTCTACCCCAAGACCCTTTATGAGTTTTAGTGGTACAGTTGTTTTTTTTTTTGTTTTTTTTTATTTAATTCAATGATATTTACAACTATAATGGTATTATATCAAGTAAATGTGCAAAAATGTAGAATATGACATGAAAACACTTGTGGAGAAACTACCCATCGATAGCACTCCAATAAAGTTCTATATTAGATGATCTCGAGGCCATCTTCTTTTCAGGCGCCTCGGAGGGTTATCGGGAATAGTATGGGAAGCAAGCTGAGAGACTAGCGGATTCAAGTGCGTATGGAGCTTGTTATGGAAGGATAGGTATCTAGTTTGGGCCAAATCAGTAACATATGGGATATTAAGATCATGATGGATGAGTTTGTTTGTGACATAATAAGGAGCATTGAGGATTTTACGAAGGATTTTGGATTGCAAGGATTGGATACGAGATGAATTGGATGGTTTAGTAGAGTCCCAAAGCTCAACTCCGTATGCCCAAATAGGTCTGATGACTGTCATGTAAATAAGTCTTTTGTAATTAATTGGTAGCTTAGAGCGTTTGTCCAGTAAGTGTTGAAGTAGGCGAAAACGTCGAGCAGTTTCTTGTCTTTTCAGTCTTGTATGAGGATTCCAAGTGAGACGTTTATCCAGATGGAGTCCTAGGTAACGTATCTGTTCGACAGGGTTCAGTGGTGTATTATTAAACGATACAGTAGGACAGGAATTCGTAGGTTTACGACGAAGGGTGAAGGTAATTTGATGGGATTTGTTAGGATTTATTTTAATCCTCCAATTTTGACACCATTCTTGTAGGTGTGAGATATGGGATTGAAGAGATTGGGATGCAACAAATGGATCCTTATTAACTGATAACACACATGTGTCATCAGCGTAAGTAGTGAGGACAGTGCTTGGATGGGTTGGGATGTCAGCTGTATATATCGTGTATAGGATGGGCCCCAGGATACTGCCTTGAGGAACACCGGCAGACTGGGTGAAGAGGGAAGAGTAGGAACAATTATGGTTTACTTTAAAGGTTCTATTACTGAGGTAGGAACTGATAATAAGGAAGTAAGTTGAAGGTAAGAATTTACGGAGTTTGTACAGCAGTCCTGGATGCCAGACTCGATCAAAAGCCTGCTCTACATCGAGAAAAGCTCCCGTGCAGTACATTCCGCGCTCTAATTGCAGATGAGACAACGTTCCCCACACGATGGCATTGCTGGATGGTGGAGTGTGATGTTCGGAAACCAAATAGGTGATCTGGGATTATTTGATTGGATTCTATGATAGGATGAAGACGTTTCAGAATGAGTTTTTCAAGTATTTTCCCCATTATGGGCAAGAGAGATATAGGACGATAAGAGGATGGGAGTTCTGGTGGTTTTTTAGGTTTTGGAATCATCTTAATTATGGATAATTTCCAGGAATCAGGAAAATATGTGGTGCGGAGTACGGCATTGTATATATATGTAAGGAGTAGGATCGCTTTCCGAGGAAGGCGTTTTAGAATCTGGGATGTGATTAGGTCGTGTCCAGGGGCTTTGTTGGCGGGTAATCTATGAATAATGTTTGATATTTCGGAAGGATGGAATGCTTTAGGAGGAGGGGACAACTGAAGAGGAATACTTAATTCTGCTCCAATGCATTCAGAGTGGGTTTGATTAAGGATATCTGGATGAGGGTTAAATGTTTTGAATAGGTGCTGGCCGAAAATTTGTGATTTTTCTTCATCAGATCTTGACCAGGTTTGGGATTCGGTTAAAAGTGGATGGTTGAATTTTTTATAGTTTAGGAGTTTTCTAGTGGTATTCCATAAGGATTTGTCAGTAGTACTGAGATTTTCTGTACGGTAATACAAATTTTGAATTTTGAATGTTCTGATCTCTGATTTTAATTTGTTGGTCAGTTTGGTATAATGACTCTTGTCCGATGGATATCTCGTGCGGTGCCACTTTGCTCTTGCCCGTCGTTTTTCTTTTAATAACTCGCGAATATGAAGTGGCCAGTTATTCTGTTGATAATGATTTTTACTTGGTAAAGTGTTATATTTTATATTGACTTGTATTGCTTCTGTTAGTTTGTCTATTGCAGAATTTATGTCTCCTTTTGTTTTAAGCGGAATTTTGAGGTCTAAATTATTTTCTAGATTTGATCGGAATTTATCCCAGTCTACACGTCCTGTAATCAGTCGGGGATGAGAGGGCTTAGGAATGGGAATCGAATGCACTTGAAGCAGAACTGGACTGTGATCAGAGGAAAGGTCATCCAGGGATTTTATAGCAGTTTGATTGCAGCAAATCTGTGAGGAAACAAATATATCTAGAATATCTGGACGTTTTTTGAGGGATGTAGGCCAATAAGTAGGGTTTATGGGTGCGAGGATAGAGAAACTATTTGAGGTTGAAATTTGGGATAAGATGCTACCACGGGAATTGGTTGTTTTTTTAAAAATATTTATTTCTAAGTTCATCGTTAATGAGTTTTTTCTACGAATCTAAAAATATTTTTTTTTTTTTATAACTTACCTCTGTCGACATAAAAAGAATAAATTATGTAAATATATCGTTTTTAATTATATATTGTTTCTAAATTATACTCTTCGCTGGTCCGATATCCATTTTATGATACTGTACACAACTTAAGGGGGGGGGGGTGTTAGGTTGCTTTGTAGAAGAACGCCGAAGATCCCGGTTTCGAATTTGGCTGTGAGAGATAAATTATTTAATCTCTTTAATAGTCATGGTTCTAACCTGTAGGATAACTGAAAGGGCTCACCCAGCATCTCCATATTTGGGAGCACCAGGGGTTTAGCGTGATCTTTAACAAATCACCTACAAACGTCCTAGAAACACTACATTCTATGCCATGAATAAATCTAAGACAATTGATGGCTGCAGGTTTGGTGTACAGTCCACGGGTTCTGTTGTGATACATGTATCTTTTAAATTTAATCCATAATCTTTTAATTCTGCCTTTTTTATGTTTTTTTTTTTATTTATTAATACAGAGATTTATTTTACTCTTCCAGTAAATTTATTTTACTCTCTTTATTTCGCGTTATAGGCGTCCCTTCAAAACGACAATGCTGCGTTAAAAACGTATCACCATACAAGAATGTAGCTCTTATTCTAGTTGAATTTATGAATACGTAATGTTGATGCGCTTGTATATCGTATCGCCTTCTCGTCTTGAGTTGGAGCATTTTCCTCGATTTTCTGTTTCATTTCCTCCTTTCTGTCGTTAGAGCTAATAATCTTTTGATCCGGGATAGTTGTGCTAGTTAAGATGGAACGTGGATTGTGTACGTAGTGCTGCGAATTTTGAACAATTTACAGTAGATAAGTTAAATAATGTCAATTTTCCTAACGAGTTATAATACAATCATTATTTACCTTATATCAAAAATTATTTACATGAAATATCGTTTTAAGTATTTTAATTACAAAAATTATAATCCTGTTTTTTTTAATTTGCTGATGCTAATAATTTCATAACTAGATAATATAAAATGATGGGTCCTGGTTCAAATCCAGCTGTAGCAGATAAATTATATTATCTCTTAACACTGACGTACCCTATGGGATTTACAGACCATCCTTTAGTTCATCTAGCCTCTATATAATGGTTACCCTTAATTGAGGAAAAGCCCTAAAGTTTAGCCTGATCTCGGATAAATCCCTGTACAACGTTAAAACAAGTTTAAAAAAAATTGAGTCCTGAACAAATTATATGTATTCAATTTGGTGGGGTGCTATATTTTAATTGTTGTAAATATTTTATAGACTGATATTGGTAAAATTAGAGGCATTATGAAGATATTTTAAAAGAACCCCACGCTTTTTAACGATAAAATGATTTTTTTTAAATTCGTCTATTGAATTAATTGAAGATTGCTTTTTAAATTATGTTTAACATAAAAATACACTTTAATACGCTTTTATTAAAGCGTGGTTTTTAGTGTTTGAACCATTATTTATTTTCTACTTTTTAGAAAAAAAATGTATTCTGTCGTGGATAACCTGTATTACTGTAAAGTTTCATCCAAATCCGTTTCAGTAGTTTTTGCGTGAAACAGTAACAAACATATATACAAACTTTCGCATTTATAATATTAGAAGGATGTATAGTATTTTTTTTTTAAACAACAACACCCACGCATATTTTCCAGTAAATTACTCACTTCAGCCATATCGTGCTGCTACAATGTGGTCTTGGGACAATGTGTTTAACTGCATCTCCCTTCCCCGAGACCGTTGCTTACCCCAGGGTGGACACCAGATTTAAGTTGTTAAAATGCGAGGGATCCAGGGAATGCTGACAATGCCTCGAGTTGGTCCGGGTTCCATTCCAAACTTCCGAAAGTTGTTTTAGCGCACTCACTAAACCATTCATGAGAAGTGTGGAGAGTCGTGGGGGGGCGTCGATGCTCCAACTTCTAACTCGTTGCCACTTTTTGGCGCCCGTGGCCTCTTTCATGTTTTATCGTCCGTATTTCTAGCCACAAGAAATAAATCTCTCTCTTTGTTTCTTCTTCCTAGTTTCTGGGGCTTCATGATTTAAGGATAAGCTCAGGTACGCGTTCGAAATGTGGAAAAGGTTGGGTTTTTCCTCTCTTTGTTATAATAAAATGCTCTCTAGTCTCTGAAATACTTCTTTAACATTGTCACACTCTGTCCTGAATGTACTTCTGGGCATCCTTTTTTTTAATTGACTGTTACTAAGTAATAAGTGGGACTTTTTCGTTACATGCAAATTGGTCACTTTCAGAAGAACCGTTGTCCATGAAAAAGTTGTTTCAGTACAGTCTCTACCATGTACTGAACCCCAGACCCCTTCACAGGTTGTAGTGGTACATGTTTTTTTTCTATAAAAAATGAAGGAAATCATTAATCCCAATTACTTTAAAACAACGACAATATAAAAATATTTAAAATTATAAAAACTTAATTATAACAATTAATAAAAAATAAAATAAAATAAATTAAAAGTATTAATTATTTAATAATTACAGTCAACTAATAATTATTCAACAATATTTAAAATGAATAGTTTAATTCAAACCAAGCTATGTTCAATGAATGATAAAGAAATAATGAATTCATATCGTGTTATATTTCATTTCACTTATTGAAACTTTATGATTAAATGTAAAATATAAATATTGGCGTTATTTTCAAATAACTGTGATTAATGAGTTACTTAGATTTTTAAAGGAAAAAAAACCTGTACCACTACAACCCGTGAAGGGGTCTTGGTTTCAGTACATGGCAGAGACTGTACTGTTTCATGTACAACGGTTCTGCAAGGAGGTGACTTGTCCTAGCTCACGGTCTACCTCCAGATTTTCCCCCTTATTTATAATATTTTATAGAGGCTGGGTGAGCCCCAGGAGGGTCCTAGATCATATATGATGCATCTCCGGCCGAAGACTAAATAAAAGTCTTACCCCCAACGGGATTTGAACCAGGATTTCCGGCATGGCTCTACCACTGACCCACTCCGCTCCTTCAATTTTTATAGACTGATTTAATAAGACTCAATTATCTAATTAGATTAATAATTATAAATGAATATTATTCTTTTTCCTCTGTATTTTAAAACAGTTTCTGCTGGAAATTGGTGTTTTACTAACCAAGCACAGTAGAGCGTTGATTATCCGAACTAATCTCGTCAGTTATGTTTGGGACAATCAAAAGTTTTTAAAAAACACATGCATGTAGTTTAAAAAAAGAAACAGAAGTTAATACAAATACTTACTTATTTGCATGATTTCTGGTAATGACACATCAGTTTAATTCCATTTTAACTTTCTGTTCGTGGCAGCTGTCTCATAGTTCTTTTAATTATTACAGTACTTGTTCAAGGCCGCTGGTTCGCAGCCCGCCAGGTAGCCCAAGGATTTTTAATAAAGTAAATTAGTTATGCCGTCCTTCGGATAGGATGCAAAATGGAGGTCCTGAGCCTATACCTTTTTTTCTGGATCGAGATAATTTAGGATTAACCCTGTACATTTTTTGATTATTCATACCAGCATAAAGTGACGTTAAATGAAAAACAAACATTTATAGAAGCATTAAATAATCGTTTTAGGAAAATTATCTTGGAACTAATTTTATAGGATCGGTAACGTTGATCTCTACTTATATGTTTCCCGCGAAGCTAGTTCGGATAATTGATCGTTCGGATAAGCGAAGTTCTACTTTACTTAGTAGAAGTAGAAGTATTCCCGCGGATTTCGCAGTAAGTCATTCTTCCTTAATAGCGTTGACATTTATACTCCCGAAGTGGAAAGGACTGTTCCCTATGATCAATATTTTTCGAGTGTCAATTTGCAAGACAGTTGGTAGTTCGCTTTGGCGGTAAACATTCCCTTCTTCTACCGAAAATAGGTTAAGTCACTGTTAGCCCAATTTGCGCCCTAGCGTTGCCTGAATAACCTCGGCCATTATGTAAGTTGTTTGTCAAAGCCCTGTGTAGGGCTCCTCATTTTATTTTCAAGTACCTTCTCTTTCTTTCTCTCCCTTTTTAGGCCCTTAGTGCCCTAGAGTTTATTAACCGGAGAGTAAAGGGCTGTCGAAACTGCATGTTTTATCTAGTTTTATTTTACCCGAGCTTCTACTGTTTTTGTTTTCTATTGAAGTAAAAACTTAAGGGCATCCTGTGGTCTAGTAATTAGCATAACAACCTACTAAGTCCAAGAGCGCGGTTCATAGCCCGGCAGGTGGCCCTAGGATTTTTAAAAGGAATAAAAAATCCTTGGTCCTTCGGAAGGGACGTTAATCGGGAGTCCCGAGCCTGTACTCGTTAAAAATCCCTATCCTAATTAAACCTTGATAGGTGAAATTTAGAGATCTAACTGTAGCATTGTCCGATTAGCCATAAAGTGACGTTAAATAGACAAACCGGTGAAAACTTATGGGTTCGCGTAAACGACATGCTTGTGACTGGTGACCCATAGCGGCCAGTGTATGATTTATATGTGTCCTCTTTAGTCGAAAGTTTATTTTAAATATTGAGTTTTATACGATCCAATTTAGTTAAAATGGGATTGATATAAAAATAATTATATTTAACTAAAATTTCGTTCTATAGCTATACTGAAACCAAGACTTGTTAAAAAGTATTTTTGAAGTGCAATCTTCTTTTGCCGTGTTTAGTGACTTTTGGTTGGGGATAAACTTATGGGTTCGCGTCAGCGACATGCTCGAGAATGGCGACACCTTGCGGCCTCTGCATGAGTTATACAATTTATTTTAACCAACTTTAGTTCAAAGGTTAGAATTCTATTGATATCAGAATAATTATATTGAACTAGAAGGTCGTATAGTTTTTGTGCAATTCATACTAATAATAACTTATTACATCAATAACTACTTAAAATCTTCGTTTTTTTTATTATTAGATTTTATTTATTATTGTGAAATGTCTTGTTTTATGAAATTATTGTATGTACAAATAATCTAAGTATAGTTAATAATAATAACTTAAAGATGATAATAGTGCTAGAAAATAAAAGTTCATTAACAACTATGTAAATACAGTAAATATAAGGTTTATATAATACAACAATATATTACTTATTATTTATAATAAATTATTGATATTTTTTATTGGGCTTGTGCAGGTCATCGTAAGTTTTGATTGATAAATAAACTACTTGAAAATGTATATAATCATGCTAGGAGTGTTGTAGTTGTGAAAACTAGAATAATATTAATCATTTAAATTTACGAATTATGAAATTTAAATAATTCAGACAATAATTGATTTTTTTTAAATTACATTTAGCTTGTTTGTTTAATTGTTAAATATTTGTTTATACTTTTTCCTTAAATTTTCATAACATGTGTATAAGAACCGTTACCCTTCTTTTGTTTCTAAATACAACCAATTTTTACGTAAATTATAAATATACATTATGAGCTTTACAAGGTTATTTAAAATTAAATACATAAACAAAAATAAAATACTAAAATTCTATCTTATGTGAAAGCACAATACATATTTTAGTATACAAGGAATATTAAATTAAGGGAAAAGAGTTAAATAAAAAAACAATTTTTCCTAATGGATCACAATGAATCTTTTATACACCTGACATTTAGGTGGTAAAAATGGTTAAATAAATTTTAAAAATGGTTAGAGGTTGTTTTAGGAATTTTATAATTCCCATGGTCTGAATGAGATCGGTAGATTTATTTTTATAAGTAATGGAGTTATTAATAATTATGTTGTGGAAAGAAAGCACCAATACATCGTTTTAAAAATAAGGTGAGTACAGCTGGCAGGTTATAGTAGAGGTTTAAATATTTTTGTTTTTCCTTTTATCTGTTTTTATAAGAAAAAAAGTCATTAAGAATTAAGAAAACATACGTTAATATTTTTTTTATTTACTCAAAATTCAAGAAAATTTTGTATCTTGACCCTTTCATGCCTAATGTAGCCGTTTGGCTACGAATTAAGAAAACATACGTTAATATTTTTTTTATTTACTCAAAATTCAAGAAAATTTTGTATTTTGACCCTTTGACCCTTTCATGCCTAATGTAGCCGTTTGGCGTTTGGCTACATCGGTTATGTACTCCTGTTAGCGTTTTAATGCTCAGTGTAGCCAGTATTTTACATGAATAGTTCCAGAATATGGCACAGATTGCACCACAGGCAAGCTGGTCTTTCTAACCTCAGTTTGGACGGATTATTGGATTATTTTTTGTTTTAAAAAATTGAAGAAAAAAAATGTTTTGGTTATTTAGGCCATTTTTAACAGAAAAATTCACAGGAGATATTTTTTATTATTTTATTTTCGCATGTTTTTTTCATATTTTATTTGGGCATGAAAGGGTCAAGAATTTTTATGCAAGTTTGAAGTTTAGCGAATGAATTTAAACTATAAAAGTATCTTTATAAAACATTGGAACAGAAAAAAAAATTCTCTAAATTTGCCCAGTACTTCTTTATTTCTGATATTCTGTATTGTTTATTTATTTGACGCTACTTTATTATTCTATGGCTAATCAGACGATGATGCAGTGAGATTCTTAAATTTTGTTCATCCTGGTACCTGACACAGGTTCTGGTACGCCACTTTACGTCCCCTCCGAAATACGGCATAATCAAGTTTTTTTTCTCTCCTTTTATTAACATAAAGGCTACCTGTTTATTATATTTTTAGGTAATAATTGACAAAACTCTCGTTTTGCCGAATTAATTACTTAGAAATTCGTTTTTATTTCTCCCTCATACATAAACCACTAGATATAGAAATTACTCTCAACACTACTGAACATTTAATCGATTAAAATGATCCCATGTATGAATAAACATGTTATTACGCCCATTACAGTCCTCCATTTTCGCTATCATATAGTCTGACCCAACGCTTCCATTAAGGTTGAAATTAACATTGTTAGCTACGTCATCGACATGAAATCCATAATGTTTGGTTGTTAATGCTCACAGAGGCCATATATGAGGCGGAAATATTTTTAAATTATAGTTAATCCGAAAAAACGTAATTTATCGTTAATTAATTATATACTAATTATATAATAATATATTATATTATCTATATTAATAATAATATATTAATTGAATTTTTAGTGGTATATATATACATTAATAATTTCTTTAATCTTTAGTTTTCTTCATAAGCTTATATGGGTTGAAAGTTCATAACGGAAATTTTATTTTTATTTTTTTTATAAAATAAAGACTAGCTTAAATGTTATGCCTTTTATTATATATTAATACGATGTTAAATTAAGAATCATTTAATTATATTAACATTAAACCAATGTCTACTTTCTGAACTGTACTAACTAATATTCATTTTTTTCTGTTTCAGGTATGTCACATAAACCAGAATTTCTTCTTGAAGGTATTTTAATTAGTTTTATTGTTTCACGAATTTATGGCAATTTCTTATTTATTGGTTATATAATTGAATATATTTTAAGTTATTATCAGAGTCACATTACAAGCTTTATGGGTTTTTAAAAATTATTTTTTAAATATTTAGATTTCATTTCTCTTAACTGAGTTTTTGGTATTTAGTTGGGTTTTTTTTTTTTATGGCTGATAATAAATAATTCCAGATGGATATTTGGTGTTTTATCATAACGTGTAAAGTTCTTGGGCTTAGTAATCAGCGAATTCCTAAAAAAGTTCCTAATAAGCGCTGTGCCGTCTTTGAAGCGTCTGAGAGGTAGACTGAGGCGTAGGTGGGAGGATTCCATTAAGCCGCGTATACACTTTCGGCCCGAATGAGCATTCGGTCGGCCTTATTTGCTCAGATGAGTACAAGGCGAGCCGAACGGTCCGCACTGCTCAGCCCGAGCCGAGTGTTCTCGGTACTTCAAAGTGACTACGCATTCGTTTCGTGCTCGGTGGTTACGGGGGAAAACTCGAGACGCCCTGAATGGCCGACCACTTGAGTAGTGAATTCGAACTACTCACGTTTTTTTTTTTTATGGTTTCCTGTATGCAAATATAGAAGAAACTGCCAACCAGAAGTTTTCTGTTCACGATGGTTGACAGGGCACAGGGCAGACTGGTTTCCGTGTTCGGTGTTCGGGACTCTGTCTTCCCGGCTGAGTGTTCATGTGGTACGTGGATGTGCAAAGGAATGCTTCCCCCTCCCGGAGAACAGTATGCTCATTCGGGGCGAATGCTCAAGTGTATACGCTGCTTTAAGAGTGGCCCCGTGGGCGAAAGTTAGTAAACAAAGTGTGGTGGTATCTGTATCGAGCCTTCGGGTTCGCTAAGACTTATTATTGTTATTTTATGATTATTTGTATATTCTTTTCTTTATTTATAATATCTTATTGGAGTTATAGTCCTTGAAGCATCAATTTCTCAATGTTTTTTTCTTTTTTCCAATTTGAATAGAATTTTACATAATTATTAATAATTATTTAATTAAAAAGTTGAAGAATATTTGGCTATTAGAAGCGCGTGGACAATTAATAATTAATTATAAAAATACCATTTCTGAATAACTGTTCCCACTGACATATCTCTCTGGAAGGGAATTTATTATAATTATAATTTAGAATATAGAATTTATTATAATTATATATTATAGTTTCTAATTATATTATCAAACTAGCTTTTGCCCGCGACTTCGTCCGCGTTGATTTTAATTAGAAATTTATGTTGAGTTTAAGCGGAGAGTAAACGTTGAATTCCATAAATGAACTCCATATTATAAATAATGACTTAAAGCATTTTTGAATTCAGCCAGTCTACCACTGCTTATCCCGTTGTTGATAGATTTTAATAAAGTTGCCTATTAAATATTAAATGGCATAATTACAGAACTATCGATAAGTTTTCTATTGAAATCCACCATGTTCCATCCAAAGATGTAATATTATACAATTTTGCAAAATCTTGAATAGATAACATGATACGATTATAATGATTAAATATTATCTCGTATTTTAAACTTTTAGGGGTCGATTTTCAAAAAAAACAAAAAAAAACACATATGTCTTTATTTTTAATGTAGAAGCTAAAGGGGCGAATTTTCAAGAATCCTTTCTTAGTGCGCGTTGGCCTTGTAAAATGTACCTACTGTCAAAATTTCAAGTCTGTAGCTTATGCCGTTTCGGCTCTGCGAAGATCATTTCAGTCAGGACGAACTTTTTTATATATATATGTATCTTATATGGATTCGTTTGTATTTTATTATTATATTTTGTTATGTTATATCATTTTAAAATCGATCGAGGTTCATTAAAAATTCTTGTACATTTAATTCATCAACATTAAAATTTTTAATGATTTTATATTTTTATTTATATGTTGAGGAGCGGAGTGGCTCAATGTTAGAGTGCTGAGTTGCCATGCTGTAGGTACTTGATTCAATTCCCGGTCGCTTGCAAACTTTTATTTAATCTGTTAGCGGACGGATGTCGATCCTATGGGATCTAGTTGCCTTTTGTGGCTCACCCAGCCTCTGTAAAGTGGGTACGCAAAATAAGAGGGGGAATATAGGACAAATCACCTTTTTGCCCAAACGTTGTCCTAGAAGCAGTACAGTCTCTACCATGTACTGTTTCCTC
Source organism: Troilus luridus (assembly GCA_964056705.1). Lineage (NCBI taxonomy): Eukaryota > Metazoa > Arthropoda > Insecta > Hemiptera > Pentatomidae > Troilus > Troilus luridus. The sequence goes on along the minus strand of OZ057417.1, from coordinate 43,870,802 downwards.
TAAGCCCTAGACCGTTCACTGGTTGTAGTGGTACAGGTTTATGTATATCTTACTTACATTAGTATCGTTTATAATTAATAACTCTTAAGTTAAAATTTGTTTAGCTAATTTAAAACAGTGTAATTATTAATTTAATTCAGTTAGATTTTAATATTAAATCATTTTTTAGTTTCAATCTTATGTAATAAAATCTATCCATTTATGCCTAAGAGGTAGAATATTTCACTCGATAATCTTTGATGGAGGAACAGCTTTGCGCGAAAAGTATTTTATATGTAAGAGACGACTTACTAACGTCTTTTTAAATCGTGTTTTCCCTCACAAACAAAATTCCTGTTAAACCCCTTAAGATGAAAAAGTAGAAAAATATTTTACTTTACGTTAGGAATTTTTATAACCTTATTTTGACACATTTAATTCATTGGTTTTATAAAATATATAGCTAACGTTTATAACCAATTTAGATAAGTAAAAATAAAAAAGTGCTATTATACTTTTATTTTAATATTGTTTATAAAATATTTAAATAATTATTTATAATTTTGTTTGGTAATTAATTTTTATATATTTTTAGTTCCGTAATTAAGCTGAAATATAAGAAGATTTGTTAAGAATAATATTATCACATGTTTTATTTATTCGTTTTTATTTTTTGTTGTTTATTTAACGTCACTTTATGCTGCTATGGCTAATCGGAAGATGCAACAGTGGCTGCTCTAAATTTTGCCTATCCAGGTATAATCAGGTTTAAAAATAATTTTTTTTAAATTGAAAACTGTACAGTAAATAAAAATTATATCCCTCTTATCAGTCCCTGAAATTACATTACATTCCACACTTGTAAAGAATACTTTTTTTTTTGTAGTGTGGCCTTTAATTTAATTAAATAAATAAAAACAGTCCAATACAATCAAAATTTTATTTATTATTATAAATAATAATATCGAATAATTAAAATATTGAACAAGCGTAGGGGCTAAAACCGTTTATTCTGCCCGAGTTCCTAGTGATGTGTCGACTACAGAAAAAATAAATTGTTAACAAAAACTTAATCGTTAAATATGTAGGGTTGAATTGTTCTGACTCTCAGTTTAAATTTCTTTTTTCTCCCTGTTCATTCTTTATAGAACCAAGTTAAAAATTTAAAATTTTTAATAAGTATCGGTAGATAATATAAAATTCTTTAAAGTTAAATCAATATATTATTAGAATAGGGATTTTTATCGAGTAACTGACAACTTACAGACTGGGGACCGGTATTTTACGTCCCCTCGGAAGGACGGAACAAACAAGGATTTTACACTTCAAAGTAGAGCACTGATAAATGCTGTACCGAAGGTTTAAGCCGTGGTTGGACCCTATGGAAATTAAAGACCCTCTTGGGCTTACCCTGCCTCTGCAAAATGGATATTTGGCAGTTTACGTGATCTGAGATAAATTACCTCCACAACTGTTGTCATTGAAACCGTACATTCTCTACCATGTACTGAACCTAAGGTCCTTCGTGAGCTGTAGTGGTATTGTTGGTTAAATTATAAATATTATTTACTTTCCTCGCCATATGCACACCGATTATTCATTTTAATAATTATTTCTTGGGTTATAGATTATTCTGTATAATTTTAAAAGGAATGAATTGAATATAAGAATAGGTACAGAGTAGGCTAAATAAAATAAATGAAGGAAATCAATTTAAAAAGGATTGATGGAAGGTTTGGGCGGATAAAAAAACTGATGGTGTTGGGAAATATCGCTCTTCCTGACAAACCGTTTTTCTACAGCCATTTTCCATCGTTTTAACCGAAGGTTCGAATGGATAAAAAAAAAACAATAGTGTGTTTTCAGTATATTATCGACGAGTTCATTACGTTTTTTAAATTATTTATAATAACTACGATATTCAGGGTTCTCAATTTTTTGGAAGTATTTAATATTTTTAGAAACAATGTTTTGTTGTTTATTGTTCAATAATTTAACGAGATTTTATGCTGCTATGGATAGTCGAGCGACATTACAGTGTGGGTCCTAAATTTATTCTATCCTGGTATAATGATCACCTTAACACATACTCAATCAAGACCCCCTGTTTAACGTCCCTTCCGAAGGACTGCATACCCGCGACCTTCGGACAAAGAAGATTATTATACTAACTAAAACTTCACACTTGGGCCCTTTAACCTTAAAAAGTATTTTTTTCCATCTTAAATTGATTTTTTTTTTCCATCTTAAGTGTGATTTTTACTATCACACTTGATTGATACTTGATGATTTTTACTATCTTATATTTAGATTACAACCAATTTATAAATTTTTAGTTTGTGATATAATTTTTTGAAAATTATCTATCCACGATGATCTTGGGTTCAGTTCATGCTATTGACGGTAAATTTCCTTTGCCATGGATAGGTGATATGGCTGAGTTAACTCTCAACCACCGGCTTCTTCCCTCAGCTTTTAACATGAATAAAGGGTCTATAAAGTTTCTCGGCTTAATAACGAACGAATTCCTAGAAAGTGCCTACTGGGAAACGTCAGAGGGGTAGATCGAGACGTAGGTGGGAGGATTGCGTTATGATTCATCTGGGGGATTTGCGTTTGGGTAGTGGACGAAAGTATGTAAGTAGAGGTTGTATGTATCGGCAGCGAACCTTTGAATTCACTATGTCTTATTATTATTGTAATATCTTTATATTGGATAGTAATAAGTAAAATCTGTCACACTTAAGGCCTATAAGTATCTGTACACTTAAGGGTTCATTCCTTATTTAGGCTGAGTGAGCCTCATTTGGGTCTTCTGATCTGTATGGACTATTTTCTACTCTTAAGAAAATTTATTTGCCAAAGCGGGTATCGAACTCAGAGCCCCTCACAACTCATGAAAAATATCATGAAGATATGGAGTTTTTTTTTTTCAGAAATAAGACATTATTTGTTCTTCTAGGCTTTTATTCCTGAATCGATCACAAGGAATTCACAGCTAATTTGTGATTCTGTAAGGTGTTTCTACTTTAAAAATAAAGTATTCCTGAATCCACCCGCTACCCAATGAAAGGAAAAACACTGTGAATGGCTCGTGTTTGCCTACTTAAGTTATGTACACTGGAGGTAATGCCTCATGATAGAGGTGACAAGAGGACGAGCAAATTAACCTACAGGAGGGAGGAAGACATTGGAAGAATCGATGGCGCTGGCTTCTAGTGATTTATACAGGCGAGTGTTCCCTTGAAGGCGGTAAATACAGATGGGCTTCTTCCCTCGCTAGTGCCTTATGTCTCTCCAGAGGCACCGTTCCAAGGCTAAAGGCCCTCCAGTTTCCTATACCTTTGCCAAACTGCTCCATCTCCAGGTCTGGATAATTATCTGTATTATAGAACTTTATTAATTGTTTCCATTATAGAAACTAATTAAACTCAATGATGAAAAACATTAAGAAAACTACCAAGGTTCTTGGGTTCAGACTACACAGTTTCTAAGCCAACAGTTGTTCAGGGATGTGTTTAGGTCGATATCACACTCTGAAGGGCACACCCCCTTTATAAAGGCTGGATGAGCCACAAGACTGGACGATCTTCAGATCCCGTAGGGCCGATCTAGAGCTGTTAAGAAAATAAACTTGTATAGGTATTAGGGATAGATATAGGGGCGGGGATAACTGTACCACTACGACCAGTGAAAAGTCTTGGATTCAGTAAGTGGTTGAGACTACTGTTTCTAGCTCTGCAGGGAAGTGATTTGTCCTGGATCACGCTCAGCCAGGTTTTTCTCTCAATTATGGATACCTACATCATAGGCTAGGTGAGCCCCGTGAGGGTGTTCAGATCCCTTAGGATTTATCCCCGGGTGTTTGTGTAACGTCTTGGAGCAAGGCTGGCTCTGTTAGACCTCGTGTACACCTGGAAAGCGCTAGGGGGAGAATTGTTATAAGGGACGGTCAAGAGTAGACATAAGAAATTTGGGTAAGAAACGAGCCCAAAACATTTTCAGATCTAAAAAAAATAACGCTACCTTTTTCAAGCAAAAAAGATACACCCAACACCTGTGCGTTTTAAGCTACTCTCCTAAGGTAAGAGTGAATAATAAAACTTTTCATCAACGAGTAAACGTTTCCTTTGCTAAAGAGGAAGAAGGAATTTCAGTAAAACAAGTTCTCATTGGACAATTACAAGGAGGGTGGAGAGGAAACTCCGACTAATCAGCTATTCCATTGTCCATAATGACCTGTCCAGAACAGCACCAACCTCCAATTTCCAAGTTTTTAGCCGCGGGCAGTACTCGACTGCAGCGCGCTCCATCGGCAACGACACTCAACCTTACGGCTTACCCCTCAGTCGTAAAGGAAAGAGGACTCCTTCAAATGAGTTATTACAAATGTTATGACCACTTTATGGCTCCCATATCTTCGCCTAATGTATATTTTATTGAAAATTTCTTCCGGGGTATTGCGCGACCGTTCCCGGAAGGGAGGAGTTAAAACATTTTATTCAGCCTCGTTTGGAATGGCTTCGGCATAAGCAAGGAGAAGTATTGAAGGGTCCTGTTCTTAGCCTTTTAGTGTCAACCATAAATATCGTTCTATTTCTTATTTTTGGTATAAATTAATTTTGGAAATATTATGTACCTATGCATTACAAATTTACGCCATCGCTAAATATATTCACAAAAACGACTTCAAACTTTAAAATTAAAGATACTTAGATTTATCACCAAAGCACGGTATGCCAATAAGAACACTTTGCTTAATCACTTAAAAATTCCAACGGCCGACGATCACATACCAAGGATACTACGATTTTTTTTCAAGAAAAATTACAAGGACACCCAAACCCATTAAATGGCAACGACTATCATGCCTTAGAACACTAGGAGGAGGCTGATAAGAACGTGGATGAGGGATCTGTTATCATAAGAATATTAAATTAAGCTACAGGAGAGGTACCACTGGGTACTGTTCTTCATGCATCCCATATCTTAATATTTTTAATGACGAATACAATCATCTGATGGTCATTGGGTTCCACTTGACAGGTATGGGTAAATGTATATATAGAGAATAACTGAGGCGCGGACATGCAAAAGGGGATAAATCCAAATTCGAAAATTTTCCAGGAAACAAAAAATATGCATAATTCAGGTGATTATTTATTTGAGACAATTATTTTTAGAAAAATTAGATCGGATTTAGCATATTTTGATTGGTAAACCATGTACCACCGTATAGAGGACGCTAACTTTGTGAAAAAACGTTAAAAAAATTAAAAATCATAAAATATGGATTTACCCCTTTTTGCATCTACGCGCCTCAATTATGAAATTTTCTTAATTATAATTTTTATTTTATTTTTTCTAAATAAATTAATTATATTCTGTTTAGTACTGATGTTTTTATTCTAATGCATATGAATTTTTTCTTTTACTTTTTTTATTGTCATTGTTAGTTTTCTTAGAAAGTTTTTATTTTATTAATTTGGGTTATTGATTAATGAGGGACTGGAGTACCTAAGTGCATTGAGTAGAGCACCGAGTTGCTGTACTGAAGTTAACGGCTCCAGATAAATTATTTAAGTGTTTAACATCCACGACTGGACCCATCAAGATCTATTGACCTTCCTTGTCTTACTCAGCCAGTATTAAGTGGGTACGCTTAATTGAGAGAAATTCTGGGGGTTGAGCCTGATGTTTGAAAAATCCACCTCCCTGCTCAACCGTTGACATAGAAACCGAACAATATTATCCCATGTTTTCAACCCAAGACTCCTTCATTATTTTAAAAATATTTTTGAGTGTGTATTTACGATTTTTCGCAAGAAATAATAACAATTAGTCCAGGATCCATGGTCTATTTTTGCACTTCGATTTGATGATTCTCAAAAATTTATTACTAACTGGGTTTTTTTTTTTTTTGTTAAATCTCAAGATAATTATCTAATTGATAGTTTGATCAAAGAGTTCCCTCCTTCCAATATGTATCGATAACAAAGTCAAAAAAGAAGAAGTAAAATAAAATCAGCTGGTTAGTAATCATTTTTGATGACCTCGTTATCGATACACGTTGGAAGGAGGGGACTCTTTGATCAAACCATACATTTTGTAGGACAGATATTTTTTCAAATAATTTAAATAATTATCTTGAGATTTAACGAAAAAAAAGCCAGTTAGTAATAAATTTTTGAGAATTATCAAATCTACATGTTTTATCCTTGCTACCTCCCTAAGCTATCACAATCGAGAATTTTCGCACAGGAAATTGTTGGGCGTCTCATCGAAACGAAGCTATTAACGAAGATTCAGCTTGATATTAATCTAGTTCAAAAATGGACCATGGATCCTGGACTAAATGTATATTTTCTGTATTTTAGAGATTCATATTGGAATATATATTGCGATTTTCGTTTTTGAATTGTGACACTGCCCGGAGATAAATTTACAGCTGCTCCATTATTTAATAACCTTTTAAATCTTTAAATATTTATCGGGTGAATAAATTAAGAGGCCTTTATCCACTTTATTGCTCTCGGTTTGATACCAATTTAATTACTTTATTTTTTTCTCCCGAACCAGGCAATGATTATCATAAATCTAATCTTAATGAGGACTAAATTGCAACAATATAAAAAATTTAACAGGTCTTCTCCCTGGATCCATTTTAATTACGAGAACAAACGCACAGGATCTCATCTTAAATCAACTTAACATAATTAAGTCTTTATTTAGAGAGAGAGAGAGGTCCGCGAATTAAAATTACACTTCTCGCGAGATTGAGAATTTCCTATTTCCATTTAATTAAGTTTCGCCATGTCAGAAATCGAACTTGTACTCATTTTCGCTCCTGTACTTGATGCCGTCGTCATTAGTTTGTTTTATTTAACGTCACTTTATGCTGCTATGGCCAATCGGACGATGCTACAGTGGGAGTCTAAATTTTGCCTAATCAGAAATAGTCAAGATCTTAGGCGAGTACCTAGGCTTAGGACTTCCATTTTACGTTCCTTACGAGTTTTTTTACTACCTTTAAAATATCCTAAGGACCAACTATCGAGATCTTATACTCCAGTCAACATCATTCCTTATACACATCAAATTTATTAATTTGTGTTATTGCTCAAATTATAATTTGTATTTTTTTCATATTTAATAATTTATAGTTTGATGCCAAAGCTTAATAAAATCGGTTTAGTTTCCGATTTTTATATTCTACCTATGTTGAAATGTACCACATAAAATTTTATATCCTGGAAAGGGAAAATTTTATAGCTCTGTAATCCTCCCAGACTTTTTTCGGAATTCTTTTTATAAGTAATTCGTTGAATAATGTAATAAATAAATAGTCAACATTTAAATTTTAAATGAAACATTTATTTATTTATAATCAAAACTTTTATAGATATTTAATTTTAAGAATGTATAATGTATTTTAATTTTAATGTAAGTGCTACGAGTACACAATTTTATTTAATTCACATTATCATTCATTCTCACATTCATTTACAGTTCAAACTATGTTAAAGGATTCTATTTTACTATTAGAAGTCCCGGGTTCGAATCCGGTTGTGATTAAGATTATTATTTGAGGCATTCAGGATAAAAAGCGTATAACTCAAATTAAAAAAATTGACATAAAGTTTTCACTCGTTAAGCCAAGAAATTATTTATGCTTTCGAAACTTAAAAACCAGAACCGGATTAAAAAAATCAGAAATAAGGCGGAAAAGCATTGTTATAGACAAAATTGCTTGACTAAACTAACCAAAAATGTGAAAAAATCAATTTTGAAAATTTTGGACCAATCCGTTTTTGATTCTGAACGCTGCGTTTGTTGTCAGCAACCGCCGTAGATCGGTCATGTACAATCTAGACAGGGCTCACACAGCCTCTTTATAGTGGATAGATCCTTAATTTCGTCCAAATCACCTTCCTGCACAACCGTTATCTTAGAAACAATACAGTCTCTTCCGTATACTGAACCCAATACCCTACGGGGGGGGGGAGTCGAAATATTGGAATAAGATGCTGCTTGTATTTTATTTTTAAAATTTTTAATTTTTTCCGTTTAGATTCATAAACAGTGCTATATTTTGTGTAAAAGGTTAAACTTTAGGCTTTGTGATTTGCTTTTTTTATTAAATATATTTATAATTTAACTGATCGAGCACTCCAAATTAAGTACTGAACCCTTCATGGGTTGTAGTGATACAAGGTTAAACTTTTTTTTACACCCTTCCTAAATTATTTGATTAATTAAACTGTTACATTAATTATTAAGCAGTGTTGATTATGCTGGCTATCAACAACCAGGTTACCTGTAGCTGCCCATGGATACGACTTGACTACAGTGGACGGACATAGTACTTGTTGATATCTGGCCACTTCCGAGCGACCAATCAATGGAATATCGTCCCTCTAACCCGACCTAGTTTCTTCCTCTCCAATCGTTAATACTATTATATTATTATCCATATTTTAGCGTTTAATTATTATTTAGTTTTATTATAGTAGTGGTACTATAAAAGATAATCACTTAGAAAGTCGTTTAACTACATAATTCTTAAGGATGTTTGGTATAAGGGAAACCCATTTACTGAAGTATATTCAATCCTATTTTTCTTAAATATTTGGTATCAGTTCCCCGAATCGTCGCTTTGAGTTGAGTTACAAGTTCTAAATGTTTATTCGTTTTATTTATTTATTTTTTTAAACTATTTATATTTTACTATAATTTATATATATAGTTATTTTAATTTTAAATATTTTTATTTTGAAGAGAAAAGATATGCCCCCGGCCGGGATTCGAACCCGGGTCCTCTGTCTTACCGTGACAGGACTCTACCAATTAAGCTACCGGAGTTGATACCAGCCGGGGACAATTTATATTTTACATTTGATCATATTATACAAGAAATAAAAAAATATATATATATATAAAACAATATGACTTCATTACTTCTTTACTATTCATTCGTTATGATGTTTTTTAATTATAAAGATTATTTTAATATTGTTAAATAATTATTAGTTGATCGTATAAAAATGTGGAATAAACGGTATCTGTTCACCAGGTTGTCGCTTCGAGTTGAGTCACAATTTTTGGCTTTTCGTTTCCCATTTAATATTTTCCATAAATACAAGTTATCGTAATCTTTACAATGTAAAAGAGAATGTAATTAGGGGAAACCTGTATACTGTATACTGTATATATACGTTTCAACAGGCATAAATCATCTATACTTCGAAATATTAGTTGAAACATTTATTTCTTGATGAAATGATTACTGAACTATACTTATTACCCATAATTACATTCTATTATCCGTACTATTGCTTACGATAACTTGTATTTTTTGGAAAATATTAAAAATAAAACGAAAAGACATTTAAAACTTGTTGTTACTCTAAAAATATTTGGTAATTATTCCGGAGGTTTTTCGCTTTCATTTGACTAATATTAAGTGTTTCTTTGTTATGTTTTTAATATTTTCCAAAACAACTAGTTATCGTGAGCTTTAGGAGATGGGTCTTATGGGATCCAGGACTCTCCTGGGACTCAGCCAGCCTCTATAAAGTGGATACCTAAAATAAGGGGGGGAATCTAGCGGTTGACGGTGATCTAGGACAAATCACCTCCCTGCACAGCCGTTGTCCGGTGAAATAGTACCGTCTCTACCATGTAGGGTAGAACTGGGGTTCAGCCCAGTCCCGTCCACGGGATATAGTGGTACAGTTTTTTTTTTTTTAGTGTTTATCATTATACCATTTGTGTATCTGTTCCGCAGGTTGTCGCTTCGAGCAGAGTTGCAAGTCCTAACTTTCAATACCGAACTTTCAAATACCTCTACAAAAAATTAGGTTTTTTGAGTGACGTTCTTTTAAAGGACGAAATATATTGATAAATGAAATAATTATACCACTTTCAAAAACATGTTACTTTTAAGAATAATTTACAAACGAATAAGCTATACATATATTTTATTTTATTTTATCTTTATTAATATTTGGAAACGCGTCTTAATTACGTAGTAATTCATTAGATATCAAAAAAAATTTTGGTTTCAAGTTATAATTACTAATCTGTGATTTCAAACAATTCCCGATCCACTTTATAACTTATTTACATACATTTTTAAAATATAAATTATTAAGAATATCAAATATTTCATTACAGTGAAATAAATAAAATCGTAAGAAAATGTCATTTCCCGACATCGTGTCTTCAGTTTTAACATTTCGTGCCTCAACCTCGTAGCTCCGACATCATTTCATGTCCCGAGAAATTGTGTTCTGAATAAAGGCTGTATATTTGAACCATTATTTTTCCATTTTTAGTGGTTCTTGAAGTAAACTTCTCAACCAATGGAAATATTTAAATCGACCGGAGAGTTTTTAGATGGTTGCATGTTTCTGTTTGTTAAATCATCATCTTGTATTCAAGGGAGCGGGACAGTTCAGTGTGTAGCGAACTAAGTTACTGTAGGTCTTAGTATCGAATCCGGCTGTGGCAGATCAATTTTTTAACCCATTCGAGACCGATTGGACACCGCGTGTGCATTTGATTTCCGAGGCTATAAGACGGGCACATCGTGTGTGCAATAACAGTAATGTGCATCAGTTATTCAGAGTAAACTAGTCGTTGAAGTAGGATTTTTCTTGAACTAACGAAATCTGTAAAGTGCAGGAAAACTAAATTTGGCATTGGTTTTACTGTGTTCCAAAAAATCTAAAAACTAATTTTTTAAAATATGTTTACTACTCTTTAAAAATTTTCTTTGCATTATATTCTGTTCTTTATTATTGAAAGTAAAATAACGATTTTATATTATCTAACTATTTTTGAAATAAATGTTTATAAATTTTTTAATGATGTATTTTCATTTTACCTTACATTGCACGCTGGGTGTTCAATCCGCTCCTTTGGACCTGCACACCCGTTGCAATGATCTTATTTACGTGAATTCACTTACAAATTGGGTGATTTCCTTAATAAAGATGTTTTTTTAATTAAACATGAAGAATGCAAAGAAGAAGAAAAATTTCGCTCCTGGGGACCGTGTTAAAAGTTAAAAGTCCTGGGGGATCTGGAGATCCTCCTGGGGCTCACCCAGCTGAGGGTGATCTTGGCCTAATCAACTCCCTGCACAACTATTGACTTTGAAATAGTACAGTTTTTATCATGTACTGAACACAAGAGCCTTCGTAACTAGAGGTTTAGGTTTTTTGTTTTAGTTCTAATATCGAAATATTGGATGTAGGTACAGTAAGATATAGTCTTTTGATTAATGTTTTCCTTTTTTTTCATTTAAATTCTTAAGCAGTATTTTATTATGTGTAAAGGCTTAAACAACAGTGACTTAGCGATTTTCCTATTTTTTAAATATTTATAATTTAACTAATCGAGTACGACAAAAGAAAATTCCTTGATCCATTGCTAGGCAATACCGATTAAATACTACTTCACTAAAGACATCTTTATATAACAGATAAATATAGGTAGTATCCATGTTTAAATATAAAGTCATTAAAACATGAATTTTTAATTGATTTTTTATATCAATTATTGACGTCATTCTTAGTCAAATTACCCCTAACCACCGAAATTATAGAGGCTGGTTGAGCTCCAAGAGGGTCTGTTGATCCCACATGGATACAGGACGAAAATATCCTTTGAGTGGAGAACGATTGTAAATACATACTAATAAATATTTTTAAAAACCTGTAACACAACAACCCATGAATGGTCATGGTTTCAGTACATTGGGTAGAGTAGAGACTGTACTGTTTCTACAATGGTTGATCAGGGAACCCCTAATTAAGATACCGATTTTAAAGAGGCTGGGTGAGGTCTGTAGATCCCACCGGGTCAATCCGAGGGTTGTTAACAGATTAAATAATTTATCCGTCACTTCCGGATTTCCCTGAATCCGCAATAAAGTAACCCATCACTTTATTCACTAAGCTACCCCGCTGTCCAATTATTAAAACTAAAATAAAAAATATTGCAAATAACATTTTTTAAATATTTACCGCTGTTCCAACCCCGAAAACTGGACAAACGGGATTTTTTTTTTCTTTTCAGATAAAAGCTGGGCCAGTATGGAATATGTAAATTGGGGGTATCTAGATGGAAAATAGATGGCGCTGAAGTCGTTTCCGGCACAAACTCACATTGATGCACTCAGCTAACCTGTACGGGATAGCTTTTAAAACCGGTCATCAAAAACCTAACGTAGCGTGGAAGAGAAACGAAATTATCATAGCAGGCTGATTTACCGCCCGGTCTTTGTTGCGGGGGTGGACAAAGGATTCCGGAGCACTATTTCAAATTGGTCTCCCGCTCTGGCAAACTGGGTTTAATCGCGATAGATGAACCCCGATTTGGTAAAAATATAAGTCAAAGTGGTATTATTCATACCTTTAGGCTGTTACAGGGTACAGGGCGTAGAAGTAAGATGGTCAGTGTATGTTGTGTGATGTGTACAGAGGATCTTTTGAAAAAAAAATGGGTACCACAACGAACATGGAGGTCCTGGGTTCAGTACGTGGTAGAGACTGCACTGCTTCTTGGACAACAGTTTTGCTCAACCAGCAGGTTTTACGCCAATTGTGAATACCCACTTTATATATGCTGGAGCCCTAGGAGGGTCCTAGATTACATAGGATCCATGCCCGGCCGCTATCAGACTGAATAAAAGTCTGCAAGCGATCGGGATTCGAACCCAGTGCCTTTGACATGTCAACTTAGCGTTCATCCTTCGATTTTCTCCGCTCTGAACAATTTATACCTTTAGATTATTATATGAGATGAAGGACAAGTGAGATGTCGAGTGCAAGCAGTGTGGTGATGCGTGCAGAAGATATTTTGAATGATGGTAAAATAAATATGTGAAGATATCCGCCTACGCCACGGTCTACCCTCAGAGGTTTACCTGATGGCGCAGCGCTTATTAACTCAGAAAAGCCAATCTCGATCTTCGTCATTTCAATAATATTAACCGAATGGAAGCTCCACTGTTCAGCGTTGTGTAATCTAAATTCTCCGTTAGTCTAGGCTTTTTTGGACCGGAATATTCTACGCAACACATTATTTTCAAATACCTTACGACGTTGTTTATCCTTCAGCGTTAGAGTTACGTTTTACATCCGTAAAGAAGAGTTGGAATAACGATAGTTTTATGAATTCTGAGTTTTAGATATCGGAACAAAAGGTGTGACCTTAGTACTTAGTAATGTCGAGACCGAATAATAACAAACTTTTCCTGCCTAATATTTTTTCATGTATTTTCCCAAATAAAACTCCTATTTCTATAAAATAAAGTTCCACATAAACGTTTCTTGAAATTAGTTGTTGAATTAGAGTTATTTATAATGGAAATCCAAAGTAATATATTTACAACATAAGATAGGTGTATGTAATATGAGTGATATATAAACGAGTTATATAAGCTAATGTTATATAAGCTTGTTATATTACAACTAATGTTATATGAACTAGTTCAATAACATACAATGGGGTATAGTTTAAACGTTTTCGTAAATGTTTGTGCAGAACCGGATTCGTTTTAGGGGGGAGCATATGGGCCTGGTAATGTCGAGGGTGAAAAAGGATCCGCTTACCAAAGCGCTCACTGAATAGCCAGGAGAAACAAGGAGGGGGAGTTAGGGATCAGGTGGTGAAGAGGGAGTGAGGAGGAATTAAAGCAGGCTATGAGTCGTCGGGGAGGAATAGGGAAAGAAAGAATGAGGCGGGAAATGGAGGAAACACGGAGAATTGTAGTGATGTTCCAGATAGGATAGGCATCACTGGATGTTATAGGATCTTCAGGATTAGCGACTCATCGTATCCGAAGTCACGGTAGTGTCTAGTGCCAAGAACTAAGCTTGGCTTAATCTTTGAGGCTTAATCTACTGTTAGGATCAACTGGGGAGTTTTGTGTATTTTGCGACAAAAAATGATAGTCAAACAAAATAAATTAGAAAAAAGACAAAAATTAAACACGTACACTTGCTTACTAAAACCAAATCGGACCATGATGCCTCCTCATTGACATTGTCCAGACCCGTTGAATGGCGATTACAGCTACATGGAAGAAGAAAAAAAAACATTAGTAACCAAATAAAACTTCATAGTCGAGTGGGAGGAGTCATGCTTTGGGGATCAATAACAGCTTCCAGAGATTGTTTGATTGAAATACTAAAAGAAGGGTAAATAGCCAAAGTTATTTAAATAAATTATTATATAGTCATTAATTTGGGAAAATGTGCAGCACATTTTCACAAATCAAAGGTAAAAATGGATATATTCCATAAGAGGGGAATCAAGCTGTTATCCTTTTCATTACCTGAACTCCATCGAGAACTTTTGGGAACGACTCTCGGATGATGTTAACGCAAGAGAAACCCATAATTACGATGCAGGTCTGAGGGATGGTGTCGAGTAACTTTCTATGAATAAATTTACTAGAAATGAAAGGTTACTAGAAATACAATAGACTATTAAATGTGATTAGCAAAATTATTTACTCATTGTTATTAAAAAAAAAAAAAGAATGTACACTTTTATTTGTCTAGGTTCCATGATGGTTGATTCTCTATAAAAAACAGCATTTTGTAATCATTATTATTCAAATGCTAGAATATAGTTTAATAATCATCCGCACCTTTAATTGGCCGATAGCCGAATGATCGGCCCAATAAGGAGACTGCAAACCCCCCCGAGGGATATAGACGATCCCTCCAACTAATTGGAATAGTGATGTTTGAGATGTTTGGTCTGCTCCCGATACTATTTGCGGTGGGTTGCGCCTTGCTTTGTTGGATCGCTACTTATCTTCCTCCAAGGAGAGATAATTAGGAATTCGAAAGGCGACGGCGGGATCTCCTGGTGGCACGACTGAGCATTCTTGTTGCTTGCGCATGAGCGACCCCGAAGGACCTGCGGGCGATGAGATTAGCTCTTCATGTTCCGCCTACGGTATTAAGATATTTGTTTAGCACACAAGGCTTCTAACACACTGCTGTATTATTTACAAGTACTCAACGTTTTTGGAATTATTAATGCGTACTGCATGGACTTTTTTTAAGCTGTTAATATTCATCACATGGACGTCTTTAGAAAGGTTAATATACGGAAGTTTTTTTTTTAAATTTAAACATTAATTTTATGGAGGTTTCTTAAAGTGTGTTTTAAAAATATATATTGTGTGGAATTGCTAATGCCTATTTTATGGACGTTTTTGAATTGTTAATATCTATTTTATGATCGTTTTTTGCTTTTTTAATATCTGTTATAAGTATTTTGATTTATTCACTTTATGAGTATTTTATTATGGGCCACCTGTGGTGTTCTAATGCTAAGCATAACAACCTACTACAGCCAAAATCCTTAGGTGGCCTTCAGGCGTTCAGATTCACGTTAAAACACCCCTATCATGATTATACTTGGATAGGAAAAATATTAGGAATCTGTCGCATCGTATGATTAGCCATACCAGCATAAAGTGACGATAATAAATTTTATGAAAGAACGAATTCAACTAGAAAAACTACTGTGAAATACGTAATCATCCTAATCATAAACCTCTTAATTCAATTTCTTGCAGTTCTAGCTTTATAGTCGCAAATAATTTTCGGATTTAAATAATCAAGTTTTGGTTTTAACAAAATTTATTAATCGTAATCTAATAATTGTAAAAATTAAACTATTTTAGACTATAATTATACATAAAACACATAACCTAGTTTTTCACATTTTGAATCTTCAACAGAACACAGTATTTTTTCTCAATTTGTGTATTTGTTGTTAAATAAATCTTACTTGCCTGTGTTGATTAATTCCAGAAACTTCATTATTGGAAATCATTTCTTCTCTTTATTATTTATTATGAACTTCGTAATCATTTTTTACAGAAGATATAACAAAATATTATAACTGCTACAATTCCTTTTTTTTTTCTTTTTGGTGTAGGTTCCGAAGCAATGGAAACATTTGGTTATTGGAACAAGGGCGAGGGATCCAATTTCCTATTGCCCACGTCAATTATATTAATTGACAGTTTCAATTAGCATTAAGATGTTTTAGCAATACAATTACCTTTACTTCCCTTTTTACATCTAATACTTAATTTCATTAAGTTGAGTGGTACTTTTATTAATTTAGTTTTTTACAATAAAAAATCATATAAAATTTAAAAATGTAATTTGTTTTCTTGTACTTCTATTAATTAAATTTTGTTTTTTTATGTGTAATTATGTGATAATATAAATTTTGGGAAATGGTCAAACATTTATCTTAAAATTAAATACTATACTTTATTAATTAAATATCCATCTAATTTATATAATTCTTCTGTACCTGTGTATATCTTAGTATCTTAGCATTCCTCCTGAAGGGTTGGACCCTATGATGATATTTTTTCTGTGTGTTTAAGGGGGTTCGATGATGGTTTATATTTGAAAATTTGATACGATAAGTAATGTTGTTTTAATTAAATAAATTTATGTATTATTATTTTTTTAAATATACCATTCTTAAAAATGATTTATTTTTCATTCTTGATATAAAACCGTTTTAAGTCTATACTTCCAGGTAGTATCCTTGGCCCAATCCTGTATACAGTTTATACAGCTGACATCCCAACTCATCCTAATACTATCCTTACCACATATGCTGATGATACATGTGTATTATCAGTCAATACCAATCCAATTATTGTATCTTAAAGCCTCCAATCCCATATCACTGATCTTGAAGAATGGTGCCAGAACTGGAGAATTAAAATAATTCTCAAAAATCCCATCAAATCGTTTTTACCTTACGCCGTAAACCAATGACTTCCTGCCCTTCAGTATCCTTTAATAATATCCCAATTCAGTCATACATCATCTGAGCCTGCCCCGATATAACATCATCTTCTAACCTAGGAAGTTCGAATAATTCTTAAGGCCAGGTTCAGTTTTAGAATTTCCCCCTCGCCTACTTGATCTTATGGAAATATCATAATTTAGGTTAAGAATTACCTAAGCATTCCTTAATATATTTCAGAGATTGCGAATAACATTAGTCGGTAATGGTTTTATTATTTTGATTTTTATTCTCATGTTTATAATAATTTCAAGGGAGTGGAGTGCCTCAGTGGTAGAGCACTGAGTTGCCATGCCGGAAATCCTGGTTCAAATCCCGCTGCAGGCCTTGACTTTTATTTAGTCTTTTTGCAGCGGGGGATGGATCATATAGGATCTAGGGCCCTCCTGGGGCCCACCCTGCCTCTGTAAAATATTATAAAAATAGGGTACCCAAAATAAGGGAGGGGGGATCTGGCGGTTGAGCGTGACCTAGGACAAGTCACCTCCTTGCAGACCCGTTGTCCATGAAACAGTACAGTCTCTACTATCTACTGAACCCCAGACCCGTTTTTTAAATAATAATTTCTAGATAAAACAAAATCTGGAATCTTAGACTGTTCCTATGTTTTAGGGTCATCTGAGTTCAAAATATTTTGAACTCAGATGACCCTAAAACGCACAAAATATTAGAAGATGTCTTTCATAATTGATAATTTCACGAATTCGTATGTGCAAATTTAGTTCACGAGTTAAACATAATAAAATTCATATAAATCTTAGTATTTTTTCCCAAAATAAAGTCCTGATATGTTTTTCTAAAACTGTGCCTAATTTTATTACCGGACCATTTTCTTCCTCATAATAGCTCAACTAATATTATTTATATTAATATTTAAGTAATGATATAGTTAAATATGGTATAATTTTGTTTATACTTTTCGGAATTTCGCTTATTTATTTTTAAAAATTGAGTTTACATTAGGCATATATACAGTCCATATGTAACATAGTTATACATAGAGCTTACCATAGGTATTGGTATGACATTACTAAACTGTGCCATAATTAGTGATATCATATATCATATTTAAATATGATTTGACCTACACCCAATGAACTGACTCAGGTATTTGGGACTTGCGCCAGGCAGCATATTATCTTAAATATAGAAGGAATGTTGGTTCGAATAATTCAGTGGCAACTGCCAATGTTAGGCTTTCCTCTAAAATAAGATCTAGTGTTTTCTTAAATAATATTTTTATCTTTGTTATCAAGATTTTTTCACGAGAGAACCGTCAAATCTGTTTGGTTACTAGATTTTTTTTTTATCTGAATTTTAATTATCACTATTTTTTTTCCTTTGTAGAATAGAATAGAAAAAATAATTTTATTCTGGGACTAGGTCCCTTTAGAATAACAGAGATGAAGAAAATTGAATAAATATATATCTGCCCAAAGGCCTACATCAGAATAAAACAATATTTACATAATATCTTGAAAGCAAATAATTAACAGGTATGGTAGAGAATCAGAAAATGTAATACAAAATTAAAATAAAAAAACAATGTTACAATAAAAAGAAATAGGCTTATGGAAAAATACGTGAATAAATAATAGGATTTAATAATTTAAAAAAATGATATCATTAAACTGGTCTTCATGGTTGATTGATATAATTATATTTTGTGATCCCATGAATTTTTTGAAATATTTTGAGATAGAAATAATAAAAAATAGTGAAATTGAAATATTGGTTTGTTACGCCCTCATCGATTTTTTTCTAATTTATATTAGGGTTCGCCAAGAATTATACTATATTTTTTTTAAATCTGTACCGCTCTAACCCGTCAAGGGTCATAGTTTCTACCAGTTCGGGGAAAGTTGTATAGTAATGTAATCTAAGGAATGTAATTTGTCATAAGTCTTGGTGACCGCCAGGTTTTTTCCTCTACTTTGATGAGGCTGGGTGAGCTCCAAGATTTCTACAGGTTCCATCCGTCAACACACAAGACTGCTACCCTGCTCTCTCATTATTATGTTATGCCTAACTTTTTGTTGTTTTTCAGTATGATCTTTTGTTTTTTTTGTTCTGAGATGGGGCTCACCCAGCCTCTATAAAATGTTATACAAATGGGGTACCCAAAATAAGGGGGAAAATCTGGCGGTTGATCGTGATCTAGGAAAAATCACCTCCCTGCAGAACCGTTGTCCATGAAACAGTACAGTCTCTACCATGTACGGAACCCCAGACACGTTCACGGATTGTAGTAGGACAGGTTTTTTTCATGTCTGCGAAACGTAAACGTAAACTATCTTCGTACTTAAACTAGTGTACGTTGAATCTATACAAGGTATAAAAATACCCTGGACTCTAGAGTGACTTTTTTTCTCTAAAATAGGTAATTTATAAAACATGGACTATTTCTAATTTATGAATTTATTCAAACTATTCCGGATAACAAGGAGTTGTCTTATCCATATAAAGTCACCGATAAAATGAAAAAACTCGGAATGAAGTTGTCCGCCTCATCATCTCATCATCCCCTTGTTTACTATAAATAGGTCAGGATGTCTAGCTCATCTTTCGGCTTAGTGAAAAAGGAAGGAAAAAAGTGGTGGGGATAAATATAAAGAAAAAAGTGGTGGGAGTAAATGTAAAGAAAAAAGTGGTGGGGGTAAATGTAAAGAAAAAAGTAAGGAGGAATAAGGTTAGAGTTGATCCGGCTATCTGCTGGAAGGGCCGACCGCTCTATCTCCTCGAATCTGCCCTTATCCGACCTTCCGAGGCTCTTCTTGGAGCCGCACTTCCTCTAGTCCTTCCGTTGTAAAAGTGAAATTTCTTCTTCTTCCAACCCCCAGAGCTCTTTAAGAGGACCGGCCCTTCCACTAAATTGTTCGGCTTTCCACTCAAGTTTAGAGGTTGTCTCAAAAAAGCAAATTTCTTACTTGTCTTCCTTCTTTATTTTGTTGATTATAAATATTTATTTTGTAGGTTGTAAATTACAACTTATAACTCATTGTTGTTATTGGCATTGTTATTATTTTTCTTAAAATGTCCGTTTGTGTAGTTTAGCTTCTTGTCTATATGAACGTGTCATGATGAACATCGTAAGTTTATAATTTATCCATTATAATTGTAAGTTTATAATTTATCGTAAGTTTATAATTTATTTCATCTACTGCTTTATAATTCTCCAGTATGTTAAATACAGTGCTTAGATATGTTTTGATTGCTTAACCTAGTGTAAAATGTTTAAAGGTAATCAAGCTTAATGCAATGAAATAGCACTTGATCGTATAATTAACGATTTTTATAAATATTTTTATTTGAAAAGAAAAGATATGTCCAGGACCGGGACTCGAACCCGGGTAGCCCAGATCGCTAGTCTGGAACTCTACCAATTGAGCTATCCCGGCTCTATCAGGCTCGCTCCCCGGTCATGGTCATATCCGTTCTTTTCACTGATCCCATGCCCCCGCGTTCTCGCAATTTGCGATGTATACGAGGGGAAGAATGTTCTTTGAACATTTATTTAATTTGGATCTTGTTGACTTACGTCATTAATATTATTATAATTTATTTTATTTAATTAGTTATTGATTTTATTAATTTATAAATATTTTTATTTGAATAGAAAAGATATTTAAAGAAAATAACCATTTTTATATTTAACCATCAATTTTTTATTTTATATTTATTGTCCCATACTAATTTTCTTTTTAGCTCGATTTTTCTCGAACGTTTTAAATAATAAAGAATAATTCAAAACCTCCTCCAATACATGACAGTTAAACATCAGTTTAAAAGTTAATAAGTTTTATGTCAATAAATTGAACATGTTCTTTATACTTAATACATCGATTCGTTTGTTAAATAAAAATGCTGTATCAAGTTTGGCTTGCTTTCTTGTTAGATTACTTTTCCTTCAACCGTGCTCTTTTAACCGAAATTCGGATATGGCATGATCTATAATTCATGGCCGGCCTAGTAGGTACTACAGGTGATAGGTTTGCCTGTGAGGCGATTCTCATTAATTAATCATTACTATCCGTTGACTCGCTCAGGTCGACAATAGTAAATCGATTCTTTCTAGATATATTTTTTATTCTTAATTAAAACTTCTTTTTTATTCTCTTTCTTTGTTGCTACTAATTCTTTGATTGCTGTCTTGGAAAGACTCCTGAAACACAATATAAAATTATATTTGCAAAATTCATATATACATTTTTATTTATATTGACGTAATATAATTTTATAAAAAGTTCTATTTCAGTTTTTAACTGAAAAGTCTTTAGAGTTTCTTTCATTCCAATAAAAAATAGCATAAATAATTAAATGTGCCCTCTGTTGCTGATTTGGCCCGAACCCGCTATCAATCCTTTCATGACTAACTCCATTCCCACTCAAACCCACTAGTTTCAAACCTAACTACGTCTTCAATCCCTGATAATCCTCCGAGGTGTCTGAAAAGAAGATGGCCTCGTGACTTTCTAAGTTGAATTTCTTTTTAGCGTACTACCACTGGGTAATTTCTGTACTTGTATTTATCCATGCCATTCACTTGTAGTATTGTTTTAATACAGTTGTAAATTTCAATGAATAAATTTGTTTAAAAAATATAATTATTTTTTTATGAATATTTATTTAACAATAGCATTGTGTAAAAAATTATCGTAAAATTATAAAACTTAGACTGGAACGAAAACAGAGGGATGTGATAAATTCCCACGAGACCTTTTGCTCCAACCTGCTTTAGAGATTGTGAATTATGTCTGTATTTTACCAAGGTGAGGCATTATTGTGATTTAAAAGCTTTTTAAGGTAAATTCAAATAACGAAGAGTTATAGTATTTAAAATAATTAAATTAAAAAAGAAACTAGATATTTGATAGTGAATTCTAGTTTACTAAAATTTTAATAATGTTCTAAAAGAACAAGAAGAAAATGTCTGTATATATTTATATATATTGAATGAAGGAATGGAAATGTTAAAACATTTAACTCCATCGATATGTAAAAAAATATATATATGTGGTATTGGTGTGTATACCTGTCAGATCACTTAACCCAATCCTCCCACCTACGCTTCGGTCTACCCCTCAGACGCTTCCCAGTCGGCATGCGGCTTATTAACGTCTTGGTAATTCGTCGTTACTAAACCCAGCCACTTTACATGTCCATCTTAATCTCCGTGATCCACTTGAATAATATTTACCGGGTGAATCCTTCGCAATTCCGCGTTATGTAATCTGCTATATGCCCCAGTGGTCTCCCTTTTTGCTCCGAATATTCTACGCAACACCTTATTTTCGAATACCTTAAGACGTTTTTCATCCTTCACCGTTAGTGGCCACGTTTCACATCCGTAAAAGAATAAAGAAAAATTCAGATTTTTAGATTTCGGGACAAAATAGGCAAGCTTAGTAATGTCGATTCAGAACAATTACGATTTCCTGCCTTTAGTCGCACCGTTATCTTGAATTTCGATTTTTCTAGTTACCATAAATATTAGCTACTCAAACTTCTCCACATGTTCGAACTTATTCTATCCTACAAAAATAGCAAAATATGGATATTGATCCAAAATTTGCCCCTTTTCTGCTACTGACCATATACCTAGTCTTATCCGTGTTTAAAAGTCCATGCAAGTGGTATTAATGTTTTTTTTTGGGAGCTATGAATCCTTATAACTGGGAATTTATTTATTTGCTAGTGTTTGTTATTTTATATGAGAATATCGTTGCTTTAAACTGCCAATACGTGCCAAGGTGGGGGAACAGAATCGATCCGTTGTCCAGTTAGTTTGATTAAAATACACAATTAGAAACGATTGGGTTGTAATGTGATACCTGGGCAGTAAAGGCAATCACTACGCTTATTTAGGTGCCGTAGCCCCGACGAGTTGGGAGCGATGTCAATTGCAGGAGCTGTGTTTACATATTCTGCGGTTCTGTCCCCGGCCCTTATAGCATCAGTGTCTCGTTTCCAATTTAGTTTGCATTTGTAAACAGCAATATCCACACCTTCCTCATCATCGCAACTCTAAATATTGTATCAGGGGTTTGTTCTGCTCGATACTGCATGATGCAGGACACCCATCGGATGGTCGAATCTCCGATAATTCTGTAGACAACGGATATTTTATGTTTTATCTTCGCATAATTTGTAGTGAGGTTGCTTAGTGTGTGGAGTTGTGATGAAGGTGAGGAAAATTATTTAATCTGTTAACAGCAGCTTTTTAGTTAGAGGTTCATTCACCCTCTACAATGAGGTTACCTTTGGGAGGGCGAAATCTGGGGCGTGATTTCGGCCAGATCACTTAAGACCGCAGCTTGCACAACTGTTGTCTTAGCAACAGTACACTCTCTAAACTTAAAACCCTTCATGCAAGTCTCACTTCCTATTTGCTTGATGAATTATATGATATAAAACAGAAATCCTACAACAGCTTCGACATAAGTCTTTTTTATTAAAGGACCATATGCTTATTTAGCCACAGTGTACGATATATCCATAAATAAACATTCCTACCTTCTTAGGAACAAGTTATTTATAGTATTTTCTTCTATGAGAATAATAGAATTGTGTAATCTGGTGGAGCGTGATTGAGAACAAATCACCTCCCTGCACAACCGTTGACTTTGAAACAGTACAGCACCTACCGTGCACTGAGGATTGCATTATTACAGTTTTTTTTTAAATATATGAAACATTTAGTGAAAGTATTTCTATCTTATAACACCCATTATTATAACTTTATAATTGTTCGAAATAATTTCACACCTGTTGTATAATTGTTATATTGTATATTTTTCTCTTCTTCTCAATGTTTTGTTTGAGTGTAAATTATATATTTTGTTTTACTTAAGTTGCGTAATGTTCCAATAGTCCTATCTCCCTTTTATATATGTACATATCATCTTTGTAATTCTTATAGCTACGTCCTAGATTTAAAGCTGGCACTGAATGTCTATGTGCAAGTTAGTAATTTAGCTATTTTTATAATATAACACAGCTTACTTGAATTTATCTGGATGATGTTTTAAATAACAATAATGTCCCTTCTTTGTAAAATGCAGACATAGTTTACAATACCTGCTGTAGGTAGTACTTGACGGTAGTTTCTAACAACATAATGACCATGTTTTAAAGTAGATAATGATATTGTATAGTGATATAAATTCCTTAAGGAGTTCCTTGTTAAATTGATTTTTTTTTGCCCAAGCGAATTCCGTAAAACTGTTTTATTATTTATTGCTCCTTTTAATACTTGAGTTGTTTTCAGGTTTGAACGGACCTTCCCCTCCCTTGCACTATACAAACATATACCCCCGGAACGTTTGGGTCTCCTATCCCATCCGGGACATCCTGAAGACCCCCCTGTCCTCTGGGTAGAGGAAGGGCATAAAAAGGGCTGTCACATTAATATTTAAGGTTTGATCCTGAGGGGGGGCGACACCCCCGATCCTCCCCGCTTATCTGGAAGGCCTTAGGTCCTGGGGCAACGACAGGCGGTGACATTTTCAATAAACAAGCAATATGTAGGGCTCCATCTGGGCGGATCCCTGGGAGAGGAAGCATGATGTACTGGCCCTCATCCCGACCACTTAAGGATATTTGGATCTCTTACGTTTTCCCAACAAGATGGAGTAGCTCTCTGTATAAAAATTGCCTCTGTGGATATAGCCACGGAATGAAAATATCCAATATCTCTCGAAAAGATGTATATACACAGAGCGGGGGGTATTTATTGGTGGATGTAACATAAGTATTTATTTAATGGGACTCTCCTCTTAATTATTTTTATAAAAAATCGCAGTATCAGTCATGGATCTCTCTGAGGTAAAACGTTCATTATCCAGAGGTAAACTAGTCTCTTGTTCGGGAATCCGTGTGAGGGCTGCTTGGGGGTATTTATGGTGTAAGTTGAAAAATAGATATTCACGTGGAGGGGAACGGAAAGTGAGAAGTTTAAGTACAATTCGAAACACCCGAGACGTCGGTGGGAAAATTGCGTTAAGAATGATCTGGGTTTGGGAGGTGTTTCTTGGACGGAAGTTTTTAGCAGATATTCATGGTATGGATGATTTTTAAGAACTTTCGGATTTGTTTTTAAAAATAAACACATAAAATCTGGAGAAATCTATGAAGTCTTTGTTTGAGTCAATAGATCGTTCTATATAATTCAATGTTTAAAGATGATTTCATGCAAATGTATACCGCGGCTACGCCTCAAATGGTTCATACGCAGGGTCCAATTTTGGCATACTTTCTCAAACATATCGGCCGGTATCTCACGAATAAATTTTTCAATATTGGCTTCTAGTGCGTCAACCGTAGAGGGCTTGTCCCTATAGACATGAGCCTTAACATAGTCCGACGAAAAATAGTCTAAAAGCGCATTTGTTTAAATCGCACGATCTAGGCGGCTAATTGAGCGGCCCCAAAAGTGAAATAAACTTTCACCGAACTCGCTTCTCATCTTTTGATAATAAAATTCAATAATCTCCAAGCGTTGTTCGTTTATAAGTCGATTCATGGTTAAATTATAGACCGAACTGAGCATCTTTAACAATTACATGTTACACGAAAACAGCTGAGCTGCCAAAAACAGTGTTGCCGAAAAGAAAGTCACCCGATATCTTTATGTTATTCATAATATGGAAAAATGCTATATATATATACTAGCTGACCCGGCCACACGTTGCTATGGGTGTCATAAAAGTTATTAAAAAATATTAGTTAAAATTTGAATTAAAGAAATAATGAATGAATGAAAAAATTAATATAATACATTTTTAATTTCACATTTTATTCATTCATATTCTTATATCAAACTATAGTATATAATAATTAATAATTAACTTAGTGCATACAAAATAGTTTACATCCTATTCTCAGACTTACTGAATATACACAGTAAATTTCATAAGAATCGGTCAAGTCGTTTCGGAGGAGTTTTGTTTTGTTACAAACACTGTGACATAACAATTTTATATATTAGATAAAGCTAATATTCCGGTTAACAATTAGTATATTGGAACTTAACTGACAATCTGTTTGACCTACTGAGATCATTAATCGAAATAAAACATAGCCTATATTTTAAGTTGGACAATGTTACATATCTGTGCGAAATTTCATTAAAATCGGTCCAGTATTTTCGGAGATTATCTCGAACAAACATCGTGACAAGAGATTTATATATATATATATATATATATATATATATATATATATATATATATATATATATATAGGTAAGATTCCGGTTATTCAGAATCTATAAGACCTACAGAGCTGCAGTTAGGGTCATATTGTAGCAAATTTAATCTACTTTTAAAAAGGTTTCTTATGCTTTTCCCTAAAACGCACCGATTAGGAGATACAGGCCAAAAACTTAAAGAACTATGAAAATGTCGAAGTTTGTCGGGCACTAAAAGTATCCCCCTCCGTTTTTTTGGTAGCAAATATGGATTTACATTACTCAGACATGCCCTTGCCCCATACCAGAACTGCAGCAGGCTAGAAAAAAATATAATTTCGCAAAAAACATATCGTGGTCATTAATCGAAATATAACATAGCCTATATTTTAAGTTGAACATTGTAACATATCTGTGCGACATTTCATTAAAATCGGTCCAGTAGTTTCGGAGATTAGCCCGAACAAACATCGTGACAGGAGATTTCTGTATATATATTCAAACCAGACAAAGGATGGATTACCACGGAGCTCGGAATTATAAGATTTAATAGGCCCGAGTCTGTAAACTATTCCGATACCCTTACCAAGAGCTCCTGATAAAAATAAATAAATACCTTTAACTAAGAAATGTGCAAATGGAGATACATCTCTTTTGGATATTAAAATTAAACCTCAATACCCGGTTACATTTTTACAATTGTTTCCTGCATTGCAGTGAACCTTCATTTGAAATTCCAAGCGGTAAGGGATTCCGAGAAGCCACAACCCCATCCGCTCCCCGTCCTCCCGTGTTGAAGAAATACCTCGCTTTTATTTTATTTTTTATCAAGGAAAATATAAAAAAAAGGGAAAAATACATAAACCGAAACTTGGATTACGTTATGAAAATTAAAACGTTCAATTCTCTAAACAAACATGGCAATACTAATAACAATAGCCTACTAGGTGATAAGACGCCATATTATCGGTGCCATCCAAATGGTTCCCAGCAAAAAGGTTAACTCAAGCTTGGGATGAATCAATTATAACAAACCATATAGTCCAGGATCCATGGTCCATTTTTGCACTTGATTAGTATCAAGCTGAATCTTCGTGAATAGCTTCGTTTCGATGAGAAGCCCAACAATTTCCTGTTCGAAAATTCTCGATTGTGGTAGCTAACAGAGGTAGCAAGGATAAAAGATGTCGATTTGATGATTCTCAAAAATTTATTACTAACTGTTTTTTTTTTGTTAAATCTCAAGATAATTATCTAAATTATTTCTGCTACAAAATGTATGGTTTGACCAAAGAGTCCCCTCCTTCCAACATGTATCGATAACGAAGTCAAAAAAGAAGAAGAAAAAAAAATCAGCTGGTTTGTAATAATTTTTGATGACCTCGTTATCGATACATATATATATAATTACTGGGTGTCCCATTTCAAGTGGATCAAACGTTTTTAACTTTTAAAAGAAACAAAATTCAGAAAAACGATTCAGGTAAAAGTTTTTGTCATTCAGGCCTAGTTTGAAGAAATAAAAAAACATTTTTTCGTTTTTCACTTTAAATGGTCAATATCGAACTTCAGAAATGTAGTTTCCTCATGACCCGCATTTATTTTTATTTTTCTGAAATGTACAATCCAAAACATGGAAAAAATGTATGTATCATTTGTTTCCAACCTTATCCAATATTCCAATATCTTTCATAGTTTAAGTAGAAAAGGCATTCAAAGTTCACTACTTTAGTATACCTCCTTTACGAGGAAACGTAATGAAGCATTAAGTTATTTTATTTAAGAGTTTTTAGTCGTAATAACTTACTAATCAAGGTTTTTTGAATATTTCAGAAAATGTCTGGGCATTTAAAAACCTTAATTTTAATTTTAAATTTTTTTCTATAAAACGTCCATACAGATTTTTATTAAAATTAAGGTTTTTAAATTTCCAGACATTTTCTGAAAGATTCAAAATACTTTGATTAGTAAGATATTACGACTAAAAACTCTTAAATAAAATAACTTAACGCTACATTACGTTTCCTCGTAAAGGAGGTATACTAAAGTTGTGAACTTTGAATGCTTTTTCTACAAAACCTATGAAAGATAGAAATAAATGTTACATACATTTTTTCCATGTTTTGGATTTTACATTTCAGAAAAATTAAAATAAATGGGGGTCAAGAGGAAACTCCTTTTTTTGAAGATCGATATTGACCATTTAAAGTGAAAAACCAAAAATTGTTTTTTTTATTTCTTCAAACTAGGCCTGAATAACTACAACTTTTACCTGAATCGTTTTTTCTGAATTTTGTCTCGTTTAAAATTTATAAACGTTTGATCCACTTGAAATGGACACCCTGTATATATGTATATTTATACACACACACAAACAACTAACTTGACACTTTTTATCTCTAGTAATAATAAAAAGCTTCTTGTCAGATGTGTTGAATATGGTCCTAGTTCATATGAAGAATAGCATATATTCAATATTATGATTTTTATCAATAAAATAACACCTTTTTGCGGATGTTCTAT
Organism: Troilus luridus; assembly: GCA_964056705.1. NCBI lineage: Eukaryota > Metazoa > Arthropoda > Insecta > Hemiptera > Pentatomidae > Troilus > Troilus luridus. Next base: position 43,842,244 of record OZ057417.1, on the reverse strand, counting down.
TTTTGGAAACATCCAGAATTATAAACATAGAATTTATTTTGTTCTTTTCCATCTTGGTTAATTTTCTTTTTATTACTGCCTTTTTATTAGATATGTCTGACTGAAAGGTACTAAAAATAATTTTAATGACCATAATTTTCGCCTGGAAAACGACCCATTAAACGGAAAAGACTTTTATATTACGGGTTTTATACCCCAGGCCTTCCCTTCTTTACTTATCGTTAAAGGTGTAGTGCGCAATATTTATGAGCAGTCGTTATAGGTCGTTTTTTTGTGTGTTAAATAATAGGGCTTGTAATTGGTAAATACATTGTTTGTCGTATGATCTATAACTGTTAATCTTTTATTGTACTGTGAGTAATTTATTTATTTTATGGTTATTTTAATTTATGCTATATTAACAATGTTGTAAGTTATCTCATAAAGCTGTCCTGTCCTTGGGGTACATATGTTAAAAAGTTGTTTAATATTTATTATATTTATTTAGAAAAATGCACACAAACATTTTTCACACCCTCTCACGTTTGTGTTCGGTGTCTCCTTAAATATTGTAAAGATATTCAGAAGGCCATCTCAAATATACCCACTTATAAATATATGCATTAAATACATATAATATAATATATCAAATATAAGATATGTAATATTTCACCTATGGGAAAGCGGGGTAGCTCTGGTGGTGGAGTGTTGAGTTGCTATGCTGAAGGGTCCGTGTTCAAATCGGGCTGTGGCAGATAAATTATTTAATCTGTTAACAGCCACGGATGGACCCTGTGGGATCTACAGACCCCCGGGGCTCACTCAGCCTCTTTGAAGTTGGCATCCTTCATGTGGGTGGAAAACCTAACGGTTGAACGTGACCCTATGATTGAGCGAAATCATAAGTTAGTGCGTACGATCTTTAAATAAAAAAAAAATTTAAGAAAAGTATCTATGAAAACATAATAAACATATCAGTACCGAAAATTTTCGGAAATCGTTTTTATAATTTATACTTAAACTATAAAAAAAATAGCATTAACTTTTACCTTAAAAAAAAAGTCCTTTTTTTTAAGTGGATATTTATCTTATTCAACTGTATTTTTATCTTATTGAAATTTTGATTTAAATCAATGACTAAAATTTATTCGTATTTATGTCTGTTAAATATTTATTTAGTATTATTTATTTTTAATTTCCAACCGACTTATGTCCAACTCTGACCTGTTCCAATACGCTTTACCTTAATGTATCTTGTATTGCGAATCACAGTTCTCCCCACGCATCGATTGATGTTAGATGTGCGTGCACTGGGTTCGATATGCCATTGGGCTTTTGGCTGTTTGTGTCTGCAGTCTATGATCAACCCTTTGCCAAATAATATCTACTTAAATCGGTTGAGAATCCATGATTACATAGTCTTTGGTGGATATTCGAACATTACCTGCTGGCTATTCTTGTATGAAGGAATCTGTTGTCAGGAATTAGGTATCAAATAAGGACTGAAAATGTATTGTTACGGGCTACTGGGTGTAAAATAAACTAAACTACTACTAAATTCAAGTTACTAATATTTATTAACAAGTTAAAAAGACTACAAGGAAATTATTTAAAACAATTAAATCGATATTTAACTATTATTTAATCGTTATTTAACTAATGTGAATTCTCTCCAGCTCGTTTAATCCTTTCAGCCGGTCCCTCTCCCTCCCCCTCTCCCTCTCCCTCACCCTCTCTCTCTCCCTCTCTCTCTCTCTCTCTCTCTCTCTCTCTCCCTCTCTCTCTCTCTCTCCCTCTCCCTCTCACTCTCTCTCTCTCCCTTTCTCTCTCTCTCTCACTCTCTCTCTCTATCTCTCTCTCTCTCTCTCTCCCTCCCTCTCCCTCTCTCTCTCCCTCTCTCTCTCCCTCTCCCTCTCCCTCTCTCCCTCTCCCTCTCCCTCTCTCTCTCTCTCTCTCTCTCTCTCTCTCTCTCTCACTCTCACTCTCTATCTCTCTCTCTCTCCCTCTCACTCTCACTCTCCCTCTCCCTCACCCTCTCTCCCTCTTATATTAATATTATAGGTATTAAGGACTGTTTATGTGAGGTGTGCTGAATTAATGGGTTTTTTCCTGCATATCCTAATGTCTTCCTACAGTCCAACTCCTAATCTCGAAGAGTCTAACTAGTTGCAGTTGGATTATTCATCCCTCTGCCCTGAAGATAACCTAAAATTAGGTTGGAACGTTGGCACAAATAAAAGAAGTCAAACTTATTCTGTGAACTTATACTGCGCCCTCACAAATTTCACTTGTCAATACATCACGATAACCCTCTTGTTCCTTCAGTTTCTTCCCATTTTACCCCATTTAAAATAAAAAGTCCTGAAAACTTTCCTTCAACCAAAAATTTCCTTTAATTCTCTTTTCTATTTTGTTCTCTTATGTATCTTCCTCCCTCAGACCATGCCGTGCGAACTTTCCTGTTCTCTTTCTAGCCTCTCCGTTTCTTACGTTCAGCACTCCAATTGAAAACTAAAGTGGGAAATCATTCTTCTCGGATGGCCATACCTTTTCAATTGTTTTTCTCTATATTTTGGAGAACTTTTTGTTGAGTTTGCTTCGCTCTCTAATTACGGCATTAGTCCTTCTTTCTCGTCTGGATTTCCTGGCAACTCTCCTTCAATAGTCCATTTCAGTAGCAGGTAGATTTTTTTCTAGATCAGAACTTATCTCTATGTCTCTATGCCTTTAATTATGACGTTATATGTGTGTTATCTCGTGATTCTATTTTGGCTTTTTCTAATTTTTTTACTTGATTTTTTGTATGTAAGTAACTATTCTATTGGTATGTCTTGTTTGGGAAATCTAATTTAAAGTCCATAAAATTTTAATCGTCGTTTCCTTGCCTGCTGCCAGGTTTGAGACATTTTCTGTTGTTCTTCTTCAGTTGATAGATCAGCCCCCTTAATGTTACGTTATTTTTATATTTTGGAGGACATTTTGTTGAGTAATTTCGGCATTAGTCCTTCTTTCTAGCCTGGATACCCTGGCAGCTCTCCTCCAATAGTATATCTAAGTAGCAAGTATTTTTTTTTTCTAGAGTAGCGCTTATCTCTAAGTATCCGAATCCGTATCCGCGGATATCCGAGGGAGAAGATAGATCCGTATCCATGTTTTTTTTGGCGGATCTTTTGCCTTATTAATTTTCAATAAATATATGAAATTTTATATAGGATTATTTTATATTCACTGCTAAACTCTTAGGTACGTGTTAGTAACCCTATAAACAGCAACTTTTGTACTGGCCAACGTCGAAATGAAAATAAATTCAGTCCTCCATTCAAATGGCCGGTCACCTGTTTGTATGGAGAAACGAAATTTTTTTTTCATGTTTGTCAAGATGAAAAGTTGTTGTTTATGGTGTTACCAACACTTACCTAAGAGGTTTTCAGTAAATTTAAAATAACCTTGAATAAATATTATTAGATAGCAGGGAAAAACTATTGACATTTAACATTTGACTTAGGTAATCCTTTCATTGTAAAAAAAACAACTTCTTTGTTGACAGTTTTATAACTCACTACCAAACACAAACGTTACCAATGCCGCGCAGTGCAAGTTGAAAACTCGAAACATGTACCGTCCTGTCTGTCATTCAAAGCGTCAAGTGGCAACAACTATCAAGGTCATGCGCACCGACATCGATTGAGTAAAGAAGTTAGTATCCGTATCCGCGGATATACTTTGTTAACGATCCGGCACATCACTAATCTGGCAATATGCTTTCAATTATGAATGTATAAATGAGATTCTTGGCATCTTTCTTCACAATATATATATTATTACTTGGTTCTATTTCAGCTTTTTCTAAATAAATGTTTCCCCAATCAACCCACCTCTTCGTCTTCGTGTGGTTGACTTGACTTTTTGTATGTAACTAACCATTCTACTGGTTAGTCTTTTTTAGGGAAATCTATTTTAAAGTCCATAAAATCTTCATCTTCGTTTTCTTGTCTGCTGTCAGGTTTGAGATATTTTCTGTTGTTTTTCTTCAGTTGATTGATTAGTACCTTCCCATTTCTCTGATGTCGGTATTAGTCCCTTCATCCTACCCTGGATACGCAGGAAGATCTCCTTCAATAGTCTATCTGAATGCAAGTAACTTTTTTCCTTAAGCGGCGCTTATCATCCATGTTTCTGCTCCATATAGCAATATGCTTATACAATTATTGTCTTATTTAAGAGATTTCTATATGTGGCACTATCCTGAACATTAGGAGTACCTAGATAAATAGGGTAAGGGGAATAAAACAGGTAGCTCTCCCTTAGCATTAAGAGTCCCTCAGGGGCGGTGTACCTGAAATCTTAAGATATAGACCAGGCACATGTTGGCAACAGCGGATGCCTCAAGAGGCAGGGAACTGGATGTAACAATGGTCGAGAAATAGCCAATCACATATAGCGTCCCCCTTTCTTTGTAAGTAGTTTTATAAGTTATCTTGTAACATATAAATATTCAATTAAATGAAAAGGATCTTTATTTAATAACCAACTCCTGGTCAGTCCACAACGTCAACCTTTGGAGAAGAGAGAGGTATGTCGATATTATGTATAATGATCTCGGGTTTGCATCCCGTTTTATCATATAAATATTATCCAGATCAAAGGATCTGACTTTTCCTTGAGATCATTGCGTGGGCAGTGAAGCCAATATAGCAAGATTCTTGGTATCTTTCGTCACATTATTGCTTCAAAGGATCGAAAAATGATGTAGATCGTGATATTAATAGAATTTTACTAATATATCTATGGAAAACCCCTTTATGGGTATAATTTACTAAATATAGGTTATCCCGATTTGAGGTTTCCCTCGCTCCCTGTCAGTGGTCTGTTATGGGATCCGAGTGTATTAACGCCATAGAAGTAGCAACAGTCGTGGAGGTTGCTGATCCTCTTGTTTCTCAATTAGCGAGATCAAAGGTTTTGATAAGAGCGACACAACACACTAAGGTTAATAGGCTAGCTGACAGGTGTACACAACTTGTGTACGGATGAGGTGGGCTAAGAGATATCCGACCCAAAGCTCTTGTATATTTAATACATCCTACTTCCTTGCCGTTTTGTCCTGAGTGACTTCCTCCCCCCACTCTCTCGGAGAATGCGAGAACTCGGCTTTGATGTAAGAGAAGTTCGAATGCGACGGAAGTGGTACGGACTTTGTTCCTTTTGTCAAGTTTATTCCACGTATGCTTTATTATCTTAATGTTCTTCTTCTCCTTTTTTGTCCTATTAGGGTTGATCCATATTCTCTAACCACCTTAGGATGCTTTAAGAAGAAGGGGACGAGAGCTTGATGTACGCGATATGTATGCTTTTGTAACTTTATATGACAGAGTTAGCCCTAAGTGCTCTCCGGATGGGTCTGCCCTTTTATCGTTATAAACAATAATACTGCTCCTTTCTATTCCTTTCTTTGTACCCTGTTTTCAAAGTTACTTTATTGTAAAATATTCATTGAATTCATAAAGTATTTTTATTAAAAACACAATCCGAAGATCCATGTAAGGCGGATAAAAATTATACCTTTTTTTTTATATAAAATTTTTCTGTTCGCGCGTATGTCACTGAACTCCTAAACAGTTGGACCGATTTAGATGATAATCACAATTCGACCCAATAGATAATTATTATTATTATTTTTTATCCAGCGTCGTTTAATAATATCACACTAACTCCTGCTGAACAAATTCTATACTTAAGATTACATCTTCACTAATTGGAATCTTAATACTAGACAGAAACACTCTAAGTTCCCTATTAATTACAATAGACTCATACACATGACTGTTACCTATTTGGACTTACGGAGTAGAGCTTTGGGCTCCAATAAGCCATCGAATTCCTCTCGCATCCATCCTTACACTCCAAAATCCTTCGTAAAATCCTTAATGCTCCATACTTTGTTAAGAATACAATTAACCATAATGACCTCAATGTCCCATTTGTTGCTGATTTAGCCCGAACCCAATAGCAGTCTGTTCATGAAAAACTTCATTCCCACTCAAACCCACTAGTTTCAATTCCTGATAATCCTTCTAGGCGATAGACAACCAATCGTCTCTATTGTTTAAAGCAAATATGATATATGCTGATAAATCACAAAGTTTGTGTCTTGAGGTGAATTGTCGGAGATCTCGCTCAACCGTCAGGTTTTCTCCCAATCAAGATCTCTTTATGGAGGCTTGTTGAGCCCAAGGGGGGTCATCAAATCCTAAATGGTTACAACCTTGGCTGCTTAACAGATTAAATAATTTGTCTAATACTAACGGCCTACGAAGAGATACGAGCATACTTCAAACGTTTACAAGAAGAATTACACGGATACACAAACCCACTGATAGTACAACTGGTCTGAGAACGCTATGAGAAGACTAAAAAGAACGTGGATGAGGGATCTGTTTGCATAGGAATGTTAGATTAAGCACCCACGGGTGAGGTACCGCTGGGTATTGTTCTTCTGCACGCCTCTCATGCTATTCCTCAGGATATAATTATTCAAAAAACATTTTTTTAAATAATTTATTCAAAGAAATTTACAATGTTTTATAACAACAAGTAAATGGCAATAATGGTACGAATAACGAAAAGTGAGAAACTACCATTTGCAATACTCAAATAACAAATTCAGCATAGAAGGTTGACTCAGACGCCTCGGAGATGTATCAGGAATTTAAGAGGTTTCTAGGTTTGAAACTAGTGGGTTTGATTGGAAATGAAGTTTATCATGAAAAGATAAATATCAGATTCGGGCCAAATCAGTAACACTTTGGCAAGGCCAAATTACCATAATCAGGTCATTATGGATTACTTTGTTCGTAACAAAGTAAAGATCATTGAGGATTTTACGAAGGATATTGAATTTCAAAGATTGAATACAAGATAAATTCGATGTCTTAGTGGAACCCCAAGACCAGCCGTAAATCCAGATGGGTCTAATGATTCTTATATATACGAGTCTTTTGTAATTAATAGAAAGCTTAGGTCGTTTTTATAGTAAATGTTGAAGTAGCATGAAACGACGCGCTGTTGCTTATCGTTTCAGTATAGCAGGAGGATTCCAAGCTAAGCGTTTGTCGAGGTCTAGTCCTAAGTAACGGACCTATTCTAAAGTAATCAGTGGGATGTTACTAAACGATACAGGAGGAGAGGAAGTCTTTGGTTTACGACGGATGGTAAAGGCGATTTGATCGGACTTGTGGGAATTTATTTTAATCCTCCAGTTTGACACTATTTTTCAAGGTCAGTGATACGGTATTGAATAGTATAGGATGCTACAACTGGATTATTGTTGGCTGATAAATTATTAAAATTAAATAACATTAATGGTCCACCTTTGAATGCCTACTCGTATTGATGTCTACACTATCGAACGGATGAAGACATCGCCGGCAAGCAGGTGACAGAAGCGAGGCCCTAAAAGCAGTTTTATTGTGCCCTTATCGCCGGTGCAGACCCTTCCCGATACGCTAACCGCCCATATACCGTATTTGTTCCAGCTTTTAACTTGCCTTTCAACCGTTTTATCCCTTCTCTACTCTTCCTCTTTTTCTCTCTTCCTCTCATCTTTTAAATATTACTCCTGTTATTGGCCATTATCCGGATGGCTTTTCATATACTTAATACGATACTCCATTCTGTATATGCTTCGGGTTATGCCAATGTTATATCCCTCCAATAGACATCCCTGAATTTTTTATACCGATATATTTCTTATATATGGAATGATCCGTCCTAATCTCATGACGGTACTCCGAAATATGATCAGTATATAATTTATTTCAAGGAAATTACAACGCGATTAAAGACATGAAATGCTTGTGGTTATTCGGTCTCGACATTACTAAGATCGTGACTTTTGTCCCGAAATCTAAAAATCAGAATTTATAAAACCATCATCTTTCCAATACTTCTTTAAGGATATGAAACTTGGCCGCTGAAGGATGAGCAACGTCGTCAAGTATTCGAAAATATCGTATCAGATATTTCGAGGCGTTACTTAGAATATTCGGTCCTTAAAAGTATGAGCCATTGGAGAATATAGGAGATTACATTACATGGCATTGCGGAGCATGTATACAGTAAACATTATTCAAGTGATAACGTCACGGAGATTAAAACAGGCCTGTGAAGTTCCTGGGCTTAGTTACGAACGAATTCTTGAAATGTTAATAAGCGCTGTGCCGTCTGGGAAGCGTCTGAGTGCTTGATTGGTGGTATCGGCATCGAGCTTTCGGTTCAATACAGTTATTTAAAATGTATTTATGGAAAATGACAATAGTATATTGAATACATCAAGTGAATATAATGAAAGATAAATTAAACCAATAGGCACTGGTGGGAGGATTTCGGTTTTAGGTTTGAGTCCGTGGGCGAAAAGTTGTAACCAGAGATTTTTGGAAGAAATCGAGACTTCGAGTTCGCTATACAATTTTGTCTCTTTAAGTTAATTTTCACCCAGGTTGATGCAATAAAAAAATTCAAATTATAAAATAATGTATAATCCTGTAATCATAAAATATAATCCTTGAACTATATTGTTTTTTTAATATGCCTAAAATGTTTCTATAATACGCTGCTTCAGGCTACTTCAACACTTACTAGACAAACACTCTAAGCTCGCAATACAAAAGACTCATAAAATGACTATTACAAGACATATTAGGACTTACGGAGTAAAGCTTTGGGGCTTCACTAAGCCATCGAATTCCTCTCGTATCTATATACGAGATAGATGATTAGTCATTATAATCCAAAATTCTTCGTAAAATCTTCAATGGACCTAACATTGTTACTGATAAATTAATCCATAATGGCCTTAATGTGCCATCAATTGCTGTTTTCGCCTGAGCCCGGTATCAATAAATTCACGAGGAACTTTATTCCCATTCAAACCGACTAATTTCACACCTAGCTTCCTCTCTATTCCCAATTATCCTTCGACACAGAAAAAGAAGATGGCCTCTCTACCTTCTAACTTAAATCAGTTATTTCAATTCTACTTTGTGGGTAGTTTCTCTTCTTTCATTTGATTACTTGGTATTATATATAGTTCTTAATAATTACATGTTTTATTATTTAAGTTAATAAGCGTTGACTGGTAAGCGTCTGAGGGATAGACCGAGAGGTAGGTTGGAGGATTGCGTTAAGAGTTATTTGGCGGTTTGGGTGATGGTATCGGCATCGAGCCTTCGGTTTTGTTAAGCCTTAAATGGCAACTGTATATTGAATACATCAAGTAAATATAATGAAAGATAAATAATGTCCCGAGATTAGTAGAGAAACTACCCAGTGGTAGTACCCAAATTTAATATAGCTAAATAATGTTTTTTAAATGCATTTTTTTAATGATTTTTTCTTTCTATATGATTTATAGATGATCATTTTTGAGGCGATAATTAAACAAAGTTTTATTCGTCTTTTCTGCTTCGGGGAAGGTTAACTTAATTCAAAGGATTCGTTTTTTAGGTACTGACTTGTATTTGAATCCCTAAGTATGGGAGATAAAGAAAGAGATTTGGGGGATCTGAAGTCCTCTGGGATATGTTCTGAAGAGACGTGTTCTGATGTCTGACGGACTTTCTTTGTGAGATTTAAGTCCGATATTCAAAGTTGAGGCTTAGCCGTCTTCGTCTGTGTTTTCGAGTTGCTCCTTGTTATCTGGGTTTAGAAAAGTGCAAAACAGTATCGTAGAGGATTCTTATATTATTTACTAGTTTTTGTATATTTTTCATATGGTATTTAATACTAAATGTTTTTATAATTCCCTAATTATTTATGAGTAAATAATATTTTCTATAATATAATCTAAAAACCTAAAACAAAAAGAACATGTACCACCATAACCCGTGAAGGGTCTGGGGTTCAGTACTCTGTCATGTTTCTTGGACAACGGTTGTGCAAGGAGGTGATTTGACTTAGATAACGCTCGACCGCCAGATTTCCACTCCTTTTTTTGGGTATCCACTTTATAGAGGCTAAATGAGCCCCAGAGGATCTCCGGATCCCTCAGGGTCTATCCCCGGCTATGACAAAATCAATAAATTATCTGCCATAGTCCGATTTGAAATATTCTGTGGTATTTAGGTATATAAATAATATTTATATATTATTATTAATAATATTTATTAAATATATTATTATATATCATGTTTTTTTTAAATTTACATCTTTGTTTCAACTGTATCCGTTGGAAAGGTTCTTGTTTTATAAATATTTCATATTCTAAGCTACATTATGCCCTTACAATAATAGTTTGGTGAATTTTGTTAATAAAATTAATTAATGAAATATAACCATTATTAGATAAAAACAGGAAACGAGAAAAAATAATAATGATATAAATAATGTATATAAAATTTTGATAATACTAATAGAATAATTCTATATTTTTAAGAATTTATTATAATATGCTTTTAAGAGTAAATATTTCGTAACAGTCGTTCTTTCATATTAAGAAGATGATTAAGTGACAACATATGTTCATTACTTAATAATATTATGTTTTAAAGTTATTAATTATTAATAAAATTAAAAATCGATTGTAATCGATATTGATATCAGTAAACCAAACCTTCATTGAGGCGACCTATTATATTTAATGAGCCAGTTTTATCAATTAATCTTTATAATGATATATTGTTACTTTCCTAACTTCTTCAAGTAAAAGTAAATAATTATATAATTTTATATAAATTAATTAAGTTATTTTTCATAACATGGTTTGATTTAATTGTCACAGTAAAACAAAAAAATTATGTGTTCATCCGAAGAAATTATTTTTATTTTCGTATTGCTTTTGTATTTTAATATTTCTTTAGTTGTTGGAATTATAGAGGTGGTTAATTATTTAAGGAATAGTAGAGTTCAGTTTTCATTTTTTTTATTTTGGGTTTTACTTGATATATGACTATCAACTCATCAGCTCACGTACACAGTCCCTTGTAGGATTGTACTAGATATCGCTCCTTAAAAAGAACATCATGAGTTAAGCCTTCAGCATCAATTGTATGGTTGAAGCTTTATAAATCAGGAACGACATATCTGATATTCCATTTCCAAATTTTTTTTTAATAAACACATTTTGAGCTGCATCATGTTTGAACTTGAAATTGTACGGGAATTATGAAGTTAAAATAAAAAATGTTTCAAGCTCTTATAAATCTTCTGATGATTAATTAAAGAATTTCAAATCCATCATTAATGATTTTCTTTACTAATACTCTTATCAGGTCTTTTGATGGTGATTATTTTTAAATATTTTTATTTTGAATAGAAAATTATATCTAAGCGTTCTATTGAGAGCGGATTAGCTCAAAAATTTTAGTATTATAATGGAAAATTCTTTACAAGAAGTAACAATCAAATTAAGTATATTTTAAATATTCAAATACAGTTTCGCAAGATAACCAAGGAAGGCACATTTAGCGTTATTTAAATCTTATAAATAAAGGTGAAAATGCCCTAGAATTTTACAGTTGTTCTCTACCGCTGAAATTAAGTAAATTTTCCCTCCCTAAACTTTGGCTTAAAATTCTCAGGGAAAAGTTTACTGGAACTTATAATGAGGTGGGTATTTTTAATCGCACTTCTAATGGCTGTATTTAAATCTTTAATCAATACAGCTCCGGAGTTCTCAGTTCTCTTCCCGGCATGTGTCTCGAACATTTATTTAAATCAGACATAAACAGATAACGCAAATATATTTTAAAAAACAACTACAACTCATAAAGAGTCTTGTGTTCAAGAAGTGGTAGAGACTTTACTGCTTTTTGGACAACATTTGTGCAGGGAGACGATTTGTCCCTAATCACACTCAACCACCAAGTTTTTTCCACTATGTTGAGTACCCATGTTATAAAGGCAGAGTGAGCCCCATAAGAATCCCAGAACCCAAACGATCGATCCCCGGTTGCTTAGATTAAATAAAATATGCCACTCTGCTTTCTATAATAATGCATAATCAATAGCTTGGTTTTGTTATTTATTCATTTAACGTCATTTTATACTGCTACAGGTGGTCATATGGTGTTACAATGGGATTCCTAAATTTTGACTATCAACGTGTCATTAATAATTAGGATTGGGATCTTTAAAAAGTACCTGACATCGCACATGCTCTGGACCACTATTGTACGTCCCTTCCGCAGGACTGCAAAACCCAGGATTTTCTTCTCCCTTTTAAAACAAAATCCTAGGGCAGCGAATCCGCAACCTTGGGTATAGAAGGTTAGACTAATGAATACACCATACGTGACCCCATAAATAATTTGTATATACCCTATTGATCGGAAGTTAAATGCTACTTATACCATTCTATGTAGAAGTAAAAATAGTTTAAGTTTTTATTTATATAATATATATATATATATATATCTGTTTCATTTTTGGAAATAAGACTATCAAAAAACCTGTACCATTACTGTACCCATGTTGTCTTGAATTTAGTACATGTCAGTACTGTTGTTCAACGGTTGTGCAGGGAGGGATTTAACTAATTACATTATTTTTGATATAGTATTTAAAATATGTATTTAAATATTTTAATATAATCGAGATAAATTATATATTTCCGTACAATGCTGTCTGATTCCAATCCTACGCATGCAGCATACCAAAATGCAACGAATTCTGGAATATGGTTAGAAATACAATGTATTTTTTCATTGAATTTTAATCAGGTATTTATCATAATACAGAATTAATTCTATCTCTCAACTATGTTGCATATGCTTTTGGCATTATATTTTGATGCTCCACGTGTTTTTTTTTCCATTCATAATTCCATGGCTTAATAAAAATTGTGTGTTTAATTTTAAATTTTTTAAGACTAAAATCGAAGCAACTGTTAGTAAAAGTAAATAAAAATTGAAGTATGAAGAGTATTAGTATGTTGTATTATTGTTATTGTATTATACTTACATCATGTTACACGATAATTATAATACATTATATTATTAAGTGTCTTATTTCGGAGCGGCGTAATTTTTTTTGCTGAATATAACGTGTTCAAATCAAGGTTGTCATTTAAATAATTCAATCTTTTTACTGACATAAATCGATTCTGTAGGTCCTGAAGACAACTTTGAGGCTCACGCAGAATTATCGGAGCGGGGTAGAGCTCTGAGTTGCCGTGCCGATGGTATAGTAGCCAGGGTGGTTCCTCCTGTGGCTCACCCAGCCTCTGTACAAAGGGCACCCTTAATAAGAAAAAAACCTGGCGATGGAGATCTTGGCCTAATCCCTTTCATGCACCTCCGTTGGCTTTGAAGCAGTACAATCTCTATTATGTTCCGAAACCAAGATCCTTGATATGTTATAGTGGTTCAGGTTTTTTTTTTTCATTAGTTTATTAAAGGAGTGGGGTTGCTCAATGGTAGAACGCTGAGTTGCCCTGCTGATGGTCCCAGGTTCAAATACGGCTGTGGCAATTCATTTATTTAACTCTTAATAGTCAATCTTCTTAACAGCCGGGGATGTGGGATCCGAAACCCTCCTTGGGTCTCCCACTCAGCCTCCATTAAGTGGGTACCCTTAATTATTAAAAAAACCCTGACAGTTGAGCTTGATCTCCCTGCACAACCGTTGTCTTAGAAACAGTTCAGTTTCCACCAAGTACTGAGATGATTTATGGGTTGTAGTGGTATAAGTTTTTTTTTATTAGTATTAGTATCAATATGATTGTTTGTAATTATAATATTGCCTATATACGATTTTTTATTATTATTTAATAATCAATTATGGATTATATACTTATAAAATCAATATTGTCGCTTGCAATATCCCTTGAAATAGTGTTGACACGTCGTGAGAGGTAAATGGCATTTCAATCCCGGTTTATCTGAAGTAGCTAACCGTTTCTCCCAAATCTCAAATCCTAAGCCCTCTCCTTTTCTATAAATTATTTGATAAGTTAACAGCCATACATGGACTCTTGGGTTCACCCAGCCTCTATAAAGTGGGTAAAATCCGGCCTTTGAGCTTTATCTTAGACAATTCCCCTTCCTGCACAAAAGTATATTAGAAGAAAGTACAATCTCTATCATGTACTGAACTCAAGATCCTTATTGGGCTTTAGTGGTACAGATTTTTCTTTATATTTTAAAAAGTATTAGTCATCATCGTAATATTTTATTAGATATTTTTATTTGAAAAGAAAAGATATGTCCAGGGCCGGGACTCGAACCCGGGTCGCCCAGATCGCTAGTCTGGAACTCTACCAATTAAGCTATCCAGGCTCAATCAGGCTCGCTCCCGGGTCATGGCTATTTAAAAATTAATAAAATCAATAACTAATAAAATAAAATAAATTATAATAATATATAATGACGTAAGTCAACAAGATCCAAATTACATTTTCAAAGAACATTCTTCACCTCGTATACATCGCAAATTGCGAGAACGCGGGGACATGGGATCAGCGAAAAGAAATGATATGGCCATGACCGGGGGCGAGCCTGATTGAGCCAGGATAGCTCAATTGGTAGAGTTCCAGACTAGCGATTTGGGCGACCCGGGTTCGAGTCCCGGTCCTGGACATATCTTTTCTTTTAAAATAAAAATATTTAAAAATTAATAAAATCAATTACTAATAAAATAAAATAAATTATAGTCATATTTTATTCTTTTCTACCTCCTGAGCAGTGTAAGAAGACATTTTGTAGAGCTTGTTGAGAACCCAGTTGTCTCTGCCCTGTACTAGTATTAGTATTAATGTTATTACTTTGATTATAATAATGTGTGTATAATATTTTTTTAATTTAATAATAATTTATTGGTTAAAAAATATATTATATAATACTAACGCTGTTACTATCCCTTGAAACAGAACGCTTACACGATACGAGAGGGAAACGGCATTGCAATCGCGGTTGATCTGATGTAGCTAAAGGTCCCCCCCAAATCCCCGGCCCTTTTCCGCCCTCAGGAAGGGAGGTTGGGAGGTTTTTCCCTTTTTCCATCGGAATCGGTTCGCTTTACCCACTTTCTTCTTCGAAGGGCTGAGGGCTGTATCCCTCGAGAAAATGGATGTTCTGGAAATGACCCGATATAGCCTAGTTGTTATTCCGCCAGCCCTGATGGCTATTTGTTACACCTTTCCGGGATGAATGGATTTTATCTTCTTGAAATATTTTATATCTGGATTTTTTAAAGAAAGTATTTCTTAAAAAATTGAGTATGCCATACAACATATTTCACCGCGTAGATTTAATTTATTTTATCATATCTGATATATCCAACACGTACATGAGCTAAGATCTTTCTAATATATTATATTGCATAAAAGTATGTTCTTTATACAGTAAAGGATTTAAATATCACATTCTATTTATCCCGGATTCGATTACGGCTGTGGCAGACATGTATGTAATCGGTGGATTCGTAGACCATCCTGGGACTCGCCTGGCTTCTATGAAGTGGGGTAAAAACAGTTGCGCATGATATCGCTTGCACAATCGTTGGCTCAGAAACATTATAGTCTCTAACTCATGTATAGTAGTAAAGGGTTTTGTCTTCTTAAATAGGTTGTTGGCAATCGAGCTTCTCCTAAATGATTCTTCTAAAATCAGTGACATTTATTAATTCATATAATAAAAGTGATATTATTTATTCAATAGAAAATCATTTTTTCATGCGAATACATTTAGAGAGGTTCTTTAGGAGTTACTAGGGGTCATACATGGTGTTGTTGTTAACATAACAAACTACTATGCCCAAGATCGCTGGTTCGCATCCCATTAAAAAATAAGTAAAACATATTTACGCCGTCCTTCGGAGGGGACTTAAAATGGCGATTTCAAGCCGGTTTGCAGTTACTCGTTAAAGATCCTTATCCTAATCGTACGTGGATAGGCAAGATTTAGGACTCCCGCTGTAGCATCGTCCGATTAGCTATAGGCGGATAAACTGAAGTTAAGTAAATAAACAAAAAAATTTTTTAAACCCTTGTTATAACTCATTGTCACAATTTTGATAAATCTTCCTATTGGCATTTATTTGTTCTATTTTCGTACTATACAAAAAAATAACAATATTTGTATTACAAGTTAGTAATTGAATAAATACTAAGTGACCGTTTGGCGTTTTCCTTTTTTAAGAAAATTTCAATTATCGAAAAAAAAATTTATCCGAATCGATATAATAACTTAATTAATGAATATTGGATATATGCTGGTTTATTGTTAATTGAAAAATATTACCTTCTGCAATCCCCTTGTTAGTCTTAAACGGCTTTGCAAAGCGTATCTTGTCTTTCTTACTAAGCTACGTAAAAGCCCTTAAGGGTGGAAGTAAAGAAACAAGGAGGTAAAAGCGAACGGTTGCGTGTAAAATGGTTGGGAAGGGGGAGAAAGGGGGAGGGGATATGTCTTAATTTTAGAGTTAATTTACCGACCCCGGAAGGTGAGACGCTCATCCAGATTATGCGACGTTGAGTGGTACGACATTGACATGGCAAAATACTGGGAGTAAGGCAACCTCATGAACCTCCCGGGGATCTGTTCTCGAAGGTTCCAACCTCAGGTGGTATGGGAGGTTGGGGAGGTTGTAATGTTTAATGGCCAACTCGGGGGAATCTGTAGTTTGTTCTATATTACCTTTTCTGGCTTAGCTTTAATAGCCAAGTTTTCATATTATTAATGTACTCCAGGTATTATATTCCTGATAAGTTGAACGGGGATAAAACTTCTAAATGAATCGTTAATTGGAATTATGCAAAACCTTATAATAATTTGGCACGTTGAAAGATCAATTAAGTAGAAAAAAAATGAGGGTCCAAATAGGTTCAATTGTGGTGTTGTATAGTCCTTCTGTGCCCAAGGTATTTTTAAGTTGATCATTTTATTTATTATTATTGAATTACATCAACGTTTTTTTTAGGAAAATATAATATATATCTTTTTTATAATTCTTAGTTAATTGTTTTTAATTTTAAATATTTCTATTTTGAAGGGAAAAGATTTGCTCCGGCCGGGATTCGAACCCGGGTCGTCCGCCTCATCGTGGCAGCGCTCTTACCTTTTGAGCTACCAGGGGTCGCCTCCATCGTAGGAACGGATTTTTCCGGGGGGCAAATCTTTTCTCTTCAAAATAAAAATATTTAATATATATCGTTTCTTGTTTATTCAAGTAGAACTTCGATTGATCAAGCTAATGTCATTGGGTGAGGTTAGGATATTCAAACGTCCCAAAAAAGACGGAAAACACTAAACTATAACCACTTTTTAAGAAAAAAAAGTTGAGTTGAATTTAAAATTGAAATAAATTATTTTATTGTGCAGTTCGCAAGTTCAAGTAATCGTCAATAAAGCTATTCACGTACATTGAAAAATGTATGATAATATTATTTTTTAAATAATTAAAACCAAACTGATTTTTAATATTTTCATAATGTTTACATTACCTCTAATATTTTCTAGGAAACAATATTTAAACAACTACAACTCATAAAGAGTCTTGTGTTCTAGAAGTGGTAGAGACTGTTCTGCTTTTTGGACAACATTTGTACAAGGAGACGATTTGCCCCTAATCACGCTCAACCGCCAGGTTTTAACCACCGTTTTGAGTGCCCATGTTATAAAGGCTGAGTGAGCCCAAAGAGAGTCCCAGAACCCAAACGATCCATCCCCGGTTTTTTAGATTAAATAAAATTTGCCACGCTGCTTTCTATAATAATGCATAATAAATAGCCTGGTTTTGTTATTTATTCATTTAACGTCAATTTATACTATTATAGGTGGTCATATGGTGTTACAATGGGAATCCTTTTTTTATTTAACTATATTTTTAAGAAAACAATATTTAAAAAAATAAAACTTAGCAGTTTTTTTTTCTGAGCTCCTATGGACGAAACATGGAATTGAGCGGACCATTTTTTATTCTAGATTGGTCCAAAAAATGTTGACTGATGAAAGGAATAAGACAAAATCTTTTAAAATTTATTTTAATTATTTATTTTACTGTCTATATGTAGGTTTTTTGTTAGTTTTAAACAGAATTGAGTAAGAATTGTCCAACTAAAGAGGGTAGGAATATGTAAAAAAAAAAAAAAAAAATTAAAACAAAAGATATTTTGGTCTCGTTGTGGTTACCCTTTTTAGCTTTTCTGGAATTTATTTTCTAGAGTTTTACATATTTATTTATTTATAATTATTAGATTTAAATTTATATATTATGAATATGGTTATTTACTCTCTATTTTAAGATGCTACAGAAATATAACCTTAAGGGAAACGCAGTCGGGTATTATTAGTGCAGTAGGGTTAGATGGTTTGTTGAACATGTGTTCCCTTGACTAGAGATCCTACCGGAACAAACAAAGTGAAGATATTGCTTGGAGTGTAGGGTGCGATACGCAGGACCTCTGAGACAGAAATAGACATGTGCTGTGTAGGCTAGTCTTGTCCGATACACATGTCGCCCTACTATAACCCGTTTTTCTTAAATTGAAATATCAGATTGTATTTGTCGTTTTCAGATATCCCTTGGGAACATTCTGAAACAGAAGTCTTCTCTGTTAAAAAAAATAAAATCTGTATTATGCGACTGTAGAATAGCAAAGATAAATCACAAATAATTTACGATTATTAAAGAAGAAAATAATAGTTGTGAAACAGTACCTATACTTTATAACGCCTGAGAAATTATATAATTTAAGTATCCCACTTTATAAAAATGGAGTTTTATTTTATTAGCTTCTTCAGAACCATATTATATTTGTATATTTTTTATTAAACATAAGGTATTTTGAATAGTTTTATTTTGAAGAGAAAAGATTTGCCCCAGAAAAAAAAGATTTTTTCTCTTAATAATAAACATTTTTAAAAATTAAAGCAATGATTAAAAAAATATAATGAATTATAAATAATATAATGACGTAAGTCAACAAGATCCTAAAATGAAAATTACTGTTTAATGAACATTCTTCCTCATGTGTACATCCCAAAATTGCGAGGACACGGGGTATATGGGATCGGAGAACAGATTTGTCCTAGGTTGTAGCTCAAAATGGTTAGAGAGTTGCCACGGTGAGACGATCCGGTTTCGAATCCCGGCCGGAGGCAAATCTTTTCTCTTCAAAATAAAAATATTTAAAAATTAAAGCAATGATTAAATTATGAGGTAATTTGGTTGGTTGAATTAAAACATTCCATTATTTTCATGCGAAAAAATCTTAAAATGGAACTTCTTAATTCGATCATTAATCTTAATTCCATCATTTTTATTTATTTACTGTACCTGTACAACTAAAACTAAAGAGTTGTGAGTTCAGTACATGGTAAGGACTGTACTGTGTCTATGCCAAAGTTTGTGAGGGAATGTGATTTGGTCGAAATCCTACCTAGGATACCTACTTTATAGTGGCTGGGTGAGCCCCAGAAAGTTATACAGAGCCCACACGACCCAATCTAGGGCTGTGGCAGATAAATTGATCTGTTAACAGCCGTGGATGGACCATGGGGGATCTGACGATCTTCAAGGGGCCCACTTTTTCTCTATAAAGTGGGTACCTTTAATTAAGAACAACACCTGACAGTTGAATGTGATCGCTGTCAGATCACCGCTCTACACAGCTGCTTTCATGAAAAGATTACTGTCTCTTTTTCTTGTGTAATTCTTGCCTGTCCATTCCCTTAGACGTCCACTTCACATATCGATTTTCTTCTTTTTTTACATTGCTGAAGGGGAGTTTATCCAGATATCAATGTATCATTTCTTGGACAGTTCGGGAATCCAAATATCGGAAAAGAAGGAAGGATGATGGGATTAGATAATTCATTTTGGGGGAATTCATTAGCCGATGATGTTTGACAATGGGGAGTGTTCAACAATGATAGCGCCGGATAACATTCATCACCAGCTCGGACAGATATTAATTACGTTTTTATCAAAATGTAGGACATCTGTTCGTCCCGATAGGAAGCGCTAATGACTAATGAGTTTGTTCATTGTCCCATCAGATGGCTCCACAATCGCCGGAATTTCCAAATGTACCGTCTTCTACTGCATTAGGCCTTCTTTTTGTATAGTCCCATCTACTCTTCGGGCATCTTCATTGATACTTTTAAATGAATTGATGAATGGTGTTTCTGGCTACTGTCAGCCACCGGCACCATTAATAATTCCATCAAGTCTGTTCCTCTCCCGTATATTTTTTCGGATTCTTTTAGCAGTTCAGAACAATGTTATATTTTCTAGGTCAAGTGAACAGTCCATAAAGAAATCCCCAGTATTATTAAAAATTCCTATTTTTCAGTCTTATTACTTGACTGCCAGTAATGCTGTAAAAAAAATCAATAAAAATAAATTCTTGAATAATTATTAGTTGGCCGTGTAAATATAGAGAAAAAAATAGTGAAGGTTAAGGACAAATATTAGTTTGTTTATTAAGTCACTTAATGCTGCTATGTCTAATCAATGTGCTGTAAATAGGATAGGGATCTTTTACGAGCATTTTACAGCTCCGTCTTACGTTTCCTCTCAAGGACAGCATGGCCAAGGATTTTTCGTTCCCTTGAAAAAATCAGAACTCCACCTGCCGGGTTCTACGAACCCTCGATCTTGGGCATTAAGGTTGTTCTGCTAACCATTTCACCTCACGCAACTCTTCCCTAAATAGTGATAAACCATTTATTGAACCATTTCGCATTTGTTCTCCAGGGCTGATTAGATAACTTACAAAAATATTTATAAATGAAAATTGGAATAACAGGACATATAATATGACAGGAAATTGCTTAAATATAGTAAGTGGATCAAAATTACCTAAGGTCTTATTAAAAATGCATTATGTTTCTCTCTTTTGTACGGGGTAGCCTAGTGCATATAGCGCTCGGTTACTGATATGTAGGATCCGGGATTAATTTTTGGTTGAACTGTTGGCCGTTATATTCTCAGTCGGTAATTGAATTTTTATCTGCTAAATCTTGCACAACCATTTGCTTGGAAACAGAACAGTCTCTGCCATGTACTGAACCCACTACTCTGGATATTTATATTCATTTGGTTTTAAGGATTAGAATAAAATATAATCGAATCGAAGAAAAGGTGATTATTCCACAGGTCGCTTTGGGTATACATTTAAAAATATATAAATTCTTTATTTATTCTTGGACAAGTCCCGGTACTTGTGTATATAAACCACCACCTGTAAAGGGCAATTTTGTACGCATGCGCAAGCAGTTACATTTTATAACAATTATATTTCTAACAGTTATATCTTGGATAACCTTTTTAAATATTTTTATTGGGGTTAGAATTTGCATAACATTACATGGAATATAATAATAATGAAATAAATAAATAGAAGTAATAATAATATAATTAAATATATAACATATATAACAACATAATGAAATAATAATAATAGAAATAAATAATGGAATATATCATCAACAATTTAAAATAAAAACCACCCCTAACAACCAAACAAACGACAAATCAGGAACAAACAAAATGAGGATACAACAACTCTAGAACACACGAGGAAACAAAGAACAATGAATATGTCAAAAATGTAACTGTTACTGTTAGAAATATAACTGTTATAAAATGTAACTGCTTGCGCATGCGTACAAGATTGAACTTTACAGGTGGTGGTTTATATACACAAGTACCCAAGTCCCTTTAGAATAACATTACAGGTATTAATATATATGCTATTATGTCTTAGAGTATAATTTGATTAGATTTGATTAATTAATGCAATTAAAATAACAAATGAGAAAGGATTAATGAGATAAGAATTGCGAATTACATCCAGTGATAACATTTAAAGAATATAAAAAAAACAGAGTACAAGAAATATAAAATAACAGAAAAAGGATTACAATAATTATATAGAGAGAAACCATTGATAATTGCATATGTATGCAAATTATAATGTCAAGTAGAAACAAACAAAGCAGAAAATAAAACAAAAATATGAACAGTATCAACTAATATAGCTTGTTTTTAAAAATATTTAACTTGATGAGTGAAGTATTTCATCGATACTTCGAAATGTTAGTTGACACTTTTCTTTCTTGTTGAAATGATTACCGATTACCCATAGCTACATTCTTTTTTCCAAACTAAATCTCACAATCAACTTTTATTTTTGGAAAATATTAAAAATGAATCGAATAAACAATTAAAACTTGTAACTCAGCTCGAAGCGAAGATACAACGAAAAAAAGTTATGATTGATAATTTTTACTATACTTGTCCATAACATTTTCAATCGTTCCTCCTTTAAGGTGTTTGAAAACATATTCCTTGGGATTCTTCTTAATTAACTTTGGATAAATTACGTTAATGAAGCTATTATTTATCATTGTGTTAACCATATCCTTCCTTGAAAAGTTGATTCTGAACACCCTCGCAAGGAAGAAGGTGTAGCCTTCGGAGCTGAAGAAACAGATTGGAACTGGCTCGGCAGACGGAGGTTCCACTGTGGTCGGATAATCCCCTTAGTCTCGATATTAAGCGGAGAGGGCGCACTGCTGTTGAGCTTAATGGAGCTCTTGGGGAATTCGCTAAGTGTAGCCTAGGCCCCGGGGCGGTCTCTTTCTCCATCTGTATTCAATTTTCTTCCGACACAATGGCCTTTTTCTGCTTTTCTCTGAATATTTTTGTTTTCCGATGAGGCTGATAGTAACGATAATAATAGGAGATAATGGAAGATGGCATAAATGCAGAAAGGCACATAACTTCTCACATCATCAGTCTAGAAAGTAATTGTTCCTGTCTCCCAGTATTTTTTAATAATTACCTACTAACTACTGTAGAACCGATACTTAGGACTACATCTTCACACACGTTTAGCTTATAATCCTCATACTAGTCTGAATATATAGAAAACTGCTCGCAGCTTAATTTTTGCTTGTGGGGATATCTATTAGTATTTTTTAAAAGCTTCTCTGTTCATTGCCTAGTATACTCTGAAGCCATAGTGACTGAAAGTCATCTCCTACTTTGTACGTATACTCCTAGACGCATCTTCTTCAATATCCCACCCTTACCAGCTTTGGAGCGTAAGAATGGAATTCCAGAGCCTGGACAAAACAATCCCTCTACTTCGTCCATTCCTCTGATTATGAAGACTTCCTTTATGCCTTTCTCCGGTCGGCTTTGCATTCCTCTTTGTCTTCGACTCATAGGTTTGTCAGGCTATTCCATTCGGAATGCATGTCCACACCATCAAGAGCTTTCGGAATCCTCCATATTCCGATTTTTTTTTCCTTCCTGACCTTTTCTACTATTCTCCGAAGGAATATCATTTCGGAACTTTTCAGCAGATTCTTTTTAATTGTTTCAATTGTCGAAGATTCTGCAGAATATGCCTGTATGTAAGGATGAAAATACATATGTACATCGTGCCAATTTCGTCTCCGAATATACCTATCTCCTGTTAATAAAGTATCTTTTAACAGCATTGACAAACTTTCCAGCATACAGTATTCTTTCCCTGATTTAAACGTGATTGCGCCTTTCACAGCATGTTTGTTTTCTAAAAAAAAAAATCTCGATTTAAAAACTCTATTAAAACATAGAAATGGATAAAATCATTCTGATTTAAATCTATGCATTAAGAGTCCAAACACACGCATACGAGCTGTCAATACAATACCGCCTATCTACAATGAGTGAAAATAAGTTAGTAACGGTAACGCACTCTACAGGTGGAATTACACAATATTAAAAACAGTTTTCAATGTTGAACGCAACGCAGTACTGTAATTAGCAATTGAAAGATAACCGATGTACGAGTACATAAGATAACATAACATATGGCGCGGTTTTTTCTCTCTCCTGTAAAATCGCCCAAAGTGTACATAGGCGGTGTTGTTTTGACAGCGACGATATACTACGTCTTATTGCATTATATTATCATTGTATACTTATTAATGATTATATTGTTAAATGTTTTTTATTCATAGATTATTCTCATTGATGTATTTTATTGTTTCAGGTGAGTCCATGATTATTACGGTAGAAAACATTAGATTTTGAAGGTAAACAAAATTACTTTTCTTAATTGAATAAATAAATTATTAAAAAAGGTTAATATATTAGGATCATTATGTATCATAATCATGAGCGTGTGGTTTAATTATGAAGGTGTAGCGTACCAATCTATGCTGAAAGTTAATGATACCCAAAACTTCGGTTTGTACAACTGTTGGCCAGGAAATAGTACAAACTGTGATGTACTGAGTGGTCCAATAGTAGGAGGAAGTAAGTATCCGGATTGAGATCATATAATTCCTCAGTCACAAGCTAAAATGAAGCAATTTTGACGTATCCGATTGATTTTAAATCTGTATCTCTTGTTAAAAATTCGAGTTTCGTACTCCTCTTTCTTGTGTTTTTCATCACCTTGAAAAACCGCTAAGAATTTTTTTTCAGTTTTTGGGATATCGAGTGTAGAGTATAACATATTGGTAGTTTCTCTACATGGCTTTATCTCAAGTCATTATGTATCATTCGTTCTATTTACTTGTATTGCAATACATTTTTAAATTTCAATGAATACATTTTTTTTTAAAACCAATTGCTAGTGTCTTTGCAGATCACAAATATTCATATTTACAAGTATTTACCAGAATAGTTAATTTAATTTCTTTTTCTGAGGGTTTCCTCATATTGAGTTTTCCTTCAGCCAAAAATTTTCTTTAATTAATTTTTCCATTTTGTTCTGTCTTGTGTTTCCTCCTCCCTCAGACCATGACCGTGCATACTTTCCTCAATTCCTTCTATCCATCTTTTCCGTGGTCTTCCTCACCGTTTCCTCCTTTCAGCCCTCCAATTGAAAATTAAATTGGGCAATCCTTCTTCCTTCATTCTACTGACATGGCCATAACATTAGAATTTAAAAAAAAAATATTTTGGAGGACCTTTTGTTGAGTTGCTTTCGTTCTCTAATTGCGGCATTAGTCCTTCTTTCTAGTCTGGATTTGCTCTCCTCCAGTTGTCTCAGTAGCAAGTAGCTTTTTTTCACAGAGCAGCGCTTATCGTCCATGACTCTGCTCCTAATGTTTTTAATTATGGACTATATTTTCCATATGGAATATTATTGCTCCTAAGGATCGAGTTGAGCATACCAATTGCTTTCCTGGTTGTAATTTTCCATTGTCTTATCTCTTTTTACATTGTTCCATCCTTTCCATTACAGAGCCCAACAATTTAAAATGATCCACTCATTATTTTTAAATTTCCTTCAACAACAACCTTAATTTAAACAAATTAAAAAATCTTGTTGTCTTATTTTAATTTGAAGAATTCCGTTATTCAGTCAGTTTCTGATTATATCTTTGTTTGAACTCGGTTAAATTCCATTAGTTAATTGAACATTTCGCTTAGACGAAGGAAGGAGCGGCCACAAACGGAACTGTTTCCAATCTTGTATCCGGCTGTACGCAGATTGCTCCGGGCTCCTCGTGCTTTATTAGCCCTCAATTCTAATGTAGCCGGGGTATATTTGTTGCTTAACCTACCTGTATCTGGTATAGGAGTGGGAGTGGATCCGCGGTGGAAGGGATAGGCGAGGGGTGGGCAGGGGGTGTAAGGGGGGGGGGAGAAAATTGAAAACCGCTCGAGCCGAACTAACGCTGTCAGATTGAAATCCACCCAGGCTGAAAAAATCACAAATAGGAGACGGACTATAGGGCCTCGGAGGATACACGGCCCTTCGTAGGGGCCGTGTTTGCACGCGCGCACACACACAACCTAACACACAACCCGTGTCTAGAAGCGTACCAACACACACGACGTAACATATCCTAATATCACGTAGCCACCACATCCACAAAAGGCTTTTTAATATTCATACGTTTTTTTTTCTCTCTCTCTCTTCTCTCCTTTAAACAACCCGTCCTTTCGGTTTTCGTATCACTTTGGATGTTTTTTCTTCGTTTCCAAGTTAATAACGTCTCTCTTTTCCTTAATAAAGCGCCATTGAGCTGGGTTTTTCCGACACCATAACTGGTTCTCATCTTCTCACATATGCGTCAGAATTAATTTTATTTTATCGTGAATGAAATTTCAACTATTAGAATTGTATTTTCTGAATCATGAACAGCTTATCTTCGATGCTCTTTGACCATTTAAAAAAAAATGTATTCATTGAAATTTACAACTGTATTGTATTGTATTGTATATAAGTAAATGTAATGGCAGGAATGATACATATTGGAATTAGATAAAGGCTAGTATAGAAACTAACCAGTGGTTTAACATGTTCGGCTTAAAAGGTCACCAGGCCATCTTCTTTCAGACTCCTCGGAGGATTGAAGAGGTTGCTAGGTTTGAAACAAGTGGGTTTGAGTGGGAATGAAGTTTGTCATGAAATGATTGATATTGGGTTCCCCGGCAAAATCGGCAACAAATGGGACATTAAGGTCAAGCTCTACTCCGTAAGTCCAAATAAGTTTTAAAATAATCATGTATATGACTCTTTTGTAATTAGTTGTGAGCTCAGAGCGTTTGTCTAGTGAGTGTTGCCTGTGTACCATCTTATTAAAGGATACTGGAGGACAGGAAGTCATCGGTTCCCGATGAAGGGTAAAGGTTATTTGACTCGATTTGTGGGAAATTTTTTTTATCCTCGAGTTTTGGCACCATTCTTCAAGGTCATTGTAGTTAAAGTGGCTCTTCCCATTCATCCTATAGGCTCTATTTCCTAGGTTCATTCTTATATCAATCCATCAACTAAAAACATCTTTCATACATCTACATACATTTCAAAGGTATCCAATCCGAGCATTCCTTTCTCTCCCGCTTCACCACACTTAGGAACTCACTCCCACCTGATATCCGCAATGCTTGTTCCTTATCCACATCCCAACTTAAATTTGAAGATGCTCCCTAATCAGTCATAATTAATAGCTCATATCTATCAGAAATGAATACTGAATCTAAGTCTATACCTAGGTTACTAAGTCTTACTTAAATTCTTCCAATTGGGCTTACCCAGCCTCAATGAAGTTTGTTCGTTATAACATTGAGTTATAAATTGGTGACGACATAGATTAAAAAATGGTAAGAAACATTATTTCCTTACAAAAAAAATCAATAGTAGTTATTGTTTTTCTTTAATTTTTTTCCTTTAATTTTATTTTTGTCCAGACAATAATATATATTCATTTAGCTTCATAATTAAAAACGAACAAGGGGTTGTTAAATTTCTGAATAAAAAATTACATTAAAATTTAACTTCCAAGTTCATTCTCAGCTAACTTTTTATTCCACTAATTTATTAATTCCATTGTTGGTCCTGTTTTTTTAAATTTAAATTTTTAATAACTCTCACGAATTCCCCAATAAAAATTAAAACGATAAATATTAATTCAAAGCTTTAAGCTATGAATGTAATCATAACAGCGATTAGTAAAATTTTGCTTTTAAATTTGCTTAAGCCGTTTCAGGGCTACTTCAACACATACTCGACAAACGTTCTAAGCTCCCGTTCAATTACAGAAGACCCATATAAGTGACTATTACAAGGCCTATTTGGACTTGCGGACTTGCGGGCTCCACTAAGCTATCGAATTCCTCCATTTAATCCAAAATCATATGTAAAATCCCCAATGCTCCTTTCTTAGTCATCCATTATGACTCTAATGTCCCATTTATTGCTGGTTTAGGACGGACCCTATATCAATCCTTTCATGACAAACTTCATTCCCACTCAAACCCACTAGTTTCAAACCTAGCAACCTCTTCAATTCCCAATAACCCTCTGAGGCGGATCAAAAAAAAGATGCCCTCGTGCCCTTCTGACTTAAATATTTTGTTTGAGCACCACCAGTCAGTTACTCTTACCTTTATCTCACTCTATTATTTATATTTAATTAGATTTTATTATTATAGTACAGTTGTAAATTTCAATGAATAAATTTTAAAATAATATTATTTGGAACTATTACATTGCTCGTCATTATATTGGTTTGAAAAATTTAGCAATGGAGATACTACGTTGGAAAGGATGAAGGGCTCCGGGCGACCATTAATGGATACTGATGAGGTTCTGAAGGAAGCTGTTGAGTCAAATCCGTCCACAAGTACTCGCGAACTTGCCAGGGAGTGTGGTGTGTCGAAAGATACTGTTAGTCGCCATCTTCTCTCCATGCGGAAGGTGAAACGGTGATTTTAAAATAAAATCTACTTAACTTCATTTTATTTTCATTCATTGTATTTGTCATCATTATTTTTTGCTTTATAAATTTAACTTGGCCGATTAATAGTAGTTTAGTATAGTTATGGTACTGTCTGTTTTAATTTAAAGGGGAAAAAACGTGTACCACTACAACCCGTGAAGGGTTCAGTACATGGTAGAGACTTTTTCTTGGAAAACGGTTGTGCAGGGAGGTGATTCGTCCTAGATCACGCTAAACCGCCAGATCTTTGTTTACTAAACAATATAAAAATCTTAAATAAATATATATATATAGGGTGTCCCATTTCAAGTGGATCAAACGTTTTTAACTTTTAATCGAAACAAAATTCAGAAAAACGATTCAGGTAAAAGTTGTAGTTATTCAGGCCTAGTTTGAAGAAGAAAATAACATTTTTTGTTTTTTCACTTTAAATGGTCATTATCGACCTTCAACCAATGTAGTTTCCTCTTGACCCCCATTTATTTTTCTGAAATGTACAATCCTGTACAATATTGACCATTTAAAGTGAAAAACCAAAAAAATGTTTTTTTATTTCTTCAAACTAGGCCTGATTAACTACAACTTTTACCTCAAATGTTTTTCTGAATTTTGTTTTGTTTAAAAGTTAAAAACGTTTGATCCACTTGAAATGTGACACCATGTATATATATATATATATATATATATATATATATATATATATATATATATATATATATATATATATATATATATATATAATGGTATAATATACAAGATTAAGTGGTATTTTACTTTTTTAAATTAATATTTATTTAGACATCAGTGTAATTAAAAGTTAATATACAAGCATTAATTAATATATATGAAGTTATGATGTTATGTAACCTAGGGACTGAATTTTAATAATTTTTACTTATCTTTTGAATATAATTGTTATTATTACAATTATTTTAATATTAGTAATGTTACTATTTTATTATAACATTACTTCAGTCCCATTGGACCGCTTCGTGCCCTGTAGTGCTACTATTTCCTGAGCTTGCAATGAATTGCCATGTTCCCCCTGACCATATAGTTGGAGGCCATGTTCTGGCTCGAAACAGTTTCAATGCCCGGATGACTTATTGAAGCTGTGTGTCTTCCTGTGTTCGCAAGGTTATTAGGTTAGACAGCTAATGCTTGGATATCCCTTCCCCAATGTATTAGCTTTGAGTTATGAGTGCAAAACCCCGATATTTTAATGAATTGTTGTTATATTTTTTTTGTATCAGCCTTACGCCAAAATAATTTCAATAGCTTCGATTCATTGATGGAAGAATAAATAATTTATCACCAATAGCCGGTTTCCAATAGTGCCCTAGAGAAAAGAAAATACCACACTTCTGAGCTATTTCCCTCTTAAATAATGAAAATAATAAATATTGAATAATATTAGTTGATATATATGCAGCCCGGGTGAATAAGTGGTTAAGTCTAATTTTTTCTTGTACTTAAGTAAATGGAATCGAGTTATTTTCTAAATAAGTTGCTAAGTCACTGTCCTCACTACTTACGCTGATGACACATGTGTGTTATCAGTTAATAAGGATCCATTTGTTGCATCCCAATCTCTTCAATCCCATATCTCACACCTACAAGAATGGTGTCAAAATTGGAGGATTAAAATAAATCCTAACAAATCCCATCAAATTACCTTCACCCTTCGTCGTAAACCTACGAATTCCTGTCCTACTGTATCGTTTAATAATACACCACTGAACCCGGTCGAACAGATACGTTACCTAGGACTCCATCTGGACAAACGTCTCACTTGGAATCCTCATACAAGACTGAAAAGACAAGAAACTGCTCGACGTTTTCGCCTACTTCAACACTTACTGGACAAACGCTCTAAGCTACCAATTAATTACAAAAGACTTATTTACATGACAGTCATCAGACCTATTTGGGCATACGGAGTTGAGCTTTGGGGCTCTACTAAACCATCCAATTCATCTCGTATCCAATCCTTACAATCCAAAATCCTTCGTAAAATCCTCAATGCTCCTTATTATGTCACAAACAAACTCATCCATCATGATCTTAATATCCCATATGTTACTGATTTGGCCCAATCTAGATACCTATCCTTCCATAACAAGCTCCCAACGCACTTGAATCCACTAGTCTCTCAGCTTGCTTCCCATACTATTCCTGATAACCCTCCGAGGCGTCTGAAAAGAAGATGGCCTCGAGATCATCCACTATAGAACTTTATTGGAGTGCTATCGATGGGTAGTTTCTCCACAAGTGTTTTCATGTCATATTCTACATTTTTGCACATTTACTTGATATAATACCATTATAGTTGTAAATATCATTGAATTAAATAAAAAAAAAAAAAAAATAGAAAAAATGAAAAAAAAGAAAGAAAAAAAAGTTGCTAAGTAAGACATTGGATTGAAAAGGAGTTATTGCTTATATTACAACTCCATTCCAAGCCGAAACTACAAGAATGATACGATTCCTGTTATCTGAAAGCAGTTAACTCTGTCTGGACAAAATCCGACTTATTATTCACCGGGACTGTAGATATATGATGTAAAAAATATCCGGGCGAAAGTCTTGGAATAAAAATTCTCTTATAAAGGGAGAACTATATATTTTAAAGCCGACATTTCGACAGATATTGCAGGTCTTCTTCGGGTATGATAATTGGGTCAATGTTTGACAGTTTACTGGAGTAAACAGTTGTTTTCTCCTTTTTAATTTTTTGCAGCAATAGCTTCGTTGCCTCTAAAACCGAATATTTTAAATCTAAATAAATGTACGGGTATTATATTATATTAACAGCCCCAATGAATAAATAGTTAAGTCAAAATTTGTCCAGCATGTGTTGCTTGTATTGAGAAAAGCGGAATCATATAATTTTGGTAGTAATTTGGCTTGAAATGGTGTTTTGATATAATCACCATCATCATCACATGGCGTTATGGTCCATGGAGGACCTTGGCTTACTAGACAATTTTCCTCCACTTTGAACGATCTCCCGCTGCTCTTCTCCATGTTCTTACCCCCAGGAGCCTAAGGTCTGCTTCCACATCGTCCAGCCATCGCATTCTAGGCTTTCCTCTTCCTCTTTCTCCATCTGGACGTCCCTCCAGAATCAGCTTTGGGAGCCTTTTTTTGTCCATTCTGTGAACGTACCCCAACCATCTCAATCTTCCTTTTTTAATATAAGAAACTATGTCAGGTTCCCCATATAAGTCCTTGAGTTCTTGGTTCCTGTTGCGGAAACAATTTCCTTCCTTGGTTGGGCCGTACACTCTTCTAAGAATCTTTTTCTCCCATGTATACAATAATCTCTCATGCTGTTTGGTTAGAGTCCACGCCTCCCCACCATAGACGACAAAAGGACGAAGTATAGTCTTATATACCCTTATTTTGAGATTACGGGGTATAGCTCTATTTCGGAACACGTTTCTGACTTACCGATAGCATCTGTTACCGTTTTCAATCCTTGTTATATAATTCATATAATATAAGTAGATATAATTCGTTTGAATATAATAATTATAAACAATAACTCCATTTCAATCCAATGCCTTTTCCACTTTTTACAACTAACATTTTCACCGGGGTTGTAACTTAAAACATCATTTTTTTTTGTAATGAAATTTATTTACATTCGCATTGCATAATGATGCAACGTAAAATTTCTGATCAGAAGCCATTGTGAAATTAAAAAGTCAATACATAGTAAGCCGATTATCGAAGATGATAATTAGACGAACTCCGACTTTGGAATCTGGTGAAAATCTGTTGACCGATTTTTATTCTATGCATTTTATTGTGTGTGTTTTTAATATTAATTTTTAGGGAGAGATATAATTCGTTGTGGAGAGCTCTGAGTTGCTGTGATGTATGCCCCGGGTTCGAATCCGGCCGTGGCAGATAAACTATTAATCTGTTAGCTGTCATCGACCCTGTGGGATCTGCAAACAATGTTACAGATGGCCCACCTAGAGCTTCAGTATGATCTAGTCTCTTTGCACAACCGTTAGTTAGCCCAGCAACAGTAGGTGTACCATGTACATAAGGTCATTATTCTTTAGAATTTGTAGTAGCACACCTATTTTTTTCAAAAATTAATTAGACAAAATCACTTGTTTGAATGCCATCGATCGAAGATTTCCTAGGAAAGGTCACATTGGACCGAGATGCAAACCAAGATAAACTTCCTGGATTCTAATGTCGGCAGCCATTACTGGATAATAATGCCGATTTGTCATGTTCTTGGCGGGGTTCGAAACCATGACTGACTCTCAGTTTTATAACAAGATGGAGCGTCCTTGGCATGTCAGGGGGCAATAAATAGAAGACCATCTCGCGATACTCGCCCCAGATTTAGGCTGCACCATCCGGAAAAATTCCCCCCGGCACAAGACACCGGCATGAACAGCATGTTATGTTGTAGGTCAAAGCGTAGGAAAAGGATAAGAGGATTCGCGTGGCATGGATTGAAGAACCTTCTAACACAACTCACCATTCGATAAGCTAACTGTTCGATAATCGAAAAAGAATTCTTCAAGAAAGTGTTACTTTATTTTGTGGGTTAATCAGTCCTACAACTCTCTATTTCCTCTTGAGCTATCCATTACGGGATCACAACTTCTCAGTTTTCTATATTTATATAAACACGTAATATATTATTATTAATAATTTTTGTGGAAGGGGAGTGGCTCAGTGGTAGAGCACTGAGTTACCACGCCGATAATCCTGTTCAAAATACGCTGCTAGTATGACATTTATTTAGTCTGTTAGCAGCCGGAGATGGGTCATATAGGATCTAGGACCCTTCTGTGGCTCACCCAGCATACTCAAAGTGGGTACCCAGGATGGTTGAGCGTGATTTAAGACATATCACCTCCCCACACAACTGTTGTCCTTGAAACAGTATAGTCTCTACCACGTACTGAATCGTTCACGGGTTCTAGTAGTACAAGTATTTTTTTAAAATAATAAATTTTGTATTATTAATAATACTTTTTGCTATCCATATTTATATTTAAATATCAGGTCCCTTTAGTAATATGGTCAGTTTATTAGACTTGTAGTTCTGTTACCAGATACCGCTCCGAAACAGAAACTCATCATTCTCTGAATAACAAAGTAGCAAGATGGTCGATACTCCTGCCTACTGACAGTTTGAAGGTTCGAATGATCCTTCTGTCGATATGTAGGGGATTTTCAAGTACAATTACAAATATATCTATACATGTAACTTGGTATATTCAATTCGTTCTAACGAAATATGTATAAAATGTGTAGCTAACGTATGTTTATTGAGATGTTATCTATCATTTTTAAAGTGAAAACTTCTATAGCCGCGTTTAGCAACTTTTGGTAGGTGGTAATCTTTGAGTTCACGTCAACAACATGCTCGAGACTGGTGACTTAAACCTAGCGGCATCTGTATACGTTATACGATTTATTTTCATCAACTTTAGTTCTAAGATTAGAATTCCATTGATATAAGAATAATTATATTTATCCAAAAATTCGTTTAACAGTTTTGCAGTTCATTCTAATGACTTAAAATATCATTACCTGGATGGACTTTTCGTTTCCACTAAGATATTTTATTTGTCCTAGATCAATGTCTTGTTTTATGAGATGATTGAAAGTTTAAATAATCCAAGTATTTCTGAACTTAACAAAGATAATAATGCTAAAAATGAAAATAAAGTTCATATTTTCATTTAGATTACTGATATTTTCATTTGAGCTAGTCCGGTCCATCATATGTGTAAATAAACTACTTGAAAATGTATTTAATTACACTGTTCTGCACGAAAATCCTCCTTCAAACCAAAACATGCTTTCTTACTGTTATCAGATGTGGTGAACACGAATTTGAAGTCAGATTTTGTCTATCACGCACAGTTTCCTGAGAAATTCTAGTTTTTTATCAAAAAAGGTGAGTTTTTTGTGAATTTGACGAATTTTTTTTCGGCATTAAAACATAGTGAAAAAAATTCAAAAGCCCGATGATTTTGAGCGCAATGAAGTATATTTGAACGAAAAAAATTTGATGGGAATATTACAAGTGGTTAAAGAAATATGGCTAAAAGTGTTTTTTCAGTTTTTCAAGGATCTCACTTATGAAGCAAAGTTAAATACTACTGAGAAAAAGGCTTGGATTGCTTTTCGAGAGGTATGTGCTAAGTTTTTGGGAAACAAAAAATCTAGAGACTACCGAAAAATAGTCCAAGAACTGCTTACTTCATATAAAACATTGGGATGCAAATGTCCTTAAAAATACAGTTCCTGCATAGTCACCTAGACTTTTTCGCCCCAAATTTGGGTGCAGTTTTGGACGAACATGGAAAACGATTCCATCAAGACATATCCAGAATGGAAAAAAGATATTCTGACAAATGGAATGAGAAGATGCTGGCGGATTACTCCTGGACACTGCAGCGGGAGACAGAGGAGGAAGAGTACAAAAGAAAAAAAACTACTCATTGACGATGTGTGTATATTTTTTGAGTTGTGTCATATCTAGTATTATACCTGATAGCATGCAGGATTCAATTAATTATATTTTATTGTTGAAAAAGAAAAAAAATCTGTTCTAATAAAGACAATAATTTTCAAATACAATTTTTCATTTTTTCCAAGTTTCACCTCTTTTCTCTCAAAATCAGAGGGTGATAGAATTTTTCTGAGTTCAGATTCGGACTCAGCACACCTGAAAACATGAGAAACAGGCAAAATTGTTCAAGGGAGGGGAGAAAAGTTTTTTTTTTGCAGAACAGTGTTATTATTCAGAGTGTCAATATGTGAAAACCAGACTAAGTTAATCATTTAAAAAAAATTAATTTATTCGTTGAAACTTACAACAGTATGTATTATATACAACAATATTATTATTATTATATACAATATTATATACAATATTATTATATACAACAGTATGTAGTATAACAATACAACAAGTGAATGGCAGGAATAATATATACAGGGATGGATAAAGACAAGTATAGAAACTACCCCAGTGGTAGTACTCAAAAACAAGTTCAATTTAAAAGGTCCCGAGGCCATCTTCTTTTCAGACGCCTCGGAGGATTATCGGGAATTGAAGAGGTTGCGAGGTTTGAAACTAGTGGGTTTGAGTGGGAATAAAGTTTTTCATGAAAAGATTGATTTTGGATTCGGGCTAAATCATTAACAAATGGGACATTAAGCTCATTATGGATTACTCTGTTCGTAACAAAGTAAGGAGAATTAAGGAAATTACGGATTTTGGCTTGTAAAAACTGAATACCAGAGGAAGAACCGGCTTAAAAGCTGTTTCTTATTCTTACAGTGAAAATAAGGAGAATTTGGTAATAATCTGTCCAGATGTATTTTTCTCACGGCGTTTTGTGTATTTTCATTTCAGACGGAAATATGCTATACCAGATTTTTTTTTTCACCAACCGTGGAATAATTTAGGGACCCGTGTAGGTTGTTTGTAAAGAGCTGAACTGTCGCACTGAAGGTCCCAAGCTCGAATCTGGATATGGTAGATAAATTATTTAATCTGTTAACAGCCCATCCATACTCTCATGGGGCACACTCAGCTTATTCAAAGTGGATACTCGTAATTGGGGTATAAACCTAACGGTTAATTGATTGATCGTGATCATATCTCTACTCTAATTATAGACACCTACTTTAAGCCCTTGATGCCCTCATGAATGCATATTTAAAATATTCTATGACAAAGTAATGTTCTTCGCTTTCGCCGTCTGTAGAACACGCATAGGTTGGTACCCTTGGCAGGCTCCTGGATGGCGATATAGCTTTATTAGTGAGTTCCAATGTCTAATTAAAAGGTGGGTAGGGGCAAGCAGCTTTTGAAATAATTAAAATTGGCTGCTATGTGACCGCTATACGTTTCAATTTGGGCCCATTTGGGAAAGTAATTTTCATTCATTAAAGTATATTGTCCTTAAGTCGAATTTATCTGTTGGTAGTTTGTCCCCTGGTTAGCTGCCACCACAGCTACAGGGCAGACCATCTCATGCCATTCCTTCTCATCACACTCTGCATCATCGTTAAACATATTTCCGCTGCTTCCTCTGCCTACTTTCTATAAATAAAAAACTTAAAAAAAAAAAAACTGTACCACTACTGTACTGTTTCTAAGATAACGGTAGTGAAGGGAAGTGATTTGTAGTAGATCACTCTCAACTGCCAGTTTTTTCACAATTAGCTTTTTCACAGTGAGCCCCAGGACGGTCTTCAGATCACAGATAGTCGTGGCTGTAAAAAGATTAAATAATTTATCTCCTACAGCCGGATTTGACCCAGCGCTCCACTTACTATTATATTGGATGTAAAAAATATCTTATTTTATTACCAATAAGTACCTAAAACGTCTATTTTTATGTCCAAATAACTCGTTCATTACCGATGCTACAGTGAGAGTCCTAGATTTATCCTATCCAGGTATAATTAGGATAGGGATCTTTAACGAACAACTATGATCGTACAGGCTCTGGAACTCCATTTTACGTACTTTTCAAAGGACTGCAAAACTAAGAAATTTTACTGCTTAAATTTTACCCTTCTTATCGTCGTAAGTAATTCCTAATTCATTTGTTTACCAATTCATCCAATCCCGCCGACCATCATACATCTCCGATCTCTTTAAATTCAAAACCTCGGTCCAATCCTTTAACACCCGTCCTCGGCTCTCAGGTCTATATACAGCATCCCACCGAACAACTGCTTTTGATTGAGCTTTCCTTATCCGATCCTCGTCCCTTTGGAACTCTATACCTTCTTCCGTTCGTCGTTCCAATAATCTTTCAATTTTCAAATCCCATATATTCAATCACCTTATATCCTTACCATTCCCAACAAATCAGAAATTACATACCCAGTTTTCAGATTAAAATTTTCTAACTGATAAATGAATGATGCGTTTTTTATTTATATATAATTATATTTCTATTATTGACGCTTCACTCATCCAGTTAGAATGATTTTTAAAAACAAGTTATCTTAGTTGATTTGGTTCACATTTTTGTTTCATTTTCTGCTTTTTTTGTTTCTACTAGACATTGTAATTTGCATACATATGTAATTATATATTGTTTCTCTATATATAATTATTGTAATCTTATCTCTGATCATTTTTATTTCTTGTACTCTGTTTTTAATTATTTTTTAAATGGTATCACTGGAGGTAATTCGCAATAGTTTTTTCTTATTAATTCTTTCTCATTTGTTAATTTAATGGTAGTAATTAATTAAATGAAACCCCATTTACTCTACGACATAGTAATACTGTGTTAAGAAACCTGTATTGTTATTCTGAAGGGACATGTCACAGAATAAATAAAGAATTTATTATTATTAAAATGTACTATGTTCGTGCTATCACTCTACGAATATTGGGATAGTAAGTTGTTATGCTTATTATCTACACCACTACACCACAGGTGTACTCATTATCTCATTTTTTTAAGAGTATTTATCCCATAAAGAATTCAAGAACTTCTTTAAGTTTAAACTTAAGTTCTTTGAGTTCTCTATGCTACAAAGATATATATATATATATATATATATATATATATATATATATATATATATATATATATATATATATATATATGTTATTGGTTCTTGAGTTTCAGTTAGTCATTTCAACTTCTTAAGGCGACGTTTCGAGACGATTTAAGAAGTTGAAATTACTGACTGAAACTCAAGAACCAATAACATAATGTTTCCATAACAATCAAGATAAGTAGAAACTAATACATATATATATAATATATATATATATATATATATATATATTATTTTTTTTTTTTAAGAAAATGAAGAGATAAAACAAACATGTATATATATACGACATCTACAAGATTATTAGGAAGTAAGGACTTTAAATCCGCAAGGATATCTTCTCGTCATTAGAAAGGAGAGATACGTTATGAAAATTAACAGTTGTTAGCTCACTAAGCTGGGAAATGATGATCCTAAACCTTGCTAAGTGACCACGGCAGAGATTAGAGCAGTAACATCCCTCCTGGAGTCTTATCCTCTGTCCAAACAGCACAACTTGCACCGTGTCTGCCTTTTACTATCAACGCTAAAATTTTAGATTCTGCTGTGTTGGACTTCTAGCTCAATTGGTAATTCATGAAGCATTTGAAGTAAAATTTAATTAAATTGAAAATTTATTATTTTTTTATAATAAAAATAAAACCTGAACGATTACAACCCACGGAGTGAGTGTCTTAGGTTCAGTATGTACAACGTTTTCGACCAACAGATTTTCCCCCTTGTTTCGAGAAACTATATTTTAGAGACCGGGTGAGCCCAGGAGGGTACTGTATCGCATAGGATCCATCTCAAGCCGCGAACAGTTTAAATAAAAGTTTGCCAGCTAGCGGGATTTGAACCCAGAATCTCTTTTACTGCAACTCGCCGCTCTACCACTGAGGTTCTCTGATCCCATTTATTTATTAAAGCCGTAAAAAAAAAAAAAAAATACGAAATCAATTCACTCTTTTACAACAATAATGTCATCGAAGAAATCATGATGATTTTTAGAAAAAATAGTATTTTTATTTAAATTATTATTTCATTAAAAAACAAAACGCCAAGCACCTTTTAGGATAGAGGATATTTTTTGTTGTTTGTTTCTTGTCCTTCAATTAATGGTGGTAATTTTACATAAGATGGGTGTGCCCTTGAAGAGTTTGCAGATTCAAATAGATCCATATATTGCTCTTTTTAATAGTTTACCTATATACTTAATAGTTGGTCCGTGTATGGATGTTTTTAAACAATGTTGGTATCGGCATCGAGCCTTAGGGTTTGCTAAGGCTTATTATTATTGCTGTTAATGTCTTTACTGCATTTAACCTTGTCTTGTATATTCATAAATAACAATACGTCAGTAACCAATTGCGTGTTATTATTTATCTTACAAAATAATGAGTAAAATCTATCGACATCACAGCTGGACAGTAGATTAGGAGTTATTAGTGTTAAGGAAAATGATTAGTATGTTTCAGTTAAGGTTATTTAGTGAAAACCGTTATTTAATATCATATTATAAACCTGTGCCAGGACAGATAATAAAGCGGAACTGAAAAGGTCGTAAACGTCAGAGCAGTTGTAATGCATGACAGATTCGTGACACGTAGCTAGTCACTAGTCCGGTGTGGACCGCCTCTTCCAAATACCTGACATTCCCTCTGTCGTCTACTATATATGTTAATTTATTCTCCCCTTATTCAGAATATATGAACTCGAGTAAATTCAACTCTATTCAAATCTAAAGACAATATAGCATAGTATATATATAGTATACCATATTTATTATAGAATATTAATTAAAAATATCTCTATTACAACAACCCATGATGGGTCTTGGGTTCAGTTCGTGTGGAAACTGTACTTGGACAACGGTTATGCAAGGTGGTGATTTGTCCTAGATCATGCTCAGCCGCCAGATTTTCCTCCCTGTTTTGGGTACCCAATTTATAAAGCATGGGTGAGCACCGAAGGATATGTAGATCCCACAGATGTTAATACTTACCGGCAATTCCTCCTGAAAGCTTCTATTTCAAGAATTGAAAGAAATTAAACATTATGTTAAATAAATATCTAACTTGCCTTAACTGAGTTAGGCAATATAATCGACTTAGTAACTCAGTGGTAGAGCTCTGAGTTCCTGTGTTGTAAGCTTATGTTCATATCCGGCAGATAATTTATTTAATCCGTTAACTGCTAATGATAGACCCTCCTCCTCAGGCAAGTGGAGACCCTCCTGGGGCTCATCCAGCCTCTATAATAAGGGAAAACGGGAAACTTGGTGGGTAAGTACTGTTTCCACCAAGTACTTAACTCAAGACTTCAGGTTTTAAATTTTGACGTATCTCAGAAAAATAGGTTTATATATTTCATTTTTCAACAAAATTATATTATTTACTATGGTTAATCGATCCTGACAGTTTTCAATTTTTTTATCTACAGTGAAGTATTTATTTTATGAATTTAGTATGTATTAGTTTCTTCATAACATCTCGAAACGATAATAAATCATATTCTTGTGAGGTGGAATGCTTGGAACCTAGTAATATATATATAAAGAAAAGAAAACCGTACCACTGCAACTATGAAGGTTCTTGGGTTCAGTACTTGGTAGAAACTGTTCTGAGACAATGGGTGTACCGGGAGGTGATTTGTCGTAGATCACTCTCAACTGCTAGATTTTCTCCCTGTCGATGGTACCCACTTTTTACAGTCTGGGTCAGGATGATCTGAATATCCCACAGGATCCATTTGTTGCTGTTAACTGATGTTAATATTTTATCTTTCATAGCCTTCAGCATAACAACTCACCACTCTACACACTGAGCTGATTCCCAATTTTCTTAATAAATGTAGAATTTATAGTTGAACGTAGTATAAGAAAATTATTTTCCTTAATGTTTATTCTATGCCATTCTATTACTGAATATTCAGCACGGTCAAAATAACTTCTTGATAGCGACAAAATTAAGTGGGGTCGATCCACAAAAAAATGTTAGTTGAAAACTTTAAATTCTTGATAAAACAAGTGGATAAGATTATAGTTGTTAAAAGCGATGAATTGTTAATAATTAATATGGTTTTTAAAGTCTCTTATATAAATATTTTTAAATTTTTATTTGAAAAGAAAAGATATGTCCAGGACCGGGACTCGAACCCGGGTCGTCCAGATCGCTAGTCTGGAACTCTATCAATTGAGCTATCCTGGCTACATCAGGCTCGTTCCCCGGTCATGGTCATATCCTTTCTTTTTACTGATCCGACGTCCCCGCGTTCTCGCTAGTTCGCGATGGATAGGAGGAGAAGAATGTTCTTTGAACATTTATTTAATTTGGATCTTGTTGACATAGGTCATTATAATTATTACAATTTATTTTATTATATTAGTTGTTGATTTTATTAATTTTTAAATATTTTTGTTTGAAAAGAAAAGATATGTCCAGGACCGGGACTCGAACCCGGGTCGTCCAGATAGCTAGTCTGGAACTCTACCAATTGAGCTATCCTGGCTACATCATGTTATATGCCCCGGTCCTGGACATATCTTTTCTTTTCAAATAAAAATATTTATAAATTAATAAAATCAACAACTAATATTATAAAGATTTTTCTTTACCTTCTTCAGATCTGACGATTCATAAATATTAATTCAGCGTTCTCCTTAAATTTAATTAATTATCACATATTTCCTTATAGGAATTTTTGCCCCCCCCCCCCCCCACAATTTTCCCCTTGAAAGCTAAAAAGGAAACCTAACATGTTTCACGGCGCTAAGTTCCTTAATTAATTTCGAAGTACTTAGCCTCCCTCCCTCTGGGGCGTTTAACATCCTCACGTATTGTCTCCATTATAATCTTCAATGCTCCGCAACCGTTTGAATTATTAGAGTAGTAACATGATCTTATTTAGCATACTAAAAAATCAGCACGCAGTGTAAATAGGATTTGTAGGATCTCATACAAATCCCTGCACAATCGTTGTCCTAGTAACAGTTTAGCTCTGCCACGTTCTGTTACTAGGACAACAGTTATACATTTACGGGCGGACCAGAGTAATTCTATATAGCCCGGAGTTGCTGTTCTGAAATCCGGTTATGGTAGATAAATTATTGTTCTCTTTGTAGATACTCCTAATTAAGGGAGAAACCTGATGTTCCAGCATGATCCCACACAAATCCACTAATTCTAAAATCGGCACAGTCTCAACCAGGTACTGAACCCCAGGACCTTTTTATTCTCAGCCCTCTTCACACAGAGAGCTACTTTGCTCTCTCGCTCCATTTTAAATTTCGAACAACTAACTTTTAAAATGTTATGATATGGTTTTTATTCTTATCGTTTATTTTGACCCATCTGAATCGTTAAGTTGTATGTCTAATAATGATAATGAATAATAGTCATTTAATATTTTTTAATATAAATTTTAGGAATGAACTATTAAGTTATACTAGTTGAGACGTCAATTAATTCGTTCATTATCATTAGAAATTAATTATGAAGTATTAATCAGAGCCATTGAAAGAGAGAGAGAGACCTTTCGCTGAGAAAAATAATGATATAGAGGGCAAAGATGGCCATCGAGGCGGCAAGAGATTGGACTCAAGCCTCACTAATGAGTGCGTACTCTTGTCAAGGGTGAACCGTGTAGAGGTTCGCTGTGTAGGCGTCTTGTGCGTTAATAGTCTGTAGTTGTAGATGTGTGTGTGCGTGTTTGATAGCTCATGAAACAAAATGGCGTCGAGCCTGGAGTATGCTAGGAGATCTGATCCACCAGAAGGTGGGATTTCCTATTTCAAAAATAAGATTATAACAAGAAAATCCTGCTAATTGAATAATCAATCTACATCTGTGAAAAATTATCGTTTATAATGTTGGAGCCAAATTAAACATGCTTTAATTTCTAAGATATATTTTTTTCAAAATTCTGATGTAACTGTAATTGCATTTCTCATTTGTTTGTTATATTTAAACTTGTTAACTTTTTATGAATTCATATATTATGCCCGACAATGTTACAAGACCAACTCAACTTTCCCAACGCTATCAATTAGTATTAACCGCAAAGCGAAATTATATTTAATGTACATAATTGGTAGTTCCTTAAAGTAACATACATTTCCGAAAAATCTAGCCCTGTAAGAATATTTATTTTTATAGTCAATAAAATAAAATAAATTACTACTACACCCTCTTAAGGGTCCGGGGCTCAGTACATTGCAGAGACAGTACTGTTTTATGGGCAACGGTTGTGAAGGAATGTGATTTGTCCTAGTTCAGTGGTCCTCAAATGGCGGCCAGATCCGGACCGCGATTTTTAAGTAGTAAAAACTGTATTTACATACTAATAAAAAATGTATAGCGGACATTGCGGATGATAACCTACTACTTCAAAATTAAGACAAGCTTTTATTCACCCTATACTACGCTGCACTGAATTTAGCGAGTGAGTTCGAATATCAGTATTCGATTGTAATATCAGTGTCCGGCCTGCGGTGGGCTTTAGAAAA
The DNA here is from genome assembly GCA_964056705.1 of Troilus luridus. Classification (NCBI taxonomy): domain Eukaryota; kingdom Metazoa; phylum Arthropoda; class Insecta; order Hemiptera; family Pentatomidae; genus Troilus; species Troilus luridus. Next base: position 43,799,026 of record OZ057417.1, on the reverse strand, counting down.
TTCAAAATGGACCCTGACCAAATGTAACTGATGATCACTGTCATAGATCATCCTCAACCGCTAGATTTTCCCCTTAGTATCCTGAAGATCTCACAGGATTCATATATAGCTGTTAAAACATAAAATAATTTTAAATAATTAAGAGGCTGGGTGAGCCCTAGGAGGGTCGTATACCTCATATGATCCTTCTCCGGCTGCTAACAGACTAAATAAAAGTCTTGGCTGCAGCGGGGTTCGAATCAGGACCCTCGGCATGGCAACTCAGTGCTCTACGGCTGGGCCACTCCGCTCCATTGTTATTGTCAATGCTTAACATTGTTAAGCTAGATCACGCTCAACCGCCAGATTTCCCCCCGTTATTTTGGGTACCCTATTTTATAATATTTTTTAGAGGCTGAGTGATCCCCAGGAGGGTCCTAGATCCTATATGATCCATCTCCGTGGGCAAACCCACTAAATGAAAGTCTTGCCCTCAGCGGTATTTGAGCCAGTATTTCCGGCATGGCAACTCAGTGCTCTACCACTGAGCCACTCCGCTCCATTGGCCTAATAATTACGGATTATAAGATTTTGTTCGCTCCACCACAGTGTGGAACTCTCTCCTGCCTAATATCCTTTATGCTCCTTCCATAGCCTCATTCAAATCAATGTTTTTTCAACATAAAAATTCCTACACAGATGCTCTATGATTTGATAAAATTAATATCATAGCTTAGAAGGATCTTACGACTTATTGTCAATTTTCTTCATGTATAAAATTATTATTTTTTAAATAATTTGTTTGCGTTTATTTATTCATTGTTTTAGCCTAATTCATGTTACAATATTTTATTTTTTTGGTTTTTCTTCGAATTACTTAAACATAATTTCAAGTACAGTGTAAATACCACATGGCTTTTATAATTGGCCAGATATATCTTACAACCTCTAGGAATAAGTGGATCAGTCGATTTTTCCCAAATGAGTTTCTTGTACTTGTAAGAAGCGTAATCGTGTCATTTTCGTAGTGAATATCTAAGGTGAGGCCTTGGCTTGAAATAGAGTTATTGTGTACATTACAATTTCAATTTCAAGAACTACGAGAATTAAACGATTCCCTTTTCTTCAATTCAGTTAATTCTCCCCCGGACAAAGTTGCACTTAACCACTTCTCTACAAGGAATATGAATATTTTTATATTGTATTCAAATATCTTCATTATCCGGAATTCCGTGTTATCCAACATAACGCTTATTATTTCAGAAACACTCGATTCAACTGTACACGGTATCATGAAACTCTACATACATTATCTCTGGTTCATATTGACGGTTTTTCATGACAATTGCTATCTACTCCGTCCTCCTGTTCATTACAGAAGTCCATCGCCGGACACAGACCCTTTGGCGGTTGCCATCGTGTAATGAACCAGCTGCAGAGCCCGGAGCCCTACACAGAGGGACAGTGAGGGCTAGTTAGGGCTAAATGCTCCCTAATAGGTTTCTTTGTGCTCCGGGTAAATAATCCAGGGAGCTGGAGGCCGGCAATTTAAAGGTTTGCTCTTATCGGAGTAGACTAATTACTGCAAAGCCTCCTCTGTGATTAGTCCTGCCTAATCCCGTTTGTCTCTACTTGTCACGTATCGGCAAACAAGGGATCTCCTCTCTTGTTTTAGTTCAAACCTTATTTAGTCTCTCATCCTGCCAACCTATTCTTCGACCACCCTATTTTTCTCGCTGGTAAACAATAATTAAACCTGAGGATCATAGGACACTGGAATTTGGTTTTATTAACCCTCTTAACACCGGGTGAAAAAAGTTACACGTATGAAGATATCGTCTAGCTAAGTGGCATTACTTATTATTCTCATAGGATGGGACTGTAGAAAAGCAATAGCAATATTTTTTAAAATAAAAATGTATAATTTTATTTATTTTGAAAATAACTCATTTTAGTGAACAACAAACATATTCCAAGGGAACCTAAGTAGTGTCATTTTTACTTGGCCATAAGTAACACCTTGCCTCAAGTAACCTTTTCTGAATCATGGGTGCAGCGAATTTTTTTCCGAGTTTAAATAAAACAAAATCGTTGTTGATAAGCCTTTTTCCATTCCAGATCCAAAGACGAATGCATTTGCAATAATATATATCAGATTTATAAAAAGTTCGAAAGGCCATATTTTAGGAAGCCCACAAGGCCACATTGCAATAAGCAATGACGTCAGGATTTTTCTCAATATCATTTTTGAGGATATTTCCGCTAATGACAGAAATTCTGCAAGTAGAGTTCTGATAAATCTAGGCCCCCCACCCTTTCTCTCTTTCGTTTAGTAGGCAAATAAACCTAACTTTACAAAATGTATTATTGTTCTGAAAGCGTAGCTAAGTTCGCATATAAATTCCATTAAATTCATCTGAGAAATATCAAGAAACTGAAACGCATCGAAGAATTCATAGCTTCTGAACAATGGATGCAAAAGAGAAAGAAAGAGAGATAATTCCAACGAAAGAACACCAAAGCTTGAACGACATCGAGAAATAATCTTCTACAAAATTATATAAAGATCCTTAAAGGGCACAGGCTGTGACTTCGATGATCGGAAATAAGGCTAACAGTAATTACCAGGTGGGGTCGTTCCGGGACACCATCTCGTTTTTTGGAAAAAAATTAAGCCAGTGATTTATTTTGTGCATGAAATTCGTTAGGGCGCTACTCTTAGTGTTACATATAGTCTAAGGATAAATGCCCTAAGCCCTCATGAGCATAACTTTGATTTTGACATAAGGAGAGTCAAAAGTGCGTTGGCGACCCCACCCGGTATTAGGAGGGTTAGGTGAGGATACTTTTTCTCTCGAGCTGTGCATTTGAAACACTATTGACGCATGAAATGGTGTTCTGCAGATTGTCGATTTGAGATGAGCTACAAAAAGTGATAACTGTTCATTCGTCAGTTCTTTAATATTTTCCAAATAAGTTATAGTAAGCTATAGTATGAAAAAAAGTCAGTACCACTTCAACCCTTGGTACTGTTTCTTGGATAACGGTTGTCCAGTGAGGTGGTTTGCCCTAAATCACGCTCAACCGCCAGATGTTTTCCCCTTGGGGATCCCACGTTATAGAAGTTGGGTGAGCTCCAGGAGGGTCCTAGATCCCTTAGGATCCATCTCTGGCTACTAACAGATTAAATAAATGGCTTGCCAGCAAGCGGGATTTGACCCCAGGAGCTTTGGCATGGCAGAAGTATTGAAATAAGAAGTTAATTTCCTGTTGAAATGTTAATCGTCATTTCCTGTGAATGATATTGAGAATGGCCTTAAACAATTGAATTATTACACATTACTGTTGATATCATGATTAATGAGTTGATGGTATGAAATTACCTATTTTTACAGAACATCAACTGCAAAAAACCTGTTCCATTGTAACTCGTGAAGAGTATTTTGGTTAGTCCTTGGTAGATACTACACTCAATCCAAGTTAACGATTGATCAGGCGATATCACGCTCAACAAGTTTTTGAATCTACTTCATAATAATATGGCTGATAGAGATGGCTGGAGGTTGTTGCGGGAGGCCTTGTCCCCGCTTAGGATACAGAGCCATCTATATATTATAATTAAATACGATTTATCAATTTATTTAATACTCGAATGCTGCGAACGGCGGTCAGCATTTGCTTCGAACATTGGTACTCGCGGTTAATTACCTCCTCGCTTCATCAAGCGAAGACTCTCTTTGTGATCCTGTTTGAGCACTCCTTTGTCGCCCATTGTCTCTCCCTCAGACGGTTTCACTCCATTGAAGAAGACTCGGATTAGCGAGCGGACCCAGAGGAGTGTTGACATCGGGGGATGCGGAGAGACATTGTTGCTATTGTTGTTGCAGATGCCACGCGGCGGTCACTTATCCGAACAAATCCCCCCCCCCCATCACCCCTAGTTCCGCCCCTTCACGCTTCGCCGCGCAAACGTTTGTACCGCGTCCGTCTGTCTGTTCGCATCAGCTTTTCTGCACTGGTTATTTCCCAGCGTTTCTGGATTACTCTAGTCCAAGGGGTATTGTTTAAAATAAATGTTCCTTCTTGTAATTGAATAATTTCATAGTCCCCGAAAGAAGAAGTTCATACCAAAAATACTCCTTAGAAAACTTGTAAATTGAAGTTATGAAAGACGCCCTCCCATAAATAAAAAACCGACATTTTCTGATTCGAGATTTATAAACATGTTAAAAGTAATTGTAGTGGTACAATAAGATTAATATCAAATATATAATTACAGTTAAATAAATAAGTACAAAATCAATATTTAACAATAAGCAAGTAAATAATGTATTTTACGTACTATAAAGGAGAACTCCAAACCTAACCTCCTAAGGATCTCAGCGCCTCTCACTTATATGGCAACGATTGTGCAAGAAAATAATTTGGGTCTAATAACGATAAACAATCAGGTTTTCCCCCTGATTAAAAGTATCCACTTAGTGAATGCTGGCCTATCCCCAAGAGGCACCCCAACCACCGCGATCCCACTGAGCTACGTCTAGTATCGCAAGGTAGAATTATCCGACGCAGCCTGTATTTAATGTGGAGCCTAGTAGTTAATTATTTAATTATTGTGTAATTTAGATAAGTATAATAAATTTACGATACTTAGCAGTTATAATATTACAATGAACTGTTAAAAAAAAAAGTATTAGATACTTCAGGGAAAAACTAATCAACTATCCTTAAATTGTAACCTCAGTATCCAATTTAACGTTCTCTCTAGATTTCTTATATTTCTCTATAGCATCTCAAAAGATAAGAATAAATTCAGGATATTTATATAATTAAATACAATACAGGTAGTATTTTTTTGTTCAGTTGGTAAAATGCTTAGTTTTACTGAAGTTTCTCGGGTCCAAATCAAAAGGAAATAAATTTTTTAATTTTGTAACAACTAATAAATCAACTAACTAAGTTAAAATCAAAAAGTTTCAAGCTTTTAAATGATTTTTTAGCATTACATTTGTTTTACCAATTCCCAAATATTTATTTTTTAACTCACATGGAACTTTCAGATAGCTCTATTGAAGACTTATGTTTTGGAGTTATAAATCTTTTGATGGAGTGATATGTCTCTTTTTATTTTAGTTTTTGCTCATATTTATTTTTTTTAAATATTGGTGTTAAATATTATGGTTTTATGTTACTATAGTTTTTTTTGAATGGGTAGTAGTGAGTATCGTATCAATTGTATTGGTTGAACCTTTTTAATTCAGGAACGACATATATGATATTAGATTTCCAACCTGTTTTTTGTTTTTTAATAAATTAATATTTTGAATTGTAACATCTTTGCACTTGATTTTTTTATGGGGATAATGACACGAGTTAAAATCAAAAATGTTTCAAGGTTTTAAGAATTTTATATTGGTTAATAAAATAATTTCAATACAATTATTACTTTCAGATACCTCTATTGAAAAATTAGTTTTTTTGAATTGTGGCATTGTTTTTTTGAAGCAGTGATCTGTCTCTTTTTATTTTAGTTTTTCCATATTTTTATTTTTAAAAATTATTGGTGTTTGATATGATATATTATTAACATATCATGTGTTTTTCTTGATGGGTATTATAGTGAGTAGTAGGTGCAATTGTATTGGTTGAAACTTTTTAATTCAGCAACCACATATCAGGTATTCCATTTCCAAAATTTTTTTTTTAAATAAACTTATATTTTGATTTCTGTCGTGTTTGAACCTTGAAAGGACAATAAAAGAATTTCAATACCATCATTACAGTAGGAATGCTTTTCTTTATCAAAACCCAATTTTTGTAACTAGTATGGTACTTCAGATACCTCTATTAAAAAATTAAGCGTTTTGAATTATGACGTTGTTCTTTTGAATGAGTGATATCTTTTTATTTCCATTCTTCTTTGAGTATTTTCGTGTTATCCTCCTAGGAGTACCAATAACCTTCCTAATTCCTCTTCAGATCGAAATCCCCTCGGACCAAAGCGTAGAAGACAATCCGAGATTTGCATGGACTTGCGCTTCACCTCACGTAGGGCTTTCCTCCGACTGCCTCAATTCCGGGGAAACGCCGCCCGTTTCCCGTTTAGAATGAAAATTAGCCGCTTTTGAAAAGGATTAAAACATAATGGAAGGCACTTGGACCGGATCGAGCCTCGCATAAATTTGAGTCCATTAGCGGGAACCTCATTGTGTCGAGTCTAGAGTCTGTTGTTCTCGGCTCGCCGACCAACCTCCTGGTTTTACTCACTGCTCTCCTGAGCGGAACCTCTACGGTTTAATTATATTCTAGGGATATACAATAGGAAATAGTCGTAAGAGGGTAAATCCTGTCTAGTCTAATACCTGTACCTTCCTAAAATGTATTTTAGCTTATCTAAAATAAAACTACCTATGCTCAATACTCGGACACTGCTCAATAGTAATCCGCCCAGAGGTACGTTACGCGGTAGTGTGTTTGCTCCTAAACAAGGAAATGTTGATGTGTGATCTAGAAATCACGGAGAGAAAGATATTGATATTAAATAAGGAGGCTGTTATAGACGATACCATAACCAGGAACTCTGCACGCACATAGAGAAAATTACCAATTCAATGAGAAAACGCAGAATACAGTTCTATGGGCACCAAAAGAGAATGGGCCCGAGCAGAAAGACAAAACAGGTATTCACGTATTTTAAAAAGTTGAAAATCTCCAATATGTTGATTAATGATAAGGAAAATGACATCGAAGAGCTTGCGGTTTCTCTGGATGGCATTGAAGGACGTTCTTTACTTCAGAATTTTATGGGTTTTCGAGAATGACCAAAGATGAAAACAGAAGCAATTCGGATGCAGGAAAGAAAGGAAAAACACGGGAAGAGAGTGAAAGAAATGTGCAGGAAAATATAACAACATTTAAACGTAATTCGTAGTGGCTAAATTGCATATATTAAAAATTAAATAAAAGTAGCAGTCGATTAACTAAAAGACTTAAATTTGTGACCTTCATGAATATTTGAAAACAATTAACAAAAATATATAATACATTTATTTTTATAATTTTTTGTACATTTGTGAGTTTTTGTATTATGTATGTGTGTGTGTGTGTGTGTTTGTGTGTATGTAATATGCATATGTGTGGTGAAAAAATTTATATAATAACAAATACACTAAAAATAATAAGTTAAAGCACTACCAAGAAAGTAATTGGGCTTACTGGGAATATAACTTTCATATAATTCAGATGTGGCTGTATGGAATATACCAATGCCACCCCTATTGGGGAAGAAGGAAAAAAAAAAACTAAAAGACTTTTCAAATATTTAAAGAATACTTGGTTTTCAGTAGTAGAAAAACACTTAAAGATTATTCAAGCAGATGTTACAGAATGATCACCTCAGAAGGTAAAATTGTACGATTCTACGGTTTTTTGGGAAGTACCTTAAAAGAAGATGGGTAGATTTAGACAAAAGAAAAGAAGCAAGAATTTGTGTGCTAAGGAGAAAGTAAAGAATGTGGCTTATTCTGAAAAAAATATTAGTAAATTCTAACGTGCACTCATATTCACCATTTCAAAACTCGAACTCTATGAGACTCAAGTATAAACCACACCTCTATCTTATTTAGAGCTCTTGATCTTTTTAGCTGTTCTCTATTAAAACAAAAGACTCTACTTAATTGTACACTAGCCATATTTATAGAGTTTTAAAAACAGAGGACTTTTTGGTCAATCCATTTTTCCTCGACCCAAATCTTAAAAGCTGTTTATGCATTTATCTCCACTCTATGGCTAATCGGGCGATGTTGTAGCTGGAGTTCTGTATTTTGCCTATCCAGGTTTAATTATGATAGAGATCTTTATTTCCTGACAGCGTACAGGCTCGAGACTGCCATTTCATGGCCCTTACAAAAGACGGCATGACCAAGGAATTTTTACTCCATTTTAAAAAATTCTAGGGCGACATTGAAGATAAAAGATTATTATGCTAACTACTATCCATATTTGTTCTATGTTACTCCATTCCCAAGCTTAGACTATTAGGCTCGATTTCCATTTGCATATCGATTATTGGCAGTCGTATCGAAAACTACGAGGTGACCTACATTAGTTTTATCAGCTGCTTTGTATTCATCGTGCTGTTATCAACGTTATTATCAATGTTAACTATTTTAGGCTAATAGCTACAAATATCAAAGGCTACTCAAGCCCCGAGGTTCTGGTCTTATCGTCGCAACACAAAGCAGAATTGCAATTAATGCATCAACTGAATTCCTTTTGAGTTAGCATGATATCTGCACGTGCTTGTAGCTTTATTCAGATCTTTTTAGTATGTTTATGTTACACAACAACTATTTAATTTTAAAAATCTATAATAATTTTCATTTAGTTTAAACAAATAATAAAAAAGACACTTAAATTAATAATTAAAATAAAATCTGAAAAAAAAAAACAAAGCCTTAAGTCAATAATATCGGAAAGTAACTAACCGATTCCTATACCCTTAGCTTTCTTTGCCTTAGAATTGTATTGAACGTCTTTGAAGAATCTTTTTGGGATGTCGATGTGAGATGTAATGCATTTGTTGTTCATGGATGTCGTTTATTTATGGGAATACCCTGATGAAGCATGGATTAGTAGAATTTTTTAATAATATTTTAGAGACGGATTTTTTTTTTTTAGTTTATGCTATTAATATACTATTAGTTCTGATAACATTAAACAATTATAAAAATACATTGTTATGTTTTAAAAATCTGAATTAAAATATGATATTCTTTATGTGTGGAAGAAAATGGTCCGGGTAGAGGTCAATAAATTTCTCTTAGAAATATATTTACTATTTTAAATTTTAATTGTCTGACAATACTGCCACCTTTCCTGAATTGCCTAGACCAACCGTAGTACTACCGTATACCACCGTAAACCCTACAGATAGACTTCCGGACAACAAAACCTTGGGAACCTCAAGCATTCAGCAGCAGCCTCGAGCTCAGACGCCTCATACCTCCCAAATCAAATCTCAGCATTCCTTTACCAAATCCCAGACCTCCCAACCCAAGCCTCGGGAACCCATATCCAAGCCCAAGGCAGCCAATCCCAATCCTCAACCTCCACGTCAACAAATTCCTCCCTACCATACACCCTTACGGGTCAAATTACCACCTCAACAACCTTCCAATCACAACAATCAAACAAAAGCTGTAGTTCATCAAACATCGAATGAAAACTCAGCACCTCGGGTACAACCCCCAGCCAACCATCCATTACCCGTTAATTATCCCTATCAAACTCAAGTCTCATATCCATTCCAAATCCAAAACCCAATCGACTTAAACACTATCCTGTCATCTTTCCTGAAAGACCTTCAAGAAACAATCAAGCCTCTCATCAACCTACTCACGAGAATCCTTACCGAAGTTCCATTTAATTACCCACGATGAGCATGAAGCCCCTGGCTATCGTTCTGTGGAATGCTAATGGACTGCATACTCACCGTGACGAACTTGACTTATTTCTACACGACAACCAAATAGACATTGCTTTACTTACTGAAACACACTTCACTCACCGCACGCATTTCTACATACGAGACTATATCACTTACAGATCAGATCATCCTGACGATACAGCACATGCCGGTTCTTGTATCCTTATCCATAAATCTATACCACATTCTCTTATTCCTTCTACTCCAACTGACGCCATTCAATCAACATCAGTAACCATTTCAACTAGTCCTTTCCATATAACATTCTCAGCTGTATACTGTCCTCCTGGTATCCCCCTTTCTTATAACATCCTCGAATCCTTATTCCAATCCTTCGGACCGCGGTTTATTGCCGGAGGAGATTACAACGCCAAACATCAACGATGGGGTTGTCGAACATCCAATTCCCGTGGTAGCATCTTATCCCAAATTTCAACCTCTAATAGTTTCTCTATCCTCGCACCCATAAACCCTACTTATTGGCCTACATCCCTCAAAAAACGTCCAGATATTCTAGATATATTTGTTTCCTCACAGATTTCCTGCAATCAAACTGCTATAAAATCCCTGGATGACCTTTCCTCTGATCACAGTCCAGTTCTGCTTCAAGTGCATTCGATTCCCATTCCTAAGCCCTCTCTTCCCCGACTGATTACAGGACGTGTAGACTGGGATAAATTCCGATCAAATCTAGAAAATAATTTAGACCTCAAAATTCCGCTTAAAACAAAAGGAGACATTAATTCTGCAATAGACAAACTAACAGAAGCAATACAAGTCAATATAAAATATAACACTTTACCAAGTAAAAATCATTATCAACAGAATAACTGGCCACTTCATATTCGCGAGTTATTAAAAGAAAAACGACGGGCAAGAGCAAAGTGGCACCGCACGAGATATCCATCGGACAAGAGCCATTATACCAAACTGACCAACAAATTAAAATCAGAGATCAGAACATTCAAAATTCAAAATTTGTATTACCGTACAGAAAATCTCAGTACTACTGACAAATCCTTATGGAATACCACTAGAAAACTCCTAAACTATAAAAAATTCAACCATCCACTTTTAACCGAATCCCAAACCTGGTCAAGATCTGATGAAGAAAAATCACAAATTTTCGGCCAGCACCTATTCAAAACATTTAACCCTCATCCAGATATCCTTAATCAAACCCACTCTGAATGCATTGGAGCAGAATTAAGTATTCCTCTTCAGTTGTCCCCTCCTCCTAAAGCATTCCATCCTTCCGAAATATCAAACATTATTCATAGATTACCCGCCAACAAAGCCCCTGGACACGACCTAATCACATCCCAGATTCTAAAACGCCTTCCTCGGAAAGCGATCCTACTCCTTACATATATATACAATGCCGTACTCCGCACCACATATTTTCCTGATTCCTGGAAATTATCCATAATTAAGATGATTCCAAAACCTAAAAAACCACCAGAACTCCCATCCTCTTATCGTCCTATATCTCTCTTGCCCATAATGGGGAAAATACTTGAAAAACTCATTCTGAAACGTCTTCATCCTATCATAGAATCCAATCAAATAATCCCAGATCACCAATTTGGTTTCCGAACATCACACTCCACCATCCAGCAATGCCATCGTGTGGTGGACGTTGTCTCATCTGCATTAGAGCGCGGAATGTACTGCACGGGAGCTTTTCTCGATGTAGAGCAGGCTTTTGATCGAGTCTGGCATCCAGGACTGCTGTACAAACTCCGTAAATTCTTACCTTCAACTTACTTCCTTATTATCAGTTCCTACCTCAGTAATAGAACCTTTAAAGTAAACCATAATTGTTCCTACTCTTCCCTCTTCACCCAGTCTGCCGGTGTTCCTCAAGGTAGTATCCTGGGGCCCATCCTATACACGATATATACAGCTGACATCCCAACCCATCCAAGCACTGTCCTCACTACTTACGCTGATGACACATGTGTGTTATCAGTTAATAAGGATCCATTTGTTGCATCCCAATCTCTTCAATCCCATATCTCACACCTACAAGAATGGTGTCAAAATTGGAGGATTAAAATAAATCCTAACAAATCCCATCAAATTACCTTCACCCTTCGTCGTAAACCTACGAATTCCTGTCCTACTGTATCGTTTAATAATACACCACTGAACCCGGTCGAACAGATACGTTACCTAGGACTCCATCTGGATAAACGTCTCACTTGGAATCCTCATACAAGACTGAAAAGACAAGAAACTGCTCGACGTTTTCGCCAACTTCAACACTTACTGGACAAACGCTCTAAGCTACCAATTAATTACAAAAGACTTATTTACATGACAGTCATCAGACCTATTTGGGCATACGGAGTTGAGCTTTGGGGCTCTACTAAACCATCCAATTCATCTCGTATCCAATCCTTGCAATCCAAAATCCTTCGTAAAATCCTCAATGCTCCTTATTATGTCACAAACAAACTCATCCATCATGATCTTAATATCCCATATGTTACTGATTTGGCCCAAACTAGATACCTATCCTTCCATAACAAGCTCCATACGCACTTGAATCCGCTAGTCTCTCAGCTTGCTTCCCATACTATTCCTGATAACCCTCCGAGGCGCCTGAAAAGAAGATGGCCTCGAGATCATCTACTATAGAACTTTATTGGAGTGCTATCGATGGGTAGTTTCTCCACAACTGTTTTCATGTCATATTATACATTTTTGCACATTTACTTGATATAATACCATTATAGTTGTAAATATCATTGAATTAAATAATAAAAAAAAAAAAAAAATAATTGTCTGGTTTTGCATATTTAGCCCTGAAGAAGACCTACAAAGTGGGTCGAAACGTTGGTTAATTAATACACTTTTCTCCACATCTAAGAGAAATTTATTGACCTCTACCCGGATCATTTTCTTCCACATTTCTCATCAAGGTCAACTATTATTATTCAAGATGAATTTCTTTAATTTATTTATCTTAAGATAATAATGAATTTCTTTAATGTTTATGTTAAGATAATGTTTAATAATAGTAACTGAAATTCGTAATTTTAGAAGTATTAAAATTTGATGTTTTAATTCATTTCTGTGTAAAATTATATTAGTTTAATTTTTATTACAAATACATTATTAATTGAAATAATATTAATAATAAAACTCCCGAAGGCTCGATACCGATAAGCTTCCGAACTTCTGGTCGAACTCAAATCTGTTGGATCATCCTTACGCAAGCCTCCTACATATGTCTGTATCAACCCCTTTGATGTTAACCAATCGAGTGTGTTTGGGCTGTTGATGTGGGATGTGTTGCTTATGATCTCCACAGCCGTGAACTTATTATTATTTTTATTTTTTGCATGCCCAGAAGATGCATATTTTTAAGCATCCTATAGACTTAGGGTTTTGTAAATTTTAATTTTACCATTCTTTACATTTTTTTCTAATAATTATTTTATTTTGTTATTTTATTTATTAATTTCCTAAATTGAAGCCAAATGTTTTGTTAGACAAAATCACTTTAACAAAACTATAATGATCTAGTTTTTTTAGGAGCAAACTGGACTGATAACTTTGGTAAATATGTGAGGTCTGTGGGAAACTTAACGTTTGCAAGTCTAAAAGAGTAAAGAAATTAAATAAAAAGTCTCCTAGCTAAAGATACCTTAAAGTTGGACAAGAGGACTTGGGTTGGTAAATAAAATAAGCAAATAGTGAAACTGTCCTACAACTGCAACTAACAGGCCATTCCCCCCCCCCCCTATTTTCCCTCTAGTACCCCTCCAGAATTCAATTTTCCCCCGGATATATTCCCTATGTTTATTCTATTATTTCTTCAAAGTAATAGATAATATTAATAATATAAATAATATTTTTATTTTAATATCAAATATTTGTTAAGTATTTATTTTATTAAATAGGCGAAAAATTTAATGCTTTTTTTTGTTTGATTGTTTATAAAAATCATTATATTTTAATTAATTTCTACATCGTTTTATTTATTTAATTAAAAATCTGAGCCACTCTGTTACCCCTGAAGACTCTTGGATTCAGTAATTTCATTGAGAGTCTCGGGTTCAGTAAACGGTAGAGACTACTGTTTCTTGCACAATGGGCTTTTTCCCATATTTGGGGTACCCACTTTATCGAGACGTTAAATAACATATTAATAATTTATAATCACGAAAAAAAGTCACAACAACTGTTCATAATTAAACTTTTTTAATTATGAAAATTAATTTCTTGTTCTATCTAATCATTTAAAAACATAAGATAATTTTATAAATGGTACTCTAAGGACCGACAACGATTTTAGTTACAATTTAAAGAAAATAATACAAATGTTGTTACAGTGGAACTTGATCAGATAATCCAGTTATTTATTTGTATTATTAAAATTATTTTTATATTAAATAAAATTGCACGAAAAATAAAATGATTTTTTCCATGAACTTCAATAGGGGGCACTAATCCTTGCTCGGAAACTGCAAAAAAAATGAACTTAAGAATTAATATGAAATAATCCTCATCAATTATAAATTAAAGAAAAACTATTAAAACGTTTCTACAGAAAAATATTATAGGAATTTAAAATATTAACAGATTCTCCTTACCATTTGTCCGTTCAAGGGTTAAAATCGGCTATAAAAAATAAATTATTTAATCGGTTAATATGGATTCTTAATCTCTTAACAGTCATAAGTAGATTCTCTGGGATCTACATCCAGCTTCAATAAAATGCTAACTGATCATTATAACACTTCACTGGGAAAATCCTGCGTGTGAAATCACCTATCTGCACAACCGTTGTCCTAAAACCAGTATTTAAATCAATCAATCACATTTGGTAGATTGGCAGACTTTAATTTAATCTGAAAGCTGCCGGAGATGGATGCTATATGATCTTGGACCCTCCTCGGGCTCACCCAGCCTGTATAAAGTGGGCACCCCAATTAAGTGGGGTAATATGGCGGTTGAGATCTAGGATAAATTGCCTCCCTGCACAACCGTTGTCCGAGAAACAGTACAGTCGATACTATGTACTGAACCCCAGACCCTTCATGGGTTGTAATGTTACAGTTTTTTTTTTTTATTTACATAAGTACTTTATAATTCGTAACACATTAGATCGAATATATTCGTAAACGTAATTCAGACATTATTATTTTTTTGTTGGTTCTTCTAATTTAATTATAATTTCATCAAATTTTAAACAATGTTTTGGTTATTTCCCACAATCATACCTATGGTAAATTAACGAACGCGTGCAGTGAAGTGCTGCAAATTATACAAATAAAAGTTTTTAGTACATTGCAGGTCCGATGTAATACACGCTTGTCAAACTTATTACACAACTGTGTTCAATTTGCATTGTAATTAGATTTTTAAAAGTTAGTCCCTTGGTCCTGCTTGCAAGTCAGCTTTTAACTTTGAGTTCGCCCCATTACATTATTTTAAACTAACTTCGCTTTCAAAAATATATATGATGAAACAACAATTGTTAATTCTTAAGTTGGAATGTATGGATTATTTGAGAAGAAATGTAATATAATTCTCTGAAAGCTCCGTTATCTCTGAAATTAATGTTTTTAAGATTGTTTTGTGTTGAAAGTTTTGTTATATCATGGAGATTTTCTTTAGTATCATTCATTGTGCCTTATCTCTGTAAAGGCAAGGTTTCTCCATTTTATAGTCCTATTTGTTTGATTTCTTTGTTTATGACCTGTTCTAAATGATATTATTATATATTTATTTAATGCTCATCGTTTATCCAGTAAACGTCCATTTTTGTTGATGAGCCTTACCGAAAGATCCTATTGTGTGTCTTAAATTTTCCCTATCCAGGTATAATTAGGGATCTTTAAGCGGAACTCCATTTTTCTTCACTTTCCAAGGACGTTGTAACCCAGGGGTTTTTTTTACTCCCCTTGAAAAATCCTAGGGCCAATTAACCAATCTTAAACAAGGTCTTATAGAAAGATGTTAAAGTGGGTAATAATATCAATAAAGTACAGTGGAGCGTCGATTATCCGAACTAATGTTGTCAGGGGTGTTTCGGATAATCAAAAATCCGAATAATTGAAAGTCACTAAAAAATAAAAAAATATATTTAACTCCGATTTGTCTTTTAATGAAAGAACCACTCTGTTTGTTGATATCCTGCAATTTTAAAACAAAAAGTGATCACAAATGCGATGTACACCTCACAATGAATGATTTTAAACTGAAGTTGAGCAACCTGTTACCGACCAAATGGATAGGAAGGGATTCAGAGAAACAAATGAAATTACCTAATTAGGTTTACAGTTCTTAGTAAACAATTAGTATTGAAGTCTAAGTTCATTTTTTTGGAGTTTCCGAGCAATGATTACGGCCCCCTTAGTGACGTTCATGGAAAAAATAATTTTATTTTTCGTAAAATTTTATTTAATATAACAATAATTTTAACAATACAAAAAAGTTACTAGATGATCTGACCAAGTTAATTACAATTACATTTGGAAAAAAAAAGTTCCGTTAATTGAACGTTCGGAGAATCGGCGCTCCACTGTAACTAAATGTGTATTATTTTCTTTAAATTGTACCTAAAATCGTTGTCGGTCCTTGGAGTGCCATATATAAAATTATCTTCTTTTTTAAAAATTATTAGATAGAACAAGAAATTAATTTTCATAATTAAAAAAAGTTTAATTATGAATATTTTTCTTGATTATAAATTATTGATATGTTATTACTTCAAAGTAAAATAAATATATATCGTTTTTTTTTTTTTAAATAATGTTGATAACAAAACAACTTAACTTTATACCTAATTATACTGAGTACAATCAGTAATTTTTTAAAGTAAAATTAAATAATATCAGTAAGTCCTTGATCCCCCCCCCCTTAAAATTGTACCTAAAACTAGGGATGAGAATCGTTATCCTTATTAAAATTGTCATTTTTTTCATAAATTATCAAGAGCAGAGTGGCTCAGTGGTAGAGCGCTGAGTTGACATGCAGAAGGTCCTAGGTTGAAATCCTGCTCGGTGCCGGACTTTTATATAATCTGTTAGCGGCCGGAGATGAATCCTGTGGTAAGTCTCGTTTCACACTTATACGGTTTGGTTCGGTTCGGTGCGTATTCGTTTCTGGAAGCCGCCGAAAAAGAATGAAAACTCTTCACACACACTCGGTTTGTATCAGGTTTGATTTCACAACCGAATCATCGAATACGTAGTCGCCCACTATCTCCACAATTCTCATTATGGAAAAAAGACAAATTATTGCTATGTTGTTTCTCTATAGAAGAAAAAAAACCGAAAGAGGAATAATCGACTTCACTGGGTGCACCCTATCCTCACCAAATGGGTGGAGTTTGGTGCATTTTATATAGTTATATAAATAATAATTATAGTAAGGAAGGACGAAGACAAATTCTCCAATTACTTCACGATGTCTAGGACATTATTTGATGAATTACGTATGAAGTTGAATGGCTTTCTTGAATATGAAATAGTATCTTCGCTTGCCGAAAATGTAACCGAACCGAAACTTAACCGTATATGTGTGAACGACCAATTGTTTTTGTGAGCCTTGGACCCGAATAGAAACCGAACGAAACCGATTCTTGTCGAGGGGGCTTTCGGTTCTATCAGGTTTCTATTAGGTACCAAACACACACCGTATCACTGTTTCACACTTGTCCGGCGGCTACCGAAAACGAATCGAATACGCACCGAACCGAACCAAACTGTATAAGTGTGAAACGAGCCTAACTAGGAGCCTCTAGTGGGTACCCAAAATTAGGATACTTGTGTGGAATTAGGAAAAATCACCTCTCTGTACAACAGTTGTCCAATAAGCAATACAGTCTCTACTATTTCCTGAATCCCAAACCCTTCATGGGTTGTAGTAGTACAGGTTTTTTTTTTTTTCAAATTATATAGAATAAAAATAATTATTATAATTAGAAGAAGTTTAATTAAAATTAATTTTTGGGTGAAGTTCTAACGAAATTCTGTCATTTTTGGACTTGGCTACTTATTCCGTTTGACCATCGAAACATCGGTTACGAGATTTTAATCAGTGTCATCATTTTGAGGAGACTTGATTTTACCTAAGATAAAAATTGCGCTGATGTTAGTCCCGTCAGAGGTAAGAGGTATTTTAGGAACGGATCTTGTAAAGAGTAAAGTAAAGATAATACAAATTTGAATATTTGAAGACGAGGTCAGAGCTCTTTGTCCTGAGGCTGAGTGAGTACTTTCCATTAGCCTCATAATATACGGTGTCTCCTGGAGTACGTTCACCTCCCCCCCTTTCTCTCTCACTCTCTCTCCTTCATCCTCTTTCTACGTCATATGCCTCTTCCCCATATCTTAGTCTTCTTTCATCTTCTTCCTTTGTGTTCTTTATCGAATTATGTTCGTTAGTGTCTCAGGCACCCGTAACGTGTCGAATCTGCCAATCTTCCTACAAGACTTTCACGTGGTCTCATCAGTGTAGGTTTTGGTTCTATTGTTCGCTCTCCTGAAATAAATAAACCTACAGACAAGTACTAATTATGTCGAATTATTTGATATTCTTTTATAACAAAAATAATGAGCCTAATTTGTTATTATATTTTTCCTAAATCATTTTCAATTATTTTTTTATGAAAATGCATCAACCTTGCCACGTTTTGGTAACAGATGTACGAAAATTTTAGTATAAAAACTACAATTAAAGTGTATTTTTTTACTTGAACTTTATTTGTTTACTTAACGTCACTTTATGCTGCTATGGCTAATCGGACGATGCTACAGTGTGAGTCCTAAATGTTGCCTACCCAGGTTAATTAGGGTAGGGATTTTTAACGAGTACCTGACGACGTACAGGCTCGGGACCCACCCGTTTAACGCCCCTTACGAAGGACGGCGTAACCTAGGTGTTTTACTCACTATAAAAAATCCTAGGGTCACCTGCTGGGCCGTGAACCCGCCATATTGTGTTTAGGTTGTTACACACCCCTAGATCACAGGTCACCCATTTAACTTTTTATTTGTGCTCTCTTTGAAAGTTATTTATGTTAATCAATCATACGTATAGAGACTGGTTGAGCCATAGGAAGGTCAGCAAATACCACAGCGTCAGCCTATGGCTGCAAACACATTAAATAATTTATCTGCCATAGGCGGATTTGAACCCGGGACCTTTGGTATGGCATTATACCACTGAGCCACCCCGCTCCCTTGTTATTTTAGTAATATTTTATATGTTGTTATTATTTAGGCCATGATTTTTATTTAGTCTGTTTGCAGCGGGAGATGGATCATATAGGATCTAGGACCCTCCTGGGGCACACCCAGCCTCTATAAAATATTATAAAAATAGGGTACCCAAAATAAGGGGGAAAAATCTGGCGGTTGAGCGTGACCTAGGACAAGTCACCTCCTTGCAGAACCGTTGTCCATGAAACAGTACAGTCTCTACCATGTACTGAACCCCAGAGCCTTCATGGGTTGTAGTGGTACAGGTTTTTTTTATTTTTATTATTTACTTCGAAAAAATAATAACAAATAAATTACATAGACCAAACAGAAACAGCTAAACCCATGATATGGATAATTATCTCCATATTTTTCACCAGTTTTATAAATCACAAAGATACCTTTGTTTAAAAAAAAAACTTCAAATATTTGGTGAGACATATCGATCATAGACTCAAAACTAACTCCGAAGTTTCCCAAATTCAATTGGGATCGGATGCTACTTAGTAATTGGATGTTACAGTTAATGATTAATTTGATGTTGCTGTTAACTCAATAATTAGAGCGCTCATCTGTAATCTCTTAAGAACTCGAAAATGCCACTTCTTGTATCGCTAACACTGAATAAAGATTATGATAAATTAGTGTGTATCGTTCAGAGAACTTTCGTACTCTGCAAAATAGGTATTTTACAATATAAAAATTTTTAAAAAACCTGTACCACTGCAACTCGTGAAGGGCTGGTCTGGGGTTCAGTACATGGTAGAGACTGTATTGTATCATGGGCAACGGTTCTCCAAGGAGGTGACTTGTCCTAGGCCACGCTCAACCGCCAGACTTTTCCTCCTTATTTTGGGTACCCTATTTTTATATTTTATAGAGGCTGGGTGAGCTCCAGGAGGGTCCTAGATCCTATATGATCCATCTCCGGCTGCAAAGAGACTAAATAAAAATCTTTCCCGCGGCGGGATTTGAACCAGGATTTCCGGCATGGCAACTCTACCACTGAGCCACTCCGCTCCTTACAATATCAGAAATATATGCTCCTTCCCATGATGTGAGATATCCTCCCGAAAACAGTTTTCTTATTATTACATAAACTTTGAAAAATATTTTTTCAAATCATTGAAACATATTTCTATTTAGACCTAGAGCCTATTCTGCATTTGAATTAAAATATAAAATAATGTGCCACAACCCCTGAAGAGATTAGTTAAAGACTATACTGTTTCTTAACCAACTGTTGACAGGAAGAGATGACGCTCAACAATATGGACAAATGGTTAACTTTTACTTACAACACTGATTATGTGTGCAATAAATTTAACAGCGCTCTGTGTACTATATATCCATACTTTAACAGGAATTCTAAATTAAGCCCAGATAATAAGTTAGCTGACCTATACTAACATACGCATGCCCAATATTTAGTTATATGTCTAAAACTAATCACAAACAACTGCAAATATTTCAAAACAAATGCCTTAGAATTGGTGGAAATTATTCATATTACACTAAAGTTAAAATTATGCATAAAGAATTATCTATACCTTATATTAATATATTTATTAAGAAACTATGTAAACAATTCTTAATTAAGTGTAAAAACCCACTTATAAAAAATATTGGGAACAATACAAAAAATAGTACATAAAAGCGATATGCACACAAAAGAACAAAACATTTGTTATTGTAGGGTATCAATTCCTTATATTTCATTTTTATTGTTTATATATATGTATATAAGTTACTAAGAATGTATAGTTACAATTTTTGTTTATTTTAATATAATTAATTTATTTTTCTCTGTTGAAAGTTGAAAGCAAAAATTTATATAATAACAAATACACTTACAATAATAAATTATAGCAGTACCAACAAAGTGATTGGGCTTACTGAGAATATAACTTTCATATAATTCAGATATGGCTGTATGGAATGTACCAATGCCAACCCTATTGGGGAAAAAGGAAAAAAAAAAAGCGTCAATAATATAAATATAAATATATATATAAGTATATGATCATTTAAGGAATTAATTCTTTCGCCTCCACCCTGACCATTTTATTCTCCATATATATATATATATATATATATATATATATATATATATATATATATATATATATATATATATATAAGGTCAATCAATAGAATTGAAAATAAGTAATAATATAGTAAATTTTATTTTGATTCATTGCATTTTTTTCCTCTTTGGAGCAGACTGCGTCAGTGATATAGAGAGGAGTTGACGAGTTGAAGGTACCGAGTTGGAATCCAGATATCTGTTTAAATAATTATCTGTGTCAGATAATTGATTCAATCTGTCAACAGCAAAGGGGGTAGATCCTCTTGGATCTCCAGACCCTCCTGAAGCTCACACAAAAACCATAACCCTTCTTACTGTTGAATGTGATATCAACCATATCACCAACATCCACAACCGTTAGCTTTGACAGTATAGTCTTCATGTACTAAACCCATGTTCCTTGATAGTTCTGGTTTCTTTTTTAATGTGAAGTTATGCTGATGTTACATGTGTATTATCAGTCAACACCAATCCAGTTATTGCATCCCAAAGCCTCCAATCCCATATCACTGATCTTGAAGAATGGTGTCAAAAGTGGAGAATCAAAATAAATTCTCAAAAATCGCATCAAATCACTTTTACCTTACGTCGTAAACCAATGACTTCCTGCCCTTCAGTATCATTTAATAATATCCCACTGGTGCCTGTAGAACAGATCCGATACTTAGGGTTGCATCTCGACAAACGATTAACCTGGAATCCTCATACTTGACTGAAATGACAAAAAAAAGCTCGACGTTTCAGACTACTTTAACACTTACTAGACAAACGCTCTAACCTCCCAATTAACTAGAAAAGACCCATCTACATGACCATCATACGACCTATTTGGACTTACGGATTGGAGCTTTGGGGCTCCACTAAGCCATCGAGTTCCTCTCGTATCCAATCCCTACAATCCAAAATCCTTCGTGAAATCCTCAACGCTCTTTATTTTGTTAAGAATAAAGTCATCCATAACGACCTTAATGTCCCATTTGTTACTGATTTGGCCCGAACCCGGTATCTATCCTTTCATAAAAAACTTCATTCCCACTCAAACCCTCTAGTTTCAAACCTAGCTTCCTCTTCGATTCCCGATAATCCTCCGAGGCGTCTGAAAAGAAGATGGCCACGTGACCTTCTTAGTTGAACTAGTGATTTGATTACTACCAGTGGGTAGTTTCTCTACTTGCCATTAACTCATGTCATTATGTATCACATAGCCTATTTACTTGATGTATTATTGTAATACAGTTGTTAATATCAATAAATAAATTAAAAACAAAAAAAAGTGAAGTCGATTGTGCGAACCTACACAAGAACAGTTATTTCAGCGATCCTCTATCTTGGAGAGTTAATGGCTAGTTTTGATAATGAACTATGGCAGTTGTGAAGTAGATTAGCATGGTCGGGCTAGATGAGCCTAAGCACCGCCGGATAAAGTCCCTTATTAAAGCTGTTGCCGGGCTCCTAGGCAACTTGCCAAAGCATCCGACGGGGGTTAACAGTTTATCAACAACTCAAGAAGGAAAAACTTCATAACATCCCTCCATTCTTCTTCTTCTAAGCCTTTTATATTATTTTCATAACGAAGGGGAATTGTTGGCCACATTTTACTCAACTTTCATGAGAAACAATACCTGCCTTCCCGGGGGGGCCTATTATGTTTTTACACCCCCTCTCAACTTTTACCAGCCCTGTAATTTTCCCTTCGGATACTTTTAAATTTTATTATCTTATAAAATATACCCATTAGACCCGGAATGTAGTTTGGTATATCCTGCGTTTGGGATCAAAAGCGGATAATTTCAAAATTTCGTACGTTTACTGTTATATTATATTATATATATATATATATATATATATATATATATATATATATATATATATATATATATATATATAACTGTTATACTATAACCCATGAGCGTTTTAAATCGATCGGTGTCTAACTTTTTAAAAATTATATTTTTAATTAATGTATTAATGTATCTGCATCTAAATTATATTATCTTTTTCTTTATAAGATTTTACTTATTAACATTAACATGGTCCTTTTGTTAATGCATTAACAATTACTAACAAAAGGACCATGGAGGACAATGGACCTCCAAGAAAACATTTTAGTAAATGACAATTAATAATAAAAAGAGAAATTTTGACTTGTAACTCTTTTCAAGATGATAAAGATTAAGTTCTTAGATGGATGGAAAATGAAATATAGTCGAAACGTTTCCATATAATAAAGTTGTATTGCACAAATGACTGGAAAAAGGTTTTCATTCAGTGAAGGAATTATTAGATAAATTCAATCTAGTTTACATCCTTTCAAAATTTTATTATTTTTTAGACAGCTTGTAGATTTCTTTACTATATTTCTTAACCCTTCAACTGTTCTACTCAAGCAAATTATTAGGAGATCAACTATTAATTAAAACCAACTATAGAAGCTGGAAGCACTCCAGGAGAGTCTGTAGATCACACAAGGTCTCTCTATGCCTTTTAATAGAATAAATATCTGCAAAGGACGGATTTTAACTCGGGATATTCAACTTATAACTCCTTCTAATGTTTACGATTCTTATCTTAATTCTTACAATACATTTTTATAGTCAGTATCGAAAACTCTTATAATTAATTATTAAATAAGACTCTTATACTTATTAGAAATTTAATTATCTTATTTTGGTTAATTATAATGACGAGAGTGGGTATATTTACGGCTCCTATAAAGTGGTTGCCCTTAATTGGGGAAAACCCTGGAAAGCGTGATCTTGGCCAAATCACCTCCGTTAGCTTCAGAAAAGTCCCTTCCGTGTACTGGAACAATCTCCTTCATGGGTTGTATCGCCACAGATGTAATTAAAGTTATAAGTAGGCAGGAATTAAAGTTATATATAATTAGTTAATAAATTAATTACCCATTTATATACATAAAATGATGTATATAAAGCTAACTGTAGAACAGCTTTATTGTTGATACTTAATTCATAAAAAAAGAATTCTACAATATCAAACATTTTTTATTATACAGTATGTTATAGATTAATTTAATAAATGGGTGTCTTTCTTTGTTTCAGGTATGTCTTTGATTATTACCCTCCAGGAAAATTTCTTTAAGGTAAATAAATTGATTTTTATAAGTTAACTAATTTTTTTTATAGTCTCTGTCTCTCATATATTACTAATTAAGTATACAGTCCATGTAATGTTTTTTAGATGTCGTTGATTTCTGTGCTGGTTCCGTTTTTTAGGTCTTTATATGATCATGATCATGTCTGTTTGATGAATCCGTTTGGGCATCTGATGTGGGATGTTTTGCACTTTGTCTTTTTTGATGAGATTTTTTTAAATGTCCAGGCGATCCCTGAATTTGCCAAACGTTGTGTGATAGTTTTTTTCCCACTGTTACCGAGACTTTGAATTTTTTGGAAAAAATTATCAATTTTCAAAGGGACGTAACTCAGAATCTATTAAAGCAACAGAGCTGCGATTCAGCTCAAATCATAGAAAATTTAATCTACATTAAAAATGGTTACCAACGTTTTTTATCAAAAATGCACCAGTTAGGAGATATAGACACAAAACTGAAATGACTCCGAAAATTTCGAGGTTTTTCGGTTACCAAAAGTTTTCCCATGCGTTTTTTTCGGTTGCAAACTTTGATTTTTACTAGTCAGACATGCCCTTACAACATATCAAAAATGCAGCTCTCTCCAATTTATTGCGACCTTCAAACGCCTGGCCGCTGCGCTATATTTTTATTCAAAGACATAAAATTTATTGGTGTTCGATGTATAATTGATGATTATATCGTGCAATTTTGTAGAATGGGTAGTATAGCAGTATTATGGTTGGTCACTGCAGTACTTCTATACTAACTATTCTACAAAATTATGTACTTTTTAAGTAATTGCCATTTTATTCGAAATTACATTTTTCGCAACTCTTATAAAGTCTAACACGTTAATTATTTATTACACCCCTTATAAAACTCATTATGATTGTCTTATCTGTTTTATTATTACAATAACTAATGTTTTATAACCCTCGCGCTTAAATAACTCATTATGATTGAAAATAATGATTTTTCTTTCCGTTTTTGATTAAAAGGGAGTATTTTATTTTATTAAGTGTAACCCTTCTCTCATCCCGCTCTTATTTCTAATCGTTAATGAAAATCCGCTTCACTTAATCTTAAAATCTTCTTCAGTTCATCCCCTTCCTGTCGGCTCATCATTTGTTTCCTAAATAGCGTTGAGTCATTATCATTAAAACAATAAGTCATTGATTATTTATAGAATAACTCCTTCATTTAATTTTCATTCGATCCCCTTTTAATATTATCCGTAAATTCAAAGTGAGCTTTGGTATGGAAAAGAGAATGGTAGGTATCTGTTCCGCAGGTTGTCGCTTCGAGTTGAGTCACAAAAAGTTTTAACTGTTTATTCGTTTCATTCCGAGTTGTTAAGCCGGAACTCCCGAGTTCGAATCCGGCTGTGGTAGATAAGCTACTTAATCTGTTATCATTTATGGATCGACCTTACTTCCCTGAGCTTGCTGGGGAACACTCAGCATTTATAAAGTAGGAGCATGAACTCAGATAAATCTGGCCACTCTGCACAACCGTTGCTTTATAAATACACAGTCCTTACTATGTAATGAACCTCAGATCCTCAATGTGGTACATTTTATTTTTTTTTAATACATAGTTACACACTATTTTTTTAAGGTACTTGTGTACTAGATGCACCACCAGAAAAGGCCAATGTTATACGCATGCGCAGTTACATTTTATAACAGTTACATTTCTAACAGTAACAGTTACATTTTTTACAAATTTATTCTTCTTTGTTTCTTCCTGTGTTCTAGACTTGTTGCTGTATCTTAATTTTTGTTTGTTGCTGATTTGTTGTTTGTTTGGTGGTTAAGGATGGTTTTTATTTTAAATTGTTGATGATATATTCCATTATTTATTTCTATTATTATTATATTTATTTATAATATATATCTCATATATAATAATATATATATTTCATTATTAATTCATTATTTCTAGAGTTGTTGTATCCTCATTTATGTATATTTCATTATTATTTCATTATTTCTAGAGTTGTTGTATCCTCATTTTTCTTTGTTGCTGATTTGTTGTTTGTTTGGTGGTTAGGGATGGTTTTTATTTTAAATTGTTGATATACTCCATTATTTATTTCTATTATTATTATATGCAAATTGTAACCCCAATTAAAATATTTAAGAAGGTTGTCCAAGGTAACTGTTATAAAACGTAATTGGTTGCGCATTGGCCTTTTCTGGTGGTGCATTATAAATACCTTTTTTAAAGTTAAAGGTAAAGGTATTTGGGCAAATACCTCCCTGCATAACCGTTGCCTAAGAAAGAGAACAGTCTATACCTTGTAGTGAGCCCATTGCCATCTTCTTCTTCTTCCCATGGCTCTACAGCCCTTGCAGGGCCCTGGCCTCCGCAACAAGGCCTCTCCAGTCCTCCCTGTCAGCAGCTCGACCTCTCCACTGTCCGATCCCCATCCTCTGTAGATCGTTCTCTACATCATCCAACCATCGCAGCCTGGGCCTTCCTCTTCTTCTTTTGCCTCCTGGTTTGCCATATAATAGCTTCTTGGGGTAGCTATCTCCTCCCATTCTTTCTACGTGCCCAAGCCATCTTATACGTGTTGATTTAATAAAGGTGAACAGGTCTGGTGCATTGTATAGGTCCTGAAGCTCTCTATTATTTCTTGACCTCCATTGGCCTTCATTACATACTGGCCCAAATATTTGCCGAAGCACCTTCCTCTCCCAGATCTGCAGCATCTTTTCGCATTCCTGGGTCAAGACCCACGTTTCACTAGCGTATGTAACAATCGGTCTTAGGATTGTTTTATAAATCAATAATTTTGCCTTCCGTGAACAGTTCCAAAATCTTAATGCTTTTCGCGATGCAAAGAGGCATCTGTTCCCTGCTGAAATTCTAAGAGCCCATTGCCATACCTAGCATATATTAAATAGTTCTCCTTTATATTAAATGCTAAAAACAAAGCTGCTGGGGAATTCACAAGCATGAATGTAATAAAAATGTATTTATCCACGTTATAAATTATGAAAGGATGCAAGGGTAAATTATTAAACTTATTAATCAAATGTTAATTAAAACAATTAGATTCATAAAAAAGGAGGTTTCTAATAAAAAGGAACTTCAATATCCTCTTATTATATATTTGTATTTGCCGTACTTAAATAGTTATAACATTATTAAAAGTGTAGTAATTAAATTAATTTATATCCTGGTTTGTTTAAAACATTCAATTGATGTTTCCTGTGAAAATATTTCTAATTAACATATAACACACACAATACATTCTATACCATTCTCTATTTAAATGGATAAATGTAATACAACGGGATCATAGAAGTTTATCAAATAAATTAAAAATGGTGATGAAAATACATAAACAGTTTTCTGATGGGAAAACACAGATAAAATGTCATACACATACATCACAGTCATATCAAACAACTTCACAAATGGCCCTTTTAAGTTTGAAAAAAAAAGAAGATTCAATTAGTCAGTTATATCCAACAACAAACATTTCATTCAGCTATTTAGTTTAATTATCAATTTAATCAACTCTCATTGTCTGTTCGAATGAAAAGTTATAACTTGTGACTTAACTCGAAGCGTCAACCTGCGGAACAATTTTTGTTTGATAATAATATTTTTAAAAGAACGGCTATAAAATACTCTTGTTTCCACTTGTCATCATCATCTTAGGCATATAATTCATAGTTTTATTTTATTAATGTTATAAAATTATTATATGGTGTTGAGCATGCTCCTCTCGGCACAATGGGAACTTAATAGCTAGTTCAATTTTCTACTTTGTTTCTCTCTCCTAATCTATTTAAATTTAGCGCCTCTACGGAACCGAGACGAGAAAATTAGCCGACAAAAGGTGGAGAGCACTTAGCTAATGCACTCATGTATCAATCCGGGGGAGTGGAAGTCAGTGGGGACCACTAGAGAATGGAGGGGTTGTTGGTGGGGGGTGTTTCACTAGCGCCTATATTAATGCTCCTCATGGAGCTGTCGGCAACTTGCCGCGATTTGTCTGTCCTCTTCGCCTATATCTGTGCCGTAGCCGATATATCTATGACTTAGTTCGTATAAATCTGTGACGTCTTCGTTTCGGATTAAATCCGGGAGTTGGATGATCCATGGACCCATGCCTCAGACTGATGACGTCATTAATAGTCTTGATTGACTGAACTAATCAAGGCCCTTCAACCGCTTCTTGGTATTGGTCCACAGATTCCTCAGGGTATAATTTATCTCTTCGTAAATATGTTTATGTATATAGGCATAAGTTGAATATAGGCGGCATATATGCCATGTATGCTCATATTTTCCTGCTGAATATATCTATATAATCAAAATAAGAATAGACGGAAAGGTTTGGTCTTGGTTATATTTTAAAAAAGTAAATAAATATCGATTATGTATTATTACAATGAGATCTACATGCTAACAAATGGGATTAAATAAAAAAATTATTGTATATTTTTATAGTTTCTCTACACATGGTTTATTGATTTAACGTAAACTTTTCTGCTGTGTGGCTAGTCGGTTGGTGCTACAGTTGGAGTCATAGGGTTTTGGGTATTTAAAACAGTATCTGTTTAACAATACCCAATTGAACAGGTAACTTATTTAAAATATCTAGGAGCAGGAGAGTGGCTACATCGATAGTCAAGTAACAGAGCGTATTGGGGCAGCAAGCAGAATGTTCAACGCGGTGAAAAGAGGCTTCTTAAACCGCCTTGAGGTGACAAAAAAGACCAAGATCTTTATTCCGATCTTGACGTACTCCTCAGAGTCATGAACTCTTAACAACCAACCATAAATCAAGGCTTCAGGCTACCGAAATGAGGTTTCTTAGGAAGGTTGAAGAGAAGACCACAAAAGATCGAGTGCGTAAAATAAAAATGACACATTTCGTGACAGTTCTAGTCACTGAACTAATACAGCGGTACTTGCTAAGATGGTTTGGACATTTGTTACGTATGGAGCCAAGCCGCACAGCAAAATGTGCATAAAATGCAAGAGTATAGGGCAAGAGAGGAAGAGGAAGACCCACATTGCAGGTTTTCTTCATTAATATAATTATTCAAAATTTTATAAATTTATAGAACAATATTAGGGGGGAGGGAAACAGTAAAACTATTAATAAAACGAGGTATTTGAAGGGTTCCCATTTTTGTTAAATATTTTTATATAACTCATATCCCTAGATGACTATATATAGTATCTTGTATATTTAGCCCTGAAGACGACCTGCAATTTAGTTCGAAACGTTGGGTTTAAAATAAACACTTCTTACTAAAGAGAATTTTTTCTAACCTCCACCCGGACGATTTTCTTCCTCTTGAAATAGTATAGTATTTGTTATCTGTATTTGTACCTTATTTTAATTAAATGATAAGAAGATAAAGATTAACCAAACTAAGATCATAGCTACTTAAAACGAAGGATGGTAGGGTATGATAAAAGCCCTGTACAACGACTCCCCTTTAAAGTTTTTAGGACCATGGGCTTCCATACAAGATGCTGGAGACTGTACTGTTTCTAACGCAACGGTTGTACATGAAGGTGATTTGGTCGAGATCGCGCATAACCGCGCTTTTTCTCCCAACCTAGGGTAAACAAGTTATAGAGATTGAGTCACAGGAAGGTCAGCAAATACTACAGCGTCCGCCTGTGGCTATAATCACATTAAATAATTTATCTGCCATTGGCGGATTTGAACCCGGGATCGGTACAGCGTATCACTGAGCCTCCCCGGTGCCTTGTTATTTTAGTAATATTTTATATGTTGTTACGTAGATGTATTTATTGTATATGTTGTTATTTATATGTAATGTTGTTATATGTTGTGAAAGTTGGCCCTGAATAAAAAATCAGAAAGAATGGTGAATGTCTGGGAGAGAAAAATACTTCGGCTGATTTATGGACCCATCTATGACCAGGGGACATGGAGGATCCGTGGCAGAACTCCGACAACTTAACAGAGAGCCAGACATAGTGTCTTTCGTAAAAAGAGCTAGATTGAGATGATTGGGCCATGTGATGAGGATGCCGGAAACAAGAATGCCCAGAAGACTGTTGTTTGGGAAGCTAGGGGGTAGAAGACCCGAAGGAAGGCCCCGTACGAGATGGCTAGATGGTGTGGAGGCCGATCTTCACCAGCTGGGAATCAGGCATTGGAGAAGACTTGTGGACCGGAGTGATTAGCAGGCAGTGGTGGATGAGGCCCAGGTCTTTGTAGGATCGTAGTGAGTGAGTGAGTGTTGTTATTTACTTCGAAAAAATAATAATAAATATATTACATAGACCAAACAGAAACTGCTAAACCCACGATATGGATTACTATCTCCATATTTTTCACTTCATATATCACAAAGATACCTTTGTTAAAAAAAAAAAAACTTCAAATATTTGATGAGACACGTCGATCATAGACACAAAACCCTCACGCTCAACCAACAGGTTTTTCTCGCGATTTAGAATAGGACATTTATTGAGGCGTAGTGAGTTAATTAAAATTACATTGAAAAGAAAAAGAGTTCTGTTAATTGAACGTTCAGATAATCGACGCTCTACTGTATATGTGTGTGTATACATATATATGCAGTAGAACTTCGATTATCCGTCAGGGTATGGGACCATGATGGTGGCGGATTTGGGAAATAGACGGATATAGGAGTGAGATACATATACATACATACATAAATTGAACAATATATTTCGAACATTATATATGTATTCGTAACTTATATACGTACTAATAAGGTATACTTATGTAGTAAAAATATTTAAAAAAAATAATAATACATAATTACGTACATCGATGGCTAAAAGCACAATCATTTATGTCCATTTTTTCCTTCTTGAGAAATTAATATAAATTTAAAGGTTGAGTTTAAAGGCTTTTAAAAGGATTGACTGACTTACCTACAATTAGTAGAGGCAGTCGATGTTCGCCAGTTGCATTTGCACAAACCATAATTGTTAACTATTAATTGTTAACCCTCAACTAATTCCATCCTCCATAATTGTTAACCTTTCTTTTTGGATTTTATATCCGGGAGCAGCAGTCTCTAATGATAAAGCGAGAGATTTCCGAGGAATGGCTTTCCAATTTAGCCCGGTTTCATCACAATTTTAAATTTGATGGTAATTTAATTCACTCTTTCCTATCTCCTGTATTAATTTTTCTTTAAATTATATTACTGAAACACTATTCGCACTCAGTTTTTCACCTTGCATTGAAAGTTGTCGAATGCCATGCTGGACAAACCATTGAAACAATGCTTCATCTATGTAACTTACTGTTTGTGGCAACTTTCATAGTCTACCTTTTTAGTCGCATCTCCATCACACACTTCCATTTCCACAACAAAATTTTCCTTTGGGTCCCCGTCACGTTTTATATCATTAACCGACGTCCGAGGAATATCATAGATTTTTGCTAAGACTTTCACCTTTTCGTAAACGTTTTACAATTTCAAATTAGTAGCGAGATCTAAACTCTTCCTATGTCTCTTTTCCGACAGTATTATACGTACTTTTAAGAAAACTAGTACTCGTAAGACAAGAATGAAGACTGGAGGTAGTTCAACTGCGGAAGCTACATTAGGTAGAGATGAGGAGATAATTAATTACTGAGAAATGTGCGCGAGGAAGCCTAGGTTTTGAGTAAACAACAAATTTTAGGAATCGAAGTTGTCAATACATAACGATTGATTCTTAGCCGGTGCCTATGACTTAGAGCAACCAAACAATATATAAACATCTTTTTTTTTCTCAAAACTTAGGTGACGGTTAACAGAGAGTTACGGTAATTAGAGGTTTTACTGTATATGTATATGTATATATATATATATATATATATATATATATATATATAGTTCTGAGAGCTAGAAGAAGAAAAAAATGCGACTCCTGAACTGTTAAGAAATTGGTGGGAGGTTGTGTAGTGCCTTCCGATTGCCGCCACTACTTTCATTGTGACAATTTCCTTCAAGAACTTTTTCAATCACGAAGTAATCTCTTCGACTTCAATAATATTTATTGATTGATATAATAGTTGTTCAAATAGCTACTGCCATACAAGCTTCACAGCAAGGTGATAAATTATTGAGCCCTGTAATATCACGGATTTTTAATGTAAATTTGGATGAATAGAGAACATTGTGTTTATATAAAATACTTAGGAGCCTTTTTTTTTTTAATTTACTTGTTAAGTTAGGTTGTTTGTTTTTCAATACAAGTATAAACATTATAGAAACTTTTTATACTTCAATTTGATATTTTCAAATAATTTATTAGTTCAATAGATTCAATTTAATAAAAACACTAAGCTAAGACGCAAGTAACAAATTTACGATAAATTAAAAACATCTTAAAATAACCTGACCCATAACCTACTAATAGATCAGATAATAAAAAAAAATTCTAATTAATATTAAAAAAAAATTTCATGTTTTTTAATTAATAATTTAATTGTTTAAATGGTAAAATTCAAATAAATAACATATTTGTCTGTTATTTTTTGGTTTGTTTGGAGGACATTTATTAATATATTTATTTCATAAATGACTTTAATTTGATCTAGCATTGCAGAGATCAAAGTTTGGTTTTCAATGTAATATTTTATTCATGACCATGGAAGAAAGACAATTTCCAAGGTTTATATAAGTTTTTTAGTTTTTTAACTTTGAAAGAATGTTTTGACCTTAAGGCATCTATGCTTATTGTTATTAGTAATTTTTGACAATTTATTTATGATTGTATTTTAGTGTATTTTTATTGTTTCACAGTAATGATTTGGACTTATGATTTTAATTATGTTGTACGAGGAATGAATATTGCTGAAATTGAGAATGACAAATAAATGTCGAAACTTTTTCTAATTATTTTTAAGGTTTAAATAACAAATATTGACTGGAATATGTTTTTTTCTTCTATATCCTATTATATAAATCAAGAAGATTGAGTCCAGTATATAAGTAAAATCCTATAAAGAAAATGAAACATCTTATCTTAAAAAACGTCCATACAGCGATCGCAGCGCATTGTCGGACACAATATAAGTAAAAGTCATTGGGGTAACAAACAAAAAAAATTACCTGTTGGATGGGATTGTGAATCTTAACCATTCTCGAACCCACATAAACATAAAGATTTCATCAAAATCTTTCCATGTTTAGGAGGTCAGTGACCGTAATACACATGGCCAGAATATATTTATATTTAAAGAAAGGTATGTAGAAGATGCCAACAAAATAGGTGTTACAGTAGAAATAATACGTGACAGGGACTGCTTGAGGCAACTGATACAAAACGCAACCTATGAGGAAGGCAAGAATAAGCTTCGGCCGAAGAGAGTGTTGACAGATGATCAGTTAGAGAGTGAACTGAAGAATTGGGAAGAAAGAAAGGAAGGGAAACACCAAAAGTCTTAAGTATGCGGTCCATAGGTGGCCAAATGTTTACATTAAATTTTAAAAAAATAAAAAGTTGTGTGGTTTTATGAAACCACGATGCACGTGAACCTTTTTTCGGTTTGTTGGCATTTAACTAAAAATGTTTGGAAAATTATTCGATTTAAGGTATTAAAATTGCGTTCTCAATCTTAACATAATTATGGAAAAATGGGAATGATAATGGGAAATCAATAGTAGACAAAATATTCAATTTTAAAATTGAATTTCAATTTGCGTATTAGAGTACGGAATGCATACTTAATATAATCATTTAGATGATTTCTGACATTTGCGGCATCTTTCCGCATTTAGTCGCTTTCGATGCAGAATTTTTTCTGTAAGAATATTTTCGGATATAGGTTCGCCACTTTGAACGATAAACGTACTAAATCCAACACGCGACGCTGGACCCCTACTAGTTCTCGGCATTTTTCGGCACTCTACTAATTTTTTCCGGCGGCTCAGAATGTAGTGCAGCTTGTGAAGATGTCTGAAGCCCTAAATAAATTTAAATATATTGAATGAACCGGATGAAAATAAAAATACTTCATCAAATATTCATTTGAAATAAGTAATGCGAGAAGGTAATGACATGCGATAGATGGACAAAAAACTTTGGGGGGATAGAATAAAGTTTAAACCTTTAACGGTCGTTTGTAATGTTTAGAGTTTTAATTTTACGGCGTAGAATTAATTCATCGTCGGATCTTTTCGCACTATTCTTGGTTTTTCCTTTATTTAAATCACTAGCTGTATCGTTATCCATCACGATAAAGTAAATAAAAACATTTACATTAATACACAGATCAAAACACACAAATTCCGCGGAACACACTAATAAGTGAGAATATAAATGAAATGCTATATTCAGATCGGTATAAAGATATCCGAGGTTCACGGATCATAATTTTTTTTATTTGAAGATGCTATCTACGCGATCGAACTATACTGATAAATACTAAAATTAAATTTATAGCGGTGTTACACATATATTACAGATAAAGTTTTTTTTTTTTTGATTACATATGTTTAACTATTTCCATGCCTGGCGTGAGTGTTATTCTTCTTCGAAGCTTGAAATGAGTCACCAAAGGCGAGAAACATTACGGAATCATTTTACAAACAATTCTAATGATCGCATTCAATTATAATTAACCACGTTCCCTACACATTGGAGCTATGCAGAGCAGGATAACCATTGCTATCACGCGAGCCATCGGAATGCGACAACTATCGGGGGAACGTTTCGTATTTCACGGGAGGTTACATACCGGCTAGTGAAAGCAGACACTGGCTGTTGTAGTCGATATGTCACTCGAAGCTGAACCGTGCACCTGCAACATGATACTGCCTTGTAGTCCATCAAACTGGAGGAACACAATGCATCCTTGTGCATGTCTCTGTGTGTTCGACCCCACATCTTAGGAGCACTAGTTACATATATACATAGATACATATATAAATAAAAAGTCATTGAAGGAAATAAAAAGATGAGAAGAACATACTTAAACCTTAGCCCATATTTAAAATTCATGTCGAAGAATGTATCACTATTTAGAGTTCCAGGATTATATATGGTTGATTCGTTTTTGTTACATTTTTTCAATAAATTGTGTTTAATTCTATAATTAAATATAACAGAGTGACTCAGTGGTAGAGCACTGAGTTGCTATGCCGAAGATCCCGGTTCAAACCCTGCTGGAACAGATAATTTATTTAATATGTTAACAGCTGGGGATATGGGACACTCTTGGGGCTCAACCAGCGTCTATAATATGGGTTCCCAAAATAGTAATCCGGCCGGTTGAGTGTAACCTTGGACAAATCACCTCACTGTACAACTGTTGTCCAAGAAACGATACAGTATCTACCGCGTACTGAACACAAGATTTTAATGAGCTGTAGATACCTCTACTATATCATATACTACTATATCATATAATATACTATATATATAGATAAGACTGTATCGTAACCTTTTTTTTCAAATTTTATAAGTGAACTTTTTTTTTCTAAATGCGTTTTCTATTAAGTATAAAGACAGTAATTAAGAAAATATTATACAAAAATAAAAGTTACAATAAATAACATAAACATATATTTAACTAATAATAATAATTAAATATAATAATAATAAAATATATTTAACTAATCAGGCCCTTTTTTGGTAGTTCAGTAGATCAAAGTCAATGTCTTTTATTAGTGTTAGTCTGTTGAATTTATAGAAAGTCAAGTGTTTAGTCTCGGCCCAAGTCCCTCATTCAAGTATTATGGGTTTTATCAATTTGATTCGTTGTCTGTCGTATCGTGAACAGTCATGAAGTATATGTTAGTATGACAGTAGCTTCTTCAATTAAGATTATCTACATTAATATTAAATATATTTAAAATAAAACCACCAGCCTATATAAAGTAGGTACGCTTGATTGGGGACAAAACTTGGAGGATGAGCTCGGGCAAATCACCTCACGGCTCAACTTTTGTCCTCGAAACAGTACAGTCCCTACCATGTACTGAGCCTAAATCCCTTCATGGGTTGTAGAAGTATAGGTTTTTATTGTTTTATATATTTAATTGAAAAAACTGTCATGCCTGTTTGGGGTTGTACTGTTTTAAGTCAACGGTTGTGCAGATCTACGCTTGCACCCACTGAATCAGCTAATTGTGACATTTGCGAGTATTTTCGAATGCAAAATCTCAAACTAACGGTTTTTCGGTTAAGGGCCACTTAAATAGTGTAGTAGAATTTTATCAGAACTGGCCAACAAAGCAAGTTTATAAACTTGCAATAAAATTATTAAATTAGATCGTGACTGAAAGTTGGCTTGGGACAGTAAGTTGCCCGATAACCAAGGGATCGTACAAAGTTGGCACTCTAAACACCCAGGGCTTTGTGAGAAATTAATTTACTTTGTCACTTCAGCTATGGCTAACAGCGGATGATAAACAGTTTGTGCTTATGCTGCCCACGTACCGGGCAACAGTCAACACGGATTTGGATCACCGGCTACTAATTTTTGGTACGCCTTCCGTATGATGTATACATCAAATATGTTCACACTTAATCATACTTCAAATAGGTAGAAAATATATATATAACTACCACTACAACTCACGAAAGGACTTAGTACGTGATAGAGACTGCGATATTTTTTTAGACGACAGTTCTGCAAGGAGGAGATTTGTCCTAAATCACGCTTAACATCCAGACCCTCCCTAATTTTGGTACCCATTTCATAGAGGCTTGGTGAGCCCCATAAGGTTTCCATAGACTAACAGATTCATCTCAGACTATTTACAGATTAAATAAAATATGTCTCAGCCGGATTTGAACCCGGGACCTTAGGCACGACAACTCAGCTCTCTACGCTGCTTCAAATACTAATTTTTTATAAGCCTATTATATAATAAATGCTGAAATATGTTGATTATTATTCATACATCGAACATATAGAATTCGTCACAAAAAAAATAATGAAATAACTATTTATGTTCTAGCATTTAGTTAAAAAACAAAACACCTTTGGTCCATGGAATAAAAAATTCCTTAGTTACACCGTCCTTCGGAATGGATGTTAAATGGGGATTAAATAAAGGGGATATTTGCTGACCTGCCTGTGGCTCAACCAGTCTCTATAACTATTATACCCTAAGTTGGGAGAAAAAACGCGGTTGTGCGCGGTCTCGGCCAAATCATCTCCGTAGAACCCGTTGTATTAGAGACAATACAGTCTCTACCATGTATAGAGAGATGTACACCATTTTTTTTACACCTAACGACCATCTTTTGTCTCAAGTTGATGTGAGTTTAGTTTGGTTTATATTTGGTTAATCTCGGTCATATGGTTATTTAAGTAAAGTCAGGTACAAATACCTCTCGTCGTCACAAAGTATGAGGAACAAGGAGAGCACAAATAAATAGTTAAATGGGCGACCTGTGGGTTAGTGTAACAACCAACTAAGCACAACATGGCGGGTTCGAAACCCGGCAGGTGACCCTAGGATTTTTATAGTGAGTAAAACATCCTCGGTTACGCCGTCCTTCGTAAGGAACGTTAAACGGGGGTCCTGAGCATGTACGTCGTCAGGTACTCGTTGAAGATCCTTATCCTAATTATAGCTGGATAGGCAAAATTTAGGACTCCCTCTGTAGCAATTCCCGATTTACCATAACACCATAAAGTGAAGTTGAATGAATAAAACAACAGACAACATTAACTTGTAAAAACGGAACATTTATTTAGCTAATTATCTAAGACGGATTTATTTAAAATGAGAGACAAACTATTAAATAAGTTAATTATGATACAGTTTAAATAAAAAATCACAGGAATCGGTCTAATACTCCTTTTATGTAAATATTTCCCATCCGGGAAGAAAAGAATTGGGGAGTGGAAAGAGAAGAAGTGCTCGCTAAAAAAGAAGCATTAATTCTCCCTTTATCCTTCCCTTGCGCCTAATCTTCAACAATTGCTTCTTACCTTCTCTTCTTACCTTCCTTCTATGCAAACTTCAAAAACAGCTTCCGTTATTACCAATGTTTTTTATATTCCGGTTCGTTTTATTTTTTATTAATTGAACTTCCTTATCATTGAGAACAATCAGAGTATAATCATATGTAATATAAATATAATGGAATAGAAAAAGTAACTTTATTCTGGGACTAACTCCCTTTAGAATAACAAATATGAACAGAAAAAGAAACATATTATTTATCTGCCCAGATGGCTAAATGTTACAAATCATTAAGGGTGTAAAAAGTGACAGAAAACAATTTAAAAATAAATATTTAAACAAAAAAAAATAATACGTAAACAGTACGAATCATGACAAGATATTAAGAATTAAAGAGAATAGATAAATCCATAGCTTTTGTTAAATGCATGAGCTAGCATGCAATAATTTCATTACATGATGTATATCTTCTTAAAAAACAGAATTAAAAGAACTAAATAACACAATTATTTTGCATTAATTTTAATTGCTTACTATTTCGTATGCTCATAGTAGAAAAATTGTGTCGAAAGATACTGTTAGTCGCCATTATTTACAGGCTTTTGAACTCTGGAATTTGGTAAAACGGTCATTTTTTTGTATACGCCCTACTACATTGAGGATTACACTTAATGATTCAGATGTAATAGAGGATGGCCGTAAAACACATAACAGAATTAAATTACGACTTATCTGTGAAACAGGGGTAGATTAGGTATATAGGTAGGTCTTCGCCTGGCCACCTCCAGATCTTCTGCGCCCTGCATCGTTCGTCGGCTTCCGTCTTCGGTCCTTCCTCTTCCAGATCTGCTCAGAGAGTCCCCCTTAAAGTGTAGTTCTCGACCCCCCGCTTTTGATATCTTTTCACAACTCTTGACCCCGTGGGCATGACTCTTCTTTCCTGATCGACCTATTTCTTTTCAAACCAAACATTGCTCTTCGTGTAAAATCCCGCCCGGTACGATACATAGCAAGAATAAATAAAACATATCTTTATCTTCAGTTATAAAACTTATTTTTATATAGTAAACTTAAGTAACGATAGGAAAACTTTTATTTATAAAAGTTAATATTTTTATGTATAAAAGAAATAAAAATAATGGATGTCTTTGGAAAATCTTGTACTTATTACGATCCAGAATTCAAGGGAATCGGTTTGTCTGAGGACAAACGCACTGATATTTATCTAGTTTTGAAGAATGTCCAGGGATTTTAGGATTTAGAATCTGTATGGTCACATATAATTCAACCAAAATCCATCTATTACTTTCCGTTAACACATGCGGAACCTATATTAAAATTGTTTTTTTTGCCCATGTATATTTCATTTATGTAAACGGTTTTAGATCAAAGTTAAACTTTGAGATTGTGTTGAGATAGGAACGTATAAACATGTATAAAATCATTTTGAATATTTTTCTTGCTTAATCATAGTAAGTTGAATTAGTGAAAATGTATATTAACCTAATTGTCGGAAAACATTTTTAACCTTTTTTAATTTTTTTTTCTTCTTTATATTCTATAACCACACAGGAATTATTTCATGAAACCTATGTTCATAACTTAATGTTAAAAAAACCTGGATTATTTATTCACTTTGAAAATTTTGTTTTAACTATTTTACTATTCAACCAAAGAATAAGACATCTTAACATTATCTAATAATTATAATTTTAATGTGTATATTACAAATATATCAAATATTATAGTTATAGAAACTGTGTAGTCTCTAAAGTGTACTGAACCCAAGACCCTTTAGGGATTGGTCAGTCAACCCAGTCAAGTCAGAGGGATAGTTGAAGTCAACAAATTAGAAAAAATATGTTAGACTCATTTTATTTTGGCTTAAGTCTTTAGGTCATCTTCATGGCCGAGATTACAAGAAAACAGAAAAAACTATGTGAATAATGCAGTACCAGCGAAGATATAACAGTTTGTACAAAAAGAAATGATGGGAATGAAAATAAATGCAAAGAGTAAAAGATAAATTAAGAACAAACAAATGAGAAATTATAAGAATGCAAAAAAAACTATAAGATAATAAAACATACTATAATTAAAAGAGGATAATATAATTATAAAATTACCATAATAATATCATGTGTTATTAGTTAAATTACATTCAATAATAATATTTAAAAATATTAAATTAAATATTATTACTATTAAATTTTTTATTATTAATTGTTATTTATTTTTTTAATTAATTGTTTTTCTTTATTTTTAATTGTAATTTATTTATTTAATTTATAATTGTAATTTAATAAAATTATACTAATATTTTATTTATTATTCTTATAAACTTTCATGGAAATCATTATATTTTATAAATAAAACATCCTGTAATTTTGCCATGCCTTACTATCTACATTAACTTTGTTTTATTATCTTCTAGATTTCTGTCCAAAATTATTATTATTACTCATCACCTAATTTCATGATTTATATTTTACTCTTTGTATTTTTTTTTCATTCCTTTCATTCATGTTAATATTAACTGTTGTATGTTCTATGGTATTGGAATATTTACGAAGTTTTCTGTTTTCTTGTATCCTCGCCTTGATGATGGCCTAAAAATTAGGTCAAAACATAGGCACAAATAAAATACTTTTTTTGTATAATTTATTTACTGGACCCCCTGATCACTGAATATTCTTCTAAGAAGTGTCCAGTCAACCATTTTTACAAGAATATTTTACATTAAAAAAAAAAATAAAGACATAAAGTTCCTATATCATCTTTACGTTACATAGTGAATACAAATTTCAAAATAAAAAGATAACGACAAAAGCAATCCCCCAGTGGAAGTAGACTTGAAAAACTTCAATCCCTTCCGTGTACATTCTTCAAAGAAACGCGAGAGAATATATTCACACAAGAGTATCAAATTCAAACTGATGTGCATGCCGGAGAGGGCCCTAGGGAGGGGAGGTTTATTGACATTGCCCCTTATTAAATAATAGCCAGAAAAGGAAATATGAATTCTTCCCTTTCAAATATTGTTCTCACTTTCAACTTTTATTAGAGTCACCTTGTCCTCAACTTCTTATAAGGAATGTGCTCCGGAAATATTCAGAAGGGAATCGTACTAGTACGAAATGGATATTGGATAATAGTTCGCTTTCTGAATTTCATGAAATATTTTATATTGTTTTATTTTTATTTATTTATCTGCACAATAGATGGGATCGATTTCTATAAATCATAATTTTGTATCTGTTCCGTAGGTTGTCGCTTCGAGTGAGTTAGAAGTTTTAACTACTTATTGGTTTAATTTTCAGTATTTTTCAAAAATACAAGTCGCCGCGAGCTTTAATATGGAAAAGCTTTTATTATCGTAAATTTGAAGAATATATTTGTAAAATTTCATCTAGAAATATAATTTTCAACTAGCATTGCGAAGTATTGATGATACGCGTATGGAGACAAATCAATTTCTAAGTAAAATTATTGCCGTAGTATACACATTTTCCATAATTACATTCTCTTTTCCATACTAAAGCTCACTATACTTGTATTTTTGGATAACATTAAAAGAGAAACGAGTGAAAAGTTAAAACTCGCAACTCAACTCGAAGCGACAACCTGCGGAATTAATACACCCATAATTTTAATACAGTTCAATGCACTTATTTTAATATTGAAACAATAAAACCTGTACCACTACAACCTACGAAGCGTACTGAGTTCAGTAGTCGGTAGAGACTGTACTGTTTCTAAAACAACGGTTGTGCAAGTAAGTGATTTTCTGAGCTAACGCTCGACCACCAAGTTTTCTCTCCAATTAGGGATACACATTTTATAAGGATCCACACATCCACAGCCGGATTTGGACCTAAAACCTTCGGCATAGCAATTCAGTACTCTACACGCAGTACTCTCTATAAACAAATATATATATATATATATATATATATATATATATATATATATATTATAAAGATTTATAATATTTAATTAAATAGAATATTATTGCTCACATTGAGATCAAGAAATAAATTAAGGGAAAATAGATTTATGTGCGTAAGTTGTAAACTATCTAATATTTTCCATTCCATCTTCATTTCTAGGCTATACTATTATTTTTAAAAGTTTTATTTTATTATTTTTAAAAGTTTTATTTTATTATTTTTAAAAGTTTTATTTATTCCTAAAGTTACAATTCTCTGTGCGCCTCTTATTTATGTACGTTATACTTTATTATACATTATGATGCTATATTATAATTGTTATCGTATTATAATTATCTTCTTTAGAATTATGTTATTATGTATTATACAAACCCTCTAGTAACGTATAATACACTATGTTATCATATATTACTAGGGGTACCCCTGCCTGTCTAGCGGTTGACTGAACCCTATTGTCTAAATGTTTAATTGCTCTAATCACTTCAATTCCGATTGTTGTATAATTATTAATAATCAAGTTAATTGAGCAATAAATATTGTAATTACCTATTTCCTCTTATATTGAGCTTGCAATAAACGTGAACTCAATCAATGCGGTTGTATATATCACCACTATTATTAATGAATCCATTATTATCTAAATAAATCATCAGCAATGTCATGAGCGACGCTGAAGAGTATGAGGACTCAAGTAACGCACAAGCCAAACCTCAATCTGTTCATCATACCCGAATGGAAAAACTATTTCAATGGGCTCATGAACGAAGGCAGAGACTCCTTCAGGGAAGACTTCAGCTGGGTGTATGAAGGG
Organism: Troilus luridus; assembly: GCA_964056705.1. NCBI lineage: Eukaryota > Metazoa > Arthropoda > Insecta > Hemiptera > Pentatomidae > Troilus > Troilus luridus. The sequence continues at coordinate 43,756,491 of OZ057417.1, read as the reverse complement.
GCAGATATGACTGTTGATGAGGATCAGGTCGAAAAGGAACTCAAGCTAGGAAAAAATAATAAAGAACCAGGGACAGGAGAAATTAATCTTGAACTTTTTAAATATGGAGGGAAAAACGTACCAACGCTATTAACAAAAATATGTGATAGAATACTGGCTGATGACCCAATACCAAAAGAAATGAAGATCGGTTATATTAGCCCAATCTATAAAAAAGGGGACAGAAAAAAATGTGAAAACTATAGAGGAATCTGGGTTACTAACCCTTTCCCCAAAATATTAGGAAAACTAATATGAATTAGAGGATGGGTTTAAAGGTTCAGAAGACCAATGTGGATTTACAGTGGTTAGATCATGCATTGACCAAAAATTCACCATAAAGGAATTGTTGGAGGAACATCACGCCGTTTCCAGAGACATTAGACTATTATGTATAGACCTGGAGAAAGCGTATACACTGTATGTCAAAGACTGTTACGGTACGCCCTCCGAAATGCAAACATTAAGATAGGTCTGATAGACAGCTTTAAGGAAATGTACAAAGGAAACACCTGCCGGGTCAAAATTGGGCCATTTCTACCTGAGCCTTTCCCAACCAGCAAAGGTTTGCTCCAGGGATGTTGTGCCTCACCTTCTCTGTTCAAGATTTATCTTGATATTTGTCTGAAAGCATGGAGAAGGAAATACGAACCCATGGGGATTCAGTTGAAAGAAAATGTGTTCCTTTATAACCTATCCTTCGCGGATGATAGTAGGCGAGGAAGACCTGGGATAACGAAGTGGAGGACCATGGATAGGACATTATGGAAGGAAACCATTGAATCAATAGGTTATGGAAACCCACTATTAGTGGAAATTCCTGTGAAAAAAAATTATGTTAATTTACATCTAAATCGATTTGAATTACTTGTTCTTCCAGTACTTCCACTACTCCTTCATTCGTTCACTAAAGCCTCTCTCACGCTCTTCAGTCCACTTTGGTCTTTGGTTTGTTCGTTCTGTCTTCTCTGGCAACATATTTGTATAATGAAGATAATAATTAGGCTTAGCGAACCCGAAGGCTCAATCCCGATACCAGCAATCTCTACTAAAAATTTTCCGTCCACAGACCACTACCCAAACCCAAATCTGCCAGATCACTCTTAACGATATTTAATGAAGGAAATCAATGAAATTTTATAAAATTAAGACCGAGAGTAAAAAATAGGAAATAATTGAATTTATAAGAACTGCGTATTAAAGGAATTTCAAAGATTCTTTATGTAGTTCTAATTAATTCATAATTAATTCATGACATTCAAATTCTGATCTTGACTTTCAAATTTCCTAATAGACTTTTCGTACATTGGCTTAAAAAATACTCGGTTACTCCGTCATTCAAAAGGAGCGTATAATGAGTTTCCAGCGCCTGTAGGATCCCAGGTACTCGTTAAAAATCCCTATTCTAATTATACATGGATAGGCAAAATTTATGACTCCCACTGTAGCGTTGTAGGGAGAGGAGTGGCTGAGTGGTAGAGCACTGAGTAGCAATGCCGGAAATCCTGGTTCAAATCCCGCTCCAGGCAGTTACTTTTATTTAGTCTGTTTGCGGCGGGAGATGGATCACATGGGATCTAGGACCCTCATGGGGCTCACCCAGCCTCTATAAAATATTATAAAAAAGGGTACCCAATTAAGGGGGGTAATCTGGCGGTTGGGCGTGACCTAGGACAAGTCACCTCCTTGCAGAACCGTTGTCCATGAAACAGTACGGTCTCTACCATGTACTGAACCCCCAGACTCGTTCACGGGTCTTAGTGGTACAATTTTTTTTCTTTTGTAGCATTGTCCAACTAGCCATAGTAGCATACAGTTATTTTGAATAATTGAACATACAAACAAACCTAGCCTAACTAATTTTAAAATCATTGAAGAAGAAAGAATAATTTAATTGTTGCATTATTTTGAACAAATCTTCAGTCGACGAGTCCCTCTTGAGGTTTATACATCTATAAATGATGTCTTTTATAGTTTTATCCGTTTTTTGTAACTTTATTACTTTTTATATGCTGTTTATTTGTTTACTTTTTAACGAGAAATTAATTATTGTTATTTTATTGCTATTGAAGTCAATTCCATCCGCTGTTTACTATGTTACCTTGTGGTTTGTCTTCTTTGATTTGATATCTTGAATTTTCTGAACTTCTTTTTTCTGAAATTTTTTATTGTACTTTAGAGTCTTAAGGTTGTGGTTTAGGTTTTTTGTGAATTATCCCTTTGCATTTTAATTAAATGTATATACTTTCAATGAATCAAAATAATTCTGTTAGGTTTTCCTTCGGCATTCATTCCGAAGTAAGATAGGTTTCCCAAGCCTGTGCGATGTCAGGTACTCGTTAAAAATCCTTTTCTTAATTAAACCTGGATTGGCAAAAGTTAGGAATCCCACTATATCATCGTCCAATTGGCCATAGCAGCATAAATTGACGTAAAAGGAATAATCGATTTTTTACCGCATTCGATACTATGCATTCGTATCGACGATATTACTATTCCACTTATTATTAATATTATGATTATTATTATAATTAGTCGTGAAGCTGCCAAAGTAGAAGACGCTAAGTTAAGATGGTTCACGTTTGGGCTTCTCCTTTTCTTCTTATTAGTCCACCAGGTTTTCACTCTTTACGAGAGTTCAGCTTGTATTTCTTCGCTTCATTTAGTTCCAGTTCTCGGCGTTTTTGTCTCTGTCTTTTACCACTTTTTAACTTTAAGTTTAAATTTTTTTCTTGTGTTCATATCTTCTGTATGAAGTACATACCAAAATGAGTAATTTTGGCTGATTCCAAGTCCTTCTTAATATTTCGGATCCATTCTCCTCCATAACAAGGGATGCTACGTGGCCATAGAACCTAAAATGTATTCCTTAATGTGTATCTCTATGTTAGAATATTCTTCAATTGTAGATGTTTTCTGTAATATAAACCCTCTTTCGGTCCATCTTGGTCCCAGAATCTTCCTAATTATTTAACATTTATTGGAAATTGGATATTGTGAAAAATAAACTAAAATATAAACAATAAAGTAGCTTGATTAGCTCTTGTGTAGGACTACACACTGGGAGATAGGGCACCTGATCCAGGCAGCTGTGGAGAGGCATTGACATTAGGCTCATTACAGTTAATGAAAGGACTCCATTGCGAAGCGGACCAATCCCAATCCTCCAATCGCCTTCTTTTCTCTCAGTTGAGTCATCCTCAGCCAATAGAAATAATTCCCGCCCTTTGTTCTCCCTTCTCTCCGCCTACGCTCCATTGCCTCCGGAATGTATTTAGTGTCAAGGCTTCCCTGATTAATGAACTTTATAGGCGGAATGGGGAAAGGGATGGCTGAGTTGCTGTGCTGCTTGGTTCCAAACCGGCTGTAACAGATAAATTAGTTGTATGTTTACGCCCATGGATGAACTTTGTGGGATCTGCAAACCCTCCTGGGGCTCACACAACCCATATGAAGTTATTCCCCTTAGTTGGGGGTAGAAAACCTGGCGGATGAGTAGTTATAGTATTGGAGTGAACGTAGCTATAGCATGAGTTTATTATATGTACTGAACCCATAACCGTTTATGTCTGTGGGAAATGGTGTTAGTGGGCAGTATAATGTTGAAGAATTATATTTAAAAAAGGATATACTGGCGGCTGTTTAATAATTTAATTGTCATACACATCTGGAGTGTTAATAAAATCTAAAAAAATAATTGTACCACTAAAAACCATGAAGGGTCTTCGGTTTTGGATATGTTAGAGACGGTACTATTTTTTTGTCAAAGGTTGTGGTGATAGTTTATTAGGACTAAACACTCAACTGCTATGGTTTCCCCAATAAAGTGATTCACAATAGATTACGGTTAATATAGTTAATAGTGTTATTTATTCCTTGATCTCAATGTGAGCAAAAATTATCGTTGTTATGTTAATTTAAACGGTGGTGCAAACAGGTTATGAGGACGCAACACTTACTTGCTAAGTTTTTCCCCCAATTAATTGTTCCCACAATATAGAGGCTGGCAAAGGCCTTGAAGGTTTTGCATATGTATGGCTGTTTACAGATAAGTAATTTGTTTGACATAGCCGGATTTTAATGCAGAACCCTAAGCATAACAGCTTGGTACTCTACACACTGCCTTCAGTTACCCTGATACCTTATCACTCTCTCTCTCTCTCTCTCTCTCTCTCTCTCTCTCTCTCTCTCTCTCTCTCTCTCTCTCTCTCTCTCTCTCTCTCTCTCTCTCTCTCTCTCTCTCTTCTCTTCTCTCTCTCTCTCTCTCTCACTCTCTCTCTCTCTCTCTTCCTCCCTCTCTCTCTTCCTCCCTCTCTCTCTCCCTCTCCCCCCCATCACCCTCTCTCTCTCCCTCTCTCTCTCTCCCTCACTCACTCTTTCTCCCTCTCTCTCTCTCTCTCTCCCTATATATATATATATATATGTCTTGAACAGAGGAGGCAACTGTTCGCTGGTTTCCCACGGACGGATTTAGACAAATTACCCTCATGATGTTAGGCTCATCACAAGAAAGAAATGAACCTCTCATTCTAGCTATACTCCCCCTCGTAGGCCCTCCCACCACCACCTGGGTCTAATCATGGAACTCATGCTAGAACAACCCCTAGCAATTACAGCTGAACCGACGCTGTCCATCACAGGGACCGATTATTCCCTGAGTATCCTAATAAATCTTATCTAGTTTCTTCGCATTTCTCTTATCAGTTATGGAAAATTAATCATTTTGTATAATTTAGTCTTCATATTTTATTTTTTATTTGTTCCGCATATTGTCGCTGAGAGTCAAGTTTTTACTTTTCGTTCGTTTACATTTTAATATTTTTCAAAAATACAAGTTTTCACGAGCTTTAATATGGAAAAGAGAATGTAATTATTGGAAATTGTGTATAATTCATTAATCATTAAATCAATACATGAACCTGTCAACGGAAATATATCATTTGTACTTCGAAATGTCAGTCGCTGAGTGCCGAAGGTTCAAATCCCTGCCTCCCCGAACAGCCGTTGTCCTGTTTCTTGGTTATATTGGTTCTGCGATATTCGAAGTGTGTATCTTCACGCATGAATTCAGACAGATTTCCATTCCTCACAGTTTTTCGGGTAGTTGATGGTTCTGGGTTCGAATCTTGCTATGGTAGATGAATTATTTAATCTGTTAAGAATAATATAATAATATTGATATGGTCATAATTAACATAATATTGAGCATGGTCTCGGATAAATCATCTCCATGCAAAGCCTATGTCTTGGTAGAGTTTTTATTGAACAGTCTCTACCACGTACTGAACCTAAGACCTTTCATGGGTTGTAATGGTACAAGTTTTTTTTTTTTTTAAGTCAAAAAATTCACAACTGAATAGTAAGTCTATAACCCCTTTCATTTAACTCTTTAGGGCGCGAAATGTTTTCTATCTGAGAAGAATAATGTTCCTTTGAATAATGTTCTATCCTTTTTTCCCGAATACTGTGAATTTAAATTTGAGAATTAACATTGTACGCTTTTGTGTTGAATTAAATAAAAATAAGAGAAAAGTTTTGGAAAGAATAGGGCGCCCTGAATTGGTCATCACTTAGACGTCAGTTGGTATAAAGGGGTTTACCCTTGTAGGGCATTATTCTTCCTGACTTTTATCCCCGTTCCTTCGCCCTCCGTCGATAGTTCTTTATTCAAACGGTTTTGCAATACATTGTGTAATATATTTACTCTCAAATACGTCATATTCCTCGACAGCGCTATTATTATCGGCAAACTCTGACAGTTCCCACTCCCCGAAGTTCGTGGAATAATTAATTAGTTATGGATTATGCATTTTAGAGGAACACCGTTACCCTTTCTATCCGTAACAAACATAGATGAAGCGAAAAAGAAATACAGAAACGAAAATCCTTTCAGTGCTACAAATAAATGAATGTCCGAGTCATTGCTCGTCCATCATAGTGATGGATCGGGTATTGAAAATCTCAAAAAGAAACCCATAGCCATTTATTGGCTTCAGAGATACCGGGTATCTTCACTAAAGTCCAGCTAGCTATTCAGAGATATGTCAGCATAAAGTTAGTTTAGTTTGGCTCAAACTTAAAGTTGACAAATGATATGCTTCCTGGCATATTTCAGGAGTTTCGTTGATGCTTGAAAACTTTATATTTAACTAAAAAAAACTGTACCACTGCATCCATGAAGAAGGTTCAGTACAAGGTATAGATTAATAAGTACGAAAAAAAAAAAAAAAAACTTAAAGCAAAAACTAAGAAATTTCTGAAAAGTATCATCCTAATCACTGCAACCTAAGAAGGTTTTCGGTGACTGTACATGACATGAGTAATTTTTCTAAGTAAAATTAAATTAGTGTGAATGACGAAAAAAGACTACGCACAAGTAATAAAATGATTTTTTATTCACGTAAGATTTTAATGTACGTTTTTTCCAAAGCCAAACGCCAAAATATATGGGACTCAACAAATTAATTCTAAAAACTCCCTGTGTCACTCTCTTAATGGATGTATACCTTAGTACATAGTAGGGACTCTATTGTTTCTGAGCCAACGGTTGTGCAGTTCGGTGATTTGATCTATAGGTTTCCCCAACTTTGGATGCCAACTTTATATCGGCTGGATGAGCCCCTGAATTGTCTAAAAGCTCCACTGAGTCCATCTATAGATGTATAGAGATTAATAAATTTGTCTTCCAAAGTCGGATTTGAATCCGAGACGAAAACAACAATTTAGCACTCTAAACATTAAGCAACTATTTAATTTATTGTATTTAGATATTGGGGGAGATATCTAAATACAATAAATTAAATATGCTTTAAATAAGTATTTTGGGAGCTGAGTAGCTTAGTGGTAGAGTACTGAGTTGCCATGTCGGAAATCCTGGTTCAAATCCCGCTGCAGGCCATGATTTTTTTTTAGTCTGTTGGGAGATGGATCATATAGGATCTAGGACCCTCCTGGGGCCCACCCAGCCTCCCTAAAATATTATAAAAATAGTGTACCCAAAATAAGGCGGACAAATCTGGCGGTTGAGCGTGACCTAGGACAAGTCACCTCCTTGCAGAACCGTTGTCCATGAAACAGTAGAGTCTCTACCATGTATTGAACCCCAGACCCTTCATGGGTTGTAGTGGTACAGATTTTTTTTTTTTTAAAGTAAGTATTTTAATAAAATAGGTAGAGTTGCGATATGTCCGATATAAAGCTTGATCGCCTAGTTTTCCCCCTTTCAAGGATGTCCACTAGAGAGAGTCTGTGTGAGCCCGTGGAGAATCTGCATATTTTAGAGAGTCGAACTATGTATGTTAACAGATCAAATAATTTATTTTCAACAGATAATACACAATAATCTAAACCGCTCCCAATATTCTACTAAACGGTTTTCTAATCAAACAAAATCTTTAATATATAAACCTTATAGTATGCTTCCATATTTGAAAAATTTATATACAGTGGAACGTCGATTATCCGAACTAATGTTGTCAGGGGTGGTTCAGATAATAAAAAATTCGCATAATCGAAATTCACTAAAAAATAAATACCAACTAAATGAATAGGAAGGGATTCAGAGAAACAAATGAAATTACCTAATTAGTTTTACAGTTTTTCTTAGTAAACAAATACGTATTGAAGTCACCTCCACATAGTGGACGTTCATGGAAAAAATCATTTTATTTTTGTCAAATTTTATTTTAAAATAACAATAATTTTAACAATACAAATAAGTAACTGGATGATCTGATCAAATTAGTTAATATTACATTTGAAAAAAAGAAGTTCAGATAATTGAACGTTCGGATAATCGACGCTCCATTGTAATTGCAACAAAAATCGTTCGTGAGTTTGAACAATTAATTTGAGCTAGAATCTGAAGTGATAGTAGTGTACACTGAATACACCAATAGTGGCAAGTATTCTTATAAATAAAAATATTTTAATAATATTTATAATATTCGTCCTTCTGTCTCCTGATAATAACACCTCAAGTTACACTTCTCCCATTATACGAGTTACCCGTTTTAAGCGCGGAAAAAAAAAATCTGTTGTGACTTTATCAAGTACTTTTCTAAGCACTTGAAAGTTTGAGCGTAAAGTTTTTGAACCTTTAGGGGAGTTGTATAAGAGTTTAAAATACAACAAAAAAAAAAAGCTGCGTTCCACTTAATGTTCTTCTATTCTTTAGGACGATGTAGAAGATTCCTTCTTTCATACATTGAAATTAGGATGAATCTGGACGATTTGCAGACGTTGACAGATAAAAAAAGATAGAGAAACGTTAAAACCTTCTAACAACTCCCTCCCCCCAAACTGAAACTCTTTCCGAAGTGTTCCAACAACTGTTCCAAACTCCACTAAAGTCTAGATTAGGCGGTTTGTGCCCTACGCTTCCCGTTCTAACAGCCTATACTTCAATTAAGATCAACTTATAAAACTTTAATGACGTTCGATATTCATTCTGACGTTCACGAAACAGTGAAATGGATTCGTATGCCTATTCAATAATTTGATTTCACTCATCCGTCTATAAATATCATACGATCGAGCACCATGTGGGATTTTCATACCCTCCTGGAGTTCATCCAGCCTGTATAATGTGGGTCCTCTTAATTGGGGAAAAACTGGAGGTTAAGCGTGATTTCGGACAGGTAAACTCCCTGCGTAACCGTTAATTTAAAGTTGTATTAGTATTCTTTTTTTAATAATGCTTTTATTCGATATTTTTCTTTATGATATTTTGGATAAAAATATAAATTAAAAATTAATTCTGGGACCAGATACCCTTAAGAGTAGCAAATGCGCACAGTAAAAATATAATATATATTTAGCCAACATAAAAAAGAATGTGGTTTCTACATAAGTACATACAAATGAAAATAAACCTAAAAGTAAGTTCTTAAATATAAAACAAAAAGAACTAAGCAAAAAATTAATATATAAATAAACAATAAGATTACAGATAATAAAAAATCGTTTATTATTATCTGCAATCTTTAACCTGTGTAAGAAGGGTATTGGGTTCAGTATGTATAATAGACTGGAACAACTGTTTTTAAAATAACGATTGTGCAGGTCGGTGATTTGCCCCAGGTTTTCATAGTTTTCCACTGAATAGAGCCTGAGTGATAAGCCGGAGGGTTTGCATAATCCCCAAGGTTTCCTTTACTATTAACAGATTAAATAATTCATTTACCACAGCCAGATTTTAAACCGAAACTTTCAGCATAGCAGCTTAGCGCTCTACCACTTAGCCACCCCGCTCCCCCAATTATCTAAACCAATTTTATTTTTTTTAAATTATGGATATTTGACTATGTCCCTTTATTTTCCTCTTATTATCCGAAGTTATATAAATACAATACGTAATAAAAAGAGTGATCTGGCGGAATTCTGTTTGGGTAGTGGCCCGTGGACGGAAGTTTGTAAGCTGAGATTGGTAGCGTCGGCATCGATTATTATATATTTAGATAAGAAAATGGTAATATTGGAGGCCATTTTAATAATTCTTTAAATAATGATAAGCAGTTTATTAGAAATTAACGAAAGACCGGTATTACAGTTGTTCTTCAGTTTTTATAAAATTAATTATCACTCAATCATTCACTGACTATTGGGTGCTACAATCCTTGCAAGACCTGGGCTTCTGTCACCATTATTTCCCATTCTTCGCGTTTTACAGCGATGTTCCTCCAATTTCTTGCCCCAATCCTTCTCAAATCATCCTCCAAGTAATGCATCCACCGACCCTTCGGTCTACCTCTTTTTCTTTTTCCTTCCGGTGCACTATATTTTAGGCAACCTGTAGGGCTCCGTTCTTTCTACGTGTCCTAACCATCATAGCCTGCTCTCCTTAATAGAGGGTATTAGGCTCACCGTAGGATTCCATTATTTCAGCATGGATTCTGATTCTCTGCCTGTGCTCTTCTTTACAGTTCCAAAGATTTTTCTCAGGACTCTGCTATATGTGACGCTATTAGGAAGATTAGTAGAACCTAAATAAATAGGGTAAAGGACACAAAGCAGGTAGTGTCCCTTAGGGTGAATTACTTATACTGTTATGATAAGAGCAGCAGTTGTTCCGAAGGAGCGGTCAACTCAAGATGCAAGGGACTGGATGAACCAATGGTCGAGAGATAGCCAGTCACATATAGCGTCCTCCTTACTTTGTAAGGCTCGTTTCATACTTATACGGTTTGATTCGGTTCGGTGCGTATTCGATTCGTTTTTGGTAGCCACTGGACAAGTGTCAAACGATGATACGGTGTGTATTCGGTACCTAATAGAAACCTGATAGAACCGAAAGCCCCCTCGACACGAATCGGGTTCACAAAAACAATTGGACGTTCACACATGTACTGTTTAGTTTCGGTTCGGTTACATTTTCGGCAAGCGAAAATATTATTTAATTTTTTCATTTTAAATTTTGTTGTTTAATGAAAAATTAGTGATTCACTTGGTAGTGATATCTTTTATAATATATCATGAGCACTTTCCAGATTTATAATCATGATTTGATTTTAGTTTAAGCTATGGTTAGTAGGTATTAATGACCCCCCCCCCTCCCCCCGATAACATAATATAGGTACATTGTAAATAATTGTTTTATATTTTTAACTGATTTTCTGACAAAAACATTATGGACATAGTGGGGGGTGGGGGATGAATCGGTTGTGAAATCAAACCTGACACTAACCGAGTGTGTGTGGAAGAGTTTTTATTCGTTTTCGGCGGCTACCGAAGTTGTTTTATAAGTTATCTTCTAACCAGGATCAGCACAAATAAATATAATGTTATTCAATAATTATTACTATTTAATCAACAACTCCTGGTCAGTCAACCTTTGGAGAATAGAGGGACATGTCTCTTGTTTATTAATGATATAGAATTACTCTATATAAGTATAACGATCTCAGGGTGGCATCCCATTTTATTATTTAAATATCATCCTAAGGATCTGACTTTTCCTAGGGATCAATGCTTTGGCAGTGAAGCCAATATAGCAGCTCTTCTTCCCAAACCAGAGGAGCCCTTCCGTTTCAGAGTCCACACCTCACTTCCATACATTACTATTAGCCAAAATATTGTTTTATACAACAAAAGCTTTCCTTTCCTAGAAAGACTTTTGTATCGGAAAGATTTATTTTTAGGGCATAGAAACATAATGAAATCGATAAGAAAATAACCGCTGTAAATTTATTAAACATTATTTCGCAATATATAACCTTCCATCTTAGTTTTCAGGAAATGAAAAATGTTAATTCCTTTAAATAAATGGGACAGGGAGTGGAACAGACAGCCACAAACTTGAGTTAAGATACTTGCCTAATTCTCTTGAGCAAGTGTTGCTAAGACTTTACCAGCAAGTTGCTGGCCTCTCCGATTACTTAACGAGTTGTTTACTCGTAATACCTTTTAAAGTAAATTGAATATCAGGTATGAAGAGTTTAGCCTTTTGGTAAATTGTTTAACATTATAAGGAGAAGTGGAGTTCTCGGGTTTCCGGTATAAGGAAAACTGGATGATGGTACATGGTACATTGGATTCTGGGTAATGGTACACATGTAAACATACCTGTAGATAGATAAAGTTTTCTTCATCCAAAAAAAATTCCTATTATTCAATTTGTCCATTTTGTTCTATTTTGTGTATCTTCCTCCCTCAGGCAATGGCCGTTTATTGTCTTCAGCACTCCAATTGAAAATTAAATTAGGCAATGTTTCACCCTTCTGAGCTGGCAATATCTTTCCAATCTTTTTGTCTCTGTGTTTTGGGGGACGTTTTGTTGAGTTTGACTCCGTTCTCTAATTTCGGCATTAGTCCTTATTTATAGCCTGGATACCCTAACAGATCTCCTACAATAGTAGCAGGTAGATTTAATTAATTAATGATATTATTTTATAAGACATTAAAATGAGTAATATAAGACGTAATATAAGGGCCACTACCCAAACACAATTCCGCCAGGTCACTCTTATCGCAATCCTCCCACCAACCCAAATATATAATATATAAATATATAAGTTCAACTACTTGTATGCAAGGTATTTTTTGTTACGTATTGTATTTATATAACTTTGGATAATAAGAGGAAAATAATAACTCTCATAAATAAAAAGCTCATAGTCAAATATCCATAATTTAAAAAAATAAAATTGATTTAGATAATTGGGGAGCTGGATGGCTAAGTGGTAGAGCGCTAAGCTGCTAGTTTCGGTTTAAAATATGGCTGTGGTAAATGAATTATTTAATCTGTTAATAGTAAAGGAAACCCTGGGGATTATGCAAACCCTCCGGCTTATCACCCAGGCTCTATTCAGTCGGAAACTATGAAAACCTGGGGCAAAACCTCGGGCAAATCACCGACCTGCACTGCAATTATTACTAACTGAGGACATACGCAAATATACTACTAAAAATATTTGTATTTAAAAGTTAGCTAAGTGTTCTATACATATATACCATTGAAAGTCATGAAGTGATGTATCCTTGACAACGGTTGTACAGTAAGATGATTCGCTCTACGCTTAACCGATTTCCCTTCCTATTTTGAGCACCCCCTCAAATAGAGGCTGGGTGAGCCCCAGGAGGATCCTATATCCTGTAGGATCTATCTATTATCCAATCTCTTTACTTGTCTTAATGACTTGTATATCATTGATGATATATACTTTTGTATTGTAAAAATAAAAAAATAAAAACCTGCACCACTACAAATGTATGGGTTTCAGTTCAATTTTCAATGTTCAATTCAAGTATAAAATGTCTGGGTTTCAGTACATGGTAGAGACTGTATAGTTTCATGGACAACGTTTGTGGAGGGATGTGATTTATCCTAGATCACGCTGCAAAATCCCCCCCCCTTATTTCGGGGGCATTTTTTATTGTACAGTTGTTTATGATTTTTTTTTTTTTTTAATTTGGTAGTTATATAATAATACGGGCAATAATTGTTTTTAAGAAAGCTTTGGGGAGATTGAAGCTAGGGTACTCCATCATCCTAACGCATTTATCATTTTCTTTCTGACCCTTTTATAATTAGTGTTAAAAATTAGCTTCTCTCTTTACTCTTCGCTCTGGGCCCTTAATTTTTTTTTATAAAGGTCTGTATAATTATAACTTAAATTAAATACTAAGCTAAAGTTTCTTTTATATATATTTTAAATTTCAATTTCAGCTTATAAAATTTATATTGAAAAACGTGTAGAAATGTTTCACCTCTATTTGTTTATTCACTTTGTGCTGGGATGATTAATTGGACGATGTTATAGGGAGAGTCCTAAATTTTGCCTATCCATGTATCTTTAGGAAAGGGCTCTTGAACGAGTGCCTGAGACAGTACAACTCGAGATCCTTATTGTACGTCCCTTCCGAAGGACGGCATGACCAAGGATGTTTTACTACCTTTTAGGAAATACTAAGCTCACGATTATGCTAACCAATAGTCCACAGATGCCCCTAGAAAAAAACATTCTTTGATTAACATTAATAAAAATTTAAATAAAAATAGTAAGCGAAAGTTTTTATCTATTTTTTTTTTAATTTATAATGTTTTTGGTGAAAATTACTGTCAAGAACAAATATTTCATCTCTAAGTTGTGATGGGACAATGGCAGACAGTTGTCGAATTATATAAATAATAGGAATAGGTTTAAAAGCTACATCAAATACATTATTAAATAAATGATATAATATTTAAATATATATATATTACACCATATACATTATTGAATAAATAAAGTGGTATGTAATTGATTTATGAATAATGGCGATTATAGCTATGCATGCTTCAGCATTCTAATAAATGTTACACTTTAAAAGTCATCTAATATATCGTTGGTTAATTTCAATTAAACAATTAGGGATCGAGTATTGATCGCTGAGTTAGTATTTGAAATTCAGCTGTAATGGATAAATTATTTAATCTACATAATAGACTGGGGCTCCAGCCTCTATGAAGTCTGTCTTCATAGAGGCTGGGAAGTGTGTCTCCCCTATCTTTAATAGGGGAGAAAATATAACTGTATTATCCAACAAATTATTTCACTGTACAATCGTTGCCTTATAAATAATACTGAACACGAGATGTACTGTACCCCAGACTTTCATAAGTTGTATTTTTTTTTTAAATCCTAGTACACCTTAAATTGCATTTATTTATTCATCATCGTCTTAAAAATAGATATAATTTTAAGGAAGTATTATTTTTTTTAAAATGCGATATAGTCGTTACATTACGTAGTTTAATGAATACGGTGTCTTATTAATATCTGTAGGCATCTGATTTCTCATTCAAAATTAGTATTCGTATTTCAGAAATAACATGTCATATGTTTAGAAACTTAGGTTATATGAAAACTCAAATCTAGTTATGTCAGATATATTGTTTGATCTGCTGACGGCCTTGGATGAGCCCTGTGGGATCTGCAGATCCTCCTGGGGCTCACTCAGCCTATGTAGAGAGGGTATCGTTAATTGGAGGCAAAACCTGGAAAAAATAACCTCCCTGCACAACCTTTGTCCTTAAAAAATTACAGCCCCTACCATTTTGTGAACTCTACACCCTTCATGGCTTGCGGGGTAAAGGTTATTTTTGAGGATTTATCAAGTGATATCGTATATTGTATTGTTTGGTTTACTTCTATAAATTTTAAAATCTGTAATATGACGAAATCTTAGCCTCCAACAAGAGACCTATTTGAAAGTAAATGACCACACCTAATTAGTTAATTAAGCGGTTGATACGTCAAAGAGAACTCGGAGTGGCCTCGCCTTGTTCCTACAGGTGGCCTTGGTTCTGTATTATATCTTCAAAGGCCCTACGGGGGGGGGTTCATCCTCCTCCCCCAATTAGCGGACATTAGGCAAACATGGTCGTCTTAGTCCGCGCAAATAGCCCCATCTTCAAAAGGGTCTGGTCTTGATACTAAGGGCCGTGAGAGGAAGAAAAAAATGTCTTCTGAGGGTTCAGTTTTAGTAATTAACTCCATACAATAGGATATTTCCTGGTCGTTGAGATATATTTGAACAGCCGTTTGCTTTTGTGTCTTATAATATTCAATACTGTATCAAGAACTCCATATTTAATGTTCAAGATGAGGTCCTCCTTTCATCCTCCTTTTATTGATGGGGATGGGTGAGCCCCAGGAGAGTATGTAGATCCCGCAGGATACAACCGTGGCTGTTGACAGGATAAATAAATAGCCGGAATTAAACCCACAGCCTTCAGCTTAGCAACTCAGTGATCTACACTCTAGGTTGCTCTAACAAATATGACAATATATATATATATATATATATATATATATATATATATATATATATATATATATATATATATATAATACATAACAATATGAATTCAACGTCCAATATTCCATTTAGGAATACAATTGGATTCCGTTTACCTGGAATAACGAAGTCTTGAATATTACGGATAAAATAAACTATGATCAATAAATATAAATATATTTATATTAAATACTCTCTATAATTGTCATGACCAATGTTTAAAAACCATTTGTCGTGTGTTCCTTCTGGTTTCGAACGTGTAGTCAAATTCTTTGCCCAAGTTTCGTTAGCCATACTTCAAGCTTCTTCAGGCCTTAATCTGAGAATGGTCCGATTAAGCATTGAGGTATAGAATATAATAGAATCCTAAAGGGTTTAAAGGGTACCAGGATCCCTTAAGAATACCAAAATATTGTTATGTTGTATATACAATAGTACAGAAATATATCTGGTCAAACGGCTACATTACTGGCCGTAATATAAACATACTAGTATGTTCTGATAGAGAATAAAATATATATATATATATATATATATATATATATATATATATATATATATATATATATATATATATCTATATATATATATATATATATATATATATATATATATATATATATATATATATATATATATATATATATATATATATATATAAAGACAAAAAAATAAATAACATAATACAAATTTACATGAAACATAAATTGGCTAATGGAAAAAAAAAAGGTTGATAGGGACATCTAATAATATGAATTAGTAATGAATATATTTATATTAATTACATTTTATCAGTAAAAATACCTGTATAACTTCAACCCGTGGTGGTGCTTATGGTTCAGTACATTGTAGAGACTTTACTGAGACTTAATGTTAATTGGTTTGATTAATATTACACACTTCTTTCAAGTAATATATAAATAACAATTATATTAGGGGGAAAACGGTGAGTAGAGGAGAGTAGCCCGGCAGGTGGCCCTAGGATTTTTCAAAAGTAGTAAAAAATCCTTGGTTATGCCGTCCTTCGGAAAGGACATTAAATGGAGGTCCCGACTCTGTACGATGTCAGGTACTCGTTAAAAATCCCTATCCTAATTAAACCTGGATAGGCAAAATTCAGGACTCCCATTGTAGCATCGTCCTATTAGCCACAGCAGCATAAAGTGACGTTAAATGAACAAATACATATTTCGAGCTAATTAATTGTTTATAATTGGTTCGTAATTTTTTTTTAAAGTTTTGTTGGATATATAAGAAGGGTATGTATACAAAAGAGGCCAAACGGTTTTTTTAAATTATTCTCAAATAAACTGAGTAGAGACTGATAACAGTTGTGCAGAGAGGGGGATTTGTCCTAGATCAACCTTAACTGCTATTCCCCTAATTAACGAGTTTTTATAGAGGCTGGGTGATCACTTGAAAGGCCTAAGCTCACACAGGATCCATCCGTTGTTGTTAACAGATTAATTAATTGGTCTTAGGGATTTGACCCAGGGACATTCTGACCAACAAAGATTTTTTCGTACTATTTACTTAAGCAATAAATAAAAAGTGCCCGATTGGATTTATTTAGATTTACAAAATTACAGGTTTAGTGTTATCTATGGTAATTCGCCGAACGTTATCAGGTAGGGGTGAGAGGCCACTCTAATAAGGATCGTGCCTCGAATCTTATAACAATTAATAACTAATGTTGTTTCCAGGAGTTAATTAATAATTAACTTAATGGTAATTAACAAAGGGAGCAGGGTCTAGCCTGTCCAGGCAACCGAGCCTTTGTATCTCCGGCTCAAGTTTTGATTATATTCAAAGTGTGTAGCGCTATTGGCAAAGACAATTCGCTTCGGCCGTGTCTGTATTAATTTGTATCGAAGATTCGTCAATTTAATTAAATTATTTTCAAATTCAGGTGCGTATTCGTTTCGAAAATTTATAATTTCTCGATCCTAATTATTGCCGTACTATAGGCCACAGGTACAAATCCAGGTGTGTCAGGTAATTTATTAGTGAAAATCGGGATTTTATTGAATCACGGTTAATAGTTTTGGACATTAAAGATGGTACTGTGGCCTGAAAAAAATTTTACTCTTTTATACATTATAATTTGATCAAGATGAAAAATACAAGGCTTACGAATCTTGATCAAATGTTCACTAGATATAACTGTACTTTTTTCTTTCAAACATCGATAAGTAATTAAAACTCTCTGCATTCGCACCTAATAACCGTCGTTAACGAAAAAGTTTGTATAACTTTTATCATTTCATTATAATTTTTGCTATACATTACAGATTGTTAAATTTTTAGAATTGTTATTAAAATTATGGCATAATTAGAAAATCCCTAAAAGCAGCCCTTAAGTCTCTTTCGCTAGTTCAGGAATCGTTAGGACCAATATGAAATAATAAATCTAATGTAACACCGAAAAACGGATTGCATATCTTGAGGAAGCGTGATATTCCCCCGTTTGTGTTTTTTTAAGTGTTAGTTTGGGATGTGAATAATCCTCGCCAACATATAAATTCTTATTTGTTAGAAATAACTGAGCCGTTCACTGCACACATTGACTAACTAAACTTTTTGAAAAATCTTAAATTTAAGTGTAAAAGTACTTGGTGTAGTCATATTTTTTATATTAATAAAATCTTTCCCAAACAATAAAGGTTAACACCGTTAAACGACAAATTTTTTTTGGCCACTGATTAATAAATTTTTTTCAGAGGTCATTTCGATTAACTCCATACTCTAATGCAAATCGTTGCGATGATACCATTTAAACGCACTATCAAGCGCTAAATGATGAATTTTATCTAGTCATAGAGATCAAAACCATCCCTTTTTCAATTTAAATGTGACTTATAATGAAGATTCAAAATTTAATGCAATCTAAGGGTATCAGATAGGCCATAGGTAGATAGACCACTAAGTTTGAAAAATTTGGATCAGTCTCTATTAGATCAGTAACAAGAAAAAAATGAGAGACATGGTGGATCTGCTGAAATTCATTCCTCCTGTTAAACAGATTACTTTAAAAATTTCCGAAGATGAAATGAGGAGCACTCACATACAGCTGACGAAGAAGACGAATTAATCACAAATAATAATATAACACAAAAAACTGTTAATATTAATTTCTGCGGAAAATATACAATAATTAACTTTTTTTTTGATGATAGACTGACTTTTTACTCCACCGATGACATAAAAGTTGTAACATTTCTGACGATAGCTTGTTGGCTAATCTTTCTTATTAATTTAATACACTTTATCATTATTTATTCATTCTACAATATTTATTTGAATTTATATTATAAAGAGAATTTAAAAAAACAATGGAAACTATTTTCTCGCATTTCTCCACTTTTTGTTTTGTGGAGTTAATCAATGTGTTCATTGAACGGCTCAATCACTACTATCATTTTCCATGGTTTAGGCTCTTTTAATTGAATTGTAGAGGATCGAAGATTGTTGAATTGTTGATAATCTGAAAGGGAGAGAGGAAAATCACGTTTTGGAGGCAGATTGCTTTCCCCGTGATGGTCCCAACTGACAACCCAGATCGCCCGAAGAAAGGGTAGATAAAGAAAGAATTAACGGCTTAAACCCAATTAAAAGTTAAAACGGGGGACCACTAAAGTTTCCGATAACGCTTCCAAACGGAAATAGATAATTAATTAAAGATGGAATAAGAGAGAGAGGAGAGAAAAAAATATAATAAGCAAAGGAAGAACCGAAGCGGAAAAATGATTTGGGATTTATAATTATAAACAGTCATTAAAGAATAGCCCACTTTAGAACTACGTATTCGAGAAAATTACTTTTCCGGGTCCGGGGTAAAGGAAAAGAGAAATTAGAAAAGTTGACTTTACCCTCAAAAAACCGACGACTCCTTTTCAACGGAATACTCCCTTCTTTGATCTAAAAACTATGGATCCCTCCCTTTACAAAAAATATGAAGGTTCGGGGAATGAGCAAGTGAAAAAGATATGTAAGATATTAAGAATGAAATAGAAGAAAAGATTAAATAAAATTACGCATGGCATTTAATAACTTTTATTAGGTGCTAAATTCGATACGGAAGCGTTTAATGATTTAATGCTAAAAATGATTATATATACTTCAGTAATTGTTTGTTTGTTTGTTGTTGCTTAGAGGCGTAAAACCCTAGGGTCATCAACGCCTGTAGATTTTTGATTTTTATAATTATTTATCTTTAAAAAAATAAAAAATAAATAAATAAATAAAAATAAATAAAATATTCATATACACACACATACTAATAAATAATACATCTATAATAAGGAAATAAAACAATCGGAAAAAACAACAAATGCATCTATAGCAGGGACAATGGAGGATCAAATATTGCTCATTAATTTACAGTTTGTAATGAATTTCACCACTTTGTCGATTTCAGATTTGCTGCCTCTAAGTGATTTTCTAACATCGGGTGGTATTTTGAGCTGATTTAGTATTTTTTTATAGGAGTACCATTCCTCAAACATATGTCTGATGCAAAGATTTTTTTCACACTTAAGGCATATCGGTGGTGGATCCCTTGTAATGAGATGTGCGTGGGTAAGCCGTGTGTGTCCTATTCTAAGGCGAGCAATAGCCACCTCTTCGTGGCGTTTACTACGATTAGATGTAGCCCAAGGCTTTACTTCCCTCAATTTACTGGCTGGACTTTCATCCCAGATTGCTTGCCATCTTTTGTCTATACATTCTTTAAGGGGGCGAGCAAGTTCTTGGGCGGTTAGAATAGCTGTGCCTCTACCTGGGTGGTTTAGAGCTGCTAGAGCAGCTTTATCAGCCATCTCGTTCCTGACAATACCCACATGTCCCGGGGCCCAGACGAAGAATATTTTTTTGCTTATGTGATTAAGCATTATTAGATATTCGTGAATACGTTTATGAATATTTTAGTAATAATAATGATAATAATAAATTCTTTATTTATTGTGGAACAAGTGCCTTTAGAATGGCAATCCAGGTTTATATACAGAGTATTATTAAGTCTTAGAGGATAACGTGGTTACATTTAATTAATTAATAAAATAAAATGAACAAAGGATTAATTAAAAAAATGCGAATGAGTGATAACATTCAAAGAATGAAAAAACACAGACAGTTTTAACATTGAATGAATAAAAATAAAAAGTGTGTGTCAGCTCCGACACGCGACTGGAGTTTACCCCTTTCCGTTTCTAATGGATTTTAAATGTGTTCTTACAACTTCATCGCTCTCTACTGATACTTATCATCACGTAATCTTTTTTTTCATTTGTAAATTATTTTAAATTAATGTGAACAATTTTAATTAAAATTATAAATATATATTTTTTATTAATTGTGTCAACGTTTCGGCGTACGTTGTAGGCCATCTTAAGGTCAAATAGTTCGGTGACTTCTTACAACACTAAAACTGTCAAATGAACTCATGTAGATGTATATTCACGGTTGTGAAATACATCCCAAGAAAGGATATCCTACCGCCACAGGGATAAAAACTTCAGCAATTTGGGCACACAAAAAACTACTGGAACCACACCGTAAAATGTGTAAGATGCAGCGGCTCACATAACATTTTTGAATGTCCGCGACTAGGTGAACTCAAACAAAATGCTCGAATTGCGAGGGAGTGCACGTCGGTTCTTATAAAAAATGCCTAATGACAGTTCGCCCTGGTGTACAATACGCATCTTTTCTACAAGGTACCAAAATGGCAACCGATCACAACCGATTTCTTCCCTGTCTTTACTTTTTTGAGGTTTATCTAAGCCCAGCTTCCTAATACACAAATCTCCTGTCCTAGTAGCATTACACACTACACACTGTACACAATTAAATAGTCACTTCACAGCCTTGTTAGATAGCTAGTCAATTTCCTACTCTTATCAGAGCAACGCTGCCCTGTCGCCTGTTGAGGTCGTATCCAAGTGATATGAATGGACCCCAACATATTAAGGCGGAATCTAAATAAAAGTAGTTGTAGTGTTTGCTTGGATAGGTGTCTTTAAAAAGGCTCCTATATAAAAAATTATTGCATTTCAACCCTTCGAGAATAAAGCAATAGATAACTGTTACCATAGATGCCACACGTATCTCTTCCCGATTAGTCCCGGAATTTAAATTTAACTTCTATTATATAAAACCAATAATACAATCTTATCGAGAAGGGAGCGTTACTCGCCACTTTTATTTAAATCTTGATTTTACGCCTCATAAAATTTTCATATCGCGGGTTAAAAATGAAAATCGTTTCCTAAGGAGTAAACTCCAAAAACAGAGTAAGGGAAATAAAAATAACATAGAGATAAGTTAGAAATAATTATAGAGAGAAAACAATAAATAATTACATATGTATGCAAATTACAATGTCAAGTTGAAAAAAACAAGCAAACGATGAAACAAAAATACAAACAATATCAACTAAGATAACTTGCTTTCAAAATATCCAACTGGATAATTGAAGCGTCAATAGTATAAGTAAAACGCACTTATATACAAAACTGTCTCAAAAAAAAGCGCGGTGTAGTTCTGTGTGTAGACCGCGTTCAAATTCGGATAATTCGAATAAGAGATCAATTATTTAATCTGATAACAGTCCTGGATGAACTTTGAGGGATCTGGAGATCCAAGACTCATCCAACCTTTAAAATGTGGCTTAATAAGTAAAAATCTGGTGGTTGAGCGTGATCTGGTACAAACCACTTCCTTCCATAACAGTCCTTACCATGTACAGGCCCCCAAATACCCTTCATGAGTTGTAGTGTAGTTATTTTTTTTATACATATTTAATTTTTCATTCAATTACTAAATACTTACAATCTACTTATAGATGTATTTTATTACATCATATTATCCAACACCTGTGGAATAAATCCAGATTAACTCGACTTAGAATTAGATTTAAAATAAATTAAAAAGTATTTGAACTTTACACAACTAATGAAAATGAAGAGAGAAAGGATAGAGAAGTCTCAGTGTTTATCTATAAGTATATTTACAAAGCGTCGATTATTCGAACTGACTTTGTTGAAAAGATACAAGGCGGGATCGACATAGCTATTATTATAATGTATACATTTAAACCATAATTAAACTCTATAATATAACAATATAGATTAAGAATTCATGGCTCGCTGTACTCTGTTTTTATATATTTGAATCAAAGCTATTTAAAAATATTCTGGCAATGCTTCTTATATTTTTTAACTTCAGGGAACGAGAACACTTTGAATAAATCACCGGAATATATCATGCAATTGATGCTAACTGCACCGCTTAGCGGTAGGGCACGTGATATCAACGTCATTCTTGAAGGCCATAAACATTGATAATAACAGTTATTACCTTGGAGTAGGGTCGCTATAGAACGAGGCACAGCCCATTACCCCAGGAGAAGACCCGGGCTCTGGCTGATGGGTCGTCCGGAGTGTCCTCATCGGATCTGGATCGATTCCCGACAATGGTGGTTAAGTCCGTGTCAGTACACACGGCGATATTGTGTATAGTCAACCCGGTGCAACAATATACACTATATTCAATATACACAACCTGGAACGGGGGAAAACATTAGTGAACACGGGGAGGGCCTAAAAGCTTTTACTCCCGCCCCCTACACATACAGTACAAGGGATGAAACAGAACAAATGAAAAAATATTAAAACTGAAAGAGAAACAAGCGGGGTTCAGGAAACACCATGTGTTGGCGAAATGGATTCGCTAAAGCGCTAAAAATGAACAAGTTTGAAATGCCTCTATCAATCCAAAGTTACACAAATCATTTGTCCTCCTAAGCCTATGCGAAAAAGTCAATCCATTCATTTTATTTAATTTTTTTAATTACTTTCCAATCCATCTATTTAACTCCTGATTCTAATATAATAATAATAACAAGGCTTAGCGAACCCGAAGGCTCGATGCCGATACTACCAATATCTGCTTTACCCAAACCCAAATCCGCTAGATCACTCTTAACGCAATCCTCCCACCTACGCCTCGGTCTAGCCCTCAGACGCGTCCCGTTCGGCACAGCGCTTATTAACTTTTTAGGAATTCCTTCTAAATTATAATATATAATTAATATATATTCTTGTATTCTAATATACAACTTTAATTAATCCAATTAATGATGGAATTCTCTGCCATAGAGAATCCTTATTTTATGACGCTGTACCCCTTCTATACTAATTTTGAGTTTAAAATATAATTTAGATTATGAAAATGTATATTAAAGAATTCAATTAAAGAAGAAGAGAAATAAATAAAAAATACTTTAGAGTTTCAAAAGAAGGAAAAGTTTTAATTATTGTAAATAGGTTTAAAAATTTCCTCACAACTATACATCAGTTAATTTTAATAGTTTATACTAATCTTAGTAGGACAGTAGATGTAATAACTACCGTAATAATAATGATAATAATTACACCATTGATTTAAGTCCGGGTAGGTGAATTCTCTGGTGGAAACCGAGAAAAAGGACGAATAATAATTAAAAGTTATTATGAAAACTATTCTAGTCCTGATTTATTATTCTTTATCGTGTTTTAAGTATTTTATTGAAAAATGGATAAATTTTCTAGCTCTGGCATATATGTATATATATAGTTATTACATGTGAGAAAGAAATAGTTGACTGTGGGTACTATAATAGGATGTTGATAGTTGGGGGTGCAGTCAAGAAAACACGCAAAAATAGGTGAAACTATTTTATTTTAAGTGCCGACGTTTCGACCTACTATGTAGGTCATCTTCAGGGCTATGAGAAAACAGACAAAAACAGAATAGACTGTAAAAATACATAAAAAGAGGTACAGAAAAATTAGACAAAATGTAGAGATATAAAAAAGAATGATATATAATGAAAGGATATATGAAGGTATATGAATATATATATACATAATATATACATATAATAATGTATGTAGGTATATGAATAAAGATGATGACATGGTAGATGGATAGAAAGGTGATAATGCAAAAAAAACAAAGTACAAAGAGAGCAATGAAGTTAAACAGAAGAAAAATAAAATGAAAAAGATATGAATATAATGAGTATGGACAATTTAGAATAATAAAGATAGAAATGTATTGCAAAGAAAACATTAGTATGAAAATAGACTCATGGGGAGAATCATAAGTGCAATGAGAGAACATGAATTAAAAATATGATACCTAATAATACATCGAGAAGAATATATTATAGAACGTAAAGAAAAGGAATCTAATGTATGACGGGCCGGGAAGTGAAATATAAATAAAATTTTAAAAATATAAGTATCAGAAGTTATGTAAAGGTATAAATGTTATATAAAGGTATATACTATACATTGTATAACAGATGTTGTATCCAGGTATACATATATTATATAGAGGTATACATGGTATGAAGTTATATAAATAAAGATGAAAGAATACAAGGAACAATACATGAGAGATATAAGATATCTATTACATTATTAGGGAGCCAGATAATTATTACATTATTAGGGAGCCGGATAGCTCAGAGGTTAGATCGCTGATTTCCTATGCCGTAGGTTCAAATCTGGATGTGACAGATTAACTATTAACTGCTAATAGCCGTCGGTAGATCCTGTGGGATTATATGAACCTCTTGGGGCTCGCCCAGTTTCTATATACCACACAGTCTCTACCACGCACTTAACCCATGACATTTCATTAGTTGTATCGGTACAGGGTTTTTTTCTATTACCTAATTATAATGCATCAAATAATAAGGTTTGTTAGCTCATTATTTTTTTAGTGTACCGTTGATTATGCGAACTGGCTTCTCTGAAAAGATAGTACAATTGCAGGAAATATTTTTTTAATGAAAATACTCTAATAT
Source organism: Troilus luridus (assembly GCA_964056705.1). Lineage (NCBI taxonomy): Eukaryota > Metazoa > Arthropoda > Insecta > Hemiptera > Pentatomidae > Troilus > Troilus luridus. The sequence continues at coordinate 43,731,320 of OZ057417.1, read as the reverse complement.
TTTATAAGAATGGTAATCTCGATCCCACCTAGTAATTTATCAGCGAATCCAGTTCGGATAACCTACGCTCTATGGCGATTGAGCGAGATCGAGGACAAATCACCTACTTGCACAACCGTTGTTCGAGAAACGGCACAGTCTTTACCATGTATTGTAAACTAGATCCTCCACGGGTTATAGTGGTACAGGTCTGTATATGTAAATATATACGCAAGCGATAGGAATACAATTACAATACAAAATACAAATTCAATAAAAATATTTTTTTTTAAATTAACAATAACGAGGAAATTGTAATTCTTATTAGCTCGCGTTTTAAGTAAAAAGAAAAAATATATTAAAATACAAAAAAATGCGAGGCCCTAATTTCTATAAGCATGAAGGACTCTCAACAAAGGGTGGGAACATAATTAATTTCGGGCAAAACAACTTCATCAAAAATGTGGGGTGGAATGCTCGCTTTATATCATTTATATAAAGCGAACAATCAGCTTAGCTTTATTATATTACACAATATAAATTATATGAGATCCAAAGGACAAAAATCCACTACTAACCCCCCCCCCCCCACCCTGAGTCCCCCAAATTTGCTTTAGAAACAAATTCGGTTAGCCCTTCTCACCCACTAACTGTTTTATCGTCTTGAATTACTTTTGGCCACGAAACCATTTTCTCTCAGCCAACTTATCCTTTGAGAAGTTTCTGGCAAGGAAATTATTTTAAGGACGTTTCGAGAAAATTTTTGCTTGAAAAGGCTGATGCTTCTTTGGTGGCGGGCGTACCCCTCTAAATTAATAATGAGATCTCTTCAAAAACGGAGTAAAAATACAATTAGTGTCTCGTATATAATAATTGTTTTATGAATAAAAAGTTGTTAAACTATAAAATAGACTTAATTATTTTTTAAGGACATTAGTGAGAAAATTACAATCATGAAGCTTTAAGTCTCTGAACTGAAAACAGCAAAGCACATCCTAAAGAAAATTATATTAAAAAAAATGAGTTGCCATGCCGGGAATCCTGTTTTCAATCCCGCTGCATGCAGTACTTTTATTTAGTCTGTTTGCAGTGGGAGATGAATGATGTGGAATCTAGGACCCCCCTTGGGTTCCCTCCATATAAAATTATGGAACCCAAAATAAGGAGAAAAAATCTGCCGGTGGGGCGTGACCTAGGACAAGTCACCTCCTTGCAGGTCCATGAAACATTAAAGTCTCTACCATATACTGAACCCCAGACCCGTTCAAGGGTTGCAGTGGAGCAGTGTTTTTTTTTTTAAACAAAAAATGCGGAAAGACACCAACCAGACAAAACATCCCACCACCTCAAAAGCCCAGATGCAACTATTCTGTCCTTACTTTGTATCTCTGTTAAACGTATAATGATCTATATATTTAAAAAACAAATCATTTATTAATATATACAACTGTATTATAATAATGCAACCAGTAAAAATAATAAATGATACACAATCGCATGAATTAAAGACAAGTAGAAAAACTACCTACACCTAGTACCCAAACGACAATTCAACATAGAAGGTCACGGATGTATTCTTTTCAGACGCTTCTTTGGACTATCGTTAATATGAGAGGTAGCTAGGTTTGAAACTTGTGGTTTTGAATGGGAATTAATTTTGTCATGAAAAGACATTGAGGTCACTATGGCTTACTTTCTTCGTAACACAGTTAGAGAAGCCTCAAGGATTTTACGAAGGATTTTGGATTGTAAGGATAGGATACGAAAGGAATTTGATTGCTCAATGGTGGTCCAAAGTTCTACTCCGTAAGTCCAAATAGGAGTTACAATAGTCATGTATGTGATTCTTTAGAAACTGATCTGGCGCTCAGAGCCTTTGTCTAGCGAGTGTTGAGTAGCTTAAAACTAACACTAGTAATAGTAAAGCTAAAAATAAAAAATAATGAAACATCTATAACCCATTTATACCCAATACAATAAATGTACTCGTAGGATTATCGGGAATTGAAGAGGACACTAGGTTTGAGTGGGAATACATTTTTTCATTTTTTTTTTTATTCTCTTTATTTCCAGATCGGCTATTCCTAGCCTTACATGGTTTTTTAAATAATGGATTTTAAGATTTAACACATAGTGAAAGTGTGGGTTTCGTCTCATGCAAGAGACACCCCTGACTGTACATTATCAGATTATTTACAGAGAAGATGTAAATATTTAATAGTGTTTTTACATATAAAAGAATGATAGTAGTTTGAATATAAAACATGTAAATAAGTAAACAAAATTAAAATTAATGTAATAATAAACAGAGCTACAATACTATAAAACGGAAAACTAAAAGAAAACATGATTATATTACATTTTGTTAAAACGATTGGTGAGAAACGTTATATATTGAGATCACATCAGAATATCTTTCAAGAGTCTTGGTTTTAGTCTTGGGGATGAAATAGGTTTGCCTATGTTGAATGCTACAGCTCCTTGGACTGCTGGTAATCCGGTCTTAAATCTGCTGTAACGAAATTTTGTCATGAAAGGATTGATAAATGAAAAGTGAGGTCATTACGGATGACTTTATTCCTAACAAAGTAAGAAGCCTTGAGAATTTTACCAAGCATGTTGGATTATAAGGGTCGGATACGAGGGCAGTTATTGGGTACACTTCTTAAAGTCAACTAAAACACGTATTCATGGATAAATAACAAACATCTTATTATGCATTACTGGCACAACTTCCTACCGAATTCGGGTTGATCAATATATGTTATGTGTTTATTTTAAAGGTCCTCAGATAAGTTTTTCTTTTCTGTACTCTTGGCTGCTCCATGATCAATCGACATATCTGTTTTCCCAGGTTCCGAAAACAAGTCATCCAATCCTCCCGTGCCATCAAGGAACATACATCCCTCCCCGAAACGGCGCTATCAAAGAATCTGATTAAGGGGAGATGAGCGGGTTTGAATAAAATAAAGGAATCTCCGGAGAGGGATTTTATGGGCTTGAGGGGGATTCCTGATGAGGAGGAAGACAGATGAGGACGGGAGATAGAAAGAGATTTCGAGGAAGGAATCTGATCGGAAGACTCCTACCGTAAACAGGCCTCTGGTATCTTCATCGCTAGGGAGGTAGAGTATCTTCAGAAGTCTTTGAAGGTACAGGATTAAGGTTATAAAAAGGAAAACAAGTATGTGATACTTTGGTATCTTAAAAAGCTACATATCTGCAGGACGATGTTTTGCGATCATCCTTAGATTTTTTTTTTTCATACCGTTACTTAACTCTTTTATCTTCACAACAGCCAATTTTGTTCATAATATATAATTAAGGTGCGGTCCGAAAAGAAGTCCATGGTCATGAATACAATATTACTTGTATCTTAATATATCTTTCATATATTTTGAATTTCTGTTTTAGTTTGGAGACTTAAGGGATTTTTGTTGGAATTTTTCCACTAGCTTCACATTTATTTAAGGTCTCTTTTTCCCTTTTCATATTAATATATTTTGTGGAATAGCCATAAGTCCACTGGTGTCTTGATAATGTTCTTTTTTTCTTGCACTTTTACTTTCATTTTTTCATATGTTCTTTTGTCTTATGTTTTTGTGTTGTTTATTACTATTATTTATATAATTTTATTTTCCTGGTGTGTTTTTTTAATTTTGGTGAGTTTATATTGAAGTTTCGAAATTCTGGAGTATTTATCAGCTGTTTTTATCTAACCTTATCCAGCTGGGGTCTAGTAACCTTCCTTATGATTCAGTAGTTGCATTTGAGCCTTGGAGGTGGTGGGATGTTTCTTGGATGTATTATTCATGTTTTTCTTTGCTGTTAATCTCTTTCTACCCTGAAGATGCCGAAATATTGGACAGAATTTTTCAATTTCTGTTTTAGTTTGGAGACTCAAGTCTGGAATTTTTCCACTAGCTCAAAATAACTTTAGTTCCTGACATTTTCTAGTATTCGTCTCTAAGCATTCAATCAATTTTGCCTTCTTGTCCAAAAACAGCTGCTTAAAATTAAACAAAAATCATTAAAAGTGCGACCAGGCAACTTAGCTGCACCCTACAGCAAGCCCTCAAAGTTACTTAAAAACAAAAGTCCTTTGGCCCTTTCTGTCCCTTGTTACTAAAACCCCTCTTATTTTCCTAAACCGCTTAACTGTTTTCGATGAAACTTTTGCGGCTAGATGGAGCCCAAAAGAACCAGGAATTTCCAGAAAGAAATTTTCGTGTAGGGGAAATTGAATTCACTTTTCAAACTATGATATACCTAAATGACGAAGGTATCACGCAATCAGAACTCATTGTTGTAAGTTAGATTTCCTCTGTTACTAAAACCGTAGCGGTGGTTACTAAAAACTAACCTAGTATTTAAAAAAAAACCTGTACCACAACAACCCAAGGTTTTGGGTTCAGATATAGACTATACTGTGTCTCGGACAACGGTTGTGCAGGGAGGAGATTTGTTGTGGAGATCAGGCTCAACCAGACTTTTCCCCAATTAAGGTTTCCCACTTTATAGAGGCTGGGTGAGCCCCAGGAGAGTCCTAGATAAGGAGCCATCACGTGTTTTTTAATTTATTTATGAAGCAGGATAGATCACTGAGTTTCTGATATGAAGGTCGTTCGAATCTGGTTGTGGCAGACAAATTATTTAACCCGTAAAAAGCCATGATTAAATTATTTAGAATCTGCAGACCCTCCTGGGGCTCACCTAGCCTTTATAAACCGGATGAGCGCCTTTATAAACAGCCAGATTAACCTTCTTGCACAACCGGTGTCCTTGAAATAGTACGGTCTGTACCATCAACTGATCTCGATACCGTAGTAAACCAATTGACAAATGCGTTTCGATGTGTACATTTTGTTATTTATAAATACATCTTACATTTATTATATATTACCTATTCATTTTATGATAATATTATACTACCGTAGTTCATACTCTTAGAGAATTTTAAATTTTAAACGATTTCATAGAGGTTGGAGGAGAAATCTCTGTACATCTTGAGAACTATAAACATAATTCATGCCTAGATCTTAGCTTCTTTCTCTTTATTCGAAATGACGGAGGTATTGCGACAAGATATGCTACCTGCTCTATTTAAAGAAGTTATTTACTACTAGGATTATTTATTTTTTCTCTAATTATAATTATTAGACAATAAACTACAGGGAAAAATTATTTATTCAGTTACCAACGGTGGATTGGCCGTATGAGTTCAGGGCTCACCCAACCTTCATAAAGTATCCTTAATTAAACTTGTTTGTTTTAATTTGGCGTTTTTGTTGTTGTTGTTTTTTTAGAGAAATGGCACGGTCCCTACGAATTTTTTATTTCATATTTTATTTTATTTTATATATTTATTTATTCGTTTTTATGCATTTCTAACCCGAACTATGAAATTATTCAGTTCGCTAACAGAATGCCCATGAAATATCTAGATCAATTAAAATTCGTCCGAGTTGCCAATTAACTTAAATTTAATTAAAATATCTCGAATTTGGCTTGTCCAAATTGAACTTTGTAGCAATCGTATTAAATTTATTTACTCGTGTATAGAATATGTCTGCGCTCTATAAATGATTTATGTTGCTGATAAAATTATTTTACATATAATAGAAAACAGAACAATATACAAATAAGTTTCAGTTTAAGTTTTCATTCTCTATTTACTTATTTATCAACTATTCTCTTGTGAACTATAGTTGATTATATAGTTATAATAATCACAATAATAGCAATCTAACATGTACTTTAAAAAAGTATTTAGTGATGTAATATTTTAAGGATTTTGCCTAGCACCGGAATGTTTAGTCTTTTGTCATGTCGATTAGTTAAATTATAATTATTTTTTTTTAAATTGGCAAATCACAAATCTTCCTGACTTCTTTAATCCTATACAGAAAATATAGAACTGAATTTAAATAACAAGAATGATATCCATAAACAATTAAATAAGCTACGTTTTATTCCAAAATTAAATTTTAGAATTCCTCAAGGTAGAATTCCTTAGCCCAATCCTTTATTCAGTTTATACAGCTGACATCCCAACTCATCCTAATACAATTCTTACCATGTATGCTGATGATACATGTGTATTATCAGTCAACACCAATCCAGTTATTGTATCCCAAAGCCTCCAATCCCATATCACTGATCTTGAAGAATGGTGTCAGAACTGGAGAATTAAAATAAATTCTCAAAAATCCCATCAAATCACTTTTACCTTACGTCGTAAACCAATGACTTCCTGCCCTTCAGTATCCTATAATAATATCCCACTTGTGCCTGTAGAACAGATCCGATACTTAGGGTTGCATCTTGACAAACGATTAACCTGGAATCCTCATACAAGACTAGAAAAGACAAGAAACCGCTCGACCGACGCTTCAGGCTACTTCAACACTTACTAGACAAACGCTCTAAGCTCCCAATTAATTACAAAAGACTCATCTACATGGCCATCATACGACCTATTTGCACTTACGGAGTAGAGCTTTGAGGCTCCACTAAGCCATCGAATTCTTCTCGTATCCAATCCCTACAATCCAAAATCCTTCGTAAAATCCTCAACGCTCCTTATTTTGTTAAGAATAAAGTCATCCATAACGACCTTAATGTCCCATTTGCTGATTTGGCCCGAACCCGCTATCTATCCTTTCATAACAAACTTCATTCCCACTCAAACCCTCTAGTTTCAAACCTAACTTCCTCTTCGATTCCCGATAATCCTCCGAAGCTTCTGAGAAGAAGATGGCCACGTGACCTTCTTAGTTGAACATGCGATTTGAGTACTACCAGTGGGTAGTTTCTCTACTTGTATCATTATGTATCACTCAGCCAATTTACTCGTTACATTACTGTAATATAGTTGTAAATATCAATAAATAAATAATAAAAAAATTTAGAATTATCATTTCAGTACTATATAGAGAGTGCATTGAAATAAGTTTAAACATTTTTCTTTTAACTATGTTTTTTTTTGTATAAAACAAATCTAAAATAAAAAAGAAAATTATTTTATTTAGTGGAAAATATTCAAAAATCTCAAAACAATAGTATGTGAGTATTCACATTTTAATAGGCTCACTCTGGAGGGTATTGAAGTACCAAGCTGAACTTCAATATTTAGTATAATATTGGGGTTCATCTACTAACAAGAAGTACCTATTGCAGGGAAATTAAATAAGTAGTTGTATAATTTATAAAATGTGTATTGGTCAAGATAAAAAAAAAAAAGAACTAGCACTACAACTAGTGAACGGGTCCTGGGGTTCAGTACATGGTAGAGACTGTACTTCATGGGCAACGGTTCTGCAGGAAGGTGATTTGTCCTAGATCACGCTTAACCGCCAGATTTCCCCCCTCATTATGGGTACCCTATTTTTTATAACATTTTATCGAGGCTGGGTGAGCCCCAGGAGGTTGCTAGATCCCATATGATCCATCTCCGGCTGCAAACAGATTAAATAAAAGGATTTGAACCAGGATTTTCGGCATGGCAACTCCGTGCTCTACCACTGAGCCACTCCGCTCCATACAAACAAAAAATGTACGGAATATACTTCTATTGCTAATTACTTACTTATTCGTATCAATAGTGATGCTGTTGGTTAGCTTTAGTATCAGGCTGTCTAATGTAATATGTCAAAGTTTTTCGTTAGGGATTTTCCAAGTTAATAAATTTTTAGTTCATAAATAAATGAATTTTCCTTCAGTAACATTATTAATAAATATTTTCCGCAGTTAGTTGCCCGATAAATATTAATAATAATGTGATGGAAAAATAACAATAACAAGATCTGAAAAAAGTTGAAATTAATTATTACAGTTGGTAAAGAAAAGTCAATATGGCTATGGAAGACAACTTATCAAAATATTAAGTTTTAACGTTCATGGACTTCAACTTCGTTAATAAGCCGCCGATGTGTTTAAGAAGATATGCAATTATGTTGCATATCCTGTTAAGTAAAGGATCGTAAAATATATAAAGTTATCTCCGTAGTCTTTTTCTTTTTAATAATTAAATTCTTTAAGTTTGAATTTGTGACGTGACGGTGAATATTTTAAATTTTCATTATTTAGAGTTCTTTTACTAATTCCCGAAAGGAATAATGTTGCAGAAAAATATCTCGACTTGGAAAATTGAGGCGTAATTTCTTTAATTTTTTTCCTACGTTAGCGAGAAAAATACATTTTAAAATATGTACCAAAGGATATTGAATAAAGTACATGTTAGAGACTGTTATGTTTCTAAGAGAGCTGAAGCTGAGTTGGGTTTCATCCAATTAATAAAGGCTGGGTGAGCCCCGGGAGGGTCTGCGAATTCTATAGGGAAGATATATGCCTGTTAACAGATAGAATAATTTATATTAACCAGATTAGAACCAAAGGACCTTCAGGTCAGCAACTCTAAGCTACCCTTCTTCCTAAAATAAATAATATTTTTTTAATGATATTTTTTTAATTAATAATGATTGTCATGTATATAAGTTTCTTGTAATTAATTGTGAGCTTAAAACGTTTATCTAGTAAATGTTGAAGTAGCCTTTTACTTAGGGTTGCATCTTGACAAACGCTTAACTTGGAATCCTTACACTAGACTGAAACGACAAGAAACATTTCGCCGTTTCAGGCTACTTCAACATTTACTAGATAAACGTTCTAAGCTCACAATTAATTAGAAGAAACTTATATACATGACAATCATTAGACCCATATGGACTTACGGCATAGAGCTTTGGGGCTTCGCTAAGCCATCGAATTCCTCTCGTGCTCAATCTTTACAATCCAAAATCCTTCGGAAAATCCTCAATGCTCCTTACTTTGTTACGAACAAAGTAATCCATAATGACCTTAACGTCCCGTTAATTGCTGATTTGGCCCGAATCTGATATCAGTCTTTTCATGACAAACTTCACTTCCACTCGGACCCACTAGTTTCAAACCTCGCAACCTCTTCAATTCCTGATAATCCTTCGAGGCGTCTGAAAAGAAGATGGCCTCGTGACCTTCTAAGCTGAACTTTTTATTCGAGTACTACCACTGGGTAGTTTCTCTACTTGTCTTTTCATCTCAATGTAGTCATTCATTAAATTTACTTGATGTATTTGATTAGTTGTAAATTTAAATAAATATATTTTTTTTTAAATTATAGTTTTATTTTTGGTGCAAAATATACGATACTCTCTAGTTGATCCTGCCAGTAGCCATATGCTTGCCTCAAAGATTAAGCCATGTATGCCTTAATACTTGGGACATGACACTACGGTTTCTTAAGATATGAAAAATCGCTAATCCTGAAGATCCTGTTAAGTAATAATTAGACGAACTTATTAAATGACTGTATCGCCATCATTCTCTGAGATGTGTCAAAGTTTCAATTTAATTATATGTTTTGAAGTAACCGAAAATCGCGTTACATAAATATAGGTGAAGCTAATAATAATATAACACAGCGTGTTATAAAGAAGTTATTCGTTACTTATGGATAATTTATTAACTTATTGATTTAAATATTATTGAATTATATATTTAATATTTACCAGTTACCCTGTGTGGTCTTAGAAGCTTCCCTCACTCAAGGCCCGTAGAAACACGATACCTTCCGAGCGATATCCTTTAAGCCTATGATGGATCTTGTTTCTCATCCGCTGGACCACAAGCTTCATCATCAATTATAACATATCCTTCAGTTAACAGAGGAAACTATAAGCAGATTTAATAATTAATCTGGGAGATATAATATTCCGTTAATATTAATATGTTAATATCTGGGTAAAGCCGCGGAAACTATAAAACTAACTGCAGGTAAGGAAACGAGGCTGAAATTAAATTCGGATAAGACTAAGTATATGGTTAGTAGCAGAAAAGGGGGAGATTTTGGGGATATTGTTTTAGGAGGGAATAAGTTCGAACATGTCGAGAAGATTAAGTACTTAAGGTCTATGGTAAGTAAACAAAAATGAAATTCAAGAGGAAATAAAGGCAGGAAATGCTTGTTATTATTTGGTCTCGACATAACTAAGCCCACGTATTTTGCCCGGTAATCTAAAACCAGTCATCTTCCAAACGCGGCCGCTAACGCTGAGGGATGAACAATATCTTAAGGTATTTGAAAATAAGGTGTTGCGTAAAATATTCGGTCCAAAAAAGAATGAGACCACTGGAGAATTTGTGAGACTACACAACTCGAAATTACGAACCTAGCATCCAGTAAATATTATTCAAGTGAAGGGAAGATTAAAATGGGCTTTAAAGTTGCTAGGCTTAGTAACGAGCGATTTCCTTAAAAGTTAATAGGCGCTGTGCCGAACGGGAAGCGTATGAGGTGTGGACTGAGGCGTAGGTGGGAGGATTGTGTTAAGAGTGATCTGGCGGATTTTGGTTTGGGTAGTTGTCCGTGGACAGAAGTTTGTAAACAGACATTGGTGGTATCGGCATCGAGCCTTCGGGTTCGCCAAGACGTTTTATTTAGTTATCTATTGATTTATTATATTGCTCCTTTAAAAGAACAAGGATTCCAAATACCTAATTTTCTGAGTTAAAAAAAGAAAAGAAAGGGTATTGGTAAAGCAAAGCATTCCTATTGTAATGATTGTATTAAAATTATTTATTAAAAAAAAGTTGTAAATTGAATAGATATGTCGTTCCTGAATTTAAAAGTTTCAACCATACAATTGCCTCTTAAATATTCCATTTGTATTAGTTAAGTCGTTCTTTTGATGGAGCGATATGTCTTTTGAAACTATAAAAATATCTTGGTGATAATGTTATTGGAACTAACTCATGTATATATATATATATACTAGGGTTATACTGTGCGGTTAATTGTACTACAGTACGCATTTAGCGTTTTATTTAGTCAATAATCCAAATAAAATCGTGGCAGAACTACAAGATTTAATAATGAAATCAGACTGAACAATACTTTTGTTAGACTATTTATTCTAATATGACATCCAATCAAAATGCCAGAGATATAAATAAGAAAATATTGCAGTTGCAGTGTAGGTTGCTGTATTATCTTTACTTGTTAAGCAAACAACTTCGACAATTCTGTCATGTGTTTACACGTAGGTCAGTCCTGTGCCAAAATAACATGAACATAGTGACTTTACATGACTATAAATTCTTGAAAGCGGGTAGTATATACCTTGATGTTGGTGTAAATAAGTCGTGAAAACATTAGTTCGGATAATCGAGGTTCCACTGTGCCTCTTTTAAAAAATTAGGTTTTTTGAGTTATAAATATTAAAGACCTTTTTTGAGAAATTCCTATTTCATGTATTGTACATTTATGTACCTGATTCCATTAAATTATTATTAAGAATTCTTTCAAAATATCAACCTTTGTTTTTATTCACTATTAGAAACGAAAAGAAATGTTTAAAAAAAAAGTGCCTGAGTTTTATTTGAAATAGAATTCCAATGCTGTTTGTTAATTGTCGTTTTGCCACTTAGCTTAAATGTTCATCTCGTTTTAATATCTGTTGTTTTATATTCTCCCTTTTGTTTGTCATTCAAACAAGGCTCGCAATCAAATTACAAAAGAAAACAATTGGTTTGTTTGTTTTAGCATAACAAATGTTTTATTAAAAAAAATATTTAAAAAATTGGACACACATTCTGTCAGCTGGGTTCGTTACAGTGTTAAAAAATTAATTAATTTCATAAATATTCTTTTTAATTAATTAAGATAATAAATTAAAACCTTAATAATGATGGTTGTGGTCGTAACATTTATTTACGTGTTTTTGTGTCCTGAGATTTTATTTTTTTCTTTAATAATAATATTAAATTTACTTTTAAAAACAAAAAAGGTACAATTTTTTCGTACTTTATTGGAATCATATCATTTAGGCTTTTCAAAAATATTCAGCTCAATATTTTTAATAATCCATTGATATTACAAAAAAAAAATGTTTTTATTTTTTTTTTTTAGCTTTACATACTTTCGAGCTATGTATGTTTTTTATTATTGCCATATGTTCCACTTAATTAATTTGTAGATTTTATGTTCCAATTCGATCCGCACCAAGTACTAATTATTATAAATAAGAATTATGGACAGACTTTTTGTATTATTCTTTTAAACATATTTGCCATTTAAAATAACAAATCAAGGTATTTTAAAAACTGAAGATATTAAAGAAAATACAGGTTATGCTAATAGAACGATTGTGTGGTTTAAAAATAAATAATTATTATTGTTTACAACATTTAACAGGCGTTGATGACCATAGGGTTTTACGCCTCTAAGCAACAACAAACAAAATTTTAAATTTATCATTAGCTAAATTTTTATTTTTAATTATATAGGACGCTCTTTATCCATAAGTAATTACAATAATGATATTGAATTATTTCTATACCTGTTTACGAAATTTTCTCGGTAAAGGATTTCTCCATTTATTTTTATGAATAGAAGAATATTAAAGTGAATTAATTTATTACCCTAATAAATAAAGAAATCTCGTATTTTAATAAAGTAATTTATTTATTCGACAAGAAACGGTGGAATTCATCTCTAAAAGGTTTAATATCTGAGTTACTGAGTAATTGAAGATGATTTTTCGAGATGTTTACTTACCTATTTAAAATTACCTAATTTTTTCTTCGTGGAGGATATTTTAAAGAAATACTTGTTTTCTCTGTTTTAAAAACAAATTATACTTAAAAATACCTAGTATTTATGAAATTATTTATTTCGTTTTTTTATACATACTGTAGAGTGACTAAACATCTTTTATAAGCTATTTTTATTAATAGTTATTTTGATGGTGATTATTTTTAAATATTAATTAATATAAAATTAATAATTAATAAATTAATAATTAATATAAATTATTTTAGTTTTGAAAAGAAAAGATTGTTCCTGGCCGGGATTCGAACCCGGGTCTTCTGCATATCCGTTCGGTAGATCTTTTGTCTGACTTGGATACGACTGCTGGTAGCTCAGTGGTTTAGAGCACTGCCCCGGAGATACAGACGTCCCGGGTTCGAATCCCCGCCCAGGACAAATATTTTGTCTTCAAAACAAAAATATTTAAAAATTTTTTAGTTATTTATATTTTTAATAGAACTCAAGTATAATTTTTTTTTATTTATTTCAATAGGCTAAGTGGTGTTTATTTTATTCCTTAAAAAAAACATGAATAACTTGAATGAAGATTCAAGTCATTGCTTAATTAATTAGTAATTAAAATAATCCCAATTTTATTATAATCTAAAATTATATAATCCGGATATATTATGTATATATTTTTTATATTATTTTCATATTGCTTTGTTAATATTTTTATATTTATTTTCTGAAATATGTTACGAGTTAATATTTAGTTAATATTTCTTTTTTTTGTTTCAGGTTAGTGTCACACTGTCCTAAAACTGACTCGCCTAAGCGATTTAGATCAAGGTGGGTTATTGTTACTATTGGTGAATCAAAAATAAAGCATCAAACATTACTAATGAGGTAACTATTATTATTTAAATAATTTGAGTTGATAATGGAATTAATTATAAATTTTCTCAATTTGATATATTTCACTTGAAATTTAAATATATATATATATATATATATATATTTATATATTTATATATATATATATAATATATATATATTTAAATATATTAAAGCAATAAAAAAACCATTATCCATTCATACTTCATCTTTTATTAATTCTTCATACGTTTCGACATTTAGTCATTATCAAATGCTAAAATTTATGGTTTTATGCATCAACCTATATATGTTAAGTATATATAGTTGCTAAATACAGTAATTATATTTTAATTAGAAATCTTCTTGATTAGAATGAATCACGTAACAAATAAATTCGGATATCACAATCAAAATAATCAGTAACTAAGAAAAAAAGAAAAAATAATGAATTAATAAATTTCAATATCTCAAAAAGGGTTTAGTGATCTCGTGGTTGGCTTAACAACCTACTATGCCCAAGATCACGGGTTCGCAGCCAGGTCAATCATATTTTTTTATTGGAGTAAATTATCCCTAGTTATGCCGTCCTTCAGAGTGGACGTTAAATGGCAGTACCGAGCCAGTGCGGTTTCAGGAACTAGCTACAGATCCCAGATTTTTAGTTTCTGTTTCAATTATAGTATGAATTATTTAAATTTCAAATTAGTAAATTTATATTATTAACATGGTTTTCACGTATACTGACATTCCGAATGTAATTATATACATTTTTAAGTAGTTCATTTATTAATCAAAACATGTGATTGGCTGCAGAAGCAAAATACAATATATCAATAATTTAATTAAACACTAATTAGTATACAGTTATATTATTTAAACCTTGTATTCTTATTTACATAAATATTATTAATATTTTTTACATTATTATCATCTTTTAAGTTCAACAATACATAGAACGTTTATACTTTCAATATTTTTTATAAAACATGACTTTTAATTATGACGAATAAAATATTTTTGGGGAAAGGAAACATTTTGACTAGTTACTAATTTATTATTATTTATAATTATTATGAATTGCACTGTCAACTGTTAAAAGTACTTTTAGTTAAATATTATTGTTCTTATATCAATGGAATTCTAACCTCTAAATTAATGTTGATTAAATTGTATAACTCATGAACAGGCCGCTAGGTGTCGCCAATCTCAGCATGAGCTGACGCGAACCTACAAGTTTATCCCCTACCAAAAGTCGCTAAATGCGGGTAAAGAAGATTTCACTACAAAAAATATTTCATTTTTCAACAGAGTTCAAGACCCACAGATTAACTTATTTCGGTAAATACCCTGGATATGTTTTTAAGAATGTGTTTAGCTAGTGGATGGTCGATGACTTGAGGATTTCTGTATTAAAATTGTGGTTTCATAACCATTACGCTGTAATATAACTTCCTTGGCCTATTTATATGAATATATTCCAGCCCTAAAATACTGTATAAGACAGATGAATAGACTTAGAAATACAAGGAGACGCAGAGAGAAAATGGTATGACATGGTATAGATAGTTAATAGTATAGTAGAATTCTAACGTTTTAACAAAAGCTAATTAAAAGATATTGTGTAAATAGAGGCCGTTAGGTGTAGCCAGTCTCGAGCATGCTGCTGACGCTAAATACTAAAAGTCGCTAAACGCTGCTAAAGAATATTTCACTTAAGAAAAAAATAATAAACAGAACTATAACGAAAGAAGTTGACAAAGCAGAAATTGGGATTTACCCCCCTGATGATGGAAAAGCGTCCTCTTCCAGAGATTGATTCGACAACAGCAGGTGTCCTTCCTCAATCTCTTCCTCTTGCATCCTAGCCTTTATGTTCCATCTCCTTCAGGAACCTCTTCAAACTTTCACGAGGAGACCTCGCAGACTCTCACAATGGAAGAAAAAGAGTTCTAGCCGTCGTTATTATTTCAATGAATTTCTAACAGACCCCTTTCTCCAGAAGTTAGCTGCCCTCCTTTGTCTTAATAAAAGATTCCCCGAGGAAGCCATTGATTGGGGTAATCGTCGGAGGGAACTGTGCATTTTGTATCCTTCCACTTACCTCTGATGGTTTCCTGCAATATCATCTACTTGATGAGTTTGATAAATAAATCTGGTGCTTTTTAATTTATTTATTTACTCTTTAAGTTTTTTTTTTAATTCTTAATAACCCAGAGTTCTGTCCTCGTCTCGAAGACATGTTGGACTACTGAAACACATCTTACACCACGATCTAAAATATTTATTCCAGACTATACTATTTACAGGACTGATCACCCAGACAAAACGGCACACGGTGGCACCGCCATTATCATCAAATCGTCATTAAAACACAATCCTATTCACTTACCCATCACATCACACTTACAGTCAACTGGCATCACATTACATACAAAACATAAAAACATAACGTTTGCTGCTGTGTATTGCCCCCCTAGGTACAAGCTTACATCTCCGATGTTTTCTGACTTTTTTAAACGTTTAGGTCGATCTTTTATCGCAGGTGGTGATTTCAACGCGAACACCAATGTTGGGGTTCAAGATTGTGTACCCCTAGAGGTAGGAACTTGTGGTATGCTCTTCATGAACTTGCATTAGATACTTCAACTCCTAATTCTCCCACTTACTGGCCTACTTCTAGACGAAAAACCCCGGAATTACAGGACTTTTTTATTACAAAAGGACTTAGAACAGTATACAAGATTGTAAATACGAGTTCTGACCTCTGGTCTGATCATTCTCTAGTCCAGATGACCCTATGCGAAGAACCTTCTGAGGCACAAAAAAGGCCTGCGCTCACACAGGGTATAACTGATTGGGGATTATATAGATCTTACCTTAACTCTGACCTCACAACCCCTGTTTCAATAAAAAACGAGACAGAACTAGAGGAAGCAGTGGAGATGTTCACAAGAAGTATTCAAGATGCAGCGTGGTCAGCATCAAAACCTAGGTGCAGGAAATCAGATAACTTACCAAGCTACCCACAGTATATTAGAGATCTGATCAGAGCCAAGAGAAGAGCTGGTAAAAATTGGCAAACCAACAGACAACCTTCAGATAGACGGACATTATAATCAGAATAGGGAAATACGTCCCTGACAATAGCCATTTAGGGCACCCGCATTGTATAGGATCAGTTAGCCCCGGAGATAGTCATGGGTAGATACTGGATTTTCCTGTATCTGAATACAAGTGATACGGATACTTCTCTGTATCCGATACTTTTACTTGACATTTTTGTAGTTGAATACAGTTATCCCGACTCTTACTCTTCAAATACGCTCGCTATACATAGCATTTTTTGAGGCATCAGTTTTTGTTACCATTTTTAAAGGAAAAAGAGTTATTCGCCGAAATAGTAACCTGCACAAGGCATCAAATGATTAAAATCACGTTTCTATTGGTTAATTACTTTTTGAAAGCTATAGAATTGAAAAAAAAAATTGTTGTTAACCCTACCTCAAACTTTTGCTATTCACGTTCCAAGACAAGTAGAATTTGGATTGTAATACAAAATTTGTCAGTCCGCCGCAGCAGGCTAAGTAAGATCTTTAAAACGCTTTAGCTGTTATAATACTCGCCATATTCCGGTGCTGTTTTTTAATTTTGTGAAACTAATTTTCTTTTTTAAAATGATTTAAAATTTCTCACTGTAGAAAGTAAAAAATTGGAAAAAAAATGTATTTATTTAATTATGTACAAATACACACACACACACACACACACACACACACATATATATATATATATATATATATATATATATATATATATATATATATATATATATATATATATATATATAAATAATGTTTAAGAACCATATTATATGGTAAATTAAATTAAATCCCACAATTTGATTTACAAAGTAGATGCAAAAAAATAATATACCAGTTTTAATTCGTATATTATAGTAATTAATAGCATAAGGTAGCATGAGGTAGTGAATATATTCGTGAATACTGATTAGATGATGCTTCTAATGTGAATACAACTAAGGCCTTGAATACAGCTCTCATGTCTATTTGGTCTAGCAGGTAGCAGGTGCGGGATTAGAGATTGTAGTGGATACGCCAATCATCGATGATACTAAGTACTGAATACAACTAGTCAGTATCCACTACTAGAGAGAGGTGGGGTGACCTTAGTAGGTCACCTCCCACCCCAAGTATTCAACTGAGTATCTGTACACGGTACGTTTCGACCGTATCCGATCCTTGTATCCTCTACTTTTCAGTATCGGCTTAAAATTATCCGATAGGTACAACTTTACCCATATCTACCCGGAGGGTTTCCACATCCGTCAAATATCAGAATAAATATTTTATCTGCTACAGACATTTTTTTTACTCGGGATTATTTTAAACATGGACTAGAACTTATTTTTTTATTAAATCCTCTTTGTACTACAGCGGCTAATCGCACGATGCTACAGTGGGAGTACTTGCCTTTCCAGGTACAATTATGATAGGGATCTTTAACGAGTACCTGACACCGCACATGTCGGGGTTCCCTATTATATCTTGTTTCGGAAGGGCGCTATAACTAAGGAATTTTTACTCCCTTTTAAAAAATCCTAGGGCCACCTGCCGGGCTGCGAACCCGCGACCTATGGAATAGTTTGTTATGCTAACCACTAGACCACAGGTCATGGCCAGACTGAAGACGCCATTTTCTTCTAATTTTGTCTTATGAATAGATTTTTCTTTATAGAATTGTTAAAACATTTCAAATAACAGTAACTTGTTTTACTAATGAGTAACACGCTTAAGTTATATTAGTCCATTCAATAAGAGAATCAGGAACCCCATTTTATGTCCCTTCCGGACATAAGGGTGCCATACCATTCATTTTTTTCCATACCATTCTCTCTCTCTCTCTCTCTCTCTCTCTCTCTTTCTTTATATATATATATATATATCGGCTTCTACTTATCTTGTAGTCTATGTGTCAAGACTATTTACTAAAACTAAAGATTCGGATAAATTTAATCAAATGTTAAAATCAAATGTCGTGTACGAAATACAATGTGAAGATAAATGCGGCAAATCCTATTTCGGAACATCGGAACAATACTTAAAACGAAGAGTGTACCAACACAAATATAGTTGTGATTCAATAATAAAAAACCCCATCAAACCAGATCAAACAGCTCTCACTACACATTTTAGAAATACTCAACATACATTTAAATTTGATGAACCTAAGGTTATACACCAAGAGAAAACTAGCTTCAAACGAAATATAAAAGAAATGATAACTATAGAGAAATATAAAAATCGCGCTGTAAACAAAAAATCGGATGTTCAAGGTCTAAGCTCGTGTTATGCTAATATAATTAATTCTTGGTGATTTAATAATAAATAGTCTAATATGATTCAACAATTAAATGAAACTGCTGTTCCTAAAAATCGATTTCTTATTTGTTCATCATAGCTTTTGCAATATAATCATTCTATGATGTATTGCGAAATAACTGATTGATGATGAACTGATCAATTCTTTGGAACTTGTAATTACACCCTATCCATTACAACTTACACGTGTCATCTATATTTATTTTATTCTGCTATTTAATGTTTTTACTAAAAGCTCATTTTTTCACTGTCAGGGCATGAATATGAGACTAGTCTCGAAACGTCGCCTAAGAAGTTGAAATAACTGACTGAAACTCAAGAGCAATAAACAATATATATATATGTGTATATATATATATATATATATATATATATATATATATATATATATATATATATATATAGATGTGTGTAACAGTATCCACCTGTATAGCAACACTTCACGTCTACCAAGCTGTTATATGAAGATAGATGAGACCATCTTGTAGGGTATTGTTTCATTAGTGGTTACTATTAGCCACACTAAGTAGTGCCCCTAGAATATTATATAAAATGTATCCCTACTTCAACAAAAATTCAAAACTATCTGAAAAAAATAATAAAATATTATATAAGGGAGTCATTAGGCCCATGATATCTTACGCATGCCCAGTCTGGAGTTTAGCTAGCAAAACACACATAAAAAAATACAGATCTTCCAAAACAAATCTAAGAATCTAGTCTAAGAATCATAAAAAACTATCCAATATATACTCAAATCACCACAATGCACAATGAACTAGATATCCCAACAATACATGAATTTATACACCAACAAACCCTCAGATTCTTCACCTCATGCCAGCTATCAGACAACATACTCATTCAAGAAATAGGAAATTATACAAAAACAACAACACCAAAATACAGACACAAACGAACAAAACACATTCTACTATAAATAATATATATTTTGAAATGAGTTCTTCTTTAAATTAATGTTCGTATATGCTTTATATAAGAACAATGTAGTATATAATAATAATGTTGTATATAATAATGTTTTGTATGTACTCTTATAAATGTATATCTTTTGTATAAAATCCAATGTACTTCTTTTTTCTGTTGGGTTTTTAAAATTTTTACCAACAACAAAAACTTATTAACCAAACAACCGTGTATGCAAAATCATTCTCATTGTAAGGGATTATCCCACCAATGTTCAAAATGTATGTATATAATTTAAAATAAAATAAAATTTAAATCTCAAAAAAAACAAAAACTATTAGCCATATATACTAATATATTATAGGGAATTATAATAATGTACATATTTATATATACATAGTTTCATACGACTTTTCAATGTTTGTGTAGCTTAAGTAATTTGATACAGCGTGTATTTTATACGGTTTTAAATTTTTTACGATTGGAATACAATAATTTTCTATAGCGAAGTATTTTCAAATTAATAATAATAAGGCTGAAACTACCACTCTCTTGTAATTCTACTAACCAAACCAAAATCCGTTATTTATAAATGAAATTGTACGAGTTTAATTTTTCTTTTTATAATCAATACATGATTTATATTTAATAATTATTATAAAAGGCGTAAGGAACCTAAATGCTCGATCCCGATACCACCTCTCTTGTAATACTTCTACCCAATCTCAAATCTATTAAATTACTTTTAAGCTATCAACTTTTTAAATATTTTTGTTTTGAAGAGAAAATATTTGCCCTGGCCGGGATTCGAACCCGGCCGTCTGCGTCTCCGTTGCAGTGCTCTAAACCACTGAGGATTCGTATCCAAGTCAGACAAATCCGTTCTCTTCACCGATCCTATTGATTTACTTGGATACGACTGCTGGTAGCTCAGTAGTTTAGAGCACTGCAACGGAAACGCAGACGACCCGGGTTCGAATCTAGGTCAGGGCAAATATTTAAAAATAATTACTACAAATAAATATAAATGATAAATAATATATTCAAGTATGTCAACAAGATCCTAAGTAAAAGTAATTTTCAACGATCATTCTTCCCCGTGTATACATCGCAAAAATTGATACGAGAATATATGCGGGATATAGGATCGGTGAAGAGAACGGACTTGGATACGACCCCTGGTAGCTCAGTGGTTTAGAGCACTGCAACGGAGACCCAGACGACCCGGGTTTGAATCCCGGTCAGGGAAAATCTGTTCTCTTTAAAACAAAAATATTTAAATATAATTACCATAAAAATATCAATTAATAAATATAAATTATCAACTTTTAAGTTTGTTTCATTATTCACTCCTAGAAAAAAAATAATAAAGTAAATATATCGGAAACATCCATACATAAACCTCAACACCTTCTTATAATCGTCGTTTTATACCAGTTAAATTAACTATCCGAATCATTCTGTCCGAGCCATTCATCTGAAACGGCATTGATAAATGAATAAAATACCATCACAGCGGGACTAATCGTTGCATTTATTTAATTACTTTTGATGATTGATGGTTTTTTAAATAACTGTTAAACAAGTGATAATAAAGTAACTGCTAATTCCTTAGCAGTTAGCAGTCATTTAGTAGTACAATGAGAAGCTACTCCATTCATCCATTCTCTTGAAGGGCAAGGGATATCCCGATGAATGGATCTTCGCCGCTAGTTACGACTCGTTTCCTTCGTCTTTTTCGAGTGTAATTAGCATTAATAAATGTCTTTGTAGTATAATTAATGAATTAAGAGAAAATATAAATTAGCCCTTTGTTCGATAATTGGAATACAGTAGAGCATCCATTAACCAGAACTGGGTTTTCGGAGAATGGACATGTGAGAGTCGGCACTGCCATTGCTAAAAAAATAAGTTTGAAGAATAATTGGTTTAAAATTAAATTTGTTAGAACAATTATAAAAAATCCAGACTTGTTTTATAATAATTAGGCTTGTAGCAGTATGAGGCATGTCAGGTTTTCGATTAAAACACATTTATAAGACATAAAATTGACATTTGATTACGAGATACTGTTACGTGGTTTATTACGTGACATGCATACTAGAAAATAAAAACTTGTACCACTACAACCCATGAACGGGTCTGGAGTTCAGTACATGGAAGAGGCTGAACTGTTTCGTGTACAACGGTTCTGCAAGCAGGTGATTTGCCTAGATCACGCTCAACCGCCAGATTCTCCCCTCCCCCCTTATTTTTACATTTTATAGAAGCTGGGTGAGCCCCGGGAGGTTCCTAGATCCTATATAATTTATCTCCGGCTGCAAACAGACTAGATAAAAGTCTTGCCTACAGCGGGATTTGAACCAGAATTTCCGGCATGGCAACTCTACCATTGAGCCACTCCGCTCATACATACTAGAAAATATCATGTTATAATAATAAAAACATAGTGATTGTTTTGCATATACTTTTTTATTGGATTACGATTATTATCCTAACCGAACTTAGCATTACTCACAAAATAATTAGTCCTTTGTTAAAATTTAATTTGAAAACCCATTACGTTCTTCGGAAGTGAGTTTGTACCACTACAACATGTATAAGGTCTAGGGTTTAGTAGATGGCAGAGACTGTACTGTCTCTAAGGTTACGGATGTGCAAGGAAGTGAACCTGCTCAGTCCATCAAGGTTTTTCTTAGAATGGAGGCTTGTTGAGCCCTAGTAGGGTCTGCTAATCCCGCATAGTCCATCTATGGCTGTTTACCGATTGAATAATTTAACTTCCATAGTTGGATCCGAACCCAATGACCTTCAGCACACCAACTGAGCATTCTACTCCCACTCCTCCTTGAAGATGTTACAATTAGTCCACGCGATCCTAAGGATACACAGGAAGTAGGGATTCCCACTTTGCAGAGGCTGAGTGAGCCAAAGAAGTCTTCAGATCTCAAAGACTTGGACCTCGCCCGATTAAAAAATTATTAATTGATCTGCGGTTCTCAATTTCAATATTTTATTAATTAAAAATGTGTATCAGTGTGTGGAGCAAGAGCGAGTAGAACTTGGAAGTTTCTGATTACCTTCTGATAATTATTTAAATTCTTAACGCTGATATTTGTTTGATAAAATTTTTAATAATGAAGGTCTGGAAAAAAATGTACTACTGTACCATGTACCATGAAGGGTGGGCTCACTACTGTTTCTTGATTAGCTTGTACTTTGTACTCTGTAAAAAGGAAGATGAGCACGCACAATCACCAGGTTTTTCTACAATTAAGAATAAAGATGCTAGGTGAGCCTCAGCAGGGTCTGTAGACCTCACACGGACAATTAACTGATTTGAATCCGGGACCTTAATTACTGAACGGGATTAAATTACTTCGAGACGAAATCCGTTAAGAGTTTTAACTTCCTTACTTTTCCTTGTGTTCGCAAATAAGGATACAAAAGACAAAATTTTCTAAGACGAAATATAATTTCTCGAGTGCTCGATTGTTTCAGATTTAACTGTAGGGGGTCATTGTTCGGAATTTAAAACGCCTTCGTTTCGAGCCATTTTAAAGAGGGAATTTTAAAAAGAAAAGCTATAAATTAAAAGAAAAAAAGAAGAAGAAATCTCTCAAGTTTGTTAAAGGGGACACAATCTTGTTTAACTGTTCTTATGAATACTTGAGGGGGATGGTGCGAGAATGGGTCGGATGTTTTTTGCTCTTTCAATCCTGGCTGGTTTTATCGGGAGCTCTGCCAGCTCTTATCGATTCCCCACAAAGCGATACAAAAACCTTTAGTTGGCCAAAATGTCCGCCTTCTCATCTCTCTCAGGGTACTCTTCTGTGGTGGAGCTTGAGGCTGGAAATTGGGGAACGGACTGGACCAGTCTCAGGGCTAGAAGTTAGCGAAACCGGAGTTTTATTGGAAAGGAATTGGGTAACTGTTCCGCAGGTTGTCGCTTTGAACAGAGTCACAAGTTATAACTTTTCATTCATTTCCCTTTTAATATATTCCAAAATTACAAGTCACCATGAGGTTTAGTATTAAAAAAAGAATATACGTGGTATACTTCAGTAATAATTTCAGAAATGAACGTTTCAACAAACCATCATCTGAACATCAAAATGTTAGTTGGAACTTTTATTTCTTGATGAAACGATTAACTATATATACACGTTATGCATAATTACATTCTCTTTTCCTAACTAAAGCTCACGATAACTTCAACCAGCTTATCAAATACCAGTAATTTCCAATGAAATGCCCTTTTTTATTATATTTAAAAATTAAAATTGGAATTAGTTCTGTTTTTCTATGGTTAAGTTTGCAGTTTGTAATGAGCTTTTTTTATTACTCATTTTGAAAACATGTCGCACCCTAGGTGAATAAAATTGCATCATAGAATTACTATTCAGTTGTGAATCGCTTATCTTTAAAAAAATAAGAAAGGTTATGAAGGCGAAGTTAAAAGCGCAGGTTATCGCTTCGAGTTGAGTTACAAGTTTTAATTTTGTATTCGTTTAATTTTTTATTATTGTTATTAAGTTTAGTAGGAAAATAGAATGTAATTATGGGAAATGTGTATATTTCGGTAACCATTTCATCTGGAAATGAACGTTTCAACAAAAATATATCATCTATAGTTGGACATGTTAGATGAAACGGTACTTGTGTATTAAATCCACCAACTGAAAAGGCCAATGTTTACGCATGCCCAGTTAGTTACATTTTATTAGTTATTTTTCTAACAGTAACAGTTACATTTTTTACAGATTCATTGTTCTTTGTTTCTTCGTGTGTTCTAGAGTTGTTGTTGTATCCTCATTTTTTTCGTTGCTAATTTGTTGTTTGTTTGGTGGTTGGGGGTGGTTTTTATTTTTAATTGTTGATGATATATTCCATTATTTATATGTGTTATATATTCAATATATTATCTATATATGTGAATATATTCAATTATTATTAGTTCTATTTATTTATTTCCATTATTATTATATTGCATTTTATTTTATGCAAATTCTAACCCCAATACAAATATTAAAAAAGGGTATCCAAGGTAACTGTTAGAAATATAACTGTTATAAAAGGTAACTGGTTGCGCATTGGCCTTTACAGCTGCTGGATTTAATACACAGGTACCGATGAAACTTTTATTTATTGATGAAATGATTACCGAAATATATTCGTTACCCGTAATCACATCCTCTTACATAGTAAAGCTCGCGATGAGTTGTATTTTTGGATAATATTAAAAGAGAAACGGATGATGAGTTAAAACTTGTGACTCGAAGCGACAACCTGCGGAATAATTACCAAGAAAACTCCAACTTGTACTACCCTTGTAAGCGGTGATTGAAATGATTTGGATTAGGGAACTACTATTTCCTGACAGTGATGGTATCGGGACCGATTCGTCGGGTTTCGTTATGTTTTGATTATTATTATTATTATTAAAGTTTACTCCTTAAGAAACGATTTTCATATTTATCCCGTGGTATGAAAATTTTATGAGGAGTGAAATAAAGTTTTAAAGAAAAGTGGCGAGTAACGCTCCCTTCTCGATAAGAAGGTATTATTGGTTTTATATAATAGATAGAAGTTAATAGTCAAATTCCGGAACTATTCGGTAAAAGATACGTGTGGTATCTTTGGTAACTGTGTATTCTATTGTTTTATTCTCGAAGTGTTGAAATGCGATAATTTTTTATATACCAGCCTTTTTAAGGACACCTATCCAAGCAAACACTATTGCTACTCTTATTTAGATTCCGCCTTAAGCTGTTGAGGTCCATTCATATCACTTGGATACGACCTCAACAGACGACAGGGCAGCGTTGGTCTGATAAGAGTAGGAAATTTACTAGCTATCTAACAAGGCTGTGCAGTGACTATTTAATTGTGTACAGTGTGCAGTGTGTAGTCTGTAGTGCTACTAGGCTAGGAGATTGGTGTATTAGGAAGTGGACAGGCAGTGGGTTTAAATACACATCTACCGGACTCTAAAGATGAGGCCCCCTCAAAAAAGTAAAGACAGGGAAGAAATCGGTTGTCATTTTGGTACCTTGTAGAAAAGATGCGTATTCTACACCAGGGCGAACTGTCATGCTGTTAGTCATTAGTTCGTGTATGTTTTGGTCAGTACTGATCTGCTTAGATCTCTTTTCTTCCATTCTTTTAGTCACTATTTCTTCTTTTTTTTTCTATGGAGGCATTTTCTATAAGAAGAGACGTGCGCTTCCTCGCAATTCGAGCATTTTGTTTGAGTTCACCTAGTCACGGACATTCAGAAATGTTATGTGAGCCGTTACATCTTACACGAATATAATAATAAATAATAAACGATGATAAGTATCAGTAAAGAGCGATTAATTGGTAAGAACACATTTAAAATCCATTAGAAACGGAAAGGGGTAAACTCCAGTCGCGTGTTGGAGCTGGCACTCACACTTTTTAAATATAATTACGAACTTGTTATAAAAAGAAAAATTAAACATGTATAGATGGTAATAGGACAGAAACACTTCTCTGAATAAACCCGACTTTAATTTGACTAAAATAAGTATTTTTATGTTTTAGTATGAAGAGGCTGCACCAGGATACTTAAGAAAAAATATATTTAGATTTAATTTATTTCAATTTCTAACGTAAACCATTTTGCCAAATTTTTATCTGCGGCAGTTCCATATTTGAGCGACATTTGATACCTAATCCCCAGGATCTACTGACCCTCCTGGGGCTCTCCCAGTCTCTATCCGGTACTCTTATTTTTCGAAAAAAAACTGGCGTTGTGTGTGTTGTTGGGCAAACCAACTCCCTGCACAACCGTTGTCAGGGTATCCTGTAGAATCAGTGCAGGACTCTACATTGTACTTAACACAATTCCTTGCCCCTGCTTATGTGGCATATTCAACCTCTTATGTAAGTTTATTTGATTTTATAATATTATTTTAATTTAATTTTTCATTTACGATTTTATTTATAGTTAACCATAGTCAACCAAACACAAACACTGCTATAAACATGAATATCAATTATTAAGTATGTATGTATAAACATATTTTAATCCAGCGAAACTGGTTTTATTAAATTAAGTGTTAATGACGTTGCATCGAGTGAAAATTTATTAATACAAAACCTACGCTTCAATTTCTACTTTAAAACGGCCAGAGATTAATATCAGATTCAAATTATGAAGCTTTAACAAGGATATCAGGTTTTTTTTCGCTTTCCTAATTTTATTATTATTAAGATAAATAGTATTATATAATCTCCAATAATTAGAAAATAAATCCTTATTTTTTTTAAATAAGGATTTATTAAGATTAATCTCCTTGAGCTAAATACCTAGAATACCTGCTCACTAATAAGAAGTAAACTAAATTGCTTAATTCATACGCTATGAAAAAAATATTTAGTCGTTTTATTAGTATTAGCATTATAGAATAGTATATTTTAATATTTTGTTATTAAATTATGTATTATGCGTAGTTGATTGTTTGTTTCACTTAATGTCGACTTTATGCTGATATAGCTGATCGGATGATGCTACAGTGGGAGTCCTATATTTCGCCTATCCAGGTATAATTAGGATAGAGATCTTTAACGAGTACCTTACTTTGTATAAGCTGGAGACGGTCACTTTACATCTCTGAAGGACGGCATAAATACGTTTTTTTCAATCCTTTTAAAAATCCTAAAGCCACCTGACGGGCTACGACCATATACGATAAGTATATACGATGTTATATATTTAATTATGTTTAATTGATATATCTTTTAATCGATCTGGATTCCTATTCGTGTTAGGAGTTTTATAATTTAAAACCAGAAGAAAAATCCTGTGCCATAGATATAAATCCATAGAAAGTTTGTATGGTTTGTTTTGAACATAGTATTACATCTCAAAATTTACAAAGAATGTATTTAGTAATCGGTAGAATACTAGAACAGGCTGTTTTTAAAATAACATTCGTGTAGGTAGTTATTTTGTCCGAATTCATACTCATTCTTACTTTTCCCCCAACTAACGATATAAATTTTATCGGAGTGAGCCTTACGAAGTTCTGCGGGGATGTCAGGGGATACGACATTGGATATTAACAGGAGATAAATTAACCACTTATTCATTGAGGGTTGTTGGTATATTTTAGTAAAATGTTATCATGATGAGGAACGATGTTAAAACAGTTACCATATTACAGTTTTTGGTGCCAAGCACTGCCTGATACCTGTACTACACGAAGCGCGAGACACATTAGCGTACTACGGCCGGAGGGGTTACTCAACCGAACCTGTATTGATTTCCAATCGTGCGTGAAATGGTAATAGCCAATAGTGGCATGTGTATCCTATCAACATCCCCCCTCGAACAAACTTCCTAATGGGTAATTTAATATGTATCAGAAGTAAATCGGCCTAATGGCGGCGGATGTAAATATTGCACAAGAGAGGGCCAGCGATGTGCCCTGCGTGATTCCCTATCGCCCTAGATCTCCTGCTCCGTCTTCATTAGGCCCTTGTAATTCGAGTAAGGGCGGAGGAAGGGAGCTCACATGTTGCGTCACTTATTGCAAGCCATCCCTATTTGTCCTTTCTCCTGTCCTTCCGCTCATCGATTCCTGTCTGCGGTGCGGCCATCTTGGACCTTTAAGGATAATTGAATTTTTATACGGTAATTAACTATTACTTTATTATGGTTAAAATTTTGCCTATCCAGGTATAATTAGGATAGGTATTTTTAACGAGTACCAGACATCGTACAGGCTCGGGACCCCCGTTTAAAGTCCCTTCCGAAGGACGGCATAATCAAGAATTTTTCATTCCCTTCGAAAAATCCTAGGGTCACCTGCCGGGCTACAAACCCGTTATATTTGGCTTGTAGGTTAAAAAATGGCTAATAATAAAAGCATTAGTGTGTATGCTTTAGTGAAATTACACCTGACCATTTTTTACATTACTCTATTATTACATTCTATATTACTACATTATAAAAATATAGTTGTATTTATAAGTATATAACTTGTAACTTGTTACATATAACTTGTGACTTGTTACATATAATTCGTGACTTGTTACATATAATTTGTAACTTGTTTTATATATATATATATATGTATATGTATATGTATATTCCTATATATATATATATATATATATATATATATATATATAGGAATATCTATCGAAGGGATAGGGAGTGGTATAGTGCAAGCTCAGAGCTTAACATCGCCCTTGTCAGCGACTCTTTGTCACCCGCCCGCATCGCGCTGTCTCCAATGAATTATTTTACTGACCAACCCCTAATTCTTCTTTTTTTTCATTTAGGGGAGGACTTCGAACCAGGGTTCCGGAATGAATTAAAGGGAGGATTTTAAAATAAGTATTTACATGCGGCGTACAGAACGGCCGTTTAAACCATAACTACATATTAAAAAACCTGTAAATAAGTGTCTGGGGTTCAGTAAATTTTAGACCATTGGTACCAGGGTTCCACAAGGTCCTCTACGATAGGAAAAGCCGTATTTTAACACTGACCACAGCAACTGTACACATTGATCTAAATATGATGTACTATCGGGCGAAATAAAAATTCGATTAACTAGGACCACAGGTTAGCCGAATAGAACTACATAAAATATATATTAAATAAAGAATATATATATATATATATATATATATATAATATTAAACTTATTTTAATGAACTATAAATACTAAACAGAATAATAACGTAACTGTTTATTCATGGCCCTTTTATTATTTTTCAAGTTTTAGTATGGACAAAATAATGTATTTATGGGAGATGTGTATACATCATTAATCAGTTAATCTAGAAATGAACGTCTCAACAAAAATATATCATGTATACTTGTGTAAAGTTAGTTAAAACTTTTATTCTTTGACGAAATGATTACCGGAATCTAATCATTACCCATGATTCTCTTTTCCATACTAAAGCTCACGATAGTTTGTATTTTTGGAAAGCATTAAATATGAAAGAAATAACAGTTAAAACTCGTAACTGAAGCGATGACATGCGGAGGAGATACCATGGGGTTATTAGTATTCTGAGTACCATAGGGGTTCGATTCCATAACTAATCGATTTGGATTAAGCAAATCCTTTTTTAAACAAGTACATAATCCGGTGATAATTTGACGTTTTATGATCTTTTTTATTTTTTTTCAAATAAACAAGCTCATATCGAACTTCACAAGAGCGAATTTCCTTCACAGCTAATCCGAGAGGAAAGTACTCACTCATCCGTAGGCCTTTGTCACACGATGTAATGACCGCGGGCTACCCCAGCCTTTTAGATTTATTTAGCAATTCGCCCGCGATAACGTCCCCATACGTAGGCTTAATTTAAAAATCCCCACCCTAGCAAAAAAAAGCGAACCTGTTATGGATGATGTATTGAGGGGAACATTGCTAAGGACTAACAACACCCTCCTTTGATGATATAATTGTGCATCCCGGGGACACGTATGATCTAGGACTGGCGAAGCGTGTACAAGGTCCTTAGGGATCCAGGGTGGATTCGTCGCCACGTGTCGGAGGGAACATAGGATGAGATAATGTACTGTATAACAGACGATAAAAAGAAAAAAAGAGAACAATGTATATTTGCAATACTGCTGGTTCTAAAACCTTAATTTATTTTTGTAATTCTATTTATTAGAGTTTCTCCTTGTGATATTGCTCAAAACCCTATCATAAATTAAACATTGAAATACTAAAATATAGAAAAAAATGTGAAATCTATATAATTTAAAATGGGGCGTTCAGGATCAAACGCGGATAACTAACACATTTCAAAAATTGCCTTTTTTTACATTTTTAGATGGTTTAGTCACGCATTTCTCTCACTTTTCCGGGTTTTTTTTTCATTTTTACGTCCGTTTCTAAACCTTGTGTGGAGCATAAAGCATTGCTGTGTGTAAAAACGTCAAGTTTTGAAATGGCGAGTTATCCATTTTTGATTTTCAACGCCTCACGTATTAAGAATTTAATCACTAGAAGGGCAGATCTATAATATGACAACAAATGTAATAATTGTACCGCTACAACAGATGAAAGGTATTAGGCCCAGTTTAAGATAAATATATCTGATAACAGGGATCACTCAAATTAAATTATGACTCTTAGTTCGAAAAGAAAAGATTTGCCCCCAGTCGGGATTTGAACCCGGATCTCCGCCTCACCGTGGCAACGCTCTAACTATTTGAGCCACCGGGGTCGCTCCCTACCTAGGACAAATCTGTTCTCTTCACCAGGTAGGGAGCGACCTCGGTGGCTCAAATGGTTAGAGTGTTGCCACGGTGAGGCGGAGATCCGGGTTCGAATCCCGGTCCTGGACATATCTTTTCTTTTCAAATAAAAATATTTAAAAATTAATAACAAATAAATTATAATAAATTATTACTCGTTTGAAAAAGGAAAGAAGCACTTTAAACCAACTCCGTAAGGTTCTATGCAACCTAAATTCAGTTCTATGAACCTGCAGGGTCGAATCAGTGTACTCAGACGTTACGAGGTATCAGTTTCTTACTCCGATCAGAGGTATGGAAAGCTCAGACAAATCACCTCCTTGACCAACCGTTGTCTTTGTAACAGAACAATCAAAACCATGCACTCAACCCAAAAACCTTTATGGGTCCTTAAGTAAATACTTACTGGGTAGTCTTATTTTTGTGTAAGAGATATGCCGCTGTGTGTGTAAAACATTTCTTATATTGCTGAAACTCGATTTTTCGATTCCGGAACGTATTTCAACTGCCTTTTGGTGTTCCCAGGTATACATAACTGTGTATTGAATTGATGTATTATTTACTATCAACGGTCTGTCAGGTTGCTGGATTTTGTTTACCAGCTATTCTATTTAGTATTGTTCTGATTTAGTTTCAGTCCACCTTCCTCATTAGCTATTACATCAGAAGCTATTTAAATCCTTTCCATGATGTTTTGTTGTTCGTTTATACTGTTCCTATTCATCTTTATGTATACTAAATTATATATATATATATATATATATATATATATATATATATATATATATATATATATATATATATTTTTCTGTTGTTTATAGGGAATGATGAGTTCTAATTATTCTCCCTTATGGTCCGGCCGGGAAGTAATCTATAACCGGACTAGGGCTAATCCTCAAACGAGAAGGGACAGGGAAGACAGTGATGTAAGACGACGGGAGGGCTAACAAGGGCCGAGAACAGCTTGCTAATTTGTGGGCGAGGGGTAAGGGGGGGGGGAGGCAGATGGGCGCGTCATGTTTTGGCTACGCCACAGCAAAAACCCGGATCGATACGAACCCTTTGCTCCGACATATCTCCTCTCCCTCGGCTCTCGTATTATATACTTGCGCCTCCTGCCAAGGATATGGTAATAATGCCTATCTTACCCAGACCGCCTATTTTCCGCCCAATCAGTTTCCCTAACTCACCGGTCAATCTGGGCTTATGGCGGAGGATAGGCAAGGGGATTACTCCCATACCCTCCCGTGTACTGTCTCATCTTGGTAATATACTATTTTCTTTATATAAAAGCATTTGGATGGACGTCAAGGAGCGTTTTGTTTTAACCTATCTAACATAAGTGTGGTTAGAACATTAATTCTTAATCTGCGTCCATAAATGACCCTGGCGAAAGCAATCGCTGGGGGACTTTGATCACATATATGCGTCTATTGAAGGTCATTAATAGGGATTATTCAATTATGGTGTATCACAGACGTTACGAGGTATCAGTTTCTTACTCCGATCAGAGGTATGGAAAGCTCAGACAAATCACCTCCTTGACCAACCGTTGTCTTTGTAACAGAACAATCAAAACCATGCACTCAACCCAAGAACCTTTATGGGTCCTTAAGTAAATACTTACTGGGTAGTCTTATTTTTGTGTAAGAGATATGCCGCTGTGTGTGTAAAACATTTCTTATATTGCTGAAACTCGATTTTTCGATTCCGGAACGTATTTCAACTGCCTTTTGGTGTTCCCAGGTATACATAACTGTGTATTGAATTGATGTATTATTTACTATCAACGGTCTGTCAGGTTGCTGGATTTTGTTTACCAGCTATTCTATTTAGTATTGTTCTGATTTAGTTTCAGTCCACCTTCCTCATTAGCTATTACATCAGAAGCTATAGGTCATTAATAGGGATTATTCAATTATGGTGTATCGGTTTTTACCAAACTTACTACCTGATTCCATGTAATATAAAAGTTTTGATTAACAGATTTCGAAAGAATTCGATTATATTTATTTTTTATAGCTCTATGATCATTAATGTAGTAGAACGTCTATTATCCGAAATAATGTCATCGGGTGTGGTTCGGATAATCAAAATTTTTTTTTACAAAAGTAATATGCGTATTTTTAAAAATAAATCTTTATTGTGTATTACGAAAGTTTCATTCAATGGATGAACCAAGTCCAGGAAGACATGGCAGGATATTGAATCAATTGGCAGGAAGACATGGAAAACAATGTTGTCCTAAAATTTCGTTGGAGAAAACTTCAACTTTGGGAAAAAAATACGAAAGAACAAATAAATGAAAAAAAGATTTGGTCTGTTCCGGAAAAAGCATGGATATTGTTTTGTAGATATCTGTTATTTATGCTATTAAATAAAGCTCATAACAAAACATGTGTATATTTATAAATAACCTCAAAACAAAACAATTTCATTTAAATTTGTGGGTATAAGTCAGCAATGTTTTCTAAAATTATAGTAAACAAACATTCTTTTTCATACCTCCTCCTCCATATGAATTCGCATCAATATGAATCCAACATATTTCTACTCGTTCCACATTCTTTTTTGTTTCTTCGTTTGACTGAAGCCCATAGTGATTCCACCCTGTGGGTATGAGCACCTTTGTTTAAGACAACGAAATTTTATGAATTGTTAACAACGTAATGTTTATACCTCACGCCTTCAATTTGCTTTATTCCCTTATAGGCCTTCCGGTAATCAGAATATATTGTTGTCCCAGGTCGTATCGCAGCTTTAATGCAAGAAGTCAGCATTTCAGCTGTTCTACATGGGACGGAATATAGGAAACACTCCCTAGTTTCCCTGCATACGGCCCCGAACACCCATTTCTGCGGGTATATCCTCCCCACATTATATTTCCTATAGGAGAAATAGGACTGATCGATTTCAACACTAAGACTTCTCCTCCAATCATTATAGGCTTTGTTAATATATCATTTGCACATACTTCTCATTACATGTTAAACTTATCAACCATATCGATGCCTTAGTTCACATATGTGTTAAGTGGCGAAAACAAGATTTTACATGAGTCAACTTTGTTAATAATTTAACACAAGAAATACAGTTCAAGTTTATGCACACAATATATTTTTGTAACCTTTACAGGTAAATAATTTTATATCAACAAATGATCTATGACTTCCTGGTCACAAGTTTAAAATATTATTTATATAACAAAATCCATTTTTGAAAAATTTGCACTTAACACAATTGTTAACTAAGGCATCGACATGGCGTTATTTCACATAAGTAATCATAATTACCAAATAAGTAATCTGCATGCGTTTTCCGAAACAGACCCTAAAAATATTTATGTGCATAACAAGATTTATGAAGGTTATGATACAAAAAAAGTTGTAACATTGGTTCTCAGTGTTGACTTCCTCTTGATGGCTGCTAACTTTTTAATTGTTTTAACCCTTAATTATTTGCTTATATGTGTCCTCTGGATGAAATCGGTGGAGGGGGAAAGACTATAAGCGCATATGTGCATCTGTTGAAAGTCACCAACATGGACTATCAAAGCAAATGTGCATTTTTAAAATATATTTAATTAACAAATGACTTTGTAACAAAGCTGATTAATCCTTAACAGGTAATATTGAACAAATCGCGTAGTAAAAAGCTTTTGTTTGCCTGAAAGAGTATCGCAATAGACAAATAAATTGAATGTTAAAATGATAATTATGTTTTTATGTTTATGTGTGTTTGTGCATTATATAGTTATTTATTCAGTGATATTTGATATTATAAAAGCTGAGATATATGGCAGGGAAAACCATTCTCTACCAGACATAATGCTGCTATTTTAAAACAATAAGAGATCAAAAATGCGATGTACACTTGTATTGTTCTAATACAGTTGTAAATTTCAATAAATATTTTTTTATAAAAATTAGTTATTAAAACATTAGTGGAAAAATTCCAACTAAAAACCTTAAGTCTCTAAACTAAAACAGGAAATAAAAATGCCTGTCCAATATTTCGCCCATTCAGGCGTCCTCAGGGCAGAAAGAGAATAATAGCAAACCAAAAGATGAATAATGCGCCCAAAAAACCCATCCTACCACCTCCAAGGCTCAAATGCAACTACTGAATCATAGGGAAGGTTACTAGATTCCCAGCTGGCTAAGGTTAGATAAAAACAGCTGATAAATACTGATAAAGATTTGAAACATCAATATACATTCACCAAACCCCAAAAAACCCAACAGGAAAACAAAATAAAATTAGTAATAGTAACAAACAACACAAGAACAGAAGACAAAAAACTATACGAAAAAATGAAAGTAAAAGTGCCAGAAAAAAAGAGAATTTATAAAAAACCAGTGGACTTATGGTTATTCCACAAAATATATATTGAAAAAGGGAACGGTCAACAGAGACATCAAATAAATGTTAATACATGTTAAATGTGTATTAACATTTATTTGATGTCTCTGTTGACCGTTCCTTTTTTCAATTAGTTATTAAATTAAAGATAATCAGTTCTTCGTCATTCTGAAAACAATAAAGTAACTCTGAAATTTGCTATCGTTATGTAAAGTTTATTTAACGTAAAATTTGTTTATATATTAATTCAAATTTAATTTTTGCCATTATTCATGATAACTTAACGCCTTTAGCCAGGACGAGCGCTTTTTAAAAAGGAAATATTAGTAATAATTATTCATAGAAATTATTCCTCAATCTTCGAGAGCCTTGAATCTCAATCGATCGGAACTATTTGATGACAGCCTCAAACAACTCTTGATCCTGTCGAGTTATTTCACACTGAATAAAAATTAGTTTGCTTTCTAATTTACATCAATTTGCATTAAACCCACCGGTGTCATCTTCGAGGCGAACGCTATGCATTAATTTCATCTTGCTCTCAAGAAGGAATGTTTTTCCCATCTTCAACCCATTAAAATGTATAGTATAATTTGGGTGTGTAAATATTTAATATTACTCAGCGACAATGTATAAATATTTCCCTACACATATAAGGAAAGAATCTTCCACTTATGCAGAAAAAATATAATAGAAAAGATCGAAGAATATGAAAATATTTCTTTGGCATACACTATAATTTATAATATGTAGAAAGAAATATAAGAAATAAAATTAAGTTAAAATGTATTCAATTAAATTGGACAAAAATCATTTTTTTATTACTCAATATATTTGAGAATTTAATAAGAACTTACCATTGGTAGTAAAATGTATTTCTCACTTCTATTACTTATCATTGTTTCTAATCAACATTTTCATTTTTATTAAACTATGCCGTATTTTTATTACTTCGTTATTACTTACTTTATTTATTACATACTGTATTTTTCATTTTTTTTTTTTTACTTACTGTAATTTTTATTTATGTTTTCTTATGGTTATTTATACTCCACATGATCATCATTGCTCATGTTCTCTCCTCTCCCCCAACTTTATTGTTCACCACTCAGATACCTAATACTTCTGTATTTTCACTTTAATATTTACCCATTTTAATCTTTAATTTTTATCTTTATTACCTTATTCTTCAATTTTTAACACTTTCTGTTTTAGTGTCATTGTATTCTTTAGAATGTTTTTTACTACCTTTGTATTATAACATTTATTTACCATGCTTAGTAATTTTTTAAAATATTTTTTAATTTTCAATTGTCTATATTTTGCATATTTAGCCCTGAAGAAGACCTGCAAAGTAGGTCGAAACGTTGGCTAATTAATAAACATTTCTCCTCATCTAAGAGAAATTTATTAACCTCTACCCGGACCATTTTCTTCAACATATATTATCAAGGTCAACTATAATCATTCGAGATATTTTTTTTTTAATGTTACTATTTTATACATTATAGAATAACTTGTATTTTCAAAAATCTAGTACAGGCATAAACTTGGGGGGGTATTGGTTAGAGTAACAACCTTCTATACCCAAGATCGTGTATTCTCGTAAAGGAAGTTAAAAATCCTTGGTTACGCCGTCTTTCGGAAGCAACGTAAAATGGAGGTCCTGAGCCTGTACGGTGTCAGGGACTCGCTAAAGATCGCTTCCTAATTATATCTTTAAGGCAAAATTTAGGATTACCACTGTAGCATCTTCCTATTAGCCATATCACCATAACGTGACCTTTACGAACATAAGATAGGTGTATATATGAATTGATTTTTTAAATTGTAAGATAATAAAAATCCATTTATTTATAGATTGAGACGAATAAACTTATTATAATTGTAAATTATTTAAATTATTTGTTTTTAATTATTACTATTTTACTCATGAAATAAAAATTAGTTTTTAAAATATTCTTTGTGTTATTAGTTCTTTAAATATCGTGTTCTCGCAATTTTTCGATCTTTACAAGGGGAAGAATGTTCATTGAACATTACTTTAATTAAAATCTTGTTGAGTTACGTCATTATATTATTTATAATTTATTTTATTTTATTTTTTTATTAATTTTTATATTTTTATTTTGAAGAGAAAAGATTTGTCCAGGCCTAGATTCGAACCCGGGTCGCCCATGTCACGTGGTGCTCTAACCAACTGAGCTAACCTGGTTCATTACATGGGGAGACAAATCCATTTTCTTCACCGATCCTATGTCCCCGTGTTCTCGCAATTTCGTGATGTAGACGTTGTTATAAAAATTATAAAAATTAATATAAAAATAAAAAATTGGTTTTGCTTTTTTTTTTTCAAAAATCTAGTACAGGCACAGAAACTAAAGTTCTAGAACTAAAACACATTCATCAACAATAACAATGAGGCTCAGCGAACCCGAAGGCACGATGCCGATACCATCAATCTCTACTATCGAAGGGCCACTGCCCAAAGCAAATCCGCCAGATCTCTCTGAACGCTATCCTCCGACTTTACGCCTCAGTCTAACCCTCGGCTCAAAGCTTTTTAACATTTTAGGAATTCGTTCGTTACTCAGTTCAACAACCCCACATCAATAATATTCCGCTCCCCAATTCCGGGTTAAAACACATTTATTATCAATATTCGTTCATCTTTTATCGTCATACGAGGAATGTGCCCAAAAGATTATTTTAGGAATTTTTATATTCATTTGTTAATTGTAAGATGGAGCAAAATAACCTGACCCAAAACCTACAAATAGATTAGATGATTACTAAAAATTTTTCCAATTAATACTTAAATAATATTTCATGTTTTTAAATTAATTTAATAATTTAATTGTTTTGAACAGAAAAATTTAAATAAATACCATATTTGTCTATAATAGTTTGTTTTGTTTGGTTAATATATTTATATTTATAAAAGAATTTAATTTGATCTAGTATTACAGAGATCAAAGTTTGGTTTTTAATGTAATACATATTGTATATTTGACCATGGAAGAAAGTTGAGTTCCAGGATTTTAAATATATTTGATTTTTTAATTTGTTTTGACCTCAAGGTATCTATGCTTATTGTTATTGGTTATTTTTGACAAATTGTTTTATTATTGTATTTTAGTGTACTTTTATTAATTTTACAGTAATGAATGGACTTGTACATTTGAAGGATGTTGTGAAGAACTGCTAAAATTGAAAATGGTAAATAAATGTCGAAACGTTTTTTAATATTTTGTTAATTTTTTAACAAAAATTGTTGACTGGAATAAGGTTTTTTTTTAGATCAAGTATAAAAGAAATATCTTATAAAGAAAACAAAAAAAAAAGTTAATAGTTTGTTAATATTTAACTTTTACGCGTCTCAATATTTTAATTGTAATTGATAATTTATTAAAATAATCGAATCCTTTAGCACAATGTGTTAAGAAGGTTCTACAGTAACTAACAAGATCAATTGGATATTTTCAGTGCAATAGAAAATCACTTGCATAAAATTACTCCTCGATACTTTATTACCCTTGTTCCTAATTCCGAAAGGCGTTTCTAGTTGATGTGCCGTTTAAAGAAAAAAAAAAGGAAAAAAAACTTGCATCCCAAGCAGACACCGGGAGAATCTACGAACAGTGATTTGTATGGACAAATTTAAAAGCACTCAGAATCCCATTTAAAGTTGAATGAAATTTCATTTCATCGACTGATAGAATATTCTGGACCAGATCCAAGCAGTGAGAGAAGCTTTTATCTTTAGATAAAAAAAAAAGTCATTACCTTAAGTGAACTAACTGGGGATATTGAACTTGTATTTTTACATTTTTGAATATCATGAAATATATTAAGTGGGACACAGGTACCGGATTAGATTGTATATCGATCGGGATATAAATGTCCTGAAGTTTACTCAAGCAATCATGCAGAGTGTTTCATGATCTGATTAAGGAATATTTTATTAGTAAATATAAGTCCGTAGACAAAAAAAAAAAGAATTTTATGAATTAATAATAAGTGAAAATCTATTTTCATAATCATCAGGGGGGAAGTGCAGTCAATGATAAAACATTAAAAAAAACCTGTACAGTGAACGGATCTGGGGTTCAGTACATGGTAGAGACTGAAAGGTTTCATGGTTTTACGGACAACGGTTCTGCATGGAGGTAACTTGTCCTAAGTCACGCTCAACCGCCAGATTTCCCCCCTTATTTTGGGTATCCTATATTTATAATATTTTATAGATGTTGGGTGGGCCCCAGGAGGGTCCTAAATCTTTTATGATCCATCTCCCGCTGCAAACAGACTAAATAAAAGTCATGGTTTGCAGCGGGATTTGAACCAGGATTTCAGGCATGGTAACTTAGTGCTCAACCACTGAGTCACTCCGTTCCCTAACAAAAAATAAGCAAAACTTATTTTAATGTGCCAACGTTTCGGCCAAGCAAAACTTATTTTAATGTGCCAACGTTTCGGCCTAAGTTACAGGCCAAATTGAGGGCTAGGAAAGAAACAGAAAAAACTATATAAAACATTGAAGTACCAATAAATATACAAATAAAGGAAGCATATAGTTATTTTCTGTTTCTTTCCTAGTCCTGAAGATGACCTACATCTTTGGCCGAAACGTTTCAGACCTTTATATCTTATTAGACTTGTGTAAAGGAGCATTTCTATCCAATACTCTTCTTCTTCCTAGAAAAATAAAGGAGTTAAGATTAATTTCAACTTCCCCCAACTTATAATTACCATCCTTTGGCTAGAGAACTACCGCGCGCTTCCCATTCTTCTCTACAAGCTGAAAGGACTCCGCGGAGATCCGTATCGGCGGATGAATTCGTTCGATTGGTCGACCCAAATCCTTTCCCTCTGACTAATTAAAATGGTCTCATCGTTGAAAGAGTAGTGTCTTTGTTTACCGAGCTCGGATCCCTCCCCAATTTTCCAAGATCTCACTTTTAATTAGAATTGGAGACACGGAAAAGCCCGTCAAAAACATTCTTCCGCTTCGGGGATTCAATTCTCTTTATTTGTTTAATTTCGAAAACGGGATAACCGAGGGGGTTTTTACTTTTGGAACGGGTGAAAAACACCTTTATCAGTCCGTTTTTTGGGATCATGCTATAGAGTTATATGGATCCGTTATATTTCCATTCACATTTCTTTTTAATTATTATGTTGTTTTTTTTCTTAAATCTTGAAGAAACCCGGATTGGTTTGAAATAATGTTCCCCTTTCAAGAAAATGGGCATGGATTGATACTAGTAATAACCCGATGGTGCGAGGTCTGAACCATATGGTGGATGAGGCAGGAGTTCGAAACCTTGAAGTTATTTAAACTTTTTTGGTTCAAAGGGATGTGTGAGGACGAGCATTATCTTGGAATTAAAATCCTTTTCGGTTGATCTAAGCAGGAAAACACTCTTACAACAAGTTGTTCGCAGTAGAGTTCAGAATTCGTAGAGCATCCATTACGAACGAATTCGTGAAGGATAACACCTTCAAAATTCCAAAAAAACTCAAAGCGTGGATTTTTTTCAAATTGCCCCCTTGCAGCAACCGAAAAAACAAGTTTAACCGCCATTGCTCACGGGCATTCGGATTTTGCTAGCAAGCGCACGACAATCTTCCGGTAAAATCTCATACCAGAAGGATTTTTCAATAAATTTTCACAAACGCTCCATTTTTATTTAATATGGTGGATGATTTTAAAAATACTATACTCAGTCAATAATGAAGCTAAGGGGATTTTGTTTAGAATCAGTACAATAATACTTTTTTAAAAAATCTGTAAAAATGTTTTTCTTGCTTTTTTCATTTTCAAATATTATCAAGTAAAGTAGTTTTTTTTTCTTTATTTTTTATTATTTTTATTTATTTATGGTTTCTTTTAACTGGTCTCTTCGATGTAAAGTTTTAGCAATACTAACGAGGAAAAAAATTCAAAGATTACACTGTCTTACGAATTTTTACAAACTAATGAAGTGAATATTTTGTGTCCTTTATTTATTTAAAGTCCTATTTATTAATTTTTTTAATTAGAGTCCTGTATTTAATCATATACTACTTATATGAATATTTTTGATCTACTAATTTCGATTCTATAATATTACAAAAAGACCTTCACGAATCTTCTTATTTCTTGTAAACTACATGGTGAGATCTACACATACTTTTTCAATCTATTAGCATATATTTATATCTTTTGGAGCATTCAACTGAAGTACTAAGCTACTTGTATTAGTGAAATTTCGAAATTCAAGAAGTTAAGGTGTGCCAACTCAGAGTTGGTTGATATACCATGAGGAAACCGATTAAGAAGAAAATGTTTTCATGTGAATATCATATTACAACTATCAAAATTAATTAATGATTTTGACTAACCATTTAGAAAATTATTTTGCTCAATACAGGGGGATGGACAATTTCGGATAAGGGAAGATATGGAACAGCAGGGCATCTTTCAGTAATCCGTCATTGCCAGTAAAATAAAACAGGGAAGGCTGAGATGGGTTTGGAATGTGGAGAGGATGGAGTTTAGAAAGACAAAATGAAACTAGGAAGATGTCTAAGGTGGATGGAGTAGAGCAAGATCTAAAAACATGGAAGTGAGAAAGAGAGTGAATGCGACGGACCGAGAGGTGTGGAGGAGGGTCGTCAGGGAGGTCTGGGATCTGCAAGGACTGTTGAGCCGAGATGTTAGTTAGTTAGTTTAATTAGCAATTAATTAATACATTAAATAAATATCTGTTTTAAAGTTTAAAAACTCTAATAAAAAATA
This sequence comes from Troilus luridus, assembly GCA_964056705.1. NCBI lineage: Eukaryota > Metazoa > Arthropoda > Insecta > Hemiptera > Pentatomidae > Troilus > Troilus luridus. Next base: position 43,689,162 of record OZ057417.1, on the reverse strand, counting down.
CTGTTTTGGAGAAAACAACGTATATTATGTTAAACAGTATCCAACGTTGTAGCCCGTAAAAATAGCTAACGATATGCGCGTGATTTTTTTTATTTATTTGTTTCATAAATCATTAAATAACTGTTGATTTTATTTTTAAATTTAAACAATTAATGGGAGCAGGGTAGCAAATTTTGTAGAGCGTTTATTTGCTGTTTTGAAGATCTCTGGTTCAAATCCAGTGGTGAGGAAGACATTTTTTCTCTTAAAAGCCATCGATGGACCTTTTATAAACTGCAGACCTTTCTGGGGCTCATCCAGTCTCTATAAAGTGGGCACCCTTAATTGGGGAAAAACTGACGACCGAGCGTGATTTCGGACAAATCACCTCCTATGAACTCTTTCACTTTCTACTGAGCTCAATAACCTTCATGGTTTGTCGTTGTACAGTTTTTTTGTATATGTAATGCATGATAGAAATGTGTCTAATATCACATCCGAATTATTTCGGGTATACAAGATTTTAATTGGTTATTACGGGCGGTAAATTTATTTATCATATTTTCTTATTTGATTTTTAAATTTTTAATGACTTGGAAAACTGGGAAAACCCATTAAATATGCATTAGATGTATCTTTCGTTATAAAATTTATTTTAAAATCCACATTGCCTCAATGGAGTTTGGGCCAAGTTGAGCGTTGATACTTGGAGAGAGGTTAGAAGGAACGGTGATGAGAAAGTTTGCCTTGTTCAATAATTACTCATTCGTTGCCTGCGACAACAGCCAACTTCCCCGCCTTGAATATTAGAATTAATATTTCAACTGCATATAACTTTCCAGAAAAACAAGCGCAATGAAGCATACTCGTTGCCCGGGTCGAGAACTTGGCTACGAGCTCTGCAAATTAGAGCAGCATAAATTTGAGGGAACTGAACTAATAGAGAATAAATTATAAGTGAAATGAACTTGGAGGGATGATATTAAAGAAATTTCGTGAAGAAAATTGCGAAATAGCGTTACCAACTTAAGATTACGCCACTAAATTTTAAAAAAAACTCTATTACTACTAACCATGAAGAGTCTTGGGTTCAGTAAGTGGTAGGGACTGTATTGTTACAACGGTTATGCAGAGAGGCTTTTTGTCTGAGATAACGCTCAACCTAGACTCGCTTCACCTTCTTATAGAGCTATTAACAGAATAAATAAATTATCTGCCACAGCCGGATTTTAACCTTTAACAAGGAATCTCAGCTCTCTATCACTGGCCTACACTATAATACAAGCTCATTAATTTTAATAGCGGCTAAAGAACTCTTGGACCGCAATTTCAACTTTTTTCAATACGATGGTGCGAGATCTGGACTATATGGTGGATGAGGCAGGAGTTCGAACCCTTGAAGTTCTTTGAACTTATTTTTGGTTCAACGGGATGTGTGAGGACGAGCATTATCTTGTTGGAATAGAACTCTTTTTCGGTTGGCCAAAGCAGGATACCTCTGACAAGTTGTTCGCAGTAGAGTTCAGAATTCATAGAGCATCCATTAGGAACGAATTCGTGAAGGATAACATCTTCAAAATTCCCAAAAAACGCGAAGAATGGATTTTTTTTTCAAATTGCCCCCTTGTAGCAACCGAAAAAAAAGTTTGACCGCTAGATACCATTGCTCGCGGGTATTCGAATTTCGCTAGTAAGCCCACCTCAATCTTCCGGTAAAATCTCATACCAGAAGGGTTTTGCAATAAATTTTCAAAAATGCTCCATTTTTTTTTTAATATGGGGGATGATTTTAAAAATACTATACTCAGTCAATAATGAAGCTATAGGGGGATCTTTTTTAGAATCAGTACAATAATACTTTTTTTTAAAATCTGTAAACATGTTTTTCTTTGTTTTTTTTCATGTTGAAATAAAATCAAGTATAGTAGTTTGTTCTTGTTTATTTTTTATTTTTTAAATTTATTTATGGTTCTGTTTTAACTGCTCTCTTCGATGTGAGGTTTTAGCAATACTTTCGAGGAAAAAAAATGCAAAGATTGCACTGTCTTATGAATTTTTACTAACTAATAAAGCTAATATTTAGTGTCCTTTATTTATTTAATTAGAGTCCTTTATTTCAAATACTAGCAACAGTACAAAGCGGTATCTACATAAAAGAACAAAGCATTTATTGTTGTAGGATACCAATTTCTTTTATTTTATTGTTATTGTTTATATATATGTATATAAGTTATTAAGAATGTATAAATAAAATTTTTATTTGTTTTGATTATTAATTTTTTTCTCTCTTGAATGTTTTTTTGTATATTTTTTTTCTTTCATTGCATATATGATCCTGTATAGATACATTTAAATCTATCCAAGTTTTTGAAGATTGAGACTGGTTTGTTTGGTACAGCATATTACTTTTGTTAATTGTAGCAAATTATATTTCGAGGAAAAAATTCAAAGATTACACTGTCTTACTAATTTTCTTTACAATAAAACATTTTTACTAACTACTTAAATGAATATTTTCGATCTACTAATTTATATCGATTCTATAATAATACAATAAGACCTTCACGAATCTTCCTATTCCCTAATATTGTTGTAAAACACCCCCCCCCCTAATGAAGACATAACATAATTCTCACGTGCTCCACAATGACGGCTCAGAATCCGCATCTGTTTCCTCTAATTCGTCCTTTCGAGCGAATGAAACATGTAAAGGAAATCCTATTATGATGAGAGCTGGTGGAATTCTGCTTGGACTGTCTGCTCTGGAATGTTCTGCATTGTTTCCTCTTTCAGCTGTCCTTATTTACTCGTAGGTTTACATTTCTCTACGAAGTGTAAAACATTTTAGAATAACCGTTTGTTATCTAAATAAATGCTGGGAGCGGAGTGGCTCAATAGTAGTGCACTGAGTTGCCATGCCGAAAATCCTTGTTCGAATCCCCCTGATGGCTTTCATTTAGTCTGTTAGCAGCCGAAGATGGATCATTTGGGATCTAGGACCCTCCTGGGGCTCATCCAGCCTCTATAAAGTGGGTCCTCAAAATAAGGGCGAACATCTGGAAGTGCGTGATCTAGGACAAATCAACACAACCGCTGTCCTTCATTTAGTACAGTTTCTACCATGTACTGAACCCGAGATCCGTTCACGGGCTGTTGTGGTACAGGATTTTTTTTAAATCTAAGTAATTGTAGCAACACTTGAAGTTCGGACTAGGAAGCTTAGTTCCTTATGGATCTTATTTGACTATTTCGACTTCTTAATTTGACACAAATAGTATTTTTGTTCAATTATTTATCTCTACAAAGACCCTGTTGGTATCGGTTCCGCAGGTTGTCGCTTGAGTTACAAAAAATTTTAACTTGTTTCTTCATTTTATTTTTAATATTTTACAAAAATACAAGTTGTCGTGAGCTTCAGTGTGGAAAACAGAATATAATTATGGGTAATGATTTAGATTTCGTTAATCATTTCAGCAATAAATAAAAGTTCCAATTAACATTTCGAGGTATTGTAGATATATTTTTGTTGAAACGTCCATTTCTAGATGAAATGATTACCACAGTATACAAACTTCCCATAATTACATTTTATTTTCCATACTAAAGCTCATGATAACTTCTATTTTGGGAAATTATTAAAAGGGAAACGAATGAGATGTCAAAACTTGTGACTTGACTTGAAGTGACAACCTGCGGAACCGATATCAAGATATTTACCATGGATGTCACTAGTTAAAATCGATCTGGATAAAGCTCTGAAAGACTCAGAGAACATCACGGACAAAAGCTTGTCTTTGGACACAAAGTATACAAGTGGGTAGTGTTGTCAGAGAAGACAGCAACCACAGCCCAAAGACCAAAGTGGACGGAAGAAAGGCAGAGGGCCCTTAGTGAAAGAATAAAGAAGTACTGGAAGAAGAAGAAGTGATAATGAATACATAATAAACTTATTAATTAAATCAAATCATTAATTCTTTTATTTTATTTCATTAGTTATTGATTTTGTTAATTTTAAAATATTTTTATGTGAAAAGAAAAGATATGTCCAGGACCGGGACTCGAACCCGGGTCTCCCAGATCGCTAGTCTGGAACTCTATCAATTGAGCTATGCTGGGCTCAATCAACATGGTAGAAACGTCGTATCTCCACTGCTAAATTTTTCAAACCAACGCCGCGCAGTGCGCTGGTCAAGGACACCTTCCCCTTCATATTTAATAATTTCACGAGTTGCTTCAGTGGCTGTAAATTTTTTTTTCTAGTAATGTTTTAAAAGTACGAGAATTTCGTAGGACACTGTCATGTTTCTTCTTTGAAATAAATAACTAAACTGAGGCTTTTTTTGAAGAAGTCCAGTGTTAGTAAAGAAGCTTAGAGAATGCTCTAAAGGGGTTATTAAGGGTTGGTAAATAATAAACAGCATTAAAATATTTATAGACTTTTGAACTATGGAATTTGATACAACGGTCTTTTTTTTTATACACCCTAATATTTATTCATTTACATCTCTCTACCCAACCGTTGTCTTAGAAACACTTCAGTCTCTGCCATATACTGAACCCAAGTTTTTTTATGGTTTGTAGTGGTACAGGTTTTTATTTTATTCATAGAACAACTTATTTATTTATATATCCAGGAGATTTATAAATGAATATGTATGTTACTCCTTCGCTTTATTATTGCGTTGAATGTCGGCACAATCTTGCTCGGTATCAAAGTTTTGAACTGTACCATAAAGAGAAGTTGGTTGAAGTTTTTCGACCGGCTCTGTAGCTGACGCATCATAAACCTCTTGAGGTGCTGCCTTCTCCCCCACCATGTGTCGGAGGCACCCCGACACCAAAAATATCTTTCTTATTTTTTTTTCTCTTTTTATGTCGGAGCATGTTGAAGAAGGGGTGGAAGAAATGAGAAATATTTTGTTTCAGTTTGTTGTATCGTTGGAATCATTCGCATTTACCCCTCGTAATGATGTGTAATGATTCACACCTAACAATACATAAAGGTAGAGTTAGATATTATATGAAAATTAAGTTAAAGAAGAAACGTTTTGGAAGATTTTCACCATTTAAGGCTACTCCAACACTTACTAGACAAACGCTCTAAGCTCCCAATAACTTACTAAAGACTCATAAACATGTATATTACAATACCTATATAAACTTACGGATTAGAACTTTGGGGAATCTCCGACTCGTCAAATGCCTCTCGTATTCAATCCTTATAATCCAAAATCCTTCGTAAAAACAATGCCCTTACTTTGTAACGATGAGAGTCATCCATAATGACCTTAATGTCCCATTTGTTACTGATTTGGCCCGAATCCGATATCAATCTTGTCATAACAAACTTTATTCCCACTCAAACACACTAGACAATACTCCGAGCCGTATGAAAAGAATATGACCTTCTAAGTTGAATTTGTTATTTTGAACCATTGGGTAGTTTCTCTACTTGCCTCTATCCCATGTCATCATATATCTTTCATTCTCTTTACTTGATACATTATTATTATTATTGGAAAAGGAAGGATTTAAATGATGATAGTGAAGAAACAGTTAACTGGGTAAATAAGTTCTGCACACTTCTGTAATTCTTAAGGGAGCTGGTCCCAGAGTAAAATCGTTTAATTACCACACTCGCTTTCGGCTCGTGGCACTTTCCTCTCTTTTCAAATAAATAACTATTCTATTCTATAAAAAACACTTGTTTTGGACATCTCTATAAGTTACGTTGAGTGGAGCACTTTAAGATTCCCTTCAGGGGATGACTTCGTACGTACTTACCACGCTTACATCACTTGTTGGAAATGTAACGTAATGAAATAGAGATGAAATCTGGTCGGAAGGCGGACGACAGATAGGGCAGGAACACGGCCACAGGGCAAACTCGTCGTAGTTGCTAGTGCTCTCATATATTTTAATTAGTCAGTGGTTGTCAACACGCTAGCGGCTCCCATCAGGGCTCCGAGTCACGTTGTAAAAGCATCTAATTGTAACCTGTCGCTGCTAAACCTGATTAACTTCCTCTTGCAGTGTTGTAGTGCCCGTTAGTTTTATTTTATTGGTAATTATTTATTTTATTCAGAATAGTCATGAGGGGTACAATAATAGTGTAAAATATAAATCGTAGTGTTAATAATAATATATCTCTATTATGTGAAAAAGTTTGGTATCAGTTCCGCAGGTTGTCGCTTCGACATATATTAAGTCACTACAAGTTTTAATTTATCATTCGTCTCTTTTTTAATACTCTGGAAAATAAAGGTAATTGAGAGTTTCATAACGTTTCAACTAGCATGGCCAACTATAGATAATTATATAAGTTTGTTGAAACAGAAATCAACACATTTCTTATAACTACACCATTTCTTTGGAATTATTATCGGCACTTAGTACCGCATTTCATGTTAAACGAGTCTCAACAGGATCCATAACACCTGATGGTTCCTGTCGTGACATGTATTCGTTATCTATGCCTTCTTGATCAATAATGAGCCAGCAGTTCGTTGATTATTGTTTCTAGTCAATCGTTAGTGAGAATTTGTCCAGCCATCTCCTAATTGCGGAACTCCGTACCGCGCGCGCTTCGACCTGAAAGTACATTTTCATTACTTTTATATCTGATTAAACGTTTCTTGTAATTATTATCCTACTAAATTAAAGTATTTAATCATACTATTGTTAGCAAACCATTGTAAATTATAATGTCATCAATATCTTTTGGACTGAGAAATTGTACAGAGAACCAGATGAAATTATGGCGCTTTTACGGCAGCTCAGAGATGAATCTGTTAGTAAAAACTTTGATTTCTCGGATAATAGTGAGAGAGAAGATGGATTAATTCAACAATTCGATCATGATAGTAACTCTTAACCTATCCTCTTAGGTTATACAATCTAACGTTGAAGAAGATATTGAAACTATACAACTAGAAAATATAGACTTTAGTTTTTTTATTGGCCGAGATTCAGACACATTGTGGATATCAAACCCTACGGCTATACAATCAAAAACAAAATAAAAAAACATTTTAAAAATATTACCAGGTCCGACAAGGTTTACTAGAACTTTATCATCTGAATTAGACATGTTTTTTGCCTTAGAGACAACAGAATTGATTGAAGATATTGTGCTATTTACCAACAAGTATATTGAGATTAGAAAGACGTTGTATTCGAAAATTATATTGTATTTTACTTAATAAAACTAATTTCTAAATGATTATATTATAAATTTCAATTCCCAATCGCATAAGATACAAAAAAAGCTATGCGGTACTACGTGCCGCGCGCGCCTTCTACTGTTTCAGTAAATGGCGCGCCCGCTCCAGGGTTAAGGACAAATGGAATTCAGGTTTTAGCATTTCTCATTTTAAATAATATTTTCTCTTCTGGAAAAGTATAGAGGATGACATATATAATCGAATTGGGAGGAGAGTGGCATATAGAGGGAGGTATTTTAGGGGGGGTGTGGTATATAAATTAAGAGAAATATCAGGAAGGTGACGATCCCTCACGTCTCGACTCTGCTACGTTCCGGGACCCCCAGAATTTTTATATGGTCCCGTTTTCGCCGACTCCCTTTATTCCCTATTCCTTATATCGTATTCGAGTCATGCCGGCTTTACAAGTCTGCTACGACGTAAGTGGAAGGAAACGCTTCTCTATCGCCTTTCATCAATCTTGTGCCCTACTCCGGAGAGAGGCGTGTATTCCCGAACTCTCTAACAAGGTGGAGGTATCTCGGAGAAAAGAAATATGAAAACGCTTTGCTTGGAGGGTCGACTGAGGGAATACAAGATCACACGCCCTTACTTAAGATGTTTGCGAGGGTAATAGTACCATTAAAGTATTGCGTGTTGGAAATGTGGAATATGGCCACTTTGGAGTTGCTTTATATATGTAAAATCCAAGTACTGGATATTTAGTTAGCATTGGTTGAGGTTATGGAACCTTTATATTTATAATAGATCACCTGGTGCTAATAGCTCACAGTCAGAGTAACTTTATTAGTTGGATTTCAACCTGTAATTTAATTAATCTTTTCAGGTTTGTATTGTTTAGTTGTGTTATATAAATAGTGTATTAATATGTCTTGTTTATCTTTTAAAACGTTAATATGTAATCTTTTCAGATTAATAAAATCAGTTATTATCCAACTTATAAATTAAATTACAGGTTGAAATCCAACTAATAAAGTTACTCTGACTGTGAGCTATTAGCACCAGGTGATCTATTATAAATATGAAGGTTCCATAACCTCAACCAATGCTAACTAAATATCCAGTACTTGGATTTTACATATATCTGTACCTCGGAGGGATACAACACTATGTCCATTTTCATAACTTTACAGCAGAGGAGTTTTAAACTTTTTTTCAACAAAAAGTGTTATTGGCACAGCTATTTATTGAGATGTTGAAACAATATTTTACCAGAACATTCTATTTATTGTTATTTACATCATGCAGTTGTTATAAAATATTTTAGCTGATTTTAACTCTGTAATAAAGTCAATATGGAAAAAAATGGACATAGTGTTGTATCCCTCCGAGGTACAGATATATATATATATATATATATATATATATATATATATATATATATATATATATATATATATATATATATATATATATATATATATGTATATATATATATGTATATATATATATATGTTAGTAATATATCCTTACGGAAAAAATAAAGAAAGAAAGCTGTACTAATACAGCCCGCATGTACCTGTACCAGTACGTGTTAATCAGTATACTGTGTCTAGGACAAGGAGTGTGCAAGGAGGTAGTTTGTCCGAGATCATGCTCAATCGACAGCTTTTTCCTTGTATTAACGATATCCTCTTTACAGAGACTGGCTGTGCCCCAGAAGGTTCTGTAGTCCGTGACTGTTAACAGATGAAATAACTTATCTTCCATAGCTGGATTTGAACCCAGGACCTTCAGCACGGTAACTCAGCGCTCCCTAGGGGAAGCTAGTTTTTGGTTTTTTGTTATCTTGTGTGAAATGTTAATAAAAAACCCGCGAAGGCCATTGCATAGGGATTTTAGCCTCATGTTGCCTCAGTCGTTCTAAATTTCATACTAACATAAAATAAGTATCATGTACGAACAAAAAAGGAAAACCTGTAGCCATGAAGGTTTTTGGGTTCAGTTCGTGGTAGAGATTATTCAAGGATAACGGTTGGGCTGGGAATTAATTTGTTCAAGGTCACGAATAGGTTATCCCCTATATTTGGATACTCACAGAGACTTGTTGTGCCCTTGGAGAGTATGTATATCGCACAGTTGATCCGTGGCTATCAACAGATTAAATAATTTATCTTCCGCAGCCGGATTTGAACCTGGGACATTCAGCATGGCAACACAGCACTCTACTACTTAGCTATTTTACTGAAAGTTAATTTTTATTTGTTATTTTCTTGAGGGAAATGTAAATCGAAAACGTTCGAAACTTATAAAATAGGGACTTTTTCCTTTTGTATTCTCAATCATTCAAATAGCGATAGGTACTAGTTAAAAATAAGTAGCAAGTATATATATATATATATTTATGTACACTCCAATATCTATATATATGTACAATCCAACATCTATAAATATGTACACTCCAACATCTATATATATATATATATATATATATATATATATATATATGTACAATCCAACATATATATATATATATATATATATATATATATATATATATATATATATATATATATATATATATATATATGTACACTCCAACATCTATATATATATATATATATATGTACACTCCAACATATATATATATATATGTACACTCCAATATCTATATATATGTACACTCCAACATCTGTATATATATATGTACACTCCAACATCTATTTATATATATATATATATATGTACACTCTAATATCTATATATTAGAATATTTTTTTCTTTCTTATTCTATAATCTCTTGTAACTTTCAGGGTTTTTGCACGAAGACCGCCATCCGTCATGAATATTTTTTAAGTATTTTTAGTATTGTTTCGCAATTGAACTACTGAATTCATTCATTCGCGATATTTCTAAGATCGGTAAATTGAAAGATAAATAATCCTACCTGCCCTTGTAGTACCTAAGATCATTACATACCTGAATAATATCAATTATAATTAGGCTTAGCGAACAAGATCAGTGGTAGAGCGCATAGTGTCCGTGACGTGACATTCGGTTCAAATCCGGCTTCGACATATAGTTTATTTAATCTTACGGATCCTTCGGGATCTGAAGACCCGCCCAGCCTCTTCAGAGTGGGTGAAAACTCGGCGGTTGAGCGTGATCTTGAACACTAAGATGATGTGCACAACTGCACAACCGTTGCCCTAGAATAGGTCAGTCTCTACTTTGTACTGAACCCAAGGCTCTCCATTATATAAGGAGTTTCATATAGGGATATGAAAATAAATAAAATCAATAACGTTCACTAGAATCATGCTTCCATTTATATAATTTTTTTAATTTTCGTACAACTTAGTCATTCTTAAGGAATAATGATTTTTCTATTGTAAAAGTTTTATAATGGGCGCACTATGTATTTTTGTATTCCATTTTAATTAAACTAATAGTAAGTAATGATATAGGAAACACGGGGAACCTCCCCCAAGCCAAAGACATCTCCTCGAGTTAATTCCGAGATTAGCCCCTGCAGATTCCAGAGCTGGCTCCAATCGGCTGGTGATGTGGCCCGGGGCGCGGTGATAGGTACCCCCCTCCCCCCAGATTGCTCCAACAATTAGTTAATGGTAATGAAGCGACCTCTTGGTTAAATGGTGAGTGAAATAACCACCGGCTCCAGAGTGTAAATCCCACTCGGAGAAACTCCCGTATAACTCGACGCCGCTTCCAGTTACCCCGTGTGGTAGACAAGGTTTCGTCAGGTCGGCTTTCCCTGCATCAAGTAATTAAGCCCGAGGCCAGTACGAAGTCCTTGATCCCTCCCAAATCCTGTCCCTTCGCTATATTAGCTTCCAACTTTCTTTAATTCTCTCGGACCGCAAAGTTAAACTTCGTCCCTTGTTTAGGCGAAGTTCGCGTATGGAGTTATTTTGAAATCTAAATAAATAAATGTATGTTATCTTAATTGCATTTGTGTGTGTGTGTGTATATATATATATATATATATATATATATATATATATATATATATATATATATATATATATATATTATTTTTACCTCTACCACTACAACCCATGAGCAACGGTTGTGCAAGGAGGTTATTTGTGCGATTTCGCATTCAACCACCAGGTTTTCTCCCTATTTTGAGACATATAAAGAGGCTGGGTGAGCCCCGGATGGGTCTTCAGATCCCAAGGGATACCATAACCTTCTTTCAACAAATTAAATAAGGCTACACCAAGCAGATGAAGGAGGAACTCAAAATGGAGGCTCACAAATGAAGATTGTCAAAAGAAAAAACAATTTAATAAAATATTTACTAACACAATGGTTCTTATGGAACCAAAGACAGAGCATAGAGGAGAAGAATGGATATTGCAAAAAGAATTAAGAAAATTCGGAGGAACAGTAACGAATAAAGAACGATACAGATAAGAATAAATATTAAAGCTACAACAAATAAAACCCATTAGTTCTGATATATGTTAGCCAATAATTATAACTGACTGTAAGGGAATTGAAATCCAGAAAATCATGATTTTAAATGTGGATAAAGGAAGAAGCATGGTGTATATTAGATGGTAATGAGTTCCAGGCTTGTGGACCGGGTGAAAAAGGAAGGATTGAATATTGAATATTGTTACTCCTATTGAAAAGTTGGAAGGATGCGATCTAGTTTCTTGAAATTGAACTGAGGATTTGAATTGTTGGAGACTGTGGATGTAGGAAGGGTGTTGAGAGTTGATGGATTGGCACAAGAATGAACCTCGGAAATATTGCCTACGGATGGAGGGGAAGAACCACTTTAACTTGCCATGAAGGTGGGACACACGAGACCTCAGTATACCGAAATTGAAAAGAAATTTAAATGCAGGGAAAATTCACTTTTTTAAATTGTGTATTCTTTTATTTGTCGTACCTGTATTTTTATAAATTATTGTATATCCAAAACCCAAATTAATAATTTTCATCATTTTTTTTTTTTATAAGCAATATTTCTGCTCGTTTTCTTTGTAAATAATGTTTTACCTCGGTTAAAATAATCTATAAAATTCTAATACGTGCAAATATATACAATTTCTGTTTATTATGCAAAAATATTCTGCATAAATTTAGGTGCGTCCGGCCTCATTCAGTTGTGTAATATCAAATTCAATCATGAGAGCGAAAAATATGAATATGTTATTGAATATATTGAATGTATTAACTATCTGATGTTTTTGCTACTTTCGAAAACAAAACAAAGTCTTGTCAGGCGTATTGATTGATGCAATGGCCTGTAGAAAATTAGGGTCTGTGTAAGTGATCAATGATGGTAGTCTGTATTTAAATTAATTTTGCTTACGTGCAGTATTTATTCTTCTGAAAATTATATACTTAAATTTGAGAATCCCACTGATTCCTGTAGAAGAGGTCCGGTACTTAAGACTATACCTTGACAAAAGATTAACTTGGAATCCTCATACTAGACTGAAACGACAAGAAACAGCTCGCCGTTTCAGGCTACTTCAACATTTACTAGACAAACGCTTTAAGCTCACAATTAATTACAAAAGACTCATATACATGACAATCATTAGACCCATCTGGACTTACGGATTAGAGCTTTATGGCTTCAATAAACCTTTTTAATTTTGATTTAAATATAGTAGCTTGGTGTGTTTTCTTATTAAATATTTTTCTTCTTTATCATTTTATACTCATTGATTTATCGTATTTTTGTTTTATATTACTGATGCGTATGCCATATGGAATCCCAATTAAATTATTATTAGATATTGTTACGGTCAGAGCGGGGACGAGAACCGGCTAAGAAGATTAGGCAAACAATGGGATTAAGCGGAAGGGATTATAGAATGGCGTAGAACCTTCTAGATCGGTCTAGGTGGTCCTCGTCCGTGTTCCGAGTAATGCCCCACCACAACCTACCTTGCCTATATAAAAAGGACAGCGTTTTCGGCCGCGGCAGTCAGTAGTAAGTCAGTAGTTAGTAATAAGACGAGTAGTAATAAGACGAGTCTGTAATAAGCCAGTGAGTAGCAGTCGTTAACTAGTGGCAGTGTGTGTGAGTTAGTTAGTATTAGTATCAGTCTGTAATAAGTGCTTAGTGAGCAACAGTGACAATTAGTGACCGTGTAATAAGTGTAATAAACTGTGTGGCAGTTTGTCATATTTGGAGAGTCTTACGGTCGGTGGACTTTAGTTAGCGAACTGTAAGTGTTAATTTGTAATTGTAAACTATAGTGTAATATTATTGTATTTGTACAAATTGATATATAAATAGTTTAGTTATTTATTATTAACAATATCTTATATTGTTTGTATATTATCTTAGAAATTAGATAACATTTAATAGAATATTGTTATTGTAAATTGATATTAGTTTAATAATTTAACTGTTTTAAATAATCTCATTGTATTCTTGTTAATTTGTTAATAAATATTAGATTCTTGAATTAAGTAATAGTTTAGTCCATTTTACACCCAGTAGCCCGTAACAAATTGGTGTCAGAAGTGGGATCTTGTGTAATTGTTTTTTTGTCTAGCATTTTGTAATAATTGGGCTACTGTTTGAAAAATGGCTTCTCAAAGTCTTAAATTGATGGATTTAAAAGTTGCGGATTTAAAACGGGAATTAGAAGAACGTGATCTGGATTCTTCCGGAAATAAAAGTGTACTGCAACATCGCTTGCGTCAATTTTTTGTAGAGTTAGGGGAAAATCCAGAGGACGTTCTGTTTGAAACTGATTTAAGCAAGTTGTCTGCAACTTTTAAAAATGAATTAGGCAATGTAGAAAATAAGCTAGGTAATGAATTAAGCAGTGTTAAAAGCGAATTAGGCAATGTAGAAAATAAGCTAGGTAATGAGTTAAGCACTGTTAAAAATGAGCTAGGTAATGAGTTAAGCACTGTTAAAAATGAGCTAGGTAATGAGTTAAGCACTGTTAAAAATGATTTAATGGATACATTAGAGTCTAAGTTAGGCACATTAGAATCTAAGTTAATGGAAAATGTGGATAATAAAGTAGCTGATGTAGAATCTAGGTTAGGAGAAAAATTAAATTCAATTGAAAGCAAACTTAGGCAAAGAGTGGAAGCTATAGAGGGACTTATGAGCAACCCACCGACGAACGACACCGACCGTACCTGCGAGGGCAGCCATCGTAATAGCATTCTACCCGCCTATGCTGGGGCGCCGCCAACTCACAATACCATTCCAGTATTCGACGGAAAGACGCCGTGGGAGGACTACATGACTCTCTTCGAGACAGCGGCTTCGATCCACGGGTGGTCACAGGAGACCCAAGCTTCAGCGTTGTGCCTGGCCTTGCGTGGGGACGCCTTGAGAGTGCTGCAGGGGATGCCCATGTCGGAGCGGTTCAACTACGTGAAGCTTATTAGAAGACTGGAAATGCGTTTCGGACACCGCCACATGGACCAGCTGTATCGCTCACAGCTGAGAAGCAGGATCCAGAAGACCAACGAGACTTTACAGGAATTTGAAGCGGATATTGCCCGGCTAGTGAGGAACGCCTACCCATCGGTCACCGACGATGTCTACGAAAGCTTGGCTGTCGACAAATTCCTGGATGGACTTCGGGATCCAGAGACACAGCAAGCAGTGAAGCTCGCCAGGCCGAAAACTTTGGGAGACGCTTTATCCCAGGCCATGGAGTTCGAGGCTGTTAGGCAGTCTGTACGGGGCCATGCGCGAGTACGAGCAGCAGAAGCGGAGCCAAATGCGTACCCCAGCGTCGAAGACATAGTGACGAAAGTTTTGGAGGCTCTCAGGACCCATAAGAAGGAGATACGCTGTTGGGGCTGCGGCCAGCCTGGACATCCTAGAAGCAAATGTCCAACCCGTAACGTCAAAGCCCCCAGGAAGGCCATCAGAGTTGCGTCGATAGGAAGCAGAACGAACAGCTTCTACGTTGATGGGATGGTGAACGGGCGGCTGCGAAGCCTTCTAGTGGATACCGGCGCGAGCATGACAATCTTGAACTCCACGACACTTCCAGCTGAGAAGATCTTACCAACAACTTGGGCATTACGGACTGCCACGGGACAGCCAGCCAAGGTCTACGGGGAGACAGTTGCCACCTTCATCATCGGGGGTCAACATCTGAAGCACCGCGCTCTCGTGGCAGAGATCGATGAAGATGTCATATTGGGCATGGACTTCATGATGGCATACGGGATCAAGCTGGACATGTCGAGAGGTGTGCTGACGATGGGAGACGAAGAAGTCATCCTTCGGCAGGTTCGTGCAAACATCCAGGGAGCCAGTGACAGAATGGAGGAGCGTTACGACATCAGGGCAGAGAAAGGTGGATTCCAACCTGGTGATTTGGTCTGGCTACATGATCCTCGAAGAAGGCGAGGCTACTCACCTAAACTTCAGAACTCCTGGGATGGCCCGTTTGAGATCATCAATAGGATAAACGACGTCATCTATAGGATCAGAAAGCAGCCAAAAGGAAAACCCAGGGTAGTCCATTTTAATAGACTGGCCCCATACAAAGGAGACCATGGCCCGACAAAAGACCAGCAAGTCAGGTATCTCAACAACGTGGAGACCAGTAAGGTATCAGTTGCACAACCTAAGGTACAAGGTTCCCGTGGAATAACTCAGACAGTATACAGAGATATCTTCTCGTTACCCGCAGACTATTCTCTGGCCCATTGTGTCGCCGAAGATCTGAGGACTTCCCGAGGCATTGCAACGGTCTTCAGGAAGAAGTTTGCTGGAACTGAGGAACTGGAACGCCAAGGACCAAGCGTCGGGAAAGCACTCCACCATACGCACGAAGGACGACACCTGTTCTACTTAGTTACCAAGTGTGCTACTGATCAGAAGCCCACATATGACGCACTGCGGCGAAGCCTCGACGACTTGCGGAGTAAGCTTCTGAGACTGCGTGTCACCAAGCTCGCGATCCCTAAGTTGGGCTGTGGATATGACGGCCTGGAGTGGAAGGTTGTCAGGAACATGATTGAACAGATATTCGCCAACTCTGGAGTCGCCATATTGGTGTGTACGTTCAACCCCTGGAAAGGAAATACGTCTCCATCGAGGGAAGCTCATAACCGCCCGATTTCTCCGGACTATGCTCTGGGGCAGAGCACTTTTAAGGAGGGGGCAGTGTTACGGTCAGAGCGGGGACGAGAACCGGCTAAGAAGATTAGGCAAACAATGGGATTAAGCGGAAGGGATTATAGAATGGCGTAGAACCTTCTAGATCGGTCTAGGTGGTCCTCGTCCGTGTTCCGAGTAATGCCCCACCACAACCTACCTTGCCTATATAAAAAGGACAGCGTTTTCGGCCGCGGCAGTCAGTAGTAAGTCAGTAGTTAGTAATAAGACGAGTAGTAATAAGACGAGTCTGTAATAAGCCAGTGAGTAGCAGTCGTTAACTAGTGGCAGTGTGTGTGAGTTAGTTAGTATTAGTATCAGTCTGTAATAAGTGCTTAGTGAGCAACAGTGACAATTAGTGACCGTGTAATAAGTGTAATAAACTGTGTGGCAGTTTGTCATATTTGGAGAGTCTTACGGTCGGTGGACTTTAGTTAGCGAACTGTAAGTGTTAATTTGTAATTGTAAACTATAGTGTAATATTATTGTATTTGTACAAATTGATATATAAATAGTTTAGTTATTTATTATTAACAATATCTTATATTGTTTGTATATTATCTTAGAAATTAGATAACATTTAATAGAATATTGTTATTGTAAATTGATATTAGTTTAATAATTTAACTGTTTTAAATAATCTCATTGTATTCTTGTTAATTTGTTAATAAATATTAGATTCTTGAATTAAGTAATAGTTTAGTCCATTTTACACCCAGTAGCCCGTAACAATATGATCAAATTTAATTTTAATATTTTCAAGGATATATTTATTCAGTTAATCGTAAGGAAGAAAATAGTTGGGGTGCAGTCAAATAAAAACACTAAACACTGGTTACTTATTCAATTATGTGCCGACGTTTCGACCCACTTTGTGGGTCATCTTCAGGGCTAAGAAAGAAAATCAGACAAAATAACAGAACTATAAAAATACATTGCAGTACTAAGTATATGATAAAATAGAAAAACATATATATGTAGAGAGGTAGAAATTTAGAACAAAAAGTGAGGGATATATATGAATAAAAAAAATTACAGAGAAAATGTACAGAAAGGTGGTGATGCAAAAAAATTTTACAAAGATAAAAGAAGGAAGAAACAGAAAGTTTTAAAAAAAGAAAAAGTATAAACATCAGAGGGGAGATATAGAGGTGAGAAGTAAAATTATGGAAAAGCTAGTAGAATACATATAAAAAATATAAAATGTAAGATAATAGACTCCTAGGGAGTTTACATAAGTAAAATGAAAGAAGGTATAACGAAAATGATATCAAAGAGTAAATAAAGAAAAAATAACAGTAGAAAGTCAAGATATAAATATAGAGTATAACAGGTGAAAAATAAACTGAACATGGAAAGTAGAAAATATAAGTAAAGGGAGTTTTAAAATGCATACATATAGAATGAAGTGGTATAAATATATGACGTAAATATACAAGGAACGTATAGAAATATAAGTTTTATTTATTTATTATTCAGTTAATCATTCATTATGAAAATTATTTAACAGTGTAAGCTGTAAAAATCAATCACGGTTTATATTTCGGATATAATTTAAATATCCGTATGGATATGGAAGAGCTGGGGAATCGAATAAATAAAAAAAAAATTATGTTTGTCCGTTCTATTTGAATTGCGACCCTACCCCTCGGTGTTTGTACTGTCGCAATATCCTCCATATTGCTTGGAATACCTCTCCCGTCCTAGCAGCCTCCATCATTCCCTCCGAAGGTCTTCCGATATTAATTGCCTGAAGGAGCCGAGGATCGGTCTAGATTGGAATATTGCGGACTAGAAGCAAACCGTTGAGTCTAGCATGAAACTTGTATGGCCTATATTGGATCCTCTTTGTTTATAGAAGATTAAACCCGGATTTTTCCCTTCCTTCTTGCTCAGCCACTATACCGTGTGTGCTCAGAGGTTGTTATTTAGATCCGAAACCCTTTCCGCACAAACACCATCACCTGATAGGGAAAGTTCTTTCATTATTCATTGGCCCTTCCGGATCCCTTCCTGGCTCTGTCTCTCTTAGGGAAATTCCCCTAGGGTCGAGTTATCCCTCAATTAATTACCTTGATGAAAACGTTAATGATTAATTATTGATACACCTTATAGGGGTTTGAATTTTATATATTCCTACTTATTTATTTTTTTTAAATATACTTAACTTGAACTGACTCTCATTTTCTTGAATCTCTTATGAAGGTAATGTATAACAATTTTTAGTATCAGTTCCGCAGGCTGTCGCTTTGAATCTAGTCACAAGTATTAACTTTTTGTTAGTTTCCCTTTTATTATTTTCCAAAAATACTAGTTATTGTAAGCTTTACTATCTAAAAAAGAATGTAATTATGGGAAATGTGTATATTTCGCTAATTATTTCATAAAGAAATGAACGTTTCAACATACATTTCGAGGTATAGAAGATGATATGACCTAATAATTAGACGTAAGTTTGTTAATTTATCAATATACAATCAGTAATAGTTACTACAATACAATACAATTATTTTTATTTTCGAGGATGTTATTAAGAAGAAAACTTAAAAAAAAGTTAACTTTTTGTGACCTAACTCTAAGCAACAACCTGCGGAACTGATACCACAGAATTTTATATAATGTAGAATGAGGTAATAATTTAATTCCAATTTTACGTTATATTAACTTTTTCTTAAAGAAAACACATGAGAAAATGAACCGATGGTTCACAATTTCATCATTATATGTACTAAAGTTTAATAATAATTCCATTAAGTGTAGTTTTTAAAAAGTGACCATACACGGTCAATATTACTGACAGTATTGGAATGACGAAAATACTGAGGAGTCACCCTTCAGTATTTTTACACCATACACGATCAATATTACTGAAGTTTCTGATTTTTTTTTTTATTTTATGTCATTGTCTCCATAAAACTTCAACTTCAAGTATGATACAACTCAAAATTCGGCAAAAAAAAATCATAGAAAAGAAATATCAAATATCTATGTCGTTCCTCAATTAAAAGGCTTCAACCAATACAATTGCTACTGAAGGCTTAATTCAAAAATACCTTAAGCCATTTCGTTTGAAGGTGCGATACATTCAGTCTACAATTAAATCATTATTGTTAAACTTTTTGTAGAAGTGAGTTAGTAGTATATTTATTAATTATTTATTGTTATAAGTTATAAAATTTAATACTTAGTGAACAGAAGAGCATGTGAAGTCTTAATATATGGGAAGTCTTAATATATTTTCTTAAGGATTTTTTTTTATATGAATAAAATTTAATGTAAAATAAAAGGAATTTATTAATATAAACTTTTTATATTAGTTAATTTTCATGTATATGTATATTAATTATATTTCTTACATTAAAAATTATTTATTTTGCATCAATGAAGTTTGGTCTATACCGTCCAAAAAATCTAACAAATATTTTTTTTTTAATAATATACACATTATGTAAAGAAATCATTACATACTATATCATTTATTTATTGCATTTATCAATTTATTTATTCACTCAGTCGCTTAGTATTATGTGATAATTTTTACTTTTACTTATATAATTTTATTTACTTATTTTGGCGTTTTATAAATGCTTTATGATTGGTATTATGTAGGCTTTTGGCCAGATATATATTAATTTTATTTTTCTGTTCATGTTTGTTATTCTTAAGGAACTTAGGACTTAGAATTAGTTTTCTATTGACTTATCGTCGTAATATTATTACATTTTAAACAAATTGGAACTTAACAATATTTCTTAATTATACAATTGCTAATAACATTTAGAAGGTGTTGCCAAAGCGATGTCCAGACGACGAATAAAAGGAAAACTTGTTCTGGGAGTTTCCACTTAGAGTAATTGGAATATTGGTCGGAAGACTCTCCCAAGTTGAGACTTAAATTACTTAACCAAACTGAATATACTTAGAGGCTACTCAAGTTATTACCTAATGGTCTAGTATGATTATTTCTTCTGAAAAATTAATTACTTAAGGCGTTATCCAATTAACAGATGATTTAATAGGTTTTTTATTAGGAGTAATGAACTTCTGTGTGTATTATCCAACAGTTTTTTAGATTGTGAAAGAGAGACAATTGAGTCAATTTCTTATTGCAGTAATTAACGTTCAATGTTCATCAAAGCAGATTAGTTTTAAAAAAAAATGTATTTATCTTTATGGCTATTTTAATAGATTACACAAATTAAACAATAATTTCAAACGTGAAATTAGATATCATTAACTATTAAAATCATTGCTTATTAGGATATTTGGGTATAATAAAACTGTAAATTATAGATTAAATTTTTTTATTTATGAGACTTATGTCTTTTTCCTTAGAATTATTCAATCCTCATCTTAGAATAGAATAGAAAAGTAACTTTATTCTGGGAGTATGTCCCTTTAGAATAACAGATACGAACAGGAAAAAAAAATAAATATTTATCTGGCCAGGAGGCTAAATGTTACAAATCATAAAGCGTGTAATAGTTAGTAAATAAACAGTACAGATTATGACAGGATATTAATCAATTAAAGAGAATAGATAAATCCATAGCTTTATTCGTGAACATTCTTAGTATGTATTTATTCGAGAATAGTTATAACGTATGTTTTTTTTTAACAAAAGAAAAATATTCACGAGTGTTCTAAACTTTTGTTACTGTTTAAACAAATATTAAATACTTTTTATTAGGCTGTTAAATCCTTAAATTTAGATAAAAAATTAAATTTTAATATCAAATTAAAAATTCTCAAGGTAGTATCCTTGGCCCAATCCTTAATACAGTTTATACAGCTGACATCCCAACTCATCCTAATACTATCCTTACCACATATGCTGATAATACATGTGTATTATCAGTCAATACCAATCCAGTTATTGTATCCCAAAGCCTCCAATCCCATATCACTGATCTTGAAGAATGGTGCCAGAACTGGAGAATTAAAATAAATTCTCAAAAATCCCATCAAATCACTATTACCTTACGTCGTAAACCAATGACTTCCTGCCCTTCGGTATCCTTTATTAATATCCCACTTGTGCCTGTAGAACAGATCCGATACTTAGGGTTGCATCTCGACAAACGATTAACCTGGAATCCTCATACAAGACTGAAAAGACAAGAAACCGCTCGCCGTTCAGGCTACTTGCTAGACAAACGCTCTAAGCTCCCAATTAATTACAAAATACTCATCTACATGACCATCATACGACCTATTTGGACTTACGGAGTAGACCTTTGGGGCTCCACTAAGCCATCGAATTCTTCTCGTATCCAATCCCTACAATCCAAAATCCTTCGTAAAATCCTCAACGCTCCTTATTTTGTTAAGAATATAGTAATCCATAACGACCTTAATGTCCCATTTGTTGCTGATTTGGCCCGAACCCGGTATCTATCCTTTCATAACAAACTTCATTCCCACTCAAACCCTCTAGTTTCAAACCTAGCTTCCTCTTCATTTCCCGATAATCACCCTATGCGTCTGAGAAGAAGATGGCCACGTGAGCTTCTTAGTTGAACATGCGATTTGAGTACTACCAGTGGGTAGTTTCTCTACTTGTCATTATGTATCACTCAGCCAATTTACTTGTTATATTACTGTAATATAGTTGTAAATATCAATAAATAAATAATAAATAATAAAAAAAAAATTAAAAATTAAAAGAAAATTTTAAAATCATGAACTTTTAGGATAGGATTTAAAATTTATTATATTATATTAATTAATAATAAATTACGAAGTGGAGTAAGGGGATATATATTTTAGAACTTAAAAAAAAACATTCCAATATGTTTATTTTTTTTTAAGTCACTAATAGTAATGAATTTGCTCTGTAGTATAATGTTGCATGTTGTCGTGAAATTCTATACAAACTTATGATTATTTTAAATTTTATTACTGTATTACTAAATTTAATATTTAGTGATAGATTAGTGTAAAAATATAAATATTTCTATTTATTTGAAAATAAATATTATAATTTTTTTTTAATTCTACGTATTAAATCTTCTATGATATAATATTCACCGTGTATATTGTACGAGTACAATACAGTGTTACTAGCGATGTGTAAGAGTTTCATTGACCCATATAATTTTACGGAAAGGTTACGATCGATTTTAACCTACAACATACTATAAGGACTCTTTTAATAAATATTAAAAAACTATATAATAAATAATTTTTCCTCAAAATAAATTATTGCTGTTTGTTCATTTAACGCCTTTTTGCTAATCGGACGATGCTACATTGGGAGCTCTAAATTTTGCCTATCCAGGTTTAATTAGGATAGGGATTTTTAACGAGTACCTGACATCGTACAGGCTCGGGACCCCCGTTTAACGTCCCTTCCGAAGGACGGCGTAACTAAGGATTTTTTACTCCCTTTAAAATCCTCCACCTGCCGGACTACGAACCCGCGATCTTGGGCTTAGTAGTTTTCAAAATAAATTATGTACATGCTTGTATTTGGTATCTGTGCCTCTATGAGTGTTTTATCCAATATTTTACCCTGTCTATTTGTTAAAAAATAAATATAAATATTTCTTCCTTTGGCTTCCATGTTTTTTCACCGACCTGCTCGATTTTGTTTTTATCAAGTATGAGTTTTCCTGGAATACCTAAAGGTTCATATTGATTTCTGAAGCCTTTAGCGCACAGGAATTAGAAATAAAGTTACAAAAAGAAGCTTTTACGGTTCAAAATTATGATGGACGGATCATTCGCCGTTGTTTTCAGATTTCTCCTATCTACCCAGATATACTTCATTGATATTGACATAATTTAACAAAAACGTATCTAAAAGCTGCCTGTATTGGTTAATCGGAAGGTATCTATACTCTTACGCGACAACTACCGGAGAATCTAAACGAACTTGGTTACAAATTTCTCCCACACTCATCTCATTCGCCACACTTATCCCCAACTGATTTCTGTTCAGAAATTCATTCTCGACATACGTTCCTATTTTCCCTATTTATATGGAGGTGTTTCCTGGGCCCTAAAACACATCGCAGCAGACTCCAAAGTATGGAATTGAGGTTTCTGCGGAAAGTAGAGGGGAATACCAAGAGGGACCTGATACAAAACAGAAGATACGGACTGCACTCAAAATTGAACCACTCAATCAGCTAATTGAGAATGGACAGCTCCGATGGTTCGGCCACGTAATGAGGATGGGTGACTGTCGGTCAGCTGAGAAAGCTTTGGAAGCTAAACCAACAGGAAAAAGACTTAGAGTGACTTGGGAGAATCATCTCCAAAATATCCTGAAAGAAAAAAGGATTGGATGGGCAGATGCCAGGAGAGCAGCCCTTGACAGAGGCAGGTGGCTCTTTGGTACACTGCAAGCTAGAAGATATAACAGAATAAGAAGAAGATTTAATCACAAAACACTGAATTTTTCAGTTCTTGGACTCAAAATCTGAAAAATGAATATTTTGAATAAAAATGTTTCATTTTCATTAAGTGTTGTATGAAACCCTCCTTTCACATGCAACGACCCAATAGCATTATTCATATTGATTACCTTTTATTTTCGTATTGCTTGTTTTGTTCTTTTATTTAATTATTAATTATTTTAGAACTTCCCATCGACTGTTGGAACAACCAAAACTTTTGTAATCCGATAAATAGGACTAAATATTATTTGTCTCTCTCTGGGTATTATTTATAATAAATATAATAAAGTTCGGAAGCGGATCTTTTCTTTGTTGAAAGAAGTCTGACCCGAAGTAAATGGTTGATTCGATTTGTAAGCGATGCCTAATAATCCTTCATTACATTATATATAAAGTTTTAATCTCCTAAACTTGTCGAGTAAACAGTTTGTAATCGGTAAGCCTTGGGAAGGAGAGAGAAGAAAGGGGATAAAGTCTCTATCGTTTGACAAAGACAAAGTTGTGAGGTATTAAGTCCCCCCAAGCCCTGGGGAGGGCCGCAGTTTTCATTTCTTCTGCCGGCTTCGGCTGCTTCGAGGGGGGACTTCAGGGGGGGGGGCGAAGTAACTGATGACTGAAAAAGGTCCCTTCGCTCTTAGTCTTCTTCGCTTGTCCTTAATATTTTCACTCCCCTTTCGGACTTGTCATTATTGGTAAACTTATTTGTAATTTATAAACTAATATAATAATAATTAACTCCCTTGCTAACTAAGGCTATACAAATTCGCAGGGGAATTTACCAAGGAGATTCACTAAGTCCTCTCAGGCATATCCTCCTAAGCAGAAATATTGGTTAGCCGTCCAAACATTGGGTAGATATGTTATAAGTCATAAAATAAGAATCAGCTACAGTACATGATGAAATTCGTCTCAATATTCAGTAACTCCATCTATATGTCTTTTGGTACAGAAAAGTGCTCTACACTTAACATTAGAAAATGAATCACAATATTAATAAGGGACAGAACACCTATGCAACATAGTTCAGGAGCATCTTGAGGCACCAATCGCTGGGAAAATTTTAAAAATATCTAGGCATCCAGCAAGCTATAAAAATGCCCAAGAAAGACTGCAGCTAATTCTTAAAAGTCTCCTTAATGGAAGAAATAGAATCAATGCCATAAATACATGGGCAATACCATTCGTAGCATATAGTTTTGGCATAATTAATTGGTCAACAACTAAACTCGTCATTCATGTCGAACACAATTACATGAATCTTTTTACTGGAACTGTTAAGTAATGCGAAGATAACCGTTCCATCCAGATATCAAGTTTAACATGAGCTAATTTCAATGGAATATTCATTCAGAAAGCAAGTAAAATCCATGGAAGAGTACTTTATTACAAGTACATCGCCAATAACCTGCAAGAGACAATTGGACGAGGATTACACAGCCCTCAATCTGAAGGACCCTATCCATGACATTACTGATGAGTATCATCACTACGAGACGATTTGGAAGGAGAAAGAACTACATGGTTGAATTTACCATCAATTACAACTACATCAGCCTGAGATTGATTGTGAACTCTCAGATGAATGGTGAAAGATATAGCAACTGAGAAACCGAAGTTACTTGATAAGACATCAACTAAATATTTTCCATGGTAAAATTTCATGTTAATAGAACTTTTTTGTAAATTAACTATATTTTAACTCCTGGAAACAATACGTGGGTATATTTAAACATTTTTTTTATATTTTAAATATTATTTTTGTTTATGTAGGTTACGTATTTTTTTTTATTTCATTTTTTTGCAATTTCCTTAAATTGAAAAGGTAGCATTAGATGAAGCCCTAATAATGCCTCATCTAGACTTTAAGCGTCTTTGAGTGGCTTCTTCAGTATCCATTTTGAAGCAATCTATCCTAATCCCTTTGCCTTAGGTAAATCGTTTTTTGATCTATTTTCAATTTTTATGGCAATGCCATAATGCACCTTTATCCTTTGAAGGTTTTTTAGTACAACATACCCGATGTAAAACTTATTTTAATATTCGGTATCTGTTCCGCAAGTTGTCGCTTCGAATTGAGTTACAAGTTTTAACTGTTTATTCGGTTAATTTTAATATTTTCCAAAAATACAAGTTATCGTGAACTTAAGTATGGAAAAGAGAATGTAATGGTGGTTAATGAATAGATTTCTATAATCAATTCATCAAAAAATTAAAGTTTCAACTAAAATTTTGAAGTATATATGCTGTATGTTTGTTGAAACATTCATTTCTAGATGAAATTATTACAGAAGTATACAAATTTCCTATATTATATTCTCTTTTTCATGCTAAAGCTCATAATTATGTTTTTTGAATATATCAAAAGGGGAACGAATGAAAAAGTAAAACTTGTGTTGTGGGGTGTAAAAAACCTTTAAGTCCAAAATTCATTTCATTTCATATATTTATTAGACACAAATCATTGTCATTTTCAATACATAACTATCTCATCAGTCAAGAAGTATAGAATTTTTCTGCAAAAAATATAAAATTGAAAGAAATCAACAATTAGAAACTCAATATTACAAAAACAATCTCAACTATAACAATTTTGGCACTTTACACACCAGAACAAAATATAAAATTAAAGTCCAGTACCCTTGACGCTAAACTTGTTGTGACTCAACTCGAAGCGACAACCTGCGGAATAATTACCGAATATTTAATTTAATTTATAAAAACAGCTGATATCCCACCCCATCCAAGCACTGTCCTCACTACTTTCGCTGATGACACATGTGTGTTATCAGTTAATAAGGATCAATCTCTTCAATCCCATATCTCACACCTACAAGAATGGTGTCAAAATTGGAGGATTAAAATAAATCCTAACAAATCCCATCAAATTACCTTCACCCTTCGTCGTAAACCTACGAATTCCTGTCCTACTGTATCGTTTAATAATATTCCACTGAACCCTGTCGAACAGATACGTTACCTAGGACTCCATCTGGATAAACGTCTCACTTGGAATCCTCATACAAGACTGAAAAGACAAGAAACTGCTCGACGTTTTCGCCTACTTCAACACTTACTGGACAAACGCTCTAAGCTACCAATTAATTACAAAAGACTCATTTACATGACAGTCATCAGACCTATTTGGACATACGGAGTTGAGCTTTGGGGCTCTACTAAACCATCCAATTCATCTCGTATCCAATCCTTACAATCCAAAATCCTTCGTAATATCCTCAATGCTCCTTATTATGTCACAAACAAACTCATCCATCATGATCTTAATATCCCATGTGTTACTGATTTGGCCCAAACTAGATACCTATCCTTCCTTAACAAGCTCTATACGCACTTGAATCCGCTAGTCTCTCAGCTTGCTTCCCATACTGTTCCTGATAACCCTCCGAGGCGTCTGAAAAGAAGATGGCCTCGAGATCATCTACTATAGAACTTTATTGGAGTGCTACCGATGGGTAGTTTCTCCACAAGTGTTTTCATGTCATATTCTACATTTTTGCACATTTACTTGATATAATACCATTATAGTTGTAAATATCATTGAATTAAATAAATAAAGAAAAAATAATATATAAAAATAATGCAAGTATGTAATACGATTAAGATATATCTCGTAGTTATCATCTTAGACATCTCTTTCTAACATACAATACAATATCAACAATTTTCATTTCACCGTTGGAATGCCTGACCTCAATTTTTTTTATTACATTTTTAGAGTCCGTCTGTAAAATGGTTAAGTGGTTACTGTCAGTCAAAATTTGTTCTTTTACTGTCAATTCTCTTCACTAAAATACCAGGAAAACGATAAAAGGGAGTTTTCCCCGACATTCATCGTTTGATTCGGTTATGTGGAAGAATGATTGACATATGTTGAACTCATCTCAGTTGATCCGACGTTTCGAAAATAGAAATTTAATTTACTGTTGCTTCATCGAATATACTCTTAAACAATATAAAACAAGTTTATATATGTTATTTAACGTCACTTTATGCTGCTATGGCTAATCGGACGATTCTACTTTGTGACGTTTGCCTCTTCAGATATAATTAGGTATGGAATCATTAACGAGTAACACCGCACAGCCTCTGGGTTACCACTTTACTTCCCCTCCGAAGGACGGATTTCCTGGAACTACTACTTAATAATTTCGGAGCGGAGTGCCTCAGTGATAAAGAGCTGAGTTGCCGTGCCAAAGATCCTGGTTCAAGCTTCAAATACCGATATCTGGCAGACATTTATGTAATCTGTTAGTAGCCGGAGGTGGAACCTATGTGATCTAGGACCCTATGTGGCTCACCCAGCCTCTATAAAGTGGGCTCCCAAAATAATGGAGAAAATTTGGCTGATGAGCGTGATCTAGGGCAAATCACTTCCCTGCACAGCCGTTGACTTAGAAACAGTACAGTCTATATAATGTAGTGAACCCCAGGTCCTTTACCGGTATTAGTGGTACAGGTTTTTTACATGTATTTTTTTAGCGTTCAACACAATAAAATTAAGAATTCAAGCGCAGTAATTGTTTGCCTTTTTTTTATGTTTAAATTATTGTAACATTTTCTTTTTTTGAAACATTCCCTACGACATTATTTCGGTAATCGACGCTCTATACTTAATATCGTATAGTATCTAAGAAAGATGTATTATTTCTTTTTGATTAACGATGATTAACCCATAATAACTAGTTGGCCAAATGGGACATTTGTATTTCACTCCAAAATTTCCTAGTCGATTGCAGAATTCCGTGCGAGCGTATCGCAATTCGTCCTAATTACTTGCCGAAACTAAAAAAGTTGTTTCGCCTTTTTCGTTTTGTTTCTGTTTTTCTTCTCTTCATATCTCGGCTAAGTCCCTCTTCAACTTAACTGAGATAAGAGGGGCTTTAATAAGTTCCCCTTCGACTCCTCCATTCCTTCCGCTGGCTCCTTGCATGTCTGCAACGATAGCGATGCATTGGGATTATTAGGTTTGCACTTATCTTCACTAATCTAGGTTAAGTCCTATCTGGGCCCTTCCTAATGCAGGCTAAGCGTGCAGTTTAACCGGAGTAGACAAATGGCGATGGCTTGAAAACAGCAGTGATAAGAACTCCTTCCAACTTGAACAGGTGACCAACTTGTTCAACACAAAATTAATATAGTGGTATACATTATTTATTACTAGATTCGGGTGTTACTCAAGTGTTACTGAATAACCATTTATTTCGTAGTTTATCGGTAATTATTCCGCAGGTTGTCGCTTCGAGTTGAGTTACAAGTTTTAACTTTTCATTCGCTTCCCTTTTTTCCCAATATACAAGATCGTGAGCTTTAGTACGGAAAAGAGGATTATTGGAAATTTATATACTTCGGTAACCACTTCATCTAGAAATGAACGTTTCAACAAACATATATCATCTATACTTCAAAAAGTTGGTTGAAACCTTTATTGATTTCTGAAATTAGCAATTACAATAATTACATTCTCTTTTCTATACTAAAGCTCACGATGACTTGTATTTTCGGAAAATATTAAAAATGAAACGGATAAACAGTTAAAGCATTTAACATAACTCGAAGCTACAACCTGCGGAACTGGGTATCCCAGTGTATAGAGCGCAGAGTTGCTATGGGGCTCACCCGGGCATTTTAAAGCCATTGAAAGCCCGGACCATTCTGAAGTTCCTTCTTAAATGAAGAACGTCCTCCAATAACATCCTGAGAGACCTCGAGCTCTTTAATGTCCTTTTTAGACTCCTTAACCTCGTGTTGACCATTTTTAGATTGTCAAGATACGTTGATACCCTTTTGATCATGGTTGAATTCATTTTTTGTAAGTACCCATTGAACTGAATTCTTTGTTTTCTTATTATTTCTGCAATAATTTTATTTATTATATATTTTTTTCTCGATCGATTACGTTTGTTAAATACTGAAAATAGAATTATAGATATGTGTATATGCTTTTAGTAAAACGGTTTGAAAGAAGTTGAGGAAGGAAATGGTTTTGTTATTGGTTCTATCGGGGATAGTAGTAGCTTACTAAACGAGAATTCGCCGGAGCGGACAACATATGTGACAGATTTGATTCCCCGGCAGGATTAGTTGGGGGTGGGGAACGATATATTTCTGTTAAATAACTGCAAATTTAACTGTTGTCCAAATCAGTTTATAGCGGCTAATAAATGAGGAAAGTTGGTGGGTGTTATTTAGCTGGGCTACTTGCTCGCCGAGTACACTCTCCTGCCAATTGTAACTTCTCTCCCTCCTCGGGCATAATTAATGTAAAGCGAAAATATCGTTGTGGGGAACGAAGTATGTTCCCTCCCTTCAATTTATTCTGTCTCTAATTATAAAATTAGTTAACATATTTAACTTAAACTTTTTACATAACTTAAAAAAAAATGTATTTAATTAAATACTCCATTTCATCATTTTATGTTATTTGAAAAAAAAAAATATCATAACATCCTGCGTAGAGTCCTGGAGTTAGTACTTGCTAGAGACTATACTCTTTCTACTACAACGGTTGTGCATTTGAGGCGATTTTTCCCCAAAACCGCCAAGTTTTTTCCCAAAATTAAAGAAACCCGCTTATAGATCCTGGTTGAGCCCGAGCAGGATTTGCAGATCCCATAGGGTCCACCGTGGGTATTAACAGACTAAATAATTTATTTATCACAGCTGGATTTGAGCCTTCAGCACAGGAACTCACCATCATATATTGTTGCAAGATATTGCTACAATTTTATATTCGACTTATTTACTAAAGTGCTGCAGATTTTCCAATTTTACAAAGTTTACCGATTTTTTTTTTTTTTATCTCGAATTAGCCACTATGATCTTCGTTCCTTCAACTCTCTACTTCTTTATTTCGCCTTTACTCCCAAATCTCCTTCATTAATTTGCACTATTTTTCACCTTCCTCTTTTTCGTACAAGCGGCCCCCGTCCTCTTAGGCGCTTTCTTCATATATTAAGGTTCAAAATCCTAGAATTCTACTGTAGAGATGATACCTATGTAATATATTTTGGACTAACTTTAGCTCCTCCATGCCTTTTTCTACTTCTGCAAACCATGTATTTTTTAAGTTTAGCTTTTTCAAATCTTTAAATACTTTTCCAGTGAATTGCTTGGTTTCCATTACATAAAGAATGAAAATTCGTCTTTTCCTCATTGCATCTCTGATTTTCCCTATCCATTTTTTAAAATCATCGTTGCGGCCTCTTGTATTCGTTTCCAACAGTGACTCCAAGATTATTCTTTTATTTTGATTAATTATTAATGAATGTCATTGTTTTAAACAATAACAAATATTCACTTATACATACGTGCAATGCGTCACGCATGAGTTTTCTCTCATTAAGCAGTTTGTACGGTCTGAGTTTCTCCTCCTTGTCCACAAACCGGAATGCCTAAGTAAACGTAATTAAAGAGATAGGATCTATGGGACTCAAATAGGCCTCTGAAGTTAGGCCTCGATAAAGAACAAACCACACAGTGGGTAATTAACTCTCAACTGACAAATAACCGTCCGAGGGTAGGCCAAACGGTATATGGGAGAATTGTGTAAAGACAGAGCTCTAAAGGGAGTGAACATCCAAATAATAATAAACTTATTATTGACTTTAACTCAAGGCTGGATGTAATATTTATTTATATTTTATCGCTATAATAAAAAGGAGTAAATATTCATTCGAACCTCATCTGATATTATAAATCATTAGTGGGTCATCTTATTGATTAATTTTTTATTGCAGATTGTAGCGTAATTATCCATTTACGATGAACAAAGGCTCCATAAGCATATAAAATTTATGTAAGTGTTACTGATTATGGAATCGAGAATAAAGAATAACTTCTTGGAATTATTTAGGATCATTTGCGAAAGAACTATTAGTATTAATATTACTTAAAATAATTAATTTAATTAATACTTGTTTTATTTAAATTCTCATTACTTAAAATGAAATAAAGGAGTCATAACATATAACAGTGTATATAAAAAACAAAACAAAACGAAATACTCCTCAAAATGTACCAAAAAAATGATTAATTTATTTTATTTTTTAAATTTATTTATTGATATTTACAACTGTATTACAATAATACATCAAGTAAATATGCTATGTGATACATAATGACATGAGTTAATGGCAAGTAGAGAAACTACCCACTGGTAGTACTCAAATCACTAGTTCGACTAAGAAGGTCACGTGGCCATCTTCTTTTCAGACGCCTCGGAGGATTATCGGGAATCGAAGAGGAAGCTAGGTTTGAAACTAGAGGGTTTGAGTGGGAATGAAGTTTGTTATGAAAGGATAGATACCGGGTTCGGGCCAAATCAGCAACAAATAGGACATTAAGGTCGTTATGGATGACTTTATTCTTAACAAAATAAGGAGCGTTGAGGATTTTACGAAGGATTTTGGATTGTAGGGATTGGATACGAGAGGAATTCGATGGCCTAGTGGAGCCCCAAAGCTCTACTCCGTATGTCCAAATAGGTCGTATGATGGTCATGTAGAAGAGTCTTTTGTAGTTAATTGGGTGGTTAGAGCGTTTTTCTAGTAAGTGTTGAGGTAGCCTGAAACGTTGAGCGGTTTCTTGTCTTTTCAGTCTAGTATGATGATTCCAGGTTAATCGTTTGTCGAGATGCAACCCTAAGTATCGGATCTGTTCTACAGGCACCAGTTGGATATTATTAAAGGATACTGAAGGGCAGGAAGTCATTGGTTTACGACGTAAGGTAAAAGTGATTTGATGCGATTTTTGAGAATTTATTTTAATTCTCCAGTTTTGAGGCCATTCTTCAAGATCAGTCATATGGGATTGGAGGCTTTGGGATGCAATAACTGGATTGGTGTTGACTGATAATACACATGTATCATCAGCATACGTGGTAAGGATAGTATTAGGATGAGATGGGATGTCAGCTGTATAAACTGGATAAAGGATTGGGCCAAGGATACTACCTTGAGTGGTTAATATTGAAAATTCGTAATTATGTTTGTTTTTTTAACCTAAAAAAAAACAACTAAGCCGTTAATAGCCACGAAAGGTCTTTTTTACAGTACGTGATCGAGACTGTACTGTTTTTGTACTACGGCAGAAAGGTGATTAGTTCTAGATTACGCTCAAATGCCAGGATTTTTCCCTGAATGGTACCCACTTAATAGGGCCTGTTCGAGCCCCAGAAGGGTCTCCAGATCCCACTGGGTCTATCCCCGACAGTTGATTGCGTGAATAAATTAGCTGCTACAGCCGGATTTGATCCTAGACCTTACCACTGAACTACCAGCTTCACCTAACTTAATTTCCTAATACTTTAAACAATTAACAATTACATTTAAATATTGTTTTAAGTTTTTGTAGAAATCGAGTTGGGCAGCTCAGTGTTTACGCCTTACTTCTTTTTAACTTTTATTCACTTAATTATTAACTAATGTTTCTGATCATACTGACTTACCTAACCGTTCGGGCAGTTCCGTTGTTGAGGTTTCATCCTAAGAAGGATTTTGTTTTACTTCTCTGACGTTCCAAGTCTCATCCATATCACTTAAAGTTTTTCTTGCACCATTAACTTTTTTCAAGCAATGGGGGTTTTCCGTTTTCTCTCCACTATGTGCTGAAACAGTTAAACGGAAATTAATTAATAATTTTGGTTATTTGATTCTGAAATTTCCTATCATTAAAATGTTGAATGACCAATTCACTTTCTTTGAATTTTGTGTGCGCTACCATCATTTAAATAAGTTCAAATATCCGGTAGATTTTACTCTTTAAGAGTTAAAAGAAAAAAACCGTACTTGGAGTGTACTGTTTCATGGCAACGGATGTGCAGGGAGGTGATTAGTCCTAGATCTCGCTCAACCGCTAGGTCTTTCCCCCTTATTTTGGGTACCCACTTGATAGGGGCTGGGTGAGCTCCAGGAGGGTCCTAGATCCCATATGACTGGTAACAGAATAAAAACATGTCTTGCCCGCAGCGGAAATAGAACCAAGATTTTTGGCATGGCACTCTGTGCTCTACCACCGAGCAACACCGCTCTTTTAAGAGTTTAACTAAAGTGAAATAGTTTAAGGTTAACGAATATTGTGAAAAACGAAGGGTTTTTACTGTGAGATTTGTGATAAACAAACGTTTTTTATTTGTATTAATAAATCCTTATTTATTTTTATTTGCTTATTCACAAAGGATAAATTACTGAGTAATAAAAATGTTTATGTACGTTGTAACCCTTCCTCAGAAATACCATAGGCGTTATTTTTGTGGCAGAGCCAAACAGCATACGAGGTAGCCATACGTTTTTATTTCTCCCGCCGCTAATGAATTAAGGCTAATTACATTTTTCTTCATTACGATATGAGAGAGAGGCGAGGTATTTTTGCAAGCCCTAGATAGGAACGGGGACCGGGCCCAAGGCTGCTAATTGAAAACTGAGCCTTGTGCAAACAGAGAGCAGTAGCTAGGAAATGAGCCGGCTTAGGATCTCCTTCCCGAAATATCAACCCGTATACTCTTCTCCCGATCTCAACTCTTGTCTAAGTTGGAAGAAATCTAGGCCATTGTGTGGAGAATAGGTATAAATAATCGATAAAAATTGGTTCAAAAGTAGCTTTAAATCGATTCTTTAGTGTTGATAGCTCTTTTCGTAGCCCAGGAACAGTGGTTTGCCTGGAGAACGGCTGCACAAGATAGAGCCCAATGTAGAAGAATTATTGATGAGACAAAATCACTCACTCAAATTCAGGTTCTGAAAATCCTCGGTATAGTGAAAATTTAGTGATTACTAAACAGCGGGCAGGGTTTCGAAATCCATGAAGCAGTCCATGAACATTTTATATCTAACACTATATCATCCTAAAATCCTTTTTTTATCCTGTAGCAGTACAATCCATGATTGTCTAGGAATCAGTATGTGGTGGAAACTGTACTGTTTCAAGGATAACGGTTCTTAAGGTGGTGATTTAAACTATAACACTCTCAACCACCACGTTTTTTCCCCAATTAAGGGTACCCACTTCATAAAGGCAAGTGTAAGTCCCAGGAGAGTTGCCAGATCCCTTAGAGTTCATCTTCGGCTGTTAATAAATTGAGTGTTTATAAATAATGTTAAGTGTTTAGTCGTTTTAATTTTGTTAAGTAAGAAGATCATGTAAAGAAATTATTGCATTATTACAGTTGTTATTGATTTATCTATTCTCTTTAATTGCTTATTATCTTGTCAGGATTCGTACTTTTTACTTATTTAATACCTTTTTTCTTTTTTTTTACTTTTTTGTCACTTTATGATTTGTATTATGTAGCCTTCCGTCCAGATATATATAATGTTTCTTTTTCTGTTCATGTTTTTAGCCTAAAGGGCTTAGTCCCAGAATAAAGTTACTTTTCTGCCACAGAAGGGTT
Organism: Troilus luridus; assembly: GCA_964056705.1. NCBI lineage: Eukaryota > Metazoa > Arthropoda > Insecta > Hemiptera > Pentatomidae > Troilus > Troilus luridus. The sequence goes on along the minus strand of OZ057417.1, from coordinate 43,654,074 downwards.
GAACCAGGAACCTTCAGGACGGTTACTAAGCGGGCCCATTCACAGCTTTTAGATATAGAAGTGTTTAAGCGATAATGATTAATTACAGAATCGCTTTATACCACTTCCTTAGTGTGCATAGCTCTTTTCGTACCCAAGGATCAGCCGAGACTTTCTGAGAAAACGAAACATTCAAAGAGGCCCAATAGTTTATTTATTCAATACAGTAGAGCCTCGATTATCTGAACTGGCTTCGTAGAAAAGTCTACACCACCAAGAAAATAAGTTTGGAGTGTGCTTTCTCTGTAATATAAAAATCCTGTACCACTACAACCCGTAAATGGGTCTAGGGTTCAGTACATGGTAGAGAATGTACTGTTTCATGGACAACGGTTCTGCAAGGAGGTAACGTCCTAGGTCACGCTCAACCGCCATTTTCCCCCTTATTTCGGGTACCCTATTTTGATTATATTTTATAGAGACTGGGTGAGCCCCAGGAGGGTCCTAGATCCTATATGATCCATCTCCCGCTGCAAACAGACTAAATAAAAGTCATGGCCTGCAGCGGGATTTGAACCAGGATTTCCGGCATGGCAACTCATTGCTCCACCAATTAGCCACTCTGCTCCCCATACTTACTTTCTAATATACTTAAAAGAATTAAAAACTTCACTGCTATGAAGAGTAAGTCAAGATTTAACCAAACTAATATCACAACATTCTTTGTGCCCAATCTTGATAGGTGTTGCTAAGTACGTGCATATTTTTATTGGTGTTATTATTTTAAGCTGCGTACGACACAATAACGTAGTGGTTCTTTTTACTTGATACATTTACGGTCAACCATTTTCATATTGGAAGGGACGTAAAATGGGGGGGGGGGCTACTATGATCAAGATCGCAGGTTCGCAACTCGGCAGTTGGCCCTAGGACTTTTAAAGGGAGTAAATAATCCCTAGTTATGACCTTCTTCGGAAGGGACGTAAAATGGGGTTTCACAGCCATACCTGGATAGACAAACTGTAGGATTCCCACTGTAGCATCGTCTATTTAGCTATTGCTGCTTAAAGGGGCATTAAATGAATTAATAAACAGCCATGCACTTCTGAACAATGAAGGTACTACGGCGCTAAGTGTAACTTTTTTTTTAAATTGAGAGATGAGAAAGTGAAATATGTTCATCTATCAGATAATGACCCACTTTTGCAAGTTTATCAAACTCCCATAATACAAGTTACCGTCTGGGGCTATTGGCAGGATTCCAAATTTATGAAGCGATTACAAAGCAATAAACAAAAATCTATTTCCACTTTTATCTCGATCATTTCGATATGATTTTCGCAACAGCCGCGTGTCAAAAGGGCTTTTGAAGATCGTTTCTTCGGAGCTATTTGTAAAATCGTTCGAAGGGGAAGTGAAGAAGGGGCGACAGATGTTAGGAGATGAAAAAGTGATAGAGGAAGAGAGAGAGAGGGAGAGAGAGAGTGAGGGGAGGAGAGATGCCTGGGAATTGGCCAAATCAGAAGATAGCCAGGAAGGACCATGCTCGGGCGGGGAATTATGCGAGAGAGGGTGACGGGAGATAAGAAGAGAACTCCCGGCCGCTGGGAAATAATTTAGCCCGGCTATCGACCCGCGATAGGGACCATCCAGTGTAGCTTATTTATGGCAGATCTGTCAGCACCCACCATCCCTCACCCCCAGGCTTCGGATCTCCTCCTCCAGAGGCTGGATTTACCACCGCTCTCGGCCTCTTCATCTATATCTAGCCGCTGTTTATGTTAAATTATCCTTCTGAGGTTACATTTATCCTCCAAGATAGCAGGGTGGCTCGCTGATCACGCGTTAAGGAAGACACAAGAGGTCGAATAAAAAAAAAAAGTTTTAAAACAACCAATGAAGGGTCTTGGTGGTAAGTGGAGGAGACTATTATTTCTAGGATACGGTTGTGCAGGGAGATGATTTGTCCGAGATAACACTGCTAGAGGGTGGGTGAACCCCAGGAAGGTTTCCAAATTCCATAGGATTTATTTCTGGATGTTAACTGATTAAATAAGTTATCTGCCACAGCCGGATTTGAACCTGGGTCCTTCGGCACGGCAACTCAGTGCTCTACCACTGAGCTTATATTAAGTTTAATATCACTAAAAGAAGGGCACATTTAAGAAGTCTAAGTGCAGCTCATCTAACATCTTTACTTGTCTCTATTTGATGGGTTTTTAACGGTTGATGTGAGATGTGCCTCACCTTGCCTTCTTTGATATGTTTTAATGTGCGTCCTGACAATGGCTGAGTTGGAGAAAGGTTAGTTAGTTTTTCCAGTATTTTTAGGAGTTTGCTTATTGGTTTTTAGCCAATAGTATTCTTAATTCATTATTTTATATTATTTATTTCTTGTTATTATCTTATTGGTGATTATTATTTTTATTAATATTTTTCATATTATATTTACATTAGGTTCTATTTAATTTTTGTATGTGTTAGATGTATTTCCTGTGTTACTTATAAGTTTAATTAAACAGACCAACCGATGCAATGATACAATGATTTCATTGTAACTAAATTTTATGAACATGGAACACACAATAATTGCAATAGTTTAACATACCTCTACATCCTAGACAGGCTTTTAGTTGTGGTTTCGTACCTTTTAGAAACTGTACTTTTTCTAAGCCAACGATTGTGCAGGGAGGTTTATAGGTCGATATGAAGCTCAACTGTTCTTCCATGTAAGGCTATACACTTTATATAACAAAACTTCTCAGTACTATATACCAATTCTGATTGTATAATAAAGAAGATGGGATTATGTTAAAAATCTAAGAAAATATTTATATTACTATTTCTTGGTGGTGGAAATTACCCAATTATGTTGTTTCCTTTTGTTTTTTTGGCAAGCTAACAAAAGAATATACACGGTTCTGAATTATTCCTGTTATAGTAAGTTTATGAGCACTTCATAACTTGGGGCAGGTTTAATTCGAATTAAAAAGAAAAATATCACCTCATGAGGGAACACAGGAATGTTGGTTGAGCTTCAAACGGAGTTAACATATATTCCTGTATACTTTAGGAATTCCAGGTTAAATATTGTTGTGGAAATCTGGCGTTAAGAAACCGGAAAGGCAGAATGCATATTGTTCCCTGAATAAAATTGAGTTGGTATACACCAAAAAACAAAATAACTTCCTCTTATTTGTTTGTTACAATGTATTAACGATTATAATATGGAATATTATTGGACAATTTGATTTCATATTTCAGTTATATTAGACTTTAGGAAAAAGAACGAAGATTGTTTTTAGAGTTCAAATTAATATTATGTACTATAAAACTAAGACAGATTAACATGTTCATCAATACATTTTATTGCTGTACCTTAATATAATATCACGGTATTGTGGTTAGCATAACATCTTCTATACTGCTATATTTGGAAAAGTAGTGGGTCACATATTTGTGACAGAAATGAAAATTTGCCAAAATGAAAAAAATTGCGAAGGCTTCAAAATGAAAAAAAGGGCAAAGAAGGTTGGACGAATTTGTACAGATGATCAAAAGAAACGTACTTGTGAACGAATGAAAGAATATTCAAGACAAAGAAAACTCCAGTAGAGGGAAGGAAAGAAATAAAGTTATAACTTGATCTGAAGTGGCCGATACGAAATTTAAAAACATATAGTAGATAATAATTGCTGTAGACATAATACTGTTTCCAGCCAATCTGAAGTCAGTTACGTGACTTGTGTCTCAAAAAGGGCGGGAAACTGGATGGTTAAGCTTAAGAAAAAAAAAACCTATACCACTACATCCCGAGAACGGGTCTGGGTTCAGTACATTGAAGAGACTGTACTGTTTCACGGACAACGGTTGTGAAGGGAGGTGAAATGTCCTAGATCACGCTCAACGATGGTCACGCAAACCTCTGGCAGCTAACATATTAAATAAAAAACTTGGCAGCAGCGAGATTTGAACCAGGACTTTGGGGATGTCACCTCAGTGCTTTACCACTGAGCCACTACGCCCCCTGTTAAGTGAAGGTTAAAATTCAAATTTCCCGCCATGATGTCATCACACTTGATCAAATCCTGGCTTCTGATTGCCTGTGTATCCCAGGTTCCTCAATTCTGATCAACTTATAAACAAACATATTGCAGACAAGTATTCATACTAGGATACAATCCTGGGTTGTGAAATAATGTTTTAAAAAATAGATAGTAAAAATGAAACAAAATTAAGTAAAATGACAGTTGAGGCGTTGACATGGAAAATAGTAGAAACAAAAATATATCCTTTTTATTTATTATTTATTGCATAGAGAAGTTATTAATTAATTGTAGCAATATTACAAAAAAAGGAATAAGTCAAAACTTGGAATGGTTTGATTTCTATAAACGGTGGTAGTTTCTTTTTTCCAGTTGAAACTTCCATTTTTAGTTGCTAAAACAGTTTTTTCCTTCTCCAGTAAAATCACTTTTTCATGAATAACAACTTTTTCTATCACAAAGCCTCAATTCGAATCGGATACTGGCTTCTCAGAATAACGAAAAAAACATTTTCTAGAATTAAAGGACAATTTAAAAAAATATTCAGTTTAAATAAACGAATCTCATTATAAGTTAAATAATCTTTTTCCTGTTCGTTAAGGTTTACACGAAAAATAAAAAAAATTCTGAAGTTCCTTCCCTCATAAAAAAAAATAAAAAATTAAACAGACAATCATGAGGACTGAGGACTGCCGACAAAATGGATGAAAACTCAAGACTTTGAAATAACTTTGTTTCCTTTTTTTTTAATTTCTAAATAAATTCTGGTCTGAATTATTTAAATAATTAAGATTAGTCTGGTTTTCATAAATATTGACACTCCAAGCTGTAATTATATACATTTTCAAGTAGTACGTTTATTATCAGAACATATGATGGGCTGCAGAAACTCAATGGAAAATATCAATAGTTTAATTGAAACAATATTTATATTATTTATATCTTGTATTTGTATTTGCATAGATTTATTTTCAGTTTTAACATAATTATCATTAGGGAAACCGAAAAGTTTAACTAGTTATTGATGTTTTAAGTTAAAAGTAGGATCAATTGCACAACTAATAAACAATTTTTTTGTTAAATATAATTATTTTTATATCTATGGAATTCTAACCTTTAAACTAAAGTTGATTGAAAGAAAATGTATAACTCGTGCAGAGGCAGCTAGGCGTCGCCAGCCTCGAGCATGCTGCTGACGCGAAGCTACAAAGTTTATCCCCTACCAAAAGTCGCAAAAGAGGTTTTCACTTAAAAAATTAATTATTCTTGGTGTGTTATGTGGTGCACGCTGAGTTAAATTTATTACCGGGCCCATCCCTGGCTGTTAAAAGATTACAGATTAGAAAACAAATAAAAATATATAAATATTCTAAAAAAATATATAATTATTCTTACATAAATGGAATTCTAAAATTTAAATTATACTTGATTAAAATAAAATGTATAACACATGCCCAGGCCGCCAGGTATCGCCAGTCTCGAGTATGTTGCTGATCCACAAGTTTACCTCCTACCAAAAGTCGTTAAACGCGTTTAAAGAAGTTTTCCTTTAAAAAAATATTTCTATTAATTGTTTATCTAATAGCCAGGAGTCGTATCAAAATCAGACAAATCCGTTCTCTTCACCGATCCTATATCCCCGAGTTCTCGCAATTTTTGCGATGTATACACGGGGAAGAATGTTCATTGAAAATTACTTAAATTAGGATCATGTATTATATATTCTCTATAATTTATTTGTATTAATTGTTATTTTGATGGTGATTATTTTTAAATATTTTTATTTTGAGAGAAAAGCTTTGCCCTAGCCGGGATACCACCCCTGGTAGCTCAGTAGTTTAGAGCACTCCACCGGAGAGGCTGACGACCCGGGTTCAAATCCCGGCCAGGGCAAAGCTTTTCACTTAAAAATATTTCATTTTTCAAAAGGGATAAACCAATATGCACAGAGTCCAGATAACCTAATTTTGGAAAATAGCGTTGGTATGTCTTTAAGAATGTGTTCAGCCAGTGGATGGTCGATGAAATAAGGATTTATGTCATGTATAAATGTGGGTTGTGAAATCGCTTCCATATTATCGGTAATATTCATTGGCCTCTCCACTTCATTTATTTGTGTATATATCCCAGCTCTAAAATACTGTATAAGGCAGATGGATAGATAGATATAAGGGAGAGCAGAGAAATGGTATGATTATGGTTAGTTTATAATTAGATACGAGAGTATTCACTGCATTAGTTGAAAGTATAATGGAAATATTAATAATAAAAGTTGCCCTCGTGACCTAAGTTGAACTTGTTGTTTGAGTACTACCACTAGGTGACTTGTTGTTTGAGTACTTGTCTTTATTCATGCCATATTCCTGCCATTTACTTGTTGTGTTGTTATAATACAGTTGTAAATTTCAATAAATAAATTATGAAAAAAAATTTAAATAATAGTATGTAGCCGTTATTTTTATTTTTTTTTTTTTTTGTTCCCTGATTATACTCTTCCATAAAACTCCATCAGTAGGGAATCCTGGACACAAAGGGTGCGTGTAGGGAAGTCGAAGTTACTAACTGGCGCGGGGTAAGCTTTGTGGTGGTCCTCTCCCCTCGGGATATTGTTGTAATGGCCGATTGAAGGCAAAGTATTATTATCCTTAGTAACAGGTATAAACTCCCGTTAATTAATTTATCCTAATTATCAGGCCTGGTAGTTAGTTATAAGTTGCCCGCCCCCCACTCCTGTCTTCTTTCACGCTCTTCCCCCTCTCTCCTCCCTCTCTCTCACTCTCTCTCTCTCTTCTTCCTCCCACTACCCCTTCCGCTTAAGAAAATACGACACAATGAAAAACGACAAAAGTTAATTAATGATTCAGTTAATTACAGACAGGAGCCCCCCTCCCCTCAAAAAATCCATTCCCCCTCCACCGATAGTGTTTAATTAGCTTATATATTTTTTCCTTCCCTTTTTCCCTAAAGGTCTGGAGGGACTTTCCTCCCTTGTTACAGTTTTCCACTTCCTTAGCTTTCCCCCGCTTCGGAAAACTTTGACAGCTTCTTTTTAAAAAAGTATCACCTCGGAAATTTCCATTAGAGACATCAATTGCAACAATCGCAGTGACAGCGTTTCTATCATACAGATTAGTTGAATTGAATCTTCAGTAGGACTATTCTATATTTTGTTTAAATTTTTTATTAAAATTGAAATTTATAATGATTATATATTATATAAAGGAGCGGTGTGGCTCATTGGTAAAAAGCTGAATTGCCATGCCGGAAATCCTTTTTCAAATCCCGCTGCATGCAATACTTTTATTTAGTCTGTTTGCGGCCAGAGATGGATCATATAGGATTTAAGACCCTCCCGGTGCTCACCCAGCCTCTTTAAAATTTTATAAAAATTGAGTACCCAAAATAAGGGGGGAATCTAGCGGTTGAGCGTGATCTAGGATAGATCACCTCCCTTCAGAACCGTTGTCCATGAAACTGTATTGTCTCAACCATACTGAACCCCAGACCCGTCACGGGTTGTAATGGTACATGTATTTTTTTACACAAAATAAGACTTATTTTATTTGTTCCATTACTTTATTCATTAAATGTAAACATTAACATTTACATTAAATGTTGTTCAAAGTGATAATGCAAGGCTGGTGAATGACCTTGATTCTTTACGAAGAAGGATACTTGAACCTTCTATTTTTTTATATGATATAAATATTTTAAAAATTAAAAAAAAAAACAGTACCACTACAACCCACGAATGTTCTTGGGTTTATTGCGAGGTAGAGATCGTGCTATTTCTGAGTCGGCGGTTGTGCATCCCATGTTACACTCTTTCGACAAGTGTTTTTGCCTGTTAAAGGTACCCGCTTTGGAAAGGCTGGGTGATACCCAAGAGGGTCTGCATATACAAATATTGTTCAATATGCTTACAACAATGCTACTGGGCTCTCCAGAAAATTCTTCTAAATCGAAATATATCCCGAGATATCAAAGTACAAGTATATAAGACAGAGGTCCGACCAGTAGTGGCATATGCTAGCGAGAGTTTCAAAGCGACAAGAGAGTTTCATTGAGGCTTGAGTTAGGAAAATCCTGAGAAAAATATATGGCCCAACCAAAGTCGAAAATATATACAGAATAAAAAAAAAATTAGAGACCTGTATGAAGACCTGAATTCTCCTCACTACCTATCAAATATTTATACGTATATTATATTATCGAAAAAATGAAAGGATAATAAATTTGATCTAAAGAAGGTACTTCAATCCTGAATGATGTTTTTTAATTTTTTTCGTTTTTTCTTGCCCACCTAATTTATTTATGAAATTTGTACTATACATAATTATTATTATTTACGATTGAAAGCTAGTTTTTACGGGACTCGGCAATTTTAGTTCGTACATCGACAAAGAACCTTCAGGTAGAAAATATTTACTTTTTTACAATTTCAACTAAAATCATAAAAAAAAAAATTTTCATTATAAAAAAACAAAAATATTTATATACATATAATCATTCAATACTTTTTCACTATTTAAATCAAGAACCTGAGGGAAAAAGTTATTTTATTAAAAAAAAAATATATATATACATATATATGTGTGTGTGTGTGTGTATACACATGGATCATAGATGTATATATTATCAGATGTACTTCCTACCATTTGAATTATAAGAGAGAAAGATATTCCTACATATCCTAAACAATCCCCTTTTTTATTTAAAAGAAACACACGATGCCATGAACCAGTATCAGAGTTCTCACTTCAAAGTAACCGTAGTCTTTGACAGACATCTCTGCTTTATACAGAGCCAAGATTAGCCACGTCTGAATAGTCTGTATTGAAGCTGTGCTATGTCCCCTCCGACGTACGCTCCAACAAAGATATGATGCTTTAAGGTTTTTTTTATCACTCCCTCATTCAACGTTTACATCAACACGCTAAAAGAAATCCTTCATTGAGATACTGTTGATTAAAAGCTTGAGGTTGAATATATCTCTGTATGTAGTCGAGTATTTACTGGAACCCATTTGTAAATTCTTGTTCTCAGTAAATGAAGTATAGAATCGCGAATGTTTCGTTTTTTGGATTTAAACGGAATTATTCTCTGTAAATATTTCATAATCCTTTTTTGGCTAGGTTCATCATGATGTACGTACATTTAGTCTATCTTATAAAGCAACTTAACGTCCCATGATGCTGCTATAACTAATCGTCTGCTACAGTGGGAGTCCTAAATTGTGCCGAGGTATAATTAGGACAGAGGTCTTTAACGAGTTTCTGACACCGTACAGGCTCTGGACCTCCATTTTACATCCCTTCCGTAGGACGGCATAGTTAAGGATTTTTACTTCCTTTAAAAAATCCATCTAATGCCACCTGCCGTACTACGAAGCCGCGATCTTGGCCATAGTAGGTTGTTATGCTGATCACTACACCACATTTGATCCTAAGGTTGGATGATGATCATTGATTAGTCTATATCTTTCAGCTACGGTCATTGATGAATGACCTTTATTAGAAATTTTACTATTAAGAAATATCGTCAAGTTACAATTTGTTTAAAATATAACAATGTTAATTGGTGACGATAACTGTATGAATAGAAAAGTAACTTTACTTTGGTATCAAGTCCCTTAAGGATCACAAACATGAACAGAAAACGAAACTTAATATATCTGGCCAGAAGGCTACATAATACAAATTATAAAGTGACAAATAAGTAAATACAAAAAATAAAAATTAAGAGTCATGGCAAAGTACTACAAAAAATAAGGAGGAAAATCAGGCGGTTGAGCGTGATCCAGGAGAAATCACCTCCCTGCACAACCGTTGTCCATGAAACAGTACAGTCTCCACCATGTCCTGAACCCCAGACACGTTCACGGGTTGTAGTGGTACAGGATTTTTTTTTAGAGAGCATCTGTCTGGGAACCAAGAAGTTGGAAAAGCGAGGATTTAAGTGAGCATAGTGAAGAAGCATGAAGGATTATAATATGGAGGATTTACTTATTATAAAAAATAAATTAAGGTTGTATGAGATTTTTTTTTAAACGTAAAGTTGAAATATTATTTAAACAAACGAAGCGAAGTATAAAATAGAAGGCAATGTTTAGCAAGCATATACATCCATCTGTAGGCCGTGACCACAAAAAAATCCATTAACTCCAGTTTATTTGTTTTGCGAGGGGAAGGGTTAAAAACAAGAGCCTCTATTCCGCAATCCTCTTTCCCGACCCCGGCCTCCATCCCGGAGCTACACTAAATACCGACTCTACACTGTTGTCCATTAGCGGCAGCAAAGAGGTAACTCTCTGGGTCGAGTCGACGGCAAGAACTGCTGGCGACGTACGCCACGACTAAATTAAGAAAAATAACCTTACCAAGGAAAGCTACAAAAGAATATTTTTCTGGGCCGTAATCAAGTCCTTTTGCAGTTCCTTTGTAATAGCAGTGCAAAAAATTGAGGAAAAGTGTTTTAAGTCATAAGCCTCTCTATATACATATCGTTTAACTTATACATCAAGTTTCCGCTTTTTAATGAATTTATAATCTAGTGTCATGTGTGATCGTACTAGTACTGTGGAAGACCTGCAATGGCGGTCGAAGCGTCCGCTTTCCAATAAAAAGTTCTCCCTATATACGATAATTCTTTTTTACCTCCGCCCGGACTACTTTCTTCCTCATATATATAACGTCCACTCAGTCTAGTGTCAAAGATTTCCCTAAGATTTTGTTTAAATAGCGCTTTAATGCTAGAAAATATTTTGGTATCAGCTGCGCAGGTTGTCGCTTCGAGTTGATTCACAACAAAAGAATGTCAAACTGTCTTTTATTTTTCGGGTAAACATTAACCAAAAAAAGAAAAGAAAGTAGTATTGGACTTATCATGAGCTTCATTTTATTAACCCAAAGATTTTTTTTAAGTAGAGCTTTAATTCTAGAAAATATTTTGGTATCAGTTCCGCAGGTTGTCTCTTTTAGTTCCGACAAGTTATAACTTCTCATTTGTTTCTTTTTTAATATTCTAGAAAAATATAAATAATCGTGAGCTTTAGCATGGACAAAACAGTGTAGTTATGGGTAATGTGTATATTACGGTAATCATTCCATCAAGAAATAAACGTCAACATTCATATACTATCCATACCTCGAACTGCTAGTTGGAATTTTTATTTATAGATGAAATTAATGCCGAAATATACAAAATAACTATAATAGCATTCTTTTTTCCGGACTAAAGTCCATGATAATTTGCATTTGTGGAGAACATTAAAAAGGAAACTAATGAACCGTTGAAAGTTGTTGTAACCAAACTCGAAGCGACAACCTGTGGAACTGATATCGAAGAATGAATAGAAGTGGAAGGGGACTAGTTGATAAAGTAGCCAAAATAGAAAGCCATGGAGGACCAAGGATTCTTTTCATGTTAGATATGGTTTCTAAACCAATGGTTGTGATTTGGTCTAGATCAAACCCGACCGCCAGTTTTTCCCTTGATTAAGTGCCCACTTTAAAAACGATGGGATAGATTCGTGGATCCTACGTAGGTGAAGCGGCTGAGGCCGAAACGTCGGCACTTATAATAAATAAGTTATAACTTATTTAGTATTGTTTATGACTGCACCCCCAGCCTAATTGTATCCTTCATTACGATCTTCCAGTCAACCATTTATCTCTTTATCAATAAACTGTAATAGTATAGTAAAACATATAATTAAAGCGAATTCAAATTAGATGAAACCCTTTTAATGGCAGAAATACATGGGATGCTCTAAGAGATTTCTCTGATATACACCGACTGAGGAAATTTCTTCTCGAATAACTATGTTAGAAGTAATCAAACTCCACTCCCCTTTAGCGGACTATCCTCTCCTGGTATCCTCTCATCGGGTGCGATGGCTCGGAATAGAAATGATCAACTCGATTCCGCTTCGAAAGGTGTAATTAGTTCATTCTACTTAACTAAGGCGAGGCTTCCAAGATACCGCAGTTTTTCCTTTACGATACTTTCCTCTACATGGATTGGTTAGCGCTTTTAGGAAAACATACATAAGAATCTAAACCAATATTAACTGGTGAAGCTTGTTTGTTTATTGATTTAACGCCACTTTATGCTGATATGGCTGATCGGACGATGCTACAGTGGGAGTCTTAAGTTTGACTATCCAGATATAATTAGCACAGCCTCGGAAACGCCATTTTAAACCGAAAGAGGGTGTAAGCTAAGATTTGTTATTCCCTCTAAAAAATCTTGGGGCCACGGTTGAGGAGGGACATGGTTAGGCCTACGATGCACTCAACCGCCAGGTGTTTCCCCCAATTATAAGTATACACTTCATAAAAGGATGGGTGAGCCCCAAGAGAGGTCCAACCACGTTATTATTTCTCAAAATGGATTCTTGGGAAATATATTTAAACCTGAAAGCCTTCTTTGTGGGGATGGATATGTTAGCATACGTGTTAAAAGAGAGAAAAGTAGATGACTGGGAAATAATTTTTAAATCATACAATTTTCATTTATTCGGAATAATTTTTTTAGTATTTAACTGCCTTCGATCATCACCCCAAACAGGACAACAACCCTCAGTGCAATTTTTAAAACAGCTATATTTATTTTTTTATTTATCTGGACTTACGGAGTAGTGCTTTAGTGCTCCAATTGATCCATCGAATTCCTCTCATATTCAATTCTAACAGCACAAAATCCTCAATGCTCCTTACTTTGTTTCTGATTTGGTACAAATCGAATATCAATCATTTCATTACAAGATTCATTCCCACTCAAACCCACTAGTTTCAAACCTAGCTATTTCTTCAATTGCTGATAATGCTCCGAGAAGTATGAAAAGAAGATGGCCTCCTGACATTCTATGTTGAATTTTATATGTGAGGATTACCACTGGTTTGTTTCTCTGCTTGTTTTTATCCATGCCACTATTTATCATTCCTGCCATTTAATTGTTTTGTTATAGTACAGTTATACATTTCAATGAATACATTTAAAAAAATATTTGCGTAGCGTTTGGGAGGACAACACTGTTCGATGAACTATGAAGGGTTAAAACGTGGTTGAAGCTGTGGCATATCTGAGCCAACGGTTGCGTAGGGATTTGGCTAAGTTGCACTCTATCGGCAATTAAAGGTACTCGCTATGCAGTGGCTGGGTGTGACTCAGGATCTTGTTCAATATGCGTATAAGAAAGTGTTATCCACATCATATTTTATGAAAGGAGCGAATATAGCATAGTTTTGTCTTTTAGTGTTTTATGAAAAGTTTATTTCAAAATAATAAATTATATTCACTACTACGTCTTTTCTCATGTTAAATCAGCCTTTCCGTCTTTTCCGAAATTCACTTTCTTGATTATTTTTTTTACTAAATTAGATTTTTTTTATTATTCGAGTTTTATGGTTAGGGGTTATTCATGGGTTTTTTTTTTAATTTAACGAGTTAAGAGAAGATGAACTACAGATCCTACGCCGTTTCGGCCGCCGCGGAGACTCAACGGCGTAAAAAGTTTCATTTTCTTCTGCTCATTTTGTTCTGGAAGAAAGAAGTAATTCCCGTTCTTGGTTCTCACCTCAGTTCCGTAGGATCATCATTCCCCTTCCTAAATATCCCTGTTCGTCTCTTCCATCCGCCCTTCTTGGCCCTTTTATAATGACGTAAATAGAAATTCCGATTCCCTTCCGCCTATTGTTGCCAGTTCTTTTTTTGTCATCGGCGCGTGCTCGTCTCCCGAACTTATTGACAGGAAAAAAAAGGGGGGGAGAGAGTGACAGAGAGAGAGATTTAGTAATTTCTCAACAAATCGGAATATCATCCTAAACATAAATATTAAATCTCGAAAAAATTATCCTCTAAGTCTAATTTTCTCCAAAATGAGTTTCTTGTACATCAGTAAGTGGAATCAAGTTATTTTAGTAGTGAACAAGGGGTTTAGTAAGGCCTTGAAAAAGAGTTATTGTTTATATTACAACTCCATTCCAAGCCAAAAACTACGAGATAGATACGATTCCGGTTATCTGAAAGTAGCAGAAAAACCGACTTAAACACTTATTCACCGGGGCTGTAGATTTCTGAAGTATTAAAATTTATTATGAAAATTCTTCGAAAAACATATTGCATTTTTGAAAATATTATAAAATGTATATTAAATATTGTTAAACAGTTGTGATCAATGAATTCTGTAATATTGGATGGCCATATTTCAGATATTGTGAATAGGATCTGAAGTTTATTAAATTTGAATTAAACGAATTAAGATCTTTTACATCTGATTATTTGTATACATTTATTTTATATCATTCCAGTAACCATTTCTTTTATATTCCTTTTAAGACAATTTTTTCCTGTATTATTTTTGGTGGATCAAAATGGAATTTATGTTTTCTTTTTCTCTGAAATTAGTTTTTTATATATATATATATATATATATATATATATATTTACATTCATTTTAACCCTGATAAAATTACAAATTTTCTAAGGGCTGAATATTTATGGTAATATTCATATAAATATTTCTATAGTCAGCAGAATCTCTATTCATTTCTGGGAGAGTAGAATATTATTTCCCAAGCTTCTGAATTATTATGAAGAATAATGAACAAAGAAGAGGCTGGGAAGAGTTTATTTTGGGGGCGCTCTCATAATAACTGACTATTATATATATAATATATAATAAATATATATATTCCTTTATAATAAAATTTTAGTAATAAACCGCATTAATTGAGGTGTCATAATCGGCAGACCTACATCTTCTAAACTTTACCAAATAATTGACAACGGTAGACTACGTTCATTTATAAATTCAGTTCTAAACTAATATCAATAATCATAGCCATTTTATTCGAGTATTTAATAGGAGAAATTAATAAGAACTGCTATATATATATATATATATATATATATATATATATCACTTATTCACTAGAATGTTAGTATATTTAAATTTAATACTATAAAGCAACAAACTTTATTAACTGAAAAAAGTTATACAATGTTAATCGCGGTTATTATAATTTACTATATATTTTAATATATAGAATAAATTTATATTTAAAAATAATTAGTTATTAAAATTTAAATTCATTACTGCTAATATTATTTTTATTATTATATTATGGATTTTTAAAATATATAAAATTCTGTTCCTTTAAGTTGACTACTGTATGTGGAATTATTATTTTAATTTAAATATTCGTTCATCCAAAACATCTTGTATTTTTTTCCATTCATCATTCTTCCCCCCCCCCCTCCCCATGATTTCCTTTGAAGGACAATATAATTATTTTCTAACATTATTTTCATTTTAGAATAGAGAGGCACCTCTACGGCGAACCAACCTCAATTTTACAAGATTCATAACTGTTCATTTAATTGTATTGTAGGTACTTAACTATTTCATAGAGGTGCGATATCCCTAGAACTTGGAATTTAGTCAAGTACCTATTATTTATATTTTTTTACATATTAAACATTTTGCATTAAATAAAATAATTTTTTAAATGGTAATCTCGAATGGTAGCTTGGTCATTTACCTACTTAAACAAAAAAATTTTTAAAATATTTATTTCTTATGTAATTTGCTACAATTAACAAAATTTATATGCTGTACCAAATAGACCAGTCTTAAACTAAAACCAATTACCATTGGACAAATTTAAATTAAATCTATACAGGATCATAATATACAATGAAAGAGAAAATATTACAAAAAGCTCAACAGAGATAGAAAAAAAAATAATAATAACAAAATAAACAAAAATTGTAACTATACATTCTTAATAACTTGTATACATATATATATTTATACAATAACAATAAAAGAAAATAAATTGGTACAATATTAAATGCTTTGTTCTTTTATGTACACACCGCTTTGTACTTTTTTTGTATATTTCCCAATATTTTTTATAAGTGGGTTTTCATTGATGAATACATTAATATAAGGTAGGTATACATAATTCTTTATGCATAATTTTTACTTTAGTGTAATATGCATAATTTCCAGCAATTGTAAGGCATTTGTTTTGGAACGTTTGTAGTTTTTTAAAATTGGTTTTAGACAAATAACTAAATATTGGGGATGTATATGTTAGTAAAAAAATATATATTTATAATTTAACTGATTCAGCGACAAAAAAACATTTAGTTCCTCTGGTAACTAGGCTTCGCCCATAATATATAAAATTATTATATTTATATTAATTACTCCACTAAAAAATCTATATAATAGAGAGATATTAAGTTTATTCATGTTCGAAATATTATTGGCCACATATAAGCCAAGATTTACTCAACATCCTGCTAAAGATACGGTATATTATCGATCCTCAAGTTATAGAAGGGTTAACAAAAGACCATCGCTAGAGCTGATCCGAGTAACATTACACGCTCTGGCGAATCATAATACCCAGGGCTAAGATGAAAAACATCGATTTTCCTATTATTGGCCTTTCGTTTCGTATCATTTTGGTGTAATCCATCGGAGCGTAGTGGAGCTCTCAGTCAGTGGATTTGTTAGTTATCTTCCATATCGGACATGAAGCGTGGAAATATTTCATCAATCAAATATTTCCCATTTTATGTTGAGCCGGGCGAGAAGATTAAGTACTGAGTTCTATGGTAACTAGAAAAAACGAAATTCGAGAAGAAATAAAGGTAGGAAATGCATGTTATTCGGTCTCAGAAATCACTAAGATCCCGTCTTTTGTCCCAAAATCAAGAATTTACTAAACCATCATGCTTCCAACTGTTCTTTACGGTTGTGAAACGTGACCGCTAGAGCTGAAGGATGAACAACGCCATGAAGTGTTCCAAAATAAAGTGCCTAGAATATTATGTCCGAAAGTGGATGAGACCACTGGAGAATTTAGGAGATTATACCATGGAATTGCGGTGCATGCACCCGGTTAATAATATTCAAGTGATAGTGTCACGAAGTTGAGATGGGCTTGTAAAGTAGCTGGGCTTAGTGACGAACAAATTCCTAAACAGTTATTAAAGCTACGCAGACATAGAAGCTCCTGAGGTTAGACCGAGACGTAGCTGGGAAGATAGCGTTAAGAGTGATCTGACGGATTTGGGTTTGGATAGTTTATTTCGGAACGCATCTTTGGCCGCGTCTCGACAATTTCCCAAGTTACTCGGGATAAATTAAAAAAAAAGACCTGTACGAGTTCAGTACAGGTTACGGCATGTTTGGGGTTCAGTACATGGTAGAGACTGCACTGTTTCATGGACAACGGTTCTGCAAGGAGGTGACTTGTCCTAGGTCACTCTCAACCACCAGATTTTTCCCCCTTATTTTGGGTTCCCTATTTTATAATATTTTATATAGGCTGGTTGGGCCCCAGGAGGGTCCTAGATCCTATATGATCTATCTCCCGCTGCAAACAGACTAATTAAAAGTCATGGTATGCGGGATTTGAACGAGGATTTCCGGCATGGCAACTCAGTGCTTTACCACTGAGCCACTCCGCTACTCGGGATAAATACGGTCAACTATTTCCTCATAAACACATCATCTTTTACGACTTTACAAAATCCAATAAGGGACCTGGTTAAGACCTTTCTAAGCTAACGGTATTGCAGGGAGGTGATTTGGCCAAGATTATGCTCAACCGCAATTAAGGGTCCCCATATTCCAGGAGGGCCTACGCAGAGCTGATAACTGAATAAATAATATAACGACCACAGCAGGCCTCGAATCCGGGTGCTGAAGATAACTATGCCCAAATCCTACAAACTGAAGTATTTCCCTTGATTTTTACGGCTTTATTATGTTAGAGATTAATCTTTCTAAAATATTTAACATTGACAATAAAATTGTTCTTTATTTTATGTCTGGAAATTTTTATCTCTACTAACAAATATTAAATAAATTGTTATTAATAAAACAAAATAATTATTGTTTAGGACTTGAGTTTTCTTCCTTTAAAGTATGCTTTGGCCCTCCTTGCATTATAAATTCCAGTAAAGCCTATCTGATAAAACAGAGTAATCATTGGTATATTGATATTGCAATATTTCGAAATCATAAGAACTGCTAAAAATATATAAACAAATTATAATTAGGCACTTAGATTAGTCGATTTGGTTTCTCCAACATCCTAACATACTTAAAATACATAATTTCAGTTTTTTACAATTTGTGTTGAGTGCTGAGTTGCCACGCTGAAGGCTCCGGGTTCAAATGCTACTGTGGCAGATAAATTCTTTAGCCTCTACAAATCTGGTACCCCTAATTGGGGGGAAAACCTTTTGACAAATCTATTCTTTACACAACCTCATCCTATAAGCAGTACAGTATCTACCTTGTACTGAATCCAATACTTCTCATGAGTTGCGATGGTACGTTTATAAATTTTTTCAGTTTCTTCCCTTTTGAGCTAAGCGACACTGAGACCATTTTGGGGTGCTTTTTTTTTATTGAACTTATGACTTAAAACTTAAATTTGGGTAAGTGGGGTAAATGTATGCATTTCGGTTGAAGGCTTAAACTCGAAGTTATTCTCGATGGCAATTCTAACTTTAACTTTCTTATTATATTCTTTGACATTGGGATCCGATTGGAACCTCAACAACTCGTCGTCTCTTTTCGGTCCTCAAGTTCGTCCTCTGATTTCCTTTGCATCATCCGATGCTTCCGGATTTGATGAATCCGAATATATCTATTATAGCTATTGAAATAACTACAGCCCTTAAAAAATATACATTATTATTTACCTGCCCGTCATCATCCATGTCCCACGTCCATTTGTATCCACTTATTTTCTCGACAGTTTCCCTTGCGTTTCGTAATGTCCATCAGAACTCCAATTTACAATAAGGGTAGAAGTTATATAAGTTATGAATGCTATATTAGTTTCCTGTAGGTAATCTGTCTCCCATTTCGACCCCTGTGTTATTATCATCTGTTAACCAATAGCCTTGCCATTTGCATTGTTTATTCACTAGGAGAGAATGCATTCCTTTGCTTATGACTTATCCATTTATTTAGGGTAGACTTCCGGTGACAGTGTTGTTTGGGTTCTCGAAGATATCTTAACGTAACCCATCAACACGGTGTTGCTTCAAATGTTTGAATATTTCTATATTGAAATGTTCCAAATGCCCTGTTGTTTAGAACAGTTCTTCGGGGGATTCTTATGCCCCCACTTCCTAATTATACATGTTGAAGAGGTTGGAGACCTTAGTAACTTCGATACATACTTCTAAAGTTACTGGATATTTATATTTATTCCTTAGACAATTTCCTTGGATCCAACGGATTTGGGTTTAAGTAATAGTCAGTAGAGGAAACTTGCAGAGATTGGTGGTATCGATATCCAGCCTTCGAGCTCGCTATTATTGCTACTATTATTATTAAGAAAACTTGACCAACCATTTTTTATTCCTCAAATTAATTTTTATTAGCTTACGGTTTAACTATTTTGATATTCTTGAAGAGAGAAGATTCCCCTAAGCCATATTTTAAACCATATAATACCTATACTATAATAGGTATGTAGAAGAAAAAATATGGTACTTGTGTGTTAACGCCACCGCAGTTATTTTTCCCTACTTGTTCGCATACGCGAGCGGTTACATTTTGTAACCGTTATATATCTAAAACATTTATCTTGCATTTTTTTAAATTTATTTATTGGGGTTAGAATTTTAAATTGTTTAAATAATCATCAACAATTAGAAATCAAAATAATTTATTTACAAATGGAATGTATCATGAACAATTAAAATAATGAATAATATAGAAATAAATAATGGAATATATCACGAACAATAAAAATTATGAAAAATCAAAATATGAAAGTAATGAAAAATGCAAATAATTTATCGAAAAAGAAAGTGGTTAATCGGATTTCGGTGGAAAATTGGTAAAATATTTCGCTCCTGGAAAAATACAATTGCTTCTTCTTCTGTTTTTGTCAAATCCCAAAGACTTATTTTCGTAGCACAAAAATTAGCGAAATAATAACAACAAATCTAATAATAATAAAATTAATAAATAAAATAATAACAACAATGAGTCTAGAACAAATCAGTAAACAAACAATAAATCAGCAACAAACAAAACATAGCAAACAAGAACGAACATAGAAGAAATCAGGTGTTAGAAATATAACAGTTACAAAATGTAACCGCTCGCGCATGCGAACAAGTAGGGAAAAATAACTGCGGTGGCGTTAACACACAAGTACCAAAAATATTGAATGTTATTTAGTAGAGCAACTAAAATTTGTAACTTTTTAAAATGCAGGCAATCTTTAAACGAGATCGTTAAAAAAATAAATTAATCGTAATTGGAGGAGTTGATTTTGGGGAGGTCATTACCCCATATTTTTTCAAAACTCGTGTGCCAAAAATATATAAACGTAAAAAATGTTTATTTTTGCAAAAGTAGCGTGTGTCCTAATTAAGGTATTGATTATAATTCCATTTTGTATGTGTGAAAATTATTATTTATTTATTTTTTACCGGTTGTTTGTTGAAGAGACGTACATCAACGTGTATCGGTCGGATGAAAGTTTAGAACATGAAAAATATATTTATATTATACAAAAAACTTCATTTGTTTCTTCTGGTTTAGACCGTGTCGGTGAATTTTCTGCCAACGTTTCGCCAGACATGCTGCTGACTTCCTCAAGGCTTAATTGAGACTCAAATATTTATATATTATATAATATAATATAATATTTATATTATTGAAATTATAATACCATCACGAAGGTTTAGATGGGATTGTAAAGTTGTTAGGTTTAGCATCGAAAGATTTAAAAAAAAAAAAAAAAACCGTTAAGCAGATAAGCATTCGAGGGTAGACCGAAGCGTAGATGGGAGGATTGCCTCAAAAGTTGAGGATTGGATTCGGGTTGTTGTCTGTGGATTGAAGTAGAGTTCGGTTTTATCAGCTTTGAGCCTTCGGGTTCGTCCAGCATTATTTAAATATAGGCCTTAATATAAATATAGCCTTATTTAAATATAGTTCCGTGATAATTAATTGAATAAACAATTGTCCTTATTATTTGTTTTAACGTATTTGGAATTCTCTAAAAATCAGGGCGAACAGTGAATAGAGATTTAAAAATGCTTAGTGGTAACGGCATCGAACCTTCGGGTTCGCTAAGGTATGAATTATTTGTATTAGATCATAAATTATGTTAATTTTGTCTCTTTAATTGGAGAATAGCCATTCCATATGCTTATATAATTGGTCATTTTTAATCTTAATATAATATTTAAAATAATAATTAGTATATTAAACACCATGTACTTACCAACATTCACATTACAAACTGCTGCAGACAGATTAATAGCCATAAATTGAGGAATAAATATTTAGTAAATAATGATGTTTGAATTGCACTCTAAGACTAAATACTAGCCGTTCGACGGCGGGCTAGGAGGGAAGGGGACACCTGCGGACCAATCAGATTGCAGCATTCTCTATAATGTCCCTATCCAAAAACATTAGCTCTTCTTCACTATTAACTATTTGACAATATTCAGTCTTCTTCCGGCTTAGGTAAGTGTCGGATGTGTTTTTTTGCTGTGAATTATATTTAAATTGTCTTTAATATTGCATTTTCTTCTGTTTAATTAAGTTAAGTTATTATTTAATTAATTAAAATGTTTAAATAAGCAAACAACAAGGTAGTTCAGAACAATGTGTGTATGAATTTTTTATGCTCAAAATAGTCCATCTTCAGATATTGGTCCAATTCCGTGAGTATTTCAAACTGTAGCATCGTCCGATAACCCATAGCAGCATAAAGTGACGTTTAATGAAACAAACACACTATACTTAATAGTCGCTTCTAAAACTATTAAAATCTAAGGCTTAACTTTTATTTCTTCACTGCTTTCAATGAAATATCCATATTGTTATTGCTATATATTAAATTTTTATGATAATTTTTACGACGGATAGAACTCCTTCTGGGAGATATATGTCACGTTTTCCTTAGTACTCCATGTTGGAGTACCCTCCCCCCCCCCTAACACACTCTCTCTCTTTTTCTCTCTCTCTCCTCTCTCTCACTTACTCACACACTCTCTTTCACACTGTAATACCAAAATTTAATACCTTTTTTTCCTCTCCCCAACACACATTAATTGGAGCTGCTCGGGACAGGATGCATATTGACGATCCTGCTTTAACAATGGGCAGTGGTGATTACTAAATCGATAGCAAACCACCGCGGCCGATCTCATGGTTGTTCCGCCAGCGATAGCCCTGTAGTGAGGGTTGTAAACATGATGTTTATTATTAATAAAATATGTTCTATTGCATTATGCAGTAAAACCAATTAAAATAAAAACGGCAAATTTTAAAAAAACATATAAAATTTTCTTCTGGTTCTGATTATTATTTGGGAGCGGAGTATCTATGTGTGTTGGAGACTGAGTTGGTGTGCTGAAAGTACTGCGTTCGAATGCGGTATTGGCAGACAAATTATATAGTGTCTTAACAATAACATTGGGGCCCGGTTAGATCTACTGGTTCATCCAGTCTTTATAAAATATGTAGCCGTAATTGGGGAAAAACTGAGTAGTTGAATTTGATCTCAGCCTTATCACCTGCACAACCGCTGGACTATGTACAACTTTACGATGAACTATGTCCAATGTCGCTCATGGATTATAGTGGTAGAGGATTAACTTTGCGCACATAGAGTTATAATATGAACTGTATTGTTGTTGATCAGTTTTAATTCAAGATTAAAGTATTTACTACTCAATTTTTTAACTGATTATTAAGGCTCTAAAATATTCGAGCAACCTATCGGCAATGTAAGCATCTTCAGGACATACATCAGAGAAGAATCACGACAAACCGAACACATCTTACACCAACAGTCCTAACAGACTGATCAGATAGAGACACCAACCTTGGACTTTGGACAACCTTGTTCCAAGACGATCCACAATCAATTTTTTTTTGTGTAAACGAGTTGTTGTATCCTATATATAATTTGTCTCTTTTAGAATTTTTGGTCACTTTTAACTTCTTTTTTTTCGCCGAACTGCCTTAGAGACTACGCTAATACCATTAATTTCATACCCCTTCTCTCCTTCCTTCTATCATTCCACCTTTTCCTCATTCTTTCCCATTGTTCTTTCCTTCTTTCCTCGGTCCACGCTATTTATTTTCTCGCATCTCTCTTTCCTACAAGGACTTAAATTTCTTTTAGTATTTTCCCATAGTCATCCCTATCGAAACAGTCCTGGTCTATTATTTTCAGTCTTTCAGTTTCTTCCCTCATCTGTTGATGTACCCACTAGGACTCTTGTATCCTCTCATTTTATGGAAGAACTCTATTTGATCTATTTGGGTGCATCCTCACCATATGTCCGTAGAACCTTAATCTTCTTATTCTTATACACTCATTTTTTATGGTATGCTATGTTATTAATACATTTCACTTCGTGTAATTTTTTTAATTTTAACAGAGAGTTACCTACATGAGTTCACGTTTTTCTAAACGAAGCTCCCTACTTTTTTCTACCATATGGTACCCTGAAACCCTTTTCTATGTGTGGAGGGAGGGTTATTTTCTCATGGAATAGATGTTTAAACAGTTTTCGATGCGGACATCTCCTAAACAAGACAACATCCCTGCCTGGGAAATTTATGAATAATTTAAATATTTTCCATAAGTTTTATTTGTATACGCGATTTGGAATTTTCGGTTTATTTCACCGTTAAAGCCATATTAACGAAACCTGTTGACCGGGCGCTCCGGTGTAGTGGATAATCGAAATTATTAATTACCCTCCACACTCGTTGACTAAAGGTGTAGAGAATGTAATTTCCCCGTTTCACATTCCAACACTTCACAAAAGGATTCGGATTTTAATTTAATTATACTTCTAGTTTGTTTAAGTGTGTAATCACCTGCCTGCGTTGGTCAGGTTTATTAGTGGCATATGGGAAACCATGGCGGAAATAATTACCTCTTCTTTGAATTCACTGTCGTTTATGTACAATATTTAAATTATTCGGAGATTTTACTTTAACATTTTTTTTTCATTTTATATTTTATGATTATACATCTCACATTTCAACATGATAAAACACAATACCATACTTCTCCTTTAGAAGGATATGTTTTAATTTAATTTATTTTTTTTTGTTTCAGGTAAAGTTTAGCTTTAGCTGATGAGTTTTGGTGATCTTATTTGTAAGTTTTATAAAAGCCTAAAATATTATTCTCTCTTATGCGCCATTTATGACTGTCTAAGTATTCAGTATAAAATTATGATGTTGCATAGGATAATAGATTTTTAAAAATTTATTTAACTCAGTTTTTTTAATTGAATTTTAACAATTTGAATCACTCGGTTGTTAGTGACTACTGGTTGGATAGCTTAATCCTGGAGTGGATCAAGACAGCAACTTTGATTCTGAATATAAGCTAATAAGCAGTGATTAGTGTTCTCCCTCCGCTACAATCTCTAGGTGTTGTGTATATTTATATTTAGTTAATGGGCCTCGAAGTTTCCTCTAAATCATCCGTCCATCAACGTCTGGGTTTGTCTCTTTTCCGTTTTCCTCCTGGTGCACCATTCAGCATATTTTTGGCAGCCTGTGGGACTTCATTCTTTCTACATTACCCCTACCACATTATTCTGTTCTTCCTTACACCACAGAGGATATGAGGCTCCCCATACAGATCCATTAATTCGCCATCGCTTTACCTGTACTCTTCTTTGACGGCTCCAAAGATCTTCCTTGGGACCCTTCATTACCAAACAAAAAGTGGTTTTCTGTTTTCCTTGGTCAGAGTCCACGTCTCACTGCCATACATTACAACCGGCCTAATTATCGTTTTATACAACAAACAACTGAGCTTTCCTGGAAAGACTTGAATCGTAGAGTTTTTAGCAGGGCATAGGAACACCTGGTTCCTGCTACCGTTCTGCCTTTAATTTCTATTTTTAAATTGTAAATCTACTATGTGTGGTCCAGTCCTTTCGGTTGGGAACCGCTGATTCATAGGATGATCTAAAAAAGGTGGAGCATAGATGGAGACCGCAAACAATGGGTAGGAATGGTCCTGCAAGGACTTTAGCACCCAATGTCGTATGAGTGAATGATGGGACTCTGAAACCGTTTATGTGTGAAGGGGCGTGTAAATGTTAAAAGGAAGAAGAGCTTGTGATAAATATAATGAGGAACGGACTGTTGAGTTTCACTATCTTCTTGTGGAATCGATGTTTAAACATCTTTCGGTTAAACCATCACCCCAGACAGGGTTGAACCCTCAGTACAATTATTATAATAGTTATTATTATTTTGTTTATTTACATAAGGTTCGGGAGGAGGGCAACTGTTCGATATTAGCTATGTTAGGGACTGTTTGCATAAATACATGTTTGCTGACAAGGGCCAGGGAGGAGATTAGGGGATATTATTACAATTTTATGGAGGTTAAGGGATGGAAACAGAGGAAGCTCCTAATACAGGCCATTAGCTTCCACCCCCACTCCTCCCCTCCTTACCCCCACTCCTACCCTTCTCACCCCCACTCCCTCCCTCCTGAATCAATTAGCATATTTCACTCACTCCTCGTCTTATCGCTACTTAAATATTTCAACTTTGTTAGCCCCCCCCCTTTGAGCAAACTAAATTGTACCTCTTAAAACTTTTCTTGCCGAATCTAATAGACCTGTTATATTATTATCAAATCCCACGGGGAAAGGAAATGATGTTTCGCTGAAGTCGGACGACGAAGTTCCGTCCTGGAGACATAAAAAAGAATTGTATTGTTGTGGAAATGGTTGACTGGATATATCTTTAATCTGGTTGTGAGGTGTAGCTAATGCATTTTATATAAAATATTAATACTAAGGATTACCAAAAACCAAGACTTGATGCCAATACTGTCAATTTCTTCTTTCAAACTTCCGTCCAGTGACCACTACCCAAACCCAATCCGCAAGATAACTATTAACGCAATCCCTCCACCTACGCTTCGGTCCACTCCTCAGACGCTTCCCAGTCGGCTGGGAGGACTACCCAGGACTACCCTTCCGAAGGTCCCGGCTCAGATCGGGCTGTAGCAGATGATTTATTAATGTGTTAACAGCCGGGATGAACACTGTGGTATCTTGAGATCTTCCACGGGCTCACCCAGACTATAAACTATATACCCTTAACCCTGGCGGTTGAATGTGATCTCGTACTTGTCACCTCACTCACAACCGTTGTCCTAGAAGCAGTACAATCTCTACCATGTACTGAACCCAATATCCTACATGGATTGTAGTGGTAGTTTTTTTCGTATTATTATTATGCTAATTAGATTCTGGTATTTAACTCATTGTTCTACCTATAACATAACCTAAGATATATAATAAAATATTCCAGTATAAAAATTCTGATTTTTCATTTTTGCAGCCCTTTGGATATATTAAATTGATGAGGAAAATGTTTTATCAGTCAACTGCAAACTTTTTTTTTTAAATTACTCGTATTTTTTGTTTATTTTTTATTTCACCATTGACTTCTCCTTCTTCCTCGACCCTTTTTTCTTAAACTTTTCTTCCCTAGAAAATTCAAGGACAAACCTCCCCCCTTCCTTGCGAAGGGCCAATAGTTCATCAAGGCAATTTAAAAATATTTCCTCCGGATTATAATTCGCGGGTATAAATGAAGGGGAGACGAAGTCTTTTACAACATTTTTTTCATAATCCTCTCAGGCGATTACTTACAAGTCGGTGCTTCTGCTCTTTGGAGTAGCGGGTCTTTACCGCCAAGCAGTTCTCTAACATTCCTTTGTTCATTCTCTGAGATGTTTAATTTACTCGGCTTCGCTTTTATAAGTAGATGAGCTCTTCTATTCAAGGAAATTTCCTTCCTTTCCGTCGGAGGGGATCCTAGTCGGTGATAATATTTTTAAGAAAAAATAATAATTACTAAAAAAAATATATAATCAACAATACAAGAGGGAAGTGGTCCGTGGGCGAGTTATGACAGCATAAAAAGTTAAGTAGAAATTTCTTTGAATTCTGAAAACAAAGAAAAAAAACACTGAGGAAGGACCGTTTAAAAACTCAGCATAAATTAGCTTTAACTATGATAAAACTTAATGGTGAAAAAGTACGGTTTTTCATTTTTTTAAAGATTAATTGCTAATTTTTAAAACCTTAAAAAACTAATACAATCCCTGAATAGTCTTGGGTTCAGTATGTAGAAGAGACTGTATGGTTTTTAGGACATCGGTTATACAAAGAGGTGATGTGTCCTAGATCACGCTCAACTCAACTTTAAATAAGCTGGGTGAGCCCTTGGAAGGTCCTACATCCCATAGGATTCATCTCTGGCAGCTAACAGATTAAATAAAAGTCTTTCCAGTGCTCCTCTACCACTTATGCATTCCGCTCCCTATTATCAGTACATAAAAGTAAATAAATGGCTGTAGTAATAAAAACCGTAAGTTCGGATACAAGAATGTCCGAGATCTGTGAGAGCACCAGGAGGATCTCCCAATCCCAAAGGTTCGATACCGGGTGTTAAAAAATTAATTAAATTGTCTGCAACAGACGGATTTGAACCCGGGACCTTCGGCACGGTAACAGCGCTCTACCACTGAGTTCCACTAATTTTTATTACAAATACAATTTTACTTAGTTCAATAACGAAACAATCATAATAATAAATATATACGTTTATGAGAGCTCCGGAAATGGATTAGGAGATATGAGCTTATGAAATGATTGAGCAAGAAAATAGTTATTTATTTGACAAGTGAGGAAAGTGCCACTTTATTACACCCGAGTGAATTTTACATCGGTAATTAAACGAGAGTGTTATAAGCACTTTTCCCACGTGTTAAATATTACATTTTTCCTGCAACCATTTAAAAATTAAGAAATTAAAGGTGAAACTTTAGATTTGTTAAACTACACTAGCGCTATCTCTTACAATTTTCTATTACTAACCATGCAAATTATAACTCTAGGACGGTTTGCTCATTGAAACATTTATTTATTATTATTTATAAAATAATATTCTGATAACACATGAGAAAATAAAATAAACGTATATTATTATATCTTGATTTATATTTATATTTCTCTTCATATCTGACTTTGGATGTTTTTGGTAAAAGTTGATTTATTGCCTATTCAGCCTGTTCTTTTATGAATGGAAGAGTAAATTCTATGAATTTATCACTACCTATTTCCATTTTTTACTTTGTTTGTGGCCTGATCACTGTTTTAAATTTCTGGTATGTGAAGATTCTAATACATTTAAGGTTATATTAAATATTTCAATAAAATCGCTTCAAAATAAATAAAATCTATCTTGAATTAAATATAAAATAGTTCTAAAATTATTTATTTTAACATTTTAGGAATATAAAATGAATAATATTATAATACCGCCTTTAACATTTAAAATAACAGTGTGCTGGCTGTCATATTCGATCTTGATGGCAGTTACTTTACACACTAGTTTTAGTTAAGTAGTAGATAGCATTACTCAATGGTTGCAGGAAAAATAATTTTATTAGAAAAATAAATAAAATAAAATAGATCAATGAAAAGAAAATTCAATAATCGCTCTGGAAAAATGGATAAGACCAACAAAAAAAAATTAAATAGAAATAATTGTGGTAAGAAAAATCGTTTTATTAGATGAATAATTTAACTAAATTAAATTTAATAAAATTAATGTATGCTGTAGAATAATGAAAAATTCTCCGAAAAAAAATAATTCCGAAATAATAACAGAAGGAAAATGGACTTTAAGAAACGATCAAGTAAGAAAATATATTTTATTACAAAAATAATAAAAAAATAAATGCTCTAGAATGGATATTCCAAAAAAATGTTAAAATTATTAAACTCTTATTTATTATTTTCAATAATATTCCGTTTATATAAATGCGTATTAAATTTTAAAAATATAGGCTCTATTTTTAGTCACATCAATTTAAATCCTTGCCTCATATCGTATAGTATTATATTGTTCATTGATAATTTCCTAGTTTAAAGATAACTCGGATAACATTTATCGCTAAGCGGAATTGAACATTTAACAAATAATTAGCTAACAATGCGGTTTCGCCTCAACAGGCTATGCCAACTGATGTTTTATGCCCATTTATTCAATTATATTTAAACTGTAATTAATTCAATTAATAAGGTACACACTCGTAAAAATTAATTAATATACTGAACATGGTTTTCTGAATCTGTAACATTGATTTCTACAAAGCTTTGTCTGGAAAACTAAGTTTAACTAAACGGTTAACTATAATATAACAAACATTTCCATAAACCCTGATAACACTTCTGAAATAAAACTCTTGAGAGATTTTTATTACGGTACTAAAACTGACGTAACAATAGTTTTTATTATTACAATACGATGTCAGACTTGCACTGCTTTGTTTTCTTAGCTCTCATAATAGCAATGTATTATTTTGAATATATAGTTCTCGTCTTATATATTTATCATTTAAAATATATTATTATTATTTATTATTTATTGACTATATTAGTGATTTGTAAATAATTAATTAAGTTAATTAATTAACAGCCTGTTCGTGTACAGTGAATAGAAAAAAGAATTAATCTTAGCAATTATTTTGTTTAATTCATCATAATCGTTCCTCCTTCTACCGCTGTGCGGTGTGAGAATTTCTTTTTTGTTTAATTAATTGGATGAAAACAAATAAAACAGTAGTAGATTTACTTTTGCGATTTGTTATTTTATTAAACATACGTTGATAAATGCGTGTATGCGTATTACTAGATAATAAAGATAAATAATAATGTTTTATTCATAATACATATATTATTTATCATGGACCTAAAATATTTATAGTCCTTAGAGTTTCTAAACTGAGGAAAACTTTTTAATGTTTTAAATTATTAGTATTGATTGTTATAATAAATCTGTTATAAAACCAATTGTTTTAATAATTTTGTTATTTTACATATTTATTTATTTATATAATAACTTTGTTATATAACAAATTGCTATGATAGCATTTTTATATAACAAATTGATCTAATAACTTTGTTATATAACAAATTGTTATGATGACTTTTTTATATAATTGTTTTAGTAACTTTTTTTGTAAAGAATTGTTATAATAAATTTGTTATATAACGAATTGTTATAGTAACTTTGTTATAAAAGAAATTATTTTAATAACTTTGTTGTATAACATATTGTTTTAATAACTCTGTTAAGTAACAAATTTTTTTAATGACTTTGTTAAATACAAATTTTTTCCAAAACGTATTTTATATAGCAAATTGTTATAGTAACTTTGTTATAAAAAAAATTATTTTAATAACTTTGTTGTATAACAAATTGTTTTAATAACTCTGTTAAGTAACAAATTTTTTTAATGACTTTGTTAAATACAAATGTTTTCCAAGAAGTATTTTATATAACAAATAGTAATAGCTTTGTTATATAACATATTGTTATAGTAAATATGTTATATAACAAATTGTTATAATAAATATGTTATATAAAAATTGTTTATAACAAGTGATATAAATAATTTATTGTTTTAATTATTTAATAAAGGGCCAATGAGATGATGAGGAGTTAAGACCGTGTTTAGAAGGGACGCTGGGATAATGTGGGCGCCCTGAAATTGTCTTTTGTTCCCTGAAGCGGATGGAAAGGTTTGAGACAGAAAGTGCCAGAACAGTTGATGGCATATCATCATCCAGCGAGGTACAGAACTCCTGACCTCACCGCAGGTCGGCCTTGTCATTATTAAGCTCATTTCTCTTTGTCAACAAAGCCTTGTCCTGTTTCAACAACGACGTTTTGCTAAATAATTAATTAGGAAGACTTTTCTCTTTGAGGAGGGTAAACATATTGCTTCCCTAGTAACAAATTACCGCTAATAAGGCATGATATGAATACATCGTCCCTCTCATGAGTGAATATCATATGTGGAATTTTCGTTAATTTTTGCTTTACATTCTATGGCTCTATACTCTATCTACTTCCATATACTCTGGGAAGAGTCTATATTCACTAACCATACGGTCACATTAGACCTGATTTCCTTTTTACATAGTTCAGATAGATGGAATCAAATATTATCGATATTGCGATCCACTAATATACTCATCCCTAAATCCACAGTGGAGGTTTTGGACCTCCCGTTAGTCTTAAGAAAGCTCAACAAGTGGTTCTCCGAGGCACAACAAGGATCTTAAGAAAATTGATGTATGTTTGAAGAAAACGGGTTTAAAATGAAAAAAAACAATACCGAAGTACCGCTGCCGGTACCATCAACTTACAAAGTTCCGACCACGTACTATTAGCAAAACGCAATCCACCCAGCTATGCCTCGGACGTTTACCATCCGACTCAGCGCTTATTGCCTTTTTAGGAATTCCTTAGTTACTAATACCAACAACTTTATATGATAAGAATATATTTTTCACTCTTAGTTACTTGGACTATTGTCTCAAAACGTACAAATTAAGTTTTCTTTCCGATTTTGTACGGATGAGAAACATGGCATAAGGCGTTGCCTAGACTATTCGGTCCGCAATAGGGTGGGTCCATTTTAGGATTTTTTAAGAGATTTTTAGGATTTATGCACACATGCTGGTATAATTACAGTTATGGCATCGCATTGATTGAGATATACTGGTAAATTAGTTATAATAAGCGTTTATTATAATATAATAATAAACGTTGCGCCAATACTTAGTCGTAGTTTTTCGGAAACCTCATAAATAGAACTATACCCTCCTTACTTCGGGGTAGCTTCTCCTATAAGAAACGTATGCAAATAAATATATAGTTATCTTGATAACGATTTCAGTCAAGTAGCGAAATGGTTTAATGAATTTGTTATTGTTGAAACACGGAGGTATTTGTTCCTAATGTTGATTATATGATTAAATAATTCAGTTAACGATCCAGGCTTATCGCAGGCCACTTTGCAACAGATAAGAGACGCTAGCTCGTTACACAGACCGGCTTCATCCCCTTCATTTGCGTCTGATTTCCATGTCAGGCGTTGAAGGGGAGAGCCCAGATCTGCATGGCGTACTAATAGAAATGGTTTAACACTTGGGATCTCGCTATGATGATATGTATGCTTTGAGCCGGGTAGACTCAGCATCTCGTAAAGGGAGAGGGAAGATCTTGTGCGTATCTCAATAGGAATATCATCCTCAGGCATCATAACCAAATAGGCTTCTGTCTGATCTCTAACTGGCTATTATACAGTAGGATGTATTTTCTTATATTTTTTCTATAGTCATTTCTTTTATAATTATCAAATAATTCCAAATGTATTAAAAATATATTTAATAGAACTATATTCAATATTACATCATTGTTTCATACCATATCGGCATCGAGTTTCGGATTCACTAAATCTTTCCATTATTAAAAAAAATCCCTTTAAGTTTAATTATCTCAAATATTATTTTGGGGCATCAGTTCCGCAGGGTGTCGTTTCGAATTATGTTTATTTAGGTAATCATTTCATCAAGAAACCAAAGTTTCAACAAACATTTCGAAGCATGCATGATGAAATAGCTTTAACTGTAGATATAAGTCGGTTCTTTAGTCTATATAGTCATTAACAGTTTCTATATACAGTCAGTAACAGTTACTGTACACATTCAGTAACTGTTACTGTATACATTCAGTAACAGTTACTGTATACAGTCAGTAACAGTTACTGTATACAGTCAGTAACAGTTACTGTACACAGTCCGTAATAAAATTATTTTTACTTTCGAGAATATTAAAAAAAAAACGATAGACAAGTTAAATAGAGTGAGGCGATGTTATGTTAGTCCACAATAGTGTTAAAAGTTATAAACAATAAACCACCTATACTAGTTCAACCCATGTAGAGACAACTGTTTCTTGGATACCGGTTGTACAGAGATGGGATTTCCCTGGTTTCCCCCTATAAACTATACCCACATTACTGAGGCTGATTGATCCTCAGAAGAGTCATTTTATATATCAGGAATATATAAATACAAATACATTATTAGCAATAATATGGAGTAAATAATAAAACATTGAAAACTTGTGTTCTTGTTCTTGAAACAAATAGAGTTGGAACCCCCTTTTTTTTAATTATATGTTTTTATAGTACTTAAGAAGTTCAAATTCTCCTAAAGAGCTAGCTTATATTAGACAGAAGTTTTTTTTGTCTGCATTTACTTTTTTTCCGTACTGTTTTTTCCCCTCATCCAGTACACGGGCGTTGTAGCTTCGATAAATCGCTTTGTCGGAGTTGAAAGAGGTTAATATCTTTTAAAACGACATGCTCTTATCCGGTTGTATTAAGCTGAGAATCAACAAAGCTGTCATCCGGAACGAGTTCAAAGTACAAAGCCCTTTTCATAATTCCAACTTTATTCCCGGCATTGAAGCGCTCCAAGCAAAGAGTTTACGCAATACGGTGAACATCCCTTTATCTCAGGCGGCACATATAGCACGTTTTTACATAACAATCTATTTTTTTTTACAAATTAGTACTTATGTGATTATGTGTATTAATTTATTAACTTAGTTATGAATTATTGTAATCGAAATAAAAAAATAATATTAAAAATAAGGTTGCACCCTCAACTTAAATTGAGGATAAACTTTCAAAATATTTAAACTCCGAATATAGAACAAAAAAAATGTCAATAATCCCTGTTATTGATAATATTAGTTTAAAAGCTACTTTAGGATTTCAAATTATTTGTTATATTTTGCCTGGTTAAGAGGGGAATAAAAAAAAAATGTACATCTACAACCCATGAAAAGTCTTGGGTTCATTAAATGGTGGAGTCTGTACTGTTTCTTGGACAGCGGTTGTGCAAAGAGGCTCCTAGATCTAATAGGATACCTCTCCTCCCGCAAACAAATTAAATATAAGTCTGCAAGGAAGCGGGATATTAACCCAGGAACTCAGCGCTCTACCAATGAGCTACTCCGCTCCCCACATTTCGCATTTTTCTTTATCTAGAACTTCCTCAAAGTTAAACTTTCCTATCAAAGAATATTACATTATTTATCGCAGTTCTTTCTGTCAATAGTAGCTTCTTCATTGATGCCATATCTCGAACATGTCTTCCTGAACTTGATTCATCCATGAAATTATTGGTCGGCCTCTTCTTTTAGTGCGCCTGTATATATATATATATTATATATTTCATTTATTGTTCTTTTGATGGTGATTATTTTTAAATATTTTTATTTTGAAGAGAAAAACGATGCGGACGACGCGGGTTCAAATCCCGGCGAAGACAAATATTTTCTCTTCAAAATAAAAATAATCAACAATAAAAAAATGTATATTGACAGGCGTCAACGAGATCCCAATTAAAGTAATGTTCAACGAACATTCTTCCTCGTGTATACATAGCGAAAATTGTGAAAACACCGGGATATAGGATCGGTGAAGAAAATGGATTTGTCTGGCCTTGGATACGAGCCATGGTAGATCAGTGGTTAGAGTACCGCACTAGAGATGCGGGCGACCCGGGTTAGAATCCCGGCCAACACAAATCTTCTCTCTTCAAAATAAATAAATATATATATGTATATATATTAATATTATGTTTTGGTTCTTGAGTTTCAGTCAGTTATTTCAACTTCTTAAGGTGACGTTTCGAGACTAGGTTAGTCTCATATTCATGCCCTGACAGTGAAAGAATGAGCTTTTAGTAAAAACATTAAATAGCAGACTAAAACAAATATAGATGAAACGTGTAAGTTGTAATGGATAGGGTGTACTTATAATAATAATATACTTACAGGGTGTAGTTGTAATAATATATGTATTTTAATAAGTCATATTTTGAGTATTATCATGTTTGAACTTTTTTTTTTTAGTAATAATGACGTAAGTTAAAATCAATAAAGATTCAAGCTTTTAAAAATTTTCTAACGGTTAACAAAATAATTTCAATACCTTTATTACAATAGGAATGCTTTGAATTGGGACTTTCCCCTATTGAGAAGTTAGGTTTTTTGAGCTATGGCATTGTACTTTTAAAGGAGGGATATATTACAGATATTTAGTTTTGTTTTTGTAATTAATCAGCAATTTTTTAATCGTATTTATAAAATATATTGTACATATTATATCGTGTCATGTATTTTTATATTCTTACTCGTAGGGAAGGTATAACACATTTTTAGTAATTTATAATCGACTATTATTTATAACTACACATCCTTCTATTTTTCGGTTTCCTTAATTTTCTATGATAAATATTAATCGGATCGTAGGTAGCTTATCACTGTTATCAGGTGGTCACTCTGAGTTGGGTTAGGAACACGATGTCCTAAACCAAGAATTATTCAGTTTAATTTACATTTTAGATTCGACTCCCGTGTCTCTTAGGCCGTACTATTCAATAATTCTTCCCCTATACGACCTTTAAGGGAGTCTCTCCTCTAAACCAGTTTTCACTACTTAATACCTTGGTAATATCTTTCATTATCATATTAGGGGAAGAAATTTAAGCTAGAAAAGATTATAACAAGATTTTGGTACATTTGATGCTAAACAAAATATTTTTAATTTTTTTTTACTGTATCTAGATAAACTTAAATTTACTTTGTCCATTGCTAAGAGTATTATTAAGCTTTCTACACAAAATTCGGCAAATATGAAATAAAATTTTTATCTCTGTGCGTAGGGAGCTGAATTACTGAGCTTTATGTCCACGTTTCAAATAATAAATTGGCAGACATTTTATTTTATCTTGTTATAGACCGCTATAGATCGGCCCTTTGAGATACGTATATTTTCCCTCCTTGGGCACACTCAACAGCTATAAAATGGTTACTCTTAATTAGAAACAAACATAGTGGATACATACCCTTTATTGAAAAAAATAGGTTTTTTTAGTTAAGGCATCGTTATTTTGAAGGAGTAATATATAAATAGTTGAATATTTCGTCATACGCAATTAACAGGTTTGTTTGTTTATTTGTTGTTGTTTAGAGGCGTAAAACCCTAGGGTCATCAACGCCTGTAGATTTTTTATTTTTATAATTATTTATCTTTAAAAAATAAAAAATAAATAGAAAAACACACACATACTAATAATTAATACATCTATAATAAGGAAATAAAACAATCGGAAAAAACAACAAATGCATCTATAGAAAGGACAATGGAGGATCAAATATTGTTACTAATTTACAGTTTGTAATGAATTTCACCACTTTGTCTATTTCAGATTTGCTGTCTCTATGTGCTTCTCTAACACCGGGTGGTATTTTGAGCTGATTTAGTATTTTTTTATAGGAGTAGCATTCCTCAAATATATGTCTGATACAAAGATTTTTATTACACCTAAGGCAGATCGGAGGTGCATCCCTTGTAAAGAGATGTGCGTGGGTAAGCCGTGTGTGTCCTATTCTAAGGCGAGCTATAGCCACCTCATCATGGCGTTTACTGCGATTAGATGTAGCCCAAGGCTTTACTTCCCTTTTTATATATTTCAATTTACTGTCAATTAACAGTTTAATACATTGGTATTCACTACTATGTTCATTATACAAGGTATATATACACTTGTGTGTGTGATTATATGAGTGTGTGGAGTTTAAATCACGTACATATGTATTAATATCAGCTAGTTAGATATTTAAAAAAATAAAATAAAAAAGACAATAAAGGCATTAAATGAAAATATCTGACAGTATTGTTTAATTTTTTTCATTATTTTTTGTGTTTTTCTTTGCATAAATTTGATATATATGTAACCATAAATTGTTTATCTTAGATAATTATTGTTAACTTATTTTAATTTTTGTTTCTCTTCTTCTAATCTGTTTTTAAAATATTGTTATTGGAGATAATTCGATTTTTTTCTTTTTGTTCATTACATTCAATCTGCATAATCTTTTAGGTCCGATCCTATACGAGGATTTCTCATAAAAGGTTATACATGGAGCAGGTTACCCACGGGTATAAAAATAAGACCTCATAAGGCTTAGTATTACTTTACGAATCTGATTCCGAATAACTCGACCCAATAAATTCTTTCCCTTCTGCGGGATATTTGAAGTAGCGATGAGCTGACCCGGAAGAAATATATCGGACCTGTTGGTCATATTTTATTGTCGCTGTTTTAGTGTCAGGACGTGGGCGAGGGGCGGGAAGGGGGTGAAATTTGGTAAGGGGGGGTTCAGACATAACGTTTATTGGGGGGGGAGAGGACGCCGCAATAACCCCCTCGTAAAGTTGGTTTATAAAACATTAAATTATCCAATCTGGTGAGCAGGAGTCGGGGTTTTATGTCGGAGCTTAACAGTTGTCAACCGAATAAATAAACTGGGTGAAAAATATCCGGTTTGTGTTGTGTTGTGGGAAGAGATATACCTGAGGGAGTAGGCACTTTATGGGGAGGATATTGGCAGTATAAGTTGGCAGATCGATGGGCTCCCACCCTCGTTGGTCAAAATCAGTTAGCTACTTAGGAAGAATCTTCGGGAGTTCGGAGTTCTTTGTTATTTCGCTAATCCGATTCGGCTCTTTCAAATAAAATCTTAAGATTTATCACTTGGCTAACTGAGTAATCGATGTATAATATATATTAATCGATTTACTTATATACTTAAGCTGCACTTACGGGATCATCTGTGCCCTAGTGGTTAGCATAACAAGCTACTATACCAAAGCTCTATACCAATCGCTGCACAGCGATAGCAGGTAGTACTAGGATTTTTTAGTAGTAGGTAGTAATTCGTCCTTAGGAAGGAACGTAAAATGGGGATGTCAAGCACTCATTAAAGATCCCTATTCTAATTATACCTGGATCGGAAAAATTCAGGACTCCTACTTTAGCATTTTCTGATTAGACATAGCAGCATGAAGTGACCTTAAATTTTGTAGAATGGGTTATCTGCAGCGTTTGGTTTCAAAATCGGGTATATCCATTTTTTCCAAAAAATATTTAAAAATCTTTTTACATGATTAATGATTCATTTGATTATTGAAGTGAAAACTTTCTTAGCCGGGTTTAGCGACTTTTAGTAGGGGGTAAACTTGTAGCTTCGCGTCAGCGACGTGCTCGACACTGGAGACGCCTAGCAGCCTCTGCACGAGTTTTACACGAGTTATTGTAATAATCATTAGTTTAAAGGTTAGAACTTCATTGATATAAATTTGGTATATCTGGGTATGATTAGGATATGTATCTTTAACAAGTACCTGACACACGCTCTGGACACACGTTTTACGTACCTTCCGATAGTCGGCATAACCTATCGATTTTTAATACCTTTTAGGCTCACTCAGCCTCTATAAAGTGGGTACCCAAAATAAGGGGGGATCTGACGGTTGAGCGTTATCTAGGACAAATCACCTCCCTGCACAACCTCTACCGTGTACAAAGAAATAGCACAGTCTCTACCATGTACTGAAGCCCAGACACTTCACGGCTTTTAGTGATATGGTTTTTAAACAGGTTATTATTACATCATATAAAAATATTGTTTCCTTCCCTTTTTGCTAACTTTCCTCCGAATTTCCGGCTCGGTCTGTGTATAAATCCGCCTGCTGTTCGTTCGCTAAGCCTCAACTCTGCACGGGTGACTGTTTAAGTCAACTTTGATATTTTCATTCGACTGTTTACGTTGATTTAATGGGTTTATGAATGAAAATTTATTCATGTTTCTGGCGGATCCCTAGAGCCTAGATGAGTGGGCTGTGGAACAAACTGTTTAAACCCCCTCCAAACAGTTGTTGATTACTAATTCAATGCACCAGTTGTCATAAGAGACTTTAAGTACTTACTAATTAAACAGGACTTATAAACGTTTATAATTGGTTCTATTATTCTGTTAATCTCCTTCATCCCATTGTCAGGTGATATTTTTTTAAATATTTTTAACTTATTAGTTAATACCATTTTCCTATTATATTTATAAAAATCCATTTACTTTAGTTGTTTTTTTTTATTGCTTTTTTCTATTTATTTTTTTTAAATGAAGTATAAAATTTTTCTCTGCAGTACTTTTTAACAATAAAAACTAGAAATTGTTTAGTGATGAAGACAAATTTGACAAATATTTACACAGGTTTATTTAGTTAAATCCAATTATCTTTTAAAGATGATTTTTTTTTTCGTTAAAGAGAGCCGAGTTGCTCAGAGTGTAGAAACCTTAGTTGCTGTGCTGAAGATTTTGGGATCGAATATGGCCAAGGCAAATAGGTTTTTTATTCAAAAGCCAATGATGGACCATGTGGGATCTGCAGATCCGCTTGGGGCTCATCCAGCTTCCATAAAGTGAGGGAAAACATCGCGGTTAAGTGCGATTTTTAACAAATTACCTCCCTCCACAACCATAGGCTTAGAAACCGTACAGTCTCTACCACGAGAGCCTCATCATGTTACGTGCATACATGTTGTATATAGCAGTATAGTTTTTTTTTTGGTCTCCTCTTTAATAGTAACAGGCAAAATATATTATGGATTAAATTTGCAGTTGTATTCAACCCAAGATCCATCTTCTGATGTGCAGTGCTGAAGTTATTTTTTATGATACTCTGTATAAAATAAAAACCCTTGATGAATTCCTTTACATCATTTCTCTCCTTTCACTCCATTTAAAGTATACCAAGAAATCTCATCTACTACAAAGGATCGATAGTTATTAGACATAGAAAATGATCCGTGTTTGTAAAATGAACTAAAAGTCCTGTTGCATGTTTTCCCGCCTGGAGCTCTGCAGGTCTAAATACTTTGGGCAATTAAAACTGATTATTTTCCAATCACGCCATTCAATTATACGCCATTAGCGGATTTCTTTATTTTTGAACTGAATCGCAGTTAAGGGAAGTAAGAGTGAATTCGCATGTTGGAAAAAGTTCATTAGCATGGACGAATTTTCCTGGCCTAGTAGATCATGCGAACCTTTTATGTAGTTGAAAAGTTAATAAAATAAAAAAACCTGCACGACTACAACCCATGAAAGGTTTCTAGGTTCAGTGTATGAGAGAGACTGTACGGTTGCAAAGAGAGGTGATTTGTACGAGATCACGCTCAATCGCCGTGTTTTCCTCCTTTTACTAACCATACAGAGCCTAAGTCAGTCCCAGGATGGTCTATCGGTACGTTATTACTCGTTGGCATATTTAAATTCGACTTAAACACACTATTATATGCATATCCGTTCTATTTACCGAAACTTGGATATTTGGACTCGGAGTGTAAATATTAAAAAAAAATATTTTCTTTCATCATATTCATATGGGGTGAGTGGTGGCTCCTGGTTTATAAAAATATTTAAAAATAATCACCATAAAAAGAATAATAAATAAAAATAAATTAATAATTATTATTATTTAATAAACAACGCCCAATCAGTCAACAACCTTTGGAGAAGATGGGCATATGTCTCCTATTCATTAACAATATAGAATTACTATATCTGAAATATAACCATCTCAGAGTGGCATCCCTGTTACGAGAGTGGTCTGAAAAGTTTCCGGCCTAACAAAAATACAAGACATTGTTTTGAATTTTTTTTTCAACATAGTCTCCTTGTAACTCTACGCACTAAGCGATGCTCCCATCTCTTTAACCCGTCCAAAAAGTCGGCGTTTTTCTCTGCAAAACAATTCTTGATGAAGGTGATTGCCTCTTCATTTTCGGAAAACTCTGTCCTCCGAGCGCAATTTTTAGATGAGGGAACAAAAAGAAGTCGCTTGGGGGCTAGATCTGATGAGTAAGGCTGATGGTCAAGCAGTTCAAACCGTAATTCGTGGATTTTCGCCATGGCAACTGCTGAGGTGTGTGATCCTGAAAAGGTGAGAAAATCCTGTTTCACCAAGACAACGCACCGTGTCTTGGTGAAACAGGATTTTCTTTTTCTGCAAATGTGGCCGTTTTCCCGCAAGTTCTGCCTTCAGCTTGTCAAGTAATGATGCATAGTATGATCCTGTAATGTTTTTTTCCTTTTTGAAGATAATCGATGAAAATAACTCTATGACTATCCCAAAAAACAGTCGCCCTCACTTTCCCAGACGAGAAAACAGTTTTCGCTTTTTTTGGAGCCGGTTCCCCCTTTACACTCCACAGTTTGGACTGTATTTTTTGTTTCGGGCGTATAATGGTGTATCCAAGTTTCATCTACAGTAATTAATCGGCGCAAAAACTCGAATTTATTGCGCCTAAACTGCGCTAACAGAACGTTGGAAATG
The DNA here is from genome assembly GCA_964056705.1 of Troilus luridus. NCBI lineage: Eukaryota > Metazoa > Arthropoda > Insecta > Hemiptera > Pentatomidae > Troilus > Troilus luridus. Next base: position 43,612,853 of record OZ057417.1, on the reverse strand, counting down.
TTCATGCGGCACCCAACGTGCGGACAGCTTTCTCATATCTAAATGTTGATTTAATGTATAACAAACACGTTATTTTGACATGTTCATAACTTCTGCAATCTAACTCACTTTAATGGTGAACTTTGGCGATGTTCGGCAGAAACTTTTCAGACCACCCTCGTATTTCAATATTATTCAGATCAAAGGATCTGAATTCTCCTTGAGATCATTGGTTGGGCTCTGAAGCCAATATAGAAATATATGCCTTAAAATTTTATGTATATGGAGAGCGGGGTAGCACAGTGATAGAGCGCTGAGTTGCTAAGCTGAAGATCCAAGCTTCGAAACCGGCTGTGCCAGATATATTTAATCTTTAATATATTATTATTAAATCAGACACAGATTGACCTTTAGGTATCTACAGAACTTTCTAGGGCTTATCGAGTTTCAATAAAGTGTTTAATTTTATTTGGGGGGGGGCCTTAATCGGTAGAGCGTGATCTCGGACAAATCACTTCCCTGTACAACCGTGGTCTTAGTCCACAGTGTACAAAGGTACACTTCTACTGTTTAGTGAACCCACGAACCTGGGTCATATTGTAGTTACAGGTTTGTTTTTTTAAATTGATATATTTGTTAATGTTACGAAAAGGAAAGTAAAAAAAAAATTAGTTTAAAGAAATAACAAAACTGTTTATTTATACATACAGCGAAGAAGAAAAATCGATTTCCTCCCGAAAGGACGGGCGAATGTCATAAATTGCATTTCTATTTTGAGTAGAACCGGGCGTCTACTCCCCCCCCCCCCCAGCAAACTCTCGTTAATTGCCTGGAAAGCAATTTAAAAAGCAATATCGTTTTGTTTATGAATTTTCATTGAGGTGCTACTCTGTAAAATGTTGTGGCCGATATGAAGGAACGAAGAAAATGAAATTCATCAAAACCCCCATCCAATCAAAATTGAGTCATATTTAAAAAGGGTTTTCGACAAATCAAAACGCGATAATAAATTGGGGGTAAAAACGTCGATGATTGTTGGGGGGATACAATTTCCATTATATGACTCTTGACATTTACGAACTAGTATATTCCCAATTTTCCCGTGGTATATTTTCCAGTTTGGTATATACTATTATTGCTTGAAAACCTGCACCTTTACAGGCAATGGAGGGTTTTGGGTTCAGTACATGTTTGAGACTGTACTGTTTCTTGGACAACGGTTGTGGAGAGCGATGATTTCTCATAGGTCACGCTCAACCGCCAGATTTTCCCCCTAATTTTGGGTGCCTACTTTTAGAGGCTGGGTAAGCCCCTGGAGGGTCCTAGATCCTATATGATCCTTCTCCGGCTGCTAAGAGACTAAATAAAAGTCTTTAAATAAGACTAAATCAGCAGGTTTTTCCTACAATTAATTATACCCTATTTATAGAGGCTGAGTAAGCCCCAGAAGAGCATGCAGAGCCAGAAGGGTAAATATATAGATAAATAAATTATCTATATGCTGTTTTCGAACTTGGACCTTTTTAGCATAGCATAATTCAGCGCTCTACACACAGAGCTAGCGTTTAAGTTATTATATTCCAATGTTTCGGGTTTTTATTACGTGAATATCTTTAAGAAGAAATATATAATATTATAAATATATATTTAATAAACACTGACCCTCCGTCCCACTCAAATATATATCTCTCTTTCCGAATTTTCATTTATGCTTATAAGAGAATATATAAAAGAGTGTTATAGACAATATTTCAATTATTGACCGCCACCTACTACCCTTCGTGAAAATGAAATTGTCTGTTTTTCATGAGTCTATGTAATATTTATTTGTAATCCAATTATTTTGAACAGGTTTAAACAAATAAATAACGCTTTAATGACTCTCCAGATTAAAATACTACTTAAAGGAATTAAATATTGTGGCTTAAGATGTATTTTACATGAAATATGTTTATTTTATACCGAAAATCCTTGCTCAAATCCCGCTGCTGGCAAGACTTTTATTTAAACTGTTGGCGATTGGAGATGGATCATCTAGGACCCTCCTGGGCCTCACCCAGCCTCCATAAAGTGGGTACCCAAAATAAAGGGGGGAAATCTGGTGGTTGATCTAGGGCAAAGCACCTCCCTAAACAACCGTTGTCCATGAAACAGTACAGTCTCTACCATTTACTAAACAGTTCATGGGTTGTAGTGGTATCGATTTTTTCAAATAAAATAATATAACTAATATACTAAAAAAAAAAAAAAATGGAACGAGAAGAAACTAGTTCTTTAGAATCGAACTCAAACATATATTTTTTTGGCCCATTTCTAGGTCCGTCCTTATGAATTATCTACTATCCTCGAAGGGAGTGCTCAGTATTCGACAGGCCCTTAAATTGCGACCTCGGGTTTATAAATACTCATAAATATATCGATCCAGTCAGCTTGTGTACTCTTTTCATCGAGCGGCTGGCGGCGCCCTGTGACCTGATCCAGATTCCCCGTCTATATTTTATACTCCCATTTGGTGATTGGGCCTGCCGTTTAAGTGGGAAGTGGTACCAGTCTCTGGCGCTCTCTTGGATTCGGCAATTAGTTATAGTGCATTTAATTTGGAATCTTCCATTTAACGTCTTGATACTCTGTACAGTGTAAATGGAGTGTAAGATCCGTTGGCTAGTATAAAGAATCGTGCGAGCAGCAAGTTAGTAGCTCTATTTTTTGATTATTTATTGAAATTTGACACTGTATTTTTACAGTAAAACAAGTAAAGAGAATGAATGATACATAATGACACGTAGAGAAACTACCCAGTGGTAGTTTTCAAATAACAAATTCATCTTAAAATCTCACGAATCTTCTCTTCATATGATTCGGAGGACTATCGGCAATTGAAGAGGTTGCTAGGTTTGAAACTATTGGGTTTGAGTAGTTTAATAAAGTTTGTCATGAGAGGACTGAAATCGGGTTTGGGCCAAATCAACCAGAAATGGGACATTAAGGTCATCCAAGGATTTTGGATTGTAAGGAATGAATACGAGAGGATGGGTCTAATGATTGTCATGCATATGAGTCTTTTGTAATTAATTGAGAGTCAAAGCGTTTGTCTAGTAAATGTTGAAGTAGCCAGAACGGCGAGCTGTTTCTGGTCGTTTCAGTCTAGTGGGAGAATTCCAAGTTAATCTTTTGTCAAGGTATAGTCTTAAGTACCGGACATTAAAGTCATGATTGATGACTTAATTCGTTACAAAGTAAGGACCATTGAAGACTTTGCGAAAGATTTTGAACTTAAAGAATTCGATGGTGGAGCCCTAGAGTTTCCAATAGGAAACTAGTTCCATTTAATAGTTATAAGGAAAGGTATACCATTATGCGTGTGTGTGTGCGAGGAGGAGAGATGGAAAGGATTTTCCTATACTAATATTGTTTTTATAATTCGAATTAGGATGTCTATCGAATATAATCCTATTCTAAAATTATAATTATATAATTTATAATTTTTTATAAATTATAAAAAATATAATACGATAATAACATTCAGCGTTCCTTTCACACGCCTTTCATTTTTATGACCAGAGATACTCCTGGAAATTTCATACATTTAAGCCTCCTTTAATGTTTCGGCATTTTTTAGAGATACAAATATGATAGATATATCATTTAATTAATCTGTTAACGACCAAGGAGGGACTGTGTGGGATCTGGAGACCCTTCTCAGCTTAATCAAACTCTAAAAATTGGGGAGGCTGGTGATCTAGGACAAATCACCTCCATAAACAACCGTTTTCCAAGAAACAATGCAGTCTCTACTACTTAATGAACTCAAGAGTCCTCATGGGTTGTATTGGTTGAGTTTTAAAAAAAAACTTTATGGGTGATAGAATGTTTGGTTATTAATCCCTCTCTCTCTCTCTCTCTCTCTCACTCTCTTACTCTAACTATCTATCTATCTTTCACACACTCAAAGAAATAGGGGTTGAATAAATGACACTAAAAATCATTGAAATAATTTAAATGCTTTAATACTCCATTGGATCGCAACCATCAGGTGTTAAACATTGAGATTTGGTGTGGAAATTTCAGACAGAGCAATATATTTGAGCCGAATACACGAGCGTCGTCAAGGAGGTGCGCAGAACAGACGTTAATAGGTATCCTGAGCTTACAGCATGTTGTTTGTGTTTCGGAAGTTTAATGGAGGTATATTGGAAGCTCGGGGAAGGTTGTCAATAGTGTGCCGTACGTGACATTGTGCCTCTGGACCCGTAGCACTCGTATCCTCTCTATATATACCCACGCTTCTGGAAGATGCCATGATAGCTTTTGTTTATTCTGCAGAGGATACGTCTGCGGGAAGAATTATATTTGCTGAGAGGAAATGGAAAAATAACAGAACCGCTACTAGTTGACACGTGCGAACGATCAAGATGTGATAGTAATCAATGATGTCTTATATTTTACTTATTTTTAATTTAAACCATTATTTTCGTGCGAGGGAGCGGAGTGGCTCAGTGGTAGAGCTCTGAGTTGCCATTCCGAAAATCCTGGTTCAAGTCCCGCTGCATGTAAGACTTTTATTTAGTCTCTTAGCAGCCGGAGGTGGATCATATCAAGGACCCATCAGGGTCCTACCCAGCCTCTAAAAGTGGGCACCCAAAATTAGAGAGAAAATCTGGTGGTTGAGCGTAATCTAGTACAAATCACCTCCCTGCACAACCGTTGTCCATGAAATAGTACTGTCTCTAACATGTGAACTCCAGACCCTTCACGGTTTGTGGTGGTACTGTTTTTTTGTAAATTCATTATTTATTCTGTCAGATAGATTCTGTGGGATGTGTGACCCAGCCCCCAGCCTCTGTAAAGTGGGTACCCTAAACAGAGGGAAATCTAGGGCAAATCACCTCCGCAACCGTTATGCACGTAGAGTCTCTTTCACGTACTAAACCCAAGAAGTTTAAGTACTTCGTACAATTATAAAAGGCTCAGTGAACTCAAAAGCTCTGTCTCTTTACCAATTCTTATAACCATAAACACGGATTATCTTTCAAACCCAAACTTGTGATTTGTATTGATGCAATCATCCCACCTACGCCTCGTTATACAACTCCGACGTTTTCCTGTCGGCCCAGCGCTAATTATCAATGTAGACTGCCTGTCTCGTCCAACCTGTGTTCTTCGAAACATTGTCTCATACGGCTATAAGCCTAATTATTAGAAAACAACAAGACTCGAGTTTCGTTATAACTGTTCTAAAAAATCTGATTTTAAAGAAAATACCTATTAAACTTATTTCCTAATAATTATAATATATATTCATTTCAATATATTCTATTTATAATAATCTATTTTAGCTATAAAAATAATCTTTGAAATGAGTTAATCATAACTTTTGATCAAAAGGCACCTTTGAGATATAATATGAAACGATCATTTACTGTCAAAGTTACCATTGTTATGTAGGTTTATTAAAAGAGGTAGCTGGAAGATTTTGGATAATATGGCTTAATTATTATTTAAAAAAATATTTGAGGTATTTAATCATCAAAACAATACATGGTGTCCATTTTATTTAACCCGAGAGTGAAATAATTTAAAAATTTAATCACCGGGATGAACCTGATTTTTTTAATAAGGAAAGAGGAGATATTTCCCTCTTACCGAGAATCAAGCTGGTATAAAAATACACCCACTAAAAATGTTTAAACCCCTTCCTATTGGGAATAATAATATATGTAGCAAAGAATAACAAAATGTATAGTCACCTAAAGTTATGAGTGATAAAAAAATATGTAACAAAAATGGGGAACCCTTTAGGTAGATCTGACAGAAGAGAGAGGGAATAGTTAGAGAGAAGTATCGAATGAGATAAAATAAATTACATGAATTACCTAATAAGAGATAAGGAATAACCTGTAGTATTAATAATAAATAAATAATACAATGACAAAAGCATTATTTTTATTCCTCATGACAAAAACTTTATTCCTCTATCATTTACCTTAAATAATGCTTTTAACACAAGAGGGGAATTTTAATTTTATGAATTCTAATCTTTTATTTAATTTAAATAAATAAAGGATATAAATATGTTATTGTTACCGAGGGATGAAAACTTGTTCGATGTCTTGCGTAGAATATTCGGTACGAAAAATCATGAGACCACTAGGGAATTAAGGATATTACACTATACCCATAACTGCGAAGCATGTACCCGGTTGATATAGTTAAGTAATGTTTTAAAGTTGTTGGGCTTAAGAATCTATTTAATGTTGAGCAGAATTGATAAACGTCCGAGAGGTAGACCAAAGCGTAGGTGGGAGTATTACGTTTAAGAGTGTTCTAACAGAGACTTTGGTATTTGTCCGTAGAAGAAATTAAGCAGAGATTGGAGGAGTCGTCATCAAGCCTTGGGTTTCGCTAAGCCTTTTATCATCATTATTATTATTATTAGATATGGTATCCAACGAGTATTTGACAATATTATAGCATAATAAACTTATAAAACTTTACCGCTACAACCTTTACGCTAGGACATGGAGGTAATTGAACAAAATCATGCTCAAACGCAAGCTTTTTCTTCCCAATCAAGGGATGAGCCATAGAAGGGTCGTCAAATTCCACGGATTCCAACTACGGCTTTTAAATAATATATCTGCCACTGGCGGGTCTGAACTGGAACAATCGTCATAACAACTCCACCGTCAATATCGGAATGTCGGTCATTTTGGTCCTAAAAAATACTTTGGTCCATCGAAATAACACCATTTCTTTTGGATAATCTCTATCCTACCATTGTTAACTTTGACCTAGAATCTGAAGATACACACATACGTCTTAGAATATGAGGAATTCCTGGGAAAAGAGGTTATACTGCGGAGGAAAATTGGTACTCGAGGCCTGGCCCCCGTAAGATAGCGTCGGTACACAGAGCCCTGATGAGGCCCCGCCCTTGGAGTACAACCTTCCCTTCCCTAAATCACAACAGCATCCTAATAACTTTTGTCTCAAGGATTAGTCCGCAATCTCCCCCCCCCCCATCTCACTCACTCTCTCTCTCTCTCTCTCTCTCTCTCTCTCTCTCTCTCTCTCTCTCTCTCTCTCACTCTCCCTCTTTCTCTCTCACTCTCACTCTCACTCTCTCTTACGCCCTATCATTCGAAAATTATTCGATAAGGTTAGCCAGCACAAGCAGTAGCGCGGATAATAATGAGAAAGGGCGTTATTTATTTATAATATCGACTAAAAATTTTGTTAATTAGTCATAATTTATTGCTATACTAGGGATTGCCGTCAAAAGGAAAAAAAACTAAGTGTTACGAACAAGAAAATATAAAGAAACATGCGTCTCTACTACATGAAGTGTCTAAGAGTTCAGTTCATGGCAGGGATAGTACTGTTTCTAGGACAACTGTTGTGCAGGCAGATCACTCATTACTGTCAGGTTTTCCCCATTAAAAGTAGGTGTGCCCTAGTGTGTTCTGCTACAGTTCTCATATATGACTGTTAACAAATTAAGTAATTTATCTGTCACAGCCGGATTTTAACTCTGGATTTGCTGTCTATCAACTCATGATAGAAAAGCAACCATAACAAAAAGTCGCTGACAACAGGCACAGTCTCTATGACCAAAATAAACAACCAGCGCTGAGTTGATAGACAGCAACCATAGACATAAAGTAACCAGATTATCATAGATTAGGCTTCTTAAGGAGACTTGATTTTCTTTCTTCCCATCCCAGCTAATGTACTTTATTATATAGAAATTATAATAATAAAAACAAAACCAAATATTACTTAATATACGACTTTATTATCTTGCACGGGATTAGACAAGCAGCGTCTTCGATGAAACCTATCGATATTCCAACCCATTTACACAAAACTTCAACAAATTATATGCCTAAACCTTCCTGGTGAATCACTCTATATATTGGTGAAAACCACATGAAAATCCGTGCAGCAGTTATTGAGTTTACCTAGAACAAACGCGGCCGAGGACTTTGTTTTATAATATGTATAGATTTTCAATAATTGTTAGAAACAAAATGTATCTAAGCTATCTTACGTATTTTAATAAACATAAAATAAACTATACCTATGTTATAGAAACAAAACAATTGATTAACAGTCCTTTTCTACTCTAAAATACTCCGGTCTTCCTCAACACTAGCTGAGGAAGTCAATGAAGAAAAATAATACTTCATCCTGCCACTTACAGAATATAGCTTTTAGCGACACATGCTTGAATTCATATTAGGGATTGGTATAGAACGGCGAATTGGTACTCAGAAGGTTCCGGGTTCAAATCCCGCTGTGGTAGAAAAATTATTTAATCTGTTAACGCATGGATCGTGTGGGACCTCTGGACTCTAGGATTCATCCAGCCCTATATAGACGAAAATCGTGACGGTTGTGTGAGTTCTCGGGCAAATCATATCGTTGCACAACCTACGATCTCTACCTTGTACTAACTCATGGGTTATAGTAGTACAGTTGTTTTTTTTTCATTGATATTAATTTTTTAATTAATTAATTCCAAAATTTATGTATTAAAAAGAATGATTAAAGTAGTAAGAGAAAGTTGTGTAATGCGCATACAGCACTAGATTTTATTTATGACAGAATAAAACATTAACTTTTATCTATTTTATTTTATTTTTATTGCGATTTCGTGTAATTTATTGTTTCAGTACTGATGGCAATGAAGTCGGTCTCCTTCCAATAATGAGGTTTTGAATATCTGAAAGCCTGCGTCAAAAATAACGAGCCCTAATAAACGTGTAAATAAGTTATCGATACACTGGCCCAAATTACACGTGAAACACATGGAAAAGTTCTCGAGCAATTTCGTTCATTTTGAAGTTTTGAATGGCGGCATAACCAAACAACCGGCCTCTGATTTGGTCCGAATGTCGAAGAGACCAACCCCAAACTAATTATCGGTTTCCATGGTTACAACAAACTAACTGTCGCTATTTTTGGTCACAACTGACCAAACTTCGTTTAGAACATAAACGAGACTTTCTGCCCGAAAAAGTATAGGTAGAAATTACTTACTTCTTTTATTAATTGAAAACTCCATCAATATTTTTATTTTTTTTTATTTCAATTAAAACATATTTAGCCTCAAGGTAGTATCCTTGGCCCAATCCTTTATACAGCTGACATCCCAACTCATCCTAACACTATCCTTACCACGTATGCTGATGATACATGTGTATTATCCTTAAGAACATGGAGAAGAGCAGCGAGAGATCGGTCAAGGTGGAGGAAAATTGTTGAGGAGGCCAAGGTCCTTCATGGACCATAGCGCCATGTAATGATGATGATGATATATATATATATGTTAATGTATATAAAATTTTAAGTTTATACATCGTTGATTTTTTCCACTTTAATTAACAGCTGGTGTTGTATTGTTTATTTTTGATTGTTGACTCAAAACGTATCAGTTTATTTAACATCTCAATCAAGATTCAAATAATTAAATTCAAATAATTGAATAATTATTCATTGTTGTCAGAGCAATATATAGTTGTTGACTTACATAAGTTAAACATAATTCTTAAACACATGTTACACAAGGTGCGTAGTAATTGCCCGTACATATTTGATATCTCCGAATATTATGGTTAATAACTATTTTTATCTTCGTGAGTATCGAACAAAGAAATTTTCTTTTTACTAGTATTTACACAAAAAAATAAACTTTATGTACCATCGAATTTTTTCATTTTATATTTTAATGTTACTTTTATAATAAATATTTACATACTCCATCGTTGGCAACTATCTTCATAGGTTGATTTTAAAAATAAATGCAGTATTACTCATTCCATAAAATATTCTTACATTTATTTATTCTTTGGTCTTTCATAAACAATTCACAGATATCTTATAGCGTTTTGAAAAGACAACAAAAAAAATTATCGAAATAATAAAAATCGATATTTTATTGATTTTTTATCAAAACCAGACTTATAAACTAATATATATTTAGTTTATAATACTTTTCTTTGTTATTGATTGAATTAATACATCACATTTTTACATCTTTATTCCGAAAGGATGTACTGATTTTCTTTACTTATTTTAATATTCATGACCGTAATATACTTCTGAAATTTAAGATGGCACGTTTTATGAAATATATTAATATAGTATTCGAGATTTTCCTAAGTCTGTAGGATTTATATATTAAATTTAATTTCTATGGAAACTAAATTTAATAAATCTTGAATAATAATAGTTGACCTTAAACATATAGATTCAAATTAAATTTAATAATTTTTGTTTTGAAGAGAAAATATTTGCCCTTGCCGGGATTCGAACCCGGGTTGTCTGCTTCTCCGTAGCACAGCTCCAAGTCAGACAAATCGGTTCTCTTCAAAACAAAAATATTTTAAAATCGGTGAAGAGAACGGATTTGTCTGACTTGGATACGATCCCTGGTAGCTCAGTTGCTTAGAGGACCGCTACGGAGAAGCAGACGACCCGGGTTCGAATCCAGGCAAGTGCAAATGTTTTGTCTTCAAAACAAAAATATTTAAAAATAATTACCATAAAAATAACAATTAATAAAAATAAATTATAAATTTAATAACGTGATATTATTTAACCTGAGCTTAAATGACTTACTAAACTTGAATAATTTATTAAACTTAAATTTAATAAATATTGTAAAACTTGACGCAAATATTAATTATCAACATAAAAAAAACTAAGAAATACGTAAATGCTTCTGAATTAACACTGATGACAATTTATGTTTTGTTAACCGTGAAAATTTTAATAGTTCCCAATATGTTTTTGTTCCTTACTATTGGACAAACCTTAAATTTAAAATTATTTGATATGATTAATTTAAATATTATTTGATTATTTACTTCCGCATATTTATTAAAGGGTATTATTACATTAGGAGAAGTTTAATTGTTTAATACTTTATATTATAAACTAAATACATAATTTTGTTAAGTAGATTATTCAGACCGCAAGTGCTTCATGTATTGCGGGTAGTGTTGGTCTCAGAGCCGTGCTCCGCCATCTACCTGATTTTCACCAGGTTTATTGTGTATATGTACTTAGTTTTACTATATAAATATATATATACATATACATATAATATTTTCAGTGAATAAAGGGTAAATTGATCGCTACAATGAAACGAACATTTAAACAGGTCTTTTCTACTCTTAAATATTTAGACTGCCTCATTGTTGCTACCTTATTTCTTCCTTCTATTTCCCAAATGAATATTAGTAAATTATTTTATGTTTCTTTTAGTGTTTTGGTTTATATTTATTGCTTTATAATAAATTAATAATAAAAAATATGATGGATTTGTATAGTAGACGATCGATGGGTAATTTATCCTCATCTTCGTGTCAAACGCTAATCTACTTATTTCTCAGTCAAAAGAAAAAACCTTTTTTTTTCGAGATCCTAATTTAGTATTCGGGTAAAGGATAAAGAAACGGAAATAGGAAGTGTAAGACAATTTAGTCGAGGGGGGGGGGAGTATTGCATCATTCATCAGTTTACATTGAGCCGAGAGAGGGGGAAAGGAGTGATTTGTAAATATTTAATGTCGAATTATATAGAAGGGGCCTTTTCCGATGGTTGCATATAGAAAAAATGGCGATGGAGTTTTTAAGTAAATAAATATTTTATTTCGAGAGCTGGAATTGTGCCATTAGGCTCGCAGTTCCTCGGCGTTGTTAGGTCTTCGCTCCAGTATTCCAGTATTCCTCCATTCTATTATTCTCAGATATCATTGAGTATTCCCTACAAGGGATATTATCTAATCTTCCTCCTATATCGATTCCTCTCGCTTTATCTTATTTTCCGTATTTATTTTCCCCAGAGATTCCCCCCCCCCCAACCTCCCTTCTTACTCTTGTACATAATGCAGAACCTTGCCTTCAATATATCTTCCAGTTTTCCTCCCATGGCATAGCTAAATTTTCAATTTTTCCGGAGGATATTTGTAAGGTGTATTATGATGGAGCTTTCGCAGGGGTGTAGAATGAATAACTGGGACCGATTCTATTATTTTCTTGTTTTTTATTCTGACTCCTAAACAATTGACATTACAACAGGAATCAAATTAAATACCTTTCGGTATCTCTGACCTATAAATACAAATAAATAGCCGGTACAATACTGAAGGGTCTTGGGTTCAGAATGTAATGTATCTAGGACATCGGTTGCCCAGAGATGTGATTTGTCCGTGATCATGCACCTGTTTTCAAGTGAAAATAATAAATAAATAAAACCTGTATGAAGGGTTCAGTAAGTGTTAGAGAACGTACTATTTATAGAACAACGGCAGGGAGGTGATTTGTTCTAGATTATGCTCAACCGCCAGGTACCCAAAATTAAAAGTTCTGCTGGTGAGCCCCAGAAGGGTGTAGAGGCCCCGTAGTGTATTCATTAAATATATCTGGCACAGCCGAATTTAAATCTCAGCGTTATTTAACTTTATTGGTCAATCTGCATTGTCTTGCACATAATCTTTAATATTAATAATATTTATTATTTTAGCCTATGTGTACAGCTTAATCATAACATCTGTTTGTTTATAGGTGAACAAACAAATGTTATGATATTAGCTGTACACCTAGGATAAAATAGTGGAGAAAATAATAAATAAAGTTAGTTGTAGAAACATTACCCTGTAATAATAATGAAAAAATGTTTAGTTTCTCATTCTAGTTACAAGTGATACTAAATAGAGATTCAAAAGCGTCGTATGTGCAGCAATGAGTAAATAATAACTTAAAACATACAAAAAATTGATCGCATTTGTTTGATTTATGGGCGAGTTAGCTAAGTGTTTCGAGCGCTAAGTTCCTGATAAGAACTGGGGTTCGGATCCGGTTCGGACAGCTACATTATTGAAATTGTTATCGTGGATGGACGCTGTGGAAGTAACGTACCCTTTATTAGGAGAAAATCGGTTGGTCTCAGACAAATCATTTCACTGAAAAATCTACGTCCTTGAAACTATATAGTCTCTACCATGTACTGGGCCCGAGACTCTTCATGAGTTGTGGAAGTTTTATATAAAAACATGTACTATATTATATATTGTTTTAAAAAATCGAATAATTATTCCAAAAATACGTGAATTTTCCTTAATTATTTTTTATTTTTCTGCGACTTCATTAAAGTAATGTAGCCGTAGTGAACAGTTTTTGTGTCCGGAGTCTTTTTATTTCCTCTAGTGCATTACCCGAAGGGACTGAAGTACATTTCCTCCTGTAAATCTTTCAAACCATTCGTTCTTTTTAAAACCCGCAATAAAACCACTAAGTTAATTAAATCGATAAATTACCCCAGACAAAGGTAACGAAATAGTTTTTCCTCCAGTCCCCTTTTCTGTATAAACAAACTTTCTCAATACTAGTTTCAGTCAGTTTATTCATTTTATTATGTATGTTTCTGGCTAGAAACGTTAATTTTTTGTTATGATTCGGCAGATTAAAAAAAGACCTTTCCTACTATATTATATTATTCGGGGACCGGAATGCCTTAGTGGTAGTGGTCTGAGTTCCCGTGCCGAAGGTCCCGGGTTCGAATTCGGCGGTGGCAGATAATTTATTTTGTTAACTGCCGGGGATTGACCCTATGGAGAATCTGGGCATCCTCCTGGGGTTCAACCTGCCTATAATATCCCTTAGTTTTGGAAAAAACATGGGTTTTAGTTGTAAAGGTGTTTTTTTTTTTATGTATATTCATATTGATCCAATTTATTAAAAACAAAGATTAGAGTATTATGCTGCGTAATGCCGGAAATCCTGGTTCAAATCCCGCTGCAGGCAGTTACTTTTATTTAGTCTGTTTGCAGCGGGAGTTGGACATATGGGATCTAGGGCCCTCCTGGGACTCACCCAGCCTCTATAAAATATTATAAAAATAGGGTACCCAAAATAAGGGGGGAAAACCTGGCGGTTGAGCGTGGCCCTAGGACAAGTCACCTCCTTGCAGAACCGTTGTCCATGAAACAGTACAGTCTCTACCATGTACTGAACCCCAGACTCTTTCACAGGTCGGTTACAGATTTTTTTTTGTGATTAATTAAGTGGTTACCTAGAAGTTAAACTAGAGGAAAATTCTGGCGGGTATGAGCGTGGGGCCTGTCACCTTCTTGCAAAACCGTTGTCCATGAAACAGTATAGTCTCTACTGCACCCAAGACCCTTCATGGTACAGGGTTTTAAGTAATAATTGTACATAAAAACTGGAAATTATTGCTTGCCACGGGAAAATTTGATAAATTCTAGTTCGTAAATGTCTAGAGTTATTTGATGGAAATTGTTTCCTTCCACAATCGTTTTTGATATATTATATATAAGTTATTAATATTTGTTACTTATACTTATAATAAGTACAGGAACGTTTGCCATGAAAATTGCTTGTAGATAAATTACCTATCGATCGCCTACCAACATTACAAACATGTTAACATAACGAGGATTTCTAATACATTAAATCCATTCATTACTTAATATTTTATTTTTCATTAAGACTGTCAATGTTTCTATTATAAATTGATAAACCTGAGTACATTACTCATCAATTTAATTGCAAGTGCGTTCCAACAAAATTACTATCCGTAAAGGTTCCTGTATCCCAAGACCATCCTCTATAATTGTTGGGTATTCGAAATTATGTAACTGTATTGTAAATTATGTATATACTTGTTATTCTATATAATATGAAATGACGCAATTACAAGTGTCTTTTTTGCTTATTGTATTAACTTAGCTAGAGAGAGTAGGCGAGGGAGAGAGAGGGGCCATAGAAGACGGCAGCTCCGAATTTTAAAGTTTTAGTTAGTGAACTTAAAGTATCGTACCAGGTCAGACCTTTCATTTTCTCTTTCTCTCGATTAAAATTAAAGAAGATTTTTTTTCTTTTCTTTGTGATTTGGTTATTTTGATTAAGGAGATTTTTTTTTTTTGTATTTTACCATGTATGTATCCTAATTAATTTTTTTTTCATGTATTTTAGTTAAACTAAATTTAGTTTCACTTATTAAAAATAGATTATTATAGTTGATAATAAGATTATTTCAGTTGAAATTCTATTAAAAATAAACTATTTTATATGTTTAGTTGTTTCTGTTATTCACTTATTGTATATTTTGTATGTTTCATTTTGCTAACAGGAATATTTTCGGCGTCATTGTCGGGCGCTCGGGGAATTCACTTTTTTATTTTTCAGGCCCCAACAACAATAGTGCATGATAGGCTAGATTTTGTGCGTGATCTCGAACGAATTACTTTTCCCCGCAATCGTTGTCTTAAAAAAAAGTGCAGTATGTAATACATACTGGGTCTAGAATCCTTCATGGGTTGTTACGGTACAGGTATTTTTTAACTGTTAATCCATATTCGATAGTCAAGTTTATTACTGATGTTTGCATCAGCTATGTAAATCTTAGGTGTAAGTTCCGTAGGTTGTCGCTTCTAGTTGTCACAGCTGTTTTAACTTTTCATTCGTTTCATAATTCAATTTTTCATATTCTCGAAAATAAAAATAATATTGAGTTTTAGTATGGAAATAAGAGTGGAATCATGGGAAATGTACATATTTCGGTAATTATCGCATAAAGAAATGAACGTTTTAACAAACATTTCGAGGTATAGATGATATAACATAAACATTACATATAATTCGATTCATATAAGTATTAATAGTCAGTAATTACTATGTACAGTCAATAATAAAATTATTTTTATTTTCGAGATTAGGAAAAAGAAAACGAGAGGCGACTTGTGTTCTAGTGGTTAGCATAACAACCTACTAAGGTGCGGGTTCGTGGCCCGGCAGGTGGCCCTAGTATTTTTTGAAGGGAGTAAAAAATCCTTGCTTATGCCTTACTTCGGAAGGGACGTTAATCGGGGGTACGGATACCGTAAGATGACAGATAAATCGTTAAAGATTCACATCCTAATTATACCTGGATAGGTAACATTTAGAACTTCCACTGTATTATCGTCCGATATAGCAGTATAGAGTGAGTGACGTTAAATGAACAAACAACCAATAAAAAGTTATAATTTGCGGTACTAATGTTTCTTATTTTATTTAACAATAAATAGATTTTCCAACTTGTCCTCTTGTCACTTCTATTTATTAATCAGTTTCGGTTAAAATGAATTTCCCTCTTGAATTTGGTGTCACTTTACCACACCTTATTCTCAACTACATCAAAAAGCCCTGTTTAAACTTCTCGAATATCTAAATTAAATGTTTTAATCTCATTTTAAGCAACAAATGTTTCAACTTTAATAAAACAACATTAAGTAGCTAGGATCTACTTAGTGAAGTCCCCCTTAAAGACGTAACTTAAACTCCTCCTCATTATAACTGAGCAAGTCCTCTTCCCCCAGTTTCCACCCTGGGCATTAGGAATCTCCCTTGGCTATGAACCTGATCCATCTCCCTTTATAAAGGGCTATACTCCCTTCCGTGGAAAAGTCGGAAAAATCATTTATGGGGCCTTAAAATATTGTGAGATTCTGATTACTTATACATTCAATCCCTATATTTTTCTTTCAGAGGTGGTAGATCACCCAGGATGCTATTTTTCATTGAGTTCTCTTTACGTTCAGATGAAATGTCTAGAGTAAGCAGGGGAATATATCTCGAATTCCGTTCTGATGAGTGTGAGTACCAAATGAGTTATCCGTGATTTAGAATTCATGGTGAATAGATTTAAGTTTTTGCGTAAGTGAGTCTGATAAATATTGTTACGGTCAGAGAGGGGAGAAAGGCCGGCTGAGAGGATTAAACGAGCTGGAGAGATTAAGACGAGCTGTGGGATTAAGCGGATGGGATTAAATAAAGGTGTAGAAAGATCGAGACAATTGGAACTTTCTGGATCAACCTGGATGGAACTAGACAATTTTTGGAACTTCCGAGAAGCGCCCCACCCCGACCAACCTTGCCTATATAAAAGGCCAGTAGTAAGTTAGTAGTAAAGTTGTTGACTTCTGTGACAGTCCGTGTGAGTGACAGTGACAGTTTACTACTCAGTGATAAGTGAGTGTAATAAACTGTGTGTCAGTTTGTCATATTGGGAGAGTCTTACGGTCGGTGGACTTTAATTAGAGGACTGTGTTAATTTGTAGTTATAAACCATAGTCTAATTTTATTGTATTTGTACAAATTTATGTAAATAGTTAAGGTATTTAGTCTTAGCAATATCATATATTATTAATTAGATAACAGTTAGGCCTAGGTTATAATCTTTAGGAATTGTTATTGTCAATTTATGTTAGTTTAATAATTTAATTGTTTTAAATAACTTCATGGTATTCTTTTTAATTTGTTAATAAATATTAGTATCTTGAATTTAGTAGTAGTTTAAGTCATTTTACACCCAGTAGTCCGTAACAATATCGTTTAAATAGTTCGGGTATCTTCATGTTTATTCAAAAAGGGAACGGCCAACAGAGACTTCAAATGAATGTTAATACATTAGTGGAAAAATTCCAACTAAAAACCTTAAGTCTTTAAACTAAAACAGGAAATTAAAAATACCTGTCCAATATTTCGCCTATTCAGGCATCCTCAGGGCAGAAAGAGAATAATAGCAAACCAAAAGATGAATAATGCACCAAAAAACCACACACACCACCACCTACAAGACTCAAATGCAACTACTCCATAAGTGCATTTGAGCCTTGGTGATTAGTCCTGAATTGAAAGCGGGTAACTGACTATTTTGTCGTAGTTGAGTGTCTTGCTTTACGAAATGACTAAAAGTAAAAATAATTTGTTGAACGTAACGATGGCAATAATGCTAAAATGAAGATAAAGTTCATTAACATATATGTAAATTAAAACTAAAATTAAAAAACTATAATATAACATTGGTACAATTATATTTGAATTAAATTATTGATATTTTGCATTAGGCTTGTGCAGCCCGTCATATGTTTTGATTAATAAATAAACTAGTTTTAGAGTTTTCACTTCTGTCCACACTCCTGATGATTGTCAATTTAAATTTTTTTATTATTATTAATTTAGTTTATTTTTTATAGACAAGTAAAAAAGTTTTTAATTATGTACTAGCTTTTGCCCCTCGGCTTCGCTCGCGTGGAATTTGGTCTGCCACATAAAGTTTCATGACAGATCATTTTAAATAAATAATTTAATTTTTTTAAACTATAAGTTACTCTTACATCCGAAATTTCAGATGTCTAACTTCAAAACTGACGGATTCCATACAATCTTTGAACCCCTATTATATTAAGGGGGAAACCCTTGGGGTGGAATTGTCCAAATTCCTTTCTTAGTGCTCATTTAAGCTATGCAAAGAACCTATCTGCGAATTTCAAGATGCTAAGTTCAGTGGTTTCTGCTGTGCGTTGACCGCTGGGTGTGTTAGTCTACAAGGTTACAGTTTTATATAAACTTCGCCTGTGTGGTGTGTCGATAGAAAGTAGCCATATGTCCTTCCCTGGGGTTGAGATTATCCATATCAAATTTCATCACAGACGGATCGGCACAGCCGTGAAACATACATTGACACTGATTAACAAACGGGGCGGACAGATGTTTACTGTTGTTCGTGGCATAAAAGGATTACTTAGTCTAACGGTTTCACTTGTCGTACGGCACCAGCGAGAAGTGAACTTTTTTTTTTTTTTTTTTTTTTTTTTTTTCTTAGCCCCTTTGGGTTCGAAGATTTCTAAGTAGAATTGAAGATATGACGGAGAGGTATCTCTTATACTGTACGATGTACATTTTAAGAGGAGGATGAGAAGGTGGAAGGTTCTAATTTATTCATTTCTATTTTTTAACTTTAGATTTTTCCGGTAATGGGGCTCACCGTGTCCTTTTCCTTTTGTTTGTTAATTTTATTAATTTCTCAGTTCAGGCTGAGACTTTGTACGTGATCTTGCCACGTTTGTGGCCGTCCTGTTGGGGTGAGTGTCCGAAAAAGAGGGTTAGTACAGTATTTCAGGCTGTCGAAAAATTTAATGTGTCTACGTTTAATGAAGTCTGTAACTGTCGGTATGTCGAGAGTAGTGTGTAGGAGGTCCGTTTTTGTTTTGTTTAATGTTGTGTGTCTCACTATGCGTTGCAGTACGCCATTCTGAAACTGTTGGAGCTTTTTCGCTGTTGCCGGCGTGATGTTACCTAATAGTGGTGCTCCGTAAAGGAGTGCCGGTCTTAGGATGCTCTTGTAGATGGTCAACTTGAGGCGGAGGGATAAGTTAGGAGATGTAAGCAGGTGGTTAAGTCTGTAAGACTTGGTCCTAACCGACCTGAGTTTCTTCCTACAGTGGTAGGCTAGTTTAAGGTGCCGGTCAAGGGTGACACCTAAGTAGACTATGCTGCTCGCTGGTCTGTTTTCACGTCCCGCTACCCTATAGACCTTAGGGAGAGGGCGGCGCTTTTTCCCCTGAAAGGAAAAAATTATGCAGTCCGTCTTTTTAGGATTCACTGTGATGTTGAGTCCTTCTAGCTTCTGTGTGATGCTCGCACAGACCTCCTCCGCCTGCCGTAGAGCTCTCTCTGCGCTGATCGAGGTGCTGTAGATCGCTATGTCGTCGGCATAGGCAGCTACAGTAGCTTTTTTGTAGTTGGCTCCAACAGTTTCAGCTGTGTATATTGAGAAAAGTACTGGAGATAGCACAGACCCCTGAGGAACTCCGCAGGTGAATGCGATGGCTTCCGATGTTGTTTCGCCGATACGAACTGCTATCGTTCGCTGTCGAAGAAACGACTGTAGGATCGAGTAGAGCTGTTCCGGAAATTCGTTGTCCTGTAGTGTCTTGCATAATAGGTTATGGGAGACTGAGTCGAACGCTTCCGTGCAGTCTATGGAGATCATAGCGGTCGCTTCGTTCTTGGCGGTGCACTGGCTCACTTCCGCATGTATCTTCGCTAGGTGATGATCCGGACAGAGGCCGGCCTGGTAGGCGGTTTGCTCCGGTGGGATGAGTGCTGTCTCTGAGCAATACGCCTTGAGATAATTGAGGACAATTTTCTCAAAGACTTTCCCCAAATGCGGAAGCAAGCTGATGGGCCTGTAGTCCGCTGGCTGTGATCCTGACTTCAACGGCTTGAGTAGAGGAAAAAGAATAGCTATCTTCCAATTGTCTGGAAAATATCTTAACCTGAGGCAGGTATTATATAAATTGGTCAAGTGAGCTATTCCTCTTTTTGGCAGTTGTTTCAGCAATATAGTTTGTATCCCGTCGTGGCCTGGTGCTTTATTCCCGAGAAGTGAACTATGTTACTTGATTTGTTTTGTTCAGCGAAAATATTTAGATTTTCCGAGTTAGAAACTTTAGCCCCATTTTTCACTCCCTTAGGGGTAGAATTTCGGGAAATCCTTTCTTATCGGATGCCTACGTCATACAAAGAACACGCCCTCAAAGTTTCAGGTCTCTTATATCAGCGGTTTAGGCTGTGCGTTGATCCGTCATTCAGTCATTCAGGACAAAGCATTTTATAGGTATAGATTAAGCATTTTATAATTTAGTTATTTCGTTTAATTATTTTCTATTATTAAATATTATACATATTCTATTCAATGATAGCCAATAGTATATTTGTTAGTCGAACTTGGTCGGTATCGGTACATGTTTTTTTAACTAGATAAAAATCGTTTAAACTGTTTGAATCAACATTACTTATTTAATAGGTAGAGAGCGAAGATGCTTAATGGTAGAGCGCTGAATTGCCATGCTGAATGTTCCGGGTTCAAAGACCGTTCGCTAGCAGACATTTATTTAATCTGTCAGCGGTTTCCCGGGGCTCATCCAGCCTCTATAAGGAGGAATAAAATAAAATACCCAAAATAAGGAGGAAAATCTGGAAGTTTGAGCATTATGTAGGACAAATCGCCTCCCTTCACGACCGGTATCCATGAAACAGTACTGTCTCTACATCGTACCGAACCCCAGACTTATCACGGGTGGTAGTGGGTTCTTATTATTTTCAACTGCCTCCTGCACCCGTTGACTTGTCTTCTTTGGCTTGTAATCCCTGTTCTAGATATTGCCTTTAAGTGCATTAAATATCAATTCATTCCTGACCGTTTGCTGAGAATTCTATTGAGAAGAGTCATGAAAATAAGTAACGACAATATTCATCCTGCTTGTCGCGAGAAGGGATTGAGATTTCAAGTGACCCTATGGAGTGGCTGAATGAACCCAGCCGCGGATATGAGCCTCTTGTGGGGGGGGGGGGATATTGCGGAGCGCTGAAATGGGACGAGCTGAATAAACTGCTATTAAAGGTATTAGCCAGTAATTGTGAGTAGAAGGCGGGGAAAAGACTCGCTTCGGGATTAAACACTGTTAAATGGTCTGCGCTAATACCCGTAGCCATGTTGTTTCCTCCGCCATCTTCATTACACACGGCCAAATTCCTTTTTTCGCTGCATCATTTAATTTTATTCCGGTTCGGTCTAACCAGCCGTACGTGCCCTCTCTGCCAGAACGGCTCTATCCGCGATCCTCTGGGGTAAATGTCTTCGCGGTCGTACCGTTTTATGCATCCCCCATCCTACCGCCGCAGATTCAATTGCAACCCGTTCTGCCCTTATTGAGTGGAAATTAATGTGTCTGGAGCAATTGTTTACAATGGTAAGGGTGAGGTTTTTAGCTTTTAAAAATCTGTTTACAAATAAATAAAAACAAAGTTGCTTGGGGGAAAAAAAATATTCACCACAACTAATAATTTCTTAACCGCCAGGTTCTTCCAACTACTAACTAAATAAACCTTTTCTACTCTACAAATAATAAGTTCAATATCATTTTATAACAAAATGAATTACAATTTTTAGTATATTTATGTATTTATTTTTGGACTAATGAAAAATCAGATTAACTCTTTGATTCCACCTTTAATTTTTTATTAAGTATCTTACTTAGGAATTATTTTTATTATATTTATTTTTTATATGTTATAATTTATTTATTTTTGTATGTATTTATTTTTTATACTCGCCGTTTCAGGCTACTTCAACATTTACTGGACAAACGCTCTAAGCTCCCAATTAATTACAAAAGACTTGATATACATGACATTCATCAGACCCATCAGGACTTACGGAGTAGAGCTTCGGGACTCCACTAAGTCATCGAATTCCTTTCGTATTCAATCCTTCGTAAAATTCTCTATGCTCGTTACTTTGTTACGAACAAAGTAATCTATAATCTCCCATTTGAATCTTTTCGTGACAAACTTTATTTTATTAAATCTTTTATTAAACTTTATTAAATCTTTTATTAAACTTTATTAAATCTTTTCATGGCAAGCTTTATTCCCACTAAAAAAACCCACTAGTGTCAAACCTAGCAACCTCTTCAATTCCTGATAATATTCCGAGGCGTCTGAAAAGAAGATGTCTTCGTGATCTAAGTTGATTTTTTTATTTGAGTACTACCACTGTAGTTTCTCTACTAGCCTTTATGCATGACAATATGTACCATTCATACTATTTGCTCGTTGTATTAGTATAATGCAGTAGCAAATTTCATTCAATAATATAATTAAAAAATATATGTTGTAATCTATTGTATTTTAGGACAAAATTATCTTTTATCGTCTCCTTTGTGACTAATGAAAAATATTTTTGTAACATGATTCTGTCTTTAATACTGTCTGCAGCTGTCCGTGTGTTGCGGGTACTGTAGCACCTAGCGCCGTGCTCGGTCAAATAACTTAGAATTACTTGAAAATGAGTTATTACTGTTCCTTTCACCTAAATAATATACTTGATTATAATTATAACTAATATATATATATATATATATATATATATATATATATATATATATATATATATATATATATATATATATATATATATATATATATATATGAGGAGGGGATTGTCTCAGTGGTAGAGCACTAAGTTGCCATGCCGGAAATCCTGGTTTAAATCCCGCTGCAGGCCATGACTTTTATTTAGTCTGTTTGTAGCGGGAGATGGATTATATAGGATCTAGGTGGGACCCTCCCTTGTCGAGGCAACAATTAAGTAAGCTTGATACTTGCTTTTTGATACTTGTTCGTATGTCCCTAGAATCTAGTGTAGAGGTATGAGCGGTGTGTAGACGGCGCTGGCTGTCACCTACATCAGAAAAGTGGAGGGGATCGAGGTCGCAAATCATCTAAACATATACCCAATTCAAAAGGAGATATTTCACAACTTAGAGTTAGGAGCCCACAAGTGTACACAATAACCTTAGGTCATCAACCCATTAAAATGATCCATTAACTTTAGCTTAACCATGGCTTTTCAAGTAGTTTATCTCATTGAATATTTCCGTATTCGACCTTGTATGGTCCACCCTGACCATGTGCCCGTAGAAACATTATTTTTATTTTACTTATTGATTTATATTTTTTTTTCCTTAAAGACGATTACCATTGTGGTTGGTAGGGTCCCCCAGGGGAATACTTTAATCTCTTAAAGAAGGAAATGCCTAAGACTCGGTGGGGTGTAGGGTCCTTGTCGATCAAACTGTCAATTGCTCGGGGAGTGGCACAATCTCATCGAGGAGGCTTCCTAACAGAAGCTCTTATGTCATAATCTTTTCCCTCAGGCGTCTCTTGTCCTAGGAGCGTGATTTGTTGCAATATTCTATTCCTTTTGTGGTAGGTTTAAACTATACATAGGATTCTTTTGTGTAGACATTTTTAATAGAAAAAACACTTTCTCTGAAATATCACAAAAATAATGTCAGAATACTTGGCTATGCCGTACTGTGTGTGCCAGGTACTCGTTTAAGACCCATCTCCTAATTATATACTTGGATACGCAAAATTAGCATAGCAGCATAAAGTGGCGTTAACTAAAGCAAACAAAAAATGTCTCGTACTCGATGGTTTGAGGAATAAACTGTCCGCATTTTACAACTTTTAAGTTCCCAAAATTATAAATTTTAATTTAAAAGTTAAAATTAACGATTCTTGAAAGTTTCATTTAGTTTTCACAACAAAATCTAGATCTTATTAAAAAATATAACTTTGTACCACTTTAACGTAATTTCATTGCTTTTTTATACGTGAATATTTGGTACAAAAGTGCTAATAGTTAATAAATGGAATGGTTTATGAGAGAATAAACCTGTGTAACTACAACTCATGGAGGATCTTTGGCTCAATACATTGTAGAGACTATACTGTTTCTAGGACAACGGTAGTGTAGGGAGATAATTTATCCGAGATCACGCGCAACTACCAGGTTTTTTTTTTACAATTTTGAGTACCCACTTTATAGAGGCTGAATGAGCCCAAGGAGGAATTTGCAGATCTCACATGGTCCATCCGTGGCTGTTACATATTAGGTACTTAATTTTTTTGCTGCATTCGGATTTGAACCTGAAGCCTTCAGCGTAGCAATTCAGCACACTACACACTGAGCAAACCCGCTCTCTTCTTTACAATTAAATGAATTTATGATTAAAGTAATTTAATTACTTTGAATGATAATGGGCTGTTTTAAGACGAAATCGACTGTAGTAGCAAATTATTTACTTGTGATTATTTACTGAAATATTTTTGAATTTATTAAGTTTCAGTGATAGTTTTCATTATATTTTATTATAACTTTAACATGGTGTCGTGATTTTATTGTTAATACACAATACACCTCCTCAAATTCATATGCAGATACTTGTCGCCTAGTCCCCCAGGAGATGAAGACCTTTAATATGCAGGCTGGGTCACAGACAGGCCTTACAAACGACCTCATCAAGATGTCACTTATGTTCCTGGAGCTGGAAGGAGGAACAGGTGACTGATTGTTACTCCACAGAGGAAGCGGGACCCTGGAGGAGGGACTACGGAGTCTCATTTTTCCCACTCGACACTTAACATTATTAGGACGTCGTGGGTGGGAGGGAATTTTCTCCCATTAGGGAAATTGTTGGGGGAATATAAAGGTATCGGCTTTTCAAAAGTGCTCCTTAGCCATTCAGGCGAAAGGAAATATTTTATTTATTTCCTCAGAGGGCTCTAAAGTCGCGGTACAAAGGGACTCGAGAGTTAAGGTTGTATGAAGCCCTGCGCAGGGCCACGTTGCATATTCCATCTGACTAATGTGCCGCGTCAACTATTAACTATCCTCCATGTCTTTATTTCTTTGTTCTAGTTTTACTGAGCCCTGCAAACTCCCCACCCAAGAAGTCCCCTCCTACCTGCGGCTTCTATTGTGGCTCGCTGAAAGGATATTATGTAAATGGTTTTGTTTCTAGAGGACAATATTTTGTCCACTTTTATGCTTTAAAGCATTTATTCCCTTAGCACAAAAGCGGAGATTCAGGAATACAGATCTAATTGTCATTTGTTGCGCATTTTATTGTCCTGTTTCATTATCTTTTGTAAGTACGGTGTCAGATACTGGTTAAAGATTGCTATTTTAATTATGTAGTATATAGGACTCCCACTGTATCATCGTCAGTTTAGCCATAGCAGCATAAAGTGACATTAGCTAAAACAAACTAGAAATGTTCGCATATCGCATGATTTAAGAAATAAACTGTCTACATTTTACAACTTTTGATTTCCTGAAGTCATGAAATAAATAGCAATGGTTAAAATCAATGACTCTTAGAAGTTTCATTTAATTTTCATAGGAACATCTAGATCCTGCTAAATATTATAAAAATGTACCAATTTAACTCACGAAGGGTGTCTCTATTTCACTGCTTTTTCAAACGCGAATCTATTTATATAAATATGAGAGAGAGAGAGAGAGAGAGAGAGAGATAGAGAGAGAGAGAGAGAGAGGGAGGGAGGGAGGGAGAGAGGGAGAGAGATTATTATTACTATTACATATAGATAAGTAATATATAATCGTAAATAAACGGGATGATGTATATGGTATAACAGAACAAATCTGTGTCACTATAGCCCATGAAAGTCTTGGTTTATTAATTATTTGAATAATTTGACAAAAATCTTGTACTTATTTCAATAATTACATTCTACAAAGCTGTATTAATCTATAATAATGTATACCAAATTTTGTCTACAGTCTTTTTTTTCTAATTCGAGGTTTACTGGTTAATTGTTAAAATTTTTTGTTTTTTTATTAATGAAATTTTCATTTCATTTTATTTCTGCACTCATTGGTTATTGACTATGCATTTACTAGGACAACGGTTTTGCAGGAAGTTGATTTGCACAACCTTTTATGCTTTAAAACATTGATTCCCTTAAGCAGGCACAAAAGGAGAGATTCATTAATACAGACCTAATTGTCATTTGTTGCGCATTTTATTGTACTGTTTAGTTATCAATAAATTTGGACGGAAATCATAGCAACAAAAGATATTCATGTCTAATATGGAAAAGTTTGATTCCGATGCTATTAAAGTCGTCTTCAGCATCTCATAGATAGTAGCGTACCATGCAGGTAGATGACGTAGCTCTAAAAAAAAGAAAACCTGTACCACTACAACCCATGAATGATCTGGGATTCGTTACATGGTAGAGACAGTACTTGAAATGGATCGTTCTTTTAACCACTTCTCTTTTCTTCTGCTCATTGCCATTCCTAAGTCGAAGTGGCATATTTGTAAATTGGTTAAATTAAAGAAAAATGGTTTTAATTCAATATCTTTCAGTTGGGTGTCATGTAAAAAAATATCGCATAATCGTTATACGAAAACTATTTTTCGTATATTTTTGCAATTAATTATTTGAATAATTTGACAAAAATCTTGTACTTATTTCAATGATTTTATTCAACAAAGCTGTATTAATCTATAATAATGTATATCAAATTTTGTCTACAGTATTTTTTTTAAATTCGAGTTTTACTCGTTAATTGATAAAATTGTTTCTAATTTTTTTTGTTTTAATGAAATTCTCATTTCACATTATTTCTCCACTCATTGATTATTTCATACCTACTTATTATTCTAGATTTATTTTTGTACTTAGCATTTTTAAGACTAAAAGAATATTTCGATTTTAATAACGCATTTAACGCATGAATCAAAGGTTTTCTTCATATTGTGTATATTAAGCGTAAAGATTATAATAGTTGTAGTTTTTTCTTTATTAAATTTGTTTGTTTATTTTATCTTTCATCTCATTTTAGATCGATTATAACTTGATATTATTTTATAATTTATTTTATTTATAATTACTACAATTTTAATTTTTTTTTATTTTGAAGAGAAAAGATTTGTCCAGGACCGGGATTCGAACCCGGATCTCCCATGTTTCCGTCATGGTGCTCTGCCACTTGAGCTATCCTGGACGTATCTCGTATACATCGCAAATTGCGAACAGAGAGAATGGATTCGTCTGACCGAGATACGGCCAGGATAGCTCAAGTGGCAGATTACCATGACGGAAACATGGGAGACCCGGGTTCGAATCCCGGTCCTGGACAAATCTTTTCTCTTCACAATAAAAACATTTGATATTATTTTAGAATAATTTTCTTTTCTCATTATTATATGTATCTATTATTATTTCAGTAGGCCAGGCCCTAGAATAAATACATTACTTATGCATTACTAATGTATGTTATATAATTATAGCTAAGTACTATAGGGAATTGATACGGAAAGCCATTAGCCTTATGGAGTAATGTTACACTAAATTGGCAGTAGCGGTTCGCCCGGCACGCGACGTAACTGCTCGATCACAATCTCCAATGACAAACTTCTCTTTTGTTTTTTGTTTGTTCTGTTTTTTCTCCTAACCGTTGTTGATGTCCTCTTGCTATTAATCTTGACCCAAATAGCGTTCGAAGAAATGCCTTCTTTTTTTTGTTTTTGTTGGGTGTAATACAAATTGCAGATAGGAAACTAGTCCACATTTCTAAATTTTACAAAGTATACTAAAAAAAGTTTTATTGTCTTTGATTAGTTCCCGATTTTCATTAAAAAATAAAAATAAAATATCTGTTCCGCAGATTGTCGCTTCGAGTTGAGTCACATCAACTTTCCAAAAATACAAGTTACCGTGAGGCTTAGTATGGAAAAGATAATGTAATTATGGGTACTGAGTAGATTTCGGTTATCATTTCATCAAGAAATAAAAGTTTTAACTAACATTTTGATGTAAGATAATATATTTTTCTTTATTTCTAGATGAAATGGATATTGAAGTATACACATTTCCCATAATTACATTCTCTTTTCCATACTAAAGCTCATGATAACTTGTATTTTTGGAAAATATAAAAAGGGGAAACGAATGAAAAGTAAAAACTTGTGACTCAATTCGAAGCGACAACCTGCCGAATAATAACAAAAAAAAATATTGAAGGCATTGTCAAGATTTTGCTATCTTGTCAATTATGTACAAAAACGATGCCTTCTGGTAAAAGTTTCAAAACAAAAATCTCAAAAGGATTGTTATATGAGCTTTACAGGTGAATTCAATCATCAAATTTATTTGTATTTTACTTAATTATTTGGAAGCGGAGTGGCTCAGTGGTAGGGCTCTTAATTGCCATGTCGAAGGTCCTGTGTTCAAATCCAGCTGCTGGTAAGAATTTTATTTAATCTTTTAGCTGTTGGAGATGGATCCTATGGGATCAAGGACACTTGTAGGGCTCACCCAGTCTCAATAAAGTGGGTACCCAAAATAAGAGGGGAATCAGAAGGTTGAGCGTGATCTCGGACAAATCATCTCCCTGTACAACCGTTGACTTAGAGACTGTACAGTCCCTACCATGTACTGAGACCCTAAACCCTTCATGCACAGGTCAGCCTTTCAATATTTAATAAGGTTCTAGGTTCTTATAAATAAAAGGTTGCTCATGGATTTTCCACTGTAATATACATGACTAAAACAGTACAATATTAATAAAATAAATATTAATTAAAAATGGTTGATGCAGTGGCAAATCCCTTTCACACAAATCTTTTTGGTCACCCAGCAGTTTGTAGGCTTCACTATTACTGTCATTATCACCTCACTCACAATATTCTGTTTCTTGAACAACGGTCGTGCAGAGAGGTGATTTGTTCTAAATCATGGTCAAACCCCCTTATTTTGGTTACCTACTTATAGAGGCCGGGTGAGCCCCAAGAGGGTCCTAGATCCCGTATCATTCATCTCCAACTGCTAACTGACTAAATAATATTCTTGCCTGGAGCGGGATTTAAACCAGGATTTTCGGCATGGCAACTCAGTGCTCTACCACTGAGCTACTCCGCTCCCGCTTCTGCCATCCTACTGAAGCGAAATGTATCTTTCAGAGGTACGTCAACACGTGTTGATATAAATATTTCAGCAAGGAGCTTTAAACACTCCCATTTCAAATTGATCAGCAGCGAGGTGAGGAACCTAAACCTGTGGCTGAGGTTTTATCACCTCAGTTTGGTCGTGACCTCTCACTGATAATAAAAACCCTACCCTGAGCTCTAAGGGTGGTTGTGATTGGAGTAGGTTTTCCGACAACTGCTTTTTCAACATTTCAGGGAGTAGGGATTTGGTGCGGTTAGAGCCCAAAGAGTCCTTTTTGGCTGGTGATGTAATCCTCTGTTTATCATAATCCACACAAATATAGTGTCCTCCCCCCCCCAGAACAACCGGGCCATATATCTCCTCAGCTTTTTAAATCCGGCACATTTGCATCCGGCTTATTCCATTCTAGACAACCGCTGGGATTAGAGAGGTCTCCTCTTCTCTACCTAGCCTGCCCTGTTTCCAATCCGTTCTTGTCCTATAGCATTTACCTTTTATCTCATATGACATTTCATATTATACACTCGCGTGTATTATATATATATTTTTTTTTAATGATTCTTTTTGATTATTTATATATAAATTAATTAGAAAAATCGGATAAGACTAAGTATATAGTTAGGAGCAGAAAAAGAGGAAATGTTGGTCATATCGTTGATAGAGGGAATAATTTTAAACCAAACCATTGAAGCATCCTGGTCTCTATTTCGTACATTATATTTGTCTCCTGCCCTATAGTTTCGCTTCTAGCACTAGTCTCTCTTTTACAACGTTTTCAGGTATTCAAAAATAAAGTTCGTAGAATAAGTGCCGTATCGTAGTACCGGGCCAAAAAAGGATGAGATCACTGGAGAATTTAGGATATTACACAACGCAGTATTGCGAAGCATGCGCCCCGTTAATATTATTGAAGTGAATCGTCACGGAGATTAAGATTGGCTTGTAAATAGGCTGAGCTTAGTAATGAACGAATTCCTAAAAAGTTGACAAACGCTGTGCCGAGGTAGCGTATGAGGAGTAAACAGAAACGTAGATGGGAAGTTTACGTTAATGACCTGACGGATTTGGGTTTGGGTCTGTGGGTGGAAGTGTGTCCAGAGATTGGTGGTGTCGGAATCGAGCCTTCGGGTTCGATTAGCCTTATTATTATCATATCCACTGTAAACAGCCTGGACGATCTCTGGGAGGGTCAACGAATGATCAATGAAATTAATCATTTAACTTTTTAACAACTGTATTATGTTTAATATTTAATTTATTATTTTTACTCGTTACTTCTGGTAGATCTTTTGAAACGAATGCAGAATAATTTATATTTTAACAAAAAAGTGCATGTACCTGTTTTGTGTAATTTGATTTATTTCTGTATGGTGACTCCCTCCAGACGATTTCTTGAGGGTCGTTTACGAGTATAATTCTCCTTTCTTAATTCTCGGACATATGTAAACATTTAAAAAATAATTGTTATTTTAATTATTATTGTTATCTAATGTACTATGGGATTCAGGAAAATGGAAAAAGCCATTGTATATTTCCTG
Organism: Troilus luridus; assembly: GCA_964056705.1. NCBI lineage: Eukaryota > Metazoa > Arthropoda > Insecta > Hemiptera > Pentatomidae > Troilus > Troilus luridus. The sequence goes on along the minus strand of OZ057417.1, from coordinate 43,582,147 downwards.
TCGCAGAGACCTAATGAAGTGTAGCATGAGCCGGGAGTTCTTTCGTCATCAGGATGAGTGCTCCGGGACTTAGCGAGGAAGCCCCGGTGCTTCGGTAATCACTTACCTTTGCTTTAAGTCGATCCTTCTTTTTCGGGCTATTTGACAGGGCCCTCAACATCGGAAAGCTGTTGGGGTATCGTCGTGGCAACCGACACTATTCTGCGAAGTCAGCAAGTGGAACCGAAAATCACGAATGAAAATCAAACCCAAGGCAACCTATTCGTGTACAGTAAACCGGGGTTAAGTTGTATTCGTTCAAGTATAATTCTTTTGAAAAGTACCACTGCAATCTTTAAGGGTTCAGTTCATGGAAGAGAGTGTATTGCTTCTCGGAAAACGGTAACGGTGTACTATTAGTCGTAAAGCTCCCAAAGTGGAAGACGCTGAGTAAATATGGTTCAATATCGTTGGGGCTTCTTATTTGCCCACCAGGTTTTCATGGGTTTCGTCTTTAGTATTATTATTATTATGAAATTGAAATATTTTATTTATTCTGAATATGACCCGACCATCATGCCTTCCGCGAACATGAATAAATTATACTTAAGAAGGGAATAATCGTCATAAAATATTTTATTACCCATATTGAATATAAATAGTCTTAGGAAGCCTAGGTTTTGGAGGAGACTAGCTATCACCTATTCCGTGGAAGAAACATCTTTCCTCAAACTATAAAGAAACCCATAAAACAAAAAGTCGGAGCTTGCTTCATCTAAAAGCAGATTTATTTTCACTCTCCGCTATAAGAAGCTGAGCTGGAAGACTCCCACAAATGGCTCTCTCTTCCGGCCTCGAATGACGTTAGGTTAAGTCCGCAGTCTTCTGCAATAATAGCTATAATAATAGGGCTGCTTAATATTATTGTCTTCGTTGTCATTAAAATAATGTACCTGAATTTATCAGAGTAATGTTCAAGTAGAGGAGCGGTGTAGCTACGTAAGGTAACAGCGATGAATCGACCCTGTGGGAACTTTAGATCCTCCTAGTGTTCACCTAGTCTCTGTGTTGCAACCTAACCTAACTTGTACCACTACAACCAATGAAGGATCTTTAGTTCTGTACCTGGTACTGTATTGTTTCTAAATCAACGGTTGTATAGAGAAGTGATTTGCCCTAGATATCGCTCAACGGCCAAATTTTCCTCCATATTAACCTTGCAAACTTTATAGAGGCTGGGTGAACCTCAGGGTGGGTCTGCAGATACCCAAAATTAAATAATTTATCTTACTGAGTAAGGTACCTACCTGCAATCGTCTCTAGAGCTCACTCAGCCTCATTATACCAACTTAAATTATCCTGTACCACTACAACCCTTAAGGATCTGTGGTTCAGTACAAGGTAGAGACTATTGATTTTTTTTATTAATTTAGATCAATTTTATTTTTATCAATAAAATATAAGGTTTCAAGGAAATAGATTGAAGCGTTGACTTGGAAAAGGTAGTAAGTCTTAAAAACGTAAGGTGTCTAATAAGTTTTAACTGTTTATTTGTTTCATTTTTAATATTTTCCAAAAATACAAGTTATCATGATATTTAGTATTGAGTAGAATATCTGATTATTTGATGGCTAATGAGTAGATTTCGGTCATCATTTCATCGAGAAATATAAGTTTCAACTAACATTTCGAAGTATACATGATACAAGTTGAAACGTTCATGTCTAGATGTAAGGAAGTTTATGTATTTCCCATAATTAAATTCTCTTTTCCATGCTAAAGCTCGTCATAATTTGCATTTTTGGAAAATACTAAAAGGAAAACGAATGAAAAGTGAAAACTTCTTACTCAACTCGAAGCAACTGCGGAATAATTACCAAAGGTAATTTTACAGTAGAAGCAAAAAACTGGTTTTGATTACTAAACATGAAAGTTAGTAATCAAGTTAGTCTAGTTCAAAACAGTAACTACCTCCGTTCTTAGAAACTAAACCCCACCCTATTTTGACTTTCTCATCTTTCTATGTTATTGATATAATTAATTACTATTTTTTCTTTTAAAAAAATAAAAAATGAAAAATCATATTTTTTCTATCTAGTAATCTAAAAAACAAAACAAAAAAAACTACCACTATAAGCTATGAAGGGACTTGGGTTCAGTGCATGGTACAGCTCTTTTTTAATTACCACAGTTGTGCAAGGGTGTGATATGTCAAAAATCACACTCAACCGCCAGGTTTTTCCTCTAATTAAGGACACCCACTTTATAAAAGACTGGATGAGCCCCAGTAACACGGTCCAAATACTTTTGTTGAATGATAATTTATCTGTACATTGTAACACGGGATTTTCACTCAGTTACACAGCTCTCTCTAAGCATCTTAATAGTTGAAATAACTTAATTGGTTGGAAAACTTTCTGGTTGAGCGTTACATCATTTACTTGCACGACCGTTGGCTTGATTCAGTTCCTACTGTATACTGAACTTATATCTTTCATGGGTTTTTGAGGTACAGGTATTTATTTTTGTTTATGTATCCAATTAAAAATAAATAAATTTTGAAGTCTTGCGTCCGTTTAAATCCTATTTTTTTTACATTTCCTTGTTAATTAATTTTATTACTTTCTCCTATCTCCTAACGACCTCGATGATGATTGTAACACCAATTAAATTTAATTAAAACGATTTAAATTTAAATTAAATGGTCCTTAGCATCAGATAGCTCTTATCCTATTTAATATATACTTGCAGAACTTAAAGCACCACTAGCTTATTTGAAATAATTGATTGTCTCTCATTCTTAGTGGGATCGGGGTACCTCAGTGTGTAGATTGCTGAGTTGATATGCTGATGGTTCTGGGTACCAGCTGTGGTTGTAAATTATTTATTCTGTTAGTTGCTATGGTTAGACCATGTGGGATCTTCAGACGCTATGGGGGTTCACCCAGCCTCTATAAAGTGGGTATCCTAAATTAATGGAAAACACACCCTGCGCAACCTTTGTCTTAGAATCAGTACAGTCTCTACGGATCCTGAAACCATTCATGGACTGTAGTGGAACAGGGTTTTATTTTTCAAATTCTTGAAATAAAAAGGTGTATGCCCACTATAATAGAATGCGATGATAAACTAAATGTGAAAAACAAGAAATATTTGTTGTGGGTTGGAAACAAACTACTGGAAATATCATCAGGTATAAACATACCTTTTAAAACTCTTTAAAAAAAAAAGAAGTTAAATTAATCAAAATATTATTTTCTGATATATAATGGCTTAGGTTTCAGAGATTAAAAGTAAAATTGTTGTATTCTTATTAGGTCTGTATAGTATGGTATCCGGTTAAAACCACTAGACATGAATAAAAGAAAAAATATATAATCGAATCCGATTTTTTTCGATACCTGGTAACCAAAGGGAGCGAAGTGGCTCAGTGGTAGAGCACTGAGTTGACACGCTCTCCCTGAGGAGATGGATTATATGACTCTCCTGGAGTTCACCCAGCCTCTATTACAAAAATAGGGTACCCTAAATAGGGTAGAGTATCTACCATGTACTGAACCCCAGACCCGTTCACGGGTTGTAGTGGTACAGGTTTTTTTAATAATTAAATATTTTATTAGTAAAAATAAAATTTTCGTATTTATATAAACATTTTTCAACTTTATTATTATTGCATTCAAAGTATTAAGCATTAATAAAATAACTTAATTGACTTATTATGTCTCTATTACAGCCATATAAATAAATACATAAAGTAACAAATATTTTAGGAGCGGTTTCTGACTGGAAACACAAACATAACTTTATTAATCCCGAATTAATGAGTGAAATTAATTAGCACTATAACCAATTAATACTGATGAATTTATTTATAGTTATAATAAAATCATAAATGGCAATAAAACCCTTTATAACGACAATATGAAGTGTCGGAATAAGTGATGACTCATAGGGAAATATAAAAGTGTTTTGACTCAGTCACGACAATTATTGTCACGAATATGAATTTTTTAAACACTCTATCATTTAGATGTTTCTTATTATGATGAATTGCCTGATGAAGGATAATTGTCATGAATATATTTTTTTAATTGCGCAACTTAAACAGTTTTATTTTTTGTCTTCAGCATTTTATTCGCAATAGTAGGACTAACAATTATAATAGGATATAATCGTGTTTTCAATTTATTATTACATCAAATTAAAACTATTTTATTTTTTACGATACAATAAATTAATATAATATTTATTTACGCCTTGTATAGTGTATAACTTATTAGGTGAAAGAATACACGGGCTTACAACTTTTTCATACAAGGAATAGTTCTATCATCCTCGGTTTTTGATGCAAATATACGTATTAACAAAAAACTCAAACCAGTAACATATATTTATATATGTACTTCTATCTAATATTCATTATAAATGTTAATTTAGTAATGTTTGACTAAATAAATAAATATGATTAATGAAATATGGAGGAACGAAATTCTTTATAAATAATTTTAATTATAATTATATCTGTCAGTTTTATTTATACAGCATATAATTAAGTCGATTACATTTATACTCTCATACGCCTAAATTATTTGGAGTGGAACTATAATTGAATCCGTCATTTGAGAAACACCTTATGTCCATTTTTGGCCAAAATTGAGTTAGACATATTAAATTGTTGGTGAAGGCTAGACAAATCCAATACGCATGTTTGGAAAATGTGTATATATTATTTGAAAAATAAAATACTGATTTTTATTAATAATTTGAATTGTTTTACCTTTTATTTCATAGCTGATAACATATCATTTAGTCAATCATTTGAGAAATCACATCTCCAACAACGTTTATAATTTTTTTAAATATCAAAATAAAATTTTAGTTTGGTAGGATTAGCTTACCAAACCCCTTTAGAAACATATAAAAAATATATGATGTTAAATTATGGACCAGCTGAGTTTTTTTTTATTTCCCGAAAGTTTACTTTTTTGGATATGAGGTGTTTCTCAAATTACTGATTCAATTGTTTAATTTTATTTTTGCATTTATAGGGATTGGTGTACCTCAGTGTTGAGTAACATACTGAGGTTCCCTAGTTCAAATCCGGCTGTGGCAGAAAAATTATATGATTTGTTAACAGCCCTGTGGCACCTGCTGACCCCCCTAAGGCCCACCCAGCCTTTATCAAGTTGATACCATTAATTGTGGGGAAACTGGCTGATAAGCATGATCTCGGACAAAGCATATCCCTACATAACCGTTTTCCTAGAAGCAATATAATCTACCATGTACTGAACCCAGTACACCCAGGCCTTTAATCGGTTGTAGTGTTACATTTTTTTTAAATATTTAAATTTTTCAGCTCTTCCTCTAAATTATCAAATTACTGCATAAATTTAAATTTTTTAATTTTATAACATTGACTATAGAAGTTCAACTAATTTCTATATTTGTATGTTTATTTTCAGTAATAATATCCCTAGGACATTGATGATAGACGAGATATTATTGATTGACCAAGCAACGAGCTTGAGAAATTTGTCATACAATTATGAGACATTTGTCAATGTCCGAGGGATATTTGGCGGAACATTTTTTGTCAAAAAATTTTATAATTCAACACAACGAAACATTTATTTATTTATTAAAAGTAAAGTTAGTGAAAGTGCCATTATTAAAATTAAATTTAACATTAGATTCGTTGCTGTTCTCTACTATAGATCTAATACCAATCATAGTGGCTCATGTATTTCTGGGATTTTTTTCATGATTAGCGCATTTATACTTTGAACATTCGCATTGCCAAAACGTGACATTTTGAAATTTATTTGGAATGAAGTTATAAGTTATAGTGATTGATAATTGCACTGAATGCAATTATCAGTGTAATGTTGACATGATTGGGTGAAATTGTTTCATATGTCACAAAATTTGATTAGTTGTTAGAACTTTCAAAAAATTTTCCATGATATAAATGTTTGTAAAGTTAGTCATTTTTTCCTGTTCAAGTTCAATCTGGCTTCATAGATTGAAATAAATGTTTTTAATTTTCTATACCTACACCCCTACATGGATGTACTTACTGTTTCTGGGACAACGGTTGTACAGGTAGGTGATTTGGTACAGGTACAGGTATCTGTTCACAGATTATATAATTTATCTGTGCCGGATTCGAACCCGGAACCTTCAGCAAAGCAACTTACCCCTCTTCTGACTGAGCTACTGGCTTCATCGATTGAAATAAATATTTCTCACTACTGAAGTCTTTAAAGGGAAAGTCCTTTAAGGGACTTAAAATTCAGCTCGGGAAGGGAACAAAATGAGGTGGAAGAAATTAATGAATTAGAAGGAGAGGGACGGAGTGGTAAGGTATAGCTCCGAGGAACAGAGTCGCCTTCCTGACTTTTAAAGAAGAAAACGTTGATAGTACATTGCCCTTAAATGAACCGACGTCTGGGCTGTCTCTTGTAAATGCTAATTAGGGAGTTGAGATTCAGAGCAGGGTCGATAAAATGTTTGGTCGACATCTTAACTATTTAGGGCCAATCTTTAGATCTAAACTCATAGTTTCTTCTTCTTTTTCTTCCTATATCCAATTCAACAGAACTAGAAAATCAACTGTTATTAGTGTTGGTGAGCCCAAGTTTGGTCTGTAGACCCATTTCTTCCAGTATAATTTTTTAACAAACTTTATATTCGTTAATAACATATCTTAACTAGTTACGGACTTTTTACTACAAATTTTTAACATCCGACTATCTAATAATTTATAAATACAGAAAACAAATCAAATATTATGAGCAATGAAAATAGTTATTTGTTTACAAGGTATTGCGTAGAATATTCGGTCCGACTAAGTATTAGACCACTGGAGAATTTAAGAGATTGCACCGTGAAGAATTGCGGAGCATGAATCCTTAAAGGCTCTGATCCTGGTCACTGTACTAGACGAGGTGGGAGGATTAGTGATATCACCATCGAACCTTCGTAAGTTTTATACTTAAGAAAAAAACCTATACCACTACGACCAATGAAGGGTCTTAGGACTCCCTGCCTGGTCGAGATTGAACTCTGGTTTTTAGCCGAAGGTTGTATAGGGAGATGATTTAGCTGAGACCCTGCTCAGTCGCCATGTTTTCCCACACCTTATAGAGGTTTGGTGAGCCCAGTAAGGTATGCAGATCCCAGATGGTCCATCTGTCTTATTAATTATTATTATTATTATTCATAAAGCTCCCAGAATTGAAGACGCTAAGTAAAGATGGTTCATGTTTGGGACTTCTTTTTCTTCTTATTTGCCCACCAGGTTTTCATTCTTTAAGAGAATTCATCTTGCTTCGATCTATTTTGTTCCACTTCACTGCGCTTTTTTCTCTGGCTTAACCTCCCATTTTTCTACTTATAGAACTGTTTCTTGTTTTCGTATCATCAGTAATTTTGGCTAGTTCCAAGTGTCTCTTAATATTTTTGATCCATTCCCCTCCATTAACAAGGGATGCTACGTACCTTGTGTGTTAATAATATAACAATCTCAGATACTCTGTTGGACTTTTTTTTTATGATATTAAGAATGTTTTAAGCCCATGCGTTTATTCATATGATATTCATACATGCTTTTTCTAAGGGAGCGGAGTGGTTCAGTCTAAAGTACCGGGTTCAAATCTCGCAGTTGAACATACTTTATTTTATCTGTTAGCAGCCGGAGATGGATGCTATAGGATCTAGGACCTTCCTGGTGCTAACCCAGCCTCTGTAAAGTGGTACCCATTATAGTGGGAATATCTGTCCAATTACCTCCCTGCACAACCTTTTTCCATGGTACTGTGCAGTCTCTACCACGTATAAAACTCAAGACTTTTAGTTGGTTCTTCCTACATTTCCTTCCTTAATGCTTCCAAAAACATCAAAAAATAAAAATATAATTAATTATACTGTATTAATGATTTACTATAGCGATTCTCGTATATTATTTTTTATTGGTATTTCCTCTTCGAAGAACTGTCAACACATCCGGCCCGGAGAGATACTAATGAAACTCAGTTAGAGGCCGGTTTAGGGTTACCTGGGCTGTTAATTAACATTTCTCAATGATGAGATGAAAGTGTGTAATTCAGCAGTTAATTAAAAGTAACAATAGCCCTTCCAGCGAGAGGACACAGCCAAGGGCAGCTAATGACTTTTCAAAGGGACTGCTCCTTCACTGAATTAGTTGACAATTTAGGAGAGGCGCGACGACTCTGTTTTCCGGGACTTAGCTTTGATCCTGCTCAAACTGATTTCTTTTTCTCGTGCTTTCTCAAAAACTATCGAGGAGTTTAGTTTGCTAAAAGTCGATTAACGAGTTTATGATCTGAAATCAATATTTCTCCAGGATAAAAAAAAATAATTGTACTCAATATTTATTTATAGTCGAGTTTACCATATATATATATATATATATATATATATATATATATATATATATATATATATATAAAATGCTCTTTTTTATTAAATTATTTACAGTGGTTTCTTTTTAATTTTATTTACAACGTTAGCAACCACAGCATGGTACTTTATACCGTCTGCCGTTGGTCCTCCGGGCCGGATATATATATGTATATATATATATATATATATATATATATATATATATATATATATATATATATCTGACGATTCCCTTTTCTGATTTAGCCGAATAGTATATAATGTTTTTTTTATATGAGGTGCCATAATAAAGATAGCTCAGCATGCTGCCCGTTCCGCCTTAAAATCTGCCTGACAGATAAAATTATTAAATTTGTTAACACCCACAGACGACCTTGTGGGATCTGCAGACCCTTTGGGGGTTCAGCAAGCCTTTATAAAGTGCCTAATCTTAATTTGGGGTAAAACCTGGCGGTAGAGCGTAATCTCGGTAGAATTACCTTCTGCTCAACAGTTACCTTAGGAATAGTACGAAAATTATTTATTCGACTTTGGGACACATCGAAACTCTCCTGTGGTTCTCTCAACTTTTATTATTTGGGATTCCTTAATTGCGGAAAAACCTCAGTGAGGGATAGACGAATAGAGTTGGATAAATATTTTATATAAGATATAGCAAAACGTCATAACGACTAGCTCAACAGAGGTTATGTATATATTTTTTTATAATTCTATATTAAATATAAACATCAATAGAAACAATTAACAATAAAATTTATGTAAACATTTTATAAATAAACGGCATTAAATTTATGGGGGTATCCTTAATGGGGAAAACCGGTTGAACGTTTCTTGGTCCCTACTGCACAACCGTTGGGTTATAAACACTACATTCTCTATTATGTACTGAACCCCCAAGTCCCTTCTACTTCGCGTTCAACCTCAAAGCACTGTAATAACACTTCAAATTATTTTTATGGATTAAAATGATTGTTTTATTTTCATATATTTTTTCTACAAACGTTTTTCTTACTTATATTTGTTTCACTTAGCCCTTATCAGGCCTACCAGAAATCGTGCCCACACTTTTTCCATCTCCCTCTCCTGTTCGTCCCTACAAAAAATATATTAGTATTGATACTTCGCCACATATTTTTTACGTGTTGACAAAATGGCTGGATGTTTTCCTCAACATATACTCAAGATTTTGTTTACTCCGGTCAACAAGCTTGAGAAAATATGAGGCCGCACATGCAAAATATCTTCGAAAAGAAAAGAGAAAAAAAGGGCGTGTGATAGCGAGAAGGGCTTTTGTGCTCGTATTTATATCAGATTATGAGGCGTCCACGTCGAGGAAGGGAGGAAAAAAGTAAACAAGTTTTCCCTTATAGGTCAGGGGATAAATTACATCAAAGGATAGAAAAATACGTTTTATAAAACATAATAGTTTAATAATAACGAAGGTATAACTAATTATACCTGTTATAATTATTTTTAATAATTTATTATGTGCATTTCTCTCAAATTAAACATTATCCATATTTTTTGTTATTTTCATTTAATTGTATTCGATGTCTTTATTGCTAATTTATATCAGTTGTGTTGTTAGGACTACAACAATTAAGTGCTATATATTTCATACATAGCAGTTACTATACATTTAGCTATTTAGTTCCGATATATTTCAAGGACGGAGCGGTGTTGTTCAGTACGAACAGTGCAAGCCCGGCTATGGGAGATAAATTATTTGCACTGTCAATAGCTGTGGATAGAACCCTGTGGGATCTGCAGACCCTTCCGGGGTTCACCCAGCCTCTATAAAGTGGGGGAAACCCTTGCGATTGAGCATGATGCCGGTCATATCACCTCTGTATTATCGTTGTCATAAAAATAGTTAATTAATCACCGTACGATGGACCTTCATGGATTACAGTGGTACTGTTTCTTAACAAAATATAATATACATAGTGATTTTAATTTTTTTTTTTTTATCATTCCAAAAATCTTAATATGTTTTTATAAAAAATACTAGATTGGTATTGAATTTTTGATTACTCAACTGTCAATTCTTGTAACGATTAATCTTTCAGGATATTTACAAAATACATGAAAAAAAAAACTTATACTTGCGTAGAAGTCTTCACAGCATAGTTTGTTGCGCTTTTGTTTATTTTAGTCACACTCTCTTAACCATTCGGTCTGTTGCCTTTCAGAAATAAATGGCTCGCCCTTGCGGTCGTATAGTCATCGGAAGGGATTTCACGACTAGCTTAAGTCTCCTCACTGTGGAAAAGTCTGTTTTAAGAGCAGTTTCCTTCACTACGGTCGTTAAGGCCCTATTGTCGTAAATCTGATCTAAGCCCAGGCGCCATAAGATCTGTAATGATATCCCTGGATCTGGAGGACGGTAAAGGGCTGGGTGAGCCACGATGATGCCGAGGCAAGGAGATCAAAGATCTAAATGGATACGAATAAGTTGGAAGAGAGCGAAGCGTATGATTTCAATCTGTGTTGGTGCCTGGCGGTGCCGGTCACCTCAGTGAATAAATAAATAGGTCGACATACAGCGAATAAATAAATATTTAACTCGAAGCGTAGGTACTCATCGTCTTCTTCTTTCGTCTTTTAACACGCCATGTTAAACATTTATGTAAGTAATTACAATTACTTAAGTACCGATTCCAAAATACGTAATATCACACTTTACTAAATCCTCCCTCAGACGCCTCGGACGTTTACCTGCTTTTTGAGAATTTCTTCGTTACTATCAACAACTTTATTCAATCCATCTCAACCTTCTCGACGCTATCACTTCAATTATATTAACAAGGTGCATCCTCTGCAATCCCTGATGTATAATCTAAATTCTCCGGATAGGTAGATAAATAAATTAATATGCTTTTACATTAGTATAGTTTTTTTAAATCTAATAAACATAAACTGAATATTAATGAATAACCAAAATGGCGTGAGGCGATGGTGGGATACTGTCTAAGATTTGTGTTTTGCCAAAGTTTTCGTAGTAAGATTGTGAGGTTCGGATGCAAGTACAATAATTACTATCAGGGACATGGGGTTTACATCAAGGTATATTGTTTATATATTTCACATCACTTTATGCTACTATGGCTAATCGGAAGATGGTACTGTGGGAATCCTAATTTTTGGCTATCCAGCTATAAATAGGATAGGGATGTGTTATGACACCGCACAGGCTCAGAGCCCAAATTTTACGTCCCTTCCGAAAGAGGGTATAATCATGGATATTTTACTCTCTTTTAAAATATCTTAAAGCCACCTGCCAGGCTCCAAACGAAGTATTTTACCAGGGATCTGGATTTGTTTTTATTTTTGCTGTGCTATTTCAGAGATTATTTTTCTTTTTCAATATTTCTAGACAGCCATTTCCCGATTTAAAGTTTAAAGCTAGCACTGAAAGAATAGAACATTACACTAAACCCTCTCCTAGAACTAGAGACGCCTGAGGAGAAAATATTGTGACATATGAGCTTCTGTTGGGAAGCCTCCTTGATAAGATTGTGCAATTTTCCCATCATTTCGATCATTCCAAGGGCAACATAGTATAACTAAGGATTTTTATTTTTATTTAATGTTTTATCGATTCTGTGATAAATCTTTGGTCAGTAATAGTTCTATTTTTAATAAGAACCTAGTAGTTTCAAATACTTTTTACATCCAAATTCCGTGAAAACACTTACTACTCTTTATTGTAACATAAATAACATTGTCCACAACGATCTTATGATCCTGTAGACTCTTGGCATCTTGGCATTTTATGTCTCTTCCGAAGGACTTTAATGTTCACTTCCTTTAAAGAAGTAGGGACTACAGTCGGGCTGCAAACCTGCTCCTTGGGCATAGGAGGCAGTTTTTCTAACCACTACACCACAAGTCATTAGTATGACAGTACTTCCTGCTGGAGCCCTCCAATGTCTAATGAATAGTTGCTTATTATTTACGAGTTTATTTTTGTCCTCCAACATTTTCTCCATGGTATTTTTTCATTCTTTCCGTTGGAACAAGAACCCACCCTTGTAATGTTTTGTTCGCCCCTCGGTGATTGCGGTGCCCCTTCACCATAAATATACCCCGCGGACAAAACATGGCCCACATCGAGACGGCTCCCCTCCGATATTGAACTGTCAGGCAAGTGACGGGTAGAAATTAGCTGCTGACAAGGGAGACTCCTGCCCCAGGGGCGATTAGGGGAAACAGGAGTTGCACTAATCACTTAAGCAGTCCGCTGATACAACTTCATTCAACTGTCAAATACAATGCCTAATTAAAGTCAATCCGCCTCCGATAATCCTGTTTCCAGGAGAGATTCCAGAACTCAGGTTATGTTTGGTTTCCAATAAATGTCTTGTCATTCCGACATAGGATTATGAATGTATGTGCAATATAATTAGGCATAATTCGATATTTATAACAATATTTAAATCATACATTAAAAATAGAACCAACATTGGGTCAGCTGTTGTCAAGTGTTTTTGAATAACAATCTACTATGCCCTAGATCGCGGGTTTATATCCCTTCAGGTGTCCCTACCACTGCAAGTCGTTAGTTATGCCGCCCTTCAGAAGGGACATAAAACGGTAGTCCCATCTTGTACTCGTTAAAAATCATTAGCTTATCAGAAGAATTCTGGATATGGGTCATAAAGTAAACTATATTATTATGAAAAATAATTAGCAATAAAGTTGTAACTTCCAAAAACAAACTAAAAACTTTCCAGGCAATCGTTGAGGAATTGAATATGGTTAAGTCTTTTTAGGATTATGGATATTGTTCAAGTCATTCCACGTTAGAGCCTTGTATAGCAAAAGAGCTTGTTCAAGGTCATAAGAATACAAAAAGTTGCTTAAATAATCGAAATTCTACGTTAGTATTAAATAAACCCCGAAGTTAAGTCGCATGTTGTAACTTGTGGAGCGAGGCAGATAAGTGCGTAGAATTCTGAGCCGATGTTCTGAATATTCTAGGTTCAAATTCGGCTGTGACAGATAAATTATTTAATCTGTTAACAGTCACGGATAAACCTTGTGAGATCTACAGACCCTCCCGGAGTCAATTAGCCCTCCGGGAGCCAAATGGAGGGCTCACCTAGCCTCCATAAATAGGGTCCCCTTAGTTGCAGTAATCTGGCGGTTGAAAGGGATCTTACAAATCACCTCCCGAACAACAGTTGTTCTGTAAAGGGTATAGCCTCTACTATGTTCTGAACCTAATACTTCTCATGGGTTGTAGTGGTACAGGTTCTTTTTTTATTTGTTTATTGAACTGGTTAAAATTTTTCGAACTATTAACTGGTTGCTCAATATTAAAGATTTTTTTTTACCTACACGTTACCATTTTTGTCTGCAAGATATTTAAACCTTCAACGAATAATTGTTCAAAACTTTTTTAAATTATTATAATTGTTTTTATGTTCTTCTCTTTCGCTAAATACCTATGTAACTTGATTGACGGTAATGAACTACATCATCCCTCCCACACTTTCCCATGATTTAGCGAGCGGACACTTTGTGGTCAACGCCATTATAGCGCCTTGATGAACAAGAAGGCCAAGTTCGTCGAGATCAAACAGCCACCACCTTCTCAGGGACTTTGCGAAGTCCGAAGTTCCGTGTTAACTTACATTACTGTTAATTTACTAGTCACTCAACTCTCATACATTATGATACAATAATGGGACTCTGATATCAAGGGCTTCGAAAGTGGGTGGAAGACTTCAGCCTCATTTGGATTAGGTCTTTACTCATATAAAATAATAATTGACATCATTAAAAAAAACCAGAGAGAAAGTGACGTTTATTTATTCATTTAACGTATACATTATATGTTTTTCCTATCCTGGTATATTTAGGATAGTGATCTTTAACGAATACCTTACAACTCGAAATCTCGGGACCGCCATCTTACGTCCCCTCCGAAGTACGACATAACAAACGGTTTATTATTACGTTTAAATAATCCGATGGCGACCTGTCATGTTGCGAACCTCGATCTTGGGCATAGCAGGCTATTATACTAACCACTGCATCACAAGAGATCCATCTTTCGGACAAGTGGAAATGTTGTTTGCATAATATAGTATAGCTTGTATAAGAATTTTACAGTCGAAAACAAAATAGTTTAGGTAAGTTTGGTCGGCACCACCCTCCCGCCACAAGTAATCCAATACCTGGATGGTTCCCGATTTAGTTGGTTTGTTTCGGTCCGATTATTTTACCTGGTAATCCTCCAGGGTATCATGCATACGTTCCTCGTACGATACCTTGGAAACCCGACTTCTACTATTTCCCCGAAATCGAACAGGCACTTGATCTAGGTTTGAAGTTGCAGGCCTACGCTAGAGCTCAGGGTAATCGAATATTGAATTAGAAGTTCGTGATTAAACAGAGCTGCGGTGTGTGCCGCTAATCAGAGCTAGGAGTGGTCGGTTTTGTTGGCGAGTTGTGATTGGAAAGGGTCGACGTCACTAGCACTGCAAGTCCCTTCGTCCCTTCGCTACTTCATTACCCTCTCGTCCCTTCTAACAGGCCGCTAATTGTTTCCGATTCTCAATCAGTTCCATGTCAGAGGGTACCTGGTACGAAGTGGTACTCGGTTTTCCAATGTAAAGAGTGAGAATTACTCAGGATCCATGATGAAGTACTGGTCATAAATAGGTCATAGATTGGTATTGCTATATGTGGCACTATCTGGAACATTAGGAGTACCTAAATAAATAGGGTAAGAGGCATTGAACAGGTAGTTTAATTATCCCTTAGGATCGGTACCTTTACCCATAAGATACAGGACAGCAGTCAGTTGTAGTCAAGAAGCGGGGAACTCAACATGTTGACTGTCACATGTAGCCCTTTTCTTTCTTTGTAAGTAGATATGTAATATATCTTGTAACAATGATCAGCACACAATCAATATAATGTTATCCAATAATTATTTTTAATAAACAATTCCTAGTCAGTCAACCTTTGGAGAAGATAGGGATATGTCTGTTATTCATTAATGATATAGAATTACTATATATTAAATATAACGATTTCAGGTTGTCATCCCATTTTATTATTTAAATATTATTCAGATCTGACTTTTCATTGAGAAAATCGCTTGAGCAATGAATCCAATATAGCAGTATAGCTGTATTAGTCAAGATATAAGGCAAAAGAAGTAAGTAAACCCAGTAAGGATGTGCATTAACAGTGCAAGGAAACATTAACTAAAGTCATAATCGGTAACTGTATTTCGGAATAGTTCGCGAATTTATCGGACAGTCGCTGACCCAAGCATTTGTGTGTAATTGTGGGTTCATTATCCCTATGTTGTGACATTGCTTCCGGATTGTTAGAGATGTAACTTCATTGACGTATCCTCCTCTTTTATATGTTTATATTCCATTTCTAAAACATTGTAAGATCGTAGAGATAGAGAGAACAGAGATAAGATGGTATGACAATGGATTGTTAAGAATATAGATAAGAAAGTAGTCATTATATTAGTTGAGATGTTATAATTTCAGTCCTTGTTAGTAATCAACATAGTTAATTCATAACAGAGTTTCTTTTTTTATCATGTTCTACAGTTCCATTTCATAATAAATTGAATTATTTCATTCAAGTCAACTGGGGTTTTCTCAAGTTTATAACAAAGTGATCCGCTTTCATCTGTACTATTTAATTTAACACATGCGTACTTTATAAAAAAGGTGATATATACCGAAAAAGGATCGAATTTGAATCTGGATAGTAAAAAAAAACCGTGCTCGGGGGTACGGAAGTATGTAAGCGTAAATCGATGATATCTGCGTCGAGACTTCGGGTTCTCTAAACCGTATTATTATTATCAACAATGATAACACTGTCGGCAATGCCTTTTTTTCTTCTAAAACTTCTGGATCCGAATGCAGTCGCCTCGTAACCCTTCATTTAACATGCTAAAACTAAAGATAGTGACTACTCCTAATATTTTAGCAAGAAAAAAGTCACTTACTCAAATAACCTTGAGTGGATATTCAATGGTCATTTGGTTACAAATTGGTTATTCAAGAATTATTCAATACAAAATAGACTAAGTAATCCAAAATACTATCGTTGGTGTTCCGTAGCTGCAAATGAGTGTTATAGTTTCTACAATACAATCCCAAGGTTTTACAATGATGAATAATAAAGACGTTAAGAGCCGAGCAGCGTGCCGGGATAGGTTTCTGATATGGCCTCTTGAAAATCTTATGCTCGCAATTAATTTCAATAGCAATATCGTTAGTGAAAATGGGTCGCTCGGCATTCTCGTTAGTTAATTTTTAATTTCTCCTAGTAAACTTAATGGACCACTTTAATTAACCCCATATTGCCTTTTAATTGTCTATGAATACTTGAGTCGGCATATGTAATAAACCTCTATTACTATGCCCTTTTATGGCAGTATTATAAACTTGTATAAATTATTATTTACAAATCTTTTCTCTTCTAAACAAAAATATTTAAAAATAAATAGCAATTATTAAAAATAAATTATTATTTATAATTTAAGAGTGAGCCCATTAACACTAAGCTAAGTACTTAGAGACGTGCTTTTGCCATTCTTTGTGCCCATAATTCTTTCATCCATACTTCATTTTTATCTTAAGATCATGTTGTTCGAGTCTTCTTTGATTTCCTCTCTTGGTCAACTTGCCACTATTGCACTTATGAATATAGAACTTGCACTTATCAGCAAGATATCTGGATATATCATTATTGTGATTTCGGGTATTTCCGCCAATCCAGTCCACTGTGGTTTTTTTGGATTGAATCCTTTTTTCAGAAAATCCAACTACTTGTGTGGTACGTCTGCCTAAGTTCATCCATTTGATTTGCTAAAAGTTTATCCTTTTTTTTCTAATATCGCTGTGCATAGCACCGTGTTGTTTGATTTCTAGCTTGTTTCTGATTTGGTACTGTTCCTCTACAATTTTTTTTATGATCTTTCGTTCCTTGTTGTTAATGTTTTCTAAATCTCTTCCTTTTTAGAACCTATTCTTTTGGATATCCTTTTTTTGCTGTATGTATTTTGGGTGAGTCAATGTACAGGGTCCAGCTGTGGCATTACTACTCATGAAGGATCTTGGGTTCAGCACATGGTTGAGGCTGTACTGTTTCCAAGTCGACGGTTGTGCAGGGAGGTATTTGTTCGAGACTACGCTTATCCGGCAGATTTAAACGTACTTTATATATGTTGGGTTAGCTCCAGGAAAATATGCAGATCTCAAAGGGTCCATTTTTGGCTGTTAAAATGGATTGAATAAATAATTTATCTGTCATACCCAGATTGAAACCCAGAATTTTCATTGGCAGCAACTCTTTTTTTTTATTCAGGTAAAAATATTTGGAAATCATACTGCATTTAATCGGAAACGAGATTTGATTACTTGCATGTGTGGCTCATCCCATCATAAAAAACCGTTGTGTGTGGACATCTGTTCAATTATTGCCTCAATTTCCTCTTCGCTGTATGTAAATAAGTTTTTCATATTTCCAATTTTTCCATCTCTCGATTCCTGTATGCTCTTTCCCACCTGTGTAGCCTCCCAAAAGTGAGTTTTAAAACATTTTTTCAACATTTCTTTTATCTTTTATAATTGAATAATATCATCCTTGATTTTCCATAATTATTTAATCTTAAACTAATTGGATCCGTGAAAACCTTTGAATATGGATAAAAAATTCTTAGACTGGATTCTCGCCCAAGAAGGCTTTTCCGGATTTTCCTAGCTTTTTAGTTAATGAAATTGAAAATGAATGCTAATGTTAGGAATTGAAAATCCTGATCAACTTCGCATTATCTAGGATTAGTTTCTCAAACTAAATACTCTTTTTTTCTTAGAGAGATTTTCAAAAGGTTTTATTTTAGATTGGGAAAAGAATAGCAAGAATGAATTTAGGTTTTACTTAAAGCTCTACTTTATTTGTTTAAATTTCGTTGATTGAATCTCAAGAGCATAGTTGCTGGAGTGCCTTTTTTAATTTTTTTTTTATAACTGATTGATTTTAAATAATATTTAGACGTTATGTTACATCATCTTCATAAAAGTTGAGCTCAGTATCAAATAATAATAATAATATCAAAAACTATTAAGCCGTGTTCACACCAATACCATATAAGATAGACGAAATATCGTAAAGAATATATCGTGACGATGTTTTTCTAGAAAGTTTCAACAACAGCAGACGATAAATCGGCCCGACCCGGGAGATAATTGGTACACAACTTTCACCTCTTCAGTTACATAAGTGAGCTCGAGTAAAATGAAGTTGTTTATTGGTTAAGAAGTAGAATGAGAAGACAAAGAAAAATTCTTTATTTAAGATCGACTTGTAATCTTTAAAGAGATATGTCACTTGCGATATGTTGCGCAATCCCGCGGGTATAAACTTTTGTACCAACTCTCTTCGGATGTCATAGAACTGTCTGTGCGTATCGGGTATCGTGTATCGCTCACGATATACTGCGCCTAGTCTTGAGGTGCTTAAGTGTGAACGCAAGCTACGTACAAATGGAGCAACTTACATGTTCCAATATATTTGCTTTTTTGGTTGCATTTTAGGAAGAATAGTCTTTGTTTATTTAAATTGTTTAAGAATAAATTTAATTAGTAATTTATTTAAGAAAAATAATTAATTATTGTTAAAACTAAATAAAAATAAAAAGTATTATCGGGATTGCAATTTCAGCAAATTAATTGTAAAGAAGACAATTGTATTTTCGGTTTTTTTAAATATTTATTATTATTATGATGGTGATATTTTTTAAATATTTTTATTTTTAAGAGAAACGATTTGTCCAAGCCGGGATTCAAACCCCCTTTTTTTATTTCAAAATAAAAGTTGTTTTTTTTTATTTATATTTGAGGTTCAAATATGGGTCTACGTATATTGAATTATTGAACGGATTTGTATACGATTATTATATTATCGTAATTACTTTATTTTAACGATAGATGATATTAAGGAGAGGTTGATAGATACCTACAATCCGCTATAATACCAAGAAGGAGATGTTGTGATGGAACTCCTGATGGCTTAGAGCACTTCACGCAACTTGGACGAAACTTCCTTCCAGTTAACGACTAACCTCAGAGATGGTAAATCCAAACTCCCCACCCCTCGGTAAATCTTCATTTATATTTCACGGGGCAAGGGAAAAAGAAAATCAGGACACTTTTTAGAACCTAACTGAAAAAAAAAATTGAAAATCTAAATTATTATTTCGAGAAGGATAAAATAGTATAACAATATACTTCGAATTAATTATTAAAAACCTAGATAAATAGAAAAAACAACATCATTGACATTTTTAAGGAACAAATGTGCATTTAACTAAAAATACTTACTTAAGATACATTAAAAGTAACACTAGCCTTGTGCATGAAGTCCAAAATTGAAAAAAAAAATTATAATAATAGGTGAATTTAATTTATTTAAATATATTTTCTTGGACCCGGAAGTAAAATGTTTATCATGATCTTTTTTCAAATGAAAATTAATTTAATTGTTACCTACAAAAATATGTATTGAGCAATTTGAATATAAATTCAAGAAAATAAAAAAAAAGTCTCGCTCATTTTACATTCAGTGCTCAAAAAGAAATGAAGTGCGTCTAACAAACTTAATAATGTAGATAGTTTCTTTTAATGTCACTTAATACTGAAATGGCTTAACTTACAATACTATAGTGGGAGTTCTGAATTTTACCTATCCACGTATAATCTTTAACGAGTACCTGACACCGCACAGCCTAGGGATCATATTACGTCCCTACCAAGGGACGGCACCATTACAATTTTTTATCTTCCTTTAAAAACCCTAAGGTCACCGGTTAAGGGATGTCTTATACATACAAGTTGTTACGGTGACAACTAAACCATTTGTGACCCTTAAGTGAGTTTTAAATTATTTATTAATAAAAGAAAATCTGATACTCTCATAACAACTACAACTAGTAATATATGTTTGCATCTACCTAATTTATTTTCTGATTTCGCTAGCTTTCCAACGGTGAAGTCGCAGATTAGCAGCCCGGCAGGTGACCTTAGAATTTTTTTTCAAAAAATCCCTTCAGAAGGGAGTGTCAGACACTCGTTAAAGATCCTAATTCTTATAATACCAGGATATGCAAAATTTAGGACTCACGCTATAGCATCGTCCGAATAGCCATAGCAGCATAAAGCGACGTTAACTAAATAAACAAATACTTCTCTATCAAGTCTTATTCTCGTAAATTTGAAAAACCTTTGAAACCTTTTTCCTCTGATGGAAAAGGCTCTGGAAGAAAAAAATACTTATTCTGTTAATAATATGTGGGGATCACCCAGCCTCTAAAAAGTTAGTATCTTAATGGTGGGGAGAAACATTGTTATTAAGCTTAATCTCGGACAAATCATATCCCTGCACAACCGTTGTTATAGCTACAAATTTGTCTCTACCATATTCTGATTATTGGTAACCTCTATTATCCATAGAACTAATCCATTGAAACTATTCCATCACATGTCTTTGATTTCGTAATTTTTGAGAGAAATTAATTAATTAATATTTAAAAAACATAACTGCAGTTACACTATTCACCTAGCGCTTGTAGATGTTGTTTTTGCTGAATGCTACGATGTTTCTACTTAATAGTCGGAATTGGATTGTCTTGGGCTCTCCTTCCATTATACAGGTCTGTTAAGGCGGAGCCATGTTTATTCAAACAGCTCCTGACCCAGAACCTAGAAGGAGAAGAGAAAGAACAATATTAATAGGTATCAGCGGAGGGAATCAGGAGGTTACCACGGTCTGGGAGGTGTTGAAGAACCCTGAGCAAAGCAGAATAATTATACAATATTTTAATGTAAATGGCGACCTTCTGCGGGGCGACAATGCCTCTGTTCAAAACTAACTCCAGTCCCCTGCGTTTTACGACTTGGAATATTAAAGCGACCAGGAAGTCCCTGCGAATTCGGAATTTATTTTAGCCCTGTCCTTTCAGCTATTCGTCACCGGGCTCTATGTATTGTTCTCCTTCGTCTCTCTTTATATATAATCGTAGTATGGAAAATTCTGGAGGGAAGCTATATTATATTTTTTTCCTGTACTTCCCATTCGTCGAGGATGGACTCACAATGACTATAGAAGAAAAATTATGGGTAAATAAGTAGAATTTATAAGCAGCACTTATTTTTTAAACAAAATAAGCAGAACTTTTTTTTTAATCGTGCCAACGTTTCGGCCTGCGATTTAGGCTATCTTCAGAGCAAAATATAGTTCAGTTAACAAGTGTTAGTTTGACAAGCCACCACATCCGCTGTTTGCCCTGAAGATGGCTTTTATCGTAAGCCGAAACTTTGGCAAAATTAAAAAATAACTTCGCTTTATTTTGTGTTATCTTTGCTGCACTTCCTGAACAATTCTACCCACTATTAGAATTATCCAGTCTATTTTCCATTTAAATATAGATGAAAAAGTTTTAAATATTGGTATTGCTTATCGTCCGGGTAACAAGTAATTTAGAATAGAAAAATATTTTGGTAACTATTCCGAGTTGTGTCATAACAAGTTTTAACTTTTCATTTTTCCCTTTTAATATTTTCCAAAAATACAAGTTATAACATTATGTTTTGTATGTAAAAGAGAAATATGTATATTTCGTTAATCATTTCATCAAGAATGCCAATGAGTTTTATTTGTTATACAATTTATTTATTTTTATTTACTTCATTATGCCTGACGAATAATAATTTGAAATTACCCATAGAAACATTTATTTAATTTTACGAGAAAAAATATTGATTTGTGATTTTGTAAAACAGATAGCTGATAATATTTCATAAAATGCCCTAAAGCATCCTTTCAACTCGTCTTTAATGACTTATTATTAACAATGACTATTATAAGACCCATTTGGATTTACGGAGTAGAGCTTTGGGGCTCAACTAAGCCATCGAATTCCTATTGCACTCAATCCTTACAGTACAAAATGCTTCGTAAAATCCTTAATGCTTCTTACTTTGTTACGAAGTCACCCTTAATGACCTCGCTGTTCCATTTGTTGCCCGAATCCGATACCAGTATTTTCATGAAAAACTTCATTCCTACTCAAACCCACTAGTTTCAAAACTCTCTTCAATTCCTGATAATCCTCCGAGGCGTCAGATAAGAAGATGGCCTCGGTGCCTAAGTTTAAATTGTTATTTGAGTACTACCACTCGGTAGTTTCTCTACTTGCCATGTCTCTATGTATCATTCCTGACGTTACGTGTTGTATTGTTATAAAAAGTTGTAAATTTCAATGATTAAATTAATTTTAAAAAATATAAACAAATAACATTACTATAAATATTGACAATTATAAAAAAAATAATTGAGTTAGGTCTTCGGAGAAGAGAAAGAGTTCGCGATGTTAATTTAATCACTAAACTGTATATTGGTTAACACCATACTGTTAAATTATCGGGCGATTGCTTCGGAAAATTTATCGTTTCACTATTTCACGACTCAATTTCCACCAGTTTCAATTGTTTTCCAAATGGAATGGTTTTCAGTTGGATTTTGTTTTGTTTTTTACTCCCAGTCTGTCGGCCGTTTATTAAAGATTCATCGTCGAAGTTGCTAACTTTCAACACAAATAGTTTATACCCTTCTCATTCCCGTAACTTTCTCCAATAGCAACTTTATCACTATTGAATGCAAAGGGCGAAAACCCTCTGGTATATTTAATTTTATAATTATTTAATTATAAAAGAATAAGCGATTAAAAAGTAAATATAAAAAAAGCAAAAGAGAGCAGGAAATAAAAAAAGAAATTATTTCTTCTAAGATGAAGTCTCTTATGAATAATAAATAAGGAAGAAAATAACTATTTCTAGTCATAATACATATTAAATAATAAATAATTATAAAAAGTGTTCATTATTAAAAATACAATAAGGGGAGTAATTAAATTCATTTTAAAAGCAAAATAAATTAATTGTAGTCATGAAAAACGAAGATATGTTTTCTATTTGCATAATTTAATTAATTTAAAAATATAGAAATCTATAAACAAATAACATAAATGGACACAGGCATCATGAAAAAAACTTGCACGTTATAGCCTAATTTTCCTGTTACTCAAAAATTGTCGAAACTATGTATTATTAAAGTTTATAATATTTCCGCAATTTTTCCCCATCTTTTGATAATTTAAACTGATTAACAGCAATTAAAAAAATAACTATGTTTTAAAAGAAATACATTTTGGTTCATTAATCTTATTTCGAATTAATTTAATTATATAAGCATTAAATGAAGAAGAAGAAAAGATTGTATTATGATTTTTTTTTTTAATCCAAATAACATCACTTTAAGCTTCTATGGCTAATCGAACGGTACTACAGCCGTAGTATTAAATTTTACCTATCCAGGTACAATTAAGATAGGGATCTTTAACGAGTACCTGACAGCACAAGCTCGGGATCACCATTTTACGTCCCCTCAGAAGGACGGCTTAACAAAAGATTTTTAGCTACCTTTAAAAAAATCTCGGGCCAATTCTGATTTTTTCACATGTTACCACAGATTCATAAAGGATAGTTGAGAGTTTTCATAAATAATATCGAATTTAAATATAAAATTATTTGGCTTAAATTTTTTTTTTAATTGGTTTTTGTAATGAATGTTCTTTTATTTTAATAAATATATTTCTGGGTGGAAATGTGTTTTTTTTGGAGGGGGGGGGAATGATCCATAACTAAGAATTTTTTTTCTATTCTATTCTCCATTATTTTCCCCGGGACAACAACAACTTTTATGATGAGTTTTTAATTTATTTTTTTAATTTATTTTTTATGTTTTACTAAAATTTTAGATTATTTAATGAGTTAATAAAGTATATTTAGTTAATTAGATCCATCCTCGTTGTTAATGCTACTTAATGAAATTGTCCTAAATTTCGAAATATGAGTCGAATAAACAATCGAGTTTTCCTTCCCATTTATGCTAAAAGAAAAAAATCATGAAAAAAATAATCTCATTAACAAGGGCCCTTAGTGTTATCACACAATCGGGGGAAGACTCCGGGGAGACATTATTGCCTAAAATCTTCTATTAATCAGGGCGCTGAAGGGAATCCTTTTCTAATTTTCTCTGGGAAAAAGGGTTGGCTTTTCTCGAGTTTCTTCCCCGGCGATCATTGCTGTAAAAAATAATGAAAGAACAATTTTTCCCAGAACGAAAACAACTTCCGACGTTTTTAAACCGGAGAGGGGGCGCGATCCCCCTAGACCCCCTCCCTTCTCGTGAATTAAATGAAAATTTCAGAACCGACCACATTCTAATTACGTTGATGGAGTTCAAAAAATCATTTCATTTCCCCGGTTTCGTTTATTTTTTTTATATTATGTGTTTCCTTTCCTCCCCTCCTTCAGGGGGCGGACACGATTTTCCTCATAATGGACTCTGGTGGCAAATTGAAAATTTTTCGTGAGGAATTGTATTTAATTAACTGATATGAATAGGAGTAATTTTCTGACGTGGTATTAAATAAGGTGGTTTTTGCCCAGTGGCAATTTAGGCGATGAATAGAACGTCATCATTCTTGTTAAAAATTAATATAGGGGATTATACAAAATTATAATAAGTTGTTTGTTTGTTTGTTGTTGCTTAGAGGCGTAAAACCCTAGGGTCATCAACGCCTGTAGATTTTTTATTTTTATAATGATTTATCTTTAAAAAAATATATATATAAAGAAAAAATAAAAATAAATAAAAAATAAAAAAATAAATAAAAAAAAATAAAATAAATAAAATAGTCATATACACATACATACTAATAAATAATCCAACTATAATAAGGAAAAAAATAAAGCAATCGGAAAAAACAACAAATGCATCTATAGCAGGGACAATGGAGGATCAAATATTGGTTATTAATTTACAGTTTATGATGAATTTCACCACTTTTTCGATTTCAGTTTTGTTGTCTCTAAGTGCTTCTCTAACATCGGGGGGTATTTTGAGCTGATTAAGTATTTTTTTATAGGAGTAGTATAGTAAGTATTGTTTTATAATAAGTGATATAAATAGAATAGACATATCTTAACCATGAATAAAATAGAAACTGAGTAATTAAATGAAAAGCTTTTTATTAAAAACCTTTCGTGTTCTTTATGTCATATTGTACATATTAGCAAATTTACTTGTTATAATATTATTATAGTTGTAAATATCAATAAATTAAATTAAAAAACAAAACAAAACCTTTACCACATCCCCTGTAAAATTAAAATAAAGGGAACTTTACAATTAACCAGTTAGTTAGTTTTATTTTATTTATAGAAAAGATATTTTTTTTCGATTTTTTTTCCAAAACCCCAATAAATAAATTGTTTTGAAGTGTTTTTTCTTCTTCTTATTTTGTTGCCTTGCACTGTATATTCTATTTATTTACTTATTTTAATTTTGTATAATCTCCTTTTATTAATCATAGCGAGAATGATGACTTTCTAGGGAATAGAGAAATTAAAATTAGTATATAAACATATACGGAGCGGAGTTGCTCAGTGGTAGAGTACTGAGTTGCCATGCCGGAAATCCTGGTTCAAATCCCGCTGCGGGTAAGACTTTTATTTATTCTATTTGCAGCTGGAGATGAATCATATAGGATCTAGGGCCCTACTGGGGCTCACTCATCCTCTATAAAATATTATAAAAATAGGGTACCCAAAATAAGGGGGGAGGGAAATCTGGCGGTTGTGCGTGATCTAGTTCAATCACCTCCCTGCAGAACCGTTCTCCATGAAACAGTACCGTCTCTACCATGCACTGAACCCCGTTCATGGGTTGTAGTAGTACAGGTTTTTTTTTTTTAATCTGTTATATATATTTAGTTTTTAACACCAGTAGTATATATCCAGACTCCATTCGACGTAGAGTGGTTGGAGTATGGCGGTCGACTCCTGTACTAACTGCTTTCCTACTATTTTTCCTTGATTACCGACAGGCCTGTCATAGTTAATACTTTCACTCAACTCCTTGAGGAACCGTTGTCCATTAAACAGTACAGTCTCTACCACGTACCTAACCCCAGACCCGTTGTTCATATTTCCCATGAATAAAACAAAACAAACAAAGTGGTTAATTGTAATGTTTTATATTATAAACCAGTATCTCATCTGCAGTTAAATTACTTTTATTTGTAATAATTAAAATAAAAGGAATTATGAAATTAAAATAATCAAACGAACATAAATATGCCACGAATGAATAAAACATAAAACTCACCAAGGTGTTAATTGTAAAATTTTATATTAAAAATCTGTACCACATCGCCTGTAAAATTTCTCATTGTTTTTTTTTTTAATACAAATAAAGGGAATTGAATTTAGTAAATAAATTGCCGTGAATAAAATTAAACTATTCTAGTGGTTATTTGCTATTGTTTATGGTAAAAGCCTGCACCACACCCCCTGTAAAATTAAATTTTTGTTTTAATTATAAAATAAAGGAAATTACAAAATTTAAGTAAATAAATAGGATATAGATAAACATATTTTTGATATAAAAAAAAACTATCCAAGTTGTTAATTGTTAAGTTTTTTATTAAACACTTGTACCTCATCACCTGTAAAAAATTTCAAATTAAAATTAGTAAATAGAGGGAATAAACATATCTTTGTCGTGAACAAAATAAAACTAACATTGAAATAAAATAAATTGTTAATTATAATGTTTTATATTAAAAACCTGTAGCACATCCCCTGTAATTTTTATAGTGTAATTAAGAAAGAAATATTTTGTTGTGGAACCATTGAGGGAACCAATATTGTAGAAACTGAGTGAACCCCTAAAGGATTTCCACTCCATAATAATTAATTATCTTCCAAGGCCAAATTTATAATTCTGGACAATTTTATACCTGGTTTATCCATGTACTAGAATGTTGTATTTTTTTATTTTTTATATATTTAGCCCATCTTTTTATGGTTGATCAAATGATTATACAGTGTTATGCCTATCCGGGTATAATTGGTGATCTTTAACGAGTACCTGACCTCGGAATGGCTCTGTACCACCATATTACGTTCCCTCTTAAGGACTTAACCATGTTGTTTTTTTTACTCCTTTGATCACCTACCAAACTGCGAACATGTTTTAGGAAAACATGTTAGAGTGTATTTATACAATCAGAATAGCAACAATGTGAGACGAATTAAATAATTGCTCTGATAATTTTCTATAAGAAATAAATGTCTGTAGAAAAATGTTTATTCGGTTCTAAAATAAAATTGTTGTTAACACACAATATAAACGTATTATTGTTGATATATAACTGTATGGACCTCATTATAAAGTCAATGAAGGAGTTATGGACGAAAGTGATTGGAAAGTTAATAATAAATTGTGACAGATTGCTTTCATAGCTTTGTATAGTAACTAGTTATGGCGTAATAAATAATAAAATTCCTAGCAAATGCAAACAGAGGAAGGGGTAGGTAATATTTTTCTTTTTTAATAAATATTGAAAATGGTTGAAAGGATTAGAAATAAAAATTATAAGGTATTAAATTTTGATTGCTCCTGATAATTTTTCCTATTTTTTATAGGTTACGAAATATTGTTAAAAGTAGCGAATTTTATTATCTACAAATTTGACTGATATTGGTTTCATCCTTAATTAGTCGTTTTTTTTTATTTCTAGAGCGCATATATCTTCAACAATAACATTTCAAGAAAAAATATATTCTCATAGGAGAGCGGAGTTGATAAAGGATTGAGTTGATAAGCATTAGGTCCTGGGTTCATATCCCGCTCAATGGCACTTGTGTAATCTGACCGGAAAAGAATCCTATGGGATCTAGGACCCTCCTGGGGTAGTACCCAGTACCCAGCCTAAATAAATCGGTTACCCAAAATAAAGGGGGAAATCTAGTGGTTGAGCGTGGTCTAGGACAAATCACCTCCCTGCACAACCATTGCCCAAGAAACAGTACCATGCACTGAACCCCAGACCCTTCACGGGTTGTAGCGGTATTGGAAAAATAATTCTCATAAGAAATTTCATTCTCATCAAACATATTAACAGCCACTGGACTGGTCCCAAAATAAAATTATTTGTTACTATTCTATTATTTAAATAACTTTATGGTTCAGATCCTTATATATATATAATTGTATCTATGACATTTAAAACAGAGGATAATTACAACCCGCAAAGCTATTGGTATGCTTAACTCGGTACTTTGGATCAATAATATGGCGAAAGATACCAAGAAGCTCACATACAAGTCCGTAGTCGAAAGCATGTTGCTATATGGAGCAGAGACATGGACGGTAAGCGCTGCTCTAAGAAAAAAGCTACTGAAAATCTAAACGTGTTGCTTTTTTTTCTTTTGGTGCCTAGCAATTCTTATTTGAATTTATTTCCTCACAAACTTAAATCTGTATTTTTTAATGAAATAAGTCGCTATTAGAAACGATCATTTTCTTAAAATATATAAATAATTCGGTGTTTGAAGGAGACTTCTGCTTCTAGGGCAATAGTCGTTCAGGGAGGTGATTCGCCCGAGTACAGTTTCAACCGCCAGTGTATTCCCACATTGTAGTATGCCATTTACAAAGGGCTGGTGATTAAGTAATTAATCTGCCACGGTAGGATTCGAACTGGAACCTTCAGGATAGCAACTGATCACTCTACACAATCACCTAGGCCTCATTAATTTTCTTACTATCCAAATTTAGAATATTAACTCATTCCTTACGAATTTTGTTCACACTAGTTAAGATCCCGGACAAATCACCTCCCAGCTCAACTATGGTCCAAGTACAGCCTCCACCATGTACTGAACCCAAGACCCTTCATGTATGTATTGTAGTGGTGGGCTTTTTTTCCCTTAAATCCTAAACCCTGCTTTGAGGAGGCCCAGTTCCCTGTAGGACCGTTGAGCCCATCAGTAAGGAGACCCTGCTTTAATGCCAGAAACAGAATTATCAATCGATAGTGTGTAATATAGAACATTCTTGGTCCCTATGTTTAGAATACTTGTAAGTTCTAAAACATAGAAAATAAACTGATAAAGATTAAACGATAAAAATTTTCCTTTTGCATTTTAACAATTATTTTAAGTCTCTTTTTGATTTTTTGCTCATTTTTATTGATTTATTTTTTATGTTTAAGAACTTAGAAGTATCCTAAAGTAACTAAATAAATGGAGGATATATAAACAATTGCTCATACAACGTAATATACAAGTCTGAAAAGGAGCTGTTGGTGAGAGCTTGATTGATTACATTTTCTAATCAATAGAGAATGATGTGCCAATGATCTCTTCTCTCACACGCGTCAATATTGTTTATTATCCATTAAGAACATTAGTTCCTTTCAATTTGTTATAAATTATTAAATTAATTTGTTTATAAATTAATTATAAATCGAAACAACTAGGATTTTTTAGGAGTTTATTAATAGGCTAGATGTTTGAGTTCGATCTAGGACAATTCATTGTTTATATATATATCTAATGCCACTAACAATTAACCATTAACCTACATATTAGCGTCTGTTGCTTTCGCCATAAGTTAGTTTTCAATACATTAAACATTAGTGTTTGTGATATATATTTATACAGAACATGTATATATTCTATTCTATTGTGTAATATATTTATATATGTATTGTATTCTATAGTATGTTTATACAAAATACAAGAAAAATTTGGATTATTATAATTTTTTCTTCTTTTTTTTCAGGACTGATAACTGCTACAGATGTATAGTTATGCACAAAAGGCACAACAATGTTCTCCAATATAAAGAAAGTGAGTTATTTTTTTATTTTTTTATTTATACAGTTAAGATTCATTTACTTTAATAAATATTCGTAATTTTTAATTGTGATTTTTTTCTTGGGAAACCATTTATTTTTCTTAACAATAATAACTTTTTATTCTTAGATAGAATTACTGTTTATATTTCATTAGGTTTTTTTCATCTTCCCTTTTGTTATACAACATAGACAATCAATGAACTTCCTTTCTGTATTGGATTGTGAATTTTGTATACTAGATATGTTTGCTCCGTTTATAAACAATATTTAAGTATTGTAAATTAAATGACTATCGGTAGTTTAAAAAATCGCAATTAGGCAGAATATACAAATATAGATTAAAAAAAAAGTATATCAATAGATTATACCATAAGGTAGTTATTTATAACTTATTTAAATTACATTTTAAGTTACAGAAATGTAGATATAGATATAGGATATATAGGAAGATAGGGAGTGGAGTGGCTCAGTGGTAGAGCACTGAGTTGCCATGCCGGAAATCCTGGTTCAAATCCCGCTGCAGGCCATGACTTTTATTCAGTCTGTTTGCAGCGGGAGATGGATCATATAGGATCTATCACCCACACGAGGCCCACCCAGCCTCTATTAAAAAAAAATTCTAAAAATAGGGTACCCAAAATAAGGGAGAAAAATCGAGCGTGACCTAGGACAAGTCACCTCCTTGTAGAACTGTTGTCCATGAAACAGTATAGTCTCTACCATATACTGAACCCCAGACCCGTTCACGGGTTGTAGTGGTACAGATATAGATATAATGAATATGTGTGTTACAGGTTAATAAAAAAAATAAGAATAATTTATACAGTTCTTTATATTCGTTGTAAACTTTTTAAAACCCTTTAGGGCAAGTTCAGTGTTGCCCAGTTAAATTTGACATTACCGCCGTCAAAGTTCAAGGGTTTAAACCATCCACTAATCCAAATCCAATTAAATATTACTTCTAGCCGCATGGCAGCTTTGTGTTTAGAGAACTGAGTTGCTGTGCCGAAGGTATAGCATAAAAAAAACTTATTTTTATGAAGCAACAGAACTAAAACCAGATGAAAATGTTGGATGTTTTAGTTAAATTATTTTGAAATATGTTTTAGGATTCAGAATTGAGCCAGATAAATTACTAGATTTTTCAGACATTGATAATTAAAAGCTAAAGAGTTAAGTACATCTGAAAAATATTCATATGTATGTTGTAAGAGGTTTTTTTAACCGATATCTCTATTTGTATGCTGCACAAATAGTCGATTACGAATTACATCGCAAAAAAAAATGTTCTCTATTAATATTTATTTAAATGGGTCCGGGTTAAGCTCATTGAGTAACTCTCTGACTTGCTGTGCCGAAGGTCACGGGTTCAAACCCGGCTGTGCCAGATAAATTATTTGATATGTTAACAGCCACGGGTGAACTAAGTGGAATCTGCGGATCCTTTTGGGGCTCACCCAAGATCTACTAAGTAAGATAAAACTCGGGCGGTTGAGCATGATATCGGTCAAATCATCTCCCTGCACAAACGTTGTTTTAATAAAATACCGTTTCTACCATGTTCTGAATCTAAGACCGTATATATATATATATATATATATATTTTTATAGAAAGATGATGACTTCATCAACGTATTTTCCTAATTTCACAAAACTGTTGATACTGTGCTGTAGTGGTTTGCGTAACAACCTAGTATACCTTTTTTTTTAGAATGGAGTAAAAAATCCTTAGTTATGCCTTCTTTCGGAAGGGACGTAAAATGTCCCGAACAACTAAGCCAGGTACTCGTTAAAGACCTTAATTATTCCTGGATATGTAAGATTTATGGCTCCGACTGTAGCATCATCATCTGATTAGCCATAGCGGCATGAGGCGACGTTGAATGAACAAACATTAGCTGGTAATATTATTTTATTTAATGATCTTAAGTGGCACGGTTTTGCAAAAAAACATTAAAAGAGATATAGAGCGGATATATAAAATAAATGTTTACGCATTAATTAGTTGACCGGAATAGTATGAGTTCACTAATATTGGATCAGGAGCGATACGAGGTCACGAACATTTGTGAACAATGTAAAATATTAATCGATATCATTATCGCATTCCCATCTCATAATTATCATAATCTCTATTACATAAACTACTTATTAGTAGTGATAACGATCTAGCGCAATGTTAATGTTCATGGGGGGGGGGGCGTTGGTGTGTATGTGGGGGGATTTCTTTAATTCCTAGCGACATTCCTCGACTCCGTGCAACTTGTCACGACACTCCTTCCAATAAGCGGGACGTGATAAAATTCCTAGAGCTCGTCCCAGGCGCCTCGGGTTGAAGAGATGATTATCCGGGCTGACACAGAGGAATCTAATCTACATGCGAGTGCAGATAGCTGAAGGGCGAGGAACCATGTGCAGCAAGAGTGCTCAGGGTCAGCGGGGATTTAATCAAAGATTTCACGGTCGGTTCGTCCCCGACAGCACCAATCTATCTGTCATCTTCATCAAACCCGGCAGAGCGAGGGGTCATTACTCATGTTTAAACGCGATGGACGTCATCGGGGTGGTTAGGAGTCCTGCGAGCGTATATTTACCTGAGTGGATGGGAAAAGCGGTGTAGCTAAATGATCATCTGAATACTAACATCGTATGTTCTTAACGTCATGGTTGGGATGCTTAATTTTTTCTATTATTTTTTTCTTGTTAGGAGAGATGTTTAACTCAGTAAGTAGGGCGTTGAATTCCTTGACTGTAGGTCCAAATTCTGTATTGGCAGATCAATTATTAACTTTATTTTGACAGATCTATTATTTGTTAAGAGCCATTTATCATGACCCTGGAGGATCTGCATAGCTCCCTGGAGTGCATACAGCCCTATAAAGTGGATACCCTTGTTTGGGGAAAACCTAGCGTATTAGCGCGATCTCACGGGATTATCAGCTATTAGCGATTGGTCTTGAACCTGTAGGACCTGCATACTCTCATGTGGCTCACCCAGCCTCTGTAAAGTTGGTACTTTTAATTGGGGTCAAGGGTAATCTCGGCCAAATCATCTCTTGCACCATCCATATCCTAGAATCAGCACAGTCTTCACTGTATACTCAGCCCTAATACCCTTCATGGATTTTATTGAACTTTTTTGTGTTTATACTTTTTATTCATACCGCTTGAACTAGCACATCCCATCTGTATTGTTTTCCGATTTGATCTATGTAATTCTGAAGTGTCTTTGTCCTTAGCTAACAATCCGTTAATTGATCTCCATGACGACGCTTGACAACTGCAATCATTGACGCCCTGCCCCGGGTCGTCTTGATGGATTGCCTCTGGCCCGAATAGCCCCACCCATCTTCAACTCCCCCCAGCAATATCTTCAGATAATGATACAATAAAGGCAATGTAACATATGATGAATATGATTGCTTATATAATATTCTTACGGGCTACTGGGTGTAAAATGGACTAAACTATTACTTAATTCAATAATCTAATATTTATTAACAAATTAGAAAGAATACAATGAGATTATTTAAAACAGTTAAATTATTAAACTAATATCAATTTACAATAATGATATTCTACTAAATGTTATCTAATTTCTAAGATAATATACAAATAATATAAGATATTGTTTATACTAAGTAACTAAACTATTTATATATAAATTTGTACAAATACAATAATATTACACTATAGTTTACAATAACAAATTAACACTTACAGTTCGCTAACTTAAGTCCACCGACCGTAAGACTCTCCAAATGTGACAAACTGCCACACAGTTTATTACACTTATTACACGGCCACTAATTGTCACTGTTGCTCACTAAGCACTTATTACAGACTGATACTAATACTAACTAACTCACACACACTGCCACTAATTAACGGCTGCTTATTACTTCACTGCTTATTACTGACTGGCCTTATTACTGACTCGTCTTATTACTCACTCGTCTTATTACTGACTGACCTAGCCGAAAACAGCTGGCGCACAGTGGAACGAATCAACGCATTTGTTGGACATTGGACCAATTCTCTAATAACTAAATTTGTCCTTTATTTTGATCTTAAATTATACTTTATACTTCTTCTCAACAAAATCCATAGATAAATTAATCATGAAATTAAATCTTATATAAAAAATTCTGAATTGAAATATACATTTTTCTAAAAACTCATATTTTTAAAGCAATCCACTGTTTGAGGTAATGCATTAAATTAATCGTGCACCTACTGGGAAAAAACTTATCCATAATAAGATATTTTAGGCAAATAAAACTTGGGATTATTTCAAACGTTTGGGATTTTTCGGTGAAAATTGGGGGATGAAACTAAAATAATCAATTGCGAAAATCGCTCAAAATCGCCCAAAAAATTACCTTCACAGTAAATAACTAGAATGTTTGAAGTTTTTTTTCCATTAGTCGGATTCTGCTACTAGGTGCTATTTTCCGAGAAAATGATTTTTTCGTTTTTCTTTTCGTTTCCGGGCCTTGATAATTAATTTAAAATAATTTCTGTTGATATTGGCGTCTACTTTACGCAAGTTTTCTTTTGTTTACCAATGTTTGTTTACATTCATTTATCCGAATAATCCTTATCTAACATAATAGTATTAACAATGAAACTCAGTTTGCGTGTGGTATTACAACGACATATGTGTAATGGTGCGCGTAGGTGCAATAGTCCCTACAACTGATCGTCAAATTTTTAAATTTTTATTTATTTATTTTTAAAATTTTTATTTCGTTATTTAAATAAAACAATTTTATATAGGCACCTACATTTATTATAATTTTGATGTATCAATTATACCTAGTGTATTAACTAACAAAAGTAATTATCAATTATTATATTCATTTTGTTTAATAATTAAATTATTTCGTTTGTTACTTTTTCCTTTGTATAATACCTATGTATCTGTCTTTCCATAGAATACTGTATTGTACCCAATCTAGTAGTATATTATACAATGTTAAAATATCAAAACTAGAATTTTTACACGTTTACCCTAAAAGGTTTGATCCTGTTTATCATATAATTAAATAGTCCATTCAAAAAGCTTTAAACCCGTACCAATAGCCTTATTCTAGGAGAACCAGAAGCGGAGATATTAATGAATGTCCAGGCCTCCCTAACGCTCGATCCACTGTGTGGCGTCTTTATATAGGTAAGGTAGGTCGGGGGTGGGGCATTACTCGGAACAAGATCGAGAACCTTCCAGGCCCGATCCAGTAGGCTCTACGCCATTCTATAATCCCTTCCGCTTAATCCCATTGTTTGCCTAATCGTCTCAGCCGGTCCTCCTCCGCGCTCTGACCGTAACAATATTTTCGTTAGTGGTTTTAAGCCAAGCGAACTCTCTAAGTACACTTCGATATTCTCATTCCAGGTAAAATAAATACTCTTTATATAACTGGAGGGAGGCCCGACTTCTTTATTATGTTGTATGTGTTTTAATGAAGGCTGAGTTTGTTGAATATTTACTTTTGTGTTATTTTTCAGTATTTTAGGAACCTGTTTCGAGTTTTCCAATTGAATTTCTAATAATTATTTTAACTTGTGTTGGTTTATGAGTTTTTGCTTATTTTTATCGGTTTATTATTCATTTATTTATTATCTTTTATAATATATATTGGTTTATTATCGGCAGGTAACCTTAGATTTTTTTAAAGGGTGTAAATCCTTATTTATGCCGTCAAAGTCGCAAAATGGGGGTTCCATGCCTTTGCGGTATCAGGTACTCATTAATGACCTTATCCTAATTATACCTGGATATAAAAAAAAAAAAATAGGACTCCCACTGTAGTGATGGGCCAGAAATCACGAACTGTTACTTTTTCACTGTTACTCAAAAGCCACGGGTCTACCTGTGATCACTAATTCATCAGTAACAGTTCCAAACTGTTCTTCACAGTGATTGGCGATAGAACCGAACGGAATTGAAGCGTGATTGTTATGGTGACTACAGTAAGAGTTCTAAACTGTTCTTCGCATTGGGAACTGGTCGTCGGCGAGCGGAATTAAAGCGTGATTGTGACCACTGAGATTCAAGTGAAAGGAGTGATTAGTGTTGTTAGAGCGCCGTAAGGGTAACAGGGATTGCACTCTTGGAAAACCTTTTTCTACAGTAATAAACTCTGATAGGCTGCTGCCTTAATTTGACTCAATTAATTTTATTGTAGAAAATTAACTGCACAGTAATAAATTTAAATTATATTTGAATGTTTAAATAAAAGGGAAAGTCAGATATTTATTTACAGCTTGTTTATTGTAAAGTATAAATATTTACTTGTAAATTACCTATACAAAAATAATGGTAGTACAGACGGTTTTTTTAGTACTGAGGAGAATCTATTACAGTACATACTTATATCCAAATTACAAGATCATAGTTGTTAAAATATATGAATAAAATAACAGATAGAACATGAGTGAAACTATTGTTTTAATATTTTAATAAACCTTTCTATAAATACTACTAGTTTATTTCTAAGTTAATGTTGATTTTTAATATAAAGAAAAAAAAATTTCGCTCCTGGGGACCGGGTTCGAAAATAAATTGTCGTCTTGAATTGGTAAAACCATAAGAGGGAAATTTACGTTATATAGGATATTGAAAATAATTCCATCTGTATGTATATTGATAGGATTACAGTGAATTATACAAGTGTCAAAGTAATTATTATCCTTATAATGGGTATTCTGTGATCGTTATATTCATGATGTGGATTAAGTACGCCGACGCAATCACTGTTGGTAGCATTTTGACAGAATCACGAATCACAGTTAGTAGCAGTTAAGAAACCACAGGTAAGAAAAATCACAGTAACGGTTAGAGCTGTTACTGAAAAGTAGCAGTTAAGCCCATCACTATCCCACTGTAGCATCGTCCGATTAGCTATAGTGCCATAAAGTGGCATTAAATAAACTATAACTTAAAAAATGCCTGATTGTAGCGTTGTGACTAATTTTAATATTATTTGTTGCTTTGTTATATAACTCTCTCCCAGGTACTCCTATTATCTAGAAACTATCACCTAATTTTTCGAATCCTATTATTTTTGTTTATTTTTCCAAACTTTGCCCGATTCCTCCCTTCCCCCTCCTGAATCCGGCGTGGAATTGATTCC
Organism: Troilus luridus; assembly: GCA_964056705.1. Lineage (NCBI taxonomy): Eukaryota > Metazoa > Arthropoda > Insecta > Hemiptera > Pentatomidae > Troilus > Troilus luridus. Next base: position 43,544,785 of record OZ057417.1, on the reverse strand, counting down.
TGGGGGTTTCTGAGATGGGAGTAAGTGATTCTGTTGAAACCTTATCACATCTCCTAACTCCCAACTTGTAATTAAATGCCAAAAGTTAGCGGAATCTGAGTCGTATTCTTTGGGATAGCCGTTGGGAACCTCTCCCGACTTTGAAACTAAACTTGATTGAACTATCCTACAACAAGATCCTCCAAAGGGAGTTAAACATTCATCGGGCCTCTCTTCGTCAGTACACCTCACACCAGTAGGATACCTCCTTCCATTTAAGGCCAGGGTGTGTTAAATGCAGCTTGATTACATCTATATTAAGTTTCCCTTCAATTTGCTCTGACTTCCCGTTGAAAATAAGCTCGACTTGAGGTAACTGAATTTCTGACCGAAATCCAACAAGGTACTTTAATTTCCTATAAACCATACGACGTGTTTGTTTATAATCTTATTGATTCTTATAATTTTAGTAATATGGAAATTACAAAGAGAATAATTAAATACGTAGCCCTTGTTAATCGAGTGGAGGGGATCCGAAATTACAATATATCTGTTAATTGCAATATTTGTTTATTGTTTTCATATTTTCTGGTTGTCAGCAGCCACTGATAGTTGTTAACTAATGACTAAACATCTATTTACCCCTGAAGAAGACCTGCTAAGTGGGTCGAAACGTTACCAATAAACAGTTCTCCCTATATAAGAGAATTTTCTTGACCACACGGACCATTTTATTCCTCATGTACTCAAGTTCAACTAATATTATTCAACAAATATTTTAATCATAGTATTGTTAAACGATAACTATAGTATTGTCGAAGATGTAGTATCGTCGAATGTAAAAAAATATGAGCTTAACCCATTCGAGACCGATTGCACACTAGGTGTGCAATAACAGTAATATGCAATTATCAGTTATTCTGAGTAAACTAGTCGTCGAAATAAGATTTTTCTTGAGCTAATGAAATCTGTAAAGTACAGGAAAACAAAAATTTTGCATTGGTTTTACTGTGTTCCAAAAAATCTAAAAACTTAATTTTTTTAAAACTTTTTACTACTTTAAAAAAATTTTCTTTGCATTATATTCTGTTCTTTATTATTGAAACATAATTTAACGATTTATTATTATCTAACTATTTTTTAAATAAATGTTTATAAATATTTTAACGATGTATTTTCATTTTAATTTAAATTACACACACGCTATTCAGTCCGCTCCTCACAATAAAAATGTTCCGAGGAGCGAGCTCCATACCCGGTGTGCAATGATCTTATTTATGTGATTTACGAATTGGGTGATTTTCATAGTAAACATGTTTGTTTTTTTAATTAAAAATGAACAATATAAAGAGAGAAAAAATTCGCTCCTGGGAACCGTGTTTGAAAAAGATCGTCGTCCCGAATGGGTTAAGAGAGGCATAGTTTAATTTAAAACGCATTAAAATTTTAAGAATATTAAATTTATGTTGATTGTTAAGGGTATTCAAATTAATTTATTAAATAAACTAACATTTTTTTTTGGCTACTAAATACCAAAAACCGGGAAAAATAAAATCATTTCAATTCTAAGAGAGAGGGGGGAGCTCAGGGTGACGACTACTGTTGCTATTATAAATGTTCCGCGTTCAAATACGGCTATGGCAGATAAATTATTTATTCTGTTAACAGCTACGGATGGATACAATTGGACCTGTGGACTCTCCTGGGGCTCACCCAGCCTCTACAGTTGGTAATCTTTATTGGGACAAAAGCCTAGCGGTCGAATCCGATCTTGAGCAAATCAACTCCCTGCACAACCGTTGTCCAATATTTGGGTCAAATGGATTCCAGTTGTTGTTTTTTTTAAAGTGAAACTTTTTATCTATCGTCCCAAAATGTTTCGTTCCTCTATTGCATGTCGCACAGCTGGAGTAGGGGTAAGACCGGAGCAGCCAAGGCCATTATGGCGGCCCCCAGTCAGCTGACCGTATAGCATTTCATTTATATTCTCACTTATTCGTGTGTTCCGCGAAATTTGTGTGTTTTGATCTGTCTATTAAGGTAAATGTTATTATTTAATTTATCGTGATGGATATCGATACATCCAGTGAGTTAAATAAACCGGTCAACGAAGGAAAAACCAAGAATAGTGCGAAAAGATCCGACGATGAATTAATTTTACGCCGTAAAATTAAAACTCTAAACATTACAAACGACCGTTAAAGGTTTAAACTTTATTCTATCCCCCCAAAATTTTTCGTTCATCTATTACCTTCTCGCATTACTTATTTCATATAAATATTTGATGAAGTATTTTTATTTTCATCCGGTTCATTCAATATATTTAAATTTATTTAGGGCTTCAGTCATCTTCACAAGGTGAACTACACTCTGAGCCGCCGGAAAAAATTAGTAGAGTGCCGAAAAATGCCGATTACTAGTAGGGGTCCAGCGTCGCGTGTTGGATTTAATACGTTTATCGTTCAAAGTGGCGAACCTATATCCGAAAATATTCTTACAGAAAAAAATCTGCATCGAAAGCGTCTAAATGCGGAAAGATGCCGCAGATGTCAGAAATCATATAAGGGAAATGTCAGAAATCACCTAAATGATTGTATTAATTATGTGCTCCGTACTCTAATACGCAAATTGAAATTAAATTATATAATTGAATATTTTGTCTACTATTGATTTCCCATTTTTCCATAATTATGTTAAGATTAAGAACACAATTTGAATACCCTAAATCGAATAATTTTCCAATTTTTTTTAGTTAAATGCCTACAAACCGAAAAAAGGTGTCACTTGCATCGTGGTTTCATAAAACCACACAATTTTTTTTTGTTTTAATTCTAAGGTTAAGGAAAGACATTCCTATTCAATAGTTCGGGAAAACGGCATCTGGACCTTGCAATTACGAAGAATAACCAGAAATAGAAATAAAAAAAGTTTACATTAACAGAACAATAGGCCTCTGCAAACTGTGCAGCTCCGCCCCTAACCACTGCATACTCAGATATAGTCTCTGGAAGCCATAGTTTTCTTTCTTATTAGCTTTGTTTGTATTTCGGCTCGCATTTTATGTCTTTTATGTCCTCCGAGAATGGAATAGTGGTTGTTTCCTGTAATAAAATATCTACATCTCTTAGTCTTTAGTCTTCTCTATTGTCTGCACTGGGTAAAAGAATTGAAGGAGTGGGGGTGCATAAGGAAACGAAAAGTTTTTCCTTCTTGTACACAAGGCAATATTGTTCATTATTGCTCAATAAAAAAAATTTATACTTTTCTGTTGGTTTTTTTATCGTTATGATTTTCCTGTTTATCGAGTAAGCTACAAAATAGCTTCGGAGAAAATTTTTTAAAACAATAATAATACGTATTCATATTTTATATATAAATATATATTTTTTTTCGGTTGGCTCTACAGACCTTGTAGATTTTTTGCCGCCTTTACCAGCCATCTCCACTATCTGTTTGTTATATATATATATATATTGTTTATGGTTCTTGAGTTTCAGTCAGTTATTTCTACTTCTTAGGCTCGAAAGGTTCTAAACAACTCAAGAACCATAAACAATATATTTCCACAACAGTCAAGATAAGTAGAAACCAATATATATATATATATATATGTATATGTGTGTGTGTGTATATATATATATATATATATATATATATATATATTTATTTATTTATTTTGAAGAGAAAAGATTTATCTCGGCCGGGATTCGAACCGTCTTTTCAAAATAAAAATATTCACCATCAAAAGAACAATATATAAATATATATATATATATATATATATATATATATATATATATATATATATATATATATATATATATGTATATTTATTTCTTGTATAATTCGCTAAAATTCACAAAAGTAATATGCTGTCCCAAACAGACCAATATCAAACTCAAAAACTTGGAAAAATTTAAATGTATCTATGCAGAATCACACATACAATGAAAGAAAAAACTATTCAAAGCACTTTCAACAGAAGAAAAGAAAAATATTAATAATCAAAATTTTTAAAAATGTTATCTCTACATTCTTAATAACTTTATAAATAATATCAATAAAATAAAATAAATTGCTATCCTACAATAATAAATGATTTGTTCTTTGATGTACATAATTTGTATTATTTTTTGTGTAGTTCCCAATATTTTATATAAGTGTTTTTATTGTGTTTACACTTAAAAAAAGAATTGTTTGCATAATTTATTGATGAGTACATCAATACACGGTATACATAATTCTTTATCCATAATTTTAACTTTAGTGTAATATGCATAATTTCCAGCAAACCTTAGGCATTTGTTTTGGAATAACCTATTAATATTAACTACGTTTAATTTTCCCATTCTTATAATTCGTTTATTTCTTTATTTCATACATATCATAATCTATCAAAGATTTTTTTTAATTTATTAATTGAAATTTTTAACTGCTTTGAACAATGCCAGTGAATATTATTATAATTGCAAGTAAATGCAATTATAAAAAAGTTAATACAAGCAAGTAGAGAAACTACGTATTTGTAGAACCCAAATAACATATTTAAGTTAGAAGATCAGGTCATCTTCTTTCTTTAAAATAATTTGATAAATGATCTTAATAAAATTTACATTTTCTCCCTTTTTTTATTTATTTTTTCTTGTATAGAAGCCATGATTGAATTGAGATATAAATTCTTCAAAAAGGCATCTTTGGCTATTGGTGTGAGGTGTCCTTTACTTTATCTTTTTGTGTAGAACAGTTTATGATACATCGCAAGTTGTTTTCCTCTGTCAATTTATAAATTCTTGGTTTCATGTGGGAAACTTATACTTACATTAACCATTACACTTTATACTTACATTACTTGTAAACTACAACTCATGAAGTGTTTTCGATTTAGTAAGAGGTAGAGACGGTATTGTTTTTTGAACCAAGGTTTTGCGAGGGTGTTGTCTTTGTTCTAGCTCGACGGCAAGTTTTTTATTCCAGTTTAGGGTAACAGCTTTTAACAGGGTGAGCCCCAGGAGGATCCTAGTTGCCAATGCCGAATCTGAACCCGAAACCTTTGGCACAGCATCTGTACGCTCGGCCACTGCGCTACCTATATTGGTATTATAAAATTATGCGTATCAGTAATTGATACGAATAAGACTATAAACTATTTTGGAGAGGAAATTTTATTCAATCTTGTATCATTCATTCACAAGAACAATAAAATGAAAAATTATTCTGTGATAAGACGAGATAAAATTCTATTCTGCAAAACCTTCCATTCCGTGCATGCCCGGAATATCTGGCTCGTCCGGAACAGAAGTTAATAAAAGAAGGAAGGAACGTGAAATATCAGTGATGTAAGTTCAAAAAGAAAATAAATGTTGTTTTATCGGAGGAAGGTTTGGGAAGTGGGCTGAGAGCCAAGAACCTATCCGCACGCGAGCAGAGGATTCGCGACTGCCAGGATATGGTTAGCATTCTGTACAGTGGGTGCTCTCTCAGTCTCTCTCTCTCTCTCTCTCTCTCTCTCTCTCTCTCTATCTCTATCTATCTAACTATCTATCTCTATCTCTCTCTCTCTCTCTCTCTCTCTCTATATATATATATATATATATATATATATATATATCACCCTCACACACTATCCCTCTATTTCTCCCTCCCTCTCTTATCCACACACAGTATCCCTCTATTTCTCTCGCTCTCTCTCTCTCTATATATATATATATCTTTCTCTCTCTACCTCTCTCTCACACACACACACACTCTAAAACTCTCTCTTTCTCTATCTATCAATCTCTCTCTCTCTCTCTCTCTCACCCTCACACAGTATCCCTCTATTTCTCTCTCTCTCTCTCTCACCCTCACACAGTATCCCTCTATTTCTCTCTCTCTCTCTCTCTCTCTATATATATATATATATATATATATATATATATATATATATATAGATAGATAGATATATAGATAGATATATACATCTTTCTCTCTCTATCTCACCCTCACACACTATCCCTCTATTTCTCCCTCTCCTTCTCTCTCACACTCACTCACCACCCTCACACCCCCTCACAACACTCTCACTCTCGTAATCAAAGGCTACCTAACGAACCTATGTACCTCTACAGGTACCCGCTGTTGTGGCTGTCGTTCAAAGCTCCTGGCCACTTAATAGTACGCACCTGATCAAGTTTAGTGGGCACAATTAATCCGACTGTTGGCCGCATCTGAACCATGTGATTGGCTCTTGGTTACACCCAATCATCATCGGTCTGGATTCTTTCATCTTTATAAATCTACCCTTTTCACGTGTTTAACAGTTCGTGTATTCCAAACAGTTAGTGGTTTAGACAAAAAATCTTTATATCTATCTCGATATAAAAAAAAATACATCTCCCCCCTTTATCTTACTGATTAAACATTTTATTCAAGTTGTTCAATAGATTGGTGTCGGTTCAGAATCAGATAGATCACATCCAGAATTATCGATTTAACTATTAATGATCATTCAAAAATTCAAAATCATCATTCGATTTGGTCGTTAATACTCTCTTATTAATGCCTTAATACCTTCTTATTATATAAACACTTATTATATGTAATTTAAAATATATTTCATTATTAAACTACCCATTACTGGCTCATCCATATAAACGTCATTGGTGGCCATCTGGGAAAAGGTGAAATCCCCCGTTTTTAGAGCTACGAAAATTGAAGTTGCAGTTTTGAAAAAATAAGCTGCTTATTTAGCAGATACATTAATTGGAATAAACAACAAAATAATATATAACAAATAAATAATTGGAATAAACATTGTAAAAAAAAACTGTACCACTACAACCCGTGAACGGATCTGGGGTTCAGTACATGGTAGGTACAGTTTGGGTACCCTATTTTTATAACATTTTATAGAGGCTGGGTGAGCCCCAGGAGGGCCCTAGATCCTATATACTTCGGTTGCAAACAGACTAAATAAAAGTCTTGCCTGCAGCGGGATTTGAACCAGGATTTCTGGCATGGCAAGTCAGTGCTCTACCACTGAGCCACTCAGCTCCCTCGGAATAAACAATGTGCATACTTAAAAATATATAATTTAGAAAAAAAATTTTAGATTAGATTTGGCTAGCTCGGTGATAAAGCTTCGGGTTTCGGGTTCAAATCCGGTTGTGGCAAATGTTTTATTTAATCTGTCAACAGCCGTGGATGGACCCTGTTGGATCTGAGAACCCTCATGGGGCTCACTTAGCATTGATAAAGTGAGATACCTATAATTAAGAGAATACCTAGCTGTTGATTTTGATCTCCGACGAATCCTCTCTTTCTAACGGTATTAGAAACAGTATAGTCTCTACCATGTAATGAACCCAAAACTCTTCGTGTTATAGTTTTTTGTTTTTATTTATTATATATTCGTTTTTCAATGTTAAAAGTGAAAAATACTAAATTCGAGGATAAAATAAAAGTGATTATAAAACAATATATGTTTTAACATAAATAAGTAAAGATAGAGTATAAATAAAAACTATAGTAAAGTAAACAAAAATGGGAGATAGCTACATTATTTATTCTTAACTAATCTACATTTCGATGTAGTCTGTCAAATATATTGTCTTTTTGAATATCGATGTTTCATTATGTTTTACGTTAATGTTATATTATGTTATTTTAAAAGTGAAGTTATAAACAGAAACGATCGATTTCGTGTAAGTTAGTGGGTTCAAACAAATGTATAAATTAAAAATTTTAAATGTTTACAAATTTATAAAAAATTTCGGAATTAAAATTTATCATTTTAAAGATTTCCCCGACAATATATTTCGTGTTTAAAAATTTTAAAAATAATCTAAGTTGAATAATAATGGGGATTCTAATAGAAGCCTAAAGGTTCTATCTTGTAAATAACACTATAATAAATTTACTAAAGAAAATTATTATAATATAATACAATTATTACGATAGTTTATAACCTATTTAACTTAGTCATATCAATCTTAAAGACAGTTTTTTTTCTCTATAAACTATTTTTAAAAAAAATGGTTTTGTTTAATATTTTTCTAGTGAACCAGCTAACATATATACTTCTTTATGTGGAAATGCTTGACTGTATTTATCTTGAAGAATGTTTAAAATATTTTGGTGAGTGCAGTCAATGAATTTTACACAGATAACTTAATTATTTAGTGCTAACGTTTCGGACTAGTTTTTAGGTCATCATCAGTGCTGAGAATAAAACATGATATATTTTTTAATGATTAGGTTTCTGTAAACAATAATAACAGTCTTTCATTTTATTTACTAATTAGATTGTTCTCATTCTTTTAATTACTTATTATTATATTGCCTTACTTCAATTAAATTGTTTTAGTTCTTTTTTTTATTTCTTTCTTTTATTAAATATTAATTTCTTATATAATTTGCTACAATTCACAAAAATTGTATGCTGTACCAAATAGACCAGAGACAATGTGATGACTTTTTTCGTCATTTTCCTAAGCTGTTGATGCATCAGCAATCAGTTCTATTTTATATAACGTTCTTAAGTAAAAACATGGTATTTTGTCAATTTTTCCTTGCATTTGTCACATCCGTGGAATTAATTATTTTGTTCTACTTCAATAATTTCTTACATAATTTATAATATAAATATTTATTCATACATCTACTGTATTTTATATGTTGTTTTTTTTCATTCAGTGCTACATGTGATCGATCTTCCATAGTATTTTCTTTTAAACAATTCAATTTATTGCCATTAAATATAAAAAAATTTCAAGACGTTAAATTCCTATCGTGGAAATTATTTATAGACTAATTTGAATTATTTAAAAATATATCGGGGTAAGGTGAACTATTCACCGGAGTAAATTCCTGAATAGAGGAGGACTTGAACCAATAATATCCCTGGCACGCAGGGGTTCCTCAGGAAGCAACTTATTACAAGATTCAGTCTCTTCGAGGTATTCGTTCCTCGTCGTGTCAGTTTAACCTTATCTCCAGCTATCTATTCTCCAGCCAGATACCTCCAAGCATCTTCGTTATCATCGATCCACCGTCAGCCTATATGATGATAAGATAAGATTAATCTTGTCATATAATCAATAAAAGTTGGCGAAAACTCAAAAATATAGATTATGAATAGGATGCAATATGAAAAATCCACAAGACAAAACCTTGAGTCTGTAAAATACCGGGAAAAACAATCAGTAAAAAAAAAATACTAAAAACTTTTTCTTTTTTTTTTAATTCTTTATTGAATTATTACAATATGCCACTTGGGGGCAATAAGTAATAGTGCTAAGTTGCTATACAATCATTTCATAAAAACAAAACAAAAATGAAATAAATAAACGTAATAAAAAATATATACACGCGGAAAAATATATACACGAGTTAATAAAAACAAAATAAATGGGAAACTGAAATTTAAAAAAGAGGCTAAAAATAAAATAATTGACCATAATTACACTATTTACAATTTACCTGTGGTCCCCGAACTAAGCTTCTTCCCCAGAGATGGGGTCCGGGAGGTCCCTGCGCCCTTTCCCAGCCGCGTCACCGGTAAGACTAGAAACTAGCTTTGCTTTGTAGATACTCCCTGCGCCAGAGATGGTTCAGCCTCTTTATCATATTCTGTGGTAATGAGCCTTTCGGTTATGTTTGGGTTTCCAGCAAGTGAATCATGATTTTGGTTTATTTAATCACATGATTAGGTTACAATATGAAAATCAAAACAAAGCCTTAAGCCTAAATAATGGAAATAACCAACAAGTCTACGTTTCGCCCATTCAGGCATCATGTAGACACTCACCAAAAGAAAATCACATCAAAGTCCAGCACATCTCACGCCAACACCAGTGATTGAGCTCTTAGCGGAGCGTCTTGGCGCAAGGTTGATATCTCTGTTTGATTATTCTGTTTGGACTGTTGGTGTGAGGTGTGCTGCAGTTAGCTGTATTTTCTTTTTGTGTATATCCTGATGACGCCTTAACTGGCGAAACGTTGGCTGGTTGTTTTTCCCCTGTATTTTGGAGACGTATGGCTTTGTATTTTTGATTTTTCCTATTGAATCCTTGCCATATAATTAAATCTTAACTAATACAAAAACGTGAATACTTACCATAAGTTACTGACAGACAATGCGTATTCTGTGTTGAATTATCTTAGCAGGTAAGCATTATAATTATAAAGCAGGAACTCCAAATAGCAGTTAAATCCAGGATCAGGCGTTCAGGATCAAAAACGGATAACTCCAAATTTCAAAAATAGACTCTTTCACATTTTTCGCTAGTTTAATTAAGCAATTTCGTCTGACACATCGCCCTATTTCTCATGTTTTTAGCCCAGTTTTAAACCCAAAGGTTGGGGAGCATAAGCATTGCTTGACTAAACTATCGAAAAATGTGGAAAAATTAACTTTTGCAATTTGGAATTATCCGCTTTTGATCCTGAACGCCTGACAATTTATATTTGCCAAATAAGTATATTGTTATTATTATTATTTTGTTAGTTGTGACATTGTATTATATTTTGGAGCTATGCGAGTTCTAATTCTCTTACATGTTGTCCACAGCTTACTGCATGTCCAGCGGAGATTTGTCGTCCCTCTGCAACGAGATCACAGGAGACGCAGTGTTACTCTCCATGTTCCGGGTGGACGCCGCCGGTGTCACATGTCCCTTCAAGTCTCCTCCCTTCTCGGTCATCTACAGCAAGGGCCATGGTGACTGTGGATTCCCGGCCTCAACCGCCGAAGCCTGCACGGATGACACTCGCCTTGTCTTCAGGTTCCAAGCCTGCCCGGACATCCCCGGAACTGAAGCTCTAGGTATGTATTTCCATTATATTTTTCTCTAAAATTATTCTCAAAATGTTTTTTTTTTTCTACGTTTTGCCCGGAAATTCGCAAGTAATTTACAATAGTGTTGGTTTGTATAACAGTGTGGAGAAGTCTATGTTGCAGAATAGCGTAGAGTTAATGTAGTGTAGGAATTCTTCAAAATAGAATGTTATATTCGTATTTTGATCACGTCTCTATTAGCTACTATTACCAGTATAACTATAATCAATCTGCTCGTTGCCAAGACACAACGTAAGTACTTACTCTAGGAAGAACTTTTTATTGGTAAGCCAACGTTTCGACCCACATTGCAGGTGTTCTTCAGAGCTAAATATACAAAATACGTATAAATTAAAATAATACATTGAGTTATAGGATAAGGATCATACGATGGGTCCCTGACCCAGGAACCACTATGTTTTGTCAATATTGTTATTATGACATTGCTTATTAAGGAGTTCACCGCCATAACAGGCCAAGGTTACTTCCTGGGTCTAACCAGGTCCATTCACCCTCATCCCTTCCGCATCTCCTATCCTTATGTATGCAGCTGTAGAATTGAGAGACTTTGTCTACTGTTAGAGTTAGTTACCTGTAGAGCACTTAGACTTGTAATGTAATCTGTACTTCTGTACTTCTGTAATGTAATCTGACTCTCTTTTCGACTTCGATAACTATTGCACAGAATAACACTAGGTGTAGTATATTGATAGAATAATGTTATATCGATGGCTTAGTTCACACATGTGGTTTTTTTTTTAATTTACTTTATTGACATTTACTACTATAATATTATTATAACAAGCAAATCTGCTGATATGTACATTATGACATGAAAAACACTTTTGGAGAAACTACCCATCGGTAGCACTCCAATACACATGTGTTTAGGTGCAAATTTTTCAAAAATGTGTTTTGTTATATAAATAATATTGTAAAGTTGTGATCAGGAAGTCATATATCATATGTTGATATAAAATTAACAGAGAAGCTGTAACGGTTACAAAAATATATTGTGTGCTTAAACTTGAACTGTAATTCTTGTGTTAAATTATTATCAAAGTTGACTCATGTAAAATCTTGTTTTCGGCACTTAACACATTTGTGAACTAAGGCATCGATATGTAGCAAATAGTAAATTTATCATTAGTAAGTACTACTTACATATTTAGCCCTTAAGAAGACCTGAAATGTGGGTCGAAACGTTGGCTTACCAATAAAAAGTTCTCCCTATATAAGAGAATATTATTGACCTCTACCCGGACCATTTTCTTCCTCATTAAATTGACACGTATTTGATGTTAATACATAAAAGGTACTTAAAAACTGAAGACGAAATTATATCAATTTGATTTTCAAAAATCACGTACCTCTAGAACCTTTAGTTTCACCTAGATTTAGATATGTTTTCCTTCTTGCTAATTTCATTTAAAATTCGAATTTGATTATAAAAGAGATCTACTGCTCGCTTCTTTATTTTACAATAAAGTAAAGTTGATGAATTTTACATTTTGTTTTCGATTGATAACATCCCATGCACTCGAAAACATTTTGGGCCTATTGTATACGCACACTCAGTTCTCGTTATCATATCGCTCCTTAAAAATAACTATGTATTGACTTAAAAAATAATAATTTTTCAATTGGAGTATTTGATAGATCCATATGAGTTTTAAAAGAAAATTGGTTATTGGTAAATCAAAGCATTCCAATTGTAATGATGGTATTTTTAAAAGCTCGAGACTTTTTTAATTTTTACATCATTATTCCCACATAACTTCAAATTCAAACATGATACGAATCAAAATATGACTTTATCAACAAAAAAAAGTTGGAAATGGAATATCTGATATTTCGTTCCTGAATTATGAAGCTTCAACCAATACAATTTCTACTGAAGGCTTAACTCAAAAATGCCTAGTTTTGACCTATGTCGGTGTTCTTTTGAAGGTGCTATATGATTAATAAATTTATATTACCTCCGCCCGTAATTAATGCTTCGATTGCAATTATATTTCGGATCACTTCAGTCAGTATGATGAGGATATACGCGATGAAAACCTTCGATCGGCGTTGGGAGAACTGAAGGCCCAGGTTCCGAAGTGAAGTGCGGTTAACCGCGAGAAACTCCTTCAACATGTGCCGTCTTCGGAGAACCTACAAACTTGGGAGGTTGTCATGTCCTTAGAGGGACTTCCTAAATACTGGAGGACCGTTTTCCTCATCTCATAACTCCTTGGTAGAAAAATAAGCTATAATTAAAGTGCCAGTAAGAGAGAGAGAGAGAGAGAGAGAGAGAGAGAGAGAGAGAGAGAGAGAGAGAGAGAGAGAGAGAGAGAGAGAGAGAGAGAGAGAGAGTGAGAGAGAGAGTATTATTTAATCATTTACTTAACAATTTAATTTCTTAATAACAGAAAAAAATTAAATATTTTTGTTTTGAAGAGAAAAGATTTGTCCTGGCTGGGATTTTAACCCGGGTCGTCTGCATCTCCGGTGCAGTGCTCTAAAACACTGAGGTACCAGGGGTCGTATCCAAGTCAGACAAATCCGTTCTCTTCGCCGATCCTATATCCCCGTGCTCTCGCAATTTTTCCGATGTATACACGGGGAAGAATGTTCATTGAACATTACTTTAATTAGGATCTTGTTGACTTACGTCAATATATTATTTATAATTTATTTTTATTAATTGTTATTTTGATGGTGATTACGAGTATTTTTAAATATTTTTGTTTTGAAGAGAAAAGATTTGTCCTGGCCGGGATTCGAATCCGGGTCGTCTGCATTGTCAGACAAATCCGATCTTATATACCCATGCTCTCGCAATTTTTGCGATGTATACACGGGGAAGAATGTTCATCGGACATCACTTTAATTAGGATCTGATCCTAATTTAGTACCTAATCCTAATCCTAGATTTTATTATTTGTGGTAGGATATTTCACAAGGAGGCTGATCTTGTGTGATAAAAATTTTCTATAATCCTCTAACATAGATTAATGTTTATTATTTCGATCCGATTGGTTTATTTTCCGTTAAAGTAGAGTAGTATATAAAAATAATTTTATTCTGTGACTAGATCCCTTAAGAATAAAAAATGTCTTTAATAATAATAGAACATATCACTTCTTCAAAAGAACAATGTCATAACTCAAATAACCTGATTTTTCAAAAGAGGTATTTGAAAGATCCATGTGAGTAAAAAAAAATAAAAACGGGTATTGGAAAAGCGAAACATTCCTATTGTAATGATGATATAAAAATTATTTTAATAACCATTAGACAATTTTTAAAAACTTGAAACTTTTGATTTTAACTTACGTCATTATCCCCATAAAACTTCGGATAGTGGATTGAAATGTGGGTGCAGTCAAAGATAACATAAAAAGAAAAGTTATTTTATTGGGCCAACGTTTCGGCCTAAGATGTAGGCCATCTTCCGGGATGCCGGGTGGGAACGATGGAATTTCGAACTTTTCCGAACTTCAACGCTAATTTCAACGTTTTAAAGGTCGAAAAGACGTTGTTAAACTTATTTTTTTAATGTCATCCTATGCTGCCATGGCTAATCGGACGATTCTACAGTGGGAGTCCTAAAGTTTGTCTATCCAGGTTTATTAGGTTAATTAGGATTGGGATATTAGTAGCTGACATCCCACAGGCTCGGGATTCCCATTTTACGTCCCTTCCGAAAAGGATTTAGACGTACATTAGCGTACTAATAGTTGCTGTTGATAGATCGAATACATGACACTGGAGGAAAACTGTCCCACGAGATCACCTCTCGATTCAGTTGACTGCGTGTCAGAGTTGATTTAAACTTAAAATTAGTTTCAGCATGTTGATATATTAGACATCCACAACCTTGGAACACAAATACTCCTGTCGTCCTATGTCCGACCTGGCCCATGTTGTCAGGTCGTCGGGGGTTCTCGATGCGCGCCATACTGGAGTTCTAGTAACCTTTCCACTGGGCCCAAACCCATTAGTCAAGGTCAAAAGGTCAAACCTCCAACGTCCTCTATATCTATTAAATTTACTATATATAATCGATTTTTTATTATCTATAATAAATAGTATGGATGGATGGTAAATTATTTGTAATAATTATTATACTTTTTATATAATAATTAAAAGTTTATCATATAAATATAGAAAAGAAAATGGGTTAATTATTCATCAGGTTGTCGCTTCGATTTGAATCAAAACAATTTTTTACTTTTCATTCTTTTTCCCTCTTAATATTCTCCAAAAATACAACTGATCGTGAGGTCAATTATGGAAAAGAAAATGTAATTATAGGAAATGTGTGTTCGGTAATCATTTCATCTAGGAATAAACGTTTCAACAAACATATATCATCTATACCTCGAAATGTTAGTTGAAACTTTAAGGGTGATCTAGAACAAATTACCTATCTTTAAGACGGTAGTCCTAGAAACAGTACAGTCTCTGTCATGTACTGAATCCAAGACCCTTCATGGTTTTTTTTATTAATAGATTAGATTAATGTCAGATTAGATATTGTAGAGTGTTCTAATTACTTTTCCTTCATATTATTTTTATCAGTATTGTTAACTTATATCATATTGTTTTAGTATAAAATTTCTTTCTTATTTTTATTTTAATTATGTTTTAAATATTTTTTTTATATTTTATTTATTCTAATTATTTCGTTTTTATGTATTATTTTGTCGTTTATTCCAATTATTTTATGTATAACATATATAAATATGTGTTTCTTGTCTATTCATCCCTGAAGAAGAGATGCATTGTAGGTCGAAACATTGGATTCCAATAAATTATTGCCTATTTGTGAAATTATTTTTCGACCTCCTCCCGGACCATATTCTCAATTTAATAATAATTCATTCATTTGATTATTTATTTGTTGAAGCAACCATCAAGCTCAAAAGCCATGTTTCCCCCAATTAAGAGTACCCACTTAGAGGCTGAATGAGCCCTAGTATGGTCTACAGATCCCATTGTTACAGATTAAAAATTTATTTATAATATAAGTTCGAACCAGGGACCCTTAACACTGCAACCCAGCGCCCTACCTCAGAGCTACCCAGCTCGCGCGTTATTATAGCGTATAAATATGGCGTAAGGCCACGAAAATTGTTACCAAACATCTGAAGCCCTATAAGCTCAACGCTTGATGGCATTTTCGAGAAACGCCGAGAGGGAAAAAAAGAAAAAAATTGTGATTGGTAACTTGAAAATATTATGGGAAAATGTTTACCAGTAAGGACAGCGAGTGCGTGTTGGAAGTTGATTGCTTTGGAAATCCCGGGTTGAGCTCTCTCTATAACCGACACCATGTTTACTTCTCTCAACAATTTAATAACGCCTCGTTATTGGAAAATCCTTGTGAAAAGTCTTCCAATTGTTGCTCTCAACTTTTCTTCTTGTCTTTCTCTCTCTCTCTCTCTCTCTCTCTCTCTCTCTCTCTCTCTCTCTCTCTCTCTCTCTCTCTCTCTCACTCACTCTCTCTCTCTCTCTCTCTCACTCACTCTCTCTCTCTCTCTTTCTCTCTCTCTCTCTTCGTTTTAAAGGTGTCTCCCAACTTTCCTTATATAGGTCTTGGCGTGTTTAAAGATGCAACGTACTGTAAATTGTTAATAATTTTCAAAACTACCAAAGCTCTTTTGTTTCCCTTTCGTTATAAACTATTAACTGTCCATTTATCTTGAAAGTTGAGGGCATTGAAAAAAAAATTAATTGAAGGAGAAACTTTCCGGGTGGAGAAAAATCCTAAAATATACGTAATAGGCGACTAGTATCTGCATATGAATTTGATGAGGTGTATTGTGTATCAATAATAAACTCAAAAAATGTTGTTATTGTTAACATAACATAAAAATCTAGCTAGTAACCTTCTAGAGGGTAGCTATTCCACAGGGTTCATTATGTGGCAGAGACTGTGCTTTTTAAAGGACAACGGCTAGTGATTGTTTCTACCTCTATTTGGGTAGCCACTTTATTTATGGTAGCCCCAGGAGGGTCTCCAGATGCCAAATTATCCACCCCCGGCTGTTATAAGATTAAAAAATTTATCTGTCACAGGCGGATTTAAAACTGGGACCCTCAGCGCAGCAACTACGCGCTCTAGACACTGGACTACCTCCCCTCTCAACCAGAAGCTACTTGACTACTTTGCTCATTATAATAAAAATATATTTTTTAAAGTGTGAAGAATCAAGCGACCCGAAAAAGTTGTAGCCACCCTTGCTTTAAAGAAACTTTGATTTACTTGAGTTATTGATGTCTGAGATATAATGATTTTTTATTATTTTTATTTTATTTAATTTATATATTTTTACCCATACGAAATACTTTATTAAATTTCTACGATACTCCAGCCGTTGAAGATCCGCCTCAGTTGGCAAGAATCCCCTTCAACTTCCGACAACTTCATTAAATTTTTGACTAATGACTGCTCGTTTATCACGTGGAGGTAGGCCTGTGTGTGCCAGCCAGGGAGATAATTACCTGCCCAATCAGAGGCGAGTAGAGAACTCGAGCTATCTCTTTTAGCCAATCAGGATCAGGATCTCTTTTAGCCAATCAGAATCAAGATCTGTTTCGGCCAATCCGAGGAGGCCTAGCTTCCTTGTGTGTTTGAGAATATTCTAGAAACAGAAACGAAATCGTCCTTTCTGATTGTCAATTTCATCTATTCTTTTTTTTTTTTAATTATTTATATAATTAAAAAACTCGAGTATTTTACCTCTCTGTACAATTCTTTTCTTATAGAAAATATTATCAAGTTGTTGTTTAACCATTTAACGTCACGTTATCCTGCTGTGTCTAATCGGACGACGCTACAGTGGGAGTCCTAAATTTCACCTATCCAGGTTTAATTAGGATAGGGACCTTTAAGGAGAACCTCAATTTTATGTCCCACCCGAAGGATGGCATAACCAAGAATTCTACTAACTCGCTATTCTTGGGTATAGTACGTTATGAACTTTCATATGTTATAGTGTATTTATTTTTTTTAATCTGTTCTGGTTATGCGATATTATAGGCAAAATCTCAACTTTTATTTTTTTGTTATTTTGGAAATATAAGCGTTCTTGCTGGTATTTTAATCATCCATATCATTAAATCGATTAATTTTAAGGATCCTCACTTGATGAAGGCTGGGTGAACCCTACCAGGGTCTAAATATCCCAAAGGAACCATATCTTCGATACAAATGCTAAGTATCGAATGTGAAAAAAAATAAATACTTTTTTCGTTTTCTATTTAAAGTGTCTGCTTTAGGATTGATAAATGATATAAAGTCCATATAAAGTTATCTATAAGGCACAAAAACAATGTATAATGAAATGTTACCTATGGTTAAAATACGTTTAACAATAACAACTGATTTGAATGACCATTGAAACAGTTTTTACAATGTCCTGAAAAGTCGTGTTTGTCCGAGATCACTCTAAACTCCCAGGTTTTTCCTCCAATTAAGAATACCCATTTTATAGAGGCTGAATGAGCCCCGGATGATCCGTAGATACCTCGGTCAACAGATTACTTAATTTACCTAGTCATAACCGTACTCGAACCCGGAATCTTCAGCATTGCGACTCATTGATCTATACATTGAGCTACCAGGTCCTCTTCATATATATTTTAAGGGAAAAAATAAATATGTCCCTCTTCAAACTTATTTATTAGTAAATAATTACATTATTAATAATTTTCTTCTCTTTGTTCTTCTCTTAAGAATAATACAAATAGTTTAAAACAACAGAGGCTATGAATATTGTTCGAGAATATTTACAATGGGGTAAGGGGACCCCCCCGGAAAATTACTTTTCTAATAATAAAGTTAGAAGGGATCATTGGCATTCTGGACAAAGACAGGTATCCCCCCTTCTTGGGTGGGGGGGCAGAAAAATACCTTATTATGCATAACTTTATTTGAAGACTCCTTCCCCTCCAACCGCCAAGTTTTCATATCCGAAATAACCAATTACCTTCGCCTGTATTTGAGCGTGGGTTATTATCATTTCCATATTATTCCCCTTCTTCCCTGTAATGGTATCTTGTCATATTTACATATAGCTTTTTTCTTTTTTTTTTTTTTCCTTTTTGTCTCACTCCTTCGTATATTTATTTGATTAAACTGTCACCTGCTCTTGGAGGAATGACAACCTGCGAATAATTACAATCGTTACATTTTTCTTGTTCTACTTCCTTCTCCTACTTCCTGTCGACGTTTTTATTATAAACAATATAGATATAACATTCGACTAAATATCAAGGATATACTCAGTGGTAAAGCGCTGAGTTACAATGCTGAAGGTCCTGGGTACGAATCCCACTCGCTGGCAGACTTTTATTTGATCTGCTAGCTCCTGAGGCTCATCCTCCCTCTATAAAGTGGGTACCCAAAATAAGGGGGGATCTGGTAGTTGAACGTGATTTAGCACAACCGTTGTCCAACAAACAGTACAGGCTCTACCATGTACACTGAACCCCAGATCCGTTCACAGGTTTTTTATATTTGTTTTTTAGGATGCTACAACCGTTCTCGTTTAGTATAAGCCAATTCGACTGTATAAGTTCTCCCTATCGTATTTATGATGATATTGTGACGGGAATGCAGTCAATATGACGCTGGTGATAGTGAAGGTAATATACAGCTGAGTGACCAAGTGAGAAAGTAGTCGTACAGGTTTTTTTTATTTTATATTTTTAGTAAATTCGAGAGGAAATAAATGCGCGGTTAGAGACAGGAAAAAAAGCCTGGATCACGACAACCCATGAAGGTTCTTAGGATCACGTGATTTGTCCGAGATCACGCTCAACCGCCAGGTTTTTCCTCCTATTAAGAGTACCTACTTTGTAGAGACTGGGTTTGCCCAAGAAGGGTGAGCCGACTAGTATACGTCCGAATGGTAGACCAAGGCGTTGGTGGGAGGATTTGGGTTTCTGTGGTAATCCGTCCAAGTTACTTAATTGAGATTAGTGGTATCGGTATCGAGCCTTCGGGTCGCCAACTAAACAATTAATATTAAAAATATTATTTCAACAAATATTTCGTATTATGTAACAAAGGCATGACTCTTGCGGTCTGTGGTTTGAGTTGACATTTGAGAGGTGTTGCAGGATGTGGGCTTCTGGTTATGTATCTCTTGTAACAGGATATATTTTTATGATAATAGTATTACAAGTTTGCTCAATCCGTAAGTCATTCCCATAATCTTTGTCTTAAATCATAATTTCGTTGCATATGTTATCGTGATGATTGTTTGAGATGTAAACATTGATGTGTGTTTCGATGCCGATACCCCAATAGCCTAAATCCGTAAGATCACCTATACGAAATCATCCCACATACGTCTTGGTCGACTCCTCGGACGTTTACCAATCTCCGCTTATTAACTTTTTAGGAATATGTTCGGTACTAAGCCTAACAACTTCACCCATCTCATTCCCAACCACATAGGTTATAACCGATAATTTCCTCACCGTATTCCGTAATTTTATTAGTTAATATTAACGATAATATTATTCCGGTTGAAGTGGGGATTCCACGATAGTTTTTACAGTCCTCTCATGACCCCTTGTTGTGGATTAGAATAAGTATTGGTTTATCTCATTTTCCCAGATATTTTTAACCAAATCGTAGTTTAATCATATCATAACGGTTACAAAATGTAACCGCTCGCGTATGCGAACAAGTAGGGAAAAATAACTGCGGTGGCGTTAACACACAAGTACCGTTTCATTTTTTATGGCACCGGAAATTTATGGCTGGAAGTAATTAAATCATTTTATTTCACAAAATAATTTAAATTAATCAGGGGTAACCTTAAATAACCTTCCTTGTTTAATTTCGTGGAATAACAGTGATTATATAAAAATTAATTAATTAATAAATTTCAGACTACTTTGTTATATATTTTAAACAATTATGGCAATAGTTAAATGACTATTTTAGTAATATTGTTAGTGTAATACTTTTCACTACTTCAAATTTAATAAAGAAAAAAAATGTCAATTTTTAATCTACTCAGATATGTACCTACATCCCTCAGTTGATTGAAAATTTTATTTTTATTTTTAAAGTATTCAATGTATCGTATATTTTTATGAATATATAGAAAGATAAATGTAGCATATAAAAAATAAATATTTGATAAATAAATTTCAGTTTGATATAATATAAAAATGATCTTTATTTATAAGCATAATAAAATTAGTACATTAGTAAAAATTTATCAGTATATACTTTTTTTTTCTTCAATAAAAAGAAATTGGACAATAAAAAGAAATTCTTACCATGAAAATATAAAATTGTTATTTATAACAAATAAAATGCAAATATTATTGATAATTAGTTATGAATATTAGAAAAGATCATTTGCTTTTATATTTCACATTTAAAATGTTAAAATTTTAATCTTAGATAAAAGTGATCTTTGGCACATGAGAATTTGTTGCAAAAGGTCGGATCTGAAATAAAAAAGCGATGTATTATAATTATTAGAAGAGTAAAATCCAGAAAGTAATAACAGAAAAGAGAGCAATATTCAAATGTTTTCTTTCAATGGACCAAGGATTTAAATAATATGAAACTAATTATGGGTTATTTGCTATTTGCAAAATATAATGAAATATAGTTCTCATTTAATAATAATAATAAAGACTTTATTTATTCTGGGACAAGTCCCTTTAGAATAACATTACAGGAATAATGTATAACCAAAATGTCTTAGATTAAAATACATTACATTTATTTAATTAATTACAATTAAATTAATAAATGAGGAATAAATAAAAAAATAATTGGAAAAAATTATCAATTACCTCCTAAAACAATATTAAAAGAAAACTATTTCCTTTATAGGAAAAATAAAAATAGAATTTAAAAAATAGAAAATAAAAGAAAATAGCAATAAGATAACAATGATTATACAGAGAGAAACAATTGATAGTCATATATATATATACAATTTTTGAAAAAACAAGATAACAAAACAAGGAATAAAATAATGAAGAAAAAAATATAAACAATACTAACTATGATAACTATTAAAGCTATTATAAATAAGTAAATATGATGGCTACCGTCGATGAAGATCGGTATCGTTGCTTCTTGTACCACAAGGTGAACCATACCTACCTATGTGACTGGGAGTGTGAACAGCCAAATTAGCAAAGAAAGGGAAATTTAAGAGAAAGACTTCTAGATCATATTAAGAACAAAAACATCTTCAAAGCTTTATGTAATATTGTATTAGTTTATATTGATGAGGAAATAGTTGACTGAATGTATCTCGAGGAATATTTAAAATAGTCAGGAGGTGCTGTCAATAAATTTTAAGTATAACTTTTTATTTTTGCTAACATTTCAGCCTAATTTTTAGGGCATCATAAGATCAGAGGGATTTAGATTCTAAATCAACTAAATTAATTGTATTAGTTATTAGTTGCAGCAACTAAATTGATTGTGTTAGTTTATGTTATTTATATTTATATAACAATATTATGTTTCAGTTGAAGAGTTGGAATGCTTGGCGACATGGCGAGAAGGCTCCTACCACTACTTGGTCGGTAGGCTGCACCATAAGATGGCTACCGTCGATGAAGATCGGTATCGTTGCTTCTTGTACCACAAGGTGAACCATACCTACCAGGTGGCTCAGAGCGGAGAGGCTACTTGCAGTGGTCTCATCACGCCTAACGAAGGCTCAAGAAACATGAAGCTGTCGAGAAGTGAGTAGCCAACGATTCCACTATCATCTCATGTTAATAAATATAATTTTAATTTATCTTCAATCATTATAAAATAAATAGACATGAATTGAATTAATCTTCTTTAACTTGAAATTTTTTTTAAGAAACAACATTTTTATGAATATTTATTTGATTTCTTTTTTTTTTTTTTATCACATACTAGCCACCAAGGACCACGCGAATATCATTGGTTAGGCTTCTTTGGGAGTCTCGATTTTCTTTTTCCCATCTCAGTTTCATGATTTTCGACTGCATTTCTTTTCTTTCTTCGGACCACTTTGTACCCCTTCTTTTTTCTCTTCCAATGTTGGTGAGATTCTTTAGTGTTTTCCTCTATGTGTCTCTATCTAGACAGTCGGCATCTGAAATTTTAAGGTTCTTTAATTCTTCTCTTATCTGCTTTGTGTATCCTCCCACGCTTTTGTAACTAAAAATTTTGTTTAGGATCTTTTTTTTCAATCTTTTCTCCTTCATCCTTTTCATTTGCCCATAGAACATCAGCCTTCTGATTCTTATCTCGGTTTCCAGGTCTTTGATCTCTCTGTAGATCTCTTCGTTAGATCTTCGTCTGTAACCTTCCTTTGTTTTTCTGGGCCCTTAGATTTTTCTTAAGATCCTCCTTTCTACTCTTAGCAGTTTTTCCAAGTTGGCTAGTCTTGTGGTCGATTTTTCTTTTTATTAATAAATACATTTTTTAATTTGTGATTCAGCTGTAAATAGCTGGATCTAACTTTTTCAGGTTGTAAACAATGACAGATAACAGTCCTCGGTACTGGCTGTCACAAGTACCAAATCAAAAACAACACTGTCAAACATTACAATCGATTAATGTAAATAGGGAACAACAGAAGTTACTTAGGAAATATATATAAATAATTATATCTTATTAAGATTTGCTCTAATCAGAATCCATCTAAAGATGCATCCCGATTGATTTAAAAATAGTAATTACAAAAACATTCAATAATCTCAGATTAATTTGTTGATAA
Source organism: Troilus luridus (assembly GCA_964056705.1). NCBI lineage: Eukaryota > Metazoa > Arthropoda > Insecta > Hemiptera > Pentatomidae > Troilus > Troilus luridus. The sequence goes on along the minus strand of OZ057417.1, from coordinate 43,521,250 downwards.
TCTATTCCTTACTCATATATAATTAATGCATGAAATATAATTATAATTTTAGTTTCTTTAAAATAATTATACTCTCTTATTTCAGTCGAAGGACAACATACCAAGTGTAAGTTCCCGGCTTGGGTTACCGTTCATTACCACTGGCGTAGCCTCGACTACAGCCACAGTTTTCATTTTTCCCATCGCAACGCCAGTTTGAAGATATCGTCACGTGGAGGCGACACTGAAACAAAACTTGTCTGTCATAACGTTGAAGCTGAAACTGCCAAGGCGGCTCGCATTGTCGTTCATGTCGTTTCCGGATGGTAAGAAAACCCTTATTTCATTAATATTTAGTAAATTAAATCATTATTAATAATATTTTTGCTGTGAAATTTGTATTTTTAGTTGACAAAACTTACTAAATTCTATCAAATATCCCTAATCAATTTCCAGGATTTTTATTTGTCTATTATATCAGCATTAACTATTATTATTTTTAAAATTGTAGCAATTAATAATTTCTCTTTGTAAATGCAATGACATGTTGTTTTTCACAGAGAAAAATTGTTACTTCTTTTTTTTTTTAATCTCAATTAAGTATTTATATATCTAGTTAAATTTTTTTTTAACTTATTTAAAATGTCCTTTATATCAACCAGTCTGAAAGGTTTTGGATAACACATGGAACATTTAGAATAATATTAAATATTGATACAATTTAAAATTATTCTTTATCTAATCCTTACTATTATCAGATATCGGTTGGTTGGTTGTTTTAAAGTTGATCCATATAAACTATTGTTCATCAACACCTAAGTTTAGTTTGTTATATATGTATATATATATATATATATATATATATATATATATATATATATATAGAATAGAATAGAATAGAATAGAAAAATAATTTTATTCTGGGACCAGGTCCCTTTAGAACAACAGAGAAGAACAAAATAAATTAATATATATCTGGCCAAAGGCCTACATCAAAATAAAACAATAATTACATAATATCCTGAAAGTAAATAACTAAACAGGTATGTTTTGTATGTAGAGAATCAGAAAATGTGATACAAAATTAAAATAAAAGAACAGACATATTTACAATAAAAAGAAATATGCTTTTGGAAAAATAAGTAAATAAATAATAGCATCTGATAATAAAAAAAACAAAAAACCAATGGCATTATTATGAATGAGGAATATTTACAGTAGTTCATCAATCGATCAATTTGAATATATCTATAAATTATTTATTGATTATAAAGCATCTGATTGGGAATTTAGAAGATGTAGGAAAAGTTATTATATTAAATAATATAATAATATATTATAAGTTATTATAAGAAAAAAATATATATATTTGTGATTCTCAAGTTCGTCAGTTCTTTAACTTCTTTTGGCTATTGAGTAGAACTTGAAAATTACGAATATATATTTTCTATAACAGTCAAGAAAAGCATTGATTTTAATTAATTTACTACTAGTAGAATGCTTTGAGAAGTGGTAGTTCATTGTTTTTTATTTTTTAGTGATGGAGGTTACAAGTGTATGACGATTCATAAGAGAGACTCCCACGTTATTCAGATGCAACAGTCTGGTAAGCCCCTATTTATTAGTGTTTCATTTATTAATTTAATTAGTTATATTATTATATTTGTATATTTTATGTGATTTATTATTTTTATTTTTAGGTATGTACAACAACCCAGAAGAAGCCTGTCTTTCAACCAATTATGAATCTAGTTCATCAGCTGGCACCATAACTATGATAAGTATGTTGGATTTTCATTTTTTAATTTTTGTTTTTTATTTTTCTCTAATGTTTTTAAATTAATATTATAAACATTATGTTCTGGTGAGGGTTGATATTCCTCACCAAATTATGTGTATATGGCTAAACTCCTCAACGGTTGGAACGATATTGATGAAATTTTTTGTTGAAATGGTTTAGATTCACAATTTAATCCGTCAGAAAACATTTTTAAAAAAATTAATTTAACCTCCTCCTAAACATTTAAAAAGATTGTCTGTCGGGTCCGGTATTTTAATGATTTTTTTTACATATATTTTCTTTAAAACGGTCCAAGTAATTACAATATATTTTTAAAAGTTTATAACCTTTAAACTTAATAATGCTGTATTAATATTATAAAGTTTATTAATAATATAAAATTGTTGTTTTAATGGTTTTAAAAATTTGAACAAAACTTCTATCAAGTCCACCAGATATATATGTCTATTCCTCCCCTACTTTATACATACTTACATCACACATTAGCTCACTCTCCGTTCTTAAAATTATTAAGTTTTCCTATCTTTAAGTTCATTTTTAAAAAGTATTTATTTTTTTAATTTCAGCCGGCACACTGCCATCTGTGAAATGCCCCCTTGAAGGTAGATACGCTCCGAGTAAAATCGAGCCGGAAACAGTCGCTGAATGTACCCAACAAACCAATCTTCAACTTCTTCTAATGGGATGTTCCCCGAGCCAAGATATCATGGAATTCGAATCGACTTGTAAAGCTATACCCAAGACATGTAAGTTGCTCAATTATTAATGGTTAATAAATAAGATAATAATAATAATGAAGATTTGATTTATTTATTTTTATGTTAATTAATTTCTAATTACTTTCCAGCTTACTCGTGCCACGGAAGCTGGAAGGAAAATTCCACTACTTACGTCGTCGGTTCCCCTGTTAGTAGACATTCAACAGATGCGAGATATTATTGCTTCATCTTAACCCATTCTTCTGGTGGTCTGACTGTAGAAAGAGTTGCAGAAACCTGTGCTATTACCTCGAGGCCAACAGAATTTACGTTTAACATCACTGAAATAGGTACTGTATATATTTATATGTAATTTTTTCATTATAAACAATCTCAAAATTGATTCTCTATTATTATTTAATCATTATTAAATTTTTATTAAAAAGTTAATACATAGAAACTATAATCAGATACCGAATCAGACAGTTAACTTTTATAATTAAAAAAGAAAAAAACTTGTACCACTATAGCCCATGAAGTGTCTTGGTTCAGTAACTATAGCATTAACATAATAACTATAACATTTCTATAATTGTTCTGTCTGACCTGTACCACTACAACTTGTGAACAGTTTAGTAAATGGTAGAGACTGTACTATTTCTTGGACAACAGTTGTACAGGGAAGTGATTTTTCCTAGATCATGCTCAACTTCATGATTTCGGGTACTCACTTTATAGAGGGTGGGTGAGTCCCAGAAGGGTGCTAGATCCCATAGGATCCATCATTGGTCGCTAACAGATTAAATAAAATTGCCAAGCAGTGGGATATGAAGCCAGGACCTTAGGCACAACTCAGTGCTATACCACTAAGCCACTCCGCCCCCTTGTAATTAGTAAAAGTTTAACTAACTTTTATATTTATATGTAGATGTATAAAAGTGTTTTTTGTTTTTTTTAAACTTGTATCTATAGAAGTCATTTCACAACAGTTATTTCCAAAAATTTATTTTCTAACTTAAATCAGAACAAGAGAAGCGAGGGGATGGTTGACTGGAAGATAGACGCAAGGAAGAAAATAGTTGGGGGTGCAGTCAAATAAAAACACTAAATAAGTGGTTACTTATTTAATTAAATATATAACTATTTTCTTCCTTAAATCATAACATTATTTTTATTAATTGTTATTTTGATGGTGCTTATTTTAAATTTTTTTTGTTTTGAAGAGAAAAGATTTGTCCTTGAAAAAAGAATCCCGGCCAGGACAAATCTTTTCTCTTCAAAACAAAAATATTTAAATCATAACGGTTCTTTTTTTTTTTAACTGTTAACATAAACCATTTACTCAAAAAAGCTCCAATGAAAAATTAATCATTAAAGCAATTGCCTAAGGTGTACCGAAGATCACTCAAAATATGTTTAATGATATACCCTTTCTGCAGAAACTTGAGTGAAACCATTCATGATTAATGATAATTTATACAATGCTGAATATTAAAAAAAATTTTGTGACAATTATATAGATAGTTTTAACTTTTTTTGCTAGAACTTGTTTATTTAATATATATATATATATATATATTTAATATTTATTTTAAAAACTGTTATGACTAACCATTTATAGATAAAAGTTATTTTTAAACATTTAAGTTGTTCTATTTTGTAAAAAAATAACTGTTTCAATCCCTGGAATTAATTTTTTTTTTGTTTTAGGTAAATGTTCTGAAACCAGTAGCGGAGAGAGGAATACGTTTATTCCCGCAATAGCCGCTGTTGCTTTGCTCGTATGTCTCTACCAGGCTCATCGGTGATGATATCTATTCTCCGCTTAGTTCTTATATAGATTCAGGGTTTTGATTGGTTTTTTTATTTTCACTGTTCTCTTGCTTTTCCAAGTTATCTATTTGGTTTAGAAGGTTGCTTAAAACAATATTTATGGATGTGTATATTTATGTATCAAACATATATGTATAATATACACTTATAATTTTATATTAATTATATCACATTTTATTGAAAATAAGATCGTAACTATCGACCACATCGGTGTTTTTTTTTCTGTTTAATCATATGTCTCCATCTATAGGAATTATCTTAAATGACCAAGTTATTTAAACAAAGAGAAGAAGAAAAATTGTTTTATTTAAATTTATTTCATTAACATTTATGATAAAATTAAATTCATAGTATATTATAATTCATTATAAACTGAACAGATATTTTAAAAATAAGAATGATAAGTATTTATAGAAAAAAAGAAAAAAAAATATGTAAAGATGTTTATTTCATTTAATAAAGTAATATAGATGTTATTTTTTTAAATTTTATTGTTAATAAGACACCTTTATCTCGGGATCTATTCACCAAACGATATGGGAATTGTCCGAACTTTTAAAGAGCGAATTCTTTACTCGCTGTTTCTTTTAGCTATTTCATTGTGTGAATTGTATCTTAACCTGTAAGGAACACTTATATATATACATAAGTAGGTAGTGTGTATATACTCATTAAAAAAAATGACATTGATATAAATACAATTGTGATTAAGGTTGGATAATGCTTTCATTGTAAAAAAAAGGGGGGACGGAGTGTAAGTGCTATTAAAAAGTTAGTACAATTGAGTAATTTCGACACACCTGGTGTTCTAGTGTAATAACACCTTATTATTAAGAAACGTTTGTTTAACAATATTATCATTATTTTTATTTTTATTTACAAAAACAAGATTAGGACCTAAAAATGTATCATACGGACAGAAAATGAATTCTGTTGTTATATTTTAAATTAATATCCGGTGTTTTAATGGAACTATTTTTAATGTGTAATATATTTGTCTATACAAATTTATATAATATATCTGATAGCTTTAGTATTTTTGGAGGTGAGAGGGGTGTTAAAAAATAAATATATAAAAAATCAAAAAAAAAATCAGGTAAAGTTTTATGTAACTTCAATATTATTCCTACTCAAAAAAATTGATAATTTTCTAAAAACATAGATTATTAAATAAAGAAAATATAAGTCCGATAGAAGCATTCTATGAATGCTGCTTTTAGAGCATTGGTCTTACCATTTATCCTATCCTTTAATGACGATTGTATATAATAAATTTATGTGACCAATTTAATAAATGAATAAACTTATTTCTTTATGTAAATATAAATATATCTGTTTCGTTAAAATACTTGTCTCAAATTTTATTCACTTTACTTTAATGTCTGCAAAATTATTTTACCATTCTACTCTAATTGATATGATTTTGTATGTTTTTTTTTTCAGTTTCAATACCTTAAAATTAACAAACAGATATATTTTGTAGTTTACATAATAAAAATATTTTTTTTTAAACAAATTAATAGGCTGCCAGTATTGTTCGATCACGCCTCGATAGTTGGAATTAGATAACTGTGTGTTGAATTCTTGTTACTAATATATCAGGTTTGCATTTATCAAAACAATATCCATTTAATTATTTCTGGCATTACAAACAAGTGTGTTACATGTTTATAATTGAAAATGTTTTCTATAAAGTAATTTTTCGCTCAATATTATTAAAAAAATATAATTGTTTTTAAAAATATTGTTTATGTACGTTATTTAAATCTCAGTGTCTTCTTTTTTCTTGGTGTTAGCTAGGAATGAACATTCCATTCATGTTTTTTAATGCTATCAGTCGCTGTATTTAGATATAATGATCTCATATCTTGAAATTGTTTATTGTTCAATGCTTACAAAATTTCAACCTTAGATTCATAGAATAATTTACATAACATAATGGGACTGTTTTAAAAAAAAATAATTATACAATATTCATTTCTAATGTGTAATTTATAACGTACTAGGGGATTACTTACGAGTGAATTAAAAAAAATCTTAGATGTCTCGTTATGTTTTGTAATAACATATACCTTATTGAATCTAGCGATCATATATTATAAGAAAGTATAATTGTTTATAAGGGAATTAAAAATGTTCCTTGAACCAGCTTTCTAATTTCTGATGCAAGTTATTCTCTAAGTGTTAATGATATTTCTCGTCAACATAAGTTTTACGTTTAAATATATATATATTAGTGTGGTATTCATTTGATAATAAATTTTTGAATAATTGAATTTCTCTGTTAAATGTTTAATAAATGTAATTATGAATTTTTAGAATTATGTGTATTGTACTCATTGTTATTACATACTGCATTGAAATTTCTACAGCCAAGAGAGAAAGAAAAAGAAAAAATCAACCAACTTAGCCGGTTTGTGAGGCTTTTATGAGTAAGGTGCTATATTTCTATTATACTTATAAATATTAATTATTATTCATTAAGCGGCTGAAACTGTTAGCATTTTATTCCTATCTATAGACGGCATTGTCAAATGGATGCTACATTTATTTTATTTTTATTATTATTATTTTTTATTTCTATCATTAGGTATAATAATAAAAAAAATATTTTTAGAATTTTGATTCTAACCTAGCAGGCGAAAATTGTCCAGGATTTGCTTCCGTCCGCTTCGTTTTACCTTCTATAAATTTATAATTAATTTTTTTTTTCCTCGTAGTCACTTTTTTTAATCACTGACCTATTAATCAATATCTCTTCACTTAGATCACAGTGATATGGGGGCAACTTAATATGATACTGTATAGAATCTAGCTAACGCTATGAGAAATAAGAGTATAATTTCATGATTGAAACCGTTTAGTAAGTTTTAAATAATGTAAAGAGCTCGGTCTGCGACATTTTAAATCTTAGGTCTTATGTGATTTTTTATGTTTCTGTTGGTCCTCATGCACATATTTTTTTCGTTTTTAAACATACTGTTAGTACAAATTCATGCCTGCCTTAATGAAGCAAATTAAAATCTATCCCCTCGATAGTAAACAAGATAAGACCCCTATGACTCAATATTTCCAATTTCTTAAATTTAGGTTAGAATCATTAATTCTATTACTCACCAGTAAATTTTTCCAAATCGTATGTTATACATTCGATGTTCGATAAGTGTTAAATTAAATGTTTTTATATTAATTTGATGTACTCTATTGGTGTTTTCACTTCACTTAAACCATATTATTATGTATGTATTATTAAATATCTTTCGAATTGTGCTCTATATTATTTTTTTCATTTGTAAAATAACATTATTTCTTCTCTAATTCCTCCTGAATTTCTTAAAAGTTTAATATTTTGAGAATGAGGTTTTTGGTATTTAAACCAATGAGAGTTTATTTTTGTAAATAGTGTAAGAATGGGAGAAAGTACTGTTTTAAATAATAATCTTTATCGCATTGGTTGTAATAAAATAACTCATCACAGGGTGCCACTGATTCATTGATTTTAATTTCTTTATTTTTTATTATTTTTATTGATATAGCACTTAATATTGAAGCTTTCTGTGTTATTATGTAAGGCTGTAAATAAATTGCAGCTAAGTTTGCTTAATTTTGTGTTTAAATAAATGTAATTAAGGTGATAAAATGCTTTAATTTGTAAATTATCAAAAAATGTAAAAATTGTAATAAGTTTTTCATTTAATTTAGTTTTGTTTTTTTTTTTGTTTATTATAAGCTTGTACAGCCATTTCAATGAAAAAAAATATCACAATTTTTAGCTAGTAAAATACAATTTGTTCTGTTTATTTCATTAAAATAATTGTTGGTAAGGTAGTGTGTTTTATTCAACCTTATTTTTATTAATAATTAGTTATAACTTTCTGATTGGCTTAGCTGACTGTGTGTAATGTCTAAATGAGTTAAATTGTTTATGTGACTCTTCTTCGTTGTTCTATAGAACTTAATGAATAACTTTAAACTCAATTTAAATTCTGTGAATTTATTGATTAAATCTTAGTTTTAATTTTGAAACCCATTACAAAAGGGATTAGTGTTTTTTCTTTTCTTTCTCATTTACTTATCTTTTTTTTTTTAACTTTTTACATCCTATGTTACTATGTTAAATGTCAGTCTAAGGTACATATTAAAAAAAAAAAACTGTACTACCATAACCCATGAAGGTTCTGGTGTTCAAAACATGGTAGTGACAGTACTCTTTCTTGGACAACAGTTGTGCAAGAAGGTGATTTGTCCTAAGCTCAGCCGCCAGATTTTTCTCCCTTGTTTTGGGTACCCACTTTATAGAGTAAAAGTGACTGGGTTAGCACCAGGAGGGTCCTAGATCCCGTAGGATCTATCTCCGGCTGCTAAATGAATTAAATAAAAGTCTGCCAGCTAGCAGGATTTGAGCCCAGGACTGTCTCATCAGTGCTCTACCACTAAGCCACTCCACTCCCCAGCTGTAAGTATATATCTAAAAAAATTTCAGGACATAAATCGGCGGAAAGTCATTTTAAATTATGTGAAATCAAACCTGACTTCAAGATTCGGCTTACAGAGTTTAAATTAATAAAAGGCTCTTTTTTTTCAAATTGTAATACTGCAGAAAAATCTTTTTTAAATAAGATAAATAAATAAAAAGGTAAAATAAATCAAATCTATCCATTTTTTTCTGATTACCCAAAAGCAATGAAATCTGCAAAAGTAATATTTTTACTAAGATAACTGTCTGTGCTATTTGTCTTACAATGTAAATAACGTACGTAATTGATTATTGTATAAATAAAGAATGGTTTAAATCAGTCAGCTATTATGAATTGGATGTTAAAATATAAAATTTAATAGGGTCAAAACCAGATTCAGCATCGGTATTTGTTGAACTGTACAGGTGCTGTGGTGTTATTAAAGCCATTTTTATTTATAATCCTTTATTTATTTAAACAATAATCAACTATCTAATAACCACTTTATTATATGAAACGTTTCGACAACTACATATCATTTTCAATCCACCTAAGAACTTTTTTTATCATTTCATCTTTATCATCATATTGACCATGGAGGATAATGGACCTCCGAGTATAAAATTTTTTTAAAAAATGACAAGAAATAATAAAAAGAAAAGTGTGACATAACTCTTTTCAAGATAGTTGTCGAAACGTTTCATATAATAAAGTTGTATTTCATAAATGACTGGAAAAAGGTTTTCATTGGAAGAAGGAATTATTAGATAAATTCAGTCCAGTTTACATCCTTTTAAAATGAATAATCAACTATATGTATTATATATTTACATAGTGGCTTTAAGTTTAATAACATAAATGATTGTCACAGTAAAAATGTTTTTTGTTTTTTTTAATTAGAGTTATTGCACAATCTAAAGATAGAATAGATTTTTGTTTACTCTTTAATCCATAACTTTTTCACGTTGTTACAATTTAAAAAATTGTTTTTTGTCAGACCCTACTGTGTAGTCCTAAAAGAGTCTTGTAATCTATAATAAAAGATTCTATAAGTACTTACTGGCAAGAAGTCTCAAGACTTATCATTGTTATGCATAAGGATAGATGGAATCACTCACACAGGTTAACTGAAAAATATTTCTAAGCATCGCAAATATGAACAATTCCTCAAATAAATGTAAGTAAATAAGGAATAACTATTTATGCCAGTGTTGAAAAATTATCACCATGATAGAATTAATCAAAATGTCTGCTTTAATATTTTAATGTCTAATTTACATTGTTGTTAAGAATTTGAATTAAATATTAAAGTAGAAAAAGCTTTACTACCAAACAAGTGAGCCATAATATACTAAGAAAATATATACAAACAATATATAAAAATAATTTGTCATATCTATAAACACAACTTTATACATAGTAAGCATTCTCTATATGGTCTTAAATGTGTAACATAAACAAAAAATTAATGTTTAAATTGACAATTTTCTTATAGAACAAATTCAGTATTATAAATAATATATTGCTTGGTTTTGAATATATAATTCCAGCAATTTTTTTTTTAAATCTTTAAAATATCTATTACAATCTGAACAGGGAAACTCAGTTGAGACTAGTAATAGGAGTTATTAAAAAAAAAAATGACCGGTTTATCAAATTCCAGAGTTCAAAAGTCTGTAAATATTTTAATGCTATTTATTATTTACCAACACTTAATAATCCCTTTAGAGCATTATCTAAGCTTGTTTACTAACACTGGACTTCTTCAAAAAAAGCCTCAATTTACTTATGTATTTCAAAGAAGAAACATGACAGTATCCTACGAAATTCTCGTAATTTTAAGGCATTACTGGAAAAAAAAATTTCACAGCCGCTGAAGCAATTCGTGAAATTATTAAATATGAAGGGGAAGGTGTCCTTGACCAGCGCACTGCGCGGCGTTGATTTGAAAAATTTAGCAGTGGAGAGACGACGGAAACCATTAATGGATATTGATAAGGTTCTGAAGGAAGCAGTTGAGTCAAATCCGTCCACAAGTACTCGCGAACTTGCCAGGGAGTGTGGTTTGTCGAAAGATACTCTTAGTTGCCATTATTTACAGACTTTTGAACTCTGGAATTTGATAAAACGGTCATTTTTTTTTATACAACCTATTAATATAGCCGTTATAATATTATTATTATTATTAGATAATAGGCGTTTGTCCATTCTAGCATTACGTATAATAATAAAATAACTTGACATTAAACATAACTAGTTTATTCCTTAACATCATGTTATTATGTAGAATTGGAAAAAATGGCATCTGAAAAATTGCATTATCCTTCTTTGTGATAAACAATACCCCTCCTTTGTCGAGTGCTACAAATATTCTTAATTTTTAAAATTCACATCTACGGCTCCCTAAGCCATTCTGTAAATAAAGAATAAACAAAATAAAAAGAAAAGAGCTAGGAGTTAAATATTATTTATTACATTTTTAATTACATAAATTTTGTTTTATGAATTAAAAAAAAAGTAGTTGATAAGAATTGATTCTTTATAACAAGAATTAATAGTTACATATTTTTATTTTGAAGAGAAAAGATTTGTCCTGGCCGTGATTCAAACCCGGGTCTTCCGCATCTCTAGTGCGGTACTCTTTAAATAATCACCATCAAATAAAAATAAATTAAAAATAATAATAATGTTTATTATAATATAACTACTCTCAGCTGAATGACCCTGTTTTTATTTCAAGAGATTCTTTTTTTTGCCTAATATCATGAGCAATAAAAAAGATCATTACCCAATAAATCTAGTAAATCACTCATTTTATAATTCTAATTGGTGTAATATATCAATTATTAAATTATTCTAATACAATAATGAGCTCCACACCATAAGGCACCACGGAATATGCTGCAATAGAATGCAGGTTAAACGGCAAATTAATTTATCGATCATAAAAACATTAAATTTCGTTATGATTAGTTTTTATTAATTTATACATTGCTATCGATCTTGGTTTCCAAATGAAAAATCAAAACTTGTGGCTTAACTCAAAGCTAAAACCTGCGGCATCGATACCTCAATTTTTATTTTTATTGTTATAATGTACGTAAGCAAAGTTAAGAAAACAAGATCTAAAATAGTAACTGTTTAGAAGGTTGAAATATATTCCTTTCATTTAATATTGCTGTTTCAAAAGCATTCAATAAAATATTCATTCCAATGAATTTTTTTAAATTTAACTTATCACCTAAATATTTCTATTCTTTTAAAGATCGTTAATATATACATTGAAGGAGAATGGAACATGAAATATCGATGGCAATGTACGAAATGTACAATATATTATATAAAATTTACATCTATCATGCACTGGGGCATGTCCACTATTCGCTAGTTGGGCGCATAAATTGAATCTCTCGGCTGTTCCATAGCAATCCTATTGCTCGAGGTAGTCGCTATCTCTTCCGGCCTAATCACTACGTTTTCGGGAGTGTAAGGAGCTTCGGTCAAAGGTGATCGTATTTTAAAACGCCTTTCTATGGCAGATAACTAAAAAAAAAGAAAAAACAGTTTGTTAATAAATACAATAATTATTCATTAATATAGTAAAAAAATAAATATAAAATACTGATTTTCAATTCAGTAATCATTTACCATTTTCTAAAATACAAGAAATAAAAACCATAATCATCCCTTCTCCTATCATGAAAGTTGACTATTAAAAATTCCACATAAATGTTATTAACTAAATCGGGGTAGAGCACTGAGTTGCCATGCCGTAAATCCTGGTTCGAATCCCACTGCCGGCAAGACTTTTATTTAGTCTGTTTGCAGCTGGAGATGGGTCATATAGGATCTAGGACCTTCCTGGGGCTCACCCAGCCCCTAATAGTGGGTACCCAAAATAAGGGGGAAAATCTGGCAGTCGAGCATGATCAAGCAGAATGAGGCGGAAACCTTGAAGGCGCTGGCCGAAACTCACTTTCCTGGGTGTGAGGCCCAGTTAGCGTGTGATGCTGCTCCTGTCGAGCACATCGTGGGAGCGGGTGGCGCATACTGGGCCAAGGCTAGGGAGATCATTAATATGAAATCCCTCAAATGGGCAATCGACTCCTTCATGCCCTACAAATCAGGGGGTCCTGACGGTGTCATGCCGGCACTGCTGAAGCAGGGCTTTCTAGTGATTAGGACCCACCTGCTTGAATTACTAAGAGGTAGTCTAGCGCTTGGATATATCCCTCAGAAATGGAGAACTTCCAAGCTGTGCTATATTGCCAAGCCCGGCAAAGGAGCTTACGATGATCCTAAAGCATTTAGGCCAATCAGTTTGTCATCCTTTCTGCTGAAAACACTTGAAAAGATCTTAGATAGATACATCAGGGAAGGTGCTTTGACAATCAAGCCAATTCACCCGCTACAATTCGCATATCAAGCAGGTAAATCCTGTGAGGTTGCTCTCTTCAACCTGGTGTCAAGACTGGAAAGATCTATGAAACAGGGCGAAACCACAGTAGGCGTCTTTGTGGACATAGAAGGTGCCTTCGACAGGACACCCTATAGTACCATTAGTGGAGCCTTGAGGGGCAAGGATATTGAACCAGTTGTGTGTAGGTGGATTAATTCCATGCTGGAGCAAAGATCTCTCATCTCGGAACTGGGCGGCACCAAACTGTGGATAAAGCCCAAAGGAGGCTGCCCGCAGGGAGGTGTCCTATCACCCCTGCTCTGGTGCTTGGTGGCGGATTCTCTTCTGTCAACAATCAATGGAGCGGGTTTCTATGCACAGGGATATGCGGATGATGTGGCCATACTGGTTAGTGGCAAACATCACTGTGTAATCTCTGATTTGCTTAAGTCGGTAACGAACATACTGTCACGGTGGTGCTTGGCTAGGGGTGTGGGCATCAACCCGAGTAAGATAAACGTTCTGGCTTTTACAAGAAAGCGGAGGGTGGTCATAAGACTACCAACGCTCAATGGAATTCAGTTACAGTGGAACACCGCAGTGAAGTACTTGGGACTGACACTGGATGATAAACTGAACTGGAAACAACACGTGGCTAACACGACCAATAAAGCCATCAGATGTCTGTGGGCCTGTAAAAGGGCCGTGGGGAGGTCTTGGGGCTTGAGACCGGGAATGGTCTGTTGGCTGTATGTGACGGCCATCAGACCCATTGTCACTTATGCAGCCCTTGTGTGGTGGCAAGGCGCAGGAAAAAGTGGAACCAGGCTTAAGCTGGAGAAGCTACAGAGATTGGCCTGTCTAATGATGACGGGTGCTATGAGGACGACTCCTACTGCTACAATGGAGATGGTGCTGGGGCTCAGGCCATTGACATTGGAACTTGAGTACCAGGCTATGGTCTCTACGTACAGGCTATCAAAACAGAACATAATTTCCTTGGATATGGGTTGTGAGAGCTCGAGGGAACTGTTCTCTAAAATTGAGGCGGACTGCATTTTGGCGATGCGATCTGATCTTCAGATTCGGGGCTTAATGTCACCAAGCTACATAGTTAAAATCGACACAACGAAAAGGCACAGGCCCTGTAACGGCATCAATTGTTATACTGATGGGTCCCTTATGGCTTCTGGTGCTGGTGCAGGGTTCTGGAGGATGGATAAACCTGGGGAAGGAATTTGGATCTCCCTTGGAAGGCACTCCTCAGTATTTCAATCTGAAGTACTGGCCATCAATCACTGTGCACAGACACTGCTGGATGAGCGAATGTCGCTTAGAAGGATTACCTTCTTTAGTGACAGTCAGGCTACCATAGGGGCACTTGGTGGATACTGCACTAATTCACGGATTGTGTGGGACTGCTATGTGGCTCTTAACAAATTGGCTGAGAACAACAGGGTTAGCGTTGAGTGGGTTCCTGGTCACCATGGCATCCCTGGCAATGAAGAAGCTGATAGACTGGCCAGGCTGGGGTCGGACAAAATTCCATGCACCCCAGAACCAGTATGTGGTATTAGCCTCAGCTATGCTAAGCGTAGAATAAAAGATATCTACCTTAGAAAGATGAATCAACTTTGGTGCAGGAAAAGTGGATTAAAACACTCTAAATTATTCATAGAAGGCTTCAATGAGAAGAGGACCAAAGTCCTTCTAGAGCTGGGCAGAGCGGATTTGAAAACAATTATAGCGGCAATTACGGGACACTGCAGTCTCAATGCACATATGTTTAGGTTGGGACTGGTGGAGGATCCCACGTGTCGCTTTTGTCATACAGCGGACGAGACACCCTATCACACTATCTGCCAATGTGATGGGCTAGCCAGCTTAAGGTTTGCAACCTTTGGCACGGACAGAGTCACTAACCCCAGGCAGCACGACTTAATCAATCCATCAAGCTTACTTAAGTTTGCGGGTTCGGCTAAATTAAGATTAAAATAATCGCGTCAATCAATGGGGTGCACAATAGATCAATAAATGGTCGCAGTGCAAAGTTCTATACGCCCACTTAAAAAAAAAAAAAAAAAAAAATGATCAAGGGCAAATCACCTCCTTACACAACCATTGACCATGAAACAGTACTGTCTCTACCATGTACTGAACCCCAGGCCCTTCACGGGTTGTAGTGGTACAGGGTTTTTTTTGTTGTTTTTTTAGGTTATTAACTAAAAATAAATGAGAAAAACTAATTATTAACAATGTTTTAGGGGCATTATCTGCTTGTACAGATAACGTCTATTCTACAGAAGAATTGAAATAGTTAAGAAATCATTGGACTTCAGCTGTTTTAAACAAATGAAGGGGTTGAGAAGCCAACTTATACAATAAACAAGTTATATTTTCCTTGTATGTTATAGTGGTGGACAGTTAATGGAAATAAACTAATGAAAAATAAAATAAAGCAATATTGCTTTATCCAAGGGATAAACAGAAAATATGAAGCAAACTTAACCATTTCAGGTATTATCCAAACATAAAAAATTAAACAAAAAAAAACTTGCATTTTTACAAAATTATTAAACTGTCATTGGTATCACTTGGTTTCTTATTCCCTCAAAATTTTATAAATTAAATATTTAAAAGACCATAAGACCCATTCCTCATGCGAGCTTTTAATTTTTTTTTTTTTTTTTCAAAGGATGCAGAGGATTACAAAAGTTTTCTCAGCATTTTTAAACAATCAGCACTATAATAATTTAATAAAATATGTAATATGAAATATTATTGGATTGCAAGTGCAATACACTAACTCAAAAACATGATTTTGAGAAAACACTGATGAAAAGGTTTGAGTACTTAGTCTGAGATGTTTTTACTGATGAAACCCAATAAGTACTCTAGCCTTTTCATCAGTGTTCTCTCAAATTCATGTTTTTGATTTAGTGTATTTAACTTGTAAGCTACGATATAATTTATTAAATAATCAGATGTAATATTATCAATAACTAAATCGGGGGAAAATTTATTTCTTACCCTATCTGCTGATTGAGGGCTGCTAATCGTAAAAAGCTCGACTGGTACACGTGGCCAAGTCGAAGGAAAAGTCGGTCCACCCGGAGCGTAGGGATGGTGTCCGAAGTGATCCAGTGTGTTGTTACCGCTTATACCATTGGTTACTTCCATGATACCAATCTGGGTAGTTCGGACATGGTAAGGGAAATTCTTATTAGCTTTGTTAGGAACAGTTAGCACCTAGAATGATAAAAATTAGATAAGTATTTGAAAACAAATATTATTAGTGATAAATCTATCTTATATTTAAATGGATACTTAGTTAAACCTCGTCATACTTTCTTTATTTTTAATTTAAAGTTTATAGATTTTTTCTTTTAACAAAATCTGTATCAGTACAACCCATGAAGAGTCTTAGGTACAGTAAATGGTAGAGAATGTAGAGTTTCTAGGACAACAGTAGGCAGGGGAGTGACTTGTTTGTAATCATGCTCTACCACCAGGTTTTTTCCCTCCAATTAAGAGGGCCCACTTAATAGAGGTTAGGTTAGCCCCAGAAGGTTCTGAAGATACCACAGGTTCCATCCGTGGTCATTCCAAATTTTTATAGAAATAACATAGAGTTCTTATTTAAATTTGCGAAGAAATTATTTATCAAGAGGAAGAAAATGGTCTGATTGGAGGTCAGAAAAAGTTCTTTTATATAGGGAGAACTGTTTATTTTTAAATCCAACGTTTCAACCCACATTGCAGGTCTTAAAGCCCTAATATAACTAAATATTATTCAAAATTATTTATCAAGCTTCCAAGATTTTTGTTTGTCAAATATATATTTTATTTTTTTTACTTTTTAAATTTTACTGTATCTTTATAATTGTAACGCATGGAAAAAAAGGCAAACAAAAATTATTATGCTACATTTTTATCCAGAAGAGTATTTAATTTTTATTTTATTTAAATTTAATTTAATTTAATAATACTAATAATAGTAATATATTTACTAGATTTCACATAATAATTATTCCAATGATATTATTTATTTACTAATTTTATGTATGCAAATTACCAAGAAGAGTATGTGTCCCGCCAATGCAATAAAATGTTGAACAGCACATACCACACTTTCCCTTACCCATTTGTCAATAAGTGTGTTTGCGGCCAAAATGAATGCAGGCCCAGCCACAAACCTGGAAATCGTCAAGTAAAAATTAATGAACTAAATTTAAAATTTATACAGTATATTTTCAAACTAAAAATAGAAGAGTATTATTATCATAATAATTAAGTAAAATTCTGTTTTAAAATTTAAGTAAATTGTTTTTTCTTAAAATCTAATAAAAAATCTATATTTTCCTAACATTTCTGTGTATTTTGTAATTATCTATATTTTCGTAAAAAAAATAATTATATTTTCCTAACACTTTGAAATTATCTATGATTTGAACACTATATAGTAATATATATAGTAAATATTTATAATTAAATGATCATACCACATTGTTCCAATTAGATTGAAAGGATAATAAAATGCGGATTTTTCTGGGTAATGTTTTAACGTAAATACTGTTGCATATATAAACATAGTCCAAGCCAGTATGCGTAAAATCACTAGCCCATAGCCTGCAGGCGATTCATATAAGTATAGAACTTCTCCCGGATCGAAGAACTAAAAAAATTAAACATTTAGTGAAATTAACAGGCATAATATCTTCCTACTATAAGAATACTATGTTTGCTGCAGTACCAATGGCATTGAAATATTCGTTTATTATACTCTAAAAGTTATACTACTAAATAAATACTACTTGGAGGTACTTACCAATTTTTCATATATAAAAAGAGTCACGTACATAATTACGTATAAACACATAAAAATTGTGAGCTTTACAGAGGAGCTTAACCTGATTCTTCCCCTTGTTATCGTATAACCCTTTGCCATCAGAAGGAGTAATAACAAAAATATAACTTCACTAGCTGATTCACAAATTCTCCCTAAAGAAAATAAATTAATTCTAATATGAACATAAGGTTTTGATTGTACATACTAATTTATGATGTGAAATATGGTTTTATTTGATACATTTAACACTCAAATACTTATTAATAATAATTAAATTTAGCCTTTAATTAAGTAATATTGTTTAACAATAAGGTATTACAGGTTTCATTTTTTAAAACTTGGATTTTATATATTTTTCTTCCAGAAATTGTTAATCCAATCATTATAACATGAAATTATCGATAAATAAGAGTATTGTACTATAAACATTAGTTACCTTTAATAGTTTTTAATAATAACTAATGTATTTACCTACTGTCGTTAACCTTGGAACCCCGATACCGTCTACTGCATAACGCACGTAAGAGATACTCTGAATGAAAATTCCAAGTTCTTGAAGATAAACGGATATAGCGAAGAGTTTATAAGTGGAATGGTACAGCTGCCTTGTTTTTAATTCCACTAAACAAAATAACAATAAAAATTATCTTATTTAACTCATCTTTAATAATA
This sequence comes from Troilus luridus, assembly GCA_964056705.1. NCBI lineage: Eukaryota > Metazoa > Arthropoda > Insecta > Hemiptera > Pentatomidae > Troilus > Troilus luridus. The sequence goes on along the minus strand of OZ057417.1, from coordinate 43,502,562 downwards.
TTAATTGGCCTTATATATTTGGGATAGAAAATGGTCCAGATAGAGATAAAATAAATGATTCCTTAAACATTGATAAACTATTATTTTGGTTTCTTATAAATAGTTTAATAAATAATAGGAATTATTTCTTTGACTTCCACCTAGCCCATTATCTTTCCTATTTTATAAAACAATATAAAAAAAATGAATGAACTTACTAGCACACATAATGACAGCCAATACCAGAAGCATATATACAATGCAATATGACATTAATACAGGTAAAATATCTGGAATTTAAAATAATATTAATATATTTATAAACATTCATTATCATTATTATTACAATTCCTATTTTTTTTACAATATTATAAACACTAGATAAAGTGTTTTTTTTAAATTAATTTAGAAATGGTTTAGGCAAACAACACCAACTTCAAGTTTTCATAAAAGAAGGAAAAAACCATTATCCAGTCCAAAAATTCTTAATTTATTAAGTCTTAAGACGTTTCGACTACAGAGTCATTTTCAATCATATAATTTCTGGTTTTATGTATCAAAAACCATACTGTACATAAACCTGAAAAACCTGTACCACTACAACCCGTGAACGGGTCTGGGGTTCAGTACATGGTAGAGACTGTACTGTTTCGTGGACAGCTGTTCTGCATGGAGGTGACTTGTCCTAGGTCATGTTCAACCACCAGATTTTTCCCCCTTATTTTGGGTACCCTATTTTTATAATATTTTATAGAGGCTGGGTGGGCCCAAGGAGGGTCCTAGATCCTATATGATCTATCTCCCGCTGCAAACAGACTAAATAAAAGGCATGGCCTGCAGCGGGATTTGAACCTCAGTGCCCCCTCTACAACTGAGCCACTCCGCTCCGTATACTGTACATAAATACACAAGTTAAAAGTCAAAATTTTCTTTTAAAAAATTGTTTTCAATTTTAAATGTCATTTAAAAAAAAAATTTGTTTGTTTAAAATGTAGGGTAACTTATTCCCTATAGTCCACATACCTGTTCCAAATTAGTCCAGTGATATACATCAAATTTTAAAATAAAAAACACCAACTTTAAATAGATATACAATGTTTAAAAAAAAAGAAACACTCACAAAATTCATCTGCTGAGAAATGTTCATGCCAATAATCGCCAGGAGGACCATTCGTCATTAAAAATCTGTATTTTATGCTCAATCCCTAAAAATTTTATAATTTTATTATGGTTTAAGGTATCAATAAATGTATTACTAACATACATAACTACCGAAATAACTAATTTCCAATTCATCTTGAAAATAAAATATTTTAAAAGATATTCAAATTTAATCAGCTGTAAATGCTATCATATTACAATTTATCTTACCAAGAAATACAAAAATTATAGTTGACTATGTAAATTATTATAATTTATTATTTACTCATAATTGTATAATTAATTAAACAATATTAATTGCATTACTATATAAACTATTAAGAGTGTAAAATGGTCAGAGAGTGGAGTTAATGAATTACAAAGAATAAGTATAATAATATTTTTTAAGGCCTTTAAATAATACAGTTAATTGTTGTCAGTTGCAGTTGGCATCTTCACACCTCAGGTGTGCTCCATTGTTTTTCACTTCTTCTTCTAGTGGCACGACAGGCGCCTAAAGCGGTCCTGGGCCAGCTCAACCACTTTGCTCCAGGATTGTCTGTCAGCAGCTTGGGCTATGTTTAATCCTCCTTGTCTAATGTCTGCTAGTACATTGTCCCTCCACCGAGATCTAGGTCTTCCCGTAGGTCTGGTCCCGAATGGAGTATTTATGTTCACCGTCGAAGGACACCTCTCATCCTCCATCCTAGTAACGTATCTGAGCCATTTTACTCTCTGCACTTTGATGAAATAAGAAAGGCTGAGATCCTGGTATTCCCTATACAACTCCATATTCTAATGTAGTCACCAGGATCCATTTTCTTTGATAGGGCCTATTTATCAAATAAAATCGAAATGGAATAATTCATTCCAGGATCTTGCTTTCAAAGCGGTCATTGTTTTTCACTAATAACACGATAATCGTTATTTTGTAACAAAATCATTATCTTCTAATGTTACTGTTTTATTATCTTCATTATCCATGTTTTATTATCTTCTATATTTTCTTCCATTCTTATTATTTCTCATCAGTTATTTCATAATTTATCTTTTACTGTTATTCCTATCATTTCTATATGTATTAACTGTTATATTTCCTTTAGTAATGCACTGTTTATATACTACCTGTACCACTACAACCCTTAAAAGGGTCTGGAGCTCAGTACATGGTAGAGACTAGGGTTGGGCGATAGTCGATAGTTACTATCGATGTATCGATAGGTCATGCCTATCTATGGATTTGTTTACCCTCAAGTTTTGAAACTCTCGGAATTATGGTGATCTGTCTCTGCCCAGTATTGAGTTCTTTTGAAATTGAACTCGGAATTCCTAGAGCTTAAGGGTTCTCTTTTATATAGCTTTGATGCCGCACCAGACGTGTCGTTATTTAAAAAAAAAAAAATCTGTACCACTACAACCCATGAACGAGTCTGGGGGTTCAGTACATGGTAGAGACTGTACTGTTTCAGGGACAACGGTTCTGCAAGTAGGTGATTTGTCTTAGGTCATGCTCAACCGCCAGGTTTTCCCCCTTCTTTTGGGTACCCTATTTTTTATAATATTTTATAGAGGCTGGGTGAGCCCCGGGAGGGTCCTAGATCCCATATGATCCATCTCCCGCCACAAACAGACTAAATAAAAGTAACTGCCTGCAGCGGGATTTGAACCAGGATTTCCGGCATGGCAACTCAGCGCTCTACCACTGAGCCACTCCGCATCATCATTAATCAATTCTCCGAAATTACTAATTACATTATGTTGGGTAGTCCACTTAGCCTCACACTTGTGCAAACAAACCAAATTCGCGGTATTGAGCATTGGCTCTTCTAGGTTTTTATAACCTCGACTTCCTCTTTAATTAGGGAGGGATCTTTTTCTACAATTCTTAAATGTTCAACTAGAAATGCAGTTTTTCTTTCGGGAAATATGTGGCTCAAGGAGCACACTTGACTCTTGAAATTTACCATTTTGTTATTTTTCTTTTCTGAAGATTTGATTTGTTCATTGTTATTGTAAACATGTAAATTGTAAATACTGTTTTAAAATTCAAATAAATTAGTTTTTTTTTCTCATCTTTATGATATAACCTTATAATTTATAATCCTGCAAATTTCAAATAGTAGGTAGGTAATCGAATTTAATTAAATTAGTTGAAATTATTTATTGAATAGTTTTTGGAAAAAAAGGAATCAGCTATCGAAAAACTATTGATAGCAATCGATAGTTTTCAGCCATCAGCCTATCGATAGTGCTAACCCATCGCCCAACCCTAGTAGAGACTATACTGTATCTTAAACAATGATTGAACAGGGTGGTGATTTGTCCGTGATCATGCTCGACCGCAAGATTTTTCCCCCTTATTTTGAGTGCCCACTTTACAGAGACTGGGTGAGCCCCAGGAGGGTCCTGGATCTCATATGATTCATCTCTGGCTGCTAACAGATTAAATTAAAGTCTTGCCAGCAGTGGGATTTGAACCCAGGACCTTCGGCATTGAAACTCGGTGGTCTACCACTGAGCCAATCCACTCCTTTTGTTTATATAGTTTTTCTTTTATCTTTTATTAACAACCCTGATGATGTTATAAAAATTAGTTCAAAAGGTAGGCACAAATAAAATAAGTCTAACATATTATGTGTAATTTATTTACTGTAACCGCTGACCATTATACACTCTTCTAAGATATATCCAGTCAACCACTTTTACATGTATATTAACTTATAATTATCAAATAATTTTATCGTATTACTTTTGTAGAGTTGCAATTGCTGATAGCTAGGAACCACCATCTCTCCCTCGAGCTGTGGAATCGCCTCCCTTGATGGCATTTTATTACGGCTTTCTTGCTTGAATTCAAAAATACTTCGGTACAACCTGAACCAAAGTCGGAATCTGTTAGGGTTATTATTTGGTTTAACCTCCTGTTTAAGACTGATTCCCGCTGTTCGCATGTCTATAAGAATAATATGGTTCTTAATCAATACTGCATAATTTATATGTGTATGTTGGTAAGAACCAATTGTTAAATGTTTCTGAGTTAAAATATTATTAACAAAAGTTCATAAAAAGTACTACCTTATTTGATTTATAAACTGCAGGCCACTGGTGGTCGCTATCGTAGTACAATAATAAATTCTGAGGAGAATATGCCTGTAAATAAATCAAAAATATTTTATAATGTTTATATTTAATATTGCTAATAGTAAAGTATTATGAATATTACCTTATCGTATGTTATACTGTACTCGAATTGGCCATCTTCCGATAGGAAACAAAATCTTGCTACAAATACCCATTTCTGTTTGGAAAAAAAAATGACATCGTAAATGTCAGTAGACTAAAAAAATTCCACAGATATAAATCATTAAATTAAAAAATGGGACCGGTCATAAATAGACAGTCAGCACAGTTTATTTTTATTTGGTGTTGTTTACCAATTAACCGATTGTTCAAAAATAATCATTGACTTCTGTGATGGTTCAGTTGTTATAATAATTTTACTTTTTAAGTTACTTGTCTGTAAAGCGTAGTAACTAACAAAATAAAATTTTCAATGTTATATGTTTGGTTGCTGCAATATTTTATCTTCTAACAAAGATTATCTTTAAAAAAATTATAAAAGGAATCCATTGTTGCAAAAAAAAAAGTGTGTATACAGTGTTTTACAACCGAGTACATCATTATTTTTAGAAGATCAAATTATCAGATGGTATATTTCAAAAAATATAATATAATTTCATTAAATTGTGATATAATATAATCAATGAAATATAATTTCAATAAAATTGTGGAAAAAAAATTCACAGTTTTATTAGATATGAGGTGTTCAGGATTAAAATTCGATAACTCCAAATTAAAAAAATTGACTTTTTCACTAGTTAAGTCAAGCATTGCTGTATGCTTCCGAAACTTGAGGTTCAGAACCTGACCAAAACTATCAAAACAAGTTGATAATGTGTTCTGTTAGACAAAATTACTTAACCAAACTAGTGAAAAATTAATATAGGAAGCACGAAAAATAGGAATAACCCACTTTTGATCTTGGACCTCAGATATATCTCTCCTTCAAAAGAACAACATAACTCAAAATTTGTTTTTTGTTTTTTAATTGTCTTCAGTAGCAAATGTATTTGTTGAAGCTTTTTAATTTAGAAACAACAAACCTCAAATTCCTTTTCTAACTTGTTTTTTTTATTTTTTAATGAAGTCATATTTTGAGCTGTATCATGTTTGAACTTGAAGTTTTATGGGAATAATGACATAAGTTAAAATTTAAAAATAATTCTTATGGTTAATAAAATTATTTCAAAACTGTCTTTGCTTTACCGATACCCAAATTTTAATTTTATTTAACTCACATAGAACTTTCAATTTAAAAATTAGTTTTTTCGAGTCATGAATTTGTTCTTATGAAGGAGTGATATAAATATACATTATATCAAATATATAAACAATAATGTGTGGATATAATTGAGAGAAACTCGTGGAAAATAATGATGCTATTAAACTTGTAAGGATAATGATGGGGAGAAAATTCGTAATTAAGCCTAACATATAAATTAATTATTAGAATAATTAAAAATACGAACCTCATTTGTTTTAATCTCCCCTTCTTCATATTTCGAAAACGTCAGTGTAATCATGTTGAATATTGCAAGAACCATCGGTAGTAATGGCATTTTGATTTAAAATAAACTAGCATGTTTGTTACCGATTGACTTTAAACAAGAATTGTATATTGACTGAGAGGTCGCTATGGAAACTCGAAGCCAAACACTTCAGCTTAGATGTTTTGATTTCACGGAATATCGGCATGGTAGCACAGACTCCAATTACGAATCAATTGGGATTTTAGCGTAGATAATTCTCTTGGAACTAATATAATACCGTATTGATTCTTCTTAATGGCGATTCAGACACGAAACCGCATATTTGTAACATGAAAAGTACCCTAGGAAAACAAAACTAACTAAACTTCTCAGTGGATTTTTTTTTGGTAATTATTCCACAGGTTGTCGCTTCGAGTTGAATCACAAGTTTTAAATTTTCATACTTTTCCCTTTCAGTATTTTCCAAAAATACGAGTTATAGTATGGAAAAGATAAAATTATGGGAAATGTGTATACTTCGGTAATCGTTTCATCTAGAAATGAACGTTACTACAAACATATATCATCTAATGTCATTATTTCTTGATGAAATTATTACCAAAATATATTCGTTACCCAAAATTATATTATCTCTTCCATACTAAAGCTCACGATAGCTTGTATTTTTTGGAATAATAGGGAAAACCGAAAGGAATAAACAGTTAAAACTTGTATCTCAACTTGAAGCGACAACCAGCGGAACAGATACTTCTTTTTTTTTTACCCGCGTAAATATTTAAATGAATTCCGCGTAAAATCGAATACTTTCTCTTAAATCATTTGTATAATACAATTCGTTTAATATAATATTGAATACTGAACAATACTAATAACTTATTTTACGGAATTATATCTAAGATGACTACACGTTTAAAAATGTAGAAAATCTTTTATCAATGTAACAAATTAAGCATTTTTTAAAGGTAATTTACTATTAGGGGGTAGAGTGGTCTGTTAGCGGCCGGAGATGGATCCTATGGGATCTAGGAATGGGCCCTGGGGCTCACCCAGCCTTTATTAAGTGGGTATCCGAAATAGGGGGAAAAGCTGTCGGTTGAGCGTGATATTGAACAATTCACCTCCCTGCACAACCGTTGTTCAAGAAACAGTACAGTATCTACCACGTACTGAACCCAAACCCTTCATGGGTTGTTTTGGTAAAGGAATAATAATTTAATATATATTGGTATCGATTTTTCCTTTAGTAAAATTTTAATGTATTAACATTGTCTCCTAATCGTACAAGGTCAATTTTATATTTAGACCTGTGTGTGATTTAATATGATTCACTAAAAAAAATGTTTTTTTTTCGCTTTTAGGGCACGATTATGAGAACAATTTAGTTTCGAAACGTCTTCAAAAGATAGTTTTAAGATTATACAACTTTTTCTCAAGACCTTAAAGAATAAACTTATACTAGTAAATATTAAACTATATTACGTTTCATTCTAGGAATTTTATAGACACACCTTACTACTAAAAGATCTATTTTTATTTGATATTTTTACGAAAATTAATTTTTATTTATGATTAAAAAAATCGATATTTTTCTTTGAAAATAGATTTTACCATAGCAATAATACGTGAATTTAAATTAAAGTATTATCTATTTTCAATGGGATGGAATGTTTATTAATATTAAAATTTTATTAAATTATATATATCTGATAAAAATCAAAGTCATTAATGATAATTAAATTTTAAAAATTTTTAAAAATATTAAAAAAATAAATGTACTAAATAAGGACGAATCGTGAAATTAAAACCTTGAAAAAGAATGTTTAATTCGATTGTTTTTTTAACAGACAAAAACAATTAAAAATAACATATTTTTCTTTTTAATTTAGAACAGTTAAAATATACGTTTTTATATAATTTTCAAATGAATTGTTTATTCCTAAACATTTATGGAATTTTAAAAATATTCTAAAAATCGGTGATGAATAATAATTACTTCGATCAAGTAGTTCTTGAACTCGCCTGTAGAGAGCAGCACCTCTCGAGAAGACGAAAACGTTAGTTTTGGCAGCTGCCGAGAGATGGCAGCACCAATCAGGTGCTCATTTCATTCCTAGTTTAAAATTTTTATTTTGTATTAGGAGAGTAGGAAGTTACAGGAGCTCACTTTTCCGAACACCCCCTCGATCGTGTATAGTGCTGCTATCTGTGAATGGTTTTTAGAACTTATCTATTACGATTTTCCGAGAGGTGCTGCTCTCTATGAACAGGTACCGAAACTATTACCTCTGTACATCCTATAGCTATCAAATTTCTTGAATTTTATCACTGCTACTAGTAATATCAAGTCGAGAGGAACAATTTAAAATGTGTTAGCTATTTTGAAATCGCTTATTATTTTAATGAAATAGTCTGTGTAGAGATTTTTATAAGTATTATTTTTTAATTAATTAAAATTAGAGTGCTGCCAATGGGTAGTGCCTCTACACGTCCTTTCATGCATTTGTTTATTCATACAGCCTTTGTACTAGATGTATAATATTACAGTTGTACAATTCAATAAAATCATTTAAAAAAAAAAAATTAATTAAAATAAAATATGGATTTTAAACATACAAAATTTTTGGAAATCTGGTGAAAACTAAAATATATAAATTTTATCCTGTATTAATTACTGGAATTGATTAAATGGAACATTAATAAAGTACAAAATAGTATTATTACATTTGGAACTATATTATAGTATTTTAATATTGTAAAATTATTATTTGACAGTAAATATCTACAGCCCCGGTGAATAAGTGGTTAAGTCAGATTTTGTCTAGAGAGAGTTAACTGCTTTCAGATAACCGGAATCGTATCATTCTCGTAGTTTTTGGCTTGATATGGAGTTGTAATATAAACAATAACTCCTTTTCAAGCCAATCCATTACTTAGCCCCTTATTCACTAGGAAAATAACTCGATTCTGCTTACTTAAGTACAAGAAAGTCATTTTGGAGAAAATTAGACTTAACCACTTTTTCACCGGGGCTGTAGATATATTGGGAAGAAAGTGGTCCTGATGGAGGTAAAAAAAATTGATCTCTTAAACAATATAAAATTAAATAAAACTATTTATTAGAAACCTAAATTTCAAATAACCTTCAGGTCTTCATCAGGGCTGAATAGAAAATACACAAAAATATTTGAAACTGAAATAACTTATAAATAATAGAAAAATTTAGTAAAAAATATAAAAATGAAGATGACCTGCAATCTGGGTCGAAATGTTGTTTTCTAATAAATCATTTATCCCTATTTAAGGAATTAATTTTTTTCTTTCCTCATATGTATATGGTCAACTACTAATTCAATATTAATAAATAGTTTACACAAGGATGTGATTTCTGTTTTATTTAGTTTTTTGCCAAAGAATAAAGTAAATAATTAATAACTTTAAAATGCTTGTAGTAATAACCCAATAAACTTAATTTTAAATAAATACATCCATCAAATTTTTTCAACTTTTTTGCATCCCTATGTATAATACGGTCAACTAATAATTATTCAATATTAATAAATAGTTCACATTAGCATGTGATTTCTGTTGTATTCGAAGAATAAAGTTTAACTGAAAATGCTTGTAAAAATAAGGTAAAAAAAAACTTATTCCTTAAATTCTACATCAAATATTGTGATATTATTTATTGATATAAACAATACTCATGAATCACAATAATCAATAAATTTTTAATATATACAGCATGTGACTGTTATTACAATATCCAATTTCTACTCATATCTGATTATTACTCACTCAAGGATTTTTTACACTCTTTAAAATACACTAACCCGGGTGGGTACCTGCCATACCGTGATCATAAGCATAGCAGGTTAATTATAATAGTAATATGAATTACTTAAAATGATTATGAATCTTTTAGGAAATATATATGAAAACTTCTATTCCAATTTCCACCTACAATGCTCAAAACCAAACGTTCTCACAAACAGATAAATCGTTAACAAGGATTTTATATAGAAAACAAACTATTTTTTATTCATTTTCTTTATAAAATCTTTCTTATATACTGGACTAACTGAATATTTTGACTACTAAATGAATATTTTTTGATTCATATAATTCAATAATGAAGAAAAAACCTTTTTTCCAGTTAGACAATTTTTGTTAAAAAATTAACAAAGGATTAAAAAGACGTTTCGACAATTTATTTGTCATTTTCAATTTTTGTTCTTCACAACATCCTTTAAAAATTCATAAGTCAATTCATCACTTGAGGTCAAACAGATCTAAAATTAATTTTATATAGAATCCTGGAAGTCAACCTTCTTCCATGGTCAGATGTACAAATATTCTATACAAAAATATTACTATTTTTTATATAATTACAAAAAAAATATATCTTATTTTTATTTTGAAGGGTAGATTCAATTATTATGTAAAAAGATTTAAACATTTTCAAGATGAGTGAACCGTTTATATTTTAAGAACTTTGATGCTTTGGTTTTTTTAAAGTCAATTTTATAAGAAAACTTCATTGCAAGAAATGAAGGTAAGTCCCACAGCTTATTGCAAATCTTTAAAAAATATATATATTAACGTTACTTGTAAGACAAATAAATGAACAAAGGAAAATTATTTATAAATAGTTTATAGGATTTTTTATTCAACAAAAACTATTAACAAACAGTACATTAATCCTATATATATTTTTTAAATAAAATATATATGTAATTGCTAATAGACATATTTGTTACGATATATTCAAACATACAATATATTACAAGCAATTACAAAAATTCTACTGGAATGGATAAATTACATAATCTTATGACAGAATAAAAATACAGATATAACAGAAAAATGGAATGTTACAAACAACAGAAAAAAACAACTTTTTAACCAATACAAATTTAAACAATTATTAAATTATACAATTTTTAATAGAAATAACATTAATTTATTGAGTTGTATACAAAATTATTAAAATACTTTGTAAATCAATACAGCATTGTGCACAATACCATCATATTAAAGACTTTGTTATTAGAGACTAAATTAAATTTTAAAAGTAATATCTGATTTTAAGCACAGGTACAAAAGAATAATAGCATCAATGAAGTGATATTTTCGATAAAATATGACATAATATAAACTAAGCAACTTTACTAGCTAAATATAATTTGATATTTACTAAAGTAGTAAAGTACGATTGATAAAGTAGTATCTTTTACAACTCTAATATATTATATAAATTAAACAGATTAAAAAAGAGTAACAATAACAATATAATTTATCAAATGTAATTAAAAAAAAGGAGATTATAATTGGTAGACTTTACCTCGATATATATAAATTTATGAATATGTTATAAATAAAAGTGTTTTATTAGGGCTTGTGAGGATATGGGCAACAAAAATTATATAGTAAAGTATGCATCAGTACCTTAGAGTTTCCTTGAAAATATTCAGATATATATATGTATAAAGAGCATGTCTTGCTCTCTAGATCCAACATCAGAAGTATACCGACGGAATATTTAATACTTGAGCAATTTCACTAGTCACTAATGTTAAAATAACCCTGCAACATAAGAAGATTAACTACTAATTCTAAAAAAATTGTCTTCTTTGTCGTTGCCAATTTAACTTTCATCATATGTAAACATTCCTTATATGTCCATTTAATCCTCCATAATTACGGGCGAAAAAGAGTACCGGCTCAATTGATAAAGATGAATGATCATTTTTTTCTTATTGAAGCCTTCGACTCCACTCTCCACTCTTCGACCTTCTGCACGCTGTGGAGAAAATGGAACGCTGGAACGGTACGGTAACACAGCAGTACTAAATATGGGGTTCTTTCGATTAACATTTTTAGGAAAATAACGTTTCGGTAGAGCCTTGAGAATCGATCGACTATTTGATCTAAATGTCCGCACGGTGAAACCCACATGGCACTAAAATATACACATATGAATTGATCGCTTGATAAATATACAATCCTGATGAGTTGCACATCGTATGCGAAGTCGATTAATACGATTTTTCTGAGGTAGGTCTAAAGGAAGATTAGTTGCAACTCTTCAATCTTCGATTAGTTGCAATCAATAATCGACGTCGCAGACGGTGTACAACTCGGCAGAATTGTGTATTTATCAAGCGATCGACTCATATGCATATATTTCAGTGCCATGTGGGTAGCTGAGACCCTTTTTCGCCCGTTATTACGGAGGATTAAATGGACGTACGAGGAATATTTACGAATTATAAAAGTGAGACTATTTTTTTAGAATTAATAGTAGTTTAGAAGTTAATCTTCTTAGATTGCAGGGCTATTTTAACAATGATAACTAGTGAAATTGCTCAAGTATTAAATATTCCGTTGACATAATTTTGACGTACCAACTTTAGTCTTAGGACACGCTCTCTATAAATATCTCTCATAGCACTAAGAAAATAATATATTATATTATACTATATCAAATAAAATACTTTATTTATAACATACTCATAATTGTATGTATCCATATCATTTATGAGTTTTAGTTTAATCAATAAACAAGTTGATAAACATTTTTAATTATATATTAGTTCTATTGTATAAACTCAAAAGCAACAATTGAAATAGTGACTGGAAGCCAAGAAGAGTAATTACTGTTTTAGAAAGTTAGAAATTTCAACTTTATAAATGTTATTTTTATCAAAAATAAATCAAGATGCCTTAAAAAGTACAAGACAAATAATTGCACCCCTCTATTTTTTTTTTTAAATATAATTAATGACAAGGAAGAAAATAAAAGAGATTTGAGATAAACAAATAATTAAATAAAAATTAAAAAATAATATACAACCTTCTTTCTCCACTAAGACAAATAAGAGAAATTTTATAATACTTAAAATGCTATGAAAGCATTTCCTATCTAGTAAATATTTTTGTCTGTAAAGAAAAAAAAGAAAAGAAAAGAAACTGAAATATGTACCAATACAAAAATTTTTGTATTTCATCGACACATTTAGATTTTTTTTCTCAGATAAATAAAAAAAATGCAGAACTTTAGAGTATTTGTTACCTTAATAATAATAGTTAATCATTTTGTTATCAAATGGAATCATATTAAACTCAACTGAATGTAAATAGAAAAAAAACAACTTAAAATTACTCCCTATTACGATATATAATAACTAACTAAATTTTTCTTTCTATATAATAACTGATTCATCAATATAAATAATTCCTTATTATCATAACTATAAAAAAAATTATAAAAATAAGAATGAGTTCTAAATGAATTAACTATGGGACATTATTCTTTATAAGCAGTCTCATTTCCATAATTTATTCATATTGATGTTTCTATCGGGAAAATATATAAAATAACTTAAATGATGTTCTTAAGATATAATAGATAATATATAATATAATAGATTTATATCATAACAGATAATAAATATAGGACTAAGTAGAGAAAATACTCAATAAATAAAAGCAAAGATGTGGCATTCTTTATAAAAGTTTTTTCTACCTTATCAAATGTTTATTTCTTAACCGTCAAATATCAAATCTGTATCAAAATATATTTCAAAACGGTTACAGTTCTAAAACTGACTAGACAAAAAGTTCAACTATTTAAGACATAATTGATAATACTAAACCGGGTGAATATACTATTAATAATCTGTTTTTGTACATTGACCATTTACTGTTGAGTAACAGCAATGTTGCCAATACAACAGCATAAATGATCTTTGAAAAAAACAAACATGACAGATAAGAAAGATTTCTGATAATATCCACAATATCCAATTATAAACTAATAAATAATAATACACAAACAATCTTAATGCTATTTGTATCTTTGAGGCCTTAAGTGCATTCCCTGCGTGCACACGTTAAGCTCTTCGAAGAAAGATGTCGAGCTGTGAACAGTCGTTCCGCCCAAGACAATTCTGAAACCTGGATAGTTCTTGTTGAGCATATGAACCGCCAATGATTCTTCATACGTAGTGCCTCCGACAATGAATACTATTACGTCTTGACCCCTAAAAAGAAATCATTACTATTTTTAAAAAACAATACAAGAATAGGAATGCTAATTACTACTTCAAAGGAGGTGTAACCATTGAAGATCCCGGTCCTAATTTTTTTTTTTTCCACAATTTAGGAATCCCACTCTAGCATCGTCCGATTAGCCATTGCTGTCTAAAGTGGCGTTAAATGAATGAACGAACAAACCAAGCCAAGTTTTGTAAGAAATGCAGGTCGATATAGGAAATTTTTAATTTCAAAATTTAATTATTAATGTCAAAAGGAAATTTAATTTATTTTTAGTTTTGTTATTATTTATTAGTTCAATCAAACTCCCGGCAGACGGTATAAAGTACCATGATGTGGTTGCTAAAGTTATTAAATTAAAAAAAGAAAAACACTGTAAATGATTTATTAATAAAAGAGCATTTATATCTTTCTATCAAACCAAGCTAAGAAAATGCAATTTTATTTTTTAAGGGTCTTTCAATTTATTATTTTATTGTTTCATGATTTGATTATATAAAACAAATTTTTTACTGTCTTTGACCTTGTCTCAATTTTACCAAAAATTGAGACCAGGTCAAAGAAAAAAACTTGTCTCCAAAAAACTTGGATGAATCTTACCTTTTTTTTTTTTCTTTAAAGAATTAAATATATCCGAATTTGACACATAATTTTAGTTACAGAACTGTATTATGAGTACAAATAAATAAAACAACCATGTCGTATGTGAGCATATTGCAAAGTAACTAGTGGATAGAAAAACAACAAAATTTAGAGTTAGGAAAATGTTGCTCTGAAGGGGCGATATCTGTATTCAATATATTAAACTACATACATCTTTTAATAATTTAACTTTTTTGACATTATAAAAAAGAATTATTTAATCAATAATATAAACTAATCAAGTAACAGAAAGTACAAAATATTGTATAAAAAGATTTTGATAATGGTTTTAAAGAAATTCTGAATATTAATTTATGGATGGAAAATATGTGTTTATTGCTTTAAACTTTGTCGAGAACTTAATAAGCCAACCTGAGAATTGAATCATCCTGATAGAATAAAAAAAAAAAAAACCTGTATCACTACAACCCATGAAGGGTCTACTGAATTTCTTGGTAGAAACTGTACTGTTTCTTGGACAACAGATGTGCAGGGAGGTGCTTATAGAAAAGCAAAATAATTTTATTCCTCAGCTGGGATTCAAGCTGGATGCAGCAGTTAGTATTCAAGTTCTTAATGAGTGAACTTCTTTTCTAAATATATTAATAGTTAGCAACAGTAATGACATAACAACTAATAAATAAACAATTACCTTCGGTTCATAGATGAATTACCATCAGGCGCCACAAGGAAAGGATAATTGCTTTCTCGTAGTCTTCCTTTCAGCAAATCTTCTAAAATATCTTTCAAAACAGGACTATGTTGTGTATAAACATTCTCGACTCCTTTCAAATCCTATAAAATGATGATTATTTATAATTAATTATCAAAGAAGTGATAAAAGCCAAGTCTTATTGTAATATAATACATAATACATAAACCAATATAGAAGAGCAAAAGCTCAAAAGAGACATAATATACATGTTAAGACATTATAGAAAAAATTAAAAAAAAAAAAAACCTTATATCTCTAAATCAAAATATTGACAGATATTTTTGTTTTCGGGACTGAGGGACTTTTAGTTAGAATTTTTCTACTAATGTTTATAATATATTTATTTTTACATATTGAATGACTGATTATTTCCATTAACAAATATTTCAACTCACATTAGTTATAAAAAAAAAAAAAGAAAGATGGTTAACAAAATAATTGTATCTATACATATCATAAAACAAAGTCCTCAGCTGAGTCTGTCTGTTTGCGATAAACTCAAAATCTACTGCACGGATTTTCATGCAGTTTTCATCAATAGATAGAGTGATTCATAAGGAAGGTTTAGGTATATATACCTAATATATATAATCTCTTTGAGATAAAATATTATTTCAAACAATGCATGGTGGAATATTCCTCTTTTATAAAACTACAAAAAGATCCATGATATCATATATCGATATTTTAAGGATAGCTTACAATACCCATTATATCTTCTAAAAAATTGGTTACATACAATGCAGTATTTGGAAAGTTATTTAGACGGATACAGTATTAATTCTTATCAACTTAACTACTTGATTAAAGCATTTTATGCACATTATTATAATATTTTACACCATATAATTTAAATGAGTATTTTAGGAGTTATAAAAAAAATAACATGCATGAAAATATATTCGTAAAGAAATATTTTTATTTTGTTTTTATGTTTATAATGTCAACATAATAAAATACTTCATGAAGTATATACATTATGTTACATTTAAATCTAATCCACATATTGGATGCATCAGATTGATGCAATCTTCCGACAGACAAAACATGTAGGCAAAATAAGCTCTACTACTCGTGCGAAGCCGGAAGGGCGGGTCACTAATAAATGTATAAAAAAAAAAATTATGCACTAAATATAAATATATATTATATAATAATATATAAACTACATAAATATACAAATTTGATTACCTTAAATATCCTTTTTGTTATTTTTACAACTGCTTTTTGAGTAACCATGTTAGTGTTAGTTGCTTCACCTTGCCTCAAAGCATATTCCAATACACGATACACCATCTATTAAAAGATCATTAAATTTTCAATTATTTCATAGAATTATAAATGCATATTCTTTCAATATGCAGAAATATTTTACAGTAAAACCAAATAATTTAAATTAAGTGAAAATGCGGTGACAAATTGTATAGGTTGTCAGTTCACAGTAAGAGTTGAAAGTTTGAAAAATTAATCATAATGCTTATTAAAAAAAAATTAATTAATATCTATAAAGTTGAAATATTTTTATTTTATTTTATGTAATATCTGAATTTCAACAGTATAATTCAGAACAATAAATGCACCCAAGCTTAAGTATTAAAACACTGTGGTCAGGATGAGTAAAAATATGGTTTTTGCAAACATATGACTAGACCATATGTAATGTAGTTGTTTATTTAACATTACTTTATGCTGCTAAGGCTAATCGGATGATGCTACAGTGGGAGTCCTAAATTTTGCCTATCCAGGTGTAATTAGGATAGGGATTTTTAACAAGTATCTGACATTGTACAGGCTCGGGACCCCCGTTTAACGTCCCTTCCGAAGGACGGCGTAACTAAGGATTTTTTACTCCCTTAAAAAAATCCTAGGGCCACCTGCCGGGCTACGAACCCGCGATCTTGGGTTTAGTAGTTTGTTACGCTAACCACTAGACCACAGGTGACTGTGTATGTAATGTAGTTATACGTTTTATATTTATATATATATATAAATATATATATATATATATAAATATATATATATATATATATATATATATATATATATATATATATATATAAAAAACGGATATAAAAATTTATATCCGAAAGAAAGTGGTTTGGGTGTAGGTAAGAAAAAATTATCTTTAGTAAGAAGAACTGTATATTTGCCCCACATTGTCTTCTTTAGGGCTAAATATACATATAAATTAAAAAAATATATAGTAAAGAATAACAGTATATATAACAAAAATGGGAAACCAGTTAGGTAGAAATAACAAAAAACAAAGGGAATAATTACAGAGAATTATCGAATAAGTAATAAGGAATAACTTGAAGTGATAAAAAATAATAATAAATAACATGAAATAAAGGCGTTATTTAAGATAAATAGTAAATAAATAATGAACTAACACCAGAAGGGATTGAATTATATAATAGCAAAGGTCATCCTCAAACTGGTTCGAACTCCTGGCTCATCCACCATATAGTCCAGACCTTTCACCATCGGATTACTACTTGTTTCGATCCATGGTCCATCAAAGGAAAAGTTCTTTGACAGTCATCCAAAGGAATTGCATGGGATCGAGCAATTGTCTACCAGATGGCTAATTATGGTAGATAACAATGGACTGTACTCAGAGTATTAATTGTATTTTACATCAAAGAAAGAATAATACAAATATTTGGTTGAAAAAAGGTAATTTTCTTATATACACCCTGTTAAAACCAAAAGATTAATTGATGAAAAATTCAAAATAAATAAATAAGGAATTATCCTTATATATTCATGCAGAACAGCAATATTTTTAAAAAATAGAGTACCAAAGAGTTACATGAGAAGGAGGGATTAAGATTATAGAATTACAAAAAGTGGCGGAACAATTGCAAATCACCTCCTTGCACAACTGTAGTCCATGAAACAGTACAGTCTCTACCATTTACTGAATTGTTCACAGGTTGTAGTGGTACAGGTCAGACAAAACAATTATAGAAATGTTTTAGTTATAGAACTATGAACATTATTGGGGTGATGAAGGGAGGCAGTAAAACTAATAATGAAACTTATTCATATAAAACAGCAATATTTAAAAAAATAAAGTATAATATTTTTAAATATATTTAAAAAAAATTAAAGTATAAAAGAGTTATATGAGGATGGGTGATTAAGATTATAGAATTACATAAAATAATAAATAGTTATAGAAATTTTATAGAGTTATGGAACAATTATAAGATGAAGGGAAAAAGAAAAACGAGGGAAGAAACAGTGAAGAAATGAGTGAAAAGTTTAAATACCATAGCAATATTTTTTTATAAATGCATGGCTAGGAGAAATGGAGAATGTGTAGTAAGGAATGTGGCAAATCATGTAAATAGAAAGTTTCCAAAGAGAATAATAAGATAGAATAACGAAGGATAATTGGACAAATGCAGTTGGAAAGTGAAACAATAAAATTAGTAATGAACTATAAAAGTATAAAATGGTAAAACAAAGTTATTGCCAAATGAAAAGTCCAAAACAGTTAATACCTAGTAATGAGGTCAAGTGTGTTGATAGTTGACTGTAGATTGAGATGGAAATGGAGGATTAGTGAAGGGCCAGAAATCACAAACTGTTACTTTTTCACTGTTACTCAAAAGCCACAGGTCTACCTGTGATTACAAATTCATCAGTAACAGTTCCAAACTGTACTTCGCAGTGATTGGCATTAGAATGGTACAGAATTGAACCATGATTGTTATTGTGACTACAGTAACAGTTCTAAACTGTTCTTCGCATATGGGAACCGGTCGTCGGCGAACGGAATTAAAGCGTGATTGTGACTACTGTGATTCAAGTGAAAAGAGTGATTAGTGTTGTTAGGGCACCGTAAGGGTAACAGGGGTTGCACCCTTGGACAGCTTTCCCTATAGAACTAATCTTTGATAGGCTACTGCCTTAATATGACTCAATTAATTTTATTGTAAAAAAGTACAGTAATAAATTTAAATTATATTTGAATGCTTAAATAAAAGGGAAAGTCAGATAATTATTTACAGCTTGTTTATTTTAAAGTATAAATATTTACTTGTAAATGACCAGTACAAAAAATAATGGTATTACCAGTAAGTACTACTATGTAGGGGGGAAACGTGCCCCCCCCAGACGTTTTTTTTTTACTGAGGAGAATCCATTACTATATAGCCAAATTACAAGATCATAGTTGTTAAAATATATGAATAAAATAACAGACAGAACCTGAGTGAAACTATTGTTTAGATATTTTAATACACCTTTGAAACCTTTTTATAAATACAACTAGTTTATTTCTAAGTTATTGTTGATTTTTAATATAAAGAAAAAAAAATTCGCTCCTGGGAACCGTGTTCGAAAAAGATAGTTGTCTTGAACAGGGCCGGCATTACCTTGTGTGCAGGGTGTGCCCTGCTCACAGGCGACGGGTCTCAAGGGGGCGGTCTTAAGCGCGGGCGAGGTACATTAATTAAGAGAGGCAGGCAGCGGGCGCGCGCGGTGGGGGCGTCCCTTCGTCTCGCTTCGATATTATTATGTATGATATACTTATATGAAAGAAGGCGCCGCCCCTTGCTTATATCCCGCGGTTTAAAGGCTGCCATTCCGACACGGGCAGTCAATGAAAAAGTTACGTACATAACTCAAAATTGTTTCCAAAGACTCGGTTGCCGCTCGTCTCCGAATGGCACCTTTAGTGCAGGGTTTCATGGGTCGGCATTTTGACAAAGTAGGTATTGTTTCAACGTGAAATAGCAAGAAATACTTAGAAACTATAATCGCGTAGAGTTCACAGAGGTCAGAGATCAGATTAGACCTCATCAAATAGTGAGTGATATATTATCGACGCTTTCATCACAAAACTGTTTATAATGCAGAGCAGGTGAACATAACGGTAAGTAAAAGTGCTATTTATGTACTCGTATTATCGAGGTATTTATTTAGGTTAGGTCTTATTTTGTTAATTACTTATTTGTATGTATATAACCTTCTTTATGTACCTACAACTGATGAAGGGGCTCAAGTGGGTGTGGGGTTGTGTTTCTGTATGTACTTATGTGGTTTTTAAAGGAGTAAGCTTACCTTATGGTTTTTAGGATTCCGTCCCCAATAATCAGAAGGATATTAAAATTGTAGTTGTGGATATATGAGTGCTTTCAAAATAACTACCATCGATCATTTCAGGCTATGAATGTACGTAGTATGTATATGATGTGAACAACATTTACTTTGGGGCCGCTGCTACTCTAAAATTTCAAAAAACAATCAGCTTTTGTTTTCTGTAGACTTTTCGCGGTTTCGGAATTGCTTGGCCCCTTAATAAAAGCTGTTCTTATACCTAAATTATAATAATGCTTACCTAAATTCTTAGTTTATGTAAGTATTATTATTATTCATTTTAGATGTCTGATAGAGATGGAAAAAAGATACTTTCTGGTGCACAGAATCGGAAAAGAAAACTGGAAAAGGAAGTATCTCTGAGAAAGAATACTACTTCTATCGAAAAGTTTATGGTTCGACACGATTTGTCTTCAAGAGAACTTCTAGAGACGCAAGGAAACCAAAATAACTGGGATTTTTCCCAATTACAGATGCAACTGGTCAGGGTTTAACTAAATTTTTGTTAGATTTTTTAAACTCTAACGATATTGATATACAAGATATGCGTGGCGCGAATATGAAAGGAAAACATATAGGTCTCCAGAAACGAATTTCAGACTTAAACCCGCACCCATTTAACGTACCTTTTGCGGCACACAGCCTGAATTTGATAGTTAATGAGGCTGCTAAAAGTTCGTTAGAAATTGTCAATTTCTTTTCAATTGTGCAAGAAATTTATGTTTTCTTTTCTGCGTCAACAGCGTGTTGGCAAACTCTTGCCAAAGAAATGCCAACTTTAACTCTAAAACCACTCTTAAATACTCGATGGGAGAGCAGGTTTGAAGCAATAAAAGCTCTACGATTTAATCTAGGTAACGTAGATGATGCCTTGCTTATTAAATATGCCGATAGAAACAAAGATGCGGAGTAGAGAAATTTGGCAAATTCGTTGTTAGCAAAAATTAAGTCATTCAAATTTATCTGTTACCTAGTTGTTTGGTTTGAAATTTTAAGCAACATAATTTTAGTTAGCAAGACTTCAAAAAGCCGATGTCGTTTTGTCAGAAGCGGTAAAGATGATTGATCTTGCAAAAACAAGTGTGTCTGAATTTCGTAATGAGTCCGCTTTTCAGGAGTTCCTCAATAACGCGAAAACCATAGCCGAAAAGGTCGACGCAATTGCCGAATTTCCCGCACCAGCTCGACCTCGCCCGTGTAGAAGGTTTTTTGACTATGAGGCGGAAGATGAGCCGATAACAGATCCAGAAACACATTTCAAAGTAAATTTTTATTACTACCCATTAGATACTGCTATCAATAAATTCGACGAACGTTTCGAACTTTTGAATCAAAATAATACAATTTTTTCATTCCTTCAAAAATTAAATCACTGGAAGGATTTGAAGATTGATTCAAAAAGAGCATATTGTTCTAATTTAGAAAATAAACTGTGCCATGCTGGTTCTTCAGATGTAGAAAAGTTATAGCTCTTTAATGAAATCAAATTATTACCAATGGTCATTAATGATTCTACTACACCCTTGGATATTTTAAATTATTAGATAAATAATAAATTAATTTGAGTGTTTCCAAATCTGTCCACAGCACTTAGGATTTATCTCACATTGCCAGTCACTGTTGCTCACAGCAAAAGATCATTTTCGAAACTAAAGTTATTTAAAAACTATCTCAGATCCATAATGTCTCAAAGTAGATTGACAAATTTATCATTAGATTGACAAGTATTGAACATAAAATCAAAATTGAAGGAGTGACATCGTTAATGATTTTGCAGCAGCTAAAGCACGAAAAGTAATCTTGTAAATATGTATTTGTAATTTGATTAAGAACATCTTTTAATTTGTATATAGTATTAATAAATATTTTAAAATAAACTTGTGCTTTCTTATTTATGTAAGCCCTACTTTCCTGAAATACAGGGTTATTTTTAGTCAGTGTGAATATTATATTTTGGCGGAATGCATATACTCATCAATACCAATTCTCAAATCGCGAAAAAATATCAGCTGTTCCATTTATTTGGTCTCAATGACTTTTTCTACGGAACAACAGATTTTTTTTTGCGATTTCAGAGTTGGCCCCATAGTAAAAGTTGTTTGTATTGATGAGTTATGTATACCCAAAGTATTTGCACTGACTAAAAATTTTTAGGGGAGCTTGTATACAGTTATACAGCGTGTAAGGGAAACTGAAACCGTGACTTCAGTCCATCAATACAAGAAACAGTAGACTCTACCATGGACTGAACCCCAGACCCTTCACAGGTTGTAGTGGTACAGGTAAAAAATATATATATATAGATATTAATGATATATTAAAAAATAATTTTGTATTTAAAATAAACAGTTGCTACTAAAGAGAATTTTTTTACCTCTACCCAGACCATTTTCTTCCTTATAGATTAGATGGATTATTTCCAAGATCATAATCCCTTTATTTTTTATAATGGTGATGAAAAATACAATTTAAGTTTAAAATATTAAGGTTTAATTCAAAGCCTTTTTATTAAATTTATAGAGATTTTTTGTAACAATATTAAACTCACACACATTTTTCAATAAATTACCCAATCCAGCCATAAAATGCTGGCACAAAATGTGTTAAAAAGAGGTAAATGTATGATTATTCAATTTTTTAAATTTTAGCATACATTGCAATGGCTGAAGCAGCTTTAATATTGAATAAAATGTATTACGCTTAATAAACCAAATATTTCTAATTATAAAGTTACAATTTCTTTCAAATAATGACATAATTAACTTACTTCATAACTTTGATGGGAAACCCCTTTTTTCTTCAACGCATCTACTAGCCCTGTAATGTCGCTATTACTATGATCTTGGTACTTGAGCGCATACAGCATGACCAGTCTTACAGCATCAACGTTACTTACTTTTTGTACTAATGCTCTGACACGCTAAAATTAAATTAAATTTACAATAGAAAAACAAAAATAGAATAATTTGACTTATGATAAAAGTGATTTATTAAAAAATAAATTTGTTTCTAAGTAAAATTTTATCTAAAATGTATTCCTTAAGCAATTATTTTTAAAAAATCTAATCATAATTATTTCTAAAAAATAACACTCATTTCTTGAAAAAAATTACCAATTAAAATAATTTCTTCAAAATTCTAGGGATCCCAAATATTCTTGAATCTTAACGATTTAAAAAAAATAATTGGAATTTCACCAGCGTCTTGAAATTTCTCTTTTACATAAACAGATTGAAGCAGATATCAAAAGTGTTTCGAACACATGGAAATTTAAGGAGTAGCATGATAAGGTATTGAAGGGCCAGAAATATACTTTTGGAGATAAACATTAAATTATAAAAGTTTTGATTTTAATTGATAAATTAGGGTAATTACTCAGAAAAAAAAGTGATAATTTAATATAGTAGTAGGCAGTATCTGATCTATAATAAGACTTAATAACTAAACTTATGGTCAATATAAAAATGTAAGATAAAAGTAATTTTAGAAGACAGAGTTAAAATAAAAATAAAAGAATTTTATGTGATGTTAATCAAATTATAATATTTAAAAATCAATCTAATATGGTTAATAAAAGTATTATTTTGTTTTAATATGTTTATACAATTATAGTCAGTCAATAATTAAGTGAGTGTATTGCTTATTTGTATATCATTAGTTTAAAATAATTTTAAATACTATACATCTGCAGACCCGGAGAATAAGTGGTTAAGTTGAATTTTGTCCAGAAAGAGTCAACTGTATTAAGAGAAGGGAAATCGTGCCATTCTCCAAGTATTGGGCTTGAAATGAAGTTGTAATGTAAGCAATAATTCCTTTTCAAGCCAAGGCCTGACTTAGCCACTTATTCACCATAAAAATAACACAATTCCGCTTCTTTAAGCACAATAATCTCATTTTGTAGAAAATTCAACTTAACCACTTATTAACTGGAGCTGTAGATACAATTGACTTAATAATACAAATCAAAATGATACAAGTAATTATTTATAACTATAATAGAAAATAATTTATCTATTCTCATTAATTTGTTTTATTAGGAGAACAAAAAATTTCATATTTGATATTTAATACAGTTGTGACAGGATTATGGTGAAAGTGAATTAACGAAAACCCGGATACCCGAGTTCAATACATGGCTACACTCATTACAGAACAGTACATCCAACAATTACTCTGATATAAGGTCACAGTTCAGTACACACCTTAAGGCCACATTTCCTAAGTTTGGAGGGTACAACCAAACGACCAGTAGAAGATACTTGGCCTTTCTTCCAAGGTTAATAACCTGTTAAAAAGGGCATTTGATTCAGAGAAATTCAAATAGCCTTAGAAACAAAAACATCAGGGAAGTTCAAAACCTGGCTAGAATCAGGGAAGAATGGCAATCATAGCTAGAACTGGCGATGAATGGCAATCATAGCTAAATGCCTCCCAACACTGAGATGTACAATAGTATGTCGCCAAAAAAAGAAGAAGTATCATTTATTTAAAAATAATTATTAAGTTTAATTCCATGGTTTTCATAGATTAATATGGCATAAAAACAATCTTGAAACGAGGATTAATAATGTTATTTAGCAAGTTTTGAAATAATTAATTCCGATATTGTGTTTAAAAATTTTTAAATAAGAAAAATTAAGAGAGTTTTGCATTTATATTTGAAAATTACCTACCCTGATTTTCATAGACAGACCTGTAAATGTTGATAATGTTGATCCTGGCAGGCTATTTCTTGTTCGACTTCGGATATTTCCAATAAATTCCTTTTAGAGACAGTCGATGCCAACTCGCCGATTATATTTACATGCTTCGAGACAGTCCCGGACATTTTCTAAAATATAATTATCCATAATATGAATAAGTTTGGATACATTTATATTTATATCAGATAAATCAGAATAAATATTTATTTATGTACAACTGAAAAAAATGCTCTGTATAAAGTCTTCACCTCAAATACAAAGGATCTTTTACGTTTAAGAGGAAAATAGTTGACTGGATAATTTCGATAATGGATTGAATTGGTCAGGGAGTGCAGTCTTGGAAATTATGTTACACAGAAGTATCTTTCTAATTTAATTAAAAATCATGTGGCTCACCTTAAAATGTGGATAATTTTCAATAAATTGCTTCATATCCCCAATGCTTTCAACTTTCTGATGACTTTTTGCTTTTTTTTGAAATTCCTCCATTAGGCCTTTCATAGTTTGACCGATCTCTCCATAATTTAAATACATATTCTATAACATACAAGGGAATGTAAATTTAAGCTGATTTAAATTTAAAATATTTGTTGAAGTAAAAAGTAAAAAAGATATATAAACCCTCTTATTATCATTATGTTGATGCAAGTAGTAAAAATTTATCACAATAAATGTATTAAATTTATTTTACTTATTGGCTTTTTAGAACTTCAGCTCCATTATTTAATTATTAATTATGATATATTATAAATTATTATATAATTATAAAATATATATAACAATACAATTAAATGTAAATATACTATAAAATATAATAATTAATCTAATTATTAAGATAATCACAGTAACTTTCAATGAAAAACTCATTATATATATATTATATATATATATATATATATATATATATATATATATATATATATATATATAGATAGATAATTTTCTGAAACCTGTAAACAGTGTAGTTGATAGAATTAAAATTGATAAGAAAAAATGATAAAATTTTAATAGTATAATTTTGACAATTACTATGATCATAAATCAATGAATTTAAATAGAAGATTTTAATTATTGATGAATTAATTAATATGTATTTAGAATTATTTGTAATTATTTATGTTTAATATTATAACACTGGGTAGATTCTCTACTTGTCTTTTCATGCTAATGTGAATATTCATTATATTTACGTGATGGATTCTGTTATACAGTAGTAAATATCATTAAATAACTTTAAAAAAAATTATAATTATTTGATTTAATATTAATTTCATGTAATTATAAACATTAATGAAACATAATTGATAAATTCTTATGGACATGACCTTAGAGAGAGGATAAATAAATCATTTAACGGTTTATTATAGTAAGTATATCAGTAATTACTTACATCGGCATAGAATTCATCATGTTCTGAAGAAAGTACAACTTCACTAAGCTCTTTTGAAATATCGGGGACATGACTCAAATTGACCCTATTATTTGATATGCCTAACAGTTCATGAACCATAGCCTGGTAAGTCCACTGAAAATAACAACCATTGTAACAATTACATATGTGTATAAATTATTAATTCAATAATAAAATATTACTTTAAATTTAAGTACCTGTGTAAGCAGCGGAGTAAAGCAATCACTTCTACGATCAAGGATCAACAACAGAGGAGGACCTTCTGGCTGTCGATGATTAAACAGCTTTTCTTCTTTGGACATTACTTCCTAAATAAATACATAAGTTAACCTTCATGAAACTTATGAAAATTACTTGAGAAATTAATATAGAAGAGCAAAATCTCAAAAGTCATATAAAGTACTTTTTAAGACATTGGTGGAAAAATTCCAACCAAAAAGCCTTTAGACACTAAACTGAAAAAGGGAAACAAAAATGCATGTCAACTCCTAACTTTTAAAGTTATAAATATTTTAAAGTCAAAATCCAATCTACTAAATTAGGTTTATAAATCATTTAGGTTGTTGTTAAATATACATAATTCATTTTAATTAAATTTAAAAAAATTAAAAGTGCTTTTTCTTCTACTCTAGGATATAATCGAAATAATTTATTCTTAAAAATTTCATCAACTAATTCAGATAACAAATAAGCATAAGCGGAAGATAAAGAAAAAGACGAAATCCCAGAGGACTGAAAAGAGGCATTCCAATATCCTATATACAAGAGACAAACTCAACTGTTCTAACTTAAAAGGAATTTTCTTTTGAATGTTTTATAACGTAGTCATCCAGATGTTAGAGAAGACACTCTACACCATTAATTGAAGGTCTGTGGACTACCAAAAAAAAGCAAGGAAAAATGTTTACAAATTACGAAAACATAGGAGAAAAAAATGAGTTCTGATGGTCAAACAGGATGGACAGCTGAGTGTAATGGAGAGGAAGATACAAAATTTAAGGACACATATTCAAAAGAGATAAATGATGATCAAGATACAATCGGGAGATGATGGAATCGCATGGAGAAGCTGAGACTGTAACTTTATAAAAGCCGGAATCAGATAGATGGTAAATTACTAAAGATATGGCAGTAGAGTGGTAGCCAAAAACAATAACCAAGGTACGACCAGGTGTGAAAAGATGAGACTTGGGCGTTTGAAGGGCATTGAGGTGGTGGATCATTTAAATCATTTAAAGAGATACATAAATAATTGTATAGACATATAAATGTAGAAAAATATATATAGAATATTACCCAAACTTTGTCAGCTAAACGCTTGCACATATCAGAAGAATCTTCATATCGAATAAGTGGTGATTTCTTGAGGGAGAGTAATACTCCAACGATACCCTGAACGGTTCTCATCATATTTGTCCGGTCCCATACTAATTTATTTGCTGGATAAAAATAAATAATTATTTAAATCATTTATATTAAAGTGGAATAAGCAGATAATATTAGTAATTTTATGAAGAAATTTGTTAGGAGTACCTACAGGGGGAGGTGGATCATTAATAAAAATTTAAAGATAATAAGTAAAATTTACATTGGTATCTTTGTCACTTAGAGTTGAGCAACAACGATTTTTAAATACTTTGCGTTTCATTTTTAATTTTTTCCGAAAATAAAAGTTATCGTGTGCTTTAGTTTGGAAAAGAGAATGTAATTATGGGTAATGAATAAATTTCGGTAATCACTTTATCAAGAAATATAAGTTTCAACTAATATTTCAAAGCATAGATGATATATGTTTAGTGAATCATTCATTTCTAGAAGAAATAATTACCGAAGTATACAAATTTCCCATAATTACATTCTCTTTTCCATACTAAAGCTGATAAGTTGTTTTATTGAAAAATATTAAAAGGTAACGAATGATAAATTAAAACTTGTGACTCAACTCGAAGCGACAACTTGCGGAGTAATTATCTTTTTTTTTTTTTTTTTTTTTTTTTTTTAAGTGGGCGTATAGAACTTTGCACTGCGACCATTTGTTGATCTATTGTGCACCCCATTGATTTACGCGATTATTT
Source organism: Troilus luridus (assembly GCA_964056705.1). NCBI lineage: Eukaryota > Metazoa > Arthropoda > Insecta > Hemiptera > Pentatomidae > Troilus > Troilus luridus. The sequence continues at coordinate 43,474,117 of OZ057417.1, read as the reverse complement.
TAATCTTAATTTAGCCGAACCCGCAAACTTAAGTAAGCTTGATGGATTGATTAAGTCGTGCTGCCTCGGGTTAGTGACTCTGTCCGTGCCAAAGGTAGCAAACCTTAAGCTGGCTAGCCCATCACATTGGCAGATAGTGTGATAGGGTGTCTCGTCCGCTGTATGACAAAAGCGACACGTGGGATCCTCCACCAGTCCCAACCTAAACATATGTGCATTGAGACTGCAGTGTCCCGTAATTGCCGCTATAATTGTTTTCAAATCCGCTCTGCCCAGCTCTAGAAGGACTTTGGTCCTCTTCTCATTGAAGCCTTCTATGAATAATTTGGAGTGTTTTAATCCACTTTTCCTGCACCAAAGTTGATTCATCTTTCTAAGGTAGATATCTTTTATTCTACGCTTAGCATAGCTGAGGCTAATACCACATACTGGTTCTGGGGTGCATGGAATTTTGTCCGACCCCAGCCTGGCCAGTCTGTCAGCTTCTTCATTGCCAGGGATGCCATGGTGACCAGGAACCCACTCAACGCTAACCCTGTTGTTCTCAGCCAATTTGTTAAGAGCCACATAGCAGTCCCACACAATCCGTGAATTAGTGCAGTATCCACCAAGTGCCCCTATGGTAGCCTGACTGTCACTAAAGAAGGTAATCCTTCTAAGCGACATTCGCTCATCCAGCAGTGTCTGTGCACAGTGATTGATGGCCAGTACTTCAGATTGAAATACTGAGGAGTGCCTTCCAAGGGAGATCCAAATTCCTTCCCCAGGTTTATCCATCCTCCAGAACCCTGCACCAGCACCAGAAGCCATAAGGGACCCATCAGTATAACAATTGATGCCGTTACAGGGCCTGTGCCTTTTCGTTGTGTCGATTTTAACTATGTAGCTTGGTGACATTAAGCCCCGAATCTGAAGATCAGATCGCATCGCCAAAATGCAGTCCGCCTCAATTTTAGAGAACAGTTCCCTCGAGCTCTCACAACCCATATCCAAGGAAATTATGTTCTGTTTTGATAGCCTGTACGTAGAGACCATAGCCTGGTACTCAAGTTCCAGTGTCAGTGGCCTGAGCCCCAGCACCATCTCCATTGTAGCAGTAGGAGTCGTCCTCATAGCACCCGTCATCATTAGACAGGCCAATCTCTGTAGCTTCTCCAGCTTAAGCCTGGTTCCACTTTTTCCTGCGCCTTGCCACCACACAAGGGCTGCATAAGTGACAATGGGTCTGATGGCCGTCACATACAGCCAACAGACCATTCCCGGTCTCAAGCCCCAAGACCTCCCCACGGCCCTTTTACAGGCCCACAGACATCTGATGGCTTTATTGGTCGTGTTAGCCACGTGCTGTTTCCAGTTCAGTTTATCATCCAGTGTCAGTCCCAAGTACTTCACTGCGGTGTTCCACTGTAACTGAATTCCATTGAGCGTTGGTAGTCTTATGACCACCCTCCGCTTTCTTGTAAAAGCCAGAACGTTTATCTTACTCGGGTTGATGCCCACACCCCTAGCCAAGCACCACCGTGACAGTATGTTCGTTACCGACTTAAGCAAATCAGAGATTACACAGTGATGTTTGCCACTAACCAGTATGGCCACATCATCCGCATATCCCTGTGCATAGAAACCCGCTCCATTGATTGTTGACAGAAGAGAATCCGCCACCAAGCACCAGAGCAGGGGTGATAGGACACCTCCCTGCGGGCAGCCTCCTTTGGGCTTTATCCACAGTTTGGTGCCGCCCAGTTCCGAGATGAGAGATCTTTGCTCCAGCATGGAGTTAATCCACCTACACACAACTGGTTCAATATCCTTGCCCCTCAAGGCTCCACTAATGGTACTATAGGGTGTCCTGTCAAAGGCACCTTCTATGTCCACAAAGACGCCTACTGTGGTTTCGCCCTGTTTCATAGATCTTTCCAGTCTTGACACCAGGTTGAAGAGAGCAACCTCACAGGATTTACCTGCTTGATATGCGAATTGTAGCGGGTGAATTGGCTTGATTGTCAAAGCACCTTCCCTGATGTATCTATCTAAGATCTTTTCAAGTGTTTTCAGCAGAAAGGATGACAAACTGATTGGCCTAAATGCTTTAGGATCATCGTAAGCTCCTTTGCCGGGCTTGGCAATATAGCACAACTTGGACGTTCTCCATTTCTGAGGGATATATCCAAGCGCTAGACTACCTCTTAGTAATTCAAGCAGGTGGGTCCTAATCACTAGAAAGCCCTGCTTCAGCAGTGCCGGCATGACACCGTCAGGACCCCCTGATTTGTAGGGCATGAAGGAGTCGATTGCCCATTTGAGGGATTTCATATTAATGATCTCCCTAGCCTTGGCCCAGTATGCGCCACCCGCTCCCACGATGTGCTCGACAGGAGCAGCATCACACGCTAACTGGGCCTCACACCCAGGAAAGTGAGTTTCGGCCAGCGCCTTCAAGGTTTCCGCCTCATTCTGCGTGTGTCCGTTCACTGTCCTGAGTGTGCCCATGACTGTATGTCCCACATCCTTGGACATTATCTTTTTAATGCGACAGGCAGCAGGAACACTGTCCACACTACTGCAGTAATTCCTCCATGCCTGTCTCTTGGTCTTCCTTACTTGTCTATGGTATTCAGTGAGAGACGCTCTATAGGTCTCCCATCTACCATTTCTTTTGGCAGCATTAAATAGCTTCCTGGTGCTAATTCTTAGCACGTTTAGGCTTTCATTCCACCAGGAGGTTTTCCTGTTGGAACTGATGCTGCACACATGGTTACTGCTGGTATATGCATCCATAATGGCTTCGGTTAGAGCATCATTAAGGGATTCCAGCTGCCATGTGGTTTTTATGCCTTTGGGACAGTTCTTTAGATTCTCCTCCAGTATGCCGCAGAAAAGTACCCAGTCCGTACGTCTGGGGTTCCTGTACAGCATAGTGTGGGAATCATTTATGCAGAGGTCAAATCTAATGTATTTGTGGTCTGAACATGTCTCTTCTCCAGAGACATGCCAGTTATTTATGAAGGTACTTACCTCGTTAGATGCAATGGTTATGTCTATCACCTCCGACCTCAATCTATTGCAGAAGGTAGACCTATTCCCCCTGTTTAATATATCAAGACCAGAACTAATGATAGACTCAAGTATTTTCTCACCTCTTTGGTTGTTATTGGAGCTGCCCCAGGCTTCGTGATGCGCATAATTATCTTTACTTTTCACAGAGTACCTTGATGTTTTATTAATGTGTTCATTTTTCAGTGGGTGCGCACCAACGGATTTCTTTAAAACTTTATCATTTATATCTAATTTTACATGGGATTCAAGAAAAAAAATACATACCATAAGAACCACAGCCGACAATGTTGAGAGAAAATAAATGAGGACTAATAGCCAAGTAATCTCCGTAAAATTCTTGAACTTCTCTGACAACTTCGATTTCATCACATTCAGCAAGGGTTTTAATATCTTCTTTGGGGATGATATTTGTAAAGTCTATTGAAAGAAAATACAAGGAATCAATAATGAAGTAAATAACAATTAATTTAAAATTGAAGTTATAAAAACAGAAAAATTAACAACTAAAATTTCTTTTTGTACATAATTCAAATTGAATGAAAACTTACATATATAATACGTCCCGTATCTTGGATTCCGTAATTCATTTGAAAGAAGACTAACATTTTCCTTAGTTGGTCTCACAAAAACTATACATTTTAGATGTTTCATCGGTTCATCGGAACTTTTTGAATCTAACCTTTCAAATAAATAAACTTCCTTCTGTAGGATTTCAGATTGTGTATAAACCATACTTACGATACTAGTCTAAAAAACAAAAACATTTAAAGTTATTAAAACATTATTTATAGAAAATCATGTTAACTGTAACACTAAATAATTAATGTAACATTTTCCTTAGGTTAGTCATAATAATTTGTTATTATTAACTTCATACTTATCAAAATAGTGACTAATATATTTAAATCCACATACAAGCATTTGTACTTTATTTAAATTATGGTAATTATTCCGCAGGTTGTCGCTTCGAGGTGAGTCACAAGTTTAAACTTTTCATTCATACTCCATTTAATATTTTCCAAACATATATGTTATCATGAGCTTTGGTATGGAAAAGAAAATGTAATTATGGGAAATATATATACTTTGGTAATCATAACATCTAGAAATGAACGCTCAAACAGCATATATCATCTATACTTGGTTATGTTAGTTGAAACTATTATTTCTCGATTAAATGATTAACAAAATCTACTCATAACCCATAATTAAATTCTAATTTCCATCAGGAAATTATTAAAAATGAAACAAATAAACAGTTAAAACTTGTTGTAACTCAATTCGAAGCGAAAACCTACGGAATAATTACCCAACATTAAATACTATATTGTTCCTACAACCTTCCCAAGATACTGATATGGTCATAAAATTTTAATTTGCTCAAAAATCTTTAAAAATTAGAGTACGTCCGGACATACTCTAATAAGAGTCTTCTGTTTATATGTTTAAAAACTAGATAAAATCCAACACAAAAACTTTATCATTAAACAACTGAATTTATCATAGAAATAACCATAAAACACAAAGAACCTAGGTATAAATTACCGTTTGTTTGTCCATTAATAAGACTTTCATCCCTGGCCCACTTTCTTCAGCCATTTTAGTTATGTACAGCTTAACAGCTAAAATAAGGTTCATTTTGATAAATTGATTGTTTAAACTAAAATTAACGTATTTTTAACACTTTTATTTTCTTAAACTGATAAGAAAAAGTGAGAACAGTAATGTTGTTTACACAAGCCTGACATTTCTGTTATCTTGAAACCTCCCAAAATGTCTGTCATAGTATCGATTTTTTTGCAGTTAATAAATAACTAATCGATTATTATTGGCTGCTCTATAATGTCGAATACTGCTTCCGCATGTTTAAAAAAATTTAAATATTTAAATGTTTTTTTTTTATTCTTCAAATATTAAATAATTAGTTTTCTTAACAGTAAAATAATCCATACAAATCTTGTTGCTCATCTCTATTGATCCATATTTAATAAGCTTTAAGTGTCAAGCTAAGCTGCAATATCTATGCCCTTTAATTGAGATTATTTAGCTTTATTGTTATTTCAATGGAGAAATAGCTAAATTTCATAAAAACAGTTTGGTTTTTTAATAATTTACTGAAATTTTAATAAATACCCGATTTCATTTTCCCTGAAAGACTACAGATTAAACTTGCATTTACAATATACACTTCATTAATTTTGCCAACAGCAACATAGTTTTTATTAGAATTATTTATCACACGATCTTATTCAGGAGGTAAAGTTGGAATTTATCATCAACTGGTTGTTTACTGTTGACATTCAATTATGCTTTTAGTTTAAATGTCATAGTAGGAACTTAGTATGTTATCTATTTTATTTATTTATTCTTATTTTCAACTTTTTCAAGAAATCAACGTGTATTGATCTAAAATCTTCTTTATGTGTTTTTCAATAATGTTGAACCAAATGTTGTAGGTTGTCACATCTATAATTAATTTCTAATTGCTTTAAACTTACATTTCTCTCGACAATTCATTATTATCTTATGTTTGATGTAAATAATGGTTTTCTGTTTTCGATGTGTATTGCTATATTTGTATCTTGTTTGTTTCAATGTAAGTTTATGTGGCATTTATTTTATTATTATTTTTTTTATAAATGTATGTTCACTATTATTCACTCGCCGATGTCTAAAATTCTTCCAAGTCCAATGGAATAATAGTTCTAATTTTTGGAATAAATAGTTAGGTTCAGTTAGTGTATTATATTTAATTCTTAAAATTCAACAATTCAGCCCAAACTAGTGGGACCACATCAGGGTTAGTTGCTACGGTGAGTATTCAAGAACTGCAGTTCACAAGTCCAAGTTAAAACTTCTGCTTTCTGACAATAAAATATTACACATACTGCACCCTTACTTCATTCCATCAAACAGATCACAGTCTAAAATCAAACTTCAATGATTTTAATGTCATTAACTCAAAGTATGAAAAATTTTGGGTAAAAGAGAATGGAATCATTTGGTGCTTTAATTATTTTATTGATGACATGGTTGAGGAAATCAATAACATAATTGATGTCTAACAAATATATTCATTTTTTTACATTCGCTATGAAATAATTTTTCATCAAACATTGTACTCGATTGTAATTCAAGAACTATGAACACAGGACTCATTAAAAAAAATATTTCAGATTTTATGGTATACCATCCCTAGCCATTTTTTTTTAAGTGTGGGAATATCACATTTTTGTATATGACTAAGCGCTACAGGCCTATCTTCAATTATAAAGCAATTTAATACTTTCTCTTTTAAATTTTCCAGTTAAACACATGTATGTATATAGCTTTACTAGCTTGTCATTTAATGACTATTTCACACACAAATCATTTCAGTGAATTTTATTAATTAGCTCATATTTAAAAAAAAATAATAATAGATGCAAAGCTTTTCCAAAATCCTAGATACTATTTATATGATGCTATTCTTACCAATTTAATCACCTCTACGAACATGCTTCTGCTTATAAGAATCGAGAAATTACCTAAATTGTAACCTTAAATAAAGTATTACCTATCAGTTCCTAAAAAATCTGCTTATGATGATCTTGTTCTTATAGCAGGTGCTAATAATTGTTCATAAGATTCAATTACTATAGTTGATGAAATTTATTGATATTTGTTATTTCTAGAAAGATTTTAGTGGTTTGGCTTTTATTTTGTCAGAAGACCATAGTATAGAAATTAAATTTCTCATATTAAAAATAGTAGGCAACCATTAGAATAACCTGCCAAAGTTAATGCATGAGGGTTTAAACTAAATAATTAAAGGAATACTTTGTTAAAATTGTAAAAAGTAAGTATTAGAAATAGTTTTGCTGAAAGTGAACAATTATAAATATATGAGGTCAACTAATATTATTCAACCTGTTATAAATATACTTATGATGGATTGAATTGGACATGGAGGTGCAGTTAAAGATAACAAAAACATAAGTTTACCCTATTTTGTGTTATTTTTGGCTGCACCCCCTGACCAATTCAATCCATTATTAGAATTATCCTGTCAACTGTTTTCCACTTAAATATAAATATACTTGTTTGTAATGAGTTATAAGTTTACACATACATAAAAAAAGAGAGAGAAAACATAACAAGCAATTTTTAAATTACACCCTCATATCCATAACACTCATCACAAAATGGATGTATTTTGGTTCTACATTGAACATTAAAATGTGAATATACCAATTCCGTCTTTTATATTCCCTCATTAATTTATCTTGTTGGTTTGTTCAATTGATTACCAAAATCATCTTGGAACTATTCCTGATCCTCAAACCACATTTTTCCTCAAAGTTTTCTTACGTACCTTGACTTTGTTGGGCTTCTTATTACGGTTACACTAGAGTTCTGTATGATGCATTCTACTCTGGGGAACATTAAAATCAATGAATATTAATAATATATCTCATTGAATGTAATAAAAATGATTTATATCATAAGAAAGAAACTAAATGATTACTAATAAAAAGAGATACTAATATCAACATAAAAAAATAATAATGCTAATTAATTAAATATAAATTATGTAAAGCTGTCTAATACACTGTTTAAGTTAAGCACAGCAATTGCATATTGACCATCAAGTACAGCAGCTATGAACGATCCACTTCTCCGGAGGTTATGAATCTTCTGAAGGCAACCCATCCCGATAGTTACTAACTGTAATTTTGAGTTCTTGTTTGATAATTAAGCTGTCTGCCGATAAACTCCAATCCAATGTAAAAAAATAAATAAAGTATTTAAGAAGTACATTCCAATGTAACAGGCTACCTTAATTTATCTCTAATGAAAATAGGTGTCTTGTGCACCACAACCCCGCTTGAATCATTCAGTAGTATTGGAATGGTAATTTTTTCTTTTTAATGTAATACATGTATCAAGTACTATTTTTTTCAGTTTTGCCTTTTTTTTTTGTCTAGTCCCCATCTTGATCTTTCAAATGTATCAGAAGAGTTCAAGAAAGGTTTGGGTTTTTATGGATCAAGTTATTAAGATATCTACAGATTCCAATTTTATATAATTATTTACTAATTTAATTTTTCATATAACAGCACTGTTTAACCTAATTAATTGGTTAAGTGCTTTGTTTATTTTTGTCAAATGCATTGTATTTTTTACAAAGTCTTGTTGTTGTTGTGAGTTAAGGCGGCTAAGTACAGAAGCACGTTGTCTACTAATCTAGAATCCACCTTGGAATATTGTCCAATTTGAAAAATTATTTTAATTAGGACTGATGTTATTTTGTTTACTTTTCCAAATATTTATATAAGATATAAATCCAAATATATAAATTCTATATGTTGTATACATTATACTTGTAATAAAAAAATTGTTGAAGTGAGCCATTTATGGGGGGAGGCATGTTTATTCAGTACATATATTATATTTATTGCATGATTGTTAAATATTTTATGTTTATATTTAATTGGTTTATTTTATTGTATTCCATAAGTTTGCTCTTGGTCTGCTTTGTATTTATTACAATTATTTAAATAACATAAAGATTTATATTTTTAAAGCAGATCTAAGCTTTTAATTTACACTATTCTGTTTATAATTATTGATTTTTATTTTATGATTTCCCAGAAAATGGAGGATAAAGACATCCCTTTTGAAGTACTGGAAGGAATCTTCCGTTTCTTGAATCATCAAGATTTGTGGAGATGTCTTGCTGTATCAAAAAAATGGAGGGACGTTTCGAATACTAATATATTGTGGAAAATACAATGCAACAGATTAGGGATTGACAAACCTTCCCTGAATATAGATGGCGAAGGTCGATGATTTAATAATTAGTTGTTACTATTTGATGAGTATTTAAAATTAATTTATTTCTATTTTGTAGGTTTTAGTGAATTATGTTTGTGGGCGACAACTTATGTTACTCACTATCTCATGCCTTTAAAGAATTGGAAAAAAGGAGATTATAAAGTATTTAAGGTTAAAACGCACGATTCACATTTCATTGATGTTTGGGAGGGCAACAGTGGAGTCGTCTATTATTACAAAGCTGACAAATTGATGGTATACGAAGTAGATGTTGATAGGCTTAAGTGCTATAAGATGTCATGCTTTAAAAGTTTCCCTAGAAAGGTTTTTACTATATCCATGGGACTGAGCAGCAATTACATTGCCATTTCGAATTACAACATAGTTGTTATTTTTAAAAAGAATTCTTTAGCTTTTGAACCGTTCAAGGTAGCTGCATTTTACAGTGAAGAATTACATTTTGTGGATTATGAGGAAAAGTTTATGAAATCGGTTTTTTCTTTCGATGTATCCCTTCAAGTTAAAACACTCTCAAAAGGATACCTTTGGCTCAATGACAATTTTAACGATAGATTGTACATAATTGACTTAGCTTCCGGTCACATTAACGCTTATGACGCCTTATCATATTTCCGTTATGCTGTTAATACTCCTTATGTCGCTAGCTGGGACGAAGAAAGAATTAAGCTGTACGACAGAACTGGTAAGGTTGCCTTTCGATCAAGGATTAGTTGTTGGGACTTATGTTTCAATAAAAACATTGTTGTTATAGGGAACAAGTGTTCGCAAACAGTCGAGACGTGGGGTATTAAAACTAATGAGAGATACATCTCTAAAAGTGTTTTATACCAAACTGATATGGTGGTTCATCCCAACAAAAATTTAGTGGTCCTTGCTGAAAAAAGTAAAGTTATCTGCAGGTTCACATGCATAGATGCCATTAACGGATCTATTATTTGGCACATGTTTCCTGAACCAGATAAACGGAGATGTCATGACTTTAAAATAGTCTCCAATTGTTTATTTGTATTCCATTCTTTTTTGTCAAGGCCCAAGTTTTCTCTTCTCGACGTATGTAATGGAAAATTGATTTCTGAAGGACTTCTTCCTGAAAACAAATGCTATTTTTCAGACACGTTTTGGGTATACTTAGACTATGACCATTTTAAAATAAAGAGTTATTTAGGTTTTAACCAAAAGCCAAAACAACTTTTAACCTAAGGTTCTTTCTTTTTCAGCTATTCATTTTTACATTGATAAAATCCAGATTACTCCTTTTGTTATATTAAGTTTAACCCTCATTTATCTATAATAGTTAAATTTTTGTAATATTTGTGCATATTAATAAAGCTTATGAAAATAATATTTCTCATCTATTATTTTTTTTAAACAAAAATACCCTATTAATTATGCTAATCCAGTAATATTTTTGGTATATATGATCATTGTAACATGAATTGTTACTTTTAAAGAGTATTATTACAAATTTTAATACAATCATCACACACTTATATTACTTATGAAAATAACTCGAGAATTAAATATTTGTACTTTGTGTATATTAAGAAAAGTAAATAGCCCAATAAGAAATTGGAATGTTTGCCTTTTAATATTAAATACTGCTTCTTAAACTAAATTTTCTTGATGAACTATCTTTGGGGAAAATAAGACAAAAGGCTTATGACGTTTTGTTAGAAGCCCTTATACATGTGACCTTTAATATTGATGTGGAAATGGTTGACCTTAAATATAACAATATAGTTAGTCAGGACAATATAATTGATCAGAGTGGTCAACAAAATTAAGTTTATTTACTTTTAGATCAACAGTATAAAATCAATTACAGTAATAATATAATTGATCAACAGAAATGAATGAAATGGTAAAATAATGAAACATATGGTACAAAATGTTAATACATAAACTAATTAAGGCCAGTTTAAAAAATAAGTGAAATAATGATACGAAAAGCATTAAAATAATAAAATATGAAAACTTATTTTTTTAAAAATATATTTGTTGAAATTTACAACTGTATACAGAATACATCCAGTATATATAATAAAACATAAATCATGCCCTGACCTGACATAAAGGCAAATAGAGAAACTACCCGGTGGTAGCAATCAAATAAAAAGTTCAACTTAGAAGGTCACGAGGCCATCTTCGAATATGAAATCTAAATTTACAAGACATAACATTTTGGTAATCTAAAATGTTTTAAAAAGTATAAAGGCATAAACAAAAATATAATAATCTAATAGTTGCCTGGAAGAAGGGCGTATGTTACATTTTTCAGTTATTTTTTTTGTGGAACAAGGTCCATGTGATGAAGCACTCTCTCGTCAAGAAATACCCGTCCGTACGCAAAATTTCTATAGGCTCTTCGGTTTTTCAATGTCATATCAAAATAAACATTTTGACCCAAGCATCATGGATGTAACAATTTTTTATTTATTTATTTTTTTTCTCGTTTTACAACCAAACAAGGGCGTAAGTGCAGAATCTATAAAATGTAAGAAGGGCGTATGTGACAGTCACCTAATTAAGTGACCCGTATTCTTATTTTGGCTCTCCCGTAAACTTTGAAAAATGTAACATGCGCCTTTCTTCCAGGCAACTATTCAATTATTGAATTAAAATATCAATAATTTCTTAATTGGTATTTGATATATAATTTTAGTTTTTACAAATTACATCTAAAATATTATTGATCTTCAAATTACTTCTCATGTAACTTTTTCCTATATTGTTACGTTCATATATAACATATTGACATTTTTGATGGTCAAATAAGTTTCCATTCAACTTATGTACTCATATTTTATTATATTCCTATTTTATTATTGTCTTTAATGCTGCACTGCTAATGTTATTAATATGTTGCTTTTTCAGCCCTGATGATAACCGAAAAGAAATGTAAGATTTTTCTTCTTCTTTTTCTTCCACCCTTAATGCCTTTCAGCGTGAGGGCACATTTAGCCAGCCCTGGCAACCCTCCCGATTAACGGCGAGCTATCGGACCAAGAAACGCAAGAAACGCAAAAAACCTCTTGGTCTCCTACCAGATGGACGGTACTCCATTGTCTTGAGAGGGTCCCCTATGTCTTTCTATTCTACAGACGTGCTCGAACGACTTTAGCTGCTTCTTTTCTATTGTTTCCATGATCGAACATATATTGAACTCTCCTCAATATGTTCATTTCTTATGTGGTCCCCTCTAGTTTTTCCAGATGTTCTTTGCAGGTACTTCATTTCCGCATAGATAATTCCACTACAGAGCCGATCAGTAGTTAATACCCAACTTTCTGGACCATACAACTGGAAGGTTTTGAAGATTAGCAATTTTACCTCTAGTCCCATCTCTCTCTCTTTCCTACCACTGTGTTACAAAATTGGTAGTGTTTGCCTTTCCGATCCTGTGCGAAATTTCACCATCCACTTTCCCCGAACTTTGCATCACAGATCCCAGGTAAGTGTAGTCCGACACAATTTCCATCTCTTCATTGCTGCAGGAAATATGAATTTTGTCTTGGGTCCTACCCATCAGCAAGATTTTACTTTTACCTATATAAATCTTCATGCCTTTTCTTGCAAGCTCTTCATTCCATTCTGTGACCGCTTGTTGTAATATTTCCTGGTAGTCTGAAATCAGTAGTATGTCACCTGCATAGATAAGAGTCTGTATGACAACAGGTCGAAGGTTCCATTGTCCTAAATGGATTCGATGTGTTCTCCGGATACATATTGAGACAATTTCATCCATGTATCGGATAAATAGTAATGGGCTCAGCCAGTCTCCTTTTTTTACTCCCTTTTCTATTTTAAATACTTTCGACTCCACTCCATTCAGCCTAGTAATCCCTTTTGGTTTGGTGTAAGTTGATTGAATGGCCTCTGGCAGATTATTTGGTACATTTTTCCTTCTTAAGGCTTCCCATATTTCTTCTCTTGGTACCAAGTAAAAAGCCGCTTCTAGATCAAGAAAGGCTAAGAATATATTACAATCCCAATCCCAGCTTTTCTCAAGAATGTTTCGCAATGAGAAGATATCATCTTGAGTTTGCCTCCCAGGTCTAAATGCTCCTTGTTCTTCACCAATACGATTTTAGGACTAGAGGTATCATGTTGGAACATTCACTTTGGCAGCCTTTCTTGTAAATTGGTACTGTAATGTTAAATTCCCAATCTTTTGGAATGTAAGCACAAAATAATTAATTAAGTTATACTTAATAGTGTTTTTATTATAATGTAACTCATCCAACATCAGTTTGAAGTTGTCAATTTCTACATATTTTAAAAAGAAGTGGGAAGAGAAAAATCGATTCAATTTAGCACAAATAAATCGATTAGAAAAATCTATCTAGACACAGAATGACTGACATAAAGATGGATGGAATTCAGAGGCTAATGTAAGGGGGGGTCATGATGAGCGTGTCTATTCTTCTGAAATTTATGAAAAATTATTATCACTATTTTATTTATTTTTATTTTAACTTTCGATTCTTTATAAAAGAAAAAAATGCTATCAGGGCTGTAAAAGACAATATATGTTTTTAAAACGTGGATGTATATATATATAATGAAAATACCTATGTACCTTTGATTTCGAAATTCGTTAAGGTACTTTTCGTTCCCAGGTTACCTGTGTAAAATAATTTTCGACCCATGGGAATGAACAAAGAAGTGAGGGTACTCCTTTTTCGCTTGCAATCGCACTGAGTCGGTATAAGATATTCGATATATGGTAATTAATATATTGCGACGATTTATTGCTAAGAAGGTTAAATAACAGCAGCCGATAAATCGGCGCGCTCTGGGCGGTAAAAATTTGGTGGGTAGACAATTGTCACCACTTCAGTTGCAAAAATGAGTTCAAGTGAGGAAGGCATAGTGGTTTAGTCGTTAAGACTTAAAATGAGTAGAAAAAGAAAATGCTGGTCAAATTAAGAAGAATAAAATATTCTATTTTCTGTATGCGGAAATGTAATACTTCCGGATGCACTCATGAGCTTTCAATAGATTAATGAAAGTTATTACTGAATTCTCTTCTTTTCGTCGTATTCACAACTCGAAATATAGGACGAGACAAATCGCCGAGGAGACCGACAAGAGGTACTTCGAGAGATGTATTACTTGCGATATGTTTCGAAATCGCGCGAGTATGAACCTTTTTAATGATTTCTCTTTAAATTTCATGGAATGTATATGGGTGTAGCGTATCGTATATCGCTTGCGATATATCGCCTTAGTGCGAACTCCACCTTACAGGAACAAAAGATTTTGGTATTTTATGCGATAGTAAAACAACAACAAAAATAACTTAATGTTAAAATTCCTTTCAATCAGAGTATCATACGAGAAATAAAAAAGTAGTTGACAGCACTAAAGTTTGAAGCTCTAGATGGGGGGAGGGATTAGATGTATAGTTATTACAGTTTGTTCTACTAGTTAGGACTCACTTGCAGAAATACATAAATAATTTAAATCTATACTTTAAAAATGATGGGTTAATCATAAAATTACTTAGATCTAGATTGATTTGGTGGGGGAGTTAAACAAAAGAATGAGGGCGAGTTTGCAGTCGGGCAAGTGGGTTTGGAAACTTTTAAAGGGAGAAAAAATTTAATTATGTCGTCCTTCTGAGGAGAAGTAAAATGGCAGTCTCAAATACGTGCGGTGTCAGTTCCTTGCTAAACAATTGATGATACTAATTAAACGGTAGGGGCGACCTGTGATTTAGTGGTTAGCATAACAACCTACTGAAACCAAGATCGCGGGTTCGTTGCCCAGCAGGTGGCCCTAGGATTTTTTAAAGGGAGTTAAAAATCCTTGGATAAAAAAAACACGACATGCAGATTTTACCAGCCACAGTTTCTAATGTTGATCAGCTAAAATAAATAAATTAAAAGAAACCCAGCGTATTCGGTAATTTAAAAAAAAGTAGGAAACATAAAATTCATACTATATCTCAAGCACCCGATTCACTATCGCGGGTCGGGAATAATCCACCAAGGGTTATCTCTTTGATACCGTTTATAATTATTTATATACTGTTTATTAAAAGCATATCCGATCCATAATGTACCTCTTAGTGTGCGTGGTCTTTCTCTCCATCGGAAGTACGCTTTCAGAACCACCGCTTGCAGTGGTGAAAGAAGGTACTTTGAGGGGGAAATATATGAAGAGTTTGGGTGGTAAAGAAATCGCAGCATTCCTCGGTGTACCGTACGCTTCTCCACCTGATAGATTTAAGGTAAACTTAGTAAATTGTGGATCATTTTACACAGAATAATCGGATTTATCAGTTGTGTGTAACTATAATACACATATCTCGAATAACAATAGTTGAACTTATATATATGAGGACGAAAATGGTCCAGGTGAAGGTTGAACAAAATACTCTTAAGTATGGAGAACTGTTTATTGGAGAGCCAGCGTTTCGACCCAACTTGCAGGTCTTTTTTTGGGCTGTTGGGGGGGGGGGCGAAGTGGCTTCTCAACTTAACACTAACACCTGAGTTTGTATCACATAATCCCTGCAGTCCTGAAGACCTGCAATGTGGGTCGAAAGTTAGGCTTTACAATAAACAGTTCTCCCTACTTAAGACCATTTTTTTTTACCTCCACCTGGACTATTTTCTTCCTCTTATAATACACCTATTTTTTGCTGCATTTGAATATCTTTCCTTATCCGATCTCAGGAACACTATTCCCTCCTCCATAAGCAAGTCATAAACCCTCTCATATAGGATTTATCTCCGGGCGCTTACAGATTAAATAAAATTAACCAACCTTTGATGGTTTTTTTCTTTCTTCTTTCAACTCTTGAGATGTTATTGTTTGGTTTATTACTCTTACTTATTTATTGTTATATTAATTATAATTTCTTTAATGTTTGTATTAAATAATATTGTACTCTTGAAGGAGCGATATGTGATTATATATCTGGTTTAATTGCAAAAAAAAAATAAAACATATAAATAAAGAAGAGCAAAAGCTTTAAGATATAAAGAGAAGATACAAAAAATACATAAAGAGGCATAAAATGCATTAGTGTAAAAATTCCTACTATAAATCCTAAAGTTTCTTAAACTATAAACTGGAAACAAAATTACATTATTAATTTATTAAATAGGTAATATTGTTTCCTGTTTCTAGTTTAGAGACTTAAGACTTTTTGGTTGGAATTTTCCACCAATCTCTTAATTAAACACATAAATGTATTTATCATAGAAAAGAAAATTTATTTAGATAGAGCTGGTCATTGGATTGAATCGAGAATTGGAAAGTATGGAAAGAAAAATTTTAAGTTTAATAACTATTTCAATTATTTAAATTTTTAAAATTATTTTTTGCTCTTTCAGCCTCCTTCCCATCCAACGAAGTGGGAAGGAATCTTTGATGCCACTGAGCCAAAAAATGATTGCCTTCATTATACAGAATTAGGCCTTTATGTTCTTGGGTCTGAAGATTGTTTGTATGCTAATGTTTATACGCCTAAGGTAAATAAATATTTAAAAAAAAGTATATAAAAACCTAAAGTGTAAATAATAATATATAATTTCTATTTGATTGGAAAATAGTTGACTGGATAATTCTAGTGACGGAGTGAATTAGTCTGGAGGTGGAGTCTTATTAATAATATTTCTACCTATGCACGCTTTACCTAAGCAATATTTTCCCTTAATCAATACTTTATCTTAATCTGTATAAGCAATAGAAATCTTTAACTCGAAAAAATAACTATAAATGTTAATGATTTATGGTACTTGTGTATTATCCAGTCTCCAGGGACTGTTATCCGCCATTGTTTATAACGCCATATTAATGAAAATTGAAATATACAGAATGTAAAAATAAAATGCTAATTCTAGATCCCTCAGGCTATGTTTGTCTTCTTAAATTTTTTCCCTACATTTTTGACGAAAACGTCTCTATTTTTATCCTTGTCAAAATCCATTTGAAGACTTTTTTCACATATCATTTTTTAAATTATTCCTTATAATTATATAAGTATTTCACAGCTTCTTCATTTAAAGTCGGGTGTTGCTAAAGTGTTATTCTATTCATTTTAAATAGGCAATAATAAAATGATAAGGCTAAAATACCAAATTAAAATTAATAAACAATAAAGAAATTTAAATATACATTAAATAAAATTAACAAGACATAAACAATACAGAAAACAATTTAATAACCCAAAGGAGACGAGTGATAAGAAGAGGTTACACGAGATAAGGAGGTAGATTTCATGCAGACCGGCTAATACACCAGTACCTTTTTATTATAAGGAACCTCCATGTTTGATATTTAGATCACCTCTACTATTCAGTCTGGATATTATAATTTATTTTCCATT
Organism: Troilus luridus; assembly: GCA_964056705.1. Lineage (NCBI taxonomy): Eukaryota > Metazoa > Arthropoda > Insecta > Hemiptera > Pentatomidae > Troilus > Troilus luridus. Next base: position 43,456,881 of record OZ057417.1, on the reverse strand, counting down.
AAACTTATAAAGTTGATTGATGCTTATAAACTTTTCCACAGGGTTTCAACGAAACTAAGCAATTAAAAGATGTAATTATTTATATCCATGGAGGAGGTTTCAGTTGTATGCTGGGACATTATGGACCTAAATATCTGTTGGATCATGATGTGGTTTATGTCTTCTTTACGTATAGGCTTGGTCCCTTAGGTAACATAAATCACATAAATTACATAATTTAATTTATAAAAGTTAACTATTGTTTTTAATTTTTTTTTCAAATGACCTTAGTACCCGAGTTGTACTATTTAATAGAAGAAAAAACACCTGTACCACAACAACCCATGAAGAGTCTTGGCACTGTCTGTACTGTTTCTATAGTAACAGTTGTAGAGGGGGTGATTTGTTCACCACCTGGTTTTCCCTTAATTAAATATATCGACTGGGTGAGCCCCACTGAGGTCTGCACTCCGCACGGCGTCCATCCATGCCTGTTAACAAAATAAATAAGAACCTTCAGCCCAGGAATTCAAAACTCTACAAACTGAGCCACTCCAATTTTAGATTTGTACAATTGAATCTATCTAAATAACTAGACTAGTTGTTCTAAATTATTATTTGTTTTATTTTTACTAATTATCATTTGAAAATAGTAAAAATAAAACAATATAAAAATATAACATCAATAATTAAATTTAAAAAATAATATAAAAATGTTTTAAAATAAAGATACAATATTTAATTTTATATACACTTTGAATTAGTTTTATTATTTAATATAATTTTATTATTTTAAAATTTGGTTGAACTCTTTTAGGAAATTTCTTTATGGCAATACATCTAATTTAAGAACTACTGAACTGTAGTTTAGAAGTTAATAAATTATAAAGAATTAAAAACATTCTCTTTAATTTAAAGAGAACTAAAGATTGAAAACAAAAAATGTGTTTTTTCCACATTTGATAATCTGCATTAGTATCAACAATAGTAGGGAAAGCGAGGATACATTGGACATTTTTCAGTCAAAAGCCAATTATAAATATAAATAAAAATATAACTTATAAGCCAAGAATTATCTATTCAAATTATTATTAATCTGTGATATAACATGGCATAATCAAGTAAAATAATCTCTTGTAGTTTTAATGCAACAATTTCTAGTAACATCATTGTATAATAAAAAAAGAAATGCTACTAAAATGTATAACTCTACTTTTCTTTTTGGTTTGAAACCAATATTGATTTGTACTGAACGATTGGGTACATCTAAGTTTGGCCAACACTGAAAGTTTAACTTACTTAAGGCAATAATTGGGGAAATATGAAAGTATCCATTGTTATCCTATGTATACTGTTTTTTTCATTTTCAACAATGGTTTTAATTGTAATCAATATTTGAAACAATGGAAAACTCTGTGGTTAGAAATTTCATTTTATTCTCTTCTAATGATTTCTAATTCTAATTTAATTGTAAAGCTTATTACTGAATATACTGACAATATAATATAAATTTATCGATTATTTATTTTCTGATATAGTTATTTACATAATAAAGTTGTTATTATGTTCTCTTCCGAGGGGTCGAAAAGAAGATTGCCTCATGACCTTCTAAGTTGAACTATTTACTTGAGTACTACCACTAGGTAGTTTCTCTACTTGCCTTTATCTCGGGACATTATTTATCTTTGATTATATTTACTTGATGCATTCAATATACAGTTGTAAATTTCAATAAATACTTTTAAAAAAAAGTTCTTAGTCTTAATTTTTCAGGTTTCCTAAGCACTGGTGATACTGTGATACCAGGAAACTTTGGTTTGAAAGATCAAAACATGCTCTTGGAATGGGTTTCACGCAATATTAAAGCATTCGGAGGAAATCCAAACAGTGTTACCCTAGCAGGTACCTCGGCTGGTGGAGCTAGTGTTCATTATCATATGTTATCTCCAATGTCTAAAGGTAATTGTTACAATTATTTATTTAAACTTTCGAACATTTTTCTATGATTAATTTTTTTGAGGCTCTGAGAGTGCCGGGGCTCTCGGAGGTCGACTCCAGATTCAATTTCCAACTGAGTTTAAATTTCAGTTTTGGCAGTTCTGCTAAGTAATGTATAGTGTAACTTCATCCTGCATCCCATATGTTGTGAAACTAAGTCAATGAGGAAGTAGAAATCCTAAAGAATTCTATGGGCTACAATTTGTGAAATTAGAGCTCTCTGTCATTTATCGCACTAGTATTTCTAAAATGGCACAACTCAAAAATCTATGTTTTTCCGGTTATCAGTTATGACCATGAAAAAAATGGGTAAAAATATCTTTGCCACTCATCAAAACTGTTTCAATATAGCTTCGGAGCTTAGCTGCCAGAAGGCATTAATGTCACTTATGTTCCTAAAGTGTTCTAATGCTAATCCGAGCCCACATATAGTTTTCCAAAAATGTAGATTTTTGACTTATGTCACTTTAGAAATACATACTAAAGGGATACTTTAGTGTAATGTTCAAGCCAAGTGAAAATTTCCAAAAATAGAAATGCAATTATTATTTTATTTTAAATTAATTTTCTTCGTCTACCATTTAGATTTTCCATATTAAACACTGTTTCCACCAAATTGAGATTGAATGTGTAATATAAATCCAATTTTTTTTTTCCTTCTTTTTTCCCCAATACGGGTGGCATTGGTATATTCCATACAGCCACATCTAAATTAGTGCACTTGAGTATGTCATTTGACTCTTTGAATATTGTCATCTGCTACAGCAAGTTAATTACATCTTTAGACTTATTTCTAAAATTGATTTACTATATGTTCATTTTAAGATTCTAAGTTACATTCCAACATAGGTCTTATTCAACGAGCATACTCAATGAGCGGAACTGTTTTTGATCCCTGGACAAAAACAGAAAATTTCAAAGAAAGAGCTTCTAAGTTGGCACAGTTGTTAAATTGTCCTAGTGCCAATTCGACTGAGTTTTATGACTGTCTTATGAAAAAAGAAGGTCGAGAGATTGTTTCAAAAATGAAGGATTTTCATGTAAATATTCTAATAATTTTATTTTTAAATACAACTGTTAAAATGACTATTTTCATAAAAATATTTCAATAATATTTTTAGACCTGGGTTTACTACCCATTCACTGTTTTTGGACCAGTTGTTGAGGTCGAACATCCAAATGCGTTTATATCCAAATCACCAATAGAGATAATCAAGAACAAAGAGGCCCAAGAAGTGCCTTGGTTTACGACACTGACAACAGAAGAAGGCTTATATCCAGTTGCTGGTAAGTAACATTCTGTATTTTTATCTGATAATTTATAGTTATTACAAAAATAAATAAATGCAAATAAAACCTGTAAATAGAAGCTATCTGTTATTATTTTAGCATATATCTTTTTTTCGCCTGTTTCTTGACATTTTTCATAATAATACAATGGCCATATTCTTTTATACTTTAGTTTATATAAATTGAAATTTTTTTCCATAGTTGCTAACTTTTTTCAGATTTCATAGCTAATGCAACATTGGTCAAGTACTTAGACGAGCATTGGAATGAGGTCGCACCAAGCCTATTGGATTATGGACATTTATTCGAAAAAGATGTATTGGATGAGATAAGCAAGAAAATTAGATATAAATATTTCGGGAATGGTTCAATAACAGAAAATGAAAAGGCACTAATTGATGTAAGAACGTAATACATTTTAAAAACACTTGGTTAATAGTTAAATTATATAGCTTCTTTAATAACTTCTTTTTTGTTAACGAATATTTTAATTCAAAAGTTTTTTCTTTCTCTTAGAATACTAAACGGGGCAGTTATATTATGCGTTACATTATATTCTCATTTTTTAAAAATGGCTTAGTAGAGTTAATTTTTACTTTCCTTGTAGTTTTTACTTAATAATTATTAAAGCAGAAATGTGGGGATTTTCAGTGTGTTATGTTAGTCTGAATGTTACAAAAGAACTTTTTAATACAAATATATTTGAAAAAAAAATTACTGGAAAATTTTTTTCAATCAAAACTGAAGGATCCCCAATGACATCAAGTTAAATAAATAATAAAAAATAACTTAAGAACTTTTCTAATAACTGTTTTTCTTTTATTATTATTTATTTAATTTTCTATTAAGTTTTATTCCATTTTTTATCATTTATTTAATTTCTACTAATTTTTTTTTTTTACATTTATTTAATTTTCTATTAAGTTTTATTCCTTTTCTGTCGTTTAATTAATTTTCTATTAAGATTTATTCCTTTTCTGTCATTTAATTAATTTTCTATTAAGATTTTTTATTATTTATTTAATTTTCTATTGTTGTTTAAAATATTTTTTGTTTTATCTTGTAGTAAATATTTTGTATCTTGTAGAGGAAATACTTTATGGAGAATAAACACATCAAGTGTGCAAATAACTACAAATAACAGAAGCATAATCGATTCCAATATACCCTGTTACATTTATATTTATTTTTGTTATAGTTATGTAGTGACAGACATTTTGTTCTTGGAACAGTAGAGGCGGCTAAACTTCATGCGGCTTATTACAAATCACCAGTTTATTCTTATTTATTTTCGTACAGAGGAAAAAACAGTGTTTCTGGATATGTTTCCAAGTCCAACAAAAATTGGGGTATTGTACATTCTCATTTAATTTGAGATTCAACTTTATTATATAAATATTGTTATTGTTTTTATGTAGATATTGTTTACTATTATATTGCGTAAATATTGTTTACAATTGATAAGATCTATTTATAAGAAGATGGCTGTAAATGTGATCAGAAGTATAAATTCTTATTTTCTAGGAGTTTGCCATGCAGATGACACTGGTTACATGTTTGAAAATGAAATGATTAATACGGGAGAAACTGAAAATGATCGGAAAATGATCGCAATGATGACCACTGTGCTTGTAAATTTTGCAAAAAATGGGTATATAAACTAATGATCCATTTTTTATATAGTTTTTTTATTCAGTGTTCATTTTTTAATGCTAATTTATAATTTTATTTTTTCATAGAGCACCTCAGATGGATGATAATTTGGTCTGGCCAGAGGTCGATGATGTGAAAAATACTTTTACATACATAAATATCAAAAGCCCAACTTATAATATTTTGGAAAGAAATCCATTGGGTCAACCTCAATTTTGGGATTCTCTCAATTTAAAAGAAAAAGAATATTGAAGTGATATCTGAAGATAAATAGTTGACGAGTAGTTTTTAAAACAATTGGAAATTGATCACAATTTATGATTTAATTAATTCCAATCAGAACCTCGGACAAATAAAAAGTCTATTAACAAAAAACTTTAATTATAGTCTGCCCATATTTTTAAAGTAATTCAAACGGAAACTTTAAGATATCGTGAATATGAGAAAATGGACTTATACCACTTTGAAATATAAGAGCTCATATATTGTCCAGCCATTAAGATAAAAATGTATTTTAAAACAAATATAGCTGATTTTCAAGAAATGCTTTAGGAAATGTCTTTTTAATTTGATTCCTTGATGTTCACATAGAAATGTTGAATCAGTATGGAACTCTTGCAGTAAAGATTTTCTATACTGATATATAATTATTATTATATCTACAAGCAAGTATTTAAGTAATTCAGTTTTTTTTAATAGAATTTTTTGTTCCCTTATTATTACCCTAGCAGGAGTGATTTGTAAATAATGTCATTAAGGTGTATTGTAAAGACTTTTAATATGATTGGATTAAACTACTGTAGTTATGTAAGAAATGTAATTTCACTTGGTTCATGCCTTTTCTTCCTATGATCAGGCCTATGATACAGAAAACGGCAGATTTCCAAATCAAAAGTGCGGGGCGCATTCAGATTTAAAGAATGTCTATCCATCTCCTTAAGTAGGTATTACTTTATGCAATGTAAAGTAAACCACCAAAGGAATTTTGTTCATTAAAATTTCTTATATTATTGATGTAGCTCTCGTTGTAAATATATGAAAAATGTACACATTAGTGTTTAAAAGAAATTAATTACGTGTTTTAAACCTAACTGTTAGTAGTTATATCATGTGTATATGGTATGTGCATTATTATATATCTACAACCCCAGTGAATAAGTGATTAAGTTGATTATTTTTAAAAATGAGTTAATTGTACTGAGAGTGGAATTGTGTCTTTTTCATAGTTTTTAGCTTGAAATGGAGTTAAAATACAAGCAACAACTCCATTTAAACACAAGGCCTGACTTAGCCACGTGTACACTACATGATTCCGCTTCCCTAAGTAAAACAAAACTTTCTCAGGACAAAATTTGACTTAACCACTTATTCAATGAAGCTGCAAACATTTACGCACACCAATTTAACTGAGAAAAAGCTCAAAATGAGACTGACTAGAATGCAATTAAAAAACTCCAAAAAGCAAAGTTTAACGTATTATATAATCTTTCAAGATCTTCAAAACATGCCAGTTATTCATGCTCCAGGTAAATAAATGATTTATAAAGCCTATACCATTAAACCCATGAAGAGTAATGCATCCAGTGTTTGATAGGGACTATACTTTTTCCAAAACAACAGTTGTAAAAGATGGTTTGGCAGAAATTGCTCTCAACTGCCAGGTTTGATTTATGGTAATCACTTTATAGAGGCTGGGTCAGCCCCTTAGAGTTCTCCAGATACCATAGAGTTGAATCCTGGTTGTTAACGGAATAAATAATTTATCTACTATTGTAGGCATTCGGGACCTAGAGATCAGTAATCCAGCACTCTATGTTCTAAGCTAAATTGATGTTTTATAAATTGAAGAAAAAAAAACCAAGGTTATGATTTAACATAATAAAAAAAAAAACCTGTACCACTACAACCCGTGAAGGGGTCTGGGGTTCAGTAAATGGTAGAGACTGTACTGTTTCATGGACAACTGTTCTGCAAGGAGGTGACTTGTCCTAAGTCATGGTCAACCGCCAGATGTTTCACCCTTATTTATATAATATTTTATAGAGGCTGGTTAAGCCCCATGAGGATCCTAGATTGCATATGATCCATTTCCAGCTGCAAACAGAGTAAATAAAAGTCTTGCCTGCAGCGGGTTTTGAACCATGATTTCCGGCATGGCAGTTCAGTGCTCTACCACTGAGCCACTCCGGTCCCTAAATTGTAATTTGTAAACATAATAAATTGTAGTTTGTTATTTTAAATTGGACTGCTGGAAAAGTCCTATGAAAGTCTTTGTTTTTAATTTTATAAACAAATTCTTTAGAATAAAGTACCACAACATATCGCTCCTTCAAAAGAACAATATCATACATAACTCAAAAAACCTTATTTTTCAAAAGAGATATTTGAAAGTTCCATCTCTTGTCAAAGGTCAACCATATGAGTTAAAAAAAAAAAAAAGGTATTGGTAGAGCAAAGTATTCCTATTGAAATGATGGTAATGAAATTCTTTAATTAACCATTAGAAAAGTTTTAAAAGCTTGAAACTCTTTTATTTTAACTTATGCCAATAAAATTTCAAGTTCAAACATGATACAACTCAAAATATGACTTTACTTTAAAAAGAAAAAAATGTCGGAAATGAAATATCAGATATATCGTTTTCGAATTGAAAAGCTTCAACCAATACAATTGATACCGAAGGCTTGACTCAAAGATGCCCTCATTTGAGTTATGTATTTCTTTTGAAGGAACTATATTATAGTTTTGAGTTTGAAATTATGACCGCGAATTTTTGAGTAATTATCTGTCACATTTACAATGTGTTGGTAATGAACGTATCTGTGGTATGATTGTTAATTTGTTAACGTCTCATAGTTTAATCAGTTTGCATGATGTTATGACACGAAACAGACCAATTATATTTAGTAAAAGGGGCGTTATACAGATAAGGAGATGAAAACCATGCATTATTTGACCAATCGTGCATTCTTTCAGTTCGGCGCCTGTCTATCAATTATCAAAAATTCCGCTTGTTAACTTGTGTATAGTATAAAAACAAAAAAAATATAAAAAATGTCGATTACTGGACTTTCAATTTTTTTTTAAAGGGGGGGAGTTTTTCAGAAAGTAAATACGTAAGACTTCAGGGATTGTTTTCAACCTTCGATGAATACGTTGGCATTGACATAATTCACATAACGGTTTTATTAAGAAATTCATTATAAACAAGAGGAAATTGTATGCTTTATGGCATGCCCAAAAATGAAAACGTTTTACAAAACTGTTCGTAGAAATCACCTTAGACAGAAACTAGACTTAGAGAAATACGTTTGAAATTTAGGAAATATAAAAATTTCGTATTTATTCCAGAAAATTAACGAGTATTGAACATAAATTTGACCTTGTGGGTCTTCAAAACACTGTTACCCCCATTATAACTCTATTGGTTTCAAGATTTTTTTTTAAAGTGTAACAAAAATTTGTGTTTGGTAGGTATCTAGAATTTTCGCTAGTATAGTCAAGGAATTTTGTATAACACGACATATTGCCTCCTTATTCCTCGTGATTTTAGTCCGGTCCTGAGCCTGAAGTTTCGGGGGCTTGAGGCATTGCTTAAAGAACTTAGCGAAAAAAGTGAAAGAAACAATTTTCGAATTTCGGAGTTCTCCGCTTTTAATCTTGTAATGTCTTCTTTTTCGAGAGAAAAACAACCCATTAAATTCGTACGAAAATTGTTTATATTTAGAGTATAATTGGACTGTTTATAATTTCACACTTTAATTTAAATATTTTTATTTATCGTATTATTGTAAATATGCTAATGGCAGAGTATTCCATAAAAAAAAAAAAAAACTGAAAGGCGATGGACGTTTTTAAGATTATGGGGGTAGAATTAAGTTCGATTTTATATATTTTTATTTTGAAGAGAAAAGATATGCCCCCGGCCGGGATTCGAAACCGGGTCCTCTGTCTTACCGTGACAGGACTCTACCAACTAAGCTACCGGAGTTGATACCAGCCGGGGACAAATCTTTTCTCTTATCTGATCCCATGCCCCCGTGTTCTCGCAAGTTTTGCGATGTATACACGAGAACCAATGTTCTTTGAACATTACTTATAATGGTATATTATAATTATAATAATTATTATTTAAGCAAATAATTATTATTTTTATGATCGAAAGTGAATCTCTTCAAGATTTGAACATTTTAATAGTAACTTTACCTCGTTAATATTTCACTTTTTAAAGAAATAAAAAAAAAATCTAAAATAAATTTAAGAATGAAAGATATTTTCGTGCAACCTTGATCTAAATTTGATAGTCTTTTTGGAAAATTATTACGGGGTCTGTATGTTGTGACGTATACTGGGAGAATTAGGTTAATTAAATAATATATATTTTCATAAAAAATTAGTTTATGCCCCCTTATCCTTTAGTAGTAATAAACTAAATTTAAACAAAAAAACAAAAATTTAGAGTAATAGTAGATGAGTAAGTAAATATATATATATTCATGTAGGCTTCCAGGGTCTTTGATATTGTGCATATGTTCTTCTTCCGGGATGGACCGTGTGGTGTTAGTGTTGGTTGTGTTGGTGTGGCTAAGCTTTCGCTCATCATGTGAGCTTCTTCAGGGCTAATCAGTAAATGAAGTCGGGATATTTGTACCATTTACGGTCCATCCCGGAAGAACATATGTATACATACATATATAAAGGGTACTTATGTAATAATTTAATATAATTATGAATGTTACTCTTAATTACGTATAAAATGTCTAATAATAATAACATTGTCTTGACAGTGTTACCAAAAATAACGATAAAACAGTGTTGCCACGGAAGTGAGTCTGGGTTGAATTTTAACTGGACTCAATGTTAAATTCCAAGGACTGAATACTTTTATTTCAAGGAATCTCTTATATGTCATATGCAAATGGGTTAGATATGATTTGCATATCCCACGGACTCGAAAATATGATTAAACACTATTAAAGACATTTTATTCTTACAGGTTTGATAATTAAAAAAATAATATATATATATATATATATATATATATATATATATATATATATATATATATATATATATATATATATATATATATATATATATTAGATTTATTATTGAAAAGTTTATCAAATGTCTTTACTGGGAGGTGTTGAACCTTGACCAGGCCATTGCAGAAAGGAGAACGGCTATAGTAGGAAGTCGAGCATTAACCTTGATTGGATGAATCAGAAAAGAAAGCGAATTGACTGTGGTCTTCTCCTTGTTATGTTTGTGACTATACAGAACGTGACAATGCGCAAAACGTTTATGGGAATATATTTCGTTATGTAAAGATAAAGCTATCGGAAGTGAGGGTAATTAGCGAACTGATAGAGGCGTCCAACTATTTGTTTAACGTTGCATTAGTCAGGTTAGTTTATTTTTTTCTGTATCTATTGCGCTGGTTGTCGCTACGAGTTGAGTTTCCAGTTTTAACTGTTATCTTTCCATTTTTAATATTTTCCAAAAATACGAGTCATCGAGTTATCGTGATCTTCGGTCTGGAAAAGAGGATGTAATTATGGGAAACGAGAAGATTTCTGTAATCATTTCATCAAGAAATGAATGTTTCCACAAGCATATATCATCTGTACTTTTAAATGATACATTACCAAAAATTACATTCTTTTTTCCATAATAAAGCTGATGATAACTCATTTTTTTTGGGGGGAGGGGGAAATATTAAAATGAAACGAATAAGCATTTGTAACTTGTAACTCAACTCGCAGCTATAACCTGAGGAACAGATACCTTACATTAGATACGATAATGCTTTTATACAACCTCCTTGTATTTTATCACTTAAATAAACTTAACGATAAAATACAATAAATAGATAATTAAGCAAACAAAAAAAAAGCCGTCGCGGGACGCCTGATAGATGTGAAACATAGAAGTTGGATGTTATTGGGAAAGAATTAATTATTAAAGTGTAAGAAAAGGATGTAATGGAAGGGAGTAAAGATTTTTTTTAGATTTTGTGATAAAAACGATATTATTTTCATTAAAATATATACATAAAAGACCAAATCCAAATAAAATATCACAATTCAGTATCATCAGTTATTTCTGTAATATTAACACTCGATGATGTTTCTGATGGTATCAAAGTTACAATAGGCCGATGGTAACTAAAATAAGCAACGAAAGTGTTACTTTTAACGTTATGGAGGTGTTTTGTAAATACTGCATCTATTGTTGTGCCATATCTTGTTGTAGATTCCCTTGTATTATTATTAATATACAACTGAAAATCTTGTTGAAGAAACGTAATCAATGGTGCTGACTCATCTTTTGCGAAATTTACATTAAAGTCTCCACCTAAAATCATGGGTAAAAAGTAGAGAGAGAAGCGTCGTAGTCGCGAGAGAGCCGAGTCGGCCGGTGGGCGGAGCCTATGCGGCGGAGAGAACCGAGGAGCCACGGGGCTGCTCGAAATTTTCGCATCACGGCATCACAACATCAACAGTTCCTCTCACTCGCCAAACGCGCCATTAGACGTTTCACATCAAAAACCAACTTACCTTTCGAAGGATAAATGTTATATGAGAGTTGAAACGTTCATTTCTGTATGAAATAATTACTGAAGTATATACATTTCCCATAACTACATTCTCTTTTCCATACTAAAGCTCATGATAACTTGTATTTTTGGAAAATATAAACGAATGAGTAGTTAAAACATGTTGTGACTCAACTCGAAGCGACAACCAGCGGAATAATTACCCAAACTTCTTTTACAAACCTCTGTGTATGGATTACCGCCTAAGCACTTATCCATAAACTACACAATCCCCCCACTCACGCTTCGGATGTTCATCAGTTGCGATGGTTTCACTTCATCAATATTAACAGACTGAATGCTTCCGCCATTCCGCGAAGTATAACCTCCTAAATCACGAGTACTCATCCTTCATTGGGCCCAATGACTGCAGTGTCTTTATACTTTTTCCATATATATTTATTTGGATTTGTACATTATTATGTCGTGGACTAAAGTGTCTTTTCAGAATATTTACTAGAGTCCCTGGCCCCAATACACGCTCATGCAGACCACAATAGGTCCTTCCATAGGTTATGATGCAAGTCTAGTTGGACAATGTTCCTTCCAACCATACGCCAAAAGTTTCTAGAATCTTACGCAACAACCATCTGAAGGATATTTTTTTCCGAAGTGGATATTGGAGCGTAAAAAACTACTCCCGCATAATAAAATCGTATCCCATTAAATCAACTTAAAATATTAACGTAGTAACAACTAACGTAAATTAACAACAAGTAACAACTAAAATAAAATAAATTATAATAATTATAATGACGTAAGACAACTAGATCCAAATTAAAATAATGTTCAAAGAACATATTTCCCCTCGTATACTTCGCAAAGATGCGAGAACGCGGGGACTTAAGATCAGTGAAAGGAAAAGATATGACCACGACCGAGAAGCGTGCTTCATTGGGGCCTAGGATAGCTCAAATGGTAGAGTCCCAGACTAGTGATCTGGAAGACTCGAGTCCCGGTCCTGGTCATATCTTTTCATTCCAAATAAAAATATTTAAAAATCAGTAACAACTAAAATAAAATAAATTATAATGACGTAAGAAAATATTATAATTTCAATTAGTTTAATATTGGGTGATGGAGCGGGGTTTCTGGGTTGGTAGAGCGCTGAGCTGCCATGCCGAAGGTTCCTGATTCATACCTAGTTGTAGCAGCTGTTATCAGCCGTAGTTGTACCATGTGGGATCTGAGGACCCTCCTAGGGCTCACACAGCCTCTTTAAGGTGGGTAACCTTACACCTTTCCCTGTACAGCCGTTTTCCTAGCAACAGTACAGTTTCTATCGTTTCCTGAACCCAAGACCCTTCATGAGTTTTAGTGGTTCTGTTTTTTTTAATGTTGGATATATTTTTTATGTTGTATCTAATTATTTATAAACATGTATATATATTTTTAAAAAATTTATTTATTGATATTTACAACTGTATTACAATAATACATCAAGTAAATAGGCTATGTGATACATAATGACATGAGTTAATGGCAAGTAGAGAAACTACCCACTGGTAGTACTCAAATCACTAGTTCAACTAAGTAGGTCACGTGACCATCTTCTTTTCAGACGCCTTGGAGGATTATCGGGAATTGAAGAGGAAGCTAGGTTTGAAACTAGTGGGTTTGAGTAGGAATGAAGTTTGTTATGAAAGGATAGATACCGGGTTCGGGCCAAATCAGCAACAAATGGGACATTAAGGTCGTTATGAATGACTTTATTCTTTACCAAATAAGGAGCGTTGAGGATTTTACGAAGGGTTTTGGATTGTAGGGATTGGATACGAGAGGAATTCGATGGCTTAGTGGATCCCCAAAGCTCTACTCCGTAAGTCCAAATAGGTCGTATGATGGTCATGTCATGTCTTTTGTAATTAATTGGGAGGTTAGAGCGTTTGTCTAGTAAGTGGTGAAGTAGCCTAAAACGTCGAGCGGTTTCTTGTCTTTTCAGTCTAGTATGAGGATTCCAGGTTAATCGTTTGTCGAGATGCAACCTTAAGTATCGGATCTGTTCTACAGGCACCAGTGGGATATTATTAAAGGATACTGAAGTGCAGGAAGTCATTGGTTTACGACGTAAGGTAAAAATCATTTGATGCGATTTTTGAGAATTTATTTTAATTCTCCAGTTACGACACCATAGATCAGTGATATGGGATTGGAGGCTTTGGGATACAATAACTCGATTGGTGTTGACTGATAATACACATGTTTCATCAGCATACGTGGTAAGGATAGTATTAGGATGAGTTGGGATGTCAGCTGTATAAACTGTATAAAGGATTGGGCCAAGGATACTACCTTGAGGAATATATATATATATTAGCTGAGTTGCTTAGCTGGAGATTCCGTATTCGATTTCGTTAACAGCATTATAAGGACCCTACAGGATTTGCAAACCTTACTGCTCATCCAGCCCCAAACCCACTTAATTGCGTGACCTTAATTGGGAAAATTGTGCGTGATCTTGTAAACAATAAATAAATAAAATAAACCGAATCCACACTCATTTATTCATTTGTTAAACCATTGCCTTTTATTTTTGTTCGTTAATGTTTAGTTCAATAGTATTTTTGATTCAGAAATGTTTATCCGGAATCGTGAGACCCTTTGGTAAAATTCGAGTATCCATTGTCTTTATTCAGATGAATAACCTGACGACAGTTTTCTAGATCCCTCGAGCTTAGAAACTGAATAAATCTAAACCCTTCCGTGACTAGGAGCAAGAAAACAGATGATGCAATGAATACTTAAACATGGCTCCACGGCATTTCTATATTCTCTCGGTATTACTGAAACAATGGAAATTCTCATAGCCTGCACGGGCTATCTAGAATCTTCCTGCAGCTAGCAACTGACTAAGGGATCCTATACCAAAGAATTCGAATCAGACCTCTTTTGTGCTGGAGAAACACTTGGAAAACTACAGCCTATGAGGGCTGAAACTCTACTGTTTCAAAGTCAAAGGTTGTTCAGGGAGATAGTTTGGCCGAGATCATACACACCAGGCATTCTCCCAATTAAGATTAACCACTTTATAGAGGGTGGATTAGCCCCAGGAGGGTCGACCTATCTTTGGCCGCTATCAGATGTGATAAAAGTCTGGTAACGAACGGTATTTGAACCGAGGACCTGCAGGCAACTCAGCGCTCTACCACTGAGCCACTCCGCTCCCTATTATTTAAAAAGATGATCTCAACATTTTTAAACTTAATCTGATGTTGAACTGCAACTGATACGTTATTGTTTCCGAATATATATATTTGCAATATCCCAGATTCCAGAGAATCGAATTTTCTTAATTGGAGGGGGGGACTAGGCGATTGAGCGTGATCTCGAATAAATTACCTTCCTGCACAACCATTGTCCTAGAATTAGTACAGTCTCTACCATATACTGAACCCAAGAACCTTCCTGGGTTAGATTTACAGGTTTCTATAATATCTTAGTTTTGACTCTGTGAAATATTTACAATATGAGATGTCTCGAAGATAAAAATTAAACGAACAAATCAAAAGAAAAGAAATCCAAGTTGAAACCTTAGTCCAAATTATTGGCCTTTGGTATTATTGAGATACAAAATGACTATCATATGACTAAAATTTTACTATGTTTTTTTATATTATAATCGATAGGCTCAGTTTTTATTTCTTTACTTTATCAGTTTCTAATTTGCAATAGATCTTAACCATTCTTGTAATATCCATAGGGCAGTATAAACATGAAATGAACACATCTTGATTTCGGAATTTATTTGTAGGAAGTCAGTGTGAAAATACATTCAAGATATTATATTATGTGGTCGTTCTCGTGTAATTCCAAGGGCCTATGTGTGGTAGTTAACAGATTAAACAATTTATCTGTCATGACCGGATTTGAACCCGGGACCTTCAGCACAGCGATTTGGCGCTCTACACACTGAACTACCACGATCTCCCTTTTGTAGCTTCCTCCTCCTCCATTACATAAGTTGTGTAATACCTATATACATTGGATATGATGTCCCAAACACAGAAAAAACAACGACGCATCTGAGTAATGCAGCCATATAACAAAAGCTTTAGCGTCATTGTTCCAACGTGACTTAATTTTTTTTATCTTTGTAAGCTCTGTCTTGAAGCGCCACCAAACACGTTGTTTGTCACCCTAATACGGAAGTTTTGAACCGAGGAAAAATTGATCAGGCAGAACTCTCCTTAATACTGCGGATGCTGCAACGTAACGACAAGTCCAATCAGCCCTCAGTTGCGTAACATTGTTGCATAATGTAGTATCTTCATTGAATACAATTAATTTAATTCGGTACAATTCCATAAATCGAATAGACAATGAATAAGAATAAGTGACTTAAAGTTAATATTGGCTTATTATTGCTTGATGTATTTTTCGTACATAGTAGGAAATCGGTTGTGCAGTGAGGCGTTTGTTCTAAATGACCTTCAACCGAAGGATTTTCCTCTAATTAAGGGTAAACAATTTATAGAGCCCGGGTGAGCCCCGGGAGGGTCTCTAAATCAGCCACGGCAACTCAACATTCAACCAATGAGCTACCCCACTCCATTATAATTATCGCCATAAGGCTTAGCCAATTGGAAGGTTTGATTAGGATGCCACCATAAATCATTACCATATCTGCTCATAAATTTCCGTCCAGGGGCCAACATCCAAAACCACATCCGTCCGATCACTCTTAACGTAATCTTCCCACTATCACCATAGTCGAACCCCAGGAATTTTAGGCAGTTATCAGACGGCTCAGCGCTAATTATGTTAAATGTCTCTATGTCAATTCAATTGTATTATTGTGGCATGAAATTTTACAATTCTTTCTGAATTAAAAAAAAAACGATTATCGAATTTATAATTATACCGGAAATAATGTTTTTCTTAATTAAAGGGTTTTATGTTTAAACAGCTAATTCTTGATAATTAAAAATTATAAATTGAATAATTAATAAATGTGTTAGGCCCACTACTAGCCTTTAAAACATAATATATTTTTATAAAAAGATTACGAGTGGTGTTGCTGAGTGTGTAGAGTACTGCGTTGCTGTGCTGATGATTTCGGGTTAAAATCAGATATAGATAAAGTATTTAATCTGTTAACAGGCACAGATGGACCCTTTTGGATCAACAGACCCTACTGGGACCCATCTAGCATCTTTAAAGTGGGTACCCTTGATTGTGGGAAAAATCTGACCGTTGAACGACATCTCGCCCAAATCTCCTCCCTGCACAGCCGTTGGCTTTGAAACAGTACGGTCCCTACCATGTACTGAACCCAGTATACTTCATGGGTTTTATTGCCATAGGATTTAAAACATACATGCAAAATAGGTTTTAACTCCATAAAAAAAAATATCATCGGTGGGTATGACGGGCCAGAAGGTCAATATGAAATGTTTATAATAACATACATGTCTAACTTTAAACATTTTTTCCTTGGTCCAACAAACCTTTTACATTCCCAGCATGCCTCGGCACTTAATCATCTAGAACTTTTTTAAGTAGAGCTTTTGCTTTTGTTAGATAATTCTTAAATCCAGTGACTTGAAGCTTTTAAGGCGAACTTATCTCATCAATAAAAGTTTGAAACTTCAAGAAAGGATTACTTTATTTAAAATCCCGTTTTAAAAACTTTGGAAGGACATGACTAAGCTGAGATTCTGTATTGGTACTAATCTTCAAGCTTTAAGAAAACCAGGAAAAATGGGGTTGTAATAACTTTGCGAAAATCGGAACAGGCAAGATCCTAACCCGTGTTAGGAAGAAGTAAAAGAAGCTTTCCTTTATTCCAAACACCTGGTTTTAGAAATTTTATTTAATTAATTTTCTAATAACAAAACTTGTTTGTTCATTTAAAGTCACTTTATGCTGCTATGTCTGATCGGACGATCCTACAGTGGGAGCTATAAATTTTGCCTATCCAGGGTTAATTAGGAAAGGGATTTTTAAAGAGTATCTGACATCGTACAGGCTCGGAACCCCCGTTTAACGCCCCTTCCGAAGGACGGCATCACCAAGGATTTTTTCTCCCTTTAAAAAATCCTATGGCCACCTGGAGGGCTATGAACCCGCGATCTTGGGCAAAATAGTTTAATATGCTAGTTACTAGACAACAGGTCTTCCAATAACAAAACTTTGCGTATGACTTAAAATTATTAACCAAAGCGCTATCTAGATACTACAAACGCTTTTAAGAAATATTACACGGACACCCAAACCCACTGATATAAAAATGGCCACGACTCTCATACTTTAGAACACTAGGAGATTAAAAGGAACGGGGATGAGAGATCTGTTATAAGAAATTAAATCAAGCCATAGGAGAGGTACCGCTGGGCACTGTTCTTCTTCATGACGCTCATGTAACTCTGTTTTATTTTGCTGACAGCCAGTCTGCTGATTGTCAATTGTATGTACTCGACGGGTTTGGGTACATAAATAAAGATAAAAAAAATCGGTTATTATTCCGTAGGATGTCGCTTAGAGTTGAGTTAATAAACGTTTAAGCTCAACTCGAAGCAACAACCTGCGGAACAGATACTAAAAATTCTTTCCATTAGCAATATACCGTACACATCTTCCAGCATTCTCCAGTTTTCCAGGCAGTACTGGATAGAAACACTTAAACCAAGATTCCGCTAGAGGAAGATTCTTCCGGTAATGAAGGGATAATTCAACTGCCTATTATTTGCATTTAAATTTCTTAGAGTATTCAAGAAAAAAAGGGCAATTTCTTAAGACAAAATTCCATTATTATATATTATTTAGTTATAAGTATTAGTTATTAAGCGATCTGATGAAAACAAATGACTGACATCTGCTTGTTAAATGTTCCAGTCAACCGCAGAGAAGGTTTTCAGGAAAAACCGCCCACCCAACTGTGAAAACAATTGAAGAAAAAAGAGATATAATCATTAATTTATCCTCCTGTAGTTTTAAAATATTTAAAAAAAACAAAGGAAAATAATATCTAAAGAGGTTCACAGAATTTTTTAAATAGTATATAGTCAGGAGAAAATAGTATAGCGGTTTCACGAAATTTAAACCTGTATTTTGTTTTCAAAAGGATAATTTATAATTATAATTATAAATTATTAAAAAAAAAAAACCTGTACCACTACAACCCGTGATGGGTCTGGGGTTTAGTACTTGGTACAGGATGTACTGTTTCTTGGACAACGGTTGTGCAGGGAGGTAATTTGTCCTAGATCACGCTCAAGCACCAGGTTTCACCCCTCAGGTATACAGGAGGGTCCTAAATCCCATAGGCTTCTAACAGATAAGTAAAAATCTCACCAGCAGCGGAATTTTAACCCAGGACCTTCGCCATGGCAACTCAGCGCCTATAAATACCACTCCGCTCCCTATAAATTATTTTATAAAATATATTTCACCCGGGAGGGGGGGAGGGTGCATCTTGCTAGCCTCTATAATTATATTTTTAAATGAATACTAAGAAATTAAAAAAAAAAAAATTCTACAGTGCGAACTTCCAAGTATATTCGCGAGATAGGTTGGTATCAATACTCACTTAAGGTCAAGAAAAAACAGCGATATGTTTATAGCTAAAAAACTATATTGATGTTTTGAACGAAAGTTTTAATTCCATATATCATAACACCGACAACAATATTACAATATTGAAAACTGATGTTAAAAAAACAACAACAGATAGATAAACAGAAAATAAATGAAAATGAACGGTTCGATAAGCAGAGAACCCTGAACAAGATTTTGCACGTTGACAGAGTCGTTCCAAATAAGACATTTTTTTTTTTAATTGACAAATTTAAATAAATAGATATTTAATTTTATTGATAAGGAATATATAAGTATTATTTTTTTACATAATAAATATCGCAAATATATATGTATTCTTGTTAGTTAATCCTAACCTATCCTACTATTCAATTAAACGCTCATTTCAAAGATAAAATATTTCGAGGCCCTGTATTTTGCAATATCGAGATTTTTATTAATATTTTGAACTACTGTATATGTATTTAAACATAGTTATTTGTGTTCGACATTTATATACCGGTTTCTACTAGAAAATTAGGTATCTATGTCCACTATATAATAATTATATATTTTTAAATTATTAGCAATACTTGAATCCCATTTCAAAATAAATCTGATCCATACCATATTATAATAGATTATATATCTATATGCTCCACTTTAGTTTAAACTTGGTATTCTCTTAATAGAACGAAAATAATAACTTAATTAGTGAAATATACTTTAATATACATAATTATAGTTTTATTTCTTCTAAATGTCACTAAATAAGTAGAGTTGTTTTTGTACTAGTTCATTTTTTGTTTAGTATTTCTATCATTTTAATAAACCAAATTACCTATAATTACCTGTTTAATACTTAATACAATACACTTATTTAAAAACGACTAGATGAAGAAAAGAGAATTTACAATTCTACTGAATAAAAAATGAGTGAGATATGCTGTTTTACTTGCCTTTTTAGTCCGCTTTTCCAAAATGCAATCACCTCATGCGTTGCTGCCAGATCTCACATTCAATCAAATCAGATACTGCACTAAAAGTATTATTGGTAACAAAGTTTAAAAAAAATGAAAGTTGTTAATAAAACAAATGTAATTATCATAAAAAACAATTATTCATTTAAATATAAACTTTATTACGTGACTGTATAAAAAATATAATTTTACTTAAATAAAGTAAAATTATTCAGTTATGGTAACACTGCTCTAGTGCCTGAATCTTCTATTACAGCTCCATTTTTTCATTCGAATATGATCCTTATAGGTGAATTGTGTTTAGTGTAGCATTGTTCTGTTCAGTGAGTAATTATTATTATAAATTTATTTTTATCTGAAGTGTTTAATAATTAATTATGATGTTATCTGCAAAACTATCTAGAAAAGATATTTGCCCTCAACTTAAAGTTACTTAAAATCAATGGCGTGTCATGTTAAAAATCAAGTTAATCTTTTTATTTATTATATTATTCTCCAATTTAAAATTCGTCTTTACATAAATGAAAATATCCAATATTAATTTTAAAATACATTTTGTTGATTGCTTATTCTTATAAAACTATTTTTGATTAATTTAATTATTCTAGTTAAAATACTTTTTATTTTAAACAATTAACGTTAAGCTTTTTTTTTTTTTTTTTTTAAATATGCACGGAGAAAAGATTAATCTATTTTCATTTATTTAATAGTGATAAAATAATAGGTTTGTTTAAAGAATATTAAGTGACTATTTACTATAATGTTTGTGTGTTTGATTATTTGTTAAAAAATATATCAAATATCTGCGGTTAATATCTCAATGTCACAATTTGCTATTGTTATAATTATAGTAGTTACTTAAATAAATAATTAAATGCCTATATAATTCAAATATTACTAAAAGTTCTTGACAATTTTACTTCTCACCTCTGATGTTTATACTTTTTCTTTTTAAATAACTTTCTGTTTAATTCCTTCCTTTATCTTTGTAAAAAAAATCTTTTTGGCATCACCACCGTTGTGTACATTTTCTCTGTAATTTTTTATTCATATATATCCCTCACTTTTGTTCTAAATTTCTACCTCTCTACATATATATTTTTCTCATTTGTCATATACTTAGTCTGCAATGTATTTTTATAGTTCTGTTATTTTGTCTGTTTTTCTTTCTTAGCCCTGAAGATGACCCACAAAGTGGGTCGAAACGTCGGCACATAATTAAATAAGTAACCACTTATTTAGTGTTTTATTTGACTGCACCCCCAACTATTTTCTTCCTTACATTAACTATTTTAGATTAATTCTACAAAAGAGTACTCAAACAAGTGTAATTACAACCTACTATGTTGAAGATCGCGGGTTCATAGCCGGGAAGGTGACTCTAGGATTATTTCACGGAGGAGTAAAAAATCCTTGGTTACGCCGTCGTTCGGGAAGGAAGTAAAATGATAACCCGTAGACTCTATGATATGTGCACATTAAAAGATCTATATCCTTATTATATATCTGTATTATTATATTATATATCTGTATAGGCAAATTTTGGAACTCCCACTGTAGCATCGTCCCATTAGCCATAACAGCATAAAGTAATGTTAAATGAATAAACTTTTTTTTTAGTTTAAAATATTTGTTTAGTTTGTATGCAAATTCTTTTTTAAAAAGCACGAATATTTTCATCTCAAAGCCATAAAATAGAATTCCTCAAGCGATCCCCAAAATATCTCCCTCCTACAATAGATTCTGGATCGCGGGAGTCAATAACGTTTGAAAATTGAAAATGGTTTGATTGGCTTCCTATCGGATCCATCTTCAAAAGCTTATTAGTTTCTAGGAGCGCCTTCTCCCTTCCGCGAATATTAATTTTCTTTTCTGTTCTTTTTTAAATTTCAAATTTGAGGGAAAACCTTATTGATTATTGATCAATTTATTGTACTGGACAATTTTTAAGTAAGTCTACATCTTAGCTTAAGAACTAGGTGTTTTAACTGTTAATATTAACGTATTTAATCTATTATCACTGTAGAGATAATGATATATAAAATAATAGTAACGATTATTGTTATTAATATATTCCTGCTGTGACAAATAAATGATTTAAACTGTTAAAAGCCATTGAAGGGCCCTTGGGTTCACCCGGGCTCTAGAAAGACCAGGATGTTGAGCATGGTCTCGAAGCATGATCAATTCACCTCTCTGCTTAACCGTTTTTTTAGAAACAGTACAATCTCTATCATGTACTGAACCCAAAACTCTTCATGGTTTGTAGAGATACAGTTGTTTTTTTTTCAATGAATACAATCATAGATGATACCATTATCTCAGAATGATTACGACTAGATTTACGGCATAGTTCAATTTGACATTTTACAAATTGTCAATTCTAGTTTTTTTACTTCCAATACGGTTTTGAAGCTTTACGTATGTTTCGATAAGTATCCTATTCAACTTCTAAATAAATATTATTTTATTTAGAATAATATTTATAAAAATACTTAGAATGATATTATTTTCCATTCCTTCCAATATTCTCTTAGCATTACGTAATTCCTCATTTTCCTACACTCAAAATACTCTTTACCCGGTTTCCTTATTGTTTTTATTTGGAGTCTTTCCATTCTGGAAACTGTATTAATATATTCATATTTTATAATATTTATTCGTCCATTTCATATCGCTTTGTTGGATCAAATACTAGTATATCTGTCGTGTTGAAGATAGAATATTTACAAATCATGAATCATCACTATCTAAGAAAAACACTTTTTCTAATAATAAATTTTTTTTATTTATTTTTCCTGTTATAATGTCGGATAATGTTGTAATGGCTCATTCACCTTTTGCGGTTTGTATTTCCTCATTTCTCGCTAGGGTTTGGCAACTTGGAAGTTATTGTGGGTTTTACGCTTTTCTAAAGATTTGTAAAATATTTGTACAACCGTTGATGGGAGGAGTATCCAAGCCGAACTAATCTCAGTATGTGTACTCGTTACCATACAGGGAGTGCTTTCTCTTATCCAGTTTCCTTCTCAAATATTGCGAGAGATTGTAGATTGTAGAATATTACGATATTATAAGGCAATTTAATTGCAGTATGTCCACATAGTCCTTCTTATTGTCAGGTGTTTTTTTAAATCTACAAAATAGTTGTTTCCAACCCTCAAACGCCAGGTTTAGTGGCAAGGTATGCTCCAGGAGGATTCGTAGATCCAGAAGGATTCGTAGATCCAACAGGATCCATGCGTGACAGTTGAAATTAATTAGTATCAGTTCCGCAGGTTGTCTTTTCAAGTTGCTTCAACAGAGTTACAACAAGTGTTAACTATTATTCGTTTCATTTTTAATATTTTTCAAAAGTACAAGTTATCGTGAGCTTTAGTATGGAAAAGATAACCCAATTATTGGTAATGAGTATATTTCGGTAATCATTTCATCAAGAAATACATATTTCAACTAACATTGTTGAAACGATTATTTATAGATGGAATAATTACCGAAGTATAAATTTCCCATTATTATATTCTCTTTCTCATACTTAAGATCATGATAACTTGTGTTTTTGGAAAACACTAAAAATGAAACGAACAAAAAGGTTAAACCTTGTAACTTAACTCGAAAAGACAACCTGCGGAATAATTACTTAGTTGATAGTTTTTTATAAGAGACAAAGTAACATTAATTGTTACTGATAGTGCCGTTCTTCGGAAGGGACGTAAAATGAGGGGTCCCTAGCCTGTGGGGTTAAATATGTGGTTATAGCTGGTTAGAAAAAATTTAGGACTCACTGTAGCATCGTCCGATTAGCCATAGCAGCATAAGGTGGCGTTAAATGATTAAACAATAATTATTTTTATTTTTTTTATTCCTAACAGTCCTGTAAAGTGAACTTTTGTTTGTGGGAGGTATGTTGGTTTGTGGCAAAAAACAAATGCATTTTTTTTCGTTAATTGAAGAGAAGTAGTTTATTCGCGTATTATGGGTATCTGATTATTTTTCATAAATCACATATTAAATATCTTAAATATAATTTATTGAAAATATTTCGAAAATTTTCAATCCATTTAATAGAACAGAGGGAGCCGGATGATTTAATCAGTTTAGTACTGGGCAGGTATGCTGAAGGTTCTGAGTTCAAATCAATTAAAATTTGACCTGTTAACAGCCTATGGCCCTCCTGGGGCTCACTCAGCCAATGTAAAGTGAGTGCCCTTAATTAGAAGAAAAATCTCGCTGTTGAGCGTCATCTAAGACCCTGCACTAAACCGTTGCCCTAGAATCAATACGGTCTTTACCGTGTACTGAACCAAAGACCTTTCATGGCATTCCTCCTAATTAACTGTACCCACTTTATAGAGGCTGGATGTGCCCCAAGAGTCTCCCCAGATCCCACAGGCCATATCAGATAAATAAATTAAATGCAACATCCGGAGTTAAACCTGAGACTTTCAGCCCAGCGACTCCGCGCCACACCACTAAGCTAGCCCACTCATGCTCAGTAAAAGGAAAGGGTATTTTTTTTTTAACTATACTAATAATCTTTCTCCTTTAAATGTTTTCTCTGAAATCCTTTATGCCATGAAATAAATGAAATAATTACATTTCGATTTCACTTTTAGATAGGACAAATTGCACCTCTTGAATGATCACCTGCAATCATATAAATAGAGAAAAAGAAAACTCAAGAAACCGGAAAGCATCAGGTTTTTCCATTTTATATAACTGCAAAGACTACAACCGTAATAATCAATCTGTCCGTGATTAATAGTTGGAGAAAAGATGCGATCGTGCTCTAGGGATTACCGTCTTGGTTTTTTTTTTTTTTTAAATCAAGTAAAAAGAAAACACGAGAAACATCGGTGAATTATGCTTGTGTACTTGAATATCGTCGGGAATAAATAACAAGTATTTATCTCTTGAAATTTAATATATCTATGAAATATTTATATACCGGGAACGACTCAGCAGAGTGTGTAGTACGTAGTGGTAGTGCGTTCTGGTACCGGGTTCAAAGCTAGCAGTGGCAGATAATTTATTTAAACAGTTAACACCCGTACATGGACACTATAAGATCTCCAGACCCTACTGGGTTCACCCAGCTTTCATAAGTAGTAGAAAAGATGAAGTTTGAGCGTTATCTTTCAAATAACCTGCTTGACCATCTGTTAGCATAG
The DNA here is from genome assembly GCA_964056705.1 of Troilus luridus. Classification (NCBI taxonomy): domain Eukaryota; kingdom Metazoa; phylum Arthropoda; class Insecta; order Hemiptera; family Pentatomidae; genus Troilus; species Troilus luridus. Next base: position 43,431,697 of record OZ057417.1, on the reverse strand, counting down.
AGGCAATACTAATTCAGCGATTTACTGTATTAAATATCCTTTATGTGTTGTAGTGATAAAGAGATAATTTCCGTTTTAAAAAATAAAAAAAAAATTGGTAAAACAACTTAATGAAATCAGAACCTTTTTAAATCAAAATATTTACCCTAATTTTCTACACGTTTTCCCATTTTGTTGAAAATTCTGGGTTTTATGATGAAATGAAGTTTCAAAATGCGTTTTTGACTTGAGAATCATTTTCAAAATTGTTACCCTTAAAGAAGTTGCCCGAATTAAACAACACGCTTACTCGAAAACAGTGATAATTCTTCTTGCAAGTAGGGCTACTGAGTGTCCAAGTTTAATCTAAAAAAAAAATAATTACAAGTGAATCGCGTGTTTTCATGGTCATGTTTGATTGCATAATAAACAATGTTCGTTCAATTGTAGACATTGTAAATATTACTAAAAATAAAGAGGATTAATAGCAGCTGATTAATAACTGTAAGCATAAACATAGTAAACAATAGAAGTCAACTAATTACACTTTATATTTTATAAATAATAAAAACCGACATTTCATTTGAAGCGATCCAATACATATAACATATGTATCCATCTTATTACATATGTATTATAGCATATGTATTATTACATATACATACACACGGTACTGCGCCAAGGTGCATTGGATGTAACAGGGAAGTGTAAATTTAACGTAGTGCAGAACGAGCGAATCCTTAATCAGATAATGGACGGCCTTCCAGGGACTGGCCCAGACTTAACGGGGGAAGATAACAAGTTTGATCTTGTCGAAGGAAGGTGTAGTACTCATGAATCCCTTCCCAGTAGGATTGGCATTCTACCAAGCCTAATACTAACATCTCGAGACCCTTCAGTGTTCACATCGTTAGGACTCCGAGCGTTACTTCCTGCTTAGAATAGACTTTAACCCCCATCCAACTTGAATATTCAGGACGATAATGGTATCTTCGTTCCGTTTCGTGGAAGGGATAAACTCGCTATACTTCGTATTCATAGCCATTTTATATCCAAAAATCATTATTGTGCAGTTTCTTTCGTTTCCTAACACTGTAATATAATATAGGAAATATAAAAAAAAAACTTGTATCACTGCAGCCCATGAATGGTCTTGGGCTGAGTACATGGTAAAGACTATACTGTTTATTAACAATTCTTATCCTTCTAGATTTTTCCAAAGCCTTTGACACATTAGACCACAACATTCTCTTCTCCAAGCTTCGTGACCTACCTCTATCGAATACTGCGCTGGGGTGGTTCAGGTCTTTCCTCTCAGATCACTCCCAATATGTTCGAGTCCCTGGTCTTCCTCCTTCCAAAACTCTTCCTCTGCCTTGTGTTGTCCCACAGGGTTCGTCACTATCCCCCACCCTATTTGCTATTTACATAAACGACCTTCCACTTCTTATCCAACACTCCCAGTATCATGTCCATGCTGATGATTTTCAAATATACCTATCCAATATTTCATTCACACAATAAAATCCTTTATCCAGTCATTTATGTTTTTAATAAAACGTTTCGACAGTTACATGTCGATATAATAAAAAAAAAAAAAAGGTATCTATACTTACTTCTATTTGTGGACATATTGTATAAATTTGTATTTATTATATTGTTGTTGTTGTTGTGTTTGATAATTTACAGATATTTATGACTTGTAACTTTTTCAAGTTGTTGACAAAGAAGAAAGGATGCAAAAAATTGTTTATATAGTTAATTGAAAATGACATTTAATTGTCGAAACGTTTTATTAAAAACATGAATGACTGGATAAAGGTTTTTATTGTGTGAATGAAATATTAGATAACTTTCAGTCCAGTTTACATCCTTTTAAAATATACCTATCCTTTTCCCCTTCCGATCTATTACTAGCCACGGAAAAACTCCAAGATGATCTGAATCGAATAAGTCGATGGGCAATGGATAATAAGCTAATGTTGAACGTGGACAAAACCAAGGCAGTAGTAATAGGGTCAAATTACTTCCTTAAAACTATTCCCCATAATCCAATCCTCTTTTAAACAATAATCCTATCAAATTCTACCCAACCGTTAAAAACCTTGGAATTATTTTTGATCAAACCCTCTCCTGGAAAAACCACATCTCGGAAATTTCCCGTCGAACCTTCTCCACCTTGAAGCGTCTGAATTACCTTCGTCATCTATTACCTTTTGAAACCCGTAAACTCCTTGTAACTTCCTTAATTTCCCCTCATTTCGACTATTGCTGTACAGTGTATGGGGGCATCTCTGGGGATCTCGAGGCAAAATTAAAACGATTGCTTAATTGCTTCGTTCGTTTCATCTTTGGGTTCCCGAGAGATGTCTCGGTCACCCGATATTACGAAGAGTTGAAGTGGCTTTACCCTTCCTATCGTCGTATTTCCTAGCATCCTTTCTTTACCAAGTTATCCAATCCCGCCGACCATCATACATTTTCGATCTCCTTCAATTCAAAACTACAGTCCACTCCCGTAACAACCGTTCTCGGCTCTCAGATCTATATACAGCATCCCACCGAACAGCGGCTTTTGAAAGAGCTTTCCTTATCCGATCCTCATCATTTTGGAACTCTTTACCTTCTTCCATTCGTCATTCCAATAACCTTTCAACCTTTATATCCCGTTTATTCAATCACCTAATTTCCTTAGAATTCCAAAAAAATCGGAAATAGCTTGTCCAGTTTGAGATTAAAGTTTTATGAGTGATGGATGGATGATGTATTTGATATATATTTGTGTATCTGTATAATTGTATGTGAATGAGGTTTGTAAATACTTACATATTGGTGCTCACACTTCCAGTCACATATTTTTATAGTTATCATAGTTAGTTTTGTTTATATTTTTCTTTCATTATCTTATTTCTTTTTTCGTTGTAATTTTGTTTCCGAAAATTTGTATGTATATGTGTGTGTGTGTGTGTGTGTGTGCGTGTCTGTGTATATGTAACTGTCAATTATTTCTCTGTTTATAATTATTGTTATCTTATTTCTAATTCCCTTTATTGCTTCTTCTTTTTAAGAAATAGTTTTCTTTAATTATTGTTTGAGGAGTTAATTCTTAAATTTTTGTAAATTTATTTTTTATTTTTTATTCCTGATCTATTAATCTCAATTGTAATTAAATAATGTAACGTCATATATTTTACTCTAAGACATTTTAGTTTTTACACTATTCCTGTATTGTTATTCTAAAGGGACTTGTCCCAGAATAAATAATAAGTCTTTATTATTATTATTATTATTAATTTTAAGTCTTCCTCTCCTGTCTTGTCTTAGCCAATGTTAAGACTCCAATAATGCATTCCGAAATTAGCAACAACCTTTTGAGATAGAAATAAATTTTATTTTTATGGCCTTTGTATGGTGGAGGGGTCTGGGATAATGCTTATTTCTTTTTACTTAATGTCGCAAAGCCGCATATTCATTTTAATGTCGACACTCCTTGCGCAAAGAATACTTGTGCAAGAGAAGTTGCAGGAACCAGAAGACAGACTTGGTTGCACTTAAAATGTTACTTGCATCTTAACCGATGCGTGATCACGGTTTTGTTTAGGGTGATACATTAGGTAACGGGGGAATCGTAGAAGGCAGCATAATGAAGTAATTCAAGAACTTTGGTTAAATTAAATAACATGTAAGTACGAACCAAGATTTATCAAGGTTGTGACACAAAGTTTTGGTAATTATTCCGCAAGTTTTCGTTTCTCATTCGTTTCATTTTTAATATTTTCCAAAAATACAAGCACTCATGAGCTTTAGTGTGGAATAGTGAATGTAATTATGGGTAATTAGTAGATTGCGGTAATCATTTCATCTAGAAATGAACGTTTCAATGAACATATATCATCTACACTTCGAAATGTTAGTAGACACATTCTCTATAATTTAATTATCTTTTTCATACTAAAGCTCACGATAACTTGTATTTTTGGAAAGTATTAAAAATGAATTGAATAAACAGTTAAAACTTGTTTTAACTCAACTCGAAACAGCAACCTGCAGAACAGATACCAAAGTTTTATTATTAGTTTTCTTCAATGATGATTTCGCCTTTATTGTCTCTAATTATTTAAAGTGCAATATTAAGTATTAAAAAATAGTTCCTGGAAATCAAATTTTAGTGATGTACATTTCAAACTTGTATTCTTGGAATAGCAGTTGTGACTTCTGGTATTTCTTTTCCGCGAAGCCAGTTTTGATTCTGATGAACGTTCGTATAATAGGCATTCGAATCGACGCTTTACTGAGCTTCCGTTTTTGCAGTTGACAATTATATTTTTTTTGATTGACAACTCAGTTTTTATTTAAAAATTTATGGTATCATTTCCGCAGTTGTCGCATCGAGTTTAGCCATAGCAAGTATTAACTTTTCATTCGTTTCTTTTAAATATTCTCCAAAAATATTTATATAATATTTTATAATATTAAATATTCTCCAAAAATAAAAAAAAATCCAAGTCACCGAGAGCTTTAGTATGGAAAAGAGAATGTTATAAGGGGGTAATGAGAAAAGTTCATCAAAAAATGAAAGTTTCAACAAACATATAAACATATATGCATTTCCCGTAAGTACACTCTTTTTCCATAGCGAATCTCATGATTATTATTATTTTCAAAAATATTAAAAAGGAAACGAATTAAAAGTTTAAACTTGTGACTTAACTCGAAGCGACAACCTGCGGAAGTAGTACTAGATGTTTCTTTATAATATTTTGGTCAAAATCTATTAAGACTTTTAAGTAAAATACCTGCAAGTATGAAAATACAAGACACGAAGATTTGAGACTAATGGTCGAGCCCATGTATATGGTGGTTCCATTCTCCCTGGAGGGTTAAATAATGACTGTTGAGGGTTAATCATACTAATTAATTATAATATACTAATTGATACATTAATAACACTTATTTTGTCTTAAACACTTTTTTAATATATTCATTTCTAGGATATATTCGGAAGAAGAACGTATGTTTTGTTGTTGCAATATAAAATTGGACATGGAGTTGAATACGTAGTTCGAAGCTCAATAGCGATCTACGCTTAGCGAGGTCGAAGTTTCAAAGAAATTTTTCAGTTCCAACTTTTATCGATTTCTAAAGTTAGTTCTAACCTCTGTGGATTAATAAATTTAGCCACAAAATTCTGTTTCACCTCAACTATAAACGAAATATTATCATATTTCCCAAATTTATTCCTTCCATTCTGTAAAATTTGTTATTCTTTGCGATGCAAAGTGTTGATAACAAGTAGTTCAAATTATTATTTTTTTTTTTTTTTAAATATGGTATTAGTAAATATTTTAATGGAACCCGGGTTGCTCAGTGTGTAGAGTGCTGAGCTGCTATGCTGAAGATAATTATTTGATCTTTTAACAGCCACGGATGGACTCTTTGGGATCTAAAGACCCTCCTGGGGCTCATCTAGCCTCTGTAACGTGGATAATCTTACTTATAAGAAAAACTTGTCGGTAGACCGAAACGTAGGTGGGAAGATTGCGTTAAGAGTGACCTGGCGGATTTGGATTTGAGTGGACAGAAGTTTGTAGGCAGAGATTGCTGGTATCGGCGTCGAGCCTTCGGGTTTGCTAAGGCTTATTATTATTTTACATATATACACACACCAAAACGCAAACACTTAAACCAACAAATGGTGGAACATTACCGGATAAGATAGTTTCACATATCCAAATTTAAACATGAATAGGTACATTTTCATGTGCAGCTTTGGTAAAATCATCAATCTCATTGAATTTTATGGTGGCGTGTACAAGACTGGTTTAGATGCAACTTTCAAAACGGTATTCATTGCACATCGTAGTGGAGCAGTGATCTAATTATCGTTGAAATAGGTAATTATAAATAGGAATTCAAATCATTTTATTTATAAATATTTTTTTTTAACAGAAAAGATTTGCCCTGGCCGGGATTCGAACCCGGGTCGTGAAGCGGACGACCCGGGTTCAAATGCCGGCCAGGGCAAATATTTTCTCTTCAAAACAAAAATATTTAAAAATAATAACAATTAATAAAAACATTTTATTTATGTTTATTTTATCATATATTATTTTTTAGCTTCCATGTTCATAATTGATGTTATACTAAACAATGTTCGTTCAACTGTAGTGATAGTACATATTATCAAAAACAGAGGATTGATAACAGTTACTTACAATCTGTAAACGTGAACAGTAGAAGTCTACTAATTTTAATGGCAATTATAACGAACAATTCATATGAAACAATCCAATACTTAATATTGAATATTGAATCTATTTATATACTGAATATTTAATATTGAATTTACTTATAATACCATCTATCCACGATGTGACACAAGTGAAACCCCCGAATGAGTGATATTATTGTGTAGACAGTTGTAATTATTTAAAAATATAATTTTTGATGATATTTATATATATTACTATATCTTATCGTGTTATCCGAAACTGATCTTGTTACAGAATTTCAGATTAATGTTAAAAGTATTAAGTGTCTAAAGAATTAAGTGTGATAAAGATATCAGAAAATGTGGAAAACTTGTTTTTATCCTTTGTTAAGTCGTCCTTCGGAAGGGACGTAAAATAGGTATCTAATCCGCAGGTTGAGTTACAAGTTATAATTTAGAGCTCCCACTGTAGCATTTTCTGATTAGCCATAGCAGCATAAAGTGGCATAAAATTAATAAAGAAACTTTTTCTTTGATGTACGATTAATACTTCTTCAAGTAGATGAAACAGAATAAATAAATGAGGAGAAAAATGGTGATACGTTCTGTTCAAGACGAGCATACAAGTGATTCACGCATTCCTCCCGATTCAGCCACATGACAGGTACCTCTGGGAGACTCAACCTGTAGAAGCCTGAGGGGAATATTCCCTCTTCTTCTTCAGAAACGCACGTGAGGGAATTTTCGTTTTGCCCCTCCATGAGATGGTGGGGGGTGGGAGTCACGTGGTAGGAATGCGCAACAAGCCAGTCAAAACTACACAACGGAGCTATTCGGATCGAGACTTCCTCTGTCGTGATAGTGTGCGAACTCTCTAGCCTCATGTCTGAATCAGGCGATTGGTGATTGGTAGCGACCGCGGAGTTATCGTCCTGAGATCAGGTGAGTCAATCATTCCTTAACTTCTCTCAGTTGTGCGAATTTTCTCATTCTCTGTCTAACAGATGGTGCTTCTTTGCTAAACAGTTATATTTTTTTAAGTAATAAATAATCTCTAGTTGTTTATTTAAAAATATAAAACATGGTAAGGTTCGGTGTGATAGAGTAGGTATGTCAAGGATACTACCTGCTCTGTAACGGTTCTCTGTAGACAGCTAGTCTCTGTTCTTATTCCTGGACCATTTGCAGTTATTTAATTTCGATCAGCTTTAAACTAATATTACAGTACCTATTAATAATAATAATAATTTATTTAAACTCTCGGAATGCCCGTTGATTGCCTCTATTGTGAATGCTGTTACGTGCCTGAATTAACTACCTATACTGTGTATGGGAACTATTTTGAAAGTGGCTAAAATTACATAAACGCTTGACGCATAACCTTGTAGTTTTGAAAACCTGTGGCATACGCTTTTGTATTTTATTAAACTCTATTTCTATAATATATTTTCTTTTATTTAAAAAATAAATAAATAATTTTAATGTTTAACGTACATTTTTTCAATTTACTTATAATTTAAGTACATTGAAAATGACTTCCTGTTGTAAGACTGACTTCCGGTCGTTTCATTTTACTTTTTAATAACAGTTGAAGTTTCTTAAGTTAAAAGAATTATTTACTTTATTTTTTTTTTATATTGGGGATTTTATCCATAGAATATTATTTAAATATAAAGAAGTATATTTACTTCGATTTTAATTTTATGTATATTCTTTTAATAACCCCTTTCTTTTATTTATTTAAAATTTCATTTTTAATATTTTCCGAATTTCAATTTATCGAGTTTTAGTATGGAAAATAGTAAATACTATAGAGCTTTAGTATATTCTCTTTTCCATACTACAACTCATATTTCTCGAAAACAATAAAAGAAAAACGAATGAAAAGTTAAACCTTGTGACTCAACTCAAAGCGACAATTACCATATACATATACCATAGAATAAAATGAAATATAGAATAGAATAGCACCATATAATACAATGTAATCTAAAAAATAAATATTCTTTTTAAGCTTTTTAATGTTAAAAGAATTATTTATTTTTATTTCGCGGATTTTCTCCACACAATGTTATTAAAATAGAAAGAGAAATGGATATCCCGATTTGAATTCATTGTATATATTTTTTTATGAGCCCTAATTTTATTTATTTAAAATATATATCATAGAGTATAATTTATCATAGAATAGTATGTATACTAAAAAGTATATATTTACAAAAATATTCCTTTGAAATTTATTAATGTTAAAAGAATTGTTTGTATTTTTTAAAAGTTTATTGGGATTTTTTCTACACGATGTTATCGAGATAAACATAGTGATATACATTTCGATTTTAGTTCTCTGCATATATTTTTTTAAAGAGCCTTTCCTTTTATTTAATTAAAATATATACCATAAAATATAGAATAGTATAGTACTGTAGTATATTATGGTATTTTAAAGAAAAAATATTTACATAAATATTCCTTTTATATAGCGGTTATGAACCCAATGTTCCAATTATTTACAGTTTTAAAATATTCAACCGCAACTACGGAAAGACTATTATTATAAATTTATTAAATAAATAATGATTTAACAAATTTATATAAAGTTTATTTTATTATTTACTAATGTTTTATTTACCATAATTTGCCAATATTTAAAGTAATTCTGATCCTGTGCATCATAAATGTGTATTATAAATTATTGTGTATGGTATTAGTACTCATTGTTAGGTATTTAGAAGATAATCTAATATAAACCGTTTAGAAAACTTTCTTATTTGCTTAGTTTAAAATTGAATAGTTTTAATAGTTTAATATTCAATAATCTTTTAAGAGTTAAGAAGTAATCTGATGTCGGGATTAAAGAAAATCTGAAACTTATAGTTTTATCTTCGTACTAATGTCCATTTTATAATCTTAAAATAGTTTTATATTTCAACGATACTTGCGAATGTGGAAGACGCCATATAAATGTTTGTATAGTGATCAAGACGTAGATTAAACTATTTTTTAAGGATAATATTTTTAAATAATCTATTTTGCATATTTATTAATTTTATTTGCACATTCACTTATTAATTTTAGATTATGTAATGAACAAGATTTATTTATATCGTTTTAATACTAAATTTTATTTTGCAAAAGATAATATGGAAATAATAAATGTTAATTTTTAACTGAAATTGTTCCTTATCGTTCGATTGACGTTTTTACAATAAACGTGTTTATTTAAAAAAAATTAAATTAAATTTTTAAAGATTTATCGTCATTGAACAAAATTTGGATAAATAATACTACAAGAAATCTTTATTGTTATTATTACTATTACCAAATCCTCTTGAACTATTAAATTATACTAGTAATTTATTTAATCATTTTCTGCGATAGACGTATGTTTATTTATTTGTTTCATTTAATGACACTTTGTGTTAGTTTTTCTATAGTGGAATCTTAAATTTTTAATATCTAGATATAATTAGGATAGTGAAGGAGTACCTGATACCACACACAGGCTTGGGACAATCGTTTTACGTTCCCTCCGAAGGACGACGTAACTAAAGATTTATTACTCTATCCCTAGGGGCTGCGAACGTTCAATCTGTATATACTCATTTCTAAACATTTCTATACATTTTAGTATATATTTCGGTTAAACTAGCGAATTAGCTAGTATCTCTCTAGTTTTTCAGTATAAAGAGTAAAATTAATTTTCTTGAAATTATTGGATGCCTATAAAGTACTATGATATAATGCCTATTAAGTGGGTAACTATTATTTCAATTGGTTTAGGAAAAAAAATTGATGGTTGTACACGATTCCGGACAAATTGCCTTGCGTAAGAGGAATGGTTGGGTTCAAACTTCCTTACCAATTACCTTCAAATAGTAACTTTATATATGTTCGAATTATTTATTAAGAACAATCAATTTATAATACAGAAGCCAGGAAAGAGTTTTTCCTTAAGATGATGCTATTGCCAGAAAGAGCTTAGAAATACTGCTAGTATTGGCTTGAGACTAAGGTGAAACATATAAATTAGAGAAAAACCAAACAGGTCTCAAAAATGTATATCAATATAAAAATCATCATTTTATTTTAATTTGATTACGATTTTACATATTATCCTATCTGGAATGGTTTTTGTCCGATATTCTTTTAAGGATTTTTTTATGGCACCATAAGCTACCCGTCTATGGATAGTTTTAATTATAGAGTATGAACAAATAGCAGTTTTGAAAGAAATTAGTTAAACAATAGCCATTAAATTATTTTATTAATTTTAAAACAGTTACTTGTTTAAAAAATCAATCGATATTTTTAAAATATTCTTAATACATAATTTTTTCCTTTCATCCTATAATTTTTCTATATCTCTATAAAATGTCTTTAATTGTTTCGCTATCTTTATGTAATTCTATAATCTTAATCACCCATTCTCATGTTACTCTTCTTCGCTTCGTTTTTTAAAATATTGCCATATTGTATGGATATGTAAGAATAATACCTTATTTTTTAATTTTTTTGCATTTATTAATCTTTTGGTTGTAAATAGTACCTTTTTGTTGTTATGTAATTCAATCCCTTCTCTTGTAAGTTTTCTATAATTTATCTTAATGCCTATAAGTGATCTTATTTTTTATTACTTATTCGATAATTTTCCATAACTATTCCCTGTTTTTATATCTACCTAAAGAGTTCCCCATTTCTATTATTTTTTTTTTATTACCCATATCCCTAGATGCCTGTGTATATTTTTACAGCCCCGGTGAATAAGTGGTTATGGCTGATTTTCGCAAGTAAGAGTTAACTCCTTTCGGATTCATTCTCGTAGTTTTTGGGTTTAAATGGAGTTGTAATATAAGCAATAACTCCTTTTCAAGCCAATGCCTTAGTCCCTTATTCACTAAGAAAATAACTCCATTCCGGTTACTTAATTACAAGAAACTCATTTTGGAGAAAATTATACTTAACCACTTATTCACCGGGCCTGTAGATTTATATTCTTTACCATGCATTATTTTTATTTATATGCATCTTTAACCCTGAAGAAGACCTCCAATGTGGGTCGAAACATTGATTTAAAGTAAACAGCTCTCCTTATACTATTATATTACTAAAGAGAATTTTTTCTGATCCGGACCATTTTCTTCCACGTAAAGAAATTATATGTTATCATACGCCCTAAATACTTTTTATTTATGTGAACATGTATCTTCTTGAAAATAGGATTTAATATTAAATTTTCTTTGGATAGCCAAAGAATTCTGGTGGGAAGTAAAGAAAATCTGAAAAAGTTACGGGAGAAACCGTTCGATAAAAAAAAAAAAACTATTGTGAAAGCGTTGTTCCATATCAAAAACAGTTAAAACCCGGGCGATTTTTCTTTCAGATAAATGACTTTTATCTGAAGTATTTTATTCCTTTAGGGCGTTAATACATTGGCTATTGCTTATTGATTATTTTAATGATTATGTTTGATAATGGTAAAACAGAACATATATGTGTATATATAGGCACTTATATACACACATTCAATCTAGTTTATTTATTAATTGACTTAACCTTTCCACTGAGCAAATATTGAGTATTACGTTGAGCACCTTTTAAAACACTCAGGACCAGAATTACTTCCGACTAACGCAAACTTTGTAAAATCAAACATGACTAAATTAGGTATCGATTCCGCAGGTTGTAGCTTCGAGTTAATATTCTCGAAAAAAAATCGTGAGTTTTAGTATGAGATAAAGGGTGTAGTTATGGAAAATGTGTATATTTCGGAAATAATTTCATCAAGAAATTAAAGTTTCAATTAACATTCCGATTTATATAAAATGTTTGTTGAATTTCTCAATGGAATGATTACAGAAATATACCCTTTTCCCATAATTACATTATTCTTTCCATATTAATGGTCACGATTATTGTAAGATATTGAAAAGAAACGAATCAAAAGTTAAAACTTGTGACTTAACTCGAAGCGACAACCTGCGGAACTGGTACCGTAAATTATTTTAAAAAATTGAGGTGTTTAATCTTTTTTTTTTTTACTATATTTAAAATAATAGGCTAACCGAAGTAGTGGTTGAATTTTTAAAACACTGAAGTATTGTGTTTATAACCACTCCACTATAGTTTCAAACACTAAGAAACTTTTTTTTACAATTTTATAATTTATTTATTAGTTTTTAATAAATATTAGTAATAAATAAATAGATTTAAGAAGAATATCCCACTGAACTCCGAACGATATTGGAAAGTATGTTTGAGGTCTAATATTCCATCGAATTTCACCAATATTTTCTCCTTTAATAGGATTAGAATTGCGATGCCTTTGAAAACATGTTTATGGTATTATATTTAGAATTTATAATGTTTCTCAAAACTGAATTTACCGAAATTCTAAATTAAAGTATTGTAAATGTTATATTTATATAAGGAGAAAAAATGGTCCGGGCAGAGGTAAGAAAAAATTCTCTTAAATAGGATTGAACAATTTATTTGAAAAGCCTTTACCGAAAGGTAACAGAAGGTTTTTATTTACATAGAAGCCATAGTTTTTACGACCTATTTGTAATTGCAATTCATGTAATAAAAGATGTTCCAAAAAAAAAATAAAATTTGAAAGCCAACGATTCGAATGACATTGCAGGTCTTCTTTGGGGCTAGATATACAAAATACATACAAATTGAATATGATACATTGTAAAGAATAAAAATCAAATATAGACATAATGATTAGTGAGGAAAAAAAAATCTCCCTTATCATAATGTCTGTATTTCATTTTTATGCTTTTATTCTTTACAATGTATCATATTTAATTTGTTTGTATCTTATTACCCTTTAGGCTACAGCTACATTGGATCCGGTGCGATACGATGAGACGTCGCTAGCAAACCAAATGACTGATATATATCGGGAGTTATAACATTTGGTTCTTTAAATTTATAAAATTAATATTATTTATTAATAATTTTTAATACATTTATATTTTACTATAATGTATAGTAAAATATGTATAATGAATACACCCCAGCATCGTATGTGATAGAATCACGTCGCACAGAATCGGATCCAATGTAGGTGTAGCCTAAGAAGTCCTGCAATGTGGGTTGAAACGTTGGCTTTTAAATAAATAGATCAATAATAGAATTTTTTCTGACATCCATCCGGACCATTTTCTTCTTAATATATTTGAGGCCAACCAATATTATTCAAGATTTATTTGATTATCTTTAACGGTGGTAGTAATTAAGGTTTTTAAAACAGTATGCGCTGATTAATTAATAATTGAAGTTAATATTTTTGTTATTTTTATCCGATATTTTTGTTCAATAAAAGCTCCCTATTATTAAAAAAATAATTATTTAAATGAGAAATGTACTCGTAAAGCCTATAAGGAGTTGAGTTAGTACCTTTTTGGGGCTACTCCAAGCTATAGAATTCCTCTCGTGTCCAATCCTTACAATCCAAAATCCCCAATGCTCCTTTCGGTGTGGCGAATAAAATCATCCTTAATGACCTTAATGCCCTTAAAAAGAGGTTCGCACAATTTTTTTTGTTTCCTTATTGATTGGTGATGGTTAAGTAAGACTAAAAAACAGACATTCAATTAGGTTCATCTAAGCATACAGCTTCGAGCACAAGCAATGGGTAGTTTCTCTACTTGCCTTTATCTCATGCCATTATTATATCTTTTGATGCGCGGTCATAAGGGATTAAGTCAAAATAAGTCAATAATGCAAAATCAGGAATGATCAGGCAAGAAATAAATGTATTCTTTAAATAGAATTACTACTATAGTGTTTGTAAATTACGACAATATTGTTTTATAAAAATAAAATTACAAATAATATCAATGATTAGATTTTACATAATGTTCTGAACTTTGCTGTTGGTCTCGTGAAAAATTCAAAATTTTGACTTAAGCACTTATGACCGCGCATTAAAGATATATTTCTTATATTTAGTTGATGGAAGTGGAGTGGCTCAGTGGTAGAGCACTGAGTTGCTATGCCGGAAATCCGGGTTCAAATCCCACTCCAGGCAGTTAGTTTTATATAGTCAATCTGCGGGAGATGGATCATATGGGATCTAGGACCCTCCTGGGGCTCACCCAGGCCTCTATAAAATATTTAAAAAATAGAGTACCCAAAATAAGGGGGAAAAGCGTGACATAGGACAAGTCACCTCCTTGCAGAACCGTTGTCCATGAAATGGTACAGTCTCTACCATGTACTGAACCTCCAGACTCGTTTACGGGTCGTAGTGGTACAGATATTTATTTATTTGATGCATTATAGATTTGTAAATTTTTTTTAAAACCTTAAAACGTATTTGCTTTTGAAATTTTGTATTTTCACATACATAAGTATGACTAAAAAATATACATATAAAATAAATAACAAATTATTAAGTCGCTGATTTCAGACAACGTTTTACGGTTGAGGCGTTCAGGATCAAAAAGAGATAACTCCAAAAATTTCAAAATTGACTTATTTAACTTTTTCGCTAGTTTTGTCTATCAATTTTTTCTAAAATTGCCGTCTTATTTCTCACGGTTCTAGACCTGAAGTTTCGGGAGCATAAAGCATTCTTTGACTAAATTAACACACAATGTGAAAAAAATCAATTTTTGAAATTTGGAGCTATCCGCTTTTCCTGAACGCCTCGATTGTCCTTTTTTCCTGAAAAAGTATTTCACTCATTACAAAATGTCTATTATCTCATTAACGGGTTAAAAGAATGGGCTACTGACCCATTAATCTTTGTGATTAGTTGCCCAGTGCTTAGAAAATGGTCTAGACACACTTCCGTATTGACAGACCCAAATTCATAACCTTCTTTCGTTACTTTGTCAGTGCGTTTAAGCCTATTAAAATTAAATAATTATTTATTAATTTATGGACTAAATTCTTAGTAAATAGAAAATTGTTTACAGTGTGATAGGATGTTTTAGAACGACCAATTAATCGATCGAAATTAATTTAAGTCGGAAAAGTGTATCGTAGGAAGTGTATCTAGGTTAACTTTCTCTCACAAGTACTTTGCCACTTGAAGTCACTTCTCTCGAGTGCTCTTTCGTACTTAAGACGTTTGAACTTAAAAGTAGTACCACGATTAATTAATTATTCGTGTTTGCCGAACCCTTTTAATGTATTATAGGAAATAACTTAATCTGATGTAATTAAGTTGTACAAATATCGTGAAAATGCTTACAATTTTAAATCCGATATTCTTTGTAATGTATAAAATCGGAGGTGCGGTTAAAGAATTGTACACAAATAAGCCAAACTTATTTAGTCCCAATGTTTCGACCAACTTAAAGGCTTCGTTCACACTGGGGCGATATATCGCAAGTGATATATCGTAAGCGATATGCGATATCCGATTCCCACAGGCAATTCCATGAAATCTAAACGGAAAGTATAAAAAGGTTCCTACCCACACAATCACGCAACATATCGCAAGTGACATATCTCTCGAATTACCACTGTTAGGTCTCCTCAGCGATTTAGAAGAGAATATAATTCGGTAATTACTTTCATTAATCAAAGCTCATGATTGCATCCTAGAAACTAAAATATTTTCTTTTCTTGATGTACCAAGTATTTTCTTTTTCTTTTATCCTGCATCTGAACCAATAAACCACTGCGCCTTCATCACCTATTTTCGTTAAAAATAGCGTACCCACCAAAATAGTCTTTACTATGTGCTGAATCCATGACCATTCATGGGTTGTATTGGTACATTGTTTTTTTTTTTACTCGTCATCATCAATTTCGCTAATCGGGCAACTAGGGACCACGATAAGGCTCACTTTACATTCTGGTATTTCTTCAATTTTCGTTTGCTCCACATCGTCTTTATGAGCTCACTGTGTTTAGCACGACGTTCCTCTATCCATTAAGCACCACCTGCCCGTTTCTCATCTCGGAAAGTCCCAAAAGTCTCGATGGCTGCTCTAAAACGATTTCGGTCATGTACATCTTCCTCTCGTATGCCCATTTGTTTAAGATATTTCTTTACGTGGATGTACCACGGCATTGTTGTTTTGGGTTGATCAAAGATACTGAAGATACGTTTCGTCCACCGAGAGTCAATCATCCGTTGTATACGACCGTAGAAGAGAACTCTGCGTTTATGATAGTTTTTGTGTTTTTGGTATTGGTGTTTTTTTAAAATGTTAATAACAAGAATTTTAATAAAATTATTATTAAAAATTACCTAATACTGATAATTTAGTAAGAATTAAAACCGGACCTCTACAAACCTTTAATGATTTTAGGTATAGTACATGGTAGTAAACCATATAGTCGATTCACTGTTATTAACATAATAAATAGTTTATCAGATACAGATTTAGAGGACCTACAATATAAATGTATCTGTACTGAGTCGTAAATAATTTTTTCAGGATCTCCCTGCACAACCGTTGACCCCGAAACAGTAGTTTATATTGTGCATTACTACATCATTTTGTTATTTTTGTATTATTTTTTTATGTACTCGTGCTTGAACATTAATTTTATTATTATAAATTACTGATATTAAAAGTGTTCACTCTTACCTTTGTAAATAAATAAGAAATACTTGCTGTAAACTTTCTCTAGAATAAATGGCTCCAAACGCCTTCTTTATTCACCCTGAACCTTTGTTGGAGTCATTCAACTCTGTTGTTTCTTTATTTTCACTGAATTGACGGATTTTCCGTAATCTGTTTTTAGGATCTCTGTGAGTCTATTCGCCAATAATGTTTCCTGCTTCAGTTTTTTAATCTGATTGTTTCATTATTTATTATTATTATTTATATTATTATTATTATTATACATCGTACATCGTTACATAATGGTACTGTTGTGGAGTAATGTCTTGAATGAGCTAAAAGTTAATATTTGTTTAACAATATTAGTTGACCTTATATATATATATATATATATATATATATATATATATATATATATATATATATATATATATGGTCCGGGTGGAGGTAAAAAAAAAAATATTTATTTTAAAGCCGACGTTTCGACCCACATTGCAGGTCTTCTTTAGGGTTAAATATAAAAAATACTTTTTAGTTGATATAAATAAATTAGAGTAATATATGGTAAAGAATAAAAATATATATGTAGTATATTGAAAGGAATAATAATATATATAGTAAAGAAATATTCCCTATCTCTTATTCGATAATTCTATATAACTGTTCCCTCAGTTTTTTGTTATATCTACTTAAAGAGTTCACATTTTGTATTACATATTTTATATCACTCATATTCCTAGATGACTATCTATATATTTTGTTATTATTTACTACATATATTATTATTCTTTTCAATATACTACATATATTGTTATTCTTTACCATATATCATTTTAATATATATGTATCTTGTATATTTAGACCTGAAGAAGATCTTCAATGTGAGTCGAAACGTGCGCTTGATTACCGGAGTATACACATCTCCCATAATTCTTTATTCCATACTAAAGCTCACAATAACTTGTGTATTTGAAAAATATTAAAAGGGGAACGAATAAATAGGTAAAAATTGTTATTCAACTCGGAGCGACAATCTGCGGAAAAGATACCTTTTTTATTATTACATGGATGTTTTTTTTTTTTTTTATCTCTTTCATTATGTTTTAATCTGTAGTATGATATACTACTGATATATAGGATATAGGATATATTTATATAGGATGTATTCATATCCTACTTAACGTATCAATATATACATACTACAATAAATTGATTCCTGGTTTGGTTTAGATGTATCGATTTTTTCCTCTCCTAAGGCTACTCCTACATTGGATCCGGTGTGATACGATGAGACGTCGCTAGCGAACCAAATGACTGAAATATATCGAGAGTTATAACATTTGGTTCTTTAAATTTATAAAATTAAGATTATTTGTTAATTATTTTATTAATTTAAAGAGCCAAATGTTATAAGTCTCGATATATTTCAGTCATTTGGTTAGCTAGCGACGTCTCATCGTATCACACCGGATCCAATGTAGGTGCAGCCTAAGGCTACACCTACATTGGATACGATTCGGTGCGACGTGATTCTATCACATACGATGCTGGGGTGTATACATTATACATATTTTACTTTACATTATAGTAAAATATAAATGTATTAAAAATATTTAATAAATAATCTTAATTTTATAAATTTAAAGAACCAAATGTTATAACTCTTAATATATTTCAGTCATTTGGTTTGCAAGCGACGTCTCATCGTATCACACCGGATCCAATGTAGGTGTAGCCTAAGACTGCCCCATAGCTAAGATGCTGATTACTTGGCCTGGGAATCAATCTAACAGTGCACAGGCCTATCATTGAGCCGCGATTAGTATCCGAAACCGGTCCTGACAAATCGTCTCAATTCGTAGGTTCGTTCGCATCCTGTTTTCGTTTCTGTTCTGACTTTTCTTTTTGAACTTCGTAGTTAGGATTTTTTTTCCTTTTTCAAATCGAATATAATTGTACCTCTAGGCATGAGGCTGTTTCAACAGGGGGCGATACTGCAATTAAAAACCTCTAGAGTTTTAACAAATTATATAGTTTTTTAATTTACTGTCGAAGCATAATAACTTGTTAATTATTTTTAGAGTATAATATATAGAAAAAAAAATTCAGATGGTCGCCATTTTTTTGCAATGGTATTGTAATCTGATATTACAGGATTTTATTTTTCATAAACGTAATTTAAAAACTTTTACTATCAATAGTTGTGTGTGAATATCAAGAAAAAATAGTTGCGTGCAACATTACGCAGATCTTTCATCTACACTTTTGTTTTTGCCAAAAGAATCCATGAGAACTTTTCCCAAAGTGAGAGTTAAAAGTATTCTTTGAGCCGAATGGGAAATCTCACAGTCCATCGGTCACTAATTATCTAAAATCTAATGTTGGGAATTCTATAATAATACACGATATTATTTATCTTTTATATTTATCTATTTATTGTATTTTATCGTAAGATATATTTATGTTACCAAGTACAACACTTGAGGTAGTAGTTGTGAATTGTGTTGAGGCTGCATTTTTGCATCCTGGTACCTAAAGTATTGCTCCCCTACATACTTTCTCATAATACAATCTTATCTCAGTAGCAGGCCATTCAAAGTAAAGCGCACTAACATATTTTCATCCCTATTTTCTTAATCTGCTGGTGTTCCTCAAGGCAGTATCCTCGGCTTAATCCTCTACCAAATTTATACAGCTGACATCCCAACCGACCCTACTACTATCCTTACCACGTATGTATGCTGATGATACATGTGCATTAACAGCCAACACTAATCCAGCCGTTGCATCCCACACTCTAAAATCCCACATCACTGACCTTGAAGAATGGTGTCAAAACAGGAAGATAAAAATCGAATCCCTTCAAATCACCTTTACCTTCCGTCGTAAGCCAATGATTTCCTGCCCTCCTGTATCTTTTAATAATATCCCACTGACTCCTGCAGAACAAATCAAATATTAATAATATAAAGGATTACATCTTGACAAGTGTTAACTTGGAATCCTCCTCATACTAGACTGAAAAGACCAGAAACTGCTCGCCGTTTCAGGCTATCGCAGCCCTTACAGGACAAACGCTCTAAGCTCCCATTTAATTACAAAAGACTTATATACTTGACTCTTACAAGATCTATTTGGACATACGGAGTATAGCTTTGGGTTCCACTAAGCCATCGGATTCCTCTCGTATTCAATCCTTACAATCCAAAATCTTCTTAAAATCCTTAATGCTCCTTGCTTTGTTACGAATAAAGTAATCCATAATTACCTCAATGTCCCATTTGTAGCTGATTTGGTCCGAACCCGATACCTGTCTTCTCATGACAAACTTTATTCGCACTCAAACCCACTAGTTTCAAACCTAGCAACCTTTTCAATTCCCGATAATCCTCTGAGGCATCTGAAAAGAAGATGGCCTCATGACCGTCTAAGTTGAGCTTGTTATTTGAGTACTACCAGTGGGTAGTTTCTCTCATCATTTGTATTGTTGTAATGCACTTTGGAATCTTTAGGATGGAACAACCAAGAATTGTTTACTCCCTTTAAAAATATTAATGACACTAGCCTTTTCTTACTCTCGGCTACTCTTGGGCTTAAAAAGGTGTTTACGTTAACTAACCCACAGGTCACCCCAATAATTTGGGACGTATTGGATAATTTGCAACTACGAATTTTAAAATGTAATCATTTAATATCTATTTAAAGTAAACATCTGGAATATGAAAAAACTCAGTCATCCATTCTAACTACTACAGCGCATCTAACCTATCGAGCCAGTGAAGTACAGTCGTAAAACAGTCGAAAGTAGGTCCGAAGAACGGTTTCCTCTCGCCCCCAAGACATTTCTGGAACATGTTGGAACACTTGCCCTATCTCTGCTCTATTGTTCTAAAAATAGTTCGTTAAGCTGCTTTAAATATACCACAGGAGAGTACAACCTCATTCCAAAACTTATTAACCATATTCATGAACCTTTTTCAGATGGAAATTGGAAAAAAACGGAACCATTAGAATTGAAAAATGGTGTGTTAGGCTGGGTTTAATTTTATACAGAATTTAAATTGACTAACAAATTTGTTTTCTATCCCGAGATAAAGCATTTTTTTCCTTAGCCAGGTAAGGAAGGTGGTATTGTAATGTAAATAAACAAAAAAAAAAGAAACTTTGAGAAGGAATCTGTCCAAGAGATAAACCAGAAAAATTGTTGCATACATTTTTCATCGGATCGAATGTCTTCAAGCTCCAAAAAATAACTTTAAAATGTTTTTTCGAAATCAAATAGCTGTCGATCTTTTTTTTTTTCGAGAATAGAGTAAAGAAAATTCATAATTTTTAGGTTATGTAGGAATAAAACATACTTTTCTTCATACTTCATTTTATTTTTTATTGATATTACATGGATATTTTAAGAGCTATAAGTGAAACGGTAGTGGAATGGCTCAGTGGTAGAGCGCTAAGTTGCCGTGCCGAAAGTCCTGGGTACTAATCCGGGTGTTCCAGATTTTATTTAATCTTTTGATAGCCGGGGATGGATCTTCTAAGATCTGGGCCTCACTCAGCCTCTATAGAGGCGGTATCCAAAATAAGAGAAAAAGCGCCAGCTGTAGCGAGATCCATTTTTCCAAGAGATTAAAGGAAGATATTCAGGATACGCATCTATAAATCGATTGGATGACACCGATTAGTGAAAACATGCCAGAAGGAAAGACGTTCATTTTAGCATTCACTATAAATACGGCGATTCATTCTCACGTTTTTTTAAAGAATCCATGAATAAGAAAAATCAGAGCCTTTCTGGTCCGTTAACTAAAACAAACGGTTTTGAATAATGTATTTTAAAATGCAATTAACTTAATTTAGATATCTCGGTAAATATAGCAAATTCATACTTTGTATTTAGGAAAAAATAATTTTTTTGAATTTTCGTTGTAATTACCACCCAATCAATTTATTTTTTAATAATAATTGAATTAATATGTTAGAATATGTTTACTATCTAAATAAACCTTTTTTGTTTTATTGCTTAGGATTCCATCTCTTTGCTTATACAAGCATTCTTATCTGTAAACTCAAGATTTAACTAGACATCTGTGATTTTTCGGACATAACTCAAGCATAGCTGCTAGATAAATATTTAAGTATTTCTCTTGATAAAAACAATGAATAATGCCTGAAATTTAAAATGATGGGATCATTAATTTTTTTCCTCAGAAAATTAATACGTCTTCTTTTTTTTTTTTTTTTGATTTTATTATACAGCAAAAAATAAAGATACTAGGAAGCTTTGACGTCAACTAGAACAATTAAGAATGGAAATTTTTGTTGAAATAGCAGCATTTTATCAAAAGAGTGATTAAAGTATCAACAGAATACGTACGTAACAGGTCTTTTGTTCTCGAAATGAATAGAGTTTTTTATTTTTCAATTAAATCAAAAGAGTTCTATCAAATGAAATTCATTATTTATCGAGACATTTTGAGCAAAAACGTTTTCGCTTTTTTTATTTTTTAAGCCAGGTTAAAAATATTTCTTACGTTCTTAACTGTTTAAAATTTTAATTCAGTCAGTAAAATTAAATCATGTTATGAGGTTAAAAGAAATATATTAATAAAAACATATGTGGGAGCGGAGTGGCTCAGTGGTAGAGCACTGAGGTGCCATGCCGGAAATCCTGGTTCAAATCCCGTTGCAGGACATGACTTTTATTTAGTCTGTTTGCACCGGTAGATGGATAGTATAGCATCTTGGACCCTCCTGAGGCCCACCCAGCCTTTATAAAATATTATAAAAATAGGGTACCCAGAACCCTTGTCCATGAAACAGTGCAGTTTCTTCCATGTACTGAACTGTAGTGGTACAGGTTTTTTTTGTTTATTTTTTTACTAAAAACAAATAAAATACAAGTTATCACCAGCTTTTCGGTATTCGGTTGTCACTTCATTTCAAGCTACAATAATTGTTAACTATTTATTCGTTTCATTTGTAATATTTTCCAAAAATACAATTTATCATGAGCTTTATTGTGGAAACGGGGATGTAATTGTGGGCAATGAGTAAATTTTGGTCACTATTTCAGCAAGAAATAAAGTTTCATCTAACTCGATGTGTAGGTGATATATGTTTGTTGAACCGTCCATTTCTAGATGAATATATTACCGAAGTACACACATTACCCATAATTACGTTCTCTTTTCCGTAATAAAGCTCATGATTTGTATTTTGAAAAATATTAAAATTAACGAATGAAAACTTAAAACTTGTGACTCATCTCGAAGCGACAACCTGGAGAATAATTCACATAAAAACATAGAGGATGGGAGATTGTAGCTATATCAAATATCGAGACCTTATATTATTATGCAGAGACTGGCGCCATGTTCGTGGCATTGTGAACTCCGTGATAGCTAATAGTTCCTTTTAAAATTTATCCACAAGGAATACCCATTGTTGTTGTTCCTTTTGTTTTAGCTACGTCATTCTCCGTCCTATTGTGATGTAGGCTATTAGCACGTGTTGTATGATGGCGGCCGCCCAATGCCGCAGTCTCTCCTGCACCACCATCTAGATCTCTTACATTCAGTTCTCTCAATCTTGGAGGAGCAAACTCCAAATATTTACTTACTATGTAATAGTTATAATATACTTTATAATATAATATACTTTATGTATAATTATAATATGCTGAGTTATGTTTTATCACGGGGTATAATTAATTTTTCATTCCGTATTCGCCTATCGTTTTGTTACCGCATTGCTACTTACCTTCTTTGCTTTGTGTTGTCCTGTCTAATGGATTTTATGTAAATGGAATTGTGGTTTCAATCGCAGAATGGTTAATCTCAACTAAGTCACTGATCACATGTTCCAAAGATATCCCCCATGTAACTAAGGTCAGTAATGTATAGCTCAGAAATGTTTCTTTTAATGTAGCACTGTACCACTCAGCTGCCGCTCTTTTATCATTGTAAGGTTTAGATAAAATTTAACCTTTTCCTTTAATGTGTCGAAGAATTTCAATTACTTCAGTATGTATTTCTGTTTTTGATTTCTCAGGATTCAATTTCAAGTAATATCGATCAATATACTCGGGGTAAATGAAATTCTCGATAAGCCAGGAAGAGGAAATCCAAAATTTAATATTGTGATAGCGATAACGGGTAAGGAAACTCAGTGGTAGAGCGACAAGTTGGTATTCTGAAGATCCTGGGATCAAATCCAGCTCTAAAAGATAAATTAATTAACCTGTTAACAGCCATATGTGGATCCTGTGGGATCCTCAGACCCTCCTTGGACTCACCCAACCTTTATAATTTTGTTAAATTTCTATTATAACGCATTAGGAAGCAAGGTAGCTTAGTTTGTGGAGCTCTAAGTTGCTTAGTTTAAGATCCTAGGTTCAAATTCGGATGTGACAGATAAGTTATTCAACCTGTTACCAGTAATATGTGGATCCTGTGGGATCTGTAGACCCACCAGAGGCTCATCCAGATTTTATAAACTGTATAAATATAATTGAGGGGAAAAACAAGCGGTTGATCTTGATATCGTATAAGTCACCTACCTGCACAACCGTTGTCTAAGAAACTGTATAGTCTCCACCATGTACTGCACCCAAGAACGTTCATATATGGATAAATTAAGCAACTAGTAGAACATTTTGTAAGTAACATCCTTTAACGTTTTAACGATGAGTGAAACGTTGAAAAAAAACTGTTTTTCATGAGCACATTGTTGACAATATTTCCTTAAGAAAAAACAAAGTTATTGGTAAAAAAAAAATTGAAAATTGAAGTATCAGCTACATCGCCCACGCGTGACTCTTAATGTTCCTTAGTAGAATGATGAAGTACTTTCTATTAGCGTTTTCCTATTCACAAGTCAAGGTGATCTGGTATTCAACAGGTCTTGTCTGCAGGAAAAGCAGTTTGCGGTTTAGAATTATAATTATTAAATGTTTATTTCAAGTTTTAAGACGATAGAATAACACATTCATAATTATTTACATCAATATCCAATCGATTTCCTTTTAATATTTTAAGAGAGTGAAAACTGTTTCAAGGTTCATTCCAAATCAGTGCCAATCGTCAAGCGTATTGTACTTACATTATTATACTTAGTTTTGTGCTTTATAGATGACTTTATATGTAGTTTATCGAATATTGTTCTTTAAATGGTCAAAAAACACATTCGGCTCGTTTGATTATCTTTGGTTCATGAATATTGTTCTATAATGTGCAACACTATCGAATGAGGCATCTTCTTTAGTTTGCGTTGCGTCATTTTAAATAATTGCAGAAACATATAAAAATATTATATTTAATAAGCACAGCGAAATCAATAGTGTGCTTTAGAACACCTCGTTGGATTTAGAAAATATTGCAACAACAGACAAATGTGCGTGACATATTTAATGCTTTGCCATGTAAGGAATTTGATTTTACGACTATTAGAACCATATCAAACTCGGGAATGTGGATCTTTCAAGACTTTGAAGTTATCAGCTCAAATAAAATATTGACAATAACGAACGAAGAATAGCGATTTTTTCATTCGTTACTTTGCTTTTCTACATCATCTGAAAGAATAACAGATCAGCTGCAGTTCTATAGGTTGAATTTGGAAGTTTTTGAGACAACATTTTCAGATGATACCCAACATTATGAGGAATCAATCGAGATTGTTTTTCATTCTTTAGCCCAATGGTTATTATGGTCATTATTTATTATGGAAATATTAAGAATGAGAGGATCTCTTGTACTTCACTAGGTCCATTGTAAGAGAGGGACGAAGATGGGAATATGCTGGAGGTCCATTGGAAAGTAAGAATCGCACTGTAGTGATGGGATTCACTAGTTCTTTTCGACGTGGTTATTTGGGAAATCTGACAGTTAAGAGTGATCTAGGATAATTCACCTCCCTCCACAACCCTTGTCCAAGAAACAGTACAGTCACTACTATGTACTGAATTTAAGACCCTTCGTGAATTGTAGTGGTACTGTTTTTTTTTTTACAGGTAGAAAGTATTAAAGAATTTGACGTACCTCCGTGCAATAAAGTCTGTCACCGTCGGAAGTCCAAGTGTATCGTGTCTTATGTCATATTTATTCTTTCTGTTTTTTTGCGACAAACTATCAATTGAGAAGATGGCTAGGTTAGGAGTTGAGGGCATATGGACATATGTAATGAGTAGGTATATACATCGAACATGTGACCATTACATGGAACTTCAAGGTCAGTAGTGGGAATTACGCGAAGAGCTACAATTTTGATGTAGAAATTTGATGGTTTCTCGAAGCCATAAAGATCAAACTCCGCAGGTACTAACAGGCTTTTAGTGCTGTACTTATGCAATAATTGCAAAAAAAAAAAGAAAAAGTAGCTGAAATCGACATATTTTCCGTGGTTTCACTTTTGTTTGCGTACGTGATTACGAAATGTTGGTGTATTTGTTTGGCTTATACTTTGTATTTGTATGGATTTAAGCAGCGGGGTGGCTCAGTGGTAGGGTGCTGAGTTGCCGTGCCGAATATCCTGGGTATAAATCCCACTCGCTGGCAGAATTTTATTTAAACTGTTTGCGGCCGTAGATGGATTCTGTGGGATCTAGGACTATCCTTGGGCTCTCCCAGCCTGTATAAAATATAGGGGGAAAATGGCGATTGAGCGTGATCCAGGACAAATCACCTCTCGGCACAACCGTTGTTTTGGAAACAGTACGGTCTCTACCATGTACTGAACCTTAGATCCTGCATGCGTTGTAGTGTTTTTTTTCAGGATAGTTGGTTGAATAGTTCGGTATATAATAGGTGATTCTTTACTATCTGATAGAACTAGTGTCATAAGCATACGTACGGTATGGTAGATTACTTAGATACAATGGTTTGAGATATCAGTTGATTATACCGCGGAAGGAATGGTACCCAGAATGAATATAATACCTTGAGGAACTCCATGTGCCTATGATATGGAGAATTAAAAGGTACAATACTTTTATCGATAGCTGTAAGAATGTTGAGGGAAGGAATTTACGATGTAAATCAATGTTCAACTGTTCTTTACGCTTTTTAAACTCACTCAAACCTTTATATTATAATAAATAACGAAACATGAATGTTTTTAAAATAATTTTTATCAAATTAAATTGTTGATTGTTTCGTTTAACATCACTTTCAGCTCCAATAGCTAATTGGAAGATGCAAGAATGGAAGCCCTAAATTTTGCTTTAGGATAGGGATTTTTAACGAGTAACTGACATCGTCCCTTCCGAAGGATGGCTTGACCAAGGATTTTTTAAAGTGAGTAATAATAATTTTAAAAAATCCTTTAAAAGGCCACCTGACGGGCTGCAAAATTAAATTGGTTTTTATTGATTAAATTGCTAATTATTATATATATATATATATATATATTTCAGTTAGTGTGAACACATTTTTATTTCAGTCTTGGGTCTTTAACAGTTTTTTTCGTAAATATTAAATAAGTAAAGTAAAATAACTTAATATAAAGTATTAAGCCTCTACCACTACAACCCATTAAGGGTATTGGGTTCAGTACATGGTAGAAGACTACTGTTTCTAGGACAATGATTGTAAATAAAGATGATTTGTCGGATATCAAGCTCAACCCAATTTTTGGCACCCACTATATAGAGGCTGGGTGAGCCCCAGTAGGGTCTGTAGATCTCTCAGTGTCAATGCGTGGCTGTAAACAGGTTAAATAACTTATCTATCGTAATTGGATTTTGATACCGGAATCTTCAGAAGAGCAAGCAATCTACACAAAATTAAGTATAAAAATAAAATTATGAATCGCAAAAATATAGATTAAAATATAAAATCAAATAATATTAGTTTAATATGAGGAAGAAAATGGCCCGGATGGAGGTCAGAGAAAATTCTCTTAAATAAGGCTATAGGTCTTCTTCAGGGTAAAAATAAAAAGTAAATGCTTTTAGTAGGGTCAAGGGTTGGGAGTTAACTACTGTAACTCCCTTGGTACCAACGGAGTTAACTTTCAGCCCTAGACCTCATTATAGGCCCTGAAGAAGACCTGCAATGTGGTTCGAAACGTTGGCTTTAAAACCAATAGTTCTCCTTATTTAAGAAAGTTTTTTCTGACTTTCCAGACCAGTTTCTCCCTCTAAATATAAGATGTATTTAAGTTTTAAAATAAAATAAAATTATTGGTATAAGCTCAATAATAAATAAAATCAGTAATTTGCTCTTTAAAATCGAACAGCCTGCATATTTATTTATCACTATTTTATATATTAGCCATGATGATCTAGGAACGTATCCTTCATATCGTATTATCACTTTCACATATCGCATGCTTTCAAGTTTAATACATAATGTATCACATCAATCGTAAGTTGTATTCAAGCAACAATGTACCAACTTTTTTTTACATAAGAACTAAAAGAGAAATCCAAACTGCAGGGCCAGCCAATTCACTTGCTCGTTTTGCTTTTTAAAATGTAGATTTGTCCATTGTCGGAATTTCACTTAGAATTACTTTAGTAATGTTAAGAAAAAAAACCAGTTCTTCCTCTATTTTATTTCAAGTTCGTAGAGAAACCGCTGGTAGCGTTTCTCGTGACATATGCGACTTTATATGAACTTTCTTTGTAACTACTTCGAGATTGCCTTTGTCGGAAATGAGTGAAACTTTCTTGTGTCGGCAAGGTTATAGAATTTCCAAGCTTTAATTTGTTAGGTTCTTAATTTTATTTTCTAGTTTTGCTGCTATTAAACGTTTTAATAAGTATTTAAGAACTTATCAAACTTATTTATATAAACAACTCACGCTTTGGTATTTTTTTAAGTTTTATGTAGGGGATTTTAATTTATTACAGTTCATGGTATCTCCGATGGTTGTCGCTTCGATTTGAGTTATTGTTTTAACTGTTTGTTCGTTTCATTTATTCATCATCTATTTATAGTAATTAATCATTAAGTATAATTATGTGATAAATACAAGGAGGCTGTATTCCAGCATACTCTTACCAAATTAGGGTATCTGTTCCGCAAGTTGTAGCTTCGAGTTGAGTAACAACAAGTTTTAAATGTTTATGCGTTTCATTTTTAATATTTTCTAAAAAAAATATTATCATGAGCTTTATTATGTAAAATATAATTTAATTATGAGAAATGAGTAGATTTCGGTCACTACTTCATCAAGAAATAAAAGTTTCGAAGTATAGATGAAGTATGATGATTTTCAAATTTAAAATTTAAAAATTAATAAAACCAATAACTAATAAAATAAAATAAATTATAATAATATAGAATGACGTTAGTCAACAAGATCCAAATTAAATAAATGATCAAAGAACATTCTTTCTCGATGATGTATGTTTGTCGAAACGTTATTTCTAGATGAATTACCGAAATCCACTCATCGCCCATAATTACATTCTCTTTTCCATACTAAAGCTCATGATAACTTGTATTTTTGGGAAAATATTAAAAGGGATACGAATGAAAAGCTACTATGATGTGACTCAACTGGAAATTACAACAATCTCGGAATAATTACTCATTCCAGATTCATTAATGATTATTATCTATGCTAAGCGCTTATATTGTAATTAAATAATTTTAAGGTAGTCAGTTATAATAACAACAATAAACGGTTCTTCCAAAGGGTTATTTTAAAAAGAATCCCCTAAATAAAAAAAAATGTTTGAGATATCATCGATATTCTTATTATAATATATAACATAGATTATATCAATGTTATATATTTATTGATTATGTAAAAGTAAACTTGTTCCTATGGATGCTGGATCAATTTAGTACTTGGGTATTTAACACAAACAACACTTGCGAACTAAAATGCATATAATAAGACTCAGACGTGGAGTGAACAACACCACAACAACTGTAAAAACTGTAACCTTAGAGGTGATAACAATATTTGAAACATATGAATATATAACATTAAATGTGCTTGAAGTAATGGGTAAAAACATTAAAAAAGAATAATAAATATCATTATATACTATAATAATAATAATGATAAATATCATACATTATATACAAAATAGTTTGATGTCCATAGAGGCTATAAATGATCAGTGGAACACCCAAAAACTTACTACTAACATTAAATATTGATTATCATTTATTTAATTTATTGTTTGTATAAATAAGAATATTCTATTTATATTAAGTATATGTTTACATTTACCACTACAACCATGAAGGATCTTGGGTTCAGTACGTATAGAAACTGTACAGTTACTTAGACAACGGTTGTGCAGGGAGTTGATTTGTCCTAGATCACACAAACTGCCAGATTCCCTCCCTATTTTGGGTACCCACTTTATAGGCCTTACAGGGTCTTAGATCCCATTGGATCCATCTCCATCTGTTGACAGATTAAATAAAAGTCTGCCAGCACCGGGAATCGAACCCAGTGCTTTCGGTACGGCAACTCAGCGCTCTACCACTGAGCCAATCCGCCGTCCATATAAGTCCAATATACTAAAGAAAATGCATTTCAATGATCATCGAACATGTCTTTGTTCTTTTTAATTTCTATTACAACGCTTTAGGGAGCGGGGGAGTTCATTTAGTAGAGCGCTGAGTTGCTGAGCTGAATGAGACAAAATTATTTTATTCACAAGTTCATAGTTGTGAATAAAATATGAATACTGATGAAAACTGTTCCAGAATTTAATATTAAATTATTTTTATTAAACATTTTTCCCGTGAAGTACGTTCTCATTAAAACGGTTCCTCGAATTTTATGGAACACAGTTTGATAAAAAGATAAATTGCCCGTGACAAACATTGTAAGCCCTTGGAAAATTATTTATTTATTTCATTTATAAAAAAATCAATGCAACTCTAAAAACAAATTAATAATTCAATGTATTTTCAACGGAACTTCCTCATATCATTTCATATCATCATCAATAACTAATATCATTTGGAACCCGCAGTATATTAACCAAAATTAAAAGAGGAAAAATACAGCTAGAAGACAAGGGAAGTAGAAAACAAACACTCAAAATATTAAATTGAGCGAAGATTCTACTCTTGAAGCTGGCAATGAAGGGAGATAAATAATAATAAATACAAAATAATAGAATGAAGGAAACTTGGCAAATAAATATAGATAATTTTCTGCCTCGCACTTTCTATGAATAAAATAAAATCTGTATTCTAGGAGATTTTTCTATTTCTATCGAGTAATTAAAAAAAATAATATATTCTTTCTATCTGGTAGATGTTATTGTATGTACAGTATAAGAATTTAAAAAAATCTGTATTCTAAGAGATTTTTCTAATTCTAATGACTAATTTAAAAAATATATATATATTTTTTCTATCTGGTAGATATTATTGTATGTACAGTATAAGAATTTTAAAAAATCTGTAATCTGAGAGATTTTTCTATTTCTATTGAGTAATTTAAAAAAATAATATATTCTTTCTATCTGGTAGATGTTATTGTATGTACAGTATAAGAATTAAAAAAAATCTGTATTCTAAGAGATTTTTCTAATTCTAATGACTAATTTAAAAAATATATATATATTTTTTCTATCTGGTAGATATTATTGTATGTACAGTATAAGAATTTTAAAAAATCTGTAATCTGAGAGATTTTTCTATTTCTATTGAGTAATTTAAAAAAATAATATATTCTTTCTATCTGGTAGATGTTATTGTATGTACAGTATAAGAATTTAAAAAAATCTGTATTCTAAGAGATTTTTCTAATTCTAATGACTAATTTAAAAAAAAATATATATATTTTTTCTATCTGGTAGATATTATTGTATGTACAGTATAAGAATTTTAAAAAATCTGTAATCTGAGAGATTTTTCTATTTCTATTGAGTAATTTAAAAAACATAATATATTTTTTCTATCTGGTAGATTTAATTGATATTATTCATAAAATTGATTTATTGTGTATCGAGTTTTTTTATCTATCGAGTTTTTAAAAATATTTGTTGCAATACCTTTGTCTTCCATGATCGGTATATGCAGAACATCTCACATCAACAGATTCATCAATCAGAAACAGCAACCATCCTCCAAGACGTTCATTAAAAAGTGGGTTTCCCGTTTATGTTTTTTTTTAATACTTATTTTGGTCTGTTGGTGTGAGTTGTGCTACATTTGGTTGTTCTGATGATGCCCGAATTGAAGAAATATTGGCTGGTTAGTTTTGTCGAGTATTGTTGAGACTTAAGGGTTTGTTTTTTTTTGTTGTTTTTTCTTAACTCCATTCTAATAACAGGGCAATATAAGATTGTTACCTTCATAGATAAGAAGTTTGTCAACTAAAACCTAACATTGACTAGTTAATTCCCTCCCTCAGTATATTAGAGACTTTTTATTTGGATTTTTCCAATTGCATTGTAGTAATTATGATGATGATTTGTATTATGTAGCGTTCTGGCCAGATATATATTATGTTTCTTTTTTTGTTCATGCTTGTTATTCAAATGAGACTGACTTAAGTCCCAGAATGGAGTTGTTCTTCTATTATAATACTGGTAGCATAATTTAGTAAGTCTTTTATATCCGATTTTGTACTTTTTTTGTACTTTTTCTGAAGATGGTGTTTTCGATTTTTCGATCAATAGATCTGATACAATACCTGAGTAACTTACAATATCAACGAAAAATCTTATTTTATTTCTTCTTGTTGATCTCGAAGTGACATACCCGCGGAGATTATACAGAGACAGAATGACATAAACCTCTTTACCGTCCTTGCTGTTGGAAGAGAAAGTCGCAGATCTCCCCACCTCCGGGTTGCCCCCTTTAAACCGCAGTTTAGTCCTGTTCTCGTCTAATAATGGCAGATTCTGTCTTAGTTCTTGCTGCGGTCTTCAGAGAATAGCTGTCTAGTCTCTTCTGGAGGTATTATACTAAAATTGTATGCTTTCTCTTGTGGATTAGGGGCTACCGAAGAGGTATAGTTTGAACCTGAAGAACCTAGGATCATTGTAAAAAAAAAAAAAATGACACTCTAAACTAAATATTCCGAAATAGTTAAGCTATTGCACTTATATGACAGTCAAAATACTTACTTTGTATATATAATTAATTATTACTACGGATTAGAGTTGAGTGCTTTATGGATTATCACTGCTAGAGCGCTGAGTTGCCGTATCGTAGGTCTTGGGTTCAAATCCCGCTCGCTGGCAGACTTTATTTAATCTGTTAGCGGCTGTAGATGGATCCTATAGGATCTAGGTCCCTTCTGGGGCCCAGCCATCCTCAAAATAAGACGGTTGAGCGTGATCTAGGACAAATCACCTCCCTGCACAACTGTTGTCCAAGAAACAGTATAGTCTCCACCAAGTACTGAATCCAAGAACCATGGGTTGTATTGGTACTGATTTTTTAAAAATTATTTTTACAGCCCCGTAGTGCTAAAGTGCCATTGTCAGGACTTGGCTTGAAATAATTATTGCTTATATTAAAAATCCATTTCAAGCAAGAAACTACGAGAATGACACAACTCCGCTTCCCTCAATACAATTAATTCAATCTGGACAAAATTCGACTTAACAAACTATTCCACCGCTGTTGAAGTTATTAAAACAAAGATTTACAATAGCTGCAATCGCTTGTAATTTATTATAATTTGTTATTCTATTTAACATAAATTTCTACGAGAGATATACCCTCTCATATTATGGTTTATATCTCAGAAACCATTTCTTTCGGATAGTATTGAATATTTTAATTATGAAGAAGTACACAATTAAAGATATATGTTTTGTAAATTAATCATTAAGAGGAAAACTTTTAAGAATTTTGAGTATTGGTTCGTTTTTCTTTGTTCTTTGTCATGTTGATAAAAAATCGTTACTATACATATATACATATACACTAAAACTATAGTAATAATTGCAATATTGATATTAATTAATATATACATTTTATATTAATTGTTTTATATTAATTAATATATTAACTTAACGTTAATTATTTGAATCCATTGAAATTAAATACACCATAACTGACACTAATTTATATTCGAATTTTATTCTATTTCTATTACACTTGAATTGTTAATTTTTTTTCTGTTCATTTGAAGAGGTTCGTTCATTTTTTTTATTTCACTATTTATTTATTTCAGTTATTTTTTTTAGTAAACACATTCTTTGGCCATATAGAAACTTGATAGGTTTAATTAGAGTGTTCATAAATTAAATGATTCTTTTATGAAAATTGATAATTAGATATAGGGAAAACATGGAAATGTATTATATATTTGTGAATTATTATTTATATTGTAAAATATTTCTCGATGGTCAGGATTCATAGAAAAAAAGGATTAAAATAAATAATTTAACTTATAAAGATAAAATTAAGTTTATCAGTGAAAGTTAAACACGATTTTATTTTTATCTTTTACCCTTATTGATATCAACAGTGTTTTTCTCTGTTTAATTTTTTTTTATTCCACTTCAAACCGTTTATTTATTGATGTATTATTATAATAATTTTTTTAAAAGTTTAACAGATTTTTTTTCAAAATTAACAACATAATTTTGAATTTGTAGGTATGCTTATCTTAGTAATTGTATATTTATGTGTATCAATTCGCTTTACGATAAATATCTGTTAAAATTTTGTTGCTGAATTTTTTCAATATTTTTATAAAATAGGATGTTGATAGTTGGGGGTGCAGTCAAGAAAACACGCAAAAATAGGTGAAACTATTTTATTTTTTTTATTTATTTTTATTTTTTTTTTTTTTTATTTTTTTTTTTTTTTATTTTTATAAAATATTTAGTATGAGTAAAAAATTAATGAGAATTCTCTTGAGAGTCCACAATTTTTATTTGTAGTATGTATTTAATTTACGATTCTTAAAACCGTCCATTTCATATAATTTTAATATACCATTTAATTATTATTACCCTTTACTTAGAAATTAGTAATTAATTTTTGAAAATTAAATAAAAGAAACCCTTCATTTCCTTCTTTATTTATTTCATATTTTTTTAAAACATTATTTGTATTTTTTTAAGAATTATTAATGTTTAATTTGTAATAAATAAATGTTTTTTGTTGCAAATTATTTATAAATGTGATCATTCGGGTGTTAAAAGGATCGTTCGTTTTTCAGTTGCCAAAAATGATTTCTGTTCTATCAAAAATTAATGAGAATTACAGGGAAAATTTTTTAGGTGAGATTTTTAAAGTAGTAATATTCAGAATATTTATAGTAAGTTTAATCCTATAAATAAACTAAAGTTTCAAACCTACTAATAATATGTCATTATTAATTTATTAAATTATTTCAATTGTTTATTAGAAAGGAATAACCAGTGATGGAATAAACGTATTGGGATGAGTAGGCAGCAATGATTGTGGGAATTGAAAGAGTACTGAAATCGAGTAATTATCAAATTCACGCCAATTACATTACACTAATCATATAACACCATTAAAATTTAACTTCGATAATATTCCTATTAAGTGCACGCATGCCTGTTCGCCCCATTAATATTTATGTACTTACATTGATTTTAAATCCATTCAGTACAGTATATTATCGGTAATTTATTTTTGAATTAAAGGTAACTAAAAGAAACTTCATTTTGGCATTCGGTTTTGGTTTACAGAAACATTATGCTATTTTTTTAAAGCTTTTAAGTACGAATTTAATTAATTTATTAATAAAAATAATTTCATTGTAATAAAAATGCTGTGATCATATTCATCAGTTTTTCCCCTTTGTAGCCAAATAATATAATACAATTATTAAACATTTTAGTCGTACCCTTCTAGTTTTTAAATTAAAATTTGGAAGAATAGAATGTGAATCTCTACGATGTACTGAACTCCCAGGATTCTTCAGTAGTCGCAGTTGTACAGATTTTTTTTTTGTACCAGTCTTAACAATGTTGGTGACCTGTATCAACTAAATATACTATCGTCACGGTACATAGGATCGGTGAAGAAAATGGATTTGTCTGGCTTTGATACGACCCCTGGTAGCTCAGTGGTTAGAGCACTGCACTAGAGATTCAGACGGGTTCGAATCCCGACCAGGACAAATCTTTTCTCTTCAAAATAAAAATATTTAAAAATATTATAGTCACCTTCATTATAAGACTTAAGTTCCATTTATTTATTGGCACATTCCATACTACAGTATACTATGTGCCTTATAATTATTTTTTTACAATAATAATTAACAACATATGTGATAATTAAAATATATAAAAAAACATTATTACTTATATCCTGTTACAATTAACAAACATTATATAAATGAGTATCTGTGTTTTACAATGTATATATATTGTTGAATAGATGTCAACTTTTCAAAATCTATTCTGTGAATGAATTTAATGAATTCCGACCGATATAATACATTTAAATGAATTACATATTTCGTGTTCAGATACTGGCCAGTCATTCCCTCTTAATATTATAGAAATTAATAATTTTTAGATATTTCCCTTTCGTACATTAGGCAGTCATAAATTATATGTTTGAATGCCTGTTCTTCTTTGTCTATTGAACAAGTATTGTCATTGACTTATCTGAAATCTGTGTAAGCATGATTTGGTATGGCCATGGTCAGTTAAACCTGTGTTTGTAATTTGTGGATTTTATTATTTTGTTTTTATTGGTTGCCAGTTTTGTAAAAAACCTGTCCAAACTTATCATTGGTTTTTTATTTTCTGGAATGTTTTATTTGGTACTCTTTCACTTCTAACACATTCAATAAAAACTGTGGCCTTCGAAAATTCTTGGAAAGAAGAATTATTACCCTAGGGTAACAAGGATATGCGACAACCGTATATACATTTAAAAATCTATTCTATATGGATATTATTTATAAATAAAATCTTGGATGATGAGACAAAAAAATTGTGGTGGACATCCTATCGTGTTATACGAGGTATATCCATCCCTAGACTTCAGGTGTACTTTTCCTAAATCTAATCCTGAATTGTATCACTGAAATCTATCGGTTGATCTTACATTTTTTCTGTTTTATATATATATATATATATATATAAAACAGAAAATATATATATATATATATATATATATATATATATATATTATATCTTTTTTTTTATGCAACAATAAATGTTTGCTTAACCCCTTAAAGGATGCCGAAGACGCTGATGACTCTGGTCTAAGTAGCAATCCAGACATCCTGCTCCGAACTGCCAATTCTGACGGCACAATGACAATCTTCCAAGTCTTTTGTGGACTATGACTGGCTATAACGGTTTGACCCGAGATATTGTCATGACCTTAATTGACTTTATAGAGCCGATAATAGTAGATCGCCCTTCTTGTATATTCAGATAAATAAGTAGATCGCCCTTCTTATATATCCAGATACATAAACTGCGAAACTATTTGGAACATTAGGATTACCTAAATAAATAGGGTAAAGGGCAGGTAGCTTAAATGTCCCTTAGGATCGGTACCTTTACCCTTAAGATACAGGACAGAAATATAATTGAACTTGTAACTATGATACATAGGTGCACATTCAGATACATAGGTAGACAGGCCTTCTTCCACATTCAGATACATAAGTAGATAGCCTTTCTCATATATTAAGATACATAAGCAGCTCCGAACTCTGCGTCAGTAGCCATAAAGCAAAACCTAAACTTTCCCAATTAGTCACAGGTTAATGATTTTAATTATTCCTATTGACAGCCTGGTTAGCCCGCCTCTGGCCTGGATACAGTTTCATTAAATTTAAACTGCATCCTTACAACTGTAACAATTAAAACTACCAGACGATATCTGAACTGTCTATCAAGTGGTAAATTAATATGTCTTGAAGAAATGTTCTAATATAATCTACATCATTCTTACTTTCACTTATGATATGGCTCGTTTCTTATGAATTGTCCGTTTTAAAAGGAAAGCCTATTTGTAAACGAAATAATTTTATTCAAGATATTTTCTGTACATTTTTATTACGTAATCAAATTTTTAATTCCAGAACTGAAAAATTCAGAGGTTTGTGATGACGCAAAATATAAAAATGTTGTTGATTTGAGAATCATTTTCAAAAATTTTACCCTTAAGGAAGTTGCCTAAATTTCTGAACAGATGGAAGTCAGTTGAAGATAAGTTTGGATGTGGGAAGACTTCGTAACCCAGCTCGTTTAGTTTCTTCAATTTCTGTCGTGTAAGAGTATAGGTCCCTTCCTACTAACCAATGCAGGTTGTTTTTTCATAATTTTTTGTTGCATTATTTCAATATCCCAGCAGCACGATGGGGATATGATGGTTTAAATTCAGGGTGGATAGGAGACATGATTTATTTATGTATTAATATGTGTCACCAGAAAATTTCTCAAACAAACTGTGAATGGTCTGTTCATTACAACACCCTACCCGGAACGCGTTGGTGATGTTTCTTGCAGCTTAAAAAGGTTAAACTCATTATAAAAATATAAGAATATCGCCTATTTTCATGGTCATATTTGTATCAAGAACTTGGTTGACGCAAGTGTCGGATTAAAGTGCGCAATACTTACCAAAGCTATTGCTCTCGTGTGGGTTGGTGTTCGGCACGCATAAATATAAATATATTTTTTATTACTATAAAAAAATGGTGCCTATTCGAGCATATTTCACGACTTTCCCGTTTAGCACAAATTATTCGATTAAAACCCGGTTAACCAGAGTTATAACCTACTTTATTGTTATTATAATGGAGTTTTCTTCTTTAATTATTCTCTTTTGTAAAATTTGTTATAAAATATTAATTGTTTTCTTTCTTTGTAATTATTGTTATCTTCTTTAAACATTTTTATTTATTTTAATTTTTTATTGGTAGCTAACTCAAAATGTATTTTATTTAGTTTAAGTAAATAAATTGTAATTTTATTTTACTCTAAGACATTATAGCTCATATTTTTTTTTTGTATTATTATTCTGAAGGAACTTGTCCCAAAATAAAGACTTTAATATTACATACGTTTTCAATTCGAGAAAAAATTATTTACTCGTAAAATAATATTTTTTTTTTAAACAAATTTGTTGTATTCTTACATAATACGACACTTGCCAACTACATAACATGTATTATAAATAGCAGAGAAGCCATTTCCCCTTCAGAACTGGCTTCTCTTTAGGAAACAAATCGAATCAAAAAAGGCATTTACGAAATCTCCACAATCCCATTCGGTGTATTTAATTGTGCTTTTATGGTTGCTATTTCATAAGTTTTAACTTCTATGTTAGTAAAATAATCTGGCCTGTGATTCTGTTACCCATTAGTACTTATATACGAAGACTTCAGATTACACTTCACTGCTTACAATCTTTTTTTTCTCACATAAATAAATCTTTCATCACAATAAAAGGACCTATCGTGGCTGTTATTATATGATATGTGTTTTTATGTAATACAAAAATAAGATAACACATAACGAAAAGGAGGGAGAGAAGGAAAGATATGCTTGATAAATAAATAAAAATACTTATCCAGCTATGAGACTTATATATAAATTGATTTTAAAAGGCATAATATTTTTAATGAGAAAGATACAGGAAAAACTTTCCCAAAACTCAACTCAACTGGAAACTCAACTGGAAGCGACAACCTGTGGAATAATTACCAACTATTTAACCATTATATATTATCAAAATGCATTTTTTTTTAATCATAAGCACATAACATACTTAAACATTATAAATATATTTTTATACCTGATGTTGAAATAATTCACAACAGGAGAAGTAGGTAGCCAAAAGAGGAAACACGGTCAGCCATAGCAGTTGTGTAGTGCTCACTGTTACGGTCAGGTGAACACGACGTCCATTAACGTACGGAAACTCACTAAACAATGTCATGGAAGATGTTTCATTCATGCGTTCCCTAAAACTGCCATAATTCTCGAAGAAAATGACCATTTCTTATTTTTAATTTTACACTGAATCCCTGTCCTCCAGTATCCTTAAATAATACCCCACTGATTCCTGTAGAATAGATCTTGTAATTAGGACTACATCTTGATCAACGTTTAACTTGGAATCCTCATACCCAACTGAAGCAAGAGTAACTGCTCGACGTTTCAGGCTACTTCAACACTTACTAGACAAACGCTCTAAGCTTCCAATTAATTACAAAAGAATCATATACATGAACATTAAAGCTCACGAAGTAGAGCTTTGGGGCTTCGCTAATCCACCAACGTCCTCTCGTATCCAATCCATACAACCCTGTGGTGATGGGCCTTTAGTGATCTACAGACCATCCAGTGGCTCACTCAACCTCTGTAATCTTGGTACTATCAGTTCGGAAATAAACCTGACGGGTAAGCGTTACCTCGTCCAAATCACCTTCCTGCACAGCCGTTGTCCTAGAAACTGTACAGTCTCTACCTTGGACTGAACCCAAGACCCTTCATGAGTAGTAGTGGTAAAGTTTTTTTTATACCAATGAACTAGTAAGGTAGAACTTTTTTTTTACTTCATTTTATGCTTTTCACCTGGTTTATTCAGCATTTTATCTACCTTAAACTTTTTAGTTACATTCGGATATTATTTTAAAAAAAACCAAAAAAAAAAAAATCTCTTAATTGGTACAGTAAAACCTGTCCATGGATTGTAGTGGTACAGTTTTTTTTTTTATATGGAACCAAAGTGGGTTAAATTCAATAATACTATTTTGTCGTTATATTATCTAAAAGGACTACTTGGAAATTACTACTTTACATTCATTTAGTACAAAAGTATCGATTTATTTATTTCTCAAGCTGTTTTAAGGATGTAAGTGGCACCGATTCTGTCTTACTTCCTGCAGTGGTGTAAGCTATCGGTTAGATTCGCTTGCTTCTTCTTCTACTTCCTCTAATTGGTCTAAACAGATATCGACTCTACCAGGAATCGATTCTTTTCTTCTGTGAGAGAAGAATTATCGATTAGTTAAGAGTTACCGGTTCTTATGAGTTCGCACCATTGTCTCCTAACGGAGTAGCCGATTCTGGGGCGTCACGTTCAATGACCAGCTGGAATGGACATTCCTTCGCCAAAAATTATCGAAAGGAACAGAAACTTATTATGCAACTAATTGTTTGCATTAATTAATCAGTTATATTTAAATTATAATATAATATAAAAATTAATTTCATATCTGGATCAGGGGATACCTATCTATGTCTACCTGGATACCTAAAAGGGATACCCGTCCCTAAAACAATCTTACTTCTTTTATTGTTAATATTTTCTATCTCGTTTATATATAAAATAATTAACAAATTTTACTAAAGTTGTATTCTTAGTAAAAAAATCTTTCGACTTGACAACAATTTTTTTAATCCTTCTTAAGAAAATAAATTTTGATTAAAATTGATCAATATATTCCAATTTAATATTAAGGTATATTTATCCTATTGATATAACAATAGTTTTATTGTTATTCTCTACATAAGTTGTGTCGTGTAGTGTTTTGTCTCTTGCTTTCTGTTCCACCACATGTTGGGTCTTGTGGCTGCGTCAGCTGAATTCTCATGGACATATGGTCTACAAGGTTGTTGCAGTACCCAATCCTTTCATAAAGTCTTATTTATTTTTTTGCAAATTTGGTGTATGCAGTTATACGTAATTATTTAATTAATTTTAAGTCGTTTTAGCTAAATCAATTAAACGTTAATAAAATAATTGTATATCTAAACCAATCCAGGCACGAACGAGGTTTGATAAGGGAAAAAATAGTAATAAAAGACGTAGTAATGATAATAAATTATAAAATAGTAAATTATATTATATCTTTAATTATAATAAAAGGCATTCATTTTATAGACACCTTTATAGAATGGATCCTAGACGAATTTAGAAGATTTTTCTATTGTATGAAAAAGCTATAATTAAAGAATTAAAAATTAAAAACTGAGAAAGAAAAAAAAAGGAAGGATGAAGGAGATTTGGGAGCTGAGGATACAGACAAGAAGTAGAGAGTTGAAAAAACGTAGATAATTGCAGTTTGTTCGGGAGAAAAAATATGCTTAGTGAACATAAAGGTTCGATGCCGATATCACCATTTCCTGCATACACACTTTCTTCTTATTAATACTCTGTATTACTCATACTAAAATTCGTTAGATCGCCCTCAATGCAATCCTCCCATCTACGCCACGCTCTACCCCTCGGAAATTTACCAATCGCTTAATTACTTCTTTAAATATTCATTAAAATGTCTATTTTATTTTAATACAAAGGCTATTGTACTGGCTTTTAAACGGCTCTAAAATCAATTTAACTGTTCAGAAATGGGGTTATTATTTAGAATTAAAATAGTCTGGTATTTCTCTTAAATTAACCAATCCTCTAGTTCGAAAGTATCTTACA
This sequence comes from Troilus luridus, assembly GCA_964056705.1. NCBI lineage: Eukaryota > Metazoa > Arthropoda > Insecta > Hemiptera > Pentatomidae > Troilus > Troilus luridus. Next base: position 43,389,641 of record OZ057417.1, on the reverse strand, counting down.
CTTTTATTAGAATAGAATAGAAAAGTAACTTTATTCTGCGACTAAGTCCCTTTAGAATAACAGATTTGAACAGGAAAAAAAAACGATAATATTTATCTGGCCAGAAGGCTAAATGTTACAAATCATAAAGCATGTAAAACATGACAGAAAACAATTAAAAAAGAAATATATAAACAAAAATAATAGTAAGTAAATAAACAGTACAGATCTTGACAGGATATTAAGCAATTAAAGAGAATAGATAAATCGATAGCTTTTGTTAGATGCATGAGCTAGCATGCAATAATTTCTTTACATGATGTACAGCTTTTCAAAAAGCAAAATTAAAAGAACTAAATTACACAATGAGTTCTTCTATACATTACATTCTAAGCAAATAACTAACCTGCTTAGAGACTATTCTTTTGGGAACCTAAGAGGTGTTGAAACAGCAAGGATTCAAATAATGATAGAGAGGGAGTATGACGGATATTAGGAGGGATTGAGTTCCACATTGTGGTGGAGCGGGCGAGAAAGGAACGTTCGAATGCTTTAGTTCTGTGTGAACGTATATAGAGATCAGAAAGGCGGGATCTTGTTTTATGGTGTTGAACTGAGGATTTGAATTGGAGGAGACTGTAGATATATGAAGGGTGTTGAGAGTGAATGGATTGGTATAAGAATGAACAGAGGAAATATTGTCTTCGGAAGAGCCACTTTAACTCATCATAGAGGTGGGAGACGCGCGATCGCTTCGGAGTACCAAGCACAAATCTTAGAGAGCAGTTCATTATTCTCTTTAATCTGTGTTCAAGCATTTTAGAGAGGCCTCCATATACCACGCTACAATAGTCAAAGTGGGGGAAGATGAGAGAAGATACGGGAAGTCTGGGAAGATTATATTATTATCATCATAAAATATCAATCTTAATAGAATTTAATTTTAATTTAGGGAATCGTATGTTTGATGTTCATTTAACATCACATTACGCTGCTATGGCTGATCGTATCGTACACAGTGGGAGCCCTCCCTATATTTAAAATAAGTACCTGACATCAAATAGACTCGGAAACCCCGTTTTACATCTCTTCCGAAGGACGACAAAACCAGAGTTTATGCCCGGCTACGAACCCGCGATGTTGGTAATAATAGGTTGTTATGCTAACGACTACATCACATGTCTCCCTTAAATAAGTAATTAAAATTTTTTCTTCCATCCTTTATTAAAATATAATTTAAAAAAATTGAAATTAATAAAATAGGAATTTTCAATATTCTATTTTATGTTTCCACTTTTTTTTGCCGCCGGTTTCTTAACAATTGAATAACAGTTTTATATAAATAATTCGGTCTCTATTTTCTTATTAAAAATAATAAGTATATATATACTCTATATTCATTATAAAAAATAATAAGTATATACATACTAAAGGAATCTACTTTTGTTTCAGGTACGTTCACGATTTATAGAAATAAGAGAAAATACATTTAATAAGTGAGTATGAGTTTATTCTGTTTAATGTTATTCCTTCGTTTTGTGTTTAATTTGAATATTTTTTTTAAATTTTATTATTTGTTGTATGTTTGTTTTATAGATAAATTCCAATTAATTACTAGGTCATTAATTCAATAATATAAGCATCTGCTATCACATATCCTATGGATGTCTTAAGTTTATATAAATAGATTAAAAAATAGCTGGGCGGTCACTGCGTATGTGTTATTTATAAGGCGAACAACAAGGCGGGTAAATATTCTCCTAGGCAACACATAAACAAATATAACTCTAAGCCAATTGTATGCTTCGATACGAAAAAATATTTTCTATTTTTCAAGTTATTAAAATAATATTAAGAACTATTTACCTAAATTATTCGAAAAATTTAAGCTTTGATCGATTTCCCAGATACAAATAATACAATATTTATATAAAGATACCCCACAAAATATATATACACGATTTATCTACTTCAGATAATAAATAATCTGGCATAAAATAAATTAAATAATTTGACAATTAAACTAAATAAGAAATTAATTTTTTTAAAAAGCTGTAACACTACAACCCATGTTGTATGTTTAACATTTCTTCGTAAGTTTATTGAATATTAAATTTAAAGTAGAATCTCATTATTGATCACCAAATCGAATAGCAGATAAATAAAAAAGTGTTAGGCATTTCTCCACGTGGATATTTTTTTAATTCTAAGATAGCAAGCACTACTACCCATGAAGTGTCTTGGGTTCAGTACACGGTAGGGACTGAAATGTTTCTTGGACAAAGGTTAAGCCAGGAGATTTGTCCCAAATCACGCTTAACCACCAGGTTTCCCTCCACTGTATAAAGGCTGGGTGTGCCCTGTTAGGGTCTGTAGAACTCACTAAATATTACCACTGTGTAATATGACAATTAATTTTCCGTCTATATATATATATATATATATATATATAAAACACAGGTCTGCAAAAAAAAACTTTTTTAAAAATTGTTTTGATGTAGTTAACTGATCTTTATGTAGTTTTTTTGCGCTGATTTCATTATTCAAAATGACATTGGTTTTTTTCTATCATGTAAGACTTGTACTTTTTTAGAAAAAGTTCAAAAAACGGAAAATTTTGGATTTGTTTTTATTATTTTAATATGAAGTAAAAGCAAAAAAAACAAACAACGATACATAGCTAAAATGAGAATAAAAGTGATGCACATGTGTTATAAAGTTATTAATAAGTCTTTTTAAAAACGTTTTCTTTTTCCATCAAACCTTTTTTCTTTCCTTTTTCGGCAGTGTTCTTGTGAATTTTCCCTTTTTAACATCTAACAGTAGTCTGCCATCATGTTGACATTCCATCGACCTTAATGGAAACGTTCTCCTTGGGACTTACAGCCCCAAGATTTTCTGGAAAGTAGTCCACATGTTGCAGCCCAACATTTTGTAGTTTTGTAACAATTCAGCGACCAAAGTTTTGTAGTTTAAGTCTTTTCTGTCTCCAAGAAAGCCTGTTACAACAAGTTTAAATGAATTCCAGGCATTTTTTCTTCCATTTCCATTCTTGTAACAAAGCTTTCATCTTTTAAAAGTTTTCTGATGTTAGGCCCAACAAAGACACCCTCTTTCAGCGGATATACCAGAAAACTGTTCACAAAGATACTTGAAACACTCTCCTTCCTTGGGCAATGCTTTCACAAACTGTTTCATTAGCCCCAATTTGATATGAAGTGGTGGAAGTAAGATGTTTTTAGGATGAACTAAACTTTGTCTTTCAACATTTTTAACTCCAGGAATAAGAGCCTTTCTGATTGGCCACGCCTGCTTGACATAGTGTTGTTTCCTGTCACGGCTATCCCATTCGCAGAGGAAACATGGAAACTTTGAGTAACCTCTTTGTTGACCTAGTAACATGGAAATAACTTTCAAATCCCCACAAATGGTCCATTTATGGTCAGAGTAGCCGAGCTTATTAAGAACAAACTCAAGATTTTCGTAGCATTCTTTCAAATGGACTGAGTCTCTAACAGGCACAGAAGCCTATCGGTTAAGAAGTATAGCTTTCAAACTACTTTTTGATGAATCAAATAAGAAATTTTCAGGTGAAATTTGTGACTTATCTAGGGGTGATGGAATTTGTTCACCATTTTTTCCCGTAATCAGCACAAGAATACTGTTAAACCCACTAGTTAAATATGCTACAATTTTTTAATCACAGACGTCTTTAATTGCTTGATTTCCGGCATATTCCAATAATATTTATATATTTTTAAGTATATTTATGGGGTTATTTATATTAGAAATATTCGTCTATACATATATTTTATACATTTATGTAATTTTATTAATAATTAGGTGATGGAGCTTATCTTTTTCTCATATACTGCTTAACTCCAAAATCATAGTTACCCAGACATGTGAAAAGAAAATACAAAATCTCTATAAATTGTTTAATAATTGTTATTTTGATTGTTCTGACAAATGGAGGTTCTCCTTGAGCGTTGATAATATCTGTGCAGAGGAGAGCCTAAGCATGAAGGTCTTGCTCATGGACCCCATTGTATCTCTTCGCGTGTATTGTACGACAACGCTGCGGGAAAGCGTGTTTCATTTATCAGCTACAAATTACAAATTTTAGATTATATTTTTTATTTATTGACATATATTATCAGAAATTTTCCTCTTGTTAGATCTTCAGTTTATTGTATAGTTAAGTTCCACTGATTCCTTTAGAACAGATCCGATACTTAAGACTACATCTAGACAAACGTTAAACTTTGAACCCTCATTCTACACTGTAACGACTAGAAACTCCTCGACGTTTGAGGCTACTGAAACACTGACTATACAAACGCTGTAAGCTCTCAATTAATTACAAAAGGCTCATATGCATGACAATCATAAGATCTATTTGGAGTAACTTGGAGCTCCACTAAGCCTTCGAATTCCTAAAATCCTCAATGCTTCTTACTTTGTTACGAATAAAGTAATCCATAATGACCTTAATGTCATTTGTTGCTGATTTGGTCCGAGCCCGATACCAGTCATTTCATGACAAACTCTATTTCCAAACAAAGCCACTTGTTTCAAACCTAGCTTCTTCTTTGATCCTCCATAATCCTCAGAGGCCTCTGAAAAGAAGATGGCCTTGAGGCCTTATAACATAAATAAGTTTTTGAGTACTACCAGTGGGTATTTTCTATAATTTCCTTGGCCATTATATATAATTTGTAATATTTACTTGTGGTATTATTTAATACTGTTGTAAATTCCAGTAAATAAATAAAAAAAATTACAAAATAATATCTAACGAAAAGAGCACTGTTTAATTTCCTTCCTCACTATTAAATGATAACTTATCTGTCAGTTAGAATTATTGTTTCTGGTATTTAAAATTAATTGTAGTTTATTGTTATTGAAATAGGAATTCCCCACTATTTTCCTCCCCATCCTTGTATCTTACACGACTGTGATCCAGTTCAATGTGTTTAAAACTTATGCAGATAGATAGATTGACGTAAAAGACTTAATATCTAATTAAGATCTACATATTTCCTCTGGCATTTGCGAAGCTCATATAATGGTTGAGAATTAAAAACCTCTCCGGTAGTTCTTTTGTATTTCACCTTAAATTTTTATTATTCCTCGAACAGTAAATAGGAATTCTTTTTTCTTATATTTTATTGCTTTATCGGGACCACAGGGTGCCTCAGTGGTACTACGCTCAGTCGCCGTGCCGATTGATGTACCGTGTATTGTGTTACTATATACACAGAATGCATTAAATTTTGTTTGATCATGAATTATTAATATTAGAACTTAAACTAAACATCGACGTTGATTTTTTAAGGAATTAAGCTCCCGAAAGTAAAAATAAGATATTGATTTATTTTGTGACGTAAATATCAGTTTGGTCAATACCATATGACGAATAATAATTGAAATGCTTCAAAAATGGACTGTTGATGACTCAAGCAGAAAGTACTGTCGTTTCAGGCTGTACACTGGCATTAGCCGATACATAAAACATCAATAATTAATTAATAAGAGTTTAACAACCATAATAAAAGCCCTGCTGAACATAATAATAAAGAATAACTTGTAAATAAAAAATATTATTTTTCAAGAAAAGTTTTCCTTCGTTCATGTAAAGTTAGCTAACCAGTCAATAGAAGAAGAAAACTCTAGTCGGTACATAGTTTAATTACAGTAAATCGATTATGCTATCCGTTAAAAGCCACGGATAGAACCTGTGAAACCTGCTGACCCTCCTGGGGCTCACCCAGCCTCTATAAAGTGGGTACACTTAATTGGTGGAAAACCTGACGGTTAAGCGTGATTATGGACAAATTACCTCTCTGTACAACCGTTTTCTTCAGTCTCTGTCATGTACTGAATCTAAGACCATTTATGGATTGTAGTGGTGGAGGCTATTTTTTTCTTTACTTTATGTATTTCCCCTTCTATACTCAGCCTACTAAACTTTATGGATTCCATTCAGTTATCATTTAATTATAAATTTAAAATTAAACCTCTTAATTTTTAGCCGTATTGTTGAACTATTTAGCAGATAAATTAAGTGTTAGGTATTTCTTCAGGCGGTTAGATGTTTCTATACGTATGTAGTTTTCTTTTTATTCTAATATACCACAATAATCCAAGAAAGGTATTGGGTTAAGCGCACTTTAGTGAATCTACTGTATCTAAGACAACATTTGTGCAGGGAGGTAATTTTCCCGCGATCACGCTTAACCTAGAGACTGAGTGAGTCCCAGTACGGTCTTCAGATCCCATAGCACTGATAATAAATTATTTAAGCGTGGTAACGGATTAAATAATTTTATCGGACACGACTGATAAATCTTATCTGATAAATTGATAAAAGATAAATTAAATTATTTAGAGATAAATAAAAACAATAGATAAGTTCATGAGGCACTGATAAATGAGATTGAGGTTGAAACTTAGACCTCACAGAATCATAAGAATACATTTTTAGTTAGTTATCTAAAATATAGTGATCCTGTCGATAAAACTGATAAAAAAACCCAGAAATAACCTATATTTCATTAAATTTAATTATAGTAATAACAATTGAATAGACGTAATTTATATTAATCGATTTAATTTAAACTTTAAATGGGTTATCTTTTATACATTTAATTATCAATTTAGAGGCAGATGAATTTATAAATAAATCACGAATAATGAACAAATTTATTAAATATTTTTATTATTAACTTTGTTGTGTTTTTTTTACTTATTAAAAATGTACGCCGTTTAATTTAACAATAATAAGAAAATATTTATTTTATGCAATGATATAGCGAAATTCTAAAAATAATGGAATCGTTTCATTGATTATTTAAATAATTCTCCATTTTATTTTCCTTAAAGTTTACTGAATTTGTTTTACTTTGTAAATATTTATAGTTATTTATCATGGCTATCGATTTAAGATGTGCGTACTATTACCTCCCGCAATCACCGATGGACTTGTGGTTTTGTCTCGAGAAAGCGGTAGGTTAGGTTTACGATATTGCCTCATTACTTTGATTATTCAACTGTTATGCAACGAAAAACAGTGCGTTGACTTGTTTATGTCATAAGTCTTAAGAGTTTCGGATCGATAAATGAATGAACTATTTGCCTATGAACTAAAAACTACTCCATAAAAAAAAAAAATATATATAAACAATAAAGAAACATATAATAATATCTCGTGGCTGTTTTGATGTTTGTAAAACAATTTTTCTTAAGATAGGTTTGTTGTTATTTTAATAGGTCATTGTCCTGTCTTCAGTATAAATCACTCATTACGCAATCAGTTTTATACGATTTTTTTGTCATTTCATCTTCAGTTTTTGAATCTATACCTAAAGAGCACAATTACTTATTTATTTAATTAATCAATTATTTAAAGTTCATACCACTACTTATTTCATTGCGTTTTGCGCACTATGAAATATAGAGCGGTTTCTCAAAAAGAGATCAAGAATCAAATTAAAGTTTAAGTATATAAGTTATGATTAAAGTATTATTATTTTTTTACTTTTATAAAAATTACTGTTACGTTTTACATTATTAATTTTTGCACAATTCATTGAAATAATAATATAACTGGGACTATTAGTAAAGGAAAATTTAAAAATTATTCTTTAAATTTTAAACGAGAATTTTTTGACCAAATTTGAGATATCTAACAAATTTCCTAGTAATATTAAAAAAATTAAAATTAATTTATTTGTTTAAAACATTCAGTAAAGGAATAATTTCGGTATGAATAGTTTTTATAATTAACAGTTTTTTACAGTTCTAAGATTTATCTTGATTATATTTAATAAAATTGATTATCTTTCTAAAAAAATATGTTTAAGTATATATGTACAGCCCCGGTAAATAAGTGGTTAAGTCGAATTTAATCCAGATTGCGTTAATTGTATTGTAGCGAAGCGGAGTCGTTTCATTCTTCTAGTATTTTAATTGAAATAACTCCAACTAAACCAACTGAGCTATCAGGGGTCGTATCCAAGTCAGAAAAATCCATTCTGTTCACCGATCCTATATCCCCGTGCTCTCGCAATTTTTGCGATGTATACACAGGGAAGAATATAGGATCGGTATATAGGAATATATAGGATATATATATATAGGAGTATAGGATCGGTGAAGAAAATGGAGTAGTTTGGCTTGGATACGAACACTGGTAGCTCAGTGGTTTAGAGCACTGCACCGGAGATGCAGACGTCCCGGGTTCGAATCCCGTCCAGGACAAATCTTTTCTCTTCAAAACAAACATATTTAAAAATTATCACCATCAAAATAACAATAAATTGAAATAAATTAAAAATTATGATATATTGAGAGGAAATCTGAACCCCTCCCACAAGAAAATTTTGGCTGTTAGGCAGTTTTATAATAATCATAATAATATATTTATTGAAAGAAATTTATGCAAAATGCCGTTGGGCACATAATATATTTGTGTTCTTTTGCAAACCTCCCCTAATGGATTCGCGTGGAAGCGTGAGAAACCTCTTAGTTCTATTTTTTTTAAAACCTGTACTACTACAATCCGTAAACGGGTCTGGGGTTCAGTACATGGTAGAGACTAGATCATCCGCCAGATTTTCCCTCCTTATTTTGGTTACCGACTTTATAGAGTCTGGGTGAACCCCAGGAGGATCCTATATCCCAGATGATTCATCTCAGGCTACTAACAGATTAAATAAAAGTCTTGCCAGCAGCGGGATTTGAACTAGGACTTTCGGCATGGCAACTCAGTGCCTAGTTTTATAACACAATAAAATTTAATTTAATATTTCTAGTCTGGAATGGGAGCAGAGTGTCTCAGTGGTAGAGCACTGAGTTGCCAAGCCGGAAATCCTGGTTCAAATCCAGCGGCGGGCAAGACTTTTATTTAGCCTTATTGTAGCCGGAGATGGATCATATGGGCTGGGTGAGCCCCAGGAGGGTCCTAGAACCCATATGATCCATCTCCGGCTACAAATAGGCTAAATAAAAGTCTTGCACGCCGCTGGATTTGAACCAGGATTTCCGGCTTGGCAACTCAGTGCTCTACCACTGAGACACTCTGCTCCCATTCCAGACTAGAAATATTAAATTAAATTTTATTGTGTTATAAAACTAGGCACTGAGTTGCCATGCCGAAAGTCCTGGTTCAAATCCCGCTGCTGGCAAGACTTTTATTTTTATTTTTTTAATATTTCCCACCCGTTAGTAAGATTAAAAAAACATCTTAACAATTAATGAATTAGTTGACCGGATCGTTTTTAGCCGCGTCTTTGGAATTTTGCCAAAGTCTGCTCGGGTTAAAGTCATCATGACGTGTTTGTTTTAAATTAGACTAAGGAAAAACACCTTTCAAAAAGTAATTATCTATGATTAAACTTGTGTCAGTATATTTATTTATTATATAAACGTTTATTATACCTGCAGAGCAAGGTCTGTCATTTTTCCTAATTTTGTATTAACCAGTTTATTATCTTTAAATTTTATAATATGACACATTCGATCAAGGGCTGATACTGATTATTATGACTATTTTAATAGTAAAAATTAATCTTCACACAGTAGAGCGGTAGAAGAGGGAAATATTTTGTTGATGATGATGACAAATTAATATATATGCCAGAAAATAATACTAAAATAACTTCTTTAATTATTAATTTATTAATATTTATTAACCATACTAAGCATTAATAATATTATTGGTTGTATACTTTTAGTTACTTGTCGAAATTATTTTTAGATAAAATAACACTTTTGATACAAGACATTTTATAATCGGGTATAACCCGAAAGCATCCCCACCATCGCATTGTTAATAATATAGAAATAAACATATAATATATGTATTCTTTCAGAGCATTCTCTAATTTATGTATGTCTTTTATGCACAAATAAATAATAAATAAATATTATATACTATTTCTACTTTTCTTCTACGCTACATTTAAATAATTTTCTCTTGATCCTTTCTCTTTTTTTCATATTTTGAATTTTTTTTTAAATCCATTAACTCACTTTTGTCTTTATTAATTAATAATGTACTATCATTAAAAAATTTATTTTACAGCTACATCCGTTCTTTCATTTTTTTCCTTTCGATTTTATTAATTTCAGTAAGTGGACTTTGTAATCTGTTAATACATTTTTAAAAAATACGTTGACCACTGTTCTCGGTATTTTCTTTAATAATAATAATTAATAAGCTGATATTTTATTTTTTTATTAATTGGCATTATAAAGTCACCCAACGGTCGGTATAAGTTTGATATTACCAATGATTTTGTTCCAAATAGAGAATTTATTGACCAATATGTCTGTCAGTGTTGAAGAATAAAGATTTATAAAAAAGTTTTTTGGAATCTCTATAGAAAAATAATTCAAATGTGAATTTTTTTGGAATCATTACAGAAAAGTCTAAATTAAAAAAACAAAATCATATTTATTAATTTATAAATATTTGGAAATTATAACCCCTCGTATAATAATCTGTAGCGTTTTAAAATAAAAAATACTGACTCAAAAATGCCTAAGACCAGTTTTTATTTTATTGATTATTATTATTTAATTTATTGTACATTTTACCATTCCCGGCATGGCTATTGTCTGTTATTATTTAATTAATAGCTAAATGTTTTATGGATTGTGCTGAAGGTACTATTGTTAATATTATTTTATTTAGAGACGATAAGAAATGTTGAAGCTTGAACAGTTTGTCTTTTCCCAGTTCTCTAGTTAAAGTTATAAAACTAGTATTTTATGAGAGATATAATGAAATAGTGATATAACATTAAATATTTAAGGAAATTATTTTTTAATTGCTTAGTTTTGTGTGATCAGAAACCGCCTCAGTAAATTTAATTAACGTAACATAGATATAAACGAACTTTTTATAACATGTATTTATTTATTTATTTATGTATGTGTATGAATATTATTTCTTTATTATTTTTTACTTCATTAAGGGAACAGGGTAACCCTGTGTTAAAGTGCTTTTTTTTCAATTAATTTAATGATTAAGTTTTTCTATATTTTTATTACAATTTTTGTCCTTATGTTTTAAAGTAAATTACTAAAATATAGGGGAAGAATATTTTTAAATGTTGTTCAACCTTCATGAACTCGAATTTTGTTTTTCTAATAGTGAGTATTTAACCATTTCCTATGCTATGTCACGTATCACGTGTGCCTGTGTATATTTTTCGAAACGTCCTCGCGTAGTTTCGTAAAACTCTTCGCAAATAGAATTCTGAATCATGCTGTGTTGAACCTTCATTAAATTTTCAGTTTATTTATTCCTGCGCATCTGTTTGTGGTATAGTGTCTTTGTAGCTGTCGAATCGTTGAATTTTTGTCAGGTAGTAAACACAGATTTTCCTATATCCATATTTTGTACTGCTTAATATTTGGCAGACCACTGAATTTTATTTTGTAAATTAATATTATTTATTCGGATCGGGGCCGAATGTCTCGGGGGGGGGGCTCAAATCTCGCTCACTGAACGACTTTTATTCAATCTGTTAAAGGCTGGAGATGGATCATATGAGATCAAGGACCCTCCTGTGACTCACCAAGCCTCTATAAAGTTCTTACCCAAAATAAGGGGGAGGGATTTGACGGCTGAGTATTATTTAGGACAAATCACCTTCCTACACAAACGTCATCTAAGAAACAGTTGAGTGTCTACCATGTACAGAGCCCTCATGGGTTGTAGTTACGAGGTATGAGTTTGTAGTATGTACAGGTTTTAGTAATATTTATAGATGAGAAAATGAGAATATATATATTATATATATACACACACAACAAAACGTATTGTTCAGACAATAATTCTAGCCAATTTCTAAAATTGGTGAACACAAATAGAACGTCTGGCGCCATTGCGCACGCAGGTATATTGTTTGGAAGTCCGCCATGATGTATCGGACCACATATTTATTTATAGCAGAAATAAATAAAGTTGATTTAATTTATGTAAATTTTAGGTTATAGTTGTTCTTATAATTTTTTTTTAATTTTAAAAGGAAACTTAATTTCATACACAAATATGGGTTATAATCCTATACCTCTACGACACATGAAGAGTCTTGGGTTCAGTACGTGGTAAAGACTGTACTGCTTCTAGGACAACGGTTGTGCAGATAGGTGATTTTTCCAGGATCACGCTCGTCCACCCGCCTCTCCCTTTTTGGGTATCCACTTTATTTATGGAAGCCCCAGGAGGGTCCTCTGATTGCAGGATGTCCACGCGTTGTGTCGTTAAAGTCCTTTCCGTCGTTATTCCGGCACTCCTTTTTGTGATTTATTGTCCAAGTAATTGTCGATAACAATTTGATTGTTATTAAAAGTTGGTGTTATTAAATACGAATTTTACACAGTTTTTAACATTCGGTAGAAACTCAGGAATTTAAAATGCACCTTCACTCCTACCATAACCTCCGGAACAGTGCAAATTGTTATTACTTCTTAAGATATACATCAGTAAGAGTGATAAGATGAATTCTTTTTTTTTTCTTCCAAGAAGAAAGTAGCTTATGTTCCGAGTCCACCGGAAGAGATGTACTGAAAGATATAGCAACAATGTTCCAGTCATCTGGCCTTGCATGAGAGGAAGAGATTCTTGTGTTCTTGAATAGTGAGGTCGGATCTCCAATGTTGAATAGTAGATCAAAGATCAAGCAGACAACTTGAGAATTTATAATTAGGATCAACATATTAATTACATACTTCATAACAATAAAGGTTAGCCTCCCGAAGGCCCTTATCGCAATCCTCCTAACTACGCCCACATTTTATCATATATCATCCAAATACGGCATTGTTCGAGTTTAGGATCAGTTTGTTGGAATATTATGTTCATACATAGTAATGGAGTTAGTACCGAATCCTAAGGTAAAATTTCTTTCAATATTTTTGTTCATTAGAGAATATTATGCAATTTTTTTAATAATATAATTGTACTCAATGTTCTTTCAATTCAGATCTAAACTCAACCTTATTGTTTTTTTTCCGCTGTACGTAAAACTTGCCCTGACAGATTATATAATTTGTTATCTGTGCGTGTACAAAGAGTGGCTTTATTTCCTTCAATTCCAGTCTCTGTCCTTCGTAACCTGAAATGAACTAGTCAAACGATTCAACAAGCTAATACATATCAAAAAACTTGTACCACTGAACTGGTCTGGGGTTCAGTACTTGATAGAGACTGTACTGTTTCAAGGACAACGGTTGTGCGGGGAGGTGATTTGGCGTGTATATAAAATTTTTATCCATTATTTTGGTTACCCACTTTATAGAGGCTGGGCGGCCCCGGGAGGGTCCCTAAATTCTGTAGGGTTCATCTTCGGCTGCTAACAGACTAAATAAGAGTCTTGCCTGCAGGGGGATTTGAGCCAGGATTCTCGGCCTGGCAACTCTGTGCTCTATCACTGAGCCACTCCGATATCTAATCCATCTTTAATGTATATCCACATACTTCAAACTATTAATTATTAAATTGCTCTTCTTTTATTTTCATTTCAGACATAAATACAACGGTAAGTTCATTTTTAATGAAATCTTGGAGAAGTTGCATTGTTAAATATGTATTTATGTGTTGGTGAATTTTTACATGCCATTTTCTTGTTGTGAATCGTTTAAATATTTTTAAGAAAACTTACACTCAGTTGAAGTGAAATCGAATAACCTAGATTTCAGAATAGCGACTTTCAGTTTACGTGCAGACTGTAAGGTTTTAATAAATGTTATTTAAAATCATATTTTTATCTCTTGTATGTGTTTGTATGTATATGAACATAAATATACCAGTAATCTAACCTACTAATATTCTTAATAACTTTATATATTATATAATTGTCATCGTAACTACATCACAGAACGCCAATACATTTCATCCCATACAATTTTTTTTCTTTTTTTTAATCGTACATAATTGAAGTAGAGTGAACTTTTATCAGTATTTCTCATTATTATTACTTTGTTAACTACTAATATATAAAAATTATTATTTCTATAAATTTATAAATAACGAAATTCTGTCCCTTTAAATCATAAAAACGTTATTATGATAAAGTTGTCAAAATTAGTTGGAAATTTTCTACTCTAATTCTGTATCATCGTTAAATTGTATAAGTTCGACATTAAAATTTCTATTAATTTAAAATTGGTGACTGACCAGTCTGTTCATAATGAATTTCTGAGATAGTATTAATTAGTTAAATTACATTTTATTACAAAAAAAAAACACAACAACAACAACAGAACTTCTATAGTGGCAAATACAAATACATAATTGTTTTAATGTAAAGATTATAATTATAAGAAATAAATGAGTTTTTAACTATATCAAACCATCTTGATAACATAATATAAATTATATGTTGTCAATTATTCGTCTGTTGAAGGCGGGAAATTAATTTTTTTTAATGTAAGGTGCTGGATTTCTGATCTTTAGGTTCCTAGCAAGAGACCGGCTGTGTCAGATAAATCATCTATTCTGTTAATACCCGTAAATCGATTCTGTGGGATCTAGATAATCTCTTCGGGATCACTCAGCCTCTATAAATTTGGTAAACCTGGTGTTTGAGCGTGATTTCGGATTAATCACCTTGTTGGGCTTAGAAACAGGATTGTCTCTACTGAGCCCTATACCAATTGTGGTACAGGTATATATATAATATATGTATATACACATTTAAATAAATAGATTTTTTATATGTATACATATACATACAGTTTTTTTAATTGAATAATTTAAATTGTTTTATTGTTAAAAATAGTCTTATACCATTTTTTTCTATTGTACTATAATTGTACTTTCGCGTCTAGAAAGTGCTTCCATGACTAAACATAACCATTCATAGAAGTAGAATGGAAATTATTTTTGACGTGTTGATTATAGGAAATGATTTTAGTTTTAAGACCCTGAGGCCTTACTGACCTCAGGGATGCTACTAAGGATTTGAATTATCGAACAAGTTGCAGTAAAGTACTTTCCCTCGATGTCGGAGTGAGAGGAAGTCACGGAAAATCACCCTTGGCCTTCTAATTTAATGGAAAGCTACTCGAAGATAAAGTTCAAGCTGAAATCATGGGTTAAATACGTGGTAGAGACTGTGCTATTTCTAGGAAGGTTGAGGAGGAGAGGAATGGTCCTAGATCAGGCTAAACTTCCATTTTTCCTCCCAATTAAACGTACATAGTTTATAGAGGCTGGGTGAGCCTTGTACGAAACTCCAGTTGTCTAAGGTTCCATTCTCTGCTGTTAGCTTAAATAAATAAATTTTCTGCCTCAGCCGAGATTGTAGTCCTTTATTTTGGACAACGTTTGTCGAGGGAGGTGATTTGTCCTAGACCACGCTCAATCACCAGATTTCCCCCTATTTTGGATACTCAGTTAAGAGACTGTTCTCCAGATCCCTAAGGATCCAAGATTTTATTCGTTCTGTATTAAGTAATTTTCACGCTATTTGTCACGATGCTTACATAAAACAAGATAAGCGTAGTATTAAATAACCAGTTACATTATTTATTACCTTGTAATGTCTTTGACAACGATGGCCATAAAAAGTCAATTTATTTAACGTATTTTCAGTTAGATACTTCAAGGTATAATTTTTTTATTGTTTCTTTGTCGATATTATCAACAATAAAACTATTAATAACCAGTTAATGTATCTGCAAATTTTTATCTACGTATTTTTTGAAAATTAGTTATTACAATTTATTTTGTACCCCATTCCCGTACGTACAACTATTTTTGCACAAAAAAAAAAAAAAAAAAAAAGTTTTGTCATTCATGAATCTATATAAATGTTGATTAATATGGATTATTAAATTGAAATATGATGCCATATAAATAGGCGTTTGAAATCTATTTATTTTTAATTCTCCAGCTAAATAGGTTTCTGTTCTCAAGCTGACAGGTTTTATTATTATATTTTATTGCTTAGTCGATTTAATTTTATCACAGGACTATTGTTTAATTATATTTAGTATTATTATAATTGTTTCACCTTTTTCGACGATATGCTAATGTATACTATATGTTTCAGGTATGACGTCTAACATTACATGAATCTTTACGACGTAAGTTACTATGTGTTATCTTTTATGGTTTTGTTTTTCTCGCTTGTTAAAGAATTCCGTTTATTGTTCTACTAATAGAACTTCTTGAGAAATGCTTTTTTTTAAATTTATTAACAACCGTATTGAATCTGTTCCACTGACTAGGAATTTGCAATTCCGAATCTTCAAGTTTGTCTAATAAGTAAAATGGTGAATATATATGAGTAGATTAATTTTTTGTAATGAGTTTAAACCTGGCTATGTAATATACAATATAGAGTAGTTATAATATAATATACCTAATATAATAACCAATATTTAATTAAATTTTTTTCGGAAAGAATGAAAAGTTCGATTTTGGCTTCAATCTCCCATAAAAAATAATTTTTATATAACCTAAGAAGTTTTATGCCAGTAAAATTACATCGATTAAGACATTAAAAATGTGTTATATTTTTTATTAAAGGAAAGAAAACATGGTTAGTCGTTGGCAAAACTGTTTTCAAAAAGACAATATTTTATTTACTTCCTGCACCACTGCAACCCATGAATAGTCTTGTTGGGTTCAGTACATGGTGGAGACTATGTTTCTAGGACAACAGTAGTTGAGGGAGGTGGTTTGTCCGAGATCACCCTCAATCGCTAAGTTTTTCCCCTAATTAGAGGCAATAAATTCTTTGGAACCTGGAGACCCTCTTGGGGCTAATCCAGTCTATATAAAGTGGTTAGTATTAATCGGGAGAAAACCTGGCGGTTGCGTGTGATCTCAAAAAAATCACCTCCCTAAGCTATCATAGTTTATAAAATATTATACTTCCGAACTCATTGCACGACGTTATAAATAATGTTTTCTTTAATAATTGAGTTTATTATTTTCTGTGTTATAATTAGGTACTAAAACATAATGTGTTTTTTTTTTATTCTTTATAATTGATTCGTTGACGTGGAAAAGATAGTGTGGGATGAAAAAACAGTTTTACAAGGGAATCGAAAAAAAATTTTAACAAACTAAAAATGAAAATTTTAATTGGATAATGTTACAATTATCCATTATATATTTTATTTACTTCCTGCACCTTGCCCTAGGATTTTTTAAAGGGAGTAAAAAATCCCTAGTTACGCCGTCCTTCGGAAGGGACGTTAAACGGGGGTCCCGAGCCTGTACGATGTCAGGTACTCGTTAAAAACCCCTATCCTAATAAAACCTGGATAGGCAAAATTTAGAGCTCCCACTGTAGCATCGTCCGATTAGCCATAGCAGCATAAAGTGACGTTAAATGAACAAACAACTTCCTGCACCACTGCAACCCATGAATAGTCTTGTTGTGTTCAGTACATCGTGGAGACTATGTTTCTAGGAGAACAGTAGTTGAGGGAGGTGGTTTGTCCGAGATCACCCTCAATGGCCTAAGTTTTTCCCCTAATTAAAGGTAATAAATTCTTTGGGACCTGGAGACCCTCTTGGGGCTAACCCAGCCTATATAAAGTGGGTAGCATTAATTGGGAGAAAACCTGGCGGTTGCGTGTGATCTCAAAAAAATCACCTCCCTAAGCAACCTTTGACTTGAAAAACAGTGGAGTCTCTATCATGTACTGAACCCAAGACCCTTCATAGGTTGTAGTTGGGCAGGTGTTTTTTTTTAAGTTTGTCACACTTAACCCCCAGATTTTTTCCTAATTAAAGGTTTTTATTGATTTATAGAGGTCCCAGGAGAGGCTGTGAATCACATAGGGTCCACCCGTGGCTGAGAACAGATTAGATAATTTTACTTCCTGTTTTCTAACACTGTACCCAATATTATTATTTTTATTATAATAATTTAATTATTTTATAACTAACCCATTTTTAGTAACAATACTCTATTAACATATTAACCTAGCAATAGACCCCAGTGGTCCACAAACTATTAGTTAGAAAGCGTCCTTATGCCTTTCATGTGTTTCGGAGAAACCGTTTATGCAAGAGGAAATTTTTATGGCGACAATGAGACAATAATGGGAGAAGAAAGTTTAATTTTAGAACTTTCTTTACAAGAAATTGTGAATAAATTATTACCTGAGATATCAACTTTTTTTTTATCTCACTTTTCAAATTTATTTATCAAATTTACGCATAATTCAGAATAATAATTCGTTTTATATTTTATACATCAAGTTATTACTTTGATAAAATATTTAAAAACTGAAATAATTTAAAGTTTAACTATTTTCTCTTAATTAATATCGGTTTTGTTAAAGGATAGAATCACTATAAGAGCTTTAAAATGTACTAAATTTCTTTAAGAAATGTTAATTATAAATGAGCTGGCATTTTATCGATGGGTTAAATAATTTATTTTTTTAAGAACCAAATCCTTAGAATGGGTGAAATATTAAAAAAATTCATAATAATTGTTAAACATTATTTCATAACAATTTTTTTATTTTAAGAATACGTGTGGCCGTCTTCGTTTAATTGAAAAATTTCTCTTTAAGCTTAAATTCCCCCCAAAAAATAATGTTTAGAAAAAAATTCTGTATAAAAAGGAGATCTGAAGGTTGGAGGCGGGGGTTGATTCGAGTCCCGGTCCTGGACATAACTTTTCTTTTCAAATAAAAATATTTAAAAATAATTATATTATAATTAATTCATTTAATGAAATTTAATATGTTTTATATAATGTTTTTGTTATAATTATGTGGTTTAAATAATGATGGGTTGTTCGATGTTATAAACTATTAATTTTAATTATAAACTATCATAGTAAGCTTCCTAACTAATTGCACAACGTTATAAATAATATTTTCTTTTATAATTGAGTTTATTGTTTTCTGTCTTATAATTAGGTACTAAAACAGAATGTGTTGATTTTTTATTCGTTGACGTGGAAAAGATAGTGAGTGATGAAAAACCAGTTTTACAAGGGAATCGAAAAAAAATTTTAACAAACTAAAAATGAAAATTTTAATTGGATAATTGTAACTACATACTTCCTTTCATAAAAATTAAACTACCCCAGTTTTGACTTACTCCTCTTTCTGTCCTATTGTTTTGATTAATTACTAACTTTTTTTTGAAAAAAAAACTACCTGTTTCTTGTCTACTCCTCAATTTTATTCCATTTTTATATTCCTCAATGGGTACCGTTTTGAAAACTCACGCACGTATCGCCATTTCTCTTGCTTCTATGCGTGATCCGTTGCAATAGATTGAAGTTAGAGCCTTCAAACTCTCTAGGCTGAGTCGTATACACCCTATTATAATACCCTGGTTCACCAGAACCCAGGTCTACCCTACCAATAAACCTATGGAAAGTCACATATGCAGTCATAGGACCGAGTGGAAAGTCGCACGTATGCGAAGATCGTGATCCAGCCTTGGAGATCTGGGACAGGGAGAAGTCATGGCTTCTTGAGATGGTCTCTTTCTTCTCTATACGGTAGCTCATTCCTTCATGTCCTTCGAGGGGTTGGAGTTTTGAAGAGGTATACCGCGGTATTGGACTGTTATATTGTTTTAATTATTAATTCCTTTTTATTAGCTTCGCCTGTACATATACGGAATCTTTGAACCTGATTTCCATTCACTTTCTAAACATCTAATTAAATTGAAGATATGCCCACCTCTCAAAGACTGATGATAATTTAATAAGTCTGTCTCATTATCCTGACTAGGATCTTCAGAATTAGTGATTTTTTATTTCCGAATACTCGGTAATATCTTGTGCCAAGTACAAAGGCATTCATGGCTTAATCTTTTAGGAAGCGTATGACTACTGGGAGTTGCGTTGCGTATATCTTGCAAAAAAATAAATAAATAATAGTTTGAACATTTTAAAAGCACGCGATTTTAACCAGCCGAACTAAAAAGTAGCAAATAAATTATATTTTATTAATTTTTATTTGATGGTGATTATTTAAAATTTTGAAAATATAAAAAATAATAATTGATAAAAATATTCTAGTAAATTATAGTTTTTAAAAAAATCGCTTTAACAGAAAACAAAACTATAAATGAGAAAATCATTGGCAATAATTTTTAAAAAAAGTATAGAGTGATAAACGAAAATATCTTTAAAAATACCTCACGTTTTTTTTTTTTACGATGAAATGAATATTTTTGTTTATCAATTTAGTCTTATTTTAAAATATTTTGATAATGACTCAACCTTTACCAATATCAGACAATAAAATATTTACAATAATTAACATCAAGAATCCCAGTTTTTTTTAACGGTAAAATGAAATTTTTGTTCATCACTAATCTTATTTTAAACTTATTACATAACTTGTATGTCTGAGATGGGGAAAAGGAAAACAAAATTTAGGTAATTATTTTTGGTTAAAAAAATATACCATGGGTTATGTTATTCCAATAATACCCTTAAACGCCTTATTTACTTTTTTTTCACCGAATGAGAAAATTAACCATGATGGCTCCTGTAAAATCCCTCTGTAAAATATCAATTTTATTGGAAAATCCCATAAATTAAGTCTTCATAATTCTTATGTAATACCTTAAACACATGGTGTCCTTTACCTCCGAGGCACACGCGGATATCCCCTTTGGTCCTCTACTGTTAATACAGTTATTCTGTTTTGTTTTGTTCTCAACCCTAAAAATTAGGCCGAAACATTGCCAAAAATAAAATAAGTCAAACTTGTTTTGTGTGAAATATTCTATATTTTTATAAATGGCACAGTTAGTAATGTCGGAATATCCTTCCCTCCGACTATTTCAGTGAAAACCCTTCGTGAAGCAAGTGATATTTCTTGGCTACTTATTTCCCAAAGGAGACTGTGTCAGGTTGGGTTAGAAAAGGTTAAAACCGTTGAAGGCCAGGAACGTGGGCGTAGCAGAACGTGGCAAGCAAGGAGCTTTACGTATGCACGATTATATACACTATATATGCACGATAATACACTATATACGCAGGACCCATACAATCCGAACTCAACGGGATATTTATCGTAACTTTAATATTGTATTCTTATTCGGGACTGAATATTTCTTAACCAAGTACGTGATGTTTCAGGTTCTTGTGTCAGATTCTACTGCGCTGAAATTGGGGTACGTATATGTAACATGTACGTAACTTTCAGAACTCACTACTGTGATCGGATAATTGTGTATTCCAATAACTATTCATTTATTTCGCCGATGCTTAATCGTCTCGTACTAGATCGTTCTTCCTTCTGAAGTAACAGTCTCTGGAATGTCGTAAAATGAATACGTTTTTATATATTGTGGGAACACCATTAAAATTATTATTTTTTAAAATTATACAATCTCACATTTAAAATAATTTGAGCTAGAAAAATGTATTAGTAAATGTTCCGCAGGTTGCATCAGGTATAAACAGTTAAAACATTGGATCTGTGGGATAAATAGTCCCTCCTGGGACTCACCATAAAGTGGTGGGGAAAACCTGGTGGCTAAGGGTTGTTTCATACCAATTACTTACCTGCACAACCGTTGTCTTAGAAATAGTACAGTCTCTACCATCATCAAATTATAGTTATTTTAAATCAGTACTAGGAGGAGCTAGGTGATAGTGCATAGAGTGCTCAGTTGCTATGCTGGAGGTTCCGGGTTCAAATGCGACTGTGGCAGATTAATAATTGAAACTGTTAACAGAGGATGGCCCCTGTGGAATCTTTAGACCCTCATGGGACTCACCCAGCCCTTAAAAATCCTTAATTAGTGAAAAAACCTGGCGGTTGACCGTGATCTCGGACAAGTCATAATGGTCATACAGTCCTAAAATATTTGAAAGTATCGTTGCTTGCGAAACAAGAATAGTTAAATAAATTTTATTTTATAGCTTAATGAAGTTCTTGTTTTCTTCTCCGAAGAGTTCTTTAGTAGGGATGTATTGTCTAGACAGATATAGAATGTTCTTGGCAATTGAGTCCATGTTCATTTATGATTGCTAGATAACATAAAAGGTGAGGATTTAATTTATATATGTATTACTTGATGTCACTGGTAGAGCGCTGAGTTGCCATGCCGCAGGTTCTTAGTTAAAATCCCGCTCGCTGATAAACTTTTGTTATCTATTAGCGGCCGGAGAATCCTATGGGATTGAAGGCCTTCCTGGGGCACATCCAGTCTCAATTAAGTTGGTACCCGAAATAAGGGGGGAAATTTGGAGGGTTGAGCTTGATCTAGGACAAATCACCTCTCTCCACAACCGTCGTCCAAGAAATAATACAGTCTCTACCATGTACTGAACCCCAGACCCTTCAAGGATGTAGTGGTACAGGTTTTATTTTATTTATTTTTTGTATTGCTAATATTGTATTAGAATGCCTGATTTCATAACATAGTAAATAATTTCTCTAGGGACTCTCCAATCTCTTCCCGTGTCTCAGATCCTCCGTAGAAATTAGCGTTGAGCAAGGTTCGTGTTCGATTCTCGCCATCAAGTAATAAGTGGCATTTTAGGATATTGCTTTTCCATTGTTACCAATCTTTGGCATTACCTGCTCGGTGCAAAAGTGCAAGAGAACTGGGTCCTTGAAAGTCCAAAGGTTAGCCTTTCTAAAGTCCTCCGTCTAGAAATAGAAGAGCACGAGTTATATTCCCCCTCTCACTTTTGGAATGCGTTAACATTTGTTAACATCAGTCGTGAGAGGATACCAAAATCATTAGCATCTAGTATAATTTACCTGATTTAATGTTGTATCGATTTAAAAAAACTCAGTGTTTAGAGTTGCTTTGCTGAAAGTTCCAGGTTTAAATTTTGGTGTGGTAGATAATTTATTTAATGTGTCAGCAGCCATGGATGGGCTCTGTTGGATCTACAAACCCTCCATGGGGTCACCCAGCCTCTATAAAACCTCCCCGCACAAATGTTGCCATAAAAAAAGTATAATCTCTATTATGTAATGACCTCAAGACCCTTCTTGTAGTGGTGAAGTTTTTTTTAATTTGCTTGATTCTAAAAAGTCCTTTGTTTGGTTAAATATTCACTTTGGTTATTTTTATACATATTTTTTGTATGGCTCTGAACTCACTGATCATCAATTATAGTTATTTTAAATGATAATTGAGGGAACGGACCAGTTCAGTAGAAGTGCTAAATTGCTATGCTGATGGTCCCGGTTTCAAATTCGACTGTGGTAAATAAATTATTCAATTTGTTAACACCTGGTGGTGGACCCTGTATGATCTATATTATGGGCCCTCCTGGGGCTCGCCTAGCCACTATAAATTGGAGGGAAAATGGCTGTTGAGTGTTATCTCGGACAAATCAGGTCTCTGCTCTACAGTTGTCCTTGAAAATGTACATTTTCTGTATAGTCTCCACCATTTACTGTACAAAAGACTCTTTATGGGTTTTAGTGGTACGGTTTTTTTAATTATAATTTAAAGCGATAGGTAGGGACAAGTCTAAATTCAAATCCTTCAGGAATCCATAAATTTATCTTTGTATTAAGAACTGTATCTATACATAATTTATGTATTTTTTTATTGTAATTTTCTTTTAGGTTTACTCAACTTTGGAATACTTCAGATATATTATTATTCGTAATGATTTATTTTGTAATTTTTTATTATGCATTTATTTTTATTTTTATTTTTGGTGGGGGGTGGGGTGGAGGAAAGTCAAGGTGCAAACAATATAAGAGAACACTCTTCTCAAAATCACCTCAATGCAATCCTCTCACCTAGGTTCCGGTGTAGCCTCGGTTGTTTACCAATCGGCTCAGTGTTTATTCATTATTCAGAGATCCTTTCGATAACAACCCTTACTAAAGTATCTGTTCAATTGATCGGGTAACATTTCGTGCTGTGATAACTAAAGTAGTTTCTGGTAGCGAAACTGACACTTCTTTTTTTTTAGGAGTATCTATATTTTCTATGTATTAGAACGTATATAAATATTTCTATATATAGAAATATTCTATCCAATACCTTATTCTCGAAGACTTTCAATATTTATAAATACATATTTTCTTTCTTAAATCAGTGCTTCAGTTTGTACTGCTATCAGTGCTTCAGTTTGTACTGCTATCAGTGCTTCAGTTTGTATTGCTATCAGTGGTTCAGTTTGTATTGCTATCAGTGCTTCAGTTTGCCTACCACTAATTTTATCGTTTTCATCATTTTACTTACTAATTATTCTTTTGACTTGCTTAAGCTTACATTTTTTTTTCATCATTGCTGTTATTAACTTCAAAATTTTAATTAATACTTTCATTTTTTATAATTTAAATTATTTCTACTTTTGTAACTGATTAACTTATAATAGTTTCATTTTGATATTTTTTTTTTTATTATAATTTCCTCTCTTCCGAATATATATATATATATATTATCTAATAAGTATAGATTATATATATATATATATATCATCTCTACGGTGCTAACCACCTTCTGCATTAACACTCAAACACATAGCAATCCTTTGACATTTAATAGGATCAAGCAGTAGTAAGGCTTCTTAGAGTCACTAATACTACAATACTATAATAGTCATAATACTACAAACTAATATTCCATATGTCTCTCTCTCTCTCTCTCACTCTCTCTCTCTCTCTCTCTCTCTCTCTCTCTCTCTCTATCTCTCTCTCTCTCTCTCTCTATGGATATATATATATATATATATATATATATATATATATATATATATATATATATATATATATATATATATATATATATTATATTTTGAAGAGAAAAGATTATGTCTTGGCCGGGATTCGAACCTGGGTCGCCCGCGTCTCGATTTATTATTATTATGGGATATCATAAAAAACCGGGGTTTGAATCCCGGCCAAGATCTAATCTTTTCTCTTCAAAATATTTAAATAATCAAAAAGAACCTATCAATAAAAATAATTTTAAAAATTTGTGTGTATATATATATATATTAGGAGATGAATTCATGTCATAGATTGTTCAAGAATAATAATAATAATAATATATATATATATATATATATATATATATATATATATATATATATATATATATATATGTAAGTGAAAACAACGACTATGTTATATTCGGGGTCACCTGTAGTATGTGGTTAGTAAACAACCTAAGATGTCCAAGATCGCGGATCCCCTTCGTATTTTTTGACGGGAAAAAAAAATTCTTGGTTGTGTCGTCTTTTGTCGGAGATGTAAAATGACATCCCTGAGCCGGTACGGTAGCCGTATATTTATATATAAATATATACATATTTATATTTATAATATTCATTTAAACTGAGTAGAGCTATTCTTGCCATGTTTCTACCTCTTCACTGCGTTTAAAGCAATTTCTTCCCGCATGCCGTGACGAATCTCCTAAGGCTTGGCTTCTGGTTGTAAGGAAAATATTTCTCAACGGAGTGAGATTTTGCGTTTTATTGGTGTCTTGGCATACAAATTTCTTTACCCCGATCTAAACATGAAAACAATACTGAAATTATTGTTATTTATTTTGAAACTATTATATTACTTATTTTTTAATATTATATCTACATAAATAAACGCAATATATGACTGTTGCAGGTTACGTATGTACTATAATGAGCTGACTTATAGTTTGGTGGTTCAATTTATCTTCTTTTTTTTTGTTTATAAACGAAAAAGTATTACTCTTTGATACACAATTTTAGAAAGCGTGACCTATTGCTAATGTAAATAGTTATAGTTATATTTTTCTTTAAAAATAAAAAAGGTATTATTCACTAAACTCTAATATATTATTCAATTTATTTTTAAATTAAGATAAAATTAAAAGAAATAAAATGGATATATGATGAACTATTATTTTGGATAGACTCTATTTGTTTGGTTTCATTACTCTTAAATAAATAAATAAAATTATCGAAAAAATTTTAATTAAGCATTGTTAACTAAATTGTCTTTTGTTAATCTATTATTATATTTAAATTAAGAGTAAAAAGAAAAAATACTGTAATGTGTTATATGAAAAATCTAGTGTTTTATAACTTTTAATAGACGCTATTTTTGTAGGAATATTTACTAAAAATAAATTAAATAAATAAATAAAGACAAATTAATTAAATTGTATAATGCTATTTTATTGATATTTTAATTCAGAAAAATTGAAATAAAAAATAATCATGTATAATGTATATAAGCATATGTATATAGGATCGGTGAAGAGAATGGATTTGTCTGGCTTGGATACGACCCCTGATAGCTCAGTGGTTAAGAGCACTAGAGATGCGGACGACCCGGGTTCGAATCCCGGCCAGGACAAATCTTTTCTCTTCAAAATAAAAATATTTAAAAATAATCACCATCAAAAGAACAGTATAAATAATTTATTAGGATATGGAAAATCTGGTGTATTCTTTTATGATTTTTGAATCTATTTATGAATCTTTGACTGTATTTGCGCAGTTTTATTACTTTTAAAGAAATAAAATTAACAAATAAAAATTATCAGCAAATTTTTTTAATAAGAAGGAGCTACTTTGATTACCACTTGTCTGATTTAGCAGTCTGGTTTTTTTTTTAATAAGGACTCGTTTCTCAGGTTTTTTTTTGCGAAAGGTCAATTCTTGAGGTGTGTAGCAACGTCATAGTTCATAGTATCATCAATGATATCATCTTTTATATAAGTACTCATGTTCTTTAGTTAAAAATAAATAAATAAAAATCTGGTTTTGGTAAACTGGCTTACTTCGCAATTTTCTCCTGCTGCTATTATGTATGTCCATTTAATTGTTTAAAAATTAAATAATAGAGAAGTAGGTTATAAAATTTCGTCAGCAGGTAATCTCACAAAACAGATCATTAAATATATCAATAAAAATATTAGTGAATAGAAGTGCAATGCTAAAAAGAAATTAATTCGATCTTTACAATATTATAATATTAATACTTGCATTAAAGTAATTTAATATATAAAATACCGAAGACTTTGCCAATATTATTCATGATATGTTTTATAACTTATATTTTTCAGGATTTAACTGTCATTATTATTTTTTTAAAAGTACAAATACAACCGTGAAGGGTCTTGAGTTCAGTACATGGTAGAAACTCTACTGTTTCTAGGACAATGGTAGTGCAGAGAGGTGTATTTTCCGAGATCACGCTCCGCGTTTTTCTACCGATTAAGGGTGAATTTATAGATTATATTATATTTTATAGAGGCTAGGTGAGCCCAAGAATGGTCTGTAGATCACATAGCGTCCATCCGTAGCTATTTACAAATCAAATAATGTATCTGGCACTGACGGATTCTAACCCAACCCGGAACCTTCAGCATACCAACTCACCGATCTACCCACTGAAATATCCCGCTCCCAATTATTATTATTATATATTTAAGTATTAAGTATTTTATATAATGTAATATAATTAAGTACTGAGTTCCTGACGCAGGGCTACACCGTACCTCCCAAAGTAAGTAAGAGTCACCTGTGGTCTAATGATTAGCGTAACGAACTACTAAGCCCAAGATCGCGGGTTCGTAGCCCGGCAGGTGGCCCCAGGATTTTTTAAGGGAGGTTAAACGGGGTCCCGAGTCATTACGATGTCAGATACTCGCTAAAGATCCCTATCCTAATTAAACCTGGATAGGCAAAATTTAGAGCTCCCAATGTAGCATCGTCCGATTAGCCATAGCGGCATAAAGTGACGTTACAACTACTACTATAATTAAGTATTTTAATGATATTGTTGTAAGTCCATATTACAACAATAGTAATAAATATTCCAATACCTTTGTGATGATTTCACTGATCCTACTGGGTTTAAATGTATTCAGAATTTCGCCCATCGGTGTGTATCCAGAGAGAGTACGGTAGTTACGCAAAGACGAGTTACAGAGGAATACGTTATATGTGTACGCGTCCATGTTATGTTCAGTTACTACGTATAGAAACTAAAATTTCACATAACCAAGCTTGCGTTTTAATATATTACGATAAAAATACTTGACTGAGAGATACGGAAACTACTGTGGTATTTCACCCAATAAAAAAATCCATTACCTGGAATGTTGCACTTTTTTTTTATTTGAATCTAGCTTTAATACAAAGCCATTTATCAACATTATACGTTCCTTCAAAAGAACAACGACATAACTCAAAATTAGGAATGTTTGAGTTAAGCCATCAGCTGCAATTGTACAGTTAACCTTTTTTATTCAGGAACGACTTATCTGATATTCCATTTCCAACATTTTTTTTTATAAAGTAATTTTTTTAGTCGTACCATGTATCAACTTGAAATTTTATGGAAATAATGAAAAAAAATCATGGTAGAGATTTTACTGTTTCTTGGACAACGGTGATTTGTCCTAGATTACGCTCAACCGCGAAATTTCTCCCACTTATTTTGGGTGTTATATAGGCTGGGTGAGCCCCAGGAGGGTCCTAGATCCAATATGGCCTATCTCCGGCCGTTTACAGATTAAATAATAGTCTTGCCGAGAATGGAATTCGAACCCAGGACCTTCAAACTCTAATAAATTGAAGTATAATTAATAAAATAAACATAATATTAAATAAGCAAAATAATAGTATTCTTAATGTTCGAATGATAATTAGCGTTTGTGGTTCTTATTTAAAACATTTATTTCATTACTTTAATTTAAAATATATTTTAATGTAAAAACAAATAAGACAGCAGGTTTTACGGGTCGGACGTTTTTTACTAAGGCTACACCTACATTGGATCCGGTGTGATCAGACGTCGCTAGCAAACCAAATGACTGAAATATTCGAGAGTTATAACATTTGGTTCTTTAAATTTATAAAATTAATATTATTTTTAATACATTTATAATAATATATAATGTATAGTTAAAATATGTATAATGTATACACCCAAGCATCGTATGTGATAGAATCACGTCGCACCGAATCGGATTCAATGTAGGTGTAGCCTAAGGAATAAAAGTGATAACCAATTTCTTATTTCTCCAATTTCTCCAGTAATAAAGGCATCAGATTAGCCTAAATTGTTTAATAATTGTTTGTTAACATCCCATTAGTCACTTTATTGATCACTATTCCTATAAATGCCAATTGCTTTATTCATTATTCTTGACCAATTGACCTGTATGTTATTCATTTATTCATTGGACTTCCTTGAAATCGTGACCACTATCTGATGCGTATTGAATTAATTTAAATGTTTTGTGTCGTCGTTATATTCAGCATGAAATATTCTAATCGTTTTTAATAAATCGATAAGGTTATAATATATAGTTATATTTGAAATATGGGTATCTGTTCCGCAGGTTGTCGCTTCGAGTTGAGCTACAAGTTTTAACTGGTAATTCGTTTCATTTTTAACATTTTAACTAAAGTAAATGTCATCGTGAGCTTTAGTATGGAAAAGAGAATGTAATTATGGGAAATGTGTATACCTCGGTAATCTTTGCATATAGACATAGAAGGTCCAACTAACATTTCGAAGTATAGATGATATTTGTATGTTGAAATGATTACCGGAGTATACACATTTCCCATAATTACATTCACTTTTCCATACTAAAGCCCATGATAACTTGTATTTTTGGAATTATTATTAGGGAAACGAATGAAAAGTTAAAACTTGTTGTGACTCAAATCGAAGCGAAACCCTGCGGAATAATTACCCCAATTCTTATTGTTATTATTTCATTTTTCATTAGCACATTTCACATCCAGAAAATTTGATCCAAGTGTAGGTTTTTTCTCTCTTTAATTTGCAGGAACGCCAAGTTTCGGAGGTGATCTATAGTTCTTGAGCAGATTTCTTGGTCATTGCCTTTTTTAATGTTCTTCTATCAAGCCCGGTAAACAGGGAGTAGGAAAGAGGAAGAGTTGTGTATGGTGTGATTCGAAATTAACGTTTCTTGGTAAAATTAGATTTAGAAAAAGCGAACAAGGAACGATTTTTTAAACAAAAAAATGTTTGAAAATAAGGGAGAAAAGTGGATATTGATGTCAGAGAAGGAAGCATTGTAGAAAATAGAGACAGTATTGACGGAGGAGAGGAAAAGAATCCATGGAGAAATGATAAAGCAAATAAGAAAAAACAAGACAGAGTGCTTTACGTGATCCTCCTGGGTTCATTCGCAATGAACATAAATATATCCATACGTACACATGTATATATGTATACATATTTACTTTCTCAAGAACATTCAATGCTCAATCCTCTCTTAAAATACATCTGGTGTAGTACAAGAGATTCCATGTATCATTGTTGTTATTGTCAACAATTAATTAAAGCCAATGGGCTAATAAAAAAAAACCATATTTACTTTATAATAAACAGATATAGGTGATTATCGGCTAGCCGGACTTTTCCCTCTGGTATTCTTCAAGCCTGTTGGGAAGAATTCGTGACGTCACCTCCTCTTCAAAAGATAACAATATAAACTGACATAGCACAATCCGCAGCATAATAGCACAGGTCCTTTGTCGCTACCAACAATTCGTCTTCCAGTGGCCTTCAACCTCTTCGGTCTAGAACCTTCTGCAGCAAGACCGCCATTAGGTACCGAACGAAATAGACCAGAGATAGGCCAAACTGCTAGTTCAAATTGCCGAACATAGGGGTTCCATTAATAGCTATAATACTTTTTATGGTAGAAAGATTATGTTTAGTATAATAAAACAAAAGTAATCTATAATAAAAATTTGGAAGATCTTGAAACAGTCTTCAGGACCAGGAGACTGTGGTTCTACGGTCACATGGTCAGAATAAACAATGAGAGGCTGAACGAAAAAATCTTTGATAAAGTCTTAAGCTATAAGGGTATATGTGGATATGTGAAGCAAATAAAAGAGGAGCTGGATAGGCTAAAAATCAAGGATAAGGACTGCTTGGGTAGAGAGCTGTTCGGGAAAAAACTAAAAGATGTTGGGGTTCTTGAAGGAAGGAAGGAGAGACGAGGGAGAAAATGGACTAAGGAAGAGCAATAGGAACAGTCCAGGAAGATGAGAGAGTATTGGAGTAGAAGGAAGGCGGAGAGTGTTAAGAAGATTATTAAGTGATATTAGCGTGGATTCGTGGGGGGAAAAAGTGCAAACCCAAAATACCTGGGTTCAAATCTAACTATGGTGCATAAATTATTTAATCTACTAACATTCGTGATTTACACAGTGGGATCTGGAGACTATCCTGATACTCCCAACCTCTATAAAGTGGGTACCCTTAATTGGGGAAAGCCTGGAGGTTGAGAAAGCGTCATCACGGTCAAATCACCTCTATGCACAACCGTTTTCCTAGAAACAATAAAATCTCCATCATGTACTGAACCCAAGATGGGTCGTAGAGGGGTACATGTTATATATATGTATACTTTACAAAAGCGGATTATTGGGTCTGTTTCGGAAAACGCAGTCATATTATTTTGTAGATATCTGTTATTTATGCTATTAAATAATATACTCATAACAAAACATGTGTATATTTATAAATAACTTCAAAACAAAACAATTCCAATTAAATAGGTGGTTAAAAATAAGCAATGCTTACTTAGTAAACAAACATGTGTAATGTTTACACCTCATGTCTTTAATTTGCTTTATTCTCTTATAGACCTTCCAGCAACCAGAATATATTTTTGTCCCAGGTCGTATTGCAACGTTAATGCAAGAAGTCAGCATTTCAGCTGCTCTACATGGGACGGAATATAGGAAACACTCCCTAGTTTCCCTGCATACGGCCCCGAACACCCATTGCTACGGGTATATCCTCCCCATATTTCCTTTAGGAGAAGTAGGACTGATCGATTTCAACACTAAGACTTCTCCTCCAATCATTATAGGCTTTGTTAATATCATTTGCACATACTTCTCATTACATATTAAATTTCTCAAACATATGGAGTTACTTCACATAAGTAATCATATTTACCGAATAAGTAATATGCATGCGTTTTCCGAAACAGATCCGTAATACGAGTATTACGCAAAACAATATATATTTTCAATTTTCCTCCAAAAACTGTTTCAGCTGATATATTTTTTTAAAACGTATTTATTGAAATTTACAACTGTATATTGAATACATCTAGTAAATATAATGAAAGATAAATAATCTCCTGAGATATACGCAAGTAGGGAATCTACCCAGTGGTAGTACTCAGATATCAGCTGAAATTAAATGTCAAAATCGGAAACCTTTGGTATTTCTATATTTATTTCAGGAATTAACATAATCAATACTTATCTGTGATTTATTTTAAAAGTATTGATTGATAACAATCTTTAACAATCACGCGTTCAACTAATTAAAACATCTTTTATTTTATTTTATGCCATAGATTATTGTTGCATGTTGCCGTGTTTTGAACCATAGTAGGTCAGGAAGGGGGATCTTCCTGTCGGAAGTTACGTCAAATATTCCCGTTCGCGAGTAACATTTATGTGGAGAGCTCTTTAAATTGTACATAAGTATATACACTGACAGGCTAAAATTCCACCCGCTTGATTTTTTCATGTTTTCATCTAAAAATAGTTCTGCTTTGGATTGGTATATTTTTTTTAAAATGAATAAACGTGTATTTTTTTTATTCGTTTTCAATTAGGAATGTCAATGTAGAGGATAATTACTCTTAATCCTTAATGAAAGGACTGTAGAGTCTAATGTTCACTTTCTATGGAATTAAAATGTATATTCAGTGTCATTTGTTCTTTCTTCCATATACCAAAAACTAAGAGCGATTTGGATTCGATTACTTTTTGGATTATAATGCAATTACTATTTACTTCTTCGAGGTTAACAACAAATTATAGGGGTGTTGGAAAAATTTCGATGTTTAAATTTGTGATGAAAAAAAATTATAAATTATAATGAAATTAACAGTTGTTCAGAAAAAGAACCCAAGGTCTATCTCTATTTAATGGGTCTGTTTGGCAGTCGATGTGAGATGTTTAAACATCGACTTCTTTGGTGTGATTATACTGAACGAATGAATAGCTTGAATAAATTACAAATATATTAAAAAGCCTGTACCACTACAACCCCTGAACGGGTCTGGGGTTCATTACATGGTAGAGACTGTACTGTTTCAAGGACAACAGTTGTGCAGGGAGGTGATTTGTCCTAGATCACGCTCAACCGCCAGAGTTTTTCCCCTTATTTTGGGTACTCAGTTTATAGAGGCTGGGTGAGCCCCAGGGGGTCCTAGATCCTATATAATCCATCTCCGGCCGCTAACAGACTGAATAAAAGTCTTGCCAGCAGCGGGATTTGAACCAAGATTTTCGGCATGGCAAATCAGGTGAACTAATATGGTTCAACTTTTTTTTTTATAGTTAATTTTCTGATCTTCTGTAATTTAGTATTTGTTTGTCTTTATTTCTGTCCTTTTTATTTAAATCTCTCCACTCCGACTTAATTCTCCAACGACGTAAACAACTGAAGGACACCCCGCCAAGACTTCTTTACAATCAGTGATTAAATCGTGTTGTTTTCCTCTTGAAGTTCGTCCAAGAAGTTTCTTGATTGCTAGAACGTTCTCGGGGCTTCCCGGTATGAAGGTCATCAGGTATCTGATGGTGAAGATTCTGAGATTTTTTTAATTTTTAACAAGGGTTACTTCTTCTTCTTCCCCCCGATGAGGCCAGCTGAGGACTACGTGCCAATTTCAATTCTTCCCACTTGGCTGTTTACTCTTCCGTCACTTCCAATATTCCTTCATCCTTTCACTATAGTGTTCCATTCTGTCTTCAGACCATCTCAGCCCAGGTTTTTTTTTCGCTCCCTGGAATCCTTCCACACTCAAGATCTTCTTTCTAAAAATCTCTCTGTCCATAGCGTCGCCTTCCCTTATATTGTTTCTTTCCAAATCCTTCTTTACTTCTCAAATCCAGCTAATTGTTGACTTTTTCTCCCAAAGGTACTTGAATATCCTTTTTGTTAATCTCTAATCATCGATTCTGAAAACATGTCCAAAAATAACAGTCTCCTTTTTCTTATCGTTTCTGTTGTGCTTTCTACGTTCCTGTATATTTCATCATTAGATCTTAATTTCCATACTTCTGTGGTTTTCACTGGGGCTAGAATTTTTATCATTATTCTTCTTTGAAGCTTATCCACAATTCAAGTTTATCCACTCTATAGTTTAATACTAAGCCTTCACTCGCATAAAGGCATTCTGTTTGCAATGATTACTTATTGATAAGCTTGATCGTGAAGGATTTTCTTGGTTCTGGCGATTTGTAATTTATGGCAGAAAGATAAATTTCAATAATCGTATTGGCAGATATGTTAGTTGTATTACAGACCGAATATTTGACAAACAATGTTTATTCATTGTTTGACCCGCGGAGGCTCACCTTTTGTGAAGTTCTTCTGAATGGTTTCGACTTTTTCTCGTACCCACTATTTAGATGTTTTTAATTTTTTCTTTAATGAAATATAATGTTCCTGGCGCTTTTAAAAAAAATATATTTATTTTTTTATGGTATTCATAAATGTGGTATCCGCTTATGACATTAAATTTGTTGTTTGTTTCATTTAACGTCACTTAAGTCTGTTATGGATAATTGGACGATCCTACAATGGGATTCCTAAATTTTTCCTATCCAGGTTCATAAGTTTTCCCTATGAAGTGCTATTTAGTGGTGTTGGCTTCCTGAGTAGAGGCTGTGTTGATATGTAGGCCCTTGGGTTCGAATCTGGGTCTGTAAGATAATATATTTAAACTGTTGACCGACATAAATAGATTTTTATAATTTATCAGCAAGCGAGGTAGTTCAGTCTTAATGAGTTGTTGTAGTGAAAACCCCTTGTTTAAATCCAGCTGGAAGAGATAAATTATCTTACCTTTTAACAGCTACGGATGGACCGTGTGGAATCTGCAGACCTTCCTGGAGCTCACCAAGGCTTTACGAAATTGGAGGAAAACTTGGTAGTTGAACGTGATATCGACCAAATCACTTAACCTGCACAACCTTTGGCTTAGAACCTTGTAGAGTCTTCCATTTAGGTTCGCAGCCTTAGAATTTTTTGAAGGTTGTTCTTAGCTATGCCGTCATTCTGATAGAAGTCCCGAGCTGTTTGTTACTCGTTAAAGATCCTATCCTAATTATACCTATTTAAGCAAATTTAGGATTCTTACTATAGCATGTATTATCAATACTATGGTATTTTTTCTTTAGTAGAATATTTTTTTAATGACAAAAAAAAGGGTACTGGGAATATCATTAAACATTTTTCCAAATTGTTTAAGTATCTGTTCTTCGTTAATCAGCTGCCTGGAGATTCTTGTTGGAATCTACCAGGGAATAAGCGTATATCCTTCCTCATTAAATCTTCTTCGCTGAGTGAAAGACTGATTAAAATTCACTGCAATTCTTATGTAAATTAGTTCTTGTGTAAGTTTTGTTTCCTGTTGCATTAGAGAGAACTTCTTGTTTTGCTTCAGTAGCTTAATTTATGTTTTAAGTTGGATCTAAGAAACTAGTAGAATTTTCAAAATATATTAGAAAATATGTCATTTATTCCGAAATTTAAATACTTAATAAATAATAAATAAATTTAAATATTTTATGTATACTGTCATTGAAGTGGAAAACTTTTTTAGTCGCGTTTAGCGACTTTTGGTAGGGGAAAAACTTGAGGGTTCGCGTCAGCAACATGCTCCAGACTGGCGACACCTAGCTGCCTCTGCATCAGTTGTACAATTTCTTTTAATTTATTTTAATTAGAGGTTAGTATTCCATTAATATAAAAATAATTACATTTATTTCATAACTCTTTTAATAGTTGTGCAATTGATACTAATAATGACTTAAACATCAATAACCAGTTGAACTTTTCGTTTCCCCTAAAAGATATTATCTATAATAGTTAAATGTTTTGTTTTATGAAATGATTGAATGTACGAATGACCTTAATATTGTTGAACTTAACGATGATAATATTGCTAAAAATGAAAAGAAAATCTATGAAAATACAAATACAAGGTATGAATAATAGTGTTGCCTAGAGAGCGCAGTGTTGCCGTCCCGAAGGTCCGAGGTTCAAATCCCGCTCGCTGGCAGACTTTTATTTAATCTGTTAGCGGCTGAAGATCTAGAAACCTCCTGGGGCTCACTCAGTAAAGTGGGTACCCAAAATAAGGAGAAAAATCCGCTTGGCAACGCCGATAAAATATTACATCACTATTTTTTTTTTAATATTTATAGATATTATAGAGATTTTTCAAGACATAATTAATTATTATTATTTACTGTGAAATGAGGAGAAAATAACATTTTATTCTTCAATGTAAACGAGTAATTTTATCCTCAGTGAATAATAAATATAGAAAAAAAAAAGAACAAATGAAAAAAAATATTGAAACTTATTCAGAACTTTCTAAATAAATGCTCGTTACAGGTACGGGGAAAGTGAAATATTTATTATTAAATAATTAGATATTAGATATATATTGTTTGTTAAGGATATAATAAAATTAATACAATAATGCACAAGTGATAATACTTGCAAAAGAAAGTCGAAGCACATTGACTTACAAGATACAGCTTTTAGACACGCGACTAAACAATTAGGAACAATCACTAGGTCGTTCGCCTCATCATATAAAGGAAGAAAGTAAAATACCTTTTGAAAGTGACCTAATAGTCATAAATTAAATTATTTACATATTTAAAATCCAAGGTTTCCCTAAAGAAAAAAATTATTTTTTATTTTATTCAGAAGAAAATGGTAGTGTTAGAAGTAAAAAATCCTTAAATAGTCTATAAAATATAAACCTAGGATTCAACGCATATTGAGGGCTGGATACACAAAATACTAAAATAGATATAAAAGAAATAATTGGGACAGAAATAAAAATAAAAATAGGCCTATAGAAATGAAAACTCAAAACATTGGATTAACTATGTTATTATTTATTTTCTAAGTCGTTTATAAAAAACCTGTACCACTACAACTCGTAAACGGGTCTGGTGTTCAGTACATGGTATAGACTGTACTGTTTCATAGACAGCGATTGTGCAGGGAGGTAATTTGTCCTAGATCACGCTCAACCGCTAGATTTCCCCCTTATTTTGGGTACCCACTCTACAAAGCCTGGGTGAGCCCCAGGAGGATCCTAGATCCTATAGGATACTTCGTTACTTATGTGCTCTGACTCATTCTCCTTGTTCTGTTTAAACTTAAATTTATTATTGTTAGAGTACTGACATCCTCAGTGAATAATAAATATAGAAAATAAAGCGAGCAAATGAAAAAAAATATTATGAAACATATATTATAATTAGGATAGACGCATATTAAGGACTTGGATAGACAAGATACTAAAATAGATATATACGAAATAATTGGTACAGAAAAAAAAATTAAAATAGGCCGATAGAAATGAAAACTCAAAACTTTAGAATAACTATGTTATTACTTATTTTCTAAGTCGATTATAAAAAACCTGCACCACTACAACTCGTGAATCAGATCTGGGTACATGGTATAGGCTGTACTGTTTCATGGACAACGGTTTTGCAGGGAGGTGATTTGTCCTAGATCACGCTCAACCGCCAGATTTTCCCCCCTATTTTGGGTACCCACTTTATAAAGGCTGGATGAGCCCGAGGAGGATCCTAGACCCTATAGGATGTTTCATTACTTATGTACTCTGATTCATTCTCCTTGTTCCATTTAAACTTAAATTTATTATTGTTAGGGTACTGACATATAATTAGTTATGAATTGTATACTATAAACTATATTTTTATTTAGCGTATATTAAAATATATATAGTTATTATTTCTTTTAATATGCTTATTATAGACTCTTTTAAAGCGTATTTCATCACCAATATTTCTCAAGTATTACAAAAAACATCCCAAGTGTTCTTTAGGTATAAACAATAGGTATTGTTACGGTTAAAAAATCCGGATTATCCTGGGTTTTTTTCAGGTAAAGTAGAAATAAGGTTATGCATAACGGGTTTCGAAACTTCTTATACAACAGGATAGTCTCCACAAAACGGAAATTTTTTTCTTTCTCTCCTCTGGCACGGATTTGTCCATTCAGAAGGATTTCTTGTCGTTGTTGCTGAAGAAGTGATAGTCAGATATACAAGAATAGTTATAGTTTACCATAAACAATCTTAACAACAATTAAATCTAATTTTTTATATTAGATTTAAGTTTTAAGTTATTGTTTATAAATGCATATATAAGTTTTCAACCTTCTATCTCAATAGAAGTTGAGTTACAAGTTGTAACTGCGTATTTGTTTGATTTTGAATATTTAAAAAAATAAAATTTACCGTGGGATTTAGAATGGAAAAGATGATGCAATTATGGGTAATGAGTAGGTTTTGGTAATAATTTCATCAAGAAATAAATGTTTCAACCTACATTTCAAAGTATAGATGATATATTTTTTATAAGTTTTTATTACATTACATTATTGGCGCGACAGACTCATAAAGAAGTCCTTGGCCTGCTCAACCGCTCTACCCCAATCGTCCCAATCCCCTGCTCGAGTGATGGAGACCTTGCTCAGCCTCAGATCTTCACAGACGACATCCTTCCATCTAGCTTTGGGCCTTCCTCGAGGTCTTACTCCATCCGGATTTCCTTTATGCAGCTTTTTAGCTGTTCTTTCTTCGTCCATCCTATATAAGTGGCCCAGCCACTTGATGCGTTGAATCCTGATGAAGCTCGATATCATTAGGTCTCCATATAACTCACTTAGCTCCTTGTTCCTTCTGATCCTGAGTTGGTCGTTTTCCCGAACTGGGCCGAATATTTCCCGAAGAACTCTCCTTTCGAATCTATTCACCTTTTCCACGCTGGATTTATTCAGTGTGAGGGTTTCACCAGCGTATGTCGCTACTGGTCTAATGACGGTTTTGTATATCATCGGCTTGGACTTTAGGCTAAGGAGCTAACTTCTCAGGAACTTTGATATCCCAAAACATGCTTTATTTTTTGCCTGATACTATCCTGGCTCTAATTTCCTCCTCCTCATCCAAATTCTCGATTATATGGCTTCCTAAATACTGGAAACTTGACACTCGTTGGATCATCCAAAAGTGTAGCTATGAGGTGGTCGGTTTTGTTTAGTATTCTTTATTACCATGACCTTGGTTTTCTCCTCATTCACCTGTAACCCCATTTTTCCAGCTTCCACTTCCAGCCTCTCAAAAACTTCTTTTAAGATAATCAGTGGTCTTCCTACCAATACAAGGTCATCAGCATATACAAGAATACCCATACTACGGTTAAAGATGGTTCCCTCCATCACTAATCATGCCCTTTTAATGGCACTTTGCTTTACAATATTGAATAGTAGAGGTGCCAGCGAGTCTCACTGCCTAAGTCCTGTACTAATCTTAAATTTTTCTGTGATTGAGCCATTTACCCTTACGCTGCAAACTGTGTTTTCCATCGTGCTCATTACCAAACGCACCAACTTGGATGGAATACGCATTTCGCTCATAGCTCTGAAAAGCTCATTCCTGGATATTGTATCATAAGCAGCCCTGAAATCTATGAACAGCATCTACGATGTATAGTTTTTATTAATTGTTTTAATTTTTATATATTTTTATTTTGAAGAGAAAAGATTTGCCCCCGGGATTCGAACCCGGGTCGTCCACCTCTCCGTGGCAGCGCTCTTACCATTTGAGCTACCAGGGGTCGCCTCCCACCCAGGACAAATGATGATATATGTTTGTTGAAACGTTCATTCTAGATGAAATTGTTACCGTATACACATTTCCTTATTACGTTCTCTTTTCCATATCGAAGCTCATGATAAATTGTATTTTTGGGCAATATTAAAAGGAAAACGAATGATACGTTAAGAGTTTTTATGACTCAACTCTAAGCGACAACCTGCGGAGTAACGTTTATAGCGTTGTACTGAACAAATCAACTTTTGCAATTCATTCCTAAGTGTATTCATCTCTTTGTTTCTCTGTTTACTGTGTCCTACTCTTGGATTTTGTTTGAAATGCGAATACGGAAGTGTCTTATTTTGATAAAATCATCTTATATAACTTATCTTCATTTCGGATGTTATGGTATTACTTGTGTAATAGTTACTTCGAATTCAATATCT
Organism: Troilus luridus; assembly: GCA_964056705.1. Taxonomy (NCBI): domain Eukaryota; kingdom Metazoa; phylum Arthropoda; class Insecta; order Hemiptera; family Pentatomidae; genus Troilus; species Troilus luridus. Next base: position 43,349,597 of record OZ057417.1, on the reverse strand, counting down.
TTCGTGTAGCCGTTCACTCGGAGTTGATAAGGTTTCTATCTCTATCGCCGTTCATATTCCCTATTCGATAAGCAATAATCGCAAGAAGAATGTATCCAGAGCAATATTCGATCGTAAAAGGCCATTTTGGAATATTATTTTAATTTTCCCGTTTTGAATATCACGTTTATGCTCTTAATAATATCTGGAATGCCAGTAAAATCTCGCAATATCCTCACATAAGTAAAATCGTTCATGAACATTGTTTGTAACTCTAAAAATAATGCTTTCTATTTCCCTCATCAATTGTAAACATGTGCAAGAATGATTCTACGTGAAATAGTCAGGAAAGCGATAACTTTCATTAATTTCACAATTAATAATAATAATTAAATAGGGACAGGAAAATCTCTTTATCATATAAAAAAAAATTTTAATGTAATTGTTTATCTGCGTTCCCTAGCAACGGATCGAGTCACTTTATTTTTTTGTCTTTTGTCTTGCTCGATCCCTTCAATTATACATATTCTTTAAAAATTGGCAAATCACAAAGCAACTATTTCTAATTTTTTTCAGTCGTTACACAATAATAGCACCCTTTGAATTTAAATGGAAAAATGGAATGCATAGATTGATATAATAAAACAAACAAGGATGCTCAAGGAAATCTCTTGGAACAACATTTAATATGAATATTAATGTTTGCATTTAATGAATTTAGTAATTGGAACTAATAGTTTTATTTATTTATTTACTATGCCTAAATAATTCATAACAAAAAATATTTTCTTGTTTTGAGGACCGTAGTTCAAATTTTCAGTCTTGCTACTTAACCCTGGAACATCCTGTGTATATATATATATACACACAATTGTAAATATTTAATTTCTTATATTGTTAACTTATAACTAAATGTATTTTAATATAATTCTCTAATCTGGTCTATAAATATAAAAATCACATGAAATAAGCTTATTTAAGTATGGTCCGTGCTCTAAATATTAATAAGCGGTCCCTCCATGGGGGGGGGGAAGAGTGGGAAAAAAATTTATATTTTTTATTTTAAAATTATTATTACAGCTTTTATCTATTAATGTACCACATTTGATGTCAAAGAACATCTATAATTACGACGCTTTAGGTCCATACATAGTTGGGACTGGACTGTTTCTACAGTCCATAGCGGCTTAATACGAACAATAAAATATTTTTATTTGAAAAGAAAAGTTATGTCCAGGACCGGGGCTCGAACCCGGGTCGCCCACTCACTAGCGTGGAGCTCTGCCAACTGAGCTAATCTGGCTCGCTTTTCGGCCAGACATATCTTTTCTTTTCTTTTAAAAATATTTTTGTTTTATAACAAAATTTTGTGAGATAACACAAAATAAGTGAAACTTATTTTTCAATTGTGCCAACGTTTCGGCCTACGATGTAGGCCATCTTCAGGGCGAATATGCTTGGTCTGCTGTGACTAGTCAAACTAACAACTGTCAACTTGCTCTACAACTTTCAACAAGAACTGTCAACTCTGACTGCAACCCTGACCAATTAATTCATCGTTAAAGATATTTTTTTATTATTCGTTCTCACGAATTAGCAGTTAAGAATATAATATTCACAATATTAGCTTCTTCATTTACACGTTAATGAAGGGTCTTGGGTTCAGTACATGGTAGATACTGTACTATGGCTAAGCCAACAGTTGTGCAGGGAAGTGATTTGGTTTAAATCACGCTCAACCAACTGGTTTTTCACTAATAAAGGGTACCCACTTTATAGTGGAAGCAACAAGTAATAAACTTCGGAACTAGAGCTTGGTAACTCAGCGCTCTACATGTTGAGCTATCTTCCTCCTAATAGCTACTATATCATCTACATCAATAATGTTTAAAGTCTCCGTTTTACGTTTTGACTTTTTGAAAAACTAATAATTCAAATAAATGAAATTGGAACATAGTTAGGTCATCCTTTTCGGGAGATGCCAGAACGCCATTGAGGAATGACTCACTACCATCCCACGTTCTCCCTAAACTAAAATGGAATGTAATCACATTAGGATACTCTTGAATGTAATGTAATGTAATCTGAACATAAGACCCTTTATTGGCTGTAATAGTCTATATATATATTTTTTTTTATATCATAGTTAGTGGATACAGAAATATCAGAATATCTTCGTGGGAAGGTTAGATGATGTCGAATAATTTTGTAACACCAAAAATTTGAGATCAGAGAATCCTGATGAAGTTTGTAGCGTAAATAATTTGGTTTTAAAAATTGATTTAAACAGAAACTCCAATATTAACTTTGATAATATTTAAAATTAAGTTTGAAATTGGGATTTATAACACAGAGAATATCTGTGTTTGCATTTCGAAAGGTTCAAAACACTCAACTTATGTAATATAATAACGATCATAATAATATCTAAGCTTAATATGATAAGGACGAAATTTAAAATATACTGAGAATTCTGTATCAAAGCTATAGTTTTTTATTTATGCTAATTTATGTGCATTCCATTAGATAGTCCTATCATCTCATGCGACGTGCCCAACAAAAAATAATCAACAGTTAGGTAGAAAAGCAACGTTGTATGAAAAACACTGCACAAGTTAAAAATAAGGAGACATGACATTCTTGTTCCGTACTATTCAATTGAAAAATAAAACATATTGTTGTCAAATATATATATATATATATATATATATATATATATATATATATATATATATATATATATATATATATATATATATGTATTTATAAAAGGGCAAAGAAAAGATGAAATCCAAATTGCACTATTTCATACTAAATTAGGAAATTTAGGAAATTATATTATATTTTATATAGTGGTGTTGATTAACTTATTCATTTGTATTTTAACCTCAATTCTTTTTATTAATTTGTGTAATAATTTTAATTTTTATTATATCTTTATAATGATGATGGCCCTATTATCTTCTGCTAGAATATTTGTTGAGAAATTTGGTGCTGTGATGGTATATTTTCAATTTTTGTCAGAAAGAGATGTGAAATGAGAATTGTAGCGAGTTCCAGTTCTTTTTTTTGAGAAAAGAATAGAAGCAATAAATTTCAAAAACTACTTTACCCTTTGAAACTTTTCTTCATTTAGACCCGTACAAGCGGAGAAATATACAACCTAATTTAGTCTCCAAGTGCCCTATTCTTTTTCTAGCATATTTTTGAGTTATAACTTTGTGTTTCTCTTCTATTTAAAATTTTTTTAACGCAATATTTATTTCTAAATTTTCCATATCTATCTGAGTTCAATTGCTTTTGCAAAAGATAAAAAGAGTTAGTATCTATCGGCTTATCATTATTCACAATGAAAGCCTGTAACACTACATGTATTCAGTACATGGTAGAGACAGTGTTGTTTCTAGGAAAACGTTTGTGCAACAGGGTTGATTTGTCTGACATCACACTAACGTAACCCCCAGGTTTCGGCTGAAGCAACTTAGCACTTTACCCACTGGGCTACACCGCTCCCTTGTTAATGAAAATAATATAATTTAAATCCAGTTAATTTTCCATATCTATCTGAGTTCAATTGCTTTTGCAAAAGATAAAAAGAGTTAGTATCTATCGGCTTATCATTATTCACAATGAAAGCCTGTAACACTACATGTATTCAATACATGCTAGAGACTGTGTTGTTTCTAGGAAAACGGTTGTGCAACAGGGTTGATTTGTCTGACATCACACTAACGTAACCCCCAGGTTTCGGCTGAAGCAACTTAGCACTTTACCCACTGGGCTACACCGCTCCCTTGTTAATGAAAATAATATAATTTAAATCCAGTTAATTTAAGGAATGTATTCTGTATAAGGTAGATTATATTAAACTATTTTAGTTAATTTATAAAATTAATTAATTAATAAAATAGTTTATTTGAATGGAAAATAGTTGAAAAGAGGTGGATGGAAGGGATCCCGAAGGCAATAGCGGCAAGAGGACTTAGAGCGAAAGACTGTTACGATAAAAAGAAATGGATACAGGGCTTGTATAAATTATTACACATTGTTGTAATAAAATCGTTTTAATAATTCATTCACTCAATGAAAACCTATTTCCAGTCGGTTTTGGCATAAACTTTATTATTAACCTAGCACTATAACCTCCTAACAGTTACCTAGATATCCCAATTTCAGTCCTATCTGACTTTTTTAAATTAAGAACGTATAAAAAAATATATTAAAAATAAAATAATAAACAATAAATTTTACGTATACATTTTTGATTTGTAATTTAATTATGATAGACTTAAATGAAAAAAAAATTAGTTTGTAAATATAAATAAAATATAGTATAAATAGAAACCAAAGTTTAAAATATTAACAAAAGGACCATGGAGGACAATGGACCTCCAAGAGAAAAAATTTTTAGCTAATGACAATGAATAATAAAAAAAGGTATCTATACTTACTTCTATTTATGGACGATTTTAAGAAATGTATATTTGTTATATTGTTATGATTGTATGTAATTAATAATTTACAGAAAAAAAGATGACTTATAACTCTTCTTAGATGTTAAAGAAGTTCTTGATGGATTGTAAATGACATATAGTCGAAACGTATCCACATAATAAAGTTATATGCCAAAAAACGACTGGAAATAGGTTTTCATTGAGTGAATGAATTATTAGATAATGCAATCCAGTTTACATCCTTTCAAAATAAAATCGTTTTGTATATACATAGATATAAAAAAAATACTGTTGAATAATACTCAAGTGATAAAGATATTTTTCGTACAGACTATAAATTAGTTTTTTATCCTTCAAAGAAATATTAATAAAAAGAAGCGATTGATTAATTTATTTAATTCAAAATACTGAATTTTTCAAAACAATACTATGATGGGTAGGGGAGAGTGGGGCAAGATGGGGTACTTAACATTTAGAGGTAAATAAAATAATAAAAAAACTCAGATTCATGAAATACACATTGAAAGATGTAATTGTACAGAAGAAGTGAACAAAATTCAGTATAAAAAAATACACTTCCATGAAGGTGAGTATTATAAGAAATATTTTTCCGTTTAAAAAACAAAACTTCATCTTACCCCACCTGGTGGGGCAAGATGGGGTTTCCAGTGGGGTAAGATGGGGTTAGCCACTGACATTGTCCACAAACATGAACTGATTCGTCATCTTCATCTTCCTCTTCTGCACAAGAGCAGTGAGCCCGTCGATGACATACGGAACACTGAATCCAGCCTTCAGGAGACTGTGAATATAAGTAACCGCAGTACAGACATTCTGCGTCTGAAGCTTCCGATAAAGATGAACTGTTCCGTTTCTGCTTAGGACTGGTTTTTGTCACTTTAGCTTTATTTTTTTCTTGCTCGCTCTTATCATGGGTTGATGGGTCTTGCAAGCTTTTAATTTTTTTTATAAGATTTATTCTGTTGAACAAATCTTTTAGCCAAATTTTGCTTAGCTTTTTCTTTTTTCTTAATTTCTTTTTCGATCCTTAACCTAAGTTCTGCTTGCAGCTCATTCTTGTAGGGAGAGACACTCAAAAGCGCAGACTTGCCATGTTTTTTGGTCCTCTTCTTTGAATGATCGCCACTACACGATGGAATGGGAAGACTATCTTCTGGGAGTTCGGCATTTAGTATTAGTCATCTTATTTTCATTAGCAAGAGTGTTGTTCACTGGAAGAGCAGACGATTGAAAGTTCCCGACCGGTGAACCAGTTTGGGGTGGGTCAGAAACCAAACCAGGCGTGGTAGTAGCAGCGGAGGATCTGGGTGAGCTAGGAACAGAAGCTGGTTTGGGCGTAGGAGGGGCAGTGACAAATCTAGGTGGGACTGTTTGATTTGAGAGTGAGGCTGCATTTTCAACCACTGGCCTGTCTGTAGTCTCTGAGGGTGGATAGTCATGGTCACTGAAGGTTCCTTGGTTGACCATTTCCAATTTTCCGGAAACCATTGATTGCCGTTGGCATAGTTGCTGCTCGTACTAAAGCGTTTCCATATAACTTGGCAATTTGGTAAAGTGAAACAACTCGGTCTGGATTCGATCTCAGCCAGCAGGACACTTCCTGGTCATAGAAATCACTTGATCATGAAACTCATTTTCAGCTTAATTTTCAGCCCATTTCCCCCCTCATAATAGCATCTATAGCATTTTTCATCGATTCAGGGTTCCATTCCCCTCGATTAGTGTTCTTTTTGTACGTCCGAACCATCTCTTATAGATAGTCCTAACCTGAAAAAAGAAAATACTATAATAGGGAAGCAATGGGGTAAGATGAGGTAAACCCCATCATGCCCCATTGATATATCCTCATCTTGCCCCACTCATACTTTTTTGGCATTAAGTGGTTCGTTTCAGGTTAGGATTGGACTTAGAGATTTGAGAACGTATGAAATTGAACGGTTAAAAAGTACACTTTCCAATGATACATAGAATAGTTGGACAAATTGTTGCAGCTTACCTGTAATCAAAAGTAATCTGGGACTGTACAAAACTACTTTATGATGAAATTGTAAACATTCGGCACAAAAATATGTGCACAAGACAAACTATTCACTCAAACTGGCCCCCACATATTGGTAGCTTTCTTTACTATACCCTACTACTAATACTGCCGTTCTCCGCTAGGTAACAGTACTTATAAGCTCAGGAGCTCATCTACCCCATCTTACCCCGGTACCCCGTCTTGCCCCACTCTCCCCTACTCATATTTTAATTATTCGGGTACAAAATAAATATCAAACTGATCTTCAATTTCTTGAACAATATCGACTAAAATATCGACTACTAAAGTTAAATTAAATGAACGGCTATATAATTTGTATATTTGTTTATTTAATAATATGTATATTAAATAATAAAAATCAATATTGCGATTGTTCGAAAAGTTTATAATAATTTTAATTTTGGATTTTACTAAATAACTATAGTTAGTTAAACTTGGGTTTAAATAAGTTTAATTTCGCTATAAATCCGTGTGTTAAGTTTAACTTAAATTTTCTTTGCTGATATTTTTTGATGTATGTTGTACAACTATGTTTTAGGCATTTGGAATTATTTTCCTTTTATTTTAGATTATATTCGATTTTATTGAATTAATTTATAGTGTGCTTTTTTTTTTATGTATATGTAATGGAAAGGAAAGACAATAAGTATGAATAAATTATTATATTTCAATAAAATTAATTTATCGTAATTTATTCGTTGAATAATATTTACTGCAGTACTAATATTGATCAGTGGTTTCAATCAATTATTATCTTAATGCTTGTGACTATTAGTTATATTAATTTAGAATTATTTAACATTTTCCTGCCAGACTGTACTTCAATTGATATAGAAATTGTTTGTTAAAGGTTTTCTAAACAGATTTAATTTATCGAATACTTTTGCTTGGTAAAGATCATTGAAGCTGTATTCTTTGGAAATTTTCTTTAAGTGAAAGCGTGAAGACTGTTCGTCCGAGTTAAACTAATGTTGAACAAGGCTGGCCCAAGAACCATAAAAATATTAACAATTTACAATGTGGGCAATAATTAGGTTCAATGTTAACTTTATTACTTAAAAAATATAATTAAAGTAAAAAAATGTTAAAATTTTTCACTTTACAAATTATAAGTATATATTTCATTTATTATTTAATTTGATATAATAAACATAATTAATATATTATATTAAAATAATTTAATTTATATAACCTTATTTATTTATACAGTTTAGGCTAAAACATACCGGCTGAAGAATACAAATGATTTGACATTATTTTTCAAAATAAAATTATTCGTATTTGACTATAAATTCAACTACTATTCCGAACAATGTTGACTTTGCGATGTTAAATTAATATATAGTCTAATTAATTTAACATTATAAATCGTAAAGTCAACAACATTGTATAAATATATATATACATAAAATAGACGTGAAGATTTGAATTAAGTAAAATATAATCATCTTTTCATTTAACAAATAAAGATGTAATAAAGTAAATATTTCATTTGTTAAAACATATCAATTTTATTCTATATTATATATATTATATTATATTAATACTATATTATATTTATATAACTTTATTTAAGAAAAACAATATTTTTTTAAATACTGCGTACGTTACTAACTTAACGATGTCCAATGTTAACGTTTTTATGTTAAAAAAAATCAAATTAATTAAGTAAATATTGATCAAGTTTTCATGTAACAAGAGTTATAAAATATATATTGTATTTTTATTTTATTTAATAAAACGTTATTCAAAGTTAACTTACATTCAAATTAAATTCTTCTTAAATTCAAATTAATCAAGTAAAAAATGATAACTTTTTCACTTAAAGTTAGGTTATCAAGTATATTTTATTTATACAATAGAGTAATTTAATATACTATATTTATCTATATAATTTAATAATGAAGAAAAAAACATTTATCCAGTCAAAGGATAAAGGTTTTTTTCTTCATTATTAAATTATATAGATCAAGAAGAGTAGTCCAGTATATAAGAAATATCTTATAAAGAAAATGTACTATATTTATATAATATATATAACAGCCATTCATAGAAAAGTATTGGAATTGGTGTTGGAGGAGGCCGGATCTCACTTGCGGGTTGTAGCGCCAACAATATTATTTATATAACCTTTCTTTATGAAAATTATAATTTTATAAAGATGAAACATAAAAATAATCGTGATAAAACTAGATTTCTCCAGTCTTGATAAGTACTCAGTTTTTTCAATCTTAATAAATGCTCCGACTAGTGTATATAAATATATAATCGAAAATTGAAACTTTCCATTATAGTAGCTTCCATCTTAAATTATTGTAAAACTTTATATAAATCGTGTAGGTTTTTGCCAAGGAAAATAATTAAATAATAATTACAACAATAGCGGGAGAGAACTATGAGTACTGTTAGGAGTACAGTTACTTCATGGCCTAGCAACTCCATAAACTTTAATGACCAGTAGCTTATTAAATGTAACTATTAATGAGTCGTACTCTGCGAAATGAACTTTTAACAAGTTGTCGTGACAATAGGGTTGTGGCTAGATAGGAGACAACGAGGAGTTATAATTGCAATCAGTCATAGGTTAAGGATCTAGATAACAATAATCATTTTTAATAATTAAGACTGACCTAAATTATTATCCATAAAAGCTGAAACATTTATACCTTACAAGGAAAACCACAGACGAAACAATCCTCGCAAACTCATTCTGGTCAAAGGAAAATTACAAATCGGTATCCTGGTCGATCACACAGCAGTTCATGATTAAGCAACACAATATCTTATGCACCGTGACTCTAATTACCAGGAAACTCTTAATACCTTACCGTATTCTCTTCTTCTTTGGTACAGAAGACTTAAGATTGAAGATAATTCTGGTGTTTAGTACATCAGTCTGGGCTAGGGGTACTGTACTGTTTCAAGGACAGGGAGGTGGTTTGTCCTAGATCATGCTCAACCGCCAGATTTTCCCCCTTATTTTGGGAAGCCAGTTTATAGAGGCTGGGATTTGGGTCTAATCTGCAACAAATGTAATATTAAGGTCATTAAGGATGGCTTTATTCGTAGGAGCATTGAGGATTTTGGATTTTAAGGATTGGATACGAGAGGAATTTGATGGCATAGTGAAGGCTCAAACTTTTACCCAGTAAGTCCAAATGAGTTTTATAACAGTCATGTACATCTGCTTTTGTAATTAATTGGGAGCTTAGAGTGTTTGTCTAGTTAAGTGTTGAAGTAACCAGAAACGGAGCATGCTAATTTAAAATTTTATAATTATTTCTTAGTATATAAACCATATACGAAACAATCCACGGAAACTCATTCTGGTCAAAGGAAAATTACAATTCGGCATCCTGGTCGATCACACAGAGTTCATGATTAAGCAACACAATATCTTATGCATTATCTTATGCACCGTAACTCTAATTACCCGGGAACTGTTAATACCCTACCCTATACTCTTCTTCTAATAACTTGTAATCAATACTAGAAATAATAAAAAGCATGCTTATAAATACAATAAAAAGTCTATACCAATACAACCCACGAAGACTCTGGGATTCAGTACATGGTACTGTACTATACCCAAAAAACTGTAATTTCTTGGACAACGGTTGTGCAGGGAGATGATTTGTCCTAGGTCACGGTCGAAGCCAAGATTTCCCCCCTTATTTGGGGTACCCCCTTTATAGAGGCTGGGTGAGCCTCATGTTCTAGATCCCATAAGATCCATCTCCGGGCCCTAACAGATGAAATAAAAGTCTGCCCACAAGCGGGATTTGAACCCAGGATCTTTGGCACTGCATATCAGAGCTCTACCACTCAGCCACTCCACTCCCTAAAAGTTTTATATAACTTTAATAAAACCTAACATGATATTATTTTACAAAGCATTTCATATTTCATACTACAGAGACTATTCTATATTCAATTATGATACTAAATATGTAATTTTCCTAATATAATTCGTAAAATATGATTATATTAAAGTAATTAAGCGTTATGATTTTATTATTTATTTATTAAATAAAATATGTATTATACAAAGTATTGTACAATAAATTAGTTAATTATTAATAATTAGTAAACCATTGCAATATTGATTAGGCTACCGTCATGTATTTTTATGAGCTCTAAATCATTTTTTTAAATATAATTTTCAAAATTTAGCATACTTTCCCGAGAGAAAACCGTTATATTCTTCCGAAATCAGTCCTCTTCGAGGACAAAAGGAACAATAGGAAGGTAATGCTTAGAGACCTCATTTACCGAGTCCTTATGGAAATTCATGTACCACTTTTCCAAAAGTGTATGTACGTGTCCGAAATCAGTAATGCTTCGACATAGATACAGGCTTCGCAGCTGGTGTTTATAATATACATTTTTTTAAATTTTAGATTCGAAAAAAGGAAAAATAGAAAAACAATTTAAATAGTCACGAGGACTGCCGTCAAAAGTAAAAACTCAATATGGCAACTATTTGTGCTATTTTTAATTACAATCACATTTATATATATTTTTTCTTTTTATTATGAAGATATTGAAGATAAAGGACCACTTTATCTCGGCTTAGCAACAAGAGACAAAACGGAACACAACGATAAAAAAGACGTTTTGGATCAAAAGCAGATTACTCCGAATTTTATAAATTGACTTTTTTATTTGTCGGAAGTTTAGTCAAGCAGTTTTGTCTAATACGACACATTGCCGCCTAATTTATCATGGTGCAGTACAGTCCTCAATATCAAGTTTCGGGAGCATTAAAACATTTCTTCACTTATCTAGCCAAAAATATGAAAGACTATTTCCGGAAGTTATCTCCATTTGACGGGAGTGGGGTGGCTCAGTGGTAGAGCACTGAGTTGTCATGCCGAATATCCTGGTTCAAATCCCGCTGCGGGCAAGACTTTTATTTAGTCTGTTAGCAGCCGGAGATGGGTCTTATGTCACCTAGAACCCTCCTGGGACTCACCCATCCTCTATAAAGTGGGTACCCCAAATAAGGGGGGGAAACCCAACAAATCATCTCCCTGCACAACTGTTGTCCAAAAAATTACAGTTTTTTGGGTTTAGTACACTACCATGAACTGAATCCCAGACTCTTCATGGGTTGTACTGGTATAGGTTTTTTTTTGTTTTGTGTTTTTAACTTTTAATTCTTGCCTGTGACTTTTCCATGCATTTTATATTGTATTTGTAAGCATGCTTTCTATCATTTGTAGTGTTGATTACAAGTTATTGTAGATAATTGATTATATATTAACAAATGTTTCATTATAAATTAGCATGCGACGTCTACTTCAACACTTACTGGACAAACGCCCCAAGCTCCCAATTAATCCCAAAACAAGACTCATATAAATGACTATCATAAGACCCATTTATCTTTTCCAATCCTTACAATCAGAAATCCTTCGTAAAATCCTCAATGATCCTTACTTTGTTATGAACAAAGTCCAAGTTAATGACCTTAATGTTCCATTTGTTGTTGATTTGCCCCGAACCCGATATTAATCTATTCGTAAAAACCTTTATTCCCACTCAAACCCACTAGTTTCAAACCTAGCTACTTCTTCAATTCCCGATAATCCTCCGACGCGTCTGAAAAGAAGATGACCCCGTGACCATTTAAGTTGAATTTGTTGTTTGAGTACCACCAGTGGATTATTTCACAAAAGGTCTAAACCAGAAACTATTTATTGCAGTTTCGTGAGACAGGAAATAGAAAACAACATCCTGTGTTCCCTTCCTGTATGCTGAAGGCGGATTCTTAGCATCGTGTGTTGGAAGTGAAGGTGAAAAATAAAATACTTAAGAAAATTAAGAAAATCGTAAGGATGAAACAAAATGTATTATATATTATATAACATACTGTATTATCTATTAGGGAGAATGGTGGACCAGTGAGCAGAGCGCTGAGTTGCTGTGTCGAAGGTCCCGGGTTAAAATCTAAATCTAATCTTAAAAAATAAAAGAAATTCATTGTAACATGAGTTTAATTTACATTTTTTTGAGATATAAAAAAAATACTGCTGAATAATACTTGATTGATGACATTTTTCTTATTAACTATAAATTATTTTTATCTTTTAATTTCTTTGTTCATTTAACGTCACTTTATGCTGCTATGGCTGATCGGACGATGCTACAGTGGGAGCTCTAAATGTTGCCTATCCAGGTTTAATTAGGATAGGGATTTTTAACGAGTACCTGACATAGTACAGGCTCGGGACCCCCGTTTAACGCCCCTTCCCAAGGACGCCGTAACTAAGGATTTTTTACTCCCTTTAAAAAAATCCTAGGGCCACCTGACGGGCTATGAAACCGCGAAAATATAAATTAAAAAACATTGTTTTATTTAATAATGTAGGGATTTAAATAAAATGAGGTAGAGCAGTGAGTTGCAGTGCCGAAAATCCCGGGTTCCAATCCCACTTTGACATAAAATTTATTTAATCTGCTAACAGCCCGGGATGGGTCTTATTTGATAACCAGACCAAGCCGTGGCTCACTCAGCCTATAATAATTGGGTACCCTTAATAGGGGGAAAACCTGGTGGTTAAACGTTTAACGACGACCTTTTCAATACCGTTTCCCTAGCAACAGTACAATCTCTACCATGTACCGAACTCAAGATCCTTCATGGGTTACAGTAATACACTTTTTTTAATTGAGAATTCGATAATATGACTTTTGATAATATTTGTATCGCCTTTCATTAATTGTAATAATCAATTTAATTGCATTTTCACTATATTTATTACTCCATCTATCCTTATTATTGTCACTTAGCAAATTACTCTTTTTTTTGTATTTTATCTATTTTATTTATATTCATAATTACTTTTAAGTTTATATTTTAAATAATTTTAAGTTTATAAAATTTATAATAATTTGTTTACGCAAATATTTAATAAGCATTATCATGAATTTCATCTTTACTATATTAAAATTCTTGTGGCACATCCATTAATTTAAGCAGTAATAAAAAAATAAAAAGATGGAAGCGTGTATAGAGAAACCTCCCAATCTTTTAAACTATAAATTATGTTTTTATCTTTTAAAAAACATAAATAAAAAGAAAACAATTTATTGTTTTTTAATAGAGTATGGAGTGGGGTAGCGCAGTGGTAGAGCGCTAAGTTGCCATGCCGAAGTTCGGGGGTTCAATTCCCAAATAAATTTTATTCTACAGATTTTTTTTAATTTTTAAATAGCCAGGGATGGGCCCTGTGGGATCTGGAGAACCTCCTTGGGCTCATCCAGTCTTTATAGAGTGGGGGAAAACGTGGCTGTAGAACGTGACAAAAAACCTTTTCGCAGTAAAGTTTCTGCCATGTACTGAACCCAAGACCCTTCATGGGGTGTAGTAATACACTTTTTGTTAAGTGAGAATATTCTTATCACCTTTCATAAATTGCAATAATCAATTTAATTGCTGTTTTAGCAGATTTATTACTTCCTAATAATTGTCATTACTCTTTTTGTATTTTTTATCTATTTTGTCTTTATTCATAATTATTGACTAAGTTTATATTTTAAATAATTCCAAGTTTATCAAATTTATAATTTTTTTTAAATTCAAATATTTAATAAGCATTATCATAAATGTTGCCTCTTTTCTATATTAAAATTCTTGTGGCACACTTATTAATTTAAGCAGTAATAGAAAAATAAAAAAATGCCAGCTTTCAACGGCAAACAATATCGTAGTTTCTCTGAAGAATTTTAATAATTTTTTTTTTCTGTTTTATTTCTTTTTATTAAAAAAAAAAAAAGTTGTATTAAACCGCTTGTCTTCTTTGTTATTGTAGCTTATGGTCCCTTTTTTTTATTAGTTGTGTTTATTCTCTCGGATTATGAGATATTAAATAAATCTAACCACAGTAATTTTTATTTTTTTAAATATTTTTTTTTTAGGATCTTTAATCCGTATACATTCTTGCCCTCTCCGAGAGAGTTTGATACAGTGAAAATACATTATATTATTATTTTATATATTATTTAAATATATCATTACAATGTATAATTATTTTCGAAAATAATTATAGGTTAGGTTAGTAAAAACCTATACCACTACAACCCAATGAAGGGTCTTTGGTTCAGCAGATAGTAGAGAGTAGTGTTTCTAAGCCAAAGGTAGTGCAAGGATGTGATTAATGTTAGAAAAAACAAATTAAATAAACAAGATTCTTTAATAGTCGTAGCATCAACGGACTTTTTTTAATATTCATCAGCAAAATTCGGTTGCACCATGATTTACTCAACTCTGGCATTGTGAAAGCCTATAATTAGTTAATAAATTATATTACAAAAAATAAATTCCTGGTCATTCAATATCGCAGATAGAAAAGGAAATTTCTGAAACAAAACAGCTACAGATGAGTTGAATATATATGAGTAGTTTTATAGCTGTAAGTATCTGTTGAACTAAGGCGTAATAAATCAAAACAATAAGTGATAAACATTTATTTTTTGAGGTTGACAGATGAGTTTACGTCTAGTATATAGTGGGGCTTATATGTGAAATGGGCTAAGTCAAATACATAATTTTGAGAAAACGGTAATGACAATGCATATTTAATGCTGATTTTAAAGAATACTTAGTGTAATTACCAAATGAATAAATATATATAAGATTTGACTTAGTGGGTTTCACCCAGTAGAAACATCTCAGTTTTTGTAATCATCAAACCTGAAAGAAAATCCGAAAATTGCATTATTATGAACACATAACATTTATTTATTTATTATTGTATATAATTATCCAAAATAATTATTACCTAAATTAAGATTTTATATCTTAGCACATTCATAATTATTAGACTTATGTGTTGTGGAAAAAATAAACTCTCTTTCAAACGCGTTGTTTAGAAATAAAATATTTTTTTTGTTATAGTATATTATGACATTTATCAGGCGTAATTGCTTCGGTGTTTTGAGTGATGAGTTACTAAGCGGAAGGTTACGCGTTCAAATCCGGCTATGGAAGATAATAATTATGTCTGTGGGGGGGGGGCATTGTGGTTAAATGTGATCTTGGCTAAATTACCTCTCTACACAACCGTTGACTTAGAAACAGTAATGTATTGGGTCCAAGATCCATCATTTTTTTTGTGGTACATTTTTTTTTCTTGTTTTTTTTTTTTGGAAATGAGTGTAAAAACAAATCGCAAGATTGTTGGTCATTTATGTTGAGGTCATTGTATCCTTGTAGATCGCCTGACACACTTTCATTTGCCTATCAGAGGCTCGAATCTATGCTGTTTGTCCTAGAAGCGCCGGTTTGTTGACTACTGTGTTGCCGTTAGCTACGACTTAACGGTTGAATATTTCATACACTATCGATTTCTTTTCTCTTGTTTATCTAATGTACTACTTCTTCATTATTTAGTAGACAAATTTAATCTCAAATTTGATAATATTTGCACTTTACCAGGCATTTAAGGCAAAGTGAAATATACATATCAGCTGACCCGACGGACATTGTCCAGTTCAATCATTGAAATCTGAAGATCATAACATTTTTTTAACAGATTATTAAATACTGGTACCGTTTTGAAGAAAATGTATATTAAAAAATCATTATAATGTCACAATGAAAAATATAAAAATCATTATTAATCATTATCTGACGTGATAGTGTCAGTTATCACAGCTTGACCTATTAATGAGTACACGCGTTTGAGTATATCTGTTGCTTAAATGTTTTAGGTATAAACTTAAAACTGCTTTAATTAATAGCAAGAAACTCGAGTCGTAGCATTTTTCTGTAATAAATATACAACGAATTAATTTGGGTAACTTTTTAAATGCAGGCATAGCAAAAACTTGAAAGAATTTTCACCAATATAACTAAAAGTATAGTTTCATAACTATATTATGAATTAAAAAATCTCGATATCGCTATCGAAAAAATAAAGAATAATCCTCGAACCCCCTTCAATATTAACAAAAAAGTTCATCAAAATAGGCCTGTTTAGGATAATCATTATATCAAAATAATGAATTCAGTTATGTGCACACGAACAGAAGAATTTTATGTATAAACATAGAATATAAAGAAGATACATTGATTATTTTCTATTTAATTTACTATTATTTTATTTATTTATAATAGTAAATCATCGAAATTTAATGAAAAAGCATGCAAAATACTCACTTCGACATAGCACTTAATAATTTTGCACGACTTTTTATAATGTTTAATAAAACTGCAAAATGCTTTACGCACTAATGTATTAATTTTATTATTTTAATTTAATATTAGCACTAAGGTACTATTATATATATATAATATATTTCTTATTTTTTCACGCAATCCTATCAATGTGGTTTTGGATTATGATACACTTATTTATGAACTAGCTTTATATATATATATTTTTTATTTGCTTATTCATTTATATATATATTTTTTTTTTAATTTACTTATTCATTTATTTCCTACTTTCTTTTATTTGTTTTTGCAGTAGCCCTTTAAAATATTTAATTATAAATATAATTATAAAAATTTATACATATTGACTATTAGTCGGAGATTGGCAACACTGTTAGTATTTCTCAGTTACAGTTAGGCTATTTACTCCTCTGGGATGTTCTATTTTGTTGTTATTTCCTCCTTTAATATATATATATATTTCTCTATGTACTATTATAACAATTTAATATATAACTCACAGAGCTTCATATTCTTATTATACCTATTTCAAACTCATTTTGACTCATCAATTATTTCATCATTTATCTTATACTCTTTGTATTTCTTTAATGTAATTCATATCATTTCTTTTTATTAACGTATATTACACTGTTCTGCAAAAAAAAACTTTTCTCCCCTCCCTTGAACAATTTTGCCTGTTTCTCATGTTTTCAGGTGTGCTGAGTCCGAATCCGAACTCAGAAAAATTCTATCACCCTCTGATTTTGAGAGAAAAGAGGTGAAACTTGGAAAAAATGAAAAATTGTATTTGAAAATTATTGTCTTTATTAGAACAGATTTTTTTTCTTTTTCAACAATAAAATATAATTAATTGAATCCTGCATGCTATCAGGTATAATACTAGATATGACACAACTCAAAAAATATACACACATCGTCAATGAGTAGTTTTTTTTCTTTTGTACTCTTCCTCCTCTGTCTCCCGCTGCAGTGTCCAGGAGTAATCCGCCAGCATCTTCTCATTCCATTTGTCAGAATATCTTTTTTCCATTCTGGATATGTCTTGGTGGAATCGTTCTCCATGTTCGTCCAAAACTGCACCCAAATTTGGGGCGAAAAAGTCTAGGTGACTATGCAGGAAATGTATTTTTAAGGACATTTGCATCCCAATGTTTTATATGAAGTAAGCAGTTCTTGGACTATTTTTCGGTAGTCTCTAGATTTGTTGTTTCCCAAAAACTTAGCACATACCTCTCGAAAAGCAATCCAAGCCTTTTTCTCAGTAGTATTTAACTTTGCTTCAAAAGTGAGATCCTTGAAAAACTGAAAAAACACTTTTAGCCATATTTCTTTAACCACTTGTAATATTCCCATCAAATTTTTTTCGTTCAAATATACTTCATTGCGCTCAAAATCATCGGGCTTTTGAATTTTTTTCACTATGTTTTAATGCCGAAAAAAAATTCGTCAAATCCACAAAAAACTCACCTTTTTGGATAAAAAACTAGAATTTCTCAGGAAACTGTGTGTGATAGACAAAATCTGACTTCAAATTCGTGTTCACCACATCTGATAACAGTAAGAAAGCATGTTTTGGTTTGAAGGAGGATTTTCGTGCAGAACAGTGTTATTAATAATGTAGCCTGTTTTATCTTCTTTGGTACTGCATTATTAATTAATGAGTTTTTTCTGTTAACTTTTATTCTCAGCCCTTATTATGGGCTAAAAATTAGGCCGAAATGTTGGCACAAATAAAAATATATTATGTATTTTATTTTATAATATTGTATTATTGTATTAGTTGAAATTATAGAGAAAATGGTGACCTTCCTTGAATTGGAAATCGTAATCGTGTTTGATAATCGCCCTTGACCATTCCGTATTAATCGTTTATCTCTAACAAGGACCTATAGGTACCTAACCAAAGTTTATAATAATAATAAAGTCTTTATTGATTCTGGGGCAAGTTCTTATAGAATAATAATTTAGGAACTATAATGTGAGTATCCTTGTAGCCAATCACTAAATTTCAAACTGGAAAACATTTGAATATATTTTAAGAATAATTCATCTCAGATAAATAAAATAGCCATTCTTGGGGATGGTATATTTTTAATGAAGTACTAGGCTTTCGGTTTTTAAAATAGTTATAATGAACCATATTTTTTAAGGAGCTAATTTTTTTTAATTTAATTTATGTTGATATTAGCATGGCTATTGTAATCACATCCATTGTAGACCTAGCTGAAGGCTATATATATATATATATATATATATATATATATATATATATATATATATATATATATATACTAACAGCTGGGGAGGTTACATAAAAACAGCTGATTACGGAAAAACAAAGAATAGTAACAAGCTAAACTGACCAATTAACAAATAATAATGGTCATGTAAATGAGTCTTTTGTGAGGAATTGGTAGTTATTCCGTAGGTTGTAATAAATTGAGTCACAACAAGTATTAACTTTTCATTCGTTTCCCTTTAGTTATCCACAAGTTATCGTGAGCTTTAGTATGGAAAAGACAATGTAATTATGGGTGATGAGTGGATTTCGGTAATCATTTCATATAGAAATGAACGTTTCAACAAATATTATTCTTATAGTTCTAGTTAGAATGATAAAAATATCTACTCATTATCCATAATTACATTATCTTTAACACTAAAGCTCATGATAATTTGTATTTTTGGAAAATATTAAAAGGGAAACGAATGAAAAATAAAAACTTGTGACTCAACTCGAAGCGACAACCTGCGGAATAACTGCCTGGTTGTTCATTCATTTAACATCACTTTATGCTGCTATGGCTAATGGGACGATGCTACAGTGGAAGTCCTAAATATTTCTATCCTGCTATAATTAGAATAAGGATCTTTAAAGAGTACTTGACACTTTTAACGTCCATTCCGAAGGACAGCACAACTTAGGATTTTTTAATTCCTTTAAAAATTCCTGGTAAATAAAAACCTTTGTTTATTCTGTTTCAGACATTAAGATGTTAGAAGCTGCAGAATGTAGGGACGTTAGATCCCATCGAAGATGAAGAGGATTACGCTGAAGCACCTTCTTTGTAAGTATCGATCTACTCTTATATATATATATATATATATATATATATAAATTTTTTTTTAAATTATTAATCTTAATTTTTCGTGGCGAGCGGGGTAGCACAGTGAGTAGAGCGCTGAGTTTCCATGCCAAAGCTCTCGGGGTTCGAATCCGGCAGTGGCATATAAATGATTTAATCTGTTAATAGCCAATGATAGGCCCAATGGGATCTGCAGACTACTGGGATCCAGCTAACCTCTATAGAGTGGGTACCCTTAATTGGGAGAAGAACCTGGCAGTTGAGCGTGATCTCAGACTAATCACCCCCCTGCGCAACTTTTGTCCTAGAAACACTACAGACTATCGTGTAGTGGTACAGCCTATTAGTAGGTGGAAAGTCGACAGAAAGTTTTGTGAGTACACATTAACAACCCTCAGTAAGCTGAATTAAGGAAGTTTTGAAAATATATGTATATTTGGGGTTAGTGGTACTGATTTTTTGTTTGGACTTATGTTTCAAAACCAACAATCGTGCAAAGTGTTGATTTGGCCAATATCTCGTGATGTAATAATGAAATTACTCTTTTTTTTTTTTTAAACGCAACCTCGTCAACATCTATCTGTCAAGACACTTTTGGATTATGATGCACATATTTATTAACTAGCTTAATATATATAAATTTTTTATTTGCTTATTCATTTATATATATATATATTTTTTTTAACAGCTCCTTAATATTAAATTTATTATAGTTATAAGTTTAAAAAATGTTAGTGGGTTGGCAATTCTGTTAGTATTTCTCAGTTACAGTTGGACTCTTCACTCCTCTGGTATTATTCTGTTATTATTTTCTTCTAATATACATTCCCAGCAACAAATCGTCGCAATATATTCCTATTCCTTATCTTATATCATATTAGTGAAAGCACACTACTATTTTTGGGAATTATTCCGCAGTTTGTCACTTCGAGTTGAGTCACAGCAAGTTTTAACTTTCATTCGTTTCCCTTTTAACATTTTCCAAAGATTCAAGTTATCGCGAGCTTTAGTATGGTAAAGAGAATGTAATTTTAATCAAGGGCGGATTTGGGGGGGGGGGCACGTGGAAGGAATAAACAGTTAAAACTTGTAATTCAGCTCGAATCAACATCCTGGGAATGGACACCTTTTTTTTTTTTTAATAATATACATATAGCATAGAATATAGAATAATCAATGTTGGTCCGATACGAGCCGTACATTTTTTTTCCCCCTTTAGGAGTATATTTTTAATATCCAATACTACTTGCACTGAGGTAATATAGAATCATAACCTCAACATCTGTTATCACTTCCGCAATTAGTCGATTGTGATCAGCTGATTTGATTTTAGGAAGAATTCTTGTCAGACATTAATGCTAATGTAAACAAATAACACTCATGCTGTCTATTAAACCCTTCAAATTATTAAACAAATTGCTTAAATGAAATTATGAAATTTATCCCAAAATTGTACTAATCTGATGGAACGGGTTAAACTGGGTCGAACGAGATGTTGAGAGCTCGGCCGTGGTGACGTCACAAAGAACACAAGACAATTTAGCTATTGAGTTGATGGTTCCTCTCAGTTGTCTATTAGGCCTTATCACACCTCTTTCTATGACTTCTTTTTATAAATAGATCCGGACCATTTGATTTAAAGTATTTATATAGTTTTGCACGTCTGATGAGCTTCGTTCATTACGATTATTGCGTAAGAGTAGGACATAGCCGCCTGACACAAAAATACCCGAAAAAAAGAAACATCCAGTTCTACAATGTGTATATGATATCTGTTCCGAAGGTTGTCGCTTCGAGTTGAGTTTAAACAAGTTTTAACTATTTATTCGTTTAATTTTTAATATTTCCCCAAAATACAAGTTATCATGAGCTCTAGTATGGAAAAGGGAATGTAATTGTGGGTAATGAGTGGATTTCGATAATCATTTGATAAAGAAATAAAATTTTCAACTAACATTCGAAGTATAGATGATATAGGTTTGATGAAATGAATACCGAAGATTACACATTTCTCATAACTACATTCTCATATCCATACCTTCCTTTATGCTAACTTGTATTTTTGGAAAATATTAAAAGGGAAGGAAATGCAAGGTTTAAACATGTGACTCAATTCGAAGTTACTACCTGAGGAATAATTGCCAAAAAAAACTGTATCACTGCTATCCATGAAGAGTCTTGGGTGAAGGACTGTAATGTTTCAACACAGGTTGTTCAGGGAGGTGATCTGTCGGAGGTCATGCTCAACCTCCGAGTTATCCCCTATTTATGTAACCCTCAATATAGAGGCTGGGTGATTCCTACGAGGGTCTGTAGATCCGACAGGTTCAATTCTGTGTCAATAGATTAAATAATGTACTGCCACGGCTGGATTTGAACCTGGATTGCAACTCAACCCATTGAGCTACTCCACTCCACCAAAAATAGAAAGTAAAAAAAATAAATTTATATATATTCAATACTTAAATAAATAAATAGAGGGAGGTGATTTATCCGAGGTTAGCCTAATCCGCTAAATTTTCCTCTTATTTTAGGTACCCACTTTTTAGTCCCTGGATGAGCCCTAGGAGGGTCTCTAGGACCCATCCATGGCTGTTAACAGATTAAATAAATTATTTGCAACAACCAAATTTAAACACCGTACCTTCAGCAGAGCACCTGAGCACTCCATTGCTGAGCCACCCCATTGCTGAGCCACCCCACTCCCTATTTATAATATATTGTATTTTAGCTATTTATTATTTTATTACATTAATTGTAACATACCCATTAATAGCCATTCCTCTCCTGATAATGATTACAAATTAACAATAATACAAACTTCACAATTCCCGCTAAGTAACCCTCTGTGTGAACTAAAAGCAATTTTAAAATTTTTTGTTTTATCAAAAATCCATAAACCTAAACTTGTTCATTCCCCTTCTTCTTTTTAGTTCCAATGATAGTTAATCCATCTCAAGACTGATACTCGAGACTATGCCTTTGAAAGTAAAGAAAAGAGACAAAATCAGATGTGAACAGTTAAAAAAAGAAACAGGGCTCAAAGACACATCCTTGCATATAATAAAAAGTAAATGGAAATGGGCTGGACATCTCTTGCGGTGCAAGGACAACAGATGGTCTAAAATAGTCACGGAATGGACACCATGTGACCGAAAAAGGGTGAGAGGTAGACAATTGAAGAGATGGAGAGAACCATTTAGGATTTTGGCAGGACCCCTCTGGTGGAGAGCTGCTAAGGATAGAGATGCGTGGAAGGAAAAATGGCTGGCCCTTACAAATCCCGCATCCCAGTAGGGCTAGTCTAGTCCCTGTAGGAAGTGTTAATGACTATTACTCCAATAGGAAGGCCTATGCAAGAAAAATAAAAATGTGTATAAATATTTATATAGTAAAGAATTGTTTTTATGTTGTCTGTAAATTTATGTTATAGTAATTGTATATTTCATGCATAAATAAAGGCTATTTTCATTTCATTTCATTTCATTTATTTCATATGTGTGTGTATATATTAGTTATTATAATGTTGTACTATCATAAATATTATTAATGCTCAAGATAATGTTACTAGCTTGTATTACTTTATACAATAAAACAATTTATCTATCTATTAATACTTTTTCCTTAAGATTGAAATAGTATGTGTTGTTTTGAACAAAATGTTTGTGTTGTTTCAGGGGTGCTGTGGTTGTGGTTGCTGTTGGTGCAAGTTTTGGGTGAAGATGGTGTTACCAGCAAATCCGAGAAGCACCTGGTCATCAAGCAAGAGTCTGGACCGAAGGGAGATTCTTTGGTCCGTTCTTTTGTCTCGACCAAGGTATCAAGAACATTCACAAGCACCAGCAGTTTTGATGATGAGAAGATAACAGACAAACCACCTGATGAAAGACAAAGTACAATTAGGTTAAGCAATGATAGCGTGGACTTGTCGAAGAACACAGTCCCCGTTCTCAAGTATCCGGCTCCGACGGAGTCAACTCTGAAGGAGAAGTACCGGAGGTCGACAGAGGGTCCCGACACAACTCCTTCGAAGAAAGGCCCTAAGCTGAAATGGAACATGACTCGAACGCGACCTTCGGACCTGACCACGCTTTTGGTATACAACGCTCTGACCCCAGGGCGCTACCCAAGCACAACTCAAGTAGCCGAGTCGATGCCACCAACTGCTTGGGCGTTGGCTAGCCTCAAAGGTCCTGCGTCTTCTGAAGTGAAGCCCTTCGTCAACTGGTCCACCAGGCTCAGTAGGACAACCGCACCGTCCTTAACCACTACTGGTAAATATTTCTTTTTCTTATATGGCTCCTTTGAAAAAACAAAGACAACTCAAAATATGACATTTTTGTGCTAAGCCTACTGTAGCAATTGTATTGGTTGAAGGATTTTAGTTCAGAAACAATATATCTCATATTCTACCATGTTTTTTTTATTTTATATAAAGTCATATAGTTGTATCATGTTTGAACTTGAAGTTTTATGGGAATAATAAAATAAGTTAAAATTTAAAAAAATGGTTAATAAAATAATTTCAATACCGTGGTTACAATGGGAATGCTTTGATTTACCAATACCCAAATTTTTAAAACTCAATTGAAAAATGATGTTTTTTTTATTTGTTTATTTATTTCTAATATAAATTGTTACAATTTACAAAAGTAATATGCTGTACCAAACAGACCAGTCTCAAACTCAAAAGTTGATTGACAAATTTAAATGTATCTATAAAGAATCAGTTTTTTTAGTTATGATGTTCTTATGAAGGTGTGATGTAGATTGCCAAATGCATGTCAACTCTGTTTTTTTGAAAAATAATTTAAATACTATTGATATTAAAATATTATTTTCAGTGATATTTTTAACAGGCTTTTATTAGCTTCCCCTGTATGTCATACGTACCTATGTAAGGATTTGTGATTTTTCATATCCGAAGACATGGTAGTGTCTTATGCCAAGTGTTAAGATGTGCACAAAGGCTTACATGGTTTAATATTTCAGACAAGCATGTGATTACTGACAGGATCAACTGGGAAGTTGATATTTTAAAACAAAACCAAATTATAGTTTGAGAAACTAAAAACATACTTTTATAGCTTACCGAAATAATAGTCCAGGATCCATGGTCCATTTTTGCACTTCATTAGTATCAAGCTGAATCTTCATGAATAGCTTCGTTTCGAGGAGACCCCCAATAATTTCCTGTGTGAAAATTCTCGATTGTGGTAGCTAATAGAGGTAACAAGGATAAAATATGTCGATTTGATGATTCTCAAAATTGTACTACTAACTGGTTTTTTTTTTGTTAAACATGTGTTCATATCCAGTCGAACTGATTATTAGAAAATAAATAATAGTTTAAAAAACTAAAAAGTTTAATAAGTTTTAATAATAATTTTTAATAAGTTTAAAATAACAATAGAATTAAAGACGAAAAAAGTCATTTTATGGTTATAATCATGGGGTGCTTTTAAGATATTTTCCTAATAACTGCTTTTACAATGTCTGCCAATTAAATATTTACTACAATTAATATCAAGCATTCCACGCTATTTTACCTTAAAGTAAATTTTTTTTTTTTAATAACTCTAATCTTGATAGAGGATCGCACAGTGTGGTGAGGGGTGTAGAGAAGGAAACTTGACACTGCATGAGGAGAGGAGAGGGTGGACTATGATGATGATGATCAACTTTCTTTTTTAGTTTAGTTTTTAATTGAAGTGTGTGGTTTTTAGCTTTTTTAAACTACTATTTATTTTTTAATTAAGTAGTGATCACTATTTTTAATATTATTTATTGTAAACAGTATGTGGTTTTTGCTAGTTATCAAACGATTAAAACATAGTCCAATGACTTCTATATAACCTCATAAAGATTTTAAAAATTTATGAAAGCCTTAAGAACCTTCATAGATTAGATTATAATTATTTATTAAATTATTATTGTATTAAATAATGTTTTTAAACTTTACACCAAGGCATCGGATATTTAGGGATAAATATATGGATGTTGTGATTCGCAAACAATTTTTTTTTTAATATATATTTCTAAATACATATAGGTTTCAATACATACTGGTTTGAAACAATTTATACTAATTCTTCTTCTTTTTTTTTTCAGAGATGACAGGTCAAGTCGCAGATGTTAAGACGACAATACTACCGGATACAACTGGTTTCGATATTACAGCACCAGGAAATGAAGAAGTAGAAACAACCGTTTTTAGGAAAGAGACTACTTCGCCCACTGCAAATATAGAGGTCACTACTCTTCCTATTACAACCAAGATATTAGTCGAAGCTACTACTTTAAAACCCGAAGAAAACACAATCTCAGTACCTCCATTAGCCTCCCTCAAAAACACTTCGGACGATAAAGAAAACAATGATTTTCTATCTGTTTCTTTACCAGAATTACAAAAGAATGTCACTCCTCGACCGACTATTGTAACCAATGATAGTTCTGTAGATACTTCGCAGCAAAATTCTGTCGAAGCTGAAGAAACCAAAATATCTACTTCTTCAATACCTTTGATAACTCTGGCGATGACAAGACTGAATGAATCGACAACACCGGGAGAAATTTTCAAAGAGACAAGTAGAAACAGCGATTCGGCTTTTGAAATTACTGAAGATTCTGCTAAAAAGTCTTTACAAGAAGCGGATCCTAGTATTAATACAATTAATGAGAAAAAAGAAGAACACATTTCGACGACTACTGTAATATCTGCTGTAAACTCTACTGTAACCGTACACGTAACCCCTCCTTCCACAAGAACAGCCGAAAAGTCTAACTCATCTGGCTTCAATGATGTCAACCATAAAATACCAGACGATGAATTCACAAAAACTTTGCCCCTTACATTAGAAACTACTACCCTTTCTAATAGTGTATTTCAATCATCTCTTCCTCCTAAAACTGGAAATTATGATTCAGCAATCAATGAGGCTAATCATACTACCAACGATATTAACGTAACAGAAACAAACGAAAAGATCGTACCCGTTCCGTCTTCAGGTAATGCCAGTTCTGAAATTCCGTCAACTATTAGGTCTAACGAAATAAAACCAGAGCCTGTAAGCAAAAACAAAATTAAAACTGTCAATATAACTGATTTCAAAATAGAATCGTTTGCTAATTATGTACCAGAATTATTTGAAACCACACAGTCCAATGATATACAAGTCCAAGATCAAATTAAGCCAGTTAATAAAACATTAATACCACAATTGACATCGGAAAATTCTTCTGTCGTTCCAAAACTGCCAGAAAATGAAATATTAATTTCATCTTCCAAACCACTTTCTCCTACGACACATTTTCCTTTAGCTAACACAACAGTTTTACCATTAACTACAGTAACTGAAGACAATCCAAGTATTTATACAATTATAAATAATCCAGTTGAATCGATTAATGAAACATTTGTAACTCTTCCTCCCATCACTCCTACTGAATATACTTCCACTCCTGAAAATAATTTAACAACAAAGAACAATAGCTATAATTCCACCTCAACTTTAAACTCTTCATCAACAATAATACCTACTATATTTGTAAACACTACTGATGATGCTCCCGCATCTTCTACATCTGAAAACATTGCAACATCTACTAACTTGTCAAAAACTGATGCGGTTACTACAACATCACCAAGTCCTACTACTAAATCAAACGAGATTAAAGAGCAAGAATTTGTAACGGAAATTCACCAATTTCCTTCAGAGGGCAATGGAACGAATTTTGATCCAGAATCCAAAAATTCAATCAAAAATGGCACATTCGTTTTTCATGATGGGGATGATGGAGACGATGATGACACTTTGTCTTACAATCAAACCGACATCGAGAGAAAAGTGCCTCATGACACCATTAACAATAATGAAAATGAAGATGATGATGATTTATTAGAAACTGCGGTAAACGGAAGCATTTCGGTAACAGTGAGGAATCCCACTAATAAGACAACATCAGTACCCATTACTCGATTCTCTTCTATCAAAACAACAACAGTTTCTGATGAAGTGACAATAATTGATGATGATCGTACAAGTGCGTATTATTGATGACTTTTTTATGTTCTATATATTTCACTTTACTAACTCTGAGTCTTTTTTCTTTTTCTATTTTAGATATTGAAGACGATACAATTTACGATACAGGGGTCATAATGACTATTTATGTAAGATTAGTTATTCGAGCAACATACAACGACTTATGTAAAAACAAAGATCAACTTAAAGATTCAATAGTTAAAGTATTCAAAAATTATGCTGAGAGGTTTGTTGTTTTGTTTTTTTAATTACTTTAAGGTTTGAATTAATTTTTTTTCTTTTTTTTTTTTATATGTTTTACAATTAAAATGTCTTTTAATGGCATTTTTTAATTTAAATAATATTTGACCATAGTTATTATTACATAAATTATTTCCATATTTTGCAGAACTATTAACAGACGCCAAGTGATGATAACAAATCTAGGAAATAATGATTGTTTAGAATTACGAGATGAAATGGTATCGAGACTAATACCTGTTCATATAATGCTTACGAATAATCAAGGGCAATATGATAAGAGCCTTAACGATCTTTTCATTTCCCTCGCACGTCGAAAAAATCTCGATTTTAAATACCCAGTAAGTTCATAAACTTTTAATAGATGTTCTCAGCATTATGTATTCAATATTTATAAAATCTTAACTTTAAGGTAAAAAATTAAAAATTATAATAAATTTTACTTTGTTAAAGTAACAAAAATAAAAAATTAATTAGTACCTGTATCACACAATTCTTTTAACTTTTGTAAAAAAAAAATCATAAATTAATATACTTACACTATTGTATTCTAAAAATAATAATACTTATGCTTTCTTAAAATTAAGAAATAAATATAGTGTGGTGTGCACATCATCCAAAGTTCACCTTGAGTTGAAATTGTTCTGCTCAAATAGTGATAAGAACATTTTTTTTCTTTTTCTGAGTTAATATTGCTTAAAACGAATTATTAATGATTCTTAAAATAGTTAATTAGTTGTTAAAAGGGAAAAACAATATTTAGAGAATCATAATAGCTCTGATTTAAATATTAAGTATACATAATAATATGAAACAGTACTTGTATAAATAATACTTTTAATATGAATAATAATAAAACTTAACTTTTAAAAATAGTTTGTTAATATAGTAGTTAAGTTATGAACTGAGTGTTGTCAATATCTGCTAGTATCAGAATTATATTTTATTAGTTTTTATTATGTTATTCAATAGCAAATTTAAACCATTTATTTATTTTTTTTCTTTCAGATTTCTCAAGTTGAAAAAGTACAACAAGAAACATTGTTGGAAACGGAATCTCAAATCAGTGGTACTATGGTTGCTGTTATCATTATATCTTCCATAGCGGCAGTATGCTTATTTGCTCTAACTATTCTCTTGGTTAGTAATCTGTTGGTTAAGCTTCATAATTTTATCATATAACTATATTTTATTATTTACTAGCGACCCACTCCAGCTTTGCTCAGGTAATGAGGCAGGCATATTATGCCTACATAATTTGTCTGTGTAATGTATTTTTTTTTTTTTATCACCAAAAACAAAAAGTGTGGTCACTAAGGACCACGTGAATATCATTGGTTAGGCTTCTTTGGGAGTCTTGATTTTCTTTCTTCCCATCTCAGCTAATGTACTTTATTATATAGAAATGATAAAAATAAAAACAAAACCAAATATTTCTTTATATACGAATTTATTATCTTGTACGTTAGATAATTGCACGGGATTAGGCAAGCAGCCTCTTTGGTGAAACCCATCGATATACCAACCCATTTACACAAAACCTCGACAAATTATATACCTAAACCTTCCTCGTGAATCACTCTATCTATTGGTGAAAACCGCATGAAAATCCGTGCAGAAGTTATTGAGTTTACCGCGAAAAAACACGGCCGAGGACTTTGTTTTATAATGTGTAAAGATAAATTAGAATGAATTGGAAAATCACAAAAAGCAAAACCTTAAGCCTCTAAAGTACTGGGAAAAACTAATGTAGTCAACGTCTTGCCCATTCAAGCCTATTTCATACTCATTTATAATTTATTCTTCTTTTTAGAGTGTTTGTTTATTTTTATTGATATATATTATTACGTTCATTATGACTCTTTTAGGTGATAATGAGGAAAAGGCAATCTGGTTTTAATTATGGCCAAAGATGTACACCTGTCTCTCTGGACGATTATAGCCTTGATAACATATCTGTCTACAACAGCGTCAGGAGGAAAGCAATACGTGCCTCTAAGCGATCTTACGGAAATCCAGCTTTTGATGATCCGGTAAGAGAGCATTATAATATTTAGAATCTCAATAATATAGGGTAGGGAAATGCGGTGATATGTATATGTATTTAAAATTATATTAAAAATTAAAATAAAATATTGGTTTTATTAGTGTCAAAATTGCGATTTAACACACAAAAGGGCTGCAAAAATATTTTACATTAAAACTAATTACTATATTTCTATTTTGATTGGTTTATTTTTATTTTTTTATGAACTTTACAAACTTCTACATTCAAGTTATTGTTAATTTAAAGGATAATATTGTAGGGGTAGCAATGCATTACGCAACTGTATTTTATTGTTTAAATCCCAATCTATTTTCACTTGATTTCTTTTTTAACTTATCTTAGTTAAATTTGTGTTTTTTATCTACATCCCCAGTGAATAAGTGGTCAAATCGAATTTTGTACAAATCGTGTTAACTGCATTGAGAGAAGCGGAATCGTGTCATTCTTGTATTTATTGCCTTGAAATTGACTTCTAATATAAGCAATATTATCCTTAGCCAATGCACTGTAAATTAATTAATTAATTAATTATTTTAATTTTGTGTATTGATATTGTTAATATTTCTTCTCTTCTTTGACTTCCTCTTATGTCATTGCTAGTGTCGAGGAGCCTCCACCCATGGCAGCCATACCTCGCGGTCCCTACTCAGCTGCCTCATTTCCTGGAGGGTCTTGCCTCTCTCCCCTCCAATGCGCTGGATATATTCCTGATAGGAAACTCTGGGACGGCCTCTCGGTCTAGCTTCCATGACCCTCCTTGGCTCTCTCTCACTTCGTCCATCCGACAGACGTGGCCAAACCACTTTAGCTGTCGGTTTTTTATGGAATCTTTCAGCTCAATCACTTTCAGCTCCTCTCTGATTCTTTCATTCCTGATGCGGTCCCTCCTGGTCTTTCCAACAACTCTCTACAGGAATTTCATCTCCGCCGCTGTCACTCGCCTAGCTTGTTTCTTCAGCATAACCCAGCTTTCACTTCCATAAGTGAGGGTTGGGAGGTAAACTGATTTGTAGATGTGCATTTTGGTTTCCTTTCCAACCTCTCTATGCCCAACTATACTGTTGCCAATAGGGTAGTAAACCTGGTTGACTTTGGATATTCTGTTAGCTACTTCTAGGTCAATTCTTCCCCTGCTGCTGATGATTGTCCCCAAGTAGGGGTACTCTTCCACAACTTCAAGTACCTCCCCATTACAGATCAGCTGGATGTCCTCTTGTTCCTCTCTTGATACCACTAATACTTTGCTTTTATTGCCATTTATTGTCATTCCTCTGCGGATGAGTTCTTCCTCCCATTCCACTAGGACTTGCTGCAGCTTCTCTTTCGTGTCCACAATCAATACTATGTCATCGGCATACAACAGGCTTTGAAACATAGCATTTCTTAAGTTCCACTTGCCGATGACCATCCAGGCAGTACGACACTTATAGATTTTATGGATTTCATCCATAAATAATATAAATAGAAGAGGACTCAAGCTGTCGCCCTGCCTCAGACCTCTCTCTATGGGAAAAGACTTGTACTCCCTTCCGTTGATCCTCACTACTCCTTTCGCTGCCTCATATGCTGATTTAATTTAATGATGAGATCTTCTGGCACATTTCTAGCCGCCAAAGCATCCCATATTTCTTGTCAAGGGACAGAGTCGAATGCTGCTTTTAGATCAAGGAAAGCTATGTATACATTCGTATTTCTGTCCTATGCTTTTCTGCACTGCTTCGTAATACGAAAATGTAATCTTTAGTCTGTCTCCCTGGGTGAAATCCCGCTTGTTCCCTCTCTCTTTGGTTTTTAACTGCAGGCCTTAGTTTCCTTTTTAGGATTGAGGTGAATAGCTTGTATGCCACCGAAAGCAAGCTTATTGGTCTATAGTTCTCGCATTCAGTGGAGCTACCTTTTTTGTTAATATTTAAAATTGATTGATTTTTTTTTTTTGGCAGGATGCAGTTTCCAATCCAGTAAATTTTGCCGGCTTGTCTAATATGGCTTCTGACAAATCCAAAACAGACGAAGAATTCTCATCACTTCCACAAGTAGTCGTTAAACCTGATGAACTACCACCCGGCGCAGAAACGAAAAACAGATATGCGAATGTTATCCCAATTCCAGAAACGAGAGTTCAACTACGTTCCTCTTCACCAGAAGACCAGTTCATAAATGCAAACTATGTCAAGGTTAGTCAGTTACTATCTTGTATTTAAAGGTATTAAGTCATGAAAGTGAATATATACTAAAAGTCTAACAATAACATTAAAAGTAATATTATTAATAATGGTTAATTAATTACTTTCCAAAGGGTGCGAAAGGAGCCGACAAATTTTATATTGCCTGCCAAGCTCCTATTCATAATACTATTGAAGATTTCTGGAAGATGGTCTGGGACGAACAGTCGAGGCTAATAATAATGCTTACAGCTCTGACAGAAAATGGTGTGGTATGTAATCATTATTTTTTAATAATAGTTTGCTAAAAATCCTTAGTTAGTTTAATATTAAGTATTTTTTTCAAGAAGTACTAGATTTTGTTTAGACATCTATAAGTACCATACATAAGTATGATGTAGCGTCGAATTATAATGTGAGGATTTTTTACGAAATATATTTTAAAAAATTATAGTTGTCATAAGGAAGTATGTTAATCTTTCTCGGTTGCTAGCATTTTAGAAGTGATTCTCCCGCATAACATACGACCACAGCAACTAAGATCTGTTGTTATGGGTGAGTTGACTTATGACCGATAAGGTTTAATAATATTAAATATAAATATATTTGACAATACATATTACTTGTGTATAAATCATACAATGTTAATTATTATATCCGCAGCCCCGGTGAATAAGTAGTTAAGTTGAATTTTCTCCAAATTTAGTTTCTTGTACTTAAGGAAGGAGAATCGTGTTATTATAAGTTGCTAAGTCAGGCATTGGATTGAAATGGAGTTATTGCTTATATTATAATTCTTTTTTCAAGCCTAATACTATGGATATGACACAAATTCTCTTCCCTCAATAAAATTACTGTTTCCAGTAAAAATTTGATTTAGTGCTGCAGATACAATGATAATGATATATTTATCCAAATAAATCTGTTGGCTACAAAAAATAATCTGTTGATTACAGATTGCCAATACTATAGCTTTTTTATTTTAGTTAGAATAAATAAATATATTGTTTTAGTTTTTTTTATAGTGGAGCAGAGTGGCTCAGTGGTAGACTTTTATTTAGTCTGTTAGCAGCTGGGGATGGATTATATAGGATCTAGGACTCTCCTGGGACTCACCGAGCCTCTAAAAATAATAAGGGGGAAAATCTGGCGGTTGAACGTGATCTAGAACAAATCACCTCCCTGCACAAACATTGTCCATGAAGCAGTACTGTCTACCACGTACTGAACCCCAGACTCTTCATGGGTTGTAGTGGTACAGGGTTGTTTTTTGTTTTTTTTAGTTTTTCCCTCCTTCACATAGTCTTGTCTTGGGGATAATGCCTCTTTCCTGTAAAAAGATAATAGCAATATCTTCTTTTTACAAGATAAACAGTTGTATTAAATTCATATTTTTGATTACTAAATAGATGTAGAAAATAGAATATGTATAGAATAGAATAGGTAGAAGATAAAACTTAACATATCCACACATAATCATGATAATGGTCATGTGATTTATTCAATTACTGAAAAAAAAATAAAGTAGTTGAAAGACATTATTAAAAAGTAACTGGCAGTACTAAAGTAGAAAAGACCCAAATTATTTATAAAAAATAAATAACAAAATACTAAAAATTAAAAAAAAAAATGTTATACCACAACCAATGAATGTTCTCGAATTCATTCAGAGCTTGTCCGGTTATGGTGTGATCTGAGTGTAACCAATAAAATTCCTTGCTTTATAATAAAGAATAAACCTTTTTATTATACTATATCTACTTAAAATATTATATTCAGAATGAATATTTTTTTAGGAAAAATGTGCTGATTACCTGCCACCATCAGAAGTGCTGGATTGTCATAGAATATTCGGTGACCTTCAAGTAACACTAAAAAAGAGAGAAGCGCGAGAAAAATATGTCATATCCAGTTTACAATTGAAGGTAATTTATTTTTTATTGTTCCTAATTAATGTTTTTGTTGAATTATTAACTGTTATTTGTTTATTAGAAGTAATTATTAACTTTTTGTTTACTCTTCTCAACTTGACCTTTTCTATGATAATAAAACATAGCATAAAAAATAAAGCATTACCTTCTTTGCCTAAGGTTGCGGGTTCACAGACCAGCAGTTGGTCTTACAATTTTTAATTTTTTTTAAATCTGTGGTGACGCCCTTCGGGGGGTTTGTAAAATGGGAGTCCTGAGCCTCTGTTGTGTCAGGTACCCCTTAAATACCCTTATCCTAATTATACCTAGATATGCAAAATTTAGGACTCTCACTGTAGCATCGTCCGATTAGCCGATTAAATGAATAAGTAAACAGTATATAAAATATATGTTTTGATAAAATAAAAATAATGTTTTTTTGTAAGATTTTTATATATTTTCTTTTTATAATTAAGAAAAATATAAGAAGTCATTAATATAAAGAAATATTGACATAAATGTTACTAAAAATAAATGCACACAATTTACTTTGTTAAAAAATAAAATAAATTAATGACACCAGCATTTTTCGATTAATTTTCTTTCTTACATTTCTTAATCTCCTTTTGCATTTCTTATATATTAATTAGTTTACATGTTTAGAGCATGTTTCTCCTTGCATTGAACGTAATTTAAACCAACTAAATCCTTTGTCTTAATTAATGTGCCAATTGTTTAAAAGTATAAATTAATTAAAAATGTTATAGAATTTGTCTATCACGTTTATACCTAATATATTTGACAACTACTATATTGGTAGTTATGTGTTATGCTATTAGATATATTTTTAGGGGCCACGTGTGGTATAGCGGTTAGCATAATAACCTACCATACACAAAATCGCGGGTTAGCAGCCCCGGCATGTGGCCTTAGGGTTTTGTAAAGAGAGTAAAAAATCCTTAGTTATGCCGTCCTTTGTAAGGGAAGTAAAACGAAGGTTCCGAGCCTGTGCTGTCAGGTACTCGTTAACGATCCCTATCCTAATTATACCTGGATGAGCGAAATTTAGGACTCCCACTGTAGTATCATCCGATTAGCCCCTTAGCAGCATAAAGTGATGTTAAATGAATAAACTGAGACACTTTTATATCTAATTTCATTTTAGGTGTGAAATCTCATCATTTGATCTTATATTATTTATTTTAAACTTATAATTGAATATCTTTATTTAAACTGATTTAGTTGGTATTAATTCATTGGTGATTCCAATGAATAGCTAAGTTTAGTTGTACTCTTTAATTTTTTTTCCCCCTTCGTTTTTTCCAACTAGGGGCCACAGCCAATTTCAATTCCTTCTCATTTGGTGCTTTCTTTTCCTCCAATATTCTCTCATCTTTTCACCATGTCTCTTCTTTCTTTCTTCTTACCACTTTTTGCATGTTCTTTTATTAATTGTACCTTGGAATCCCAAGTCCATCATCATCGTTCTGAAGGCATCTCTCTCTGCTTCAGTTTCTGCTTTTATGTTGTGTACCTCTAAATCTTTTTTAATTTCTCGGATCTAGCCTGTTGTTAATTTCTTTTCCCAGAGATACCTAAAGGTCATCCATTCTGTATAAATGTCCAAAAAATATCAATCTTCTTTTTCTTATCCTTTCTGTTATTTTTTCTATGTTTCGATATTCCTCATCATTGCTTAGTTATTTCCAGGTTTCTGTGCTTTTTATATGACCCAAAATTTTCCTTATAATTTTTCTCTCCAATACTTCTGGTTTGTCCAACCTATAATTGAGTGCTAGGCATTCACTTGTGTACAGACATTACGGTTTCACTACTGTGGTGTAATGTCTTATTTTTGTCTTTTTAATTTTTTATGTTATTTAATTTATTATAGTTTTATTGAAATACAATATTATTGTTTCCAGAATCTCGAAACAAATCTTTGGAGGGAAGTAACGCATATGTGGTATGCTGGATGGCCTCCTACCGGGGTTCCTCCTGAACCTTCTTCAGTCATAGCTTTCCTGATCGAAGCCCGATCTTATTCTAAATCTTCACCTATAGTCGTCCATTGTTCACCCGGAACTGGTCGGACAGGGACTGTAATTGCTATCGACATCGCTATAAGGGATTTCGAGGCTGGTAGAAGCGTGGATATACCAAAAACAGTTGTTCAAGTAAGAAGAGGAAGAGCGGGTGCTGTTCAAACTAAGGATCAATACTCATTTATTTACAAGGTAATAAAATTGCAATTTTACAAGTTTATTATTTATATGTAGTTCAAAGTTGGTTGTCATATTGATCCTTTAAAAGAATGACGAAATAATTCAAAAATTGGCATTTTTTGAGTTAAGCTTTTCAGTAGCAATTGTATTGCTTGATACTTTTTAATTCAGGAATGACGAACTTGATATTCCATTTCCAACATGTTTTTTTTTTTAATAAAGCCATATTTTTAGTTGTATCATAGGGAGCGGAGGGGCTCAGTGGTAGAGCACTAAGTTGCCATGCCGAAAATCCTGGTTCAAACCCCGCTGCAGGCAAGACTTTTATTTAGCCTGTTTGCAGTCGGAGATGGATCATATAGGATTAGGACCCTCCTTGGGCACACCCAGCCTCTATAAAATGTTATAAAAATAGGGTACCCAAAATAAGGGGGGGAAATCTGGCGGTTGAGCGTGATCTAGGACAAATCACCTCCCTGTAGAACCGATTTCCATGAAACAGTACAGTCTCTACTATGTACTGAACCCCAGACCCTTCAGGGGATGTAGTAATACAGGTTTTTTTAAAATATTTAAATAACAGAAAATGGGATTTCTGTGGTTGATTGGCTTAAATTTAGGGAACATTGTTGAATTCAAGAAAAATAGAAACTCAGGAATCTGAAAATTATCAGCATACCAAATTTACTCTGTACTGTATATTAGGCCTTCTGTTTTATTGTATTTCAAATTTTGAACCTTAAGTTATTATAGAATTATTATTTTATTTATTTATTTATTTTTTAGGTGATTCACTTATATGCTACAAAACTTACTGGTGGCGGCCTGGACTCTATTTAGCCTTTCAATTTGAAACACACATTGAAGATTTGTATATTTTAAGAGATTAAAGTTCCTGCGAAAGTTCTGTAATTTGATATGTCATGTCTAATTTACCTGTTAATGTTAATATGTATTTATTTTTAATATATATATTTTTTTGTATAAGTTTGTTTTGATTTTCTATGCTTTAAAAAAAAAATCTGATTACCTTACGATGTAAGTTTTAAAATATAAAGCACTCTTATCAGTAATCCAGCAGATATAGATTGTGTTGAATTAATTCTTTATGAACTAATGATATTGAGTTATAAAACAAAATTAAAGTTATTGTAAAGTATATGTCATTTCATTTGAATTTGTAAAAATATTAATTAATTTGTTTACTCTATTTCACAATTACCAAGTAAATTATAGATGAATCTTTCCGATCTGTGGCTTATGTAACATTGTTCAAGGAAAATATATAAACTTTAAGCAGCAATTAATCCTATGAAACTTAAAAACTCCTTACTTATATTTTTTATTAAGATTTAAATTACAATAATTAAAATTGGAAATATATTTTTACATGAAGAGTCTTAATCAATCTATACTCCTACGTTACTTTATTTTGATATATTTAAAAATCACTAGTCCCCTATATCAAGCAATCTCTGTACTGCAAAACTTGGTACAAGATAATTTAAAAAAATATAAGTATTTTTACCATATAGCTCCTCAATTGCACTGTACAAACATATTAATGATGACTTTGAGTTATTTTTAAAGTATAAGAAACACTTACTAAACAAATTATTGAATTTACTAATATTGAATATTATTTTATTTTATATTCATCTAAATGTTTAGATAAATAATTATATTTATTTATTATTCAAATCTAAGATATTATTTAATATCAAAATCTAAACATTGAAAAAAAAATTTTAGAAACAATGCTTGAACAGACTACTACATATTTTATGATCATTGATTTTAATTTGTTTTTGTTTTAAATATTTCATATCATTAATTTATGTTACGAGAACTTTAAAAATAAAAGATTAAAAAATTGATATTATTAATTCTTTAATATAATATTCCAATTTTTTTTTTGTGTTAGATTTTTTTTCATGAACTTAAAAAATATGTGTGCTCACCAGTTAAAAGAAATTTTACTGTATTTTCTATTACTCCTTGATCTGAAAATTGGGACCAAAGATTCCTTTCAATGCTAAAAATGTATATAAATATGCTGCTAGTATCATGATGTCTCATTAAAATTGTTAATCTATTTATAAATGTTACTTCTTTTTTAATTTTTGTCTTTTCTTTTTCTGGTGCAGTTATTTCTTATTGGCACTGTAGACTGTGATCTATGTTATCAGAAATTGTATTTAAAAATTCTATTTATAATTAATTTTAGTTAAATTTTGTTGAAATGCTCTCTTGATAAATAAAACTTAGTCGAAGTAACATGAGTTAAAATAAAAATTACATAACTCTAGTTTTGTGATGAATATATGATTGTGTGTAGGATATGTATTTTATGTACGGTAGTGATGGAAATAATCGCATGCTATTGTTAACTATTAAGAGCTGTTTCTTATCATTCGTATTCATTATTTCTATAGTGATTGTTCTATAAATATTTATGTAGATTACAATATATAACATATTCTATAAATTATTTATATAATATATTATATATGAATGTGTATTTTTATTGATAGTATTGCTTAGTATTTACGTTTTATACAGAATGTCCAAGAAAAAATACATATCACATATGTTTATAGATACATACATAAATGTATATAAATACTAGTTTTTTTATGTTTTTTTCTAAACAAACAAAATTTATTTTTCAGTTTATTGTATTATAGATCTGGAGTTGTATTATATTTTTGTTATAAATGTGAAACTATTAAAAAGAAATAACATGCTTCTTATTTTCTTTTAATTACATATCATAACTGATTTAATTATTACGAAGAGTATGATGAAATAATAATAAAGTCTTTATTTATTCTGGGACTTGTCCCTTTAGAATAACAATACAGGTTTCTATTCAGGTTATTAATATGTCTTAGAGTATAATGGAATTGCATTTATTTAATTAAATTAACAAATGAGAAATAATTAATGATAAAAAAGTATTTTTTTCTGTTTAGGCTTTTAAGAGTTAATCGCAAAAAAAAAAATCTTTAAGAAAACTATTTCTAGAGTTCTATTTGCCACATATTTCTATAGTAAGTGACAGCTTTTTCTCAACACAATGGTGTTTTCTCCATATTTTGTTCTTACTAAAGCCATTTTAGTTTCCTGTGAACGTTTTCCTTTTAATAATAATAATAATAATAAATTTTTTATTAGAGTGGAGACTGGATCGTCCGTAAACAAAAAACAATTAAGTTATAAAACAACTCATTAAAATATGTATACATATTATTCTGGGACAAGTCTCTTAAGAATAATAACACAATACATGAAATATGGGCTGTAAATAAATTATGCATTAAATACTAATTACAAAATAAAATAAAAACACTATTAGCTAAGAATAATTATAATAATGAAAACATAGTAAATATTTATAAATATACAAATCTTGGGAAGGAAAAGGAGCATTCAATACCAAGTATCTT
Organism: Troilus luridus; assembly: GCA_964056705.1. Taxonomy (NCBI): domain Eukaryota; kingdom Metazoa; phylum Arthropoda; class Insecta; order Hemiptera; family Pentatomidae; genus Troilus; species Troilus luridus. The sequence continues at coordinate 43,309,752 of OZ057417.1, read as the reverse complement.
GACAGTTCTTTAAAATGGTGCAACTGATTTTGTGATCAGCAAAATTAAAACTATTAGAATGTATCTTTCATCCATCTATTTACAAGTTTTGATCATACAACTGAACAACTATTTCCAATTTTTTAAAGAATTTTATGTGTATGGTGTGATAATAAATCAGGTGAATAAATAAATAGGATTTAAAGATTCTAAAGCTATAAGAATTAAAAATGGAAGAAGATACAGAGTTCCACTGGGACGATTATTTGAATAAAATGGTGTAATTATGTAGGGTGCATGTTCTTACCCTCCCTGCACAACCATTGTCCAAGAAACAATACAGTCCCTACCTTGCACTGAACTTCAGCCCCAGTATAGGTAGGTATGTTTTTACAACTTCTCTCAGTATTAACAAGCTAAATTTAGCTTAATTATGTAATTTTTTTATATATACACTTTATTGAAATATTACAATCTGCCACTTGTAGGCAATAAGTAATAGCGCTAAGTAGCTATACAATCATACCAAAAAAAAAAAAAAAAAAAATTAAAATATATACACGCCGACAATAAAAACAAAATAAATACTTGCGAAAATGATAATAAAAATAAAGTCTAAAAATGAAATAATCTGTGAAAATAAAAATAAAATTATGGAGGATTTGTTTACACTGTTTTGAGTTATAAAAACAAGGGATAATTGAATAGTTCAAATTGTAACTCATATAAAATAAAAAAACTATCATTTGTCATCTTATCATTGGTAAGTTAAGAAATAAATCCCTTTTCCCTGATTGTTTTTGTTTTCACGAATTTGAGAAACTCACATACGAAAATGTGAATGAAAGATACACTTAAAAATGTGAGAAAATAAGTTTTTAAAATGCCACTCAAAATCTTAACATATTTTTTGAAAATTTTAGACTTCTAATATTTAACTAAGAACAGAATTTTTCGATAAAAGAAAGAATATTATTGAACTTTAGTATAGAACAATGTTGAAAATTGTGTTTTGATTAAAAAGTATTTATTTTTAAGTATAGTTATCATTTGCTTACTCATCAATATGAATTTTATAATTTATTTTTTATTTATTGTTCTTTTAAAGGTGAGTATTTTTAAATATTTTTATTTTGAAGAGAAAATATTTGTCTTGGTCGAAATTCGGACCCGGGTCGCTCGCGTTTCTAGCGCGGTGCTCTAACCACTGAGGTACCAAGGCTACTACCAAGCCAGATAAATCCATTATCTTCACCGATCCTATATCCCCGTGTTCTCTCAATTTTTGCTATGTATACACGGTGAATACTAGTTGTCGTAGGTCAATTTTATATTTTTTATTTATTGTTTTTTCATGGTGATTATTTTTAAATATTTTTATTTTGAAGAGAAAAGATTGTCTGCCTTGGATACGAGCCTTGGTATCTCAGTGGTTAGAGCATCGCGCTAGAGACGCGGGCGAACCGGGTTTGAATACCGGCCAAGACAAATCTTTTCTCTAACAAATAACAAAAGTGCCGCGAAAAAGTGGTTAAATTTAGAAAACCAATTCATTCAAATACTGAAGGATGTGGAGGATGATGATTTTTCATTACTTGTCCAAAATTTAAAAACAGTTGCGGAAACCAAATAATAATAAATAGGCAAATAAAATTAGACGTTTTCAAATATTGAAGACGTTTCAAGGGGAATAAAATAAGAAAACATAAGAATTTCTTTTCTTAAAAAAAATATAAAAAAACAAGGACAAAAAATAAATTTACCATCTCAAATAAAAAAAGACCGAACTGATCTAACACTTTTGCTTAAGGAGAATAATTAAATTATGTCAATTCAAAAATATGAAAAAATAATTATCAACACAAGGTATATGAATATACACTTACGACTAGTTCGCGGATTGGGGTTCGGGAATCCGAAGGGAGCCGATCTCGACCGAGCTTTGATTCTTGTTTGGAACTCCCTAGACTAGTCAGTGTTACCAGTATAGTAGCAGGGGGCCTATATCGGACAAGTACCAAAAACTGAACGAGTTATTCCAATCAGAGGTCTTTCCGGTAACACGTTACTAAGTAAGTGTTATTTTTTTATAACACGTTATATTAGACTTAAGTTGTTTCTAATTGTAAGGTTGGTACCGCTCCGTACCTGGTACCAGACTGCTCCATCTTAGTCCACATAATGGACATGTTTTCTTTAATTTTAATACCCTATGATTGTATTATTTGTCCAAATAGTTACTATTTAAATGTCTGATTAATGATGAAAGTGTATTACACACATTTTTGTTATGTTTCTTTTTGTTTTGGTTGGTTAATAGAACCTAAATCAGTTAAATAAAAACACTACTAAGGATTATAGATTATTCATGAAAACTATGAAAATTGCTACAATTGCTTAAGATTTCTTTGTAGTATTGCATATTTTTAGTGGTTTAAAGGTTTCAATAGATATTGATAATATCTGTCTGCTTTCCTCAAGAATTGATATAATTTTTTTAAAAATTATTCCACAAGTTGTCGCTTTCAGTTAAGTTTTAACTTTTCATTCCTTTCCAAAAATACAATTTATTATGAGATTTTATATAGAAAAGACAATGTAAGTATGGGAAAGGTGTATCCTTTGGCAATCATTTCATCTAGAAATTAACTTTTAACAGATATATATCATATGTATTTGGAAATGTTAGTTGAATCTTTTATTTCTTGATGAAATGATTACCTTAATCTACTATTTACTGATAATTACATTATTTTTTCCATACTAAAGCACACGATAGCTTGTATTTTTGGAAAATAATAAAAATGAAACGAATACAATTTTAAAACTTGTTGTAACTCAACTTGAAGCCACAACCTGCGGAACAGATACTTATTTTTTTTTTTATTTAAAACTTTGAGCTTTGTCTTCCATTTTATATATATTTGAAACTAAATATTCTTTAAAGATTACCTGTTTTTTAATTATTACTTTGGTTTAATAAAAGTTTTAAAATTCTAAGTTATGGGTGGAATGGTGGAACAAGTATTATTTCAATGAAAGCACAGTCCATTATCTTAGTTAACTGATAAAGTAACACCCTGTTATATTTCACTGTTTTTTTAAACTTATTAATATGATCACGTTCCTTTCATTAAAATAATTATTACTTGGAGCCCTGCTTATACAATATATTTAGCGATAAAAGATATATAATACTGTATATATTTTATAGAAGCTTTGATTAATTTTGTTCTAAATTTACATTAATTTAATTCACAATTTTATATGATTCTAATCACATATAATTTAAATCTATATTCACATTAATTCTATATTTCACATTAATTTCAATCTATATTCAATTCAGATCAAGATTTCTGGAATTCTAAATCTGCAGAAGACCTCAAGGCCAGCTTAGATGTACAATATAATAATTGAACAGCTAAAAATGTTAATATATTCTATCAGTGATGGGATGGGACCTAACACAATCACAGTGGCCAGGATTTATATGGGAGGTGAGAGCATTTATTTCAGTTGGGAAAGATTTCAGCACATGGGAGTGATAAAGGTTAGTCAATAATTTTATAATAATTATATTATCTTATGTAGTTGTTTCTGTCAGATTAACTTTCAATCTGATTCCTTAAGTGCTTTCTCATGCTTGGTCTCAAACTCGATAAATCAATTAACTTAATTTCAAAATTAAACTTTTAATATGATTACTGATTTACTACTGAATTCATGTTAGAAAAAAAAATAGTTGACTGGAAGATCTAATGGAGGATGGAACTAGTTGGGGGGGGTGCAGTAAAAATAAACACCAAATAAGTGAATATTTATTTGGTGTTTATTTTGACTGCATCCCCCAACTATTTCCTCCCTCTATTACTAAATTCATTGTTAATTCTTATATTTACATATCTTATACATTATTTTATAACTGATGATATCATATAACTTATGTATGTAAGTTCCTTAAGTATATAAGTTATGTATGTACCTTCCCAAATCAATCCTCCACTGTTCCCACCATCTGTGGGATTCCCAGATCTATTTGTCCTTTCCTCCATCTGAGATAATAGCTGCATTCGAAAAAATTCAAGGTGACCTAGATAGGATCAGTGCCTGGGCAAACTTGAATAAACTGTCGTTGAATGCCGCGAAAACTCAGGCCATCCTAATTGGTTCCAGCACCCTTCTTAAATCTATCAACTCACTTCCCCAATTAACCTTAAATGATCACCCTATTGCCTTCAGTCCCTTTGTTAAAAACCTCGGGATCATTTTCGACCAATCCCTCTCATGGAAACCCCACATTTCCCAAATTTCCCGCCGAGCAATAAGCTCTCTAAAGTTATTTCACCGTTCCAGGCATCTTCTAACACTACCCATACGTAAGCTCCTCATCACTTCTTTTATCTTTCCTCACTTTGACTATGGTTGTGTGGCATATGGTGGCCTCTCGATCAGGCTCGAGGAGAGTTTGAGGCGAATTATGAACTGTTCGCTTCGATTTGTCTTCGACGCCCCGAGGAGGTCTCATGTGTCTCGCCAGTACGCTGAGGTAAAGTGGCTTTTCCCTTCTATCCATAGACTTTACTTCCTTGGTTCTTTCTTATATCAAACTATCAACTCACAACATCCGTCTTATATCTATAGTCTCCTACAATTCAAATCCTCTATCCAATCCCAGGGCACAAGATCTCACCCTTCTGATCGTTATATCCGGTCCCACAGAACCAAAACTTTTGAGCGTTCCTTTCTAGCCCGTTCTATCTCTCTTTGGAACTCTCTTCCTCTCGATATCCGTCATGCGTCTTCTTTAACCTCATTTAAATACAAGCTTTTCCTACATCTTCTAAATTCCCAATCAGATGCTTTATAATCAATAAATAATTTATAGATATACTCAAATTGATCGATTGATGAACTACTGTAAATATTCCTCATTCATAATAATGCCATTGTTTTTTTGTTTTTTTTATTATCAGATGCTATTATTTATTCACTTATTTTTCCAAAAGCTTATTTCTTTTTATTGTAAATATGTCTGTTCTTTTATTTTAATTTTGTATCACATTCTCTGATTCTCTACCAAAACATACCTGTTTAGTTATTTACTTTCAGGATATTATGTAAATATTGTTTTATTTTGATGTAGGCCTTTGGCCAGATATATATTCATTTAATTTTGTTCATCTCTGTTATTCTAAAGGGACCTGGTCCCAGAATAAAAGTATTTTTCTATTCTATTCTATTCTATGTAACCCTGCTTACATACACTACCAATTTAGAACACAGGTAGACACAAAAGCACCAAAAAAAAAAAACTTCTTGTAAAACACTTTTTATAATATCACCTTTATAATATCAGCAGTGTGCCATTTCGAAATTGATTTTACAGGAAAAAAAAATACAATTCAGATGGTTCTTATTATTAGTTCAAAAAACTAATAATAATAACTTATTTATCTTATATATTAAATTTGATTCTGCTTTTAACTTATTTGCATTGATTTGCAAAATATTTCCATTTATATTTTTATATAGTAATTGTTTTATATGAATATATCTTGTGAGTTGAAAATTATTAAATGCTTCTGAGGAATACTTGGGCAACACTATAAATAGTATAATAAATTATATTAAATTTGGTTTTAATTACAGTAAACTATTATTTCACTACATTTTAATTTCTTCTATGACCTCGGAATTTTAAATATATATTTCCTTTATAAGTATATTGTATTTTAATATGAATTTATATGACAATTAATTGTATTATATATTCCAGACGTACGCTGCTGATATGCAAGTTACCGATTCAGCCAACACAGAAACAGTGTTGTTTACCGGAATAAAGACTGATATTGGAATGTTGTCCTTAAACCCATCAGTTAAGTTGGACGATTGTGATAAAAGTTTGCTTGAGGAAAATTGTTTGAGAGGCATCAAAAATTAGCTCAAGATGTGAGAAAATCTACTGGTAAAATGTAAATTATGTGTATCTTAAATATTGCTAATTTGTTTGAGTATTAGAAGTGCATTTCTGTGGTCAATAGGGTGTTTGTTTCCAGATTGTTGCTTCAAGTTGAGTTACCACAAGTTTTAATTGTTTATTTGTTTCATTTTTAAAATAATACAAGTTATTGTATTATAAATGATATATTGTACAGGCTATTTAAGTATAGATGATTATGTTTGTTGAAATGTTCATTTGATTACGTCATTTCATTTCATGACTAGATGAAATGATTATCGAAATCTACTCATTGCCCATAGTTGCATTCTCTTTTCCATAAAAGGGAATCAAATGAAAAGTTAAAACTTGATTCAACTCGAAGTAACAACCTGAGGAATAATTACCATCAATCGGATGAACAACCATGATCTTTTTTTTTTTTTAAATCTGAATGTAGTTAGTTGATTTTACAATATTTTAATGTATGTATAGTTCAGTAAAAATGTTTTTTAGATAGGATGGCTTATCTATCAATCCAAACTTTTTAAAATAAAATAACATTAGATTCTGGATTTACAATTTGATTCATTAAATTTTCAACTTTATTTTAACTTTTAATTTTTGATTTCAAGGGATTGTAACAACAACTCAGACGCAACTCCTGCTGCTATGTATTCTCATTCTTCTAATAGAGCTTGGGAATGTGACTGAAAACTACCGCCAGGAGCTCAGCAGTGGAAAGATATTGTCAGTCAACTGATAGAAGATGCTCTAGGAAAAAAATTTATCATTAATAATAAATAATAAAATAAATCATTGAGTGTTATAGCTGAGCATTTTTCTTAGTTTGGTTGGTTTTCAAAAAGTTTATATATAAATTATAGCCTGATTTTCATTACAAATTATGTTTCTTTGACTTTCACTAATAAATGATCTTTTAATAATTGTTGAACCATTTATAAATTTCTTAATAAAAAATGGAGTAAAAATCCTTAAAGAGTACACAAATTATAATTATTTTCAGAAGTTTTCAATTAAAAGCGTCAAGTCTATTGACTTGAAGTATTCCGAATTCGGTTTCTATTAACTCGTAATTTTGGATAAAAGAACTGAGCAATTACCATGTTGAACAAAAATGAAGGATGCCCCATAAATTATAGGAAATATTTAGACAAGAATGTAACAATATTTATAAAAACCTTTTCTACTTTTTTGTTAATATCTGCAGCCCTGGTGAAGAAGTGGTTAAGTCTAAGTTTGTCCAAAATGAGTTGAAATGTGAAACAGGATGATTCTCGTTGTAAGTGGCTAAGTTAGGCCTTGGCTTGAAATGGTGTTATTGCTCATATTACTACTACGTTTCGAGCAAAGGCTACGAGAATGATACAATGCTGCTTTCCTCAGTACATTTAACTCATTTTGGATAAATTCAATTTAATCACTTATTCACCGGGTTAGCAAATATATATTGTAAATATTAACGTAGGGTCTAAGAATATAAAGTAATCGTATATTTTCATACTTTTCATAAATAGGCGAATGCCACTTAGTTTAATTAATTATAGATTAATTGAAATGCTGTAATTAGATTTATATTGATGAGGATAGATTTATTCTGATAATTTAATTATGTATTGATTTAGTCATTAGGATTACTTTTAATTGTTGTTTTATACTTTTTTCTGTTCTTAATTCAAATCTCTTAAAGTAATGATTTTTCAGGTTATAGTGTATGGTGGTCGACAACAACTGAATGCTAATACCTATTCTTTACCGAGAGATCCCATAGCATTTGTACCAGAAATGATAGCCGTGACCTTATTTCAAAATGGGCTGAAGAGAAACAATCGCTAGGTATTAAATACGCAGTTTCCAAAGACACCAAGACTTTGTTGGAAGTTGACATTGACAACACTGATTATTTATTAGGTAAGTATTTTTAAGTTTTAAGATGGTTTTTAAATTTTGAGATAAAACAAAGTCCTCGCCCGCTCAATAACTAGGTAAACTCAATAACTACCGCACGAATTTTCATGAGGTTTTCACCAATAGATGGAATGATTCACCAGGAAGGTTTAGGTATATAATTTGTTGAGGTTTTGTGTAAATGGGTTGGAATATTGATGGGTTTCACCGAAGACGCCGCTTGCTTAATCCCGTGCAATTATCTAATGTGCAAGATAATAAATTCGTATATAAAGAAATATTTGGTTTTGTTTTTATTTTTACAATTTCTATATAATAAAGGATGAGATGGGAAGAAAGAAAATCAAGACTCCCAAAGAACCCTAACCAACAATATTCATGTGGTCCTTAGTGGCCGGTACATGATAAAAAAAATAAATAAATACATTACACAGACAAATTATGTAGGCATAATATGCCTTATTACCCAAGCAAAGCTGGGGTGGGTCGCTTGTTCAAGATAAAAGAGATAATCAAAAGGGGAGAGGAGTCAATATAATTGTACATTATTTTAATTTCATTAAAATGATTTTCCATTGTTAAAATACATGACATTCTTAAAAGGTAAAAATATGCTAGAAGTATGGAGAAGAAGTTGTGTGTGGAAAAATGTTATGTATATCTTTTAGTTTGTTAAAAGTTAACTTTGAAACATGATATCTAGCTTTGTCATTTTGGAGTATAGACAGTTTTCAAATTCTAAATTTCCTCCTCAAAACGTCTCTTTTGTTTATGAATCATCTAATGCCTAGCTAAATATCCAATTACTTATAAATATAATCTTAAATAATACTTAGTTGACCTCATAAATATGGAGAAGAAAATGGTCCGAATGAAGGACAACAAATAATTCCTTGAATAGTGATAGATAAGTTTCTAATAAATAGAATGATTATTTGTTTCCTTTTTTCGGTTTAGATATATTTATAATTAATAGTTTATCAGTACTTAAGAAATCATTTTTTTACCTCCACCTACACCATTTTCTTCTACATAAATATAATGGATATATAAATATCTTTACAAAGCAATATGCATGTATTATTTTTTTTTTACTTTTACTTTTTTTAATAGTACTTTCATAGAATTTTTATTACTTGTGAGAGAAATCTTACACCTGCTAGGGAATTAGTGGTTATGTTGAATTTCGCCAACATGGGTTAATTTTGCTGAGGAAGGCCGAATCGTTCTTTCATTCTCACAGTGCTTTAGTGCCTTGAGTCAGGCCTTTGCTTCAAATGGAGTTATTGCTTATATTATAGCTCCATTTCAAGCCAAAGCCTATAATATTGCGGTTCTGCTTTCCTTAGTACAAGTAATAATTTTGGGCAAATTTTGACTTAGCCACTTATTCACTGGGGCTGCAGATATATAAATATAAATAATAAAATAATAAACATCTTGTTACTTATAAATATAATGTATTTGTAAATATCACTTAAATACAATATGTATTTATTATTTTAATTATATAGTACTTTCATAGGAATTTAGTCTGGGTGGTAGAGTCCATAGATATATGTGTGTATAGCTAATTAATTTATCTATATATAAAAAGGGAATAAACAGAAATTTTTCTTGTTATCATATTTTTTATTGTTTAGATAGTTTTAATTAGATTTTTTTTTCTGCTTTAGGTATATTTTCCAACAGCAACCTTCCCTTCAACTTTGTGAAGGATAAATCAGAAAATGGAGTACCATTTCTGGAGCAAATGACAATGACGGCATTAAAAATTCTTATGAAAAATGAGGAAGGATTTCTATTGATGTTAAGATATAAATTTATTGCTAGATATCAGTTTTTAGATATAATATAAATATAAAATTGTAATGTATTTGTTTTAACAAATTCACAGCTTTTGGCAGAGCTTTCCTTATCCGATCCTTGTCCCTGTGGAACTCTATACCTTCATCCATTCCTCGTTCCAATAATCTTCCGACCTTCAAATCCCGTGCATTTTGTCACCTCATATCTTTATACTTCCCTAAAGATAGAAAATATTTGTTAAATTTTATGAATAAATTTATAGTTTGATTAAACTTGATTGATAGATGAAGGCCGCATTTTAATGTATATATTTTCAATTTTGCTGTTTTTAACATCAAGTTGCATTGTTTTGAAATCAGTAATTAAGCTGTTATTTTTGAAAGTGGCAGTGAAAGTCCAATTGGATCTAAAAAATAATCGTTTATTCTTTTAAATGGTTTTAATGATTATTATTTTATAATTAAATTTTTTAGGCTCATAGGGTTTAAAATATCACTCTTTGCTAAGTTGCTAAAAGCATTTGCCCGTTTGCCCATATTTTTTAAAGTAATTATAATGGAATCCTTTAGATATCATGAATATGAAAAAATGGACTTATAAGACTTTCAAAAATAACAGCACAATTATATTTGTTAATTGATTTTTCTTTTTTTTCATAAAATTTGTACATATGTAAATACTAATGGTTTTTTTTCTTCATAATTAAATATTACTTTAATACAACAGTAAATATTACTATTATTTCTTAATATATTTTTTAAAATTTGATATCAGGTTCTAACTCATAATTTATTTTTATTTAGTTTATTAATTAACACTAGAACTACGAAGATTTACCAAATACCAATTTCTACCAACCAGTCAAAATGACCGGTTTGGTTGTTTAATTAAACAAAATAGTAGAATTCAAGAAATAAAACTATAAATTCATAAGATAATTTAATTTTAAAGAAAATAAAATATATTTCATTTAAATATTGTAATTACATAACATAAAGAGTAGTATCAACATAGCATAAAGAGTAGTGCGTGTTGCAACTTGCAACTATACATAGCAAGCAAGAATACTAAATTGAAATTTTCTACATTACATATACACAAATTTACGCATCATAAATTGAAAACGTAGAATTTTTGAATTTCCGGGAATTATAGATGTATAAAAATTTCGGGAATACACAACATGTATTCATGATATTTTCATGACCGGTCAAAATAACCGCTTCGTATATTCAGGTATAATACATAGATATGTCTGAAAATTAGAAGCGTAAGAACGAAATAATTTATAATGTTATTGTATACACAAATTTAATAAAAATCATGACATTACCATAAAATATTAAATTAGACTTAAAGAGGAAATGTTATTAATAAACGATCCAACTGGTCATTTTGACTGGTTTGTAGTTCTAGTGTTAAACTGTAATTGTATTTCACTCTTACATTATTGCACATTATTATACTATGACATTATTGCTCATATTTTAATTTTTTATTAATGTTGTAATTAGGTAAATTTTGTAATCTTATGGATGTATGTGTGAGTGATACATGTGGCGCCATCTGTTGAAGTGTGGCAAAAATATCAACAGCAATGGAAGTTGTTTTTCCTGATTTAGTCTTGTAAGAATAAATGTGTTATTTTTGTCAAAATCATTTCAACAATTATTATTATTGTTCACGCCATTAGGCGTTCTTTGTAAAATAAATCAATTTAATAGTGAAACAGAGTCGAAATCACGAATTACCCTCTATCTAGTCGATATTAGTGGCAACTAAATCTTGACTAGAGATAAGATCGCAGTCTATTTTCCCCCACCTTTCCTTTACAACTTGATGCTTAGGGTGCCGGACGAGACAGTCGCCTTATTGGCATATATGTTCAAGGTTTTTACCTTCCAAATTTTGCTCAAGGCAGTTGCCTTCCAATTTTTTCATTTTCATGGTTTCCCATAAAAAATACTTTTACATGCCCTTTTACTTGCAAATGAGTATAAGATCAGCCGGAAGAATTCTCAACCAATTGGCTCACCACTCGAAAATCGCTGCCTAACTTTCTCTGGACAGACAAATGCATTTGGAGGCCCGGGGAGAGTTTGCCTGTACGACTGCATGATCTACGACCGTGGTAAGTCAACTTTATTTAATTGGTTTAGATTTCTTCTGACTATTTTTTTTTTCTCTCTACAAATGTGAACCTTTTTCAAATTCCTTCATATACAGTCCTACCCAGACTGTAATTGTTATTCAGAGGAGGTTCCGCTTCGTTACGAATTACACAATTAACCTACGAGCTTTGACTCAACAATTATAAAGCATTGGTCCCAACCTTAAGAGAAAAATACCTAAAATTAAGTGAGAATTTTCATTTGAAACTGTCTCATGCTTCCCTGATTTGTGCTCACGCATCCCAGGCTGGAAACCACTGTCCCAAAGGGACTTGCCCCTGAATAAATAAAGACTTTATTGTTATCGTTATTATTATATATAATTCTTATGATTTTAATGTTATTAAAGGTTAAAGGAGGAAGAATACACCTTGGCCATCATACTGGAAAGGCCCGAACAGCGTTCAATGAAGTTGTAGAATTCAACAAAGCAATAAACAATAGCATCTCTTTGCTCGAGTCCACTAGAATAAAAGATGATACCCTTATCATCGTAACGAGCGATCATTCGCACACACTGACAATGAGCGGATATCCAGATAGAAGAGAGTATTTTAGGTAAGCATAAGTAATAAGTATTGTTATCAGGTGTTTTAGAATAGACAAAATTTTAATTTCTGTTTTACTTTACACTTATCACACTCAATGCTCGTCATTAGTGTGCTATAGGTGAACCCCTTTTCTTAAGCATGCCCTTCTCGATACAATGATTTATGCGGTAAAGTCTAAAGATAAAAAAGGAAATACATCATACTAATATATTTTTTTAATAACCTACTTCTTCGAGTAAAAAAATAATTTTTACATAAATGTTTTAACTAGAAAGTTATTATAATCATTAAATAAAATTTAAAAATAAAAAAAGATATATTATCAGAGTCTTGGTTGATTAAGGCACTAATATGTACAATTTATTTATTATTTACATATTGTGGTCAGGTCGTGTAAATATACTTTTTTAGCTAAATGTGACTAGTGCATAAGCCATATAGTTATACCTTTTTAAAATATATGGTAGAATGAGTGAAATAATAAGGGTTACTTATGGTTTTTGTTTGTTATACATAGTTTTACAAAGTACAAACATATACAAAACAATAGATCAGATAGATAGTTTGTAAGATCAATGTGCCTTTATTTTTTATAATAACGATGAAGAATTCATTCAAAGTTTAGAAAATCAAAATTTATTTAAAAATCACACCCTTTTTAAAATTTTAGTGATTTTTTTGTAACAATAAAATTCACACAATTTTTTTAATATATTACCTGCTCCAGGTAATGTACTGCCACAAAATGCCTGACTACAATGTGTTAATAGAATTTGTTGGTAAACAATAGTAAGTAATTTCTTCATATTGCTGTGTTAGTTCTTCATTGAAGCCCATCTTTTCCATACTATGGGGTTAAAAAAGAAAATTTTATTTAGAAAATAATATATCTTTTATCATATTTTCGTTATTATAATATAATTTTATTTTTCAGGCTTGGGAGGCACATCATCTATCGCTGGATTACCGTACACAACTCTTAGCTACGCTAACGGTGGTAAGGATGATTACCACTTTGAAGTCATTGATGGAGAGGATCCCTCGAAGGTCGATACATCTTCCTACCAGTACGGTGCTCAGGCTGCGGTACAGCTTGGTCAAGAGACACACAGCGGAAACGATGTACTCATCTATGCAACAGGTGAGTTTAGATAGAATATTTATACCTTAGAATTTATTATTTTAGAAGATATATTGTTGTTAAGTGTGCAAAACCACTTAAGTAAAAAAATGGTTTTAATCGGATTTATTTCATTCTTTCATAAATTTCATTCTCAATTTTTAATCGATTCTAGCCGGCAATATATCACTTGCTCTAATAAATTTTCTCTATTTCTATTATGTTTTGTCTCTCATGATTACTTCATGATTTGTATCATTATGTGCCTCCTGGCCAGATGAATATTATGTTTATTTTACTTGTTCTTTATCGTTATTCTAAAGGGACTTGGTCCCAGAATAAAGGTTGTTTTCTATTCTATTCTATTCTAAATTCTACTAAAAAAGATAGAAACCTCATTATGGTGAACATTTAATTTTTTTAATTCTCTCTTTGAAAATTTGGAATTTTATACTTAAGTGGTTTCGCAATTTTGTCGACAGTATGAATATTTTATCTGATAGGTCAATAGTGGGAAAATTCTTAACAATAAGCCTTAAGTCTTTAAAATAACTGAAGGCAATACCTCTCCCTTTAAAGGTATTTTTCTGTCATTTTGGGGATTACCTTGGAGTTTTAAGGTTTCTTAAGAAATTTTCTACACATATTCTTAAAAAGAAACCCTCAGAAACCTGGTCCGTTTCAACTGACTCGGCAAGAAAACTGCTTTCAATGAAGATGGATTTTCGGAGGCTTAGTTGTAGGATATCAAGACTACAACACGTTCCGAATGACAGAAATAGAGAAGCAGAAAACAGACCACTTAACATCCTGTACTCAGTTGAAACGAAAAAACTTAGTTGGTTTGGTCATGTTAGTTGGATGGGGGACTACCGATGGCCTAAAAGGGTACTGAAACATGTACCATCAGCAAGGAGGAAGAGAGGTCGGCCAGAGAAGAGGTGGATAGAAGGGATCCCAGATGCAATAGCGGCAAGAGGATTTAGAGAGGAAGACTGCTATGATAAAAAGAAATGGCGGCAGGGCTTGTATGAATTAGGCTACGACATATGACTCATCGTTGTAATAAAGTCGTTTTATATTATTTAAAAAATTTAACTTGAGAATGAGTTTATACAAAATTATTAAATCTTTATAATTGACTTTGACCTTTCAGTCACTCCTATAAAATATTTAGGCTTATTATAATTCCATGATGTAGAGATATAATTTAATGTTGTTGTTTTTTTTTACAGGACCTTAGGCACACCTTTTTCTTCACCTTCATGAACAGAACTACGCAGCTGAAGGTACTTCCAAGATTGGAGAGTATTCTGCACTTCGAAGAGGGACCAGACGATCCAGAAGGCAATAATTCTGATAAATGTTAATAAATACTTGTAATGTATTAATACATATTGTACTCTAGGTAGTTTGTTTCAATGATCTGAAAACAATTATAATATTGAAACTGTAAGTTATAATGTTAAAATACCATGTAAAGTGAAATAATTTCTGTAATTTCTACCTTTAATTATTTGGTATCTGTTCCGCAGGTTATCGTTTGAGGTAAGTTAAAACACGTTTTAACTGTTCATTCGTTTCCTTTTTAATATTTTACAAAATTTAAATTATCTTGAGCTCTTTAGTTTGGGAAAAAAAAATAATAATGGGAAATTTGTATATTTCAGTATTCATTTCATCAAGAAATCAACGTTTCAACTAACATTTTAAAGTATAGATGGTATTTGTTGAAACGCTTATTTCTGCTTGAACGCGGACTAGTATTTTTTGGTAATTATTCCGCAGTTTGTCGCTTCGAGTTGAGTCTTGGCAAGTTTTAACTTTTCATTCGTTTAACTTTTAATATTTTCCAAAAATATAATTTATTATGGAAAAGAGAATGTAGTTATGAGAAATGTCTTATCTTCGGTAGTCATTTCATCTTGAAATGAACGTTTCATCAAACTTATATTATCTATACTTCGAAATGTTAGTCGAAACTTTTATTTATCTATGAAGTGATTCCCGGGATCTATTCATTACCTGTATTTACATTCTCTTTTCCATACTGTTGTGGTTACGATATTTGTATTTTTAGAGAATATCAAAAAGGGAATGAATAAACAGTTAAAACTTGTAACTCAACTCGATGCAACAAGCCTCCGGAACTGATACCAATTTTTCAATTACAAAATAACTTATGTTATATATATATATATATATCATCTATTATTTGTTATTGTTAATTTTATTGTAGCTAATAAGTGACACTTGTATTTTTAAAAATATGTTATACAAAAATGTACATTGCGTTGAAATAAATTATTTTATTTATTCATTTGTTATAATTTCATCTACCCCTGCTTTTTCTTCTACAGATAAAACTCATTTTTATCTTAAATGAATTTTATCTAAAGTTTAGATGATAAGTATAGATTTTATCTAGAGGTTATAAGAGAAACAGTTTGATTTTGATTCTTAAATTTTCTTAGAAAAATAGAGTATTTAATCTTCAGTAAATAACTCAGAATTTGTCAAACTTTGTAACTATTTATTTGTGAGATTAAACAAACTATTCTAGATAAAGTATCATAATTTAGTAAGTATTGTTTTAAAAATCGTTAAAAAAAGGAAATACTGCAATATACTGAGAAACCAGCGATGGAATGCGAAGAATGCATAGTTGAAATAGTTTTAAAAAGAAAACCAAAGTCCAAGATTAAAGGGTTGAAAATCTTTATTTTGTATCAGGAGAGTAGGAGTTAACAGGAGCTCACTTTTCTGGCCGGCCCTCCCATCTGGCCGTTTTAGCGAGAAATTCTTGGTTTTGTATCAGGATAATAGGAGGTAACAGGAGCTCACATTCCACGGCGATCGCTATTTCACGAGAAATTCTTCGATTTGTATTAGGAGAGTAGGAGCTAACAGGAGCTCACTTTTCCGGGGCCGCTGAATAGTGCTGCTATCTATCGGTAGTTTTAGAAACTAATATTCATGGTCCTGGGAGGTGCTGCGCTCTAGCGGAAAATTTTAAAACTACTAGTCGGGCTCAGCGACAGTGCTGCGATCTGTTGATTGTTTCAAAAGCTATTATTTAAGGGGTCTGGGAGGTGCTGCGCTCTAGCGGAATTTTTAAAAACTACTAGCCGGGAGTCAGGATGATGCTGGTTTCTATCGATACTTTTAGGAACTATTATTTAAGGTGCTTTTTCTTTCCATTTAAAATGCTTCTCTCTAATAACCCGGAGCTAGCTCTGTTATTAAGAACTAGTCCTTTTATTGAGTATGTACTACTATATTCTGTTGGATTACTAAAATACGCTATGTATTTTTTAAATGATCGCCGTCTACACTTTTTTTTGTTTACATATATCTAATATTACTTACCTTCTAATATTTATACCTGCTTTTAAATGTTCATGCATAAATAGCTTAATCAGCAATAATATGGGTTTATATCCTCTACATTTCCAATCAGGATCCATGTTTTTTTTTAATTACGTAAACATGGTGATCGTGTGTGAGTATTCCTGCCAACATTAAAATTACAACTTTTAATATTGGCAGGAAAGAGGATTGTTTCCGAGGAATTGTGTAAGAGGATGGGAGGAAATGAAACATTTTGTGAATAAAATAAATATTTAATGCGAAAATAAGTTATAATTACAATTTGATATACTATGTGTAGAATAATAAAACATATCACAGTACATTATAAACCCTATTTAATTTATGGTTTGGTAAATATACATAAACAAAATTAAAACTTGACCTTGGTTTACACATTGATTACATCATTTTCTAAAAAAACATCACGAATGGACTGATAGCATCTCGATGGGATGAATTTGGGTCTTCTCCGTGTCCATTTTTAAGAGATTTGTTTTCTTCCACAATGCCTTTCCAAGCTCACTTCTGCACTTTCTGAAACATTATAATGAAAATAAATATATATTTTTACATGATTATTTAATTAAGTATTATTTTGAATTACATCAGTTGACCATAGGCATATGGGTGGAGAAAATGGACTGGGTGAAAGTTAAAGAAAGAATTTTTTGAATAAAGATGAAATAAATAGTGATTATTCCACAGGTTGTCCTTTGAGTTGAGTCCCTACAAGTTTTAACTTCTCATTCGTTTCCCTTTTAATATTTTCCAAAATTACTAATCATCATGAGCTTTATTATGGATAAGAGAAAGGAATAATGGGTAATTAGTAGATTGCGGTAATCATTTCATCTAGAAATGAACGTTTCAACAAACATATATCATCTATACTTCGAAATGTTAGTTGAAAATTTTATTTCTTGTTGGAATGATTACCGAAGTATACATATTTCCAATATTACATTCTCTTTTCCATACTAAAACTCACGATAACTTGTATTTTTGGTACAAATGAAACAAATAAACAGTTAATACATGTTGTAACTCAACTCGAAATGAAAACCTGGGGAACAGATACCAAATAAATAGATCATTTATATTTAAGAAATTCTTCCTCGACTTACACCCAGACCATTTTCTTCCCCTAATAATATATTATATATTGCCTAAGAAAAATGACAAAAAAAAATATTATATGAACCAATATACAGATTAGTAAATAAATAAATAATACAATGAATAAATTAATAAAACTATCCTTTTCCAATTGCTAAATGAACTGTCTATGTTGACAAGGTGGGTCATATTTGACCAAAGGCACCACTTATTTCTTTTTTTTGTGCACCAAAAAGGGCAATAATGTATAATACCATAGATCAGAGTTGACTTCATCTTGTTATCAAAGGATTACGCAAATGCAGGGATTAGTGACCAATGACATTTAGTCGGAGAGATGATATGAAGTTCATTCAGAAAGCAAAGCTGGGAGGCCATGAAGGTGAGCCGTGTAACTCATTACACGGTTCACCCAGCCGACTCTCCTTCTATTTGCCCTGAAGATGACCTACAAAGTAGGTCGGAAACATTGGCACAAATAAAAAATAAATCTTCACTTAATTGGTGTTAATTTTTTACTGTACCCCCCAACTATTTCCATCCTCCATTAGATCTTCCAGTCAATTATTTTCCTCTCTGAAGAATTTCCGTAGATGAATTTTGACAAAATACATTTACAGTGAGAATGCAATGCAATGTGATCAGTTTTGATTCAGTATGATAATTAACAAAAATCAAAATCCCAAAAGAAATAAAGAAAGATGATGACTTATGTGAAAAATATAAAAACTCAGCTATGGTAACTACGTGTGGAAAGATGCAGGAATGTGAAAAGTATATCAAGATTGTTATCCTGATGTAAAACTAAAATTGTATAAATAAATTAATAGAGAAATGTATTTTGTATGTCCATTACTTACTTAATTATAAGCCTTGGCCTCCAGCGTATTCCTCTTCCATTTGCTTCTGTACTGCGGCTCATCCATCCAGTTGCAAACTCCCCAACATTCTGCAATAATTCTCCACCACATCTCGCCATCTACTTGTCGTTGTTACCATGCCTGAACAGAAAAGATGATATTTAAGATTCACTAGTATCATTTTTGAAATATAAAATTCCACATCAATCCCAAAGATATGGAATACAAAATATATTAAAATAATCAAGGTAAAACAAATATGAATGATGAAAAATATTGCTAATAATAAATAATGCCACATTTGCATAATTATTCAAAATCAAAATGTTAAAAGAAATAAAGGAAAGTAATGAATTATATGAAAGATATGATAAAATAAATAAAAAAACGTTAGCTGTGGTAAATACTAGTGGAAAGAATTGGGAATACGAAAAGTATATCAAGACTTTAACTTGCTATAGAACTAATAATGTATCAATAAACCAATAATAAAAAATATACTTCATAAATAGATTACCTAGTCCCTGGTTCTACTTTTACAGTTCTGGATGAGCCTTGGTAATGTCCTGAGTAATGTTTCTCTTTTGTCCCTGTCCTACACCTCATTCATCCAGTTGCAGTCTCCCAACATTCTACAATCCTTCTCCGTCTCATCGCACCATCTGCTTCTCGGTCTTACTATGCCTGAACAGAAAAAATGATATTCAAGATGTTTGAGCAACCTCGAAATAATTATTGGACCTTTCGATGAGAGCTCCGAAATGGATAAGGAAAATAAATTTCTGATTCAATTATACCAGATCGCATGTCATTTTGATTGTAACCTTTTATTAAACTAATAACATAAATCACTTTAATAAATTAAACACTTAATACTTTTGATTATAGAAAAAATAATGGATTAAATTAAAAGAACAATTTAAACGTTTTTATAATGAGAAAATGAAGTTACTAATATTAACTAAATTATAAACAACTAATAAATAACAAAAATAAAACAATTATTATTTAATCTTACGATGATAAATTTAACTCTATTAAATTACAAATAAATTACTGTTCAAATAAAATCGATTACAAATAATAAATGTTTGTGGTTTTCTAGTTGAAATGATATAATAAAACTCTTATCTGCGTGTGGAATTAGATTCCAGTAGATAGTAGATTCTCGGCAGGGCAAGCTGGATGTTCAGACGACAGAGGAATTTCGTCGGCAGGGCGAGCGAAGATGTTGAGATAATAGAGGTTGAGATGATCGACTGGGTCAATTCGAATTGGTCAAATCGATGACTAAGTTTAAACTAATTACACCTGCAGGTGGGCAGCAAATTAGTTATCTTCTTCGAATTCAAAATTCAACTTTGGGCTCCTATAGAGCATACAATGTGCACGTCAAGAGGCTCATGTCAACAAACTCTGCTCGGTCTAGCCGTAGCCAACAAAATCCGCTCGACTCTCTTTTGTTTTTCTCTCTTCACTTTATAACATATGTTTTCAAACTTACTACAAATATTACATTATATCTAAACAAAATAAAATTACCTTCTAAATTAAATTATTCTAAACAATTATGAAATTAAAGGTTTAAATTATTATGTTGAAATAAAAATGTGAAAAATAAGTTTAAAAAATGTTCTTTCTTTTTTACGAAAAATGATTTAATTTTTATGATTAAAATTAATAATACTTTATAAGGTTACTACTTCATCTGGCCTTAACACAAGATTCACTAGTAACATTATGTGAAATATAAAATTGCAAACCAATTCATTAAGATATGGTATACAAAATATGTCAAAATAATTAAGATAAAACAAATAATATGAAATATAGGAGGAACCCAGGAAAAAGAGGATTTCTTCGAAGTTGTCAGTACCGATTCGATTGCGTTGACAGCTTCGTCTACTTAGGAACAGAAATTAATTCTCAAAATGACATGTCACAGGAGATAAGAAGAAGAATTAATTCTGCTAATGAGTGCTATTATAGCCTAAGGGAGGATCTAGCAGGTTCCTCTCTGGGCAGACAAAGCTGCTGATTTACAAAAAACTGATTCGACCGGAACTCACATTATGATGGATTGAATTATCCAGTCAACTATTTTCCACTCAAACATAAAAACTACTTGTGGAAAGATGCAGGAATATGAAAAGTATATCAAGATTGTTGTCCTGATGTAAAACTAAAATTGTAAAAATAAATTAATAAAGAAATGTATTTTGTATGTCCATTACTTACTTAATTATAAGCCTTGGCCTCTAGCGTAATCCTCTTCCATTTGCTTCTGTACTGCACCTCATCCAACATTCTGCAATAATTCTCCGCCACATCTCGCCATCATCGTGTCGTTGTTACTATGCCTGAACAGAAAAGATGATATTTAAGATTCGCTAGTTTCATTTTTGAAATATAAAATTCCACATCAATCCCAAAGATATGGAATACAAAATATATTAAAATAATCAAGGTAAAACAAATATGAATGATGAAAAATATTGCTAATAATAAATAATGTTACATTTGCATAATTATTCAAAATTAAAATGTTAAAAGAAATAAAGGAAAGTAATGAATTATATGAAAGATATGATAAAATAAATAAAAAAACCTTAGCTGTGGTAAATACTAGTGGAAAGAATTGGGAATACGAAAAGTATATCAAGATTTTAACCTGCTATAGAACTAATAATGCATCAATAAACCAATAATAAAAAATATACTTCATAAATAGATTACCTAGTCCCTTGTTCTACTTTTATAGTTCTGGATGAGCCTTGGCTTCTTGAGTAATGTTTCTCTTTTGTCCCTGTCCCACACCTCATTCATCCAGTTGCAGTCTCCCAACATTCTACAATCCTTCTCCGTCTCATCGCACCATCTGCTTCTCGGTCTTACTATGCCTGAACAGAAAAAATGATATTCAAGATTCACTAGTAACATTATGTGAAATAGAAATTTGCATACCAATTCATTAAGATATGGTATACAAAATATATCAAAATAATTAAGATAAAACAAACAATATGAATGATGAAAGTCTCTAAAAAACTTTGAATATGTTACAATAGTTTATCTCAGATGTATAAATAGAACCTAATATAATATTATTGTTGTTACCTAAATCTCTCTTCATATTTTTTTCTAAAATGAATACATTATTCAATAAACTAATTAAATGAGTATTTTTATCTTTACACTAAAACTGAGGGTTTTTATTTAAACATTTAATAAAAGAAGTTTAATTACCAATTACCTAAACTCTTCTAAATATATTCTAGGTGTACGGGCGTGATTAGACTGAATAGCAACAAAAAAGGATAAATAATAAAATATGATATATTAGTAGAATAGAGTCAGGGTTTTAAATAAATTGGCCAGAAACTGAAACATGTGGTTTGTTAATTTTAAATATAATTACAGGTTATGCATGTTTTACAAATAAGAAAAATAAAGAAATTATCATTTTTACAATAAAAGAGAAAAAAAAAAAAGAAACATGAACAAATTAGAATAATATAACTTAGAACAAATTAACATGAAAGAGACAAACAAAAGATTAAATATTAGTTTTGAACTTAATGATTAGTTATAGGAGCACACAGACACTGGGCGATGTAGGCCTCATGGTGATTGATTATAGAGTCTTTATCTCGAACCGCGAATGATATGCTGTTGTCTTGAGGTTATTAAATTGAATGAGAAAAGGCGGGCTTACAGTTGAAGCGAAGGATTCGTTTCCTGAGCTCTGATTGTCTTTGGTTAGCAGGCGATCTGGTGGTATCGAGGGTGTACTTCTTGTATCTGGTGCTAGGCGATCCAGGGCCATGGGCGAATATCATCAATGTCCTCCCTGCGGTGAACAGCGAGCGGCGAGGTAGGCTTCAGTTGAGAAGAGTGGCGAGATATGGTTTGCTTGGGGTCTAGATGCAAAGAGAGATGAAGTGCGAGAAGACGGAGTGGGGAAAAAAGTCCCCTTTTTATCGTTGCCATGGAAACAGCATGTGAACTAGATCTGCGAGATTCAAATTTTAATTTATGAGATGATTCGCAACTCAACACTAGGATTAGCTATTTCTTAAACCTATCTCTAATCCAATAATTAGATATGCAGATAATATTAAAAAGTTAATTTGTGTATTGCAAAAAGGAAGAATAAAAAAAAAAACCTTGTTTCAATAATTATTATCTAGAACTGCATGGAAATAGAAATTATACAAAATTAAAAGTTCTAAATAATCCCAGAGATATCAATGTTGGCAACTTCTAAATATTGAAGAATAAAGCTTCTAAGTACCTCTAGATGACTTTTTTATTTAAATTTTTTTTCCAAAATATAATAAATTTATAAGACTCCAGTATTGAGCGGATAGTGTACTACAAAATCCCGTTCTAGAAAAGGAATGTATTCGGCTAAGGTTTGAGAATAGACCAAATTAATAGCCACAGGAATTAACCAATAAGCATTCCATAAAAACAAATAAAAAATGTTCAGTTTTAAGACCAATACAAAAAAAAATGTACAAAATTGTGTACCAAAACTTTTAAAATTGAATTTGACTGAAGAATACCAAGAACGCCTTCTGAGGAAGAAAAAATATACAATATAAAAATTATATAACAATGGGAGTTTGAGTGATTTGAACTTCACACAATTGGGCTTTCCAATTACTTAATTGGAAACCAAATTACGGTTGGTCTGTCCTTAGGACAGTGGGTAACCCACTAGTTCTAGATTAAAAAGGGTCATATCATAAACAAAAATAACGGATATAGAAACTAAAAGAAACAAAAACAATGCAAATGACAGATTGGGTAAGATTGTTATCCTTATATCAAACATGTACATTGCACACTTAAATATGATCCTTCTCATTTGCCTGTGTTATGTGCCTCGTTCATCAGGTTTTTGGTCTTCCTTTTCTTCTTTCACCACCAAATTTTCATATCTAACAATCTCCTCTGTAGCCTGTTTTCTTCAATTTAGGTTACATGTATATATGTCTATAATTAAGAACTAATAAAATAAGTAAAATAATTTATTAATAACATCATTTCATTACAATACAAACTAATCAAAAATATTATACTCTATAATAAAATAATCTAGAATTAATCATGATAAAGTTGTTTTTCTGAAATTAGTATATAAATAGCTAATATGAGGGACAGTCTTATAAATGTTTATCAATTTATTTAACATCACTTTATTATGCTATGGCAAATCAGACGATGCGGCAGTGGGAGTGCTAAATTTTGCCTATCCAGGTGTAATTAGGATAACGAGTCTGTTAACGATTACCTGGCACTGCATTAAAAAAAAAAATTAGTTATCAAAACTAAATTACGATAATATTTTATAATAACTTTATATATATCATGTATGAAATTTAAAAAAGATATAAATATACTTGGATCATTATAATGTACTTTTAGTTTATTATTCAGCATTACAAAAAATGCAGAAAGGATGCACATCAGAAGTTTGGGTAACACACTTGTATAAGAATTACAACTGATTAAAAAACACTTTTTTTTAGATGCTAATTGTTAGAGATATTATTTAACAGTAGTTTTTAAAACACAGAACTTCATTAAATTTGAATGAAACATATTTATTTATATTATAATTATCTACTTTAATAGGTAATTAATAATAATAATGATTAATAATCATTAATCCTTTTTAAAAAATATGAGAATAATGTTAAAGTTTTACCATCTTTAGACTATTTTCTGAAATATAGTTTCTATATATTCCATCTAGCCAAATAATGAAAGTGAAAGCCATTTATAAAAATTCCTGGAAAACAAACAAAATTTGATACCTATTAATTTATTTTTATAAGAGGCAATATCTTAAAATAAAAATTAATGTTTAAGAAAGGATGCTTGATCATACACGCTTTTCACACTTATTTTCAACACAGGGTACATAATTCGCTGAAAATACAAAACAAAAAACATTCGATAGTAAAGTAATGGACAATGCATTGCATTTATTAATTTATAAAATGATGGGGAATACATGCACATAAGAGATAAACTATTGTGAGTCCAATTTTAGTGATTTTGTTAATTTATATTGCATAATTCTGGTTATTATTCAGGAAAGTATAATTGTTTCTACTGTGAAATGTTTCATCGCCCTGACCTGACCCTGCTAGGTACCGTCTAGATCTACTGCTCTGTTACATTTACTTTTTGACTTATATTAGTTTTATAATAATATAATTAATCACCAAATACATAGAGGAGATATTAGTATACTTTTAAAGATTAAATCACAATTGCACGTAGTATGGAAACATGCATGGACATCATACAGCAAACCATGTAAAACCATTTTCTTTATTTGTCTCTATAAACATAGCAGTTTTTTTAAGATTTCATATCCATAGTTGATTTCACACAGCTTCTTCTCATGGCCTCCCATTACATATACATACATGCAATATAAAATGGAGTTACTCTGAATAAATACAAATATAATTTCTTTTCAATTGTATTATTCAAATAAGATTGGGTTTTATTAATAATATATTAATAATAATCAACTTTTGCTTGTTTTTGAAAATTTTTTGTTTTCTATTTTCATTTCTAGTTATCTTTAAAAAAAAAAAAATCTTTTTGACTATATATTTTATTAAACTTAAATTATTAAAAACCCTCCGAGGCGTCTGAAAAGAAGATGGCCTCGAGACCATCTACTGTAGAACTTTATTGGAGTGGTACCGATGGGTAGTTTCTCTACAAGTGTTTTTCATGTCATATTGCACATATTAGCAGATTTACTTGTTGAAATATTATTATAGTTGTAAATATCATTAAATTAAATTTAAAAAAAATAAAATTATTAATAACATTGAGGATGTTTATGACTGTTTATCACTCTAGCTCTGCTTTGGGACGTTACTAAAGTTATTCCTTTGAAGAACATTTTCAGAATATATCTCGTAGAGCTAAATATTTAGTTTGAATGCATTATAAAATGCATAATAATAATATCTGAGTGGAAAACGTATCATAATAATAATAGGCAAGTATGAAAAGTCGTGATATTCGCATGGTCTTTAAAGGCCGTTTTTCTGAAAAAAGAAAAGAAAACAATTATGGAGGAATAATATTAACTTTAAATTTGTTTAAAATTTTAACTGCCCTAAAATTACTCCCCTGGTCAGAAAGTAGGGGATTTGTACATATATTTAAATATAGATATATAAAATAAATTTTTAATATTGATTCTTGTATATTTATATTTAAAAAATGTAATTATTCCACAGGTTGTCGCTACGAGTTGAGTCACAACAAGTTTTAATTTTTCATTTGTTTTCCTTTTAAAATTTCCAAAAATACAAGCTACAACAAATATAAACTACAAGCTTTAGTAAGGAAGAGAGAATGTAATAATGGGACGTGTGTATACTTTAGTAATCGTTCAACAAACATATTGCAAAATCTACTCATTACCCATAATTACATTATTTTTCCAAACTACAGCTCATGATCATTTGTATTTTTGTAGATTATTACAAAGGAAATGAATAAATAGTTAAAACTTGTCGTAACTCAACTCCAAGTGACAAACCAGCAGAAGATACCAATTCTTTAATTACAAAATAATTGATGATGTATATATTATCTAATATTTGGTATTGTTAATTTTATTGTAACTGATGAGTGACACCAGAATTTTTTTAAAACTATGTTATACCAAAATGAACATTACATTGAAATAAATTATATTTTAAATATAAATTTAAATGTAATTCTCATAATTACATTCTCTTTTCCAAAAATGCTCACAATAACTTTTAATTATGGGAAATATTAAACATGATGATACAAATAAAGAGTTAAAACTTGTTGTAACTCAACTTGAAGCGACAACCTGCTGAACAGGTACAAAAAAAAAATTTTTATATATTTAAGAACATGCTATTATATCAAAAGGATATTTAGTTCTTAATAATTAATTAAGGTATTATGAACAAAAAATATGCATTGTGCGACATAAAAGAAACTTTAAAATTTAGAAATTGTAATTACCAGAAAATATTTATGATAAGAGATGATGCAGAAAACTTGTTCAATGAGGTGACTTAATATCCTCCTTACTTGGGATATCGCCAATTATTGTGGTGCCTTTTACACTTGTTTTCAATACATGGTATAAATCGATCTGAAAACAATTATTATATAATGTAATGAAATGAAACATAAAATAAATAATAAATCAAGTTATAATATCAAATAATTATTACAATGAAATTCAGAAGCAAATAAGTTTGATTTTATTGAAACTCTTTTTATACTGAATAATTATTATTGGTAACTTACTTTTTCCACAATTATTAGTGCTGAAATAGAAACATTGATTGGGAAATATTACTTCTTCCTCATAACAACCATCTTTTTTATAATTTCAGATAGGCTCATCATCGATACCTATTTCACAGTCATATTGGATGCACGGTTCTGTCGGTGTCCAATCCTCTGGTAAGGCGAAAGTTGCTATGCCTAAATATTGACGACTTCATAAGAATTTTTTTAATAAATTCAGTGTATTCATCTTAGACTAGATAAAAATGATGGTATCTGTTCCGCAGGTTGTCACTTTGTCGAGCTACAAGTTTTAACTGTGAATCCGTTTCATGTTCAATATTTTCCATATATTCAAGTTATGGATTGTGAGCATTAGTATGGAGAAGAGAATGTAATTATGGGTAATGGGAAGATTTCGCTAATCATTTCATCAAGAAATAAAAGTTACAACTAACATTTTGAAGTATAGGTGATATACGTTAGTTAAAACATTTATTTCTAGATGAAATCATTACCCTAAGCATTTTAGTATAAATATTTACCATAATTACATTCTCTTTTCCATACTAAAGGTCATGAGAATTGTAAAATAATTTTTGTAAAATGTTAATAGGGAAACGAATGAAAAGTTAAAACTTGTAGCTCAAATCGAAGCAACAATCTGGATTATAATTAACAAAATAATAATGCTAATATATATTTTTACACATAATTTACATTCGTAAAATTAGTTTTTCGAGGAACTTGAAGTTCAAAGAATAAATATTAAATTATATGTTGGTGACATTTGGAGATTTCATTGTACCCATATTCATATTTTAACAATTCAAAAACTGGCTTTTAATGGAACTTACAGTAATTAGTTATAGGACATTTTTACCAGAAACTAATTAGAACATAAAATTAGACTCGATGACGAAGCATGTTACACAATATTACTCAACACAACGGTATTATGTGAAAAAGTTTCCAGTTCTGAGGACTTGTCCGAATAAGATACGTTTATCCTTTTATCATAAAGAATTAGTTTTTAAAAGGTGGAATATGGTAAAATAGATGATTAAATATGATAGGAGGCAAATCAAATGAATAGATTTAAGAATTAACTAGAGACAAAAAAATTATTAAAGTTATAAAGGGAAAATTAATTTATCTTATGTGATATTATTGAAATAAATCACTTATTATATTAAATTTTAAATGGCATACTAAGAGCATTGAATATTAGAATAAATAAGTGAAAAATGTAGCATCACAAATTGTATATAAGATGAACATTATAATTTTATTGAAATGGGCAAATTGTCCAAATAAAATGCATGAGAAATGAATAATTTCAGTCTGGTGGTGTTGTAATTATTAAACTTCTGGAAGAATTATATCATTTCCATAGTGTTGGACTTTTCCTGTTTCAAACTTAATTGTTTTTTTTAAATACTTTAAACATTCAACTTAACACCTTGCAGTTATGAGATCTGCAGCTCACTTACTAGTCCTTTTTAGTTATTTAATTAGCTCTTTAACATTTATAAGATATAAAATAACACATCTTCAGTTTTTATTCCTTTCTTGATTATAAAATATTCTAAAACACCGTAAATACTTACAAAGAGCGAGTTTGAACTGTCTAAGTAAATCTAAGTAGCCAGTGTTGCCTACTTTGCCGAATTGAAATGCTGAACAATTTAACAAACTAATTAATATAAAGTAAAATTTATGTACTTTTTGATTCATTGGCATAAATAAATTTATTTGATTTTAATTTAGAAGAAATAATAAATGGAAGAATGATTAAACCTTTATGGATTGTTCAAAGAACCTATTCCATTTTTATTAAAACAGTATCTTTAAATACAACTTTATTAACTGTATACATACACACATTATAACCTAATTTAATATAAGGCATTTCCTCACTGTGGATTAGATGGGAAAATAATGAAAAGAACTTAATTATTTCTCAGGCTAACAATATTTGTTGCCCACAGTTGCAGTTAACTCTCTGGACAAAAACCACTTAATTCACCGGGGCTGTAGAGATATATCAACTATACTTCGAAATGTTAGTTGACACATTTTCTTCTTGATGAAATGATTAACGAAATTTCCTCATTTCACATATTTACATCCTCTTTTCCATACTAAAACTGGTAGTTGTTTAGATGATTTACGATTTTGATAACAGCTGATTTCGTGACGTAGGCGATAACCAGCGCCGTCTACACTAGTGATGGGCTAAACAGTGAAATTTTAATAACTCTTAATGGCATAACTGCTACAATGTAAAAACTTGTTCCAGTAACACGTTATTTGAGTAACGTTTTATTTCATTGAAGGGAATAATATATCTAATAAATAAATTTATGTGAGTGGAAACATAGCCCACAATGGTTCATTAAAAAAAAAAAAATCATATGATATAGACTATAAAATATAAAATTGCTTCTTCGTTGTCGTCATAAATTTCATTCCATATTTTATTTTTATAATTTCTCGTAAATTATTTTATAATGCAGCGTTATGTTCATCATATGTATTTAATTCTTTCCATTTTTTCTTATAAAAATAAATTCTTTGCTTACTTATGTAAACTTTATTGACTTTATCCTTGGACGTTATCCAAGTGGCTGGTTTTTGATTGCTTTAATTGCTTGGTTTTAAAACTGCTTTAAACGTTAACAAGGTGACTTCATCTACGTGATTCTTAACCGTTATCGGAACTATTATGCCAATATGAAATATAAAATATACATGGAGCTATTCCGTGGATTATGGAATAGCATTGACCATGCTAATAAGGACCATAGATTTACTTGAGATGGTGACTAGTTATTACAGTATGAACAAAAAGTTGAAAAATACTGTAAAAGAAATTACTTTACAACAATAAGTGATGATGAAAGGGTGTAATAAAATTAAAATACAATCATCATAATAAGCTTTTATTAGATAATTTAATACTAAAAGGATGAACAATTACTAAAAAATATTAATTAATAACATAACAATAATAATTTAAAAAAATAAATAAATAGTTTCCCCAAATTGAAAACAAGCAATGTGTGTATTATGAAGTTCTTCATGAAAAATGTACCTGTACATTTATTTTATATTTCATATTGGTATAATAGTTCTATGACATTCTGATCAAGTCCTCCCTGCAATGAAAATTATTTGCAATGATTCAATTTTTCTAATGTTTTTGTCTCTTTAACTAAACTTTTTTTTATGTAGCTATGCTATTTTTTTTTTTTATTTAGTGTTAGTTGATTGTCCAAGTTTTCGATCCATATTCGTATTATAATTCATTTTCTGAAGAAAATACAACTTTTATATCTGGTTTTGGTAATTTCATAGCACCTTGTTGTGCAGCAACTGAGCTAGCCCAACAAGTCGCTCGCTCCTCTTTCAGGTGAAAAATCTCGGGTGTGGGATATAGCCCATTGGCTAATATCCCAATTTAGTGGAATTTTCTTTTGTTTAGAGTATTAATTTACTTTTATTCACTTTCGTAGCAAGTCACTAGGCTTCACTCTTTTAAGCCGCCTTATTTGATGAAAGCCCTCCTCAGCTGTGCTCAGCATTTCAGGGTTTACGTGAATTTTAATTCTTTCATTGTGACTATCCGAAAAACTTCCAATCTCTTCCCTGAGAGAATTTACTTTGAGGTCCCTATGGAACTTATCGTTTCTGACGTACCATGGAGCATCAACTATACTTCTGAGTACTTTATTTTAGAATGTTTGGATTTTTTGCATGTTGCTTTTTTTGGTACAACACCAGAACTGAATTCCATAAGTCCATACCGGTTTTAGGACTTGTTTGTATAGCAGGAGCTTGTTCACAATTGTAAGTTATGAATTTCTTCCTAGCAGCCAGTGCATTTTCTTAGATTTTATATTCAGCTCTTCGGCGAGTGGTCTGCTAAAAGGTCCTCGCTATTTTCAATGGAAAGGTACCTGCTAGATATTCCTTTTATCACAAAGAAATCTATCAGGTCAGGTATTTTATTAATATAAGTAGGCCAGTATCAAGCCAAAATGAAGCGTTTAAAAGTTTCTCATTTCCCCCGTTAATTTTTTCATAATCCGAAAGCGAATTTTTCGACAAAAAATGATCTTTTAAAAATAAAATAAACATTTTTGTAAAAGTTACAGTATGGCGAATCTAAAAATTCATTAATTTTTTATCTTAAAAAAAATCTTGGTTGTCTATTGAAGAAGAATCAATATAACTTGTAAAATGGAGCATGGTCCGCCGTTCGAATTCCGGCCAGGTCAAATCTTTTTTCTTCAAAGCAAAAATATTTAAAAATTAATCACCATCATAATAAAAATTAATAAAAATAAATTATAAATAACACAATGCTGGATGAAATGCTATGTTTGATTTCTGATGCATTTTTCTAGACTATTTTCCCATGCTGAGTTCAAATCTGTTAGAATTATATTCATATCCCGCTAAGTTTTTGTGTTACACGGTTGTATATCTCAAGCATAAGGGAGACACAAAAACATTGGTAACCATTTTTAAAGTAGATTAAATTTGCTATAATTTGAGGCCAACCGCAGCGCTGTAGCTCTAATATATTCTGAGTTACATCTCTTTGAAAATTGTTATTTTTTTCCAAAAAATCCAAATTTAAGTTTTGGCCGACTTTCGTGAGGAAGAACGCCCGAAGGAGTGACCCTACGATGAACGTCATGGGGAATGAAGCGGTAGTAAATTTAATTAGCTTTAATTTAAGCACAGACCGATGACTGTAGGTCTAATTTGAATCCAACAATTTATGCTGAGTCGCGAAAAGGGAAACTAGAGTCTAGGGACTTTCAAAACAAGCTTCAAAGCTCGGCCGAGATCGGCTTTCTTTGGATTCCCGAACCCGTCCCTCTCTTCACTCTAGTCGCAATGTGTCTGTTCAACGCGAAAACAAAAACGCGAGGCTGCACCTTTTCAAGGCCATATACCTACCAACTTTTCTCTATGGAAGTGAAAGCTTAATAATTTATTAATTATAAAATAAAAACAAGTATTTAATAGCTTATTTAAGTAAGAGAATTTTAAAAGTGACAGCGTACTTCTCGATGGGCAAAGGAGTCAGTCTGAGCCCTTTGCTCTTCATCATATTTATGAATATAAAAAATAAAAATGTAAGAGAAGAACAGCAAGCGCATCGCTTGGTTATTGGGAAGACTCCAGAACAACTCGAAGCAGAATGGAACTTGGAGGAAGTAAACAAAGGAACAAAATACTTACCTATTAGATAGGCAGGATTCCAAACCACCCATGAGGTTCTGCCTGTGGTTTCGTTACCCATTTTTTATAGTGGATGGTTCGCTTCACTGAATCCAGTAGCAGGAATGGCCGCCTGCTAATGCAATTAGTGCAGCCCTATGAAACCACTGGATATTTACCAGCTGCAACCACGTCCTGCTTCTTTCCTCGAAAACACAATTTAAGTTTTAAACATCGATCAAAAATTTATTAAATGCAGCATTGTGTTATCAGGAATAAACTATGTCATGAAAATCTTGTTATCGGATTTGGTTCAAATCAGGAACAAATGAGAATATTTTAATGCGGTTTACTTCACTGATAAATGGCTTTTTTATTTGAATTCTTCCATATCAAGTAAAACTGTGTATTACATATTTCTTATCATCTGGAGGCATGAGGTTGTGTTAGAAGTTGTTGCTATCGCTGTTGCAATGGAGGAGGCCGAGCATGGAAATAATATACTGTTGGTGATTTAACATCATGTACTTGCAATAATTTTTGGATGTTTTTTATTCAGACAGTACCAGACTAGGAAATCTCTCTTCTGAGGTGCGATCTATTGGATACCAATATTAGCCTTAGCCGTATGTGTATAAACTGATGAGTCAAAAAAGTATTGGTACACCCAGACATACATTACCAGACTAGGAAATCTCTCTTCTGAGGTGCGATCTATTGGATACCAATATTAGCCTTAGCCCTATGTGTACAAAAATGATGAGCCAAAAAATTATTGGTACATACTGTACCAGACTAGGAACTTTCTCTACTGAGGTGCGATGTATTGGATACCAATCTTAGCTTTAGCCTTATCCGTATGTGTGGAAAAATTATGAGTAAAAAAATGATTGGTACATACAGAACCAGACTAGGAAATCTCTATAATTAGGTGCGATGTATTGGATTTAAATCTTAGCCTACCAGACTAGGAACAATCTCTACTGAGGTGCGATGTATTGGATACCAATCTTAGCCTTGGCCTTAGCCCTATGTGTAGAAAAATGATGAGTCAAAAAAGTATTGGTACATCCAGACATATAGTACCAGACTTGGAACTCTCTCTACTGAGGTGCGATGTATTGGATACCAATCTTAGCCTTGGCCTTATCCTTATGTGTAGAAAAATGATGAGTCAAAAAAGTATTGGTACGCCCAGACATACAGTACCATACTAGGATCTCTCTACTGAGGTGCGATGTATTGGAGACCAATCTATTGTTGCCTTATTGTTATAAAGTAATAAAATTTTGATGATTTTCTTTCACATCTTTTTATAATAATTTGATGTTTTTCAGTTTTTTTTAGGATTTTGTGCATTCCAGATTTGTTCAGAGCGACAAATGACACATCAATCATTAATCGGTGAGTCAGTTCACACACATGTGTTAAGTGCCGAAAACAAGATTTTACATTAGTCAACTTTAATAGTAATTTAACACAACAAATCGCTGCTCCGGAAGTATAATGACGTATCTGCAAATTTCGTGAAATTGACTTTTATGCATTGATGAATTTGATGCATTTACTAGATTTTCGTAAATCGACATAATTGTACAAAATTCGCCACGGGAGGGAAGGTCCGTCGTTATAATCTCCATGATTATTTACCATTCCCTTCGTCAGAATAACGATTCATTTTTCAGTTGTGATTTGTACTTTTGTTTTTGGGAGTTTTATCATTATACTTTCGGACCCGCGAAGTGATATAAGACCTCTTGGTAAAAATTTTACAATATTATTTACATAACGAAACCTATTTTTAAAACATTTACACTTACACATTTGTGAAAAAACGCATCGATATATGTGTGAACTTTTTTTTTGGAAAAGTGTGGATTAATTTAGTTTTAAATTTCGTAATTGAAATAAGTATTTACAATTCTGTGAATTAAGCCTCAAAATTGCCGTTTTAAGGGCTTGATGTAAAAATACATTTGCGAGAGTTAAATTAATATCGAAAATCTATGTTGCTTAGCAGAATATAATAAAAGAATAAGAAATAATTTAGCTTAAAAAAAATTTATATATATATATATATATATATATATATATTTATTATTTGTAAATAAGTAAACAATTGACCTACACAGTAGGTCGAATCGTCGGCACACATAAAATATAATAGGTTTCAACTTATTTGTTGTGTTATTTTTGACTGCACCCCCAACTATTTCCATTCTATATTAGTACTTACCAGTCAACGAATTTCTTTCCTATATTTAAAATTTTTCATTGTGTTGTAGAATAAAAATACAACTCAAAAGATATCGTCATCTCAAAAAAACATTACTTCTCAATACTTCCTTATTATATTGGTGTGTAGAAATTATAATAATTTAGAACAGCTTGAAAATAGCTATAATCTTTTAAATTTTTAAGTATTCTGCGAAGACCGCGGTTATCATTTTCAATAAATAGAGCCACAAATAGAGTCCATTTTAAATGGTATAAAAAAAATAAATAGTTTCTTGGTCACCTTCAGTGACATGGAAGTGACGCAAAATTTACGTCACGAAACTGGAGGGAATCGAAGTCGTAAATGATCTAAAAATATACCCTAAAACTCACGATAACTTGTATTTTTTGGAAAATATTAAAAATGAAACGAATAAACCGTTAAACTTGTTGTAACTCAACTCGAAGTGACAGCCTGCGGAATAATTACCAACGATAAACACTATCGATAGTGATTAGATTGTCGATAGTAATGCTCATGCCGCACATTGATACTGGTAGGTTGCCATAAGGTTTCCTAAGCTTGAGTCGCTTTTAATGTTCTAAATTGTTTCCAAAAATTTCTTAAAATGTCTCATATTGAGCTAGAACCATGGATTGCCAAAACACTAGTGCTTTTGAAGTCACCATCGGAAGAATCGGTCGAAGAACTGAGAAGTATGCTCGTTGAAACTATCCATCAAAAATATAATGGTAGAAAACAATTCAAATCAATACCTCCTATCACAGGATGTGAAAACAACGAGAGGATTAAAGTAGGTCTGATGTGTTTTATTAAAACAAAAATTGAAATAAATCTTTATCAATTTATGTAGGATGGAAATAGTTGGGGGGTGCAGTCAATCTACACTTAATTGGTGTTAATTTTTGACTGTACCCCCCAACTATTTCCATCCTACATTATATCTTCCAGTCAACTATTTTCCTCTCTTTATCAATTTATGCTTTATATATGCTTTTCATTAAGTGTAAATTATGTTTTGTAGTCAAAAGATGCTAAGCCTTATAGTTCAAGTGAACATAAACATAAACATGGGGGGTTTTCTCCTTCAGTAACCGCAAGTCCAGACTCTTATGGCAGTGATTCAGATTCCTCCAGTAACAATAGTGAAATGGTTATACTTGAAGAAGATGTTACTTGCTCTGTTTGTAGGTAATGTACAATCATTTAAGTCATTATCATTATTAATGGTAATTGTTCAGCAGGTTGTCGCTTCAACTTGAGTTATAAGTTTTTACTTTGGATCTATTTTCCCTTTTAATATTTTCCAAAATATAAGTTATCATGAGCTAGATAGATAGATAAGATAATGCAATTATGGGACATATGTATACTTTGATTACCACTTCATCTAGAAATCAACTTTTCAATAAACATATATCATCTATACTACGAAATGTTAGTTGAAAATTTTGTTTCTTGACGAAATAATTACCGAAATATACCTAGTACATACAATTATATTCTCTTTTACATACTAAAGCTCATAATAACTTGTACTTTTGGGAAATATTAAAAATGAAACGAATAAACAGTTAAAACTTGAAGCGACAACCTGCGGAACAGATAACTAATTAATTTAATATTCTCAGTTGGTCACTATAGACTTTGGTGTTACTATTGAAAAATTCTACGCAATAAATTCCTTCATTGATATTGGTATTGTGAGGTATTTCTTCTACCTACTTACAACTTGTATATTATTATATAATTTTTTTAATTCCATTGTTTTTATGTATATAATACCTGTCATCCTTTCTAATCACTTTCTTTAGTATCTGTTCTTTATGTGTATGTTTCATTTTAGCTCTGCAGTGAGGGAACATCGTAGAAATTTCTTAGTTATTTGAACTTTTAAATGTTTTCAGCTATTATTTGTGTAAAGTATCCTATATTAATAGTAGTAATAATTTTATTTTTATGTTAGTTTTACATTAAACATGGATGTTTAATCTACTCAATGAAGAAACCCCTTGAGTGGAGGTTGTGTTAAGAATTTTTTTTAATTAGAAGTCATCCCAAATATAACATTTAAGTTTTTTTTTGGTATCAGTTCCGCATGTTGTTGCTTCGAGTTATGTCATGATAAGTTTTAACTTTTCATTTGTTTCCTTCTTAATGTTCTAGAAAATTGAAGTCATTTTATACTGACTGTATATTGTTTAAAGAACTGACTTACACATACTGCTTTGATTATAAAATCATAAAAAAAACATGAATTCCATTTCTTAAAGTGAAACTGGAATCCTTGTCCAATGGTTTTTGAATTCTAGAAGTTTTATTAGTTTAATTTAAATATTTTTTAGAGAGGGTGTCTATACCCAGTGGAATCAAATTATGGATTGTGCCGAATGCCATGCTGTTTACCATCAGCAGTGTCACAACCCTCCTGTGCCGGATTCAGATGTCAGTGATCCTAGGGTGGTTTGGTATTGTCGGAATTGTACCAAAACACTGAGTAAACCTGTAAGTATTCATTTAGTGATCTTTAGATGTATCTACTATATCCTCCTCTAATGCTTGTTTTCAAAATGATTATTTATTTATTTAAGTGTCTAAAATAATTCCTTATTTATCTTTGTTTTTAATCCAAATCTTAATAATTAATTAACGGAATCTGCAATTTTAGCGGTTATAAACAAATATTCTTTTTATAGCCTGTTTTAATATTTAAAAAAAAAATAGGGTCACTGTGTCAAAAATTGTGATAGAACCCCATGCTTTGTTTAAAGAAAAAGTTTATTTTTTTTTTTATTATAGAAAATTCTAAATGTTTCCACAAGCATTTTAAATATTTTTGCTAGCAATTATTTTATTTTTAAGGTTTACTTTATTTACAAAAGTCAGTTGATTGGTCAAATTGGTTTCGTTTGCCTTGGCCTTTAAGTTATTTTTGAAGATTTTATTTGGTTAGTTGTGTTATAGCGAATTTATTTTGATGCAGAGCTATTTTCAAATATATTTATTTATTACTGGGTCTACAGTCCTGAAGAACCATGGCCTCTGCTAATTAACATTAGCAGTTTTCATTGACCATCTTTTTACTGGGTAAGCTTGTCAGCCTCACCACAACCCTCCGCCTTTATCCAGGCTTGGGACTGGCAGCGGTCTTAGCTAAGCTAATCTCACGGGTGGAGTTGGATATATTTATTACTTGTATTAATATTATTATTTTTATATATTTTATTTTATTCTTGTGTTATATAGTGCTTCTACCAAGACTTCAAATTGTTTCAGAAAACATCATCACTAACAGGTTCATCCTCACAGAGTAGCAAAAGTTCGTCTAAAGTGAGCGGCAGGTCTAATACATCGTCTCCATCTTTTGGAAGCAAACCGTTTGGAGGTTTTGAGTTTATCGATTTGTGCTGTTATAATCATATATTTAATGTTAAATTTTTTATATTATCCTTATTTTTTATTTCAGGTGTTTCAGTGTCGAGTAAAAAGTCATCAAGCAGTAAAAGTTCTCATTCTAGCTCAAGTAAATCTCACACTCCGAATATAAATATAATATCGGCTGATAAAAGACTTCAGATTATGAAAAAGAAAGCAGCCAGAAAACAAGAAAAAAGGCCCAAATAAACATTAATTTAAAATGATCTTGAGAGAAGCATTGAGATTTTACTTAGAAACATCATTTTGATGAAGATAATGAGTAACTGAATGATTTTGGTGGATGCGGAATAATTTTGTGTCACTCATTATCAGATGAGACATTGACTACTGTTCTCTTATTTTTAAGAGATCTAAAACTAGATGTCTTAAATGATTAGCGGTTAGGTGAAAATTAAAATATTAATAAACCTTTTTGTAATTTGTTAAATTATTTTAAGCCATTATACACTTATCTCTTTTTTTTAACCACAAAGCACTTTTTTTAGTTAATTATTTATTAAATTTTAAATTTGGCTCCATTATGTGAGTCAAATTTGTATGTATTAAAGTCGATTGCTACTTACTTATTATGAAGAAGGAAAGCATTCTTCAGCTTAATGAAACTCAATGGAGGATGAACAATCTATTATTGTAATCAGAATATTTGTTATTATTGATCTGTTATTGCAATATTTGTTTAGATCATTTCTAGTAAAACGAATAAATGTTTTATTAATAATATTGGTATCTGATCCGTAGGTTGTCACTTCGAATTAAGCTTTGACAAGTTTTAAATGTTTATTCATTTCATTTTTAATATTTTCCAAAAATACAAGTTATCGTGAGCTTTAGCCTTGAAAAGATAATGTAATCATTGCTAATGAGTTATCAAGGAATAAAAGTTTCATTTAACATTCCGAAGTATAGACGATATATCTACAGCCCCGGTGAATAAGTGGTTAAGTCGCATTTTGTCCAGAGAGAGTTAACTGCTTTCAGATAACCGGATTTGTGTCATTCTTGTAGCTTTTGGTAAATGGAGTTGTAATATAAACAATAACTCTTTTTCAAGCCAATGCCTTAGCCCCTTATTCACTACGAAAATAACTCGATTCCGCTTACTTAAGTACAAGAAACTCATTTTGAAGAAAATTATACCTAACTACTTACTCACCGGGGCTGTATATATGTTTGTTGAAATGTTCATTTCTAGATGAAATGATTACCGAAGTATACACATTTCCCATAGTTACATTCTCGTTTCCATATTTTCTTTGGTGTTGGAGAATATAATAATAGAAGAAGAGAGTGAGGTTGGAGAGTGTGTAGAGCTCTGAGTTGATGTGTTGAAGATTCTGGTTTAGAATCCAGTTATGGCAGATAAATTATTTGATCCTTTAACAACTATGGATCAGCTGAACCTGAAGTTGTGATTATAAACCGATGTTATTTATTCTTAATATAAACCTTTTTTAGTTATAATTTAATTTTGTTGTATTATAGTAAAACCCAGTATTTTATTATAGATTTTGACGTATTGAAGAGTTAAATAAACCTAGAATCAAGAGAAATATTGATGATATCGAATGTTTTATTGGGTTGTCATGTGGAACTAAAGTTTTTTAATGGTCTAAAAGTAATTAAAAAAATAAATCAATTGAAAAATATGATATTAGGCCAATGTTCGTAGTTAACAATATATTTTCAACATCTGATAACTAATTTTTTTAAGAAAGATTCTGTTAATTGTCTATTTAAATTTCTTTATTGATTAGTTTAAAATTTTTTAATGTAGTGTTTTTTTTGCTATTGGTTTGTTATTTATTATTCTTGATTGGTTATTGACCATTTTAAATGAAAAATCTAAT
This sequence comes from Troilus luridus, assembly GCA_964056705.1. NCBI lineage: Eukaryota > Metazoa > Arthropoda > Insecta > Hemiptera > Pentatomidae > Troilus > Troilus luridus. The sequence goes on along the minus strand of OZ057417.1, from coordinate 43,269,820 downwards.
AGCAAATGAGGTGAGTGATATGAAGAAGTTACAAGGAATAAGATATGATAAGGAGGAAAGTTTCATGAAGACTGGCTAATACACTAGCTCAAATATCCTAATTGAATACACAAGGAAGTTGATGCTCAAGCTTCAAACCCAAAAGCCTTTCATCTAAGTTTTTTAGTTAACAAATTATATTTTTAGTCATATTGGTCTGCGCGAACTTAAATGTATTTCATAATAAAGTGTAAAAAATAAACTTATAAAATTGAAAACTATACAGCTCTTTTGATAAAACTTGGTGGTTATTAATTTATGTCATTTCAACATCTTATGTTATAATTAAATAAATTTACAACAATTCACTTAACAGTTGTTGTTTTTTCATTAATATAAATTGTCAATATATATTTATTAAATGTTAATAACTTAGTGAGTACAGTACAGGTTATCTTTAATATAAGACCTTTAAAGACAGAAAATGAGCCCAATGAGACACAGGTCAAATAATGTAAGTCTTAAATATTCCAAAATTAATCTTTTTTATTTATAACTAGACAATATTTATTTTGAATAGATAGTTTGAAATGCAAAATTAATGAAGTGTTTACACGTTGGAGATTTTCTCCAAGTACAAAGATTGTATATTATCCCGAATGGTACTTGTGTATTAGCCGATCTGCAGGAAACCTTATCATATCATTTCATGTAACTTCTTCATATCACTCATCTCATTTGAGTTATTTCTGTGTGCGTTATTAAATTGTTTGTCATTTATTATTGTTAATTTGTTATTAAAATTGTAATTTTGTTGTTGAATATTTAAAATGAACAGAGTGACAATTCGGGAATAGCCGTCCTTAAAAGAAGAGTCTGTGAAATACTTCCAGTATAATTATATGAAAGTGTATGCAACAAATTACTATATGAAAAGGAACATGACTACAGGGGTCAAGAGTTAGCATTTTATTATTTGTAAATTTCAATTTCCATTAATATAAATGAGGAGGTTAGGTTATTAGCAATGGCGGAAAACAATCCCTGCAGACCGGCTAATACACAAGTGGTATGGTGTCTTCTCAAAAAGGTCTTGAAATGGAATATGGCAAGAGCGGGAAATGGAAAAATGGTTTTCGTAGAAAATATATCCAACAAATACTACATGAAAAGGAACGTGGTCAGGGGGATCAAGAATAACAATTTTAACATCTTTATTGTTTATTTATTAATGATATAGAAACAAAATTTTTGGAATAGAAAAACTCTACAATTTTCATGTACCATTTTAATTTGTTTCTATCTTGTATATCTAGTCCTGAAAAAGACCTGCAATGCGGGTCGAAACGTTGGCTTTCAAATAAATCAACCCTATTTAGTGAATTATTCCTTCGACCTCCACCTGGACAATTTCCTTCCCCATATTCAAGATAAATTTATATTTGAAAAAATAACCTAATTTTTTCAGCCGTGCATTAATTTCTTTAGAGAGATGTGGAGGGCTTTGTTTCGAACGAAGACGTCAACGCACGAATACACGAAGCTTTCCAAGGTATTAGACATGTTCGATGTTGCCATGCTCGGACTGGGTACGACAATCGGTATGGGATCTTACATCTTCATAGGTTACTATGCTAGAGATATAGGACCAGCTATGATCATTTCGCACTTGCTTGCTGCTGCGGTCTCCTTCATGAACGGTATGTATTATTAATAATTTGTCGCAATTCTAAATATATATATATATATATATATTAATACATACCATACTGTCATTTCACAGCACTGTGTTATGCCGAATTCGTATCGCGTGAGCCAGGAAGTGGTGGTGCTTACAGTCAAGCGTATTACATGTTGGGAGAATTCTTGGCGGCGATAATCGGGTGGTTGCTTACTGCAGAAAACGTTGTCGGTATGTTTTAGTTAGTGATTTAGTTAAATAAATTACAATAAGTTACGGGGGGGGGTTGTCCCAGAATTATTCCAGCTTTTCTTTCTGAAAAGGCATTCTCCTTCAGTCACATGCAATGTTTATTTTTTTTTATAAAATAATTTTTCAACTTGCTTCATTAAATAACTTATTGGTTGAAGAAGGTAAAGTAAAGAAATTAGGTGTGATGAGCTACCAAAGGATGTGTATGAGCGAAACTTTCGACAAGGTTAGAATAGGTAATAATTTTCGAGGTTCACTTAGATTCAAAACAAGGTGATTCGTTTTCACCTGTACTATGCAATTTAACACTTGAGTACGTTTAAAAAAGATTATACTCACCGAAAAAGGTTTGAATTTGAATATGAATAGTAAAATACGCGTGCTTGGGTTTGCGGAGATTTGGTACTGTTGAGCGAAGACGCTGAAACTATTGGGTCGTAACATATGAAATGTCAGTTTCGTTTATTTACAGTATTATTTTCATTAAGGATTAGATTATTTGTACACAAACAATAATGTTATGTATACCGTTTGAAAGATCATTTAATCCTTTTTCATAATCAGTCTTACTTTTCCTTTTGAAAGTGAAGCAACGTTTCAAAAATAAATAAGCATAAAATTATGTCTTCCGCGGAAATTCGTATAATTTTTCTCTACAAATTTAAACTTGGCCATAGCGTCACGGAGGCGTTCCGAAACCTTAATATTGTTTACAGTAAAGATACAGTGAGCAAATGAAAAATCTTCTGTTGGTTTGAAAAATTTCGGTCTGTGGATTATGCCCAAAAAAAAAGTCGAAAGAGCTGGTCGAAGCGGGCCCTTCCCAAAACACTCTTGAATTAGGTTCACAACTTGGAGCAAGTGACTGTTTCCAGGCACCTTAGTGATCTTGGTAGACAATAAAGCTGGAAATATGGGTATCACATGAATTAACCGAGGCCCAGCAGCACACCCGATTGGAAACGTGCTCCGTGCAAAAGCTCCAGGAGCTAAATATAGAGCACCTTCCTCACCCACCATATTCTCCAGACCTTTCTCCAACTGATTTTTACTTTTTCCGTTGTTTGGATAATTTTTTAAGAAATAAAAATTTGACAACAAAAATGTCCTGAAATCGGCCTTACAAGACTTCGCTTCTATCTTGACACCTAATTTCTACAGAGCGTGGGTAGAAATGCTTGTTTCAGGTTAGGTGAAGTGTATTGAATGTGAAGGATCCAATTTTTATTAATAAAAGTATTGTTTAATAATTTTTTTGCTCTTAATTTAAAATTACATCTTCACTGACATTTCATATGTTACAACCCAATATAAAGCTAAATACAGTATCGTTGATAAATGCAGGTAAGGGAATGTGGCTGGAAGCAAATTCGGATAAGACTTAGTATATAGTAACGGAAAAAAGGAAAGTTTGGTGATATTGTGGTTGGAGGGAATACGTTTTAAGGTGTCGAGAAGCTTAAGTACAAACTTCAAGTCCAACAATAGTACCTAACTAGAAAACACGAAATTCAAGAGGAAATACTTCGTATTATCAGGTCTCGTTATTTTTAAGCGCGTGTCTTTTGTCACAAAATCTAGGAGTTCTGGATTTTGTCTAGTGTCTTCTTTGGGACGTTAATATATTTAAACATTACGGAATCTATACATATTATAAAACTAAGTCCTCGGCCGCGTTTGTTCGCGGTAAACTCAATAACTACTGCACGGATTTTCATGCGGTTTTCACCAATAGATAGAGTGATTCACCAGGAAGGTTTAAGTACACAATTTGTCGAGGTTTCGTGTAAATGGGTTGGAATATCGATGGGTTTCACCGAAAAGGCTGCCTAATCCCGTGCAATTATCTAACGTCCAAGATAATAAAATCGTATATAAAGAAATATTTGGTTTACTGGCTCAAAACTCAAGGCTTAATTGGGACTGACGACAGTCTCAATTAAGCCTTGAGGAAGTCAGCAGCATGTCTGGCGAAACGTTGGCCGAAAATTCAGCGACACGGTCTAAACCAGAAGAAACAACTGAAGTTTTTTGTATAAATAGTGGCCGTGGAAACTTGAAAGAGTATTTAAGGCCTAAGTAGTTTTTCCAAGCAATTGTATATTAAAGCCTACATGGCGGTGTGGTTAAACCATGCCATAACGACTTGGATAAATTTATTACACGCGGACGTCTTTTATATGATAGAAAAAGCCCCTTTTCTCCAGTCCCCCGTTTAAGTAGATTTTTTCCAGAATAAATTAACTTTACTGAAGGAAGCGAAATCGTAATAATTAAATTCTATTAGTTTTGAAATGTAGTTATATTGTGAGGAATAAGTCCATTTTAAGCCTTGGTTTGACTTAGCCACTTGTGCACTTAGAGAATGGCACAGTAGGCATTTAGGACAGTATTCAACTTAGCCACGTATACACCGGGCTGCAGATATATTCACACTATCGAACCTCTGAGACAAGTATCGAGAGCGGAAACCAACAAATATATAGACATGTGCTGAAAAAGTTATATATCACAGTTAAAATATTCGGTAATTATTCCGCAGGTTGTCGCTTCGAATTGAGTCGCAAGTTTTAACTTTTAATTCGTTTCCGTTATTAATATTTTCCAAAAATACAAGTTATGAGCTTTAGTATGGAAAAGAGAATCTAATTATAGGAAATCAGTAATAATTTCATCTAGAAATGAACGTTTCAACAAACACATATCATCTATAGTTCGAAATATTAGTTTTATTTCTTGATGAAATGATTACCCAATTATGCTCATTACCCGTAATTACATTATATTTTCTAATTACTAAACTGTATTTACTCATGTATATGAGGTTTAAAACTGCTAAAAATTATTGCTTATGAATAGTTACACTACAAAAAAAAAGTTTTGTAAGGAGGACAAATAATTGTAACCGCCTAATGTTGTTAAGGAGACCTTAACCGAAACTGAAATATTAATTAAACGATTTCGAAAAGAACATTGAGCTTCCTCCATGACCTGGGTGTCAGTGCTCGCTGAAAATATTATACTTGACTCCCTGGGGATAATTCACCAACATATATATAGTAGCTGATACCCCACACGCTAATATATTTGTTATGTATTTTCATAGTATTTACTTCTTCTCGTAAGTTTTATTTTAATATATATGTGCTTTGTTTAATTTTGTTTGTTTTATATTTTCTTTGCTTTATCGTATATAAAAAGAAAAAAAAAGAGGGAAGTAAAAAGAAATAGGAATTGTACAGTAGTTCTTAAGTATGTATTTTGATTAATGGCATGACATGGAGAAATATGTAATAGGTATGATAGGGAATATGTAAAACGAATATTTGCCAATTTAAAATTGTAATGTACAGTATGTCCAATATGATGAGTATGCTGTGTTTTATGGCAATCAATAAAGAAAATTGACCGTTTCACCTTCCCCATGGAGAGAAGATGACGACTAACAATATCTTTCGACAAACCACACTCCGTGGCAAGTTCTTGTGGACGGATTTGACTCAACAGCTTCCTCCAGAACCTCATCAATATCCATTATGATCGCCCGGAGCCCTTCTTCCTTTCCAACGTCGTATCTCCACTGCTAAATTTTCCAAACCAACGCCGCGCAGTGCGCTGGTCAAGGACACCCCCTTCATATTTAATAATTTCACTAGTTGCTTCAGAGGCTGTGAATTTTTTTTCCAGTAATGTCTTAAAATTACGAGAATTTCGTAGGACACTGTCATGTTTCTTCTTTGAAATAAATAACTTAACTGAGGCTTTTTTTGAAGAATTCCAGTATTAGTAAACAAGCTTAGAGAATGCTCTAAAGGGATTATTAAGTGTTGGTAAATAATAAATAGCATTAAAATATTTACAGACTTTTGAACTTTGGAATTTGATAAAACGATAATTTTTTTTTCCTCCCCATTAGTTGGACAGCACTGCTGAAAAAATAAAGCATCTCTCTCTCTCTCTCTATTTAAGCAATTCGCCGAATTTATGTACATTCATAGGTAATTATTCCGCAGGTAGTAGCCTTGAGTTGAGTTACAAGTTTTAACTGTTTATCAGTTTCATTTTTAATATTTTCCAAAAATACAAGTTATCGTGAGTTTTAGTATGGAAAAGAGAATGTAATTATGGGAAAAGTGCATACTTCAGTAATCTTTTCATTTAGAAATGAATGTTTGAACAAACATCTATCATCTATACTTCACTTCGAAATATTAGTTGAAACTTTTACTTCTCAATGGAATGATTACCGAAATCTACGCATAATATTACATTATCTTTTTGGAAAATTAACAGTTAAAGCTTGTAACAACTCGAAGTGACAACCCGCGGAACAGATACCAAATATTTTTTTATATTAATCTCTTTTAACTTACAGGTTCAGCTCTATCAGCTCGTGGGCTCAGCGAAGTTATTGACACGATATCTGGACACCGAATAAGCGATTATGTGAAGAGTTATTACACATTTTCAAACCCGATTTTGGCCGACTATCCGGATGTTGCAGCAGTTTTGATCCAGCTCATTATTTTAAGTGATTATATTTCAATATATAACTAGCTAGTAAAATATTCTGGTAAGATGTTAAACCTGCGTTAGGCAAAGATGCAGACAGCCATCCATGAGAAGATAAAAACAAGAAACTTGGGAGTCCATCTCACTTGCTAAGAAGACCAAATTCCGGTTCTTGTTTATTAGCCGGTCTGCAGGGACTGTTATCCGCCATTGTTTGTTTGTTCATCACTTTATGCTGCAATGGCTAATCGGACGATGCTACCAGGGAGGGTGGGAGGGAGGAGAGAGAGAGAGAGAGAGAGAGAGAGAGAGAGAGAGAGAGAGAGAGAGAGAGAGAGAGAGAGAGAGAGGGAGAGAGAGAGAGAGAGGTACATTATATAAGGCCAGCGCGCAGTAAGAATGGATTTTTGCTAATCCATTTACCCTAAGAGGGTGAAAAACTTTTGTAATAAAAATAGGTCATTTTTGAAGCGAGCACCACGAAATTTTAGATTTAGCTTCTGCGTCTAAAAGAAAGAATAACATGTTTTTTTATTTTTTATATTAAAGTGTAAAGTATGGGAAATAAGTAAGAGATGTGAAAATAAGTAAGCAGGCTTTACTTTCAAACATAATAGAAATGGTATTCAAGATTTTCCAAAATCAACCCCCAGAAGCCTGCAATAAGGGATGAAAGTTTGTATAGGACTTATGTAATTTTTAATTTTACATTTCATTTCTACATTTAAAATAAATTACGTGCTTTTTATTTTTTCAAAAATCAAAGCCAAAAAGTTTAAAATTGGGGATGAAATTATAAGGGATGGAAATTCATATGGGACTTACGTCACTTTTAGAGCGAATGACAAAATTTTAGATTTACCTAAATTTTTCGTTTATAAACGTGTTTTTTGTATGAGCATTTCTAATAGAATATAATTAGATATAATAGATTCAAGTGGATATTTTCACCATTGAAAGAACATTATATATACTTATATATATGTATATATAAGAGTTTGTCCTGACTGACAGACCATCGCAGAGCATAAGCTACAGACCTGACATTTGGTCAGTAGGTACATTTTATAAGGCCAACGCGCCCTTTTTTTTTTTTTAAACTAACCCTTAAAATTTTAAAATAGGGGATGAAATATTAATAATAAGAGATTAGTAAAGGGATAGAAATGAGAGTGCAGGTAAAGTCAATGATGTACTTCTAGAGACATTCGAAGGCGAGCTGATTGAAAACGATACAATACAGGGCCCGCTTTACCTTATGTGCAGGGTGGGCGGGGCACACGGCCCTCCTTACGAAATATCCAGAGGCTATTCCGGCTACTAGAGGGCGACTAGGTTAAGATGCACACGGCGCGACATGGCTAAAGTCGGCGCTGAGTCAGTAGAATCAGAAGTCGAATTCACGAAGCCCTGAACTATCCATCAGAATTTTTGAATACTTTAAATCCATCTGGTCTGCCAGCACATAAACTTTAACATAAAGTTGGGGTACCTGTAATGCTACTCCGAAATTTAAAACCTCCGAAATTGTGCAATGGGACTAGACTCCAGGTAAAAGTTTTACACAAAAATATAGAAGCTACTGTAATTTCGGAATATGGTCGAGGAGTAACTGTTTTTTTCCCACGGATACCTCTAATACCATCCGAGTTTACATTTTAATTTAGGAGATTACAGTTTTGAATATTAAATAGTTGATTTCAATCGAAAACTCATGAAAAGTTCTCTAATTATGCCATGTTATATGACATTTTATTAAAATCGATCAACAAAGGAATAAGAATTAGTGGGCTGGCTGAATTCACTAATGCTTTAATTCATTGTGGGGAATAACTTTTATTTAGAGTAGGTAGTTAGTTAATTCACTCTCCATTTGAACTCAACTTAAGTTTTTATTCAAAAACAAAGCGGACTAAGTCGCGGGAAAAAGCTAATTATATAATAATAATTTACAATTTTGGGATGATAATGGGAATTAGGAACAGGCCAAGCTCTGGAGTTGTCCCACCTCTCATCAGACATCAGAAAGAGTCAACTAAAATTTTACGGTTACATAAGCAGACTCACCGACAGAATTGTATGCCCAGGTAGCCCCAAAGGATATCACGGACGGATAATAAAAACAAGTTGTGACGTCAGAGAACACAGAACCCAAAGACCTAAGTCGACTAAAGAAAGTGAGGCCTTTAGTGAACGAATGAAGGAGTACAGGAAGAGCAATTAGAAAAAGTAGTCATGGATGCTTCGTATATTTTTTTTTTTTTATTCAATGTAATTTACAACTGTATTATACTAATACAACAAGTAAATAGAATGACTGGTACATGTTGGCATGCATAAAGACAAGTAGTATTAAAAAAAAAGTTCATAAAGGCCATCTTCTTTATGGACCCCCTGGAGGATTATCAGGGATTGAAGAGGTTGCTAGGTTTGAAACTAGTGGGTTTGAGTGGGAATGAAGATAGTCAAGAAAAATTTGATATCGGATTCGGGCCAAATCAGCAACAAATGGGACATTACGGATTAATTTGTTCCTAACAAAGTAAGATGCGTTGAGGATTTTGGATTGTATAATATTAATAAGGGCTTAAAATGTATTATAATCCTGCTAACACTACATTGAAAATAATAATACAATTTGAACTACAGAATAAAAATAAAATTACTACTTATTTACTTTAATAATATAAAAATAAATTAAAGTGTGTATATATATATATATATATATGAAAATAATATTAAGGTAAAAAAACAGAAGATTAGAAGTTTCTTCACCATGATATTTATAGCCGGGTAAATATCAGAAAAAGTGGTGTTTTGAACAAACCTAAATTAGCAAAAATATTATCAGTGTGAAATGGTTAATTTTTTGACAAATCATTTAGTTCTATAAGAATTAAAGATACCCTCTGTCAAAAATTTACTGGGATTTCTTAGGGCCCTAAAAAATGGATTTTTTGATTTTTGGGTGGACAGGGGAGAAAATTCACTTTAATTCCTGCCAGAAAACTGAGAACATAATTATATTGGTACATGTTCTGGGACTTATATTTTCTGTATTGAAAAAAAAACCTAGTAAAAAAGTCACAAATTATTGCAAAAAGTATAGAAAAAACAATAAATTATTAATTTCAGAAACAAGAAAAGTATTTCAAAATAATATGATTATAGTGTAGAAACGTTGTATGATTTTTGGAAGAACTGATAGCCAAAAATTCCTTAATGTAACGACCCAAATATGAAAACTTGGCCAAACATTATATAATTAGGTATGAATAATAAAGTTTTAAGGTGCCTCATACACCTGAGCAGGATTCTTAACCTTGTCTTTGTCTATATACAATGTCTGGATCAGGTAATATATCTAGTATAGATTCAAATTCAACTGTGGATTCATCCCCTTCTTTATTAACAAATTTGTATCCCTTTTGGTCAAACATTCGTAACCCTTGTAATGAAATTTCACCATCTTGTTCGTCTTTACCAAGAACGATACATACATATCTGTATTCAGTTGTCTTAGAATTGAATTTAACCAATACACATGATCCATTTCGGATAGTGTGTCAGCTTCTTTCGGTGTAGTTTGAATCTTGTAAACTGCAGGATGGTTGTAAGGAGAGAATTGAGAATATATTCTATACAGATCTTTGGGGTTGAGTCGTGACTAAAGGTATGTCTATGCTGATATTAGGGTACTGCACGGATTCAAGTATGTAATGCTTACATGTCTTCTCATTTCTTTCACAAAGAAAACAGCTCATGGACTTGATAGTAAGTGTTACTGGTCTATCTCGATGATGTACATGGCTAACCTGATGAACTTGCATAGTTCATTTGAAAGGTATAGTTTTCTTTTTCTCCAAAGTATGTGATTTATTTTTTATTCCATGATCCTCTACTTTGTAAACAGAAATACTTCTGGGGTGTTCCTTCAAAGCATCAAACAGAACTTCAAAAGAACTCATGTCATGACACTGGGCTACCAATCTGTCAGTAGTTCTTTTTACTGTGCCTCCAATTCCGTCTGGAGCACCTTTGCCATGGCCTGCTTCAAAAAAAGTTCCATGTTGACCATTCAAGTTTTGGAAAATATGAGGGTATCACATTTCCAAAGATGAAAAACATCTTTTGATTTTGATATCGTGTAGTTGGGCCATTTGATAGGAAATGCATTTTTTTTCAAGCCTGGTTTCAAAAGCTATGTACTGATATATACGTTTTAGATGTGCTAAAATTGCCGGAGGATCATGGTTCAAGTTCTCAGATAGAGTACAAAATGACTTAGTTTTCAATTCACTGTATTCATTTTCTTTATAATGCAAAGAAGAAATCTGCAAACTAATTTGCTGATGACTACCACCAAAGTGAAAACTAAAAAATGCAGGGGAGATACCGCCATGGGAGAGAATATTTAGAGGTTATGAGAGCCTAACTGGAAAATCGTTTCTCTTACACAATACTAATAAAGTAAATTGTATGGTAGCCCATAAGTTACTTACCATTGTACTAATGATTTGTTATTAAACTAGAATATTTCCCAAAATAATTGAACCCGGGTAGAGAACTTTAGAAAAACCGACTCGTTATTTGTATTCAAACATTTGATGTTTTTTTTGTGTTGACTGATGAAAACAAATCAAAATGAGGCTGGATTTGTTTACATTGGAGTTCTTCTGTAAAATCAGCTTTTTGAAAATACAAAAAATTTTACAAGCGTATAGGAGTGGGACAGCAATAAAAAGTCGACTAACTCTTTTCAGCTATTTTTTCCCGTGACACTAGGTTTTTTTAATAATCCTGAAGTGTACTTTATATATTTGGCCCATTCATTACTAGCTAAAAACATATACAAAGCCTTCAACTAAGTGGGCAAAGTTTTGAACTCAGTAGTGGGAAATGTCAGGGGAGAGAAAATCAAGCTGTTTGGAGGGCTTATAAGGTCTTTTTAACGCCTTTTAAGGGATTTTTTTCAAGACATATTTTAAGATTCTACATAGTTAGGAAGGCTTGTCTACTTTTAGTATGAAATATACCAATCAGACATGATATTACCACTTTTTTTGATATTCACCCAGCCAACTAATAATTATTAAAAATACTTTTAGTTTTTATATAATTTTGGAACTTTTCAGCGATTGTTTCCTTCGGATTGAAAGAAATCGCAGCTTTCAACAACATCTTAGTTTTGACAAATGTATCAGTTTTAGTACTGATAGTACTCGTATCAGGATCAAATATTAAGTTCTCAAACTGGACTTTACCTCCAAAGGAGGGTTGCGGGAAAGGCGGTTTTATGCCTTATGGTTTAAGCAGTGTTTGGAATGGAGTAAATAAAGTGGTTTATGCTTATATTGGATTTGATGCTGCAGGTCATGCAGGTAACACAATCAATTATTTTAAATCAATCTTAAATTTAGTTCAATTAATTAATTAATATCAATTTATATAGGCTTCATTAAAAAATGTATTTTCTGTAAATACTGACCCCCTTGATTTCAAACTTAGTCTTATCACTATTGACCTACAGAATTCAATAAGGAATTATAATATCAGGAACACCTGTAGTGGGGTTAGCGTAACAACCATTTATGCCTAAAGTCGCAGGCATACTAGGTGACCTGAAAGGAAATAAAAATCCTTGATTATGCCCTCCTTCAGAAGGGACGTAAAATAGCAGTCCTGAGCCTGTGTGGTCAGGTCTCTTGGATAGGAAAAAATTTAGAACTCCCACTGAAGCCATAATCGTCTAAAAAAAACCTGAACCACTACAACCCATGAAGGGTCTTGGGTTCAGCATATGGTAGGGACTAATGTTTCTATGATAAAGATTGTACGGGGAGGTGATTTGTCCGCGATCATGATGAACTGCCATGTTTTCCACCCTGTTAAGGGTACCCACTTTATAGAGGTTGGATCTTCAGATCAGACATGATCCATCATTGACTCTTAAATTTATCTACCACGGCAACTCAGGGCTCTACCACTGAGATAATATAATATTATCAGGAACAGAACACTTAGCCATTTAAAAATTTTATAATGTAAAATTTACGTCACGAAAGTGGAGGGGGTCGAGGTCGTAAGTCTTCTAAACCCATACCGTTTTTCTTTCTCAGCAAATCGACTAACTTTTCAATAAGTTAGTCCCACATAAATGCTTATATGGTGAGTCAGTGTCACTCCACAATTAATTGCATACAAATGACTAATAATACTCGATACATACTTATAAACTTGTATTCTAAACTATTTGAATTTTATACCAACACGACAAAATAATATGAAGTTTAATTTTTTAACTAATAACTTTTTGATCAATAATTTTTATGATAGCCTATTAACCTATTTGTAAAAATCTTGTTGACACATGGTTTAAGTAAAAATATAACAAAGACTAAAATACTTACCCACAAATGACAAAATGATTTATCTCTTTAAAGTTAAGAGTTAATAGTTATATCAAAATTGAGAGTTTTAAAATAAAAATAATGAAAATCAGTTTTTTACATGGTCTGTAGTCAGGCATGATAAGGACAATTTCAGTTTACCTGACCTAAATAAGAAAGTAATTCCCTGAGTGAAAATACTTTAAACAAGATTGTGGTTTTTAATTTGACTATTATCAAAAACTCTTTTCAAGTACATGAGGAAGCTCTGAAAATTTAATAATTAAATTATGTTTAACAGTTATACAGAACTGTCTTAAATCTATTGAAGGAGTTGAATTAGATATCAACCTAAAACTCAAATTTCTTTTTTTGGGTTAACTGGTAATATTTAGTTATTACCTTCTGACATAAGTGGTATTTTATGTTTTCTTTACAATACCCCACCAAATAGTAAACTTCCCAATCATCTTAAGATAGTCATCGACGGTAGTTTTGACAACTCCAAGTTTTCCTGACAGTTCTCAAACAGCTGTTCTGTGATTTTCATCCACCAAGGTCTTCAAGGCTCATGTATCTTTCTTCAAATTATTCTCTCTATTGTATCGCTTTCTCCATATTCCTCCCGCTTTTACTGGTCCGAAAATCTTCCTCAGGTTTGTCCTCTCGAAGATCAGGATCCTTTTCTCATCTGGCTTTGTTAGAGTCCAGGCCTCTGAGCCATATGCGAGTACCGGTCGAATCAGCGTTTTGAAGATCAACAGGTTTGTCTGCCCAAAGAGGAACCTGCTAGTTAGTTGCTTCCTTAGGCTATAATAGCACCCATTAGCAGAATTAATTATTCTTCTTATCTCCTGTGACATGTCATTTTGTGAATTAATTTCTGTTCCTAAGTAGACGAAGCTGTCAACGCAATCGAATCGGTACTGACAACTTCGAAGAAATCCTCTTTTTGCTGGGTTCCTCCTATTCGCATATACTTGGTCTTGTGTATGTTGACATTAAGCCCAAGTTTCTTGGCTGCCTCTTCCAGTGCTAAGAAAGCTTCCCTCAGCACCCTTTTGGATCTTGCCATAATGTCTAAGTCATCGGCATACCCTAGGAAGTGGACTACTCTGTTAAACAGGGTTCCATCTACCTGGATTCCGGAATTTCTTATGGCCATTTCTGCTCCAAGGTTGAAGAGTAGGCAGGCGAGGGCATCTCCTTGTCTCACACCCGTATCTGTGTCGAATTCTTGCGAAAGATCTGATTCGACTTTTACAAGACATTTTGATCCTTGCATTGTCATTTTTATATTTAGGGCTCGGTATAATTCATTGCGGTCCATGCTATCGTAGGCTGCTTTAAAATCTACAAATAGATGGTGTGTGACCACCTTCTACTCTTTGCATTTCTCCAGAATTACCCTTAGTGAGAATATCTGGTCCACCGTAGACTGCCCTCTTCTAAAACCTGTTTGATAATTTCCCACTTCCGGGGGCTTTATTATTTTTTAGTTTTGCAATGGCATCACAGAGCTCATTCTCATCCTCCACAGGCTCCCCCTCGTTCTGTTGGAATATGGGTTGTTCTCTACTTCGGGATTTTTGAAGGATCTTACCCATCTCTCAAGGACCTCATATCTTTGGGTGATAAGGGTTCCATCTTCATTCTTGCAGCAGGTTACCTTGGGTTTGAATATGTGTTTCCCTTCATATACTTTCCAGAAGAATTGCCGGCTTTCATGTGATCTTCTGGAATCCTCTATATCTCCCATGCCCTTTTCTTCCTCTGGTGGACCTTCTTTTCTGCTCTTCTAGTTTCTTTATAGACAACATTTGTGTCCAAGTTGTGCCTTTGTATCATTTTTCGGTATGCCTTTTTTTTTCTTCAGTTTGCCATTAGCAGGCATTCCTCACCAAACCATTTTGATTTGCTTATTTTAGGTTTATATCCAATGGTTTCTTCTGCCGTAGATATTATCGCGTTTTTTATACATCCCCATTGTTTGTCTATGTCGTCATCTGTGTTCCTAAGTTAATCAGCCAATTTCCCTTCTATTCTTTCTTGATAGGCTACAAGATGGTTGGGTTCCCTGAGTTTAGTGACGTCGAACGGTCTTCCAGTCTGATTCCGTCGGTTGCTTGTCAATAGCATTCTGGTTGGGATTCTTGCAATGTATAGGTAGTGGTCTGTATCCATGTTTGTTCCCGTGTATGATCTTAGGCTTATTAGGTCTGACTTGTCCCATGAACTTAAAAGGATGTGATTAATCTGGTTCGCCACACTTCCATCTGGAGATCTCCATGTCTCCTTATGAATGTTTCTTCTTGGGAACAGCATACCTCCTACGACAAGTCCATATGTAGTTGCAAAGTTTACCCTGTGCCCATTTTCATTGCTTCTTTCATGGAGAATGAATTTTCCTATAGTTGGTAGATATCCTTTTTCCTGTCCTACTTGTCCATTAAAATCACCAAGCAATATTTTTTGGGCATTTGCTAAGAATATTTTCTAAATCTTCATAGAACTGGTCCTAATCTTCCTCAGAAGTTACTTCGGTAGGTGCATGGCAGTTTATTATATAATAATGGTAAAATTCCCCCTTTATTCTAAGGTAGCACAGCCTTGGACTCATCCTCCATAGTTTGAACTTGTAAAATTAAATTTGACACTTTGACATTTTAATAACAACTGAATTATTTCCAAGAGTTACAGAGGTGAGCAAACATTTCTGTTTGAAAGAGGATTAATAAGTGTTTACATTTATAAAAGTCAAAATTCCAACAAACATGAACAGTATACTATTTAGAGGAGTATTTTAAAGAAAACCTAAAATTCTGGATTATTTTCCAGGGATAACCATATATTTCATCTTATTACTTAACTATACTAGAGTTGAGAAACGGTGGATGACTAGTAAGAAATTTATAGGTTTATTGAGTTATAACTTATCACTACAATCTTACATACTATAAACTACAATATCTCTACTCTATACTCTCATAGCTGCTACCTTCATTTTCTCTTCCTAATCTTAGAGCCAATTATATACATGTAAAAGAAGAAGGGAGGACAAGAAAGTTTACATTGCTGACAACACAGTAGCATTGGTGAAACTTCCTCTTTACAAATCCAATTTATAAAAAAATTACTTCAGGTCGTTGACATGTAACTCTAGGACTTGGGTGAGGTTAATTTATTCAATTTTTGTCTGAAATTCAAAACTTTTTAACAGGTTCAGAAGTACCAGAACCAGAAAGAACAATCCCCACTTCATTGCTTTTGTCAGTAATGATCGTTACTGTTCTTTATCTATTTCAAAGTTTTACTCATACGCTACTATGGCCGTATTGTGATCAGGTAATTATACTAAAAAGTATTAATGAAATTTAATAAAATAAACAATAGTAGTATCATTGTAATTTTAGGATGTCACTCAACCAATTCAGCATGCAATGAAAGGGATCGGAATGGATATAATGAGATGGGTAACAACAGTTGGATGCCCTATAGGTCTAATTGGAAAGTAAGCACTTTAAACATTTTACAAAACTCCGTCATTACCTTATTGAAGAATTAAGATTAGGACTGCAAATTATTTTACATGACTTGTAATTTCCGCATATATGTCACAAAAAAAAAATGTTTGGTTACAATTGTTGAAACGTTGGATGTTTAAATTTTTTTTTCATTCGCTCATTTTGGAGCCTCATTAATTAAGTCATTGTCTTAGAAGATAATATAAGATTATTAACATTAAATAATCTTGACCTCTTCGATAATAATAAAATTTGATATTAGCAACTAATTTCGTTGCTTAGAGATTTTATAGGAATATTGCAGATATTACCAAAAGCATCAAATGGTTTGCTTTAATAATTAAGATAAACTTCATTTTAGAAAGAAAACAAGAATTCAATCGGTTTACATTTAATATATTTACTAAAAACAATATAATTAACATAATATAAAAATAAACATTATAAGTATCACCATTATATAAATAATTATTAAAATATATTCACCCAAATAATAAATAAAACTAATATAATATAAAAAGAAAAACATTTTCAGCACCATAACCATATTAATAATTTTCACTTAAATATAAGCAACAGTTTAAAGTATGCCAATAAAACATTAAAACCATAAATTTAAATCAAGATTTCAATGGGTAAATTAATGCTTAGAACAATGCTCATTAACACAATTTGGCACAGTTTTCAATATCATGTAACTGCTGCCCTCTGAATAAGTGGTTAAGTCAAATTTTTGTCCAGAGTGAGTTAACTATATTGAAGGAAGAGTAATCATGGTCATTCTCATAGTTTTTGGCTTGAAATGGATTTATAATATTAAAAATAACTAAATTTCATTGTCAATATCCTTTATTCACTACAAAAATAGCACGATTCCGTTTCCATAAGTACAAGAAAATCATTTTGGAGAAAATTCGAAATAACCACTGATTTACTGGGGCTGTTTATCAGAGCATTATTCCAATCTTTGTTAAAATTATACAAAGTTACAAGCAATTTTTTTTTCTTCTAAACATGGAAATAATATCAACTTATGTATATTTTTATTTATCTTTACGAGTAATAAAGTCTATCCCAAAAAAAAAAAAAAATCTAAATTTCAAAAGCTCAAAAAAAAAATCATTTATTAATTAATACACTACTGAATAACATATATTAAATGAATAGTCATAAAGATAGCTTTAACATACAAACATTCTGTACAAACATGTATGCTTCACATGTTTTTCTCCCAATACAGAGAAAATAAAGCTCAACAAAAACAAAGGGGTCATTAACACAAGCAGGTTTTATCATTCAAGACATGATGACAGATACTTATTTTGACCAAAATGGTCAGGAAGCATCATACTTTTCTAAACATTCTTTATTTATACCTCTTGTGAACACAATAAATTTTGAGGTTTCTTGTAGAAACATCCAATTGATCAGGTGTTGGACCAACACCTGACATTTGGATGATTTTGACAATATTGATATCAATGGAAATAAGTTTATTCAAAAACATTGAGAAATTTAAATATTTTGGAATAATATCTATAAGATATAAGAAATTAGAGAAATTACCTAAAGTATTTTTTAAAAAACCAAGAGGAAATTTTAGAGGCTGGGTGAGCCCCAGGAGGGTCCTAGATCCTATATGATCCATCTCCGGCTTCTAATTGACTAAATAAAAGCCTTTAAAAGGCATTTGAACCAGGATTTTCAGCCTGCCAACTCGGTGCTCTCCCACTGAGCCAATCCGCTCTCTCTACTTATATTAGGGTATTATTAATTTCATTATTATGAAAGAAATCAACGAATACATAAATAACTTTAATTATCAGCATATCCTTACAGTGCAAATATTAAATGAGAGAACAATTAATGCAATTAGTAAATGTAAAATGATGTAAATATATGTATGTAGCAAACAACACTCGAGCACACCTAGTAGAAAATATGCTAACTGAGGGTCTTATTTAGAAAGTAAATTTGGTAAATGTAAATGGGCATGATTAAATTCTCCATTGAAATTGATAATGAAGTATTTATGATGGTTTCTTTCTTAATATTTCCCTCAAACATAAAACCCACTTGTGTAAATCAATGCTAATCTTTATTAAGAAGCTTGAAGCTCAGTTGTGGGCATTTTATCTTTTCTCACCCATGGTCGAACCCTTACACCCTCAGGCCAATTTATTGGGTTCTCAAGCTTTTTTTTAACCAATGAATTTGCAGTCAACTTGAAACTTTGCATCCTACCTTTGGATGTAAGTTTTACGCATTCAAAAGACCCATCTGGTATATTAAGGTTGAAATAATCTATTATGTCTTGTCCAGACGTATTTAGGGAAACACCACCAACATAATAATATATCTTTCTATCAGCCCCTTTAAAGTTGGTGTTATTCATTCTTTTTCTGCCAACAATACAACCATTATTTCTGCTTTCAGAATTATTTTTCTTTGTGATCCCAGATATATTGATAGCCTTTATATCTGTTCTTTTAAGGGTATTCATAGGCATGGCAACATTCTTACCCTCTATATTTATTCCATGCTGGGTATTTATAGTCATGGAGTTATTGTTAGCTTCTATATTTGCTCTATGCAAGGTAGTTATTCTCATTGATTTATTGTTAGCCTCTAAATTTGCTCTATCCATGCTATTTATATTCATGAGTTTATCCCTAGACACTGTATCTTTTCTTTTTGGGGTATTTAAAGTCATTGGTATACTCTTAGCCTCTACATTCGTTCTATGCTGGGTATTTATAGTCATTTGCATATGGCTGGTCCCTATATTTTCACTCTGTTGGGTGTTTACAGTGACATTTATAATGTTTCCCCCTATATTTGCTCTATGCTCGGTATTTAAACTCATGTGTATGCTGCTGGCCCCAACATTTGTTCCAGATTGGATTTTTACTGGGTCTCTGGGTATCTGGTATGTATCTGGGTACCTGGTTGGTACTGGGTATCTGGGCATACTGGTGGCTCCTATGTCAGTCCTGGGTTGGGTAAAAACATCATTTGATGCGCATGAGCTGGAAATAAACACATTACATTAAAATTAAATGATAGAAGTAATTTAGGCAGATTAAAATTCCATAATTAAGGCATGTTATATGTGAGAATTAGGAAGGATTGTTAAGCCTCCTTCTTGTTTTTGACCTCAAAATGTTATTTGCAACAAAAACCTAACCAAGAAAGAGTTGGGGTTGGACTCAACTTAATATTATATAAAATTAATTTAATTTATATTATAACTGCAAGAGGTTTGCCTTTCCCAGGCCACTTATCTATTCTAAGATATGATCATATCATAGGCCACTTATCAGTCGATAGATATGATAATTTTAATTATTCTAATGAATATTACGTTCACAATTAAATGCAAAGCAGTTAGTTAGGACAAAACCTGCTAGATAGCACTAGTATGGTGTCATGAGCTAACACTAATATAACAAAAAACCTCAGTTGTTTCTTCTGGTTTAGACCGTGTCGGTGAATTTTCTGCCAACGTTTCGCCAGACATGCTGCTGACTTCCTCAAGGCTTAATTGAGTCTCAATTAAACAATTTAATAATAAGTTGATATAATATGGCACTTATTTTAAGTAAGCATTTCTAAAGCAAACTAAGACTTGAAAACCTTAGTTTTCACTTGATTTTTCAACTTTGAACACATGTACACAATTGTGTTGTGTGTAACTTAAAGTTATCTAGAAGCTAAGAACCATCAAATGAGTATTTGCATTATTCCATTTAACTATTCATGATTGCAATATTTTTTTAAATAATTAAAAATTAAATAATAATAAATAATTAAAAAATTTATATTGTAGCTACAAATAAGTGAAAGTAAAATTGTTATTAACTACTCTTTTTATACATCCCTATCTTTCTAATAAGTGTAAAAACCTAATATTATTATTTAAATCAAAACATCTTAATTATATTATTGGGCCATGACAGGTTATTATTCAACATATTTTGTATGAAATCAGTTCAACAGGTACAAAAAGTTCGTGTTCGATTTAAGTTAAAATTCAACTGAGCATAAATAATAAGTATAAATTTGTAACAAATACTTTTTTGTCACAGTTTTAAAGCAGTGTCAATTTAAATAAAATAAAACAACTTATGATTAATATAATAAAGAAATCATAATTACCTGCAACGTTTTATAGGTATTGGTTGATATGGTACGATTTCTTTATATTCGTCAGATGACGATTTTTCAGACCTATATTTTTTTAAAAGTGTATCCAAAAGTTTTATGGCTCCCTTGACATACATACTAATAATTTTAAAATCAAATAAACAAAATTCACGGATTAGTTTAAAAAGAATTTTTATAAAAGGGTTATCACTCTCACTGCTGTTAGAATGGTTTTTGTAACAAAAAAAACAACTGATTATGTCCTTTAGGAACGAAACAGCAATCTCTGAAAAAGAAAAATGCTATCAGTTTTTATCAATAGCGTTCTTAATCTACTGAATATTCCAAATTGTTTTTATTGTTATAACTTGAATAATAAATATTTTTTAGGAGTTATAATAAGAATACTTATTTAATTAAAAAAAAAACAACTTAAAAGATAAATAAACAAATGAAAATTTGATTGTAGTTAACTCTTCTGAGATGTCTTAAGAATGACGTCCTAAAGCTAAGTTGTCAGGCAGTTGAGTAGCTTAAAAATTTATTACATACTGTAAACAAAATGGTTTGATAATAAAAAAAAAAGCCCCAATATTGATTTATTTTAAACACTTTACTGCTTACACAAGTGTATGATACTACGACCATTCTGTTTATCAATTTTAAAGCAGCTTATGATTCCATTATCAGAAAAGAACTGTTCCTGGCAATGGAAGAGATAGGAATCCCACCGAAACTAATCTGACTTACAGCTTGTACTCTGAGAGGGAGCGTAAGTCGAGTGAAAATAAATGGGAAGCTGGGCCAACCTTTTGCGGTGAAGTCAGGAGTTAGACAGGATGACCCCCTGTCCCCTCTTCTATTTAATATTGCCCTCCAAGCGATGGTGAATAGAGCCGTGCTTAATCAGTCAGGCACAATTTTCACTAAGACAACCCAAGTGCTGGGTTATCCAGATGATGTGGCACTGATTGGACGGTCCCTCAATGTGATCAAGGAGGCCTGTGAAAGATTGCAAAGAGAATCTGGAAGAATGGGGCTATCCATAAATGAGGATAAAACGAAACTTATGGTGCTTAGGAAGAAAACGCCTATAAACCCGCCGAAGCGATATGTTGTGGGATAGTATGCATTCCAATGCGTTACTAGTTTTAAATATCTCGGCTCCATAGTAAATAATCGGGTAGATGAAGAAGAAGAAACTCAAATTCGCATAATGGGGGCTAACAAAGCATTTTTTCCCCTAAGAAGTTTACTCTGTAGTAAACTACTAAGTCGGGGTACCAAAATGAAGCTTTATTAAGCAATCATCCGACCTGTACTGACCTATGCCTGTGCAACCTGGACCCTACGAAAGATCCTGACTGAAAAGATTGACAGGTTTGGAAGGAAAGTGTTGAGGCGCATCATGGGGCCTCTTAGAGAAAATAGTATATACCGTTTAAGAAAGAACAAAGTGATCTACGACTTATACGACAATCTCCGAGTTTCCTATTTCGTGCGAATTCAGCACTTCAAATGGCTGGGACCCCTTGTCAGAATGGATGATGGGAGAGCAGCAAAGAAATTATATTATGGAACCCCGGACAGAGCCAGGCAACGTGGAAGACCGAAAGGACGCAGTGGCTGAGGACTTGAGGATGATTGGAGTGTCCAGAGGACATGCTGCTGACCGAAATGAGTGGGAGAAGGCAGTTGAGAGGGCCAAGGACAGCTTCAGGCACCCGTCGAGCCGATAAATAAATAAATAAATGATACTACGACCAAAAGTTTTTGGCCGATACCAAAATTTCAGGTCTTTGATTTATGAACGAAAACAAGTTGGGATATTGCGTCTTTGATTTTAGACAATTATTGTTTTGTTGCCTGTTTTTAATTAAAATTTTTTTAAATAAACACTATCCTGTACACTGTATCCGTGGGATATGGGACAAAACAATATAGTGGAGAAATTAAGAAAAACTGACAAGCTTTATTTTTATTTAATAAATTGTGCTATAATTACTTTGATTCATATACATGGACATCTGTATATATTGATCGCATTCAGATACTAAATTATTAAAAAAATTTAATTTAAATAATCGTGCTACATCTAGCGTCATTCACTTTGATCAATTGAAAGTTACCGGGAGGAATAAATCATTAATTGGTTAAAAAAACCGAAATGAAAATGGATATGAGATGGGATTATTGTGTTTGTTATGACAATAAAATTGGAAAACCTACATACTTGATGTGAGATTTGACAACAACTGTTACATATAGGTATATGTTTTGTTCTTGTTTTAAATATGTTGTTTAAAGTGTTTATTTGCACATGTTGAATCATTTCCTGAATTCATATTAAGTTTTTTAAAATTAATTCTTTAACTATTTCACAGCTTAACCACCCCAGCCAATAAAGTGTTGAAAATTAATTTTAAAAACTATATAAAGATGAAAAAAAAAAACTAATTTAATCCTGTAAAAGTTTTCAAACAATTTAACGATTTTAACTTAACATATATTCTCATTTTATTTAATTAATTAAAACAGAGGCCCTACTGACTTCTATATCTCTTAGAAATAATGCACTTTCAAAAATAATTCTTGCTTTCCGTTTATTTATTTTTTTTATCGATTCACTGTTAAGTGATAATTTATTCATTTTTAACAAGTTTTTATTTAAGACAAAAGTATCGCCACTCTCGACCACTTTTATTATGTGACATTGTTTTAATCCCAGGAACCTGATGGTGCATTTTCTAAAGCAATCCAACATCCTAGTTAATATTAAAAACAAAATAACCCATTAATGCAGGTAAAGCGTGATTTAAAACACAAAATACACCAATCACCAACTAGAAAAACATAAATCCCTATACTTACTTTTAGAACAATAAATAAAAATGTGATAAATACTTCAGAAAAATCTTCACATTGAAAATACAGAATGATGATGAAGTTTATTTTCAAAATTTGACAAAATTATGATGTATACTAACGATCCTTAGACATTGACATAAAAACAAAAAATATTTTACCTGCTACTATCTCAAATCCTAATCTGATTGCATCTCCCGCATACTTTTCAAAACTTTTAACAAATCCATTGCTTTTCAACTCTTTCAAAAAGCAAGTTAAAAATCGTTCTGTAATTAAAGAAAAGAAACAATTAAAAATAGTTATACAATTTCACTAGGCTACATTTAGTCATTTTGGCTATTCTTTATACAACAGACCTTACTCTTTTAATGTTAGGAAAAAAGATTGTCTATTTTAATTTAATTTTAGTAATATAACAGTTTGCACCTTTTAAATGTTTATTCTATGGTTACCCAAAGTATCATATTGAGTATTGCTAATTTATTTTAAAATAAATTCTAATTTAACAACAGGTGTTGGCCTGCTAAATGCATATTTTCTACTTAACAACATATGCAATTGAAAATTAATTAATATTAGGCTTTTTATTAAAAAAATAAAACCCTAACACTTGGGAAAACAAATAATTTCTTGCTCTCCTGTGTGACATTGCATCATAACTTAATGGTTTCTTGAGGCCTTCTTTATACTTTCAAGTGGTTTCCTCTTCAATATAGGATGCTCAGCATAAATTTCCTAATAGGCTAGGAAATAAATATAATATATTTATTAAAGATACTAGAGATTAAAAAATGCCAACTTCATAATTACTACTATAAGCAAGGCTATTAATGAGCAAGGAACAAATGTGAAAAGGTGGAAGGTTCTTAAAGGTAAATGGGAGTCGATTTATTCTCCTGTAAATCAATAAATTTTAACAAGAAATAATTAATAAGCAAAATCTCAATATACACTGACCAATGCAAAATAAATAAATAAATAAGCCTTACGAATATTTAAAAAAAATTGTTAAATTACTGGACTCACCGAAAGTATCCATACTGACTATATCCATAGTAACTATAACAAATGAAAATCAGCTAAATTGTTGACCGTAGATATGAATCTGAAAAATTGTTGGGGGGGGTGCATTTAATTTTTGACAAATAAGTAAAACTTACTTATTTTGTGCCAAGGTTTCGTCCTAACTTTAAGGCCACAAGGGCTGAAAATATCAGAACAAAATCGGCCAACACAGAATCTAAGAGATTATTCGAAAGCTGCCAGATTCACTGTGGAACACAGAAACCCCCACCCCACTCCCTAGGCTCTCTTAAGAGATATTATAATAAAACTGTCCAGGAAGTAATAATTGGAATTATTACTTTTTTTTCTATCACTTTAAGTATATTGCATTGGTTTCCTTGATATTTTTTTTTTTCACCACGGCTCATAAAATAGGAAGAAAATCATCCAATACAATCTAAAAGACAATTTAGATAAAGCCAACAGATCCACTGTGAAGCACAGAACCCCCCACCCCACTCCCTTGACTCTCTTTAGATAAATTAAAATAAAACTATTCTGATTACAATTATTACTTTTTAAAATCACATTATGTATATTGAATTGTTTTCCTCGCTCTTTTTATATTGCAATATTTATTAAAAATAAAAAGTTTCCTGCTCCGTTTTCGTAATAAAACCCGCCACATTAAAAAATATTAATACATATGACAGCTCTAATGATAACCTCCCAAATTTTTATTATTGTATAAAAATAATAAAAAAATTTGTAGTAAGAAAAGGTATTACTTTTGTTAGTTCCATTTTTTAAACGTTATTACCGCTCTTCTTTCCTCCTCTCTTCTATTTATATAAGGTTTTTTGTTTTTATAGTCTCCTTCGGATAGACCATTTTCTTCTATTTGTTGTTTGTTCATTTAACGTCACTTCATGCTGCTATGGCTAATCAGACGATGCTACAGTGGGAGCTTTTTTGCCTATCCAGGTTTTATTAGGATAGGGATTTTTAACGAGTACCTTACATCGTACAGGCTCGGGACCCCGGTTTAACGTCCCTTCCGAAGGACGGCGTAACTAAGGATTTTTTACTCCCTTTAAAAAATCCTGGGGCCACCTGCCGGGCTACGAACCCGCGATCTTGGGTTTAGTAGTTTGTTACGCTAACCACTAGACCACAGGTCACCCCTTTTCTTCTATTTAGTATGCAGAATACACAATTTTCCTAACACGATAAATTTGTTTATGTGTAATGAAATTATATAAATCATTTCACGGCGCCGCACTAGTACTCTCTAGCGGACTTCATTGTAACCATAAATTGAGCTTGCTATTCTATTTGTTACTAATAGTTAGTTTCATTGGATATAAATTAAAATGATAATTGCCGTTGATTTCCGCCGGACTAAGGGGTTTTATGTAAATTAAAACTAAAAATTACAGTCCCGGCCAGACCTCTGAACGGGTCCTTGTATATTTCTAGAGTGGTGAACATTTCTAATCTCATTAAAACAACAATAATTACAATGAAGGGCTTTTTTTATTTTAATCTTTTGAGTTAGTAACTACCAGATGTCAACAAAAATAATAAAATAAATTATTTAAAATTGAAGTATTAATAATTGAGATTGTTGAATTCAAAATAGTTATCAAGAATTCCGCCAGACAGCACTAGCGCGGCTGCTTTGAAAGGATAACACGGTAGCGATCTGTTTGTTTATTCATTACAAGGCCGGATTCAGGGGGGGGGAGGCACGGGGGCACGTGCCCCTGTTTTTTGTGTACTGTAGAGAATCCATTACAGTCCATACTTATAGGCAAATAACATGATCATAGTTGTTAAAATATATGAATAAAATAACAGAAAGAACAAGAGCGAAACTATTGTTTTGATATTTTAATAAACCTTTGAAACCTTTCTATAAATACTACAAGTTTATTTCTAAGTTATTGTTGATTTTTTTGCCCGTCTGCCCGTTGTGCTTCCTCCCAGAAAAATATTCCGGATCCGCCCTTGATTGATTACATCTCATTATTCTACTATCGCTAATCTGACGATGCTTCAGTGGGAGTCCTAAATTTTGTCTACCCAGGTTAGGGTCTTTTAACGAATACTTGACTCCGCACAGGATATGATATTCCATTAAGTTCTTATGATCGTTATATTAACGCTAATCATTAGGTAAGAAACAAAAAATTATCAAAGCTTTGCCCAGCCTTCTTGATTGGTTCCAGGGGGATTTCACTTCTATCACATCAACCATAGAGCCAAGGCACTGTTATATCAGATAATCATTAATTTCGTTCACCCAATTTATTCTACACAATCTGCAGTAATTACCTTGGCATAACTCTTCCGAACTGCACGTATAAGGTCCTGTCTAAAATCAATTATCAGAGGCTACTTCCACATGCAGAAAGAGAGGTAGGAGTCTACCAAAGTGGTTTCATGAGAGGGAGATCAACCACTGATCAAATCTTTGCTCTGAGGACCCTGGTTGAAAGAACGCGCGAATATAACATCACCACGCACCACCTCTTTATTGATTTCAAGTGTCATAAAAGAGAAGCGGTACTCGGCTATAATGACAATGAACATCCCCCTTGAACTGATCCATCTTACAGAGCTGCTGATGATAGGATCAATATGTCAAGTCAGAATACAGGGAGACTTGTCAGAGAAGTTCAGGACCAAAAGGGGCCTGAGACAGGGAGATGGTCTATCATGCTTGCTGTTTAACCTAGCACTAGAGTTGAGATAAGAGACACCGAAGTGCAAAGAAACGGTACGATTCTTACCATGTCAGTCCAAATTCTAGCCTACGCAGATGATATAGACCCTATAGTAAGATCACAAAGGGACTTGGAATGGGCCTTCTTGGCTATAGAGGCAGCAGGGCGGAAAATGGGTCTTCAAGACAACCAAGCAAAGACCAAATACCTGATTGGTAACCCTCTAAGACCACCACCACCTACTCTTAGGTTGGAAGGATACACCTTTGAAAGCGTGAATAGTTTTGTGTATCTAGGTTCCCTAGTGTGTGCAGACAATATGCCTTGTCAGGAGGTTCAGAGACGAATAACCACAGCAAACTGGTGCTATTTTGGCCTAGCCAAAATACTAAGAAGTCATTTCCAGGCAAGAAAGTCTATTGCTCTATACAAATCTTTAATTAGACCTGTACTGACATACGCTTCAGAGACATGACCCTTATCACGTACAGATGCCATCAGCTTGGAGGTTTTTGAGCAAAAAATTCTGAGAAGAAAGTTTGGACCTGTAAGGGATGGCGCCCAGTACAGGCAGAGACATAATGCAGAATTGTACCAGATTTACCGGGAGCCAGATGTGGTACAATTTATAAGGCTACGATGGGTGGGGCATGTTGCAAGAATGGACGGAGACACACCTATCATGAGGCTGCTCTTTGGGTGTGTGGATGGGAGGATAAGGAGAGGACGGCCACGACTGAGATGGGCAGATGAGGTTGAAGCCGACGCATAGAAGCTCCTCAACACCAGAGCTTGGCAGACCCTGGCGCAAGACAGGGATGAGTGGACGTGTTGTCTTGATGCGGCCCCGTACGGGGTTGTAGTGCCAGTGATGATGATAATGACTTTATTCTAGAAGAAAAATTAATAATTTGGCCAAGGTTAAAATTGCGGAACAAGTGTTCTTTTGCAGTGCCCCAAGGAGTTATAGCAACCTGGATTCAAATAACTGGCTGAAAGATGTTATCAACACAAGGGATATGCTTTGAATATTAACCCTTTAACTGCTGCGAGTGAAGAGCCTTACGTCTATCACAGCGCTAAGTGGGCCGGCTACCCGTCTAACGGCCTGTGCTACATACTTTTTACCTGCATTCTATCCTTCATCGCCACTTTCGGCAGCTTTCTCAGCACTAAACCACTGTTTCTCCATTTCAAAAAAAATAAAAAAAATAGCGAAACAAAAAACTACTACAAAATAAAATTTATAGAAAATAAATTAATGCTAAAGGCAGTTGAACTGAGGGTTGTTTCACAACGAGAGCAAAAAAAAAGAATGAAATTGGTTACCTGGCCGGAGCAGGTAGCCACCGATAGCCCAAGCAAACGGTACATGAATGATATATGAATTAAAATGAAGCAAGGTCGCGTTGTCTATACACGGCTTTAGCAAATAGATAGAACCGCAGTGGGACGGCATATATCATCTTTAGCATTGAGGGCGTGTGTGATGCAGGACGGCATATATCGTCTTTAGCACTGAGGGGCTGTCTGATGCAGGACGGCATATATTGTCTTTAGCACTGAGGGCCTGTGTGATGCAGGACGGCATATATCGTCTGTAGCAGTTAAAGGGTTAATTATTTATAGAATGGTATTGTGAAAACAAAAAGTTTTTAGTTATTTTTGAAATGAAAAAATAAAATAAAACAATTCGAATAAGTCAAAACAAACTTTAACTTTTCATTTGTTTCTTTTTTTATATCATCAAAATTAAAAATAATTGAGAGTTTTAGCATTTAAAAAAAATAATGTACTTTTGGGAAATATATATATCGGTAAACATTTAATCAAAAAATAAACATTTCAAATAACATTACAAAGTACAGATTATATATGTTTTTTGAAATATTAATTTTTTGATGTAATGATTAGTAAAATATACACATTAATCATAATTACTCTCTTTCTTCCATACTAACTAAAACTGACGATTATTTTTGGAGAATATTAAAAAAAAACTAATGAAAAGTTGATACTTCTTATGACTCGATCCGACTATCTGCGGAACTGATTTCTAAAATTTTTATTAGAAAAAACAAGATTTCTAATTATAAAAAACAAATTTGCTTATTTGATGTTATAATTTTTTTTTGTTATGGGATTTTATTTCTAAAATGACAAATACTAGAAACGGTATAATTAATATGGAATTATTCCCCTAAGCCTGATCTGCAGTACATATCCATTGACAAGACTTGTATATGCAATATCTGAGGATGGACTATTATATTCATGCCTGGCATATTTAAACATTCACACGAAAACTCCAATTATTGCTTTGTACTCGACTGGAGTTATAACTGGTATTTCCCATAAACATTATTCAAATACAGTGTAATGTTTTTGTAAAAATTAAATAATTAATTATAAAAAATTATCTCCTTTTCAGCCGTATTTGCTTTACTATTTGACAAATTCCGATTGGCTGAAGTCACTTGTCTAGGCGCTTTAGGCACGTACTGTTTAATAGCAGTGTGTGTTTTGACATTAAGGTAAATATTTTATTTTATTTGAGCAACACTTAATGCTTAATTTATCTACTTTTAATTTAACATTAAATTAATTAATAATTTAACATTTTACTGTCTTTAAATTAATGAAATAAATTTATTTTACTCGTGTAGACAATGTTATAATTGGTAACAACAGTCTAACACATATTTATTAATTTATTTCTTTTAACATTTTACGTGCTATTAAGAAATGATCTAGTATAATTGCTGAGGATACTTATGTAAGACATACTTATGTAAAGTCATAACGTTGTAGACCGAGTTTTCAGTTATCAGACAGCTAATGAAAATGCTGAACATGTAAGACAGAGGAAAGGTCTTTGTTGAAGATTCAGGCAGTGACCCAGCCATGCCATTATAGTTTAGGTGAAAACGTTAATAATTTGGTTACATTAAAATATTTGATGATGATGATAATCAAAAGTTATTATTTATGAGAAGATAGCCACTTAACTGATAGTAAAAAACTTTTGGCTTTCACAAAGTAACATGACTAGCTCGAACAATTAAATTCTGTAACATGGTTTCAAGAAATTCATTAAAATAAAAAAATCTATGCTCCTGTAAAGGAAGTATAGGTCATCTTTATCCTTGTAGTGTAGGTAAAGTTAAGGGGTAGATCCTTCACTATCGTAATAAAAAATCAGGGGAAGAAAGTTTTTGGTTCAATTCAGAGAGGGTGTATTTGACAGAACTTAATTAGTACTGTTTATAGTAAACCAGTTAATATAAATACTATATTATTTATTATAAATAAAGATCATGAATTATAAAGAGCAGGCAAATACTATCAACTCAGACCTATTTGTGAAGACATAAATACTTTTGATGATACAAATACTTGCCCATGTAGATAATGTTATAAGTGGTAGCAACAGTTTAACATCGAGGAAAGTCTGCAAAACCTTGAGATGGAAGCATAAATAAACTGCTGATATCACGAAGAAGAAAGAAGTGAAGAAATCAACAACATAACTCAAAAGGGACATATGCTGTTGAGGTAGTCCATAGCTTTAATACCAGTCATCAATGAACATTCATTGATCATAAATGATTGTCGAGATGAAGCCGGAATAACAATCATATCTAAGATTTACACCTATTTGCTGTTTCAAAATTATTTAGAAGTAAGACGGTCAACCGTATAGAATAAGCGCCCAAAACTAAACTGGACACTAAACAGGAACGACCTACAATTGGTTGATCCATTTGAAAGATGGATCCTTAAGTTCATTACATGACCAGTGAAGGAGAGTTTGTGGTGAAGAAGGAAGGATATAGAATTATACAAGCCCTTTGGTTACATGAGTACTCTAGTCTTTTAAGGAAAAATAAGTGGAACTGCTGGGGTATTTACTCAAAATTGATGAAGGAACAACAGGGAAAAGGATATACAAAAACTTTCCTCGTAGAGTTCGGTCGCGACGACCAAAGAACAGATGGAAAGATAATTTCCTCATAAAGCAAGAAATTTCAAGGAAGATATGACAACAAAAGAACATGAGCTCTTATAAAAATCTACAGAGGCAGAAGCATTACTTAATAGTATCATTACATGTGTAGAACTTTTAATCATTAAAAATCATTACAGTTTCATAATAAAAATGTTAAAAAGAAGTCTAGATTTGAAACAATCTGCAACAGCTTGATTAAAAACGATCATTTAAACAAAACAAATAATAATAATAAATCAGTAACAAATATTTTCTAATATTGTTGCTGATAACTTCAGATCTCCCCTTTTTTTCACCAAAATAATTTGGCTAAATTAGGCAGCATATAGAAAAAATGTGGAATTAAATTATAAATAGTTTTAAATATTTTTATTTGAAAAGAAAAGATATGTCCAGGACCGGGACTCGAACCCGGGTCTTCCAAATCGCTAGTCTGGGACTCTACCAACTGAGCCATCCTGAATGTTGGTGTGATTGGTTGGCTCAGTTGGTAGAGTCCCAGACTAGCGATTTGGAAGACCCGGGTTCGAGTCCCGGTCCAGGACATATCTTTTCTTTTCAAATAAAAATATTTAAAAATTAATAAAATCAACAACTAATAAATAGTTTTAATTCGGGTATGAAATCAGATAAATTTTCATATAATATTAATTTTACCACAAAAAAAAATTGTGTAAAGATCTGTAAAGTTCAATTTTCATATAAAGAAGACTAGAGGATGGAAACACATTTTGCCAAATAACATCCTCATGGAGGAATAGTCAATAATAGAATTAAATATTAAAGTATCAAAAATATTTGTTGGAACCACAACCTTCCTTTTTAAACATAAAGAAGATTTTTAATGACTCTCACCGGTATCTCACCTTAATTAAAAGTAAAAACTTAAACATCTACATAAAGTTGAATAACTTATATAATTTAAAATAAATATTAGTAGACCGTGGAGAAGAAAATGGCCTGGGTGGGGGTAAAAACATAATTCTTTAAATTATGAAACTATTTATTGTAAACCTTTAATAATCATTAGTTGACTCTACAAGTATCTCTTAATTATCTGATATTTATTCTTAATTCTAGATAAAGTTATTTGGAATTATAAATAACTTCTTTTTAATCTAACAAGTTGGTTAAAACATCTACTTTTAAAAGTGTCTGTGTCTTTCAACAAACTTTTGCTGTGCAGTATAAATATGGACTTCTTTAACCGGTGTTTACACTTGGATTACCTGTCTACAGTTCAACAAATTTGTATAAAAATTGTTTCTTATTTCATTTTGTTCTGTTATATCTGTCGATTAATTTGGGACTTTGTCTTACAGATACACTGAAGAGGACATGGAATATGGCAACACAAATAGGCCTATTCATAGAATCATTTTCAACATGGAACCATCCGCCGATCGACCAACAGTTATTTCTTCATTAATAGTTCTGATATGCGGTTCAATTATATGTATGTTACCAATTTATTAGGAATAATGGTTTATTTTTTAAATAAAGTTGAACATGGAATAATTAATATTAATAAGTGTACATAGATTAATGAAACCAAAATAAGTGATTATATTATTACTAAATTGCTAAATGGGAGGAATGGAGGGTAACTAACTGTATCATTACTGATATATCTAAAAATACTATTTAAAATAAAGTTAATGTATTAAATAGTTAACGTTTCTCCACAAAAAACATTCTAAAAATAATTTTCACTTTAGTTGTTACAGCATTTCCTGCACAATTGATATTTATATACGGCAGTGAAAAACTAAAGAGAGGAGACAAATTTGAAGTATTTCTTTTTCTTTTAATTATTCTTTTCTATGTTGTCATAGTACTGATCATAGTAAATCAACCTTCGACACCAGGCCGATTGGGATTACAGGTAAAAATATATTTCTCAAAAATGTGGAGTAAGATATTGAAAGGATATTAAAATTAAACTTACTTAGCTTAACTCTCGTACCATACAAGGCATATACTTTTTTATTTTTCAAAATATATAATTTAATTGAAAATGAAAACAAAACTTCAATCTGTTTTCAATGACTGGTTCTTCTGTACTTCCATTGCTTCTTCAGTTTCCTCCTTCTTTCCTCAATACAATTGTGTGTCATCAAAGATGTTTTAAGCCTTTACACCTCTGATATTTCGTAGCAGCCTTGCACCACTATCTATACCATTGACGATGAAGCTATTCTTTTGTCTAAAAAAGATCTTAACATAGCATCTATAGCTCTCCAAAAATCACCTATTTGATTGATTGAAGTGTTTCCATAAATGACAAATCAAAATTAACATCACAAAATTGATCCCTATGAAATTTTTGTGTCCAGAAATCAAAGTTGAGGACTATGTGCCTCCTAAAGAATTATGTACTTTATCTCAGTCTATACTGGACAAAATACTTTCATGGAATATCCATAAAAATTAAAAAGACAAGAACTGACAAGACACTACAAACAACTATCATATCTTCTGGACTACAAATCTTCACTTGACTTACGAAACAAACGACTAATCTACAACACAACACTAAGAACTATTTGGACATACGGGGCAGAACTTTGTTTGTTTATTTATTATCACTTTTATGCTACTATGGCTAATCGGACGATGCTACAGTAGGAACTCTAAATTTTGCCTATCCAGGTTTAATTAGGGCAGGGATTATAACGAGTACCTGACAACATACAGGCTTAGGACCCCCGTTTAACGTCCCTTACGAAGGAAGGCATAACCATGTTTTACTCCCTTTAAAAAATCCTAGGGTCACCTGCCGGGCTACAAACCTCCGATCTTGGGCTTAGTAGTTTGTTGTGCTAACCACTAGACCATAGGTTGCCCCATGGGCAGAGACATCTGTATACAAAAGATACAAACAACATAATCCAAAACTCTAAGAAAAATTGTTAATGCTCCTTGGCTTATATCGAATCACACTATACACAACACCAATAAAATCAAATATTCACAGCAAACACACAATATTCCACTCCAACACATCAACAAAATCCTGTTGTTCTTTCTCTTTCCTGCTCTCTTGTCACCTGGACTTCCTATGAGAAAATTATAAAGACAGTGGCATAGAGACCTACTCAGAAACCATTAATCATTCAAAAGAATAATAATTGAAAATAAATTATTTAGTTTGTAAACCAAACCGGTTAGTTTTCTTTCCCCCTACTTTAGTTTTGATAGTACTAGTTCATTTGAGAATGGCCTTGGAAAGGTATCAGGAAAATTTTTTGTTTTTATTAAAATATAATTAGAAAAAAAAGAGCAAAATAATTTTGAAAGAATGTTATAAAATAGTCAAGTAAATATTCAAGAATTAGAATTAAAACACGTTTTACAATATTTAAAAAAATAAATATTATTATTCATTTTCAGGTTTTTTTACCTCCTTGTTTTAAACCAATACTTCCTGTCCTTTGCATATTGATTAATGCTCATATATGCGCTTTGTATTCTTTTCATTCTTGGATGATTATATTTATTTGGATAGCCACAGGTGAGTAAAATAGCTTTTGTAAAACAATATTTTTTATAAATACAAAAAAAAATGTATCCTATTTTCCATTTAACGAAAATTATGAATAACTATTTTAATTTTAATTGGGAAATTTTATTGGGGCAGCCGCTCCCTCAAGGCTTGATAAGATATCAATTATCCATTTTCATTTGTCGACTTGCTTACTTCTTAAAACTAGTAAAATTTGAACTAAACAGAAAACATAGACTCAGTATGAATAAAATAACTGTGATTAAATCATCATAATCACTTTCTGGTGTAACAGGGGTACACAGCTTTGCTATTAGCACAAAAACATTATTATTCAATAAATTTAGGAGCAATGCTCAGTTCTGGACCTCATCATAAATTAAATTTCTATTCTTTAATTTTTTTTTTCCATTTACAGGAACCTTCATATACTTCTCATATGGAATATGGCACAGCGTGGCCCGAGAAAAAGATTTACATTTTAAGTAGAATATTTGTGTGAATCTTAGTAAAAATAAAATGTTTCTCTTCTCTTTGATTTATTTGATGTGGTTGTATATTTTAAGGCTAAAATAGTTTGTGTTAAATAAAAGAATAATTATCAATATCATCAAACTTAAAATAATTAAAAATATAAACTGTCCTGTTGCTTGATTTATTAGAGTTTTGTGAAATTCAAATATCTCTTAATGCTCTACTAAAAATACAAACTGATATGATAATATAAAAATTATAAGATAAATAAAAATAATAATGAATCTTGCTCAACTATTTATTTCTATATATTTTCTACATTTTCTATTATAGTTAATGAAACAACAGTTAATGTACAGATTTTTTTTTTTTAGTTCAATTCATGGCTCTTAGCATGTTGAAGTATGAAAATGTTGCCTGAATAATCTAGAACACAAGAATTAATTTATTTTTAAATATATAAGTGGAGAAAATATACTAAGAAAAATTTACATACAAATATATTTCTAAATGATTACCTCGTAAATAAAGAAATAAAATTGGGTAAAACCAGTATAAAAATAAGTTTGTTTATATGTTTCCAGGTAATCGACATTCTTTTCCTCAAATACTGTTCATGGAAATCGTTACTATATGGGTGGGAAATAGATGCTAGGTTAGTTTTATTAAAAAAAAAAAAATGAATTTTTTGACACTGATTTACAGGTCTAGTGTGGGGATTTGTAAGCACCAGCTCCACCTAACCATTGCTTACTTGTATACTCCAGTAAAAATTAAAATATACCAATAAATCAATAGTCTTTAATTTATCTACAAATTACAAACATTTTATAAAAAATTACCTCAGCTAAACCTTTCATTGAAAATTCATGCAGACCAAAGCCAGTGAGTTGACTCTTCTTTTTGCTTCCGATTAATAGCATTAACAAATCTTTTTGAACAGATAAAGGCTTTTCATACCAATCCAAAAAGTAAATAGTACTGCCAAATTCTTCACACTATACAAAATTAGCAAATTTCATGTAGAGAATAATAATATTTCTTTAAAAAAAATTTTTTTTTATTCAATGAAATTCGCAACTGTATTATAACAATAAAACAAGTAAATAGGATGAATGGTACCAACCATTCTATCCCAAATTTATAATAATTTATAATTTAGTCATAAATCAATTATTCTTATTATAATAAAGTAATAATTACTTGTTCCAATTAATGTTCTACTTTTCTCTACTGACTCATTTTTAACTAAATATTTTATAAAAAAGTTTTTATTAATAAAATAAATAAGAGATAATCAAGTGCTTCTTCAATTCTAACAGATAAATTAGATTGTTTTTATAATGAACTTTTTACTGTTATCAATTTATTTTTCTATTCTGATCTATATTTAGAAAGACAAAAAAGCATAATTACTTATTAAAGTAATTATAAATTTTGTTTACTTACTACATCAGCTATCTTTTGCCCATATATACAATAAACAATGATAATACATCCAATTGGAATAAACAGTACCAGAAAAGCTCCAATTACTGGTATTGAAACATCAGGAGACTAAAAAAATATCCTGGTTATAAATACACAAAATATAACATAACGAGTGCTAATTTGTTAAGAGTTATTAAACTTACTAAAAGGATGAATCCAAGAGTACAAATCGACAAACATATGAATATAGCTGTTGTTAATAGAGGAACACTATACAGTCTATGCAAACCATCGAAATATCTAAAACAGGAGGAAATAAAAAAAAAGAAAGCTTTGATAAGTCATTATGACATATGAGTATATATTTTATGTAATTACCAATCTGTTATATCTAATATTTGTGCAATTTTCCATTAACAAATTATTAATTGTTTTAAAAATATTTTTATTCGGTTAGAATTGAGGTAGTCTTTCAAAATATTAAAAAACCTGTACCACTACAACTCCTGTTCCAAACATGTAGGGAGTCTTGGGGTCATTACACGGTAGAGACTGTACTGTCTCTTGGGCAACGGTTGTTCTGGGAGGTGATTTGTCCTAGATCATGCTCAACCATCAGATTTCCCCCCTTATTTTGATTGCCCACTTTAAAGAGACTGGGTGAACTTCAGGAGAGTCCTTGATCCTATAGGATCCATCTCTGGCCGCTAACAGATTAAATAAAAGTATGCTAACGAGCGGGATTTGAACTCAGGACCTTCAACAAAATTTTCAATATTTTGCAAAATTTTGGGGCTTATGCGCGACCGGAAGATATCAACTGATCTAAACCAAATTAAAACACAATGTTTTAAGGCTGTATTTAAAGAGGTTACAAAATATTACATTACAAAAACATCTAATTCAAAAATTAAAAAAAATGAAGTTTTTTCATATTATGTTAAACTTTATGGCATTTGCGCGACCAGAAGATGTCAACCGATTTTGGTAATTTTTAAATATTTTTTTGTCTATATAATTCGCAACTTTTCCACGCTATTACAACTTCGAAACTATATATATATATACATATATATATATTTAAAATTTATGTCTTTCTATAGCACAGCTAATAGATAGTTTTCTTGTCTTGTCCTTTTCCTTGAAAATCCTCTGTAGTGCATTTCCTCACTTTCAATGTCAGTTTTAGTCAGGAATCATCTCTTTCTTTCAACTGTTTCTTCTTATCGATTGTCATATCGATCATTTATCTTTCTCTAATATCTCTCCATCATCATCTCAATCGCCTAAATACTTTTTTTGATGAAAACAAATTTCTTTCAATCGATTATGATTATTCCAGTCCTAACCTCCTGTTACTACTAATTACTCCTAATAATAGATCTTTAATCATTTCCCCATGAAGATCGTTTTTTTCCCTCTTTGAGTTGTTTTCAGCAAGAGGTTATTTTCATTTTATATACAACAATAACTTTAGGGACATTACTTTATCAAGCTCATGACATTACATCGGTGGTTCAAATCCAGTTTGGGTGGGTTACAATTTAATTCCTGATGGACCCATAGAATGAAGGTTGGTGACCTGTTGTAATGACTGGTGTTGTCTTCCTTAACAGGATTTGAAAAGGACATTGAACTAATCAGAAAAAATTATCCAATAAAAAGAAAATCAATAAATTTTTCCCTGATTTCTTTAAATAGTTTTTCAGCAAAAATATCTCTTTAGCAATATGATAATTTACACTTTTAAACTTAATAATTATTCATAACTTTTTATTTAATAAAAAAGATAATTTAAACTTCGTTTTAACATCCCCTATAACAATGCCTGAAATATACAATCATATCATGGGCCCCAATCTTAAAGTGTAGTTGTATAGTTATATAAATTATAACTTATATAATTATAAATTCAATACCAATAGAAACATAATTAAATAATAACTATAATTCTAATAAAGTCAGTAAAGAAAGCTCAAATCATTGAGATAGGAGTTCCTTTCGATGATAATATGCAGAAAACAATAGGCGAAAAAATTTGGAAGATCTATATAGGCTGGTAAAGGTAGAAGTGTGTACTACCAATTGTAGTTTCTACCAACGGCCTTATTCCAGAGGAAACAATCAAGTCTAGGAAGATCCTAGAACTTAATAATGAAGTTCAAATAATTATACAAACTTTATGAAATAATATTAAACAAATTTTAAATATTGAAAAAAATAAATTAAATATTGACAATGGCCCGGTTATATCATCCAGCAATGCTGAGACGAAGTATATAATAATAAAGTCTTTATGTATTCTGGGACAAGTCTCTTTAAATAGAATAAAAAATATATATGAACTATAAAGTCATAGAGTAGAATGCAATTACAATTTAATAAATAAATGAAAATAAATAACTAGTTAGATCACATCAAAAAATTAAAAGAAAGACAAATATATAGATAATTATAAAGAAAGAAAACAATTAATATTTACATATATAAAAACACGGAATTAATTATGTAACCTACTGGTTTATTATAATGTGGTGCTGCACACATGTTTTCAGTTTAGCATGCATTGCCAACATTTTCTCTTCCGCATTACTTTTTGTTTTAGAAATAGAATCGATTTCTTTAATTGCTATGATAAGTATTTGATATTGAGCGATGAGATGTGATGAAAGAGTGACAAAAGTGCTCAACTGGCAGAAAGCAACGAGGCACAATGTTTCGGCGACGATGAGTACGTGAATCAATGTTAAGACATACCTGAAAAATTAGAGAACTATAATCAACATATGAATGAATGAATGATTCATTCATTCGGATGTAAAATATATTATATTATAATCAATATAAACAGAATTTAATATAATACTTCACTTTAGATTTCCAAACATGACAGGTGGGAACCATAGATTGGACTCAGGAATGATAGCTAATTTTAAAATAATTTTCAGAAATACCATTTTTGATAGGATATTTTTTTCATTTAACTCACAGACCAAAATGATGTTTGTTCATTTAACATCACATTTGCTGCTATGGTTAATCGGATGATGTTATATTGGTAGCTCTAAATTTTGCCTGTCCAGCTTTAATTAGAATATGGACCTTTAACGAGTACGTAACATCAGACAGGCCCGGAAGCTCAATTTTATGTCCCATCTGAAGGATGGCATAACCAAGGATTTTTTACTCTCTTTAAAAAATCCTAGGGTCACCTGCTGGGATATGAACCAATCTTGGGCTTAGTAGGTTGCTATGCTAACCACTACACGACAGGTCACACCGACCAAAATGATTACAGAAGTGTATAAACAATGGAAGCATGTGGCTATATTGATTTATGTATAATATAGTGTAGTAGAACTATGTATGAAATGTATTATTAATAATAATTAAACCATACTTGATTTTTTTTTGACAAATCTATAATTATTATGGTTGAACTTACTCGAACATATTGTGAATTTCATGAGGAAACCACATCGGATAAGGTAGTTCATATTGTTTTTTAGGAAAGAATATATGCATATAGGTTGCAACTAATCCACTGTAACAAACAGAAAAGTAAAGCTTGCTGATTACTTGGCTGTTTTTATTCATGATTGCCCGCACCTGAAGAACAGACAGATTTATTTAGAGAAAATTAATGTAAAATGACAATTATAGATATGCAAACCTGACTTTATATTTCCTCTCTCTCTCTCTCTCACTCTCTCTCTCTCTCTCTCTCTCTCTCTCTCTCTCTCTCTCTCTCTCTCTCTCTCTCTATATATATATATATATATATATATATATATATATATATATATATATATCCGTATCTACTTTTCTTGACTGTTATAAATAATTTTTACTCACAGTTCTCTAAATTCAGTCAATTCATAGATATGTGTTAATATCTATTCATCATCAATTTGTAAGTACCACTTATGTATTAACATCATACACGTGCCATTTTTATACTTATACAAGTGTGTTATTAAATATAATATAATATAAAAGCTCACTTTTTCACTGTTAGGGCATGATTATGAGACCAACATAACCAAAATGTCGCCAAAAGGAAGTGTAAAGAATTGGCTGAATCTCAAGAACCATAAGTAAAAAACATTATATACACACACCCACAAATAAATCCAACTTATCTTCAGATAAATAATATTCAAAAATATTTTATTTAAAATATTAATTTCAATGTTAATACAATTTAAATTTCTATGAAATATTACAAACTTAAAGAAATAGTTACAAGATAATTCTAATCCATATGAAATATAAATTTCCAATAAATACAAAATTGATTTATGTAACAATAAAATAAATTAAAAAAGAAAAGAAAAGCCTTTAGGTAATAAAGACTATTTGTTTTCCCTTCCCCATGAATAAAAAAATATTTGTTGATGATAAAAAATAAAACTAATTATAATCATCACCCATACGGTTCAAGACCCGTTTCACGTTCAGCTGTGTCTGCTGTACACACAGCCGTGAAGTTGATGCTGGAGCACGTACAGGCGATGAGATGTTACATAGTCCTAGGAGACTTCAATGCCAAGCACATCGCCTGGCTGTGTGCCCGCAATGACACACTGGGAACCACCATCACCAATACCAGAATGTGCGTCTACCACCCCGGGGTGCATACCTTCAGGCATGCAGCCCTACCTGGATGGACCTCAACACTAGACCTTCTCCTGACCAGGGATTCTCACACCCGTGCTCTATACTTTCGGAGGTACCCCCACAGCTCCGCCTACGAGTAAGTATCTTTAGCACAAAGCCGACTGGAAAGGATAAAGGGTAGATCTTCTCATGATCAGCCATATCAGTACAGAGGACGAGGTGGACAAGGCAGTAGAAGTCCTCACCACTACCAAAAAGGCCTCGGCGAATCAGAATATCCCAAAGTTCAGTCCACTACCCAACGCCATCAGGAAACCTCCGAAACACGTACTAGCTCTCATAAGACAACAGAATAATCTGAGGAATGTATCTAGCACTCTCGTGATTATGGGCTAAAACCGGTCATCAATGCGATGACCCGGCAGATAGCCAGCCTCATGAGAGACTGGAAAACACCTCTTTGGCATGAGCAGTTACAGCGGACTCATGACGACCCCAGTCAGTTCTAGCGGCTCATCAAGACCTACGTGACTAAAAGGAGAGGCGTGTTCTTGTCATCTGGAGGCAACCTGCTGATGCCTGATGAACAGGCTGAACTTCTGGCAAAGGCTTATGAGGAGAGGGAAACTGATAGGCTGCTAGATGCACCACAGATTACTGAAGGCCCACTACCGTGCCCCAATGAGAAGCCCATATTATCCACCATTGGTCAGCTCGAGTCGGTACTACGACGCACGAAAGTGAACAAAGCCTCTGGACAAGATGATATCCCCTATGTGATGTTGAAGATGCTTCCTAGGAAGGGTAAAGTCTTCCTATTGAACATATTCAACACCTGCATGAGGATCTCGTATTTCCCTGATGCGTGGAAACAAGCCGTCATAGTGCCTCTACTCAAGCCTGGGAAGAGTGGAGGACTACCGGAGCACTATCAGCTTGCTTTCTCACATGAGTAAAATCTTTGAAAGGCTGGTCCAGATATACAGCCTTCAGCGGACTCAGGTACTGTATATTCTTGACATACCTGCGGGCAATAGAAGGCTGTAGAGTCTATATGTTCAATATGCTGTAATTGTAATTTCATAAAATAAAGGAGGTTCAGAAAAAAAATCAAAAAAATCTGGGATATCTTGAATAAATTAATGTTAAATAGGTCATTGTTTATCCAATACTACCTCATATTGATATCAATCTACGTTTGTTGTATGTTATTGTATCAATCCCCTCAATATGGTTTTGTTTTTTCAATTTGCCGACAAAATAAAACATGTAGGAGTTTGTTTTAATACCCTTGATTAAATGAATTATATGACAGATACATTGCACAAGTCACTTTATCTATAAATATCATATTATAACGACAGACCTGATAAAGAATATTTAAATATTTTCTCAAATATTAATAACAATAAACCAACCTTGATTTGTTCAGGAGTAAGCCCGCCATAGTCGTAGAATCCTGATTTGATACAGGCTTCTAACTTCAAATAAGTCGGATTGTGATAAAGGCATGACAATGTCATAGATGTCATTATTGTAAAATCGCACATCCAATGAAAAACTTCAACTACCGTCATAAAATCATCTGTTTTAATACCCTAAAAATCATGAACTGGTCAACATATTTGCCGGACGGATCTGTGGCTACAATTATTAAAAAAGAACTACAGGGTACTGTTCCACTTCATGCCAATAACCTTCGGCATGGAAACTCAGCGCTCTACCACTGATTTCACTCCACTCCATAAAAATATATAAAGCCACAACAGATATATATATATATATATATGAAGAGAGAAAAAAAATCAATTTTAGAAATTGTTCGATTTAATAAGAAAAGTTATGGAAAAAAAAACATTTTTAAAACTTTGTTTATTTATACTTGCAGAAAAAAAAAAAATGAAGTAAGTACAGTTGATATAATATAACTGGGCAATTTTTTCACAATTTTTCAAAAACTTAAAATGCTTAAATGAAATAAAATAGAAATACCAATAAAGTATTCAGATTAACAAGACTAGATATTTTTTCCTCAGGTTCATGGAAAACAAATAGATATTTTATTTGTTACAACACTACGCTATTCAAACATTTTATGATAGTACAAAAAATGACTATTTATAAGTGTTATGTACACTCAACGGTATCATTGGATATTCATGATTTAATTAATAGAAATTGTGGCAAAGAATGGCAAAGAAAAGAAAAGAAGTGGCACGAATGTTTACATTAAATTCCATAGTTCAGAGTAAATAAAACAGAACTGTGAAAACGCCAGTTCCACCTGAAGGACCTAGATTATTTTTCCACTTTTCAATCATTACAAATCATGATACAAAGGTAGTATGCTTCCATGTACACACCATTGTAGTGTATTGTATAAACCCCACTATGAGGCTATAGATCCTGTATATAATTAAGAATTTTGACCTAAAACTCCCATCATTTAGGGCTCCAGCGTGAATCAAGCGTTGCCTGCATACAGTTAACTTTTCTGGATCAGTCTCGTAAGAAGACAACTGAAAAAAAAAAAAAAATAGCATGAAAATAAATCATTTTAATGTGTATATATATATATATATATATATACATACTATTTGCCTATGTATACTATATGTATAGCTAGGCAAATAGTTCAACTTATATTACATAATAAACAGCAATTTATTGTAATCACTAAAAAAAAAACCTGTGCCACTACAACCCATGAATGGTCTTGGCTTCAGTATGTGGTAGAGAGTGTACTGTTTCTTTGACAATGGCTGTGCAGGGTGGAGATTTGTCCTTGAATACACTCAACCGCCAGATTTTCTCCATGTTT
Source organism: Troilus luridus (assembly GCA_964056705.1). Lineage (NCBI taxonomy): Eukaryota > Metazoa > Arthropoda > Insecta > Hemiptera > Pentatomidae > Troilus > Troilus luridus. The sequence continues at coordinate 43,225,875 of OZ057417.1, read as the reverse complement.
AGAGTCCCCTCTTGATAGTGACTGGGTGAACTTCAGGAGGGTCCTTAATCCTATAGGATCCATCTCCGGCTACTAACAGATTAAATAAAAATCTGCCAGTGATTTCCTAGATTACGCTCAACCGCCAGATTTCCCCCCCTGTTTTTGGTGCTCTCTTTACAGAGGCTCAGTGGTAGAGCACTGAGTTGGCATGACGTAAATCCTGGTTCAAATCCCGCTGCAGGCCATGACTTTTATTTAGTCTGTTTGCATCGGGAGATGGATCATGTAGGATCTTTGACCCTCCTGGGGCCCACCCAGCCTCTATAAAATATAAAAAAAGGGTACCCAAAATAAGGGGGAAAAAATCTGGCGGTTGAGCATGAACTAGGACAAGTCACCTCCTAGCAGAACCGTTGTCCATGAAACAGTACAGTCTCTACCATGTACTGAACCCCAGACCCTTCATGGGTTGTAGTGGTACTTTTTTTTTTACAGAGGCTGGGTGAGACCCTTCAGGATCAAAGGTGGGTTGAATTTTCAACTTTTTTCGCTAGTTTAGCCTGGAAAGTTTGTAATTCTTTCTATAATTGATTTAGAAATTCCAAAAATAACACAGTTATTCTAAATTCTTGAGTTTTAACTTCTGTGCCTATTTAAAATTTTATAAAAAATGAATTTCGATTATCCGATCTAAACCACACCGAATTAGTTCGGATAATCGAGGCTCTACTGTATATCCGTTGGCCTATTAACTATCAATCGAATACTTTACCTTTATCTTCAGCATTGTTATAGAAGAGGTATCGTTCGGTTGCTAGATGTCGACCTAGCGCTATATAAACCTTCTAGTGACCTCTTAATCAATTTTTAATTGGCGTCGCAAAAGGTGTAATTCTTTCTGCTCGGCAGTTATACAGAAGTTCCTTTCTATATACTTATGTATTTTAGACCCTAATATTAAATACAATTTCTCCAATAATAACATACCGTGTATAGTATTCAATACATTTGTAGATTCCCCAACGTTATTAGGGCTGTTAAAATGAATCAATATTTAAACAAAAGCGGTGGCCCTCCTGTATTTTTAAATATACCATTTGGACTTTTTTTCAGGATTGTGAGAATAACGTAATCAAATATATCAATAAAAGATTTTTTTTAATGATATATTTTAATTTTAATCTCCTTTAATGGAAACGGAGGGAGAGGAGTGGCTCAGTGGTAGAGTACTGAGTTACCATGCCGGAAATCCTGGTTCAATTCCCGCTGCAGGCCATGATTTTTATTTAGTCTGTTTGCAGCGGGAGATGGATCATATAGGATCTAGGACACTCCTGGGGCCCACCCAGCCTCTATAAAATATTATAAAAATAGGGTACCCAAAATAAGGGGGGAAAATCTGGCGGTCGAGCGTGACCTAGGACAAGTCACCTCTTTGCAGAACCGTTGTCCATGAAACAGTAGTCTCTAACATGTACTGAACCCCAGACCCTTAATGGGTTGTAGTGGTACAGGTTTTTTTTAATGGAAACGGAACAAATTGAACGAAAACAAAAATATTTATTAACAAAATGAAATGTCATTTATTTTATTCATGAATATAATTCAACTTCCACGAAATTATGGTTAGAGAGTCAATTTTTAGTAATTGTTCCGCAGGTTGTCGCTTTGAGTTGAATCACAACGTTTTAACTTCCCCTTTTAATATTTTCCAAAAATACTAGTTATCGTGAGCTTTGGTATGGAAAAGAGAATGTAATTATGGGAAATGTGTATAGTTCGGTAATCATTTTATCAATAAATGAATGTTTCAACAAACATATCACCTCTACTTCGAAATTTTAGTTGAAACTTTTATTTCTTGATGAAATGATTACCGAACTCTACCATTACCCATTACATTATCTTTTCCATACCAAAGCTCACGACAATTTGTATTTTTTGGAAATTATTGAAAGGGAAACGAATGAAAAATCAAAACTTGTTGTGACTCAACTCGAAGCGACGGACCAGTTACCGACCCTTCGATCCTGTTGAATAAGCAGATCCTCCTTTGGCTCACCCAGTCTCTATAAGGAGGGTATCGTCAATTGGGAGCAAAACATGGTGGTAGATGATTACCGAAATCTACACAGTACAGCGCTTATTAACTTTTTTGGAATTCGTCACTAAACCCATCTTAATATTCTTGTCACTATCTCTTCAATTATAATTATTAATATTAATAAGGCCTAGGGAACCCGAAGGCTCGACGCCGATAACACCAGCCTCTGCTTACAAACTTCCGTCCACCACCAACCAATCTCAAATTCACCAAATCATTCTTAACGCAATCCTCCCACCTACGCCTCAGACGTTTCTCAGTCGGTACAGCGCTTATTAGAATAATAGGAATTCTATTATTATCTTAGGAATTATAATTATTATTATCAGAAAATTTTAAATGAGTATTAAGTATTAATTAACCTAATTATTAACAAAAAGCAGACACCAGAAGCTACAAAGCATTGTTAATTTGATTTCCGCGTCGGAGGGCCAGTTGGGTTCATTTCCTCTCTGGTTTGCTCCAACACCCTTTGGTTAAACTCGCTTTGTGAAATTATTATTTATATTTTGATTTAAATTGTAGGAATGATTCAGGGAAAGATGATCTAGTAAAACACAAACAAACACAGGACTTCTTAATTCACTAAGAAATACTGTTCATATACTAGTTGATTTTTGGTTATGCCTTCTCTTTTTTATTTTTATACGTGATGGAGACGACAAGTACCGAGAATTTGTCAATAAATATTTTAAAAAATTTCAGTATTGTAAGAATTTACTACTCGTTCCGACTTGTCACCTCCCACTTGATGTTCGACCGATGGGAGTTAAGTACATCATAACTTATAACAACCTATAATAATAAAAAGGCTTAGCGAACCCGAAGGCTCTATGCCGATACCAGCAATCTCTGATTACAAACTTCTGTCCACGGACCTCTACCCAAACCCAAATCCGCCAGATCACTCTTAAAGCAATCCTCCCACCTACACCTCGATCTATCCCTCAGACGTTTCCCAGTCGGCACAGCGCTTAATAACAATCCTAGGAATCCGTTCGTTACTGAGCCAAGCAACTTTACAGGCCCAACTTAATCTTCACGAAGTTATCACCTGAATAATATTTACCAGATGCATGCTTCGCAATTCCGCGTTATGTAATCACCTACATACAGACAAATTACGTAGGCATAATATGCCTTATTACCCGAGCAAACCTGGGGGGGTCGCTAGTAGGAAATAAATAGTATTTTATATCAAAGAAATAATAATACAAATATTTGATTGAAAAACAGTCATTTTTTGTTTATAAACCCTATTAGGTACAATAAAATTATAATATTTAATGGAAAATAGTTGACTGGATAATCCTAAGAGTGTTGTAAAATGGCCATGATTACACAAAATAGCAATGACTTATTTTGTGTAATCATTGATTGCACCCCCTGGCCATTTTACACTAATCTTAAAATAATAATAATATAAGGAAGAAAATGGTCCGGATAGAGGTCGAGAAAATGTTTAAATTTTGGGAGAACTTTTTATTGGTAAGCCAACGTTTCGAGCCACATTGGAGGTCTTCTTCAGGGCTAGTTTGATCGGCGGGGGTTGACACTAGTAACTACACTAGTCGTCAGTCTAGTTTCAACCTCCGCTGATCAAAATAGCCCTGAAGAAGTCCTGCAATGTGGGTCGAAACGTTGGATTACCAATAAAAAGTTCTTCCCATATAAGGAAATTTCCTTAACCTCCACCCGGACCATTTTCTTCCTCATATAAACAAGATCAACTAATATTATTCAACAAATAATAATAATATAGTATAGTAAAATTGGTAATAAGTATAGTATGTATATAATATACAAAAATTATAAATAGCCTCCCCAATCAGAGTGAGTTATAAGCAATGATATTTTGTGTTTTACCCCAAAATATTTTTTAAGTCAAATATAGCTCTTTTCTAACTGTTCACTGTAATGATTCTTTTATTCACTTAATTTAGTACCTTCTCACCATTCATATTTATTTATTTATACTTCATTTATCAGTTCTGAGCTTTGCGTATAATTATCATTGTTATATTGGATTGAAATTTGTAAAGTTGATTTATGGAAAGGGAGTGAATGGATAATCAGTAGAGCGCTGAGTTGCCATGCCAAAAGTCCTGGGTTTAAATCCCACTCGCTGGCAAGACTTTTATTTAATCTGTTACGAGATGGATCTTATGGGATCTAGGACCTTCCAAGGGCTCTCCTAGCTTGTATAAGTGGGTATCCAAAATAAGGAAAAATCTGGCGGTTGAGCGTGACCTAGGACAATCTCCTCCTGCACAACCGTTCTCCAAGGAACAGTGCATTCTCAACCATGCACTGAACCCCAGACTCTTCATGGGTTTTAGTGGTACTGTTTTTTTTTTACATTTATGGGTATCCAATAAAAATTTATTTAATAAGCTATGTTACAAGTTCACACGAGTCATTAATTTCACAGAACAAGCTAATAGAATGTCGCGCGAATTGAACATCCTCTTGAAGAGAAATGGGAGCAATGTATGTCACCGACAACACTCAGTTAACAGCTCTTCGCTTTCAATCGAACACGATTCCGCGGTCGTTTTCGACAAGTACAAAATTTGAATCCGATCTGATACAGTATACAGGACTTCAGGTCAATTTCTAGCAGGTTTAATAATTATAAAAGAAAAACACCTCAATCCCATTTAGGATAATGGCTGAGAACGAAGGTTGCTAAATTTAATTGACGGATAATGGTAAAAGTATAGTCGTTTACTTTCATGGGCTAGAATAAGTCCGCAAACGTTCATAGCCGTAGAAGGCTTGAGGCAAAACTACCGTTTTATAATTCCTTACAGTTAGATTGTTTTGCTACCCACCGATAGTACTCCAATAACAAATTCAAGAAGGCCAAGAGGCCATCTCCTTTTCAGATGCCTCGGAGGATTATCAAGAATTGAAGAGGTTGCTAGGTTTGAATCAAGTGGGTTTGAGTGGGAATGAAGTTTGTCTTGAAAGGACTTATATCGGGTTTAGGGCAAATTAACAAAAAATGGGACATTGACATCATAATGTGCGATTTTACTCCTAATAAAGTAAGTAGTATTGAGGATTTAGCGAAGGAATTTGGATTGTAAGGGTTGGGTAGAGGAGGAATTTGGATTGTAAGGGTTGGGTACGGGAGGAATTTGGATTGTAAGGGTTGGGTACGGGAGGAATTCGATGGCTTAGTGGAGCCCCATCTTCGTAAGTCCCAGTGGGTCTGATAGTATTCATGTATGTAAGTCTGGATGATGGTTTTTTTTTCTCTTCTTAATTTATTAAAAATTAGTCCAGTAAGATACATCATATTGTTAAGTAAGCCTTTTGCAATTAATTGGGAGCTTAGAGCGTTTGTCTAGGAAATGTCGTAGCTTGAAACGGCGAGTAGTTTCCTGTCCTTTCAGTGTAGTATGAGGAATCCAAGTTCTACGTTTGTCATTTCTTGCCTACAACTGCCGCCCTGTCCCTTAAGAGTAAAACGTACCGATCCTAAGGGACATTAACCTACCTGGTCAATGCTCCTTATCCTATTTCCTGAGGTGCTCCTAATACTCCATATAGTGTCACATAAAGCAGAAGTCATTGGTTTCGGCACATCGATAATATAAAAATCTAGTATTTCCTTTGAGACATCAAGAGGATGATGTCATAAGTTAGCTCCTCAGAGGAATCAATCAGCGATAACGGCGGAAGAACCGGTTTCTGAAACCAAGTGCAATTATCTCGAAGAATAAGAAACGACTGTTAAGAACTGAGAGTCCTTGCATCAGAAACTCTCTCCATCCCAGAACGGAATGTCGCTTGTTTTATTAACACACCTTACTCCTAATTATAAATACATTAACATTATAAACTCAAGGTCAGAAAGGAAGTTGATTAAAATAATAATGACAAATTGTTCTATACTTTTTTAATACTGAGCCTAAATATAGCTACAGACAAAAAAAAGCTGGCCGTCTATTTAACATTTACAGACGCTCTAACGTCCCAATTAATTACAAAAGACGATCATTATTAGATTTATTTAGACTTACGGAGTAGAGCTGTGGGGCTCCGCTAAGCCATGGAATTCCTATCGTATTCAACCTTACAATCCAAAATCCTTCGTAAAATCCTCAATGTTCCTTTCTTTGTTAGGAATAAAGTCATCCATAATGACAAATGTCCCATTTGTTACTGTTTTGGCCTGAATCCGATATCAATATTTTCGTGACAAACTATATTCCAACTCAAATCTACTAGTATCAGTCTTAGCAAACTCTTCAATTCCTGATAATCCTTAGACGCGTCCTAGAAGAAGATGGCCTCGGGACCTTATTATTTGAACTTGTTCTTATTCTTCTTATTTTAACTCTCACACTTCTTCCCTCTCACACTCAAATTCTCACTCTCACCTCACCCTCTCTCTCTCTCTAAATAACTCTCACCCTCTCTGTCTCCCTCTTTATCTCTCTTTCACTCACTAACTCTTACATTCTCTTTCTCCCTTCTGGTCGCCTGTAGTAATATGGCGATGGTAAATTATTTAATCACTCCGTATCACATAATAAACTGGTGTTTAGTGTGCAATAAAAATTTAGGTGTGAGATGGTGGTATAAAAGTACTAATGGAATCGAAGTTTTCATAAAGCAACAGCTGGACATGACATAGCATGTTTAAGGACTTTTTGTGCCAAAGTTGGTCGACTTCTACATCATTGGTCGTTAAGTGTTTCGGAAACAACAATGTAACGACGCATCAACGGTTTTACTTTCATGTGATCTCTGGTCAACTTGATACTAAAATGAACAAATATATTTTCAACAAACATATGAAATCTACGGTCACCTGCGGTCTAGTGATTAGCGTAACAAACTACTAAGCCCAAGATCGCGGGTACGTAGCTCGGCAGATGACCCTAGGATTTTTTTAAGGGAGTAAAAAATTCTTAGTTACGCCGTCCTTCGGAAGGGACGTTAAACGGGGGTCCCGAGCCTGTACGATGTCAGGTACTCGTTAAAAATCCATATCCTAATTAAACCTGGGTAGGCAAGATTTAGAGCTCCCACTGTAGCATCGTCCGATTAGCCATATCAGTATAAAGTGACGTTACATGAACAAACAAACAAACATATGAAAAGAGACAAGCATCCGATGTATATTATTTAACAAGAATTATTTTCATTTTTTTTTAAAGTTGTTTATATTGTTTATATTACAAGGGGACAGGGACCGCGTAGAGCGCTTGGTTGCTGTCCTGATGGTCCCTGGTAGCCAACTGTCAACCCTTGACACAATTAAAACCCTGAAGAAGACCAGTGGGTCGAAAGGTCAACTATTGTTATAAATTATTGTGTCGTAATTAATCCTTCATAAATGTGCAAAGTTTCAATTTAATTAAATGTTTTACAGTGGCCGAAAATGGAGTTCTTAGATTCCATTGCATAAATAATAAAGTAGAGGATGGAAATTGTTGGGGTGCAGTCAAAATATACACACAAATAAGTGGAAACTAATTTTTTATTTGTGCCTACGTTACTTTGTAGGTAATCTTCAGGGCCAATGGGAGTGGCTGCTCCGTGAAAAATGTATATATTTTGACTGTCCCTCCCAAAAATGTCCACCCTCTATTAGTTCTACCAGTCAACTATTTCCTTTCTAACAATAATATTAAAGCTTTATTGACATGATATTATGACAAAAGCCTCTCCCTTAGAAGGTAAAATAGATTTCCGCTCCAAAATATAATTTTACAGAATAGTATCTAACAATATAAAATAAAATAACCAACACTCATCAAAAACTACAAAAACACTCTTTTAAAACAAACATAAATAAATAACAAAACTAAATCTTTACCACTTTCATTATAAGATAAAATAGACAAAACTCATAATAAACTACAAAAACCAAACAAAAACTTTCTTTTATAATAAATAAATACTAAAACTATCTTTTTACCACTTTCAATACACAATAGAACCATTACATACATACGTAGCTGATAAAAACGTGTTGATAATAAGAGCCGTACTTACTTATGGCTTTATCTATCGAATAATTTTCTTTCAGTAATTACTTGGGTAACCTACTGTCCCTTACTGGAAGCCACTGCCCTTAACATAAAAGCCAGGTTTCTAATTGACCTGAAAAGTCCCGAAGTAACATAAAGGTAATACCACTCATCATCATTATAAGTTTCTAACTACTTCTGTCTGTCCCACAACTTCCAACTTGGTCTATCTCGCAGAGTGTGTGTGATTTAAGCGGGGGACCAGGTACAGATATAATGTCGATTAATTATTTTTATTAAGTGGTAGAGTAATAGACCAAAAAAAAGTTCCTAAAGCAAAGGGTGTATAGAGAATCGATTTGCCCAAGATCACGCTCAACAATGGGCTGCTTCCAATTAAGAGGACCAAGTTTACAGAGGCTGGGTGATCCCCAAGAGTGTCTGCAGATCCAACATGGTCTATATATGGTTGTTAAAAGATTAAATTATTTATCTGTAACATGCGGATTTTAACCCGAAAAATTAAGCACAGCAACTCAGCGCTTTAAGCACTTAGACATCTAAAAAAAATATGTAGACTCTCTAAACTGAAGGTTTACGTTTCAGAGACTGGTTCGAAATTCGTCCGGAGATTCTCAAAGTAAAAAAATTACCAGCTGTAAATAGTGAGGGGTCTGATGACCCTACTGGGGCTCGCCAAACTCTAAAGCGGTACCCTTACATGGAGAGGGGCAGCAGTTGAACCTGGTACTGACCAAACCACTCATCTGCACAACTGTTGGCTTAGAAACAGTTAGTCTTAAACATTGTCGTACCAATAAAAAGTTCTCCCTATATAAGAGAAGTTTCTTGAACTCTACCCGGACCATTTTCTTCCTCTCATAATTCTTAGCATTTACTGGACCCTGCATGGGTTGTATTGGTTTAAGTGTTGTTTTTTTTAATATTTGGCAATTTTTCTCCCAAAAAATCTTCAAATTATCATATTATTCTGTATGTTTCCGTAAATGGTTAATTTAGATAATATTACCTAGATAGAAAACATTAATCGTACATTAATCGATTTTTTTTTATCTATCGACTCTAACTTATTGAGCCCAAGAAGCTCTTCATGGTTTACAACGCCAAACCTTATCTTTCATGACAGACAATGAATAAACTAAACGAGCTGGGTTACGAAGTCCTCCCCCCCACCCCCCACTTTCTCCAGAGTTATCTCCAACAGATTTCCATCTGTTTAGAAATTTGGACAACTTCCCTAAGCGTAAAATTTTTGAAAATGATTCCCAAGTCAAAAACGCATTTTCAGAATTTATTTCATCCTAAAACCCTGAATTTCGCAGTTATGGGGCTGAAAATTGATAAAATTAAGCGGAAAATGTATAGAAAATGTGGGTAAATATTTTTATTTCATGAAGTTGTTTTATTAAATAACCTTAATTGAAAACGGGAATTTCATATGAAATGGTTTTATATTTTAATCACACACACCAGTGAAAGAAGGAAGAGAATATTTTGTTTTACGTTTAGCCAGTGATACTTATCAATCAGTCCAGTTATTAATAGATCACATAAAAATAAAAATAAAAATAAAAAAAAATGAGTTGACTATATAATGAACGAAATACTGCGTAGATCGTAGGGGCATGGTGCAGAGAATAGAGCCGTCGCACGAGCCTACAAAGGAAAGATTATGGTCACTGATATTCTTCTAATCTGTCTAATTCATATCAAATATGAATTAATAATTTTTAATCAGGACCTTGATATTTTTTTTATTCTGGTTTCGTTTCGATTTATAAATAGAACGGAAATTGTGGCTGAACTAGACAAACGCTCGATTTATTATATATATGTATATGTATAATATATATAAAAGTGGCAATTGATTTAAATTTAATTAATATTTATGTATTCATAAACAAGCTCTAAGCTCCCAATTAATTACAAGACTCAAGAGATTAATTACATAACTATCGAACTCCTCTCGTATTCAATCCTAACCATCCAAAATCCTTGGTTAAGAATAAAGTCATCGATAATGACCTCAATGTCCCATTTGTTGCTGATATGCCCCAATATAGCTTATTTTATTTTTTAAATTAATGTACTGTTTTTTTCATTAAAATTTATTTTATTTATTATTTAATTTTCATTTGGACCTGCGCCATTGCGCATCCAGTGTTTGATCAAAGAGTTATCATCTTTACTTATCTACAGGAACATCAAGTTTTGGAATGGAAATGCCAATAGTTGTAATTTTATTTATTTATAATAATATAACATATAAAATTATATAATTTATTTATAATATTATTTTAACTGATCAAGCACCAGAAAAGACTAAACAAAAATCAATTACTCATTCAGTTCCTAGGAAACGCCGATAAAATAATTATTAAATATTAATTTTTAAATTGGGAGGGGCACTGACCCTCTAAAATTACACTTAAAAAAAACCAACAAAAAACTGTACTACTGCAACCCAAGTAGGGTCTTTAGGTTCAGTACGTGGTAGAGACAGTACTGTTTCTTGGACAACGGTTGTGCAGGGAGGGAATTTGTCCTAAATCACGCTCAACCGCAAAGTTTTTCTTCCTATTTTAGATATTGATTTTAGGGTATTCCCCTAGGGTCCTAGATCCCATAGGATCCATCTGGCTTATAACCGATTAAATTAAAATATGCCGGCAGTGGGATTTGAATCCAGCGCTCTACCACTGAGCCACTCAGCTCCCCGAAGAACCCTTAATTCGGTGAAATCCTGTCGCGATTTCGGACATATAACTTACCTTCACAACCGTTGTTCTAGAAATTGTGAATTCTCTATCATGTACAGTACCCAACCATATAACCCTATATGGGTTTTAGTGGTGGAGGATAGATAAAAACAAGATGGGGTTTAGTCCGGTAGGTATTTCTAAATTAGAATTAAACATTGACTTTTTATTTTATAAATAAAATTTCCAAGGACTCGGATTTTACTGATGTTCTTTATTTAACAAACACCCACGACATGAACACAAAGAGTTTGTAAAGTATAGAGAAAATCAGCTTATTGTTTAATCTCCTATTAAATTTTAAATTTAAGAGTTGACAAAATAAACTTAAAGAAGAGGAATAAAGTGACAAAGAAGATCGCACAAGGAGGTCCAACCTAATTACTTTGCTCCACCATTTTCAACACACCTGAGCCTTCGCAAGCTTAATGTGTCTTTGAGTATCCTCAAACACCAATTAGTTCGATCGCTTGGTCAGGTCCAATTTATAACAGAGATTGAGTTTCTAAACAGTTGATAGGAATACAAATAGGAAATTTCTAAGTCGCTAAAGAGAAAAATGGCGTTTCTTCTTCGTAAAATTAATAAGAAACAGTACAGTCTCTACCATGTGCTGGACACCAAACCATTCACGAGTTGAAGTGCTGTACGTTTTTTCTCTCGAATACTATGAATATAACTGTACCCCTAAAGCCTTATTTTAAATAATATTAAAAAGAAAATGTAAATTTAGTTTTAGAACACTTTCGCATTGATATAGGCTGGACAAATTAACAAAATTATTCCATTCGAAAAGTCCATTAGAAGTCCTTTGAAAGAGGCACAACATAATTAATATAATTAGCAGATAAAGAGGACCGGAACGGAGTAAAAATGATTCCTTACTACTTCAGGAGGAGTCGAGTTGATAAAAATGAGCGGTAATTGTTCCGCAGGTTGTCGCTTCTAGTTGAGTCACAACTAGTTACAACTTTTCATTCATTTTCTTATTAATATTTTCCAAATATAGAAGTTATCATGAGCTTTAGTATGGAAAATATAGGAAATGTGTATACTTTGTATAGTAATCATTTTACCTAGAAATGAACGTTTCAACAAACATATATCAACTATACTACGAAATGTTAGTCGTCAATTTTATTTCTCAGTTGGCCTCTGACTTTGATAGAGTGCGGTTATACTGTGACGTGAAGAACTAAGTACATTTTACTAACTCTTCATAACTATATTTTGTTTGTTTTATTTATTTTTTTTCAATTATGTGTAATGGAACATAATTAATGATGAGGGACGATGAGGTAGGTGTTTCGCCATCCTTTTCTGAGACCGATGCTCCTAAACCAGATGACGAGTTTATGGACGATTCTACCTCAAAGAAACGTAATTTCGAAGGCTCTCCACTAAATCTATCCCCAGCTAAAAAAATTGGTAAATATTATCTAGAAATGCCGCCTACAACTGTAAGTAACAAATTTCAATTATTAAAAGAAATCAATCTTGAAGATCGAAATAATCCTACTTCAAACACAAACACGGTTACTGATACCCGTAACAATACAGTTAAGCCTGTTACAGCGATAATTCCGCCAATTTATTTACATAATGCAAATAACTATCAAGCATTGTTAAAGGACCTAAATGCACTATGTTTAAACCCTTTCACTACAAAATTAGTCGGTAAAGACACTAAAATTATGCTTTCATCTATCGAAGATTTCCGGAGAGTAACTAAATATTATGATAGTGAAAAAATTGAATATCATACTTATTCAGTGGAAAAAAATAAAGCTCTTAATGTAGTTATTAGAAAAGTCCCATATTCTATAACAGAAGAAGAACTAAAAGCAGAATTAAAATCTAAACATTTAGATGTTCTACATGTTGCGCGAATTCTTAATAAGGAAAAAAAACCCACACCTCTCTGCTCCGTCTCGCTAGTTAATAATGAAAAGGCCAAAGATATTTTTAATATGACTAATCTTTTTTCAGCTATAATATCTGTGGAACCAAAACATAAAAATCAAGATATACCCATGTGTACTAACTGTCAAAGATATGGTCACACAAAAAATTACTGTCATTTAGAACCTAGGTGTATTAAATGTAAGGAAAACCACCATTTTTCTAAATGCCCGTTAAAATTCACAGACAAACCTTACTGTGTTAATTGTAACCAAGGGCATGCTGCCAATTATAAAGGTTGCTCCTATTATCAAAATATTAAAAAAAAAATAATTAACTCACCTCCAGTCGAAAATATGAATAACACTGAAACTGTTGATAACCGCAAGCCAGCCAGGAGAACTACACCAAATTTGAAATATTCTTCCGTCCTAACGCCTGATCAAAAAAATGTTCAAGAAACTAACATAGAAAGTAACAGCACCGAAAACGTTTTATCAAAAATCATGAACATTATTATAGAGGCGATAAAACCTTACTTTTCACAAATAATTAGCCAGTTAAGTTCCCTTGTTACCACGTTATTTACAAATGGGCCGTAAAGTAAACAACAATCTATCTAATGTTACTAATTCCTACAAGACCAGCTATTATCATTATTTTTATTTGCTTTTTTGTCATCGTTTATCAAGACTACGCTCTCTACGCATTTATGGCTACTGAATTAAGAAAATTAATAATTTTAAACTGGAATGCTTATGGTATTTCCTCTCAAAAAACTGAATTCAAAATATTTCTAGAAACAAACTCTGTCGATATAGCATGCATTTCCGAAACTCATCTTTGCCGAACTGACAAATTTAACATACCTGGCTACAAAACTCTTCGGAACGACCGAGACAGTGTAACCGCCTCCGGCGGTGTGGCTCTCATAGTAAAAAACAACATCAGATTTTCAGAAAATGTTATTTGTGATGTGTCTAATATTGAAGCCATTTCAATTTGTTTAGATACATCTCCTGGTACCATTGTCACAGCTGTTTACAAGCCACCTAACAAAAACATCAGAGAAGAAGAAATTCTCGAGTTATTTAAACCAAATATACAAACAATAGTAATTGGTGATATGAATAGCAAACATATTTACTGGGGGTGCCGGAAAACGAATTCGAGCGGAAACAAATTGCTAGACATCTGCTCCAGGCAAAATATCCATATTATCGCTCCGAGTGAACCAACATTTTACAGAAGAGGTTGTTCACCCGATATCCTAGACTTAGTGTTAACTAAAAATATCAATCTACCGATAACAGTTCAAACATTATCCGCTCTTAACTCTGACCATATCCCCGTCTTAATTCATTTCAGCACCGAAATTCAACAAACTCCTACTCGAAACTCTCTTATTAAAGGAGTAATCGACTGGGATACCTATAAACACCTGATTTACCATAATGTTTGTCCCAAAAATCATTTCGCAAGCCCACAAGAAATCGATGAAAGCATAAACAAACTGCAGCAAACCATAGCTGAATGCTTAAAGCAGTCAACCACAAGAATATTTCGTACAAAAAGGATAACTCTCACAAGCAGTGTGCCTAGTTCCATTATTCTTAAAATAAAGGAAAAAAATAAAACAAGGAGGAGATGGATGCAAACCAGGAATCCTCAAGACAAAAGTAAATGGAACTTTCTAAAACGCGCCGTAAAAAAGGAGTTAGAGGAATTCACGATATCCAAGTACAAAAACTATGTTTCCAACCTGGACCCAAGAGACCAATCATTATGGAAAGCTACAAAACGCCTTTTAAATAAAAAAGTAAATATCCCTAGTCTAGTAATTAACGGAGGGTATATCACCAGCGACTTGGATAAAGCCGAAGCCTTTGCCGATTATTTCCAGCTAACATTTTCAAATTCACAAGCCGATAGAGTGCGGTCAGACGTTGAAATCGAAGAGTTTTTACGGTCACCTCTACCAACAGTACAACTGCCGGTGGAATTCACCACTCCTAAAGAAATCCAGTCACTAATTAGGAAGCTCAAAATTAGGAAAAGTCCCGGACACGACATGATACCAGCAATTGCAATAAAAAAGTTACCCAGGAAAGCAGTTGCTCTGATAACAGCAATTTTCAACAGCTGTTTAAGGATAGGATATTTTCCTGATACTTGGAAGAGAGCAGAAATGGTGGTTATAAACAAACCTGGCAAAAATGCCAAAGAATTAAGCAGCTACCGCCCCATTAGTCTACTGCCAATCGTAGGAAAACTGTTCGAATCAGTTATTAAAATGCGCCTCTCTACTTATCTTCAATCTATAGACATTATCCCAAACTTTCAGTTTGGTTTTCAACTCAACCATTCTACATCACACCAATTATCAAGATTATCAGAGTTCATAGTCAACGGATTTGAAATGAAAAAACACACGCTAGTTGCATTCCTAGACTTTAAACAAGCATTTGATAAAGTTTGGCACACCGGTCTCCTCTACAAACTCAAAAAATCAAATACTCCAAAATTCCTTCACGACATCATATGCTCGTTTCTGAACAATCGATCATATACAGTTAAAATTAACAACACTAACTCAACCATTAGACCGATCAGTGGCGGTACCCCACAGGGCTCAGTTCTCTCTCCGATCCTCTTCAACTTTTATGTTCATGACATCACACAGTCTCCACTTACCTCCATAGCTATGTTCGCTGACGACACAGCAGTATTCTCGCAGAGTGATGACATAATAATAGCCAGGAACACACTTCAAAGTCATCTAAATGAGTTGCAACAATACTTTTTAAAATGGAAATTTGACCTTAACGTTCAAAAATGCTGCGCAAAAATTTTCACCCTTAGACGCCCTTCAGACCCACCTGAGCTAGTGCTCAATGGCAGCAACCTCCCGTGGAATAAGGAAGCTGTAAAATATCTCGGAATTTATTTAGATCGTCACCTTACCTGGAACCAGCATATCAACACTAAATTAACACAGGCCTACGCAAGACTAGCTCTACTTTATCCCATAATTAATAGAAAATCCAGATTAAAACCAGAAACAGCCTTATTAATTTATAAAACCATAATTAGACCTCTACTAATGTACGGTTGTGAAGTGTGGGGTGCAGTGTCTACAACAAAGAAAAAAAAATTGCAAACTTTTCAAAATAAAATCCTACGGATCGCAGTAGACGCGCCTTGGTTTGTACGAAACAGTCAACTTCACCGAGAGCTAAACCTAGAGTCGATTGATGAATTTATTAAAAAACGTTACAGCAGATTTAAGACCGGATTACCAGCAGTCCAAGGAGCTGTAGCATTCAACATAGGCGAACCTATTTCATCCCCAAGACTAAAACCAAGACTCTTGAAAGATATTCTGATGTGATCTCAATAGATAACGTTTCTCACCAATCGCTTTAACAAAATGTAATACAATCCTGTTTTCTTTCAGTTTTCCGTTTTATAGTACTATAGTTCTGTTTATTATTACATTAATGTTATTTTTGTTTACTTATTTACATGCTTTATTTTCAAACTACTATTATTCTTTTATATGAAAAAACGCTATTATATATTTACATCTTCTCTGTAAATAATCTGATAATGTACAGTTAGGGGTGTCTCTTGCATGAGACGAAACCCACACTTTCACTAAGTGTTAAATCTTAAAATTTCATTATTAAAAAAACCATGTAAGGCTAGGAATAGCCGATCTGGAAATAAAGAGAATAAAAAAAAATTTTATTTCTATATGATATGATTACCGAAATCTATTCATTACCAATAATTACATCGTCTTTTCCATACTAAAGATCAAGATAACTTATATTTTTGGATAATAAAAAAAAAAAAATGCAATGAATAAACAGTTAAAACTTTTTTAACTCGACTCGAAGCGACAGCCTGCAGAACAGATACCGTAAATTTTTTAAATTGTAAAATATTTTACTTTAAAGGTGTACAAAACTTGAAAAATATATTGAATTTCCAAGTAGTGGTCTATTTTTGACTTAAATCCTACTTATAAGGCATTATTAACCCAAGATTTTATTTTTTTAACTGCATGCTCATAAATTATCACATTTTCAATATTTAATTATTCACGAAGGTTTGGGTTTTATCACCACGATTTTAACGACAGATGAAAATACTAAAAACTACTTAAATTAAAAAATATTAACTATAAATGATAAAATAAATACATAAATTTATTTATAAATTCATCGCAGATCTGTGTAATTATTCCGTAGGTTGCCGCTTCGAGTTGTGTCACAATAATTTCTAACTTTTCATTCGTTTACCTTTTAATATTTTCCAAAAATACAAGTTATCATGAGCTTTGGTATGGAAAAAATGATGTAATTATAGGGAGAGGAAATGTGTATACTTTGTATAGTAATCATTTTATCTAGAAATGAACGTTTCTACAAACATATATCATCTATACTTCGAAATGTAAGTTGACAATTCTATTTCTAGATGGTATGATTACCGAAATCTATTCATTACCAATAATTACATCGTCTTTTCTATACTAAAGATCAAGATAACTTTAATTTTTGGATAATAAAAAAAAATTGCAATGAATAAACAGTTAAAGCTTTTTGTAACTCGACTCGAAGTGACAACCTGCGGGACAGATACCAAATGAGCTATGAATTATATTGGGTATACTCTCTCTCATAAGTGTGCCTGTTTTTTTTTAACTTTATTTTAAAATAAGAGGTTCGACAAAAAAATTTTACTTTTTCTTCTGTGATCAGAAACAAGCTCGCGTTTTTTTAAACAAACCAATGAGGCGTTAAAGATCAAAAGTTAATAACTCCAAATTTCTAAAATTGATTTTGTCGCTAATTTAGTCAAGCAATGCTTTATATTCCCGAAACTTCAGGTTCAGAACCAGACTAAAACCATGAGAAATAAGACGGGACGTGTCGTGCAGGACAAAATTGCTTGAATAAACTAGCAACAAAAATGTGACAACATAACTTTACCACTACAACCCATAAAGGGTCTAGGGCAGTACGTAATACTAGAGACTATACTGTTTCTTGGACCACGGTTATGGACGAGCCCACTTTATAGATCCTGGGTGAGCCCCAGTAGGTCTCCAGATCCCAGAGGACCCATCGCCGGATGTTAATAAATAAAATAAAATATCTGTCACACCCAGATTTGAACCCGGAACACCTTCGGCACGCCAACTCAGCTACGACGCTCCCCAGTGAAAAATATCTTGAAATTTTGGAGTCAGTAGCTTTTGATTCTTAACGCCTCGAATATTCTATTTATATAAATAAACTTAGTGCGTCCAAGATAATTATTAATTATTTAAGAATTTATTATAAATTATTATTTAGTTAAAACAATTAGTTTGGAATTAAATTGGAAATTAATTCTTATTTCAAGTAATTTAATCTTAAAAAACCCATACCACTACAATACATAAATGTTCTTGGGTCCAGTACATAGTAGAGGCTGTACTGCTTCTAGGACAACGTTTGTACTGGGAAGAGATTTTTCCTAGATCACGCTCAACCACCAGGTTTTCCTCCAATTGAAGATCCATCCTCGGCTGTTATCTATAACTGTCGGATTTGAACCCGAGACCTTCGTCAAGGCAATTCAGCAAAAAATATTAAGAAGTTTAATTTTGATCTATCCGCTTTTGAACGTCTCAAACATGGAGTGTGTCCAAGCAAAATTACCTATTTAGATGGAGTAATTAATTTTGAATTAAATTCCAAATGAATTCTTATTTCAAGTAATTGACTCTTACTTGTTGAAATATCAGTAATTAATTCCTGATTATCATAACCAAGTAAGGCAACATGGCTTCAAATGAAAACTTCAGATAGATTAGAAGCTGATAATCAAAAATCTGTCCCAAATCCTAAACATCCTTTCTACAAGATACAAATTTATTGTTAATACACTTAACTAATAGTGGCTCAATAGGAGTGCAAAAAAAAAAAATTTGAAGAATAAAAGAGGGACCGTAACAGATACAACACACTTCTTCCGAAAATTATTTCTCCCGGCTTTATTCAAAATTATTTTTCAACAAACTATTCCATATTTTCACATCTCTTATCAATCTATCCATAGGTCGGTGTTCTCAAAACTCCTTGACGATATTTAAAACGATTTATAAATTGATTATTTTGTCAAGTAATTTACTCTTACTGGATGAAATCCAACTTCCTGAATTATTCTATCATGTTCATAACCTATATGAAAACTTCGGATAGATTACATGCTGACAACCAAAAATGTATCCCAAATCCTAAAAATCCTTTCTAGAAGATGCAAATATTCAACTAAACAGAATGACAAGAATTAATGAATCGCCAGAAAATGGGAAACGAAAAGGCGCTTATCCCTCAGAGGACAATGAATATTCAAAATGGCCATCATACATAACGGAGAGAGGTTATGCAATGGAGATGAACCAGTTTGCATTCATCAAATAAATCACAGGATAGAATAGTGGATTAAGACGTTCACGTCCGAAAAGTTGATGAAACGGGACGACAAATGAAGGAAGAAGAGTCGTAGAAACCAGGATGGACTGGATGAAGGAATGGTCCGGATTTCTTGCATCAGCTCGTCAGGAACGGTAATCGCGGAGAAAGGATAATTACTGGCCACGACCTTAAGTGAGGTATCCTTTTCATTATATCCTACCTCGAGCCTCCTAACTGTTGTGAAAACTATCTTCCGTCCAATTTATCCGATCTCTCTGCCTCGAAAGTAATATATATTATTGTCATAATTGCACTTTTTTAAAACAATATATGTAAAACAATATAGAACTAGATTTCAGTACACTTTGTGCCTCATACCTTGGAGGAATGTCCTAGTAGTGATAATCACTTCAGTAGTAATAGATGCCAGACTTTTAAGGCATAGATTGATAGTAATAACAAGGCTTAGCGAACCCGAAGGCTCGATGCCGATATCAGCAATCTCAGCTTACAAACTTCTGTCCACGGACGAATACCCAAAACCAAATCTGCCAGATCACTCTTAACCCAATCATCCCTCCTAACCCTCGGTATACCCCAGTACAGTGCTTATTAACATCTTAGGAATTTGTTCATTACTTTACAGGTCCATATTAATCTTCGTGAAGCTATCACTTGAATAATAATTACTGGATGCATGCTTCGAAATTCCGTGTCATGCAATCTCCTATATTCCCCAGGGGTTTCATCCTTTTTTTGGACGGAACATTTTACGTAACACCTTATTTTCGAATACCTTAAGACGTTGTTCATCCCTTTAGCGTTAGCGGTCACGTTTCACATCCGTAAAAAAGAGTTGGAAGGATGATTGCTATATAAATTCTCATTTTTAGATTTCAGGATAAAATACGGAACCTTACTAATGTTGAGACCGAATAATAACAAGCATTTTCCGTCTTTAGTCGCGCCTTTATTTCCTCTTGAATTTCGTTGTTTCCAGTAACCATAGACCCAAAGTACTTAAACTTCTCTACAAGTTCAAACTTATTCCCTCCTAAAATAATATCTCTAAAATCTCCCCTTTTTCTGCAACTGACCATATACTGAGTCTTATCTAAATTTACCCCTAGCCCTATTTCCTTACCTGCATTCATCAACGATTCTGTATTTAGCTTGATAGTTTCCGCCTCTTCACCCAACATTACCAAATCGTCCGCAAACCCAAGCACGGATATTTTACTATCCATATTAAAATTCATACCTTTTTCGTTGTGTATTACTTTTTTAATAACGTACTCGATTGTTAAATTTGATAGTACAGGTGAAAGCGAACCTTGTTTTAAACCTGAGCGAACCTCGAACTTCAAATCAGTACCTTATACATTATTTGACGGTATATGGAACCATAAGCTTTTTTAAAATCAGTATAAAGCTGATGAACGACTTCGGATAATGAACAATACGTAACTTATAACTTAAAATTCATTATGATACAAATATTATTCTTTTATTTTTAAATACTTTCGTTTTGAACAGAAAAGATTTGTCCTGGCCGGAATCTTTTCTCTTCTCAAATCTTTTCTCATCAAAACAAAAATATTTAAAATAATCACCATAAAAATAACAATTAATAAAAATAAATAATTTGTTAATGTTATATCGGGGCCTTGACAGTAAAGCATCAAGCAAATTTTATCTGCATAAAATTTGTTCTCCCCGATTTGCAGGAATATGAAATGTTCAATAACTTAATTAATAGTATCTGAGAATGTCTCTAGGCCATTGTCTTCTTAATCTTCTCATCGGAAGTCCAACGGTAACAGAGGGAAGGAAAGAAAGAACAATGCCGTGTTGTGTATTTGCTGTGAAATATGGTGGAATGTTTATGTCGTTGTTATGATGTGATTCGAAATTAAATAAGGATCATTGACAATTTTCTCAGAGTTTTGTATTCTGTGTCTCGCTGAAACCCAAAGTGCGGCTCCATGTGTCCGAATGTGTCTTAATAGTGATGCAGATAAGTCGCTTGGTTCGTAAAAATAGAAGATCTGTAGTTCAGAAGATGTGATTTTTGTAGGATCTTTTCAGTTCTTGTATTTTTAATTCGGAATGTATGTTCCATGTAAGTCTTCTGTCCAAATATAGTCCGAGACAACTTACATAAGAAGTTTTAAGAAGTTACATGTGCATAGTGAATTTTGATTGCTTGATACGGGGCTTTAATATTTCCATTTACTATTTTTTCATAACCCTCTGTTTAACCCATATACGAGTGTATAAATAAAATATAAATATGATGAAATAAATAATGAATAAAAAATAAATAAAATTAAAATAATAAAAAACAGTCATTATCCTCAAGAATTCTCACTATGAAGAAGAATGGCCTGAAAGAAAATTTGGAGATAAAAGAAAGAAAATTTTAGTTCCAATCGAAGACCAATCTGAATATAGGCGATGACAGAAATTCATACTTTTGACGACCCTATGTTTAGGAAAAGAACACCAAACCGACATGATTCGAATAGGTGGAAAAATACATTAGTATTCTAGTTATTAGTAGTCCAGGAGATGGATATTAATTATGAGAACATACAACAGTATCAGGATGAAACTAAATGCTCACCAAGGTTTCGAGAAAAACCCCAAACCTAAAGACGGGAAAGAAATGGACGGTAAAAAGAAAGGAGAAACACCGGCAACGTATGAAAGGGCGCTGGGCAAAGATCAATGCTTAGAGAGGACGGTTGAAATGGCGGTAGACCGATACGAAAAACGTACAAAACTAATAACAAATCGTTAGGGTTTCTCCCAAAAATATACCCAATATATATGGGGCAGAGTGAGTCCTAGGAGAGTCGGTAGATTCCACGAGTTTTTAGCTATGAGGGCAATCTTACGCCTCAGAAATGATTTGCCCTTAAAATCAAACAACTATCGTCCGGGATTGTCAAATGATTATTGATCTCTGATAATATAAGAATCCTGTAAACACAACCATACTTCAACGAATATCCAATTAATATCAACCTAGAGACATCGTAGTTTGCTAAATCAATAAGAGTGAAGACCAATTATCTAAAAAATGACACAAAGAACAGGTCATAGGACCCTTAAATTGTTTGGACCAATAAGAAGGTAAACAATTTATTGACTCAACCAACCTACAAGATTTAACTACAGAATAACTGACAAGTAATCACCTTGGCCTCCACAACAATTCTTGTGGACCGATCTCTCGCTGCTCTTCGATGTTCTTCCCAGGAGCTGCTTCCACATCGTCCAGCCATCGCATTCTAGGCCTTCCTCTTCCTCTTTCTCCGTCTGGACGTCCCTCCAGAATCAGCTTTGGGAGCCTTTTTTGTCCATTCTGTGAACGTGCCCCAACCATCTCAATCTTGATTTTTTAATACAAGAAACTATGTAAGGTTCTCCATATAGGTCCTTAAGTTCTTGGTTCCTTTTCGTGCGGAACCAATTTCCTTCCTTGGTTGGGCCATACACTCTTCTAAGAATCTTTCTCTCTCATGTATTCAATAATCTCTCATGCTGTTTGGTTAGAGTCCACGCCCCCCTATCATAGGCAACGACAGGACGAAGTATCGTCTTATATACCCTTATTTTGAGACTACGTGGTAAAGCTCTATTTGGGAACACGTTTCTGAGGGACCAATAGCATCTGTTACCGTTTCCTATCATGTCCTTTATTTCATGTTCTAGTCTGTTAACTGACAAGTAATAGTTCCTATTATTTATAATTAAGGTTTTATTGTTTTTATACCTTCCGACGAATTCTAACATTATTAATCGAGGTTTTCGCAAAATAGGAAACTAGGAAAAAAATAGGAACTTTATGTTTTTCTCTTGTAATAACCAAAGGGTGCATTGAATAAAAAACACATAAACGCCAGTCTTAGCATGTAATTATTTAATCTATTAACAGCCAAGGATGGACCCTATGGGATCTACAGACACTCCTTGGGATATACCCTAAGTGGGTACCCTAAACGGGGGAAAACCTATCGGTTGAACGTTATCTCCGGCAAATCCCCTCCTCGCACAAACATTGTCTTATAAACAGTGCAGTATCTACAATGCACTAAACCTAAAAGCTTCAAGAGTTGAATTAGTAAATTAGAGTTGTTTTTGTTTTCTGACGTCAAATGAGTACAATAGTGTGATTCTTCGGTGTGATGGAACAAAAAAACCAAAAAAAAAAACCCGGTTAGATGTTATGATTTTATAAAACATAACCAAGTACAAATCAGAGACAACTGCAACAGATAAAAGGAATTAAATAAAGTTGATGCGTGACCGTAAGTGGGCAAGACAAAATAGTATTGGGGTATAGTATACACGATCAATATTACTGACAGTATTGGAATGACGGAAATACTGAGGAATCACCCTTCAGTATTTTTACACCATACACGATCAATATTACTGTCAGTATTTAACTCATTTTCCATATTTTGATGTAGTGTCGACTCAGGGCTATATTTTTGATTTTATCTTCATTACAATGTTTAGTATTATAATTATCTACTTTCTTTTTATGTATGTTTACTATTCTGTTGTTTTTACTTATTATTATTTTTGTAAAACATTCTAACCAAACTCTCTCTGTATTTTACTAATGTAAAAATCAGAAATAAAAAAATTAAAAAACTCAGTTCACAGTTAGCTCACGATAAGAACAGTCATATTTTTCTCACGCAGATTTATACCTACATTTTTAATGTATAGAGCGTGTTTAGCAATTGTGATCGCCATGGCATTGGAAACAAAAAGGGAGAAGGGGATTGTGGGTGAAGGATTGGCTATTGGACAGGGATAAGTTCACCCATTTAAACTTTATCAACGTCATTTCAGTAAAGGAACAATCAGATTACTATAATTATTTTCGGATGAATGAATGCACATTCAATAATTTATTAAATATAGTTTCTCCTCATATAAACAACAAGATACAAATAAGGGAAAGTATATGCCCAAAACAGCGGTTGGGAGTTACCCTACGCTATTTAGCAACAGGCCGAAATTTTGAGTACTTATAGTTTTCAACGCTAATTTCTCCATCAGCCGGATTGTGAAACCTGTGATGCTCTCATTTAGACACTAGGAAAAATATAATTGTTTTCCATATAAAATACACAATTTTACGTATAAAATTAAGTTCCATCCTATTGTTATAAGAAAAAAATGAAGTTTTTAAACATTACATAAATCATTTATAACTTTTGAAAAATGTGGCTATGTTTTCATTATTGCATCGGAAATTAGTCGATGCGTCGCACTCAACAGCTACAAAATACTGAGGAATGAAAGAAACTGGTATTCACGGTCAGTAATACTGTCAGTATCCCCTCCCCTACGCCTGGTTGAACTGAGGAATGATGGAGTGAACCATCACTCATCAATACCCTACTTCAGTACATCAGTATTGCCCTTAAACAATCAGTATTACTGACAGTATCTGACTATACTGTCAGTAATACTGATCGTGTGTATGTTTTGAGTATGAGGTATGGTCAATTCCGATACCGCTGCAAAAAGACTATTCTCCATCAACTACTTCCTAAACCCATACCCGTTAGGAGACTTTTAGCGCAATCCTCCCACCTACGTCTCGGTCTACTCTACCAGTCGTCTCAGTCTTCACAAACTTTTAGTATGGGGTCGTAATGGATGAAATGTTAGTTTCGTTTATTTACAGTTTTATTTTCATTAGTGATTAGATTATTTGTACACAAACAATTACGTTATGTATACCGTTTGAAAGATCATTTAATCCTTTTTCATAATCCGTCTTACTTTTCTTTTTGAAAGCGAAGCAACCAATAAAATTATGTCTAAAATTATTCGTATAATTTTTCTCTACGTATTTAAACTTGGCCATAGCGTCACAGGGGCGTTCCGGAACATTAATATTGTTTAACTCGTACAGTGAGCGAAAGAACAATCTTCCGTTGGTTTGAAAAATTTTGGTCTAGGGATTATGAGCTTACCAACAATGAACGTGGTAGGCCGAAGACTAAGTTGGACAACGAAAAGTTGAAAGAGCTGGTCGAAGCGGGCCCTTCCAAAAGCAATCGTTAAGTAAGTTCACAACTTGGAGCAAGTGCCATGACTGTTCCCAGGCACCTGAAGAAGCTTGGTAAGACAAAAGAGCTGGAAATATGGGCACCCCATGAATTAAGCAGCAGTTGACCCGATTTTTTTTTTTCAGGAGCTGAGAGGTCCTTCTTCACCGACCATATTCTCCGGACCTTTCTCCAACTGATTTTTACTTTTTCCGTTGTTTGGATAATTTTTTTAGAAATACAAATTTTGACAACGAAAATGCCCTGAAATCGGTCTTCCAAGAACTTCACCTAATTTCTACAGAGCGGGGATAGAAATGTTCGTTTCACTTTGGGAGAAGTGCATTGAAAGTGAAGGATCCTATTTTGATTAATAAAAGTATTTATACAAAAAACTTCATTTGTTTCTTCTGGTTTAGACCGTGTCGGTGAATTTTCTGCCAACGTTTCGCCAGACATGCTGCTGACTTCCTCAAGGCTTAATTGAGACTGAACCTCGTCAGTCTCAATTAAGCCTAGAGGAAGTCAGCAGCATGTCTGGCGAAACGTTGGCAGAAAATTCACCGACACGGTCTAAACCAGAAGAAACAAATGAAGTTTTTTGTATAAATAGTGGCCGTGGAAACTTGAAAGAGTATTTAATAAAAGTATTGTTTAATAATTTAAATTTACACGTTCACTAACATTTCATATGTTACAACCCAATAATTCGTTACTAAGCCCCAAAACTTTACAAGCCATCTAAATCTTCGAGTTAAAATCACTTTAACTAAATAATGAGTGCATGCTCTATATTTCCACATAATATCCTAAATTTTCCAGTGGTCTCATCCTTATTCGGAAGGAATATTCTATGAAATACCTCATTTTCGAATACCATAAAAACTTGTTCATCCTTCAAAATTAGCTACTACGTTTCACCTCCTAAAAACAGTTGGAAAATAATAGTTTTCTAAATCATAGTAAACAGACACCGTTTCACACCTGCGTACGTGTAATTTGTTTCGAAGAGAGCAAACGTAATATATCTCAAATGGCCCTTTATCTATAGAAGCATTTGTTGTCTTAGCAATAAATTCTCTTACAAATCCTGTCGAAAAAATATATATACAGCGTACACACACAGTTGATCCAGGGCTGTAGAGAGAAATAAATAAACTCATTTTATTTTACTTACTAATATTATAATATACATAATAAAATTATAATGAATAAAGCTATGAATTATAATTGTCCATAATTGTTAAATCTATTTTATAACTGTATTTCTCGATAGGGTTAACCGCGTCTATCTCAAGGACGGATTCTGGTCTAACTGTACTAAGCCTGAGCAGAGGGGAAACTGGGAAAAACCAGTGGTCTCACCCTTTTTCGGAAGGAATATTCTATGAAATACCTTATTTTCAAATACCATAAAAACTTTTTCATCCTTAAAAATTAGCTACTACGTTTCACCTCCTAAAAACAGTTGGAAAATAATAGTTTTCTAAATCATAGTAAACAGACATATAAATAAACAATACCTCCCACTACTTCACTTTTTATTAATATTTAACTGATATAAATACCAAAATAAATAAAAATTCGGTTAATTCAAAGTGTGCCAAAGAAGCATCAAAGTGCCTGAGGCGACCTTCAACCAAGAAGAGGCGTGACAAAATTACCGAAGGCTACACCCTAAAACTTGAGGCCTTATTCGTAATCCTCTAACTGCGCTAAAACAACGGGGCAGAATTTTAACTTCTGGGATGGCACTGCCAGATAAAAACAAAACTTGGAAGATTATGGAGGCTTAGATCAAAAATCTAAAAGAAAGCCAAAATAGTTTGAGAATAATAACTTATCGAATATTCCACTCCTAACATCCACGTTAACACGTTTATTGTTGTTTAACGTCACTTACTGCTATGGATAATCTGAAGGTTTTACAGCGGCAGACCTAAATTTTACCTAACAACGTATAATAAGCATATGGATCTTTAACGAGTTTGTATATTCATTTTACGTCACTATGGCTGCTATGGCTAATCGGACTACAGTGGGGCTCCTAAATTTTTTCCTATCCAGATATAATTAGGATAGGGATCTTCAAGGAGTACCTGACACCTTACAGGCTCGGGACAGGCTAGGTCCCTTCCGAAGAACGGCATAACTAAGGATTTTCTACTCCCATTAAAAAATTCTGAGGCTACGAACCCTTGTATATTCAGCCCTGAAGAATATTTGAACCGAGGGTCGAAACGTAGGTTTCTAATAACAATATTCATTATAATTGTTGCCTCCATTTTTTTAGAGGACGTAGCAGACGTATCGATCGCAAAAATAAAATAACGTATTTGTCGTGCGTGATATCGACATGGGACATTATTAGCCGACTTGACAGACTCGATCAATCAAAGAAGGTCTCAGAAATAGCCCTTTCAGTTTTTTCCCGGAGTCTCATCCGTCATTCCACCATTACCATAAGGGCCCAAAAAAGGTATAATTTCTATATGAGCCAGGATAGGATAAATATAGAGCAATAGTGCTAAAAGTTATTATTAAAAAAAAAATAACCCATGGTGGAGCTTGGGTTCTGTAGATGGTAGAGTCGGAAAACGGTTGTGCAGGGTGGGGATTTGTCCGAGATCAGGCTCAACCGCCATGTTTTCCCCTACAAAAGGTGCCCACTTGATAGGTGGGTAAGCCCCACAAGGGAATCCAGATCCCACGGGATCCACCACCGGCTGTTAATAGACCAAATAAATTATTTAAAACAGCCGGATTTAAACCAGGTACTTTCATCACCACAACTCAGCGCTCCACCATTGAGCATCTCCGCTCCCTATACACACATATCTATATTAGAAGTTATTAATATATTTTTTTAAAGAAAATCCAAAGGAACATATCTAAAAGAAATAACTAAGAAAACCATTTTCTATTCAGGATCTATCCCTAACTGAAATTATTCATTCAACCAAATCTGCCACAGCCAGATTTGAACCCGGAACCTTCAACGTAAAAATCCACAAGAACATAATAAGCCCTCTCTGGAGCTCTCTCTGGATCCATCCCTAGCTGTTAACAGATTAAATAAATTATCTACAAAAGCCGGATTCATACTAGTGACCTTCCGCAGGACTACTCAGCGCTGTACTACTGATCCACTCCGCTCCCTAATTAAAAAAAAAAAGTATTTAATATGTTTTAATATGTTTTAATATATGTTAGTCTATAATTATGGCAGTAGTGTTGTTGTTATAACCTACACTACTGGCACCATAACCTACACTAATGGCACAACCTAAGGATTTTTTTAACGGGAGTAAAAAATCCTTAGTTGTGGCGTCCTTCAGATGGGACGTAAAAGTCCTGGGGCTATATTATGTTCGGAATGTATATTCGTTAAAGATCCATATCCTAATTAAACCAGGAAAAGCAAAATTTAGTCATAGCAGTACAAAGTGACTGTAAACGATTTAAACAAACAATCATAGCAGTGTACCTTGCAAAACTCATTAGTAGGTTTCATTATTATATTTATTTTTTTTAAATCCTAAACACGTTATTTAACGAATTTTGTTTAACGAAAACACGATTTTTTTTGGGAAGTAATTTCGGAGTGCAAACAAAAACAAGTTTTTATCATTTAAAAGTAGATTAGTCACAATAAAAAAAAAGTAGTTATATCACTATAAAAAAGTGTTCCGGAGATGCAACACTTCATAATTGCTAATTATTTCGGTAAAGTGATTTTTTACAGGTGCATTTGTATAATTGTGAATATTTAGGATTTTTTTATCACTATTGATAGTGATAGATTCACTACCATTATAATGGGCTAATATGTGCAGTTACTCTCCAATAATATTTACATTGTCTTTTTACTAGCAAAGAGTTATAAACTGCTTATTAAAGTGTATTGTACTATAGTGTGCAATGTACATATAAAACAGAATGAAGATGTTCAACTTTAGATATCACCAAGGTATAAGATCTAATATAATTTAAACTATTGTAATTATGAATTAGACAACAAAAATTTATAAAATATTTAAAATTTTTATTTATTTTTTTATTTTGGAGGGGGGAGGGGAACATTAAACTTTTTATTTTATTTCGGTATATATAAGTTTTAGGGTGTAGCCTTCGGTAATTTTGTCACGCCTCTTCTTGGTTGAAGGTCGACTCAGGCACTTTGATGCTTCTTTGGCACACTTTGAATTAACCGAATTTTTATTTATTTCGGTATTTATATCAGTTAAATATTAATAAAAAGCGAAGTAGTGGGAGGTCTTGTTTATTAAATGTCTGTTTACTACGATTTAGAAAACTATTATTTTCCAACTGTTTTTAGGAGGTGAAACGTAGTAGCTAATTTTTAAGGATGAAAAAGTTTTTATGGTATTTGAAAATAAGGTATTTCATAGAATATTCCTTCCGAAAAAGGGTGAGACCACTGGTTTTTCCCAGTTTCCCCTCTGCTCAGGCTTAGTACAGTTAGACCAGAATCCGTCCTTGAGATAGACGCGGTTAACCCTATCGAGAAATACAGTTATAAAATAGATTTAACAATTATGGACAATTATAATTCATAGCTTTATTCATTATAATTTTATTATGTATATTATAATATTAGTAAGTAAAATAAAATGAGTTTATTTATTTCTCTCTACAGCCCTGGATCAACTGTGTGTGTACGCTGTATATATATTTTTTCGACAGGATTTGTAAGAGAATTTATTGCTAAGACAACAAATGCTTCTATAGATAAAGGGCCATTTGAGATATATTACGTTTGCTCTCTTCGAAACAAATTACACGTACGCAGGTGTGAAACGAAAAATCTCATTGGAGGCGAACCTATAGTAACAAATCATCCTGTTTGTTATCAAGTAAAACAATAAAAAATGTTACTACATTTGACTCTTTTAAGATGTTTAATATATGTTTACGTATTCGTGATTCTCGTGTTCCAGTCAGTTATTAAACATCTTTTGGCGACGTTTCGAAACTAGGTTAGTCTCACTCATGCCCTAACAGTGAAAAAATTAGCGATTTAGTGAATACATTAAATAATAATAATAAGAATAATAGCTCACTAATTCAAGGATGGATTCTGGTCTAACTGCACTAAACCTGAGCAAAGGGGCTCAACCATCAATTATTTCAGACAACGGACTGGAAGACAAAATCTTTACATGGGAGGTTCTATCACAAATTGAACGATAGCTCCATTGACAAGGAGATGTCAGTTGACTGGCTAAAGGCTGGAAAGATATTCTCCAAGAACCGAGGGTTTGTTATCGCCATTCAAGACCAAGTTATCGCCACCAGATCATACAGAAACATGCTCTAAACGACGCATCAACACCGGATAAATGTCGACTATGCTCGGCAACGCTGGAATCAATCCAACATATCACTGGAGGATGCGGGGTTTTGGCTGGTACAGAGTATCTCCAGACCCATAACAATGTGGCGAAAATTTTGCATCAAGCCCTGGCGGTAAAATACCACCTATGTTTAATGCACAGCGACTCCTTGCTCCTTGCTCTCCTCTACCCCATTGCCACAGGGGCAGTGCCCTCTATAATCCCCCCCTAGAGCGACTGTTGGTTGAGAAGGGCCCGAGTTGGATCTAGACGTTTGGTTGATGAACATGTGTTCCGGCAACATGGAGTAGAGCAACAAAGGAGAGCCGACAGAGCGGGGAGGATGCGGAGTCCAGCAGCCAGTTAGAGGCCCAACATGCACAGCCACAGAGAAGAACACAAGCCATTCGTTATTTTCTTGTATTCATGTATATCAAAATGTATTTATTCCATTTCATCTTTATACAGTCCACTTAAATCATACCAGAGGTACCATATCCCGATAGGGTAAACCCCTTCTAAATTAAACATCTTCTCAAAATAATCTTCTAAATTAAAAACTTCTCAAACGTAAACAACCTACTCGATAATAAGACGCCATATTACAAGTATCATCCCAATAGATTTCTACAAAAAAGTCTCCTATAAGGTAAGCTATATTGGGATGAATCCATTATAACAGATCATACTGTGCGTCATAATAAACCAGACATCCTCCTTCTAAATAAGAGAGATAGAAAAGCAACTATTATTGACATTGCGATCCCTAATGACAATAATGTCAGTTCTTCTGTGGGAGAAAAACTTCGAAATTATCAGGAACTGGCTGGTGAAATAAAAGAGCTCTACCAAATGTAAAGCGTGGTGTTAACACCAATTATAATTCCCACGAATGGATTGGTTCCTAAATCCACGGTGGAGGGCGTAGAGAATCTGGGGCTTCCGCTTGAGGTTCTAAAAGAGGCTCAACAGGCAGTTCTCCTTGACACAGCTAGAATCGTCAGGAAATTTCTGAACGTTTAATGTAGAAAAATAAAAAAATAATAACTGCTGATGATTGAACTTGTCCCCCATCTCTGTTTTGAACGCGCAAATGCGAGAAAAAATAGAGAATAATAATAAAAATATTTATTTGAGAAATCATACAAATGCCATTTGGCACACATTGTATTTTTGATCTTCTTTTGAAAACCACCCCTAAAGGATTATCGTGGAAGTGTGTATGGAGAAACCTCCCATTGAAGGCATTCCTAGCGCGGTTCATCTCGCTGTAGTAGTTCCTTGCTCCAGAGACGTTTCAGCCTCCATGTCGGATTCCGGATGTGTCTATCAGTAATGATTGTACCAGTGAGTTTGGGTGTCCAGCAAGTGAGTCCTGATTAATACATTAAATATCACTCTAACATAAATATAAATTGGTACGTGTAAGATGTTAACACATAAATATTTTATGTATTTATATGTAATAATTGGATGTTCAGTGTCTTAATTTCTTGTTATATAAATTTAATTAATTCGTAATGAAATAATAATAGAAATAAATCTATTTTGATTCAACAGTCGAATAAAACTGCTGTTCCTAAAAATACATTACTTACTCATTGATCACTCCTACTCTAATTGCATATACTAATTACTCTTACAATAATTACATTTTATGAAGTATTGGAAGGTAATTGACTGATTGATGATTTAGTATCGATTCTTCAATAACTTGTAAGTACCACTTGCCTAATTAACACCTTAAACGTGTCAATTTATATTTATTTTAGTTTGTTATTTATTGTATTCACTAAAAGCTCATTTTTTCAATACTAGGCTGTGAGTATGAGACCAAGCTAGTCTCGAAACGTCGCCAAAAGAAGTTTATTAACTGACCGGAACTCGAGAATCACGAATATATATTTTCTATAACAGTAGAAACCGATATATAATTGATAAATAATATATAATATTTGATATGTGAAACTATTATTTTTTAGAATAAAATGAACAAAAAAATAAGATACTTTTTAACCAAAATACCACCCACACCAACAAATAGATATTCTACTCCCACCCTCTCACACAAAGAAGCCATTAGCCCTAAAAAACCTAATGTGAGTTCCAATACTTCGATAGGCCAGTAACCCTTGTAAAGCTCCAAGAGAAACCCACTATCTTCTAAAATAAACAAAAAAACCTAAAGAATAAAATTACTTTGAAGAATTATTGTTTAATTTATATATATATATATATATATATATATTTACAACTGTAACAACAATACAGCGAGTAAATATAATGAATGATACGTAATTACATGGTTAAAGGCAAGTAAAGAAACTACCCAGTGATTAACTCGTGTAACAAGCAAATAGATAGCAAGTTCAACTTAGAAGGTCACGAGTCCATTTTCTTTTCAAGATCCCTCGGAGGATTTTCGGGAACTAAAGAAGTAGCTAGGTTTGAAACCAGTGGGTTTGAGTGGGAATAAAAGTTTGTCATGAAAGTATTGATATCGGGTTCGGGAAAAATCAGCAAAAAACGGGACATTGAGATCATTATGGATGACTGGGACTTTGGATTGTCAGGATTGGATACGAGAGAAATTCTAGCCCCTAGGCTCCTCTCCGTAAGACCAAATAGGTATTTTGTTATTAATTAATTTATTAATAGTGTTTTGTAATTAATTTAGCTTTGTAATTAAGAAATATTATAGTCTCAACCATCTACTGAACGCAAGACTCTCTAAAAGTTTTACAGGTTTTCTGCTCTTAATACAATTTCTCTATTAAATAATTTTCGAATTTAAAAAAATACAATCCATTCCAAATCCCACAGTATCTGAAGTTCCTCTTGTGGCTCACCCGGTATCTATAATGAATCTATGTAACCTTGATTGAGGGAAAAACTAGCGGTTTTAATAAAGGCAAAAAAGTACAGTATTAACCATGCACCGCAACCAAAACTCGTACAGGTAAAGATTTGAAATTGTACCAAATGCCACAATTTCTCAAATATATGAAGCCAATCTTTGCATTCCAGCATTGCAGAAAGCTAACATTTAAAAAGTATGTCACAGCCTTTTTTTTTTCAACCTTCTAATTGACTATCACCATCTCAATATTCACACTTTACAGTTTAATATCAAAATGTTATCAAATGACGTAAAACAATTCATAATATTTTGACGAATTTTAAAATTATATAATCTTAGAAACCCAGCTCCTATTATTGGAGATATTGGTAAAAATAACCGTTGCGTATGACGATAAAAAAAGTGATAACCAAGATAATAGAAATTTCATTGTGAATCAGAGGCACTGAAAATACACATTTGTTTTTCTGATCGATTTATATAATTGGGAAGATGATTAGCTTAGTGTGCAGAGTGCTGAGTTGCAATGCTGAATCAAATCCGGCAGCGGTAAATAAATTATTTAATCTATTTGCTGTTAATACGGATGGACCCTGTTGGATGACCCAGTTGGATAAGGCTAACCCAGCCTCTACAAAGTGGGGGGGAAATTTGGCGATTGAGTATGATCACAGAATCACCACCTCCCTGCACAACTGTTGTCCTGGATACCATACAGCCTTTGAACTGAACACAAGATCCTTCAAGGGTAGTAGTAGTACCGAAATTTAGGGAGGGATTTTGTAATCTTTAAATTTAATTGTTTGTTCATTTAACTCACTTTTTGATGCTATGGCTAATCCAACGACGCTACAGTGGGAGCTCTAAATTTTGCCTATCCAGGTTTAATTAGGATAAGGATTTTTAACGAGTACCTGACATCGTACAGGCTCGGGTCGCTACGTTTAACGTCCTTTCCGAAGGACGGCGTAACTTACTTACTTTACTCCCATAGGGCCACCTGCTGGGCTAAGAACCCGCGAGTTTTGGCTTAGTAGTTTGTCACACTAACCAATAGACCACAGGTCGCCCCTTTAAATTTTATTTAACCTATGCAGCAACTTATAAAATCACATATTAATATAAAGCTTTTATATTTATTATAAATAATTTCCTATTAAGAAACAGCTAATTTTTATCATACTTTATACTAGCAAAAACGTATACAATACTTTAAAAAAATAGATTTCAATGGGGGTGTGTTAAACTTAAAGAAGGAATCTAGTAGAGGACAAGAA
This sequence comes from Troilus luridus, assembly GCA_964056705.1. Taxonomy (NCBI): domain Eukaryota; kingdom Metazoa; phylum Arthropoda; class Insecta; order Hemiptera; family Pentatomidae; genus Troilus; species Troilus luridus. The sequence continues at coordinate 43,191,067 of OZ057417.1, read as the reverse complement.
ATACTGTTTAAAGAAATATAATATAGTTTAAACAATTTGTAATACATAACTAATAAAATATATAATCATATTATATCATAAGTAACAATATCTGAATGATATAAGAAATACCTTCTTCGTGTAAATCATTACTCCATTATCATTATCTAGATAAAAATTTACATCAATAAAAGCGCTCGTATCTTACATCATTTAATTACATGTTAGTTTTTACCTTTACAGAATAATTTATGAGTACTGCTAAAGATGCAGTTAATATCATAAAACATAATTTTATAGCATAATAAATATCTATCGTTATGAAAAAAAGAATTACCATTATGATAAACGTAAACAAATAAAATCAATCTGCTGTATAAGTCATGTGTTAATATTTTCAATAACTCTCAACCTTTTAATTTTTTTTTTGTAAATAAACACAGTTGTACAGATCTTGTAGATTAATATTATACTGTACAAAATTAATTTATTATAAAAACTAATTGATTTAGTAATAATAAGTAAATAAATAAAATTAAATTATTGTTATTATAGCAAACTTAATTAATCTACTTTTCGAAATTATATGGACACGATTTGTTATTAAATAATCATCCAATAAAATAAATATTAAATTTAATATTATTTATTTTTTTAACTCTTCTCTGGCAAAATATTTAGCTCTCAAAATTAAATAGAAATAAATATACGATATCTCTGATCCTATTGCATGCATTGATAATGTTTTATTTTTATTTTATCGATAACTGCTTTGTGAAATATTAAATAACTCATTCAGATTTATCATACGATGTATTTAACTACGGCATAAATATTCCTTTAAATGACAGAAATTAATTATGAAAACCTAAAACAGTACAGAACCAAGGGAAAACTTTTATCCAATAATTACCAAAATGTCATGAAACAATAAATATTAAAGAGGATATAATTTATAATAATTTTTTTTAACTCTTCAATAGAAAGAAATTTAATTTTTGGAGATAAGTAGAAATAAATATAACATTTATTGTTGTTATGACATACATTAATATAAATATATTTGTTTTACCGATAATTTAATTATAAAATAAGCATATTTTTTGTGGAAAATATTTATAAACATATTTCAGGATGGATATGATATCTAAAGTATATTAAACATTGTACCGCAGGTTGTCGCTTCGAGTTGAGTCACAACAAGTTTTAACTTTTCATTCGTTTCCCTTGTAATATTTTCCAAAAATCACGAGCTTTAGAATGGAAAATGGAATGTAATTATTGGTAATGGGTAGATTTCAGTATTCATTTCATCTATAAATGAACGTTTCAACAAATATGTATCACCTACACTTCGAAATGTTAGTAGAAACGTTTATTTCTATATGAAATGATTACCGAAATCTACTATTAATAATTATATTCGCTTTTCCATATTTAAGTTCACGATAACTTGTATTTTAGGAAAATATTAAAAATGAAACGAATAAACTGTTAAAGCTTTTTGTAGCTCAACTCGAAGCGACAAGCTGCCGTAAGTTACCAAAAGTAGATTTAAAACCATGGTTGGTCGATTAATTGTGTCAAATTTATGAAAAAAAATAAGACATATATGGTATTTTTAAAACCTAGGGATATACTATAGACGGTCTAAGGAAAAATATTTGTGCAATATTCAACAAACCTAAGTGCCGAAGTCCCTTTGATTTATCATTGTAAAAAAACGGTTGTTGACGTTGTTTCGAAATTTTCGAAAATTGAAAGAGCTTTTAGAGTTTTCGATACGGCATTGATTCTCAAGAAAATAATCTTTATGATGACAAATCCAATTTTATAACACAACCACCCTTATGATTTTATAACTCTTTTCTCTCAGCTTATCATAAACTTTTTATATCTCAACTGAACAAATATGTATCAGCGTGTTCCCCAAGGCTAAGACCTTGAAGGCTTAGTGGCGAATCTGATCATATATTTAGCACTCAAATAATTTTTTACATTAAATTGACCCCATTTGCTGAGAAACAAATAAACTTAATTTTATATAAAAACATAAATTATATGAATAAATAGACATGAACCTACCAGAAAGTGGACAAACTCTCGGATACTATGCGGAAGCAAACTGACAGTGCTCGGACATCTTTCAAGCGTAGGTTCACCAAGCAAATTTTCGACTATTTCTGGAAGAAGAAGACCACTATAACCTGGATTAAAGAAGTAAGGAAATATTTGGCAAAGTTGAATATTACAGAGCCTCACATGTTGGAAGCATAGTGAAAAATTGGGATGGGTTTAAGGATGAAGAAAGACTAGAGAAAATTGGACGAAGCAGGTAAGAGGATCAAAGGAAACATGCCGGTGACTGCATGAAGGATTATTGGAGACAGATAAAACTCAAACAGAGGAAAGGAAAATGAAGTTATGTGATCCGAAGTAGTGAAAACAAAGATAATAAAACATATCTAAAATAAATCATTCGATTTTTTTTATTTACCTGATATCCCCTATTTTCAGGAGAGTGTTCAAATGGTCACGGGGTGCAGTCAATGATTACACCAAATAAGAGTGACTTATTTTACCGTGCCTACGATTAGGTCTAAGATTTAACCCGTCTTCAGGGCAGTGAGGTGAAGAGTCAAACTGTAACTGTTGGGTCAGTTCACCTCAATGCCCTGAAGATGCCCTAAATCTTAGACCGAAACGTAGGCGCGATAAAATAAATAATTCTTACTTAGTGTAATCATTGACTGCACCCCCTGACCGTTTCGCACCATTCTTCAAATTATTCAGTCAACTATTTCCTACTTAAATAATCTCTTTTCATGCCATTTTTTTTTTTTATAGCCTCGGTTGTAGCTTAGTGTACTGAAAGGATCAAATCGGTCTGTAGCAGATTGTTTAATGTGTTTAAAGCTTCGGATGAATCCTGTGCGATCCAGATAATGTGGATAACCTTATCCACCAGGGGTTTCAAATTACGAAACGTGCACAAATCCTCTTCCTGCACTACCAACGGCCCAGAAACAGTACATTCCCTACCATGTTCTGAATCTAAGAACCTCATAGGTTATAGTGGTACAGGTTTTTTGTTATCATTTTTATTTAAATAATACATATTGGAGCCTCTTTTTGTATATTTTCCTTGTCAAGCTAAATGTTCTGCCTTTGAATTGGGTGTCCCTTTATTAATAAAATTCCAAAACTAGCCTAAAATGTTTGACACAAATAAGGTGTTAACATGAATGGGAGTGGGGTAGGTCAGTGTGTAGAATGCTGGGTTGCTATGCTAAAGGTACTGGGTTCAAATCCATCTGTGTCAGATAAACTATTTAATCTCTTAACAAATGGACCTTGTAGGATCTGCAGACCATCCAGGAGTTCGCCCAGACTCAATAAAGTGGTAAACGTGGCGGTTGACCATTGTCTCGGACAAATCAGCTTGAAACAATTGTCTCTACCATGTACTGAATCCAAAGACCCTTCAGGGGTTGTTGAGTTACAGTGTTTTTCTTATAATAAAACCCCATAACTAGCCTAAAGGTCAGGATAATAATTCAAGTATTATTATCGATAACGGATATTATATTCCGATATCTGCATGAAATTGGAATCACGCGATTTTATCACGATATTACATTTTATGATGTAACAGGTAGGAACGCTTCAAAGGTTTAGATTATTTAATATTGTCAATAAAAGGTGCAAATAGTTGCCCAAGAGAGGATTACTCTAGATAAGGGATGTGTAATCTTTATACAACGCGTGACCTTTGTATGTAAATTCAACGCGAGGTAAGGCTCAATTTACCTAAGCTATATCGGATGGCGTAACATGAAATAATAGTGATATATAAGTCTAATTACCAGAAATATTTTATTGCATAAGGAGATTTCTTTGCCAAGGTCCAATCTTAGGTTCTTCATCAGTTCCATTTCTGTATACTTGGAAACCCTACCAAAAAACTTGTACCACTACAACCCGTGAACGGGTCTGGGGTTCACTACATGGTAGATACTGTACTATTTCAAGGACAACGGTTATGCAGGGAGGTGGTTTGTCCTAGATCACGCTCAACCGCCAGTTGTTCCACCCTTGGTACCCATTTATAGAGGTTGGGTGAGACCTAGGAGGGCCCTAGATCCCATATGATCTATCTCCGGCTGCTAACAGACTAAATAAAAGTCTTGAAATCCAGCGGGATTTCAACTAAGATTTTCGGTTTGGCAAGTCTGTGCCCCTTCTAAAAAACCCTACAAATGAGGAATTATTGTAATAAGAAATAATCCAAAGGTGTATATCGTTGCTTCAAAAGAACAACGACAAAATTCAAAATTTGGCATTCTTGAGCTAGGTCTTCAGTAGCAATTGTATTGGCTGAAGCTTTTATTCAGGTACGACATATTTGATAGTTCCATTTCCAGCATTTTTTTTTTTAAAGTCATATTTTGAGTTGTATCATATTTGAACTTGAGGTTTTATGGGGATAATACATAAGTCAAATAAAAACACTTTAAACTTTTTTAAAATTGTTTAACGGGAAATAAAATAATTTCAATACCATCAATACAATTGGAATGCTTAGCTTCACCAATGTCCATATATTTTTTTAAAATCTCACGTGAACTTTCAAATAAAGGTCTATTGAAAAAATAGTTTTTTTAAAATTATGAGGTTGTTTTTGTGAAGTAACGATATATGTATACCTTTTTTCAACATTATTTATTAAAATTTACAGCTGTATTATGGCAATATAAGTACTTATAATGACATGAATGATACAGATTGGCATAGATAAAGCCAAGTAGAGAAACTACCCAGTGGCAGTACTCAAATAACGAACTCAACTTAAAAGATCACAAGGCAGCTTCTCTTCAGACGGGTAGGAAGATTATCGGGAATTGAAGAAGTGGCTAGGCTTTAAACTAGTGGGATTGAGTTGGAATGAAATTGGTCATGAAGGACTGTTATCGGGTTCGGGCCAAATCAACTACAAATGAGACATTAAGGTCGTTATGGATGACTAGGATTTTGGATTGTCAGGATTGGATACGAGAGAAATTCGATGACTTAATGGAGACCTAAAGTTATACTTCTGAAGTCCATATAGGTCTTATGTAAGTCATGTATATGAGTGTTTTGTAATTAATTGGGAGGTTAGTAAGTGTTAAAGTAGCCTGAAATGACACAGAATAATCATTATTTAATATGGAGTACAAAACCATCCGGGTGGAGGTAAAAAATACTCTCTTAAATAGTTAAATTATTCATTAAGAAACTTAATAATTTATAATAAAGTTTTATAACAAATAGTTCAATTATTTAAGAAATTATTTTTAAATAGTAAATATTTCAAGTAAACGAGGGAATTGCAGAAGCTACAAGTAAAGGAGAATTTATGGTACTCCTGGCAGTGCTAAGTTCAACTGAATCCATTGGGAGTCCATTTCTTTCCCCTTGACTAGAATGTTGGAGGAATTGCTGTTCCTACCTCATAGTTCAATCGATCTTGTGACTATAGATAAACAAAAAACGGTTAAATAAAATAAAAAATATATATATATTTCCTTTAAAAGGTGATACATAACGAAACTTTCGATAAGGTTAGAATCGGTAATAATTTTTCGGAGAAGTTCGAGGTTCGCTCAGGTTTAAAAAAGTTGATTTGCTTTCACTTGTTCTATTCAGTTAAATACTTGAGTACATTATTAAAAAAGTGATACACAACGAAAAAGGTATGAATTTTAATATGAATAGTAAAATATCTGTGCTTGGGTTTGCGGAAGGTTAGGTACTGTTGGGGGAGAACGCTGGTGAAGAAAGATAAAGCTAAACACATTGTGATTGGGATACGACTAAGTATGTTGTAAGTAGCAGAAAAATAGGAGATTTTGGGGATATTTTTTTAGGAGGGAATTATTTGAACATATCGAGAAGTTTAAGTACTTACTGTCCTTGGTAACTCAAGAGGAAACAAAGGCGGGGAATGTCGGTAATTATTAGGATGCGACATTACTAATGTCGAATCCTAATAATAACTAAGCTCGCGCCTTTAGTTCCGTAATCTAAAAATCAGAATTTATAAAACCATAATTTTTCCAACTCTTCTTTAAGGATGTGAAACAAGGCCGGTAACGCTGAAGGATGAACAACGTCTTTAGGCATTCGAAAATAAGGAGTGACGTAGAATATTCGGTCCAAAAAAAAGGATGTGATCACTGGGGAATAAAGGATATTACTTTAAGCGGAATTGGGATGCATGCACCTGGTAAATATAGCGCTGTACCGACTGGGAAGCGAACTCCGCGTGCTGCCTCCCAAAGGTAGTTGCCGGTCCCAAGCCCGGAAAAAGGAGGAGGGATTCTCCTTGCAACCTGAGGGTACAAATAAGTACTGTCTAAGGAAGTAGCCTCATCCAGAACACCAGAAAAGGTGAAGCAGGGAGAATGGTGTGTATGTATACCCTTTAAGAAGCAGCCCTCTATACCAGACTTGGGTGTTTGGGCCGATACCCCACACACTGAATAACAAGAATCAAAAGATAAAAAAAAAAAAAAGTTTTAAATTAAACCTCAAACTGCATGAAGGGTAGAGAGGAAGGATTATGATGATGATGACCGACTGGGAAGCGTCTGAGGGGTAGACCGAGGCATGAGATGAGAGAATTGAATTAAGAATTATCTGGCGGATTTGGCTTATTTTTGGCAAATTCTTTGAACTAAAAATAATGCGAATAGGGCTCGATAACTTTCAGCAAGCCTGGATTGTTGGCCAGTGAGTCCATCGGACTTAGCCGGGAGGAACTTACAAGGAATTTAATTTTGAACTTGGAAAATGCGCTAGTTGGTTGGTTTAAAAGTTTTAAAGTTTTATGTTACCTTGCCACCCAAAATCTACTTTGTTTGTTTATTTATTTAATGTCAATTTATGCTGCTAATCGGACGATGCTACAGAGGAAGTCCTTAATTTTGCCTATCCAAGTATAATGGGGATAATACCTGTACCTGTAGTAGGATTAACTGACACCGTTCAGGGCCCTCATTTTAAGAAATCCCGAAGCATAAGGATTTGTTACTCCCTTTTAAAAAATCTTATAGCCACCTGCCAAGCTCTTGTGCATAGTGGGTTGTTGTACCACTCACTACACCAAAGCTAGAGGTAAAATAAAATCAGGTTTCTTGCTCTGTATCTTCTGAGATACTTCTAGTGTGTGAAAACTCATAATAGTACATTCATGCTATAATTGAAGGTATAATTAGGATAGAGATCTTAAACGAGTACATAAGACCGTAGCCTTGAGATACCCTTATAGTCGTTAAAAGGATAATTAAGGATTTTTACTACCTATAACTAATACTATGGCCACCAGCCAGGGTTAAGCAATGTTATTGAATTATTAATTAATAGGGTAAAATTTAATTGATTACAATCGAAATAGTAGTTTAGAACTTTGAAAATACCGTAGTTTATAAAACGGTTAAACTACCAAGAGCTCCGGTGACAAAGAAAAAAGTTGTACCCAGTTTTGGAACCATTACAAAAACTAATTAAATCGTACTTAATAGAGAACAAGTTTTCACTCAGCGTTCCCCGACGCGGGTGTAACAGGAACAATACTCACCCCGAGGCAGTAGGGAATCAAGAACAAACTTCATGATACAATCAGTTGTGAGGGAGGGAACTGTCTGAAGGCTTAATTAAACAGAGATGATGATCTCTCTCTCTCTCTCTCTCACTTTCCATATTAACGTTATTATTAATGGGATGAGTGACAGAGCTACTGGAGACTAACTTAGCTGCAAGGAGAAATTGATAATAATTAAACCTATTATCTATTATTGGGAGGGAGGGGTGTAGTAATATAGTATAAATTAGAAGAGTGGGATAGCTCAGTGGTAGAGCGCTGAGTGGTCCCTGGGTTCAAATCCCGTTCCCAGTCAGATCTTTATTTAATCTGTCAGCGCCAGGAAATTAGGACACTCCTGGCGCTAACCCAGCCTCTATATAGTGGGCATCCAAAATAAGAGGGAAAATGTGGTGGATAAGCGTGATCTAGGACAGATTACCTCCCTCCACAACCCTTGTCCAAGAAACAGTACTGTCTCTACCATGTACTGAACCTCAGATCCTTCATGGGCTGTTTCTATTTAATAGTTTCTTTTTCCTCGACTATTTCAACTGCCTCCTCCTTTCCCTTCCTTTCCCTGGGCTATAACTTCTGCCAAGTATTCCCGCATTCGTTTCCTATGTTGTCCCTTTCTCGCTTCTGTCCACACCTTGCCAGTTTTTAGCTATGGCTTTTGTTGAAACCTTGGTGTTTTTGGAATTTCTTCTTAAGCGGAACACATTTCTCTATATCCTCCTGTGTATCGTTTTCAACCTCTGTAAACCATGCTTCCTTGCATTTAATATAGCAGTATACTATTTATGATATAACAGTATATTCTACTATAACTTATAATTAACGTAATTAACCGTTAAAGTGTTATATAGACGCATATATGTGCCCGGTGAAAGCATCTTTGGGGACTAAGAGCGCATATATGGGTTAGTTGAGTCACCAACAGGGACTATCCTATGGACGTATATATGCGTCTCAATTTTTTCGGTTTTCATGTAATATTTAGATGAAATTATTATTACAATAGTACGTATATCTTTAAGTAAGATATATATGCCTATATATCTGTATGTATATACAGATACTTCGTCCAGTCGTCATGTATGGTAAGGAGGCTTGGCTCTATCCAAGCACCATGAGAAATTATTGAATACTTGGGGGAGAAAGATTCTTAGAAGAGTGTATGGCCCAACCAAGGAAATCGTTTCGGCATAAAAAATAATCATGAACTGTAGGAACTATATGGAGAAACTGTCAGAAACTACCTGATATAGTTTCTTGTTTCAAAAAATCAAGATTAAGATGTTTGGGACAAGTTCATAGAATGGAAAAAAAGGCTCTCAAAGCTGATCATGAAGGGACGTCCAAATGTAGAAAGAGCTGCCTCTTCCTCTTTCTACAGGCCTAGAATGCATTGAACGATGTGGAAGCAGACCTGAGGCTCTTTGGGCTAAGAACATGGAGAAGAGCAGCGGAAGATCGGTCAAAGTGGAGGAAAATTGTCGAGGAGGCCAAAAGGTCCTCGATGGACTATATCGCCGTGTGATGTTGATGATACAGATATATAGATACGGCATTAATGATGAAATAGATTTTTCCCATGAGGGAAGGAAATGGAGATCAGAGAGGATGTAAAGAGACTGGAATGTCTCACCGGAGTCCCGAAAGTTGGGTGAAACTAAAAAATGACAAAAAATATTGATGTATTGAATTGGAAATATTAATTTTTTTTTTAAACTATGCACAAAAACAGGTACAAAATGCTATTGTAAAAACATTAGAACTAAATCTGTCTGAAGAAGAACAATATAACAATTATACAACCGGAGTTCGAATGATTTGAATAATTTCACAATTTAATAACAACTAAAACCAAACTCAACATTTCCTCAGGCAGAAAGAATTTGTACGTTTATTCCAGTTCTTAATGCTATTCCAATCTCTAAATCTGAAATCCAGAATCTACCTTGGACCCTACAACAACTTGGAACAATACTAAGTCTTCTCCATTTTTAAAAATAATGCCACTTCTCCAAAATATAAAGAACATTTGTCTCCAAAACATCCCGGATCATTTTTTAATTTGTACCGACGTTTATAAATCCGAAAATTCAACGGTTTCGTCCTTTGTGACTCGCAACTCAACCTAAAAGTTTAAACTGCATAAGTTAGCCTCTATTTATACTGCTGAACACGATACTTTGAGCTGCAAATTTCTGCTTATTGTTAGCTGAGAAGGTTATAGTGGTATTATCAGATTAGCAATGCTCCTTAGAGGGTTTGAAAAATATGCTTCCAAACCACCCACTGAGTTATTATTAGAATCCAATATCATCTTACAAGACTCGTGGAGGAGGGTAACACTGCATCTTTTATATGTATTCTTGGTCACACTGGCATTAAGGTTAATGAGCTCACAGATCAGACACCCCGAGCGGCACCTACGCTACCTGGCCGAGGCACCACGGTTGTAGGCCTCTTCAAATGAGAGAGATGTCAAGCCACGTGGAAAGAAAGCCATCTTCGTAAATAAAAAGTATTAAAACAGTCAGCATTCGGTCTACATGCTACCGCAGAAGCCGTACAGTGGAGGTCGCCCAGACCCGCTTGAGAATAGGCCACAATCGGCTCACTCATTCACATATTATTAAGAAATGGCCACCTACTTCATGCGACAACGGACGCTATCGTAACGCATTTTTTACAGATAAACATACTTTTGAAAAATGTAATTATTACTTATAAACAATAAATAAAATAGGACTAGCCCCAAATTTATCGAGGGGAATTTGGTGACAAAGAACGACCATCACGTTGGTGTTTTTGAAAGCAACGCCTACTGTCTAAAAGCAATTTATCAAATTGTTTCTAAATTTTCTCCATCACCCAGTTTGAATGTGTGTGTATGAATGGGTTCGAGAGTACATAATATAACATAACTACAAAATATACATACAAATTTTCTCTTTATATATACAAAACTCATCATCATCATCATCATATTCTGTCCTCTTTAACCGCCTTTGCAGTGTAAGAAGGAAGTATGTACAGCCACCTCTAGCTCGGCCGGTCTTCCACCAACTATGCTCTTCTGTTCTACTAGAGTCCTCTTTCCTTCTTCCCACTTCTTTATAGGCCGTCCTGTTCCTCGTTTTCCCTCCAATTTGGCTCAGCAGGTCTCGCTAGCAATTCTGTTAGGATCCACGCGCAGAAGGTCTTCAAGCCATCTCAGTCGGTTTTCTTCTATTACCTCATACTCTGGCTTAATCTACCACTCGACCTGATAGTCGTGTTCAGGACTAGGTCTCTACTTGTTTTGCTGTAAGTGAGGATAGGAAGAATGTTAACTTGAATACAGCCACTTCATTTCTTTTTCTACTTCTCTTCGGTTTAGAAATCCTCTCTTAACCGCTTCAAACTCTAAGTCGATCGGTCACTTCCAAAACGATGTGCCCGCTTTTGTTTAGTTGCACTTGTATTTGAAGTTCTCCACTTGTTCCTGGACTTTATCTTCGACTCCTCTATCGTCTATCCTCTATCCGTCGATAATGATCCACTTAATTCTCCTTGGTTTCTTTTCTACCCTCATCACTTTTGTTTTGGTAGGGTTTATGGTCATATTTATAGGCAGCATTCTCTTTTAAAAATTGCTTACAACTTCAAACTATAGGCGTTGATGACCTATGGGTTTTGCGGCTTTAAACATTGACAAACAATGAAAAACAAAATAGCAAGACCACAAACAATTAGGATAGTTCCCTTTCGAGAAAAAAATGGTACGTTTACAGTTTTCTTATCTGATACTGTAAGCTATCTGCTACACCATATTATGAAATTTGACGTCATAAGTGTCAATATTCTGAGTCACTACATTTCTACTACTTGAGTTCCAAATAAAACCGTTTTCCATTTATTTGACTGATATGATTCTAGTGAGTGATAGACTGGATGTTTGTAATGTGTTTTTTTCTTTCTTATCAATAATTGTTTGTTTATAAAGCTTTTTAGTATCTATTGAGGGCAGCCACGCTATTGCAATGTTTGACACCTAATTTTACTTAAGTTTTAACTACCTTCGTTCTATGGTGACGATATTTGGAATATTTTAATTTTAATTATTGTAGTATGATTCATAATTCCATGACCGTCTTCTACGACATCTTGACCTTTTGATTTATAGTATTGTTATTTTTAATTGTTTTATAGCCTAAATGTAACATCATGAGCTGACAAAAATAATGAACATTTTTTTTTTTTCAAACTTATAAAATGTAACTTGTACGGCTTATCTATGCATAAATAAAAAATAGAAACCTTATTTAGGTTTAATGATATTCTTAAAAACTAAAAAAAAAATTTAATTGATTTGTTAATTCTTAAAAAAAAGTGACTGTTTAATTTATTCATTGAAATATACGACTGTATTATAACAATACAGCAAGTAAATGACAGGTATAATACGTAGAGGCATGGATAAATACAAGTAGAGAAAGAATCCAGAGGTAGTACTCAAATAACAATTTCAACTTAGAAGGTCACGAGGTAGTCTTCTTTTCAGACGGCTTTGGAGGATTATCAATAATTGAAGAAGTAGGAAGGTTTGAAATTAGTAGGTTTGAGAGGGAATAAAGTTTGTCATGAGTGGGCTGGTTTCGGGTTGGGACCAAATCAACAACAAAATGTTGTTGACAAAAATGGGAAATAGAGGTCATTTGGATGACCAAAAATGTTGAGTCAAAGCTCGTAGATTAACGTAGTTATTCGAAACGAAGCGGAACCTCGTCTGAACAACAATTACGCTCCGGGCTGGACTGTATATAAAGACATTTGAACAAGCTTCGCAATTGAAGAGAGAAGGAAAAAAAAATAGCCTGAAGAAATCTAAACCAATTACAAAAAGTTGACTTACCATGGCAGTAGATCAAGCAGTCGTACAGACAAACCTTCCCTGGGCCCCCAAATGTCCGTCCAGAGAAAGTTAGGCGGCGATTTTCGATCGGTTGATAATTCTTCCGGATGATCATATACTCATTTGCAAGTAGGTAAATTAAAATATTGGAAGGCAACTCAAATTTTTGGAAGGTAAAACCTTGAACATATGAGCTTATTAGGCGACTGGCGTAGGGGTTGAAATGGGTTCTTCCCTTTTTAACTGTAAATATTTTGCTTTAATTTTAAGTAAAATGTTGTTAAAGGCAATTGCAGGGGCCTGAGTATCAATGAAATTTTGTTTCACTAGAAGAACATTAAGGTCATTAATTTTGTCGTTTACTGCTTCAAATTTGGTTTGAAGAGAAGACAAGTCCTCATAATGAGCTTGTACAATGAAAATGTCCGAAACATTGGAAGATTTTATCTGATCCCATCTACTTGTAATATCGGCAAAATCGTTTCTCTTCTTGATAACTGTTGAGCTTTAATCACAAGATTTTTATCAGTGCTTAGAAATAAAGAAATAAGTTTTAATATATACAGGAAAGCAAACAACAACAAAAATGTTGGACTTAAAATGTAAGTAAATTAATTGTAACAAATATTTAATGTGAAACAGAAGTCAAGAAAAATAAACATGAAATTGTTTACAAGGTTAAGATTAATGGTTGTACCTTGTGCCGTAAGACTACAGCAACAATTACGTATTGAAAGGATAACAAAATGTCTGCTTATAGCGTGGGTTGTTAATAACCAAATTATTGAAAAATAAAAAACTCGACGAAAACTTGGAAAATTAAAAAAAAACTTTAGAAATATTAACGTAAAAATTAATGAAATAATAATTTATAACGAAATAAATAGGTTTCACTTGCAACTGGCAAAAATTCAGTCTCTCTGAAATTGCGAAAACCCTGTCCAAGACTGCGAAATTGCAAATTTTGGTTTGTAAGATGAAAAACTTGAAAAAGAAGTAACTTGAAAGTTGAACCGGAAACGAAATGACGTTTGAACGTGTTTTAGAATTTAATAAGAGCCGCATGGACCAAAAGTGTTGATTTAATCCAGCCCGGACCAAAAATGTCGTAACAATGTAAGAAGCATTGAGCATTTTATAGATGAGAGGAATGTGATGGTTTAGTGGAGTCCCAAAAATGTCCGTAAGTCCAAATAGATCTTATGGCGGTGATGTATATGATTCTTTTTTAATTATTTGGGAGCTTAGAAAGTTTGTTTGGTAAGTGTTGAAGTAGCCTGACACTGATTTTGGATTGAAAGGATACGAGAAAAACTCGATGGCTTAGTGGAGCCCAAAGCTCTGCTCCGTAGGTCCAAACAGGTCTTAATAACAATCATGTATATGAATCTTTTGTAACTGTCGCAGTACCTACGGCGAGCAGTTTCTTGTCTTTTCAGTCTAGTGTGAGGATTCCAAGTTAAAGGTTTGTCGAGATATAATCCTAAATATCGGATTGGTCGACAGAAGTCAGTGGGATATTATTAAAGGATACTGGAGTATAGGGGTCATTGGTTAAAAGTCTGGAAAAATATTGCGTCTTTTCTAATGAACCTTAAAGCTTAAATGTTATTTATTTTTTTCTGCATACGAGCCTTGAACAGTATTATTAATCATCTATAACTGTATCATTCCAAAGGCAATTTCGGTTTCAAGTAGTAACTTCTTTAAAAAATGCCTCACACACTAAATAACGTATTTTATAATAATACGAGTATCTGATGCAATACAAGCACTGCCACTTTACGTCCCTTCCGAAGGCTTAACCAAGGGGTTTTTACTCTCTACTTTTTTTTTTTACTTACTTTAAAAATCCTAGGGCAATCATTGAGGCTGAAAACCCGTAAACTTGGGCATCAAAGGTGTTTATGCTAACTACTACACCACAGGTAGTAGATTAATAATAATTCAATAAGAATGTAGTGGATTGCAGTTAACAAATAGTCATAATTAAACTTTCTCTGTATTCTTCAGAATTGTACCTCTCTAACAGCCCATGAAGAGTATTCGATGCAGTACACGGGGTGCTTTTGTCTGAGATCACTCTCAAGCCCCAGGTTTCCCCCAAATTAACGATACCCATTTTATGGGGCCGTGGGAATCTTATAGGGGTCGGCAGTTCCGCCTATCCTCGGCTACTATTTTATTATTATTAATTTATCAGCCACAGCTGGATTTGAACTTGGTACGTTTAACACAGCAACTCACTGCTCTATACACTGACCTACCCTGCACCCTTAATAGTATAAAGAATATCCATATAATTTTCAACCAATCACTGCACTTGATACAACTGCTTATTGTGTATCAATGGAGTGTCTCTTCTGCAACCGAGGCAATAAACTGCTTGTTTGTTTAAGAAGGACTAGAAAAAACTCAAACAGACCAAACGAAAGCTGTTAACTTCATTTGAAAAGAAAGCCGTTAACGTTTGGGGTAAATGTTTGTTATCGCTGGAAATGACGAAACACGAATGTTTATACTGGATATCTTCCTATACGATGTCAGAGATAATTTTATGAAAGACCCTTCTGAAAAAATACGACAGGTCAGTTCATGACAATTTCGCACGTAACTATTACACACGGTAGTGCTCATATTGATTTGTATTTTCTATTTTTTTCATAAACAAATATTTACCGATATTAAAATATATGCAAACATATCAAGGACCAAGTCTTACAGACTTAACCACCTGCTTACATCTCCTAACTTATCCCTCCGCCTCAAGTTGACCATCTACAAGAGCATCCCAAGACCGGCACTCCTTTACGGAGGACCATTATCAGGCAACATCACGCCTGCAACAGCGGAAAAGCTCCAACAGTTTCAGAATGGCATATAGTGAGACACACAACATTAAACAAAACAAGACCTCCTACACACTACTCTCGACATTCCGACAGTTACAGACTTCATTAAACGTAGACACATTAAATTTTTTGAAAGCCTGAAATACTATACTAACCCTCTTTTCAGGACACTCACCCCAGCAGGGCGGTCACAAACGTGGCAAGATCAAGTGCAAAATCTTACCCTAAACTGAGCAATAAATAAAATAAACAAATAAAAGGAAAATGACACATTGACCCCCATCACCGGAAAAATCTAAAGTTAATAAATCTAAATAAATAAATTAATACCTCCCATTTTCTCAACCTCATCTTAAAATATACAAGAGAATCGTACAGTACAAGAGATCCTCTCCATCCTATCCTAAATCCTACTTAGCAACCTTCAAACCCAAAGGGGCTAAGAAAAAAAGAAAAAGGCGACTTCTCGCTGCTGCCCCAAGACAAGTGAAACCGTTATACTAAGTAATCATTTTCTGTAAATTCAATAACATTACATACTAATCATTTCCTGACACCAACAATAGTAATTTTCTGGCCGTCCCGTTTGTTAATCAGTGTCAATGTATGCTTCACGGCTGTGCTGATCCGTCAGTCACGAAATATGGATTATGTCAAGCCTGGGGAAGGACATATAGACTACTTTTTATCAACACACTACACAGGCAAAGTTTATATAAAACTCTAGCCTGACTAACACACGCAGCGGTCAACGCACAGCAGAAACCACTGAACTAAGCATCTTGAAATTCGCAGATAGGTAAGCATAGCTTAAATGAGCAGTAAGAAAGGAATTTGGATAATTCCACCCCAAGGGTTTCCCCCTCAATATAATAGGGGTTCAAAGATTTATGGAATCCGCCAGTTTTGAAGTTAGACATCTGAAATTTTGGATGTACGAGTAACTTATAGTTAAAACAAATTAAATTATTTATTTAAAATGATCTGTCCCGAAACTTTATGTGGCAGACCACGCGAGCGAAGCCGTGAGCAAAAGCTAGTTTTTAATAAATGCTTAATACTTAGGCAATTGTTTTTTTTTTTGTTTATTCATTTAGAGTTCTTTAGGAAAATTTGACTATTAAATCAAGTCCTGCCGGTGATTTGCAGTGATAATTTCTGTTGGAAATCGAGTCTAATATTGTCAGTTTAGAAATAGGGTTGACAAATGAGAGCAACTTAAGGAAATTTCGACAATGAGTACCAACAAGATGCGACAATTTAATAATTTAACTCATTTTAAAGTTAAAATATATTTATAAAAGTTTTAGCATCTTTACATTATGGTAATATATTACTATATGCAAGGTGCTGCCAACACAAATGATCTTGCGGAAAACTTGGGAAATACTTCGTAACTCCGCGGGCAGCATACAAAACTATGTGTCGTTATACAAAATCTAGACCAACTAAAAAGATTTTTTCGGAGTAAAAACTTTAATCATATGATTTATTACTATTGTGTTTACTCAATAATTAACATTTTCAGGCATTCAGGATCAAAAGCGAGTTAATCCCAAAATTCTAAAATTGATTTTTTCAAAATTTCCGCAAGTTTATATATACATATATATGCTCCCGAATTAGAGGTTCAGAACCGGACTAAAATCTAGAGAAATACTGCGGCAAAGTGTAATTTTACACTAAATCGCACTAAACTAGCGAAAATGTAAATAAGTCAATGTATTAAATATCAGAGTTTTGATGATGAACGCTAATTATAATCATTTTATTTCTCAATTTCGTATGGTAAATTTTAAATATTTAAATATATATATATATATATATATATATATATATATATATATATATAAATGGATATCACTAATTTAAATATATTGTAAAATATATAAATTTGTAAAAGTATGATGAATCGCACTTATACACTCAGTATTTAGCAATGAAAAAAACAAAACAAACCTTGAACTACCTCCTACATGCAGTACCACTACATCCTTGAAGCGTCTTGCGTTTAATACATGGTAGAGACTATTCTGTTTTTAAGGCTAAGGTTTTTTTTCATTCTTTAAATATCCTAGGACCATCTGTCTGGCTACGAACTCGCGTTCTTGGGCGTAGGAGGTTGTTATGCTTACCACTAAACCATGAGAAACCCCAATTTTATTACATATGAAATTTAATTTCATGAATAAACTGTTAAAAAATTCCTTTACCACCACAACCCATGATATTTGTTCAATACATGATAGAGACTATTCGATTTATAAGACAATAGTTGAGCAGGAAAGTGATTTGTCCGAGATCACGCCCAACCGCCAGGTTTTCCCTCCAATTAAGGGTACCCACTTTATAGAGACTGGGTGAGCCCCAAGAGGGTTTACTGTTCCTAAAGATTTCATAGCCTCTATAACTATTAATAGATTAAATAATTTATATGTTCATTTTTATAAAAAATTATTATAAACTGGATTCAATTGTTTAGAATTTATATTAAATATTAAGAGAAAACCATTTTCCAGTCATTATATATTCTTAATCTTTATAAATCTTTTAAGACGTTTCGACAGCACTGTGTCATTTTCAATCCTTTAAATTTAGTTCTCTGCATCAGTACAATTCTTTTATATAACTTCATAACAGTTATAAGTCTAAAAATTCTCAAAGTCATATTATCTTTAATTTTTTTCTATAAAACTCTAGGGGATCATCTATCCTACATGGTCAAGACAATATTACATTAAATACCTTTAAGTTATATGTAAACTGGGCTTGAACCGAAATCCTGCAGAACTTAGGGGTACACTAGCACTAAGTGATCTAAAACCTTTAATTTTTTTTTCTTAAGAGGGATAACCAAAAAACAAATAACCCCACAAAATTGGAAGACGTATTAATAAATAATTTAACTGCAATTGTATTTTAAATATTCGGAATTATTTAACTATGAAAATAGCAATGGAGTCTCATATCGTTTTCAAGTTTTTTTCCTGATTAAGAAGTACCCACTTTGTAAGGGCTGAGTGAGCCCTAGGAGATGCTGGAGATACCACATGGTCCATATATAGGTGTTAAAAATAAAATAATTTATCTGTTCCTGCCGGATTAGAGTCAGACATTTTCATCATAGCAACTCAGTGCTCTACCACTTAGCTCCCTATTTAGCAATGAACTTATTTATATGCATTGAATATACAAAACCTAACTTTAAAAAGATCATTAGGACCCTATGCTCTTTCTCCAACTTAATTCTAACTTTTTATAAATATAATTTTTATTATTTTCTGAGTACACTCGTATTTCTTAGGCTGAAAAGTTAGTTCAGAGTATACAATGGGAAAGTAACAATTTTTATGGAGCCCATTGTACTAAAGTAAAGATGAGTAATGAGGTTAAGGTGGAGATAAAGAGCGGTTTTTAGGTTTTGTATGGGAAGGTTGATAATGAAACCCGTCAAGTGCAGATAAGTTCTCGTTTTCATCAGTGCGTCCTATTAAAAGGACTTATTAATCTCTTAGTTGCCATTGAATTAAACAAACAAAAAATAATCACTTAATTTTTTTATTTCCCTTAGTGAAACACACGGGAGCACCAGAGCAGCTATACTGAAGGTCCAGTATCTATAGCAGACTATTTCATCTGTTTAAAGCTTCGGATGAGTCCTGTGGGATAAACAGGTCCACCTGGGGCTCAACTAGCCTCTGTAAAGTATTTACATATAATTGGGAAGCAAATCTGGTGTTTAAGCACGATCTTGTATTAATATGTTGAAGGTTCCGGGCTCTAATCAGGCTAGCTGGTAAACTATTAAATCTATTAACAGCCACGGATTGACTCGGTGGAATCGGTAGACTTCATTGTAAGATCTTTATTGCTGAACTCTAGTTGAGTAAACTACACAATCGCTGTAGAGGAGCGATGTAGCTTAGTGGGTGGATCAATGAGTGGCTGAGAGGGCCTCGGTTTCGAATCCCGCTGTGGAAGATTAATTATATAATCTGTTAACAGCCACGAGGAGTGGCTCAGTGGTAAAGCACTAAGGTGCCATGCCGGAAATTGTGGTTCAAATCCCGATGCAGGCCTAGACTTTTATTTAGTCTGTTTGCAGCCGGAGATGGATCACATAGGATCTAGGACCCTCCTGTGGCCCACCGAACCTCTATAATATATTATAAAAATAGGGTACCCAAAATAAGGGGGGGGGAATCTGGCGGTTGAGCGTGACCTAGGACAAGTCACCTTCTTGCAGAACCGTTGTCCATGAAACAGTACAGTCTCTACCATGTACTGAACCCCAGACCATTCACGGGTTGTAGTGGTACAGGTTAACAGCCACGGAAGGAATCTAGTGGGTGAGCTTCCTAGAAACAGTATAGTCCCCCTACTATATACTGAACGTATGAATCTTCCTGTGTTGTAGTGGTACATTTTTAAAAATTTTAAATGAAACCATCACTTTCACAGAAACAACCTGCATTGGGTAATCGGAAGGGAACCATCCGAGGGATCTGCGAGCTCTCTTGGGACTAACCCAGCCTCTACAAAGTGGATATTCAAAATAAGAGGGGGGGGGGAATCTGGCAGTTGAGCGTGATCTATGACAAATCACATTCCTGCACAACCTTTGTCCTAGAAACAGTACATTCACTACCATGTATTAAACCCAAGACTCATCATGAGTTGTAGTGGTAGGTTTTCTTTTTACTTATTTTTTATTTTACGCAAAGGTGATACCATCACTTCCTAGGGCATGGATATTGACATAATTCAACAAAAACTTATCAAGATACAACCATTGGATAGGTAAATCGGAAGGGAATTGTACTCTATCACGACAGACATTGAAGAAACTAAACGAGCTGGGTTATGAAGCGCTCCCACACCCACCATGTTTGCAAGGACTCTCTCCAACAGATTTCTATCTATTCTAAAATTTGGATAACCTCCCTTACGGTAAAGTTTATAAAAATAATTTTTAATTCGAACCGCGTTTTCAGATTTTATTTTTCACAATACCCTGAATTTGTCAGTGTTTGGATTAAAAATTTGATAACACGTTGGGAAATTATTTTTTTTGTTAATAGCCCGAAAAAGAGGAAGGTGCCGAGGAATAATTCAGAACACATTGAAAAGAATACAGATATAGTATGATTAAAATTCTTATTATAGTAGCAATAGAATAGAGAGGATTCGGTTAAGAGTTCATACACGTATTATAGGCTTTTATTTAGAAATTGTATAGTTATTACATATAAGCATTGTAAAGGTTTTACAAGTAGGATGGGTGGTAGCTGGGATAATTAAAATAAATACACGTTAATTTTTTCTTAAATAAATAATTTTCACGATACTTCGAAAAATACTAAAAGGGAATAAACTACAGACAGAAAGACAAAGATATGCTATCGATTTTAGGCCTATTTCATATTGAAAAAAGAGTAGGAATGCCGGACAAAGTAGAATCAGATAAAAGAGAAATACATCGAATTCCGATCTCGATGAAGCGGACAAAAAGAACGAGCGAGATCGCAAAGAATGCCTAAGATTGACAACGAAATGAGTCGATGCTTAAGTAAATATTTTATATTTATAACTATGTGTGAGTGTAAATATATATATATATATATTGGTTTCTACTTATCTTGACTGTTATGAAATATTATGTTTGGTTCTTGAATTTCAACTTCTTTAGGCGACGTTTCGAGACTAGGTTAGTCTCATATTCATGCCCTGACAGTGAAATAATGAGTATATAGTAAAAACATTAAATAGCACACTAAAATAAATATAAAATGGCACGTGTAAGTTGTAATGGATAAGGTGTACTTACAAGTTCCAAAGAATTGATCAATTTATCATCAATCAGTTACTTCGCAATATATCATAGAATGTTTTATTGCAATAGCTATGATCAACGAATAAATAATCTATTTTTAGGAACAGCAGTTTTATTTAATTGTTGAAATGTTGACGTTTAAACGGCCCGCATTGCAGACCTTCTTCAGGGCTAGTAAGATCGGGGGTTAACACTAGACCGACCCCAGAAAAGTCGGCTTACCAATAAACAGTTCTCCCTGTATAAGAGAATTTTCTTGAACTCCAACCTTACCATATTCTTCCTCTTAATAAAATTTAGTTTACATAACAGCTTAATCAAAATATTCTTTTTCAGTATTCAATATGTTAATGAACATACTGATAAAGTAAAATTCGAATAAAATCAATATGGATTACTTATATTATTAATTATTATTTATATTTTACACAGATTTCACATGTGGTATAATAGTTAGCATATCAACCTACTATATTATTTAGGACTTGACATGGACAAAAGGTTATCTTTTACTTACCAATCTAATTATGTGTGTAATAAAGCTAATAGAGCTCCGTGTACTATATATCCATACTTCAATAGGAATTCAAAATTAAACACAGATAATAAGTTATTATTATATAAAGCCTGCTTACGATCTATTCTAACATATGCATGCCCAATATTTAGTTATATGTCTAAAACAAATTATAAAAAACTACAAATACTTCAAAACAAATGCCTAAGAATTGCTGGAAACTATGCATATTACACTAGAGTTAAAATTATGCACAAAGAATTATATATACCGTATATTAATGAATTTATCAATAAATTATGCGAAAAATTCTTTAATATGTGTAAGCACAATAAAAACCCACTTATAAAAAATATAGGGAACTACACAAAAAATAGTACAAAGCGGTACGTACATAAAAGAACAAAGCATTTATTATTGTAGGATACCAAGTTATCTTATATTATTGTTATTGTTCATGCAGAAGCATATATGTTACTAAAAATGTATAGATACAATTTTTGTTTATTTTGATTATAATTTTTTTTTCCTCACTGCTGAAAGTTTTTTTGTATAATTTTTTTTCTTTCCTTGTATGTGTGATTCTTTATAGATACATTTTAATTGGTCTATTAAGTTTTTGAGTTTGAGACTGGTCTGTTTGGTACAGCATGTTACTTTTGTGAATTGTAACAAATTATATTATAAATAAATAAATAAAAACAAAACAAAAAAAAAACCTACTATACCCAAGGGTTCACACCCGGGTTGGATTTTTAAAGGGAGTAAAAAATATATGCTGTCCTTCGGATAAGGCGTAAAATGGAGTTCTCGTGCCTAAGCGAAGACTGGTTCTCATTAAAGACCCCCTACCTATTTATGCCAGGATGGCCGAAATTTAGGACTCCCACTGTAGCATCTTATGATTAGCCATAGGAGCATATAGTGACGTTAACAATATTTTACTATACCAGTATTATATCTGCTATGCAAATGTATAAATAATATAGTAGTTTCCCTTCTAATAATTCCATATTTTTTTTCAATAACATTAGTATGTGGATTAAGCATTTTTATTCTTTTTTATTTTTTATTTTAGATAAAATATATTTATTGCTGGTTTCAAGCTGAGTAATTTATACAATTATAGTAGAGGAAAATCGGTGTGTAGAGCACTGAGTTGCTGTGACGAAGGTCCCGGTTTATAAATATTTATATTTAAATATAAATAATTTAATCTGTTGTTAGTCACGGATGGACTCGTATGGATCTGTAGACTCTCCGGGTGCTCACTCAGCCTCTATAAAGTGGGGGAAACCTGATGATGGAGTGTGATCTCAGAACCACCACATCCCTGCACAACTTTTGTCCTAGATGCAGCACAGCCTCTACCATGAACTGAGTACTTCATGGGTAGTGGTAATGGAAAAAAAAAATATAAATATATTTTAGAGAGGGATTTTCATCTCTTTAAATTTTATTTAACCAGTACATCATCTTGTAAAATGATATAAAAATATAAAAGTAGCTTTCATATGTATTGCAGTATTTATATTATGGATCTAGTTCTGGAGACCCTCCAGGGATTCACCCAACCTCTATAAAGTGGGTAGCATTAATGAGGAAAAAAGAAGTGCGATCTCTTACATATCATCTTCCTGCACTTCCGTTGAAAAGATTCAATCCCATGTACTGAGCCCAAGTTTTTTTTTGTTTTGTTTTTTTAGTAAACTATAAGGCTTATTTTTATTTATTGTATTACAATAATACCAAATTATTTTGTAAATATAGATTTTTTTTAAGGAATTTGCACAGAGATTCCATTTAATTTCACATATACTTAAAATATTTATAAATATAAAAAAAAGTGTAAAATACATTTTTAAATAAGACGACTCAAGACCAGATATATTATATTAAATTCCACAAAATATGCGTACATCAGAGAGAATGTGTTGGCATTTATGGGATTTTTTTATTGCAGCGAGAAATGAAGCAAACGAACATTTTCCATTAAGTCGGTTTTGGTGTTGTGAAAAGTATTAAAGTGTAAAGGTATTTTATGTTAGGAAACATTATCGTTTAAAATAATACTACATCACAAGATTTATTTAAAATAGAAGAATATAATTAAAAATTAAAATGAAGAGTACCAATTTTTTTTAAAAATAATTCTAAATCACAATAATACATACCAATAATGGATTGAATTGGTCGGGGGTGCAGTCAAAGATAACACAAAATAACCAAAACATATTTTAATGAGCCAACGTTTCGGCCTAAAATTTAGCCATCTTCAGAGTTGCCGGAGGGGGGGGGGGGTGAGTCAGTAGGATTTGACTTTACAACTGTTGTTAGTATCGGCATGATTTCGTTAGACGGAAACATATTGTGAAACATAACACATTAGCTAATTTATATAGATAGATCAGATTTTGAAGCAGAATATAAATAAAGGAATTTAGACGGCTCTGCGATCTATAGGGAGCGAACCCTTGGGAGATTATTGTCCTCTATCCTCGAAGAAAGGATTGAGGATAAGAGATGGATGTGATGCTTAGACAGGGCCTATCACAACTTAGATTGGAGTGACGTTGTGGAAACGATTCGACGAGACAACTCGGAGCTCTGCTAACAATGCGACTGTACATCGATTCATAGCTGGCTGGAATGGATTTTAGAAATTTAATTAAATTCTACTGAAATGGCGTATCACGTTTGGGCGTTACGATCCCTCCCAATTGCAACGCGTAAATCCGACGTCACGATAACTGCGACAGAAGCAAACCTCAATACAAAATACAAATAAAATAAAAACATTAAATCCGCTATTTCTAGCGAGTTACCGAAGCGCGAAATTGCCTCCCATTGAAAGAATTTAATGACTATTGTATCAGAAATACTAAAACTTTTTTAGATACATTGACCCATTTCGCTTCTACAAATGACGAATATTTATTTGGGAGCTCTAACCAAGTATATTAATATAAGTATATATACATGCATATTTAAACAATAAACGGGGACCGGAGTAGGTCAGTTCGTAGATTGCTGAGTTATTGATCTAAAAGGTTCAAAACGAATGTGGCAGATACAATTTTTTTTCGATTAATGTCCATTAATCGATCTATTCTGGTGGTATCTGAAGAATCTCCCGAGGCTCACTCAGCCTCTATAAATTCCTCTTAGTTGGGACGAAAACCTGGCGATCAACACATCACCTTCCTGCACAACCGTTACCGTAGGACCAGTACAGTTTCTACCGAGTACTAAACCCAGTAACAGATTTTTTTGTTGTAATAATCTGCAGACCTTCCTGGCGTTAACCCAGTCTCTACAAAATGTGCATCCATTATTGAGGGGGGGGGGGAAAGCCTGGAGGTCAAGTATGATTTATATCAATTAAAAATGTTATTGGTGCTTTTTTTTTATTAAGAAGATTCCCGAGATCAAGATCGGTTTGTGGAAAATAAATTATTTATTGTAATAAAAAAATGTATTTTGGGGCTCTTGCGAAAAATCTCAATTACAGACCATTCAAATTCCTTCGTAGTATTAAATCACTATCACCTTTACATTACAAAAAAAACTGAACATACCACTCGCGGCTTACACAATCAAGAAAAACAACAACAAATTCCATGACTCACTTGGTGGACACCCTAACTTAGAGGTAAAAATATTACTGACAGACAAATTACCACAGAATCCTACAAGGAGAAACGTCTCTGGAGCAGGGATCTACTACAGAGTTATGAACAACGCTAGGAACGTTTTCAATGGGAGGTTTCTCCATCCACGGTTCTACCTGAATCCCTAAGAGGAAGTTTTCAGGGGAAGATTTAATTGAGGGAATTCATGGCGACAGGGCAAATCGCCTCTCTGCACAAACGTTGGCTTAGAAACAGTACAGTCCTTACCAAGTTCTGAAACCAGGACCCGTCTTGTTCCAAAAACTATTCTTCCAAACGATCGTCTTTTAAGGCAGAAACGGGAGTGAATCTTCTACCATCGCTTCGACGGACAAATTAACTGAGAAAAAGGTCAATTAGGACTCGGCAATACAGAATGATTCCCTCTAATTAACAGGAATGGAAGAGCGAGGGAAGAGCAGCTGTGGCCCGGAGGAAAGAGAGATATTGATTCGATACTTGAAGTAATTTCCACTCCGCCTCTTATTTCTGATTGGAAAAAGAAACTTGAAATTTCTTAGATCATCAGGCAATATACGGAGAAATACACTAGGAAGGATTGTATTCCATTGTATTCTGCCAGTGTATTGATACAATAGGGAGCTCTAGTGCTTGTTGGGATCGCATTAAGAGGATTAAACCAGTACATTTAAGCTGATTCTAGCAAGTTAACGCTTTCCGCTGCATGAGCATAATCATAGAATCTTGCTGCTTATCGATTGATTCGTCTATACCATGGTATAAGAAAACAATATATATTAAATTGCATATATTAACACTATATATACATATCAAAAGAAGAATGTCATTACTCAAGAAACTTAATTTTTCGATAGAGGTATTTCAAAGTTCCATGTGACTTTCTTAATCCTTTTCAAAGTATTCCTAATGTAATTTAGGTATATTTATTATTTTTGTTGGCTTTAACTTATATGAGTTCGGTCATTTCTCTGTAGCATGGATGAAGAACAGCAACAATGGAAGATAATGGATGCTCGACCACCTGCAGTATGATCCGAGTTAGCCGAAGAATCCTATAAGAAGATCACATCCAAAGAATAGGAGCAAGAAGGGAATACCCTGGCCCAAATGAAACGGATGTTTCGGAATCGGGAAGGATGGCTCCGAAATGAAAGATGGCTTCTCAACACTGAACGGGAAGAAAGAGGTAGAAGAAGAAGTTTTCGACTTCAATGTAAGTTACTGACCTTGGTGGACCAGCTTGCTCGTACTGAGAGTGACTCATATACCTCCACATAATTACAAGTGTTGAGGTATTTGTTCACTAGTGCATTTAGATGAAAATATAAAAATATTATAAAAATAATAATAAATGTAAATAATAATAAATAAATATCTATTCCGTGCGACATAGAATTCAGAAAAAATAAATCAGAGTAGTCCTGAGAAAAGGTAGGTTTTGAAATTTGTTTTCTTAAAATGTATTTTTTTACTTTATTTATATATGAGCTAATATAAGGCCATTTGGATCTAAAAAAAATCGCTTATTATTTTAAATGATTTTAATGATCATTATTTCATAATACAATTTAAAAAGTGTATACGGTTTAAAACATCACTCTTTGCTAAGTGCTAAGTGATAAAAACATTTGCCGGTTTGTCCATATATTTAGAGTAATTCAAATATAAAACTTTGGATATCACGAATATGAAAAAATGGACTTATACCATTTAAAAAAAAACAGAACATATCATTGTTCCATAAATATATGTACGTTTAATTTATTTTTGTAAGATCATAATAGCTTTGAATATTATTACCAGAATGATTTTCACGGAAAGATGATTTGCATCGCTTAATAAAGTTTAATTTAACGAAAATTCATATTTATTTTTATTAAAATATTTTACAATATTCACATTCTTCTACAATGCAAGCAATATTGACAAACATAAAATATGATGTCGTTTATCAAATAGTCGTTTCGATTTCTTAGGCTACACCTACATTGGATCCGATTCGGTGCGACGTGATTCTATTACATACGATGCTGGGGTGTATACATTATACATATTTTACTATATAATTTTATTATATATAAATATTATTGTATTGAAAATAATTTATAAATAATCTTAATTTTATAAATTTAAAGAACCAAATGTTATAACTCTCGATATATTTCAGTCATTAGGTTTGCTAGCGACGTCTCATCGTATCACACCGGATCCAATGTAGGTGTAGCCTTACATTGTAATTATCTTATTTACCAAGAAACTATTTGACGCAAAAGTGTTTTCCCATCGGCTTCATTCTGTGGTTTTCCTGTCAATTAAAACACGTTTGTAGGGATCACTGAGAAATTGTCTAGTGGAATTATAATAAAGGAAAAATTTTTCAAGGTAATTTAGCTGTGTTAATTTATGAATAGCATATGGTCAATAACCAGGTAATGAAGTTTTTGCTTTGTTTTGAAACTCTTAAATCCATAGAAAAGCTATTTCAAAATCTGCTAGGTAAACCTAAAATCTGATCTGATTAAACTATCCACCGAGTTTATAAGGAAAGTTATTGTTTATGTCTTTTGTTATGACAGTGAAAGTCCTAAATTCTGCCTATCCAGGTATAATTAGGATAGGGATCTTTAACAAGTCCTGATACAACCATTAACCGTCCAGGACCCCCATTTTACGTAACCTCCGAAGGACGGATAACCAAGGGTTATTTTACTCTCTTTTTAAATAATCCTAGGGGCACCTGTCAGGCTACTAACCCGCGACCATGGGCATAGACGGATATACAAAGAAAGCAAAAACATTTAAAGTACAATATGCTATATAGCTACTAATAATAATGATCCTATAAATCGGTTCTTTTTTATATACACAAATGACAGTAAAGTACATAATTTTGGATATAAGTTAATTTTTTTTTCATAACATTCATTATTTTATTTTTTTTTATGCTCCAACACTGTAGTTACCAACTTTAACATATTTCCATATTACCTAGGTGGTAAAGAAAGGGGAAAATAGAAAAGAAGTGTAGGTCAGCGGCCAGGTACCGAAAAAGGGCTTAGGTTGCAATAAATTGAAGAGAGCTGAATTTTGTATATGTTTTAAGAGCATGCTGACTAGTGGAAATCCAATTTCAGTTTTTGGCCTATATCTCCTGATTGGGGCGTTTTAAAAGTAGATTAAATTTTCTAAAATTTGAGACCAACCGCAGCTCTGTAGCTTTAATAGATTCTGAGTTACGTCCCTTTGAAAATTGGCCATTTATTCCAAAAAATCCAAATAACACCAGCCGGGGACCCACCCGGGGCCGGCACCGGTCATCTACGGGCCTGGCACCCTCTTCGGACCGTGGCCCCGTTCAAGATGGACTTGAACGCGGTGCACGGACCCCGGGTTAAACGGGCACTCCTAAACACTACATTTCCCTAAAGGCGAGGCCTTTGGGATTCAGTGCTGGGCTAATCCCTGTTCGCTCGCAGCTACTAGGGGAATCCTTGTTAGTTTCTTTTCCTCCGCTTACTAATATGCTTAAATTCGGCGGGGAGTCCCACCTGATCTGAGGTCGAGATATATAATGTTTTCCTCAATTACGCCCCTCCTTAAAGGGGGTAATGAGGAAAAGACCGACTCGGCCAGGACAGGCGTATATTCAGCCTCCACAAGCGAGAAAGCTCTGCCGCTACCAGCCCCCAGACGAGAGAGAGGCGGCGGACGCACCCCATGGCGACTTCAAACCCGCACTTCATGTAGAGCGGTTCCTCCGACGCAGTGTAGTGGGGCCGATCCGGAATTTGCCACGCGGCCGCCAAGAGTCCACACTTCACGGGTTAGCGCAAAGGCGGGCTACGTGCGACCGGGACACCGGATCGGTTGTCCGTTTCTTTCACGAGCTACATGCGTACTACAAACTGGAGGCCACAAGGGTGCGGGCTGGGTCCGACTCCCCGGAGGGAGAGGGCCCTATCGTGAGTGAACCCACGATGAAAGTCATGGTGAATGAAGCTGTAGTAAATTTAATTAGCGTTAATTTAAGCACAAACCGAAGCCTGTAGGTCTAATAGATTCTGAGTTACGCCCCTTGGACATTTTTCCTAATAGTCCAAACATAGGCCAGCGCCCAGGTGTTTGAGGGTCGCACAAAATTGAAGAGAGTTGCATTTTTGATATTTTGTAAGGGCATGTCTGAGTAGTGTAAATCCAATTGCGCAATCGAAAAAACGGATGGGAAAACTTTTGGTGGCCAAAAAACCTCGAAATTTTAGGAGTTATTTCAGCCTGTCTCTCATAATCGGTGCATTTAAAAAAAAAAAAATCTACAGTAAGCATTTTAAATTAGATTAAATTTGCTACAATTTGAATCCAAACGCAGTTCTGGAGGTCTAATAGATTCTGAGTTAAACCCCTTTGAAAATTGGTATTTTTTTCCCAAAAGTCCAAATTTTAAGTTTTGGCTGACTTTCTTGAGAAACACCGGTCGAAGAAGTGATCCTATGATGAAAGTTAGGAGTTATATTAAATTAATTGTCTTTAATTTAAGCACATAACGAGGTCTGTAGTTGTTATACTTCTCTTGTTAATTAAAAAAAAAGGGAAATCAGAGAAAGTGGGTGTGAATAAATGACCAATTTTCAAAGAGGCGTAACTCAGAATCTGTTACACCTTCAGGCCTTAGTCTGTGCTTAAATTAAAATTAATTATATTTACTACCTTGACTTTCATCGTAAGATCACTTCTTCGGCCGGTGTTCCTCACGAAAGTCGACTAAAACTTAAATTTGGATTTTTTTGAAAAAATTACCAATTTTCAAAGGGACGTAACTCAGAATCTGTTAAAGCTATAGAGATGCGGTTAGGTTCAAATTATAGAAAATTTAATCTACTTTAAAAATGGATACTATAGTTTTAAAATCAAAAACGCACCGATTAGGAAATATAGGCCAAAAACTAAAATAGCTCCGACGATTTCGAGGTTTTTCGATCACCGAAAGTTTTCCATCTGTTTTTTCGGTAGCAAACTTGGATTTCCACTAGTAAGCCATGCCCTTACAACATATCAAAAACGCAGCTCCCTTCAATTTATTGGAACCTTCCAGTACCTGGCCGCTGGTTAGTACTAATATCCTTCAAGAAAGGGACCTTTAAAAAAAACTAACTAGTACCACTAAAACATGATGTACTGTTTCTAAGGCTGTGCAGGAAGGTGATTTGTCCAATGTCAAGCTCGGCCGCCAGGTTTTCTCCCAATGAAGGTTATCTAATTCCTAACCTGGGTGAGCCTCAGAGGGATCTGTAGTACATAGGATCGATCCGTGGCTGTAAACGGATAAAATAATTTATCAGATACAACTGGACAGAACCCAGGAACTTCATCGTTTGAATTCAGCACTATACTCAACTCTCTTCAATATGCTACCCAGCTACTAATAATGATTCGATTTGTACGGTCCTTTTTTTTTTCATCTTTTTTCTTCTTTTTTTTTCACAATTTACATTAAAGTGAAATTTATAACATGAAAAAATCCTCTACTTAACACTATTCCCTGCTTCTACTAATTTTGAATTAATTACAAAAACTTACTTGGCAAAGAAAGCGAAAAATACATGAGTCAGGTTATGAAAAAAAAAAAAGATAAAAAAAATAAAAAAACAGGTACCCCAACCACTTTATAACATTATTCTCTGCTTTTACTATACTATAAAAAATGATGTGATAAAGAAAGCGAAAAATAGATACGAGGTCCCGAGAACATGAAAAACAGAGTTTAAAAAAAATCTTTCCCACAACAATCCATAAAAACTCTTGGGTCCAGTACATATTAGAGACTGTACTCTTTCTAAGTCAACGGTTGTGCTCGGAAATGATCTGACCCAGATCACCTGTCAACCGCCAGGTTTTGCCCTATTAAGGGTAACCGATTTATAGGGACTGGCTCAGCTCCAGGAGGGTCTGTACATCCCAAGGAGAATAAATTAAATAATTTATGCACTCTACATATAGATATCCCCAATAAAGTATTAATAATTGCCAAAATTTACACTGACCATAGAATCACACCTGACTTGATATTCCGAATCCTTATTGATTATTTCTCTAAGTTTATAGAAAAAGTTTAGCAATTAATTTTCAAGTAAGTCTACTGATTTGTTAACTTCAATGTGATTGAAATAAAACTTTGGTAGCTCGGCCTTTCAATACTTTGAAAGAAAATTAATCGTAGTTCTTTGAATGGTTGTTTTTCATGCCTGACACGGTGTGATTCCATCAATCTTAGAACCTTAAGTCTCAATTCATGAAGGGACTCAGAAAGACCAAGGAGTTAAGTCTTGAAAATAGAACTAAAAAATATTGCTGTTAGAATTAATGTTAAGAATTAATGTTAATACTAAAATTATATTATTATCCAGGCTTGTTCATTAAAATATGTATATAAATCGATTTAAAAATAATTAATTATTTCTAAATATTTTTTTTTTCCGGAGGCTGTCGCTTCGAGTTGGGTTACAAGTTTGAACTGCTTGTTCGTTTTATTTTTAACATTTAAAAAAATACAAGTTATCGTGAGTTTTAGTATGGAAAAAAGAATTTATTTATGGGCAATGAGTAGATTTTGGTAATCGTTCTATCAAGAGATACAAATTTCAACTAACATTTCCATGTATAAATTATATATGTTTGTTGAAACGTTCATTTCTAGATGAAATGCTTACCGAAGAATACCCATTTCCCATAATTACGTTCTTTTTTCCATACTATAGCTCACGATAACTTCTATTTTCGTAAAATATTAAAAGGAAAACGAATGAAAAGTTAATATTTGTGACTCAACTCGAAGCGAGAACCTACGGAATAACTCATATACATGACCATTATAGCTTATGGAGCTTATAGAGCTTTGGGGATCCACTAAGCTATCAAATTCCTCTTATATGCAATCCTCAAAAACATAAATCCTTCGTAAAATCCTCAAGAATAATTCCATATCAATATCAATTACAATCACCCAATATTTTAATGAAATGTCACCCGCCATCTCTGATTTGTATGAAACTTTGCACATTTGCTTATACTTATGCCCTAAGAAGACTTGTGAAGTTTTATTATTCTAGGATGTATACTTTTATTTTAATAGAATTTTAAAAATATGAATATTGGCGATAATTCGGTTCCGCGGAATTGCTTGCGGTAGATGAGTAATATTTACGAAAACTATAACATTTCAGGTATTTACAAAGATTTTGATATGGAAATTTTCCCACAGTTTAATAGAAGTACACAGTTTACAAAAATGCATTCATTTAAGTATCCCTAGCATTAAAAAAAAAACTTATAAAATTCATATTTCATGACATTATTGTGGTTTCCGAAACTAAAACAAAGGTTTACACAAACGCCTGTAACTTAGTTCTCCAAACAGCTGAGAAGCTGGAAAAGGTTCCAAATAACACCTAAGATTGTGAGCTTTTTATTATTATAAAACACCAATTGGCTTTTTGGTGGGTACATTAAGAGAAAATATTTGTAAAGGCTGGGATTCGAACCCTAGTCGCCCACGTCACTAGTGGTGTTCTAACCAACTGAGCTAACCTGGCTCGTCACACGGCCTGACAAATCCATTCTCTTTACCGATCCTATATCACTTTGTTCTTGCAATTTTGTGTTCAAATCACTGCCTGGACAAATCTTTTCTCTTCAAAATAAAAATATTTAAAAATTATAACATTAAAAAAAAAATATATATCAAAATAAAATAAAATACTTTTTTTAGTTTGAGTGGAAAATGTTGACTGGATAATTCTCATCAATCAATCAACCCTGGCTCTACAACCCAGTACGGGTCTTGGCCGCATCAAGGCATCGCCTCCACATGTCTCTGTCCTGTCCCAAGGTCCTCCAAGCTCTGGATCCAACAATGCCACCTGCATCCTTCTCGACTTCGTCTCCCCATCTTAATCGTTGCCGTCAACGTACCCAAATAGCAGTCTCTTATGAGTAGCGTTGTCCTCCATTCTGGCCACATGTCCAGCCCATCTAAGCGTAGCTATTCTTATAAACTGAACCACGTCTAGCTCCTGATACCTCCGATATATCCCTGCATTCTGCCTGAGTCTAAATTGATCGCCAACTCTTACTACTCCATATATCCTTCTTAATATTTTTCTTTCGAAGAGCAGTAAACTATTGCCATCTGCCCTGGACAGAGGCCAGGTTTCCGATCCGTAAGTTAAAACAGGCCTTATCATTGTCTTGTAAAGTATCACCTTGGCTCTTCTAAATATCAGATGACTTCTAAAATTTTTACCATCCCAAAATAACATTTATTAGCGGTCAAAATTCTTCTTTGAACTTCTGCTCCAGTTGAGTTATCCGCTGTGACCAAAGAGCGGATAACTGCTTATTTTGTGTTATCATTGACTCCACCCCCTGACCAATTCAATCCATCATTAACTGTTTTTATATTTGTTTTTTAATACATCATTTAATCAAATTATTATCCAGTTGTACTTTATTCGACCTAAAATATATTTATATATTGGGTTATAAATTATTCGATTGAACGCAACTTTTAGGAATTATAGAAAAAAAAAAATCGAAAACTTCCCGGTTTTTAACTGTCACGAGTTCTGCTTATGTTACCCACGT
The DNA here is from genome assembly GCA_964056705.1 of Troilus luridus. NCBI lineage: Eukaryota > Metazoa > Arthropoda > Insecta > Hemiptera > Pentatomidae > Troilus > Troilus luridus. Next base: position 43,157,066 of record OZ057417.1, on the reverse strand, counting down.
TTTCATTTATGTTTGTGCTCATATAAATAAGTTAGAAATATAAAAGCTTCAACCCCCACCTTTTGCATTTTATAAACCCTCTATTGACTTGCCTAAATGTTTTATGTTGCAGTTCATCCATTTATTCAACAGTCGTTAAAACACCCTTTGGTGTATTGTGACCCTCCCTTAGTAACCGAGTCTTGTTTTATTCTTCTTGCACTAAAAATTTATTTAATTTTTAGAACATAAACATGTTATATCCTATGTTTAAGTCAATTATTCGACCAGAATAGAAATTAATGATATATGTATATCAGATATTATTTCTGTTTTTAATTTTTTCTCTCATTTTTCATTATATAAGAGTATTCAGCTTCAAAATCTGTTTTAATCATTTATTTTAACGTAAACTATTTATTAATATTCATAATTGATTATATTATATTATAATGGAATACTGTTGTTGGATAATGGCATATCGTGTATGTATCGTAAAGTAAAGGGTGTTATCTAGAATTAACATAAAGTTAACAGGTCTAAAATACAATTATCTCCCTAATACATATTAAAATATATATAGGTATAATATAATAAATTTGCAGTGTTGTGCGAGTAGTGTATAACAAACGAAAAAGAATATTGTACTCAGGTAACGTTAAATGAACTAATTATGAATTATTGGTCAGGAAATATACTAGAGAAATAAAGAGAAAATATATTAAAAATCCTGATATAATTTCGTTACCGGACATAAGTCAGTTAAAATAATATTTGTATTTTAAAGATTTAAACTGCTCGCCGTTTCAGGTTTCTTCAACACTTATTAAACAGGTGCTCTAAGCTCCCAATTAATCATAAGAGACTTGTACGCATGAATATTATAAGACTTATTTGGAATTCGGAGCATTGGAGCTTCGTAAAGCTATCGAATTCTTCTCGTATTCAATCCCTACAATCCAAAATCTCTTCGTAAAATCTCGTTACTTTGTTACGAACAAAGTAATCCTTGATGTCATATTTGTTGCTGATTTGGCCCGAATTCGCTATAAATCCTTTCATGATAAACTTTATTTCCACTCAAAGTAGTGGTCAAATCGATTCACCTCTTCAATTCCTGCTAATGCTCCGAGGCGTCTGAAAAGAAGATGGCCTCGTGACCTTCTAAGTTGAACTTGTTATTTGAGTACTACCACTGGGTAGTTTCTCTGCTTCTCTTTATTCATGCCAATATGTACCATCCATTCTGTTTACTTGTTGTATTAGTATAATACAGGTGTAAATTAAATTTAATAAATTATTTAAAAAAAAAAAAAAGAACAAGCTTTAAATTACTCGCCGTTTCAAGATCACATTAACACTTACTAGATTAATGCTCTAAGCACCAAATTAATTACCAAACAGTCATATACTTGAATATTATAAGACTTAGTTGGACTTTCGGAGCTTCGGGGCTCCGCTAAACTATCGGTTTCTCTCGTCTGCAATCCTTACAATACAAAATCCTTCGCAATATCCTCCATACTCCTTACTTTATCACGAATAAAGTCGTCCATAATGACCTCAATGTCACATTTGTTGATTTGGCCCGAACCCGATATCAGTCCTGATATGACAAATTTTATTCCCACCTAACCAATTCTCTTCAATTCCATATCATCTTCCGAAGTTGAGTTTGTTGTTTGAGTATTACTAGTAGATAGTTTCTCTCCTTGCCTTTATACGTGCCATTATGTGTCATTCATTACATTTACTTGCATTGTTATTAAGAAAATGACTCGCATAATTATAAAATAATTAATAATATTTAAATATTTTTATAAGATTTTTGAAAGATATGTCCAGGGCCGGGATTCGAACCCGGGTCTCCCAAGTTTTCGTCGTCTACCACCTGAGTTATCCTGGTTCGTATCTCGGTCAGACAAATCCGTTCTCTTCACTGATCCCATATCCCCGTGTTCTCGCAATTTTCGATGTATAATTACATTAATGTATAATTAATAATATCATATGATTTATTATAACCATAACAATCTCCAAACCGGTTAAACTTTGTAGGAAGCGAGAGACGCTTCTCGAATTCCAGGTCAGGGTCAGACCTGATAAGGAAGGCTGATAGATAAGCGGTGACTAACGTTTCATTCAATCCTTAACTAAATTAGCGTTTTGAGAAACTCTTCAAAGTATTTTCAGGAGTCGGAATTGGTAAAATTTAACAAAACTAAAATAAATAAGACCGAGACGAATACAGGCGACGGCATAATGATGAGCTCTATCCTCATTAAAAATATATCGGATGTTGTGAGGATTGCATAGGAGGAGAATCGAGAATCGAAACCTATACGGTTGGCGAACCGTACTTTTACCTTAAAGTAAAGAAGACCGCACCATCCTGGTTCGAATAGGTAGAAAAAGACAACAAGGTGATAGAGATTACTTGTGAGGATATTCAAGAATGGAAATGTTTCCGGATGAAAATAAATGCACACCAGGGTATTCAGGGAACCAATGACGGGAAAGAAATGTACGGATGAAAGAAAGGCATGTGAGTACTAGACAAAGATCAAGGCTAAGAGTGGTCGGTTGAAATGGCGTGATCCAAAGAAAAAAATAGATAATTAATAATAATAAATAAATCAATAGCAACCTGGATTCAGTTGAGAAATATTTGGAAAGAAACAATGTATGAGAAGATGAATAGAAGGAGCAACTTAAAACTTTTTTTGGGAGAAAAGTTTTCAATGAAAGTATTCCAGGTTAGGAAGGGAATAGAAATATGGCCAATATGATCCGAAGAGTAAAAGAAAATAAATAATGAGTAGATGAAAGAATATTGGAGGGAGAAGAAAAACAACAAAGGACTCTTACTAACTAGTATATCATCCTCAATACAAGATTTATTACCATTGCAACTTGTCAATGTCCACCTAAAAAGGCACATTATGTCTTTCACCAGCCTTCATTATGTTCTTGGAAAACTGAGCATTGTTATGAAAAACAAGAAAAAAGGTTTCTTGCAAAATAAGGGACATTATAGACATTTGAATGGCGGTATTCAGAAACATTTCAACTCCATACTGGACCTTTCAAATCTTACGACCTTAACTAAACATATCAACAAATAAATTAATTTGAAATTATTGTACAATTTTCGCAGTACTGTTGTGTAATACTTTATAAAATTAGCTGTGTTGTAGTATGCTGCTAGTGAAAAAAACGCGTTTTAGTTCAATTTAACAAAATCACATGAATAATTAAACAAATTGTTACTTTTTCCAAAATGAACAAAAGATTTATTTTTCAATTTACTTCAATTTTTATAGCAGCTATATTCAACTAAGACAGAATAAAATCCCGGGGATACAGCAATATTACAACAAATCACTTTAAAAAAAAAAGTGTGTTGTACATCTATATTCTACAAAGGTTAGTTTTTACTTTTCAATCTTTTTTTTTTTATCGGTTATGTAAATATTTTATTTTCCAAATCTGATGAAGGAAGATGTGGAGTGTAAAAAGTTGCTTGGAGTGTTTGAATGTAGGCATCAATATTGATGTATCGTAAATTGCCTATAAATATATTTCAAAAATGAAAACGACTCAAAAGCCCTGACCCTGTGACATATACCGTTATTCGACCGAATCATTTTATTAGTCAGATTTTTTGTCTCAACACGCATTTAAACAGTTAATTGATCTAATATTTCATTAACACAATAAAAAACCTTAATCCAGTCTTCTATGTTTTTAATAAGACGTTTTGATATTAAATGTCATTTTCAATTATTTATATAAAATATTCTTGTATCCCTTCATCTTAGTTAATAACTTAAAAAAGTTACAAGCCATAAATATCTGTAAATTATCAAATACAACAATAATAATATAATAAATATAAATTTAACAAAATATGTCCACAAATAGAAATAAGTATAGATACCTTTTTTTTCCTTATTGTCATTGTTAATGTTTAAAATGCTTTACTTAGAGGTCAATTATCCTCCATGGCCATCTTTTGTTAAATGGTTTAAACTTTGGTCTGTTTTATACTACATTTGATTTACATTTTAATACTAACAATTTTTTATTTAAAAAATACCATAATCTAATTAAAAAACAACACATAAACTTTATTAAATTAATAAAACTATTTTATTTTTAATACATTTATATCAGTTTTATAAATCTTAATTTATATAAATCAGATGGAATGAAAAGGGATATCTAGGAAACTGTTGGGATGTTATTGTGTTAGGTTATATTCTCTGTGTTTTTAAAAAGTAGAAAACATACTATTTATCATTTTCTGTTTAACTTTAAAAAAACAGATGAATATAGTTTACCTATTTCACCAGCTTCTTTTCTGTCGTTCACTACATTATCCATTTTGTCATTAATATATAATGCTTCTAAGAATCTCCTTTTAACAGCTAATTGAAAATGATGAACCTACGCTGATTTTATATCTACATAAAACAAGTAGAAACTTCTCCAAAATGAGGTTCTTGGAAGTAGCGAAATCGTGTCATTCTTGCAGTTTTGGCTTTGAATGGAGTTGTATCCAAAGCAATAACTCGTTTTCAAACCAATGTCTGATTTAACCACTTATGCTTGCACGAGAATAACGCAAGTCCCCTTAAGTACGAGATTCTCATTTTTGATAGAACTCCACTTAACCACACATTCACCGGGGCTGCAGATATCGTCGATACGAATACATGGTATCAATGTGAAAAACAACACTTTTCAGGAGAGTGAAAAAAATGTTTAAATCTTCATTCAAAGTCATAGGTATCGTCAAACATTATTTTTATATAGACAAGGTCATAATGAAAGGAATAAGAGACAGGGATTGGCTTGAAAATATTTTCCTGATATTACAGTTATATTTTCACGTAAAAAAAATGCGAGGATGACCATACCCCTTACTTTAATACAGTTATCCCTCTCTGGACTAAATCCGAATTGACCACTTATTCACCGGGGATGCAGATAATAACAATGAAACTAAACAGTTCACTCCAATTTTGGCGCAAACTGGATTCTTGCTATCTTCCGACTTGTGCTTGTTTAGCAACAAAGAGACAAGGTTGTCCGTTATTGGAGGGGCGTTCCGAATACTAACCCTGACCCAGAAGACATACCTGTAAGGCCTATTAGCGGCGAGAAGATCGACCTTCTGACGTTGTTACATCAGCCGCTTGCCCGACAGACCCACCACTTGCATCAGACTGCACACCTGCTGACGCGGCTTCCGTGCATGCAGCTGGCTATCTCGTCTGCTCCGATAGTCCTAGTCCGTTGGACTAAAATGGTCACTGGGTCGTTGCCCACTATTCCGTTCATTAACACTACTCCTTACCGACTAGTTTAAACTGCTACCAGCTACTAGTCAGAATTTATATAGACAGGAATGACACTTGCAATTATAAAGTTCAGCTTCAAAAAAATTTTACACACAAAGCTGAAACCCAAAAATAAACTGTAGCATTAAAACCCATGGAGGGTCTTGGCCCCAGTACATGACGTAAACTGAACTGTTTCTAAGCTAATTATTGCGTAGGAAGTCCAGTCCCTAATCTACGGAGCTGAACCAATGGCAATGGCCGTTATTGATAAACGACCAATCCTTTTTTACATAATTCCTCTAAAGATTTTTGAGCTTGGCATAACATGTGCATAATATTAGAGTGACTCTCGGGCGATGCGGTCCAGAAAGACTGCATACACTTAGCGCTTACCATCGATGTGGGCTGAATAGTTTTCACTAGTTCCAGCTCTATTACTTGATGAAAAGTTTAAGGCCCGACTGATAAATTATTATAGTATTTCTTTTCACCAGGTTGTGTAAAACACAACTTTATTTTCAAGCATCTATCATCTATTAAAAATGAGTAGAATTTATATTGATACAACATAAAAATCTGGAGTGCCTTCGCAGTTATACAGGATCTTGGCCGATTACCAACAATGTATCAATAATCTACCATAAAATTCATTAAAAATATAAGGATATTTTAGCTAATTTGAACACTTTAATATTTTGAGTTACTTTCATTTTTTTCTATAAACCTGATTAATTCTTTAAATCTCTTAATTTGATGTCTTACATAAAGTTATACTTAAACTTTTAATCATAATTTCATCCGATTATTATTTGAAAACCGCAAAAAATTGAAAATCTCATATACGCGTCCATAGACTCGATTTTGCCTTTGCAGTATGTTTTATTTATTAGTGGCTCAACCAGAGACGATGAACGGACTACAATAATGTACAAACTTCAAAAATATACACCCGTAGCTCTGCTAAATAAGACGCATTGGGGATATTACAAAGTATTTTTAAGCAGCTTTAATTATTTTAATAGCTTCTAAAACTGACTGCCCCTTGAGGAAGTTTGAAATTGGTCAATAATTAAAGAGTACGCCTTCGAACACTTTGGAACAGTTTTGAATCCTCGGTTGTTCTTTAGAAACCTAATTACTCGTAGCTTCCACAATTTCTTAATTAATTTCATGAATAATGAATGAGTTTTTGTTTAAAGTAAGATGCGCAGTGAAAATGTTACTACTGCCATTAAAGTGGTTTATTAAAAAAAAATTGTACTGCTAAATGAGTGGTTGTTGGTACGGCATATAGTGACGGTACTATTTCTAAGCCCAGGGTTTTGCACGAAGTGGACGAAATCACGCTCAACAACAAGGTTTTTTTCTCCAATTATATACACTTTATAGAAATTGGGTGAGCCCCTAGGAGGGTCCTCAGTGCTTATAAAGTATGTTTGTTCATTTAACTTCACTTTATACTGTTATGGCTACCCGGCCAATGCTATAGTGAGAGCTCTAAATTTTGCCTATCCAGATCTAATTAGGATTTTTAACGAGTACCTGACATCGTACAGGCACGGGACCCCCGTTTAACGTCACTTCTGAGGGACGGCATAACCAAGGATTTTTAACTCCCTTTAAGAAATACTAAGGACTACTTGTCAGGCTACGAACCCACGATCTTGGGCTCAGTAGGTCGTTATGCTAATCACTAGACCACAGGTCGCCCCATGTGCTCATAGAGTAGATCCATGACTGTTAGTAGATTAAATAATTTTACCAAAGCCTGATTTGAACCCAATGAGCACAGGAACTCATTACATTACAAAATGTGCATTCCAAGCTTATTAAAACAAAATAGTAAACTTTTTTTTCGTATTGAGCACTTCGGATCACGTTACAATATTGTTTTGTAACGGTATATATACTGTTTTCTCCGTCTCCAATAATCCTTCATGCGATTACTGGGAAGTTTCTTTTGATTCTATGTTCAGGTTCGGCTAACCTTATTTGGTTGGCCTTTCATCATCCTGAAACCCTTTCAGATTTTTCTCTCTGCTTCTAAATTCACTCCCTTCTGTATATGAGACCCTGTAATGTTCAACTTTTCCAAATCATTCTTTACTTCTTTAGTCCATGTTACTTCTCTATTCTCTTAGTTCAGTAAAGGAAGTAAGTGATAAAAAATAAGCTCATTACATAGTTGTTAATTAAAACGGTAATTCTAATTAAAGTAATAAATTTCATCGGGCCATTTTAAATTCCTCAAGCGTGACTAGAAGTTCAAGATGTCTAGCATTATAAAGTTTTAATTGCCTAATTTATTAAAGAGTTGAAGTGTGCTTCAAAAGAGGATTTACTTTTATCTTATATAGAAAAAGTTTAAGAACGGAACAACATCAAGGGCGCCATCTTTAATTATTCGTCCTACAAATTACTAATTTCATGATAATTAAGTAACAAAATATCAGTATTAAACATTAACTTTCTCACTATTCTAATAAATAATAGGAAGTTTGAAATTGACATTAGCACACTCGAAGTGTTTCCCTGCAGCAAGTGTGAAGTGGAAGAAAAAATACTTCACATGAGTATTTATTTATCTTAGAAGGTATTTATTGAATTCCACCGTCTGTTAATCAATATAAGTATTATTTATTAATTAGTATTTTTGTTCCTAGACGTATTATTGTTATCTTATCAAAATGAATCAACTACTCTAGTATCAGACCAATCGTATTTTGGAATTCTATAAGATTCTCGAGGGAACGGGGAAGTTCAGTGGTAGAGCGCTGAGTTGCCATGCCAAAAGGCCCGGATTCAAATCCGGCTGTGGCAGATAATTCATTTAATCTGTTCACAGCCGGGGAGGGTCTTTTGGGGTTGTAGGCCAGCGGCCAGGTGTTTGAAGGTCGCAATAAATTGAAGAGAGCTGCATTTTTGATATGTAGCAGGGGCATGTCTGAGTAGTTGAAATCCAAGTTTGCTACCGAAAAAACGGATGGGAAAACTTTTGGTGGCCAAAAAACCTCGAACATTTCGGAGTTAATTCAGTTTTAGGCCGTTCTATCTCCTAATCGGTGCGCATTTGATAAAAAAACATACGTGACCATTTTTAATCTAGATTAAATTTGATACAGTTTGAACCCAACCGCGGCTCTGTAGATCTAATAGATTATGAGTTACGTCCTTTTGAAAATTGCTAATGTTTCCAAAAAGTCCAAATTTTAAGTTTTGGCCGACTTTCGTGAGGAACGCCGGCCGAGGGAGTGATTCTACGACGAAAGTCAAGTGAAATGGAGTTGTAGTAAATTTAATTGGTTTTAATTTAAGCAAATAACGAGGCCAGTAGCACATAACTTCGGAAAAACAGAGTCCGGATATTCTTTTGTCAAAATTTGAAAAAACAACACCAAAAACGATTTTCTGTGAAGTTGATGCGTTTAGTATTTTCCCTCAAAAGGTTGTGTAAATAGCTAATGTATATATCTGAAGGTATTTACTCGTAGATTTTAGAATGGAACAGAGTACCATTAACTGTAAAAAAATGTCAAAATGTCGAATTAAGGAGAGTATAAAAGAGTTAAGAAGTAAAAAATGATACGGTTATAACTATAAAGCATTAAACTATCATCAATCGGAAAGTGACGTCATAAATTTGAACATAATATTTTTAGAACATCATAAAATAGCTTAGTGTGTATAGCGCTGTATTGCTATGCTGAAGTTGAAATCCGGCAGTGGGACATAACTATTTAGTCATTGGCGTACCCTTTGTGATCCGCAATCGTTCATGTGGCTCACCCAGCCTCAGTATTAATTGAGTAAATACTTGAGTGGTTGAGCATCATCTCGGCCAAATCACCTTGCACAGCCGTGGGCATTCCTTACCACCTACTGCATCCAACACTCTTTATAGGTTGTAAAAGTAACGGTTTGTTATAAATACATAGTTTCTGGAGTATCTGATTAGTCTTAGTCCTGAAGACTAAATGTGGCTCACTTCCTTGCGAATTCCTTCTGGTTAAGTATCTATTCCAAGTTTCATACATTATTCTTCCATCATCTTAATCATTTTTTTATTGTAATGATGTCTGATATAGGTATATTTATAATGACTTGGGCGTAATACAGTACCTAGCTCTTTAGATGTATTGTGTTCTAAGTAATATGTGATGTCATACCTGGAAGACGGTGCGAGTTTATGTCCTTTTAGGAGTTTTACTACCTAGCATCTTATATAATAAAGACAGTAAAATGTTGGGGGAAGGATTTGTGCTCCCCTGGTTTTATTACAGAAAGGTAGGGTCTTCGAAATGAAAACCTTGTTTAACATATGCAAACTTCCTTTCTTTGAATTTTGGCTTGTATGTCTCAAAAAATAGAATATTACAGGATCGGTGTCGGAATTTATATATTTATTAAGTAATAGTTTTGTTCCCCCAATGTAGAATACCCACTTTATTGAGTTAGGTTAGACCCGAGAGAGGTTGAAGATTCCACAGGGTTCATCCTTGGCTGTTAACGGATTAAAGAATTTATCTGACACCTTATTTGAACTTTCGGGAACTTTTGAACAACATAGCAATGCAAGATCGTTCTCAAACACCAGGTTTGGTTCCCAATTAAGAGTACCCACTTTATAGAGGCTAGGTGAGCCCAAGGTGGATTCGTGGACGCCATAGGATTCATCCGAAGCTTTGAACAGATTAAATAATCTGCTACAGACCGATTTGATCCTTTCAGCACAGCACCTGCGCACTGAGCTACCACGCTGGCTATAAAATAATAATAAAAATTATCTTAGATTATTTACAAATAAATTTTTTTAAAAACGAATAGTTTATTTTAGATACATTTGTTTTTCGTATTTACTACTTCGGATCACATTACATTATTTTCCTTTCCTGCTGGAGTTTTCTCTGCCTCCAATATTCCTCCTTGCGTTCATTGGCATGTGTCCTTCGATCCTCTGTCCAGCTGCGTCCAACCTTCTCCGATCTTTCTTCACCCATAAACTCTTCCAATATTTCAACTCTGCCCCTAAGTTCTCTTCCTTCCAACATGTAGGACTCTATAACCTTCAACTTTTCCAAATATTTCCTAACTTCATTAGTCCAGATGATAGTGATCTTCTTCTTCCAGAAATAATCGAATATATGTTTGGTCAATCTATGCTTGTTCGTTCCTGAATAGATTTCCGAGGATTGTCTGTCTCTGCTTCCGCATAGTATCCGAGATTCCTTATTTTCTAATAAATAGTTTATCACTGTTTAAGAATATATTTTAGGTTTCCACAAGGATCATCTTCTCCTCAAATAACTTATTCTAATTTTGTTGACAGTTTTGCTTGGTATATGCTGTATATATTTGTATGTTCAAACCTCAGCAATGTACCTTCGTTCATAATTTCCCCAACCTCTCCCTCCCCAAAACATTTCCATGATTTAACAATGATAACCTCCTCGATTTATTACATACAGCTCAACCCGACAGTCTGGGATGAATTTAAAATTAGTGTAATCAGAGATCTTTACGCCTCACAACAGCAGTGCTTCACTCCCCGTTTCTTATCAAAGTTTGCTCATACGCGTACTTAATACTGCTTCTTACCTAATTAGTCATAAGTTAGTTGTTGGTAAAGCCGTTAAGTAAAATAATAAAATACAACATTTTTTTCCTGACTGGCACTTTTTTTGCTTATATACTTTTTTATTCTCAAAAAAGGAATTTCTTAAGTTAAGGAGATTGCAAAACGTGGAACTGCAGAGCATGCATAATTGAAGTAAACATAACATTGCGAAATTTTGGATGGGCTAGTAAAGTTGTTGGGTTTAGTTAATAAACTACAACTCTGTTAACTAAAACTAATACTTATAAAAGTATTTTGAAAAATGGAAATTATATCAAATCACAATTATAAAGTAAGGAATTTCTTTGAAATACAATATATTCTATGAAAATACAATATAAAAAGAACGATTCGACTGGAGAATTAAGGAGCTTACACAGGTTGGAAGGTTAGACTGAGACGTAGGTGGGAAGATTGCGTTAAGAGTGACCTTACGGATTTAGATAAGGATAGTAGACGGAAATTTGTAAGCTTATATTGGTGGTATCGAGATTCTGAGTTCGCTAAACCTCGGAATGGTACCAGCAGAATAAGTCATTGCGGAAAACTGTTTAAGATGGTTCGGATAATCGATTTTATGGTATTAGAATAGCGTTCGTAACAATTTAGATACAACACAAACCTTGAAAAGTCGATTATTTAAAAAAAAATAAAGTACTGATGTTATAATCAGCGATAAAACATCAGTCATATTGTATAACTGAAATAAAGGAACTGATAACAGATAACGTGTAATCAATCAAAGACACACCTCCGAATGTTGTTTTGTTTCTTTTTCAAAAAATGAGAAACCTTATCTATTGAGTTTGGGAGCGCTGTAGCCCAGTGTGTAGAGTACGGAATTAGTATGCTGAAGGCCCCAGATTCGAATCCAGCCGTGGCAGATAAATTATTTAATCTGTTATCAGCCACCAATGGACCTGTGGGATCTACAGACTCTCCTGAGGTTTATCTAGCTTTTATAAAGTTCCCTAATTGCGAGAAAAAGCTGGTGATTGAACGTGATCACTGACAATATACTTCTCTGGACATCCGTTTTTCAAGTAGACAGTTCTCTAACGCACCCAAAAAAAAATGAGATGTAGTCGTACAGGAAAAAAAACACATTTTTATCTCGGAAAAACACTCAAATTCAAATATTGAAAAGCCATTTTTTAAAAATAAATTAAGTACTTATTTACTAATCACTGATAAAACATTATTCATTGCGATTTTTTTTAAATGTATATTTATTAGATTACTGAAATGATGTCACTGATAATAGATAACGTGTAATCAATCATAGACACACCTCCAAATGTTTTTCTTGCTTTTTGAAAAATGAGAAACCTTCACTGTTTGGTAAGGGAGCTTAGTAGCTTAGTATGTAAAATGCCAGGTTATCTGTTTAATCTGTTAACAGCCAAGAATAGACCCTGTGAGATCTACAAACCACCCCGAGGCTCACCAAGCCTCTATATAAGCACTTAATTGAGGGAAAACCTGGCAGTTGACCGTGATCTCAGACATATCATCTCCCCGAACAACCGAATACAGTTACACCTCCAATAATACAGTTCTTTATCATGTATTGAACCCAAAACAATGGGTTGTAGGGGTACAAATAAAAAATAAAATTAACATGAAATAAACTATGTATTGAAACCTCATTATACCTTTTTATTCATATTTTATCGAGAATCACTTTTTTTTATTTATCCGATTAAATAACATGTCACTTGAACATTCGATAATCATTCCTGTAAGTGTCAAGGATTTTCCTTACTTTCATAAACAGAAAGAGGTTTTCCCGGGACGAATCAAAAGGTTACTGTCTTAGATATACTTGATAACCTGTACCACTACAACCCGTGAAGAGTCTAGGGTTCAGTACATGGTAGAGACAGTACTGTTTCATGGACAACGATTGTACAGGAAGGTGATTTATCCTAAATCACGATCAACCGCCAGATTTTCCCCCTTATTTTAGTTACCCACTCTTATAGACGCTCCAGGAGGGTTCTAGATCCTATTTGATCTATATCCGGTTGCTACTAAATAAAAGTCTTGCCCGCAGCGGGACTTGAACCAGGATTTCCTGCATGGCGACTCAGTGATCTGAATCACTCAGCTCCCCTTATAGTATATCATAGATATACTTGATATTGATTTCGAGGTTTTTTATAATTATACCTAAATTTCTATAAAAAATCGAAAAATAAATACGTTTATCCAGACTTACTGTTAGTGCCACCAGCTCCACCATGCTGTATCTATATATTATTATAATACAAATAATAATAATAAGGCTTAACGAACCCGAAGACTGGATGCCTATACGACCAATAACCTAACGCAATCCTCCCACCTTCTCCTAGGCCTACCCCTCGGACGCACCCAAGTCGGTAGAACGCTTTTTAACTTTTTAGGAATTCGTTCGTTACTAAGCCTAGCAATTTTACTAGCCCATCTTAATCTTCGTGATACTATCACATTAATAATATTAACCTAATAATGCTAACTTAGAGATTTCGCGTTGTGTAATCTGTGTTCTCATCCTTTTTGGACCGAATATTCTACGCAACATATCCAAATGTTACAAATAATGATTATATACTCGTATTATACATATAATATGTATTATACGTTATGTACATTTTGACTTTCATATATACTTTTTATTATATTTTATTATTATTTAAAAGACACGTCTGCAGATCTTTAAGGTAGGTTGTATGTCAGGGTGTAGTCATCTAGTCCCGATAAAGCTTACCCAATTATCCCTTGTCACTTCCCTCGTTACTGTTTACGAGACAATGTTTCATTTTTTTTTATTATACCAATATATTTTTTAGCGCGAACAATATAAAATAATCTTTATTTATGCAGGGGCAACAGCCGTAAAATGATAAGACAAAATTATCAAACCGAGTTTTAAATTAATTTTAAATAATTAAATAAAATAGTAAATAACAGTAATAAATAAGACAATAGTATCTTAAGAAAAAAATAGTCTCAGGACGCTTAACAAAACTAGTAATTAAATATATATTAATTTAGAAAAAAAATTAAATTAATCTATTAACAATTTTTGGATTGGAAGTTTTGTGTATTTTAATTTTTAGAGAGCGGGATAGCTCAATGTATAGAGTGCCTAGTTGCTTTGCTTAATGTTTCGGGTTTAAATACGAATCCGAATATGCTGTTGCGGAGAAATTAGATAATCTTATAACAGCCAAAAATGAAACCTATGTGATAAACTGACCCTGTTCACCCACGAATATCCTGGGGTTCAACCGGCCTCTATAAAGTTGGTACCCTTAATTGGGGGAAATTCTGGCGGTTGAGCGTGAGCTAGAAAAAGTCATCTCCCTGCACAACCGTTGTCGTGGAAACAGTAAACTAGAAAGAAGAGTGGTGTTCTTATTTACATATTTTCCCTCATTTCCCAAAATCATGGATACCTTTTATGCATCTTTCTTTTGTAAAATGCATAACTCTAAAATATATGGACTATTGTTAACTTTTTGTAACATTTATCATATGTTGGAATATTTTTTTTTAGTGATTAGACGAACATCGGTAAGCCTTCTAAGTCGGAATAGTTTCTTTCTTTTCCGATAAAGCCTAAATTATATATTTTCTCGTATTATAGAGTTTTCCTATATTAGGAATAGATCCTATATATTCCTCTTATCGTGGAGTAGAGAATCGAGGTTTAGTTTTAGGAATTTTCCAATTATATTTTGACGATTCATTCATAAACTTAGGACTGATATTCCCATCTAAAATGCACGACGAAATTCCAAATCCGAGTTTGAATGTTCTTTTGATCGGATGTCGTCGGGGTGCGGAAGAGGTTGGGGGCAATCAAACTTCGCTCGTTTGAGATGGAAATTCAAACTTGTCCTGGGTAATTCATATCTTTCCTCCTTTCCAATAAGATTCGTTATTTATTTATGAACCGGGTTAACCAAAGCATACTGATAAAGATTCTTAAAAAAAATAAAATAAACGGATATTAAATACAAAAATAAAAATAAAAGATGACCTGTGGTCTAGAGGTTACCATAACAACCTAAGTCCAAGATCGCGCTAACGCGGTTTCGTAGCCCGGCAGGTGGCCTTAGGATTTCTTAAAGACAGTAAAAAATCCTTGGTTTTGCGGTCCATCTTAGGGATGTTAAACGGGAGTCTCGAGCCTGTACGATGCTGACTTTTTTTTTTTAAATATATGGTATTTATTGTATAACTGAAATTATGGCACTGATAACAGATAACGTAGTAATCAATCACAGACACACCTCCAATATTTTTTCAAGCTATACGAAATCTTAAATTTGATATCTAGTTGTATTTCCAAACGTCATTATATTTTAGGATTAAGATTTTTTTTTATTGTTGCATCTGGTTTTAACGAGAATTAATTTTTTTGTTGATACTATTAAACACCAAGTCAACTGTTTGAACATTCGATTACCATTCCTGTACGTGCCAAGGCTTTCCTTAAGTTTCATGAACAGAATGAGGTTTTCCCAGAGTGTATCGTGAGCTTACGTTCTTAGATGTACTCGACATCTAAGGAAATAAGATGTATCTGAGTACTCGTCGAAGATTCCGATCCTAATTAACCCTAGAAAGGCAAAATATAGGGCTCCCACTGTAGCATCGTCCGATTAGCCATAGCAGCATAAAAGTGACGTTAAATAAACTAAAAAAAAAATAAGGAAAGAAGAAATAAGAAAAAAAAAATATATTGGAAAATATATGGAATAAAACCTGTACCGCTACAACCGACAACAACTTGGGTTCAGTAGATGGTTGAGACTGCAATGTTTCTTGGACAACGGTTGCGCAAAGGGCTGATTTGTCCTATATCATGCTCAACAGCCAGATAACCCCATTTATTTTGGGTAACCCAATAAAGGTCCCAGGGACCATGTCTCAGTACTTGAGAGTTAACCAGTATCTGAAATCGTACAGGACCCGCACCGCCAATTTTACGTTCCCTCTAGGATGGCATAATCAAGAATTTTTAATCCTTTAAAAATTCTAATGCTGCCTTATGGGTTACGAACCCGCGATCTTTGGTATAGAAGGTTGTTGTAGAGTTGTTATGTGAATATACTAAGAATTATAAAGCATAAAACAGAAACCAAAGGTGAACCCCAAGTATATTGATTGTACAGATATTACTAAAAAAAATATTAAAAAACTGTAAGATACGTTATGATATTGGTTTATTCATGCAACGATGTCTATATATCTCACACACACACACACACACACACACACATATATATATATATATGTGTGTGTGTGTGTGTGTGTGTGTGTGTGTGTGTGTGTGTGTGTGTGTGTGTGTGTGTGTGTGTGTGTGTGTGTGTGTGTGTGTGTGTGTGTGTGTGTGTGTGTGTGTGTGTGTGTGTGTGTGTGTGTGTGTATGAGTGTGTGGACAAGCCTAATGTAAAATTCACTGTACTGAATTTGATCACGCATTAGTCGGTATGTTATGAACATTGAAATTTAATTATTTGGGGATCATTTATATGATTTTCGATGGTTCAGTTTCTTTATTTTTTTTAATTTGTTTAATATTGAAGTATGTGAATTTCATAATACCTGCACAGTTTACGTGGAATGGAATCAGAATTTTCGAAAAGTTACTTAAAATTTTCGTTTTTATCAATTGGGATAACAAGGAAAATTTGAGCTATAAGTAACAAAAAATCGCAATGAGTATTCAATGGAATGCCGACAATAAACTGGAAAATATTAATAACCTTATAACACGAAACCCAACCGAATAAAACATTAAAATACCTCAAAATTTGCATGTAATATAAAAAATAAGATTAAAAAAATGCAATACATTTCAAAATAAATATTTAAAAAAATAACCATTCATATGTCCAATAAATCAATAAAAATAGCGAAATAATAAACCAGAATTATATCAAATGTCAATATTATAGTCAAAATAATTATTTTTAGTAAAAACAAATAATATTAATAAATACATTCCTGGGAAAGGTTGGTGGGTTACAATTGAAATAGAAAAAGTTACAACTGGAATGGAAATTGTAAAAATAAAATTGAAAAAGTTCCGTTAGATATGAAAAAGTTAAAATGACAAGTAAATCCTATAAACAAACACTCATTGAGTTGGAAACTATCAAACTTATAAAAACATTGATGACGTCTGGTGATTCAAACTTGTATATAGAGTTATAATTGTTTATAAATAAAATTTTGGAGGGTGAGAAACAAAATGGTGATTCATTAATTTCTAAACATCAATATATATATATATAACAGAATATACAAAAGAAACATGTTCTGTTACTATATTTATTTACTACATACTTTATTTATTTCATATAAATAATTATTAGCATTGCACATCTGTTTAACGTCTTTAAAGGCACAGAAACTGTTTGAAACAAGTAATTTTAGTTCCTCGTTATTATGCAGGATGGAGAATGAGATTTAAATCCTCAAAAAAGCCCGCTTTATAAAAACATGAGATAATAAAAAATTAATGTAAAATGGTAAATTTTTAATTTAAAAAAATTTTAATAATTTTTTAACAAGATAAATGTATGCCATTATATACACAAGAAATTATATGAAAAATAAATTGGAGTAATAATAATAAACCCTTTGAAAAATGATCCAAGAAACTTATTTACCATATTATATTTTTTTTTAGAAATGATTAATATATTAATAATTAAATAATAAAAGGCTATGATGTACAACTGGAAATTTATTTTATTATGATCTTGTAGCATTACAGTAGTTTCAGTAAGAAGTATTATCCTAAAAAATAACTTCTTGTTAAAACTTTAAGATATTCGTAATAAAAACATGGGGAAATATGATTATTAATTTTTTAGTTCAAAAATTAAGATATTGGGAATATAATACGTTTTGTGTTGCTTGAGCTAACTGAGATTTTGTCTGGAGAAATATAGTTCTAAGTGTGCACGTGACCTCAGAGCTGCCATAATCCGTGGATCTAGAGCGATCTGTCAATGTCCTTCAACCTGAGTGGGAAGGACCCTTGGTTGTTTTAAATTATAGATGTAATACATATTAGCCATGAACGCCTAGGATTAAATATAACAGAAGCCTAGGAAAGAAGACTGATGTCTTTTGGACATTAATCCAGAATGGATGACAACAGGCTGTCAAAACAGATCTTTATGTATTTCTGGGAAAAGAAACTAACAACAGGCAAGATCCGAGAAATTAAATAAGATTTAGAAATATACAACATAAAAGCAGAAGCCGCAGCACAGAGAGGTATACATGCCTTCAGAAGTATGCTGTTGGACTTAGTCGTGTAACTCGGTGAGTTCTGGTCAACTCTGGTCCTCTTACTGGAGGAAAAGCCATTAATCCATGCTCATTCAATCTTCTACGAGCAGTACGATCAGAAATTTGCACACCTCGAACTTCTTAGAGCTGATGAATCGCTTGAACAAAGGTAAGGTGCCGGTTTCGTAAAATTATTAAAGTCAAAAAACGATCATCCTGTGGTCCTGTTACCCTAGGCCGTCCAGAACCGGTCCTTCAATGCCGTCTCGTAAAGTTTCATAGGGAACTCCGATGGCATTAGCTGCATATCTAATGGAACGTCCATCTTCAATAAATGTCACAGCACGCGCAACATCCTTAGCACGAATAGGCATTTTTAAACTTAAAATTGAAAAAATTAAAAGCCGGAAATAAAGAAATTTACTGCAAGAAATGGCACTGAACAAATGACATTGAATAAACATTTTAATTCCATAGAAAGTGAACATTGGAATCTACATTCATTTCATTGAATTAAGGATTAAAGGTTATTATCCTCTATATTGACATTCCTAATTTAAAAAAAAATACATATTTATTCATTTTAAAAAAATAGACCAATCCAAAGCAGAAATATTTTTAGATGAAAAAATCAAATGGGTGGAATTTTTTGCCTGTCAGTGTATATATATATATATATATATATATATATATATATATATATATATATATATATATATATATATACATATATATAGGTATGAAAAAAGAAAAATAAGATAAAATAAAAGGAAGATATAACAGTATTAGATGGTTCCAATTAATTATTCTTTTGAAAGAAAGGTTTGTTTATTCATTCAACGCGACTTAATGCTGGTCTGACTAATCGGACGATGCTATAGTGGGAGTCCTGTATTTTGCCTATCAAGGTTTAATTAGGATAGGGATCTTTAACATGTACCTGACACCGCACAGACTCGGGACTTCTATATTACGTCCCTTTCGAAGGACAGCAAAAACAAGGATTTTTTACACCCTTTAAAGGCCAAATACGAACCCGGTGACCATATTGGGCATAGTAGGTAGTTATGTTTTCTAAATTATCATATCCTTATCAAAAACGATTTATACATTTTGATGTAGTCATGTTGTGAGTTCTGTTTACATTTCTCACATGTTTGCTACTATCTGCTGGTCTCAAAGGCATAGGTCATGGAACTATGCACATGCTAGTTAATCTGTAAGCTGTACATATTTATAAACAAATTGTAAACCTTTATTAAATATTTTTATTTGAAAAGAAAAGATATGCCCAGGATCGGGACTCGAACTCGGGTCGCCCAAATCGCTAGTCTGGAACTATACCAATTGAGCTATCCTGGCTCAATCTGGCTCGCTCCCGGTCATGGCCATATCCTTTTTTTTCACTGATCCCATGTCCCCGCGTTCTCACAATCCGCGATGTATACGAGGGGTAGAATGTTCTTTGAACATTTATTTAATTTGGATCTTGTTGACTTACGTCATTATACACTATTATAATTTATTTTATTAGTTATTGATTTTATTAATTTTTAAATATTTTTATTTGAAAAGAAAAGATATGTCCAGGACCGGGACTCGAACTCGGGTCGCCCAGATCGCTAGTCTGGAACTCTACCAATTGAGCTATACTGGCTCAATCAGGCTCGCTCCCCGATCATGGCCATATCCTTTCTCTTCACTGATCCCATGTCCCCGCGTTCTCGCAATCTGCGATGTATACGAGGGGAAGAATGTTCTTTGAACATTTATTTAATTTGTATCTTGATAACTTACGTTATTATATATTATTATAACTTATTTTATTTTATTAGTTATTGATTTAAATATATAATATTTAATATTTAAATATAATATTAAAAATATTATAATAATATTTAAAAATTAATAAAATCAATAACTAATAAAATAAATATAAATTGTAAACCTTTATGATTTGATTATATCTTTTCCACGAGGGAGTGTCGGTAATTAAAAATAAAATTCGCAGTTCTGAAACATTTTTTTTTTATCCACAGGCCATTACACTGCGCGGGATGAAAGATTATGTTTATTCAAGGTTCTCTATTGAATGCATTCAATCAGTAGCTGCTGTCCTTGTACAGGATTATCTTATCACAGGATTAGGATGTCTTATCAGGAACAGTAAACCGTAATAATATTTTTTAATCAACGCTAATTATGTAAATAATTGGAGGTTTTATAAATATTTAGAAAATAATTAATATTTAATCATTACAGTATGACAGAACGAAACGATTATTTAGTTGATAATTAGATGAATAAGGAAAGCTGACTAAAACTATGGATTGAAGAACTTAAATGGAAAAAAAGGCTACACCACTATAACTCATGAAGAGTCTTAGGTTCAGTGTGACATGGAGACTGTACTGTTCTTGGACAACGGTTGCGCAGGGACGTGGTTTATCATAGATCACCCTCAACCACCTGGATTTTCTCCTTTGTGTTTCCACATTATATAAGCATGGAGAGCGGAAGAGGGAGGGTTCCAGATCTCAAAGGATCTATCCTCGTCTGTAAACAGATTAAATAAATTCCGATTTGAACCCAGGGCCTCTACCACTGAGCCACTCGGCTAAGTTTAATGGAGAAATAGATAAATTAATGAAATTCATTAATGGTTATGTAAAACATGTTTTTTATATCATATATATTGCTATTGTAATTATTTTAAAGGATAGCGCTACATGGACAATATTTTATTTTATGTGTCATGTAAAATCTGCCAATAATAAAAGATATCATAAATAATAAAATAATTAGGAGATAATTCAGGGATGGATAAACATGATACAACAAGCATCTAAAACTGAAATATTGCATTAAACAAAAATAGTATATACAAATGAAATTATTGCAATATACTGGATACAAAAGCAGAAATAATTTAAAATAATATTATTTTTTACAATTATTTTTCATCGCTGTTATTAACCTACACCCCGGTGTTTTACTTCGAAATTTCTTCTTTATCATGTCTAATGAGCCATAAAAAAAAACTTCAATGTGGGTCGAAGCGTCGGGTTTTAATAAATAATTTATCACTATTTGAGGAATTTTTTTTTTTTTTATACAGTTTATACAGTCAACTAATAATTATTAAAAGATAAAATAAACATTACAAAAATCGATTTTTCTGAATATTCTTAACACTTTCTACATATGTTCTAAACTATCAATTGAAGCAATTCAAATTATCAAGTTTATTGCAAACTTGCTATTTTGTTGAATGTAAAAGTTTAGATTGCTTCTGAAGTAGTTTGAAAGTAGTTTTAAACAAATACCTCTTACAAATGGTTTCTCGGACACTGAGGATTACCTCCGACACGATGGTTTGTCCATTAAACCGGGAAGAACTTGGGAACGATTCTTGGAGGGAACGTCAGAAAAATAAGGATCCGATCTGATGGTGCTGAAGATTGTAATACATGATATTTGAAGATTTAATTCTTAATCTTCAAATATCATTAAGCCTGATTATATGATTTGATTTGATAGTACAAAACCAATTTCGTTTAACATCAATTTATGCTGTTATGGCTAATCAGACGATGGTACAGTGGGGGTAATACATTATCCTTATATTGTATATCCAGGAATAATTAGGATTGGGATCATATACGTGTATCTCACACCGTAGAGGACTATGTCATTAAAAAAAAAAAAAAATAATACGTTCAAGAACTTTATTTTTCAAAAAGGTAGGCGAATAAAAAAAAAAAACCCTGTACCATTACAACCCGGGTTCAGTACATGGTAGAGACTGTACTGTTTCATGGACAACAGTTGTGCAGGGAGGTGATTTGTCCTAGATCACGCTTAACCACCAGATTTTCCCTTTTTTTGGGTACCCCTTTATAGAGCCCTAGATCCTACATGGTCCATCTCTCCATACACTAAATAAAAGTCTTGCCAGGAGCGGGATTCGAACCTAGGACCTTCGCCATGTCAACTCAGTGCTCTACCACTGAGTCGCTCCGCTCCCAGGGGATAACATAAAACTTACAAGAAACTAGTACGTCAGATTAAGATACAAATAGAAAAAAAAACGTAGAAAATAATAATATTAAAAATTAAATAAAATAAAAATAATAAAATATATATATATATATATATATATATATATATATATATATATATATATATATATATATATATAAAACTAAGAGAAAATAAAAAGGATGAAATAACTGTATTGAATATTTTAAATTAAACCTTGTTTTGAAACTAAGCGTTATTTATTCATTTAACGCCACTTTATGTTGCTATAGCTATCGGACGATGATGCAGTTTGTGTACTACCTTTTGTATGTCCAGTAATAATTAGGATAGGGATCCATAATGTATACCTAAAAACATTTTACGTCCCTTCCGAAGGACGGCATAACTAAGGATATTTAACTCC
Organism: Troilus luridus; assembly: GCA_964056705.1. NCBI lineage: Eukaryota > Metazoa > Arthropoda > Insecta > Hemiptera > Pentatomidae > Troilus > Troilus luridus. The sequence goes on along the minus strand of OZ057417.1, from coordinate 43,134,376 downwards.
TTTTAAAAAATTCCAAGACCACCTGTCGGGCTTGTAGGTGTAGTAGGTTGCTATGCTAACCGCTAGATAGATACCCCTCCCTGACCTCATTTAGGATATTGATATATTGGGACGTATATTATTAGTATTTATTTTTGTATAATTCTATTTAACATTATATCTTAAATAAGGATCAGTTATATAGTGCACGAAATGTGAATTCGTAATAGCCCTATCTTCATTGTACAAACATTGTTTCGTTTGCATATTATTTGCTTTGTAAATAACTAAGGCATATTTGCCCAGAATGTAGTTCTGTTTCACAGGAAGAATCCTGTTATGGCTGAGGATGTCAATTCTTCCCCGACCTTGCAAATACACCGTGGTACTAGGATCTCGAGACTCAAACTATGTATGAAAATATGGGTATATAATTCAGCAATAACTTTTATATAAATAAAAAATATTTATAAAACAGAAAGAGGGCAGTATATATATATATATATTTTTTTTTTTACCTGTACCACTACAAACCGTGAAGGGTCTGGGGGTTCAGTACATGGTAGAGACAGTACCGTTTCATGGACAATGGCTGTGGAAAGAGGTGATTTCCCCCAGATCACACTCAACACCTGATTTTACCCCTTATTTTGGGTGCCCACTTTATAGAGGCTGGGTGAGCCCCAAGGAGGGTCCTAGATCCTGTATGAGGCATCACTGGCTGTTGACAGACTAAATAAAAGTCTTGTCTACATCGGGATTTCGACCAGGATTTTCAGCATGACAACTCAGTGTTCTACCACTTAGCCACTCCGTCCCTGGGTGGTATATTTACCAAGGCAAAAATCTAGATATAACATGTATACAGAAATAATTTAATTAGACTTCTATTGGCTGTTTATTCTGTTGAAAAACATGGCTACCAACACAATGTTAATGTTAAAACATAAGAAATACTGCAATGTTGTTATTTTTATTCGTGTCATTCTCGTAGCTTTCGACTCGAAATTGAGTAGCAATATAAGCAATGACACCTTTTCAAGCAAATGCCAGACTTTCTAAATCCCTAAATTATTATTTCCTCGGTTCATTATTATACCAAGCCATGAACTCTCAACACCCTTGATATATCTACAGTCTCCTCCAATTCAAATCGTCAGTCGAACACTATATCAGTCCAAGATCTCTTCTTTCCGATTTCTATACTCGTTCCCACAGAACCAAAACATTTGATCGTTCCTTTCTCCTCGCCCGCTCCACCACAGTGTGGAACTCAATCCCTCCTAACATCCGTCATGCTCCCTCACTATCGTCATTTAAATCCTTGCTTTTCCAATATCTCCTGGCTTCCCCAAAAGATGCTCCCTAAGCAGGTTAGTCATTTCCTTAGAATGAAATATATTGAATAATTTATTCTGTTGTTTAGTTGTTTTAATTTTGGTTTTTAAGATGTACATCATGTTAAGAAATTATTGCATGCTAGCTCGTGCATTTAACTTATGCTATTGATTTATCTATTCTCTTTAATTGCTTAATATATTGTCAGGATTTTCTGTTCATGTTTGTTATTCTAATGGGGCTTACTTTTCTGTTCTATTCTATTCTACTTATTTCAAAACCTTTCAAGGGTTGTAGTGGTACAGGTTTTATGGTCATGTGAGGCTTATAACTCCAGATACTTCGCCTCCGCCTATAAGGAATGGATTCCCTCAAGAAGATGAATAGGAGACCGAGCAACACGAACGTGGAAGGACAGAGCTTTATGAAGTAGTAGAAAGAGGACTTAAAAGAAACCACCAGAATGATCTTACACTATCGCATGAAATAACTTGACGGCAATCCTACAAAGGGGAAATCCGGAAACGTAATGAAAATAATTATTTTATTTTTCCGTTTATACTTCCGCCATAATTTGAGATATAAAATTTAGATCAACAGTCTGAAAATTTCCATTATTTTTGTTTTTATATTATTCCAATAGGTTCATGAACATGCTCTTTGCGAACAAATATAGGAATATTCCGCAGATTTTAGTGTCCTTCTGGAATAAGGAACCGAATATTTAGCGATTGTCTTCAACCCAGTGACCTAATAATAATCGTGTAATAAAAAATAAAATCACATCTCATTGAACGAGGTTTATTTCCAACGATCTCACCTTTAGGATACGAGAGTAATATTGTTAGTAAACAAATCGTTTATGAATGGCTCTGAAAAGATCTACTTTATCAGGCTAGTGAGGAGAACTCAGTGACCCGTGCTGTATGTCGGCACAGATAAGAGGATACATATGAGTTAAAATAACTAGATATAACCAGTTTGCCTTATCTGGGGAAAAGGGGAACTATCTCATATCTTAATTGCCTCGTATCAATTCATTGTATAATACGTAGCAATCATTAGATCTGTCGCCCAATCCGGGATCTTGAGCGTAGGCGCCTTCAAACAGGAAATTAAAACCGGTAACGTCGGAGTAACGTACGATGGAGAGGATTGGTTGAAGTCAGGTTATCTGATATGCATTAGAAGGCGTGTTCCAGATTCCGTTTCACAGTAAATAAAAATATAAATAAACGATATATTTATTTTTATAAAGACTGTAAGATAACAAAAAGATAAACTTTAATAAATAGATAAAGTTAATCTTATATTGTAAAATTTATTTATATAAAACTAGGAGATTATACTGTGGTACCGGAATGACTCAGTGGTAGAGCGACAGTGGCCGAAGTCCCGGGTTCAAATTCAACTGTGGCAGACTTTATTTAATCTTTACATTTTAACAGCTAATGGTTATGGATTCTTTCGGATCTGGGTACCTCTTTTATGTATATTGAAAATAAATTATTAAAAATTTAGCAAACAGCGGCAATTTTTTTATTTTAGTGTAACAATATAATGTTTATGTTAATTAAAATTTAAATCACCTAAAATAAATATCTCATTGTTTAGAGTATTTTATCGTCATGCCAGTCATAAAAAAAAAATCTTCAGTGTAGGCGCCCCGAAACAGGAAAACCGGCAAATATGGAGTAACGCAAGACGAAGAGGATTGGATTAAGTCAGATTATCTCTCTTCAGTAATCTTGATACGTATTTTATGGCATTATTCCGTTTCACATTAAATAAAAAGATAAATAAACGATAGATATATTTATGATAATGATTGTATTCAAGATAAGAAAAGAAAAACATTATTGAGGAAAAGGTAAATATTATAATTTAAAATTTATATTATTTTATAGCACCAAGTTAGAATAAAGTCCCGGGTTCGAACCGGCTGTGGCGGATTTTTTTTAACCTGTAAACACCTGGGGCGAAATATTTTGGATCAGCAGCAGGGTCCCGTGCGGTGATGTAGGACAAATCACCTTCCTGCAAAACCGTTGTCCGAGAAACAGTATAGTTTCTACCACGTACCGAACCCAAGACTCATTTTAACTGAAACACTTTCATTTTGATCAACATTAAATTTTTATATCACATAAAATAGATATGTTGATGTTTAGAGTAATCTGTCATCTTTTGGAGATTAATGTTTGCCAATAATTAAAATAAAATCAAAGTATCCAAGCGTATATGGCAATTTTCAAGCTTACTCCCGTTATATGATTTACATACGCCAACTAATGTTTTAGTTTTACATTTGACTAATTAATTATTTAAAAAATTAAATAATAATATATTTTTATTAATTGTTATTTTGTTGGTAATTATTTTCAAATATTTTTGTTTTTAAGAAAAGATTTGTCCCGGCTGGGATTCGAACCCGGTGAAGAGAACGCATTTGTCTGACTTGGATAAGACCCATGGTAGCTCAGTGGTTTAGAGCTTTCCACCGGAAACGCAGACGACCCGGGTTCGAATCCCGGCCAGGAAAAATCTTTTCTCTTCAAAACAAAATTATTTAAAAATTAAATAATAATATTTTTTATGTGTTGAATAAGAACTAGGGGGCTCCTACCAAACCCCGATTCACAAATTCACGACTGTCATTGAATTGTTCTTCAGTATAAACGTTTTAGTATAAGTACCCCGATATAATTCTATAAATTGCAGTTTTGAACAAATTTTAGTTTCGTTGAACATATTTTGTAACCCCCATAGTGAGTCTATTAAAATATAAGTACTCACTTGGCATTTTTTTGTGAAAATGAGTATTTTAATTTAACTAAGATAATGAAATTTGTTTTATTTATTTTAGGTTCGTATTACAGATTAAAAAAAAGATGTTCATCTTATTTCCCTGCATTCTCTGTATTGAAATGCCAGCCCTAAAATTGAAATATTAGAATAAGGTGAACTTTGTTTTATTTTTTAAGTCGACGGATTCCATGTTTCCTATCTAAATTCAAAAACAATTTTTGGGTAACGGCTCAAAGAAGCCAGGAACAGTGACTTTCTGTTGAAATAATTATTGAAAAATATTTATAATTTAACTGATCCGGCAGGATAATAGACTAAATGAAATAATAAAGTCCATCTCAGCGACGAGTAGTTTGTCTTGTCTTGTCTTGTTCGGATTTCCATGTTTCACAGACAAATTACATTTAATTTGAAGATTAAATGCCTGCGAAATTAATTTCAATCCAAATTACTTAAGGCATTCATTTTCTTACCTACGAAATATTTTAGGTGGACAATATTCTAGAAACTGAAGTTCAGTTTAGTACTCATTTTGTACCCTCATAGTAAGATAAATAAAAGACGAGTACCTACTTAGTATTTTTTATGTTATTGAGATATTAAATATATGGGGGAGCGGAGTGGCTCAGTGGTAGAGCACCGAGTTGCCGTGCCGAAAATCCTGGTTCAAATCCCGCTACTGGCATGACTTTTATTTAGTCATTTGTCAGCCGGAGATATATCATATGGGATCTAGGATCCTCCTGGGGCTTACCTAGCTTCTATAAAAAGGGTACCCAAAATATGGGGGGGGGGAAATCTGAACGAATTACCTCCCTGCACAACCGTTGTCCATGAAAGAGAACAGTCTCTACCGGTTCACGGGTTGTAATGGTACAGGTTTTTTCATTTATTGAATATATAACATTAAATATAATACTGATTTTTTTTAATTATAGGTTTGTTTTGTAGATTAAAAATACAAAAACAGTTTAGACTCCAAAAATTATACCGGATTTTCAATAATACATTTTCTGTAAACTATTTTTCAATCACACATAATTTCCCTTATAGTTGAGCTAAAAATAAATCTGTTTGATTTTTAAAAAAATACTTATAGAAGATTTATTTGAAATAATACGAACATGACATGATATAAAGGAATAAATATGGTAGAGTTTTCCGCAAAGGAAACAAAATAAAATACAAAGTCCTCATATGACATGCAATTATAGAAATCGAAGAGGACAAGTGGAAGAATAAAAAGAAGAAAAATTATTCGTAAATATAGACAAAAATAATTAAAATTTCAAATAAACGTTTTAAAAAAAAGCTTATTTAATTAGTAAGAGAATAGAAGATCATAGCCTGAATAATAATTTTAAAACATATTAAAACTAATAGGTATGATATCGTACTATTCCCAAGATTGCGGGTTCGCAGAGAGGCAGGTGGCCATAGTATTATAAGGCCAAATTTATCAATTTAAATTGCATTCACATCAGTTAAGCCCAAACCTTTGACCCCATCACAAGTCCTGACGAAGACCTGCAATGTGGGTCGAAACGAAGGCTTTCCAATAAACAGTTCTCCCTATTTAAGAGGATTTTTTTAATATCCACTAGGACCATTTTCTTCCTCTTAAATTACATTTCATTTTCAATGGTTGTAATAATAATACAATAATTATTTAGTTTGTAACATATAATGATGTGTATAAAGAATATGTAATAATAATATAATAAGAATATGTAATAATAATACAAATTGGAATTCATACATACATGGAGTAATATATTCAAGAAATCCACAAATTTATACTCTGATATATTTTATGAACAAATATTCATTTTAATGCTAAGAAATATTCATGCATGAACATTACTCGTTTTAACTTCTTCACTGTAAGTAAATATTGCGTTCAAACAGATCTTAAATGAACCCTTCTTTTATGGTAAAATACATCTAAATCGTTGGGTGCCATCTGTATTCAAATCAAAATGCATATTTGTTTAGAAAATACAAGTAATTCCAATTAAATAATCAATGAAACTCCATAAACAGAGTTATGATCATACATAAGAAAGTCATAGAGGACTAAATATGTTTACCTCATAAGTATCATCAAATATAAATATGAGTTGTATCATAGAACGTCCGACGTAGTTCTTCTCAAACATTTTGTCTCGCAGCATACCGGAATTAGAGAGGGGGGAGAGAGAGAGAGAGAGAGAGAGAGAGAGAGAGAGAGAGAGAGAGAGAGAGAGAGAGAGAGAGAGGAGAGAGAGAGTGAGTGAGAGAGAGAGAGAGAGAGAGAGAGTGTGAGAGGGGGGGGGGAGAGAGAGGGTGAGAGAGAGAGAGAGAAAACAGTCCAAACGTAGATTTCAATGAGACATAAACATCAAATACCTCATCTCAATTTTTACACGGCATAAAAAGACGAATTGGAAATTCAATATAGATGACGTAAACACCAAACACTGATGAATCTTTTTCGCCACACCGGCTTATATTTATATATATAAACTTTTTTAAAGCTCTTTGACCCACACAAAGAGGCATAAAAAATACATTTTTATTATCAAATGTTGTTACCTTAATAAATACCTATATACTAAGTAAACACCTACCTACTAAGGATGTTTTTCCTCTATGGAATAAAGAAGAAAAAACAAATTGTCATTTAGGGAATTTCGTCTGCTTTGATTAAAATTTCCTTAACTTTATTACGCCTCTTTCAAAAACAACATATATAAGGTATAGCATTGTAATAAAAAATTAGTGATGTTTTAATACTAGATTTGACCACTTACAAGTTAAAAAATAAATAAAGCATTTTTCATTTTAAAAACCCATACAAGCAATGAAGGGATCTACGGTTCAGTACAAGGCAGAGACTACTGCTTTTATTGAGGGTGGATAAGCCTTAGGAAGGTGTGGATATTGCAGACGGTCCATAAATATATATGGTTGTTAAAAGATTAAAAAATAAATTTTTTTATATATATTTAACTACGACAAACAAACTCTTTAAGGGGAAATAAAAACTTTAACTAGTTATTGATGTTCTCAGTTATTAGAGCTATTTGTTTCACAACTATACAGTGGCGGATTATCCGTAAGGCAAACTAGGCACGTGCCTAGGGGCGCGTTGTTACAAGGGGCGCGCGAGCTCAGAATTTTTAAATAAATAAAAAAAATAACATCGACAAAGAAAGAAAGAACTAAATGCTGATCTATAATATAATACAAGCATGATGCTATGATGCTGACAATCAGTTAAAATTAAGATGGCCATTTATGGCCGGTACAGGGGCGCCGATAAAGTTATTGCCTAGGGCGCTCTGGACCTTTAATCCGCCACTGCAACTATAACAACTTTTAGTTAAATATTAGTATTCTTAAATCAATCGAATTTTAATTTTAAAAAACTAAACTGGATTAAAATAAATTCTATAACTCATGCGAAGGCCGCTAGGTGTCGCCAGTCTCGCGTACACGTTACGAACATGTCAGTAATATCGGTGACGCGAAACAAAATTTTTTTTCCTCTACTGAAAATCGCTTAACATGGTTCATCAGCGCTGTACTATACAAACTGAGCAAACTCGATTTACGCTAAAAATTTTGAATTATGTATATAATCATAACAATACATGAATAACTATATTTAAGAAGAAAAAGAAAGAGAAATCGAATGTCAACTGTCAACTGAATAATGGTATATTAGTTTGAAATCACGAAATTTTAAATATAAAATAATATTTTTTATAAACTCTAAAATTTAACTTGATTTTCTGTGGATACTTTAAAAGAAGAATTAAATTTTTTTTTTAAAGTAATTTTTATTTTGACGTGAACTTTGGGGTTAATGGCATAATGCCATTTTCCCTTCTTGACTCATATATAATTCTGAATTATACTTCTTGACAAGAAGTACAATTCAGTAATGTATTCAATTCCAAATAAATATAAATAATTAAAATAGTAATTACAATCCCCAAAAGGAGTAGAATGTAAATGGAATCGGTCAGACTTTATCTAGGTGAAACTTTAGGTCTATGTACTTGAGTACATGCTAACATAGGTATATATGCATTATGCATTTGTGTACTGTAATGTATTGTTTAATGTTTGTAAACATGTTAGCAGTGACTTCTTCTTACTTTGGAATCTCCTTCGAGCAACCACCAATGTGGAGGAACAACCTTCGCTCTTCTTGTCCAATGATCTCCGGTTTTAACTCCTCCTTATCGCATGATTTCGGTTCGTGTTACGTGTACGTGTTTTTAGTTTCTACAGCTTTTTTTCTGCTTCATCATCAATTAGTGCTGTTGTGATTTTTTTTCTCTCATAAAATGACGTAAGTTCCTGCCTTTAATTGAGATGGAAACGGCAGATACTCTCGAAGAAACGATACGACATGGGTCAGGAAACGATAGCCTCGGAAAGAGGATAACCTCTGGTGCCGAAGAAACCGATACAACAGAAACGACAGATCAAGGCTAACATTAGATAATAGTAGCAAGATGTTGGGTAACCATAAGTCATAATGTTATAAAAATTTATTATAATGGGATGTAGAAGAAAGGAGAAAAGTTAGACTAGGTGTGGAGTATGAAGATGACATTTGGTTAAAGAAGTGAAGAAACGCAATGGAAAACATTCGATGTGGGAAAACCCGTCAAATAAAAGAAAAATATCAACGAAACATCCAATGCAACGAACGATTCGATGCGGAGGCTAGAGCAGCACCAAACAACGATGAAGTTCCCTTTTTAGGATCCATATTGTTGTCGTAGTGGTTAAAAGTTATATCAAATAAAATTAAAGAGAATTGGGACAAAGAGTGGGTGAGCCTTCCGCAAAACCGCCTTCGTCAAATAAAAGTTAAAAACATAGCTTGGATCCTTCCAAACGGCGTAACGTCAAAGAATGGGACATAAGAAGGCTAAGAATCGGACATTCAAAGCTGACTCATCTCCATCTACTTTTAGGGCTGTATCAACCAACCTGCTAAAGTTGTTGTAATGCAATACATATAGTGAATCATCTATTTGAACGCAAACAATTATTAAATAAAAGAAAATATTTGAAAAAATAATTCATGCCTATCTTTCAAAGAAAGTAATGAAATGAAGAAGCTGATATTTTTAAGAAGAGCAGTCTTCGCTAATGGTCACTGCATTAGAAGTGACGATAAACAAAATTAAATAAAAAAACCTCCAGAGAACAAAGAAACGCTATCAAATAAATCATTAAACGTTACTGCATCTCTTGCAGTTTTCAAACGGTTGCGCACCTCTAAAGCCCATACAAATAGAGATAGAGTTGAAATTTTGTAATGTTTTTTGGGTGTAACAATTGTTTTTCCTAACCCTACAACCTTGTGGAATAAAGTAAAATACAACCTTTATTTATACGACGGAGAACTCCTGTTCCCGATTCTTGTTTCTTTTCATTATTGTATTCCATACGAGTTTCAACAACAGCATGGTTCAGATTAGCAGTGAATGGTTCTTCCTGCTTCTACCTGGCCGAATTCCTTCCAAATTCCAGTTTAAAGCAATTCAATCAAACAGTTACTTCCGAATGGGATTGGGGTCAATTAGATTAATGGGAACGAAAGGGCAAAAGGTGGTCATCAGGACTAACTTTTACAGAATGGGACTAGGCCTATAAGAAAAGAATCAAGTAAAAGCTTTTCCCATCGTAACTGTGGGTCGATGACCAGTCTTAGAGATTGAGGACGTTACCTTCTAATTTTCCTGAGGGGATACAGGTGTGTGGAAGTACATCAAATAAATACAATATATATTTAATCTCTATAAAGTCCATAGAAGGATCCTCTGTGATATGGCTAGTGTCAATTGGGGGAAATACTAAAGCTGTAGATCGTTCTTTCCTCCAAAACAGTTGACTTAGAAACAGCACAGTCCGTGCCATGTACTTGACCCAAGCAAGCAGGCTTAGAAATTCATATATGAATCATACATCATTTCTTTATATGGTTTTCCACGTTTGTTAATATTCTAAATAAAATATCGCACAGAATTTAGTCTAGGGATAATAAAAAAAATCTACGTGATATCAATGAATCAATTCAATTGTTCAATTTTTTTTCAAGAAAAGAAAACAAATTATTTTAATGGAATTTGGAAAACTTGAAAAAATAAAGCCTTGAAGTTTCTAAATTACTGGAAAATAAATAACCAGAATATTAACTTTTTCTGCACATCCAAATTCAAATGAGGACCTGCAACTCGCATCAACAGGCACTTCGAGAAGACTCAAACTCATTCCAAGACGTTCTATAAAAGACCTCTAAATTAATGATGTTTATTGAAGTCAGGAGCTTGGAGTGATGTCACTGTCTCTGACAGTCCAGGCTTTGTTGTTGGAGTTTTCCAGTTTTGGAAAACTTTATACACCATGAGAGAATCGTTGTGGTGAAAACTGAAATAAGCATGAAGGAAAGAGTTAACAGCAAACTAGTAATGGTTGCGATGAAGTATATCTCAGTATCAATATATTTTAAAGAAAAAAATCTTATAGTAGCTAGTATATATTATATATTAGGTATATTTAATCTTTCAACCCCATAGATGGAGCCTGTGGGATCTTCGGAACCTCTTGGGGCACACCCAGCCTCTATACAGTGGCTATATTAATTGAGGAGGGACTCAGCGGTAGAGCGCTGAGTTGCCGTGCCGGAGCCCTTGGGTTCAAATCCCGCCCGCTGACTACTACTTAATCTGTTACCGACCGGAGAAGGATCATATGGAATCTAAGACCGTCCTGGCGCTCATCCAACCTCTATAAAGTGGGTACCGAAAATAAGGGGGGAAATCTGGCGGTTGTCTAGGACAAATCACCTCATAACCGTTGTACGAGAAACTTGTGTTAGTTGAGCTTGATACGTGCAAATAACCTCTCTGCGATATCATTGCTGGGTCCAAAACAAACAGGTCAACTTCCATAATAAATAATAAGTTATTATTACAAAAATAAATTATTATTATTAAAATTACCCTTATTACTTTGTATTTGATGCAATCACGAAATGGTTTTGAACTTAATGCCCCTTCATCGTTCATTTATGCAAAATAACTAAACAGCATATTAACCTATACTGGTCAGTTGTATTCCAGAATTTTAGAGATTTAACCCAAGAAAGATAACCTAAGTCGAATCGACATAAACTGATTTGAATAAGCGGGCTAACTCTTTTAAATTGCACTTGGCTGCACTGAACGTTCCCAACCAGCGCCAACGCAGTCCAACTGAACGCCAACCCAGTCGGCGCACAGAAAATATGGCCATCTTTCTAGGGTTAAGGCTTTGTTTTTGTTTTTTGAGGTTTCCAGTTTCGTTCTGATAATTATTTTATGCTTCTTTTTCCAATAGAATTTGAGAAAACTTTTTAAAATAATGAGAGAATCTTTTTAGTGAAAACTGGAACATGGTTGAAGAGAAAAGCTAAACATCAAACCGGTAGTGGTTCCATAGATATAACCTAGTTGTGCATTCTCAAAGGCCGAGCCTCCAATCAGGCTAGGCCTAACGAGCTACGTCACTACCCACCTAACCAATGGTTACTTCGCTAAGGGTACTAGTTGGCTTTGATAATGTTCAGAATATTTGTTAAGGTAATGCTTCATTACTCAGGATCTTGACGGCGTTCGAAAGAGTAAATTGTTTAAGCTTTTATTATGAGATGAAAGTAATATGAAATCTCCGTTTTTATTATTTCTAAAATTCAAATTGCCCAGTGGACCTACGTTCTTTTATGTTTTTATGATTACAGATTGTAATGAGATGTTATTAATTTTCACAGGCTTTAAAACTGATTACGCGTCCTAGCCGCATCAAGGCATTGTGTCTGTTCTTTGTCCATTGCCATGGTTCTCCAAGCACTGGATCCAACATGCTACCTAAATCCCTCTCCACCACGTCTCCCCATCTTAGTTGTTATTAGTGATGTGTCGGATATCCGTATTCGTATCCGTATCCGCGGATATCCGAGGAAAAATGAAGATCCGTACCCGCATCCGTCACTTTTTTGGTGGATCTTTTACTTTATTAATTTTCAATACATAGATGAAATTTTATATATGGGCATTTTATATTCACTGCAAAACTCTTAGGTCTTAATACGTCTTAGTGTCCCTATAAACAGAAACTTTTGTTCTGGCCAACTAAATAAGTAAAAAAATCAGTCTTCCATTCAAATAACCGATCAGCTGATCTTCGTTTGTATGGAAAAACACAATTTTTTTTTCGTTTTCGATGTTTGTCCAGAACGAAAGTTGCTGTTTATAGTGTTACTAACACGTAACCAAGTGGTTTTCAGTAAATTTAAAATAACCCTAAATAAAGGTTATTAGGTAGCAGTGAAAAACTATTAACATTAAACATTTGACTCTGGCAAACCTTGAAAGAAAAACTTCTTTGTTGGGAATTTTATCTAACTTCTTTAGTTGTTATATATCTTGATATTATTAATAATATCTGAGCTGTTATTACTCCCCTGTTTTTTTATAATATTAACTACAACTACAATTGAACTAATATTATTTACTATGGTAAATCAAAAACTAAAAATATGCTTGACTAAACAAGTGAAAATGAGGAAACGTCGAGTTTGGAAATTATGGAATTATCCACTTTTGATCCTGAACGCATCATATATAAGTAAAATACTCAGTGTGTAAATGAAAGTCTTGAGTAAGGTTGCTGTTTCCGATTCATAAGCCAATCATCCCTTTGCTCTGTTGATGTGAGATGTACTCCTTTCATCTTCATTAATGATCTTAGAAATTGCGACGAGGACTGGCTTAATTATTTTCCAGCATTCTAGAGACTTTGAGCTTTATTTTTGGATTATTCCAAATGTATTCTAATGATTTTCTTGTTATTCCTGTACAACATAACCCTTTAAAGGTCCTGGGTTAATGACCATTAAATTCTTGTTAAAGACCGTACCGTTTCAGGCCAACATTCTAAGCCTCAAGGTTTTTCCTCAATTAAGGGAAGGTGTGGCCTGGGAAGGTATCCGATCCCACAAGACAAATACACGGATTATGATAGAATAAAATAATTATCAGTCACAACTGGTATATATGCGAATAATGGAAGGATCACGTAGTATCCTAGAATCATACAATTTGGAGGTAAATTCGAAAGCAAGATAGTTGAAAAAAATTGAGAATGCCTAATTACAACTATTTTTAGGAAACCAAACTCTTACTTATCTTATAGTGGTCATCTGTCTTATATTTGTATCCACACCTGTCTTATGCAAAAATTTACAATCAGCAGATTGGCTGACATTAAAATAAATCATAATGACATGAGAGGCATGAAGAAGAACAGTACCCAGTTGTACCACTCCCGTGGCTTGATTTAATTTCTTATGATGACAGATCCCTCAACCACGTTCTTTTTATTCTCCTCCTGGTGTTCTCCGGCATGAGAGTCGTGATTATTTGTTCCATTTATGAGTTTGAATCTCCGTGGAGGAGAACAACGTAGTATTTAGTAATAGTGAAATAAAGGTCTGCCAGCTAGCGGAATTTGTTCCAGAACCTAGTAATATTCAGAATAGAAAAGTAACTTTATTTTGGGACTAAGTCCCTTTAGAATAACAGATATGAACAGGAAAAAACACATAATATTTATCTGGCCAGAAGCCTAAATGTTACAAATCATAAAGCGTGTAAAAAGTGACAGAAAACAATTTAAAAAGAAATATTTAAACAAAAATAATAGTAAGTAAATAAACAGTACAGATCTTGACAAGATATTAAGCAATTAAAGAGAATAGATAAATCCATAGCTTTTGTTAGATGCGTGAGCTAGCATGCAATAATTTCTTAACATGATGTACAGCTTCTCAAAACGCAAAATTAAAAGAACTAAATAACATGAGTTATTCTATTCAACATTCTAAGCAAATGACTGACCTGCTTAGAGAGCATCCTTTTGGGAAGCTAGGAGGTGTTGAAAAAGCAAGAAGGATTAAAATGATGATAGTGAGGGACTATGACGGATATTAGGAGGGATTGAGTTCCACATTGTGGTGGAGCGGGCGAGAAAGGAACGTTCCAATGCTTTAGTTCTCTGTGAACGTATATAGAGATCAGAAAGGCGGGATCTTGTTTTATGGTGTTGAACTGAGGATTTGAATTGGAGGAGACTGTAAATATATGAAGGGTGTTGAGAGTGAATGGATTGGTATAAGAATGAACAGAGAAAATATTGTCTTCGGAAGGGAAGAAAATACCCACTTTAACTCATCATAGAGGTGGGAGATGCGCGATCGCTTCGGAGTACCAAGCACAAATCTTAGAGAGCAGTTCATTATTCTCTTTAGTCTGTCTTCAAGCATTTTAGAGAGGCCTCCAGATACCACGCTACAATAGTCAAAGTGGAGGAAGATACGAGAAGCTTACGGGAAGATTGTGTAAGAAGACGAGAACGATGGAACAACTTCAGGAAACTAATTGACAGATTCACTATCACTACAATTGAACGAACCCATTTTCTGACTTCATTTTTATCACGAAACCCTGGAACCTAATAAGATGCAATATATGGGATAAGGGGTAACTCAGTATGTAGATTGCCGAGTTAAACCGGCTGTGGGAGATAAATTAATCTGATAACAGATATAGATCGATCCTGTGAGATAAGCAGACCATCCTTTGGGCTTTCCCAGCCTTCATAAAGTGGGTACCCTAAAGTGCGGAAAATAAACTAGAAGTTGAGTGTGGTTTCAGACGAATCATCTCGCTAGTCAACCATTGAGTTACTAAATGGCCGATAATCTAAAGTAAATTGTCTATCAAATGGATTATTAATCAGGAAGCGTCATAATTGTTGCCGTATTGTCAGGGATGTAAACTTCCTTGACCATTTCTTATGTATACCAGCTCGAAAAGAGATAGACAGCAGAGAGGAAAGGTATGATGAGGAGTAGTTAGGAGAGTAGTCACTAAGTTAGTTTTACAATGCCCACTAAGTTACCATAGTTAATGAATCTACCTAGATAGTTCACATCAGAAAGTCATTTTGTATATCTATGTTACACCGTTAAATGACACAAATATATAGCTTTCTTACAATTCGTCTATTTTTAGTTAACCATTGGCCGAGAAAGAGTAAAGTCTCTACCATGTACAGTCTGAACCCAATACTCTTCCTAAGTTTTAGTGGTGGTAGGTTTTTGGTTTTGTTTATAAGTCACAATACAACCCAACTTCCGTAATTTATTTCTTTTCTATCCCCTTATTCGTTGCAAAGAATTTTTATTTTTTGCAAAGCCTTAAATCACACTCCTTTGATTCTTCAATACCTTAATTGCAGTAAAAGGTAATCTTTTATTTCTTCATCGTTAAGAAATAAATTTACAAATGTATTTTGATGTTTAAAGGGAGGTTTTTCACCCTTGTCATGAAAATATTAAGCCTTTCGTTTGATGGTTCTTCTGCTATTTCGGTTTCATAACATGACGCGATCCCTAATACTCTCGTGAGCGATTTTGACGCTCGAGAACAAAGCTATTAGAAGTAAAAACGATTCAATGGCTGGTATCTTCCTATAGGGAGGCGGCATTAGTGCGGTTTCCTCCCCGACGTAGGGGTTCCCTGTGTGAGTCCCTTCCAGAAATAGAGCGGCAGAGAAAACCTTTGTTTTGGAAGGGAATACTTATAGTGACCACGCCTCCGTGGAACGTCAGCCTTATCGATTCTAATTCAATCTGCCACTCTGAGGACGACATTATCTTCCCGTGTGTAGCTTTCCATCCTTTTGTCCAAGTTATCTTTCTTGTCCTCCGTCTCTTCGGGAAACCAAAGAGGCAGTTTCGAATGAAGATATTTTTGTCTATACTTAGGCCTCAATTTTAAATGTGTCATTTCAGAACTGATGGTATTGCCTAACTTTATATTTCTACGATACATTACGTAACTTGATGTTTCTGAATGGCTGAAAACAATAAGGTGAAATGCTTGGCCTCTTCCGACAAATATTTAGAAAATTGGCGATTAAAAATGGAATTTCATGTATTCAATAGGGGGAAAATCCAAATTAGAAACAAGGCAAATATTAAAAACGTACACAGACTTACTAAAACCAGTTTGAACAGATGCATTACAAATTATGGCATAGCTTAACAGACCCACAGAAAAGGATTCAAATTTTCCAATCAAACATACTCAGACTTGTCACAAAAGCGCCTTGGTATATCAATAACAAGTCTCTGCATACTGACTTAAAAATACCAACGATCGACGAACACATACGAACATACTACAAATGGTTTCAAGAAAAACTACACGGAGGTCCAAATTCATAAATGGAACAAATGATCACGACTCTCATGCCTGAGAACACCAGGAGGAGAATAAAAAGAAGGTGGTTGAGGGATCTGTCATCATAAGACATTAAATCAAGCCACGTGAGTTGTACAACTGGGTACTGTTCTTCCTCATGCCTCTCATGTCATTATGTTTTAGTTTACTGTCAGCCAATCCGCTGATTGTAAATTTTTGCTTAAGACAGGTGTGGATACAAATATAAGACAGATGACCACTATAAGATAAGTGAGAGGTTGGTTTCCTAATAATAGTTGTAATTAGGCATTCTCAATTTTTTTCAACTATCTTGCTTTCGAATTTACCTCCAAATTGTATGATTCTGGAAAGGAACATTATTGAACTAAAATACACGGCTCAGTTTAGATATTTTTGGCAGAACGAATAGTGATTACTATTAATTTATTAGGGATTAATCTAAAATGATTAATATTAATTCAGATGTTCGTGCTTTAGACGATAGGGATAGGCCTGTGGAATCTACAGACCCCCTGGAGCACAGATGGCCTCCGTAAACTGGGTACCTTTGATTGAGGGAAAACCTGGCGTTTGAGCATGGTGTCGGGCTGTCTCCTCCCTGCACAACCATTGTCCTAGAAACAGTACAGTCTCTACCATGTACCATGTGTTGTAGTAGTACAGGTTTACGTTCGTAGTTTAGGCTATATAGGCGATCAATCTTGTATCTGGGTACATTTTTTAATTCATTTCAATAAAATAATTAAACTAACAAAATAAATAAATAAAATAAAATACATTAACATATAAAAGGTCGGAATAGTTAGTATAATTGAAGAAAACCAAACAGTCCCTCAGAGCGATTCCCGTGCGACTAACTTCGAGTTAATGTTTCACTTTGGGGACACACTGGACATATAATACAATTTAGAAGCTGGTTTGGAGTAACTACTGAGCTGATGGCCAGGAGGAGTTAGGTAGTAACTAGTTAGGGCAACACTCCTGATTACAGTACGTCCGAGCCCTTCCTTTGGTACTCAGCCCGAAGGATTACTATTAAACCGAGGAGAACTGAGGAGTTTAAATAAGCAGTCTGTTTGACAGTTAATTTACGATATTTACTAACCTTAAAGTATCAATATATAATATAATTAAAAGTTCATTTGGAAGTTCGTACTGACACTAATTTCACAATGAGACGAAAAAGCTTATTACTTAGCATACAATTGTGTTTGGTAATTATTCCGCAGGTTGTCGCTTCGAGTTGAGTTACAAGTTTTTAATATTCATTCGTTTCCCCTTAAATATTTTTCAAAAATATAGGTTGTCATGAGCTTTAAAATGGAAAACAGAATGTAATTATTGGTAATGTGTATATTTTGGTTATCAGTTCATCTAGAAATGAACGTTTCAACACATTTGTATCATCTACACCTACTTCAAAATGTTAGTTGAAACTTTTATTTCTATATGAAATGGTCACAGAAATCTACTCATTACCCATAATTACATTATTTTCCACAACAAAATTCAAGATAACTTGTACTTTTGGAAAATATTAAAAATGAAACGAATAAACAGTTAAAACTTGTTGGAACTCAACTCGAAGCGACAACCTGCGGAACAGATATCAATTTTTTTTTTAATTTTCAACTCAAGCAAAATTTACATATATCCTATGTACGATCATTTTTCCATATTTTTTTCATTAAATACTTTTATTTATTTAAAATAATTTCCTTTTTTTTTTCCTGTACCACTACGACCCGTGAACGAGTCGGGGGGTTCAGTACATGGTAGAGACTGTACTGTTTCATGGAGAACGGTTCTGCAAGGAAGTGACTTGTCGTAGGTCACGCTACAACCGCAAGGTTTTCCCCCCTTATTTTGGGTACCCTATTTTTATAATATTTTATACAGGGTGGGTGAGCCCCAGGAGGGTCCTAGATCCCATATGATCCATCTCCCGCCGCAAACAGACTATATAAAAGTAACTGCCTGCAGCGGGATTTGAATCAGGATTTCCGGCATGGTAACTCAGTGCTCTACCACTGAGCCACTCCGCTCCCTATTTAAAATAATTAATTATTTTTATTAATTTGTTTAATTATTTCTTTCACTTATACCTAATTCGTTTCGGACAATGACTATTAACATGGCAATCTTTATTTTATTAGCTGCACTTCTAAACAGTTGGACAGTTGTGAGACCAAACTATTGCCTAGAATATGCAGCCAGGAGTGCCTCTTCTTACTCTCAATCTTTCCCTGCATTATGAGTTACAGTAGACAATATTTGTCATAATTATATTTGATTAAAATGACTCGGATTTTAGTATTTTTTAAATAAATAATATTATTCGTTATAGGTGGGAGCTGGGCAGATTAGCGTATTGAGTGCTGAGTTGGTATTTTGAAGGTTCTGTATTCAAATCCAGCTGTGGCTGATGAATTATTTAATCTATCAACCAGATTACATTACATTACATTACAACAATAAACAGATGTCAGTGGATAGACCCCGTGGGATCTACGGATCCTTCTGGGGCTCACTCGGCCTCAATAAATTGTATACTATAAATTGGAGAAAAAATCCGGCGGTTTATCTTGATCTCGAACTGATCACCTATAATGCACCGACAACTTAATATGTTAAAGTTAAAGTTTTTTAATTATTACAGATTTTATTTTATAGTAGAGGTTCAATTAACTGAATCATAAAAATATTTTTTTTTGGTACCTTTCATATCAGGATTCAATTAATTTAAATTTAATTATATTTTATTTATTTTTATTTGATGGTGATTATTTAAATAATTTTATTTTGAAGAGAAAAGTTTATTATAAATTTAAATATAATTGAAATAAACAAATATATAGGTAATATAAATAATTGTTATTTAAAGCATCAAAATTATAAATGAATTATTTATAGTAGTTATTTGCTATTCATATTTAAATATCTAGTTCCTTAATAATTTAGTTCAGTCTAGTACTAATAATAATAACTTTTTTTTTTTAGATTTAGATCTTTTTTTTGTAGTAATCTAATTTTAATTATATTGCTTAATGACTTCTCCAAAAAGTTTAATATTGTTCTCAAATACCAGTTATGACTTAATTAATTTAAGAACATTAATTACTGGCTGAGAAATTGAAGGCATTTGGAGTAACTCTGACAATAAGGTGAAATACAAGAGGAAACTGAAATTTAAAAAACGATATCAAATCAATAAGATAAATGACGTCATTAATGAGAAAAATTGAAAAATCGGAACAAGGAAAGCGTGGAAAATAAGTAATGATGAAAGCCAAGATGCAGATTTTGAATTCATACAGATTCATTACTAAGGAATGTCTAATTAAATGAAATTAATTTATTTCAAGATCTATTCTGTTATGTCATTTAAGGGAGTGTGTTTTATCAGAGGCGACCACATTCACAGCGTGGAATCATCACATACCGTTCCTTCAAATAACAACTAAATTCAAAAACTCTAATTTTCAAAAGAGCAATTTAAAAGTTCCATCTGAGTTAAGAAAATAAATAATAGGGTAAAGCATTCCTATTTTAATGATGGTATTGAAGTTATTTCATTAAACTTTAGTGAATGTTTAAAAGCTTGAAACTATTATTTAAGCTTATGGCATTATTCCCATAAAACATCAAGTTCAGTTGTTCATAAAAATACTTTCTTTTGATTTTAACACTACCCATATCGTGATAATTACCTATACATAATAAACAACATAATAATAATTATTATAATCAGTAATGATACATTGTTGTTAGAATTGGTTTCAAATGATTTGTAAATGAAGCAATAAATAAAAAAATAAGTATACCAGGCCATTTCCAGGCTGTATAAAACGTGTACCTCTATAACACGTAAACGGGTTTGCGATTCAGTGCATGGTAGAGACTGTACAATTTCAAGGACAACGGTTGTGCAGGGAGGTGATTTGTACTAGATCACGTTTATATGCTATTCATTTTTGGATATCTAGTTTCTTAATAATTTAATTCAGTCCAAGATTCATTTAATTTTATTTTCATTAAATTATATATATATATATATTTTTATATTTAGATCTTTTTTTTGGTAGTAATCTAATTTTAATTATATTAGTTTTATATATATTAGAGTTTCCAGGCTTTATAATGTTCCAAAAATCTCAAAAAAGATATATAGTAAATAATAATTAAAATAAGTGCCTAAAATGTTAATGAAAAATAAGGTATATATTTATTTCGGTATATTTTTTATTAATACTTTCTTAAAAAATAAAGTAAATAAATAAACAAGTCTCAAGATATTTCACCTGCCACATCCCTCATATATTCCAGGTGACCTCTTTCAGGCAAGATTTCGATGGAGGAAAAAATTCCTCATATATTGAAAGATAGCAGTACAGGAATATTCTGTAGTAAAGGGAAACGGTCATAAATACCAGTTGAGAACTTGCAAAACTTAAGTTTAGTTAGCTTTTATGTTTTTTAAAAACGTTTACGTTTTTATTACAAAGGGAGTAATCGGAACATGTGTTCAAAACATATACACTCAGTATCAAAATGTTAGACGCACTTCAATAATTGTTATCCATACCCTCCCATCTTTTAAAAATATCGGTAAAACAGTAATCACTCACCTGAAGATAATAAGCAGCCTGCTTGTATTTTGGTTCTCAAGCCAAAAATATATACATTTTTTTATTTTTCAAATTAAAGTTAAGGCCCGTCAAAATGTTAAGACATGCTCCCTGGTAAAAATAAATAAAACTCATGTGAGGAGAAATAGTTGACTGTGGGTACTATAATAGGATGTTGATAGTTGGGGGTGCAGTCAAGAAAACACGCAAAAATAGGTGAAACTATTTTATTTTAAGTGCCGACGTTTCGACCTACTATGTAGGTCATCTTCAGGGCCGATGGCAGCTGGGACAGCGAGTAACTGACCTTTGTTTTTGTCAGTTACTCGCTGTCCCAGCTGCCATCGGCCCTGAAGATGACCTACATAGTAGGTCGAAACGTCGGCACTTAAAATAAAATAGTTTCACCTATTTTTGCGTGTTTTCTTGACTGCACCCCCAACTATCAACATCCTATTATAAATAAAACTCATTTTAATACTTCGTGGCCTTTCCACCACAATTTATTGATTAAAAAATTCTGTTAGATAATGAATCGTAAAATTGTTTGATTGTTTCTTGAGGTAATTGTTCCCATGAAGCCAGAATTGCAGATTTCAAATCTTCGATTGCTCCGAACTGTCTTGACTCAGAGTACACCCTTCTTGAAAGAGTTCCCCAAACATCTTCGATAATGATCAGGTCTGGGGAGACAGCAGGCCAGTCTAATTTGGCAATTTTGTTGCGAGTAAATCAGTCTTTAATAATTTTGCTGAATGTATAGGGTGTTTTTTTAAGCTAGATAGAACTTTAAATTGTAAAAAGTAACACAAAAAATTAAATTGTAATCAAAAATTTTTTTTTATTTGTTTCAGTATACTCTGACATTTCGTATACTTCTTTCGCCGATTGGGCTCTAGAGCAGTTGGCAACTGACCCGTTGTTTTATCGCAAAATTGTGTTCAGCGATGAGGCGCATTTTTGGTTGATTTCGAGAAATGGACCTGTCAATTGGCCTCCAAGGTCGTGCTGTGGGGCTACGTGAAGTCACTGGTTTATGCTGATAAACCAGCAACAATTGACGCCTTGGAAGCCAGCATTGTTCGTGTTATTCGTGACATCCGGCCAGCAGTGCTCGAAAAAGTGGCCCAAAATTGGACGTCCAGAATGCGCTTCGTCAAGAACAGCCGCGGTGCCCATATGCCCGAAATCATTTTCAAATGTTAATGTCACGTATTGATCTTTCGAATAAAAAAAAAATTTTGATTACAATTTAATTTTTTGTGTTACTTTTTACAATTTAAAGTTCTATCTAGCTTAAAAAAACACCCTATATTAGGGCGTTATCTTGCTGGAAAACTGGTGCCTTCAGACATGTCACTAAAAGTCAACTTTTGTTCCTCTAACAAATTTTTATATTCAGCTGAGTTTACTCTTGATGAAACAAGTACCAAATTTCCTTTCATTCAAGTTTTCAAAACTCAGAGTTTTGGGTTGAACGTCTTGGGGTGGAGGTGCGGTCTCAGGTTATGAGCCTATTTGAGCGGTTATTCGTTGGGATGTATTGCACTTCTTCTTTGAGATGTGATTGATCTTACTCTTTTTTTTGTCTTGATAATGCCTGAATAGGCGAAACGTCTACTGGTAATTGTTTCTTGTTACTCCAGATTTGAAACATAAGGCTTTGCTTGTGGTTTCTTCCATTTGCACTCTAATAAATGTTAATGTTTCGTTTTGAGTTTTGGCTCTATTTTATTGATTACAAAAGATTTTGACACTAAGTATGGTTATATATATATTTTTTAAACAGCTGTACCACTACAACCCATGAAGGGTCGTTCAGCACATGGTAGGGCAAATTATTTTTAACTCAACGGTTGTGAAGGCGATTTGACCGAAATCACGCTCAACCCCCAGCTTCCAATTAAGGGTACCCATCTTACAGAGGCTGGGTGAGGACCCCAGGAGGGTCTACAGATCCCATAAAGTCCATCTATAGTATAACAGATTAAATAATTTATATGCTACATCCGGATTTGAGCCCGGAACCTACAGCATAGCTTTTCAGCACTTTACACACCACCTACTCCACTGTTTAGACTGTTAACATGTGTAAAAAAACAGTTTCCACGCAATTCACGCACACATGCGGCGTCAAGTAATGAGCATTTTTGGAATAAAACGATCTTCTAGACAATTTTTCTCTCACCCACTTTTTCGAGAATATGAACCTCTTCAAAATTAAACATACAACCCTGTATACAACATCAATAAGTTAGTCGTCAGCTCAAATAATAAGAAAAAATATTTAAATACATATACTTATTAAAAAAAATATATTATTTGAAATTTACAACTAATACAGTAAGTAAATATAATGAATGATACATAACGGAATGGATAAATGCAAGTAAAGAAACTACCCAGAGGTAGCACCTAAATAATATATTCAAGTAAGATTATCACGAAGCCATTTTCGTAATGGGATATTGAGGTCATTATAGATGGCTTTATTCGCAACAAAGTAATAAGCATTGAGGATTTTACAAAAGATTTTGGATTGTAAGGATTGGATACGAGAGGAATTCGATGGCTTAGTGGAGTCCTAAAGCTCTACTCCTCCAAATAGTCCAAATAGGTCTTATCATATTCATGTATATGAGTCTTTAAAACTATGAACTAAGTGGTTTAAAAGAATATCATATTGGTCAACTGATCATCCTGATCAACCGATAAATTTCAGACAGAAAAGTTCCTACCTTCAGTTAGTGTAACGCTCAGTGGTAGTGCACTGAATTGCTATGCCGAAAATCCTGGTTCAAATCCCGCTACAGAGAAAACTTTTATTTAGTCGGTTAGCAGCCGGAGATGGGTCATATAGGATCTAGGACCCTCCTGGAGTTCACCCAGCTTCTATAAAGTGGGTATCCGGAAGAAGGGGGAAAAACCAGGCGGTTGAGCGTGATCTAGGATAAATCACCTCCCTGTACAATCGTTGTCCAAGAAACAGCTGTGTCTCTACCGTGTACTGAATCCCATGAATTTCATCATGTGCAGTAGTGGACCAATTTGATTTTTAGATTTTTTAAATATATTTTTTAGTAACATTAACATATCCCAGATCCTTTATGGGTTGTAGTGTCACAGGGTTTTTCTTTTTTAGGTTGAGTATAAGAAATAATTATAGATTTAAGTACCTCAGACTGTAACGTAAATCCTGATTTTTACTCAGGTTGATGGCTGTAATCAAACAAGAAATGACTTATCGATGTTGGATCAACGAACGAAGCACCAACAAGCCTTCATTTGAAACTTGATTCCGTAATGTTTTGGCCTAAACCCGGTGCCTTCGACCCCCGGCTAGGATATTGACCCTCTAGCGGTTAGAGAGGTTTGTGCAGCTTTCGGAAATCCTAGTATCCTAGTCCCAATTCATTAGCAGTTTGAGTTTGTTTTGATTGCACGAATCACGAAGGCTATTCAGACTCGCTTAGCGTCGCAGAAACGAATTTTCACAATCAACATTATACAGAGCAAATTGAAAGTTATTTGGCACAGAAAAAATTACCTGGGAATTTAAAAAAAAAAAATCTCGCTTACACTTTCCCTAACATGGTCACCTACGTTTCTCCGTTAATAGTTTATTTCCAACAACTAAACTTCCAGAATAACTACATACTGTCAGCTGATTGGTGGAAAAGAGTGCTACTACCTGGGATCATAATCGTATCCCAGAGTTAGTTACTATCCCAGAACTACTTCTAACTTTACAAGCAGTTTAGCTTTGAATTAATTTCAAAACATTTGTCTAACTAATTACATCATATTAGTTATTGATCTCGCGGTTTGTCGATAGGTGATTGGCTGTTGTGTGTACTTGTATGGTTCCCTTATTCTTTCTAAAACGGTTGGGTGCAGGAGATAGTAATACAGAACCGTGATTATGTGTCATGTTGAATTGGCAAAGAAAGGTTTTCGAAAACCTTAATTTTCTCCTATAAAATCATCACAATTACAAAAACTTGTAACACAACATCCCACGGAGGGTTTTGTGTTCAGTACATGTTAGACACTGTACTTTTTCTAACCTATAGATCAATCGACGTCTGCTAACACATTAAATAAAAGACTCCTAAACAGCAGGATCTGAACCCGGGGCCTTCGGAGCGGCAACTCAGCGTTAAGGTTATATATTTTTCTTTAAATTTTTTTAAACTAATCATTGAGCAATGTTTAAATTTTAATTAATTTATAAGGCATATGTATATTTCAAATGTAAATTTAATATGTTGCTAGTTAATAATGCTATATGCTATATATCTTTAAATTTATTCATACTACTTTTTTGGCAATATTGAAATTTTATTTGTACAAAATTTTAAATAAAATTTTATATATATAAAAATATACATACACACTATATTATTGAGAATAAATTATTTAAGTCTAAATATAAAAATTATAGTATAGATAATTTTAAAATTATCGTAAAGTAGAAGGTGGGGTGCGGATTTTCTCTGAACCACAAACGCAAGGCCGAACGGTGTTGCGGGTTAAAGTATGGGCCAGCGCCAATATCCATTATCTAATATTCAATATTATAGACTTTTCCATAACTATAGCATAATAATTAATAGGTAATTAATAAAATAAAATAAACTAATTTACAA
Organism: Troilus luridus; assembly: GCA_964056705.1. NCBI lineage: Eukaryota > Metazoa > Arthropoda > Insecta > Hemiptera > Pentatomidae > Troilus > Troilus luridus. Next base: position 43,108,639 of record OZ057417.1, on the reverse strand, counting down.
AAATAAGAAAAAATAAATTGATAACTTTATATTGGTTATAAAATAAAAGTTATATATCAAAATTGTTTTTAAATGATAAGAGGAAATAATCTCTAAAATATGATTCGAATTTATATTGAATGTTTTCAAGCATCACTTGGATTTTAAATGCATGGAATTTAACAGAGTTAAATTTTTTTTCTTCATTTAGCTCCGTAGGCGTGGAGTACTATTCTCTCTATCTCTCTTTCTCTCTCTCTCTCTCTCTCTCTCTCTCTCTCTCTCTCTATATATATATATATATATATATATATATATATATATATATATATATATATATATATATATATATTTATTTTTTTTATTTTTTATTTAGTGAGAGTTATATCAGCATAGCTAATTCGAGAAGATATAGCTTCCCAGTGTTGAATTTTATCAAAGAGAGAATCCCTGAAGACTATACCTACTCCTTCCTTTGGTCTTCCAACGTTGACACCAGAATATATCATTGAATATCCATCTGCCAGTTGTCTTGTGCCAGACCCCTTCCTCTTCACTTCACTCGTGATATCTACACCACATCTTTGTTGTTTAGCAATGAGTTCTGCTTCTTTTCCTGTCAGGGTCTTAATAGTCCATGTAGCTAATCTTATGTCCTTTTTTCCTGCCGTGTCGTTTCCGAGAAATCCGTCCAAATCCGAGGCTATTTTTGTTTCTTTGATTCGAAGATACTCCAGATGGGTGATTAGCCCAAGCCCTGGAGGCCCCGTATCCTCGGAAAAACTGGACTCCAGATTATTTAAACCCGTTTGGAGGAAGGGAGGCCAGGTATTACCCTGAACATGGGTCATCTCGGGGAAGGTGGTCCTGAGGTGAGTACTGTAAGTGACCATGTTGTCAGTGTTAGATGTTGAGTACTGTTATGTCGTGTTATGTTAGCAGTGAACTGAACTCGGGCACCCGGGGGAGCGTTAACCCCGTTAGCCATGCAAAAAAACCTAACCCCTGCGGCCAAAATGAAAATTTAATGCACGAAATAAACATAATAATTGTTTTTTAAATATGAAATTTATCAAAAAAAATAAATTCTAATTAAGAGATATGTCAACTGTTGCTAATTTGGGCTGCATACACCAAAGTTCTAACTTAATAGCATTTCATATCATTCTAAACATTTTCTAGACCACAATATTGATAACTTTAAAGTTTAAAGTGGTTGCAACAAACTGAAGCCCAAACAAAAAGATTAAATAAATAAAGTACAATTTTGTTTGACATTTTTTCGCAACCATGCTATTAACCCAATACAATTTATTTAATTCGAAAAAAAAATTTACTTAAGGATAATTACTGCAACAATATAAACTTATGGGCAATATTAAAAAGTATGATGAAAAACAAGATAGGGCTATTCGCTCGGGATAAATGAATATACGAAGAAAAATATAGGAGATAAAAACGAAGATGTGTTCATTCGCTTATTCTTGTACATGAAGATTACTTACACAATTATCTCACAAACACGATTTTACTTTTAGGTTACATTTTACATTAGGTTGCATATCAATATTTTTGTAAAAGGCTATATAATTCTTAAATATAAACAATTAAAATTATAGTAAAACATACAAAAATACGGACGAACTATACACCTATTGAATAAAAGATGAAAAAAACTATAATAATGTTTAAAATATAAAAAATCAAAATTATTTTTGATTTTAGTCTCGTTTTATGAAATCGTTGAAAGTACATACAAATACAAGTTATTAATGAATTATATAAATAAGTATATACTGAATATTATTTCAATTAAATTGTTGATATTTTGCATTGAGCTTGTGCAGCCCGTCATATGATTTCATTAATAAGCAAACTACTTGAAAATGTATATAATTATTGTTCGGAGTGTCAATATAAGTTAAAACCAGACTAATTTTACAAATAAATTTAAATTTAATACAATTTACAAATATAAAAATTTAAATAATTCAGACTATAACTGATATTTATACATACCCGACACCAATTGGATAAAAAATGAAAAAACTCACCAAATATGTCTAAAAACTCACAAATCCGAGATGCGATTTCATTTTTCAAGAATATAGAATTCCTAAAAAAAATAGATTATTATATAGAAATAAGTAATTATTTTTTTTAGAAATTTATCTTTTATTCGATCAAATACTTGTTTAATGTAACCAGAATTATGGATCTATTATGTCTATACTGGCCTGATTATGTATATATCAACAACATAGGAAACTGTTCATACATAATTAAATTACTAAGAAAAGATAATAGGCTATCTACCTATGTGCAATAAGTATATACTTGCAAAAACTAACAAAAATATAAATATTTAAAAAAGAATTATTGAAATTTACAACTGTATAGTGATAAAACGACGAGTAAATAGAATGAATGATACGCAATGGGATGAGAGAAAATCAAGTGAAGAAACTCCCACTTGGTAGTACCAAAATAACAAATTCAATTTAGAGGGTCACGAAGCCATGTTATTCTCAAATGCCTCGGAGGACTATCGGGAATTGAAGAGGTTGCTAAGTTTGAGTCTAGTGGGAATTAAGTTTGTCAGGAAAGGGTTGATATCGGCTTCGGGCCAAATCAGCAACAAATGGGGCATTAAGGCCATTATGGATGACTTTGTTCGTAACAAAATAAGGAACATAGGGGATTTTGGATATGAGAGGGATTCGATGGCTTAGAGGAGCCCCAAAGCTCTACTCCATAAGTCCTGACGGGTCTAATGATTGTCATGTATATGAGTCTTATGTAATTAATTGGGAGCTTGGAGCGTTTGCCTAGTAAATATTGAAATAGCCTGAAATGGCGAGCAGTTTCTTGTTGTTTCAGTCTAGTATGAGGATTCCCAGTTAAAGATTTGTCAATATGTAGTCCTAAGTATTGGATCTGTTCTACAGGAATCAGTGGTATGTTATTAAACGATACAGGAGGAAGTCATTGGTTTACGACGGAGAGTAAAGATGATTTGGCTGGTGATTTTATGTAAGTAATGAATGAATAGAAATGTAATGTCATTCTTTGTTTGTAAGGGTGTTTCCCACTTTATAGAGGCTGGGGGAACCCTAGAAGAGTTTGTAGATCCCACAGGATCCATACGTGGCTGTTAACAGATTAAATAATTCATTTGCCACATTCGGATTCGAACCAAAAAGAAACTGAAATCCAGACAAACTTTAATTCACCATCTTCTACGATAATTGACCAAATAAACTTTCTATGAGAAATCAACCTTTGAAAGAAAGACTAATAGGAAAATAACCGGAGAAATGAAAAAGGTTTTAATAATTGGTCTCTTGCTGAACACTAATTTAGCGAGGACAGGAGGAAGACCAGAAATTGTTGATTCAGCCTTAACCGTTTTAAAATTTCCAATGACATCTTTTTTTTTGTCTCCTGACAACCCGATTACATGTCCTCCTAAAAGGGCAAATACTAGACACCTTCGGGATAATTGTATATTTACTTTTTTTTTAATAATAAAATTTATCTTATTATACTTAAAAAATATATCTTAAATTTATTCACCATATTCCACAAAAAATCTCTATTGTGTAAATATATTATTAAGTTAAAAAAATTATGTTTTTATTGAAGTAAAATCTTCTTTAGGCGCGTTTAGCGACTTTTAGTTGAGGATAAACTTATTCGCGTAAGCAACATGCTCGGACTGGCGACACTTAGCGGCCACTGCACGAGTAATACAGTTTCTTTTGATCAACTTATTTTTAAAGGTTAGAAATCTATTTATATAAGAATAATTATATTTATGTAAAAATTTGTTAATAGTTCCAAAAATTCTCTCTCTAGTATCCAATGCAAAATAGTTTTTATAGTTAAATATCTTGTTTTATGAAATTATTGTAAGTACAAGTATTATATGATTATTGAACTTACCGATGATAATAATGCTAAAAATGAAAGTAAAATGTACCCGTAATTGGAAGGAAAAACCTGGAGGCTTGTGGTCTCGGACAAATCTCACCTGCAGAACTGTTGCCTAAGGCTACACCTACATTGGATCCGATTCGGTGCGACGTGATTCTATCACATACGATGCTGGGGTGTATACATTATACATATTTTACTATACATTATAGGAAAATATAAATGTATTAAAAATAATTAATAAATAATCTTAATTTTATAAATTTAAAGAACCAAATGTTATAACTCTCGATATATTTCAGTCATTTGGTTTGCTAGCGACGTCTCATCGTATCACACCGGATCCAATGTAAGTGTAGCCTAAGGCATGCGTACACCTAAACTGTTATCGGCCGATCTCAGCAGATCTAATCAAACATATTTAAAAGAAAGGGAGTGATTACACCACTGTAACCGTCATCGTCAGATGACGTCCGTTCACGGCCGACCAACCGACGAGTCCGTACTTGTTGGGATTTCTCGCCCGAGTCTTTCCGTCGGTGATATACATTCCGTCCGTATAGTTTGTATTCTGCCTTGATATTAGTGGTTCGACTGGGTTTAAAATACATTTAAATGTGCTAAAACACATTTTAAAATATTCAAAGAACTTGATCGTTTGTAATTTTAATTCTTCAAAAAGGTGGTGGTATTCACCCAGTTGTTTTCTATACATAAATATTTCATTAACATACTTTACTTCCTTTAAAAAATCCTGTCGACCTTCCGGGGTGCGAATCTGCAATCTTGGGTGTAGAAGGTAATTACCCCAGGATCCCATCATAGCTGTTTTCGAACCCAGAACCTACATATCAGTATTTCAATCCAACCTCCTCTATATAACAAAAAACAGATTCAAATATGACACAATTAATCGAAATAAAGGCTTTCAATAAACATTAATGGAACATAGGCATATCGTCATTAGGCACGGAGTGATAACAATAATTAGAAATATGAAAGCATGTCAAACCATGTACATGTGTTCAAATATTGACCAGTAGATTAGATAAACATGAACTTGATTTGATTTTTTTTTTGATCCGAATGGATTAATATTTTCATTCAAAAACAGATATTTACATGCAATTTTTTCGGTAGATTTATTATTAAAAAATTCCTTACTTTATTAGAAAATTTGTTATTATTATTCACTTACTTAATTGTAAAGAAATACAAACTCTAATTAAACGAACTACATAAGGTACAAAAATAAGTAAGTATAAATTACTTTTGTAAAGTAATTTGAGAGATTTTCCGGAAGATATGGAAAAAATAACCAAGGGGCGTAACTCAGAAGCTATTAGGCCTATAGCCCTCGGTCTGTGCTTAAATTAAAGCTATTTAAATTCACTATAGTTTGATCCCCCATGACTTTCATCGTAGGATCACTCCTTCGGCCAGTGTTCCTCACGAAAGTGGGCCAAAACTTAAAATTTGTACTTTTACAATGGAAAAAATTGCCAAATTTCAAAGGGGCGTAACTCAGAATCTATTAGAGCTACAGAGCTGCGGTAGGATTCAAATTGTAGAAAATTTAATCTACATTGAAAATGGTCAGTTACGTACCGATTAGGAGAAACTGAATTAACTCCAAAAATGTCGAGGTTTTTCGGCCACCAAAAGTTTTCTCATCCGTTTTTTTCGGCAGTAAACTTGAATTTACACTACTCAGAAAAGCCCTTACAACATATCAAAAATGCAGCTCTCTTCAATTTATTGCGACCAAAAGCCCTTTTTTGTTACCCGGCCTAACATCAATATTATACACAGACTGATCCCTCAGAAACAGCAACCTCACTTTAAAAAAAAAGGTGTAATTTAAAAGTTTTTATACAAAGTCTTGGTTGCTGTATTTCGTTGATGAGTTTATTTGGACTGCTGACGTGAGATGTACTGCATTCGATCTTCATGGATGTGAATTTTTATTTTTATTTATGTCCAGAGGAAATCTAAATTTGTGAAATGTTGACTGGTGAGATATTTTACAGTATTTCAGAGAATTAAGCTTTGAATTTTGTTTGGAGTATTTTAATTGCTAAAATTGTTATTATATTTTTATAAAAAACTTTTTTTTTCTAACCAGTACCACTACAACCCATGAAGGGTCATGGGTTCAGTATATGGAACTGAGCGTTTTTTTGTTTCATTTTCGGACAACTGTTATGCAGGGAAACGGTTTGTCCGTGAACAGGTTCTATCGCCATTTTTTACCCCCCCCCCCAAGCCCCAAGAGGGTCTGTAGCCATCAGGGGCTGGGAGGAGATTTAATAATTTATCTGCCACAGTCGGATTTGAACCCGGAACCTTCAGCATAGCAACTCAGCACTTTACACACGAATGCTGAAGCTGCCGGGTTCTAATTCGGCTGTGGCAGATAAATTATTTAGTTTGTTAACAGCCATGGATGGATCCTTTGAAATCTTCAGGCCCCATTAAGGCTCACCTAGCCTCTTTAAATTTATATTAATTAAAACAGCTAGTGTTACAGTACAGATAGCAAAACCAACATATAATATAACTATAATCTCATTAAGCGTTCAAGAGATCATTTAAAATTGAGATGCTAAAGTTCTAAGGATGGTTCTAAGACTCGAAACGTTTTAAAAAACAAAGACTCATTTCTTTAAACATTTCTCGGCTCCCCGCCTGTGTACAGGAGATGTAAAGAAATATCCATATCTTCTATGATATTCCGTTTAAACCCACACTTTCATGTTTACACGTTCTTTCCTTCATTTCCTCTTTTAGTTCTCAGAGAAGGCGCCTGAAGGCTTTAGATACTACTAGGGTCTGAGTAAATAGGAGTTCATATAATGTAAGTGTCAACAAACCATTCTTCAAGCGGTAGAAGTCATTTAATACTTCATATCCAAAGAATAGTATTAAATCAAATATGTAAGGGGACGGAGTGGCACAGTGGTAGAGCACTGAGCTGCAATGCCGAAGGTCTTGAGTTTAAATCCCGCTGGTGGCAAGACTTTAATATAATCTGTTAACAGCCGGAGATGGATTCTACGGAATCATCACATGGGGCTCTCCTAGCCTCTATAAAGCGGGTACCCAAAACAAAGGGGGAGGAATCTGGCGGTTGAGCGTGATCTAGGACAAATCAACTCCCTGCACAACCGTTGTCAAAGAAACAGTACAGTCTCTAAGATGTACTGAACCCCGAGACCCTTTCAAGGGTTGTAGTGGTACAGTTTTAAAAAATAATAATATTTAATAAATATTAAACCAAATTTAATATATATAACCTATAAAGACTTTGTGAGGTTAAACGGAAATCCGAAATTGCTTTATGTTAATTGATAACAAAGAACAAATAAAAGCTGTGTCACAATACAACCCACGAAGGTACTTGTCTTGGGTTCATTATTTGGTAGAGAGACTAGGTTGCAGCCCAAGCTGCAAGAATCATTACCACCGCATTCGGGGAAGGGTATTGTAACGAGCAGACCATTCGCCGTTGGCTTGAGAAATTTTGATTGGTTTCTGTTTCTTCTCCTTTCTACCCATATGTCACATCCGCTTCGCATCTGAAATTCAAAATTTGGCAAGCCGTTGGGAAAAATGTATAGATAATGAGGGTAAATAATTTTAATAAAAATGTTTTGATTTCATAAAGTTGTTTTATTAAATAACCATTCCCTTGAAAACGGACATTTTATATCGTACGACCCAACGTTCATAATTTTTAAACTGTAAAACAGAAAAAATATTCCATAAGTATTATCATCATCGCACGGCGCTATGGTCCATAAAGGATCTTAGACTCCTCGACAATTTTCTTCCACTTTGACCGATCTTCCGCTGTTCTTCTCCATATTGATACTCCCAGCAACCTAAAGTCTGCATCGTCCAGCCATCGCATTATAAGCCGGCCTCTTCATCTTTCCCCATCTAGAAGTCCCTCCTTGAACAGCTTTGGGGGGCTTTTTTTATCCATTCTGTATACGTGCCTAAACTATCTTAATCTCGCTTTTTTAATTATAACCTATATCAGACTATATCAGGTTCTCTCTATAGGTCCTCAAGTCCTTGATTCTTTTTTATGCGAAAACGATTTCCTTCCGTGGTTGAGCCATAAATCTTCTAAGGATGTATCTCTTAAGTATTCAATAATTTCTCTTTTTGCTTTGACGGAGACCTCGCCTCTCCACCATACATAACCACTGGACGAAGTACCGTCTTATATACCCTTATTTTGAGGCTTCGGGTTATAGCTCTATTTCGGAGCACGTTTCTGAGGACCAACAACATCTGTTACTATTTTCCATTCTAGCCTTTATTTCCTGCTCCAGTCTGATCTTCTGTTATATTGGTGCCAAAATACTAAAATTTTATAACACAAGTATAAATAAATAAAAAGGCTTAGCGAACCCAAGACTCGATACCGATACACATACAAACCACTGTGGACAGAGCCTTTTTATTACCCAAACCCAAATCCACCAGATTACTCTTAACGCAATCTTCCAACCTACGTCTCGGTCAACCCCTTCCCAGCCGACACAGCGCTTATTAACTTATTAGGAATTCGTTCGTTACTCATTATACCAACTTTACAAGCCCATTTTAATCTTCGCGACGGTACCACTTGAATAATATTAACCGGATGCATGCTTTGCAGTTCTGCGTTGTGTAGTTCCCTAAATTCTCCTGTGGTCTTTCCTTTTTTGGATCGAATAATCTACGCAACAGCTTATTTTTGAATACCTTAAGACATTGTTAATCCCACAGCGTTAGTGGCCACGCTTCACATCCGTAAAGAATAGTTGGAGGGATGATGGTTATATAAATTCTAATTTTTAGATTTCGGGAAAAAAGGCTTTGTAATGTTGAGACCGAATAATAACATGCATTCCCCGCCCATAATCGCGTCTTTATTCCCTCTTGAATTTCGTTGTTTCCAGTTACCATAGACCCTAAGTACTTGGACTTCTCGACATGTTCAAACTTATTCCCTCCTCAAACCATATCCCCCAAATCTCCCCTTCTTCTGCTACTAACCAATTAACCACTTTAGTCTTATCTGAATTTACTTCAAGACCTATTTTCTAACTTGCATTAATCAACGTTTTTGTATTTAGCTTTATAGTTTCCGCTTCTTCAGCCAACAGTACCAAATCCGCAAAACCCAAGCACAGATATTTTACTATTCAAATTCAAATTCAAACCTTTTTCGGTCTGTATAACCTTTTTAATAACGTACTCAAGAACATAAGCATAACTTTGAGAAAATTTTAATATTTAAGAATTATAAAATTCAAGTTGGGGCTTAGCAAACGAAGCCCGGTTGAGAGAAAGCTGAGCAGACCAGACTATTACAGAGACCCTCAGGGAGCTCACGGGACGTGAGAAGTCTTAACAAGGATTAGCCTAAATTAGAATGTACAAAATGGCTCTCTAGGGATTTATTTACAGTACAGAACTATCCGGTATAATGAACCTCATCTTACCCCAAAATTAAGGATTCCCACTGTAGCATCGTCAGATTAGCCGAAAAAGCATTTAAAAAAAAAAAGGAAAACATTACCGCTAAGATCCATGAAGGGTCTAAGGTTCAGGTAGTTGGGATCGTAATGTTTCTATGAAGACGGTTGTGCAGATGGGTGATTTAGTCCAGATCATGCTCAATTTGGGTGTTTTCCCCCAATTTTGGGTACTTTATAGAGGCTGGGTGAGCCCCAGGAGGGTCTAGAAATCCCACAAGGTTCCCCGGATGGATTGAATAATTAACCTGTTAACAGATTCAATAGTTTATCTACCACTGTCTGATTCGAACCCGGAATCTTCAGCGTATCAGGTCACCGCTCTACTCACCCCGCTTACATTACAATACTCCTAGTGAACCTAATATATAATAAATAAACTACAGTATGTATCATTTAGTAGGTACACCGATCAAAATAATAACTTTTTAAGCTATTTTATTGATAAAATCCCCCCAAAAAATAAAATAAAACTTTTCGAATAATTATTGAATGCTAACTGGTTTGGTCCAGTTGAAGTTGGACTCTACATCCCGCTGCCCTTAAACATTAGGTGAAAACGTACAAATAAAAGAAGTTAAACATATTTTGTGTAATTTCTTTATTTATAATTTTACACTTTTCTAAGATCTAGCCAGTCGACCATTTCCACAAGTAAACTATTTCATTGAAAAATATTTTTAAAAATAGGGTTTTCGATAATATAATATTGGAAATTAACAATGACAGGCTAAAAAATAAAATGATTTTTCTCCCCTTTAAAATTTTAAAATTATTACTCATTTTATGGATACATAAAAAAAAATGCTTTCGAATAATCATTTAAAGTTAACTAGTATTTTCTTAAATAACTGTATCAGTCTAAAAAAAAAACATTGTCCCCTTCAAAATTTGTGACTAAATGTCATATAAAAAATGAAATATTTTTGTGAAATAGTTTGCTGAGTTTTTATTTGTCAGCTCGAAAACTATATATATATATTTCATCCCTGATATTTTTAGAAGAACATTTGGAACATAATTGGACATTGCAATAATGACGGAATCCAAAAATTAGGAAATGATTTGTTATCACTTGATGTAGAGGTAGCATTCTAACAATGCAAGTCTTATGTTTTGTTTGCATGCCTTCGGGACCTTATAGGAGCAGTAAAAGGTTATAACCTGATGGTGGTGTATGCAACCATTTCTGTAAAAAGCATTCTGTATTCATAAAGCTTTATATACCGGGTTCCGTAAAGGCCGTTAAAAGAAGGTTTCATCTTTTCACTTTGATATCCTCAGGGGCTACATTTACAGCATAACGTAGGCCTTGCGTCTTTGAGATAATATCTATATCAGTTACAAACATATTTATTCCTCTGAATCTTATACGCAGATAGCAACAATTAGGTAAATATAAACTGTTAAACGAGAGGTTAATATATCGTCGCTGTCCGTACCGCCTATGTACACTTTGGGCGATTTTACAGGAGAGAAAAAAAACCGCGCCGAATGTAGACTTAGCAATTTTTGTCATGTTTCTGACCTTAATACTTGCCTTCCTTAGTGCGTAATTCGACCTGTAGAATGCGTTACCGTTACTAACTCGTTTTCATGAAAAGTTTTAGAGAGGCGGTATTGTTTTGACAGCGGCGATATGATGACTACAGGAGAAAAATGAGGAAACTCGGTTTTTTTCTCAAATTTTGTTAACAGTGGTTTCTGATAGGTCTTTTCATAGCAGACACGATGGTGTGGTAAAAAACTTTTCAAAACGGCTGTAAGTCTGTAAATGGGAAAAGATAATTCATATGAACATTGCCTTTGAGCCTTTCAAACATCATCTTGATTGTCAAATTGACAGGAGCAGGAATCCGCATGGATTATAATAACAATAATAATACTGATTGATCGAAATATTTGCTTTCCTGGACATTCAGGAAAAAGTGAGTTACTCCCCCCCCCCCCCCCGCCCCGTAGTCTTCATATTTAACTTAAAAAGAATAGTCTAATCAACCCATATAATCGGACGATGAAACACTGGGATTCCTAAATGTTGCCTATCCAGGTACAAATAGTATAGAGATCTTTAACGAGTACCAGGCACTTACAGGTTCGGGAACCCCATTTACGAACCTTTCGAAAGACGATATATCCAAGGATTTTTAACACCTTTTTTAAAAAATCCTGAGGCTGCGAACCCGCGATTTTGGGCTAAGTAGGTTTTTATACCAACTACTATACCACAAGTGTACCTTGAATGATGGTTGAGTTTATTATTATTTATCACTATATTTTTATACTAGCTGTCCCGGGAGACGTTGTTCTGCCCTATTACCCTAAAACAACGGTCTTCCAAATTTTCTCCAACCATTTGAACGGGAGCTTCATCGATTGTTGGTGCATTGAAACATCTCGCATGTATTTCTACAGGAGTTTCATCAGCTCTGAGTACAATTTTATGATTACCAGATGGCATAAGATCCAGCGTAGTCTTAAACAATCAAATCTATTTATTATTTTGATGAAACAAAGTTTGTAATTGTTCTACAATAGAACTCCTCACTAAACTGTTATTTGCACAACGCTGATCAACTTCTTCTGGTGTATTGCCCATTTATTCCATTTGCAGGAATTTTATAGTCGCCATCTGTCAGCGGCAACAGGGAACGTGCTTTATGATATATTTGGCTTGTATCAGAAAATTAACAGAAAAGTTTTATTTTTACACAAAAACTTATATTATTTTATTATATGACAGGGACTGGACAATAATAAACTTTTACTAACAACTAACGCGCCTTTGTTTTGCTTTGATTGACGTCAAATGTTTGACAGCTGGGAACAGAGTGGTTTGTATGTGAAAAGAAAATTGTTGTTTTTATTATTTCACTCGTCATTTTTACTGTTTTTCTCTCCTTAAGAACCTTCTTGGCGCCTTAAAAAAAATGAAAAAAACAATTAGCCGGATCGTTCGAGCCGTTCTCGAGTTTTGCGGTTAGCAAGGAAATGGCGATTCATTATTATTATATAGATATGTTATATTACCTATTAACTGTAAAACCTATCATATCTATCAATATTTTTTTATTCATGGCCTGATTATAATTTTTTTTTAACAGTATTAAGACAATCCGTGTTATGATGATGGATTTAATACATGGTAGAGACTGTACTGTTTCTAGACAAACGGTTGTTCAAGGAGGTTATTTGTCTTAGATAACAAAGCTACTTTATTTCTCCATTTTACAGAAACTGGATGAGCCCCAAGAGATGCGCAGATCCCACAGGTTTTATCTATGGTTGATAACAATTTAAAATATTTATTTGCTACAACCGAATTTCAATCCTATCCTATTGTAAAACACAATAAAGAAATACTTATTAAATATATCGTTTAAAGGGATTAAGAAAAATTATAAGAAACAAAAGCATTTCCCTTTCCACTTGATTCAGTGACTTTCTATCTATTGTAACGAATCGATAGCATTCTGTACAGTGGAGTTAGAAACGGAACATCAGACCGAACACAAGTTGAGAATTAAACACAAATAAGAAGTGAAGCAGAGAGCGAAAGAGAGAAAAAAAACACTCATTTATTTCATAAGTGAAATTCACTTCCACTAACTGGGAGGATTCAGACACCAATCTAATAAAAACTTACGAGCTATAACTTCGACGCGGCAACCGCTGTGATGGATATTTAGAAACTTTATCCAATAGCTAAACATTTCCTTTCATGCTCCGAGGATTTTTCAAAGGAAAAGTTGTTAACAAAACTTTTAACTTGCGCCGCAGATTTCCAGATATAACTGTTTTCTGATTAATGCGATTCGAGCTCAATAATACAACACTAATTAATCTATCTATTTTACAATTTGAGTTGTAAAATAAAAGGATCCGAAAATATAAAATACAATATAAGCGTAGACAATATAACTCTACACAACATATGAGGGGTCTTGGGACTGTTCTAAGGCAACGGTTATGGAGGATGGTGATTTGACCGGGATCACAATAACCGCCAGGTTTTCCCCGATTAAGGGTGATCCTCAGGGTCTGCAGATTCCACAAGGCCATCTATGACTGTTAAAAGATTAAAGGACTTATAAGCAAGTTCAGATTTATATATCACGACATATCTAAAAGCAGAATGTGTAATACTTGTGCATACTAGGTACAACGACTACTGAAGTATAATCATATACTGATGTATCGAATTTAAGTAATATTTTTTTAAGTACCATTTTATGGGTGACGTTCATAAAAGTTTAAATTAAATAAAAAACTTTTTTATCGTAACTTAAGGAACGTGATATTTTAGTGTATTGAGCATTGAGTTGGAGTGGTGATGATCCCGGTTTCGAATCCGACGGTGATATATAAATTATTTAATCAGTTCGCTGCCAGAGATAGACCATATGGTATTTGCAGAACCTCCTGAGGATCACTCAGACATTACAAAATGAGTACCCTTGATTGGGGGAAAATTTGGTGGTTGAGAAAATTACCTGTACAACTGCTGTCTTAGAAACAGTACATTCTCTATCATGTAATGAACCTGTTACCTCGTCGGGCAAAATAATGCCAGTTGTTTCAGCCAATACACTTTTATTATATATTTTTGTTTTGAAGAGAAAAGATTTATCGTGGCCGGGATTCGAACCCGGGTCCGTTGGCATCTCCTGTACACTTTTATTCTAAGTATACAACTTCAATTTTCTGTTAACACACTTATAATACAAAGTTACTGCTTTATAATCTCAAGTTATAACTCTTTTAATAACCTGCACTAAAAAAAGAATAACATTAACATAACTATTTTTCCAACATAGGGTCAGGTAAGTATTCGCGGTTTTTAATATCTTAATCTTGTTAGCATCGCTACAAACCCAACACTTAGCTGACTCTATTGAGGGAAACGGAATCGTGTAATTTGGATTATTGACGGAATCGCAGTTTTGGCTTGAAATGGAGTTGTAATACAAACAATAACTCAATTTTAATCAAAAACACTACAAGTATGACACGATTATACTTTATTAAGTATGAGAAACTCATTTTGGAGAAAATTTGTTTAAATCACTGTATATTTCTCTCTACCACTACACAAGGATCTTGGTAGTAGTAATAATGTTTCTAGGACAACGGGAAAGCAGGGAGGTGATTTGGCCGAGATCACACTCAACCACCAGGTTTAATCAATATCCTAATTAAACCTGGGTAGGCAAAATTTAGAGCTCCCACTGTAGCATCGCCCGATTAGCCACAGCAGCATAAAGTGACGTTAAATGAACGAACAAACCACCAGGTTTTTCTCAGAAAAAGGGTACCCATTTTATAGAGGCTGCGTGAGTAGCCTGTAGATCCCACAGCGATTTAGCGCTCTACACACTGAGCTATCTATAAACATTATATACGCACATATTTTAAAATTAAATTATGATGCATATGATCTCTTTCAATAACTAAAAACATAGATCGGGTACTGGGTACTATACTTCGCCCCGGGCAGGTACATCCCTCTAAGTATTCGATTATGCTTATATTGCATTATATAATTTCAGGTCCTTTTATTTTACAACTCAAATTGTAGAATGGATAGCTTAATTATTACTGTATTATTGAGCTCAAACCGCGCTTTAATCAGAAATCCGTTATCCAAGAAACAGTACCATCCTACCATCTACTTAACTCCAGATCCATCATGGATTGTAGTGGAACAGGTTTTATACATAAAACACTCAACTCAATCACAACTTGATTATACATTGTGCCCAGAAGTTGATATCGTTCTCACAAACCACCACAGATTGCTTAAGGGATGAATAGAAATGAAAACAAAGAGGATCTTCCACAGTTAAAATGTTAGAGTAAAGTTTAACTTGAGCCAGGCGAGACACCTAAGTCGTGGAAATTCAAATACCGAGGACTTCTTTCGCACGAGTTAGGCCAAGTAACATTACTATTCTAGGAACAGCCCCTTGAAATTCGGTTAAGTAATTCTGTTTCTTAACCGACTCTCTTCATACTTTACCGTTTCGTATTGTAGCTATGAGTATCATTTTCTTAATACTTCGAAGCACTTTATAAAATCTAATCAGAGAGATTATTAAACACAAAGTGTTTGTGGGAAAGGAAATACTTAAATAATGGATGAATTGGTCAGGGGGTGCAGTCAAAGATTACATAAAATAAGAAAAACTTAAATTATTGTGCGGAGATATTAAAAATATTGTTACGAACAGAGAGAGAGAGGGACCGGCTGAAGGGATTAAGATAAGCCGGAAGGGATTAAAGAATGGGCGTAGAAACTTCGCGTTCTGTCTAGAGACATCGCGAATTCCGTGGAATGTTCTAGGTGCCCCCACCCCGACCAGCCTTGCCTATATAAAAGGCCAGCTGGTTCGGCCGAATCAGTGAGTAATAACGTAGTAATGTTGTGACAGTCCGTGTGAGGGACAGTGACAGTGACAGTTAGTGGCCGTGTGATAAGTGTAATAAACGTAGTTGTTAACTATAGTGTAATATTATTGTATTTGTACAAATTTATATAAATATTTTAGTTATTTAGTATTAGCAATATCTTATATTATTTGTATATTATTTAAGTAATTAGATAACAGTTAGGTCTAGGTTATAATCTGTAAAATATTGTTATTGTAAATTGATATTAGTTTAATAATTTAATTATTTTAAATAATTTAGTCTTTTTAAGTTGTTAATAAATTTTAGTATCTTGAATTTAGTAATCGTTCAGTTCATTTTACAACCAGTAGCCCGTAACAATATGTATAAAAACAATGAAGGTCAAATAAAGGAAAAAATATTCTATATGAGAAAAATTAGCACCCCCAATCAATTTCACTGGACGAAATATTTTTTTACCAAACTACTTAATAATGATAATAATCATAATATTTAGTGAAACCGAAGCCTCGATGCCGATACTACCAATTTACAAACTTCTGTCCACGAACCACTACCCAAACCAAAATCCGCGAGATCACTCTTAACACAATCCTCCCACCTACGCCTCGGTCTACCCCTCAGGCGCTTTCCAGTCGGCACAGCGTTTATTAACATCTGAGGAATCCGTTCGTTACTAAGCCCAGCTACGCTACCTTTTTGAATAATATTTACTGAATGCATTCTTCGCTATTCCGCGTTATGTAATATCCTATATTACATATAGTGGTATATACAGAGTGGTCTCATCCTATATTGACCGAATATTCTACGTAACAAGTTACACCTAATCAAACTACTAACGGGAAAAAAAAGTCTGCACAACAACAACCTATGATTTGCTTAGGTTCAGTACATGGGTACAGAATAGAACAGACTGTATTGTATCTAGGACTCAAATTGTTCAGAGAGGTGATTTGTCCTAGGTTACTCTCAACCCCTAGTTTCCCCCAATTAAGAGTACCTAATTTATTGAGGCCGGCCGAGCATTAATTGTGTTTAATATAAATATAATTACTTGGTTAACTGGAATGAGGTTAAAAACCACAGTTTTGAAAACACTGCCATTGATTTTATATATAAACGACACATTTTTATGGACATAAAAAAAGTGGAAGAAACACAGATTACAAAGAAGAATTTTAATTAATAAATTGAAGAAAACAGTAGGATGGATAGAAGCAGTGAAGGAAGGTGCCAACAAAATAGGTGTTACAGAAGAAATAATAAGTGATAGGAACCGCTTTAGGCTACTGATAGAAGACAAGACCCAGCCCGACCAAAGAGAGTCTGAACAGATGATCAGAGATGAGCAGTTGGAGAGAGAATTAAGAAGGACTGGGAAGAGAAGAAGAAAAAGAGATACCATAAGTCATGAGTTATGTGCGGGCCATAGATGGCCATGTTCATAAATAAAAATACAAAAAAAACAATTATGGTTATATATAAAACTGCACATTACAAACCATGACGGGTCTTGGCTTCAGTGCATGGTAGAGACTGTACTGTTTCTTGGACAAAGGTAGTGAAGAGAGCTAACGCTCAACCACCAGGCTTTTCCCCAATTAAGTGTATCCACTTTAAAGAAGCTGGATAAGCCCCAGGATGATCTGTAGATCCCACAGGGTCATCCAAGGCTATTAACAGATTAAATAATTTATCTTCCACAGCCGGATTTGATTGCGGATCATTGAGCATAGCAACTTAGCACTCTACACCGAGCTCTTCATCTTCCGTTTAAACCCACACTTTCATGTTTACATGTTCTTTCCTTTATTCCCTCTTATAGTTACATCGTCTCAGATAAGGCTTTAGATACTACTAGGGTCTGAGTAAATAGGGGTTCATATAAGTGTCAACAAACCATTCTTCAAGCGGTAGAAGTCATTTAATGCTTCATACATTACAAACCATGACGGATCGAGGCCTCAGTGCATGGTAGAGACTGTACTGTCGCTAACGCTCAACCACCAGGCTTTTCCCCAATTAAGTGTATCCACTTTAAAGAAGCTGGATAAGCCCCAGGATGATCTGTAGATCCCACAGGGTCATCCAAGGCTATTAACAGATTAAATAATTTATCTGCCACAGCCGGATTTGATCGCGGATCCTTCAGCATAGCAACTTAGCACTCTACACTCAGTTACCTCGTTCCCTACTAACGAAAATAATTACAAAAATATTTGTTAGTTCCCCGAGAGTGATTTTCCTCAGCTACGATAATTACCTATACTACGAAAATTTCGTGAAGACGTGTAAAACGGAAGTGGGAACAACCTATTTCAACCTCGGAAGAAGAGACGAATGAAAGAGGCTCTGAATAAAACGAATAAAATGACCCAGAGGGAGAAGGTTAAAAGAAGGTTATAGGAAATACTACCTTGTACGCATCTGAATAAATAAATAAAATGTAATATATAGCCACAACATTTAAAAGAGTAATATATCAAGACAAATAGGGTTGCGGAAGAAAATTACTGACTATATTTTCTTTTGCCTTATTAATCGAAATGGAACGTAAACATTTTCCGGAGTTATAAAAACAGCAATGGGTAACAATTTCCTAAATTGGAAATTATTTTTTAACCCATCGTGTATTTCCCAAAGATACACAACAATGTATACTTAGAGATAATGTATCAACAACAATGTAATAAAACTTCCCAACATACACAAACAAATCAGTAGAAATACAAAATTTAAAAATGTTCAAGATAATTATTTTTCAAAAATTAAATAGTTGACTAATTGGAATATATTAAGCTCAAAAAACCTAGCATATTATTATACAATATTTCATTTTTTGAAACAAATGGCTTTATTTAAAAATAATGTGCACTTTCTTTATCGCATTGGCTTATTTGGTCTTTAAAAGATCAATATTCAATTATATTAATAATATTCTGAGAGCCAATGACATATTTATTCAATGGACAAACGTAAGTCTATCGATATTCCTAACCGATAGATCTTGCCTGTCAAAAATAGGTTTGATTAAGGCTTACTATTCAAATCTAATACAATTTAGATAAAATTTGGGTGAAAAATACTACAGACCCTGAAGGGTTCAGTCCATGATAGAGACTGTACTTTTTCTAGGGCAACGATTTTGCAGAGAGGTGATTTGTCCGAGATTGCACTCATCATCGCCCAACTTTATAGAGGCTGAGTGAACCCCAGGAAGGTCCGCATTAACTGACTAACCCTGAAGAAGCTCACAGCACGATGAGCGAAAGCTTGGTTCATAACATCAACAAGACACGGTCCATCCCGGAAGTTGAATATAAGAAAAATAGCAGTTACTTATTGTAAGGCTAAATCTAAAGGTGAAAATTAATCTTTTTTTGCAAGCATTGATTTTATGCCTATCAAAGTATGAATTCTTCAATTTGCCTTATCCTCTCTAAGACAAGAGGAATGAAAATTGATGGACGATGCCTTTAAAAAAAAAAGATTCCTTAAGCCGTTATTTAATAAATTACTAACGGCAAATCAGCAAAGATAAGAGGGGGAAGTCCAGGCATTGAAGTTGATAAAATTGCCTAAAATGTTATAAATATTGCCTAATGCTAATTTATAATATATACTAAACGTTAAAAAAACAAAATATTTCAGTTGATTTGAAACCTCATATTTTGACTTGTGAAATTTTCTCTATAAACCCTTTTGATTGCTTTATAGTAATAAACAAAAAAACTTCACTACTGCCCATGAAGGGTCTTAGGTTTAGTGCAGTATAGACTTAACAGATTCCAGGACAACGGATGTGCAAAGAGGTGATTTGTCCGGTGTCACACTCAACCTTCTGGTTTCCGAACTTTATAGAGGCTGGTTTAACACCAGGAGGGTCTGTAGATCTCATCGGATTGATTCAAAGCTGATGTTGAATAATTTATCATCATTATCCTTTAACATCATTATTTCATCATTTTATATTCTATCTCCATTCTCTAACCATATTTAAAATACGGTTACTATAAATTTTAAAACTTCCCTTACTTATATATTCTACTTTCCATGTTCAGTTTACTTTTTTAATTGTTATACTCTGGATTTATATCTTTACTTTCTACTTTTTTTTTTCATTTATTTACTCTTTGATATCATTTTTTTTTATATTTTCTTTCATTTTACTTATGTAAACTCCCAAGGAGCCTATTATCATACATTTTATATTTTATCTATATTCGATTATCTTTTCCATAATTTTACATCTCACCTCTGATGTTTATACTTTTTCTTTTTATAAACTTTCTGTTTACTTCCTTCTTTTACCTTTGTAAATTTTTACATCACCACGTTTCAGTACATTTTCTCTGTAATATCTTTATTCATATGTATCCCTCACTTTTTTGTTCTATATTTCTATTACTCTACATATATATTTTTTTATATTATCATATATTTGGTAGTGCAATGTTTTTTTATAGTTTTGTTGTTTTTTCTTTCTTAGCCCTGAAGATGGCCCACAAAGTGGGTCGAAACGTCGGCGGACAAAGTGGATTGAATTATTCGGGGGGAGAAGTCAATGTTAACACCAAATAAGCATAACTTATTTTATTGTGCACACGTTTCGGCCTAAGATAAAGGGCATCTTCAGGGCTAATATAGCCTTAATCTTTTATCAAAAATTCTTCTTTCATCCTCTTTCCTAGCCCTGAAGTTGGCCTACATCTTAGGCCGAAACGTGGGCACAATAAAAAATGAACTCTGCTTATTTTGTGTTATCGTTGACTGCACCACCTGACTAATTCAATCCATCATTAGAATTATCCAATCAACTATTTTACACTTAATTTATTTCGATCATTTCGAAGCGCCAATTTTTATGATGGAAAACACTTATTTATTTAATTATAATTCATCAACTTGTAAAATTTAAAAAAATATATAAATTTCTTACCGTCCTGCAGAAATTGTCCAATTGTTATTCTTACAATACCTTCCGGTATCTTTTTTTAGTGTTTTAAATTTTCCACCTTTTTCTTATTTATCCCATCCTACAGGCCAGGAATGTGAAAACGAAACCCTAAGAAACTGTTTTTGAGAGAAGCTTTTAGTAGCAAAGCCGGAGTTTTGTAAAAGTTAATTTTATCATCCAACTTTTACACTCTTCCAGATCCTGTTGAAGTTAGTTCCAAAGCTCGTCCGTTTCGAGTTCAGTATCACGTTGCCCCAGACAAGGAATACTTTAAGTAGTGTGTTCTTGTTCCAATGGAAAACAATTCTAGAGAAAAATAAAATATAAAACATTTACAGTAAGCTAAGATGTGCCCTCCTTAAAATTAATTATAGGATAATCTGACATTCCTCTTGGTATCTGGTCTATTAGTCCTAAACACATCAAGTGAAATGTAAAGTCATTTGACGACAAATATCAAAAGATTCTTCTGATACTTAGATGGGGTAAATTGAATTAGATAGCAATTACTAATCTAAAGGGGGTAAAAAATCCTTGGTTATGTCGTCCTTTGGAAGGGACGTTAAAACGGGGGTCCAGAGCCTTTACGATGTCGTTAAAAATCCCTATCCTAATAAAACCTGGATAGGCAAAATTTAGAGCCCCCACTGTAGCATCGTCCGATTAGCCACAACAGCATAAAGTGAAGTTAAATGAACAAACAACAAGGGCTGGTGAGAAACAGTAAAATAAATCTAAATGACAATATGTCTATGGAAACAAATCTAGAAGACAATGAAACATACCTAATGAAGATGGGGCAACCTGTGGTCCAGTTGTAAGCATAACAAACTACTAAGCCCAAGATCGCGGGTTCGTAGCCCGGCAGGTGGTCCTAGGATTTTTTAAAGGGAGTAAAAAACCCTTGGTTATGCCGTCCTTCGGAAGGGACTTTAAAAGGGGGTCTGTCTCGAGCCTGTACGATGTCAGGTACTCGTTAAAAATCCCTATCCTAATAAAACCTGGATAGACAAAATTTAGAGCTCCCACTGTAGCATCTTACAATTAGCCATAGCAGCATAAAGTGAAGTTAAATGAACAAACAAACAAATTTAAAGGTGATAATAAAATATAGCGAAATATCAAGAGATTCGATTTAGTTATAAAATATAATCATCACCATGTTATTCGTAAAATTAAAAAAAAAAAATGTTTTATTACAAAATATAATGAATGCCATTTTACAGGGGAAACACAAAAAGAGTTTGAAGGAATTAAAGAAAATGAAGGATGGAGGGAGGAGGAATATAATGATAATTGAATAAAACATTCTAGAAGGATGAAGAGTCCAACTGCAACTGACAATAATGAAAGTTCTAAAAAACGTTAGTTAGTGTTATCAATCCAGCAACTAATAAAATCACACAATAATAATCGAAAAACATGATTAGAATTTTGTCAAGCCAGATATTTTTTTATATGATTTTACTCTAGATATCTGGTCTTTTAGTCCTAAGCACATCAAGTGAAACAAATTCAACAACGAATATTGGAGATTCTTCAGATATTTTGATGGATTATCTTGAAATAGACAGAATTATTTAACAACAATTCTAAAGGTAAAATGATTTTTATTTAATATTGAAGAGAAAAGGCTCAAGAGACATTAAATGCGTGTTCAGACAGTTGAAAAATTCAAACCAAAAAGCCTCAAGTCTCTAACCTAAAATCAGGAAACAAAATACCTCTCAATATTTCCCCCTTTCAGGCATAATTGTGAAAGGAATATGATAATATCATAGGAAAGAAAAATCAAGCACATCTTAACCTCAAAGAGCAAGACACTAACCAGATGAAACATACCACCACCTGCAAGGCCCAAATTCAACTAATGAATCATAAGAAAGGTTAGACAAAAACAGCTGATACAAAAGTAAATAGAAAATGCAAAGTACAATTACCAAACTTTAAAAAAAATTGGAATTCTTTTATTAGTTTTATTAAATAGAAGCGTTTCGTTAGTGAGTGCTGTGTAACCGTGCCAAAGATACCGGGTTCAAATCAGACAGTGGCAGATATATTATTTAATTTTTTAACCGCTATGTATGGACACTGTCGGATCTGCACCTACCCCTTCATAGGTTGTAGATCTACACGTTTCGTTTAAAGGGAAAATATAAACCACACCACTTTTTTGAATTATATTCAAGGTTTATTAATTTATTTTGGTTTGTTTCCCATCCGATACTTTTCTAATTCGTCTTCTTATATATGCATATATACCCACTTTTGGCCTAGCCTCTATATAACGAGCACCCGAAATAGTTGGAAATCCTGGCGGTGATCTAGGATAAATTACTTCCATGAACAGCCGTTGCCCAAGAAACTGTACCATCTCTACAATTTACTGAGCACAAAAACATAATTTGTTTTTTTTAAACCAAATATATAGACATATTATGCGATATTTTAATGTAATAATTATGCAAATTAATTTTACTATTCTATAACTTCTATTCCTTCCCCCCTGAAGATTGTTTGGAAAGGACAAACGGATGTTACTAACCATATGGTCCAAGGGCCCGAGGTACCTTTTTTGCATTGTCCCAACTTCCAGGCTAATGATCGTGAAAGAGGCACTAGGCGTCGTATTACGACCTACTCTTTCTTCCTTTTTTAAATTTATTTTTTGTCGATATTAATGAAATTAAATGAACAATATGAAAAACTTGATAAAGTAATAGAGAAATTGGTTCATTGGAATTTTAAAAATTAAAAAAAATCTAACGAGGATGAGTGGGTATGTTAGAAACGTTTGAAGAGAAAACTAATGAAAAAAAATCGTTTTATATACTTAATATATCAAAATTATTTTATATTCATCGTTTCACAGCTCGGCTAACACTAAGATAGAAGTACTGGTACGAACCTGCACAGACCTGTAGTGTAAAATGTTTATATAGAGAAAAATAAAATGGCAATTTAGAATATATTCAAATTAAAAAACTACTTAATTCAACGATATATTAATAAATGATATATCATGCAGTAAGAAAATATTTAAAAATCATTTCGAATGTTCTGATATCCTTTTAATCGATTGATAATTATATACGAAGTAAAATATAACATCGTTTCTACATAGAAGAGAAAACCCTTATCATGAAATTAAACGATGTAACTGTAGACTTAATGAACTCGATATAATTTCGATATAAATCGGTATTATTTTAATATAAATATTAATTACTTACGAAGTCGAACATTACATCATTTCTACATTGTAGAAGTAAATTTCCCTTATTTCCTCTTTTAGATTATATTAAATGATTCAATTTGTAGGTTTAATGTATATCGGTAATAACTATAAAAATTATTTAACGTTCATAGATTCAGAGCTTAGCCAACACTGATATCGAAGTACCAGGTATGAACCTGCACCGACCTGTAGGGTACAATGTTCAGAGGAGAGGAAAAATAAAATATTGATTTAAAATATTAAAATTAAAAAACTACTTAATTCAACGGAACGGTATATTAATAAATTGTAGGTATGTATATCATGGAATACGAAAATTGTTAAAAATCACTCCAAATGGACAAATATTCAATTTTATTTATTTATTTATAGGAATATTAATTACTTACGAAGATGAATGATTCGTTTCTTCATTTAATATGAAAATTATACTTATTTATCCGTTTATCCATTTTATTTTCTCGTTGCTTCGTTTGAACTAAAAATTAATAAATTAAATTAATTTCTAGACAACAGTTATAATCATCTATACTTTTATTGTATTGACTATTAAATTTTATTTTTATTTAATTAAAAAAATTAAAATAAATCTATCTGGTCATATACTTGCTATTTTTTAACAATTTTAACAATGCTAAAGTTTAACAATTTAAATTCTGACAGTGCAATGGATTTCCGAGAATAAATTATGTTATTGTGTACACTATGAATTGGTTTTTTTTTTTTTTTAAATATCATCAAAAACGGGAATTTATTTGTAACTACTTTTAATATTAATTTATATAGATAACGTTTCTCACCAACCGTTTTAACAAAATGCAATATAATCCTGTTTTCTTTTAGTTTTCCGTTTTATAGTACTGTAGTTCTGTTTACTATTACATTAATTTTAATTTTGTTTAATTGGAGTGCTATCGATGGGTAGTTTCTCCACAAGTGTTTTCATGTCATATTCTACATTTTTGCACATTTACTTGATATAATACCATTATAGTTGTAAATATCATTGAATTAAATAAAAAAAAAAAAAAAAAATTTGTTTACTTATTTACATATTTTATATTTAAACTACTAACATTCGTTTATATGAAAAAACACTATTATATATTTACATCTTCTCTGTAAATAATCCGACAATGTACAGTTAGGGGTGCCTCTTGCATGAGACGAAACCCACACTTTCACCTTGTGTTATAGTTTAAAATTCATTATTAAAAAAAATATGTAAGGCTAGGAATAGCCGATCTGGAAATAAAGAGAATAAAAAAACAATTAATTTTATTTAATGACTTTAGAATATTTTTAATTTTAAATGCATATAATGAATTACCTGCAAGAGTAAATTACATTTATCTATTTATACAAATAAAGTGAGTAAATAACCAGGATAGAGACAATTAAAATTATTTAAAAAAATAAATCATTCTTGAGTCATACGTATGTACTATAATTACATTCATTCTATGCAACTGAGAACAAATGTTTGCCCCCGACATATTGGGATGGCAAAGCAGAACTGCAGGAGATCCCAGCTGTTTCACTAAATGCCAGTGGGGTCTGAATGAGGGTACGTAACACTTGATTCACAAGTGAAAAATAGTTCTTCCCAATACGTTACTATTCAGATCTAGGACATCATTCACATCAATGTTTGATTATTATTAATATATAAAATAATGCAGGCTATAAATCTTCTACGGTTGGGGCGTTCTCTCATAGAAAATTTATTATCGTTTTAACGATACCTCATGGTATATTAATTCTGAAGCTATAATAAATTTTATGACTGAGAGAAGATGTAACGGAAAGATAATCGTCCATGTTACGTCAATGTCTAATATTTATTTTTAAAAGGAAAATGTATTTAAGATATTATAAATAAGATGGTATCTGTATCGCTTCGAGTTGAGTTACGTCAAGTTTTAACTGTTTATTCATTGAATTTTTAATATTTCCTAAAATTACAAGTTATAGTTAGCTTCTTTAGTATGGAAAAGATAATGTAATTATGCGTAATGAGTAGATTCATGTAATCATTTCATCAATAAACAGAAGTTTCAACTATTATTTCGAAGTATAGGTGATATTTGTTTGTTGAAACGTTCATTTATATCTGCAATGATTACCGAAGTATACACATTTCCCATAATTACATTCTCTTTTCCATACTAAAGCCCACGATAATTTGTATTTTTAAATTATTTAAAAGGGGAAGGAATAAAAAGTTAAAACTTGTTGTGACTGAACTAGAAGCGACAACCTGCGGATTAATTACCTTAGTTATTCATTAATTGAAATAATAATTAGTATATACTAATATTATTTATACCTTGTATTTGTATTTACATAAACGTTAATGAACTTTATTTTCATTTTTAGCATTACTATCATCGTTAAGCTCAACAATACTTGGATTATTTCAATCGTTTCATGAAACAAGATGTTTAACTATTACAAATAAAATCTTTTAAGGGAAACGAAAAGTTTTAATTTTTTACTTGTATCAATTGCAGAACTATTAAACGACTTTTCAAGTAAATATAATGATTCTTAAATATATATATATATTTACAGTCTGGCCAGAGACACCGTCCTGTACGCATCGTTAAATCTCCTAATTTCTTCTGCTCTTTGTTCCGTGTTTTTGTAGTGTTGTTTTTAGTTTTGTCTCTTTTCTTCTCTCTATATATTTATCGGTTATTATTTATTATTTATTATACTATAAACTTATTCAAAAAAAGCAGAGAGAAGATTTTCATTCGATAAATTAAGCTAAGTTCGACGACCGTGAAGACGGTGAAGCATTCGGTCCTAATACCAACAGGATTAGGCATTATCCGTAACTTACAAACAACTGTGAGTTATTTATTTACTTACGTAATTACTTTTACTCTTTCTTATCCATTATGGTTAACTGCACTATTTGCAATAGCGTCATTACCCGAGATGACAAAATCAATATAAGTTGCTCTAAATGCAATCTCATATTTCACGGGCGATGCATTAATCTCACTGATAAAGATTTAGAGGCCCTTAAATCTGTCAAAAAAAATCTGTGGTTATGTTCTCAATGTGACCAGACGAAAAAGAATACGGCGACGGGAGAAAAACTTAAAGCTGAACTCTCATTATCAGATGTTCTAACGGCCGTGAAACAAATAGACACCAGTATTAAAGATGAAATTAAAAACATCAAAACAGCCATTGATAAACAAGGTGACCTCACCTTTGAGTTTAGTGATAAACTAACCACAATAGAAAAACATCTAGAGGGCCAATCAAAATTTATAGAAGAGATATTGGCGGAAAATAAAGCTCTAAAGGCCCGGGTAGGAGATCTCGAAGTGCGGGTGAACAAAAGTGAGCAGGGCCTGTTATCTAACTCCCTGGAGATCCGGGGGATCCCAGTCCGAGCCGGTGAGACCCCTTCCGGCCTATTAACTAGTATCGGTGCGGGCCTAGGCATGAAATTAAATCTAGAGGACCTGGACACAGTGCAACGACGGAGAGCAAGAAATGATGACCCGCGACCCCCACCTATCATAGCACGCTTCGTGAGGAAATCAGTGAGGGATGACTTGATACATAAAAGAAAAGTCAAAAGAGATTTCTCTACGCGAGATTTAGGGTGGCAAGAAAATGACTGCCACCGCATCTATCTGAGCGAGGAGATGACAAAAACTAACAAGCACCTCTACTGGTTAGCCCGTCAGGAGAAGGCAGCGGGAAAGATAAAGTATGTGTGGTTCTCTGGGGGCAGAGTGCGATGTAGAAAAGAAGATGGTCACCAGGTGGTCTTCATAGATCAGGCCCAAGATCTAGACGTCTTCGGGTGACTACTAAAGTTTTGTTTCCCCGCTACCTATGGCGCTCACCACGGAATTTTGGATTTTGCCCATGCCCTCTCTATACAGTTAATTTCTTTTTATTGGTCCATATTTTTAGTTCTTAGGATCTTATGTTCTATATTTTTAAGTTTGTGCATGTTCAAGCAGCTATATATATTCTATTACTTTACTTCTCTCATTATTAATTCATTATTTTCTCTTTTTACATATTTTAACAGTATTATCATTTCTATACTATTAATATTCTTATCTGTTATTTGTTTTATCTTGCATGTCTTCAACTATCTGGAACATTTCATAGCTTTTTACCTAATCTACCTGCTAAAATTAATTGCACACAGCATCTTATCCTCTTATACTGAGATCTTCTCTCCTACCTCACCATCATGTCCAGTATCCTGACATCCTGTCACGTCAACACCCAATCCTTGCCTGCCCATTTTGACGAATTCCTTCAATATTTTACCCAAAACTTTTATCATACCATTGGTATTTCCGAAACATGGCTAAAACCCCACATCCCCTCCTCTGCAATAGCCCTACCAGACTACTCATTCCTCCGCCACGACCGGGTAGACCGGACTGGTGGAGGAGTAGGTCTCTACGTACACAACTCCCTAAAATCACGTATCCTTGATTCCTCACCCGCAACCGGTTATCCTCACACAGAATTCCTTCTGGTTGAAATCTCTTTTAACCCAAACCCTCTCCTGTATGTCGTAGTATATCGCCCTCCTTTGGCCCCTCTTGATTCAATTTTTGAATCTACCCTTTACGACTACATTCCTCTCTATAACCATATCATTATCTCCGGTGATTTTAATGCCAATCTCCTTGTCCAATCCTACGATCAACTATACCTGGAAAATCTCTTTTACTCTCTACACCTTTCCATTGTCCCATTTTCTCCCACCCATCACACCTTTCAATCCGACACATGGTTAGACCTGTTTGTCATTGATTCACGGCAGAACCTCCTTTCTTCCTCTCAATTTCCCGTTCCATTTCTGTCCTCTCATGATCTCATCCATATTTCATACAACATCCAAACTCCTGTTATACTACCTAAAACCGTAACCTTTCGCAACTTAGATGCTCTCACCCCAGAGAACATCTCACCCTCTCTTGAAGCCCTGGATTGGAGAGAGATTTATTCTTGTGCCTCTATTGATTCGATGGTGGACATACTTACTTCCAATCTCAAATATATCCTTGACACCCATGCCCCACTGAAAACCTCAACCTTCCGTCACCAGCCTGCTCCCTGGTTGTGTCAAAAAATTAAAGATCTTCAAAGGAAGCGTGATGCGGCCCGAAGACGCTTTAGACGGACAAGGTTAACTGACGACTATCAAGCGTTTAGGGCTCTCCGCAATCTGACACAGTCGACAATCAGGCAGGCAAAAACCAAATACTTTCACGAAGCCCTTTCATCTGCTCCCGATTCTAAATCCAAATGGCATCTCCTTCGAAAGCTTTCTCTTCTTAATTCATCTTGTTCTAGGCCCTTTCCAGCCTCTCCCAATGAAATAAACTCATATTTTTTGTCCACCTCAGTTAATACTTCTAAATCATCCTCTCCCGTATATTCCCTACCACCATCTTTCAACCCTGACAACTTTTACTTTGCTGACATTTCACCCAACGACATTATTTCCTCTGTTCTGAAATCCCACTCCAACTCCACAGGCTTCGATGGGATTCCTGTCAAACTGCTAAAATCCTGCCTTATCGATATTATACCTGTCCTACTCTTTATATACAATTTTTCACTGCAAAACGGAGTATTCCCAGCCTCCTGGAAAAAAGCCATAGTCCATCCTATTAATAAATCCTCTAACCCTGTCTCACTCAAAGACTACCGCCCAATCTCAATCCTCTCCAACCTTTCCAAGCCTCTAGAAAGAATAGTCCAGTCACAAATGTCAAATTTCCTCGAACAGTCCAACCTCCTTGACCCACTTCAATCTGGTTTCCGTCCCGGTTTCTCCACACAATCGGCACTTACCAAAATCACCAATGACATACATACCGCTATGGACGACAAAAAACTAACTGTCCTTATCCTTCTTGATTTTACTAAAGCTTTTGATTCCTTGGACCATTCTATCCTTTTTAGCAAACTCAAATCAATGTCCTTTTCCAACAGTTCCATCCGATGGTTCCAATCCTTCCTCTCTGATAGATCTCAAGCAGTTTCTATACCTAATCATCCCCTTTCCTCTTTCCTCACTCTTTCCTCAGGCGTGGCACAGGGCTCAAGTATCTCTCCTCTTCTTTTCAACTGCTATATCAATGATCTCCCTAAATCTGTTCACCACTGTTCCCATCATCTATATGCTGACGATTTCCAAATATATCTGTCCTTTCCCCCTTCCGAGCTATTTTTTGCGTTCGCTAGTATTCAGGAAGACCTAGATAGGATCTGTGCCTGGGCAAAGCTGAACAAACTGGAATTGAACGCATTGAAAACTCAGGCCATTGTTTTAGGTTCCAATTCCCTCCTTACATCCATCCACACCCTCCCAACATTACTCCTAAACGATAATCCTATCACGATTACCTCATCGGTGAAAAACCTAGGCATCACCATCGACCAAAACCTTTCCTGGAAATCCCACATCGCCCAAATATCCCGACGGACAATTAGTTCCCTGAAGTTGTTCCATCGTTCTCGTCATCTCCTTACACAATCTTCCCGCAAGCTTCTCGTATCTTCTCTCATCTTCCCCCACTTTGACTATTGTAGCGTGGTATATGGAGGCCTCTCTAAAATGCTTGAAGACAGATTAAAGAGAATAATGAACTGCTCTCTAAGATTTGTGCTTGGTACTCCGAAGCGATCGCGCGTCTCCCACCTCTATGATGGGTTAAAGTGGCTCTTCCCTCCCTTCCGAAGACAATATTTCCTCTGTTCATTCTTATACCAATCCATTCACTCTCAACACCCTTCATATATCTACAGTCTCCTCCAATTCAAATCATCAGTTCAACACCATAAAACAAGATCCCGCCTTTCTGATCTATATATACGTTCACACAGAACTAAAGCATTCGAACGTTCCTTTCTCGCCCGCTCCACCACAATGTGGAACTCAATCCCCCCTAATATCCGTCATACTCCCTCTCTATCATTATTCAAATCCTTGCTGTATCAACATCTATTAGCTTCCCAAAAGGATAGTCTCTAGGTAGGTTAGTCATTTGCTTAGAATACAATGTATATAATAACTCATTGTGTTATCTAGTTCTTTTAATTCTGCTCTTTGAAAAGCTGTACATTATGTAAACAAATTATTGAATGCTAGCTCATGCATTCAATTTCAAAAGCTATGGTTTTTATCTACTCTCTGTAATTGCTTAATATCCTGTCAAGATCTGTACTATTTATTTACTTAGTATTATTTTTGTTTATATATTTCTTTTTAAATTGTTTTCTGTCATGTTTTCACGCTTTATGATTTGTAACATTTAGCCTTCTGGCCAGATATATATATTATGTTTTTATTCCTGTTCATATCTGTTATTCTAAAGGGACTTTGTCCCAGAATAAAGTTACTTTTCTATTCTATTCTATTCTATTCTATTCTATATATATATATATATATATATATATATATATATATATATATATATATATATATATATATATATATATATATACATATATATATATATATATATATACATATATATATATATATATATATATATATATATATATTTATATATATATATATATATATATATATATATATATATATATATATTTATATATATATATGGAATTATAACCTTAAAACTAAAGTTGATTAAAAGAAATTCCTTAAAAGTCACTCAACGCGGCTAAAGAAGTTTTCACTTAAACAAAATAAAACAACAAAAATACAGAAGAAAAAAATCTATATCAATAATGAAATGAGAGAGAAAAGGGTAGGGTTTGGGGGTGGACCTTGAATTTTATTTAATTCATTTTTCGACTTATTTATTTATGATAAATGATCTATTATTTAAATATACTATGCTGTTATTGATAAATCTGGTCCAAATTTTCAGGATTTCTCATTAATACCTAAGTATCGTGATCCTTTCATATGATATAGATCCGGAAGTGTTCGCATCCTAGCTTAAATACGACAGTACACACCCGACTTGTAGGATCAGAAGTGATTAACATAAAGCAGACGCCTATTGGAGTAAGGTATTGGAACCTTGTCTAGGCTCTTATTGGTTCAGGTTCGATGCTACAGAGCATCAATGAAAAGTCTTTATCCCCTCCACCAACCCTACGAAGAAAAATGTCTCGAAAACTCACCGGAGACAACGGAAATTAAAGAGATCCTGTTCGGAGAACTAGTCTACAGGAGGATATACTTTTCAAATAGAATATTGTTTTAAAAGAAGGCATGAGTCAAAATTCATAATATTATTCGTTGTATTCCTTTTTTCATAATAAGAAAAAGTAAAAATATTTAAAAATAAATATTTCCAGTTCATTTTGGGAATTTATACAACATTGTAGAAAATAGGCATCCCACTATTTTCAATTTTATTCTCATTTCGAAAATTATTTTAAATCATGGAGAGTAAGTATACCAAACGGCATTAAATAATTATTAACTAATATTCAAATTAGTAATGGATATATATTATTTTAAAGATAAGGGATAGCATATTTAAAAAAATATTATGTCATCCCCTATCTTTAACCATATCACATATTGAATTACTTTTGTATTTATAAATAAATTTATTTAAGTTTAAAGGGGAAGAGATTTCGAGGTTTACACCGAGGAGTAAGTGAGAGGATTACAAGTTTGTAAGAAGAGATTGATGGTTCGTCATCGAGCCTTTGGATTCGCTTATCCTTATTTTATTTCAAACGGAAGCCAACTGAGGACCATATTCCTATTTCAATTTCTTATTATTATTAAGGTTTAAAATGGTACTAATGTCCTAACATTTCATGGGTGTTACTTCAAGAGCATAATGTGGATTCAATAGGAATTTAAGAGAATTTCGGTGTGTAAGATTGTTAAAGAAAAGCCATTTTGTTTACAGCTAACTACTGATATAAATTTAAATCTTAACTGTAAAAAAAAAAAAAAATGAAAACTAGAATTAACTTGGTCAGTATTTTAACTGATTTTAATAACAGTTACCCAAATAGTTCAAATATGATTGAATATATACTGTTTATTTTCCTAGCACAAGGCATTTTAATTTTGTTACAATTTCCTAAAAATATAAATTTTAATTTGAGCAGTAAGTCGGAAAAGTAACCCCCCTGCGTAGCCGTTGTGTAGAAAACTGTGCAGTTTCTACCATGTACTGAACCCAAGATCGTTTATGGCTTGTAGTCGTTCAGGATTTTATTTTTTTATTCCATGAAAGTACAAATATTTTGGGGAAGATTTTATTGGATACATTGAACTTCCGAACTATTTTTATTATTTATTTTTTACAAATAAATGTTTAGATTGACCTTTTTAATCTCCTGATTTACAATGCTTAACAACTCAGAACTTTTTTTTCGTTTTCAGATTAGGTAAGTTAGGACTGATCCTAACTGCGAATAAATTTCCATCTCAACAGCCCTAAGTCGCGCTTTTTTGTCTTAGACCTTCCACAAGCGAAGTTGAATTGTAGATTTCTTCAAATGAATAATTACTAACTGATATAAACAATTGTTATCGCATTTAAACGGAAGTGTGATAATAAGAAATGATCTTATTTAAAAAAAAAATATTTTTAAACAAAGAGAGAAAAGCTATTCATTTACTTTAAATTAAAACAAGAAGATGGCCACGTGACCTTCTTAGTTGAACTAGTGATTTGAGTACTACCAGTGGGTAGTTTCTCAACTTGCCATTACTCATGTCATTTTGTATCACATAGCCTATTTACTGGATGTTTTTTTTTTTTTAATACAGTTGTAAATATCAATAAATAAATTAAAAAAAAAAAATTAAAATATTTCTCTTCATTGAGTGTCACGAAACAGTCAAAACTAGAACATCGTTCGGTCTAAATATAAATATTAGCAAAATTTATTTTAAACGTTAACAAAAAATATACAACTTTGGGAGTCCAGTGATATCACAACATTAAAATTTGAATATAAAAATAGAATATATTTTTCATAAACTAAAAACTTTTGATATGTTGATATTATGATTTAATATCAATATAATAAAAAACAAAAAATAACTATAAAAATTAAATTAATAATAACTGAAACCTTAAGAATGATTCAACATTACCAAATCCATTAAAAACTTGCTATGAAAAAACCCATTAAATACAAAGAAATAATAATAATACAATAAATAATTGTATAAAACATTACACTAAAGTACACTAATTTGGCTCATATTTCTACTTTCTAGTTGTCACCAATGTTTTTTTTTTAAATAAAATTGCTTTAAAATATATATATAAATCAAATTAGTTGTTGAAAACTATTGATGCGTAATAAAGAAAGTTGACTAAAATATTTTTATTTGACTACTTATTTAGATTTAATAAAGAAACGGTAATGGCGCTGAGTACTTGTTACGAGCCAATTTTTTAAACTTTTCTTTATTTTTTTATTGTGTTTTTAACAACTACATCTAACTGAATACAGTTGTTTTGAGGGACACTTTAAAGGATGCAATGAATTTCTGTAAAATTTGTAAACTTTTTTATTATTATTTTTTTCAAATAACCTTTAGGCTAACCCTACCTTTAGGAGTGGCTCAGTGGTAGAGCATTGAGTAGCCGGGCCAAGGTCCCGGGTCAAATCCGCCCTTTACAGATTTCGTTTAACAGACGAGGGTAGAAACTTTGGAATCTGAGAGCCTCCAGGGGTTCACCCTCTATAAAGTGGGTACCAAAAATAGGAGGAAAAGCTGGTGGTTGATCTCGGACAAATCACCTCCATGCACAACCGTTGCCCAAGAAACAGAACAGTCTCTACCACATACTGAGCCCAAGACCCTTAATGGGGTTGTTGTGGTACAGGTTTTTTTTTTGTAACAAATTTTATATTTGATATTATAACTTTATTAAAATTCGAATAAAATATTTTAATTTTATAATTTATTTTAACCCCTATTAAAAAAATGAAATGTATGATACTGGACATCTGACTCATATATTTATGTTTAAAAATAATTGAAACAAATGTTCAAATCCGTGATTAGTTTCCATGAATTCATTGAACCATGATTTCTGTTTTCGCATACCTTGCATCTGTACCTCTACAGGAGGCTTTGTTCATGAATATTTGATTGGCCCACTGATGAATGTTCTCAGTTCTCGCTTCAGTGGTTATTAGGTCTGTCGCTAAGTCCCAAGGCAGGCTTTGTAAGGGGCTTAAGCCGATGTCATTTCATTTCAGAACATGTACTTCGCGTTGTTCCATATTCATTCGATATTAAGTATATTTACTCCCAGGACGAGCAAGCTGGTCCAAAAACATCAAAATATATATGTAAGTAAGTGGTTATGTCGAATTTTCTCCACAATGAGTTTGTTGCACTTAGAGATGCGGAATGGTCTTATTTTTGCTGTGAAAAATGGGACTAAGTCAGGCATTGGCTTGAAAATGAGTTATTGCTAATATTACAACTCCATTTCAAGCCCAAAACCATGAGAATGCCACGATTCCGTTTCACTCGATACAGTTAACACTCCATGCTAAATTCAAAATATTCATTTATCAGCCGGAGTTGCTGATATAGAGGTGAAGTAACCAAACCAAGAATTTGAACTGAATACCACAAACCAAGATAAAAGGCCCTATGAAGGTATGTCCACATCTGGAGATATTCACACCCAAAGATTTTCATTGATATGAATGATTTAGGCATAGTAAATAAATCATACTTATTTTAGTTGTTCCAACTACTTTATTCAATAAATGTAAACATCAACATCTATATTAAATGTTGTTCAACGTGATTTCCTTGAGCATTAAGACAGGCTCAACATGTTTCTTAAACAAGATGCAGTGTGGTTTTGCCACTGGTGATGTTGAGGAAAGATGCCGGCCCTATCTCAATGTTCAAGAAAATCACTTTCAGTTTGGCTAATTAAACCTGTCAACTTTTCTCCAGAGAGAGTTAACTCTAAACAGGAGTTATTCCTTATGTTGCAAATCCATTTCTAGCCAAAACTATGAGAATGCTTGGACTTAGTCCCTTATTCAAAACAATAATGATATACTATATAATGAAAATAACACGATTCCGCTTCCATAACTTCAAGAAATTCATGTTTGAGAAAATTCGACTGAACCACTTATTCACCAGGGCTATGCATATAACCGATATATAAAATGGGGTGTGTTGTAAGTGTGTCATATTTTACTTTACACTCGTATATAAACATTGTATAGATACTATATAGTGCTATATCGAGTTTAATTAGGCTCTTAGAGATTGATAAAAATAATAAAAGAACAAGCAATAAGGATTAAGGAGACAACAAAAAATTTAAGAGCTAGAGGTCTCTACTGTTAGCATTGAAGAACGTTTTTAATTTAGGAAAAAACTTCAGAGGCTTTTATGAAAGAACAAAAAGCAATACAGGCGCAATTTCGATTGAAGAAAGGAAGGGAAAACACAGGGAACTAATGGAATAGATATAGTAAAGAAGAAAGAAGGAACGATTAGTTGAAACAAGCGTAGGCCAAAGTGGTTCAGTCTAAAAAAAAAAGGCTAAGCAAAAGAAAATGCTCGATGCCCATCCTTGTATATTTATATATATATGTATATTTATTTTTTAACCGTATCACTACAACCCATGAAGGGTTTTGGGTTCAGTACATGCTAGAGTCCGTACTATTTCTAGGACAACGGTTGTGTTGGGAGATGATTTGTCCTGGATCAAGCTCAACCCCCAAATGTTTCGCTCAATTAAGGGTACCCACCCTATAAAGGCTTGGTTTGCCCCAGAAGGATCTCCAAATCCCTCATCATGTGCGGGTGTACATGTTCAACAGATTCAATAAATAATCTGCCACAACCGAATTTGAACCCGGAACGAAAATGGGCAGGGCAACGAAGCGCCAACTCAAATACCCTACATTCTGGCTGTGCTTACAATATTAATTTTATTAATTTTTATGTTTGTTTAATTTGACTATTTTTATTTTATTTCATTTTTAAGTTATGATTACAAATTTAATTCTAATTTTACTTGAACATATAGATTATTAATTTAGTTCATTCGAAAATTTTTAGTTTCATATATTGTTAAATGTTTGTGTAATTCTATAAATTCTATAAATATATTAAAAAAATATCACATGTAATGACATGTAAAATGCTTATTTAAGCATGGTGCATGTCCTAATCTCAATAAACGGTCCCTTCATGGGGTTACCATAGGGGGGGGAGAAAAAAAAACTGCAATACCCCCCGCACACTCCCACCAATCCTCATAGTATACTAATAATAATTAGTAATATAATTATAGATAATAATACCTATGCCGTATAAATCCCTACTTCGTCTAAGACGGGTTAGAATTATGACTCGAACCAAATATTGTTTCAAGTAAATTATTAGGCACATTTTCCAAAATGTGCATATCAGAGATGCGCAGGTACATTACAAAATAATAAATAACTTTAGATAAATACTCCCATAAATTGCTACGGCCAATAATTCGAATCCATTCTTCAAAGATATCTTTGCGTTTTGATCTTGCCGTCAGATTCTTAACCTACGTTTCGCTATAAATCCTCCAAGCTTCTCCGGGCTCAAGCTGAGGCTCAAATCAAGCCTTTGAGGTTCTCAGACTTTAAGGAAGCTCGTAGGATGTCTAGCGAAATGCTGGTAAAGAATTTGACGACACGGTCGAAACCAGAAGATACATTTGACGAATGGTTTCAATTTTAGATAAATAAAAAATAAGGACGACTAAAGAAGTTGTTGTAATTAGATCAACTATAAAATTACAGAGAGAGAAGAATCCTGAGGAGAATCTATGTGCCCAAAAAATTACAGGAAGGCTACAGATTAAGATCCAACCAGGAAATATACAAGGAGATGAAAGACCTGGAAACCGAAATAGAATCGGAAGACTATGATTCTACGAGAACATGGTTAGAATGGATCAAGGGAGACTTAACAAGAAAATATTTGACGAATTCCGTGAATACAAGAGCGTAGGAGGGTATGTAAAACAGAGAGAGGAAGCAGAAAAATTAAAAATAACAGAAAAAGACTGCATAGATAGAGAACAATACTGGAGGAAATTAAAAGAAATCAATATTCCTGTGGAAAATAAAGAAAAACGGTAGGGTACTGTGTGGTCAGAAGAAAGGAAGGGAAGCTAAGGCACGCAGAAATGATGAGAAAATACTGGGAGAAAAGAAAGACGAAAATGAGAAAAGAAAAGTAATGGTATTCGTGTAGTCTTAAAAGGCCGTTTTGTTAAGAAAAAAAATTAGAGAGGATAGACAGAATCTGAGGAGAATTTTTTAATAGAGGATAGAGTTAATACATATATTTCAAAACCCTGGATTTGTAATAGCTTTGACAGCTATATTTAAGATTGTATTATGTTCTATATAGCAACAAAAATGTATTAACTGTACGTTTTCTGCCTTCACGAGGCAAAGTAAGAAGCTGACGACTTTGGTAATCAGTGGATACAATACTAAAGAAACACCTGTATTTCTGGCTATTATACGCGTATTTCCTGGGGATTCCCGTCGATGTCAAATGCTCTCCAAACGGTAATTCGTGTTTTTCCTAAGATAATTCTTCTAAGAGCCATTTTTTTCTGGACAAACTTTCAGGAGGGCGATGCACCTTAGTAGGAGTCCAAGACCGGCAGAAGAAAATAAATTATTTGTTGAGTGAAAAGACATAAATGGATCCTGTAGGATTCCCCAGCCCCTATAAAGTGTAGACCCTTCATTGGGGGAAAACCCTGGCGGTTTGGCGCGATCTCTGGCAATCACTTCCCCGCACAACCGTTGACTTAGAAACAGAACAGTCTCTACCATGAACACAATACCCTTAATGGGTTTTAGTGGTACAGGTACATAAAGTATTATTATGTATTGGGTCGTTACATATGAAATGTCCATTTTTACTATTTCTAAAATCAAAGTAGAATTAATGGACTTGTGTTGTTTTACTATGTTTATAGATTTTAATGGGGCTTTCATTAATATCTTTTTTTTTTTTAACTATTTACAATCACTACAACTCAACGAACATTGTTTTGTAAGATACATAAAATAACCATGGAAACACTCCATTTTGGTGCATTTTTTTTTTTTTAGTTTAAACTTGGACATTCGACAATCCAACCTGGAAGAAAAATCACCACCGCGTTTGGAAAGGGTTCCATTGATTCAAGAAATTTTCATCGGATGGCACAGATTCTTATAATTCATAAAGAAATAATTAATTCATTTTTTCTTTCTATCCAGAGGTGAAACAATCAATTCCACGTCATACTGCAAGAATATTGACATAAACCAACAAACAATTATTAAAAAACAATCTACATTGGTTAATCGAAAGAGACCTTCACTCTTTGTCTACATATCCAGAAATTATGTTTTATAACATTTAATATCACTACAATTGAACGGACACTGTTTTTTGAACGGCATAAAAAATTACCATGGAAATACCATTTCGATTAAAATGGTATTTAATTTTCGAGTATTTATTTTTTAGTTTAAACTTTGACACACAACAGTCCAAGCTGCAAGAAACATTAGCAACGCGTTTGTGGAAGGGTGTTGTAAGGAACGGACAATTCGCTGTCGGTTTGAGAAGTTTTCAGATAGTGACACAGATTAATTCATAAATAAATAATTAATTCATGCCACATCGTTCGACGAGAATTTTTAAATACTGTAACAAAAACATATAAAAAAACAACCTGCATTGGTTGATCGGAAGGGGCCTATACTCTGACAAGACAGCACCAGACTTAATTTTTCACGACAGACTGTGAAGAAACTAAACGAACTGGGTTGCGAATTCCTCCCAAAGCCACCTCATTCACCTCTCCAACAGATTTCCATCTGTTCAGAAATATGGGCAACATCCTTAAGAGTATGTTGTCAAGTAAAAAACGCATTTTTATTCCATACCAAAACCCGGAATGAAAAATTTTTCAGTTCTGGGATTGAAAATTTGATAGCACATTGGAAAATGTATAGACAATGACGGTAAATATTTTTAAAATGTTTTGATTTCATTAAATTGTTTAATTAGATTAAAAACCATTTCAAATGATATTTCTATATAACGACCCAATAGATATTTCTATATATTTTTTTTTTCCGACCCTCCTTTATTTACAAAATTACAGATTACATGTGTATATATATTCCTGTACATAATATTGAAGACCTGCGCAATAGAATTATAAACGCAGCGCAGAAAACGCAAAGAGAGCTCAGAGATTCGAGGATTGTGAAAACTGGTGTGATAAGAAGGGCTCGAGCTTCCATTAGAAATAGGTTCAGGCATTTCGAAAATGAAGTGTAAAACTAGATATTTTTTTTTAAATAAATTTATTTTTTAGCATTGTATGATTTTAATTGCTTTTTGAACTTTTGATTTTTTATTTGTGCCTCAGCAGCGTATTCTTAATATCCGCGTAATCTTTGATACTAAACGGTATTCTTCTTTCTCTATCAGCCGTTGTTAGTCAGATTAACCTGACAATCACTCACACAGCAGCCAAATTGTAAGGAATCGAAGAAAACAGGATCGTCGGAAAAGAATCAATCACGATAGTCAAGGAAAAAGCCAAGTCATTAGAAAAATCCAATCTGAGAGCAAGTAAGCTAAGAGAGCACATCCGAACACAGTAAAACAGTAAGAGCGTACTGAGGCAGGGAGGGGCAAAGCAAGGCGCTCGACTCCTGTCCTGGACTCCTGCGTCGGAGCCCTCTGTTCTCGGGCTCAACCCGGGTTTTCCATTTTCTTCGTGGTTTCTTAACCGATTTTTGATTTTAATACCTCATTTGAAAGGTAATGAAACGCAAACGTTTTTTAATTTTTTTAATGGTTTTTAATATACGCACATAATAATTTAGGGGGACTTTTTTGAGTAAATCGACGTTTTAGAGACAGTCACCGTATTTTTTTTTATTTAATGTTTTTATTTAACGATTTTCGCATAAGATACCGACAATTAGGAAGATTTCACTACTAATATTTCCTATGTAGAATATCATTGTTGCAAAAAAAAAAAAATTGGGCCAGAAAGACCAATTTTTTTGGATTTATAGCTATTTTAAGATTTTTAAATAGGATTTTTTTGTAAAATTCTTTAAGTAGGAATATCTTGGAAAGGGTTAACTTTAGGACAGTAGGTCTCATAGCAATATCGACTGGAATTGCCCCATACTATCACCCCTTAACGGCTCCGCCACTAATTACCTGTCACCCTGTGTATATATATATATATATATATATATATATATATATATATATATATATATATATATATATATATAAAAGGCGCTTAAATTGCCTTTCTTGCGCAGAGGCATTCGTAACCAATGAAGGTCTATTTCTATTATATATATATCAGTAATAACATTAATAAATAATATTATCGGGATGAATGTTTTGTGATATCATCGAGGAACAATTATTTCTGATATCACAACCACTAATTATAACAGATTAATGACCCTGATATAAATTATGTTCTTGAAAATCCGACCCCAGTTTTAACGATATCAGGCGTATTTAAAATATTTAATCTCAAACAAAAAGAAACTAATATATACTTGTTTAAAAAAAAAAAAAGATATAATAAAACGGATTAAGTAACATTAAACATATTTATTTAATAATAAATAAAAATTAAACTAAAAAAAAACAACCTTTGTATAACGAATATTTTAATAAGCTATAATATAGTTCATTTCTAAGGAGACTGCAGTAATACCATAACTTCTATTTATTTTATTTTGCAGAGGAACATCCATTAATATTTTCCTTTTTAGTAAATTATTATTTAATAAAGATGGTATATAATAAAATTATCAAAATGTTAACTCCTATTTAATTTTCAAAATTAATCAGAGATTTACTTCAATAAAATTATTGTCATGAAGACAATATTTATTTTATTGTTGTGATAACATTTTTATGTTAGAATCCAAAAACTAAACAATTGGCTTATGTTTAAATATTTAATTGAAAACATATTTTATGCAAAAAAATTTTACTTATTTCAAATATTAAATAATCACACACTTATTAGTAATAGCATTTACTATTAAACTTTATTTATAAATTATCTTTACTAAAATTAATTCTTTTAATGAACGAAGTAATAAATATTTTTATAGTTTCAATATTATTTGTATGTTAACAAAAGGTAAACATACAATTTTATAGTTAAAAAAATGTATGTATGTACATAAATACATCACATATTTTTAATTCGAAATTCAATGTCTTGTTCAAACATTTAAAGTTGTATATTATTTGTTTACAAACTATGGCTTCTACCGTTATATTTATTTATTTAATTTTATTATATTATTAATTATGGAATAGGTATCGACAAAACGGAATTACGAAAAAAAAATTATTCAAAATTAGAAACTTGTTAATGAAGAATTTGTAATATCGTACTTTATTCATCATAAGTCAATGGATATTCATAAAAATAATGAAGAATATATGTAAATATATTATTTTGCAGTAATTATGCGTTTTGCAGACAATATATTCAAGGTAAAATAAATTCTAATTAACATATAGATGAAAAAAAATGAACTTTCTACTTTTTTTAAATGAACATATCTCATATGATTAAAAACAAAGTTTTGAAATATAGATTAAGTTTCGTAATATTAATTATTAAAACAGGACTTGAGATTAGTGTTTTCATTAACAACTAAGTATACTGAGAGTTGCCAACAGACATTTGTGGTCATTCTCACCCAGATATATGGTTACAGGCAATATAGTTGGTCCATTTTCTAAGTGTATTCAAAGTAATCAGAATAATTAAGATATATTATAATAAGGTAAAACAAAATATACCAAAAAACTTTCAATGTATATAAATAAAAAAATCCATGAAAAAAACCTATGAAGGGTTATGGGTTCAGTACATGGTAAAGACTGTACTGTTTCTAGAACATGGAAGTGATTTGTCCGAGACCACGCTTGATTGCCTGTTTTTCCTCCTGATTAAGGATACCCACTTTGTAGAGGCTGAGTAAACCCTAAGAGGGTCTGCAGATACACGACTGTAACAGATTAAATAATTTATTTGTCAAAGCCGGATTTGAACCCAGATCCTCCGGCACTGAAGTTCATCATTCTACACCCAGAGTTACCCCAATCCCTTGCATAAATATATATATATATATATATATATATATATATATATATATATATATATATATTATTATTATTATTAGTCGTAAAGCTGCCAGAGCGGAAGACGCTAAGTAAAGATGGTTCATTTTCCGTTCGTCTGGTTCTTTTATTTGCCCACCAGTTTTTCATTCTCTGCGAGAATTTAATTTTTCTTTCTTCACTGCATTTTGTTCCAGTTCTCGGGGCTTTTGTCTCTGGTTTAACCATTTTTCAATTTTTATTCTAAAATTGTTCCTTGCGTCTATTTCTTCTTTGTTGGTTTTGGCTAATTTCAGGTCATCTTTAACATTTCGGATCCATTCTCCTCCATTAACGAGGGAGTTTACGTATTTTACTATTCTTTTTGTTAGCCTGTGTTCGGGATGCCTCATTATGTGGCCATAGAATTTGAGACGCCTTGTCCTCTTGTCTGTCTCTATATTAGAATATTCTTCAATTTGAG
Organism: Troilus luridus; assembly: GCA_964056705.1. Classification (NCBI taxonomy): domain Eukaryota; kingdom Metazoa; phylum Arthropoda; class Insecta; order Hemiptera; family Pentatomidae; genus Troilus; species Troilus luridus. Next base: position 43,064,911 of record OZ057417.1, on the reverse strand, counting down.
ATGTTTTCTGTAATCTATATCCATTTTCGGTCCATCTTGGTCCCATAATTTTCCTAATTATTTTTTATATATTATATTATAGTTTATATATATTATATCATATACATATACATATATATATATATATATATATATATATATATATATATATATATATAAAACATAGTTGGTATGGTTTGTATTTTTCTTTCATTATTTTTTTTTTTAATAAAATTTGTATATATGAAAGTCAATAGTTTTCTCTTTTTATAATTAAATTTAGCTTATTTCTATTTTTTTTCTTTCTTTTGATGTTTAAAAAAAAAAAATTTTTTTTGGAACTGACTCCAAAATTATTTTTTTAATTTCTTAATTAAATGGAATTAATTATTTAACTGTAATTATATTCTACTCTAAGGAATTATAGTTTATGTTTTACTATTTGATTTCTACACTATAATAATTATCAGACAATCACATTTGGGCCTACCCAAATAGAGCTTTACGGAATTTTTAAAAATATTTCTTATAGAAAAAAGAGACAGTAACCACCACGTTGCTAGACGAGGGTTGAAAAACAAATGTTAACCTTTCATACGGTAATTGGAGTGAGGAAAATAAAAACGAAAACTTTTGTCAATATTAATCAACCAATCAGGCTTCTAGGTCAAATAAACCCTGACACAAAAATAGGAGGGGTTTTCCATTTAATACTCTCGTCGGTTTTATCTACATTTTAAGTTAAAGGGTCTTTAGTAATTAACAAACAAATGGTCTATAACTAAATATGAGTTATGCTATGCTGATTAAATTGACATGTGTAGTTATTTGCTAGATCATGTATATTCTACTACAATACAAAGAAATTGTATAGTGGAGTAGTAAAGAAAACACCTCCCTATGAACATTAGTTAAATGCTTAAATAAATAAAAGGCTTAGCGAACCCGAAGGCTCGATGCCGATACCACAAATCTCCGTTTACAAACCTCCGTCTACGGAGCACCACACAAACCCAAACCCGCCAGATCTCTACTCTTAACGGAATCCTCCCACCAACGCCTCGGTCTACCCCTCAGACACCCAGTCGGTACAGCACCTATTAACATCTGAGGAATTCGTTTGTCACTAAGCAACTTTACAGCCCCATCTTAATATTCGGCTATCACCTGAATAATATTTACCGGATGCATGCTTCGGAATTCCGCGTTATGTAATCTCCTATACTCCCCAGTGGTCTCATTTTTGTACCAAATATTCTAAGTTACCTTATTTTCGAATAGCTGAAGACGTTCATCGTTAGCGGCCAAGTTTCAGTTAAATGCTTGGATTCAATTTATTAAATTAATTCTAATAACTAATTGACCTTTCTGTTTCTTTTCCAGTCCACATTAATAATTGATAACTTTGTGATTTTTTTTAGTATTTTATCATTTAATTTTCGTCATTGACCTATTCCAAGAGAATTTGGTGGTTATTTGAAATAAGATTTATTTTAGTTATAATATCTGTATATATCAAATCAACCTTCCAAGCTCTGAAATAAAGTTTTTGGACTTGGCTACAGTTACACCCCTGAACTTTTCCTATACAGGTATAATTGGAAAATCGATCTTTAACGAGTACATAACCTTCGTATAGCCTCGGGACCGCCATTTTACGCCCACTCTGTAGGACGGCTTGACTAAGAATTTTTGACTCCCTTTAAAAACCTGAAGGTCTGCGAACCATCGACCTTAGGCATAGAATGTTGTTATGCTAACCACTCCAACAGACCCTAAAACTAAATGAACTTGTTATCGGATAATTGTGTATTGCCAGAAACATTAATGGGTCTCTATGAGATGAATTTAATTGTAATTTTTTTTATAATAGTGACTTTGAGTTATACTTTAATATTCCTAAGGTATTAAAGCCTTTTAATTTTTTTTGTTGTCAGAAAAATCTTTTATCGCATTAAACTTTTATGAATCTCCATAAAAAAATATATTTATTAATAGACCAGTTATTTGGTATTGTTTTTTTGTACAGAGGGAGGGAACTGGCACTGAGTTGCCATGCCGAAAATCCTGGTTCAAATTCCTGGAAAGGCTTTTATTTAATCTGCTAGCAGCCGGAGATAGACCATATAGGATCTAGGCCCCTTCTCGGGCTCACCCAGCCTCTACACATTGTGTGCCCAAATTAAGGGGGGCAATCTGAAGGTTGAGCGTGATTCAGGACAAATCACTTCTCTGAACAACCGTGTCCAAGAAACAGTACAGTCTCTACCATGCACTAAACCCCAAACCCTTCACCCTTCAGTTGGCTGTTCACTAACTAGAAAACCTAATCAGAAATAGGACATCCGAATATTGGAGTTGAGATTTTGAAATTTTTTTCTAATCAGTATTCTCTCCCTGCATACTTCGTGGACTAGAGATTAAGAAGTTCGTGGAAATGAAACGGAATTTTAAAGTAGTAATACATTGTTGCAAGGAAGTTGATGTTTAAGTTGAGTTGAAGTTAACTTACCTTCATTTGGTGACCTCTTTGAGCTTCGTTGTTTATTTTCCCAACCCGTTGCCTTCCTAGATCAAAAGGGGTCCAGGACTCCAATTCGATAAAACGTGTACCCCTACCTTACAAACGGGGGTACTAGTGTGTAATACTCTTTCTGGGTAGCGCGTGGCTAAGATCTACTTCCGTTCATCCCTTTGATCTTATTGCATATATACCTGTTTCAAAAAAAAAAAGTATCCAATAATAATAAGGTATATTCGCGCTTGAATAAAAATGCAATGGCGTACCAACTCACTAAAGGCTATTACAACAAAAGGTCCTATTTGATACGACCGGATATATGCTGCAGAATGCCCAACTAGGAATAAGAAAAACTTGGAGACCAAAGAAAGAAAGATCTTAGGGAAAATTCTTGGCCCAATTAAAGACCTAGGTTAATACAGAGGGCGGCATAACAGTGAGCTGTTGACTCATGTTTCAAAAATATCGGATGTTATAAGAAAAATGAGAATTACATTTAATGGCCACTCGTAAAGAATAAAACCCATTAGACTGACGAACCGAGTTTCAAGAGGTAGAAAAAGATTTACATGAGATGGAGGATGTTCTAGAAACCAACGTCTCAGGATAAAACTGATTACTTACGTGGGTTTTCAAGAAAAAGCAAACCAGAAGACGGGAGCAACATCGGCGACGAATGAGGGAGAACTGGGAGAATATTTAAAAAATACAGTTGAAATGACGTTGTCCTTAGTAGGCTAATATGGGGGAAAAATAATAAGGTAGAAGTCCATATCCCTTAAGGCTAAACTTCGACACTATTCATTAATCCGCCCAGAGGCACTTTATGCAGCAGAGTGATTGATCCTGAGCAAGCAAATGTTGATGCGTGTTCCAGAAATCATCAAAAGAAAGATATTAAGACAAATATGGGGAAATATCAAAGAAGGGCACCATTATAGATGACGCCCACACGAGTAACTCTATACTCAGATAGAGAAAATTACAGATGCGATAAGAGCACGCACTCAGTTCTATGGGCACGTATAAAGAATGGTCACAAGCAGAATGACAAAAAGGTATTCATGTACCTTAAAAAGCCGAAAATGAACAACACATGGATTTAGAAAACTGAAAGACATCGAAGAGCTCGAGGTTTCTCCGGATAGTATTGAAGGACATTGTTCACTTGGGCTGGAACTTCAGAATGCTCTGGCTTTTTAAGACCAATGGGAAAAACGGGCGCAATTGGACGCAGGAGAGAAAACAAAAACACGGGGAGAGAACGAAAGAGATATGGAAGAAAAGAAAGGAACGGCTGAAACAGACGTAGTCGTATTAAGTGGCTCGATCGTATTAAGTATGTGCATGCTCTGCAACTCGCTTTATAAAACTCCTAAATTCTCCAGAGACCTCATCCCTTTTTGAACCGATTTTTTTAAGTAGCACCTTATTTTCGAATACATGAAGACGTTGTTGATCCTTCAGCGTTAGCGGCCACCTTTCAGATCCGTAATGAAGAGTTGGCAGAATGATGGTTTTATAAATTCTGATTTTTAGATTTCGGGACAAAAGACACGAGATTAGTAATGTCGAGACCCAATAATGATTGGGGAAAAGACATGCGTTTCCTACCTTTGATCGCGCCTTTATTTCCTCTTGAATTTCATTTTTTCTAGTTACCATAGACCCTAAACTTAAACTTAAACTTCTCCACATGTTCGAACTTATTCCCTCCTAAAACAATGTCAACAAAATTTCTACCTTTTCTACTACTAGTCTTATCTGAATTTACTTCCAGCCCTGTTTCCATACATTCATCAACGTTTCTGTGTTTAGTTTCGTAGTTTCCGCTTTTTCACCCAACAGTACCAAATCGTCCGCAAATCCAAACACTGATATTCACATTCAACACTTTTTAGGTGCATATCACCTTTTTAACAGCCTACTCAAGAGTTAAATAGTGCAGGTGGAAGCTGTATTGTAAAATTTATGCTTATAAACAACTAATAAATAAAATGATTAATTAATAAACTAAATGATTATGGAAGATAGATGTACTGAGACTGAACGACAACATCCCTTGTTACTCTTTCCTTCATGAAAATTGTATCAACCCCTAAAATAGGGGTTTCTAATCTCGTCGGATTTGCACGATTAATAAATCATCACAAGTATACCGGCAAACTTATTTTCTCCGAACTCCACACCGAATCAGGTTTGCAACATTGAACTAAGAAATAAACAAAAAACTTTTTTCAAAGTTCTGTTTGATTTCCCAAGCGGGTAAGGTAGAAGGTTGTGAACAATAAGTGTTGTGTTACTCCTAATAAATAAATAATTTCTTTATTTCCAGGTTATAGGAAGGATCGTTAAACGAACTTTCAACAAAATTGTATAAATTAATTAACGTTTTACCAGTACCACAACAGATGAAGGAATGGGGGGAATAGGTTCGGTATATGGTACAGACTGTACTGTTAGCAGGGAGGTAATTAGTCCAAGATTAAGCTCAACCGTCAATGGTTAAGGGTACCCATTTTGGCTGGTTGAGCTCCAGAAGGATCTGCAGATCCCATAGAGTGCCTTTTAACCTTAAACAGCTGGATTTGAACCAGGGGAATTCATCATAGCATCTGAGCGCTCTAAAACTGAGCTACTCAGTTCCCGCTAAACCAATGTAGGCGTTCTTTCTAAATTGTTAAATTGAATTTATTATAAATTGACATGTTTGGAAGTAATTATCTAGAGAAATTTTAGAAATATAAACTTAAATAATAATTTTTAAAAATTTAGATTGAAATTACAAAAATGCTCTATGATGGATTGAATTAGTCATGGGGTCCAGTCGATGATAACACAAAATAAAACATAACTAATTTTGTGTTATTTTTGACTGAACCTCCTGAATTATTCAATCCATCATTAGAATTATCCAATCAACGATTTTCCACTCAAACATTAAAATGCTTTATGCTCTAATGCACCACAACATCTTAATTGAATGGTCTTAATAGAAAAAAAAAATGTTTTGTTAAATAATTAAATAATTAAAATTAAAATTTTAACTGTAATCAACTTTTTAAATGTAACTTATTCATAATTTATTTATATTATCGAGGAGATAGTTGACTGGAAGATCTGAGTAAGGAAGGAAATAGTTGGGGGTGCAGTCAAATAAAACACTAAATAAGTAGGTACTTATTTTATTTTGTGCCGACGTTTCGACCCACTTTGTGGGTCATCTTCAGGGCTAAGAAAGAAAACAGACAAAACAACAAAACTATAAAAATACATTACAGTAACAAGAATATGATAATATAAAAATATATGTAGAGTAATAGAAAATGAGAACAAACAAAATTAGGGATATATATGAATAAAAATATCACAGAGTAAATGTACAGAAAGGTGGTGATGTAAAAATTACAAAGATAAAAGAAGGAAGTACACCGAAAGTTTACAAAAAGAAAAAGTATAAACATTAGAGGGAAGATGTAAAATTGTGGAAAAGCTAGTAGAATATTGATAAAATATAAAATGTATGATAATAGACTCCTAGAGAGTTTACATAAGTAAAATGAAAGAAAATGTAATAAAAATGATGTCAAAGAGTAAATACCGGGAAAAGAAAAGTGGAAAGTAAAGATAGAAATCTAGAGTAGGTATAACAGGTAAACAAGTAAAATGAACATAGAAAGTAGAAAATATAAGTAAGGGAAGCTTTAAAATGTATACAAATAGAATGAACTGGTATAAATATAAAATATGATGTAAATATAGAAGGAACGTATAGAAATATAAGTAAAAATATGGTTTGAGAATGGAGATCATGGTGATTTGAGAATATAAAATCATAAAATAGTGATGTTAAATAATAATGAACTCTTAAATAATAACATATGATGGTTGCCAAAGAGCTAATAGGAGTAAAAGGTATGCAGAATGCAGAATTTCTGTAATTTTTACATCACCACCTTTCTGTACATTTACTCTGTAATATTTTTATTCATATATATCCCTCACTTTTTTGTTCTAATTTTCTATTACTCTACATATATTTTTATATTATCATATTCTTGGTACTGTAATGTATTTTTATAGTTTTGTTGTTTTGTCTGTTTTCTTTCTTAGCCCTGAAGATGACCCACAAAGTGGGTCGAAACGTCGACACAAAATAAAATGAGTACACACTTATTTAGTGTTTAATTTGACTGCACCCCCAACTACTTCCTTACTTACTCATAATTTATTTAATCTATTAACAGCCCATAATGGACCCTGTGGGTTCTGGATACCGTTCCCCGGGGCTCATCTTTATAAAGTGGGTACGCCTAAGAGAAAAACCTGGCGGTTGAAACTCAGTCAAATCACCTCCTTACAAAACTGTCGTCCTTGAAACAGTACAGTCGCTACCAAGTACTGGTAAATAGTTTTTTGTAAGATTTATTGTATTGTTAGTCATCTATTAAGTTAATAGCAACGGTATATAAAAAATAAAATATATAGCTCCTTCCATCTATGCTAAATAATTATGCTAAACCCAATAAGCCCATGTTACTCTAGATTAAACAAGATGAGGGTTTCAGGTGCGCTTAAGCCTGAAATAGCATGGCAGTCCTACTTCGCACTGTCACAGTTTGGTACGAATTGGGGTAGGGTTTCCAGAGCTTTTAGCATCTCTCTCAAAAGCCTATTTTAGTTCGTCACGTACGGAGGACACATTCAAGTAGCTTATCTATACATACTACAAAAGACTCAACCTTTTCTTCTGTGGTTATAATAAAAAAAAAAGGTAAACTTTTGTTTGTATTTTCAACATTCCGAATATTAAATAAGGAAATTATTTTTTCGGCTATATATTTTTTCAGATAAATAATTTAATATGTTGGCAGCTACGAATAGATCCGTTGGGGATCTGACGACTCTCTTGGGGCTCACCCAGGTTATATAAAACCTGGCGGTTGAGCGTCAATAAGAATTTAAAGGAATAATTTTTTTATTAATTTATTCATATAAATTTACAACTGTATAATAACAATGAAAGTAAATGGCAGGAATGATACATAAAGGCGTGGATAAAGACAAGTAGAGAAACTACCCAGTGGTAGTACTCAAACAAATTCAATTTAGAACTTCACGAGGCCGCCTTCTTTTCAGACGGCTCGGAGGATTATCAGGAAATGAAGAGGAAGCTAAGTTTGAAACTAGTGGGTTTGAGTCGGAATGAAGTTTTTCATGAAAACACTGGTATCTGGTTCAGGCCGTATCACATTGAGGTCATTATGAATGACTTTATTCATAACAAAGTAAGGAGCATTAAGGATTTTGGATTATAAGGATTGGATACGAGAGGAATTGGATGGCTTAATGGACTCCCAAAGCTCTACTCCAATAATTCTCCCAAAGTCTAAATAAAGGAATACTTGTATTTGTTCTTTTAGGTCCCTAATGAGAAGCCGTTTTGATTAGAGCGAACAGTTGATATAAATTTAATGTTAAAATGTAGATAAAAAATGGTTTGTAAATTAGAATAACACGTTCATAATTATAACAGAGTTTAATGATAACTTACCCAAATGAATATGTGGTGAATATGACAATTTATTTACTAGAAAGAAGTATTTTAGTTCACTTGGCATTATCTCAAAATAACAATTTTTATTATTAATAGTTTTGTTGCTTATTATTATTATAGGATCGAGGTATCTAAGGGTATAGAGTGCTGAGTTGCTATGTTGAAGGATTCGGGTACAAATCCAGTTTTACAGATAAATTATTTGTTGGATCCTATGGGATGTGAGGACCCTCAGAGGGCCCACTCATCCTCTAAAAAGTGGGTACACTTAATTGGGGGAAATCTGGTGGTGAGAGTGATCTCGAACAAATCACCACCCCTTCACAAACGTTGTCCTAGAAACAGTACCGTCTCCACCATGTACTGAACCCAAGACCCTTCGCGGGTAAGTAGTAGTACACGTTTTTCTCTGTATTATATTTTTTATTTATGTTGATAACTGAATGCTGTTCAAAAAATAAATTCTATGATATGTAGGGCCTTTATATATAATAAATTTTATAACTGCTTCTGGGTTTTGGAGGGAGCGGAGTGGTAGAGCATTGAGTTGCCATGACGGAAATCCTGGTTCAAATCCAGCTGCGGGAAAGACTTTTATTTAGTCTGTTTGCAGCCGGAGATGGATCATATAAGACCTAGGACGCTCCCGGGGTTCACCCAGCCCCAGCCGGGGGAAATCTGGCTGTTGAGCGTAACCTAGGACAAGTCACCTCCTTTCAGAACAGGTGTCCATGAAACCGTACAGTCTCTACCATGTACTGAACCCCAGACCCGTTCACGGATTGTAGTGGTACTGGGTTTTTTTCTTGGTTTTGGGCGGCTGTGGGCTAAGTGTGAGAAAATATGTTCTACCAATTCCAAAGTGTGAGAACATCCACCTTGCCAATTTGTTTAACGGCGTAGAATAATAATATTAAAATCAAGTAATGTTTAAATGTGAAAAATACTACGACGCTTATGTGAATAAAAATATGTAACTTTAATTGAAATAAAAAAAATTAAAGCAAACTATCAATAATTATAATAAATATCACCAATGATAGTTAAATTATTATTATTCCCAATGTTAGCTAACTCTAAGAAATAAATATGGGTGTTATTAAATCGCTAAAGAGTATTTTCAATAAAATTTAAATAATATAACATTCAATAAAATGTAAACATTACAATATGTGTTAATAAAAGAAAAAGATTATGTATTTATGGATTAGTTTGATATGAAAATATAAAAGTCCCAGACTATAGCGACAGAATAATGAGGAGAAATTCAAGATGTACTCAAATAATATATTATTACATTATATAATACATTATAGATGTATACAAATTTCAGTACAGGGGATACAAGAAATAAAGAGGTGATCAAATTACCTTCGAAGGAAAAGACTAATGACATTTTAGGAATAAAATACATTGTATCTCATTTGGATGAAAGTATTCATGTGGATTCTTCAAACAAAAAATTTAAAAATGATCAATAAATCAATTTTTAGGTAATTAGAATACATTTCTTAAAGAAATAATCAGAACTTTCAACAATGCCTATTCATTAATGCTAATTTTCCTCATAAATTTTATATTTATTATTAAACTAAGATTAGTTTTATGAATGAACTAGTACCATGAGCCTAAAAATATTGGATTATTTTAGTATTTAATTATTGATTCGTTTATTTGTTTGCATTAACTTTGTGTAAAATTTTACTTAGTTCAGTTTATTATTTTCAAAATGCCACTGGAAGCGGTGATTTGTCCCGAGCATCGACACTATGGGAACCACAGATTACCACTCGGCCATGGGTTCAGTACATGGCAGAGACTCTATGATTTCCAGGAAAGCTAATCAGACTGAGATCAAGCTCAACCGCCAGGTTAAGGATATTCATTTTATAGCTGGGTGAGCCCCAGGAGGATCTGTAGACATACGGTCCATCCATCCATATTTAACCTTTAACCGATTAAATAACTCATTTGTTCGGATTTGATCAAGGATCTTTCAGCATAGCAAATTAACACTCTACTGAGCTACCAACGTATGCAATTGAGAACAGTAAATCGTTTTCGAAAATTGACAGCTTCAAATGCTTCGGCTTGACAATAATCTGCATGTTATTGTTGCTAAAGGATCAAATAACAGAGATTTTAGTCTATATTGCGAACATATTTTATCAATCTTCCCTCTTCCTTTGAGATTTCCGGTCGTTATAAATCCAGTTAGTACCTAGTTATCTGAAAAGCAGAATCGAGAAATTTGAAATTTATGTCCTCTATCAATCCGGAGAGATACAGAATCGGAATAGTAAGAGCAGAAGTAGAACGAATAAAGTTCTATAATGTAATGCTTCACTTAACCACTTATGTACAGCAAGGATTCTGCTTCCGTACGTTAAAAAAAATACAATTTGGGCGGAATTCGACTTAACCATCTATTTACCAAGGCTAGTCAGCATGTAAAAGCTTTGATCTTATCGTCTTTCGATGTTTCTTTATGTGTGGATTATTCACGTCATTCTTGAGAATATGATATCTCGTTACTGCCCTGCGGGATTAGTAAATGTAAAATTAATAAAGATCTTATCCTAATGTAGAGCACTGAATTGCCATCACGAAAATCCCGGTTCAAATCCCACTGCTGGCAAGACTTTTATTTAATATTTTAGCAGCCGGAGATGGATCATATGGGACCTAGGATACTTCCGGAGTTCACCCAGCTTCTATAATGTGCATACCCTAAATAAGGAGGAAAATCTGGCGGGTGAGCGTGATCTAGGGCTAATCACCTCCCCCTGGACAACCGTTGTCCATATTGAAACAGCACAGTCTCTATCATTTATTGAACCCCAGGTTTCAGGGTATACAAACCGTTCACGGGTTGTAGGGGTACAGGTTTTTGGTGTTTTTATCCCACTGAACGTTCTGTAGTTCCCCCTTGGGCTTCAATGCTTTCGAAATATTTGACCGTCAAACTTTAAAAAAGTCTTTTGTTGAATAAAAGTATTTGACAATGAATTGTTTTTAAGGAATCGTGCAGTTTTGGGCTCAGTACATGGTAGAGACTTTTGTTTTCAGGACAATGGCAGTGCAGGGATGTGATTTGTGAAGGAATCGTGACTTAGAAAATATTACCAATATACTGATCATTAACCACCCGAATACGATGCCTATTCTTAGGTTCGAATCAACCAGACATTGTTGTTCTCGAAAAGAAGTCAACCTGAATAGAGATGAAAGATCTTCCTTTCGGCGTTACATTTGTCTCGAATGTCCCAGGAGACGACCACCTTAGGCCGCACTACATTGAATCAGGACATGAGTATACCCATTTCCACAGTTCAGTATTCACTGGCTCTCTCCCTCTGTGTCAAGCCATCCATTCTCAGCCACTGTATTTTTCAACTAAACAACACTCCCACTCCGAACTCTTTCAACGGCTACGTTCCTCAAATACTTTAGCCTGTTCTTTCGAATAAAATAATCCAATTTTAAATCAAGTTTGAAACTTTAAAAAGAGCAAAATTGTTTCTTAGAAAGTACAAATCCACCGATGGATCCTGTGTCATCTACAGACCCTCAAAAATTTCATTTGTTTTAATTAATAAGTTTTTTTGGGTATAAAAACTTAAAACTGCGACTTTCCACATGATTAACATGGATGATAGAGTAGCTTATAGGAGCAGGTTAGCTCAATAGATAGAGCACTGAGTGCGAGGTTCAATAATTGTGGCTCACCTCAATAAAGTGGTTATCCTTTATTGGGGAAATACCTGTCGGCAGAGCATGATCACGATCAAATCACCTCTCTGCACAAACGTTGTCTTAGAAACAGTACAGTCGCTACCATGTACTTAACACAAGACCCTTCATCGGTTGCAATGATATATCTTTTATTTCTGTTCATAATCGAATGCTATTCAGAAAATGAATTCTCCGATATACTCATATAGGACCTTTATATATATTATATAATATATTTATTTGTGAGTTGTGAGAACCTCCTCCGTGCCAATTTGTTTAAAGATAAGGATTAATACTATTATGATTTATGAACGTTTAAAGAAAATAACAATATTTTCAGTTATGTTGTGGGTATTGTTTGTCTCTTAAAAAATCAAACTTTTCAACATTAGAATTTGCGATAACTAATTGTTAAAAGTGTTAAATTTCCTATATGTCATACAAGGAGTATTTTTATAATTAGTAAGATTTACAAAAAAAGGCCTGTTAAACATTGCTAAACATCCAAAAAAATAAAAAATAAAAATTTGTTTCGAGCTGTATAGGACTTCAAAGGAAGTCTTTAGCCAAAAAAAAAAAAAAAAAAAATTTGTTTACACCCTGAGTTACCCCAATCCCTTTCATATATATATATATATATATGAAATAGTTGCTATACGATATATATATATATATATATATATATATATATATATATATTATAGTTGCTATTGTTTGTATTTTTATTTCATTATTTCTCTTTTTATAATTATTTTAAGTTAATTCAATTTGTTTTCTTTCCTTTGATGGATTGATACCCATACTCAAGCTCATGATAACTTTCATTTTTGTAAAATACTAAAAGGGAAACGAATGAAAAGTCAAAACCTTTTGTGACTCAACTCGAATCGACAAACTGCGGAACAGATACCACCTACACGAAAACATAAATTATGTGAATAAAGAAAGGAAATGTTAAAAGAGACGAGAAAAGAAAGAGTGGGAGGAATTCCTTGAGTAAAGATAATTTCGAGGGATTTCACGATATCGATTTTATTTCTCTAATTTAAAATCACTTTAGGAGGGTGTTTGAAATTCTGAATTCAAGTGGAAATACGTAATTAATCGGATAACAGTATTGCATACGTGAGCACAATTATACAATTAAAAATACGTTCGTGTGTATTAAGACCGAACATAATGAAGAAAAAAACGGAAGCACTAAATGAAGGGTCTTGAGTTCAGTACATGTTAGATAGTCTACTATTTCTAGGACAACGGTTGTGCAGGGATGTGAATTGTTCGATATCACGATTAAGGACGAGCCCCAGGAAGGTCTGCGGTACCCACAGGGTCTACATCTGTGTCTCTTAACAAATTAAATAATTTATTGAACTTTACGGCGTGTAAAGATCAAAAAATGTTTTTTTATAGAAGTTCAGTTAGTATTTGTGAGTTACGGTTCGAGTCTGGATCCCTCTGGTATAAAAATCTGTACCACTACAACCCGTAGATGGGTCTGGGGTTCAGTACATAGTCGAGGCTGTGCTGATTCTTGGAGAACGGTTGTGCAGGAAGGTAATTTGTCCTAGATCACGCTCGTCCGTCAGATTTTTCGCCTTATTTCGGGTACCCACTCATGATATGATCCATCTTCGGCTGATAACAGATTATATAAAAATCTGCATGCCTCTGGTATGTTCAATTCAATTTTCTTCCTCCTCTATTCTTTAACTCAATCCTTATTTCTCCATATACGATTATAACAATTAATATTAATCAATTTAATGTGAAAATCTAACTTAGCTCCATATTTTTTATACTACCTATTTCCAACTGTTTTTGTCTTTAACCAATAAAATATTTTATAATATTGTAGGCTGCTGCCTGATTTCGATTTTATTTTATAAGTATACGGTTTTTTCTAGTAATCAAAACTTGTATAATTTCAAAATAAATGCACATTTACTCATTTATTTAATATGAAGGAATGAATGGTTAGGGAAGTAGGCAATGTAAAATATTTTATTTTGGAAACCAACGTTCGTTATCACCATGCTTAAATCATTATGAGATAGTCGAAAATGTTTAATTGGATTGTAATATAAATAAATTGGGGTCACCTATGGTCTTGTGGTTAGCATAACAACCTACTACGGCCAAGATCGTGGGTTCGCAGCCCGTTAGGTGGTAACGGTTTTTTAAAGATACTAAAAAAATCCTTGTTTATGCCGTCCTCCGGAAGGGACATAACATGGAGTGTCCCGAGCTTACACGATATCAGGTTCTTTAAAGATCCGATAGTCCACTCTAATAGTGCTTTAATCATCCGATATGCCATAGCAGCATAAAATGGCGTTGAACGAATAAACAGTATATAAATAAATAAATGTGAATTTGCAAAAATCAATTATTCGTTTTATAATAATAATTCAAAACATACATTCAGACATATCAATCTATAATATATATGTATAAGGTATTTGGAAAAAGCTATTATAAACCAGAAAAAAATTGAACCTTTAGGAAACAGTTGGTTAAGTTTTTTTTACCACTGTAGGTAGTATAATTGGAATGCATGTTGTTCAACAATAGAGACTATTTGTTATAAATAAATAAATAAATCGCAATCAAGTCCTGTAAATTGAACAAAGCCAACCTAATAGGCGGTTGTCACTTTGTTAGAGGTTGGGTTTACAACTTCAATTTGAGTTTATAACACCGAATGACACGGCTTGGTAATTCAATTATAAAAATAAAATAGAGGATACAATTTAATAGTCATACGAGGAAAAAATTATATGTCTACAACGAACCCCTCTTTCTTACTATTGTTTATATTTAAAGAATAAAATTAGTCGAGTCAGTTCCATTTATTGATGTCAAGGTATAACTATTAACCATCGTATTATTTATTTATAAGTATGTAAAGAAACATATATCTGGTCAGAAATCTACATAATACAAATCATTATGTATTTATACAGTCCTTAAAAAGTAAGAAAAAAAAAATTTAAAAACGAATCAAGACCAAATACTAAGTAACTAAACAGAATAGATAAATTAATAATAAATAAATAAATGAGCTAGGTTGTAATAATAATTACTACTAATAATTAGGGATAATTGCACTATTTTATCTTGATTTCAATCGTATTGGATGTGGAAATTGCCTGGTACAATTCAAAATAATTTAAAATTTGACAAATATTTTAATTAAAATAGTTCAATTTATTCACTTGGAGTACTTTTTTTCAGGCAGATTAGTTGCAAAAATCATTGGAATAGACAATCATAAATTTATCGTTCGAGTATTTCAACTATTTAGTATAACTGTAATAATCTAGAATTTTCTAAGATCTTTATTTTTCCAAAAATTGTCAAGTAAAAATTGAAATGTTAACAAATGAACGGTTTTTTATGAATAATCACAAAGATTATACTGCAAAAAAATGTTGAGAAATAAAAAATAATCAAGCGTAGTACTATATAATGTCTTAATACTTAACGAATATGAAATTTTAATTGAAATTTATTCCATTTGTAAATTTTACAGGTGTGTAAACTAACAACCTAAATAAAATATTATGTGTCCATTTTACTCATTTATATTTATATTGTCTTTCTGACTAATCTTAACTAATGCAGAAGGAAATAATAATATAATTTTCCCTACATAATAGTAAAATACTCCATATTATATTGACTCATGAATTATTCAACTAAATTATTATTGTTTTATAATTTATTAGTTAGTTGTTATAATTTTAAATATTTTTATTTTTAAGAGAAACGATATGACCCTGGAAGATAATATGATTTATTATTATAAATATATAATAATTAATGTTTTAATTTTTGACTAGTTATTCACAACTTCTAGTATAATTTATCAAACTTTTTTTTATGTATTTCAATAGTATAAAACAAATACTTTGATGAAAATAATTGTCGTCTGACGAAGTTATTTTACATGAATAAATAAATCAATAAATAAACGAGTAAATTGGGAATTCGGAGAGAATACGAAATTACATCCATCTGAATAGTGTAGTAGTATTTTTACTCAGTTAAAATATTAATCAATTTTTCCCTGATTATTCAATTTTCTCAATTAGCTATGTCGGCTATGTATTTTGTCAATTAACTATTATTTGTATAGAATCAATCAAGGTTCATTAATTAATTTTATGTTTAACGTGTTGCATCTTTAAGTTCAAGTGACAAAACAAAAATAGATTTTAACAAATGAACAAATATTTTGCAATGATCGACGCATGTTTTAATTATATGTTAACTTATTGCATTACTTTATAAACGAATTCAAGCAATTATTATTGATAATGCTTGATTTTTCTAATTTACTTTTAATTGAAAAAAATTGTTACACGGTATGCAACATAAGTGTCGAACAATTTACTTAATTTTTCATTTTCTTTTAGGTGTTACAAATATATTTAATCAATTAATATTTGCCTTATATCCAAGAGTTGGCACAATATTATTTTTTTTAAATAATTATTAATTCATAATTGTTAGTAACAATTAACACACACATACGCTTGAATATGGGTATGTGGAAATTGATAAAAACCAATTCAAATTTGAATTGAGTCATCAGACATTATAACTAGTAGCATTTATTTACTAGAGGAAATTACATTATTTCTAATTTAATTCAAATTGTACTGATTGTGGAAATAGATTGGGACAAAACAAAATAAAATAAGATTTGACAAATTTTAATAAAATAAATTCACTTGTAATATTATTAGTTTGTGTGATTAGTTGCAAAAAGTATCCCAAACCAAATTGTTAGAGTTTTTCAAAAATTTATTTTTAACTTTAATCTCACAGAACTTTAATTTGTTAAAAAAAATTTTCCCGGAAATTGGCCATCTAAACCACTAACATCTTCGATGAGAAAAGTGACGAACTAATTAAATATTGTTATAAAAATGTTTGTTTCATTTTTTCCCTCTAGTTTAATTTTTTTATATTTTGAATGCAATATGTTCGGCAGCGAAAGACACCAGTTGATAAATAATTCTACATGGAGAATAATAATTACATACCAAGCAGAAAATATTTATTTAAAAATACACCTAGACGAATATCATCCTAGGAGAGTAATAAAAATGTACATATTTAAAGTACAAAGATAAAATGTGAATCAATTACAATAATTTATTGCATATTATTGTGATATTAATATTATAATTATAACACATAATTATAATTTATCACGTAATACGATTGAAGTTATTATTGTTTTATTTATGTTGAATAATAATTTGACATTTTCGTTATATTAAAAAAAATACTTGTTTAATGTTAATTTTTATACATTCTTTAGGATAATTAATTTTTAAAGGATTCTTTATAGTATGGGTAAGGTTGTATCAATCTGATAATTTGTATCTGATACTAAAAAGTAGTTGATACAAGTATCAGATACAGTCGAAATGTACCTGATACTTTTGTATCAATGAATACAAGTATCAGATACAGTCAGATTGATACAACCTTACCCATCCCTACCGCCAAAACAAACCAAGCTCATTTTGGCAATAAAATTACATCGTCTCACGGATTAAAAAAAAATTATTATCTGCTATTAATCACGGTCCTTTTAATAATAAATAAATAAATAATAAGCAATAGTCAACCACTGATTTAAGCTCCCCTGATTTGATTACCGGCGAAAGACCAATTTCGCCGCATCTCCTCTTAGTATTAATAAATAAATAAGTAAAAATAATGCTGAAAGGCTTCTGTGTAGCGTATTAGAAGAGCAAGAGTAAGGATATCTGTATTCAACTACAAAACTATCAGATACAGAAAAGTATCCGTATCACTTGTATTCAGATACAGGAAAATCCAGTATCTACTCATGACTATTAAAAGTATCAAGTAAAAGTATCAGATACAGAAAAGTATCAGTATCACTTGTATCAGATACAGGAAAATCCAGTATCTACCCATCCCTACTACCTCATATTAAGAGTACCCGATTTATAGAGGTTGGGTGAGCCCTAGGGGGTCTCCAGATCCCGCAGGGCAGATAAAAGACCTTCTGCACTGTAAATCAGAGCCAGTGTACAACAGAATTCACTAAAAATGTCGATATTCTTAGAACAAATAAAATGTAAGGGGTGGGAAGTGCAGACCCTAATGGGGCTCACCAAGCCTCTATAAAGTGTTTACTCTAAACCGTGGAAAACCTGGCGGTTGAGCGTAATCTCGAGTAAATCACCCACATGCACAACCGTTGTCCAAGAAACAACATAGTCCAATAGATACAATACGGTCTCTACTATGTACTGAACCAAGACTCTGGAAGGGTTGTAATGATATATCTTTTTACTGAATAAATCATTGACTTACAATAGAAATAATATACAAAATAAAACACTTGACCTATTACTTTATTATTTTATTATCTTATTAATTATTTATTTTCGGCATACTTTAAATATCAAACATGGGGTCATCTGTGGTCTAGTGGTAGGGATAACAACCTACTATGCCCAAAATAGTGGGTTCGTAACCCAGCTAATGGCGTTAGGATTTTTTAAAGAGAGTAAAAAATTCTTGATTATGCCGCCCTTCGGAAGGGACGTAAAGTAGGGATCCCGAGGCTGTGCAATGTCATTACTCGCTAATGATCTCTATTTTAATTATTTCTAAAATTTAAATTTTATGGACGACCTATGGTCTAGTGGTTAGCTAACAAACTACTTACCCCAAGATCGCGAGTTCGTAGCCCGGCAGGTGACCCTAGAATTTTTTAAAGGGAGTAAAAAATCCTTGGTTATGCCGTTCTTCAGAAGGGACGTTAAACGGGGGTCCCGAGCCTTTCCTATGTCAAGTAGTCGTTAAAAGTCCCTATCCTAATTAAACCTGGATAGGCAAAATTTATAGCTCCCACTGTAGGATCGTCCGATTAGCCATTGCAGCATAAAGTGACGTTAAATGATCAAACAAACATATAACTATTGATATAACCAGCCTGTTTATGAAGTAAGTAGGACAACTTTAATATTTAAATAACAATAGAGCAAAAAATAGGGATTATAGGAAATTAAATGTCTAGGAATTAAATAATTGAAATATTTTTATGGGTATAATATAGTTATTATTGGTGATATGGAAGTAATATTTTTTAAAATACAATGATACATTTATTATTATCATTATTTGTATGCATAAAATTATTATAGAGTATGCATTATTATAATAACGTGTAAAGAATAAAAATAAGGGAGTAGCTTAAGTGTGAACCAGGTGATGTGCAGCTTATCTCTAGCTCACAGGTTCGAAACCCGCTATGGAAAGTGATTAATTGTCATATTATAAGCATTGGACCGAACATCTTGTGGCTCGCCAGAGAATATAGAAATGATTTAGTGCTTGTTTTACTTACCTAGACCATTTCAAATCACGAATGTTCTTGATAATATTTAAATATCAAATAATAAATGTAAGATTAAACTGTATATTGGGGTGCTACCGATGGGTAGTTTCTCCACAAGTGTTTTCATGTCATATTGTACATATTAGCACGTTTACTTGTTATAATAGCATTCTAGTTGTAAATATCAATAAATTAAATTTAAAAAAAAAAGATTAAACTAATGAAATATTAGGTGTCAGTTCAGAGGCTCTTTTGAGTTTCTATTAATTTGTTTTATCAATTTCTAATTAACTTGAATTCTATTAACAAGATAGTGAGCGAAGATAATCACACAAAAATTAAAATAAATAATTTTTATAATTATTAAAAATATAATGTTTAATCCAATATTTGGTTTCAGTTCCTCAGGTTGTCGCTTCGAGTTAAGTCACAAGTTTTAACAATCTTAATTTATATCCTTTATCATAATTTTCGGGAATTTTTTTTTAAAATTATTTTATTGAATTGTACAACTGTAATATATTAATCGAGTACAAGGGCTGTATGAATAAATAAATACGTGAAAGGACGTGTAGAGGCACTACTCATTGGCAGCACTCTAATTACATTTCTATTATAGAAGGTCCCAAGGCCAACTTCTCTTCAGACGCCCAGGAGGATTGTCCAGGATGGAATTGGATGCAAGGATGGAAACTAGTGGGTTTGGATGGGCCTGGAGTTTATTATGGAATGATAGGTATCTGGAATGGGCTAAATCGGTAGAATATGGAACGTTAAGGTCATTATGGATGGTTTTATTTGTGACAAAATAAGGAGCGTTTAGGATTTTGCGAAGGATTTTGGATTGCAAGGATTGAATACGAGAGGAATTTGGTGGTTTGGTGGAGCCCCATAGGTTAATTCCGTAAGTCCATATAGATCTTATAACAGTCACATAAATAAGTCGTTTGTAATTGATCTGAAGCTTTGAGCGTTTGTCTAGTATGTGTTGAAGTAGTCGGAAGCGTCTAGCTGTTTCTTGTCTTTTCAGTCTTGTGTGAGGGTTCCGAGTAAGACGTTTGTCTAAGTTGAGTCTTAGGTAGCGAATCTGTTCAACAGGGATAAGCGGAGTACTATTAAAGGATACAGTAGGACAGGAAGTCATGGGTTTTCGGCGAAGGGTTAAGGTAACTTGATGGGACTTGTTGGAATTGATTTTAATTCTCCAATTCCGATCGCGAAAATTAAAATAATTTTATTAATTGACTGTATATAGTAACAATTACCGACAATATATAGATTAACGAACAGCCTTACACATACTGTTATTGTAGCATAATCAATACTTTGAAATGTTAGTTGAAACGTCAATTTCTAGATGAAAAGATTATCGAAATATACTACTTTACCACAATTACACTCTCTTTTTTATACTAAAGTTCATGATTATTTTTATGTTCTAGAATATTAAAAACGAAATGAACGAAAAATTACTTGCTGTTATTTAACTCGGAGCGACCATGAGAAACTGATACCAAACATTTTTAATAAAGATAAAAATTATTCATTTTATTTTTTGTGTGATTTTGTTTACCCCACTATAATTCAGATAACCTGAAAACCAATTTTTTAAAAATTGAAAAGTAAAACGAGAATTAACAGCGAGTAAGTAAGCAAATAATATGACGAATCGCATTCTAAAAAGAAATTGGACTATGTAGCAAATCCGGGGGGATATTCATCCCCGTGTGTACATCATAAATTGTGAGAACACGGGGATGTAGGATCGGTCAAGAGAACGGATTTGCCGGACTGGGATGCGACCCCGGGTAGCTCAGTTGTTTAGAGCACTGCTACGGTGAATCGGACGACCCGGGTTGGAATCCGGTAGAAGGTAAATCTAATCTCTTGAAAACTAAATAAGTAATAATTTTTTAATCATTGCTTTAATTTTTAAGTATTTTTATTTTGAAGAGAATAATTTTGGGGGGAAAATCTTTTCTTTTCAAAATACAAATATTTAAATAAATAATATTTTAAGTTATTGTGGCAAACTGTTCTTGTTGTAACTTCTTGTACAGAAATAGAAACGAGGTTATACTTTTCCACTGTCTTATTTAATTTCTTGCTGGAACAGTAAAGTACACGTTCCTTTATAAGAACGTGATGCTAATACATATATGTTTTAAGATCAAATAATTTAATTATTCCATTTTTTTTAACTTCTTATCCCTATGTTTTATCCTTTTTATTTATTGTTATGCAAAGATTTGTGTGTAAAAGCTCCAATTATTAAGAAAAAAAGTATAACAACTGTAAAACGTCACTACTACTAGCACAACCCACCTACATTTAAACATCAATATTAATATTTTTCATATTAATGTACTTTAAGTCTTTTAAATAATATATATTTAATTTGGCTATATTGACATTTAAATATTAAAGTGGTCATAATTCCTTATAAAAGGTCTAATTAGTTATAATTTCAATAGTTATAATTTGTTTAATCATTTGACGTCGCTTTATGCTGCTATGGCTAATCGGGCGATGATATAGTGAGAGTCTTAATTATTGCCTATCCAGATTAATTAACATTTTAAAGAAATGAAGTAAACATTTTCTTCCGATATTTAATCCTGACAAAAACAAAAACTAACAAACTCGAATAACAAAATTTATCACTTGCATTAAAATTTCCAAACATAGCCATTCCCCCAAATGGGGACCATTCATTAGCCCCCGGGAAAGATCTTTTTCCGGTATTTAATCCCAACAAAAAATATTATACAAAAGGGTGTCAGTTCCGGAGGTTGTCGCTTCGATTTAAGTCACCAGTTTTAACTTTTCGTACGTTTTAACTTTATAATATTCTCGAAAATAAAAATAATCGTTGGTATGAAAAAGATTATAAATATAGGAAATTTATATATTTCGGTGATCATTTCATCAAGAAATGAAGGTTTCAACAATCATTTCGAAGTACAGGTGATGATATAACTTTAACAGTGGGTGTAGGTCGATTCTATAATATATGTACAGCCAGTAATAGTAACTAGGTAGTCAGTAGTAAAATTATTTTTATTTTCGATAATATTAAGAAGGATGGTTAGCATAACAATCTACTATGCCCAAAATGGCGGGTTAGTAGCCCTGCAGATGGCTTTAGGATTTTTTAAAAGGAGTAAAAAATCCTTGGTTATGCCGTCCTTCGAAAGAGATGTAAAATGTAGTTACGAGCCCCTACGATTTCAGGTACTCGTTAAAAATCCCTACTCTAATTAAACCTGGATAATCAAAATATAGAACTACCACTGTAGCATCGTCCGATTAGCCATAGTCAGTTCTTTAATCTATCTGCAACCAGTAATAAGAGTATTTTTATTTTTAAGAATGTGAACAAAGAAACGATGGTAAGCCTTAAAGATCGCGAGTTCGCAGCCCGGCAGATGACCAAAATATCCATGAGTATGCCGTCCTTCGGAATGGAATTAAAATGGGAGCCCGAGTCTTCGCTAATAGGTTAAAGATCTCTATCCTAATTATACCTGGATAGACAAAATTTAGGACCACCACTTAAGTATCGTTCGATTAGGCATAGCAGCCCAAAGTGGCGATAAATGAAAAAACAACAAAAAAACATAAATACTGTAACTATAAATACTAACTTTCCCAGTTTTCGGGAAATTTAATTTAAATTATTGAAGTAATTAAACAAAAAGTGATCACTTGCATTAAAATTTCCAAACATAGTCATTCTACTGTAAGGGACACCATTCGTAGACCCTAACTCATGTTACAGAGTCCCCTATTTCGACAGGCCTGCACCCTCGTTCCAGGAATCCCCCACCCTACACCGGGGATGGACTGGAACTGGAAGGAGTGGCCAAAGGAGAAGACGAAGAATAAGAAGGATAGAAGTGTTGCATCAACCATTGGGCGGGCGGAGGGGTGGGGAGTCGACTATAAAAGTGGAGAGAGCCGAGAGCCGTGATCAGAACGTCGTCATCATGCTGTCACGGCTCATCATCCTGCTTCTGGCTGCTGCCATAGCACACGGCTACAGGTTCAGGTATTTAATAACAAACATAAACCATATGTATAATATAAACAATAGTACATAAGTAAGGTATGCGGGATAGCTAAAAAAAAAAATCGGTAAAAAAGAGTAAAATCGGGTGCGATCTGAAGTTCACAGAAGCTTCGGAAGGTGGAAACTTAATGGTTTAGATTTAAAATCATCCTATACAGTTTTATAAATAAATAAAAAATATTTCAAATATTCAAGTTGACTGATTTATGGCCTTCGTTATATTTATTTTAAAAACGAAAAGTTTTTTTAGTATTTTAACTTTTTATAAAGTCAAAAATAATATAATACCCGAAACAACAAACAAAAACAAATAGTAAAATCGAAAGTGATCAGAAGTAAAAGGCTTATATTTTATAGTTTTAATGATCTGTATTTCAAATTATTATTTTAATTTTTATAAAAAAAATATATTTAAGTTGACTGATTCTGAACTTTGTTATTTAAGTAGATTGTATTTAATGAAAAAACATAAACATATGCATGGCATATGTGGATTTGGTCTATATTTTGAAAATGCATAGTTTTTTTAGCATTCTAATTGTTTATAAAATAAGCTGTATCTCTATCAAAAATAAAAACTATAATAACGTACGTTGATCCAGAAAAAAAAAGTAAAATCGAGATCGGAGGCTAGAAGGTGTAATATTAACGGTTGTTATTTTAAATTATTATTTCAAATTTTATAGATAAAGAAATAATATTGATTTATGAGCTTTTTTATTTTAAGTAGATGAATTTAATGTATATTTTAAAAATGAATAGTTCTTATATAATTCTAAATGTTTATATTATAAATAGTCTCTGAATCTAAAATAAAACATAATAGTTAATTTTGTTTTAAATTGTTAAATCGGATGTGATCAGAATCGAAAGATTTATATTTTATAACATAAACGGTTTATATTTAAAATTGTTGCTTATCATTTTATAAATAAAAAATAACATATATTAAAAGTTTAGATTGAATGCTTTCCTACCTTCGTTATTTTAAGTAGATGAATATAATCTATATTTATTTTAAAAATGAATAGTTAGTTTATCATGTTAATTGTTTATAAAATAAATTGGATCTCTCGATCAAAGATAAAAATTATAATGTAATTTATTTATTACTGTCTATAGGAATAGAACGAATTATCTTTAAATTCGGCATTTAAAAACATAAATAAATCTGAAATAAAGTGAAAAAAACGTAAATTAAGGCATTAAGATAAAATTGAAAAAAAAAATTAAATACTAAAATTTTGAAAAACATATTGTAAAGTCGGGTGTGTGATTGGAAACGAAATATGAAAATTAAAAAAGTTTCCTTTAAATTCTACTTGTTTATGAAATAATTAGTCCCATCAAAAATATAAAGTATTATTCAATTTATTTTATAACGTCTAATGCGATTCACTAGCGCATAAAATATAAAGAAACTAGAAATAATAACTAAGTAAAAAAATGTGAATAAAGAGAAAAAGATATAAACATAAAATAAAATAATAATTAATAATAATTAAATTTAGAATTAAAATTTTAAACATTCAACGAACAAGTAACAAAAAAATCGGATTTTTCAGAAAGCGAAAGGTATCAAATTATAAACAATCCGTTTATTGTTTTATCTATTTAAAAAATAAGTGACCTCTCTTTCAAAATTAGAATGCATTATTTTTTTCATAAATGCATGAAGAAACAAAAAATTGAAAATAATATTAAATAATTAAAATTGGATTGTGAAATTTATTTCATAAAGTGGTTTAATGATTTATGCAAAACTTCCATTAAACATGAATACATCCGAACATTTGTTCAATATTATAAATTCACAATTCAATCAAATGTGAGAATATTTTTTACTTATTAATTCATTCATTGTCTCATCATTTATTCTTGGCATTTCACACATCACTGCTTTGATAAATTGAATGTTATTTAAATTTAATAGGTTATGTTCAATTGTATTTAACCAAGCATTGATGTGAATTTTCATTTAGTTATGGTTTATTTTTAAAATTATTTATTAAAAATGAAATTAATTTTTTATTTAGTTGTTAAGATTAGACACGAAAATTCTTTCAACTCATAATAAAGATTTTTTCTTTATAAATTAATATATACAATGTGGAAATATATAATTATTTTTATTAAACTGTCAAGTAACTTCAAGTATTTCAAAGTAAAAATTGCTGGTTCTAAATAAATTTAAAAAATAGCAATTCTCTGTAAATTTAATATATTAAACGCATTGTTTAGTTTAATACTTTGAGGAGTAATGAAGATAATTTTTTTCTATCTCTGTAGAAAATATTAATCTTCAGCAGTTCCTTGCCCTTGAAATTTAATAGCTACTTGTACAAATTTCTCCCAAAATAAAACAAAGCATTATATTTTTGAAAAAAATAATACACATGGGATAAAATTATAAGTAACAAAATTACACGGTACGATTTTTTTTTTCAGTTTTTATAATAAACTTAAAGCAATGCAACGTTTTTATTATTAAAAATAAGGTAAAATTAATTTAAAAACTGGATTAAGATGAAATATATATTTTTGATTTTTAATGAGATGTGTTCCTAAGAAAATTCTACAATAGTACCATGATCGAACTTGAAATTTTAATTTAAGAATTGATTTATAGATTTTTAAAAATTCATGAGCTTAAAATAAATTGTTCATTATTATTATAAATATATATATTAGCTCAACTTCCGCATTTGATAAGTTATAACCTTAATGCATAAAATTCAGATAAAATAACATGACATAAAGGCTGAAATATGCGTGATCCGTTCTCAAGGAAATGCAAACATGTCCTTATAGAAATTATTATTTTTATATGAAATAAAATGTATAAATAAAATATCAATTGTGGAGAATTTTACAAAAAAAAAAGAAAATAAATAAATAAAAATTATAACAGAGCTATCATGTTATTGTATAAACAAATGTTCAGATCGCCATGTTTGGTTCTGGAGATAGGTTCAAAAAACGATTACGTCAGATTTGTTTCCGTTCCCTTTGTAGTAGGGACGACTCTGTTGTAAAACAGTCATTAATATAGATTAGGGAAGGATGAATGGGGACTAAGAGATATCACTATATCGAAAATCGATATATGAGTCGATCTTATCATCGAACGCACGCCGAGAGAGATAAAACAGTTGGGGGGTAGGCACAAACGTTGAGTATACGCAGTTCGGACCGTTGTTGCATCAGCTTAGTTTTCAGGCCACGTGGTACGTGGTACGCTATTTATACCACTATCAATTCCTTGTCCGAGAAAAAAAGTGGGTACCGAAGAGTAAGCATTTTTATAAATTTGATAATAAAAACAAAACTGTGGAGCGCTCGTTTGAATTGTGTGCATTGAAAGCTCCAACTATTAAGGACAAAAATACTTATAACGATTGTAAAAGATCATTACTACTAGCACAATCCACCTAAATTTAAATGACAATTATATAAATATTTTTTAATAATAAAATTTCAAACATTTATTAAAGTATTGACTTAACATTAAGTAAAATACTTCTTTTTACATTGTTATTTATTTAGAAAAATAATTCACTATCTCTTGAAATAATAATTGTTTCACAAAAAGCCTTTCTTTTCCAAATATTTTTATAAATAATTTATCTCAATGAAATGTTATTATAATATTGTTTATTTATTTAACTTCGCTTTATGCTGCTATGGCTAATCGTATGGTGCTATAGTGGGAGCTCTAAATTTTGCCTATCCAGTTTTAATTAGGATAGGGATTTTTAACGAGTGCCTGACATCTTACAGGGTCGGTACCCTCGTTTAACGTCCCCGCCGAAGAACGTCACAATCAAAGATTTTTAATTATAATAATAAAAATTTTCTACTGAATTTAAAATTGTGGCATGGACCAAGAAATTTTAAGTATTCATTTAAGGCAAGCCCTTTAAAATTATTTATAAATATGAATTATGGATTTTTTACTTAAAGGTTCACCATTATTAAAATCATTAGTTTATTAATTAATAAGTAGGGTATAGATAGGTATCGAATATGAAACTTTTCTCATGCAAAACGGTTTAGATGGGAGGTGATTTGTCCAAGATCATGCTCAACCGCCAGATTTTCCCCTTTATTGGGTACCCACTTTATAGAGGCTGGGTCAGCCCCGGGTGGGCCCTAGATCCAATATGACCCATATCCGACTGCTAACAGATAAATAAAAATACAGATAAATAAATTCTTGGCAGCAGCGGGATTTAAGCCAGGATTTTCAGCTAGGCAACGAAGTGCTCTACCACTGACCCACTCCGCTCCCCTTTTGAATATAAACCTTTTATAAATACAATTTTTATTAGATCTCATAAAATTAAAATATAATATAATCGGTTTATTTTATTAAAAAATAAAATCGGTTTATTAACTTTAATAACACCTATACTACTTAAATCAAGAATAATTGGCAGTGGGAAAAAACTCCAATAAAATTGCAATTAACACAAATTAAAAATCTATTTATTTATTTTGTAATAGACCATAATGTTAAATAAATATATACGCGCCGTAATTTGCGGATTTAATATAAAATTTATACTGTAGGAAATAGCTCTTCGTAATGGGTCCTAAAACTGTGATGTCCTCTTAATCCCTAGTAGTTCTGGGGAATGGCCATAATGAAAAAACATTCTGTCATTTCCGAATAAATAAAACTCTTTAATATTAATTATTTATAAAAATAACCTCAAGTCCGACTTATTTATAATTTTATTTTCTATAATTGTTATTAATTTTCGTTCGCTTATAACAGAAATATTTATTCCGAAGCTTTTCGGTCAGGATTAAAAGCTTTATCCGGTATCTGTTCCGCAGGTTGTGCTTTGAGTTGAGCTACAAGTGTTAACTTTTCATTTGTTTCCCTTTTAATATTTTCCAAAAGTACAAGTCATCGTGAGCTTTAGTATGGAAAATATAATGTAATTATGGGTAATGAGCAGATTTCGGTAATAATTTCATCAAGAAATAAAAGTTTCATCTAACATTTCGAAGTATAGATGATAAATGTTTGTTGAAACGTTTATTTATTACCGAAGTATACACATTTCCCACAATTACTTTTCTTTTTATATACTAAAGCTATGATAACTTGTATTTTTGGAAAATATCAAAATGAAAACGAATGAAAAGTTGTAACTTGTTGTGATTCAACACGAAAAGACAGCCTGCGGAATAATTGCCCCTAATCCTTTTAATTAATACAGTTTTGATATTTTCGTTAAGCTTTAAAGTATATATTAATTATACAAAGTATGAAAACGTGAGACCGGTGATATTATACACGTCGGAAACGCTAAGGTTTACTAGATTAGGGATATTGCTAAAGATGGAAAAAAAATCCTCGGATGAACAGACCAAGAAAAGTAGGAGAATATTGCAGTAAAAAAAAAACAAGAATATAAAACTGTGTGAGAGAATTGAGGACTTAAAAAAGCAGGAAACGGAGTATGTAATTTTTAGGTACAAGTTCAAGAAACAGATATTCGTCATAGGATACCCCTGTCAGATGAAAGAAGAAATAACAAGACACGGTTTTACAGAAAAAGAATACCAGGGCAGAGAAATATTCAGGAAAATACATTAAATACTTTATAGTGGAGAAGAAGAAGAAATAGGGAACAAGATGGACAGATGAACGAAGAAAAGAAATGAATGAGATGAAGGGAGTATGGGATGATTGGAAAGCTAAGAAATTTTATATGCGGTAACCTAAGGCTACACTTACATTGGATCCGATTCGGTGCGACGTGATTCTATCAAATACGATGCTGGGGTATATACATTATACAAATTTATTATACATTAAAGTAAAATATAAATGTATTAAAAATAATTAATAAATAATCTTAATTTTATAAATTTAAAGAACCAAATGTTATAACTCTCGATATATTTCAGTCATTTGGTTTGCTAGCGACGCCTCATATTATCACACCGGATCCAATGTAGGTGTAGCCTTAGACGACAATAATCGCTAAAAAAAGTAATAAAAATCATATATAATTCTAACTATATGATTTTTTAATTGTTACTTAAGAGTAATAAATTCAAAGAAATACTTTAATTTCTATCCATCCGTATATTTATACTGTTAGACATGTGAAGAATATACACCAATCTTCAAAAATGTTTGAAAGTAACATAAGCATAGAAATTTAATCTATAACCTTTGAACTTGAATTAAGATTAACAAGTCATAATTTATGTAGCATGAAAACTACGATTTTATAAAAAAACTATTACGATTTTTTTTTCAATAGGCTTATGAACAAATGTTTAAGTTTGAAGGATTAAACAAACTAAATAATTTAATACAAAGATTAAGCTCATGCAAGGCATATAAACAAAATTATACCTCTTCTTCAAAAGACCAACGACGCCGTAACTCGAAAAACCTAATTTTTAAAAAGAGGTATTTTAAATTTCCATGTAAGTTTAAAAAATAAAAATTTTGGTATTGTTAAAGCGAATCATTCCTACTATAATGAGAGTATTGAAATTATTTTATTAACCAGAAAATTCTTTAAAAGTTTGAAGTTTTTTTTATTTAAAATTATGTCACAATCCCCATAAAACTTCTAGTTCAAACATGATAAAACTAAAAAAATGGCTTCACTAAAAAAAATAATGTTGGAAAGGGAATATCAGATATGCCGTGCTGAATTAATAAGCATATTATATACAATTGCTACTAAAGGCTTAACTAAAAAAACGCCAATGTCTGAGTTATATTGTTGTTCTTTCGTAGGAGCGATATACAATAAAAAATATTAGCAAGCTTAATTGGGAAAACCTGATGCAGTATGTTTTTAAATAATGACTTACATTTTAAATAATTTAGCGCTTTCTTTATTACAAATGTTAAAAAAAAAATGTTTTTCAACCAATGTTCTAACTTATATATATATATATATATATATATATATATATATATATATATATATTGGGAGCATAGTGGCGGAGTGGGATGCCAAAAATATTGGTTTAAATCCTGCTTTTATATTTATAACATTAATATTATATTTTATACAGTCTGTTAGCAGCAGGAGATGAATCATATAGGATCTAGGACCCTCCTGGGGCTCACCCAGCCTTTATAAAGTGGGTATCCAAAATAAAGGGGGGAAATCTAGCGTTGAACGTGATCTAGGACAAATCACCTCCCTGACAACCATGAAACAGAACTGTCTCGACCATCTACTGAACCCCAGACAGTTCAAGGGTTGTGTTAGAGGGTTTTTTTGGGTTTTTTTTTTATATCAATATATTATTGAGATTTTAATTCTATGATTCTAGAAAAAAAATAAAAAAATTTAAATATATATCCTTATAATGTAAATTAAGCAAGATGTAGCTTTTAAAATTAAATAACTCCTGGTTTTTAAATGGGAGAAAAGGTCAAGCGATTTAAAAAAAAAAAAACTTCACTAGAACAGTTAACTGCAACCTTTAACTACGTAAATTTACTTAATTAAGTATCAGGTAAGAAATGAAGCAGAGTGCTTAATCAAGCATTAATTTGCCTCTAATTCGTTGCCCTTCTCGAGTTTGTAATTAAAAACATGTCTAAGGTTTCCTACTCTATTTTGATTCGTCTATTACGACTTATTGACGACAATTCGAGTTCGGGCCAATGATACTGATCTGGATATATAACATATAAATATATTACTAATAATAAATTATAACCCTTTAAATGTAATAATCAATGGAATAATAAACGACAGGGTTTAGGTGTTTTTACATTATTAAATAATAAAGAACTTATTTACATGTATTTCTCAACTGAATTTGGACACTGCAAGTGTTTCTAGTTTTTTATAATATTGTTTATAATAATGAAAAACCTATGATGATTTACAATATTTGAAAATATATATAATTTTTTTTAATATTCAAAGATGTGATATTTTATTAAAACTAATAAATTAAGAGAAAATGCCATTTAGAAGTGTAAAATATTGCCTTAGTATACTTCATATATATATTTTTTTTTTTTTAATTTATTTATTGATATTTACAACTGTATAAAAAAAAAATACAACAAGTAAATGGACTAAGCGATACATAATGACATGTGAAAATGACAAGTAGAGAAACTACCCACTGGTAGTACTCAAATCACAAGTTCAACTAAGAAGTCACGGGGCCATCTTCTTTTCAGACGCCTCGGAGGATTATCGGGAATTAAAGAGGAAGCTAGAGGGTTTGAGTGGAAATGAAGTTTGTTATGAAAGAATAGATACCG
The DNA here is from genome assembly GCA_964056705.1 of Troilus luridus. Lineage (NCBI taxonomy): Eukaryota > Metazoa > Arthropoda > Insecta > Hemiptera > Pentatomidae > Troilus > Troilus luridus. Next base: position 43,033,376 of record OZ057417.1, on the reverse strand, counting down.
GGATCGGGCCAAATCAGCAACAAATGGGACATTAAGGCCGTTATGGATGATTTTATTCTTAACAAAATAAGGAGCATTAAGGATTTTACGAAGGATTTTGGATTGTAGGGATTGGATACGAGAGGAATTCGATGGCTTAGTGGAGCCCCAAAGCTCTACTCCGTAGGTCCAAATAGGTCGTATGATGGTCATGTAGATGAGTCTTTTGTAATTAATTGGGAGCTTAGAGCGTTTGTCTAGTAAGTGTTGAAGTAGCCTGAAACGTCGAGCGGTTTCTTGTCTTTTCGGTCTCGTATGCATATATTTTTAAAAATTAAGAAGTTTTGTGGCTATAAATTTAATTTTAAACAAAAGTAGTCGGATCCATCATTTTACCATTTTTCTAAATTATTAAGTTAAAACTGGTCAATTAAGGCCTAAAGACCTTCTAAGCTCATGATCGAGGGTTCGCAGCACGGCAGTTGGCCTTAGGATTTATAAAACGGAGTAAAAAATCTTTAATTATGTCCTTCAGAGGGGGCATAAAATGATTCCGAACATGTTCGGTGCCAGGCACCTATCCTAATAATACCTAAATATAATACTAATAATAAATATAAATTATAATGCTACACTTAGCATCGTCCGATTAGCCACAGCAGCATAATGTGACGTTAAATGAATAAAAACCAATGCATTAGTTATTTTTTGTTTAATATATGGATTTATTGAAAACGCTACTTGAAGTTCATTTTGTATTATACTCATCCTTTTCAAATCCCATTAGATCGATAAGCATGAAGCTTGTGTCCGGATTTTGAAGCAACGGATACTTAAGTCAATTAAATCCGAGTGGCGTGTGGTTATGCCTCCATTGGCAGCCATTTTGAACGTTTGGTTAGAAACACGACCGACTTCAATCAGCAACATTGGGGATGGATTTGAATCTTTGTCAGACCTATAATAATTAATTTGTCTGAATTTGTCAATGGCAGATAATTAATCTGTCTAGTTAGGCATTAACTACTGGAAAATTAACAATAATCATTAATAGTTGCAACGTATTGAATATAACGCATTTTCACAAAAGTTGTCATTAACAATAACATAATAACTTTTGTCAACATAAGTACACCAGGTTTTTCCTCCCAATTAAGGGTACCCATTTTATAAAGGCTAATCGATCCACAGGAGGGTCTGTAGATCCCATATGGTCCATACATAGATGTAAATACATTACATAATTTATCTGCAATACCCGAGTTTGGAATTCGGACCTTCAGCCTAGGAACTGAGCACCCTAAGCACTTAGTTACCCCGCTCCATTTTTACACTAGAGCGTCAAATAGCAATAAAATCATTTAAATTGTAATAATTTAGAATTAAAGGTGTTATAAACTAATAACACATTAACTACTGATTCAATTATTCATAAAGAAATTTAAGATTATTACAAAAGAAATATGACTATTTATTAAAACAAATAATAACGCAACAAACCGGGACATAGGTGACAACTTCACTCATCCCGCTGTTAATTGAGTTTTCCAATTAAATAAAATAGGCCGTAAATTAGATGAAAATAAAATGACACGTAATTGGAATGAAATGTGTTTTGGAAAGGTTTCGAATACCCGTGGTAAAGGGATAGCTACATTTAATTTGTAAAGGGTCGAAAGCAATTTTCAAAGGGTCTACATTTGATTTGCAAAAGGTAGAGCTTAATTTCAATGTACTCAAATTAACATTTAAATGTTTATATTAATTCCTCTTAAAAAATTAAAATTGAAACTTCATTATTATGATTTAAGCTAGAATTTTCATATTGCTTTAGCAGATAGATTATTTTATTTGTTAACAGCCACGTATGAACGCTGTGGGATCCACGGACCCCAATATAAATTGGCTACCCTTGAAAAGAATAACACTTTAGCATTGTAACGAAAATTCAACCCTGAACACAAAAGATTCTATGGATATGGTTCATGATCAAACGATGTCTGCCAGTTTTCAAAAAATGTTTAAAAAATACAAATACATGTTTCGATTATGTATTATAATTTAATAATAAAGGAACTTTGGACTTACGGAGTGGAGCTTTGAAGCTCCACTAAGCTATCGAATTCCTCTCGTATCCAATCCTTACAATCCAAAATCCTTAATGCTCCTTACTTTGTTACGAATAAAGTCATCCATAATGATCTCAATGTCTCATTTTTTGCTTATTTTGCCCGGACCCGATAACAGTCTTTTCATTATAAACATTATTCCCACTCAAACCCACTAGTTTCAAACCTAGCTACCTCTTCAATTCCTGATAATCCTCCGAGGCGTCTGAAAAGAAGATGGCCTCGTGAAGTTCTAAGTTGAATTTATTATTTAAGTACTGCCGCTGGGTAGTTTCTCAGCTTGTCTTTATCCATGTCGTTATGTACCATTCCTGCCCATTTACTTGTAACATTATAAAAATACAAGAAATTTTATAAATTATTAAAAGAAAAATTATTAGATTTGGCATTGAATAAGACCAATATCAGCGCGAAAGATGATACATACGATCTATCTTAAATTGAAGACGATCACATGCCTAGTGGATGTTCAATTTCAAATATAGGATATCAAATAAATGCTTAGTAAATTTATTTTTTACTTTACTAAAATATGAAAATAATATTTCATAAACGAAAAAAACCATTTGAAGTAGAAAAATAAAAGAAACTAACTTCATTATTTTTTACCCTTGATTACTATTTAATTTCTGATTAAATTTTGCTCGAATAAGGTTCAGAAATGTTATTATTGTACGTCATGTACATTATACATACTTCCACTTCCTGAAGTCCACATACAGGTAAATGAAAGTAAACATTATTGTTACAGATTGTTTTAAATTAAAATGGAAATTTTTATTATCTTACTGAATATAGATTTTTCCAGCGCGTTAAACTAATGAGTTTTTGGTTATTCTCACATTAAACTACTTTATATGCTGTATATGATTTTTCAATACATTTATACTTGTACATCAATGTTAATTAATTGTTTAAAAATTAATTTTCATAATTATAATTGTAATAATCAATTATAATATATCTGTATATGCTTATAGTAAACCGTTTAATTAACCACTAATAAGTATGCTATATACTTGAGTACTTGATATACGATATAGTTTAGTACATTATTGAAAAATAATAATTATTATATTGTTTACAATAAAAATATTTCCCGTGACAACGGATGTACAAAAAAATACTAAGTAAATCCCTAAAACGATTATAGCAGTTTTTCAAAAAAGTGTTACATGTGTGCAGGAAAACCGAGCGAAGAAACATTTCTTTCTGCTAATGATCTAGCACGAAACACATTTACTGGTCTTTCAACATTAAGCTTCCATTTTTTTTTCTTTTTATCAAACGAAGAATGTTTTTACTCTAAAAATAAATACAAAAACGTTCTATTCCTACACAAACTTTATACTAACCACCAATAGACATAAAAAACATAAAAATATAGACATAAAAAACTGTACCACAACAACCCATAGAGGGTCTTAAGTTGTTCTTTATTTTTCCGTATCCCCTTGGAAGTGAAAATCCTCTGAAACCAACTTAAAATCTAACATGCAATTAGTTAAACAATAATATATACAACTCTTGTCCTCCACCGGGTGCATTTTAAGACGGGGTAGAGATCTGAACTGGATGAAGGTTATTGGATAAACAGGAATCTGGCAGAGACTGAACTGTTTCAAACACAACGGTTGTGGAGGTAGGTGGTTTGTCCGAGATCACGCTCAGAACACGTTATTAAGGCCGGGTAAGGCCCATGAGGGTATGTAGATCCCACAGGGTTCATCCGTGGCTAACAGCCACCCACCTATTTGGCACAGCCGGATTTGAACCCGGATAAAAAAAAAACAGCTTAACAAAATCATTTGGCAATAATTAAAAATAAAAATGTATACTGAGCTATCCAGCTTCCTACAACATTAAAAAAATATTTTTTTGTTTCATGAAAGGATTAACAAATAAATTGAAGACTTATATATCAGGACTGTGGAGGAAAAAAATTCCTGAAAAAATGAAGACTTCCAGACTGATACGAAAATTTAATTTTCCTGAATTGACGTCTTATTCAAGCCCTCAGAATACACGTATCTCATTGGGCTGTTCTTGAGTATTAAAGAAATCGGAAAAGACAGTTAGAAAAGAGATTGGAAAATCAGAAAATTTCAAAAAAGGTCTAACAGACAAAACAAGTAGAAAAGCTTGGATACTCGAACGTCTTTCATTACTTTTGACTTTTTATTTTCTACGGATCTTTGAGTAAGCCTCAATATTGAATAGATATTTCAGGTTATACTCGTACACAAAAGAGGAATAGGAACTCAATTGCTTTAATCAAGACGCCCCATTCATGAATTTATTTCTATGAACTTTTTTATCTCTTATCTTTAATTCAATTTTGAAATCAATAGATTTCTCTTAAAGGGAGCACTCGAACCCGATAGCAGATCTTCATAAAAAGAAACGAAATCAATAAAAAGTCTCTGGATATTGTTTTATTGCGTGAAAGGAAGTACTTATGTTTAATTACGAAAACCTTTTCACTTAACTATTATTTTATTGTCATAATAAAATACAGAGTTCTAAGAACCGGATTCCCATTAATTGTATCGACTTAAAAATAAACCTGAATAAATTCCTCTAAATGAATGTAATTTAAATTAAAAAAGAGGATTTCCGTGAAGTACGTTAGAAAAAACGAACTGTAATAAAATTCAAAATAGTGTAGTAAGAAATAAATATATGTGATTTTTTGTATTTATATAAAACAAAAACACCGTATCACTATAAGCTATAACAGCAAAGGTTAGAGACAGTTTCTAGGACAACGGTTGTACAAGGAGGTAATTTGACCACGCTAAACAACCAGCTTTTTCCCTCAATTAAGTGCACATACTTAATAGAGGCTATTTGAGCCCTTGAGAGTCTGTAGATCCCACAGGGTCAGCTAGGAAACTTTGTGAAAGATATTTTAAGCACGCAAAACAATTGTAGTTTTTTTTTTTTTTTTTTTAATTTTACTACACGTATAGCTTATAAATTTGACCTGATTTTAGAATTACATTATGTTAGACTCTGAATTTAGATTAAAGCTAAGTAAAGTAACGTAAAAAACAGTTTAAAACAACCATTAATTACGATTAACTTGAATCTATACGAGAGGAAAATATGACTTTAATGATAGATTTAATTAGGAAATAATAATGAAATTAAATTTTAAAAATATGTATTGCTATATGCCCTTACAAGTAATTTGGTTCAATAGATGAATTTTATGCTATTAAATTCGAAAACCAATAATTTGGACATACAGTGCAAAAATGCAATGTTATGCAACAACAATACAAAAATATTGAGTTCAATTCAGAAAGGACAAAACGTACAATATTAAATTTTAATAAATTATTCCATAAATCTTGAATCACATTAATTTTAGCTTTAAAAGATTTTACACGCAACGAAATAAAATATGTAGTAATATCAAAATCTGATCTCATTTTAAGAATTCGTAATTTTCGAAAAGAAATAACGAAAAATGGATTCAAGAATAGTTTTAAAGAGCCAAGTCGCAAAATTATTATTTACTAATCTCATTCAGATATTGTTATTAATAAAAAAAATAAATAAATAAAAGTCTAAAGACTGCTACGATTAAATAACTCGCGAATAGTAACAGATTATTATCTCAAATTTACACAACACGTGCTACTGATAGAATCATAAATTTCAAAAATAAAATCAGTTATGTTCCTAGTTTTGATACAAATGTGTTGAAAGTTTATGATTGAAATCTAAATTTTCTTTGATGTTACAGGCAAAAAAGAGTTTCGGATCAGCGTCTTGCAGAGCTTGAAACATTAGTTGCATTGTCCAACATGAAAGGGAACATCAAGACTATACCGTACGGATATGGCAGCGTCGACCCATACAAAGCGTAAGTATTTTAATTACTTTAATATATTAATAATAATAAGGCTTAGCGAACCCGAAGGCTCGATGCCGATACAATCAATCTCTGCTTACAAAATGTCAACGGACCACTACCCAAAACTAAATCCGCCAGATCACTCTTAACGCAATCTTCCCAACTACACCTTGGTGTACCCCTCAGACGCTTACCAGTCGGCACAGCGCTTATTAACATACTTCAATATATTATACCATAAAAATATGATTATGATTTTATTATTAGTAAATATTTGCATAATTTAGATGGTATCTTTGGAGTACTAGTACCGAAAAAAAGGTAAAAGTGTATCATTTGCAAATTTTCAATACTCCAAATCTAAAGATTTACTCATACAGAAGGATATGGCCCGATTGTTGGTCAAAAAATAAATTCTTAAATAGTCAATTTTTCCACTAATATCATAACAAGTATTTTATGTATCTTTTGAGCTTTTGTTCTTCCATATTAATAAAATATAATATGCTTTCTACTAATGTGGTTAACAAGAATTGATTCAAGATGATCATATATATGGATCATTCTACATAATAAAACGACACCTCCAAACTTAACGAGCGACATAAAACAGGCTTGTAAGGATCTGCTTAAAATTCCTCATGAATTAGATTTTACAACATGGTTAAATATAGTGATACCAAAAAAAAACTGTATCAATACAACCCATGGAGTGTCTTGAATTTCCTACTTGGTAAAGACTATACAGTTCCAAGGGCAACCGTTAATGTTTGAGATTATACTCAACCGCCAGCGGTTTCTCCCGATTTAGGGTGCCCAATTTATAGAGGCTGGGTAAGCCCCTGGTGGCTCTGTAGATCCCACAGGGTTTATTAAGGGTGTTAACAGAATAAACAATTTATCTTCCACAGCTGGATTTGAACCCGCCACCTTCAGCACAACAACTCAGCGCATTACATACTGAGCTACCCTGATCCCAGAAGAGTTGAGGAAAGCTAAATATAAATGCATTTCCTCCCTTAATCCCCAAGGAAAAGTTTAAAATCCTTTCAACCAGTACATTCAAATCTCTGATAGCTTTATTAAAATAATAACTTATTATTGCTGTTAATTTTATAAATCATATCATATACTGATTAATATTCACTGAAAACTGAATTTGTTTTCATATTCAGTAATTAAAAAATTAATAAGGTATTATGATTACAATACTTTATTTACTTCCCGAATATCGATACAACTAATTTCTTCGATAATTATTTATACGATTATTTTGGCTAGGAAAATTCATTGAATATTAATTAAATAATATTCAGTAATCAAATGTTAGTTTATTGTAATTAATAATATTCTATGTTGTTTTTTTACCCACATTTTTGCCATGTGTAATTTTCTAAAAATTAATAAGGTAATATGATTGCAATACTTTTACTTTCTGAATATCAATACAAATAATTACTTTGATAATTATTTATATGATCATTTTAGGCTAGGAAAAACCATTGTATAATTATGATAAAAATATATTATAAATAAAATTCTCTACTTCATTTTTTTAAATTATTAATAATATGATATTACAGTGGGAGGAAAAGGAGGTCATCAGGAGCTCTTCTCGACAGACTCATCGAGAGCATAGCCCATGAACACGAGGATGACAATAGCATAGGGCAAGAGAGACCTGTCATACAATGGCCTCCATACTTCTGGGCTGCAAATGATCAGCCTGTAAGTATTAATATATAATTATATAATAAAATATAATTGGTATTATAATAATATTCTATTATTTAGGATAGGTTGAGGGTAACACCAATTAGATCTAAAAATATCATCAATTAGGCAGGTATCGTACAAGCTGCAAAGTTATTAATATATACTATCGTTCACATAATAATAATATTCATTTAAATTACAACTAATGAACGATTGAATTATAAAGAAGTTATTATTCCTCATTAATATTTATTTAAAAATTGCTCCAATGTCAGGTATTCATTAAACATCTCCATCCTAAGTATATCCAGATAAGCAAAATTTAGGACTCCAGTAGCATTGCCCGGTTAGCCATAGCAGCATAAAGTGATATTAAATAAATAAACAAATAAAACTGCTTCAGTAATTCGAAGTACCGTCATATCAACTGGGCCATACTGCAATCCAACATCTATTGTTTATAAAACACTAATTTTTTATATAAAAATTGAGATTTCATTATTCTTTAATCCAAGATTAGACATATCTAACATCTATTCTTGCTAAAAGGTACTAATTAGAATAATATTTGTGTAAAAAAATATATATATATGATAACTGTAATGTCATGCTATGAAAGAATCAACAAAATCAATATTTTTTCTTCTAAAAATTTATAAAAAAGGTTTGATGTCCTTATAGTATAGAACAATTCACATAAAAAAAAACAAAAAACAAATATTAAAAATGAAAAAAAAACCTGCACCACTACAACCCATGAAGAGCAGACTCTTCCCCCAGAGGGTTCAGTAAATGGTAGAGACTGTACTGTTTCATGGAGAATGGTTCTGCAAGGAGGTGACTTGTCCTAGGTCACGCTCAACTGTCAGATTTCACCCCCTTATTTTGGGTACCCTATTTTTATAATATTTTATAGAGGCTGGGTAGGCCCCAGGATATATGATCCATCTACCGCTGCAAGCAGACTAAATAAAAAATGGCCTGCAGCGGGATTCGAACCAGGATTTCCGGCATGGCGACTCGGTGCTCTACTACTGAGCAACTTTGCTCCCTAATATTAAAAATTAGAAAACCAATATTTTCTTCTATACTTTTAAATTAATAATTTGTTTAAAAACCCTTCTATTGTTAATGCCATAATTCATAACAAAAAGCACTTGGTAACTGAGCTAGTGATTTTATATTTAAAAATATAGTTTCTATATAAAATCATATCAATTATATGACATAAATAAGCTTTTTTATGGTCATATATATTAGATTACAGAATTAAGTGCATCGTTTACTTAGTGTCCTCCTAAATACAAAACAATAATAATAATACTAACAATATAAAATCTAATAATTCTAAACACTCTATGTACAGAGAATAATAATTGTACAGAGACAGGGAATAATAATTATGGAATGTATTATGCTGGAAAATAAGAATATAATATAACAAAACAACTACATTTCTATAAGTGATTTGTCTATGATTTTAAATGATTAAAAAGTTAATTCATTAATTTTTTGTTGTTGTAGGAATGAAGTTTTTGCCCTTCACCAGCTCAAGACCTGATTCCAGTATCAATATCCAAGTATTATAAATGTTAATTGATAATAATTTAATACCCAAGTATTATAAACGTTATTACAAACTATTTATGTAAAAGGTTCCTTTCTGTTTTAACGTAAAATATTTTTTTAATATATTTTTTTACTGTTTATTTATTATTATATTGTTTTATTTATTGAATAATTTTAAGACTTTTTTCCTTCTGAAAATAGTATTATGTGAATGGCAAGAATAATCAAATTGATTGGAATAATTTGTTTTTTTTTAGTTTTAAGATACCTACCGTCCACTTTTAGTTATTAATTTTGTCTAATAGTTAAATTCCATGTATATAGCAATGAAAGCCAAATAGTGAAATAAATATGTTTCCTTTAAATCTAAGAATTGTTCTAGTCATTCTATGTATACTTACTATATGTACTTAATAATTATATTTTGTTGTGGCGTTTTTGTTATTTGAAATAAAATATCATTAAGTGTTTTTGCATTAATTGTCCTCTACCTATTTACAAAATAAAAAAATATTAACCCAAGAAAAGTTGAAATATAACATTAATACTATACAATAGTGGAGATGCCACTGATAAGAATAATAGTACGAGTTTACTGTACTATTATACTATGTACTATAGTACGTAGAATCAAACTACGAGTACACATAGTAGTATATTAAGAAGTAGACTTTACCAAAACGTACACTACGGGTCACATAGTAGGCTTCATCGAGAGGTATAGAGTAAGTAATATGTACACAAATCATTACAATCAATCTATCACGTTAACCCAACAAATTCAAACCAAAACTTCATAGGTTACAGTGAAACTTATTTCTTACTTTCCAAGTTTTTATTTGTAGTTTTCTAAATTGTTTTACTGGGTAAAATTGATTCTTCTGCAAGAGGCAACTACACAAACTTTTCTTAAAATGATCCAGTGTTTTCACTGCTTATTTTTTCATTGTGGACGATTCAAGTCTTTGAAGATAAAATAAAAAAACTACAAGCCATAATTTATTTTTAAAACTTTAAACACTTGTAAGGTCTTTAAAAAAACATTAAATCTAAAAAATATTCTGCTTTTGATGGAATATGTAAAATTTCTTTTAAAGTGTATTGCATTCTTTAAAAAAAAATTTTCCTAACGTAACATGGCATGGAATCTAATGGAAACTTGGCTAGAAATTGGTTTTAATTTTTAAAATTCAAAAGGTTTTAGGTTCAAATCTGGCTGTGCCAGATAGAAAATTCAATCTGTTAATAGCCTTGAATGGACACTGTATCACCCAGCCTTTATACAGGGGGTACCCTTCATTGGGGAAAAACCTGGGAGTTGAGTGTGATCTCGGAAAAATAACCTCTCGGCAGAACAGTTGTCCTAGAAACAGTACAGTCTCTACCACGCATTGAGCTCAAGACCCTTGTATTTAAAATAACGACAAACAAATCAACAGTTAATGCAAAGAGACTGAAGATAGCTTATATAAGTATTTAATACAATTTCAAAATAATTATAACTAAGTTACTTGAAATTGATGCCCTTCAATTATATTATGACATAATGCGTAAATAATGAATAAATAAAATGATAAACAATTATGAATTACATGCCACTTTGATAAAGGTATTGGACTAACAACCTTAGAGTAATATAAAAATATTTTTTAGTATCTATTTTATTGGATTTCAGACAATGTAGAGTATGCAACCTCTGAAATTCCAAGGTAAAATAGAATATATCATCGCCTAAATGATACATAAACGTATCTACAAAATCACCATTTTTTAGAAATAAATGAAATAGTGTTTTATTATTAAACAAACGATAATGAAAACACAAATTTATTATTAATTGAATTGAAAACACAGATATATTAAACAAAAAATAATGAAAACACCAATCTTATATTCAGTCAATGTAATCATAGGCTCATGTGACTCTAAAATAGAACATGGAGAATAGTGTTACATACCACACGAATCTCAAATACGTCAATTTTGTAGATCCTTTTTTTGGCACTAAGGCACAATAGGAATGCATATTTTAATAGGAATGAAATCATTAAATAAATGGTTGATGGTATAACTATTAAAAAATGTTCAACACATACTTAATGTGCAGTCTTCAATATCCTTTTTCTCAGAGAATTTCAGTACATATATTGATCACATCCCATAATAATTCCAAACAGTTTCTTGCCTGTTTTTCCTGTGTGATTTCCTGTAGTTCGGCAACTGAAACGAATTAGCAGCTTTATCGTACAAAATTAGAGTATTTCTTTATGTGAATGAATATGTGCTAAACCAAGATAACATAATTGCTCATCTTCAATGTTTTAACTTTTTGTAACCCTTTCTTTTTTCTTGAGTATCTAATCCACAGGTTATCGCTTTGAGTTGAGTTACAACAAGTTTTAACTGCTTATTCGTTTCATTTATTTCGATATTGGTAGTCATTTTATCAAGAATTAAATTTTTCAACTGACATTTTGAAGTATAGGTGATATATGTTTGTTGAAGTACTCATTTCTAGATGAGATGAATACCAAAGTATATACATTTCCCATAGTTGTTTTGGAAAGACAAAGCTCTTTCCCTTTCATTATAAATCTCATTCATTTAATATTAAATTAAAATTAAATAAAAATAATAAATAGGATGCAAGAGGAAAAATCCTAAAAATCAAAGGCTTAAGTCTCTAAAATACTGGAAAAACAAACCAGTCAATGTTTCGCTAATTCCGGCATCATGTAGACACACACCAAAAGAAAATGACTTCAAAGAAGAATTGGCGAAATGTTGACTGGTAGGACTTAAGGCTTTTCCTTTTGGGATTTTTCATATTGAATCCTATTTATTATTTATGGCTCTTTATGAGTTTTTGATCAAATGTGTTTTTATTAAAAAGAATAAGTTAATATATTTGCAAACTTGTATACTCAGTTGCAAAGTAAAGTAATGCTTGGAATCCACAGACTAAAGTTTATTCTATTCCGTACGATTGCATTTTATGAATTCCAGATAAATTGAGCTCTGAAAAACTCTTTTTTTTAATAGTTGAATTACCAATAAAAAATTAAACATAACGAATAAAATGGATTAATGAATAAATTATTGAAGAGTAACAAAAATGCCTCTATTTATTTTTTAGTTTAGGTATCAGTTCTGCAGATTGTAGTTTCGAATTAAGTCCCACTAAGTATTAACTTTTTATTTGTTTCTTTTTTAATATAATTTAATAATCATGACTTTTAGAATGGAAAAAATAATGCAATTATGGAAAATGTGTATATTTCAGTGATCATTTCTAGATGAAAAACGTTTCAACTAACATTTATCATCATCTATACTTCGAAATGTTTATTTCTTGATGAAATGATTACCGAAATATACACATTTCCCATAATTACATTCTCCTTTCCATACTGGAGCTCAAAATAATTCGTAATGTTGGAGAACATTAAACGAATAAACAGTTAAAACTTGTACCTCAACTCGAAACGACAATCTGCGGAACTGATACCTTTTGTATAATAGTTTCTTTTTTTGTTATTTTTGATAAATAAAACTCTTTTATTTACTATAGCGAGTTACTTCATTAAATAATAAAATTAAGAATAAGATAATATATTGGCAAACTTAACTCTTATTCCATATCCGAAGAAAATTAATGTTCGTAATTCACAGAATAAAGTTTATTCTCCTTCATATGATGGCATCTCATGAATTCCAGATGAATTGAGCTCTAAAAAATATTGTATTTTAAAATAATTAAACTACTAATATAATTGAACAAAATAAATACAATGTATGATATGGTAATTATTCTGCAGGTTGTCGTTTTGAATTGAGGCACAGCAAGTTTTAACTTTCATTTGTTTCCCTTTAAATATTTTCCAAAATTACAAGTTATCATGAGCTTTAGTATGGATAACAAAATTTAATCATGAGAATTGCATATACTTCAGTAATCATTACATCTAGATATAAACGTTTCAACAAACATATATCATCTATACTTTGAAACGTCAGTTAAAACTTTTATTTCTTGATGAAATGATTACCGAAATATACTCATTACCCATAATTACATTCGCTTTTCCATACTAAAGCTCACGATAACTTGTATTTTTGAAAAATATTAAAAATGATATGAATAAAGAGTAAAAACTTGCTGTAACTCTACTCAAAGCGACAAAGTATTGATATAAGATAGTAAAGTATAGAATTAATAAAAATGTCTCTATTTATTTTAAAATTAAATATTCTGAACAGTGAGTCCAGATCCATTCTTTCTCAAAATTAAAAAAATACATTTACATATATATATAAAGACATAATTATTTCAATGCAATTTCAAAAATAGCATAATTTGACATGAATATATTGGTTATCCAGAATGGAGAGGGTTTACTAAAATTAGATCTCTCCATGAGAAGACATCTTGGCTACACTACTCCAACAGAAAATTCTTTAGGTGAAATAAAAATTACATGATTAGTATTATTTTTATTCATTCTTAACTTTTAATATTTCAAACATATTAAATAATCAGTCTACTATTAGTTTTAACATTAATACTCACATATCCTTATTTTAAATAATATAATTAATGCATCCTGGATAGTTAACAAGTATTTTTTTCTACATCCACTTAGTGAGAAACCGGAGAGAGGCAAAAAAAGAAAATTGTCCAAGGCGGCAACTTCCGAAAAAAAATTATGTTTATGTTAAACATGTTGAGTTGAAATAAATAAAAATTATGCTGCCGTTCATTTTATCTTGAAAATAATATTTATTTAAAATTATTTTATGACATCAAATTACTGTATTTATCTGTAAAAATGTTTTTAAAAATAATGTTATCATTTTTTTTGCTACTTTGAAGGGGGGGGTTTAGAAATGTAAACCTCCAACGACTTAATGACGTAATAAGGTAAATGGAGTTACCAGCACGGTTTTAACTTTTTCATAACTTCTGTAAGCTAATTACAAGTTAAATTAGTGATTATACAATAATTAATTAATCGTCATCTAATAACAAATAAGCATAACAAAATATACGTGGATAAAATAACCGCATAACTGCACAGTGCCTTATCAAATCATTGCATTTCGTCAATTTATTCTTAGAATTATCGACTATAATTTCTATAATTATAAATTTCAACTGATGATCATGATTTCCATAACGTTATCAAGACTATCATGGCAACAATTTTTACCTTCACGGCGGTTACTGTGAAGAATGATTTGATGTATTATACCGGTTTGGCCTTGTATGTTATTGTTAAATTGTTTAACGTTTGGAAACCCATTATTATACCAAATTAATACTAAGTTTGTGCATCACTTAAATTTCAGTACAGTGCTAATGCTAAAGTTATCTTATCTTTGTTTTTATCAGTTTCAATTTGATTATTGCTATTGAGGAACTTATCAACAAACCGTGTTTTTATAATTAATTAAAATGCACATGACCGATGTTAGAAACCTGAGTCCTACTCTAAGCACTGCATTTGTCCCGGATGTTTGCTATAATTGGGTTAATATAACCGACGACTTCTTCAAAAACATAAAAGAATTACAACTTGGAGAATTACTTCATGATGACTTGTTTGGCTTATTTGAAGCTATGTCAGCCATAGAAATGATGGACCCTAAAATGGATGCTGGAATGCTTTGTAATAGAGGTAATAAAGCTCCTTTAACACTCGCTCAAGCTATTGAGAAAAATATTCTTCAGATAGATGATGTACCATATAGTGATCTGATTGCAATAATCGATACAACTTGGGCTTGTATAGTTTCTTGGCTAGACGGACATTCACTTGTTCAAACTGTATTTACTAATCTATATCTTCATAACCCTCATGTGATTCAAGATAAAGCATTAAAATCTTTCTGCATTGCAGTTTATAAACTGATAGATATCATCAAGGAATTCGTTAGTAGGGGATTGGTTTTCGAAGAAGAAGACTTTCAGCCTATGGGATATGGTTATCGATTGAATCCTGACGTTTCTGAAATAAGAACACTTGGAATGTTGAAGGAAGTCGAAGAAGAATTAAACAAGAAGAGAAGAACAACTTATGTTGATGTTGATACTGACTTTGTTTCTGCCTTGACTGTACGCATAAGATTTACTAGACTGTTGTTACAAGCTTTTATGGGGTTGAGTAAGAAAGATATAAATCCAACTGTTGTATTAGAGAGTACAAAATTGCTTATTACTTGTTCAGACTCGATAGCATTTATCATTACCTCTGTTAGTAAAGGATCCCCTCCAGCTTATATATCAGAAGTTCACGGACCTGTCACAATCGGTTTTGATCCTCTAGTTAATCAAAGACTGCTGCCTCCGACATTTCCTCGTTACACTCATATTAAATCACCAGTTGAATCTTACAGAAGGCTCGATGACTTATTATGTAGACTTCGTCAGATAACTAAAATCGTATCCTACACATCGTTTCATTTGGCATTAGAATTGATGCTTGAAGTTAGTAGCTCGAAGCCTTGTATTGTAACCAGAAGTGTTATGCAATTATTGTATTTGCCTCAATGCAGCAGAGCAGGTGATACTATTAACTGCATTGATGCAATTAGAGATGCAGCCAGAGCTTTCATCTCCCCTCCCGTTCTGATGCCTAGATCTCAGCTTTTGAACAATCCCCAGGTTAAAGACTTTTTGGAGTGTTTCTTAGGGCATTGTGTTAGACCATTTAGCAATTTAATCCAGTTGTGTGGGCACAATCGTGCAAGACAGAGAGATAAACTTGCTCACTTGCTTGAAGATTTCGCTAACTTGCAGGATGAAGCTGAACGCGTTGACGCCTATTTACATAGCTTGTCAAAGAAATGTGAAAATGTTAGGCCGCACCTGGCTTGCTTTGGTACATGGGTCTTATACCATACTCTTCGTGTTATGATAATGTTCTTACTTTCTGGGTTTGAATTAGAATTGTATAGTACGCATGAATATCATTATATTTTTTGGTACTTGTACGAATTTCTTTATGGCTGGCTTGTATCGTCTCTTTCAAGAGCTGACGCTTTTCTCTCAGAACAAGAGATGTTGAATGAACAGAACAAAACAAAGAGGAGATGTAAATCTAAGTTGAAGAAAAAGGCAAGGCCATATGCTAAGGAAATAACAATAAACCAAGCCTTGCAAAATATGTGTGGTGGATACTATAAGGCAATGGTAGGTTTTCGTAAAGATGGAAAATTGGTATTGCCTCATCCTGAATTCGATTGTGAAAAAGTCCGATATGAGCACAGATTTTCACCGTTTATTAATGTTCTGCTGACCCCACCACCTGTTCAATATAGTGAATTCAAGGAAATGACTGATAGTTTAGAACATTCGAACAGCCAGAGCTTATATTTAGCTGGTTGCAAACATTTTCATCAAGCGAGAACACTCTTGGAATCGATACACAATCCTGATCAAGAGATAACTGAATTGATTCGCATCTCGAAAACGAATTTTGTCGTTTTGAAATTACTTGCGACTCATAAACTTGATTCCACCTCTCCATTAGATTTTGATTTTTCTGCACATCACCATTTCCCAATTATGAAGATTTGCTAAGTGTTGATTTGATAGGGTCAATTATCTATTATATGATTATACTTGACAATATGTACATACATAATAAACTGGGTATTAGTGTATATATATTTATGAAGAATCTGATTGTATATATGTTTTAATTTATTACTAAAATGATTAAATATTCAATTTAAAAAAAAGTAGTATATAATTTTTCTAAATTTGAGCAGAAAAACTAATATTTGTGGGTGTACTTTATGTATAAATTAGCCTCGATAGACTTTTTACTGTACTTCATGTTTTGCCTTTTTTCTGCTTACTGTAAATATTTTAATATTCAAGTAATGTAAAGTGTGTATAGGTTTTTTATTTATTGAAATATTTAAATAGCGATTTAATATAATTTGCTTTTAATTAAAAACAATTTGTTTTATTTTTTACGCTATCCCTTTTATCATATATTGAGATGATGAGCAGATTTCTTTTTGTTTTTATTCATTAATAAATGAGTAATTATTTTATGTTTTAGCTATTATTCCGCAGGTTGTCACAAGTTTTAACATTTCCTTCGTTTCCCTTTTGGTATTCTCCAAAAATAAAAGTTATGAGCTTTTGTATGGAGATGAGAATATAATTATGTGGAACGTGTATACTTCAGTAATCATTTCATCTAGAATTGAACATATATCATCTATACTTCAAAATGTTAGTTGAAACTTTTGGTTCTTAATGAAATGATTGCCGAAATATACTCATTATCCATAATTACATTCTCTTTTCCATACCAAACCATAAAAATGAAACTAAAACAGTTAAAACTTGTAACTCAACTCAAGCTGTAACCTGCGGAACAGATACCTATGTTTTTAATATTCTTGCTATTCTATTGCTGTTAAGTGAAAAAAAACAACTTTTGTGTATGACTAGATTCATATTTTACAATCTCCAAGAGTAATTCTTTCATGAAAGTAGTATATGAAAAATAATAGATCATTCAATTATGTATCATCAATTGGCATTTTGATGCAGTTCTCTACTCAATGATTGGGTGCACTCATTCTCTCCAGTATTATTTTGTCCCTGTTCTCATAAGTCATGATGTGAAGCTTATCGCTATTACAATAAATAAATTAATAAGAACCATACTTAGATGACTTTTTAAAATCTTTTACTGTTTAAAAGTAATTGGAAACAAAAGTTTAGGCGGGCAAATCACAGAGCCGAAGTTTTTCTTTTATTGTGTAATTTACTTAAATCTTAGGCATCGAAGAGCTGATTTGTTCTAATAACTGACTGGAATATAAAATAAAAACCCCAAAGAGCAAAAGACTAGGAAGTTAGTTCAAGTGAACATAGGATAAGTAGAAGAAAGATTGAGTAAATAACTTTGTGCGTCAGCCCAGAGATAAATTGCCATGTAAAAATTTTGATATTTTGCTGACGAGGATATAAGGAAGATGTTTTGAACCACTCTGTATTGCTTGTTGTGGATAATAATGATAAATCTTCATATTCAAAGATTAATTTATAGTAAATATAATCTTTGTTTGTTTTATTTATTGTCACTTTATCCTGCTAAGGCTAAAAGGATGATTCTGTAGCGGGAGTCCTAAATTTTGCCTATCCAGGTAAAATTAGGATATGGATGAAGGGATGAGTATCTGACATTGGATAGGCATGGGACTTCCATTTTACATACCATCTGAAGGACAGCATATAGAGGTTTTTTTAACCCCTTTAAAAAATCATAAGGCCACCTACCTGACTGTGAACCTGCAATCTTGGGTTTAGTAGATTATCAATTTAATATAATCACCTTTGTAAAAAAGAATAACCTATAGTTACCACTTACAGAAATGTATAAATAGGAAAAAAAACGTATTGACTTTTTTTTTCGATCAGTGCTATTCCTAAAAGGCTTGTGAATTGGGAATATCTTAATGGGAAATGATTTTCAATAGATTAATACAAATGGTACTTATAGGTAAAAATCAAAAGGAAAATAATCATTTATTTTATTATATTTTTTTATTAATTGTTATAATTTTTAAATATTTTATTTTGAAGAGAAAAGATTTGTCCAGGGACCCAGGTCTCCCACATATCCATCGTGGTGTTCTACCAACTGAGCTAGCCTGGCTTGTACCACGGTCTGACGAATTTATTCTCTTTACCGATCCCATATCCCGTGTTTTTGCAATTTCGCGATGTATAAAAGGGGAAAAATGTTCATTGAGCATTACTTTAATTAGGATCTTGTTGACTTACGTCATTATATTATTTATAATTTATTTTATTTTTTTATTAATTGTTATAATTTTATTTTGAAGAGAAAAGATTTGTCCAAGGCCGGGATTTGAACCCGGGTCTCCCACATATCCGTCGGATATCGGAGATCGGTGAAGAGAATGGATTTGTCTGACCGTGGTACGAGCCAGGCTAGCTCAATTGGTAGAGTACCACGACAGATACTTGGGTTTGAAACAAATCTTTTCTCTTCAAAATAAAATATTGGAAAATAATCATGTTAGAGAGGAAACTAGTCGACTGGAAGATTCTGATAAAGGATAGAATTGGTGAGGGGGTGCAGTCAATGATAACACAAAAATAAACATAACTTATTATTTTTTTTTTTTTTAATAGAATCGTTGGCACTATTAAAAAAAATAATTTTTTCTTATTTTTGTGTTAATATTGACTGCAACCCCTGACCAATTCTATCCTTCATGAAAATAATCATACAAACACATTTTACACATTAATATATTTATTTGTATAGTCTTTAACATAACTGGAATTAACCAAATCGGACAAAAGCACGAATAGACCAGCCAGGGCCTTTATCTCTAATAAAGTATATATATAAAAATATACCAATTTAATTACATGTGTGTATATCAGTATATATATAATTTATGCGTTTGACATAAAAATTCTTTATTTCTTGTCCGGACCTAAGAATATGTCTTCTAAATATTAATTCTAAATACAATAAAACATTTTATATTACTCTTCCTACCTATCACAGACATAAAACACAACACCTATGAAGTTGAGTGTTGTTGGGGTAACATTTGGCTTAGCTCACTTGCCTTAGAAGTACAATAAAACAAAAAATAATAATAATATTAATAATAATAACACTTTTGATATCACTTCAAAAGTCATAATAAAATTTTAAAACATAGTCAGAGTTAAAATATTGTTGTCAGTAGGACGATCTTCTTATAAATGGTTAATTAATTCTTTATACGACATCCAAAATATATTTCATACATCTAAATTCTATAACAGTTGCCCCAAACTTAATAACAATAAACTCCCGGCAACATACAACCAGGTACGTACCCATGTAAGAAATTACAGCACAAAGAAAATAAATTATTAATTTTTAATAATCGTCAAATTCTTTCTTTAAAGTATAAGACATGCGACTAACAAATTATAAAATCTATGCGCCTGCTTGATAAAAAAAAAAAAAAGTTTAGTAATTCATCACCTATACATAAAATATATTTATCATTTACATATATATTTATACTTATAACATTCAGTAATATAACATAATCTTATTGTATAATAAAAATAAAATATATAATAGTCCACTACATATTTATATATATATATATATATATATATATATATATATATATATTATATACATAAAAGATATATGGCAAAACTATAAATGGTAAACGGCCACTGAAACAAGATAGGGCCGAAACCAAGCGCTCTTGTGTCCTGCACAGAGTAAAATTTTCCTTATTAATTTAAGCATAAAATAAGCTATATACTGACAATTTGCTATAGCAGTTAAACCATTAATAATTATTTATTTATTTAGGAATATATCATTAGGGCATGAACCTTGAGTAGATTTCCCAAACTTATAGTTTTTATTTTATACATATTGATGTAAACTTAATAAATTCAAACTTAATGCATTTTTCAACTATAAAAAAAATATAATTGTATTAATGAAAATATTTACAACTAGAACTGTAATCTAAGATGAGAACTACTATTTATTCTACAATACCCATTTTATTATGAATTTCATAACAGGATTAATAAAAGCATTTGCGATGTGTAACACAATATTTAATCTCAATTTACTATCCTACATAACAGTTTGATCGTTAAAGAGCAATCTGCAGCTATCTGGGACGAATTTAGAAAGCACAGCCTATTTTAGAAAGGTCAAAACATTGTAGAAAAAATATATACATATAAAATTAAATAACTAGGCAGCTATCGTAAACAGAGTATCTACTTAATATTTCCTTGTAATATCTCTCAAGTTGTGGATAAGTTTGCACTTAATAATAAACCACAATAAAATGTTTCATCCCTTAAATAAGATTTTTAGCAAATCATGGAACTTAAAAAGTTTTGAGTAGACGAGTACTATAAACAAACAAATCAGTATATAACATAATAGTATATATACCAATAGAACGCTTGGAACATCTGAGACAACAAGGCAGCTTTCATAGCAGGAATATAACTAACAATGAATTCATGTTGTAATTAATACCTCAAATAAATTGTCATTAATATATTTTGGACTCCATCATTAATTAATTAGGGAAGTCATTTGGGGAATTAACTTGAGCTCAAAACACACTTTTACAGTGAAACCTTTCCACAATTGTTAATAAGAGGAAGTAGCAGAATAAATTGAATTCTGTACCCAACTTATTAGATTAAAATAATGTAAAAATATTACAGAGAATTAAATTTCTTTTACAGTGAACTTCAAGAAAGTTATAAATATTTAATTTTAACTTGTTTGAAAGCAGTGATTTATGATTTTGGGAAAGGTTTCACTGTAATACCTGTTACTCTTATGTAAAACTACTGAACTCAACATTTCCAATTTATGATAAGAAAAAATAATAAGTTTACAAAGGCAACATCAGTCTATTACAAATGAATTCTTCAAGCATTTTAGGAATTATTTGTAACCATATAATATACAACGCGTGTTTAAAAAAACAAAATACTTTTTATACAGAAAAAACTGTTAATAAAATTTAAACTAAAAAACATTTTTGATTTTCTTTGCATTTATTTAATTATGTACGTAATGCAGGAAACAACTAGATAAAAAAGTGAAAGGGTGCCTGTATTTTTTGCCTAAAGATAAAACAAAGGTTGACTTCCAGTTACAAAAGAAAATTTAAACCTGGAACTTGTAAAAATATTCAAAAATGTCTTTTAATTTTGCTTCTCAATGGTTAATGAATAACACGATCGGGTGTTGAATAAATTTATCTAACTCTTTCAAGAGCATTATTGAGGTAGGAATTGATAGAGAATAAGTGTTATACTATTTAATTCTTGTTTTTATACTTAAATTTACTACAAATATGTATTGGTGGTTTTTATTCAATTGTATTTGTCACTATAAGCACACTATTGAATCCCTGAACAAATAACTATTAAACCTTATTATGGTCCCTAAAAAGCTAAGTGATTTTGCTGATTCATGCCCCACTACAATAACAAATTATAAAAAGTGTAAAAAACTTCAAGTTCTTCTTGGCACCTATATCACAATGTTAATATATAATATTTTTTACAATTATTTCATTGTCTATTACAACACATATATTAGTATATATTTAACACTCCATGAATCGAGAAACGAAATATCAATGAAGTTTATCACCGATTAATGCAATTGTTAAAGAATTCACCGTCAGTAAAATTTAAAAAATGATCGAATGAATTGAAGAAATAAATCCAGATATTTTGTGAGTCCTTAAAATACTTATAATGTTGTGATGCATCAATTGTAATAACAAGAACACATTTTTAGCCTAAGTTCCGTCCAGAATTTTTATGGCGATCTGCAGAATAGCTGGTCTGGTCAATGGAAAAGAAAAAAATTCTAGCATCTTTACACTGGCACTGGAAAATCTGATTTGAGATATATCCAAAAAAATAAAATTCATATTTCTATAAATATTTATTTTGAGTTATAATGCTTTAATTAATAAACTCGATCCAACCAAAAAATTCCATTTTTTAACCCTTATCACTCCAACTAGCAGAGTAAAGGCAGAATTCGCAAGGTTAGGATTGTTGCATTTGGTTCATTGAAAGACAGCATATAGCACAAATCGTATCATTGGAAATATCTGTCATCAAATAAAATATCTCATATTATTAATTTTATCATTTTTATGACAACAGGAGTGTTGTACCACTCTGAAAAATTCTTGGAGTGATAAGGATTAGAAATAAAGAATTTAATGACAAATAACTCAAGTTAAATTTTTTTTTAACTAGATAGAACAGCTGTATTCGATAATGTTCTTGTATTCAATTATGTAACACGGTCCTAATGTTCAAAATCTAACGATAAAGAGCAGAAATTTAGCACAATTAACTAAAGCACTTAACAATTTGACTTTATTACTGCAAAACGATTCAGGAACAAAATAAAAGAGATCAGAACCTGAAATAAAATTAGTAATAAAAAAAAATTGAATTTCCCAAATTTAAGTTACGAAAGATGTCCATGTGCATATAGTCAGAAAATACTTAATTTTTTTTCTGAACATTAAACAAAAATTTAGAATAATTAACTTCAGCACTTAATAATTTGAATTTATTACTGCAAAACGATTCAGGAACAAAATAAAAGAGATCAGAACCTGAAATAAAATTAGTAATGAAAAAAAAATTGAATTTCCCACATTTAAGTTATGACAGATGTCCTAGTATAGGTATGCATATTTAAATTTACAATACTACTAATATATCACATCTTGAGAAAATATTTTTTAGAGTAACGATTAACTAATTCACTTTTTTCTCTAAAACATTCACTCTGTAACGCATAATTATAAAATCCAATTATACAACAGAATGTGTTGCCAGACTGATCAGTTGAAAAAAATAAGTTTCATACGATTAAAATAAATCAGACTAACCCAATTACTGAAGATATCGTTTGTAAGATAATTAATTAAACTGATACCTTGAAGTAGTGTATAATTAATGTATAAACATAAAATAAACTGAGTATTATAAACGTCTTAAGCTAAAAGTGGAAATGAAGTTTTATCGGAGCACATAAATAATATACCTTAAATTTCAAATCATTTATACTAATGATAAAAGCGATTTGAGATACTGATCCATTGGAAAATAGTTTAAAATCTTAG
The DNA here is from genome assembly GCA_964056705.1 of Troilus luridus. Classification (NCBI taxonomy): domain Eukaryota; kingdom Metazoa; phylum Arthropoda; class Insecta; order Hemiptera; family Pentatomidae; genus Troilus; species Troilus luridus. The sequence continues at coordinate 43,009,397 of OZ057417.1, read as the reverse complement.
TTAAAAAAGAGGATATGTCTTATTTCAAAATGTAATAAAAAAAATATATCAAAAAGGAATGACCAACTCAAAATAAAATAAACCTTTACAACTTCAAAGATAAATGAGTGAAAATATTAAGGATTTATTGTAAAAATAAATGATAGTTATTCTGAAAAAGTGAATTACTGTAATGTTAACTATAGAAAAATAACTAGTAACTCATATTTTTCATAATATAAGATATTTATTCACCAGGTCGGCTACACTTATGCTGCTAAGAAAGATGTTTAGTGAGTATTCTCTTTTTAATCTCTATTTCGAAACAATTTTTCTTTACATAACTGATGTTTATATTAGGATAGAACACACATCCATTTGATTTTCGAATGCTTTTGTAACAAAAAGGAAGCATTAATTAATTAAATGAAAAATGTCTATCAATCACTGATATTCCATTGCAGCAAAGACTGAAAAGAATAATGTTTTAAGGGCACAGGGTTCATAGTGCCTGATGTCATTCGTAAATTTGTTGTCTTATATTAATAAAAAAAATATTAGCTAAACAAAAAGAAAGAAAAAGTTTAACAACCAAATCATTACCAATTAGTTCTTAAATCAATTTGCATAAAATATGATACTTATTAATTGTCATTTCTAAAAACTTGAACATATATTATTGAAATTTGAATCTGTATCTCAAATTTTACAATAAAGATTTATCTTTGATAATAAGTAATTAAATATAACATATTACATCATCTTTAATTTCAGCAGAATACTGTGTAGTGACAAAATAACTTTAACCGAAAATGGTTTCCATTGTTTACTCTCTCTTGTTGCAAGACGAACAATATTTCTAATTTATAAACACTTAACGCTTATAGATGATTAACTGAATTAAAAATCACAATAATCATTCTAAACTAGAAAATAATTATACGTTCGACAACTTCAGATACAAAATTATCAACAGGGACTCCCTCCTCAGCTCGATGTGATTACCTAGAAACAAAATCGACGACTACTAACCCATCTACTCAATTCTAATTCTATTTTGAATGGGTTATTTACTCTCACAATACCTGCATTAATCATTAAGCAGCCAAAAAAGCCGAACTGTAGACGGTTATGATGAAATATAAAGACTTTTTTTTCATGTTGATAAAAAAAATTATAATCCTCTAGTTAGGTTGCATTGTGATTAAACTGAAGCTGTGACTCCCTGTGGAAAGTAAACAACGGCTTCGGGGGTAGCCTAGGGGTGGTGGCCTCGTGAGGTTTGTGGTGCTGGAAATCTTGAGATCGCATTACGCTGCTGTGGCGTGGTAGGGTGCCGCCCAACGAGTGGGAGTGCGAATGTGAGCTTGAGACGGAACTGGTCCTTGAAACACCTATAAAAAAAATAGTGATATATAACTGACTTTCACAGGTACATGTATTTACAAGGGGGTAAAATTACTTAATATAAAATTATTTAAGGGGGTAAAATCTGCTGGTTAAGCATGATCTAGGACAAATCACCTCCCAGGAAAAACATTGTCCATGGAACAGTACAGTCTCTACCATGTACTGAACCCTAGACCCGTTCTTGGGTTGTAGTGGTGCAGGTTTTTTTCATAGGTACTTGTGATTTAGCAGGTCACCTAACCTAATTTAAACCTACATGCTTATCCCATGTAACCTGATCTTAATATTTGTCTCATTTAAGTTATTTGTATTTGATATTACATTGTTTTTGTCCTATTAATTTTGTTATTGTCTATATAAACAGAATAACACTTCGAGAATAGCCGTCCTTGAAAGAAGTAGCTGTGTAATACTTACTAGTAGTTCAGAATAATTTTAAAGATCATATTGTGCGTAAAAGGTCCTCAATGGATTTTGACAAGAAGATGGAGATGTTTTGGTCAAAAGTGTAGGAAAAACATTTCCATGAATGAACGTGACTAGAGGAGTCTATTATTAGCATTTTACAATACATTTTATATACTTCAATTTCTACTAATTAGAATAAGAACGTAGGTATTATCAGTGTTCAGGTTCTTAACAATGAAAAATAACTGTCCATGGTGACCTGCTAAATCATAAGTACCTTTTTATACTCTACAAAACTAAACAATTATCTGTAAATAAATAACAAACAAGATGCTTACACTAAAGAACAGTAAATTAGACGGGTGTATTAAGTTCAGGTTTTAAGCTGCCAGTTTCCAAAAGCTTAAACTGTCCCCTCCTAACAGTGCATATCTATATCACTGTTAAAAAAATTGTGCCACTACAGCTCATAAAAGGTCTCAGGTTCAGTGCATTGTATAACTATTGGTATATGGTATCTACCGTTTCTTAGAAAATGGTTGTGCAGAGAGGTGATTCGTCCGAGATCACACTCGTCCACCAGATTTTCCTCCCAATTAAGGGGAACACTTTGTTGCTATTAACAGATTAAATAATTTATCTGCCAAGGAGCCCAGAATCTTGAGCCCTCTACACAATAAGCTACTCCACTAGCCTCACTACTCTTATGAACAGTAGTCATTTGTAGTTTACCTTTAGTTCATTATCAAATTCTTTCATAGTTTAGATTAGACCATTTTTTATTACTACTGATAACGAAAAATAATCAAATATTTCAAACAGATTAACAAGTGGAGGTTCAAAATTCTAATGGTGGAGTGACCAGTTTAAAACTTTAATTAATGGAAAGTAAATCTGGAAATTTTTTTTTTTTTTTTTTTTTTTTTTTTATTTTTTTTTTTTTTTATTTGTTGGCTAAAGACTTCCTTTGAAGTCCTATATAGCCCGTATTCATATATTTGACACTACCCTAGTTAATTTAACTTTTAAAAATCAATATCGCATTCGTTCAAGAACCGGCATAAGGACTCTAAACTGGAAATATTTTGATTTCTTTGATATGAAATGATGTTCCACTTTTAACGTGTTACCCTTAAAATTGAAATTTCATTCTGCGCAACCAAATATATATGTACGAGCTATTAAATTTTAATTAAGAAGGAAATTTTTAAAGATAATTTTACAGGTATGGAGAAAATGATTGAATCGCTTACCGTGAAGTGACGTTTCAGAAAGATGCCGCCTCGCTCTTGGTGGTAAAGGCGGAGGAGACAATTCCCGAGGAGGTAGACTAGGTGGGGTTGAATCTTGCCTTTTCCTGGCACGAGGAGGAAGCGGTGGAGCGTGTCCCACGACTGACAATCCGCTGTTTGATATGCCACCTGGGCTCTGGCTGCCGGCTATACGAAATAATTAGAGAATGTTGAAATCAATAACATAATATTTTTTAAAATTATGGAAATAAACATACTATAGAAAGTCCTCATACCCTATAATCAAACACACTTATAGGACATCCAAAAGAAAAAGAAGTGGTCAAAATTTTTGTAGTCATAGAAAGCGGTTCAATCCCATTGATTATAATGGGTGAATATGACGAGAAATAAAAAATTAATAATCAATCATTTGGAAGTCTATTAAAAATATGAACTCTTCTATTTCTTTAAAACCTTATCAAATCAATTCCATAAATAAACTAATAAATAACACTTTCTAAAATAGGATCTTCTGAATAATAATGATTATTCTTCTCAATTAAGAGTGTAAAAATATACTTTTTTTAATTTGAATTAATATGTTGTCACAAATTACGGCTATAGTCGTCCAATTTTAAATGAAAACAAATGATAGCAATAACTGTCCTGCACATTTTAAATATTAAAGAAATGAACATTATTAGTACTGATACATTTCTTTGTTGTTTATCCAGTAATATATATATATATATATATATATATATATATATATATATATAAACTATCTATCCTGAAGGAGTGCATGATTATAAATGTACACAACTATTTCTCCCTTTATTTTTCTAATTTCACTTAAAATATTAATTTGTTTTTTATTTGAAAAGAAAAGACATTTCCAGGACTGAGACTCGAACCCGGGTCTTCCAGATCACTAGTCTGGGACTCTACTATTTGAGCTAACCTGGGCCGTAATGAAGCACGCTTCTCTGTCGCGGTCATAGCTTTTCTTTTCACTGATCCCAAGTCCCCGTGTTCTCGCATTTTTGCGAAGTATACGAGGGGAAGAATGTTCTTTGAACATTATTTTAATTTGGATCTAGTTGACTTACGTCATTATAATTATTATAATTTATTTTATTTTATTTGTTACTAATTTTTAAATATTTTTATTTGAAAAGAAAAGACATTTCCAGGACTGAGACTCGAACCCGGGTCTTCCAGATCACTATTCTGGGACTCTACCATTTGAGCTATCCTGGGCCCTAATGAAGCACGCTTCTCGGTCGTGGTCATATCCGATATATACATATATATATCCGTGGTCATATATTCGAGTCCTGGTCCTGGACATGTCTTTTCTTTTCAAATAAAAATATTTAAAAATTAGTAACAAATAAAATAAAATAAATTATTTTTTTTTATTTGACTTCAATTATTTATAATTGGATAATTGTTGGTTAGAAAAAAGAAAAATGAATGATAACCCACTTTTTTTGCAATTGGTATAGCAAGACGTTTATGTATATTCATAATATAATAAGAATTAAAATAAATTCATACTTGGTATCTGAATTTCAGCAAAGACAGAAAAATCTGAAGACGAGCCATGATGGTGCGGTGGTGTTGCAGCAGGGGTTCTTGGTGACTCTTCGGTGTTTTCATGACCGTGGGGTATCATAACTAAAGGTTGGGGTGGGCCGTGTGATCTTGAAAGTGTTCTTGTTTTGATCCCAGGAGATTTTAAATTTAATTCAGGCCATTTTCTAGGCTAATAAAAAAAATATTAATTTTTCTGCATCACAATATTATAATATATCCTAATAATTTATACTGGGCAACAATGAATAGGTATATTGCTAATTTTGTAGTATACTTAGCATTTATATAATTATATATTTAATAACTACATAGGCATTTTATAATAAAAGTAATGTTAAAATGCTAGGTGAAGTAAATACAACAAAGTTAGTGGTATCCTTATTCATTTTTGCGCAGTTTATATTAATGCTTTAATGTAAATATAAGATTGAAATATATTATTTAATCAACAATATTTATTTTAGATTCTCTGAAATATTTCATTAAACACACAAATCAATGTTATATTTTAACAATGATTAAATGATTAATATAATAATAGACCTTTCAATGACTGATTTAATAATGTTAACGAACAAAAACAATTGTAATTCAACTTCTACTTACAAATCTCAGTGGCTGCCGACAATTCCTCGGTTCAATGCTAAGGGATTTATTATAAAGATAGTTACTAATTTCAGCATCTTCCATTCCTTCAAATGGAGAAAGATTTTCAATAAACCGCTGAAAAAAATAAATAAATAAAAAAAATATAAAAATAAAATCTCTGTAAACTAATTAACTTAAAATTAATAGACCGAATGGAGAAATATGTGAATTTTGAAAACTTATGCCTGTTCTAAATATAATAGAAGTAAAAATAATGTGGTTATTGAAATGAACGGGTAAATAATAAGGCTTCATAATGTACTTCCTAAAAAAAGTGAATTATCTCTTAACTGATGATGATGATTAACGCTAGAACTACTAAGATTTACCATATACCTATTTCTACCAACCGGTCAAAATGACCGGCTTGTTTGTTTAATTAAACAGAATAGTAGAATTCAAGAAATAAATCTATAAATTCATAAGATAATTTAATTTTAAATAAAATAAAATATATAAAGTGTGGTGCGTGTTGCAACTTGCAACTATACACGGCAAGCAAGAATAATAAATTGAAATTTTATATATTACATATACACAAATTTACGCACAATAAATTGAAAACATAGAATTTTCGAATTCGGGAATTTCCCGGAATTATAGATGTATAAAAATTCCGGGAATATACAACATGATGATATTGTCATGACTGGTTTGTATATTTAGGTATAACACTTAGATATCCCTGAAAATTAGATGTGTAAGAAGGAAATAATTTATAATTTTATTTTATATTAAAATTAAATAAAAATCATGACATTATCGTAAAATATTGAATAAGACTTAAAGAGGAAATTTTATAAATTAATGATACAACCGGTCATTTTGACCGGTTCGTAGTTCTAGTGTTAAATGGCCAGGATATAGGCCCAAGCAATAGATGGGCGGATTGTATTTTTGCTGATTTTGATTTTGACAGTAATTAGTGGAAGGAGTGTAGGTGGGGAGTGATGCTCTTGACTTAGTATTTTTTCATCCGTTAAGTAATAATAAATACCCAACTATATACAAAATGCTTACCCGAATTCTCTGTTCGACACTAAGACAATAAGGCTGATTTTGATACTGCTGTATTTCACCAGTTATTTCAGCAACTTTTCTTCGTTTGTTGAAGTTGATTAGCTGCGGTTGAGAGGGTAAAGTATCGGGATTGCCTTCTTCTATGTGCAAAATGTTCGTCAAATACATGCCTAAAATGTAAGAAAATTTTGTTTAATATTTTTTTTATCCTTATCATTATGAATAAATAATTACTTCTTCAATCTCATAACAATATAAAATTGTTTACTCAATTTTCGTTGATTTATAAGCAACATCAACCTTTCAGATATTTCATCTCATCATAGTTTTCTAAATTAAAAAAACAAAGAAACAAACAATCAGTGAAGTTTTCATAATGTGCCCAAATCCCTTTAAATCAGTGTCTGCCGTTGCTTCATTATATTGCTCGTGATATTTTTAATACAGTGCCCTCCAAAAGTTAGTTGAAATAAGTCATGATTCATTTTAAAGAAGACTGTCGTCAATAATATCTTTCCAAGCGACTTAAATAACACGGCTTTTATTTCAACTCACTGTGATCTATAATACCCCATAGGAAAGAAAGAGAGATTCTTATCGCTTGCACTGCCCAAATGTAAACAAAGATTTTATAGTCAAAAGTAATCTGCCAAAAGTTAGTTGAATCATATTATGTATATTATTTTCGTGGTTCGGTATGGGACAATTGCATGTGATTGATGGTAAGATGACTGCTTGTGTGTATTGTGATATCTTAAAGAATAATTTTAAAAAATCGACTAGCTCTATGGGATTAAATCAGGATTTTATATTTCAACAAGATAATGATCCTAAACATACAGCTAAAATAACAATGCAATATTTTAAAAAAAAGAAGATTGGATTGGCCGTCTATGTCGTCTGATCTTAATCCCATAGAGCATTTGTGGGATGAAATATACCGTAGGATTTCTACAACTTCAAGACGCAACGTCGCTACACTCAAGAGCGAGATCTTCAATGTATGGTTGAATATGCCTAAACATGTTTTGCAAAAGCTGGTAGAATCGATGCCGCGAAGACTGAGGGCAGTGATTCAGAATCGAGGTGGACATACGAAATACTAAAACAAAAATTATTCTTTAATTACAATTTTTTTTTCTATATTTCAACTAACTTTTGATGATGAAAATTATGAAAATTAATTACATTATTAATGTTTTATTGTAACTATGGTTATTTGAAATTCCAATGACCATGTTTCATAATAATTCAAACGTTGTACTTTCAAATACAATACGAATATTTATAAAGAATTAACTGTATTTACTATACTAGGTTTATTGACTTTTTGTCTTAACATTTCAACTAACTTTTGGAGGGCACTATATGTATTTAAGTTATAGTTAATATTATTAGTAATTAGTTTAATAATATGTTAAGTTGTTTTGAGAATCTTTTAATAGTTCCATGGTAATATAATTTTTTTAAATATTTTATCAATATTCATTTTAATTTGTCATTGTTTATTTTATTTTAAAGAACAATTTCATTTTATGTTGAAATTAAGAATTGTTTTGAACTTAAATATTAAAAAAAAGTTTAGTAACCCTAGTAAGGTCAATGACTGGCCAATTGAAACAGATAATTTTTTTTCATCAATTTTTCAGTTTAGTTTAAACAAATCTTTTTATAGAAAATAAATAAATATGGCATTAGTCGATAGCAATAATAAGTAGAATAATCCCTCTGTTACCAAATAACGTTGTTGTTTTTTTATTCATGTCAATAAATTTCTTGCCTGGTTACAACTGGATAGTTTTACAAATGCAATAACTATGATAAACCTAGTTTCAAGGAAAAAAAAATCAAAATTTTTATAAATAAGAAATATCACTTATTAAATTGAATTATAATTTTGTACGGTAAAATTATATTTCTCCTAATATTCTGGCAAAATAAAATAAAATATTTTGAATAATTATTAGTTGAGCGTATAAATATGGAGAGGAAAATGGTCTGGCCAGTGGGCCAACAAATAATTCCTTAAATAGTGAAATTATAGTAAATAGAAAAATTAATGAATAGTTTCACTAATTATGGCATTGCTTTTTTTAACTCCATTTCCACCATTTCTTCTAAAAAAATGAATAAAAAATTGTTTGAATAAATCAACATAACTGAAATAATATATACAATCGGGACTCCATCATTAATAATGTAACACGAATATTATCAAACTTTTTTTAATAATCAGCTGTTTCTAGGATTTTAGTGTAGTTTGTTTACTTTTTTTTAAATAAATCAAATAATAAGAATAAAGGAGGGAAATTTAACACCTAGCATACAATTTTCTAGTTTTACTTTAGCAACATACTCTAATTTAAAAAAAAAATGTATTACTACAACCCATGAACTGGTCTGGGGTTCAGTACATGGTAGAGACTGTACTGTTTCATGGACAACGGTTCTGCAAGGAGGTGACTTGTCCTACGTCACGCTCAACCGCCAGATTTTTCCCCCTTATATTGGGTACCCTATTCTTAGAATATTTTATAGAGGCTGGGTGAGCCCCAGGAAGGTCCTAGATCCTATATGATCCATCTCCGGCTGCAAACAGACTAAATAAGTCTTGCCCGCAGCGGGATTCGAACTAAGATTTCCGACATACTTTAATATTTTTAATAAATATAATGGTAAAGCTTAACTTAAAAACTAATGATCCAAATATTTAAAATTATATGCCTACCAAAAAAAGGAACACACGGAGGATTTATAGAACGCAACTTCTCCTGATACTTTCTGAAGTGATCATTGCTCAAATCTCTTGCTTCTTCCAGAGATTTGTCCAAACGACCTGATATTTGCTAAAAGAAAAAAAAAATTGAAACTATTTTAATAAAATATAATATTAATAATAAAGAGACAATGATTTTTTCTCAAAGAATACAAGTTCAAAATTAAATTATAAACGACATACAACTTATTAATAATCATAACTTTTCAAGAAATCTAATTTTAAATCATTAATAAATAATTAAAATGAAAACAATTGAGGCAATTACATGGAAAAGGTAGCAAGTCAATGAAAAGGCAGTTTTACATGAGAAACAACAAATATTAAAACAATTAAAAATGAAAGTTTCAATTGGAAAATAGTAACTACCATTTTGATTAAATACTACCTTTTCATGATTTTTTTACCTGAAAAATGATTTTTTTTTTTTTTTTACAAGGTATCTTTTCAATGCCAACCCCTCAATTATTTAACACATGGAGCTGAAGTTTTACATAACATTACTACTTTATTATGTAAAAAGGAATAATAGGTATTTAATATTAAATAAGTATTTATAATATTCAATTTTCTTTCATTCTTAATTATCCATATCATATATTGTATTTTTGCCCCAGTCCTTTGAAAATGAGACAACAGAATGTAATAAGTTATTTTTGTTTTGAAGAGAAAAGATTTGTCCTGCCCAGGATTCGAACCTAGGTCCTCCGCATCTCTAGTGCGGTACTCTACCAACTAAGCTACCAGGGCTCATAACCAGGCCAGACAAACCCATTCTCTTCACCGATCCCACATCCCCAGCACTCGCAATTTTTGCGATGTACATATATTTTGAACATTACTTTAAATTGGGATCTGGTTGACATATGTCAATTTTATATTTTTTATTTTATTGTGATTATTTAAATATTTTTATTTTGAAGAGAAAAGATTTGTCCTGGCCGGGATTCGAAGCCGGCTTTTAAATAATAAGATATTATTTAAAAATTTATTTTGTAAATTAGGGCTCAATTTTTATTAAGGGTCAAACCTTAAATAGCTTTAAAATATATAAATTAAAATAAAAAGTTACACACCGAAAAGGTAAATTTGAGCCTATAAACTGAAGCAGAACCCATTGCAGACACTATGGCAAGAACTCCATTAAAATTGTTCAGTTCTTGGAGCACGATCATAACTTCAATGACTCTCGAAACTATGGCAACCCTTTCTTCAATGTTTTCAGCCTCGACGATATTTTTTTCTATCCATCTCGTGAACTATAGAGTAAACAAAACAGGAAAAAATATAATATCTTTATTTCATTAAAGAAAAAATAATAAATAATTAATTATTATGTTTTTTACTAAACTTTGAAGGTACAACAGCTCAATATTAAAACAACTATATTTAATAAATATCAACCTACATTTGTGGTATGCTTTATCATGCGCAAAAGATTTGGCGATGTCAACTCTTTATCTTTCTTTGTCCAAACGCTACCAACAAGTTCAGAGGGTTTAACGGCACGGTACAAATCAAATTCAAGTAATGTCAACTGTCGAGCAATTTCTACTGGATGGAGCTAAAAATACAGATATAAGGTTTATAATTACTACAGCACTATTGCAAACTATAAGTATAATTTAAAAAAAAGTTATGGCATTACAGTTAAAATGTTCCATTCCTCTTCGGGACACATTATGTACCACTCGATAGGAGGAGGTGAATGGCCAAACGCAAAAGTTCTTTCTCTCAACTGTTCGGTAGTTTCACACTGAAAAACAAAAGAATCAATCAAAACATACAGCAATATAATTTGAAAAAAATCTCTTAATTAGAAAATGAACAAACCCTTCTATGAAGAATCTTCAAAACAGAGTCGACCCATTTCCTCATTGATTTGACATTAACAGAATCTAAAAAATACCTCAGCCTTTCTAATAATGAACGGTCACGCTCAAAATCATAAAAGTGATGATCGACCCAATGACGAAGAACATTCAAAACCCTGAAAAATTGTATTGTGTTACTATTTGGATTTTAATAAATTATTTGTAGACTTATTTGAGAATTCAGAAGATAATAAAGGTTTAAATAAATAATAAAAAAAGTAATTAACATGCAGAAGTGCACAGAGACCTACAGGGATCCATTAATAATTAATTACAAATGAGTGTTATAAATCTTAAAAAAGGATTCTACGATGGAATGATAGTTAATTGTTTTGTTTCAAGAAGAAAACAAATGGTGCTTAGAAAGAGAATACTATAGCTCGAAAAAATGACCAGCGCAGAAGTCTGGCCGGCCTTGCATATGAAAGCCACACTCCCCTCCTACCTGGCTCTCTTCACTCTCCTGATCTCCTCATCTTGTTCTCAAGGCTATACATCTCTTGGGTTATAAGGAAATAAGACAATAACCTCAAGAAGGTTGTTTTGAAAACCAATGATAGGTCGCAAAAAAGTACTAGACAGATGTCCAGGTCCAGGCCGCAATGGCCTTCAGTCAAGTGGGGAACATCACACCTCCCCAGGCTCGCTGCCGATTTTGCAAAAAATATATTTAATTTTTATTTGTAAATCATTGGAATGTATCCAAGTAAAAAGCACCAAAAAAGTACAATTACTTGAATGCAAGAAATACAATAAAATAGAAAATTGTAAAGTTTCAGATTTTTTAACCGCCGTGACTTGACCCAGTGGAATCTGGGGACTCTCCTAGGGCTTACCAAGTCTCTACTAAGTGGGAACCCTTAGATGGGGAAAAATCTAGAGCTAAATTACCCCTTGCACAATCAAGGCCTTAAAAACAGTAGAGTCCCTACCATGTTCTGAAAACAATGCCCATCATATGTTGTAGCTATGCAGGTTATTTATTTGAAACTTTCAGAGCAAAAAGAAACAAACAGTAAAGTAACAAATGAACTGCCAACACTGTATGAATATTATTATATGCTGTTTCCATAGTACAACCAGTTTTAGTTTGTTAATTTTGTTTGCGAAATTCCTCGAGCCTATTCTTGATATATAAATATTTCTTATATAATCATTAAAAATTAAAGATGCTATATCTATCAGTTAATAATTAAATCATATCAGCAAAAAAAAGTCATATTTCTTGTTGCATAAGATTTTGAAATATTAAAAAGCCAGAATACTAGCAGAAACTTAGAAACTTAACATACCTAAATTGTACTGGCTGACAATATTTTTCACGGTATCGTTTCCAATCATCTCTATAAGTTGGCTTATTCAAGCTATTGTCTTCTTCGCCGTAAACTACTGAAGGATCGGGTATGTTAAATCTTTCTATCAACAATGACAAAAGTTCCTGTAACATATACTTTTTATTAGGAGATACATTTAATCTAATAACAAATAAAAATCCTGACTACAGAGATAACTTTTACATCTTACTACCATCCTTATGTAGTGATATTCAAAACTAACTTGCATGTTTAACTAAATTAAGTTTTTAATTATATATTCAAGTGGTTTTTCAAGTCTCGGCAATTTATAATTAATTTACATGTATTCTAGAACTTATAAATAATGTATTAAGAAACATTAATAACAAGGAAAAAATACTTAAAATACAATGAATTATTAATTTATTATTTCGAGCTCAGATTGTTCCAAAACATTCAAAGAGCATTTTGAGCCATCAAATTTAAAAATTAAAATTTCAATAAAAGAATGTTACATATTCTCAAACTAACAAATTAAACTCACTTAATGTATCATTTGTATACTATTTTAACCTCATAATGTTTTTTAACACTCACAAGATCCTAACAAACTTGAATTATCCTCCTGCACCTATATATAATAGTGTAATAAAAAAGTACAGAAAATATACTACATTAATATACTCAGTATAGCAGTAAAAAATATTAATAATTAAAAAAAAATTAGATAAATATTATTAAATAGATATACCTGAGGTGAGCAAAAACTTCGATAGGTTGTGAGGAATGTTCGGACAAACATTGGGTCAGAATATATGTGGTACGTTAACCGTTCCACTAGCTTACAAAGTGTAGCACCCTAAAAAAAAATGAAATGTAAGTCAAAATAAAAATGTTTATTTCAAATATTATTATTAATTAAACAATTAATAAATAAGCACCTTGATTAAGGGTACTCCTGAATTATGTCTTTCTTCCAGAACGATATTATCTGGCGAATCTGCTTCAGCGAACCTATAAACACTTGGAGATGGCAACTTCAATGGATGGTTCTTTTCTTCATTCAATAATATACTGTCCAAAATTCGTTCCAACATGCTAGAAAAATAAACACATTACATTAAATTAACTTCTCAGTAAAGTTGTAATGAAAATAGGCTGAAATTCAACACTGATGCAGACCAGTCTTTGCCAGCAGGTTGTACAAAAATATCATAAAAACAAAGTTAAGACAAATAGAATAAATTTCAAGGTACCTTTTAGTGTTAAGCATAATAAGATCGGCCATCCAATTGTTTTTTTCTTCTGGCGATTTGGCCACAAGAATCACAGCTGGAGGAACACGGGGAGAAATCACAAATGCATTTTTCAAATCTAAAAACAATCATAAAATAAATAGAAGAAGCGGAGATTTTTCAGTTTTATATAGATGATTAAATATACTGACCATCAGTATCTTCCTTGTCTGTTATTTCTACTTTTCTGATGAAGAATCTTTCTTTCAATCTGTAATCGGCCTGTGATCCACCCAACTGCGGTGGGACTGAGACGGCTGCTCTTTTCGTAATAGGCTTACATAATACAAGCACTCCATCAAACAAAAATACTCTTCGTTCTGTCAATCTTCTCGTCTTCACCGACCATTTAACGAGTACATCCTCTAAAAAATAAAAATGGTAATCACTGTAAAAGTTGATCAGATTATACAGAATAATCAACAATAAATTTAAGGAATAAAAATAGAGAAATGAATACATCATTTTCATAAAAATCGAAGCATAGTCATTTACTTTAGCAGATTCTTTCATAAAACATCCTTGACAGGACATTCTTACCAGTGAATGTATAGTGTTTGTCCTGATATATATTTTGAAAATTTTCTATGAATATTATCAAGTTTTACATAAAATTTTAAGTTCCATCATTGCTCCAGACAATCAGAAGTAAAATAATAATTAAAAGGGCTACTTATCTAAATAGGGTAAATCTACTTATCTATCTAATATAGTAAATATAAAATTAAAAGGTAACAGCAATGCTAAACTAATATAATTGTAAAATTACCTCTTATTAATTCATTACAATATTGTCCTAAATCTTTAAGGTCCCAGCCATCTATTGTCTTTTGTAGCTCGTTTGTTTTCTCGACTGCTAATTGTCGCCTCATTCTACCATTCGTTCTTACAATATTTTCCCTATAAATATGAAACTAGTGATTAACTAATTAGTGTATTTTTGAAATTGTAAACTTGTAAGGGCTAATTTATAATATAAGAGAAATCAACATAATTCAGCATGATTTAAATAACAGTTTAACATCAACAAATCATATCTATATTTTTAAAACAATACATTCATTAAACAAAAATAATTTATGATATTTTTATTATTATAACTCTTATGTTTTTTTATAATTTATAGAAATGTTCATCGACACACATCAGAAAAATTTTATGTTAGCGAGGAGATAGTTGACTGGAAGATCTGAGCAAGGAAGGAAATAGTTGGGGGTGCAGTCAAATTAAATACTAAATAAGTGGGTACTTATTTTATTTTGTGCCGACGTTTCGACCCACTTTGTGGGTCATCTTCAGGGCTAATGGAAGCTGAGGCTAGACTAGAAGCGGTCTAACTCACATATATACAGTTAGACCGCTTCTAGTCTAGCCTCAGCTCCCATTAGCCCTGAAGATGACCCACAAAGTGGGTCGAAACGTCGGCATAAAATAAGTACCCACTTATTTAGTGTTTAATTTTACTTCACTCCCAACTATTTCCTTCCTTACTCAGAAAATTGTTATATATTAACAGTAAATATAACAATTTAGAAACATAGATTAGTCTAAGAGGTTCAATGACCTACAATATAAATTTTTTGTAATACAAGATTTAGAAGAAAAATGGGAAATGTGAATCATTCTTAGGCATATTTCTCCTGCTTAGGCATATTCTCTTTTGCCTTATTCCCTTTTCGAGTTCTCTGGAGTTTTCTACGCTCCTCCATCCGTAGTCCGAATCAAAAAGGAGGAAACGGTGAAATGAAATTAACAGATACTAGTAAAGGGGCGTAATGAAGGATAGAATGCAGGTAAAAAGTATGTAGCACAGGCCGGTAGGCGGGTAGCTGGCCCACTTAGCGCTGTGATAGACGTAAAGCTCTTCACTCGCAGCAGTTAAAGGGTTAAAGGCAAATAAAAATAACAATATGATACCTTTTGATAAGATTGTTTACTTCTGGACTATTTATTTCAACTTGTAAGGGCCTCAGAACTCCTTCAACTTGTTTCAGGCTTTCTCTATCTTCGTCCAATGGTGTCAGCCGATGTAATATCTTAAAAACAATAACAATTAAAATTCATGTATCTATTTTAATTAAAACAATAATAATAATAACTACTGAAATTTCAAAACAAGCAAACTCAATTACCGCATGTTTTACTACCAAAGAAAGTACAGAGAATAGCAATAAAAGCCATAAATTATCTTTCATAACTTAATCTTCTTCTTTAAACCTGTTTTTAGTAAATTTCATATGAAAAGACCATTTACCAAGGAAAGGATATTTAGTAAAATATTTACCCAATACACATTTTTTGCCAATATGTTATCATTGGCATTTTCAATCCCTCAACTGAAAAATTCAGGGATAAGTGAAGAAATAAAATCTTAAACTTGGGAATCATTTTCAAAAATTTTGCCCATAGGGAAGCTGTCCAAATTTCTGAACAGATGGAAATTGTTGCAGTTAAGTCTGGCGAATAAGCGGAGTGTGGGAGGACTTCCTAACCCAGCCCGTTTAGTTTCTTCACTGTTAGTCATAAAACATGAGGTAAGGTGTTGTAATGTAAGAGTATAGATCCGTTCCAATTAACCAATGCAGGTTGTTTTTTTTATAAGTTTGTGTTGCATTATGTCAGTTTCCTGCAGTATGATGTGGATTTTATGGTTTCAACTCTAGGTAGAAAGGAGAAATGAATTAATCTGTGTCACCAACTGAAAATTTCTCAAACCAACGGGGAATGGTCCGTTTCCCTTTCATCAAACGCCGTGGCAATGTTCCTCATGGCTTGGGGAGCCAAGCGTCCAAGTTTAAACACATTAAAAAAAAAAATACTCAAAAATTGCATGTTTCCATCCATGGTCATATTTGATGGCATACTTAACAATGTTCGTTCAATTCAAGTGATAGTAAATATAATTAAAAAATAGAGGATTAATAACAGCTCATTACAATCTGTAAACATAAAAATAGTAATAACAGAAGTCCACTAATTCGTCTTTGAATTTTAGAAATAATAAAAATGGACATTTCATATGAAACGACTCAATAAAAGCTCATTGCGTCAGTTTTTTAAATATAAATATTTCTCTGTAGGCAATTTAAAATACTTTTCTTCAGATAATACTTAATGAAATGGACATAAAAGAAAATATTTTGTACCTTAAGGTATTCAAAGTATAAAAAGCAATGGGAAATCGGGGCGATGACCAGCTTTGGTAGGTAATACTTGACGGCTTCTCTGAACCCTTGGCCGGCGGACTGAAGAGCATTGCTTACTTCAGGTTGACTAACTAATCTATCTAATGCCTCCAACCAGCCTGAGGTAGTTAGTTCTTTAGCGTAACGGCCGTAAACATCAAACTCATCAGCCTGTAAATTATAAATATGTAGATCAGTTAATTATAATTGTAAGCCAATATAAGGTATAATACAATTTTTAAAAAACATACTTCAGCAAGTTCCTCGAAACAC
Organism: Troilus luridus; assembly: GCA_964056705.1. Taxonomy (NCBI): domain Eukaryota; kingdom Metazoa; phylum Arthropoda; class Insecta; order Hemiptera; family Pentatomidae; genus Troilus; species Troilus luridus. The sequence continues at coordinate 42,992,400 of OZ057417.1, read as the reverse complement.
GTTCCCAAGGCCGGAACTTGCTTCTCAGCACTTATTTCTAACATATCTTCAAGCGATCCGAGCAAAGTTACTGTGAGGTCATAGATATCCAATATGTTGTTAAACATTGAGTCGAGTTCCTGAAAATAACAAATGAACCTTTAACAAAAATATTGTTAAATTTTATAAGGAAGATACTTACATATGAGGATGGATGGGGTAAGTAGAGAAATATAGAGATGATTTTTATCTAAGATCTGTTTGATATAATAATAATAAATACTTTATTTATTCTTGGACAAGTCCATTTGGAATAATAATACAAGGGTTAAAATATGGACAATAGGGTCTTAAGAGTAAAATACAATTAGAATTTAGTTAATTAAATAAAAATAAATGGTGAATTAACTTCTAATGACAAATAGAAGAAAGAAAAGAAAGTTAATAATAATTACAACAACAAAAACATAATAAATATTTATATAAAAACAAATCTTGTAAAAAAAATTGAAAGAACATTCAATGAAACTATCTTAGTTGTGTATATATAATGTATGTTGGTTTGATAGAAACTAGGAGAAAGGTATTATTGCTAAGATTTTTGACTGCGTTGATTTTTATTTGGTAAGGTTTGAAAATCTGCTGGAACAAGTCAGTTTAATATACCAACCAGTATATATTGTAATTATTAATTTAGGTTTACATTAATACACATATACTAGGCAGGTATTCCTATGTATTTCAATCTGAGGTACTTGCCATAAACTACTGTGCTCGATCACTACTGGATGAACGGCTGTCACGTAGAAAAATAACATTCTTCGCTGGCAGTCAAGCTGCCATAGGAGCACTAAGCGGGCACTGCACAAACTCACGGATTGTTTGGGATTGTCACGCAGCCCTAAACAAACTGGTGGTGGATAACAGGGTTAATATTGAGTGGGTTCCTGGACACTCGGGCATCCCTGGCAACGAAGAAGCTGATAGACTAGCCAGGCTAGGATCGGACAACATCCCTTGTACTCCCGAACCAGTATCTGGCATTAGTCTCAGCTATGCTTAACGAAGAATAAGGGATATTTACCTTAGGAAAATTAACCAGCTCTGGTGCAAACAAAAGAAATTAACACACCTCGAGCTATTTTTTGACAGCTACAATGAGAAGACATGCAAATCTCTTCTGGATCTGGACAGGGAATCACTAAAAACAATTATAGCGGCATTCACGGGGTATAACAGACTCAATGCCCACATGTTTAGGCTGGGACTGGTGGATGTCCCTGAATGTCGTTTCTGTCATACAGCGGACAAAACAACCTATCATGTCACCTGCCTATATGATAGGTTTGCTGACCTAAGATTTACAACCTTTGGAGAGGATAGAGTCACGAACCCTAGGCAGTGCGAATCAATCAATCCAGCAAACCTACTTAAATTTGTTGGACTAGCCAAGCTAAGATTATAAACAATTGCATTCAACGGGGCACAATAGATCAACAATGGTAACATTGCTAAGACAAGGCCCAACCAAAAAAAAAAAATAAATACATATATATAATTTTACATTTCACATAATATTTATTAACTATTGCAATGAAATTGAATTTGACAAAGTGATCAACAAATAATTGCTTGTCCCTCAAATAACAAATTTAACCCAAGATCCACTGTAGAGACAAATTTATAAGCATAAAATGATGTTTCGATGTAAGATTAATTTATATAAATAGCAACTGGCAGTTTTGGTTGACTGGACTAGTTGCTATGAGAATAAAATATCCTTTATTTTATTAATTTTAGTCTATATAAAAAAGATAATAAAAAAACATCGTAAATATTGCCCTCCTTAATAAGAGCTTAAGCTTTTGAAGTGCAAAATATAATTTACCTTATTATGGCCAGGTGGTATAAGCCTACAGATCTCTTCTCTGAAAACCTTGATTATCATATGCAAATTGCGAAGATGCTGTTTTTCTGCTTGAATTAAATCTTTGACAACTTCTTCATAAGTCAAAGAATGCCGGGAAGATCTAGTTGAGAGCACACTTCCGACTTCTACTTCATTCGATTCAATATCTAAAAGACCATCTTCCTGGGAAAACATATCCATGAGAACCTGTGGATAAAAATATCATTTTAATAATTTTATTATAACTAAGCTATATAAAAAAAGCTAAGGCTTTTTATTAGAGCTTATTAGTGAAAATAAATTAATAATAAAATTAAAAATAATAAAATTGTTATTATGGATTCATAAAACAACAATGTTGTTTAAAAAACAAAAACAATATATCTTTGAACATCTGAATCACCCATAAAATATTAAAAAATAATAACAATAGAAGACAATGTTATAAAAAAACACTATAGAAATGAATTACTACAACCATAGAGAAATTAATTATTGTTTATACTTTGAAATAAACTATGAGAGAGGAAAAGCAAATGCTTTTTTATAAATAAATGGAAAATATTTCAACGCAACCTTCTAAAACTGAGGATAGAATTAAAAAAAAATAATAGTGATAAACAAATCTCTAAAACATCTGGAGTCCACTAATCTTTGTAAACATGCCAAATAAATAAGTTTAAAAAAATAATGGAAAATTTTATCCTTCTAAAGAAAATAATGAGATGGTAGTAATCTAAATATCACTATGAATTATGACACAAAAACAACCCATAAGTTTCAGTGATAGATGTAGGCAATATTGCAAAAAATTGGTATTGTTATTAATATTAATAAAAATAATTACAAAAAAGTAGCCTTAAATAATTATTAGATGGTCGTGGTAAATTATTTAAAGAATAAGACAGACCGGGTGAAAGTCAAAGAAAATTCTGAAATAGAAAATTTAAAAAAAAATTAATGTAATCACTTCATCCACTTTGCAGATTTTCATCAGGGGATCGTTCAGAAATAAATAAAAGTAATAATGATATTACATTATATGCCTAAGAACGTTTAGAGTAAAACTAATTTGCCCTTTAGCTAATTATAAATAAATAGACAAATAATTCAGCTTTTTTTCAAACAATCACAAATTAGAGGAGTTCCAAATATAGGTTTTTATTTATTTATTTCTATGGTTTGTCCTACTTTGCCGTTCGGTAACACGGGTTTTTGCAGGGTTAGATGTTACAGATGCATCTATGACAGCTACTTTTTCCAGTAATCTTCAGTTAGGTGCATCTCATGGTCTTCCACCAGCTGGCCTACCTCTAGAAGAACAAGGATGAAAATGATCTCCCACTTCAGCCTTCCACTGGTATACACACTCTTATGATGCTGGATATTCTCTTCATTCTTGAGTAGGGAAGGTCATTTCAGTGAATAAGAATATACAGATGACGTGGACATCGTAGGGCAGTAATTGGACTGCATCTGAGAGGAGCAGACCGCAGATGTGAATGAGGGGAAGACTAAGTTCATAGTCCCAGGAAAAGTGCCTGACCTGGCGAGACCATAGATATTGGCCTCCATAAAGTGGCCCAATTCACTAATTTGGGTTCAATGGTGGCTGAGGATAATGCACCTGAGGTCGAGGTAAAGAAAAGAATATGGATGGCTCACAGGTATTACTTTGGTCTTTTAGGGAATTCTCCTCTCGCCTTCTCTCCCGGCAGACCAAGCTCTATTCGTACAAGACATTAATTTACCCAGGAACTAACAGGAACAGGAGGGATATCCTGGGAGTCAGGAACTGGATGACAGCTAGACAAAATAGAGAAGACTGGAGAAGGCCAGGACTCGTCACTGAGTTGTAACGCTATAAATAATAAAAGTATATGCCCGTCTTCCTCCAAAGCATGTCCCATTGTGCTTCAAACGCAGAACTATCTGTTTGGTTGTTTCAGGAATGCTGAATGTTGGGTATAGAGGATCCAATGTCTTTGCTAAAGCTGTATAATTTGGCCTGAAAACCATCATGCCCTGTGGGGGCTTACTTGACCCAATTAGCCGCAAACCAGAACTGGACGGTAGGAAAACAAAACCAGAAAAACTAATTTGTAATATAATAATTATTTAAATTAATTGCTCATCTTCTGGCCATGTACCCTACTTTCTCAATTTTTTTTTATAAACAGATTTTTTAATGTCGTTCGTATAGATATTATACATCAATAAGCTGCTGATTATCTTAAGAATTAAAGATAAAAAGATTAATAATAAGCAACTAATAATTACTGACAAATAAACAAGCCCAGCAAAATATATTTGTAGAATAGAATAAAAATGATTATTAGCTATGCATCTAAGCAGGCAAATATTAATAAAAATATTTTACGCATGCATTTAAACTGCATTAATATTCGTGCCAAAAATCCAATAAAAAAATTATGGGAAAAATAAAAAAAACAATAGGGAAACATCTATGATATAGTTCTATTGAGGACATAAAAGTTATATAAGGAAAAAAAATATGAAGCATAAATCATAAAACTTGAACAAAAAAATTCACAGATTACAATTAGTTCAAGAATAATTACTTCATCGCCCACTATTCATGTTCTGGCGTGTATTACATACCACCTAGTCAATGGCCCAACGACAGCATGAAACCAAAAAAAAAATAAAAAATAAATTGGCAAAATCTATAATGGGCTCTTAAAATTCAGAAACGATTAAATTTAACAAAACAATAAATAAATAAATAAATAGAAAACATAAGCAGAAAATCAATCAATCACATGTATAAGCATTTTTATATACAGCACATATAATTCTTTCATGAATTAATAAACAAAAATACAATTTTAGCCAAAACAAACATATTGCATGTCTACTATAATACTTGCTTGTGCAAATTTAATTGTTTTTAATCTACTACATAAATGTACGCATAATGTTATAAAATAAATTTAAAAGCTGCTTGACGGCAACTCAATAACATAATTAGTAGTAACATGCTATTAAACGTTTGTTAAGCATTAAAATAATAGATCTGCAATCTTACAAAAACATATCCTTTAATATTTAATCTATTTTTAAAACAATGACAATAAGCCTTATTCATTTCAATTACTACAAAAGGTTGTGGGACCTAAACGCAAGGTATTCTGCAATATATGTGACACTATTACAGCAAGTTCAACGACTTTAAAGCTGTGTGCTGAAAAATACAAGAAGCTTTATGCCAATTTATTTTATTTTATTTAAAACAAAAATAAAATATAAAATATATCATAAAATGTTGTATTTGGTAAATTTCACAGATTGGGTTTAAAATTTAATTAAAATAATTATAAAGAGGTTAACCATCATAAATGAAAAGTTGTTTGTTAGCTTCTTACACAGAGGAATCGACACACCATAAAAAATAAAAACATCTAAATGATACAGTATAAAATAATTTTAAGTGTAAATAAATAAAATTAATTTAAATGAATTTTGCAATAATATTATTCATAACCTGTTTTGAAAAATAAAACAAGATGAAACCAGACAAAAACTTTATTGTCACTCAGGCTCAAAGGTGACAAGGCATTTTATAAGAAGATAATTGTGAATCTATTAAAGCTGAAATCAGAACTGTATAGATTTAATACATTAACCGTCGCATAAAACTACAGTTCACTTAATGGCTGATAGAAACAATCACATCATATGGGACAGACGATAGAATATGTACGAATGTGAGATAGGAATGAAGCATTTCTTTTCGAGCTTTCATAAATTAGATGTGGCTAGGTAAATATCAACCTTCTTCATATTTAATAAAGGGAGTGGAATGGCTCAGTGGTAGAGCACTGAGTTGGCATGCCTAAGGTCCTGGGTTCAAATCGCACTTGCTGGCAGACTTTAATTTAATCGGTTAGCTGATGAAGATGGACCCTGTGGGAATTAGAAATCTCCTGGGGCTCATCCAGCCTCAATTAAGTGGTTACTCAAAATAAGGGAGGGGGAATCTGGCGGTTGAGCGTGATCTAGGATAAATCACCTCCCTACACAACCTTTTTCTAAAACAGTACACTATCTAATATGAACTGAATCAAATACCCTTCATGGGTTGTAGAGGTACAGATTTTTTTTACTCTTAGTCAATTACAGTAAGATTGAAAATTATTTTAAGTTGCCTACTTAAATATCCATTCTAAAACTACCATAACTTTTTTCGAAAGCTGGCAAGGTCCTATTATCACTAAAACCGAAAACAATGTCTGGTTAAATAGTATGATGTATTCATACTATCAGATTTTTCTAAAATTACAGATCATACAAAAGTAAATTATAAACTATATGTTATCTTAATTAATCAAAATGCAAAAAATGTCTAGCTTATGGGCACTTAGAATTCTGCAGTTACAGAATTTCCACCCTTACGAAAGAAGTACATTCTTGGGCTGATAGCCTTAAATCCAATTACAGGATACCTGTGCCTGTCACAACAAACCCAGAACTGAATTGTTTGAATCTATATTGTAGACTATATGAGTATATGGAATCGACTAATAAAATTTATCGCATACAAGCATAACAATGTATGCTGCTTCGCCCCCCAATTAAACACATTTTGTTACAATAAATAAACATAAAAATAAGAAGCAACTTTATACAGTTTAATTACTTAATGAAAAATGTATGAACTTTATGAAACTAAAACCTTACCTTGTCAGCGCACATAGCGACCCTGATGTCTTGGCAAGTGATTTCAACATGATGTATATTCTTAACATAATTACCAGCCAACTGTAAAAAAATAATAAATCAAATATTTAATTGAAGCTAGTTTATTTAATCACAATGCTAATAATATATCTACCTTATAACAGACTTAATGCTAGTAAAAAAGGAAACTAATTTATAAGAAATCTTCCAAACGATACATACCTTCAATATATCAGCAGAAATATATTCTAAAACAGCAACAATATAAACAGTAACATTTGTGTCTACCTTGTACTGCAGCACTTCCTATAAAAAATAATTAAATTAAAAGAAAGTATAAAACATAATTTAGTTACTATAATTTATTTCATGTATGCAATAAAATTGAATAATTGAGGTTTGACAAAATGAAGATACACAAGAAGTATTTAAAGTAGCTGTAAATCCTTGAAATCAGATTAGGGTTAAGTCTCACATACACAAGCAGGATTTACTAAATGCTCGTCTCAAATAGTCCAACTTTAATAAAACTGGAAAATTTCCCGTTCCTCATACTAGACTGAAACGACAAGAAACAGCTTGCCATTTCAGGCTACTTAAACATTTACTAGACATACCAATTAATTACAAAAGACTCAGATACATGACCCATATGGACAAACAGAATAGAGCTTAGGGGCTCCATTAAGCCATCAAATTCCTCTCATATTCAATCCTTACAATCCAAAATCCTTAATGCAACTTTGTTACGAACAAAGTAATCCACAATGACCTTAATAAAGCTGATTAGGCCTGAATCCGATATCATGACAAACTTTATCCCCACTCAAACCCACTAGCTTATAACCTTCATGACAATTTTTTTGAGACTGGACTGGGGAAAATGAGAAATCTCGAACGAAATTAAATTATTTTTGACCTTAAGGTAAGATTTTATTGTTCTTTTCATTTTGTGTTTGAATGATATTCCATCTCAGTGTGATTGTTAGCATGTTTCACAACTTCAGATGGAATTCGTACAAATGTTTGAAACTGCTTTTGGCAAATTAATTCAAAAGATTACAATAATTGAATTGAAAATGATGCAGTGCCTCATGATACAGGTAGACAAACATAAAAAGTGGATTTAAATTTTAAAAATATGATGTATAAGTTAAGGTAAGATTCTTGCTGATGAGTTACAATTTTATTGAATTTAATATATTAAATAATTACATTGAATCAAACACAGTAAAATAGAAAACAGTTAAAGATAATTTATTCGTTATAGTTATTTTTTTGACCATGTCACAGATCAGACATTTTTTGAATCTGTCATTCCCTTTCCTTCCTGTCCTACACTAGACATTCATCCCCTACTCAAAATCTAATTCATATGTCTCACAGCAAATAAATAAAAAGCGAAATGCAAATTCCACTGCACTTGTTTTCCAACAACTTTAAAATGAATGTGCAATCAGACAAATCTTGCTTGAAAAAACTGAATATATTTTATCATACCTTTTCCACCATAAAGTGACTGAATTACCTTTGACAGGAGAAAAATAGGTACTTACATTTAAAACCCATGTTTCCATAATACTCCTTACATTAATTACACGTGATATCGAGCAACACCTCTGTTTTATTATTCGTTAGTTCATCAAATGAAATTCAATCCATTTTAAGACAGTGAAACTCAGCATACACTAACTGTGATTGTTACTTTAAAGGAAATTGAAAATCCCTACTTTTTGAAGAAGATGGTGGAGTTTGTCTACAGGCAAAACGAGAGTATTATTTTTCTTTTTTCCTTTTTCCAGAGCCTCTTTAGCTTCCAATGCGTCACTTAAAGCCCACCTAAGACAAATATTATTGTTAACACAATATATCAAAATTATTTTAAAATACTCTATCCAAAAATTATGGGCAAAGATAAAATATAAAAACAAATAAAGCATTTTAGACAGATTTGTGCAACTTACATTAGAAAAAATTATTTAGTTGACATGGTCAAGGTAGTAAGTCCAAAAGAAATCATTCTTCAATTTTTTTCATTAAAAAATATAGTAATTAATCATGCCAATAAGATAGAAAGTGGAGTTAAGTCAAAAAAGGGAGTGGTTTATTTTCTATGATCGGTGGTAGTTACTATCTTCCATGTGAAAATTTTCACTTGTAGTTGTCAGAACAGTTTTTAGGTTCTTCTGTAAAATTACCTTTATGTGACTTCCTACCTTTTTCAAGCCAACACCTTAATTTACAACTGAGCGCAAAAGAATTTTCTAAGCACCACTTAATTATGAAAGTGATTTTCTTTATAAGAAAATTTTCGGCACAACTAGAACAAAACAAAGAAAAAGCGCTGTTTGTTATAGTTCTAAGATATAAAATATGCTCACCTATCTATAGGGCTTGGGAATGTTTTTCTAACTCGCTCTTCAACATCGGTGTAGCTGTGAGGAGTCGGATGAGAACACAGCATCGCCAACATGCGAAGGATGAGACTTTCGACATATTCTAGGGCATCGTCTTTCGCCTGCAGGGATGGGTGGACCTGTTCCAACACCTAAAAAAAATTTAAACAATTATGATTAATTAATGTCAGGTAGCTGGTAGATATTTAAAAAATCATAATATCAAAATATGCTATAACAGTATGTTTCGATACTGTAACTATTTATTTGTGTGATAATTATTCCACAGGTTATCGCTTCGAGTAGAGTTACAACAAGTTTTAACTGTTTATTTGTTTCATTTTTAATATTTTCCAAGTATACAAGTCATTGAGAGCATTAGTATAGAAAGGAGAATGTGGGCAATGAATAGATTTCGGTAATAATTACATCGAGAAATAAAAGTTTCAACTAACATTTCGAGGTATAGATGATTTATTTTTGTTGATAAGTTCATTTCTAGGTGAAATTATTATCAAAGTATACACATTTTTCATAATTACATTCTCTTTTCCATATTAAAGCTAATAACTTGTATTTTAGGAAAATATTAAAAGGAAAATGAAAAACCATTTTGAAATTGTTGTAACTCAACTTAAACAGACAAACTGCGGAACAGATGCCATTTGTTTTTATGAGAATAGAGAATGTAATAATGCCATTATTATACGATTAAAACACCATAATAATAATAATGGGTGAAACAGTACCATACTATAAGTACAGTCCAAATAGGCTGCTACTTCAAAGAGATTCCCTCAAGCTGTACTGGGATGAATCTATAATCACTGACCTAAAGGTGCATCACAGTAGACCTAATATCTTTCTTTCAAAAATGAGAGAAAGGATAAATATTATTATCATTGTGATTCCAAACAATAATAATAATATCAACTGTTAGAGAGAAACTAAGAAAATATCAGGAACTAGCAACTGAGATAAAAAAACTCTACTGTGGGTGATGGTATAACCAATCATAATATCCACATATGACAGATATCAAAATCCACAGTAGAGAGCACTGAGATCCTGAAACATCTGATTGATGTCCTAAGAGAGATTCATCAAACAGTTCTTTTGGCCACAGCCAGGATAGTTAGAACATTTCTAAATATTTAAAATAGCTAATAACTGCAGGTGGTTGGATTTGTCCAAATCTCAGTTTTGATCGCAAATGCATGGAAAAACTGATAACAATAATAGAAAATTAACTGTTTGATTTATCCCGGTGTTGTACTGTTACTCACAGTTTAAAATAATACATAAAATGACTCATTTATTCCAAAGTGAACTCTAATAATTATTGAAAAAAATGTCTATAAAATTTATTATATCAAAATCAATTTATGATAATGTTCAATAGACAATAACCTTCATCTCAAGCATATATTGTATTGTTGATACAAATGGAAAATATCTGATATAAAAAAAAACAACACATCTTTTGTTTACCAATAATAACATAGATGATATCTGTGTAATTATTGTTCCAAAAATAAAATAAAAACAGCTTAGTCTATTAAATGGTTGCTCCATTGACTATGATGTTCATGATGGAATACAGTCAACAGATTTTTTTATTAATTATAGACACCTACATTTCTATTAATTTTTATAAGCAATCATCAACGCTGACATTAAAACACAGATACAAAGAGAGATAAAATAGAAATATAAAATAATGAATTGACATGAACTGAAAAGATAAAATAAATTATACAAAATTAAAATATACTAATATTAATAATCAATGATGTGGTTGTTTTTGAGAAATATCAGAACTGACGTTAGGAAGGGATAAAAGTACGCTTGAAGGAGGGGGAAAGAAACTTCCATATTTTATTTTATAAAATGATTAAAAATTTTTGAACCACTACAACACATAGCGGATTTTGGGTTAAATACATGGTAGAGATTGTACTGTTTATAAACTAACTGTTATCCAGGGAGATTATTTGGCCGATAACGAGCTTAGCCTCCACATAACATCTTATGAAAGGAGTATAACATGAGAACCACGAGAATGTCAACAGATCCCACTGGGTCAATCCATGGCTGATAGTAGAATAAATAAAATCTCCGGCACACCCGGTCTTGAACTGTTACTATAACTGCGTAACACAAGGCTTTACAAACTAAGTTACTAGGGTAGTATATATATATATATATATATATATATATATATATATATATATATAAAATAAATGACAATAGATAAGAGATAATGATAATTCAATTTTATCATTATCTCTTATCTATATGTCATTTATTTTATATTATTATTGGACATATACTGTGCTGCTCTAGTATTTCTGATATAATTTTGGTCCTTGTGACAAGTTAAGGCTGAAATGTTAACTTGTAAGATGAACAAAAAATATTTATTGTATTAATAATAGCTAACACCTACTCTTCACAATAGGGCCATTTTAACATGTGTATTGATGGCTTCTGGGTTGATAAGGCATTTTTCAGCTTTAATGAGTTATCCAGAGCTCTACAGGTTCTCTGGAGATATGCATTTGTAGGTTCATGACCGCTGAGTTCACATCATTTAATATGTTAGTATTGCTATGGAGATACAAGGCCAAACATATATGATTTTCAATCTGGATGCTCTCAACACAAGTTAGAATATAATAAATAGGGTCATGTGTGATATTAACGGTTTTTGCCAATCCATTTATTGATTAGAGAGTTTATTTCTACTTTTGCTTAAATAAAGAAAGTAGCCATGCTTATTGGCAATTGCGGAGAGGTTTCCATCTTTGTCAATTTGTTGGCCATTTTATTTTGGATAAAACGCATTGAAATTCACAGATATGGATTCCTAATCTGAAATAAATCGTCTGCCAGCTTTGGAAACCCAAGGAGCATAATGTCCTGAACTTAAAATTTCTTCTTGTAGTCAGTTAGTGTTGCATGTAATGAATCAACATAAAAAAACCGCTATTTAGCAGGAAACGATTCTTCAAGTTAAGTAGTAGCAGTGAAGTCAAACTGAGGCAACCTCTTTGTCATTTTTGTTTTGTGGAGTGCCGAATACAAAATGCCCCTGTAAGGGGTGGCAAAAGAAGAAGACTCCTATATCACGACACCAGTATAAATGAACCATATAGCTCTTGATAATCACGATGTATGAAATGGAGTACAGCCAAATTTAATTCCTCATTATAGGAGGCGTGTTTTATTTGTTACAGACATTTTAAATTAAATGTTGTTTGTGGTAGGTGGTTAAAATGATCTTTGTAAGTTTTAAGTTATGTTATATTTATAAGTGTCATGCTATATTTCTCATCAAATTTCTTATAGGGTGGGGGTAAATTTTTTATACAAAATAAAAATATGTTGACTGCAATTTCACCATTGATAACTTCTTTTTTTTTTTCATTTCTTAAAGCCTTGTGGGAATCTCCATAAAGATATAACTTGACATTAAAACATTATTCACCCTCTTGAATGAAAATAAATTTATTTTATAAAATCAATTATGTCCAAATTTTCCTGAATATAAATTAATAAACATACTTTTTAAAATATTGTCTGATCATGGCAAAATTCCGGATAGGTCTATTAAAACATAAAAGATTAATTTGATATGACAGGTTACATAAACTTAATTTGACATGAAACACACATACAAACAAATCTTTAGCTATGGGAATATCCCTGATTGCTATATTAAAGGAATATCAACAAAATGAATATTGAATAAAATACAAAAAAGATAACGGATAATTTTGGATAGTTATTATTTATTACTTAATTTTATCTTATTATACTAATAACATATATTGCACATTGAGAGTGTCAAAGGCAAGACCAACTTCTAAACATCTAGATTGAAAGTGAAATCTGTACTAAGACCGAAAATAGATCCTTTAGACAAAACAGATCATTTTTTAAACATTAAGCTAAAATGATCAAGTCATAATAATGTGCATGATATTAGCCGTAATGAGATTATAATCATTCAAGACAATATTATTTTCAAATCGGCAATGTTTCCATAAACTAATATAATTACACTGGAAAAATCCTAGATCAATAATCAAATATTTAATTAAATTCAAATTTCTGATAAGGAATCAGGATCAACACCAACTAGAAACAATGGCTATCAATCAAACTTAGATAATGAGAAACAACTGAAAACATATAGAAACATGAAGTTCAACAGGTCCTAACGTTTAAAATATGATCAATATGCCTCAAAGTATTATTTTTCAATTGAAATAAAATTTTAAATGAAATGAATCATTCTCATGCATGAAAATAAATATTATATTCAATAGAAATTTCTAGGTTAAAATTAATTAAACAAGATATATTTTTTGAATATAATTAAACAAGCCATAATTAAAAAAAATTCGAAAGTCTTTAATTTCAAGACCAGCAAAGAGTAATGTTTGGAACAAACAGCTGTGCATAATGATTAATCACCTTGCGCAAGGAGTTAACAAAGACTCCCTTCCATTTAGAAGCATTTTCCTCTTTTTCGAAGTCATAATTACTTGAATCAGAGGTGAGAGACATAGAAAACATATCTCTCATTTAGTAAAATGATTAAAAACTTGTTTATAACCAATAACAGATCCATTTAGCAGCCATGTTTGATGACGGCAAATATGACATTGACAAGTAAAATCTTCGATTTGCACGCACAATTAAACGTTATATTTGAATGAAGTAGGTCCACTTGTAATGAAACCATTACGGAAACTAAGTTTTTATGAAGTATCACTGAACAAAAACTGTGAACTTCGATTGTTTATAAACATAATTCCTAGGACACAGCCGGAATAAACACTCTTGTATACTACATACCTAACGCGCATGCGCGACATTTATAAGACTCCAGATCGATTAATACCTTCTCAAATTCATTAAAAACGACTTAACGTAAACTATTTTTTAAAAAACATTACTATCTTAATTAAATAAACATTTATCATGGTAAATTTGTACCAATTATATGTTTACACATTTTTTTTGTAGTGACAACAAATTTTTTGAAAATATTAGTAACTATTCTTATTCCAAATTATTTTTCTAAATACTTAAAACCACAAAACTCCATTAAATTAAAATTTATTTCAGAGAAATCATTCGCAAGAAAAACTATTGAAATTTTATTATAATGGAATGATTCAGTAAGCAAGTTAAGTAATTAATGGTAAAACCGCCAGAAAGCGCATACATTCATTGTGGTAATTTGAAATAGCTGCCTTTACTAATTGAAATACTTTGTTATAAATGTATAAAAATGGTAATTTTCATTATTGTTCAATTATAAAAATAATAATGAAGGGTGTTATAATAGAACGTGAAGAGAGAAATCTCTGTTGGAGCGTACATCATTATAAGTGGTTGGTTGTGTTATTTACTTATCTTGATCTATAATAAAAATTAGATGCTTTGTAGTTTTAATTTGTAGTTAGATATTTAATAGTTAAGAGTATTTAATATCTTGTTTGTAACATTGAAGTTCCGGTGAACTTTAATCGGATCTCAGTTCTGTAATTTTATATTAAAGTAATTTTTTTTTTAATTTGTGGAGGAAAATGTCGTTTTGATAAGCTTATAATTATAAATATATATATAAATGGATAATAGTGTACAACGCTGGCAGCATGGAACATCGTAATAGTTCTAGCCTCTTTGGAATTGTGCTGCCAGCCTTGTGCCTAGCCTGTTTTTTCGGCAGTTGCCGAAAGATGGCTGCCGGTGGGCGAGTGTATATCAGGATGTCTCACCAACAATTGATTTTGCTTTGCCCATTTATTTGAATTCGGTTGTGATATTTATTTATTTTTAATATTACGCTTAATATATTCGAGAACTTCATTAGTATCTTCCAAATTGTAAGTACTATATTTGGCCGTGTGGAACTTGAATTGAAAATTCTACTTTAAAGTGCCTATATTGCTATATTAAAAAAGAAAGCATATATTTTGAAAATAAATGGATAATTTACCGGCTTTTATTTAGTGTTCTGAAAGGATAGTGAAGTTTTAGTCATCAGTTCACTGATCCCATGCTTCAACCCTTCCCCACCCTTTTCCCCATCTTTATGTAATATCCATTACATAAATGGTGGTTTTAGTACCTCTTTACCCAAATTTGCTAGTAATTTTTCAAACATTATTTTATTTTTGGCTTATTCCTCTTATAAATTGCAGTATGAATTTGAGATTGTTAGCCAATCAGGTTATAATCCCATTTTAGGACTAGTGTGCTGTTTTTTTTTAAATTTTGTAATTACTGGCTTGAACTATGTTAATTAACTATTTAATTCCATTGCATGTTTATAAATTAGGTATAATTTTCAAAGTGAATATAATTACCATTTAATGAATTTTTATAATTTTCAGTAGTCAATGAAATAAAATCATTCGCCAATTTACTCCTTTGCACAATATGAAATTTATTTTAATTTTATTTTTTTGTATTTCTTGCAATAAAACATTTTCTATAAGAGTTAGTTAATTTTATTTTTTCCTTATTCCATTAGTTTAAGATTTACATTTGTTTAAAAATAATAAGATATATTTTCTATTTATTTATAATTTGCTTTATTATTTCCTTATTTTTAATAACTATCGAGATAACTATTTTATCATGAGATATAATGATTGCTGCATTAGTAAATTTCCTATTAGAGAATTAGTTTACAATTAAGTCAAAATTCTGTTACTACAGCAGGCAATTTTGCTTGGTAGAACTTTAAAAAAAAATTATTTTCTAGTTAAACGCATGTATATAATCGTAGTTCTGTGTGTATTGGATGGCATAGAAATAGCATAAAACCATAGAGCTTCAAGTTGTTTTGGATGATTGGTTTTATATTTAATATGCTTTTAAATTAATTTTAATTTATGATTTTCTGTTTACTTATAATTTAAATTTTATATCTATTGATGTACATAGTACTCATCTCCTCAACAATCATGAACTCTAAAATCTAAGAAGTTATTTCTACCTTTATAATTGGCTCAAAAAGTTTAGTGCTTGCTATTTTAAGTTAAATTTTTTAGTCTAATGGTCGCTCAGCGATAGTTATTCTTTGGATACCACTTAACAGATAAGAATTCTAATAATACATATTAACGGGTGATTTAAATTTTCTTTGAAGTTGCTTACATGGAAACAATTATTGGTTCTGTTCAGTTAATTGTTTATTGGTTTCAGAATGAAATTTCACCAAAGTCAGAATTCTTTAGTAGTTAAATTGTGGTTTTGATTAGACTTGTATTAAGATATTTGATTATAGGGCTGAACCAAATTTAGTTAATATGATTTCATCCATATAAGACATTTAGTTTAAATATGCAATTCATTTTTTTTTTTTTTTTTTTTACTTTTGGTGTTGTTTAAAGTTTAATTCTATGTATTTTGTTACAACAGTTAAGACAAGTAATATTACCACTGTCTTATTTATTAAATGTTTTACTGGTAAATTTAAGTTAAATTTTTATGGTTATTTCCTCACATGATGAGTTATATTGATTTAACTTTTGCTCATTAGTTTATTCTGATTTTGACAATTTTTTCTCGGTAATATTTATTCACACTTTTCTGCAATTATTGAATATATTTGTTCTATTTATTTTTTATGGTAATCGCTAAATTTTTTTCTGGACTATTTTATATATTTTTTTTCTTTTGCTCAAAAAATAATACAACTATGCAATAATCAGATTGCATTTTTCAGGCTGAGCAAACGGCTATATTTGTATGCATTAAAGAAAATGCCAATATTTGTATGCGTTAAAGAAAATGCCAATTCTCATTTCAGTACTAAATGTAAATGATTCATTGATCAAAGTTGGATAGTTAATCAATGATAGTCTGAAATACTACCTTATATATTTTATATATATATATAACACACTATTACCCTAGAAGGATCTTGGGTTCAACACATGGTAGAGACTACAGTTTTTAAGCTCTTGGTTGTGTAGGGAGATGATTTGGCTGGGATAAAGCTTAACTCCAGGTCTTCCCGCAATTATGATTACTAACTACAGAAGCTGAGTGAGCCCGAAAAGGTCCTACCAGATTCTACAGAATCGACTCAAGGCTGTTAACACAATAAATTATTTATCTCCGACAGCCAGTTACGCACCCGGAATCTACAGCTCAGGAAATCAGCGCTCTTCTCACTGAGCTAATCCACTCCCTGTATACAGACTTATGCATACTCTGTTTTAAACATTGCAATTTATTGCTTTTATTAATTAATAAGTTATTAATTATTAGTGTGCAAATTTCAATTGCACATGAAACTTACTTATGAAAACACATAAGTAGTGTCTAACACATTGATAAAACACCTAGGTTTTATCTGACTTTTGTTAATTTACTATAGAGATGTAATACATACCGGTATAAGTATATAAATAATATACTTAATATATTATACATGTTAAGGATATGGTTGTCTTCTATTTAGGTATCATGTTAATCTACTGTACAGCTTATGTAAACCCAAACAATACGGAAATAGTGAACTATGTAGAAATTAACTTAATAAAGGCATTCCACCAGATCATGCTAATGCTAAAACATTTTATACATACCAATCTTCTCTGCCTTATTAAACCTATATTAGTTCCTTCACGAAAACTGTATATTTTTTCACATTTAATTTTGATAAAACCATAATCAGGGAACGACTAAACTTCCTTTCCCCCTCTACCGAGATAATAAAAAATGAAAATAGATAGACATTAAATGCTTTTATTTCCTTGGTCATATGACACAAAATATACTAAGAGATAAGATATTATGATGTCATTTCTAGCCCAACAGTAGAATATAATATAACTTAAGAAATCTTGATTTAATTTATCTTTATATGTATAAGTATATGCATGGTATGTAGAAAGAAGAATGGCTTAGGTTCTTCGATAATAAGGTATTTTAAAGAATATCAGGTCTTGAAAGGGTGAATTAATTTGAGAAAATAGGAGGTTTAACATTGTGGAATTGAGGAACATGGACTTGTATTTTAAGACAATAGAAGTGATTGTACTTCGATGGGCTTGTAAAATTTTTTGGAATCTGTTCTGGAGGTTGTCTGTTTACAAGTTTTAACTATATATTCGTTTCATTTTTTTTTTCAACAATACAATCTATCGCGAGCTTTATTATGGAAAAGAGAATGTAATTATGGGTAATGAGCAGATATCGGTAATCATTTCATCAAGAAATAATGATTTCAAATAACTTTTCGAAGTATAGATGCTATATGTATGTTGAAACGATCATTTTCTGATAGTTCAAAATTTACGAATTCGAATTTTACAGTAAATACAGTTTAGGGTTCTTGGAGACTAAATAAGCATAACTTAAATGTTTTGTTCTTGCGTGATCATTTCTAGATGAAATGATTACTGAAGTATTCACATTTCGCATATTTACATTCTCTTTTCCATACTAAATCACATGATAACTTGTATTTTTGGAAAATATTAAAAGGGAAACGGATGAAAATTTTAAACTTGTGACTCAAATCAAACCGAAAACTTGCGGAATAATTACCAATTTTTTGGCTCATTAATGAATAAAAGTTTATACGGTCGTAGCTGACTGATAAATGGTTTTATTGACCAAGCCATAGGTTGGAAGACTCCATTTAGATATTTCGGGTTTGGATAGTAATGCGTGAACGTTTATATGAGTTGGTTGTATCGGTATCGAACCTTCCTCTTCCTTAAGCGTCTTATAATTATATACTTAAATATATTTCTGATAGTTCAAAATTTACGAATTCGATTTTTACAGTAAATCCAGTTTAGGGTAGTAAATAATCGCAATATTATTCGAAATTAATTTCGCCAAAGTCAGAACAAAGGTATCAACACTTAAGTGGTCATCGGATTGAAGAAAAAAAAAATAGAATCGTTTCAGACCACTCTAATATATTTTCAGGTGAATGTTATGCTGAAATCTGACATCTCTAAAGTAGTCAAGGATGTTATAAAAATGATCCAATCGGCAGACAAGTTGAAAATATAGGTTTCTATATACTTATAGGTTTTTCGGTAGATCTGATTCCTTAACATAGATCGTCAATTTTTTCTTAAACATGATGAACGTATATACATTATATATATACTATTAGCAGTAATAGTTATTTCTCAAATTATAAATAAACAAGCCTTGGTAGCAGTCATCATCTTACAGAGTCCAAGCTTACACACTGAACTAGATATCTCAGATATCTAAGGATGTGTGTGGCTGCCACACGTAAAATATATTTGTTCAAACATAGAGATTAACATTTTGTAAGATAACTCATTTAGTTTCTCACCATATAGCCCCGTGAATGTGAATTTCAGCATCTCGGTTTTAGAAGTTGATACATTTTGAGGGTTCTATCTATTTAAAAAAAAAAAAATTATTTACAAATGATATTTTCAACTTGTCTGCCGATTGGATCATTTTTATAACATCCTTGACTACATTAGAGATGTCAGATTTCAGCAAAACATTCACCTGAAAATATTTTAGAGTGGTCTGAAACGATTCTATTTTTTTAATCTTCAATCTGATGACCACTTAAGTGTTGATACCTTTGTTCTGACTTTGGCGAAATTAATTTCGAATAATATTGCGATTATTTACTATGTACATTGTATTGTAGAACGGGTAGTATATCAGTAACTTAATGACCAATCACACAATACAGTATACTTTATATTCTACAAAATTATATACATGGAGAATAATTGCAATTTTATTGAAAATTACATTTTGACTAAATCTACTCTTGTTAATTACCTGACTCATAGGTTTATATATTCCAGGAATACCATTTCTACCGTTCAAGATTGATAAAACTTCTACTACAGATCGCTTCCTCAAATGTAATGCATGACAGTTTAATGTTAAGGTACGTGACAGTTTATGTCAATTATAATGTTAACATGAAAGTGCAGAAGGCTTTAATAGTCATAAAAAATATTAGGTTTTTCGATGGATCTGTTTCATACTAAGACTGCCAGGCTATTGTATAAAAGTTTCTAAACAGTAGTCACTTTCTTTTTCATAAGTGTCTGAAGTGTGTTGTGAACAGTTATTTCATCAATGTTTTATGACTTTATGAAGCAGTACAGTCTCTACCATGTACTGAACCCATGGCTTTCGTGGTTTCATAAAGTGGATTTGTATAGGATACCACAATTTGTTGATTTAAGTTTATCCAGTTATTTGAATTATTAACTTTTTGTCCACAATGTAAAAAGTATAAAATGCAACAAAATAAATATACATTAATATTTTACGAGGAAGAAAACGGTCCGGGAGGAGATCAGAAAAAATTCTCTTTAGTATAGTGAACTATTTATTTTTAACCACGCTTCGACCAACATTGCAGATCTTCTTCAGGGCATATATTGCTTTACCACTGAGCCACTTCCCTTCCATATAGTAATATTATGGGCCATTTAAGAGAGACTTCTCTCCCCTACTCCTCTTAACACGTTCAGACATGCGATGCAGTTCAATATTGTTTGATAGAATCCTCAATTTCGACGTGATTCAAAATATTGCCTTATGTAGTAGACCCGCATTTCTCGTACACGTTGCTGGTTTGCATGACGTCATACCCTCAGCAAAACGAGCAACACTGATATGAGTCCTACTTTGGAACACGTTAACACTCAACACAATTATCAACTTATCCATTTAGTAGTTATCTGTGGTGTAGTGTTTAACATATATTTTTTTTAAACTACTATTCTTGGGTCTGCGTTCGTTTAAAGGAATCACATATTAGTTAATTATAAAACCTACACTACCAAGGCCCATAAAGGGTATCGGCTAGAGTACATGTTTAAGTACGCAACGCAAATTGTCGATCCTTTCCAAGAAACTGATTTGTTATTAATTACCTCTGCTCAGTGTTTAGTAAGGTTCAATACACGAATCAGATAGGTGGAGACTGGTAAATTTTGAGGACATATATAACATTATTTATTTGACAGTGCTCTGCACGAACTCAGTGATTTCGGTTATAATTTTAACTCACCATGAATACTGTTTTTTTGAAGACGAGGGGAGTTTTAAATGACATATATATGATTTCTGTCAATAAATTTATGATTATTTCAAGAAAAGCCGAAAACAAATTGAAAACGCATATATATCCCTGTTGGGGACTTTCAAAAGACGCATATACGCACTCGTAGTACCCACCGATTGTTTTTTCCCGGACGCTTATATGCGCCCTTAGCAGTTTAAGGGTTAAAAATCCCTGTCCCAATTATATCTTGAAAAAAAAAAACCTTTACCACTACAACCCTGCGTTTGGTAGATGGTAGAGACAGTTCTGTTCATTGGACGGTTTATGCAGGGAGGTGGTTTGTGCTAGATCACGCTCAACCGCCAGGTTTCCCCCCTTATTTTGGCTTCTCACTTTTAGAGGCTGGGTGAATCCCAGGAGGATCCTAGATCCCATTGGATCCATCCCCGGCCGCTAACAGGTTAAATAAAAGTTCTCAAGCGAACGGAATTCGAACCCAGGACCTTCGGCATGGCAACACAGTGCACTACCACTGAGCCAGTCTGCTCCCTCTTTTAAATAAATAGTTCTCCTTAATTAAGCGAACTATTTTCTGACATCCACCCGGACCATTTACTTCCTCATATTTTAAGCATAATTTCTTGTTATTATTTCATGAAAAACCGAAAAAAATTGAACGAGTATATGGGTGGATTAAGGGGTAGATTCGTGAAAATATTACAAAAAACTACTACAACCCATGAAAGATTCTGGGGTTCAGTAAATGGTAGAAACAGTATTGTTTCTTGGAGAACGTCTTGAGCAGCAACCATGTTCAACCTTCAGGCTTTCCCTCCTTATTATTGTTATCCACTTTTAGAGGCTGGGTGAGCTCCTTGATTTCATAGGATGTATTTTCGGCCGCTAAAAGATTAAATAAAAGGACACGGCATGGCAAGTCAGTGCTCTACCACCTGACCACTCCGCACCATAATTATATGAGGATTGGTATAATTTAAACGATTCGAACTTCCTTGATACCACCGCTAATACTTGATTTATTCAAGCAAACTGTTGGGAAGACCCCTCCTTGGGGCTAGAGACACGCCAGCTTCAGGTTTACATTGTGGACGGATCTTGATTGATCGGGCGAGGAACAATAGAGTTTGAGTAGTTGTGTAAGTTGTTGGAGGGCTTTCCTCTTGGGAGGGTTTATTCATTCAGGTTTAGCCGTCCGATACAAGAAGCCACTAAACTATTTTATTTTATATCAGGACCGAATCTAGTAAGCTCGTCCGCCCTCACAATGATTTATGTTCGACGCTAATCATGCCTCTTGATTTTCGTTTAGTTCCTTTATTAATTTTACTTTATTTACTATTCTAGTATACAATACTAATTTGTATTAGGGAATGAGGTAGAGCTGAGATTGAGTCCAGTTATGGCAGATAAATCATTGGAACTGCAAACCACCCAGTGGCTAACTCACCCTCTTAGAAGTGATTACCCATGGTTATAGTGTGAGTTATTTTTTAAAATTTTAATTATTATTTTAAAATATTAATAATATATAAAAATAAACGTGTAAATAGTTTGAAATGTACTATACTTTGAGATGGATACGGATGCGGGAAAGCTCACTGTGTAGAGTGCCTAATAAATTAAGTAGCAACGGTAACTGTTCAGTAAAATAAATTTTAGTCATTTAAAGATCAATTTATCGTTGGCGATTTTAACACGCAAAATACTTTATAAGTAGTTTGTGTTAAAACTTAACTCAACTTCATCTATAAGACAATTAAAAAATCCTCCATTTAGCAAAAGGAGCGGATTAGCTTAGTGGGTAGTGCGCTAAGTTGCTGTGCCGAATATCCGTGATTTAAATCCTGCTGTTGTATAAAAATTATTTAGTATTGTAACAACCGTAGAAGAACCATGTGGGATCTGCAGTCTCTCCTGTGGCTCACTTAGTGTCTGTTAAGTACCCTAAATTGGGGGAATACCATAGGGTTTGAGCGTGATCTCGGCCAGATCATTCCTGCCGAACTGTTGTCCCAGTAACGGTACAGTCTCTACCATGTACTCACCCAAGACTCTTCATGGGTCGTAGTAGTACAGGTTCATTTTTTTTTTGCTCTATACTATTACATATGTATTAGGGAGTGGGATAGCTCAATGTGTAGAGAGCTTAGTAGCTAAGCTGAAGCTCCAGGGTTTGAATTCGGCTATGATGGATAAATTATTCACATCGACTACATACTGATCTCTATTTCCTTCTGGGGGTAACCCGAGATAGATACAAAATAGTTACTCTGGGATTAGTCAAATCCCTGCTATACTATTGGTCTAGAAACAGTCTCTACCACGTAGTGAACCCAAAACTATTCTTAGGTTGTAGTGGTAGATATAGACAGATTCAGATAGAGATAAACCTACTCCTTCCATGAATCCAAAATAAAATATTAATTCCCCGCAAAGAACTCGTAAAGATTGATTGATTAACTAATACAGAGTGATAGCTTAGAAGGGGAAGGTGAATTCACAAACCACTGAAAAAGGTCTGCTTTATATTTGCTTTTATTTTTGTCCAATACTTTATAATTCGTTCCTCTATTTACTCTCATGATTGAGATAGTGTAAAATAGAAATAATAATAATGTAAGTGAACCCGAAGGTTCCATGCCGAAATTACTAGCCACTGTTTGGAAAACTTCGCTAACCTATCACCGTTGAAATCGAAATCCTCGAGCTTATCCATCACGCAATCCTCACAGTTTCGCCCCTCACCGTACTTTTTTTGATTTTAGGGATTCGTTTGTTACTAAGCTCGACAATTTTACAAGCCCACCTCTATCTTATCGATGCTATCCCATCAATTATATTAAGCCGTGTTATGTTATCTACTTTTTACAGAGAACTCTTTCCTTTGCCGTATCATATTTTGTACACAAAACCTTAAGATGCTTTCCTTTCAATGTTAACGGACATGTTTCACAACCATGCAGAACAGTAGGTATAAGATAAAAAAACCCTGCACCCATCAAGAGTCTTGTGTTCAGTAAGTCGTAGATACTGTACTGTTTCTAGGACGGGGTTGCGCAGGTTTGTGAATTATCCGCGGTCAGGCTCAACCACCAGATTATTTCCCCAATTAAGTATTCCTACTTTAAAGAGTCTGGATGAGCCCTAGGATGGACTCCAGATCCCATAGTGTCCACCCGTTGATTTTAATCGATTAAATAAATCTGCCATAGCTGGATTTAAACCGAGGACCTTCTGCACAGCAACTTAGTGCTCTAGAAACTGAGCTTCCTTGTTCCCTGTAAATAGGATAATAGTTTTATAAATCCTAATGTTCAAGTTTCGGTGTATTATAATAATAACTAAAAATAACAAGCATTTATTGTCGTTAACTGCATCTTCTTTCAAAAGTGAATTGAGTTTTATTGAAGTGTTCTTCAATTCCTCTAAATCACAATTTTAGGAACAAATATGATTTTGTATCACCCTTCTTACATGTAGTTTTTATCTTAGTGTCGCGGTTATTTATTTGTGATTAGGGCTGGGTAAGGTTGTATCAATCTGATACTAAAAAGTAGTTGATACAAGTACCAGATACAGTCGAAATCTACCTAATACTTGTGTATCAATTGATACAAGTATCAGATACGATCAGATTGATACAACCTTACCCATCCCTAAAAATTTCATCGTCACACGGATTTAAAAAAAAATATCATCTACTATTAAACACGGTCCTTTTAATAATAAATAAATAAAAAATAAGCAATAGTCAACCACTGATTTAAGCTCCCCTGATTTGATTACCGCCGAAAGACCAATTTCGCCGCATCTCCCCTTAGTATTAATAAATAAATAACTAAAAATAATAGTAAACAAGTTTTCACTTATTATCAATATAATGTGTAATTAGTCACTTATCACATATGTAGAAACGAAAATAAACTATGAAATTAGTTAACAGTAAAGGATGGTTGAAATAACATTTTCCGAGATCGCCTCCTTATGTATGATTTTTCACAAGCAACTTTCGCAAAAAAAAACTTCGACCTATGTCCGGGAAAATATAGGTTCATTAATGGATATATCTATACCATAAAGTAAAGGCAATTGACATAAATGATTGAAATCGGGTGCAAAAAAAAAACACCTATGGCGTGAGGCGGCGGACAGAGAAATTTTGTATTACAACCCAAATTCTATGTGTCTTGGAACGTGAATAGCAAAAATTTGAGGTGGGGTTAAAATCTATTTTTTATTGTTCAATTCCATAGCTTTCAAGAAATAATTAACCAATAAAAAACATGATTTTAATTATTTGATGCCTTTTTCAGGTTACTATTTCGGCGAATAACTCTTTTTCCTTTAAAAATGATAACAAAAACTGATGGCCCAAGAAAGGCTTCTGTGTAGCGTATTAGTAGAGTAAGAGTCGGGATATCTGTATTCAACTACAAAAATATCAGATACAGAAAAGTATTACTATCACTTGTATTCAGATTCAGGGAAATCCAGTATCTAGCCATGACTAGTAAAAATATCAATTAATACCAAAGTAAAAGTATCAAATACAGAAAAGTATCAGTATCACTTGTATCAGATACAGGGAAATCCAGTATCTACCCATCCCTATTTGTGACCAGGCCCACGTCAGTAGTGCCACCTTAGAAAAATAATTCCCGCATCCAGCACGGCCTTTGTAATCTTCCTTTCTGGACCTACCTCGTACTTGTATGATCATGGTTGATTTGATTCATATTGATTTAAGTAAATACATTTATATTTTCAGTCTTTGCTAATTTAAGTAAGATTCCACCATGCATTTGGCCCAATACCATAGGTTGCAGTGGTACAGGTGTTCTCCTGATTTGAAAAATAACATGAACCCTTTCGCGTTGATCGTATACCTGAGATGGTTGAGAAGCTCTCGGCGTTTCAACTGAGCCCATTCGCTGAGTGGTTTGTGATTCCATATTTCACATTTGAGGGCTGTTGTTAAGACTGGATAGTTTATGACTACGTGATTTGAATGGCCATTCAGGCAACGCATAAATCTCCATGAATTTACCTCCTTAACTTGACTTTGAACCTAGTACGGTTCCAGGTTACCTTGTGCTTTGTAATTTTTTTTACTTGCTAGATAGTATTTATTTATATTAGGGGAGCTGAGTGGATCATTCGTAGAGCACTGAGTTGCATGCCGAAAATCCCGGTTCAAATCCCGCTGCAGGCAAGGCTTTTATTTACTCCGTTTGCAGTCGGAGATGGACCTTATAGGACTAGGACCCTCCTGAGGCTCACTCTGCCCCTATAAAGTGGGTACCCAAAAGAAGGGGGGATATCTGGCGGTTGAGCGTGATTTAGGACAAATCACCTCCCTGCACAACCGTTGTCCTAGAAAAAGTACAGTCACTAACCGTGTACTAAACTCCAGACAGGTTTTTTTAAGCAATCTTTATTGGTTGAAAATTAAAAACGTGTTTTTTTCACATTTGTACCGACGATACATACCAGGTATGAAAAAATATATTTAAAAATATTTATATTTATGTATCGTCCTTATTGTACCTTATTCAAAATAAAGTAAAATAAATTATAATTTTTTATACTAACTCAGAGTTAATGGTAAATGAATACTAAGGGACTATTGGTGTAATTTCCTGCTAAAAGCAATAAGGAAATGTACAATTGTTTATAAACTTTGTTTTGCTGACGCTCTGGCTTTCTCACCTTTATTTAAATAGCAAACAATTGTTTAGTTATTCGGTTTAACATTGTTATCAAGTTTACTTACGGATACCGAAGGTGTTGCTCGGACTTTCATGGGCCTATGAAAAGAAGAAGTTTAGGAGTTTGGTGCTGGTTTGAAGAGGACGCTTCTGTTCTGAGTGAGTTCTCTAATTCGTAAAGTTTCGCAATTTGTGGTCACCTTCTTGTAAGTTCCAACATTATTTTGGCTTGTTTTCGCTTTTTGGTATCTCGTGTAAGGTAGATTTAACCTAAATTGGTATTTTATTTGACTTAATTTAAAAAAAAAAAGAAACTAGCAGCTGACCAACCCCATTTTTCCGATTATATAATCGTTCAATTAACACGGCCTTTTAATTAATTTATATTTGAGATATTATTTGTTTATGTTATATTATATCTGCCCTTCATAAGAACAATGCCATAACTTTTAAAACCTAATTTTTAATAGAGGACAATTTCATGTGAATTAAACAAATAAAAAATTGGTATTGGTAAAGCGAAGTATATTGTATTGGTGTTATTGAAATTATTTAAGAAAACATTGGAAAATTGTTAAAACCTTGAAACTTTTTTTTATTTTAACTTATGTCATTGTTCTTATAAAACTTCAAGTTCTAATGATGATTATGCGCAAATATTTATACACAAGTTCTAATGATACAACTCAAAATATGACTTTATTAAACAATAAAATGTTGGAAATGGAATTTCAGATATGTCCTTTCTGAATTAAAAAGCTTAATTATCAAAACAATACAATTGCTATTGAATACTTTACTCAAAAATGCCAATTTTATTTTTATGTCGTTGATATTTTGAAGGAGCGATAGAAACATGAAATGTTTTATTTTAGGTTTGTTTTATAGATTAAAAAAATTATAGTTTATAAGAAAAAAGTCTTGATCTTATTACAATACATTCTCTGTACCGAAAAAAAAACTGTACCACTACAACCTGTGAACGGGTCTTGGGTTCATTACATGGTAGAGACTGTACTGTTTTATGGACACCGGTTCTGCAAGGAGGTGACATCTCCTAGGCCACGCTAGACCGCCAGATTCCCCCCCCTTATTTTGGTTAGCCTATTTTTTATAATCTTATAGAGGCTGGGTGAGCCCCAGGAGTGTCCTAGATCCTATATGATCCATCTCCGGCTACAAACAGACTAAACAATAATAATTCTCTGTACTGAAATAACAGTCCTAAAATCGAAATATTGGGATAAGGTGTTGGTTGATTTATTTTTTTCGAAGCATTCTATTTTATACATTTAAATTAAAAATCAGTGCTATAATTTGTGTAACTGATTAATGAAGAGAGACTGAAAAGTAATTTTAGTCATATTATTTTAACTAATTCTCTACGATATAGTTAATGGAGCAGACCATGGCCAGTTGATTTTATTATTAGCCAGTAGTGGTATAATAATTTTTTTTTTTTTGCCATATTCTCTCCGAGGTGAATCGTATATGAGGCGCAAGATATAGAACAAACGCATATGTTGACGCATGGAAATTTATAGAAAAACTAAAATATACGCTGAAATAAAAAAAAATGTAGCATAAAACCTATATTGTTAAAACTAATAACGGGTTCATCAATTTTACGTTTCTAAGGAGACCTTGCATTCCGACTTACGTATTCCGGCCGCTAATTTTTTGGATTATAAACGGTTTTACAAGAGATAAAAAAACTGTGCAACTAAAATCCATGAAGGGTCTTGGGTTCAGTATGTTGTTGAGACTAGGCTATTCTTAAGACAACGGTTGCGCAGGGCGGCAATTTGCCTGAGATAACGCTGAACCACAAGCATTTCAAGACGTATAAAATAATTTATCTTCATTATTTAAAGAATTATTAACGAACGAATAAATTAATTCAAGAAAAATACGCATGGGAATATTAACAGGCTGTTAAAAAATATTATGACTACTGGCTTGATCATAGAGTTGGGCGATAGTTGATAGTTATCACTATCGATAGGCCGATAATATCGGCTGAAAACTATCGAATACTATCGATAGTTTTTCGATAGCTTTTATAAAATTATAAGATTCTATCGTAAAGATGAGAATAAAACACCTAATTTATTTGAATTTTAAAAAAGTATTTACAATTTACATGTTTACAATAACAATGAACAAATCAAATCTTCAGAAAAGAAAAATAACGAAATAGTTAATTTCAAGAGTCAAGTGTGCTCCTTGAGCCACATATTTCCCGAAAGAAAAACTGCATTCTAGTTGAACATTTAAGAATTGTAGAAAAAGATCCCTAATTGTAGAAGTTAAAGGCTTCTAGGCTTCTAGTCTAGCCTCAGCTTCCATTAGCCCTGAAGATGACCCACAAAGTGGGTCGAAACGTCGGCACAAAATAAAATAAGTACCTACTTATTTAATGTTTAATTTGACTGCACCCCCGACCACTTCCTTCATTACTAATATAGAAGTTAAAGTTATAAAAACCTAGAAGAGCCAATGCTCAATATCGCGAATTTGGTTTGTTTGCACAAGTGTGAGGCTACGTTTTCAACCCAACATAATGTAATTAGTTATTTCGGAGAATTAAATAATGACACGTCCGGTGCGGCATCTAAGTAACCCTTGAGCTCTAGGAATTGCGAGTTCAATTTCAAAAAAATTCGACACTGGACAGAGACAGATCAGCATAATTCCGAGAGTTTCAACACTTGAGGGAGAAAAACACAACTATCGATAGGTGTTAATTATCGATATATCGATAGTAACTATTGACTATCGCCCAACCCTACATCATACAGGCCGAAAGCTCAAAAAAGGTTGGTTATGGATCTCCTACCATGGTGTGAATGATCTACTCGCTGTATTATATTTTATGTTCATGTAAGGTATATTGTGTTTTAAATTATAGAGTATCAGGATATTATTCAATAGAAATTATTAAAACATCTCCCCAGAAGTAATAATTAACGTGGGTAATAAGGGAGGTCAAAGGCCAAATTATTAACCAGTGATCCGTCATGATTACTCGATAATACGCCCCAATACACGATAATAATGCATCGGATACCCCACCCTATAACCCCCTGGAATAATGCGTTAAAAGGTTCGGCGATGTGGACATGGCAACCCCATAAACATCCCTCCATGATTTGACATGACAGGTGTAAGATGGCAGGCTGATGTCCCAGAAACAGTATCCTCTTCTCTTACTTTTTCTTTTAACCATATCAATTTCGGAATATTTAGTTCTTTATTCCTCACCATTTCCCATTACTCATTCATGTGCATGTAACATTATCTCTCATTTTTTATTTATTACCTCCTCTTGTATGTATGTATCTATGTTACATATTAAACATGTATACGCATACACAACTATATAGCTTTACATGAATTATGCTTAGAGACAGACGGGCATATTAGAGAGGTACCTCAGTGCATAGATTGCTGAAGGTCACTGGTCCGAATCCGTCTGAGGCAGAAAAATTATTTAATCTATTAACAGCTATGAAACCATCATCCGTCCAACGGATGTAGAAATTGGCCGCTAACGCTGATGGATGAACAACGTCTTCAGGTATTCGAAAATAAGGTGTTACTTAGAATATTCGGTCCAAAAAAGGATGAGGTCCCTGGAGAATATTGGAAATAACATAACGCGGAATTGCGAAGCATTAAAAAATGACCAATTTTCCAAGGGACGTAACTCAGAATCTATTAGAGCTGCGGTTGGATTCAAATTGTAGCAAATCCAAGAGATACAGGGTAAAAACTGATATAACTCCGAAAATTTCGAGGCTTTTTGGTCACCAAAAGTTTTCCCATCCGTTTTTCGGTCGCAAACGTGGATTTACTCTACTCGGGCATGCCCTTAAAACAAATAAAAAATGCAGCTCTCTTCAATTTTTTGCGACCTAAAGCCCTTTTTTGGTACCTGGCCGCTGGCCTACCAGGCGTAGGGAGGATTGCGTTAAGAGTGATCTGACAGATTTAGGTTGGGTCTGTGGACAGAAGTTGGTAAGTAGAGATTGGTAGTATCAGCATAGATCCATCGGGTTCGCTAAGCCTTATTATATTATATCTTCCTGGGGCACACCCACCCTCTGTAAGGTAAAGGGGGAAATCTGGTGGTTGAGCGTGATCTAGGACAAATCACCTTCCTCCACAAACGTTGTCCATGTAACATTACAGTCTTTACTATGAACTGAACCCCAGACCCTTCACGGGTTGTAGTGGTACAGTTTTTTTAAGTATAAAAAAATAATTTCGGTAATCATTTCACTATTAAATGAACATTTCGAAGTATAGAAGATTATATGTATAACATAAATATATGTGTAAT
Source organism: Troilus luridus (assembly GCA_964056705.1). NCBI lineage: Eukaryota > Metazoa > Arthropoda > Insecta > Hemiptera > Pentatomidae > Troilus > Troilus luridus. Next base: position 42,961,271 of record OZ057417.1, on the reverse strand, counting down.
TAGATTCTTTTATCTATATACAGTCATTAATAGTTACAATATACAGCCAGTAATAAAATTATGTTTATTTTCGAGAATATTAAAAAGGAAACGAATGTAAAGTATGACATGTGAATTTACTCGAAGCAACTGCCTGCGGAACTGATACTAAAAATACCGACGTTCGTGAAACTCCGGATTCGTGACAAACGCAAGAAGTAAACAAACGAAGACCTGGAAGGCCTAGAAGAATCCTCAGGCGACGACTTTCTACCGGAACCATTCTTCGAACGGCGCAGAACCGGCCGAGTAGGAATCGGGGACATGTAGATGACCTCAGCAGCGAATCATCTTCGGGTATCGGACCATTAAGGGACCCTCCCATCCTGTAGGTGTGTCCCCTTCTGGTTACAACTAGTTACGAGGATTATTGATTCTGTAACCTGATATCAAAATCAATAAGCTTCTAGTGGGCTTATATAATATGTCATAATCTTGCTAGTGCTTGCGTTTTCGGATATATACATTGTAATTTTTTATTCATATGTATGTATAGCTAAACATACCGCTATCAGGCGATGTGTCCCCGATGGTTGATTGATTGCTAAATTACATTACTTCAAATGGTATTGTTCATACATTTTTTTTGTGTGTAAATATTGTAATAGTCCTTAATTTCGCTAAATTAATGTCATGTTGCTAATTCTTTTCCCCGTACTTTATAAACAGAGTAATCCTCATCGGAATACAAAATATCTAGTCACATTACGCATAACCGATATCGGATCCTACATACTCATATTTTTTAAAATAATTTATTCATTGAAATTTACAACTGTATTATAACAATACAAGTAAATATAATGACACGAATGATAAATAATAGCATGGATAAAGACAAGTAGAGAAACTAAGCAGTGATAGTAATCAAATAACTTCTTGTTCTCAGACGCCTCGGAGGTTTATCAAGAATTGAAGAGGTTGCTAGGTTTGAAACTAGTGGGTTTGAGTGGGAATAAAGTTTTCACGAAAATATTGATATCGAATTCGGGCCAAATCAGGAACAAATGGGACATTAAAGTCATTATGGATTACTTTGTTCGTAACAGAGTAAGGGGCATTGAGGATTTTTCGAAGGATTTTGGATTGGAAACGAGAGGAATTTGATGGCTTAGTGGAGCCCCAAAGCCTTACTCCGTAACATATTCGTATAAAAAAATAAAGTAAAGACAGTATTTCAAAGCACATAGTAAAATAAACTGTTAAGTAAATTCGGAATTTCGAGATATTAAATAACAAAGATGTAGGGCTTTTCCATAACGAGAAATCATATATTTTTATTCTAATAACGGCTGTTGATGTCTGTACCAGTACACCCTATGACGACGGTTGGGCAAGCAGGTGATTTGTGCGAGATCATGATCAAGCTCCAGGTTTTCACTAATTATGAGTACTTTATAAAGGCTATGTGTGTCCCAGGAGGATCTGTATCTCCTACAGGATCCTTCCTGGCTATTGAGAGATTAACCGACTTCAAAAACTAATAAGGATACAAAAGGTTTTCGTGCAAAACCACAATTATTCAACAAAGGTAAATAGATCGGAATATAATCTAGTTAGGAACGAGTGAAGTGCCTCTATTTAAAAAAAATATTAATTTTTGCATATTATATTATAATTCTAAAAGGTTTAGACGAATTCCATTCAAGACATGATTGACACATTTATGACAGTTTCATTTAAACTAGATACAAATGTTGAGTAATATTAGTTGGCCTTAGGTATATATGAGGAAGGAATTGGTCCGGGTGTAGGTAAAAAAAATTATCTTATGAAGGCAGAACTTTTTATTGGAAAGCCTAAGTTTTGACACACATTACAGGTCTTCTTCATGACTAAATATACTAGATACAAATAAATTAAAATAATATATGGTAAAGAACAACAGTGTATGTAATGTATTGATAGAATAATATTATATGTAGTAAGTAGAAGAAATAAAGAACCGATACAAATAAATTAAAATGATATTTATATGGCACAGAGTAACACTATATGTATTATATTGATAGAACAGAATTATGGTAGATATTATAATCTATACATATAAAATGCTTAGTCCTTAATCACTGACTGACTGACGAATCAACCGCTGATCGTAGAGACCTGAGACTTGGAGGGTGTGTTCTTTGTATGACTTAGGCTACACCTACATTGGATCCGGTGTGATACGATGAGACGTCGCTAGCAAACCAGATGACTGAAATATATCGAGAGTTATAACATTTGGTTCTTTAAATTTATAAAATTAAGATTATTTATTAATTATTTTTAATACATTTATATTTTACGATAATGTATAGTAAAATATGTACAATGTATACACCCCAGCATCGTATGTGATAGAATCACGTCACACCGAATCGGATCCAATGTAGGTGTAGCCTTAGGCATCCGATAAGAAAGGATTTTCCGAAATTCTACCCAAAAGGGGGGCAAAGTTTCTTAATCGCAAAATCTAAATATTTTCGCTAACAAAACAAATCAAGTAAGATAGTTCACTTCTCTCCTTCCACCTTCTCATCCTCCTCTTAAAATGAACATCGTACAGAACAAGAGATACCTCTCCATCCTATCTTCAATTCCACTTAAAGACCTTCAAACCCAACGGGGCTAAGAAAAAAAAACAAAAAAAAAAAAACGCTGCTGCCGTACAAGTGAAACCGTTATACTAAGTAATCCTTTTCAATAAATTCAAGAACATTACATACTAATCCTTTACTGCCACGAACAACAGTAAACTTCTGACCGCCCCGTTTGTTAATCAGTGTCAATGTATGTTTCACGGCTGTGCTGATCCGTCTGTGATGAACTTTGATAGGGATAATCTCAAGGGGATGGGCATAGCCTACTTTTTATGACCACACAGGCGGAGTTTGCATAAAACTGTAACCTGATTGACTAACACACCCAGCGGTCAACGCACAGCAGAAACCACTGAACTTAGCATCTTGAAATTCGCAGATAGGTTCTGTGCATAGCTTAAATGAGCATTAAGTAAGAAATTTGGACAATTCCACCTCCAAGGGTTTCTCCCTTAATAATAGGGGTTCAGAGATTGTATGGAATCCGTCAGTTTTGAAGTTAAACATCTGAAATTTCAGATATACGAGTAACTTACAGTTAAAAAAAATTTTGAATAAATAAATAAATGAAATAAATGATCTGTCACGAAACTTTATGTGGCAGACCAAATTCCACGATAGCGAAGCCGTGGGCAAAAGTCTACTATAAATCTGTTCTATAATTTTTATTCAATCTTTAATCTTTTTTTTTACTACAATTCTGTTCTATTTATTAATTTTTCAATTGTTCCTTTTTTGGATTTAAACAGTACCTCTTTGTTAATATATATTGCATCTTGGTTATTATATAATTCAATCTCCTCTGGCTTTTATTACTGCTAATTACTACAGATTACATTATTCTATCAATACTCGTATAATACATATGGTGTTATTCTGTGCCATATATTATTTTAATTTATTTGAATCTTGTATATTTAGCCCTGAAGAAGACCTGTAATGTGGGTCGAAACGTTGGCCTCCAAACATGGCCTCCGTTTATAAGAGAATTTTTTTTACCTATGCCTGCACCATTTTCTTTCTCATAGATAAAAAATGTTGTACTAATTAATATGAACTATTCACGGTAGACTTTATTTTAGCTTAATTTTTATTTTTTGAATATGTTACAAAAATTAATTAAATGACTCTCTTGTAAGTCGTTCATTAGTCGTGGTTCGAATCCGTACTTACAAATTTAAACAGTAGTGAAAAACAAAGAGAGCTGTATCTCCTTCATTCTGCTAAAATTAAATATTTTATCGCTTATCTCAGCTCCAGCATAAGGCCTGAGACGCAGTCCAATGCAGGGTAGGCTCGGCAGGGCAGCGTAGCAAAACGTTTTGTGATACATAGGTTTGAACGAACGAGCGTTAGTTGAAAGGCAGGGCAGGGCAGGACAGTTCAGTGTATGTGTGAATCTGCTTCTATATATTGATAGTGATTACAAAACTAAAAGTTCATCCGTTTGTTCATCTGAATCAGATTCGGAACTTAGGTCAAGTTCGTTTAGTTTGTCCATTTGTACGTTCGACGACCGATTATATACAAAGATGGCAAGAAAGTGCGTTTTTATGTGCGGTCATATGAGTAGCGCAGCTTTTTAACTGCTCCATTCTGCCCTGCTCAACCTTCACTACCCTGCGTTGAACTGCGTCTCAATGTGTGCCCGGCCTAAGTCACACTTGAAATACCAGTTTTTTCCTGATTCACTACTATTATAACCTTGCTCAGGGTTTTTTTTTTTCTATATCTATTTGCACTTATTATTTTTGAATATTAGCTATTTTAATGAACAATGGTCTTCATTATATTTTCAAAGGTCATGGATTCTGTTAGGCGGATATGTATGTTTCCTTGTGAGCTATTTGCGTATATATTTGTTCATTTTTTACTAGACTTGAAATTCTCTTTTTGTTTCTTTAGAGCTCATATAGTTTGTTTATTATACAATTATATATGTATAAGACATGAACTTAGTTTGTAAAGAATTTAGATTATCCAGACGTTCATTTATCTGAAGAGATAATGGAAGAGATACAAGTAGTCGACATTGCCATTTTTTAAAAATAAGTTAGAAATTTAATTACTTAAAAGTTTATACTTAAAGTTAAAACTATTATTATTATTATTAAACTAGTTATTACTGGATAGGCAAAATTTAGTAAAAATAAAATAAAAGGGTAACTATTGTAAGTGTGAATTTTGGTTACAATATATATTAGTTAAATAGATGCATATTTACAATTTATATGGACGAAAATCCCCTGGTCTTAGAAGTTGAAGGAAAGTGACTGTTTTATACCATATAGTCATTAATATCGCTTTTTATGGGGTTACCCGTTGTGTAGTGTGTAGTATAATCTCCTAATCCTCTGTCATGCTGTCCTTCGGAGGGGATGTAACATGGGGATCCCGAGCATGTGAGGTGTCAGGTACTCGTTAAATATTCCTATCCTGATTACACAAGGATAAGAAAAAAATAGGACTTCGACTGTAGCATCGTCCGATTAGCCATTGTAGCATTAAGTGACGTTTAAATGGACAAACAAACATCCTTAAAAGAACAAGAGACAGCTGAGGAAGTAAAAATCAAACCAAACTTTCTTTGTTTTACAACCTTGATAAATCTTGCTATGGACGCACATTTATTATAATTTTATTTACATTTATTTTGTAAACTATGTACATGTATTTTTTAAACATGCCTACTAATCAACACAATAAGAGTTTTTTATGTAATAACATAGTGATTGCTCTCCTTTTTTATTCCGTATAATAAAATTCTACGTATTCTAGGCATACACATTATTACGATACGATTATTCGAACTCTTGATTATATGAACCACAAACTAAGACATTATTTCGGATAATCAACGCTCTCCTGCATATATGTAGATATTTGGGGATGTAGATCCCCACATGTGATTGAGTCTTTTAAAATTCGATAACCACTTGTTCTAGTGGTGTTTTCAAGTTTAAGTAGCCAATCTGAAAATTTGAACTAAGAAAGCTACTGAAACCCTTGTTATGAATTACTTAAGCATAGTAAATAAATAAAACTTATTTTGTTTGTTCCAACTACTTACATTCAATGTAAACATTAACATCCATATTAAATGTTGTTCAAAGTGATTTCCTTGAGCGTTAAGACAGGCTCGGCATCTTTCTTTAACAGCAGCAGTGGGCGGAACGGCACTGGATATGTGTTATTGTTTCACAAGATTCAATTATCCTTCTTCGTAAACAATTAAGGTCATTGACCGGTCTTGCAAAGACTTAGAGCGTGCAGGCCAAGCCTCTGGTCCTGATTTAGCTAAAGATATTTCACTACAACTGAGAAGGAAGATGTGGTTTCAATTAGACGGCAGTCCTGCACATTTTTGTTTTGACGTACTAAATTCAAATTTTCGGTTTTGCTACTTAAACATGAAACAACCTGTATTCACTTAGGTATTTAAGTCGGTATATGATCAGAGATGCTTCTCGCTTATAAAATAGCGAAGATTTGAGGTGACAGTTTATTTGAGTCTACAGTATTAAAACGGTCACTCCGATATACTCGTAGTTTTTTTCTTATCATAACTGGACTCTTAAACACGGACAAAGATACTCTTACATTTCCTCACAGGTTTTTTTGAGAGTTAGAAAACATTCTTGATGGTTCTCTTACTTTTGGTATCGGAAGGTTTTGCCTTGATCCTGAGATCTTTGGCAATGTTCCCGGTCCCGGATTGCGAGCCTAAAATCCTCTGGGGACTATCCGGATTAGGGAACATCTTTCTTCCTCGAAGCAGATATCATGAATGGAATGAGCTAGAATAGAATCCTTCGGGAACAGTACTCCGAATAGGGTCGAGAAAAATCAATTTAAACATAAAGTCGTAGTGGTGTTATCTATTTCACATTGTCGTTTAAATATATTGTATTTGACCAAACAGATTTTAACAAGCGACAGAGGCACTAAGTCCCCCTTATAATTAAAAACAAAACGCACCACTACAATCCATGTAGGGTCTCGTAAAAGATTGAGATCGTAGTATTTCAAGGACATGTTTCAAGCAGGTGATTTGTCCAAGATCTCGCTCAACCTTTAGGTTTTTGCACCAATTAAGGGTATCCATTTTATAGAGGCAAGGTGACCCCCAAGAATTGATCTCACAGGGTCCTTCCGTAAAGACATTTTTCATTCTAGTTCATTCTGGCAACTACTGGCTTGAACAATATAAAAAAATTACTAAATCTGTACCACTAAAACCAATGAAGGGTCTAGGGTTCTGCACATGGTAACCAACAACGGTTGCGCTGGGAGGTGATTTGGTCGTCGAGATCATACTCGTCCACCAGGTTTATCTCCAAGTAAGGATACTCACTTAATCGAAAATGGGGCTGTTAATAGTGAACAGTCTATGCTTTAACGGATTTTGAAAAAATACCGAAAGGGCTTTGGTGCTGGTAAATAGAGAATTCCTAATTTAAAACATTTTTTTTCCATTTTGTACTTTTGTATCATTTTTTTTTTTTTGCGCACCGGCCAACAAAGGGTGATATCTGCGTAAATATCATGTTTTTCGCTCCTTCTTTCTTCTGATCAAATAATCGTTCATTCCCTCTGAATGTTGTCTTCTCTCCTCCGTGCATTCCCCATGACCATATTAGGGTTGTCCATCCCCCATGGCAATAATTTTTTTTAAAATTATTTAAATGTTTCGTAAATTATATCAAATGTAGGGAGACAGAATACCGTTGGAGGGAATCATTCATGACTGATCTTCACACATCTCTGATGCTCCTCCGTGCGTACAATACATTTTTCATAGCCAATATCACTAGCGGATCCAGTTTTTAATTAATTATATGTGTGGAGGACAAAAAAGTATATGTACCTATATTTAAGGGGCCTATATCTCACATCTTCCCAGAAAATTTTTTAAACAACTTCTTCTTCAAATGGAACATGAATCATAAAGAAAATTTAATGAAAATAATTACAAGAACTATTATGTTTTTACGAAAAACAAGCTGTTTTTTCTGTTGAGCTGGGATATAAAAAAAGGATTCAGACATGTAATTAATGCTATTTTATTTCATCTTGAAGAACATTAATTGACCATATAAATATGAGGAAGAAATTTTTTAAGCGGGTTTTTTTCTACATTTTTTCTGCTATTGTAAAACTTATTTATAAAAGGTAACTGTAATTAATTAAAATCACTGTTCTTTAAACATGTAAAGGTAGACCGGAACATGTATTCACACTTATGCTGCTTGTATATGTAAAATTGCAAATAAAGTTGGTTATTTTTTTATTTTTTATATTTTATAAGGAAGAAAATGGTAAGGGTAGAAGTAAAAAAAAATTTCTTAAATAAGGAGAACTGTTTATTGGAATGCCAACGTTTCGACCCACATTCCAGGTGTTCTTCAGGACTAAATGTACCAAATACAGACTAATTAAAATAATATATAGTAAATATTAAAAATACATATAGGCATCAACTCTAAACCATTGAGCTACCAGGGGTCGTATCCAAGTCAGACAACTCCGTTCTCTTCACCAATCCTTTATTCCCTTCTTCTCGCAATTTTTGCGGTCTACATAGGATCGGCGAAGAGAACGGATTTGTCTGACTTGGATACGAACCCTGGTAGCTCAGTGGTTTAGAGCACTGCACCGGAGATGCAGACGACCCGGGTTCGAATCCCGGGCAGGACGATTCTTTTCTCTTCAAAACAAAAATATATATAATATAATATATCAGTAAACTCTGTCATACTTCAGCTCTAAATAATACCGATATTTCATGTTATTCTATATTTTCCAACTTTTTTGTCTATTTTATTTACAATATTTTATCAACAATTTTTATAGATCATTAATATTCCCATTATTTATTTGTGTATTTAAATCTTAGTGTCCCCCCACCATTATGTTTTATCACTTATATACCTTGATGCCCAAATATGCATTTGTATATTTAGCCCTGAAGAAGACCTGCAGTGTTCGAAACGTTGGCTTTGCAATAAATAGTTCTCCCTATTTACGACATTTTTTTTTTTACCTCCACCCGGACCATTTTCTTCTTATTGTATTTGATCTCAATTTGTTCTCCTCGATTTGCAGGACTATGAAATATTTGATAACTGATTATTGGTTTCTGCCCAGGCCTTAAGGACGTTTTCTTTTTAATCATCTCGTAGCAAGCCCATGAAAAAGAAAATAGAAAGAACAAGAGGATGTAGATGATGTTCTGTTGACGAGTGAAATGTTGTTTATTGCTGTGAGTATGATTTTACACTGGAATGTGGGACCTTAGACATTTATTAATTTTTTTTAAAGGTAAAGTTGTATACTTAGTATATATTTAAAAAACTATACAACTTGGGTTCAGTAAATGGTAAGGACAGGACTGTTTTTATGGCAACGGTTGTGCAGAGAGGTGATTTGTGCTAGATCACGCTCAACCGCCTAGTTATCCCACAATGAAGAGTATCCACTTTATAGAGGCTGGGTGAGCCCCAGGAAGGTCTGCAGATCCCACAGGGTCCATCGCTTGATGTTTACTTATTAAATAATTTATCTGCCATGGCCGGAATAAACAAAGAACTTTCAGCATTGCAACAGAGTATTTATCATCCGTTTTGAGTCTAAAGAATATCTGAAATGCTGCAACAAATTATTAATTTTAATTACAGGTTTAATCTTCTGGCGTTTTTAGCTTCGGGCCCTGTGGTGATTTTTAATCCCACTCATGTGTGGGAAACTTTCCCTACTATTGTCTAACCTGGCAGATAACCAGTTATATGTTTGTAAACTCACTATTCTTCTACAGTTGTTGTTTTAAGCTAATAAAAACCTTTCTAAGGGTAATTCATTCTTCCTTCATTTTCATCACAATTTTATTAGCTTAAAACTTTCGTTCGTCATGTCATTTAAAATTTTAAATTTCGGTTCGGAGATTCAATCACGGGAGTGCCGTTGTTATATTTATTTCGTGGATGTGAATTGTTTTTAACCATTAACAAAACTCTTGTAATCCACGATGGACAAGTATTTAAAGCCCGACAAATTCTGCGCAAGTCCAGATTCACCATCTAGTGGAAAGGAGTTCTCACATTGGCTTAAAACATTCGAAAATTTCATCTCATTATCTACTGAACCATTGGAAGACGTTGACAAATTGAAGGTACTCCAAAATTTTCTTTCATTCAGTGTTTATGATCTGATTTCAGAGACCACAACATATGTTGAAGCAGTTGAAACCCTGACTAAAATCTATGTTAAGGAAAAGGGGGAAATATTTGCACGTCACATTTTGGCTATACGTAAACAACAGCAAAACGAAAGTGTTGACCAATACGTTCAGGCTCTAAGGCTGTTAGCAAAGGATTGCAATTTTAAGGCTGTTTCTGCTGAAGATAATAGAAATCAGTACATTCGCGATTCTCTTATTAACGGACTACTGTCTTCTCAAATCCGCCAACGAATACTTGAAGAGTCTAAAACATTGAGCCTCGATGACGTCATCCAACGAGCCCAAGCTCTCGAGCTGGCCCATAAACAAGCTGAAGGATACTTAAACGGTGCAAATGATTTCTCTTGCGCGGGAATTGGCAGTGATTCGAATTCATCACTTTCAATTCCTGGTACCTCCCGCCCTAGTGCACGATCCGCTAACCCCAGATCATATGATCGGAACGATCACGATCTTTGTGCTGCAACAAGTCAGAAGAGGGGCAGCCATTGTTTCTTTTGTGGATTTAGTCGCCATCCGCGCTCGGCTTGTCCTGCTCTTGAATCAGAGTGTGCCAATTGCAAAATCAAGGGCCACTATGCCCGTGTATGTCGGAAAGCTAAGAAAAATACTCAGAAAACCAAACCTGTATCTGCAGCTATTTTAGCATCACTGAATAATGGGTTTCTGCCTCAGTTAAGCCATGCTGTTACCTCTGCTCTTGTAAATGGAATCCTCTGTAACTGCCTCGTGGACACTGGGAGTTCTGGTAGCTTTGTCAGCCTTGACTTTGTCTCTGAACACAACATTCAAGTTATGCCTCAGGAGGGACGAGTATCAATGGCATCTACGTCGTTATGGACCAAAGTTGAAGGATTTATTCTTGTAAAGCTAGAAATAGCGGAACACACTTACACTAAATGTAAGTTGACTGTTCTGAAAGAACTCTGTTCCGATATTCTCATTGGACATGACATACTCAAAGCACACTCAAATATTCTGCTAAAATTTGGCGGTGACAAGGCACCTCTCACAATCTGTTCGCATACTGTAGCTAAGATTGACCCTGTACGTCTCTTTGATCATCTCTCCCCTAAGTGTCATCCAATTGCCATGAGGTCCCGCAAATACTGTAATGAAGACAATCAGTTTATTAAGACAGAAATCACCCGGTTGCTTTCCGAAGGAGTAATTGAGCCCAGCAATTCACCATGGAGAGCTCAGGTATTGGTTGTAAATAACAACGAAAAAAAGAGACTGGTGGTGGACTATTCTCAAACGATAAATAGGTATACTCTACTTGATGCCTACCCCTTACCAAATGTTGACCAACTTGTCAGAAAAGTTGCTAATTACAAACATTTCAGTGTTGTGGACTTACGGCAAGCATATCATCAGATCCCAATATGTGAAGACGAGAAGAAATATACTGGTTTTGAAGCAATGGGTAAGTTGTATCAGTTTACACGCATACCTTTCGGCGTGACTAATGGAGTAGCCTGCTTCCAACGCGCAATAGACCAAATAATAACTGCCGAAAACCTCACTGGAGTGTATTCTTACCTCGATGACATCACTGTGTGTGGGATGGATAAATCCGACCATGACCTAAATCTAAACAAGCTTATATTGACACTCGATAAGCTCGGCATTGAAATCAACAAAGAGAAAAGTAAATTTGACCTCACAAACGTAAAACTTCTGGGACATCTTGTTTCATTCCAATCAATCAAGCCAGACCCAGCAAGGCTTGCCCCGTTGCTTAATATGCCACTACCACATAACTCTGAATCACTGAAGCGGGCTCTTGGTTTCTTTGCCCATTACTCGAAGTGGATACATAAATTTTCAGATAAAATCCGTGTCTTGATTGATGCCACATCATTTCCGCTGAATCCATCTGCTGCTTCTGCTTTCGAAAATCTAAAAAAGGATATTGCCAACTCAGTCGTCACAACCATCGATGAATCTCGCCCGCTTGTAGTAGAAACCGATGCCTCTAAGTTTGCACTGGCAGCTACTCTTAGTCAAGATGGACGGCCAGTTGCATTTTTCTCACGATCACTAAGCAGATCTGAAATCAGTGGACATCCACCAATCGAAAAGGAGGCTGCGGCAATTGTTGAATCCTTGAAACATTGGAGATCATTCCTCCTTGGCAAGCATTTTCACCTCATAACTGATCAAGAAGCTCTGTCTTTCATTTTTGACCGAAAACATGGGAGTAAGGTAAAAAATGAGAAGATCACTAGATGGCGAATAGAGCTAGCTCCGTTCGTTTATGACATATCTTACCGTCCCGGGGAGGACAACACCAAGGCAGACACACTCTCCCGTGTCTGTAATGCGTCCACTTCTACTGATTTGTTCCAGCTTCACCAATCTTTGTGCCACCCTGGTGTTACACGTATGTATCATTGGCTCAAATGTAAAAACATCCCCTATTCACTTGAAGATGTCAAGAAGATGACTTCAAGCTGTACCATCTGTGCTGAAGTAAAACCTAGGTACTTGAAAACATCTGGAACCTTAGTTAAGGCCACCTCTCCATTTGAACGCATCAACATAGATTTTAAGGGCCCTCTCCCTTCCAGGACACAGAACTTCTACCTCCTTACCATCATTGACGAGTACTCCCGCTTCCCTTTCGCATACGCCTGCCGTGATGTTTCTGCTGCCACTGTGGTTGAGTGTCTCAAAAATCTCTTCTGTTTGTTTGGAATGCCAGCCTATGTCCACTCAGACCGGGGACCTTCCTTTATGTCTAGGGAAGTCAAGGATTTTCTCCATTCAAATGGTGTAGCTACCAGCAGAACAACACCATACAATCCGGCAGGAAACGGGCAAATTGAACGCTTCAATGGAACTCTGTGGAAAACCATTTGTCTCTCTTTGAAGACTCTAGGACTGCGGACAGAGAACTGGGAAATGGTCCTACAGGAATCCCTCCACTCTATTCGATCTCTACTTTGCACAGCAACTAACTCCACTCCTCATGAACGATTTTTCACTCATCCTCGCCGTACAGCCAATGGAGTCTCCTTGCCGTCTTGGTTAACCCCTGGTCCTGTGCTTGCCAAAAGGAACGTGCGAATCAGCAAATATGAAGACCCTGTCGAGGAAGTAGAATTACTTGAAGCTAACCCACAGTACGCCCTAATTCGCAAGAAGGATGGATCAGAATCAACCGTGTCCCTGAGACAATTAGCACCTAAAGGAACTCATGAGATGTTGGAGAAACCTTGCCCTGATGGTGATGAACCCGCTCCAATATTAGAGCCCTCTAACATGGTACATCCGGAAGAACCCTCTGCCACTCCATCTGTTCATGGCTCTCTCTCTAATGAAATTGGAATCCCAGTGTGCCCCTCAAGACCTCAACGGGTGACCAAGGCTCCATCTTACCTCAAAGACTATGTTACTAATTGAAAACCAATCCTGGTGTTACAAATCTTGAATGAAGTTTAAATCTTCCTTTTTGCCTCAAATATTGTTCTGAAATTTTGCCAAATGTTTTCTTAAATCTTTCTATGTATCTCATATATTGTACTTAAATTATGCCAAATGTTTTAAGAAAAAAACTCAGGGTGAATGTGGTGATTTTTAATCCCACTCATGTGTGGGAAACTTTCCCTACTATTGTCTAACCTGGCAGATAACCAGTTATATGTTTGTAAACTCACTATTCTTCTACAGTTGTTGTTTTAAGCTAATAAAAACCTTTCTAAGGGTAATTCATTCTTCCTTCATTTTCATCACAGGCCCCTTTGTTTCGTGTTTTCATTTTTTCTCAACCTTTTCATTTCTCAATCATTGTTCACTCGCATTCACTCATACCTAACTTCTCCAAACACATTTTTTTTTGCTCGTTTCGCTCTCAATCAAAAGTATGAGAGTGCGCCTATAAAAAAAGTAAACATTTTCGTAAATATAAAATAAAAGATAAATAATTGATTCAAATATATATATTTTTTTCGAAAGATGCTCTCTCTCTAAAGGTAAAACTTCAAACGTTCCTAAATCAAGTATTCCTAAATAAGTTTAAGTAATTTAAAAAAACATATTTGTCATGATTAAATTAAGCTAGAGGCGTTTTATGTTGGTTAATTATGGCCTGTATTGTAATTTTATAAATAAAAAATATAATGTTATAATCGAGCTAAAATAATTACTGACTGCGAAAAAATTACATTTTCGATTAAATTCGATTTATTTTATTTCACGAATAAACTGTTATTTTTTCACGTCCATGAGTTGTTTTTTTAGTTTTTATATGTGGTTCTTGTTGGGGGTGGATCATGTGGGACATGGAGATCCTCCTGGAGCTTATCCAGCCCCTCCAAAGAGGGTAACCTTAATTGGAGGAAAACCTGGTGGTTGAGATCGATCTAGGACAAATCATCTCCCTGCACAACCGTTGTCCCAGAAACTCTTCCATGTGCTTAACCCATGATCCATGGGTGGTTGTGGTATAGGATTTTTTTTTGTTTTTTACTAGAAAAAAAGTGATTTTATTGAAATTCATTCTCAAACAGTAGAACCTCGTGATGGTACGAGGTAGGTTCAAAATCATGTCGGGTGGCGAGTGATAAAAAAATGGCTGTTTTACATATTAAAAGATTTTTTTTCATCACACCGTATACTGTATTTATAATAAAATTTGCATTTTCTACGCTGAACAAAAATTGAAAACACTTCCTTTCTGATAATCCAGAAAATAGTTTACACTACGTAACATTATTTGACTAAAATAAACTAAACGAATACAATGCATAATAATAAGTGATATTATACAGTTTATTTTTGTATTTCTTGAAAAATGTATGCATATAATGATAAAATTTTAAAAATTAATTTTAAAAATCTTGATTTCTGTAATCTCGCTGATATGACACTCCATTTGTAAAGCACCTTTTCTTCACTAACAATTGTTTTGTTCATCGACAAATTTGAAAGATTTCTCAAAAATTCAATTGCAAAAAAAAAATAACTTCAATTGAATTACTTTTTTAAAAGTGAAATTTCATTTTTCTTATCGCTTAGTCAAGCAATTTATGCTCCAGAAACTTCTGGCTCTGACCGGACTAAAGCCATGAGATGAGAAATAAGGTTGGAAAGTGTTGGTCAAAAGTTCTTGACTAAACTAGCAAAAATGGGAAAAAGTCAGTTTTAATAATTTGGAGTTATCCACTTTTGTTCCTGAACATGTTAAAGAATAGCAATCGCTTATGTCATGCATATAATAAAAGATGGTATATATTTAGAAATATTTTTTAAGATGATTTTAATGGGTAAAAAAATTAAAAAGCCCAGTTCATGGTAGAGACTGCTTTGTTTCTAAGCCAACGGTTATGAATGGAAATGATAATTAGGCCGAGATCACACAGAATCGCCATCTGTATTCTACCAATTATTAAAGCCCACTTTACACGGGCTGGGTGAACCCAGGAGGGTCCGTGCATCACACACCTCTATCTATGACTGTTGGCAGATTAAATACTTTATCTATTTGAACCCGGCAAACCTTCAACATTGTAACTTGGCGCTTACTAACAGAGCTACTTCGCTTCATTTTTTTAACGTCTTCCTTTAACCATTTCATGCCTAATGTAGCCGTTTGGCTACATCGGTTATGTACTCCTGTTAGCGTTTTAATGCTCAGTGTAGCCGGTATTCTACATGAATAGTTCCAGAATATATCACAGATTGCAGCACGGGCAAGCTAGTATTTCTAACCTCAGTTTGGACGGATTATTGGATTATTAAAAAAAAAAAAATGGTAGGGCGAAAAAATTGTATGGTTATTTAGGCCATTTTGAACTGAAAAAGTCACAGGAGATATTTTTTTTTGACACTTTAGGCATGAAAAGGTTAACTCTGAGGGTGACTAAAAAAAAAAGTTTCAGCTTGGTGCGTTTGATTTAAGTTACCAATAAGTTACAAATTTTGTATGTTCATTTATTATTAGAACGATTACCTGGCATCGGATAGGTTCGGGTCAGAAATTTTACGTCCCTTCCGAAGAAAGGCTTAAAGAAGAATTGTTTTCTACCTTTAAAAAAATCCTACCACCTACCCAGCTGCGAACTCGCGATCTTGGTCATAGTAGGTTGTTAGGCTATTTACCTAATTTACCACTGCACTATAGGTCACCCCTAATTGGTATAAGTATTTCCAGGTATGCTCAATTGTTATCTTAATTTTCACATTTCTAATTAGTTTTTATCTTTTGTTTTCATGCACGTCATAGAAGTGAACAGCTTACTACTTTAATTGACGCATCTAATCGTTACTTCTCCTTTCCTCTCCTTCTTTAGCATTGCTATCTGCTAAATGCTATACGTTATTATCCGTTGTTGCTAATGATACTAACCCAGTTGTGACGTCCTGATACTAGCGTAGCGGTTCCTTCCAGCCGGCGACTCGCCCCAGTTTGCCTGCGCTGGACTTCATTGATTGAGCCAGGCACGGAAGGTATTGCGGCGTCTGGGGTCGCTGGCACGATTCGGTCCACTCCACGTCGCACGAACACTCAACGCCGTTCCAATAATAATCTTGGAAATATTTAAATTGAAATTGGAAGGGAATGTTTCGTTTAAATAGGTTACATTGACCTTATAAAAAAAAATCTTAGTCCATTCTCTTCAATCGCAAAGCCAGGTGAGGTTTGCACCAATAGAAGTTGATCCACAGGAATATATCTTCAGCCAGTTGTCACATCCTCCAACAATTCATTCCTATAATATAAAATGCTCTTTATTATTAAATTATTTACGGTGGTTTTCTTTTTAATTTTAATTACAACATTAGCAACCACAGCATGGTACTTTATACCGTCTGCCGGGAGTTTGATTGAACTACTAAATAACAACAAAACTAAAAATAAATTAAATTTCTGTTTGACATTAATAATTAAATTCTGAAATTAAAATTTTTCTATATCGACCTGCATTACTTACAAAATTATACAAACCTATTAAATTCTCTCCATTCAGAATATCTATTAGTTTTTGTTTGGAGATCAACTCATGTTTTAAGAATTATTTTCTATAAAATTTTAAGATGGGACACACTTCCAGGAAGTGAAAACTCAATTTCGTTCAAATTACTCAGTGAGCATATTTTGCGAATCAATTTCAAATGGTTTGTAATTTAGATTCAGAAGTTCCCCTCTGCATTTCAAAACTACGCTAATTTTTTTTGTTACTTTCAAATGTCTAAGGTAATCTATTGTTTTATTTGAAGGGCTGTAGAGGCCGTGGTGTGTGCCCTCTGCTGCTTTTGCATGGCAAACTTGGATAAAATAATCTTTGTACAGCTCTAACATTTTGGACATTTCTCCCTCCCAAGTACCCACGGAGTTTAAAGTTAAATCTAATTTATAATTTTATTTTTTTGCAATTTCCCTCCACTCTTTAAACCATGGCATATTTTGTTTTATTATTTCTCTTGCTATAACTATACATAGCCTATTTTCTTTATAATCTAATATTTTTTAAATATAATCAAATTGCATTTTTAGTGTGCACACGTGGACTAATTTTCTATTCATTTCTAGGTGCACAAAGTAATTCGGGGTATTAACCGGTAATTTAAAAAATTTTTAAATGAAATATCTTTGTACTTTTTCGATCTCCTCGTAGTATTTGTGGCCCCAAACTTGACATCCATAGGTAATGACATTTTTAATTGTTGTTTCCAATACTTTGAATTTTGACTCTAATGACACTTCTGGATTATTGAAAAGTTCTCTTCACATCACATTAATCCGAGTAGAGATGTAAGAAGCTTTCCTTATTAATATTTGGATCTCTCTGAAGTCAATGTGATATATACTCATATATATATATATATATATAATATATATAATATATATATTATGTTTATGGTTCTCGAGTTTCAGTCCTTTAATTTTCTTTAGGTGACGTTTCGAGACTAGGTTAGTCTCATATTCATGCCCTAACATTGAAAAAATGGGCTTTTAGTAAAAACATTAAATAGCACATTAAAAAAAAAATATAAAATGACACGTGTAAGTTGTAATTAGATAGGGTGTACTTACAAGTTCCAAAGAATAGATCAGTTTATCATTAATCAGGTACTTCGCAATATATCATTAAATGTTTATATTGGAATAGCTATGATCCTACACACCAACACTTTCGCAAAGACTAGCAAAAACACTCACCGGTAATATAAGTAACATTGACTCCGTAATCACTTTCAAAAACACAGCCACTGTGTCAAGACTATTTACAAAAACCAAATATCGGATAAATTATTATTAAACATTAGTACATAGACTCTATTCAGACTCTTAGGCTCGTGAGCATACGTAGGTAGGTTATTTTTCGACGCTTGTTTTCTTCTCAACGAATTTTTGAGAAGAACGAAATTTGTTCAACCGCAAGTAAAGAGACCTTTTTATAGAGACTGGGTGAGCCCTAGGAGATCCTACAGAGTCCATCCCAGGCTGTTAAAAGATTAAATAAATTATCTGCCACAACCGGTTTTGGCCCGGGACCTTCGGTAATTCAGCGCTCTACCACTTAGCTACCCCTCTATATTATTGTAAAATTCAATTAAATCATCAATAGAAAAGAGGTATAACTTTCTGATTTATTTGTTCCATGTTGTTCGTTACCTCGGTTGAATATCAGAGGCATAAAGACTTTAAAGTTGCGGTAGACAAGTCAAATTAAGCCCCCCGCTGAGGTTATGCTAACTTCCGTGAAGTCCAATCTTCTCCCCACCGAGTCAATTTAATTTCCATTGCTGTTTTCTAAATTAGAAGCCTTGGCAGAGGTTGGGCGAGGAGATCGCTCCTTGAATAAGGCACTAGCAATCCTACCAAATTGAGCATTATATTTTGTTCGTGTTGAGATTGAATTTGGGATTATTTCCGTTTTGACTTACTATGTAATAGTAATTTTTGGATGGCATTCCATCGAATTTATTATTATTGTTTCATTGATTGACCTAAGATTCATTTACACAAGGAAAGCTTTTATGTGCAATTAGGATCAATAAAAATTCCATTGAGCGTTATAAAGAATAATACATCTGTTGTATTACAACTTGTGGAATTCGGAGTATCTTGTTTTCTGGATTTTTTTTATTTTATTTGTTTTTATTCCTTTTGTGCTTTCCGTAGCCCTACTCTAACCAACTAGTACATATAAAGTCAATGTGATATATACTCGTATATATATATATATATATATATATATATATATACGAGTATATATGTTTATATATATAAACCAAATATATTTATATATATATGGTTTATATATACATATGTTTATGGTTCTCGAGTTTCAGTCCTTTAATTTTCTTTAGGTGACGTTTCGAGACTAGGTTAATCTCATATTCATGCCCTAACATTGAAAAAATGTGTGTGTGTGGTGGAGGCTGTACTGTTTCTAGGACATCGATCATACAGGAAGCTTTCTCGGAGATCACACTCAACCGGGAGGTTTTCCCCGATTATAGAGGTTGGGTCTTGTTTCCAATAACCCGCCAGTGATTTTGCATAGTAATAGTAACCTAGTGATTAATTGAAAGACATGGGTTAGAAAAACATATGTATTTATACAATTTAAATGACAGTTTGCAAAATTTCAAAAATACTGACAGAAATAAATATAAATGCCATTAGTTCAATTAGTTTACCTCTGGCGGCCAAAATTCTACAACATCCTTCAGTATCCTCTCAAAAAGGTCGTCATTTCTGTACCTCTGCCTCCACATAAACTCACACAAGTATGAGTCAATCATGGAGCGATGAGTGCCATTTTAGTTTTTATTTCTTCTTTTGGCTTTGGCCCACATTTACTCAACTGTTTGAGTATGAACACCAGTAACTGGATCGACGAACTTTTTTGGATGATTCACCGTTAATTTAATATCATAAAATCACTGGCGGGGTTATTGGAAACAAGACCCTAGAGGTTTGGTGAGCCCATTTATATGCCACATTAGGAAATATTTTGTAAACTGATTCCAAGAGTAAAAAATAACCAACAAAGAAAATCAACGACCTCTACAATTCATGAAAGATCTTGGGTTCAGCACAAGGTAGATATTGCACTGATTTCTAGGACAACGGTTGTGCAGGGAGGTGATTTGTCCGAGATTACGATCAACCGCTAGGTGTTTCCCTCCGTAATATAGAGTACCCACTTTATATAGGCTGGGTGAGCCCCAGGAGGATCTGTAGATTCCTCAGGGCTCATTCGTAGCTGTCAACTGACTGAAGAATTTATCTTCCACAGCCGGATCGAATCCGGAGCCTTCAGAACAGCAACTCAACACTCTGCACATTGAGATACCCGTGATTAATTAAATATTTACTTGCTAATAACAGTTTTACCCCATTGTATAGCTAGTTTACGTCAAGAGTATGAGTAGCTTTCATATCTCATGAGTAGGTTAGCACTTCAACGAAAGCCCAGAGGCGGGATTTCGAGCATCTCAAGGCTCATGCACTTATGAGACCTGTTGCACCGACATTAAAGGGTGTACAGATGTGAGATAAACATTTTTTTTCATTATACTTTTTCTTAATACACTACCTAAAAACACTTCGTGGGTGTAAGTTTCAATATAAATACACAGTAGGATAAATATCAATACACTTTCAAATGTGTCGAATTAGTATTTTAGGGTAAACCTGGCGGTCGAGCGTGATCTCCGCCAAATCATCTTCATCTACAACCCTTGTTCAGAATACAGTACAGTCTCTACCGTGTACTGAATACAGTACTCTACTACTATGTACAGTACTAAGACTCTCCATGGGTAGTAATAGTATTTTTTAAAAATTATTATTAAGTATTGCTATTTAGTAAGGTTTGTCCCTTAACCCGAAGGTTCGATGCTGATACAACCAATCTTTGCTTACATCCTTCCGCCCTTCTATTATTATTGAGACCCAAATCCGTTATATCGCTCTTAAAAAATCCTCCCACCTACGCCTCGGTCTATCACTCTGCCACTTACGAGTCATCTCAACTTTTATTAACTTTTTAGGAATTTGTTCTTACTAAGCCCAAAAACCCTTTACAACCCGATATCAACCTTCACGACGATATCACTTCAATTCTATCAACAACTTCCCTATACCGCGTTGTGTAAAATCCTAAATCCACTAGTCTCATTCTATTTCTTGTCAGCTGTTCTACGTAGTGCTTTATGGTGGAATGCCTTATTAAATAACTTTTGTGTAAGTAGAAACTGTCAATGTTGTTTTTTCTATAAAGAAGCAAAAGTGAAATTGCACAATTATTTTTATTTAAACTGAAAAAGTATATTCTTTTCATTTAGGGACGGATAGATTTTTTTTAAATATTAAAAAAATAATAGTTATAACCTGCACAAACATATTAATTTGTAAATCGCTAGCTTTAAAAAATCTCTTATTAGTTCTTTAGAATGAAAATAAAGTTATATATATATATATATATATATATATATATATATATATATATATATATATATATATATATATATATATATATATACAACCCGTGAACTAGTCTGGGGTTCAGTAGAAGGATCTTAAGTTCATGGAGTCTATATTGTTTCTAGGATAACGGTTGTACAGGTAGTTGATTTATCCGAGAGCACGCCTAACCGACGAAGGGTACGAATTTATAGAGGCTGGATATGGCCCCAAAGAGTGCCCAGACTCCATCAGGGCTTTTAAAAAAAATAAAAAATGTATTTGCCTCACGCAGATTTGAAACCGAGACCTTCAACATAGCAAATAAGCGTTCCCCTGACGCCCCCCCCCAAAAAAAATAAAAATAATAATTACAATCTTATAACTGATATCCTAGATCAACTTTGCCTGTTTACCTGTACCACTACAACCCGTAAACGGGTCTAAGGTTCAGTACATGGTAGGGACTGTACTGTTTCATGGACAAGGTTTCTGCAAGGAGGTGACTTGTCCTAAGTAACGCTCAACTGTCAGATCCCCCCCTTATTTTGGATACCCTATTTTTATAACATTTATAAACTATTTTTATAACGGGGTGAGCCTCGGGAGGGCAATAGATGCTATGTGATCCATCTCCGGCTGTAAACAGACTAAATAAAAGTCTTGCCACTACAACTTAGCAACTCCGCTCTAAATATTTACTGTGTGTATATAATATACTCTGCATGATATGTACGTACATACACATAATTATAATTAATAAAATATACTTATGTGGTTTTTAAATACAGTATCATTCTGTATCTCGAGTGCTATATACCCTTTCCCGTGTCTACTTCTAATTTATATACCTGCAGTAAACTATATTGTTAGGGAACAATAAATAAATAATTAATTAAAGAAATAATTGCCATGTTATATATTATTATCAGCGATTACCAATCTTCCTTGTGACGGATCCCTCGCCTTTAGTTATATTTAATAATTATTTTAATTCACCCCTAAAAATAAAATTAATTGTTAAAAAATAGATGATTAAAGAATAACATTTCTGTAGCGCGGCACGTAAAGGACACCATGTCAAATTTTTGTATACGTTCAAGAAAGCCAATTTTCCGTAACTTTGAACAATTAAAATTTGTTAGTATAATTGATAAGGAATTGGAAGTATTGATCAGTATTTATTTATGACAATTTACGTAAAATATTACCTATTTTTGTGGGCATTGTGTCCTTTTCTTTCGTGGCACAAATTTTCGTTGTCTGACAGGTTTGAATATGGTTAAGATTTTCTTTTTATTATCAAACATTTCAGATTTATCAAATCTGTCTCTCCTTTGATTATTCTTACTAATAAATATATACAACATATACCTTACGGTTTCACTACCTTAAATTGTAGTTAAACCTAGACATTAGACTCCATCACAAGCCCTAAAGAAGACCTCCAATGTGGGTCGAAACATCGGCTTTCCAATAAACAGTTCTCTCTACTTAAGAGGATTTTTTTTTACCACCCAGATCATTTTCTTCCTCATATTGAAATTTTCTTTTCTTATTTATTCGTTACTTATAGAAAAACTTATATAAAATTGCTCACATTGTTATAGGCGTTTATAAGTACTTGGAACTAATGATATATAGTAAGACATATATATTTATTTATGTCAATTTACGTAAAATATTACCTTTTTTTTGTGGGCATGGTGTCCTTTTACATCCGTGGCACAGATTGAGAAACAAATTTTCATCGTCTGATACGTTTAAAAGTAGTCATGGTTTTCTTAGTATTATCAAACATTTCAGATTTATCAAATCTGTCGTTCTCTTGATTATCTTTACTAATAAATATATACAACTCCCTGATCCAAGATTATTTTTTTTCCTTCTGGAACAATTTGTGGAGTAGGGCATCTGATATTAAAGAAACAATCTGTATTAATCCGTGCGCGGTCGTCGAATACCGATTACATTCGTTCGATGAATACTCTCACATGTTTCCAAACGTCTCCTCCTACGGAATATGTGCTCGTTCAGGTATTTAGTATCTATTAGCTAATCATACATAGCCATTGTATTTAGATTACTAATTATTATTATGCTAATTAACTGAACACGTCGAGAAGTTGAAGTAGTGTTGTGACAGCAAGGAAAACCCGAAATTGAAGTGGAAATAAAGGTGGGGTTAAAGGCAGGAAATTCTTGTTATTATTCAGTCACGACATTACTAAGAAATTTAAAAATCGGAAATTACTAAACTCTCATTCTTTAACTGTTGTTCATGGACGTGAAACATTGTCGTTAACGTTAAATGATTAACGACATCTTAAGTATTGCATAGAAGTATGAGAACATGAGCGAATTCAGGAGATTACACAATGCGGAATTGCAGAGCATCCACTCGGTTGAACATATAAGTGATAGCACATAAGTTACACTTATAACTTAGATTTTAATTTTGTTTTAATCTGTACCAATTCAAATCAGATATTCTTCAACTAGACTGTAATCCTTCAATTACAATAATCAAGTAAAACACCAAAATACAGTCTCAATAATTTTTTTATTTAGACGTTTCGACTAATTCCCATTTTACATAACTTCAATGTTGTTAAAATACAAACATTAAGTATGCATGAACATGTATAGCTTCAAATCTGTACCGCTACAATCCATGAAAGGCCTTGAGTTTATTACATTTTTGAGACAGAACTGTTTCTAAGGCTACACCTACATTGGATCCGATTCGGTGCGACGTGATTCTATCACATACGATGCTGGTCTATACATTATAAATATTTTACTATACATTATAGTAAAATATAAATGTATTAAAAATAATTAATAAATAATCTTAATTTTATAAATTTAAAGAACCAAATGTTATAACTCTCGATATATTTCAGTCATTTGGTTTCCTAGCGACGTCTCATCGTATCACACCGGATCCAATGTAGGTGTAGCCTAAGACAACAGTTGAGCGGGAAGGCGATTTTTCCTTGAGCACACTCCATCACCTGATTTTCCCTCCATTTAAAGTATCCATTTTTTAGAGGCTAGATGAGCCCCATGAGCGTATATAGATCCCACTGGTTCCATCCGTATCTGTTACATAATTAATCTGCAATACCCGGGTTTGAATCACGAACCTCTAGCATAGCGATTCAGCACTTTACTCACTGAGATAACCGCTATGAAGAAAGTATTAACATAATTATAAATGTGTTTGGGCTTAGTAACGGAGGAATTCCTAAAAATGAATTAACGTTAAGCCGACTGGTAAGCACCCGAGATGCTGGCCTAAGCGTAGGTGGGAGGATTGCTGTGATCAAATTAATTTGGGTTTAGGTTTTGGATCTTGGGCAGATGTTTGTAAGCAAAGACTAGTGGTATCGTCATCGAGCCTTCGGGTTCGCTAACCCTATTATTAAATAAATTTGCAATAAAGGATAGTAAACATAGCATAACCTACATGAAATGCCTAGAAAAATTCAAATACAGGAATATAAAGAAATGTTATAGCTTAGGGGACGATGACACAATTATTCCACGGCGAACTTAAAGCTACCGGACTCCTTAAATCGATAGACCTTATCAGCTACAACTAGGATTGATAAGACTTGCCAAGATAGGTATATTGGGAATATAGGTATATTGTCTCCCTAGGTTTTGAAATTATTTTTTAAAAATATTACTGCCTCTTTTTAAAAGATTCACGAAATAGTTATAGAATATATAGAGTTGTCACTAAAAAAAAAACCTGTACCACTACAACCCGTGAATGGTTATGGGGTTGATTGCATGGTAGAGACTGTACTGTTTCATGGACAACGGTTCTGCAAGGAGGGGACTTGCCCTAGGTCACGCTCAACTGTCAGATTTTCCCCTTTATTTTGGGTACCCTATTTTTATAATATTTTATAGAGGCTGGGTGTGCCCTAGGAGAGTCCTAGATCCTACATGATCCATCTCCGGCTGTAAACCGACTAAATAAAAGTCTTGCCCGCAGCGGGATTTGAACCAGGATTTCCGGCATGGCAACTCAGTGCTCTACCACTGAGCCATTCCCCTCCCCAGTGTTGTAACTATTAATGTAAAATTGATTGGCTTTCTAACTAAGTAACTAAGTGTAGCAAAGCATTTGATTGTGTAAAGCTATGGAGCTATTTTTCCGTTTACGGCAGAAGGTGACCTTGCGGGGTTTGGTGGCCCTCTTGGCATATTGGCTCCATTGCGATATCATTTCACTTTTCAAAAAGTGTAACAACATTGGTTTTCCGATATAATCCATACAATGTATCTTTTTGAACTGAAATATTTCATTAATTAGTATTTAATAATCGAATTTTTTGCCTAAGTGTTTTGTTTATTTTTCCCAAATAAGGTATATAAATACTTTATTGCTTGCTATCTCATTCATTCATTTTATTTAGTAATTTTGTTTATAATTATTTTGTAGGTATTATTATATTTATTTCAGTTTCCTCTCAAGTTTCGTACTTTTTAGTTATTTCATTTCGATAATATAAGTAGCGGATGTAAATAAATATTTCAATTTAAATACTCTACTGTATTTTAAAACAATTTAGTAAAAGAATATATATAATTATAATTTATTTTTATATTGTTTTTGATGGTGATTATTTTTATTTTGAAGAGAAAAGATTTGTCTTGGCCGGAATTCGAACCCGGGTCAACGGCGTCTATAGCGCGGTTTCTAACCACTGAGCTACCAAGGCTCGCATCCAAGTCAGACAAATCTATTCCCTTCACCGATCCTACATCCCCATGTTCTCGCAGTTTTTGCGATGTGCGAATTGGGATCTCGTTGACTGCGTCGATTTTATATTATTATAATTTATTTTCTATTTACTGTTCTTGATGGTGATTATTTTTAAATATTTTTATTTTGAAGAGAAAAGATTTATCTTGGCTGGGATCAGCAAGAACAATAAATAAAAAAATAATTATAATAATATTAAATTGACGTAGTCAACGAGATCCCAATTAAAGTAATGTTCAATGAACATTCTTCCCCGTGTATACATCGCAAAAATTGCGAGAACACGGGGATATAGGACCGATGAAGAGAATGGATTTGTCTGGCTTGGATACGACCCCTGGTAGTTAAGTAGTTAGAGCACCGCGCTAGAGACGCGGGCGACAAATCTTATCTCTTCAAAACAAATATATTTAAAAAGAATATATAGTTTATTTTTTATTTAATATAATGTTTAAATATAGCAGAGAATCATAAAGAGAATATAATTTTAAAAAAAATAAATATCTGTGCCCCAGGGGTAAAGGACACCATATCACATTTTTCTAAGTTTTGTATTTGTTCAGGAGAGCCAATTTTCCATAACTTTGAACTACTAAAATTTATTAAACTTAAAGAAAATTGTTCTGATTGTTATTTGTATTGATAAGCAATTGGAAGTATTAGTTGTAGTATTTGTTTATGGCAGTTTACCTAAAATACTATATATTTTATGGACATGGTGTCCTTAACCTCCGGGACAGAAGTATATAAATATGTAGAATTTATTAAAGATTATATAATGTTTACATCGTGGATATATTCTTCCTGCACAACCGTTGTCCTGGAAACTACTACCTCAACCTTGAACTGAACCCAAGACCCATTATGGATTGGTTTTATATGAGCCGGTTTTTTCGAATGTTCTATAAGTCCCTTTGTATTTTTAAAAATAAAACGATTTTTAATATCATTGAAGTGAGTTCCTTCGTTCTCCTCCCACCCTAGACCATTGACGTGGCCCACCGCAATTGAATACAGTAGTAACGGTACCTCCTTTTCGACTAATGATGATTACCGCTATTACCCTTATTATGGATGTTTACATGACCTAGTCACCCTGAACTTGTGATGAATACCCGTTATCCTCAAGATGGATGCTGCATGTACTCTCATGATGCACTTTCCCAGATAGAAAGTGAGGCGGCTGGTGGGGGAATAGAAAGAGGCCAGCATTGTCCGGGCCAGTTAGTCTTTCACCTTCTGCTGTACCAATCGTGTCTTCTCGCTCTGTTCATCCACTTCTTGTACGTCCTCGTTCTCTATTAGTGGTCAGTATTTATTTATTTTTATTTATCCTTCTTATTAAATCTACTCTATTTTAACATTATCCAACCTTAACAAAAATATTATATGTACTTATTTATTTTTAAAAAAATGTATCCTTCAGGATACTCTGCTATATTTTAACAATATCTCATTTAAAAAACTCTATTTATATTTATTTATTATGCATAATTTTAATACCTTTATGATTCTCTGCGATATTTTAATTTTATCTAATACTATTAACAAAAAAATCTACGCACGTATAAATTTATTTAAAAAAATATTTTATACTTCCCGATTCACTACTCAAATTTAATAATATCTAATCATAAATAAAAAATCTTATACATTTATACTTATTTATATGCAATAAATAAAAATTAAAGTGAATTAATAATTACTCTTTGTTCTCTGTTCTATTTTAGCATTATCTCGTCTTACTAAAAATGTTTACGTACTTATTAAATATTTATATTTTATGATTATCTGAAATTTTAACTTAACTAATTTCTACAAAAAATCTACGTATTTATATATGTATTTTTTAAAATTTTATTTTATTTACTTACGATTCCCGGCTATGTTTTAACATTGTCTCACCTTAAAAAAACTTCCACGTATTTATATATTTATTTTAAAATATTTTATTCTTAATGTTTATCTACTATATTTGAGTAATGTTCTTAAAAAAAATTAATAATCGAATTTTTTGCCTAAGTGTTTTGTTTATTTTTCCCAAAGAAGGTATATAAATACTTTATTGCTTGCTATCTCATTCATTCATTTTATTTAGTAATTTTGTTTATAATTATTTTGTAGGTATTATTATATTTATTTTAGTTACCTCTCAAGTTTCGTACTTTTTAGTTATTTCATTTCGATAATATAAGTAGCGGATGTAAATAAATATTTAAATTTAAATACTCTACTGTATTTTATAACAATTTAGTAAAAGAATATATATAATTATAATTTATTTTTATATTGTTTTTTCGTACTTTTTAGTTATTTCATTTCGATAATATATGTAGCGAATAATATAAGTAGTCGTTCTTCCTTTAGTTGTCTAGTTCTTGGGTTAAAATGAGGAATCCAGCGGTCCTCCTGAGCACCTCTAAGGCTTCTTTATTGCGAGGGTCACACCAACTTTCTTTGCCCTGAGAAGAGAGTGCATTACGTTGTGTTCTCTTTTTCTTTTTTCGATGAGACCAACTAGGAACTACGTACCAATTTCAATTGGTTAACTTAACATTCTGTTTTCACTTCCGTTCCTTCAAATATTATTTCATCCTTTCGCTGTGCTGCTTCTTTCTGTCATCGGACCACTCCGTCCCAGGTTTCTTTTTCGCTCTTCCTTCGATACCGTCCAAACTCAAGTTCCTCTTCCTAAAAATGAATCTCCACAGTGACGTATTTCTAACTCTTTTCTTACTTCCTGAATCCACCTAGTAGTTGGCCATTTCTCCCAAATGTTTTTGAATATTTTTTTCGTTAATCTGGAATCTTCCAACCTGAAAATAATTCCAAAAAATAACAGTCTTCTTTTATTTATTGTTTCCATTATGTTTTCTATGTTCCTGCATATTCCATCATTTGAACTTGATTTCCATACTTCTGTTTTCGCTTAGCTTTAGATTTTTCTCACGATTCTTCCTTCTAGTTTTCCTCTTTATTTCTTCATTAAGAAAAATAATGTTGTGTTTTATTATTTATACAAACAACATTCGAATTCTCTTCCAGTTTTGACAGAGTCGTGCACTAGTCGTAGGTAGTCTACAAAACCATTCGAACTTAAACTTTAAATTCCCCCAGCTTTTCTTTTTTTTTTCAAATGACTCATTGAATGATCTGCATGACTGTCTCATTTCATTAATTATTAAATAAAAATTAGTTTAATATCGGTATCCTATAACGTACCGAGTTATAGAATATGGTCAAGAAAAAGTTTTGCATGGATGTCTGGATAATTGTTATGCTGCTGATCTAGAGATCCACAAATATGATGGTTTTGCTGTGTATTCACCATAAATCCTGTTCTCATTTACATATTTAAATTAACATGAAAAATTCTCTAAACTGTTTTTTCACGGTCAGTAAAATAATTAGTTAAATCAGCATATCAGTTTATTCGTATATCCCATCTTTTTTCGGACTATTAAGCAACAAATGCATTGTATTTTTTGTAAGCATTGTAGTTATTTCAAAACATAATATAAACGAATGAATTATTTTTTGAAAAAAACAATAATCCCATTTAAAATAACAATCTTTAATATGGTAATGGGGAGATGTGGTCATCTCAATTCACTTTGTTGTTGTTATAAATTATATAAATTGTAAATTATCCGTCTTAATTGTGTTTGAGATAATAAAAATAACTAAATCGTGCTAGAAGAAATGCGTTTTTAATGTAATTTTTAGTTGTATATTAATATTATTTGTTGTAATTATTTCATTGTATTTGGCTGAATATATAATTAATATTAAGATATCAATTAAGAAGGAGAATTCCTTTAGACGTTCTCTTCTATATTATCAAACTTAAATATGGAATTGATTACAACTGCGCTTTAAAAATAATAACAATACTATGAATTATTATGGATTTTTTTTAATTTCCATTATTTCATTGACAAAGCCGAATCAGAAAAATGAAAAAAAATTCAATGAACGCGTTCTTTCTACATAGTCTCGTCTTATCATTATAATGAATTGATTGAAATTTTTTTTTACATTTTTGTATTTTTTGTTAGTGACAAAAGACTAACTGTATTTCCTCTATAGCGGTATTCATAGTTACAGGTCCACATTGTATGACAGAAAGCGTTATAGTCTTTCAAGATTCCTTTCGCTCTGATGTTTTTTTGTTGGTACGTTTTTTATGGAAATATTTATGTTTAGTCTTTATTCCTCATCAAAATATTTTTTAAATTCGAATCAGCATTTTATAATGATAGTATTTACTAAATCAGTTTACTGTCCTTGAAAACAACAATAAATATTAAATTGAATGAAGAGAAAATTAAAAAGAAATATTTAATTTTTTTTTTTTACTTTTAAGATCTAGTATGTTCACTGTGATTAAACTTGAAGAGTGACATAGATCACACATTTTTAGGACTATTATTTATATAAATAAATAAATAATAATTAAATAAATATTTTTATCAATTATTTACATTTCATCGTCAATATTGGGTTTGACATTTTTAGCATTTGTTTCTAGTAATATTAAAGCATAAGTTGGTTCAAGTCACAGATATGTAACAACAAACTTTAGAAAACGCAATCGAATACTTTTATATCCAAATCGACTATGTAAACAAATAATTTAAATTTCAAAATGCGTATCATCAAGAACTGGGAATTTGATACCTCAGTGTGTAGAGCATTGAATTGCTCTACTGAGGTTCTCGGTTTTAAATCCAGCTGTGATAAATTATTTAATTTGTCAGTCAGACAGAGAAAGACCCTGTGGGATCTGTAGATCCTCCTGGGGTTTATTCAGGCTCTATAAAGTGACATTTCATATGCTTATTTTACTTTGTTGTGCCCTGACTGCATTTATTCTGGATTTATCAAATCCGGTGTCAGATTTTATTTAATTTGTTAAGTGTCGGGGGTCCACCCTTTGGGATCTTGGACCCTCTTGGGACTCATCCAGCCTTTATAATTTGTTTGCCTAAAATAAAAGGAAAATCTGGTGGTTTAGCGTGATCTAGGGTAAATCACCTCCCTGCACAACCGTTGTCCAAGAAACAGTTCAGTATCCACCATCTACTGAACTCAAGACCCTTCACGGGTTGTAGTGGTACATGTTTTTTATTATAACTACCTTATCTGGCTTATTGGTTATTACATCACGATGTTCGTGTAACTTCGTGTATCATCGGCTATCCTCGGACGAATTTTCCTCCATTTCTCGTCTATTTCAGTGCGATGAAAAGCTTAGTGTCGGAAAGGTGTGCTTAGCTGTGATATCGAGAGATCGTTTTAAGGGTGATAAGTTCATTGCGAGGGGAGATGGACATGAAATTGGTAATTTAAAAAAATATATATACGAATAAAACACAATGTTTATATAGAACACCTAGAGAAAAAAATTATGACATATGTATCAATTTCACATTATATTAGACAATTCTGCTTGGAACTATTTAAAAACATTAAATAGATACTTGATATATTATTAATTATAATATATTACTATATTCTAAAATAATATAGTTATAATGGTTATTTACTGGAATACATAGTTTATGATATATTTATGGGGATGTCTGTGTTAGAAACCTAATCGTTCAAAAAGAATTCATATAAAAATTATATGCTTTGCCTCAGATTATTTATATACTTATTAAATTATATTATCCATGGTAAATTAACTGAAAAATATATAATACACTATGTCGTTTAAAATGTATCGAATACAAAGAAGGTCATAGGTTAAAGGATTTTAAATGATTCAATCAACTAGTTATGAAGTAATCTTTGGTTGTTTGCATGAGAAATAGGCAGTAATTCCATGATCATAGAACAGTTTTCTAGCAGAAATGAAATCATTTTAGTCGGCTTTTCATCCAATATTACTATTTAAAAATGTAAAATTGTACCCAAAATTGTTTTAAACACTTTATATCTCTTTTTCACTAATCACTCAATATATGATACTTTATTTTATGCAATATTTTTGTCATAACTGGTATGTTTTATCTCTTTCATAAAGAAAAAGTTATAGTTGTTACATAACTATTATATAACGATTGGTATAAAAATGTTCCCTTCTGGATAGTTTATTTTAAATGTAATGTATCGGAAGAAATTATATAAAATTTCAGAAAATTATAAAAAATAAAAATCCCATTCTTTTGTCCTCTTATTCCAACAACTCAGGTAGAGAAATTATCGTAATAATGTTTTATAGTCGAGAGACATCTTTCAAATTACCTTCTGAAAAATAAAAGCAATTCATAAGAAATATTTAATGATGTTTAGGATCTTATAGAATTTTGTTACTTAGTGAATAGTTTGTAAAAACAACTTTATTAAAGCGTCTTTTTATTAGACTCGAAATATGTCATGCTATGTGAAGAACGGGGATTTCTACCGGACTTATCTAATAATCTTTATTTTGTTTGGAGCTAAATTTCATTCGTATTAAACAAAAAATCCTTTAATTAGTAGTTAAATAATTTTATAATATATATATTTTTTAACATAATACGTTATCACGTACTTTTATTATTAGTAGTAAATTTTGTATCGTTCATAAAGAAAAATAAATAATTCAAAGTAAACTTAACGTAAATTAAAATGGAATAGTCCCTTCTTGATTGTTTATTTTAGGAATTTTTTTTTTTGGAAATACATTACCAAAAATAACTATCATAGAATCTTATTTATAATAAGTAATTGCCTAATAAAAATGTTTGTGTTGTAAGCTTGTTTGAAAGAGGGACATTTAAGATTTCATATAAACTCAATATTTTCTAGATGTCAAATTTTAATTCTTCGAAAAAAAAGTTTATTTTCAGAACTGAAAATATCCTCCTTAAAAATGTGAAGTATCGAGTGTGAAAAAACAAAACATTTTTCGTTAAAAATCAATAAACGATTGAAATAGATATAAAAAAATATTAAGAAGCGAGGGGATGGTTGACTGGAAGATCTGAGTAAGGAAGAAAATAGTTGGGGGTGCAGTCAAATTAAACACTAAATAAGTTGGTACTTATTTTATTATGTGCCGACGTCTAAAATTAAAAAAAATATTAAATTAAGTCATTAATAAAATATTAAGACAAAGTCAAAGTTAAAGTTAACGGTTGTTATAGTCTGAATTTGTATGAACATTTAAAGTTTTTCATTCTCCTGAAAAGTGCTTTTTTTTTTCTTCACTTTCCATACTTTGCATTCATATCGACTTTATAAACTTTTAATGAAAAACATATAAATAAATGTATTTGGATTAATTACTTTATCATTAGGTGTCTTCGTAGGTTTTATATTTCAAAACAGCCATAAATATGTGTAAAATATACAACAACATATACAAGGACAAATCGTATCCCTGCACAACCGTTCTCCAAGAGACAGTACAGTCTCTGCCACGTACTGAACCCCTAACCCTTCATCGGTTGTAGTGGTAAAGGTTTTATAAATATTTATATATATATATATATATATATATATATATATATATATATATATACATAAAATTATTACATATAGACATATATACGAAATTAAAGAGAAAAGAAATACGTAGAAGAAAGCAAGTCCTTGACCGTAAACTTGAATGTCAATGCCGAGGAACGGGGCTAGCAACCTTTCACCTACCCTGTAGAGGTTTCTTCTGGCCTTATCAATTCTGTGATAACACGATAGATTTCTTATATCTTTAGTAGATACTTCCTGGAGATTTTTTATATCTTTAGATATATATTTCTTATACATTATACAAAAGATACCTGGAGCCAGGAATTTCACTCGATTAGATATTGGTTCCGGTATTTTTTCAGTTGTTTATTTTTTTTATATTAAAAAAAAACATTATTAAAATACAAAAGTCATTGCATGATCGTTTATAACTATTTACAGTTACTGAAAAACATGATAGAAAGCCTTGAAGTGAATATATTAATACTTATAAATTACTAAATAATATATAAGCAGTCCGTATTCAAATAAAAAAAAAATAGTATCCTAAACAGCTGAAACAATTTGACGTGCATTTTGTCGGTCAAGTTTGAAATAAAATTTAAGAGCAATAAATTTTCTATTTTTATATTATTAAAATTTAAATTATCACATTTTTATAAATCTTCTATAAATTAACTGTTATCGTCTTTGTAAAATATACTTTTATATCTACAGCTCCGGTGAATAAGTGGTTAAGTCTAATTTTCTCCAAAATGAGTTTCTTGTACTTAAGTAAATGGAATCGAGTTATTTTCGTAGTGAATGAGGGGTTAAAGTATGGTATTGGCTTGAAAAGGAGGTATTATTTATATTGCAACTCCATTTCAAGCCAAAAACTACGAGAATGATACGATTCCGGTTATCTGAAAGCAGTTAACTCTCTCTGGACAAAATCCGACTTAACCACTTATTCACCGGGGCTGTAGACATATACTAATAATGGTCTAATTTAGATTAGATTTTATTTCTAGTCGTCAAATTTTATTTTATGTTTTTCTTTCCTTTGATTTTTCTTGTACGCTTAGATGGCAATATAATACGTAAATTGTAATTTCAAATTTATGACTAAAGGTTTTAAATCATATCACTCAATCAATATACATGTACAAAAGTGACATATATCTCGCAAATACTGTCGCCAAAAGTGCTTTTATTTCGATTAAATTTATTCTTTGTCGTTACTTGCTGTGTAAAACTTAACCTGTACACTACAAACCTTGAAGATTCTTGTAGTACATTGTAGAGACTTTACGGTTTTTTGTACAGTGTTTGTGCAAGGAGGTAATTGGTCTGGTATCACGCTCAGTCACCATGTTCCCTCAGTTAAGGATTATTGAGGCTGGATGAGTCCCAGAAGGACTTCAATTTCCCGCAGGCCCAATCCGTGGCTGTTAAGATTATTAATTATTAATTATTGTTAGAGATTAAATAATTTATCTGTCACAACCGGAGTTCAATTTGGAACCTTCATCATAATTATAATTTAAGTTTTAAAAAAAAAACTCCAGGCCCATCCAAACCCACTAGTTTCCATCCTTGGTTCCAATTCCATCCCGGACAATCCTCCTAGGCGTCTGAAAAGAAGATGGCCTCGAGACCTCCTATAATAGAAATATAATTAGAGTGCTGCCAATGGGTAGTGCCTCTACACGTCCTTTCATGTATTTATTTATTCATACAGCCCTTGTACTAGATGTATATATTACAGTTGTACAATTCAATAAAATAATTAAAAAAAAAAAAAGTTTTAAAAATTACATAAAATACAAACCTAATAAATGTGTATATGAAAATTTTAGTTTTCTAAAAAACTAGATAGGGGAGAATTCCTAATTTCGGTTGGCCAATCCGTCTGCACTGTTTTTGTTTTGGTTTCTCTGACAACTTCCCATTCGTGTCTATTTTGTGTCTGAAAGTGTCTCTTTCTAAAATGTCGGCTGGTCTTTCGAATTTCATCTGGCCCAGGGTGTGGAGTTCTTAAGTGAAGTTACATAATTTATTATTCTTTTTGTCAATTGATTTAATAATTTCTTTTATTAACTTAGCGAGTTATGCATGCTCCCAATGCAGTGGTGTATAGACTTGTTTAACGTGATCCTAGATGTAGGTCATGCAAAATCAATGAAAAATATCACATTTTCCTTTAGCCTTCGTAGGACCTCTATTCCATCCGCATTTCCTCTCAAGTAAGTGAAGAAACGAAAATCGAGAAAGTTTATATCAGATTTGGCAAATAATAAAATCTCTATTTCTTTCTTTTTTTATTGTTTAAACTTTCATTATACTTTTTAAATGATAAATTTATGTCACAATTATTTGCATGTTTGTTGTAAATTTGCTAAACTTATTTTAGGATCTATGTTATTCTCAGTAAGCTAGTACCAATTTTTACTATTATGGTTAAATAAATTATGTCTTAGAGTGAATAATTGAATATGTATAAAACAAGGGCTACAGCAAATTAAGGTTATGCCATCCTTCGAAGAGACGCAAAATGGATTTCCCGAGCTTGTGCGATGACAGATACTTATTGAAGATCCTTATCCTAATTATATCTAGGTAGGGAAAGTTTAGGACTCCCACTGTAGCATTTACCGATTAGCCATACCATCATGATGTGACGTTAAATGAACAAAAAATATAAACTTTTGTAATAAAAAATCAAGATATTCTATTTCGAGTACTTTCAAATGAAATATAGAAAGGCGCCAACTCAAAAAGTCTACAACATATGTAATGCAGAATTAAATAGTATACAATTTCTTTGTACTTTTTGTAATATGCATCAAAAACTCTCCCTGGATATATTTTTTAAACCGTTTGGGTTTTTGATGTAATGACAAACAAAATAATCCTGCCAGATTGATAGTGTAACAACGCCTTGTAACTGTAACCTGTAGTCACCCATGAAGGGTCATGGGTTCAGTACATAGAAGAGACTGAACTGTTGTTTTGAAAAGATAATCACCCGGCCAATATCAACTGGGTGATCCCAAAGGGGGTCTGCAGTTCCCACAGGATCTATATAAGGCTGATAACAGATTAAATAATTATTTGTCTCAGCCAGATCTATCCTTGGGATCTGTAGCATAGAACTCAGCCCTCTACCACTGAGCTCCCTGGTCTTATAACTGAATAATTAAAAAAAGGAAGATTATATAGAACGTATCAAGAATAACAGATACTCGCATGGCATCTAGCACCATTGACATATTATTTATTAATGATATTATTCCAAAATAAATATAACTATAAGGGCGCGTATCCACTATGTTCGCGAATCAACGGTGCTCCGCGTTAATCCCCACCAGATGCGGAAGCAGATCGTCGACGTTAATCCGCGCTCTACCGGCTGTAGGTTTTTGCCCGAGCTCAAAGGGGAGGGCGATAGATTCGTGGACGGTTTCAGGCAAGTGTTGACGGTTCATGTGACATGAATATGAGCACTGGGGGCAGACGAAAAATGTTATATAAATATAAAATCTACTTGTAATAGGATGTTATAAAAAAATTTCAATATTATGGAATCCTGGATGTAAATTAAGGAAGGGTGTAATCAATAATGATAAAAATATGAAAAGAGATTCTTGGAAGGAAATTGGATTTACGATGAAAATACCTGGTGATATATGTAAAAATAAAACGATAATTTTACTGTCAGGATATCGGAAACTAAAAAGTAGAAAATTATTTTTAATAAGTTTAAAATAAGAATAAAATTCATTTTATTGTAAAATAGCTTGTGGTGCTTGATATTAGTAGCTATAAATATTTTATTGTGGTCTCATTATTTATTGCTCAAAACTTGAAAACCTTTAAAATTTTACTAAAAAATAATCTGCACCACTGCAACCTATGTAGGATTTTGGGTTAAATACATGGTATAGGATGTAATGCTTCTGGGGCAACGGTTGTCCAGGTAGGTTATTTGCTCGAGATCACGCTCAACCGTTTGGTTTTTTTCCACAATTAAGAGTTTTTTCCTCTCTCTCTCTTCATACAAGATAGCTCGACCAAAATGAAGTGGTCTTCTGTAGTCTTTTGTCAAATAAATAATTAAAGTATAGACTGCCACTAACTCGGACGAAATGTTCCATCAAGATTCGCCAGAACATTGCGGATCACTTCCTGTTCTGCCATGTTCACAAATCACGTCTCCATTAAGAGGTAGCTCGGACCGCGGAGCGGCATTGATTCGCGAACCTTGTGGATACGCGGTCTAACATGCTAATAGTAAAATACAAAACGCTGAATCAAAAGTGTATGAATGAAGTAAGCCGCAAAAATTGTCGGAAGTTTAAAATTCGTGCATTTTATTTATTTTAGTCTAATGAATAAAAATAAATTAACGCGGATTAAGGTCAATTATGTTAACGACACTTAACGTAATGGTGTACATTATCTTAATGGTAGAGGATGTTTTATTGATTACTAATTATGACATAATGTAATTAATTATCTACTTACGGTATCCCTAAAACACTTTAGTGCATTATTGAAATTAAAAAAAAAAAGACAGGCATAAGGACTTAAAACTTCAAGGAAACCTGTATTCTTTTTTAAATTTCTAATTCTTAAATTTAAAGTATTAACATTAGTCTAGTTTTCACATATACGGACATCCGAAGTATTTATTAAACAAAACATGGGCTGAACAAGCTCAATCCAAAATATCAATAATTTAATTGAAATAATAATATGACTATATGACTATATGACTATATTATTGATATATTGAATTTGTATTTACATAGATTTTGTTTTAATTTTTGGCATTATTATTATCGTTAAGCTCAGCCATACTTAGATCATTTATATTTTCAACCATTTCATAAAACAAGACGTTTAAATATTACAAAAATAAAATCCTATTGGGGAAACGAAAAGTTCAACCAGGTATTGGTGTTTTCAGGTATTATTAGTTTGAATTGCACAAGTATAAAACGACTTTTTAGTTAAATATAATAATTCTTATAACAATGGAATTCTAAGCTTTAAACTAAAGTTGATTAAAAGAAATTGTATAACTCTTGCAAAGGCCGCTAGGTATCGCCAGTCTCGACCATGTTGCTGACGCGAAGCCACAAGTTTACCCCCTACCAAAAGTCGTTAAACGCGGCTAAAGATGTTTTCACTTCAAAAATGATTAATAGATATCGATGTTAAGTTCGTTTAGAGCAGCAGCCGATTTTAGTTAAATTTAAACATTTTGAAATAACGCCATGGTTTTATTTAGATAACAATTTCATATATATTTATATTTCCTTGGGTTCTTGAGATCAATTCTTGTTAAACGATCTCAATGACTGAATGTCTTTGAATGAATAACTATATATATACATAGTATCTCCATGACGACCTTCAAGACGGAATAAACGTACATTAGACTTCCTATGGTTGAGACACAACGATCGATTTATAATCGATATTACACATAGCCGTCTTGTATTTAATTACTTAGTCTTACCTCCAAAAGCGTTTATTAGTCCGTGAATAATAATAATAGTTATGCAAAGAGGTCACTACGGCCTACACACTCTTAAGTGATCCAACTTTCTAAGCTTTCCCATATCCATACGTACTTGTGAAATCCCGGAATACAATGCCTATTAGACATGTATTGTATATAATTTGGTTCAATGACGGAGCGCGGTAGATCATTGGGTACAGCTCTTAGTTGCTATGGCGAAGGTTCCGGTTCAAATCCGGCTGCGGCAGATAAATTATTTAATTATTAAAGGCCGTGGTTGGACCCTGTGGGATCCGACGACTCCCTTGGAGCTCACTTCCTCTATAAAGTGGATATCCTTTGTTGGGTGAAAAAAAAACTGGTGGTTGAGCGATACGAAAAATCACCTCCCTGCACAAACCGAAACTTTTTCAGAATTAAATGTTTGATTTCTTGTTATAAAGCTCACAATAGTTGTTCTTCCTTAAAGGGTGGTGACATCCTGTGAATAAAAAAAATTGATAAATAAAAATTATGTTAATAATAACCTTTCATTCTGACATAATGCGTGCGATTTATTTTACAGATACATGATCAAAAAATCGGCTTATCAAATACTCTCCAAAAAAAAAAAAAAACTGATGATCTATTGTCAAATTCAGCTAAAATTGAGTTAATTCGCAGTAAAATTTGAGTCCCTACTAATCCTGAATAATGGAAAAATTCTTTTTCTGGCCCACATTTACAGAAACTTTTTTTCAGCATTAAATTTCGATTTTATTGTTACAATAGTTTTTCTTTCTTGAAGATAGGTGACACCCTATAAATAAATAAAAGAGTGATATACAAAAAGTATACTATTAATAATTAACATTTATTCAGACATAATATTTGCTTAAACCAATTTATCCCTATTATTAGACTATTTTATTTCAAATATAGTTTATGGGCTTTCTCTCTTCTCAGTCACAAAGCAAAAGGTCTTCATATGTCAAAATTAAGTGCAGGTATAGAAAACTAAACTCATTATATTATGTAACACAGTAGAAGTAAGTTATTAATAATAAATTTGATTTGTTAACTTAATAAAATATGAGATTATACTGAGATCGAATCGAAACGATTATTCTGAACTATTCTTTCTTGTAAATTTATGATTTAAACACTTTAAGCGGAGTTCCTCGGTGGCAGACCGCTGCGGACAATTGTTTCATTTCATCTAATAGCGGCTGGACTTAAATCCTATGAGATCTTGGCCCTTCCTGGGGCTCACCCAGCCTCTATAATGTAGGTATCCAAAATAAGGGGGGAATCTGGGGGTTGAGCTTGATCTAGGACAAATCACCTCCCTACACAACCCCTCTCCAAGAAACAGTACTGCCAATACCTTGCACTGAACCCCAGACCTGCCACGGTTTGTAGTGGTATAGGCTTTTCAAGCTCACTAAGAAATTTATTTTTTTAATTATATAATTTCTAAATAATATATTTTATATGTTCTAACATTTATCTGTATTTTTTCGATAACATAAAAACCTTCATGTCGCCTGAACCTAATATACTCAACCCCTATCTAATCTATTGTTGGGACAAATAACCTGCGTGCTTGTCATTGTTAAAAAAGTTTTAATCATTTATGAAAAATATAGCAAGTTATTAAAACCTGTCTGAAAGTGCTTTGTTTATTATAAAAAAATATGAACAAATTTGGTAAAATTAAAAAAAATATTAATTAATAAAAAATTAATTTATTCAATTAAACAACACTGTACCCTCTCTACGCTATAGCCCAATATGAAGAATTTGATGAATGGAAACGAAGATACAAAAGTGGTTTTTAAATAAATATTGTTTAACTTTTTTTAAAAATTAATTGTAATTGTATTTTTAAAAAATCGAGATTTACATTCAGATAAACTGTTATTTACTCTTTTGTTTCCATGCTTTAATTATTTTGTTGTTCATAACAGCCTATATTCGATTTATCTTTTTTTTTCTTAGAAAAACTAGGATCTAAACACAAAAATATATTTATAAAGATATATTTTGTTATAAATTCAAAAGATAAAAAAGGAAATGGTACAGTAAAAAAATATCTCATCAGTGTCAAAATATGTTTAATAAAATTTGTTTATTTATTCATTTAACGTAACTTTATGCTGCTTTATGGGAGCGGAGTGGTTCAGTGGTAGAGCACTGAGTTGCCGTGCTTGGTCCTGGTTTCAAATCCCGCTCGCTTGCAGACTTTAAGTCAATCTCTTGGGGACCTGGGGCTCACCCATCCTCTATAATGTGGATACCCAAAATTGGGGGGGGGAATCTGGTGCTTATATCTAGGACATACACCTCCCTGCAGAACCGTTGTCCTAGAAACAGTACAGTCTCCACCATTACTGAACCTGAGACCCTTCAGTTCAGGTACAAGTTTTTTTTTCTAATGCTACTACGGCTAAGCGGACGATGCTACAGCGGAAATACTAAACGTTGCCTATCTAAATTTAAGTACGATTCGGATCTTTTTAGAGTAGCTCACATTATACATGCTCGGGACCCACCATTTTAAGTCCTTTCCGAAGGATGACAAAACCAAGGATTTATTTCTCCATTTTAAAAATTCCCATCTTCTGGCCTGAAAAAGCTTTTTTATATGAATTATTTCGTTATTATTATTATTTCATCTTAGTTCGTTGAAACATAGTTAGAAATATGAATATAGTTCATTTTTATCTGAGCTGAAACATTCTTTTTTAAAAAGGATTTCTAACCAAAGACTCCATTACATAAAGATGAACTAAACTTTAAGAAAAGAAAGAAAAATCCTTCACCGTTTCTCTTTATCTTTTCACAACGGAGTCTTTATTAGCCTGTTAGGAAGTCCT
Source organism: Troilus luridus (assembly GCA_964056705.1). Classification (NCBI taxonomy): domain Eukaryota; kingdom Metazoa; phylum Arthropoda; class Insecta; order Hemiptera; family Pentatomidae; genus Troilus; species Troilus luridus. The sequence continues at coordinate 42,919,371 of OZ057417.1, read as the reverse complement.
TCAGGCGAGCATACGTCTGAATGCTAAATATTACTTTGCATACATTTAAAAAATATTATTGTAAAATAAATACATTACATTATGTATAATGTGTAGGTGTGTTCTCAAATAGAAATATGATTAATATAAAAATATTTTTTTATTTTAAAAAAATCATGATTCATCGTAGATAGCCAGTTCTAAAATAACCTGTACAAATACAGCCCATGAAGGGTATTGGGTTAATTACATGTTAGAGACTGTGCTGTTTCAAAGAAAACGGTTATGCAATGAGGTGATTTGTCCGAGATCACTCTCAAACACCTGGTTTTCCCCCAATTAAGGGTAACTACTTTCTTGAAGTCCAACCATGACTTTCACCAGTTTAAATCATTTATCTGCCTCAGCCGGATTTGAACCTTGCAACTTAGTGCTCTACCCCTTATCTATTATGATTAGTGGATACCCTAATAAAAAACTAAAATTATTTATTAACAATGAACGTATAATAAACAGTGAACTATCATCAATAAAGAATTATGTTTGTAAATTATTTTTTCACCTGTATCTTCTTTCAATGATGAAAAAAAAAATAGCCTTAACTTTTGAAGTATATTTAAAAAAAATATATTAAATTTATAAATAATCCGCTAAATTTTACAATTACTTATCATAAATTTCAATTACTTTATTAATGAGGTATGTTTTCTCGTTTTTTATTAATTTTTTTTTACAATAAACTAATACCAAACAGTATTAAACAGTAAACAGGCATAATTTTTATGAGTTCATACATATTTTAGTGATATTTAAGTACATACATGTTTTATGATATTTAAGATGATTTTATGTATTTTTTCAAATGGTAAGTTTTTTCTAATTGTTAATTCAAATATATCTGTGGGTAATTGCCATCTTTATCATAAATATAATCAATCCTTGTACTAAAATATATATTTTTTATTAATTGAAGTTGAGTAAATAAATAAATATCATGTTATGTATTTTTTACAATATGTACCAAATGCCATTTGTATAATATTCCTTAAATAAATATTTGTTATTATTATTATTATATTTTCTATTTTTTTTAAACGTCCTTGAGACAGGCCAATCCACTTGTTTAGAATAATTCATATTTTAAAAACTTTTCAAGTAAGCTATGTTATTTCGAAATCTTTAGGTCATACTGTGTGGTATCAGTATATTGTGAAAAAAAATTAGTAAAGAACTAGGAAATACCGCATTAATAAAGTAATCGAAATTTATGATATGTTTAAATAACATTAGGTAGTTAAATAAATTACATTACTTTAGTCAACTAAATAGTTATATTCGATTGTTCAATACTTTAACATTACTAATAATATAATTACCAACTTTGATGCCAATAATACATATCATTGTTTTTCAATGTCTTGATAATGAATCTCTTATCGAATTTCGTTTTATCTAGAATAGATTATTAAAGATAGTTGGGGTTTTCCTGTATTTCTTTTAAAAAAATATCTCATTTTTCATCAAGTCTACGCCTACATACTTTGTAGTGTGGTTGTTAGGTTATCTATTATCTTATTAATTACTAATTCTTTATCAGTATTGTTCTCTCCTATCTTCGATAGAATTTATACACAGTTAGCAGGAGGTTATATAAAATAATTAATGTAATAGAAAAATAAAAACCTGAACCACAACAGCCCATGAAGGGTCTCGGGTTCAGTACATGGTAGAGACTGTACTTTTCTAGAACAAGGGTTGTGAAAGTAGTTGATTTGTTTGAGATCATGCTCGACCGCCAGGTTTCCTCCCTCTAATTGAGGGTATCCATTTTATAGTGGCTGGGTGACCCCTAGGATGGTCTTAGATCCCACAGGATCCATACGTGTTAACAGATTGAATGATTTATCTTGCACATCCAGATTTGCACCCGGGTCTTACAGCATAGCAACTCTGCTCATTACAAACTGAGCAACCCCTCTCCCTATTGGAATAAAAACACTCACAAATAGCGTACTGTGTATACAATATAATTTAAAATTGATGAAAAATATAAATAAACAATAACTATTAATTATCATATCTACTAAATAATCAAAGAAGCCACTTTGAATTTGCATTGAATTTATTTTCAGAAAATTTTAATTTTTTTATACTTATGTTGTGAATTGTTTAAAATTGAACTATTAAGTTAACTGGTTAATTAGGATAGTTTGATGGTCATTGGAATTTCTTTTTGATAAATTGTTTATTCGATTTTTTATTGAATCTGTTATTAATACTGAGGATATTGATTGTTATATAAATATATATTTTGTCAATCAATCAATCAATCAATATTTTATGGCTACTATCATTAAGATTACAGTTAAGGGATTTAAAACCACCTAACAGACTAAGCACTCTTTGAAACAACAATATAAAACTATACATAAATATTGATGGCAATTTATTACTTTCCTATGTTTTGTTATATTAATTTTTATATGTATTCAATGATCGTTCATTAAATATAATTATTCAGTGTTTGTAGAGAAAAAATTATTATTATATGTCTAATATATATATTTTTTTATTTATTTCAGGTAAGTGCATTCTTCTTTAACAATATGAGAACTATGGAAACCAAGTATGTAAAATTATCTTATTGTCGATATTAACTATTTTAATTTGTAATAATATTGTAATATTTAATAATATTTTTTGTTTCAACATTAAATTTATATTCAATTAACCATAGAGAAACAAGGTTTGTGCACATGCGTTAGTTTGGGCTAAAGTATTTTGTTGAGGAGAAATATATGACGAATACGTATATCTAGAATATTTCAAGGTTAAACGAAGAAAAAATTCAAACATAATTTTATTCATACTTAATGATTAAATATATTGCTGATTCATAATAATAATAATCACTTTACTTAATTTTTTAGATAATTACTTAATTGTTTACATAAAGTTATTTAAGTGGGTCTCATTGTTTTGAAGTCGAAACAGATCTACTTTTCCCAGTTAAATGACTTGAAATATTATGGCATTTTCCTCATTACAAATAATAGTGTTAAAATAATTAATTCTTAAATTAAAATCAATCAATAATTTTTTATCTCTTGTATCTAAAATGACTTTTATTCATTGTAAACATGAGATTTTGCGTATTTCTTTAGGCTAAATTAAGAAAATAATGAAACAATCTCTATTCGTCTCCAAAAACCAGATTCTGAAACTTGAGATCTTAAGTAGGCTAATCCGTGGTAGGGTCAAACGTGGTTATATGGCACAATTGGTGGATTAGTTATATCTTTTTTCATTTGATAGTGTGTTATTAATAATTAAATATAAATAAGTAATTAAAAATCCAATAATTGATTCCTTAATTAAAGAAAATAAATGAATATCAAGTATTTAATTTATATTGTTATACGTAATATTAAACCACATTTTAATGGTTTATTCGTATTATCTGTTATAATGTTAAATTATAATAATGTTAAAATAAGTTTTAGTAATGTTTAATGTGTGTAGTTTCTTAATATATTGTAGTATTAAGTCAGCAAGGGGTAAAATTTCTTTTTAGGGGACTTTTCTTTTAATTTTTATTTACGTACATTCCAGTTAACATATATCAATGTCTTCCAGTCCAGTGACTGGAATAAAAATAAGCTCTGTTCATTTTAATCTATTTAAATTTATTAGTTAAATAAGGATCATAAAGATGGAACCAGCACATTTTCCCTATCATGTGTGTATTATACTAGAATATTTTTTGTATAATCAATTATTTTCGTTATGTTTAATAAATTTCTAGAAAAAAAATTACAAAAAATATAAAATGGCGGAATATATTCGAATCAACTGAGTGCTGAGCCCGGCGCCGGCAATGAACGAATTGAGGTTAGTTAGGGAATAGACAATGTTTTTGCCAATTGTCATACGCTAATTTCACCGTCAGTTGAGCCCTCCTATGAAGTTCAGTAATGTTTTTAAGACAACCGTTGTGCAGGGAAATTTTTTTTTCTTAATCATCAAGTTTTTTTCTTAATTAAGGGTGCCCAATTTTCAGAGGCTGAGTGTGCCAAATGATACAGCTGCGGCTGATAACATTTTAAATAATTTATCAGCCATTGCTGGATTGGAGCTTAGCAACTAAGTGCTCTACACAATGAACTACCCCACCCCCTAATGGAAAGTAATATTATAGAAAATAATTGAATAAAATATAATATAATAGAATCCAAAGTAAAATTAAAAACGGAATTAAACATACATCAATAGTAATGATTTGAGTTGAATATAATAATTCCTGCTGATGCACCTACCACTGCCACCCAACAAGGGTCTTGGGTTCAGTAAATGTTAGAGACTGATTGTTACCAAGAAAACACAGTTGTGGAGTGAGGTGATTTGTTTGAGATCACGCTCAACTGCCAGGTACTTAAAAAAAATTATTTAAACTTATATTTTTCCTTTCATCCATCTCTAATCTGTTTTATTTAAAAAAATCTAAACAGTGCATTAGATACCAGGTGTAATTTATTAATTCATTGAATTCTAAAATTTCAAATTAATGTTTTAAATGCAGTTATACGGAGTAGAACTTTGGGTGTACACAAATCCATCGAATTTGTCTCGTATCAAATCCTTACAATCCAAAATCCTTCGTAAAATCCCATCGAAAATTACCTGTGGAATCAAAACTAATTTATTGGATGAATAGAAAAAATATTGACTCCCAAGATGAGACAATAAATTTTTAAACGACTTGAAGTGGTTATTTTTGAACACATCTCCTAATTTGTTTCTTAAGTGACTGTATATTAATAATTTTCTTTTAATTATTCCTTATGTCAATTTTTATTATTACTTTAAAGCTTATTACATATATTACTAAAACCCATGAAGAGTTTTGGGTTCAGTACATGGGCGAGACTATACCGTACTAGGACAACGGTAGTATAGGGAGCTGATTAGTCCGAGATCACGCTCAACTGCCAGTTCCCCCACCCTTTATAGAGGCTGTGTGAGCCTGAGGAAGGTCTGTAGATCCTCTAGGATCACAGCTGTCTACAGATTAAATTATTTATTTGCAACAGCCGGATTTGAACTTGGAAATTAGAGCCCTATACAGTGAGCTACGCCTCTCATAACACACAATAAGATAGTTTTCTCAGCGATGAGCTAATTCGCAGTATCTTTAATATTAATAAGATTCGATGCTTTGTTGGTTATGCCATATTGGTGACAGAAAAATAAATTTGTAGATGTTCGGCAACTAATTTTGTAACGTACAAGAGTACTATAAGACCCTTCTGGACTTAAGAAGTCGAGCTTTGGGGCTTCACTATGCCATCGAATTCCTCTCGCATTCAATCCTTACAATCCAAAATCCTTCGTAAAATCCTCAATGCTCCTTACTTTGTTACCAAAAAAGTAATCCATAATGACCTCAATGCCACATTTGTTACTGATTTGGCCCGAATCCGTTATCGATCTTTTCATGACACATCTTATTCCCTCTCAAACCCACTAGTTTCAAACCTAGCAACATCTTCAATTCCTGATAATCGGTTCTAGGCGTCTGAAAAGAAGATGGCCTCGTGACCTTCTAAGTTAAATTTGTTATTTGAGTATTACCATTGGGTAATTTCTGTACTTATCTTTATCCATACCATTGTGTATCATCCCTCCCATTCACTTGTTGTATTGTTATAATACAGTTGTAAATTTCAATGAATAAATTAATTTAAAAAGTACCCCAGTTACCTTCTGCACCGAGCAGCCACTCCTATTGGCCCTGAAGATGACCTACACAGTAGGTCGAAACGTCGGCACATATATAATATAATACGTTTCAACTTATTTGTTGTGTTTTTTTGACTGCACCCCCAACTATTTACATCCTATAATTTTAAAAATGTGTTAAAATTCTCCTTTTTACTTTTCTAGAGCCCTCTGTGTCACTGCAAAAGCCTATTATTTTCGCGGCAGAAATACTGTTATAAAGGAATAAAAAACCTGTACCACTGCGATCCGTTTGGAAAGAGTCTAGGGTTCAATACATGGTAGAGACTGTAGTTTTTCTTAGACAACGGTTCTTCAGGGAGGTGATTTGTCCTAGATCACGCTCAACCGCCAGATTTTCCCATCTTATTTCGGTACCCACTTTATAGAGGCTGGGTGAGCCCCAGGAGGGTCCTAGATCCCATAGGATCCATCTCCAGCCGATAACGGATTAAATTAAAGTCTGCCAGCGAGGGGGATTTAAAAGTATAAAGGAAACACTTTTAGATTATTAATTTTCTTATGACTCCCAAATTTTCTTTATATAATTAACAACAGTTGTGTATGGTGATACGTTGATATATATAAGGAAGGGAAGAACTACTGGCGGTAGGTGTTGGCGTAACGTGATAGCGACTTGGCCGAGTGACACTCGAACGACAGACACCGATCCCTTGATTGGGTTTTGTTTGCTCGAGTCGAATTAGTGTTTCCAATTCCAGTCCCTCCGAGCCTACATCGGTTCGTGGATAACGCGAGGAAATGTCGAGTCTTCTTGAAGGATTAACTTGTGCATAGGAGAAGCTGCTAAGTAGCGAGTGAGAATTCACAATAATAATTAAAATATCGTTTAAACTAATAATAGGGATAATGTTAAGTCAGTAAATTGGGTTTTGAGTTGCTGTGCTGAAGGTTCCAGGTTGTAATGCAGGTATGGCAGATAAATTATTTAATCTGTTAAAACCCACGGATGGAACGTGAGTTATCTACAGATCCTCTTGAGGCTCATCTTTACTTTATTCCTTTATTAAGTGGGTATCCTTAATTGGGAAAAAACCTGGCGGATTTTTTATTGTACTGATGGAATACTAAACGTATTGGATGGCTTAGTGGAGCCTCAAAGCTCTACTCCGCATAACTGCATTAAAAACGTTAATTTGAAATTTTAGAATTAAATGAATTAATAAATTACAGCTGGTATCTTATGCACTGTTTAGATTTTTTTTAAAGAGAGCAGCTTAGAGTTGGAAGAAATGAAAATTACAAGTTTAAATATATTTTTTTAAAATTACTTTTTACTAATTTTTTCCAATTTAAATTTTCAGCCAAGTTTTCTCTGTAAGCGTATATTTTTCGAAAACAGAGATTTTTTGAGACGGTTGTTTGAAGTTTCAGTTAGTGGAGATTGCCTGATTCTTATTAGCCCGTTGCTAGATGTCTTTGTTCATGTTCTATTGTTAGCAGCGGCGAGCCCATATTCTTCTGATATAATGCTTAAGACCTGCCTCAACCATATTATAGCACATATATGTATACACACACATAAATGGCCGTTCTATAAACTGTTTCATCAAGCCATAAATAAAATTTAAATTTATTGTTGAAGAAGATTATATGAACCGTTCAGGATCAAAAGCGGATGACTTTAAAGTTTCAAAAATTAATTTTTGTGCAATTTCAGTTCTTAATATTCAGTCGTAAACTCGTTAAACTATTTTTTTCGACGTTTCGAGACTGAATTGTTCTTATAATCTTGCCTAATTGAAGATGAAATGTTTACTACAACTCAATCAAAATACATGTTCACTTTTACCATGTATTCTGTGATCATAGTTCAAGAGTTGTGATTGCTGAAATGTGTCAAGTTGGACAGGTCCTATTTCAGATGGTGTTCAAATAATTTCGTACTATTTTGATGTTTGCCTGATAAGAACATTCTTCTATGCTTTGCTGTTATATTTGGTTATATATTGTGCCCAAGAACAGGCCATCCATTCTATTCCATTTTATTTACCTTATGCACTCAATAATCTAACGATTGTAACAATTAACAGAAAAAAGAAGATGTATAATTTATACAACGGAACTATTATAGTCTGATTGTTATTGTATGAATTGGACTGTTAGTGTCATAATTGAGTGATAAAATTATATGAATTAATTGACACCCTCAAAAGTAGTTACGGTGAAGGAAACATTGTTTATCGACTTCGAATTGATGCGAATCAACAGAATACTGTTAAATTTGGGCACTTCGTGTTGCACTTACTAATCAGTCACTGATTAATTTTTTTTACCAATAGTAAAATATCGTTGATTAGGATCAGATTATTAGACATTTATTTAACGTTGATATTATTATCAATAATAACAAAACTTAATAATATTAAGCAAACCCGAAAGCTATATGCTGATACTGCCAATCTTTATTTTCAAAATTAATTTGTAACAAAGTAAGGAGGATTATGGATATTAAGAAGGATTTCCAGTTATAAGGAATGTATATGAGAGGAATTCGATGGCTTAACGGAGTCCCAAAGCTCTACTCCGTAAGTCCAACTAGATCGTTTAATAGTTATGTGTATGAGTCTTTTGTAATTAATTGGGTGCATAGAGCGTTTGTCTAGTTAGCATTGCAGCAGCCTGAAACGTGCATGAGCAGTTTCTTGTCTTTTCAATCTAGTATGAGGATTGCAAGTTAAGGTGTAATCCTAAGTATCGGATTTGTTCTACAGAAGGCAGTGGGATATTATTAAAGAAGGGTGGAAGACAAGAATTCATTGGTTTCCTACGGAGGTTTAATATGATTTGCCGGGGTTAGCGGCAATTTATTTTTATCCCCCAGTTCTGACACCATTCTTCAAGGTCAGTGATATGGGATAGAAGAGCAATAACTGGATTTGTGTCGATTGTTAATACACATGATGATATATGTACGTGGTAAGGATAGTATTAGGATTATTTGGGGTGTCAGCTGTACAAACTGTGTAGAGGATTGGGCCGAGGATACTGCCTTGAGGAACATCAGCAGACTTAGATTTGTTTGTCTAGTAAGAGGTGAAGTAGCCTGAAACGGGGATATATCATATTTCAACTTTTAATAAATTGGTGATATTTACATTTGTATCTGAGCTGTGTATTTAAAGGTATAATGTCCCCGTTTAACAGCTGTATACAAATAATGGATTTAATATTTACCCTATCAATTCCAACAGGCAATATTCACACCTCATCGCTAATCAGGAAAATATTGCTTTTTCTCACTTAGGGATAACAATCGAACCAAAAGCCCACGAGAGTAAACTTGGCTAGATTAAAGTGAATTACGGAGGGGGGGGTCAATATTTGAGGAGACACCCCCCTTGTAAACACCGCTAACGACTAAACGTGACCAATTACACTCCCTGCTTATTATCTACATGACGATATTTTCTTTCACAACAGTTTGCGGTCTTGGTCAGTCGCCTCATGAAAGGCTGTCAAGAAGGCAATGAATTTTCCCTTCGTTATAAATAGAAACTAGCCTTTGCCTCTTCTATTTCCGAGTATCGCCGGAATATCTAGAGTCGCCGGTCGCAAACTTATTTATTGAATATTAATTATTTATTGAAATGTTAATGTAGTCATATTTATGTATAATTTATATTTAACCATAAATTGTTAATTCGTATATAGAATTTTTCACATTAAAATATCCTAGGGTAACCACAAGGTGATGCTACAATTGTATTAACAATTCATAATGTATTGTATATAGTAATTATTTATAAATAAAATCTTGTAGAATGAGAAAAAAATATGTAGAAATCTATAATGAGAATAGAATTCATTATTATATTATATGGTTACGGTATAATGGAAAATTAAACGAACATTATCAGAAGTATAAAAAAAATGTGTGAAGGTTGTAAAATAAAATTAATAATTGTTAATTGAGCTTATAAATCATATTTAAAAAATATCTCAAATTTAAAGAAACTACTAATCAAAGCTTGATAAACAAAATATGAAAAAATAAAGTAATTATAATAAACAGGATATAAAAATTAAAATAATAAATAAAATAAATACATAAAGATATATATAAACAGTAATGATGAAATAAATATGGAACGAATATGGTGTGAATAGAAGTCAAAATAAATTCTCAAATTGAAAAAAAACTATTTATTAGTAATCAACGTTTCGTCGAAGCATAGAAAAGGTGGTAAAAATAATGGATAATTATCGAAATGAACAAGATTAAAAAAATATATTAAAATGATTGGATGTACGATAATATATTGTACACTATTGAAAACGATAATATAAAAATATTATTAAGTAAAAATAATAATATAATAATTAAATTAAAGCGATTTAATACAAGAGTGGGCATAAAATATAATTAAGGATGCAATTAGTTGGGGGTGCAGTCATTAATAACACCAAATAAGTAAAACTTTGCCTACTTTCTCAAACGGAGGAGGTGAAGGAAGAAATAAAATAGAAAAAGCTCAGATGGAAGCAGTATCTGAACACCAGTACTAATGCAGACTACCATCTCTATAAGGAGCAAAGAAGGAAGACCAAAGATGTCGTCGTAGCTGCAAAAAGGAAGGCCTGGGAGGAATTCGGAAACAAAATGGAAGAAAATTTCTGAGAAAACCAAAAACTATTCTACAAGCCTATTCGGGTTATGCGTAAGGAGAGCGAGCCAGCAATAAAGCATATAAAGGACAAAGAAGGGAACGTTCTCAGCAACCCAAAGGACATAATGAACAGATGGGCCGAGTACTTCAGGGAGCTACTGGAATTGGATAGCAGCCATCAGGAAGCAACAGAACTGAATTCTACAATCATGCTGGGAAGAAGACGACTTCATTAATGAAGATGAAATAGCTGAAGTATTAGCGTCTCTCAAACTAGGAACAGCTGCATGAGTGGATGGCATCACGCCAGAGATGATGAAATACATGGGGACCACAGGATAAAAGATGTTTCAGCATCTCCTAAACTTGGTATGGAAGACCAAAGTAGTGCCAAAAGACTGGGAAATCTCTGCCATAGTACCAATATTTAATGAAGGTATGAGACCGAGGGAAAGACCAAGGAAGACTTGGGAAGGCGCAATCCGGGAGGCCTTTGATAGAAGAAGTTTGGAGTGGAGAAGGAGAAGACGATTGGTACAGGAGAGGATTCATGGATCAAGCTCTACAGAAAGGATCCTCACACCGTTAGCGGTATAAGATTAAATAAATAATAAAGTAAAACATATTTATTATTAGTGCCGACGTTTCGACCTATTTTTTAGACCATCTTCAGGGCAAATAGAAGGATTGAACTATACATGTACCATCTATAGTTCTATGGTTCACATAGCCGCCTCTTCTTCAATTTGCCCTGAAGATAGCCTACAACGTAGGTCGAAACGTCGCCACTAATAATAAATAAGTTTTACTTATTTGGTGTTTTTTATGACCGCACCCCCCAACTAATTGCATCCTTCAGTAGATCTTCCAGTCAACTATTTTCCTCTCTAACATAAAATATAATTAATGGCGATACTAGGTACAGTAAGTTGGGAATAAAAGATCTAAGAAATCTAATAAATATATATAAGGAAGAAAATAGTTGGGGGTGCAGTCAAATAAAAACACTAAATAAGTGGTTACTTATTTAATTATGTGCCGACGTTTCTAATAAATATATAATTTGTGAATAAAAAAATTGTTTAAAATTCCAAATTTGAGACCCATTAATCAATTTATCCAGGGATTGATGACCTTGTCATGATAGCTGAATGAAATAGCCTTAGAAACTAGTTGACATTTTTTTTATTTATTTCAAGGAAGGAAATGAGTGAATGTTGCATTTTTATTTAGGCACTAAATAATACCATATTTTGGATAGGTATTAATTTTAAAGTTTAATTACTCCTAGATTATATTATTCCCTATAAATTAAATAGTTTAAAATCTGGCAATTTTAGTAAATTTAAAATCGATCCAGTATTCTCAGAGAAAAGTCACGGACGAATAGATTTATTATATGAGGAAATTGTTTACCGAATGTATCTTGATAAATTTTGAAAACGGTCGGGGGGGGGTGCAGTAAATAAATTTTTTATAAATAAATACAACTTATTTTATTTTGTGCCAACGTTTCGGCCTAATTTTTAGGCTGAAAATATATACATGAAATCATATATGGGATTTGTTTTCAAATTATTAGAATAAGAAGAGATTTGGTATTCCAAAAATCCCTGCCAGTGCGACTCCTCACTGTCGGAATAGCGATGTAATGTGCTCGGGCATCTTACAAATTGTTGTAAATAGTCTGAGTGATGTAAGAATTATATATTAGTAGAAGTGAAATAACTGTAGGGCTAGAACACTTATTTTTAACTCTCGTGACTCGTTGATGGACTAGTTGGGATTTGCACTTAGCGACCCACTCCAAGGTCCCATTTAAAAATATCAGAATTTATTTTTCCCTACATTCCGTCAAATATAATTTACTAATTAAATACCTGAAAGAAATCTTATTTAAATCTTGATAAAACGCCTACTACAATTACCTGTGTTTATTAAGGTTTTGATTATGTTATAATTGACTTGGCATTTTTTTTGTAATTATATATTTTTACATATCAGCTAAACTTATCTATTTATATTAGATTAGAATTTTTAGCAAATAATGGATTCTTATTAATCAAGAATTCATTTTAATGCCTATTTATAACCTCTTGAAATTAAATCCTTATTTTAAATTTTACTCTCACGCCGTTTCAGGCTACTTCAACATTTGCTAGACAAACGCTCTAAGCTCTCATTTAATTACAAAAGACTCATCTAAATGACAATCATTAGACCGATCTGGACTTACGGAATAGACCTTTGGGGCTCCACTAAACCATCGAATTCCTCTCGTATTCAATACTTACAATTCAAAAACCTCAATGCTCCTTACTTTGTTACGAACATAGTAATCCATAATGACCTTAATGTCCCATTTGTTGCTGATTTGGTCCGAATCCGATATCACTCTTTTCATGACAAACTTCATTCCCACTCGAACCCACTAGTTTCAAACCTAGCAACCTCTTCAATTCCTAATAATCCTCCAAGGAGTCTGAAAAGAAGATGGCCTAGTGATCTTCTAAGTTGAACTTACTATTTGAGTACTACTACTGGGTAGTTTCTCTACTTGTCATTTCATGCCATTGTATACATTCATTCTATTTACTTGATGTATTAATAGAATATAGTTGTAAATCACATTGAATAAATTATTTTAGAAAATAAAAGATTTTACTTTGAGATTACTGGATATTAATTTTTTTAATTATTTTTAGAATATAATTTGAAAAACTAAGTCTAAAGTTTTTAAAATGTTGGAAAATTACTAACCAGTTCAATAATTCAGGCATCAGAACATTTAAATCAAACAAATATGCTGCATTTTTATTTTTTTTTACAATCCTATGAATCCTGAATTGGCGAAGCGTTGACTGATCAGATATTTTTAAGTATTTTAAACACTTAAGGCTTTATTTTTTAGGAGATTTGCAATTGCATTCTAATTATGGAGTTTAGTGTTGATTTATATTTTCATTCTCGCAACATATTCAGAGGGTACTCCATAGGGGAAAATCTGGGGGTTGAACTATAATTCAGCCAAATTATCTTCCTGCCCAACCGTTGACATAGAAACAGTATAAACTGTGCCATGTATTGAACCCATAGACCTTTGTGGGTTATAGTGGTACAGGGTTTTTTGTTTTATGTCACGTGTATTTAAAATTTATTTTAATAGCTAAAGGGAGTGGAGTAGCTCAGTGGTTGCTATGCTGAAAGGATTCAAATCCGGCTGTGGGAGATAAATTATTTATTCTTTTAATAGGAGTAGATGAACCTTCTAGGATATGCTGATCCTCCAGGGAACTCATCCAATCCTAAAATGAAGGTACATTAGGGGTAAAAATCTGGCGGTTGAGCGAGATCTCCAAATCACCTCCTTGCCTAACGGTTAGTTCCAAAACATGCAAACAACTTCTATCATGTAGTGAACCCATAGTTCTTTGTTGGTTATAGTTAGACAGATTGTTTTTCTTATATTTCGCCTTCTCCCGTAAAAATGATTTTAAAATGTGTTTTTATGTTTATTATATAGTTTTGATAATTTTTTTGTTTTGTTTTTTTATTGTTTGAGGTGTATAATAGTCTAAATTAAGTTTTTTATCTTATCTTATGATAAAGGCATCAGCAATCGTATTCTTTTTCTTATCTCCTGATGATACAGCTTGAAGATTATTACTTCTGCTCCGCAGGTTGTCGCTTCGAATGAAGTCACAGCAAGTTTTAACATTCCATTCGTTTCCATTTTATATTTTCGAAAATAAAAATAATCGTGTAGTATGGAAAAAATATTGTAATTATGGTAAATTTGTATATTACGTTAATCATTTCATAATGAAATGAACGTTTCAACACTTTCAAAGTATAGGTGACGATATAACCTAAACAGTGTGTGTAGGTCGGTTCTATAATATATGTACAGTCAGTAATAGTTACTGTACAGTCAGTAATAAAATTATTTTCATTTTGGAGAATATTAAAAAGTAAACGAATGCAAAGTTAAAGCATCGAAGACTTCGTTGGGTGAAGTCGAAGTGACAACTTATTTTTTTTTATTATGCGATGCAAAATGCGCATCAAAATTATAGTATAAATACAAATGTAGGATAATTAATACGACTCCTTTTTTATTACTGTGAATGGTAATAGGCTTATTTATTATTAATTTTTTTATTGCACTGCAAAAGGTGAAATCCCACTAAGCAGTTTTCATCTTGTATGATTCTATTTTATATATTTAAGGTTTCAGTTCCGCAGGTAGTCACATGGAGTTAATTCACATTTTATATCTTTTCACACGTTTTCTTTTTAATATTCTCCAAAAATACCAATACAAAATAGAAATATCGTTATTTGGAAAATATGAACAATATTGTAATTATGGGAATTGGATATATTTTCCATAATTACATTCTCTTTTCCATACCAGAACTAACGATAACTTGCATTTTCGGAAAATATTAAAAAAAGATATGAATGAAAAGTAAAAATTTGTTTTGATTCAACTCGAAGTGACAACCTGCGGAACTGATATCTTGTTATCAAACATCTAACAATCCATGGATTGTGGCATGTGAGAGGTGCCATGATGGAAGTGGTTCAGTGCTACTAAGCTGGTGGGTTTGGAGGGCAGTGGGGCAGGGTTCCGTTATATCTCCTTCTTGTGTTCTCTTCTATGTCTGCGTCTTCAGTTTCGTTACTTACCGTTAGTAACCCAATATCTATTGGGTCGTTTCATGTGAAATGCCCGTTTTCAAAGGAAGGTTATTTATTTAAACAACTAAATGAAACCACTAAATTTTTATTCAAAATATTTACCCTCTTTTTCTATGCATTTTCCCAATCTATTTTTCAATTCCATAACTGCAAAATTCAGGGTTTTGTGATGGAATATAGTCTGAAAATGCGTTTTTGACTTGACAATGCCGGGCTACGAATCCGCGATCTTGTGTATAGAGGTTGTTATGTTAACAACTACACTGCAGGTGGCCCTTTGTTATGTAGTGATTAATGATATAGTAAAAATATTAGGCTATGATATTAAAATTATAACAATATGTATATATATATATATATATATATATATATATATATATATATATATAAAATGACGTAAGTCAACAAGATCCTAATTAAAGTAATGTTCAATAAACATTCTTTCCCCTGTGTACATCACAAAATTGCGAGAACACGGCGATATAGGATCGATGAAGAGAATGAATTTGTTTTGCCGTGCTACGAGCCAGGATAGCTCAGGTGGTAGAGCACTATGACGGAAACATGGGAGACCCGGGTTCGAATCCCGGCCCTGGACATATCTTTTCTTTTCAAATAAAAATATTTAAAAATTATAACAATTAATAAAAAAGTAAAATAAATAAGTTATAATTATATGATGAAAATAATTCACCAAATCGTAGGAACAACTCGTCCTGTAATAAGAGTAAGAATGAACGCTAAACCACAATTGAAAAAAAAACAACTATACCACAATTACTTAAAATGTTTTGATCAGTACAAAGTAGAGTTTCATTGGTTTTTTACCCAACGGTTGTGGAAGGTAGTGATTCTGCACAGATCACACTCAACAGCCAGAATTTCCCCCAATTCTGACTGTCCAATATAGAGGCTGGGTGAACTGCAGGTAGATCTACAGATCTCGCGGGATCGATCCTCGGCTATTGACAGACAAAACAATTTATTTGCCAAAGCCGGTTTGAAATAAATTTGACAAATGTTAAAACCAAGACTTAATACATGAAAATTATTTAACCTAACGGTGGACCAACCCTAATTTTACAAATCATACAACTGTTCATTTAATTTTATTGCAGTAGCAACTTATAGGTTTAGTGGAGCTAACCCGGTATTATTCTAAAAATTCAAGTTTAAGTCTAGTACTTCTTTTATATATACTTATAACATAAAGTAACTTTTTTTTTTTTTTTATCGAAATTTGAGTAGTACCACTGTAAAAAACTAAAACTGTGTAGTTTCTCTACTTGATTTTATCCATGTCAATATCTATCATTCATTATATTTACTTGTTACATTGTTGCAATACAGTTGTAAATCTCAATGTTTTTTTTAATCGATGCAATTAAAAACAGGTCTGCATTTTGTGTAACAGCTAAAAGAATGCCAATTTTTAAAAATATTAATAATTTAACTGGTCGATCACGACAGAAGACTCCAGAAGTAGTTCCTCCATACGTTGCTACGCAGTGCTGATAAAATATAACAAATCTACACATATAAAATGCTTTGACCTGAGTGACTGACGGATCAACGCACAGCCTAAACCGCTGATCGTAGAGACCTGAAACTTGGAGGCTGTATCTTTGTCTGACGTAGGCATCCGATAAGAAAGGATTTTCCGAAATTCTACCACTAGGTGAAAAAGGGGGGCAAAGTTTGTATGCTTGCTCACGTGTTTCTTATTCGCAAAATCTACATATTTTCGCTAAACAAAGTAAATCAAGTAACATAGTTCACTTCTCGCTGCTGCCGTACGACAAGTGAAACCGTTTTACTAAGTAATCCTTTTCAATAACATTACATACTAATCCTGTACTGACACGAACAACAGTGAACTTCTGTCTTTCCCGTTTGTTAATCAGTGTCAATGTATGTTTCAAGGCTGTGCTGATCCGTCTGTGATGAAATTTGATATGGATAATCTCAACCCTGGGGAAGGACATAGGCTGCTTTTTATCAACACACCACACAGGCGAAGTTTATATAAAACTGTAACCTGATTGGCCAACACACCCAGCGGTCAACGCATCTTGAAATTCGCAGATAGGTCCTTTGTATAGCTTAAATGAGCACTAAGAAAGGAATTTGGACAATTCCACCCCCAAGGGTTTCCCTTTTAATATAATAGGGGTTCAAAGATTGTATGTATGAAGTTAGACATCTGAAATTTCGGATATACGAGTGACTTATAGTTAAAAAAATTTAATTATTTATTTAAAATGATCTGTTACGAAACTTTATGTGGCAGACCAAATTCCATGCGAGCGAAGCCGTGGGCAAAAGCTAGTATTTTTATATTATAGATTTTATGCTGACTATTAGAAATGTTTATTATAAATTAATAGTGATTTTATTGCCTAAACGTTATGAATAAGAGCTTAGACATGAAGAGGGGTCTAAGTGACACCGCAGAAGAAGCACTAGAAATGCAATCTCTTTAAGTGGAAAGGTTATAACCTTTATTATAACCTTATCTGCCACCATTTTTATATTAATAAGTTGAGGTTTCATTTTTTTTTTAATATACGATTATTAATTGTGATATCATTACAGGATATCACTAGTAATAAATGTATTTTTCATGAATTTCTAATAGAGGCGTTTGGTGTAAAACAGAGGAGCGAATGTTCTTTTTTAGTGGAATACTCATTTTCAGCGTCTCTATCATTTGATATGTGTTGCAGAAATTTAAAATTCGTTTATCGAAAAGAACATTTAAATAAATAAGTATTAACATTATTATTTTATTATTTCTTTGTATTAAATATTTGTTTCATTGCAAGTTTTTAGTGAATGCCTTAATAGTCCTCTTTTTTAATTTATCGATATATCATAATATCAACATATCGACAAAAAAAAAATAAACGCTCGTTTAGAAAATAAATTATATTAATTTATAAAAAATTAAAATAAAAATAGGCTAAATTGTATGCGATTAAAACAATCTTGAAAGTAGGATAGTGATCCAAATTAATGAATTTTAAAGTAATATTATATTTGATAAGTTATTAACTTCATTTTATAATTTATTTGTATCTAAGTTTTATTTAATATGTTAACATCCGAGGGTGAACCCTTTGGCACATGGGACCCTCCAAGGGTTCATCGAGCCTTTGTAACTTGGATACCCGAAAAAGGGGGAAATCGCGATATAGTACAAATCACCTAACTTGTCCGAGAAACAGTAACGTCTCTAGCTTGTACTGAACTCTAGACCCTTCATGGGTTGTATTGGTACACGTTTTATTGTTATATCCATAGCCCCTGTGAATAAGTGGTTAAGTCGGATTTTGTCTAAACTGAGTTTTTGTATTTAGAGAAGTGGAATAGTTTTATGTTCGTAGTGCTCAAGTAGCTAAGTCAGGCATTAGCTTGAGATGGAGTTATTGCTTATATTACAACTCAAGCCAAAAACTACGAGAATGACACGATTACATCGTTGATTATACCTCAATACAATTAACTCTCTCTAAAAAAAATTCGACTTAACCACTTATTTACTGTGTTTAAAGATATATAAGTCGTTTTTAAATGACGTTCCAGCCTGCGTTTAATAACTGGAACGGTTCGAAATAAGTTTTGGAGTTCACGTTCCAGCCTGTTTTACAATAAAATTAAATCATTTTTTCTCAATTAAATGTGAGACAATTTAGGAATAAATAAAGGCTAGACTATTGGTTTAAGTAAATTATAGGGCCTCGTGTGGTGTATCTATTAACATAACACCATGCTATACCCGATATCGCGGGTACGCCGTTAGGATTTTTAAAGGGAATGCATATTCCTTAGTTATGGCGTCCTTCGTAGGTGACGTAAAATAGCGTCCAAGATCCTGTAATGTGTCAGCTACTCTTTAAAAATCCCTATCCTAATTATATTTAAAAGGCACTATTTAAGACTCCCACAGCAGTATTATTCATTTGTTCAGGTTTAAATATTTTTATTATCTAGATATCTGTACTTTATTAGTTCAACGGGTTAGGTGGGGTTCATACAACGAAAGTTATGTTAGAAATTTATAAATCTAGATACTTCTCATGTGAACGAACACGGTTCCTCTTTCCTAAATGCAGTTAACTTACTCTGAATAAAATTCGACTTATCCGCCGGGTCTGAGGATATATTTGCCGTTTTTAACTGTTCAGCCGTTTAATAACTGGAACGACTCGAAATAACTCATGGAGTTTACGTTCCAGCCTGTTTTGTATCAGCGGGGGCAAAGAACTGGTTGTACACTAACCCAGAAGGCAACCGTCCTTGATACCAGGTCACTACCCTACCTTTCTCTAAGGTCATTTTTTACGTGTTCGTACCTTTTCAGGTATAGCCAGGCAATGAGATGGAATCCGGAAGGCTTCTATAGGATACTAGCTCTGTTATCCAGATATTTTAGTCCCCCCCTTTTGGGCTTAGAGTGTTTTAACTAGTATAGAAACTTGTATACTTGATTTTTGTTATTAAGGATTGGATACGAGAGGAATTTGATGGCTTAGTGAAGTCCCGAAGCTCTACTCCATAAGTCCAGATGGGTTTTATAATAGTCATGTTTATGGGTCTTTAGTAATCAATTGGAAGTTTAGTTCATTTATCTGGTTAGTGTCGAAGTAGTGAAACATGGCGATGTATTTATTTAACGTCACTTTATGCTGCTATGGCTAATTCGACGATGCTGGAGTATGAGTCCTAAATTTTCCTATCCAGATATAACAGGATCTGTAACGAATATTTGACTCTGTACAGGCTCCGAACTTCCATTTTACGTCCCTTCCGAAGAACTGCATATGAAAGAATTTTTTTACTACCTTTAAAAAATCCTAAGACCACCTTCCGGGATACGAACTCGCTTTCGGACGTAGTGGTTGTTATGCTAACCACTGCACCATAGGTGACCTACTCGTTCGCTATGTTGACGTTCTGCCATTAATTGACTTTTAATAAGTTGTTGGGTAGTCTTGGCGTTAAGGAAGATTTCATCATTTCTCTTCTGCTGATCTTTCTAACTGTTTTATAGAAAGTGGATCATTTAAGTTGTACTCGTTTTAATGTTTCCTGCTTTCCTTTTCACATTTAGTGATTAAACTAAGCTTTGTCTAGGTTCCGAAGGTTTCTGATTCTCAACGATACTCATCAAGGATTGGTAAAATGTGTACTATAGTCGCCTTGTTACATTTTATGTAACTAGCAAATCCCTCAAATTTTCACACGAGGAAAATTTTGTAAATTTTCAACCTGAGTGCTAAGCATCGAGTGCTGAGTTGCTATTCTGAGGGTTCCGGGTTCAAGTCCAGTTGTGGCAGATTAAGTTATATAATCTGTTAATAGGCAGGGGCTGCTGGGTACCCTCGTAGATCAACAGACCCTCCAGGGGCTCACCCGGCCACTATAAAGTAGTTGCCTTAAATCGGGGGGAAATCCTGTTTGTTAAGTGTGATGTTTAACAAATCACCAATTATAATGAAGGTTGTCCGAGAACTTGTATCGTATATATATCGAACAATTAGACAACTGTGGTGTAGTTGGATGTTCATGGAGTTTTGTTGACAGTTTGTAGTGTATGTCAACTTTTTGTATTTTTAAGTCAGTGTAGATAGTTTTGCAACTGACATACAATGGTCCTTTTGTGTTAAGTTCAAGTATTTTTTATTTCAATTTGATATATTTCACTGGACTAAATACTTTAAATATAATAACGTAAGAACATTATCCAGTCGACACTTCATTGTTTTAGTAATTTTTCATACGTTTCGACATTTAGTCATTATCAATTGTTAAAATTTATGGTTTTATGCATCAACATACATTGTATATAACTAATAAAGTTATAAGTCAATTTTTCTGTAAAGACAACGAATAAAAATTAAATTAATTAAAATAATTTAATTTTAAAACATTTTTTGTTCCAACAATTAGCGAAATATAGCATGGATACTTCTAAAATGCATTGCTGTAATATTAATTTAAAAATTTGTCTTCATCTAAGGAATACTTCAGCCAAGAATATATCACCCATGGTCAACTACAAGTTTAAGGAATGATTTGAGACTTTGAACTATGAGATAAGAAGAGAGTTATTATAATGTATACTATTGTTTAAAAACCTTATGCCTTAAAGTATAAATGTATAAATTAACAAGAATAATTCTTTGTATTTTTTATTGAAACGTTTGTAGTATTTTCTGTGAGTCTGTTTAGCGATGCCGTGAATTTGTTATGCGTAATTCCAAACTGGTTTTATTGCAAGTGCTAAATTATGCTTTAATAAGTAAATTTTACTTTCGAACGTTTAAGAAATATTTGTACTTTTATTCTGGATACCTTATAACATATTCCTGTTACAACAAACAGAAGTACATTTTATCACTACTTCATTCATAGGTCATTAAAAACAATACCTCTACCACTACACCTGATGAAGGGTCTTGGGTTCATTGCATGGTAGAGACTGCACTGTTTCAAGGACAATGATCGTGCAAAGTGATTTGTCTAAGATTACCCTTAAACGTCAGGTTTTTCCCTCAATTAAGGCTGGGTGAGCCCCAGTACAGTGTGTGAAGATCCCAGCATAGCAAATCACCACTTAACACTTTAAGCTACCCCGCTCCTAAAAAAATTCATTATTTTAAATTTAATTATTAATCTCTTTCTTTTTTCAGTATTCCATTGTGACGATTCGTCTGGTAGTAGTCTTGTGGACTATTTTGGATTTTTTTAAAACTACATATAAACAAGTTTACATAGTTTTTTATTTATTTAAAATATTAATATACTAATTTATTTTCGTGGTTTGGTCTGGTATTACATTGCCATCTAAGTAACATGAAGCCGTTGAAGACAGTAAGAATGGCCTGTGGTTCATTACGGTACTTCACCATGCTCAACGGTTCTATTGTTCCAAACTCATTGTCTCCGTTTGTTACTCTTGGAGGTGATAGGAAAGAACTCTACGATGGCAAAGCATGAGCTATCACTGTAGAGTTTTAAAAAATGCTCAGGAGTTTTCATTCATTCCTTTTTAATATTTACCAAAAAGCCATTCATAATAAGGTTTTTGGACTTAAATTTATATCATTTAGTATTAAGGGTAGTGATAAGGATATATATATATATATATATATATATATATATATATATATATATATATATATATATATATAATTGAATGATAACTGATTTTTTTTGTAAATAACTAATTAAATGTCCAATAGTATACAGTATAATGGAATGGGGCAATAAATACGGTCCTTTCAAAGGACTTCTATAGCAGGAAAGAAAAAAAATAATCATATTATCAAATAACTAGACTCACAAGTATTATCCCTAAATTTGTCATGGTAGATTTTATTTAGGACAAATCATCTCCCTGCACCAAGAAAAAGTACAGTCTCTACCATGTGCTGAACCCCAGACACTTCACGGGTTGTAGTGGTACAGGTGGTAGACTTTATTTTTATAAGAACGTATTTAATTAATGGCTGACTTATGGACATTGAGTTAATTCAGATTATGAGCTGACCAGAATTATTGTTACTAGTGATGATCAGGGAGTGGAGTGGCTCAGTGGTAGAGCACTGAGTTGCCATGCCGGAAATCCTGGTTCAAATCCCGTTGCAGGCAAGACTTATATTTAGTCTGTTTGCAGTCAGAGATGGATCATAAGGATCTAGGACCATCCTGGGGCCCACCCAGCTTCTATAAAATATTATAAAAATAGGGTACCCAAAATAAGGGGGAAAATCTGGCGTGACCTAGGACAAGTCATCTCCTTGCAGAACCGTTGTCCATGAAACAGTACAGTCTCTACCATGTACTGAACCCCAGACCCGTTCACGGGTTGTAGTGGTACAGGTTTTTTTAGTGATGATCAGGTATAAAAAAAACATCACTAAAAAATTGGTATTTTCCAGTTAAGCTTTCAGTAGCAATTGTATTGGCTGAAGTTTTTCAATACAGGAACGACATATCTCATATTCCATTTCCAATATGTTTTTTTTTGTTTTTTAATGAAGTCATATTTTGAGTTGTATCATTGTTGAACATCAAGTTTTATGTGAATAATGATTAAGTAAAATTAAAAAAATTCAATCTTTTAAAAAATGTCTAATAATCAACAAAAGAATTTCAATACCTTCATTAAAATAGGAATGCTTAGCTATACAGAAATCCAAATTTTTGTTTTTTAACTCCCATGGAACTTTCAAATGTCATGAATACATCGAAAATATATTTATTTTTTTTTTAGTTATGACATTGTTATTTTGAAGGAGCGATATCTTTTTACAAAATTAATTATGTGATAAAATTCATATGTCATATTTTGAATTGTTTGAAACTTATACAACTTGAACTTTTATGGGAATTATGACATATTTAATGACATTGAAATAAAAAAAGTTCAAGCTTTTAAATATTTTCTTTTGGTTAATAAAAGAATTTCAAAATTATCAGTACAATAGGAATAGTGAGATTGTTCTTTTGAAGGTGAACGATTTTTTTTTTACACATTCGATATTCGATATTTTGCACATGTACAAACGATATCATCTTTAAACTTTAAAATTACCCTTTAAAATTTTCCATATTTTACTTCTAAATAAACGTAGGATTATATTTGAATACTATAATATAACACACATATTAATGATATAATATAATAACACATTATAAATATGTAATAAATTATAAATTAAAAAAAACCTTTACCACTACAACCCGTGGACGGGTCACGCTCAACCGCCAGATTTGTCCCCTTATTTTGGGTACCCGATTTTTAAATATTTTATAGAGGCTGGGTGAGCCCCAGAAGGGTCCTAGATCCTATATGATCCATCTCCCGCTGCAAACAGACTAAACAAAAGTACTACCTCCAGCGGGATTTGAACCAGGATTTTCGGCTGTTCAGCGCTCTACCACTGGAGTGGCTCCGCTCCCCCAATAAATTATTAACACATTATAAAAATGTAATAACACATATAATATAGAATAATATAAGACACATTTTTCGACATAAGATATGATATATCTCCAGAGATCTTACTAAACTTTTATTTGATTATTTTTCTAAACTGTTTAACTTTTAAATGTTATCTGACGGAGAAAATATATCTATCAAAAAATGAGGTAGTTTTAAATAAATAAATTTAATTAAGGATAGATGAACATTAAAAACGGTACGCAGTGAAATTGATTGTGGGAATGCATGAGAACATTTAAATTTTTTTTATATTTTTATAAAGTATTATCTGAATTTTTTATGGTTTATTAATTTTATATGAGTAAAATGATATTATTAAAATGTGTTATTGTTAATACGTGGTTCTGAGTTTGGATCTTTTAAACTAAATCTTAGAAAATAGTAATTATAGCGTACCAAGGTTGTCCTGAGTTCATTGTTACCAACTAATGTATTCCGAACTACTATTTTTATGTTGATAGAGTTTTTTTGTTGTGCTCCCTTACGTCATGAAACAAATGGTGAATATAAAATTGGATAATTAGATTAAAAATGTTTTCTTTTAGTTTTTTGTTAGTTAGTTTTTGGGTTTGCTAGTAAATATTATTACGCAATACATTTATTTGCTCATTTGATTTGTTTGCAATATATCTTTATTTCATATTCTGTATGGTTTACGACAACGTTATATCATATAATTTTGATTATTGATTCTTTCCATTGTATAGATTCCATTTGATGGGATTTTATGTGTTAATTAGGATAAAAACCTACTATGTCTAAGATCGCGAATTCGCAGTCCGGCAAGTGTTAGGATTTTTTAAAAGGGAGTTAAAATCCTAGGTTGTGTCTTCCTTCCGAGGGAACGTACAATGACTGTTTCGAGCCTATGCGGTTCCAAGTACTCGTTCCAGATCCCTACCCTAATTATACTTGGATAGACAAAAATCTACTGTAGCATCGTCCGATTAGCCATAGCAGAAAGTGACGTTAAATCGAAGTACAAACAAACTATACAACAAAGTTAACGACTAACTTCTCAGATATATCTTTATTTATGAATTTATAAATTATCGCTGATCTGCAGGCGTCCTTAGGATTTTTTAAAAGGGAGTTGAAAATTATTGTTTTTTCGGAGAGAACATAAAATGGATGTTCTCAAGTATGTGTCAGGTTCTCGTTGAAGATCGCTATCTAATTATACTTGGATAGGAAAAATTTAGGTCTCTCACTGTAGCATCGTCTATTTTATCTATTTTAGTTATTGTATTACGTGATACATGATACCGCTTTTTTATACCTTTATTTATTTGTTTTTGGGATATCCTACAAAAGTAATTTTTTAGGTTTATCATTAAAAATTACTTTTTTATGTTGTCATCAGCAGTTTTTTAAGAATTCGTTGGGTAAAAAAAAAAAAATATTATAACTATAAGCTAGAATATTAAATATTGGCGGTAAAGCTTTTACAACTCTCAGCATGCTAGTTTTGACAATACATAAATCTGAATAACGACGATAACTTCGACGATAACTATAGCCCAATATATATATATATATATATATATATATATATATAAACTAATAATTTTTTTTGTTTTTTAAACTTATTTTTTTTTTTTTAAGGGGATTATATTATGAAATGGATTTCGATGTATATTGCTTTAAAATAAATTGAATATAAGCTGTTATATGAAACTGTTTGCTTTCATTGGAGGAAATAAAAGTGGAAGGGGTGGTGAGAAAATTCATCATCCACTCGTGAAAACCCTATTTCCGAATAGAAGAAACGATTGGGACACCACTCTTGCAATATCTAAAAGCTGAATCTATGTCGGCTGTCCTCCCACACCAAAACTTTCTTATTCATCTGTATTGACTCGTTTTAAGAGAATTTAATGCAGAACGTGAGTATATCACAAAAAAAAATATTAAAAAAGTTAAATGTGGTTCCACGAACAATAGAGCTTAAAGTAATTGAAAACTAAGCTAAGAGAGACAAACATATCTTTAGAATAATTTTCTTGAGAGAGAGAAGTTATAACAAACCTAATATTTTATTTGCTCCAAGTTTTACCTAACCATTAACCTGTACCACTGCAACGTATGAAGGTTCTTGAGTTGAGTACACATTTAGAGACTGTACTCTTTTAAAGACAAGGGTTGTGCTGATAATATGTCCGATAACGCTAAACCACAAGGTTTTGGCTCCAAATTAAGGAAGCCTACTTAATTGATACCTCAGGCATTAACTAGAATTTCGTCAATCCAGAAAAATACTGTCTAAGATATAAGATTCCGGAGACGCGAACTTCCGAATAAAAGATGAAACAGTAATTACAAATTAATGGCATTTGTTGAATTAAGAAAATAACTTTTACCACCACTATATGCAGGGTGGGTGAGCCACTGGAGGGCCTAAGGATCCTGCAGGTTCCATCTGTGGCTGTTAACAGATCAAATAATTTATCTGCCACAGTCGGATTTTAACTCGGGACCTTAAGCATGACGTCTCAATATTCTAAATACTGAACTACCCTGTTAATTCACGAGTCCGGAGCAATCAGCTCACACAAATTTTATTATATTTAATTTCCGATCATTGATACTACAATTTTGTCACTAAAAAATCTTGCGATTTATACTTCGATCGTACGAATTCTCTCGTCCTACTAAAGTTGTCTTTAAAACAACTTGTTTAACGTGCAGTAAAAGTTAGTTACTTTAGTACAAATGAAATTAAAAAAACTGTACCATTACAAGCTGTGAAGGTTCTTGGGTTCAGTACATGGTAGAGACTGTACTGTTTGTAAGAAAATTATTGTGCAGTGAGGCTCAACTGCCAGATTTTTACCCAATTAAGAGTACCATATAGAGTATTATATAGAGATTGGGCGAGCCCCAGGAGGGTCTGCATATCCCACTGAGCCCATCTATGACTGTCCTCAAATCGTACGATTTCGTACAGCAAAAAGATTCGTTAAAATTCCTGTTTAACGTGCGTTAAAAGCTAGTAACTTCAGTATAAA
This sequence comes from Troilus luridus, assembly GCA_964056705.1. NCBI lineage: Eukaryota > Metazoa > Arthropoda > Insecta > Hemiptera > Pentatomidae > Troilus > Troilus luridus. The sequence goes on along the minus strand of OZ057417.1, from coordinate 42,892,258 downwards.
TAGTAAAGCATTACCAATTTTTTATCCTGAATTATTCGACAAAAATAATTGCACTTAAATCCGGTACCTATTGTAATATAATATTCAACTATTGGCAGTCCATTATCGATAAGTTGTGGAATGTACTACCGGGATGGAACTCTTACACCGCTACTTCCTGGATTAATTTCTGGGTCAACCGTCAACTGGGTGGTGTGGTTTCTGAATAATATATATATGTATATAGAGTATATATATGTATATATATATATATATATATATATATATATATATATATATATATATATATATTGTTACGGGCTACTGGGTGTAAAATGAATCAAACTACTCCTAAATTCAAGATACTAATATTTATTAACAAATTAAAAAGAATACAATGATATTACTTAGATCAATTAATTTATTAAACTAATATAAATTTACAATTTTAAATTTACAATAACAATATTCTACAGATTATAACCTAGGCCTAACTGTTACCTAATTACTAAAATAATATAAGATATTGATAATACTAAATAACTTTGTACAAATACTTATTTACATAAATTTGTACAAATACATTAAAATTACACTATAGTTTATAACTACCAATTAACACTTATAGTCCTCTAATTAAAGTCCACCGACCTTAAGATCCTCCAAATATTTATAATAGTTTATTAACGACTGACTTATCACTGACTCACTTATTACTGCTTCACCTATCACTGACTAGTTCACCACACTGACACTAACTCACACTTATTACTGACTGACTTATCACTGACTAGTTTATCACACCGAATAATACTAACTGACACTGCCTTAGTACTAACTCACAAGGCTGAAGCAGACGGTATATAAAGGCTCGTCGAATGTTCTAGGCCAATAACATGAATGTTTAAATAAACATGAAAATAGTTTTATTCTAATATTGATCATTGTAATTCATTAAATATTGCTTCAACATTAAATCTTGTTAATGATTTTTTTTTTATATTTTGGAATTTATAAATAACAACTAGTTATGAAGAAGATGCTTTTAACCTACAGTTGTTATGAAATAGTTTTTCATTATAGTAATTTAAAGTAATAAAAAACATTGACTATTTTCTTGGTTGGGTAATTGACAGAATTATTTAATTAAAGAGTGACGTAATTAGTACGTGTATTACTCAAATATTTTTATTTTATATTTACATATTATTTATAGCAATATTTAATAACTTAATATGTTTTTAATAAGGCATTTTTTAAAATTTAATACGTCAAAATAATATTTAAAAATCTTTTCAACATTATAACTACATGTTGGTTGTAGTTATAATGTTACCCTCCAGGAGATTTCCTAAGGTTCATCTAGCTTCTACGAGTATAAATTCGGTACCCTTAATAATGGTAAAATCTTGATGGTAGAGGTCCATCTCGAACAAATCACTTCCATTTACAACCGTTGTCTTAGAAATGGTATTTGTAATGATCCATGTTCTAAAACCATCATGGGTTGTAGTACTACAATATAAATTTATTTATTAATATTTATATAAATTTATTATTAAATAATTATAGCTTTGATGAAGAAAGTAACTTGAGTTCTACTTAGCTCAGACTGGAGCATGCGCAGAACTAAATCCGTGAAAGTTGCATCCCACCCAGTGACTCACTTCCCACATATTCATTACTTTCTCCGGAATTCCCTATCGGATTGCGAAATATATAGTAAATACATTATGTATTTGGAATTTATCTCAGGATCTATACTGTGTAGAGATTAAGCCAGTGGAGGGAATCTGCAGCAAATTTTAACGGGAAACCATAGTTTTTGTAATTAATAATAATAATGAAATTAAATCAATTCTTAAAAATTTAATGCGTGGAATTTCAGGGATAAATAAAGGTCATTGATCCACGTCAATTATGTAAGTCATCTGTGGTATGGTGGTTAGAATAATAACCTACTTTGCTAAGTGTGCAAGTTCGTTGCCCGCCAGGTGACGTTAGGTTTTTTTTAATGGGAGTAAAAAAGCCTTATTTGTGCCGTCCTTTCTAGAGGACGTTAAATGACATTCCTGGGCGATGCAGTGTTAGATACTCGTTAGATCGCTAAATTTAGGATACCCACAATAGCGTCGTTCATTTTTTTCACGCTTAAATATTTTCAGTAGCTAGAAATCTTCAAGTACTTTATTAGTTCGGCTGATGATCTCGGATTCATCCAACGAAGGCCACACTATTAAGGAATTTCAATTCTAAATACTCCTCATGCGAACACATACCCTGCACAACCCTTGTCCTAGAAGCAGTACAGAATCTTATATGTCCTGATCCCAAGGGTTGTAGTGGTACAGTTTTTTGTTTTGTTTTTTAACGAATATGTGATTATATACACCTACAGAAATATTAAATTATTTTGATTTATTAGACGTAATCAATGAATTTTAATTTAAGATGTATTCCCTAGCATATTATTCATAAAGATTTACGTACATTTTAAAATAAATTAATCTGTTATTCCATGTAACAATTTAGTAAATATATAACAAATACTAAGGCAGTTACGTTGCACTCAAGACGTTTACTCTTCCTGAGAAAATTGATATATTTTAAAATATTTTCATTTGTGCACTTAAATTTGTATTAAAAATAAAAATAAGACATCGGTCTATGTTTGCAATAACTGCTCAAGACGTCATAATGATTGAGATCTCAGAAACTCCTTTTCCCGATTATCTTCCTCTTAATTAAGTTTTCGGAATGCTACTTAAGCCCGCAACTTCTCACGGTAGTTAGGCCGAGTGTCAAAACTACATGGGGCGAGGTAGAAAGTGTGCGGGTTCGAAGCCAGTCCTAAACAGTCCTAGTTAGCGATGATGGCCTCATTTCATTCAAGTTTCTTCTCAAGGGATTCAGAAAACACGCAACTTGTCTTCCAGGACTTAGTTTCTCACCTTTCCAAAAGTATTATCATTTAACGAGTTTATGTTTTAGTACTTAAAACGTACTTTTGTTTAAGTATGGGAGCTCCAACACCATAACGTCAGAACCATTCAATGCATATAAAAAATGTTCATCCAATATCATATTTACTGTAAAATATGCAAAATGAACTTAAATGACTGCTTGATATACCACTTGGTTGAAGTCAAATAATAAAATCGAATTTTATCAAAAAAATTATTCTTACTATTTTAGCCCACGAATTTTTCAGCCCTATAAATTGAGAAGGTAGGTGTTATAAATATCTGAATTATCAGGTTATAAATGGCGGATAACAGTCACTGGGTACCGGCTAACACACAAGTACCGAACAAAGTCGTTCTAATGTACCACTGTTTTTACAACCTACATTAATAATAATAATTATTAAATCAAAAATATAATAAAATTGATTACAATAATTATTTTGTATAGGAAGCCAGGGCAAGGGAATGGGCCAAGTACACCCCAAACCCGTGGGATAGCACTATCGATTAACCGTCAGGTTTTATCTAAATCGGGATCCCGTCGCAAAATGAAACCTCCCCCCCCCTCCCACACACACTCCCTCTCTCTCTCTCTCTCTCCTTTCGGTGAAAACTCACTCTAACTAGTTATTTCCATTTTGTCATTTCCTTAATAACATAATTGTCGGGTCGTATCCGTCCGCACATCTCTTTAAATATCATAGCCGGGCAAAATATTAACTTGTTTCCGTTCGAATCAATCGCTTATTTATTGAATTTTTTTATATCCAATATTATCAAAAATATCGTTTAATAGTTACAAAAATGTTTAATGTTGGCAAAAATAAACAAAAAAGCTTTATAATTCCTGAAAAAAAAATTCTTTTAGTAGAGTATGATACGACGAATACATGTACTATCGCTCCTTCAAAACCACAACGCCATAACTCAAAAAACATTATTTTCAATATAGCTATATGAAAGTCCGTGTGGGATGAAAAAATAAATAATTGGGTATCGGTAAAGCAGAGCATTCCTATTTTAATAATACATAGTATTCCAATTATTTTACTAACCATTAGAACAATTTTAAATGGTTGAAGCTTTTTTTGTTTTAACTTATGTCATTGATTTTTTATGGGAATAATATAATAATAAATATATTATAAATAATATAATAATAATAAAGTTCAAACATGATAAAACTCAAAATATGACTTTATTAAAAAAAAAAGAAAAAAGAAATCGGAAACGAAATATCAGATATGATTAAAAAGCTTCAACCAATACAGTTGCTACCAAAGGCTTAACTCAAAAAATGCAACAAAATTTTTGAGTTATGTTGTTCTTTTGAAGGATCGATATTAATTAATGTATCACCTATATACAAGATATTTATGTTGTCGGATTTATGTTAAGTGGATTTCGAAAACCATTACGAGAGAGTAGTGGTTCTCAAAATAATTTTAAAAAATCTTTTAAGGAAAAAATTATATGTAGTCAAGAAAGCTTTAGGAAAAAAAATGCATGAAAAATCTACATCCCTGTGAATAACACCCTCTTCTTTATCATTAAATATTTTTAAACTAGTTAAATAGAGGAAGTGCTGCTGCATTAAAAAATAGTTGAAGAAAAGTTTATACTTTGGCAGCTCCGATGAATAAGTGGTTTTATCGAATTTTGTCCAGAGAGAGTTGTATCGAGTTGACTGTACCGAGGGAAACAAAATCGTGTCATTCTCGTAGTTTTCGGCTTGAAATGGAGTTGTAATATAAGCTATAAATCCTTATGAAGCCAATGCCTGACTTAACCCTAATACCTAACTAATAGTTTTAAAAAGATAGTTAACTAAATTAACTCACCTCAAAAAACAATTACTCAAGAAGCAATAAACAAATACTATATTTACTATGTATATTAAAAAAATTGTCTTAGTTTCTATGTATTATTGTTACATGATATACCTGATATTATTACACTGCAAACCATTTATCTAAGTCAACTAATTCTTTGATTTTTTCTGTTTTAGGTAAGTTTGATATCTTCATTAATCCTGTAGTGAGTAACAACTTATATTTTCATCAACCTTTTTTTTTAAATTATTAATCTTTCATAAAAAATGTAAGGTAAATTGAAAATTTTAACAAGTTTATTAGTTATATATATATACACATATACCAGTGCGGATTCCGCCCGGGGAGATCAGTAGTATTCTTTATCAGTCTATATACTTCAGAAAAAAGTACATTACAAAAGTCAAAGGATGTCCACGATAATCTGTTAAAATAAATAACTGCTATACTCTCATACTTGCTCAAAAAAATGAACCATTCATTTTTCAAAATAATAATAAGGAATGCCAGGGAGCGGAATGGTTCAGTTGTAGAGTTGCCATGCCGGAAATCCTAGTTCAAAACCCGCTGCAGGCCATGACTTTTATTTAGTTTGTTTGGAGCGGGAGATGGGTCATATAAGACATAGGACCCTCTTGGGGCCCACCCAGCCTCTATAAAATATTATAAAAATAGGGTACCCAAAATAATGGGGAAAAATCTGGCGGTTGAGCGTGACCTAGGACAAGTCACCTCATTCCAGATCTGTTGTCCATGAAACAGTACAGTCTCTAGCATGTACTGAACCCCAGACCCATTCACGGGTTGTAATGGTACAGGTTTTTTTTTTGTTTATATATTATTATTGTTACTATTGGCGAATTCTCCCCAGAAGAGGAGGGCGGTAAGCAAGTAACTCGATCAATTTTTCTTTGGGTTCTTGTTCTTCCATTAGGCTTTCATTCTCTCTGAGAAGGCTTGTTTGCGTTCTTCCGACCACTTCCCATTTGTCTACTTTGTGTCTGTGTCTCTTTCTAAAATGTCGGCTGGTCTTACGTTTGCATTTTTGAGGTCCTTTCGAAATTGAAGGAAACTAATATTACAACTTTCTTTGTGCCACAACCTTCGTAAAGTTGCGTACGTATTTTTATTGACGTGCATACGTTTTTTAGATTTTTTTTTTTATACACGTGATGATTTTTGCCGTTTTCCGTTTCAACTAAATTTCGGTTATCCGATCTTCTGGTTATCCGAACAATAATTCCGATAATCGACGGCCTACTGTATTTGTTTCTTCTGGTTAGTTAATTCACAAGAAGAGGGGTTAGGATTTACCCGACATCGTTCCTACAATTTCTTTCACTGTTTAATAACCGATTATTGTTGAGAATTATTCGGAAGCGGTGACTGTAGGTAGGCCAGTGATTAAGGGGAAAAGCATTTTCATAACGAAGGCTAGGGTACACGGCAGCTCCCATTATTGTATACACTCACGTAACTTTGCGTTTTCAATTTAATTCATAGCGGGATAATGAATAAATTGAAACAAGATGGTATCCATAAGGTTAACCAATGAACGCTCTTTATTCGGTTCATAGATTTTTATTAATATTTGTCATTTTTCTCGTAGAGAGTTTATATGGTCCACAGCAAAGAGACCAAAAACAGTTTGATCGATGAAACAAATGATCTTGTTAGTAGTCATATTTTACCCTTATGCCCAATAGTTCCAGGGAGTTTAGAAGGGAGAAGGAAAAAGTCGGAATTTATCCCTTTTTTTTGTTCCTAAAGGTTTCCTCAGATTAAGGCTTCCTTCAACCAATTCTTTTAAATCGCTTTTCCATTTGCTTCTATCTTGTATATCTTCCTCCCTCAGACCATGGCCGTGCATACTTTCCTCAATTCCTTCTATCCATCTTCTTTGTGGTCTTCCTAGCCGTTTCTTCCCATCAGCACTCCAATTAAAAATTAAATCTAGTAATCTTTCTTCTTTCGTTCTTCTGAGATGAAGATACGTTACTAATCACTTTTTCCCTATATTTTGAAGGACTTTTTGTTGGGTTTGGATTCGCCTTGTTATCGGCATTAGTCCTTCTTTCTAGCCTGGACGCCCTGGCAGCTATCCTCCAATAGCAAGTTGCTGTTTTCCTTAAGCAGGGCTTATCGCACATGTCTCTGCTTCATATAGCAATATTTTTTCAATAAACCTTTGTAAATCTGCCCTTAGGGAATTGGATGTAGAAACCTTCTATTGAAGATGCACCTAGTTTTTTTCATAATGACAATCCATTGCTGGATTTCGTACCAACTTGTTATTTTAAAGTGGTTTTTAATTTGGTATTGACCTCTTTAGATCACTTAACTACTTTATTTCTCTCCTTTTCTCTACTAGATGTTCTCTATCTCCAATATTCCTTTACGCCTTCTCTGGTCATTCTTCATCCTATTTTCATCAGATTTTTACTATGCTCGCAAATTCTCTGTGATGTTTAAGTTTTCTAAATCATTCCTTACTTCACTCCTTCGGGATTCTTTCCGCTTTCTGGTAAATTTCTCAGTTACTTCGCAATTTCAATACTTTACCTTGTATTATAATAGAAAAAAAAAGAAGAATGTTCAAGGAATCGACAAACCTACAACCAAATGTTGAGAACGGTTAGTTGCCTACGCAGAAATGGGATCACTGGTTTATTCCCCCTAGAATTTTAAAAGTATCATTTTCATACCCACCAACATGAATTTTTTATTTTAAGTAATAAATAGCAAGTAATTGAAACATATCAATACGATCGAAAGGTATCGCTAAATTTATAATGTATTTATTATTTATCAGGTGTAGTGTAATCTTCTTATCAAAAACTCTACCCCCCTTAAAAAAAAATCTTTGTACGCATCGTTTCTGAAAGATAAAACAGGATAAAAGAACGCTTTAAAACTTGATTTGAAAACTTTGTTAAGTCTAACGTGTCGCAAATGAGTGTATGTTAAATTTAGCTAAGATTGAGTTAATTCGCAATCAAATTTTATTCTCTAACAATTATTTTTTCTTACAAGGAGTACATTTGGTATATATTGTCAAATAAGTTTTTTTCCAAGTTTTTTTGTCCTGAAAACTAGAAAAACTCTATTTTCTGGCGCATGTTTAGAGAATCTTTTTTCCACCATTTATTGTTTTTATTGTTATAAATTTCTCAATGGTTGTACAAAACTCTCTTTTTAAATGTAGGTAGCACAGCTTTATTAAGTAATGTGTAGTAAAGAAAAAATATATTTTTAATAACGACTGTTCATTCCGGAATATATATGCTGGTCCCAGTCTTATTTTAAAAGTTCATTAATATTTTAATAGAATATCAATTTTAGTTTATGGACTTTCTCCCTATTCAGTCATAAACCAACAGGTCCTTTTATGTCAAGAATAATAATAAAAAAAGTGTCAGAGATAGACAGTTTAATTAGTATTACTTCTCAACAATTGTTATTGATTATACCTAAAATGTTACTTTATGATGCTACAGCTAATCGGACAAGTCCTTTCATGGGTTTTTTTGATAACATTTTTTTTTTTTTTTTTTTAACAATGCCATTATTTTTATTTACTAGTTCATCTCTTATTCAGAATTTCGCGATTCTAGAATATCCCATATTTTATTAAGGTTTATATTAGAATTGTGATGTGATGTTTAACAAATACAGTTTTGTCGTATTTTGGAATCCACAGACTCACGAGTAATGTTCATATAATTTTCTGTTATCGTAATGGATCAGATACTTATAAAACCTTGTTGATAAAAGGCTTACTCATAGACATGGATCCAATTAATGATACTACTAAGGAATCAGATATCACTCCCTCAAAAGAACAACACAACTCAGAAATTGGTATTTTTGAGTTAAGCCACATAATATCTAACATACCAATTCCAAAATTTTCTTTTTTAATAAAGCCATATTTTGAGTTGTATAATTAGACTTGAAGTTTTGTGGGAATAATGGCACAAGTTAAAAGTAAAAAATATCCGAAATTTTTAAAAATTGCCTAATGGTTAAAAAAATAATTTGTCATCATCATTTTTTTTAGCTCATGGAACTTTCAAATACTTTGAAAATGTTTTGTTTTTTTAGTTATGACATTGTTCTTTTGAAGGGGCGATATCTATTTACAAAATAAATTTTGTGATTAAATTTAGATAAGTCATATTTTGTGTTGTATCATGTTTTAACTTTAAGTTTTATTGGGAATAAGTTGAAAATCAAAATAGTTTCAAGCTTTTAAACATTTCTGATGGTTTATAGAAGAATTTCTCATCATTACAATAAGAATGCTTTGCTTCACCAATACCCAAATTTTTATTTTTAAAGTGAAATTTTTTTAGACGCGTTTACCATCTTTTGGTAGGGGGTAAACTTGTAGCTCCGCGACAGCATTATGCTCTAGACTGGTGGCACCTAGCGGCCAGTTATATAATTTGTTTTAATTAACTTTAGTTTACAGGTAGAATTCCATTGATGTAAGAATAATTATATTTATATAAAATGTCGTGTAATAGTTGTGGAGTTGAAACAAATAATAACATGAATCATCAATAACTCGTTGGACTTTTCGAGGTTTTATTTGTAATAGATAAATGTATTGTTTCATGAAATGATCGGAAGTACAAGTGGAAGTTGTTGAACTAACGATGATAATAATGCTTAAAATGAAATTACAAATACAAGGTATAAATAATATATTTATATATTAATTATTATTTCAATTATGTTATTGATATTGTGTATTCAGCTTGTGCAGCCCATCATATGTTTTAATTATTAAATATACCACTTCAAAATGGATATAATTGTTACCCGGAGTGTTAATATATGTGAAAAGCAGACTAATGTTAATGATTTAAATTTACAAATTTGAAATGTAAATAATTAAGACTATGATTGATTTATAAATTTAATTAAAATATTACAGCTGTTATTTCGAAGTGTTTTCATGACTGCCTATTTAATTTTTTATTTAAACTCTCATAACTTCCGACTACTTCAACACATACTAGACAAACGCTCAAAGCTACAGATCAATTACAAAAGACTTATTTATCTGACTGTTATAAGACATATATGGACTTACGGAATTAAACTATGGGGCTCCACCATACCATCGAATTCCTCTCGTATTCAATCCTTGCAATCCAAAATCATAAACGCTCCTTTATTTTGTCACAAATAAAACCATCCATAATGACCTTAACGTTCCATATGTTACCGATTTAGCCCATTCCTGATACCTATCATTCCATAATAAACTCCAGGCCCATCCAAACCCACTAGTTTCCATCCTTGCATCCAATTCCTTCCTGGACAATCCTCCTAGGCGTCTGAAGAGAAGATGGCCTTGGGACCTTCTATTATAGAAATGTTATTAGAGTGCTGCCAGTGGGTAGTGCCTCTACTTGTCCTTTCATGTATTTATTTATTCCTACAGCCCTTGTACTAGAAGTATATATTACAGTTGTACAATTCAATAAAATAATGTTTTAAAAAACTTTCGAATACATTGAAAAATAAGTTTTTTTTTAAGTTATGACATCGTTCTTTTCTATGAGATTTAACTATTTACAAAAATTAATAATATGATAATATTTAGATGTCATATTTTGAGTTGTATCATGTTTGAACTTGGTGTTTTATGGGAATAATGACGTATGTTCAGATGAAAAAAGTCTGAAGATATTAAAAATTGCCTAATGGTTAATTAGAAAATTTCAATACGATCATTACAATAGGAATGCTTTGTTTTACCAATATCTTAGTTTTTGTTTTTTTCAATTCACATGGAACTTTCAAAGACGTTGAATACATTGAAAAATAAGTTTTTTTTTAGCTATGACGTTATTCTTTTGAATGAGAGATATCTATTTACAAAATTAATTATGTGATACAATTTAGATATCAATTAAATAATTACTTTAAAAGTTCCCGAAAGGCAGAGATAGAAGGAGGAAAGTGAAATTAGTTCAATTCGTGTAGGTCGACCGGGTCATGCGAGGGCATCCGGTGAGCCAGCTATTTCGACCAACCTTCTCCACAATTCGCTTCACATCCATCTAACTTAATTGCATTTATTAATTAATACATAAGCATTAATATCTTTATGTATGTCGTAGTTACCCTAGATGCCTACTGGTTTTTGCAATTATTAATTATATTGAATGAGTATGATTGAACTGGGTATACCAAAGAAATTAGTAAATCTGGTAAGGATGTGTATGAGCGAAACTTTTGACAAGGTTAGAATTGGTAACAATTTTTAGGAGAAGTTTGAGGTTCATTCAGGTTTAAAACAAGGTGATTCGCTATCACCTGTACTATTCAATTTAAAACTCGAATACGTTATTAAAAAGGAGATACACAACGAAAGAGGTTTGAATTTGAACTTTTTTTTTTAAATTTATTTATTGAAATTTGCAAATGTATACAAAATACAACAAGTAAATAAAATGACTGAATACATAATTTGAACTTTAATAGTAAAATATCCGTGCTTGGTTTTGCGGACGATTTGGTACTGTTGGATGAAGACGAAGAAACTATAAAGCTAAATACACAAACATTAATGAATGCTGCTAAGGAAATAGGGCTGGAAATAAATTCGGATAAGACTAAGTATACGGTCAGTAGAAGGAAAGGGCGAAATTTTGGTGATATTGTTGTAGGAGGAAATGAGTTCGAACATGTGGAGATGTTCAAGTACTTAGGGTCAATGGTAACTGGAAAAAACGAAATTCAAGAGGAAATAAAGACGCGACTAAAGGCGGGAAATGCTTGTAACTATTCGGTCTCGAAATTACTAAGCTCGCGTCTTTTGTCCAGAAATCTAAAAATCAGAATTTATAAAACAATTATCGTTCCATCTCTTCTCTATGGATGTGAAACTTGGCCACTAACGCTGAAGGATGAACAACGTCTTCCGGTATTCGAAAATAAGGTGTTGGGTAGAATATTCGGTCCAAAAAAGGATGACACCATTAGGGAATATAGGAGATTACATAACGCGGAATTGCGAAGCATGCATCGGGTAAATATTATTCAGGTGAGAGCGTCGCGAAGATTAAGATGGGGGATTATTTAACGTGTTAATAAAGCCAGATGATTCCCGTATCAAGTGTTGTGGCTCACCCAGCCTGTGCAGTTACCTTAAATTTTAGGAAACACCTGGCGGTTGAATGTGATCAGAGATCGAATACTGCACAACCGTTTGCTTTAAAATAGTGCATTCTCTACTATGAGCCCGAGATCTGGGTGGTAAAAATATTTTTTTAAGCTGTAGTTAATGTTATAATAATAATAACATTTATAAATATTTATTGAAAGAAAGTACAAAATGTCATTTGTCACGTAGATAAATATATATATACCATTTAAACCATAAATATAAAGACCATTTAAAGTGAAAAACCAAAAAATGTTTTTTTATTTCTTCAAACTAGGCCTGAATTACAACTTTTACCTGAATCGTTTTTCTGAATTTTGTTTCGTTTAAAAGTTAAAAAGTTTGATCCACTTGAATGGGACACCCTGTATATATATAAATGACAAAATAAATACTTCCGACGCCATATTTATAGAATAATTATATAAAATTGATCTTTAAATAATTTTATTTAACTGGAGAACTTTTCACCCTCTCCAAAATTCTTAAAGTTTTTATTTTTATTTCATCTAATGAAAGGTTTTTCCTACAATTTTAAATGTATATGCATATATATACAGGGGAGGTACGAAGTGTCCCTGAGTCATGAAACTCATGTCAGAACGGTCTTGATGACTAGAATTCAGAGCGTCATATATATGTATATAATATACACACACACACACACATAAATATAGCTTTGTTAGTACTTTTATTAATGGGCGTCCTTGACGAAGTGAGGTTCGTTAGCCTATAGGAGTCAACTCACACTGACCTGGCATTGGAAGTTGTAGAGACTCGAACCAGTCCTATGTAGGTTATTCTATATAATTATGGAGATTTTAATAATTTAATTTTTAAATATTCGTGACATATGTGTAATTAATAATAATAAATGTTAATACATAATTATTGATTCATTAATTATTAAGCAGAACTATTGGAAAAATGGCAGATATTAGTATAACTTCATCAATCTAGCTGAAATCCTGGCGAAAGAAACTTAATTTATCATGTAATTAGATAAAAGATAATTTCGTAAACTTAATATTATAACCTACATGATTATTATTTAAATAGTATAAATGATTAATTTTTTAAAAAACAATTACGATTGTCGTATTATAACCATTGATCAAAAACTATTAAAATATAATATAATATCAATTAAACTAAAATTATTATAATAAAATAAGTATTATAATAAAATACATATTTTAATTATATTATACAAAATATTTTTTCTTGAAATTTCCAATAAATAAAGGGGGAAATCGAGGAAATTATTTGTATAAAAAGTATACTAGACTGCTATTTTGATTAATATATCCTTTTCTAATATTATATTATTGACTGGTGCTTCGTATGAATGGACTTCACTTAACGATCAGCTGCGGGTCATGGAGGCTGCGTTCTCTACCGTTATAGATATCATATATAATTCATTGAACAAATAATATAAATTAATTTAAAATATTGATGTTTTTCATAATTGTATTGAATAAAATATTCAATGGTTTTCATAACTATAGACCAATGTAAGCATGACTCAATAAATAAAAAATGAAAATGCTCCGGGGTTACCTGAGTATATATTTTTTAAATTAATTTATGCATCAAAATTTACAACTGTATTATAGTAATACAACAAGTAAATGGCAGGAATGATACATAATGACATGGATAAAGACAAGTAGAGAAAATACCTAGTGGTAGTACTCAAATAACAAATTTAACTTCTAAGGTCACGAGGCAATCTTCTACCTGTAAATATTAGATTAGCAAAAACAATTATAGTAATTTGTAAATATTAAAAAAAAAATTAGAGATGTTTTTTCATTGCCGACGCTAACAAGGGTTTTACAACAAAACCCGCACTTACCAAAAGGAGAACTTAATTAGGAGAATTTACCCTGCTTTGAAATTCCCATCAAAGAGATTTTTTTTCTTAATCTTTACCATTATCAATAAAGGTCCTGTTCATAATCATTTTTTCTGGATCTTTTCCAACCCTATTTTTCATGAATGGGGGAGTTAATTTAATGGATAATAAAATTTTATACAGATACACAATAAAATACATAAATTAACATTTTCTTAGGTAAATTCATTACACAGTAAGTTCTCGTTGGAGGAGAATGTAATTATTAATAAAATCTAATATATGCGTATTATTACTTTTAATTATTTATTTTGATATATGTTCCGCAGGTTGTCGCTTCGAGTTGAGTCACAAGTTATAACCGTTTATTCGTTTAATTTTTATTATTTTCCAAAAATACAAGTTATCATGAGCTTTGGTACGGAAATTAGAATATAATTGTGTATACATACTTTGGTAATCATTTCATCAATAAATAAAAGTTCTAACTAACATTTCCAAGTATAGATGATAGATGTTTGTTGAAGAGTTCATTTCTAGATGAAATGATTTTGCGAAGAAACCATAAAAAAAGACTTAATAATTATGAATCTATTCCTTATATGAATTAGATCACTTAAATAATATTTAACTTTCTTTGTACTGTGTAATATAAAATTAGATAATGAAATAAATTATAGTTTTTGAATCAGAATATATTCCTTGCAGCCATTTTAGTTTTCCTCAACGTTGAAAATTGTAGCCTAAAGGTCGGTGCAGGTTCGTACCCAGTACTTCGATATCTGTGTTGGCCGAGCTGTGAACCGATGAACATCGGAGTAGATGTTAAACTTATTGCTTATATATTCCGTATATTCCGTCAATATTTGAATCACTAATATAACTATTTGAAGAAATGAATGAAACTTTTATTGAAAACGTAGAAATGAGGTAACAATTTATTTCGCAAATAATTAGTACCACACGTCATATTAATATTTTATCAATTTAACCAACCTTGATTTACATGGATGTCTGTTTCCTTATTGAAATGGTTAATTAAAAATATATGCAATCACTTTATTTTCTCTACTCTTAACATAACCTAACGCTGTATTATAACTATTCTTTCCATTATGTTGGGGATATCTGTGCAATATTTAATATTATAAGGGAACCATAAATAAAAAAAGATAAATACTTAATAATAAATAAATAAAGAGTTTTCTTTATGTATAACCCTTGTAAAGGATATAATCGTCTTCTTCCCTTCTTTTAATAAATAAGTTACATACAAGTTATATAATATACAAATTATATAGGAGTTTGTTTGTTGTTGCTTAGAGGCGTAAAACCCTAGGGTCATCAACGCCTGTACATTTTTAATTTTTATAATTATTTATCTTTAAAATAAATAAATAAATAAAATATTCATATACACACACATACTAATAAATAATACATCTATAATAAGGAAATAAAACAATCGGAAAAAACAACAAATGCATCTATAGCAAGGACAATGGAGGATCAAATACTGGCTATTAATTTACAGTCTGTAATGAATTTCACCACTTTGTCGATTTCAGATTTGCTGTCTCTAAGTGCTTTTCTAACATCGGGTGGTATTTTGACCTGATTTAGTATTTTTTTATAGCAGTAGCATTCCTCAAACATATGTCTGATGCAAAGATTTTTATTACACCTAGGGCATATCGGTGGTGCATCCCTTGTAATGAGATCTGCGTGGGTAAGCCGTGTGTGTCCTATTCGAAGGCGAGCAATAGCCACCTCTTCATGGCGTTTACTACGATTAGATGTAGCCCAAGGCTTTACTTCCCTTTTTATATATTTCAATTTACTGGCTGGACTTTCATCCCGCATTGCTTGGCATCTTTTGTCTATAAATTCTTTAAGGGGACGAGCAAGTTCTTGGGCGGTTAGAATAGCTGTGCCTCTACCTGGGAGGGTTAGAGCTGCTAGTGCAGCTTTGCCAGCCATCTCATTCCCGACAATAGCCACATGTCCCGGGGCCCAGATGAAGAATATTTGATTATTATGAAGAATATTTATATAGGAGTAACATAAGATCAATATAACATAAAACTGATTCTAGTGCAATAGTTTTCCTATAATTGGTAACGAACTTTTGGAGTTGTGGTGGCTGGCTGTTTTGTGAGCAGATACCAGTTATGTCGTCTTCCTAAAGGGAGAAGTTTTATATCTATGTACATAATTTTGGAAAACAATTTTTAAAATTTTTTTTTAGTTTAAAAAGCTCACCAATGCTTATATGTATTAATAATATTTATATAATTTGTGGGTGTTTTTCTTCCAATACGAAATGTCTGTATAGTTAAAGTGTTATTTGAAAAAAATCAATGTGAATTGATTAGATTTTCTGATGATAATTTACAAATTATACGAATACCTTGACTTTTCTTTATTCATTTTAAAATATATTCCTGATCGCAATTTATGTTTGTTTTTTTAAAGTAAGGAGTGCCAGTATAGTTAAGTGGCATGTCTGGAATAGTAGACCGTGTTTATTAATGATTTCACGCTATAATTTATACAATTTTTTTTGTATTTTTTCTTCATAACATGTTTAATTGCTTCTGAATCACAAATTATTTTGTTTGTATGGTACCTCTATATACTTTTTATAACCTGATTGCCTGGGGATTATTTAATTGCAAAATGAATTTTATGGAGGGCTAAAAAGCCTTATTGTTATTTATGTAAATATATCTATATTGTTAAATATGTAAATTACATATATTGCACCTTAATTATTATGTATTAAACTGTATGATTTTTAAATATAAAAATTGATTAGGGATCGGGTTAGCTCAGTTAGTAGAATGGTAAATTGGTATAATCAAATTTTATAATATTACACTCTAACCTGAACTGTTACTTGTACCACTACAACCAATGAAGGGTTTGGGTTCAGAACATGTTTGAGATTTTACTGTTTCTAGGACAATGATTGTCCAGGGAGGGGAATTCGTCTGAGATCACGCTCAACTGCCAGATTTTCCCTCTAGTTAAGGGTACCCACATTATTGAGGATTGGCACCCCGAAAGGTTCTGTAGATCCCAGAGTCTATCACAGCTGGATTTGAGCCTGGTACCTTCAGCTTAGTAGATCAACACTACACCTTGAACTACTTCGCTCCAAATATTACACTATAGGAAAATATTTATTGTTTCTTTACCTGCTAATCTTCTTTAGTTTGATACTCTGTTAGAATGTTCAAGTTCTGATGATCGCAATTCTGTCATAATAGTGGAACTATTAAACTCTGTGAAAAAAAACTTATAATTTAATAATACTTTTTTTTATTCCGGTTAGTACATGGAATGATTTAAATGGTTAGTACAGTGGTGTTAAAACAATATTCTACTGTAATGACAATCTGTTCCAAAGGGTATTATGCTGTTACGAATAAAAATGGAGGAGGGCCAATTTAACACAAGATGCATGCTAACTATAATTATTATTATTATTCTATGGCGCTACAACTCGGTGACTAGTCCTGGCCTCCTCTACCAGCTTCTTCCAGCCGTCTCTATTTTTCGCAGCTGTCATGCAGCATCTGACTCCCAGAATATCCCTCGTGTCACTCTCTCTCTCTCTCTCTCTACACTATCCGACCACCTCAGCTTCGGTCTCCCCCTTCATCTCGTGCCGTACAGAGGTTCTGTAAAAGCCTTTTTTGGAATGGCCTCGTCCTCCATTCTGGCCACATGACCAGCCCATCGCAGTCTTCTAATTTTTTAGGAGTAAACAACATATGCTTCTTTGAACATTGAGAAAACTTCGTTATTTGTTCTCCTCCGCCAGTTTCCATCAAGGTATACTCCACCGAAGATTCTGCGGTTGATGTTTCTTTCGAATAAATATGATTATATTTTATATATATGGGAGCATAGAGGCTCAGTGGTAGAGCACTGAGGTGTTACGCCGGAAATCCTGGTTCAAATCCCGCTGCAGGCCATGGCTTTTATTTAGTCTGTTTGCAGCGGGAGATGGATCATATAGGATCTAGGACCCTCCTGTTATAAAAATAGGGTACCCAAAATAAGGCGGGGAAATCTGGCGGTTGAGCGTGATCTAGGACAAGTCACTTCCTTGCAGAACCGTTGTCCATGAAACAGTACAGTTTCTACCATGTACTGAACCCCAGACCCGTTCACAGGTTGTAGTGGTACAGGTTTATATATATATATATATATATATATATATATATATATATATATATATAATATATAATAAATAATTATATTAACAATATATTTAATGTTAACACCGATGCCTACTTAAACAAACTATATCAACGAGTATGTTCCCCATAAAACCACTAGTCACCTTTCCTGTCTATCGCGACACCAGAATAGGCGACGGTTAATTGGAAGCACGAACTGGATAGTTCTAGCTGAGGTCAGTTTTAGTCTCTGAGGATATCAACCCTCCACATTTCCCTCCCAAAATTATTATTATTAATAATAATAATTAGTGAAATATAATACACAAATATGTATAATATAATATTGTAAATAAGAATATGATAAGTGTTACAACAAGCATCCGAAGATCGGAATTATGATCGACTTTAATTTTTTTTAAATATGTTCAGATATATTTAAAAATGGACTTATGGTCAGCCACGAGCTCAAATATTACTTTTTTATCATTTACAGTTTAAATACTATTAATAATTTTTAAAAATGGCTAATTTCACTTAAAGCCTCAAATATCAAATCACAGATAAAGCATTTTTCGATTTGATTTTTTTTTAACCCCTTAGTTCAGTTCTTCTCGAAGCATATTCGATTGTGAGATATGTAATACTTCCATCAAATCTTTTTAAACGCTAGAAATCTTATATGTTGTTACATATATTTAAAAAAGTGAAGTTATATATATAGTTTTCCATTTATTTATTTTTAAACAACTATTCAATGTAGGAATCTGAACCTCCTCCATACGTAGACAAATTTAAATAAAATATTAACATTATTTGTCTATTGAATATGTTTATGACAAAAATGTGCGATTAACTAAATTAATTTAACTATTATTATATATTACATTATTTTATTTGTGTACCATATTTTATATTATATTGTAGCCATTTATTATTCTAATTTATTTGGTATCAGTTCCTCAGGTTACCGCTTCGAATTAACCTACAAGTTGTAACTGTTTACTCGTTTCATTTTTAATATTAAGTAATCACTTACCTACACCACCGTTGTATTTAACAGTTCTATCTCTACACCATATACAGTCTTGTTCTCAAAGCTTTCGTTTCTTACTTTGAGCAAATCGACTTATAGTATTTTTGCGATGAGACTATTTCTGCCCCTTTCTTGGAGAAATTAACTTATGACAAATTTGTTTTGAACTCCCTACATAGGGCACAATAGGCCCTTCGATCTGAGAGACCATTTACATATAATTAAGTACCCCGGCGGTCTAGTTACTAAGCTAATCCCCTAAGTACACCCACAGGGGGACTTGGTGCTAAGTAGTGTTACGGGCTACTGGGTGTAAAATGGACTAAACTATTACTTAATTCAAGAATCTAATATTTATTAACAAATTAGAAAGAATACAATGCGATTATTTAAAACAGTTAAATTATTAAACTAATATCAATTTACAATAACAATATTCTACTAAATGTTATCTAATTTCTTAAATAATATACAAACAATATAAGATATTTCTAATACTAAATAACTAAACTATTTATATATAAATTTGTACGAATACAATAATATTACACTATAGTTTACAATAACAAATTAACACTTACAGTTCGCTAACTAAAGTCCACCGACCGTAAGACTCTTCAAATATGACAAACTGCCACACAGTTTATTACACTTATTACACGGCCACTAATTGTCACTGTTGCTCACTAAGCACTTATTACAGACTGATACTAATACTAACTAACTCACACACTGCCACTGACTTATTACTCACTCGTCTTATTACTTCACTGCTTATTACTACACTGCTTATTACTGACTGCCGCGGCCGAAAACGCTGTCCTTTTTACATAGGCAAGGTAGGTCGTGGTGGGGCATTACTCGGAACACGGACGAGGACCACCTAGACCGATCTAGAAGGTTCTACGCCATTCAATAATCCCTTCCGCTTAATCCCATTGTTTGTCTAATCCGCTCTAGGCAGATCAGAAGCCGGTCCTACTTTCCGCTCTGACCGTAACACTGCCCCCTCCTTAAAAGTGCTCTGCCCCAGAGCATAGTCCGGAGAAATCGGGCGGTCATGAGCTTCCCTCGATGGAGACGCATTTCCTTTCCAGGGGTTGAACGTGCACACCAATATGGCGACTCCAGAGTTGGCGAATATCTGTTCAAGCATGTTCCTGACAACCTTCCACTCCAGGCCGTCATATCCACAGCCCAACTTAGGGATCTCGAGCTTGGTGACACGCAGTCTCAGAAGCTTACTCCGCAGGTCGTCGAGGCTTCGCCGCAGTGCGTCATATGTGGGCTTCTGATCAGTAGCACACTTGGTAACTAAGTAGAACAGGTGTCGTCCTTCGTGCGTATGGTGGAGTGCTTTCCCGACGCGTGGTCCTTGGCGTTCCAGTTCCTCAGTTCCAGCAAATTTCTTCCTGAAGACGGTTGCAATCCCTCGGGAAGTCCTCAGATCTTCGGCTACACAATGGGCCAGAGAATAGTCCGCGGGTAACGAGAAGATATCTCTGTATACTGCCTGAGTTACTCCACGGGAACCTTGTACCTTAGGTTGTGCAACTGATACCTTACTGGCCTCCACGTGGTTGAGGTACCTGACTTGCTGGTCTTTTGTCGGGCCATGGTCTCCTTTGTATGGGGCCAGTCTATTAAAATGGACTACCCTGGGTTTTCCTTTTGGCTGCTTTCTGATCCTATAGATGACGTCGTTTATCCTATTGATGATCTCAAACGGGCCATCCCAGGAGTTCTGAAGTTTAGGTGAGTAGCCTCGCCTTCTTCGAGGATCATGTAGCCAGACCAAATCTCCAGGTTGGAATCCACCTTTCTCTGCCCTGATGTCGTAACGCTCCTTCATTCTGTCACTGGCTCCCTGGATGTTTGCACGAACCTTTTCGTGGATATTATCCATCCGCTTCCGTAGATTCGTGACGTACTCCTCTCCGGCCACTTCCTCATTAGGCTTGAACCCGAATTTCAGATCACAAGGCAAACGTAGTTCTCGGCCGAACACCGCATTTGCTGGGGTCTGCCCCGTTGCTTCATGGACTGAACTCCGGTAGGCTAACAAGAACAAGTGAAGATACTGGTCCCAGTCTCGCTGATGCTCGGAGACCACTTTAGACAAATATCGACCCATTGTCCTGTTCATGCGCTCCACCATGCCATCCGATTGAGGGTGAAGAGGTGTCGTCCTGGTTTTCCGTATTCCCAGTGCTTCGCACATCCCGGAGAAGACTGCAGACTCAAAGTTTCTTCCCTGGTCAGCGTGAAGTTCCATGGGTACTCCAAACCGGCTGACGAGCTGCTTCACAAGTATGTCTGCAACCGTGACTGCCTCTTGATTCGGAAGGGCATACGCTTCCACCCACTTAGAAAAGTAGTCCATGGCCACGAGAATATATCGGTTGCCTTCGTCCGTCACAGGGAAAGGGCCAGCGATGTCGATTGCTATCCTCTCGAACGGTGCTCCCACGTTGTACTTCTTCATAGGGGCCCTCTTTCTTCTTGTTGGCCCGTTAGAAGCCGCACAAGCCGCACAACGCCTGCACCAGTCCAACACATCGTCCTTAAGGTTTGCCCAGTAAAAGCGTTCACGAACTTTTTCCAATGTCCGGTGAACTCCAAGATGGCCGCCAGTTACACCGTCATGTAGTTCCCTAAGCACTTCGGGCACTTTATTCCTTGGAACGATGAGCTGTAGCCTACGCTGATCTCCTTCCGCGTTCTCCAATGCCCGTTTCAGCAGCCCGTTGTCCACTACAATGGAGTTCCATTGGGCCCAGTACGTTTTTACATTCTTCGACATTGGAGCCACATCCTGCCAGGTCGGTCTTCCTCGCCCCGATATTTTCCATTCCTTTATTTGTTTCAAGTCCGGGTCCTCGTCTTGCGCCTTTGACACCTCTGCGTCCTGCCAACTGTCGATAACAACCGTTGTCCTAAATACTGTTGCCTGCTTCTCTTCTTGTCGAGAACAATGCTTGCAGCCTTCTTCACAAGGTCTTCTTGACAGTGCATCCGCATTTCTGTGACTTGTCCCAGAACGATGAGCAGATTCAAAGTCATACTCTTGAAGGCGCTCGATCCACCTCGCCACTTGTCCCTCTGGTGACTTAAATCTCAGCAGCCACATTAGAGCCGCGTGGTCCGTTCTCAGGAGGAACCTTCGTCCGTATAGGTATTTATGAAAATGCTCTATGGACTTTACTACTGCCAGAAGCTCCTTCCTCGTGACACAGTAGTTGCGTTCCGGAGCTGAGAGTGCTTTGCTGAAATATCCAATCACCCTCTCTTCTCCGTCTTGGACCTGAGAGAGGACGCTTCCAATAGCGATGTTGCTGGCATCTGTGTCAAGTATGAACTTGCCCTCGGGGCGTGGATAGCTCAGAATAGGAGCACTAATCAATTTGCTCTTCAGCTCCTCGAAGGATGCCTGACACTCGTGATCCCAATGGAAAGTCCTTTTCTCCTCGGTAAGTCTGGTAAGAGGTTTTGCGATGTTAGCGAATCCTTTCACGTACCTCCGGTAATAGGTGCAGAGCCCGAGAAAACTTCTCACCTGGTGCTTATCTCGAGGTACTGGCCAGTTGGTGATCGCTGCTATCTTCTCTGGGTCAACAGCAACTCCGTTGTCTGACACAATATGCCCCAGGTAGTTGACTTGCCTTCGGAAGAGATTACACTTCTTCGGGTTCAGCTTTAGGTTTGCTGCACGCAGTCGTTCGAAGACCTTCTCCAGATTCTTCAGATGGTGAGCGAAGGACTTTCCCAGCACAATGATGTCGTCTAGGTACACCAGGCATACTTCCCAAGAGAGACCTCTTAACACGTTTTCCATCAGCCTCTCGAATGTGGCAGGAGCATTGCAAAGCCCGAACGGCATTACTGTAAACTGCCAGAGCCCAGTGCCAATTGAAAACGCCGTCTTCTCTTTATCTTCAGGTGCCAATTCAACCTGCCAATATCCACTGCGGAGATCCAAGGTAGAGAAGAGTTTACACCCCTCCAGGGTGTCCAGCGTATCGTCAATCCTGGGAAGCGGATAACTGTCCTTCTTGGTGACGTTGTTCAGAAGACGGTAGTCTACGCAGAACCTCGTTGTGCCGTCTTTCTTCTTCACCAATACGACAGGAGACATCCAGGGGCTACTCGAAGGCTCAATGACACCACCAGCCGCCATCTCCTTTATGATGTTCTCGGCGTCCTCCCGTTTGGCTAACGGCAGCCTCCGCGGGACCTGTCGGATGGGCTTCGCATCCGCGGTGTCAATCCTGTGCTGGACGACATCCGTTCTCCCCCGTGGTCCTGGTCCGACCTCGAAGACGTCATGCCATCGGATAATCATGTTTTTCACTTCCTCGCTCTGTTCATGCGAAAGGTCGCGACATGATTCGTCCACAAATCCTTTTAGTTCCTCTGGGAGCCCTCGAAGTTCGGTGGGATGACGTTGCAGCTGACGAACCACTGAGGTAGCGGTAGTACACTCCCCGACCGGTGTTCCTTTCTTCAGCGTTACCGGGAAGCTGTTCAGATTCATTAGCCTAATTGGAGTGGTACGTCCAACCTTGATGAGAGACCTAGCAACCAGTACGCCGCGTCCGATCTCCTGTTCTTCGTGCGTTCCGGGTTCCAGTAGTACACATTGACCCTCTGGTAGATGTCCTTCGACCGTCCCATGCGTCACGATTTGGCTCTGTGCAGGTAAAGTGGTGTCTTCTAGTAAGAGCACTCGTGCGTAGAGATCCTTTCCCTGCCGAAGGATGACTTCCTCGTCTCCCATCGTCAGCACACCTTTTGACATGTCCAGCTTGATCCCGTATGCGATCATGAAGTCCATGCCCAATATGACATCTTCATCGATCTCTGCCACGAGAGCGCGGTGCTTCAGATGTTGACCCCCGATGATGAAGGTGGCAACTGTCTCCCCGTAGACCTTGGCTGGCTGTCCCGTGGCAGTCCGTAAAGCCCAAGTTGTTGGTAAGATCTTCTCAGCTGGAAGTGCTTTCGAGTTCAAGATTGTCATGGTTGCGCCGGTATCTATTAGCAGACTTCGCAGCTGCCCGTTCACCATCCCATCAACGTAGAAACTGTTCGTTCTGCTTCCTATTGACGCAACTCTGATGGTCTTCCTGGGGCCTTTGACGTTACGGGTTGACAGTTGCCCCTTCCCATCAACCCTACTTAGTTTTCCTGTGGCTTTTCTTGCTTCTTCGATGGACACTTGCTTCTAGGGTGTCCAAGTTGGCCGCAGCTCCAACAGCGTATCTCCTTCTTACGGGTCCTGAGAGCCTCCAAAACTTTAGTTACTATGTCTTCGATGCTAGGGACCACATTAGGCTCCGCCTCTGCTGCTCTAACTCGCGCATGGCCCCGTACGGACTGTCTAACAGCCTCGAACTCCATGGCCTGGGATAATGCGTCTCCCAAAGTTTTCGGGCGGGCGAGCTTCACTGCTTGCTGTGTCTCTGGGTCCCGAAGTCCATCCAGGAATTTGTCGACAGCCAAGCTTTCGTAGACATCGTCAGTGACCGATGGGTAGGCGTTCCTCACCAGCCGGGCAATATCCGCTTCAAATTCCTGCAAAGTCTCGTTGGTCTTCTGGACCCTGCTTCTCAGCTGTGAGCGATACAGCTGGTCCATGTGGCGGTGGCCGAAACGCATCTCCAGTCTTCTCATCAGCTCCCCGTAGTTGGACCGCTCCGACATGGGCATCCCCTGCAGCACTCCCAAAGCTTCTCCACGCAAGGCCAGGCACAATGCTGAAGCTTGGGTCTCCTGCGACCACCCGTGGATTGAAGCCGCTGTCTCGAAGAGAGTCATGTAGTCTTCCCACGGCGTCTTCCCGTCGAATACAGGAATGGTATTGTGAGTTGGTGGTGCCCCAGCATAGGCGGGTAGAATGCTATTACGATGGCTGCCCTCGGATGAACGGTCGGTGTCGTTCGTCGGTGGTTTGCTCTTACGTCCCTCGAGAGTTTCCATTCTTAGCCTAATTTCGTTCACTTTTTCTCCTAGCCTAGATTCTATATCAGCTACTTTATTATTTACATCGGCTAACTTATTATCTACACTAGCTAACTTATTATCTACATTTTCCATTAACTTAGTCTCTAATGTGCCTAACTTAGACTCTAATGTATCCATTAAATCGTTTTTTACAGTACCTAGCTCATTTTTAACAGTGCTTAACTCATTCTGTAAATTACCTAAAGTTGCAGACAACTTGCTTAAATCGGTTTCAAACAGAGCGTCATCTGGATTTCCCCCTGACTCTACAAAAAATTGACGCAAGCGATGTTGCAGTACACTTTTATTTCCGGAAGTATCCAGATCACGTTCTTCTAATTCCCGTTTTAAATCCGCAACTTTTAAATCCATCAATTTAAGACTTTGAGAAGCCATTTTTCAAACAGTAGCCCAATTATTACAAAATGCAAGACAAAATAACAATTACACAAGATCCCACTTCTGACACCAATTTGTTACGGGCTACTGGGTGTAAAATGGACTAAACTATTACTTAATTCAAGAATCTAATATTTATTAACAAATTAGAAAGAATACAATGCGATTATTTAAAACAGTTAAATTATTAAACTAATATCAATTTACAATAACAATATTCTACTAAATGTTATCTAATTTCTTAAATAATATACAAACAATATAAGATATTTCTAATACTAAATAACTAAACTATTTATATATAAATTTGTACGAATACAATAATATTACACTATAGTTTACAATAACAAATTAACACTTACAGTTCGCTAACTAAAGTCCACCGACCGTAAGACTCTTCAAATATGACAAACTGCCACACAGTTTATTACACTTATTACACGGCCACTAATTGTCACTGTTGCTCACTAAGCACTTATTACAGACTGATACTAATACTAACTAACTCACACACTGCCACTGACTTATTACTCACTCGTCTTATTACTTCACTGCTTATTACTACACTGCTTATTACTGACTGCCGCGGCCGAAAACGCTGTCCTTTTTACATAGGCAAGGTAGGTCGTGGTGGGGCATTACTCGGAACACGGACGAGGACCACCTAGACCGATCTAGAAGGTTCTACGCCATTCTATAATCCCTTCCGCTTAATCCCATTGTTTGTCTAATCCGCTCTAGGCAGATCAGAAGCCGGTCCTACTTTCCGCTCTGACCGTAACAGTAGAGTTGGCAGATGACGGGACGGTTGCGATACAGCCATTTGGCAGGATTCCCTTGCGCCATTCCGCTCCGAGCTATTCAAGCGCCAATAAAGGATTGTCCGTCTGTCATCGTGTCGTTTTACCTGGCATGATTTTATATTTTCTTCAGGTACTCAATTTGTAGAAGGCTAAATTGAGGATCCCGAGTTCGAATCCTGGTTTGACAGAGAATTTATCTGTCCACAGCCATAGATAGATCTTTTAGGATCTACAGACCTTCCTTGGGCTCACCCAGCCTATATAAATTGGCTCCCCTAACTTGCCGATTAAACTTGTTCTCCGTGAAAAACCTATTTTGTTACTAAGGTTTGGAGGAGTCGTTATATTGTGTAGAATGATCCATTTTTCCTGTCTGTCTTGTGAATCAAATCTTAAAATAGCTGATGAATACAATGCTTTATAAATAACCATATTAAGAGAAAAAATATAGTATTTTTTTTATTGGTACAGGTCTATCAACTTATAGTGTACTTACAATTAGACTTAATTTTCCTATACAGAGGGAAAATTCCAATTAATATGATAGTGGTCTATCGAAAATATATTTCAGTGGAGTCAATCACATTTTTTTCTCACTTCTATAGTTTTTTTTTTAATTAAGTGTGGATACAATCTATAATCTGGAAATCAATCAATGTTTAGTCCGTCTACAACGTAGAACAAGCGTTTTCCTTTTTGTATTAAACATCTCTTAAATATTATATGTAATAAACGTTTTGTTGTATTTTCAAATGTTTAATATACTACTACTGTAATGGGTTTAATATACTAATAAAATCACTGCAATGTTGTAACACTTGACTTTCATAAAATATTTTGCTTTTTACGTTTTAAAAAAAATATTTTTATTTGATTTAGTACATGGCCTTCAATACATAGGTATTTTTATATCCAAGATATAAATTTAAGATGGTGCTAGAGACGAAATATGGTACGTGATTTTTTAAGGTGATTTCAATTTCCTGAAATAAGCTACATTAAGAAAAAATGAAATTAATACTTACCTACTTTTATTTTTTACTTCTAGATTGTTGTCAAAGTTGGGGAAATGATAAAAACTTGTAGAAAACATAAAATCTTTTTAAGTGGTGGAGTTATAGTGTTAATGTAGTTTACATTTTTAATTTTTTTTAAATATTTTTATTTCATTTAATTAATGGCATTTAATACATAAGTATTTTTTATATCCAAGATAAAAAGTAAGGTGGAGCTAGAGACGAAATATGGTTGAGTATATAGTGAGATCAATAGTGAAGTCTCGGAGCTATGCCCATACCGTTGCAGATTAGTGAGCCAACGTTCAACCTCTTTCAGATTATTATTTTGAATATTACCTTATATAAATCCATAAAATGGTTTATATATATATATATATATATATATATATATATATATATATATATATATATATATATATTAATATGATGTAATAAAAAATATTTAAAATCCCCAGTACCTTACCTTAGTTTTAAAAAAAGTGGTTAGTCGAATCCTTAATAATATCCTAATAAACGGAATAATTGTAATGATGATTCTATTGTCTTCATAAAACTCAAATCGTTTATATATATATACTAAAATTATAATTGTATTTTTTTTTCTGAAAATATTAATAATAATATTTTTGTTTTGAAGAGAAAAGATTTGTCTTGGCCGGGATTCGAACCCGGGTCGTCTGGAACGGCCAGGACACATCGTTTCTCTTCAAAACAATAATATTTAAAAATAATCACCATCAAAATAACAATTAATAAGAATAATATTAATAATAATGATTGAGTTCATATTTACCTAGCGTTTTGATACACCTAAAATAACAGACCAAGGAAAAAAATTTGTAAACGTAATATAAAAAAAGCGATTTCTATAGAAAAGTTTAAATATCAAGTCTAAATGTAAAATTGCCACGTTTGTGTTAATACATAAATGGCACTTACTAATTGATGAAGAAATGTCACTACCAATCAACCAAAACATCAGGTATTATGTATATTTTGTACGAGAGTAGTGATTGCTGAAATGTTAATAATAATTAATCTTTAATCATTATCATATATTTAAAAAAAAAGCCTGCACCACTACAACCCGTGAATGGTATGCGGTCCAGTATATGGCAAAAACTGTACTGTTTCTTGGACCACGGTTGTGCAGGGAGGTGATTTGTCCTAGATCACAAGGTGATTTTCCCCTTTATTTTGGGTACCGACTTTATAGAGGCTTAGTGAGCCCCAGGAGGGTCCTAGGTCCCAACTCCGGCCGCTAATAATGGGGTGTATAAAAAAAAATGACCGTTTCACCGTCCCGATGGAGAGAAGATGGTGAATAACAGTATCTTTCGACACACAACACTCCCTGGCAAGTTCGCGAGTACTTGTGGACGGATTTGACTCAACAGCTTCCTTCAGAAACTCATAAATATCCATTAATGATCGCCCGGAGCCCTTCTTCCTTTCCAACGTCGTATCTCCACTGCTAAATTTTTCAAACCAACGCCGCGCAGTGCGCTGGTCAAGGACACCTTCCACTTCATATTTAATAATTTCACGAGTTGCTTCAGCGGCTGTGAAATTTTTTTTCCAGTAATGTCTTAAAATTTCGAGAATTTCGTAGGACGCTGTCATGTTTCTTCTTTTAAATAAATAACTAAACTGAGGCTTTTTTTGAAGAAGCCCAGTGTTAGTTAACAAGCTTAGAGAATGCTCTAAAGGGATTATTAAGTGTTGGTAAATAATAAACAGCATTAAAATATTTAAAGACTTTTGAACTCTGGAATTTGATAAAACGGTCATTTTTTTTTTTACTAACTTCTTTAGATTTGATTATCGATTTATTTGTTTTTATTTAAGGTTTGTTAAATTTTCAAAGCACGAATATAGATCTTGTAAATCCGATTTTAGTCTTTTACATTGTGATTTTTCTACTTTTCTACTTTTTTACCCTGCAGTAAAAAAAGAAAAATGGTTTCTAATAAATATAAATGCAGCTTATAATAAAAATAATATAAACAAGCTAGGGAAAGTAAATACTACAAAAGTAGCAATATCACTATTAATTTTTGTGCAGTTTAATGAAAGTTTTTACTGAACATGTCTCAATTTAGTCGATGATTTCGGGATTAAAAGATGTTTGTAAAATCAATTTCAATAAAAGTTTATTAGCATTATTATTTTTTTTTTATAAAAGAACATGGTTGAGAATTCGGGATACTTAATTTTTTTTCATTTAATTTAATTATTATCTTATTATTTTTGTTAATAAGTGTCAAAGTTATTAAATAATTTTAATATTTAATTCAAAGTGGATTATTAGTCATTAAAAAAAATCGATAAACGCAAAAATATGCTTCATCTGAATCGAATTGATATTCATCACTATATACGATCAGCAAAAAATATTTAAACAAGAACTTTTATTTTGAGAAGCAAATTGTATAATATTTAACATATTTTCGTACTTTTACTCCCACTTTCGATGGAGATTAATCTTTATTCTTATGAAATATATCCGGAATATTTACATCTAATTACTTTTATATGAATATTTTAAAAAAAATTCTCAAATTTTAACATTACTTTATTTTATTTTATTTTTTACTGCTGTCATGCGATAATTTGGCGGGATTCATACACTCTACTAACTGCTAGTGCATCCTTCACTTCCTCAATTAAATAATTTCTCCAGCGGATGCTTATGACCAACACAAGGCGCCATGTCTATATTCGGCTGTTCTGGCATTTTATTTAATAATAATTATGGATGTATAAATTATTTAATAAATATTGACCCATTAAACATGAATGAAATAGACGCGATAAAAATAATAGCATAATCCATAAATTAAATTACAAAAAAATTCTTTGCCAGTAAACTGTTGTTCAAGTTGCTTTTAATAATTTGTATAAAACAATAATGTTTAGTGCTTAATTAAAAATTGGTATTAGTTCCCTATGTTGTATCTGCGAGTTAAGTCACAACAATTTTTAACTTTTTATTCTTTTCCTTTTTAATGATATTTTAGGAAATAAAAATAATGATATGAATGATTTTATCTATAGCCCTGGTGAATAAGTGGTTAAGTCGGATTTTGTCCAGAGTTAACTGCTCTCTGCTAACTGCTTCGGATAACCGGAATCGTTTCATTCTCGTAGTTTTGGGCTTGAAATGGAGTTTCACTACGAAAATAACTCGATTCTGCTTACTTAAGTACAACAAAGTCATTTTGGAGAAAATTAGACTTAACCGCTTATTCAACGGGGCTGTAGATGTGTTAACCAATAAAAAAAAATCTACATAAATCCTTCCATTTTACATTAAAACTAACCTCCATTGGTCGATGGATTCGAAACATTACATAACAAATTTTAATCACTTAAGCTTCCTAACTGATTATATGCTTTTTATGTTTAGTAAACCAAAGCGTTCATAAATGGTCATTCGTTATTTTTTTATGGTTAAGTATAAACCTAATTTATTACGGTTAAGCCACTTTTTGTCCTTCGGTAAAAGTAGGCTATGAGTGGAAGGAATAATCAAATAAATCACGCTATTAATTTTTTGTAGTCATTAGGAATGCCTCTTTACCAAACCATATCTTTTTTATATGAAATATATTTAATATTCCATTTCACAGACTATATTTTAGTAGAATATACACTATATTCCATCCTTAGGTTTAACAATCACTTAAATTTATGAAATATTGGTCTTTGTCCCTTACCGTCTATAACTTTATAGATTAGGGATGATTTCGGTTCCGCAAGTTGTTTCGAATTAAGTCACATTATTATTCGTTTCCTTTTTAGTAATATCCTCGAAAAAAAAAGTTTTATTACTGACTGTATATAGATTAAAGAACCGACTTACTCATACTGTTAAGGTTATCATCTATACATTTCCCATCATTAAACTAAAACTCACGATTACTTTTCTTGGGGTCTATAAAAAAAAATGACCGGTTTAGCAAATTCCAGAGTTCAAAAGTAAGTAAATATTTTAATGCTATTTATTATTTACCAACACTTAATAATCCCTTTAGAGCATTCTCTAAGCTTGTTTACTAACACTGGACTTCTTCAAAAAAAGCCTCAGTTTAGTTATTTATTTCAAAGAAGAAACATGGCAGTGTCCTACGAAATTCTCGTAATTTAAAGACATTACTGGAAACAAAATTTCACAGCCTCTGAAGCAACTCGTGAAATTATTAAATATGAAGGTGGAGGTGTCCTTGACCAGCGCACTTCGCGGCGTTGGTTTGAAAAATTTAGCAGTGGAGGTACGACGTTGGAGAGGAAGAAGGGCTCCAGGCGAACATTAATGGATATTGATGAGGTTCTGAAGGAAGCTGTTGAGTCAAATCCGTCCATAAGTACTCGCGAACATGCCAGAGAATGTTGTGTGTCGAAAGATACTGTTAGTCGCCATCTTCTCTCCATGGGGAAGCTGGAACGGTCATTTTTTTTTTTTTTTATACACCCCATTATTTTCGAGAATATTAAAAAGGAAACGAATGGAAAGTTAAAACTAACTCCAAGTGACAACCTGCAAAAATTATTCTGCTTTTTTCTTTGTATGCTTATTGATTTGGTTAAAATTTAAAATTCAGGACGTAAGGTCATTATATTCAGACCACAATAATTTTTATCCATGAATCAAATTTGCCCAAGGAATTAATTTTATTCATAATGCAGTATACATTTTTAAGTAATAAAAAATTAGTTAAAGAAACAAGAGCAATAAAATTCGAAAACTCTAAAGAACAAAACCTTCAGGATCTAAAATTCTAGTTAAATTGGTCGACTTGTTAGTTATTTTACACGTTTTTGGAGAAAGAAGACTGTTTTTGCAGATCTCAAATTTTATTCTAATAAACTATTACCTTATGGATTATTGAAAATTTTGTAGTAAGTACATAACTTCCTTTTTTTTCTTTTCTTTTTTGTACTATTGAGCCTCTATGGACTACGTGTCTGTTCTCAACTGTTCTTTTCTTGTATTCACCCGTTTTTCACGTTGGTCTTTCTTGAAAACCTGGAGCATTCTGAAGTTCCAGCCTAAGTGAAGAACGTCCTTCAATACTATCTGGAGAAACCTCAAAATCTTCGATGTCCTTTTCAGTTTACTAAATCCACGTGTTGGTCGTTTTCAGCTTTTTAAGATACGTGAAAACCCTTTTTGTTATATTGGGTCCATTTTATGTAGGTCCCAATAGAACTGAATTCTGCATTTTCTAATTGCATTTGTAATAGCAAATTATTTTTATTAATTTTAATATAAATTTTTTATCAAGTTGCAAAAAGCGAAATCTCACTCAGATTAGTTTTCATATTTTTTACTCATATTTTATTTATTTAATTGTAAATAAGTTTATAAAATTTAAATAATATTAGTCTTACTTTACCGATAACCAGAGGTTCGATCCCGACTCGGCAATTGCTCAGCGAAGCGTACCTCCAGTTACGAAGTGAACCGTAGTGCAGAGTATTGAGGTCCCCTATCGACCAGTTTGTCCCAGTTCTTTCACCCAGTCCGCCCTTTGGCAGGTGACCAGATAGCTCTGTACTCCTTCTTTCTCCCTTATTCCACATCCTTCTCTTCTTCGAATGAGCCTTAAAACCTTAAGGGAATCCTCCCTGATAATTCTCCTATAGTAGGGCATGCCATTGCAAAAGAAGAAAAATCTACTTTCCAATGATTCATAGAGGAAAAAAAAACTGTACTGCTACAACAGTAGGGTATACTGCAAATGAGAAATATATTGACTGAGAAGAGAGAATAGGTGCTGTGAGATTTGGAGACCCTTCTATGGCTAACCCAACCATTTAAAAGTAGATACTTTTCATTGAGGGAAAAACCTGGCGATTGAACGTTATATCGGACAATCCATCTCCTTGCACAAGTGCAGTCCTTGAAATATTAAAGTCTCTATCATGTACTGAACTCTGGACCCTTCATGATAAGGATATAAATAATTTTAAAATATTTAAAGAAACATATTTTCTTGATTATCTCTACAGTCCCGGTGAATAAGTAATTAAGTCATATTTTGTCCAGAACTAGTTAACTTTATTGGGAGTAGCTGAATCGTGTCGTACTCTCGTAGTTTTTGGCTTGAAATGGAGTTATTGTTTATATTACAACTTCATTTCAAGCCAATACCTTACTACAAAAATAGCGCGATTCCGCTCCTCCCTGCTCCAAAAAATCATTTTTGAGAAAATTTGACTTAACCACTTATTCACCGGGGATGTAGATCTATCCAAACAGATTTTTTTTTACCAATATTAATATTATTATGGGAGCGGAGTGGCTCAGTGGTACAGAACTGAGTTGCCATGCCGGAAATTCTGGTTCAAATCCCGTTGCAGGCCAAGACTTTTATTTAATCTGTTTACAGCGGGAGACGGATCGTATGAGATCTAGGACCGTCCTGGGGCACCCCAGCCTCTATAAAAATAGGGTACTCAAAATAAGGCGGAAAAATCTGGCGGTTGAGCGTGATCTAGGACAAGTCACCTCCTTGCAGAACCGTTGTCCATGGTACAGCACAGTCTCTACCATGTACTAAACCTTAAACCCGTTCACTGGTTGTAGTGGTACAGGTTTTTTATGTTTTATTTTATTAAACTATTACAGATTAAATTGCATAGATACATGCAAGTTGTTTACATATTTCCCCCTAACTTTTCCCGTTATAGTGAATTGATGATATTATAATGCTGCTGTTTTAGTTTTATGAAGACTCGTTGAATAAAAGAATCATGAAGAATAGTATTTATTATTAATTCATGAAACGGAGCAAAACTCAAAAAGAGACAGCTCTTGTGAAACTAAGTTGTTTGTGGAACTTTGATGTGATTTTTCTTTTTGGTGTGTGTCCTAATGATGCCTGGTTCTTGTAACATTTTAGAGACTTCATGCATTGTTTTATTCTAATTGACTATTAATCGTTAATTAAACATGCGAGCAATGAGTTTCGCCTGAATCGTACACAATACTCGAAGGCATTGCGGGTTCGTAATGGTTTCATGCGCCTAGACCTTTTTTTTTTTTAACTTTATGTTACTTTATGCTGCCATGGCTAGACCCCACGATTTTACTGTATGAGCTCTAAATCTTGCCTATCCAGGTTTAATTAGGATATGGATTTTTAAAGGGTACCTGACATCGTACAGACTCGAGACTTCCCTTTAACGTTCCTTCCGAAGGACGGCATAACCTTTTTTAAGGACTTTTTTACTCCTTTTTAAAAAATCTTAGGGCCACCTCCCAGGCTACGAACCCCCGATCTTGGGCATAGTAGGTTGTTAAGCTAACCACTAGAACATAGGTCGCCCACCTAGATTTTTAGTTAGATATTATATTTAAATATATATATATATATATATATATATATATATTGTTCCAACCACTAGACATGCATTACATTTTTAAGTAGAGCTTTTATATGTACATAAATAAAAATAAGACTTAGTGAACCCGAAGGTTCGAAGGAGATACCACCAATACCTGCTTCTTCCCTCCACATACTTCTTCTCAAACCCAAATCCTTTAGATCATTTTTAATGCAGTCATCTCATCTACGCCTCGGCCTACCCTTCGATCGTTTACCAATCAGAGCCCTTATTAACATTTTTGGAATCCGTTCGTTAATAAATCCAACAAATTTACTTCCCATGCATATAATTTACTTTTCTGTGAAATACAATATTATCGAAATGATCCCTTAATGAAGTCATTTGAACTCCTTAAGACTGTCCCTTATCTTCTCCAGTAACTGACATAAGTAGAATTTCATCTTACAATTGGAATCCTAACGTCTCGTGCAATCGAAGGTCTTTGCCGATTCCTAAATACTTCATTCCCGACTCCCCGATGATTGGGAAATCGCAATAATTTTTGTCTGGCTTCTAGCTTTTGGTAATTGACATTGAAGACCAGAAGCCATAAAAAAGGACCGCTCTTGTCATTGGAATCAATTACAACATAGATGAGATTCTCAATCTCCTGTAATATTTAAAGAGCTCGTTGATGCGATAATAATATTAGGGATTGAATGAAAAAATCAAGTGTTATAGTTTATATATATATATATATATATATATATATATATATATATATAGATATATAAGAACAAAACAACCGAACTAGAATATACTCTTTCGATTATCCCTCAGTTATCCGAACTGGCTTTCTCTAGAAAAAGATACAAAATTTGATTTTCCGGAACTATTATTGAATAGTTACTAATTTACTTAAAGAAGTAGACACGTATCCGCCATTAAGATACAATCAAGATTTGAGCAAATAATGTAAATAATATTATATATTATAATAATATTACAACTTTCTTTATGTTACAACCTTGATAAATCTTTCCATCTACTTAATTTTTTTACTTACGTTTATTTTATTAACTACGTAAATGTATTTATTTAACTTCCGTACAACGCAATAAACTAAAGATTTTTTTTTTTCAAACGTTTAGATTGGCCTTCTCCGTCCGGTAAGATAGTGTCGATTAACCCAACGTAGAATTATCCGAATCGAGTTCTCCAGAGGGGTCGACCGTGTCATTCCTGGTTATTTTCATTAAAATTTTATGTCACTATTAATTAATATTTGTGTTAATGAGTAAAATTATTACTAAAAATAATTAGAGACTTAACTACTATGAAGAGGAAGTTGAGAGTGTAGTGAAATTAATTCTCCACCTTTCTTTATGTCATAACCTTGATTAATCTTTCTATTTACGTTCATATTTTTATCGATTTTTTTTTTACTGACTACAAAATAAAATATTTTTTTATATACAGAAGTGATGTTTGCTTGGAATTTTCTTTTTTTTTAAATGGTTTTCGATTCGCCGATTTTTTTTGTTATCCGAACTACAAACGACATTAGTTTGGATAATCAGCTCTACTGTACTGACATTAAAGTAAATATTGTCTGTGCCCAGCCAGGCCTTTACGATCGAAACCTGTCATTTCTGAGAGTACTCCATTAGCTTCGTTAATATTTTGTTTAATTATTCTTTTTTAATTATTATTAACGATACAGCGGATACGCGAATCCGCTAAACGTAGAGATGACACGAGAAGGGAACTCTGCTAAATGAAGGGGTTTGCTCTGTAATTAAAATTGATAGGGGCTGGCGCCTAAAGAGGGGAAAGCTGCAGTGCCCCACTTCCTCGGGTGAGGGAAAATTTCCCTGCTTTCTCCCTCTCCTTTATTCCCTACACGAGAATAGTATCTTGAGCTTTCTCTGCTTTACATTTATGCATTTTTGTTTATGGTACTTATTCCTCAGCTTGATGGTAGGGGTAGTTAAAATCCTGAACTAAAAACCTGTGAAAAGATATTTTAATATTATTATATAAAACATTAGTTTTTATCTTGAAATTTCCAAGCAAAAAAGCGGAAATTAACTTAATTATTAAAAAATATAATTTAACTATTTAAAAAAACTTGATGGCATCAGTTCTACTGTATTACAAATTAACCAATTGGAAATATTTTTATTTTGAAGAGAAAAGACTTGTCCTGGGGTCGCACACCTCACTAGCGTGGTGCTCTAACCAACTGAGCTATCCTGGGTCGTAATAGGATCGGTGAAGGGAATGGATTTGTCTGGCCGTGTTACGAGCCAGGTTAGCTCAGTTGGTTAGAGCACCAAATCTTTTCTCTTCAAAATAAAAATATTTAAAAATTATAACAATTAATGAAAAAATTAAATTAAATAAATTATAACCTATTGTAAGTTTGATAATATGCATGGAATAGTTCTTCGATTTTTTTTCTATATGACACAGCAAAAAAAATGGATTCTTTGTCGAAAAGCGAGGAATCCCAAATAAAATTCGACTATTCTTATTATAAGAATTTTATATATTATTAGACCTGTAATATAAACTGGGTATTCTTGATTGGAGGGAAAACCTGGCGGTTGAGAGTGATTTCGGTCGAATCTTCTCCCTGCACAACCGTTGTCCTAGAAATAGTGCAGTTTTAATCATGTAACTGAACCCAAGACCCTTCAAGAATTGTAGTAGTGCAGGGTTTTTTTTGTTTTTGTTTTTTAGTAGACCTTAAGAAAAATCATTTCTGACATAATTTAAACAAAATAATTTATAAAAGTATACTTTTTGATTATTATGATGATCTATTGGATTCTAGAAATTTTATGAGCATTTTTTTCGGTAGCTGGTGCATTCTATTTGTTTTTAAATGAAATAAGTTATGTTAATTCCATTAATGCTTATGTTTGTGTAATATTAATGTAAATTTACATTTAATGATTTGTTTACCGACAGAGAATGGAAAGTGTGCGGCGACAGTTAGTCACAAGATACGTGTCGATGTTCGAGATTAGCCGCACGATCTGAAAAATCAATTGTTAACATCTATCGCGATTCTTCATGAAATGAAAATCTTATCGAAAGATTTCAATATTTACAAATCTATTTAAATAAACGACTTTATTAATATACTGTATACAAATCTGGTACCTTGCAGCAAAATATAGTCACCGTCCTAAATTTATTAGGTATTAACATCTACTCAAGTAAGGCTATTGAAATTTTTTAAAACATGTATTGTCTTCCGAGCAACCACTTAATTTCTGTATAACATAAAAATGGATATTAACTATAATTACTTGATGCGTTTTTTATCGTTCTTTATAATAATTTATGACTTTAGGTTATAAAATATAATGGGTATTATGACCTTGGGGACATGTTAGGGAATTTCTTTTTCCAAAAAATTTTTTTAAACATTAAATCATGCTTCTGTATTATTGCATTTATTTTTCTAAATATGTTTTAGGAATCTAATCTAAAAAATCTAGTTTTTTATTTTTATTTTTATTTTCATTATTTAATTAAAAAAAGAATATATATGAAGTAACTTATGTTAAAAAAATCTGCTTCTGTTGGAAATTTATGTATATACTTTTATTTTTAACACATACCTCGTTTATTATGCAATTACTATAACATTGCGTTACAATATTAATCTGATAACTCAGTTATTCAAATTATTGTATACCTCTTCACCCTCTTATTCCTTTAATCATTGTAATAAATATATATAGTACATAATTATAATTATTAAATATAATATTAATGTCCTGAGTTCAAATCCAGCTGTCGCAGATCAATTTTTTAGTCTGTTAATAACAATTCATAGACCATTAGGAATCTGCATACCTTTTTGGGGTTCCCAGCCTCTGTAAAGTGGGTACCCTTTATTGAGGGAAAATCTGGCGGCTGAGTATGATCACGGTAATATCAGGTCACTGTACAACCATTAGCTTTGTACAGTACAGTGTCTACCATCTACAGAACCCCATCTACCAGTGGGTTTCATGGGTTTTAGTGGTACAGGTTTTTTTTTGGTTATTTATAAACCTATTGGTTATTTCCTGTCCAATAATTTGTTCTAAGTTAACAACTTTATCTGAGTACAATATTCCTTTCAATACACCACGACTGCAACACTCTATTCTTATTATTACACGTTGGTAATACTTTTTTTAAATGACCTGTAATTTTTGAAAGTCCATTTATATCTAAAAAAAAGTTTATTCTTCTAAACGATTTTAATTATTGCTATTTCATAGTCAAATTTAAAAGGTGTATAGGTTTTAAAATATCACTATTTGCTAAGTGCTAAGTGATAAAAACAGTTGAAAATATTTTTGAAGAAATTCAAACACTTTCAAAAATAACAGTTCATATAATTATTAGTTTAATGTGTGCATTATTAACTACTCTATCTCCCGTAAAGATAAAATAAAATAAATAATTTTAAAATTTAACCATTGGGTAATTTCCCTACTCCCCTTTATCTTATTATCATTATGCATCTTTTATTTATATTTACTATTATTCAGTTGTATATTTCAATATATAAATTTTAAAAAAATATAATTTAACTGATTTAAGAGAGATTTTCTTGATGATGTAAACAGAATTTTTTTATCCTTTGGTTGGTTGAGATGACAGCGTACACGTTGCTATTGACCAAGACCAAATGTTTACAAAGCTTTAGCGTCCCGGTCTGAATGTGTTCACTGATCAATAAACTCAACGATCATTCCGGATAGCACACAACTCAGAGGAATTATTATGTTTACAACATCTCTCCTGCTTTTACGGCCATTTCTGTAAAAAAAAAAAAATGATTTATCTGTTTTGTTATAATTTTTCAATCTGAATATTTTTTTATAATTTTAAATGGGAAAAACGGGCGGTTGAGAATGGTCTAGTATAAATCACCTCCCTGCACAACCGTTGTTCAAGAAAAAGTACAGTCTCTAAAATGTACTAAAACCAACAAACGGTGTGGAATACGTCAAAAAACTTTTTGACAGTTTTAACAACCAATCAAATTTTGTCATTTTGTGTCATGTGAAACAATTTTACCCAATTATGTCAACATTGCACTGATAATTGCATTCAGTGCAATTATCAATCACTATTACTACACGTGTTGAGTATGACAACTTCATTCCAAATAAATGTCAAAATGTCACGTTTTGGCAATGCGAATGTTCAAAGTATAATTCCCAGAAATACAACTGCTGTTAGCGAATTGGCAAAAAGTGGTGTAGAAGAACAACAATTGCTTAAAATAGCAATCAAAATTCTATAATAGCATACTAAAATCTCGATCAAGAACACCACAACGAGAACTTAAATATTACGCGTGGTAATAGATCTTCTATAGTAGAGAACACCAATGAATCTAATGTTAAGTTAAATTTTAATAATTGTACTTTCACTAACTATACTTTCAATAAATAAATAAATGTTTCGTTGTGTTGATTTATACATTTTTTTTGTTAATAATTTTTCCGCCGAATATCCCTCGGAGATTGACAAATGCCTCAGAATTTTATGACAAATTTCTCAAGCTCGTTACCAAGGAACGAGCTTTCGATTGTCATAAAATTATCTCGTCTATTAACAATATTACTACTGAAAATAAATTATTAAAATGTTCCCTGAAATTTTCATTTTAGTGTTAGTTTCCATGTAAAAAGAAGATGGGCTCGAGACCGTCTTTCACCGAATGAGTATTGAAGTGCCTTAAAACTAATTAATATTACCTCATGTTTCCTTTTACCCGTACATACTGCTTATTTACTTGCTTTTATTTACTTACATAAAGTTGTATATTTTAGTAATTAACAACCTAGAGACGGTAGAAGAATGCCTTTTCGTCTTTATGATTTTTTTAAAATAATTTTTAACTCATAAATAATATTTATGCGAGGAGATAGTTGACTGGAAGATCTGAATAAGGAAGGAAATAGTTGGGGGTGCAGTCAAATTAAACACTAAATAAGTGGGTACTTATTTTATTTTGTGCCGACGTTTCGACCAACTTTGTGGGTCATCTTCAGGGCTAAGAAAGAAAAACAGACAAAACGACAAAACTATAAAAATACATTGCAGTACCAAGTAAATGATAATATAAAATAAAAATATGAAATAAAAATATAAAAATAAATGTAAATAAATAAATATTTAAAAAAAATCCACCACCATGTTTCACTGTCGGTCTGACATTTTGCAGCTGAGACTTGGTGTTTGGTTTCCTCCTCACTTATTTGCGACCATCAGATCCGAAAATACTAAATTTACTCTCATTAGAGTAAAATTAATGTTTTCCAAAATTCAATTGACTTACTTATAAGGATTTTGGCCAACTCAAGTCTTTTAATGCGATTTACCTCACTGATAAATGGCTTTTTTCATAGAACTCTCCCATAATAATTAAAACTGTGTTACATTTCTTAGCGTCTGGAGGCAGAAGGTTGTGTTGGATGTTGTTGCCATCTCTGTTGCTGTGGAAGAGGCCGAGGATGTTGGACCATGTTTAACGATTCTCCTAATTTGCCGCTTTTCTCTTGCAGAAAACTTTTGAGGTCACTCATAACGCACTTGAACCTGCGCTGAAACTCATCCCAAGTAAATTTGACAGTAACTTAGTCCGCGAGAATGTAATTTCACTACCTGATTTCTGGTTTGCGCACTGTGCTCTTTGTTTTTTTTCATTTTCAATGTACCAATTCGGGAGAGAAATTAATCTAGACTGAAGAATTATTTGTTTGTAAATAACAGGGACTTAATGCAAGAATAATTAAGGGATTAAAGGAGATGTTTTTCTATAAATGTTAACGAAGGACAACTGTGCCAATACTTTTTTGACCGTCGATTTTCTTACTTTTTTTCTTAATAATTGTAACATTAATAGTTTAGCTTTTAATTGCCTTCAAAAAGACTGATTTGAGTTCTATTTTTATTATAAAATTCCAACTTGAAATAATTTAAAATATCACTGAAAAAATGAAAAAAGTTAGGGTGTGCCAATACTTTTTTGACCCACTGTATAATGGCATACACAGAAGATAAGGGCATTATGTACAGCCCAGTTGCCAAATCCGCCGGCTTGGAGATTAAACTCGGTCAGTTACCCGCCTACTAACTGTCTAAAGGTTTTCACATGACATCTATCGCCCGTGTACTCAGGAATACACCGTATCAATATTTCCCCTATCTTCGATTTTACGATAACTACCTCGATTCATTCATAATAAATCGATTATCACACAGTAGATTAGTTATTTATTTATTATTGCATTATTGTCCATTAAACAAATTCATTTAGAATCCTATCAAATGTTTATTTATTTATTCAAAGTCACTTTATTCTTCAATGGCTAATCAGAGAATACTTCACTGGGAGTCCTAAATTTTGCCTATTCAGGTATAATTAGAATAGGGATCTTTAACGAGTACATGACTCTATACAGGCTCGGAACCCCCATTTTACGTCCATTCCGAAGGACGGCATAACAAAGGATTTTTTACTCCCATTTAAAATGTACTAAGGC
This sequence comes from Troilus luridus, assembly GCA_964056705.1. NCBI lineage: Eukaryota > Metazoa > Arthropoda > Insecta > Hemiptera > Pentatomidae > Troilus > Troilus luridus. Next base: position 42,850,084 of record OZ057417.1, on the reverse strand, counting down.
CACCTGCGAATCTCCGATCTTGTGCATTGTGGTTTTTATGCAAACCACTTCTCCTCAGGTGATCCCTGGTTGAAAGTGGTTTCATATTATAATATTTTAGAGTCTAATCTTCTTTTTCTTTCCTTCTCCTCTACAACACATGAAGGGTAGGTTGTTGGCTTTAGTACATGGTAGAGACTGTAATGGTTGTGCAGAAAGGTGATTGGTTCGAGATCATGCTCAAACACCAGGTTTTTCTCCCAATACAGGGCACCCACTTTATTGAGGCTAGGCAATTACAAGGATGGTCTGTAGATCTCACAGAGTCCATCCAAGGCTGTTAATAGATTAAATAATTTATCTGCCAAAGTTTAATTCGAACCACGGACGTTTAGCGCACAGCACTCAACACACTTAACTAACCTCCTCCTTCTAATTTGAAAATGCACATGTGATTTTCTCTGAAGAATGTTTAAATTATAGAATGAATCCAAACAGATTACCTTCATCCCAAAAAACGTACTAAACCCTGTGCTTCTCTATACATTGATAACAAATATGTATCACTAAATGCAGAAAGGCAACTAGATCACTTAATCACTGCAATCCAGATTCTTTATCTTAAATACCATGGCATATTCAAATGCTGAAGATGATTTGGCCAAGATCACACTCAATCACCAGGTTTTTCCCCCAATCAACAGTACCCACTTTATAGAGGCTGAGTGAACCCCAGGGATCAGATCACACAGAGCTCATTTGAACCTTGAAGAGTGTAATCAGTGTAGTAATAAATCTTTTTAATTTATCCTGAAATTCTCATTACTATTTCATATCGATCCCAAGTTATTGAAGATGGCTAAAGACATTGCCAACAACTTTTGTGAGCTAAAAATTATAATTCCTCCCAATTATTATTTCACTCCACTTAACAAATTTGTGTTCCTTGTCTTTTATTTTTTTAAATATTTTAATTTTTATCTGTTTGGCTTGAAAACTGTTTAATGCTTTATTTGCAGGTAATATCTACAGAAACACTTTTGTTCGGCATTAAATTTTCTATAAAACATCCAAATATAATCCTTTTAGGAGGGTGGTTTATATCCTGCACAACAAAAATTTACATACAGACTTACATTAACTAACAATCAACAAACAGATATAGGCATTTTATATTTGCTACCGTCACACAGTGGAACGAGCGTTAGGGAGGCCTGGACATTCATTAATATCTCCGCTTCTGGTTCTCCTAGAATAAGGCTATTGCTACGGTTTTAAAGCTTTTTGAATGGACTATTTAATTATATGATAAACAGGATCAAACATTTTAGGGGAAACGTGTAAAAATTCTGGATTTGATATTTCGATGTTAAATAATTTATTATCTAACATTGTACCTATATAACGGGTGGCGCAAAAAAGACTGAAGGACGTCGTCGTTCTGCTCAATTGGGAATCTCCAGAACATCCCTGCAAAGAATTTTGAAGCGGGATCTTAAAATGTTTCCGTATAAAATTCAAATGGTACAGCAACTGCTTCCCCAAGATCATCAGGCACGCCTGCAATATGCTACGTTTTAGTCAAATAGCCAGAGAAAATGATTTGAAAGGAGTTGTGTATATCAATAAACCCCAAACAATTCAAGAGCTTAAGCAGAACATTCAAGCAGAAATAAGGAACTTGGAACCAGAAACTCTACTGGCAGTAATGGAAAATGCGGTTAAAAGAGCCAATTTTTGTTTGCAAGAAAATGGACACCATTTGAGAGATGTTATATTTCACACTTAGATGTAAAAAACTTCCATGAATTAAATATTTAAAAACATAAAAAAAAAATTAATAAAAAATAAAAACAAAAAAAATACAGTTATTTTTAATCCTTCGGTCTTTTTTGGGCCACCCTATACTACTAGAATGGGTACAATACAGTATTCTATGGAAAGACAGATACATAGGTATTAAATAAAGTTATACTAAGGAAAAAGTAACAAACCAAATAATTTAATTATTAAACAAAATGAATATAATAATTGATAATTACTTTTGTTAGTTAATACACTAGGTATAATTGATATATCAAAATTATAATAAATGTAGGTGCCTATATAAAATTGTTTTATTTAAATAACGAAATTAAAATTTTAAAAATAAATAGATAAAAATTTAAAAACTTGACGATTTGTTGTAGGGACTATTGCACCTATGTGCACCATTACACATATGTCATTCAAATACCGCACAAACTAAGTTTCATTGTTAATACTATTATGTTAGATAAGGATTCGGATAAATCAATGTAAACAAACATTGGTAAACAAAAGAAAACTTGCGAAAAGTAGACGCCAATATCAACAGAAATTATTTTAAATTAATTCTCAAGGCCCGGAAAAGAAAAAAAAAAAAAGAAAAAAATCATTTTCTCTGAAAATAGCACCTAGTAGCAGAATCCGACTAATGGAAAAAAAACTTCAAACATTCTAGTTATTTACTGTGAAGGTAGTTTTTTGGGCGATTTTGAGCGAATTTCGCAATTGATTATTTTAGTTTTATCCCCCAATTTTCACCGAAAAATCCCAGACGTTTGAAATAATCCCAAGTTTTATTTGCCTAAAATATCTTATTATGGATGAGTTTTTTTCCAGTAGGTGCACGATTAATTTAATGCATTACCTCAAACAGTGGATTGCTTTAAAAATATGAGTTTTTAGAAAAATTTATATTTCGATTCAGAATTTTTCATATAAGATTTAATTTCACAATTAATTTATCTATGGATTTTGTTGAGAAGAAGTATAAAGTATAATTTAAGATCAAAATAAAGGACAAATTTAGATATTAGAGAATTGGTCCAATGTCCAACAAATGCGTTGATTCGTTCCACTGTGCGTCATGAACTACAGGGAACTTATGAAGTTTGATTAATTTTAGTTTCTAATCACCCACTTATGGGTATGTAAAATCAAATATTTTTACTTGAATGTGTAGACCCTTCCATACTCTTACTCCGATATTCCTTCATAATCTCTGATAGTGCCTTTCTCCTCTCTCCCTAGATTTGTTTCTTCTTCAAGGCTTAGAATATTTGATTCTCAACAGTTAACAATTATTAATTGTTAGTTATTAAAATTTTTAATTTATTAGTTTGATGTTAATAAAAGTTTTTAGGTACTACTTGTAAACTTTTGTACTATTAAATACTCTTTCAAGTTTCCACGGCCACTATTTATACAAAAAACTTCAGTTGTTTCTTCTGGTTTAGACCGTGTCGGTGAATTTTCTGCCAACGTTTCGCCAGACATGCTGCTTACTTCCTCAAGGCTCAAGAAATGTTGGCAGAAAATTCACCGACACGGTCTAATCCAGAAGAAACAACTGAAGATTTTTATAATTTGTTTAAATTATTCGTTCCTAATATATTTATTATTATTTTTCAGGTGAAAGTGTCGACTAGATAGCAGCTATGAGCTCGGAAGCGGCGTGATATGGCACTACGCACCGCAGCAAGTCATTCCCACCTCCAACGCCGCCCCCTATTTTTGAATCAAAGGGAAACACCTAAATGACAAAGAGGAAAAACAACCCCATCAGACTTTAGAGTTAAAATAACAGTGCACTGCCAATAAAGTTTTTTTATATTCGATACTTATATATATATATATAAATATATATAAAATTATTTATAAATAGATATATATATAAATAGATAGCTAGTAGGTTTTAAAAGAAATTAATTACTGTTTGTATGAGAAAATTCCTTAGAGGATTCAAGTGCGACAGGAAAAAAAGGAAAACACTCTTAGGAGAAAGATGCGGAACAGGGAAGGCGAGGGTGTGTCAGAATGGTTCGTGGGGCGATCGGTCTTTGTGACCGGGGGCACTGGATTCATGGGCAAGGTCTTGGTCGAGAAGCTCCTCAGGTCCTGCCCAGGAGTCAAGAACATTTTCCTCCTCATGAGGCCCAAGAGGGGGCAGGATGTTTCCGCCAGGCTCGCAGATCTTCTCAACGCTCCTGTTAGTATGATTATTTAATTTCAATTTCAATTAAACATATTTTGAATAATTAATAGTTGACTGTATAAATATCATCATCATCATCATCATCTACTGCTCATGCAGTGTGAGGTTTCCTTCTGAACAGCCCGGAACACACCATACAATCTTCTACCATTTCTCTTATTCTTGACTGTATAAATATTTTATATAAAATGGTCTGGGTGGATATAAAAAAATAGTTCCTTAATAGTAAAACTATTTATTAGAAACTGATGTTTTGACTCTTCTTCAGGGCTGAATAAACAAGTTACAAATATATACATAGCTCCTCATATATATATATATATATATATATATATATATATATATATATATATATATATATATATATATATATATAACTAAAATAATAAGAATGTATCAATTCTGAAGGTTGTCACTTTAAATTCAGTCAAAACTAATTTTAACTTTTTGTTTGTTTCCCTTTTAATATTCTCCAAAAATAAAAATATTCATGAACTTAAGTATGGAAAAAATATTGTAATTATGGGAAATTTGGTTATTTCGGTAATCATTTCATCAAGAAATGATTATTTAAATGCATCATTACCAAAACTACACTCTTTTTACCGTACTAAAACTCACAATAATTTATTCATCCCTAAATCATAAATAGGATAGTTAAGATTGTTATCAGTAAAATCATACATTAAGGTACAATATTAGTTTAACATATCTCTATACATATATAAAAAAGAAAAAAGAAAAATTGGAACATTTTATTCCTTTATTAAAGAATTATAACAGCAATATAATAACATATATGTATCATTAAATGCAGAAAGGCAACTAGATCACTTTTTTAAGTTTTACAAGAGAGATAATAAAAGGAATATTGTCCTTGGAATGTTTTCAATCTTAAATAAATAAAATATTGAAGGTGTTGTCAAGACCATGCTATCTTGCTGAAAATTATCCTTTCATTAATAAACAATGTTTTCAGTCTCTGGTAAAAGTTAAAAGTTTTAAAATAAAAAATCTCTAAAGTTGGACTCGTTGCCTTTCTGCAGTTAGCAGTTCATATGTACAAAATATTATTCTGAACACTGATCAAGGTATAAGAGGAAAAAATTAAGAAGAAGAAGACAAAATATTATTACAAATAGGTAGAAATACAAATATATCGTTTGAAGGACCTCTATTCCAATCCGTAACTGGTTATGTCGAATTGTATTAATATTTGGTATATATAATGATGGTATAAACATTTAATATTCTATTTAAATATTTTTATTTGGAGATAAAAGATTTGTCCTAGCCAGGATTCGAACCCGGGTTGTCTGCATCTCAAGGGCAGTGCTCTAAACCATTGAGCTACCAGGGGTCGTATCCAAGCTAGACAAACCCATTCTCTTCACTGATCCTATAAATAAATCTTTTTTCTTAAAAATAAAAATATTTATAAATAATCACCATCAAAAGAACAATAAATACAAATAAAATTAATTATTCTAATTCTAGCATAAGAAATTCTTTTTTATTCATGTTTATTTTGAGAGACTTCTTCAGAAACTTCATATTTTGTCTTAAATTAATTGTGTGTGTTATAAATAGTCATGATTGAGAAGAGTTTGATCGAAGAGTATAAAGTACACTGATAAGTCAATATTTAAATACACTGATAAAATATAGGGAAAATAAATCTATTACTATAAATTATTATCCCACTTATTTGCTAATACCATGCAATCAGTATTTTCTGTTTATATGAAACAAATCATGGCCAATTTTTTTGTGATTTCATTTGATGATGTAGTATAACAGAACATTGATACAATTATTTTTAGACCGTTTGTTCAAGATTGGACTAATCTGAAATGAAATAAAAATATATATTCATGAAACTTGTTATTATATTTTTTTAACAAGATACTAAAGTCAATCAAAGCATTTACTTTTCCTGGGATAATTCCTATCTGAAATGATAATAGCCCTATCTCATAACTTTTTTATAAAAATTAAAAATCAAAAAGAAAAAAGTTAATGTATTTATTATTTATATTGAAAATAATAAGAATTAATCAGGTAACTAATAGATATGAGGCTTGATTATATTTTTAATACAATTATTAATCATTTTTTACCAAAAGAAGTTTTACAATACTATTGCCAAAATTTATTTTTTGTCGCCTTTCTAATTTTGAATGCAGCACTAATAGTTTCGGAAATACTAACTATTTTTATATCTTCTACACTAAATAAATTGTATATATTGAAAGTAGATTTATTTAAAATATTTAATTAAAGCAGATTAGTTAGCTCAGTATGTAGAGTGCTGAATTGCTGGCTGTGACAGTTAAATTATTTAATCTGTTAGGAGCCATGGGTGAACCCTGTGGGATCTACAGACCCTTTAAAGTGGGTACCCTTAATTGGGAGGAAATTCTGGCTGCTGGCGGTTGAGTGCAATCTGGGGCAAATCACATTCCTGGACAATCATTGTCTAAGGAACAGTACAGTCTCATTCATGTACTGAACCCAAGACCCTTTAGGGTTGTAGTGGTACTAGTTTTTTTCTAATGTCATATTTCTTTTTCATTAAATACGATATGGTATGAGTTTAACTGTAGTTTTCTCGAAGAGGTATAAAACTATTTTCATCCATTTTGATAGAATTTACTTTTCTTTGATTTACAAATTTTAATTGAACTCGTAATTTTTTTTTTTTTTTTTTTGGAGGGCTTATTTCACTATAGTTGGGACACAAAGTAATTTGTCATAAAATAAAAAAATATATACAATTTTATTCACCATTATGGGGAAATATTTTTTTTTCTATAATAACAGACATTTTCTCCCTACGTAGATAAAAAATAATAACATCATATTCCTCCTTCAAAATAAAAATGACCTAACTCGAAAAACCTAAATTTTCAACAGAGGTACTTGAAAGTTTCATGTAAGTTAAAAAAAAAAATTAGATATTGGTATGCCAAAGCATTCCTATATGGGGGATGGAGGCCTGTTATTTTTTTTATAGGAACTTCAAGAAATGAACAATGATTAATAAATCATATTGATATTTGTCCACTTTTTCTATAAAATATATTTTAAAATTTTCTAATTCTGTGAGTTTATGTATCTAAATAGTTAGAATAATTTTTTTAAATAATAAACCTCCTCCCTACTTACCAAATTATTAATTAAAACTTTTTACCAGGCCTATTTTAATGGGGAAAAAATTAAATTCTGTATAGAAAATAAATATTCTCCTGTCCCTATTCAGTTAAACAGAATTTATCACAACCTTATTGACTGGAAATCTAATTTGTCTACCCATTGTCAGCTGTCCCATTAGGGCAGGAAACACCCAATTGAAATTCCTTGAGTCTGTTTCTTCTCTCATATTACCCTTGCAAAATAAGTGGGAATACTCAAGTTTCTTCTCTTTTTTTATTTTTATCTAGTACAGTTAGAGAACTGTGGAATAGAATCATATTGTTGTCAAAAGTTGATAAGAAATGAAATATAAATGTTTAACTTATCAAAATAAAATGCAATTAAAAAATTATTCTCCCGAGACATTTGAAAAGAAGATGGCCTCATGACCTTTTAAGTTGAATTTGTTATTTTAATAGTATCAGTGGGTAGTTTCTATACTCGCCTTTATCTCATTTTATTATGTATCATTCATTCTATTTACTTTATTATTATTATAATTATAACAATTTTTTAATCAAATAATAAGAGGGATTATAATGAACTACAGAAAAAGTTTTCTTCCACAGCAATCTCAAAGTTAATCATTACTTGGTATTCTACAGAATAAATAAATTACATTTTGGTTTAAGTTTGTTTCAGGTTTATACCTAGAGAATACTGTATTGAATATTTTTAATGTTATTCATCTAAGAAGAGTTAAGTTTATTTGGATTTTTTTAAACATGAATTTTGCATTTTTCTGTGTTTTTTTTACTTTATATAAAACTTCCTTAGGTTTTATGAATATTTCCCAGTAGTCAAATGGTATCAGGTTGTTTATTTACTTATAAAAGCCATTATTATTCTTATGATAATATAAAAACTAATGTTTTTACATTTTTACTCCATTACGCACATATCTGTATCCCGAAGGTAAAGGACACCATATTCACAAAGTAGGTAATTTTAGGTGATTTGTCATAAGTAAATGCTACGACCAATACTTCCAATTACCAATCAATGCCAATAAGGATGAAAACAATTTTCTTTAAGCTTTTTTTATAATTAACCTAGAAACAAATCTTAATAGTTCAAAGTTATGGACAGGAAAATAGTCCTGAAAAAATACAATAATTACAAAAACATGACATGGTCCGAGGTACGGATATAAAATACTCTGTAAAGCAAAATATTGTGATTGTGAACTAGTTCTAATCCAATTTTTCAACAAAATTATATATTTTAAGATCCCCTATGTTGCAAAAAAAAACAAGCATCACAAAGTTGTGTGTTTTAGTTTATCGAGAAGACCTCGAAACTAGTTTTATTTTATTTATGATGAAAACATTCAAATTTGTTTCCTTTGAAAATCTTGTTTTGTTTTTTCATGAAACAGAAATTCTCCATTATATTTCCAATATTATTTCAACTTTCTTTTCAGATTAAGGTGCCTGAATCTTGAGATTTTATATCTATAAATCAGTTAGTGATAATCTCATTTGATACCATCTCTAACTCATTTTACCATATTTTTTGGATTGATTGTCTTCTGCTAAATACAGAATATTTTATATTTTACTATAATATTATTGTATATTCTACTATATTAAATAATGAGCTTATAAATTTATTTGTCTTTTTTTATTAGCTTTTCAATCGAGTGAGGGAAGAGAGGCCTAGCGATTTAGAAAAAATAGTCCCAATCAACGGAGACATAACACTGCCAGAGCTCGGAATCAGCCCGGCAGACCAGCAACGCCTTGCACAATGTGTTTCTGTCGTCTTCCATTCGGCGGCCACTGTGAAGTTTGACGAAGCATTGAAGCTGTCTGTAACCATCAATATACTTGGAACGAAGAGGCTTGTGCACTTGTGCCACTCGATGGTTAACCTTGAGGTGAAATAAATACTTATTTACATAATATTTAATTAATAATTTTTTTCAAAAAAGAAGAAGCAGGGTAAAGTACTTTGTTGCCGTGCAAAAGGTTCTGGGTTCCATTCTGGCTGTGGCAGATAATTTATTTAATCTGTTAACAACCGGGGATGGACCCCCTGGGGCTTACCTTGCCTATATAAAGTTGGTACCCTTAAAACTAGTACCCTTTAAATCACCTACTTGCACAACTGTTGTCCTTGAAATAGTACAGTCTCAACCACATACTGACCCCATGACCCTTCATAGGTTGTAGTGGTACAGGTTTTATTTTTTTTTATAAAGAACTACTAACTGATTTTTATCAGTTTTAGAGTTATGTTGATTGTTGTTCAATATTAGTAGTAACTTTAATTTGTTGAAAAAAAGGTTATTTTAAAGTTAAATAAATATATTTGCTTTTTATACATTTAAATATTAATTATTATACTAATAATATAACTGTGGGCAATTTTTTTATTTTTTTATTTCTCTTAAGCAAGACAGAAAAAAAATTCAATACTCTCAAAGAAAATTTTGTATTTGCCTAAAGCTACAGTTATATTCTTATTAATATTGCTTTACATGTGTTTATAGTTATTTCAAAAGTGAAGTTCAACATGCACCTACAATGAAATATTAATTTTAGAATACTACGTCAAATTTATTATTAGTTAATAGAATATACTAATTATTATTAGTTTCAATCTTGTTACATTAAATTAATCATTATTATAAAGTATTTGGATAGACAAACTTTCATGCTGGTGTATTGTTACCAGACCTTAGCCGAAACAATAATCATATTTATACTTGTATTGCTAAACTTTTGTAAAATGGACATAGTATGTTATGTTTATTCAAGTTGTGAAGATTTATTATTCTACTGTTAACCAAAATATTAATAATTTCTCGAAATTTTTTAATTTTTTTTTATGAAGTGGTAGAGCACTGATTTGCCATGCCGAAAGTCCCCGGTCCAAATTCGAATGTGGCAGATAATTTATTTAATCAGTTATCATCCATGGATGGACCTTGTGGGATCTAGACCCCCTGGGGCTCACCCAGCCTCCATATAGTTGGTACCCTTAATAGGGGGAAAACCTTGAGCATGATCTTAAACAACTCACCTCCTTGCAAAACCGCTGTCCTAGAAATAGTCCAGCCACTACCACATATTGAACCCAAGACCCTTCATGGGTTGTAGTGGGACTAGTTTTTTGTTTTGTTTTTTATGACAACAAATAATTCACTTCATGTATGTTAATTTTTTATTTATAATTCAGGCTTTGATACACGTTAGTACTGCTTACTGTAACTGTGATCGATATGAAGTCAAGGAGGAGATATATCCACCACCTTATGATCCAGAGCACATTATTCAAGCTATGGAATGGATGGATGATGAACTTATTCAAACTCTTACACCAAAGTAATAAGACTAATTACTTTAATTAACAACTATAAAAATAATTTAATAGAGAATCTTCTTTTAAGACTTAATGTGTATGTGATTCCAGGTTAATAGGAAACCGACCGAATACTTATACTTTTACTAAGGCCTTAACTGAACATATGCTACTGAAAGAAAGTGGGAACTTACCTGTAGCTATTGTCAGACCATCGATTGGTAAGAATAGATAACTTTCTATTATTTAGTTTATTATAATAAATAATAATAAGAATAAATAAATATTTAAATTATATTTAACTAAATAGACGAGATGGTTTAATTTGATAGGTAGAAAGAGCCTTAATATGAAATGGTGTATATTATGCAATACTTGTACCCACACAGTTGGATATATATTATTAGCACACTATCAACAAATATAATTATTGCTTTAATTGTTTTGATTTTTCAGGTCATGCTTTAAAAACCTGTTTTCATAGTAAATTAATTGACACTTTTTATTATTTACAACAATCCTTTTTTAATAGTTTATTTTTTGGTTTACTGTAATAAATTATAAATAATTGTAAACTGTCTTTCATATAAAATCAGATTTTTTTAAAATGAAAATAAAAATATTCATTACTTATGTTTTTTTAGATAAAATTTATTTATTGAATGGCAATACAAAATAATCTGACACACTTAATGTTAATGAGTATTTGAGATCTAGGTTTCTATTCAAATCCATGTCTACTAATAAAACATATAAGACAATCATATGTCTTATCAAATTTTATAAATTGACTTTTTTACATCTTTTGCTCGTATAGTATTTAGGATAGCTGGAGTATTTAGGAGCACTGAGTTGTCATGCTGAAGGTCCCAGATTCAAATCCAGCTGTGGCAGATAATTTATTTTATCTGTTAACAGCCATGGATTGATCCTGTGGGATCTAGTGACCCTCCTAGAGCTCACCCAACCTCTGTAAAGTGGTTACCATTAATTGGGGGGAGGGTAACCAGCCAGCTGAGTTTGATCTCTGACAAATCACCTCCCTACACAACCATTGTTCCAGAAACAGTACAGTCTCTGCCATGTACTTAACCCAGGACCCTTCATGGGTTGTAATAGTACAGGTTTTATTTGTTTAATTTCATATAATATTTCAGCTTTTATTTTCAAAAGTCTAATTGTATTTATATCAAATCAATTGTAGTGGTACGGGTTTTGTTTGTTAAGAAATCAGAACCATTTACATGAGATTATCTGTCACTATTGCCTATTACTCCGCAGTTTTCAGATTATTACTGTATAAATAAGGAATAATTATAACAATTTTGAATATTATACTATTTTGACTGTTTCAACCTTCCACTATCTATTATTTTTAAGATAATACTTGTTAAACCAATATCTTGATATAATCATAATTACAATGATTTTCCAGTTATTTCATCGGTCCGTGAACCAATGGCTGGTTGGGTCGACAACTGGAATGGTCCAACAGGGATCATAGCTGCAGCTGGAAAAGGATTTTTCCGAACAATGCTCTGTCATGAAAACAAAGCTGCTGATTTGGTACCGGTTGACATTGTTATTAACTTAATGATCTGTGCTGCTTGGAAAACAGCAACTACAAGGTTAGCGATTAATGAATTTTCATTTTATTTCATTTTCTGAGATTTATATTTAACCAGAAGTTTGAAGTTTTATTGTTTTTCAAAGTGAATCGATAGAAAGTAATCTTATTTTATGGATTGATTGTTTTTAATTTGCAATGACCAAGTGTCTATGAATTTAAGAATTATTAGTTCAACAGCTAAAGGTAGGGGATAGAAATTACCCACAGAATCTCCGCCTGTCGTAAAAGGCGACTATAGGGGCCTGTTGCCCCGAGGTTGCGGGACCTCTCGCATCGGGCCAATCACCCACGCGAGAGTAAAGCTGATTCAAAGAAATCAAAATGGCCTCGGAAACGGAGTGTCTCAACCACAACGACATAGAACAGAAAAGGACTTAAGAATTGCAACTTGGAACATCAGGACACTGATGGGGAAAGAAGCCGAACTTGCTTTGGGAATGAAGAAGTTTAGAGTGGACATACTCGGAATAGCTGCGGTTAAGAAAAAGAAAACGGAGAGATGAGGCTGGAGAATGATTACATGCTTTTGTACTCCAGAGTGTCTAAGGGAGAATTCGCTAAAGAGGACGTTGGAATCGTTATGTATCTTGCAGCATATTTTAATCTAGAAGACTGGTAACCAATAACCTCCAGAATAATAGTGGCTGACCTAAACCTAAGTATAGGGAAAGCAACGCACATCCAAGTCTATGCGCCAACAGAGAATTAATCGGTCTTGAACAGGAATTATTCTTCTCGGAGTTACGAAGAACCGTAGACAGGTGCAGGGCCAAGCAAAGATCCATAATCCTAAGTGGGTACCTCAATGGTCGAATTGGATGGAACTATAGAACAGGCCATGGATCTATGGGAAGATACGCTGGAGAGAGCACCGAGAACAAGAATGGCCAGCGACTGATCGACTTCTGTTTTGATAACAATCTTATTATTGGTAACTCATTCTACCCACACAAGACAGTACATAAGATCACATTCTCCAGCGAAGGCCGAAACAGCATCATATTTTATATAATATACAATTGTTGTATCAGAAGATACTTCACAAATGTGAAAGTTATCCGAGGAGCGGAGTTAGGAACCGACCATCTGTTATTAGTAGCAGATATCAGAATTATAAAAGGACGCTGCCCTCAACCCAAAAAGTATGAAAACATCAAGGTTCATGCACTGCATGACCCTGTGAAAAGAATAGATACAAGATATATTAAGAGTCGTATATAAGATATACACATGCATTCCCAAAAAGAGACTACGACAAATTGTGGAGGAACAGCTCGAACCGGAGAAAGCTGGATTTAGACCCGGTAGACAGACAGATGCAGGATCACATTTTTGTTCTTAGAAAAGTATTACAGGGAGCATGGGACCGACACAAAGACATTTTCCTACCCTTTCTCGACCTGAAGGCTGCTTTCGACTCTGTTCCACACCAGGAGATATGGAATGCTTTGGAGAATAAAAACGTCTCAGGAGATCTTAAAAGCAATTTATAAAAAGCAATTTATAAAAATGCAAAAGGGGGAGTGCGGATTAATGGGAGAGAGACCGATACATTCCACATGGGTAAAGGAGTTAGGCAGGGTGATAGCCTTAGCCCCCTACTATTTATATGTTTTATGGATGAGATCCATAAAATACGCAAGAGGAGAACATCACCAACTCTCATCGGTCGATGGAATATGCGTCCTGTCGTCGTCCAGAGCCTTCTCTACGCTGATGACATCGTTCGTTCTTCTTGCGGACTCTAAGGAGAAGCTGCAGCAAACCCTTGTGGAACGGAAAGAGGAGCTCCAACATAAGGGAATGGCAATAAATATTGATTGTCACATCTAGGCATGAATAGGAAGATGTGCGTTTCTTATGCAATGGCGAGGCTCTCGAAGTAGTGGACCGCTTTCCCTACTTAGGAACAATCATTAGCAGGTCTGGTAAAGTAGACGAAGAAGCAGGCAATAGAATCAATAAAGCAAATCAGATATATTGCCAGATCTGTAATAGCATAGTTGGACACTGAAATGTAGGGCAACCGACGAAGCTTCACATATTCAAATCAGTACACCCCCAACACTTACATGTGGAAATGAAAGTTGGGTCATGCTTGACAACCACATCAGCCAGATAACAGGAGCTGAAATGAAATACCTTCGCAGAGTGGTTGGAAAAACAAGGAGGGACCGAGTGCGGAATATAAACATAAGGGATCAGCTGTAGGTGGCAGAACTGAAGACCTTCATTGAAAAAAGACAGCTCAAGTGGTTCGACCATGTCTGTCGCATGGAGGAAGAATGGCTTCCTAGAAAGGTTGGAAGCCCGCCCGATTGGCAGAATACCCCGTAGTCGCCCGAGAATCCTCTATGAGGATTATATCCAAAGAATAGGATGTAAAAGAGGAAAACCCTGGCTCAAGTGAGGAGGAGTTTTCGGGACCGGATGGATTGAGGCCCCTCTACGCTAAATGGCACAAAGAGGTAGTGAAAGAAGAAGAAGTTCAGAAGCCATTTTGTTTATATTTTACTTTATAGGAAGAAGAATATAGGAAAATACAAAATAAATCTTTGTGTCTGAAGCCAACTTTTGTAGTTCAATTTTAAAATTTTTTGTAACCCTTTTTTTTCCATTATTTTGGCAACTTCTTTTGAAAAATCAGTTATTGTAAGTATTATAATTAACCTAAAGGGGTTTTAAAATATGCAACACCTCAAATGTAAGGATTGGTTCTGACACTTGTTACCTCACAATCACGCGATTCAGAGTAATCTAAAACTATTGGGAATCAAGCTATGTTACATTCGTTAATTTTTAGGTTTTTAAACTGTTGATTGCTGTAATATTGTGTAAATTTTGTCACAATTGTGTGGCTATTCATTAAAAAAAAAGGAGAATTTCAGTTATTTAATTAAATAAATTACTAAGAAAAATAAAAGTCTGTTATGTAAACATTCCAATAGAAATTAATGTAAAATGATCTGGAAAATTCTTTGATTTTGTTAAGCCTGCAAAATATTTATAATTTAATTGTTCTTATTTGACTTCCTCTTATCCCATTTCTAACATTGACGATTTATGATTTATATGATTTGAAAAAAATTAAAGCTATTGTTCAAGCTGGGAGGAGAGTGGCTCAGTGGCTGAGCACTGAGTTGCCATGGTGAAGGTCTTGGGTTCAAATCCCACTCGCTGGCAGACTTTTATTTAATATTTTAGCGACCAGAGATTTAATATTTTAGATTCCATTGGATCCAATGGAATCTAGGACCCTCCTGGGGTTCACCCAGCCTCTATAAAGTGGGTACCCTTAATAAGGAGGAAAAATCTGGCAGTTGTCCAAGAATCTATACTGCCTATACCATGTACTGAAGCCCAGCCCCTTCACGGGTTGTAGTAGTATAGGTATAGTTCAAGCTATGTTTTAATAAATTTATTTTTAGGTTTTCAAACTGTTGATTGCTGGACTGTTTTGTGCATTTTATCACAATTCTGTGACTTTTCATAAAATAATTTAACAAAATAAATTTCATTTACTTAATAAAATTTATTATTAAGAAAAATAAAACTCTTGTGCAACATTCTAACAAAAAATTACTTTCAATTTTTAGGCCTAGTGGAATAATGGTCTATAACTGCTGCACTGGTCAGAAAGCTCCGATAACTTGGAAGAAGTTCGTAGAGCAATGCTTCGAATCGATGAGGAAGCATCCGCTGGGAGACCTGATGTGGTACCCCGACGGGAAAGCTCGGTCCTCTCGATTGATAAATGCTATAAACAAATATACTCTCCATTACATTCCTGCTTATTTATTAGATGCAGTATCTTGGGCTGTAGGAAGAAAGCCAATGTAAGTTGATTATTAACAATTTAAGTTAGAGAAGAAATTTGTTGACTATAAGTACTAATGGAGGAAGGAAAATGTCATTTTGCATTTTTTGACATTTTGACAAAGTAGGTCAAAACGTGGGCACACATAAAAAATAATAAGTTTCCACTTATTTATTGTGTAAATTTTTGACTGCACCCCCAACTATTTCCTTCCTCCATTAACAATTTAATATTAAATGCAAAACCAACTTTTTTTAGCTTTTAATGTATATTAATGTAGGATATATTTTTTTTATGTGTCTTATCATTATTTCTAATTAATATTCACTGTTTATGAATTATGTTTTTTAATTGATTTCCCTAATCAGGTATACAAAATGAGAATAAGTACAAAGAATCTAGACAAATTTTATTGATTAAAAGATGTCACATCTGTTTCAGAACATAAAAACAATTTGAAATTATATAAGGTTTTATTTTTGAAAGTGGTATAGACTATTTTTTCATGTATCAAGATATTTAAGGGTTTGCATTTGAATTAATTAATATAAAAATGTTGCCAAGCGTTATGTTTTTAACACTTAGAACTTAGCAAAGAGTGATGTTTTTAACACTCTACACCTTTTAATTTTTATTATGAAATAATAATCATTTGAACTATTTAAAAGAATAAAAAATTTATTTTAAATCCAAATGGACTTGTACCACTTTCAAAAATTACAGCTCATATTTATTTTTTCTTTCCTACTCTTTTAATTACTCATTAAAAAGCATTGAGTATTTGCATTATACCCATTCATAGTGTATTACAAATATTGAGGTTACCTAATTCATGATATGTTTTCTCCTTTGTTTAGAATGGTTTCAGTGCAAAAGAAGCTTGATAAAGCAGTATCATGTTTAATATATTTCTCGACTCGTGAATGGAAATTTATGGATGACAACGTACTCGCCCTGAATTCTTCTTTATCGCAGGTAGATAGAGAAGCTTTCCCGTTTGATGTTCGTCAAATAAAATGGCCACTATACATTGAGGACTATGTCCTTGGTATCCGGCAATTCATATTTAAGGAACCTCCGTCAAGTATTCCCAAAGCAAGGAAGCAGCTAACGAAGTAAGCATACATCAATTATAGTTTTATATAACAAAAATAACAGATTATTTAATTTCTGTTACATCTAAATGGGCTTTTCCCAGTAAATGAGATTCCATTCTTACAGTGTTTATTAATGCCCTGTAGATTTTGCTCTCACTGGTCATGTATTAACAATCTATTTATAAAATATTTGTATCAATGTGACCCTCATGAATATTTTTCATCACTTTTTTTGTATAGCATAACTTGTAATCCAGAGAAAACTTACAGTTTTTCACTTAAATGTCAGTGTGTCATGTCCATTTCTAGAACTTACCTATGAATTCTTTTCTTTTTTTTGTCATTTTAAATGATCCAAACTAGTCAATCCATAAATCATTATGCTCAATTTTTAAAAAAAATCATTAATATTTCTGAAGAGTACCTAACGAATTTATCTTATGTGCCAACTGTGGATGAATGAGTCACAGTATAGTGGCACAGAAAATTTGAAATTTGATTATCTTTCTTGATGTTTTGAAATTGTAACAAAATCCACTCAGCCTTTAATTTTTGCAATAAATTAGAGTAATAATATCCTTTAAAAAACTGAAAAGATTAATTTATAGAATTTAAAAAAAATTAATAAAAAAGGTTAGAAAACAGAAACACCCATAAGTATATTAGAATAATATTTTTGTTAAATTGATAATATTGCTGATATATGTTTCCTTCCTAATAGGTTTTATGTCTTACATCGAACCTGCCAACTGCTTATGATGCTGTTATTATGGAGGTTGGTGATGATGAGGTTTAACGGCATCGCTAAGAAGTATTTTTTCCAGTTTCTGGATATTGTACTTCGCTTAGCACGGCTCATACCTGGCCTCTAACAGCCACACGTCTCTATCTAGTGTTTATACATTTGTTTAACCAAATGCTTAAAAATCGATTATTTATATAGTTTCCACATATATATATGTGTACATAGATGGCTATGTATATAATATATATGCCATATTTATATAAAAAAAATTGATGACAGCATTGAATTAAGCAAAGGACTTTTTTTTTAATTAATGCGCTGATTGAAGACAGTTTGCTAGCTTGTGCTATGAACGGGTCAGAAGTTAATTCGTTATTGAGGCTGATTTGTCATTTTTTTTAATTTTTGTGTCTTCTATTAGTCTTCTTCTTAGCACAGATTCTTCCATTGTTTTCCAATTTTTCCAATAGCTACCAATCAAAATAAAATCTTCATGTGTTGTTAACGTTTTAAAAAATTATATGGAAAATAAGTACAAAAGTTATGTTTATGGTTATGGATATTTAACTTATATTTAAGTATTTTACAAAGCATAAATTGTTAAAATTTAGTAACCTTTTGTGGGTAGATGGAAATTAAAATGTACTTAATAAAAATAAAAAAAAATAAAAAAAATAATAATAAAATGCTTACTGATAAGTAAGCATTAACTTGGCATAATAATGCTTGTGTAGCATTTATATATTTTTGATTCAATTTATATCCAATTATTTGTATGTACTTGTTGAGAAAGTAGTTATTTTTAAGATACATGTTCGCAATATTTAAAATGCAATATTTTAATTTATTTACTTTATAGTATTATAAAATTTATTTGTATAATTTATAGCATTTATTATCAAGGTTGAGCGCATATTGAGATATATTTGATGTGGCTTTATTTTTTATTGGTGAAAAATAAATGTAGAGGAATTATCATTTAACCATTGATTATTTAATGAGAATCTTTAAAAAACGTTTCTGGATTCAATCAAATAAAGTGAGTAGATATTCACTTCATATTAAATTTTCATGATTTAAATACGACCCATGTCAGATATGTGTCAATTTGTGTATACCCTCAATGATGGGCACTAGAGTGAGATTTTTTATATCATTTAATTTCTTGTATCTTGAATTTTGCATTTTAATGTATTCAGAATAATAAGCAATTAGTAATCAGATTTATAAACCAAAGTTTTATAAGCATTTAGAAGACAATTATATCAAGGCAGTTTAAAATTAAAAAATGCCTCGCTTTTGTGTAAGGTAAAATGCAAGCTTTAATTGTGACAATGTGACATCAAAGCTCAAAATTTTAACTAATTTGTGTGCAAGATTCAGAATGTGAAGAAATTACATTGCTTAAACTTTCTTTTTATTATTTATTTATTCTTTGTAATGCTCAATATTTACTTTTTTTTAGGCATTAATAAAGGTAATACTGATAAATATTTAAAACTTGTTAAACTAGTCTTATTGTTTTAAAATATTTTATGCATGTAGAATTAACTAAATACCATAATGTTTATATAGACATTTTTAATATTTTAACAAGATCCAAAAACCTGTTTTATTTCCGATAATTTTATTTTTTTGAAAATTTAAATTAATGGAAGGCTGTCATGCTTATGGTTTGCATAGTATTAAAAATTAGTCAGAACAAAATTAAACGAAAAAACTTATGAGTATAATGTTAAAATGACACGTGACTGTCAATTAAAAAAAAAAATTTAAAAATTGGCATTCACAATTGACTAGTTGGAATTAAAAGCTTGCTTTTGTTTATGGCACTAGTTGTGTATACAGATTAGTTGAACCATTGAAGCAATTTGTTTGGAGTTATTGATTCCGTTTTCCCTCCTCTTCCTTAGGCTACATCTATCGCAACTTTCTCACTGTGCCAATTATTAAATAATAAGGCTCATTCGTGTGATAGAAGCTTCCCACTGACTTGAAACTTCCTATACTGTAATCACAAAAAGTTTAGTTAACCATCGTCTCCCAGTGCTTCGACTACTCCATGGTATTTAATCTTACTTGCACCTAACCTAACCTAACTAAACTTTTTATTTAGTTATTTTTTAAAATAAATTATAACATTTTCAACTAATTCATTTCAACTAATTATTTTTTATCATACCTAAGTATAGGATTTTGGAATTGATGAGTGACTATGTGAATAATGGATGATTTCAGATATAGGACTGAAAATTCCATAAAATGGTATAGTTGTGCGAAAAAAAATAAATATATAAATAGTACTAGCTAGGAAGCTCTAAAGTTTAGGTATGAAATTCATATTAAAATTGTTGTTATTTAGGGTACTGTTAAATAAACGGCGTGGATGAGTTGTTTAGAATGGCTTTAGATAGACGTTAATTCTTGTTATGTTTAATCGATTGTTTTCTTGTATTTTATTTTTGTGTTATTTAAATAGATCGCTTTTGCGATTTAAGAAATGTCATAGCTTCAAACCTTCGGTCCATTATGAATTATTTTCTTAATTGTACATAATAACATTAATATTTATTATTGCATCAGGTGATAATATTTATATTTGGTAAACAATGAAAATAGGAATGCCAAGAGAACCCCCTTTTTTTTTTTGGAAACGTTGGGTTTTACCAAATTCAACTGAAATGATGTTAACATTCATGTTACCCGTTGATTCCGTATATAAACATTATCACTTGAAACTTTCCGTTCTAAAATCAGTACATAGCTGATTTATTCCAAGTCAAAACATATAATGTAATATTTAATGTTCATAAGGTAATAGTGTGTTAGAGTTGAATAGCTGCTGGAGTTAACGGCAGAGAATACCAAATAATTAATTATGATAACAACATGTATTATAATAATTTTATTATTTAATAAAATCGTATTCTACATAGTTGAAAATGTTTTATTAATTAAAGTTTAGTGAATCAAGTTCTGACGTTTGTAATCTCTTAAAAACCTTGAGTCCTTGAAACCTTTGAGATTGAATGGAGCTTCATTTCCCACTTAATCTAATTATTATAACTAATTTTCAATTATTTCAGCTTTATTCTTTCTCAAAGAAAATCCTTGCATCTCCTCGACACTATTCATCTAAACACATAGCTACAAGAGATATTGCTGTACCTACAGACAAAATATATTATATATAGAATTGAAATTGTTAACAATGCATACTATGGTCATTTATGAAATGAAAATTCTGCACATCAGTCTATTACTGACTGAAACTAATTTTTATTTAATTAATTAATTTTTAATTTTCTCTTCTCCTGTTCTATTCCAGAGCTTTCTTTGGAAAACCTTATTGTTTTCTACTCAAAACCTAACTTGTTTTCTGCTACTCCTCACAAAGTCATCAATTAATATTGCTTGAAAAGTTCGTATAATAAAATTTGAAATAAAATCTTAATCTATAAGTTCAAGCTTGATAAGGGTAGTCGTCTTTGCATACCTAGTACGTCTATAAAACACTTCAGATCAGAAATTTTGAATTGATTATCATTAAATTTAAAAAATCATACCTTCTCTATTCATTATTTATATTAATTGGTAAGTATCTTTACCAAGGAAATATAAAATAAAACTGAAATTTTCTTTTTTATTAAAACAATTCAGTCGTGTATATTACAAAAAAAAAAAACACAATATTTTTTTACGAAACTTTTTACATAACAAACCTTTATCATAAAATAACAAGTCTTTCTGAGTTAATAAGAAAAAAAATGTAGGAGTTATCCATAAAAAAGACATTAGCGCATCACACTATTACACTTTACTTTCATTTTATAAACTAATAATACTAATATCAATAATAAACTTCTTAACCTATAATAATTGTTAATTAAATAAAATATCACAGTCTTAAAAACAAATTTTACCAGCAGGACTGGCCTATTCCCTATGGCCCTATTCTAGTGACTTAAATGTGCTTATTGGTAACTCCCTAATAAATAAAGTTATAAACAAATTATTTATTTTAAACCTCGAGCATACGGTGGTATCTTGTTAGTTTCGATGTAATATATTCCTCTTGACCTGTGACAGAAGAACAATGTCAGTTTTACTTGTATATTTACCTTTTACAGTTTTTTAGTTGACTGTAAAAATATATGTTTAGAACTCAATATATTTCTTATTTTATTGCTAAATAACTATTCATATTTATTTTATTTAATAGTGTACTTATTATTATTTTTACTACAACAATTAATTTCGATACATTGATTATATAGAAAAAGAAACAATCATTGTCAAAAATTTACAGAAACGATAAGATTATTCATTAAAATTTTTTATTCTACATTAATTTCTAACAGACAAAAATTAAACTGAGTATATTACTAATATCAAATGACAGTTAAATTGTTTGATTTGAAAATAGTTGACTGGATAATTCTAATGATGGATTGAATTGGTCAGGGGGTGCAGTCAATGATAACACAAAGCCGAGGCTCCCTCTATTTGCCCTGAAGATGGCCTGCACCATAAGCCGAAACGATGGCAAATAAAAATATTTAATTAAAAAAATTCTTTTCAAATAAAAATATTTAAAAAATAAGTTCTGCTTATTTTTGTGTTATCATTGGCTGCACCCCCTGACCAATTCAATCCAACACAACAATTAAATTGATTAAAAACTGAAACTGAATTACATCAATTTAATTTTTTTAATCTTTCTACATGCAATTTTATTAATTTCTGTGTATAATAAAAACTGAGAATGTTTCATTATTATACAAATGTATGATTGATACGTTATGAAAAGGAAAAGTTAAAAAAAACTTACGAGTTATTAGTATACTCTCCCATGAGAATTCTTTTTTGTGAGTTCCTTATTTGTTTGCAAAAGCCAGCTAAGTAAGAGAAAAAACTTGGACATTTCACTCCCCAAAAACCTTTAGCGCTGTTAATAGACTCTCCAAACACTTCAGAAGCTCTTCTATGACTGCAACGGGGTGGATCTACGCATAAGTTTATCACCCATCGGTGTTATTAAGAAATAAAAAGTTATAATAATCATTTATAATGGTACAAATCAATAGTGAAGTATTGAGTCTATATTTAGATATAGATTATATATAAAATAATTATATGGAAAATTATAAATTTTATTGATTCAACAATTTACTATTAGCTTTAACTAGTTTGATTTTCTCTTATTACTACAGTATCTAAAGTTCATAACATGATGTTATATTAAACTAAACCATTTTGGTGAATAATTTCAATCCAGTTATTCAAGAAGCAATTTGTTATCAACCAACAACTTCTGCAAAAATGTTTTAGCATTTGACATGTTTTTGAATATTGTATTTAAGTAAAGCAGGTTTATCTGGAGTTCTAGAACAAGTTGGATTAATTAATATATACTTAAACTTTACAAGAGAGAGCGGGATAGCTTAGTGGGTAGAGCACTGAGTTGTTATGCTGAATGTTTCAGGTTCAAATCTGGTTGTTGCAGATAAATTATTTAATCTGTTAACAGAAGTTATTGGACCCTGTTGGTCCTGACAACCATCCTGAAGCTCACCCAGACTCTATAAAGTAGGTACCCTTAACTGGGGGGAAAATGGTGGTTGAGCATGATCTCGGAAAAATCATCTTGCACAACCGTTGTCTTAGAAACATTACAGTCTCTAACATGTACTGAACTCTAGACTCTTCATGGGTTGTAGTAGTTTTTTTTAACTTTACAAGGTGAAATAAAATATGTGCTTGTAGAGCAGATATGGTAAAATTATTCAATACTAATACAGTGATAACTATTCTGGCCAATAACTGGATTAAAGAAAGGCAACATTTTTACTACACTTACTTAATATGTTGTTGCGTGATTTTAATAATCTTTTATGGAATCCGATTCATGGCTTGGATCCAATATTAAATCCATTGAAATATCTTACTTGAAGCATTGTAGCAACCAGGTTGAATCGATGCACCATTAATATAGAAATCAACATGGCCAGATGGTTCAGCTTTACCATACATTCCAGGATTGGAATGGATTACATCAACGAATTTAGCATCGGTTTTATCCAACTTAAATTCATCGACCGGAGTCGCGTAAAGGGGCAAAGCTGGATCAAGGCCTGAAATAATAAATATTTAGTATCAATATTAATGAATTATCATTTCATCAATATATACACAAAGCTTCAAATTGCTGCTCACTAAAATAATGTTTCAAATAAAACAAAATACTGACAAATTATTTTTGAAGAAATTGGTTGGGTTTCTTTGAAGAATTGATCAATTCAAGAAACAAATAGCTTTTTGATCAAAGGCAACTGTTATCTACAAGAGGCCGAAAACTTAGAACACAAAAAAATAAGTTGTAATTATTATTGAGTCAATTCACACTAATGTGTTGCTGCAATCCAATCTATTTTTTCATAATTATAACACTACAGAAAAAAAAAATGTGACCACCTTATAAAAAATAAGACTTCAATATAGAAATATTGAATTACCTGTAAAAATGAATAATCAAAGAGAAAGTTTCTCAATGATTATCCAAGGCCTAGAAAGAAATTTGATATGATCTAAAAGTACAGAATCTACTCATCTATCATTTTCATAGATTTTTTTGTTATATTTCATATTGTAATATAACTACATAGTGTAATATTACATAATCTGTGGGATCCGATGACCCTGATGGTGCTCATCCAGAATCTATTAAATTGGTACCCTTAATTGGGGGAAAAACCTGGCAGTTAAATATGATCTCGGACAAAACACCTCCCTGCACAACCATTGTCCTAGAAACTGTACAGACTGTACCAAGTACTGAACCCAAGACCCTTCCTGCGTTGCAGTGGTGTAGGATAAGGATAAGATGATATATAATATTTCAAGTAAGTAATATGTGATATAATTAAGTAATATATATTATAATAAAGTCTTTAGGTGGATGCTGAACTTCTACAAATGTCTTAATTATCCACATATTTGTGATATTATGAATCATGAATAATTTTTATCCAAATCACAAATCAGCAATAAAAGATAAAAAATAAATTTACCAGTTATTCGGTCAATCAATATCCCGTGAGTGTTCGTCAGGTAGCTGGATACATGGCCGGCCACGTGGGCTCCTAAGCTAAAGCCAACTATGTGGATTTTTCCGGTTGGTTTGAGGATACTCAGAGCTTCGCCTGTGCAGCGGCCAACCTGTCTCGTATTCATTTTTGCACTCACATAGCAAGGCTTGATGGCTAAATTCTCCCAATCCACAACTAACAGTGTGTCTTTTCCTCGCTCAAGATAACCTGTTTAAGGGTGTTACATGCATAAATTGTTAATAAAATATTAAGTTTAAATATCATTAAGTCGTTTAGTTATTAAGAAGTTTATTTTTAATTTATAATTAATTATGTTTTATCTTATACATATTTAGACACATCCAAAGTTTTTCTTGCTTTTATCTCAAGTCATTATGAATTATTCTTTCTATTTATTTTTTGTGTTATAATACAGTTGTAAGTTTTATTAAATAAATTTTAATAAATGTAAAATAAACTGATTCCTCTAACATAGTAATAAAAAATACATAATAAATTATTTGAATCTATCAAAAATGATCAATTAGTGTATCTAAATCATGTTTTTACACTTTTAATCAATAATAAACTATTATTTGTCTTGTATATTTTAAACTTTAACCATACTATTATACATTAAAAACTACCCCACAAAGCTTTTAAATGTAAAATACACTGATTCATACTTCAAAGTATATCATTAACCATTTAAATCAATAAAAATTGAACATTTAACGTTTGGAAAAAAAGGATCAGAGCATATAAATCTTATTTTTACACTTTTAATTAATAATTACATAAAAACTATCATTTGTCTTGTACGCTAGTAGATATAACCAAAGCTATAACTATAATATTATTATTAAATAAACTGACTCCTAATCAAAAATATCATTAATCATTTGAATTC
The DNA here is from genome assembly GCA_964056705.1 of Troilus luridus. NCBI lineage: Eukaryota > Metazoa > Arthropoda > Insecta > Hemiptera > Pentatomidae > Troilus > Troilus luridus. The sequence goes on along the minus strand of OZ057417.1, from coordinate 42,824,299 downwards.
ATGAAAAACAAACAATAATTATTTTTTAATGAAGGGGTCACAGTATCTAATTATTAGATTATTATGTTATCAATTTGCAGTTTTTATTTATTTTTTAAGACAAATAATTATCTTAAAGTAGGCAGCAGAGAGGTTGGATTGACTAAAGAAAAATTGCTAGAAATTGAGGGGCTCATCAAATAAACTTTTATAAGATCTTACCAAATCTGTTCCTCGATTTATCTTCTCGTAGAAATGAAAAATAACTCATTAAAAAAAAATTATCTCATAGATCTTGACATAAGAATATTATAATATATTATTCATAAATAAAATCTTATATATTATTCATAAAGAAAAAAAATATATAAGCATACCAGCAATAACATCATCCATGAAGGTCATCGAAGCATATCCATGAATAATAACCTTGATGTTGGCTTTGGGATCATAACTTTCTGGCACAATTTTATTCTTAAAATCTAATAATATCTTTCTTTCGCTTCTGTAAAAGCAACCCATTATCAATAGTAGCATTGTCCTATAAGTAAATAATGGAAGACTAACCTAATCTTTGATATTATAATCAAATCAAATATAAGTATGTTTCGAACACTCACTTAGTGTAGAGATAAAATTTGATATGTTCATTTGAATTGCAAGGTTGGTTCAACTGCATCTTACATTTGGCTGTTTCTAAATTTACCTTGAAACCGGCTTTTGTTTGAGTGTGAGTTGATGATGAGACTGAAACAAGTAATGATAATGAACTAAATATATAAACAGTGTAAATGGATTTAAGTAAAGTATTATTAATTTCTAAAAAATATATAGTAAATTAATAAGTGTTAACTTTATAATTAAAAGCAGGGTGGCTCAGAGGTAGAGTGGTGAGTTACTGTGATGAAGGTGCAGGTTCAAATCGGGCTGTGCAGATAATTAATTTATTTAATCTGTTAACAGCCGGGGATTGATCTAGGGACCCTCCTAGGACCCAGCCTTATAAAGTGGGTACCCTTAATAGGGGGAAAATTTGGTGGTTGAGCGTGATATCAGACAAATCACCTCCCTGCACAACCCTTGGTCTAGAAACAGTTAAACACCTACTGGAACCCAAGACTCTTTTGGTATGATGTAGTACAGGTTTTAAAAAATAAATAAATTGCGTATTGATGGCAATAAGTTAAAAAAAAGTCATTTCAATTGAAATATACTTTATAAATTCTAATTAGACTGGTCAATCTCAATTTTTTTGTTCAGTAACTTGAGCTAATTTTAATGTACAAATTAGACTGAAATGGAAATTTTTATGAGTTGCCAAATGGTTCATAAAGGTAGATCCATCTTAACAAATCCTAAACCACTAAAACCCATGAAGGGCCTTGAGTACAGTACAAGTTAGAGACTATTTCTGAGCTACATGAAGAGATGGTTTGGCCAACTGACAAGTTTTCTTCCCCCAATTATGGATATCCATCCAAAGTTTTGCTAACCATAATTTATATATTACGTCATATGAATATTGAGAAATACATTATAATTCTGAGTGGAATCTTCTTCTAGATTTTTTGTATTTCCTGATCACAGATGCCATTGGAAGTTGTCCAAATCCGATTCCTTATACGTCTTCAATTCTGTTCTAAGATCCATTGTCATAGGTGATTGTTATTCTGAGATGGATCCGATCTCTAGCACGCAACCTTCTTTATCGTCCTGTAAGGAAACCTCTAGCTAATTTACCTGAAGAATGCCTGATGGAGGTCTGGCCGTCGTCTTGCCGGATGCTTGCGAAGCATACAAACGATCCTAGCCATAATAGTTCTAAAACCAGTTTGTGAATTTCTCTATTTAAACATACCTGCCTAAAAGGTTATATAACTCTGAACTGGTTTCCATATTGTCAGGAACGTAGAAAATTTCGACTTGTACGACTCAGGCTACATGATTGTGAATTTAGTCCAGAAACGGCAAGATTCCGACAATTCTCAGGAAAAGAACAAACCTAGAGAAAGTTCACAACCGCAGCGGATGTTGATCTTACTTACCTAAACTGTCGAGTTGGAAAGTTGGTTACGTTTTCGACTCTGAAGGATAAAAATAAACCGTATACTTCAATTCGCCCATTCCCTTTATTGAAAAATCCAATGGGCTGAAAATTATTATGTTGAAATAATGTAAATTCAAAGCAACATTATAAAAAAACAAATTATATTACTTCTTGCGCCATTATTAATATAGCTGCGAATATTTATTATTAAATAACATGTACCACTACAACCCGTGAAGGGTCTGGGGGTTCATTACATGGTAGAGACTGTACTGTTTCTTGAACAACGGTTGTGTAGGGAGGTATATGTCCTAGATCTCGCTCAACTGGTAGATTTTCTTCCCTTATCTAGAGTACCCACTTTATAGAGGCTGGGTGAGTTCCAATCCTAGATCCCATAGGATCCATCTCCGGCAGCTAACAGATTAAATAAAAGTCTGCCAGCCTAATTAATAATTAATTAAGAATCGAAACGAAACGTGACCTTGGGCTTCTCACGTTTATAAATTAAAAAACGTTTCCATTCACCATTAGATATATTTAGGAATTCGTCCCTCCTGAAGACTCTTACACAACGATAGGTCAGGTCTGTGAACATGGGAGAATTAGGAAGTAGAAGATTGGCGTACTACCATCTCACACCTTTCAATTACCCCGCCCACACTTCTGTAAGAATACTAATTGCTCTTTAACGAGTTTTAAGATTATTTTTTACTAAGAAATCTCCCTTAGCTTGAGTAACATTTAATTCAGATACAGTAGTACAACAAAAATTTCATTATATTTACCTGTCCACGTCAGTAGTAATTAGAAACAAACGTATTAGATGAAAGGAAAAAACCTATGACCTATCTAATGACTTTAAGAAAAGAGAATTTCAAATCAAATGTTGATTTTTAGTCATTAAAAAGTTAAACAGTTAACAAGTAAAATATTCAGTAGTATGCCATTACAATTCCAAGACAGTTAGGACTGATTGTTTTAAGGTCAATGTTTGTGCAAGGAAGTTAATCTAGCAGCAATCACGCTTAAACGCCTCGTTTTTGACCAATTAGTAGAGTACAGGTGCCCCCTCCCTTGGTTCTCCCTATTCCATAGTCTAATACTTAAAAAAAATATTTAACTGTAACTTAGTTGATAAAAAAATATATTATATTTTTTCTTAATATTATATTATTTATTAAATATTAATGAAATATTTACTTGACTTATTCCTATTCCATATCAAAATAATTTTAAATGTTGAATATAGTTGGATTGGCAACACTGAAAGAAACCTTTGTTAGTGGCGGTCGACATTAGATGAGCTAGTCGCTAAGTTACTGTAAGTATTTTATTATTATCTTCATTATGTTAATATTATTAATATGTATTTGTTTCCATATATATCAGTTTTCTTCTTTAATATATATATGTACATTCATGTTGCTGTTCATTTCCATCTAGGGTAAGTATATCATTTTTATATTTCTACTTTTAAATTTTAAAAATTTATTTTTTTAATATGATTTTATATCCCTTTAGACTTGAAGTTATGTGTACATATTTGACGATGGCTCCAATAGTTATTGAAATAATACATATCAAAACAAAATTAACTGTTTTTTTTATATGCTGAGTCAAATAGATTTTAACTCAGCCAGAATGTATATATATATATATTTATATATTACGTCTGAGTCACTAAGGAATACATTTGTTTCAACTGTTCTTTTCTTCTTTTCATCTCTTTCATTCGTTCCGTGTGTTTATAAATATAAATATTTTTTAAGTTCACATTAGTTTATTTGACTGCTTTTACAATTATATAATGCTGATGTCTCCGTATAATCTATTTTTTGAGAAAGTAGTAAACTTGTGATTTAGCGATAACCTATTCACCCCTGACTCCATTCATGTAACCAGTGGTCACTTGCTTCACGGGCATAATTTACGACGTATATTCGTGTTTGTAATCGCCACGCTTATCTTGGGCAATTCATTCATATGTCTCTCATCGGAGATTCAACAATGCGTTACTAGAAAGTTCCAAAACAGGGAAATTTAAATACAAATAAGAAAATTTTAAAACAAATAAAATAGCAAGGGGCCACCTGTGGTGTAGTGCTTGGCATTACAATCTTCCTTTGCCAAGTCTCGGTTTCACAGTCCAGCAGGTGGCCTTAGGATTTTTTAAATGGAGTAAAAAATCGTTTTATGCCGTCCTACGGAAAGGACGTATGGTGTATGGTGACAGGCACGTGTTGAAGCCTAACCAAATTATACCTGGATAGACAAAACATAGGACTCCCACTGTTGCATCATTCGATTAGCCATAGTAGCATAAAGTTACGTTATTGAACAAAAAAATTTTTTTTATATTATTACTAAATTGAAAGACAATTTTATTTATTTAACGTCACTTTAATCTACAGTGGAAGTCCTAAATTTTGTCTATCCAGATATAATTAGGATAAGGATCTTTACAACCTATTTCCTTATAGGTTTACTTATAATTTGCAATAACACTATCATAAAAAATAAATTAAATTTTTTTAGATTTTTTTTTTATTAACCGTTGTTACTGATGAAAGTAATCCTATTATATAAGGTTGGATTTTCTAAGTCTGATATTTTGTAACCATTGAGGTCTTTACGACATACATTAAATCAAAACAATTTAATCTAGGTTAATAAGATAATTCGGGAGCCCATCAAGTATTTCGTTTTATGGCAGGAGTCCCATGACAGTGCTACGCGTACTGGCTGTGCTCAAGGTGGTACGTAACAAGCAAATGGAATAATGTGAAAATAGTAAAAAGTCTTAAATATATCAAGTTTAATGAGGGATAAAATTTATGATTATCATACAAAATTTGTATAAGTCCGATGTACAATTATTAAAAGACTACCGTAAAAAATGCGTGGTAATTAAGTGGTGATGGAGAAGACTTGAGAATCACGACTAATGTGTTGAATTTTTGATTATATATTTTTTTTACTAATTAAAATTATCATATAAACATAAAAATAAGTGTTTTGTTTTTTAATGTACAAACAATTTAACAAATTAAATGCTGGATTCAGCATTTACACAATCTTTATTTCTTCATTAAATCTATTATTAAATTATTAAACCATACATAAAAAAAAAATCTTTTATTTTTCGGAATGTTCTTCGACATCTTTACCAGTAATAACAATTGGTTTTTTAATTAAAAAAAAATTAAAACCATCTAGTTAAATAAATTATCATATAATCTATTATTTACATTATATATATTTTAAAAATCCAAAATATCGTCTTGTTTTCAAAAAAATAAATAAAGGATTTGTAAAAAATCGCAAATCTTGTAGGATCAATTTTTATTTAAAAATATAATATATTATAAAACGTTATTCGGGAAAAAATGGATGAGACCAAAATAGGTTTTTTTGATATTTTTAATTAGTTATAAAATATCATAATTAAATTAATTTGATTTGAAGAAAAGAAAAAAAACAAATATTTTTCATGCATTGATATTTTTATAGCGATACAAAAATACTTATCAATTATATATGCACAGAATAGACATATACATAAGTTAGTAAATATGGGCGACCTGTGGTCAAGTGGTTAACATAACCACCTACTAAGCCCAAGATTGCGGGTTCGTAGGGCGGCAAGTGGCCCTAGGATTTTTTAATGGGATTAAAAAATTCTTGGTCCTTCGGAAGGGACGTTAAACCGAGCCTGTACGATGTCAGGTACTCGTTAAAGATCCCTAACCTGATTAAACCTGGATAGTCAAAATTTAGAGCTCCTGACTAGCCATAGGAGCATGAAGTGACGTTAAATAAACAAACAGTTAGTAAATATTATTATCAATTATTTCATTCTGCAGAAGCATTGTTCATTTATTTATGACAGAGCTATTTTTTTAACTCTTTCGAGTTTTAAACTTTAACACTTCCCACACTGAATGTCAATAGAACAAATAACTATGTAATTCTTTCCCTGATTATCTTGGCTGCTTTTTACCTTTGCTCAACAAAGCTGTCTGGTATGGGATGCAAATTAGGTCTCAAAAAGAGCCCTGCTTTCTTGGGATATCTCAAACTTACTTTAAAGAACTTACGAAATTTATTGAACTCCAAACAACTAGCAAAGTTCAAAGGATCGCCTAAGGCAGTAAAACTTTTAACTATTACCCATTCACACCGAATTGCATAAAAAGAAAATCTTGGCTCCCAATTGTGGTGTAGGTTTTTATGAAAAAAGAAAAACTGTTATTGCGATTATTTTACCTTCAATTAAAAAAAAAAGTTCCTGACCATTGGCAAGACCAATTAATGCATGTGATTAAGACATGGGAGTGTGATAGCTCAGTTGGTAGTGTGAGTTCTGGGTTCAAATCCGGCTGCGCCAGATAATTATTTAATCTGTTCACTTCCTTCTGTAGATACTCCTGGACTCACTCAGCCTCTATTAACTGAGGGGGCGTTTGAGCGTGATCTCGGACAAATCACTGTTGTAGAAACAATACAGTCTCTATATGAAGTGAGCCCAAGACCCTTCATGGATTGTAGTGGTTACTGGTTAGGTTATTTAAAACAATGACCGTTTTGAAGAAAAAATGTGAGGAAACCTTTGTACAATTTGGAAAATAAATAAACTCAGGAAATTACTGATTATAACATAATCTTTTAATGTAGATGATGTGCGTTACTGAATCGATTTCAACGAATTGAGTCATTGAGAATAATAACGGTTAAAATTAATTTTAATTTTATAGAACATATAACTGATTTAAGAATTTTCTTAGTAAAAAAGATCAAAATGTAATATTCGGTTCTAATTAAGAAAGGCTTAAAGTTTGTAAAAATATAGTAATAGTATATTTAACTACATTATTTAAGTAAGGTTTATTTAACAACGGTTCAACGTCAAAAATATTGATATTTGAGCTATACTTACAATACACTCTGATGACCATTTTGCTTAACTACTTTATTTGGACTCAAGTGACCATAATCATGTATATTTGTTGAAATTTAGGATTAGATTGCTTTAAATATTTGATAATTTCAGTAACTATATATTTCATTTATATTTGTCAGGGAGAAGGGTAGCGTAGATCGTAGAGTTGCTGTCCTGAAGGTTCCGGTTTCAAATCCAGCAGTCTCAGGTAGCTTATTTAAACTGTTGACAGTCACGGATAGTCTTTGTGGGAACTGTATACCCCTTTGGGGTTCACTCAGCCTCTATGAAGTGAGTAACCTTAATGAGGGAAATATCTGACGCTTGAGAGTATTTCGGGCAAATTACAACTCTGCAGTGTTCACAGCACAGTCTCTATCATGTACTGAACCCAAGAACTTGTTTGGGTTGTAGTGGTATAGGTGTATATTTTTTAATGTTAAATGTTACTATCTATTTATAGGTATGTATTTTCCCCTATATGAGAGCAAATATATGTCTTTTTTATATAAATAAAATACACTACTAAAATCAATTATAGTAAATTAACTAATTAATTAAAGTAATTCTTCCCCGTGTATACATCAAAAATTGCCATAACACGGGGATATAGGATCGGTGAAGAGAATGGATTTGTCTGGCTTGGATACGACCCCTGGTAAGCTCAGAGGTTTAGAGCACTGCACTAGAGATGCAGACGGCCCGGGTTCGAATCCCGGCCAGGGCAAATCTTTTCTCTTCAAAATAAAAATATTTAAATATAATCACCATCAAAAGAACAGTAAATAAAAATTAATTAAAATCAATTAAGATCGTTCAGTTGTTTACTAGGAGGTATTCGGTTTGATGCTCAGTGTGTGTATTCGACCGCGTATGTGTGAAATGCTACGTTATTAACATATCGCATACGTAATATAAATAGTTTCTATTCATCGATACTGAGTTAATTGCACCCAATTAGGAGTTAAGGATTCGATGTGTGACATAAAATTATCTAATGATATGAATCCATCAGTAGTAATTGGAACTTAGAAATAATAAAAGAATCTATCTCAATTAGTTGAATAATGAAAGCTACGTATAGAAACTTCCTTTGGGATTTTCGGCATGACCTAAATTCCGAAAGTTCTTTTCCACTCTTTTGACAGAGCCCTCCAGAGTTTCCTAATCTTGAGGACGGCATCGAGCCGCGATACGAAGTGAAGAGTATCCCGAAATTAGATCGCGTGACGAAACCCTTTCACTGCAGCCCATTTTAGAGTATCCATCAATTTCCTCTTACAAACTAAGTCCATTAAAATAAGATGTCGGAATTAAAAGGTATTTATTGTCTTTTCTGAGGTAAATTCGATAACTGGACTCGATTATTGAACAGGCCGTGCTTCGATCCACATGCTTTCACGTTCTTAAATATATTTTCTATTTATTTTTTAAGTGATAATTCTTTAGTCGCGTTTAACTATTTATGGTAGGGGGCAAACTTGTGGGTTCGGTTCAGCAACATGCTCGAGACTGGCTTCACCTAGCGTCCTCTGCATCAGTTGTACAATGTCTATCTTTTAATCAACTTTAATTTAAATATTATAATACCCATGATATATGAATAATTATATTGATTTAAAAAGTTGCGCAATATTTGATACTAATAATAGCCTAAAACATTATTAACTGGTTGAACTTTTCGTTTCCCCTTAAATATTTTATTTGTAATTGTTAAATGTCTTGTTTTAATAAATTATTAAAAATACCAATGATCTAGGTATTGTTGAACTTAATGATGATAATAATGCTAAAAATGAAAATAAAATCTATGTAAATACAAATACGAGGTATAAATAATATAACTATATACTAATTAATGTTGCAATTAATTTTTTAATATTTTCTTTTGAACTTGTACAGCCCAAAATATGGTTTGATTAAAAAATAAACGAGTTGAAATTGTATAAAATTATTAACTATACTAATGTTAATCATTTCAATTTACGATATTGAAATTTAAATAATTCAGACTATAATTGATTTAGAACTTTTAAAAAAACAAAGTTATTCCAGAGTTTTTAGTTTTCACTTCTGTCCTCGTGGATGTATATTTAATTTTTTTTTGCGTTCGTTTCAGAAACGATTGAATAAAAAAAATCACTGAGTATTTATTACAACAAATTATTGCCATTTTATTTAATGACATATCCCGGAAAGGCAGGTGTGTTATTCGTTACATAAGCCAGAAGTTCCGCAAGGTAACAATTTGGACTTGAAACATATTGCAGACACGAATTCGATAATGTGCTACTTGAGCATTATAAAACAAAAATCGATTTTTAAACGTCTTGAGAACATTTTTGAAATTAATATGAATTTAAATTTAAATTTAAATAATATAAGATGATATACTTTATAAAGTGTAAATTTATCTTAACGAGGAAATGCTTTTTCCGCTAAAAAATAAAAAAACGTTCTTTTTAGACTCTGTTTTGTTTGTTTATAGTTGCTCTTAATTTTTATTTATATTGAATTATAGTGAAAATATATTAAATTTGTGTATCAAAAAATTAGTACCTAAACGACACGGATTGAGAAAAATTAATTAGGATTTAATTATGTACTTTTGTACTGAATATATTTTCTTAATATAAATGGTTATATAATTATATTAAATTTGAGGACATAATTAAAATTAAAATTCAGAATTCCATAACGTGTAGAAATCATATATTAAATTACAACCTTCTAGGTACAAGATCGCGGGTTCGCAGCCCGGCTGTTGGTATTAGGATTTTTTAAAGCCAGTAAAAAAATCATTCGTTATGGCGTACTTCGAAAGGGACGTAAAATGAGGGTCTCAAGCGTTGCGACGTAAGTTACCTGGAAAGGCAAAAATTTAGAGCTCCCACTGTAGCATCGTCCAATTAGCCATATACTCCGTATTATAAATATATTACATATTATTAATGTAATATTATTATGATTTTTAGAGTGTATAGAGGTGATTTCAGAGCTAAAAATTTTAGCAATACCTTTTTTAGTCATTCGTCAGACAGAGAATATTTAGGCTAGCATTGTTTGGGATGCCCAACCCTGACACTTTCTCTATTAGCACTACATAAACAAACATCTCAAATGATTGGAACGTATATCTGAGAAGTTCAATATGAGTTAATGCTAATTCTGACGGTAATTTTTTTTATAGAAAAAATTAAGATAGAATTCGAAATTTATTGTTATAGGAGTCACACACAAAATTTGTTGGGGTATTTCAATTTTTTTAAACAAATATTGTTCGATAATATGGCCTCTAATGTATAAATATAATTTTTTTTCACTAATTAGTTATCCCGGTGCTGGCAAGACTTTTATTTAGTCTGTTAGCGGTCAGAGAGAGATCACGTGGGATCTAGGACAATCACCCAGCCTCTATAAAGTGGGGGTCTAAAATAAGGGGTAAAAATCTGGCGGTTGAGCGTGATCTAGGACAAACCACCCCCCTGCACAGCTGTTGTCCTTCAAAGAGTACGTTCTCTACCTTGTACTGAACGTTGACCCGTTCACGGGTTGTAGTGTACAGGTTTTTTTTAACTAATTGGAGATCGTATTGAAGCCATTTCAATTTTTTTTAATATACATTGATTTAAAAGTTATACTATTAGAAAAATAAAGGCAAATAGTTATCATTTACTATCTTATCATGTGTAAATGCAATGACTGCAAATATTTATTAATCTAATTGTTCTTTAAGTAACTGTTACAGTTTAATAAACAATTGTTACATACAAGTTAAAATAAACAAACATAAATAAATAAAATAACAAACAAACCAAATATGTTGAGAGACAACTTGGGATAATATATTGATTGTTTATACTTATGTTTATTTATTTTATTTTATTATTAAGATATTTTGCTTATTGTAAGAATTTTATTTCATCTTTTTTCATCTCCCTTTTATTTAATGGTGAATAGTTGTTTCCATTTGTTATTGTTTTTTGAATATTTTTAACAATTATTATATATTTATTTTTGTTTTTTACTTATGCGACAGTTAGAGCTTTTGGTCAAAAATAATCCTTAATGTCTGAACAGCGTTTATATTCTACTGATCTCGTCTCAGGATAATTTTTTTTTCATATTAAACATTTTGTAATTAAACCTAGAAGTAGGTCTTTATGGAGCGGAATGGCACAGTGAATACTGTGGAATATAATATATAATATTATATAAGGATCCTGAGGAATCTGCAGAACTTCCTCTATAAAGTGTGTACCCTTAAACGGGGAAACGACCCGGCAGTGTAGTGTTATTAAATTATTTAATTTGTTTACATGGACCGTATTCAGGGATCTTCAACCCACCTGGGGTTTATCCAGGCTCTAATATTAGGTACCCTACATACGGGAGGAGAATCGGGTTGTTGAGCGTGATCTTGGATAAATCACCTGCCCAACCGTTGTGCAAGAAATAATGATGTCTTTGCCATATAATGTACCCAAGACTCTACTTGAGTTGCAGTGGCACAGGAAAAAGCAGGTTATTATTATTATTAATATTTGGTTCTTTTTCTCGATTTCTACCGGAAATGGACCTACCCGGACATAAATCAAGGGTTAGGCTAGAAACATTAATCAGTAATATCCATAACTTTTCGAATGATACTCGCAGTTACGAGTAAGACTGCTTTCCGCATTTGATCCAGAATATTATAATTAAGGTCTATTCTTTTATGCTGTTTAACGTCATTTGTGGAATCAGTCCATTCGTGAATATAACCATCGATTATATCAAGCTTGTATATTTATATTTGGATGCTATATATATATATATATATATATATATATATATATATATATATATATATATATATATATATATATAATATTTATATGCATTTGTTCATATGCTGTATCAAGTTTGTATAATTGCTTCAATTTCTCTCCAAGGTCCTGATATTTCCTAATTTTTTCGGCGACCACCTTGTGGAGGTCATCACCTGCCGGTACTCCTATTTCAATTATATTCACACATTTTACTTCTTTTAGAATCAGCAGAATATCAGGCTTGTTGTGAGGAATTGTGTGACCAGTTGTGATGGCCTGGTCCCAATAAAGCTTGACGTGCCCTTTATCAATTATTGGTGGAGGGCTATACCGTAATAAGGTAGATCTTGTCCACAGTATTAAATTTCATAGCCAATTCTTGGTTTACAATTTTTGCCACATTGTTGTGTCTCAGCGGAGTGGCTCAGTGGTAGAGAACTGAGTTGCCATGCCGGAAATCCTGATTCAAATCCCGCTGCAGGCAGTAACTTTTATTTGGTCTGTTTGCGGGGGGGAGGTGGATCATATGGGATCTAGGACCCTGCTGGGGTTCACCTGGCCTCTATAAAATATTATAAAAATAGAGTACCCAAAATAAAGGGGGAAAACCTGGCGGTTGAGCGTGACCTAGGACAAGTCACCTCCTTGCAGAACCGTTGTCCATGAAACAGTACAGTCTCTACCATGCTGTTGACCCCAAAACCTGCGGAGTTTTTTTTTCTTTTTTGTGTCTCAGCCAATACTCCTTGCACCGCTTTAATTATAAATTATAAAACTTGTAATATTCATTATATATATATATATATATATATATATATATATATATATATATAAAACTAATATACTCCAAATTTCAAATAAATAAAAATTAGAAAACGGGGACAGCATTCAGGAATTGTCGGAAATCGGAAGACCTTATGAAACTCTTTGGCCAAATGTTTGTATTCGTGCTGGTTGGAATGTAACTGGTCCGACATTAATTAAAATTTATGTAGAATTACATTACGTCAAAAGATTATCAAGTATAAATAATTTATAAAAGAATTATTATAAGCCGGAAATTGACATATCCGTACTAACAATCCTGCTTATGATTTAATTGCTTAAATTAATATACAATTAGATATGAATTATAAATAAAGTGTTTACCACATCTTTTATTTTTTGTAAGTATTGACTTGTGATGATAATATAGGCAAATACCAACTTCTTACAAATCAAATTTTTAAAAATCTGCGTAAGCTACTTTAAATTATGCGCCTATTTAAATTAAATAAACTGCTTTAGTTTTTATTTGTATTATTCAAGAACCAAGCTCTACATCTAAATATTTCCTTCATTTAATTTCTAAGGTTAGTAGCAGTATGCATTATCAAATATTATTTTATATATAATAAAATAAAAAACCAACCAGTACCAATACAACCCATGACTGGTCTAGGACTCAGAACATGGCACTGTTTCTAAGCCAACAGTTGTGCAGGGAAGTTATTTGGTCGGGCTCATATTCAACCGCCGGGTTTTCCCTCCATTAAGAGTACCCACTTTATAGAAGCTGGGTGAGCCCTAGGGATCTGCAGATCTGTGGTTTTGAACATACTTGCTATTTTATTTGTATAAATAAAATATGTAAATATAAATATAAACATATTATTTCTCCATATCTTCTTGATTAAGATGTTTCTACTGCATATAAGTTACAACTACACCCAGTGGTCTTATAATGTGATCATACTTCTTACACATCGTGTTGTCTCAAGTTGCTTACAATATGAAGTTCTCATGACAACGGCACGTACTTAATTAGGAGTAACTTTTTTTATAAATTTACCTCTGGTTACTGATCGCTTTTTATAGACTGTAGTGTGATGGTATACATTCTAAAGTCTTTCTGTCTATATCTGAGGCAATAAAATGTGTTTTTCAAATCAGCTTAGTAGTGTTTGGAATTTTAGCAAGCTATTATATATAACAATTATCCAACTGTTCAGGATTGTATTTTCAGTTTTGTTATCTTAATATTATTGTTCAGTTATATTATTTTATTGGGATTGTATCTGAGCTTTATTATTATTAAATATTATAATAAGCAATTCAGGTTTTTTCCTAATGACATATCGCAAATATCCCCATATTAATTCCCGCTAACGACATATATCTATACAAAAATTCTCCCCCAAAACTGTAAAACATAAAAAACCTACTCTTATTGCACAGCTGAAGACAGCCTTCCCATCAACAGTAGCTGAAGTTTTTGATTAATAAATGACCGGTTTATTGATTTAATTAATTAATTGAATTTAAGTTGATCATGAATTTAAAATAAAAAATGTAGTTTTGAATGTTTATTATTATCGGTATCAAAAATAATTTTGATCGTTGTTCAATTTTTTTGTTATATTAATTTTATATAGCACATATTAATTTATACAATTTTATATTAATTTTTAAAATTTATATAAATTAATACTTTATTAAACAAATAATAAAGGTCATTTTATTATGAGTAGTACAATTGTTTGTGCCATTAGTTGTCTATGCTATATTTGATCTTTGAATACAATCAATGATTTTATGATGCCCAACATATGTAGTATTTGTATAAGCAAATAATAATAATACTTAATAGGTTATAAAATAAATAAATGAACTAAAAAAATATTTAAAAAACTTTATTATCGATGTTTAGTCACGAGGTGATCCTGACAAAACAAAAAAATATGTACCTTGTTTGATTTTTAATTTAAATTAAAGTTTAATAAATAATATATCACTAGCCTTCATTTATCGTGTTTTCCGATATAAATTATAAGGAAAACAACTTGTAAACAAATATAAATACTTTGACAAATGGGTTATTTTTATATATATTTTTTTAAAATATATACAAACTTTATATACAAAAATATTATATGTATATACAAACTTTATACCACTGATTTTATTTTATTTTTAATATCTAATTTTGTTCGTCTAGCGTATATTATTTATTTTTTCTCGAAGCGGAATATATATTTTTTTAGATATTTTTATTTTGAAGAGAAAAGATTAGCCCCCGGCCGGGGTCTTTATAAAATAAATATATAAATAAATTAAAAATTAAGTAAAATCTCGGCAAATCTTTTCTCTTCAAAATAAAAATATTTAAAAATTAAAGCAATGATTAAAAATTATAATATATTTTTTTAGATTAAAAAAAAATATTTTTGTTGTATAAAGATTTTTTTTTAAATATCGATGGATTAGGGTTATAATTAGTATAAAACATAATAATGATTTGTAAACAAATATAAATGCTTTGAGAAGTGGCTTGTTTAATCTTTAGTTGTTACAAAACTAGAGAAAAATATGCACAACTTTTCTGTATTTCTTTATATATTTATATTGTTTAATTTTTTTTTAATCTAGCACTCTTTGTTTATTATTAAAGCTGAAAATTTATTTTAATAGACGCCATAAAAAAAATTACAAAATCGTAACGATGGTTCAGAGATGTAATAGTAGTTCGTAAACTAATATAAGTGCTTTGGAAAATGTTTAGTTTCAACTTTATATTTTTATAAAACAAGAGAAAAATAGATATAACTTTTTCGTTAATTCCGATATTTATTTTATTATATTCATTAAAACGATGGATAAGAGATATAACTATTATGATGCATGGTAATAATTTGTAAAGAAATGTAATAAATATATATTTATTATTTGTTTCTATAAAACCAAAGAAAATTATATAATAATCGTTATATTTTATATTTAATCCATCTAATTCATTTTCCTGGTCTAGTGTTCTGTTTATAGTTTTTCTTAAAGACGAAATTTATTTTATTAGATGTCTTAAAAAAATGGTAGATGGGTCAGAGATATAATTATTACAGTATATTATAATGTTAGTTATTAAAATAATAAAATAAACAATAAAAATGCGTAAAGACTTGCCTGCAAGAAGGAGTAGAAAGGAGAACATGGTTGAGACTGAACTGGGCAAGAAACCCCCACCGACTGATTCTTGTTTACCAAACTCAGTTCCTCCGGAGGTCAGAGTCTTTGCCGTTCCTTGAGGAATTACGATTGCTACTCCGCTATATCCTGGCTCAGGATCATCCCGGAAACTCTTTATGTTCCTTGATATTCATGAATATATAACAGGATAATCGGGGAAACAGAGTGGAGCGAAAAAATAGAGGGGTTTCCACACAAGTTCCACGACGATACATAATCTTAGGGACTTGGTCCTAAAATAAAGTTTCTTTTCTATTCTATTCTAATCTTAACTTAAAATTAATAGAAAACTTACACATCGCTCCTTCAAAACAGTTTTTGAGTTAAGCCTTCAGTAGCAATTGGTTTAGGGTATTTAATTCAGGAACTGATCAATTTCAAACATATCTTTTTTAATAAAGTCATATTTTGGGTTATATCATGTTTGAACTTGAAGCTTTATCGGAATAATGGTATAAGCTAAAATGAAATAAGTTTCAAACTTTTAAAGATTTTCTAATGGTTAATGAGAGTTTCGATAACATCTTTACAATAGCCTAGTATTATCATTATAGTAGCTTTACCAACACCAAAAAAAAAATTTTTAACTGACATGGAACTTTCAAATACCTCTATTGAAGAATTAGGTTTTTTGAGTCATGGGATTGTTCTTTTGAACGAGCGATATACAGTAAAACTTCTTACCTGCGGACACAGGAGGGGAATTAAATTTTGTCCGCTTATAAGAAGTGTCCGCTGGTGAGAAACTATGGGTGGGGGAAAACAGTAAAATAATATGTATGTTTGTACATATGGGCTAAAATGTGCCGTAAAATACATTTGCGGTATTGCATTTTATAGTTTTTAACGATCCCTTGGTCTAAAGGCTAACACGAATTCCTCCGTGTTTGGAGGCAGAAAAAGTGATTTTATGTTTGACAACTCTAAATTT
This sequence comes from Troilus luridus, assembly GCA_964056705.1. Classification (NCBI taxonomy): domain Eukaryota; kingdom Metazoa; phylum Arthropoda; class Insecta; order Hemiptera; family Pentatomidae; genus Troilus; species Troilus luridus. Next base: position 42,807,587 of record OZ057417.1, on the reverse strand, counting down.
GGATGTGACGAGGCATCATCCATAAATAAAATAACATTTCTTCCTTGTCGCTACATTCAGTTATTAAAATTAATCAGCCATTCTGACATAATTTGGCGGGTCATCCACACTCTTTTATTTGCTTGCCATTCTACCTTTAAAATGTTTAAATCGATACCCTTAAAGCATCTTGGCTTTTTGGGTTTTCGTATCAAAAGTGGAATTTCAAACTCACCCTCCATGTTTGTGCAAAAAATCAAAAAAATTGTGAAACGTTCCTTCGAAATTTTTCCTCCTTTACAAGTTTCTTCTTTCAGCGCCATAGTTTTGTCCGGTAATGTTCGAAAAAAAAGGGCGGTTTCGTCAGTTTTAAATGTCTTAGGGGGGAATCCAGTGCCCAAACTTTTTGCAACTTCCAACGCCTTTTCCTGTATTAATGGTCCAGAAATCGGGATGTTACTTGATCGCGCTCGGCATAGCCACTCATACGTAACTTGATCAATCATCAGCCCCACTTCTGCTTTAAATGTATTCTTTAAATTATCATTCCCATGATCTACCCGTTTTTGAAGAATATTTTTTTAGTTCTTAAAATTTCCGCAGCACACGTTTTCCCAAGTTTGGACTTCTTTTCAAGATCACGGACACCCAATTTTCACGTTCACTCGCGTGTATAATCTCTACTTTTTCTTTAATAGTTAGCACTTTTCTTTTGGAAGACATGTTCCCAGTTTCAAGGAGGAGAGTAGATTGAGTTGAAAAACATTCATAGAAAGGCAAGGACAACAAATTCCTCGAACTCGTCGAATTCGGAAAACTAAACACAAATGGCGGGGTTCCACTCGCGGAAATTTGGCCCTACTGTCGGCCTATAGGAAGTTTTTACGTCAAACTATTGATAAAATCTCTGTACGCGTCCGCTTATGAGAATGTCCGGATATCAAAAGTAAAAATATAAAGAAAACTTAAAAATGTTGGGGGAAACATAATCGCCCGCTTACGAGAAATGTCCGCCTGTTAGAAGTGTCCGTTCAAGGAAGTTTTACTGTAATATAATTACCTTTTGAGTTTATTTATTGATTTTTTGGCTTATTTTTTATTACTTTATGTTGTTTATTTGTCATGACAAAAACGTACTTTTAGGTTTTTATTTACTTTTAAAGTACTTATGTAAAACCCTTTTGATCATTATTTCACAATCCCTTGGCCAGATATATATTCTACAATTACTGTACACAGTTATTATTCTTAAGTGACCTGGTCTCATAATAATATTTTTTTTCCCATTCTATTCTATACAATACTGGTTCTGTATTATTGGCAATATGTGGGTTTCAGGTATTCATTGATTGGTATCCGTTCCGCAGTTCGTCGCTTCGAGTTGAGTTACAAGTTTTCAACTGTTTATTCGTTTCATTTTTAATATTTTCTTAAAATACAAGTTATCGTGAGCTCTAATATGGAAAAGATAATGTAACTGTGGATAATGATTAGATTTTGGTAATCATTTCATCGATAAATATATGTTTCAACTAACATTTCGAATTATAGATGATGTATGTTTGTTGAAACGTTCATTTCTACATGAAATGACTACCTAAGTATACACATTGGCCATAATTAGATTATCTTTTCCATACTAAATAACTTGTATTTTTGGAAAATATTAAAAGGGAAACGAATGAAAAGTTAAAACTTGTTGTGACTCAACTCGTGGCGACAACCTACGTAATTATTACCACTACGTCTATTTTAAATTTATCGATCATAATATGATGTCTCATTTAATATCACATTATGGTTAATCGGACGATGCTACAGTCGGAGTCCTAAATTATGCTTATCTGTTTCTAATTAGGATAAGGACGTCCCTTCTAAAGGACGGCATTACTAACAATTTTTTCTCAATTTAAAAAATCCTAAGGCCACCTGCTGGTTGAGAACCCGCGATCTTGGCCGTAGTAGGTTGTTATCCTAACCACTGCACCTCAGGTGGCCCCAAAGATTGTTTATTCTGATCCCCCAACTTCCATTCTCTTCATTTACTCTTAACCAAAACTCGGTTTCTTAATCTTCCGGGAGTGACTCCTTGATGGCTTGGTGAATTTCTCAATAGCTTCTAGCCCAATTTCCTCGCTAAGATTGGTCAGCCATCAACTACTTCGGTAACTGACTAGTTTCTAAGTGGCACGTGGTGAAGATATCTGCAACTCTCTGGGACTTGTGTGACCTTTTCGCACCTCTAATGAAAAGATAGGCTCTACAAATTGATATTGACTGAGTTAAATATAAAAGTCCCGATTCGATACATTAAATTATATTATGTATCATTAGACACATAAATCTGAAGACCTTATGACAGGGTGAAAGGTGTCTTTCGTCATAATTTTTGGTTCACGTGGATATCTCAACTCTGAAATGAGTAGCTCTTAGGCCGTGTTCTCGCTGAGGCGATATATCTTAAGGAAAATATTTAATATAATAAATAAAATATTTAATATATAAATATTTAATATATATCTTAAGGAAACGTCGGCACATAATTAAATAAGTAACCACTTATTTAGTGTTTTTATTTGACTGCACCCCCAACTATTTTCTTCCTTATGTCTATCTTCCAGTCAACCATCCCCTCGTTTCTCTTGAAAATATTGCTACAAAGATTCAGAAACAGCCTCTGATTTTCTTAGCTTCCGTTACAAAAACAAGCTCGTGTGAGGAAGATGTTGCAGAGGTTTAATAGGTTCATACTTGTTGTATAGTCATTTAACGTCAATTTATGCTGCGATGGCTAATCGAACAATGCTAAGGGGGAGCTTTAAATTTTGCCTATCTCGATATAATAAGGATAGGGATCTTTAATTACCTGAAATCGTACAGGCTCGGAACCTCCATTTTAAGTCTCTTGCGAAGGACGGCATGCCCATGGATTTTTTACTCTCTTTTAGAAAATCCTAAGGCCACCTGCCGGGCCATGAACCCGCGATCTTAGGCTAAGTTCTTATGCTAACCGCTACACCACAGGTACACCTTATGTACATACTTAAAAAGAGAAGAAAAAGAAAATACTTTGTACACCAATAAAAACAAAACACTTTATTGCCTGTACGTGGCAAAGTGTGGCAAAGTGTGCTTATTAGCTTTCACTAGATTAATGAAGGTAATTACCGAATTATCTTCTCTTCTTTCCGTCTATTGACAGCACGAATTATCGTACGAAACAAATCGCTGAGGAGACCCCAATAAGTTGCACTTCGAGAGATGTGTCACTTGCTATGAACCCTTTTGTCTGTGCGTAACGCATATAGTATATCGCTTACGATATATCGCAATGTGAACGCGGCCTTACGATTGTAAAGTTACGGGAACCCCAGAAACATAATGTCCATTCGATTTCCAGTCAGGTAGAACTCGTCCGGTAGGTTTTTGAATGAATTTTTCGCAATTCTCATTGGTAAAGGGGGGCCAGAAGTTTCAAAATTAACACGTTCAGTTTGGACCAGAACGTTTTATAATTTTATTGAAATTTATTTCAATTGGAGATGACTCAATTCATCTCAACTCCGTTAATATGTAACGAGGAAAGAAATATCCTGAAAAACGAGAGGTTTCGAGTAAGTGATAGTCATTAGATTATCACCGCTGTAATAAACAAAAACATGTATTAACTATATAGATCTTATTACAAAAATGTTGTTATTAGAAAATATAAATTAAAAAATTTGTAATTATGTTTATTTATTGTTCTTTTGATGGTGATTATTTTTAAATATTTTTATTTTGAAGAGAAAAGATTTGTCCTGCCCGGAATTCGAACCCGGGTCGTCTGCATCTCTAGTGCAGTGCTCAAAACCACTGAGCTATCAGGAGTCGTATCCAAGCTAGACAAATCCGGATTTTTCCGGCACTGCACTAGAGATGCAGACGACACGGGTTCGAATCCCGGCCTGGACAACTCTTTTCTCTTAAAATAACAATATTTTAATAATTTATTGAAATCTAGAGAAATTATGGTTGTATATCGGGAGAATTGATATAATTTTAATAGAAATCTCCTGAATATTGAAAAATAAAATACTGACTAGGCAAAATTATTAAAAAAGAGAGGATCGGAAAATAATTTATCAATGATAAGATTATAAATAATCCTTTTTAATAATGATTATTAATAAACAATAACTACTCATACAGATTGCACTTTATACAGGGAGCGGAGTGGCTCAGTGGTAGAGTTGTCGTGGTCCCGGGTTCAAATGTGGCTGTGGCAGATCATTTATTTCATTTGTTAACAACCGGAGTCAAGGAGAATCTCTCCTAGGGTTCACCCAGCCATTAAAAGTACCCTAATTAAGGGAAAAACCTGGTGGTTTAGCTTACTCTAGGACAAATCTTGCACAACTGATGTCCTTGAAACACTGCTGTTTCTACCACATACCGAACACCAGACCCTTAATGGGTTGTAATTCAACAGGTTTTATATATATATATATATACAGGTAACATGAGGGAATAATACAACAGTAAACATATACATTATATTATATAACATATTACAAACATACAATCATTTAAGGACATCATCTGTGACGGTCAAACCACCTAAACAAGGTCCCGTTCGTAAATCTCCTAACTTGCATTATATCAAATATGTTTTTGAAATATTTCATGTTAAGGATATTACCTAATATTAACGATGCTCCATTTTGGTCCTGATTTTCAAACTTACGAAAACTTCCATTTATATTTTTTTCATTCCATGAGTTATATTTGATCTTTATATGAAACATAATAAGTGACCAAGCTGGCTGATCCGCTTTTAATAACATAAACAACATCTAGAATGATATAATAAGTACTTGGATGTGTGACCGCCTGTGATAGGAAACCACGAATCCCGAGATCTAGTCTATTATCTCCTCTATATCACTCCCCTTCTGGAATAAATATGGCCCTTCGTACTGTAAGATACGACACAGATAGGATCGGCAGTAAGATTAACGATTATACCCTACGTAAAGGAATGACGTTGTGTTCTTTGAGGATGTCAAATATTCTACATTCCTATATTAATAAATATAGGTTTTAAAATTATATTATAATTGAAAGTGAAGAACAGGGACAAAATCAGATGCAAAAAGTTTAAAAAAGAAACAGGGCTTAAAGACACACTCTTGCAGATAATAAACAGCAAATGGAAATGGGCTGGACATCTCCTGCGGTGTAATGACAACAGATGGTCAAAAATAGTCACGGAATGGACACCATATGACCGAAAAAGGATGAGTGGCAGACAAATGAAGAGATGGAGAGATCCATTTAGGCTTTCGGCAGGACCCTTCTTGTGGAGAGCTGCTAAGGATAGAGATGTGTGGAAGGAAAAATGGCTGGCCCTTACAAATCCCTCATCCCAGTAGGGCTAGTCTAGTCAGCGAAGTGTTAAAGACTATTACTCCTAAAGGAAGGCTTATACAAGGGAAAAAAATGTGTGTATAAATATTTATATATATATGTAAAGAATTGTTTGTTAATGTTGTTTGTAAATTTATGTTTTATAGTAATTGTATAATTTACGCATAAATAAAGGCTATTCTCATTAATTCATTATTCTTATATATGGGTGATTCTGTTCTAACTAACTTATTTGATTAAAAAAATGTAAATTCTACAATTAATTTTTTTAGGTATTTTAATATATATAGTTACTCTATTTTATTGTAAAAATGAAAATCCGACTGTATTTCGCTACAACTTCAAAATATCGAAAATGATAATAAAATATCCCATAGGGACTGACTTATTCATACACGATACTGAAATTCGGCAGAATATAGTACATTCCTAAGAACAATTATATATGAATTGAGGGAACGGAGTGGCTCAGTGGTAGAGCACTGAGTTGGCATGCCGAAAATTCTGGTTCGAATCCCGCTGCTAGCATGACTTTTATTTAGTCTGCTCGCAGACAGAGATGGATCATATGGGATCTAGGACCCTCCTGGTATTCACCCAGCCTCTAAAAGTGGGTACCCAAAATAAGGGGGGGAATCTGGCGGTTGAGCATGATCTAGGAGAAATAATCTCCCTGCACAATCGTTGTCCTTGAAGCAGTACAGTCTCTACCACATACTGACCCCATGACCCTTCATAGGTTGTAGTGGTACAGTTGTTTGTTTTTTTAATTTATGTGTCGGACATAAAGATTTATGGAATTATTAGTTTGAACATTAATTGCGGGGAAAAAAATGAATTAATACGAGGTAAATTCTAGGAATTGGCGTAACATGATATTGACATTTAAGTGGTAAACTGTATAGGCCAGCGGCCAGGTACTTGAAGGTCGCAATAAATTGAAGAGAGCTGCTTAATTGAAATGTTGTAAGGGCATGTCTGACTAGTGGAAATCCAAGTTTGCTACCGAAAAAACGGATGGGAAAACTTTTGGTGACCAAAAAACCTCGAAATTTTCGGAGTTCTTCAAGTGTTTGGCCTATATCTCCTAATCGGTGCGTTTTCTAAAAAAACATTGGAAACCATTTTTAAAGTAGATTAAATTTTCTACAATTTTAATGCAACCGCAGTTCTGTAGGTGTAACAGACTCTGAGTTACGCCCCTTTGAAAATTGGTCATTTTTCCAAAAAGTACAAATTTTAAGATTTGGCCGACTTTCGTGAGGAACACCGCCCGAAGAAGTGATCCTACGATGAAAGTCAAGTGAAATGGAGTGGTAGTAAATTTAATTAGCTTTAATTTAAGCACTTGACGAGGCCTGTAGTGGTTATAATTCTCTTGTTAATTAAAAAAAAGGAAAATCGGGGAAAGTGTGTGTCAAAAAAGTGACCAATTTTCAAAGAGGCGTAACTCAGAATCTGTTACACCTACAGCCCATAGTCTGTGCTTAAATTAAAGATAATTCTATTTACTACCTTGACTTTTATCGTAGAATCACTCCTTCGGACGGTGATTCTCACGAAAGTCGGCCAAATTGTAAGTTTGGATTTTTTGGAAAAAATTACCAATTTTCAAAGGAGCGTAACTCAGAATCTATTAAAGCTACAGAGCTGCAGTTGAACTTAAATTATAGAAAATTTAATTTACTTTAAAACGGTTACCGATCGTTTTTGTAAAAAAACGCACCGATTAGGAGATAAAGGCCAAAAACTGAATTAACTCTGAAAATTTCGAGGTTTTTTGGTCAAAGTTTTCCCATCCGTTATTCGGGAGCACACTTGGATTTCCAGTAGTCAGACATGCCCTTAAAACATATCAAAAATTCAGCTCTCTTCAATTTATTGCAACCTAATCCCCTTGATACCACTACGAGGATCTTATTGATACAACAAATTTATTAATAGATTGTTTTTGGATGACCAGTGAGAGAGAACAGTACAATGCAGTATTAACAAACACAATAATGGGATCACCCCTGTACCCTTGAGTATATAAAAGAAAACAGATACCAAGATCAGCTAATGGAATTGATCTGTACGAACGTTGGGAGAGAGCATAAGTGGGACGGATATGTGTAAGATCCCGTAGAGTTACAGGAGCAAACTAGTAATTAAAGTTGTAGAAGAGTGTACGCTACAACATTACAACAACTCATAGTAATAATAATATTAGCTGTAGTTGCCTCAATAATACAAAGCTATAATTATTGTAAGCCGTTCAAGTGGTTGGTGATCCATAGAGTTCAGGATAACTCAACCGAACTGAGTTAGGCCAAGGCTGTATTGAGCATTATCGTATTATCGTATTGTAGTGAAGATTAACAATAGCCTAATTAAAATATAGATATTAACTACAAAATCATTAATATTAAAATTTTAAAAAGGTAATTTAAATTTAAAGTTTTTAAAGGTAAACGCAAGCGAATGAGAAAATGCTGCTGCTACCATACGGAATCGTGTCATTATCGTAGTTTTTACTTCAATACTTTTGCCCTGTAATATAAGCATTAACTCCTTTTCAAGCCAATGCCTGACTAACCCCCGAAGTCAATAAGAAAATAGAACGGTTCGGCTTCCCAAAGCACAAGAAACCCATTTCGGAGAAAATTCGATTTAACCACTTATTCGCCGAGACTGTAGATATAATCCTGTTAGAGAAGGCCCAAAAATGAGAAGACGTACCAAGGATAAAATAAAGTCCTTCATAAATTTTTATTAGGATTCAAAGCTGATGGTCTAAATCTGGAAATCTTTATAACTTCGAAAATTGGGTTTTTAACTGTGGTTGCTAATTTCATAATTAATAATCTTTTAGTTATAATTAAATCAGTCCCAAAGATTGTTGTTTCGAGTTGAGTCGTAACAAGTTTTAACTTTTCATTCGTAAAGCAAAAATACAAATAATTGTAAGCTCTAGTATGGAAATAAAATAGTGTGAACTGAACTGAACGTTTCAATATATATATATATATATATATATATATATATATATATATATATATATATATATATATATATATATATATATATATATATATATATCACTGAGTTGCCATGCCGGAAATCCTGGTTCAAATCCCGCAGCAGGCCAAGACTTTTATTTAGTCTGTTTGCGGCGGGAGATGCATCGTATAGGATCTAGGACACTCCTAGATCTCTCCTCTATAGGTAGAACCCTCCTCTATACAGTATTATAAAAATAGGGTACACAAATTAGAGGAGAAAAATCTGGCGGTTGAGCGTGATCTAGGACAAGTCACCTCCTTGCAGAACCGTTGTCCATGAAACAGTACAGTCCCTACCATGTACTGAACCCCAGACCCGTTAACGGGTTGAAGTGGTACAGGTTTTTTTGTATATATATATCACCACTACTTCAAAATGTTAGTTCATTTTGATGAAATGATAACCGGAATATACACATTTCCCAATAACTACACTGTTTATTCCATACTAAAGCTCAGTATTATCACTATTTTTCGAGACTATCGAAAAGGATACGAATGAAAAGTTAAACTTGTAGCTCAATTCGAAGCGACAACCTGCGGAACGGATACCTAAATAAATAACTTTTTTGCCGTCAATATTCTCTGAGGTATAAGACTTGATGTTGGTAACTGAAAATTACACGTCAGTATTACACCGTAGTTCTCTTTAGCCTAACCAACGATACGGTATGGCACACCAACACTTGATAAACATTACGTACATTAACATAAGCTACATTAACATGCTCATTGGGCATTCAAAAGACAGATACCGTACCCTTCACCTCGACGGTACGAGATAGCAGAGGTCAGTCCACCGACCAAGACCTCAATGACTTCCTTCTTGGCACCTTTCCGACTCTATAATACACAAGTAGTCTACGTGTACTGATTGATCCGTCCTTAAGCTCCCTGTCGGTAATAATTGATATTTTATACTTCGCTATTATAATAAGTATTTTTGTTTTATGAAACAATAAAATTGAACCATTTTAGTATGCTTTCATTTGCTTCACTGATGTGTATGTAACGGAATTTTTGAACTCGATTTTCGGCCAGTTCAAAACATCGAATTAAATTGAAACTTTGCGCACTTCTAAAGAACAGTATAATAATTTTGATACTAATGTTAATTTGATTTTAGAACACTCTTTTAGCCACTGATTTCTAGTTTTTAGGATTAGGCTCTAAAATGACATGAGGATAAACCTTGCATGGACTAACCATGTCCATTGGCTGATCATGATGATCACCATCATCATCATGAATTGTGAAATCATGTCCTGACTTCATAATTCTTGTTCTACACTACATAGAAAAAAACATTTACATGTAGGGTCTCGAGTTCAGTACTTGATAGATACTGTACTTTTTCCAAGGACAACAGTTCTTTAGGGAGGTGATTTGTCCGAGATAATGCCCAACCAACATATTTCCAAAATTAAGGGTAACCAATTTATAGAGGCTGGGTGAACCTCAGTAGGATCTGCAGGCCCTACAGGGGCCATTTGTGGCAAATAATAGGCAAAATAACTACGTATTTGCTAATTAATAAGTAATTAATGACACATTTACTAATGATTAAGCTTTATTTTTAATTGTAATTTATTTATTAATGTTAAAGTAATTCTTTGTTTATTTTAAAATTATTCTTTATTTATTATTATTTATTTAATTAAAATTAAAATGCAGTAAGTCAGGCTCAACCAGAATTGAAAAATGAGAAGTCCTGGAGTGATGCTCTATGTTGGTTTTTAACTGCTGAGGTGAGATGTGTTTCTTCTACATTTATGTAATTGTCATTTATTTTCCTTATGATTGAATTGGTTAAGAGGGGGGCATTGACTTGTTTTTAGAGATTATACTTGGTTTTTATAAATATCCTCCTGATAAAATTATGTATATTTTTTATGTTTCTACATAGTTTAGTTATAATAATATTGTGTAAGTATTGTCAAAATCCGTATTAACGTAAGGTAAGGAAGGGTGTTTAAATAAATAAATAAAATATTTCTACATTGTTTTTTAATTTCTATAAATTTATTCTGTTATCAGGAAGTGGAATCGCTCAGTATGTGCTGACTTGCTGTTTACTGTCAGATTGGCCTCCCTATAAAACCACTTGCTTAGAAAAAGTACGGCCTCATGCGTTAAACCCAAGCAGATCCTTCATGGGTTTGGCAGTACAGGTTTGTTTAACAGAAGAAATATATATTTTGTATTTTCTAATCCCTAATATTGGTCAAATTAATTTTTCTGATACATTTATTTACCATTATTATTGATATTTACTGGTGTATTGCTTATTAGAGGGTATGAGAAACATATAACAAGTGAGTTTTATACTCAAAGATTATGAATATTTTTTATCATTATTTATTAGAAGCATTTTAACACATAAATATATTTATTTTTTCGAATAACTCGGCTAAAAATATATACACTTAGTAGTGAAAATCATCCAAAAAAACAAACAAACATTGTTTTGAAACTAATTATAAATTTAGCTATTATTTTTTAAAGTGGTACAAGTTTATATGTATCTAAAAAATAACTTTATCCTTTTAAATAATTTTAATGACTACTATTAGATTCATAATAATATTCAAAAGGTGTATAGTGTTAAAAACACAACGCATGCCCATATTTTTTAATTAATTCAAGTGCAAACCCTTAAATATCTCAATAGACTTATACAATTTTTAAAAATGTCACCTCATTTAATGTTTAAATTTTTATTATGTTGAATTTTCAAGACATAAATTGAACTAAATAAACTGAAACTTATAAATATAAATTGATCCGTTGGAAAAAATATTTATATAAAGTTTTGTATTCAAATATCTTTATGAAACTGTTGCTTGATTATTAATATATTTTATGTTGTTTTTTTTAGGGAGGAGAAATTAAAATTTTTTATGTGGAAGAAAATGGTCCGGGTAGAGGTCAATAAATTTCTCTTAGATGTGGAGAAATGTTTATTTATAAGCTAACAAAAGGTTTCATGTTTAATATTAACCAAAAGATATAATGTTAATAAAATATTGTTTCTCACCATAGGCGTGGTTTAACTCATTACTACTTGGAGATTATTAATGATGAGGGATAGTTCAAGGCCACCATCAACATCATGTCACATATGTTAGAGTTTGCCAAACATGGACGCAGATGTATTGCTTTCTGCTATGATGAAACCTGTTGTCTTCTTCAACTAAGACAAATTGAGTTCTGGTTTTAATAGCAAAGTGATCTCCAATAGTTTATTATTTATTAAATATCCCTTTGATATTGAAAAGTTAACATTTATTAGATCTTTGCTAACCTACTTCAGTGTTAGACAATGTTAGAAAGAAAAAACTGTTAAAGATATATAAAGTTTGTTGTAGCAACAGATTAAAAAAGCTTACTTATTCGTGGTTATGAAATAAAATTAAACCAAATTGTTCTACATATATATTAAATTTATCTAAACCTTAGTGAGTGATTCAGAAAATCAAAACACAACGCTAGGTCACACCGACATTATTTATTTTCAATTTATGAACTATTATTCTAACATATGATTTTAGTTTATTTATTCTTTCTAAACATATAAAAACACATCAACCACATATTATTCATTACTGGAAAACTTACTTCTATCTAAATATACTTCTCCATTTAATGATTTAAAATATCAAGATAATTTAAATAATACTCATATACTATCTTGATCAATATATATAAAAATAAAAATAAAACATTTTTCAGAACATGATTTACCACTTAAGGAATAACTTAGTAAATATAAAAACATATACAATACAATTATTTTTTTTAGGCAGGTACAAAATTTCTTATGACTAATATATATAAAATTTATCTATAAACTATATATTTTTAAGTATAGTTTTTGACAATATTTCAAATTATCAAAAACATTGCTAAATTATTGTTTTATTATTTGGCTGAACCTCAAGATGTTTAAAACCTATAGAAAATATACATATATTTTTTCGTGTAGGGTTCATTCTTTTCATTGGTTTTTAACAAACATTTTGCCTTACGATTCTACAAAACCTTTATTCTAAAAACATATATTGTCTTCTTAATATGTTAAATTGACAAATTTAACATATATAATTAAACTTTTATGAAATCAATCTATTATTGCTCCTCTATTTGTAGATTGGACATTGGTAATTACTTACACTTCTTTTTTAAAAATATCTTATTTGGTATAAGAGAATCTTAAATATATTTTGATAGTGAGAATTTCTGCTGTTCGCAATGTTTAGAGTACTCCTCTGTGGCATATATCGATATTTTATCTCATTGACCAATATTTTAAAATAAAGAATTCAATGTTCACTAAGAAGTTTAGTAAGAGTTGACCTCACTTAGTAATTTCTTGTTCTGTGAGTTTTATGTGTCACATGGCAAAATAAAATTCTAGAAATAGAAATAGTTTCACAAAGAAAGTAAATCTGTCCACTAAAGTATTATTCTACACTGATGTTGAATTGAAAAATAACAGTGAAGAGTAATTATTCAAACATTACAGCTGAATTAAGTTATCAATCATTACATTTTAAAACATTGCATAATGCAAAAGTAAACAAATTTTATTTGGTTAGTATTTAATTTTTTGAATTATATTTTAATATACAATCATTAATGTTTTCATTTGATTGTACAATCTACCAATCATTGAATTAATCTAGTTCCTTTGGTAGTAACATTCATAAATGTTTAAAAAATAAATTATAAACTTATCACTAAAGTCCTAATGTTTAATGTTTTATTTATCAATCAGATTGCTGGAAATTGATGATTTCGGAGGTACGCAGCAGAGAGGATTTCCTATTGGATGTTCTTCAGATGGGCAGTAAGGGGCTTCATCAGTATTTACACAAAACAATCCCTCAGTCCTGAAATTATCAGATATTTGAGTGCTTTTTACTGTAATGTATTAATTATGTTTATATATTTATTGAATAGCATTGAATAATTATTGTTGACGATATAGTTATTATGAAAGATGGAATATCGAAAGTAGTAGTAAAATGATATATTTAAATAATATTATTTATATTTTTATACACCTGGATTTTATATTAACAAATGGTTTACATGCTAGTGAGAATATAATAAATATTTATACTATTTATATAATTATATGCTCCTACTATTTCATCATCGTAGTGACACAAAAACATATCTATAAAATTTACGTCTTTGAGTTAAGTATGGTATGTAACACAATTTTACATTTTCTATTTTGGGGTCACAAGACCTTATGTCTGTATTGCCTGGATATAAGTTTTCTGTTTTCAATATGTTTTTTTTCCCCTCATCAATCGTTATTTTGTTCATTTCTTTATATAATATGAATTTTGATTAGTCTGATACATTTCTGTGTCACTAAAGCAACAATTTGAGATCCATTTTTATTAGGAAATTTATTTTCTTATGGGGGCACCTTAGGGTTAGATCTTGAGATATCATTAGGTTTAAGTATTGCCTGTTTTAGGCACAGCAGATTATGGAATGCAAGTGATTCCCATTTATACAGAATGTGCTCAATATATTCTTTACTATTGACTTGGGTAAAAAAAAAGAAAAAAGAAATAAGTGATTTTAAATATGTAATGTATATTAGAGTTAGTTAGTTGGTACTGCTTATAATTTTTTAATTTATATATATTTATTGTATCCGTGCTAGAATGATTCACATTTCATCATGTACCAAAATATAAAAGATTATTTTAATTTATTTGGTACAAAATGAAATTAGAATTAGCAAACAAATTTAGTTCTTTAAATGTGGATTTGCATTGAGCAATCTTACGTTATAATTCCTATTTTTTTAAAACTCCGTTCTCTTACCAATCAGGTGTTTGATGGCCGAGGGGGACTGGGAGACCTCTACGATCCCAGGAAGGTCTGATTGACCCGGTCAGACATCTTCTCAGGCAAGGAGAGCCTATCCTAGCTCTTGCTCCGTCTAAACTCTCTGCTAACCAGCAGACACTCCTGATGTGAGAACAGAGAGCTTCGTCTAAAAAAAAAAATGGTACAACTTCAAATATGTTATGTAAAGTAAAGTAATTGTTTACTATTAATATTAATTATATGATAATATTTATTATAATTTTGTGTTTGTGCTGTAACATTAGTTGATTTTTAACTAATACTATTCACCTACAGTGAATTTACATATAGTGAATATGACTTCATTGTATTATTTGACAGTCTACTTCTAACAAACATCTAATATATTAAAGATGTATGATGAGCCACTTATTTAAAAAAAATAATATAAATGATTCGGTGTAATTCAATCATCAATAATTAAAAAAACATAAAAAAATTAAATTCGGTGTGAAACTGACTTGTAGCATTAGCACAATAAGGTTGTGTCCTTGCACCGTTAAGGCAAAAATCAACATGTCCACTCCTTCTGGCATCGCCAAATGTGGAACTAGCGTGGATTACTTGCACCACCTTGGCATCCCCGGGATCCAGACGGCCTTGAAGCTGGCTACGGATCAAAGGTCTAGCTGGGTCTATTCCTGTTAAAATAAATTGTACATACAACACATAAATTAACTTATCACTTATAACGTTTTGTTGTAATACAACGTAAATTGAAATAAATATTTTGGTCTAAAAACAACTAATATTTTTTTTAAATATTAAAATATGTACAGAATTGCATAAACTAAACATGTAGTTTAATCATCCTTACAAACACTATTTTATAATTAAATAAAAATATATTATAATTAAAATTTAAAGTTTTACTAAAAAAATATATAGGTAGTAAGTAGATTTAAAAAAAAAAATGAGGTGATTTTTCTGAATCCGTCTTCAACAATCATTTTTTTTCTCCAATTAAGTACCCACTTTATGGAGTAAGTGTGAGCTCCAGGGTCACCAGATCCCAGAGGTTCAATCCATGGCTGTGAACAGATTAACTTATTTATTTGCCTCAGCCAGATATGAACCCAGAACTTTCGGCATAGCGCTCTAAAATCTGAGCTACCTCCTCCTGAAAATAAATTACAAAAATATACGTCTAAGCTGACTTGGTGAGAAAACAGTAATTATACTCCAATGATTGCCCAAGACAAATTTTTTTTCCTAAACAGCTAGATAAAGATTTGGGCCAAGATATGGGATAAGAGTCAGAAAGAATATGATTCTTGGAAAATAGTTACAAATCTGTTAAAAATTTAAAGTATATTAAAAATTGGTATAGATTTGTGTAGGGAACGGTGAACGGTTTCTATGCCTTCAGCAAATCTTCATCAATGGGGTCAAATCCAGCTGTGACAGATAAATTATATAATCTGTTGACCTCTTAATCAGCCTCGGTAAAGATTACCCACTGATTGAGGGAAAAACCTGGCAGTTAAATGTGATCTCGGACAAATCACATCCCTGCACAATCGATGTCCTAAAAAAAGTAAATTTTCTAACATGTACTTAACCAGGATACTAGCAAGATACTTAATGGGTTGTAGTGGTACATATTTTCAGCTTGAGGTATCTTCCTAGTAAGATTGTACTGTAATATGTTTTTACTTGACTAAGCCTTAGCACATAAATAATTTATGTCACCTATAAATTATAATGTATTTATTATAATGAACTTTCAGTTACCAATGATTCGGTGCATTCTGAAGAAGAGGTAGTTCGAAGCGATCCCACAGATGTGAGCACCGAGACTGTGCCCTACGCAGGTAGTCCTCGAAGGTTCAACTCCTGCATCTCTGAGGAATGTCAGGAAGGCAGCAACACAGCGTGATACGGGTTTCATATTGTGAACCGCTGCTGCATAGCAAGGGACCCTGGAAAGGGGACTCCAATCCACGGTGTACACATTGAATGATCCGTTCCTCAAGTAGGCTGAAAATTTAAACATATTCAAAAGAAAAATAATGCTCATATTCAGTTTAGTTTACTGTTGTTTTGTAACTAAATATGCGTATGTAATTCCAAAAGAAACTATGGAAGGGTTACTTCACTGATTGAATCAGCAGAAAAAAAATGCATAAAAAAATCCCATCTAAATGATGAAGTGACACTTTCTGTACCTCTCTCCCTTGATTATGAAAAGAAACAGAAATATAAATAGATATTATTTATTCACCTTTCACAATGACTTAATCTATTTTTTAGGTTTTTATTTTCATGTTATTTATAGATATTTATTTAGATATAATTAAGATATTTTACGAGGTGATTTTATAAGAAAACGAGTATTGCTCAATTAAGTTTTTCAATAGTTTTAATTTTTCAAATCCAGTATTTGTATTTTATATAATATATTGCGATTTTATTGCAATTTATTTTTTTTAATATGCATGAATAATTTCCTTTCCTAATACTGGCTCTTCTTATTTCTTAATATAAACTTTTTCCTAACTATTAATGCATTAGTAACTATTTATTACTATTAATACAATTCCTAATATTAATAACTGTGATATTGCGATAATGTAAGAAACAAGGCCAAAATTAAAAGATTATTAGTAGAAATATTTCAAACTTTTGAATTGAAGACCAACTAATATTATTTTTATTTATTTTCCAGTATTTTTAAAATTGTTATCTAGTAATAATTTATGAGGTGTTCATAAAATATTTATGTCATTGCATTATGTTTATCATATTGCATTTTATTATTGCAGTATGTTTATCATATATCTTTTTGGTCTGGGCCAAGATCAAATAGAGATTACTTAAATAGAGATTACTACTTACAGTATCTTGTTTTTATTATTTTATTCTTTATAATATTTTTTCCTATTCCAATTATTTCATTTTTATATGTGTTTATATCTTGTCTATCCAGGCCTGAAGACCTCCAATGTGTGTCCAGAAAAAAATGTATTAATGTAGAAATGTAGGTTTCTAATCAATAGTTTATCTAACTCTATTTAAGTAATTCTTTCTTCGACCTCTACCCAGGCCATCTTTTTCTCCCTATTATGAGGAGGAAAATACATCAGGTATATGTAGTGCTTCATAATTATGCCTAGATTTTATAATATTATCACCGAAATAATATTAAGATGGAACTTTCATAAAAATAAGGAATTAAATAACTATTTATTTTTTTATATTCCTAGGATTCATAATTAAGTAAATAATCAGGCCATTTTGTTTTTTATAGAGGAAAGGAGGCTGGTGAGTTGGACATGGCTACTAGAAGTTTAAAGGAACTCATTACTTCAGCTGTTTTGATTGACTACTAGAACTATCTTAAGCTTCTACAGTGTTAATGAAAACTCATATCACTATTTATTTATGTTATGTTTTTATGTAACATTGTAATCAATGTTAGCTCAAATTTTTACTTATCTAATCAAAATTGTATCTAATTAAACCATTTTTATTTATATTATGCTAACTATTATAATAATTTTTATTTAATTTATACATTTATACAGGGTTAATAACTTGTAAATGTTATTGTTAATTTATTAAAAATGATAAAGATTATTAAAATATATTAACTTAATGTTGATATATTATAATATTCTTATCCTCGATGCTAGCAATGGCATAAGAGGAAGTCAAAGAAGAAGAGAACTTAATGTGGACAAAATTCTACTTGACAACTTATTATAAATATAATGCATAATAAGCTTATAAAATATTAAACATGTAAAATATTATGTGAAAAACTATTCTATTAAATCTTAGATGAATATTTTGTTTAATTGCTTTCATAACATAAAGTCGAATTTTGCCTAGAGATAGTTAACTGTGCTGAGGGAAGCGGAATCATGCTATTTTCATAGTTTTTGGCATGGAACGGAGTTATAAAATAAGGAATAACTCGATTTCATGCCAAGGCCTGACTTAGCCACTTATCCACTACATGAATAACATGATTCCCCTTCCCTAAGTACAAGAAACTCATTTTGAATACCTTTTGATTTAATAACTTTAGTCACTGGAGCTGCATAAATAACAGCTGAGCATAATAGAAATCCTATAGATCAAATTGTATATAAATATAATAAAATATACATATATCTAATTGATTTTTTAAATTATTTAATTAAATTTAATAATTATATTGTTACATTGGAAACCAGATAACTGAGATGTTTTGGTAAGTGTAAAATAACTACAAAATATTAATTTAAATGATGAAATGGCATAAACTAACTTCAATACTTTTGAATAAAATGCAAAATTCTGTAATAAAACATGAGTTGTTAACTTACCATCCCTAAGTACACCCATCGGTAACTCATCGGATATTCCAGCATAACCATGAACTAAGACAACTGTATCCTTGGTTGGTTCGTGTTGACTCTCCCTCACCCAGCTAAGAGCGTTTCCCTTTACTTCTTCTTCGACATTCCTGAACCAGAAAGTATAAATATATCTTTAATCAACAGATTATCAAATAATCAACACAACCTATTGTTAAAACTGATAAATAATAAAAACAGCACCAAGGTTCCAGCTAAATGATAAAGTGAAACTTTCACTATTTCTCTCCCTAAATAAACGTTGAAAGAAACAAAAATAAAAAATGTAATTATAATTTATTCTCTTATCCATTCACAAGGACTTTTACATTTTACTTGTATTTATTTTTTTAATAAGGTAAATTTTTATAAAATGAGTCTAGTGTACTGTATTAAAATTATTTTGAAATGACAACAAATGTTTTGGTCGTTAGCAATTATACAAAAATATTTAGGGCTAAAATACTAGCATCTTTTGTAGAATTAGAGCCCAATAACAATTTTTATAAATTGCAATTTATAATAAACAATATTAAAAAAATATGGTTCCTGTAGTAATTAATTACTCTTTATTACAGCCCATATTGTGGGACTGCATCAGGATTTAAATTATATTAAATTATATGGTATCATGAAAATGATAAGATAATAAAGCTATGATGAAGGCCTGCAATGTTTATCAAAATGTAAGTAATGAATTAATAATTATCTACTATTAGATTTGGTGTTTGACTGCTGCCCTGAAACATTTCCTTCTTGAAATCCAACACGATCAGCGATACAGTTATATACTATATAATTAATACAGTTGTAACTGCATTATCCTTTTATCTGTTTCCACCATTAAAATTCCAAACCTATTCTCAATCAGCATATTAATATTTTCTAGCATATTCCACTTCAGTATTAAGCAATATACTCTTTACATGATCATCACCCCTCTGAAATTCAGTTCTCCTCCCATATTTAATAGAATCACTTTTCTCCCTATTATTTATCACATTTTATAATAGAAATATCACACTGATTTAACATTATTCTAAACACAATAACCCCCAAATACTGAATTCTATTTTATCAATTAAGACACATCAGAATAAATGAAAATTTTATAATTAATAACTCTTGATAATGTATAAAAACATGGAGAATATTATCTTAGCAAACAATTTACAAAAAACTATTTTGAATTGTTTTCTTAAGTAATAATTGTTCATTAGATCCTAAAAACAAACCATCTAGTAAGCTGAAGTTAGACATTTTCAATATCTATATCATTTATTTAAATACAAAATACATTCCAAATCTTTCCTGTGTGAAATAAGAATCAGAACTGCTCTAATAAACTTTTATTGTGTTTTTCTAAAAAAATAACCTAAATTTATGCATTAAATGGATAATTGTTATTCAAATAAAACAGAAGTTTAAAAATTTGGAGGTGTTTATTATTAATACCATTTCATTAGAATGCAAATGGAAAAAACCACAAGCAGAGTCTTATGTTTAAAATCTGGTGTAAAATACAAACACTTATCAGTGTTTTGGGGACCCAAAACTTTTGGGTTGAACGTCTTGGGGTGGAGGTGTGGTCCCGGATTATGAGCCTTTTTGAGCGATTATTCGTTGGGATGTATTGCACTTCTGTTTTGAGATGTGATTGAACTTACTTTTTATTGTGTCTTGATAATGCCTGAATAGGCGAAACGTCGACTGATAAGTGTTTGTATTTTACACCAGATTTGAAACATAAGGCTCTGCTTGTGGTTTTTTCCATTTGCATTCTAATAAAATTTAATGTTTCGTTTTGAGTTTTGGCTCTATTTTATTGATTAATACCATTTCCCTTAAAAAATCCAGGATCCCTTCAGGTTAAAAAAATATATTATTGTAAACAAAACTAAAGATTTTTTTCCACAATTTATAAGATTAAAACTAATTTACACATCTTAATTCATTAAGAATCTCAATTCATATTTGTATTGAATTTTTTTAAATGATTCTAAAAGGCAGAATCAAGTAAGAGGATAAGAATGACTACATGAATGGTTTAAAACTGTTTTTATTAAATTTTAAACGTTTATAGACAATATAAGAAGTAACTATAGTGAACTTATAAGAATGAAATAAAAGTTGAAAAAGCCTTGATTTTTCTGTAATATATTTTTAATTTCACTTCACATAAGTTATAATAACTGTTTAGCGTAGGATTTTACTAGTCAAATAGTTTAAAAATAATCAAAAGTAATTATTTGGAATCTATAAATATATTTTATTAATTCTAGACTATTTGAGGTAATAGTTCTAATATACATCGAAAGATGGCAGCACTAACCGAGAACTTAAAAATTCTGAGTAAATAGTTTACGTATCGGTCAAAAGATGGCAGCACTATGCAGAGACACGGGCTATTCCGAAGTCGAAATTTTATTTTGTATTAGGAGAGTAGGAAGTCACAGGAGCTCACTTTTCCGATAACCCCCTCGATCGTGTATAGTGCTGCCATCTTGGTTTCGTTACTAGAACTATTATTTCAGCTTTCCCGAGAGGTGCTGCTCTCTGTGATTAGGTACCAAAACTACTTGCTCAACTGTATGGAACTGATTTCTAATGTCAAGGAGGTGCTGCTCTCTCTGATCTAATACCGGAACTATTTACTCAATTACATCTAAAAGTTCGGATATATCTTTTCAAGGAGGTGCTGCACTCTATGACTAGGTACTAGAACTTTTTACTGTATTTCTAACAGAAATACATATATTTTTCTCTCTTTATCGTGCAATTATTAACTTTCAGTGAATTTCATTACAGTAAACCAATATAATAATTATTCTACTCCTTTCGTAAGAAAAAAACAAAACATCAAAGGTATTAAACATATTAAATTAGACTAGATTATGTTTTTAAAAAAGTATCAGAGCTATTCCAATGCACAGTTTTCTAGTTGTTCCTAAAATAAATAATCTAACTTTATGCGGTAAATGAATAAATGTTATTAAAATAATTTAGATGTTATAAAAAATTTATTATTAACACAATTTCTACCCAAAAATTCTTTCAAACATCCCAGTGTCCCTTCAGGTTGTAATATAGGATTTTAAACAAATCTCATGTTTCCATAATTTCTATGATTTAAACTAATTTACATATGTTGGCTCTTTAGGAATCTAAATTCATACTTCTATTGAATTTTTGATGCCATTCTGAAAGGTAAGATCAAGTCTTAGGGACAAGAATGACTGAATGAATGGTTATAAATGTTTTTACTCAATATTAAACGTTCATTATTAGTTTTATTGTTTAATGTAGCTGTAGTAATGTACATTTAACTTTGTTTTGTTTTAGGGTTTTAGTTTATTTACTTCTTTTAGCTACAATCAAGATGTATAAGTTTATTTCAATTTTGATTTATTTCTTTGTTCCTGATTGAATCAAATTATAATTTATTGTTTAAAACTGAATTATGAAGAACAAAACTTTAATGCTGGTTAGTTCTAAAAGCATATTTTAAAATAAAAAGTTTTTTCATTAATTTTTGTGCATTTTATTATTATTTCTGTTAATCTTTGATTTTTCAATGTTCCTTTTTTAAGTTAAAACTAAAACTAAACTTTTTTGTAAGCAATGACTCATACTGTTTTGTCCACAACCTTTAATTAATACCTAACACCTTTTAATAATCTTACAATATATACTTTCTTACCATAATTTATGTAAGGAAGAAAATAGTTGGGGGTGCAGTCAAATAAAAACACTAAATAAGTGGTTACTTATTTAATTATGTGCCGACGTTTCGACCCACTTTGTGGGTCATCTTCAGGGCTGTAGGAGGCTGGAGCAAGACTAGAAGCGGTCTAACTGTCGGCACATAATTAAATAATATAATTAAGTAACCACTTATTTAGTGTTTTTATTTGACTGCACCCCCAACTATTTTCTTCCTTACGTCTATCTTCCAGTCAACCATCCCCTCGCTTCTCATAATTTATTTTAAATGTATTTTAATCCAAAGTTTTTAAGTTAGTAACTTCTAAATTAAAAAAAAAAATGATACATC
Source organism: Troilus luridus (assembly GCA_964056705.1). NCBI lineage: Eukaryota > Metazoa > Arthropoda > Insecta > Hemiptera > Pentatomidae > Troilus > Troilus luridus. Next base: position 42,784,863 of record OZ057417.1, on the reverse strand, counting down.
AGGTCAAAAGGAGTGCCGAATAATGATATTGTACTTAAGAATGTAATACATCCAAAAACTGGTAGTAATTGAAGCCTTAGTAGTAGGTAATTGTTCATATGTTTATCAGCAGTACTTATAATAAATACTAAACTATAATAATAAATTATACAATATAAATTAAAAGTTATAACTAATATAACTATTAATCAGCATTCATTTGTAAATATGTAAATAAAGGAACAGTAACCCACCCTCATTTTACTTTGTTACTTACAGACATATAAGTACAGAGGAGCGTCCATTATCCGGATGTAGATTATCCGAATGTCATTAATCCAAACGTTCAATTAACGGAACTTTTTTTTTTCAAATGTAATTTTAATTAACTTGATCAGATCATCCAGTTACTTATTTGTATTGTTAAAATTATTGTTATACTAAATAAAATTTTACTAAAAATAAAATTATTTTAAAATGATTTTTTCCATGATTGTCAATAAGGGGGGGGGCCCTAATCATTTCTCGGAAACTGCAAACAATAAGTATTTGTTTAATAAGAAATGTAAACCTAATTACGTAATTTCATTTGTTTCTCTGAATCCCTTCCTATTCATTTGGTTGGTAACAGGTTGCACATCTTTAGTTTTAAATCATTCATTGTGGGGTGTACATCGCTTTTGTGATCACTTTTGGTTTTAAAATTGCAGCATGTCAACAAACAGTAAACGAGTGGTTCTTTCATTAAAAGACAAATTGGAATTTAAATTATATTTTAGTGAATTTTGATTATCCGAATTTTTTATTATCCAAACCACCCCTGACGACATTAGTTCGGATAATCAACGCTCCACTGTACTTTTACTTGCCTAAATGGGATATTAGTAGTCAATAATTTCTTATTAAACAAATACACCTACTAACTTTTCAGCAGCTATATCTGTTATATCGCTGTTAACATGCAAAAATTAGAAAAATCAACAAAATAAGAGGTCTATATTTCATGAAACTCCATTTATAGATTTCAACTTACATATTTCAGTTAAATTAGGTTTTAAAAACAAACCAAAACACTTTTGTCTACTAAATTTCAACTGCAATAGCTCTGTTAGACTGGATAATTCTCACTGTAACTCTATTGTAAATTTCAATTTGTAGATTACATTCTAAGCACTAACATACAACATTATTTATAGCAAACAAATAGATTTTTATACTTTGTCAGCTCCCATAGTTCTGTCTTAAGATCAGTAAAAAATTTGGATACTCATAAAATAAAAATCACTAAGGAATATATTTTTTATAGACATAGACTACCTGATTATCGTTAATGTCTTAATGTTTTTACACCTATTTATATACCTATAATTAGAGATAAATCTGAAAGTTATAATGGAGTTTAACGTCACACGAACATTATTTGTGATTATCGGAATATTTATCTGATACACCAACAGAGATTTTGTTTATGGAGAAGTATTGAATACTAATTTTTCACTGTACTTAACAAGTTGAAATTCATAATTCATAATAGAGTATGATGTCTTAGTTTCCTTTCATCCGTAGATTTTTCAAAACTAGAAACGGTTTTTAGTTTAACTAATAGTGAGATGAACACTTATATATTAAATATTATAATGAAGTATATAAATAGTCTGGGGGTGCAGTCATAAATAACACTAAATAATGTAAACTTATTTATTATAAGTGCCGACGTTTCGGCCTACAATGTAGGCCATCTTCAGGACTAAGAAGGAAAAACAGAAAAATAACTGTCGCCACTTATAATAAATAAGTTTACCTTTTTTAGTGTTAATTACGACTGCACCCCCAGACTAATTGTATCCTTCATTACGATCTTCCAGTCAACCATTTTCCTCTTTATCATTAAATATTGTAATATAAATATATTATATTTTAATGTCTTAAAATATTTTTTACACCAATTTATATTTCTATTTATATATGAATCAGATTTATATAACTTCAACGGTCTTGATTGTTACTAGTACTATTGTTGGATTGACTAAATCTAAACTAACCAAGAATTGAAATATGTTATTAACATAAGTTATTTATAATATTTAATATAGATATAGCACAATATAATTGAATTTGAATGGCCAATGCTCGACGTACCCTCGTGGATAAAAGTAATACTTGACGTCAGGATCCGGACATGGATCACGGTTCTCTCCTCTCCTCCAGATGCAGTCTTCTCTCTTCATCCCGGCGGTACCATTCCCCAGGGTAAGTGCCTCCATGATCCCATCTCCATAGATACCTTTATAACAAAAACAAATAATAATAATTATTACATAATATGATGTTTTACTAAATGTAGAATGCCAAAGAAACGTTGTATTCTGAAAAATTTTATAGTAATTTCAGAATGGTCTATCCTCTCCAAATCTTAAATATAATCATTAATAAAATAAATCAGTACCACTGCAACCCATGAGGGTCTTGGGATTAGTACATGGTAGAGACTGTACAGTTTCTAGGACGACAGTGGTGCAGGCAAGTAATTTAGTAATTTGTCTGTGATCAAGCTGTTGAGCGCAGGCTTTTTCTAAAATAAGGACTTTATAAAGGCTGGGTATTTTTTAACCTTATTATTATTTAAGATTATGTTAATTTATTTATGCATAATAATATAATTACTTTGAATTTCAGTACCTTTGTTAGGTTTATTGAATAATTGCTTAATATATTTTAAACTAAATTTGTTTGTATTAAGCAAGGTACCTCAGTATGTAGAAGAATATGTTGCTGTGTTGAAGATCCTGGGTTCGAATCTATGAACAAGTTCGACTAGCCTGTGGGATCTACATATCTATGAATTCTAGTCTTTCGGTACCTCTAGGGCTCTCCTAGGCTTTATCAAGTGTTTACTGTTAATTGGGGGAAAACATGGTGGTTGTGTGTGATCTTGGTCAAATCACTTTATTTAACATGCACTGAAACCAAGATTCTTTGTGGGAGTTAGTCATACAGTTTTTTTTTCATTTGTTCTTAACTCTGAATCACTTAAAATCAAATTCAGTGGAACAAAAAACCATTGATATCTACTATAGAGATGCAGTACTGATAGTGAGTTTTACTGTCAGTTATTTTACACATTCTCCAATAGGGAACAGTCCATCTTTCACTAGATTTTTTGATAACCAGCAAGTACATCTCCCTAGGCATTCGAAATGCTCATATGAAATATAATTAAAGATAAATGAGATTGATTACGATTGAATATTATTAATAATATATATTTTAAAGAACAGACTATTCCATTGGGTCAAAAGTGATCATGGAAGTTAAGGAGATGTCTGATGTATATATGTATAAGAACAAAAATATATTCTCATAATTACATTAGAAATATATTATAAATAAGTTTACTTGTATTATATTGTTACATGCCCTGCACAATTACTTATGAAGAATTAGAGAACATCATCATATGAAGTAGCTAGATGTTAAAATTGATTACTTCTCCTTGGTCACCTTCATGACTTGCCCGACAAGACAACACCTTGTTGACCAGGTGGGCAAGCTTGCTCCTACTATGATTGTCTTACTTCTTTTGACAAAATTAACATTTATTGTAAAATATTATTTTAACCTCCAGTAAGTGTAGCAAGGGTTAAAATATGACAGATTAATTATTTACATACAGCTTATATTGACCTGTGGGATCTGCACATCCTCCTGGGGCTCACTCAGATTCAAAACAATGGGTACAAAGGGAAAAACCTGGTGGTTCCTTATAATATCTGGCAAATTATTTGCCTGCTCAACCGTTGTCTTGGAAACAGTATAATCTCTAACATGTACTAAGCTCAGGATCCTTCATGGGTTGCAGAGGTACAAATTATATATACATATATTTCTTGATTTTAATATATTTATTCACCTCAATTAGTTCATCTTAACTGTTAAAAACACATTTATACGATTTCTCTGGTACCCTTTTTTCAAATCAGCTGAAATTGGGAATTGTTAATTCTGTTTAACATCAATTTATGTTGCTATGGGTAATTGGAAGATGATACAGATGGAGTCCTAAATTTAGCCTATCCAGGTTTTTTAATTAGGATAGGAATCTTTAAGGAAAAACTTACACCGCACGGGCTCGGGACCCCAAATTAATGTTCTTCCGAAGGACGGCATAACCGAGGATATTTCACCACAGATAGACTCATTGGGAGTCGTATTTTTCCTCTGTGAATTTGATTGTTTAATTTTTTTAAATTTTATCGAAAATAAAAAAGTGTATTGCACTACTACTTAACGGTATTTCTTTTTTAAAAAAATAACATTTTAATTTGTAGCATTTTATAAAATATTTTTATTTTTAAGATATCGCTTTTTCCCAATCTCTCATTTTTTTCGACCTAAGAATTAAGGACTGGACCTGTTTTTCAGATTCTAAAAGTTCCCAAAATTTCAATATTGAGTAATTTTATTCGTCGAATACAGCCACAAGTGCCTGATAATACCCAAAATATGATGACCTGAATCGAGGACGCAACCTTGACATTGAGGAGCAAGATAGTTATATAACACTAGTCATGCAAGAGCACTCTTACGTATCTCAACGAAGCTAAGTGTGTAGAACTCTGGTTGCTGTGCTGAAGATCCGCGTTCAAATCCGGCTGTGCTAGGTAAATTATTTAGACTGTTAACCGCCATGAGATCAACTCGAATCTGCAGACCCTCATGGAGCTCACACAGCCTATATAAGTTGTTACTCTTAATCGGGGAGAAAGGCTGGCGGTTGACGAATCACCTCCCTGCACAATCATTGTTCTAGAAACTGTACAGTCTCTACCATGTACTGAACACATGTTCCTTCATGGGTTGTAGTGATACAGGGTTTTCTACTTATTTTGATTTATTTCTTGGCTTCTCCTGTCCATAATAGCTCTATAGTAGGCATTCTTAATTGAGGAGAAAAACCTGGTAGTCGATCAAGGCCAAATCACCTCCCTGCACAACCATTGGTTTAGAAACAGTGTACTCTCTATGAAGTATCGAATCTAAGATCGCGGGTTCTTACTCCGGCAGGGGGCCCTAGGATTTTTTAAAGGTTAAAAGCAGTCCTTCTGAAGGAACGTTAAACTAGGATAGGCCAAATTTAGAGCTCCCACTGTAGCAACGTCCGATTAGCCAAAGTAGCATGAAGTGACGTTAAATAAACAAACAAACATGAGGCTGATTTAGAGAAGCAGTCCTAATATTTTGTTTTATTATAATACTATTTATACCCCACATCGCCCAAATATCCCGACGGTCAATTAGTTCCCTGAAGTTATTCCGTCGTTCTCGACATCTAAGCTCCTCGTATCATCTCTCATCTTCCAATCTCATCTACGGAGGCCTTTCTAAAATGTTTGAAGGCAGATTAAAGCGAATAATGAATTGATCTCTAAGATTTGTCCTTGGTACTCCGAGGCGATCGCACGTTTCCCACCTTTTGAAGTGGCTGTCCCCTTCCTTCCGAAGACAATATTTCCTAAGTTCATTCTTATACCAATCCATGAACTCTCAACCCCCCTTATATATCTACAGTCTCCTCCAATTCAAATCCTCAGTTCAACACCATAAAACAAGATCCCGCCTTTCCGATCTCTATATACGTTCACACAGAACTAAAGCCTTCGAACGTTCCTTTCCCGCCCGCTCCACCACAGTGTGGAACTCAATCCCTCCTAATATCCGTCATAGTCCCTCACTATCATCATTTATATCCTTGCTTTTTCAACACCTCCTAGCTTCCCAAAAGGATGCACTCTAAACAGGTTAGTCATTTGCTTAGAAGGTAATGTATAGAATAACTCACTCATTGTGTTATTTTGTTCTTTTAATTTTGCTTTTTGAAAAGCTGTACATCATGTAAAGAAATTATTGCATGCTAGCTCATGCATTTAACAAAAGCTATGGATTTATCTATTCTCTTTAATTGCTTAATATCTCGTTAAGATCTGTACTGTTTATTTACTTACTATTATTTTTGTTTAAATATATTTTTTATTATTGCTTTCTGTCACTTTTTATACGCTTTATGGTTTGTATCATCTAGCCTTCTGGCCAGATATATATCATGTTTCTATTTCTGTTCATGTTGGTTATTCTAAAGGGACTTAGTCCCAGAATAAAGTTACTTTTCTATTCTATTCTGTATTTTAAACACTTTCCAATAGGGAACAGTCTATCTTTCTTAATTCTTTTAATAACATGATGTATGCATCCCCCAAAGCATTCCAGATGTTCATTTGAAATCTGGGGAAAAAGCCTGATCTCGGTCAAATCACCTCTCTACAGAACCATTGTACCAGTACCAGTAAGCTCTCTACCATGTATTGAACCGAAGACCCTCCGTACGTTGCAGTGGTTTTCTTTTCTTTTTCTACCAATACAGTTTTGAAAACAGATTTTCGAACAGAATTCTCGCAATAAATGACCAACAATCACAAACGAGGGTTTTCGAAATTCGAGAAAGTTTTACATCATTTGTACGTGCCAAAACACATTGACAGTTTATAGGTTCCCATTATCTTTCGAAGAGAACCTGTGGTTGAATAAGAACGTGTCCAAACACATGTCATTAGAATAACAGTCGAAGTATCGGGGGACTAAGGTTATATAGTTTTAATTGGCCAGGTAGGATGAAATAATAATTGGATCGTTAAAAAAAAACAATGTATTTTTTCTAGGATTAATTAAGGATTATTTTATTTGTTCGTTTGTAAATATTTGCTTAAGGGGTCACCTGTACGCAGGTTCAAGTTTAGCAGTCTGGCAGGAGGCCCTAAAATTTTCAAAGAAAGTAAAAAATCCTTACTAATGCCGTCTTTCGGAAGGGCGTAAAATAGAGGGTACGGTATTTAGGACCCCCAAAGTAGCCAATGTCCGATTAGCCATAGCATATGGTGAAGATAAATGGATAAACCAACAATATTAGCTTTAAAAAAAAACAAAACCGTATCACCCATTATAAACCAAAAATTCTTGTTGTGGATTAATGGGTCATGAAGCGCATGCGTACTTTGAATTTTTGTCCAATTACAATAATTTATTGAACAATAAAAGCCTTAATTATATTCATATATAAATTACCATTAATACCGTTAAAAAAAACTCTGTACCACTACAACCTGTGAACGGATCTGGGGTTCAGTACATGTTAGAGACTCTACTGGTTCATGGACAACGGTTCTGCAAGGAGATGACTTGTTCTAAGTCATTCTCAACCGCCAGATCCCCCCCTCTTATTTTGGGTACCCTTTTTTTATAAAATTTTACAGAGGCTAGGTGGGCCCCAGGAGGGTCCTAGATCCTATATGACCCATCTCCCGCTGCAAACAGACTAAATAAAAGTCTTGCCTGCAGCGGGATTTGAACCAGGATTACCGGCATGGCAACTCAGTGCTCTACCACTGAGCCACTCCGCTTTATACCGATAAGAAAGTAATATTTTAAGGTTTATTTTTCCACGTTCTTTACATTTTTTGTTGTTATTAAAATAAAAATTGAAAATTGATCTATAGAAGTTTCATACAAATTCAACAATTTAATAAGGAGGGATAGAACAGCTTTTGACCCCTACAATAATTCCATTATTTTCTTTTTGTTTTCAATTTCTTTATTGAAATTTACACCTGTGTTATAATTATACAAGTCAATAGAATGAGATAGAGATAGAACGAGATGAATAATGACGTCAAATAAAGGGAAGATGAGGAATTATCCAACAAATTCAACTTATTAGTCCACGAGGACATTTTTTTTTCTGACCCCTCGGAAGTTTTTCGGGAATCGAAGAAATAGATAGGTTTGAATCTAGATGGTTTACGAGGGATTAAGTTTGTCATGAAAGGATTGATATCGAGTTCGGGTCAAATCAGCAACAAATAGGACATAAAGGTCATTAAAAACTTTATTCGCAAAAAAATAAGGAGCATTAAGGATCTTATGAAGGATTTGGGATTGTGAGGTTGGATACGAACCAATTCGATTGCTTGGTAAGATGGTTTTATTCTTTGGCATTGAGGTACATTATGGTTTTAAAATTATTCCTGAGAAAAATCAGCTGGATTTGTCGTTTTAAAACAATCCATCACCACAGAAATTATTCTCTAAATGATAACAAACGTTCACTCGCAGCCTGAAAACCCCATTAGACAATATAGGGGTTTTATCTAATGGAACTAAATTGATATATTACCATTAATTGAGAAATCCTGATAAAACCTTTGGTTAACTGGGCTTACATAGTTCATTATGCATTGAGAATATTAAATCCCCAATACATTAACTAATTCATTACCCCTTTGTTCATAAATTTTATTTCTTTAGCTAAGATGCGCAAAAAAGATTGAGTGCATATGAGAATTGGTTTAATAGATTGCATGTTTATGGAGAACGTTATCATACAAATTAATCCATTATTATGAAAATAAATTCACACCATTAAGGCAGGAACGAATATTATAGCACCTTTTTCGCTAAAATATACTTTATATCAAAGGTTTTTTAAAAATAATTTTATTCATTTTAAATTTTGTTATTTTTGATCATTTTTTCGGAAACAGATTTTAAAATTTAGACGAAACCAGGCTAAAAAGTTCTACTTAATATTTTGTAGAAAATTTCTACAATCATTTACATACGTAAATCTAAAAATTATAATTGATGAAACTTTAACCTTCCAACTCTTCCGTCAACGTTGAGGGATGAGCAACGTCTTTAGGTGTTCGAAAATAAGGTATCGGGTAAAATATTAGGCCAAAAAAGCATGAGACTACATGAGAATTTCGGAGATTGCACTACTGGGATTTCCTGAGCATGCACCAGGTTAATATCGTTGGAGTGATGGCTTCGCATGAGTGAAATGTTGTTGGATTAGGCAACAAACGACTTACTAAACATTTAATAAGCCTTGAGCTGACTAGTAAACGTCGGATGGGTAGGCCGAGACGTAGGTGAGAGGATTGCGTTAAGATTGATCTGGCGGATTTGAGTTAGGGTAATAATCCGTGGAAGTTTGTAAGCAGAGATTGGTGGTGTCGGCAGCGACCCTTCGTGTTCGCCAAGCACTCTATTCTTATTCTTATATGAAGCAAATCACCAAGAAAATGTAGGGCAAATTATATTAAAAGAAAATTCAATTCAACAATAAATAATTATATTAGATATTAAATAAATTTCTTACAGCGTAAAAGCTTGGATTAGTTGTCCCCAACGTGTAAGCCCATTCTTCGTTGATACACCGTTGATAATTCGTTATTAAGTTTACATAACTTTAATGATGTAAGTGAAAATTGAAATCAAGAATAAAAGAGTGAACAATGAGCGTATTCGATCCTTTCAAATTTTTATTGTCACGTATTGAATACTTTGATACAGATATTACGAAATGTATCAGTAACATTTTCTTAATTTCAAAGCTCACATAACCTAATAAAACAATAAACCGTGTTTAACATAAAAATTTACAACTTATTCATTATGTTTAATATTTTATAATTATTTTCAATCGGTAGTCCATAATTAAAATCCATATTAATAAACCAGAACCCGGTTTATCCATATTTTTCATATTTGAAATCTTATCCATTCTTTATTAGTAAATTTGTTTTCATTACAATAAACTGGTACGAAATATCTGTATCTTCCACTAAAATATATGTTAAAAAAAAAAAAAAAAATGAAAAAAAAATGATGTACATGAATAAATATTACCAAACCATAGTACAAAAACTGTTATGAAACATATTTAAATTCTAAATCAGTTGTTATTATTATCAGAGATTTATTATTTCAATATATTTCTGTATAATTTATCATATATTTATATTATATATTTTGCGATTTAATAATTAATTTATACACATATATACGTATGTGTGTTTTGATATTTACTATTCTTGACTGTTAATAAATAGGTTTTTAGTTCTTAAGATTTTAATGACGTCTGAAGACAATTACGAAATATATCAGTAACATTTTCTTAATTTCAAAGCTCACATAAGCTAATAAAACAATAAACCGTGTTTAACATAAAAATTTACAACTTATTCATTATGTTTAATATTTTATAATTATTTTCAATCGGTAGTCCATAATAACCATACCCTGACAGTGGGAAAAAAAAAAAAATATATCCAATACACACTTGACTTTTTTACGATGATAATACTTAAATATTATTTACAAATTGGTGACGAAACTTTCAATATTGCCATTTATTATGTAAATATTGTTCAAGAGTAACGATTTCTGAAATGTGCAATGCAGGATTGTTCTATTTTAGATATATCTCTATATACATTGTTTTATTTCTTCAATAATCAGAAAACAAAAGTTATAAAGGCTTACAGAGATAAATACAAATTAAGAATTAACGGGCACAAATCAACAGAAAGCCATACGTCGAGAAAAAAACCAGGCTCTCTGAAGGTGGTGTTGACCACAAGCTTTTCTATGAAACCGCAGGTCAAGATTCAACCCTTGACCGTCAACTGTGACCAATCCACATTTCAACTGCAAGGATTTGAAGTTCAATTGCAGAAAATATAATTATTATTTTCAGAAGTATCTGAATGATTCAATGTGAACTATTTACACATTTTTATTTGTTTAGACAATAACTAGCAGAGATTGGTGATATCGGCATTGATCTTTCGCTAATTATTATTATTCAGTATAAATTAAAATAAAAATTATATAAAAAAAAAGCTTATTATTGAACTTTTGCTGACTGACATTTCGCAGTTGGCAAGATAGCGACTACAGTTGGGTCAAGGAACTCAAGAAGTTGCAAAAGAGAAGGCTTCAAGATCCAAAGCATCCGTCACTCGTATTTACTACGATTCAACCAAAACGAACTGGCTGTGACATCGATATTATATATATGGAAATAGGGCTGGAAATAAATTCGGATAAGACTAAGTATATGGTCAGTAGAAGGAAAGGGCGGAATTTTGGTGATATTGTTGTAGGAGGAAATAAGTTCGAACATGTGGAGATGTTCAAGTACTTAGGGTCAATGGTAACTGGAAAAAACGAAATTCAAGAGGAAATAAAGGCGCGACTGAAGGCGGGAAATGCTTGTTATCATTCGGTCTCGAAATTACTAAGATCGCGGCTTTTGTCCCGAAATCTAAAAATCAGAATTTATAAAACAATTATCCTTCCATCTCTTCCCTATGGATGTGAAACTTGGCCACTAACGCTGAAGGATGAACGTCTTCAGGTATTCGAAAATAAGGCGTTCCGTAGAATATTCGGTCCAAAAAAGGATGAGACCACTGGGGAATATAGAAAATTACATAACGCGGAATTGCGAAGCATGCATCCAGTAAATTTTATTCAGGTGATAGCGTCGCGAAGATTAAGATGGGCATGTAAAGTTGGTGTGGTTAGTAACAAACGAATTCCCAAGATGTTAATAGGCGTTGTACCGACTGGGAAACGTCTGAGGGGTAGACCGAGGCGTAGGTGGGAGGATTGCGTTAGGAATGATCTAACGGGTTTGTGTTAAGATGGTGCTCCGTGGACGGAGGTTTGTAAACATAGATTGGTGGTATCGGCATCGAGCCTTCGGGTTCGTTAAGACTTTATTCATGTATTTTATTTTATTTTACTTTCAGGTTGAATTGAAATATATTTTAATACTCTCCTGCTTCAATTTAACAATATTCAAAATTAATATAATATTTTGATTAGGATTTAAATCAAATTAAGATCAATTAACAACCATTAAAAAAACAAAAGGTTATAATTCTATAGCCCGTGGAGGGCTTAGGGTTCAGAACACGGTAGAGACTGTACTGTTTCAAAGCCAACGGTTGTTCGGGAGGCGATTTACCCGAGATCACTAACGATCGCCAAGAGTTTCTAATAATACAAGGAATGTTATAATATAATATACATAAATGATCTAATGTTATATAGAGGCCGGGTGAGCCGCACGAGGGTTTCTACATCCCACGTAAGTGATTCATGCATAACCGTTGTCTTAGAAAACATTATGGTATCTACCATGTACTCATACCAAGACCCTTTATGGACTGTAGTGATACAGTTTATTTTTTTAAAGTAGCATTAGCATTAGGAGAAAAATAACCATGTAATTGTCGGATTAAATAAAAGCTTACTTCTGGAATATATGTTTTTGGATGAAATTATAAATATTTCACTCACCAGTAGAAATCAACAGAATGTCATCTTCACAAAGTTACTGAGAAAAATAATTTCCCTACTTAATTAATAATTAATTAATTTAAAATAATGATTTTTCTACTTAATTAATAATTTGGCTACTTAAAAAAAATTTCTCCATATCTAAGAAAAATTTATTGACCTACACCCGGAACATTTTCTTCCACACTTACTGAGAAAAAGGTTCAGTAAAAACTGCATTTTCGCGTGTAAGTGTAGATTACATCAGGTGTACATCAGGCATTCCAGAACCATATAACAAGCTCGTAATACGAATCGCAGATGACCAGTCATTTTACCTCCAATAATCTGGAAATCGCCCACAATAGACGTTAAGATCGTTTCGGATGGAATTGGAAGTTGGTTTAAGTGATGGCAAATAAGGGACAATAATTGTTAAAGCCATCACGATACCATTTCCATTTGGGAATAGTAATGGACAATATTATGCAATATCTGCTAATATGGAACGTAAGTACTAACTTAGACCAGTAGCTCAATATGTCTAAGTTGTAATGGATAAGAGGTCTAAGTTGAATCGCTTACGGTTTGCTGTTCAAATCGTCCTCTAGCAGATAAGTTATTTCATCTTAACAGCCACGGATTGGACCCCGTGGAGTCTGCAGACCCTCCTGGGGTCACTCAGCCTCTATAAACGGGATGGGGAAAAGCTAGGCGATTACGCAGGATCTCAGACAAGTCACCTCCTTGCACAATCGTTGTCAAAGAAAGAGTACAATCTCTACCATGTACTGAATCCAAGACCCTTTATGGGTTGTAGTGGTCAATACCTTGGGAATTAACAACTGCTATAAGAAAAAAATACTTTGAATAAGTTTTAAAGCAAAAATAATTTTATTTTAGAAAACAGATCTTAACTACATTCTATCTTTGGGAGATAAGCAGTAATAGTGAACTAGAAATATAATATATTATAATTTTTAATATTCTCCAAAACTAAAAGTTATTGTGAGCTTTAGTATGGAAAATGTAATTATGAGTAACGAGTAGATTTCGGTATTCAAATCAACAAGAAAAGTTTAAACTAACATTTCGAAGTTTACATGAAAAATGTTTGTTGAAACGTTCATTTCTTGATGAAATAATTACCGAAGTATACACGTCTTCCATAATTACATTATCTTTTCCTATACTAAAGCTCAAGATGAATAGTTAAAACTTGTGACTCAACTCGAAGAGACAGCCTGCGGAATGATTACATAAAAAAATTAAAGAGCTAAAAAAGTAAGCAATCACAACGGCATGGCAACTCAGCGCAAAAGAAGAAGAAGAAATTTGTCTTTATATACTATTAACGAATAACATAATATTTTGGAGAAAGGTAGTTCATGCTTTGAGTTGCATCAGTTTACGGCCTTGTTCCACATCTGTATACTAAAGATTTGTCTGTACTCCAAATATGCATACTTCGCGAATAATTTTATTCATATATTAATATCATTTATATAAAACATTCACAAAATAAATCATAACAAAAAAAAACAATTAATTAATGATAACTTCGTGAGCAAACGCCCATGACATGGTTGTGGTAGAATTCGACGACATTGAGACCACAAGCTTTTAGATTTAACTGAAATCACTATATCTAATAGATAGTAATTTAAAAATCAATAAAATAAATAAGAATTCAATTTCATAAATATGGACTTACACGGTACATTATTAATGCAAAAATTATTTTTAAAATATTATTATTTTGAATTCTAAAAAATAAAAAAAATTACCGTCCTAATAATTATTATTATTGAACTAACGCTTTACGAAGATTGGGATGGGCCTGTAAAATTGTTGGGCATAGTAGCGAACAAATTCCTAAAAATTTAATGAGAACTGCGAACTTGGAAGCATCCGAGGGGTAGTCCAAGGCGTAGGTGGGAGGATTGCGTTAAAAGTGATCTAACGAATTTGAGCACTAGTCTGTGGACAGAAGTTTGTAAGCAGAGATTGGTGGTACCGATGCTAAGCTCTATTGTTATTATAATATTTCAAAAAAACAAATAACCATTCCAATTTTTTTTCATTTTTGAATATATAATAAAACCACTAGCAAGACTTTTATTAAATCTGTTAGTAGCCGGAGATGGATCTAATGAGGAGTACCAGCTCACCCAGCATCTATACTGCGGGTACCCAAAATAAGGGAGACAATTGTGGCGGTTGAGAGTGATCTAGGATTAATCACAGTAGTCGAAGAAACAGTACATTAGGTATGTACCCAATCCTAGGCCCTTCACGGGTTGTAGTAATACATCTATAAGTATAAATAAATAATATAATCACACTCTGGACTCAAAATTTGAGGTATGAAGTTTCATGGTACTTAAAAAAGAATGTTAACTTCCGCTAAACATGGTAAAAGCATAAATAAGTTTCTGAACGAACAACCTTCAAATGACGTAACTGGTGTTTCCTTTTATTTTACAATGACGTCCTTTAATGTCCTCCCTTAGAGACATCTGTCTTTTTCATTCGGTTCGAACCCACTTCCTGGAGTGTCAGAACAAGACAGTGAAGCGGACATGAGAAATCTTGGAAAATTATATTTATGTAACAAGTCTGATTGTAGACATTAACGACTAAGTTACGAAGCCTAAAAATTGTTGTATTTAATATTTTAGGGTACGTAAAAAGTTTTTCATTAGATTTCTAATTTCCGATTTCAAATGTGGTCCTCTGACATCCCAACCCATTCTAATAATATCCTTAGCACGTATGCTGATGACACATGCCTATTATCAGTGAACACTAACACAGTTATTGCAGACAATACTCTTCAATCCCACTGACCTTGAAGAATGGTGTCAAAACTAGAGGATACAAATAAAATCCCCAAAACTCAGTCAAATAACCTTTATCCTCTGTCGTAAACCAGCGTCCTCCTGAATCCTTTAATAACATCCCACTGGTTCCTGTAGAACAGGTCCGGTACTTAATACTACGTCTTGACAAAGGCTCAACTTGGAATCCTTATATCATAGGACAAGAAACTGCACGCCATTTTAGGCTACTGCAACACTTTCAAGACAAACGCTTTAAGCAACCAATCAATCCCAAAAGACTCATATACATGAATAATATAAGACCTGTTTGGGCTTACGGAGTAGTGATTTAGGACACCCCACTAAAACATCGAATTCCTCTCGTATTTAAATCCCTACAATCCGAAATCCTTCGTAAAATCCTTGCTTTGATACGAATGAAGTCATCCATAATAACCTCAATGACCCAACTGTTACTTAATTGGCCCGAACCCGATATTAATCCTTCTATGACGAACTTTATTTCCAGTAGTTTCAAACCGAGCTTCCTCTTCAATTCCCGATGATTCTCCGAGGCGTCTGAAATGAAGATGGCCTCTTAGTAGAATTTTAGAAAGTAGAATAGAAAAACGGTAGAATGACAAAAATGTTGCATATTTTTGTAGCCAATTAACCATGTGATGAGATTATGAATCTAGAATCGCGTGCACTAGACACATAAGCCTATAGTTAAAAAATACACAAGATTTCAGTAACGAAGTGGGAATCTCATTGTATGCAATATGACAGTGCGTATTACTTGAGTAAGTTCATGTGGGAAAGTTCATTCGCCCATCGTTGTTATGTCTCCATTTTTCTGCATATTCTTATAATTAAAATAAAATGTATAAATTTAAAAACCAAAGGTCTATTCGACCCTTCTTTTTTAGAAGGTTCTTGCGTCAGCCTCCCGCTGGTCAGCCCTGAAGATGACCCACAAAGTGGGTCGAAACGTCGGCACGTAATTAAAATAAGTAACCACTTATTTAGTGTCTTATTTGACTGCACCCCCAACTATTTTCTTCCTTACTTTATTTTTACTTTCGATAACATTAAAAAGGAGAATCGAATGAAAAGCTAAAACTTGTGACTAACTCGAAGCGACAACCTGCGGAACTTTTACCGAAGATACAAACGTAACATTGAAACGTCTACAGTAATTCAATTATAAAAAAACACTGGATAAAATTGATTTGTTGTTAAATTATAGATAGTTTATTGTAAATACATATAAATAAAATATAAAAAATAAATCCTGAGATACCAGTATTTACATACAGGGGTTACAAGCAGCTGAGAAGGACAGACATTAAAGTGAAGATTCCACGTTTCGGATGTTGGAATATTTGGAATCTGAATGAGAATTTTAACTTAAATCAAGCCGTATCAGGTTTTACAACTTCAACTAACTTGATTACGACACGTCATTAGAATTCTTAAAACAGGTCTTTACTTCAAGGACACCTTAAAACTTTACAATATAGTGAAGAATCTCTAAACTATACCTTAAGGCCAAATATATTCTCAAGCTCATCACCGTTTAGTATGAAATAAAGAGTGTAATTATAGGAAAGTTTTGTATTTCTGTAATAATTTCATAAAGGAGTGGACGTTTCAACAAGCATATAATCTATACTTCAAAGCGTTAGTTGAAATGTTTATATCTTAATTAAATGATTACTGAAATATACACATTTCCTATAACTACATTCTTATCTCTAAAACTCACGATTATTTTTATTTTCGAGAATTTAAAAAAAGAAACGAATGACGAGTTAAAACTTGTGAGTTAGATCGAAGCGACAATCTGCGGAACTGTTACCAAAATTTTCCGATATTTCTTATTTAAAGTATATTTTAACAAATTAATAGCTATGGCCACTATACTGACCAATATATTTAATGATTTTCCTCCTAACAGTGGCGTATTATTCGTATAATTATTTGTTTTGCGTACTCAGCCATAATCAAGAGAGTTGACATAATTTTCGTTGAGTTTTCAGTAATGCTGCCGTGTGCCTTTCTATTTGTTGTGGTACGATCTCAAATGTTTTGCATTTCAGGATATAAGAGAACTAATTACAGAGGCTTTATACTTTGATTATCGCTTTTCTTCTGATAATATATGACAAACAATTAAAAAAATAACTGCTATTCTTGTAGGGAATCAATAAAAACTTAATAACGTTTAAATTTTTTTGCGTTAAAATGAAATTATTAATCTAAATAAGGAGGAGTGTCTTGAATTTTATTATTATTAATTATTTCTTTTTTTAGATAAATAAATTTCTTAAAACTCAAAGTAAATAAAATATGATCACTTAAAATATAAAACTGTAATAAAAATCTAATATTATTTCTAATGACTTTTTTGTTTATTTTGATTGATTATTTAAACAATAAATGAAGTATATAGTGGGATTCACGACCCTTATGGGGTTCACCCAGCCTGTGTAAAGTGGGTACCCTTACTTGAGGGGAAAACCTGGCGTTGAGCTTGATCTAGAACAATCAACAAATAAAACGAACCTCCCTCCACAATCGTTGTCCTATACACAATACAGTCTCTACCATGCACTAAACCAAAGGCTATTTATAAGTTTTAGAGGTACAGGTTTCTTATTTATATATATATATATATATATATATATATATATATATATATATATATATATATATATATATATATATATATTAATAATTAATTATATCATTTAACAATTGTGTATAACAAACGATTCTTGGAAGGCATTCACTTTGAGAACATCCGGTGTACTGGATTTAGCATACATCAATTATTTTGACACATGATTTCAAAAAAATGTATTCAACAATTGTTTGTCATAAGTTGTCCTTTTCAATAAAAATTTCATAGATTTCTTATTTAAAAAGAAAAACTTTAATTATTCATATGAAATCATAAATTACAGGCCTTCGTGGGAACGCCATTATTACTTAAAGATTGCATCAGTTATTGTTAAAAAATAATTAAGATTAAAAGAGAAATAAATGTGTGTAGGCTGTACAAAAAAAATTATGTTTATTGTCAAGGTATCCATTTTACTTTATTTCTTTAAGTAGCTGTACTTTTTAGTTTCCGCTTATTCCAAACAATTTAACCAATATAACATATAAAATCGAAATATAATCAATGTTAATCTTAAAAATATATTTATTGAAATTCACAACTGTATTATAAAAATAAAACATGTTAATAGAATGGAAGATAATATCTTGCTTTTATCTCGTGACATTATATAATATAATGTAAACATGGATTAGTTAACATTATATAATGTCACGAGATAATGGCAAGTAGAAAAAATACCCACAGGTAGTATTCAAACAACAAATTCAACTTTGAAGGTCGCGAGGATCTTCTTTCCAGACGCCTCGGAGGATTATAGGGAATCAAAGATGTTGCCAGGTTTGAAATTAGGGGGTTTGAGTGGGAAAGGACTTAAGTTTCTCATGAAAAGACTGAAATCGGGTTCGGGCCGAATCAGCAACAAATGGTACATTAAGTTCATTATGGATTACTTTATTCGTAACAAAGAAGGGGCATTAAGGATTTTGGATTGTAGGGATTGTATACGAGAGGAATTTTATGGATTAGTGAACTCCCAAACCTCTACTCAAAGTAATTGATTGAGAGCTTCGAGTATCCGTCTAGTAAGCGTTGAAGCAGCCTGAAACGATTATGTTTTAGGAAATTATGGTCATTTTGAATAACTTAACTCTTTCAATGCGGTCCTTTTACCTTCAATCTGACGTTTGAAATACATAATTGTACAAAGTTTAAGTTATTTTCTAAATTTTTTAGCCAAATTTGTAAACAAGTGCAATTTCTACATGGTATTTTTTTATTTTTTTTATTGTTTATTTATTGATATTTACAACTATATTACAATAATATAACAAGTAAATTGGCTGAGTGATACATAATGACATGATATAATGACAAGTAGAGAAACTACCCACTGGTAGTACTCAAATCGCATGTTCAACTAAGAAGGTCACGTGGCCATCTTCTTCTCAGACGCCTCGGAGGATTATCGGGAATTGAAGAGGAAGCTAAGTTTGAAACTAGAGGGTTTGAGTGGAGATGAAGTTTGTTATGAAAGGATAGATACCGGGTTCGCGCCAAATCAGCAACAAATGGGACATTAAGGTCGTTATGGATGACTATATTCTTAACAAAATAAGGAGCGTTGAGGATTTTACGAAGGATTTTGGATTGTAGGGATTGGATACGAGAAGAATTTGATGGCTTAGTGGAGCCCCAAAGCTCTACTCCGTAAGTCCAAATAGGTCGTATGATGGTCATGTAGATGAGTCTTTTGTAATTAACTGTGAGCTTAGAGCGTTTGTCTAGTAAGTGTTGAAGTAGCCTGAAACGTCGCGCGGTTTCTTGTCTTTTCAGTCTTGTATGACGATTCCAGGTTAATCGTTTGTCGAGATGCAACCTTAAGTATCGGATCTGTTCTACAGGCACAAGTGGGATATTTACATGGTATTTAAATTGATAATTACCAATCAGCAATAAAAATTTGGATAAATGAAAGTGACATGTAAAAAACAAAAAAATCTCGCAAGAGACGAAAACCCCAATTTGTAGTCCCGCATTGAAAGTGTTAACCAATGTCAAAATTTATTATTATTAATTGGTAAAATTTAGCGATAATTTTATAAAAATAAATATCACTTATACACTGGTTTCGGACTAAGATCCTTCGATATAGTGAGAACGAATATGAAAGTTCATTTCACAACACATTCACAACCTTTATTTGAGAAATGGTTACCATAGCATTGAATATCGAGGTTCAAGTACGCGAAAGAACTTACGTCGGGTTGAAATCCTACCTTTTAAAAGGTGAAGGAGTGGATTGCACAACTTTTGAAAGATGGAATGAAGTAAACTCCATCGTGTTTTGGTTTTGATACAATCCACATAATTGAGCGTCGAGCACAATTTTCATCGCGTTCACATCGGGACACAATCCGATTTAAGAGGTTTAGAAATCCGAATCACGACTGGTCTAGATGGCACGACGCTTGTAAACTGAACAATTTTTTTTATGCTTCTTTCTATATCCTAAAATATGTAGCTTAATCGCAGAAATGTTCGTTGATGACGTATTATCTACAGCCCCAGTGAATATGTGGTTATATCGAATTTTTTCCAAAACGAGTTTCTCGTACTTAAAGGAATCGTGTTATTTTCGTAATGAATAAGGAGCTAAGTAAGGCATTGGCTTGAAAAGGGGTTATTGTTTATCTTACAACTCCATTTCAAGCCAAAACCTTCGAAAAATTTCGACTTAACCACTTATTCACTGTGGCTGCACACATATAAATATGTCTTAAAACTCTCAACTTTTTTTTTTTTATCTAACGGCAATTTACGCTTAATCTGACGATGCTGGAGTGGGAGTCCTAAATTTTGCCTATCAAGGTATTCGGATAGGACGTTAAGCGAAGGTCCCGAGCCTGGTTCGGTCTCAGTTACTCATTAAAGATCCTTATCTTAATTAAACCTGGATTGGCAAACTTTAGGACTCCCACTGTAGCATCGTCCGATTAGCATTAAGTGACGTTAGACAAATCAACAAAACATCATGTGTCCATCACAGGCATGTACATACGTACCACTCAAGACTTAACATTGAAATTATTAATTATAAAAACTGATAATGTAGCCATATCCATTAGGAAATTCAAAGAAACGATTAACACACAGGCTTTGCAGTTAATGGACGAAGTAACACATAACATTATGCCCCATGCAAACCATAATTTAACGCTAGAACCTTCTTAATGTCATCACAAACTCAACGGTAGGGGGAACGCATCATCTGTGAAATATACACGAACGTCGACGTATTGATGAACCGGAATTAATTATTCTAATAATTATTAATAATAACATATCAAAATTAATAACGATAATTATTTTCTCTATTTCAGCTATTTCGAAAGTGGTATTTTTTGGTAAGTCCATTTTTTCATATTCACGATATTGAAAGTTTCCATTAGATTTACTTAATAAAAATATGACAGAGGAGCAAATTTTTTGTGTCACTTAGCTCTTAGCAGAGTCTTTTAAACTGTATATACCTTTTAAATTTTATTATGAAGTAATAATCATTAAAAATGGTATACGATTTTTTTATATTCAAAGAAAATTTTCTGAACTTTTAAACACAAAAACGAATTTTTTTTTAGTATTGATTTCCTATTATTTATATTTAAAAACTGTATTTTAAAGAAATATGGACAGAAATCAATTTTTGTTTTTGTTTCTCTGTCTTAATAATTACTTTGCCAACTTATTTTTTACATTTTTCGAATAACGATGATGTCCTATATGGTTTTTTTCTTAAATATTAATACATTTAAATTTCTTGTGAATATTTATACCAAAACATTTTGTAGTACAAGGCTTATGGATTTAGTATTATTTAGAATATGAATAATCAGAGGTGAAGTTTGTAATATTGCATTAATAATTTCTTTTATCGATTTTGAGCTATGAAAAGAAAAATGTATCTGATAACAAGTAATAAATACTGAATTATAATTATAATAAAATAAATAGCTTCAATATTTTAAATACATTTTAATAATTTAATAAAAAATATTGAAAATCGCAAAAAGATTATAACAAATAAATAATTACATTAATTAACAATCAAACAGCTCTATTTTCCTACGTAAAGTTTATTTATTTTTTTAAATTATCGATTAGTTGTTGTTTGTTCATTTAACGTCACTTTATGCTGCTCTGGCTAATCGGACGATGCTACAGTGGGAGCTCTAAATTTTGCCTATCCAGGTTTTATTAGGATAGGGATTTTTAACGAGTACCTAACATCGTACAGGCTCGGGACCCCCGTTTAACGTCCCTTCCGAAGGACGGCGTAACTAAGGATTTTTTACTCCCTTAAAAAAATCCTAGGGCCACCTGCCGGGCTACGAACCCGCGATCTTGGGTTTAGTAGTTTGTGACGCTAACCACTAGACCACAGGTCGCCCCATATATTAGTTGTCACAGTTTTAATATTGTTATTCAAATCATTGTTTTGCTTAATTTAGTTCATATTTTTTCAGAAAGCTAAAAGATTATTGAAGAATTAAGAAATTATTCATAACAAAATAAAAATGTTTATGAAAGGAAGAAAATAGTTGGGGGTGCAGTCAAATAAAACACTAAATAAGTATCCACTTATTTAGTGTTTTATTTGACTGCACCCCCAACTATTTTCTTCCTTACATCATCCAGTCAACCATCCCTCGCTTCTCATAAAAATGTTTATGTATGATGTAACCAACATTAATTTATTATTTAAATATTACATGTTTGTTTTTATGTTTTAAAATCAATTTTATAAACTTCAACAGAATGCTTTTTTTATGGGTTAAGTATTACCTTATTGTATGCAGACTAATTATCTTATTTAGATTAATTATTAGTGTTTGTTATTAATAAAAGTTAATTTTTTTAGCGATAAACCAAAAACGCTCCCTCACTAAGGTTACATTCTGTTAACATATATTATACGTAAATGGTACTTCCTTCATTATTGAAGAATAATTCAAAAGATAATTATCTGTAAACATGAACAGATCATATAGCTGAACTTTCATATATCCATACCTTTAAAATGAAAATAACACTTTTAAGTAAATCAAAAAATATTTAAACTATAATGTATTTTATTTTAACCAAAAGAACGAAGTTATTTCTTTTCGAAATTTCCATGAATATGTGAAAAGACTGTGATGAGCATGTTCTGTCATATATGGATCTATGCCAAGCTGATGTCAAGGTTCACTTAATCAGGTTTTACGCCGGTCAGTATAATCAATGTGTCAAGGTAGTCAAGAGACCTGTTTTCTTCAAAAACCTATATATATAGACACACACAAACATATTTTTTTCAGTTCTTGTCTTTTTAATTTTGTATGTACATTTCATGTAAGTCTTTAGTCCAAGTATAGTCCGAGATAACATACATAGTTTTTGGAAGGTACTTCGTCGTTTTCAATTTTGAGGCGTTTATTTTGATTTGCCATTTATAGAACCACTTTTCTAAATTAAATAAATTATTTTGAATAGCAATAGATGCTAGGTTTGGGTCTCTGGAGAAGGCTACATAATAATAAAATCGTGAAGTATTTAAAAAGTGCCAAAAAATAAGAAAAGTAAAAGGTACGAATCATGACAGGATATTAACTAATTTTGGATAATCCATATATTAATAACAACAGTAAATACTTAACATAAACGAATGGGCTAGCATGCAATAATTTCTTTACATAGAGTATGTCTTCTTTACGAAAAAGAAACAAAAACAAGCAAGCAACCAAATCAATTATTCAATACTGATTTATTTAAGCAAATGATTGACCTGCTTAGAGACCATATTTTTGGGAGGTCAGGAGATGTTGGAAGAGGAAGGATTTAAATGAAGCCAGCGAAGAAGCATGGCGGATCTTAAAGGGGTTGAGTTCCACACTGTGTTGGAGCGGGCGAGAAACGATCGCTCGAATGCTTTGGTCCTGTGGGAACGAGTATAAAGATCGGAAAGGTGGGATCTTGTTTTGTGGTGCTGGGCTGAGGATTTGAATAGGGGGAGACTGTCAATATCAAGGGTGTTCAGAGTTAATGGATTATTATAGGAAACCACTGAGGAAATATTGTCTACGAATGGGATGGAAAAGCCATCATAAAGGTGTGACACGCGGTACCGCCTTCGGGTACAAATCTTAGAGAGCAGTTCATTATTCGCTTTAAACGGCCCTCAAGCACTTTCTAAAGGCCCCCGTATACCACACGACAGTATCTTTATATATAAATACACGGTGTCCCATTTCAAGAGGATCCAACGTTTTTAACTTTTAAAAGGAAAAAAATCATAAAAACGATTCAGATTAAAGTTGTAGTTATTCAGGCCTAGTTTGAAGAAATAATAAAACATTTTTTGGTTTTTCACTTTGAATGGTCAATATCGACCTTCACACAATGTAGTTTCCTCTTGACCTCCATTTATCTATATTTTTCTGAAGTGTACAATCCAATTTTTTTTCTATCTTTCATAGTTTAAGTAGAAAAATCATTCAAAGTTCACTACTTTAGTATACTTCCTCTACGAGGAAACGTAATGTAGCATTAAGTTATTTTATTTAAGAGTTTTTAGTCTTACTAATGAAGGTATTTTGAGTCTTTCGGAAAATGTATGGACATGTATAAACCTTCTGTTTCGACGTTTTTATAGAAATTTTTTTTAATTTTCTACACCTTCCATACATCGATGTTACATAAATTTTCTCCATATTTTGTATTGTACATTTCAGAAAAATAAAAATAAATGGGGGTCAAGATGAAACTACATTTTTTGAAGGTCGCTATTGACCATTTAAAGTGAAAAACCAAAAAATGTTTTTTTTATTTCTTCAAACTAGGCCTGCATAACGACAACTTTTACCTGAATCTTTTTTCTGAATTATATTTCGTTTAAAAGTTAAAAACGTTTGATCCACTTGAAACGGGACACCCTGTATAAATATATATATATATATTTACTCATCCATTTCATCCATCAGTAGAAGTTACCTATTCCAGCAACATCTACACTAACTGCAACCTGCAAGAGTGATAGCAGAGAATTGTTCAATACCATATATTCCAAGGATGAGCTGCAATGACACAATATGCCTTCATCTGCCATTTATTTAATTTAAAACGGCGGTTACATTATTTCTCAATAGTTTTCACAACTACTGCGAGCAATATACAATTACATACACCACCAGGTTAAATTGAGCAATTTTATTATCAATGATCACTTTTAGCAAAAAGAACTATAATTTTAAAATTATATTATTGGTAATTGGAGTAGTTTTGTATAATATAAATAGTAATAAATTAAATACGAACTGTTAATTATTTGATCATAAATGCGTAGTAGTAAAATAATTAGAGTAAAAACATGGTGATTATTTTCGGAGTTAAGTACCGGATAAAAAGTTCGATATTTTTTTCATTTATTAATTAGTGGGATTGGTAATGAGAACTAGTTTGAAAACAAAATTATAAAGGTTGACGGCTAATTAGAATTTGAGTGGGTTGTTGTTATTGTTGTATGGCTTTGTATTGTATTTCATTACTATTATACGTAATGAAATAAAATACATAGTAGGCAGTGTTGTTTCTAAGACAACGGTTGTGCAGAGAGGTTACTTGTCAACGATCACCCCCTTATTGAGGGTGCAAAAACACAAAATTTTCAAATAACCCTAATTTTCTAATAAAGCATGGATAGAAAAAAAATCTGTACCACTACAACCTGTACATAATGGTCAGTGCATACAAGGGACTGTAATGTTTCTAAAACAATGGTTGTGCAAGGTACTTTGCCCGAGATCGCGCTTAAGCGTCTAGTTTATCACTCAATTAAGTACCAACTTTATAGAGCCTGGATAAGCCCCAGGAGGTTCCCTAAATCCAAATGGGCCCATCTGTGGCTGTTAACAGATTAAATAATTAATCTTTCACAGACAGATTCGTACCCCGGGCCCTGAGTACAGCAACTCAGCCTTATACACACCGTGTTACACCATTCTTAATTTTATTTATAATTAAATATAATTTTGAAACAAAATGTGTTTGGTAAAGTGTTAAAAACAGAAAGCAACATCTCTTAGAGATTCTTTCACGGCACACAAATTTCACAATTGTACGTTCAGGATTCTGCTGTTTCTTATGTGTGATGATCCAGCCATCAAATATTTTTCTAAA
The DNA here is from genome assembly GCA_964056705.1 of Troilus luridus. Taxonomy (NCBI): domain Eukaryota; kingdom Metazoa; phylum Arthropoda; class Insecta; order Hemiptera; family Pentatomidae; genus Troilus; species Troilus luridus. Next base: position 42,759,036 of record OZ057417.1, on the reverse strand, counting down.
ATCTATTCAAATAACATTAAAATTGTTTTTTTAAATTGTATTATAATTGATAATGAAATAATAATTTTGTTAGTTCGTTCTAGTTCAAAAATTAGATATTAATAATGATTTTTTGATTTTTTTTTTGTAAAAACATATAGCAACACTATTGTAATAACCGCCTATGGAAATCAATTATAATTGTTAATCGGGTTTGGTTTCTAGATACGATTATAATTTTTGTGAATAATAAAAACCTATCGTCTTCTTCTATACTAAAAGATATTTTCTTTCTTCATTAATTAATTTCTAAACTGTTGTTAATATATCATCCGTTATCTTTAGAATTTATAATTTTTTCCTATAAATAAATTATAAGGACGAAAATAAAAATTGTAATTAGTAAATGTTAGGAACAACAGTTTGAAATATATTTTTTATTATTTCTTTTAATTTATTTGTTGAAATTTACAACTGTATTGTAACAATACAATTAAATATAATGAACGATACATAATGGCATGAGATCAAATAGACAAGCAACCCAGTGGTAAAACTCAAAATTCAAATTCAACTCACAATCCCAACTTCTTTTCAGATGTCTCAGAGGATTATCGGGATTTGAAGAAGTACCTGGCTTTAAAATTAGTGGGTTTAAGTCTTTTTTAATTTTAATTTTAACGTTGAGGGATATAAATGTATAATAAAGTATTCTTGTTCAATTTTCTTTAGCTAAAAAATCCTTCATATATATATATATATATATATATATATATATATATATATATATATATATAAATATAAAAAGTTGTATTTTGACTTCACTCAATGCCAAATGTAAAGCTTTCCAAACCCTAATATTTATACTTTAATAATGTTACAAATAAAATAAATAAAAAATGTTGCAATAAATCTTATAAAAATATTTATTAACGAACCTGTTTGAGATATAAATGGGAAAAGAAATGTCTTGCCCTAACAGTGAACAGAAAGTCATTGGACTGATTGTGTTGACTTGCATTTCGCAAGTGACGATGACTTGAATCTGTTCCTTGTCGCCTTTAAAAGCCGTAAATAATTCTTATAATAATATATAACTAGACTGTAATAAATTACTGTTAATTTAATATCGGGAGCGAAGTGGCTCAGTGGTAGAGGGCTGAGTTTCCGTGCCTAAGGTCCTGAGTTCAAATCCGGCTGCTGGCAAGACATTTATTTAATCTTTTAGCGGCCGGGGATGGATATAATGGGATCTAGCACCTCCTGGGGCTCACACAGCCTCTATAAAGTGAGAAGTCAAAATAAAGTGGTCTAGTCTGATCTAGGACAAATCACTTCCCTACACAACCCTACGTTTTCCAACAAACAGTACAGTCTCTACCATTTACTGAACCCCAGACCCTTCACGGGTTGTAATGCAACAGTTTTTTTTTAATTTAATGTCGTATAATAATCGATTAAAAATTAATGTTTCTAACTTTAGAGTTCAACAAGGCGAATTTAATTCCGCTAAAATAGTTATTTCTGTTATAAGATATTCCATGAGTGTGAAATATGCCTTTTAAAAATAAGTAAATATTTTTTTTCGTTGTTAACTAAATCGAATATTTAACAAAATAAACATACAGAGATAAAAATATAATTTCTAGTAAAACCTCAAACTTTCTAATAAAAAAAAAGAAAATTTGATTATAAAGAGTAAAAATAAAACTAGCTTTATTTTCACTTCGGTTCTAAAACCATAAACCGCAATTTGAATTTATTACCGATACCGACAGAAATTAATATCAATTAGTTATTGGAACGTGATTGTGATATTTTTGATTGATTTAAAAACTAATAACGATTGCAGTAAAATCATACATGTATTATCTACCAAGTAAAATTATTAAATGTTTACTCAATTGTTCATTTGAACAAAACTAGATACATAAACATAAGTCGTTAATAACGCGTAATGTAATTATTTATCTTATAGATCTTAAATAAGATTAGTTGACCTATTGTTAGTTATTTTATAATTAATTTTTTTTTCCAAACCAATAACATTCATTAGATTAATTTGTATTATTCTATTATTATAATAATTATTTTATTACTCTATTACTTTTTCAAATACCATTCATTTAATTGATTTTTATTATTCTGTATTATTTATTCGGTGATTCTCCTTAACTATTCCTTCTGTTTTATATTAACCTTTAAGTGTTCCCCATTTTTATTATAATTTTTTATCACCCATATCCGAAGATGCCTTCATATTCAGAAAAAGAAATCAATTATTTTCTTGCTAGATGGCTGTAGTGATCGACATCTCGTAAAGTTTCGATCAAACAATTGCAAGTTTATGCACGTTGTCAAAGTGACATTTCAAACTAAAAAAATTTGTGGGCTGTTTTTTGTTTGTTCCATTCATTTGTGAGTTACAGGGTGTTAACAATGGAAATCAATAAAGAGAAAATTCGGTACATTTTACAGTTTTTCTTTGATAAAGGCGAAAATGCAAGCCAGGCCGCTGAAATTGTGAATGGTTTTTATGGTGCCGATACTGTAACAGCTAATTATATGCAATTTTGGTTTCGTCGATTCCGTTCAGGCATTTTTGATTTTAAAGATGCACCTCGCACAGGCAGGCCCGTTGTCGAAAATGTCGATAAAATCACAGAAATAATCGAAGTTGACCGGCATGTTAGCAGTCGTAGCATCGCCCAGGAGCTAATGATTGACCATAGAACAGTTTTAAACCATTCGCGGAAAGCTGGATTCTAAAAGAAGCTCGATATTTGGGTGCCACACCAATTAACACCAAAAAAATGATGGATCGAATTTCCATCTGCGAAGCCTTGGCCAAACGGAATGAAATCGATGCATTTCTTAAACGAATGGTGACTGGGGATGAGAAATGGGTCACATACGACTATATTGTGTGAAAACGATCGTGGTGAAGCAGCTCAAACGATGGCCAAACTAGGACTGACGGCCAGGAAGGTTCTACTTTGTATTTAGTTGGACTTGAAAGAAATCATTTATTGTGAGTTGCTTCCGTATGGCCAAACACTAAATTCAGATCTCTACTGTCAACAACTGGACCATTGGACGTTAGCGATTGACCAGAAACGACCAGAATTTCCCCAACAGAAGAGGTTGTGTTGTGTTCCATCAGAACAACGCAAGGCCACACACGTCTGTAGTGACTCCCCAGAAACTCCGGGAGCTTGGTTGGGAAGTTTTAATCCATCCACCATATAGTCCGGACCTGGCACCAAGCGATTACCACATTTTTCTCGCATTGCAACACTCCCTGAGTGATTAGAAATTGGGATCAAAAGAGGATTGTGAAAATCGATTTCTACAGTTTTTCGCAAATAAGGACCAAGACATCTATGAGAGAGGCATTATGAAGCTACGTTTAAAATGACAACAAATTAAAAAAAAACAAATCGGTGCATATTTGACCCAAATCGGACAATCCGAAACATCTTAAATAAAGTTTTGAATTTCACGCAAAAATAATGGGTTTCTTTTTCCCCAATAATATATTTTGTTTACTATGTATTATTTTAATATGTATTTATCTTGTATATTTAGCCCTGAAGAAGACCTGCAATGAGGGTCTAAACGTTGGCTTTAAAAAAACAGTTTTACTTACTAAAGAGATTTTTTTCTGATCTCCACCCGGACCATTTCTATCCTTATTTATCATATATTTAGTTATCATTTTTTTCTTACCTCACTTCTTAAACTGCGGATAAGACATAGAATATTACGATGTACTCACTGCAATTTATGAGTAATTCACAGATATATTGTAATGATAATAGCTCTTTCTTTCCCTGATAGATAGGAGGCCAAGGAAAAAGTGAAATAAAATAACAACTGGTAAAGCAGGAAATAACAGCAATTAGAAATTAAATATAGTCAGTAGAAAATAGTATGTAATAGAAGAGAAACCATAAGAGGAAGTGGCTGAGAAGAACTTCATGGATGGAAGAAAGTTGCGGTTAAAAGCGATGAAGGATAGCGAGGAGGCAAATTAGCCAATAATCAGCGCCATTATTATTTAAATAAATTAAACAATTTATTAATCCTACGCATTTATTTCTAAGCTATTATAATATTTAAAATAATGTACATATCGCTCCTTCAAAAGAAGAATGTCACAACCCAAAAAAAACTAATTTTTCAATAGATGTATTTGAAACTTTCCAAATGAGTTAAAGAAATTAAAATTTGGGTATCGGTAAAGCAAATCATTCCTATTGTAATGATAGCATTGAATCATTATTCCGAAAAAGCTTTAGGTTAGAGCATGACAAAACTCGAAATATGGCATCATTAAAAAAAAAAATTGGAATTTGGAATATCAGATATATCGTTCCTAAATTAAAAAGCTTCAACCAATACAATTGCTACTGGAGGCTTAACTTAAAAATCCTAATTTTTCGGTTATGTCTCTGTTATTTTAAAAGGGGTTCAGTACATGGTAGAGACTGTACTGTTTCATGGACAACGGTTCTGTAAGGAGGTGACTTGTCCTAGGTCACGCTCGATCCGCCAGATTCCCCCCTTATTTTGGGTACCCTTTTTTTATAATACTTTATAGAGGCTGGGTGAGCCCCAGGAGGGTCCTAGATCCTATATGATCCATCTCCGGCTGCAAACAGGCTAAATAAAAGTCTTGCTCGCAGCGGGATTTGAACCAGGATTTCCGGGATGGCAACTCAGTGCTCTACCACTGAGCCACTCCGCTCCTTTTAAACGCGCTATATTTCAATCTTCGTTTCTTACTACAGAGATTACGGGAGAATTACAATATTTAAAATAAAGGGTGATTAACATAATTGTTGAATTCTAGATAGATATCAGGTTGGTCAGAATCGTGGAGAAAAAATGTGTTAAAATAAACGAAATATATTGAAATAATCCAGAGCAGTATGTTTGTCAGTATTACCTCCCAGTTTGTGCTGGGTGATCACGCTCAACCGCCAGGTTTCCCCAAATTCAGAATAACCACTTTATAGAGCCCTGGGTGTAAAGTATATACTACTACGAGTATTTCCAACAATAATAAACATAATTAAAAAAAAATCGTTCCCTCAGTCGTAAAAAAAATCTTAACTCAAACATTCAATTAAATACTTTCGTTCATAAACAATGAACCAACATAAACAGTAACAAGTCCCTTCGCAACGGTATCGTATAGATATTTTTTAAATATGTATATTTAACATTATACAGTGGATATGGAGGAGAACATATAATAATGATATTTTCTAATTAATAATAAAATATATATTATAATAATAAAGGATAATAAAAACGAATAATAACCTTGGCCGAATTTCAGATAAGGTGTCAACTACCTCTGAAGGTTGCGAGAATTCTGGGAACGTAAAACAATTCATTGCTGCCTTTGTCAATGAATGCCGAAATATGAATGAATACAACATTTTCGTAATACATTACCACTAAATATGGTAAACAAAAATTCATGCGAAGATCAAAATGAGCTTATAAAGTGGTTGTGCTTAGTAAGGAAAAAAAAATCTAAAATGTTAATATGCCATGAATGTATAAACGTTCGAAGGGTAAACGATCTAAATATTTTTGCCACTGTTTGGGTTATTTGTATACATTTGTACAAAATAATAATATTAATAAGTTAAAAACTAATTAACTTGTTGAATAAAATGTCTTGTAATCAATAAGTAGTAGAGACTGTGTTGTTTTTAAGTTTTTATTTATACACAAATATAAACATCTGTGCACGAAGGCGGTTCGCCGGATACCAAAGACTGCTATGTTTTTCCTCAACCTGTACCACTACAACTCATGAAGAGTATTGGACACAGTACTCTTGATTTGATAATTTGTCCTAGATGACGCTCAAAAGCTAGGTTTTCATCTTATTTTCGGTAACTACTTTATGGAGAATGGGTAAACCCCAGGAGGGTTCCAAAACACAAAGGATATATCTCAGGCTGTTAACGGGTTAAATTAATTATCAGCCACAGCCGATTTTGAACCCGGAACCTGCGGCACGTCAACTCAGCGCTCTACCACTGAGCCAATCAGCTCCCCAGGTTTTTTTTCGAAGTAAGGATATTTTGTAGGTCTCGATAATCTATAACAAGCACCCTTCGTACTGAAATAGTCCGCTCCGCAAATAGAAATAGCAAAAATAAATTAATAAATAATTAGTTTTATATATCTCATATAAACATATTCGATTGGAAATGACATTCCAAAGTTTTATTATTTCTAGTAATAGGACCATAAATATTGATTAAAATAATGAAGATATTACAAATCTATTCCTTATGATTTATTTATAGTAATTTTTTGCATCTAATATATATATATATATATATATATATATATATATATATATATATATATATATATATATACATACATAAGAGATTGGAAATAACATTCCATAGTTGTATTATTTCTGGTATTAGGCCCATAAGTAATGATTATAATAATTAAGATATTGTAAATCCATTCTTTATGGTTTCTTCACAGCAGTTTATTGTTGTTCTTTTATAATTAGATTTTCTATTAAATTAATCCCATTTAAATAAAATCGCTATGTCATTAATTGACAATGACACGTAAATTTACAGTTTTTGAAACGACGCAACAAAGACTAGGAGTGTTTTTATTTATAATAAATAATTGAAACCATTTTTTGTCTATTTGTATTTTTTTTAATTTTATCATCGACTTTAAAAAGTATAAATCGTCGATATATGTAATCAAATATTTAATTGTGAATTGTATGTATTTAATTTTTTTTTAATTAAAAAAAATTGATTTGTTTAATAATATTCTGTTTTTTTTAATCCAGGAGCACTACGTCATGTGGGTACCTACAGTTGGCACATCATTGAGGCAAGGTCTTCGGGTCTATGTGATAAAGAGTCGTCCTAAATTCGGTAATGCTTCAGTCAACATTTCTTTAGCATCAACAAAAATAAATGAATAAATAATTACTTTTCCTTTCCTTTTAGATACTTATGGATAAATTTATAAAACATTTTGTTTTAATCAATACAGAATGTATTAAATTAACAAATAGGTAGAAAAACTAAATGCAATTAAAAAACAAAATGATCAGTGAGAGAGAGAAGAGAAGTTTATTAATAGTTCAGTAGAAACGAAACATTTATTTTTGGAGAGATTTTTGTTAGACGGTTTAAATATAATAACGTCAAATGGGAGTGCTTGAAAAATTTAAGAAACAAACAAAAAGCAGTACCAAAACAACCCATAAACGAGCTTGGGTTTAGTATATGGTAGAAATGGTTCACTACAAGCTCTTCCCTCAATTAAAGGGTACGCTCTTATAGAAGCTGGGTGAGCCCAAGAGAGTCTGCAGATCCCAGAGGGTCCATACATGGGTATTAACAGATTAAAAAATCGATCTGTCACAGTAGATCTTGAATCCCGGGATCTTCAGCACAAAACGTAACGAAATGTCTATTTAGATTTGTAATAAACTTAATTTTATCAAGTTAAACTAGAGTTTAACTCAAATACGACACCTTACCGCCTTATTTCTCAAGGATGCTGGACCCGAAGTTTCGGGAACATACGTCACTGCTTGACTGAACTAGAGGAAAAGTCAATTTTTTTAATTTTTAGTAATCAGCTTTGGTTTCTGGAGGTCTCATATAATATATAACATAAATCAGCTTCAAGAAAAAATGAGCTATGTGAAAAAGTTATTAACAAAAAAATAGTTAAAGTGATTGCATAGAAATGGGCCCTTCATGTTTATACTTGATTGCAATGATGTATTCTATTTTTTATAGATACAGTTTTTAAGGCTAATGGAAATTTAAAAAATGAAATTCTTAGATGGATTATACATGTGACTTACATCGTTACCATTTAACCCTCAGGTTAATAATTTTTTTTTCCACCCAGAAGGGACTAAAACCACTATTACCTCACACCACAGCAGACTACATAACTGTTTGAAGAGCACTCACTGGCAAAGAGCTGAAGATGACTGGCTACATCGAAGGTGATGTTGGCGGCGTTGAGCACAATCCAGGGAAGGAGCTTGGATATCGGCCTACTCCTGGCCATGATGGTCACGGACTGGACTCCATTCATTTGGAGGGGATGTGCGGAGCGGATGGGGGAAGTGCCGCTGGAAGTGGAAGAAGACACAGATTGGGGGTAGGGTTGGACGATAGTCGATAGTGCTAACTAACGATAGGCCGATACTATTGGTTGAAAACTATCGAATACTATCGATAGTTTTCGATAGCTGCTTCCGTTTTATCCAAACCTATTCGCTAAAGAATTTCAACTAATTAAATTAAATTACCTATCTACTATTTGAAATTTGCAGGCTAATAAATTATAAGATTTTTAAAAAGTATTCACAATTTACATGTTTACTATAACAGTGAACAAATAAAAAAAAAAAAATTCAGAAAAGAAAAATTACGAAATAGTTAATTTCAATAGTGTGCTCCTTGAGCCACATATTTCCCGAAAGAAAAACTAGCTAAACATTTAAGAATTGTAGAAAAAGACCCCTAATTAAAGAGGAAGTTAAGGTTATAAAAACCTAGAAGAGCCAATGCTCAATACCGCGAATTTGGTTTGTTTGAACAAGTGTGAGACTACGTTTTCAACCCAACATAATGTAATTGGTAATTTAGGAGAATCAAATAATGACACGTCCGGTGCGGTATCAAAGTTATATAGAAGAGAACCCTTGAGCCCTAGGAATTCCGAGTTCAATTTCAAAAGAACTCGACACTGGACAGAGACAGATCAGCATAATTCCGAGAGTTTCAAAACTTGAGGGTAAAAACGATCCACCGATAGTCGACACTATTGATTCGACCATCGATAGTCGACACAATCGGTAGTTACCAGCGATAGGATTGATATGTCGATATATCGATAGTAACTATCGAATATCGCCCAACCCTAGTTGGGGGTCGGTAACGAGAAGGAGGTAGAAAGACAAGATACCGAGTATATTTGGATATGTATTCTTAATTTCGCTGATGAAATAAGCCTAGTAAGGGAAAGTTAGACTATAAGCGAAAAATGAGGAAAAGGGAATCGATCTAATATACAAGTTTGAAGTTTCTACGTTTCCATAAAGTTAGCAGGCTACTATGCCTAAGGTCGCGAGCTCGCGATGGATATCCCTTACTTCGGAAGGGACGTAAAATGCCCCCTGTGCTGTGTCAGGTACTCGTTAAAGCTCCTATCCTAATTATATTCGGATAAGCAAAATTTAAAATTCCAACTGTACCCTCCGATTAGTCAAAGTAGCATAATGCGGCGTTAAATAAATATCTAAATTCATGCCAACAGCACATTTATATATTCTTGAATCTGAATACACTTCAGTGTCGTTAAAAGTGAACAGTGGTTGACAAACTTTGGGTTAAAATAAATAGATATTAAACGGATGTGAGTTTATAAATAGCAATTTAAATAATATCTAGATCGTAATTTCATGGTTCATGTTTTGTTTACCATGGTCATTTCTTATTATAAGACTATTGGTTTGGAAAAAAAACCGCGGGCAAATAAAATAGCTATGTTATTTGTTTACTAAAAATCTGAGTATTAATGTATGTAAGTAAGAAATAATTACAGTAATCTATAGAATATATTTGAGGCGTTCAGGTTCAAAAGCGGATAAATCCAATTTTAAAAATTGCCTTTTCACATTTTTATCTAGTTTATTCAAGCAGTGCTTTATGCTCCAGAAATTTGAAGATCACTACCGAAATAAAACCATAATAAATAATGTTCTGCTTGACAACATTGTTTGATTAAACTAGCGGCAAAAATGATAATTTTTTGATATTCCGGAAATATCAACTTAGAGAACGCTTAATTGGTCCGTTTATATTTTTTATATAGTTTCATTTCTAGTTGTACGAAAGAGAAGGGGACCGTAAAATGGTTGCTCTTTGACTTTACATCCCTCTGCTCTGATGATGGTCTGAGAATTATGCCGAAACGTAGGCACAACATAAATAAGTTTTACTTATAGGTGTGTAATTCATTGACCTTATCCCCAGCACATTTTCGGCATTGTTAAATAAATAAATAATTTAAGTAATTTTTTTAATGAAGCTAAATTCTGCTGACTTAATCATTTTTTTTTACTTAAACATATTTTAATTTGCAATGAACTAACCGTAGCGCTGATTTACTTTAACTCTTTATATTTTTATTGGATAATTAAAAAAAAAAAACTGTACCAATACAACACCGAGGTTAAGGGTTCACTCCTAGATCAAACTCAAGCACCAGATTTTACCCCCTTATTCTGGTACTTAATTAGTATTAAAAAAAACAACTGTACCACCGTGAACGGGTCTGGGGTTCAGTAAATGATAGACTGTACTGTTTCTTGGACAACGGTTCTGCAAGGATGTGACTAGTCCTAGATCACGCTTAACCGCAAGATTTCCCCCCTTATTTTGGGTACCCTATTTTTATAATATTTTATAGAAGCTGGGTGAGCCCCAGGAGGGTCCTAGATCCCATATGTCCATCTCCTGCTGCAGACTAAATAAAATTAACTGCCCGCAGCGGGATTTGAACCAGGATTTCCGGCATGCCAACTTAGTGATCTACCACTGATCCACTCCGCTTAATTAGTATTAAGGTACCCATTAATTTATTTTGCTGAGAATAAAAAGTTCCATTTTCTTTTTTTTAATACGAGCTTAGTCAAGTCCTCAAGTACCAACTTAACAACCTGCTTCTCATTACTCAATTCGGTCCCATGACCTTTTGTGCATAGCATGAATCTCAGCAACCATTCATTACTCATTGCTACAACGATGCATCTGTAATGGTTGTGCAATGATACCGTATAAGGAGTTAGCATCCAGAAAATTTCACTAATCAAACTCCTTTCTTCTACTTCAAATAAGAAGGGAAAATGTTCATTGAATAGTTTACGAAATAATGCGGTCCTTAAGTATACATTTACTTATTTGCAAACTGGGTCGATATAACTAGTTCTTATTTTTACAACATAGGATGAAAGTTGCCAGGGTGGTTCATGGGTAACTTGATGATTACAGATTAAGGTTAGTAAAGAAAGTAAAAAAAGAAAACATAATTGATCATTGAGATTTAGTATGAAATAATAATAATGTCCTAAATAGTAGAGGCCTAAATTGTTTCTGTAAAGGTATAATTAGGATAGGAATCTTTAACGATTACCAGACGCAGCATGGGATCAGGACCGCCATTTTACGTCGACTCTGAAGGACGGCTTACCCAAGGATTTTTTGCTACCTGTAAGGCCACCTACCGCGATCATGAGCAGAGATGTTAGTTATGCGAATTACTACACCATAGATGACCAATGGTATTGTAGGAAAAATTGAACGATAAATGTCTTATTATTTTATACAAAAAGCAAAGAAAAAAATGATAAAAATAAAAAATAGAAAACACAAAAATCATGTTCATCAATAATGCTTTCACGTTTTTGAGGTTTACAGATTTTTACAGGAGTTGGGTAACTCAGTTATTGAGCGGCTCAAAATCCGTCTGTAGCAGATAAATTATCAAATCTGTTAACAGCCATTGATGGATCCTTTGGTATCGGCAGACTCTCATGGGGGCTCACACAGCTTTTATAATGAGGGAAAATCTGATTGGTGGAAAAACCAAGGGTTTAAGTGTGACTCAGCCATACCACCGTTCGTGGCTTAGAAAAACATAGTCTCAACCATGTACTCAACACCAGACCTTTCATGGGTTTTAGCATTAGAGATTTTTTCATCGTCATAACTCAAATCAGTAATATTAACAAATATTAAAATTTATAAAACCTATTTCATAAATCAAAATATTGGTTACTAAATTAAAGCATTTTCCATTTTATCTTTCTTAGGAAATTACATACGGCCCTATCCATTTACCCCGGGTTACACATATGATTTTAGTGATGCATACTAAGTACTATTGAGGTTACCAGTTTGTTCACTCGTGTAGGTCATTTCTTCTTGTTATTATGCTATTTTCTAAAAATTTTAAATAGTTACATTAAGAGCTAGTGAATAACCAGTTATTTGTTACAATACAGTTATATTGAAGAACGGATGTTATTTAATTTTAAAAAACCTATCTTTACGTTCCCTCCCAAGGACGGCATAACCAAGAATCTATTACCCCCTTTAAAAAATCCTACGACCACCTGCTGAGCTGCAGACCCGCAATCACGGGCACAGTAAGTTATTATTCTAACCACTTGACCTCTCCTAATCTTTTTGTTTTAATGTCTGATAACTATAAATTTACAGTACATATTTTCTTATAAATATTTTATGGTGTGTACAAATGGTAAGAAATCATGTAAGTTTTTCTTATCTTTCCTTCGACATTTTCTGAACGAAGAGAGAACATTGAAGAGAAGGTGGATATTGCTAAAGACTGAGTAAGCAATATGTTCTGGTTGCCACAAGCTACACATTCTTAATACTTTCATTTCTATAGCAATGAAATATTAACCATCTATAAATTTTAGGTATAGTTTTTGTAATTTGTTTATTAGAATTTTACACCTGTATTATAATAATACAACAGGTAAATATCATTAATGATATATAATGTCATGTCAGTAAGGCAAGTAGAGAAACTACCCAAAGGTAGTAGGTACTCAAGTAACAAGTTCAACTTAGAAAGTTAGGAGGCCATCTTCTTTTCAGAAGCCTCGGAGGATTACCAGAAATTGAAGAGGTTGCTCGATATGAAACTAGTGGTTTTTAGTGGGAATAAAGTTTGTCATGAAAGGACTGATATCGGGTTCCTGCCAAATCAGCAACAAACGGGGCATTAAAGTCTTTTGGATTGTAAGGTTTGGATACGAGAGGGATTCGATGGTTTAGTGGTGCCCTAAAGCTCTACTCCGTAAGTCCAGAAGGCTCTACTGATTGTCATGTTTATGATTTTTTTGTGATTAATTGGGAGCTTAGAGCGTTTGTCTAGTAAATACTACATTAACCTAACACGGCGAAGGTATCAAATTTAATTACTATGCTGACATACATGTTTAGAAATAATTTTTAAAACGAAATAACTACGGTCTAAATCACACAAGTATATTTATGATTACATTTTGATATGTCCCTTTATTCAGTATTAACTACCATAAAATCTCTATATCGCAGTGAAAGAATTTTATTAACTTCATTTTTACAACGGTTGTGCAATTAGTATGAGGTGTGACACAGACCCCTGTCAGACACTTCTGACTTAATTGCAAGGTAATTAAACACTTTAAAGTTCAATTAATTTTCAGATGTGGATAGGTATTTATGAAAATATTAAACGATGATAATACCGTGCTACGAAGGCTTATTTATAATCTTATTATGAAATGTAATATATATATATATATATATATATATATATATATATATATATATATATATATATATATATATATATATGTATATTGTTACGGCCTACTGGGTGTAAAAACTAACTAAACTATTACTAAATTCAAGATACTAATATTTATGAACAAATTAAAAAGAATACAATGAATTTATTTAAAACAATTAAATTATTAAACTAATATAAATTTACAATAACAATTCCTAAAGATTATAACCTAGGGCTAACTGTTATCTAATTAATAAAATGATATACTTATCTTTCATAAGATATTGCTAATACTAAATACCTAAACTATTTACATAAATTTGTACAAATACAATAAAATTACACTATTGTTTATAACTAAAAATTAACAAACCTCTAATTACAGTCCACCGACCGTAAGACTCTCCCATTATGACAAACTGACACACAGTTTATTACACTCACTTATCACTTATCACTGACTAGTTCACACTCCCACTGGCTAACACTAACTGTCACTGTCACTCACACAGACTGTCGCCGTTCACTATCACACAAGGCAACAAGATTACTACTACTTACAACTGGCCGGCTTCGAAGCAGCCGGCATTTTATACAGGCAAGGTTGGTCGGGGTGGGGGCTCAGAATCCCCTCGACAGATCGAGAAGGATCTCGATCTTTTCAATCCTTTAATTCGTGCTAATTCTTCCGGTCTTTTTCTCTCGGACCGTAACAATATATAATAAAAATATAATAAATAAAAAAATAAACTTGAGCTCTACAGCTCTGTAAATAAGATCGGGTTTTTGGTGTTGTCTAGTCAATAGTGGTTAGCATAAATACCTTCTATGTCCAAGATCGCGGGTTCGCAGCCCAGCATGTGGCCCTACTTTACCCATTAAGAAAAAATCATTGGTTATGCCGTCCTTCGGTCATTCTAATGAACAAGTAGAATATATATATATATATATATATATATATATATATATATATATATATATATATATATATATATATATATATATACATATAATACAAAGAAAGGGGGACGATATATGTGACTTGCTGATTCTAGGCCATCGCTCCATCCAGTTCCTTCATGTTGAGTTGACTGCGTCTACCGAACAGCTGACCTTATCTCTGAGAGTAAAGGTAATAAACCAATCAGGGTCATTTTACTCTACCTGTCCTAGGCTCCTTACCATACTTACTTAGGTACTTCTAATGCTTCAGATAGTCACATATAGCATTATCCATCGTCCAAAAACAAAATAAATATATACATATATATTTTTTTCAATAACTAATGTTTAAAAATGTATAATCTTCAAATACATATTGACTCAAAACATAAACAAACGTAAATGATATTGTTTTTTAAATCTCATTTTCAATTATTCAATGTAAAATTTGTTATTCATTGGTAATTTAAACAAGCAAATTTTCACTTGATCCAAAATATTACAGACTACACATATAGCAACTCGCACACAACACGATTAAACCCAAAAATGAGGAACGACGTAACGACGAACTAGTTCACTAAGTTAAGTCAGTATTAGTCTCCGGATCTAGTTCAATGAACTATTTAGTTCACGTACTGCTCATTTCTACTGGTGAGTGATGTGAACTGAAAAGAACTATAGTTCACCAAAACAGAGAGCGCTCTTTATAGTTCATTTTCCGGATCTAGTTCAATGAACTAGTTCGTTCACGTACTTCTCATCTCTACTAATAATTATACCTGGATAAGCAAAATTCAGGACTCCCACTGTAGCATTGTCCGATTAGCTATGGCAGCATAAAATGACATTAAATGATTACAACTAATTTTATGAACGTTCCTATTATCAAATCCTACAAGAACAGACTTTATAAGAAAGACTTATTGCAATGAAAAATATTATTGTTTTTTTGTTATTTTTTTTTAAATACCTATTCCAGCAAAGTTTTTAACCACTATACTGGAAAGGTAACCATGAAATCGCTCTTTCACTATCGACATTACGTATTCCGTAACCCCAGACCCTACACATTACTACGCGAGCACGTACTTGGGATTATGCAGGATTTTATTCGTTTGTCTTTCAAAAGGATGGGAATTCGACTTCAGTTGTTGTGACACCCTGGAGAATTATTAAGAAACAATATATTGCATACTTGACTGTTTTAACATTCCAGCAACATTAAATTTCGCTTAAATGTATATATATATATATCATTTGCTAAACTGATGTATCTATCTGCACCCCAGGTGAATAAGTGATTAAGTCAATTTTTTTTTCCAAAATGAGATCATTTTACGTAAGTTAACGGTAATCGTGTCATGCTTATAGTGTTTGGCTTGGTATGGAGTTTAAAATAAGCAATAACTCTATTTCAAGCAATGATCTTTGCCACAAAACCACCACGAAAAAAACACGATTCCACTGCCATTAGTTGAACTAATATTTTGGAAATAATGGACTTCACCACTTATTCACCGGGGCTCCAGGTATAGTGGAACATAAAAACAAAGCGTAACAAATTATATGTATATATATAATAAAATTGTTAATTTATATAACTATCATATTATTAATATCCCAGGTAAATTATGTAGTTTAATATTTCAACATTTTAATATATTTTCGTATTTGTACTAGACAGTTTCATTTCTCTAGCACGGTGGTAGATCGCTGAGTCGCTGCGCTGAAGACGCCGAACTAAAATCCGGCTATGGCAGATAAATTATTTAATCCGTTAACATACACGGATGGACCCCGTAGGATCTACAGAACCTTCTGGGACTCTACCAGTCTCTATAAGATGGGTAACTTTTGATGAGGAAAAACCTGGCCAATCTCGATCAACTTGTGTATATTATAATTAAATATATAATATACACAAGTCCGATATGATTATTCGAATACTAGAAGGAGAATCGAGAATGAAGTGTGAAGAAAGTGGATGAGAAGAAAATGAAAGTAAGCTTAAGGTAGAAAACAGGTCGCCATAAAGGAACAACTCGCTCGCACACAGACGCCTTGTTTTTTTTAAATGCACCCAGTTCGTAATACATGCATCCTCTCAGGAACAAGGAGTTTCTTTTTTATTTTAAACTTTTTTTTTTTAATTATTGAAAATCAAGGTAATGATTTTCTTATTAAAATAACCTGTCCCACTACAACCCGTGAACGGGCCTCGGGTTCATTACTTGGTAGAGACTGTTCTGTTTCATGGACAACGGTTATGCAGAGAGGTGATTTGTCCCAGATCACGCTCAACCGCCAGATTTATCCCCCTTTTCCAGATTTTTTTATCGCCTATTCATTTTTTTATCGTGCATTAATTTTTTTTCTATTCAATTTAATTTAATGTTTCAGTCTTATCAATTTAGTTATTGTCAATTTAAAATTAAAGATAACACTTCGGGGATTGCCATCTTCGGAAGAGAAGCTGTTGAAACACTTCCAAAAGTTCGGAATAATTGTGAAGATTAAAATATGTGAAAAACGTAATCACATGGATTTGGCCAGAAGATGAAATGGAGATATTTCGGTGGAAAGTTTAGGAAAAACATTTCCATAAGAAAGGAAATTAAAAGGGTCTAAAATTAGCATTTTATTATTACATTTTGCATTTTTCGATTTCCATAAATATGAATAAGAAAGTAAGATCTGGGGTTCAGAACATGGTAGAGACTGTACTATTTCATGGACAACGGTTCTGCAAGGAGGTGACTTGTCCTAGGTCACGATCAACCGCCAGATTTTTCCCCCTTATTTTGGGTACCCTATTTTTATAATATTTTATAGAGGCTGGGTGGGCCCCAGGAGGGTCCTAGATCCTATATGATTCATATCCCGCTGCAAACAGACTATATAAAAGTCATGGCCTGCAGCGGGATTTGAACCAGGATTTCCGGCAGGGCTACTCAGTGCTCTACCACTGAGCCACTCCGCTCCCTCAATTCATAAATAATTGTTCAGGTCATAAACAATGTCGTATAACAGTCCATGGCGACCTGCTAAATCATAAGTACCGATAAAACTGACCAGTCAACGTTTCGCCATTCATCAAAGCATACAACAAAATAAAATTCACAAATGAAGATCAAGTGCAGAACATCTCACATGAACAGTCCAAACGGACTCATCAAACAAAGACAGCAACCTCACTCCAAGACGTTCATGAAAAAACTCTTGACAAAAACAATTTATTTGTTTAACGTAAATAAATTATGATATTTTTATTTATACATCCAACTTATTTATTCATAGTGCAATGATATAAGAAATATCGAATTGATGATCACCTTAATAGCTTTGTAAATAAAAAACGTTCAGAGAAAGCAGAAAAAGGGCATTTAAAAAGAGAAAACTTGTCCAATTGTAATATTTAATTTAATATTCCTAACGAATCAGGTTTTTTAGGGGAAAAAACTGGAGAGAATTTCAGGGAAATTAAAATTTTCAAAGGCCAATTCATTAAAAGAGAATACTCTAATACACTTAATTCAAAGACAGTCCCCAACTAAATTTAGATCAGAGGTTCCCAGAATATTTTCTCATAGACCAATTTCAAAATTTAGCTGGTTTCGGTGGACCCCCTGCAGCTACATTTCTACCATATTCCCTAAACTCGACAAAAAATGTGAAGATTTAGTAATCATAAGTCGGTTTTACTCAACAAGATATGGCTATTTTAACAGAATAGGATAAGCTAATTAATTATTGCAATGAAATAAACAAAGTACCGACGGCAAACTGATTATAATTATTAAAACCATTTTTTTGTCACCCCAACGTAGACCCCGTCGAGTCTCCCGTGGACCCCTGGGGGTCCACCAGGACCACTTTGGGAACTAAGGGTTTAGATGTACTGTACAAATACTCAAAACCGCCAAAAACTTTTATTTCATTTATTTATTATACATATTATGTTATAGCTTCATATTATGTTAATACAATGTGGTCCAATAACCCTAGTTTTCTAATAAAGAATTATATGGATTAAAAAAAAAAAAACTTGTACCACTAGAATCTCTCGTCTTGGGACCAGTACTGTTTCTAGAGCAACGGTTCTATGTTAACAGATTAAATAATTTATTCTCCACAGCCGGATTTGAATACTGGACTATCAGCAGATCATCTCAGCTCTTTACACATTGAGCAACCCAAATCATGTATATGCAATATAAACAATTCAAAAATACATTTTAATCTATAATAATGTATAACAAGCGTCATACTTTTCATATTTGTTAAATAATAAATTAAATAACCAGTATATTGTTTATTTCTGGTGATAATCCACAATTTTTCGGATAATAAATCCCCTTAAAGTACTATGAACCCTCAAATAAATCTAACAGAAACTATTTTCTGTGCGACTTTGAGTTAGTATAGAGAGTAAGTATACTTAATAGAATGACTTGCAAAATAATTGTAAATAAAATAAAAAAATAGTTTAAAGTGTATACCGATTGCGACTGTTGTGGGCACTTTATTTTCTTAACTGGAATTTATTATCAGTGATAAATAAGAGTTATAAAATATATTTTTATTTATGATTGTATTATATAATAATATAATAACATCATAATATAAATTACATGATTATGATTAAAATTGTTATTAATCAATAATCTGTTCCTTAAAAATACCACTAATTTTCTCCAATTTTTTTTCCAAACACGCTAGAGAACAGAAGGATTCTTAAATTCAATTCATCGGCACAGGAGAGAGGTAGCGAAAATTAAAAGAAAAAAATAATCAACAGTACAATAATTTTTAGCATTCCATCTGAATAATAATGAATAAAATAATTATTCGATATTAATGAACTAACTGAATGGTATAGGTTAATATATTTTATTCAACAGTATACACTTCTCAACAATAAAAATAAGTATGGAAATCAGAAAAAGTAAGAATATCCGAGTTGGTAAATAGAATAGTCAGGAATTATTGTATTTGTTTAAAAATATTTGCTGTTAATAATAATTTCTAGCCCACTTTAAGTTTTTAAGATACAGAACTGTTATTTTAGGTATAACATGAATATTAGGAATCCAACAATAGTGGAAATTTTTGACTTTCTTTCTTAACTAGGACGATGGTTTAACTCAGAAACTCTCGTAAACTTTCCAGTTCTTGTCAAGTTCAACCACGTAGCTTGTTTTGACTACGTGTTTTATCACCCAATCTGTCTCACGTTATCGACTTGGAAAGGGAAGATTAAAAATAATTAAAATAAAAATAAATTTTATGTTAAGTCAGCCTGATAAGCTGGATTTCGCCGGAGTGCGATGGTTGACAATCTTAGGTAATACATTGCACGCTTATTGCACTAAATACATAATTAAAAAATGTACAATTGTATTTAAAATACTTTTATATTGTTTTTGTTATATTGTTGAACTTCAGTGGAATAAATAAAAACTTCATAAATGAAAGAAAGAAATTTTTATCCTAAAGAAAAATTAAAACTATAAAAATTTTTTTTTATCTAAAAAAAAGGTAGAATAATAATTGCAAGTTTAAGCTAATACATTATAAGGTTGTTTTAATAATTAATTAAAACTGTACAATTATATTTAAATATTTTTATACTGATTTAATTTTATGCGCATAAAATTGTAATAAAATTCGTACGAACCCATGGGTAGATGTAGTTTCCGTAGGAAATCATTGTAGTGTGATTGGTCACATGTTATAATATATTTGAATTGTAAAATTCATTAGTAATATTTGAATTGTAAAGTTCATTAGTAATATTTGAATTGTAAAATTCATTAGTAATATTTGAATTGTAAAATTCATTAGTACTCGTTAGAGCGATAAAAAAGGTACTCGTTAGAGCAATAAAAAAGGTACCGAGCCGGCCCTTTAAAGCTGAACTGCACAGTGCGAGAGTTGTAACAGGACGGTTCACATCAAAGTTGTTGAAAATTAAACATGGACTCCAATCCTCGGAACGTAAACAGAACACTTCGATAATCCTTCATTCTCCCTTCTCTATTACTGTTGTTATTAGTTATTATGTATTATGTTGTTAGTTGTTATTACCTTATTAATTGAAATTAAAAAACCTTTCACAAAATAAACATAAATGTAACCTTAAAAAAAATCTCAATGTGACCAAATTAAAATAATGCGATTCGGCCCCGAACACTACGTTTTAATTAATTTCGTCTTAAAGTAACTCTAACTTAAAAAATAAATAAATAAAAATAAAAAATAAAAATGTAAACCACGAAAAAACAGAGATAATAACATAATGGAAAATATTCCAAAATAGCAGGTTAGTTTGTTTGTTTGTTTGTTGTTGCTTAGAGGCGTAAAACCCTAGGGTCATCAACGCCTGTAGATTTTTGATTTTTATAATTATTTATCTTTAAAAAAAAATAGAAAATAAATAAATAAAATGTTCATATACACACACATACTAATAAATAACACATCTATAATAAGGAAATAAAACAATCGGAAAAAACAAACAAATGCATCTATAGCAAGGACAATGGAGGATCAAATATTGGTTACTAATTTACAGTTTGTAATGAATTTCACCACTTTGTCTATTTCAGATTTGCTGTCTTTAAGTGCTTTTCTAACATCGGGTGGTATTTTGAGCTGATTTAGTATTTTTTTATAGGAGTAGCATTCCTCAAACACTCTAACTTAAAAAAATTAATAAATAAAAAATAAAAATTAATAAATAAGGTTTTACATATAATTTATAAAATATAAAGAAGCATTTTTTTCGGGTCGATTTCAAAATTAAAATTATACCGGTACTTAATGATTAAAATTATTCGTTTGTCTTTCCAAAGGATGGGAATTTGACTTCAGTCGTTATTGTGTCATCTTGGGGAATTATTAATAAACAAAACATTGCTAACTTGACTCTTTCAACATTTTAACTACAGAATTAAATTTCGCTTGAATCAATTTATCTTTTGGTAACCTGATATATTTCAATGATGAACATGAAAATAGATCGAACCTTTTAATATATTATCATACTTGTATAAAAGAGTTTCTAAATATATAAAATCCGAGTGGAGCAGCTCAGTTTGCAGAGCACTGAGTTCTTTTGCTGAAGGTCCCGGGTTCATATCCAGCTGTGGAAGATAATTTATTTTATCTGTTAACAGCCAGGGATGGACCCTGTCCGACATGCATACCATCCTGGGGATCATCCAGCATCTATAAAGTGGGTACTCCAATTTTGGTGGAAAACCTGAAGGTTGGGCGTGATCATGGATAAAGCACCTCCCTGCACAACCGTTATCCTAGAAACAGTAGAATCTCTACGACGTACTGAACACAAGACCCTTCATGGGACTTAGTGGTACATTTTTTTGTTTTGTTTTTATTAAGTAACAAATAAAACTAATTTAATTATTTTATCCGAGATCCCGCTAAACATCACTCTAAAGACTGGTTCAGCTCAGGAGGGTAGATTTCACAGGAGCTATCCATCGCTGTTAAATAATTTATCTTCCAGAGCTGGGTTTGAGCCCGTGAATTTCAGCATAGCAACTCAGGACCCTACACCCTGCTCCCAAAGACATTATTTCTTAATACATAAAAAATACAAAAATTTAACTCTCAAATTATTTACTTAAATGACGCAATTATGCGATAAAATTGATATTTTTTTCATAAAGAAATTTCTCTTGAAGAAATTTGGCTGACCACACCCATACTTTCCTCCTCCTAGTAATACAAAGAGCCACTAAAGCCATTGGACGTACACAAATATATATCCTACAAGCATTCCTTTAAAATAGCTGAAGTAAAAATTAAATATTTACTAACATATTAAATAGGTTTTTCCATATTATTCTATTTTATATTTAATGTTGTTCTTTTAATTTTCTATATCAGTCAATCCACAACAAACTTACAATTTAAAAACTATATAGCTAACGAATGATGTATGTATAATTTGTTTAATTTTATTTAAAAGCATTTTATTAGTTTTAAAAAAACTGGTATCGCTACAACTTATAAAGGGTCTTGGGTATTCTACATGGTACAGACTGTACTTTTTCTTAGCTAAAAGTTGTGGATTTGGTAAAGATGGAGGAGATTTGGCCGAGAGCACACTCAACCGCAGGTTATTTCCCAATTAGGGGACATCTTTCACACTGGGTGAGCCTCATCTTAGAATCCATCCCTGGCGGTTAACTAATTAAATAATTTATCTGCCTCAGCTGGATTTGAGGCTTCGGTACAGCACTGAGCTACATCGCTGTCCCCAATAAAGGGAAAAAACAAACCTAAAATGTTCACAGAAACTCACAATCTAGAAAGTTTAGGAATAACTAACGATGTAATGAATGACAAAACGATGATTTAAAAACATAATTTACATGATAAGGTTTCCAGAAATAATCCAAAACTTTCTTCTGTGCAATTGAAATCGGGCATAAGAAAATGAGGAGCAATAAAGTGCCAGAATGGAAATATTCTGGGAAAAGAACAAAATCAAATAGTGCAAGCGTGTGTCGCTGATTTCCTAAACGTCTAATAGCAAAAAAAAAAAGAAAACACACACACATATATGAATTTGACTGAAGAAGAACTCCAAGAGTGATTTGAACAGTTATACAATTGGAACAATGGGTGTTGGGTCGTCGCAAACCATACAAGAAATATGGGTATCTCACTAGTATATATATATAAGAACATTAAAAAAAAAATTCATATCGATTTGAATTGATAACAAGATGACTGGAGAAGAAGACATAAGCTAGCCAGTTACCTGGAGGTGACGCAAGAAGCAGGAGTAAGAAGTAGAGGATCATCCTCGCAGTGGCCTGAGCTAAATGCAACTGGAACTTTCCGATTGTTTTGCTAAAATAGAAAGTTAACCTGACCAACTTTCAACGAGATCCACCTGAGAGGAAGGAGTGGGGCCGGTCACTGGTAAGGTACGCTTCAACGGTCTTCGGGGGGACGGAGGCAATACTAATCGAAGGCAACTGGGCCAGGCGACATAACTGTAGGCCACTAGAGCTCGCCCAAACTGGAGGAACACGGGAGTCGATAGTGCTTATGGTAACATGGATCAACGGGACCAGCTAGGAGTAACGGTTGAAAACAACAGCTTTAAAGGCTGAATATTGCAACACTTACTTGACAAACGCTCTAAGCTCCCAATTAATTACACAAGACTCATAATTGAATATTATGACACCTATTTGGACTTACGGAGTAGAGCTTTGTGGCTCCACTAAGCCATCGAATTCCTCTCATATCCAATCCTCACAATCCAAAATCCTCAATGCTCCTTTTTTTGTTACGGATAAAGGTATCCATAATGACCTTAAAGCCAAATTTGTTGTTAGTTTGGCCCGAATCCGATATCAATCTTTTCATAACAAACTTTATTCTTAAGCCCACTAGTTCCAAATCTACCGCTTCGATTACCGATAAACGTCCAAAGCGTCTGAAAAGAAGATGACGTCGTGACCTAAGTTGAATTTATTTGAGTACTGCCACTGAGAAGTTTCTCTACTTGTCTTTATCCCACGCCACAAAGGATAATTCGTTGTATTTACTTCTTGTGTTATTATAATATAAAGATAATAAAAAATGAATGAGGTATTTTTTTCCTTCTGGGTAATTATTCCACAGGTTGTCGGAACAGATACCTTTAAAATATTGTAACAACTGGCATGCTAGTCACGCATAGTGATTTCCTAGCTTAGAGGTGAGAAAGATCTACCCGACAGATTTTATCTCAATCCTGTTCATGAACGAATATTTTATTTTAAAATATAAAGTGAAATGATATAATCTATGGAAAGTATTAAAACATAGGGTATTTTTCGTTCTACACCAGTCAGTTACTATCAGTAATGACAATTACTTTGAAATAACGACAGTTATAAATACTAAAACATAGTATTTTTTTAAACTTGAATATATTATTAAATAAATTAAAATAAATATAAAATGGTTTCATTATTTCTTTGATATTCATTCGGTATTAAAGGAGGTAGACATCTTCACGGGTCACCGTCGCACAGTGGAACGAGCGTTAGGGAGGCCTGGACATTCTTTAATATCTCCGCTTCTGGTTTTCCTAGAATAAGGCTATTGCTACGGTTTTAAAGCTTTTTGAATGGACTATTTAATTATATGATAAACAGGATCAAACATTTTAGGGGAAACGTGTAAAAATTCTAGATTTGATATTTCGATGTTCGATAATTTATTATCTAACATTGTACCTATAAACTACTAGAATGGGTACAATACAGTATTCTATGGAAAGACGGATACATAGGTATTAATTAAAGTTATACAAAGGAAAAAGTAACAAACCAAATAATTTAATTATTAAACAAGATGAGTATAATAATTGATAATTACTTTTGTTAGTTAATACACTAGGTATAATTGATACATCAAAATTATAATAAATGTAGGTGCCTATATAAAATTGTTTTATTTAAATAACGAAATAAAAATTTAAAAACTTGACGATTTGTTGTAGGGACTAATGCACCTATGTCCACCATTACAAATATGTCGTTCAAATACCACACAAAAACTAAGTTTCATTGTTAATACTATTATGTTAGATAAGGATTCGGATAAATGAATGTAAACAAAAGAAAACTTGCGAAAAGTAGACGCCAATATCAACAGAAATTATTTTAAATTAATTCTCAAGGCCCGGAAAAGAAAAAAAATCATTTTCTCGGAAAATAGCACCTAGTAGCAGAATCCGACTAATGGAAAAAAAACTTCAAACATTCTAGTTATTTACTGTGAAGGTAGTTTTTTGGGCGATTTTGAGCGATTTTCGCAATTGATTATTTCAGTTTTATCCCCCAATTTTCACCGAAAAATCCCAGACGTTTGAAATAATCCCAAGTTTTATTTGCCTAAAATATCTTATTATGGATGAGTTTTTTTTCCAGTAGGTGCACGATTAATTTAATGCATTACCTCAAACAGTGGATTGCTTTAAAAATATGAGTTTTTAAAAAAATTTATATTTCAATTCAGAATTTTCCATATAAGATTTAATTTCACAATTAATTTATCTATGGATTTTGTTGAGAAGAAGTATAAAGTATAATTTAAGATCAAAATAAAGGACAAATTCAGTTATTAGAGAATTGGTCCAATGTCCAACAAATGCGTTGATTCGTTCCACTGTGCGTCGTCGGTAGTCGACCAACCTCCTTGCGCCGAATCGTCGCTAGAGAATACACTTCGAGAAGATGTAATCAGTGATATTGCATTATGGCCACAAGTGTTATCCGATAAACAAAGGATATTTTTAATAGAGCGCGGTCCAGTACAGGTAAAAGAGAATTCCTATCCTTCAAATAGATCTAAAAGATCTTTTTCGAATTCTTATTTTACTAAAAAAATGTAAAATAATGAAACAGTTTCAAGATGTTTGATTATTTTAAATCAACTGTTTCGGTTTATTGTTTTTATTGTGAATTTCTTGATGCTGACGTCACTCCGTTTAATGGTAAGATAGGTTATAACGATTGGCAGCATTTGTCTATAACCTTAGAACGTCATGAAAAGAGCCCAGCGCACCTTGTTTGTCTTAAGAAACATATTACATTAAAAATTGGCAATTTAAAAGAAAAAACAGTCGATTTCGTGCACCAAGCTAACATTGAACGAGATAAAAAACGTTGGGTGGCAGTAATCAAACGAATAATCCATATAATTCGGTTATTAGCGAGGCAATGTCTAGTTTTACGGGGAAATTCTGAAAAAATCATGAGTATAATAATGGCAATTTTTTGAAATTGGTTGAATGTATCTCTAAGTTTGATGATGTATTTGCAGAATACATTGCCCGTATTGAAAAATCTGAGTCACACCTAGCTCATTATCTTGGCCATAATATTCAGAATGAATTAATACAATTATTAGGAGAAAGAATAAAAAAAACCGATTGTTTTGGAATTGAAACAATCCAAATATTTTTCAATTATATTATATTGACCTCCAGATATTGCACATATAGAACAAATATCGGTTGTCGTACGGTTCGTTCTTTTAAATACAAATAATGACAAGGCTGAAATAAAACAACATTTTCTGGGATCTTTCCCAATTACAGATGCAACTGGTCAGGGGTTAACTCAATTTTTGTTAGATTATTTAAACTCTAACGATATTGATATACAAGATATGCGTGGCCAAGGTTATGATAATGGCGCGAATATGAAAGGAAAACATATAGGTCTCCAGAAACGAATTTCAGACTTAAACCCGCACTCATTTTACCTACCTTGTGCGGCACAGCCTGAATTTGATAGTTAATGACGCTGCTAAAAGTTCGTTAGAAATTGTTAATTTCTTTTTAATTGTGCAAGAAATTTATGTTTTCTTTTCTGCTTCAACAGCGCGTTAGCAAACTCTTGCCAAAGAAATGCCAATTTTAACTCTAAAACCACTCTTAAATACGCGATGGGGGAGCAGGGTTGAAGCAATAAAAGCTCTACGATTTAATCTAATTTAATATGATCCCTTTCTCAATAACATTAAACTAGACTATTTTTGAGTTATTAGATAATGAATTTTGGATAGTTTCATTAGCACATGAGTTTTTTTTTTTATATTTTTTGGTAAGTTATTATGTTAAGTATTCTTTATTAAATTAATTTGTTTGTACCAAAATTTGTTGATTAGTTTTATAGGGAAAGCATTACTTAAAAGAATATAAAATATTTTATTTTTCGTTTCTTTTAAATACATTAGAAATAAATGCAGAGGGGGTTATCCATTTTTAAATACCGCTGCTACGTCTTAAAAAGTCGAGGTAAATAAAACCCTGAAAATATTTTGTAGGGTCAAACATATAAAACCCTGCTGTACGATATTTTAGTTTTATTATTATTTAGTGTATACTTTATATAATAGTTAGTTTCAATTAATAAAAATATAATCATTAGGTTATTTCAATTATCTTTTAATTGTGAAAAAAAATGTCTTCAATTACTTCAGGAGCCTAAGTGGGATGCCAATGATGATGTTACTTCTTACAAATCTGCGGAATGGTTCAAAACGCCTGGTAAGATTTTTTTTTTCAGATTTCTGGTATGATTTTACTAAATCTTAATTAGCAGGTTGCTTTAAAATAAAATTAAGAATACAGGTATTAGTTTAGTTAATATAAACTCATAATGATTTATGTGTGATCACAAAAAGAACATAATTTTTTAAAAATCTATACAAAGTTTCAACATTCTGGCATTAACTATTTTTCAGTTATGCACGAGATAAATGTATGTACAGACATCACATATAAACTAGTAAAATTCAGAAAGGGTCCAAATGAGCAAATCCTTTGAAATCTGAAAATCAAAAATGTTTACAAACTCAAAACTTCCTTAATTCCGTATGAGGTTGTAAAAGAGTACTTAGAACAAATCATTAAAATAATTTTTTGAAAACAAAGTGCTACTTTTCTCACATGGCTTGATCTTGCATTTATTATTATTTATAATACTTTCGAAATACTAATAGCAAAAGTCTTATTGTATTAATTTTAACATTGATTTATTAAATTTAGATATATGTGGAGATGAAGCTTCAATTGTTAGGGCTGAAGTTAAGAGAAGATCAAGGTGTGGGTCAGAATTCGACCCGTGGCCGAGACCCTTCAGGCATGAGAATAGACTTTCTTGTAAGTACACATGGATAATTGATTTCATTAGTTGACCACTACTAGAATTCACTCTGATAACAATCTAGCAAAATTACAACAAAAAAAAAATAATAATAATGTAAAAACTATAGCAGAACATTTTCTATTTTAAATAAATGTTGAGCACTATATTTTTTCAGTTTTAAAGAGTTTTCGTTGTTTAAACAGTTGTGTTTAAGTAATAATAATTCCCTTATTCACCGGGGATGGAAATATACTTGTGTTGTTCAAAATATGCATTTTATTCAATAATAGTATAAATGATCCTTATTGCATTTTTACTATTATTGATTAATAATTTTTTATTTGAAGTATTTTAATGTTTTTTTTATTTTTATGTATCGTATTATCAACAATTCATTTGCTTAATGATTTATTTTAAAATCATTATCATTCGTGCCCAGACATTCATTAAGCCCAATCAATAATCTGTTCTAAATATCTGCAATTATGCGCTCATTTTTGTACTTAAATGTTTTTTGTGGCTGGAATATTGTTTCTTTATTGCAATATCTACCTTACTTTTCCTCATTTGACTGAGTGAATGCTCCTGATCATTTTAAATTTATATTATATATTTCATTGATCAATAAATTATTTATTTATTCATAATAGTTTATATTCATCTAATCGCATCATATAAATATCAATAGCCCAATATTTGTCCGAAATTAGCCCAATTTAAAATTAGTGAGATTATTTAATTTTTGTTTTTTATATTTCAGTGTTGACCGATATTGATATAAATAGTTGGGGCTCAGCTGCACTTTCAGCTCCTTCAACATTTAGAGGACGTCCTTACAGATTGAACCCTGATGTATTTTTCTTACCACATAGTTGTCTTATCAATAATAATTGTCAACTTATTGATAGATAACTTAAGATAATCAGTGAAACGTATGCAGTACATTGTCATAATAATTATAAAATATGGTAAAATCTTTGTTCTATAAATATTTTGCATGTGTCTGTCTAGAAGTTAATAATAAACAAGATTTAATAAAATAAGCAGAACAAATATGGGGTTTATAGGCGATATAAATCGGTTGGGTGAGGAAGCAGAAACTATTTACTACATAACTAAGCACAATAATGTTCATTAATGATGGTAATCAAGTAGGGCTCCAAGTTAATTCGCATTAGACAAAGTAAATTATTTTTAAGACTTATAAAAATGTTATTTTTTATATTGTTAAGTCCTTTGCTTTTAGGTTTTTTTTTTCTCTCAGCTTAATTCTTGTTTTTTATTCTATTTTTTTTCTCTACCAGAACATACCTTTTAGTTTATATTTATTTTCATGTTATTATTTAAATATTGTATTATTCTTATATTGTAGCCCTTTGGCCAGTTACGAGTATATATTTATTAAATTTTGTACACATTTATAATTCATAAGGGACTTGGTCCCAGAAAAAAATTATTTTCCTATTTTATTCTATATGGTTAGTAACAGAATCAGTAGTGATCATGATGATACATTGATATATGAGGTAATAAATTTGAAAATGTCAAGAAGTTTAAGTACTTATGGTCTATGATAACAACAAAAAAGAAATTTTAAGAAGGAAATAAAGGCAGAAAAGGCGATTAGAGGCAGGAAAGGCTTGTTACTTTTTGGTCTCGACATTACTTAATTAAAATGTGTAATTAAATTTAAATTAAAATTTGTAAAACTCTTAATCTTCCAATTGTTCCATATGGATGTGAAAGATGATTGGCAATGTTGAAATATTAGTTAAGTCCTAAAAAATTCGAAAACAAGATATTGTTTAGAATCTTCGGTTCGCAAAAGGATGTGTCCACTAGAGAATTTAGAAGATTACACAACACAGGACTGCACAATATACACCCATTTGATGTTATTAAAGTGATAGCATTGCAAAGGTTGAGATCAGCTTGTAAATTTGAGCTCAGTTACAGATTAATTCTTAAAAATTTAATAAGAACTGGGTCTACAGATAAATGTCTGAGGTATAGGTTGTATTGAGTGGTCTGGCGGATATGGGTTTGGGTAGTTATACATAAAAGAAACCATCTAAACAACTATTGGTGGTAACGGCATCACTATCATATTATAAAATCATTCGGGTTCGCTAAGCCTTTTATTGTATTTTTTTTTTCCAACTTTTAAGTTCAAATATTCCCTTTCCTCTTGATCTGCTGATTTAAATGAAAATCTGTTAAATCCATTTTCAGAAAATTTTTAAAAGCCAACCTTAGTAAATCCATATCTTCTATTTCTACTTGCAAAAACTAAAATTAATGGAATTAACAAGTTTTGATCTTATGTTATCTGTTATCTTTGTTTTTGCAATTGTTACACATGAATTAAATTTAAATATTAAATTGAATTACAAGTATATTTTTATGTTATCTTATGTTTTCACATTTGTTACACATGAATTAAATTTAAATATTAAATTGAATTACAAGTATATTTTTATGTTATCTTATGTTTTCACATTTGTTACACATGAATTAAAATTATATTTTTAATGCTTTTCTTTCCTTTTGCGATTTTCCAGGTGACACAGATACGATGAATAGCAGCAGATCAGTGATGAGCACAGCTGCTTCATTTAGGGGACCTTTATTACAGCCTCAAGGAGGGAATCTTAAATATTGTGGTAAATTTAATTATAATTTTATTTATTAAATTTCGTTGTTTTTTTAAATTGAATGTTGGATAAATTTTTATCACTGTGGATGTTTAAATATTAATGCGTTGAAATAAGTTCATAATTTACAAAATCTGATCTTTGCATGCAGTTTTGAATTATCCAAGATTTACTTTATTTATTATTCAGCAGTGTTTTTGAAAATCTATTTCTTCTTCTGTTTCAGAGAGATCCCAAAGTGATGCTCTGCGCAAAATTCGGCCACCAGATATAGAAAATAAACGTGGAAATTATTTGTCATCTGCCGTTCCAAACTTGTAAAATTTAAAAAAAAAAGAAGTTTTCTGTATGTGATATTCTAAGTCATCCTTGTTACCAAAGAATGACAGTTTAGCTTTCTTTTTCTTTTTAATTAATGATAAACCTTGTATATATAAACGAAAGTGTGAATTTGATCGATAATTGTACTATATAATTTATATTTATAAAATAAATGATTTGCTGAATCACTACAACTATCAATATTTTATCTTAGCTGATCCTAACACAAAGTTATTCTAATGAAAATGCCTAGCAAAGATCAATTCAATAATCATTTGATTATGTAACTTAACATTATTGTATATTTGATATGAATGTTGATTATTGCTTATGTGAAGTTGTTTTTTTTTTTTTATGCAAAGGATGACAATGAATATTGGTTTGAAATACCTTTCTAGTGAGATTGAGTGTGGCGAGGCATCAAAAACAACGCGTAGATGGGTAAATGAACTGTCCTTGCAAACTCCCTGGTGTGGTGGAAATATTTCCCTGTTCACGTTGCAAGTGAAAGATATTTCCTACTTAGGTAATCCTCAAGCACCGAGTTATATTCGAGCCTTAAAGCTCTGTCTATAGTCAACTTGTCCTTTTTCCTGAAACGATGGAGGACCATAAACCTGGATGCTTGTAAATTTGGTGGTGGTTCGCCTTTAGATCGAGGATGAACGATGGATCTTCTATGCTCAACTCTTGCTTGAGTCCAATAAAATTGTTCCTTAGCTACAACATCTTCTGGGTTTAACCTTTTATCAGTTGTTGCTTCTTCTATGTCCCATAATCTGCTCATGATGGCTGGTTGTGTTTCATTTCCAAGCTGCGTTTCGGGAAATACAACAATCGTTTGACAGTCAGAAAAAAGTGATATGTTTGAAATCGGTTTAACTAATACGCGCCCAATTATTGTATTTGTATAGAATCCTTTTGGAAGACCACTATCAGTGATTATTTACATCACTATATTTCACTGAGCATTGAGTCTCTTTTTTTCGTTAATTGAACATGAACAAATCAAACTTGCAACAATATCCATATCTACTGGTACCATTCACTTTACCATACACAAGAAAAATGTACATGGTAAAGTGAATGGTACCCACAGCATGGCAATCTATGTTGTGCCTTCAGAGTCTATGCAACTGTCTAAATATTATTATAATAAATTATAAATATTATAATAAAATTTAAGGAATAAACTGATTAGCTGGAGTCTACACAGTCACCCTAGAAAATCAATTCTACCCCTGCCTGCCCCTTATCCCCTTCTTATGGCTAATGTATTTCAAGTCGACTAAACATTATTCCCCTCAAGAATCATTAAAATTTAAAAATAATTCAAAAGCCTATACTGAATTAATATTGGTAGACCCTAAAAACCATATGGAGATGTTCTGGATTGGAATCATAGAAAATTCTAAATACTAAAAAATATATTTATTGAAGACCAATATTTAGACTTGTAATAAAGTGCAGGTTTTAGCAGAGCATAGTAGTTCTTAGTAGCATAGTAGAATAAATTTGATAAACAATAAATAATTTGATCTTGCCCAAACTCCAAAGTATCATGCCCTGACGAAGACCTACATGGATAGAAATGTTTATTTTAATAAATATTTTTAAAATAATTTAATCACAAAATTAAAACCCTACATAATTAACAGAAACTGTATTCCTAATTTTTAAATAAAATTGCATATAAACCAGAAAGAGAAACAGGACTTGTTTTGAAATACAAAACTAATTTAAAGCTGAGAGATTTTATCTTAAAATTAAAAGACATTTAAGACATATGAAAGGTCACATTGTGATAGAGATTGTACTGTTTCTTGGACTGCTGTTGTGCAGGCAGGTGATTCGCCCTAGATCACGCTAAACTGCCAGATTTTCCCCCTATTATAGGTACCCACTTTATAGAGGCTAAAAGTTCCTAGATCTCATAGGACCCATTTCTGGCTGCTAACAGATTAAATAAAAGTCTACCAAGCAGCGGGATTTGAACCCAGGACCTTCGCCATGCCAGATATTTTGCAATTAGTAAAATAAAAAGTTTGTCATGGTTCTGAACTGCCAGCATTCAAATCACTATTCCTTATCTATCTCACAAAATAAATATATATCTTAAAATAAACTGGCTAGTCTTAACATTTATTAAAATTGAATAGTAATAATTAATAAATAATAATAATTTCTGAGAGGTATTGGGAAAAAATAATAGATGCTTAACAATAAAAACTAGTTTTATTTATAAATAAAACAAAGTTTGACAAAATAGTCAATATTATAAAAATACCAATCATCAATCAAATATACACATCAATTTTATTCCTTTTCTTTAATATAAATGTAATAAATATTTCATTTAAAAATACAAATAATTTTGTATGATAAAAAAACAAAAAAAACAATCTTATCATAATTTTGTTACAAAAATATTAAATTTGAAATCTATAGATAGATATGTAAATCTAAAACTAAAGTATTAAGACAGTTAAAAGAATTTAGTATTGGTTTTTCTTTTTGCATCTATAGTATTAAAAAAATTAATAAAACATAAATTAATTTGAAAATTTAAAATAATAACTACTTCAAATGTGTGCACGATTTTCATATTGTCTTTCAGTCTAGTTCTTCAAATAACAAAGCTAATTTTTATATTTAACTATAGTCGATCTTAAAAATTTATTTTCGTCTGCATCTCAGGTGCAGAGCTCTATAAAAATTTATAGTTGATAGTATATTTTATAGTTAATAGTACCTTTTGAATTAAATGTAAATGTTTAATCAGTTAAAAATAAATATATATATTTTATTTAATATTTCTGAAAAAATAAACAAAATAGCTCCAGAAAACGTTCAACTACTAGCAAATGGAGTTCCCGAGCCAGTAAGGTGTCAGGTACTCGTTAAAGATCTCTATCCTAATTATATCTGGATAGCCAAATTTTAGAACTCCCGCTGTAGCATTGCCCGATTAGCCATAGCCGCATAAAGTGACGATAAATGAATAAACAGCACTTACAAAGCCAACAAAAAGACATGATGAATCCATAAAAGCCTGTCAATATAAATCCTGATAGTTTAAATAAAAATAATACCAAAACAAGGATGATTGTTGAAATTGAATCTAGACAAGCAACAATCGAAATTATAAATTATATCAAATATAAATTGATATGTTAAAATCATAATTTTTTCAGGCATCTCTTAGCTAAGAGGTATAAGCTGATTATCATTTAACCAGCTACTTTAGGAAGAAAAAATAACTTGCACAGCTACAGCCCATGAAGTGTCTTAGGTTCAATGTATGGTAGAGACTGCTGTTTCTTGGACTACATTGCTGAAGTCAGGTGATTTGTCCTAGATCAAGCTCAAGCGCCAGATTTTCCCCCTATTTTGGGTACCCGATTATAGAGGCTGGATGAGCCACAGGAGGGTCCTAGATCCAATAGGATCCATTTCTGGCTGCTAACTGATTAAATAAAAGTCTCCCAAGTAGTGGGGTTTGAACCCAGGACCTTCGGCATGGCAACTCAGTGCCCTAACACTAAGCCACTCCACTCCCCATATTTTAAGAAGACATAACTAATTTTAATTTTTCTGTGCATTCTTAAGTTTAGTTGAATAGTTTTATATGCAATAAAATACTTATTATTATTGGAATACTAACGCTAAATTTAAAAATAAGTAACAGTCAAGATGGGAAGTTAATTTTTAATGCACAGAAATGGCATAGTATCTAGCAGGTATAGAGAATATCGTGAGCATCAATCATAATATGCTAATCTAACACCAATGGTATTATTTTTATCAATTTTAAATTTATCAACATCATTTTATAAATATGCGCTGTAATAATTTTGACATTTAATAGAATGTTTGTTGAAATTTTTAAAAAGTTTAGAAATATATTACATAAATCCCTAATAAAGTGGCAAATTTTAATAATAATAAAGGTCTAAGAACAAATTTCACATCAGTTCAAACTTTGCCAAATGCTAAAAAAAAAAATTCTTATTCCATTTGAATTATGAGAGAGCAAATAGGAGCAATTCTGGATCTTTTAATTTGCATCATATTATAAATGAAATTCTACCAAATGTTGATTTAATCGCAAGCAATTTGAGTACATTTTTATAGCTTAATTATATGTATTTTTAATACAACTTATAGTTATATTAATTTCATTAAGTTGCTTGATGAAAAACACCTTTATATTTTTCTTCAGAAAAAAATTACTATTTAATTAGAAAAAATTAATATGTTGCTTACTATAAAAGAAATACAATGATTGTGCAACTTGTTAGATAAAATAGTGATTCAAAAAATGATCAAATACTAGTCCCTACCCCCCCCCCAATATTAAAGTAGGTTAAACAATTATGAAGAGGAGAAGCCCATAAATAAATAAAAATTAATAGATAAAAGTTAAATATTTTTCTACATAATGCATCACACGTTGACTCTATAGATAACTAAAATTAAGTAATAAAAAGAATTATTTAAAATGTAAGGAACTTTAATTTTAAAAATTAATAACAAAAATAAATTAAATATTGCATTAATAGTTAGAAGCCATAAACTATTTTAAAAAATAATTCTACTAAATGTTTAGTAGTTTTATTGTATCTGTTTAAGATACTGATTTTTAAAGGCCTAAGAATTGCTGATGCCGGATGACGATGCTTCGTTTTTGTTGAAGATTTTTTTGTAGTGCTCAAAGCAGATATTGATATTGTACAATACAATATTCATAAACGAATTACTCAAAGATTCCAGTTCCTTTTTGAACAGAACTAATGCCGGAGGAAAATTTGTTTTCCCGCCAGGATGCATTAATGTTAATTTTAAGAAATCCAAAACCCTTAGATTTACTAACCCTCTTACCCTGTTCTGCGGATCTGTTACCTGTTCTACCTGTTGTAGGCTGGTTACCTGTTCATCGTTTAGATTATTCATTTCCCTCGATGACAATTTGTCGTTAATATCTTTCTTTATCTGCTCAATGACATTCGGAATGGCTTGTAATAACTGCTGATCATTCCTAACTCCCTCCAATAATAAACATATATGCTGTTTCAAATCTTCTTTTAAAGATACATAGGATTGTAACTGAAGAGGAATTGAGTTAAATGATAACAATACGATTGTAGCTGTCATCATCATCAAGTAGTACTCTTCCTTTAACTTTATCAGTCTTTTTTCGTCCAGTATTAATGTTTCCGGATACGGGTCGTTGGGATCCCAAGTCAGCAAATCTAAAAACGCATTATACAAGACATCTGTAATGTTCAATGTAGGCTTTATGTGTTTCTTTAACCAAGCTTCAGTTACAGGAAGAACATCGCCACAGAGCTTTATATAATCGGCAAATTTCTGTCTCTCGTATTCCATATGATTAGAAACTAATTCCGGTCTAATGGAAAATAATGTAAAATTGACCATGTCGAGCTTCATTAGTTTCAGAGTTTCCAGAATACCACGGAAGAGAGACACTATCTCGGTCTCTTTGGAAAGTTCCTCGATTTTGTCGTCTCTTATAGGTGCACAAAGCCGTTTCATAATAGACAATATATACTGAGCATAGTACATAACATTTAATGCGCCGTGTAATGCCTGCTGCTTTAGAAGTTCAAGATCGAGCGTCTCGTCGACTTCTGACTTCAATTTTGTCTGATGAGGCAACATTATATCGTACAGACCTTCCTTGATCTCGTTTAACAAACTGAGAGCCATAGTCAGATTTGGAGGGTCTTCCGATATTTGCTGCTTGAAGAGATCCCAAAAGGCTGAATGAATAACTTCGGTCACTGCTTTTTCTAAGCTATTATCAGGAGGGTCTTCTTTTTTAAGAGTAAAAGTCTGATCGAGGCTGATTTCATGTGCTATATTTAGCTTTTGCAACAGCTCATATCTCTCCATTTCTTCCTCGCTTACAATAGGAACATCAGGTTGTTCCTCAAGGCTGTTCTGAAGGTTGCGGTTTCCTTCATTAGAGTTACTTCCTTCCATGGTTCACTAAAAAAAATATATATATTATTTATCTTGGAACTCAGTAGGGTGTTAAAAAGTAATGTCTGCATATATCCTATTGGGCCATTATTACATATTATATAATTCCTTGATAATTTAAAAAAAATAGGAACAACTGAAAGAGTTTCAAGAGAGCTTATTTGAGATTGGGAAGGGGACATTAGTGATCAAAAGAGGAAAGAATGAACACTCATTAGAGGAAGATATAATCTTTAAAAAGGTACAGTGTGGTGATCCAGAGTGTATGAATCGGACATAACAGAAGCTGTGTAGCAGAAGATAATGATTGAAATGTAGAAATTCATATAAAATAAAACACACTTGTTATAGATGAAAGAATTAAGCTTATTAAACATAAATAATATAAAAATAAAAAATAGTGAAAAGAGATAAAGATAACGATACCAAAGGCAAATAATATAAACCGATAAATGATTTTATTTTGATTCAGAGCAACTACAGAATAAGTAAATTAAAAGTCAGACCTAGAGATGACAAAGCAACTGACATAATCTAAACAAGAGAAGATAGAAAATTTAGTCAGTGCAACTTTATTGGACAAGAATTTCGTTGAAAATTATTCCAGGAATGTTTATTGTTAAAATAGTAAGTGTGTTTATAACCATTACTGTTTAAATAATAATCCCTAAATAGGTTAAAATCCTAATAAACAAATTTTGCTTGAAACCTATTACATAATTAGAAATAAAAGAATCTTCTTGAAGCATATTCACAATTATTTGAAATATAATTCAACCAGTAAGCATCATTTCAGAGATTTTAAGAAACAAATATCGCATGGGAACAAAAATTATAATACAGTAGAGCATCGGTTATCCAATCTTATATCGTCGGGTGTGGTTTGGATGATCGAAAATTATTTAAAAGAAAGAAAATGGCAAACAATCATAACATTGGAACAAAAAAAATCTTTATTTATTGTGCAGAATGCAAGTAAATGTCAATAAAAAATATGCAACTATAAAGCAAGATTTATCATGGTTGTGAAATAAAAATGTTGTAGCATAAGTTCGCTACACTCCAGACTTTCTCTTCATAGCAGCTAAGTCTCTAATAGTTTTAAGTATAGTAGTAAGAATTAAATAGTAGTTGCAGGAAATCAAATTTTTCAAGAAAATACTTTTCGAAGTTATTTTTTAGAAATGAAAATGTCAACCTCTGCTTGTATTTTTTCCGTGAAGCCAGTTTGGATAATTGACGTTTGGATAGTCAAAGCTCTACTGTATTAGATAGTTCAAAGGGGACCCAATGACAATCATTGATTAAATTAAATCTACTTTCAATAATTCCATTGAAAAGTTGAGACTACTCATAAAACTTTCATATTAAATAATAATGGAAAAAGAGATTAATAGTTATATGACAAGAGGTAATTACCATCATTAATTAAATGATCTACTTTATACTAAAATTAATTATATTTTATTAAAGGAAATATCAAATTGATGATAGTCAAAATAGTTATTAACACCTTATTCCACAGAATAAAATAGTTAATGACAGTTATAATAATAGCGCCTAAAGCACACATACAGTGAGCAAATTAATTATTTTTCAATTTTAAAAACAAGTCACAAATTTATGGAAATCTTATAAAATTAAAACATCTATATTACCAATAATAATATAAACAACTAATTTAATAATATTTTAATTTTAACTAAGTAGATACTTAAGAATATTAATTACAACAGAACTGTTGTTTTACAAAACTATTACTAATGCAGTAGTAAGCATAAAATTAAACATTTTTAAATATTATTACCAAAATATCACAGAGAATTTGACTTATAATTTTTATCTCTTCCATTTGCCAATGACAACCATGAATCGAAAACCAATCCAGTATCTTCAGAACGCCTCTTTGAAGACAAAGAAACAAAATAAATACACAATGGTTAAGCAAATAAACTTTTAAATATATATAAATATATGTTTAACATTATTAAAGTTATACAATAAAAATAAATTAGTCAGAAAGGTGATAAAATACCAAAAAGTTCTTAATGATTACACTTATTGCATTTTATGTTGAAACCGATATTGATTAACAAAAGGGTTATAATTATGAAAGGTTTAAATACTGAAGAAGTCTTTAAAACAAATGGTCAATAATGATATAACTCACAACATAGAGATAGATAATTATCAATGAAAACAAGGCATATGGGTACAGTTTCTGTTACGAAAAGCACACTAAATGATACTAAGATTTAATTTTATACCAAAATATTTAAACCTTTTTTTAATTATTTGAGTTTTGATGAAAAAAAAATTGAAAATTATTAAGATACTGAACAGAAACTGACTCTGAAAAATATAATGATGGGAACAATTTACCTGTATGGAAATCCATTGTATACATAAACTGCCAGAAAAATATCTTGAGCTTTGAAACTAAATTATTTGTCTAAATAATTTAAGGAAGTGATTAAGAACTTCATAAATTTCTAAGGCTTGTCAAACAGATTCTTTTGTGAGCATAAGAAAAAGATATATTAAATAAAAAATTGAAATTTCAGCGAGGTTTCCAGAGAGTTTTTTAAATTGTCATAAAAGGTATTTCTGCCAAAAGCTGGCTGAGAATGGTATAAGGTTGTGTAACTTAAGATGACAGCTTTAACCTTCCAGAGCAACAAAGGCGACTGATACCAAGCTGAACATCGATTCTAGGCAACTAATCGATTATGGATAAAAATACATCGCTTTTCTTGTTTGATCCTGTTTCAGGAAGTTCGAAGCTAATACCATAAATAGAATTTAAACTTCTGTTCCTGTTCCATGTATGAATCATTCTTTTGAAACACAAAAAGCTGCATATATACGTAATTTGTTGTGCCATTATAATTAATAATTATTTTACAGTAATATTGTATTATTATTTCATCTGTCTTAAGTCAGGTATTAAGTCAAAATTAATATTTATAACTTTGGTATCTGTTCCGCAGGTTGTCGCTTCGAGTTGAGTTACTAGTTTTAACCATTTATTCGTTTCATTTTTAATATTTTTCAAAAATACAAGATATCGTGAGCTTTACTGTGGAAAAAAGAATGTAATTATGGGTAATGAGTAGATATCGGTAATCTATTGTCTGCAATGTATTTTTATAGTTCTGTTATTTTGTCTGTTTTTCTTTCTTAGCCCTGAAGATGGCCCACAAAGTGGGTCGAAACGTCGGCACATAATTAAATAAGTAACCACTTATTTAGTGTTTTTATTTGACTGCACCCCCAACTATTTTCTTCCTTACGTCTATCATCCAGTCAATCATCCCCTCGCTTCTTATAGATGATATATGTTTGTAAAACGTTCATTTCTAGATGAAATGATTACCGAAGTATGCACATTTCCCATAATTACATTCTTTTTTTTCCACACTAAAGCTCACGATAACGTATTTTTGGAAAATATTAAAAATGAAAATGAAACGAATAAGCAGTTAAAATTTCTTGCAACCCAACTCGAAGCGACAACCTGGGGAATAATTACCAAATTACCAAAGAAATTAATAATAAGCAGTAGTGGGAAACTTGGAAGTCTAGATCTAAGGTAGGCAGCATCCACTGATTTAATTTCCTGTTTATTTAATATATTTTATTTTATTTTTTTATACTAACTATCGATATTTATCTATGATGTATCGACTATGCTTAGAGATCTTGAACTTCCCACTATTAAACAATATGTTTCAACCCAAACAAAAACATAATTCGGAAAAACTCCAGCTTCCGAAAACCCATTAATCCGAGAAATCGGTAACAATGATAAACATTCGCTACGACGCTACACGCACAAAAGAACAAAGCATATACTTCTTTCTTAATAAATCACTATTTGCAGGTATTGTAATCTAGTTATCTGTATTTATTTTATAGTTATTTTTAATTGTTTATTTATTTTCTATTTAATTTTTTTTTATGTTTTTCTTCTCAGCATTGCTGGTTGATATGTCTTAACCGGACCATGGTCAAGGTCAAGCTTAATCGTCTTATTTATCGATATTTAGAAATTTCCGTACAATACTAGCAGTTCCCAACAACACTGCTTTTTGTAGTATTTCAACTTCCTTGTTCAATTCAAGGATTGAACTATTTAATTATTATTATAATATTTATTTACTTTATTAATATAATTTTTATTTATTTATTATATTTTTTTTTTTAAGCGGGTTTTTTCTACATTTTTCCTGCTATTGTAAAACTTATATATAAAAGGTAACTGTAATTAATTAAAATCACTGTTCTTTAAACATCTAAAGGTAGTCCGGAACATGTATTCACACTTATGCTGCTTGTATATGTAAAATTGCAAATAAACCTTTTTTTTTTTTTTTTTTTAATCTATGATGAACCTTCATTTGTTTTCATTAAGTTTATATTACTATTCAAACACGTTTTAGGTTTCTCCATTCACGCTTTCAAATTCAAATTCATTTTTGATTTGTTTTCAAAAGAAGAGCACAAATACAACTAGTGGCAAATGGCAATTGTATAGTTTCAAAAATAAATATTTATAAAATAATAATAAATACAAACACGTTCTAAAATAGTAAGTGTTGTAAACCTGCCAAAGACTAATTTACTCACTCTCCTTGTGAATCTTTTAGTTTATTTCAACATTTCATCACATGTACACTGTTCTCTTGCATCTTGAGCAGGAATCTTTTGAATAAAGAATCCAAGCTTAGGTCATGTTTTTATTAATAAATTCAATTATGTATTCATAACTAAATCACCTGTTTTTAGACCATCTAAAATAAATACTGAATTTTAAGGTAAAAGAAAATCATTCGCTATTTCGTTAGTTTTCTCTATTATCGTTCAGGAAGAACTAAGACCATCGAAAACTTATGCTTAATTTTTAGATATCATTAGATTTAATTTAGCTATTGTCCGAACCACAACTTTGTATTTAAGTACATATATTGAGATCACTCGAAACCAAAAACGACGAGATCTTTAAATGAGATTTTAATATTGGTTAAAATAAATAAATTACTCTAATGGTTGTCTATATTTCTTTAATCGATATACTTACGATCGATTACACATACCGTTAAAATGCTGTGCTAGGCAGTACTATGACAGGTGCTATAACTATGCATCTGCTTTTTGTTCAGTGTTCCGGAAATACTTTTTTGGGGGTGGAGGTTAGTTGTGGGGTGACATATTCAAATTTTTTGTACATAGGTTAATTCGTATTGTCATGAAGATTAGTCTGGTGGCATCAATGAATATAAGAAAAATTAGGAGCACACAACTTGCACTTAAAGGAAGTTAGCACCTAAATAATGCTTAAATAAAGTTTAAAATACAAATGTGCTACTGAGGAAATTATCGCTGTTAAAATGGTTCAGCATTTCTTTTTTAGGTTTTGTATTAAATGAGGGTTCGGGAGAGCTCAGTGGTAGAGCGCTGAGTTGTGACGCTGAAGATCCTGTGCTAAATTCCAGCTATGGAAGATAAGTTATTTGATCATTTAACAGACCCTGTGGGATCTGCAGACCCTCATGTAGCTCACCCAGCCTCTATAACGCGGGAACCATAACTAGGGGAAAGTCTGGCGGTTGAGCGTGATCTTGGGGAAATCATCTCACAGCACAACCGCACAGTGGAACGAGCGTTAGGGAGGACTGGACATTCATTAATATCTCCGCTTCTGGTTCTCCTATAATAAGGCTATTGCTACAGTTTTAAAGCTTTTTGAATGCAGTATTTAATTATATGATAAACAGGATCAGATCTTTTAGGGGAAACATTTCAAAATTCTCGATTTGATATTTCGATGTTAAATAATTTACTATCTAACATTGTACCACCTATTCTACCTGCATACTACGAGAATAGGTACAATACAGTATTATATGGAAAGGCAGATACATAGGTATTAAAGAAAGTTATACAAAGTAAGAAGTAACAAACCAAAAAAATTAATTATTAAACAAAATTAAATAATAATTGATAATTACTTTCG
The DNA here is from genome assembly GCA_964056705.1 of Troilus luridus. Lineage (NCBI taxonomy): Eukaryota > Metazoa > Arthropoda > Insecta > Hemiptera > Pentatomidae > Troilus > Troilus luridus. The sequence goes on along the minus strand of OZ057417.1, from coordinate 42,716,020 downwards.
TTAGTTAATATGCTAGGTATAATTGATACATCAAAATTATAATAAATGTAGGTGCCTATATAAAATTGTTTTATTTAAATAACAATCAGAATTAAACCAAAATTAACAACATAATTTTAATTAGGATTTGTTTTTCTATATTCTAAGTAACAATAAGTGATTGAGCTTCTGGTAATAGACACGTTTAATGTTTATTATTTTTGGTCTAAGAGTAGAAATTAAAGGATCCGAATTAATTAACAAATTATTTAAAACACCTCTATTGTTTGATTGCCTCGATGATTTTCTGCCATGAAACACTCTGAAATTTCGGAATAACTTATGATTTGCTTCTTGAGCATCTTCTGACAATTGTCCAATAGGTACTCCATTTTTGGCTATCAGCGTTCCTTGCACAAGCAGCTTGTGCACGGTGACTGGCATATAATACTAGCCATATAGAGATAGATATAATCGTGCTGTCTTTTTCGTGTAGGCTTCAAAGTTATCAAGGTTTATAATTGACCCAGACGAAATAACTTGTAATATAATTGCAAAGCGTCTAATTAGATTTTCGTCAACCCCTGTTATAGCTGATGAAGTTTCTTGGGAGATAAAAAATTTCCTTGCAGTATTTCCATCATTGCTTGTACCAAACCTTGTCTTACGTGATCTACACAAAGTCCTAACTAAATTTTAAAATCATGTTGATTTTTTTTTCTTGCAAGTAACTCCTTTTGCTCTGTTGTTTTTGCACCCCAGGACTTGAAATCTAGTTGGTAAGAGATGTGAATTAAACACTCAAAACACCTGATCAAACAATGCAATGAGGACAACCCAAATGAGTAATACTCGTCATTAACTATTTCCTTGTTTGTAATAATATTTAAATTGTTCATTTCTTTAGGTGTTGCATTGCACAAGAAACACCTCATAGCTGAAGAAGTTTCAGTTAAAATATTACATATTTTGCCATCAACCATAGTTAATAAAATTCTATAATTGATTGAACTTTTGTCTTTAATATAGGGAAGTAAATTATCAATTTATGTCTGAAGGTCTCGAACTAAATACGTTACAGTTTCGTCCGTTTCTCTCTTATAATTAAAAGAAGTAGGCCTACAAAATCGAGTCGATGACGGACATTCATTTTGCCAGACTATTTGATTATTCTCAGAATTTATCAAACTAATCGGTATTAAACAGGCTATCAAAATGGCCGAATCATGGCTGAAAGTTTCAGATGAAGAATAACGTTGTTTATATTGTGATTGGTCAACCGCCCCATCACATCCCCATTTAATGTTTAAGGTAGGTCCTGGCTAACATCTTCAGAAACAATGAAATCCAAATTCAACCAGTTTTCATGCTTCTCCAGAAAATAATTAATATTCCTGTGGGACGAAATCCAGCCAGAGGACAAGCTCCCTCTGAATTTTCTTAATTTTTCCCGCAAGCAGAACTTTGCGGTATTTGAAATTTGTTCCAGTCCAAACGAATTAATCCATGCTTCCAATGCCAGGTCATAATCTTTAAAACTTATATGATTAAATTGAAAAATTGATGATTTGTTGTAAGAACCATTGCACCTATGTCGTTCAAATACCACACACAAACTGAGTTTCATTCTTAATACTATTATGTTAGATAAGGATTATTCGGATAAATGAATGTAAACAGAGATTGATAAACAAAAGAAAACTTGCGTAAAGTAGACGCCAATATCAACAGAAATTATTTTCTATTAATTCTCAAGGCCCAGAAAAGAAAAGTAAAAGAAAAAATCATTTTCTCGGAAAATAGCACCTAGTAGCAGAATCCGACTAATGGAAAAAAAACTTCAAACATTCTAGTTATTTACTGTGAAGGTAGTTTATCGGGCGATTTTAAGCGATTTTCGCAATTGATTTTTTTAGTTTATTCCCCAATTTTCACCGAAAAATCCCAGACGTTTGAAATAATCCCAAGTTTTATTTGCCTAAAATATCTTATTATGGATGAGTTGCTTTCCAGTTGGTGCACGATTAATTTAAGGCATTACGTAAAACAGTGGATTGATTTAAAAATATGAGTTTTTAGAAAAATTTATATTTCAATTCAGAATTTTTTATATTAGATTTGATTTCACAATTAATTTATCTATTGATTTTGTTGAGAAGAAGTATAAAGTATAATTTAAGAACAAAATAAACGACAAATTTAGTTATTAGAGAATTGGTCCAATGTCCAACAAATGCGTTGATTCGTTCCACTGTGAACCGTTGTCCTAGAAACAGGACAGACTTTACCACGTACTGAACCTTCATGGGCTGTAGTGGTGCAGGTTTGGTTTTAAGTAAGAGCACGCATGAACAGAATACTAATGAGACAGGGAAGATAGATTAACCTTAAATAATTAAACATAATCTAACAGTTTCAGGCTGTAGATAGTTCCTACACTATTCTTATTCGCGGATATAACAAGGCATTTTAGGGACTGTGGTGCAAGAACACAAATCCCCCCCCCCCCCAATCACGTGTAAATGATTTTTCTGGAAACCTCCCAACAAACGCTTTATAAATTTATTATCAATAAACCAGTAATTAGTACATTCCATAAATAAATTAGTTACATGAATAAAGTATTTATGTATCTAGCATATTTTCATATTCAATTAAAAGGATGTTAAATTTCACTTATAATTTAACGGCCATTAGTTCAAATTTCTTAAAACTAGGTTTTGAGTTTTGAGTGCACTGCCCCCCCCCCCCACGATTTACTATAAGAATTTGTGTGAAAGGAGCTCTACTATTTTTAGTTCCATCTAACTACCATTTTCATTTCTCACCTTCATTTTACATTTTTTCGATCGCACAGAAAAGTTTGAGATTCTCAAGAAAATTTCATTGTATCGAGTTTTTACAAACTTTGAAAACCTTCGTTTTAGCGCTAGCCCCTAAACTTCATTCCATGGATTACACTGAATATGTTTTATAGTGTATTTTTGATTGGATATTTCGTTTTCCACACAATCTTTAATAAGTTAAAAAACTTTTATTTCTTTAAACAGTGTTATTATTATAATCATTTATATTTAATAACTTACTTTATATCGGATAATTAGAAATAATTTCTTGGACTTGATCTAGTTGGCAGTATGGAAAAAAGGCGGAAAACATTTTATGATCAGCTTTTACTTTCTATTTTACATGTTCTGAGTTTAATGTGATGTTAAATGTAAAAACTGTACAGTGGTAAGATAATTACATTGTAAATATATTTATTAAGGGGTGCCTTCATATGCTCAAAACATTTTCCATTAAATTTCCTTCTCAATTGTAATTATTTAATGTTCAAATTTTCTTTAAGTTATTCTCCTCTTCCTTGTAACTTTTCAATTCATTTTATATTCAATTATTTTTAATTTTGGTTTTCACTATGAAATAACAATATTGGTAGAATCTGTAGATAGTGATGTAAGTGTTTACTATCAATATTGCTCTTAATTAAAGAGTTCTGCGAGAGATAGCCAAATGGTTCAACAATTAATAAAAAATTGCGATCATGGTGCAATTTTATTACCATTTTATTACTATGAACAAGCAGTAGAGAATAGTTAAAGATAAGGAAACATCTTTTAAATTATTATCTTAAGTAAAGTTAAATAATCCTTTGTAACTATATTTCATTCATTCCAAGAATTCATCAGTTATGGCTGACTTTTTCATAACTTCATTTTATTCATTGGTATCTATTCTTGGTCACTCAGAGTTGAATTACAATTTGTTTTAACTGTTTATTACTTTCATTTTAAATATTTTCCAAAAATAAAAGTAATCGTGAACTATAGTATGGAAAAGTGAATGTACTTATGGGTAATGTGTAGATTTCTTTAATCATTTAATCAAGAAATAAAAGTTTTAACTAACATTTCGAAGTATAGATGACATATGTTTGTTGAAATGCTCATTTCTAGATGAAATGATTACTGAAATATACACATATCCCTTAATTACACTCTATTTTCCATACTAATGCTCATGATAACTTGTTTTTTGGAAAATGTTAAAAGGAAAACAAATGAAAAGTTAAAACTAGTTGTGACTAACTTCAAAGCAACAACCTGTGGAATAATTACTTATTCATGTAATTATTTGTTATTGATGTTTAATGGAACCGTTGTCCATGAAACAGTAAAGTCTCTATCATGTACTGAACCCCAGACTCGTTCATGGGTCGTAGTGGTTACAGGTTAGGTGATGTTTAATGGTTAGTGCAAGAATAATACAGAATCCCCTCACGCTATGAACAACTATGCAAATAATTCTACTAAATGAGTTTATTTGGAACTTAACTGGTATGAGTAACTCAGGTTGTAGCCTCAAGTTAAATCACAACAAGTTTTAACTTTTCATTCATTTCCTATTTAATATTTTTGAAAATAAAAATAATCGTCAGTTTTAGTATGAAAAAAAGAGAATAATAATGGTTAATGTGTATATTTCGGTGATCACTTCATCAAGAAATGAACGTTTTAACAAACATTTCTAAGTATGAGTGATGATATGAAATAAATAGTATGTGTAAGTCTGTTTTTAATCTATATACAGTCAGTAATAAAATGATTTTTATTTTCGATAATATTAAAAAGAAATAAATGATGAGTTAAAAGTTGTTGTGACTTAACTTGAAGCGACAACCTGCGGAACTGATACCATTTTATTTAACTCACGTTTTGTTTCATTTAGTTTAACATTTAATTTCTCCAACTTTTGATCAACTATGTTCAACATAGTCTTTTGTTGTAACTTTATAATATTATAACTAATGATGCAAACCCTATCTATATCAAAGTTTGTCTTTTTATGGGGTGTAAAAAATTAAAAACCTTAATCGGTGTTACAAAACAATGAATAGACGATGGAGGGGGGTGAGGGTAAAAAACCAAAGGAATAAGTTCATAAATAAAAAATAAGGGAGTGCCCTGTGTTCTAGTTGTTAACATAACAATCTACTATGGTCAAGATATGGATTCGCAGCCCAGCAGGTGGCCTTTGGATTTTTAAAGAGAATAAAAAATCCTTCATAATGCGTATGTCCTTCAGAGGGGGCGTAAACTGGGGTGTTAAGTACTCTTTAAAATTCCATATCCTAATTATAACTGGATAGTCGAAATTTAGAACTCCCACTGTAGCATCGTCCGACTAGTCATTGCAGCATAAAGTGATTTTAAATTAATGAATTAATAGTACTGAAATAACTTAAAATTGCAATAAATATTAATATAATAATTGTTTTACATAGTATATTTGAATTTGAAACATTTTTTATTTTAGAATTTGGTCGGTGCAAAAGATATTGATGTCTCAGATGTTTGACCGGGTCCATCAGAACTTCTTGGGATTAGAGAGGTCATGGCCAGTTCCCCTCATCCACCAGACGCCTGATTAGTAAGAGAACAAAATTTGGCAGTAAGGAACCATTGTTGCTACTCCTATTATTTATTTTATTTATTTAACTGTATCTGTTATATATTTTTGTTTATAGCTTTCAAGTATTTATGATTGATCCAAATTTTCCCACTGTCTATTAATTTTAATATAATTTGATTGATATCTAAATCTCTAAACATTATTTCTCTTTGTTTTATTTGATGCCGGTTATTCAAATATTGTATTCTTAAGGGTTTTGTCATTACTAGATTTTTCATATTGAGAACTTTCAGTAAGCCAACCTTGTGCAGATAACTATTGCAAATTCCTTGTTGTATTTTCCTATATTTATAACTTTACATGTGCAAACCACGTTTTTTTTATGATATGTGGAAATATATGTTTATAGATCTGCCAGGTATGGGTTTCCTGATATTGATTCTGCCAGCATTCTATCTCACCTAATTTAAACATTTTATAATAATCCATGTAGTGTGTCTCAGTGTTTACATGTTGGTCAATTCTAATGGCTAATTTAGCTATTTTTATTGACTATTTTGTTATCTGGGATCCCAAGATATAATCTACCAGTATTAAGATACAGAATTAATGTGAGGGGCCACTATATAATCGATTGCAATTCGCCATGCAGTTCATTCCCTCTATATGTTGCTCAATAGATTCAATAATATGACTATATAAAACCTATAACTTTAAAGTTTTAACAATAACGGGTTTATCACCTGTTCCCAAATTTTTTAGACATGATATACCTCTATGGCTATTCAGTGGAATAAATATTAGTTATTGAAGACAACAAAGAAAAATTGCAATAATTTATTGCATAATTGTTTTAAATTCTATAATTAATTTGTTTTCGGTTTTTAATGCATATTATTACTCCATTTTATTGTAAAAATGACAGTTCGAGAGGATTTTGCTACAACTTCAAAATATCGAGAATGATAATCGAATTTTGGTACTAACATGAAATAAATTTGGTAGACATTCATCAGAAAAATGATTAAATTTATTTATGAATTGAACATTAAGATTTATGGAAGAAAATAGTTGGGGGTGCAGTCAAATAAAACACTATACTTATTTAGTGTTTTATTTGACTGCACCCCCAACTATTTTCTTCCTTACATCATCCAGTCAACCATTCCTCGCTTCTCATTAAGATTTATGGATTAATTAGTTTAATCCATTTAGCTAATGACATTTAAGTGATAAACTATAAATTTTCTCAGGACTGCAAATTATATTATACGAAAGAATGGATGAAATATATTCATGAGGATCATATTAGTACAAAACTTTGATAAATAGATTGTTAATGGATTAAAAGTGAGAGCAAACAGTATGGGATATTAATAAATACTATTATAATGGAATCACCATTATGTTTGGTGCCTTGAGACAAATAATCTGTAATGCAACTAATTATGTATCAAAATATAATTTGTGATTTTATTATTTAGTTTTAAATTTTAATATTTGAATCACATTGAACTGAACTTGGTATCAATGTGGAAATTGTGCCTTTTGTAGTTTGTTTATTATTCATGCCCTAAAATGGATTATTTTAATGTTATTGGGTTCAAATAATGAAATTTTCAGATGAATAGATTATTCCATCTCCTGTAGTAAATAAGTACTAGAATAACTTATTATTTTAAATTAAAATAGCTCACAGAGATTTAATATTATTAATCAATCTACCCATTAAGTATTTTTTTTACAGAACCTGGTTTGATAGTGTCGGTATCAGGGCTTAGAACTTTTCAATTTTTACTTCTATTTGTAAGAGTTAATTGAATAGTCCTCTCAGTCTAGGGAAAAATTATTTATATAGATATATTTATTATAGACCTCTCAATTGTATATTAAGCATCCTCTATCCTACAATAGACATACTCTATTGCAAATAGACAGTGATACTCCATGTTAACTATAGGAAAATATATATAGAAAAGGAAATGGTCCAGGTGGAGGTTAAAAAATAATTCTATAAATAGTGATACGGTATTCATTGAAGTTTTGAACCACATCTTTCTCTTCAGGGCTGGATAGACAAGATACAAAAATATTTAAAACTGAAATAATCTTTGTAAAGATTCAGAATTGAACTGATCTATTATATGTATACAGTGCCCTCCAAAAGTTAGTTGAAAGAAGTCATGATTCATTTTAAAGAAGACTTTTGTCCATAATATTTTTCCAAGCGACGTAAATAACACGGCTTTTATTTCAACTCACTGTGCTCTATAATACCCCATAGGAAAGAAATAGAGATTCTTATTGCTTGCACTGCCCAAACGTGAACAAAGATTTTACAGTCAAAAGTAATCCACCAAAAGTTAGTTGAATCATATTATATTATTTTCGTGGTTCGGTATGGGGCAATTGCATGTGATTGATGGTAAGATGACTGCTCGTGTATTGTTATATCTTAAAGAATAATTTTAAAAAATCTGCTAGCTCTATGGGATTAAATCAGGATTTTATATTTCAACAAGATAATGATCCTAAAAAAAAACACCTGTACCACTACAACCCGTGAACGGGTCTGGGGTTCAGTACATGGTAGAGACTGTACTGTTTCATGGACAACGGTTCTGTAAAGAGGTGACTTGTTATCCCTGATTTCCCCCCTCCCCTTATTTTGAGTACCCTATTTTTATAATATTTTATAAAGGCTGGGTGGGCCCCAGGAGGGTCCTAGATCCTATTTGATCCATCTCCCGCTGCAAACAGTCTAAATAAATGTCGGCCTGCAGCGGAATTTGAACCAGGATTTCTGGCGTGATCCTATGATATTATCTGAAACTTACAGCTAAAATAACAATGAAATATTTAAAAAAATTGAAGATAAAACTATTGGATTGGCTGTCTATGTCACCTGATCTTAATCCCATAGAGCATTTGAGGGATGAAATATACCCTAGGATTTCTACAACTTCAAGACGCAACGTTGCTACACTCAAGAGGAAGATCTTCAATATATGGTTGAATGTGCCTAAACATGTTTTGCAAAAGCTGGTAGAATCGATGCCGCGAAGACTGAGGGCAGTGATTCAGAATCGAGGTGGAGATACGAAATACTAAAACAAAAATTACTCTTTAATTAAAAACTTTTTTCTACATTTCAACTAACTTTTGGCGATGAAAATTTTGAAAATTAATGTTTTATTGTAACTATGGTTGTTTAAAATTTCAATGACCATCTTACATAATAATTCAAACATTGTACTTTAAAATACAATACGAATGTTTATAAAGAATTAAGTGTATTTATTATACTAGGTTTATTAACTTTTTGTCTGAACATTTCAACTAACTATATAATATTTCAGGCACTAGCATTTGGAGATTTTTTATTTTTGAGGGATAGCTTTTGGGTAGTGGGGTGGCTCAATGCGTAGAATGCTGATTTTCTGTGCTGAAGGTCCTATTTCAAATCTGGCTCTGACGAATAAATTATTTAATCTGTTAACAGCCATAGATGGATCCTGTGGGATCTTCACCTAATTCTATAATGTTGGGGAGAAACCTTGGTAATTGAGCGTGATCTAGGCCAAAGCACTTCTCAGCTCCGTTTTCTTAGAACAGTACAGTCTCTACCATGTTTTAAATCCAAGATCCATCATGGGCTGTAGTAGTACAGGTTTGTTTGCTGTGCCAGAGATTTCATTAGAATATAACAAATTATCAATATTGACTACATGTCTCTATAACTTTCTTATGCTTTGTCATTTTGATTCATTTTTTTTATATTACATTTGTTTATAGTTTTTATTTTATTTTATTGCAAAAATAGTACTTAAAATACAACACTTTTATTTGTTTCTCTGAAAATCACATTTTTTCATTAGTTAAAACTCTCAGCGTACGCCATTGATAGCAGAATAATTTCCAATTCGGCAAAAAAAAAGAAAACGAGGCATTAACTCGTTTGTTTCTTTGTTCATTTAACGTCACTGTAATGCTGATATTGTCAATCGGACGATGCTACAGTGGTAGTCCTGAATTTTGTCTATCCAGTTATAATTGGGATATGGATCATTAACGAGTACCTGACACTGTACAGACTTGGAACCCTCATTTTATGACCCACCCGAAGGACGGGTAACCATAGATATTTTAATACGTTGGTTTAAAAATAGGCTTGGTTATAAAAGGTTATGCGTACTTTTTTTCCTCTTGAGAAGTCGGTTATAACGTACATCGCTCACTAACATAGACGAAAATCCTCAATCCCCTTCGTTACTTGTAGCTTGTAGTTGTCTTTTACAACAATAGCAAGACCATTAAATCCAGTAAACAAACTTATAAGAAATAAGAAAATTCGACTTGACCCCTTATTCACCGGTGCTGCAGACATATGATACATTATATGGTTAATTTTTTGTTTACCATCTCCTTGAAATATCAATTATGGGGACGGGGAAAAACAAGTTGGCCAAGCCTCTGTACCTTAAGGATGTACTAATTGTTATGCTTGATCCTACCTGACAACGCACAGGGAATCTACATCCCTTCCAAAGGACGGCATAAGCAAGGATTTTTTTACTCCGTTTATTAAATTATAAGCCCACCTGCCGGGCTGCGAACCCGGGATCTTGGGCATAGTGGTATGTTATGCTAACAACTACACCACAGGTCGCCTCAGTGGGCATTGACTCTTTCGTAGGGTAGAGTTATCTTTTTTTTTTGTCACTAACTTTCTATTTGACTTCTTACAATGTCCACTCCGACAGATCTCGGATCCATCAGCTAGTTCTTGAAGGACAGGCGACCTTCCCACGTGGAGTGCCAGGTGGGAAAGTGTTTTTTTTTCTTCTAATGTTGAATCTAATCGTGACCACCGTGACTCGGCAGCACCTAGTACCCTCTAGCGCAGCCTGTCCCCACTAGGGTCAAAGGTCGTCTCCATTCCGTTGGGAAATAGTATTTCAATTTCGATCACTTAATGCCCTTTTTTTCTTATAAATAATGACAAAATATTATAATCCTATATAACAATGTCAAAATTCTGTTAAAACAAAAGTGTGAAGTATGAAACCCAAAAGTTCAAGATGACAAGCTAGTGATAATAGTTCATTGAAATTAGTTCGGTCCATTATTTTGAATAGAATAAAGAGCATTAAGGATTACCCGTGGTCTAGAGGTTAACAACCTACTGTGCACATGGTCGCGGGTTCGCAGACTAATAAAGTCAGGTGGCCTTTATTGGGAATAAAAATACGTAGTCATGGCTGGCGTCCTTCATAGGGGATATAAGATGGGTGTCTCGATACTTTATTATACACGGATAGGAAAAATTTTGGACTCCCACTATAGCATTGTCCGAGTTTTTCCCTCTATTAAGGGTACCTACTTTATAGAGACTGGGTGAGCCCCGGGGATTTCCAAATCCCCCAGCATCTATCCCCTAAAATGAAACGTTTAGTTTAGTAACGAAGGAATTCCCAACAAATTAAAAAGTTCTGAGCCGGCTGGTAAATGTCCGAGGGGTAGGCCGAAGACTAGGTGGGAGGTTCGCTACACGACTGATTAAACGGATTTGGGTTTGAGTAGTTGTCCGTGTATTATTATTATATTAAATAATTATTGCTAACCAACGAGCTTTGATTATGTTCAATCCTTCGTAGACAATCCTAAGGGGCCAGTGATATAATAACTGCACATTATATAACCACATTATGCTCCACATTTCCACTCTTACAATAATATCTACTTCTTTGTCGTTTTGAAAAGGGTAAGAGTCCATTAGGGTAATTGAGTATTTTATTCACTCCATCAATTTCTTCTATTCGTGTCATTATCTGAGACATCACGATCGGTGGTATGTGGTAATTTTAATAGGATCACTTCATTTCTTTTAAAATGATACAGTTCCTTTTCTAAGTTGCAATTTTTAGCAATCTACATAGGCTTTTATAGTCTCATCTACTTTTTAGTATTATAAAACAATGCAGAATGCCGTTAATCGTGTAATTTAGTTAGTATTCTATTTAGTATATCGTGTAAGTAGTATTTTACTTATCTCTCTATTATAAAAAAATATAGTAATTTAATATTTTATTGGCGTTGCGTAGCAACGGATCGAGGAACTTCTTTTTGTTTAGTATTCTGTCGTGCTGGATCACTTAAATTAAATAAAAGGGCGACCTGTGGTCTAGTAGTTAGCATTACAAACTACTAAGCCCAAGATCGCGGCTTCGTAGCCGGGGCAGGTGGCCCTAGGATTTTACAAAGGGAGTAAAAAATCCTTGGTTATGCCTTCCCTCGGAAGGGGCGTTAAACGGGGGTCTCGAGCCTGTACGATGCCAGGAACTCGTTAAAAATCCGTATCCTAATTAAACCTGGATAGGCAAAATTTTGAACTCGCAATGTAGCATCGTCCGATTAGCCATAGGAGTATAAAGTGAAGGCTAAATGAACCAACAACTTAAATTACAAATATTTTTAAAAACTGGCAAATCACTAATTCACTGTTCCCGACTTTTTTATGCCATTGGACCGATTATAGCTTTTTTGGAATATGTCGATTTAAAAAATATGGCTAGCTACTTCTTATTCCAATATTTTGTTTTTAGGTATGTTAATCCAATATAGAGAAATTCAGTGTCTATAAAGTGGATATTTCTGATTTAGTGAAACACTATTCAGATCTGACATATCATCCGGCTGCACAACCGTTGTCATATAATTACTAAATTCAACTATGCATTGAACCTTGTAGCTATACAGTTTTTTTTTGGTTGAAATCTCACAGTCAATAGCATCTTTTAGAAATTTTCGGCGTCATACAAGATATTACCTCAATGAAATATTCATAAAGGTTTCCCTCGATTCTTAGAATGACAACTATGTGTTGTAATTAATTTTCAAATTAATTACAACACATAGTTTTAATTAATTATAAAATAAATAAATTAAATTAATTATTATATTAATTAATTTGAAAATTAATTACAACACATAGTTGTGGTTAAATCCTACGAATTCCTGCCCTACTGTATCCTTTAATAATATTCCACTGAACCCTGTCGAACAGATACGTTACCTAGGACTCCATTTGGACAAACGTCTCACTTGGAATCCTCATACAAGACTGAAAAGACAAGAAACTGCTCGACGTTTTCGCCTACTTCAACATTTACTGGACAAACGCTCTAAGCTCCCAATTAATTACAAAATACTCATTTACATGACAGTTATCAGACCTATTTGGACATACGGAGTTGAGCTTTGGGGCTCTACTAAACCATCCAATTCATCTCGTATCCAGTCCTTACAATCCAAAATCCTTCGTAAAAACCTCAATGCTCCTTATTATGTCACAAACAAACTCATCCATCATGATCTTAATATCCCATATGTTACTGATTTAGCCCAAAGTAGATATCTATCCTTCCATGACAAGCTACATACTCATTTGAGTCCGCTAGTCTCTCAACTTGCTTCCCATACTGTTCCTGATAACCCTCCGAGGCGTTCTCCGCAAGTGTTTTCATGTCATATTGTACATATTAGCACATTTACTTGTTATAATAGCATTATAGTTGTAAATATCAATAAATTAAATAAAAAAAAAAGAAAGAAAAGTTGTGGTTAAAGAGCATAACTAACTGGAATTAAGGTTATTTCTTAATGCTTACTAGAAATATCTAAGTAGTTATTTATTATACTAAGGAAGCGGGGTAGCTCGGTGCGAGAACGATGAGTTACTATACTTGAGTTATCTGGTTCAAATCCAGCTGTGACAGATAAGTTCTTTAATCTGTTAACATCCATATATGGAATCTGTGGGATCTGCTGAAGATACTGGGGCTCACCCAACATCTATAAAGTTGGTACCAATAATTTGATGGAAAACCTGGCGGTTGATATCTCGTATATATCACTTTCCAGCACAACCGTCGTCTTAGAAACAGTACAGTGTCTACCTTGTACTGAACTGAAAACACTTCATTGGTTGTACTGGTATAGCTTTTTTTTTGTATATTATTCCTCGTATTACAGCAGAAAAATTACTACATATTTTTTTAATGTTGCAGACTAAAAATGTCGCTACTAAGGACTTATTCTTAGAAGTCCAATAGCGCTCCATTAAGGAGTAAGATGGATTGGTCGTGAATGAATAATTTTGTGGAACGATATCATATAAGTGCTTACGTAAGGGAAAGAACGGAGTTCGTCTCAAAATGACGGCAGGGTTTTTAAATTTTACTTTTTATTTAGGACACTCAAATATCCTAAATGCTTTAAATTAATTAATATTAGTTATATTATCTAAAACCGATATTAAAAAAAACAAAAAAAAACATACAAATTAAGAAAATAGGTGGGCAAGACTAACGATGAAACAAAAAGAGTTTCTGTTGCGTTGTCGTGTCGCCATCTATAGTCGCTTTTGTTCATACCAGGCTTCATAACTATTTACTTTTATGGTTGTAATTATTGATTATAAATAGAGCCTCGATTGTCCGAACTACATCGATGTGTTTCGGATAATCGAAATTCGCTTTAAAATAACGAAATGCCTTACGTAGCTTGGTATAGCCCTAAAAGTAGATGGAGATTTAGTCAGCTTTGTATGTACGTTAGTGGAGGGAGGAAATCACCCGAAGAGTGGGAACCAACATGACGAAAGTGGCTAGGGACAGAGACTGTTGGTTCAAAATTGTAAAAAATGTATAAAAAGGAAAAAGTTTTTATTTTTGTAGTTTATAATGAATGTTGTTTATGTTATTTTATATTGAAAGTGGTAAAAAATATAGTTTTATTATTTATTTATATATATTTTAAATGAATGTTTTTGTAGTTTATGATGAATGTTGTTTATTTTAATTTCAATTGTCACTATTCTGTAAAATTATATTTTGGAGCTGAACTCCATTTTACCTCCTAAGGGAGAGGCTTTTGTCATAAATATATGATGTAAAAAAAAGCTTTGTTATTATAATTATTATATATGTCCGTTTCAGAGCCTGATCATTAAGCCGCATTCTTTTGACTCTAGGCTTTTGGGAGGAATCCAAGCAATGTCTTTATCTTTTATTTAACGGAAGTAGTTTTGCGGAAGCTTCTCCCACTCTTCATGGCAATTTTCTTTAATTTTATTGGATATAAAACCCGTACCTCTACAGCCCATGAAGGGTCTGGGGTTCAGTACTTACAGAAATACAGAGACTGTACTGTTTCTTGGACAACGGTTGTGCATGGAGGTTATTTGTTCTATATCACGCTCAACCACCAGATTTTCCCCCTTATTTTGGGTGGGATTTTCCCACTTTATTGAGGCCACTTGTAGGATTTATCTCCGGCCATTTGGATAAAATTCTGTCAGCGAGCGTGATTTGAATCCTGCACCTTCGGAATGGCAACTCAGTGCTCTACCTCTGAGCTACACCGCTCACCAACGTTACTTTAACATAAACACACACACACACACACACATTCACAACTCCACTTTAGAACCAGACTGTTTTCAAACACGTAGTGACCAGTCGAGCTCATGGCATTGACCCTGATAGAGCTCACTTTCATAGACACCGCGTTCCTGACCGATTATCATCATTACTTCATAGCTAATGTTTTCTTATCATTAATAATTATTCATTATTAATTTATTAAACTTTGTATATTACTCAAGACATAGAAAGCACAGATTTAATGTCAAAAAATAGTTTTCGAAACATCACCTACATCCACGTCTTTAACGTTGTCAAAGTAAAAAGAGATTTTTTTTTTATGCCAACTCTATAATCAATTGTCTAAGAACGAATCATTCATGTATGAAATGATATCAGTTCCGCAGGTTGTCGCTTTGAGTTGAGTTACAAGTTTTAACTGTTTATTCGTTTCCTTTTTAATGCTCTACAAAAATACAAATTATCGTGAGCTTTAGTATGGAAAAGAGAGTGTCATTATGGGTAATGTGCATTATTAGGTAATTATTACATCAAGAAATAAAGTTTCAACTAACAATTCGAAGTATAGATGATTTATGTTTGTTGAATGATTACCTAAATATACATATTTCCGATAATTACATTCACTTTTCATTCTAAAGCTCACGATAATTTTTATTTTTGGAGAATATTAAAAAGGAAACGATTTAACAGTTAAAGCTTGTAAATCGACTCGAAGTGACAACCTGCGGAACTGATACAAATATTACATAATATTAGTTAATCTGAATTCCAATGAATTAATGTTATTTTACGATTAGGTTTGAGGAGGCTGAAATGAATGTTTGATAATAATCAGAATATTTTGAGACTGAAAAGAAAAACACCTTAGATAAGCTCTTGACGCTTTATAGGTCTGATGGTAGATATAAAATCAACTCATCATTGGAAAATCACTTTAGGTGATAAAATCACTTCATTAGCTGTACTGAAAGGGAGCCAAGTTCTTAAACGTGGTTCTTTACTTCAGTTTTTATTGCCGATTCGTTCACTTATTCATGGATCTAAAGGGTGAAAGTATTTTAATTTTTTTTTCTTATACGATAAGTTATTTTTCTTCTACGATAAGAAAAATATATGAGTTCTTAATATACCTTTTAATGGACTTTCATTTAAGTTTTAGTAATTTATTTGAAATCCCGATTTATAACTTAGTTACCAGTTGACTGCTGAAATTATTCATTTTCCTGCAACCATTGACTAATGCTATCCATTAATCAACTAAAACAGGTGTGGAAAGTCACACTTTCTCCCACTAGTGAGGGAAAATCACTTTCCCTCACTAGTGGGGAAAAGTAACTGCTGCCTATATCGAATTTGACAATCAGCATTCTGTTATTTTAAATGTTTAATGGTGGTATTATAATATTATTCATTTTATATTCTTAAAATGTTAAAATAAATAATTTTAGAACTATTTTATATTTAATTCAAGATAGATTTTATTTATTTTGAAGCGATTTTATAGAAATATTTAATATAACCTTAAATTTATAAGAACCTTCAGAAATTTGGAGATCTAGCATTAGTATTACCCACTAGCGCTAGTGTAGTTTTAACAAATCTAAAGTTTCACCAGTAGTCTTGCTCCAGCCCCCTATAGCCCTGAAGATGACCCACAAAGTGGGTCGAAACGTCGGCACATAATTAAATAAGCAACCACTTATTTAGTGTTTTCATTTGACTGCACCCCCAACTATTTTCTTCCTTACGTCTACTTTCCAGTCAACCATCCCCTCGCTTCTCATAACTATTGTTTTAATTTTGAATAGTTATTTCTGTATGTGTGAACATTAGTTTAATTTTTACTGGGTATTCCATTTAAAATCCAAATGAATTTTGAAATTTGGCTGTTTATGATTGTGTCAATAAATAAATTTCCATAGACCATTTTATTATATTTTTTTGTTATACCATTCTTTATTTATATTAATTCAATTATATTATTTAAACAAAATTACGGTTTAGATTTTATTACTTATACCAACAACCGCTTTGTTTTCCTGAATGTACCCACAAATACAAAAGTAGATACGTATAGAAAATAATTTTAATTTTTCACTTATCAAAGAATCTCTAACCGCTAAAAAGTAATATTTTCTTTGTTACAAAATTAATAAAACTTTTCAATTAAATTAATAATAATAAAAAATAATATTTTTTTTCCGTATTGGCCTACTAAGGACCACGTCTTTTTTTTTTATTTCCCCATGATATTCGCCCAGTACTCCCTCATTCGTCGCTGGTCCTGGTCCCTTCTTTCTTTCCTCAGCTTTTTATTTTCCTCAAATCCCTGGCTGGTGAGCATTTGTTTCCTTTTGAGCAAGTTACATTCCAGAATATCCTCGGAAGTAACCCCCATCTCTTGTAAATCATTGTTCAGTTCTTCGAACTAGGCATCTTTGGTCTTCTTTTCTTTGAAATAGTTAATAGTTTTCTTCCCATTCTTATGGGGGCCATCTTTAGCAAGTGATCATAAAATGCAATTCTCCGTTTTCTCATAATATCAGATATTTTTTCGAACATGAGTGTACAGCTCACTATTATGCCGTCGTCTGCATTCATCTTGGTCTTTAGAGCCAAGAAGAATGACGTAAAATTAAGAAGAATTGATTAGTATTTTTTCTTTAATTTCCAATTTTTCTACCACATCTTTCTTATTCATACTTAGGCATTTCGCAGCATAAAGAAAAATATTTTATTTTGTTTTTATTTTTCTTCTGATCCTGCGTCTGAACCAATCCCTCACTTCAGCCCTTTCTTGAAACTGAAGCGGTGAAAATTGTGTACCCACTAAATTTTTATCGACTGCTGTTATAGATTCTTCCTACCAATAAATCGTTGCAATTTATTCCTTACGATATATCGCTTAGCCTATATCACCTCAGTTTTCAGTGGCCTACTAATGGACTGCCACAAGGTCTATCCCTTATCCGTTAGGTGCCAATCACGATTGTGTTTGTGTACCTTCATAATTGTCTTCCATCTACTTGACACGAGAATGATTCAATCTCGCGACAATTGCCGATGTGACTCATCCCGTATGCCAATGCGACCGCTTTACATGACGTGTGTGCAACAGGTGAGATCATACAGATAAAAAACGTTGGGAGCCCCATCTGCGTTAAAGTCTCTCGGTGATTAGGGGCCTCAGGAGTCACGAAGGACCCTGGCTCACGAGGGACTCCTAACAAGGTTCGCAGATCTTGCACCACAGGATGTCGCAACCCATTGTCTTTCCTCCCAGCCAACCCACATGTCCCATCCATGTCCGCTTAATTTCATCGACATTATGGTCTTATGCGACCACGTTATTGTCTGAGGTTAAACTCCCATGAAAGTAAGCTGTAATGCTTCAGTCCTATGGGTGAATGTTGGTATATAGAATCAGTTATCTTTAGTTTGATTATTTTGATCCTTAACTCCGAAGCAGACTAGTAATAGATCTGAAATATAAAAATACATATAGTCATATACGTGTCAACTTACCTTACTAATCAAATGCGAAACTGCAAACACTTTGAAAACATGATGAACTTTAAGGATGGATGTGAAGATTGACCATTATACTTTGTTAATTTATTTTATTTAAGATTGTTTTATTGCTAATAACCTTCTTTTAAATATTGAGATATAGTAGTAGTACTGCAATTTTATTAAAATATTATAATAATATTTAAAGGATAGCTTTAACTATCATTTAAATAGTACTTATTGACGATATTTAACGATTTATCTTTTATTTGTTGCTTATTTCTAATAGCCTGCATTGTCTTAAAGCTTTGTCTTGTAAACAATTTTAATATGATTGCAGTTGTAGCGTCATATTTAATTACAATGTTATAAGATCTGTAAAAGAAATAAAAACTAGGACGTATGGTTAGTTTTAACAAGTGATTTTTTTAATTTCATTTAAACCTTATTAATAGAATAATTTTTTTTAATTATCCACAGACCATAGAAAAATAAAATATTTTGAATGAATCGATCGTCGACACAAATGCAAAATATCGAATATGAACAAAAACAACACATTTTTCGTTTTTGATCATCAGCTTTAGGAATGTCGGTTGATATGAAATTCATATAGAGTCATGTATAAGGCACAAAAACAATTTATAATGAGGTTAAATACATTTAAGGAAACTTGAAACAGTTTTTCGCTTTCCTGAAGAGTTGTTTTTCATGTCAATACTTTGTATTTGTATAGACGATATAGCTTATGTCGATGATGCTTTATCAACTTATAAGGAAATAGGGTATGACTAAAGAAGTAATCAGAATGTTGTTTTTACTTTTTTTTAATAAAAAAGTAATTAAAAATATAATACAAAATGTTTATATAAAAAAATGAGCGAAGGATGGCTTTGGCAGACTTAGTGGTGGTAACTGAGAGATGGGGCGGCGTATGCTGCGTGGCCGATGGGTCCTGCGTATGCTGCGTGGGCGATGGGTGCTGCGTATCCTGCGTGAGCCAATGGGGCGGCATGGTAGGCCACGGGGGCGGCGACCTTCACGGGGGCTGGGTGTACTCCTCCTTCCTTGTGGACGACGGCGTTGAATCCGTTGTGTGGGTCGGCGGTGTACTCTACGGTCCTCTTGGAGCCATCGGGTTCGACGAGGGAGTAAGATCCGTGGACGACGTCACCGTCGCGGGACTCGTGCTGGGACTTGTAGTCTCCTGTGTGAGCGTCTTGGATGTCGTAGGCGAAGGAGTACTGTGGGTGTGGGTCGTACTCGTCGATGACCTTGGGGGCGGCAGCGTAAGCAGGGGCGGCGTAAGCCAGTGGAGCGGCAGCGTAACCGTGGCCGGCGTAGGCTGGGAGGACTCCAGCGTAAGCGGCTGCCACCATGGCGGAGAGGAGGACGAGCTGTAACAGAAAAAGACATGATGTAGAGTCAATGCTTTGTCAGCGGGCGTTGGACCTGCCATTATTGCAACCCTTGGCTAATCTGACCATTGTCATCGGGTTCGTCCTATTATTCTCTTTCTTGGCAGTAGAATCTTTATTATATACCTACACCGTTTTTATGCCTGATTTTTTTCCCTTTCAATTATGAATTTGTTCCTGTCCAAAAAAAAAATTGAGTGAGCAAAACTGTCTGCTAGGTACCTTTAGTAAAATTGAGGCACCTCAGATCACGCGATTGTAAAAGTACTAACATTGAGTAGTTTCTTCCTCCTTGCCATTATATCTCCAGCCCAGATTAATGAGCGGTCAAGTCGAATTTTGTCCAGAATGAGTTAATTGTAATGAGGGAAGCGGAGTCGTGTCATTCAAGTAATATTTGTCTTGAAATGGAGTTGTAATATAAAAATAATTCCATTTCAAGCCAACGCTTGTCTTGATCCGTTACTCTCTTCGAAAATCAGGCGATTACACTTCCTTTAGCACAAGAAACTCATTTTTGATGAAATTCGATTTAACCACTTATTCACCTGGGCTGTAGATATATCATTCATTAAATTTACTGTTGGTATTGTTTTATTAATGTTTTACATACCAATAAATACATTTTAAAAGAATTACTAATATTAGGCTTACCAATAATTAAGGTCATAAAGACTTTTGAAACTCTTTATAGTTAAGTTTCAGAGATCCAGTAAATATTTAAGAGCTAAGTAATGAGCTTTTAAGGCTGTGAAAAAATGTGATTATGTACATTTATTGGAGTATTGTAGCTTTAAAAAGTGCATTTCGGGTAGTATCATCTTTTTAGGAGAAAACAGTCTAAGTATCTAGTTTTCAAATATATATCAATAGCTGAAAATTCAAAATTGTAAAATTTGAATGAATGGAGTTATACTGCAATTATCTATAAGTTATATGAGGGGAAAGAATAACTCAAAATTTCGAAAAATTACATTTTTACATTTTTGCTGGTTTAGTCAAGCAATGCTTCGTCCTTTCGAAACTTCAGGTTCAGGACTTGATTAAATCAATGAGAAATAAGGCGACAAAGTGTCGTATTAGGTAAAATTGCTTTTATTTATAAACTAGCTAAAAATATGAAAAATGTCAATTTTTGAAATTTTGGTGTTATCCGATTTTGATTCTGAACGCCACATTTGCTTATAGTTATTGTTATATTTTATTTATGTACTAATGAATTTTGTGGTTTTACTTGGTAAATTTGTTTTAAACAAACGAACAAATTTGACAAACGATTTCCGTTTAATGTTATCATTGAATGTTTTGGATCTTAGTTAAAATAGTGAGTTGGTATAAACGTGGTTTGATGATGGCTTTAAATAAATATAAGGAGAAGAAAATGGTCCGGGTGTAGTTCAAAGAATTAATTCCTTAATTAGTGATAAACTATTAATTAGAAATCGACGTTTCGACCCACGTTGCAGGTCTTCAAATATTATTCAAGGAGAAAAAAGGGTATCTGTTCCGCAGGTTGTCCCTTCGAGTTAAGTCACAAGTTTTAGTATTCCGTTCGTTTCCTTTTTTAATATTATAGAAAATAAATTGTTTTATTACTGACTGTATATATTAACTATATAGATTAAAGAACCTACTTACCATTAAGGTTATAACAGGAACCACGCCTCGAAATGTCTATTGATAAAATGATTACCGAAATATACACATTTCCCTTAATTACACTCTTTTTTCATACTAAAACTCATGATTTTTTTTCGAGATTATTAAAAAGAAACGAGTGAAAAGTTGTTGTGACTTAACTCGAAGCTACAATCTGCGGAACTAATACAAAAATAAAGTTGCATATATATCGTTTACTTCATTAGGGACATGAAACAATTATTAATTAATTCTAAAATTATTATTGTTGAGCTAACTTTGATTCGATATCATTATCATTGGATGTTTTTAGTGAATTTGAACATTTAATTTATCGATATTGGATTAAGTTGTACTTGGACTTATTCAAGTATGTTCTGTTCAGAGTATGTCCTTATGGACCCCATGTGCTATGTTATGAGTATGTTACTTCAAACCGACTTTACAAAACTCCATTTTATGACTTGAGAACGGTTTTGGAATGGTTTAAGTTGAGAATTAAGTACCATAGAACTAAGTTGCTTAGGTACTTGAGTGCTACTAACCTTGAATGCCATCGTAGACTTGAGTTGCCTGTGAGGTACTGATGCCGGTAGCTCGGAACGGAGCACTATATATACGACCCGGCACTGAGTGGGGAGCCTTTCACTCTTCACATCGCCCCAAATTGTACCCTCTGTTATTATTAATCCCACGAGGGAAGTCTTGGGATTTTAGCGGTCCATAATACCTTCCAAGTCTCTCGTATTTCATGTCTATCCCTTACTCTTATGAAAACTTCCAAATATTTCAATGGTATTAAAATGTGTAAAGCTTAGCTATTGTTGCTTTGTTTAAAGCGTGGAAATCTGTTGTTGGTTGTTTGAGCAACCTCGAAGTAGTTATTGGACCTTTCGATGAGAGCTTCGAAATGAAAGAGGAAAATAAATTTTAGATTCAATTATACCAGATCTCATGTCATGTTGATTGTAACCTTATTAAATAAACTAATAACATAAATCAATTTTCATAAATTAAATAACTAAAACTTCTGATGGTAGAAAAACCAATTCATTAAATTAAAAGAACAATTTAAACGTTTTTATAATTAGAAAATGAAGTTACTAATATTAACTAAATTATAAACAACTAATTAATAACAAAAGTAAAACAATTATTATTTAATCTTACAATATTAAATTTAACTCTATTAAATTACAAATAAGTGAAATGTTCAAATAAAATCTATTATGTACAAAATAATGAAGGTTTATCTGGTTTTGTAGTTGAAATGATATAATAATGAAAACTCTTATCTGTCTGTCGAAGTAGATTCCAGTAGATAGTAGATTCTCGGCAGGGCGAGCTGGATGTTGAGACGACAGAGGAATTTTGCCGGCAGGGCGAGCGAAGATGGTGAAACAATAGAGGTTGAGATGATCGACTGGGTCAATTCGAATTGGGCGAATCGGTGATTAAGTTTAAAGTAATTACACCTGCAGGTGGGCAGCAAATTAGTATCTTCTTCAAATTCACAAAAAACAACTTTGAGCTATAGCTTGCGATGTGCACGTCAAGAGGCTCGTGCCAACACGAGTCTTGGTATAGCCGAGCGAACAAAAGCCGATCGACTCCGCTTTTGTTTTACTTTCTTTTTTTGTAAAATATGTTTTCAAACTTATGACAAATATTAGGCTTATAACTAAATAAATAAAGTTACCTTTTAAATTAAATTATTCTAAGCAATTACGAAATTAAACGTTTAAATTATTGTATTAAACATAAAAATGTGAAAAATAAGTAAAGATAATGTTCTTTCTTTTACGAAAAATGATTTAATTTTTTATGATTAGAACTAATAATAACTTATAAGGTTACTACTTCATCTGGCCTTAATATTGGTTGTTATCGCTATTATTACTAGACTAAAAAAAATCTTCGTGGTCTCTACAAGTACAGTTTCTAGGACAACGGTCATACATCTGAATCAACTCAACCTCCAAATGTTTCCTCCAATTAAGAATATCCACAAGAATATAGGATAGAGGATAGGATAGGATAGATGGAGGTTTTATGAGCCCCAATAGGCCCTGCCTGCCTAATATCTCTTATCTACCTAACTATCTATACATATTATAAAACCAAGTCCTCGGCCTCGTCTGTTCACGGTAAACTCAATAACTACTGCACGGATTTTCATGCGGTTTTCACCAATAGACAGAGTGATTCACCAAGAAGGTTTAGGTTTATAATTTGTGGAGGTTTCGTGTAAATGGGTAAAGGTGAATGGGTAAATATAACCATAATTGTTGGAATTGTTGGAAAAATTATAGCCGCCTGGGAGGTTTCATCGATGATGCTGCCTAATACCTTTGTCATATAACGAAACAATGTGTAGTGGAATATTCCTCTTTTATAGATCTACAATCAATAGTCATTGATAGCATATATCTATATTTTAAAGGCTCCAACCGTATATTGTCATGTTTCCTGATAATTCAATATAAAAAAGTAATCAAAGGGCGTTATTGAAATTTAATTGGTTTACCAAAGAATTATGAGCTTCAAAAAACAAATAAAAATAGTTGAACCCTATCATTAATAAATCCTCTACTTTTTCTAGGACAAAGGTTATGCAAGGGAGATGATTTTTCTGAGATCACGCTCAACCGCCAGAATTTTCCAGAATTAAGAGTACCCACTTTATAGAGGCAGAGTCAGCCCCAGGAGGGTCTGTAGATCCCGTAGGGTCTGTCCGTGGCTGCTAACAGATAAAATAATTTATTTGTCACTGCTGGATTTGACCTTCCGTGACCTTTAGGATAGCAACTAAACGTTCTACTAACTGACCTACCCATTTCCAACTCGTCAGTTATTATTGTATTATAAAAAATAATATAATTTATCATAACGGGTGCGGGTAAATGTTAATGTTGTCTATAAGTTTCTGATTGACTTTTGACCTCCTATCTTCTAGAAACTTCTCTTCTTCAGAGATTGAAATAAGTTTTCCCCCCGCAGTTTTCCACCCGTACACTTATTCTTATATATTTGTATTATATTTATTATTTTATTTTCTTATTTCCTTCTCCATTAAGGTATTCTAGGGACCACGAGACAACTTCAGTTTTTTTACGGTTTTTAATCCCCCGTTGTTCCTTCTTTGAGCACTCTTTCATCTTCTCACTATCTTCTTCCTCTCTCCTAACCATTTTGAGCTCGTTTTCTTTTTCTTCCTTCTATTCTCAACGCTTATTGCTAAAATATATCTCTCTATTGCATATTCTTCTCTTGTGTCGTTTCTTTCCTAATCTTTAACTTTGATCCAGGTTGGTTTTTATTTCTTTCTCCAAATATATTTAAAAGTCTGTTTTGTTAATATGTTGTCATTCATTCTGCATAAATGTAAAAAGAAAAAATCAATCCCCTCTTTTGCTCCCCGCGTTGCTCCTTTCCACCCTCATCTCTTTCGTTTTTTTAGGGTTTATGGTCAGGTGGAATTTTCCCGCAAGGGGTAACTGTTGCATGCAGTTACTTGGGGATTAACACCCCCACGGGTTACCACAGTTCAGTAAACCATGCATACACACCATGACAGTAAACCAAACACATTATCCTAAAACAAGGTCATTTACAGTACACAACCTAGGGCAACCTTCCCTAGGAGTTCCCTCCTAACATGTGGAGGCGGTATGTTTTGTTATCCATAGGGACAGCCTCCCGAATGTTCGAGGATAGGACAGGCCGTACCGTGCCACAAGCAGCGGAAAATATACAGCCGAACAGTTATTACGTAAATTATACTTTATTTTTAAAATAAAAAGATTGGTTTCGATATAAATTTATTAACAACCACAGATGGACCCTGTGGGATCAACTGATCCACCTGGGGCTCACTCAGCCTGTATCCGTGATTGTAGGGAAAACCCGGCGGTTGAAATTACCTCTCTGCAAAAACGTTATCCTAGAAGCGGCACAGTCTCTACCATGGACTGAACCCAAGACCGATCTTAATAGTACCACAATTTTTTTATTTTTATTATTTTATTATTATACTATAGTTTTATCATATAAATAAAATTATCTGTTTTATTAAAAATCGTTCTAAGCATGTTCAGAACTGTTGAGTAGTCAAATCAAAATACATTCAGAAGATCAGAAAAACTCAAATAATATACGAGCATGTTGATAAAAATTCATAGCAATATTCTTCTGGATTTTAATATTTTTACTACATTAATTAGTTTCTTATAAATAAAGTTCTCAACTATGGGATAGAAGCCTTTAAAAATCAAAAGTAAAATCTTGTTTATTAACCGAATATGCATAAATCACTTATGATCCGTTTTGAAATGAATTATTTATATTTTAACTGATCATTAATTATTTACCTGTATAAATATCTTGATTGTGTTAATTAGTTTAAACAGAAAACATGTATTTATTTTACGTTTGTGATTTCTTTGCTACAATTTTATATTGCATTCAAATAGATTTAAACGAAAGGTAGGTAGGTATATTCTCACACACAGCGTTTTGGTGTTGCGGGTTAGTGTTGTACCCCTTAAGCTTTTTTATATAAAAATATTTCTTTCAATTAAATTTCTTTTAAATTACACAATTAAAAAAATCTGCTACTTTTTATTTATAATAATAGTTACAAATATATAGATATATATATAATTTATATATAATAAAGGGTATATATAATATATATATATAATATTATAATAAAGGGTCACAAAAACAGATATGAAATTGTTTTAGAAATATTATATTTGTTAAGTGAACAAGAATAACGATTTATTAGGGTCACTACCCACGAAAATAATCGATTTATTTGTTCATTGGAATTGGTAGGGATGAATTTTATATCCATTTTATGATCTAGAGTAAAATCATTCTATTTTGTACGCTGTATATTTCAATTTCTTACTAACAAATATCAGAGTAAATGTATTATTTGTTTAAGAGAGTAATTTTTATTATGAATTTTGTTTTTGTAATAAAATACATACTAAACTGATGTTAAATTTAAAATTTAATTATAATTCATAGATAGTGCTTTATCGACGTACATCTCATACTCATAAAATAGGGAAAAATGTTATTGGGCTAATCTTATCAATTTTTTCTTAATTCATATATATATATATATATATATATATATAAATTGAGTCCCCTTTTTGAAATCTTCCGCCTTAGCTGTTTATACATCTCTTATATATTTGTCTTTTTATTTTTATTATTTTAGTTAGCCAGTATTGTCTTTGTTCTGCTGTCCTTCGGAAGGGGCGTAAAATGGGGGTCCAGAATCTCAGGTACTCGTTAATGATCCCTATCCTAGTTATACCTGAATAGTCAAAATTAAGGACTCCCACTGTAGCATGGTCCGATTACCCATACCAGCTTAAAGTTACATTAAATCATTAAACAAACAAATAATTAATACAAATTGGTGATTCCATTCTAGCAGTGTCTGTTAATTTCCTGTATTGTTTTATCTCACTGGTCATCCATTAACAATCTATTTGTAAAGTGTTTGTATCAATATAATCTTCATGGACATATTTCATCACTTCTTTCTTTTAATATAACTTCCAGTCCAGAGAAATTTACAGTTTATCATTTCTAAAATTACCCTATGAACTCATTATTTTTTTTATCGTAATAAACGATCCAAACTAATTAATCTATAGTCTTAATGAGGAAGAAAATGGTCCAGGTGGAGGACAAAAATTCTCTCGTATAGGAAGCTCTATTGTCTTGCATAGGAAAACTATTGATTAGGAAGCTGGCGTTTCGACCCACATTGCATGCCTTCTTCAGGGCTATTGTAGTAGGATCACACTTGATACTAGACTCAAAGTTAGTCCAATGTCAAGTGTGAAGTGTTTTGAACTCCACCCGGACCATTTCTTACTCATATAGATAAGATCAACTAATATTATTCATCATATAAGTCTTAATGTTCAACTCATAAATAAATTTAATAGTTTTTCTGAGGAATCTCTACTAAATTTATTTTATGTCAGGACCGTGGCACATAAAATTTGCAATTTTGTCATCATTATCGATATTTTGAAGTTTTAGCGAAATACTCACGGGCTTTTATTTTTACAATTAAATAGAATAGTGATATGGAAAAAAACAATTTAAAAATGTTTAATTTTAGAATTAAAAAAAAAAAATTAAAAAGTAACAGTTTCAAGAGAATTACCCATAAATAAAATAAATAAATACAATAAAATACACACATAAAGATATTTCCTGTACACTTAAGTTACTGTTGTAATTTTATTATTAATATAATTTATGCTAATCGTTGTAAATTGAGTAATCATAAAGGAAAAAAAAACTGGAGTTATAGCTGGTGACCTAGAATTGGCCTATTTCAAAGGTGGTGTAAGTGAACCTGAAGAGGGATTGCCCCATTTCCTGCAAACCTATCCTCTGAGAACTCTCCTTAATCAAAACCTTTTCGTCAACTCAGATAAATCGTTTCCACTCTGATATCTCAAGTCTTCGCTAACAGTTGCTAGATAATACCATCAAGTTTCAACTCAAACACTTCGCTTTGTTACAGAACCTTTCTTGTTTTATGTATTACCTTGACTTGCATTCCATATTCTGTATCTGCCATTCTATAGTTGAGTTCATATCTAATAAGTTGATATAATTATCAATTATTAATTTTAATATAACTAACTGTAAGCTTTCAGGTACGAAGCTTTATATGAAGAGGAAAGCATGATACCTAGAGCAAAAACATTAATTGAAAAGTGACCATTCATTTTTCGAATACATAAAAAGAAAAATACCTAAATCCTTGGTAAAAGTATGTGTGTAGTGATCCCTATTGAACATATTGCTTTTTTAAATCACTTAATTAATTAATTTTAAATATTAACCTGGAAATCCGCACTACTACAACCCATGAAGGGTCTTGGGTTCAGTTCATAGAAGAGACTTTACTTTTTCAAGGACAACAGTTATTCAGGGAGGTGATATTCCTTAAAATCATTAATACCTTTTAACTGATGTTTACTTTGGATTTTCCTTTAGATGATAATTAGGATAAAAAAAAGAAAAGATCAATAAGAAATAAAGGTGCCAAAAGATTGTTATTAATTTAAATATATATATCTTATTAATAAATATTAGTTTTTTTCCAGTCCTGATGTAGAAAAAAATCTCATTTTTCGGATTAAAATTTGACTTGATAGTGAGGAGGAAAAAATTAGAAACAAGAAAAGTATTATTATTATTTTTATTTGCTACGGTGCTACAACTCGGTGACGTGTCTCCTCTACATATTTATTTCATTCACCAAAAATATATGTAGTGATTTACATAAAAAAAAGTTCTTATTTTTAAAAAAATATTTTATTTTATTTTATATTCCAGTCGGGATAGAGAAAAAATATCTATTCTTTAAAATATAATTTGACATTTTTATTTCATTCACAAAAATATGTAGATATCCGAAGAAAAAAAATGATAATCATGTCAAAAACTGATTCTTAATTTTTTTTTAAATATTGTATTATTTTTATAGGGAACGTAGTACCTCAGCGTGTAGAGTCCTTAGTTGCTATACTGAAGGTCCCGGTTTCAAATTCGGTTGTGGCATTATTCGATCTGTTATCAGCAACAGATGGATCCTGTGGGATTTACAGAGCCTTCTGGGACTCACCCACTCAATAAAGTGGAATCTTAGACAAACCAAATACCTCCTGAGCAAAAGACTTTCCTGGGTTGTAGTGGTAAAGTTTTGTTTATTGTAAAGTTGTGTGTATCAATTATTTACTTACTATTATTTTTGTTTATATATTTCTTTTTAAATTGTTTTCTGTCATGTTTTCACGCTTTATGATTTGTAACATTTAGCCTTCTGGCCAGATAAATATTATGTTTTTATTCCTGTTCATATCTGTTATTCTAAAGGGACTTTGTCCCAGAATAAAGTTACTTTTCTATTCTATTCTATTCTATTCTATCATGCCTAGAGGTTTATGATAATATTTATTTTTCCGGTTTAACGAAGCTTGATGTTTTTTGGGATGAGTGAGGTTATACCGTTTAAGAAGTTATGATGAACATTCGTTTCAATTATACTTTTTATTATACTAATGAATGACACCAATTTGGTAATCTTGGACCTTCAATGTGCCCGATAATTTCGAAAATGACCCCGAGGATTCGAAGCCGACCATGACAGAGCTAGTCCCATTGCAGCTCACGGGCCACCGCCGCCTTTCACTGCTCCAGGATTAATTAGGAGTGGTAACAGTGGCTGCCTTGGCTCGCTCGCTACTGACTCTTTGTTTAGCCTGGATAGATCTCTGCTTAATGGAAGCACTTTGTTATTGTCGGTTATCATAATAGAACTATGCAGGTCGCTTTGTCTGCCAATGTATTAGCATGATGTATGACGTTTGGTTGATGTGCTTAGAATTAAATCCAGGTTACCTTAAGAATATAGTTCAATGTTTACAAGGGTAAAACCGCGCATCATTAAGGTACAACATCTGCTCTATGTATAAGCTGTCTCTTGTTACAGGCAAGACTCACTTAATCGGACGATGATGCAGGCCCCAGACGATGCATTGCCGAAGGTTTTGGGTTAAAACCACGCTTGCTAGCATATCTTTATTTAATCTGTTAGCAGCCAGAGATGGATCCTATGGGATCTAGGACCCTCCTGAAGCTCACCCAGCCCCCATAAAGTGGGTACCCAAAAAGGGGAAAAACTGGCGTTTGAGCGTGATCTAGGACAAATCACCTCCCTGCACAGTTGTCCAAGAAACAGTAGAGTATATACCACGTACTGAACCTCAGACCCTTCACGGGTTGTAGTGGTACGGGATTTTTTTTTTTTTTGTGCTGCTATGGGTAATCGGACGATGTTTCAGTGGGAGTTATAAATTTTGCGTATCCAGGTATAATTATGAAGGGGTCTTTAACGAGTACCTGACACTGTACAGACTCGGAACCCTCATTTTACGTCCCTCCCTAAGGACGGGAATGTGAACACAGAATTTTCAGACGCTTCTTCATTTTGAGTGCTAAAAATCACTGAAATGAATTTGCGTGCTTTTATTTTTCTACATGCTTTATGTTGCGTATAGGTTAATTAATATACCTGCGTAATATGGTTTTGTTTATTTTATTCATTCTAAACATATATAGAACAGATATTCTACAAGATATATATAGACACGTGATTGAAAAAATCCCAGGTATTTTATGACTCTTTTTAGCTTTTGCTCTGCTTTAGATTTGTTTTGTGGAATAGCTGTATGTTCACTGTGTTCTTGATAATGACAATTTTCTCTCGCGCTTTTTTTATTCCTTTTTGATATGGTTTCTTATTTTCTGTTTTTGTGATTTGTTTATATTTATTTTCATTTATGTTTTTTGGAAGTTTACTGTGTGTATTTTCTACTCTTTATTCATCTTTTAAGAGCGCTGAGTTAAATTACCAAAGTTGCCAGGATCAAATCTGACTGCGGAAGATAATTTATTTAATACGTTAACAGCCGTGAATAAACCTTGTGGGGTATGGAGATCATTCTGAGCTTCACCCAGTTAAATGTGACCTAGGACAAATCTCCTCCCTGTACAGCCGCCTAGTCCTAGAAACAGTAGATTACAGTCTCTACCTCGTACTGAAGCCAAGACTATCCATGGTCTGTTGTGGTGTTTTTTAATTCACTTTTTATTTATGCAGTTTTAATTTAACCTTTTCCAACCATTGCCCTATAACCTCCCTTATTCAGTAGTTGCATTTGGTGTGATTATTCAGAGATGTGCATTGAATACGATGAATATTTGGGTATATTCATTTATCATTAATTAAATAATATTTTATTATGAATTTAAAAAAAGCTATATTTTTTTTGGATAGTTGTAATAATTTCTCCCTCAACATGTGACTCCAGCACCTTCAGACACCTTTTGACATTAGCCCTGTTTTACTGGCCTTGCTCCGTCAAAAAAAAAAGTGCAGAAAAAACCGGTTATCCTGAAAATTGGGAGTAAACCGATGAGAAGGGGTCACAAGAATTGCGCCAGGTTACGAAGTGGATGGCGCAACCCGGCTAAAGTTTTATTAATGAGAAATGAGTTGTGAAAACCTCGCATGGCCTAGGGTGTACTTTCACGGCTCTTGCTGGACACGCCTCGATCGGAGGTAGTCTCTGCAACACAGAAAAGAGGCTGGGTGAACCACGAAATGGTCTTCAGATCCCACACTGTCAAATCACGGCTTTTAGCATAATTAATTATTTATCCATTCTGTTAATTTAAAATTTAAAAAATTATCCCACCGATAATTTAACTTTTTCTTTATGATAAAATGACACTCTTTGTGTCATTCAATTAATGTGTGAAAATCAAAATTAAAATTTAAACTTTGAACATAAAAATTAGAGTATAGGGCGTGATAGGAACCGTAGTGTTTCTAAGCCAACGGTTGTTCAAAAGGGATAACTTATTGTGGCTATGAAAGCCCTAAAAGGGTCTCCGAACCCCACACAGTAAGGGCTTTTAGCAGAATAAATTATTTATCCGTTCTGTCAAGAACCGTAAAAATATAAATCACACGGATAATTCGACTTCAACAAGTCAGGAGGGGGGCGCCAGACTATTTAAAAATGAAAGATTCTGACTTAATTTTAGTTTTTTCTCTCTCACCAGTATTTCTTTACCTTAAATTGAAAATTATAATATTGAATTTCGTTACGATAAAAGTAAATGTTTTGTTTAAGTGTAACACTTATTGTTGTTTATTTCATATGCCCATACAATTTATTGGGGGGAGGTGTAGAAGGAATTTTATTTGAACAGGGGGGCGTGGTACAAAAAAGTTAGGGAACTACTGATTTGACAGAAGGATATCGTTGAACAGATGCCCATGATATTGAACATTACTTCAAGAACAATTCTTTATTTCTCAACTTTCAAACCGGAAAGAAACCCATAGGAGATCCAATCTCTGAATACAAAGGGTCTAACCTTCTAAATAAATTCCAGGGGCATGGAATACCTTGGCATTGGACTATATTCAAGCTTAGCTTTATCATATGTTGGTTACTTTGTTATGAATAAAGTAATCCATAACGTCCCATGTTGTTGATTTGGCCCGAACTCAATATCAGTCCTTTCATGATAAACTTCATTTCCTCCCAAACCCACTAGCTTCAAAACTAGCTAGCTACCTCTTCATTTCCTGATAATCCTCCGAGGCGTCTGAAAAGAAGATTGCCTCGTGACCTAACTTGAATTTGTTATTTGAGTACTACCACTGGGTAGTTTCTCAACTTGTCTTTATCCATGTCATTATGTATCATTCCTGCCATCTACTTGTTGTAATATAGTTGTAAATTTTAATGAATAAATTCATAAAAAATAAAAAGCTTTCACAACAAATTTTAGATTATAATTTATAATAGAAATTGCATAGTTTGTCTCAGAATGAAAAGCTAGGACGGACCTTTAGTCGACGAGATAAAAATGGGTCATTAATTAGTTAATAATAATAACATTAAACAATATTCTTATTATTCGAAAAGTATTTTATAAATTTTGCTTTGTTGTTAATCCATTTCAAGTCACTTTATTCTGCTACGGCTAATATGACGGTGCCACGGTGGGAGTCCTAAATATTGCCTATCCAGGTATAATTAAGATAGGGGTCTTTAACGAAGACCTGCCACAGGCTCCAGATCTCCATTTTACGCCCACTTCCGAAGGACGGCGTAACTAAGGATTTTTACTCCATACTCCAGAGGCCATCTGCAGTGCTCAGAGCTCTTGATCTTGGGCATGGTAGGTTGTTACGTTACCCACTCCAGGTGAACCTAGACAAGACTTTATCGGATCCTTACAAAATTTACGGCAAAGTTATTCCGGCTAGTGTGCCGTATAAATTTCATTAACACTTTTCGCAATACCGCTCTGATTCTCGACTTGGGAGTCTCGTTATGCAACGCAATGTGCGCAGCCAACTAGGGTTTTATTGCATTTTATGTAATTCTAGGTTTTATTAGTATACCATTGGAAAATAAACTGACATTATTTACCATATTATTTATGATAACAATTTATTTTATTAATTAGTTTCATAATTTCACTTCATTGTGATTTAATGGTTTATCCTTGCTCAACTAATGCAGATTGTTACTAAAGTATGTTTATTTATTTATTTAGCGTCTCTTTATGCTATTATGGCTAATCAGACGTTGTTCAATAGAAGTCCTAAGTTCTGTCTATCAAGGTACAATTAAGGGGTAAATCTTTAATAGATCCGAATAAGCATAGGCTCGAGTACACTATATTACGCTCCCTCTAAAGGACGGTATAACGGTAGTTTTTACTCCCTTTTAACTCCAAGGTCACCTGTAGAATCTGCGACCTTACGAATAGTAGGATGTTATCTTAATCACTACGCCAAAGGACCAAATCTAAATTTTTTTTATCTCAGTTTACACCATCTAATGCTTACGCTAGCATAATTTTAATTTTTTCTTTTCCTATAGTATTTTAATTCAGACTCTTTGTTGCTCCTTTCTTTCTTCTGTCCATTTTCTATCCTGATGAGATTTTGGATGTATCCTTTTCTGGAAACCTATTGTAAACTAATTTTTATAATTGTCTTTTATTGCATCTTATGTGATTACGATTGATGGCCTTAATCCTTCTAAATGTTTATCGAGTTCTGTGACTCATTAGGTTCAGTTCTTCTTTTATCAAAATTGATTAATATTTTCTTAGTTTGTCTTTTAGCATCCGTTCTATAAATATTACCACAAAAACTACAAAAATCTCTTCTTTTTATTGTTATTGCTTCTCCTATTTTTTAAATGCTCATAAATTTCCATGGTGTTTCTAAGCCAATATTGCTGATTTTCTATGATTAATGGTGCATACATATGCACTTTCCTACGGATTTCCTTTTCCAATCCAAATAATTCTTTCTATAAAATTATTGTTACTGTTATGTTCAATGTAGATGTTGATTAACACACATGATACACTGACATTGACCAATGATATGTATTTAGCATCGGGTGCATTCGATCATTCAAACGATCGCTAAATCATAGCTATTGTCCCCAGTTTTGTTTTGAAATGTATTTCTGTTGCTCCATGAAATGTTCCCAAATCTCCCATTTCCTTTCTTTCATAACGAACAATGGGATCATTCATTTAGTATTTCTTATGTCTTTTTTATCTAGTCTTATTTCTTTCGATTTTTCCGTTTAGTATATTAAAGTTTCGAACTTAAAACAATAGAATTGATTACTAATCCTTAATAGATTCAATACACACGCTTTAATAATACGCTCAATTTTAAACAAATATTATATAATATATTTATAAAATAAAAACCTGTTCCTCCACAAGAAATGAAAGGTCTTGGGTTCAATACATGTTAGAGACTGTACTGTTTCTAGGATAACGGTTTAGCATGCAGGCAATTTGTTGGAGATTACGCTTAAACCGTCAGTTTTTTTGTTCTAATTTAGTATATGGACTTTATAGAGGCTGGGTAAGCCTTAGGAGGATCTGTAGATCCCACATCCGTGGTTATCCACATTCCACATGAGGTGCATCCGCGGATGTTAATATCGTATCTGCCACCGCCGAAGTCGACTCCGGGGCATTCAGGACAACAGCACTACTGATTCTAAAATAATTAAAATTTTCCTCTACGTTCATATAGACCAATGTAAGGTATTATAAAATTTCAAACCTGCAGACGTTAATGTAGAGTTCAAAGGATCACTCGGTTGATACATGCTTTTATAGTGATAAATAAAAAAACGTGATCCACTACAAACAATGAAGGGTCTAGGGTTCTATCCTATAAGGCGGTTTCTAGGTTAATAGTAGTGCAGGGAGGTGATTTTTCAAGATGGCACTCAACCGCAAGGTTCACCCCATTTATTGGTACCCACTTTATACAGGTTATATGAGTACCTGAAGGGTCCTCAGACTTCACAGTCCATCCATGACTGTTAAAAGATCAGATAATTTTTCTGCCACTGTCGGATTTGAACCGTATGCATAGCTACTTAGCACTCTATCCATTGAGCATCCGCCATCTCATATCACCATATCCCTATATCTTTATTAAATGGATCTTAATAACACCTTGAATGATATTAGTTTATAATAGTAAATATTAAACAGTTGAGTAGGTAGGGAAGACCCGGGTGGTGGTCAAAGAAATTTCTCTGGCCTCCATCCGTACCATTTTCTTGCCCATATGTATAACTTCTAATTAACTAATATTAATATTGTATAACCAGTAAATAATGATAATTAACAATTTATTGCTATTTAAGGAATTAATTGTTGAAACTCCACCAGAACCAATTTCTTCCCCGAATCATTCAAACCTTCTTCACAAAATTGATATACTCTTTAGAATCAGAGTCATTTTTACTTCCAAATACTTTTTAGGAAGCTGTCCCGTATCTTCCATAATATATGCGGATAAACAGAACTAAAATGGTAATAAAATATATTCGGAATGCAGAGGGTATCACGAATCTGGATCACGTTTTTTCAACCGACCGGGCGGGTTGAAAGTTCTCTTATGAACTGCTACCAATATTGCATAACCGTTCTTGGGAGCCCTCAAGCTGGCCGTCACGAACTAGTTCGAAGGCACGCGACTACTAACACCTGGCCTGTGCTGCGACCGCAATCCTACAGCGGGCGTTCTTTGTCTTGCAGTTTGGATAATTAATGAGGGGATAAAATCACGAATGAGGGTAATAATTGTAATTAGGTTACTTCCAGGGATATCTATTCCAGGGATGCACTGAGTTGCAGAGCTGAAGATATCGTAATCCGATACGGCTGTCACAGATCAATTAATTTATCCATTATATGAAACATGGGGACCTGCCGATCCTGCTGTGAATCGCCCAGCCTCTGGGCTGAGTACTCAGTTTGTACCTCAGAAACAGCATTGTCTCTACCATGAACCCAGGACCCTTCACAGATCGTAGTGGTGTAGGAGATTCGATCCCAGAACTGAAAAATTCATGGTTTTTTGATGAAATAAAGACTAAAATTACGTATTTGACTTGAAAGTTTACTCTTAAGGAAATAGTTGAAGATATGTCTAGTGACTAAGGTGGTTGTAGGAGGACTTTGTTATCCACAACATCTAGGATAGGTCCCTTCTGATTAACCTATGTAGGTTGGCTTTTGATAAGTTTTGTTGCATGGTGTTAATATCCCTGCAGTACGATGAGGATGTGATGTGTGATTTTATTTCTAGTAAACCAAATTTTAGAGAATATACTCCTTATATATACGTTCCTTCGGATAATTGACGCTCTATTGTTTTTATTTTTATCTTGAAACGTTGGCTATTTAATAAACATTTCTCCCTATCTAAGAAAAATTTATTGGCCTACACCCGGACCATTTTCTTCCACGTGTTTATTTTTAATTTTTCATGGAGCAGTTAGTTCCATTTGCATGATTTCTTATAAACTAATATTTAATTTTTATCAGTATTCGAATAATTTATTTTTTTAATTAGTTCCATTTGCATGATTTCTTATAAACTAATATTTAATTTTTATCAGTATTCGAATAATTTTTTTTTTTAATTCGTGGCTTTATCTTGATGGGACAGCTAGCTAGACTCCTTATACAATCCTAATGGGTCCTATATCTGAGAACGTAACGTGTTGGCCAAAAATTTGGATGCTATTACGTCAACATTAGGATTATAAGCTATTATGAACTTATTAATAATTCATGTCCTATTATAAGCGACACCTCTAGTTTGTTCTCAAACCTAAAAAAATCGTAATGCAATTACATATTTATACAATATACATTATGTAGGAAGAGGTGGAATAAATATGTAATTTATTTATTATATATAATTTATTGCGAATGGGATCAGAAGGATTACGCAAAGCGTTCTGGCACCGTTTCTTCGACTCTTCCCTCATCTTTTCTCTATGTATTAATTTTCTCTCCTCTGTCAATTTTTCCTGGTTTCTTCGATTCTTCATTCTCTTTTCTACCTTGTTTACAAACATTTTTTTTGTCTTTATATCAATTGGTTTTATTTTCCTAAAAACCCTGTACCACTACGACCCGTGAAGGGTTTGGGGTTATGTACATGCTAGAGACGGTACCGTTTCTTGAACAACGGATGTGCAGAGAGGTAATTTGTCCGTAGATCACGCTCAACCCCCTTTTTTTGGGTACCCACTTTATACAGACTGGGTGTGTCCCAGGATGCTCCTAGATCCCATAGGATTCGTCTCCGGCCGATCAAATAAAAGTCTACCTGTGAGCAGTACTCGAACCCAGGACCTACTGCATGGCAACTCAGCGTTCTACTAATGAGCTACTCCGCTCCGCATACTGATTTTATTTTTGCTTTTAGTATATCTATTTTTGCATGTTTAATCCATAGTAAACATATATATTGGTATTGTCTTTGAAATATTCTTAGGTGGTTGCGGTACAGAATATTTATTTATTGCATTTTAAGATCACGCAGATATCAATACTTTCCCGTTTTCACTTTTGCTCTTCTTCCCTCCGAGTGTTTCTCATCCTTTGTGCGTGCATTTGCTTCTTTTCTTTCGGCCACGCCGTACCCTTCCGTTTTTCTTTATTTCACACATTTATTTCGATTTTAGAAATTTTGTTTTCCATTTTGTTCTTTATCTAGGCAGTCTCTGTCTGTTATTTAATTTTTTTTTGTTCCCTCTCTCACTTGTTTTACTGAGGTTATTTATT
This sequence comes from Troilus luridus, assembly GCA_964056705.1. Lineage (NCBI taxonomy): Eukaryota > Metazoa > Arthropoda > Insecta > Hemiptera > Pentatomidae > Troilus > Troilus luridus. Next base: position 42,677,844 of record OZ057417.1, on the reverse strand, counting down.
TTTATTTGTTTACTTTTTTTTTTATCATTCTTACACTGGAAAGAACAACGCGACAGAGCTTTCGATAATATAGTAATGCATCGAATTTCGGTCCAAGGTAGGATAAGTCTAGGGGAGAATCCAGGCGTTTACACAACGTGGAACGATATTGCTATCCAATACGACTGAATAATCGAAATGATCGCTACGATTGGAATGAAGTTGTAAAGTTGTTGAGTGTAGTAACGAATGAAATCCTAACATGTTATTTAGCACATTTGAATTTGAAAATGCCCGAGGATTAAACCGAGACGTATATGGGAAGATTTCGTCTGTTCTTAACGGATTAAGGTTTAGATTGTATTCAGTTGAGGGGGAGGTTTGTAAAATGCAATTTGTGGTATTGGCATCGTCCCTACGGGTTTCTATAGTCTTAATTATTATTATGTCAAATTCGTCTAGATCATATAACATAACTCAGATATTAGCAACAAAAGTACAATGCTTAAAAGTTGAATAATATTAGTTGAGCCTGTATATATGGGGAAGAAAATGGTCTGGGTATAGGTCAAGAAAATTCTCTTATGTAGGGAGAACTGTTTATTGGTAATCCAACGTTTCGACCCAGGCTGCAGGTCTTCTTCAGGCTAAATATACTACACACAAATAAATTAAAATGAAACGTTGGCTTACCAATAAATAGTTCTCCCTATATAAGAGAATATTCTTGACATCCACCCGGCCATTTTCTTACAATCCTTACAGTTGGGTAGGTAATAAACAAAAAAAAAGATACGAGTATGATGTGGTTTAATTTATTTCTTAATTAGCTGATAAATTAAATTAACGGAATTACGAAACCATTTTTAATTGACCACGTAAGAAGTTTTGAGGGTTTTAAAATTATGAAATAGAAGACGTAAGTTGAGCAAGTTCTTGGTTCCCGTCCTCATTGTTAGGTTGGGAACTCTTGGATGAAAGTTCTTATTCAGGTTTCGCCTAAAATTGTATCTTTCAAGGCTAGATCTTAATTTGTCCTGATAGCGATTCTTCGTGTTCTTCTATCTATGACAAAAAACTTGATGCCTCTCTCCTGGCCGAAACGTTTTAAAACACTATATCCGTGTTTATATTTATAGATTTTCTTTTAATCGTGTGATCTACATTATTTCCTTACTTTTTTAAGTGAAAACTTCTTTAGCCGCGTTTAGCGAATTTTGTTAGTGAGTAAACTTATAGGTTCGCGTCAGCAACATGCTCGAGACTGGTGCCACCTAGCGGCCGGTACATGATTTATACATTTTTTTAAAGGTTAAAATTCTATTGATATAAGAATAATAATTATATTTATCTAAAAAATCGTTTAGTGGATGGGCAATTCACACTAATAATAAGTTAAAACATCAATAACTGATAGGATTCTCATTTGTAGGGTTTCTTCGTGTTCTTCTATCCGTGACAAAGAACTTGATGCCTCTCTTCTACAGCCGCGTTTAGCGACCTTTGGTAAGGGGGTAAACTTGTAAGTTCGCGTCAGCAACATGCTCGAGACTAGCGACGCCTAGTGGCCTCTGCATGACTTATAAGGTTGATAGATTTCATTAAAACGATTGTTGAAAATCACCTTGGTAGTCTATTTCGCGGTCTTGAGTGGAGTAGGTTATGTTGGTATTCACTACCCCACAGGCCCCCGAATGAACTATTTATTGTTAGTAAGCAGTACTAGGGTTTGCTTCATATAATGGCTAAACCAGCCACACCCAACAACCCTCTCTAAGTTCTATGATAGGTCAAGTAGGAGTACTTTTACTGAGACCATTCTAGCAACGGCGCATAGCTCACTAATCTAATGCAATGCAACCCTTTCTCAATCCCAAGTCATTCTTTATATAATGATGCGGATTCTTTGCTTTTTTATTTATTTATTTTTAATGGTTTTTTTTGAGAGAGTTGTCTCAGTCGATCACCATTGAGTATATGTGAGTACCCTTCTGAGTGGGGAAAACTGAGTGTGATCTAGAACAAATCACTTACGTGCACAACTGTTGTCCTAGTACATTCCCTATCACATACTGAACTGTAAGACCTTTTCATAGGCTGTATTGGTCTAGGTAAATATATTTTATCTATAAACATATATATTTAAATATACTATGTTCTATATTTAAATTTATCCCATAGATTTTTTTAAAAGATTATCAAAAAGAAATAAAACGAAAAACAAATCATATTGTGGTGCCACCACCTAATGCTCGGTACATTAATGAATAAAACAAAAACTTAATCAATTTATTATTATTTATTTCAATGATTTTTTTATACAATAAATAAAATTATTATCATAAATAGAGAAATATACGTCATAGTATTTTTTGACTTTTTTTTTCTTATGATTTCCAAGCATAAATAAAACCACAAAAAATATATCGTGGCGCTTCCACCAAAAGATCGGTATATTAATGACGCAGTGGCCCAATGGTAGAGCACTGAGTTGCCATGCCGGAAATCCTGGTTCAAATCCAGCTGCGGGCAAGGCTTTTATTTAGTCTGTTTGCAGCTAGAGATGGATCATATATGATCTAGGACACTCCTGGGGGTCACCCAGCCTCTATAAAATTTTATAAAAGTAGGGTACCCAAAATAAGGGGGACAAATCTGGCGGTTGAGTGTGACCTAGTACAAGTCTCCTCCTTGCAGACTCGTTGTCCATGAAACAGTACAGTCTCTACCACGTACTGAACCCCAGACTCGTTCACGGGCTGTAGTGGTACAGTTAAACAGGTAAACTTAGTCTACGATATTATTTATAAGATTTTAATTATTTATTTATTTTTGGGTGGGGTGCGCCAGGGGAACGCTTATTTGCTGTGTCGAAGGTCTCGGTTTCAAATCTGCGTCAGGTAAAAAATTTATTAAGTTTTTTAAAAGCCCTGATGCAGTCTGGGCACCCATTTGGGGGCGTATCCAGCCTCTTTAAATTCGTACCCTTCGTCGGTTAGGCGTGATCTCGGATAAATCAACTACCTGTATAACCGTTGTCCTAGAAACAGTATAGACTCCATGAACCTAAGATCCTTCTTAGGAGGTAGTGGTGCAGGCTTTCTGTATTCGTTTAAAGTGAATTTAATGGTCATACAAATATTAAATCTAGTTTATCTTCTAAAGATATTCAGGCCACATAAATAGGCAACTAATACTTTTATAGGCAGATAGACATTTAAATTATATAAATAATAACATTTGTCCTGTACTTTATATTGTTGTGAAAATCATTATTGTTAAACTAATTTTAAATGATTGTCATGTTGGCTGTCATTGTCATGGTAACTTGCGCAAGATGTAACTACCTGCCCTGGTTATTCTTGCCATTTCGAAAAGTCACGTAAATAGGAGTGTTGATCAGTACCACTGGCATTTGACAACTTCGTGTACAGGGACTTATTTTCGTGTCTTGTACCAGCGTTTAATGACTTCTAGAGGAGCACATTGGAGCATTTTCAATTAAATTGAACCGGTTTGGAGGTATTTAGACGGATAATCTGAAACTTCAAGTTACAAAAGCTATAAATTGTCGTTGAACGTGCCTAGACTGTATCCAATGGTATGTATAACTTTAATCTTGGATTGGATCTTACAGCATCTAATTACTTAAGTATCTATTTATTGTAAGTACGATATTTATTTGTACTAGGAAGTGATTTTTTTTCTAATAGTATAAACCAATAGATATAGTCATCCCTAGTGAAAAATATTCATCGTTTCAAATAATCAAGTTTTAACGAATCGAGACCCTAAGAAAAAAAATCCATCCATCATTATTATTTGCTTTTTAATTTATTATGAGCGATGGAGCTCAATATGTTGAACGCAGAGTTGCTATGCTGAAGATCATGTGTTGGAATCCGGCTATGACAGGTAAATTATTTAAATCTGTTATGTCTATGGGATCTTCAGAATTCTCATGGTGCCTACCAAGCATTTATAAAGTGGGTACCCTTAAGTGCGGGAAGAAACTGTTGGTTGAGCGTTATCTCGGACAAATCACCTACCTGTACAAGCATTGTTCTAGAAAAAGTACAATCTTCTATCATATATTGAACCTAAGGCCCTTCATGGCTTGTGGTGGTACAGGTTTTTTTAATTTAACAGTCTTTCCCCTTAAAATGGATTTGAATGGATGGACTTTGACTCAGCCATTTATGAACGTAGAAGAAAATTATAAATTATTTTAGAATCATATTTTTATATTGTCCATTACTGATCTAGAATTTCTTATTACTTCCTATTACTATTAGTACTTATTCCAAAGTAAAACAAAAATTATTAAAAAAAAAAAATTATAAGCAGAGAAATCCTGGGTCGGATTAGGTCAGTACAGTCAGATAAATGAATGATTTCCTAAGCATAGTTCACTCGATCCTGTCTGGTGGATTTGGAGGCCCTACTGGATCGAGCGTGATATCGGTTTTATCACTTCTCTGCACAACCGTTGGCTTAGAAAAAGTACAGCACTCTGATGGCTTACGGATAAATTAAAAATATATATAAGATTTTTTTTGTTCTCCAGTCCTTAACAATTTTACCGTATGCTTACCAATTCTGATACGAGAACTGATAGTTCCGATCAATTTTTAATGTTAACTTGCAGAAATTGGTCAATGTTTGTACTGGTTCTTGGCCCGGGCGAAAGAGGCTGGGTGCGATTTATCGTTGCAAGCTCGTGCAAGCTGCCTATTATGTCTTTGAACCAGATACTGACTTCGGCTCTAAATGCCAAGAGAACTCGCCATTACCCTTTGATGTTAATAACATTACAACATGACTGTGTAGGTTTGTTTAGGATTCATAAGATGGAGTGATGATGGATGGATGGGGGGTACGCAGACAGGGCAAGATGATTTTAGTCATTGCGTGCCCAAGAACGCATTGTGACACGCAGTAATGGTCCCAGAGATATTTACAGACATCAAAATCTCCTTTGGAGCAAGGTTTTCGAAGAACGCCACGTAATCGGCCATGGTAAGGTAAAGAAGGTCGCCATTGTTTGTAACCTTCGAGGGGGAAGGCTAGGCGATTGTTATAGTTGGGCCTTCCACCATCTCTTTCTATCGTTATTGTTGTCCAAATAAAATAGTAATTGTGTATTGATAGAATGTTTTGCTCGAGGAGAATAGTTCGTAACGAAAATGTCAAAAGGAACACGCATTATAATGCATAATGCATCAGCTCGTTAACGTCTTGTATAAGCACTTTAAATTAATGAAGCGGTAATCAGTAAATGCCGTGAAATGGTATTTAGAAAAATAGGTAGCTACTTACTATTAAATTTACAATTATACATGTGTTTTAAGCACTTCAATTGTAACCTGTGCTACATTCTAGATTTTTTTAGATCTTAAATACTTTCAATGCATGATAATAATGTCAAGACAGGAATGTCACAGTGATACCCTTGCACAAAGCAACCGAAAAATAACCTTTAAAATGGCCAATGGTATAATAATTTAAAATAAGGGCGACGATGGAGTGATGTATGTAGTGTATATATAATATTAAGGAAAATCTTAAACCCTAAATTAGCCGACGACAAATTAGTCAATACACAAAATGAGACCCTTTACAGAAATATAGCAATGTCTTTAACAGAAAGAATCTGTTGAATCACAGCGAGGACAAAAAAGGTTAATTTTTAGGGTCATGCCCTGCTAATGAATGTGAGTAGGATGACAAAAAATATTTGAATTCCTTAAAAATAAAAATATAAACTGAGCTAGCCTAAGGAAGCAGGGAGGGACATGAAGATATGTTTAGGGAAGGAACTGCCAAAAGGATAACCACAGACACGAGGATGAGGATTGATGTGAGAACGATGCGAACGATCATACCCTACGATGAGGAAAGCACTAGCATATCAGAGAGAATGAAAAGTCGCTGAACAAGCACTAATAATTGATCTAGTGTACTCCAAAGTAAGGTTTAACTAGAAAAAAAAAAAAGATAAAAATCTTTGCTATAGATTCCAGTGAAGGTTCCATGGAGTCGGGGAAGGAGGAAACTGTCCTCTGTCAAAATTGTCAAATGTAATAATGTTATTAATCATGTGTTTGTATAAATGGAGTGCTACTTTGCTGAAGCAAATAATCCTTATGTCGAGATTGGGTCTGTGGTAGATTTTTTATTCGTTAACTGACAAGAAAGACATCCGTGGAACCTGGAGACCCTCCCAGGGCTTACCCAGCCTTTTCACCAAGTTGCACCAAATCACCTAGTTGCACAACCGTTGACTTGAAAACAGGTCGACCTTTACCATGTACCGAACTCAATACCCTTTCACGGCTTGTAGGTTTTGTATATAAGATGAAGATGAATCAGCAGTTATAAGTGGAGCGGTCTATTGAACTAAGTTAAGAAGCTTTTATATTAATTTCTGGCAATGCCTGACCCGTTATGGCTATGAAACTGTTGTAGAAAGAAGGGAATTAGACAAAGATAGGACCATACTCTTGAGTTCTTTTAATTTAGCCCCGTCCAACTTGCGGCGTTACTCAATAGTTAATTGGTCTCTGGATGGAATTCTCTGTATATTACCTCCAAGGTTACCCCAGAATCACTTTTAAAAATTACTCGACACATTTTTTAATGTCATCATCTATCCAGTTTCCATTTCAAGATGGTTTAGGTACTTGCTCTATATTGTTTAATTTACAAGTCTGTGCCTTTTCTACGTTAAAATTTTTAAAGATGCATACAAAAACTTTGGATCCCATCTAATCGCATGATTTTACCATTAAATAACATTTTAAAAAAATTGTTCCACTCTACATCTCTTTTGTATTTCTTTCCCTTTGAAATTACTTTTTTACTTTTCAAAATTAGTAAAAAAGAAACATTTAAGTCTTAAGAAACAATAACCCGTTCGACACAGATATTTTTTTTTATTTCAAATTTTTGGGAAATTATTCAAAACTTCTCATTTCACAAAAAGCTGATATTTGTTTTGAAAATTTTTCTGAAAGTAGAGGAAGGGTCTGCTCACAACATGGGGTAATCATAAATTCTCCGAGGATGATGAGAAGGGGTAGAAAAAATCCCCAACCCTGTGCACTTTTGGGGTTTCTGCAATAAAATACATACTCAACTCTATTTTAATATTTTATTGGTAATAATAAGTTAGTTGGAGACAAAAATTAACACAGCAGACTTTTTATAAACTAATTTATTGCTTTTATTTTTTATTTATAAGTGATTTATTGTTCTTCGTATTCGGAATCTTAAATGAACTTTATGATTTCCCCCATCCTCCAATTCCTTGATTGATTGATTTGCCACATCAACATTCAGATTTGTCTCATTACGATTTTCAATCGGCATTGCAGTCACAGATTTCCTACGGCGTTTAATTTCTTTTCTCTCCATCAACATTTGAAGATAGACATCCTCAATATTTTTATTTTACATGGAGTGAAATTTTGTCTACGTATCACTCAAAATTTCATTCGTGATAAGCTTAAAACATTTGGCAGAGCATTTGCATTAAATTTCGTTGGGAATAGTTTTTTTGACAAATTGTCTTAGTTTAGATATCCCTTGTCTTGAGTTCGAGATTCTTTTTTTGATGTTTCGTGTGTAAGTTTCTGGATGGACAAAATATTTTCTTCTTTTATTCGGAATTTCTTCGGTAGAATCTGATTCACTTGACATTTTAAAACTCACAAACGAAAAAAATATAACTGGAGAATCAAAATAACGAACAGACTTAACAACATAATGTGTAATCTATCTAATGCAGACACAGGTACCAACGCAATGATTTTAGCGAAGACCCCATATGTGATGTTGCTTATGGGGTTTCTGCTATAAACGAAAATTTCGTAGACCATATTGTCCCGTTTAAATGATAAGCACATGGGGGGGGGGGGTTCTCCACACATCGAAGCGTTTGCTAAAAATTTACAAAAAAGTAAAATAAAATGAATTTCGAAATGTTTGTCTCTTATGGGGTTTCTGCAATAAGCGATTCAATTAAGCTTGGTTTTATAATTTCAATTAACTTATTATGTGGGGTCACCTGTAGTCTAATGGTTAGCACATGAACCTACTGTGGCCAAGATCGTGGGTTCGCAGCCTGGCAGATGGCCTAAGGATTTTTTAATGAAAGTAATAAATCCTTGGTTGTGCCGTCCGTCGGAAGGGGTCTAAAATGGGGTCCCGAGCCCGGTCGTCAAGTATTCGTAATCCTAATTATATCTAGATAGGCAAAATTTAAGTCTCCCACTTTAGAAGCGTCCGATTATCCATAGCAGTATAAAGTGCCGTTTAATGTATAAATTCAATTTATACTTTATTAGAGGTTATTTATTCTTTTCATTGGTAACGGAATCCCATAAATCTGAACGATATTTTCAAAAATATCCTCTTTTCTAAGAAGAAAATATTTTATTAATTCTAATGAATTATTGATGCGGGAACTTCTCTTCCAATACCTATCGTAACTCTTCGCACCTTACAGTTCATACATCTGGAAATCTATGAAAGGCGTGAATCGTTTCATAACACTACGCAATGCTTTATCGCTCAAATACCGACAGGTTTCTATTTGTAAACATTGTCCGTAAAGAATGATTAACGTCCCATTGTGATAGGTATGTATCTAATCCTCATCTCCGATCGGATCTCGAGGAAGGTAGAGACCCCAGTCGAGGCCCGACCTAGATTTGTATAAGACAGATGTGAGATTGCTACTGGAGTCCAGCATACATCATCCTCCAGTGGTAGTTAACTAATGGCGTCGTATGCAATGCGTTCCAGTAAATTGAACCCTTCGTATCTTGAGTAATTACTCCACGTCATTCTTTCAGCTTGATGTAACTTTAGACTTGTAATATCAACCCGGACCATCGTCAGTTATTCAATATCTTTTTGGTTGAAGGGTAATTACCGTTTCACGAAAAGCTATCTGTTTCTTAATAATTTGAAGCGAGGGCAAGGCTGCCGTTTAGTTAGTTATTGAAAGAGAAGCTACCGGGTTCACCCAGGCTTCCAATATTTCCTGGTGTCTCAAACCTCAAGACTGCAGCTCCTAGACGCTTCGATACACAAGAACCATCCATTTGCCAACATTCAAATATATATCATCTTTTCAGCATATTGAATTAGGTATTTTTTAAAATAGTTGCTATAGAATGTTTAAAAGAGCTAGGTTCCAGTGAAAAAGTATATTTTATTTTAAACACTTTTATTTAAATCCAAGTACAGGTCCAGGTCGATATCAGTTTGAAAATAGCCAATAATAGAACGAAAAAGAACAAAAGGTCTTCACTATACTCCGCAAGCAACAGAACAGAACAGGACAGCAGGGGACAGGCTACGCATGGATTTTCCACTGTAATATAAATAAATAAAAACTGTACAATAATGAACTAAAAAATAAATATTAATTAATGAACGGGTAGGTAATGAATATCGAATGATATAAAATTCTTTGAAATAATGTCACCCAGCTGTTTGTAACCTTCACTAACTTTAAACTTGTCACCGCACTCCAGTAAAAAATGTATAAATTATAAGATGAATTATCAAAGTAGGAGATCAAGCTCAGATCGAAGTTATTCTGGAATGACCTTGAAAAAAGTTGACAAATATCGTTTCGTTCGTGATTTGTTGAATACAGATGTTTCAATATTTTAACATTTCGTAGAGTCCTAAATATTAAATTTTAATTATTGAAGTTAGAACTAAAAACTTTATTAAAAGTAAAAAATGGGAGTTAAATTGAATACCATTTTTTCACTCCAAACCCACTGATGCATTATGTTGTTCTTACAGTCGCACTCCTACAGAAAGCGAGTCCCATCAAATTCTATACCAATATTTAAACGAAATAGTGGGGAAAATATTTTTCCAATAAAACGTTCATACTTAAACTCAAGATACATAGTAACATAGTAAAATATCTGTCTGATATTCGAACAGGTTGTTTTTTTTTGCTTTTATGCAATAGTTTTTTTTATGCAATATTTCTTTTTCTAGTTATCATATTTATTGAACTATGACATGAAAAAATCTTTACTACTACAATCCAAGAACTATGTTGGGTTTAGTACATGATAGAGACTGCACTGTTTCTAGGACAACGGTTGTGCCAGAAGGTGATTCGTCCGAGATCACTCTCAACCAATAGATTTTCCTCAAATTAAAAGTAACATTTTATCGATGCTTAGTAAGTTTCATGAGCGTCTCCAGATTCCATAGGGTCCATCCGTGGCTGTTAGTAGATTAAATAATTTATCTGCCGAAGCAGGATTTGAATCCGTGACCTTAACCTTCGACACAGTAACTCAGCACTCTACACACTACAAATATATTTTTAAATATTAAATTAGTACAAAAATAATTTATTTTTTACTAAATAAAAGAATTTTTATCAGTAAATCTTTATTATCTACACAACGATGTGCACTCCTTTCACGGTTCTGTTTACAGACTGCTGTCATTTGGTCCCTAACATTTGTAATGATGCAATATCGACTTATGCTTTCGATTTCGCCTATCTAAAATAGCAAATCCAATTTTCAGACCTCCCACAAAAGGATGCCAATTATTAAGTATGAAAAATGATTGCGCCTATGTCTTCTGGAACTAAATGATCGGTAATAATGTCCTTAAATAATCAGGACTGGATTAAATTTCTTTATAAAGTTGTATTTTACATCAATATTAATAATACTGATTCATCAAGATTATAGAATAATATTAACTAAAGAGGCTATAAGTGTATATCGATTCTATATAAACAATTTCAATACAAGTTTAGAGGAAACTCTTAGGTCACAACGAATGAAGCAACTCTTTTATTTTATACCGATAGAATAGAAAATCCTATAAAAAAAAAAACCTAAGGCCACCTGCTGCTTTGAGGTTGTTATGCTAAAATGTATAAAACATCTTTCATCTCTAGTTTTTATAGTCATTGGGCAGTGATGGGCCTGCCTTAAGTTGCGTCATAATGAGGGTACACTATGTTCCTAGAAAATGAAGTAGCTTCTCGTTTATTGAGTCTACTTTCAAGAATGTTTACAGTTATTCCATTTTTAAATTATTTTAAAGGTAATCACAATACTGATAACTAATAAGTTCAAAAGGCTTGAGTCGACTAGGTAACATCTGAGAGATAGACCGAGGCGTCGGTGGGAGGATTGCGTTGAGGATAAGAGTGATCCAGCCGATGCGGGTTTGCGTAGTGGTCGGTGGATGGAAGTTTGTAAGCAGATTGGTGGTATCGGTATCGAGCCTTAGGGCTCGCTAAGCCTTAACTGATATAAAGATCTGAGCATTGTTGATCGAGTAATTATTTATTTAAATGTCCTAGCAACCAAGAATGGCGTTGTTATTATATATTTTTTCTATTAAGATCTAAACAATATCAGCGAACTAATAACAATTTTTAAAATGCACAAGTTTAACTGATCCTTAGCTCGCGTAGGCGTCCTGAGACAGCGACGTAGTTGGTGTTGAAATCGTGTGCATTGTAGTCTAATGTCACTGCCTGGAATCCGAAGGCCTCGCAAGATGTTGTTATTACTGGAGGTATCTTATGACTGGAAGGTTCATATTGGAAAGATAGTCATACACATAGTTAAGGACTTAATTATACAAGAAATAAAAACAATAAAATAAAAAAGGAACATTCATTGATATGCTACATGCTCCGTTTTTATAAATTTATAGGACAAACCTGTTCCGCTACAACCCATGAATTCATGGACGGTACATAATAGAGACTATACTTTAAAGGGACGCAGCTCTGTAGGGAGAGAGCTCTAGTTACTATGCTGAAAGTTCCGAGCTGGGGCAGATAAATCCGGCTGGGATCTTTAGGCCTTCCTGGCGCTCACCAAGCCTCAATACGAAATTTTTTATTTCGTATTTTTAAAATAGTTCGGGTGATGCTTTAACATTCCCAAAAATTGTGATTACATAATTCTTAGTTCCTTATATAGAAAAAAATCAACATTTTATTAAAACCGGGGTCGCTCCCTACCTAGGACAGTCGGTTACAGTTATTTGAGGCCTCTCTCTCGAACAAATCACTTCCCTGCAAAACATTTGTTCTAGAAACTTTTACAACAAAAAAAAAATCTACTTGACTGGTCGAAACCACGGTTGTAAATTAGTGCTGCTACTAACATAAGGCTTATCGATATCAGGTTAATTATATGTATGTTTTTTCCTATTTCTTCCTATACGATATATCATTATGTCAATAATCTATTTTCTAAGCAGAAAATTATTTTTAAAATACATCCAAGAATGGCTAATTCAACTAACAAAAGACCTAAAAAAAAACAACCGAAATATTGTGTGTGAGCTCCTATTTCTATCAAAAATAAAATTTATTTTTTGGGTCATGGAATTATTGATAGAAAAAATATCAGCTCTACCATTTTAATAATGATAAATTCTTTATTCTGGGAACAAACCCCATTAGATAATTAGATAATAAAAAAAGAGGTGAAATATGGACATTAGGGTCTTAGAGTAAAATAGAATAAGAATTTAGTTATATTAGAGAATATAGTTATATTAATAAATTAGGAATTAAATCCTAACAGCAAATTAACCATATAATGAATAGTTGAGAATAATTATAATGGGGGAAATAATTACCAAAAAAACCAAGTGAAGAAAAATATTGAAATTTTATAATTTGTCATTATAATTTTTTAATCATTGCTTTAGTTTTTAAATATTTTTATTTTGAAGAGAAAAGATTTGTCCCTGCCGGGATTCGAACCCGGATCTCCGCCTCACCGTGGCAACCCCCTAACCATTTGAGCCACCGGGGTCGCTCTCTACCTAGGACATATCTGTTCTCTTCACCGATCCCATTTAAAAACTAAAGCAATGATTAAATTATATAATGACGTATGTCAAAAAGATCCTAAAATTAAAAGTAATGTTCAATGAACATTCTTCCTCGTGTATACATCGCAAAATTGCGAGAACAGGGGGGATGTGGGATCGGAGAAGAGAACAGATTTGTCAAGGGTAGGGAGCGACCCCGGTGGCTCAAATGGTTAGAGCGTTGCCACGGTGAGGCGGAGATCCGGGTTCGAATCCCGGCTAGGAACAAATCTTTTCTCTTCAAAATAAAAATATTTAAAAACTAAAGCAATGATTAAAAAAGTATACTAAATTATAAATAATATAATGACGTATGTCAAAATGATCCTAAAATTAAAAGTAATGTTCAATGAGCATTCTTCCTCGTGTATACATCGAAAAATTGTGAGAACAGGGGGGTTATGGGATCGGTAAAGAGAACCGATTTGTCCTGGGTAGGGAGCGACCCCGGTGGCTCAAATGGTTAGAGCGTTGCCACGGTGAGGCGGAGATCCGGATTTTAATCCCCGCTGGGGACAAATATTTTCTCTTCAAAATAAAAATATTATTATTTTTCCAAAATCTTTGTGATTCTAAAATAAGCAATTTAAACAATTAAAAATGTTGAGGTCTGTTTTAATAAAATATTGATTTTTTTTCCATATAAGGAACTAAGAATTATATAATCACGATTTTTGGGAATGTTAAAGCATCACCCGAACTATTTTATAAATACGAAATAAAAAATCCACGTTTTTTATATTTTGAACTTAATAAAATATTGATCGCATAATAACAGCATTCTTTTCTGTCATTAGTACTTGAAAATCAATTACGTGTTAACCTCGTTTACTAAATAATCTGTTCTAGTTTCCATTCTCTGTTCAAGTTTTTTTTATTAACTGATATTTAATATTGCCCCACCGATTTTACACAAAAGGTCTGTTGTGAAAGCTGATCTTGAATACAGCCCAATGTCAAGGTTTTTATGTCCTGAAATTGATTTAGAAGGTAAGACCTTTTGTATTCGGAGAGATGGTCTAATATTGGTATGTTTCCGTTTTGAAAGTTGGGAAATAACGAATTGTTCTTGAACTAATATTTAATGCCATGTGCATCAGCTCGACGTTATCCTGCCAAATGTATGACTTTTGTTACTTTATCTGTCTGATTTATATTTTTACTACTAAATTATTTGTTATGATAAAAGCCGTGAATCGACTCTGTGGCAATTGGAGACCCTCTTATGGCTTACCCAGGCTTTGTAAGTAACTTCTTTGCACAATCGCTTAGATACAGTAAGGTTCTTATCATGTAAAAAATCCCAATGCCTATTCTTTTCACGGGGTGTAGTATGTGGGGGTGCAGAATTTTTATTTTGCATTATTTTATATATCTTATATTTTAACGTCACTAAATGCTACTATAGAGGAATGGATTGGCTCAGTGGTAGAGCACTGAGTTGCCATGCCGGAAATCCTGGTTCAAATCCAGCTTCGGGCAAGACTTTTATTTAGTCTGTTTGCAGCCGGAGATGGATCATATAGGATCTAGAAACCTCCTGGGGCTCACCCAGCCTTTATAAAACATTATAAAAATAGAGTATCTAAAATGAGGGGAAAAATCTGGCGGTTAAGCGTGATTAACAAGTATCTGACTCAGCACAGGCTCGGAACACCACATTTTACCGCAGAACCAATGATTTTTACTACCTTCAAAAAGTCCTATGGCCAAGTGGCCGACTGCGAACCCCGACACCACAGGTGACCTCTTTGCTAATTATATATTACAATTTAAATCATATGTATTTATATTTAAATAAAATAAGTATGGTGAACTCTATTTTAAATCTGATGAAAACAAGACATCTTATCTACACCCCTAGAGTTGCCATATATGAATATGAATGTGTAAAAACACCCACCACGCATATACTTGTATATAGGATGACTCAAAGAAGCTAATATGTTGTTCCTTTTGGATTTTGATCCTGCCAGATATGATTACACCAAACCGTGTAAGACATCTAGTATGATTTTTTTTTTTTTAAATCCCATAACGTCTAGAGATTACAAAGACAATATTACTTTAGGACTCAGAAAGAAATCTCTCTGATTAATCTAGCGGCTGTCACCTGCTACAGAAGGGCACGATACCCATCTTAGAGATACTAATCCAATGCTGCCTGTATCAGAGCGGATGAGGTATAAGTAATAGTTCTGTCATAATTATCTGGGACCGCCATCGGAGCAGTGAGTGACCCTAACTGTGAAGTAACCGCCTGGTTATATAAGTCGACCTCTTACTCTCACTAGCCGGCGTGGCAAGGTCACCTTACTCGCGTCTGTATACACTATTTTACTTTTGCCGAAAACTTAAACATCTTTTATGGTAGGGATTATCTTTTTTTGTTTTTAAAGAGAGTGGAGTAGCTAAGTATAAAGCCCTGAGCTGCTTAATTGGTTCGAATTCAACTGGAACAGATAAATTATTAAAACTATTAACAGCCGCGGAATGACCCTTTGGGATTCGCAGACCCTCCTGGGCTTTAACTAACCTCTAAAAAAGTGGGTACCCTTGAGAAAAACTTGTCGGCCTTACACAACTGTTGTCTTAGAAACACTTCTGTCCGTACGATGTACTGAACTACCTAAGGCCCTTCATGGGCGGCGGTTGTTGGGTTTTCTTTATTTCAAAAACCGCAAGAGCTTTTTATTCAAACATTCTTTATAGGCTATAGTAGTACTTTTTTCATTTTTATCCAATACCGATTTGGACTAAGAAGGATACCTTTTTTATATTCAATTAGGTAACCGTTAAATTCACTACATATATTGGCGGGGGAAAAAAATTTTGATTTAGCGCATTTGACTTATTTCCGCGAATTTGTAGCATCCTTTTATATATTTAAAAAATAAAATGTATCAATGGTGAAATGTTGAGTATTGTGAGCTGTGAAATGTAACTTTTTATTTTATAAGTTAAAATAATCCCAAATCAAGTGGTAGACACGAGTTTTTTTTCATTGATTTAACGTCACTTTATGCTGCTATGGCTAATCGGACGATGCTACATTGAGAGCTCTAAATTTTTCCTATCCGGGTTAAATTAGGATAAGCATTTTTAACGAGTACCTGACATCGTAGAGGCTAGGGACCCCTCCGAAGGACGGTGTAAGCGAAGATGTTTTACTTCCATTAAAAAGGGCATTATATTAATAATGTGCATTAAGGATGCGCCAAAGGCCAAACCCCTGCATAACTATGTTGAAAAAGTGAAAGAAAATGGTCCAGGTGGAGGTCAATAAATTTCTCAAAAGTAGAGAGAAATGTTTATTCAAGAGCCACTTTGGAGGTCTTCTTCGGGGCTGTCGAGAGGGAGGGCAGGGACCCGGTCTAAGTCCGTCACGAGCTCTGCTGTATTGAAAAAGGTATATAATAATAATAATTTTTTTTTCTGAGTTAATAATGGTAAAAGTTGCTGGGAATAGTGGTGCATGCAAGTCGCATGCTTGACATTTTGCTATCGATTCATAAGATATATTGCAATATTGGTAATTGAGCTAAAACTGGTACCCTACATTCTGAAGGCAACTCCAATTAACGTTTTGATACATGTCAACCATCTATCTAGTTTAGTAGGTGAATCATCTTGTGTGATATTTTATTCGGACAATACAGGTTGTTTTGGCTTATACCAAGGGCATCATGTTTTAGGACTAAGACATCCCTTCACACTATATATACACACTATTAATATTTATTTATGAAATAAAGGTAAAGAGAAATGTAAAAAATTACTTTCATAAAATGACAACACCCCAGAGAAATGGGCAGGGGTTGACTATCGAAGAAAATCTGTTATTACAACACTTAGATGAAAGGAACAACAAAATGGTTGGATGAAGTAAGAAAGGACTTATAAGAAGTTTGGTTAAGTCCAAAGGAGATTTGAAATAGGTAGGTATTTCGAGATACGAATGATCATTTGAAATGGATTGGAGTGGGTTAGTGGTAGAGCGCCTAGTTGCAGTGCCGAAGGTCCTGGGTTCCAATCCCACACGCTAGCTGACTTTTATTTAATCTGTTATCAGGCGGAGATGGATCCTATGGGATCTAGGACCATCCTGGTGCTCACCCAGCGTCTGTAACGTAGGTACCCAAAATTAGGTGGAACAGATTAGTGGAACAGTGTAGTGGTACAGATTGTTCTTGAATGATAAATTTAAGAGGTTCCAGGAAAAGGAAAGTAGAAAAGCCAAGAACATCTGGTAGGAAGAGATGAAGAGGAATGAAGAAGTGAATGGATGAAGAAGTGCTGAGAAGATAAAAAAGGACTAACCAAGAATTTTAAAACACAATAGCTTGAAAAACTAAAGAAAATTATTTATAATTCATTTAAACTAAACGGAAGCAACACAACAATTGCCAACATATTAATATTTAAAATTATCGATATTGTTAAACATGAAAACAGACACCTAAATTGATTATTTCTTAATATAATCTTAGCATTATATTTAATATCTTAATAGCATAACTTAAATTTAACCACTGATTTGCCATGCCGATGGTCTTGGGTTCCAATCCCGCTTTTTGGCAGACTTCTAATTAATCTGTTAGTGGCTGAAGATGGATCCTATAAGATGTAGGACACTCCTGGGGCTCACCCCATAAGAGTGAAAAATCGGGCTGTCGAGGACAAATCACCTCTCTGAACAACAGTTGTGCAAGAAACTGTAGATAGATAGATATAAAATGCTCTTTATTATTAAATTGGTTTTCTTATTAATTTGATTTACAACATTAGTAATCATGGTACTTTATACCGTGTGCCGGGAGTTTGATTGAACTACTCAATAATAACATAACTAAAAATAAATTACATTTCTTTTTGACATTAATAATTAAATTCTGAATCAAAAATTTTATATATCGACCTGCATTACATACAAAATTATATAAACCTGTTATATTTTCTCCATTCAGAATATCTATTAGTTTTTGTTTTGAGACCAGCTCATGTTTTCAGAATTTTTTTCTATACAATTTTATGACGGGATACACTGCCAGGAAGGGAAAAATGTTTTCAATTTCGTTCAAATTACACAATGAGTAAAGCTGTATATTTTGCGAATCAATTTCAAATAGTTTGTAATTTAGATTCAGAAGTTCCCCTCTGCATTTCATAACTACGCTAAATTTTTTTTTGTTACTTTCAAATGTCTAAGGTAATCTATTGTTTTATTTAAAAAGCTATAGAGGCCGTGGTGAGTGCCCTCCGCTGCTTTTGCATGGCAAACTTTGATAAAATAATCTTTGTACAGCTCTAACATTTTGGACATTTCTCCCTCCTAAGTACCCATGGAGTTTGAAGTTAAATCTAATTTATAATTTACTGTACAGTCTCTACCATGTATTGAACTCTTCACGGGTTGTAGTGGTACAGGTATAAAATGGTTTTAAATTTAATCGAAATGATGAGAACTACTTTCTAATTGCTTTAGAAGTATGATTACAGAAAGAACTATAAGAAGTGTTAATGACGAAGAATGTAATTTACAATAAAAAAAATGAAAGATAGCATCTAATGATTAATAGGATAAGAGGCAGACCAATTAAGCGACTTGTCAGACTTGCGTGTCCAGTCTTATCGGCCGTGACAAAAATTTTGTATCGGACTCAGCCCGGACTTGAGTCTATAAAAACATTCACAACCTAGATTTTTCAATGTTTACTTAGCAATACTACACTTCTTGCCACGTTTTTTTTAAAAATAAATAATTCGTTATATATGTATACCATTTAATAAGGGAGTGGGGTGGCTCAATGTTAGAGCTTTGAGTTGCCTTGCCGAACGGCCTGAGAATGACAGAAATCCTCCGTCTTCCTCAAACGTATTTTTAAAATGCTTTATTAAGAACCCCGTATTGATATTTGTAAAACATGGATAAATATGAAATATTACTGAATTGGATTATTAACACGTTGACTGCCAGACGAATTTTCCATGGTTTGCCCAAGGCGCCAACATAATTTTTTGATTATGCGAAACACATTATGTTGAAATATTATGTGGAGCTAATAAATTGAGTTATAAAGTGATGCTTGAAGCATTTTTCGTGCTGGGGATGATCGGTAACTCCCACGTCGCTGTAGACAAGCTTCGGTTGCTAAGCAAAATAATAAAACTATTTTTGTATGTTCTATATTGCATATATTTCTTCAAATCATTATAGCAACAATAGTATTATTGAAAATTTTATCATTATCCATAATTACTTTTATTATTTGCCCCCACGACACTGTAGTCGAATGCCGGCCACTAGTCACCCAGTACGTAGTGAACGTGTTAAAAGTAAAAATTATTTTTCCTAATTGAAACAAATGATCCGCAAACGGCAGTTGTATTTTAGACATGTGAGTGTGTCTAAGATGTAAAGCGGTATATTTTTTATAAGGATATTTCAATAGTTGGTCCAATAGTAGTGGGGACTGTGCATGATTCAGCTCAAAGATGACGAAAGTATTATTTATCGCGATCAAACCCGTTCCTTGCGACGCTCTCATTCTATCCGTCATCCGAGTCCACTTAATTGGTAGCTAGCTGCGTGCGACCCAACTGTATCGATTCGCGATCCCACAACCCCAACCTTATATTATTCAAATAACGATTAAAGCGTGGACAATTTCACAACCACGCCCATGCTGTGTATATCGGAAGGGTTGGGAAATTGAAGGCTGCACCGACTTGGGCAAGAAGTCCCCGGGTGTCGCAAGCCCCAGTTTGCTACATTAGAGAGTCTGATCTACAACCTTGATTAGCTTGGGCAGGTTCACGTCTCGCGCATGGAAGCGGACCTAGACCCTTGTTTTCCACACATGAACCAGAAACGTATCCTGTTGTAATGATATAACCTATCATCATACCTTAGTGAAATTTTAAAGCGACTTATATTTTTGTAACATATAAAATAAAAGAAGGAAGAATTGTCTTATTGTAGTTTATATAAAGAATCTGACATCTATTGTAAGAATCGCAGTAGAAATGAAAATTAAACAACTCTGGTGCATGATGAAGAGTCATTGGGTACCCGCGGTCCAAGAGCTTGATATTATCGCAAGTTTGGTACCACCTCCAAACTCCAAATTTGGAAATTGTTTCCAAAGAAGTTTTGGAAAGGGATAGCTCACTGGGTAGAGTAGCTGAGCTGGTTTGCTGAAGGTTCTGGGATCAGCTCGATGAATTATTTCATCTACTAACAGTCACGGATTGGCCCTGTGGGATCGGCCGACACCTTTGAGGCTAAGGCAGTTCTATATGAGTGAACTGGGTAACATTAATTGGGGGAAATACCTGGCAGTTGAGCGTGATATCGGACAAATCACCTCCCTGGACAATCGTAGTTCGTTATATGTATTGGGAATCCATGATAAACACCAATCTTGTTCCTTCGTCTGAAGGTGTATCGGAAAGTCTTCAGTCTCAAGCCCTGAGGAAGCCAGCAGCATGTCTGGTGAAACGTTGGCGAGAAATTAGGTGCACGGTCGAAACCATAACAAACCACTGAAACCTTTTGTATTTAATAAGCTCTTGGAGTCCTCTCTGACCCTATCCAGCCATCGCAGCTTGCGTCGCCCTACTCATCTTCTACGCTCAATCTTGTCTCCAATTATTCTTCCGGGTTCTTCGAAACTAGTGATTCTGGGCACATGGCCCGCCCAGCGCAACCACCTATGTTTTATAACTTTGACAACGTCCGGGGCGATATACACCATTGCTTACTTTATTTATTTGCAAAAACCAAAACACTCCTTACGTTCCATTATATAGTATGGTCCTTTATTAAAACTATTTAATTAAAATTTTAAATATATCAGTATGAAATGGTCGGAGGGTCCAGTCATGAGTTTAACTTTTAGGGATGTAGTGCCCAACTGTAACACTTTATCCCTCTGCCCTGATGATGGCCTAAAAGTTATGCCAAAACGTTGACAGTTAAAATTAATTAAATTAATTTTGTGTAAAATTTATTGACTGCAGCCCTGTCCTTTTCATAGTCTTCTAAGAAATATCCAGTCAACCATGTACACATCAAATATTAAATAAATAATTTCAAAAATATATATATATGATAGTTTTACTTGTTCATAGAATAATTAGTAATTATTTTTTCTCTCATCTCGATTATTATTTTTTTATTAATTTTTGTGATTAAATATAAAGTCAGTTAAGAAGTGTGACAAAGTACGTGATATCAGATTAATATAGTCTCCTTATCGAAACAGGTTATAGCGTTGTAACTGTTACTCGGTAACTGCATCTCGAGATTTAATTGTTTAATCGATTTCTTTTTTTTTAATTAAACAAGGTATTCATATTATAATAGGTAACGATCAAACTCAGCTCATTATTATATCTTGAATGAATAGTTAATTATGTTCAGACATAGTAATGCTGCATTCGTGTTTATATATAGGATTACGGTAATTTGGCGATTTTCTTTTCATTTTTTTTGGTGGGTCGCCATCTTGTAATTATAAAAATTGTATATAGGCAATTTAAACCTTTTGCGAAATCATTACTTGAAATGCTCACTACCCTAAATAGACAAGTGAGTAACCTTGCTCGGAAAGGCCAAAATTAATTACACCAATTCCTCTTTGTGGCAAAGAACCAAATCCTGGCCAATCAGTCTTCGAGACAAATTACAACTTATCTTCGCATCACTTCGAACCAGAACCATCTGGTCTTTTGTAAATGTTCCCAGCACGTAAGGTCATTCCGAACACCCTCAGGTCAAACTCTGATTTCAAAAGCTAGGCAAGAGTTTTAAGCTATTCAACAACATTACAGCATTCGTATGGATAAACTATGAATGTAGAACAGGTTCATATCATCAATCGTAACTTCTTAGGTATAGTCAGTCAAGTAAGATTGTGTTTTAAGGCCTATTTAGATATCGCTCCCTCAAAAGAACAACGTCTTAACAAACTAATTTTTCTATTAAGGTATTAGAAAGTTCCACGTGAGTTAAAAATATAAAAATTTGAGTATTGCTAAGCATTTCTATTCCGTAGCAGTGCTCCAAGCCACTAAGCTACCAGGGGTCGTATCCAAGTCAGACAAATCCGTTCTCTTCACCGATTCTATATCCCCGTGTTCTCGCAACGTGTCTGACTTGGATACGACCCCTATTATTTCAGTGGCTTAGTGCAGTGCTACGGAGAAGCAGACGACCCGGGTTCCAATCCCGGCCAAGGCAAATCTTTTCTCTTCAAACTAAAATATTTAAAAATAATTACCATAAAAATAACAATTAATAAAAATAATATATTGACGTATGTCAATAAGATCCTAATTAAAATAATGTTCGGAAGAAAATAGTTGGAGGTGTGGTCAATTAAAACACTAAATAAGTGGATACTTATTTTAATTAAGTGCCGACGTTTCTGACCTCGCTGGTCAGACCGCGTCCTCTCGTGCTACAGCGAGCGTCCTATAGCCCTGAAGATGACCCACAAAGTGGGTCGAAACGTCGGCACTTAATTAAAATAAGTATCCACTTATTTAGTGTTTTAATTGACTGCACCCCCAACTATTTTCTTCCTTACATCATCCAGTCAACGATCCCTCGCTTCTCATAAAATAATGTTCAATGAACATTCTTCCCCGTGTATACATCCCAAAAATTGCGGGAACACGGGAACATAAGATCGGTGAAGAGAATGGATTTGTCTGACTTGAATACGACCCCTTGTAGCTCAGTGGCTTAGAGCACTGCTACAGAGAAGCAGAAGACCCGGGTCCGAATCCCGGCCAGGGCAATTTTTTCTTTTCTCTTCAAAACAAAAATATTTAAAAATTCATTTTTATTTTTATTAATCATTCAACTTGTTCATAGAATGGAACCTTTGGGATCTGGAGGGATATCTTACTTAAATTAATTTTAATTAGGTTACATACTCTTAATCGATGATTCATGAATACTTCATGTTTTACCAAGATTAATTAACATATCCCCCTGGCACTCACCCGGCCACTATAGGCTTGGTCTGGGACCAATTAACTCCCTGCACAACGGTTCTCCAAGAACATACAGCCTCTATCATGTAATAAGACCCTTCATGGGTTATAGTAGTATAGGTTTTTTTATTCAAGAATTTCATTTTTAATTTATTTGATGTTACTAAAAAACGGAAGAATGTTTTTGATACTCTTAATAATAAACTAAAGTTGATAAAAACTTAAAAAGTATCTTTATGAGCTTATTTATAATAAGTTTTACATAGAACGAGTTTTACGGAACTAATATTCAAATATGGCTGTGTCATAGCATGTTTATGTGTTTTAGTCAATAATAGTCAGACTTAAACTACTCTAAACTATATTTTTTATGTATGTATTGTGTCCATGACACTACCTTACAGTGCTACAAATTCTTGATAAGCCCGAACTATTGTGTACAATGTCAGGGGTGTTACAACACCTAGCTTCCACTACGAGCCGAGAATTCCTTTTTCCCTACCTTACTATATTATATTGTTATTATGCGTTAAGAGATATAAATTATAATGTCTGGAGTCACAGGTAGTCTGTACGTCGAATAAATTTCAGTTTATATAGGGCCAAGAAAAAAAAAAAAAAATGCTGCCACGATGTTTTGAACTTGAAATTTCTGAGGCCATCCAGTTCCATTTTTATTTGTTGTTTCCACTTCGGGAAACAACAAATAAATCAGTTAAATATATTTTTTATATCAATAACAAAACTTTGCATACTGACTTAAAAATACCATAAACACATACTGCAAACTTTCAAAAAGAATTTTACGGATACTCAAACCAATTGATAGAACTCTCATGACTGGGGACATCAGGAGATTTAAAATAACGAGGATGAAGGATTTGCTATAATAAAAAAATTAAATCAAACTATTAGAAAGGAACCGCAGAGTACTGTTCTTCTTCATATCTCTCTTGTCATTTTGTTTTATTTTAATTTTACTACTGTCAGCTTTTTATGCTGATTGTCAATTGTTTCATAGACGTGGATACAAAAACAGAGAGAAAAAATATATCTTTTAAATATTTAAGAAAGAAATTAGTTGACTGTAGGTACTATAATAGGATGTAATTAGTTGGGGGTGCAGTCAAGAAAACACAGCAAAATAAGTGAAACTATTGTATTTTATGTGCCGACGTTTCGACCTACTGTGTATGTCATCTTCAGGGCTATGAGAAAACAGACAAAAACAGAATAGACTGTAAAAATACATAAAATAGAGATACAGAAAACATAACAAAATGTAGAGATATAGAAAAATTGAGCGAAAAAAAGTGAAGGATATATAATGAAAGGATATATGAATAAAGATGATTACATAGTAGATGTATACATTTTTATTCATATTTTTTTTTATTCATATATCCTTTCATTATATATCCTTCACTTTTTTTCGCTCAATTTTTCTATATCTCTACATTTTGTTATGTTTTCTGTATCTCTATTTTATGTATTTTTACAGTCTATTCTGTTTTTGTCTGTTTTCTCATAGCCCTGAAGATGACCTACACAGTAGGTCGAAACGTCGGCACATAAAATACAATAGTTTCACTTATTTTGCTGTGTTTTCTTGACTGCACCCCCAACTAATTACATCCTATTATATCTTTTAAACTTCATTTTCAAAAGATATATATGAAATAAAATATTTCAAGTTTCGTAGCCACATATGAAACCTGTGGGATTTACAGGCCCTCCTGGGGCTCACCCAGCTTCTATTAAGTTGCCACCCTTAATAGTGGGAAAACCTCGCGGTTGAGCGTGATCTCGGACACATCCACCCTACACAATCGTTGTTTTATTATCAGTGTAGTCCATGCCAGAAGTCGGCAACCTACGAGTAATTACCCGCGGGTCCCGGAGTAGCTCGTTTGGTAATTTAAAGTGAACCACTTTAGTTCCGAAAAAAAAGTATATAACAATAAATTATTAATCGTATGATATAGTTTATAAATGAAGTTCATTCAACTATGTTTAAAATTATTTTATAAATTGAATATTTCTTGTTATTTACTAGAAGACTGTTTTAATAGGAAAATATTTCTTACCTAAACCTCTCTTTAATACTCTTTTTTTTCTTCTTAATTTTGACCCAGGGCCAAAAAAAACGTTGCAGAACAGTATATAACCTGTACAAACCTTAAGACCCTATATCGATAAATGATACAGTTTTATTTTTTATATTTTAGTGATAAACTGCGTATTTGCCATAGCGATAAAAAATATTACTATTGCATGTTACTCTAATCACAATTCCTCCAAATTCACGTTGAAGTAAAGCGATAAGGCATATTTGGAGGGAAGATGATTTACGAGGTTTTAAAGAAAATATAATGATTTAAATTCAAAACAACAATTTATTGTATAGTGAACTAGTAAAGAGTCTAACATATTTATGTAAAAGGTGAAATAAAAAATTAGTAGTGAAAATTGTAGTTATTGTGTTATGAATTTTTAATTATATGAATAATTAGTGTATACGAAAACTAATCATGATGGGCAGTTTATGTCTTTTATTTATGATTTAGTTTTTATGTTTGGTTTATTAATTTTTAAAAAACACCTTATCTTTTATAATAAAAAATTAACTTATAATAATCTTTCGCGGGACTTCAAGAGATTTAATTATATATGAAACGAGATCCAATTTATCGCTCAGAGGAGCCAATAAACCCCAGTTGAAGCGGGCCACCGTAAAAGGGCAATAAAACAGGCCATTAAAGTTTAATAGCCTCGGTGTAATTAAATTCCCCTAATTGTGCTAGGTATTAAAGGGCAAGAACAATGGCCTATAGGTATGGGAATTCCTATTGGCCTATGGGTGGGGCGTTTGCTTAAGATCTGGAGCAAGGGTTTCGTAACAGGATGAAATCACGAGTCTCCTGGATCCTACGCTTCCTACTCGCGTTTAATTATTTAATTGTTTTAATTTAAAGTAATTTATCAATTAAACAAATGTCTTTCAACCCTTAAATTACATATAAATAAAATAAAGGCGATACGGGAGTATATAGTTACGGCCCCAATGACTAAGTCGAATGGTCAAAAGATATTAAACTGTAAAACACGGATTCTTCTGATTTCGACTGTGTAGTAAAATTCTATGCCAACGTTTCGCTGGCTATACTGCAAGCTTCCTCAGGGCTTAATCTGAGACTGTCAGCCCGCCCTGAGGAAGTATTGACTACACGGTTGAAACCAGAAGAAATACCTGCTAAGTTAACTGTATTGAGGGAAGCGGAATCGTATCATTCTCGTAGTTTTTGGTTTGAAATGGAGTTTTAAAATCAGCAATAATTCCTTTTCAAGCCAAGGCCAGACTTAGCTCTTCAACACGGTTCCTCTTCCCTGAGTACAAGAAACTCTTTTTGTAGAAAATTCGACTTAACAACTCATTCACTGGGGTTGTAGATATACTCTTCATCTTGTATGTATTGTAAAAGGCTTTTAAAGTTGGTTCAATAAAATTATAGGGCAAAGAAAATAAATCAATATTTTTATTTATTTATTATTCTTTCATTTTACATTTGGACCTGCGCAGTTTCGCATCCAGCAAATTTGATCTCATTTGATTTTGTTTTGTTTTTTCTCCTTGATTTGTAGGAATTTATATTTTTTTAAATGATTAATAGTTCCAGACCTGGTCTCTAGGCCATTGGCTAAAATCTTTTCATAGCAAGTCCGATATTAGGAAAAAGAAAATCAAGTGGATTTTGATGATTTTGTGTTGATGAGTGGAATGTTGTGTATTTGCTGTGAGCTTAGGATTTTATAGTGAGAATATTCACAATGTTGTGTATAGTGTGAATAATAACTAATCCATCCACTTCATAAAAAAAGGTCCAAAACAGATCCATATAATTACCGATGGACCTCATTACTGGACATGGCTTATAAAATATTTTTCACAGCCCAGCTAAACAGAGCAAAACTTCTCAAGGAGCATCAACTTGAGGAATTCCCGGCAGGTTTATGGAAAGGAAGATAATGGCCAGAACAAATACTATACATACATGAATAGGACCCAATACAAGGCAACAGAAAGAATCAGCGGCACAATTAGAATGGAGGGTTCATATCCTGCGAATGAATGCAAGTAGTGTAACAAAAAGAATTTTTGAATTCCTTAGAAATGAACTGGTTTAAAGAAATGGAATTCTGAAAAAGAAATGGTTTAAGGACTTGAGGGAACTCTGGGTTACGAAGGATGTGTGTTCAGGGATGGAACTGCCAAGAGAATAACCCGAGATAAAAGGTTGAGGTTTGAGGTGAGAACAAAATGAACGATCAAAATCTCTGGTGAGGAAAGGAGGAGGAAATCTGAGGAGAAGATGAAAAATACTGTGGAGAAAGAAAGTCATAGATATGCATTAATGAATGATTCAGAGTTCCCCAAAGTTGGGTGCTACTGTTACAGAAAAATATGTTTATATATCAAAATCTGAAATCTTGTACATTTTAGACTCCGATTGATGTTCGGATCAATTTCATACTCTATCAAATACTACATAATCGGATCAAATACTTCATCGGAATAAAACTTGCATCTGTTGAGTATAAATGAAAGATTTTATATATTAGTTCATATTCATATTGATCAAATTAAAACTGTCAGACTAAAATATTGATATTTTTCCAATATCCCTCGTCCAGATATTTTTATTCATTAAATAACTACATATTATTAAATAAAAGTGATCAAAAACTAAAAAAAAAAATTATTATTAGAATGCACTTGGAAAACTTACAAAAACTCTGCTAAACTTTAGTCTACTAAACTATAAACCTTCAGTCTCTAAGATACTGGATAATATGTTACCAGTCAGCATTTCCTAAATTTAGGAGTCATCAGGATGTTCACAAAAAAAATAATAAATAAAAAAAATAAAATCACTTCAACAAAGGTCCATTCAGCAGTTCTCACATCATCAACAGACCGAACAGACTCTTCATTCAGAAACAGCAACCTTATTCAAATACATTCAATAAAATTATATATTTACCAAACAACAATAATTAACTTATTGGCCTCTACATGCCTTGTTCTTTAATTCAGTTATTTAAAAAAAAAAAAAGAAGAAACTCATGTCTGCTTTATTTTATACTTTTATCCATATTTGTATATTCAAGATATGCCCTATGAGATCTCCCATTGCTCATAGCCTGGCTGATATTTATTCAGAACAACTGTTAGATACAGTCATCTCCAAAATTCATTTCTCATTCCTATTTAAATTTGTAGATGAAGTAATTACCAAAATATTAATCTGGTAGATATATTCATTGCACAAGCCAATGCTCCAAACAATATAAAATAAACACCATAAACATCTAAAAAATTGCGTCATTCCCAATACATCAAAAACAGCATCTTTGACCTCCTGTTAAAAAATGATCAACCACACAGACTTCTCAACAACAAACCCGAACTTACACCAGTAGCAGTAAATACTACCCTATTCCCTTTATAACAACAGTTTAGGAAAGACTATCAACAGAAGTAATGGTGACTCTGCCATTATTTAGTTTCAAGGTTATTTAGAAAAAAACACAGATAAATTAGAGCTAAAATCAAATATTGTGTATGAAATCCGGTCCGGAGATTGCTACAGTTAATCCTACTTAAGTAAATTGGAAAAATATCTAGAACTGAGAGTGTACCAACACAAATATAATTGAACTTCCTTATAGGACCCAAATAAACCAGATAGAACAGCATTCACTGCAAATTACATACATTAAAATTTTATGTCTAAAATAATACATCGCGAAAGAAATAGTTTTAATTGTAAAATAAAAAAAATGACCACAATAGAAATAAATAAGAATCACTCTGTAAAAAAAAAATTGAATGTGAAAAGTCTAAATTTGTGTTATTAAAAAAAAACCAACTTTATTTGCAATTTTACATATACAAGCACCATACGTGTGAATATATGTTCCGGACTACCTTTACATGTTTAAAGAACATTGATTTTAATTAATTACAGTTACCTTTTATAAATAAGTTTTACAATAGAAGGAAAATGTAGAAAAAACCCGCTTAATGTGTTATTCAAATAAAATAAACCTTTTATGAGGATAGCAACAATTTACAAAAAACAAACCTGAAAAAATCAATAAGCAGTACAATCGAAGGAACAGTTGTACTATTTGTTAACTGAGGGTTTATCCTCTGTTAGCCAAACAGGAGCTGCCCTCTATAATATATTTATATAAATTGACAATGGAGTTGACAATGCAATGTGAAATTAGATATGGATACAGACATATAGAAAATTACCCTTTTTAATTTATATATATATATTTTTTCTAAATATATCGAGATTAAAATAAATAAAATAATTTTTATATTTATAGATTAATACATTTATTTATATTCAAATTAAATACCTTATATTAAATTATTATTTGATACTTACTACGATTTTTTCTAAGTACTTACTTCATTAAATTGATTTATTGAGGGCAAAATTATTTTAAAATTCTAAAATAAATATTCGATTGGTTTAGAAATGCGACCCAAAGATAATGGAATAAATTTTGCAATGTTAGTTTACTATAAGATGTATAATACATATTATTATTGACTTAATATTTTTCTTAAAGGTGGTTCTGATGCTTAGCTAATTCATGGCAGACGAGATTTATATTATGTTACTGTGAAAGTTTTTTATTGATTTAATGATTGTTTCTTAGTTTTCCTAGAGATCTATTTTTTTAATACTAATTTTTAAACTTTCGAAAATGTATAAATTAAACCCTACATCAATGGAACTATATTGCTGCACCAAAATGGATTTCTTTCAGCAACGTATGAAATCAGTTATTATCAGTAATCGCAAAAACTTCATTCCACAAAACATGTTAGATACCTTTTATTATCATCATCATCATCATTCATGGCGCTACAACTCCTGTAGAGTCAAGGCCTCCTGCAGCTTGGTTCGCCAGTCTTCTCTATTGGTTGCCACTGCTCTCCAATTGCGAATTCCCAAGATGGACCTGGCATCCGCCGCCACTCCATCGATCCATCGGAGCCGAGGTCTTCCCACTCTTCTTGCCCCATAAATCCTTTCGTCTAGGACCATTTTAGGAATCTCATCCTGGGTCATTCTAATTATATGACCTGCCCATCAAAGCCGGCCTACTTTTATTACCCTTAAAATATCTGGGCTCTTGTAGAGTCTTATCCTCCATATAGTCCTTATCCTTTTATTATGACTACCAAAAATATTTAAATCACTATTTCTCTAGTTCTGTTGTATTTAAATATTTACACATTGCCTTAAGCTATCAAAGAACACCTCTTTACTTATTTTTCCCCCTCATTAAATACTGTTATGTGATGTCTTTCAAAGTTGGAAAGTTAGATTTTTTTAAATTTATCATTGCTATTTATTTATAACCATTATTGAATTAAAGCTGTTGCTGGTAAATAATTAAGGTGTAATATCATTGAGATTATGGAGGGAATGATGTATTAAATTAATTTTTAAAGTTTTGTAGCGGCTTTAGTAGTGAAATAACAAGAGTATTGCATAGAAGATAAGACCATGTGAACCGCAGGAGCTAGCTCAGTGCATGGCTTGTGGGGAATAACGTTCCTCTGGTTCCCGAGTTCAGTAAACATCACCAATGCACTCAGAACAGTACACAATTCACTTATACTAACATAAGGTCACCAAGAGTACACACCCGGATGGAGGAGTAAGCCACGGTGCTCTAAGAAGGCACCACTGAGAGAAGTGGGCTGATGCCCTGCTTCTTCTTGAATCCTCAAATATGATGGATAATAGAAGGAAGAGACCTGTAAACTTGGTCCTGGCTCTATAAGCAGGTTCCTCACACCGCAAAGCGGTAGAAGAGATATAATATAATGTCTATAATTGGATAATGAATATAATGATGATGATGTCTGTCTAGAGCTTCCTTGTTATACTAAGCTTGTAATTATTAAAATTATATTTTTAAAACTGATAGACTCACACCTGAAATATGATCAATACACTTTATGTTTATTCAAGAATTTCGAAACAAATTTTGTATTAATTTCAATTATTATTTTTTTCAAAATATTATTTTTCATTTTCTTCTTGGCCCCAAAGTAGGTATGTTGATATCAAAACATCTTATCTTTGTATGCCACATAAGAAACTTTAAACACTTTTAAACTTCTGTCTCCCCATGATTGGAATATATTCAATTTTGTACATGCTTAGCTAATAATGAAAGAGCTCTATGTATATCCCAAAAGTATAATAATTTATCTTTAAGTTAAAGTATTATAATTTGTTACAGGAATTATTTTGTTTAATCATTTTTGAACTTGGTATATTATATGTCTTATTTTCTTTACATTTCATTAAATGATAGGAATATTAATTTTTGTTTTTGTTTATAGTATTCAAAAACATTGATCTATTCCGAGAACATAAAATATAGTGGAAACAAAGATAAAAAAAATAAAATATTTGTGCTTAAAAGACTTATATATTTAATTAAACAAATAAAAATCATGTAATAATCTGAAAGCATTACTATGTTAGCATAACAATCTGCTAAACCAAGATCGCGTGTTCTTAGCCTGGCAGGTGGCTTAGGATTTTTTAAAGAGAATAAATAATCCTTAGTTATGCCGTCTTTGGAAGGAATGTAAAATGGTTGTCCTGAGCCTGTATGAAGTTAGTTTCAGTAAGTTTTCTTAATTTTAGCACACTCTAGCATTATTTGATTATCCTTAGCAGCATAGTGACGTTAAATGGATTAGCATAAACAATAATATAAAAACTTCTCTTCTTCTTTCTTTTCCTCCTTAGGGTCTTTCTGTGTGAAGGTATCTTGATCCATTTATCTCTTTGCCTGCAGTCCTGAGCTCTTATGCCCCTTAGCTGTATGCCTCTTTTATATGCTCATAATTATAATTCATAATCATTGAATTTTCGTGGGTCATGATCATCATCCATCTCCCAAGATGGGCATCAAATGCCCAGACCTTCTATCGTTTATGAGAAATCCTTTAATGAGAGTATAGATAGATGTCTAGTCCCTCTCTTATCTCAGATCTTTCTGATCCGAAACAAAATATCTGCAGCCTTGGTGAATAAGTGGTTAAGTCGTATTTTATCCATACTGAGTTAATTGTACTAAGCAAAGCAGAATTGTCATTCACTAAGTTTTTGGCTTGAAATGGAGTTATGATCTACTCCAGTCTCTGACTTAGCCACCTATGCACTTCAAGAATAATATGATTCCGCTTCCTTAAGTTCAAGAAACTCATTATGGAAAAATTCGACTTAATCACTTATTCATCTCGGAGGCATATATAAAAACAGTAATATGAAAATATTTTTTTTGTTGTTTATTTGTATTTAACAGCAATGGAAAGTGTAATATTTAATTGTTTTGAAAAATATCTTAGGGTTCGCGTTCTTGAGTTGGATTAATCTTGCAATATAATTCAATAATATGAGATATAATTAATTTGAAGTCACAGGTTGGTTGTTAAATAAAAAAAGTACTTTTCTTTTGAGAGTAAACTATTGAACTTGCAGTTAGTTCAGAGAGTAGATAATAGATGGCGCTGGAATCTGGGGCCAGTGAGCCGGGAACAACATGGCGACCATAACAAGCACAGAGCAGTCTTAGAGTGGAGTCTGCCTGGTAAAACGCTACGTCTGACTTCTTTTCGTATTTCATACGTGTAACATCGTTAACCCGACGTAATATTTCGCGTTTTTAAGATGTAATGGTGGTATTGTTAGTTAGATACGTCATTACTTTTCAACATGTTCAGAATAATTAATCTGCTACTGCCCTGTACGTTATTAACAAGTTTCGTACTAATTACTAATGTCAACACACAGCTGCTCATCAACGTTAAGAATCAGGTGAGTTTGAGATTATTTGCAATGCTAATTATGTGTATTAATATTAAACAGGAAGTGTTTTATGAATGAAGGATAAACTGTGAGAAGGTTATGTTTTGTGTATGGCATGAGTGACAGATAAGGTATAGCTGTACTGTCAATCTGTTTTTTTTTTCATTTATCAGTTTAATTCCGTCATGCTTTTGTCATTTGTTTAATAACAACCAACTGATTTGGGATAAAAACATTAAAAAGATTATACTATACGTTACTCCTAACAGATTTTTATTATTCTTTCACGTGAATATTTGCTCATATGTGTACATATTTGTCATCAAACATATATTAACATAAATTATTCTTATATTTGTTTTTCTCTTTATATTTGGTTACTATCACCTTATGTTATAGACATTCGTTGATTCCACAAAGTTTTCCGTAATCAGCAAATATTTATTTTATTTGTGTTAATATTAATTATTAAAATATTTTAATTATTCACATCTGTGGCCCTGTTTTAATCTCATTCTAATTCAATAGTTGAAATAGTCCAGACTAGACTGATAATTTTGCTCGATGCCTTGCATTTTAATGTTTGATTAAATATTTCGTACCATTTCAACTATTTGCGAGATATTTAGTAGTTTTTTAGATTTGCGAACATTCGAAGTTTCTTCTGGAATCTAATAGCGTAAGGCATTTTAAGGTCTAATCATGAATTTATTTGTATTCGAAATTTTAATTGGTAACTCTTTTTAGCCAGAAGTTACGAAGCCCTACATATGTAAATATTACGTGTATTTTATGTAAATAATTTTTATTTAAAAAAATCTTATATCGAAAATTCGAATTATTATTTTTTTTTTTATCTGATATTAATTTATATCAAACAAAATATCCATATGCATCAATGTAATAAAGATTAATATGCTTAGACATAATAATTAATCTCATATTAATTAGTGTTTTTTAGTATGGAGTTCGTAGTACTGAATATTCTATTGGAGTATCTAAAAAAAACATTCCTTAGAAATAAATGTTAGTACATAATTACATTGGTCTTTTGGCTTTCGTACATAATAATTTAATCAGTTGTTATATGCCTTAGTTATTGATTGTGAGTTATTATGATAGTATATAATATTATGATAGTCATACTTAAAATAATAACAGATAATAACTTAAATTATACTGTAAGTTTTTTTTATTTATTACCACTTCTTAGTTACAAATTATGTAATGTAACTGAAAAATAAATACGTATATTTTTAATTTATCTTATCAAAGAAAGTACGACTCCTTTTAAATAGTTAAAAAATATTTATTTCATTCATGTGCAGAGAAACTTTCTTTTATCTGCAATATAATCCCATACTTCGCTTTAATTTATTTTTATTTCGACTTAATTATCCCTGAAAGCAGTACATTAAAATAAATGTCTCTTTTTTTCTACATTTGCTTATGACACTATTTCCAGATACACGTTTTGTGTTTTTAAACGCTTACGAGGTGTCTCGACCAACGATCATTTCAGGGACCGTGTTTTGTTTTTTTTTGTAGCTTTTTAATTATAATCTGTTATTTTTTAAAATTTATTCATCTTCGTTTTAGTAGCTTCTTGTTGTAAGCTGTTATTTTTATTCTAAATCGAGTTTTTGTTAGTTTTTACTGCATACAGCATATATCGGAATGGAAATTTTTGAAGAAAAAAAAACTGGCATTTTTATAAATAAATTTCGTGTTTTGGGAACATACATAGTTTATAACCAAGGCTCAAGTTATACGGAACAGGTTTATTATTACAAAAAAAAAAACTTAAGAGGCTTAGTTTAAATTATTGTTAAAATGTTATAATTTACGAAATAATCTTGACATTGTGACCTTTTTATCTGTGCATTTGACATTGGACGTCAAAGGAATATCTCAGATGTGGTTTTAAGTTCTGAAGAGATTAATGAATATTACATCTGCGATGGGAATCTTTTCCTTACTGCTTGTTTCATTATCGAAAATTATCTAGAGTATTTTTCCTATATATCTATATATATAAAATGCTTTGTCTTGAATGACTGACTGACTGACGGATCAACGCACAGCCTAAACCGCTGATCGTAGAGACCTGAAAGATGGAGGGTGTGTTCTTTGTATGACGTAGACATCCGATAAGAAAGGATTTTCCAAAATTCTACCCCTAAGGGGT
This sequence comes from Troilus luridus, assembly GCA_964056705.1. Taxonomy (NCBI): domain Eukaryota; kingdom Metazoa; phylum Arthropoda; class Insecta; order Hemiptera; family Pentatomidae; genus Troilus; species Troilus luridus. Next base: position 42,642,849 of record OZ057417.1, on the reverse strand, counting down.
TGAAAAAGGGGGGCAAAGTTTGTATGGTTGCTCACGTGTTTCTTACTCTAAAGATCATATAAAACTGTAACCTCATTGACTAACTCACCCAGCGGTCAACGCACAGCAGAAATCATTGTACTTAGCATCTTGAAAATCCCTGATAGGTTCTTTGTATGGCTTAAATGAGCACTAAGAAAGGAATTTGGACAAGGGTTTCCCCATTATTAGAGGTTCAAAGGTTGTATGGAATCCGTCAGTTTTGAAGTTAGACATCTGCAATTTCGGATGTTCTAGTTTGAAAAAATTAAATTATTTATTTAAAATGATCTGTCACGAAAATTTATGTGGCAGACCGATTTCCACGCGAGCGATGCCGAGGGCAAAAGCTAGTTGATAGATAAACATTCAAAATTTAATTAATTATTTTAGTTACACGGCTCACCCAGCCGCCTCTCCTTCTATTTGCCCTGAAGATGACCTACAAAGTAGGTCGAAACGTCACAAATTAAAAATAAGTCTTCACTTATTTGGTGTTTAATTTTGACTGTACCCCCCAACTATTTCCATCCTCCATTTAAAATTTAAATATTTTTAGAAATATTTAAAATAAAATATGTAATTCAATTTTTTTTTAATTTAAGAAAATCTTTATTAGAACTGCTCAGCACTGTATATACTTGCTAAGTGTAGGGTGCAGGATATGGCCTTCTTTTTTACGTTCCTTCCGAAGGGTGGCATTAGTAAGCGTTTTTAGTCTGTTTTAAAAATGCTAAAACCACCTGACGGGCTGCGAACGAGCGATCTTGGGCACAGTAGGTTGTTATGCTAACCAACAGACCACCTCTTTGAAATGCTTCCTCCGATTATGCCGAAAAAAAGAGGATGATAATTATTATTTTTACAACAGTAATTATAATAAAAGGCTTACCGAACGCGAAGGATCGATGCCGATATTACCATTCACTTTATACATACATCCAACCACGAATTTCCACCTAAACCAAACCCACAAGGTCATGCTTAATGCAATACCACCAACTCCTTAAAACTATGAATTTTACATTCGCAAGATTATCTGTAGCCTTGCAATGTGAAAATGAACTTTTTGCGAGACAATAATAGTTAGTGGTAAACTACGCCCAAGATCACGAGTTTGTAGCCTGGACAAACTCGGACAGGTGGTCCTAGGATTTTTCTAAAAACGGTAAAAAAAACCTTGGTTATGTCGTCTTTCGGAAGGTACGTTAAATGAGACTCCTGATTCTGTACTATGTTAGGTACTCGTTAAATTTCCCTGTCCTAATTATACCTGGTTAGGCTAAATTGAGGACTCCCGCTGTAGCATCGTACGATTAGCCATAGAAGCATGAAGTGAACTATTAAATGAATGAACAAACAATTTTTTCTTATTTAGTCTCTACAGAATCCCCACTGAATATTTCTTTAAAATGTATTGTTTCGCTTAAAAACGACCGAGTTTCTTCTTTAGAAATTAAAAAAAAAAATCATCCTCATTCCAGTAAATACTGCAATGAACGGGAACTCGTTAGAAGAAAATTCTGCTTCTAAAAGTTTTTTAATATCCTTCTGCATTCCAGGGACAAGGTGATTTTAAGTTTGACTGTTACTTCAAAGAGCCCCTTAAGCGGATTCACAATTGGAAATATCCTAACAAAGGAAGACGTATTCTTCATATTTGTTTCTTCTGTTTCGTTTAAAATCATTTTATGCTGGTATGATAAATCGGTCGATGCTACAATGGGATTCCTACATTTTGCCTATCCAGGTATAATTAGGGGAGAGATCTTTAGCGAGTACCTTTCATCTTACAGGCTCTGAAACTCTATTTTACGTCCCATCTGAAGGACGGTATGAGAGAGCCTTTTGTTACTCTTTTTAAAAAATCCTAAGGGCACCTGTAGGGCTTCGAACCGTTTTGGGCATAGTAGGATGTTCTACTAACCACTACACCACAGGCGAAACTGTTAGTTTTAAAGGCACTATTACCTTAAAAATTAAATTGAACTTAAGAATGTGTTTTGTTGCGAACTCATAAGAAATACCTTCGGAAATAAAAATATACAGTTTTCTGTCCAGCTTTAATGTTTCAATTTATGAAAAATCATCGGAAAAAAAAGAAACAGATTTCTATTAAAAATGTATACTTATTAACATTAATTTTAAGAAGAAAATATACGATTTTAAACAAACTGAACCATTTTTGGGTACAAGGTTTTCAAATAGTTGTTAGTTTCTGAGAAATGGATGTATTTACTTTTGATTAAAAAAACTCTAATTTGATTTTGTGAATTTCTATACTCGTGTATTTTTAGAAAAAAATATATTAAAAATTGCTTTACAGAATGCCAACTAGGATGTTTATCCTTCAAAAATATTTCATTACCCGGTTCTTATTGTATTTGCCAGCAAGTATATCTGATGACGATGCTATTTCTTCATGTTAAAATAAGCTGAACAGTCTACATTCTTTTAAATAGGCGTAATTTAAAATAATTTTCTAGTGTCCTTTGTTATATAAAAATCTCAATTGTTTTGTGCAAGGCACCTCGTGTATAAGAAAGTGCGAAGTTCGGATGGAAGTTCGAGATTATGGCTCATATTCTGCATGGTAAGTTTTCATTGCATAAATATGTAGATACCTGCGAAGAAGTAGATATCCTCGTACAAACTGTTAACATTTTAAAGGGAGTAAAAAGTCCTTGGTTTTGCCGTCCTTCGGAAGAGACGTTAAACGGGGTCCCGAGCCTGTACGATGTCAGGTACTCGTTAAAGATCCATATCCTAATTAAACCTGGATAGGCAAAATTTAGGACTCTCACTGGAGCATCGTCCGAATAGCCATATCAGTATAAAGTGACGTTAAATATACAAACAACTTCTTCAGCCGCGTTTGACGACTTTTCATAGGGGATATACTTCTTTCTTCGCGTTAGCAACATGCAGGAGACTGGCGACACCTAGCGGCCTTTGCACGAGTCATTCTTTTAATCAACTTTAGTTTAAAGGTTAGAATTCTATTTATATAAGAATCATTATATTTAATTAAAATGTCTTTCAATAGTTGTGCAATTCCAACTAATAATATCTGAAAACACCGATAGATTGTAGGGGCGACCTGTGGTCTTGTGGTTAGCGTAACAAACTATTAAGCCCAAGATAGCGGGTTCGTAGCGCGGCAGGTGGCCCTAGGATTTATTAAAGGGAGTAAAAAATCCTTAGTTACGCCGTCCTTCGGAAGGGACGTTAAATGGGGTCCCAAGCCTGTACGATGTTAGGTACTCGTTAAAGATCCCTATCCTAATTAAACCTGGATAGGAAAAATTTATAACTCCCGATGTATCGTCCGATTAGCCATAGCAGCAAAAATTGACGTTAAATGAACGAACAAACAACATTTTAAGATCTAATTGCAAATACACTGAAATATTATTTTATTTATCGTTTATCGGTAGAATCTTTATCAGTCTTTTGCGTTATTTTTCAGTCAAGTTTAATTTTAAAGTGTTTACTACATAATTTTTTATATTATTTTTCTGTAAACAGTTTTTATCTGAATATATATTTATTTTATTGTAATCTATGTATTGCAAATTTTTGCTTTTTTAATGCCCTTTTTTGTTTTTTTATTGTATGCTTTTTAGTTATTTCCTGCCTAATAATTTTGTCTTTACTGATAACCTTATCTGAGTACAATATTCCGTTTCTAAATCGAGGCTTTGTAATACACTGATTTCGGGCAAATCACTTCCTGCACAACCGTTGTCCTAAAAACGGTACTGTCTCTGTGTACTGAACCCAAGAGCCTTCATGGCCTGTAGTGGCAGCGGTAAAGAAGAATAAAGCAACATACGGATTAGACTTATCATCGTTTGTTCTGTTCTTCACTGGCAATATTACCGTTTTACCGTGGGATGTTACTGTGCCCTTTTTATTACTGATATACAAATCTCTCCCTGCACAACCGTTTTCCGTACTGTATTTACTGTAGACCTTTTATGGATTTTTGTGGTAGAGATAACTATAAATAAAGCAACATACGGATTAGACTTGTCACCGTTTGTTCTATTCTTCATTTGCAATATTCCCTTTTTATTGTGGGATGTTACTGTGGCTTTTTTATTACTAAACCCTAAGATAAATAAGATGGGATGCGAGGAGTAGGGAGAGAATATGTCGGAATGACAGTGGGGAAACAGATAGCCAATAAAAGTTTCAATGCTTGTAACTAGCAAGTGAGTATACTGCTCAGAGATATTCATCCCAAGCTTTATGGCTACGCTTGTGTAAATCCCTTTTATAAATTGCTCTATTCTTCTTCACAGGACTTTTGAAGTCTTCTATTTTTTTGTTGTCTCTTTCCTCAACCCCTCTTATTAGGTTTCGTTATTACGTATCCTACTTTTATTATTAATATTATTGCGTTACTTTCTTTTGCCACGTCGACCTGTTTTAATTGTTGTTTGTTTCACTTCTAGCTACATCTGTCTCTTATGAAACTAATCTTTGTTTTTCCCAATATACAAAGTATTGCTTTTGTCTCTTTTTTTCTCAAATTATTTTTTATATTTACAAGGGATACTCCTGTCTGCCTAACGGCCTAACCCGAAGCCTTTTTACAAATACTTTTAGTTATTATTGTAGAAATTGAACAGATTTTTTATTTTAATTTATAAATTGTATGTTATATTCCAATGAATGACATAATAATGCCCACCTATTGCAGTTCGACAGTATCGTATGTTTTAAATCTATTCCAAATTAAAAAAATCGTGTTAGTTCGGAAAATGGTTATTTAGTTAATTGATATGAGGCCACACAGGTTAAATTTAAACACTAACATCAAGATTAAAACCCTTTTTCAACGTCTATACTTTTTTTTAAAATAGGCTAACATTTATCATAGAAATGCCCGGCTGACCGACCCGCCATTTAACAAAGTATACAACTGTTCATAATTTATTTATTTTTTTTTTTATTAATTGTTATAATTTTGAAGAGAAAAGATTTGTCCAGGCCAGGATTCGAACCCGGGTCGCCCACGTCTCTAGCGTGGTGCTCTAACCAACTGAGCTAACCTGGCTCGTAACACGACCAGAAAAATCCATTCTCTTCACAGATCCTATATCCCCGTGTTCTTTTTTGCGATGTATACACGGGGAAGAATGTTCATTGAACATTGCTTTAATTAGGGTTTTGTTGACTTACGCCATGATATTATTTATAATTTCTTTTACTTTGTGTAACAGTTATTATTTTTATTTTGAAGGGAAAAGATTTGTTCACCCCGGTATTCGAACCCAGGTCGCCCACATATCTTGCGTGGTGCTCTAATCCCATGATTAATCGCTACGTTTTCTATGTTCCTCTATTAACAGCTGTCGAAGTTTAAAGTTGAAACACACATGTCACCCGATTTTTCGGCTTGTTGAAAAGTCATATTAGGACATTCCAAGTTCCATTTTCTCTCCGGAAAACGAGACAAAGAAACGGTTATTTTCCTTGCTCATTCTGCTTAACCCAGTTATATAACGTAGCGTCCCAAAAGACGCCTGAGCCGGCAGAATATTCTGGCTGGATGGTTCTTCTCAAAGTCAATACGAAGCTCAAACTTCATTTTGCGGCTGAATTGGAGTAATCTAATGATCTAAGCCCCTCCTTTGCGTTGAGGACTTGTTTTCATGATCCAATCTCATTTTCCTCTATTGAAAATTAACTTTTTTATTCGGGTCCCAGGGAAATTTAGTTACTTTCAATTTATTTTTTTTAGCGATATTCTCATTTCTCATGGACATTTTTTGTGCTTCAGTTGCGCATTAAACTTGCACATATGAATAACTGACAACAATAAGACAACTGGTCCATTTTTCTTCATTTTACAGGAGATAGAAAAATAGAGATCTCGTCTTGGTCTAATTCCTCATCTGCATTAAACCAAATATTCAAGACATTGTTAAGACTATGGTATCTTGCGGGCAAGTCTCGTTTCTGTAGCAAACGCTTGCTTATGTCTCTGGTAAAACTTAATTGTTTTAAAAAATAAAATTTCAAAAGTTGGACTAGTTAGGCATTCATATGGTTCTAGACATTTCAAGGTTTCAGTACAACTTCAAACCTTTCGAAATGTATTTTGAATGTTTTTACAGGAGTGGGATAGCTTTTTGCGTAGGGCATTGCTTTACTAAGCTGCGGGCTTCGGATTCGAGACTGGCTAAGCTAGCTAAGTTTTTTTAACTTTCGTTAATTGACTCTGGGAATCATCCAGCTTCTATTCCTACCCTTGATTAGATAAACAGTAATAAAGGCGTTTGAGAGTAATTTATTTTATATATATATAAAGTGCAAAACCGACAGGCCTAGAGAAAATCTCGCAGCAAAACCGTCTCCAAACAGTCAAGAAGGCATTAGGATTAGTTCAAGATATCTACCACAAAAAATGCATATCAAGACAGACAAATATTCGGCATTACAACAAGGTCATAAAACCAACAGTCCTTTACGTAAGTGAAACATTGTCACTTAACAGAAAACAAGAATTAGAAGAAATAAAAAAGCAAGAGAGGAAGATCATCAGGAAAATCCTTGGAGCAAGATACACCCAAGATGGCTACAGGCTACAATCAATCATAACAACAGAAAAAGTTTCAAACATTGAAATTGACATTAGGAAAAGACGAATGAAATTCTTTGTACACCTCACGAGATTACCAGAAAATCGACTGTCAAAAATAATATTAAATTATGCAAGCTTATGTTAATTATGTTAAATTATTCAACAACTTGGCTGGACGAACTTCGAAAGGACTTCAAAAACGCAAACATATGTGCTACGGACATTTTAGAAAGAGGCACAAAGTCAACAAGTGGGAAATTACATCAGAGCAACCAAAGCATAATCAGTGGAGACAGAAGTAGTCGGAAGAACGTAAACAAGTCTTCTCAGAGAGAATGAAGGCCTATTGGAGGAACAGGGATAATAATAATATAATACTAACAATAATTCGAAAAGTAAAGGAGTAAATTATAATGGAATATTTTTTTGTATCAGCAGGTTGTCGCTTCGGGTTGAGTTACAAGTCTTAACTGTTTATTCGTATCATTTTTAATTTTTTCCGAAAATACTAGTTATCGTGATCTTTAATATGGAAAAGAGAATGTAATTATGAAATCAATACATATCGCTAATCATTTCATCAAGAAATAAATGTTTCAACTAACATTTCGATTTATAGATGATATATGTTTGTTGAAACATTCATTTATACATGAAATGATTACCGAAGTATAGACATTTTCCATAATTCTTTTTTCCATGCTAAAGCTGATGATATCTTGTATTTTTAAGAGGGAAACGAATAAACAATCAAAACTTGTGACTCAACTCGAAGCGACAACATGCGGAACAGATACCTATTTTTTTGTACTTTTTATTTAACGCTACTTTACTGTTATAGCTAATCGGCCGAGGTTTTATTAATACGGATTTTTTATGGATATAATATTATTGAATATTTTAAATTATAGTATGTACATACATAATATAACAAAGCTAATTTTATACGAAATACAGAGAAATTTATATCAGTAAACACACTCATTCTAAGATGGGATATATTTGTTTTGTTCCTCATTCATCTTGATTACTTGAGCATAGTAATGGGAATGCTTCGCCTCAGGATGTTTAAGTTTGAGAAACCGCTTTCGTCAGTGGAAGTTTTAAACAAAGTTACCCCGGGGCACAAAGCTCATGTGTTATCAGAGCAAGCAAGGATTGGTCCTACGTCGTAGTATGCTTAATTTCTGATCTCGAATTTACTTGCATTTTTCTCTCTTTTTATTTATAATTAATTAAGGTATTAGTTGACTACAACACAATAACTCTGGCGCAATACTATCCGAGTGATTAAAATAAAGTAATCCTCCACATGTTATGGTAACTAAAGGGACACTTTTTTTTCGATTTCTGTTTTAAATTAATATAAAATCTTTCTACCCTCAATTTTTTAAAAGCTGAAGTAAGGGAAACTCACAAGTACACACACACGGCAGCTAATCACCAAACTACAACTTGATTAGCCTCAAGGATAATGAAAATGTTTAGGGTAATTTAAGATGAAAAAAATACAAATACTGAGTTCGGGAATAGTAGATGAAATTTAATATTTCTCTATTTCTATTTAATTTCTTACTCCAAGAAGTAAAATGTTGTCTCCTCAAAAGTTGATAATATTTTAAAGTGTCCTCCTTCAATTAAAAATATATTTTTCAAACTTAAAAATGAATTAATTTTGATCTAGATTTGAAATTTAAATCATACACTACAAAAAGCAAAAATACACAATGAAAAAAATGAGCTCAGCGGTTTCTGTTTTGGTTTTTTGTGTTGTTTTTTTAAGTTAAAGTTAACAGTTCATTCATTAAGGGTTTTATGGTTTTTATTAAAGTATTTTAGAAAAATTAATTTTTTTTATTAAATGTTATTAGAGCTTCCTATAATAGAAATTGTTCAATATCAAATTATTAAGAATATTTATTCTATATTCTAGTTAAAACAAAAAATCAATTTTTAACTGACTATCATAAAAATAATATTTTTAGACATAGAAGAATGCGGAAATGTTTAGGGGTATAACTTCACAGTCAATAATGATGCATTGAATTTCATTCATTGCAGAAGGTTTTGTAGGTAGAATAACAACTGAACTTATTCGTAACTGAACTTATTGTGTGAACTGTTTCACAATATACCAAAGGATTGATTAAAAAATGAATAATTTTTTTCCCCATACGCAACCGATTCCTACTGTAGTAATCTGTAGTACAGTATCTATAATATCTATGCTAATGTAGTATAGAGATATTAGTAATCTATAGTATATACTCCAGCATAGTATAATATCTATACTTATGTAGTATAGAGATAGTAGTATACAGGTATGAACCAAAGACCCTTCATACATTTCTTTTGGAATTTTTTTTGTGGTTAAAAAGTCTCAGTATTTTGCATCTATATAAAATTTGAAATAGTATATTTTATTTTTTTTCACAAATTAATTTTATTCTTAAGTATTCTTTTTAAAATATATTTTTATCTCCTTTAAAGCTGGTACAGTGTTTAAGAACAGACGTTAAGATTCTATTCAGGAATCTTCGTCAAATACTAAAAAGATTAAGATTTTTTTAAAGGATAGCTGACAGTTAATCTTTTAGTAATCCTGAAAAGAAAAATGCCTGAATCGTTGGTCTTTAAATAGCTCAAAGATCTTATCTTAAAAAAAAAAAGTTTATAAGAATCCTAATTGGTTTATAAAAATAATAATTTTAAATCAAGCATCAGAGATACTTTGAATGATGCTTAAGAGTTTATACCAGAGGGTTTAAGTCCTTACAGTTCCCATTTAGATTGATGATGATAATTGAATAGTCTCTTGAAATGATGAAATCGGAGTTCTGCGTCTGAATTTAGGTGTTTCTTACTCTTTCGATGTTAATAAATTAATAAAAGCGGGATTGGGTTCAGAACATTCTTGAGATTGTACTGTTTCCAGCAGGATTTGGCTGACATCGTACTTAATCCCCCGGTCTTCCCCCAATGAAGGATACCTCTTTTACAGAGGCTGGGTGAACCTCAGAAGGTCTTTAGATCAAAGATTAATAAAAATGTACACCTTTTTTGTATTAATGTTTGTCTATTCGTTTAAAGTCGCTCAATGCTGCTATGGCTATTCGGATGATACTAGAGAAAGTCTTTTAAATTTTGCCTCCAGGTATAATTAGGATAAGGAATCTTTAACTAGTACACGACACTGCACAGGTTCGTAGCCGCCATATTTTGGCCCTTCGGAACGACATCATAACTTAGCATTTATTACTCTTTGAACCCACAATCTTGGACATAGTACATTGTTATGCTAACCAATACATTACAGGGGACCACTAGCTGTTTTGTGTATTTTGAGTCTTGGGTATTTCGAGTTGTATTTTGGTATTTACGATTGCTTTATAATTGTGGTTGAGTCGCTATGCTGCAGATCTTAGGTCCAAATCCACCTGTGGCCAATACTTATTTTATTCTGTTAAGAGCCATGGATATACCTTGTGGGTTATCTAGACGCTCCTGGGACTCACCCATCCTCCCTAAACTGGGTATCCTTAATTGGAGGAAAAACCTAGGGCTTGAGCGTGATCTTGGGCATATTTTCCCCTTCACAACCGTTGTCCAAGAAACATTACAGCGTTTAACATGTACTGAACCCAAAACCATTTATGAGTTGTGACAGTTTTTTTTCTTTTCATTCTTATTTTAGAAAATGACGCGTTATAATGTTTTCAAATTGGAATACAGTTATATGTTTACTGTAAAAAAAATATTAAAACCAGTAAATATTTTTTCTTTCATTTACTGGACATTTCGTGGGTTGTTGTGGTACGTGTGAAAAAAAAAATTATACATTAACTGTTTTTTTCGGGATTTTTCAAGATAACGAGCACCTTTACATTCCCTCAAAGTTGTATATTAAGTATAAAGAATTTTTTTAAAAAAGTGTGTGAATTGAGTTGTTATAGAATGGTCTTTTGGGGGTTTCAAATTTTTTCTCATACCTCCACCGTTTGGATATTGTAAACTTTTCATTTTTGTTTTTTTACTGCATTATTATTCTTAATGGTGAAGGTATTTCTATCGCAATTATTTTTAATATCTTCTCTCAGTATATGTTGAATCATGTACTGTGATATTTTATGTTGTTGAAATGAGATAAGCTATCTCTTAGATTTGTATGAATTGTAGAATTGCAAAATAGCCAGATATTACAGGGAGCAGGTTACTGTATGTTCCAACTAATCAATAAGAACTGCCTACTGTCCGACCGGGACAATGGGTTCCAATTCTTTCAAAGTCTCACCAGCGTGTAATGGATCCTAATGGAACTCAAGTTACACGAGATAGATTGGTATATATCATGTGATCTTTAATATATATATGTACCTCTACAACAAAATACCACGAAGGTTCTTGGGTTCCAGTACATGTTAGAGAGGTGGTTAGGTCAAGATAACCCTTAACCGCCTGCTTTCCTCCAAGTAAAGATGCCTACGCTAGATTTCTGTTCTTATTAAAAAAAAATAAGCTATCACTACTCCTCATGAAGGGTCGGTACATGAATGCTACACTTTTAGCCGACGTTGGAGAGATGTGATTTGTTCGAGATCACACTCAATAAATTTATATATATATATATATATATATATATATATATATATATATATATATATATATATATATATATATATATATATATATATATATAAGATAGGCAAAATTTAGGACTTTCACTGGAGTATCGTCCGAATAGCCATAATCAGTATAAAGTGACGTTATATATACAAACAACTTCTTCAGCCACCTTTGACGACTTTTTGTAGGGGATAGATAAACTTCTTGCTTCGCGTCAGCAACATGCTCGTAACAGGCGACACCTAGCGGCATGTGCACGAGTCATACGATTTCTTTTAATCTACTTAAGTTTAAAGGTTAGAATTCCATTTATATAAGAATCATTATATTTAATTTAAAAGTTCTTTAATAGTTTCCATACGGTACATTTATCTGTAATTCATCCTCCACTAACATATTTGAACCCGGGGCCTTCAGGAGAGCAGGATCTGAGCGGTCCCGTTTGAATTAAATTAAAAGTTCAAATAAGTAAATTATTACAGTATGTCTTTTGGTTAAGGTTGTATAATAACAAAACGTTTCTTCAAGTATCAGTCATCTATTAAAAAAAAGAACTTTACCACTACAACCCGTGAACGGGTCTTCTGTACATGGTAGAGACTGTACTGTTTCATTAACAACGGTTCTGCAAGGAGGTGACTTGACCTAGGTCACCCTCAACCGCCAGATTTCCCCCCTTATTTTGGTTACCCTATTTTTATGATATTTTATAGAGGTTGGGTCCTACCCAGGAGGGTCCTAGATAATATTTATGATCCATCTCCGGCTGCAAACAGACTAAATAAAAGTCATGGGCTGCAACGGGATTTGAACCAGGATTTCCGGCATGGCAACTCAGTGCTCTACCACTGAGCCACTCCGTTCCCTATCAGTCATCTATTAAAATGCGTAAAATATATATTCTAACAACATAAAAATAAGAAAATAAACTCTTGAGTGCTTTCACGGTTATTTAGGGTTTCGGATTACGGACAATTTATCAATAATACCTACTATAAAATTTATTTAAAATATCATATTTTAATTAATTTAAAACACTCCAATATTGTCGTACTTTTAATTTTTTTTCTATTTACCTGATTGTTTCATAATCTGTCTTTGTTTCATACTGTAGCATAAGTTATACGTATATATCTGTCTTACATAAAGAAATACATAATATTTTCATTACAATTTCACGTAATTATTACAAGAACTGCCGAAATAATTGAGAAACACATTTATCCATACACCCATAGTCCCAGTTAGTGACTTTAAACCCCCTCCCTGTTACTTTCGCCGGACACATATATTGATCTACGGCCTTTAAGGATTAACCACTTATTCACCAGGGCTGCAGATATAATAATCTCACGTTGCAATCTTTAATGCACTATATAAGCCAAATTTTATCTGAGGGACGTTGCATATTTTTCCTTAGGTGCCTATGAGATATGCTTATTTTCCCTCACGGATGAATTCCATTGGCTTTTGAAAAATCTCCGCCATCCGGGGATTTTGTAGGAGAGCAGAGAGAGGATGCTGGGATGGGTATTGGCTGGGGCCCAGAGAGACACGGGCCGCTGCTGATCCGACCTGAGATATGGTGGAGCCAACATCCAATACACCATTTCCTAAAAACCATTAGTCAGGGTCTCCCGATATCTGCGCTTATTCAATTTATGTTTCAGCGTTGGTCCCGCGGATGGTAATGCACGGCTTCCACTGCCTGCGGGTCGGGTATTCTGTTTCAGTATCAACCAAAAATATTTTAGGTTTGTTTTTTTTAAAGTGAAATATACCTGAGGTCTAGTGGTTTGCATTACAACCTACCAAGCCAGAGATCGCGGGTCCGTAGCCCGGCAGGTGGCCCTAGGGTTTTTCAAAGAGAGTAAAAAATCCCCTTAGTTAAACAGTCCTTCGGAAGGGACGTTAAACGGGGGGAGGTTAAACTCAAGGGGGGGAAGGGGGGTCCGAGACTGTACGATGTCAGCTACTCGTTAAAAATCCCTATCCTAATTAAACCTGGGGAGGCAAAATTTAGAGCTCCCACTCTAGCATCGTCCGATTAGCCATTGCAGCATAACGTGACGTTAAATGGACAAACCAATAAATGGTCGAAGCAAGGTTTCCTTTCGAATAAAATAAAAATAAAATTATTTGTCTTAGTTAAATGTCTCGTTTTATGAAATTATTGTAAGTACAAATTTTATAAGTACCGTTGAGCTTAAGAGTGATAATAATGTTAAAAATGAAAACAAAATCTATGTATAAACAAAAAGCCTTAATAATATAACTATATTCTAATCATTATTTCAATTAAAATATCGATTTTGTTAATGAGGTCGTGCAGCCTATCTAATGTTTTGATTAATAAGTAATTTGGTAAGTCATTTGGTCCAAAATGAGTTTCTTGTACTTTAGGTAGCGAATTCGTGCCATTATAGTAGTTTTTGGCTTAAAATGGAGTTATAATAAAAGGAATAACTCCATCTCAAGCCAAGGCCTAACTTACCCGTTTATGCCCTACGAGAATGACACTATTTCGCTTCCTTCAGTTCAATTAACTCATTATGGACACAATCGAGTTTTTTTTTCTCTTTATATTTTTATCCACACCTGCCAAATAGAAATAATTGACAATCAGCAGATTGGCTGATTGGAAAATAATACAGACTGACATGAAAGGATGACTTCCTACTATAATTCCTACTATAATAGATCCCTCATCCGCATCCTTTTTAGTCTCCTCTCAGTTATGAGAGTGTTCTCAGGCATGAGAGTCGTGGTCATTTGTTCCAACAATGGGTTTGGGTGTCCGTGTTGTTTTTCTTAAAAGCGGTTGTAGTATGTTCGTGTTCGTCAACTGTTTGTATTTTCAAGTCCGTATGCAAAGTTTTGTTATTGACGTACCATGGTGCTTTGGTGATAAGTTTAAGTACTTTTGACTGAAAAGTTTGCAGTTGTTTTCTGTGAATCTGTTTAGTGATGCCGTAAATTTGTAATGCATATGTCCAAACTAGTTTTAGTAAGTAAATGTACGTGTTTCATTCCTGTCTTCAATCTAATTTGGAGTTTTTCCTGAATAGCGTATACATTAAATTGAGTTTATTGTTAAGTGAGAAATTCGAGTTAACCGTGAATTTAGATTTGTATTTTCTAAATGAGATTTCAGTCTATTTAGTAAACAGGAAAATTATAGTGAAAACATTGACGAGTCTAATTATTGGTTTTTATATTGTCTCTTCTTAAATAAAAATGGCGAAATTATCCTCAAATTGAATTTCAGACTTAGTTGCCCCTGAAAATGATACGATGATCTTCTGGGACGAAATGAAATGAGGGAATTATAAGAATGATGGGGCTAAGAGGAATATAAGGTAGACCAGTCATCCCTCTTCTAAATTATCCGAGTTCATCACTGTTTCCGCCTTATTCTCTTTTCTTGTTTAATATCGCCCGTCTTTCATCCTCACCTTCTTGTCAGGTAATAATGCCGGCAGTTCGTGCGTATTACTACTGATCGCTCTTGACAGCTTGACGGAGCTCTGAACGCCCTTTGACATTTTAATTATTATTACACCAATTTAAATTATAATGACTACAGATAATGTTAAAATTTAATTACATTTTTTTAAATGTGTCTTTCGAATTTGACAACACTATGATGTGATCAGCTCTATGGGAGCGGAGTAGCTGAGTGGTAGAGCGGTGAGTTGCCAGGCCAAAGGTCCTGAGTTCAAATTCAGCTCGCTGGCAGACTTTTATTTAATTTGTTAACAGAGTTGTATCCTAGGGGATCAAGGACCCTTCTGGGGCTCACCCATCCTCTATTCTGTAAAGAAGGGGAATATTAGTAACAATAATAATAATTATAATAATCAATCGTTCAAATCCGATGTTCTAATGCTAATGTTACCCAATTCTTATTTATAAGTTCGTGATTTTCATGATAACTATGCGTCATTAATAAGCCACATAAGCATTTAAGTGTGAGGAGAATGTGAAAAGTATGGTTGCGCAGGTGGGTGATTTGTCCTAGCCCATGCTCAACCGCAGTTTGCAGTCGTGTTAAGTTATTATAATGATGGTATTGAAATTATTTTATTAACCTTACGAAATTTTTTTTACTTAATTAATTTTTACTTAGAAGTTTTTTGCTTTTAACTTATGTCACTATTCCCATAAAACTTCATATTCTTTTCATTAAAAAATGTTGAGAATGTAATATCAGATTAGTTGTTCCTGAATTAAAAAGCTTCAACCAATACAATTCCTACTGAAGGCTTATCTCAAGAATACCAAATTTTTCAGTTATGTCGTTCTTTTGAATGAGCGATATTTGCTGTATTTTTTTTCTTAAGCCTTCCAATTTAATAGATTACAAAACGTGTGAGAACGTGACGTAGAAATTACGTAACGTGACATTACTTGACGGGGCGTTAACTACCCCTAACAGCCAGCTGGCTACCTGCGAAATAAATGTAAAAAAAAATATTGTTAAGGTGCTATGGGCAACAATTTTTGCTTCCATTTTGTTTAATCTATTGTCATGGGGCGACCTGCGGTATAGTGTTAACCACCTACTATGCCATAATCGCGGTTTCATAGCCCGGCAGATGTCCCTAGGATTTTTTAAAGGAAGTAAATAATCCTTGGGTATCCCGTCCTTCGGAAGGTACGTAAAGCGGGGATCACAAAGATCACAAACCTGGATAGGCAAAATTTCCCCATTGTAGCATCGTCTGATTAGCCACAGCAGCATAAATATGAGGGAACAATGTATTGTTTTTCATCGTTCATTGTTTGTTGAGACATAACTGCTTTCTTTATCTGAACTCCCGAAAATTTACATAAGTACTTCGCCATTTTCAGTATTGATTTAAGTTAAATTTACATATGAACATATATCACAACTGAATATGCTAGCGTGACATACACATAATGTATAACCAGAAACGGGGCCCCAGACCTCTTTTTCAATTAATTTAGGTCTGAGCGCACCTGTTGTACAATCTGTCTTGTCGGCTAAAGGCCAATTAATCAATTCTCCCTGGCGAAAGTACCAGCAGATGTAGAACTGATAAAACCTTTCCGTGTAATGAGAATCATAAATTTAGTGTGAGAAAGGTGCGGTATGAATAATTTGGAAATAATTAGATTTGTCAACGTAGTATTAAGTGAAGTTAATAGTCAACGGTTTTATTAAATGAAAAAAAAAAGGATAAAATCTACTTTTGAGTTTAGTATCGAACGAATCCTGATACAGTTAATAAGCTCTGATCCGACTGAGCCGAGTTGTTAACTCAGACGAAGTTTGGAAGATTGCGTTAAGGGTGATCTTGCAAATTTTGGTTTGGGCAAATTTGCATGGTCATCAAAGTTACGTAAGCAGCTTTGTGTTTCCTATGGTATTTCTTTTTTTTCATATCGTCCTCTCCAGACTTATTTGCTCAGTACTCCGTGCATTTCCTTCCCGCCGTTAGATTTTTCATGAAAACCCTGGTGTCCATTTTGTTTCATCCTGAGACGCTTCTATCCTTGAATATTCTCAGATGTAATGCCTTTTTCTACCTCTTCGAATCAGGTTGCTTTGATTTTTTTCTTTAACATAGGTTCATTAATGTGGATTTCTTCTGAGCAAGTATCATAAGATAAAATTTACTTTTTCTCATAGCATCAAATATTTTTGAACAAGAGCTCAACTATATATAGCTCACTATTATGTCGCCTGCATTCACTTTGGTCTTTATTTAGGAAGAATTTTCCTCATATATCCAATTTTTCTACCTTAAGTCTTTCTTCTTATTCCGAAAGAATTTTCGGTCGCTTTAATTGTTAAGCCTTTTATTGTTAATTATATTATCTAAAACCCACTAAGCCCAAAGTGTATGCGTTCATGTTTGTAGATGTTTTACCTATTTAGTCCATTAAGCTGAATTTTCTCGCCCGTGTCTGATGATAAATATTCGCCAAATTATTTTATTCTTCCATAGATATTCCGTACCAGCCAGATGGGTTATTACTATTAGTTAAGAACTTTTTCGGTGTGTACTGATTCAGTGGTAGAGCACTGTGCTGCCGTGCCGAAGGTCCTGGGTTTAGATTCGGTTGTGGTAGATTTTATTCTATCTGTTAACAGCCGGAGATGGATCCTTTGAGCCTCTACAAAGTGCGTGCTCTAAATTAGTGAAAAATCCTGGCGGATGAGGGTGATCTAGGCCTAATCGCACCCATGCACATCCATTGTCCTAGAAATAGTACAACTAATAAAGAAATAACTTCATGGGTTGTTGTGGTACTGTTATTATCTCCCACATTTCAATGTTTCAATTGTTCCTCCAGTATAAAAGGAAATAGATGGTAGGGATTCAGTAACAATATTGTTTATTATGGCAGTGGCTTTATAAGTTTGTTTATTGCATCGTGACCATTTACTTTTATAATTTACATCATACTCAACATTAATAATAAAATTTTCTACTCTTGAATAGCGTTAATATTTTCTAATAAGATATAATAGTGATGGTATGATAATGATGTTTTAAGAGTAATTTGGAGGGCGACCTGTGGTCTTGTGGTTAGCATAACAAACTACTAAACCCAAGATCGCGGGCTCGTAGCCCGGCAGGTGGCCCAAGGATTTTTTAAAGGGAGTAAAATATCCCTGGTTAAGGGACGTAAAAAGGGGGTCCCGAGCCTGTCCGATGTCAGGGACTCGTTAAAAATCCCTATCCTAATTAAACCTGGATAGGCAAAATTTAGCGCTCCCAATGTAGTATCGTCCGATTAGCCATAGCAGCATAAAGTGACGTTTATATGAACAAACAAACAAGATTAATTTATAAATTCATAGTAATAGTTGATTTAAATATTAAATATAAAAATTTTATTATATCCTTTAAATAAATGAATACCATTTTATTTTTCTACAAATATCCATTAGTGCATAATTATGTTTACAGTACCGCAGGACTCTAAGAACTATGTATGTACATATATATTTTTTTTAAACTAAACAGAAGTTGCCTCCTCGAACATCCGTTGAATTACTAACGTACTTCTAAAGTTTAACGACCCAGGCTATGATTTGTTTAATTAATTAAACCGGAATCTCCTTTAATTAAAGGTTTCCTCTTCCTTTGGAGGGGGGCGTGGGGGGAGCGTCTTTTTATCTGAAATTAGATATTCTTTCTCTTATTTTGCAAGTATTTTAAATAAATTCCAGCTGTATTTGTTTCTCAGGATGAGAAACGGGGCTGAGTATAATATTTTTCTTTAATGGCTAATTAAACATATGTATCTTTATTCATAAAATACTTAATTTATTTTTTAAAAACTGTATTAAAAATGAGGTATCTATTCCGTAGGTTGTCGCTTCCAGTTGAGTTCCAAGTTTTTATTCGTTTTATTTTTAATATTTTCTAAAAATACAAGTTATCGTGAGATTTAGTATGGATAGGAGAATGTTAATATGGGTTATGAGTACATTTCGGTAATCGTTTCATCAAGAAATCAAACTTTGAACTAACATTTCGAAGTATATGTAGATGATATATGTGGAAGAAAATGGCCCGAGTGGAGGTCAATAAATCTATTATATACAAGGTCAACTATTATCTTTCAAGATATAGATGATATATGTTTGATGAAGCTTTCATTTCTAGATGTAATCATTACGGAAGTATACGCATTTCACATAATTACATTCTCTTTTCCATAATAAAGCTCATGAATACTAAATCTGTAATTTTGGAAAATATTAAAAGGTAAACGAATAAAAAGTTAAAACTTGTGACCTCACTCGAAGTGATACCAGTTTATTGTAATACACATAATTTTAAGAAATCTTTCACTGTTTTCCCATACCATGTTTTTTGTTTATATGCAACCATTCGGACATGATTGAGATAAAATAATGACAATTAAACTCAAGGTTTTTGCTAATTTATTAATATTTATGATCCTAGTGTATTAATATTTTTGGTTTGTTTGTTTATTTATTTAATGTCACTTTATGCTGTTATGGCTGATCGGACAATGCTACAGTGGGAACTCTAAATTTCGCCTATCCAGGTTTTATTAGCATAGGGATCTTTAGGGAGTACCTGACACCCTACAGGCTCGGGAACCCCATTTTACGTCTCGTTGGAAGGACGGCATAAGTAAGGATTTTTTACTTCTTTTAAAAATTCCAGAGGCTTATTAGTTTTTTATGCTAACCACAACGCCACACATCGCCCCTATGAAGGGTCTGACACAAGAACATGGAGACTTTATTATTTATAAAATAACTGTTGTGCAGGGAGGTGATTTATCGGAGTTTACGCTTAACCGCTATTTTTTTTCAATTAAGGGTATCCGCTTTATATAGGCCTAGCGAGCCCACTGGATGTACCGTGGGTGCTAACAGATTTAATAATTCATATGCCATACCCAAACTGGAATCCGTTGCCTTTAGCAAAATATATATATGTATATAATTATGTTATATATTATATTTATGTTATTAGGAATTCCCCAAGCACGTGATAGCTTTATAATTTAAGCTCTTTGTGATTAAACCTGGTTAATAATTAATTCCAAGAAAGGCCTCTTACTAAGTGGCTTATTGAACGTAATTAGTTTGTCTTGTAAGCTCGGCCGATTCAGTGCTTCAAGTGTTCAAGTGTCTTTCGCTCTCCGGGAACTTTAGGGCACTGTATACCTCAAGTTATACCCTACGCTAATTTAAAATTTATCAGTAAAGTATGAAGTTTACAGGTCATAGCGTATTAACTCGTAAATATTTATATTTTAAATATTTATTATTTAAAAAAAAAAGATAGTTTCCATCCAAACCAGAGTTGTTTCGGACTATGATCCAAACAACTACCAAAATTATGAACTTGGTATTCTTCCATTTTATATTATTATCAATAAATGGGATCCAGTACTACCAACTACAAAATATATCTCTCTATTTAACAAAAACGTTTTTAGTGGTGCAATATTTTATCGGCGTTATTTAGAAAAGGTTAGAAGAACTACTTTAGTCGTCGATTCGACTCTCCTGGGGCTCACTCAGACTCTATATAAGGTGGATTTATATAATACGAGAATAAATCTGGCGGTTGAGCGTGATCTCGGATGTCACCAACATGTACCGAACCCAAGACCCTTCATGGGTTGTAGTGGTTGGGTTATTTCATCGACCATGCTTTGTTTTAGCATTATTTTATATTCTTTTACACCACTTTATATTAACTGATTGTTTGTGTTAACTAAAGAGGATGCCTTTTTGACCTGTTTCTTAATCAATTGTTAACCTTATTACAATTTATTACATTTGAACCATTTTTTTTCTTGTAAGCTGTCGAAATCTGTTAAGTTTTTATTAACATTCCTGTATATCCTCCTCGGAATTCCTAATAATTTTTTCTATTTAAGCTTTTAAGGTCTTTAGAACAAAGCAGGTAAGAAAAAAACCTGTCATTGAGATTTGAATGGTAGATAAGTCAGTACGTGCGAAGAAATAATCGCTTCAATTTGAAAAGAAGACTCAAAGTCTTTACACAATCGCATGCTCTAACAATAGAAGGCATTGACTGCATTTTTATCTTTGTGCTTTTTTATCTGTTGTGTTTTTTTGTTCTTTTTTGTCTGTCTTTGTTATAGTCAGTCACCTCTGGCAGTTTTAATGTTAGATCTAGTGCATTAGGTTTATACGCGATTTAAAATGGATGAATTTTATTTTATTTTTATCCCCGTCTTACATTATTGGGAAATTTTAATTTAATTTTATAATAAATTTAATTTCTCCTTATTAATTAATACAATATATTTTAAACTAATTAATTGGGGCAGTTCTAATAAAATTAGATGTTATTCATATTAGTTAAATAATTTTTTTTTCATTTATTTACTTTCTGTTATTGAAGACAGATATTTAACTATTTCTATATAGTTCCCGAAAAACAATCGAAAGTTATTTTATTTTTTATTCAGTGGTC
Organism: Troilus luridus; assembly: GCA_964056705.1. NCBI lineage: Eukaryota > Metazoa > Arthropoda > Insecta > Hemiptera > Pentatomidae > Troilus > Troilus luridus. The sequence continues at coordinate 42,621,642 of OZ057417.1, read as the reverse complement.
AATGTTCTAAAGTATCTAAAGCCAGAAAATAATGTTGAATATTATTATTCATATAAATTTTTTTTTTTTTTGCAATTTTTAGTCCTATAATCCACCGTTTTACGGTTACTACAATAGTTCCCGGGTTACTGTTAAAAAAACCAATTTTTTTCCAATGGTGAGTTTCCAGAGACGTTCCAAAAAGTTGCGACTTATTTTATTTTTTTTTAATACTTTTTCTAGTGGTTTGAAAATATAATGTGTTTTGAAAATAGTGGTTTGAAAATAATGTGACTGTTTTAACATTTATTAATTACGTCTTATATAGGAGAGTAAATGGACCGAAATGAAAGATACAAACCCCCATTTAATCAATACATTTATTTATCAAGCATATTCTCTTCATAAGATCGAAATCATTGCTTAGAATGGCCGCAGCGAATGAACCGGAATTGAAGAATCTATATTTGTGAATACGTTAAAGGCGGTAGGATTTTTCAGTTCATTTCTTCTGTTCTTTATGAATGTTGGAGCATATAGAAGCAAATTCACTGGATTATAACATAATGTAAAACTTGATTATTCCGTAACAATGATTTGTACTTAAAATAATATATATGTAATCATATTTACTACAATAACAATCTTCAAGCATCGTGAGGTGGTTTTACCGACTCTTTCGGCTCTATAATGATATATTATGATCACATCGCCCAAATATAATATATTATATATAATAATAGTATTTTTTTCGTTTAACCCGAGACTTTCGGCACCTAAACTCCGCGCCCTACCCCAGAGCTACTCCGCCCCTGAAGGTTAGGCAATGCCGGTAAAATATTAAATCACTTAAAATTTTTTTATATAATATATATATTATTAGTTTTTATGGCGAACGTATGCTAAAAACCTTGCAGGAATATAAACAAGTATTTTGAGACCAGAAGGCTTTATAAAGCCGTGATTAATGAGACAACGGCTGCTCATGGAAGGCCAGTGTGAAATTTTGAATAAGTGGGGGGCAAGATTAATCGGAGCCCTACGTCACTGCCCCGCGAGAATATAAAAAGGTATAAAAAATGATTTCGTCGTCTGTCGATTTTTCTTCATGATTTTATAAGTTATTGCCTGTCTGAATAAAACGTTATAGGTCCTTTTAAAAAATAGTGATCCTCCATTATTTGAGCGACCTGTTGTTATAATAAGATATTGAGATTCTTCTATTGTAAAGGGGAGCGGGGTGGTTTAGTGGTAGAGCGTTGAATTACTTTTTCGTACGTCTGGCATTTAAATCGAGCTGTGGCATATATATTATTTAATTTGTTTACAGGCACAGACAGATCCTGTAGGATCTGGAGATACTCTTAGGGCTCACCTAGCCTCTTTAATGGGGGAAGACCTGACGGTTGAGCGTGGTCTCCGACGAATTACATCCCTGCACAACCGTTGTCCTAGAAACCCTTTCATAAGACGCTTCTTGGGTTTTAGTGGTAAAGGTTACCATTATAAAGGAAAAGGCAAAATACAAAAATATTTAGACAAATATGTTTGTGTTAGTTTGGTAAAAGGGTTGAAAATCAATAGCTGTTATAACGATTTCACTGCTTATCGCTTATGAATTTATATCCAATATATAATTCTGAATTCCCTGTACATAACAACTGTAGATAGTCCATTGCTTGTAATTTAGCATTTAAACTATTCTTTGTAGAACTTTCGATCATAATTAATTTTATTCAAATTTAACTATGGGCTCACCCAGCCTCAATAAAGTGGGTACTCTCAATATTGTATTAAAACCTGGTGCTTAAGTGTGATCTCAGACTAATTACTTCCCTGTACAATCATTAAGTGAGAAACAGTACTGTCTTTTACCATGTACTGAAGCCAAGTCCCTTCATGGGTTGCAGTGTTACAGTTTTATTTTTTCATTAGGCTTAACTTTATCCAATTTTTTAAACCGAAGTATTCATAATGAAGAAGACGAATATAAATATTTTTCAGTTTTTGCAAATTCAAATTTCATTGTCGCTTATTGTTGTTTTAAGTAAAATAAAAATCTAGGACGAACTTGGTTTGGGACTATATTTCTTTTTCCTGAAAAATGTATCGTTATTTTCGGACTTGGTCTTCTAAGAATTAAAGTGGATGAACATAGTTGAGTCCTAATCTACCTTTGAGTGTCCTAAGTGGTCAAATCTACTTGCAAAGTAGTTTTAGATTGAGCAATCAGATACTTTTGGCATATATCTTATAGGATTGAGATTTATAAAAATGACGAAATAATTGTTTGTTTTTTCGTAAGAATTTAGAAGACAAGAAGGGAATCAGTTGCCTAATGAAAATTATGGCCACACGAAGGGAAAATTGAAAATGGTGGTGTTAGGCTGGGATACGAACAAAGACTGTGTAGCAAGGGAGTATAGTATGTCTAATTAAACACAAAGTTCAGTTATTAGTGGGAAATATCATACAGTTCTTTGTAGCTTATGATTCTATTTCCACCTTCTTTCTTCAGATTTCCTCTCAAAGGCTTAACATGGCTTGGAAGTATTGATCGGAAGAATCGTCGCCGAAGTGGCCTAATGGTGTTTGGAGGAGTTTACAAGAAAACGGGAATGGTAGAACTAGGATCATTTGTAAATGTCAATTGAACCCCCTACGAAGAGGATTGAGGGGGGGGGGGAGGAGGAGGAATCGAGAGCAGTGCCTGGAACAGGATAACTCACCATCGGAGTAAGATGTACTCCTTCGGGTTCGGGCGCCACCAACTTCGGGCATTCCAACTTCTCTTTCTCTCCGATTTAGAAAGAGCCTATCTCGCTGATTCGATTACTGTTTATGTAAGTTGGTTTCTTTTTATAAAATTGAATTTGCAGTTATGTTTGTGTTTTGTTCAAAAGATATTCTAAACTTTTTAAATTGTTCGTAAGCGTACTTTTTTTAAGAAGTTTAATCAAATACGTTTTTTTTAATAATTAACTACATATTTTATTCTATTAAAAAAGTAATTTAGGGCTGTACCGACTGGTAAACGTCGGAGGGGTAAGCCAGGGCGTAAGTGGGAGGATTGCTTTAAGAGTGATCTGGCAGATTTGGTCCGTTGACGGTGATATTCTTATCACTTAATATTAATCCTTTTCGGGTGTTAACTGTTTATACGTGATTCTCAATAGCTGAGTTTGGGTCACTTGTTGCATAGCTATTAGGAGATTAACCTACTATGCCCAAGGTTCAGGTTCGTAGGCTGCAGATAGCTCTAGGATTTTTTAAAAAGTGAGTGAAAATCCTTGGTTATACCAAGGACTGTATGGGGTCCCGAGCCTGTATGTCTGGCACTGGTTAAATATCGCTATCCTAATTAAACCCGGATAGGCAATATTTAGGAATCCCACTGCTGCATCGTCCAATTAGCCATAACAGCATAAAGCGACTAACCAGTAATTATATGAATAAACAACAGATAAACAGCTGGTGTTGGTAAATATGCGACAACTTTTCATTATTACAAGAATTATCGACTTATTCGGACTTACCCTTCTTTATTACGTACGACCGCATTGACAAAGATTTGTTATGTAAGAGGAGACTTACGACCGATATGGGTTATTATGATTAGTTTATTTCAATACAACTATATTCAAATTCTTTATGGAATAAAAAGTATTATGACATATTAGTACGAATATTTCATTTTTTAATCTTAGTGCTCGAAGATAATTTAATAAAAGTGGCTCCAGGAACCGTTCAGGATCAAACGCGGATAATTCCAAAAATTAAGATATTAACATATTTGTCTAAGACGAAACTTTTCCGCCTTCTGATGTTTGTCGTCCAATTCTAAACCTGAAGTTTCGGTATTAGCGTAAGTAGTTAACTGAGTTATTGGCTTGAAATGGAGTTTTTGCTTATATTACAGCTCCGTTTCAAGCCAATAACTACGAGAATGACACGAATCCGCTTCCCTCGTTACAATTAACTGTTTCTGGACAATATTCGACCTAATCGATTGTAGATCATTGTGGAATCCTGTTTTCACTTATTGGTCTGTATAGACAATCATGCGTTTGCTTTGAAATTCGCGTATCTAAATGGAGCTTCATCGGATGATGGCGTCGCTTGTGGTAACATAGAGCTCAAGCGCTGTATATGCAGGACTTAAGCTCTCGGGAGAGAACTGAGGAGGGAATTTGCATCACATAACTAGTGCATCTTGTTCATCAGACGCCTGGTTATTGCTCCAGTCGGTTTAATATGCAATGCGATGCAGCTCAAGGGGGGGGGGGTATCCAGAACCGGAACAATAGCGCGCTAAACCGCCTCCTTTATCTTCCCAGCTTTACTAGATCCTGTTTATGTATGTATATCCCAACAAGGAAGATAATAAAAAAAGACTACTTAAGCACTATAATCCATTGTGTTTAGCACAATACAAGATTTTGCATTGTGTCATTTAATATGAAATGCCTTAATTCAAAAGAAAGGTTAGTTAGTAAAACAACTTTATGAAATCAAAACATTTTGGTTTTTAAATATTTTTCTCATTTGCGATACATCTTTCCCATCGTGCTATCAAATTATTATTCCCACAATTTTATAAATGTAGGGCTTTTCAAAAAATTATAGATATCTGTTGGAGAAGTCTGGCGAATAAGGTGGTTGTGAGTGGACTTCGTAGCCCTGGTCGTTCAGTTTCTTCACAGTCTGTCGTGAAACATTAGGTCTGTCATTGTCGTGTAAAAATATAGGCCCCTTTCTATAAACCGATTCGGGTTGTTTTTGTTACATTATGTCAGTATCCCTGCTGTACAGTGTGGATATGATGATTTCATCTCTGGGTAGAAATAAGAAATGAATTATTTATGTATTAATTATTTATTTTTGGATTGATCTGTGTTATTCAAACCAGCAGCGAATGGTCCGTTCGGTACAACATTCTTCAAACGTGGTGAAAATGGTCGGAACTGGGGCTACTGATTGTCGAAGTTTAAACTTATAAAATGCCTGAAAATCGGCTTTTTCCATGGTGATATTTAAACAATGTCCGTTCAATTTTAGTGATTGTATATATTATCAAAAAAGAAATGATTATAAGAATCCACTAATTCCACTTTGGATTTTAGATATATTAACGGACATTTCATATAATGTCGCCTAATACTTTTTAAAGTCATAGGTTCAGTTAGCTGGACAGAACGAATTGCAGATCCTAAGAGTCGATCTCTGGTTACTATCTGGATTATAACCAGGACCATCAGCTCAGAACCCTCGAGTTGTACAGATTGGGGTATGCCGCTCCCACTAATAGTTAAGTATACCAAATTTTAGGTGCTATGTTGACGAATTGCATATCTTAGTTTTTAGTTTAGAGGCTTCTTATGGAGATTTGATACAACTAATTAGGCGTTGAGAATCAAAAGCGGACAACTCCGAAATTTATTGATTGTCAATTAAGCGAGGTTAAATGATTAAACAACAACAACTCTGAAATTTCAAATATTGACTCTCTCATTTTCGTCGGTTGAGTTAAACAATTTTGTCTAATACGACACTTTGCCCCCTTATTTCTTTTGCTTTTAGGGCGGTTATTAACCTGAAGTATTGACATAAAGCATTACTTGACCAAACTAGTTAAACTGTGGAAAAGTAATATTTTACGCTTTGGATGATCTTGAACGCTTCATTTGGGAAATGTTCCTGAGAGAAAACGAGCCTTAAATTCTCCATACTAGTTACTCTTTCGCCTGATCGTCAGATTCTTCCAATCGGCTTCTGACTACCGATGAGATTAGTATTCTTAGTGGTTATAAAATAATGGTGGATTAACTGAGAGTCAGTGTTTTGATTGGGGGGGGGGGTGATTGTAACGATTGATTTGGGAGTTGTGTTGGTGTGTGAAGATACCGTGTCTGCTAATGCTCTGATTTCCAGGAGATGATCTAAAATTAGTGTTGTGTTAGGTAGGATTTTACCAGGCTCCAGGTACCATATCCTAATGATCTGCTAGGGTATTGCTTAATTAATTACCCTCCACAGGAAACCGGTTATCTGTCAAGTTTAACGTTGTCAAAGTCGTGATAAACATTATATATTTATGTAATGTGCATTTGTAAATCGGCTTATAAAAAACTTCTACCACTACAATCTATGAAGGATATTGGTTTTGGGTTCAGTAAGTGATAGATTCTGTACTGTTTCTTGGACTACGGTTGTGCAGGGAGATGGTTATTTCCATATATGACTTTATTAAAAAAAAACATGTTGGAAATGAATTATCAGGTATGTCGTTCCTAAATTGATAAGCTTCAACATTTGTTACCTGAGGCTTAACTAAAAAATGTTTGAGTTATGTCGTTGTTCTTTTGAAGCAGCGATAGATAAATATCGATAAAAAATTAAAAATCCAATATTATGTGCCTTAGTTCTGCGAATGTGATAATACCATTTACACCCTCTGACAGGTATCCCAGAAATCCTTTTGGGCAAAGGAATGGAATTTCCAATAAATATGAAGCAATAGTCCCGACAAGAAAGTAAGACGAGAAGACAATGCGGACACGGCAATAACCAACCTACTCAAACGAATGACATAGAAGCAGCTTCTCGGATTGTAATAATATTAATAATAAACTTTAGATAGGAAGATGTCCTTGAAGGCAATATTCTCACTAGGTCCTTGAAACTCCTTCCGATACAATGAGATCATATTACAATACTCATCACAATCTCTTTCCATGTCTCATTTTATTACAACTTGCCTCTTTCGTAGCCTTTATTCGATTTAGAAAGTCATAGAATCTTCAAGTTTATGAAATTTAACTTGTAAGGTTGTAGCGACTTTTAAGTTTCTACATTTTGTTATTATTTTATTGTGATTGGAAATGTGTGTTGATTTTCTTTACTTAGATAATTATGTATTTATTGTGAATGAATATTATGTGAGGAGGATCACGCAAAGCATTCCATGCTGTTTCCTTACATTCTTCATCTTTTCTCTATGTATTCTTCTTCTCTCCTCTGTCAAATCCCTTCCTGATTTCTTCAATCATTCCTTCCCTCACATTAATATCCATTTTTCTACCTTGTTTTCAAACATTTTTTGGTCTGTTATATCACTTGGTTCTATATTCGCTTTTTGTAAATCTATTTTTACTCGGTCAAAACAAGTCAAATCACCCGCAACATATATTGAAGTGTAGTATATTTGACTTTTTGTATGTTAGCAACCATTATATTAGTGAGTATTGTTTGGGTAAGTCTATTTATATAATGTTTCAAGCTTCGTTTCTTATATCTGCTAGTTTATGCTTTGCGTTTTCTTTGCTAGATATATTTTTATGTGTTTTCCGGATTTTTATCGGAATCGTTCTTCAATTAAATTTGGACTTAAATCTATTTCAGTAGTAACGTGGTTTGATTTTGTGGAAATGCATTTTACCTACGCTTAAGTATAATAAATGCTCTCTCCATTTTATGTTGTCTTGTGTTCTATTCAATTTCTCTTCTGGTTCCAAAATATCAGGTAATGTATGTTTGTATACAATATATATATTGTATAATACACAGGTATTTAGTATGTTTTACTCTATATGTTTATATGTATTGGCCGTTATATGTTTGTGAGTGTGTGTACCGATACACACATATACCTGGACTACATAGATAAGACATGCACAGAAGAAAGGAGGAAAAGTTTCAATGAAATCATGAAGCAAAGATGGGCCAAGAAGAAAGAACTAAAAAAAAAAACTCTGCATCATAGTCGCGTGATGATGATGAATACAGTTTAAGGAGAGGAGAGCTTTCGTTCCTCTATCATGTACCGACTTATTTCTGTATTGTTAAAAAACGTAATAAAATTCTGAACCAAACGTAAAAAAAAATATCTGCAGTTGACCTGATTATTTTATTTCCCAAAAATGATATTAATATATTTGTTGAAGGGTTAGTAGTTAGCATAACAACCTACTAAGCCCAAGATCGCGGGTTCGTAGCCCGGTAGGTGCCCCTAGGATTTTTTAAAGGAAGTAAAAAATCCTTGGTTATGCCGTCCTTCGGAAGGGACGTTAAATAGGAGATCCTATTCTGTACGATGTCAGGTACTCGTTAAAAATAAACAAACAATGCGAAATGTTGATTATAGAGCTTCTCATATGAGTCCATAGCTTCTAGTTACTACTGTCTATACTTCTAGTTGTTAATGTTGAACCCTGTCATAAATAAACCAGTATACTGCAGCGCTGTCCTCTTCACGAAATTACAGTTACTCCTGAAAAGCAACGTGTAAAGAGTGAATTCATCTCAAGGAGCAAGTGAAAAGGAAAAAAAATGTGGAAAAAACGGGACAAAAAGATGAGGAGGTAAAAAGACAAGAGGACTCCCCACTTTGATGTAGCACTCAGCATAATCCGTTTTTATTCTTCAGAAGGGTTTTAGCATGGAGATTTTTTTTTGCTTTCTTCTTTTCCTTAATATTTTGGTTCAAGACACTTACTAAAAAGTTTGTGATGTATGGTTAGGATAAAGTTGGTAACGTTACGGAGATATACAACGAGAAATAAAATAACCCAAAAAATTACCCAAGTTTTAAATTAGTATTTGTATCTATAAACGAATCAAACACTGAGAAAGAGAAAATTTTATTTATTTAGAAATAATTCAGTCTGCTACTCAAGGGAAATTTTATTACTTAATTGCTATACTGCGTAATTACCATCACAGACATAACTATGTATATATAGATATGCTCAGTCGTAGTGCAGTATTGTATGCTTAGTGGCTGAGTAGCCCTGCCTGGGTCTATGATGACTTTTATATGATCTTTATGATTTATGGTTTGTTGGATCACCCAGCCTATATAAAGTGGGTACCTAAAATAGGGGGAAATCTGGTGGTTGATCAAGGATAAATCACCTCCCTGCACAATCGTTTTCCAAGTAATAGTACAATCTTTACCATGTACTGAAACCAAGACTCCTATGCAGTTGCAAGGTGGCATCCCGTATTACTACTTGTAAATGAATTATATCAAATGATCTTAATTTTCTCTGGGGTCATTGTTTGGACAAGTAAGGACAGGATAGCAGGCCCTGAAGAAGACGCGACGTTGTTCGAAACGTGGGTTTCTAATGATTAATAATTAGTTTATCACTATTAAAGAAATTAGTTATTTCACCCCCATCCGGGCGGTTTTCTTCGCCCGTAAAGTTGGATAGGTAACCCGTAGATCCGTAGACGAGTTAAAGATGGTCCAATCAATCCTGAAAGAGCTGATGGAACAGACGCCATATGTTACGTTGAGGTAAAGCCCTGTTGACAAAGCCAGCAGTTTCCGGGCACATTATTCTTGTATGAGCATTGAAAGGAGGAAGAGGGCGGATAAGAAATGGGAAGAAAAGATAAGTTATTGATTAGAGCTGACTGGAGGAGGCAAAACCATGGGGTTACAGGCCGCTTCATCAGTCAGCTGTTGAGCTGCGGGGAAGTCTCCTTTATCACTGCACCTCACTTTGGCGTATATCACTCCCGCCCCTCTCACTCCCTCTCTCTCACACACACACCCAACAATCTCTCTGTCTCTCTCTCTCCACAAGGTGGAATGTTCGTTAGCCCGCTACCTTGTCAACTGTGGAAATGCTTAGGATATGCTCCCCTTGTGTCAGCCAGCTCCAGCCTAAGCTAGGATAGGCATTCTAAGTAATTATCTGAGGAGGCAAAGAGGTTTATTTTATTAATTTAAAAATGTAAAACAAAGAATAATTACTCTGGAACAAATGTCAGGGTATCTACATATCTTAAAGTAGTTAAAGGCCCAGATTCGAAAAGACCTCTTTTATAAGTCAGGGTCCCGTTGTACCCAAAAAAACTTCTGGGACTTAAAATAGTCCAATTTTTTCCTAAACCGCGCGAAAATATAAAATCATGGAGCTCGGCAGACACGTAAATGAATTTTTTCTCTAATGAATAAATTCTGTAAATACTCGCCGAATTCTGAAGGCGATGTTGATAATTAAGGTCAATATATGTGTTTGAACATTGAAATTTATATATGTTCATTGAACATTACTTTAGTTAGGATCTTGTTTGCTTACGTCATTATATTATTTATAATTTACTTTATTTTATTTTTTTATTAATTGTTATAATTTTTAAATATTTTTATTTTGAAGAGAAAAGATTTGTCCAGGCCCGGATTTGAACCCAGGGTACATTCTTCCCCTCGTATACATCGCAAAATTGAGAGAACACGGGAATATAGGATCGATGAAGAGAATGGATTTGTCTGGCCGTGTTACGAGCCAGGTTAGCTCAGTTGGTTAGAGCACAACGCTAATGACGTGGCGACCCGGGTTCGAATTTCGGTCAGGACAAATCTTTTCTCTTCAAAATAAAAATATTTAAAAATTATAACAATTTATAAAAAAATAAAATAAAATAATAGATAAAGTTTGATTTGATGGATCTTATCCTGACTGTTATAAACCAATAAAAAATTAAATTATTATTGGGTGCAGAATTTTCCTCATCGAAACTAATTTTCCCTAAATAATGAAGTGCATAGGTAGTAACCTATTCGTCACATATCGTCGAAAGTTAATAAATATTGACGAAAAGTTACCTCAACTGTTTTTTTATGGAATAATTTCCAATATATAACTTTATTTCTATGGAAACTAGACGTATGGTTGTAGGACTTTATTTCATTTAATTTTTTGTATAGTAAAATTCTTATCGAAAACTAAATTGATATTTTCTCCCTTTGATGTCAAACTATTCTCCACTCGAATTAGATCTCCTTAAAAATGCGAAAAACGTCCCTGTAACGCCTTTGGGTGATCCAATAACTTAAATCCAATAATGGGTTGGAAAAGGGGTTTGGAATTTTTATTGCATCTCTAAGCGATTGTGAGGGGTTCTCTGACGATTTTTGACTCCTCGGTTTGCCGTTGTGGTATAATTTGAATCAGCCATTTGAGAAACACCTCATGCCCATTTTTGGCCAAAATTGAGTTAGACATATTTTAAATTGTTGATTGAGGCTAGACAAATCCAATACGCATGTTTGAGAAATGTGTATATATTATTTGAAAAATAAAATACTGATTTGTATTAATAATTTGAATTGTTTTACCTTTTATTTCATACCTGATAACATATCGTATAGTCAGTCGTTTATGAAACAACACATCTCCAACAACGTTTATAATTTTTTAAAATATCAAAATAAAAATAAGCTTACCAAACCCCTGTAGAAACATATAAAAAACTTCAAAAAATATATGATGTTAAATTATGGACCAGCTGAGTTTTTTTTTATTTCCCGAAAGTTTTGGATATGAGGAGTTAAATGACCGACTAATTTAATCCACCTTTAGTTCTGTGCTAAAAAATTATATTATTTCAATATTATTTTTATAAAAGTTCACATAAATGTGGTTAATTTTTGCGAATTTTTAAATGTAGTATATGTCGTAAAATTCACTTAAATATTTATATAAATATTAAATATATCAGCAGCCCTGGTGAATAAGTGGTTAAGTCGAATTTAGTCCAGAGTGAGTTGACTGAATTGAGGGAAGCGGGATCGTTCTCATAGTTTTTGCCTGGAATTTAGTTGTAATATAAGCAATATCTTCTTTTTAAGCCAATGTCTTGCAACCCTTTTATAACTAAGAACATGTCAGATTCCCGCTTCCCTAAGTATTGTTAGTCGTTTTAGACAAAATTCGACTTAAACACTTCTTAACCAGGGCTGTAGCCATATTTATATAAAGTAAATATTGAAATACCGGTACCACTACGGCCCTTGAAGGGTTAGGGTACATTACATGGTAGACACTTAACTGTCTCTCAACAACGGTTGTGAAGAGAGGTGATTAGTCCGAGATCATGCTTAAAACCCAGGTTTTTTCACCAATCAAGGGTTCACTCTACCAGACCCTGGAGGGTTTGTATATCCCACTGGGTCCGTCCATAGCGGTTAACCGTTTAAATAATTTATCAGCTACAATATTTTTTTATACTATAGTATTTATATTGTTACAGTTAATAATTTATATAACACAGTCTGAATTCAAAAAAATAAAGTAGTGGTAATATATTACATGTAAAATATGTCATAAATGTTATTGTAAAATAAGATAATAATGTGAAGCGGGGTAACTCAGTACCTTGGTTAATGTGTAACATTACATCTCCAAGGCCCGGGTTCGAGACTGGCTGTTGCAGATAAATTATTTATTATGTTCATAGTAGTGAATTGACACGGTGTAATTTGTAGACGATCCTTGGGCTCATCCAGCCTCTATAAAAGAGCCGTAATCTTAAATATGGTGAAAACGCGATTTTGCGTGATATCACCCTAATCAACTCTTTGTATAACCCATGGCTTCGAACCAGTACAATCTCTACCATGTACCGAATTCATGAATTACATCGGAATTTTAGATTTAAAAAAAAAAAGAAAAAAGAATCTAGCGGTGTGAAAAAAATACATAACCCTTTTTCACCATTGAACATTGCAATATAGCAACCAAAACAAGATCAATAGAAATAAGTCTGCTCCTATTGACGTCTGAACTTGCTATTAGACTTATTTTCTATTTACAATTGTTGAAACTCGCGAAATAGCACAATAACACGATATAGCATACTTAGTGAGTCGATTGTGATTTTTTCCAATTGTTTTATTTGTTTTATTTTTTTTGTTAAACCTAAATTGTTGATTTGTTTTTAACATTCGGATTTTTACTGTACACTGTATTTTAGCCTGTTATATAACTTTTACTTGCTAGCATGAAGTGAAAAATAGTTGAAGTTAGACTGCTGATATTAAAAAAATAAATAAATTACACATTGTTTCGAGTATTAATAACGTTTATTCAGCAAAATAAAAAAAATTAAATTAATCTTGATAATAATCAGATTAAAAAAAAAATTAGTATATTTTACAGCCTTTAAAAAAATCGTAAACCTCGGAACCCTGCGAACACTTCGGCCTTTGGTTATAGTAGGTTGCTATAAAAAGAAAAAAAATAACTTGTACCAATACTAATACAGCCCACGAAATGTCTTGGGTTCAGTATATGGTTAAGACTTGTGTTTCCAGGACAACTCTTGTGCTGGGAGGCGATTTGTCCGAGATCATGCATGATCGCACGGTTATACCTGCGGTTGTCCAGTGTGTCCAGCTTTTAACAGATTAAATAAATTACCACCTCAGCTGGATTTGAACATTAGATCTACGATACGGCAATTCAGCCCTCTACCTGTGAGCTACTCTTCTATATTTTATATATATATATATATATATATATATATATATATATATATATATATATAAGTATATATTATACGACAGGTGACTTTATGCATACTATATAAGACTTAGTATCTTAATTGTTCTTAATATGACTTTAGCGATACAAACATATTTATTTTTACGCATTGTTTTATCTTGGGGATATTGAACTTTTCAATTAATTTATAATCATTACTTAGTATATTTCCAACAACCTTCGTCGCAACGCCAATATATTCCATATCATAGGTCCTTGAACCCATTGGTCGGAAACCACTTTGGATCCCTGATTACCATCCGCTATATATCACGTTCTCTCTCTTTCCACCAGTGCACTTCAATTCCAGTAATGCGGTTGACATGGAACTGGTGGAATCTTCTGGAGTGCTGCCGCTTTCCTCTCACGCGATTTTAACCATTTCTAATCGTGGCTTTGGTATCGTAGAATGTATTTTTACTTTATGCAAAATAATTATAAACTAAATAAAATAATTATAAGCTCTTTGAACCATTTTGTTTTAACGTTTAATATAAACATTTTAGCTTTCTATATGTGGGCGATTCCATTCTAATAGTAGTTATTGATGTCCTCGACTGTTTGATCACCCGCCTAGTGACCTTAGTTGGATTAATTGGCAATTGTCTGTCAAGGCGTCTTCATGGATAAGCTTGCTAACCCTTAACTTCAGACGCTAGCGCCGCTGTTTAGGAGTTTTGGCGTAACGAAGATATCTCAAACGTATAACATTTTTTTATTAATATAGCATTTACATTTTAATAATAAGAACATTAATTAATAATAATATCATGTGAAAATGATTTCATATCTTTGAAAGAAGTGATAATAACACAATAATATAATGATAATCAAAATAAAGGAACATTTTATTAATAATAATGATTAATCTTTTATAATAACCCAATCGTTTTGCTTCAAACCAATGGCACACACCACCCCCCAAAACATCTTCCAATCTATGAACGCTGGTCTCGACATTTTAAGTTTTATAATGAAATTAAATTAAATGCTATATTTTATGACTACACCTTGACCAACGCTTAGCTTGGAATCCTCATACTAGACCGAAATGATAAGAAAAAGCTCACCGTTTCAGGCTACTTCAGTATTTACTAGACAAACGCTCTAAGCTCCAATTAATTACAAACTCATATTCATGACAATCTTTAGACCCATCTGGACTTACGGAGTAGAGCTTTGGGGCTTCACTAAGACATCGAACTGCTCTCGTATCCAAACCTTATAATAAAAAATCCTTCGTAAAATCCTCAATGGTCCTTATTTTGTTACGCACAAAATAATCCATAATGACCTTAAGTTCCCATTTGTTGCTGATTTGGGACGAATACGATATCAATCTTTTCATGACATACTTTATTTCCACTCAGACCCACTAGTTTCAAACCTACCAACCTATTCATTCCTGATAATCCTCCGAAAAGAAGATGGCCTCGTGACCTTCGAAGTTGATTTTTTTATTTGAGTACTACATGCCAATATGCACCATTCATCCTATTTATTTGTTGTATTAGTATAATACAGTTGTAAATTTCATTGGTTAAAAATAAAAAATGCCTTTATATCATGTCTTTTGCCACATAGTTGTAAACTTCAATAAATAAATAAGAAAAAATAAAAAAACATATTTGCTATATAACATAGTTTGCTAAAATATGTGTAGGACAATATCTCACCTCTTCTTCTTGTTATACATATTACATGGGAAAGAATTACACGATCGACAGGGGACATGCTCGGTCTTGAGCTGTTGAATTTACATTGTCATTTGCTATTCCTGTCAGCGACTCATGTAATATTTGCTGAGGAGGTGTCGTAGCAGGCGGGTGTAGAAATAAAAAGCGGTAAGGAGACAGGCAGGTACGAGAGCTGCTGCTCATCCCAATGCGATACACGGCATTAGTATTCAGTCCGGAAGAAGCAACAGCCCGACACCGAGGCGGTAATAACATCGGGGTATCCGAGTCCCCGTAGTTGTTACGCCTTATTTCACGACGTGATTCAAACATTAGGTTCTTCGTCGATTCCACATCATCCATTTTAGTGGTGAGGTATAGATCCCTACCACCCTCGGGTTAATGGTGTTTTTGCTGGAATCCAGCACATGATCCGGTTTCTCCCATCCCCGATACACATCGGATCCATCTGTAGGGATTCATCTCACGTAATTGTGTTTGTCTTTATTTATTCAGGCTCATACATCAACCCTTCCACAAACGTTCCGCCGCATATATGAAGTGGGGAGGGTAATCGATATTTGGTTTGATTTTATGTTAAACATTTTATAATTGATTCTTAAAAAATATTGATTTACCTGATGATAATTCGCAAATAAGCGAATTATTCTTCTTTGGTAAAGTTATTACATTATTACGAGGAATTTTAACTCGCCCTATTATACATGAATAATAATGCTCTGTAATACATAAACTTCCTATCCATACGAGGTTACACTTAATTAACGAAATTTATATTTATATTTAGTATAACTTGTTCTTATTGTATTTATAATTTAAATTAAAAAATATAATATATTTCGGCACGAATTCACTAAATTTATTAATAGTATTATTTTAAAAAGTTGACATCAAATTAAGAACATATATACATTGTAAAACATATATAATAATTTTTGTAAATCGTATCAGGATGTAAGTAACAATGCTTTTACATTTTACATTATTATAGATGTCATTAATTCCGATTTTAGTAGGTAATTAAAAGACATATAGTATATTGTAGTATGGAATTATAAACAAATAAACAAACGGTCCATTCATAATATATATATATATATATATATATATATATATATATACGAAATTTATTTAATTTTTTTCCTTATTACGTACTACATCGGGGATTGTCTATTTTCATTTAAATCTATTTTATTATTTATTTTAAACTCACATGAAATTTGTTTTGTTTTTTCTGTATAATTTTTACACGTTATTTCGTTAAATACATAAATTGCATATGTTACCGGCGACTTCTCTCTTAGACCTGATGGGCATCTGGGAAGAGATAGTTCGGAAAAAAGGTGTAGTCAAGGGCACCCAACAACTAATGATTACTAATAACAACAACTAATAACCATATTGTAACTGATAACAATAACAACTACAGTATCATAAAATAATTATAACCCCATATGTTAAGTTGTTAGTTAGTTTTTTATTTAACGTCACTTTATAAAAAACTAACTAACAACTTAACATATGGGGTTATAATTATTTTATGATATTGTAGTTGTTATTGTTATCAGTTACAATATGGTTATTAGTTGCTGTTAAGTAATCGAGACGTAAAAAAAAATAAAAAATTAATTGTCATAATTGATTGGCTTTATCATCAACTGAAACTACCAGTCGTTGCTTCCGGTCGGATCACGATCCTTCTCACCGGGTGTAGCTATCTGTCTTTAAGCTCATAGTTTTTTGGAAAACATCCGCCGATTAAAAAGGCTAATTCCCGCTAGCATAAACATTTTTCAGTACTATCGTATAAGGTGCAACGCCCTAGCAGACACATTTGGCCAATTACTTTCTATCCCGGCGGAATAATTTTAAAAACCTGAATTTCCGATACACGATATTACGATAGGGTTATAATGTCTCGAACACTGATGATATTTTTTCCCCCTTAGCAATATAATTTCGTAATCTAAATACAATCTTCGTTTTTAGTCCATTATAAATATAGATTTATTATTATTATTTTTTTTAGAAAAGTGTGTTGAAATTTCCATGTAAAGTACTACCAATATAAAAGCGCGGTGTTAGTTTCTTGAACTATTATTTATTATACTTTGCGTTATGAAATTCAGATTGAAGGTATAGTTTGTTATTATTAAGTCACCGCTATTACAGTGTATAATAAACTATAGTTTTTCATGTTTTCAAAGATAATTTATAACATATTGTATGGTTATTCATAATATGATACAAAACCATAAAAATTTTCCGGACGAGAGAGATACTCAACAGACATCGTGGAGATCCATCCTTTGAGCCGTAAATAACGAGCTGAACCAGCGGTTGTGTCGAGCACTTTTCAAGCTCTCATATTTATAGCCCTTGTGTCGGATGTGTCTGAAAATTGTGTTCATTTAAGCCCTTCCCAGGGCGATAAAAACAACACGAATGTTTTTAAAAGTCTCCCTTTAGTGTTGTGGAAAATGGCGCTATGGGCCCCTATAGGGTTTTAGGCACTTGATCCCCCCATCACTGCGGGACTCTTAAGTAAGGGGATATCCCTTCGCCTCGCGGGTTCATCCCTTTAGCATGAATACGATACCTGACTATGCATAATGGTGATCGTGGGGTATAGGCGTAGTGCACCCAAATAGGGAAAGCTTTATAGCTGAAAATCAATTTTCTTTGCTATCAAGACCCTAGTAAAATCAGCAAAAATAATAATACCCTTATAAACAAAATGGCATTGACTTTAAATTGTACACTTACAAATTTCGAGATAGCATTCCCGGAAAATAATAAAAATCTAAACAAAGCTGTGAATGATGGGATGAAATAAATTGAAAAAAAAATTAAAACTACTTCTAATTATTAAAATTTTTTTAAAATGAAGATCATTGGGTTCAGTACGTGGTAGAGACTGTACTGTTTCTAGGATAATTTTTCAGCCCGGTGTCTTGTCCGGTATCACGCTCAATCGTTAAATTTACCCTCCTTATTTTGGGTCCCCTCTATTGATGTTGGTTGAGCTCCAGGAGGGTCAGAAAATCCCACAGGATACATTCCCCGTTGTTAACAGAATAATCTGCAACTACTGCATAAAAAATAGTTTTAGTCACTCAAATAGGGGTTAGAACAACAGCCTACTATGCCCTAGATCGCGGGATTTCCTAAAGCCCTAGGATTTTTTATAGGGGGTAAATCCTTAGGCATCCCAATGTGATGTCTCGTTAAAGATCCATATCCTAATTATACCTGTGTAGGGAAAATTTAGAAGTCCTACTGTAGCCTCATCCGATTAGCATCAAGTGACGTAAATTGAAGAAACAATAACAAAATAATACATCTTAATTATTATTACTAATCTATTATATTCCTAATTTCTTATTATTTAATATACTTGACTTCGTAAAGGCACGGGACCTCAATTTTACACCCTTTCTGAACAACTAAAGGTTCGTTAATTACTTAAAAAAATCCTGATGCCACCTGCCGGGCATTTTGTTATTAAAGATGTATAATTTTACTAATTAATATGTTCTTTTGTATTAATAATTTTCATTATATTATCTATTCATATTAGGAAGAGTGGTAGCTTAGTGCTTAGAGTGCTGAGTTGCTTTGCAGAGGATTCTGGATTCTAATCCGGCTTTGGCAGATAAAATATTTATTCTTTTAACAGCCGAGGATGAGCCCTGTGGGATTTACAGAGCACGGGGCTTACCTTACAGTCTATAAACGTGACGGCAAATCTAGAGCAAATCACAACCTTTGTCCTAGAAACAGTATGGTCTCTATTTGTGTACTGAACCCAAGACCCCTCATGGGTCTTTATTTACTATTCTTTATTATTTACTATAGTCTTTATTATTATACAAGACTATTATCCCCTTATGGGGAATTCTTTAAACGGAGTAAACAAACCGTTAGTTATATATTACAGTTGTATGGTACACATATATGAAAATGAGAAAAACGATATCAAAGATTCTAAGTATCTTTTTATTTTTGGTCTTTGGATGATAAACGATTTTTAGACGTTTTGAAGATCTATATATAGTTTTCGATCCAAAGAACCATTTGGTATCAAAATCTTTGATTTTTCAATTTTGTAACATACAACCTTGTAATATTACTAAGGTAGCGAATATACAGCATATTTAAATGAAATAATCGGAATAGAAAAACTTATAAAAAATAAAACAAATGGCATAATATATACGAAAAAAAAACCATTGAAGTAAACCAGATAAATATTTTTTCACTCTAATCTAATAGTTTATCAATATTCTTTGACATACACTTGAACATATATATAATAATTATTATTATTATTATTTGCGTATATTCCCCTCGAAGGAGAGCGCTGAAAACACAAAAATCTAGCTTTTGGTTGTGACTTTTTTCTTCTCTTTGTCTTCCCAAAACCTTTTCATTTTTTCACTTTGAGCCTTCTTCTGTTCATCTGCCTATTTACGCCTGCTTAGTCTAGGTTGTGATATAACTTCAAGTTTCTGATTCATAATTTTGTCTCTAGAGGTTCTACGATCTTGAATGTCTTCTGTGGTGATGTATAATCTTCTCAAGTCTTCTGTGTCATAAATTATGCCAGGAAGTGCCCAATTTTGATGTAGGGACTACATTGAATATTCGTTTAGTCAGTCTTCTATCGTTCATTCTGGAGATAGGTGCAAAAAATTTCGCTCTGCGTTTTCTGATGACTGTAGTAAAGGTTTCAGTGTGTCTGTATAGTCCTTCTGTAGGCCTTTTTTGCCAGAAATTGTCTCTAAAAACTGCGCCGTGGATTTTTCTCAGGATTTTCCTTTCTTGTTTTTCGATCTCTTTAATTTTCCTCCTTCCTTTGATGCTTGTGGTTTCCGATGCGTATAGGGCTTCCGGTAGAACTACTGTGTTGTAGTGTCGTTATTTTGAGGCCGTGGAGATGCATTTTTTATTGTAGTGCGACCAGGTGAGTTTATAGGCTTTCTGTAACTTTAAAAATCTTTCTTTATTCGATTTTGTATTCAGGGCAGATTTTTGCATGATTTCTCCTAAATAGTTGAATTCATTGACTTGTACAATTTTTCCGTATTTTGTTGTTAGCGGGAGTTTGTCTAATAAAAAAAAAAACTAAATAAAAATCATGGCCTGCAGTGGGAATTGAACCAGGATTTCTGGCATGGTAACTCAGTACTCTACCACTGAGCCATAAAGATTACTGTAGTATTCCTGCAATGCCTTATGGACAGGATCGTGCGTGGAGTCCAGATCTGTTCGCTACAGGAGCGATTTTTCCTTAACCCCGCTTGATATTTCGGGGTCAATCTGTGGTTCCAATCGGTTTACCAGTGCTTTGGAGAAAATTTTATAGGTGGCTGGAAGTAGGGAGATTCCCCTATAGTTATTCGGGTCTGCTTTGTCGCCTTTTGTATGGAGTGGATGGATAAGGGATGATTTCCATTCTTCCTGGATTTTTCCTGAGAGCCAAAAATTTTCGATAATCTTGTGGATTTTGGGCGTGATTCTTTCATGATCTAGTTTCCAGACTTCTGTGACCGTCTTCACCGGGAGCTCTGTTATTTTTTAGTGTTTTAATTATTTCTAAGGTCTCTTGTAGGGTTGGTGGCTGTGAGTCTGGGTTGGGTTCGGGAGTTTCGAAGTGTAATTTTTCCGTGGGTTTTTCGCAGTTGAGCAAATTGTTGAAGTATTGAGCGAGAATTTCGCAGTTCTTGGTGTTTGTTTCCAGGGATCCATCGGGTTTTCTAAAACATATATTAGGCGGTTGGTATCCTGTCATGTTTTCCCTGAAAATTCTGTAGAAATTCCGTGTGTTTGTGTGTGTATATATATAAGATCAACTAATCTTCTTCGAGACATAATATTACTAATTCTGTTACTAAGATCTCGTGTCATGTACTTACGTCATTTTTTAATTTATTTATTCTTGGCATATCTTTGTTAATTATTTTTTCATTTCGTTATTAATTTTATTTAAGAAAATATTTGTATACCATAAATTTAGTTTAACTTAAATTTAGGCTCTTTAAAGGAACATGTTTTATCGAGCGTGATTTCCTGTCTTAGAAATTCGTAGTTTATTGCGATTACTTTCTGGCCTTTGGATACAAAATTTATTGTACGATCGCTGTAAGAGGTATAGAGATACAACATGAGAGTAGAGTCCGATAAATGGCTAGATATAGCTTTCTCGAGAGGGGAGATTGTCAACAGAGATCAGTGGGCCACTCTGACCTCTTCTCCCGGCAACAAATTGTTTCGCCCCGTCCCGATCGGCTAGGCCCTATCAATCCCTTCGGCCCTTTACTACAAACTTTTTTCTTATCTCTCACAACTTCTTCCCTTCTAGGTCTTATTTATTTGTTAGCTTTTTTTTTTTTTTACTGGTGTTAACTTTTTTCTCTTATGTGTCTAAAGATTTACGAAATTTTCAACAGTAATAATTCGATATTCATCTCTGAAAAACATTAAAATAATATCAGTTCCGCAGGTAGTCGCTTCGAGTTTAAGTCACGCCGAATTTTAACTTTTCATTCGTTTTTTTTTAGTATTCTCGAAAAGCAAAATAATCGTGGGATTTAGTTTGAAAAAATAGTGTAATTATAGGAAATGTTTATATTTCGGTAATCATTGCATCAATAATATCCAAGTATATAAGATCATATAACCCACTGTAATCCTGGGTTATATGATACTACATTCAGTCAGTGATAATTTTTTTTTCGAGAATATTATTGTAATAAATTTCATTCCTTTGTGAAACAAATGAAAAGTTGTGGCTGGACTAGAAGCAACAACCTACGGAACTGATACCAAATATTGTTTTTAAATAATTAGTTGTTTAGAAGTTAGACTACCATGTACTGAGGATTCAGTTATCCTTATCTCTTCTAAAATCTTCTGAAAGATTCATATAGTACACCTTAGAGACTATACTTCTAATAAGACAACGGCTGTAGAAGAAGGCAATTTATCCGAAACCACGCTCAACGACAAGGATTACCCCCAGGTGAGGCTACCCACTTTATATAGGCTGGGTGTGCCTTAGGATTTGTCTTTGGGATTTTTCATATTTCATTACATTTTTGTTTTTTTGAGTGTTTTTTTTTTTTACGTTTTTTCTCACTTTTGTTGATTACATATATTTACATTGTTTATCATAAGTTTAAAAAAACATGTGCTGCTCCAATTCATGAAATGCATTGTCTTTAGTTCAGCACAAGGTTGCGGCTGGACTACTCCTAAGGCTACACCTACATTGGATTCCGGTATGATACGATGAGACGTCGCTAGCAAACCAAATGACTGAAATATATTGAGATTTATAACATTTGGTTCTTAAATTTATAAAATTAAGATTATTTATTATTTTTAATACATTTATATTTTACTATAATTTATAGTAAAATATGTATAATGTATACATCCCAGCATCGTATGTAATAGAATCACGTCGCACCGAATCGGATCCAATGTAGGTGTAGCCTAAGGCAACGGTTGTGCAGAGAGGTGATTTGCTGAGATGAGATGAATGAGACGCTCAACCACCAATTTTTTACCTAATTAAGTGTACCCACTTTATGGAGTTTGGGCGAGCCCCAGTAGGGTTTATAGATATCACACCAATGGCTGTTAAAATGTTGAGTAATTTATCTTTCACAGCCGGATTCGAATCAGGGATGTTGAGCCAGGGGAACTTAGCGCTCTACACACTGAGCTCCCCCACTCCCTATTTCGAATTCAAGATTCCCATAATTTTGTATGTTCTTATCCGTCTTTTTTTTTCTTATTGATATAATGAACGGTAAATCTCATAATTTACACATAAATGTTATGTTAGAATTTAAACGGGACTGTAAAGTGTTAATATTTACAACATAACCCATAAAATACTCCCTTCGAGGTTCTCGATAATTAAAACAAACGGTGCTTGGAGAAAATAAACGATACATTAGTCTCTCTCTATCAGGTTTGCTAAATAAATTAAGGCGCAAGCTTTAGAAATCACTAATGACAAAGGCAGAACGTTTAATCAGCTGTAATATATTCAGTGTGTAGCACCGCCTCATATATATTAATTTGCAAGCTAAATCCTGACGGAGAATTTTAACTGGCGCAATATTTATCTTGAATAAATTCTCCCTTTTATTTCCAGTTGATAGAATAATCCGCCATGGATAAAAGGATTAGTTTTTTATCTTTAAAAAGGTCAATAAAAAAAAAACTCCATTTTTTAAGAATAATTTAATAATGTTCATTATCAACTGTTTAAAGAGCGATAAACGATAAGATTAGGAAAACTTTAATATGATTATATCACTACCGTTTTTAAGTCAATCCAGTAACTAATCATGATGTACCTTAATACCGAAACCATTTGAGCATTATTTATTTTTAATATTGTTTAACTTTTAATTATTAATTCATACTCAATAGATCCACGGAGGATTACTGACCCTTATAGGTTTTAGAGGAATTATATATATATATAAATACATTTTATAGAGGCTATGTGAGTGTATGTATATATATATACATATAGGTAGAGCACTGAGTAGTCATCCCGAAAATCCTCCTTCGAATCCCGCTGCAGGCAAGATTTTAATGTGCTTGCAGCTGGAGATGGATCATATGGGATCTAGGACCCTCCTGAAGCTCACATAGCCTCTATAAAATGTTATAAAAATAGGGTACCCAAAATAAGGGGGAAAAATCTTGCGGTTGACCGTGATATTGGACAAATTACCTCCCTGTAGAACCGTTGTCCATGAAACAGTATAGTCTCTACCATGTACTGAATGTACCACGGATTGATGATATCAAACATGTACCATTGATTTATATATCGATTTATTTATTATATATATATATAATACTTTTATACCCTTGGATAAGGAAATAAAAACCGAATTGTGTTTCTCTGAAAAAACAAAATATTTATTCATATATATTAAATAATAAAAGTTTAATAATTATTTCAAACAAAACATTCACTTACCTGACAAAACAAAAGAAACATCGTTTAAAGCTTTTACTTCGTGTTTCTTTATTGTATGGAGATTAGTTTTAGTTTACTCAACACACAATATTATTAATACCATATGCCTTTAATAAAACAGTTGTTATATCAACATCTGTGTGGCTATCGGGACAAATACAAAATTAAGAAAAGCGTTCGTATATTAGCTACAAAGTTTTCTTTACATCTCTCGCTTACGGAGGAACAATTGCGAGTGACATTATACATTATTGTTTATTTATTAACAAACGCTGGGCACAGTTTTGTAATGTTGTAGAGGTTATGTCTATTAATACACCAGAAGTGACCCCATGAAGCACATAGTTAAATACAACTAAAATTGTGGGAAAAGCGATCACGTATTTGGTGTTTCTTATCATAGATGGCCACTTACTAAATTTTCTGGTGTTGTAAATTTTGATTTTTGATTTACCATTTATCGTAAGCTAATCTTCCCAGAATAATCCACAGCTGATTGGATCGAATAGGCTGTGGATTAGTATTAATCTGCTTATCTACTTAGTAATATAGTATTGTACCGACTGCATTAAACTGTAGGCGTTGATATAACTATTGCAGTAATGGAGGCCTACGTGGTGGAGTACTTGGTCGGACGGATGATGATGACTTGGAGGGGGTCATTAATCAAGATGGCGGATGATTAATGCTATGCCTCAACCAATTAGTTGTCTTCAACCTACCCCCATCCTCTATCTCGTTTAAAAAAATATTTTTTGTTTATTATGATAAGAAAAGAAAATTCATGTTTATAACTTAATGTTTTAGAAGATCGTAAATTTATCCAATGTTTATTCATTTTTATCTGTAATTATTGAGCAGATTAGGTTAGGGGTAGTTAAAGTCCAGTCAAGTGACGTCACGCCACGTCATTTCTACGTCACAATGTTATACGGTTTGTAATCTAAAATAGAATGCTTAGAAAAGGTTTTCATTTGAGTTGAATACGTTTGTTTGAATAAGTTTTTACGGTTTATTCGTTATATGATTAATATTTTCTTTTATTTTATTAGTTATTGATTTTATTAATTTTTAAATATTTTTATTTGAAAAGAAAAGATATGTCCCGGTCCTGGACATATCATTTCTTTTCAAATAAAAATATTTAAAGATTAATATTAAAAAAAAAAACAAGTCATCGAGAGCTTTACTGTGAAAAATAGTATATAATTATAAGTAATTAGTATATTTTCGGTATTAATTCCATCAAGAAATATAAGCTTCAACTGAGATTTCGATGTAAAGATGATATATGTTTGTTAAAACGTTCGTTTCTAGATGAAATGATTACCGCAATGTTCGCATTTATCATAATTACATTCTCGTTTCCACACTAAAGCTCTCATGATAACTTCTATTTGTGTAAAATATTGAAAGGGAAACGAATGATAATTTTAAACTTGTGACTCAACTCGAAGCGACAATCTACGGAATAATTACCATATTTATTGATATAGAGACCGTGACGTTGAAATGACGTAACGTGACTTCACTTGACGCAACTTTAACTAGCCCTACCATCAAGCTTGTAACTTGCGGAATAACTACCTGTTTATTTTGTTCGTTTTAACCTTCTTATAAGTTACTTCGGTCTTATATGCTAGAATAGCCTTAACTTCTAAGATAAAAACTTGTCATAGTTTTTTCCTTGCTTGTTAAGTTTATTACAGCGAGGGAGAAAGAAAGGTATATTAAACCGTATAATTTAAGTGTCGTCAAATCCCATCTTCTGCTATTCAACTTTTATGTAATATAATTTATAAGACGTGCATAATGCACACTATCTCATCAGAGAGCCTGCGCATTGAAACCTATTTCTTTCCTCGAGATAAAACATGCCCTCTTCATTTTAACCACTTCGCTACAACACTGCCCGGCTTTTGTGAAGGACTTGCCTAGTATCGTTACTAGGTTGGTAAAGCTCTGTGGTCCTAATCTTAAGTTGAGTTGACTTTAATGGTACTTTAGTACTCTTTCCGATCGTATCGAAAGTCTTTCAAGGAACAAAAGTTACTTGAGTCGATTCCGACTTAGAAACATCTGTCTGTACTACATGTTTGTTTGAATTTTAAATTATTTATTAAAATTATCCAGTTGATTTTAGTTTATAGGAATATTGTTGCTTTATAACTATTCAATAGCGTTAAGGAACTAAAGTGGTCAACTCCAAAATATAAAATTTTACTTTTTCAATTTTTTTTCGCGTTAATTGAAGCAATACTTCATGCTTCTGAAACTTCAGGCTCAGTAGCGGGCTATGAAATTATGAAAAATAAGGCGGAAAAGTCTTGTGACTTAAGAAATTGCTTGATTAAGCTGACGAAAAATGTGAAATGTTATTTTTTGAAATTTCGGAGTTATCCGCTTTTGATCCTGAACCGCCTGGTTTGCACCCAGCTTATTGGTTAACGGACGGTGTACAACTTGGAAGAAAGATTTGTATTTATAGTGGTATTGGTCAGATATATGTGACTTATTCACTATTGACTAACATTATAACTTATTGACTATGGACTACATCTAACTTAGTGACTACTCTCCTTACTGTACTAACCACATCTTCTCTCTACTCTCTTATCTCTCTGTTCCTAATCTTAGAGCTAATATATATATATCTATGATATATTGCGAAGTAACTGATTGATGAAATTACCCTCCCCCCCATCTATTACAACTCACAAGTATTTTATATTTATTTTCGTGTGCTATTTAATGTTTTTACTAAAAGCTCATTTTTTTCTGTCTGGGCATGAATATGAGACTATAATTTATGAGACTATATATATATATATAGTTTGTATTTTCATGTAAAAGAAGAGGGGATGTCAAGGAAGTTGCATGACTGACAACATGGAAGATAGCAAGTATTCACAATAACCTTAGGTCATCAACTCAATCTAATAATCCGTTGACTATTAATTTTTTCTGTCTTTAATTTTCTGTAATATGAAATAAAATTATATCTAATTAATGTACAATCAGCAGTTCTATTGCTAATTGATTTTTCAATCTTCTTACATAAACTGGGTGACTTAGAGGAGGAAAACGAAAGAGGCTTATGGTGGTCTTGTATTGAAATGTGGTGAATATTCATATCGTTGTGTATTGTGTGATTCGAGATAAACCAATTAGCATTTTTGATTTTTCTTAGAATACTTCGTTCCCTTGGCGATCCAAAAATATACCTAAAGAATTGACGTTTTTAGATATGTTTGGAGTGTAACACTATTTTTCACGGTTTATTTCAGGGTCACAAATTCTTCGGTTTTGCCTTTTTATAAGTTTTTTTTAGTTAGTACTTTTGTGCGTTTTCACTCATAAATCACTACTTCATTCATTTCTGAAAAAGGTGTAAGGGTCATTCATTTCTTTAATCCTGATGTTTGTATATTGTGTGTATGAGCGTTTTTAGTTGAACTCCAAACTTCTGTTATGTTTGTCCTGATAGATCTTTGTATAGTAGTTTAGAAAATTACTAAACTACTATGCAATCACAGTACCGTTGAATAAGTTGTAAAGTCGAAATTTGTACAGAATGGGTTTCCTGTACTTAAGGAAGCGGAATCATGCCATTCTCGTAGTTTTGGCCTCAAAATGGAGTTCCAATAACTCAATTTCAAGCTAATGCTGACTTAGCTACTCATTCACTACGAAAAAAACACAATTCCGCTTCTCAAAGTACAGGAAACTAATTTTGGTGAAAATTCGACTTAACTTCTCTAGTGCTGTTGATATAACTATATTCGTGGCTCGACATGTTTACCGATGTCGACTCAAGCATATCTCCTCTGAATAGAGCTTGGTAAAATATTAAGGGTACTACGCCTTTGTACCACCCGCGCCAATTGGATCGATGCTGTTTATGGAATGAGATAGTATCATGGAGCGAAGCTAGCTGAAAGGCCTACTTGGTTCAATAGCTTATCATCCTCCTGGCTCCCTCACTAAAGCCACTCAAACCATCGCTTGCTCTTCCTCCTAAACATGAATTGAATAAACCATTGAATTTAAAGGATCAGTTCGCAGTGTCGGGCATACCTTTAATTCTAGGGCTTTAGTAACTCAAGAGCTTTTATGTTCTATTGAATACAATCTCATAATAAATATTTATTTCATGTTCTTGCTTTACTTTAAACAATTGCCAACAATCTCGATACACTCTTTTGCAATTATACCGGAGTTTGTCACTTCTAGTTGAGTCACAAGTTTTAACTCTTCATTCGTTTCACTTTTAATATTTTCTAAAAATACAAGTTATCATGAGCTTTAGTATAGAAAAGGGAATGTAATTATGGGAAAGGTGTTTACTTCGGTAGTAATTTCATCTAGAAATAAACGTTTCGACAAAGATATCATCTATACTTCGAAATGTTAGTTGAACATTTTATTTCTTAATGAACTGATTACCGAAATCTACGTATTAGTCGTAACAAAACAAAACAATATAGATATAGTTATTTCATGTCTATGTTTCACCAGCAATCTTCACAAAGCCGCGTGCGCTGGAGCGGTATAAGATAAGCGGTACATCGTAAGCTATATACGATATAGTCCAGGACCCATGGTCCATTTTTGCACTTGATTAGTATCAAGCTGAATCTTCGTGAATACCTTCGTTTCGATAAGACCAACAATTTCCTGTTTCGAAAATTCTCGATTGTGGTAGCTAACAGAGGTAGCAAGGATAAAATATGTCGATTTGATGATTCTCAAAAATGTATTACTAACTGGGTTTTTTTTTTTTTAAATCTCAATATAATTATCTAAATTATTTGAAAAAATACTTGTCCTACAAAATCTATGGTTTGATCAAAGAGTCTCTCCCCTCCTTCCAATATGTATCGATAACGAGGTCATCAAAAATGATTACTAACCAGCTGTTTTTTTTTTACTTCTTCTTTTTTGACTTCGTTATTGATACCTATTGGAAGGAGGGGACTCTTTGATCAAACCATACATTTTGTAGGACAAATATTTTTTCAAATAATTTAAATAATTATCTTGAGATTTAACAAAAAAAAAAAAAAAACCAGTTAGTAATAAATTTTTGAGAATTATCAAATCGACATATTTTATCCTTGCTACCTCTGTTAGCTACCACAATCGAGAATTTTCGCGCAGGAAATTGTTGGGTGTCTCATCGAAACGAAGCTATTCACTAAGATTCAGCTTGATACTAATTAAGTGAAAAAATGGACCATGGATCCTGGACTAATACGCGATACGAACATGAAACCTAAAGTAAGCGATAATAAAGGTTGATCACTCGACATTTTGCAAGTGATATATCTCTCGAAGTTGAACTTTCGGTTTTTTCAGCGATTTATATCGTCCGATATTTCGAGCTGTGAATATTACGGGAAGAAGAGAAGATGATTCGGTAATTACTTTCATTAATCTAGTGAAAACTCATGAGTGCATCTCCAACTATTCCATTGCAGCGTACAGAAAATAAAGTGTTTTCTTTTTCTTGTTGCAACCAGTTTTTTCTTTATGTTTTCTGAACCAATAAACCACTAGAACACCTACCAAACTTGAGTTCATTTTCGTAACTGAAGCAGTGAAAAGTGTGTACCCAGCAAATTTTTATCGCCCAAGTCTGAGCCTTCTTAGCAATAAATCGACGTAATATAGTTCCTTACTATAAATCGCTTATTCATTATAAATTCATCTTTATAAATGAATTCATTATCATCACATTCATTTCAATTTATTCATATATGAATTGAGGCTCAATTGAAGCCTTGAGGAAGCCAGCACAGCAGCGTGTCTGGCGAAAGGTTGGCGAGAAATTTAGCGACACGGTCACAACCAGAAGAAACTTCTGAAGTATTTAGTATACTTGTATAATTGTATACTTGTATATTATTGTTTTCGTGTATTTTATTTTTTTTATAACTATAACTTCATGAGTATGGGTAGTTCTACAGATTTTTTTTTTATGCCATAATTAAAAAGAAACCTTAACGACGTTGTGAGGTTTGATCTAGCCGAAAGGAGCCTTGAACAACTCATCGTAATAAATTGCTGCTTAAGACCCCAAAATGCTTCTTAACAAGGAGCTACAAAAAAAAAAAAAAAAAAAAAATGGAAATCAGAATGGTTAATGAGGAATGGAATAAAACCAGTCGAGTAATTTCACGGACAAAAAGGTTTGCCATGGAGTGAGTGAAACTGGACTTAATGATCCGCTACCTCATAAGCCCCCCCCCCTCCCCACAACTCCCCCTCTCTTCTTATTTATAAACTTCTTTCCTCGTCCCTTTATTTCTTCCACAATTCTTTCCCTTTTATAATTTCCTTCCGTCTTCTTCGCGAGTGGGATTGACTTCGTTACACCCCGGAGCTTTGGCTTAGCCCTAGTTATAATTGTGCAAGCCCAAATTGCTTTCTTATTTGAGGCCAGGAATCAGCCCAGGTCCGCGTCAACGAGGTCCCAACGAGGCTTGTCGACGAAATTAAAATGAAAATTTCATTGCGAGAAAGGGAGCTTTTATTAACGCAAGTTCTTCAAGGAGTCTAGTCTAGAAGGTCATAACAATTCGGTATTGTTAAGAGACAGAATAGTTATTAATGTGCTTTGAAGCCCTTAACTTGTTAGATGATTAATGTTGGCTGTTTGATACCTCGTTCCCAGTATGTAGATCGCTGAGTTCCTACGCTGTAAGCACTTGGATCGAATCCGGATGTGGCGGATAAATTATTTAATATTTCACCTGTAGGGGATGGACCCTTTGGGATCTGCACACCCTTCTGGGAATTAACTAATCTCTATCGAGTCTCTTTCCTTAATTAATTAATGTTCTTATCAATCCTTAAAAGAGGAAACAATTGAGGCTTGAGTGTGATCTCGGAAACCAGTCTTCATGGACGAGAAAATGCAATTAAGTATACAATCGTACAATCCTATGTCTATTTCGATCTCTTTTGGAAAAGTTTCCTACTAGTAGACCTGGAGAAATTTAAAAAAAGGATGTATATATATTAACATATTGTTACGGGCTACTGGGTGTAAAATAAATTAAACTATTACTAAATTAATGTTACTAATATTTATTAACAAATTAATAAGACTACAATGAAATTATTTAAAATAATTAAATTATTAAACTAATATAAATTTACAATAGCAATATTCTACAGATTATAATCTAGGCCTAACTGTTATCTAATTACTAAAATAATATACAAATAATACAAGATATTGCTAATACTAAATAACCTAACTATTTACCTAAATTTGTACAAATACAATAAAATTACACTACAGTTTATAACTACAAATGAACACTTACAGTTCGCTAATTAAAGTCCACCGACCGTGAGAATCTCCATATATGACAAACTGACACACAGTTTATTACACTCTTGTACTGTCACAGTTCACTGATAACCTGAATTGGCGAGACTCACTTATCACTTATCACAGGCTCACACTTATTACTCACACGGACTCTCATCGCTCACTGTCACCGACTGATACCAACTTTACTAATAACTTACTACAGACTTACTGCTCTAACTGACTTACTACTCACTGTAACAGCTGGTCTTTTATTTGGGCAAGGTTGGTCGGGGTGGGGACACCTAGAACATTCCAAGAAGTGTCTCGCCAGATCGAGATGGTTCTCGATCTTTCTAACCTCATAATCCCTTCAGCCGTCCTAATCCTTCCAAGCCTTTCTCTCTGACCGTAACAATATTTTATTTTCATTAGTGATTTTCTATTTCCATCCTGTAATACTCGTATTTAAGTATATATGGCAGATAATTTATTTAACCTGTTAATAGCCGGGGATGGATCTTGTGGGATCTACACACCTCCTTGGGATCACCCAACCTCCTTAATTAATGATTGGTAAATAGGGGAAGCATCGTCTTTCTATTTACCTATCGTAGCATCGTCCGATTAACCGTAAATTGACGTGAATAAACAACAACTAAGGCAGTGTCTATGACATATAAGTCTCATTCGAAATCCGTTATGACAGGCTATTTTTTCTTAAACCGGTGATGCGGCATGATACCATTGCTCGTAGATTTTGTGGATACCGCGACTGAATTTATTTCGTGTTGGAGGTTCCCTTTACACACCATTAGACCTTTATTTGTAAATCCTCATTTGGCCTGTATCGCCTGATCCAGTCGGGAACGAGAGATTATCTGTGATTTAGTGTACTTAAACCGGCCATTCTCTCCTATGTTGCCGTATACAATTCTCTGCTCTATTGGGCTTTTGGAAGATATATCTGACGGTAATAGTGGTGTCAGATAAATGGATTTTAAAAATACTGGTTTGGTAAAATATTTTGTTTTTGTTTGTTCATTTTACGTCACTTTATGCTACTATGGCTAATCGGACGGTGATACATTGAGAGTTCTGAATTTTCCCTATCCAGGTTTAATTAGTATAGGGATTTTTAACGACGCGTACCTGACATCGTACAGGCTTCGTAGGACGGTATTACCAAGGATTTTTTACTCTATTATAAAAAAAGGGCCATACGAACCCACGATCTTGGGCGTAGTAGTTTTTTATATCGGGGGATCCATCCATTCATTGAAGGAGCCAGGGATAAAAGTTTATTATTAATTAATATTTGAGTTACCTTGGTAATTATTTTTAAATATTTTTGTTTTGAAGAGAAAATATTTAAAAATAATGACCATAAAAATAACAATTAATAAAAATAAATCAAAAAGGGGATAGGTCCTTCAATGAATGGATGTTACTGGGGCTGGAGGCCATTTCGAGGCTCACTCAGCCTCAATAAAGTAGGACCTCTAACTGGAGGGCAGGTGGAGGCCAAGAAAATTCTCTTATATTGGGAGAACTGTTTATTGGTTAGCAAGCGTTTCGACCCACATTGCAGGTCTTCTTCAGGACTAATATAAGACCGGTGGTTGACACTAGACTGGATTTCAGAGAGAAAAAAATATAACTTGCAAAAATTAAACTGTAATTTGTATTCGTCCTTATATATAAGATTGCTGAACGTACAATTTTATATTGGTTTCTTTTTCTTATAAATGCCTAAACGGCTGATAATTTTATAATGTTGTATTATTGGACTCTGGCTAATATTAATTAAATATTTGGCTAGCCTCGGGTTGCGGTACATACTCAGAGGAATAAATTAATTAATCTGTTGCAAGAGGGCGGTTGGAAGGGTTGGGCTGGCGGTCAGGTGGTCGCTATTTCGGTGAAGGGGTATCAGTCCCTTTACCTCAACCTCCAATATTGCCCTTAGGGCTGTCCTTTATCTTATCTCACAGTCTGAATTTATAAAATTATTTTGACTAATTGGATTGTATACTGGATAATATAATCACTTGAAGTGAGATGGTAATTTGCGATTTAATATCTCAAATATATATAAAAAAGTTTAGTGATTTAATATTTTATTGACACATAAAATACTGTTACGGGCTACTGGGTGTAAAATGGACTAAACTATTACTTAATTCAAGAATCTAATATTTATTAACAAATTAGAAAGAATACAATGAGATTATTTAAAACAGTTAAATTATTAAACTAAGATCAATTTACAATAACAATATTCTACTAAATGTTATCTAATTTCTAAGATAATATACAAACAATATAAGATATTTCTAATACTAAATAACTAAACTATTTATATATAAATTTGTACAAATACAATAATATTACACTATAGTTTACAATAACCAATTAACACTTACAGTTCGCTAACTAAAGTCCACCGACCGTAAGACTCTTCAAATATGACAAACTGCCACACAGTTTATTACACTTATTACACGGTCACTAATTGTCACTGTTGCTCACTAAGCACTTATTACAGACTGATACTAATACTAACTCACACACACTGCCACTAGTTAGCGACTGCTACTCACTGGCTTATTACAGACTCGTCTTATTACTACTCGCGGCCCGAACAGCTGTCCTTTTTATATAGGCAAGGCCGGTCGGGGTGGGGATTTCTCGGAAGAAGACCACCTAGTCCCATCGAGCCCGATCCAGAAGCTTCTACGCCATTCTATAATCCCTTCCGCTTAATCCCATTGTTTGCCTAATCTTCTCAGCCGGTTCTCGTCCCCGCTCTGACCGTAACACTGCCCCCTCCTTAAAAGTGCTCTGCCCCAGAGCATAGTCCGGAGAAATCGGGCGGTTATGAGCTTCCCTCGATGGAGACGTATTTCCTTTCCAGGGGTTGAACGTGCACACCAATATGGCGACTCCAGAGTTGGCGAATGTCTGTTCAAGCATGTTCCTAACAACCTTCCACTCCAGGCCGTCATATCCACAGCCCAACTTAGGGATCGCGAGCTTGGTGACACGCAGTCTCAGAAGCTTACTCCGCAAGTCGTCAAGGCTTCGCCGCAGTGCGTCATATGTGGGCTTCTGATCAGTAGCACACTTGGTAACTAAGTAGAACAGGTGTCGTCCTTCGTGCGTATGGTGGAGTGTTTTCCCGACGCTTGGTCCTTGGCGTTCCAGTTCCTCAGTTCCAGCAAACTTCTTCCTGAAGACCGTTGCAATGCCTCGGGAAGTCTTCAGATCTTCGGCGACACAATGGGCCAGAGAATAGTCCGCGGGTAACGAGAAGATATCTCTGTATACTGTCTGAGTTATTCCACGGGAACCTTGTACCTTAGGTTGTGCAACTGATACCTTACTGGTCTCCACGTTGTTGAGATACCTGACTTGCTGGTCTTTTGTCGGGCCATGGTCTCCTTTGTATGGGGCCAGTCTATTAAAATGGACTACCCTGGGTTTTCCTTTTGGCTGCTTCCTGATCCTATAGATGACGTCGTTTATCCTATTGATGATCTCAAACGGGCCATCCCAGGAGTTCTGAAGTTTAGGTGAGTAGCCTCGCCTTCTTCGAGGATCATGTAGCCAGACCAAATCTCCAGGTTGGAATCCACCTTTCTCTGCCCTGATGTCGTAACGCTCCTTCATTCTGTCACTGGCTCCCTGGATGTTTGCACGAACCTTCTCGTGGATATTATCCATCCGCTTCCGTAGATTCGTGACGTATTCCTCTCCGTTAACTTCCTCGCCTGGCTTGAACCCGAATTTCAGATCACAAGGCAAACGAAGTTCTCGGCCGAACACCACATTTGCGGGGGTCTGCCCCGTTGCTTCATGGACTGAACTCCGGTAGGCTAACAAGAACAAGTGAAGATACAGGTCCCAGTCTCGCTGATGGTCGGAAACCACTTTAGACAAATATCGACCCATTGTCCTGTTCATGCGCTCCACCATGCCATCCGATTGAGGGTGAAGAGGTGTCGTCCTGGTTTTCCGTATTCCCAGTGCTTCGCACATCCCGGAGAATACTGCAGACTCAAAGTTTCTTCCCTGGTCAGCGTGAAGTTCCATGGGTACTCCAAACCGGCTGACGAGGTGCTTCACAAGTACGTCTGCAACCGTGACTGCCTCTTGATTCGGAAGGGCATACGCTTCCACCCACTTAGAAACATAGTCCATGGCCACGAGAATATATCGGTTGCCTTCGTCCGTCACAGGGAAAGGGCCAGCGATGTCAGTCGCTATCCTCTCGAACGGTGCTCCCACGTTGTACTTCTTCATAGGGGCCCTCTTTCTTCTTGTTGGCCCGTTAGAAGCCGCACAAGCCGCACAACGCCTGCACCAGTCCAACACATCGTCCTTAAGGTTTGCCCAGTAAAAGCGTTCACGAACTTTTTCCAATGTCCGGTGAACTCCAAGATGGCCGCCAGTTACACCGTCATGTAGTTCCCTAAGCACTTCGGGCACTTTATTCCTTGGAACGATGAGCTGTAGCCTACGCTGATCTCCTTCCGCGTTCTCCAATGCCCGTTTCAGCAGCCCGTTGTCCACTACAATGGAGTTCCATTGGGCCCAGTACGTTTTTACATTCTTCGACATTGGAGCAACATCCTGCCAGGCCGGTCTTCCTCCCCCCGATATTTTCCATTCCTTTATTTGTTTTAAGTCCGGGTCCTCGTCCTGTTCCTTTGACACCTCTGCATCTTGCCAACTGTCAATGACAACTGTAGTCCTCAATACCGCTGCCTGCTTCTCTTCTTGTCGAGAACAATGCTTGCAGCCTTCTTCACAAGGTCTTCTTGACAGTGCATCCGCATTCCTGTGGCTCGTTCCAGAACGATGAGCAGATTCAAAGTCATACTCTTGAAGGCGCTCGATCCACCTCGCCACTTGTCCCTCTGGTGACTTGAATCGCAGCAGCCACATTAGAGCCGCATGGTCCGTTCTCAGGAGGAACCTTCGTCCGTATAGGTATTTATGAAAATGCTCTATTGACTTTACTACTGCCAGAAGCTCTTTCCTTGTGACACAGTAGTTGCGTTCCGGAGCTGAGAGTGCTTTGCTGAAATATCCAATGACCCTTTTTTCTCCATCTTGGATCTGAGAGAGGACGCTTCCAATAGCGATGTTGCTGGCATCTGTGTCTAGAATGAACTTGCCCTCAGGACGTGGATAGCTCAGAATAGGAGCACTACTCAATTTGCTCTTCAGCTCCTCGAAGGATGCTTGACACTCGTGATCCCAATGGAAAGTCCTTTTGTAAGCCTGGTAAGCGGTTTTGCGATGTTAGCAAATCCTTTCACGTACCTCCGGTAATAGGTGCAGAGCCCGAGAAAACTTCTCACCTGGTGCTTATCTCGAGGTACCGGCCAGTCGGTGATCGCTGCTACCTTCTGTGGGTCGACAGCAACTCCGTTGTCTGACACAATATGCCCCAGGTAGTTGACTTGCCTTCGGAAGAAATTACACTTCTTCGGGTTCAACTTTAGGTTCGCTGCACGCAGTCGTTCGAAGACCTTCTCCAGATTCTTCAGATGGTGAGCGAAGGACTTTCCCAGCACAATGATGTCGTCTAGGTACACCAGGCATACTTCCCAAGAGAGACCTCTTAACACGTTTTCCATCAGCCTCTCGAATGTGGCAGGAGCATTGCAAAGCCCGAATGGCATTACTGTAAACTGCCAGAGCCCAGTGCCAATTGAAAACGCCGTCTTCTCTTTATCCTCAGGTGCCAATCCAACCTGCCAATATCCACTGCGGAGATCCAAAGTAGAGAAGAGTTTACACCCCTCTAGGGTGTCCAGCGTATCGTCAATCCTGGGAAGCGGATAGCTGTCCTTCTTGGTGACATTGTTCAGAAGACGGTAGTCTACGCAGAACCTCGTTGTGCCGTCTTTCTTCTTCACCAATACAACAGGAGACATCCAGGGGCTACTCGAAGGCTCAATGACACTGTCAGCCGCCATCTCCTTTATAATCTCCTCGGCGTCCTCCCGTTTGGCTAACGGCAGCCTCCGCGGAACCGGTCGGATGGGCTTCGCATCCCCGGTGTCAATCCTGTGCTGGACGATATCCGTTCTGCCCCGTGGTCCTGGTCCGATCTCGAAGACGTCATGCCATCGGATAATCATGTTCTTCACTTCCTCTCTCTGTTCAGGTGAAAGGTCGCGGCATGACTCGTTAACAAATCCTTTTAGTTCTTCTGGCAGTTCTCGGAGCTCGGTGGGACGACGTTGCAGCTGACGAACCACTGAGGAAGTGGTTGTACACTCCCCGACCGGTGTTCCTTTCTTCAGCGTTACCGGGAAGCTGTTCAGGTTCATAAGCCGGATTGGAGTGGTCCGTCCAACCTTGATGAGAGACCTAGCAACCAGTACGCCGCGTCCGATCTCTTGTTCTTCGTGCGTTCCGGGTTCCAGTAGTACACATTGACCCTCTGGTAGATGCCCTTCGACCGTCCCATACGTCAGGATTTGGCTCCGTGCTGGTAAAGTGGTGTCTTCTGGTAGCAGCACTCGTGCGCTGAAGTCCTTCTCCTGCCGAAGTATGACTTCCTCGTCTCCCAGCGTCATCACACCTCTCGACATATCCAGCTTGATCCCGTATGTGATCATAAATTCAATGCCCAGTATGACATCCTCATCTATATCTGCCACGAGAGCGCGGTGCTTCAGATGTTGGCCCCCGATGAGGAAGGTGGCATCTGTCTCCCCATAGACCTTGGCTGGCTGTCCCGTGGCAGTCCGTAATGCCCAAGTGGTCGGTATGATCTTCTCAGCTGAAAGTGTCTTCGGGTTCAAGATTGTCATGCTCGCGCCGGTATCCACTAGAAGACTTTGAAGCTGACCGTTCACCATCCCATCAACGTAGAAGCTGTTCGTTCCGCTTCCTATTGACGCAACTCTGATGGCCTTCCTGGGGGCTTTGACGTTACGGGTTGGACACTTGCTTCTAGGGTGTCCAAGCTGTCCGCAGCCCCAACAGCGTATCTCCTTCTTATGGGTCCTGAGAGCATCCAACACTTTCGTCACTATGTCTTCGATGCTAGGGACCACATTAGGCTCCGCTTCTGCTGCTCGAACTCGCGCATGGCCCCGTACAGACTGTCTGACAGCTTCAAACTCCATAGCCTGAGATAATGCGTCTCCCAACGTTTTCGGCCGGGCGAGCTTCACTGCTTGTTGTGTCTCTGGGTCCCGAAGTCCATCCAGGAATTTATCGACAGCCAGACTCTCATAGACATAGTCGGTGACCGATGGGTAGGCGTTCCTCACCAGCCAGGCAATATCGGCTTCAAATTCCTGCAGTGTCTCGTTGTCCTTCTGGACCCTGTTTCTTAGCTGTGAGCGATATAGCTGGTCCATGTGGCGGTGGCCGAAACGCATTTCCAGTCTTCTAATCAGTTTCCCGTAGTTGGACCGCTCCGACATGGGCATTCCCTGCAGCACTCTCAAGGCGTCTCCACGCAAGGCCAGGCACAACGCTGAAGCTTGGGTCTCCTGTGACCACCCGTGGATCGAAGCCGCTGTCTCGAAGAGAGTCATGTAGTCCTCCCACGGCGTCTTTCCGTCGAATACTGGAATGGTGTTGTGAGCTGGTGGCGTCCCATTATTGGCGGGCAGAATAGTTTTATGAAGACTGGCCTCGGGGGAACGGTCGGTGTCGTTCGTCGGTGGGTTGCTCATACGTCCCTCTAGAGCCTCTACTCTTTGCCTAAGTTTGCTTTCAATTGAATTCAATTTTTCTCCTAACCTAGATTCTACATTGCCTAGTTCATTTTTAACACTGCTTAATTCATTACCTAGTTCATTTTTAACACTGCTTAATTCATTACCTAGTTCATTTTTAACACTGCTTAATTCATTACCTAGCTTATTTTCTACATTGCCTAATTCACTTTTAACACTGCTTAATTCATTACCTAGCTTATTTTCTACATTGCCTAATTCATTTTTAAAAGTTGCAGACAACTTGCTTAAATCAGTTTCAAACAGAACGTCCTCTGGATTTTCCCCTAACTCTACAAAAAATTGACGCAAGCGAAGTTGCAGTACACTTTTATTTCCGGAAGAATCCAGATCACGTTCTTCTAATTCCCGTTTTAAATCCGCAACTTTTAAATCCATCAATTTAAGACTTTGAGAAGCCATTTTTCAAACAGTAGCCCAATTATTACAAAATGCTAGACAAAATAACAATTACACAAGATCCCACTTCTGACACCAATTTCAAAACAACATTTTTATCCCACTTCTGACACCAATTTGTTACGGGCTACTGGGTGTAAAATGGACTAAACTATTACTTAATTCAAGAATCTAATATTTATTAACAAATTAGAAAGAATACAATGAGATTATTTAAAACAGTTAAATTATTAAACTAAGATCAATTTACAATAACAATATTCTACTAAATGTTATCTAATTTCTAAGATAATATACAAACAATATAAGATATTTCTAATACTAAATAACTAAACTATTTATATATAAATTTGTACAAATACAATAATATTACACTATAGTTTACAATAACCAATTAACACTTACAGTTCGCTAACTAAAGTCCACCGACCGTAAGACTCTTCAAATATGACAAACTGCCACACAGTTTATTACACTTATTACACGGTCACTAATTGTCACTGTTGCTCACTAAGCACTTATTACAGACTGATACTAATACTAACTCACACACACTGCCACTAGTTAGCGACTGCTACTCACTGGCTTATTACAGACTCGTCTTATTACTACTCGCGGCCCGAACAGCTGTCCTTTTTATATAGGCAAGGCCGGTCGCGGTGGGGATTTCTCGGAAGAAGACCACCTAGTCCCATCGAGCCCGATCCAGAAGCTTCTACGCCATTCTATAATCCCTTCCGCTTAATCCCATTGTTTGCCTAATCTTCTCAGCCGGTTCTCGTCCCCGCGAGTAGTAATAAGACGAGTCTGTAATAAGCCAGTGAGTAGCAGTCGCTAACTAGTGGCAGTGTGTGTGAGTTAGTATTAGTATCAGTCTGTAATAAGTGCTTAGTGAGCAACAGTGACAATTAGTGACCGTGTAATAAGTGTAATAAACTGTGTGGCAGTTTGTCATATTTGAAGAGTCTTACGGTCGGTGGACTTTAGTTAGCGAACTGTAAGTGTTAATTGGTTATTGTAAACTATAGTGTAATATTATTGTATTTGTACAAATTTATATATAAATAGTTTAGTTATTTAGTATTAGAAATATCTTATATTGTTTGTATATTATCTTAGAAATTAGATAACATTTAGTAGAATATTGTTATTGTAAATTGATCTTAGTTTAATAATTTAACTGTTTTAAATAATCTCATTGTATTCTTTCTAATTTGTTAATAAATATTAGATTCTTGAATTAAGTAATAGTTTAGTCCATTTTACACCCAGTAGCCCGTAACAAATTGGTGTCAGAAGTGGGGTAAAAATGTTGTTTTGAAATTAAATCACTAAAGAACATACTAAAAATAAAATTCAGCCGTATTACTTCAAACTGTGCTAAATATTATAATAGTCGGACAGTACTTAGTATCCGGACTGTGCAGTAGTAGTGAGGTAACGGATACGCTTACACGTAGTTAAGTATTGTAATAGATTTTAATAGAAAAATCTTTATATAAGTTCGACAGGTTGTCGCTTCGAGTCAAGTTACAACACGTATTAACTGTTTAATGGTTTCATTTTTAATATTTTCCAAAAAATACAAGTTTTCATGAGCTTAAGTATGGAAATGAGAATGTACTTATGGGTAATGAGTAGACTTCGGTAATCATTTCATTAAGAAAAAAAGTTTCAACTAGCATTTCGAAATATAGATTATATATTATATTTTTATTAATTGTTATTTTTATGGTAATTATTTTTAAATATTTTTGTTTTGAAGAGAAAAGATTTAAATATAATTACCATAAAAATAACAATTAATAAAAATAAATCAAAAAGGGGATCCTTCAATGAATGGATGGTACGGGGTCTGGAGGCCATTTCGGGGCTCACCCAGCCTC
Source organism: Troilus luridus (assembly GCA_964056705.1). Classification (NCBI taxonomy): domain Eukaryota; kingdom Metazoa; phylum Arthropoda; class Insecta; order Hemiptera; family Pentatomidae; genus Troilus; species Troilus luridus. The sequence continues at coordinate 42,580,238 of OZ057417.1, read as the reverse complement.
AATAAAGTGGGACCTCTAAACTGGGGGAAATATCAAACGGAGGAGCGTGGTCTAGGGAAACCATTTTCCTGCAGGTTGTCTTAGGAATAGTACAATTTCTACCATCTACCAAGACACTTCATGGGTTGCATTTTTATTTAGAGTGCCAAATATATAAAAAACTAAATGTTTCATCTCAGATAAGACAATACTTATGAAAATATATAAACATCTTTAAATTACAAAATATATATTAAAATATTTTACTGGGGGCGACCTGTGGTCTAGTGGTATGATTACCAAAAATGCGGAATGATTACCACAATCTCTCTGTTATATAAACAGTTTTAATGATTTTATTTGCGTTGCCTAGCAACCGGTAGTGGAACAACTTATTGTTTAGTCTTTTGTTGTACTCGATCAGTTAAATTATAAATATTTATAAATTGGCATTTCACGGAGCTACAGCTCCTGAATTCTTTAAGCCTTTACACAACATATAGCTATGCTTTCCAAGTTGAATTTAAATGGAAAAAATGGAATATATCGTATTGTAAAATAAAATTAGCTAGATCTTGTTCCAATATTTCGATTTTAGGACTGTTATTTCAATAAAGACATTGTATTGGAATAAGGTAAAGACATTTTTCTTAACTTAACATTATTTTTTTCTGTTTATATAAAAAAAAGGGCTTTGTGCTCAGTACGTAACAGTACGTAAAGACTGTACTGTTTCTAGAACAACAGTTGTGAAGGAAGGTGGTTTGCCCGAGATCACGCTAAAATGCTAGGCCACCCCCGATTAAGGGTACCCACCTTATATATTTTTTAACCATGTAACAAACCAAAAATAAAGAAATAGATTTCATTATTTTATTAAATCCGAAATACTCAATCAAAACAATACTAATTTGTTGTAATATATTAATAGGCTCACCCAGGAGGCACGAAATAAGTACTAAGTTGTTTAATTTCCAGTATGGGGCTCCATCAAACCATCAAATTCCTCTCGTATTCAATCCTTGCAATCCAAAATCCTTCGCAAAATCCTAAACGCTCCTTATTTTTTCACAAATAAAACCATCCATAAAGACCTTAACGTTCCATACGTTAACGATTTAGCCCATTCCAGATACCTATCATTCCATAATAAACTCCAGCCCCATCCAAACCCACTAGTTTCCATCCTTGCATCCAATTCCATCCCGGACAATCCTCCTAGGCGTCTGAAGAGAAGATGGCTTCGGGACCTTATCTTATTGAAATGTTATTAGAGTGCTGCCAGTGGGTAGTGCCTCTACATGTCCTTTCATGTATCTAGTTAGTCATATAGCCCTTGTACTAGATGTATATATTACAGTTGTACAATTCAATAAAAGAATTAAAAAAAAAAATTCCAGTATAATGCAGGGGTACCACTACTAAAACGTTACATCACAAGGGAAGATCCGACACTGTAGACGGGAGAATCTTCATAAAGAGTATGTTGTGTATGGAGGAATTCAAGGGAAGAATGAAAATGATAAAATACAGGAAGAAGCAGCACAGTGAAAGGATGGAAGAATATTGAAAGGAACAGAAGAGGAAACAGCGGGATGAGAAGAATTGAAATTGGCAAGTGGTCCCTAAAAGGCCACATCAAAACGAAGAAAAAGATAACTCGTAACATAAGATGTTGTAATCTCACAGAAGATACCTTTACCTAATTTTTAAAAATATTAAATCATTTATTTAGGAGTATCCTACAAATTATTCTTCTAAAAATATTTAATGGAAGATCAGAAAAAAATATCACTTTATTCATTTCAAGAAAAAAATGTCATTCTGTTGTTTCCTATATCAAAATATTTCTGATTTCCTTCTTGCTCCCTAAAGGGTATTCCATTTACCGAAATGGAATGTAAGGGATATGCGGTGATTAAATGAAAAATATGAAAAGGGTTAAAAAAAAAACCTTTGTGGGCGAAAAAATGCAATTAAGTATACAATCCTTGGTTCATTTCATTGTCTTGTGGAAGATCCCCGTACGAATAAAGCTCAGGGAAAATTTAAAAAAAATAAAGCTATGCCATAATATAATTTCAATTTTGATTTGCTATTTAGATCTGTTGAACGGCATTCATATTTTAGTTAAATGTATGTATGTACATATGTATATGACCGATAATTTATTTAATCTGTTGACAGACGGGGATGGATCTTGTGGGATCCGAGGACCCTCCTGGGGTTAACTCAGTCTCTATAAATGGACACCCCTTAATGGGGGAAATTCTGGCGGTTGATCGTGATACCGGACAAATCACCTCCATGCACAAACATCGTCCGAGACACAGCACAGTCTCAACCACGTACTGATTCCAAGACTTCATAGGTTTTAGTGTTACAGTTTAAAGATTTTTTTTTTGGAAAATATAATTTAACAAAGTGGTAAAGAAGCGGAGTGGCTCAGTGGTAGAGCACTGATTTGCCATGCCGGAAATCCTGGTTCAAATCCCGCTGCAGGGCATGACTTTTATTTAGTCTGTTTGCAGCGGGAGATGGATCATATAGGACCTAGGACCCTCCTGGAGCCCACCCAGCCTCTATAAAAAATATTATAAAATTAGGGTACCCAAAATAAGGTGGGGGGGGGGATCTGCCGGTTAAGCGTGACCTATGACAAGTCCCCTCCTTGCAGAACCATTGTCCATGAAACAGTACAGTCTCTACCATGTACTGAACCCCTGACCCGTTCACGGTTTGTACTGGTACAGGTTTTTCAGGTAAATAAAAACTTTTTTATATAATACAAAAAAAAAACCTTACGATTATTATCAAGATCATAAAGATACTTGATAATTGATCTTTTTCTCTTTTACTTTTTTTAATTTTCTTTCTTGTACTTCAATATACTTTTTGTTCTGTACTCCTATACATTCTTTTTTTCCTCATTTCTTTTATTTTTAATATCAGTTGGACATTTTTGGATGTTGAATACATGTATTTTACATTTTTTTAAAATTATAATTACCTGTTTTAATTTAACCTGTTCCAGTCATTGTCCTTTGACATTCCTTATGCAATACTAAGTTTTTTAACCACCCAATCAGTTAACCCTTAGTGTTGGTGTGAAGACACCCCTGGTTGGTTAGTTTTCTGGACTATGAGAGTGGGATGTGCCCATTTATTTACATTTTTTATTTTTTATTATTTATTACTATGTTAATGTTCTGATCCTTTACTCTGTCCTGTGCCAAGGTCCTCCAAGCTCTGGATCCAACAATGCTACCTGCATCCTTCTCGACCTCGTCTGCCCATCTTAATCGTGGCCGTCCACGTTTCCTTTTTCCGTCAACGTACCCAAATAGCAGTCTCTAATGAGTAGCGTTGTCCTCCATTCTGGCCACATGTCCATCCCATCTAAGCCTAGCTATTCTAATATACTGTACCACGTCTAGCTCCTGATACATCCGATATATCTCTGCATTCTGCCTGAGTCTAAATTGATCGCCAACTCTTACCGCTCCATATATCCTTCTTAATATATGATAATTAATGTAAAATCATTAATATAATTCAAAATATTTGGAGCTTTACGTAGCTAAAATTAGTTTAAATTTTAGGTATTTTATTAAATGAAATATCTATTATAAATATCTATTTCCCAAGAACATTTACTGAATCCTGTAAATAGTCAAAGTTATAAGTTGAATTTTTAAAATATTTAAATATCTACACTTCAAGAACATTTACTACATCTATTGTATAGCCACGGTAAAATTTAAATTATTAAAAACTTGATAATAAAAAATACTTTCTACCACGGGCTAAAAACTTTTTAAGGACTGTTGTGGTACAGGTTTTCTCTATTTGCGGTTCAAATAAAATCATTAATCAATCAACACTGGCTCTACAACCCAGTACGGGTCTTGGCCGCATCAAGGCGCCGCCTCCACCCTTCTCTGTCCTGTGCCAAGGTCCTCCAAGCTCTGGATCCAACAATGCTACCTGCATCCTTCTCGACCTCGTCTGCCCATCTTAATCGTGGCCGTCCACGTTTCCTTTTTCCGTCAACGTACCCAAATAGCAGTCTCTTAAGAGTAGCGTTGTCCTCCATTCTGGCCACATGTCCAGCCCATCTAAGCCTAGCTATTCTTATATACTGAACCAGGTCTAGCTCCTGATACATCCGATATATCTCTGCATTCTGCCTGAGTCTAAATCGATCGCCAACTCTAACTACTCTATATATCCTTCTTAATATTATTCTTTCGAAGAGCAGTAAACTATAGGCAGTTGCCCTGGACAGAGGCTTTATTTAATACGCAATAATTCGTTCACTTAATGAAAACCTATTTCCAGTCGGTTTTTTTGGCATATAACTTTATTTAGCGGATACGTTTCGACTAATTTGTCATTTACAATCCATCAAGAACTTCCTTCATCTCAGAAGAGTTACACGTCATCTTTTTTCTCTTTTTTTTAAAATTCATGTCATTAGCTAAAAACTTTTCTTGGAGGTCCATTGTCCTCCATGGTCCTTTTGTTAATCTTAACCTGAATTAACAAAAGGACCATGGAGGACAATGGACCTCCAAGAAAAGTTTTTAGCTAATGACATGAATTTAAAAAAAAAGAGAAAAAAGATGACGTGTAACTCTTCTGAGATGAAGGAAGTTCTTGATGGATTGTAAATGACAAATTAGTCGAAACGTATCCGCTAAATAAAGTTATATGCCAAAAAAACCGACTGGAAATAGGTTTTCATTAAGTGAACGAATTATTAGATAATGCAATCCAGTTTACATCCTTTCAAAATAATACGCAATATGTTTAGCATATTATAGCTAAATTACATAAATCAATTATATAATTGTGTTAAGCTGCTCATTTGTTGTTGAAAATATTTTAGGGGTGAAGAGTGAGATGAATAAATTTTCCTCTTCTGAATATTAAGTGTTATAATATATTTAGCTTCACTCATCTCCTCCGTAAATAATTTTCTCTCTCGACCCCATTGTGCTTTTTTTATATAATTTTTTTTATCTTGCTGTAGGAGTATTTTAACAACCTTAAAATAAAGAAAAAAATCATAATTCAAACGGTATCCCCAGCTTTGTAATTGTTTTAATGCAGTTCAAGTTATGAGTTTCTTTTAAGTGACCTTTATTGCAATGCGAGATTCAGAAAGTAGTTAATGTAAATGTAAAAAATAAATCCCAGTTTAAATAACTAAAATAAAAGATCAAGCATCGCACGTTTTTTTTCAAACGATAAAATGGTTTTTATTTAATGTATCTGTTTATTAATTTAAATAAATAAATTGTTTTATTGGCAGTATATTCTATGTTCAATTGAATCCCACAATTTGATTCACAGTGAATTTGAAGTGACCGAACATCGATTTAAAATACACAGTTACATGCCCATACTAATTACACATAGCTACATAGCTAATACAAATAACGTTACAAATAATAATAAACGATAAGCTAGTATGCTTATTGTGCCATAAGGTATGTTATTTTACACAATAATGTTGCTTATAAAAAGCAAATAAACGGAGATAGAACTTTTATTTGCCAGCTTAGGCTACACCTACATTGGATCCGGTGTGATACGATGAGACGTCGCCAGCAAACCAAATGACTGAAATATATCGAGAGTTATAACATTCTTTAAATTTATAAAATTAAGATTATTTATTAATTATTTTGAATACATTTATATTTTACTATAATGTATAGTAAAATATGTATAATGTATACACCCCAGCATCGTATGTGATAGAATCACGTCGCACCGAATCGGACCCAATGTAGGTGTAGCCTTAGGAAGGCTCTGCTCTAAAAGGGTTGAGACATTCCTCACTTTACCAATAAATAACTTATTACTTAAACAGCAATGAATTTTATATTGAACTGTTTTGTATTTTTCTTCTTCTGGTTATTACAGTATATTGAGCTCTCAAGTACTGTACTAAAAATCTCATGTTCGAATCAGGCCAGGGTTGAGTCTAATCTTCGTCAAATCGCTTACCTGCATTATTGTTAGCTTAGAAACAGTACAGTCTCTACCTAACCATGTACTAAACTCAATAACCTTTTGTGTTGTAGTTTTGCAGTTTTTATTGTGAGAGCATAGGATGGTAGTGATAAAATTATTATTGTTACGTGACCTGTGATCTAGTGTTAGCATAAAAATCAATTAACCCCAAGTTCGCTGGGTGACCTTAGGATTTGTTATATGGAGTAAAAAAATCCTTAATTATACCGTCCTTCGGAAGGGACGTTAAACGGATCTGTACGATGTCAGGTAATCTTTAAAAATCCCTATCCTAATTAAACTTGGATATGCAAAATTTAGAACTCCCTCTGTCCCTCGTCCGATTTGCCATAACACCATAAAAGTGACGTTAAATAAAAAAAAACTATCTACGACTACATCCCGTGAAAGGTCTTTGGTTCAGCACATGATAGAAGTGTATTGTAACTCGATCCCGATACCACCAATGCCTGCTTATAAACTTCTGTCCACTCTATTCAAAATCAAATCCGCTAGATCATTCTTATAAACATCTTAGGAATTCCGTTCGTTCGTTACTAAGCCCAGCTATTTTGCAATCCCATCTTAATCGTGACATTGTTAGTTGAATAATAATTACCCGATGCATGCTTCGCGATTCTGCGTTATGTGATCCCATATATTCTCCAGTGGTCTCATCCATTTTTGGACCGAATTTTCTACGTAACACCTTTTTTTCAAATACCTGAAGACGTTGTTCATCCTTCAGAGTTAGCGGATGATTGATTTATAAATTCTGATTTTTAGATTTTGGGACAAAAGACGCGAACTTAGTAATGTCAAGTAATAATTATTACTTTCGCTAAAATATGTATGCATCACACTATACTCAATAAAGAATGCTCACTTTATAGAGGTTGGGTGAGCCCCAGGAAGACTAGACCTCACAAGGTCATCTGCCATACCCGGATTCGAACCCTGGATCTTTAGCACAGCAGTTCAACGTTATGTACACTGAGCTACATATATCAATAATAAGATAAATAATAGTGAGATATTACCGAGCTGGATATTGCAGAGGTGCGCAAGTATACCAATTAGTATCGGTAAATATTTGAGGAGGCTGGAATGGTGCCTACTGTGGAATGGTCTGGGAAGGAAGATGTCGATCAAGAGATCGTTTAGGGTCCGAGCCACGTCCGATGGCCATGTTTAAATAGTTTGTTTGCTCTCGGTGGTTGCTTAGCTGGTCACTTCCATGGCGGTTGTAGCCCATCTAGTTCCGATCTCTATTCCCTCCAGGCGCCGATCCCTTCCGTGCCAAGGGATACAGGTCTCATTTCGTGAAAGGGCGGGCTCTAATAAGTAATGATTGTAGTTTCAACATTCCAAAACTTAAGAAAATAAGAGGAGTTGTTAATTTCAAACCAATTAGTTTATGTATTTGTATTTTAAAAGAAAAGATATGTCCAGGACCGGGACTTTTCAAATAAAAATATTTAAAAATTAGTAACAAATAAAATACAATAAATTATAACAATTAGTTTATATTTTACTAGCGACCCGCCCCGGCTTAACACGTGTAGTGGAGCATATTATCCCTACATGTTTTGTCTGTCGTTTGCCGTAGGATCAGTTTGATGCGTTGAATATGTGGGTTAGATTTAAATTTAATATAATGTATAATGTATTATATTATTTAGATGCTATACAAAAATTAAAAAAATGTTTTTTTATATACGAATTTTTTTTTCACGCGCATTAATTTGTTGCGTTAACCCCCAAGATACTCACTTTAATTATATGGTGTAAAATATTATAACAATGTGCATGGAATGCTTAAGGTAACTAAACTATTTAAGTTGATAAGGATTTATATTGTATCTGATTAATTGTATCTAGGTAAGCTAAGTAGCTTTCCAATTACCGAATTGTATGTAACCAATTTGTTTAAAGATTAAAAGAAACTATAGAGCGATTTTTATAATTTTTGATTATTTAATTAAAACAACAATAAACCCTTGATATAAATCAAATCGTGTTAATTACGGTTCATCATAAAATTAAAATCTCGTTACGAATTTATGGGTTACAATATAATGAAAAGAATATGGCCTTTCAAACGTGCCTGGCATATTAATAATCTATTTGCATTAAAAGGGCTTTTTATTTTTGTTGGTATAAAACTAATCTAGCTGCGATGGAGAATGATGATAGGTCTGCTAAATTGCCTTGCTAAGTTGTCTTTGAAAAACAGGGCAATTGTTTTTGCGTGACAAACAGTAAAAGATTAAATATCCATTAAACGCCATGAAACTGGCGGGGAAAAATGGACTTCGCGAACTGTGTGGGCCTCAGAGTTTTTTATTTGTATTTTTTCTTTTGACATTCTGTCTAATACCAGTCACGTTAAAAATTTTTATGTTTTTCCCGTTAGTGTATATTTTTTTTTTTTTTTTTCGACCTTGATAATTTTCTAAACTTTTCAATTCCATACGAGTTTTCATTTCAGAATGAGTTAAAAAAAATTTCCCTACGTCATGTATAGCCAGTGAGATTTTTTTTATTCGACTACAAAATAAGATTTATAGATGTTGAGTAATTTTTAAATAAAATGTATACGTATTTTATGATATGTTATTTTAATTATGACTAGTTCTATCATGTATTGTGTTATTTTTAGAGCTCAGTACGCATTATATGAGACGTTTAGGATCATGTGCGGATAACTCAAAATTTCAAAAATTGACTTTTTCGTATTTTTCGATGGTTTAGTCAAGCAGTTTTTTTAAAACTACACTTTGCCATAACATTTCTCAACGTTTAGTCCGGTTCTGAACCTGAAGGTTATATAGGATAAAACATTGCTTGACTAAACTAGCTAAAACGTGAAAAATTCAAATTCAAATCCCGCTGCAGGCAGTTACTTTTATTTAGTCTGTTTGCGGTGGGAGATAGAACATATGGGATCTAGGACCCTCCTGGGGCTCACCCAGCCTCTATAAAATATAAATATAGGGTACCCAAAATAAGGGGGGGAAACCTGGCGGTTGAGAGTGACCTAGGACAAGTCACCTCCTTGCAGAACCGTTGTCCATGAAACAGTACAGTCTCTGCCATGTACTGAACCCCAGACTCGTTCACGGGTCGTAGTGGTTACAGGTTTTTTTTATGAATGATTGAAAAAGGTTTATTTTTGTTTTGAGGTTGTTTACTCTACAGAAACGAATTTAGACAAACACCCAATCATTTTTATCCCCCTTACGATGTTATCTTAAGCATATGGTGACCCTTCTGTTACGATATTTTAATACTTCCCAATTTTCGAAGGGTTGAACTATTATATCATATTTACCTATGTATAGTCATGTACTCTGTTTTCAGTTTGCTCATAGTTATAGCTAATTCAAATTTTTAAATAGATAAATAAATAAATAAAACTGGTATGAAATAATAACCAAGTGGCTGTTCTCAGGCATTAGTACTAGCCGAGTTGGGAATATGTCTTACTCAGGGTAGGGCTGAATGTTTCAGCTAAGTAAGCTCCTTCTAACTCTGTCAACTCATTAAAAATACATGATCCTTTCGTTGGTCCTGGCACTCCCTGGAAATCCCAGTAAATCTGATGTATAATGCATCAGCTGTTATTGCTAAGGCAGGGGATAGTGTTTGCTTTAGCCAGGTAGTCCTTAGGAGATGGCTGTCTATGTCATTGATTCCTCGCCGATTACTAAAACATCATGTAGAAACGTTGGGATAACGGCGCAGGTAGTGAACCTCTACAAATGTATCTCTAAATCGCTTATGTTTTAAAAATGGATGGAATAATTCAGAAAAGTGCAATGGACAGCTTGGGCCACTTTGCGGGTTAATGCCAACCTCTTTCCGAACCTTCCATCAAAAATGTAAAACAGTTGCACATTGTTTTAAAACCGCACTATAATTTATGTCACTACAACGGAAAGTTAGAAATTTTTAAAACAAAATTGTTGATACAAATTTATTCAAAACTATATGTGTACAGCCCCGGTGAAGAAGTATTTAAGTCGAATTTTCTCTAAAACAAGTTTCTTGTACTGAAGGAAGGATTTGTTATGTTCGTAGTAAATAAGTGTCTAAGTCAGGCATAGGCTTATAATGGAGTTATATCACATTATATTGCTTATATTACAACTTCATTTCAAACTGAAAACTTCGGGAATGACATGATTACGGTTCCCTCAATACAGTTAACCTACCCTGGATAAAATTCGACTCACTACTTATTCACCGGGACTGCAGATATGTAGTTTGGTTTCAGCTATAAAAATAACATAATACAACATTAAATATTTATTAATTATTCTGAAAATAAAATACCAATTTTTGGGTAAGTACTTCGGCAATATCTACAAACGTATACCAAAATCATTTGTAATATTTTAAAAGTGGATAGAATAATTCAGTAAAGTACAATGGGGGACGATGAGGTGGCCACGGTGTGGCGGAGATCCGGGTTCGAATCCCGGCTGGGAGCAAATCTTTTCTCTTCAAAATAAAAATATTTAAAAATTAAAGCAATGATTAAAAAATTATAATAAATTACAATGGGAGACGTTGGATTGCTGCCTTTTGTTTGTTTCGTGTAACGTCATTTTATGCTGCAATGGCCAATCGGACGATGCTACAGTGAGAGTCCTAGATTTATCCTGTCCAGGGATCATTAAGATAGGAAGCTTAAACTATTACCTGACACCGCGCAGGTGTCTACTGTAATGTAAATGTAAAAACAAAATTAATAATAACGTTATCAACTGAAAGGCTCTCAACAAACACCATGAGTCGATTTTTATACCATGAAATACAACTAAAGACCATATCCATAAGATCACCTTTTAACGCAATCTTCTCACCTAAGCCTCGGTTTACAATTCGGACCTCAACCGATCAGCTAAACTCCTTTATTATTTCCAAGAATTCGTCCGTTACCAAGCCCAACAACTTTGCAAGCCATTCTCGAACTAATCTGTTTATCACTTAGATTATATTAACCGCTTGCATACACTGCATTTTATACGGTGTATGATCGCGGGTTCTTAGTTCAGCAGTTGGCTTAAGAGTTTTGTTTAAAGGGAGTAAAAAATCCTTAGTCATGCCGTCCTTTGGAAGGCACGTATAACGTATTCAGCCTGTGTGGTGTCAGGTACTCGCTAAAGATTCCTACCATAATTATATCTGGGTTGGTAAAAATTAGGACTCCCTTTGTAGCATCGTACGTTTAGCCAATGCAGCATAATGGGACAATGTAATAATGGGATAGAGACTTTTAAGCAATTTATTATTTTTTATGCAATTAAATAGACAGTTTTAAAATGTAAAAGTTGTATCCATTTACAATGGATTTGTTTTTATACAACTACGAATTTTTTTCAAATAGTGACTAATTTTTTTGGCAGTCTGAATTGTACAAACCCACTTTTCAGGACTCCCACCGCAACTGGACGGCCAAAAACATGATTAGATCACGTTAAAACTCTCAACCTAGACTTAGAAGTGAGTCCCCATCACCGGAGAATGAAGAAAGAGAAGAAAAAACTAAAATCGGAACCTTTTCCTCTCTACATCCATTTCTTAAAATGTACTAAGTACAGAAGAGAACCCTTTGACAGCCCTTTGTAGAACAACATCAAAGTTCAAACCCAAGAGGCTAAGGAAAAATAAAATAAAATAATAACAACCGATTGACAAATAAAATAATATATATTAGGTGATCGAGCATTGTTTGAGTTTCGCACTGAACTACAGAGGTAAAATGGTTGTACAGTTGCTCCTGCACTGAAAGGTATCTGTAGCTGTCGAATTTATCTTTGATCTATCGTTCCGCCGGAGTACACATTGTTCTCTTGTCTGCCTATTCTCTACTGTTCTTTTCTTTTGTTATTCACGAAGGAACTTCTCAATATTGAGGGTGACGTGGATGATCGAATATGTTTTGGTGGTGGTTGGGATCTTTAGAAATAAAAATAATATAATATAATATAGGCGATGTAAAAAAATTTCTTTTGTTATCCTTATTTAATACTAGCATATAGCTGTAACAATAAGACTTAATTTACATTATAAAAAAAACTGTTGTAATTTTTGAAAAACATTTCGGAAAATAAATTTTTATACTTTATGAATTATGAGAGTTTTGTAATACCGATTAAATAAATCTTTTAATTTTGTTCATTTTTCATGTTCTGTTACTTTTGTAAGTATTTATATGTAAGATGATTCTAATATATACAGTTTTCCTAAGATACTTGAAACATCTATATTACTCATTACACTTATTTATAGAAATTGGTTTTAAGCCTGGACAAATATAAAATATTTAAAAATTATAACAATTAATTAAAAAAATATATTAAATTAAATATTTCAATTTCACCCTTATTTTGGGTACCCACTTTTAGAGGCTGGGTGATCCCCAGGAGGGTCCTAGATACTATTAGATTCATTTCCGGCTGCTAACAGACTAAATAAAATTCCTGCCTGCAGCAGGATTTTCGGCATGGCAACTCTGTGCTCTACCACTGAGCCACTCCGCTCCCAGGTGACAGATACCTTATTTAATATATTAACAGCCACAGATTTGTGTGGGATCTACAGACCCGCCAGGGGCTCACCTTGGCTCTTTAATGTGGTTTCCCTCATAAATAAACGTTACGGTTGAATGTGATAACGGTACAGTATTTTTTTTAATTCGTGTTTTAACGTGATGTATATAGTGAGTGGGGGGATGATTTGTCTTTTCCCCTTCTAAATTTCTTCTGAACCAAAGTAAAGTGGAGAAAAATACGATTAGCCATGACTTCATTTTATAGTTATGACTTCCTTTAGTTGATTTAATTTAATTGGATGTTTAAAAAATTAGATATATACCGAAAGACTCCAATACCTAAACGATTCCTCGAGTCACTGATCCAGACAGATAAACGTTACGTGACTCAGATCTTGAGTTAATCCTTTTAGAGGGAGGTGAAGCCATTAGGAGAAAGAGATTGATAAAAAGGGGAGAATCAATGAAATTGGTATGCGAGTGAATGGAAAAAGCTTTTATCGGCAATAACCGGTTCCCATTGGCTGCAATAAGGACCAATAGGATTAACGGAAAAACCCGATGCATTATACGTCCACCAATGAACGTCGCTGACTTATTAACACGACGAGTCTACCGCATCGATGGCGGTCACCAACCCTATCCCTCGTGTCTCTTTAAACAGCCTGAGGTCGTATATATCGGCCTATCGAATGAATTCATGGTATTTCAAAACAAGGTAATAGAATGTCATCTGCTGGTAAGGTATTACACATGCGGTAGTTAACGGTTGGCGACTAATAAAAAATATCGATGCCTTAGTTCACAAATGTGTAAAGTGCAAATTTTTCACAAATGTTTTTTTAAAATAATATAATGGTTTTTTTTATATACAATATATGTTTTGTTAGAGTTGTGATCAGGAAGTCATAGATCATATGTTGATATAAAATTAACAGAGAAGCTGTAAAGGTTACAAAAATATACTGTGTGCTTAAACTTTAACTGTCTTTCATTATAACCCGGCGATTAAACGCCAGTGAGACATTGACATTAAGGGCAACCTAGGACAGATTTCCACAAAGAAATGAAAAATAAAATGGAAAATTACTGGGCCAAAACGCACAAAATTTTACGGCCACATCAGCAGACTCCGACAGACCAGACTCACCAACAGAATTCTGGGGAAAGCATACGGCGACCGAAGACTAATAAACCCTGGATGAGATATGTTAAAAATAGTCTGGAAAAAGCTATCACGGAGAGAGGAAATCACGGACAAAAGCGTCTTTGGACACAAGGTGTACAAGTGGGAAGTGAAGTCAGAGAAGACGGGACAAACAACCAAAGACTGAAGTGTACTGAAGACAGAAATGGAAGTGAACAAATGAAGGTGTACTGGATGAAATTATTATTCAAATTTGACTCCGGTAAAATCTTGTTTTGGAACTTAACACATATGTGAACTAAGGCATCGATATATAGGCTCATTGAATCATTGCTTATTATTATATAATACAAGAGACCTTATATCATACCAGGTGACTTATTGCTATTTACTATCATTATAACTTGACTATGGACTACATCTAACTTAGAGACTACTCTCTTACATACTATGAGCTAACTACTACATCTCTACTCTCTACTCTCATACCTTCTCGTTTATTCTAATCTTAGAGCTAGTATTAATACACGTAAAAGAAAAGGGGAGCTCAAGGAACATTGTTGACAACACGGAAGATATTTCATAACTTAGGGGTAAGTAGCGCGCAAGTATTCACGATATCGCTAGGTCATCATCCAATCAGACTATCTGTTAACTCGGCGAAACAATCAAATATACGAAACGTATAACTAACATACATACTCGACCGTTTTGGGCCGATCTGTGGTCTAGTGGTTAGCGTAACAAACTACTAAGCCCAAGATCGCGATTTCGTAGCCCGGCAGGTTGCTCTAGGTTTTAAGGGAGTAAAAAATCCTTAGTTACGCCGTCCTTTGGAAGGGACGTTAAACGGGGGCCCGAGCCTGTACGATGTCAGGTAGTCGTTAAAAATCCCTTTCCTTATTAAACCTGGATAGGAGAAATTTAGGGCTCCCACTGTAGCATCGTCCGATTAGCCATTGCAGCATAAAGTTACGTTAAAAGAACAAACAACACTCGACCGTTTTAATTCAAAATGATTTATATAAACTGTAAATAATATTTATTTAGGTAAACATTTTATACTAATATTGAAATAATAGTAATATTTTTTTAGGATTAAAGTTTTCATCAAAATTTACAACTGTTTTATAACAGTACAAAGGAGATGATTTATATGGCGTAGTGGAGCCCCAAAGCTCTACTCCGTAAATACTAAACTGTGTTCGTAACAAAGTAATGAGCATTCAGGATTTAACGAAAGATTTTGGATTCTTGCTTTTACTTAAACAGCATTTATTTTTTATTAAACATATTTAAGCTAATAGTAATTGATAGCTCAAGTTGTGATCGTATGAGTGACAGCATCAAGTATCTTATTGATTTTTGTTGCTGAAATTTTCGGTTATATTATGTTTGGAACGGGTCTGCTAGTTTTTTGTAAAACGAATTGACAGATTGAAATAATCTGACGACGTATTTTTTCTTCGATTTTCTGTGAATAATAAAATAATAAAACTATAAAATATTTCATTGCATGCAATTATAACCCATTTAATGTTACATAGACATTAGACACAGTAACAAAACGTACATTCACAATTATGTAAGTGTAATCTTTTATTTGAGCGTAGTTGCTCAGTGGTAAAATGCGAAGGCTCTGGGTTCATATCCCACTGGCAAGACTATTAGAATCTGTTAGTAGCCGGAGATGGATCCATGGGATCTTGGATTCTCCTGGGGATCACCCAGCCTCTATGAAGTGGGTACCCAAAATAAGTGGAAAAATCTCGCGGTTGAGGGTGAACTAGGACAAACATCTCCCTGCACAACCGTTTTCCAAGAAACAGTACTGTCTCTACCATATTTAGGACATTTTGGTTATTAATTCAATTAAGCTCTTTTCTACACCGCAGCTCTATTGGTGGGACGTTTTTACCACGTCAAATGAATACAATCAAAGTTTTTATCATCGTATTAACAATGAACATGAAAGGACTAAGTAATAATTTAAAAAGTTCAACTGATTCTGTTTTCAGAAAAGGGGGAAAAATGTTTATAGAACGAAAAAAACAGAATTAAAAGCAGCCGATGGCACACGGCCAAACTGTGACGTAGATACACAGGCATAGAGAATTAAAGAGATCCATTAGGACTTTTTAATTTTTTATCAAACTCGCTGTTGTGAGTTATATAACGCCCTCTGATTCTTCTCCACCTTTAAAGTTTCATCGGCTTTTCTTAATCAGAGGGTTATTTAGTTATTTAACAAGAGCTAAGTTCATGTTGCAACTTATGAAGGGGGGGTGTGGGGTTTAAACCACCTAGCACGTTATTCCCTTTGCTATTATTTTATAACTTAATGGATCGCGTTGATGATGTGTTTCGGAATCTTAATGCAGCTAACCTGTGGTTCGCAACAACTTACTATGTACTAGATCGCGTGGTTACAGCATTGCAGTTGGCCCTATGATATTTTTTTAAAGAAAGTGAAAGACCTATATTATGCCATCTTACGGAATTGACATAAATAGGAGTCGAGTAACGTTCATCCAGTACACCTTCATTTGTTCACTTCCATTTCTGTCTTCAGTACACTTCAGTCTTTGGGTGTTTGTCCCGTCTTCTCTGACTTCACTTCCCACTTGTATATATACATTGTGTCCAAAGACGCTTTTGTCCGTGATTTCCTCTCTCCGTGATAGCTTTTTCCAGATTATTTTTAACATTTGTCATCCAAGGTTTATTAGTCTTGGGTCGCTGTATGCTTATCCCAGAATTCTGTTGGTGAGCCTGGTCTGTCGGGGTCTGCTGATGTGGCCGTAAAATTTTGTGCGTTTTGGCCCAGTAATTTTCTATTTTATTTTTCATTTCTTTGTGGAAATCTGTCCCAATGAAATGTCAATGTCTCACTGGCGTTTAATCACCAGGTTATAATGACGATGTTTGGTAAAACTAGCCAGACATTTTCTAATGTAGGCAATGTGTCTTATGCACGATTTTTTTTTTCCTGTCGGTTCTTGCAATTCACATTTTATTTAATTTAATAATATTTTTTTTATTTTACATTGATCTCTTAGGATCAAGCAACAACTTTATTTCTCTCCTTCCCTCTCATGGAGTTTTCTCTGTATTCAACATCATGGAGGAATATTGCATTCAGAGAAAACTTTCGTTAATTTTTGATTTTCCCACTTTTGTGTTTCCTTAGGACTTTTACTTATTTATCAGTTAATTTTTTCTCTCTGTTGTATCCGCAAATCTAATTATTGTAACCTGTAATTTGGTTTTATAAATCTATACCTATATTATAATATTGTACGTATACGATATGCTCTTGGCGTGGGGTGTGCATAATATTTAAGTATACAACTCTTCTGTTTCTTGTTTCTTCTCGATTTTGGCTATTTAGGACCGCGTGGAGTGATTTCATGTTACACACTTTTCCCTAGGCTTTGGTTGGTTGGAGGTACCGTTTCTAAACATTTCTAAACAAAGACCCTTTGTTAGTTGTAGCGGTACATGCTATTCTGTTAGTTTTCTTGCAAATTTAAAAAATATAATAATGTTGTTTTATGATTTACTGAATTGTTTAATTTAGATCATCAACTTCGCATTATACTTTGGTATTGTTATATTTCGCAGAGTATTTTATACTTTCTCACGGCTTTGGTTGGATGAAGGAAGCGGGTTTGCTGAGTGGGTAGAGCGCTAAGTTGCTATGCCGAAGGTAAAACCCGGCGATTGCCAATCTTCAATGTACTGAACCCAAGACCCATTAATTGGTTTCTTTTATATTATTTAATATTTACGAAATGGTTATTAAGTGACGAAGCAATTAATGAGCTAGAAGCAGTTGTGATTGGACGGGGCGAATTCGGGAGATAGAGGCGAGTTGCCATTCCCACCGGAGAGCCATTAGCATTGGAGATGAGGTGTCCGTGGCTTACCTTCCCAATACCTCATTCCCGCCCAATAAGGGCAGTGTCTCTCCCTTCAGGCCCTTCGCTTATTTATTGCCTCGCCTTTATTTCTATTTTCAAAAATTTACGCTGTATAGGATATATACGGTATACACATATATCCTCACAGATCAAAAATATATATATATATATATATATATAATCGGGGAGATGGTCAGTTAGCCCTAATTTGTTGTTATTTTTCGTCTTATAATTCTCTATTCTTTATTATTATTATTACAAGTCTACAATCATATACCTTTGGAGCTAAATGATCTGTAGATGAAACGGTAAAATGTATTGTCTCTAACCATTTAAGATTGGAACGATTGAGGTAGACTTCCTTACTAGGTCCAAAATATACCTCAAGCACTGTAGAACAGGATCTAGTAATTTCTCTAGAAGTGTTTGTAATTTTTAAATCTTTTTCCCTCCACTCTCTTCGAAATCCATTCTTCTCTATTAATTTTATTTACCTACGATCCTGTACCATTAGAACCCGTGAACGGAGTTTTAATTTGGGTACCCACTTTATAGAGGCTGAGTCACAGAAGGATTTTAGATCCGATAAGATCTATCTCCGGCCGCTACCAGATTAAATAAAAGTCTTGGACTTGAACCCAGGACCTTGAACTCAGCGCTCTACCACTGAGCCAGTCCGCTCCTTCGACAACACTCCGAGCAGGGAACCTGCCCAATTATTGCATAATATTTTTCATGTGATGATTTTATTTTTATACATAAATTTGGCAGAAAGTAAATAAATATAGCTTTGTAGCTAAATGAATATAGCTAATATAGCTAAATGAACTACAGAGGTTTAAGGCGATAAAATAGCTTATTTGCTTAAACCCTTGCTGCATGGAACGTTCTTATTAGGTCTTCTAAAACATTCTATTTTCAAAAATCTTAAAGGTGATTTAGGGATTTTGAACAGAAAGAATTAAATTTTCAGTAAAGTGGTAAGTTAACGTATATATTGGTATTTACTTTTCTTGAGTGTTTAAATTATAATTTTTACTTTCAGTTTTTAAGATTGATTCGTATACTCGTTATCCAGACTATGTAGTTCTCATAATTTTGCCATCAAAGTGTAAAAACAGGTTTTTAGTAATTATATTAACCCTCTAACGGAAAGGTTGGGCTTGGATCTGACTTCAGCGAGTTTGTTTTGTTTATTAATCCAATTTCTTTCGCCGAGAGTGCTGTGGTTCCCAGCTACTCTACTAGTCAGTCATCTCGAGAACGCTGAGGAAGTTACGTCAGTCT
Organism: Troilus luridus; assembly: GCA_964056705.1. Lineage (NCBI taxonomy): Eukaryota > Metazoa > Arthropoda > Insecta > Hemiptera > Pentatomidae > Troilus > Troilus luridus. The sequence continues at coordinate 42,561,316 of OZ057417.1, read as the reverse complement.
GATGAGTGGCCTTGAGCTGCCCTCTCTATCCGAAGCCGACATTACCCGCGCTCGGGTTGGATCCGACCCCACCTTACTGTTTATGTCACACTCTCTATTTTTTTTTTTGGGAGGATTCAACCCCATATTACTTTTTATATTACATACAGTGGCTCCCAGTCAAAGTTATAGACCAAGATATTTATAGATGTCTTTGAATAAATAAATAGTTTAAATTATATTACATTAAAAACAATAATTTTTGATAACAATAACAATAATTGATGCCAATTATTTATTTCACGACTTTATATACTCGTTTCCAGGATAAATTTTACATTTATAATTTGTTCCTATTAAATTATATAGATAAAGACATTGATTATTTAGAACTTAATATTTTATTTCAAAACTGCTGACACTATAATTATTTTATACAATTGGTGACTACCTTTAGAAGTTCTGAAGCGATCAAGTTCCTAGTTGTTGACTGAATCTATTGATTTATAATATGTTTTAAATACGTTTCTAGAGAATATTTCTATTATGGTATTTTTTTTTTAATCAAGCTCCTATTTTTGTTTCTATTTACTCTATGTTCCTATTTATTGTCTATAAAAATAAAAAACTTTTTGTTATAACTAATCTAAATTGTGTTATGTTTGATAATAAGACTGTTTCCCATTATTCATTTTTTATTTTACCCCAAAAAATCGATATTTGGAGGGTGGGGTCTAATCCAACCCCACCTTACTCTTGGAAATTCACCTTACCTTTAGAGGATTAATTAACATACTAACCTAAATAAAAATTTACACTTTTGCGATGTTAATCCATAAATTATACTTAAAAATTGATTACGAAATGTGTACTACCATATCACTCAACCAAAACACTAGGTCAGTATTACCATATATTCTGTAAATAATATTCTTCAAGACTAGTGGTTGCTGAAATGTTTAATGTTAGATATGCTGTTTAGTTCGATTTTGGATTTTCTATGATTTCTTTTTGTATATAATTCCGGGTGATTTGTACACTGCATCCTAAATTAGTTGTTTTGTTAACCGCTTACAAAAATATACAGTCATATGTTTTATTATTATGATTATAAGTGTGAACGTTGTCTGAACCTTTTTAAGTCAGTTATCCCGCATTTTATAACCCATTTTTTGAAAATATCTCTTTTCCGAATTGAGAGGAACGGCATTTTTTGACGTACGCTACGGTGAGCTCACCTGCGAGACGTCAATGAAGAGAGGAAGCTCTGACAAGATTTAGGTAAGCCACTTTCATTTAAGTTCCTTTCTTTATTGGCAAATTGTCCGAGGACGACTTACCGAGTCGTACCGTATCTAAATTAAATATTTTTATTAATTTCTCAACCGCGTTTCATACAAAATTTATGGTCCTCCGGGGCCGGATTAATTAATTAAGAAAATTAGTTAATTATTTTCTCAATTCGGAACTTAACCAAACAAAATTTAATTTTTCATTTTTTTTATATGTCGCATAGCAACCACGAGGCCGTTCAGATAGACTTGCTTACGCCTCTTCTAACCTCACCTCACGCTGCTTCTCCCAACTATTACGACTTCGTTCAGTTTCGGAAAGAAGCGAACTGCAGTTTTTATATACATTTGGTACAATTTAGCAAATTCATTTTTAAATAGTACAATTAAATTAGTTGATATTTGAACAAAGTTTAACTTTGTTTTTCCTGAATATTTTTCTATACATTTTTTGTCGCACTTTTATTTTAAATTATTTCAAGATGGCGGAAGATAAAATTAAGTTTTTAATTAAAAAGAGGGAAAAATATTTTCATAAAATTCAAATTGTTTATGACTTATCGAAAAATCTTACAAAGGAAAATTTTCCCATTTTTTTATCCCGAATGGAACAAATTGACATGGATTACCAATCATTTGATGAAATTCAAGATCAAATTATGGAATTTGCTTCTAAAACAGAATCTCCCGAAAATTTCGACACGGCTGCTAGATCTCAAGCCTGCGACGAGTTATACTATTCAGCAAAGGCAGTAGCCTCGCAGTATGCTAAGCCAGCTACTAGTACTAGCCTGTCTACGAAAAATGAGAGGCCCAACATAGGACATGCGAAACTTCCAAAAATCAATTTACAAATATTTTCCGGCGATCTTCAAGAGTGGCCCAATTTTTACTGTCTGTTTCGGTCCCTTATTCATGAAAATCGACAAATGGCCTCATCTGAGAAATTTTACTATTTACGCTCATTTTTGAGAGGCCCGCCTTTAAAATTAATCGAATCGATTCATTTGTCCGATGATAACTATCAGATTGCATTTGAAACTTTAGTTAATCGGTACCAAAACAACAGGCTATTAGCTAATTTTTACTTGGAAAAAATTACGAATTTTAAACCGCTTTCCCAAGAAAATCTTCAAAATTTGGAAAGGTTATCTGACGTTTTCCTAACCAATGTTGCTGCACTCAAGGCCTTAAACCTACCAGACTTATCTGATACACTTCTGCTTCATTTCGGTCTTCGTTGCTTGGATTTGGAAAGCAAAAAATTATTCGAAGCCAAGTATTCAGGGGTTCAATATCCAACATATAAACAATTTTCGGATTTTCTAACTGAACGTTGCAAAATTCTCGAACTGAGTTCTCCAACTAGGTCTGAGTCTAATCCAAACCAGCGTGCAAATTTCCAACGAAAACCCGCTTTGATCACGACCAACCCGCATCACAGTCGAACTTCTTCTTCACCGCCAAATAAATCAGCTTCCACCGAATGTTCCACCGCTCATATTGTATGCCCGCTTTGCTCATCTTCACATAAGTTACATCATTGTGAAACATTTCTGAAGCAAAGTGTAGATGCCCGCTGGGAGACTGTGAAAACTTTGAGAAAATGTTTTAATTGCCTCGGAAACCACATGTTGTCAAAATGTAACTCCAAAGGGAAATGCATCTCATGTGGATCCTCGAAACATCATTCACGTTTACACCGCTCTACTTTCACAGCTCCACATAGGGAATCACTTGAAAATCCGCCTCCTATGCAAGCATTATCATGCAGTGCCCGTACTTCCCCATCCACTACTGCGTACTCCACGGTATTGCTGGGCACAGCAGAGGCTTTTCTTACAGCTTCGGATGGTAGGAAGGTTCCTATACGTCTAGTTGTGGATCCTGGTTCTCAAGTGTCATGCATAACCAGGGAAATGGCCTTAAACCAACGGTTAAATCTAAAGCTCAAGAATTGCCCACTGAACATCACAGGCATCGGCAACCATGCTACGACCAGCAAGACGAAAATGGTTTCTTGCACTTTGACCCCTAAACACACTCGAAACAATTCTATATCCGCAGAAGCCGTTGTTCTTCACGAAATTTGTACAGATTTACCGGTTACGACGCTCTCAAATGAATTCAAAAATCGATTTTCCTCCATGTTATTGGCCGACCCGGCTTTCCACATAAAAGGGAAAATAGATTTTCTTCTGGGTGCGGATCTCTATTCCGAAATCCTTTCCGACGACAATAATTCCGTCATCAGGGGTAATCCGTCAGCTGTGAAAACTTCCTTTGGGTGGATTTTATTGGGGAAAATTACCGAACCAGCAGAAAAAAGGGTCGTATCGCTTTTAGGTTGCACCTCGCCGCGTGACATTGCACTTCAACGTTTCTGGAAGACTGAAGAGGTCGCATCAGTAGCACCGCAGAACCCGGAAGACGAATTGTGTGAGCTACATTTAATGAGCACCCACCGAAGAACACCCTCTAGCCAATGCATAGCTTCACTTCCTTTTAGAAACACCAAGGCTCCAATGCTGGGAAATTCCCGCAAAACCACTCATAAACGACTTCTGAACATCGAGAGCAGGCTCAAGCGGGCAGATTTAGAACCTCAAAATAACGCCTTATTCCAGGAGTATTTGGACATGCCAAACTTGAAATTAGCTTGCCAACCCTCACCATATGTCATCCCACATCATGCTGTGGTAAAAAGTACCACCTCTAATACGAAACTCCACGTAATTTTCGACGCTCCGGCCAAGGATACCCTTGGATTATCATTGAATGACCACTTATACACCAAGCTTCAGCTTGACTTGGCGAATATAAAAATTAAGGCTAAACATAGAGTCGGACCCCTTAAACCAAGCCTTACTATTCCCAGTTTGGAACTCTGTGCATCTTTGCTGTTAGCCCGCCTTATTGAATCCCTCGAAGTGTTCCGACCCGCCATTACCATCACAGCGACGAATTTATTTATGGACTCCACAGTCGTTCTCTTCTGGATCCACACTCCGCCACAACGATTGAAAACATTCATCACCAATAGGGTAACCGCCATTGTAGAGATCGCCCCACCTGACCTGTGGAGCCACTGTTGCAGTCAAGACAATCCAGCTGATTGTGGATCCCGAGGTCTGTTGCCCCGCACCCTGATGCAGTTTTCTCAGTGGTGGGGAGGACCTTCATTTTTGCAATTACCCCTAAACTGCTGGCCAGATTCTCACTTTGATCGGCTAGAAGAAATTCCTGAAATCAAAGATGAGACTACTGTGATGCTAGCCACCGCCGAACCGAACGAACTTGTTACCACCATTAGCTCCTTTTCATCGCTCCAACGCCTCAAAAATGTCATCGCCAATGTTCTCCGATTTGTTAACAACTGCCGCAGCGCAAAACCTCATCGTAAAACTGGTGTACTGTCGGTTTCAGAACTGCGAGATAGCATGAATTTATGTGTCCGTCTATCCCAGGAACAATACTTCCATTATGATCTTAAGACTACGTCCCCTGAACAAATGTCTCAAGCTATCAAACCGTTATCACCTTATATTGACACGCTGGGTTTTCTCAGGGTGGGCGGTAGGCTGAGGCATTCAGATCTCACGTATGATGCCAAGCACCCCCTCATTTTGCATAAAAAATCGCATTTAGCAACCCTCATATGTGACTGGTATCATCAGACCACTATCCACGGAGGCCCTCGCGTAATGCAGGCGTTCATTCAAAGAAAATTTTGGATACCAGGACTTCGTCAACTAATCAGGATGCGCATATTTAGGTGTCTATCATGCTACAAACTCAAGGCCAAGGCAAACCAACCTTTAATGGCAGATTTACCACCTTCCAGATTTTCCCAGGTCCGCGCTTTCACCAATATTGGGGTTGATTTTGCTGGTCCTTTCCAGATAAAGGAAAGTAACCACCGGAAGGCTGTGATTTCTAAGGGTTACATTTGCCTCATCGCCTGTATGGCCACTAAGGCGATCCACTTGGAATTCGTCTCCGATCTTAGCACCAGTGCATTACTTGCTGTGTTGTACCGTTTTATCGCTCATCGTGGATTATTTTCGAATATCTCTATTCATCAATTTCTCCAGAGACACGCTGAAGATATTCACTACAATTTAGCCAAACGTGAGATTATTTGGCATTTCAATCCGCCCGCGGCTCCTAATTTTGGTGGCATTTGGAAAGCTGGTGTCAAATCCGTGAAGCGCCACCTAGTTCGCGTTATGGAAAGTCGGACACTAACTTTTGAAGAATTCACCACGCTGATCACCCGCATCGAAGCCGTTCTTAACAGCCGTCCGCTTTGCGCTATTTCGTCCGACCCCAACGACGATGTCGACTATTTGAGCCCTGGACACTTCCTCATTGGAGGACCACTATTGGCTGCGCCGGAAGAAGACTTGACAGACACCAATCTACACCGCTTATCCCGCTGGCAAGTTCTCCAACAATCGCTCCAGAGCTTCTGGAAGAGGTGGAGTCATGAGTACCTCCAGACTATGATCAGTCGACCTAAATGGACCCAAAATTCCCCGAATCCTGTCATAGGCGATGTGGTTATGATTGTTGGGCAGAACACCAAGCCTTTGCAATGGCCCCTGGGAAGAGTTGAAAAACTTCTACCTAGTCATGATGGAGTAGTACGGGTGGTGCAACTACGAACCACCTACGGTTCAATTACACGGCCTACCAATAAATTAGTTCCCCTTCCAATAAACTAAACTTTACTTTACTTTTCGTATATTATGTTTTTGTTTTGTTAGTTTTTTTTTTACATATTTTACATTGCAAGTTCGCTTCTTCTGTTCTAAAGTTTATTGTTACCTAATTACAAAATTGCTATCAATTTTGGGTGGGCGGTATGTTTAGTTCGATTTTGGATTTTCTATGATTTCTTTTTGTATATAATTCCGGGTGATTTGTACACTGCATCCTAAATTAGTTGTTTTGTTAACCGCTTACAAAAATATACAGTCATATGTTTTATTATTATGATTATAAGTGTGAACGTTGTCTGAACCTTTTTAAGTCAGTTATCCCGCATTTTATAACCCATTTTTTGAAAATATCTCTTTTCCGAATTGAGAGGAACGGCATTTTTTGACGTACGCTACGGTGAGCTCACCTGCGAGACGTCAATGAAGAGAGGAAGCTCTGACAAGATTTAGGTAAGCCACTTTCATTTAAGTTCCTTTCTTTATTGGCAAATTGTCCGAGGACGACTTACCGAGTCGTACCGTATCTCAATTAAATATTTTTATTAATTTCTCAACCGCGTTTCATACATATGCATTCCCTCTTTTTTTTATATTTTCTCAATATACAATTCTTTATTGCTTCATGCTGTTGTTCCTTTAAGTTGCTCTGTTTTTCATTGCCTGAATGAGGTTGTTTGTGCCAGAAAATGGTGCCTGGCACCATCAGGTCTAGACCGAGTCAGACTCCAGTACTTTATTGTCCCACAAGTATTTTACACCAACCACTTCTCTCTATATTTTACATCTACAGTAATGTTTGTTCTAAATTTCAGTTATTTTGTCTAATGTAACTAGACTGTAAATATATCATAGTAACTTTAAATAATTAAAATTTTTAGTGATAGTTTAAATACCTAATTTTTACTATTTCTTGATCACAATTAATATTGTTTTTAAATATTTTTATTTGAAAAGAAAAGATATGTCCCGGTCCTGGACATATCTTTTCATTTCAAATAAAAAATAAAAAATAGGATGTAATTAGTTGGGGTGCAGTCAAGAAAACACAGCAAAATAAGTGAAACTTATTGTATTTTATATGTGCCGACGTTTCGACCTACTGTGTAGATCATCTTCAGGGCTATGAGAAAACAGACAAAAAACAGAATAGACTGTAAAAATACATAAGATAGAGATACAGAAAACATAACAAAATGTAGAGATATAGAAAAATTGAGCGAAAAAAGTGAAGGATATATGAATAAAGATGATTACATGGTAGATGTATAGAAAGGTGATAATGCAAAACAAAATACAAAGAGAGAAATGAAGTTAAACAGAAAAAATAAAATGAAAAAGATATAAAAATAATGAGTATGGAAAACTTAGTATAATAAAGATAGAATGATATTGCAGAGAAAAAAAATAGTATGAAAATAGACTCCTGGGGAGTACCATAAGTGAAATATAAATATAAATATAAATTTAAAATATAAGTATCAGATGTTATATAAAGGTATACAATAGGAATGATGTTATATTATATAAATTAAGATGTAAGTATAAAAGAAACTGTAGATGAGAGATATAAGATATCAGTTAGTGAATGGAGATATATTATAAAAAATAATGATGTTCTATGAACATGAACTCTTTGATTAAAACTATGATGGATGCTAAAGTGATGATGGGAGAAATAGGTGTGAAGGAAGGAGATGGAGAAAGATGAAGAGAAGATATAAATAATATGAAACTGTACGAACCCAATAGGAGTGGCTGCTCGGTGCAGAAGGTAACTGACAAGAAAAATACGTTATAACGACGGAAGCGCTGTCAGCGATCTTTGACGGCCAAAGGGGTAACGAAAAAATAAAAAAATAAAAGCGTAGGGAAAGGGCAATATGGATTTATATGGGGACGCGTAAATCATGTGAAAAATAAATAAAAAATAAATTAAAGTAATGAAAAAGGGGGCAGCAAAGAAATAAATGACTAAAAAAAGGAATAATAGAAAGATACTGACCGTAAAAGGAGAGAAATTATAAGAATGCAATAGAATGAAAGAGGGACGAGGTAACAAAAATATTTTAATTTAAAATTACGGTGTTTTTAGTAAATTAAAAATTTGGGAATAAATTGAGGATAGGTGATGTGAGTCGGACTTAAGATTGACGGTGGAGGAGTCTAGATTGATGTGGATGGTTTCGTAGAGAATGCGTTTTTCATAGTTGGGAATGGAAGCTAGGATAGACGTATTATCGAAGTCGAAAATGTGGTTTAAAGATAGGGCATGATCAGAGAGTTTAGATGCGGTTGGGTTATTGGATGAAATGGAATATTTATGTTGGGAAATACGGGAATTAAAAAAATTAATATATGAATCAAGCCAAGAGAGAGGTAACGCTGGGTACTGTTCTTCTTAATGCCTTTCAAGTCATGTTTTTAGTGTCAGGCCATCTGCTGATTGTCACTGTTTTGTATTTGACAGGTGTAGATAAAAATATAAAGAGAAAATAAATTAAAAACAAATAAAATACAATAAATTATAATAATCTTTTTACTATGTAATATGGTCATGGTTAAAATTCTGGCCTTTCTCGAGTCGTTATATTGTTTAAATTTTTCTACTTACTTAATACGATATAATTAAGTTATTGATCGATTTAAAAAAGGATCAGTTATATTCTTAATTCTAAATTAAAACGGTATTTCTCCTTGGAATGAAGTCCGGTAGAACATTGATTATTCGATTGTTTAATTTTTCTACTTGAAAGGGTTGACATGCTTATTCCAAGAAAATAAATTTGAAGTATATTTTCTTAATAGTTGTATTTTGTAGAGCTATTATAATAACATGCAGTCTTGTTCCTTTATATAATTACACTTTTAGAATCGTGAAGCATGTAAGTTTTTTGACGAAAAGGGTTTGAGACTTACTATCTGTAATATACAAGAAATTTTGTTTATAAGCATAGTGATTGTTTGGCATTATTTTGTTATAAATTAATTTCGATTATCCAAAATGTTTACTATCCGAACCATATCTGACGTCATTAGTTTGGATAATCGACGTCTTACGTATATCATTTATAAACTATATCATCATAAATTGTCGTTAGATCGATGCTACCCAAAAATGAATAGCATATTCCTAATTATGTAGTATATACTTTACCTAACATTTATATTTGTATATTTAATAACTCCATTAATATTTAATGTATTTATGTATGTATGTATGTAATGTATTGAAAAATAACCCTATTCATTTTTCGCAGTTCAGTTCAAGCAAATCGAAAAATCGTTAAATTAAAATTTTTTGTACGAATCTTAAAATAAAGGTTCGATTGAGATGTATTCATTGAGGTTTTTTTTTTTTTTATGCTGAATCAGAATTTGACATATTTTTTTTTGTTAAAATTTGTACTTAATTTTTCACTACTGAATCTCTTAATTTACTTTATTAATTTATATATATTTTAACATAAGTCGATTATCGTTTAATTTTTATCTATTTCGCTTGTTATAATCTAAAAGAAGAAGATTAATGCTTTAACATGGAAAAGAAAATTAATAATGGGAAATGTGTATACTTTAGTAATCATTCTAGATGAAATAAACGTTTCAAAAGACGTCAACGAGTTGAGTTACAAGTTTTAACTGTTTATTCGTTAATTTTTTACAAAAATACGTTATCGTGAGCTTTACTATGGAAAAAGAGAATGTAATTATGGGAAATTTGCATACTTCGGTAATCATTTCATCTAGAAATGAACGTTTTACAAACATATATCATCTATACTTCGAAATGTTAGTTCAAACTTTCATATTTTGATGAAATGATTTCCGAAATCTACTCATTACCCTCTATTACAATATCTTTTCCTTTCTAAAGCTCACGATAAGTTGTATTTTTGGAAAACATTAAAAATTAACGAATAAACAGTTAAAACTTGTAACTCAACTCGAAGCGACAACATGTTACCGAAAAACCATATCGATGTTATTATTTAAACTGTAACTATAAAATGCAACTGTTTCAAAGAGTTAAATTTTATTTATTTTTCATAGCTTCTTGATCTAATTTGAATAATAGTTGATCACGGGTAGATAGTCCTTAATGGGATCATAAGATTTTACATCTTGTTCACGTCGGCTATATGTAATTCGTTTAATTATTATTTTTTAATTACGAAAATGATGCCTCGATATATGAACGATACAAGATTAATATTAAAGTTGTTTTTAATAGACAATCTGATGGAAACCCTTGTTTTTCTCAGATTAATTAACTTTTTTATTTTAATAGAATAACTGTCATTTCTAAACATATCCTGTCATTTTGCAGGGCGGCGATGTCCTTCAAGAAACAATTACTGCCAACACGAGCGAGGATACTGTGACGTTAGAATTCCAAGGATCTGATGGGACACTTATTACTCAGTTGATAGACTTTACGACTGTGAGTATTAAAATTTAATTAGTATTATTTGATTTAATTACTCAATTTCTGTAGATTTAGGAAATTTCTGTCAGTCTAAGTTAAATTCAAAATACTGATGATTGCTTCTTTTTTTACTCAATATATCATTTTCCGGAAGCGCTGGACCGACTGGTAAACGTCTGCGAGGTAGACCGAGACGTAGGAGGGAAGATTGCGTTTAGAGTGATCTGGAGGGTTTGGGTTTGGGTACTGGTCCGTGAACAGACATTTGTGGTACCTTTAATTTTGGTAAAATCCGGCGGTTCAAACATACAATGAAACTGAACGGTCTCTACCATGTGCTGAACCCAATATCGTTCATGGGTTTTTGTGGTATAGATTTTTTTAATATTTTCATAACATATTTTGATTTAAAACATCAATTTTAGATTAGTCATTTAGAAAATCAAATTTTGCGAAACCAGCGGCGGGGCTAAGGAGGTGGATCTTAGAAGAACCATTAGTTACCAGCATTATAATGCATTATCAGTTATCCAATATATCACCGACATCGAATTCACGTCAGATGTAATTATAGCCTTATTTTATTTACCCATTCCAGTGATGCGAGCTAGGTAGTGGGTGAAAAGACGTGGCTTCCCTTTGCGTGGCCGGCCTGAGTCTTCTTTTGTGCAAGTCTTTTTTTTAAATCGTCGGGCTACATTATAGTACTATTACTTTTTATCTTCACTTTCTTGACATATCTTTAGGTCTAGGGCATAACTCAAAATTTGGTATTTTTGAGCTAAGCTTTAGCAATTGTATTGGTTGAATATTTTTAATTCATGAACGGCATATCTGATAATCCATTTCCAACATTTTTTTTTATTAATAAAGTTATATTTTGAGTTGTATCATGATTGAACTTGATTTTTATGGGAATTAGGACATACGTTAAATTAAAAAAATTTAAGCTTTCAAACATTTTCTAATGGTTAATAAAACAATATTTGCTTTGCTTTACCTATACCAATTTTTTATTTTTTTTAACGCACATAGACCTTTCAAATATGTTTAAAACTCGGTTTTAGTTCCATGGTTTTACAGTTATATGGTTACTCTTCTGAATGAGCGACTTGATATGGATGAATTGAAATTTCCTGATTCAAGATATTACACACTTCAGCACTTAAATCTTCTGCAAACACATAACAGCGTGGAGCTTCTGCTGCAACGACGTATATAAAGCATCCGACGGATAAGAGGCCAGGTACACCCATAAGTGTCCTCTTGTAAGCACATATATGAGTCGCTATCTATCGGTAAACATTATAAGGTCTGGGGAAGGTGGAGATAAAGAGGGATCTTGGAGGGCCGGCAAACAGGAAGTAGCCGGTCCTTCGCCCTTCTAACCCGGGCGGGGGGGCGATATAACAATAATCTCCGCTCCGGTTTCAGAACGGTAAATATTTAGGCTCCGTCGGAGTAGGTAAAAGTCTATTAATCTGCACACGTTAATAATTTTAGTGTCTGTGTTGAACACCTTTTTTTTTTGTCGCAGTAATTAGTATTAAAAAAAATAATAAACACTATAGAACTTCTGCTTCTGAAGAGTCCTCGGTCCAGTACATGTTTGGGACTATCCTGTTTCTAAGAAATCTGTAAACAGATGGATGAAAGTGCGTTTTAATTGCTCCTTTTATATTTTATAGTAAGGTATATATTTTAAAACTGTTTCAATTTTTTTTTTTTTTTAAATTGAAAATAGTTGACCTTGATGAAATATGTGGAAGAAAATGGTCCGGGTAGAGGTCAATAAATTTCTCTGAATATCAAGAAATATTTATTCAGTAGCCAACGTTTCGACCCGACCTACTTTGTAGGTCTTCTTCAGGGCTAAATATGCAAAATACAGACAAGTGAAAATCAAAAAAAATTTTAAGCAAAGAAAAAAATAAAATAAATAGAAGAACATTACAGAATATAAAAAATTGTTTCCTAAGCATGGAAAATACATTATAAAGGTTAAAATGAATGAGTGTATAGTATTAATAACCAAGTGGCAGGAAGGTAGTGAAATACATAATAGAGATTAAAATAATAATAAAACAGAACAGGACCTGTTAAAATTAAAGAATAATAAGGTATAAAGAATAAGTTAATAAAGATAAATACTAAAATAAAATGGGTAAATATAAAATATATTTAAATTGGGTAAAACATGTCCTATTCTGTTTATTATTATTTTAATCTCTATTATGTATTTCACTACCTTCCTGTCACTTGGTTATTAATACTATACACTCATTCATTTTAACCTTTATAATGTATTTTCCATGCTTAGGAAAAATTTTTAATATTTTTTAATGTTCATTTTCTACATTTACCATGCTTTTATTACGCTTCTATTTATTTTATTTTTTGCTTTGCTTAACAATTTTTTTTAAATTTCAATTGTCTGTATTTTGCGTTTTTAGCCCTGAAGAAGACCTACAAAGTAGGTCGAAACGTTGGCTACGGAATAAATATTTCTTGATATTCAGAGAAATTTATTGACCTCTACCCGGACCATTTTCTTCCACATGTTTCAATAATTATTTATAAATACTTCTTTCTTCATAAAATTGTTATGAAAACCTGTACCACTACAACCCATGAGGTACCTTGGGCTCAGTCCATTTTAGAAAATGTATCTAATACGAAGGTTGTGTGAGCAGGTGATTTGGTTCCCGACCACACTCAATTTTCTCCGATTTAAGGGCATCCATTTCATAGAGGCTTAGTAAGCTACAATAGGGTCGAGAGATCCCAAAAAGCCGCCCTTGGCTGTTAACAGATCAAACAGTACATCGGTCATAGCCGGATTCGAACTCTGGGTAATATTAATGTGTGCCAGTTAATAATTTCAACGCCTCAATTATTGCAGCTGTTTATGAACCTCTTAAATCTGAAAAAAATATGACATGACTATTTGAAATACCTACAAAGGGATGGGAAACTGATATGGGCTTGAGGAGAGTGTCCTGGATCAGTATAGTTATCTTTATTTTTGTGTGTTTATCTAGACCTATTTTGAAAAATTACATGTTGAAATAATAATAATTAAAAACAATATCAGTATCCCCGATTACCTAATAAATTATATCTTTTGTATAACTTATTGTTACTAGATATAACATCCCCATAAGGGATGCCATTAAAAATTTTCATACTTTAATATTGAGTGAAAGTATTTAAATATTATTTTAATTTTTACACATTTTTAAAACAAGATTATTATTTTTTAGTATTTAATTATTAGTTTTTCAATTCCATAAGAATGTTTGTTTATCAAAATTAATACGTTTTTTCTATTTACGTTTAGTATTGAAAAAAATTCAAGGTGCTTCGTGAATAATACTTTATCACTATTTTTGGTTTTCAAATGTCCATACCTTATAATTAGTCAAGTAAGTGGTACAAAAGTGAATTAATTAATTTACTAATAAATCAAATGTATGAATATTTCAATGATTTTTCTTTTAATTTATAGAATTTCTCGACAGAACAAAATTTTATGTGAGTGTCGTGTCCTGTGGAAATTTGGTTCGGAATGATCCGTTCTGAATTAATTAAAGAGAGATTCGTATCTTGGTAAAGGTATTAGATAAAATTGAATCAGTTAATGATCAAATAGCCTCCTGTTGACGTAGCAAGTGATTTAAACTGGCCTGCAAAAGCCCGATCTGATTGTTGATACATCAGTTGATTCCGTTGAATGCATCGATAATGAACATTTGAAACGTGTCGGTTATCTATTATAATCCATCACTGTTAGGAGCTCCAACAACAGTCTCGATTCAGTTGCACAGTCACCATGATTTAAGTGATTACTTTATAGATGGAGAGTTCCCGATATATGCACTTGATTTATTATGATTTATTTTGTTGTTATTTATTCAATTAGTTACTGAATTTTCAATTGAACTATCAATCACTGTGATCTTATCGGATCGAATTAAAAAAATGATGGGATGGCAGAACAGTTACATATCATGTTATTTATTTTTATCGTGTCATCCTAGATATATATGGAGACGAATATTTAATAACACGTTTTAATTTAATTTTCTGTGATTAAGCTTTTTAATCAGTTTTGTTGTAATTGAGAAAAGCTGTTACATTTCGCAATAAAAGCAATTTGTTCCTTGTGATACTATAATAACCGCAGGTGCTTGCATTAAAATTTAATTAAATCGTTTTTTACTGATGGTATATATGAGACTGGCATCTTTTATCTAGCTATTTTGTGTTGAATAATAACAGGTAAATATTTAATAATTATGTTGGGTAGTTGCCTAATGCGTCAAACAAGTATGATGAATAATTACTAGATATAACATCTAGGGATGCCACTAAAATTTTTCATACTCTAATATTTGAGTATTATTGCAACAAATGCTATTTATTATTGTTAAAAAGTTTTTCATTCTCCTTACGAGACGGAATAGCTGCAATTCAGAATAAACCAATAAATAATAGCCAAAAATGTCAAAGGGATATTATGTATTATTACTAGATATAACATAATATCTATACATAATATCCCCCAGAAGGGATGTCATTAGAATCTTTCGAACTCTAATCTTGAGAGAATTTATTTAAGTAATTATTTTTATTTTTTTTTTAAATTATTTTATTGAATTGTTCAACTGTAATATATACATCTAGTACAAAGGCTGTATGAATAAATAAATGCATGAAAGGACATGTAGAGGCACTACCCATTGACAGCACTCTAATTACATTTCTATTATAGATGGTCCCGAGGCCATCTCCTCTTCAGACGCCTAGGAGGATTGTCCGGGATGGAATTGGAACCAAGGATGGAAACTAGTGGGTTTGGATGGGCCTGGAGTTTATTATGGAATGATAGGTATCTGGAATGGGCTAAATCGGTAACATATGGAACGTTCAGGTCATTATGGATGGTTTTATTTGTGACAAAATAAGGAGCGTTTAGGATTTTGCGAAGGATTTTGGATTGCAAGGATTGAATACGAGAGGAATTTGATGGTTTGGTGGAGCCCCATAGTTCAATTCCGTAAGTCCATATAGGTCTTATAACAGTAACATAAATAAGTCTTTTGTAATTGATTTGAAGCTTTGAGCGTTTGTCTAGTATGTGTTGAAGTAGTCGGAAGCGTCGAGCTGTTTCTTGTCTTTTCAGTCTTGTGTGAGGGTTCCAAGTTAGACGTTTGTCTATGTTGAGTCCTAAGTAGCGGATCTGTTCAACAGGGATAAGTGGAGTACTATTAAAGGATACAGTAGGGCAGGAAGTCAAGGGTTTTCGGCGAAGGGTAAAGGTAATTTGATGGGACTTTTTGGAATTGATTTTAATTCTCCAATTCCGACACCATTCTTCGAGGCTTGATAAATGTGATTGAAGGGATTGGGATGCAATATATGGGTCGTTATTAACTGATAACACACATGTTTCATCAGCATAGGTGGAGATGAAGGTGTTAGGATGGGTTGGGATGTCAGCTGTATATACCTTTAATTATTTTTAATTATTAAAATTATACTTGAAATAAATTTATTTTAATATGTATGTAATAGAAATGTCCTAAATAATTTCAATATATTTCTTTAACCAGATTTTTATTATTTACTTATTGGTTTTTTCCCGCTTGTTTTTGTTTCCAGCGTTTGTTTCCATCATATTTTTAGAAAAGCTTTTAAACAAAATTAATACTTTATTATTTTAAAATTATAAGCTTGGTTTAATTGGTTGATTTTAAATAATTGTCAAACATGTCAAAAATTCTAATCGATTATTACGTGATATAACATAACCACAAGGGATGCCATTAGGATGCTTGATATTCTGATCTCGAAGGAATTTGTATAATTTATTAATGAAATTATATTAGAAATAGATTTATTTTAATGGGCGTGTAACAGAGAAATCTAAATGTACAGATTTCAATAGATTTATTGAATAAGATTAATAATTTATTTATTATTATGATCATCTATTTTTTCTCGCATTTGCGGGTTCAAAACAGAGATAGGGGACAAGTTATTATTCCGTCTTCAGTTATTATTTTTTGCTTTTATATTTCTCTTCTTTAAACGTTCAGAAATTTTCTGACGATCCTGGCTGTGTCTAGGAGAACTGCCTGTTGAGCCTCCTTTAACACCTCGACCGGAATTCCCAGGCTCTTAATGGCCTCCACCGTGGATTTAGGCACCAATCCATTCGTGGAGATAATAATAGGTGTTACGACCACGCTTTCCATATCGTATAGCTCCTTAAGCTCAGCCGCTAGTTCTTGATACTTTCGAAGTTTCTCTCCAACAGTTGAATTCACATTATTGTCGTTGGGGATCGCAATATCAATTATACTTGCTTTCCTCTCACTCGACTTTATAAGGAGGATATCTGGTCTATTATGATGCACAGTGTGGTCTGTTATAATGGATTCATCCCAATATAGCTTTAGGGGACCTTTTTGTAGAAGTCTATTGGGATGATACTTATAATATGGTGCCTTTACATCTAGAAGTTTGTAGTTCACCGCCAGGGCTTGATGCAGAATTTTGGCCACATTGTTATGCCTCTGGAGATATTTAGTGCCAGCCAACACTCCACATCCACCAGTGGTGTGTTGGATTGTCTCCAATGTAGCCGAGCATAGCCGGCATTTATCCGGTGTTGATGCGTCGTTTAGAAAATGCCTTCTATATGATCTGGTGGCGATAACTTGGTCTTAAATGCCAATCACAAACCCCTCTGTCTCGGAGTATATCTTGCCAGCCTTTAACCAATAAACTGACATCTCCTTGTCAATTTAGCTATCATTTAATTTGTGATAGAATCTACCATGTAAATATTTTGTTTTCCATTCCGTCAACTGTTCATTTTCTGTAAGAACTATTGGATCAGCATCTCTTCTTAGATTTAGTGCAGTTAGACCCGAATCCATCCTTGAAATAGTGACATAAACTCCATCTCTTTTTGTGAGGAAATATCGGCGTAAAGCCCCTTCCTGCTTGAGGAAAGCTTCTTCGATACTTATCTAGGCACGTCCTCCTTCTTTCCTGGGTAAGTACAGGCGAGCTTTCGATGATATTGGGTGGTGGGCCCGTTCTTGTGTGAGAGTTGTTCTCACAAGACGATCCATCTCCTGCAGGCTGGTTTTTGACTATAGCAATATCTTAAAGGTATAACTGAGAGCAGGTATAGCCCAAGTGTCTGTGGCCTTAATTTTTCTCTTTCTAGTTAGCTTGGTTTTAACGACTTTTCGTAACCTAATTTTGAGGATTGTTAGAAGCTCTTGTCGCATGTCTTTTCGGGCAATTTTACGATGCTGATGCATCCCTAAATATTTATATAATTTATTGGCCTCAAGTTCCTTGATGTATTCATCCTCATTGACCAGGATATTTGGCTTGCTAACGACTTTCCCCTTGGTTACATGGAGCACTGCACACTTGTCGAGGCCGATTGACATTCCTATGTTTCTAGTATAAGATGTTACGGCCTCAACCATGCTTTGTAGCTGGTCTTTGTTTTTAGCATACAGTTCTAGATCATCCATGTACCAGCTGTGGCTGATTGTGGTCGCTTCGTCGTTGATGATCATCTTATATCCCTCCTTATTTTTCCGAAGGATCCTGCTTAGTGGGAACAACGCCATGCAGAACCACAGTGGGCTAAGACAATCCCCTTGGTGAATTCCTCTCATTATTTTTATTTGGTTGGCGGTACTGATAGCTCCGATTTTCAGCTTAGTTTTCCATCCGGACATTAGGTTTGAAAGTAGCATGCTTACGTTTGGTCGAATCTTGTAGATATCCAGTACATTTAGAAGCCAACCATGCGGAACAGAATCAAAAGCCTTTCTATAATCGATCCAGGCCATTGAGAGGTTTCGCTGTTTTTTCGCAACTTGGGCAGCAATAAACGTATCTATTACTAAGAGTTCTTTACAACCCCTAGCTCTTTTTTTGCACCCTAGTTGTTCAGTAGGTATCATCTTCTCATTGTCGAGATGCTCATAAATCTTCGTTGCCAAGATGATATTATTATCAGTTGTTTTAACTGTTAAAGTTTGTTTTAATAATTATATCAAATAATTGCCAAACGTGTAAAAAAAATATGATCTAAATTACTTGATATAAGATCCCCACAAGGGATGCCATTAATATGTTTTATTCGCTTATTTCGAGAGATTATGCTTAGTTATTTAAATAAATGTATTTCAAGGAGTGTTTGAATGAAATCTTCCCAATGCTTTAATTTTAATTTACTTCTTAATCCAGATTATCTTATCGATCAATTTTCATGAAAGCTCTCATCAGAAGATCGTTAAAAGCTAATGAACAGGGAAACTAGCCATTTGTGTGGCCATTGAATTGTGAATAAACCTTTGTCAAAGGCAGATAATAGTTTCCGGGCTGGTGGTCCTCTCCCCCCTCCCATCCATTCCCTCCTATAGAGCAATGCTCCTCCCGCCCCATCAGTCTCCAAATGATCCACTAAAAATTGAAAACCTTCAATCCTTCCAAATTGCGGAAGCCATTTTTCTCCTTCAGGATTAAATTGCCTGGGTTTGGCTAAAGAGGTCGATGGGATAAAGAGTCCCAAATCAGATTTGGTTCGAGGATTGTGAAGAGGGATCAAGTAAGTGGAACGTCCCAATAAAGGTATATCGTGCGCCTGCCTGTTTCTATTACTCTCTCTCTCTCTCTCTCTCTCTCTCTCTCTCTCTCTCTCTCTCTCTCTCTCTCTCTCTCTCTCTCTCTCTCTCTCTCTCTCTCTCTCTCTCTCTCTCTCTCTCTCTCTCTCTCTCTCTCTCTCTACTTCATCCTATTCAATCATTATTTTTTCTCTTTTCCTCGTTACACGCTTTCGATCGATTAAACCTTCAATTATTGTTGCTCCACTTGAATCGTATTTTACTAATGCCTCGTCTTAATTACCAGTTCGAGAGTAGTTTCTGACTGAAGGACCTATTGTTCCATACTCATCTACTAAAGTGGGATTGCCTTTAGTGCTTGATCTGGAAATAAAACTCGATTTCAATTTATTTCTACTAAAAGAACCGTGATGAATACTGAGGAGTCCATTATATTGATGCCATTAAATGATCAAGAGCGAAAAATTGAAAAGATGGTACAAGACCAAGAAGGAAAAAAAAAAATCAAATCTAACGTTACGTATAGTCCTATTGAGACCTAGAATTATAAAGCCATGTCTGCTGAAGCAAACGCAGAACTTATAATAATAATTATTGATATTATCGAGGGCATATTATCGACATTATTCCTTTAAATGCATTTTATGATCAGCCTCAAAAACTTCAATAAATAAACAAGTAGAACAAATAATTAAATTTTTATTAACGCCACGTTTTTATTAACGCTATGAGACATCAATGGTGACATGATGGCACAATACATAAAAACCGAAACCTAACGTGGTCGAATTGAATTGGAATGCGACGTTTTAAGAATGGTCGATTTGGGCTGCTGAAGATAACGCAGAACTTAAAGTAATAATAATTATTAAATAATATAATAATTTAAATAAATGTATTATATGATGGAACTTAAAAAAAATAAATGAAATAAATAAGAAGAATAAAATAATTAAACTCAAGTTTTTGCATCAGGCTCTGAAACATCTAAGGATCAATGGTGAAAAGATAGCAAAGACCTAAAAGCTCAAACCTGACGTGGTCGTAGGAATCCTTGGATTTCTATGTAACGTTTAACAACTGTCGCATTAATCTGCTAAATAAAGTGCAGAGCTTGGAATAATAATTATTGCAATTTATAATCGTGGGCTGGTCAACATTATTCAAACACATGCTCTATAAGATGTTCCGTAAAAAATCAAATAGAATAAATATTATTAATTAAGTCAAAGATTTTGCTTAGCGAAATGGGACATCCTCAGGAATATAAAAGTGATTATATATTATGTATTTATCACTTATTGATATATTTATTTGACGCGAAACAGCCCTGAAAGATTATGCAACTATATTGCAGCGTTTTGTTTTTTCATTTTTTTCTCGGCTCATCTTTGTCTCATTATTTCTCTGAAGGTTTTCCTTCTTTCTAATAAATCTTGTGTAATCTCGGGTGTTGTGTTTCTTGTTTCGATCTAGCGTATAATTTTGGTAAACATTTTTTTGCTTAGTCTCCTATTGATAAACCTATATTTAAAAACCCTTTTATTATTTTCTTAGGGAATGGAGTAACTGAGTGTGTAGAGAGCTGAATTGGACTACTGAATGTCCCGGATTCGAATCCGGCAGTTTCATGAAAATTATTGTGGGTGTTAACAGTCCCTGCAGACACTCCTGGGGTTCACCGAGTTTCTAGAAAATTTCTGGTGGTTGAGCTTTATCTCGGACGTTACCTACCTGCACAATCATAATCTTTGAAACGATATAGTCTCTACTACATACTTAAACCCACCCTTCATGGGCTTTTGTGGTATATTCTAAGAACTCTAAGTGATTTACTGGGGCTTGATGACTGGGATGAGGCATTCAAAACTTTTTAATACATTATCCTGAGGAAAGACTGCGTTCATATAAATTAGACCAGGAATGAGCCGAGAACTAAGATACTCTCTGTATTATGGAATCCCAAGAATATGAAACTTTATGAATTAATAAAGGGCTCATGCTCCATCTTTCGAAAGCTGAATAAGTTGTTGCTTGTTCATTTAAAGCCATTTTTGCTGCTATGGCTAATCGGACGATGCAAAAGTGGGAGCTATAAATTTTGCCTATCCAGGTTTAATTAGGATAGGGGTTTTTAACGAGTACCTGACATCGTACAGTCTCGGGACCCTCGATTAACGTCTCTTCCGAAGGACGGCGTAACTAAGGATTTTTTATTCCCTATAAAAAATTCTAAGGCCACCTGCCGGCCTACACACCCGCGATCTTGGGCTCAGTAGTTTAGCTGAATATGTAAAGTATATACAATGGAGCAACTTGTTAAGATTATGATTAAATCACTATTTAATTTATGATTAAATCAAATTTCATTTCTGTCTACAACTTCTTCATTTATTTGCCTACAGCATGTATTTAAATGTTTAAAACGATACACTAGAAAACGCAAGAGAGCAACAGAAGGATAATTTTATAGCGATTACATAGACCTATAGAGAGGGGGAAGCATGGAGAAGACGTACCAATCCTGAGCTGGCAAGTCTATTCCAGACCCCGGACGAGGTTAAAGTTATAAGGTTCGGTAGGTTGCGCTGGGTGGGCCTTGTGACAATAATGACACGTGTCGAAGGGCCTAGAAGAATAATTACACACACACACACACACACACACACACACACACACACACACACACACACACACACACACACACACACACACACACACACACACACACACACACACACACACACACACACACACACACACACACACATATATATGTATACAAGGTCAACTATTATTATTCAACAAAACAGAAGTAGTGTTTAAATTTTTATCGTGTGGATAACATAGGTTTTTTTTCAATCTTTTTCTATTGTATTTTTCCATTTTTCCTAAATGCGGGTACTTATTGTATATTTATGCTTTACTATTTCAAATACTAGACAAACTATGCTTTCAATGTAATAAAATAGACTTATTCTAGAAATCTTACACATGACTATAAGACCTGTTTGGACTTAATGAGTAGATCTTTGGCCACTAAGGCATCGTATTCCTCTCATATCCCATCCTAACAATCCAAAATCCTTCGTAAATCCTCAATGCTCCTTCCTTTTTATAATAAAGTCGTCCTTAATTTTAAATTTTTCTGATTTGGGCCGAACCCGATATCAGTCCTTCATGGCAAACTTTATTCCCATTCAAACCTATTAGTTTCGAACCTATAGGTGCCTCGTGATCTTTTAATTTGAATTGAGTACTACCACTGGGTAATTTATCTACTTACTTTCATCCATTCTGTTATACAAAGTATCATCATGTTCTATAGTTATTATACGGTTGTAAATTTCAGTAATTCAATTTAACAAAAATTCTAACAAAGTTTTATGACCAGAGTTTAGATCGTTTATTCTTCCACTTTATACATTTCCTAATCATTCATTAGTTGAGCTTTTGCGGGTTCAATTTCTGTCTTTTTCTCTGTAGCTTTAGACGCTTTTCCCGGCATTTAAGTTATAATTTTTACCTAAAATTTCAATGCTCCTTACTTCGTTACGAATAATGTTATCCAGAATTACTTAACGTCATATATTTTTGCTGATCTGTCTCGTACCTGATATCAGTTTTTTAATGACGAACTTTTTTCCCCAGAGCGACCTTTTGACCTTATAATTATGATCTATCATGCCTTACAACTCTCCGAAAAAGGATCATTTTGCGTTGTCGACTCTTATGTTGGAACGGAAATCTTAACCGTCCTCGATGATAGAGAGGGGGTAAGTGGTTAGAAAATTTGATTTTAGTGTCCCGAGGGTGGGCAGCGTTGCATTTAATAAAGTAGACTGGGGGTTAGGGGATTGCCTACAATTAACTGGATAATTGCAATCCGGCCGTTGCCGTGGCAACTAACTATCGACCGGAGCCTTTCAAGTTATCTTCAACCTGGTGCCTGCCTGCTGGTGACATTCAGCCGTATCTTTCAAACAGATCTTTATCTGTATCCTGGCAGTTGGGAACTCGCCCACGCACCTTGCGAAAGCTCTCTGTTACGACTGCGACTCTTTGTTACGTGCCCGGAACACTGAGGAGCACTCATGATGTAGAAGGGAAATGAATTCAATTCAATTACATATGCTACAATTTTTTCTCGCAGACTTGTGTTATTTTATCCCCTTTTGAGTTGTTTTAACTAAGCACGGTGTGAAGTAGGGTCTAATACGGACGAAGTTTATTTACCTAGATCTTTAATAAGTGTATATTCAGATCTCGGGTCTACTTTGAAGCTGTTTGAATGGGTAATGAAATTATTATTTTAATGACCGTTATCGAACATATACATTTGTAATTATACTATTAGAATTTGCCCGCCTCAGTTTGGAATTGTTTCCCATGCGTGGTTGGAAACTAGGGGGTGTGTTTTATGGAATTTAGCCCCGCTAATGCCTAATGGTTGTAATTATAGAGCCAGTTAAACTTCGGCACCTTAAACTTTGTTTAAACCATGTTTGTGGGAGGAGGGGGTTCACACGCACCGTTATTAAACGAAACTCTTGAGTTCGTTTATGAACTTTATAATCAACATAATCAAGTCTTCGCATTCTGCTTCTTTAAGTAAATACGCGTTTTCTTAAATAATTACGAAGTTATGAATTATTAATTTCAAACAAGCTTTATTTTTAACCCTATAGTTAAAAAAAAAAGTATATATTGTTTAAGCTTTAACTTAAATAATTATTATTAAAAATTTCTATCTTGAAGAGAAACGAACAATAAAATAAAGACAAAAGAACAATAAATTCTTCAAAATAAAACTATTTAAAAAAAATCACCATCAAAAGAACGATAAATAAAAATAAATTATAAATAATTATTAGTTGATCATATTTATACGGTCTTAAAAAAATCTTAAATATTATGCAACTTATCTTAATCATCTTAAACATTATGAAAAACCAAGGTTTTGAACCAGA
Organism: Troilus luridus; assembly: GCA_964056705.1. Taxonomy (NCBI): domain Eukaryota; kingdom Metazoa; phylum Arthropoda; class Insecta; order Hemiptera; family Pentatomidae; genus Troilus; species Troilus luridus. Next base: position 42,537,262 of record OZ057417.1, on the reverse strand, counting down.
TTGTAAGTCTTTATCAGTGCATAACACTCGCAACTATACTTGAAATTATTTTATACTTGTTTCTATTTTATATAGAGAGCGGGGTATGCTATGCCGAAGGTTTTGGGCTTAATTATTTTATTTAATAACAGGAATGGTCTCTATGGGATATGGAGACTCTACAGGGGCTCGCCCAGTCTTTACGAATTGGGTACATTTAACTGGAGAAATCATGTTGGTTGAGCGTGATCTTGGAAAAATTACCTCTCAGCAATATCATTGCCCTTGAAACAGTACAGAGTCTACCATGTACTGATCCCGAAACCCTTCATGGGTTGTTGTGGTATTTTTTTTAGTAATATATGACATATTGGTTATCGAGTATGTCCTAGGATTTCATAGCTAATAGTTACTAACCGTTGTCAATGATGAACCGTAGCATAAATAATTGCAGTAGTTTTTTTCAGAAAATTATAGCTACTATGAAAAGTAACGTGTAAATTCATCTCAAGGAACAAGTGAAAAGAAAAACAAATGTGAAAAAACGGGACACAAAGATGAGGAGGTAAAAAGACAAGAGGTGAACCCTTTTATGTTTTACTCTAGACCTAATCACCTCTCTGCACAACCGTTGTCCTTGGGACAGTACAGTCTCTACCATGTACCATGTACTGAACCCAAGACCCTCCATAGCTGGTACAGGTTTTCAGGTTATGTACTTATAGGTCATACCCTTAAATAGATTTTTAATAATTATTTTATTTGACTACAAAAATACTTGGTTGACATATCTAATTATTTCCAAATTATTCAAACTGCACCTCTCCATGGGTTTTCATTACTTTATATTTTGAAACATATGCATAGAATATATAAATATATTTTATATTTAATAAATATATGAATATATATAAAATTGTAAGCAGTAATCAATCCTACCAAAAGGAGTTGCCAAAACTGGGGATGTTTTTGTTTCTATGAACGATGGTAGTTACTATTTCCTAATTGAAACATTCATTTTTAGTTTTCAATATTGTTTATTTGTTTACCAGGTACAAATGACTTACACGCCTTAATCATCACTGACGCATGCGCAGATATATTTTCTTTGTACTGTTTTTATTTCTCAATATAGACTACTATTATGTAAGAATTAGAAATTTTCTGTAACGTACGTTTATTAGAGATTGTAAATATATGCAATAATATTTACATACACTATATATATACACTTTAGAAGAAAATAACTGCTATTATTTGAGAGGAATAACGGTACGCGATCCTTTGCTTACATTTCCCATTTTATTTATCCAGTATAACATTTTGCATAAAAAGCACCGTGGGGTTATTTATCATCGTTTCACCAACAATATATCGCTTGCCCCTAACAATATCAATTTTTTCCCTCGTGTAGTAAGAAAATTCCCTCAGGTTCGGGGGCCCTACCCCCTTAAATAAATACCCATTTTATATACAATACGTTTGTAGAGAGGTCTTCCTCTAGTTCATCAAGGGAGATAGGCCCTATCTCATATTTCGGTGAAAAAATAAATTTATTTTGGCCATGTATAGGTTTTACTTTGTCTTTATTTCCATTAAAACATAGTTATTGACATATACCTGTAAATAAAAAATATAGAAAATACTAATATTCAATTGATTTTGTTACGATGTTCGTTTCCAGTCAAATAATGAACCTGAATCTGTACTTATAAAACCCACGAAGGGTCTTGGGCTCAGTAGATGGTAGATACTGTACTGTTTTCGGGACTGCGGTTGTGCATTTATCCGAGATCATGGCCAATCGCCAGATTTTCCCTCATTGAAGGGTATACAGTTTAAAGAGGCTGGGTGAACCCAGGGTGGGCAGATCCCACAGGGTTCATTCCTTGATGTAACCATATTGAATAAATTACCTACCAAGATCGGATTTGACCCCGGAACGTTGACCAACTCAGGATCAGAAGGGACAAGGAGCTAAGTGAGTTATATGGAGACCTAATGATATCGAGCTTCATCAGGATTCAATGCATCAAGTGGCTGGGCCACTAATCTAGGATGGACGAAGAAAGAACAGCTAAAAAGCTGTATAAAGGAAATCCGGATGGAGTCAGACCTCGAGGAAGGCCCAAAGCTAGATGGAAGGATGCCGTTTGTGAAGATCTGAGGCTGAGCAAGGTCTCCCTCACTCGAGCAGGCGATCGGGATGATTGGGGTAGAGCGGTTGAGCAGGCCAAGGACTTTTTTATGGGTCTGTCGCGCCAATAATGTAATGTAATGTAATAAATGAGTTAATTTTATTATTATTGTTTCTCTAAAACCTTAACTGTCCTAGTTTTTATGAAGGTAGAGAAAAATTAAAGTATACTTATGGCGTTTGTTTGTTCATTTAACGACACTTTATGCTGCATTAACTAATTGGACTATGCTACGAGTGGGAGTTCTAAATTTTGGCTATCCAAGTATAATTAGGATTGGGATTTTAACAAGTAACTGACGCTGTACAGGCTCGGGTCCACCATTTTACGTCCACTCCGAAGGACGGCATTACCGATTGTTTTACTAAAAAATCCTAAGCCCACCTGCAGGGCTGCCGACCTGCGTCTTTGGCATAGAATTTTGTCATGCTATCCACTAGACCATAGGTGGACAATGATATGAACTGTAAGGATATACTTGCTGAGATTAAATCAAATAGTTATTAAAGCTGTGGCTTAATGAGTAATAGTTGAACACCATTCCTGAAATTTATACACAATCTTTTCAGTAGTTTATATAAATACTGATTTATTATAAATTATAGCTTGTTTAAATAACTATCCGTATTGTCCATTATATTGCAATATGTAGCTTCTGCGTAAATATCAGTATAGTGTGTAGGTTTCTTCTTGTTCTAAAATGAAAATCAACCAAGGTCTGGGACTATGACTGGAAATGAAAGCAGAGTTTAAGTGGATGGGGAATCAGAATCTGTGTCTCAGGTCGAGTGACACGTTTGACAATTTGATTCATTCCTACTCACCATTGTTCTATTCACCATTATCTTTGAACCTTGAAGAATTTCACCAGGAACTGAGTGGGGTGATAACATCCAGATGATGTCAAGCAAATGTCGCCTGAAATGTATGGTGGTATTGTGGGAACATACATTGTAAAGCCGTCTACACAAACTAAAAAAATCTGTGATAAGGGATGCTCACTGAGGGAGGAACTTTCGTTGAGAAAATGTCCTTAAAAATAACGATAAAATAACAAACTTTTCTGATTACAAAAATAATATCGTTTTTGCTGTTTAAGCCAGGGGGGAGTGGTATATCTCAGTGGATAAGATTTCTTGTTGTGTTGCCTTACTGATGGTTCTTGGTTTAAATCTGGGTGCGACAGATAAATTATTTGATCTTTTTACCGTCACGTATGTACCTTGTGGAATCGAAAGACGGTTCTTGTGCTCACCCAGCCTCTATAAAGTGAGTACCCTTAATAGGAGGGTGGGTAGACTGGAGCTTGAGCTTGATCTGGTCTTAATGAGCTCGCTGTTCATCTACACTTGCTGGCTTAAAAATAGTAGAGTCTCCAAGTTTTTTCGTTTTAAAATCGATAATATTATTGAATTTAATTAATTCGGGTCGAAATGTATTATATAGTTCGTGTTCAGGTACTGGCCATTCTTTCCCTCTTAATATCATAATTAATTTTGATCTTAGGCTTTCATACATCATCCAGTCATAAATTATGTGTTTAAATGGATGTTATTCTTAGTCTATTGAACAAGAATTGATATTGATTACGTGAAATCTGTGTAAATATGATTTGATATGTCCGTGTTCAGTTAAAACCTGTGTTAGCTTTTAATTTGTGAATTTTATTAATTTTTAGATATTGGGTGTCAGTCTTGGAATAAACCTACGGTAGCAAATTTGTTTGAAGTAGCCCAATTTTCGTTTCATCTCAAAAATAATTTTCCCTAATATTAACTTTTATGAACGATATAGGCGTGGAACGATGGTGATAGGTCACTTTGTGATTCCTCTTATGCCCATTTGTCAGCTATCTCAGTCTCTTGTACTGAACCCAAGTCCCCTTATGGGTTTTAGCGGTACTGGTTTTTTTGTTTTTTTAATCAAAGAAATAAGAATCGATCGATTTTTTCGTATTTTTTTAAAAGGAAATTGTTAAGGAACAAACCAAGGTTCTATTCTTGGGACCAAAATAATAAATTTTAACCACATATCCTAAAATTTCTTTTCGACTTGAAATTCTTCTGCCATCTACTGGAGATGGATTCTCCGAGGCTCGTAAGAATTTATGTTAGGTTTTGATTAAATTTTCATGCCATTGTTATCTTGTTAATTAGGAAATATTTAAGAAGGAAGAGATATTCCTTGGAGTTGAGGGTTGGAGAAAGCAGCCGCCATTTGTCAGCAATAACGAATTCATTGTTGCAGCTCTCAGCGTTCTATCTTCCCGTTTCTTTAAAGCCCGATCTCAGCAAGATCCGCTAATGGGGAAGCGAACCGTGTCTTCTATCAAGCTCCAACCGCCTTGTTTTTCTTTTATCTTATGTCATCAGTGTTTTCCGCTTAAAAATTAGAATTTAAAAAAAATTCTATGCTTGAATTTTGAAGTTAAAAATTTACACCTCTAAAACAAACTTTCTATTAAATGTTTAAAAAAAACTAAAATCTAAAAACTTTATTTATCTCTGACTATACTTGGAAAAAAGACTGACATGGAACATCCATATAAAATTAAAAAGACAAGTCCTGACCACACGGTACAAACGACTAATCTATAACACTATACTAAGATCAGATTTGGCACATAGAGCAGAACATTGGAGTTCAGAAAAACAAGTCTATATATACAGAATACAAACAGCACAATGCATAATTCTCAGAAAAATCAAATTAATGCTCCTTGGTTTATTTCGAATCGCATTTGCTATATTGGCTTCACTGCCCAAGCAATGATCTCAAGGAAAAGTCAGATCCTTTGATCTGAATAATACTTAAATAATAAAATAGGAGGCCATCCTGAGGAACCACCCCTGACCACTCCGAGATTGTTATACTTAATATATAGTAATTTATATCATTAATGAATAAGTTACATATCGCTCTCTTCTCCAAAGGATGACGTGTTTGACTGACCAGGAGTTGTTTATTAAATAATAATGATTATTGAATAACATTATATTTTTTTGGGTGCTCATCATGGTTACAAGGTCCTACTGATAATATAAATGCGAAAGTTCGTATGTTCGTATGTCTTTCACGAAAAAACTACTGAACGGATTTGGATGAAACTTCAGAGTAACATAGGTTATACATCAGAATAACACATATACTACAACAACGGCGGATTTAAGGTGGGCACGGGGGCATGTGGCCCCCCTAGACAATTTTTTGTGTAATGTGGAGAATCCATTATATTACATAATTATCGTAGTTGTTAAAATAACTATTGTTTAGATATTTTAATAAACCTTTGAAATCTTTCTATAAATACTACAAGTATATTTGTAAGTTATTGTTGATTTTTTCCCCGTCTGCCCGTTATGCCCCCCCCCCGAATAAAATCCTGGATCCGCCCTTGGGCTACAATTTTCAATGATTTTGTGTAATTTGGTCATAATATAACGATAAACATCAAGTAAGTCGGATAAAATTCTGCTCTCTGAGTACCTTGCTCACGTGTTTCTTACTCGCAATGTCTACATATTTTCGCTTAACGAAAAAAATCAAGTAACATAGTTTACAGGAGTATATTGCAGTATGTAAGTAGGACCGTCAAATCTGAACACATTGATAAATTACCTACATATGTACTTTATTCTAATCCTTTCTGTTTTAATTTCTCACTGCTGCCGTACGACAAGTGAAACCGTTATACTAAGTAATCCTTTTCAATAACATTACATACTAATCCTTACTGACACGAACAACAGTAAACTTCTGTCCGTCCTGTTTGCTAATCAGTGCCAATGTATGTTTCACGGCTGTGCTGATCCGTCTATGATGAAATTTTGAAATGGATAATCTCAAGCCTGGGGAAGGAAACAGGCTACTTTTATCAACACACCACACATGCGAAGTTTATATAATACTGTAACCTGATTGGATAACACACCCAGCGGTCAACGCACAGCAGAAACCAGTGAACTTAGCATCTTGAAATTCGCAGATAGGTTCTTCGTGTAGCTTAAATGAGCATTAAGAAAGGAATTTGGACAATTCCACCCCTAAGGGCTTCCCCCTTAATATAATAGGTGTTCAATGATTGTATGGAATCCGTCAGCTTTGAAGTAACAGTTAAAAAAAATTGAATTATTTATTAAAAATGGGCTGTCACGAAACTTTATGTGGCAGACCAAATTCCACTCGAGCGATGCCGCGGTCAAAAGCTAGTAGATTATAAAACTACTTACAAAGAAAGGAGGACGCTATATGTGGCTGTCTGTTTCTCGACCATTGCTTCATCCAGTTTCCTGCATCTTGATTTGCACGCTCCTTGCCAACATCTGCCTGTTCTGTCCCTTAGTAAGAGTAAGAGCAATGGTATCACTGACCTTAAAGAGCCCTTAAACCTACCTGAAGGTACCTCAATGCCCCTTACCCTATTTATCTTGGTACTGCTAATGTTCCAGATATTGTCACATATAGCACATTATACACAACGGATGAATGCTCCCTCATTAAAATCATATATTTACACAAAAAACGCAACATTCAGAGCAAAACCCACCCGTTTCTGCTCTTTCCCACTCCCGGTAACCCGGACTTGCCAGGAGACGACTAAAAAGACAATGTCCTAGACACCTGCTCGTAATCTATTAATCATATAAAAAACTTCATATTCCTGGAAATCAAGGAGAAACAAATCTAGTGAAATAAATCTAGATAATAAATAATTTATCTGTCACAGGCTGGAGTCGGATGAATCTAAGCACATCAATTCAACGTTCTACGTTCTGAATACCTAGCTTCCATATGTTGTACAATAATGCTTTAATGTGGGTGAAAATGTACTTTTGTTTTTTTAAATAATCATATCTTCATTATGAACGGCCTCTGTTGAAATAATATAAAGTTCTTAAAAATAACTATAAACTTTAATAGCATACTGGTTATCATCACACACTATAACACTATAGTTACACTGGCCCTGTGTTGTCATGGGGATGGTCACTCATGGAGAATAATGGCAAGATCCTATCAGTCCGGCCAACTGTGTCTAATTTTCTTGCTCTGATCTGAAACAGATTAAATGTCATTCAACTGATAAATATTTTTGTCACGATATCAATTAATAACGCTATACCATAATTTTAGGCCAAAGATTCAATAGACATTAATTATTGATTTAGTATTATTTAATATTAATGATGAATTATACCTATACCACGACAACCCCTTAAGGTTCTTGGGTTCAGTATATGGTAGAGACTGTACTGTTTCTAGGACAAATGTTGTGGAGGGAAGTGATTTGTCCGGGATCTCGTTCAACCGCTAGGTTTTTCTCTAATTAAGAGTTTCCCTTTTATAGAAGCTGAGTGAGCCTCAGGAGGTCATATATGATATATATATACATAAAATATCTGTCACTGCTATATTTGAACTTGTTTTATCGGAATAATGACATGAGTTAAAATAAAAATAGTTTCAAACTTTAAAACATTGCCTAATGGTTAATATAAGAGTTTCATTAACTTCATTACAGTAGGAACGCTTTGTTTTAACAATACCCAAATTTTTATTTTTGTAACTCGTATGGAACTTTAAAATACCTCATTTAAAAGGTTTGTTAAGTTATGACCCTCGCGTGGATCTCATTTAAGCGTAGAGGAGCTTCCCACCGGTGGCGGACCAACAATGACAGCGGCCCCCCAGGCTTGCTGATGGGATGTGACGTAGGTTAGAACGCCCTACGCACACTATTTTTTAGTTTCAAAATGTACCACTTGTAGTTAAAGAGTGATCTGGCGGATTTGGGTTTGTATAGTGGCCCTTAGGCGAAAGTATGTAAACAGAGAGTGGTCGTATCGGCATATAGCTTTCAAGTTCGCTAAGCCTTATTATTTTTATTAAATTATGACGTTGTTCTTTTGTTAGTGAGATATGTTTGTTGAGAAATTTATCTCAAGATGTAATGGTTGCCGAAATATACAAATTTCCCATAATTGCATATTTTTTCATGCTAAAAGTCGCAACGACAACCTGCGGAATCGGTACCGGGAATAGCTTTTTTCATAGTTCATCGTACAGTTCAAAAAATGGTCAGCAAGGTATTAAGATTGAAAATAATTATTCTGTTTAGTCCTTAGAGTCATCTCTCTAAAGTAGGCCATGTTGTGTTTAATCAAGAGGTATTTTGATTGCCTCCATCCGAGCCCGCAGATGGGATGTCCCCCTTGTATGGAGGCTTGTGGGTGTCCCAAAGCTACTTAAACGGACAAGCACTGGTCGGGGATTAGTGGTGGAATCGGAAGGCCGATCCATTAGTGGAGTGTTTATTGTGCCGCTAACACAATTGTGTTGTGGTCCAAACGCAATAATGGAACCGTCTCTCATTAATTACTATCCACTTACCAATTAACTGGGAATAGTCGTTATTGGCCCGCTCCCTTATCTTAATAATGTCTCAGCCCATTCTGGTGGCAATAAGTCAAATTTCTCTATTAAGTATAGGGACTTCGCTGTTATCTGTTAGGAACAGTCTCGAAATGCTATGTTAACTGGGAATACATCGGCAATAATTGCTATCATTCCATATTAGCATATGCAATGAGCCAATAGTATACATGCTTAACAATGAATATGCTATGCCTAGCCAAAACTTAATGATATGGAGTTGAAGTGCTAGATGATTTGACATAAGTGGAGAAAACACAAAAATTAAACAAGATTATACAGTATTTTAATCGATGCTTGCAAAAAGTATTGGTTAAGGTACTTCAGAATAACGTCCAGTTTGAAGTCGCCTACCGTTTGAAAACGAAATTCTAAGTGCATGAAAACAATTTTCCAAAATGAGCTTAAATACATAACTAATCTCTGTAGCATCACCAATGTGCTTGCTAATTGATATTATTTGGGAAATTTAATTTAAAAAATTGTCATTCCTCCGTTAATAGTGTTTATTTCAAAACAACTAAACTTGCTGAATCAAGTACGTTACATAACTCTGGAATAAATATTTTGAGCTTGAAATTGCTTTCGGCTGATTGGTGAGAAAAGCTGCTTCAAGGTGATGTCGTAATTGTGTCCCGTTAGTTACTGTCCCACAGCTGTTGCCAATTTTTTCAGTGGTTTAGTGATGAATAACATTTTATCGGTCATCAGTCCACTTTTGTAATTTATAGATCTATATAGTATTTGAAAGGGGGAAAGTAGCTCCCATTCCAAGGAAAAATAATTTAGGGTAGAATCAAATTTTAACTTTCACTGAATAACATTTTTAATTGTTTTCTAAGCAATTAAAAATAATAATGGTAAAAAAAGAGTCGCGTTAGTTGCCGTAAGAGATGGGAAATGATATATATAGGTATTAAATGACCTAAACATGATAATGGTAATAATAAAATCTTTATCAAAGAATTCTGTACAAATGTCGTCTGGCATATATTGGTCATGGGTCTCTATTTTTGATAAACCCCTTTAAGAATTCATGTTGATGCGTGGACCATCAACCACCTCTTTAAAAAAAAAAAAAGTAAGCCGTCATGAGGACAGCAAACAGAAATGAAAACTCAAAACTTTAGAATAACTGTATTATTTTCTGAATTCCTAAATCAATTATAGTCTTAATTATTTAAATTTCAAATTTGTAAATTTTAATCATTAACATTAGTTTAGTTTTTACATATAATGGCATTCGGAGGAATAATTGAATAGTTGGCTGGAAGAAGGTCGCATGTTACATTTTTCAAAGTTTACAGGAGAGCCAATATAAGAAAACGGGTCAGTTCATTAGGTGACTGTCGCATATGCACGGCTTACATTTTATAGATTTTGCACTTACGCCCTTATTTTATTGTAAAACTACAAGAAAAAAAAAAAAAAAATGTTACATCCACGATGCTTTGGTCAAAATGTTTATTTTGACATGGCATTGAAAAACCGAAGAGTCTATATAAATTTCGCGTGCGGACCTTGTTAAAAAAAACACAAAAAAAACCCTGAAAAATGTAACATACGCCCTTCTTCCAGGCAACTATAATAATATTTAAATACATTTTGAAGTAGTTTATTAACTAATCAAAACATATGATGGGCTGCACAAACTCAATACAAAATATCGATAATTTAATTGAAATAATAATTAATATATAGTTATATTAATTATAACTTGTATTTGTATTATTATTATAATTCGTTGACGGCATCTTAGGACCACGTTAAGTCTTGTTACACTGGGCCCAGACTTCCCTCATTCTCTGTGAGTTGGCCAGCTTGCGCTCCGCTGTCCAGGCGGTACCCTGTCCTCTTTTCGGTTTCTCGTCTCGGGTTAGCCCATTCGTCAGTATCTGCTTGCGGAAGAGATCTCTATTGATGGCGTCGTCGGGCTTTAACTGGAGTAGTTCAAGGTCGTTTCTGGTACTCATAAACCAGGACATTGTGGGTTTAGGTTTGGAGTCAAAAAAGTTGTAAATCTGATTAGTCAGCCTGTTCTCGTCCATGCGTTTGAGATGACCATAATTCCGTGCTCGCCTCTTAAGGATCGTTTCCGTAATTTTCTCTATTCCGCTATAGACTTCTTTGTTGGATTTTTTATAATGGATACCATTCTTGTAATTTGATCCCATTAAACTTCGAATGATTTTGCGCTCTTTTTTCTCCAGTTTTTCGAGGAGTCCTTTATTAGCGTTTAAGGATAGGGTTTCGGCTGGATACGCTGGATACATAACTACTGGCTTCAGAACAGTTTCATAATGACGTAGTTTAGTATTTTTGGACTGGCATTTTTTGTTGTAGATTGAGCGCGACGTTTGATAGGCTATTTCTAGTTTGCATACTCGTTCCTCGAGTGCTTCTTTATCCATTCCACTTTTCATGATGATTTCCCCTAAGTACTTATATATTACATTTGTTATATATTGTACACTTATATATTGTATTTGTATTTATATAGATTTTATTTTAATTTTTAGCATTATTATCATCATTAACTTCAACAATACTTACATCATTTGTATGTTTAATTATTTCATAAAACAGGATATCAATCTATGGAAAATAAATTTTTTAGGGGAAACGAAACTTTTCATTGAAGTTTTAAGTTATTATTAGTAGGAATTAGACAGCTAATATACGCCATTTTTATTGAATATAATTATTTTTACATCAATGGAATTCTAACTGTTAAACTAATTTTGAGTAGGACAAAGTGTATTATTGTATTTGTATTATTCTTACATTGCCATGAAAATATCTCGGTATTTTTGATAAAAATGTTTTTAGTTTACAGGCCAAGAAGGGTATTGGGATCAGCACATTTTAGAGACTACACTGTTTCTAGATGTCGCCAGTCTCGAGCATGCTGCTGACCTGCAAGTTTATCCCCTACCAAATGTCTCTAAATGCGGCCAAAGAATTTTTCACTTTAAAATATTGAGTTATTGTCCTCATTAGGCCTTAGAAATGATATTAAATATTACAATGAAGTATTATTGCTAATGAAAGTGAAATATAAGGTCAGTAGCCGCGCTGTTATCGCAAAGGGGACGAAAGCCCGGAACGGAGTTCGGGTGGGCTTCTCATTACGAGTGTTTCCTTTGTAGCTTTGCGTCCTCATCAGGCCCTGATAACCGTCTCACCACAAAGCCAATGGTCTCTCTACCAGCTCCTTTTCCCCCTTGCCTTCTCCGACCTCCATAAACCGCTGCGTCTTATTGTCCTATCTTACCGCCCTCCCTCGACGGAACTCACCCTCTAGTATTGTTTACAGACCTTATTAGGACTCCGGCTAAGTCCTCCGAACTACTCGAAAGCTAGTAAGTGCCAGGTCTTGAATAAACTTGAGGCGAAGTTCGTGTTTCTTTGATTACTTTCCGCCCCTATCGCATTGTCGTGAGGAAAGTATTTGTCGTAAAGTTTTAAAAGTTCTACGAGAAGTCCATAACATAGAAATGTCTGTTCAAAACCAAATTTATTTTTAGACGTAAAGGTCTCTGTTTATACATGGATTCCTTTTTCGTTGCAGAATGTAAGACTTTAAATTTTCTTTAATATAGTTAGTTATTTAATCCATAACCTTCCGACTTAATCATAGTCTCTTATATTTGAATTCCAAGAGAGAGCGCTTTTTTGCAAGTCAGTCTCTAAGATATTTAAACTCAATATCTGTCAATAGCAATATCTGTTTGTTTTACAGCTTCGGAAGGATTTTGGTATATTTAATGAACAAGTTTTTAGTATATCAGCACTACTACATAGATGAGACCTGTACTACAGCAGCCCATGAAGGGTCTTGGCTTCAGCATATGGTAGAGACTACACTGTTTCTAGTTGTATAGGCCCACCAACTTTTTTCTGTAAAGGTAGCCACTTTCTTCATAATCCTTAAATAATCTTGGGCTGTTTACTGTTTATAAGACAACGGTTGTGCTGGGAAGTGATTTGTCTGAGGTTTCCCTCAACTGTCAGGGGTGGTTAGGGATGGTTTTTTCTCCTTAAAGAAGGCTGGATGAGCCCCAGGAGGGTCTGTAGATCCGCCATGGCTGTTAACAGATTAAATATTTATCTGCCGCAGCTACCCCCCTCCCACTAGATAGAAACAGAATGCTAATGTTCATAGTTGTACGATGGCGGGATCAATGTCGCAGTATGGTCTTGGTTGTCAGGTAAACCTTAATATTTCAAGACTGCAACGCACGTTTATTATGATTATCAACAAGGAAAGAATGTTATGCTCATATTATATCTTTCTACATTTCTATCCACCCGACATTAGTACATGTTTCAGTCTATTGTCAGATGTACATTAGTCAATATATTGTCAGATGTTGATGGGTCATTTGGACTTGTAAACGGTCAACGTGGTCTCAGCAATCAACATGTCAACGTCTCTGTTAGGACGTTAACATGGTGGTAGCTAAGTGGATATGTCATGGATATCATATAACAACAGTGCCCGGTCTGACCCCATTAACCATTTACGTGTCTATGGTGTAAAGTTTCGAGGAAGAGGTTATTTGGTTAATCGGTTTAGGTGAAAATGTTGCTTCAACATGACTGGTTGAAGCCTAAGCTAATTATCTAGCTTCAGCTCCTTTCGTTTTATTGCTCGATTCACAACCAACAACATAGACCATTTTGGGAGTATTGAATGTTCAGCCTCATGGTACCTTGAAACGTGGATTTTCGTTGAAAAAAGCTGGATTCGAAATATTCGTGATTGCAAAGTCCTGTCCGCAAATCTAATTATTTGTTAATACAATCAATATATATTTTTGTTTTTTAGAAAATTGTTTTGTAATTGTGTCGTTTAGCGTCACTTTATGCTGCTATGGCTGATTGGACAATGCTACAGTAGGAGTCCTTATTGTTGCCTATCCAGATATAATTTGGATAGGGATCTTTAACGAGTACTTGAGACCTATGTTTTATGATTTTTCCTAAGCACGGCATAACTAAGCATTTTCCCCCTTAAAAAACATAAAGACCACCTGCCGGGCTTCGAACCCGCGACCTTGTTCATAGAAGGGTGTTATCCCAACCACCCCAATGAGTACCCCATTTTGTTTGTTAATATGGCTAATAAAAACCTTTGTGCGACATCGATGCAATTAATTTCAGTAAGCGAAGAGGAATGATAAACGTGCCTTCATTATGGTCTCTGGGAGATTAAAGCGTTGGTTGGTTTTGAATCAGATTACCGATGTTGTTAAAGTCATTTTGTTAATATTTATAATTGAAAGAGCTTTACGATTAAACTTCAAAGCGTCCAAAAAAAAAAGACTTTTTAACGAAATATCAATTATTCATGAAGCATAATTTAAATTACAAATTTTAAAATCGATGGGTACCGGAAAGTATCGATATACAATAATAATAATGTTAATAATGTTTTTATCAAGTAGGAATAACAGTTGACTATATCCGCACTCATAAATCGAAGTATGCTATGTTTTATTATTATTACTAGCAATAAATTCTTAGGGTCACCTGTGGTGTTGTGGTTAGTACAACAACCTGTTATGCTCAACATCGCAGCAGTAGAATTGAAAGGTGTAAAAAAAATCCTAGTTATGCCGTCCTTTGCAGGGGACGTAAATTGGTGACTTCGAGCTTGTAGGGTGTTAGTTGTTAGTTAAAGATTCCTAGAAATGTTAAATACGGGACTCCTACTATAACATCGTCCGATTAGCCTTTGTAGCATTGAGTGGCGTTTAATAAATAAACAATTATAAATTCATTATTTATTCAAGAGCAGGTCTCTTGAAAATGTTAATAAAGATAATGTTTTATATAATATAATGTCTTAGAGGTAATTAATGTTACAATTTAATTACTCAATAGAATAACAATAACGATTATGAGTTTACTCTAAATAGATAAAAAGAAAAATTAGTTAACAATACTTAGAAAGAAAGAAAACACAATAAATATTTACACTTCTACAAAATTTATGATGGAGTGGGTTATCTGAGTGTGTAGAAAGCTGAGTTCCTATGATGAAGATCCCGGGTTTAAATCCAGCTGGGGCAGATAAATTATTTAATCTGTTAAGGTCATCAGATGGACCACATGGGATTTACTGACCCTCCTGGGACTCACCCAGCCTATATAAAGTGTGTGTGGGACAAACCTGGGGGATTAGCATAATCTTGTTCAAATCAACCTGTACAACTGTTGTCCCACTAGGCCTTTTATTTTGATACTCCTGAGAGACGCCTCTGTCACCAGATTTTACGATGAGTTGAAGTGGCTTTACCCTTCATATCGCCGTGAGTACTTCCTAGGCTTATTTCTTTACCAAGTCATCCAACCCTACCGTCCATCACACATCGCCGATTCCTTCAATCCAAAACCAAGGTCCACTCCTGTAACGCTCTTTCTTCGCTCTCAGTTCTATAAACGAGCCCTCATAACTACAGCTTTTGACAGAGCTTTCAAGTCTGATCCTCGCATGGTTCTTTATACCTTCTTCAATTCTTCGCTTCAGTAACCTTCCGACCATCAAATCCCCCCTCCGGCTGTGGTCGTTCAATTATACAATCAAAACTTTTAGAACGATATAATTCGCCATAGGCGACCCTGAGAATTTATTTATTGGTATATTTATATGCGGTTTTTATTTACCTGTCCCACTAAAAATCTGGGGGGTTTCGGTTCAGTAGATGGTCGAGACTATACTGTACTGTGCACGTTTGTGCGTAGAGGTGATTTGTCCTAGATCATAGTTAACCGCCAGATTTTTCCTCCTGCTATGTTTTAATTTTTAAATATATTACTCAAATTATTATTTCCTCAAGCGTCCTATCTTTATTCTTCGTTGGATTCTTTTCTAGAAGTTGGTTGTGTGTTTATTAATTTACTAATTAATTAAGCCATCAATATATTATTCACAAAATTTAGTGCATGAGTTGAGACAGCACTAAAAGAATTATAATGAATATACTTTATTTATACAATTTGAAATACGATTAATGATTCAGATATAAATTGAGGATCGCCATAAAATCCATACAGAACTTGTAATACTAATTATACAGAACTAAAAAATACTACTTATCTTGTAAAACAAGAGTACATCTAGACTTCTTCTTGGTGAGGTGTGTCTTCACCGGGTCTGGCTGCCTCTACGTCTTACACCAGTATCCCCATCTACGGCTACCACTGCCGATCTTCCTTCCTGAAGTCCACCTTCCCCTACCGGATCTTTTCAGGGAGTGGAGTCTTGGACTCCATCATTAGTATCTCTTCAACCCCCTTGGCCACGAGTGTCCTATTTCTTAGATCATTTCCTCTTTAAGCAAATATATATTTATTTTTATAATAGCGCCCGGTACGATATATAGCTATACGATACCCACTTGTAGAGGCTGGGTGAGCCCCAGGAAGGTCAGTAGACCCCATTGGATACATCTACAGGCGCGAACAGATTAAATAAAAGTCTGCTAGGGAGTTAGATTTGAACCTATCACTGTATATATATTAGAATCTTATTGAATACTATTCTCATTTCTTAAATTAAAAGGAATTTCCTAATAAAAATGGTCGGGGCTCCGATTCTGAAATCCTTTGAATTCTCTCCTATTGTTTTGGCTATTGAACTTTGATTAAACTGATTAAAACTTTACCACCTCCTTTCATTCGAAAATAATGGCTAAGTTGGATTGATTTTGTTCTTTCTTTCACAATTCTTTCTCGATTTGTTTGAAACTTTTTCTTTGTTTTTTCTTCCTTCGGGATTTCTTTTTAATTTAAACTTCCCTTTCTCTACAGAAACAAATATTAATTTCGATAATGGAGCGGGTATTTGATGAAGTCGGATGTAGTTTAGGCTCCGCACAACTAAATGATATTTGTGGTTTGGAGCTTCTCTATACAGCCTCGATGATGGCGTCTTACTTAGGCCGAAACGTGGATGCTTAAATAAAAAATTCTTATTTTTAAATTTTTCATTTTCCGCGCCCCCAACAAATCTTCTACACTCGACTGTGGTGTAATATTGAGCATAATAACTCTCTTTGCTCAAGGTCGCGGGTTCACAGCACGGCAGGTGGCCTTGGGTTTTTTAAAGGGAGCAAGAAATCCTTGGTTAATCCGTCCTTCGGAAGGGTCGTTAAACGGGAGATTTCGATCCTGTAAGATGTCAGGTCTTGTTAAAGATAGATTAAGATTTTACCCGGATAGGCATTTAGGACCCCACCCACTATTCGATTAGCCATAACAGCTTTATGTGACGGTAAATGAAGAAACAAAATTTAAATAAATTTCATCTCAAAGGATGAACTAATCGTTAATTATAATTTTAAATAATGGTTTCTCAGAAAAATATAAATTTAATGATTTAATTTTTAACCAGCCTCATGAATTACACAGAACTATGTGTGTGAATAATTGCCTTATTATTTCTCTTTTACACCTAATTTTAGTTTTAATACCTTACAATAATCACTGTCAAAATTCGTATTTATTGAGAGCAAAGGGTATATGAGTACTACATAAACTAAAATATTAAAGAAATAATACATAATTTTCTAGTTTTGCCTTTTTCTTTTCTTTGTTTCATTTTACTTTTTTGTTTGTTTTATTAATTCATGCGAAGGAACTTCAAACCATAATTCATTTTAATTAAAATTTTCTTTCTAATATCCTTTGTTGCTCTCTCCCTCCCTCCCTCCCTCCCTCCCTCCCTCCCTCCCTCCCTCCCTCTCTCTCTCTCTCTCTCTCTCTCTCTCTCTCTCTCTCTCTCTCTCTCTCTCTCTCTCTCTCTCTCTCCCTCCCTCCCTCCCTCTCCCTGTCCTGGGGAACGCTCAACCGCCAGATTTTCCTCCCTTATTTTGGGTAAGCTATTTTTATAACCTTTTATAGAGGCTGGGTGAGCCTCAGGAGGGCCCTATATCCCATATGATCCATCTCCGGCTGCAAACAGACTAAATAAATGTCTTGCCTGCAGCGTGATTTGAACCAGGATTTACGGCGTGGAAACTCAGTGCTCTTCCACTAAGCCACTCCACTCCTTTTAAAAATAAACATCTCAGTTTATTTATTGCTGTAAAAAATATCGGAGTGGCTCAGTTGTAGAGCGCTGAGTTGCCATACCGAAGGTACTTGGCTCAAATCCCGCTGCCGGCAAGACTGTCATTTTAAGTGTTAGCAGCCAGAGTTGGATCCTACGGGATCTAGGACCCTCCAGGGCTCTCCCAGCCTCTATTTAGATGGAAAATTTACCCAAAATATGGAGAAAAAATCTGGATCTAGTTCTATTTCTCTAGTATTATCACTGGATCTAGTACAACTATGTCCAAAAAACAGTTCAGTCTCATGGACTGAACTCCAGACTCTTCATGGGTTGTAGCGGTACAGGTTTAAAAAAAAAATCCTATTAAATATTCTTAAAGCTCGTATACCGTATCCATAGATAAGAAAATAGCGTTGCATTTATATTAGATATAATTTAAGTTAATAAGATGTCTTATATCGTATAAAGACAAGAGATGGTATTAGAATTTGGTTATAGATGAAGGGTTTTTTTCGTATAATGACATGTAAATTTGTTTAATATTTGCATAAAAAATATTCAAAAGAGTTTGGCGGTCGGCAATCCTCGTAGATTGTAGTAACAAACCGGGTATATTATCTAAACCCTTTACTGATAAGAACCTTTGCATTTTGAATTAATGTATTTGCGACTTCATTGTATCAGAAAGATTAGGATTTTCTAATTATCATAACAGCTTATCGTATATATTACTATGATATCTTTTGATCCGGCTTCAATAGTCCTCTATTGTGTCGAATAATTTATTTTAGTGGCTTTTAGTGTTTATTTATGTCATGGAAAGAAGATCCCAAAGAAAGACCATAATGCAAAATACATGTTCAAAAAATAATATAAATTTATTTAATATTATTTTATTGTTAATTTATTTAACGTAACTTTATGCTGTGGTGGGAGTCCTAAATTTCGTCTATCTATCTATAATTAGGATAAGGATCTTTAGGAGGTATCTGACACAGCACATGCTAGGGACTACTATTTTACGCATCATCCGAAGGACGGCATAAGAAAGGATTTTTTATTTCTTTGTTTTTAAATCCTACTAGCCAACCTACGAATCTACGACCTTAGGTTTAGAAGGTTGTTATACCACAGATGGCCCTTGCCTCTTTATAATTTATCAATACTAAAATTGTTTATTTATAATATTAAGTATTTTCATGATCTGATGTTTTCCATTGTTATGAAGCCATGAGGCAGGCTGCAGAATACCCGCAATACTGAACGGTCTCGCGGGTTTAGTAGGTCTTAATGAGACGGATTTATCCTTAGTTTTTATTTCGATTTTTAATTTTTATATATTTGATATTATAAATATTCGTGCTATATGATCGATATATAGTTTATAATCTGCGTATATGTATATACACATATATAGTGTTGCTTGATTTAAATAACAATATCCTAATAGGGATAACCATATCAGTCACATTCAAATGAAAGACGTATAATGTATGTCTGTTACATATATTCTTGATTCTTGAGTTCCAGTCAGTTCTTAAATTTCTTAAATATTCTTCGATTCCTAGTGATTTCCACACGCCTTAGGCCAAAATGATAAGAGATCAAATCTTACCTAATTCTTAAGCATTTTTAAAGATATTGATATATTTCTATACATTAATGTATAGTAGAACGTCAATTATAGAAACTGATCATATTTTTAACTTACCTATTTAACAATAAATTTAATTTTGTATTCATACATACGCGGTGATTGTATGTATCTTTATTGATAATCATTATTAAATTTGATCGCGAAATTTAGTTTTTCTATCTATTTAATTATTTTCTGTAGTGGTCAATTAAATCTTCAAATTATATTTTTCTTGTCTCAACCCTGTTTTAATTAACAATATTATTAATATGTATAGATTATTATTAATATATATTATATGTTATACCTTTCGTCCTCAACAAGATCACTAATAACTAACATTTAAATACGATCTAATAAATAGATACATTAATAAATTCTCTCGATTTTTATAAACAATATTTATAATAAAATTTTTAAAATATTTTTTTATTATTTTTTTTAATTTTTAAACATTTTTATTTTGAAGAGAAAAGATCTGCCCTGGCCGGGATTCGAACCCGGGTCTTCCGCCTCTCCGTGGCACTACTCTTACCATTTAAGCTACCAGGGATCGCCTCTCAGTCCCGGTTTCGAATCCCGGTCAGGGCAGATATTTTCTCTTCAAAACAAAAATATTTATAATATAGTTAGTGAGGTCACCTGTGATCTAGTGGTTAGATAAACAAACTACTTAGCCCAAGATCGAGGGATCGTAGCCTGGCAAGAGTCCTTGGTTATGCCGTCCTCCGGAAGGGACGTGAAAGGGGGGTTACGATGTCAGATACTAAAAATCGCTATCCTAATTAAACCTGGATAGGCAAATTTTAGCTACCGTAGCATCGTCCGATTAGACATAGCAGCATAAAGTGACGTTAAATAAACAAACAAACATAATATAGTTATTAATTATTTATCAAGTTATAATAAATATTATATGGAGAAATAGTTGGTGAGCTGTGTTGAAAGTTAGAGCTGCCGGTGCGCTATCACCGCAGTAAGGTAGGAAGGTGGTTCTTATCAGATTGTACAAAGGAAGCGCTATTGTAATATGATGAATTGTTTCTGGTCCATTTAAATTGCAAATATTATAGAAAATGTACATACACAGTATGTTATTCTTTGAATTTATTTTCCTACAGTGTAAAGGATAGCGTTCTACCGTATCTATTTATCGATGAATTATTAATATTACTGAACTGGATATTACACAATCTTGTATTTTATTATATATCAGAATAGATTAAAAAAATAATTAAGGGGCCAAGTCCCTTAAGGGTAACAGATGTGTACAAAATTTAATGAAGATATATGTACCAGGCCAAAGGGCTACATTAATAGAATAATACAATATTTACATAATAACGTGAAAATAAATATAAACCAAAATGCATGTTATTATACTTTTCTCGTAATCATTGCCTAATAGGGAAAAATTGGCTTTTAGTGTTTATATTAAATTACAATCTAGCCTAAATATAAAATTAAAACTTCTAAGATGTAAATACATAAATTGAGCCAACAAATCTATGAAGAAATATTACCACCACATCAATAAATCAAATTATTAAATTAAATCAAATTGTAATTGTTGATATGGGTAATGTTGGATTTGCTCTTTTTTCGATGGAGTGAATTAGGATATGTAATTTTTATTTGATTTTTTTAGAAATTAGTATCGGTTATTAGTTTTTATTATTATTTATATTATGTTATTATGAGTTTATTAAGTTTAAAAACACGAAATTAGACATTGTACAACCGATTTTTTAACAGTGCGATTTTAAAGTTTTCTAATTTTAATCATTCGAAACTAATTTTTCATTATTTATTATTTTAGCTATGCCAAATTTAAATGTACGTTTTGTTTTTCAGAAATGTGTAGTGAGAGCTGTTTGATCTGGTTTATCAGGGTTTTTTATTATCGAATTAGGGAGAGGAGTGGCTCAGAGGTAGAGTACTAAGTTGCCATGCCGGAAATCCAGGTTCAATTCCCGTTGCAGGCCATGATTTTTATTTAGTCTGTTTGCAGCGGGAGATGGATCATATAGGATCTATGACCCTCCTGGGGCCCACCCAGCCTCTATAAAATATTATAAAAATAGGGTACCCACAATAAGGGGGAAAAATCTGGCGGTCGAGCGTGACCTAGGACAAGTCACCTCCTTGCAGAAACGTTGTCCATGAAACAGTACAATCTCTACCATCTACTGAACCCCAGACCATTCATGGGTTGTAGTGGTACAGGTTTTTTTTTTATTATCGAATTAGATATATATTGTTGGTACACTCTACGTTTTAAGAATTGTTCCGATGTTCCGAAGTAGTTTTTACTGCATTATTTATCTTCACACTGAATTGCTTACATGAGATTTGATTTTAGCTCTAATTTATCCGAATCTTTAAATAATCTTGAAACTATGGCAGTGTTTTTGAAAGCAATAGCGGAGTCACTGCTACTTTTGTTACTGTTGTGTGTTTTTGGTAAGTTTTTCCCAAAGATTTGATATATACGGTATTGTATCGTCGTATTTTTTTCTAATGGTTGGGCAAGTAGGAGTTGAAGTAATGTTTTACTTTTTTAAGAGTAATTATACGAAGATAGATGAGACACTCTTAGTACGAGCAAGCTGGTCCACCAACGTCAAGATGGTGTCTCTCAGGACTCAGGAGGAATGTGAAGCAGTCCAAGTGGATTAATGACCTAATTTAATAAAGATAAACTAATATATAGTATAATGGCGATAATCTGCTATGTGAATTTAATTTTTTTGAAGACATTTTAGAATGATATTTCTTATGTACTGTTAAATACATAATATAATTTTATTGATTAATAACGTATCCTGTTATGTGGTAAGAGCTTATCGCATACGCAAAACTTACCGCTCGAAATCACCCATGTAAACTTCCACGATAGCCTTCGTATATGAACTTTACACCGCCAAAGATAATACATTGTCCCACTGTGAAACTGGACATTATACAATTTAAATTATTAGTCACTGAAGAATCATTTTTTTTATTAACAGGGGTTCGGTAATATTATATTATATTCGATGGTATATTCACCATATTAATTCTTATTCTGATTCAACAAGATTTAAATAATAATAATATACGTAACTGTATAAAACACAAATGTTTATATTCGGCTAAAATTAATCTTAAGTTCAATTATTTCAATTATGAGCACCCACTTGGTATTGCTTTGAGTTATTGAGTACTTGAGAATAAATAAAATAATCAATATTTTATTTTATTTTAGGTTTGCTTAATGTTTAAAAAAAATTAAATCTATACATATTAAAAAATTAAGTCCTCGGTCACGTTGGTTCGCGGCAAACTCAATAACTACTGCACGGATTTTCATCCGGTTTTAACCAATATAAAAAGGGATTCACCGGGAAGTTTTAGGTATATAATTTGTCGAGGTTTTGTGTAAATGGGTTGGAATATAACGATAATTGTCGGAAATGTTGGAAAAAGTATTGCCTCCTGGGAGGTTTCATTGAAGGCGCTGCGTTTGTCATATAACGAAACAATGGATGGTGGAATATTCCTCTTTTATTGATCTACAAAAAATTCAGTGATAGCATATATCTATATTTAAAGGAAAGCTTACTATACCCATTTTATCTTCTAAAAAAAATAATAACATTGGATTGAGTTTTTATTAGGATGTCATAGTTAATGTTGATATAAAATTAATAGAGAATCTGTAAAAGTTATAAAAATATATTGTGTGCTTAAACTTGAACTGTATTTCTTGTGTTAAATTATTATCAAAGTTGACTCCTGTAAAATCTTGTTTTCGCCACTTAACACATTTGTGAACTAATGCATCGATATATAAGAGTAACTTTGATAGTTAATAGTCAACCCTTGACCCCCCATTAGAAGCTCTGAAGAAGTCCTGCAATGTGGTTCAAAACGTTGGCATTCAAATAAATAGTTTATTTATACATAAAGTTGAACATTTATAACTTAACTGATCGAGCACGACGAAAGATTAAAAGTATTTCTTCGAAGCTTAGCTACGCAATATCGATAAAATGTTACATCATGAACAAAACTTTACTATATAACATAAATATTTATCTTCGGTGAACAAAAGGACTAATTTTCAAACTATGCGACTGGAAGAGTTAATTTATCAAAATGGAAATTACTAGTTTTCCGCATGGCATGTCACCTGGCCATTTGGCATATACTGCATAAAAAAATATTTCAAACAAGATATTTACCACTTATCCAATTAAATAGTATTTAAGTAGACTTTAAATACCTTGGTGTCTCCTTGACTTATATAGACTGGAGTAACTTATCGACTGATATTGTTTCAAACTCATCTCGATTGCATGGGGATCTCGAGTAATTATTCCGCAGGTTGTCAGTTCGAGTTGAGTCACAACAACTTTTAAATATTCATTCGTTTTCCTTTTAATATTTTCCAAAAATACACGTTATGCTAAGGTTTAGTAAGGACAAGAGAATGCAATTATGGGAAATGTAAATACTTCGGTAATCATTTCACCAAGAACTGAACGTTTCAACATAAAAACATCATATGTTCTTCGAAAAATTGGTTAAAACTTTTATTTCTTGATGAAATGATTACTGAAATATACTCATTACCCATAATTATATTCTGTTTTCCATACGAAAGTTCACGACAACTTATAATTTTGGGAAATATTAAAAATGAAACGCATGAATAGTTAAAACTCGTAACTCAACTCGAAGCAACAACCGGCGGAACAGATACCGAATATTGCGTTATTTAATTGCTTGGGTTGGTATGGCTCAATTTTCCTCTTCCACTTCAAATCACGAGAGCAACAAAGGCTAGGAAAAATTCCGCTAGAAGAAATAACACATTCCAGGAATACCTTTTTGGGAGGGAATACGAATTAACCAATCTGACGAGCAAAAAACGGAAATTTCGTATTGCTGATCTAATTGGGAACATGAACACGAGTATTTTCCTCAATTTGAACTGCATTCCTATCATATTTTCAAATTTCAAATTGGAACTGTAAATTAAAAAAATTAGATGTTTATAGTTATAGTTGTTTATTCATTAAGCATCACTTTATGTTTTGTTGGTTGATTGACTATGCTACAGCTGGAGTTCTAAATTTTGCCTATCTAGAGATCTAAGGGAGTACCTGACAACATACAGGCTCGGGGCACCCGTTATATGTCCCCTCCAAATGACGGCATAACCTGCCAGGCTAGGAACCCGCAATCGTGGGCATTGTAGTTTGTTGTACCAACCAGCAAGACAAGCTCCGGAGTATGACTCAATGAGGTGCTCCAGTAGATGCCTAGGGAAGATGACAATCTTTATGCCTTACTTAGAATCTTAATATGTTATATATAGTGGAAATATTGTATTTCCATTGTATCATCAAACTTTTCAATTAGCTCTGCCAATAAGATTTACTCCTCCTAGCTCCTCTCCTCTGATACTGCGAGCTTCTCTTCTGCTTCCCCATTATGTCTAGTGTTCTAACCTCCGGTCACATCAACTCCCAATCCTTGCCCGCTCACTTTGATGAATTTCATCAATATTTTACCCAGAATTTTTTCCACACTATTGGAATCTCAGAAACATGGCTAAAACCACATATCCCGTCCTCCTCTGTTTCCTTACCTGACTATTCCCTCCTCCGCCACGACCGAGTTGACCGGACTGGTGGAGGTGTAGGTCTTTATGTCCACAACTCCCTAAAATCACGCATCCTGTATTCTTCACCAGCGTCCAATTTCCCTCACATAGATCAACAACAATCAGACAAGCAAAATCCAAATATTTCCACGAAGCCCTTTCCTCGGCTCCCAATCCTAAATCTAAATGGCAACTCCTCCGAAAACTCTCCCTCTGCAATTCAACATATTCCAGAGCCTTTCCTGCTTCGCCAGATGAAATGAATTCGTATTTTTTGTCTACCTCAACTAACACATCAATATCATCACCCTCCGTCTTCTCACTAACTCCATCTTTCAACCCCGACAATTTTTTTTTCTCTGACATTTCACCTACCGACATTATTTCCTCCGTTCTCAAATCCTCCTCCAGTTCTACTGGCTTTGATGAGATTCCCGTCAAACTACTCAAACTATGCCTCATCGATATCCTACCTGTCCTTCTTTTCATTTATAATTTCTCACTACAAAACGCAATATTCCCAACTTCTTGGAAAAAAGCCCTAGTCCATCCTATAAATAAAACCTCTACCCCTTTTTCTCCCAAAGACTACCGGCCAATCTCCATACTTTCCAACCTTTCCAAACCTCTCGAAAGTCCAGTCGCAAATATCAAATTTTCTCAAACAGTCCAAACTCCTGGATCCGCTGCAATCTGGTTTTCGTCCTGGTTTTTCCACTCAATCTGCCCTTACCAAAATCACTACGGACATACACAAAGCCATGGACAACAAACAACTAACCGTGCTAATCCTACTGGACTTTTCCAAAGCTTTCGATTCCTTGGACCATTCTATCCTTTTTTCCAAACTAAAGTCATTGTCCTTTTCCAACAGCTCTATACTATGGTTCCAGTCCTTACTCTCTGGCAGGTCCCAAGCGGTTTCTATGCCCAACCAACCCCTTTCCTAGCCCTATCATCAGGCGTGGCACAGGGCTCAAGCATATCTCCTATCCTTTTTAACTGTTACATCAACGATCTTCCTAAATCCGTTCACCACTGTTCCTACCATCTATATGCTGACGACTTCCAAATCTATTTATCCTTTCCTCCTTCTGAGCTATCATTC
Source organism: Troilus luridus (assembly GCA_964056705.1). NCBI lineage: Eukaryota > Metazoa > Arthropoda > Insecta > Hemiptera > Pentatomidae > Troilus > Troilus luridus. Next base: position 42,511,195 of record OZ057417.1, on the reverse strand, counting down.
GCGTTCGCCAGTATTCAGCAAGACCTCGATAGGATCAGTGCCTGGGCAAAGCTGAACAAATTGGAATTGAACGCAATGAAAACCCAGGCCATTGTTCTAGGTTCCAACTCCCTTCTTGCAACTATCCCCACCCTCCCAACATTGATCCTAAACGACAACCCTATCAGTTTCAACTCCTCCGTTAAAAACCTAGGCATTACCATGGACAAAAACCTCTCCTGGAAACCACATGTCGCCCAAATATCCCGACGATCAATTAGTTCCCTGAAATTATTCCATCGATCCCGGCATCTCCTTACACAATCTACCCGGAAGCTTCTTGTATCTTCCCTTATCTTCCCCCACTTTGACTACTGTTGTGTGGTATACGGGGGCCTCTCGAAATTGCTAGAGGATCGCTTAAAAAGAATTATGAACTGCGCTTTAAGATTTGTCCTTGGTACTCCGAGGCGTTCCCGGGTGTCACATCATTATGTAAAGTTAAAGTGGCTCTTCCCACCCATTCGTAGACATTATTTCCTTAGTGTTTTTCTCTACCAATCCATTAACTCACAACACCCTTCATATATCTATAGTCTCCTTCAATTCAAATCCACTGTCCAACACCATCAAACAAGATCCCGCCTTTCCGATCTCTACATTCCATCCCATAGAACTAAGGCATTCGACCGTTCCTTCCTCGCCCGCTCCACCACTGTGTGGAACTCAATCCCTCCTTTCATCCGCCATTCATCTTCACTGGCCTCATTTAAATCCCTGCTTTTCCATCATCTCTTGGCATCCCAAAAAAATGCTCTCCAGGCAGGCCAATCTTCTGCTTGAATTAATGTGTGTCGAATACTCGATCTCGTTACCTACGTGTTTGTTTATTTTTCCAACAACAAAGAAGATACAAACTTTGTAAATACTTTATCGCATGCCATGCAATTTATTTGCTTTATTTAGCAATTCCGTTATTAACTATTATATTAATGTTATTTATTATTATTTTGTTAATATCAAACCTTTATATATATGTTTTATTTTTATTTTTCTAGAAAATTAGTTAAAATCCTGTAAAGTCTCTTACTTTTTAATCAGTTATTTATTTTTTTCTATTTCTATTATGTTTTGTCACTTACGATTACTTCATGATTTGTATCATTATGTGCCTCCTGGCCAGATGAATATTATGTTTATTTTACTTGTTCTTTATTGTTATTCTAAAGGGACTTGGTCCCAGAATAAAGTTTGTTTTCTATTCTATTCTATTATATCCATGATTAAAAAATAAGATAGAGATATAGACACCTCCTTTTCGTATAGACCCTTGTCTTCTCTATTTCTTCTAAATTTTTGAAAAACTACTTTACTCCTGATTACTAAAGTTACTGACAGGAAAAAATATCATTCCCCAACATCAAGTCAGTGTTCGAAAATCATACTGAATAACTCAACAATTACACGGACTACCTGAATACATATCGACAGTCCTAGAGCTTCAGTGGAAGCATTTGACAAAGTTTGGCACCAACAGCTTTTCTTAAAGCCCAAGCCTACACTACCACGCATTTATTGTTTAATTATTTTCTCATTCCTAGTAGAAATTATTTTGTCATTCCGACAGGATTCTATCTTCAACAAGACCGATTTTAGGAGGTGTGCCTCAGGGATCAATACTCGCACCGTTATTATTATGGTAGTCCTAAATGCATTACTAAACAAAGGAATGAATAAGAACAGTAACCAATGCTACTTCTCCCGTGGCTTGATTTAATATTCCTATGATCCCTCATCCACATTCTGTTTAAATCTTCTCAGGCTCGTGTCAATTTGTTTTATTATTGAGTTTGGGTGTTCGTGAAGCTTTTCTAGGAAATGTGCATATGTGCCCGTCGACCATTGGTATTTTTAACTCAGAATGCGGGGTTTGGTTATTGACAAACCAGGCTGCTTTTGTGAAAAGTCACATGAGAACACTGAAGGCGTTGTCAAGACTGTGCCATCTTATGGAAGATAAAATAAGCGTTCTGTTTAAATAAAATTTTTATAACAATAATATCAATAGTTGGATAAGTTGCCATTATGCTGTTACTAATATGACCAAAAACCCTACCCTTCTCGTTTCTTCTATTATCTAAAAGTGCTCATAAATTTCCTCGTTCTTCTATTTTAAGGGATTTTTCAGTTTTTATGAAAAATATACCTGTACTACTACAATCCAGGAATGGTTTCGGGTTCAGTCAATGGCAGAGACTGTACCATTTCTAGAACAACGGTTGTCCAGGTAGGATATTGGTCTTTGATCACGCTTAATCACCAGGTTTATCCCCTTATTAAGGGCAAGACTGGGTGAATTACAGGACGGTTTCCAGATCCCACAGGATCTAACAGATTATATATACTATCTGCTGTAGCTGGGTTTTGTTTTAACTAACTAACTAACTAGCATTACAGCCCGAATCTCGGCTTCCTTGACAATATTAGGCCAGTCTCCTCTGAACAGTGGTCTGGTTCTCCAATTTCGGACATCAATTTTTGTAAGGTCCTTTTCCACTTCCTGGAGCAACCGTCTCCTAGTTCTTCATCGCCTCCTGGTGTATGCATCTTTCCAAGAAGGGTCTTTTTAGAGCTCTGTTTTCCCCCATTCTACTACATGGACCATTATATTCTTCTTGGTTTAACAAACTGGACTATGCCGTAGGATTCAAATACACTTCGCTGTTTTTCCTGATTCTCTATTCACCCTCCACCAGTAGAGGCCCATGTATGTTCCGAAGAATGTTTCTTTCAAAGACTCGCAATTTTATGTAGTTTCGGCATTAAGTCCATGTATCCATTGAATATGTCACGATAGGTCTTATAAAACGTTTCATACCTTATAATATTATTATTATTAATTGGAAAGCTGCCAAAGTGGAAGTCGCTAAGTAAAGATTGTTCACGTTTGGGGCTTCTTGCTCTTCTTATTTCCCCACCAGCTTTTCTTTCTTTCTTCGCTCTATTTTGTTCCAGTTCTCAGCGCTTTTGTCCCTGGCTTTATCTCCCATTTTTCAACTATAAGTTCAAAATTGTTTCTTGTGTTCATTTCTTCATTAGTAATTTTGGCTAATTCCAAGTCTTTCTTAATATTTTGGATCCATTCCCCTCCATTGACAACGAATGCTATTCTATTTTACTATTCTTTTTTTTAAAGTCTGTGATCGGGAAGGCTCATTAACTGAAGTTTAAGGCTACACCTACATTGGATCCGGTGTGATACGATGAGACGTCGCTAGCAAACCAAATGACTGAAATATATCGAGAGTTATAACATTTGGTTCTTTAATTTTATAAAATTAAGATTATTTATTAATTATTTTATAAATTTAAAGAACCAAATGTTATAACTCTCGATATATTTCAGTCATTTGGTATGCCAGCGACGTCTCATCGTATCACACCGGATCCAATGTAGGTGTAGCCTAAGACGTATTTTCATCTTGACTATCTCTACGTTAGAATATTCTTCAATTTTAGATTTTGTCTGTGATCTACACCCTTCTTCGGTCCATCTTGGTCCCAGAATTTGTTTAATTATTTTACTTTCCTCTTTCTTCATACCTTATATTATTATCTTGGTGCCTTGTGGTTTTCTTTTTATGCGTTCGTGAAATTTTAATCTCGTTCTCGTACACTATCTTGCCGAGGAGTACACACGACTCCTAGTGTATGCTCTACTTGTCTAGCCCTGATTAAATTAATACGCTCCGTGATACTCGAGCAGGCTACATAATCCTCTTAATCCTTTAATTAGTGCCTACTTTGAAGACACGGACATCCCCAGACTAGAGGGAGAGAAGATTAAGCGTCACCCCTGACACAGACCGGGACCCGACAGCCGCTAACAAATTAAAACGAGTGGTCCCGGACGATAACTAGGGCCGCCCACTTAACATAATTGAATTAGTCGGTTCAACTTCTGTCTGGTCCTTTCTTAGCCCGATGCGAATTCCCTGCTCCTCTCTCTTGCCTATTGTAGTCTTATCTTCCCTACACATCATTGGCGGTTTCGCCGCTACTAATTTTGTTTCTATTATTTGTTTTCAGTTAATAGGACAATGTAAATTTCGTAGCCTTATCTGTAAACCCTGTAACGAGCGGTAACCGTCTGAGGAGTTGCTACGTTTCTTTCACTATCCCAACTATGATCCTAGGGAAAGCTAAGATCCTTTGATCGGAACAATTTCTAAGTGTTTGTTTATTTATTAAACGTCAATTTATGCTGTTAATGGCTTATCGGACGATTCTAAGGGTTGGGGAGCTCTAAATTTTGCCTATCCAGGTTTAATTAGGATAGGGATTTTTTACGAATATTTGACAATGTATTGGCTAGGGACCTCCGTTTAACGTCTCTTACGAAAGACGGCGTAACCAAGGATTTTTTACACTCTTTAAAAATTTCTAGGGCCACCTGCTGGGCTACGAACCCGCGATCTTCGACTTAGTAATTTGTTATGCTAACCACAATATTATATAATTATTGATTAAAATACAAATCCATCTCTTTTCGAAACTTGGACGTGGCTGACTTACTGGGAGTTGTTTAGTAAATAAAGATCCTTTGATATTCGATTAAATATTGCTTTTATTATTTGGCGATCATGGTCATTTAGATATATGTCTTATTACAAAATGTCCCATTTTCGTTATATGTGACTGCTTACATCTTGAGTCTCTCTCGTCCTGCCTAAAACTTCCGGATCTCCCTTTTGCAGGTACGGACCCTTGGAGACTTTCACTTTACCTTCTGAGTAACCCCTGAATATCCTTAGCATTCTAAACAGGGCGTAGGTGGGAGAATCGCATTCGGAGTGATCTGGTGGATTTGACCGTGGACGGAATTTTGTATGTAGAGATTGGTGGTATCGGCATGAGCCTTCGGGTTCACTATAAACAGCAGTCTATACAATGTTTTGAATCCTAGGCCATTCATGGCTTGTAGTGGTAAAGTTTTTTTTAACTTAACAATGCCAATAACTTAATCTTAAAAACAATTTAATGCTCACTATTCACAATAAGTCTATATCCTTCTTACAAGTCTCATTATTTTAATTATCTGTAGACATTGGAGAGCGTGGTACCTGTTAACAGCCATAGATGGAGCTTGTGCGATCATCTGAGGCTCAGACTCATCATCCAACCCCGATAAAGTGGGTTCCCTTAATTTGTAAAAAAACCTTGCAGTTGAAAGAGATTTCAGACAATTCACCTCTCTGCACAGCTGTTGTCCTAGAAACAGAACTCTATACAATGTTTTGAATCCTAGGCCATTCATGGTTTGTAGTGGTACAGTTTTTTTTTAAACTTAACAATGCCAATCACTTAATCTTAAAATAAATTTAATCCTCACTATTCACGATAAATCTATATCCTTCTTACAAGTCTCTTCTTACGTTTGATAACTCTGAGGAGTATACTGGTACATATACTTTTAGAAACAATGTATTTGGCTCTTGCCCCCTAAGTGATATTTCCAATTCATGGTAATACCAATTATGATTAATTATTTTTTTTCTAATATACTAATTTGTCTTTTAAAGTTATTGATATGCTGAAAGTCCCCGGATTTAAATCTAGCTTTGAATCTTTTTCACTTCATAGATGGCAGATGTTCGATCTGCAGACCCTCCTGGAGCTTTCTCAGCCTCTGTTGTGTTGGTACCCTTAACTGGGGGAAAACCTGGCGGTGATCACGGCCAGATCGCCTTCCTGCAGAATTATTGTCCTAGAAAGAGTGGTCTCAAAATTTACACACCTACATTACATATCTTGTTCTGAACCTAAGACTCTTTATGATATGGAGTGGTGCAATCGGCTTGTGCAGAACCTACTAGGGCTTATCCAGCCTCTGTTAAATGGGTACCCTTAATTGGTGGAAGTACTCGTAGGTGAATATCCATCTCGATCAAAACACCTCCCTGGACAACCTTCTTAGGCTTCGAAACGGTACAGTATCCACAGTCTACTGAACCTAAGACTCTTCATGGGCCGTAATGGTACAGCTGATCTTAAATAAATTATATTGTAGTTTTTAAATAATGACTGAGATGTTTTTAATTATAATATATCATAGTAAACTATAGAATAAAGTGGAGTAATAAAGACGAAGACGTGGGAGACCCGGGTTTGAATCCCGTCCCTGGAACAAATCTTTTCTCTTCAAAATAAAAATATTTAAAAAAGTAGTAGATCTTAAAAAAAATATTAGATTAATAAAAAAATAAATTATAGAATAAAGAGGTTTCATATTCATCATTATATATATATATATATATATATATATATATATATATATATATATATATATATATATATATATATAAGAAGAGTTCACGAACTCAAAGTTGGTGATAAAGTGTACATAGAGAATGGAAACAAATTAAACAGAAAGAAAATGGATAAAGTAAGAATTGGACCATTTAGGATTCTCAGCAGGATTTCAAGTTCAATGTATGAAGTTGAATGTGGAAAAAAGAAAAAAAAATCAAATTACTTTCACAGCAGCAAATTGTCACTTTTCCCTTCTGGAAAAATGATTTCAAGGGGGGGGATGTAAAATCCAAGTACTGGATATTTAGTTAGCATTGGTTGAGGTTAGGGAACCTTCATATTTATAATAGATCACCTGGTGCTAATAGCTAACAATAGGTGTAACGTTATTAGTTGGATTACAACCTGTAATTTAATTAATCATTTCAGGTTTGTATTGTTTAGTTGTGTTATGTAAGTAGAGTATTAATATGTCTTGTACATCTTTTAAAACGTTAATATGTAATCATTTCAGATTAATAAAATCAGTTATTATCCAACTTATAAATTAAATTACAAGTTGATATAAACTCTGCTTTTTGGAGTATTCCTTTAAAAAAAGAAGATAAAGAGAAGACATCGTTTATAACTAAATTTGGTAAATTTATGTTCAAAGTTCTCCCTTTTGGACTTAAAAATGCACCAGCTATCTTTCAACGGATATTATCAAATTTTATAAGGAAAAGAAAATTAGACGAATTTTGTGTTAACTATATAGATGACATATTGATATTTTCTAAGTCATGGGAAGACCATGTTAACCATATTGAGAGACTTTTACAGGTGATTGAAGAGGAAGGTTTCAAACTGAAATTAGAAAAGTGTAATTTCGCGTCAAATTCGGTAAAATATCTTGGTCACATAATTCGAGAAAACAGAATATCCCCCGCTCAAGAGAATTTGATAGCTATAAAAAACCTGAAGAGACCGACAAACAAATCGGAAGTACGAAGTATTTTAGGTTCTATTAATTTTTATTTGAAATATATTGAAAATAGTGCCGAGAAATTTGAACCTTTGCATAAATTATTGAGAAAGAATATCGAATTCAAGTGGACTGATGAATGCGAGAAAAGTTTTAACTTAATAAAATCCTATTTGTGTTCTTCTCCGATTATAGCAATTTATGATATAGATAAAGATGTCTATATAGATACAGACGCTAGTTATACGGGTATTGGAGCAACTTTAAAACAACCTCAAACTGACGGAAAATTACATCCAGTTGCATATTTTTCAAGAAAACTTTCTGAAAAAGAGAAGAAAATGGAGATTATTTATCTTGAATGTAAAGCTATTAAAGATGCTATAAAGTATTGGCAATATTATTTAATTGGTCGGGAATTCACCGTATGTAGTGATCATAAACCATTGGAAAATTTGAGAACCAAATCCAGAACAGATGAGATTTTAGGTGATTTGGTACATTATTTATCTCAGTTTAATTTTAAAATTATCTACAAAAGAGGAAAAGAAAATGTTCTAGCTGATCTTCTGTCTAGACAACCGGTTTTAGAATATTTCGAAAATGAAGATGCTATCAGGGTAGTAAATTTAATAGAATTTAAAGAGATAATTAATGATCAAAATAAAAACCTCCAAGAATTAAACTCTGCTCAAAATATAGAAAAAAATGGTAGCATAATATTTAAGAAATTAAGAGGCAGAACTAGAATCTTTATTTCTACTGATTTTGGCTTAGAAATTATACGCCGCGTACATGATTATTACGGCCACATTGGTGCCATGCAAATGAAAGAGAAAATAAGACCAATATACTATTTTAAGAATTTAGACTCATCAATAACCCAATTTTGTAAAAATTGTACCATTTGCTTAGAAAATAAAGTGCGTACTAGTAGACCCATTGGCTTAATGTCAAAGCTAGGTCCCGCACAGGAACCCTATGAAATCTTGTCTATCGATTCCGTTGGTGGTTTTGGGGGAAATCGATCGTGTAAGAAATTTATGCATATACTGGTAGATCATTTTAGCAGGTATGCCTGGATTTCTACGACGATAGGTCAGTGTGCTGGAGATTTCATCAAGCTTATTGATCCCATTGCTCAGAATAATAAAATCAAAATTATTCTAGCTGACCAATATACAGCCCTCAATTCTAAAATCCTTAAAAATTATCTAGAGAAGATGAAGATCCATTTAATATTCACCTCAATAGATTGTCCACAGTCTAATGGACTAAACGAGAGGCTTAACCAAACGCTGGTAAATAGAATAAGGTGTAAAATTAATAGCGGTGATAAGCGTGCATGGCCAAGAATAGCTCAAGATTGTGTGTTAGAATATAATAGAACTATTCATTCTTCAACTAAATTCGAACCGACATACTTACTTTTTGGAAAAAAATCATTAATTTCTCCGTTACATACACTAAACGAAAATGATCTTGAGAGGGATAGAAAAGAAGCATTTCTAAATTCTATGAAAAATTTTGAAATAAATAAAAGAAGAGTAGACAAAACAAGAAGAGTTCACGAACTCAAAGTTGGTGATAAAGTGTACATAGAGAATGGAAACAAATTAAACAGAAAGAAAATGGATAAAGTAAGAATTGGACCATTTAGGATTCTCAGCAGGATTTCAAGTTCAATGTATGAAGTTGAATGTGGAAAAAAGAAAAAAAAATCAAATTACTTTCACAGCAGCAAATTGTCACTTTTCCCTTCTGGAAAAATGATTTCAAGGGGGGGGATGTAAAATCCAAGTACTGGATATTTAGTTAGCATTGGTTGAGGTTAGGGAACCTTCATATTTATAATAGATCACCTGGTGCTAATAGCTAACAATAGGTGTAACGTTATTAGTTGGATTACAACCTGTAATTTAATTAATCATTTCAGGTTTGTATTGTTTAGTTGTGTTATGTAAGTAGAGTATTAATATGTCTTGTACATCTTTTAAAACGTTAATATGTAATCATTTCAGATTAATAAAATCAGTTATTATCCAACTTATAAATTAAATTACAAGTTGATATAAACTCTGCTTTTTGGAGTATTCCTTTAAAAAAAGAAGATAAAGAGAAGACATCGTTTATAACTAAATTTGGTAAATTTATGTTCAAAGTTCTCCCTTTTGGACTTAAAAATGCACCAGCTATCTTTCAACGGATATTATCAAATTTTATAAGGAAAAGAAAATTAGACGAATTTTGTGTTAACTATATAGATGACATATTGATATTTTCTAAGTCATGGGAAGACCATGTTAACCATATTGAGAGACTTTTACAGGTGATTGAAGAGGAAGGTTTCAAACTGAAATTAGAAAAGTGTAATTTCGCGTCAAATTCGGTAAAATATCTTGGTCACATAATTCGAGAAAACAGAATATCCCCCGCTCAAGAGAATTTGATAGCTATAAAAAACCTGAAGAGACCGACAAACAAATCGGAAGTACGAAGTATTTTAGGTTCTATTAATTTTTATTTGAAATATATTGAAAATAGTGCCGAGAAATTTGAACCTTTGCATAAATTATTGAGAAAGAATATCGAATTCAAGTGGACTGATGAATGCGAGAAAAGTTTTAACTTAATAAAATCCTATTTGTGTTCTTCTCCGATTATAGCAATTTATGATATAGATAAAGATGTCTATATAGATACAGACGCTAGTTATACGGGTATTGGAGCAACTTTAAAACAACCTCAAACTGACGGAAAATTACATCCAGTTGCATATTTTTCAAGAAAACTTTCTGAAAAAGAGAAGAAAATGGAGATTATTTATCTTGAATGTAAAGCTATTAAAGATGCTATAAAGTATTGGCAATATTATTTAATTGGTCGGGAATTCACCGTATGTAGTGATCATAAACCATTGGAAAATTTGAGAACCAAATCCAGAACAGATGAGATTTTAGGTGATTTGGTACATTATTTATCTCAGTTTAATTTTAAAATTATCTACAAAAGAGGAAAAGAAAATGTTCTAGCTGATCTTCTGTCTAGACAACCGGTTTTAGAATATTTCGAAAATGAAGATGCTATCAGGGTAGTAAATTTAATAGAATTTAAAGAGATAATTAATGATCAAAATAAAAACCTCCAAGAATTAAACTCTGCTCAAAATATAGAAAAAAATGGTAGCATAATATTTAAGAAATTAAGAGGCAGAACTAGAATCTTTATTTCTACTGATTTTGGCTTAGAAATTATACGCCGCGTACATGATTATTACGGCCACATTGGTGCCATGCAAATGAAAGAGAAAATAAGACCAATATACTATTTTAAGAATTTAGACTCATCAATAACCCAATTTTGTAAAAATTGTACCATTTGCTTAGAAAATAAAGTGCGTACTAGTAGACCCATTGGCTTAATGTCAAAGCTAGGTCCCGCACAGGAACCCTATGAAATCTTGTCTATCGATTCCGTTGGTGGTTTTGGGGGAAATCGATCGTGTAAGAAATTTATGCATATACTGGTAGATCATTTTAGCAGGTATGCCTGGATTTCTACGACGATAGGTCAGTGTGCTGGAGATTTCATCAAGCTTATTGATCCCATTGCTCAGAATAATAAAATCAAAATTATTCTAGCTGACCAATATACAGCCCTCAATTCTAAAATCCTTAAAAATTATCTAGAGAAGATGAAGATCCATTTAATATTCACCTCAATAGATTGTCCACAGTCTAATGGACTAAACGAGAGGCTTAACCAAACGCTGGTAAATAGAATAAGGTGTAAAATTAATAGCGGTGATAAGCGTGCATGGCCAAGAATAGCTCAAGATTGTGTGTTAGAATATAATAGAACTATTCATTCTTCAACTAAATTCGAACCGACATACTTACTTTTTGGAAAAAAATCATTAATTTCTCCGTTACATACACTAAACGAAAATGATCTTGAGAGGGATAGAAAAGAAGCATTTCTAAATTCTATGAAAAATTTTGAAATAAATAAAAGAAGAGTAGACAAAACAAGAAGAGTTCACGAACTCAAAGTTGGTGATAAAGTGTACATAGAGAATGGAAACAAATTAAACAGAAAGAAAATGGATAAAGTAAGAATTGGACCATTTAGGATTCTCAGCAGGATTTCAAGTTCAATGTATGAAGTTGAATGTGGAAAAAAGAAAAAAAAATCAAATTACTTTCACAGCAGCAAATTGTCACTTTTCCCTTCTGGAAAAATGATTTCAAGGGGGGGGATGTAAAATCCAAGTACTGGATATTTAGTTAGCATTGGTTGAGGTTAGGGAACCTTCATATTTATAATAGATCACCTGGTGCTAATAGCTAACAATAGGTGTAACGTTATTAGTTGGATTACAACCTGTAATTTAATTAATCATTTCAGGTTTGTATTGTTTAGTTGTGTTATGTAAGTAGAGTATTAATATGTCTTGTACATCTTTTAAAACGTTAATATGTAATCATTTCAGATTAATAAAATCAGTTATTATCCAACTTATATATATATATATATATATATATATATATATATATATATATATATATTTATAATTCTTTGTTCACTAAAAAAACATAACATTAAATGTTAAAATAAATGAATGATATATATGAGGACTAAATTAGTTATTATTTCATTAACTGACTGAATTTTCTTATCAAACGTTTTCATATCCATAGGTCGATAGCATTACCTTTTTGTTTAATGATTCACAAATGATAGACCGATCATAATATTCTTTTTATGTTCTATTTTAATATATCACGATTATTTCTCCATGAATAGTACCCTCCTTTCTCTCCCTGGAAATGACAAGATGTTCCTTCTTAATATTTCGGGGACGGTGTGAGTGACAGTTTCCATTTTCTGTTGGAACAGTTATCAGTTACTTACCGTGCGCTCAAGCATCTGTTATATAAAAATAGAAATAACGTAATTGGTGGTTTCCTCCTCTTTTTTTCACTATTAAAATATATATACAGTTATTGTTTACCGCTTTTGTATTATTATAATTGTAATTGTTACATTAATCAATTTTTCGCTCTTTAAGCCAAACAGCGGAAGAGTTGTAGCTCAAAGTGCTCAGTTGCCATGCTGAAGATTCCGGGTCAAATATATAAATTATAACTTATATAGCATTATAAAAAATAATAATAAAACTAATTAGATAATAAAAAATAAAATAAATATTTTCTCACCAATCAAGAACATGGCCTTAACCAGGACCATTTTATCCTGCATACAATTTATACGATCAATTAATAATCATTCAAAATATACATGAGCGTGGGGTTAGGTCTGGCTCAGTCTTTATAGTCCTCAGTTGCTATACTGAAGGCTTCTAACTCACATCCTCATGTAGCAGATATATTATTTAATCGGTTAACAGCCACGGATACTTATCTGAGGCTCACCCAGCCTCTTTAAAGTCGGTAACATTAACTGCGAGAAAAACAAACGGTCGATCGTAATCTAGGACAAATAATCTCCATGTACAGCCTTGTCTTATAGACGGTATCTACCATTTACTCAACCTAAGACCATTATTCATGATAATTATAATCAAGTACAATTTATTAAATACGGAGCCTAAAATATTTTAATTCTATATTTATTTGCGTAATTTGTAATGTTTTCCAATGGATGATTTTTATAGTGTTATACTACATGATTGATGATTAAAAAATCGTGCATAAATTATATTGTCACATTTTTAATAAATTGATGATTTAAAAAAAGGACACACAATTTCGGAATTGTATCACTACAACCAAGGAAGGGTCTTTGGTTATGCCCAAGGTAGAGGCTGTACTCTTTCTTGGATAACGGTTGTGCAGTGAGGTGAAAAGTCCTAGATCACGCTCAATGGCCAGATTTTCCCCCCTTATGTAAGGTACCCACTTTATAGAGGCTGGGTGATCCCCAATAGGCTCATAGATTCCATAGAAGCCATCTTTGACCGCTAACAGATTAAATAAACGCCTACCAGTGAGCGGAATCGGAGTAGGACCTTCGGCACGGCACACAGTGGAACGAGCGTTAGGAGCGTCTGGACATTCATTAATATCTCCACTTCTGGTTCTCCTAGAATAAGGCTATTGGTACGGTTTTAAAGCTTTTTGAAGGAACTATTTAATTATATGATAAACAGGATCAAACCTTTTAGGATAAACGTGTAAATTCTAGATTTGATATTTCGATGTTAGATTACTTAGTATCAAACATTGTACCAACATACTACGAGAATAGGTACAATTCAGTATTCTATGGAAAGACAGATACATAGGTATTAAATAAAGTTACACAAAGGAAAAAGTAACAAATCAAATAATTTAATTATTAAACAAAATAAATAAAATAATTGATAATTACTTTTGTTAGTTAATATACTAGGTATAATTGATACATCAAAATTATAATAAATGTAAGTGCCTATATAAAATTGTTTTATTTAAATAACGAAATAAAAATTAAATAAATCAAAAATTAAAACCTTGACGATTTGTTGTAGGGACTATTGCACCTATGTGCACCATTACACATATGTCGTTCAAATACCACTCGCAAACTGAGTTTCATTGTTAATACTATTATGTTAGATGAGGGTTGTTCGGATAAATGAATGTAAACAAAAACTGGTAAAAAAAAGAAAACTTGCGAAAAGTAGACGCCAATATCAACAGAAATTATTTTAAATTAATTCTCAAGGCCCATAAAATAAAAAGAAAAAATCATTTTCTCGGAAAATAGCACCTAGTAGCAAAATCCGACTAATGGAAAAAAAACTTCAAACATTCTAGTTATTTACTGTGAAGGTAGTTTTTTGGGCGATTTCGAGCGATTTTCGCAATTGATTATTTAATTTTATCACCCAATTTTCACCAAAAAATCCTAGACGTTTGAAATAACCCCAAGTTTTATTTGCCTAAAATATCTTATTATGGATGTGTTTTTTTCCAGTAGGTGCACGATTAATTTAATGCATTACCTCAAACAGTGGATTGCTTTAAAAATATGAGTTTTTAGAAAAATGTTATTTCAATTCAGAATTTTTTATATAAGATTTGATTTCACAATAAATTTATCTATGGATTTTGTTGAGAAGAAGTATAAAGTATAATATAAAATCAAAATAAAGGACAAATTTAGTTATTAGAGAATTGGTCCAATGTCCAACAAATGCGTTGGTTCGTTCCACTGTGCGGCAAGTCAGCGCTCTACCACTGAGCCACTCCGCTCCCTAAAAGTATATATATTCTGCATTTACACATGATTATCATTAACTTATAATAATTAACGGATTAAATCTAAATCGAAGTGTCTATCTATAGATCGGTTTTCTCTCCATCGGGCCTTAAAACATAATTATGTTTTGGCATTAACAAATTTCCCTTTGGTATTGGAAATTATGTAGTCATTGGTTTTCGATTTATAAATATTCATGAGAGAAGACTCTTGTCTTCCTTAGCATTTCTTGAGGCGCTTCGGCCATTTATCAAGCTGTAACTAGGACTTAGTTATTCGTGCAGTTAATAACAAAAGACTTAATAAGTTTTTAATGTATTCTCCGTACTATGATTTATGTCTGAATAATAACGACTCTATTGCAATGGAATACCTAAGTATCAACCATTGTTGAACATGTAAACTTCTTGTTTCGTGAGTACATAAAAGAATAAAATGCATTTAAATGGTTTAAAAATCATATTTTTACTAAAAATCGTCTCTTCATATACTTTACGGCCCATTTAATTGAGTTATTGTTATGACCGATCAAAAATAAATAATCATAATTTACAGATCGTTGTACCATTAACGCCCCCGAAGAAATTTTATATTCAGACAGGCTGTTATACCGTCTTAACCAGTTCCTTTGGGGCCAATTCACTAGTGTCCTCGGCTTCAAGGACAATTACAAATCGGTCTAGATCGTAGGATTATGGAGGCTCGGAGTCAGGAAGCACACGGAGAACTTCTATCTCTCCCCGAAGCAGTCCAAACCTCTGGATGGCTATTGACATCCTGGAAGACCACTATAGGATTTCGGCCTTTGTGGGTTGTCTCCAGTATGCTGATGGGTCTCACATAAACACTTCCCGTGGGGGGGGGATGTAATAATCATATATATAATAAATAGTGTGTGAGCGTCTTATAGATTTAGTATTTGGAACACCACCATCATCCTATAAATATTGTAGATCTGTACACAGATGTGGGATTTACTGCTTTCGATCTTCATTGATATGAATTTTATTTTGGTCCATATTTTCATGATGCTTGTATTGGCAAAATCAGTACTTTTCCTAGGATTTTAGAAACTTAAGGATTTGTTTTTTGGATTATATTTTCATTGGCATTTTATTAATTATTTTATGTCTGTTATTTGCTCATTTTTATTTATAATAATATTGTTTTTAATTTAATTTGTGGACCCTTAATTTTTATATAATAATATTATAAGGAATCCTTTATTGTTATAGTTATTTTCAATTACTCCTTAGACTTATTATCCTTTGTTCCTGAAGGATGCTGAAGCCTTGTCCTATAGTAACCTATATTGATAATTTATTTTCTTAGCCCTTTACGTTGATATATATTGGTTGATTTGGAGGCCCTCCTTAGACCCACCCAACTTCTGTACTGCGTTTAACCTTATAGAAAATAGCGTGATCTCGGGAAAAATCAGCTCTCTGTACAACCGTTGTCTATGAAGCAGAACAGTTTCAACCAAGTACTGAACCAAAGACCCTCTATCGGTTGTAGAGGGGCAGGCCTTTTTGTTTTTTAAATATTGCCATTACTAGGGAGCGGAGTGGATCAGTGGTAGATCACTGAGTTGTCATGCCGGAAATCCTGGTTCAAATCCCGCTGCAAGACTTTTATTTAGTCTGTTTGCAACCGGAGAAGGATCATACGGGATCTAGGACCCTCCTGGGGCTCACCCAGCCTCTATAAAATGTTCTAAAAATAGGGTACCCAAAAGAAGGGGAGGGGGAATTTAGCAGTTAAGCGTTGCCTAGGACATGTACTGAACCCCAGACATTGTAGTTGTACAGGGTTTTTTTATCACAATTTTACTATGTCTTATTTCATGAGAGGTATGCGGGTAACATTTTTTTTTTATTTGATTAGAATAGTTTCTCTACTTCTTAACTTGTTTTTATCTATGTCAGGACTCCTTTATTGTTATAATTATTTCCAATTACTCCATATACTCATTGCCCTTCCTTTCTGTTGGATGCTGAGGCCTTGTACCTTAGGAACCAATATGGATAATTTATTTGCTGAGCCCTTCACGTAGATATATATTGTGTCGCTTCATATGCAAATACTCTCCTGATCGATGGCTGATCCCAGTCGCTTCTCCGATTTAATAAAGCATTAACTCTGATTTAGTATTTCCCATCTTCTCTCTGGTTCTTCCTTTATTCAACATTCCTTTTTAAATTTAAATATTTTTTTTTTTCATTATTTCCTTTCAAAGTAACCTTTGAAAGGACCGTTTATTTATTGGCACATTCCATACTTGAGTATACTATGTGCCTTTTAAATTCATTTTTACAATAAGTATTAACAACAATTGTGATAATTCTGACATATGTACATAAGACATTGTTACTTATATAATGTTACAAATTAACAAAATTAAGATCGCATTATATATATAATGACTACCTGTTTTACATTGTATGATTATTCTAAATTAGATGTCAACTTTTCGAAATCAATTGAATAAATTTAGTGAATTCGGGTCGAAATGTATTGTATAGATAATGATCAGATACTGGCCAAAGCTTCCCGCTTAATTAATAGAATGGAAATAATTAATTTCGACCTGTGTGCTTCATACATTTGACAGTCGTATATTATGTGTTTATATGTCAGTTTTTCTTTGTCTATTGAGGAAGTATTGTCTTTCATTATGTGAAAAGCTAGTGGATTTTATTAATTTGTAGTTATCGGTTGTCAGTTTTGGAATGGACATATGCAAACTAGGAGATTCATTTTAAACTTCACAGTTCATCCCATCTCAAAATTGATTCTTCCCTAATTTTGAATTTTATGAACGAATTTGGTGTTTAGTGAAAAGATGGAGACAAATCACTTTGTGCTGCCTCTTCTGCTAATTTATCAGCTATCTCATTGCCCTCAATACCGGAGTGACCTTTTATCCATATTTAGGAACAATCTACGGAAACAAGGACAGTTTTTTTTTCTCTTGTCAATTCAATACCTTTGATCTCTTGATTAGTTGAAAAAGTTGTTGTAAATTACATTGAAAAAGTTTTACTGAGAATGCAGTGAAACAATTTGATGACATTTTCCTTATAAGGTACTATTTTTTTTTATTTTTTTTTTAAATCCATATAACAAACCTGTAATATTAAAATGAAAACATTTAGTTATTTTACTTGTATATATTAGTTATTTTTCTCAATATCTCAAAACAATTTATGTGTGTACTCGTATTTTAATAGGATCACTAGGGAGTTACAAAAAAAAAACCTGTACCACTACTACAGCGGAGTCTGGGGATCAGTACATACAACGGTTCTGCAAGGAGGTGACTTGTCCTAGGTCACGCTCAACCGCCAGATTGTTTCCCTTATCTTGGGTACCCTATTTTTATAATATTTTATTGAGGCTGGGTGATCCTCAGGAGGATCCTAGATCCCGTATTATCCATCTCCTGCAGCGGGATTTGAACCAGGATTTCCGCCATGGCAACTCAGTGCTCTACCACTGAGCCACTCCCCTCCCTCAGGGGGTTACAAAATAAGTAATTAATTGAACTTCAATTTCTAGAATTAAAGCGGGTACTACTATTACTGAAACGTTAAGTACAATAATTCAGTGAGCAGTTGTATAATTTCTAAAATGCGGGATGGACACTGCGTACATCCTAGTAAATTTATTTTAAAAAATTGTTAAAACTAACATATCAACATATAACATATTTGTCTTGGACGCCCCGAGGAGGTATCATGTGTCCCGCCGTTACGTTGAGTTAAAGTGGCTCTTCCCTTCAATCCGTATTCTCTATATCCTTGGTTCTTACTTATATTAAACTATCAACTCACAAAATCCATCTTATATCTATAGTCTCCTACAATTCGAATCCTCTATCCAATCACAGGGCACAAGATCTCGCCCTTCCGATATTTATATCCGTTCCCATAGAACCAAAACTTTTGAGCGTTCCTTTCTCGCCCGTTCTATCTCTCTTTGGAACTCCCACTCGATATCCGTCCTGCGTCTTCTTTCACCTTGTTTAAATCCAAACTTTTCCTACATCTCCTAAATTCCCAAACAGATGCTTAGTGTGTTGGTTGGCAGATGAATGGCAGCCATGGATCGACCCTCTGTGATCTACAGATTCTCTTTTGGCTCACCCAGCCTCTATAATGTGGGTATCCCCAGGGGGAAAACTTGGCGGTTTGGCGTGACCTTGAAATACTCACCTCGCCTTACTTCCGTTGTCTTAGAAATAGTACAATTGTATTATGACGCCGCTATCAACTGGGGTATGAGGGGGGGGATCTTATGGGCTTCATAAATAGGCAACTGTGAACTTGAAGCTTTGCTTAAGCATTCAGATAATGAACAATAGCAATTTATAAATCTCGGATGAATTACCTCTATGCACGACCGTAGTCCTAAAATAGTAATGTCTCTAATATGTACTGAAACCAAGATTCTTCATGGGGTAGTGGTACAGCTGTTTTTGTTATTTATCAAAATTCAGATATGACGAAAGGGTAGTGTGTATATTAATCAAATGAATTTTTTATTTACGACTGTATTATAGTAATACAACAAATAAATAGAATGAAGTATAATTACTTTTAGTACTCAAATCAAAAATTCTACTCAAAAGTTCACCAGGCCATCTACTTATCTGACGCCTCGAAAGGTTATCAGTGATTGAAGAGATTGCTAGGTTTGAAACTAGCGGGTTGGACTGAGATTAAAATTTGTCATGAAAGGATTGATATCTAGTTCGGGCCGAACTAGCAACAAATATGAGCTTAGACCCTTAGTCTATTAAGTGTTGAAGTAGCCGGAAACGACGAGCTATTATTGTCGTTTCATCTTAGTACGAATTTTTTAAAATTTATATTTCGATTGTTGCTTTCAAAAGACTCATTTTTCCTACGAACCAATTAAAGTAAATTAGTTTTTCTTAAATAATATCTTCCCGATTGTTCTTGACGATTGGACTCATGGAAGTAGTATTTCCCTTAACAATCTAGCATATATTTTTTTCATTTTAGTTCCTTAGCGCTCTATGGCTGAGCTGAGGGCTGGATTCATTTTAAGAGAGAAAGGGCTGATGAAAGTTTATCCCGAATAACTCATCTCCGCCCTAATTCGGCTGTCTTCCGTGGCCTCCCTTTTGTGTACGCTGGATGGAATCATTTGCATTTTATTACTGTGGAAGCACTTCGTTTTAGTGACACAATCATCGCTTTGTAGCCCTTTCTAAGGCTTGTCGTGGTGAATTTAATTATGGATTATGATTAGATTCGTTAATTGATTATAAATTAAACATAAAATAATAATTGTCTGGTATTACGGAGAAGGTTGTAGAGTGTTTGGTTGCATTGCTAAATGTCCCATGTTCCATTCCAGCACAGATTGGCACAGTGGTATCCGGAGACCCTCCTGGGGCTCACCCAGCCTTAATAAAGTGGGTACTCTTTATTGGGGGAAAATCAGACGGTTGAGCGGGATCTGGGACAAATCACATCCCTGGACAACAGGTTTCTTAGAAACAGTACATCCTTTACAAAATACTAAAACCAAGGAAACAATGGGTTGTACTAGTTTAGATTTTTTTAAAAACCGATCAGAACTATTTCAGGTCGGGGTGATATTACTGACTCTTGATAATTTTTATTCAACTACAATTCTTTCTTTAAATGGAACGCATACGTTAAGTTATACGAAATACTCGTCATTTTTGGAGTAAAGTAAATTTTCTTTAAATTTTACCTAATTTTAATTTTGAGAATATTTTTATTATTAAGGAGTCGGGTAGCCCATTGTGTTGTGTGCTCAGTTGCTACGGTTTGGGTTCTAGGTTCAATTAATGGTAGCAGATAAATTATTTAATCTGTTAACAGCCACATGGATCCTATAGCATCGTCAGACCCTCATAGAGGCTCGCCTAGCCTCTATAAAGTGAGTTTACTAGGGGAAAAACTTGTAGTTAAGCGTGATCTACCGAGCTTCTTTTTTTTTCTATATTGAAGTTATATTCCTTCAGGAATAAGATAAATAAAATAAAATAATTAAAATAAGAAATAGTGTTGAATAGTTTATTTTTGTAGTACACTATCTTATGAAAGATTAATCTCTTTTTCGCAAGTTGGCAATTAATTTAATTATGGATGTTATATATTTTTTTATAATTAAACCATACTTTTTTTGAATATTTGATACGTCTTGAATACTTAGAATACAAATGTACAAATGTCTGGTTGAGGCGTTAAAAATATCGAGTGAATCCGCTACCTGTTGCAGTTCCCTGTCTTCACAGCCTCATCTAAGCATCTTTTATGTCCCCATTTTTCCTCCAATTCGTCTCATAGGATCTTTCACGAATGGTCTTGTACGATTTGATCTCTGATATGTATGGGGTACTACATCACAGTAGTATGAACAGCTATTATTTTTTATTATTATATTACTATATTTTCTATAAGCACAAAAATAGTCCGGTGGAGGTCAGAAAAAAATCCCTTTAGTAAGGAGAACACTTTATTTTAAAGTCAACGTTTCGACTTACATTACAGGTCTTCTGGGGCTAAATATACAAGATAAATATAAGTGTAAATAATACACAGTAAAGAATAAATAAATATATATATATATATATACATATACATACAGGATGTCCCATTTCAAGTGGATCAAACGTTTTTAACTTTTAAACGAAACAAAATTCAGAAAAACAATTCAGGTAAAAGTTGTAGTTATTCAAGCCTAGTTTGAAGAAATAAAAAAATTTTTTTTGGTTTTTCACTTTAAATGGTCAATATCGACCTTCAAACAATGTAGTTTCTTATTGACCCCATTTATTTTTATTTTTCCGAAATGTACAATCCAAAACATTAACATTTATAAAATATTAACAGTGGGTGGAGAATGTAGAAAATCAACCATTTTTTTCTATAAAAACGTCAAAACAGAAGGTTTTTAAATGTCTAGACATTTTCTGAAAGAAAAGCCAACAGTTTTTTGGGGGCGACCCGTGGTCTAGTGGTTAGTATAACAAAATAATGAGCCCAAGATCGCGGATTCGTAGCCCGGCAGGTGGCCCTCGGTTTTTTTAAAGGGAGTAAAAAATCCTTGATTATGCCGTCCTTCGGAAGGGACGTTAAACAGGGGGTCCCGAGCCTGTACGATGTCAGATACTCATGTCAGGCTAAAATCTCTTTCCTAATTAAACCTGGATAGGAGAAATTTAGTGCTCCCAATGTAGCATCGTTCGATTAGCCAGAGCAGCTTAAAGTTACGTTAAATGAACAAACAACTGTTTTTTTATCACCCACACCTTAGATGACTATTTTTAATTTTTACTATGGATTATTTTAATTCACCGGGGCTGTAAATATATTTTATGCAATCCACAAATACCGATTAACATTGCATTGAGTTGCTCTGCTTAAGATCCCGGGTTCAAATCCAGCAGTTGCAGTTAAGTTATCTAATCTGTTAACAGCCATGGATGGACACTGTGGTATTTCCAAGCCCTCCTGGGGATCACCCAACCTCAATATAGTGAACACCCTTAAGTATGGTAAAAACCTGTAGGTTTAGCTTGATCTCGGATGTCAATCTCCCCCACAACAGTTCTATTACACAATGTACTGAACCCAAGATTTCCATCAGTTTTTTATTTTTATTGCTAGTAGGTCACTTGGACTGATCCGGATTTCATGATGGGTATCTGGTGTACCTTACGGGTTCCTTACGTAGGAAACTGTTGAGCTAGAAACAGTACAGTCACTACAATATACTGAACTCATGAACTTGATAGCTTGTAGTAATGCAGGTTTTCTTTTTAAAATGATTTTGTATATTCTTAACGATCCAAAAAGGTTAATTTTATCCGATTATTAATATTTTTTGGTCGAAACAATTGTTTATATTTTGTATAATTCTGGTTAAATAAAATGTGTGTATTTAAACAATACTAACGAAACAAGTTACTCTTTTTCCTTTATCCTTCAATTGTAGATATCCTCCTCGATGAAGCCTGAGTTAAGGAAAAAAACAGTTAATTATACAATATCTTACTGCAGAACCCCCTTAGTCCAGGATTTAAATTTTTGGGAAATTAATAAAAACTTCTCATTTCACAAAAAACTGATCATTTTTTTGAAAAATTTCCTGAAAGTAGAGGAAGGGTCTACACACAACATAGGGTAGTTAGTCACTTATTCTACGAGGTTGATGAGAAGGCGTAGAAAAAATCCCAAACTGTATTCACTTATGGGGTTTCTGCAATAAAATACATACTCAACGCTGTTTTAATATTTTATAGGTAATAATAAGTTAGTTAGGGACAAAAATTAACGCAGCACACTTTTTATAAACTAATTTTTTGCTTTTATTTTCAAGTGATTTAGCGTTCTTCGTATTCGGAATATTCCATTATTTCCTTCTCAGCTGATGTAGGCCAACTCAAAATTGTATTGTAGAATTCGGAATAATCTGTGGTATACGCCATAAGTTTTTTTAAGTCATCAATTTTTTTTTTATTTGATCGCAACTCTTCCAGCGGGGTAGGCTTTGGTAGTTAGCAGTGCAGGAGGTCGCTTGCTTTTTCTCAAAGAAAACGTAGACACAATTTTGTAAGCCATATTGTCCCGTGTAATGATAAGCAGATTGGGGGTTTCTGCACACATCGAAGCGTTTACTAAAAATATACAAAATGGATTTCGAATTTTTTGTCTCTTATGAGGTTTCTGGAATAAGCGATTCAATTAACAAATGAATTCTCAATAATGTATTTTATTGGATGCTCTGGGACTGTGTCAGTTACACAGTTATTGGAAAATCTGCTGTATTACATTTCCCCTTTTAAAATATTTTAATTAAATTTCTGATCGTTTAACTGAAGTTTAATCATAATTTAATATTGCAAATCCTCCTTGTTTATTGCCGCTGTGTTATTTTAATTTGGCTTTAAATGATTATTGGATTTAGAAGATTAATCGTAATATGTTTATCGATTATTCATCGGGTTTGTTTGTTCTTATGGATCAATTAATTGTTGTCGGTACTCGCAAAGATAGGTTCTTCGAAAACTCGATCGAGTTACACGGTAACAATTGTGTATAGATGAATAACAAAGCGAGCGAAAAAAAGCTATAGGCCGCGTTCACTCTAAAGGAATGTATCGTGAACGATATACGATACGCGATACGCACAGACAATAGCATGAGATCTAAATAGACGATAAAATGATTCATTATCAGCGTGAAAGCGAAACATATCGCAAGGGACATATCTCTCTTATTGGTCTCCTCAACGATTAGTGTCCCATATTTCGAGCGGTAAATATGACGAGATTAAGATAAGATAATTCGGTAATTAGTTTCATTAATCCAGTGAAAGCTCACGAGTGCGTCTGGAACTATTCCATATCCGCAGAAATAATGTAATTTTATTTTTCTTCTCATCCTAGGCCTGAAACTATAAAACACTATAACCTCTTCCTCACATGATTTCAATTGTGTTACAGGAACGGTAAAGATTGTGTGTCAACAAATTATTTATCGCCCAGGTCGTACTGATTCTAGGCTGTTGTAATTGAGTCTTCCATTCGATAAATCGTCGCGATATATTCCTTACATATAGTTTATCTAATATCGCCTTAGTTTGAACACTGCCCAAGGGCTACTAATGTTTCTCATAGTATTACGAGATTAAAATATACAAAAAGCAAGAGATTAGATTATTAGTTAGATCATAGTGCGTTAATTTAAAAAAAAAAAAAAAAAGAAGAAGAATACATTCTAGTGATTTTTCGTAAAAATTAAACTCGTATTTATCTATAATATACAGCCTCGGTGAAGAAGTGGTTAAGTCTAATTTTCACCAAAATGAGTTTCTTGTACTTAAGTAAGCAGAATCGAGTTATTTTCATAGTAAATAAGGGACTAAGTAAGGCACTGGCTTGGGAACGAGTTATTGTTTATATTACAACTCCATTTCAAACTAAAACCTACGACAATAATACGATTCCGGTTATCTAAATGCAGTTAACTCTCTCTGGACAAAATCCGAATAAACCACTTATTCCCCGGGGCTGTAGATATTTACTGTCAAAGAATGCCTGAAAACGCCTGATTTTTTTGATTATTTATATTTATTATTGCTATTTTATTGCTTACAT
Organism: Troilus luridus; assembly: GCA_964056705.1. Taxonomy (NCBI): domain Eukaryota; kingdom Metazoa; phylum Arthropoda; class Insecta; order Hemiptera; family Pentatomidae; genus Troilus; species Troilus luridus. Next base: position 42,486,509 of record OZ057417.1, on the reverse strand, counting down.
TATTTATTTATTTATCTTACAGGAAACCCAGATCCTGAAGGCACTTGTTCTTGGTGAAGAAGAACGAGGGCAGAGCCAGTACCAGGTTATGTGTTTCGTCTGCCGTGTTGGAAAAGACGAATTTATTTCCTCTGATGCCATGTCCAAGTTACGGCAGGTTAGTGATTATTAATTAATTAATTTATTTATTCTTCTATTCCTTACATAAAAATTTATTAGAAGTGACTGTTAGAATGTGTTAAACATTCTTCAATCAAAGATAGAAACGTGTTTTCCCAAATCCTCCATTTTCCAAATTAGAATCCTAGCGTAATCGCAGGTGGCTAAGGAGGATTGGGTGGGTGTAATGAACGAATTTACTAACTCTAGCCATTCCGAGGTCAAATAACCCAAAAATTGGGAATAGAGTCCAGAAATCCGAGTCTAAAACTTAATACTATAATAGGTTCAAATTCACCGAAGATTAGCGGGTGGGATTGGATAATAAAAAAAAAAGGATTGGCGGTTGGAACGTAAAACAACAATAATAACTCCGTGTGAAAGCAAATGTATTAGATTAAGAACAAACTACCGACGATGAGGACAACAGACGGGTGAGGCGAGCTAGGTAGTGGGGGAAAGGTTGCATCTTAATGCGCGGCTGGTCCAAAGGCGACTAAATCTTTATACCACAACATTGAAATTAATTAATTACCCAGATATAGCAGTTGTGCCATTAAAAAAAACCTGTCATAACTCAAAGCTATTTGATGACTAATGTCTGACCAGTGGGTTAGTTAAAAACCTTACGACGTATGGCTAAATCCAGTAACCAGAAATATATTTTGGAGCGGGGTAACTCAAATGTGTGGCAGATAAATTATTTATTCTTTTGACGTTGACGGAAGGGACCTCTGGGCCCTACAGACCCTACTGGCCTAAGGGTTCAGCCAGCCTCTATATAATAGGTTCCCTTGGTAGGGGTAAAAATCTGGCTTCACAACCGTTGTTCTTGAAACAGTATATACTGAAAAAGTCTACCACGTTCTTAATGTAAGAATTTCCATGTCTCAGTAGTACAAGCTCAGCTAGCAAATATGGAGATTTCTATTTCAGATATTTTCATCTGCAAATGCTCATGTAATAATTATTAGTCTTATTGTTTATTTTGTAATATTGCAGTATTTATTAAACAAGAAATTGTATACTGTATTTTTCTAATTCATTAATTACTTTCTATTTTTATTGAAAGGATAATATCTATGTATTTTCCTTATTTTAATTTCAGCGTAGGTATTTAATGTCTTTGCTGCTAATGTTTGTTGTTCAATATTGTATAATGTTGGTAAAATATCTTTGTGTTATGTTGTATATTATGTTTCTTGGAAAATATTAAAGCTCTAAAGGGCGAAACGTCTGACCTTATCTCCCGTTACTAAAGGGATACCCGAAGGGGTGGGCCGAGAAATTAACTGTGAAATTTCAAACTCGCCGGGTGTTTAAACAAGGTTTTACATTACATCTCTAGTTAAAGTGTATATGGACGCTTTACTCTAACAGTACTTGTTTTGTCTGGGTCAATATTTGTATTTTAACAGGTCCGGTACTTACAAATTATTCGATTTCTGGAAATCGTAGATGATTCCAGCACCCCTTTTGTTTTGCCTCCCTGTATAACCATTTTATATACAACTGTTTGGTGGAATTTAAGTATGAATGGTCCCGGATCAAACAAGGTATAGTACTTACTATTATTTATAATGAGCCATAGAAGTAGGTATAATCTATTTGCGGCATGGGCTATTCAGGAAGTAAATATTTAGCTAAATAATACATATAAATATTTAAGATTGATTTACGGAGACTTTACAATTGGAAAGTATCGAAAGTAGTAAACACCACTTTTCAGGAGCGTGAATGATTCATTCAAAATCAGTGCGTTTGGTCAAAATTATTTTTACCTATTCATTATACGTTGTTTTTATGCCTTGTGGACGACTATATAAGAATGTTATATCACTTATCATTCCATAAGGAAACGCTATTGATCGAAATCGTACTCCAAGAGTGGCAGGCCTTATGGGACAAAAGCTAAACTGAAACATATAAAAACTGATGTTACACAGGAGCAGCTCCTGTCGTAGCATCTGAAGAGAGGAAGTGGTCCTTACACTTCTTAGGATAGGACATACAAGGCCTACTCACTAAGAATATCTAATACAGTTATCTCCTACTTTTTATTTTCTCTTAATTTTCTTTATATATAGATTTTTTAAATTTTATTATTCATTATTATTTATTTATTTTATTACTTTTTTTTAAATTTTATTTTATTTTTTTATATACTTTTATTTTATTCCGGTTTTATAAAAAATATAAGTAAACAACAAATATAAATAATATATGTATATTATTATTATAATATATATATATATATATATAAAATATATGATATATATTTAAACTAAGGCGTTGATGACCAATCGATTTTACTCCTCAAATTTGGAACAACCAACCTAGATCGAAAACGAAAATTGTTTTTTTTTTTTTCAAATTGAATGCTTAGCATTTGTATCGACGATATGTATGGAATTATATAAAAAGATAGAAGCAATAGCAGCAACAATTTAAAAGAAAATTCTGTTATATAGACACATCTGAAGAATGTCCGATAATCACCTGCCAAAGAAGATGTGGATTTTTTAAAACTTATGGCTAAAAGATTGAGATGGTTCCAGGAATGTGATATGGATCCGAAAGAAATCAGTATTTCAGAGGACCCTAAAAAAACTATTATGTCTATGAATTTAGACAAAACCTACGAGGGCTTTAAGTCGGGGCAGGAACTCAAAAGACGAAAGGTACTTATGTCAGAAGAACGGAAGAAGGCAACGTGTAAGGGAATCAAATAGATACTGGCAGGGCATCAAAGATGTTTGAAGAAGAGGGAAAATTGTATTGATTACCAATACGCAGTCCATAGCGGCTCAATACGAATGATTTAAAGAAGAAATTAAGTAGTCATATACCAGCGCTTGTGTGTATTATGTCTGAATTCATGAAATATATGAAAAATGTATTCTCTTCCAGGATTAGATTAGATTAAAAATGTATTCCAGGACTCATTAGTCGCGGACCCTGCCTCTGTTTTACCTTCGATCCTGCTGAGGTATATCAGCTTTGTCAGGCATCTACCTGGATTGTTCTGGATCCACCCATTGAATTTAGAAATAAGAGTCCATGACCCACAGTCAAGGTACAGATAGCTACTTTCCTTTCAGAGAGAGCTCGGCCCTATATCCTATTTTCTGACTCTTTTAAGTACCTTTTTCCGATCCACGAAGCAGGCGTAATGTTCCTATTCTTTCGATGTTTTTCTATGACCTGATTCAAAGAGAAAATTAGGTCCTATATGTTCCTCGAGTTTCTAAATCCTTATTGCTTCCTTTCGACCTGGTAGCGACAACTTCTTCTCGTCTTGGATAAAAATTGCTTGTCACTTTGAGCAAAGATATGCCTCAAAAGGTATAGCGTAGATCTCCTAGTATTTCGTTTGAGATTTTTTATGCTTCCCAAGAAGATTTCTTCATATTCTTCTTCAAACCCTACGTATTTCATGACTTCTTTTAAATATATATTGTGTATCTTTCTCTCCACATTTTCTTCTTCTTCGTTCAGTAATTTCTTGGTCATCAGGAGGATCATCGCTTCCAGACTCACCTTTTCTTGTTTTACCTGAGTTCCAAATATATTAAATTCTTGGGCGTATTTGGTGGAAGGAGATTTTAAGCGTAGTTGAAATGAATGATCCTACATAGTTAGAATATGTATTCCAATTTTAAAAATATTGATTTTAAAGACTATTCATCCATTGTTTTATATTTTCATAAGCTGTAATCAGATACAAAACTGTAGTGATTACTGGTTAGTAAAGACAAAGGATTGATGCCGATACTACCGACTTCTGCTTACATACTTCCGTCCACCAAACACCTTCCAAACCCAAATCCGCTTGGTCATTTTTAACAAATTCATCCCACCGACGCCACGGTATACCCCTCGTACATTTACCAAACGGCTCAGCACTTATTACATGTTTCGTAATTCGTTCATTACTAAGCCCAACGACTTTACAAGCTCATCTCAACCTTCGCGACGCTATCACTTTAAGCATATAGCCAGGTGCATGAGTTCGGCGTTGATTATTAAAATCAACTTATTCTCAAAATGTAAAATCCTAAATTCTCTAATGGTATCATCCTTTTTCTGACGGATAATTATACTTGCAGTTTAGTAGAAATATTTGATTTATTTCAGTTTATGAAAATTCCGACAGTCAATATGAATCATTTATTTTTTCAATACTATATTTACTATAGTAGTGTGCCTGTATATGGAAGCGGGGTAGGTCTGTAAGTAGAGCGCTTAGTTGATGTCCTAAAGTTCCCTGGTTGAAATCCAGCTGTGATAGGTAAATAATTTAATCTGTTAACGGCTATGGATGCGCACTGCAGTATTTATGAAACTCCAGGGACTGAGTCATTTGCTATAACGTGTATAGTTTTTTTATTTATTTATTGATATTTACAACTGTATTACAATAATACATCAAGTAAATAGGCTATGTGATACATAATGGCATGAGTTAATGGCAAGTAGAGAAACTACCCACTGGTGGTACTCAAATCACTAGTTCAACGAAGAAGGTCACGTGGCCAGGATTATCGGGAATCGAAGAGGAAGCTAGGTTTGAAACTAGAAGTTTTGAGTGGGAATGAAGTTTGTTATGAAAGGATAGATACCGGGTTCGGGCCAAATCAGCGACAAATGGGACATTAAGGTCATTATGGACGTCTTTATTCTTAACAAAATAAGGAGCGTTGAGGATTTTACGAAGGATTTTGGATTGTAGGGATTGGATACGAGAGGAATTCGATGGCTTAGTGGAGCCCCAAAGCTCTACTCCGTAAGTCCAAATAGGTCGTATGATGGTCATGTAGATGAGTCTTTTGTAGTTAATTGGGAGGTTAGATCGTTTGTCTAGTAAGTGTTGAAGTAGCCTGAAACGTCTAGCGGTTTCTTGTCTTTTCAGTCTAGTATGAGGATTCCAGGTTAATCGTTTGTCGAGATGCAACCCTAAGTATCGGATCTGTTCTACAGGCACCAGTGGAATATTATTAAAGGACACTGAAGGGCAGGAAGTCATTTGTTTACGACGTAAGATAAAAGTGATTTGATGCGATTTTTGAGAATTTATTTTAATTCTCCAGTTTTGACACCATTCTTCAAGATCAGTGATATGGGGTTGAAGGCTTTGGGATGCAATAACTGGATTGGTGTTGACTGATAATACACATGTATCATCAGCATAAGTCGTAAGGATAGTAATAGGATGAGTTGTGATGTCAGCTGTATAAACTGTATAAAGGATCGGGCCAAGGACCTTGAGGAATAACGTGTATACTAAATAGTAAAGTATATACCCTAATAAGGGGGAAACATTGATCTGAGACACCCAGAAATCACCTGGCACAACCGTTGTCATAGGTAAGTACGGTCTCTACTATGTACTGAACCCAATTTTCATCATGGGTTGTAGTAGTAGAGGTTTTAGATCGTGTATATGCGTTAATAGTTTTCTTTTTTCACTAATTTATGGTTAATGATTTATAAGTTAAAGTTGTTAATGCCTCCTTCTGATTGCAAAAAGGATCGGAAACTAACGAGTAAAAACTTTTCGGTAATAAATTCTTTAAACTCGACCGAGTTTAAAGAGAGAGCAAAAAAAGTGCTTTGGACTGCAGTTAAGAAGTTGCCGAGTAGACTTTATAGAAGGTTCGAAACTTTGTGGCATAATTGGTAAAACAGAATGAGCCTGGGATGAATTTCAATGACTCATCAATGCTCCTCACATCGTTAGGGAAGAGGGAATCCCCTTGGATTCTTGATAAAGACTCTTCCGGTTTATACAGTTTTCAACTAACATTAAGTGGCTCGGAAATTTACATTAGTTGCTATGATTTTTATATAAATATATGTATTTATTCAATAGCAGCACCACAGTGGATGTTAAATGGATATTCTTTTAAAAGTGATAAAAGCTATGTCTACTTATGCTCCTAAGAACAAACTAATACTTTTTTTTAATTTTATTTTTTTATACAAGGTGGAAATCTCAATAGACATCTGAGGCCAAAAAATCTTCAGATAATGTGGGACTCCAACCCACTAAAACCACCTTGTTGTGCAACAACTGAGCTAGCCCAACAAGTCGCTCCTCTTTCACGTGAAAAATCTCGGGTGTGGGATATAGCCCATTGGCTAATCTCCCAATTTAGTGGAATTTTCTTTTGTTTGGAGTTTTAATTTACTTTTATTCACTTTCGTAGAAAGTCACTAGGCTTCACTCTTTTAAGCCGCCTCATTTGATGCAAATCCTCCTCAGCTATGCTCTGCATTTCAGGGTTTACGTGAGTTTTAATGCTTTCATTGTGACTATCCGCAAAACTTCAAATCTCTTCTCTGACAGAGTTTGCTTTGAGGTCCCTATGCAAATTATCGTTTCTGACGTACCATGGAGCATCAACTATACTTCTGAGTACTTTATTTTGGAATGTTTGGATTTTTTGCATGTTGCTTTTCTTGGTACAACCCCAGAGCTGAAGTCCGTACGTCCATACCGGTTTTAGGACTTGTTTGTATCACAGAAGCTTGTTCTCAACTGTAAGTTGTGAATTTCTTCCTAGCAGCCAGTGCATTTTCCTAGATTTTATATTCACCCCTTCTTTCTTTTTTTTTCAAATGCTCTTTCCAGTTGAGTCTAGCATCTAGTCTCATAGTCCAAGATATTTGACTGAATTTGACTTACCTGATAGTTAGCTATGTACCTCCTGTCTGTTACTATAAATCTTTCGCTTATCTATTTTTCTATTTGTGAAATTTAAATGAACAGATTTGCTTTCATTTAGTTTGATTCTCCAGCGTTAGGTCCAGTCACATACCTCCGTGATTGCGTGTTGGAGTTCCCTAGTAGTTTCTTCTATATCACCACCTTCTGCTAATATTGCAGTATCATCGGCATACTGTTTGGTTGTTTGATCAGTTGTTTCTCTTCTGTTTGGTAGATCCCTTTTATATAATAAATATAGGATAGGTCCTAGTACGCTGCCTTGTGGAACACCTGCGTTTATTTTCTTTAGGGAAGAATATTCATCACCCTGTCTTACCCTAAAATATCGGTCAGAGATATACGATTTTAACAGTAGGTAGAATTCTTCTGGAGGGTCTCTATGCAGTTTGAATTCTAGTCCTCGATGCCGGACTTTATCAAAAGCCTGCGCTACATCTAAGAAAACAGCCGAGCAAACTTTATTTTCCTCAAGAGTTTTCGCGATCACGTTAGAAATTCTATGCACCTGTTCAATCGTTGAATGCCGCTGTCTGAACCCGAACTGGTGATCCGGTAGTAGTCTCCTCTCCTCTAATAGTGGCTCCAATCTCTCCAAAAACAGCTTTTCGAACAGTTTCGAGATTACTGGCAACAATGAAATTGGTCTATACGACTTCGTTTCAGTCGGTGTTTTGTTAGGCTTTAAAATCATTATAACCTCGGCCACTTTCCACAAAATACTTACCTGGCGTGGGGGTTACCGTGATCACTAATAAATGAACTATATCGAAGAATCATGACTGAGAATATTTTGCGAATATTAGACTCTTCAAAAGTTAAGTGTTGTTAAGATGCACCAATCTAGGCTTTACAAAACGTTAATAACACTACCTATCTAAGGTAGACACATAGGCACTCTAGGCTGCTGTGGCTAGTCGGACGAAATGATCGACTAAAAAACAGATCCAAATTTTCGAAAGGTTTTAAGGAATATTTATGGTCCATTTTTATTTTTTTTATTTTGAGCAATGCATAGAGAATTCGGACTAATATGTATTCCTGGTATAAGGAAGCTCATGTGGTCTAATTCATCATGGCCGGATAGAATGGTTAAGCAATATGATAAAAATACCAGAAGAAGAGTACAGAGCAAACTTCTGTTCTATAATTGGTGCGACAAGGCAGGCGGTGGTTTGAAGATGTTGAAGAGGAACTTGTATTGAACTTAAAGTATTAGGCATCACTGAATGGAAACGGAAGCAAGGGACAGAGAAGATATTACAAGGAAGTCAAGGGCCATCCCGGGCAGTAGCGCTCTGTAGTATTAGTATCATTTATTTACAATGATTTTTAAAAACATTATGTATCAGTGCCTATATACACCTGTATATATTCTTATTACCTATATCATGAATACATTCAGAAAATAAGTCAAATAATGGATAAAAAGAAGTACAGTAAGAGATCGGAGAATGTACCACTGTTGACGCATAGTCTCGATATAGATATATTAATGTATTTGTCAATGGCAAAGTTCTATCGATTATAATGCTTGAATACTACTTAATTACTTATTGATGGATTCAAAACTCGACTTGCGATCAAGTCCTACTTATTTGATGGTGGGTTTACCTGCTTTGCAATTCTATTAAAAGGTCTAGACACGCTTTGCTAACCAAAACTCTAAAGTTCTTGTTAAGAGTCCCGCAATGCTCAAAATATCTTACATCATAAAGTTCATAAAATTATAAATCAAAATAGAATCTGTCATCAAATTATCAAACAAATAATAACTTAATTTGCACTCTTAAGTTGATTTTTTTAGACGTGGCTGATAATTGTGTTGAGTCATATATTGGTGTTCCAGATAAGGAAGCATGATAGACCAAATCTCAGTTTAAAATGTAATGTGTAGGCGTAATGCTGTCGTTTATCTGTTTCTTGCCACAGGTTTCCTTTGATTTGAGACCCTAAAACCGCCACAACTTAAACAAATAAATTAAACAAGCATGCGTACGGTATTCTAAATTCTCCATCGACACGCTTTTGCGTCGTTCTTGGCCATTGCTTGCCCAACGTGTACCCAGTATTACCAAAATTCATTAATTATCAAGGTTATTATATGCAGGTATGCCGTAAAAAACATACTTGGGTGAGAATCGAACCACTACCTCAGGTTGGGACTGTGGGAAGCTTAGAATTTCAATTTGTGATCGTGTGGTGGGATACGAGCATTGTAGCTCGTATTTCGACGGTTCAGGGCGAATGATCGGAATTCGTGGCTGTTGCTGATGCTTCAACAGATATTGACTGCGGCATGTTTAATGGTTCCGAATCATCTCTTGATGGATTTTGAGTGTTACCAACATTTTACATTATCTTCCTTGTTGGCCAGAGGACCTTTTGTTTTGAGTGCGATGTTTGATAAGATATAATAAAGAGTCAGCAGATAACTATATCCTCGAATTATGTTGGTAAATAAATTAATTTTCCACAAATCGGGGCTTTAGTGTATTTGTATGGGTTTTTCTTTCAGTACGAATGGTTTTAAAATTGTCCACATTATGTTAAATATTTCTTGTCTTCAATTCCATTTTAATGTTTCATATTGAAGTTTTGCCCATTTTTTTTTAAACAAGTTAATTTTTTTTTTTTTTTTAATATCGAATCGGTTGACTATGTATCTTGTGCGATGTTGAAAATGATCGGGGGTTTAGTAAACTCATTTGACACAAATAAATAAAAATTGTTAACCAAGAAAGTCATTCTTTTGTTTGTTTATTCATTCAAAGTCACTTTATGCTGCTATGGCTAATCGTAGGATGTTACAGGGGAATCCTACATTTTACCTATCCAGGTATTATTAGCATAAGAATATTTAATGATTACCTGACACTAGGGATAGGTAGATGCGGGATTTTCCTGTATCTGATACAAGCGATACTGATACTTTTACTAGTCATGGGTAGATACTGGATTTTCCTGTATCTGAATACAGGTGATACTGATACTTTTACTAGTCATGGGTAGATACTGGATTTTCCTGTATCTGAATACAAGTGATACTGATACTTTTCTGTATCTGATACTTTTGTAGTTGAATAGAGATATCCCGACTCTCTCTCTTCTAATACGCTACACAGAAGCCTTTCTTGGGGCATCAGTTTTTGTTAATAATTATTAAAGGAAAAAGAGTTATTCGCCGAAATAGTAACCTGAAAAAGGCATCAAATGATTAAAATCATGTTTTTTATTGGTTAATTATTTCTTGAAAGCTATGGAATTGAGCAATAAAAAATAGATTTTATACCTACCTCAAGCTTTTGCTATTCACGTTCCATGACACGTAGAATTTGGGTCGAAATACAAAATTTGACGCTATACACTTTAAAACGCTATAGCTGTTGTGTTTTTTCTGCACCCAATAATAATCATTTATGCCAATTGCCTTTACTTTATGGTATAGATATATCCATTATTGAACCGATATTTTCCCGGACATAGGTCGAGGTTTTTTTTGTGAAAGTTGCTCGTGAAAAATCATATATTAGGGGCCGATCTCGGAAAATGTTATTTCAACCACCCTTTACTGTTAACTAATTTCATAGTTTATTTTCGTTTCTACATATGAGATAAGTGACTAATTACAGATTATATTGATCATAACTGAAAACTTGTTCACTATTATTTTTACTTATTTATTTATTAATACTTAGGGGAGATGCGGCGAAATTGGTCTTTCGCCGGTAATCAAATCAGGGGAGCTTAAATAAATGTTCGAATATTGCTTATTATTATTTATTTATTATTAAAAGGACCGTGATTAATAGTAGATAATAATTTTTATTAAGTCCGTGAGACGATGTAATTTTTTTCCCAAATGAGGTTGGTTTGTTTTGGCGGTAGGATGGGTAAGGTTGTATCTATCTGACCGTATCTGATACTTGTATCAATTGATAAAAAAGTATCAGGTACATTTTGACTGTATCTGATACTTGTATCAACTACTTTTTAGTATCAGATAAAAAGTATCAGATTTATACAACCTTACCCATCCCTACCTGACACCGCACAGGGTCAGGAGCGCCATTTTTGTCTCCTTGGAGGAGATTATAACTGAAGTTTTTTTCTTGAGTAGTAATTGAGGTTAAACAAAATCTCATAAGTAGGGAGAACTGTTTATTGGAAAGCCAACGTTTCTATCCACATCGCAGGTCTTCTTCAGGGCTTATAATGTATTCAAATGTCTAGGTTTAACTGAATGTGTTTAAATGTATGCGTTAAACCTAGACATTTGACTCCAACACAAGCCCTGAAGAAGACCTGCAATGTGGGTCGAGACGTTTGCTTTCCAATAAACAGTTCTTCCTGCTTAAGATAATCATTTTTACCTTCACCCAGATCATTTTCTTCCTCTTTTAATGTTGTTTTCCCTCCTATATAAAAGCCGAAGGCCACCTGCTGGGCTTCGATTTTGGCACAGTAGATTTTTCTTCTTTTTGTAACTAACGCTCTTCATAAATAGATGCGTGCATATTATTTAACTTTATTAGGGCTTTGCTAAGTTAAAATATATATTCAAAGTTTTCCTTAAGTAATTTATAAAATATCCTCAAGGGATCATTAAGGATTTAAAAGCTGGCTTGTGGCTTATAAAGTTTCTTGAAGGAGGGGTTTCCATGCCCTGGGCTACCACGGCACTTCCCAAACCATTTTTCCATTTTATATTATTATTAAGTTCGATAACGAGTAATTTAGAAGTTTTGTTGATTAATTTTCAACTAATCAAAATACTAACTTGGTGGCTCAATCTTCATTTTCTGAGGTTCTGTTTTATTCAGCAATTCGAATCTTTCTAACCCTTATTAGAGGCTGGGTGAGCCAAGGAGAATCTGAAGGTCCTACAGGATCCATCCATGTCTGTTAACAGATTATAAATTTTATCTACCATACCTGGTTTGAACACGGGGCCTTCTGCACAGTAATTTAGCGCTCTACGCCCCTACGTTTAATTTCTTTCTTAAAAAAGATTTTTAATGCTATGTATAATTAAGCTGTTGTAAAGTCCATATGGATCTACAAAAATAGTATATTATTTTAAATATGTTTTTATTATTATTTCATAAAAAAATTTAAAAGGTGTATAGGATTTAAAACATCACTCTTTGCTAAGTTTAAATTTGATCTACATACAGTCAGTAGTTACTAGTTACTAAATACAGTCAGTGATAAAATGATAATTATTGTTTTGTAAAATATTAAAAACGAAACTAGTGAAAATTTGTTACTTGACTCGAGGTGGCAACCTGCAGAACTGATACCATACAAAATATAAATAAATAAATACAATATTAAAAGGGGCAAAATATGGTTAAAGATATTGAAAAATAAAATAATGTGTCTGTTGTCTGATCACAAGTTTTGACTTTTCATTTATTTCCTTTTTAATATCATCCAAATAAAAATGATCGTGAATTTTAGTATGAAAAAAGTGTAATTATGGGGAAAACCTGTGTATTTTGGAAAAAAATTTGTCTATAAATAAACATATCAACTAGACTTTCGAAGTATAGATGAAAATATAACCTACACAGTATGTGTAAGTCGATTATTTAATCTATGTACAGTTAGTGATAACTTTTTTTTAGACTATTAAAAAGGAACGAGTGAAAAGAAGTGACTTGAATCGAAACGACAATCTGCAGAACTTACACTAGATAGATTAGAAAAAGGGCAAAATATGAATAAAGATATTGAGAAATATAATAACAATAAAACGAATAGTATTATTATAGCAGACGTGTAGACAATAATAAAGTTTTATTTAGCACTAGCTTTTGGACGCAAATGGTCCCCATGAATGGAAAATGTGTGAAAGGGCCGGCCCTACATTAGGACGGGACAATAAGGGCGGCACAGGTGGCATTCTTTATCACCTCCACGGATACACGATATTATACAAAATAAAATCACATAATGCAACATGGCTCTCTAAATTGCTTCCGACTTATAAAATACTAAATTAATACATCAAAAAAATGAAAACGAAAGTGAACTGTTCCGCGTTTTGTGGAAATTTAGCCTATTTTTTTGGAACCGTTCATTCACAAATAAATTTCTTGACCTACACCCGGACCTGTTTTCCTCATATATAGTATGATGTTTCTTTGTTATCGATTTGGCAGTGCAAGATTAAATATAACCAATTTTAAAACTACTCTTAACTGTTTTTCAAAATTTTGAAAAAAAAAATTTTTTAGATTCGTCATTTCTGGTTTTTAGCATCGTAATTGTATGTTACTCTTCGAAGTTATTTTTTATCCATGGCTATGTCGGTACTTCCTCGTATCTTTCCCGTTAAACCAGTTCGGATACTAGACGCTATACTGAACTTGAAAATGGACATTATTGATTTTTAAAATTATGTTTTGTGAAAATTTATATTAAATATGAACTTGCCATAAATAAATAAATAAAATATGAACTGATTATTTATATACTTAGTGATTTTCATCATCATCATCATCATCATATTATTTTTCTCTTACAACGCTGCGCAGTGTGAGGATCTTACTAATAGAGCTTGAACCAAAAGTCTCCTTCCTGAACCAACTCTCTCGTTCGGTTCCAGTCCATTCCTCTCCTCCCTCACGATGTCCTCCTAGGATATACGAGACCTTCCTCTGGGCACTTTTCCTTTCATTTGGGTCTCGAAAGTCTGGCGATTCTCTCTGGTTCTATACAAAGCAGGTGTCGTTCAGGATGGTCTCAGCTGGTTTAATATCTAGATTATCCCGTATAGTTGAGTTTTCATTTCTACTTTGCCCAAGTTACCCTATTGAAATTGCTTGTATTTGGCTGTAGTATGGGTCAAGGTCCACGATTCCGAAGTGTATGATAAAGAAGGGATAGACGACCAGTTTGGTCTCCCTTGTTCCCACATCCCTTCTTCCCAGGAACCCCCGTCGGACCACATTGAATGTTTCCCCGCTGCTTAAAATTTGGACCACTTCTTCGTCAATTTATCCGCTTTCTTTGAGATGAGCGCCTAGATATTTAATGCTCTCGACCTGGTCTAATTTCTGCCCCCCCCCTAGTACTCTCACTATTCTTTGAGATTTCTTCTCTTACTTAGTGAACTATTTTTTGATTTTCGATGTTAGCTCCAGTTAACTGTAAAAGACATTTTCTGTTATAAAACGGAATGTCGCACTAGTATTTCCAAAGTGACATAAGTAAAAAAAAACAAAAACATTTTTGTAAGACTTTGAAAACTATTAGTGAGCTTGGAATAGCATAAGGACAATAACAGTGACACAAGTGCCTTCTGGAAGACAAGCATTTGATGAGTGATAAAGAGATATTTACCTAGCTATTTCTTTCATGGTCATAACTTACCACCGTAAAAACATCGATTTTGAGTTGTAAATAGAAGTACTAGTATGTATTTTACTTAGGATTTATTTATTCCCGTAATAGAGCATATGATTAAATATTTTTTGATCAAATAAATTCGTAAATAAAACAAATTGTACGAAGCAGGTGGGACAAAGAACGATTTCATTATCAAGAGATTAAAATGGTGGCCGGACGGGAACGAGATTAAAGGTGTTATTAAAGCTATTTTGTTATAAAAGTTATTTTGTTAATCTTTATGCTTGAAAAAGTTAAGCAATTAGGATGCCTAAAGCGGATAGGGGCGGATAACAACTTTTTTCCCACCCCCGATTCCCATAACGAATCATCAATTATTAATAAACTCAGATTTAAATACCAAATTTCCGAACGACAGGATGGGAACAAAGTTATGCTTTACAAGCTCCATAAATATTTACGTTTTTATATTAATGGACACTTAATCCTGTTTTATTTTTTTTATTATCAGTAGCTTATATTTAATTAATGTGGTCTATAAAAAAAATTTCCGTTTCACCTATGGCGACTAACAGTATCTTTCGACTTACCACAGTCCCCGGCAAGTTCGCGAGTACTTTTGGACGGATTTGACTCAACAGCTTCCTTCAGAACCTCATCAATATCCATTTAATGGTCGCTCGGAGCCCTTCTTCTTTCCCAACGTCGTATCTATACTGCTAAATTTTTCAAACCAACGCCGCGCAGTGCGCTGGTCAAGGACACTTTCCCCTCCATATATAATAATTTCACTTTTTGCGGCTGTGAATTTTTTTTTCCAGTTATGTCTTAAAATTACGAGAATTTCGTAGGACAGTGTCATGTTTCTTCTTTGAAATAAATAACTAAACTGAGTTAGGGGCGGATTTTTTTTTTTAAGAAGTCCAGTGTTAGTAAAAAGGCTTAGAGAATGCTCTAAAGGGATTATTAAGTGTTGGTAAATAATAAATAGCATTAAAATATTTTGAACTCTGGAATTTGATAAAACGGTCACTTTTTGTATACACCCCATTATCAACAAGCCGCTACTCCCTGCCTGCCTAACTGCGGACCAACCCCTATATTACGAATTATACAACTGTCTATTTAATAATAGTTTAGTAAGTACTTATGATTTTAGTAGATCAAATTATTTATCTACTTATAACCCTTTATTATTATAGAAAATGAAGTTCAGTTAGCCCTTATTTTAGATCTCCCTATTAAGCATACTAGGATATGAGCACTTACTTTGTATTTTTTGGGGATATTGAGTATTTGGATTAAATGAAATAATGATTTTTTAAAAATTTAATTTATACTTTCTAAAAAATCTTAACCTTATCTCTCTGCGTTCTCTGTATTGAAATAAGAGTTTTAAAATTGATATACTGGAATAAGATCTATTACTTTTTTAAATATTTTTATTTTGAGTAAAGTTTTGTCCTTGGCGGAATATGAACCCGGATCGTCTGCATCTCTTGTGCAATGCTCTTAACCACTGAGCTACCAGGGGTCGTTGATGCCCCTGTAAACAAGTGCTACCCCGGCCAGGACAAATATTTTCTCTTCAAAATAAAAATATTAAAAAATAATTACCATCAATAGAACAATAAATAAAGTGCTATATTTTTGTAGCTGCTTAAATCAATTCAGGAATTGTGGATTTGTGATATGGTAAATTTTAAAAATATTTATAGTAATATTAAGCACTACAAAGGACTAAAAAAAAATTTGAACAGTTGCTAGGTAACGCCGATAAAATATTACATTACTAAAAACGTTTTTATATGATATAGAGATTATTGCAATTGACAATAAACACACGAAACTGTTATAGGATATTTGTTATGAGTATTTTGAATTCAATGAAATAGTTGAAAGTTTTTTTATTATTTTAGGCTTTTTTCTTGATAAATTGTTTTTCTAGTTTATACGAAATATGTCTTAATATTGTTGCACTCCATTCTGTGCATTGAAATGAAATTCCTAAAATTGGAATAAAATGCCGCTTGTTTCATTTTTTAAATCTATGCATTCCATTTTTTCTACATAAATTGAGAAGCAATATTATATTCTGTGTAACATCTTAAAAAACTTTCGTAAAAATACACACCGATATATACAGGAAGGTGATGAGTATAATATCTCGCTTAATCACTAGGTTTTATCTGCTATTAAGCGTGCCCACTTTATATAGGCCGGGTGAACCCCAGAAGTGACTTCAGGTCCTACAAGAACAAGTAGGCATAGCGGAATTCGAATCCGAGGCCTTTGGATCTGCATTAACATTATGTCTCCATTATTAAAATCTAGTCTCTCCCTCTCCCTCTAATACAGATGCCGCTATGTGTCGCCTGTATGGAGCATGTTGCCGACGTGAAGCCACAAGTTCACCCCTACCTAAATGCGGTTAAAGAAGTTTTCACTTCAAAAATCAATCATTTAGTGTTGTGAAAGTTTATATTAGCTGTTTTTAGCAATAGCTTATGAAATTCAACCCAGTCTCATAATTGGAAAAAGCTTTAATTTATTTTTTAGATTTTAATCCTTTTTGCTGTTATATGCGTAGGTTACAGTGTAAACTCTTCTTGTTACGCGAACTAAATGACATTTTTCTCCTCTGCTACACTGCCCATCAAACTGTTATATTGATGTTATCCCCCGGACAGAGATACGCCTTGACTCCAAGGGGTCTCGTCCAATATCCGCCCTTGGATGGCATGGCCCCAACCAGCTAACCATATTAGTCTTCCTTCAATTACATTGCTCAGCATATTCTATCCAAAGCTTTTAGCTTCGTCACCTGGCTATATTCCTACTGTTCAACGATTCAAAAGCCTTTGGAATGTTAATCCTCAATCACTTTTCGGCCTTATTGGTCAGTTTTAGCTAGGTATATCGTATTCCTCTATATAAGTAATTTGGTATAGCAGCCCAAGATCTCGAGTTCGTAGTCCGGCAGATGGTCCTAGCAGTTTTTAAAGTGAGTAAACAACCCTTGGTAAGGACGTACAACTAGGGTCCCGAGCCTGTACCATGTCAGGTACATACTTGTTAATGATCTCTATCGATATTAAGCCAGGATAGACAAAATCTTGAAGCATGAAGCGGTGTTAAATGAATAAAGGAACAATATCTAAAACTCAATAATTCATTACTAAAACATGTTTATACGTGCGAAGTGTTGAAATATTCTACAACTGATATTTCTACGTTTCGCTCATTCTGCACCAATAAGGGAAGATAAAGATCGCGACATCATGCGGTAATATTGGATTATTGCGAAGTCATCTCGTTCAGTGAATTCCGAAGTAAGACTTATACTCTCTAAAGAAGGAGAAAATGCGGTGGTTTTGCGTGATATCGATCAAATCACCTCTCTGCACCACCGCTTTCCTAGAAACAATACATTGTCTACCCTGTACGGAACCCAAGACTTAATAGGTTGTTCTGTTTTTTTATTTTGTTATCAGTGAGAATCATTTTGATCTTTCAGCTTCTGCCATTTATCTGGTTGTTTATCCACTGTTTTCTACCAGTTACGATGAGTGGAAACTTCAGAAGGTGTTTAAAATCTTTAATATTTACTCTTTTTCCTCCACAATTTTCTAATTGTATTGAAGCGGCATTGTATCGTCACAGAGAATATTTCTCTACCATGTATCCTAATATGTATATTTATCGAAAAAGGGAAAGGTCAACATAGACATTAAATAAATGTTAATACATTAGTGGAGAAATTCCAACTAAAAACCTTAAGTCTCTAAACTAAAACAGGAAATTGAAAATGCCTGTCCAATATTTCGCCTATTCAGGCATCCTCAGGGGAGAAAGAGAATAACAGCAAAGCAAAACATGAATAATGGAACCAAAAAACAGGATCCCTCCACATCCAAAGCTCAAATGCAACTACTGAATCATAGGGAAGGTTACCAGATTCCCAGTTGGCTAAGGTTAGATAAAAACAGCTGATAAATACTCCAGAATTTGAAACATCAATATACACTCACCAAACCCCCAAAAAAGACAACAGGAAAACAAAATAAAATAAATAATAGTAACAAACAACACAAGAACAGAAGACAAAAAAAACATATGAAAAAATGAAAGTAAAAGTGCAAGAAAAAAAGAGAAAATTATCAAAAAACCAGTGGACTTACGGTTATTCCACAAAATATATATTGAAAAAGGGAACGGTCAACAGAGACATTAAATAAATGTTAATACATTAGTGGAAAAATTTCAAATAAAAACCTTAAGTCTCTAAACTAAAACAGGAAAATACCTGTCCTATTTAGGTTTTTAGTTGCAATTTTTCCACTAATGTATTAATATATATATTTATCTATACCTAAATTGCCCATAAACATGTACCTCTACAAACCATGAGAATGTTGGGTTAAGTACATGGTAGAGACTATACTGTTTCTAGGATAACGGTTGTGCAGGGAGCTGGTTTGTACAATATCGCTCTCAACCCTAATTAACGGTACCCACTTTATACAGGTTGGATGACCCCAGGAGTGTCTGTAGGGGTTTGCCATCCTTTGCTGTTAAACGATACAAATAAATATGTGTTTTTTAAGACGTATTTATGAAAATAAAAACATTTATTTTATTTCTTTAACCATATAACATAAAAACTACTCATCCTTGCAGGCAATGTGTAATTTCGTCTCCATTCTACTTCTACTGTTCTGATTTTTTTATTAGTTTTTCTTTCTTTTTTTTAAAAAGTTAAATTAACTCAAAAAAGTTGTCGGCTTGTGTTTCGGACATTCATGGAGTTTTCCAGGAAACTGGCATGTCACGGAATAATGAACACAGTTGTTTTAAAGGGGGTTTTAAAGGGTTCTAGATTTTTAATTTTTTTTTTAATACTGGTTAAAGAACTTAGTTGTTTGCCTGCATAGTCTAGTAGTCGGGTGGTTTGTTGCTAAATTTTTCAGCTGTACATTTTAAATTCATGTTTTTTTCCTGTTAAAAAACATCTGATTTTTTCATGACTGAATAAAAAATTTTTTGTTTTAATTTTCTCTTTCTCTTTAGTTTTGGAAGATGCAGTACATCGATTTGTATATAAACTCCACAAAAATGAATAGGGATACAACTAATTTTGTTGTAATTATTTTGCCTTGCATTTGCATAATATTATTTTTACTATAAAGAGCATTAATATTTATTAGAAATTATACTATATTAAATATTTATGTAGTTATTAAATATATAATAATATAAATGCTGGTAAATTATATGCTACAAAATTAGCAATATCTAATTTCATTCTTGCGCAGTATAGTAAGTTAGTTCGGGGCAAATTCGCTCACCTAAATTTTAAACTATTTAAAATAGGATAAATGATACTTAATTTTATAGAAAGTGATAGAAAATAATTTTCCAGTAGTGGGTAACAAATTATTTTTTTTATTTTATATGCGTTATTATTTTTAGTAGAACATTTTTAGGGATTATATAAAAAAAAAATTCGCTCATTACGGAGTCTAATTACGCACATTATGGAAAAAAGTAAGCAATATTATTAGTCCAATTATGAATTCAACTAAATGTAAAAAAAAATTAAGTAAAAGTCACGAGGACTGCAGACAAAAGTGAAAAACCGAGACTTTGGAATAACTGTGTTCTTTTTTGAATTTCCAAATCAATTATAGTCTTAATTATTTAGATTATAAATTTAAATTATTATCATTAGTCTGGTTTTCTTATATATTGACACTCCGAAGAATAATTATATACATTTTCAAGTAATCTGTTTATTAATCAAAGCATATGATTGTGTACAAGCTCAATACAAATATAAATAATTTAATTAAAATAATAATTAGTGTATTGTTAAAGTATATAGAGGGTGTCCAAAAATTAACGCAAGATTTGAATTAAATGGAAAACCCAGTTTTTAACAATGCAGGTTTTACAAAAGCTAAATTATTTGTAATTACAATAATTTCATTAAACAAGTCACTTAACCAGTCACAAATAAAATCTTTTAGGGGGAACGAAAAGTTCAACCAGTTATTGATGTACCAGTCATTATTAGTATCGATTGTACAACGATTAAACGATGTTTAGATAAATATTCTTCTTCTATCAATGAAATTCTAATCTTTAAACTAAAGTTGATTAAACGTATTGTATAACTCATGCAGATGCCGCTAGGTGTTGCCTGTCTCGAGCATGCTGCTGACGCGAAGCCACAAGTTTAACCCTACCTAGTTTTCACTTCAAGAAATCATTAATTTAGTGTTGTTAAAGTTGATATCAGTTGTTTTTAGCAATAGTTTATGGAATTCACCCCATCCTCATAATTGGAAATAGCTTTATGCCTCATTTCTTGGTATTCGCTGGATGGAATTCAGCCCTATTCCGGTGGTTCACTGAAGTTCTCCTCGCACAATTTGTGTGTTGGGAGAAAAAATCCGGCAAGTAAGGATACTTATCTTTAACAATCTGTTCCTTTGAGTAGCTTTTGAGATTCCCAACTTCTTAGGTTTTTCTCTTGGACATCCTAGCTTCCAGTAGGTGTTGATCGATCTTGAGAACCTGTATACCCCTGTAGACATACCTTTAGATTAGTCTTTTTTTTTTTTTTATTAGTTCTTAGAAAACAATCTTAAACCGTGAATGGTCTAGACACTTCCTTGTATCGGATGACACTGTTACACCGTGCGTACTCTTGCCCCTACCTACAAATAAAGTATGAATTTTAAATCGAAAGATATTCTTCTAAATGAAAATGTCGAAATTTGATTATTTGCGTTTTTGCACTTTTAAGAAATCCATTAATAAATTCTAAATGTACAATCATATAAATGTCGTCATTATTTACTGCGTTTATTAAATAAAAAATATGTTTGCGAGTTCAATAACCTCTCGGAATCGGCAATTTGTCAGATTTAATTCGTTAATTACGAAAGGGATTGATTTAAACTGATTCCTTTTCTGATTAGACTAATCGGTATTGCTTTTCTGTCAGGGAAATCCACTAATTTGTCAGTTTAATTAACGAATCCAATGGATTTAGGAAGTTGACAATATGGAAACAGCTAGCTGGTTATGAGTAACCGTTCCGTCTGTATATGTCACGAGATCAAGCTTTACATTATAGAGGCTGGGTGTGCCCCAGGAGTGTCTGTTGATCCCGTAGTATCCATCCAATGTCTTTTTGTGCTTGGCATTAAGGGGATTAAATATATTTTCTGTAATTATTCCGCAGTTTGTCGCTTCGAGTTGAGTTACAAGAAATAAATAACTTGTTTATTCATTTTATTTTTAATATTTTACAAAAATACAAGTTATCGTGAGCTTCAGTATGGAAAAGAAAATGTAATTATGGCTAATGAGTAGATTTCGGTCATCATTTCATCAAGAAATATAAGTTTCAATTAACATTTCGATGTATATATGATATAAGTTTGTTGAAACGTTCATTTATAGATGAAATAATTACGAAATATAAAGATTTCCCATAATTACATTCTCTTTTCTTTAACGAAAGCTCTATTTTTGGAAAATGTTTTTTAAAAAACGAATGAACAGTTAAAACCTGTGAGTAATCAACTCGAAGCTACAACCCATCCCAGTGTAATCATTTAAGACAATTACTAAACTTATTATTTATTTTTATGTCTTCACCGGGACTGGCCGTTACTTTGTCCCACGCCAGCTTCCCCGTCTTCGGCTACCACTGCTGATCTTCCTTCCAGAGTTTTCTCCCCGAGTTATCACTTCCTTCACTTTCCAAATTTATATATATTTTTCTAATAATAATGGCTTGTACAATACACAGCAATTGATTGTTTTTTCCTATGTTTTACAGAAGAATCCTGGGACTCTTAGGGTCCCAGAAACGGAAAAGAAGAAGGAAAGGTTCGACATGGACATGTGGGTGGAGACGGGACGATCTTCGCAGATATCCCGGCACATCGGCGGCCTCTGTGCTGAGGCCAGCGACGCCACTTACACAAGAAGAGCAGACCTCGTGGCTTGGTCAAGAGCTCAAGGTATGTGAAGAACTTATTTTTAAAACCTTTCAGATAAAACAATACGATATTGTATATTCCATGTGTTCATGAAGTAACACTGTTCCTAGGTAATCCCTAAACTTGCTGGTATACGAAATGCATGGTAAAAGCTCCCGCATTATATTGTGGACCATGTTATTAATATTGTTCTTAAAATACTTATAGGCAATATAAAGACCAAGGATATTACTGTATATAAATCCTTTATATGATTTATGATATAGAACATGTGTGATTGGGCATTAAGAATATACCTATATAGAGTTATTAAGTATGTATCAAGTTACGAACAGACTGAAGTAAAGCACTAAAATTGTAACATCACCTCGTCTGTAAATGAACTGACATTATTTTTATTTTGCCAATTATTTATAGTTATAGAGCTTTAATGAGTCACAATAATTATAATAAAAATCGTCATAATCAAAACTAAAGTCAATAAATATAATTTATTGACTGAATGTCAAGAATCCGAAAAATCCGACGTCACTTGACGGGACTTTACCCTTGCTACCAAACTGACAAACAGCGGAATAAGTACCCTGGTGTGCTGTACATGTAACATAGTTTGGCAAATGCCACAATTATTTTTTTAAATGGTTTATATTACACAAATTCGGGCTAGAGGCACCACACCTCAATATTATATAATAATAATATAATTTTATTCAGCCTGAACTAGAATAACCATGACAGTTCCAAATTTATAGATATTAAAACGGATTTTTTTTTAAGTTTTGGATAATTCTGTTTTTATTTTCCTTCTTTATACTGTACTTTATGAAGATTATACGGTTTTATAGAAATACCCTTTACTAGTGAAAAATGAGGGGCTTAAGGTAGGGAAAAAAATGAAATACAAGATTACACAGTCTCCATAAATCACTCAGGTATGAGGGAATAAGCCCTAACACTTAATTTTTCCTTACACATTTTTTTTCCCTGTCCCCTACTAGACCTAATTTAGCGAGTATAAATTATCCCTCCTTTAGCAATTTCAATGTAAATTCGTCGGGAAGGCTTAATTTTCGAATCAATTTGGACGGGACATTTACAGCGGTAGGGTTGGACCACCTGACGCCTCCGACGTGATGGATAGATTGGACAGGGCTACAACCCATTAATTTAGAGCTATCCGACATTTTTTTTTTAATTTAAACTACTTTCGAAACTTTATTTTTTTAATAATTAATCTTCTTTGAAAGAGATATTTGTTTTCTTTAATTATGAGTTCTTGTATGGTTTAATCATTTGTTAATGATACGCAATCATTTGTCACAGCTTTACTCCGATATCTATTAGATATGGGAAGGATATTTTATTGTTTTTTTTCTTTAATGTTGTTTTTTAAAAATAAATCATCAATAAAAAAGTGGGTGTTTAGTAAGAGACACGGAATATAATATAATGTATAAGGAAAAATTAAGTGTTAGGGCTTATTCCCTCATACCTGAGTGATTTATGGAGACTGGAGATTGGGAACTATACCAAAAATATTTCGAAAATTATAGTTCGAATCCCGGCCAGGACAAATCTTTTCTTTTCAAAATAAAAATATTTAAAAATAATCACCATCAATATAACAATAAATAAAAATAAATTATATTTATATATAAAAATTGACGTAAGTCAACAAGATCCCAATTAAAGTGATGTTCAATGAACATCCTTCCCATGTATACATCGTAAAAATTGCGAGAACACGGGGATATAGGATCGGTGAAGAGAATGGATTTGTCTGGCTTGCATACGACCCCTGGTAGCTCAGTGGTTTAGAGCACTAGACGACCCGGGTTCGAATTCCGGCCAGGACAAATCTTCTCTATAAAAATATTTAAAATATACAAAAAATAGTACATAGCAGTGTGTACATAAAATAACAAAGCATTTATTATTGTAGGATACCAATTTATTTTATTTTATTGTTATTGTTTATATATATGAGTTATTAAGAAAGTATAGTTACAATTTTTGTTTATTTTTTTCTCTGTTAAAAGTTGTTTGTATATATTTTTCTTTCATTGTTTATTATGATTCTGTATAGATACATTTAAATCTGTCCAATGGTAATTGTTTTTAAGTTTGAGACTGGTCTATTTGGTACAGCATATCATTTTTGTGAATTGTTTAAGAAATAAATATTTAAAAATTAAATAAATCAGCGTCTTCTGTTGTTCGCAATTTTCTTACAGTAGGCACGTTTCAATATACAAATTTATTCTCTCTAATTTATGCTTCTTACATTCAAATTAATGCTTCACTGTAAGTTCTATTTATCACAGCTTTGACAGCCTTAAAAGAAGAGTGGAGATGTGTCAGCTTTGTTTCTTTTTAAATCACTCTTATAATTATTTTAAGTATTACAATTTAGGTATAATGCTTTGTATAAAAATTTTAAAATATTACTTAAGTAATGTTCTTAAAAACCAACACTAGTATTCTTTAATTACAAGTTCAAAATCTCTTTAAAAATTATTTTATTTTATTTTTTTTAATTTTAGATGATATCATTGATAATAAAATCAATCCTCCTAAAAATTCCATTTTATATCTAGAATTCTATTATTTGAGATTCTACTTTTCATGGCACGTGAATTTAAAAAAAAACAAAAAAACTAGAAAACACAACAGTTTTTCTACCGCCCAATGTTTTTCACCCAGGCTTGCGTCTATTATTTCAAGGTTATGAAAATATATACTGTTTTGGTAGTCTTTATGAGTAGAATAGCTCAATTTGTAGAGTACTCGGTTGCTGTGCTGAAGATCCCGCTTCAAGTCCAGCTGTGGTAGGTAAATACCGGTTTCCAGAATTCTATTTATATATTTTGCAATTGTGCTTATTCAGTTCTTCTTTACGATATTTATAAATATATAGCTGACATTGTTTCTTTATTATACTTCAATATAATGATATGTACTCTTGTATAGATGAAATGAAGCATTACATGTGACAGTTTCGGAGATATGGTTTCCCTACTGTCAATAATATCTGATTCAAAATTGCCTCCGGCAACGGTTTATATCGCACCATATCGATGCACACGTGTCGATGTGTGCCACGGATATCACCATTTCCCGAGAACATATAGACATGATTCCTCGGAGACGGTTGCTGTTGATATAAGCAAAAGTAGACAGGAGGAGAGGGAGTAATTTATCAGTGGTTGTTGGTGGGTGGAACGTACCACGCCTTGACGGATGGTGGAATCCACTGACACATCCCGTTAATTGGTGCTTGTCTCCCTTCCCCGAGGGCTGTATTGGCTTGTCGCTCTATTGTTTATCTTCATGTCAAGCTCAGTGTTTGGTTATAGGAGCCAGTTGATTTAATTTACAGATAATTAAAAAAAAGTCATAATTTAAATCGAGCAAATATTATAACCGAAAATGTCGACATTAGTAATTGACGAAGTTCCAACCATCAATAATATAAAGTATCATTTAAGGCTTTATATTGTTTCCCATAAATTTATGTAAACGTTTCATCAACGAATTATTTACAAATATGGAAGGATTATCCTATACATTTTTTTGGAGTGCGGAGAGTGACAAATAAAAAAAAAACTGCCCATCTATAAGCCATTGTCTAAACCCATAACCCATAATGATAGAGAATATACAGCTTTTAAGCCAACATTTGTACAAGTTGTGATTTGGCCGAAACCATGTCTTCATAGTCTGGTGTTCATTAGGTATTAATTAATATATCACGAAACATTAAATACAACTCCAGATTGAAGCAGACAATTTCGCTTGGTTCTTTATTAATTTTTAAATTAATTAAACGATATCTAAGCAATTGCCTTAAAAATTATTTGATTATTCTCAAATCAGAGCTCAGCCACATGTTCAAAGAATTAAGAATATTGGATTCTACAGGTCCTTTCAGGACTTCGTGTTTGGTTATTTCTTATATATCGAGTATATTAAATCTACAGTGGACTCTTTGATTTTTTACTTAATTAAGAATAAAGAATTTTCTTATTTGGTGTAGAAATAATGAAATAAATGGCTTCGTAAGTAACAATAATTTCATGTTAAATCAATCAATTAAAATGAATACCAGGCTATGTAAACCTATGGTTAGAAATTCTCTTTTTGGATTAAATACAATTTAACAATAAAATGTTAGATTAAGCACTTTCTTACTTAGAATATATTCCTACTTTTTACTTCGTAAGTAATTATCAATAAACTAATATGAATATCAGACGATTCATAGTTATTTTTTCTTTTTACATGATTAAAAATTGTATTAATGTAACGTTAATTATGTATTAATGTAACGTTAATTAACTGTATTACAACTCTCTTGTACAATTTATTAATATATGGTTGAGTTAAGTAAATTTTTAATTTGAATATATTCTAAATCGTAATTTTGTCCCCCCTCTACTTTGAACATTGTACCCTACATGTCCGTGCAGGTTCGTACCTAGTCCTTCGATATCAGTGTTTGCCGAGCTCTGAACCGAAGAACATCTAATAATCGTTACTGCTGATAAATCAAGTATATTTAACATTAAGTTGAACTATTTAAGTTTATCTAAAAGAAAAAAAAAAAGGTGATTTACTTCTTCAATGTAGAAATGATGTAATATTTAACTTCATAAGTAAGTATTATTTATATTAAAATAATACATATCGAGTTCATTAAACCTACAGTTGAATCATTTAATTTCAACTAAAAGAAGATGTCAGAGAAATTTTTATTTTCTGGGTAGAAATGGTTTAATATTCAACTTCGTAAGTAATTATCGATCAATTTAAATGAATACCTGACCATTTCGAGTGACTTATTTCAACTCTCTTGTACAATATATTAATATATGGTTGAGTGAAGTCGATTTTTAATTTGAATATATTCTAAATCGTCATTTTGTTCCCCCTCTACTTTGAACATTGTACCCTACATGTCCGTGCAGGTTCGTACCTAGTCCTTCGATATCAGTGTTTGCCGAGCTCTGAACCGAAGAACATCTAATAATCGTTACTGCTGATAAATCAAGTATATTTAACATTAAGTTGAACTATTTAAGTTTATCTAAAAG
Organism: Troilus luridus; assembly: GCA_964056705.1. NCBI lineage: Eukaryota > Metazoa > Arthropoda > Insecta > Hemiptera > Pentatomidae > Troilus > Troilus luridus. The sequence goes on along the minus strand of OZ057417.1, from coordinate 42,459,156 downwards.
AAAAAAAAAAAGGTGATTTACTTCTTCAATGTAGAAATGATGTAATATTTAACTTCATAAGTAAGTATTATTTATATTAAAATAATACATATCGAGTTCATTAAACCTACAGTTGAATCATTTAATTTCAACTAAAAGAAGATGTCAGAGAAATTTTTATTTTCTGGGTAGAAATGGTTTAATATTCAACTTCGTAAGTAATTATCGATCAATTTAAATGAATACCTGACCATTTCGAGTGACTTATTTCAACTCTCTTGTACAATATATTAATATATGGTTGAGTGAAGTCGATTTTTAATTTGAATATATTCTAAATCGTCATTTTGTTCCCGTTCCCCCTCTACTTTGAACATTGTACCCTACATGTCGGTGCAGGTTCGTACCTAGTACCTCGTGCTCAGTGTTGGCCGAGCTCTGAACCGAAGAACATCTAATAATCGTTACTGTTGATAAATCAACTATATTTAACATTAAGTTGAATTATTTAATTTTATCTAAAAAAAGAAAAAAAGGTGATGTACTTCTTGAATGTAGAGATGATGTAATATTTAACTTCATAAGTAAGTATTATTTATATTAAAATGATACATATCGAGCTCATTAAACCTACAGTTGAATCATTTAATTTCAACTAAAAGAAGATGTCAGAGAAATTTTCATTTTCTGTGTAGAAATGGTGTAATATTCAACTTCGTAAGTAATTATCGATCAATTTTAATGAATACCTGACCATTTCGAGTGACTTATTACAATTCTCTTGTACAATTTATTAATATATAGTTAAGTTAAGTAGATTTTTAATTTGAATATATTCTAAATCGTCATTTTGTTCCCCCTCTACTTTGAACATTGTACCCTACATGTCGGTGCAGGTTCGTACCTAGTACCTCGTGCTCAGTGTTGGCCGAGCTCTGAACCGAAGAACATCTAATAATCGTTACTGCTGATAAATCAACTATATTTAACATTAAGTTGAATTATTTAATTTTATCTAAAAGAAGAAAAAAAGGTGATGTACTTCTTGAATGTAGAAATGATGTAATATTTAACTTCATAAGTAAGTATTATTTATATTAAAATAATACATATCGAGTTCATTAAACCTACAGTTGAATCATTTAATTTCAACTAAAAGAAGATGTCAGAGAAATTTTTATTTTCTGGGTAGAAATGGTTTAATATTCAACTTCGTAAGTAATTATCGATCAATTTAAATGAATACCTGACCATTTCGAGTGACTTATTTCAACTCTCTTGTACAATATATTAATATATGGTTGAGTGAAGTATATTTTTAATTTGAATATATTCTAAATCGTCATTTTGTTCCCCCTCTACTTTGAACATTGTACCCTACATGTCGGTGCAGGTTCGTACCTAGTACCTCGTGCTCAGTGTTGGCCGAGCTCTGAACCGAAGAACATCTAATAATCGTTACTGCTGATAAATCAACTATATTTAACATTAAGTTGAATTATTTAATTTTATCTAAAAGAAGATGTCAGATAAATTTTCATTTTCTGTGTAGAAATGGTGTAATATTCAACTTCGTAAGTAATTATCGATCAATTTTAATGAATACCTGACCATTTCGAGTGACTTATTACAATTCTCTTGTACAATTTATTAATATATAGTTACGTTAAGTAGATTTTTAATTCGAATATATTCTAAATCGTCATTTTGTTCCCCCTCTACTTTGAACATTGTACCCTACAGGTCTGTGCAGGTTCGTACCTAGTCCTTCGATATTAGTGTTGGCCGAGCTCTGAACCGAAGAACATCTAATAATCGTTACTGCTGATAAATCAAGCATATTTAACATTAAGTTGAACTATTTAAGTTTATCTAAAAGAAAAGAAAAGGTGATTTACTTCTTCAATGTAGCAATGATGTAATATTTAACTTCATAAGTAATTATTATTTATATTAAAATAATACATATCGATTTCATTAAACCTACAGTAGAATCATTTAATTTCAACTAAAAGAAGATGTCATTTTCTGTGTAGAAATGGTGTTATATTCAACTTCGTAGTAATTACCGATCAATTAAAATGAATACCTGACCATTTCGAGTGACTTATAACAACGTTCTTGTACAATTTAAACGATGAAAATCTAATGATTTTTATTATTATTGCTTATATACCAAGTACATTTGAATCATTCAATTTATTCTAAATGAAGAAATAAGGGAAATTTTATCCTTTAATGTAGAAATGATGTAATATTCTACTTGGTAAGTAATTGATTTTTCATAATAAATCACTTAATATATAATATATATATAACATTACGAATACCAGACTAACAATTTTCTTATTGCATGATATAAAATTGGTAATTATTCCGCGGTTTTCCCTTCGAGTTGAATCACAAAAAGTTTTTGTTTCCCTTTTAATAGTGTCCATATATTTAGGAAAATATTAAAATGGAAATAAATCAAAGATCTGTTATTATCACCTTTTGTGTGGAAAATAGAATGCTATTATGGGAAATTTTGATACTTCTAAAATCATTCAATCAAGGAATGAACAATTCAACCAACATTTATCACCTTTACATCGAAATGTTAATGATACTTTTATTTCTTGATGAAATGATTACCGAAATTTACTAATTACCCATAATTACATTCCCTTTTCCATGCTAAAGCGATAACTTGTATTTTTGGAACGAATGAACAGTTCAAATTGTTACTCGAAGAGACAACCCGCGGAACAGATACCGCTAATTCTGAGGGAAATGCTTTCTTGCATAAATAATTATTACATAGACTAATCATATAAAACGTTCTTAGTTGCGTATCTCGCCTTCCTAAGCCTAAAGCTCTGAATTGATGACGCAGTTAGACTTTAGGACTTAGCTCACTTCCATTTTCTTCTTGCAGAGGCTGTTTATATTCACCGTACCCTGAGGAACCATCGTCTTCTCCGAAACTAGGGGCAGCCGCCATCATTCTTCTTAACGTCCTGCTGTAGACTTACCCCAAAGTAACAACGCCTCATTTAGAACACTTCATATATTGCTTGCTCGGGATGGATAGTTAGTATGTAGAGCGTAGAGTTACTGTGCCGAAATTCCCGGGATCGAATCCGGCTGTGATAAATTAATTATTTTAATGGATTACAGATCCTCTTGGGACTCACTCAGCTCAAAGCGGTACCCTTAATTGGGGAAAACTCATGTGGTGGAGCGTGATTTTGGCCAAATTACTTCCTTGCACAACCATTGTCTTAGAATTAGTACAATCTCTACATGGATAATTATTCCGCAGGTTTTAACATTTTATTCGTTTCTTTTTTAATATTTTACAAAAATACAAGTTATAGTGAGCTTTAGTATGGAAAAGATAAAGTAATTATAGGAAATGTGTATGCTTCGGTAATCATTCCATCAAGAAATAAATGCCTCTTCAAACATATATCATCTATACTATGAAATGTTAGTTGAAACGTTTATCTCTTGATTAAATGGTTATTGAAATCTACTCATCACCCATAATTACATTCTCTTTTCCATACTGAAGCTCACAATAGCTTGTGTTTTTTTGGAAATGATGAAAGATAAAAAGGAAACCAATGAAATTTCTTATGACTTAACTCGAAGCGACAACCTGCGGAACTGACTAGATTGGAAGCGGCAAGTTATAATCTTTCGAATCTTTTGAGGAACATCATGGAAGGTTGCTGTCTGATGTGATGAGTCTGTTCGGATTGTTGATTTGAGATGTGCTGCCTTCTTTTATGTGATTTTTCTTTTGGTTTGTCTCCTGGAGTTGACCAGTTGGTTTTTCCAGTATTTCAGAGACTTGAAGCTTTGCTTTTAGGGATTTTTTCTGCTCCATTCTATTTATAACTAGCTGTTCCGGCTGACGTTGTTCTGCCCTATTACCCTAAAACAAAGGGCTAACAAATTTTCTCCAACCATTTGAATGGCAACTTCATCGATTGTTGGTGCATTGAAACATCTCGCATGTTTTCCTACTGGAGTTTTATCAGCTCTGATTACAATTTTATGATTACCAGATGCCATAGGATCCAGCGTCGTTTTAAACAACGAAATCAACTGATTTTTTTGATGAAACAAAGTTTGTAATTGTTCTACAATAGAACTCCTCACTAAACTGTTATTTGCACAACGCTGATTAATTTCTTCTGGCGTGTTGCCTATTTATTCCATTTGCAGGAATTTATAGTCGCCATCTGTCACCGGCAACAGGGAACTTTATGATATATTTGGCCTTGTATCAGAAAATTAAACAGAAAAGTTTTATTTTTATACAAAAAATAGACAGGGACTGGACCCTAATAAACTTTTACTAACAACTAACGCGTCTTTGTTTTGCTTTGATTGACGTCAAATGTTTGAGAGCTGGGAACAGAGTGGTTTGTATGAGAAAAGAAAATTGTTGTTTTTATTATTTCCCTCGTCATTTGTAAGACTTTTTTCTCTGAAAGAACCTTCTTTGCGCCTTAGAAAAAATATGAAAAAAAATTAGCCGAATTGGTCGAGCCGTTCTCGCGTTTTGCGGTTAACAGGGAAATGGCGATTCATTTTTATTATATAGATTCAGATGCAATAAAATAAATAAATGTATAAAATATTAGGAACAAATACTTTGGATGCGTCTGTTTGGACTGTCGATGTGAGATGTGCTGCACGTAGCCTTCATTGATGTGATTTTTGTTTCAGTGCGTGTCCTGTGTCCTATGATGCCATTCACATAGTTTCCTATGGCATTGTAATTAACCCATTACTTGCCAAATTTTGTTTTTATATGAAGGCTATAGAAGGTTTCACTAACAAAACTATCGGTTCTAATAATCGACAAACATAAAAAAGGTGTGATCCTCAAATGGAACATCATTTTTATTTATATTAAGAACTGAAGTTCTATATGGAAGGTAGGCATTTTGTTTACTTTTTTAAGTAATCTGCCTGATTCTTTTAACTATAGTTAATAGAATAGCTATTTGATAATAGAAATAGCTATTTGAACTGTATATGATTTCGCCATTGAAAAAAATGACACGGTAACACCAAAAATACAAAATATATTCACTTAATCATATCAGATATATCTACAGCCCCGGTGAATAAGCGGTTAGGTCTAATTTTCTCCAAAATGAGTTTTTTGTACTTAATTATGGGGAATCCAGTTATTTTCGTAGTGAATAAGGGGCTAAGTAAGGCATTGGCTAGAAAATGCTTGTATTGGAACTCCATTTCAAACCAAAAACTACGAGTATGATACGATTCGGGTTATCTGAATGCAGTTTACTCTCTCTGGAATTCGCCGGGGCTGTAGATATATTCATTAAATTCGCTACACATCTGTTCTTCTAAAGAGAGCTGGTCCTAGAGTAACATTATTTTTCTATTATCTTCTATTCTAAATATTAGAGAAATTGAAAGCTAAGAGAAACGTTAATATAGTCTATAGTAGATTTTACACTTTAATCTTTCTTACGCTTTAATCGGATCCTGCCAAAATCATGAAGTCCTGATGACCCCAGATTTGGCGAAACGTTGACCGACTTAAATTTATGTTTTTTTTTTAGTTTTGCTCTTTTTATTGATAATTTCTTACCATACAAACATTAGTTGTAGGCATGACAATTGTAATGACAATCATTGTAAGTAATGATGACAAAATTGGGAAGTTCCGAAAATAATCTTCGTACAAAGAAAAACAAGGAAAAGAATTATTGTTGAACAAATTATAGTTTACTGAAAATTGCAAATGAAAAAACGGAATGGAAGAGGAAGAGAGTCCCAACAAATATAATTGAATAGGAAGAGAGATGAAAAACATTTGAGAAAGCATTTATAATTGTATTACTTTTCCTTTCCACAAATTACAAGAAATTGAAATTAAGGGATCATTTGTTCTTTAAGGGCGACACTGGTTCTCATTTATAATTAACAGTGGCGACTTTATAATGGATTTTTGTTTTCCAGAAAAGTTTTCCTCGGGGGAAATTCTCTCAGGTAATGCATTACTTGTTGGAATGATAGAGATCCTTCTGAAATAAATGAGTAAAATCTATTTCTATAATTTTCTATTTCTATGTATATAATAGCTTTAAGTAGTCTACAGCATCATTAAAAGAACAATACAATACGGCGCTACAACCCTGTGTGGGTCTTTGCTTCATTAAAAGAACAGTGACGTGTTTATACATTACTCTTTACATAAAATAACACATATGTTAACAAAAACTGGCGTAATGTAAACAAATAAAAAATTATCGCAATTTTTTTTTAAAAGAAACCTAAAAAAAATTATACATTAGAGTTAGAAAATCAGTTATATGACTTGTAAATGTGAAATTAGGAAATCGCCAGAATTTCACTAAGTATTTCATCAAAGAGGACATTCCAATTCAAATTGTGATACCATTAAATACAGATTAGGCAGTGAACGTTTTAAAAAAACTAAAAAATACATATTTTTTTTTTAAGTTCACTGCCTAATCTGTATTTCATGTAATCATAATTTTTTTTAAAAATTATTTTATTGAACTGTACAACTGTAATATATACATCTAGTACAAGGGCTATATGAGTAAATAAATACATGACAGGACATGTAGAGGCACTCTAATAGCATTTCTATAATAGAAGGTCGCGAGGCCATCTTCACTTCAGACGCCGGGATAGAACTGGATGCAAGGATGGAAACTAGTGGGTTTGGGTGGGCCTGGAGTTTATTATGGAATGATATGTATCTGGAATGGGCTAAATCGGTAACATATGGAACGGTAAGGTCATTATGGATGGTTTTATTTGTGACAAAACAAGGAGCGTTTAGGATTTTGCGAAGGATTTTGGATTGCAAGGATTGAATACGAGTGGAATTTGATGGTTTGGTGGAGCCCCATAGAATCATAATTTAAATTGGAAAGTCCACTTTTATGTTATAGTGAAGTTCTGACGATTTCCTAATTCATATTCAAGTCATATTTCTGATTTTCTAACTGTATTTTGTTTAAAAATTGTATTTTAAATTTAATAATTGTATTTTAAATAAAAAATCAACCCCGCGAAGGGTCTTGGTTTTAGTGCATGGTAGAAAATGTACTTTTCCTTGTACAAGGGTTGTGTAGGGAGTTGATGAATAAAATAAATAATTAAATTCATTCAAGGCAACATTTAAAATTAAAACTCATTGAGAACACTCTAGCATTGGTTTTTCCCGAACGAAATAGTTCTTTTCATAAAAATATTAATATTTTATAATCAAATCAAAATAGAAAGTTTAACTAGGCCTTATTTGGCGTTTTTCTTGGGTTCATTGCATAGGAGAGGCTTGTTTTTTCTAGGAGAACGGTTGTGCAGGGAAGTGATTTTTCCGAGATCACTCTTTATTAAGAACTAAAACTCAGCAGTCTTGAGAACACTATAGCCTTGGTTTTTCGCGAACGAAATAGTTTTTTTTTCATAAAAATATTAATATTTTATAATAAAATTATATAAAAAGTTTTTCTAGGCCTTAATTGGCGTTTTTCTTGGGTTCAGTGAATAGGAGAGGCTCTGCTTTTTCTAGGACAACGGTTGTGCAGGGAAGTGATTTTGTCCGAGATCACTCTTGAGCGTCAGTTTAACCTCCAGGGTTTACCACGATCAACGGTACTCAATTTGTAGAGGCTGTACTAGCCCCAGGATGGTCTGCAGATCCCTCATGGTCCATCTGGTGGTTTTAATAGATTAAATAATCTATCTCCATCAACGGGCTTTGATTCCGGCAACTTTAGCATAGTAACTTAGATTTTCATTGATGCTCTATACTCATACTAAAATCTTCATTAGACTAAAAAACGAACCCATCTCATTTTCCCAAGTTTTTTCCATCATCATCGAATATTTACTAATTTAAAAGACGTATTCAGTAGAAAACAAAGTCTAATCATTGACTTATTCTCTCACTCACCGTACTCAAATCCTAACACCAAGTAACATTTGACTCGATTTTGAAGACTTTCATCAAATTTGATTCTTAAAAATGAAATATGACCTAGTAACTTGAATCGTACGAACTTTTCAAAAATCTGGTTTGATCTGAAAAAAAAAATTTACTTTGTATGCCAAATACAAGTCTCAAAAGAACATCTGCCGCACGCGTTGAATAGCCTGAAGGGCCTAAGTATGGAAGGATTTTACTTCTCTTGTAACTCAAAAGTCATTAGAGAGTAGTTGATAAAGTAAGGCACTCAAGAAGGTAGAGATATCTGGTACTGGGCAATTATCTTGGAATAGCGTGCTTTCTTATGCCACACTTAAGTTCTAACGTATAATACGGATATGACAATGACTTTAAATTCCTGGAATGGAAAATGATAACAGGAAACTTTTAACTTATTTAAGACTTCCCAGGGACAATCTTAATGTAACTTGTTACCTAAAGCTATTCCGAATGTTAAGTACTAACTTTTTATTTAAAAAAAAATTGGTATCAATACCAAATTCAATTCGTAATAATTATTTTTTCAAGTTATGTCTGGCATACTTTAAACTCATGAAAAGATCCTTTTAAACCTAAGATCGCGGGTTCCTAGCCTGGTAGGTGGCCCTAGGATTTTTGTAGGGAATAAAAAATCTTTGGTTATGCCGTCCTTCGGAAGGGAAGTTAAACTCGGGTCCCCCTGTTCGATGTCAGTTCCTCGTTAAAAATCCCTATTCTACTTAAACCTGTATATGCGAAATTGAGAGTCTACTGAAGGAATCTCCGATTAGCCATAACAGCATAAAGTAACGTTAAATTGACAAACAAACAAATCAAATTCATTTAGTTATAATAAGTTATAAGAGCGGAGTGGCTGGTAGAACGCTGAGCTGCCGTGGGTCAAATCATACAGCTTGGCAGACTTTCATTTACTCTCTTAGCAGCCGGAGATGGATCCTATGGGATCTAGGACCTGTATCAGTATAAAGTGGCTACTTACAACAAATAACTTTTTTTTCAATGAACTTAAATCAATGATAGCGAGGTAGTTACTGGTAGAGCGCTGAGTTGCCGAAGCGATGGTCTCGGGTTCAAATCCGGCTTTAGCAAATTTTATTTCATCTGCCAAGGATGGATCCTTCTGGAGCTCACTCGGTCTCCATACAGTGGGTACCCAAAGTATGGAGAAAATCTGGCTGGGTTGAGCGCGAAGCAAGACAAATTACCTCCCTGCACAAAACACTTCATGGGTTTTAGCGGTACAAGTCAATTAGTTTAAGTTAAGCAGAAAATACATGTATAACAATTTATGATAGCGTTTCAGTTACATTTATATCTTTGGCGTGTTTTACATATAAAGTCGAAATATCTAGAATTATGTAAAATACATTTGAGAAAAATTATATTACCTATATTAATAATAATACCAATCTCCAACCATTCGACTTAAATTAAAACTAAACTCGGCAATGTTTCACAACTGGCACAATTATTTTTTCGAATATTCAAGACGTCGGATATTTCCTCTGTGTAGTGTCTTGCTCCATTTATTTTCTTTGGTATTATTCCCTTTCTGCATGAATAGGGGAAATATTGATAGGTACTTTGGTTTCCTATTTTTACTTTAAAGGCTTTTCGGTTGGAATTTTCTTACTAATGAATATTATTTATTATATAGTGGATAATCCAACAGCGGCGGAACAGCTCGTCGCTGAGTCAAGGCCTCCTTCATCATCTTAAGCCATGCTTCCTTCTACTCTGCGGCCATCATCCACTCCCAAACTCCGAGCAATGAATATATATGTGAATGAACAAATAATCATTTATGTAAAGTATTGTTATGCTGGATAATTTAATTTTTTATTTATTTAACGACTGTTCGATTACAATTCATAACCGTACATAGCTGGCCTGTTTACCATCTGGTGTTATTCACCTCCGGTCTATGAGCAAACGTATTGCTTAGACAATGAAGGAATACCATTGTATCCAGTTTCATTATTTGGTGCTTCGATGGGAGCCTATAACACCCGTCCTTGTTGCGAGATCTAATCGCTACTCTGTCCTGTCCTTTTCCTATCTTGCTATCTCTAATCTCCTTTCAGTTAGTTATCGTTCTCCCATCTCGGTTGTAAAGGCTGCTTTATGGTAGCTGGTGTAAAAATAAAATGTAGTTCGTTTGTGTGTGCATGCTTCCTGGTTAATTCCTTAAGAGACAGAAAAACATATCATCCGTTTTAAATGTTTACATCTTTCTATTATATAACAATATAAGTATTAGCAAACCCGAAGGCTCGATGCCGATACCACTAATCTCTGCTTACACACTTCTGTCCATGGACCAACTACCCAAACCCAAATCCTTCAGATCACTCTTAACGCAATCAACCCACCTACGCCTCGCTCTACCCCTCAGACTCGGTACAGCGCTTATTAATTCGCGTTCGTTACTAAGCCCAGCCACTTTACAATGCTATTTTAATCTTCTTGACGCTATGATTGAATAATTTTAACCTGTTCCATGCTTCGGAATTCCTCGTTATGTATTCTTCTATATTCTCGAATGGTCTCATCCTTTTTTGGACCACATATTCTACGCAACGCCTTATTTTCGAATACCTTAAGACTTTGTTCATCCTTCAGCGTTAGCGACCAACTAATCCAACGGAGAATTAGTGAGTTATTTCTTCGTTCTTTCCTAGTTTTCTTCATAAGTCCAGTTCTCTCTTCCGTTCCTCTTACTATTTAGTCCGCGTTATCTTCTGTGTTTGGTTGATGATAATGTTTATCAACTGTTATCTCATGTCTATGGTATGTTATGCTGCGTAATTATCACTTATCCTGTGCAATTATTAATGGTTTGATCGATTTTTACTTGTTTTACCGAAATTCACTGTCTTGACGATTTGCCATGTCACTCTGTTTTTTATTCTTTCTGAGGAAATGCACGTGAAAGTTCCTCTTCTATTTCCGTTATTGTTTCTATGTGTTCAGTTTCTGTTGGCATCCTCTTCAACCAAATTCCTCCATGAAAACTTGCTCCAGAAATAGGAGAATTTTTCTTTTCTGATTTTTAATATAAAGCCCAGTAGAATATATATAATGGGTTATAGGACAGAAGTTCTTCCTTCAAGCTATTTAAATTTCCGTGACTAGATAGCGTCCATTATATTCCCCAGTAACAAGTCCCGAAGCTCCGTGTTGTGCAGTCGTTTCGATTCTCCCGTCAACTATTTATTTTTTTGCGGAAGAATATTTTATACATTAATTTATTTCTGAAAACTTTGCGAGTTGGATCGATCTGTTTATTTACACGGGAGACTCCGTAATATTTTTAACCCTAGAATGAAGTTCTAGATACGCTAGTTAAATACGTTATTGGGTAATAATAAAATTGTTTATTACATCGAATAGATACGAGTATATTTTTCCTTTAATTTCCTTTTGGACAACATCGCTTGTGTTTTAACTGTCCTGAGACGCATCTTTATTATTTTTTAAACCTTTATATGAACCACGAAGGGTCTTAGGTTTAGTGCGTGTTAGAGACTGTTTCGTTTCTGGAGCAACGGTCATTCAGGGAAGTTTATTGTTTTTGTTACGATTTGTCAATATCCCTGTGCACCTGATTATACCTCTGGGTAGAATTGAGAAATTAATAATTTATGAATTAAACTGTGACAATAAGTGAAAATTTCTAAAAACAACCAACATTCCGTTCGTTACAACAGGTTTTCCTAAGCGAGGTGGTAAAGTTTCTTGCGGCTTGAGCGGCCGAGTATCCAAGTTTAAACTTATAAAAATGAACAATAAGCTAGTGTTACCGTTTGATAGCATACTAAACAACTTATTATTTTTGAAGAGAAGAGATATGGCCAGGGCCCGGATTCCAACCCTGGTCTCCCACATTTCCGTTGTGGTGCTCTGCCAGCTGAGCTATCCTGGTTCGTACCTTGGTCAGAATGGATATTCTCTTCACTGATCCCATATCCCTGCGTTCTCGCAATTTGCGATGTATACAAGGGAAGAATGTTCATTGAACATTACTTTAATTAGGATCTTGTCGACTTACGTCGTTATATATTATTATAATTTCTTTCTTTCATTTTTTTATTAATTGTTATAATTTTATATATTTTTATTTTTGGAGAGAAAAGATATGCCCAGGGCCTGGATTCGAATTCAGGATTCGGGAATTAGTTGGCAGAGCACCACAGCGGAAATGTGTGAGACACGGGTTCGAATCCCGGCCCTGGTCTTATCTTTTCTCTTTAAAAATAAAAATATTTAAAATTATAACAATTAATATAAAAATAAAATAAAATAAATTATAATCATACTAAACAACGTTCGTTCGATTGTAATGATAGTTAATATTATCGAAAAAGGGATGATTAATGACAGCTCGTTTCAATTTGTAAAAATAATCACAGTAAACTACAGAAAGTCACTAATTCCATTTAGAATTTTAGAAAAATAATAACAATGATTATTAATTATGAAATGACCCAATATTTTAATTGTACTCAAGGCCAATTATAGTGTAATTCTCACTTAGTCCATAAATTTGGCTCTATTAACTAAGAGAAACAATCTGGCAGAAAGTGATTTTTACAAGATCACCCTCAACCGCCAGGTTTCCCCCCTGTTTAGTGTGCCCACTTTATAGATACTGGCTGATCCCGGGAGGTTCTCCAGATCCTAAAGTATCGATGGATGGTTATGAATAGATTAAATAATTTATCTGCGACAGCTGGATTTAAACCCGAGACCGAGGTACGGCAACTCAGCACTCTACACACTGAGCTAACACGTTTTCTTTAGCATAATTACATAAAACAAAATTTATTTAATGTTTTACTTATTGCACGTATTGTTGGGGAGAGCGACACCATAAAGGAAATAAAACCAACAGGTGTAAATCTCCGACCCTGTGTCAATAAATGCCGGATTTTTGAGCACTAAAGGATGCAGATAAAATTATGAATGAAAAAATGATTAATTTGCTGTTAGCAAAAAAGAGATTACAACAAGAAATATTGAAATGAACAAACATTTAAATTTAATGAACGAGAGAATTACATATCCAAAACAAAGTCCTCGGCCGCGTTTGTTCGTGGTAAACTCAATAACAACTGCACGGATTTTCATGGGGTTTTCACCAATAGATAGAGTGATTCACCAGGAAGTTTTAGGTTATATAATTTGTCGAGGTTTCGTGTTAACGGGTTGGAATATCGATGGGTTTCGCCAAAGACGCTGCTTGCCTAATCCCGTGCAATTATCTAACATGCAAGATAATAAATTCGTATATAAAGAAATATTTGGTTTTGTTTCAATTTTTATATTTTCTATATAACAAAGTACATGGGCTGAGATGGGAAGAAAAATAATCAAGAATCCCAAAGAAGCCCAACCAATGATATTCATGTGGTCCTTAGTTGCCAGTACGTGTTAGAAAAAAAATACATTACACAGACAAATTATATAAGTATTATAGTACCCGAGCATAGTGATAGATAAAACAAAAAAAATATATGGTTAATGCAATTTGTAGAACAATGAAATAGGCAACTTAATAAAGAACTATTATTAATCAGACCTGATATTTACTAAAATAGAATTTAAATGGATAATTTAAAGAATGAAGAAATAAATTAACTATTAATTTAAATCTAATACAAAAAAAAATCATAGACTTAAATGTCCATAAGTTAGAGAAAAAAAGAAGGTTCTCTCCGACGTCTTTTCCTCAAGATCAAGGCCTTTACTGTTAGTATTAATTGGTGATACCTGATATTAGGAGCTCTACGTCGGAGCGGCTGGCGGCATAAATCCAATATGATTGGCGATGATGATGATGAGAAAACTCAGAAACAAGAACTCGTAAAGAGTGATCCACAGTTCAACACTGCTGAAGTGCAAATCCCAAAAATACTCGTAATGAGTGATCTTCACTGATTGAAGTCCAAAACAAGCGACTGGCCGCCGCACAGTGGAACGAATCAACGCATTTGTTGGACATTGGACCAATTCTCAAATAACTAAATTTGTCCTTCATTTTGATCTTAAATTATACTTTATACTTCTTCTCAACAAAATCCATAGATAAATTAATTGTGAAATTAAATCTTATATGAAAAATTCTGAATTGAAATATACATTTTTCTAAAAACTCAAATTTTTAAAGCAATCTACTGTTTGAGGTAATGCATTAAATTAATCAAGCACCTACTGGAAAAAAACTCATCCATAATAAGATATTTTAGGCAAATAAAACTTGGGATTATTTCAAACGTCTGGGAATTTTCGGTGAAAATTGGGGGAAAAACTAAAATAATCAATTGCGAAAATCGCTCAAAATCGCCCAAAAAACTACCTTCCCAGTAAATAACTAGAATGTTTGAAGTTTTTTTTCCATTAGTCGGATTCTGCTACTAGGTGCTATTTTCCGAGAAAATGATTTTTTTCTTTTTTTTTTTTTCTTTTCCGGGCCTTGAGAAATAATTTAAAATAATTTCTGTTGATATTGGCGTCTACTTTTCGCAAGTTTTCTTTTGTTTACCAGTGTTTGTTTACATTCATTTATCCGAATCCTTATCTAACATAATAGTATTAACAATGAAACTTAGTTTTTGTGTGGTATTTGAACGACATATGTGTAATGGTGCACATAGGTGCAATAGTCCCTACAACAAATCGTCAAGTTTTTAAATTTTTATTTATTTATTTTTTAAATTTTTATTTCGTTATTTAAATAAAACAATTTTATATAGGCACCTACATTTATTATAATTTTGATACATCAATTATACCTAGTATATTAACTAACATAAGTAATTATCAATTATTATATTCATTTTGTTTAATAATTAAATTATTTGGTTTGTTACTTTTTCCTTTGTATAACTTTATTTAATACCTATGTATCTGTCTTTCCATAGAATACTGTATTGTACCCATTCTAGTAGTATATAGGTACAATGTTAGATAATAAATTATCTAACATCGAAATATCAAATCTAGAATTTTTACACGTTTCCCCTAAAATGTTTGATCCTGTTTATCATATAATTAAATAGTCCATTCAAAAAGCTTTAAAACCGTAGCAATAGCCTTATTCTAGGAGAACCAGAAGCGGAGATATTAATGAATGTCCAGGCCTCCCTAACGCTCGTTCCACTGTGCGCCGTCACAAAAACAATCGGCGGTCGTGTTTTTTCAACATATGAATCAATGTGATGCTTCGATTCATCTATAAACTGTAATACTAAATTCTAATAATAATTAAAGGCTTATGTACAATTAATTTTGATATTTTCTCTTGTTCATTATTAACGAAACTAATCATAAACTAAAGAATTATTCATGCAAAAGGCGTTGGGCGATAACGAACAATGTGTAAATAATACTTTAGAATTTATTAAAAACATCAATATGTTTCAGTCAATTTGACATATACGTCTACACGTTTATGTGTATGTGTGTATATGAGTTTATATGTATATATGTGTGTATGTAATACTTTACGTTCCAACAATATTCCAATTATTCATTAATGACACAAGCTATCCATATGTAGATCCAAATAGAAAAATACCTATTAATATGTATAAAGTTTGTGTAAATAATTTATTAATATGTATAACGTTTTAAACTATCAATGTGTACAACGTTTATATAAATAATATAAATTTTATATTATATTATAAAGTTTATATAAAAATGTATAACGTTTATTTTAATATAATAACTTCATATAATTTACCTTCCTATTATATGTTTAATATGTTTCTATTATATGCCTAATATAGCATGGTATGTTAATATTTAAATATGCAACAATATTTTTACTAAGAATTTATATTCGTAATTATGTAGGTAATGTAAATATGTATATTCCCTAGTGGTGAGGGCAATAATAACCATTTGTAGTTGTTTGCCCTTAAAATACAACAACAACAACAATGAATAAAAAAAGTAATCAAACTAATTTATTTAAATTTTATAATAACGATATATAGAAAAAAAGGTAATGAACTTAGTTTAATGAACGTTAACACGTATTCTATTTTAGTCTCATCGACCAGGCTCGTTTTCCTGAAGTGTTGTGGGGGCTGAAGGAAATATCTAAACATAATTTGTTTCTTGGAAGTATAAATAATCTCAGGATATAATAATAATATCAGGAAGAAAACAAGGAACAATTCTCGTGGATTCTAAAACTCGACCTTTTAGGGACCTCCAGGAACAGTAATAATAACTGATACCTTTTTAAACGAAATTTCTTTTTCCTTTACTCATCCCTAATTAATTACGACGTAAAAAAATATAAAAAATATGGAATGAAAATGTGTAAATTAAGTCAGGAACCTTAATTATTGTATCTTTTCATTTGATTTGAAATATCCGTTTTCAAAGAAAAGGTCCTTTAGTTGAACATCTTTATGAAATAAAAAATATTTACTTTTATTTGAAAAGAAAAGATATGTCCAGGACCGGGACTCGAACCCGGGTCTTCCAGATCACTATTCTGGGACTCTACCGTTTGAGCTATCCTGGGCCCTAATGAAGCACGCTTCCCGGTCGTGGTCATATCCTTTCCTTTCACTGATCTTAAGTCCCCGCGTTCTCGCATTTTTGCGAAGTATACAAGGGGAAGAATGTTCAATATCGACCTTCAAACAATGTAGTTTCCTCATGACCTCCATTTATTTTTATTTTTCTGAATTGTACAATACAAAACATTAACATATATAAAACATTATTCCAATTTGGATCTAGTTGACTTTCGTCATTATAATTATTATAATTTATTTTATTTTATTTGTTACTAGTTTTTAAATATTTTTATTTGAAATATTTCAAATAAAAATTTCAACTTTTCAAATAAAAATATTTAAAAATTAGTAACAAATAAAATAAATTAAAAAAAATATTTACCTTTATTGTCGAATAAAAATTGTCGAAAAAATCAGGGTTTCGTGATGAAATAAATCTTAAAATGCGTTTTTACTTGAGAATCATTTTAAAATTTTACCCTTAAGGAAGTTGTCCACATTTCTGTTTGACATATGGATATATTTTGGAGGTAACTCTGTCGATTAACCTATGTTTTTTTATATAATTTGTTTCATTATGTCAATATTCCTCAAGTACGATGTAGATTCAACTCTGGGTAGAAAGGAGAAATTGATTATTTAAGAATAAATTATTTATTTATGAATTAATCTGCGTCACTAGCTAAAGTTTCTAAAACCAAAGGTGAATGCTCCACCTTTCCCCAAACCAGTGGTAATGTTTCTTGCACCTGCCGAGTGTCGGGAGTTAAAATTCATAAATAAAAAAAATATATATAAATAGCGTATTTCTTTGGTCATTTTTGATGGCATATCAGGCAATGTCCGTAAATATTATAAAATGAAATAGGTAAATATTATCCAAAATGATATGATTAATAACAGCTCACTATGAACTGTAAACAAAAACATAATTAAGGACGATAATGGCCCGGGCGGATGTAATGAAAATTTTTCATAGGGAGAACTGAGGTTTAACCCCATTATTACCCCAACCCTTGAGGCTATTATATACCTCCAAGAAGACTGCAATGTGTGACAGTTCTCCCTGTTTAAGGCAAGTTATTTACCTCCACCCGGACCATTTTCTGCTCATATATACAGGGTGTCCCATTTCAAGTGGATCAAACGTTTTTAACTTAAAAAAAAATAAGAAGAAAAACGTTTCAGGTAAAAGTTGTAGTTATTCAGGCCTAGTTTGATGAAATAAAAAAAACAATTTTTGGTTTTTCACTTTAAATGGTCAATATCGACCTTCAAACAATGTAGTTTCCTCAAGACCCCCATTTATTTTTATTTTTCTGAAATCTACAATATAAAACATTTACATTTATACAATATTAACAGTGGGTGGAAAATGTATAAAATTAACATTTTTTTCTATAAAAACGTCGAAACAGAAGGTTTATAAATGTCCAGACATTTTCTGAAAGATTCAAAATACCTTGATTAGTAAGTTATTACGACTAAAAACTCTTAAATAAAATAACTTAATGCTACATTACGTTTCCTCGTAAAGGAGGTATACTAAAGTAGTGAACTTTGGATGATTTTTCTACTTAAACTATGAAATATAGAAAAAAAAATGTTACACACATTTTTTTCCATGTTTTGGATTGTACATCTCATAAAAATATAAATAAATGGAGGTCAAGAGGAAACTCCTTTGTTTGAAGGTCGATATTGACCATTTAAAGTGAAAAACCAAAAAGTGTTTTTCTATTTCTTCAAACTAGGCCTGAATAACTACAACTTTTACCTGAATCATTTTTCTGAGTTTTGTTTTGTTTAAAAGTTAAAAACGTTTGATCCACTTGAAATGGGACACCCTGTATATATACATATGCGAGGATATCTATATACGATCAACTAATATTAATCAATATAGTTAACAACAGAGAAGTCCAATGATTCCAATTTGAATTTGAAAAATAATTAACACGGGCATTTGATATGAAACGACGAGCATAGTACTCAAGGTCAATTATTGTGTAAATGTCTGCTAGCATCTACAAATTGGGCTCTACAAATTAACTTAGGGAAGAAACCTGCTGGTGGAGCATTATCTCGGACAAATCACTTTCCTGAACAAACGTTTGTTTAGAGTCAGTGGCATCTCTTGAAGCATAGGACCACTAATAA
Source organism: Troilus luridus (assembly GCA_964056705.1). Taxonomy (NCBI): domain Eukaryota; kingdom Metazoa; phylum Arthropoda; class Insecta; order Hemiptera; family Pentatomidae; genus Troilus; species Troilus luridus. Next base: position 42,440,481 of record OZ057417.1, on the reverse strand, counting down.
AAACGGAAATTTCGCATCAAACGACCCAATTAGATTTATTTATATTAACTGATAATGTTATATGTTACAAGGCAATATCATTGCCAGCAATATATTTATGAAGATCATAGCCCTTGCTATTATATTCATGGACTGATAATTGGGTATATACTGTACATAATGAGCCTCCTACTGGTAAGGTTTAGTGAATAGGAAGGATCCTCTCATTGGTGCTTTGCTAGAATTAATATTAATTGACTTTAGCAATTGATATTGGAAACAGTTGTCGGGTCGGGAGGAGGCGCTTTCAATCTAAATAGAGAAGTTGAATAGGATTCTGATACTGTTAAAGCCGAGCTAGGCTTCCATTTAGCGGCACTTGTGATTTGTGCCTGAACCTTTGTGGTGCAATGTTACGTCCCCTCCGGCATTGTCCCGAACAATGACGTGTGCTATGCAAGTTATGCAATCGTCTGGTAGTTGTGAATGTGGGGTTGACTTAGTGGGCAAACACGTTTTCAACCATTAATTCCAGCACGTTCAGTGTGTGTTCTCAACTACGCCCCCATTAAAAAGTCAGACCAAACTCGAACGTCCGATTAGTAGTAAGTAGGAATCATGGAGGATTCTGGATTTTAAGGAATGGTATGAGAGAAATTCGATGGCTTAATGGAGCCCCAAAGCTCTACGCATTGTGTCTTAATGATTCTTATAATAATCAAGTATATGAAGAACTTTATTAAATTACTTAAATGTTTGTAATGCGCTACGGAATAAAAAAGTTGACAAGTTAACTAGATAAAATTATATATGTACGATGAGCGTAGCACATTTAACAATATAAGTCATAACTGAGAGGTTAAATTTTTATGTTCTTAAATTTATCTAAAATTAGCTTATTTTCTGAGGTTAAAATCCTAATAATTTAATTTTAAGATTAACACTGTCAATGAATTTTGATTAGTGGCTTTTCAGTTCAATCTCTGTAAAATTGTATTCTAAATAAATAAACTAATAAAATGAAATAAAAAAGTATAAATAATTTTTTTTTGTGTATTCTACCTATTGATGGTTAAAACAATAGAATGAAAGACGATTTTTCAGGTCTGGTTTTAATATTCGATGTGTAAATAAATAATTGTTCCGTAACTCATTTCGAGTTGTTGATAACTTAAACAGGAGATAATTTCGTTGCATTAGCACGTGTTGTCCGAATCGATCAACTGCGGTGAGTTATGACCCTATCGGCTCATTGTGAGAGGCCCTATAATCACTCATTAGTGCCTGATCAATATGTCAATAATTGTGCAAGGGGGACGAATCGAACCTACAATCTCACGTTTCACGAAGTTCCACTGATTGCTTCGGAATCGGGTTGAAATCGCCAGATATCAAATGGCCATCAGGTTTTAACGATTGCTTAACTGTTTTCAATCACTAGCTATAGGAAAGCAATTCGAACTTGAAAATTCTACCCCAGGATTTTTTATCGTCCTAGTAATTTATATTCAATATGCTAGCTTACTGAATTCGTATTACACTTTCTTCTGTTCCTCTACGACCCTTGAATGGCCCTGTATATGTGTTTAAAAGTCAACGGTTGTCCAAGATCAAGCTCTACCACCTTTTGTCCCGATAATTGATGGTAACCACTGTAGAAAGGCTGAGTGAGCCCCAGGAGTTTCTGAAGATCCCGCAGTTTGATTTGTACCTGAAACCTTCAGCATATCAACTCATCACTCAACAAACTGAGCTACATCGCTTCCTTCGTAGAAGAGTAAATTATCAAATTGTGTTTGAGCCCTTCAAGTTAATTTTTAAAAAACCCGCCTTTTGTAACCTATCATGCTTCGATGTGAGTTTTGAACGTTAGCCCCCAACTCTAAGCGACTTAGTCTCAATGTTTATGTTGAAGATACATACATTTTCTTGTAAAAACTCTAGGTTTCCTTTCTTAGTATAAAATTAAGTATTGTGAGGTTTCTTATCATTCAATAGTGTTATTGTAGTATATTACAATGATAATGATTCATGAGAAGCGAGGGGATGGTTGACTGGAAGATAGACGTAAGGAAGAAATAGTTGGGGGTGCAGTCAAATAAAAACACTAAATAAGTGGTTACTTATTTAATTATGTGCCGACGTTTCGACCCACTTTTTGGGTCATCTTCAGGGCTAAGAAAGAAAAACAGACAAAATAACAGAACTATACAAATACATTGCAAACTAAGTATATGATAAATTTGTTCTAAATTTCTACCTCTCTACATATTTATTTTTTCTCATTTATCATATACTTAGTCTGCAATGTATTTTTATAGTTCTGTTATTTTGTCTGTTTTTCTTTCTTAGCCCTGAAGATGACTCACAAAGTGGGTCGAAACGTCGGCACATAATTAAAAAAGTAACCACTTATTTAATGTTTTTATTTGACTGCACCCCCAACTATTTTCTTCCTTACAATGATAATGATTTATTTTTATTATTTATATTTTACTACAATTTTAAAGATATAAACCCTGTAATACTACAACCCGTGGACGGGTCTGGGGTTCAGTACATGGTAGAGACTGTACTGTTTATGGAAAAAGGTTCAGCATAGTAGGTTTATTTGTCCTAGATCACACTCAACCGCCAGATTTTTCCCCCTTATTTTGGGTATCCTATTTTGATAACATTTTACAGAGGCTGGGTGAGGCTCAGGAGGGTCCTATACCTCATATGATCCATTTCCGGCTGCATACAGACTAAATAAAAGTCTTACCTGGAGCGGGATTTAAACCAGGATTTTCACTGTAACGTCATGTACATTTACTCTGTAATATTTTTATTCATATATATCCCTCACTTTTTTGTTCTATTTTTCTATTGCTCTACATATATTTTTATATTATCATATTCGTGGTATTTAAATGTATTTTTATAGTTTTGTTGTTTTGTCTGTTTTCTTTCTTAGCCCTGAAGATGACCCACAAAGTGGGTCGAAACGTCGACACAAAATAAAATAAGTACCCACTTATTTAGTGTTTAATTTGACTCCACCCCCAACTATTTCCTTCCTTATTCAGATCTTCCAGTCAACTATCTCCTCGTATACATGAAACAGGATTTTCGGCATGGCAACTCAGTGCTCTACCACTGAGGCACTCCTCTCCCCCTTTTTTAAAGATATGAATCCTATAAATTAATTTACCGCTTTGAAGCATTATAGATGAAAATTTTAGCGACTGGTTAGAATATCTTGTGGTGAACGCTCTTACGCATCTTACGAATATCTTACGAAGAAATGCTCAGAAGAATCCGTAAGTATAGGGAATTACTATGGGCTGTTTTAATTGGTCCATCTATTGAGGGGAAGTCTGTTTCGAAACTTGCATGTGATTATCAGTGAAGAAATAAAATATGAAAGAGCTCTATTAGGAGGAAACAAATTTTTGGCCTAAGAGCGTTCGAGATTGGGCAGAAATGCGAAATATAGGACAACTATACTCGTGTATGGCAGAGGGGATGTGATCAATCAACGTCGAGGGATACTGGCTAACGCATGGAGAAGGAGACGGAAATGACTAACTAATTCATTTTGGATACAATTCGACTTAACCACTTATTCCCTGAGGTTGCAAATATATTTTATGTATTCTGTAATAATTTTCAAATCCGTAACATTTGATGCAGAACACAATGAAGAATATTGTTTGATTGGGGTCACTTTTTAAGTTGAATAGGAACAGTAGGGAGTCATGTGGTGCCAGTTACGTTTTACTATCCGCTACATTCATCGTTTATTGAGTAATTAGAAATGGTAATTCAACTGCACGGAATGTAATTAAATGGAGAATAAACCTGCATGATATTGATCACACGCCGAAGCACGTATGATCGTGATTTCACTGGCTTAAAACTTGCGCCATAAAGTGACATTATTACCTCCTTGTGATTATGACTGTGCATTGTAAATAAAAACTATGCAGAGGTTATTAATACTTGCATTTTAAAGGGGTTTTTTTAAGTGCTAGAAATCATGCATTCAAAGGCATTCATGATTTTTATGAACTTCAGATAATATTCATTCTTTCTCGTTGCCTAGAATTTCATTCGCTAACCTTTCTTACTTCTATTGTTTGTTCGGGTAACGTCCCTTAAGCAACTCTGATTAATCATATAACGCTACTGTGTCATTCCTACATTTTTTCAATCTGGGTTCTTTTTTTCAAGAGGGATCTTCAACGATTATCTTGCATAAGACATGCTGGGGACTGGATTTTAAGTACCATCCTAAGGATGATGTAACTAAGATTGTTTACTCTTTTAAAAATCCTAAAGCCACTTGTCGGGCTGTTTACCCGTGATCTGTGGCATGGTGGGCTGCTATGCTGTCCACTTCACCACAAGCCATCCTCACAAAATACTTTTATGATGCTTATTATTGTTGTTTACCTTAAAACTCTAACCTAAAATTCATCTTTACGGTCACTTATTTCAGTTCGAACGAATATGTCCTATCTGAGTTTGGTATAACTTATTCAGGTGCTCGAAAGCATTGGATTGCATGCTAGATTTGTTGTATCAGTGTAAAATAAAATTCTTTGTTGCCTGTCTATCTTACGTAATATTCTACTACCCCCTTCCTCTACATAAAAAAACAGAAGTTGTGTATAGCACAATATCTTGAAAAATAATATCGCGCAGGGAGGTGATTTGGGGGAGATCAACCACAATCTTCAGCTTTTTCCCAGAATTAAGGGTACCTACCTTATGTGGTATGACTGAGCTATTGGAGTTTATTCAGATCCCTCTGTGTCGATTAACTAATGTTAACAGATGAAATAATTTATTCACCACAGCCGATTTTCAAATCAGGACCAAAACTTTATTACACATCGCTTTACTGAGCCACGTTGCTCTAAAAATAAATCTTGAAATCATTAATAAATACCAATGAACCGATCTCAAGATATATCCATCAGGAGGTAGTTTGCCTTAATTCTCCCTCAATTGCCAGTTTTTCCCCGAATCAAGGGTATCCATTTTAGAGAGACCAGGTTAGTTCCTGTAGGGCAATCAGGATCTTCTGTGTCGATTTACTTGTTAACAACAAAAGTAATTTATCTGCAACTTTGGTTTCGAATTCAGGACCTAGAAATTAATAACCTAAGTGCTGAGGTGCCTTGCTCAAAGTATACCTGTTTCACGATGTAACCAATATTGTGGAAAACTATTTTACCAACTATTTTCCTCATTATTACAAAATTACTTTCTCTCTGTCTTCTTAGAGCCTCTATCTGTCCTTCCACTACTTATTTATTCTAAGTATTTAATTCAATGTTAACAAGATAATTTGAAAGTTGGCTACCGCCATTAGGTAAACACCAGGGACAAAAGCTGAAGAGAGTTTGAAAGTTCTTTAGGCTCTTATTGTAAATTCAATTAAACAGACTAAGAGAGTGTGATAATTAGATAAGAGAGATGGACTCGAGAGGAGGAAAAAGTTGTAATCTAATTTTGGAAGTTGTGCGGTGTCGCAGGAGGGAGTGTTGGGAGGGGGCGAATGTTTATTTAATATTGTTAATTATCTGGCCGGGGGTGGGGGCGATTTTATCGCTGCCACTTCCTGCCCGCGCTTCAAATAACTGCTTTCCTATCCGGCTTGACAATACAATAGTGTTCTATCTCCGATGGTAAGCGGAATAATACTCCAGTCCGTTGAGGAACTCATTATGGTAGCGCTAATTGTTTAGTGATACTCTCTCTCTCTCTCTCTCTCTCTCTCTCTCTCTCTCTCTCTCTCTCTCTCTCTCTCTCACTCTCTCTCTCTCTCACTCCCTCTCTCCCTCTCTCTCTCTCCCTCCCTCCCACACTCATTTTCCCTCCATCCCCCCTCTCTCTCTCACTCTTTCATTCTTTTATCCGTCTCCATCTCACACACTCTCATTAACTCATTTTCTCCCTCTCTCTCTCACATCCTCTGTGATCCTCTTATACTCCAACAATCTCTCTGTATCACTTTCTTCTCTTTCTGTCCCCCACACACACTTTCATTATTTTATCCCTCTTTATCTCACACACACTCATTTCTTCCCTCTCTCTCTCGCTCTCTATCACATCCTCTGTGATCCTCTTATTCGCGAGCAATCTCTCTGTATCACACCCCCCTCCCTTCTGTTTTCTTCCTTCTTACCCCTCTGTCCCTGTCTCTCTAACCCTCAGCGATTTCCTGTCTCTCTTTCTCTTTCAATTTAATTTTTTTCCACTTTATTTACTGCCTGAAATTAATTTTGTTTCGTCCCCCTTCTTCAATAATTCGATAATCCTTCTAAAATTGTGATGCGATTGTTTCCGTTCTTCAGCAAATCTCATAATTACAGTTACCATTTGTGTCTCAGTTATTGTAACTGTCCAACAGCAGTTCTCACATCTTTACTTTATATTATATTATTTCACCACCACCACGTGCGTCTACTAGGAATTGCGTTGATAATCAAATAGCTGTCAGCGGATGTGATCTAGGGACGATCTGCTTTTGGGTAAGAAATATAGGTCTTCGTGCGCCTACCAAAAATCTATAGACTTTTTGCTTTGAATTGTTTCCTTTTATCAAGATACGTTGTCTGAATTTATTAATTACTCATAAGCACCTGGTATCAGTCTAATTTCGTCCATGATGGAGCTGAGTAGGAAGATCTCACGTTTACATTTTTTTTTAAATTTTCTGTTTAAGAATAATTATAAAATCCCATCAAATCACTTTTACCTTACGTCGTAAACCAATGACTTCCTGCCCTTCAGTATCCTTTAATAATATCCCACTGGTGCAGGTAGAACAGATCCGATACTTAGGGTTGCACCTCGACAAACGATTAACCTGGAATCCTCATACTAGACTGAAAAGACAAGAAACCGCTCGACGTTTCAGGCTACTTCAACACTTACTAGACAAACGCTCTAACCTCCCAATTGACTACAAAAGACTCATCTACATGACCATCATAAGACCTATTTGGACTTACGGAGTAGAGCTTTGGGGCTCCACTAAGCCATCGAATTCCTGTCGTATCCAATCCCTACAGTCCAAAATCCTTCGTAAAATCCTCAACGCTCCTTATTTTGTAAAAAATACCGTCATCCATAACGACCTTAATGTCCCATTTGTTGCTGATTTGGCCCGAACCCGGTATCTTTCCTTTCATAACAAACTTCATTCCCACTCAAACCCTCTAGTTTCAAACCTAGCTTCCTCTTCGATTCCCGATAATCCCCCGAGGCGTCTGAAAAGAAGATGGCCACGTGACCTTCTTAGTTGAACTAGTGATTTGAGTACTACCAGTGGGTAGTTTCTCAACTTGCCATTACTCATGTCATTTTGTATCACATAGCCTATTTACTGGATGTATTTTTTTTTTTATACAGTTGTAAATATCAATAAATAAATTAAAAAAAAAAAAAAGAATAATTATATTCAAATATACCTACTTACTCAATTCCATTAGCGTTAGATAGAAGGCATTGGATTCTTATTGAGAGTCTTTATGGACTATATTCTACTCAAGTTTGGTTAGTTTGAATTTAAATTGAGACTCACTTTAGCTCTTCAATTTGTACTGAAACTGTTTGATCCATTTCCTTTCTACAGTGCCCCTCTGATACTCTCTTCCATTGATTGAAATTGGGAGTGGTGTATTAAAGGTTCTTCGTATGTTGGGATGGAGGTAACCCTTTGTTGGCAAGATTAATGTACGTACGTGGGGAGGGGGGGCTCGTGATCAAAGAAACCAGGTCTAATCTCGGCATAGAGGTCATCCTGTCTTTTGACCCTGTTCTGTGTAATAAAATCCGAAATGTATAACATTCGGAATATATTAGTATATTAATCGATATATATCTATCTATAATAGTTATTATGATCTACAGAATATATATCATAATTATAAATGTTCAGATATACGAACAAACTAAATAACCAACATTACACTGCTACGTTAAAAAAATACTAGAAATATATCTAATATATAAAAAAAATAATAGATATATATCTATTTCAGGGTTTTGTGTTAGATGGTTGAAATTTTCTGTAAATTACTAGAATGTTGTCCATATTTCACTATTACAACACCAATTTGTTTGGTCGTATCTGGAATGAGATATTAACCATTTATTCACCGACCATGTGGAACCTACTTGACCAATTATTAGTATAAAATTAAACATTTTTATAGCATTTTTGTTAGATTTTTGATAGTCAATAAAATGAGAAAAACTTTCTTTTTCAGTTTTATTTGATAACTAACATTAATCTCAAAGGTGACATTGATTACTTAAAAATTTAATACTAGGTTTAAAAAATTTAAGACCTATCAACACATTATTGACAATGAAAAAAAAAATACTGTCATTATAATTTAAAGTAGTGTGAAAATAATTTTAAGTAAGAAGTATAAGAAATAAAATTAACGTAAGTATTTATTTTAATGGTAAAAAAACAAAAAAACACGTAAAAATATAGTAAAAAGAACAAACTACAACATTGCTTGCTTGGTCTGTTGGGCAAAATTGTTATCCTCATATGGATCCTAATCAGGCAAATGACGGCCTGTAGGATTATAATCTCTTGATTTTATATTTACATCACATTTGAGGAGCGGTACATCTATTAATCGTAACAGAGTAAACGAATTTTCTTTTTATGGATTGATATCGCTAACTGATCGGACGTCCATTAAAATTATATTGTACTACCTCGCCTGCTGTTCATATAGGTATATTACCTTCCATTGCCTTAGTTTTTTGGTGAATATCTCAGTGTGTGAATCTGCCTCTGATTGATGAGTCTGTTTTGCTGTTAATGAAAGATGTACTGGATCTGAATTTCATTGGTGCGATTTATATTTTGGGTGTATGCCTTGATCCCTGAATTCAAGACAAGTTGACTGATTTGTTTTGGGTTTTTTTTTATTATTTTAGAGATTCATAGTTTTTTTTTCCGATTATATTCTTTTATCCTATATAAGATACAGATACCCAATGATCTTTTATAATTTATATTTCTTTAATGCCATATGTCAGCTTATGTAAAAAATCAATGAAACTTTATGTAGTTGTATAATTTATTTCGAAATTAATTGTTTGTTTTCTTTTTCAGGTATGTACCACAAAGTTGTATATCTTTGGTAAGTAGAGTATTTCTTAGTCACTGTTATTTGCAGATTATAATATATTTCTTATATATTTTCTTATATTTATTTCACATAAAATCAAAATTGCAATTTGCTTTCTAAATTGCAGCTTCTTAGGTTACTTCAAAATGTTTGAAACGAGTTTTTAGAAATTATTATATTTTGAAGATTTTCGACAGTTTTCTTCAAATGCGTGTTTAAAAAATTCCATAATTGTCACTACGCACAGGGTGTTAAAACAATAAAAATAAAATAAAATATTGCTTATTCCTTCTTTTTTTTTTAAATCGTGAAACAGGTCTCAAATGCCTATTTGTGGTATTTAAATGAAATATCGTTAGGTTAGATACTACAGTAATTAAATATAACAATTAATAACGAAATTCTCGAAGCTTTTTCATATTATTAAATAATTAATGGAAATTATAGGAGGTTATTGAAATAGACGAGAAAGATATAAGGCAGATTGCCAAAACAGACAATGTAATTCCGATGAAGTCATTTCAGGTTTGAATTAATTTTAGATAATACCTTCCGATTGACGGCCGAGTAATTTAACGGAAATGACTTAATTAAAATCTGGAAACATTAAAAACTAATAATATCTTGATGATTATTGCGTTTTATTTCGATGGTTAATATTATCAAGCCACAGAAGGATCCTGTGGGGTCAGGAAATCCTCCTAGGGCTCATCCAGCCTAGACCTAGCCTCTATAGAGTGGGTAGCCTTCACTGGCGGCTGAGCATGATTTCGGACCGATTACCCCCTGCACAACCGTTGTTTTATGAAATATCCTCCAACATGTACTGTTCCTTCTTATTTTATTTTGATTTGATTATGTATTTTAATAGTGTTGTCAATGAGTAGGTGGTATTTTAAACCAATTTGCAGCTTTTACTGATGGTTTTGTCTTCATAAGTTACGTAAATGCCTGAAGAATTGGACATATTGTAAGAGTGAATGATTCCTCATTGGCGAAATGAATATTCAAGCATCTTAAGAAAAGTTCAACAGCTAGATTGGTTTAGGGTAGGACAGGGGTCGGCAACCTTTTGAGTCGCAAGAGTCAAAAATTACAATTTACTAAATTTCAAAGTTTTTAAAGAGCCACAACATTGTTTCTTGCCAACAATATATATTATTCGCATAAATAAATATAATAATTATCTATTTATTCATAAGAAAAAAAATCTATACATATATAAGTAGTGTTTTTCACAACAAATTAGATAATGTGTGCATGGGACCATTAGATAATTACATATTCTTTAAGTAAAAAATTAAAACAATTAAACATTTATTATGCTACCTACTTCTTTTTACCTACTATTTATTATTATTATATATATGTACATACATAACTTTGAGAAGGTAATTCGCTTCTAGCTCATCTACTTGAAACAACAAACTATACGTCACAGTCAAGACACTGGTGAAGACGCTAAACTGTCTTGCTTCGAAAGCGAATGAAAGCCTACATGGAAACATCCGACAACGGAGTCATTCGTCAGCTTCCAAAAGACTGACGACAGTGACGATGCGTGTCACGGGGGAGGGGTGCGGTGAAAAGCGAGTACAAGTGGCTAAGATATAGAATCGGTGCCTAATCCTCGTCAATCGATTCAGAACGATTTTTAAATGTTGTTATTGTTTTTTTTATAAAATAAATAATATTTGCGTATGGAACTAAAGGGCCCCAGCTTCACATCCAAAAAGCCGCATGTGGCTCGCGAGCCGCAGGTTGGCGATCCCTGGTTTATGACGTAAGCAAAATTAAGAATGAAATATTATAAGGGAAGACGGGAGAGATATTTTTAGGAACAACATCCTGAGTATGGAGTTGTTCCACGAATAGAGTGAAAATACAGGACAGACGCAGAACAATGAAATAATCAAAGATTGTTGAAAGGAAAGAAAAAACAATAAGGTGGGAAGAATCGATATTGATACGTATATGTATTTGATGTTATAGCGTCACTAAGGTTGAAACGTCCTTGCTGGTTTAAGTATTTGGGTTTAATATCGAACTAATTCTAAAAAGGTTAATAAGCGTCCGAAGCGTAGGTGGGAGTCTTGCATTAAGAGTGATCTAACGCGTATTGGTTTGTGTAGTGATCCGTGGACTAAAGTTTGTATGCAAAGATTTCCAATATGGGCATCGATCCTTCAGGTCAGCTAAATCTTACTATCATTATTGTATTATTATATTTGCAACTATATTACAATAATATAACAAGTAAATAGGCTAAGTGATACATAATGACATGATATAATGACAAGTAGAGAAACTAGCCACTGGTAGTACTCAAATTATTGTATTAGATAATGAAACAACAAATCGAAATATTGTAATATTAAAAATGCATATTTGCGGAAAACCAAGGAACATGAACAAACGGAAAAATGACGTTATAAAAAACTTAAATGAGGATTGAAAAAGAGAAAGGTCGACAGATACATTTAACAAATGTTAATACAATAGTGGAAAAATTCCAACTAAAAACCTCAAGTCTCTAAACTAAAACAGGAAATTGAAAATACCTGTCCAATATTTCGCCTATTCAGGCATCCTCAGGGCGGAAAGATAATAACTGAAAAGCAAAAGATGAATATTTTCTGTTATTCTCTTTCCGCCCTGAGGATGCCTGAATAGGCGAAATATTGGACAGGTATTTTCAATTTCCTGTTTTAGTTTAGAGACTTGAGGTTTTTAGTTGGAATTTTTCCACTATTGTATTAAAAGAGGATTTTCAGTTATAAAAATAATGACAATACCACACTATTAGGAATAGTTTTTTCAACGCTTCGCTATAAACTTACTTAAAAAAGCTTTGAGCTCTACAGCTCCACTCGTCTGTGTTGTACGAGTAATAAGATTGATCACTGGTGCAGTTTCTATTTGGTAATAACTTTAGTGCAGTATAGAATTGTTTAGTGTAAAGGTTAAAGTAAACCAATTGAATGGGAAAGGTGTTAGTCTTAAAGATAATTTTACGTGAGATGCAAAAAAACTGGTTAGACAACTAGAAATGAATGTTCGAAATGGAAAATAGTTACTAACACCGTTCATAGAAACTAAACCACTCCTAGTTTTGACTTATTCCTCTTTCTATCTAATTAGCATGATTTATTACTACCTATTCAATAATAATAGGTAAAAAAATAATAATTTTTTTATTTAATGCCTTTTCCATGTAAACGTATCAATTAACATTGTTGGGTTTGATTCATTTACATTATTTTCTTTCTTCGACATGCTATAGACCTGTCATACCTAGTGTACTATTAAATGAGGTTGAGCTGTATCTAGTATCGATCTTATAATTTCATCACATCTGGCGAGTTTCGGTTCAAGGCGTGAGAGAGCTATTTCATATCTGACACGATTTACACATAAAGTGCTTGTCATGCATCTGTCGAATACGGCATCAATATGCAAGTTTAATTCTGACATAGAGGCTTATATCAAGTCTTCTGAGGCAGGGACGTACACATACCTCTTAATTCCTGTATATAAGTGTATATGCATATGTGTAAAAAAATTGTGTATACTAATTTTGTAAACTCTCGATACCTATTATGTACCATCCACCATACTGATAATCTGTAACTGAGACTGACTAATGACAGAGTTTCTAATTCGGAATGGTAGAGTTATTTTCATTGAAATAGTCTGACATGCATTTAAATTACATTCCTAATTATCGAAATAGTTTCTGAATTGTTTTCAATTTTGTTAATTTGAAATAATCGATCTTCATTTAATGTTAGGAATATAACAATTGTTTCATTTAAACTATGAAAGAACTTGAAAAATAAGAAATGTTTCGTCTCATTGAAAATTGTTCTACGCATGCTCCAACAGTCAGTTGTGATAATGATAAAAGTTCTTGGGCATTAATTAATTTCAATAATTATGTCGCACCATCGATAACTCTTACTTTCGCATGCCAAAATATATTGCTACCGTAAATACTTAAAAAGGTTATATGTTTGTTTTTGTTCGTTTAACGTCACTTTTTGCAACTATAGCTAATCTTATGATGTTACAGTGGGAGTCCTATATTTATCCGATCCATGTGTTATTAGGATAGGAATCTTTAACGAATACCTGACTATATAACTAACTTTTTCACTCCCTATAAAAAATACACCTGCCGGGCTGCGAACCCACTTGGTTTGGCATAGTGATGTTGAGATGTGTCCTAGAAACAGTACAGTCTCTACCACGTACTGAAATCAAGACTCTTCATATTGGTGTAAGTTTTTTCTAGTATTTTTTTTTTACTATTTTATACTATGTTGTAATTGTTATGCTATGAGAATTGAAGAATTATATTTCGTGGAATCGGGAAATAATATTTTTCCCATTGTTACAACATGTGCAATCTGTTACTCGGAAAATTCAATATGAGCTCTCATAGCGTCCAGGAGTTTGGAAAACCAAATCTTTACAATAGCCACTTCCCGGCAGGAATATTGCTGCATACAGTTCTGAAAAGAGCCAATATAAAGAAACACGCTCGAATGACTTCGAATTATGTAATTCGAGAACGTAACTCAGCGAACTAGTAAAATGAGGGTTCCTATGCGAAGCCACAAAAATGAAATATATAATAAAATGACAAAGTCAGTAACTATATATTATAGTATACTATTTGCAATAAAATGTGTACTTTTACATTGTATAAAATAATATGATTCAGCCTTAGAGTCGCTTATTAACAAATTATTATAACATAACATAATAATTAACTCTCAGTATCCGTCCTAACTGTACATCCTCTTCCTATTCAAACCCTCAGTCTAGCACTAGGAAACAAGGTCATACCTTTCCGATCTTTATACCCATCCCCACAGACCTAAAACATTCGAGCTTTCCTCTCTCGCCCGCTTTCCTAGTATCTGGAACTCTATCCCTCCTAATATCAGTCACACGTCTATCCCATCTTTATATAAATCCTTGCTTTCCAACATCTCACTTCAAATTTTATAAGGAGTAAAATAGAGTTTTAACTAAAAGCGGCGAGTAACGTACCCTTCTCGATAAGATTGTATTATTTGTTTTACATAAAAGATATAAATTAAAAGTTAAATTTCGGGACTAATCGGGAAGAGATACGTGTGGTCTCTATGGTAACCGTGTATTCTATTGCTTTATTCTCGGTGTTGAAATGCGATAATTTTTTTGTATAGGACCCTTTTTAAAGACACCCGTCCAAACAAACACTAAAACTACTCTTAATTAGATTCCGCCTTAAGCTGTTGGGGTCCATTCATATCACTTGGATACAACCTCAACAGACGACAGGGCAGCGTTGCTCTGATAAGATTAGGAAATTGACTAGCTATCTAACAAGGCTGTGCAGTGAGTATTTAATTGTGTACAATGTGCAGTATGTAGTGTGTAGTGCTATGAGCCCCCCTTCAAAAAAGTAAAGACAGGGAAGAAATAAATCATATACTACAAGAATATACAACGGTTTAATCTCTCTGTTTATAATAAAAACCTAGTGCTACAACCCGTGAACGGATCTGGGGTTCAGTACATGGTAGAGACTGTAATGTTTCTAGGACAACGGTCCTAGATCCCATATGATCCATCTCCGGATACTAACAGACTAAATAAAAGTCTTGCCAGCAACGCGATTTGAACCTGGATTTTCGGCATGGGAACTCAGTGCTCTACCACAGAGCCACTCCGCTCCAATCTGTTTCAAATGAGACATATACAACATTTTATTTAGTTTACGCCTTGTATTGTTTCAACTGGTACTGCGTTCTTCAATCTTGCAAAATTGATATAGATTTATTCTTACTCCCGGTTATTATTATGATGAAATGTTACCCTCTTGTAGATTTATAACCACGACCTACTATTCAATCCGCTGTTCGACTATAAATTGGGGACTCCCGTGAAATAGATTCGATGGGGCGAATCCCCAGGGTTCGGGTTATATTGAAGGAAAAGAGGACCCCTGTGAGCCGTGGAGAGGCGGCAACTATTGAATCGGGTGTTGTGCAGGGAGAAGATTTAGGACCTACCCTCTGGATGTAGAACACCGGGCCAATTAGCTGCCACGCTGGGGACCTTCCTTCGTAATTCTCTTCTTGTTTTTTCTCTAATTTCCTCCCCCCCCATTCAAACCCCCTCCTATCGACCTTTCCGCCAGGCGACATGGTGTGTTGTCGTCCTCTGACCAGCAGTTCTCTTGTGGTCAGGTCTCCGACCCAACAGACGATTCGGACTTGTAAAATGCAAAAAGTGCTTAGGGTCTAGGGTAACAAAAAAAAGGGAAATTCTTGTTTTTCGGTCTCCAGATTACTAATCTTGCCCCCTTTGCTCACAGCACTTATATACTTATTTGAAAATAATAACTTATAAAAAAGAAAACTAAGCCAAAAGTCGAAAACAGGCATATATCATACATTGGTTACAGTAGTAAAAATCCCCGGATCATCCTATTGTTGTGGGTGGATAATTATGAAATTAATTAGAAAGAGCTTAATATAATAATAATAAGGCGAACCCGAAGGCTCGATGCCGATACGACCAGTCTCTGCTTACAAACTTCCTTTCACGGACCACTATCCAAACCAAAATTAATTAGATTTGTCCTACGTAGAGATTTGTCCTAGGTAGGGAGCGACCCCGATGGCTCAAATGGTTAGAGCGTTGCCACGGTGAGGCGGAGATCCGGGTTCGAATCCTTGCTGGTGGCAAATCTTTTCTCTTCAAAATAAAAATATTTAAAAATTATAATAAATTACAAAATTAGTTATATTATCTCTAATGCGATTCACACATCTACGCTTTGGTCTACCCCTCGGGCGATCACCAGTCGGTTCAGTGCTATAAGCCTTTTTGGGATACGTTCGGTTGTAAGATTAGCTCATTCTTCGTGAAGCTATCACTTCAACTATATTAGCACGAGGTATTGTCTGCGATTCCGCGTTGTGTAATCCCTTAGATTATACAGTTGTCTCATCGTTTTTAGGGCCAAATATTTTATGCAATGCCTTATTTTCGAATTTACTAACGTTTTACATACATAAAGTGCATTAAGAGAGATGATAAATTCTTATAAATTCTAAATAGGTTACAATAGGAAAAATCCCTCAAAACAAAGCTTCAAGTAGTCTCCAAAATACTAATGCATCCAGTCGACGTTTCGCCTATTCCGGCATCCTGCAACATTTCAACATGGATGTGTAAGATAAGATATTCTAAAATGAGCTATTGCATAGAATATTCGACCCTAAATAGGATGATACCGCTGGAGAATTTAGGTTATTACACAACGGAGAATTGCGTAGCATGCGCCCGGTTAATATTATTGAAGTGAATCGTCACAGAGATTAAGATGGGGTTGTAAAGTGGCTGAGCTTAGTATTGAACGAATTTCTAAAAGGCTAATAAAACCAGAACTGTTAGATATGCATCCGAACGGTAGGCATGTCTATTGCAAAAATAGTGATTTAACGGATTTATGTTTGGATAGTATTTTGTTTTGGATGCGTGGTTCTTGTTAATAATAGCCTATTTATTTGAGAGAGTTTATTTAACAGCCGTATAACAACATTCAGGTCGAAATCACGTAAAAATAACAGGTCTTAAAACAGAGAAAAAATCACCACAACAATCCTGCGCTCAGCCAGTAACACAACAGAACAGCTGGGGATAGGTTACTCATGCTATACTATACTCATGCTACTCTAATATAAATAAATAAAAACTGTGCAATAATGAACTAAAAAATAAATATTAATTAATGAACGCATACGTAATAAATATAGAATGAAATAAAATCGATGAAATAGTTGAGGCAGTGGTAAATCGCTTTCACACAAACCTCTTCGTTCACCCCCACCCCCCCAAAAAAACTGTACCACTACAACCCTTGAAGGGTCTGTGTTATTCTTTCTTGTTTTTTTTCAGTTTCTAAAATGCAATATATCTTACCCATTATGGTTATATACATAGGGCAGTATAAACATGAAATGAACACATCTTGAAATCGAAATTTACATATTAGGAGTACGTGTAAAAATATATATCAGATATTATGCAATAATCCTCAAAGGTTCCATCTACGGTAGTTAAAAGCAAGCGGGGTTTGAACTAGGATTTTCGGCATGACAACTCAGTGCTCCACCACTGAGCCATTCAGCTCCCTTTGTTCCATCTTTGTTCACCCAGCTGTTAGTAAATTTCACTATCACTGTCGTTATCACCGCACTCCAGTCATACTGTCGACGTAAGCTTGCTATCCGAGATTGGTGGTATCGGTGTATAGGATTTAGTTGGCAAAGGCCTATTATTATTATGTTATATGTAGCTCTTATTAATTATTTTGTTAATTACCTACCCACTACAATAGGATAATTCATATTCATGTGTGTACTTATGTATATTGTTTCAATCTTTGCAAATTATATGTTTTATCATCTCTCTCATTTTGCTTCTTGAAATCTCTTGCGATCCACAGCCATTCTCATTAGATCTGATTACTTCCTGATGCTTACCCTCGTTCCAATATCTTTTAGCCAGGAGGCTCTTCTCCGTTCAACACTTTTCTTGCATGGTAACACTGTATACTTTGTTTTACTTCGTATGATGTGGTATTTATACTTTTTTCTTCTTCTTCTTTGACTTCCTCTTATCCCATTGCTAGCGTCGAGGAGTTTCTACCGAGGCTATTTTAATTCCTTTGAATAGAACTTACTACCATGCGGGTTATTGGCCGAGCGGGTTATAGCCCCTTATCCTCGGCCTCCTTATCAGGCAGATGACTGGGTGATGGGGCCGCCAACTCCCTACTTTGTTCTCTGTTCAATACCAGTGATATAAGCTTCCGTTTGGTATTACACAGATTTAGGACTGTATAGTACACAATATGCGCAGTAACCCTATTTCGAATGTTTTTCTTGAAACTTAAAAACATTACATACATTTACTGAATTCTTACCTTTAATAAAATAATCTATTTAAGCTAATAAAAAAAAATAGCAAGCATTTTTAGTGAACAGGCTAATTTATGAGATATTTTTAAAGGATATATTTCAATAAGTCAATACCTGGAGATGCCGTAACTGGTTGTAAAATAGATTTGTCTAGGTTGAACGATTTGTTTGCAATAACGAGAAATGCACGACCGCCTCCTTCACGCTTCGATGAGTTATAATTGCTTTCATAAAAGCAGTGCTATCTTCATATAGTGATCCATAAACCATATAGAGGGGATATGTTTACTGTTTCATTTATTTAATTATCCACTAACTGGCATCTGGTAGGTATGGATATATTTCAAATAATTGAAATTTATATGCATTTTAGTTAGGTAGGAAATAGTTGGGGGTGGAGTCAAATAAAACACAAAAGAACTGGGTACTTATTTATTATGTCCCGACGTTTCGACCCACTTTGTGGGCCATCTTCAGGGCTAAGAAAGAAAAACAGAGAAAAACAACAAAACTATAAAAAAAACATTGCAGTACCAAATATATGATAATCATATATACCAAATATATGATATGCATTTTAATTATTTCTCTACTTGTGTTAAAACTATTCCAGGTTTTTAGGATATCGATGAAACCTGTTTTAATTATTCATTTCTTATGTTATCATACCTGCTTATTGACTAATATGAATCATATTCTTTATGGATTGGTATTTTATTATTCAACAAAAATAAAAAATTTCAGTTGTATTATTTTTAATGGTTGATCGAAGTTGAAAGAAATATTGGAAATAAAATGAAACGTTCTTAATTCATGAAAAATAACCGAAATGCTTAACGTTTTGGTATTTTTTCCGCAGGTTGCCAGTTGCTGGTAGGGATAGTTAAAGTCCCGTCAAGTGACTTCACGTTACTTCGTTTCTACGGCATGATCTTACCTGTATTTCTTCCCTATAGATTAATAAAAATATAATAATCTAGGATATATTTATGTATCCAATTTTTACTTACTTTGTCATTAGATTCTGGCTTACTTTCCTACTCCTTTAACTATGATGAAGGTTATATCAGCCTTTTAATATAACAAGAAATGAAGCCATTACTCTTCTGATTAAGATGAAATTACTCATCTTGAATCCACACAATACTGGCTGTTTATTAAAGTTTTTTTCAAGCCATTTTTTTTTAACCAAAATAATATTATTGATTACAAAATGTATTTGATAGTGATGTGGAAATGACGTATCTAGACGGGACTTTAACTATCCCTACCAAACAGGCAACCTGCGGGATAAGTACCCAAGTTTTGATATTTCATAACAATTATATTTGTAATTAAAAAAAAAACTAATTTGAAAGTCATTTAACTTGTGTTTATGAACAGATGTGGATTGAGAAATGACGCCTTCCTCAGCCTACAGCTCTGAATTGATGACGCAGTTACACTTTATGACTTTGCTTGATTCTATTTCGTTCTTGCAGAGGCTGTTTATATTCACCGTACCCTGAGGAACCATCGCCTTCTCCGAAACTAGAGGCAGCCGCCAACATTATTCTTAAAGTGTTGCTATAGCCTTAGCCCGAAGTAACAACGCCTCACTTTATATATAGCATGCTTAGGGATGGATAGTTAGTTTGTAGAGCGTTGAGTTACTGTGCCGAAAGTCCCGGGATCGAATCAAGCTGTAATAGATAAATTATCTAAATTGACTGCAGATCTTCTATGGTCACCCACCTCAAAGCGGGTACACTTAATTGGGAGAATATTTGGCGATGGAGCGTAATTTTGGCCAAATCAACTCACTGCGCAACCGTTATCTTATAGCCTTAACCTGAAGTAACAACGCCTCATTTACTGCACTTTATTGCTTGATTGTAGCGTATAGTTACTATTTGGTCATTCTCAAATATAAAGTCACTTTGTTTTATAAAGATGTATTTTCAAACCAATTATGTCTAACTATTCCAATTTTACAAAACGTATAAGAGGCGACCTGTCGTGTAGTCGTTAGCATAACAAACTAAGCCCAAGATCGCGGGTTCTTAGCCCGGCAGGAGGCCCTAGAATTTAGAAGGTAGAAAAAAATCCTTGGTTATGCCATCCTTCGGAAGGGACATAAAACGGGGTATCGAGCCTGTACGATGTCAGTTACTCGTTAAAATCCCTATTATAATTAAACCTAGTTAGGCAAAACTTATAGCTCCCAATGTAGCATCGTCCGATCAGTCATAGCTGTAAAAAGTGTTGTTAAATGAATAAACAATAAAATGTATAAGTTCATGACGTACAAATGACGTCACGTGACGGGTCTTTAAATACCCCTACCAAACTGGCAACCTGCGGAATAATTTGGAACCCATGTTTTCATATTTGTAATAAAATAAACTAATTTGAAAGTCATTTATTTCGTGCTGATTCAAAACGTGTGGATTGAGAAATGACGTTTAATTTAAGTTCAGCCTTGATGACGATTGCTACAGGCGAGTTTCAATATGGTGGTATATTGTTGTACAGTTTCGGTGTCATTTTACCAATTAGTTTTAACAGTCTATCATAAAAACGCCTTCGAACTCATAATAATTTATCTTCATAATTACTCCATTACGCTCCGGATAAGTAATTAATTCTTAATTATCAGACTCCATTCTTCGGTTAATGGGATGCCACTACCCTCCTAGGAGTGGTGGATGAGGAGGGTGGATCCCACTCGAGACGACGGTCCTAATGGAAGCCCACTTGACTATTCCATAGAGATCCACCCCCGGATCCGATCTTTCCTGCTCGAGGCAACTCCATCAACTCCACAGTCTGCTAATTTAACTCGGGCCCAACTTTCCCGACGGAGCTATCTCCCAAACCAATTTAAGAAAAGGGTGCCAGATTAAGAGGTGTTCCCGATTAATGGAAGAGGCGTGAAGGGTTATGTTAATTTAGATAGTTATGTTAGAGAGCTCGAAAAAAACTTTGAATAAGAAGTTCATTATTTTTTAATCTTGTAGGGGGCTGGGTAGCTCAGCGCGTATAACGATGAGTTACTGTCCTGAAGTGTTCGAATTCGGCTGTGACGGGTACATTATTGAATCCCTGAAAAGTGGTGGATCTACTAATCGAAATCTGGATCTCGCCCAGCCTCTATCTTTTTTAATTTATAATTTTGTTTTTGATAAATGTACTTCAAGATGAATTACTCTTTATGCGAATAGAGAAGAAACCCCGAAGGACAATGAGAGTACTGAGGGTCGGAAGGCAGAGGTTGGAGCAGGTTGAGATATCTAAATATCTAGGAGCTCATCACCTAGCTATTTAAAATATCTCAATCATGAACATTGGCGAAGAAGTGGTCCAAAGATTTGGACCTGCGGGGAAAATGTTTAATAAGGTCCAACGTGGTTTCCTTGGAACACTATACTTTGCCGTCCCATTTTTCATGCTTTTAATATGAAACGCGTGAATTTTCAGAGCTATCCGCATATGATCACAAACGTTTCATATAATGTATCAGTATACATTAATCTTCAATGTATTTTTTTAATCAATGTATTTTTTTTTTATTCAATGAAGTTTACAATTGTATTATGCTAATACAGCAAGTAAATAGGATGGATGGTACATATTGATTAATCAATGTATTTTTTTTTTATTCAATGAAGTTTACAATTGTATTATGCTAATACAGCAAGTAAATAGGATGGATGGTACATATTGACATGCAAAAATATAATTAGAGAAACTACCCAGTGGTAGTACTGAAATAAAAAAATCAACTTCCAAGGTCATGAAGCCATCTTTTTTTCACGCCTTGGAGGATTATCAGAAATTGAAGAGGTTGCTAGGTTTGAAACTAGTGGGTTTGAGTAGAAATAAAGTTTGTCATGAAAAGATTGATATCGGATACAGGCCAAATCAGCAACAGATGGAACATTAAGATCATTATGGATGACTTTATTCTTAACAAATTAAGGAGCATTGAAATTTTACGAAGGATTTTGGAATGCAGGGATTGAATACGAGAGGAATTCGATGGCTTGATGGAGCCCCAAAGCTCTACTCCAGATGGGCCTAATAATTGTCATGTATATGAGTCTTTTGTAATTAATTGGGAGCTTAGAGCGTTTGTCTAAGAAATGTTGAATTAGCCTGAAACGCCGAGCTGTTTCTTGTCGTTTCAGTCTAGTATGAGGATTCCAAGTTAGCGTTTTTCCAGGTGTAGTGTAAGTACCGCTGTTCTACTGGAATCAGTGGGGTGTTATTAAACGATACAGGAGGGCAGGAAGTCGTTGGTTTACAACGGACGATGTATTCTTAAATCGATTTTAGACAAAGAGTGTTAGTTATTATTTATGATTTTTATTTTTCTTACACAATTTTCCCATAGGAGTTAATATTATCTCCGGATACCCAACTTATAGTTATATGCTGTCTTGAGTTTTCCATTAAACCATGAATTCTATAGTAGTTCTAGAACACAACCAAAGCCATGCAGGACGATAGAAATCTATAATAGTCTATACGGGACTCTAAAGCGAGGAAGTAGAACAAATAAACCTGCTTGAATAACTTGCTTAATATTGGCCAAATTGGAAGCTCATATGTTTGCAAACACTAGTATACAGACAGTTCGAAACGGTTGTGGTCCTGAAGGAGTTGTAGAAGCCAATATTTGACAGAGCTTGCTTGCTGAGGATAAACTTCCCATAAAATAATAGCAAGCAGAGCAGAAGGCAATGAGGAGCGAGCTTTATCGAATTAGGTCGCAAGTTGAGCTAATATTATCCAGGATCAAAAGGATACGATTACAAAGGGAATCGCTTCTTCGAAGCTCCTTTGGGTTCCTTAGGGTCAGATCTTCATGGAGCTCCCGATGATAATCATATCTCCTCAAGAGGGTTTTAATTATCTATAAGTTATTAATTGTTTAATTATATACCTAACATGGGTCTTGGATTCATGCAGGTATTACATAACTTGTATTCATATAAAGGAGGTGGAGGTCGAACCAAGGAGAGTGGGATGGTTCTGTACGTTGAGCTCTGAAGGACCCAGGTTCGAATACGGCTGTGGCAGATAAATTATTTAATCTCTTAACTACCATATGGGAGTGTAGTGGTTTAGTACTGTCCCTGCCATGGACTGAACCTCAGACCCTTCACGGGTTCTAGTATTAAAGGTGTTTTTAAAAAAATTTTTTGAGGATAAATTCCGTTTCCAAGATAGATCTCGAAAATGGTTCAAGATATAAAAAAAATGTTTAAACAAAAGTTGTAGAAACTTTAATCCTCTACAATAGTTATAATAATTACAAACAGCATAAAACCCATAGGAAACGAGATATCCATAGGAGAGAGAGATAATCCCGGTGGAGGTCAAAGAAATAGTAATTGATTAAATAGTGGCGAATTATTTAATAATTTGGTCCTTCTTTAAGGCTGGTAATGTTGTTCAAAATTTTTGAGGTTAATCTAAATAGTTTAGTGGACCATTTTTGTATACTATTAAGATAAATGTAACCAGTAGGTGCCAAAACAAGATACTTAACTAATAAATGTATAAATAAATAATGAATAGCCTTACCAACCAACAATCCTTCTAAACGTTAACACTTTAAATTTTATTGAGGTTATAACAATAAGAACAGATACAGATCTACAATTTAGCTGGGAACATCCGGAGTAGATTAATCAGTTGATGTTCTAAGTTGGAACGTTTGAAGTTTTATGGAGGGGCCATTACGGAACCACAAGAGCTCTGTTTACTAACTTCTCCATTCTGTTCCCAAATTTCTTTGCTTTCACGATTTCAACTTACAACAGGTATTATTCAGGGAGGAACTTGTATTATCTACTTATATACAATATACACAATAGGGTCTTGAGCTCTGTATATGGTAGAGACAATGTCATGTTTCTAGGACGACGATTGTGCAGGGAGATGATTTGTCCGAGATCACGCTCAACCTAGATCAATTTTTCTCCTACTATGTGTACCTTATAGAGGCTGGGTCATCCCAAAGGGTCTATCCTTGGCTGTCCACAGATTAAATAATTTATCTCCCACATCTGGATTTGAACCCAGAACCGTGAGCACAGTAACTCAGAATTCTACACACCGTGGTACATAGTTCCTATTTGTTTAGATATTATACATACGTAGTGACCCTTTTGGTCAATTCATTAGAAGTTTTTGCTAAATTAAATATATTTCTTTAGTTATAATAAGTCGTAAATTATTTTTTTTGAAAGAGTTTGTATTAAAAAAAAAAAATAATGTTCCAATTGTCAGTAATAATTCAACAAAACTACAACCTATGAAGTATTTTAGGTTCAATATTATTAGTGGTAGAGACTGTACCGTTACTAAGACAACGCTCGTGGTGGGGGGGGGGTATGCTTAAGAAGGTTTTGTGCACTACCTTATTTATGCAGAGTATAACCTAAGTTAATATTTGTATTACATCTAAACATGAGCTTGACAATTTTAAGTCGTCAGCGTTTTCTTCTCTGCTGATTGAAAATTACCTGTAGTTTTAGAATGTGTCAGAAACAGGGCTCGTGAAACATTATTTTGGAAAAAAATAAGATCCTTTTGCAACTGTACTGTTTTATTCAATTTAATTAAAACTTTGGTATTGTATTTAAATTATTCAAGGGTTAATTGATTTGAAAGTATAGTGGGAGTTGGATCCTTGAGGAATACTGATTTTCAATTAGCAAATTGTATGATTAAGGACGAAATATTTTAAGTTAACTGAATCGATTTGAATGGAGAAAATCCGTACTAATGAAAATAAATTCGTTTCATGATAAGACCGAGGTTTAGACCGGGGCGTTGGTGGGATGATCGCTTCAATACTGCTCCTACAGCTTGGTTTAGGTAATGAATGATTCTTGGATTGAATTTCGCATGCAGAGATCGGTGGCATCAAGCCCTCGGGTTCGCTTACTCGTTTCGGACAACTTGTGGTCTCCTTTTTCTAAATGTATTTATTTGCTAAGTCTTTTACTATTATTTGTTGCAAAGCTCCCAAAGTTGTTGGATGACGCTAAGTTAAGATGGTTCACGTTTGAGCTTCTTGTAATTCTTATTTGCCCACCAAGTTTTTATTAAGCTTTTCTTTCTTCGCTCCATTTTGTTCCAATTCTCAGCGCTTTTGTCTTTGGTTTAACCTCCCATTCTACTTTAATTTTAAATTTTTTATTGCTTTCATGTCTTCATTAGTAATTTTGGCTGATTCCAAGCCTTTCTTAATATTTCGGATCCATTCCACTCCATTAACAAGTAGTGCTTTACTATTTTTGTTTAATATTTTACTATTCTTTTTATGAGTCTGTGATCGGGAAGCCTCGTTATGTGCCAATAGAATTTAAGACGTATTTTCTTCATGTCTGTCTCTATGTTGGAATATTCTTCAATTTTAGGTGTTTTCTGTAATCTATTAGGGATGGGTAAGGTTATATCGATCTGATACTAAAAAGTAGTTGATACAAGTATCAGATACAGTCGAAATGTACCTGATACTTTAGTATCAATTGATACAGGTATCAGATACGCTCAGATTGATACAAGTATCAGATACGCTCAGATTGATACAACCTTACCCATCCCTACATTTTTGGCAATAAAATTACATCGTCTCGCGGATTTAAAAAAATATTATCTACTATTATTCACGGTCCTTTTAATAATAAATAGATAAATAATAAGCAATAGTCAACCACTGATTTAAGCTCCCCTGGTTTGATTACCGGCGAAAGACCAATTTCGCCGCATCTCCCCTTAGTATTAATAAATAAATAAGTAAACATAATAATGAACAAGTTTTCACTTATTATCAATATAATCTGTAATAAGTCACTTATCACATATGTAGAAACGAAAATAAACTATGAAATTAGTTAATAGTAAAGGGTGGTTGAAATAACATTTCCCGAGATCGCCTCCTAATGTATGATTATTCACGAGCAACTTTCGCAAAAAAAACCTCGACCTTATTCCGGGCAAATATGGGTTCATTAATGGATATATTTATACCATAAAGTAAAGGCAATTGACATAAATGATTGAAATCGGGTGCATCATTTTAAAGAAGAAAATTAGTTTCACAAAATTAAAAAACAGCATCGGAATACGACGAGTATTATAACAGCTATAGCGTTTTAAAGAGTATAGCGTGCGGCGGCGAACAGACAAAATTTGTATTACAAGCCATATTCTACGTGTCTTGGAACGTGAATAGCAAAAGTTTGAGGTATTTTTATTGTTCAATTCCATAGCTTTAAAAAAATAATTGAACATGATAACATGATTTTAATCATTTGATGCCTTGTGAAAGTTACTATTTCGGCCAATAACTCTTTTTCCTTTAAAAATGATAACAAAAACTGATGCTCCAAGAAAGGCTTCTGTGTAGCGTATTAGAAGAGTAAGAGTCGGGATATCTGTATTCAACTACAATAGTATCAAGTAAAAGTATCAGTATCACTTGTATTCAGATACAGGAAAATCCAGTATCTACCCATGACTAGTAAAAGTATCAGATACAGAAAAGTATCAGTACCACTTGCATCAGATACAGGAAAATCCAGTATCTACCCATCCCTATAATCTATATCCTTCTTCGCTCCATCTTGGTCCCAGAATTTCCATAATTTTTTATCTTTCCTCTTTTTTTATATTTTCCTTATCTATTTTTCTGTTGAGTGTTTCGCTGGCATATAACATTTTTTGGTTTAATATTAATAATGTTTAATTTTTGTATTTGGAGATAAACATTTTTTATTGTAAAGGCCTTTTATTGTTATTAATTTCGTTCGAATCCTTACGTCATGTGTTGCCATTATTAGTTTTAAAGTTCTATTTTATTAAACTTATCTTATTGAATTAATAGAGTTATAGGTACTCCAGTGGAGTGTATTAGAGATAAATAGACTGGATAGGGGAGTAGTGTTAGTACCTACTGGTATAAAAGGAGCTTTGCTGCAACTGAAATCGAGTCGTTCCAAATTCCATGGGGGCTACCTCCCCCTCCCCTGGGTCGACAGTCAGGTCCGATTTATCGCAAGCTACCTTTACTGTCACTAAGTCCTATTGTTTCAACTATGTTCTTGGTATCAGTTCCGCAGTTTGTCGCTTCCAATTAAGTCACAACAAATTTTTCATTCGTTTCCTTTGAAATGAAAATGAAAATTGTGTTTTGTTTGATAACAGAGTATAATAGCTATATGGTAACGACCTGAAGCTAATTGGATTTGCGACAAGGAATTTCCATCAATGTTTCCGTCTTGTCAGCAATGTAAACTCCTCCCTCTTCTTTTACATGTATACATATCACTTCAGATCTGTGGGGGACCATACACGGTCAATATTACTGACATTATAGGAATGATGAAAATACTGAGGAATCACACTTCAGTATTTTTACACCATACGCGATCAATATTACTGTCAATATTTAACTCATTTTCCCTATTTTGATATAGTGTCGTCTCAGGGCTATATTTTTGATTTTATCTTCATTAGAATGTTTAGTATTATAATTATCTACTTTCTTTTTCTGTATGTTTATTATTCTGTTATTTTTAAAACTTCTAACCAAACCCCTCTCTATATATTACTAATTTAAAAATCAAAAATAAATAAATACAAAAAACTCAGTTCACAGTTAGTTCGCAATAAGAACAGTCATCTTTTTCTCACGCAGATTTATACATACTTTTCAAAATAGAGCGTGCTTAGCAATTGTGATCGCCATGGCATTGGAAAAAAAAAGAGGAAAAGACGCTTGTGGGTGAAGGATTGGATATTAGACAGGGATAAGTTCACCCATTTAAACTTTATCAACGAGATTTCAGTAAAGGAACAATCAGATTACTATAATTATCTTCGGATGAATGAAAACGTATTCAATAATTTATTAAATATGGTTTCTCCTCATATTAAAAACAAGATACAAATATAAGGGAAAGTATATGCCCAAAACAGTTATTGGCTGTTTCCCTATGCTATTTAGCAACAGGCCGAAATTTTGAGGACTTAAAGTTTTCAACGCTAATTTCTCCATCAGCCGGATTGTGATAGAAACCTGTGAAGCTCTCATTTAGACGCTACACAATTTTACGTATAAAATTAAGTTCCATCCTGTTGTTAAAAGAAAAAATGAAGTTTTAAGAAAAACATTACATAAATCATAACTTTTGAAAAATGTGGCAATGTTTTCATTATTGCATCGCAAATCAGTCGATGCGTCGCACTCAACTACAAAATACTGAGGAATGGAAGAAACGGGCATACACGATCAGTAATACTGTCAGTATCCCCTCCCCTACGCCGGGTTGAACTAAGGAATGATGGAGTGAACCATCACTCATCAATACCCTACTTCAGTACATCAGTATTGCTCTTACACGATCAGTATTACTGACAGTATCTGACTATACTGTCAGTAATACTGATCGTGTAGCGGCCCCTTATGATTAGGATCGATAGAAGGTAGAAGGCAGGAGGTTTGAGAGTAGATAGTAGAGATGTAGTAGATAGTTTACAGTATGTAAGAGAGTAGTCTCTAAGTTAGATGCAGTAGTATAGTCAATAAGTTATAATGTTAGTCAATAGCAATATGTCGCGTAGTTGGTGTATAAGAATGTCCTTTTATATCCATATTATTATGTTCAATAACTGAATAAATCCATATTTTTCTTACAAGTCGTCCAGTGTTTGTCAACTTAATTATGGGAAATGTGTATATCGGTAATTATCCTATCAAAAAAATGAACGTTTTAACAAACACTTCGAATTATAGATGATGATATGACCTAAAAAGTTTGTGTAAGTCGGTTTTTAATGTTTATGCAGTCGTTAATAGTTACTATATGCAGTGAGTAATAAAATTATTGTTATTTTTGAAAATATTAAAAAGTAAACAAATAAAAAGTTAAATTTTGTTGTGACTTAACTAGAAGTTATAACCTGTGGAACCGGTACCATATTTTTTATTTTTTTAAAGGTTTGGTTCTTAACAGATTGATGTCGCTGTTTAAATATATATAGTAATTTTAATATACATCCCCGACACTATTTTTTAAATTTTTTTTCTCTCCATTACTTCATTAACAGCTATTGGTGAATCCAACAATGACAACTTGTGATTGTTATTATCAATTTTAAAATCAATACATAAATTAAGAAAATAGGGGAAAAGAAAAGAAAAAAACCCTGTAAAACTGCAACCCATGAAGGGCTTTGAATTTAGTTCATGGTAGGGATTGTAGGACAACGAATATGCAGTGAAGGAATTTGTCCGAGGTCACGCTAATAAACAGATAAATAATTTCAAGAAATTATCAACACTCAATATTGTTTAATTATATTTCAATACTGCGTATTAAATCAATCTATTTTTATATAAATATTATTTTATTAATCAGTATATTTTTTATTTTACCACTATTTTGATAAAGTTATTGAAGTATATAGAAAATCTTCATCTTAAATTTAAGTTAAAACCCCGTAGACTACTAAGCAGCTCTGTAAGGCGAGATCAGAATGCACGACGTACGAGCAGTTACTGGTCAATTTCATCCTCTTGTACATCTGAACGTTGCAAAAATACTCTATGCTGGATTATAGATTATGGTTTATAGGTATGTTTTAAAAAACCACTGTGTAGTTGACTGTGCAATTTACGTTTTGTTGTACTCTTTTTTTACTGACATAGAATTTTCACTAGTATAACTCCCTTATTTTATTTATATATTTATTTTTAAGTATATATACATACACTTATGGGGAACGGTATAACTTAGCGTGCAGATAATTCCTAGTTCAAATTCGGCTATGACTAGTAATGCAGTGTTTTAACTGGAACTGATGGACTTTAAGGGCTCTACAAACCCACAGATTGGGGAAATCCTAGCAGTTGGGCGTAATCTAGGACTATCTCCTCCTTGCTCTACCGTTGTCTATGAAACAGTACATTCTCTTCCAAGCACTGAATTCAAGAACCTTGTGGCCGGGTCTCTCTTTTTTTTTCTACAATCGAGACATTATGGGCTGTCTGTTTCAACTGTTCTTTTCTTCCATATCTTTTTCAAATACCCCCTGTGTTTTTGCTTTCTTTGCTCTGTCCAAATCGTAACTGTTTTTCTTTTTGGTCTTTTTTGGTAACGTTGCGCTTCCAATGCTATACGGAGAAAACACTTCAAT
This sequence comes from Troilus luridus, assembly GCA_964056705.1. Taxonomy (NCBI): domain Eukaryota; kingdom Metazoa; phylum Arthropoda; class Insecta; order Hemiptera; family Pentatomidae; genus Troilus; species Troilus luridus. The sequence continues at coordinate 42,410,168 of OZ057417.1, read as the reverse complement.
GTCTTTTTCATTCTGCTTAATATTTATTTTGGCTATTTTCAGTTTATTGAAGATAGGTAAATACTGTTTTCCTGCAACCATTGAGTAAAGCTATCCATTACTCAACCAAAACTGGTGTGGAATGTCCCACTTTCTCTCACTAGTGAAGGAAAGTAACAGCCACTTAGATCGAATTTGACAATCAGCACTGTGTTATCATAAATGTAATATAACCTTAAATGCATTAGAACCTTCACACATCAGAAATTTGGAGATCTAGCATTAGCATAACTACACTGGCGCTAGTGTAGTTTTAACAAATCTAAAGTTTCACCTTTAATTTCTTAATTTTTAAATGGTTGCAGGAAAAATGTAATATTTAACACGTGAGAAAAGTGCTTATAACACCCTCGTTTAATTACCACACTCGCCTTCGGCTCGTGTGGTAAAATTCACTCGGGTGTAATAAAATGGCACTTTCCGCACTTGTTAAATAAATAACTATTTGTTCTTTCTGCTTGGGTTCATCCTTTGTTAGGTGCCCATGGAGCTGAATTTGTTTTCTTAATGTGTCTGTAATTTGGTCTTTGTATGTATAGAGTTCCTAGTTATGGCATCGTCTACATAAGTCTTTAGTATATAATTGTTTAATTTTTTCTAACTGTAGGGCTACATTTCCTTATCTAAAAAATCAGTCAGTTAGTCAATAAAAAAATTGTTTATTAAAAAATATAGTTCCTGCTTGTATTATAATTAATTAAGATATTTGTTAACCTGATGAACAATAACATTTTCACGAGTGAAACTCCGTTACATTGTGAACATAACTATTTTTGAAGTACAAATATTATATATTTATATGATATTCAAAAGAGAACTGATTTCAGATTGAAGTGTTTTTTTTTTTATATAAGCATAGAACTGTAGCTTATCTAATAAATCAGTCAGTCAGTCAATAAATAAAATTGATAATTAAAAATATATAGTTGCTGCTTGTTTTATGTTTGGAAATACTGTCTTTTTTTCAGAAACGTTTATATAATATATATTTTTTAACGAATTTAAAGTTGAAGTAAAACATTTTTTATTTATTTTTTTCATTAGCAAAATTATATTTTCCCTAGGGAAACTCCCTTTAATTGTGCATATATATATATGTGTGTGTGTGCGTGTTATTCAAGAGATACCTATATCTATTTTTTTTTCTCTGGGAAATTTAGTTTAAAATATACAACTGATGTTTTTAGTATAATTAGTTAAGATATTCGTTTTGCCCGACGTGACTAAAAATCTTTGAGAATACTCTATTTTTTCCTTCTTATTTAGAATCGTTAATATGCTATTTTTTGTTTGTTTGAACGAATTGGAAATTTGAATTTGATCTATAGAAAACGGCGAAAACATGGCCGTGCCGTAATCGAAAGTAAACTAGGACTAATCATTTTTCCATTTCGAGAATTTTCCTTTAAATTGAGGCTCAACAAACTCTCGTAACAATCGGTCGGTATTGAACCGTCCTGTTTTGACAACCGCTTAGGGAATACTGAAATTAGTTTTAACAAGAGCGAAAAGCACTTAGTAGAACTGCGGCAACCATTTCAATTATTTGGACAATCGATGAGAAATGATTTAGATTTCTTTATTTTCTTATTTAAAGAAAAGAAGAGAATTAAGTTAGACTCATTATCTGGAACATTATCTTTATGTAATATTGATTGTTTTGCTTTATTTATTTACCTTTATCTTTATCTCATTATATTTAGTGTAATAATGTGTCCATTACAACATTATTTTATCTATCTGTTTCTTATTATTTTGTGTGCATTTTATTTATTGTATTTCATACTGTGTTTCTTACATCCTTATCACTTTTCGCTTCTTACTATTCCAGTTTTAATTTACTCTATTCGTATCTTAAATAGTATACTTGAGTCATTCTCAAACATTTTTTTAAGTCTTATTTTTATAATATTGTCTTAACCCCCTCAACATGAACATGAAGGGTCCTGGGTTCAGACTGTTCAGACTGACTTGGTAAAGAATGTACTCTTTCCAGGACAACGGTTTTACAGAGAGGTAAATTTTACTATGTTTTTTATTTTTATTAATGGACAGCTATGGCAATATTCACAGGGTAGTATATTCATGAAATGAACACATCTTGTAACCGAAATTTATTTACAAAGAGTAAGTGTGAAAATACAAATCAGATATAATGTAATTATCCTCAAAGGGCCATCTATGGTAGTTTTAAAAAAACCTGTACTACTACAACCCGTGAAGGGTCTGGGGCTACTGTTCAGTACTGTTTCTTGGAGAACGGTTCTGCAGGAAGGAGATTTGTCCGAGATCACCCTCAACCGCCATGTTTTCCAATCTATTAAGGTTATCAGCGTTATATAGGCTGGGTGATCTCCATGAGGACCTCCAGACCACACAGAAAACAGTCCCAGCTGTAAATAGATTATCTGCCACACATAGATTTGAGCACAGCAACTCAGCGCTATACCACTCAGCTACCCGACCTCCTTAACTTATAAATCAATAGTTCTTTTTCGTTGATCGATCTAAAAATTCTATATGCGTATTCTCTCTCATTAAACCATCTTGGCGATGTACTATTTTTTTTATTAACTTTTATTTAGAGTATCGTTTCATAGTTTATATTTTTTCTTATATCTTTTTTTTAATATTTTAGTTCTGAGAACGGTTCATATATTTAGGGCGAACCATTGTAAGTTTTTGCTTTTAATTATAATGGGTTGGAGAAAAAGAAATCCATTATTTTTGCGTGAAATTCGAAACTTCATTTAAGATGCTTCGAATTGTCCGATTTGGGTCAAATATGCACCGTTTTGCTGTACAATTGGTTGCCATGTTAAAGGTAGCTTCATAATGCTTATCTCATGGAAGTCTTGGTCCTTACTGGCGAAAAACTCTAGTAATAGATTTTCACAATCCTATCTTGTTCCCAATTTCTTATCACTCAGGAAGTTTTGCAATGCGAGATTAAGGTGGTAATCGCTTGGTGCCAGGTCCGGGCTATATGGTGGATGCATTAAAAATTCCCAACCAAGCTCCCGGGGTTTCTTGCGAATCACTACAGACGTGTTGCGTTGTCCAATTCTGGGCGTTCTGGTCAATCGCTAAATCAAACGGTCCTGTTGTTGACAGTAGGGGTCTGAATTTACGAAGTTTGGCCACACGGAAGAAACTCATAATAAATGCTTCCTTTCAAGTCTAACCAAATACACATTAGAACCTTTCTGACCGTTAGTCCTGGTTTGGCCACCAGGTGCTTTTGTGATTTTATCGACATCGTCGACGGGTGTCCCTGTGCGAGGTGCATCTTTAACATCAAAAAGGCCTGAACAGAATCGACTAAACCAAAATTGCACGTAATTAGCTGTTACAGTATCGGCACCATAAACACCATTCAAAATTTCAGCGGGCTGGCTTGCATTTTCGCCTTTATCAAAGAAAAACAGCCAAAGAATTTTTTAGTGTGAAATGTCACCTTGACAACGAGCACAAACTTGCAATTGTTTGGTCGATACTTTGCGAGATATCGATCACTACAGCCATCAACCGAGAAAATAATGGATTTCTTTTTGCCCAAGCTATTATTTAACTGTACAGTCTCATTCATAGTAAAGTTACAAAAGGATGCTATACATTGAGCATTCCATTGTATCTAATAATATCTGTAACATTTCATATTTAGAGATATTATTAATATTATTAGTAGCCTTATCGGCGCCAAATGGATTGAGGTATAATTATAGCCTTATATTTTTTAGCTATACAGTACTACGGACTATTATAATTTAATTATTGCGATGAGGACAAAAGTAGAGTGAAGCGGGGGCGGTAGTGGGGGAAAAGGCAGAGGGAGCCATAGGTGGTACATTTTTTTTTTAATTGAACCTTTCTTTCTAATTTTTCAATTATTATTTCTTTAAAAAAATTATATTATATTAACAAAAAGTTCTAATGAATTAACCAAAAGGGCTCTCCCACTCCCTTCGAGATAAGGCTTCCGGACTGACCCTCGGTTAAAAGAGGTTAATCCCTTCTTAGCCCTTTTATCTCGGACCTCCCGATTTACTTCCACCCACCAGACAATTTTTTCCCTTTATCTTTATGTAGCAGAAAATACCGCTCTTACTGTAAATTCCAGCTTTAAGAGGGCGGGCCGGATCTCCTTCGGATAAAGAAATAAGGAGGAAATATCAGCGTAAAATATATGCCATAAAGCAGCCTGTATTGACGGAAGGTCTTCAGCGTCGAATAATACTCGAGTTTATTTTAAGAGTTCAAAAGAAAATTTATTTTAGTATCAAAAGATATTTTTACGTTACTAAGAGCTCATTTTTTTAAAATAATTTTATTTCATAATCAAACGTCTACTCTTCAAACCATAAGATAATTTTATTTCATAGGATGTTGGTAGCTCTCTGTTACAGCAGCTTCTTTTTTCTTTTTTTTTATAATTTATTCATTGAAATTTACAACTGTATTATAACGATACAACAAATAAATGGCAGGAACGATACATATTGGCATGATTAAAGACGTAGAGAAACTACCCAGTGATAGCACTCAAATAACATGTTCAACTTGGAAGGTCACGAGGCCATCTTCTTTTCCGACGCCTCGGAAGATTTTCTGGAATTAAAGAGGTTGCTTGCAAATGAAAGTGATGGTGCTGAGAAAGGCAAAATCAGCAAATTTGCCGGCAACAACTCTACGTAATGAGATCACATACCTTCGAGGTAGTGAACAGCTTCCAATACCTTAGCTCTGTCATCAACGACAAACTTGATGAATCAGAAGAGATCAGAAGAAGAGTAATGGCTGGGAATCGGGCATACTTTGCCATTGCCAGTTTGCTGGAAAAAAAATGTCGACCTCAAAACTAAGATTTATACAAATCGCTGATTCGGCCAATAGTGACATATGCTTGCGAGACATGGACCCTAAAGAAGAAGGATGCACACCTGGTGGATAGATTCGAAAGGCGTATCCTCAGACGCATCGTAGGGCCCGTCCAGGAAAACGGTGTATGGTGAAGAAGAAAAACAGAGAGTTATATGAACGCTATAATGACATGGCGATCTCCTCTTTTGCCAGATTACAGAGGATGATGTGGCTGGGTCACCTGCTGAGAATGGGAGAAGAAAGAACTGTTAGAAGAGTGTATGAAAACTGCCCTGATGGAGTGAGGCGTAGAGGGAGACCAAGGGGCAGGTGAAAGGATAGCGTACTGAGAGATATCAAGAAACTGAGAATAAGTTCCTCACATGCACAGGACCGAAGCAGATGGAGCTTGGGGATTGAGCAGGCCAAGGATCGCTTTAAGCATCTGTCGTGCCACTAAAAGAAAGAAGAAGAAAGAGGTTTCTAGGTTTGAAACTAGTGGGTTTGAGTGGAAATAAAGTTTGTCGTGAAAAAATTGATATCGGATTCCAAATCAGTTACAAATGAGACATTAAAGTCATTATGGATTATTTTGTTCGTAACAAAGTTAGGGGTATTGAGGATTGAGGATTGCGTACGATATGTCATTGCAGATATGTCTAATGATTGTCATGTATATGAGTCTTTTGTAATTAATTGGGAGCTTAGAGCATTTGTCTAGTAAATGTTGAAGTAGCCTGTTTTTTTTTTAATTGGTTTTATTGCGTCACTCCATGTCATACTGACATCACGTGCTAGAGACGGTACTGTTTCTAAGACAACAGTTGTGCTGGGAAGTTGTTGCTTAAATTTGGCAGTAGAATTATGTATTTGAATTAATTACAGACAAATCGGTGTAGGCTCCTCGACGCTAAAAACGGCATGTGAGGAAGATGGAGAAGAAACAAATTTAATTTTTTAAAATAATTAATTGTTGTTTTCTTTGTTTCGTTAATTAATTTAATATCGCTTTATACTGTTTTCGGTCGATGATACAGTGAGAATCATAGATATCCCGGTACAATTAGGTTTGGTAACTTTAACGAGTACATGAGTGCATAGGTTCGGGACCCCCGTTTTACGTCCCTTCCGAAGGACTACATTTTTGACATTTTTTTATTGGACTGTTACATATACGGAAGAACGTGGAAATAAGTTAAGTTAAGAGTTCTGTAATTGAAATGTCGCTATATAACTCCATATGTTATATGTGTTTTCATCTAAATAAACTGCAACCTACAAGGGGTCTTGGGTTCAATACTTAGACAGTACTCTTGGTCAGCGGTTGTGCAGGAAGGTTATTTGTCCAAGATCACGCCCAACTGCCAGATTTTCCCCTTATTTAAGGGTACGCTGTTGAGGCTGGTTGAGCCTTGAAGGGTCTCCAGATCCCACAAGGTTTATCTTTGGCAGATTAAATAATTTATTCGCCACAGCTGCGGATGTGGACCAGGAACCTTCACCACAGCAACTCAGCGCTCTACACACTGAGTGACCTATTATTGTCCTCTAAATTTGAGCGTATTTATTGTCTTCTAAACCTAAACCAATTCAGAACTTATTCATGTAACTCAATTTTTTGGCCTTATTTTGTTGAACTATTATACACAAGGAAACACGCAGAAGCAAGTTCAGGGTTCTATAATTGTAAATTGTTATTATTTATCTTTTATTATTATTATTATTATGTATCGACAAAAGGCTTTAGGGTTACCGACATTTTACCGCTAACAAATTATCCACCTAATGCCTAGCGGGGCTTTTCCTATTAAAAAGTTTAAAATTAACGAGAAAACTGAGGCTAACGTTGACAGTTATTAACTTGCAAACTTTCCCTTCATTAAACTTATTTCGGTTCGCGAATTGGGAACGTACTGGTTATACCTCGCGGATCAGTTTGTGGAAATACGGGAGTTGGCCCGCTTTATTAGCATCATTGTTAATTGTTTTGTGTTATGAACAATTTCGTAGGTTATGCCTTGCCTTGATTGTTTTCCTCTTTGTATTAACAAGAAACTTCTCTTGATACTCCCTTCATCTCGGGATTAATTAGGAGTTGAAAATCAAACATCTCACAAGTTTGTGTAGCTTGCCCCATCTCTCTGTTGCAATGACTTTCTATCATCATTTTAATATTTCCATTTATCCCTCGAAATGCATTCGAAGTACAAGTATTAGTTAGTTTTAAAAACAAAATAAAATGTGTATTAAACATGAGTGAGGACGGGGTTGCTCAGTGGCAAAGTGCTGAAGTAGTGTGTCGAACATCACGGGTTCAAATATCACTGTGTCTTATAAATTATTAAATCAGTTAAATGCTGCGGAAGGACCCTGGATCCAGTGTGGCTCACCTACCCTTAATATCTATAAAACCGGGTACCCTTAATTGGGGGGGGGGGACTGGTGTTTGAGCGTGATCTCGGGCATATAGCCTCCCTTTGCTATGCAATCTCAACAATGTGCTGAACCCAAGATTCTTCATGGGTTGCAGTGTTACAGAATTACTTATAAAAATACCAAACGAATTTGATCGAATTTAATCTTTTATTACAGATATCAAATTCCGAAATTAGCTATGTAATTTGGGGCTTATGTCCAGATTACATAATAAATAATAAATATTTTTCCAATGCCGTGTGCCTTCTTTATTTTTTAAATATCTTCGTTTATGATACATGTGTATTATCAGTCAACACCAATCCAGTTATTGTATCCCAAAGCCTCCGATCCCATGTCACTGATCTTGAAGAATGGTGTCAAAACTGGAGAATTAAAATAAATTCTCAAAAATCGCATCAAATCACTTTTACCTTACGTCGTAAACCAATGACTTCCTGCCCTTCAGTATCCTTTAATAATATCCCACTGGTGCCTGTAGAACAGATCCGATACTTAGGGTTGCATCTTGACAAACGATTAACCGGGAATCCTCATACGAGATTGAAAAGACAAGAAACCGCTCGACGTTTCAGGGTACTTCAACACTTACTAGACAAACGCTCTAAGCTCCCAATTAATTACAAAAGACTCTACATGACCATCATACGACCTATTTGGACTTACGGAGTAGAGCTTTGGGGCTCCACTAAGCCATCGAATTCCTCTCGTATCCAATCCCTACAATCCGAAATTCTTCGTAAAATCCTCAACGCTCCTTATTTTGTTAAGAATAAAGTCATCCATAATGACCTTAATGTCCCATTTGTAGCTGATTTGGCTATCGATCCTTTCATAACAAACTTCATTTCCACTCAAATCCTCTAGTTTCAAATCTAGCTTCCTCTTCAATTCCCGATAATCCTCCGAGGCGTCTGAAAAGAAGATGGCCCCGTGACCTTCTAAGTTGAACTTGTGATTTGAGTACTACCAGTGGGTAGTTTCTCTACTTGTCATTTTCACATGTCATTATGTATCACATAGCCTATTTGCTTGATGTATTATTGTAATACAGTTGTATTACAAACTTTGTAATATGTTTGTACAGTACAAAAAAAATATATCTTCATTTTTATGAAGTTTAGAATATTTTAAAAAACCATAATCCCTTGTTTTTTATTTATAATGAAGATGCATAATGCTTGAAAATCGCCATCATTAATCCAATATCTTATCAATTTCCCCCAATTCAGGCTATCGACTTCAAAGGGTGTGGTTAAACTCAGGAGTATTCCTCTCCAGGTCCCACAAAGCAACTATTATGATCTACGATTATAATAAAACCTAGTTATAATTAAAAACTTAATACTTTTATAACCTCCTATTGATCCCAATATGGCGAGGGTCACAGCTCTCTCCCCTCTTGTTCGATAAGTCATGGATTCGATTCTGTCCAGTGTCAGTTGATATTTATTTGGCATTGGTCCCGTGAAACGAATCTTGGCAACCCCACTCAAGTTTGTACGCGGCAGCGTCTACTCTAGTAATGTTAGCTGTCTGAGGTTCGGAAAAAGCACGACAAGACCCACTTGTTGACTGTCTATTTCCCCACCAATACAAGCACGGGTAGTTTACTGCAGTATGCATATAGGGGCAACTGGTGCTTGCGAACCCTCACATGTAATATAATATAAATATTTAATTAACTAACTACTAAATAAATATATTAATATATATTATAATACAGTGTTAAGTCTCTCTCAATAAAATTCAAAAATAAGGCATTATGATACGGTTATTAAAACCGAAGCTAATTATCATAAACTCTGTTCATCGCCAATAAGGGACTAATTGAAAAGTTGGAGATTGAAGAACGGAAGATATTAAGGAAAATGTTAGGCCTTAAATTCTTCTACGACAAAGTAGTCCACACACGACATGAGACCCTTTACAAAGCAACAGAAAGAAATACCGACACAATGTGGAAAAGAAGGGTTAACTTCTCTGGACATGTACTACGAATGAATGCAAGCAGGCTGACAGAAAAATATTTGAATTCCTTAGAAATAAAAAAACTAATCCGCATTGGTTTAAGGAAGCAAAGAGGGACATGAGAGAACTCGAGGTTACGGAGGATACGCTTAGGGATGGAACTGCCAAGAGTATAACCCGAGACTCGAGGATGAGGTCTGAGGCGAGAAGGAAGCGAACGATCAAAATATCCGATGAGGAACGGAATAGGAGATCGGAGAGGATGAAGCGATACTTGGTGGAGAGAAAGGCTCATGTACAGAAAATTCTCTAATGATTGATTCCCAAAGTCAAGCCAATTTAATCCTTCGTTAATGTTTTAACAAGATTTATCTGACTGGAATAAAGGTTTTTTGTTCATTAGTGAATTATATGATTAAGTCAAGCCAATTTGGAAGAAACTACATCAAGTACTCGTTGAATGGGTAGAAACACTTCTCAGGAAAGGTATGTGATTCAATGCGTCCAAGAGTGAAGTGCTGGTTATGGGTAGAGATAAAGAAGACATCCAACTCGTCTGTAAAGGAGAGGTTCTTGAGGCGGTGAAAGAATAAACCTACTTAGGGACCTTAACTAGTACCTCTGGTAGGACAGATGCTGAAATTTTGAACGGAATTTCAAAATTACTACCAGATCATTAACACTATTCTCGGTCACTATGAAGTAAAACAGAAGACCAAGATGGAGATATATAGGTCTGTATATCAGCCTGTCCTCATTTATGGCGAAGAAAGCTGGACTATGTTGGACAGGAATTACAGTTACATAACTGCAGCGAAAAATTAGGTTTCTACGTTGAGCAGTGGGGAAACTTCGAGGGATCTGATCTCATATAGTAGAATAAGAGAGCAGCTGAAATCACTTTAACTCAAAATTACTTTGGAGAACAGACAGCTCCAAGTGGTTTGGGTTGTCTGTCCTATGAACGAGGGATCCATTGTCAAAAACCGCATGGGCGTCCAGAGTTTTATGTCAGGAGTTCATACAGAGGATTGGAAATGAGTGGTTGCGCTGGGTAGAAGTTCCTCGACGCTATAAATTACATGTCAGGAAGACAAAGAAGAAGAAGAAGAAAAAATTTATGAAAAAATTAAAATTGACCTTTATTTTGTAGAATTATTCGTATTTATCTGCTCTTATTATAAATGCTTGTTTTCAGTTTGTTTCGTTTATTCATTTAACGTCATTTTATACTACTACTATTTTATGCTACTGTGATAGGGGTTTTAAACAGTACAGGATCCCCAGTTTACGCCTCTTCGGAAGGGCGGCATAACTAAGGATATTATCTAGCTCTAAAAAATTTGCTAGCCTACTAACTTGGACCTAAAAGCTTATTGTGCTAACCTCTACACAATACGTGATCCCTGCTTGTTTTCAGTTTAGCCTTTTTAAAACCATTTTTGTCTGTAAAACTTGGCAAAGATAAGTATGAATTTTTAATATTTTCAACTCCACATAGGATATTTAAGAGTGTGGGTGGATTCAACAACGCACATACTACTGCATATTTATTAAACGCTCATGAAATTCATTTTTGCGAATATACCGCTGCGAAACAAGGTGCGAACCCGGCCCCTGTGCCTGGAATAATGGAAAGGTTTGAGGGGGTTAGAAGGGGGGGCGGGGTGAAGTAATGTGGTATGTTTTTCAATCCTACAAAGCTACACCAGCGCTCTCTACAATCGCTGATGACAACTCGAATTAAAGTCCGCTTTGATGAAAGTTCTTTGTTTTATTACCCCCTCTCTCTCTCTCTCTCTCTCTCTCTCTCTCTCTCTCTCTCTCTCTCTCTCTCTCTCTCTCTCTCTCTCTCTCTCTCTCTCTCTCTCTCTCTCTCTAGATTGTTACGAGCAACTTAATGCTGATTTGGGCTCTGTTTAGTCATTGTATTGGTAACTTTAATCACCCGTCATTAAAAAATATGTTTTTTTAAAAATAAAACTCTCACTACTGGATTTATAATTTAAAAATGAAGATATATAACGGTGATAACAATAAATAATTAATTGGTAAAAACAAAAATTATCCAGTTCATTTATACAAAATAAATGGATAATAAAAAAAAAATTGTTTTTCGAAAGTTGGACATCTATAGCCTTATTGCATTTTATCCCTATAGGTAGAAAAAAACCACTCGTAAGTACTTTTTAAAACAATACAAAACTTTTTTGTATTGATCTTATTTGAAGTACCTGTTTAATGGCTTATGAGTTTATATAATGGTTTTAATACTCTCCTCTACTGTAGGCGAATGGATTTAAGAAATACAAAAATGCTTGAGTATACAGTATATGATAATCTATACTAATATTATAAATTCGAAAGTAACTCTGTCTGTCTGTTACGCTTTCACGCCTAAACTATTGAACCGATTTAAATGAAATTTGGTACAGAGATAGTCTAGAGCTTAAGAAAGGACATAGGCTATTTTTTAATGCGAAAAAAGGGTTGTAAAGGGATGATTTAATATAATGGATTTAATTTGAAATAAATAATAAACATATGTTTTATTAAACTAATTTTAATTGTTTAATAAAAACTCATATCAATCCTATACATCAATCCAAAAATCTCTAACACTGGATATATTGTAAATTCGAAGGTTTGTAAGGATGGATGTATGTTTGTTACTCTTTCACGCAAAAACTACTGAACGGATTTGGATGAAACTTTCCAGTAATATAGGTTATACAATAACACATAGGCTACAATTTATAATGATTTTCTGTACGTAACGATGGATAATCTCAAGCTGGGGAAGGACATAGGCTACTTTTTATCAACACGGCGAAGTTTATACAAAACTGTAACCTGATTGACTAACACACCCAGCGGTCAACGCACACCAGAAACAACTGAACCTAGCACCTTGAAATTTGCAGATAGCTTAAATGAGCACTAAGAAAGGAATTTGAATGATTCCATCCCCAAGGGTTCCCCCCTTAATGTAATAGGGGTTCTAAGATTGTATGGAATCCGTCAGTTTTGAAGTTAAGCATCTGAAATTTTGGATGTACGAGTAACTTATAGTTAGTTACATTATATTAAATAAAAATTAAATTATTCATTTAAAATGATCGGTCACGAATCTCAGACCAAATTCCATGCGAGCGAAGCCGCGGGCAAAAGCTAGTATTAGATATAATCTATACATTCATAACGTGGTAGAGACTGCACTGTTTCTGTTCTAGTAACAACGTATGAGATAACGTTCTCCCGCCAGGTTTTTTTCCTAATTTAAGATACCTATTTTATAGAAGCAAATAGAGCACCAGGAAGGTCTGCAGATCTCAATGAGTCTATCCGTAGCTGTTAACAGATTAAAAAATATATATCCCATATTCGGATTTAAACCGAAACATTCAAGATAGCAACTCCCCCTCTCCACATATATATAGTTAGTTATACATATGTCATAGCTTAATAAGTGATATTGATAAATTTTTTGTCTACAATGTACTAATGTTACCACATTATAAGTTTTTATTCAGAATCTATTCATATTAATAGCCGGATAGGTTAGGTTTAGCTTTTACAGATTGAACCGTAAATGAATTACGTCTACAAATTAGTTATTCCTTTAACATGTGTCATACTTTTTGTATTAATCTGTAGGAAAAAAAAGGTACTTGTATGTTATGGTATCACCACTTTAGAATTTAATATAACTGATTTAATTTGAAATAAATAATATACACATATAAACATATGTATATAACCATTATTAGACCAATTTTAATTGTTTACATCAATCCAAAAATCTTTAACATCTAATAAGTTTTGGACGAATGGGTCTTTACCCTTGAGTTGTGTACGCCACATAAACTCAGCAAGATAGTTAGTCAATGAAGTGCCGTTTGTTCCTCGTCTTCGTTTGTTATCCCACTAGGCAGATCCCGATAATTCTTCAATCTGCCAATGTTCTTGGGTCAACTGTAACTGTGGTTAACAGTTTTATGTACATAACCCAGTTTGTTCAGATCCATGTATCCCTTCCAGCTGTTGGACACTACAGTACTTCCAGGATGGATCTTTCTTTCTATTACTGCTAATAGCGTGGCTTCCGATCTATCCTGCACCAAATCTAGGAAATATAAATTTGTTTCCATGCACATCCCACTGAACACCCATTTTCGTCTTGAACCTCTTGAAATATGCTTTTTAAAGTGTACATTTTCACACAAATAAAACTCACTTTGTAAATAACATTTAATTACAAATTTGCATATGTTTACTTCACGATCTGCCATGGTCCATTTCCAAAAAACACACATTTGTTTCTCTGCAAATTCCCCCCAAAACACATTGCTGTGGAAGGACGCGTCCAACGTTGTATTTCTCTTTGTAAATAGACTCTCATATATTTCTACGTATCTGTTATCTCTCCCGATACACGATGGATTTTTCATTATTTTCCATACACATACTTCCCTCAAATAATTGTTCCAATCAACTATTGACACCTGACACCTATTTAAATGTTTTGTACAAAATTTTATGGAAGTTAATTCTTCGCACCAACAATACATAAAATGTATGGCAGTTTCTAATTTTATTTTAGAGTCATTAAACCATGTATCTCTTCTAATGCCAACATATAACCTACAGGTTCTTTACGAACACCTCCAGAATATTCTATTTCCTTTAAAATATATAGTCATATTATGTCCTATAGGGCATACCTTCACTTTTGGTAATAGTCCATTATTTTCCAGGAATGTCATTGCCGTCTTTTCGTCTTGAACTTCCCGAAATAAGGTTTTCAAAGTGTACATTTTAACTGAATGTATGATCTCTATTTGTGTATGAAATTAATATTTTTATGTAACATATGTTTTTTTATTTGTAAATACAATTTTATAGTGGTGTGCTTAAAACACAAAAGTACCAAAAATCCTTAGTTACGCCGTCCTTCGGAAGGGACGTTAAACGGGGATCCCGAACCTGTACGATGTCAGGTACTCGTTAAAAATCCCTATCCTAATTAAACCTGGATAGACAAAATTTAGAGCTCCCAATGTAGCATCGTCCGATTAGCCATAGCAGCATAAAGTTACGTTAATTGAACAAACAAACCATTTAATTACCAATTTACATATGTTTACCTCACGTGTGTTTTATCATCATGAAATTCAAAAAATTCTATTAAATTATAAAGTGGTGATACCATAACATACAAGTACCAAAAAATATATTAATTTTAGTAGTATATTCAGATATTAAAAAAATTATTTACTTGATTTATTATTTATTTCTCTACTACGGCTCTTCGGGCTATCCTGCCCTACAGATATTGAATATATTGAATTGATATTTAACTTTAAATTATTATTGTGAAATACTATTACTCCTTCAGTTAAAAATATTTTCGTTACTAAAGGTCACAATATAAATATTGTGTAATAGCTTAATAAAGCGTGTTTCCAAACTTTTTTGCCTACACCGAGTTGATGTTACAACATTAGGGCAGTTTGACAAAATGAGGCGTTGAGAATTCAGATAGATAGCCTCATCAAAGGGCTTTTTTGTTCTACAGGCCCTTTATCCCCTCCCTAAATAACCCTTCCTTTATTCGAGTAATATTTGTGAATAAATTAATAAAATTTTGAGTTGCCAATTAAACTCAGAGCAATTGTTGTGAAATCCCAATAAGATTGTCTTGGCATTTTTAAGTTTATGACATTTTTTTTATAAGAGAATGCATTATATTATTCAACTGATTAATTATTCCTCGAACACTTGTTATAATTTTTGTTGTATTCTTTTGAAGGGGAAAAAAAGATGAAATGTTAATAATTTAATCAATAAAAATAAGCAAAAACTCAAAAAGAGCCTAAATTATTAATTAAATGCGATCGAAAACATCCAAAAAGCAAACCCCTAACTTTCTAAAATACTGAAAAAATAACCTGTCATCTTTTCGCAAATTTAGACATTATCGCGACATAAGTGTTATTGTTATTTATTTTATCTTTAATAATATTCTCGGAATTAGAAATAATTTTATTACTGACTGTATGTAGTAAAATTAAGTAATAACTAAACCGTTATCGTCCGAACTTTACTCGGGCGTTATCGACCGAACTTGACAGATCAAATCAAACATGTGTAAAAAGAATGGAGTCCTTACACCACTATAACCGCCATCGTCCGATGACGTCCGTTCACGGCCGACCAACCGACTAGTCCGAACTTGTTGGAATTTTTCGCCAGTCTGCAAATTTAGTGTATTTATTGTTTAATTTCATAATTCTGTCGTGTTTATGTGTTGTTATCTACCTAACCGACTATGGATAGGTGGGCTTGAAATGTTGTTCCTAAAAAGTAATAAGAAGCGTTTTGCTGACTGAGAAGCGTTTGATGGGTAGACCGAGGCGTAGGTGGGAGGATTGCGTTAAGAGTGTTCTGGCGGATTTGGGTTTAGGTAGTGATCCGTGGACGGATGATAGTAAGCAGAGATTAATGGTATCGGCATTGAGCCTTATTAATATACATTTTTATTATTGATATTACTGTCTGTATTAAATGTAAATATATACAAGACAAATGAAAGAAATTGAATTATTTTGATGATTTCATTGCAGATAAAAATCATTACAAAAGTTGACTTGCATTTATCAGTCCTAAATGGTAGCAGAAAAGGTCTTCTTAATGTCAGAACCAAAATGTCAAGAATTATTTCTGCACTGCCTTGAACGGAATCACAATAATTTACTTACAAACAAAGAAAAGGAAATTAAAAGACAATGGAAAGTTTTGATGGAAGAAAATATAAAATACGACTCATGGAAATATATTATAACAAAGAATAGGAATTTCAATCATGCGACATCGATTACAATTTTTATAGTTAAGCGTCTGTAGTATGTATAGTAATTCACTGAGTTTTCGTACCGAAGTTCCAGGTACAAATACGGCTATGCCGTGTAAATTACTTATTCTGTTAACAGCTACGGATGGACACTGTGGTATCTGCAGACACTCCTGGGACTCACACAGTCTCTACAAAGCGGGGACCCTTAATTTGGGGATAAATCCCGGATGTTGAGCATGATTACGGACACATCACTTGCATCCTCGTTTTCTTAAAAACAGTACAGCCTCAACACCATATAGAACCCCAGACCGTTCCTGGGTTAATACTAGTGTATTAGCAGGTCTCCACGAAACCTCCTTCCTTATCATTTCATCTTATCTTAATTCATGTAACCTCTTTATACACTCGTCTCATTTGAGTTATTTCTGAATGGGTTATTAATTTGTTTTCCGTATTGTATTATAGTGTTGTTTGTTCATTTAACGCCACTTTATACTGATATGGCTAATCGGATGATCCTACAGTGGGAGCTCTAAATTTTACCTTTCCAAGCTTGATTAGGATAGTGATTTTTAACCTACCTGACATCGTACAGGGTCGGTAGTCCCATTTAACGTGCATTCCGAAGGACGGCGTAACTAAGGATTTTTGGTATTTGTATGTTTTAGGCACACCACCATAAAATTGTATTTACAAATAAAAAACGTATGTTTATTGTCTATTTAAATTTCTTTAATCGTTTAGTTAATTTATTTATTCATTTAGTTTTTTTTTTTTTTTGTTATTTATTTATTTTTGTTGAGATGATTTATGTTATTAATTTTCTTATCGACTGTTTAAAATATGAGTAACATTGTAGCTGTTATCATTGTTGAGGTTATAAAAAATGTAGGATAACAGACCCTGGAGATCGGATAATACACAAGTAGGTTTTTTTTGTTAGTTTTCGGGTATCAATAGCTTTTTTTTATTTATTTAATTGTTTTAATTCCAAACGATTATTTTATTGCATTAAAATTCAGATTTTCAATTTTTTTGTTTTATACAATTCTGAAAATAATGAAATTTATTAAAAGGAAAGAAATAATTCAGAGAGTAATTTTGAAAACATAAGTTTTAATATTAACACCGCAGGTTTAAAAAACAAAACAAGATCAGTCTTAAGACAGTTTTCGTGTGAGATCACATCACCTTGGACTTACCGGTATGAGACATACAGTTATTTCAAACTCATTAACACATCGAAGCATCAACTCATTATTATCAAGAGCTCAACGCAACACTTTTCAAGAACTCAGTTTCTTATTGATTCACAGACCATTAAATTTTTTGTTTTAAGACTCATCTCTTTTAGTAAATAAGTTAATTTCATTTTTTATGTAAATAATTAATTGTAGTTACTAGCTTAATGCATTTTATTCTTCATAATTTTTGCTTTAATTTTTAAATAATTGTTTTGTATCTTTTTATGTTTAGTTGCGCACTTCAATATTTTTGTAATTTTTTTTTTTTTACATTATACATCTATCATTTATTCATTTTTTGTATTTTAATTTATTTGTATTTACTGGATGAATTCTTTTCTAGCTTTAATTTTGTGTTTATTTTTAATTTGGTGGTGATTGTTTAAATATTTTTATTTTTTATTTTGAAGATAAAAATATATTTATGTGTTTGGGGAAATTTCCATCCAATCAAAACTATCTGGTTTCTTTATTGAATTCACAACCGGCAATTTCGCTCGGATGGAAGGTTAACGGTTATCGAATTATTATTAGGAGCCCCTTCCTCTACATTAGTCTAGTCAAAAAAAATCTTTTCAAGTTTTTTTTTCATTTGTTTTTTCGATGTTCAATGAAGAGATCATATAACGTACTTTACATCACATGCTTGTGAAGACGAATAATGTTTTAGATTACAATAGTACGTCACTGACAGACAAAAAGAAAAGTATCTGTTACCGGTCAAACACCGGACGGGACTCGTATCTCGTGGTGCGTTCCTTCCTATACATTTTTTAAATTATAAATCTTCCTTTATTTTCCATCCTATAAGTTTTTAAATATAAATCCACCTTTTTTCTGTGTTTGTTATATATTCTATGTGATAAAAAAGCTTGGGTTTATTTATAAATTCGTTTAAAAAAATGTTAATGAACCTATATCTGCACCTACCGGATTCATATACACATATCGGTTTACCCATTGATTGAAATTTTTTACAAAAACAGAAGATTGCTTTAAAAAAGAACTTCATATTCCTCTTTAACTTTGCATTGAAAACCTCTTTTTTTAAAAGAAAAGTTCTTAAAGCTAAAGCTGTTTTTAAAGTTGTTTTTTTTTAAGCCGAACAGAAACAAAAGTTTTTTGAGCTTAGATTCTGTACTTACTTAATCTTGTTGAGATATGCCCCAAATAAATCTTTGAAGTACATGACTACTGCATTATACTTTAATGTTATTAATCAAGTAAAATTCTTTAAGCCTCAGGAAAAATTAGGCACCAGTACACATGGCATTTCTTTTTTTTTTTACTTAGAAATGCTTTTATTTTTCTTTACTTAATATTGTTTGTTTTTTATTTAGTAATATTTTTCGAATTATTATGTTTTTCTATTAATTTATTCATTGAGATTTACAACTGTATTAACAATTAAATGACAGGAATGATACATAGTGGCATGGATAAAGACTAAACTGCCCAGTGCTTGTACTGAAATATAAAATTGAACTGAGAAGGTCCCGAGGCCATCTTCTTTTCAGACGCCTCGGAGGATTATCAGGAATTGAAGAGGTTTCCAGATTTGAAAGTAGTGGGTTTGGAAAGAAATAAAGTTTGTCATGGAAAGATTGATATCGAATTCGGGCCAAATCAGCAACAAATGAGACATTGAGGTCATTATGAATGACTTTTTTTTTTTTATTTAGTTATTATATATTATGCTACAGTTCACAAAGTTACATGCTGTACCATATAGACCAGTCCCAAATTAAAAGCAATTGTACAAATTTAAAAGTACATGTGCTGAATCGTAATATACAATGAAAGAAAAAAATGTATAAAAAAACTTTCAACCGTATTAATGACTTTATTCGTAACAAAGTAAGGAGCTTTTATGATTTTGGATTTTAGGGTAGACTGAGTACAGTTGTGACAATTTTGGTTTGTTCCCCAATAATTCTGTTAATTTATCAGTTAGCAGGGAAAAAAGTAACACGGATTGTAATTTGTTTATTTGTATACGTAAAAATAGTAATATATTGTCCTTAAATACGCTGTATTAGTCATAGGATGAAAAAAAAAAAAGTGTCAGAACCGACGACACCCCAAGGATGGTTGTGACAATGGTCGGGGTCGGTAGTGACAGCCATAAACATACAGCAAAATGGTTTATAGTTACTTTTATTGTTAGAAATATGTGCCATAACAAAACATAAACTTTTTCTAAACAAAGTTAACATTCATATAGCAAGTGAACTAAAATCTGACTTCACTTTTGTTCTTATAATTAATAAAGCACTGTAACAACTAATATTATATCAGTCTGCTTGGGATCAGTCAGAACGTTCACTAAACTTCTATAAATACCCTCGGAAATATAAAAAAAGAATCGCATTTCCCAAAGCATTTACTGCACAAGCAACTGTAATTAATGTGTCACGTTCAGCTGAAGTCTGACACTTGCTCCCACTTGCCGAATGCCACGTCTTACCATTACTTTGTCAGGTTTTTGCACTGTAGTAACCCCTGTCTCATCAACATTGTATATATCCTGTGGCTCATATGCGTGTCTGTCATAAACAGTTTCCATATTATCATAAAAAGCTTTCAAATTTGTTGTGTTAAAACTTGTAGCTCTTGAAAGGCTTGAAGCCTGTGCTACGCCTGCGGACAGGGACGGGTTTCTATTCATGAATGAACGGAACCATTCCTCACCAGCCATCTGATTCTCATCCCAAGTAGCAGGTCGCTTTATCTTGTACCTAGTGGTCAGGTCAAATGCCAGCTTCCGTACTTCTTTTGCAGAAATATATATCCGCGCAACTTGTGATGTATATACTTTGATAGCTGCTGTTCTTGCTCCATAGAAAAAACTTCAGTATGAGCAACATAGCACATGCTGATTTTGCTGGCATCGTGATTTGCACCGGCTTCATCTCATTTACGAAGGTATCGTGACAACGACATGCGATTAACTTAATACATGGAGCTCTCCGTAAAGAAGCCCCACGTTTAACTTCTTCATAAGCATTTTTATAATTATTTCTATCAGCTTGCGCTCGTTCGGTCTTCCGCAAGCGTTTTCTGGGCATCTAAAAAAAAACAAAATGAATAAATATGACATATATGTCACAACCGTACCCACAAAATTCGTCACAACCGAACCCAACGCACAATTTCGAAAACAAAAAATCGCCATGAAGCAACCAAACAATCTACATAAAATGTAATCACTCGTAGTTAACTACTAATGTTTAACTTATAACAAGAAAAAATAAGAGGTAATCTATCTGTATAAAAAAAAAACCAGTAATCATTAAAAGAAATCAAATAAACTTACTTTTGACTGTTGAAAAGCAATGTAGGCCCCTGAGGTTAATGTCGCGCGATGCCTTACGCAATCCTAGGAAACGTGTTGAGACTTGCACGCCGCGCAGTTCTCCTCTTATACTGTTCGCCATATTCCGTATAGTTTCGCGGTTATAACGACTGTCACTACCGTACCCAGTGTAACCCTTAGGGTACAATCCTTGAACAAGGGTTCAATCCTTAGATTGAATACGAAAGGAATTATATGTCTTAGTGGAGCTCCCATGCTCTACTCCGTAAGTTCAAATGGCTCTAATGATTGTCATGTATTTGAGTCTTTTGTTATTAATTAGGAGGTTAGAGCGTTTAGTGTAGTAGTATGTTTTTATTTATCTATTTAGCTCTACAACCCGTGGGTGGGTCTTGGCCTCCTCTAGGAGCTTCCGCCGTCCAGCTCGGTCTTTGAGGTTTCAGAATAAATATAGTTTAAGGGGAGGGGGTTGTTATCACATACTCTGACCCCGAGTCAGGTGGAGTGGCTGCCTCCTCGGAACATCCTGACATGCTCCCCCATCCTGGACGGCTACCTATGGGAGGTGACCCTAGGGTGAGTACTGCTATTGACCTTGCTGTTTTGAGTGTAGATGGGTGAATGTCAGAGTACTGTTCCCCCAGGAGGACCAGTGGCTGACTGTGGTACTAAGACCGGGCGATTGGGCCGCCAAATCCCAGTAAAGTAGTATGTTTAGCATTTTAAAAACAATTTTTATTATTTTTGAAAGGTCATTTCTGGCCTAAATATGGGCAATATACTTCGCCGCATTTCAGTGAATTCTTGGGACATTACTGCTACAATCTTTATATATTTTTTTTAATTACTTTATATTGTCCTACAGAAAAGGGGGATGCATAATTATTTAGCTATACCTAATGATATCATTACATTCGTGTTTAGCCGCTATGTACTGCAAAATGACAATCGATATAATTTTCCGTGTCCATTTACAAATCTTGTTCTTCTGCCAGCTTTGATGTCCTCTCCGGTATATCTTGAGCCCCTCCTAAATGCCTTTTTCCATTTTTCTTTTAAGTTCCACTCCTAACTTAAAACCCTTTGAAGTTTTTCACTATTCATCGAAATTCATCCAAGTTCATGATTTTGTCGTCCGGAATGCCGTTTTATTTAAGATCCTTTTAACATTCCTGGAACCATCCTTGGAATTTTTCTATCCTAACATTTCGGTTCTAATTTTTATAAAATTCTATATATTCTTTATCAGGCGATCATCGGAACTTCTGAAGATGTGACCATAGAATAATAATCTGATTTTTAATTGGTGGTTAGAATATTTGTTTTTATTTTTACCTTGGATTTATATAATTATATAATGAAAGCATAACGACAAACTTACTGTATAAGTTCTCTCTGAAAATAACATACATAAATATAAATACATATGTTAGGCACTTTTATTTTTATTTTATTTTTCTCTCAGCTTAATTCTTGTTATGCTTGATTTTTATTCTATTTTTCTTCTTTACTAGAACGTATTTTATATTCATTTTCATGTGCTTTAGTAAATATTGTATCATTCTTATACCTTAGCCCTTTGGCTTGATGTATATTACTTTAATTTTGTACACAACTTTCAAACAAATTCCTAAGGGACATGGTCCCAGAATAAAACTATTTTTCTGTTCTATTCTAACATACATACATATATCGTATACACATAACATATGTAATTTTCGATAAAACTTCTCATATTACATATGTATGAGCTCTCGCGAGACAGTAGGACCTCTCGATAAGAGCCCCGAAATGTATATGGGAAAATAAATTCTGATTCAAAACACCAGATCACATATCATCGTTATGAAACCGTTTATTAAATAAAAAGAAAAAATCATTTTATACACAATGCATTAAATAAAATAATAAAAATAAACTTTGATATTAAAGACTAATTCAATTAAATTAAAAATTTAAACGTTTTGCAATGGAAATAAATTACTTTTACTGAAAATTACAATTACAATTAACAAAAATGAAACAAAGAGAACAATTGTAAAATAAATGAATGTTTATCAAAGACACTAATAAATGTTTGTCTGTTTGGCCAATTGGAAACATTTTAAACAAAACAATAAAAACGCCCTTGTCTGATTGTCGTCACCTTGGCGATCGACGAGGTGTAGACGTCCATGGATTTTCATCGACGGGGCGATTGAGAATGTCGAGACGATCATTGGAATTTTCCTCGCATAGGGGCTAGCGAAAATGTCCAGGAATTTTCCTCGGCGGGGCGAGCGAAAATGTCTATACATAATGACCAGGTCGATTCGCTGTGGTCGAATAGACGGCGATACCAAAACTATACTGAACTAATTCCAACTGCAGGTGGGAAGCGAATTACAATCTTAGTCCACAAAAACAACTTCTCTTCTTTATAATGAGCACTCTCTCGGGCCAATACTGTCTGGTTTGATATCGACGAGGTAAACAATAGCCAATTGAATCCACTATCGACATGTGTCTTTTTTTTTTTTAAACTTATAGATAAAATAAAATAATTCTAATTATTAAAACAATAATAAACAATAAACGAATAATAACAGTATGAACATAAACGCCCATATTATTATATTTCCAAAAAAAATTAGTGAAAATTAAAATAAAAGGAAAATAAATGTTCTTTTACAAAATATTTATTGTTTTGTTTATGATTACAATAATAATCTTTTATGAATCCCATGAACTATCCGGCCTTAACAACATAGTTATACCGTAGTTTTCAAATATCCGAAAAGGAAACGCAAATAGAATAGTATTTAATCTTTAAAACTTGGCACAAGTCCGAAGCAGAAAGTTTGAGAAAAACTCGACCAAGCCCATTATTCTTCAAACTCGATAAATGGTTCATCAAACTGTAATTGAATAAGTTTACTTCACGTTTTTCATTTCTTTTAAAGTCAATAAGAACTCGGACAATGTCAGAAATCTCTACCGTTAGAAGTGGTTTCAACTGTGATGCAAAATAATGCGTTGTACTTACGTAGTTAATTTTAAATAATCTTTTTATTGATGTTCTCTGAACATTATTTTATAGAACTTTGGGAATACAAGTTTCCGTGGTATCTGTTTGGCAGGTTACGAGTTACGAGTTGAGTTACGATTTTTAACTGTTTATACGTTTCATTTTTAATATTCTCCAAAAAATACAAGTTATCGTGAGCTTTAGTATGGAAAATAGAATGTAATTATGGGTAATGAGTAGATTTCAATAATCATTTCATCGAGAAATAATAGTTTTAACTAACATTTCGATGTATAGATGATATGTATTTGTTGATACGTTCATTTCTTGATGAAATGATCACCGAAGTATAAACATTTCCCATGATTACATTCTCTTTTCCATTCCAAAACTGAGGATAACTTGTAGTTTTGGAAAATAATTGAAAATTGTTTCTATTAAGTTATTTTTTTTAAATATTTGTATTAACTCCCATCTATAATACATCTTGGTGATATCACATTTAAGGATATTTGCCTGTGAACGTCTTTTTATTAACTCATTAATCTGTACGATTGGAATACTTGGTGTGAAATAATTATAATTAATACGATATAAATTACATATTCAAGCATAAACTTTTAAATAACAATATTAGTAATAAAACTTTTTACAATATTAAATATTACAAAAAATAAGGCATGGTTAATTGTTAATTAAATAACATTGAATAATGCAATGTTTATTATTAGCTTTTATTATTTATTATAATAGCCAACCGACAATCTACTTTTATGTTGTTAGCATATTTAAATAAAAAGTAACGATTTTGAAGGAGTGACTATAAAACTTTATTTTATAAGTATCTTTTTTTATGTTTGTATTTTACAAGATAAATACATATTACAAAGTTGATCTTACAGGACGGGTCATTTAACGGCAATGGTATTTAGTAAAACCAATAAGAAATGTTTATTAGATGGAATAAACATTTAGAAGTCGAATTTTTATCTATATATATAGAATTCAAGTTTAACTGAAGTAATAACCTTAATTACTTCAGCGTTAGGAAACGCTCGTATAATTCGGTCTCGCGTCTTTTGTCCCGAAATCTAAAAATCAGAATTTAGATATGTAACTATTATTCTTACAACTTCTCTTTTCATTTGTGATACCGGCCGTTAACACTGAGCGGTGAAGAACGTCTAAATATTTTCGAAAATAAGATTTAGTGTAGAATATTAGGTCCGAAAAAGGATGAGACAACTGGAGAATATAGGAGATTACATAAGGTGGAATTGCGAAGCATGTAATTGAAGTGATAGCGTCTCAAAGATAAAGGTGGGCTTATAAAGTTGCTAGGCTTAGTAGCGAACGAATGCCTATTGGTAAACGTCTGAGGAGTAGACCGAGGCGTTAATGGGAGGATTGCGTTTAGAGTAAACGATTCAGGTTTGGGTAGTCCGTAGACGGAAATTTGTAAGTAGGGTTTTGTCGTATCGGCAACGAGCCTTCGGGTTTACTAAGCCTTATTGTTATTATTACAATTATTGTATATATTTGTTTATAAAACCGCCAGAGACTTGTATTTCAATATATACCATAGTCAAAAATTTTTGTTGGCTTAGATATTATAAGTTTACTAGTTCCGACCTCCACCCCGACCATTTTCCTTCTCATATACACTCATATATATTTAATGTTTTTATGCCCTTGGATAAAGAAATAAAGACTGAATTGTGTTTCTCTAAAAAAAACAAAAGAAAGAGCATTTAAAGCCTTTACTTCGTGTTCCTTTATATCTTTCTGGAGATTAGTTGTAGTTTACTCTACACACAATATTATTTAAACAATTTATAACCGTCCATTAAAACTGTAGCCTCTCAAATCTTTTAGTTTATAACTGTTATATCAAGTAGGCTGTGTCGCTATCACGGCAAATATAAAATTAAGAAAAGCGTTCATATTATTAGCGACGCATTTTTCTTTACATATATAGATATGGTTAGCTAATATTATTCACAATATCATAATACAGTAATGAGTTTAGTTCAGTAAAAATTGAGTTGAATAAAAGTTGAGAAAGGGGAGTGGCAAGACAACAAATACTAGGTGGAACGCCACTAAGGCCTTCCAAGACAGTTGTAGAGCATTTTGCATACAGAGAGGACGAAGAGATTACGTATCTCGAAACAACACTTTAGGGAGATATCGCGGGCATTGGAGACGCCACTCGACTTTGAAATTCTTATTTAAAAAAATAATAATGAAAAAAAGAAGGAAAGGTCCTCAAGGGAGTAAGATAGGTTAAGTTGCCCTGAGGGCATGATAAGCAGTCCCCTCTTTCCAGCCCTAAATATTTCAATTTTATCTCTGCAACACAATTATGAATAAATGTAGAAGATAGCGTTTAAATATTTTTAAGAATGATTAATTATCTAGAGGAATTTATGAAACAACTGAAGTAGACTGTAATAATTTTTTTTTAATGGTCCCAGCTCCGCTGATTGTCGCTTCGAGTTAAGGTCATAAGTTTTAGATTTTCATCCGTTTCATATTTAATATTCTCGAAAATAAAAAGAATCTTGGGTTTTATTATGAAAAAAAAGAGTGAAGTTACGAGAAACGTGTATATTTCGGCAATCATTTCATCAAGGATTAAACGATTAAAACAAACATTTCGAAGTATAGATGATGTTATAACCAAAACAGGATGTGTATGAACAGGGCGGAACCTAATCATGAGTTTTAGTATGAGAAAAGAGTGTAATAATGGTAAAAGTGTATACTTTGAAAATTTCGGTAGTCATTCCATCAAGAAATAAAAGTTTCAACTAATATTTCCAAGTATAGATGATATATGTTTGTTGATACGTTCATTTCTAGATGGAATGATTACCGAAGTCCACAAATTTTACCATAATTACGTTAGTTTTATTTGGAAAAAAAATCATTAGTTTTAGTATGAAAAAAAGAATGTTATATAAATGTCAATATTACAGTAATGATTTTATCGAGAAATAACCGTTTCAACAAATAATTCAAAGATGGTGATATAACCTACCGCGTGTGTAAGTCGGTTCTTTAATTTGTATACATTCAGCAATAGTTACTTTAATGTCAATAATAGTTACTATATACAGTCAGTTAGTCGATTATTATTTTTTTTCGAGTGTGTACAAAAGGAAACGAATGAAAATATGTGACTTGTCTCGAATCTGCGGAACTGATTAGGGATGGGTAAGCTTGTATCGATCTGATACTTTATAGCTGATACTAAAAAGTGGTTGATACAAGTATCAGATACAGTCGAAATGTACCTGATACTTTTGTATCAATTGATACAAGTATCGGATACGGTCAGATTGGTACAACCTTACACATCCATTGTTAGAAGGATCAGCTATTCAGTATTCATGAATATATTCACTACATCATCCCACCTTATGCTATTTATTACTATAACATACGAATTAAAACTGGTATATTATTTTTTTTATCTACTTTGTGAATCGAATTGTGGGATTTAATTTACCATAGAACATAGTTCTTATATGCAATATATATATATATATATATATATATATATATATATATAAAACAATATATTGTATTGAGTAAGTGTCGGGATATCTTTATTTAACTACAAAAGTATCAAGTAAAAGTATCAGATACAGAAAAGTATCAGTATCACTTGTATTCAGATACAGGAAAATCCAGTATCTACCCATGACTAGTAAAATTATGAATTGATACAAAAGTATCAGTATTACTTGTATCAGTTACAGGAAAATCCAGTATCTACCCATTCCTAGAACTGATACCAATAAGATACTATTACATAATTATCTACTTGAAGGTCCCGGGTTCAAATCCGGTTGTGCCAGATAAATTATTTAATCTGTTAATAACAATGGGTGGACTCTGGGGAGATC
Organism: Troilus luridus; assembly: GCA_964056705.1. Classification (NCBI taxonomy): domain Eukaryota; kingdom Metazoa; phylum Arthropoda; class Insecta; order Hemiptera; family Pentatomidae; genus Troilus; species Troilus luridus. The sequence continues at coordinate 42,382,522 of OZ057417.1, read as the reverse complement.
TACAGACCCTCCTGGGACTAATACAGTCTCCATGAAGGCTGTAACTATTTAAACTGTTAGACTATAATGATTTAATCTGTTAACACCCATGATTGAGTGGCAAGGGAAAAGAGAGTCGGAGAAAAACGTTATGCCCAGCTAAGTCTAACGTTAAGCCGCCACCAAAGCTGTGTACCTACTTACCCTCCTACAGGGAAGCTGAGTTCCATTGTATAAGTACTTTAGCTGAGCTACTGCAGCCGATATGAGCTACATACATCCTGACAATAAATGGAAGAATAAGATGGGCTCATATCTCGATTAGGAGGACTAGAGAGGACCCAACGATTACCTTTCTAAAGGATACCCTTCAAAAGAGGAAACTTGAATGGTTTTGAAACCTCTGCTGTAGTACTGGGTACTGGGACTAACGGAAATACTTAAAGTAATAAAAATATTTGAAATTACTCTGAGCCATACCCGGAACTCAATGGATTGATTACATCTCCAGTATGGGAAAGAAGAGAGGCAAAAACTGCAGCGGGATTCGAACCAGGATTTCCGGCATGGCAACTCAGTGAGCCACTCCGCTCCATAAAGCAGCATAAAAATGACGTTAAATAAACAAGGAAACAAGACCCTTCATGGGTTGTAGTGCTACAGGTTTTATTTTTCTAAGTAGATGCCGAAGTTTTTATCATGAATTAAATAATATATAAAACTAATATTGGCTTAATAGCTGATTAGATATTACCTCGTAAATAATAAAATGATTTCTCATTTTTTTTTAGTGTGTTTTTTATGCTAACAGTTATTGAAGTAATTTTTTCCTAGAATATGTAGATAATGTATGTATGCTGGACTAGCGCCGATGTTTAGAATTCCTGTTCATCGGATATCAGAAATAAACAATAAAACGAAATCGAGTACGAACAGTCGTTTAGAGAAAAAAATACGTTAAATCTTTTTTTTATTATTTCAGGAAAATCCTCGGCTTTAAACGGAGACACATATGCGACGAGAAACGTCGGATTGGCACTGGACCGAAAACGACTAAAACGAGAGGGAAAAAAGCAAAAAGCAGAAAGAGTGTAACCCAACATGGATTCTAAAAGACAGGGCTTACCGGAGGAATCCCAGAAGACCTTGGGGGGGGGAGGGTGTAATCCACCTTTCCTGTCGCCTTGTCACTTCTCGTCCGAATGGAACAGATATTATATAAAAACCCATCCTTTGGAGCAACCAGTATGTCCGTCTCTGGGTATTATATTTCGCTCACAGTTTATGTCTAACTTGAGGTTATCCCCACGGGGAAAAAAATATGTCTCCCCTAAAATATAAAAAAAAATGTGCCACTACATCCCATGGAGGATCTTGGTACTGTACGGTTTCTAAAACGACGGTTGTGCAAGGAGGTGATATGCCTGATATCACACTCGACCGCTAGGTTTCCAGTGGCTGAGTGATCCCCAGAAGGCTCTCCGGAGTTCACAGGATTCGCTTACGGCTACTCAGCAACACTGAACTACCCTACTCCCCTCATAACACATTTAACATAACAAAATAAATAAACTTTTGTTTCTCCTCTAAATTACATTTTTTTTTTTTTTAAACCTGTACCATTACATGCAGTGGAGGGTCTTGAGACCTTACTGTTTCTAATACAACGTTTGTGCAGGGAGTGATTTCTCCGAGATCTCGTTCAACTGCCAGGTCCTTCTCCCTCCCCTCGATGAAGACTACCCACTTTACAGAGGCTGATCCCAGAAAGGGTCTGGATATCCACAGGATCCATCCTGGTAAACATAGTGCCTAATAATTAACTGCCACTACCGGATTTAAATCCGTTACCTTCGTCACAGCAACTCACCGCTCTTCACCCTGCCCCCTTATAAATAATACTGATGAGGCTTAGCGAACTCGAAGGCTCGATGCTGATACCACCGATCTCAGCTTACGAACTTCTGTCCACGGATCACTATCCAAACCCAAATCCGCCAGATCACTTAACGCAATCCTTCTAACGTCTCGGTCTACCCCTCAGATGTTTCCCAGTTGGCACAACGTTTATTCACTTTTTAGGAATTCATTCGCCACTTAGCCTATCAAATTTATAAGCCCGTCTCTTTCCTTGTGACGCTATCACTTGATTAATGTTTACCTGGAATAGGCTTCGCAATTCCGCGTTGTGTGATCTCCTAAATTCCCTACTGGTCTCACCTCTTTTTTTTTTTTTTTTTTTTTTTTTTTTATAAAACGGTTTATAAAATTTATTAATTAACACATTTTGAATATAGATATATTTACAACTAATAGTATAAATAGATGCACAACGAAGGAAACAAACGTGAAAATAGATGAAAACTATTTGTATTAATATTTATAGAAATACGTTTTTATGAAAAATTATTTAAGATAACGTTAATAAATTCTCGAAATGAAATCTCCCTTCAATGGTACAAATATGTAGACCAGTAAAATGGATGTAAACAAATTATTAAGAAATCAGCTATTTAATTTTATTTTTTTAAATAAATCTTGTATCTCTACAACCCATGGAGGGTCTTGGGTTCAGTAGATGGTGGAGTCTGTAATGTTTCTAGGACAACGGTTGTGTAGGAAAACGATTTTACTGTGATTTATAGGGATGAACCTCGAGATGGTCTCTAGACCCTACATGGCCATCCATAACAGTTAACATATTAAATAAATTATCTGTCATGAATTCGGTACAGCAATTCAGCGCTTTATAGACGAGCTCCAGGATATAATGCTTACGTTTTTTTTTTTCATCGACTGCTAGAGGTGTCCCATCAATATTAATATTATGTATACATATATTTATTTGTTCGTTTGAGAATGTTTTAAATTGCAACCTAGAATTGTGGAAACAAATGATAAAACGATCGGTTGAAAGGACGGGATTTAGTTACTGTTGATCACAAGAACTTAATCCTCGCCATTCTTCCAGAGACTGTAAATCTCCCATCTCCACTATTTTAAAATGTAAATAAACGTTTGTCCCTCTGATTGCGATGCTAAGCTTCAAGAGCAATCCAATTATTAAACAACTGCAACAGAGAATATTTATAGCACTTATTATTGTTGTTATCATATCTTTCCAGGAAATAGTTTTTGTTTTTTTTCACGAATGGTTTCGAAGAGATATTATTTTTAAATGTGTGGGCGTGTTCATATTTAACCTCTTAACATGGAACATGAAAGTTCACTATATCGTGAAAAAAATGTTTCTATAAAAATTCTATTCTATAAAAGTACTGCATTCTATCTTCTATCCAGGCTAAGAACAGATACTATTAATTTTTAGGTTTATGAAAAATCGAGTGCTATTCTATAGGTTAGTGAACTTTCTTTGCATTAGAATTAATTGTTTTGTTGAAGATTGCGGATTTGTTTATTGTCTATTCATTTAACTCTATTTTATATTAAAATACTAATGCTAATCAAACGGTATTATAGTGGGAGACCTAAATTATGCCTATCCAGATTTATTTACGATAGGGATATTAAACGAGTACCTGACATCGCACTGGCTTGGGACCGTCATTTTACGTCCATACCGAAGGACTGTAAAATGCCAGGATACGAACCCCAAAAATGATTATGTGTGTGTATTAAACGTCTAAACGTGAAACAAGAAGGTTCCCTGAATTGGAAAAAAATATTATTTTAAAATTTTGTCAATAAAAGTACTGGATCTTGTCCGATTCAGGTGAAAACCAGATACCATAATTTTTCAGGTTAAAGAAAAATCAAGTGCTTTTTTTTAGGTTATTGGATTTTCTTAGCATTTTTAGTTGTACCTGAATGCTTAAAGTTGTAGGTACTATATTGGTATAAAACCAGCTGTGGCAGGTACGCTATTTATTCTACTTCGTTTTATTTAATCTGTTAACTCCTTTGTATTAACCCGGTGGGATCTGCAGATTCTCCTTGGTCTCACCCAGCCTCTATAATCAGCGTACCCTTAATTTGGGGAAAACCTGTCTATTAAGCGTGTTTTTTTATCTGCACAACCCTTGTCTTATAAAAAGTACTGTCTCCACCATGTACTGAACCCAAGACCCTTCTTAGCTTGTGCTCGTAGTGGTAGATATTTTTGTTGTTGTTTTTTTTGTAATATTCTTGGATATCATTGGTTTGTTGAGCATTACGGATTTATAGTTATTTAATATATTTTAATTAATTCATAATAATTAAAAACGTTGCTACCTTTTATATTTTATTTAGCTGTACCATTATATTCAACTAACGTTCGGCTCTTAGTTAATTATGAGGAAAAATTATTTATTATAATTTATTTTATTTTATTTGTTACTAATTTTTAAATATTTTTATTTGAAAAGAAAAGATATGTCCAGGACCGGGTCTTCCAGATGACTAGTCTGGGACTCTACCATTTGAGCTATCCTGGGCCCTAATGAAGCACGCTTCTCGGTCGTGGTCATATCTTTTCTTTTCACTGATCCTAAGTCCCCGCGTTCTCGCATTTTTGCTAAGTACACGAGGGGAAGAATGTTCTTTGAACATTATTTTAATTTATATCTAGTTGACTTACGTCATTATAATTTATTTTATTTTATTTGTTACCCGGAAGACCCGGGTTCGAGTCCCGGTCCTGGACATATCTTTTCTTTTCAAATAAAAATATTTAAAAATTATTTATAATTGCTCTGTTCCTGTTTACTTTTCTGACTTTATTCACATCATTTCCTTTTTTATTTATACCTTACATATTATTTAGTAATTAAAATCTGATGGCACATTATATACTTCATGAACACAAAAGTAACTGACATCTTTTTAGAGATGAAATATAAGTAATTTCATATTTTTGAATGGCATTTTTCTTTTTTTGATATTGATATTTTAAATATCTTCTTTTTAAAAATTGTAAAAAATAAAATTGAGGTCCGATATATTTATATCTAATTACAACTGTCAATTATACAGTCAGATAATTATCAGGAAAAATGTTATGAAGAAGATTTGAAGGTTTTAATTAATTAAATTATGATAAATTTATAATGATCTAAATCGTTTTCGACGGAATATTGTTTTTATTATTATTTTTTATATGATTATTTGTTATGACGGCAGGAATTCGAACAATTATTTGACATTTCAAATTATTAAATCGAACTCCATTTTATCTTGTTGATGACAAGCAAGGTATTCGTAGAACATAAAAATTATAATAAAACTTCAATTTATTTTTGGCATACTATTTATTTTCATCCTTTTTTATGTTTTTTTATTAATAAGACTAAGTTGAACAAAATATAAAATTATAATTTGACTTTGTTTTATGAAGATTATTCCCAGAATCTCACCCCATGGGAGGCATATTTAATTGCGTCTTCGGGAATAAGGTTTTCCCAGAATTTCCTCTGACTGTTAATGATATGAAACGCCTTTTTAAATCTTATTTAATTAGAATTCATTGTTATCATACTTAATGTTGCTTTTTTTATAACAGTTGCACTTTTATAAGTCACTAAACATGCATTAATGCATGTTTAGTGACTTATTATGCATGATTAGTATTAGTAAAAATAATATAAAAATAAAAATTCCTTTTCTCTTCAAAATAAAAATATTTTAATAATCACCATCTTATAAAAATCAATAAAAACAATAATTCATAAATAATAAAAATTAAATTTGAATAATTATTAGTTGTCCCTATAAATATGGAGAAGAAAAATGTATGGGTGGAGTTCAAATAAATAATTCCTATAAATAGTGATAAACTATTTATTAACCATCGTTTCGAACCTCTTTGCAGGTCTTCTTCAGGGAAAATATATTTTTGTATCTAGATAGACAAGATAAAAAAATATTTAAAAATGAAATAATTGTAATAGAGAAAAATATAATTAAAAAAATAATAATAATATTAGTAACCTTCAAAATTACCCAAAACATCTGTGTTTTTTTTAAACTGAAATGATTGGAGTACATAAAAAAAAAATATATATATATATATAAAGAAGTGAAATATGATATAAAAATATTTAAAAATTTAAACAATGAATAAAAAAATAAAATAAAATATAAATATTTTTAGTTAATTTTTATATTTCATTTTGATTCTAATTATTTCCCTTATTAAAAAAATGTAATTATTGAAATTTACCACTGTGTTACAATAATATGTCAAGTAAATCGAATGAAAGATATATAGTGGCTTGAGATTATTGTCAAGAAACTACCCACTGCTAGTTCTCGATTTCAGTTTTAAATATTTTTGTATTTAATAAATAATTTATCACTATTTACAATAATTATTTATTTGACCTCAACCCGGACTATTTTCGGCTCCAATAAAAATTCAACTTTTATAAAAAACCTTTTAGGATATATTGAGTTCAGAAATACAAAGGTTCTAGCCTGGCACGATTCCAACTTGGGTGATTTTTTTATTTTGGCTGTTTTAGCGCCTTTTCTTTATTTATTTCACTATCATATTTACTTTGAGCATTTTGGCACTTTCACTTCTGTTCCATTTAGTGTTATTACTTAGCTATTGTTGTTAGAGACTAGTCCTTAATTAAGTCTTCATTTTTTTTTTTACCTCTCCGATCATTAACTTGTTGTACTTGAGCTTAAATTAATTAGGTCAGCTACTTAAACATTTACTAGACAAACGCTCTAAGCTCCAAATAAATTACAAAAAACTCATATACATGGCAATCGTAAGACCTATTCGGACTTATGGAGTAGTGATTTGGGGCTCCACTAAGCCATCGAATTCCTTTCGTACCCAATACTTCGTAAAATCTTCAATGATCCTTTGTTACGATTAAAGTCATCCTTAATGACCTCAATGTCCCATTTTTTACTGATTTGGCCCGAATCCGGTATCAATCTTTTTATGACAAACTTTATTCCTACTCAAACCCACTAGTTTCTAACCTGGCAACCTCTTCAGTTCCTTATAATCCTTCCAGGCGTCTCAAAAGAAAAAGGTCTCGTGACCAAACAAAGTTGAATTTGTTGTTCGAATACTACCATTGGGTAGTTTATCTACTTGCATTTATCTTGTGCCATTTTATATCTTTCATTTTATTTTCTTGATTAATTCTATTATACAGTTGTAAATTTCAATAAATGGGATCGGAGTGGCTCAGTGATAGAGCACTGAGTTGCCATTCTGAAGGTCCTGGGTTCAAATCCAGCTGGTTGGCAGACTTTTATTTGATCTTTTACAGACCTGAGATTGATCCTATGGGATTTAGTACCCTTCTGGGGCTCTTCCAGTCTCTATAAAGTGTGTACCCAAAAAGAGAAGATAACATCTAGTGGTTGAGTGTGATCTTGGACAAAGCCCCTCCATGCACAACCGTTGTCCAAGAAACAGCATGCCATTCTCTACCATGTACTGCTGAACCCTAGACCCCTCACGGAATGTAGTGGTACAGTTTTTTATTTATTTATTTTATTGAGTTTATTAATATAACATAAATTAATAATAAACATAATTCCTTATATCCTGAGCCTATTAGTTAAGTCTACTTAGTAAAACGTCCTCGATTTCATTGTGTATATGGTCTATTTTTTTTTAATATTATTTAAAATCACCTGTATAAATTATATCGATTATTTCAGTGTTAAAAAATATATTCAACTTTACTATTAGACATTTTCAACCATGGTATTGTTAGAGGTATATTTATACCCACTTTTCTCCCGACCTGATATGTCCACTACGAGACCTTAGAGACCTTTCTATGACGGGTTCGTAACAAATGCCCGAGATACTGGCGTTGAGATTCCCATTAAGGTGGACCTTAAGGAGGAGAAATATTGTGCTCGAAAGCGGTCCTACAACCTGTCCATTTCATATTTTATTTTCCCATATTGTTTCTCTATCTTCTCCCCCGATCTTATAACCCGGCCTCCTCTCATACTGTCATATTTCAGCTATCTAAGCCGCGATCATGCTAGTATAAGTATGGTACTAGCGTGTTAGTATAGTACTTATTTTAAGTCCTTGAAATAGCATTAGGTATAAAAATTGTTTATAAGAATCAGTATGATAGAAAATATATTAGCAATAAATAACTTAATGCAAAAGAAATATTTACTAACTTGGATTTATTCTGGATTATTTTATGATTTAATTTTTTTTTAATTATTGCTATTAATCTGTATATATAAAATCATTCTAAGTTATTTTGATCACCGTGTATTATATTATTTTCTTCCTAATAATTTCAATTATTCGACCCTCTTAAAATTGAATTAATTTGTTCTATACTTTCAATAGACAGACAAATGTTCAATGTAACAATTATATAAGAATGGGAGCTCTAGTAATCTGGGTAATTATTCAATTGGAAGTGGTTGTTCTGAGTATTATCAACTATTAAAAGAAAAAAATGGCACAATTTTTGTAAATTAGGCTTAACGAACTTGACTGATAATTTTTTTTTCTTTCGTGCTTATGGATAATATTATGATTCTTTTTTCGTTTTAAATTTTTTATTTTACTTTTCTTGAGTTTTGTAAACTTTTAGATGGCAGCTTGATAAAAAAAATCTCGAACGTTACACTCATATTTTAAGTTGTAGTTATTATAAGAGATTGGTAAAACCTCGACTTGCTTTTCAGAGCAACACCAAATAGAAACGAGTATGCCAGAAAAAGACGTTTTTCCAGATGGAGTCCTAGGTAACGTATCTGTTCGACAGGGTTCAGTGGAATATTATTAAAGGATACAGTAGGGCAGGAATTCGTAGGTTTACGAAGAAGGGTGAAGGTTATTTGATGGGATTTGTTAGGATTTATTTTAGTTCTCCAATTTTGACACCATTCTTGAAGGTTTGAGATATGGGATTGAAGAGATTGGGATGCAACAAATGGATCCTTATTTACTGATAACACACATGTGTCATGAGCGTACGTAGTGAGGACAGTGCTTGGATGGGTTGGGATGTCAGCTGTATATGATGGGACCCAGGATACTACCTTGAGGAACACCGGCAGACTGGGTAAAGAGGGAAGAGTAGGAAAAATTATGGTTTACTTTAAAGGTTCTATACTGAGGTACTATATCAGTTCTATACCAGTATACCTATCTACTGAGGTAGGAACTGATAATAAGGAAGTAAGTAGAAGGTGAGAATTTACGGAGTTTGTACAGCAGACCCGGATGCCAGACTCGATCAAAAGCCTGCTCTACATCGAGAAAAGCTCCCGTGCAGTACAATCCGCACTCTAATGCGGATGAGACAACGTCCACCACACGATGGCATTGCTGGATGGTGGAGTGTGATGTTGTTCAGTAAATTATGAGGTAGAAGTTAGTTGAGTGAATTATTTATTATCATAATGAGTGAATTATGAAGAAGAAGGTAGTTTATTGAATAACTTAAATATGTTGTTTTTTTCATTATCCTCCGTTACCTTGAACTGTAGTACGTTAAACATTAATTTATCTAAAAGCAGTATCTTTCCAATCTTAAATTATATATCTCTATCCTGGCTTATATTTTCAAATTACAATGTTTTATATTTAAAACATATTCCTCTTTTTTCCATTTTAATTAAATATTAAATTAAAAATATGGTAGGATTTTTAAGCCAATTGATTTTTGGTGTACGAATGCCTCTATTCTTAATAAATCTCGAGATTCGTATCGCAAACAGTCGTAAACGTATTGCTTGTCTCATGATAATAAACAATATCTATAACCACTGTTTATGAATTAAATCCGGATGCGGACTAATACCCTAACTTGAATCCTTTAGATCATTCGTTTCACAATCCACTGACCTAAGCTTCGAAATACCGCTCTGACATCTTTGCCAGTCGGCTCAAAGCTTATTAACTTTTCAAAAATTCGTTGTTACTAAGATCAACAACTCCAATAAATACCGAAAAAAGATCTATAAGAAATATAATAAACGTGGTTGAGATTGAGATGAAGATACAGTCCACTAAATTAAGTTAATGGTTCACTCATGCAGGTAATAAAGTGAGGGATTGAATCTTATCGGAATATAGTCATCGATAGAGCCATCATGGAGCGATACTGGATGCAAGGACGAACGCTATTGGTGGAAACTGGTGTAAGGTGGAAGCTTATTGGCCACTCCGGCAAACCCCGACAAGGGAACCCTTTCATTGCCCATCTTGGCCCTTTACCGCTTTCCAATTATATCCCTCTCTCTCTCCCACCAACCCTGCAATTCCCTTTATGATGACTTTGACTCCCTCACTTTCCGATCGACTATCGATCATCAAACGAAGTACAAATTTAATTAGAAAGGAAAAAAAGAAAAAAAGTAATTGATCGTGTAATTTATTTAAAATATTAAAACCACGGGCTATGATTATAAAACTATATGCATGTTTTTACCCAGTTTTAGGGAGCAGAGGGGCTCAGTGATAGAGGGCGGAGTTGCCGTTCCGAAAGCGCCCCGGGTTCCAACCAAATTTATTTAATCTGTTAACGGCTGGAGATGGGATCCTCCTGGGGCTCATCCAGTCCCTACATCGTGGGTACCCAATATAGGGAGAAAATCTGGTGGGGTTTTGCGTGATCTAGGACAAATTACCTCTCTGCACAACCGTTATCCAAGAAACAGTACAGCCTCTACCACGTACTGAAGCCGAGACCCTTAGATTTTAGTGATAGATGCTTATTTTATTTATTTTTTGAGGTCGTTTACATATAAAATCGAAATATTTAGAATTATTTAAAATACATTTGAGAAAAATTGTATTACCTCTTTAAGTAGTAATAGAAAATCTCCAACTATTTGACTTAAACTAACACTTAACTTGGCAACGTTTCACACGTTTATTTTTTCAGGTATACAAGAGGTTCAAAGAAGTTATAAATATATAATTAAAGTAATAATTAAGAATTAGGTTTCTGCCACGTTCAGAGTTAAATAAATTATATAGGTTTCTATAACAAGAAAAATGTATTTTATTCTTAATTTAATAAAGCAATAAATATCAATTTATTTTTGATGTTCTTCAAAATAACTTTTCTGACATTATTTGGGAGTTATTACTTGTTAGAGCTTTTCTGACGTCTACATCTTGATATAAGACTGTATTCCGCTTCCAGGAATCTTCTTTCAGTATTTATTTTCTCTCTGTACAATACAATAAGCCTATAAAGTAATTTTAAACAAAGCACGAAAGTATTTTATTATTTTTAATCGGCAGAAATAATTTCAATAGCTCCTTATAATGATTTTTTAATGGTTTACTATTTATTATGTTGGTCTCAACTTAACAGTTTTCTACAGAGATCAACATTCTTTATTGCTGATCAAACAACATACCCTTACAACTAAGGTTTTGCTTTAATAACAAGAAATAATATATAACTGCGAAGTCATTTGATATAATGTTTTGTTTATTTATTTAACGTTACTGAATATTACAATGGCTGTCCAATCGGATGCTTCATAAGTGGTCTAAATTTTACCCATACGTCTGTATCAATTATAGTATTTTTCCGAGATAAGACAACATTCTAATTCTTATTACTAGTAGTGACATTTTTTAAAATATTTTCTGTACCAGTAATTATAAATAAAGACATTTGATTATAAAGATTACGGGGCCTCAGAGACTAAACCTGCAAGACTGAACGGTCGTGCGGGTACTGTATACCCGACCACTAAGGCGCTGAAGCTCGTTCGGGATTAAAATAACGAAGCAATAAAAGTAAAATACATTATTTGTTTATTTATAGATATAAGATACATTTGGATCCATTATATTATACTATAATATAATATTCTAAAGTTATTCTAGTAAGGGAGCGGAGTGGCTCAGTGGTTGAGCACTGAGTTGCCATGCCGGAAATCCTGTTTCAAATCCCGCTGCGGGCAGTTACTTTTATTTAGTCTGTTTGCAGCCGGAGATGGATCATATAGGATCTAGGACCCTCCTTGGGCTCACCCAGCCTCTATAAAATATTATAAAAATAGGGTACCCCTAATAGTGGGGTAAAACCTGGCGGTTGAGCGTGACCAAGGACAAGTCACCTCCTTGCAAAACTGTTGTCCATGAAACAGTACAGTCTCAACCATGTACTGAACCCCCAGACTCGTTCACGGGTCTTAGTGATACAGGTTAAGTTTATTCTAAAGTTATAGTGGGAAGTATTTAATGTAATAAAATAATAAGTCATTCTTTGACCCTTGTTTCATCATATATTAATTGTATTATGTACATTTTTTAAATTTTATTTATTTTTATTTTTACATTAGTAATATACAGAGAGTTTTGTTAGACAGTTACAAAAATAATAGTACATACAAATAAAAAAGAGTAAACATACAGAAAAATAACTTAGATAATTATAATACTTAACGTTGCAATGAAGATAAAATAAAAAATATGGCCATGAGTTAAATGGTTATTCACGTGTTGATTTAAACCACATAATTGTATTATGTATTTGTGATTAAATAATTAAATTAGTTCAGAAGATAATCCCAACAGATCAATATTTAGAGGTTTGTATTTTGGACATTTAATGCATAAATAGTTTTTCACGGTTTACCAGACTAAAACTACATTGGTCATTAAGACTATGATAAATTAATTATTTTTCTCGAATTTTTCTTTTTCTATTTCCGAAACAAATTTTTGTTTTTACTTAATGTTTTATGTATTTTTTTTCAGAAAGCTAAAGAGTTATTTTTTAATTCTAAAAGAGATATTTACTATAGGTATGCATCTCGACAACACCATTATCCACTAGCGTTAATGACCTAAGGTTGGCACGCCAAAAAAAAAACATAGTACTATTATATATTAAATCATTTCAAAATGTTTTGGAAATTTAGTTGTCAGAAGGTTTATAAAGAGTTATTTGATGTTATATAGTTCAATCTTAAAGATAGTATGTTGATTAAAATGCTTATTTAATTTTTACATTTTGTTATTTTTATTTTAATTAAACATATGAAATGTATTTCATTTTATTTTAATAAATAAAAATAGATTGGAGAGTTCATAATAATAATGATTCAAGTTATTTTTTATTTCGGTCTCAATTTTAAGTTTCTCGGCTCATATTCTGTTTATTTTTAAAGAAACAAAAATGTATTGAATACATAAAAAAAGTGTAAAGTAATTAATTACCCAGTGCTTGGAAATGTTGAAAAGCAACAATTGGACTCGGGACAAAAGAGACATCTCATTAAAACATCATTAACAACGGATTAAATGTTAAGTCGCCACCAGTTCTATGGTTTCGTCTAATGATGTTGGTATTCCACAAGTTCTGTTATTTTAGAGAAATATAACAGTGATGTTCCGAATATATATATTGTATATGCATGTATGAGCTTTTATGGAATTTTAGAAAATAGTTTAAGTCAATTTGGATCTAAAAAAAAATGTATTCTTTTGAATAATTATAATTAATATTATTATTATTTCATATTAAAATTTAAAAGGTATATGTTAAAAACTACACTCTTGCTATGTGGTGAGTATTAAAAACATAGTTTTTGTCTTTATTTTTATTTAATTCAAATAAAAAACCCTTAAATATCTCGATGAATGAAAATTAACTTATACCACTTTCAAAAATAACAGCTCATATGCCAACTTAAAACATTAATGCTTTGCTTTAATTAAATTGTAATAAAAATTATGACAATATTTTTACTTCTGACATCTATACGTATTTATCTAGCCAATCACAGAAAAAAATAATTTTAAAAAATGCGGTTATGGGGTGATTATGAAGAAAAAAATTATAATAAGAATGATACATATTGATATAAAAGCATGAAGAATAGTGGAAATATTACTTGGTTTAACTAACATATATCGAAAAAAATTCTTTAACAAAGACTTATTACCAACATTTTTTTTTATTAACAAAAATATAGACCATATAATAATTAGGTACTGATTTCTAAGGACTTCGGCACACAAAAGATTGTCTTCTCAAGTAATTGGGAACTTAGGAGAAGGCTAATAATAGCCTTAGCCGAATCCAATTTCTTAGTTTCCTAGTCCTTGTCAATTTACGTATCTCGCAGCTCGGCGTCTATCCCGTCCTCTGGCCAATTTGTCAAGACAATAGATAGATTAGTTTACAAATTCTGTTATTTAATACAGTAAATAATTAAAATTAACAATCGAACATCTTATAATAAATACGTACTTAAATATCATTGCGTAGTAATAGAATAAAGAAAAAATAACCAGCACCTCTACAACATATGAAAGGTCTTGGCTTTAGTACTTGATAGAGACTGTATTGTTCCGGGACAACGGTTATGCAGGGAGTTGATTTTAAAAACAAAATTTAAAAACGAATTTTAAACGAACTCCTGAACTCTTTCAACTGGGAAGTGTTTCCTCATCAGCCGTACAGTCCTGATCTTGCCCCAAGTGATTTTAACTTGTTCCTGAAAATGAAGACCTGACTAGCAACTCAGGGTTTTGACGAAGACGAGGAGCTCCAGGTACGCGTCACTAAGTGGCTGAGATCACAGGCGGCAGAATTTTATGACACAGGGAATTTCAAAGCTTGTCCACCAAGCTATCATAAGTGCCTGAATTTGAACGTTATGTTGAAACGTAGTATTTTAGTCCCTCTTTCACGTGTATATAATAAAATGTTTTTATTGTACTTGGTTTTTTTTAAATTCCAAAACGTTCCTTACTTTCTGAATAGCCCTCGTAATTATTGTTTTCAAAATTTTAAATCTTATACAGTAGAATCCCGATAATTCGTATGGTCAAGGAACTGAAGATTTGGTCCGAATTATCGGGAATACCAAATATCGGGAGTTAATTAAAAAAGTTGATAAAAAAACGTATTAATGCAATTTTCTGAATCTATCGAACCATCCATCACATGCACGAAAGTCTTCAATTCCCATTTTTCTGTGAAAACTCGGCCTTTTTCCCTTCAAATATTACCTCCTACTGGTACATTTGAATTCCTTGCTTGTATGAACCACTTTTTTAAGTTCTCTACAAGTCTGGGAAGTGATTTTGTCCTGGTTCTTCAAAATTTATGTGATCGTGGAACCAGGGACGATGAAATGCTTGGATACGTCAATTAGCTTACAGCCAATGGTCAGGGCGTTTTATGATTTGTTGTTTCTCTTCAATAGAGAGCCTAACGTATTTTGGAGGCATGATTACGTGTCACAACGGTAACAAAAACGAGACTGAATTGTAAATAAAAGTGTGATTGTAAGAAAAGCTTAATAAAATTCCTAGAACTCCCCTTCTCTACTCCCCGCATTTCCTTTGAGTGAAAACAGTACGAATTACTTATGAGATTTCTTAGAAAATTTGTCTCTCTCACTCGCTCCTAAAACTCGTCTATCTCCCGTAAAAACAATAGGATCTACTGTGCCTCTAAACAATACAAACAAACTTGTGTATAAAAACAATACAAATTGAGTGATTTGCTAGAAAGTATTTATTCTCATTCTGCTCCCTGCATTCCATATCTGCTTCACTGTTCTCTCCCTCCCTTTCGAAAACAGTACTAAGTAACGAGATTTTAAAGCTGGAAATACGAATTATATGACGTTGTAAGTGACCTCGAGCATACAAATAATACGTATTATCGAGGGGTCTGAAATGCATTTATTTTATACCATTTATCGGGATTTTCTCTGGGGACCGCCAAATTTTTACGAATTAGCCGGAAATACGAATAATCGGGATACGAAATATCGGGATTCCACTGTATTATATTCCTTCTTCCTTTATTTACGTCTTGTTATTAGATATATATTTTAATTACCTCCAACTGTATGTATTCAAACCGATATGACATATAACTAAGGATATGTATTCTCCTGAATTAGTTGTTCTATCACCCATGTAGGTTTTTTTTTTACTGTTTATATTTTTAACGTCATTTAATGCTTCTATATCTGATCAAGACGATGCTATAGTGATATTTCTAAATTTTAGCTATCCATGTCTAAAAAGTATAATATGTTTTATTTTTTTATGAATATGTTTCAAAGGTATCACATTATTCATATTTTTTATTTCGTCAGTTTTTCTTTGTTTTTCACATACTTTCATTTTTACAATAAAATAGGTAAAAAAAAAATAATAAGTAACATAGCAGCATCAGCTATGTAAACCCCCTATATCCAGCATGGCCATTATTACTTTATTAATTACGTTATATGCTTTATTAATTATCAACTATGCATTATTTAATTATTCCCATGGAAAGGTAGACTCCCGTCCCTAAATTTGCTTAGCTCCTGTAATTAATTTTCTGTGTATATTCCTGCTAAGGCCATCATCTATCAATGTGCCGCTTTAATCAGTCTGTTGCAACATGCATCGCCTACATACGCGCCATGTAATTTAATGTTAGCCTTGTAATCAATGTTTAATATAATGCCAGCTACACAAAACATCCATATCAAAGCGTTCGATAAATGTTGCAACACACTATTCGTGTTGAAGAGGCTTGAAAAAAAACTTGAGGAATCCACAATTCTAGAGATAGTTTAACTGATGGTTAGAAGCGGAGTGGCTCAGTGGTAGAGCGCTGAGTTGCCGTGCAGAAGGTCCTATAAATTAATCTATTAATCGGTTAGCAGCAGGAGATGGATCCTATGGGATCTAGGACCCTCCTGGGGCTCACTCGGCCTCTATAAAGTGAGTAACCAAAATAAGGGGAGAAATCACCTCTCTGCTAAGCCATTATCCAAGAAACAGAACAGTCTCAACCTTGTACTGAACTCCAGACTGAACATGTCGATCAAGATAAAATTAAAATTTTAGCTATGAATTAATACCACATCAAACTATGGAAAATTATAGTAACAAAGCTAGTACGTAAGGAAAGGAAAAACTAATATAATTCAAAGGTTTTTGTGTGGATAAACAACCATATAAATGTCACTGGGAAATTCTTCTTTCTTAATTTTTTTATTTATTTTTGTAACTGTCTAACCACACTCCCTGTATTTTATTAATGTAAAAATCATGAATGAATAAATACTGAACTCCACGGGTGTTCCCGGGTTGTAGTGGTTAGCATAAGAACGTACTATGCGCAAGATCTAGAGTTCGAAGCCCCGCTCGTGGTCTTAATTCTTTTTAAAAGTAGTAAAAAATCCTCAGTTATCCTCTTCAGAGGAGACATTAAATGCCCAAGCATGTGCTATCCCAGGTACTCGTCAAAGTCCCCTATCCTAATCAAACCTGGATAGACAAAATTTAGTCCCACTTTAACATCGTCATATTAGCCATAGCACTATAAAGTGACGTTAATTGAATAAAAAACAAATAGTTATTTAACTGTATAAAAACTGACTAGTATCTTGTAGTTAATGAGTCTCGTGTTCGCAAAGTACTTTGACATCCTAGAAAAGAAGTACCGACATCGCGGTCTGAGTTATATATTAATTTGTTTCACGTATGATAAAGAACATTACCCGTGTTGATGTGAATAATTTATTATTTATTAATTTATTAAGTTAGTTACTTATTTTATACAATTATTAATTTTCATTAACGCACGAATAGTTTTCGTGAAAATATAATTAATAGAAACATTATACCAAAAATAAATTTCTGTTTCAGTAAAAATGATTTTACTGTCATATTTAAAATTTATATCTTATGATAATAACTGTTTCGTATTCACTTTTGCTTCATATTAAACCCATAAATGTATTGCTCTACTTTTGGATTTATTACATGGTAGAGACTATACTTTTCTTCTGTACAACGGTTGTGCAGGCAGGTGAGTTTACCGATCACCGTCCAACCGCCAGGATTTTCCCCAATTAAGGGTACCCACATTTTAGCATAACAACTTACCATGCACAAGATCTCGAGTTCGAAGTCCCGCTCGTGGTCTTAATACTTTTTAAAAGTAGTAAAAAACCCTCAGTTATCCTCTTCAGAGGAGAGAGCCTCAGGATGGTCTGCACATCCCACAGGATCCATCCCTGCTTGTTAACTAATTAAATAAATTATCTGCCATAGTCGGATTTGGACCCAGACCTTCAGCATAGGAACTCAATACTCCACCACTGAGAAACCCCACTCCAATAGGTGGGAGTAGAAACTGACGATTTCAAGATTATAGATGAAAGAGGGCAAACTCAAGATCGTGCAGAGAAATTGAAGTGTTCGAGGTCTATGATAATTGAAGTTTTAAAACAAATCAAGAAGAAAGCACCGTCTGGTTAATTGAATTGGTTTTTAAATGTTTTTTTTTTCCTTTAGAAAAAGGCCAGCCATCGATATCGCAAATATTATTTTGTTTTCTTTTATTCTTTTCTCCTTTTTCAGGGGTCTTTCGTTCTTTTATTGTGGAATATTTTCCTTCCTTCGATTTAAACAGTCCTTTTCGTAATGGAAATATCATTTATTTAAATAGTTAGCTAGAACATGTTAAATACTTTTTGGGTATGTATAATCCTATATGTAGTGCTTATTAAAGTATAAGATTTAAAAGATACCTATTATCAATTTTTTATTACGAAAAATTCCTATTTTTCGTATTATCTGTAATATGTTTTATATTGTTATATAATTTAATTTTAATAATTATAATAATAATAATAAAATCTAAATTTATTCTGGGACAAGTCCCTTTAGAATAACAATACAGGTTTCTATACCGTGTGAATAGCCCTCGTAATTATTGTTTTCAAAATTTTAAATCTAATATTATAATATATTCCTTCTTCCTTTATTTACGTCTTGTTGATAGATAAATATTTTTATTACCTCCAACTGTATGTATTCAAACCGATATAACACAATATAACTAAGCATATATATATCCTCCTGAATTAGTTGTTCAATCACCAATATAGGTTTTTTTTTGTGTATATTTTTAACGTCATTTAATGCTCCTATATCTGATAGGACGATGCTACAGTGAGATTCCTAAATTTTACCTATCCATGGATAAGAGTTATAATATGTTTTTTTTCAAAGATATTATAGAGTGGACATTTAGAGTATAAAGAGGTTACATTTAATTAATTAATACAATTTAATTAACAAAAGAGAAAGAATTAATGAAAACATTTGTGAATTACCTCCAATGATAACGAGAATAAAAAAAAAACAGAGTACAAGAAATAAAAATACCATAGAAATAAGATAACAATAATTATAGAGAGAAACAATAGATAATTACATGTGTATGCAAATTACAATGTCAAGTAGAAAAAAACAAAGCAAATAATGAAACAAAATTACATTTAGAGTATGGTATACTATTTTTAGGGAGTATGGTAGCTCACTATGATTCACCTATTTCCTTCATGCATTCTCATACTTTGTGACTATGGCAGATTATTTTATTATTTAATTTACAATTATTTTATTAAATCTCCTAGATTGAGATCCTCCTAGGCCTCATTCAGCCCCTATTAAGTGGGTACCCTAAATTGGGTGATAAATCTTGCGGTTGAGCGTGGTCTCGGTTAAATCTCCTCCCTCCATAACCTTTGACTTATACTGTGGTAGAGACTATGCTATGTCTTGCTAGCCTGGCTTCAGTATGTGTACTGAACCCTTCATGGGTTGTAGGGCTATAGGTTTATTTTTTTTATAAAATAATATTATGAATATTATAGAAGTGATGCAAATGCAAAGTATCGAATGTGAAGAAAACACTCGAAAAAACACCAATCTGATATAAATATCAGATAGATTCTCATCTTTTTGAGCGGGAATGCTCAGTGGTCATATGCTGAGTTTTTATGCTGATGATCTCGAGTCCATATTCGAATTTTTTGACGCTGCTGTTAAATGACGGACACATATAACGTATAATGAGATAGGTAAGCCTTTGACGTTCTGATTTTGAATGATCCTCGAAACAGTTTTTTCACTCTCCTAAAAATGCTGCAAGTGATAGTATTGCATTTGTATTGACGATGTTATTTCTTTTATAGTAGCTTGGAAAATACTGAAGCTTTTATCGAATGGAATTAATTCTGATTGTTGTCTTTGTTCGTAATTTAGAATTTTAATGTAATAAAGAAGGATTCTCCAGGACGGTTTGGGGAATGATGGAATGAAGTTGCGAGGCATCATATTCTCTCCTAGACGGGCCGTAATAGCCTAATAGTCCCTGAACTAATAGGATGGAATTAGGGGAAGGTAGGTAGTGGTGGGGGTGTGAGGTGGATGGAGTGGGGGTAAGCAAAGTGGAGGGGGTAAGTGGATTTGCAGGTGGGAGAGGATGCAATAAACACATTGGTTGCCTCGCCCGGTCTTCAACCCGCCTTCTGTTTGTTCCTTGCCTCTGATGAATCGCCGCTCATATCTCACTCACCGCTGCCAGCACTTCTCCATGTCTGCTGGGTTTGGAGGTCATTTACCATGCCCTTAGCTCGGAGTTATTGATAGGGTCATAACTTATCTCGGAGGGTGTGACCTCGCCCGCTTCCGAAGGGTGAAAACTGAATGGTGTCATAAATAAAAAATATCTTTATAGTTACGTTTCATTTGGTCCATATTCCGCAGGTTGGCAGTTTGCTAGTGAAATTCCCGCCAAGTGACGTCACGTTACGTAATTTCTTCGTCACGGTGTTATTCGTATCGGCGGTGCCCCCAACCATTTCTTCCCAAAAATAATAGGTGCAGGATATTATGTTTTCCCTAAAATACACCTCCAAATAGTAAACCATTTTGTTGGATTTTTGACTTTTAGAAATTTAAACACTTAATCATCCTCTTTCAAACAAATATGTTTGTTTACCGCTGTAACATTTCGATACTTAAAAATAACTCAATCTATACCAAGATGTCAAAACGTGATCTTCGCACAATTTAGTTTTGCGAATTGATCTCGGGCAAAACGGAGCCCAAACAAGCAGGAATATCAACGAAAACTTAGAGCACAGAGGTTGACTTGAGCCTTGAAGAAAAAGAAAGGTTAAAGAGTTTATTATTAGTAGGGGTATTTTAAAGAAAACATAAAATCTTGTACTATTTAACGAATAACCCAATAGATTACGAAGCTCATAAGATCATGGCGTATCGTGAGGTCACTTGACGATAGTCATGGGAAGATACTGGATTTTCCTGTATTTGAATACAAGTGATACGGATACTTTTCTGTATCCGATACATTTACTTGACAGTTTTTTAGTTGAATACAGTTATCCCGACTCCTTGCTCTTCTAATAAGCTACATAGAAGCCTTTCTTGGAGCATCAGTTTTTGTTATCATTTTTAAAGGAATAAGAGTTATTCACCGAAATAATAGCCTGCACAAGACATCAAATTATTAAAATCATGTTTATTATTGGTTAATTATTTTTTTAAAGCTACGGAATTTAACAAAAAAAAATATTTTAACCCTACCTCAAACTTTTGCTATTCACGTTCCAAGACACGTAGAATTTGGATTGTAATTCCAAATTTTTTCTGTCACGCTATACTCTTTAAACTTATTTTCTTCTTTAAAATGATGTAAGATTTGTTACTGTTGAAAGTAAAAAAGTGGAGAAAAATTAAACAATTTCGTCGAACAATGTTTTTTTTTGCACCCGATTTCAATCATTTATGTCAATTGCCTTTACTTTATGGTATAGATATATCCGTTAATGAAACCATATTTGTCCGGACATAGGTCGAGGTTTTTTTTGCGAAAGTTGCTCGTGAAAAATCATTTATTAAGAGGCGATCTCGGAAAATGTTATTTCAACCACTCTTTACTGTCAACTAATTTCATAGTTTATTTTCGTTTCTACATATGTGATAAGTGACTAATTACAGATAATATTGATAATAAGTGGAAACTTGTTCACTATTATTTTTACTTATTTATTTATTAATACTATGGGGAGATGCGACGAAATTGGTCTTTCGTCGATAGTTGATACTGAACAGTCAGTTGATACAAGTATCAGTATTACTGACCAGTCAGTTGATACAAGTATGAAGAGAGAGGTGGGGTGACCTTGGTAGCATCTCCCACTCCGCTAGTCAAGTATCCGAGTATCTATACCCGGTACATTTCGACCTTATCTAATACTTGGATCAACTACTTTTCTGTATCACCTAAAAAGTATCAGATTGACACAACCTTACCCATCCCTACTTGACGAGACTTTGACAACCCCTACCTAAGCTGGCATCCTGCGGAATAAGTTCAACAAGCCCTTTCATTTCCTTGCAGCTGTCCAGGATCCAGCTGCACTGATTAACTTGAGCCAGGGACAGTTAATTTTCTTGCTTCTTCGAGGAAGGTAAAATCCTTGCTTAAGACGTCCTTTAGAACGAATGTAAACTGTCCCGTGACTATGCTGTTTTAGGCACAAGTTGAAACGTTCTTCATGAAATGATTACCGAAACATACACATTTCTCATAATTACACTCGTAATTATACTTTTCGTCATAAAGCTCGATATTATTTCTACTTTCGAGAATATTAAATAGCAAACGAACGAAAAGTTAAAACTTGTGACTTAATCCGAAATGATATCCTGCGGAATTGATACTAAAAAATGTACTGAACCCAAAAGTCCGGTAATATATTTGTTGGAAATATCTTGAGCTTGAAATAAATAAATGTTGATAAAAAAAAATAAGAAAGAAAAATCGTCTCAGTTCATGTTGCTGCTGTGATGCTGGTCACACTAAGAGGATAAACCTCTGAAACAACACGTACATATCCGACTCACGAATCCTACATCTTACGAATCCTCAAGCTCCAAGCTTCTTCCCAGGGTGGCACTGCCTGATGCCATTAAGTCAAATGAGGTGCCGTTTCATATTCCTTGGGGCTCGTTGTACCGGATATCGGGCCCTGAGGAATAATACCAACTGTGTTGTTGCACGGAACATTCAACGGCAATGCTGAGTACAAGGAACTTGATAATACTGCTAAAAATAACATGAATACTTATATAATACTACTTGATAATATTTCTTCAGCCAGATACTTAGATAAACTTATGATTTCTAATTGGTCCAACATATTTTTTTTTAATTTTAATTTTGTTTTCTCTTTATAAATTGGCTAGATGATGAGCTTACGCCAAGCTGCGAGCCTAACTTGACAACAAATAAATTGGATTAGACTAAGATACTGTCAATGACTTTTTACGTTTTTTTATTTTTATCAATTATCAAACGATCAAAAATTGGAAACATTTGTTCACTTTAGGGACAGAGCATTACCTACAAGTAATCCAATATAATTGTTAATGTTTATTACCTTATATTGGGAGCGGGGCTCAGTGACTTGATATGCTCATAGTCCCATGTTTAAATACAGCTGTGCATGATAAATATTCAAATCTGTTAACAGCCATAGATGGACCCTGTGAAGTGTACAGAACCTCCTGGGGCTAACCTTTTATTTATAATTGGGGATAATTGGCGGTTAGCGTGATCTCAGGTGAATTACCTCCCTACGCAACCATTGTCTTAGTAACAGTACAGTCTCTACAATGCACTGAACCAAAGACCCTTCATGTCTTGTAGAGGTCTAGGTTTTTTTTCTGTCGGATTGTTAATTTAAATTATTGATGCATTAATTAATTAAGTCTTTAAACTAATCTATTTCTTGATAAACTTGCCAGAGGATGAGACTTGCTACGATCCTAAATTGACAAAAACTAGAATACTAAGAAATTGGATTCGGCTAAGATTATTATGAATATTCTAGTTAGGTCCCAATTACTTGAGAAGAATATCTTATATTTCTCTAAGTCATTAGAAATCTGTACCTAATTAATAAACTATTAATATTATTTTAAATATTAATTTAGCAATGGAATAATAATAATGCGTAATCTTTGATAGGGAGTATTCTTCAAAATATGTTAACGAAATTCGTTCGAGATATTTAAATAAATTTTAAGATGTAAAGGATTTCTGATTTATTTAATTAATACTATTGAACGAGAATTATTCATATACATAAGTTCTCGATGATACGTTTACGAAAAAAAAGTTTTTTAAAGATTTTTTTTTAATATTTAACCCTTTTTTTGATAATGTATCTGTGGAGATACATACGTCTGATTTTTTAAAATTTGTTTTCGAGACATCCTTGAGTCATAAGGGTTAAGTGGTATGAATATTATTTTGATAAAAAAAAAAAAATCTGCCAAGTTGAGGGTTAAACAAATAAATATTATCACCCAAAAGCATATATATACGCCGGTAGCTTAGTGGTAGAGTGCTGAAGTCCGGTAGGGTTCATGTATTCATCCGGCTGTGACAGGTAAATTATTTAACCACTATATATGGATCCTGTGGGACCTGGTTGTTAAGTGTGATTTCGGACCATAGCCCTGAAAAACCAATAACCTGGAAATAGTGCAGTCCCTACGACTTACTTAATACAAGACCTCTCATTGGGTACGTTGATAGAGAATTGATCAAACTAGAGCATAAGACTCGAACGGTACTATGTTCATATGAGCAAAAAATTATTTTTGGAAGTGGTATATGTCCATTTGGATAAAATAAAAAATCGTTTATTATTTTGAATGGCTTTAACTGTCTTTATTTCATAATTAAATTTAAAAGATTTATATTGTTTTTAACGTCACTCTTTGCTAAGTGATAAGTTATTAAAGCATTTGCCCGTTTAATTTTAGAAGTTATTCAAATGGAAACCTTTAGACATTGCGGATATAAAAAAATGGACTCATACAACTTTCAAAAATAGCGGTCATATGTTGCAATACTATTTATACCAAAATTTAATATTCCATTTAAAGAAAATTTGCATTTCCATTTTCTTTAGGGTAAAAATATATGTATATAAAATATTTCTATCAATCTATTTTAGTATGTAGTATATGTACATTGTGTGTATGCAGGAACATAATCTGTTTGGCCGGAAATGCCTGTGAATTAGGCTTTTTCCTACCTTTATGGTTCAATAAAGTACAATCCCACTTATCCATTCAGGATTACAGTTTTTATTTTGTTTACTGTAATTCCAATTCTGTGAGAGTACTTGACAATTGCGCTGTAGCAACCGTTGTTTATTTTAGGAGTACTCTCGTCAAATGATTTGAAATATTATCATTAACGTATACGGTTCTAACTTTTTTTAATAATTGAACAATATTAATAAATTTTGTTGTATTAATTTTTGAAAGAATATTTAATTAATTCTTCGGAATACTTTTTTTTACTGGAAAATATCAATAAAAGTTATATAAAATGTATATAATAATATACATGTTGAAATATGATATTTTCTAATGTTTTTATATTGTTTAGACAAGTTGAAACTAAAATTCAAACATATAATAGTATATGTTAAATATTTAATAGTTTAAATTAAATATCTAATTTAAAGTCATGGAAGTTTAAATTAAATATTTAATTAAACACTGTAGAGTAATTTAAGGCGCTAATATATTCAGAGCAGGCATTTGGCAGATAAATTAACTTCATTGTTTGTTTATATGCATAAGGGAAATTATTCAATGTTCATTTTGATATTGTTTCTGCTTTATCAACATTATTATTAATTTGTTATTGTTTTTCCTTTGGTATAATTTGTACCTTAGTTATTTTCTATCTATTGGAATTTTACTATTAATCTGTTATTAAGTTATAAAAAAAATTTTTTTTGTCTCATTTTTTTATTTTGGGGAAAATAATAATAATGATAAAGTCTTCATTTATTCTGGGACAAGTCCCTTTAGAATAACAATACAGGTATTAATTTATAAGCTTAGAATGTAAAATAATTACATTTAATTAATTATTACAAATAATTTATTAAGTGATAAAGAATTAATCAAATCAATGAATAAAAATGCAAATTACCTCCAATAACAATATTTTAAAAAACATATTATAAGAAGAAAAAAAAAATTGAAATAAGATAACAATAATTATATTAGAGAAGCAATTGATAGTTACATATATATCAAATTTTATACCAAGCTAAAAACAAAAATAATGAATATTTCATTATATTCATTATAGATGAGTGAACAGCCACATTAGAGAAAAATATACACATACGCACAGATTTATATAATATTTATACACACACACACACACACACACACAGACAGACACATACATATGTACGTGGTTTATATCCCGCACACTCATATATATACACAGATATGTATGCATTTAGGGGAGAGGAGTGGCTCAGTGGTAGAGTACTGAGCTGCCATGCCGGAAATCCTGGTTCAATTCCCGCTGCAGGCCATGATTTTTATTTAGTCTGTTTGCAGCGGGAGATGGATCATATAGGATCTAGGACCCTCCTGGGGCCCACCCAGCCTCTATAAAATATTATAAAAACAGGGTACCCCAAATAAGGGGGAAAAATCTGGCGGTCGAGCGGGACCTAGGACAAGTCACCTCCTTGCAGAACCGTTGTCCATGAAACAGTACAGTCTCTACCATGTACTGAACCCCAGAACCTTCATGGGTTGTAGTGGTACAGGTTTTTTTTTTTTTTATGTATGCATTAAAAAACGTCATTCATTCATCGAATGAGAAAACTGATACTACTATTTCCGATCTAAATAAGAGTTAATAAAGATAAATTAACACGAATTTAGACCTTAAATTTATTTTTATTTATCTTGTATTTGAATTTAGACTCTTTATTTATTTATTTATTTCTCTTCTTTACTATTTCTCAATAATGAAGCGTTAGGATGTATTTATGGAGTTTAAATTTTCATCTTTTTGCTTTTATCTTCCCAATTCTTCTTCATTATGCTCTTTTCTCCCCATTTATCTGTCCATTTTACCCTGTTTTCTGTATTTCAGGTTACGAGTTTAATTTATTGTTTATGAGCGATTCCATTCGAACAGTGTTTTTTGATGTCCTAGACTGTTTGCTCTCACTGTCCATTAATAATACAGCTATTTTTGTATAAATATGATCCTCCTGAAGAAATTTCATGTCTCCTTTTGTATGATATAACTTGGAGTCCAGAGAAAACTTACAGTTTATAACTTAGGTGTCAGTATCTTGTTATGTCTATTTCTGGAATTTACCTATAAATTCATTATTTTTTTCGTCGCAATAAACTAATTAACCCAAAAATCTTAATCTTCAATTCATAAAAAAATACGTTGGTTTTTCTGAAAATTATCTACTCCATTTATTTTATTTCAGTACCCCGGATGAATGAGCCAGGACCGTGTTACGGAAAATTAGAATTTTGGTTATTTTTGGATCCTTATGGTTTAATGCTGTAATGAAATCCTCTCGGACTTTCATTTTTGCAATAAAATTGTGTAATAGTATGAATATGATACTGACAAAAATTAATTATAGAATTTAAAAAAAATTTGTCAAAAAAGTAACAGGTTAGAACAAAATCACCCATATACGTTCTTTTTTTCTTTATATATTTGACGTAAATTTGTGCTACCAAGGCTAATCACGATGCTACAGTGACATTCCTTAATTTTTGCTGTCAATGTACAGTAATTATAAAAGATCTTTTTTTTTTCCAAACATATGACATTTTTAATTTGGTCAGTGAAAAAAAATTTAAATCAAGATAACACTTATTGTGAATATTACAATTCTTGATCCTGGAATAAATAAATCATTTTCTTTATTTATAAAGAAAGAAAGAAAGAATAAAGTATTTGTTTTAATGATTAAAGAATTTAATCCCATTCGCTGATCACGGGGCCTCAGAGACTAAACTGGCATGACTGAACGGTCGTGCGGGTACTGTATACCCGACCACTAAGGCGCTCATACTTGTTAAGTCATTGGAATAAAATATCTAGACAATCATCATATGAAACAATTTTCTTTGAAAACTCTTAAAACTTCAAACAATAAAGCCTTGTTGAAATAATAATTATTGAAAAATAAATAATAATTATATTTAGTAGCATATAAAAAACTTAAGATATTACCATTTCACTAAAAATGTTTGAAACCTATCTTTCCTTCAGCACTTATAGCATTTTTGTTTTCAATTCTCCATTAGAAAGCATTTAGATTTCTTATATTTAATACTAATAATCATTAGTGTACACTATATTTTATTATATTATCATTGAATATATAATACTTTATTTTACTTAATAAAAGTAAAATAATTAAGTTTCTAAATTTGTATATCTATCTTCAATTGCTTTTTTCTTTATCTATAGATATATAATCTTTTAATAATGATAAATAATTTTTACCACCAACTTTATGTTTTCAATAAGATATTACATAATATAGCGAATCATATAGAGCTCCTTCAAAAGAACAACGGCATTACTCAAATAACTCTAAAAATGCCAATTTTTGTATTGTATTGGTTGACGCTTTTTAATTCAGGAACAACTTATGAGATATTATATTTCCAACAATTTTTTATTTAATAAAGTTATATTTTGACTGGTATCATGCTTGAACTTGAGTTTTGACGGAAATAATGACATAAATGAAAATTTATAAAGTTCCAAAAATTTAAAAGATGTCCAATGATTAATAAAATTTAAATAAAGTTACTATGCAAAAAAATTATTTTTTTAATTAGAAAGTTTTCTAAATTTGTAAATCCATCTTCGATTTCTTCTTCCTTTATCTACGTGTGGTTATTAGATATATATGACCTAACTATATATTATTATAACCTCCAGCTGCGTGTATCCAAAGAGGTATTACATAATATAGCAAAGCATATATATCCACCCCTGAATTGAGTCGTGCTATCTGTTTGCCAAACTACCCCTACAGTAAGGGTAGTTAACTAGAGATAAGTGCATCATTCCATCTTAATGATTTCCCAGTAGGGCCCCTCCCGATCCTATCTCGCCAATAAATGGTCACGGGACTCCCAGATACCGCTAGGGCCGTTGAAGATTGGACCTTGGCTTCCAGCGCGAGGTATTTCAGGATTTCCTCATCCACGCATTCCCTCCGATGCCGGTCCCTACCCGAATCTGTTCCGGGCCATTACGTCTCAAGTATCCCCGGAGCAATTTGAGAAAAAGAAAAAGGGGAATTAAAAAAAAAAAAAAAGAAATAAAGAGAGAAACCTTGAGGTTGAGTGCAATAAATGTTTCGTATCAGTGCTCCTTTTTGGTAGCCATTATTACTCAACGTAATTACATAAAATTTATTCTCAATTGCAGTGGTAATTTTTTTTTTTTTTTTTTGAGTTGCTATATATCTATATCTCGGACAAATCACCTCCCTGCTCTGCCGTTTTCCAAGAAATAGTGCAGTTTCTACTGGTACTAAACCAAAGACTCTTTATGAGTTGTATTGGTACAATTTTTTTTTCTTTTGTTTAACCAATTACTTTTAAAGACACGTTATCTGAACGGAAATTATGTTGGGAATAAGGGTATCAGTTCAGTAGGTTGTCGATTCGAGTTGAGTCTTGTTTTAACTTGTGTTGACATGTTTTAACTTATCATTCCTTTCCTTTTTAATATTTTTCAAAAATAAAAATAATCGTGAGTTTTAGTATGATAAAAGATTGGAATTACGTCAAATGTCTATATTTCGGTAATCATTTCATCAAGTAATGAACGTTTCAAGAAACACTTCGAGGTATAGATGATGATATAATCTTAACCGTTTGTGTAAGTGAGGTCTTTAATCTATACATATTCAGTAATAGTTAGTATATGCAATCAGTAACAGTTACTCTAAACATTCAGTAATAAGATTATCTTTATTTTCGAGAATATCAAAGAAGAAACGAATAAAAAGTTGTGACTTGACTAGAAGCGACAACCTGCGAAGCTGATACCAGAATAAATTGTTTCAGCGTTTATATCAAGACATAGACATATTTGTGTGTATATATTTAGATATTTTAAAAGAGTATCTCGTTATAAATGACTCTTGCCTTTCCTATAGTCGATTTAAATAGAACCAGCCTACCTTGTCAACGGTTACGCCTACATATTTCCTTGGCAAGTCTGTTAGTGAACTGTGTGGGAAGATTCAAGCGGCCACCTACAGCTTGAACTTTCATGGTCCGTATTAAATTCCCAAAGTTTTTAATAAAAATAGGATCTTTAATCTCATATTTATAATACTTTTTAACTGACTCCAGGCGATTGATTGATATCAGGGTCATATGAAATCTATTGGTACGAAAATACTCTTCATACTGCTTAAATATTTACCCGGAGTACTCTGGTGTTTTATTTATTAAAAATTGATAAAAAAACCCTTTTATAGTAATGAATCTGTGGCCTTTATTATAATACGAGGGTGGTCTGAAAAGTGTCTGCCGAACATCGCCAAAGTTCACCAAATGGTGCTAGACGGCCGCCGAATTAAAGTGAGAGAGATAGCAGCGGTTATGAAGATGTCAAAAGAACGTGTTTGTTACAAATTAAATCATCATTTAGATATGAGAAAGCTGTCCGCACGTTGGGTGCCGCATGAACATTTCCAACGCTCTGTTGGCGCAATAAATCCGAGTTTTGGCGCCGATTAATTACTGTAGATGAAACTTGGATACAATATTATACGCCCGAAACACAAAATATAGTCCAAACAGTGGACTGCAAAGGGGGAACCGGCTCCAAAAAAACATAAACTGTTTTCTCGGCTTGGAAAGTGATGGCGACTATTTTTTGGGATAGTCATGGAGTTATTTTAATCGATTATCTTCAAAAAGGAAAAACCCTTACAGGAGCATTCTACGCATCATTACTTGACAGGCAGAACTTGCGGAAAAAACGGCCACCTTTGCAAATAAATAAAATCCTGTTTCACCAAGACAGCGTACCGTCTCACACCTCAGCGGTTGCCATGGCGTAAATCCACGAATTACGGTTTGAACTGCTTGACCATCCACCTTACTCACCAGATCTAGCCCCAAGCGACTTCTTTTTGTTCCCTCATCTAACAATTGCGCTTCGAGGACAGATATTTTTGTTTATTTGTTTAGTCCCACTACAAATTTCACCCCGTAGGTGCACACGAGTTCTGACCATGTTTCCCTGATAACAGCTTTACAATAGCTGAATGCTAAGGATTCACTTCTATTTTTAAAGCATTGCACTGTGACAATATTTGAAACAATAGAAATAAGTAAATAAATCGGTTAAGGGTCATTGAGCAGGTAGGTGGCGTATGTGTTCCCTAGGATCTGTACCTCAAGATATGACACAGCAGCGGCAGTTTTAGGCAGAACATTAGACACTCAACATGTAGGTAGTCACATAAAACGTAAGGACTCCCTTTTCTTTTTTGAAAGAAGATTTATAACTTAACTCCTGACTATGATCAGTACAAAATAAATGTAATGTTATTTGATGAGACGATAAAGGATCATTATTTACCAAACAATTTACCAGCCAACCACGTCAACCTTTAGAAAAGAGAGGGATATGTCGCATAGACATTGATGATACGCTAATACTGTAACGATATCAGGGTGGCATCTCATGTAATTATTTAAATAATATTCAGATCAAAATATCTTACTTTTCTCTGAGATCGTTGTTTGGGAAGTGAAGCCAATATACCAATATCTTATATCTTCAAATTTTCACTTCCTCGTATTTCTAGATATAGAGGGTAGTAAGAGAGGTGATGTGGAGGATAGGATATTCGATCCTTGTCAATATTAAATTAATAGATTAGTTTCTTGTTAAAAGCCATAGATGTTAACATGAGAGGTGTGATTAGACAATCGTTAATATGGACAACTTAATTATGCACAAGTGCTAGGTGTAAAGGCAGGTTTTATTAGGAAAGCCATCGATAGCGACTTTATATCTTATATGTTTTAAACCATCGTTTCTTTAACAATAAATATTAATTTAATAAATTGGATTACCCTATAAAAAAAAATGTAGGCACAACCTTAAAATTAAACATGTCGCTTATATTGCTCCTCAGCCGTTTACCTGTCTGCTTAACGCTCCTTTTGTAATTTTGTGGAATCCGTACGTTACTTAACCCAATAGCTTTAAAACACGATAACTCCTTAACCTTCAATTTTATTAATCGTATGCAAACTCTGCAATTTTGTATTCTGAACCTCCTTGAATCTCTACTGAACTTGTCTTTTTATCCTAGGCCATTTTTTAGTACATTAAGACGTTGGTTAACCTTCTGCATAGGCTTGCAATTTATCTGATTCAGTAAGACTCTGTCCAAAGCTCAGCGACTCGGCGCTCCACACACTGATCTACCTTTCCTGTTCTCTGTACTACAACCAGTGAAGAATCCTGACTTCCTCCAGCTCCAACCGTCATTAGTCTCTGTTCTGTGTGTCTCCCACTTCACACTTAATAATGACACTTTCTGAATGAATAGCAGAAGCATGTGTGTGTGATTTAAGATGATTAATTACAACTGGCATGATTTCCTGTTTTAGCAGAATCCTTCATTTTATGTTTAGTAACAAGCCAAATTCTAAAACCAAACTAAGTTCACAGTGGCTAGGTTTAATTTATTTATCGCTATTTGTTTTATTTATTTATTCTTATTTACGTATTTAATAGTAAGAAATAGTTGGGTACACCGCCGCTACAGATAAGATAGTGACTTAGAAATACAATGACGTCACTTAAACTACCCATTCCACCAAGCTGGCAACCTACGGATTAAGTACTGTCTGTCCCCATATTCCGCGTTCGCACCCTATGTCCGCTCATTCCCCTATTCCCTTTTTATGTACCTTACAGCTTTGAACTTATTTTGGATTTCCTTTTCAGGTAGAGCGATAGAGGGGGTGCGACCTACCCCTAGCGGGGCCGGAAGGTGCAGGGAGGCGAAGTCCCCGTGGGCGCCCTGCGTCTGCCACCTGGAGACCTGCATCGCCTGGTACCCCTGCGCCCTCAAGTACTGTAGGGCCAAGGACGGGAGCAGT
Source organism: Troilus luridus (assembly GCA_964056705.1). Classification (NCBI taxonomy): domain Eukaryota; kingdom Metazoa; phylum Arthropoda; class Insecta; order Hemiptera; family Pentatomidae; genus Troilus; species Troilus luridus. The sequence goes on along the minus strand of OZ057417.1, from coordinate 42,349,740 downwards.
TACCGCTGCGGGATAAGGACCTGCAGGAAGTGCCACCTCTACGCCTATCACGTCAGGCAGAAGCAGCTCTGTCTCTGGGATGAATGACAGGTAATTACAATCAACGTTTTATTTAAATTAATGTTATGTATTGCATTAAATTAATTTCAAGCTTGTAGAAGGAAATCTTTTAAAAAGTTAATAAGCACCGAGAAAGATAGCCAGGAAATATAGTCATAGATTTGAGAAATGTATTAAGGGTCTGGACCACAAAGATTGGTCCTATCGGCATCGATCCTTCATCAATACTAAGCACTAATAAATTAATAAAGCACTAAATAAATGTATACTACATACTTTTTTTTAAATAAACAGTTTGTTTGTATGGTATGCTTATTGGTTATTTCCTCCACAATTAGGTAGTAAAAACTTATAACCTTATCTGAGTACGATATTCCTATTCTACATCGGGTCTTTGTAATACACTAACAGCATAATACTCCAGTCTTATAAATTTAATACTCATCGAAAATGATTTTTATGTTTTATAGATAGTTGAGTGAAATTTATTGTGATGAGTGGAGGAGATATTTAAATTTGGTAGAACACTAAAAGACATTGCTTACATTGCAGATTATTTGTTTATTCTTTTAACCCTCAAGTACTGAGGCATGGTCCCTGCGACCTTTTGGTACCTATTTTCTGGAATTCCCACTATTCCGATTATCAGAAATCCCCTTATGTTTCAGTACCTTATTTGATGTGAAAGTGGAAGGTTGGTTTTAAAGCTGGTTCACAAATTGTAAGCAACGTCTGGTCTCACGGATTGATTCTTAAAATATGTTTAGTTTTTTATTTTCGCTAACCTAAGCATTTGTTTCATTGATCTTATTTGGTATTTGTGTATTGAAATTTTAAATAATATCATATATTCGTTGATTGTGGGACATTTAATAAGGTTCGTGTAAGTAATAACAAGCGACAAAATGTTTAAATATTTTATTTTGCATTTATTAATGAATTTTTTAATCAGAGAAAACATTATGAGGATTAATATTACTAATCGGATAATTCTACTACGTGAGTCCTGAACTTAGCCTATCCATTTAAAATTAGGATACGGATCCATTTTACGTCCACTCCGAAGGACGGCACACTAAGTACTCTTTCTCCATTTAAAAATCCTAAGCCCACTTGCCAGGCTGCGAAAACCCGATCTTCGGCATAGTAAGTTGTCATGCTAACCACTACGCTACTGTTATTTAACATCACCTTCATACTGGTCTGGCTAATCGGACGATGCTACACTTGGAATATTAAATTTTGCCTATGCAGGTTTAATTAGGATAGGGATTTTTAATGAGAACTGACATCGTACAGGCTCGGGACCCCCGTTTTAAGGACGGCATAAAAAAGGAATTTAACTCCATTTAAAAAATCTTTAGCCCACTTTCCGTCCAACAAAGCCTGGCTCTTGTGTATAATAATTTGTTATGTTAACTGCACCACAGGTCCTCCTGCTTACATTGTGTAGATTAGAATGTTAATTGTACTCGCCTAAGACCCGCCGGTCGCCGGAATTAGGCCCGAAGAACGCAAAGCACCCTTTTGATCCCTCACCCTCTCATCCCCCGGAAGCCATAAAGAAAATAAACATTAGCGGTAATGAACCGCCATCGAAAACTTTTTGCCCCGCCATGTTTCCCTTTCGCTCGTTCTTTCAACAGCACATAAATGGCCCTCGTTTATTTTTTGTCTTCTTTAGAAAGTGTCCTTCGTGAAACAGCCCTTCTCATCCCTTAAGTTTTTAAGACACAATGGCCCTTTACCCTAGAATTTTTTTTCTTGTAAACATTTTATTTAGTCTTCAAGGAATCAATTAGTATCTATTAAATGATATAACAACAGGCATTATCTACAATTATCATCTCTTTTTTATATAAATACTATTTTAGTTATATTTTATTGCTGTTGCCTAGCAAAGGATCGGGGATTTACTTTTTGTTTAGTCTTTTGGGGTCTGTTTCCGAAAACGCAGTCATATTATTTTTTAGATATCTCTTATTTATGCTATTAAATAAAATAGTCATAACGAAACGTGTGTATATTTATAAATAACCTCAAAACAAAACTATTCCAATTAAATTGGTGGATAGTAATAAGCAATGCTTTCTGAAATCTTAGTAAATAAACATTCTTTCTCGTATCTTCTCCATATGAATTCGCCTAAATATGTATCAAACATATTTCTACACGTTCCACATTCTTTTTTGTTTGAAAGTGATTCCACCCTCTGGGCATGAGCTCATGTGTTTAAGTCAACGAAATTTTTTTAATTGTTAACAACGTAATGTTTATACCTCGTGCCTTCAATTTGCTTTATTCCCTTATAGGCCTTCCGGTAATCAGAATATATTGTTGTCCCAGGTCGCATTGCAGCTTTAATGCAAGAAGTCAGCATTTCAACTGTTCTACATGGGACAGAATGTAGGAACACTCCCTAGCTTCCCTGCATACGCCTCCGAACTCCCATTTCTGCTGGTATATCCTCCCCACATTATATTTCCTTTAGGAGAAGTAGGACTCATCGATTTAAACAATTTGTTTTATTCCCTTATAGGCCTCCAGCTATCAGAATAAATTGTTGTCCCAGGTCGTATTAGGATATTTAATGAGGTTACATATTAAATTTCTCAAACATATGGAGTTATTTCACATAAGTAATCTGCATGCGTTTTCCGTAACAGACCCGTCTTTTGTCATGCTCAATCCGTTAAATTATAAACATTTTTAAAATTGGTGAATCACAAAGCCACCGTAAACTGACTTATTAGAGCATTTTCACAAAATATAGAATTGTTTTTTAACTTAAATGAAATTTAATATCAATGAAAAAATTGTTTGTATCGATTTACTTATTATTTACTTAGCTATTAGAATAACACAATCTCAGAACTGTTATTTTAATACAGAGAATTCAGTGAAATATGATTAAGACATTATTCTAATAAACTATAAATTTAATGCAGAATACTCAATACCACAAAACAATATTAAGTGGCTACAGATATTTTTACAGCTGTATAATATGTAAAATGGGAGTTGATCTTTATCATTCTAGATTGATAAAAAAAAATTTGTACCGCTACAACCCATAAAGGGTCATGGGTTCAGTACATGGTAGAGGCTGCGTTGTTTCTAAGACAACAATTGTGCTGGGATATCATCTCAGACCACCAGATTTTTCTCACAAATACCAACTTTATAAAAGCTGGCTGAGCCCCCAGATCTGCAGATCTGTTAATAGATTAAAAAATTTATCTTGTACAGCCAGGTTCGAACCCGGAACCATATGCACAGCAACTCAGCATTATGAACACAGAGCCGATCCCTCAGTAGTTGAAATATAGTTATAATATAAGCAATTACTCCATTCCAAGGCGAGCCCTAGACTATTGGTGCCTCTTATGCAAGAAGGGGATGATACAAATTTTCTTCCCTCAGTACAATAACTAATTTCGGACAGATATCAACTTGACCACTCATTCACCGTAGTTTCTGAAATATACAACAATATAGAAATACAAAATATTAAAGTCTCTCTTATATTTCCACATCCAAAATCGAAAATACCTGATCTGGAATCCTGCTCTAAACCCTTTGATTATTAAACGTACAGCCCTGAATATATTAATTAACTGGAAACATAAGTACATACGGCCGAAATATCTGCATAAACATTGGGATTATGTAGCCCTTTCCTTTGTAAATATTTGCTTTCAGCATATCGAAGTCGCCCTTTATCTGTTATTGGAATTGAAGCTTCGAATTTTCCCGATTTTATTCCCATGTAATAAATTATATATATATAAAACAAAAGTTGCATATATTATTATTATAACATAATTCAGAATGTATTGACTTTAATAATTATTTATGAAAAAATTCATGAAAAAGAATCACAAACACACTCAGTTTTACTGGTCAATGCATCATCTCAATTCTCACGTTCTTTCTTTTCCATTCTCTCCGTTACTCGGTCTTAGTTAATTATTATTTAAAAATTCATTGAGTACCCAAAATTGGGGAATAATCTCGCAGTTGAGCGTGATCTAGGACAAATCACCTCCCTGCACAACCATTGTCCAAGAAACAGTACAGTCTCTATACGTTCTGTAACTAAGACCCATTACGGATTGTAGTGCTACAGTTATTTTTTTAATTTATATTTCTGCAGATCTAGGAGAAAAATCATATCAAATTCCTTGGTTGCTATCCTACGCATTTTTTATTATATTCCAATATAATATATAATAGTAGGAAATGATTGATAATGAGTATTATTTTTTATTGTCTTTTAATAGTTGTTAATTAATATTTGTTTTATTACAAATATCATCCGGTAACTAAATATTCAACAGTTGAATCCGCATGATTGAGTTTCTCTGTTGGTTGGAATTCTTTTATTTCTGAATCCCTTGTTCATTTAACTGTTAAATCAAAACGATTGCCCTGTTGTTGCTATGCAGGTCACCTGTCGCCAATTTATCAGCTACTATGTCCTTTTATTTGCTAATCTAAGCAATTAGCTTAATTTACTAAAATGAAAAAAAAAACCTTGGATAATTTTGATATTTTTATTCCATCAGCAATCCTATAAATCACCATCGTTAGACTGATGATTTATTTTTTAAATATTTCCTATTATAAGTTTAAAAATATTTAATTACTTGATTAATTCTAACGACTTCTACTATACTCTATACCACTGCAGCTCATGAAGGGCCTTGGGTTCAGTACATGATAGAGACTGTACTGCATCTAGGACAAGGATGCTTCAGGGATGTGTCCGAGATCATGCGAATCTATGTTAACCTCATTAATTATGGTTTCCTTATGGTAACATTACAAAAAAAAAGACATGAGGGGTATGAAGAACAGTAGCCAGCGGTACCTCTCCATTGGCTTGATTTTATTTCCTACTGTAATAGATCCCTCATCCACGTCCTTTTTAGTATCCTAGTGTTCTCAGGTATGAGAGTCGTGATCAATGGGTTTGGGTGTCCGTATGGTTTTTCTTGACACTTTTTTGTATGTTCGTTGACCGTTGGTATTTTTAAATCAGTATGGAAAGATTCATTATTGACATTAGAATGTGCTTTTGTGATAAGCCTAAGTATCTTTGAATTTTCAATTCAAACTTTTCAGTTTGTAGCCTTGTGGGTTTGTTTAGCGATGCAGTAAATTTGTAATGCTTAAATTCAAACTGGTTTTACTAAGTAAGTGTACATATATAATTTTTGTCTTGGTTGTAATTTTGAGTTTTTCTGAATAGTGAATCAATTAAAATGAGTTTGAGGTTTATTGGCTGGCTTCTTTCTTTCCAAGATGAAGGACCCCATGCCATTCTCTTGTCAAATGTTAGTCCAAGGTATTGTAGCTTGTCTGTCTGGGCAATGGGTAAATTGGAGGGCTTGTTTCATTTATTTTAAATACTAAGATTTATTCATAATATTTACAATAAACATTAACATGTCTTAAATAATTTTCAATTAAACATTCCCCCACCTGAAAAAAGACAAAGAAACATCATTCAATGCCTTTACTTCGTGTTTCTATTCAAAATTCAATATAAGTGATTCAACACCTCAACACGCTGTAACCATACATTCAAAACAATCCCCTCTCTTAATTTTATTTATAACACACGTTGTTTCGAGAAAGCTGAGACGTTATCGCAGAAAATTCAAAATTAAGAAAACGTAAAACGTTCGTATATTGACGAAGTAGTTTTGTAGCCCGTTGATGTTCAAGCGCGTGTTGTTACTCTTCCCGAAACCATTCTTTTTTTTACGTTATTAGCTCAGTCTAATTTTAACTTATATATATGTATGTATGTATATATCTTACATTTTATATTTTTTATATATATTCTACTACCTTTTCATTACTACCTTTGCATCACCACCTTTCTGTACATTTTCTCTGTAATTTTTTTATTCATATATATCCCTCACTTTTTGTTCTAAATTTCTACCTCTCTGCATATATATATATTTTCTATTTTATTATATACTTACTACTGCAATGTATTTTTATAGTCGAAACGTCGGCACATAATGAAATAAGTAACGACTTATTTAGTGTTTTTATTTGACTGCACCCCCAACTATTTTCTTCCTTCCCTATATATATATCAAAGTCAAGATCTTCAAGAGTCATTACTATTATCCCCATAACGTATATAGTACATGAAGTAAAATAAAAAAAATAGTTTTATTACTACTATTTAAGTTCATTTCATAGCGCCAGATGTTCTATAGTGATTATCATAAGCACCTACTATGTTCAAGATCGCGGGTTCGTGGCCCAGCTGGTGGCCTTAGGATTTTATAAAGGGAGTAAAAAATCCATAGTTATGCCGCCCTTAATATAAGATGTAAAATGAGGTGCCGAGCCCATATGGTGTCAGGTACTCATTATAGATGTTAAATGTACTACTTATATCTGAATAGCCATTTGCTCGTAGGACTCCTACAATAGCATCATCAGATTACCCGTAATAGCATAATAGCGTTTTTTTAATATATATTAATGGGAAGATTCTTTTAATATGACAATATATGTGTTTTATTATTGTATAAGTTCCTCCTCCTTTTCGAAGAGGATACTTGGGAGATAGACTAACTGTAACCTAAGCCGGTAGTTACTGCGCTGGGGTCGTGTCTCGTTAAAACTTAGACGCAGGTGAAGCAGGGCATTGGCGATGTCCTTATAACCCCGGGTCGCCGCCATTGACTCTGGGCCATGCCCGCCCCCCTCAAAACTCATATGAGGGCGCCTCTATGCTCATCCAACTTTCAACTTGCTCTCCTCCCAGTCCAATCCCGTCCATGTCCCATTCCAATAGAGGTTCGGTCTCTCCTGGTAATAAAACTATACGTCCGGGCCATCTCTATGGTTTTTCCATTTTCTGTATTACCACATTCATAAATTTAAATTGGGAGGTGGGTAGCATAGTGTGTAGCTCTTCTGAAGATCCAGGGTTCAAATTATTTAATCTGTCAACAGCCATATATAGAACATGCAGATCCTCCCGAGGCTCACCCAGTCTCTATAAAGTCTGGACCCATAATTAGCAATAATCCCTAGGGTTGAGCCTTGATCTTGGACAAATCACATTCCCGCACAACCGTTATCTTTGTAACAATAATGTCCCTAACGTGTACTGAAGCTAAGTCCCTTAATGTTGTTGGCTACCAAAACTTAAACTCCGCTGTACCACTAGGTTTTTTATTCATACCTACGCTTTTTAAAAATAATATTAATAATAAAATATTTAAGCTCATACATCAAACTCTAGCTCAAAAATTAGAAATTAGCAATATTTTTTATTATATCCAACCATCAGCCATTTTTATTTTGTCTGTTAGCACCCGGAGATGAACAATATGGGATCTAGGACCCTCCTGAGGTTCATCCGGCCTCTTAAAGTGGTTAACAAAACAAGGGGGGGAAATCTAGTGGTTGAGCGTGATCTAGGACAAATAACCTCTCTGCACACCCGTTGTCCATGAAACAGTACAGTCTCTACCATGTACTGGACCCCAGGCCCGTTCACGGGTTGTAGTGGTACAAGTTTTATCATCCGTTTACAGATGCCAGCCACAGGCAATATTAGAAACCGCAGAATTCAAACTGTACAGGTATCAAGCTATTATGGCTGACGGTATCCCCCACAATGGACCAGACATACTGGTAATAGATAACAAAAAAAGCAAAGCCATCATCATCGAAGTTGGGGTTTCTGCTGATAATAATGTTTCACAAATAATGACCGAAAAAATTCGAAAGTACCAAGAGCTGTATTCATGAAGAAGGATTAAATCTATGAATATGCTTGAAATAAGTTGGGACTTCAAGAAACACAGATAGCGTTTAAGCTGGGAACTGTCGGAATCGCCATAATTTTGTAAAATTCAAATGTACAAAATGGTGGTTGACAAATCGACTCCATGCACAACAATTGTCATGTAAAAACTTCGCTCCCTACCGAGTCGATCTTATCGAGTGTAGAGCCCAAGACTTTTCATGGGTTCTCATGCCATTTTTGTTTTCCATTAATTAGTCGTCTGCTTGCGTTTGATCAAGCCTTTATTGAGTTTGTATTTGACTGAGTAATTGATGAATTGGAGCTGTACATCTTGATACAGTTCAATTAGGATCGATCGAATCATTCATGAGTATTACCGATCCCTTCTATAATTAGGTTTAATACTTCATTTTACCGCTCATTTATAGAACATTACCATCGACATCAATCAGTGCATAAAGCATTTGTTGCTATTGTTAATTTTAGTTATGAAAAATCGTGTTGTGGTTAGAGCATATTAAGTAATTTTTATAACGAAATTTTCCCTGCTCTTTCGAATCATAATCTATTTTATATTTATTGTTGAATAATATTAGTCCACCTTATATATATATATATATATATATAGGGAAGAAAATGGTCCTGGTAGAGCTTAAGAAAATTATCTTATTTAGGAAGAACTGTTTACTGGTAAGCCAACGTTTCCACCCACATTGCAGATCTTAACTATAATTTTTTTTAAATTTAAACACCGCTGAGTACTGTTCTTCTTCATGCCTTTCATGTCATTGTATTATATTTTTATAATTTATTTTATTTTATTTTTTATTGATTGAATTAATTTTTAAATATTATATTTTTAGTGTCAGCCAATCTGTTGATTGTCGTTCTTTTTTATTTGCTAGGTGTGGATGAGAGTATAAAGCGAAAAAAAAATTAATTTTTATCTTTTATAATACTGTTCTAATTTTTAATTTCTTATTTGTTACTTTGTTGGATTTAAACATTACCTTTTTTTTAATGAATAGTACATATTTATTATTATATAATTCAATCCCCTCTTGTTCTTATTTCTACAACATACTACATATAATATTATTCTTTACCATGTATTATTTTAATTTATTTGTATCTTATGTATCTAGCCATGAAAAAGACTTGCAATGTGGGTCGAAACGTTGGCCTACCAATAAACAGTTCTCACTATATAAGAGAATTTTCTTGACCTCCGCTCGGACCATTTTCTTCCTTATTTTATATTTCTCGTCTTACAGACGGTGGTGTTGCCTCGGTTTTCTGTTTCCCTGCCACAGTCATAACTTAGCGGAAAGGATTTATTGGCGGGCATTTGGAGTTAAAAGCCCGATCTCCGGTATTGTCCGAGTGTTCGATATTACCCCATTACACCCAACGCGTATCCTTAAAAAAAACCTGTACCACTACAACCCATGAAGGGTCTGGGGTTCAGTACATGGTAGAGGCTGTACTGTTTCATGGACAACGGTTCTGCAAGGAGGTGACTTGTCCTAGGTCACGCTCGACCGCAACGCGTATCCTTATAAATATAAAAAATAAATTAACATTAAAACCTGTTACTAACACGTTAAACCGGACAAACGCAACTGTAATGCTTGGTCTGCTACACGCGACAGCTGAAAATATTGGGTTACAAATATCTTATGAAAAAACCGGGTATATACTCGAATATAACATAGAAAAAGTTATGAAAACAAAGTAAGGTATTTATTAATAAAAGAGTTGATTTATTTAAATACCTCGAGGAATGGATCCAAGCCAACGGGCTCGATAACACAACAAATAGAGAAAGAAGTTAGAATTTTTCGCAAAAATTAACACGAACATATGGATAAGAGTGCTTAACACTCAAGAAGAAAGGAAAACTAAAAGAACTAGAAAAAAAATGAGAGAGAAATACTAAGAAAACTTCTAGAGCCTGAAAAAAGCAATGAAAATATATTAATTAAAAGGAGAAATGAAAATTTGCTTAAAAACATAGAAATCGCAGATACGATGAGGAAGATAAGGCTAAAACTGTATGGACATTTAAAAAGAATGGAAGAAATGCGGATTGCAAAGGAGATTTTTAATAACGTTAATAAACTGAGGAAAACATTATGGATGGATAGAAGCAGTGAAGGAAGAGTTTAGTAGTTGTTAATAAGAAATAGGTGTTAAAATAAATATAAGTGATTCGTAAAAAATGTATCTAAATGAGGTAATTAAAATATTATTTATTTCATTGTTTCAAAATTTGGAGTTTAATATAACATTACCCATAAAATCCAAACAAAGCAGAGTGGCTTAGTGGTAGAGCACTGAGTTACCATGCCGAAAATCCTGGTTCATTTCTCGCAGCTGGCAAGACTTTTTTTAAGTCTTTTAGCAGCCGGAGATAGATCATATGGGATCTAGAACCCTCACCTAGCCTCCATAAAATGGGTGCCCAAAATAAGGTAGAAAAATCTTGCGATTGAGCGTGATCCAGGACAAATCACCTTCCTGCTGTTGTCCATACCCCAGTACAGTTTTACCATGTACTGGACCACAGACCCATTTTTTTTTTAAATCCGAAACTCGAATTACGGATATCCGTTCCACACGCAAAATTTTAGGTCATCCCACATTCCTCAAACTCGTATATTACCGGCCTCTAAAATGGTTGATAATTTCTTCCACCACCTCAACAATCTACATGTCCCTCCTTTATCCAAATACATAATTTTAATTACCGCTTCATGTATGCGAAATAAATATATTAATCATTATTACAATAAATCTTAATACTACATACGTACACACATTGGGAATACATTATACATTCTTTTTTTTCTATTACTTTAGCTGAAAGTTTTTCATTGATTAAATGTTTTTCTTTCTTCAGCATCAAGTTCTCGGTCACTTGATCTGCCCGAACCACTCAACGATATTGCTCGGCTCAATCATTACATTTAGTATGACATTAAGGAAATAAAAAAGTTTTATTTGTATTTTATCTAAGAAACTTAGCAACTTTAAAGAATAATTGTTACATCATGAAAATATTAATGATTTATTTCCACCTACTGCTTTTAAGGGTTATCTTAATGTCGGCACAGGGCTTCTTAACTTATTAGGGAATGATATTACCCGAGTGCATGCTTCGCAATGCCACGTTGTGTAAGCTCCTAAATTCTCCAGTGGTCACTATTTTTTCTGTAAATGTTTAATAATAACATTTTTTTTAAACCGCATATCATGTAAGAATGGTAATGCTGTCAGAAGTCACTTTCCTCTGATATATATATATCTTGATGTCGCCACAGGGCTTCTTAACTTATTAGGGATCCGTTCTTTACCCAGTCCTGCAACTTTACAAGTCCATCTTAATCTTCGTGACGCTCTCATAATTTTATATATATATATACATTTTTTTTAAACCGCATATCATGTAAGAATGGTAATGCTGTCAGAAGTCACTTTCCGCTGATATACTTCTAAAAATGACATTAATATATGAAGTATAGTAAATTTAAAATACGACCTTATATATATATATATATATAGGTTATCTTGATGTCGCCACATGGCTTCTTAACTTATTTATATATATATATATAAAATTATGAGATCCTTGATACGATAATCCCTGTTATAAAATATAAAAAGGTAAATATTTATATATGCATATATCTGTCAGAATCTGAATATGAAATATCACATCCCTCTACCAAAAATTGTATTTATTTATTTCCGACATGGCAAGTTTTCTGTTTGTTTTTAACCTTAAAAAACCCCAAAAAACTCGGCAAACAAAGGGAAATATATAGTAAAATATGAGAGCGGAAGATGAAAAATAAAGATGAATAAATAAAAACTTCAGTCTTGGATCGTAAGCACCTTCTAAAAAAAAATCTTTTGATTTCCTTTACAATTTATTCTATTGACGACATTTCCGAGAAACCTTTCGAGTCTGAAAATAGCTCCTTGAATAGGTTTTCTTCGACAATTTTCTTTTCTCATACTATTATTATATTTTAGTTTCCCGCAGTATTTCTTTTATTTATATATTTTGTTCACTTTTATGTAGTTATAATATATTTTGACGATTAATTTCGGATTTACTCAGAAAAAAAAACTGTACCACTACAACCCGTGAAAGGGTCAGGTGTTCAGTACATGGTAGAGACAGTACTGTTTCATGGACAACGGTTCTGCAAGGAGGTGACTTGTACTAGGTCACGCTCAAACGCCAGATTTGTCCCTTATTTTAGGTACCCTATTTTTATAACATTTTACAGAGAGTCGGTTGGCCCCAGGAGGGCCCTAGATCCTATATGATCCATCTCCCGCTGCAAACAGACTAAATAAAAGTCATGGCTTACAGCGGGATTTAAACCAGGATTTCCGGCATGGCTCCGCTCCTTCTCAGAAAAATAAAACTCAAACAATTTTTATTTCAGTTATTGGTGTAAAATTAATGAAAAATACTCATTTTTGTTGTGTTTTTTTTTATAAGACGCTAATTACGAATTTTTACTTTGACATTTTTAAAATACTTTTCCCCATATTAATATATTTATACTGGTATTGTTGTATCCCTAGTTCATTGAAATCACATTTGCCTCCACCATTTTTCTACTAATTATCTCGTTGATAATGTCCCATTGTGGTTTATTTTATAAGAACAACAATCCTTCCAATAATACATATGTATGTCCTATAATAATAATAAGGCTAATCGAACCCGAAGGCTCGATGCCGACACCACCAATCTCTGCTTGCCAACTGCTGTCCACGAACTACCTAAACCCTAATCCCAAGTATTACATTTCTATTTTTTATCGGTTTGTGCTGTAAAACCATGAAGAACCATGAAGTGCACGATGTGGTTTTCTAGGAAAAAGATCAACCAACCTCTACCTTACTGCGAACCATGGTTTCCAAAGGCCTGCTCGTAATCAGGCCCTTCGTTGTCGATTTCCAATCTTGTTCTCCACCAACGATCTAAATCCATGGATTACGGTTATTCAGGCTCAGCAGGCGCACGAAGGCCTATATTTCTTTCCCCTGAACCTACCGTCCCTGAACCGAATCTCGGGGTGGGTCGTTATTTACATCATGGAAAACCACAACGTGATCCCCAAGAGTAATACACGTTATTATCATTCCTACGCTCGGTCCTTCTGCGTTGCCTCCATTTGGCTGATGGATTTCAACTACAACCTTTGGAAAGCAGGTACTCTTTAGCAAGTTTATTAACCCGCTCGGCAATCCCGAGTATTCATATATACTTATGTGTTATACACATATTAGCCGATAAATAATATTGTACCAATAATAGCTTGGAAAAGATAGTAAGCTAGTTTGTACTAAGATTGTCTTACTGCTTTTGTCAACAATTCAGTCTTATTGTCAAATATAACTTATTATATACACAATGGGATATTTGCCTATTGGCGCCTAACTTCCGGTGACCAACCTCCATTGTTCCAAAAGGGTAATTTTTGTATTTTATATATTACTTCGTATTTATATTTCTTTTCAAACCGCGTTCTTCCTCTGTCAACTTCAATCAATGTTGTTGTTTTTTACACATTTCTCTCATTTTTATTGTACACACTTTTAAACTAAGGAGTATATTTTGCTCTAGTTTTTAAATTACGTATATTTGTTTTTTTTTAAGGAATTTAATATTTTTTATGGTATGCTTTTTGTTACTACCTACTCAATATTTTGGTCTGTAGTTATTATCTGAGGGCACTTCTTTCGCATGCTGTCGCTTCGAGTTGAGTTACGTCAAGTTTTAACTGTTTATTTGTTTCATTTTTGATATTTTCCTAAAATAAAAGTTATCATGAATTTTAGTATGGAAAAGATAATGTAATTATGGGTAATGAGTAGATTCGTGTAATCATTTCATCAAGAAAAAAAAGTTTCAACTAACATTTCGAAGTATAGGTGATGTATGTTTGTTGAAACGTTTATTTCTTGATGAAATGATTTCTGAAGTATCCATATGTCTCACAATTACATTATCTTTTCCATACTAAAATTCATGATAACTTGTATTTTTGGAAAATATTAATAGGGAAACGGATGAAAAGTTAAAACTAGAAGCGTCAACTTGCGGAATAATTACTTATCTGAATTCAATATTCATTTTCTAGATCCGAGCATTTTACACAACCCGGTCAACACTGCAGTCTTAAATAATTTTTATTTCGTTTTGGAAACCATTATATATATATATATATATATATATATATATATATATATATATATATATATATATATATATATATATATATACATATATATATATATATATACATAATTCTATATAGGTTTCCAAAACGAAATGTACGTGTGTATATACCTGTATGATAGACGTATAAACGTGTGTTTGGTGTGTGTGTGTGTAGATAGATCGATAATGCTTAGCGAGCATCCAGACATGAGTTAATTGTTTATTCTAAAAGGATTTAGAATTCACAAACTGAGCTCGGACGGTAGAGTTTGATCCTTTAATCCTAGGCGGCACCTGCCCGGTTTAATTTCCATTTAATCACTCCAAGTGTTATTTAATGAGTTTAGTAAAGGCCCGAATGACCGCGGCCCAGATGATTATCAGATTAAACTGCTGTGGTTCCCGTGGAGTGGAGGTAAGGAGGAGAAGGGAAGGAAAATATGGGAGAGGGGAAGGTGGGATAAAGAAAGGGGAAATAGGGGAAACTGTGGAGGGGGTGGAGTACCAGACCTTAACCAAGTAGCTTATCTGTAGCCGGCTCAACGGCTATCTATTACATTATAATCCTCTTTGCTTCCGACCTCTGTCTCTTCCTTAATCATCTTATATTATCTATGTACCGCCATATTTAGTTTTCATTGGGCGTTATTTGAGGGTTTTCGTTGTCTATGACAAGGAGATCGGAGTTGCTCAATGGTAGAGCTTTAAGTTGCCGTGCCGAAAGTTCCGGGTTTAAATCTGGCTGTACCAGATAAATTATTTAACCCATCAACAGCCCCGGAGCCCGGAGATGAACGCTTTGTGATCTTCAGATCCGCTTGGGACTCACCCGGGCACCTTTTTGTGTTCGCTGGTGCAGGTTGTTTACAATGATACACTCGTATTAATTTTACAACAGGAAATACAGTCCTGGTTATGTGGTTAAATTCTCGTTATTCGGAGTTTAACGAGTCTTTCAGTTGGGATCCGGTTCTGGAAATTCATGGCACTGTTAAATAAATAAATTAAAGAATAGAAATTTAGATAGAAGACACTACCAACATTAGCATTAGTCCTTTTATTGTTACTACTTACTTCGAAGTCGAAAATAGTAAAGGCAATTAAAAGGAAAAGTATACTCTGGCAATCTAAAAAAACAACCTGTGCTGTTGTCGCCTCCGGTCCGGCCGCGCATGGAGAAGCTACGCCGTTTCCCCATTACCTAGTTCGCTTCACTCGCCCTCTGCCCTAATCGTGACCTAGCTTGCTCTTATTGCAATATCTCAACATTGGAGTTGTTTTGCTTTCGACCTGGCTACCCTTAGACTTCATTTAGTCTACGTTATTCTCATTGACTCGGCTTTTTTTCAAACTTAATTTCGAATTTTTAGTGTTATTTGACTGTGGTAAGGCCACCCACGACCCTCATTCAGGTAGCGGAGCTCCCTTCGCCACCACTCCTTCCTTCTTACCCTTCGATTTCGCATAAAGTTTTTAAATCGTCAGACTAGAAAAGCTATTTTTTTTTCTATTTTATTACTATAGAGTGTGCGAACAAGTATTAATGAAATCCTTTTGACTGTTTTGATACATGATTAATGGTTTTAATAATTATTACAGTTTAATATGATTTAATTCTAAATATCTGTCATATTTATCTCAGACGTAATACTGACTTATAATTTGTTTAACTATTGGTTGTAGTATTAAAAAAAAAAGAAGAAAAAAGAACTTATATCAGTTGTCACCTAGGCTTCTAGGATCAAAACCGTACAATTCCAAATAACAAATTTGACTTCTTCATACTTCACGCTAGTTTAGGCAAGCAATGCTTTATATTCCCGAAACAATAGGTCCAGAACCGGACTAAAACAATGAGAAATACTTGTTAAATAAATTGCTTAACTATCCGCTTTTGATCCTATACGCCTCACTTCTGACAATAAACTTCTGAATGAACAGTATAGGAATGGGTATAGGGATTTTTAATAAATTACATGAAAGAAATTATGGTGAAAGTCGGGAAGGAGCTCAGTTTTAAAAACAAATTTTTTCAACTAAGTACCACTCGTGTAAGATTGCGTTGGTAATATATTGTTGTATATCAATCTTTATTTATTATTGTAGTATAGCTTAAAATTATAATAAAATTTAATAAAGTATTTAAATGTGTTGTTTAGTATTAATATCGTAGGAGCTATAAAGCTGAAAAGGCCACCTTCTGTTCAATATGGTTCGGGTGAACTATGGCTGGATTTGTAACGGTGTAATTGTTGGATCGGAGGACCGCACGGTAATATGAGAACTGTGCAACGGCCTGCCGGAATATACCCCATATATATTACCACCGTTCCTCTCTACAATGGCTCACCTGTTCACTTCTAATGATATTTGTCTCATCCCATTGTATATGGGAACCATATACGTACATATATCGAATATCGACCAATAATAACGACAATGATTCCTATTTAGTAACAGAGAATCGGATACTATGCGAAAGAGGAGGGTGACATTTCTCGGACATCTAAGCAGAATGAATAAGCATAGATCGACCAAGAAAATATTCGACTATTACAGGATGGAGAAAAATAGAACAACAACGTGGACGAAAGAAGTAAGGAAAGGTTTCGAAAAGTTCAATTATTTGTTTGTTTATTTAAGGTCATTTTATGCTCCTATGGCTAATCTGGTACAGTGAAAGTCCTAAACACTGCCTGTCCAGGCTTAATTAGAATAGGGATTTTTAACGAGTACAGGTTGTGAATGAGTGACATCGTAGAGGTTGGGAACTCCTGTTGTACGCCTCTTCCAAAGAACGGTATAATTACGGAGTGTTTACTCCTTTTAAAAAATCCTATGGCCAATCGCCGGCCTACGAACCCGCGATCTTGTGCATAGACGGTTGTTATGCTAACCTCTACGCCAAAGGTGAGCCTAAAGTAACATAGTTGTATTACCTTTTTTGAGATACTCTTTTGTATTCTACAATATTATATTATATGCTAATTTTTTTTTCTTATTTACGGATTATTATAAATCTATTGGTCAAACGTAATTTCGGCCAAATCACTTTCCTGCTTGGGACTTGTTGACTGTAATGAAATAAGTTATGTAATGTAAGAACAAGGTTAATCACATCCGTCAAAAGGGTTGGTAGTTAGGTTTTGTTTTTTTAAATAATTTAAAACTATAAGTTATTTATTACAACAATAAGTTAGGATTTAACACGCTCTCTTATCTTCTTAGCCGTACCAAAATACCTCCAAGGGTCGAGTAGTACAATTTTTTTTTTCAGTTTTCCTAAATGTTTAATTCAATTACTTCTCAGTTATTATGTGTAATGAATATACTTAATGTTTTACCTGTTAGTTTTTAACTTGCATTAACGTTGCACTTTCCCTATGGTAGAAGCTAATACTGGGTAGTATAAACTCAGGAAGCTAATGCACCGCCTGGGCCTCGAAAAAGAACCCCGGTGCAGATGGTGTACGGAGGAGGACGAAACCCCCCGGCACGTTCTCTTCGAATGTCGGGAGAGGATAATTGAGCTTGGCCCTGAAAGGACACGAGGAACTTCAAGAACTGAGATTAAAAGATTACCTAAAATATCTCAGAAGTCTAGGTAGGACTCGAGAACAATGTGCCTCCTTAGGCCGAGGTGCATGGTAGAAGAAGAGTCATATTACTAATAATAATTATAGCTTTGGTTTTTTAAATAATTTAAAACTATAAGTTATTTATTGCAACAATAACTTGGGTTTTAACATGCTCTCTTATCTTCTTAGCCGTACCAAAATACCTACAAGGGTCGAGTGGTACAATTTTTAACTTGCATCAATATTGCACTTTCCCTATGCACCGCATTGGCTATTGCAGCTCACATCCGGATGACTAATGGGCTGGCGGAGTTGCCTTTGACGCGGACGGGTAGTAGCGAACACTCAGACATATCTAGTCCACATTAATTATTCCCCGGGTTGGGAATGGTTCTCGGCTAGATCGGGATTGTCAGATATGAATAATGGATTCAAATGAGTCCGGCAATTGCTAGTAGTGGATAGCTAGCTCTTCTGTGGAACGCCAATTTCGGTTTGTCCGTCTGTAGGATGTATTCAGCAACATTGTTTATAGCGATTCGTTCTATTCCCCCGCGACACAGAAACCTTCAAAGTATTCCGGATTTTGAAAATTGATAAGCTCTATTGTGCATCCTAAAACAAGAATCTAAATCAGATCAGTATCGCAAGAGATATTAAGATAGTGATATAAAAAATCGGAGCTATTTGCCAATTTCCTTAGAGGACAGAAACCTTTAATGTATTTCAGCTTTTGAAAACTTATTAAAATTGATAAACTCATACCTCGCGTACGCACATACAAGAGAAATCAAAATAGGATTTCTTTAATATTTAATTTATGCTTTAAAAAAAAAGTGTGTTTATTTTTAGAGTAATGTAGACATCCTAGAGGTATTAAGGGAGGCGAAGTTAAAAATTGGAGACTATGCTGATTTCCTTATCATATATACTGTTTAAATTAATATTTTTCGTACTAAAACAATTTAGATAGAACCTGAATTTTTTACCTCCTCATATTTGATCTTCTGTGGCATGATAATTAAATCAAGGAAATACAATACAATAGGGAATTAATCCTATGATAAATTAATTCTGATCCACGTTTATTTCAGTCTTCTCCTAGTGTTCTCAGATATGAAAGGGTTAACATAACGATCTTCTATCTACAAGACCTCAGTTTCGCAGCCCGGATGAGGCTCTAGGATTTTTTCAAGGGAAAAAAATCTTGTGTCGTACTTCGGATGGGATCTGATTTATCTTTTGATGTAGGCCCCGACGATGCCTCAATCGGCGAAACGTTGACTCGACAGATTTTTTTTCAGTATTTTGGTGACTTAAGGATCTTTTCTTTGCAATTTTTCAACTGCATTATAATAGATACATTTGTATAAATATAGAAAAATAAAATAATAATGAAATATTACACTGCATCTATATCAAGCAAGTAGGGTGTCGAATATAGTTTGATACAAAAAAAATTGTATTAATGAAATTAATTGAACTAGGGACGTTATCAAACTTTACGACCGCTTAGTCTCTTGAAAGGTGGTCATTAAACGTTGCTTCTGATATCAAAGATCGATACAGTCATAAACTAAAAGTGATTATAAAATAATAATAAAAATCGCAAAGTATTAATAAATGATATATTTATTTACAGCCGCTAAAATGGATATAGAGATATAAATTAAACGTTTTCAAACAAAATATTCGGAGTTCATGGCAATAAAAGTGCTTATGCTCATTATTTTAGAAAAAAACATGAATACAATTTAATTAAGTAAATAAGATGTTATTTTCGAAGGTGGTATAAGTCTATCTGGATCTTTAAAAAATCGTTTATTCTTTTAAATAATTTTAATGATTATTTTTCTTAACAAGTGAGCAGATTTGTTCATTGGTACAGTGCAGAGTTCAGTAGAGTGGCTGAGGCTGAAGCCGAAGGCCCCGGGTTCAAATCAGGCTATGGCATATTTTGTTTACTCTGCTAACAGTTATAGATGGACCTTTTGGCTGTCCATCTAAGGTTCACCAATTCTCTAGGTTCAATTCTAGAAACAATATAATCTATGCCATGACTGAACCCCACATTCTTCATGAGTATTGTAGTGGTACAGTTTTTTTTATTTTATAATAAAATTTAAAATGTGACAGTGTTAAAAACATCACTCATTGCTAAGTGCTAAGTGTTACGAACATCACGTTTGCCTATATTTTTTAATTAACTCAAATAAAAACCCTTAAATATCTTATACCACTTTCAGAAATAACAGCTCAAATGAAAAAATCTGGACTTACCTTATTTTCCGATTGTATAGATACATATTATTGAACAAGTATGTTGAATAAGTCTTTTCACTTCGGGGTGTGAATAGCTTAAGAAAATTGGTACAATATAATAACTATGGGAAAATTAACTTTAAATTTTAAATAATGTTGAAAATATTTTAAACACTTAAGTGTGTATTATACGTGTATCACCGTTTACCGTTTATAAATCCAATATTGAGCAATAAAATACTTTTGAAAAATAAAATATTTCTGAAAAATATTCATCTGTGCCCCTTGGCTCCTCAGTCGTTTATTTTAATATATTCAATAAAATCACTGCCTGGCACGCATCAATCAACATCAGTTATTGAAGCAAATAAACGAAATTGCATAACTTGACGTATGTAAAAAAAAAAAAACTTTATATTGGTAAAAAAATCCTACAGCCATTGAAACTGGTATATTTATTTATTAATATATTTCTTTTGATTGAGAGAAATGGTTTAAATAAATTATTAACAAGCTTTTATTAGCTTCGCATATTAATAATAAATTATGTATGTAAAGGGAATTTTTGAACTTTATTTTCTGCCATTTCAAAACATCGAATTAAATTGAAACTTTGCACAACTCTCTAGGACCGATGCCTATACTATAATTTAATACGTTTGTCTCATTATCCTGACCAGGATCTTCGGAATTAGCGATTTTTTATATCCGAAGGCACGGTAGTAAATTATGCTAACTATAAGTAAATAGTACTAACCCATGCATAGCTTAACATTTGGGACAAACATGTGACTACTGGCAGGATCAACTGGCTTGTTACGTGTATTTTAAAATAAAATAAATAATAGTTCTTTTTTTTAGAAACACATTTTTACAACCAGCCGAACTTAAAAGTAGAAAATAAAGAATATTTAAAAAAATAAAACAATATGCAATAGGGAAAAAATAAAAATTATTAAATAATTTTCAATAATTTTAAAACAATAATAGTCTGATGAACAAAAATAAATAATTTTATCGTAAAAATCGTGGTGTTCTTTTTAAGATATTTTTATAATGACTCCACTTTTGCCAATGTCAGTAAATCAATATTTACAACAATTAACTTCAAGCACCCATCGCTTTTTTACAATGGAATCAATTTTTTTGTTCATCGATCTATGCTTATTTTAAACTTATTGAAAATTATTTTATACTTTTAATTTTTTTGTCTTATTAAAGCTTGTTTTTTTGTTTTTTAAAACATTATAACTGAAATTCTCTTTCTTACCCAAGTAAATCTACTAAAATTAATTACAAAATATTAGCCAATATAATTTTTAGTTTTTAAGAAAAAGATAATAATGACAAAATACAACTATAAATGAAATATACAAAATAAATCTACAAATGAATCAATACAACATATGGCCTCAGGCTGTCCAGTACTAGTGGGAAAGAATACCTCCAAAGACACAATAATGCAGCGAAGGTCATTCATCAAGCAGTTGCTAACAGTTGTGATCTAATTAAAGAACACCAACCTTTCTACAGATATCATCCTGAAGCATTATTAGAAAGTGGTAATGTTAAATTATATTGGGACCATACGATGATAACAGACCACCATATATCTCACAATAGACCTGACATCGTGCTTGTTGACAATGTACCAAAGAAAGCACAGACTATTGAGATAGAAGTTTCTCCCGATGATAACGTGCAAAAAACAATAAGAAAATAAATTCGGAAATATCTTTACAGGCTGCTGAAGGTTGAAGTACTACCAATTGTAGTTTCTACCAAAAACTTAACAAGGAATTTGAAATACTACAAAAAGCAGTGTAAATAAGTTAAATAGCAGTTGAAGTTAAAATTAATTTTTTTATCTGAGTCACATTTTTTTTTAACGTTTCTTTATAACAATCCATTTATGCTGTTTCCAAAAATTACATCTGTCCCAACCGAAAATTGATGTGTAAAGAGTTTATCGTCATTGAATTCTACAATGAGCATGTTCGTAACTCGTACTCGTTTTTAACTAATTAAAATTTGCATTAATTATTAGGTCCAAACAGCGCTCCCCTTGTTGTATTACCACAAATCGATAATAGCTGAGATATTAATAGGGCGGGATCATTCCCTTGTATAATTAAAACTTAATCTCAATTGTACCCGCTTCTACTTCATTCATTAACAACATAATTGCGGCCTTACGTAAAACGACCTATTTATGTAAAAAAATAAAATTATTTTACGTAAATAAGTCGTAAACAAAATAAAACATAAGTGCTTACTACAACTCAATACAAACTTCATGTTTTTGAAGAAAAGAATTTATTCATCATTAATGATTGATACTACACTATTTACGAAGATCCTGACGTCGTAAGCATAATGAAGTTGAGGCGCTTAAGATATGCAGGCCGTATTGCCAGGATGGAAGATGGAAAAATGCCATATGTACTCCTGACTATCCAGATAAGAAGAAGAGGGAGACCTAAGCTGAGGTGGTCAGATGGTGTGGCAGGAGATGCTCGAAGCATCCACGTAGTTAGCAACTGAGTCGGCACAAGACTGTAATGTTTGGAGGATGCCAAGACATGTAAAATTTTAAAAAAATATTGGTACCGTGTTACGACTGAATTCAGCTATTATCTATTGTTTCTGTTTGTTTGTATCTTCACTTGTCATCTATGTCAATTTGTTCAGATATGGCTAATCGATTTAAATTTTTCCTGTCTAGGGGCAATATAGGGATCTCACATCGGATAACAATTACCTCACATCAGACACGCTAGGTAAACCCATTTTACCATTTTTAATTGACCAAGGATATTTTACTCCTTGGTATTTTTTTTTACTACTACTGAAAAAAAACCCTGTATCAATACAACCCATGAAGGTTAAAATTAATGGGTAACTGCATGGTAAAGCCTGAACTGTTTTTAAGGCAACTGTGCTGGGAGGTTATTGTCCTTGATTAGACTCAACCGCCATCTACTTAATAGAGGCTGGGTGATAAATCATTAAATATAATTTATCTGCCACAGCTGGATTTGAACTAGAGATCCTCATCACAGCAACTTACAACTTTTTACACTGAGCTGCCTCTCTCCTGTTCTGGTACAAAACGAGAAACTTATTAACGAAATTTACATTCGAATCCAAACTCCCTCCTTTTTTTACAAAATCTTCCAATTATATTCTTGTTACTTGAACTACTTAAGAATCCAAAATCTTTGAATTAGTTTTCTTTGGGAAATGTATCATAGTTACCTTTGAAGGTTCTGGGGTTCTGATGGGGGCATCTGGGATCGATGCTAGTACCTCTCATTACATACTTCCGTCCAATGGCCACTACGTGAACCCAAATCGGCCAGATCACTTAACGCAATCCTCCCACCTACGCCTCGGTCTACCCCTCAGAGGCTTCCTAGTGTGCACAGCTCTTATTAACATCTTAGGAATTCGTTCGTTACTAAGCCCAGCAACTTTACTGGCCCATCTTAATCTTCGTAACGCTCTCACTTGAATAATATTTACTGGATGCATGCTTCACAATTCCGCGTTGTGTAATCGTCAAATTCTCCAGAGGTCTCTTCCTTATTAGGACAGTATTAGGTCAGGAACACCTCACTTATAACAATCATTCCCTGTCCTTAATCGCGCCTATATTTCCTCTTGGATTACGTTTGTTATAGTTACCATAGAACCTAAGTACTTAAACTTCAACAGATGTTCGAACTTATTTACTTCGAGCCCTATTTCCTTACCTGAATTCATCAATCTTTCTGTATTGAGTTAAATAGTTTCCATGTGTTCACCCAACAGTACCAAATCGTCCGCAAATCCGGGCGGATATGTTACTATTCATATTGAAATTGAACGTACTTAAGTATCGACGAATAAAACTAACCCTAATTTTTAAAAATTTACTTATTAATAAGGTGATATATGAACTTATTCTGCCTGCCAAGATACCCGAAACTGATACCCGGAGGTGCTGTAGTTCCTGAAACCTCCACCCGGTAAGCGATGGTTGATTTACTCCCTACTAACCTCGTTAACGACCAGCCTCACGGACCGCAGACTAACTACCGCGGGGAAGCAGTTCCGGATTTAAATTCAAATTCAGGTTCAAATATATAAATTCTCCCGTCGGATAAATTATTCAGCGCGCAGCTGCCCGTAAAGATATTAATCCCCTGGAGGCCTTAAACCGGAATCAAGTGGGTTCAATATTTCAGTGGAGGGCGGGCGGTTACGGAGCTGTTAGGAACAATAAATAGCTTCCCTTCTCGTTTATTTTACTTCGTTCGTCCATCCTATACCTTCCCAGAGGTATCTTCTGTTCAAAGTATGACCGCCCGTTTGATTTGAGGACTTGTGTTGGTCATTTTGTAATTGATGTGTACTTATTCCGTAGGTTGCCAGATTGTTGGTAGGGATAGTTAAAGTCTCGTCACGTTACGTCATTTCAACGCCATGATTTTATATTTTACGTTATCTATAAAATTGGAATGTTTAGAAAACAAAATGGCTTGAAAATATACCTCAATAGGTAAAGGTTGTTAGTGATCAACTATAACAGAGAAAGAAGCCTTTGAGTATAATTTGCAGTTGGGGGAGCAGTAGACTAACACAAATACAGTACACAATTACAACACTCCTCACACATTCAGTGCATTCACACATTCGGGGCTCATTCAGTGCACACCCTTGCATATCTGCGTCTACTCGTATTGAGATGGCAGCCCCACCAGCAGACTAGCGTACGGTGAGATGGTGGATAGGCCTTCTATCTTTTGGGAAGGGTAGATATTAATAAGTGGGTTTCGTCATGAAAGTTTAGTTTGTTTCGTTTAACGTCCATTATATGCTGCTATGTCTAATTGGACGACTTAACAGTGGGACTCCTAATTTTGCCCATCCAGAAATAATTAGGATAGGAATCTTTAACGAGCACCTGAAATTGCTTTGGCTTGGGAACTCCATTCGTTTCCACACCCATTAGTTGTCTAAGCATTATTAAGGATTTTTTACTCCCTTTAAAAAATCTTAAGGTCGCCTGCCGGGCTGCAAACCCGCGATCTTGGGCATAGTAATTTATTATGGAAGGTTCGATATAAATTTGTTATTTATGGAATCATATCGCACAGTATTTCTTAAGTGATAGAACAATGGTAAATATCTCTGTAGCACTAATAAAAACTGTATCAACGTCAGCTTCGGAGTTTTTCTGCCAGAAGCTTCTTGTTTCAATCTTAGCGTCCTAATGCTATTCCAAGCTTTCCTGTTTTTTTCAAAAATGTAGGTTTTTGACTTATCTCGCTTTATAAATACTACTGCGATATGGTTGTAATAGATTTTTTTTCCTTTTTTTGTGATGAATAAGAAGCCCAGAGAATGCTAAAGGATTCTAAACTGTAAGGTCAGGTGCTTTAGTAGACCTATTTAACTTAACTGCGTACATATTAAATCTAAAGTTCTCAGCAATTGTCTAAAAATGTTGAAGTAGGAAATTACATCGTACTTGAGGGAAAGTTACGCAAACTGGCTGGGATATGAAACATCTTTTTATGAGCTCTGTATACTTGTTTGATATCTGCTCTATTTATAATTCGTTCTTATAATCTTGATACAGATTGTGGAATGAATAGCTCTTAGAACTTCTAGCTCACTTGTTACATCCTAGACGAGAAGATCTGCTTTCACATCCTGATGATCCTCCGCCGGCTCCATTTTTGCCGACTGATCAAAGAGGCTATTTTATCAAGTTGGCTTTACCCCCACCCCCTTTCACCCTCTCTCCCTCACTCCCCCACCACCGCCTTTCATCGGGTTCGCTCCCAGCCCTCAAAGCCTGAAAGGTCCCCGTCATCTCTCCCCTCCACCATTATGTGGAATCCGGGTGTCTCCTTTAAACGAGGCTAAGCGGGACTTGTTTCCTCTCACCCTCTCTCTCTCTCACTCCTTTTACTCTCTCTCGATGACGTTATGTTTCGACAAGGGAGGTGCTTTTGATGCCGGATCGTCGTACCAATTAGTGCCGGATCTGTAGGAGTCGGTGTTGGTCTTTTATATCATTAGTATGTTTTCCCAAGGCGAGAACCCAGTCGAGTTGGCTACTAATACCCTTCAACTTATCCGTATTTTTAATGGCCCTATTAAGCTCTTACGCTTTAATCTAATTTTTAACTTTTCAATGGTACCATTGCTTCTTCTTTTAATCTGTGTGTCTGAACAAAGAATTTGAAATAATACTTGAAGTTGAAATAATATTTTAAAAGATAATAAGTGGATATTTATTGATATGACTTTTTTTTTACACAAAAACAAACATGTTTACTGATCGTAAAATATTACAACCTGTACTGGGTTTTCATTCGGTCAGGAGGAGATAAAAAGATAAGAAATGAAAAAAATAATTAAATGAATATGTTTTAAACAGTAATAAGTAATTAAAATAAAATGGCTTAACTTGAACACATTCAAACTACAGGAGATCCCATCGCTTTTCTCCCATACCCATTACTGGATATGAGAACAGTTGAGATTGAGCAAGAGTGCTATATCTCTGATGTGACTAATCACAACAAAAATATCAATGCTATTATTTAAATAACTTTATATAAAAATTCATTTATCTATATGCCTTTTTTTTCTCCAAATCCTATTTTTGTGTTCATGGGAGAATTTGCAGTTTTCTAATAAATTAGCAAGCGTAAAGAATTTGAAAAATTCATGTGGTTTGCCGGCCACATTCATATCGTAAGTATGTGAGGAGTGTATCAATCTGTTTAAATAGGTATTTCTATTATTTATTTATGAATTCCAATTCTGAAGGTTTTTATTAGAGTGAAGCAGTTTGATGATTTTATGTAAAGCAGTCTATTTGAGTATTATATTATTTAAGTTTTTATTCATTTTATTTAAATTTAAAATATCCAATCTTATAAATTCAATTGTGCTATTGTTGCGTTTTTGATTTTGGCACAAAGCATTAGAGAGCTGACATAGACCACATTTTTCCTAGCTCTCCTGCTGCACCTATACATGCCCTATTGTGAAAGACACTTCACACAGTGGGCATTGAAGTGGATGTGATGTGCTCTTGTCATCACAAGTGTTTGTTGATGCGTGTGGCGGTTGAGTGTGATCTCGGGCAAGTCACCTTTCTGCACAACTATTGTATTAAAGACAGTAAAGTACTGAACCCAAGACCCTTCATGGATGTAGTTGTACAGGCTTTTTGGTTTATTTGATGTATTTTTTTTTTTTACAAAAGAATAGAGATAAAAAATAGAAAGTAAGCCATTGGTTTATACACTTGTAATTATTTTTACCCTCATATTTTTCTTCTAATTTAATTTTCGTTGTACTTCTGATATTTATTACTGTAGTTCTAAGAGTAATAATGATCATCATATGTTTTTGAACTTAAATCATATAATAATAGTAGAAAATTGATAATAAAAATATAGAGGTAACAAATATGGTATATTTTTTTAATATATATACACTTTATTGAAATATTACAATGTGCCACTTTTAGGCAATAAGTAATAGCGCTAAATAGCTAAACAATCATTCTATAAAAAATAAATAAATAAATAAAAAATATTTAAATGCTGATAAAAACAAAATAAATACTTGCGAAAATGATAATAAAAATAAAATAATTTCTCACATTCATACCATAAATATGGTATAAAATGGGTGGAAGTCAGAGAAATAATTTACAAAATAGGGTTGAACTATTTATTTGAAAGCCAACGTTTATTATTTATGTGTATTTATCATCATCATCTTAATCTTTCCTCCTTGTCTACCGCCAAAGCCGGATTTTTATTTATATTATATATATATTTATTATTAAGGATAGTATATAATGATATAATTCTATGTAGTATATAGTCTTCTATGTAGTAAAATGTCTTCTACTATCAATATGTTATAATAATAATTTTAAAAAACCTGTACCTCTACAACCCATGAAGGGTCTGGGGTACAGTATGCACTAAAGACTATGTGAGCTATGGCCCCACACACTGAATTACTCCGCTCCTCGCTTTGGTATTAAATGAAACAGTTTTGTTGTTACGTAAAAAACATTCAAACTCGCTCCTTTTTGGGCCTTCAATTATAGTCTTGATACCTCAAATTCTTGAATATTCTTGAATCCAAAATTGTTGTATTAGTTTTCTTTTTTCTTTGGGAAATGCTTGTATCATAGAGTTAAAAACAAGAACATGGTAATCTTTGAAGGTTCTGAGGTTCAGTAAATAATAAGTAGAAACTGTACTGTTTCTTAGACATATATAATAATATATAAATATACCATAAATTTACTGTACTCACTCACTGTAGCTTTATATAATTTAATATAATTAAGTCTTATGTATTTGACTGACTCATAATTTATTTTTTGTGTTAGTAGAGAGAAGAAGATTTGCCCTCAAGGAAAACTACGACTGACTTGTGAGCGAATTATAACAAGGAGCTCTAACGCTTGAGCATTTCAAAATTCAAAAGGGAAAGCTTGCGCAGGAGCTTGAAGGGGCTCGATGAGAGCTTGCATTCACAACCAAAGACTTGAATCAAATTAAACCAGCTTGTTGACATTTTACGTCCCCGCCCCCCTCTCAAAACCTTTTGATCTAGTTTCTGGGAACAATCTATTATCTTCTAAGGCAGAATATTGTTATTAATGTTTATTTATCATAAGTTTTATCATTGTGAAATTAATAATAATTTCTAAGGTTGTGTTATGTTATCGCCTATCATTCCCAGTATAGTTTTATTGTTGAATATGGCTTATTCTAACATTTGTTGATGATTGTAAAGCTTTAAATATTTAGGCACAATTTCTAATAGGGAATTAGTTTGTATTTCTAATGATCAGAGGGGAGTTATATATTCGGTTAATAATTATTAATTTTATTTATCTTTAAACTATTAATTGAGCTTTTTTTTTTAAAGTGGTTTTAGTCCATTTTTTCATGCGTCGAGGTATTTAGAGGTTTTCATTTGTATTAATTAAAAAATATCGGAAACGTTATATTCTTAACACTATACACCTATTCAGTTTTAATATAATCATTAAAAGAAAAAATGATTTTTTTAGTCCCAAATGGACTTATACCACATTAAAAAATAACAGCTCAATTTATGAATTAAACAGGCAGGCATTATATCTATTTAAATATATGTTTTATTTAATGGATGCTTCAGTTACAATAAATGAGAGTTTACTTTGCTCCAGATTTTTTTTTTTTTTTTTTTTAGGATAAATCAATGATAAAGTCCTACGGTTTTTTAATTAACAAGAGTTAAAGTAAAGTTTGTGGTTAGATTGGGAGAATTTTCACTACTTTCTAAAACTACTTAAAAACATGAGAATCAAACATTGATCCAATTTAATTTTATCTCAATCAAGGAGGAAAAATCAAATGAAAAGTTTGGAAATTAATTGCTAAACATCATTGTTTCATTTTTCAAAATAATGCTACAAAATGAGGCATTGCCTCTTATAATTTTCAATTAACTGATTGCTTGAAATGAGTTTTTATTTTTATATTACAAAGTGAAATACAATATAATGGTATATTTTTGTAATTTAATATTAATTCTTATCTTTTCAATGAATCGAAAAGTGGGTAATTCTCCACTTTCTCTCCCACTACTTTACTGCCTTTTACTGTAACATTTCAAAATAAGGAATTTTTAAATTACTGAAAAAAATATTTAAAACATAATTTATTATAATTTTAGGAGCAAAGTAATCAACTTCAATCGTCCCCCCAAATTGTATGTTGTCTATACAAAATGTTTCTCTTATTATTACTAGGATTATTATTACTATTTTTTTATTATAAATATTATTATTGTTACAGACTGTCCATGTTTATGTTGAGTCTTGAACAGCTCTGAGTGGTGCAACATGTCTACTAGAATCCAAAGTTTAAAAATAAAGTCAACTGAAGTACTAAAATATCAAGAAAACTGAAAATAAATCAATTTTGGAATACAATTTTTCTTGTTTTTATAAAAATAACCCTCTTTATTTTGTCGAAAGTACCATGGCTGCGTATTCAAGACTCACATGCATGAAAAATTAGGATTAATGATTATTTAATAGTTATCTGTCATATTATTTTTATTTATTAACATTCAAATTAGTTTTTATTATATTGTTAAAGATTATGTCCATTTCCATGGAGGCCCACTGATATTATTTTATACTAATTAATTTTTATTTTTTGGGAAAATTAGACTATTAACTGTGTGAGAATAAATTTATGATTTTTTTTTACTTTGTTAAAAAAGTTCAAAAATTATATAATGTGTTTTAACAGGAGATTGCCTACCCTAATAAATTAAATACACGTGTTTATTTTGAGAGTGGTTAATTGTAAAATAACTAAATGTTATGTTAATTTTGTTGATCAATTATATAACTAGTATGCATATTTTGTTCATTTACTAGTTTTTAATTTTTTTCATTATTTGTATTAATTTCTAACTATTGAGTTTTAATGAGATTTAATTTTTCATGAAAAAAAAAATACTCAACCTTCTGAAATACTCAATTAACTTTTTTTTAACATACATTGAGTAAAGACAATTCAATGTTAATAAGCTTTGACTATAATGAAATTTGGAATAAGTTTATCTATAATATTATTTTTATTGAAATTGTAAGCATTAATACTATTCAAAAACACCTTTGATACGATTTTGAATATGTTGAGGTTCATTATTATTATTTCATAGCTTTTTTGGCTTAATTTATTATTATTATTTTAATTTGTGTAATTATCTATGTAGTTATGTAATAATGAACAAACATATTCACAAAATAAGAAGGCGAATTATGTTAAGATTGTTCTTAATTTTGCTTGTGGATACTATTATTTGTTAAAAAATAAAATCTATATGCATTCATAATTATGCATTTCTTGTGTCTTCCATTTGTTTGAGGAAAATACTTTTAGCTCTGTGATCAAAACTTTTAACTCATTATTTTTTAAATATTTAATTATTTATTAAATATTTTTAAAAATGGTTTTTGTCCACATTTCCTCTATGTATTCTCTGATGATATTAAATTTAGATATGGTATTATCAAAAGCTCTATTTACCCCTGAGGCGACCGGCTGTCTGGTCTATTTTTGATTTGTGCTTTTATTAGAAATTTTTTAAAAAGATTTTTTTTTTTTAAGGCATCTTTACTGTTCTAATATGTGCATCCGGTCTCTTAGTATTCTCATTGTCTGAAAGAAACAGTCCATTATGTTTCATCGTTTTAATCTGCAGCAAATAATATTGAATCTATTTACCCCATCTTCTCCATTTTTTAAAAATATTTTAGATACATCTAAAATATTGCAGTAACAAATCGAAATGCCAGCAGGAATGGTTCTGATTAAAGCTAAAATACAACGAACAAATGAATTTTATTTTTCCATGACAAATAATGTAAACCATTGCTTCGAACTGTTTAAATCTATCTTAATAGCATGTAGAAGTTTCACTATTTTTTATTTTTTTAGTTAAATTTATCAACCTTTATAGTGTTGTTTTCTGAACTCGAGGTATAAATAACTATAGTGTATATACTATATACATTATTAATATAAGTATACATTATATACTTATATAAATATAAGTATATTTTATTAATAGTGTATATGTTTGTTATTTTTAATTTTATTTAAAATTGTAAATCCTATTTACTACGCTATTTCAGTGGTGACACACATAAAAAAGCAAGCCAAAATGTTCAATTTTTTAATTAATTTAAATGATTTCAGTAAATAAGGCTTGAGGAATAAGTTATCAAAAGTTAGCAATAACAAAGCTATAAATCCTATATAAAAAATAAAAAATATTATTGGAAAATTCAATATGTTTTGATTATTTATTTAAAATAAATTTATTAACTATTAATCTTAGAAAAAAACAATTTACCGTTAAATATAATTATCTGTAGATGTTCAGTGTTTTTTAAGATACGTTATCAATTCTTATGCCATATTTATAAATAATGGGTACATAATATTGTTCTCTATGATTATGTTCAATATTTTTTATACACACACAGTGTGTTTTATATATATATATATATATATATATATATATATATATATATATATATATATATATATATATATATATATATATAAAACACACAGGCATTTTTGGCTAACTTTTTGATGTTTGTTTCCACTTTACCTTTCATGTTCTTTCACAAACTATCATGTAACTATTAATTTTTATTTATGATTATCCTGTAGGTATTATAATTAGTATTTATCTGGAATATGTTTAAATGTGAGATTATAGATTTACCATGTATAATATTATAATTTATGATTTTTTTATTTATTTGTTTAATTTAATTGTATCCCAACGATAGATGTTTTTGGCCTAATTATAGCTTTTTTTGTTTTTTTTTATGTTGAAATACTGTTCATGATAAAATGATGGACGGTGCTATGTATGCTATGTACTATATCATTGTATTATATGTAACAATACATAAACTAATATATTTTCAAGGCCCTGTGAAATTTTGTAATGAATAAAAGATGTTTTGTGTAAAGTTGGTTTATTTCCATCCTTTATGTTAGATACATGATTGATAAGCTTTGATTATAATGAAATTTGGAATAAGTTTATCGATGATATTATTTTTATTGAAATAGTAAATATTAACACTATTTAAAAACACCTTTAATACGATTTTCAATATTTTGAGGTTCATTATTATTATGTTGTAGCTTTTTTGGCTTGATTTATTATTATTATTTTAATTTGTTTTAATTATCTAGTTTGTTATGTAATGAGGAACAAACATATTAAAAAAATGCGAAGTGTAAAGTTGGTTTATTTTTCCCTTTATGTTAGATACTTGATTGATATCTTGAATTTTTAGAATTTTTGGCGAAACTTGGTGGTATATATCTGTGTTACCTGGAGTTTTCTTTGACATCATATTGAATACCTCATCTTTCTCTTGTGTATATAGTTCTAAATATATACAATAGATATTTCTATTGGAATATGGCATATTCTAAGGTGGGATCTAACAATGAATCATATGGTAATATTGAATAATGAATGAAAGGTAAAAATATTCCAACACTTCAGTAAGTCTCTAATTACAATAAATCAGAATTTCATTCAGTAATTTGGAAAAATTTTCATTTTCCACTAAAGAAAAACATTTTGTTTAAAATGTTACTATGATTATTATTATTTTATATTATATTTGTACCTGTGCAGTATCCATCAACTTTGATCTCAATGATTTTTTCTCCTCGATTTTTAGAAATATTAAATTTTTGATAACTGATTAATGGTTTCTGAGCAGGTCTCTAGGCTATTGTCTTTTTAATTTCCTCCTAGGAAGTCCTATGTATATATGTATGCACAAACTGTCATATATCCGAAAAGGTCTGGATACAATTCATGAATGGTATCCATCTCTTGTTCTTGTAAGAGAGGAACTCAGTGCATTTGTAGACTATTCCAATTTTATGGATGGAGAAAATGGTATGATCCCTGTGGAGGTGAAAAATAAAACTCAATGGTAAGCAACTAATCATTAGAAACCAACTTTTTGACCCACATTGCAGGTCTTTATAAGGACACATTATATATATATATATATATATATATATATATATATATATATATTTTATTTTGAAGAGAAAGATTAAGTCTTGGCCGGGAATCGAACCCGGGTAGCCCGCGTTTCTAGCGCGGTGCTCTAACCACTGAGCTACCAAGGCTCGAATCCAAGCTAGACCAATCTTCACTGATCCTATACACCCGTGATCTCGCAATTTTTCGCGAGGTATACACAGGAAGAATGTTCGTTGAACATTACTTTGATCGGGATCTCGTTGACTTATGTCAATTTTATATTCATAATTTATTAAATTATTATTGATTATTAATCAATTTATATTATATATTAATTAATACTATTATAAATAATTATTAATTATATTATTACAATATTATAATAAATTAGGATGTAAATAGTTGGGGGTGCAGTCAAGTAAAACACAGCAAAATAAGTGAAACTTATTCTGTTTTGTATGTGCCGACGTTTCGACCTACTGTGTAGGTCATCATCAGGGCCAATAGGAGTGGCTGCTCGGGCAGAAGGTAACTGGAACTGGTGCAGTCAAGTAAAACTGTACCCCCAACTATTTACATCCTAACTATATACCAGTCAACGAATTTCTCTCCTACATCATAATAAATTAATTATTATTATTGAAATAAAATTGAAATAATAAAATAATTTATTAAAATATTATTCAATAAATTGAATAGTTTATATTCAATAAAATAATATAATATATATATGTATATGTTGATTTATTCATGATAACATCTCTGACTGTTGCGGTATCACAGTTAATTTTCAGCTTAATTAATGTTAAACCATCGACTCATGGAGTATTCTCTGTCTCTTTTGAGGGATTTTGGCTCCGTAACTCAACCGACGACTACTGCATTGAAAAGATTTACGCTGACTGCTCGCAAACATTTATCGCTAGAATACATTTATTGTCCTGTCGCATGGCTGCCAACTGTTGCTCTCCCAATCTAGTTTCCATTTAAACGTGTCGCCGGAATAGGATTCAATAAAACGGCCATCGGGACTAACTTATTCAGCA
The DNA here is from genome assembly GCA_964056705.1 of Troilus luridus. NCBI lineage: Eukaryota > Metazoa > Arthropoda > Insecta > Hemiptera > Pentatomidae > Troilus > Troilus luridus. The sequence continues at coordinate 42,315,120 of OZ057417.1, read as the reverse complement.
GTTGGCAGGACTGGCCATTTCACGGTGGGGGGTGGGATTGTCGAGAAGAAGGGAGTGGTTCGGAAATACCTTCATTCTGAATGTTTAACAGCTCATCGGCTCTGCAAGGGGGGGGGGGTTGAATCGATCCTTGTCGACTCTTCAACGGTTTTGAAATAAAACCACAAAGACTCCTCTTTGTGAGAGAATCCTCCGGATTCCTCAGACTCTTTCCGAGCCACCGACTTTATATGCGCCTCTTCGTTGATCACATGTTAGCATTTCTTATAAAGTAATAGAAAATCACTAGATATGTTTACAATTTTATTTAATACCATCCTATTTCATCTTCGATCTATCTGAAAAACTGTTTCTTGGAAAACTACACTTAAATGAAATAGTCACTAAGAACACACATGATAATAATAATGTTACGGTCAGAGCGGGGACGAGAACCGGCTGAGAAGATTAGGCAAACAATGGGATTAAGCGGAAGGGATTATAGAATGGCGTAGAAGCTTCTCGATCGGGCTCGATGGGACTAGGTGGTCCTTCCGAGTAATGCCCCACCACGACCTACCTTGCCTATATAAAAAGGACAGCGTTTTCGGCCGCGGGGAGTAGTAATAAGAAGAGTAGTAATAAGACGAGTCTGTAATAAGCCAGTGAGTAGCAGTCGTTAACTAGTGGCAGTGTGTGTGAGTTAGTTAGTATTAGTATCAGTCTGTAATAAGTGCTTAGTGAGCAACAGTGACAATTAGTGACCGTGTAATAAGTGTAATAAACTGTGTGGCAGTTTGTCATATTTGAAGAGTCTTACGGTCGGTGGACTTTAGTTAGCGAACTGTAAGTGTTAATTTGTAATTGTAAACTATAGTGTAATATTATTGTATTTGTACAAATTTATATAAATAGTTTAGTTACTTAGTATAAACAATATCTTATATTATTTGTATATTATCTTAGAAATTAGATAACATTTAGTAGAATATTATTATTGTATATTGATATTAGTTTAATAATTTAACTGTTTTAAATAATCTCATTGTATTCTTGTTAATTTGTTAATAAATATTAGATTCTTGAATTAAGTAATAGTTTGGTCCATTTTACACCCAGTAGCCCGTAACAAATTGGTGTCAGAAGTGGGATATTTTGTGTAATTGTTATTATTTTGTAATTATTGGGCTACTGTATGAAAAATGGCTTCTCAAAGTCTTAAATTGATGGATTTAAAACGGGAATTAGAAGAACGTGATCTGGATTCTTCTGGAAATAAAAGTGTACTGCAACATCGCTTGCGTCAATTTTTTGTAGAGTTAGGGGAGAATCCAGATGACGCTCTGTTTGAAACCGATTTAAGCAAGTTGTCTGCAACTTTAAGCAATGTAGAAAATAAGCTAGGTAATGAATTAAGCAGTGTTAAAAATGAATTAAGCAATGTAGAAAATAGGCTAGAGTCTAAATTAGGCACATTAGAAACTAAGTTAATGGAAAATGTAGATAATAAAGTAGCTGATATAGAATCTAGGCTAGGAGAAAAAGTGAATGAAATAAGGCTAAGAATGGAAGCTCTCGAGGGACGTAAGAGCAACCCATCGACGAACGACATCGACCGTTCCTCCGAGGGCAGCCATCGTAATAGCATTCTACCCGCCTATGCTGGGGCGCCACCAACTCACAATACCATTCCAGTATTCGACGGGAAAACGCCGTGGGAAGACTACATGACTCTCTTCGAGACCGCGGCTTCGATCCACGGGTGGTCGCAGGAGACCCAAGCTTCAGCATTGTGCCTGGCCTTGCGTGGAGACGCCTTCTGAGTGCTGCAGGGGATGCCCATGTCTGAGCGGTCCAACTACGGGGAGCTGATGAGAAGACTGGAGATGCGTTTCGGCCACCGCCACATGGACCAGCTGTATCGCTCACAGCTGAGAAGCAGGATTCAGAAGACCAACGAGACTTTGCAGGAATTTGAAGCGGATATTGCCCGGCTGGTGAGGAACGCCTACCCATCGGTCACCGACGATGTCTACGAAAGCTTGGCTGTCGACAAATTCCTCGATGGACTTCGGGACCCAGAGACACAACAAGCAGTGAAGCTCGCCCGCCCGAAAACTTTGGGAGACGCATTATCTCAGGCCATGGAGTTTGAAGCTGTTAGACAGTCTGTACGGGGCCATGCGCGAGTTCGAGCAGCAGAAGCGGGACCTAATATGGTCCCTAGCATCGAAGACATTGTGACAAAAGTGTTGGATGCTCTCAGGACCCATAAGAGGGAGATACGCTGTTGGGGCTGCGGCCAGCTTGGACATCCTAGAAGCAAATGTCCAACCCGTAACGTCAAAGCCCCCAGGAAGGCCATCAGAGTTGCGTCGATAGGAAGCAGAACGAACAGCTTCTACGTTGATGGGATGGTGAAGGGGCGGCTGCGAAGCCTTCTAGTGGATACCGGCGCGAGCATGACAATCTTGAACTCCAAGACACTTCCAGCTGAGAAGATCTTACCAACAACTTGGGCATTACGGACTGCCACGGGACAGCCAGCCAAGGTCTACGGGGAGACAGTTGCCACCTTCATCATCGGGGGTCAACATCTGCAGCACCGCGCTCTCGTGGCAGAGATCGATGAAGATGTCATATTGGGCATGGACTTCATGATCGCATATGGGATCAAGCTGGACATGTCAAAAGGTGTGCTGACGATGGAAGACGAGGAAGTCATCCTTCGGCAGGGAAAGGATCTCTACGCACGAGTGCTCTTACTAGAAGACACCACTTTACCTGCGCAGAGCCAAATCGTGACGCATGGGACGGTCGAAGGACATCTACCAGAGGGTCAATGTGTACTACTGGAACCCGGAACGCACGAAGAACAGGAGATCGGACGCGGCGTACTGGTTGCTAGGTCTCTCATCAAGGTTGGACGTACCACTCCAATTAGGCTAATGAATCTGAACAGCTTCCCGGTAACGCTGAAGAAAGGAACACAAGTCGGGGAGTGTACAACCGCTACCTCAGTGGTTCGTCAGCTGCAACGTCGTCCCACCGAGCTCCGAGGACTGCCAGAGGAACTAAAAGGATTTTTGGACGAATCATGTCGCGACCTTTCGCCCGAACAGAGCGAGGAAGTGAAGAAAATGATTATCCGATGGCCTGACGTCTTCGAGATCGGACCAGGACCACGGGGCAGAACGGATATCGTCCAGCACAAGATTGACACTGGGGATGCGAATCCCATCCGACAGGTTCCGCGGAGGCTGCCGTTAGCCAAACGGGAGGACGCCGAGGAGATTATAAAGGAGATGGCGGCTGACAGTGTCATTGAGCCTTCGAGTAGCCCCTGGATGTCTCCTGTTGTATTGGTGAAGAAGAAAGACGGCACAACGAGGTTCTGCGTAGACTACCGTCTTCTGAACAATGTCACCAAGAAGGACAGCTATCCGCTTCCCAGGATTGACGATACGCTGGACACCCTAGAGGGGTGTAAACTCTTCTCTACTTTGGATCTCCGCAGTGGATATTGGCAGGTTGGATTGGCACCTGAGGATAAAGAGAAGACGGCGTTTTCAATTGGCACTGGGCTCTGGCAGTTTACAGTAATGCCATTCGGGCTTTGCAATGCTCCTGCCACATTCGAGAGGCTGATGGAAAACGTGTTAAGAGGTCTCTCTTGGGAGGTATGCCTGGTATACCTAGACGACATTATTGTGCTGGGAAAGTCCTTCGCTCACCATCTGAAGAATCTGGAGAAGGTCTTCGAACGACTGCGTGCAGCAAACCTAAAGTTGAACCCGAAGAAGTGTAATCTCTTCCGAAGGCAAGTCAACTACCTGGGGCATATTGTGTCAGACAACGGAGTTGCTGTTGACCCAGAGAAGATAGCAGCGATCACCGACTGGCCAGTACCTCGAGATAAGCACCAGGTGAGGAGTTTCCTCGGGCTCTGCACCTATTACCGGAGGTACGTGAATGGATTCGCTAACATCGCAAAACCTCTTACCAGGCTAACCGAGGAGAAAAGGTCTTTCCATTGGGATCACGAGTGCCAGGCATCCTTCGAGGAGCTGAAGAGCAAATTGAGTAGTGCTCCTATTCTGAGCTATCCACGTCCCGAGGGCAAGTTCATACTTGACACAGATGCCAGCAACATCGCCATTGGAAGTGTCCTCTCTCAGCTCCAAGACGGAGAAGAAAGGGTGATTGGATATTTCAGCAAAGCACTCTCAGCTCCGGAACGAAACTACTGTGTCACAAGGAAAGAGCTTCTGGCAGTAGTAAAGTCAATAGAGCATTTTCATAAATACCTATACGGACGAAGGTTCCTCCTGAGAACGGACCATGCGGCTCTAATGTGGCTGCTGCGATTCAAGTCACCAGAGGGACAAGTGGCGAGGTGGATCGAGCGCCTTCAAGAGTATGACTTTGAATCTGCTCATCGTTCTGGAACGAGCCACAGGAATGCGGATGCACTGTCAAGAAGACCTTGTGAAGAAGGCTGCAAGCATTGTTCTCGACAAGAAGAGAAGCAGGCAGCGGTATTGAGGACTACAGTTGTCATCGACAGTTGGCAAGATGCAGAGGTGTCAAAGGAACAGGACGAGGACCCGGACTTAAAACAAATAAAGGAATGGAAAATATCGGGGCGAGGAAGACCGGCCTGGCAGGATGTTGCTCCAATGTCGAAGAATGTAAAAACGTACTGGGCCCAATGGAACTCCATTTTAGTGGACAACGGGCTGCTGAAACGGGCATTGGAGAACGCGGAAGGAGATCAGCGCAGGCTACAGCTCATCGTTCCAAGGAATAAAGTGCCCGAAGTGCTTAGGGAACTACATGACGGTGTAACTGGCGGCCATCTAGGAGTTCACCGTACATTGGAAAAAGTTCGTGAACGCTTTTACTGGGCAAACCTTAAGGACGATGTGTTAGACTGGTGCAGGCGTTGTGCGACTTGTGCGGCTTCTAACGGACCAACAAGAAGAAAGAGGGCCCCTATGAAGAAGTACAACGTGGGAGCACCGTTCGAGAGGATAGCGATCGACATCGCTGGCCCTTTCCCTGTCACGGACGAAGGTAACCGATATATTCTCGTGGCCATGGACTATTTTTCTAAGTGGGTGGAAGCGTATGCCCTTCCGAATCAAGAGGCAGTCACGGTTGCAGACGTACTTGTGAAGCAGCTCGTCAGCCGGTTTGGAGTACCCATGGAACTTCACGCTGACCAGGGAAGAAACTTTGAGTCTGCAGTCTTCTCCGGAATGTGCGAAGCACTGGGGATACGGAAGACCAGGACGACACCTCTTCACCCTCAATCGGATGGCATGGTGGAGCGCATGAACAGGACAATGGGTCGATATTTGTCTAAAGTGGTCTCCGACCATCAGCGAGACTGGGACCAGTATCTTCACTTGTTCCTGTTAGCCTACAGCAGTTCAGTCCATGAAGCAACGGGGCAGACCCCCGCAAATGTGGTCTTCGGCCGAGAACTTCGCTTGCCTTGTGATCTGAAATTCGGGTTCAAGCCAGACGAGGAAGTTAACGGAGAGGAATACGTCACGAATCTACGGAAGCGGATGGATAATATCCACGAAAAGGTTCGTGCAAACATCCAGGGAGCCAGTGACAGAATGAAGGAGCGTTACGACATCAGGGCAGAGAAAGGTGGATTCCAACCTGGAGATTTGGTCTGGCTACATGATCCTCGAAGAAGGCGAGGCTACTCACCTAAACTTCAGAACTCCTGGGATGGCCCGTTTGAGATCATCAATAGGATAAACGACGTCATCTATAGAATCAGGAAGCAGCCAAAAGGAAAACCCAGGGTAGTCCATTTTAACAGACTGGCCCCTTACAAAGGAGACCATGGCCCGACAAAAGACCAGCAAGTCAGGTACCTCAACAACGTGGAGGCCGGTAAGGTATCAGTTGCACAACCTAAGGTACAAGGTTCCCGTGGAGTAACTCAGGCAGTATACAGAGATATCTTCTCGTTACCCGCGGACTATTCTCTGGCCCATTGTGTAGCCGAAGATCTGAGGACTTCCCGAGGGATTGCAACGGTCTTCAGGAAGAAGTTTGCTGGAACTGAGGAACTGGAACGCCAAGGACCACGCGTCGGGAAAGCACTCCACCATACGCACGACGGACGACACCTGTTCTACTTAGTTACCAAGTGTGCTACTGATCAGAAGCCCACATATGACGCACTGCGGCGAAGCCTCGACGACCTGCGGAGTAAGCTTCTGAGACTGCGTGTCACCAAGCTCGCGATCCCTAAGTTGGGCTGTGGATATGACGGCCTGGAGTGGAAGGTGGTCAGGAACATGCTTGAACAGACATTCGCCAACTCTGGAGTCGCCATATTGGTGTGCACGTTCAACCCCTGGAAAGGAAATACGTCTCCATCGAGGGAAGCTCATAACCGCCCGATTTCTCCGGACTATGCTCTGGGGCAGAGCACTTTTAAGGAGGGGGCAGTGTTACGGTCAGAGCGGGGACGAGAACCGGCTGAGAAGATTAGGCAAACAATGGGATTAAGCGGAAGGGATTATAGAATGGCGTAGAAGCTTCTCGATCGGGCTCGATGGGACTAGGTGGTCCTTCCGAGTAATGCCCCACCACGACCTACCTTGCCTATATAAAAAGGACAGCGTTTTCGGCCGCGGGGAGTAGTAATAAGAAGAGTAGTAATAAGACGAGTCTGTAATAAGCCAGTGAGTAGCAGTCGTTAACTAGTGGCAGTGTGTGTGAGTTAGTTAGTATTAGTATCAGTCTGTAATAAGTGCTTAGTGAGCAACAGTGACAATTAGTGACCGTGTAATAAGTGTAATAAACTGTGTGGCAGTTTGTCATATTTGAAGAGTCTTACGGTCGGTGGACTTTAGTTAGCGAACTGTAAGTGTTAATTTGTAATTGTAAACTATAGTGTAATATTATTGTATTTGTACAAATTTATATAAATAGTTTAGTTACTTAGTATAAACAATATCTTATATTATTTGTATATTATCTTAGAAATTAGATAACATTTAGTAGAATATTATTATTGTATATTGATATTAGTTTAATAATTTAACTGTTTTAAATAATCTCATTGTATTCTTGTTAATTTGTTAATAAATATTAGATTCTTGAATTAAGTAATAGTTTGGTCCATTTTACACCCAGTAGCCCGTAACAATAATAAAATTATAGATGCAACGAGAAAACGGAGAATACAGTTCTTTGGGCACCTACTAACAATGGACCCCGAGCAGAATGACAAATGGGGTATTCACGTATCTTAAAAGCTGTGAATGACTAACACGTGGACTAAGGAAACTCTATGAACCTTAAAGAGCTCGAGGCCTCTCCGTATGGCATTGAAGGACGTTCTTCACTTTGACTGGAACTTAATCTGAGACTAAAGATTTTAAAGAAAGATACTTGAAGCGAGCGAAATCGTGAAGTACCCTGAAAATTTTAAGATTGAATATAAATTAAGAAAATTATGGCTTCAAAATATACCAGTGGTCAATGAGAAACCGAAAAACCTGAAAAAGAAGATTTACCAATTGGAGGCCAGCGAATCAGAATCCAGCCAGTCGAATCCTAGCCAATGAGGTAACTGGAAGAATAGGCTCCGTTTTAGGGTAGCTTTAAATAACCAAAGATAGACAGACATCTAGTCTCAGATGTAGCCCTGAGGAAGCTAGCCGCATTTCTAGCGAAACGTTGGTAAGGAATGGGACGACACTGTCGAAACTCGAAGAAATCTTTAAGAAATGGATTCAGAATATTGGATGTGTCAATTTAAGGGAGTATTTATCCTCATTATAGATATAAAACCAAACAAAAACAGAATATAGATATCGGAATCCCCAACGATAATAATAGAAGTTCCACTATGATTAAATAGAAGAAAAACTAGAATCTAAGGTACTATATCATTTGAAAATCGTCCCATCATATTATATCCAGCTGTGGGCTGATACCTAACAGTAGCAGTCATAAATGGTTTGAAATTACCTGTTGATGTGATAATAGAGACTCAACAGTCAGTTCTTTTAGAGACAACACATATTGTCAGAATAATTTCAAATATTCGGGAATAATATATACATTTTTGTTTATACCAAGAATGGGCAAATAAATTTAAAACTTAGGTCAATACCTACCCTTATTATGGGTACAGCCCACAAACAATAATTGATGAACGGCACGTCAATCTTTATTGGGACAAGGCCATCATTACCGATTCCACGTGCCTGATATTTTGGTTATCAAAAAAGAAAGAAAAATGTGCGAATATCATCGAATTAGAAGTGCTGCGATGATAATATCGAAAATATCAGAACCAAAGAAAGAATTTAAACTTTATAAACTTAACTTTCGAATAATGGAGTGATTCCAGAAATTACGGATTATGCGATAAAATACTTTGTTCTATACTTAAATATTTTAGAAGAAATGTAGAAAGCTGTGAATGATCTGCGATTGTCAGAAAATTTATGAATGTTAAAAAATTATTTTTTTCTTGCCTAACCCTTGTTTAATCTCCGGTAGAAGGCTAGAAAAATTAAAAAAACATTAAATGAAATAGATGAACCCGAAGACTCGATGTGGAACCACCAAAACATATTCTATTATTATTTAAATAATTATTAGACCGCTGAGTTACTCGAGGTAGGGATGGGTAAGGTTGAATCTATCGGATAATTTGTAGGCGATACTAAAAAGTAGTGTGTAGAAGGATCGGATACGGTCGAAATGTACTTGGTGCAGATACTCAGTTGAATACTTGGGGTGGGAGGTCCTACCAAGGTCACCCTACCTCTCTCTAGTAGTGGATACTGACTAGTTGTATTCACTACTTAGTATCCACGACGATTGCCGTATCCACTACAATCTCTACTCCCGCACCTGCTAGGCCAAAAAGATATGAGAGCTGTATTCAAGGCCTTGGTGTTATTAACATTAGAAGCATTAGCTATTCAGTATTCACGAATATATTCACTACCTCATGCTGTCTTATGCTATTTATTACTATAACATACGAATTAAAACTGATATATTATTTTTTTGCATCTACTTTGTAAATCAAATTGTGGGATATAATTTACCATAGAATATGGTTCTTAAACATTATATATATATATATGTATATATATATATATTGTTACGGTCAGAGCGGGAAGTAGGACCGGCTTCTGATCTGCCTAGAGCGGATTAGGCAAACAATGGGATTAAGCGGAAGGGATTATAGAATGGCGTAGAGCCTTCTAGATCGGTCTAGGTGGTCCTCGTCCGTGTTCCGAGTAATGCCCCACCACGACCTACCTTGCCTATATAAAAAGGACAGCGTTTTCGGCCGCGGCAGTCGGTAATAAGCAGTGAAGTAATAAGCCAGTGAGTAGCAGTCGTTAACTAGTGATAGTGCGTGAGTTACAGTGAGTTAGTATCAGTCTGTAATAAGTGCTTAGAGAGCAACAGTGACAATTAGTGGCCGTGTAATAAGTGTAATAAACTGTGTGGCAGTTTGTCATATTTGGAGAGTCTTACGGTCGGTGGACTTTTAGTTAGCGAACTGTAAGTGTTAATTTGTAATTGTAAGCTATAGTGTAATATTATTGTATTTGTACTAATTTATATATAAATAGTTTAGTTATTTAGTATTACCAATATCTTATATTGTTTGTATATTACTTTAGAAATAGATAACATTTAGTAGAATATTGTTATTGTAAATTGATATTAGTTTAATAATTTAGTTGTTTTTAATAATCTCATTGTATTCTTGTTAATTTGTTAATAAATATTAGATTCTTGAATTAAGTAATAGTTTAGTCCATTTTACACCCAGTAGCCCGTAACAAATTGGTGTCAGAAGTGGGATATTTTGTGTAGCTGTTATTATTTTGTAATTATTGGGCTACTGTATGAAAAATGGCTTCTCAGAGTCTTAAATTAATGGATTTAAAAGTTGCGGATTTAAAACGGGAATTAGAAGAACGTGATCTGGATTCTTCCGGAAATAAAAGTGTACTGCAACATCGCTTGCGTCAATTTTTTGTAGAGTTAGGGGAAGATCCAGATGATGTTCTGTTTGAAACCGATTTAAGCAAATTGTCTGCAACTTTTAAAAATGAGTTAAGCAATGTAGAAAATAAGCTAGGTAAGGAATTAGGCAATGTAGAAAATAAGCTAGAGTCTAAATTAGGCACATTAGAGACTAAGTTAATGGAAAATGTAGATAATAAGTTAGCTAATGTAGATAATAAGTTAGCCGATGTAAATAATAAAGTAGCTGATATAGAATCTAGGCTAGGAGAAAAAGTGAACGAAATTAGGCTAAGAATGGAAGCTCTCGAGGGACGTAAGAGCAATCCACCGACGAACGACACCGACCTTTCCTCCGAGGGCAGCCATCGTAATAGCATTCTATCCGCCTATAATGGGACGCCACCAGCTCACAACACCATTCCAGTATTCGACGGAAAGACGCCGTGGGAGGACTACATGACTCTCTTCGAGACAGCGGCTTCGATCCACGGGTGGTCACAGGAGACCCAAGCTTCAGCGTTGTGCCTGGCCTTGCGTGGAGACGCCTTGGGAGTTCTGCAGGGGATACCCATGTCGGAGCGGTCCAACTACGGGGAGCTGATCAGAAGACTGGAGATGCGTTTCGGCCACCGCCACATGGACCAGCTGTATCGCTCACAGCTGAGAAGCAGGGTCCAGAAGACCAACGAGACTTTGCAGGAATTTGAAGCGGATATTGCCCGGCTGGTGAGGAACGCCTATCCATCGGTCACCGACGATGTTTACGAAAGCTTGGCTGTCGACAAATTCCTGGATGGACTTCGGGATCCAGAGACACAGCAAGCAGTGAAGCTCGCCAGGCCGAAAACTTTGGGAGACGCATTATCCCAGGCCATGGAGTTTGAGGCTGTTAGGCAGTCTGTACGGGGCCATGCGCGAGTACGAGCAGCAGAAGCGGAGCCAAACGCGTACCTCAGCGTCGAGGACATAGTGACGAAAGTTTTGGAGGCTCTCAGGACCCGTAAGAAGGAGATGCGCTGTTGGAGCTGCGGCCAACTTGGACACCCTAGAAGCAAGTGTCCATCTAAGAAGCAAGAAAAGCCACAGGAAAACTAAGTAGGGTTGATGGGAGGGGGCAACTGTCAACCCGTAACGTCAAAGGCCCCAGGAAGACCATCAGGATTGCGTCAATAGGAAGCAGAACGAACAGTTTCTACGTTGATGGGATGGTGAACGGGCAGCTGCGAAGTCTTCTAGTGGATACTGGCGCAACCATGACAATTTTGAACTCGAAGATAGTTCCCGCTGAGAGGGTCTTACCAACCACTTGGGCATTACGGACCGCCACGGGACAGCCAGCCAAGGTCTACGGGGAGACAGTTGCCACCTTCATCATCGGGGGTCAACATCTGAGGCACGGTGCTCTCGTGGCAGAAATCGATGAAGATGTCATATTAGGCACGGACTTGATGATCGAATACGGGATTAAGTTGGATATGGCAAGAGGTGTGATGACGCTGGGAGACGAGGAAGTCATCCTTCGGCAGGGAAAGGACCTCTACGCACGAGTGCTCTTACTAGAAGACACCACATTACCTGCACGGAGCCAAATCCTGACCCATGGGACGGTCGAAGGACAGTTACCGGAGGGTCAATGTGTACTACTTGAACCCGGAAGGCACGAAGAACAAGAGATCGGACGTGGCGTACTTGTTGCCAGGTCTCTCATCAAGGCCGGACGGACCACTCCAATCCGGCTAATGAACCTGAACAGCTTCCCGGTAACGCTGAAGAAAGGAACACCGGTCGGGGAGTGTACAACCGCTACCTCAGTGGTTCGTCAGCTGCAACGTCGTCCCACCGAGCTCCGAGGACTGCCAGAAGAACTAAAAGGATTTGTTAACGAGTCATGCCGCGACCTTTCACCTGAACAGAGCGAGGAAGTGAAGAACATGATTATCCGATGGCATGACGTCTTCGAGATCGGACCAGGACCACGGGGCAGAACGGATATCGTCCAGCACAGGATTGACACCGGGGATGCGAAGCCCATCCGACAGGTCCCGCGGAGGCTGCCGTTAGCCAAACGGGAGGACGCCGAGAAGATCATAAAGGAGATGGCGGCTGATGGTGTCATTGAGCCTTCGAGTAGCCCCTGGATGTCTCCTGTCGTATTGGTGAAGAAGAAAGACGGCACAACGAGGTTCTGCGTAGACTACCGTCTTCTGAACAACGTCACCAAGAAGGACAGTTATCCGCTTCCCAGGATTGACGATACGCTGGACACCCTGGAGGGGTGTAAACTCTTCTCTACCTTGGATCTCCGCAGTGGATATTGGCAGGTTGGATTGGCACCTGAAGATAAAGAGAAAACGGCGTTTTCAATTGGCACTGGGCTCTGGCAGTTTACAGTAATGCCGTTCGGGCTTTGCAATGCTCCTGCCACATTCGAGAGGCTGATGGAAAATGTGTTAAGAGGTCTCTCTTGGGAGGTATGCCTGGTGTACCTAGATGACATCATTGTGCTGGGAAAGTCCTTCTCTCACCATCTGAAGAATCTGGAGAAGGTCTTCGAACGACTGCGTGCAGCGAACCTTAAGTTGAACCCGAAGAAGTGTAATCTCTTCCGAAGGCAAGTCAACTACCTGGGGCATATTGTGTCAGACAACGGAGTTGCTGTCGACCCAGAGAAGGTAGCAGCGATCACCGACTGGCCGGTATCTCGAGATAAGCACCAGGTGGAAAGTTTTCTCGGGCTCTGCACCTATTACCGGAGGTACGTGAAAGGTTTTGCTAACATCGCAAAACCGCTTACCAGGCTTACCGAGGAGAAAAGGACTTTCCATTGGGATCACGAGTGTCAAGCATCCTTCGAGGAGCTGAAGAGCAAATTGAGTAGTGCGCCTATTCTGAGCTATCCACGTCCTGAGGGCAAGTTCATTCTAGACACAGATGCCAGCAACATCGCTATTGGAAGCGTCCTCTCTCAGATCCAAGATGGAGAAGAAAGGGTCATTGGATATTTCAGCAAAGCACTCTCAGCTCCGGAACGCAACTACTGTGTCACAAGGAAAGAGCTTCTGGCAGTAGTAAAGTCAATAGAGCATTTTCATAAATACCTATACGGACGAAGGTTCCTCCTGAGAACAGACCACGCGGCTCTAATGTGGCTGCTGAGATTTAAATCACCAGAGGGACAAGTGGCGAGGTGGATCGAGCGCCTTCAAGAGTATGACTTTGAATCTGCTCATCGTTCTGGGACAACTCACAGAAATGCGGATGCGCTGTCAAGAAGACCTTGTGATGAAGGCTGCAAGCATTGTTCTCGACAAGAAGAGAAGCAGGCAGCGGTATTGAGGACTACAGTTGTCATCGACAGTTGGCAAGATGCAGAGGTGTCAAAGGAACAGGACGAGGACCCGGACTTAAAACAAATAAAGGAATGGAAAATATCGGGGCGAGGAAGACCGGCCTGGCAGGATGTTGCTCCAATGTCGAAGAATGTAAAAACGTACTGGGCCCAATGGAACTCCATTTTAGTGGACAACGGGCTGCTGAAACGGGCATTGGAGAACGCGGAAGGAGATCAGCGTAGGCTACAGCTCATCGTTCCAAGGAATAAAGTGCCTGAAGTGCTTAGGGAACTACATGACGGTGTAACTGGCGGCCATCTTGGAGTTCACCGTACATTGGAAAAAGTTCGTGAACGCTTTTACTGGGCAAACCTTAAGGACGATGTGTTGGACTGGTGCAGGCGTTGTGCGACTTGTGCGGCTTCTAACGGACCAACAAGAAGAAAGAGGGCCCCTATGAAGAAGTACAACGTGGGAGCACCGTTCGAGAGGATAGCGATCGACATCGCTGGCCCTTTCCCTGTCACGGACGAAGGTAACCGATATATTCTCGTGGCCATGGACTATTTTTCTAAGTGGGTGGAAGCTTATGCCCTTCCGAATCAAGAGGCAGTCACGGTTGCAGACGTACTTGTGAAGCAGCTCGTCAGCCGGTTTGGAGTACCCATGGAACTCCATGCTGACCAGGGAAGAAACTTTGAGTCTGCAGTCTTCTCCGGAATGTGCGAAGCACTGGGGATACGGAAGACCAGGACAACACCTCTTCACCCTCAATCGGATGGCATGGTGGAGCGCATGAACAGGACAATGGGTCGATATTTGTCTAAAGTGGTCTCCGAGCATCAGCGAGACTGGGACCAGTATCTACACTTGTTCCTGTTAGCCTACCGCAGTTCAGTCCATGAAGCAACGGGGCAGACCCCCGCAAATGTGGTGTTCGGCCGAGAACTTCGTTTGCCATGTGATCTGAAATACGGGTTCAAGCCTAATGAGGAAGTTGCCGGAGATGTGTACGTCACGAATCTACGGAAGCGGATGGATAACATCCACGAGAAGGTTCGTGCAAACATCCAGGGAGCCAGTGACAGAATGAAGGAGCGTTACGACATCAGGGCAGAGAAAGGTGGATTCCAACCTGGAGATTTGGTCTGGCTACATGATCCTCGAAGGAGGCGAGGCTACTCACCTAAACTTCAGAACTCCTGGGATGGCCCGTTTGAGATCATCAATAGGATAAACGACGTCATCTATAGAATCAGGAAGCAGCCAAAAGGAAAACCCAGGGTAGTCCATTTTAACAGACTGGCCCCTTACAAAGGAGACCATGGCCCGACAAAAGACCAGCAAGTCAGGTACCTCAACAACCTGGAGGCCAGTAAGGTATCAGTTGCACAACCTAAGGTACAAGGTTCCCGTGGAGTAACTCAGGCAGTATACAGAGATATCTTCTCGTTACCCGCGGACTATTCTCTGGCCCATTGTGTAGCCGAAGATCTGAGGACTTCCCGAGGGATTGCAACGGTCTTCAGGAAGAAGTTTGCTGGAACTGAGGAACTGGAACGCCAAGGACCACGCGTCGGGAAAGCACTCCACCATACGCACGAAGGACGACACCTGTTCTACTTAGTCACCAAGTGTGCTACTGATCAGAAGCCCACATATGACGCACTGCGGCGAAGCCTCGACGACCTGCGGAGTAAGCTTCTGAGACTGCGTGTCACCAAGCTCGCGATCCCTAAGTTGGGCTGTGGATATGACGGCCTGGAGTGGAAGGTTGTCAGGAACATGCTTGAACAGATATTCGCCAACTCTGGAGTCGCCATATTGGTGTGCACGTTCAACCCCTGGAAAGGAAATGCGTCTCCATCGAGGGAAGCTCATGACCGCCCGATTTCTCCGGACTATGCTCTGGGGCAGAGCACTTTTAAGGAGGGGGCAGTGTTACGGTCAGAGCGGGAAGTAGGACCGGCTTCTGATCTGCCTAGAGCGGATTAGGCAAACAATGGGATTAAGCGGAAGGGATTATAGAATGGCGTAGAGCCTTCTAGATCGGTCTAGGTGGTCCTCGTCCGTGTTCCGAGTAATGCCCCACCACGACCTACCTTGCCTATATAAAAAGGACAGCGTTTTCGGCCGCGGCAGTCGGTAATAAGCAGTGAAGTAATAAGCCAGTGAGTAGCAGTCGTTAACTAGTGATAGTGCGTGAGTTACAGTGAGTTAGTATCAGTCTGTAATAAGTGCTTAGAGAGCAACAGTGACAATTAGTGGCCGTGTAATAAGTGTAATAAACTGTGTGGCAGTTTGTCATATTTGGAGAGTCTTACGGTCGGTGGACTTTTAGTTAGCGAACTGTAAGTGTTAATTTGTAATTGTAAACTATAGTGTAATATTATTGTATTTGTACTAATTTATATATAAATAGTTTAGTTATTTAGTATTACCAATATCTTATATTGTTTGTATATTACTTTAGAAATAGATAACATTTAGTAGAATATTGTTATTGTAAATTGATATTAGTTTAATAATTTAGTTGTTTTTAATAATCTCATTGTATTCTTGTTAATTTGTTAATAAATATTAGATTCTTGAATTAAGTAATAGTTTAGTCCATTTTACACCCAGTAGCCCGTAACAATATATATATATATATATATATATATATATATATATATATATATATATATATATTGGTACATATTTAAATAAATACATTTTTTCTCCAATTTTTTACTTTCAACAGTAAGAAATTTTAGATCATTTTAAAGAAGAAAATTAGTTTCACAAAACTAAAAAACAGCACCGGAATATGACGAATATTATAACAGCTACAGAGTTTTAAAGAGTTTAGCCTGCGGCGGCGGGCAGAAAATTTTTGTATTACAATCCAAATTCTACGTGTCTTGGAACGTGAATAGCAAAAGTTTGAGGTAAGGGTTAACAACTATTTTTTTGTTCAATTTCTTAACTTTCAAAAAATAATTAACCAATAAAAACATGATTTTAATCATTTGATGCCTGCAGGTTACTATTTCGGCGAATAACTCTTTTTCCTTTAAAAATTATAACAAAAACTGATGCCCCAAGAGAGGCTTCTGTGTAGCGTATTAGAAGAGTAAGAGTCGGGATAACGGTATTCAACTACAAAGTATCAAGTAAAAGTATCGGATACAGAAAAGTATCCGTATCACTTGTTTTCAGATACAGCAAAATCCAGTATCTATCCATGACTAACTCTAGGTCCTGTTTTGTAAAAGTTACTTGACCTTTAGTAGCTCAGCGCTCTACAGACTGGGCTACCCCCTCCCTATTTTTTAATAATTAAAGTCAAACTCCTTTGCTCCTTTCGAAAGAACGCCCCAGAAGGCAGATTTTGTATCAACGGTGCTAAAATACTTGCAGTTGGACACTTTTTCTATGAAAACGTTTTTAGTTGGAAATGGATAACATTATGGTATTATCAAGTTGTTTAATTTTCGAAAATCAAGAGTCTGGTCCTGCTACCGTCTTCATTCTTAAGTTAGCTGTGTTTATTTCGTTAGCTGACTTATTTTATATTTAGTTAACATGTGTTGTTATATATATATATATATATATATAGATATGTATATAGATGTATATATATATTATATAAATTTAGTATATATAAATTATATAAATATAGTATATATAAATTTATACCTTTATTTTAATTGCTATAATAATGGACCTTTATTATAACGAAGTAATCTCCTAAGCGGTTGAAGTTCTCCGAGTCTCAGCTAACTTATTAGAAATTCATGTTTTTCTTTTTTTTCTTCTCCTTTTCATAACTTTTATAATCCCCATTTTCCTGTGAATTAAGTTGGCTATACTGCCTTTTGTAACTTTGCATATGCAAATCAGTTAATGCCTCGCTCGCCATTATTTTTTATTAATTTTATTTTTATTGTATGAGTTTATATTATCTATTGTACTGTTGCTGTTTAACTAAGTTATAAAAAAGTTGCCGATTATCAAGAACTTTCTTTCCTTATTATTACGTAATAAGTTTTTACATAACATTAGTTTATATACTTTCTTTTGCATTATAAGTTATTTATTGTTATCATCAGTTTTTTTTTTTAATCATTAAATGGTATATTTCCAAAGGCATTTTATTTTTTGACAGTACCAACTACTTAAACCTTACTTAAACGTACCTTTGACTAGTTGTTTGATGAACAAATTCTTAAGGTATTCGAAAATAAGGTGTTGTGTAGGATATTACAGCACGCGAATTCGAAGCATCCACCCGGTTAGTATTATTCAAGTGATAGCCTCACGAAGATTAAGATGGGCTTGTAAAGTGCCTGTGCTTAGTAACGAACGAATTCCTAAACAGATGATAAGCCCCGTGCCGACTGGGAAGCGTCTGAGGCGTTGACCGAGGCGTAGGGGGGAGGACTGTGAATGAATTTGGGTTTCGGTAATGGTGCGTGTAAGTTTGTAAGCAGAGATGGTTTCGGCATCGAGCCATCGGATTGGCTAAGCCTCATTATTATTATTGCTAACTACTTAACTAATTATTTTCGGGGAACCTCTTTGTAGAAGCTGGGTGAACCCCAGGAGGGTATAGATCACACAATGTCCTTCTTTGGTTGTTAACAGATTTAATAATTCGCCTATAACAGCTGGATTTAAACCCTGGACTTTCAGGACAGCGACTTGACGCTCTACCAACTGAGATAGCCTTCTCAAATCCTGTATTAAGCACGCAACATTATAGTTTCACACAAGTTTTCATTTTGGAGCAATTATACGATATAATCGTGCTAATTCAAGAAATAAATTCGTTTTTAAGTGTCATAAATTTATCAATTAATTGTTATAAATATGCCGTAATTACATACATACTGATTTGAGTGTTTATGCAATTAATTTCTAATTGAAATACAACAATTCTAAGCTTCAGTCTATTAATAATTAATTATAATGTGTGTATAACAATTACAGACTTGACGGAAAATTTGGGATATCATGACAGGATTGGATTTTAGTTGGTTTGCTATTGGTATAATAAATTAGGAGCAACTATCATTTGTATAATAACGATATTTCCCTAATTGGCAATATATCACTCATCTAAAGTAAATTTTAATTAGTTTAATTAATAAAGCTTGCCTCTGGATACCAGAGAAGGTATGATAATGAAATACAAAATATGAAATGTTTACATATATTCCTTTTGAAGTATTATAAATTACATAAGATATAATAAAAAAAAAATGTCGTTTGTATATATAAAACACAACATACGTTACAATAGAAATAATATTTAATTATTTAAAAAAAAAAATATCACTATTTACTAGACTTCTATTTTATACTAATTATTCCCTACAATAACACATTATGGTACTTAACCCCGTTGATAAAGGAATTTTATAATGTTGACCACAGTTTATAAATCGTAATGTTTAAAAACATTAACAAAGCCCAGTCTAAAATTATTAAATATTGAAGAAACAATTTTCATATTTAGGTATATATACTTTTTTGATGTCCAACCCATAAATATAAAAAAACTTTGTTGACCTTTCGAGATTTTATTGTTCTCATTTTAATGCCCTGTCAGCAAAAAAGAGGCATTTAGTGAATTAACATTAAACAGCTATAAATATTAAGATCACAAGCTAATCGTTCAATTAACACTACTTCATTTATTATAATCAGAAAGAGAATTTAACAATGACCTTAAATAGAACTGAATCTATAACAATATATGATCAGGAGGACCTCGCTGTTGGAAGAAATATCATAAAACGAGAGGATAATTTTAAATATTTGGGCTCTGAAATGGAAATGAATGTAACATCAGAAAAAGAGATAAAACAATGGATAATTACAACCCCCAAAGCTATTGTGCTTAATTCGGTCCTTTGGGGTAACGATATGACGAAAGATACCAAGAACCTCATATAGAAGTCCATAATTGAAAGCATATTGTTATATGTAACAGAGAAAAGGACGATAAGCGCTGCTCGGCCACGGTCTGAGGGAGGAAGATATAAAAACAGAAAAAAGTGGAAAAATGAATTAAAGGAAATTTTAGGTTGAAGGAAACCTCAATCTGAGGAAACCCTTACAGAAAAAAGAAAGAAAGAGAAATAGCTCAGTGTGTAGAGTACTGAGCTGCCATGCTGAATATCCCGTGTTCAAATCCATCTGTGGCACATGAATTCATTAATTTGGATGTACCCTGTGGGATCTGCTGGGGCTCACCCAGCCTCTATAATTGGAGAAATAATCAGGTGGTTGAGTGTAATCTCGGACAAATCACCACTTTGCTCAACGGATGTCCAAGAAACTGCAGTCTCTACCATGTACTACTTCATGGGTTGATTTTCTTATTTATTATTATTAGACAAATTTAATAGTAAAAGTTTAATACGTAAATTGTCCTTATAAATATATGCTCATTACTGATTATAACTGTACTGTATGGGCAAGTTTCTATTCAATGTAGCTTAAAGCTACTTATAATACCGTATTGCAGAAACTTGTTATATTGAGTCTATATATTGAATAATGTATTCAATATTGAGCAATGTAGTGCAATACATTTTAGATCATAGTAGAAGATAATGGTCTTACATATATAAATTACAAATTTAGACATAAAATTCCAGAGGCTTATTGAATTCTGTTTTATTATGCTCCCGTCCAACACAGCGATTTATTAGATTTTCAAAGCTAATAAAAATCATAATAGAATGAAAGAATGAAAATAAAACCGTATCTGAGTCGGCCAGGCAACTCGAAATACCCGGCATAAAATTTCTAAGAAAGGATAAATAAACAATAAAAATGTCAATCAGTAAGTAAATAAGACAATAAAAAGTTTATAGGCTTTTTATTAATACATGTAGATGGAATCCCGGAATTAGAAAGAAAATATATTTTGAAGATTGGTTCAAAGACCGGGTATAACCTAGCAATACAGAAACCAGTTATTCCGCAAGTTGTCGGTTTCTGTTGAGTCTCAACAGGTTTTGACTTTTCATTCCCTTTTAATATTTTCCAAAATTACAAGTTATCATGAGCTTTAGTATGGAAAAGAGAATGTAATCATAGGAAATGTGTATACTTCGGTAATTATTTCATCTAGAAATGAGCGTTTCAACAAACATATATCATTGATACTTCGAAATATTAGATGAAACTTGTATTTCTTGACGAAATGATTATCAAGATATACTCATTTCCCATAATTACATTCTCTTTTTCATAATAGAGCTCACGATAACTTTTATTTTTGGAAAATATTAAAAGGAATTGAATAAACAGTTAAAATTATTGTAATTCAACTCGAAGCGAGAATCTGCGGAACAGATACCTTAAAATGTTATAATAATATTATTAATCCTCTGAAGTACTTCCTTGTCCAGCTTACGACTTAACAAATCTTTCCCCTCTAATTAAGCTTCTAAATTGTATATTATATATGTGAGATGTGTGGGTAGTAACAACAACGGACAGTGGAGTGGGTATTTGTAAATTTCCTGAACTCGTTTCCAATCCAATAATGTTTGTAATTAACTCCATTCGCTATGTTTAGATTCTCAGAATCCACGAAATTATATGTCCGTCCAACATTAAAACATATAATAAATATGAGTATATATTTATTACACAATAAAATACTGTTATTGGAGAGTTCCTTAATGATGAATGCCTTCTGCAATACATCAGCATAATTAATAAGGATAGCTTAATTATTTTTTTCTTTTTCTCTCAATCAATTAGCCTTCAGGATAATGTTTGTTTACTGATTATTACAAAAAAAACTTGTACCACAACAACGCATCGATGGTTTTGGGTTCAGCAAGTGGTACTCTATGAAGGACAATGGTGTAGCAGGGAGTTGATTTGTCCTAGATTACACTCCACCTCCAGGTTTTGCCCCAAATAAGCCTACCCACTTCAACGCACCCCCAGAGGCTAGGTTAGCCCAAGGAGTTCTTAAGATCCCACTGGGCCAATCCGTGGCTGTTAACAGATTAAATAAATTATCTGCCACTGGCCGATTTTAACCTGGGATCTTTCGCACGGCAACTCAGCACTCTACCACTGAATTACACCTCTCCTATTTTTAATTATGATGCCATGAAAAAAATTAACTGAAGATAAGCATTTTCACTTAATTTTCTTTAATTTTTGTTTTACGGAGTTCCACAGTTTTTCCCTTTAAAACTAAAACTTGATAGGTATTTTCCTTATTAAATAAGACGTGTTAAAAAACGCATTTTCTCAGAATATCTAGACTAAAATCGATACAGGTAATTCGTAAAGTGAATTCCATTAGTCTTTATAAAACTTGTCCAAATTAATAATATTAAAACTGATAATAAAAATAATTATTTAATTAGGGAGCTGAGTAGCTCAGTGGAAGAGCGCCGAAAGTTCCGGGTACAAACCGGGCTGTGGCAGATAATTTATTAATTCTGTTAACAGCCAGTATATGGATCGTCTGGGATATGGAGATCCTTCTGGGGCTCACCCAGCTTCTTAAGTGCTGGCACCCTTAAAATTGAAAAAGCCTGGCGGTTGAGTTTTCTTTGAGGGCAAATCATCTTCTCTTTACTAAACCAAAAAATAAATTATGATTCAGTCAAATAACAGAAATTAATTTAGTTAAATTCTATAAACTATAGTAAATTCATAGCATATTTATATCTTATTATATACCCTTGATTGAGGAAAAAAATGGCAGTTGAGCGTGATCTAGGACAAACCACCTCCCTGCATAGCAGTTGTACTGGAAACAGTGCAATCTCTACCATGTACCAAATCCAAAACCCTTCATTGGTTGTAGTGGCACAGCTTTTTTTTTTTAATTATATAATTAAAATAATAAATTGTGAATAGTAATAGATGTATTTATTTTTTATTGTCTACTTAATTGTAAGTGTGTTCGGCATACCAGACGACTCGGTTTTATGATTTAATAAAAATAATTAGTTTTTCTGCCAGTGAGGGAAAATGTTGTCAAAAGAGTTCTAGAGCGACTTTTCAACCAGTTTAAACATGACCGCTTTGAGTTTGGGTTGAAAACAGTGTTTGTACAAGGGCATCAGATTTGAAAGGAACCCTCCCTTACATCAAACGACAGGCTTTATTTGTCTGTGTCCTTAAAAAAAAAAAAAAAACCCTCAAAAGATTCTTTGACGTAGTGAGCAAATCATTGTAAGCTGAATAAATAGGTGTATTGAATTATTTGTAATGAAACATGAGATCCTTGAAATATTTACTGTGGGCTGAATTTCCTTTCCCAAAAATTTTTAATTATATATTTACATACATATATATAAATTACATGTTTATATATACTGCGCAAAAATGAATAGGGATATTTCTAATTATGTAGTATATACTTTATCTACCATTTATATTATTATGGAAATGTTTACACTTTACAATATTTAATGTATAATTTCTAATAAATATTAATGCTTTTTATAATAAAAATAATATTAAAATGCTAGGCAAAGTAAATACAAAAAAATTAATGGTATCCCTTTTAATTTTTTCCGCAGTTCACCTATCTGTATGTAGGCACACGAATATACATACTGCACAGATAGCTGCTGCAGCATTAGCTAGAAATTCGTTGAGTATGTATATTGATTCATGTATTGAATATTAAATAATGTAGTGTACACCTATTACAGATTGTACAATTTATAATATCCTACTAATATTATAAATGCGAAAGTTTGTATGTATGTTTGTCTCTCTTTCACGCAAAAACTACAGAACGGATTTGGATGAAACCTTACAGTAATATAGGTTATACATCAGAATAACACATCGGCTACAATTTATAATGATTTTGTGTAATTTGGTCATAATATAACGATAAGTTATTAAAAAGTATGAGGTTATAACACGTTCTCAACATTACCTCCAACATATGGTCAGTAGGTAATCGCGGTTATTTAATTTAATTGTTAAATATTGTTAGCGTCGCTACAGGGCTCCCCCCTGTGAAGCTAAATATCTACTAATCTACATATCTATCTAAAAATCTACATATTTGCAACAAAACAAATCAAATAACATAGTTCACTTCTCGCTGCTGCCGTACGACAAGTGGAACCGCTATACTAAGTAATCCTTTTCAATACATTCAATAACATTATATACTAATCCTTTACTGAAACGAACAACAGTAAACGAAAGTAACTTCTGTCCGTCCCGTATGTTAATCAGTGTCAATGAATGTTTCACAGCTGTGCTGATCCGTTTGTGATGAAATTTGATATGGATAATCTCAAGCCTGGGAAAGGACATAGGCTAATTTTTATCAACACACCAAACAGGCGAAGTTTATATAAAACTGTAACCTGATTGACTAACACACCCAGCAGTCAACGCACAGCAGAAACCACTGAACTCACCTTCTTGAAATTTATAGATTGGTTCTTTGTATAGCTTAAATGAGCACTAAGAAAGGAATTTGGATAATTACACCCCCAAGGGTTTCTCCCTTAATATAATAGCGGTTCAAATATTGTACGGAATCCGTCAGTTTTGAAGTTTGACATCTGAAATTTCGGATGTACGAGTAACTTATAGTTAAAAAAAATTAAATTATTTATTTAAAATGATTTGTCACGAACCTTTGTGTGGCATACCAAAATCCACACGAGCGAATCCGTGGGCAGAAGCTAGTATTAATATAATGTTCATTCGTGTAACCATTCACATGATTTAATTCAAATCAGTGTAATTTTAAAAAGTATATAATTATTTACTGTAAATTCATTCATCATGCCTGTTTTTACCTAAGATATTAGTATGGTAATATGGTGGAACTTTTGGATAAAGATTCAGTTAAGAATTGTTAATATATTAGAAAAAATTAAAAACAAATTTATATTTTTTACTATATTTATTTAATGATTGAATTGAAAAAAACATTGCCCCTACATTTTCAAAGCCTGCAGACCCGCTATACACTGTTGTAATGCGGTATAATAGACAGAAGTGTTGAAGGGGCCAAGTAGTATTTTTTTCGGAAGAGAAATATTTAAATATGATTTTGTAAGGGAGCCGAGAATTTTTTTAATAAGTATTTTTTTCCAAGGAGTTTCCACTAATATTGGGTTTCCTTTAGCTATTGAATAATAAATATTAATGATTAAAAAATAATGAAAAATGAGAACCGTCCTTGTACAGAGTCTTTTCATCTTCATCGTTTGATTTTGAGATTTAACTGGCTCCTCAATTCTATAGATGGTATATAAAAGATGAAAAAATAAAATTTAAAAAAATGTAATTGTATAATATAAATAATAGTGAATAATTGAACTAATAAATAATAAATGAAAGCATTGCATTGAGTTGAACATCTCTGTACCCCGCAGGTAAATAATACCATGTCACAATTTTGTAAATTTTGTATTTGTTCAAAATAGCCAATTTTCCATAACCTTGAAAAAAATATAAGTATAAGTATTTATCTATATAAGTATCTATTAAGTATAAAGTATCTATTAAGTATAAGTATCAATAAGTAACGAAGAAACAGCTTAAAGAGAATCGTTCACATTTTTATTGGTATTGACAAGTAACTGGAAGCACCATAGTAATTATTTATGACAATTTACCTTAACTATAAACTATTTTATGGGCGTGGTATCCTTTACTTCCGGGGCACAGATATGAAAATATTATCCAAACAAAAAGATTTATTTAATTTTATTTCATAGATGTGTAGCTTCCTTGCCCTTTCTCCAATATTCCTTCATTCTCTCCAATTTAACCTTTCTCTTCTGTTCCTAGATTATCATATTTCTTTCAACCAGATGTAACGACTGGATACCAACTAATAAGGAGTGATTGAACTAATAAATTTCTAAAAAAAATTATACATAAATACTCCATTTTTACAGTCAACTTGTGTAGTTTATATGCAGAAGCCCGTTTGATTAAAAAAACATTTAAAAAGAAGAAAGAAGAGAAATTTTGACCGAGGCCCAAGTAATCTCCTTCAGTTCCTTTTGGTCCTCTTCATTTGCCATTCTGTCCCTACTCTTTGAGCCTCCATGTTTTTTTAAACCTCTTCTACCTATAGCGAGGCGTTTGTTTTCAACCGACATGCGTTCAATTTTGCATTTGCAACGTAGATTGCCTACATTTCCCACATTTTATAGTCTTAATTAGTATAATTATCATTCGGTAATTTCATTTATTATTTATTTCTACTAAGGAGCGTAGTGGCTCAGTGGTAGAGCACTGAGTTGCCATACAGAAGGTCCTAGGTTCAAATCCCGCTGCTGGCAAGACATTTATTTAATCTGTTTGCAGCCGGAGATGGATCTCATGGAATCTAGGACCCTCCTGGGGCTCATCCAGCCTCTATAAAGTGAGCACCCAAAATACAACCTCCATAGCGGGTACCCTAGATAGGGGAAACATCTGTCACTTGAACGTAATCTAGGACCAATCACCTCCCTGCACAGCCGTTTTGCGTAGCATGTACTGATCCCCAGACCCTTCACGGTTTCTAGTAGTACAGGTTTTTTTAAATTTTATTATTTCCTCTGTCATGTCGATGTCATATGAGGCTTGTAGTGACAAAATGTACTGATGCAATGTGTTGTGTAATTTTTTATACAAATAAATGTATTAGCAACCAGTATGGTTTCTTATACTATATCATGATATTAAAATGATTATATTCTCATAGAAGATGGTGATCTGATTACATAGCTTAACATATGAGAATACAATTATATGAGAATTTAAAATAGTTAATTTTGATGGCGTAATACAGGCGTATAGGATCAATAAGGGATAACTCACATCATCATCACATCAATCAAAATCAAATGCAGCACATCTCCCATCAACAGACCAAACAGACGCGCAATTAGAGAGGTCCAAATCCAAAACTCGAAATTTATTTCTTGAGCGTCTTTGAGTGATGCTGCTGCGTCTAATCACGAGTCTGTTGACGTGAGATATGCCTTATTCGATGTTGATTGATATAGTTTTTTTGGTCTGTCCTGATGATACCTGAATGGGCGGAACGTTAAGTGTTTAATTATTTTCCATTCCAAGCTTTCTTTTTTAAGTTTTACAATTGGACTCTAGTCTATTATTTTTATATACCATTTCCTGGTCCTGGGATACCTTCACAGATGCATAACCATGCTTCCAGGCGCGTCCACAGGTTGCGGATAGTGGAGAGAGCATTGGATATAATGGTCAGCTGCGGAATAAGCGGATCTTGTGAAGATCTGACGAATAAGCAGTCGCGGACAAGGGGGCCACGTTTGAGAGGAGATGGATTGCCTGGTGAAACGAACACTCCTAGAAAATTCCTCATAACTCAGTGAAAACGTGGAGTAAAGACTAAGTAGCTTACCTGAAATAGGTGGTTAGTTAACTTGAGGAATCTGAAGTTTTTTCCAACTTGAAAAAAGTAGAAATGCCCCTCAATACCATCCGGAGAGACCTCGAGAGCCATCAATCTCCTGAATCCATGTTTAGGTCATTTTTAGGTTTTAAGAATATTCATTTGGACATTCTGCTTGTGTTCATCCTTCTTAAGTGTGAGTAGACTGAATTCTTCGTAGTTGTTTTTTTTATCGTGTCAGCAATTTTTTCTATGTATACAGTTTATGTTTTCTATATTGTATACAGTTTCTTGTTATCGCCTCTTCTCTGTTCGTCTCCTTCTTTAAATGTTCGGAAAAATTTTCTAGATTACGCATCAGCATTGTCTTGTACAAAATCAAACATCTGCATGTTCGAACTATGAACATTTTTAATCTCTTTTTTTTAGCACTCTTTTAGCTAACCACAGCTTTGAAATGTTGTAACGTGACACGAGAGGGAGACCTAGACATACTCGTAGGTGTGAGAAGAGTAATTGAAGAAGTATCAGTGGTAGATCGCTGAGTTGCCGTGCCGAAGGTCCCAAGTTCAAATGCGGCTGTGGCTAATTTTGTTTAATCTGTTAAGAGCCAGGGATAGATCCATTGGGATCTGCAACCACCCTGAATAACTGCAACCACCGCTATATCTGTATAAAGGATCAATCAATCAATCAACACTGGCTCTACAACCTAGCACGGGTCCTGGCCGCATCAAGGAGTCGCCTCCACTCTTCTCTGTCCTGCGCCAAGGTCCTGGATCCAATGATGTTACCTGCATCACTCACGACTTCATCTAAGTCATGGACGCCCGCGTTTTCTTTATAAAGGATACCCAAAGGAAATAGAGGGAAAATCTGGTGGTTGAGCGTGGACAATTCACCTCCCTGCACAACTGTTGTTCAAGAAACAGTACAGTCTCTACTACTTACAGAACCTAAGACTCTTGAAGAGTTGTTGTAATTCAGATTTTTTTATATAGCATCGGCATGGAACCTTCGGATTCCATCCGACCTATTATCATTCAATTTCAAATTTCCAATTTAAATACCTAAATGTACCAAGGTAAAACATTTTGTAAAACACGCCTTAATAAGTCAAAACGCTAACAAAGTGCTAGGGATCTTTTTTTATTTTTTATTTTTCCTTAGAGGCTTTCAGACCTTAAGAAAAACATTTTTCTTTAACTATTGATATCTGATCTCATCATAATGAAATAAGGTAAATCATAAAAGGAGGTGATAAAAGTTTAAATAATCGATAAATAAAGAAAGTAAAAAATATATAATTAAATTAAATGAAAATAGATAGGCAATAACGTTAGATTAAAAGGTAGTATAAGGTAAAGAAGAAGGGGATGAAGTCTTAGTTAGTTGCGATTATCCTTTCTAAGTTTTTATTTCCTTCTTATCAACGACTTAGGTATTTTTTTCGATATAAAAAAATCAAAAACTCAAAGAGAGACATAAAATAACTCTAGGTGCTGATCCCGTGGTGTTAAGGCTACGATTCAAGTTCAAAAAGTCAATGATATTTCCTATCTTATACCATTAGCTCACAACATCCCTCATACATCTCTAGTCTCTTACAACACAAACTTCTATCCAATCCCAGTGCAGAAGATCTCGCCTTTCCAACATTTACACTCGTTCCCAATTTCACTCTCACCCTCTCTCTCACACTCTCTCTCTCTCTCTCTCTCTCTCTCCATATATATATATATATATATATATATATATATATATATATATATATATATATATAATTTTAAATACGATTATTGGTTTTCTCAGATATAAATTAAATCGGGTTTCACTCTACTCTTCAGAGGGGTGACAGAAAAGAAAATTTTCCTTCGGGCTCATATGAACTTCTAAAAATAGGAAGAGGCAAACCAAGTTACCGCTACGTGACTCCAATGTTCATTAGAAACCTGGTCGAGTTTTCTCATCACCGGCCGAACCCTTGTCCTAAAGTAAATAGAATCTTATTTATTTATCTGATGATAATATTTTTACTCGTAATTGCAACGTGACTTATATATATATAAACTTATACGGGGCGAGCGATCTGTGCGGTTTGCAAAAAAACCTGCAATGCTCAAGATCGGGAGTTCATAGCCCAACAGGTAGTAAGGAATCCTTGGTTATGCCGTCCTCCCGGAAGGGACGTAAAATGGGGGCCCTAGATTGTACGATGAAACGCACTCGTTAAAAATTCCTATCCTAATTAAAGCTAGATAGGCAAAATTTATGGCTACCACTGTTGCAGCGTCCGCTTATTAAAAGCAGTATATGACGTTTAATAAAGAAACAATATATATTTATAGCTATTGACAACATAATCAATATATACGAGTATACGATTATATCAATATAATCGTATTTCGGGTTCTGTAGCTGAATAAAATAGAAGCTTGGATAATTGTTCAGTACATGACATTTTTTAGGCCTAGTGTGAAATATTTTAGTCTTTATTCTTTATTTTTTTAACTTTGTTGATGTATTCTATATCAAACTACATACTTAAATAATTGCCAATTTATGAGGAATTAGCTACGTCTGTTGTTCAGTAAATGGTTGTACTGCTTCTAGGACTACCGTTGTGCAGGGAGATGATTTGTCAATCTTATCCGCCAGGTTTTCCCTACTTCATAGAGGCTGGGTAAGCCCAAGGAGGGTCTGCAGATCTCTCAAGGTCGATCCGTAAATGTTAACGGATTAAATAATTCATCTACCAGAGCCTGATTTGAACCAGAAACCCTCAGTATAGCATCTCAATGCTCGACGTCCTCAGTTACCCCTATTCCATGTATATACTGAAGCCTTCACAACTATTAAGCACTCATCGTCCATTTTCTTAACAACAACTTTCCGACACTAATAGTACTATCAGCTAGAATATAATAATATATTTTTTATTTAGAAAATAACAAGCAAATAAAAAAATTGTTATTATGAAACATTATTTGTACATAATGTTTGATCTTCTTCGGAAAATCGAAGTGATGTACAAAATATTTGTATAAGCCAGACTGACTATATTTATACAGTCGGCTAGACTTTCTCATGGTCTTTTAACAGTATCATCCCTTGTACTGTTTGTACAGTTGACATCCTAAAAGAAAACTCCACTTTGTCGGTGACGGAATTGGAAACTAATATGTCTCTCAGACCGATATTACTTCTTGTGTAAATATATTAGTTTATTTAAACTGCGATATTTTAGAGAGAGAGAGTGTGAGAGAGTGAGAGAGAGAGAGAGAGAGAGAGAGAGAGAGAGAGAGAGAGATAAAGATAAGAAGAAATGTTTCAACAGGAGGTGGTGAAATTGTTTATCATCTCTTAAACGAGCGAGGGTTAAATAATTAAAGAAAATTAATTAATTTGTTATGTCTAAGCTGGAGTTGGCAGTTACTTACCTCTTTAATATTCTAAACAGGCTTCATCTTATTTCGCGAGCAGGTATTCAGCCTTTGTAAGAGATCTTCTTTCCTGTACGCTAAGAGCAGGTACAGAGAGAGATACTGGGTTCAGTACATGTTCCCAAATTCTGTTGGCTGTGATAACGCTCAACTGCCAGCTATTCTTCCAATTAAGTTAAGCTACCTAATACTGGCTGGGTAAGCCCCAACAGGATCTGCATTTCCTACAGAGTCGTTTATGGCAGTTAACAGATTACATAATGTATCTGCCATAGCCGGATTGGAACATGGGACCTTCAGCACAGCAACCCATCGCTTCAGAAAGTTTGGGTGAGCAGGTCTCGAGATCCCACCGAGTCGATTTAAAAGAATGAATAATTTATCTGCAACAGTCAATCTCGAACTTGTGACCTAGATCTCAGTAACCCCACACACCAAGCATTGAGATATGATCCTCGCTCTGAAATAGGGCAAATCTAACAGACGAAATTCAGAAACCGTCTAAGCTTACTAGAGAATTCTCGCTGGATATACATCGAATTTGGGAAGGAAATAAATGTTTCAGTTTTTCTGCAAATACGATGAAATTTAGGTCACCCACTGGATCATCATCCAATTGCCATATTACTATTAAGTGACGTTTAAGAAAAAAGGCATATAATTACCATATATGTGATTTAATATGTGAAAATTATTGAACTTCAATGACTGAAAATTCTAATAAAATAATGTGTGAAGCCATGGGAAAATACTGCATATTAAAAAAGTTATTGGCCATTAGATTAACGAGTCGTTAATGTATTGTGGTGTATTTCCTAGAAGGTTGTCAGTATTTAAAATATTCTCAGGTACTTCTTTTGATTTTCAACATATTTTATTTCTCTCCTGTAGGATTGAATGCGTTCAAAATACTCTGCGAAAAAGCCTAAATTTTATTTTTCTCTTATATATCTCAATTAACACTCACTTCATTCCTAATTTTCCGAAACGAACAGCTCCGAAAATCGAATAAAAGCTGTTAAAGAATTTTTAACAAGGGGCGCCATGATTCCTGCCGAAGGCCGAAATAGCGTCTATAATGTCCAATCCTGTTAAAGGTTTGAATTCAATTTAATTTTTCCGAGCGTTCCTTCTTCCATTTGATTTTATTACCTGCTTTTACTTTGCTTTGCGAAATGAAACAAAGCTTAGCAAGGCTTGAAAGGGGGGTCATTTGGAATCCGTTATAAATACGAACACTTAAGGAAATTGGAAGTTTGGCTGGGAGGGATCATTTTTCAAAGGCCATAAACGTTTTTATTGCTCTATAATTCATTCTTCCATTATTGCCTTATATTTCTCGATAATGTTCGAGGGCCTTTTGTTTTATTACACCTAAAAGAATGTATAACATTCAAGTACATATATAAACTAGTTATGATAATAATGATGAACAATAATAAAATGGTCTATAGATTGTATAACACTCAAGTAGATATATATAAAAAAAAAGTAACTGAACAACACATGAATGGTCTCGGGTTCAGTACGTGCTAAAGACTGTACCGTTGTTACTAGGGCAACGGTTTTGCAGGTAGGTAAGACGTCAGAAATCACTAGGCTCTTACCCTTTTAAGAGTATACACTTTATTGAGGCTGGTTGAGCCACAAGAGGGTCTCAAAGGTCCCACAGTGTCCATCCCGGCTTTTGAAAGATTAAATAAATTATTTGTCACATCTCTATCAATGAGAAGTTGTATAACATTCAAGTACATACATATTATCTAGTTATATTTGTATGTGGTTATTATAATAATCTATTGAATGTATAACATTAACATGATTTAACATAAACATGATTTCAAAATATGGGGTGTTTAAATCTTTATCAAGAATTTTTATTAACTTTTAGCTGTTTTATATGAATCATGTTTTATATTTTTAAAAGTAAAATCTGTATTCACTCATTTTATTTACTTGATGTATTTTGTATACAGTTGTAAATTCCAATAAATAAATAGAAAAAAAAAAGTAAAATCGGAAATAAAAATAAAAATATTTTAAAAAATGTGCGTTTAACACTAATATCGAAAATCGTATTAGGTTTCTGCAATGATTTAACAATTAATATATAATGTAAAGCGATAAAAATAGTTTATTTAAAAAGAAAATCAATTGTGTGATTTATATTTTTGAAGTAAAGTAAAAAATATAGAAACAATAGTTTTTTAAATGGAGTAAATAACCCATTTACAAATATTTACAAATTGACAAAATTCAAATCATGGAAGTGACAAAAACGGAAGATTTAAAAATAAAAACGATTATGTGGCATATTTTTAAATCAAAACAGAAAGCATATGATTTTAAATAATCGGTCGTTTAATAATATTATCACGAATCGTATTACGTTTCTGATATCAATTTAAAAAATGTATACAAATTTAAACTAATGTAAATTTCTAGAATAGATTAAATAAAACCGATTCAGTTACTTCTATTTTTAAAGTAGAGCAGAAAATATAAAACATGATTTTTATGAATGGGGCATTTACTGCTATGACTTATATAAAAAATACAAATTTTAAATAATGGAAGACATAAAAAAACAGATTATTTAATCATAAAATCGATTTAGTGATACATTTTTAACGAAAAATAAAAGTAAAACTGGAAATACGACATATCCGAAATTAATAATTTAAATTCTGATATTTTATGCGATCAGATCAACAATTCAAAAGGATTTATATCAAAAATTAATTTACAACGAATGTGAGTATGTTCATCACGAAATATTTTCGTAATTTCTGATTATAAATATCGAACGTCAAAGACTAAATTATCGGAATATTTAGGAGGAATGTGTATCGAATTTCCTCCATTAGCGATTGTAATAAAATTATATTAACATCAAATATGATTTTCACCAATATATTTCATGCAACAATAAAATAAAAAATATTTAGAAAACAGTTTTATTTTAGTTATATTACCTATAATCCATACTCTAGGATTATTTAGAAAGAAAAATCGTATATATATATATATATATATATATATATATATATATATATATATATATATATATATGCATGTATGTATAAATTAAAATATTAGCAGTTATTGAACAATATAGACATACGATAATAGTTTTAGTTGATAATGTATCGACACGAGAGAATACATTTAGTTACATTAGATACATTAAATACATTAGTTATTATAAGTAATTAATAGTTAAAATTAATTTTTGAAAAATTAATAAGGCCCCAGGTTGGAATCTAGTTATAGCAGATACATTATTTTATCTGTTAACAGCTACTGATGTACCCTGGGGAATCTACAGATCCTCCTGATGCTGAACCAGGGCCTGTGAACTGGGTACCCTGAATTCGAAGAAAAACCTCGCGGTTCAACGTGATTTCGGACAAATCACCTTCCTGCACAACTGTTGTCTTGGAAACAGTACAGTCTGTATCATTTATTTAATCCAAACCCCGTCATACTTTTTCATAATATATCGTAAAAGACCAAACATCGTAGGCAAATAATCTCTATCTTATTATTCTTATCTATTAATCAATATCAAGGTGATAAAACCTCTGGAGTTAATAATGATGCTAGTAGGAATTATTGCTGTAATTATAAATTCGGTATCTGTTCCGCAGGTTGTCACTCCGAGTTGAGTTACAAGTTTTAACTGTTTATTCGTTTCATTTTTAATATTTTCCAAAAATACAACTTATCGTAAGTTTTTGTATGGAAAATATAATATAATTATGGGTAATGAGTAGATTTCGGCAATCATTTCATCAAAATATGAAAGTTTCATCAAACATTTTGAAGTTAAGATGATATATAAGACTTGAGGGTTACTTTGTGGCTCCACTAAGCCATCGAGTTCCTCTGGTATTCAATCCTTACAACATAAAAACCTTCGTAAAATCCTCAATGCTCCTTACTTTGTTACGAACAAAGGAATCCATAATGACTTTAACGTCCCATCTGTTGCTGATTTGGCTCATATCCGATATCAATCTTTTCATGACAAACTTTATTCCCACTCAATCCCACTAGTTTCAAACCTGTTAACCTCTTAAATTCCTGATAATCCTCCAAGGGGTATGAAAAGAAGATGGCCTCGTTACCTTCTAAGTTGAATTTCTTATTCGAGTATTACCATTGGGTAGTTTCTCTACTTGCATTTATCTCGGGACGTTATTTACCTTTCATTTGTTTGAAACATTAATTTCTAGATGAAATGATTACCGAAGCATAGACATCCCTATAATTACATTATATTTTCCATACTAAAGCTCATGATAACTTGTATTTTTGGAAAATATTAAAATCGAAACGAATGAAATGTTAAAACTTATGGTGACTCAACTCGAAGCGACAACCTGCGGAATAATTACTATAAATTCTATTGTTAGATTATTTAAAATGGAAACGTTGGTTTTCGCAAACTACATAGAAAAATTTCAAATATGCTTTTCGCACATCAATGAAATTTTCGATGGGCTCACAGTACCAGATTTTTTTCGATAATGATTAGTACATTTTAAATATAACTCGTCATGTTGGACGTATTACTCTACGATAAATCCCGAGAGCCTCAGGTTTTCCTTGTCCGTCGTCAATATTTTACCAACCACACACATAAACATAAACAGTCCATGATCCGGGAGGTAAACAATAAACATTACCCAGCGTGATCAAACTAACAAACAACGCTAGTCGGCGAACTTCGTAAGGAGATTAAACAGGTGTTTGTTATCTTCAAGAACACGTCTTGGCTTGGAGGTCGTCGTCCCGAGGAAGTATATAATGCTAAGGTGTGCATCTTGTATCAATTAATAATGAGGTCGACTCTACTCCTTCTGTTCTCTGTTGTAGCTTTTGCCACCGCCTCTACGGTAAATATCTGATAATTATTAATATATATATTTATTTTATGTACATAAAGAATGATATGGATATAAATAATTATAGGGTATCGAAAGAATAGATCTATTTTATTTACTAATTAAATTTAGGAATTAGATAGAGATAATAAATTTTCAATTTTTTTTTAATTTAAATAAAAAAAATTGTAACAAATTATAGTGATGGCTTACCATAAATATTTGCAATTTTTTTTAATTTAAATTTCCAAAATTTTTGAAAATGTATTATCTATAAATACATGCTTCCATAATGTAAATAATGAAGAATATATTTAATCATTAGATACCAAACCAATATGGATATTTAAATTTTTTTTTAAATTGTAAACAATTATGGTAATAAATAAACCACACGAAATAAATTGTTAAAGGTTTCATTCATTTTCCATGAAAATTCCAATATAGTTTTCGTTAGATATAAAAGTTTAATTATAAATAAAACCAATTTATTAGTAACTATATGCATTTTTAGTCTCTCCGAATTATTTTCTAAGATTTTATTATTAAGATGTGATTATTTTTTCTTAAACTTTCAGCTTTCCAACGGTTTATTATGTATTTGTATTACTCTTATTTCCCTGTATACTAATTTATTATTTGATGGTATAAATACGGAGAAGAAAATGGTTCGGATAGAAGTCAAAAAATAATTCTTTAAATAATGAAAATATTTATTAAAAGGTCGATCTTTCGACCCAGGTAGCAGGTCTTCTTCAGGGGTGAATAAGCAGCATAAAAATATATATAAAACTAAAATAAACAACAAAATAATAGATAAAAATGAAATAATTTGATTTATTGGATATGTTATTAATTATTAGGTTATTGTTGATTATTCACTTCTAGCAATGAGATGATGTTTCAATACAATGAGGTATATTGTTCAATATAAACAAAATCAGCGATACTTTTTTCCAAAGCCATTTCGAAAAGAGAAATGTTCAAGCTAAACAAAATGAATATTATATTTTTATTAAAAGAAGAAATACTGAGTCTAACTGTAGTTAAAACAGATTACATCATAAAATTGCTGACTTACTATATTTTTCAGCGAACACTAAATCGGGTTAGATTGCAATTAATAAATGAGTCATTAATACTTAGAATTTGTATAATATTTAATTTAATTTAGAATTAGTATTTTATCTGTAATTAGGAAAATAGTAGGTAACTATAATTGAAATAAACCAAATTAATAAATCAAGTCAAGACATCTGTTCACAAATACAAATATTATACAAGTACAGTTTAAAAATTTAAAGGGGCGAATACCTTGAATATTATTTAACGAAATATGGACTGTATTCGTAAAGATTTTTTTTTTTTACTAGAATAAAGTAAACTTTCGGGTTTTAAGATTTCGACGGAAATATTCATTTTTCCTATTCCCAAGATTGCGGGTTCGAAGACCTGCAGGTGGCCTAAGGATTTTGTAAAATGGAGTCAAAAAGCATTGGTTACTCCATCCTTAGGAAAGGATTTAAATTTGGGAGTCCCGAGGCTGTACTGAGTACTTACTTAAGATCCTAGTTGTCCGGTTAGCCATAGCAGCATTAAGTGACATTAAATAAAAATAAACAAACAGTTTTCCCAATGCCTGGATCCACTTTTAGAATTGCTAGTTTCATCGCATCGTATGTAGGCTTTTTTCTTCTTAAAATTGAATTTAAAGTCGTTAAAGCTCAATTTCGAACATTTTTTGTGTGGACGGTAATTTTTAAATGTTCGCTTATTTTAAGACACGTTTATATTTTTATGGCAGGCCTATTATTTATTGTCCTGGCTAATATTGTGGTCTGAACATAAAAACTTTCTGAATGCAATATTCCTATTCTATATCGGTAATTGGCCGAAGAGGCGGAGTTTGGCTGGCACCTGGGCACTTCGTTTTGTTTTTCTTTTCCCTTGTTCTCCATATTTATTTACATAATTTGACAATGTATAAGGTCTAAGCCTAATACAATACAACTTTAGAACCCTCCTTTACCATTAGGTATTTTAAGGCATTACATATATACAGCGGACCTGTATATAAATTGTAAAATTATGTAAATAAATATGGAGGATGAGAAAAAAAAGTTCTACATCGGGCCTTTGTAGTGTTCTGAGAGTAGTCTCTCAGAATACTCCAGCAATATAAATTTATTACACACAGGAACTTTTTTTTTAATAAATAATAAAATGAAATTATGTTATTTGACGTTAATTCCAGGTGTCTGAGAGTGGCAAGAAAGCTATAGTAGATACCAAGGATGCGGCAAAGGAAACGCTGTGCAGCAAATTGAACGGTACCGACAAGAGCGTCCTGGTCACTCCGATCAAAGTCCTCGAGGACCTGGCGGCCGCCGGGAAGAAGGACCAGGAGGCCATTGCAGCCTTCGGGGACAACGATCAGGTCAAGACCCACCTCAACATCAGCGTCGTCTTCTGGAAGAACAAGATGAACGAAGTTATAATGCCATATGTATCCAATCCTAAGGTGAGACTTTGTTTCTATCACTGCTTCTTCATCTTCTTCTTTAGCAACACATTTATGTGCCTCTCAGCGTAGAGGGACGTTTAGGCATGGCTGCTATTCTTCCTTGGTTCTACTCAGGTTTCCAACTTCCTGATGTTTTTACCTTTTTTTTCAACATAAGCATTCATCATAGTCGAGGTTATAATTCTAATATTTAGGAACTGACTCAATGGATGATCTGGATGCAGCAATAAATAAATAAACGAAGTTTAGCTGTAGATATAACCACTTTTATAATTTAATTATCAACTAATATCTGAGTAAGAACTCAGGCAAAGCATGGACGTCCTCGAGGTTTTCTACCCTCCGTGATGTAGTCCATCGTTTTCAGCGGGTCCCAATGCTCTTCCATTCTGACTACACGACCAAACCATGTTCACCTTAATAATGCTTCAATGCGGTCCATTGTTGATAACTTTAATCCATACTTCCATTTCATTTCATACAGCAATACCGAACAAATATAGCACTTAACTCCATTGAGTTAGTCCTCAAATTTTAGAATTGCTGAATTTGGCATTCAATTTAATTCTATACTACCATTTGGATGTGTAAAAGCCATGTAATTATTTTCTTTCTCCAGAGCGAGGTATCTCAGTGTCTAGAGCGCAAAATTGGCGTCCCGAAGGTCCTGGGTTTAAATCCGGCTGTGGCAAATGATTAATTTAATATGTTAACTGCCTGGGATGGATCCTGTTGGATCTGGAGACCCTCCTTGGGCTCACCCAACTTTTATAGTGGGAGCCCTTAATTGGGGGAATCCTGGTGGTTAAGCCTTATCTAGGACAAATCACCTCACTGCTCTACCGTTGTCTAAACATCAGTGCTGTCACAATCATGTACAGAACACAAGACTCTTCATGGGTTGTTGTGATACAGGTTTATTCGAATCTGGATGACATCTAAAGACAAAGTATTTGGTTTTATTCACATTCATTTGTATGCCCATTTCGTCTCTCACCTCAAGTTAGAGTTATAAGTCAAGCATGATCCTGAAGACCTGTAACGCTATCGTCTGTTACAGGTATATCCTAGATATATCATCCGCATATCTTAAAACATTTAAAATTGTCCTATTGATTTTGATCTCATATGATTAAATTTGTATGTAATTGATCTGAATAGATATCTCGAATAATACCGGGGACAGAATAAACCTGCAGCAGAATAAGTGGTTAAGTCAAACTTAGTCTAAAAAGGGAGTTTTGGCTTGACATGGAGTTATAATATATGCAATAAGAAACTCATTTTAGAGAAAATTCGACTTAAATACTTATTTACCGGGGCTGTAGAATTAGTAATATAATAAAAATAGTACCAATTTCTGGTTATTATACGGCAAATTTAAAAGCATTGTTTTTTATTTCAGGCTTACGAAAACTTGGTCATCGACTTCCCTATTACTCCTGGAGACCCGAAGAACACCACCAAGGCTTACATAGACGCGGAGCACAACATAACCCAGATAGTCAAGAACGCGACGGAGGAACTCCAGAAAAAATACAACGATGCTCTGAAGGAGACTAAAGCTAAGGCCTTGAGAGAGGTCACGTGCTCGACATATTACCAATTCCAACTCTCGAGAGTGTACAAGGAACTAAACGAGTTCGTAGTGAACAACGGCCAATGGGCTAAAGTGGATTCGGACAGCGGGGAGATAGAAGTCGCCATTACAACGCTCAAGACGGAAGTGGAGAGCAGCATGAAGCAGTTTGAACAAGCTGTGGTGAACATTTGTAAACAGTTCAAAGCCTGTACGAAAAGGGATAATACCGAAGTAATTACCAAAGGAGCTTAGTTGTTTTTTATAATTATTAATATTTATTTTATTTTATTATTCGAAAAAAAAGACGCTAAAATTATATTATATACCGAATTAAAAATTCCAATCTTACTTTAACAGCAAGCAGATCAGTTATTAACTTACCAATATAAACAAGTGTTTGAAGAATTCAAATTTCATATCTAAAAAATATATTTATCAATTTCTTCAAGGCTTAAATTTACTCATGCCAAAGAGATGTCACAAATCAACATTTTAATATGTTGATATTAATAGTATTATCTTCAATAAATTCTTCTATACTTTCAATAATAAAAAATAAATAATTATGCATTAAAATTAATACTAAACTTCCAGATTTTAAAGTAATCGCACGTAAGCCGTCGACTTATGATCATTGCATTACGTGTAACATTTTAATACAACAGGAACCAGGTTGATTTCTATCAAAAGTTAGTGTATTATGTTCACAAAAATTAAGACTTTTTTGACGAATTCAAATTATACATCTAAAAAATTATATTTCAAATTATTATTCCGTGTCTTCAAAATTAAATTTTCTCATGCCCGAAACAAACAATTTTAATAATAATAACTATCTTCACGAGATTCTTCCTTACTTCCAATAATAATAGTACAATAAAATAAAGAAAATATATAAAAACTCGCAGCTTGGAAAGTAACCTTACTTAAACAGTCCATTTTTTAGCAATGCTTAACTTGCATTACTGTAGTGTATAAAAAGAGTACTTTTCTATCGAAACAATAAAGCTTACCAAAAATTAAGACTTTATTGATAAATTAAAATTATATATCTAAAAATTATTGAGTTTTTCAAGACTTAAATTTTCTCATGCCAAAGAGATGTCACAAATCAACTTTTTAATAATAATCGGTATTATCTTCACGAAATTCTTCTATATTTTCAATAATAATAATAAATAAATAATACATTAAAATAAAGCAAATAAATAAAAACTGTCAACTACCCAAGCAATTAATTTAGAAGAATTTCCTAACTTTTATTTCTGTAGTACAAACTAAGCCCGGTAGTCTTCAATCAATATTTAATATATTTACTTATCAAGAATAATGATTTTTTTAAACAAATTCACATTGAAAATCTATAAATTATTACATTTTTCAAAATTAAATTTTCTCATGCGTAAGATATGTTACAAATCAATATTTTTAATAATAATTTTGATCATCATCACGAGATTCTTCTGAATTTTCAAATCAATAAAACATTAAAATAAATAAAAAACTTTCAGCTTGGAAAGTAATCTTACGTAAGCAGTCAAATCAAGAGAATTGTGTTAACTTGTATTGCTAAGAAGATTAGTTTTATATTAATACAGGCCTCTAAAATAATTAAAAATTACATACGAACTAGTTACTAAAATTTGATAATTTTATAACACAAAATATAATATTTAACTTTTAATAGAAAACTCCTCTGTCATACGGTCCTAGGAGTTAAATGGGTAAATAATCATGTTGTTTTTTTTAGATACTAGATTTATTTTATTTTATGTCTATATTTACATTATTAATATATTTTCAATACTTTTTTATTGTTGAATGAGAAAGAATGATCTGAAATAAATAAAAAAAATGAAAATATAAATATGTGTTTTGTTTTTATTTAAATTCCTCTAGCTATAAGTCTTATAACAATAAAACTTTCTGGATGTCTACAGGTTTATGGTTTGAAATGGAAAAATATATTAAAAAATAAATTCAATTGAAAATTTTATATTTTTGTAAATCATTTTACGATTTTTGTCTAGACAAATTTTCTATTTCATTGAAAAAAATTATATATGAGCGAAATATTGTAAGCAAATAACATTTATAATTCGTGAGCAATATTTAAAAAAAAATCTTATATAATTAATAAAAATATCATAAAATTATTCTTGTCTGATCGCATGAGCTCAATAAGATTTGAATAGTCACGATATTTTAAATTTATTATTTAGTTCAGAAAAACATATGCCCAGATGGGGACATAAATATTATACAGAAAAAAATACAATAAAAGCATGGATCAAGTAATAAGGCAAATAAATTTCCAATTGAACAGGGGAAATTTAGGACTCCCACTGTAGCATCATCTGATTAGCCATATCAGCATAAATTGAGGTTAAATAAAACAAACAATTATCCGAATTTCACCCGTCAACATTGGTTCGGATAAACGGCGTTCATCTGTAATTAAAAAGAAAATGGTTATTTTATTTATATAGTCATTCCTGTTTTACTATATAAACATTACATTTTTTTCTAATAATTAATATTTGTTGAAAGAAATTATACAAATGCCATTTGGCACATATTTATTTTTCGATCTTCTCTCGAAAATCTTCCCTAAGGGATTCACGTGGATGGAAAACCTCCCATTGAAGGCACTCCTAGCTTGTTTCATCTCAAAGTAGTAGATCTCTGCTCCAAAGACTAAACGTCACAACACAATTTAAACTTTATCCCGCTATAATAAAAAGAAATACTATACATTATAAAAAGAAAATATGGAGAAATTATCAGGGTATCCATACTTTAAATATCTAGGAGAAGTTATTTATAAATATTCACTATAAGAAAGAACACAAAAAGCTCGTAAAGGCCAAGGGTTGGTGCAAAACATTTACAATAAGAAGTCTTTATCTCTAAATACAAAAATTAACCATTATAATACAATAATTAAACCAACAATATGGTAGCGAAACCTTGACACAACAGAAAAACAGATAGGGAACATCTAAAGAAAGAGGAAAGGGGAATAATTAGGAAGATTATGGGACCAAGATGGACCGAAGAAAGGTATATATTACAGAATACATATAAAATTGAAGAATACTCTTAGAATAGAGATATACATCAGGAAAAGATGCCTTAAATTCTATGGCTACATAATGAGGCTTCCCGATCACAGACATACAAAGAGAATACTAAAATACGTAGCATCCCTTGTTAATGGAGGAGAATGGATCCGAAATATTAAGACAGGCTTATAACAGAAAATACTGGGAAAAAAGAAGGGCGAAAGTGAGAAAAGAAATGAATTCGCGTGGTCATAAAAAGGCGTTTAGTGCAAAAAAAATTATTAATAATGACCCACAAATGACTGATGTACAATTACGTCTAAGAAATTTACTGATTATAATAAAAAGAAATATAATAATCGTCATATACACTCTCCAAAAATAAAGAAAGTAGTAAGAAAAACTGCAGAAATTTATTTATTAATTAAAGAAAGCAAGTAGTCAAACGTTTGTTCAGTCCGGATGATATTGAAAATATTAAGTACAGTAAAGTTGCTGTAATCATTTCAGCTTTCTCTCCCTCCATTTTCCAGAACTAAAGGAAAGAAATAGGAAAACAGGAAAAGAAAAGCTTTTCCATTTACCAAGTAAGAGGGAAAGCTTTTAGACTTACCAGATTAAAAGGTATTACTACAGAAGATTGGTTCCTACAGTCAAAGAATCTTTTCTGGTAAACTGGAGAAGAGAATGGACAAGAAAATAATTCGGAAAAGAGGGAAAATCCCTTGTCGGGTAAGAATTGATACGTTCTACGAGTACGCTAAGCACCTGCTTGCCGTAAAGTCTTATTTAAAAACTTTATGTATACTTCGGATACTTGGAGTAAAAAAGTGCCAACTGCCGCGCCATCTAAGACTTGATTGAAGTGTAAATTAACCTTCGTAATTTCTTCGAACGACGAGCCTAATTTTTAACACGTAATTTTATTAGCTTCACCTGCAGCTACGTGTGTAACGGAATCTTTGAACTCGATTTTCAGCCACTTCAAAACATCGAATTAAATTGAAACTTTGCACACTTCTCAAGGACCGATGACAATAAAATAGTTTAATAAGTTGGCCTCATTAACCAGACCAGGCTAAAGATCCGAAATTGTTCTTAACCGAAGACTGGTAGTTTCTCGTGCCAAGTACAAAGTCTACATGCCTTATTCTTTGAGACAAGCATATGACTGATAGCAGAATCAAATAGGGAATTTCGCATAATTTGAACAAAATAAACAATTGTTAAAAAAAACTAAGTAACGCGATTTTGTAGCTAGCCAAACTAAAAAGTACAAAATGAATATTAGTTTAAAAAAAATGAAAACACGCTTTAATAGAAAACAAAACTAAAAAGTAAAAAATAGCGTTACATTAATTTACAAAAAGTTTAAAATAAGAATTGAGTGATGAACGAAAAAACTCATTTAATCGTAAAAAAAAATCGCGGGGTGCTTGATTTTAATTGTAATCAAATTTTACTAATTGATATTGGTAAAATGTTTTTTTTTTGTTCCCTCTCTGTTATTTTCAATTTATTGTGATCTAAATTCAGTGTGTATTTGCTGAGAATATATGATTTTACAATGGGATTCGTTCATGTCTGTAAGGTTTGATTCGAAATAAACCAAGGAGCATTAACAATTATTCTTAGAATTTCGAATTGCGTTCTTTGTATCTTGTTTATATAGACGTGTTTTGCTGAACTAGAAAGTTCTGCTACAATCCATCCAAATAGATCTTAGTAGAGTGTTATAGATCAGTCGTCTGTTTCGTAAGTCGAGTGAAAAATATAGTCCAGAAGATGTGATGGTTGTTTGTAGCGTTTTGTCAGTTCTTTTAATTTGGTGTTATATGGTATTTAAAAAATCAAAATAACAACTTAATTTTTCATTAATATTGCCTGGATTGGTGGAGTTTTAATTCTTCACAATTTATGATTTATGGTTAAGGGAGCGGAGTGGCTCAGTGGTAGAGAGCGCGCTTAGTAGCAGTTTCGAAGGTACTGGGTTCAAATCAGACTTTTATTTAATGCAGCCGGAGATGAAAATCCTATGGGATGGGAGGACCCTCCTGGGCTCACCGAGTTTCTATAGTGGGCACTCAAAATATGGGAGAAAAACAGGCGATTGAGCATGATCTAGGCCAAATCACATCCCTGCACAATCGTTGTCCAATCTATTTAAATGTCTTTATTGCGTATCAAATTTATTTGGTGTTTGTCTCATTAATTTTGTTATTATCTATTTGAAAAGAGCACAATAACATTTCGGGAACTTCCGGTTTAGGAAGAAGAAGCTGTGAAATACTATCAGAAGTTCAGAATATTGAAAATATCATATTATGTTAAAAAGGTCATAAAATGGATTTTTAAAAGAAGATGAAATGGAGATGTTTTAGAAAAAATGGCGGATAACAATCCATGGTGACCTGCTGTAACATTTTTAGATACATATTAATAATAATATAAATAAGGTTTAACGAACCCGAAGGCTCGATGCCGATACCAACAATCTCTATTTACAAACTTCTGTCCACGGACCACCACCCAAACCCAAATCCGCCAGATCTGT
Source organism: Troilus luridus (assembly GCA_964056705.1). Lineage (NCBI taxonomy): Eukaryota > Metazoa > Arthropoda > Insecta > Hemiptera > Pentatomidae > Troilus > Troilus luridus. Next base: position 42,270,321 of record OZ057417.1, on the reverse strand, counting down.
CTTAACGCAATCCTCCCACCTACGCCTCGGTCTACCCCTCAGATGTTTCCCAGACGGCACAGCGCTTATTAACATCTTAGGAATTCGTTCCTTACTAAACCCAGCAACTTTACGAGCCCAACACAATCTTCGTGACACTGTTATTTGAATAATATTTACTGGATGCAAACTTCGCATGTAGCATAAATTTGTGGAGTTCTGACTATTCACTATTTATGTATTATGATTTTGGACTCCTGAATTATTTGTTGTTTGTTCAGATTGATGAATTATTTTGATTTAATTAATGAAACAGACTTATTTTCTGAATTAGTGAAATAAAGTACTGAGAGCAGAAGACCAAAGGACAGATAGATATATGGGCCGGAAGAGTGGGATTGGGGTTATAAGGTTTGTCCCTGACAGCCACTCTAGAGCAGGAGTGGACCCTTGGGAATCCTCTGCTCTTCCAGGGTTCTGCCTCTCAGGTAAGGGAACAGTCATGGGCATAGGCAAAGTTACGCTTACAGAACTAAAATATAATGAAAAGAAACAATAGTAACACGGTTTTATTTATTATTCTTTATTTGCTGTGATGTGTAATATAAGATGCAATTTATGAAAGGTTATTCGGAGAGTAAGGTTATGTGTTGTTGTACAACACAACTTTGTACAAGGTGTTTCAATAAAGTATAACTTCAGATTATTTATTAATTTCATTAATAAAGCTATTTTCTTCTCATTCTTCTATTAATTATATAAAGTAAGAAAGAGATGGGACAGTATGGAAGAAAGAAAAAATCTATTTTGCTTCATCATCTTTAGAAGGCTCAACAGGTAACCGACATTCAATGAAAGCACCGTTCATTGAATTTCCGGATATACGGGTTGTTTTATTCTCGATAATGTTCCAGGGCCTTTTTTTTATTACATCTAAAAGAATGTATAACATTCAAGTACATATATAAACTAGTTATGATAATAATGATGAACAATAATAAAATGGTTTATAAATTGTATAAACTCAAGTAGATATATATTTAAATAAAAGTAACTGAGCAACACATGAATGGTCTCGGATTCAGTACGTGCTAAAGACTGAACTGTTACTAGTGCAACGGTTTCGCAGGGAGGTAATATGTCGGAAATCACTAGGATTTTACCCTATTAAGATTTTACCTTCTTCCATTCGTCATTCAAATAATCTTTCAACCTTTCAATCCCGTTTATTCAATCACCTAATTTCCTTAGAATTCCCGAAAAATCGGAAATAGTTTGTTCAGTTTGAGATTAAAGTTTTATAAGTGATAGATGAATGATGTATTTGGTATATATTTGTGTATCTGTATAATTGTATGTGAGTGAGGTGTGTATATACTTACATTTTCTTTCTCTGCTAATTTGGATGTGCACACTTCCAGTCACATATTTTTATATATATTTATTTTATTTTTTATAGTTATCATAGTTAGTTTATTTTTTATTTTTTCATTCGTTATCTTATTCCTTTTTTCGTTGTAATTTTGTTCCCAAAAATTTTCATGTATATGTGTGTGTGTGTGTATGTGTATATGTATATATGTAACTGTCAATTATTTCTCTGTTTATAATTATTGTTATCTTATTTCTATTTCCCTTTATTGCTTCTTCTTTTTAAGAAATAGTTTTCTTTAATTATTGTTTGAGGAGGTAATTCTTAAATTTTTGTAAATTAATTTTTTATTCCTGATCTATTAATCTCAATTGTAATTAATTAATGTAACGTCATATATTTTACTCTAAGACATTTTAGTTTTTACACTATTCCTGTATTGTTATTCTAAAGGGACTTTAAGAAGAATAAATAAAGTCTTTATTATTATTATTATTATTATTAATTCATTTAAAGTCAATTTTTGCTGATATGTCTAATCGGACGATTACAGCGGGAGTCCTAAATTTTTCCTATTCAGGTATAATTAGGATAGGGATCTTTAAAGAGTAACTAACATCGTAAAGGTTTATGAACCCCATTTTACGTCCCTTCCGAGAGAGGATATCACTAAGGATTTTTAACTCCTCAAAAATTCCTAGAGACGCCTACCGGTCTGCGAACGCGCGGCCTTAAGCATAGAAGATTGTTAACAGACGGGTAGTGACCAGGAGTTTTAAAGATTGTGTTTATGCCTATATATTAAATAAAATTCTTCGTTTATTGCATAATTCTGGTTTTATAAATATACTTTTTTAAGATTGAGATTGATAGTGAAAGTGATCGTGAGAAAGAGAGATATTAAATTAAATCAATTATTAGATACCATTAATAATTATGAATAGTTTATTGCGCTTGTAAACATTTCGTAATATTTTAATTAAGGTTCCTCAAGTATTCATTACTGTTTGAGGATCTTAATGCAATGGCTCATCCCGTTAGCGAGGAGAATTGGGGATGCCCAGAAACGGAGAAGGATGAATTATAAAAGAAGCCAATCAGGGCGGCAAACAGAGGAAACCGGGGGGTTGGAGGATATTTATACAGGGCATAAACCTTTCCTTGTAGCCTGAGCATTATAGGATGCTCCGGGGGGGGGGGGGAGTGTACATGTAGAATAAACATGAGCCTCTTCCTATTGCGTCGTTGGAATAATAAAAAAAAATATTGAAGGATTCGCTTTGAATTGGAAATTGAGGAAAACAGGACCTGTCCTCCATCGCCAGGATTAACCAGGCACATAACTAATTTTGAGATGTTGCCTCTCGTACGGAATTGAATACACGCTGTTTTCAAATAGCAGATTACAATCGCTAGTTCTGAATCGCTCGTGTCTGAAACTGATTGTTCCCATTTTTTTTTTATTACCCTCCTTTATTTAAAAATTGCAAGTGTACAATGTACGTACATATACACAAATATATATACACTAATGCTGACATTTTGGTTTCTTTACCTTGTGGTATTTTAACGCCCCTGTTGTTCCTATTAAATGTTTTCTGCTGTTAAATATTTTTAATTGTAATCCATGAAACTAATTAATTCAGTAACATTGAAAAGGAAAAACTGAACACTATCAGAAACTATAAAGTAAATTTCGAACAGACTCAAGGAAATTAAAAAAATAAAAATTAGGCAGTCATGATGACTGCTAACAATAGTGAAAGCTCTAAACTTTGGAATAACTGTTTGGATTTATAACTTTTCGAATGTCCTTTTGAATAAATAAATCAATTATAGTCTAAATTTAAAGTACATAATGTGTAAATTGAAATTATTAACAATGGTCTGGTTTTCACATATACTGGCTCTCAGAACATTAATTATATACTATTTCAAGTAGTTTATTTATTAATCAAAACATATGAATGGCTGAACAAGGTCAATACAAAATATCAATAATTTAATTGAAATAATAATTAGTATATAGCTATGTTATTTGTACCTTGTATTTGTATTTACAATACAGCCGTTGTCCATGAAACAGTATAGTCTCTACCATGTACTGAACCCCGGACACTTCATGGGTTGTAGTGGTACAGGTTTTTTATTTGTATTTACATAGATGTTAGTCTGGAGGGTCTGGAATTCAGTACATGGCAGAGATTGTACTCTAAGACAACCGGGGATGGGAGCTAATTTGTCCTAAACCACGCTTAACCCCCAACTTTTCCCCTCTTATTTTTGGTATCTGACCTCAATGTCCCATTTGTTGCTGATTTGGCCCGAACCCGCTATCTATCCTTTCATTACAAACTTCATTTCCACTCAAACCCTCTAGTTTCAAACCTAGCTTCCTCTTCAATTCCCGATAATCCTCCGAGGCGTCTTAAAAGAAGATGGCCACGTGACCTTCTTAGTCGAACATGCGATTTTAGTACTACCAGTGGGTAGTTTTCTACTTGTCATTATGTATCACTTAGCCTATTTACTTGTTATATTATTGTAATATAGTTGTAAATATCATTAAATAAATAATATTAAAAAAAATTGTTGGGTATTCACTTTATAGAGGCTGGGTGGACCCCAGGACAGGATCCATCTCTGGCTGCTAACAAATTAAATAAAAGTCTTGCCAGCAGGGGGATTTGAACCAGGATTTTCGGCATGGGAACTCAGTGCTCTACCACTGAGCCACTTCGCTTCCTAACATTTAAACTAATTTAATTGATTTATAAAAATTGTTAAACTCATGCACAGGTATTGCCAGTCTCGAGCATGTTGCTGACGCGAAGCCACAAGTTTGCCCCTACAAAAAGTCGCTAAACGCGGCTAAAGAAGTTTTAACTTCAAAAAGAGAGGATTAATAACAGTTCATTACAATCTGTAAACATACCCATTGTAAACAACAAATGTCCAATAATTCCACTTTGAATTTCAGAAATAATAAAAACCGACATTTTATATAAAACTATCCCTTATCATATGATTGGCATGTTTTGAATACATGGCATCACCATTTTTTTTTTTTTATAATTACATAAAACCTATAAATAATAAATTGTCGCTATTATTTAAATTAAAAAACGAAAGTAGCTCTTGAGTATATAATTTATTAGAGGGAGTACGCGAGGGAGTAGCAAATCTTCATATCTTAAACAAGAGGGGAGGTGACGTCCAATTTCCTTTGAAAAATGCCGCCAGGGACCGAGTAACAGGCTCTGGCCATCTTCCGTAACTTTTTACTTTACCCTCCCCCCTCCTACTAAACTTCCCCCTCCACTCTAACTCCCCCCCCACGATTCCTCCCACTCCCGACTTCCGTCCTCAAAAAATCATCTAATTATCCGAAGAATGTCTTTGTTCCTCTCCTCCCTCAGAAACAGTTTATTTCCTTTACGAATTAATGGAGAGGATATTTTTTTTAATTAAGATAAATCTGACTAATAGAGGAGAATTAGTCTCCGTTCCTTTCGCTTTGAAGTGCAATCATCGATGAACATTAAAGCTTAGTCAGAGCTATCTACATTTAAAACATGGTATCAAAGAAAGTAATTTGTGCTTGGGACTCGGATAATGAGTGTTTTTGTTGCAAAAAAAAAACCTGGGTTCTTTGTTGTGAAAAACCCATTCGGGAAAGGGTGTTGTAACGAACGGACCATTCAACGTTGGTATGAGAAATACATCAACAAAAAAAAATGCTAGTTTCTGTATGGTAGTCAATGGCAGGAATAAAATATTTCTCCTCACAGCATCATACCGAATCGATACAATAATAAACCGATTACAATATTTTAAAAAAATCCATAAATTCTGTCAAAAGTGGAAACTAAAAATCAATCCAATAAAATTGGCCGCCAAAATCTTCACAAAGCGCAGACCTAACATAGATCAGCACATCATCTTACATTCCGAACACATCCCCTGGTCTAAATCCGTAACATACCTCGGTCTCATTAATGGAGAGGATATTTTTTTTAATTAAGATAAATCTGACTAATAGAGGAGAATTAGTCTCCGTTCCTTTCGCTTTGAAGTGCAATCTATCTCATCTATCATATCTATCTCAGCCCAAACAAAATGATAATTCGAAAAAACTCCAGCTTCCGAAAACCCATTAATCCGTGGAATCGGTGTCTATGATAAACTTTCATTACGACGCTACACGCACAAAAGAACAAAACATATACTTCTTTCTTAACAAATCACTATTTGGAGGTATTGTAATCTAGTTATCTGTATTTATTTTATAGCTATTTTTAAGTGTTTACACATTTTCTATTAAATTATTATTATTATTTTTATATTTTTAAATTTTTATTATTATGGTCTATATTTTCTTCTCGCATTTGCGGGTTCAAAACAGAGATGGGGGACAAGTCCAACCATCTGCAGTTATTATTTTGGTTTTTATATTTTTCAGCTCTACACATTCAGAAATTTTCTAACGATCCTGGCTGTGTCTAGGAGAACTGCCTGTTGAGACTCCTTTAAAACCTCGACCGGAATTCCCAGTTTCTAATTATTATTATTTATAATTATTATTATAATTATTTACTTTATTATTATCATTTTTATTTATTTATTTTATTATTATTACTATTTTTTTTTAAGCGGGTTTTTTCTACATTTTCCTTCTATTATAAAACTTATTTATAAAAGATAACTTTAATTAATTAAAATCACTGTTCTTTAAACATGTAAAGGAAGTCCGGAACATGTATTCACTCTAATGCTGCTTGTACATGTAAAATTGCAAATAAAGTTGTTGTTGTATATTTCTCCTTTCTCCCCAGAGGTAAAACCATCGCATACACATCATACTGGTGGGATATTGACACAATGAAACAAAAACTTACAAAAAAACAACCTGCATTGGTCAATCAGAAGTGACCTATAGTCTTACTCGACAACGCCAGACCTCACGACCATCAGAGAAGAAACTAAACGACCTGAGCTACGAACTCCTCCCACACCCAACTTATTCGCCTGACTTATCTCCAACAGATTTCCATCGGTTCAGAAATTTAGGCAACTTCCTTTAGTGTAGAATGTTTGAAAATGATTCTCAAGTCATAAACTCATTTTAGCCTTCATTTCATCACAAAAATTTAAACGCAGAATTTCGAGACAAACAAGAAAAAAAATCTGTACCACTACACCCCCTGAAGGGTATTTTGCCGAGATCACACTAAACCACTAGGTTTTTCCCCCATTGAAGGATCCCTAGAAAATTTGGTGAACCCTGGATAGCATCTCAAGGGGTCCAACCATTAACAGATTACATACTTTACTGCCTCATCCGGATTCGAACCCGTCAGCATTCATCAAAGAAACTAGATGCACTGAGCTACCCCTTTCCAAATCAAAAATTCATTTTGTACAATATACAACTAAAAAAAAGTTTTAGTACGGGTGCTTGTGAGAAAAGTAAAATAAACTGATCCTAGAAGACTGTAATTACTTTTTATGTACTAATTAATTTTGACTTTATTCGTGCATACAGTTCATTATTTTTTATAAACAAATTATTAATTATAAAAAAGAAATCAGGAGTAATAAGTTAATAGTTATAAAAAAAAAAAAGGAACATTATAACCCATGAAGGATCGGTAAATACCAGAGTGTTTTAAAGAACACATTTCTGCAGGTGATTTAGCCGAGAATACACTCAACCGCCAGGATTTTCCACAATTTAGGACACCCAGATCATAAAGGCTGGGTAAGCCCCAGGAGGATCTGCAAATTTAGAACAACCTAAACAATTTGTATCTGCCACAGCCGGATTTGAACCAGGGAACTTGAGCTCAGCAATTCAGCGTTAATAATAATCAACAACAAAAGATTTCAAGCTATCAAATAAGTCATGTTGTTCGTTTATTACTTTCAAACAATTAATTGGTAAATGAAACATTCAAAAGCACCGTTTATTTGGAAAAATCTCTCTCTATATTCTCATTCCCATGAATAAATCTGTTTGAATGAATTCGGGGATATTCTGATAACGATTGGCAATAAATTATTTTATTGGGGCCTAGCTTTGAAGTTAATGTAGTCATTTTACATATACATATATAAACATGTTTTATTTATTAAAATCCTTACATATCCCATATCTTTAATTTTAATATTAAGCTTGTTTGGGCGCCAGAAAACCTTACATATCGCTATCAAAATCAATTAGATGTGATAACTCTGTATTATCAGAGAAGAAAAGTAAATTCCTCATAGAATAATTACGTGGAGTATTATTTTAGTTTAATATGTTTACGTCATTTTTAAGCTAAAAATATTGTATAAGCTTATTTAAAATGTCCGCATCCGGAATCTTTTTTTAATTTTTTATTTTGTCTACTTTTTCTTATTAAAAATAATAATAAGAAAAGAAAGCAAACAAAACAAAAAAGACATCATTCTAGGTTCCTAATTAATCCTCTATAATCCTCTCAGAAAATAAGACCGCCATTATGAACCTCTACCTTCGCAGTCTATTCAAGCTACTTACGGGTAAAAGGAAGAAAAGAGAGCAGTTTATTGATATTCAGCACAAGGCCTTGGCGATGCCACAAAGATTCCGCAAAATGTTTAAATCATAAAAATAATAAAAAAAATTGTTAAATCTAGACGAAAACGACAAGAAATTGCTCGTCGCTTCAGGCTACTTCAACGCTTACCAGACACTAATACACGCTCTAAGCTCCCAATTAATTACAAAAGACTCGTATAAATGATTATTACATTACCTCTTTGAACTTGAGGGTAACTTTGGGGCTCCACTAAGGCATCGAATATCTCTCGTATTCAGTCCTTACAATCCAAAATCCTGAATACTCCTTACTTTGTTACGAATAAAGTCATCCATACGGACCTTGTTTCCCATTTGTTGCTGATTCGGCCTGAACCCGATATAAATCCTTTCATGACAAACTTTATTCCCACTCGAACCCACTAGTTTCAATCCGAGCTACTTCTTCAGTTCCCGATAATCCTCCAAGGAAAATAAGATGGGCTCGTGACCTATGTTGAATATTTTGTTTATGTACAATCAGTGGCTAGTTTCTTTACTTTCCTTTATCTCATCAAATTACGTATCATTCATTCCGTTTACTTGTTCTATTATTTTAATACAGTTGCAAATCCCAATTAATATTTTTTTAAATTTATATTAAATTAATAATAATTATTATTAATATTAAATGTTAAGCTAGTGGAAAAATTCCAACAAAAAGCCCTTTAAGTCTCCAAACTAAAACAGAAATTGAAAATACCGGACCAATATATCGCCCATTCAGGCATCCTCAGGGTAGAGAATAACAGCAAAGAAAAAAATGAATAATGCACCCAAGAAACATCCCACCACCTCCAAGGCTCAAATGCAACTACTGAATCATAAGGAAGGTTACTAGACCCCAGCTGGATAAGGTTAGATAAAAACAGCTGATAAATACTTGATACTGATAGAAATTTGAAACTTCTGGAGTATTTATCAGCTGTTTTTATCTAACCTTATCCAGCTGGGGTCTAGAAACCTTCCCTATGATTCAGTAGTTGTATTTGAGCCTTGGAGGTGGTGGGATGTTTCTTGGATGCATTATTCATGTTTTTTTTTGCGGTTATTCTCTTTTTACCCTGAGGAAGGGCGAAATATTGGACAGGTATTTTCAATTTCTGTTTTATGTACGAAAGAAAAATTTCTGTTTTAGTTTGGGGAGTGAGGCTATCACTTGAATAATATCAACCGGGTGCATGCTTCACTACCCCGCGTTGTGTTATCTCCTATATTCTACAGTGATCTTATCCTTTTTTGGGCCGAATATTCTACGCAACACCTTAAGACGTGCATCCTTCAGCGTTGAGGCTGTTTCACATCCGTAAGAGTTGGAAGGGTGATGGTTTTATAAATTCTGATTTTTAGATTTCGGGACAAAAGAGCTTAGTAAATTGGTCATAGAATAATTACGTTGAGGATTATTTTAGTTTAATATGTTTATGTTTTTTGGTTGTTCCAAATTTGAGGAGTACAACCGATTGGTCCTCAACGCGTTAGTAGTACAATATTTTTTTAGTAACAATATATAATTATTACTAAAAAAAAAAGTGCCTTAGTAGTATGTAGATATTTAGTAACAATTTTTCTTAAAAAAATAATGTATTCTTCCTCATTTCCCAATATCATGGACACTTTGGTAGGTAGGCCTATTTTATCCATCGCTCTTTTGTACAAGGCACAGCCTTCGATGATATGAGCTACCATGGGATAATGTCGAGTCCAAATAATAACAAGCATTTCCAGCCTTTGATAGCGCCTTTATTCATTTTATTATCAATATTATTTTTTCTTTTTAAAAAATATGCCTGAATAGGTTATGACATAGATCAAATAGTCAGAAGATATGGTCAAATTATATTATTTTTTTAGCGTAGAAGAGCGCATTGCATTGCAGAGTGCACATCAATAATTGGAGGGCAGCGGAGTGCCTAAGGCCAGAGCTTCTAGTGTCGTTCCACGGGTCAGCCGGAATAATGAATGGGTCCTCTACGGCTAAATTATGAATGGTTATGGCAGGCATGGATCCAGAGGATATCTCTAAATGGAACTAAACTTAATGTTCCGTTTCGTTAGCTACCTCTTGAAATATTATTAACAATTGTAAGCTAAATTATTTAATTCTAGGAAGCATTTAAGTTCTTAAAATACTGGGAAAAAAGCCAGCCAGACAACGTTTCAAAAAGCCACACTCCAAAAGAAGACCCTACCGAAGAGGGCATAGTGTAGTACATCTCGCACCAACTGTCTACTGTGTCTTAAGAAAATAAAAATGCTTTAATAAGATTATTAATTCCATTTTGCTTACTTGAAATAAATATTTGCTATTTTATAAATGCTTTATGGGGTTAATTACGTTATTATTCTATTTGGGATACCATGAGTAATTATTGAAGGCAATCATTCTACTGATTATTTTATTTTATTGTCTTAAGTTTGTTTTAAGGGAGTGGACTGGCTCAGTGGTAGAGCGCTGAGTTGGTCTTGGGTTCAAATCCATGGAAGACTTTTATTTAATCTGTTTTTTACCCTATGGGATCTAGTACCCTCCTGGGGGTCACCAAGCCTCTATAAAGTGGGCACAAAATTAGAGGAGAAATCTGGCGGTTGAGTGTTCTCTCGACCAAATGACTATTCTTCACAACCGTTGTTCAGTTCAGTACCGTCCATACCTTGTAGTGAACTAAATACCCTTCATGGGTTGTAGTTCAGTGCAGTCTCTATTATGTACTGAACTAAAAACTTTTCATGGGTTGTAGTGATACAATTACTTTTACTTACTTAATGTTTTTTCATCATTGCTGACTATATCCCGTGGTTTTAATTAAACAAATTTTAATAATCTAATTTTATAGTTTAGTTTTAGCATTAATGGTAAAAAAATTTTAAAAATTCTAATAATAATTCTATGTGTCTGAAACGTTCAATCTTTAAATTTGTCAATTAAATTTTTCTGAAGAGTTCACTTTATTAAGTACATTATCTAGGCATATATCACTTTTCAAATCGTCTATACAAATGCAAAACACCACTTTCCAGCCGAGTGTTTCAAGGTTCATTCTATATCAGTGCGTATCGTCCAAAGTATTTTTCGTATGTCATATATATATATATATATACATATTTTTGTATCTTATAGATAACTCTATACGTATTTTATATCAATTAACAACCCTAAAGCAATCGCTTAAGATCAAAACGAAACATGTGGTTTTCGTCACATTCGAAACTTTGCATTTGTATCGATGATATTTAGACTCAATAGTACCATCCCTGAACCCCGATTTTTTAAATGAATATGTTTGAAACTTTTTATAACCAAAAAAATTAAATGAGTAGAGCGGAGTACTTGAACTGACATTGGGATTCCCTTCAAAGGGTAAAATCCAACTTCGTTACCCTTCTCCAAGCGGCCCTAACAAGGTCTGTTTTAACGAACTTAATCCGGACTATCTCTCATCCCCGGCGTTAATTTGGTTAGATTCTCTTGGGATTGAAAACCTTTTTGTGTTTAATTTTCCTCTCCAACTTTTTGAAAAGTTGTAAATCAATAGCAATACAAAATCTCGCCAAACGAACCAACTGAGGGTTTATTTCGTCGATGGAAGTCATCGATTCCACAGCAGCTCATGCAGGGACACCACTGTAGGCAGAAATGACATTTATCATTTCGAATTCTCGCATTATTATAAAGATAAAGAATATATACACTCATTTTTATTTATTGTATGGATGGTAATATTATTATGTCAGGTGAATTTTCATCCGAATATTTAATTTCTCAGCCTCTATATAGGGTATTATTAGCGGATTGGTCTAGGACAAATCACCTCCCTGCACGACCGTTTTCCTAGAAACAGCACAGTCTTAAAACCATACTGAGCCCACGATCGTTCATGGGTTGTAGTGGTGAAGGTTTCTTACAGATCCATTCTACCTATTGTTATCTGAAGTGTCTTTTTATTATAGATATGCTTACTTACTGCTGGGCACTACGGTCCTACAAGGACCTGAGGCTCCTCAAGGACCCCAAGCCAGTCTTTCCTATCTTGTGACCGTGCCCTCCATCTCCTTACTACAACCTACTTGAGGTCTTCATCGACATCATCCAACCATCGTTCTTGGTCCCTTATGCATCGTTTTCCTCTAATTCTTCCTTATAGCAGGCATTTTGGCCTCCTAGTCTCTGGCATCCGTTCCGCATGTCCCATCCATCTGAGGCGGGATATTCTCACCATCGATACAAGGTCTGGTTTCCCATACATTGCCCGGAGCTCACAATTCTTTCTTAATTGTACCGCTCACATACCATTTTCTCTTGATGGTCCATATATTTTACAGAGTATTTTCCCTTCCTAGACAGTGAGTCTGAAAGGATTACTTTCATTTGTAATAAACTGGACTTCCAGCGGTAAGTGACTATCGTGATAGTTCCGTTTTTAGTGATTTTTGCTTGTTTTGAGAGAACTTTAAACTGTATTGTTTTTGCAGGAAATAAACGCACGTGTTGCTGTCGTCAGTTATGACAGAGCCTAGGTACTTCAAAATTGCGTTCACCTATCTGCAAATTTTAGTGTGCTATTTACTGGCTCTTGGGAGTTTTTAAATATTTCGTACTCCGTTCATTATCGTGAAGAGCCACTTTTGCAGCTTCCCTCCCAAAGTTTTCAAAAGCTCCTTCAAGCGTTGTCTTGCTTCTGACTAGAAAACGTCCTCCGCATATACCAAGAGCTGTGTTAGTCGATAATAAATAATAAAGTCGCATTAGGGTTGGTACAGCTTTATATAAACATACTTTAGAGAAAAAAAATCTATACTACTACAACCCGTGGAGGACCTTGGGTTCAGTAGGTGGTAGAGACTGTACTGTTTATTGGACAATGGTTGTACAGGGAGGTGATTTGTCTTCGATTATGCTAGTCCACCAGATTTTCCCCCTATTATGGATAACCACTTTATAATGGCTGGTTGAGCTACAGTAGAACCCAACATTCCAAAAAATAAAAGCCAGTAAATTTCAATTATTCGTTTTTTTAGTAATATATTGTGTTTTTATGTTATATCTTAAAATCTCTTGGTAGATCGAAATTCATTTGAACTCAACTGATTAGTCAATTTCTGATATTCTTTATACCCAAACTTTTATTTTCCTATAAAACTATTTTATAAATTATATATATATATATATATATATATATATATATATATATATATATATATATATATAACTAATGTACAATATAGTATACAATATTAACGATTTTACTTCAGAGTTCGAACGCCTGTGGCGATCACCAGTGACTCATTACAGGAAAAGAGACATTAAATTACTAAATATTAACGCTGGCTTTCATTTCGTCTCATTCATTTATTGCGCAATGCGTTTCTGGATTATCTCGAAACCCATTTTGGCCGAGAAGCAAAAATGGAAACATGGGAAAGCAATTATGGGGATTGGGCTCATTAGATAGATTCCCATTTATCCTGAGAAGATCGTGAAAGGATGTTATTGTATATGCGATTCCATTCAATTTGCTCTTCATTTAAAACTGAAAAGGATACGTAAATAGACTTAAAGGCTAAAACCCTATATTTAGGGGATCATCATCCGTATTAACATTATATTTTATTACTACATTATCGTACTTAAATGTTATAAAATCTAATAATTAATCTATTATTTATAAGAAATGCATTTAAAAGCATCAAAATTAAATTTTAAAACAGCACAATCTTAGTTATAGAAAGATTCAGTACATATGTTAATTAATTCAGCTCAGTGATACCACTACACCAGGAAAAAATAACCCAAATATTATTTGTTCTCAAAGTTAAACGAAACAACAGTACAATCCTAGTTACCGAAATATTCTGTACATAAGTTAATTAAAAGTACAATTTAGTAGTTATCACACACACACAAAAAATACAATAAATAGGAAATTCAATTAAAATGTAATAAAAACTATATTATGAGACTAGCTTTGGCCCTCAGCTTCGCTCGCGTGGAATTTGGTCTGCCACATAAAGTTTCGTGACAGATCATTTTAAATAAATAATTTAAATTTTTTTAACTATAAGTTACTCGTACATCCAAAATTTCAGACGTCTAACTTCAAAACTGACGGATTACATACAATTTGTGAACCCCTATTATATTAAGGAGGAAACCCTTCGAGGTGGGATTGTCCAAATTCCTTTCTTAGTGCTCATTTAAGCTATACAAAGAGCCTATCTGCGAATTTCAAGATGCTAAGTTCAGTGGTTTCTGCTGTGCGTTGACCGCTGTTTGTGTTAGTCAATCAGATTATAGTTTTATATAAACTTCGCCTGTGTGGTGTGTTAATAAAAAGTAGCCTATGTCCTTCCCCAGGCTTCAGATTATCCATATCAAATTTCATCACATACGGATCAGGACAGTCGTGAAACATACAGTGTCGATTAACAAACGGGACGGATAAAAGTTTACTGTTGTTCGTGTCAGTAAAGGATTAGTATGTAATGTTATTGAAAAGGATTACTTAGTATAACGGTTTCACATGTCGTACGGCAGCAGCGAGAAGTGAACGTTGTTACTTGATTTGTTTTGTTCAGAGAAAATATGTAGATTTTGCAAATAAGAAACACGTGAGCAAGCATACAAACTTTGCCCCTCTGTTTCACGCCTTAGGGGTAGAATTTCGGAAAATCCTTTCTTATCGGATGTCTACGTCATACAAAGAACACTCCCTCCAAGTTTCTGGTATTGGATAAGCGGTTAAGGTTGTGCGTTGATCCCTCAGTCATTCAGTACAAATAATTTTATATGTATAAATTAAAAAAATATAAAAAACCTGTACCACTGCATACTATGGATGGTGTAGGGTTCCGCACATGATAGAGCCTGAATTGTTTAAATTATCAGGTTAAATAATTTGTCCGCAACAGCCGGATTTGAACCCAGGATCTACGGAATTTCCGCGCTCTACCATTAAGCTGTCCCGCTCCCTTCAATCAGGGATTCAAATTATCTCACCTAAAATTTATATCCTTCAGTTTTGTCATTATAAAAAAATCATAACGTTTCGGTTGCCCTTACCCACCTTTTAGATGTTTCTTGTTTATTATATTAGTCATAACTTCAGTCGTTCTTATGTTTTTAATTAATACAATGTGGCAATCATATTTCTTATTACTTAATTCCCCTCCTTATCTTAAGAACGAAGAAATCATTCACCGAAACTTAAGCTAGATGACTCAGTTTATTCATGAAATTATTGAAATATGTTGATACTGTATAATGCATATATAGTTACGAATATGAGAATTCTACCAGAACAACAGCCCTCAACTAGTAGTTTATGTGCATCAGAGACGAAATAATTCTAGGATAATTCTCGACTGGTCGTAAGAGACATCAAATCACCTTGGCGTTGGTGGACCAGCTTGCTTGTACTGAGAGTGTCTCACCTATCTTCATATTACTTTTGTATTATCTTGTCTATTGGGGTGTTTTATTTGTGGTTTTTGTCATCCATATATACTAGTATGTATAAGCAAGAAGGCTCAATGTTTAGAGAACTGAGTTGCTGTCCCGCGGGATCTGGATTCAAAGCCGGATGTGGCAGATAAATCATTTAATCTCTCAACATAATCACTAATGGAACAACAGAGGTCTGCAGGCCGTCCTGGGGCTCACCATCATCTGTAAAGCGGGGCGTTTATACTTCTGTGTGTGCTTATAAATTTATGGGCAATATGTGCATGCATTGAGTCTTGACTTTATTTTTGATGTTGATGCTTCTTCAAAGTTCAATATTTATGGACGCTAACATTTACTTTGCCCTTTAAGTCTAGATACTTGATTGATTTTCTTTTTGTTTATTTATTAAAATAGTTTGAAGTAATTAAATTCTACTCTGTTTAATTAGATCTGAACATACTTCAGAGCTTAGGGAAAGAATTCAGTTTTTAAAATATGCGATATAGTTCCTAAATAATTTATTAAAAATTTCTTTGTGATACCAGCTCGTGTTAAGAGAATAAAATTATATCTGTTTTAAAAACTTAGTAATTAATTTAATATTTTTAACGAATCATTCACTAAAGTTATAGCGTTTATTTATTACAAGTTAACTACACACGAAAGAATTGATGAAAAAAATAGTCTATGAAGAGCAAACATGAGTAAAAATATTTATCAATAAAATATTATTAAATATAAGTTACCAAAAAATTATTGAAATTTACTCACTTTCTCGTAAATAGTTATTTATATTCTAACGTGTAAATACATTCGATCACATGCCCATCAGGAGATTATATATAAAAAAGATAAATTAAAGTTTAGAAATAAATGCATAAACACGTCACAACAAAATGTAAACACATTTATTTGGACTGAGCCCATTAAAAGAACAATAAAATTCCCTGTTTACAACCTAACCATTCCAGTAAATTCACCGGAATAAAAGTCCTTACATTTGGATCGTTTTATTTTATTGTTGCTTTCGTTCAACGCCTTCAGCAAAGTTGTTGTATTTGTTTTTATAGTTTTATTTCATATTTAAATGACATGACCGGTTTTTATTATGAGTTTTGATTAAAACATTCATTGTATTTTCTACCGTTCAACCATACCGTTAAGTATAATTATTAATTTAAAAATATAAATATGGGGAGTCACTTGTGTTGTTGTGGTTAGCTTAAAAGCTTTCTATAACAATGATATCGGGTTCGTAGCCCTGCAGGTGGTCTATTGATTTTTTATAAATAGTAGATGGTCTGTTGTGTCGTCTTTCGAAAGGGACGTAAAGTAGGTCCTATGCGGTGTCAGTTACTCCTTAATGATCCCTATCGTAATTATACCTGAATAGTCAAAACAAGTATCGTCCGATTAGCCGTAGCAACATAAAAACACACAAAATTATTTATGTTAATTGGACAAACAATAAAAACTCTTTTAGACGATGGAAATAGTTGGGGGTGCAGTCAAAATAAACACCAAATAAGTAAAGCCTTATTTTTTATTTGTGCCAACGTTTCGACCTACTTTGTAGGTAATCTTTAGGGCAAAGAGAAGGAGTGTAACTGTAACCTAAATAAAAAATCTTTTAATTTGTTAACCATTTAGAGCACGAACAGTCGATAAATCGACTCTCTATTAATGCCTATAAATTGCGGAGCGTTGGAATATCGACTATTGCGCAGTTTGATATTAGGTATCGATCTGTGCGGACGTGTCGTAGCAGTAATCAATAAGGTACTTTTTTTCAAAAATCCTTTTGGAGCTTATGCAAAATATGCGTATTTATACGCATTAATAGAGAGTCGATTTATCGACGTTTCGCGCTCTAAGAGTTAAGACTGTTGTAGACAAAAAATTAAACTCTGTCAGAATGATGGAATCTTCCCCTTGCTCGGACCCAGGTGTTTGTTAATGGATATTTATCGCTTCAGAAACTTCGTTTATTTCTGAAAATCCTCCTGCTTAAAGTAGGCTGGCATATTAGAACAAGTCTTATTAAAAAAATTCAATCATGCTGAACTTAGAAATGAGAACATTTTAAAAACAAATAATTACTTCGGAATAGAGAAGGACCTAAACCTGAATATCTAAATTTATGGTTTAATATTATTTATTTGATACTAAATCGAAGATAATTAACATAAAGAATACTTATGTAATGACTAGTTTGTTTAAATGTCGAAAGATAACGCTGTGGTTCAATGAATAGAGCCCTGAGTTGCTATGCCGAAACATTTCGAAGTATTGATGATGTATGTTTGTTGAAGCATTTACCGAAATATTATCCAATAATTACACTCTCGTTTCCATACTATAGCTCATGATTATTTTTATTTTCTAGGATATTAAAAAGGGACCGAACGAAATGTTAAAATTGTTGGTGACTCAAATCGAAATGACAAACGTCAGAGCATTTGAGAGAAGGGTATGAGTTCGTAGGTTGTCGCTTCGAGTTGAGTCTTTATTCGTTAATTTTTCAATATTCATGAAAATAAAAATAATCGTGATTTTAAGTATTAAAAAAATTGTATTTATGGGAAATCATCAAGAAATGGACGATTCAACAAACATTTCGAAGTATAGATGTAGATGTAATCTAAATAATATGTGTAAGTCGGTTGTTTAATCTAAATAAACTCAATAATAATTACTATACACTGGCAATAATAGTATATTGGCCATTTTAATAACAAAACTCGCGATTATTTGTTTTTACGGAAAATATACAAAAATGGAACGAATGAAAAGTCAAAACTTGTTTTCCTTCAACTCGAAGCGACAACCTGCGGAACTGACACCGAGAGAAAGAAAAATAGGAATTCCGGGAGGTAACGATTTGCCAATTCTCCCGGCAATATGTTTTCTCTGAAAAAAAGTACCCCGGCATCATTCAGAGGGTTGAGTATGCTGTCAGCACAAGCGGTCACAAACGAGAAAATAATGGATTCAGAAGCGGGTGTAAGGGGGAAGGGGTAGGATAGAGTGGGTGGGGGTAGAAGGGAGAGGGGTGGGGGTGTGAGGGAGATGGGGAGGGGAAAACCTGAGGACCAAATGAAAGATGGATAAAAAAGCCGGAACCTGCTCCAGCCTACACAGGACTTTAATGCTGGAGAAAGAGCAAGTTTATTTTCGAATCGGAGCAAGTTGCTGGAGCCTACGTGACTCGAATGGATTCTTCTAATGTATCAGACTACCCTATCTTTCGGCAACCCCCGCTCCCCTCCCCCCCCCCCCTCCTTCACAGTACCACCTTCTCTCATTCCTCAATATATACACACTGCATTCCATACGCAAATCCACGTACAACTTTTCTTCTCACGATACCGTCTTCTTGCATCCCTTCTTCATCGCCATCTTTTATGGATGGAAATTGGGGGTTATGAATCCCCGAAACAGTAACGGGAATATTCGATCGAGAGGAATTGAGGAGGGCAAGAACTTAGAAAAATATGAGATACTGGCCCTTAAATGTAGGTATCATCGGAAAAGAAAAAAAATAGTATCAATACTTCTCATATGTTATGAGACATAACATGTATATATCCTACGATTAATCAGTTTAAATTATTGACGTGAGAAGTACTTTAAAGTATTGTAGGTATTTTTAATCTTTTTTTTTTTTTTGTAAGTTTCATTAACGCAGCAGTTGTATCTGTTTTGGCATTCCATTCCCTTACCTATGTGGGAGAGGAGTGGCTCAGTGGTAGAGTACTGAGCTGTCATGCCGGAAATCCTGGTTCAAATCCCGCTGCAGGCCATGATTTTTATTTAGTCTGTTTGCAGCGGGAGATGGATCATATAGGATCTAGGACCCTCCTGGGGCACACCCAGCCTCTATAAAATATTATAAAAATAGGGTACCCAAAATAAGGGGGAAAATCTGGCGGTTGAGCGTGACCTAGGACAAGTCACCTCCTTGCAGAACCGTTGTCCATGAAACAGTACAGTCTCTACCATGTACTGACCCCCAGACCCTTCATGGGTTGCAGTGGTACAGGTTTTTTTTTTTTTTTTCCTTACCTATGTACGTAAAAGATTCCAAGAGAAAAAAGAATGCGTGGTTTCAGCTAAAATACTGCTTAAGGTACTTGAAAAAACACCGTAAATAAACATTTGTTCTATAAAAACCCATAAAACATAAATCCTGAAATAATGATAGTAAAAATTGACGGATCATATTCTGTAATGAGGATTTACTAATTACTAAACTTAATTTTTTTTAATTATTAATTTATATTTTAATTATATTTATTGGAAAATAATTTCTCCCATGGAAACTTGATGATTTGAGCTTACAAAAACGTAGCCATAGAAAATCATGTAAAATGGAAAACGAGAAAAAAAATCCTTTAATAAGAAGGATTACTGGTTATTACAATAAAAACCATTTATAGCTGCTGAATCTGTTAAGTGTGAATAAATAGAGATCCTGTGGCAGTAGTAAAGTTTTCATAAATTTAAATTAATGCTGAAAATAAAGATGGCTAACAGAATGACAAAATTAAGAAAATAAAAATAAATTAGTAAGCTGTATTATCTTTTGGCATGTCACGGCTCTTATCATAATAAATAATTGATTGGTCAAATGAGGCCTCGCACTCGCATTATCTAGAGTCAACTGTAGTGTAGTTAGCATAAAAATCGTCTATAGCCTAAATAGCGTGTTCACAGCCTGACACATGGCCGAAGTATTTTTTAAAAGAAGTAAAAGATATTTGGTTATGCCGTCCTTCAACGGGGACGTAATATGGAGATCCGGAGCCTTTGTGTTGTCAGGTACACCATTAAGAATGAATTAAACCTAGTTGGGCAAAATTTAATATTCTCATTGTAGCATCGTCCGATTAGCCATAGCAGCATAAAGTGAATAAAAAGAATAAAAAACCTCCCTTAATCAAGGGTAAACTTTTAACAAAGTATAAGGCAAATCTGTTCTTTGTACAGGAAGTTTTAATTTGTATTAATATATGGATTTCTTTATTACGTGTAATCAAAGATGCGTCAATGAGATATCCGATAAATTTCATCTATATAATAAAACCCGTCCCTCATCGCTCGCTATTCGTTAGAGCCCTTTGTGAAGAGGGCGGGTGGAGCGTACAATGGAAGTGGCAAGTGTGAATAACAAGAGTGAGCAAGTGGAAGTTGCAAGTGTGAATAACAAGGGCACTGGAAGAGATATGACCGGAGGAAGAAGTATAGGAAACCATTATGACGCTGTTCCAGGATCCTCCTTCATATGCAAATCTCCAGTGGCAAAAATCTGCTTTGGGAGACAATGGCCGCCGTCGGTTCGGGCGCCTAATTTCATCAACCCTTTTGTTCCCACCCCTACATTTCCCCCTCCACTATGCCGCAGCTCGGCAATTAAATCAGCTGATTAGCGGAGTCTAAACTGTTATTGCGCTGGGAACTCCCACCTCCGCCTCCGATTCCGAGCCATTTGTCCCACGGGAGCTCTCGCTACCAGCACCACTTCAGCCGAGGCTAATGGCCCGTATTAGACCCCCACTCCCTTCTAATTCAGAGAAATCTTACGACGGTCGGGGGTACAGGCTTTCTGCTCTTAAAGCAGGATTCGTATTACCCGCGACCGGCTAAGATGTGGTTGGATGCGAATTTAGCAAGTAGTTTACTTAATGGTAGGAAGATTCTCTCTAATGATAACCATGAAATGCTGGAAAATAGCTTAATTCTTTACATTATATATAATGTTAAAACACACACACACATACATACAAATAAGTTTTACTTTCTTTTTATTAATTGTTATTTTGATGGTGATTTTTTTTAAATATATTTGTTTTGAAGAGAAGTATTTGTCCTGGCCGGGTTTCGAACCCAGGTGGTCTGCATCTCCGGTGCAGTGCTCTAAACCTCTGAGCTACCAGGGGTCTTATCCAATACAGACAAATCCGTTCTCTTCACCGATCCGACTTGGCAGAATACCGGTTCGAATCCCGGCCAGGACAAATCTTATCTCATCAAAACAAAAATATTTAAAGGTTTTACTTTCAGTTCTTGAGATTCAGTATATCGGTTATATTTGCTTTTGGAGACGTTTCGATACTATATTTTTTCTCACAACAACCCAACAACAAAAAAAAAAAAGACTGTCACTAAATTATATTAAATAACGCACTAGAGTAAATATAAAATTGGCACTTGTAGGATGTTGATAAATGAATGGGACTTACATATTCATGATGAAATGTTTATTACTACATCATTAATCAATATAATATCTATTAATCAATTACAAAGATGTTTGTGTTTCTACACTCTACGATTTAGGTATTGTTTTGATATTTATACCAGGGAGTGGAGTGGCTCAGTGGTTGAGCACTGAGTAGCCATGCCGGAAATCCTGATTCAAATCCCGCTGCGGGCAGTTACTTTTATTTAGTCTGTTTGCAGCCGGAGATGGATCATATAGGATCTAGGACCCTCCTGGGGCTCACCCAGCCTCTATAAAATATTATAAAAATAGGGTACCCATAATAAGGGGGAAAAACCTGGCGGTTGAGCGTGACCTAGGACAAGTCACCTCATGGCAGAACCGTTGTCCATGAAACAGTACAGGCTCAATCATTTACTGAAACCCCAGACTTGTTCACGGGTCGTAGTGGTACAGGTTTTTTTTTTTTATATTTAAAGGTAAGGGTTTGCCGCAGAAATCTTATGTATCTAAAGACATAGGCAATGGCAGAATAAACAGACAGTCTAAATCAGACTCATAAAATGGCAGACAGGCACAAGCAATAATAGACAAACAAAGACAGAATCTAAGACAGGCAGAGACGGTAATAGGCAAGTGTAGAGAGTTACAGACTGAAAAAAATTCGAAATTAAATGAAACTTCCAACAGTTATATTATGCCCATTAAAGAACTTTAAATTACGGTAAGCCCACGACATGAACCGATAGGGAACCCTAGAATGAATCCTAACGGATATAATTTTTTAATACCAGTATATAAATTGAAAATTTTAGTCTTATTGCATTTTTTAAAAAGAAATTCCAGTAATGAAATACTATTACAATTTTAAATGTTATTCTTTTTCATTAAATCCGAAGAAGTAAGCTAACGTTATTGAAGTCAGCTTATGAGAGACAACTTGGTTGACCTTGGGGTGACCTGTGGTCAGCACAACAACCTACTGTACCCATGGACCTTGGGTTTAGGGAAGTAAAAAAACCTTAATTATCCCGTCCTTTAGAAGGGACTTACGGAGTAACGAGCCTATATAATGCCAGATACTCGTCAAAGATACTACCCTAATTACACCTGGATATGCAAAATTTAGGACTCCCACAGTAGCATCGTCCGATTAGCCATAGCAGCATAAGGCGGCGTTAAGTTACCGTTGGTTTTACAAGTACAATTGGCTTAAAGCAATTACATTAGTAAGTTTAATCAATGCTTCTGTATTGTCAGCAATGTAAACTTCCTTGAGCTCCTCTCTACTTTCACATGTATATATACTAGCTCTAAGATTAGGAGAGGTAGAAGGTAGGAGGTAGGAGAATTGAGAGTAGAAATGTAGTTGTTAGTTATAGAATGTAAGAGAGTAGTCCCTATGTTAAATATAATCCATAATCAATATGTTCTTATTATAGTCAATAGCAATAAGTTACCCAGTTAGTTCATGATAATGTCTCTAATATATCTCTTGTATATCATCTTATATCTGTTCAATATCTCTATAAATATATATTCCTCACTCGTCTACCATATATATATTTTTTCTAAGTCGTTTTATAACTGTTAAATGAATAAACAAACAAACTTGGTCGACTGTGAAACACGTACGCCTACACAGTCGACTTCCGTTTTTTCTTTCTTTCTATTTTAATAAAGAAGTTTTAACAATGGATTGCAGTTTGAATTTTTTGTTTTTTTTAATTCAATAAATAGTTTTGACAAATATGTAAAAGATACGTGGTTTGAGGTTTCGGTGCAATTTCATGATGGAAAACAATAGAAGGTATGATGGACCAAGTAATGCCATATTTGAAATTCAAATTTATTTAAATTGCACAGGTCCCGGATCGACAGCCAAGTACCAAGCCCCAGAGACTGGCCGTCTCCCAGAAGTTGCAAGTACGGGGCTGGGAAGTTTGCAGCGGCTCCGCGTATTAGGTGCCTCGGCGGAAGGCTGTTATATTGTGCATAGCTTACACAAGCAAACTTGTTGAATATTGTATCTACTTAGCCTTCATCTAACTAACCCGGGGCACTTGAAACTTGAACTCGCCAAGCTGATATTAACTAAGCACCATATTGGCCCCCATATCTTAACATATCCCTTTTGTAACTAGGCATCGGTGGTAAATGATCTTCGGAAGCAGAAATTTGAATGTATCGTATAAAGCTATAGAGGTACAGTTACAACGAGTTTGTTTGCCTAACCATTTAACGTCACATGCTGCTATTCTCTTATGGTGCTCACTCAGCCTCTATGAAGTACATACCGTCAAAACTTGACGGTTGAGCCTGACTTTCGACAAATCACCTCCCACAATCTCTACCACGTACTGAACCCAAAACCCTTCAAGGGTCTTAGAGATTCAGAATTTATGCTGCTATGGCCAATCGGACGATGCTAAAGTAGCAGTCCTAAATTTTTCCTATCCAGGTATGATTAGGAACAAGATACAGAGACACGCAGGAAAAAGAGACAAAAAGAGCTTGAAGAGCTGAAAAAAATAGAAGAGCTTCATGGAAGCAAGGAATTGAGGGAGTTTTTCCGCCGGGTCAATAAAATCAGGAAGCCTTTTTCCAGTGTTCAGGCCTATTTCGTGGACAAAGAAAGCAACCTCCTCACCGATAAATCAAAAGTCCTAGCGGGATGGAGGAATCACTTCGAAGATCTCCTGACGGGCTCTCGTCCGAACCCCAACGTCGAGAATGCCGACCAGCTACTGGCCGGTGAAGAAGACATTGAGATAGAGTTCGAACCGCTCAGCGAAGACGAGATTAGCCCTAAGCAAGCTGAAGAGCCACAAGCCTCCCAGGCATGACGGACTCCCTGCGGAACTATTGAAATACGGAGATGGTGAAGAACTGATGGTACTTCAGGATCTTCTTGCACCAGTGTGGACGGATGAAGTGTGCCCTCTGAGGGGAAGAGGTCGATTATCTGCCCTATCCACAAGAAGGGTGACCGCTTGGTATGCGGCAACTACAGAGGCATATCCTTGTTGACTTCCGGATACAAGGTCTTCTCAAACCTCCTGTTTGCTCGTCTGCTTCCCTAGGGCTAGAGGGCCATTGGCCCCTACCAATGTGGATTTCGCTGCGGGAAATCAACTACCGACCAGATCTTCATCTTGAGAACCATACTAGAGCGTGGAGCAGGGCATGTGGCTCTCATGAGTGAGGAAGATTTGCCCAGGAAGCTGCTGACAGAGCCTCCATGCAGAACAAGAATTCTTTATTGGAACAACTCAAAACGACCCACCTTATTCTTGAGTTCTTTCCTCACCAAGCTACCTAAGTGTTTAAAGAGATTAATTTATCTGGAGTAGCAGGCAGTGGCGGCATCAATACTCCAAAATCGTGGGATTTTCATGCTTACCTTATTTTTTTTTTTAAATGTTGGAAATGGAATTTCAGATATGTCGTCTTATCTTTACCTGAACTAAAAAGCACCAACCAATACAATTGCTACTGAAGGCTTAACTCAAAAATGGCAATATTTTGGTTATGTCGTTGTTCTTTTCAAGGAGCCGTGTATTACGAAATTTAATAAATGACAAATATGTATCTTTTTCCCATTTGTGTAAGGCCTTCATTATTTTTTCTGATACCGCTGTCATCCATCAAATTAAAAAAAACTTTCATCGCCCAAAATTATCTTATATGTCATCAGAAAGCTTACGATTTACTTACGATTTCTTTGATAATGAATGAAATTATAAAATATGTTTTTATTAATTAATTAATAACTAAAAACATATTCTAAAATTACACCATTGACTCAACTTACTAATTAGGCTCTTCCATTTTCCTTGTTTTTCAGTCTCTTCTTATTAAAGTTTCCAACTCCGGTACGCCATTTCTGTGAAATGAGAATGTAATAACCATTTCAGCATTAATATTTTTTCATTTAAGCCCTACTGTGAAAATGAATAAAAAGAAATTCCCTTTAGAGAATATAACATGAACCTTTATTAATTTTTTTCATATATATTCTCGTTTTTATCTTTATTTAATTTGTAACGTCATTCAATAAACACTTTGTATTCTGAATCAAATTGTCATGTGAAATTAAATAATAATGTATTCTTAGCAAATTGTTGGAGATATTTGTGCCTATGGGATGAAAATAGGATCAACGGTGAAAAAAAGATAATTTGTTGTAATTAAATAAATAAATGCTCGCATACAAATCGCAATGGTAACTTAATAATTGACTTTGTTTGTCCATTTAACGCCACTTTATGCTGCTATGACAAATCGGACGATGCTACAGTGGGAGCTCTAAATTTTGCCTATCCAGGTTTAATTAGGATAGCGATCTTTAACGAGTACCTGACATCGTACAGTTTCGGGACCTGCGTTTAACATCGCATCCGAAGGAAGGGATAACCAAGAGTTTTTTACTCCCGTTAAAAAATCCTAGGGCCACCTGCCGCTACGAACCCGCGATTTTGAGTTTAGTAGGTTGTTATACTAAGCACTAGACCACAGGTCGCCCCATATAATAATTGTATGATGTGGGCATTCCACCAGATGATTTAAATCTAAAGGCCCCGTGAATAAGTGGTTAAGTCGAATTGTCTCCAAAAAGATTTTATTGTTCTAAGGTAAGCGGAATAATATTTTTTAAGTAAATAAGTGGCTAAGACAGGCATTGGATTGAGATTGAGTTATTTCTAATATTTCAACTCTATTTCATGCCAAAAAAATTGCGAGAATGATACGTTTCTGCTTCCCTCAACACAGTTAATCCTCTCGGGACAACATTTGACTCAGCCACTCAGGCCTGTAGATACATTTGGGTACTTGTGTGTTAACGCCAACGCAGTTATATTTGCCCACTTGTTCGCATGCGCGAGCAGTTATATTTTGTAACAGTTATCTTGCATAACGTTTTTAAATCTATTTATCTATAAATCTATTTATTGGGGTTAGAATTTTAAATTTTTTAAATAATCATCAACAATTACAAATCAAAATAATTTATTTAAAAATGGAATATATCATGAACAATTAAAATAATGGATGATATATAATTAAATAATGGAATATATCATTAACAATCAAAATAATGAAATATACATATTTTTTAAATATATATGAAATATACATTTTTTGGTAAAATATTTCGCTCCTGAAAAATACAATTCCTTCTTCTTCTGTTTTTGGCAAATCCCAAATACGCATGAAATGAAATAATGAAAAATCAAATTAATGAAATATATATATTTTTTAAATATATATTTTTTGGTAAAATATTTCGCTCCTGAAAAATACAATTGCTTCTTCTTCTGTTTTTGGCAAATCCCAAATACGCATGAAATGAAATAATGAAAAATTAAATTAATGAAATATATATATTTTTTAAATATATATTTTTTGGTAAAATATTTCGCTCCTGAAAAATACAATTGCTTCTTCTTCTGTTTTTGGCAAATCCCAAATACGCATGAAATGAAATAATGAAAAATTAAATTAATGAAATATATATATTTTTTAAATATAGATTTTTTGGTAAAATATTTCGCTCCAGAAAAAATACAATTGCTTCTTCTTCTGTTTTTGGCAAATCCCAAATACGCGTTTTCGTAGCGCTAAAAATAAGCTAAATAATAACAACAGCAAATCTAATAATATATAAATAAAATAATAACAAGAACAAATCAGCAAACAAACAAGAAATCAGCAACAAACAAAACTCAGCAAACAAGAAAAAAACAGCTGTTAAAAATATAACTGCTTGCGCATTCGAACAAGATTGCTCTTAACGCAAAAATTACTGCGGTGGCGTTAACACACTAGTACCTATATTTGTAGTAACTTTATAAAAACAACGTTTATTGTATATTAATTTAACGACACTTTATGCTGCTAAGGCTAATCAGCCGATGCTGCAAGTGGGAGTCCTAAATTTTGCCAATCCAGATGTAAGTATAAAGGTATCTTTAAAGAGTACCTGACACTGTATAGCCTTTGGACCTCTATTTTACGTCCCTTCCCAAGGATGGCATAACTTAAGATTTTTTACTCCCTTTAAAAAATATTAGAGCCACCTCCTGGGCTGCAAATCCGCGATCTTGGGCATGGTAGGTTGCTATGCTAACCATTTGACCACTGGTGAATTTATCTTAACCTTTATTGTAATTCATAAAAATAATTTATTTATTGTTAATAATGCTTTGCATTCCTGAAAATGGTTGCAAGATGTATCTAGATGAAGTATTGAGAGCTCCTTTATCAGAGTTCGTAAACATTTTAGAGATGAGCAAGTATAGGAGCGTTCTATCAACAAGTGTCAAAACGAATTGGCATTCATCTGTAAACCCCCTGTAGAGCTCTGGGCCATGTTCCGCATCACTGGATATATTAACATGACAAAAAGGCGATTTGTAAGTATATAGAAGGACATATTTTATGTATGCTTATAGTTGAAATAAGTATATCTATGTACATTAATTGTATTGGAGATATTCAATTTCATTAATACTATGTATGTATTTATTATTGTAGCCCTTGTGATGTCAGGTACTCGTTAAAGATCTCTATCGTAATTATACCTGGGTAGGAAAAATAAAGGACTCTAACTGTAACATCATCCGATTAGCCATAGCCTAAAGAGAAGTTAAATGAATAAACAATACTCTGTACTTTTATAAATAATTTCGTAAGTTGGGATCGTACTTTTTGGGTATCGTAAGAGTTAAATATAATTTTAAGGCTAATATTCGTCCCGGAGAGGCTCAGTGGTAGAGAGCGCTGAGTTGGCGTGCTGAAGGTCCTGGGTTCAAATCCGGTTGCTGACCGATTTTATTTAGTCTGTTAACGACCTGAGATGGATCTTCTGGGGCTCACCCAGCCTCTATTAATCACCCAGTAAATATTCCGAAGGTTGTCGCTTCCAGTTTAGGGCACAAGTTATAACATTTTGTTGGTTTCCCTTATCATATAAAGTTATCATGAGAGATGAAAAGAGAATGTAATTATTGAAAATGTATAAATTTTGGTAATAGTTTCATCTAGAAATGGACGTTTCTTTAAATTGCATCATCTCTAATTCGAAATGTTAGTTGAATCTTTTATTTCTTGGTGAAATGATTACCGAAATATACCTACTATCCATAAATATATTCTCTTTTCTATACTAAAGCTCACGATAACTTGTATTTTAGGAAAATATTTAAAATGAACCGAATAAACAGTTAAAGTCAACTCGAACGACAACCTGCGGAACAGATACCGGTAAGGTTAAGAAACAGTATATTGCAACCTGCTAGAGCCTTAACATGGAAGGGAGGGGAAATAGGTTGGGTAGGGAGCCTAACTACTAAGAGAAACGTTACAACTGTTGACAGTTCTAGTTTGTTTAGATAATGCTACTAACGGAGTTATGCGGGGCCGCTCGTTATAACACTGAGAGGATAAGGACTGCAGCAACTCGCATTAGTGGTAGTGAAATGCGGCAATTATAACAAGACTCCTAACGATATGCGGCCTTACCGAGTCATTAGTTTGCCCCTCTTCCCTGCCTCCGTTAATTCAATTGTAATTGCATACTCACACTTGCGTATACAAAAGTCCTTCACAAGTTGGAAACGATCTTATAAGCAACAATTTTTAATAACAAAAACAAATAAAAAATAGTCCTCAACACGAGATCGGGGCGACGTGTGGTCTAGAGGTTAGCATAACAACCTCTTAAGCCCAAGTTCCCAGATTCGTAAAGAGAGTAAAACATCCTTGGTTGTGCCGTCCTTCGGAAACGGGGATGTCAGATACTCGTTAAAAATCCCTGTTCTAATTAAATCTGGATAGACAAAATAAGCAAATAAACAAAACGAGATCTAGCTTGATCTTCTCATCTGTTTCGGTAGAATTTAATTCTAATTGGAGGTATGTAAGCAACTCCTCCAATGCTTTAATAACGTATGCTATCACAAAAGCAACCCTTATAAATTCGAACCAATATCACTCCTGATCCGAGAAAATTTACGCGTTATACCAATATCCACAGCCATCTAGATTAAATAAGTTATTATTGTGTCTATTCGTATGAAATGCCCGTTTTTATTATTTATAAAATTCAAAGTGGAATTAGTTTACTTATGTCGTTTATTATGAATATGGTTACAGATTGTAATGGATTGTTATTAATCCTCTCTTTTTTTTTATTAGGTTTACCATCACTACGATTAAACGAACCGTGTCTAGTATTCCATCAAATATGGTCATGGAAACACCCGATTATCGAGTAATTTTTTTTATGAGTTTAAACTTGGACTGTCGGCAACCCAATCTGTAAGAAGCCATCTCGTTCGAGGATGGGAGATGTAACATACGGTCCGATCGCTTGAAAAATGTTTAGCTGGTGACATAGATTGATCCATAAGAATTCATTTCTCCCTTCTACCCAGTGGCGAAACCGTCTTAATGCAGATAAAATTGCATAATGCAACAAAAACCTTTTTAGAAACAACCTGCATCGGCTAATTGGAAGGTACTTATACTCTAACATGTCAATATGATTTACATTACAGACACTGAAGAAACTTAACTAGCTAAGTTACGAAGTCCTCCCACACCTACTATTCTATCTGTTCAGAAATTTGGACACTCTTAAGGGTAATTTTTTTGAAAATTTTCCAGTCAAAGGCGTATTTTTAAACTTGATCGACTCCATACGAAAATCACTTAATTTTACGAACGACTGAAAACCTACTCCAAATTTCTATCAATAGATCGAATCATTTCAGAACAATAATTTCATTCTAATTAAAAATAATTAGAATATGAATATTCAATGTCTCCTACATCAGGTAACTTTATTATCATAATTATAGCCAAGCAACTACTGAAATCCATCTATATGCATTGGATCATTTCATGATCAAATGATCCATATATTTATGGATAATCATTGACTATTATTTCATGAATAAATTTATTACTACTTAAACTAAAGGAGCTAGGTAGTTCAGATTGTAGAGAGCTTAGTTGCAATGCTGAGGGTTACAGATTCAAATCCGGCTGTACCAAATAAATTATTTAATCTTTTAACAAACATACATGGAACCTGAGGAATCAGCAGAACCCCAGTGGTTCAGCCGGTCTTTATAAAGTCGGTACTCTTAAGTTGTGAACACCCTGGAAGTTGAGCTGTATCTCGGCCAAACCAAAACCCTGCTCAACCGTTGCGCTAGAAACAGTGCAGTAACTATTACTTACTGAACCCGAGGCCCTTTGTGGATTATTGTGGTAAAAGTTTTATTTTTATTTTTTAAATTCCGCCCTGTTATAGTTTATTGATAATATTATTATTAATTATTAATTATAGCAGCTCCCCGGAGATCTTCCGAGAGCCGAAGCTGTTGCGAGGTTCAGACTCATCGCAGGCCCGTGATTACCTCCAGTCACATCTGCAAAGAATCGGTATCGCAGAATCCGATAATTGCCCCATTTGTCTTTCTGCTGTAATGGACGGTGCACACTTACGACATTGCAGTGGTCTTAAGGATATTCCACACAATGATTACGATGCATGTCTGTTTTGGGAGGCTCGGTGGCGTATGGCAGAAATGTCACGTGCTGGCATCGGATAAAAAAAAAAAACTTCATAAGAATATTTTAAAAAAACATACAAAAATTAAAATAGGATTCCTACCCAACGATAAGGGTCAAATACTTCACTTTAAGTCAAAGGACGAGTAATTAAATGTAGTACCTTTTAAACATGTAGCAGTAAATGAAAAGCGGGTCTTTGAAGTATTATTTAATTTTGGAATTTTCATTTTCGTGTTTATTCGCGGATTTAATTTATCTCATCTTAGGAAAATTTCAGCTTGGTTAAATTTTCTTATCTTTATCCCTATCCTTCGATATTAACCTAATAAATACATCCTTTTATAACTTTATTTTAGTAACATATTAGTTTCTTATTGCTCCATTAAACATCTTGATTTATATTCATCAGTAGAAACGACAAGAAACCGCTCGCCGTTTCTGGTTACTCCAACTTTCCAGACCCATTCTCTAAGATCCTAATTAATTACAAAAGACTCATATACATGACTGTTATAAGTCCTATAACTAAGCCATTGAATTCCTCTCGTATCCAATCTTACAATCCAAAATCTTTCGCAAAATCCTTAATGCTACTTCCTTTCTTAACAACAAAGTCATCGATGGTGACCTTAATGTCCCATTTGTAGCTGATTTGGCCCGAATCCGATGCCAGTAATTTCATAACAAGCTTTATTCAAACTCAAACCCACTAGTTTCAAAACTTAAATTCCAGATAATCCTCCGATACGTCTGAAACGATGGCCTTGTGGCTTTCTAAGTCGAATTTGTAATTTTACCACAACCAATGGGTAGTTTCTCTACTTCCCTTTATTTCCTACCATTACGTATGATTCGATATATTTACTTGCCGTATTATTATAATCACTCACTGGCAGGCTTAATAGCCCTTGTAAGATTAGAGCTCCAACATATTACTGCAATTTTCTCACCTTGCAGCCTTCTGTCTGCCGCACTCCCATTCTTCGCAGGTCGTCCTCCACATCATCCAACCATCTTAAGCGTGACTTCACTCGTTTTCTTGCCTCCGGCATGGCCGTGTTCTCTGGCCGAGTTTAAATTGTCTTTTAAGTTCTTTATCAGTTCCGCAGATAGTCGCTTCGAGTTAAGTCATACCAAGTTTTAACTTATAATTCGTTTCCTTTTTTTAATATTCTCAAAAATAAAAACAATCGTGAGTTTTAGGATGAAAAAGAGCTTACGTAAATATGTGAAAAGTTGTAACTTGACTCCAAGCGACAACCTGCGAAGCTGATACAGAATTAAAGTTGCTTCAGATTTCCTTATCAAGTATTATTCAGCATGAGAAACTCAGTTATTAGTATCAGTTTGTTAGTTCAATTAAACAACATTGTTTCAGAAAAATAATAACTGTATCATTGTTGGTATAATTCTGACTCCAAGCAGTCTATTAAAGCTTTCTTTAAATTATAATAATAACCAGTCAGTTCAATCAATCAATCAGTTACTTTCTGCCCGAGCAGCCACTCCTATTGGCCCTGAAGATGACCTACACAGTAGGTCGAAACGTCGGCACATAAAATACAATAGTTTCATTTTGCTGTGTTTTCTTGACTGCACCCCCAACTAATTACATCCTATTATAGTACCTACAGTCAACGAATTTCTTTCCTATATAATAATAACCACTGATGAATAACTAATTTTTATTACAACAAAAAATAAGCACAAAAATTGTCTTAAGATTAACATTTATACACCACGTGGTACATTCAGAACACAACATTGAACTAGGAACTAGGAAGGAAGGTAATATAACAGTACATCAAATAAAAACATCCTGCACTAACTTAATTCATTACTACATACATATATTATTATTATTATTATTTACTATATATTATTTTAATTTATTGTATCTTGTACATTTAGCCCTAAAGACCTGGAATGTAGGTCGAAACGTCGGCTTTAAAAATAAACACTTCTTCTTACTAAAGAGATTTTTTTCGGACCCCCACACGGACTAATTTCTTCCTCATATATATAAAGTCAATCATTAAATTAATTTAATCTTACAAACTATTACATATAATGATTAAACTATTCGTCGACCTACGATAAATAATAATTATTTAATTAGAGATAATAACATAAAATTATCCTGTTCCTGCAGCTGTTGACCTATTGCCAGACGCCCTACTGGGTAGTATGTATTATATGATGCGAGGATTTTCTAAAGGTTTCGGTACCCATTTTATAGTAGACCATGGGGAAGTAGATGGAGGAGGGAGAGGTGAACATATCGATCAAATTCCCCAACAGAGAATGGAACTTATATTAAGGCATTTCTCATAAGGCGGCGGCCAATGGCCTGGAATCGGGAGATAAAGCTCCCAAATAGCGGCCAAGTGTGAGTATTGTCAGTTCCTCCACCGTCTAGTCCCCCCTCCCCCCGTCTCTACCCTCCCAAACATTTCTTCCTCGAACTTATCCTACTGGAACTAGAAAGTTTACCTCATTTATATAATAGTATATGAAAAGCCAGGGGCTTAATAGATAATTCAACAGTATAGAAAAACGAATTTTTAAGTTCAAAAATTGATTAAAAAAATATTTAACCTAAAAGTATGTTACTGACTCTGCAAGTTGTAGGTTAAGTGGAAGGAGTATTTCAAGTCCCGTCAAGTAACGTCATTTCTACGCCAATACTTTATACGGTTTGTAATCTAAAAATTGTAATGGCTATTGTAATATAGATTTCAGTTCTCATGGGGCATCGTTGTGTTCATTACCTATACCACGAACTGATGGTTGGGCGTAGTTAAAGTCCCATCAAGTGACGTAGCGTCATTTCAACTTCACGATCTTATATGTTCTGTAATCTATGAAATTGGAATGGTTAGGAAAAAATTGGCTTGAAAATAAACCTCAATAAAACAAAGCTTATTCGAGAATGGCTAACATAGCTGGTAATGGGGAATTCATGATGAGTAATTTCAACTGGCAGTATCAGTTCCTCAGGTTGTCGCTTCGAGTTGAGTTACAATATGCTTTTTTAGGTATATTCGTTTCGTTTCCATATTCTACAAAAATACAAGTTACCGTGAGCTTTAGTATAGAAAAGAGAACGTAATAGTGGGAAATGTGTGTATTTGGGTAATCATTTCATCAGTAAATGAACGTTTCAACAAACATATATCATCTATCCTTCGAAATGTTAGTTGAAATTTCTATTTCTTGATGAAATGATTACCGAAATCTACACATTACCCATAATTTTCTTCTCTGTCTGGACTAAGGCTCACGACAATTTTATTTTGGGAGAATTTTAAAAAGGAAATCAATAAATAGTTAATACTTGTTGCATCTTACTTGTATTATGGCTCTGATGTGTATTTCTAGAATATTGAACAGCATTGCTTTCGAAAATCCTTATTTATCCATAATCAAACTTAATTCGAACTTTAGAAAATAAAATTCAGTTGCATCGTTTGGTTTCTCACCTACACATTTATAATATGATAAAACAAAACCCTCGGCCGCGTTTGTTCGCGGTAAACTCAATAACTACTGCACGGTTTCATGCGGTATATGCGGTTTGTACCAATAGACAGAGTGATTCACCAGGAAGGTTTAGGTATATAATTTGTCGAGGTTTTGTGTTCATGGGTTGGAATATTGATGGGTTTCACGGAAGATGCTGCCTAATGCCGTGCAATTATCTAACGTGGAACATAATACATTTGTATATAAAAAAATATTTGGTTTTGTTTTTATTTTTATAATTTCTATATAATAAAGTACATTAGCTGAGGTGGGAAGAAAGAAAATCAAGACTCCCAAAGAAGCCTAACCAATTCTGTTCTTGTGGTCCTTAGTGGCCGGTACGTAATAAAAAAAAATCATTACACAGACAAATTATGTAGGCATAATATGCAATTACTCGAGCAAAGCTGGGGTGGGTCGCTAGTAAAAAAATAAAAAATAAATCGTTTAATTTTAAAGCCTAATTTATATAAACATCTTTTTAACATATTATAATGAAATCGTAGTCAGAAGTTCTAGAATCAGCGAGCTGGGGAAACCAGTTGTGCCCGCGGATAAACAGTTAAGGTTCACAACCTTACATTTCTGAATCATCACTTTCCCCTGCTCCCAGTATTGTACTCGTATATATATATATATATATCCTCCTGTTAGTGGAATAGGCATTCATTCAGTCATTAGAAGTATTACGGTGTTTAGATGGTCTATGTCGGCCTGTTTCTTTGAATACGGGATTTTCACATGATTCATCAATACTTTCAGTTCTGTGAGGAGCGATAGGCTTTTAAAGGAGTCAGGCGATGGTGAAAGAATAACACTCTTTACACTATACAGATATTAATTTAACAAATTGTAAAGAAAAAGTGAGTTGCATAATATAAAGTCCAAGTCAAAGAAAAAGTTTTATATTAATTAGAAAAGCAAGAAAAGATACAGCAACACGCTCTGCACTCAGCCAGAAGCACAACAGCTGAGGAGAGGTTAACAATAGATTTGCTACTGAGACATAAATAAAAGATAATTGAAAAATGATACTGTAAAATAAATATTAATTTGTAAAAACGTAAGAAATAAATATAGAAAAATATTATATTAGTAAAGATTGCGGCTGTGGAAAAATCATTTTTCACGACCTCTTTGTCCCAACCAGTTGTTTTTGTAACCATCACTGTACTTCCGTCACAGATATGTATGTATACAGTTTGTAGAATGCTGTCATGTTGTATTACCTTTAATACAGTAAAATGTTTTATTTTTCTTTGTAATTATAATAGTAAATTTAACAGGGAAAGTAAAGTGTATATTTAATAAAGTTTTATTGAACGTTCTTGCAGGAAGGAAGGAGAGACGAAGGAGAAAATGGACTAAGGAAGAGCGAGAGGAACAGTCCAGGAAGATGAGAGAGTATTGCAGTAGGATGGCGGAGAGTGTGAAGAAGATTATTAAGATTATTCGCGTGGTCCTTGCTGGCCGATTCGTGTAAAAAAAAGAAAGTTTTATTTGTTTTATAATAAAACCTTGATTAAATATTATAATTTTATAACATAGCACATTAATGAGTATAAAATCATTATTAAACGTAAATAAAAACAATTGAAACTCCCTTCTTAAACTTGATTTATAAACTGTACAGTACCGTATTCATTATCTCTAAATAAACCCATAATTTATCTATGTTTGGTAAGTTAAATTAATTAAAGATGTTTTGGGGGCATTCTCATAGTAAATGGACAATAGATACTTTAAGACTAATGTAAATTAATAACGAATTATATGTTTCTAGGTAATAAATCTATCTACAATTGAGAATTTTAAACAGATGCAACACTTAGACAGTGAGTAAGCGTTAATAAGATCATATGCTTTTCACAACTATAATATTCATACTTATTTTATAATTAATCTTAATAATATAAAATTAAAGTAATTATGAAGTTGATACTATGTTTAATCTTTAGAAACTTCCCGAATACCTCGCTGGTTATCGTAGCTCTGGTACCTCTTTGGACCAACTGCTTAGTAGTGCTCCGTTGTAAACAATGCCATGTGGTTTAAGTTTCCATTGAGTTTTTGAATAACCTGATACAAAATGTTGGCTGTTGAGCGTTCAGACGGTGGTCTACCGAAAAAAGTTAAACATCACAAACGGAAAGCATTCGAAACGCTTTTAGAGAAAGTTAAAAAACGTAAATTAAAGAAAAGTGGTGCAAATCAGCAGGATGAAGAGCAGAAGGAACCGGAAAGTACTGAAGAGAAGAAGGAAAGTTTCACCATTCTAGGGAGTTATTCCACTGTTAGGAATACCAAAGTACAACACCATTTACCCGATTGGTTAGCAAACCCTAATCAGATATCTGCTGATCTTGAAAGTGAGCAATGTCCTGTTGAAGAAATGAAGAATCTGCTCAGTGATAATTTACTTAACAATTTGAAATCGAATGAAGTATCTGTATTTTTCCCTGTTCAGAAAGCAGTTATCCCTTGGTTGGTTAGTGATATCACTAAATTCGGGTTATCAAAATCGACTATAATGAGACCAAGAGATTTGTGTGTTTCTGCGCCTACTGGTAGTGGTAAAACATTGGCGTATGTTCTTCCTATTATTCAGAATTTACATAAAAGGCTTGTGCCCAAAATTCGAGCATTAATAGTGGTTCCTGTTCAAGAATTAGCGATTCAGGTTGCTACTGTCTTTAGGACTTACTGTAAGGGAACAGACCTTAAGGTTCAATCAGCTACAGCAAAAACCCCTCTTAACGTAGAACAATCAAAGCTTGTCAAAGGCTATGACTTGTGTGATTATGAAAGTTTGGTCGATATTCTCGTTATCACACCAGGAAGGTTAGTAGAACATTTGGAAAATACAAAGGGATTCGATCTTAGTTATCTGCGTTATTTGGTAATGGATGAAGCGGATAGAATGATAGATAATATTCAGAATAACTGGCTTTATCATCTTGATAAGCATGCTAACTTAGAGGGTCACAAAAGCATTACTCAGTTATCTCTAAGAGACTTGAATCAAAGAAAAAGGCATCCTCAGAAATTATTATTTTCTGCCACTCTCTCACAAGATCCCGAGCTATTGAAGAAACTAAATTTGTTTCAACCGATATTATTTTCCACAGTGTCTCAGAATAACAATCCAGATAAAACTGAAGATTATATTGGCTCATTTACAACGCCTTCTACTTTAAAAGAGAAATATATTATAGTCGAACCTACTAAGAAACCGTTAGTTCTATGTGAATTATTAAAATCGACCAAAAAGAACATGTTATGTTTTACCAAGTCTGCTGAAGAAGCACATAAATTATCGAAATTGCTTTCTTTAATGGTTCCGGAAATCGAAGTCACTGAAATATCTTCTCTTTTACCTGCAGTTCAAAGAGATAAAATCATTAATGATTTTTCTTGTGGATTTATAAATGCGTTAGTTTGTTCTGATGTTATGGCCAGAGGCGTCGATATCAGTGGAGTAAAATATGTTATTTCGTATGATCCTCCGAAGCATATAAAGAGTTATATTCACAGAGTCGGACGAACTGGGCGTGCAGGAATGAAAGGTAAGGCCATTACGTTGCTTTCACCCCTTCAAGCTCCTCTTTTCAATCAAATGCTTCTCGATGTGAACAAGAACGATGTTAAGCAGATGGCCGTAGATGAGAATAATTTGCAAGAAATGATGCCGAAATACAAAACAGCCCTCCAAGAATTGAAAACCCTCTTGAAGAAAGAAGAATCTGCACGTTGTCAAGAGATAAAGAAGGAAAAGTCATATTCAAAGAAAAAGAAAATAAAGCGGAAGAAAAACAAAGCAAAACAAATTGTTTAAAAATTGTGTGCAGAAAAGTGTATATATGTAAATATTACATAAATTGTTACACCAATATATGTATTCATAAATGCTTTGTAATTTAATATATTATATACATATTTTATATTTTTTTCTTATCTGATCATTTTTAGAGAACCTCTAATAACTGTGATATATAATTTGAATAGTTATCAGAAGAAAGCCTTACTAGTTAGGTAATAATAATAATAAAGTTATCATTTCTATGATACAATTTAAAAGAAAAATAAATTATAATGCATTATTTGCATCTTTATCTTTTGTATATTTACCTCTTATTACTTCTATAATAACCAAAATTAGATTTGGTAGTATTTTATATTGATAAAATTAGTAAATATGTTACTTTTGTCAAAAAAAATATATTTATTTTATTTTTATGGAAAATTTGGCTCCTGTGGGCATTAAATAATTGGGGTATAAAGTTAGCCCTTATTTTAAATATTTTTATTATATATTCGTTGCAATCCCTCTTATTTTCTTGAACTATGGACAAGAGAGCGTGGTAACTGAGATTTGAGTAAATAGGATGGCTTCAAACCAAAGTCAAACATTAAAAAAAAAAAAAAGATTCATGTTTGAACAGATGGTATCAACTTTTTAATACAGTGTTTTAACAAACCTTTCCGCACCATTTCTCATATTTGATTTGATTGATAGAACGGTTTATATATAGCATATAGAATGGTTGATGTCTTACAATGTCTGTAAATACACTAAGACATCAACCATTTGACTTGTTGAGAACAAAAATTTTCGAAAAGATACCATCTATATCAAAATGTATTACTTCTTATTTGTTGAATACCATTCAATTCCACTTCTTAAAAGGTACCAGAGAAATTATGGAAAAAACAAATGGAATTGCCAATTTTTAAAAAAATGTAATACAATGAATTTCCTGACTACAAATTGATAGATTTTAATTTTTTTATAAGTTATAAGTAGCAAAACTTTTGAGATACCTTCACTTGAGTTGCAAGATGAGGACTGTTCAAAAATGTTTAAATACACTGAACTTCCTGAC
This sequence comes from Troilus luridus, assembly GCA_964056705.1. Lineage (NCBI taxonomy): Eukaryota > Metazoa > Arthropoda > Insecta > Hemiptera > Pentatomidae > Troilus > Troilus luridus. Next base: position 42,230,706 of record OZ057417.1, on the reverse strand, counting down.
TCTACAAATTAATGAAATTCAATTTAATTAAGTGGTTTATTTACTCAAAGAGGCTTGAGAAATAAATTGTTTAATATAAAAAACTTTATTTAATAATGTGTCAAAAAAATTTAATTAAATTCTAAAAAGCCCAGTGGTCTTATGCCAACATTTCGTTGACAGTGAAATGTGTTGTAAAGCTTTTGCCATATACAAACTGAAATATGGTTTTTCAAACATTGTTATGAGCAACAATTAAAGAGTTCTGAAGGTACTCCTTTAAACTCTTGACCAATCTATTTAAAATGAGTGATATACAAAAGTTAAAACAATACATAATGGACATTTTTTTAAGAGAAGCGAGGGATGGTTGACTGGATGATAGATGTAAGGAAGAAAATAGTTGGGGGTGCAGTCAAATAAGACACTAAATAAGTGGTTACTTATTTTAATTACGTGCCGACGTTTCGACCCACTTTGTTGTCGAGAAACCACTTTGTGGAAATTTTTTTATAATATTCTTTATAAGATTTTACTTATATACTGGACTCAATCTTCTTGATTTATATAATAGGATAGAGAAGAAAAAAACATATGTCAGTCAATATTTGTTTTTTAAACTTTACAAATGGTTAAAAAATGTTTTGACATTTACTTGTCATTCTCAATTTCAGCAATATTCATTCCTCATACATCTTCATTAAAATCATAAGTCCAAATCATTACTTAAGGTCAAAACATTCTTTCAAAGTTAAAACTTATATAAAATCCTGGAAATTGTCTTTCTTCCATGGTCATGAATATATATATATATTTTTTCTTCTCTATCCTATTATATAAATTATTCATATACTTTCAACTGCATTTTTTTTCATTTTTAATGTGTCCTTTACTTATGTTGGTTTACTACCGTAACCAACTAATTTTTCAAATGAAGTTCGAAAAGAATATGTCTTGGAAAACTAATAATTTTTTTCATTGAACTTTCTGTAAAACATGCTGTTTTGTTTTGTCATTTAGAGGTTGTTACTTTAGAGAATATTATATCAAGTCTTAACTGTAAATCTTTTATTTTCTTTAGTCTTTTCATGATTTTAAATTTACAGAAATGAACACTATTTTTAATGCTATTATGATTAACTTTATTAAGTCTTCCTTCTAAGTTGAGCTGTCTTAACATTATCACTTCACTATAGATGAATGGAGTCGCCCACAGGCTGACAGACACTCACAAATAAGTCAATCTTATATTTTTGTACCACCAAGATTTTAAATTTTTTATTTTTGAATAAAATACGTAACATTTGGAGGAGGCCAAAACCTGTAATCAGGTTGTTTCGCCATAATAATAATAATTGTTTAATGAATTCTTTATTTGTTCTGGGACAAGTCCTTTAAGATAGTTAATACATCATCGTCTACCGCCGAAATAGTTGAGGATGAGGAGACCCTTTGCAGAGCTTGACCCAGCTGTCTCTGTCCTTTACTATTCCAATCTATGATTAATAATACAAGACATGAAATATGGAGTTTTAGTGTATAAATACAACTACATATATAGTCTTATGCACTATCATAGTTTGTATATTTTGCAACTAATAATTTCATCTCCTAAAAATTAACTGATTTATATTCTATCAATCGGAAATAAGTATTTTTTACTTAACCTAAAAATTTAATATAGAATAAAAATTATCACCTTCGAATTTCTGACTAATCAAAATTTGAATTTTTGATCTGAAATTTACATTTTAAAGCGAATATATAGAGAATGAAAGTATGTTATTTTGTTGTCTTGATTGGCAGGATATTTTGTAAATCAATTAAACAATGAGAAATTAAACAATTTTAAACTGTTTTGACTTTTATTAGGATTCCATTTATACCTGTCGAATTGGATCTACCATTGCTAACCAAACACATAGACTGAGTTTTCTCTGATTAAAAAAATAAATAAAATGACAGATATGGAAAAGGAAATCTTCCGGACGGAGGTCGAAAATATAATTCATTTATAATAAGATAGATTTAAATTGAAAACTACAATATTAATTAATTTTAATAAAACTAAGTTTGTCAAGCATCTATCATTTTATCTTGGATAGTTATTATATGACCATTTAAATCTGGAGAAGGAAACGGTCCAGGCGGAGGTCTAACAACGATTCCTTGAACAGCGATAAACCATTTATTAAAAAGCGACATTTCGACCCTAATTGCAGGTCTTGTTCAGGGCTGGATAGACAAGATATAAAAATATTCCAAACTGAAATAATTGAAATAAAAAATAATATATAAAAAGGAAACACTATTGGAATGTAGAAGGTAAAAAAGCTGAAATAAATTAAATTATAAAAGTTTTTTTTTTAAACTAAAACAATGACAGTCATGATCATACTTTTATTTTAAATACTATTTATTAAATTGTACTCATTCTTAAACTGACTTATTCTCTAGCTTACATATTTTTTTTCATAATTATTGCTATTAACTTATATATCTTTTTTTTAAATTTCAATATTTAAAATAATACTTTTATTTTATAATTTAAATTATTTCTACTTTGTTAATTATAATATCTTGATTCATTTATAATATTTTTTTATTCCGATTATTTCAGTTTTAATTATTAAAATATAATATATATATATATATATATATATATATATATATATATATATATATATATATATTTTTTTTTTTTTCTCAGTGGTTATTTTAGGAAGAGAAGCTTCTCTGATCCTCTAATCCTCTAAATCTGCCACTACACCACATAGTGTTTGTTGAACAATGGAGTTGGATGTTTCAAACCAGGGGTTACTTTATTTAAATAAATATTAGGCATTTCAAAGTATTATTACTTATTTTATTGTTTTACTATATTTAAAGACTATTCTTCGACATACCTGTCATGAAGAGTACTTAAATTAAGTAAGTTATTCATTGTAGAATATTAATTATACTAAATAATGGCCATGTATTTAGCTACATATTTTAGTATGAGTATTATAACTAAAGACAATATAAAAGATAATTTACAATATTTTCTTCCATAACATCTTTAACATCTTCCTTTCTTTACAAACTTGAAACCTGAAAAGTAAGGAATGAAAATTTAACAGATCTGATTAAAGAACACCAACTTATTTTTAATAGTAGTTAGTAATACCTTCGGGACAGTTGTTAAAGTTGCACATACTACTAAATGTGCGGAATTCGGATTTCCCTTTAATGACTCTTTTGGCGCAGATTGGGTCAAATACAGATGCGCATCCCATACCTGGTCTGCAGGCCCCATAAGCACCTCCGATGCAAACTTAAAAAAAACATAATAAAGTTATAATTGAATAACTAAGTTTTTTAAAGATTTTTTTGTTGTTCATTCACTTAACACTTTCATTCACCTAATGATGATGATTCAATATAATTCTTTCCTTTATATAGTAATTCCTAATTCCTAAAAATATTTATAAGGATAAAATGGAAAATCCATAAATAAAACTTTGAGTCTCTATAATACCAGAAAATGACGAGTCTACATTTCACCAGATCAGCCATCAACAGGCATACACCAAAATTCACATAATGATTAGTTATAATAGCGGATCTAACCGAACAGATGCATCAATACAAAGAGTATAATGCCACTCCAATACAACCAATCAAATGCTGCATGATTATCATATGGATATTTTATAGGATATCTTGGAGTGATGTTTTGAGTCATTTTGGATATTGATGAGAGGTACGCTGTGTTTAATCTTAATTGATATGAATTTTGGTGTATGCCCTGATGACTACACTGGTGAAACTTTGAAAGATTATTTTCCAGTATTTTAGATAATTAATTAATTAATTTAATTTAAAAAGGATCCTCAACTCAGTCCTTTGGAATAAAGGGGTATCGTTAGAAATAAAAAATAAAATATATCATTCTTTTCTTCTGGGGACAACCCTATATGGGGCCGAAACATGGACAGTAAAAAGACAAGATGCCCCTAAATTGCTTGCTCTTGAGATGGACTTTTTAAGATGTAGCTGCGGTATCTCAAAGCTCGAACACGTACCCAATAGTGTTATAAGAGAAACTATAGGGCAGGAGAAAAATATATTATACGAAATAGAGACCAGGAGGCTTCAATGGTTTGGCCACCTGATGAGAATGAGCGACCATAGATGGCCAAAGAAACTCTTCCTACATAAACCAAATTATAGAAGAAAGAGAGGAAGACATGGATGGAGGATGTAAGAGAAGGAACGGCAGCAAGAGGGCTGCGAGAGGAAGAAGAAGAATTGGCCCATAAGAAGGATTGGAGGGAAAAGATTTTGGGTATCAGGATTAATTGTAAAACACCCAAATAAATAAAATAAATTTACTTAATAAATTTTGATTTCCCCTTTGTATCCTTATAAATAGAACACTGCAATGCTATGTTTCCGGTTGAGGAAGATAAATTATTTAACCAGTTGACAGCCGTCGTTGGACCTTTGGGGAATTTGATGACCCTACTAGAGATTATGATAACGTAATTACCCTTAATCGGGAAAAAAACCTTGCGAGAGAGCATGATTTCAGACAACTTCCTCACTCCACAAATGTTGTCCTAGAAACAGTACAGTCTGTAACCTGTACTGAACCCAAGACCCTTCATAGGCTGTAGTTGTATAGGATCCTTATAAATATTTTTGTTTACTAAATTTATTAACTGTTAGAATTAATATGAAATAATCACCAAGTCTGCCAAATTATTTTAAAATAGAAAGAATCATACTGATCAAAGTAATACACTGGTTCAATTAAATATTATTCAATTATTATATAATTATATAATATATAATTAGTTTTATAATCCATTAAAACTAATTTCTTCTTAAATATAATTATTAATGCGGTTTTACTTACCTAGAACTAGAGCCAGAAATAAGACAAGATTCTTCATGGTGCTTTCTTTGACTGTCCGGATTGTGGAAAACCGGATCAATTTATAGATGGATAATTTATTCATTTTATTCAAGTTTTACTTTCATTCGCCTGGAAGGATAAGGAAAGACGGAGCGGCGGAGTAGAATCTCAGGAAAAACAACTATTCGAATCGACGATAAGGAAAGTAGGAGGATAAAAAGAAAGAAGGAGAGATCTCTTCGTTTAGACTTGTTCCATTTAATGATGGCATATTTATAAAATTAAAATATATTCAGTTTACGAGAATATTTGCAGCCCCTGTGTATAAGTGGCTGATTCAAATTTTGTCCAAAATGAGTTTCTTGTACTTAAGGAAGCGGAATCGTGTTATCATCGTACTGTATAAGTGACTAAGTCATCCAATGGCTTGAAAAGGAGTTATTGCTTATATTACAACTCCATTTCAAGCTTAAAACTACGAGAATGACACGATTCCCCTTTCTTCAATGCAATTTAATCTCTCTGGACAAGATTCGACATAACCACTTATTTGTATGGGTGTGGATATGCATGGATGTGGTAAGTGTATAAATGGATAAGCTTTCATGTATTTGTTGTTATGGATATATATATTTCCTCGATACATAAATAGACATAATTGGAAATAATCTCAGAACGTGTTTGTTTTTAAGTGATCTTTTTTAAGCTGACCTGAAAAGCGTAAGTAAGCATAACGTTGAAATGGTACTAAGTTTTAAGAAAACGACATGAAGAAACATTAAAAACGAATTCAGACTTAATTACTTTTACTTGCATTTTTACGAAATATATTGCAAGGGAGTGTGATGGGATGGTGAAACATCTCGATTCTGACTTTTTTCAATGCAACTTTGTGAGTCCTAAATGTTACCTATCCAGGTATAATTAGAAAAGGGATCTTTAACGAGTGCCTCAAGCATCAAATCACAGTGAGGACCTCAGCGTCTGAGGAGCGTCTGTTTACCACATGGCTAACGACTTTCTAACGGTTTTTCTCTGCGTGTTTTATAAACACACTAAAATGTATGTTTCATTTTATATATTGTTTATTTTACTTTTAATTAAGTGTTTTTAATTAGTTTTATAGTAATTAGATAGATTTTATTCTTAACAACATCGTAGTTACCACAGACTATGTCACTCTCGATAAAATTTCCAAACTGGGCCCCATAGATCATGGGGTACAGTGTGGAAAAGATGAAAAACATAAATGGCCCCAGGCAATGCCATGCATGCCAGGAATCTGGCCACACCAAAAATTACTGCGGGCACATCGTAAAATGCGTCCGTTGTGGTAAAAACCACGAAACTAAAGACTGCCCCAAGACCAACCCCCCAAATGCCCAAACTGGGGATGCTCACGTGTGCTTCACGCAATTGCGAAAAAATACTTGAACTAATTTAAACTAAAGTTCAAAATAAAATAGTCAGACAAGACAACGACCAAGAACAACAGGCTACTAATAGTGCAACAAAATCTGACTATCATTCCCATTCAGGTGTCACATTTTTAGGATTCATACCTCCCCCCAACAATCCTACACAGGAAGACAAACCCCCATGGGTACATGAGCTCATCAACATGTTTAAGGACACTAATGGGTACGCTTAATGTCTTACTTCAAAATTCCTTCAGCAATAAACATGGATAGACATACTATCATCAACTATAACATAACAGGGGTCGTTAAGCGAAAGCTCGAGCTAGAAACCCTCCTGGCCTCTTATAGACCCTCTGTTGTCGCACTCACGGACACAAAACTAACAAACAGACAAACACATATACATTTTAGAGGCTACTACACATACCGACTAGACTCGCAGACAATCCATGGAGGTGTAGCACTAATAGTGCGGAACTACGTCCCCTCCAGACTACTAAACAACAACACACTCAACGATGACAAACTCTCAGCAATCACAGTACTTGTCAGGCTCAAACACAATTAAAAAATCACATGCATCCACAGAAGACCGAATGCCAAACTAGACACTATCAAAACCCTGCTCCGAGAAAACGAAACTGACAGACAACACATCATCGTGGGAGACCTAAACGCCTAACATCACTCATGGAAGTGTACGAAACCCAACGCTCTGGGCAACCATCAAACAAAAACAAAATACACAATCTTACACCCTAACGCGTACACTTACAGACATCACTCAAACGCATCATAGACTTCCACTCTAGACCTGCTACTCACTCAACAGGCACACAGATTTACTAACTGCATCACAATAGACTTTAGTGGCAACGACCACATTTCTGTACTATACGAACTTGGTCGAAACGCAACAAACAGACTACAAATACAAATTCAAACAAGCTGACTGGAAACATTACAAAAAACTAGTCCATACATACCAAACATCACCCCACACACAACCATTCAACACATTGATAACGCCATAAACACACTACTCACCACTATACAGGACGCAGCCTCAGCCACCATACCCACATTCAACCCCACACCCATACACCTACGCAAACCACCACAACATATACTCGCTCTCATAAAACAACGAAACAACATCAAGAACTGCTGGTACAGGACAAAAGATACTACTTACAGACCCATCTTAAACAACAAATCACATCCCTTATGTCCCAGTGGAAGACCTCTCTATTGTACGACCAATTACGCTGGGCACATAAAGATCCTCATAACTTCTGAAAATTAGTCAGTAGTCTCAACAAAAAGTCCAAATCGGTCAAAATCCACCGTGGCGATGAGCTTCTCACCCCTGCATATCAGGCATCCATACTAGTCGACTACTACGCAGAACGTAATTCAACACGAACTAACAAAACATATCATCACTGCCCTCTCTGAGTTAGCTCAGAGAACACTATTTTCTCAACATATAAAGAACTGACTGCAATTCTGAGAAAAACCAAGGGAAACAAATCTTCAGGAAAAGACGACACTCCGTATCTCCTCTACAAACAACTACCCAGAAAACCTACTTTTCTAGGAATTTCTTCCACATCCATCCTTGCGACATGGCCAGCCCAACTGAGCCTCCCCAGTTTCATAAACTTTACAATGTCCACATCTCCGTAAAGGTCATAAAGCTCCCTGTTCCTTCTGATCCTCCATCCATCTCCATCTCTCACTGGGCCAACTATACGCCGTAATATTTTTCTTTCGAAAATTAAAAGACTATTTTCATTATTTCTTGAGATAGTCCAGGTTTTGGAAGCTTAGGTACGAACAGGGCGTATGAGAGTCTTGTATATGACCAGTTTAGTGACCCTGGAAAGGGATCTGCTGCGAAAGGTTTTCAGTAAGGCAAAATATGCCCTATTTGCCGCCACTAACCTTTTTCTTATCTCAGCAGAGACATCGTTTATTGGTGTCACTAAGGATCCCAAATACATAAACTCGTTCACCCTTTCGAATGTGTAAGGGCCTACAATCAGTGTCTCATCGCCACCAGTCCCTCTGGGGATATATTTTGTTTTCCTCTCGTTTATGGCCAACCCTATGGCTGAAGCAGCGTCCATGAGTTTCCCAAAGGCTTCTATCCACGAGCAAACAAGGTATTTAAATTATTTACACACTGTCCTAGGGATCTCCGAGCCCAGTTTTACCCTCCACGTGTGGATTATAGTTGGCTGAATCTTCTTTTGAATTTTTGTCTTTTAAGTCTTGAATGTGGATTCCATGTGATTCTTTTGTCTAGGATGATTGCCTTCCAAAGTACGGCATAATTTATAATTTTGTATCCCTTTAAAAAATACTAAGGCTACCTAACGGGCAGTGAACCCACTATCTTGGGCATAGAAATCTAAATATGTATTTAAGGTAGTTATAACCTTGTGATTTTATAGTTAAATTTGTAAAACATTTCTTCTTGTTTTCAAGTATTCTCCCTATGTTTCCAAGAAATCTGTTTTATTTTCAAGATTGAAGAAATCTGGAAAGTTTTAATGTTTCGTTCAAGCTGCTAGCTTGAAAGATAATTAAATTGTATGCAGAACTAAGCGTACATAAATCCATTTGGAAAAAATAATTATAGCCATAAGGAAAGTCGTGTAATTAAACAAAACTTTTTTTTTCTCATTTTGATACTTTATATAACGTATAGCTTGATTTTTTCCTCGTACTTAAAATATAAATTTGTGTAATTTGTAAATCGGTTTCGAGCTGATCTACGTATATCTCTATAAGTAAAAGTTGAAATGAAGAAAAATAAACCTATTTTATTCTGCCATTGAAAGAAAAAACGTACTGTCAAAAATATTTCCAATTTTCGTGGTAAATGGAAGGTATAATGAACAGTTTTTTAATTATTTTTTGTATTTTCGAAAATACAAAAAATAATAATAGGTATATGTAGGATAATAATTTTATGAAAATTATAAAAACAAAATAAGTGTTATTTAATGTATATTTCATTGTAAACTTATTAGGGCATATTAAAGCGTGTTTTAGAAACTGATTTGTTTTTAGGGCGAATTGTTTTTCGTTAGGGCGAAACACTTTTCTCTGTTTTTTCTAGCATTTGCCGTTTTTCATTAATGTCCAGTCTGAAAAAGAAAATCAGAATATATTAGCAAACAAATATTAGTTTAAAAAAAACTTTTACTTTAAGTATATGAAATAAAAGTATATTATATTATTAAAAACTTAGTGCTATAATACAACATTGCTGAGTTGCTATGGTGAAGGTTCCGGGTTCAAATCCGTCTGTGGCAGATAAATTATTAAATCTGTTTACAGCCACGGTTGGAACTCTGTAGGATCTGCAGACCCTCTTGGGGCTCACCCAGTCTCTCTAAATTAGTTACCCTTAATTATGGGTACAACTTTAGGAGTATGCCAGACCTTCAGCTGACAACTTGGGAATCCTCAGAGGACACAAAGCTCAAGGACTTCTGCATCCTATTGCTGAAACTGGACGGTTGCAGTTCCCAAGACAAGGAATGCGGAAAAAATATTACCATATAATTTTTATTTGACTTCGCTTTGACCTTTAAGTCTTGAAGGTCAAAACCCTTAAAATAACAATTACAAATATTGTTTTCAATTAATATTGAAAAAGGGAACGGTCAACAGAGACATCAAATAAATGTTAATACATTAGTGGAAAAATTCCAACTAAAAACCTTAAGTCTCTAAATTAAAACAGGAAATTAAAAATACCTGTCCTTTTATTTCCTGTTTTAGTTTAGAGACTTAAGGTTTTTAGTTGGAATTTTTCCACTAATGTGTTTTCAATTAATATAATCAAATCTATTGATATTTTGACCATGGATTTCATTTTTTTTAAAGTGAAAACTTCTTCAGCCGCGTCTAGCGACTTTTGGTTGGGGAAAGCTATAGGGTTCGCGTAAGCAACATGCTCGAGACTGGCGACACCTAGCGGCCTATGTATGAGTTATTTTATTCAACTTCAGTTTAAAGGTTAGAATTCTATTGATATAAGAATAATTATATTTATTTAAAAGGTCGTTTAATAGATGTTTAATCCATATTAATAATAACTTAAAACATCAATAACTGGATGAACTTTTCTTTTTCCCTAAAATACTTTATTTGTTGTAGTTAAATGTCTTGTTTTATGAAATTATTGAAAGTAAAAATGATCTATGTAGGTATTGTTGAACTTACGGATGATAATAATTCAAAAAATGAAAATAAAATTTATACAAATACACATACATAAATAATATAATTATACCTTTTTCTAATTAGTATTTCAATTAAATTATCGACATTTTGTATCGAACTTATATGATTATATAACCATCATATATTTTGATTGATAAACTACTTGAAAATGTATATAAATATCGTTCGGATTGTCAGTATATGTGAAAACCAGACTGATATTAACGATTTAAGTTTAATAATTTTAAATTTAAATAATCTAGACTACAATTGACTTAGAAATTAAAAACAGTTATTGAAAAGTCTTTAGTTTCCACATCTGTCGGGAGTCCTAATGACTATTTAAACCTTTTTTTGTTTACCTTCTCCACACTGCACCCTCGCCCTCATTAAACAATCGTTAGAAAAGGTTTCAAATTTGTTGAGACGTATAGACCTGCCGCAGATCGGGAGGTAGTTATAGGGGCAGACCTTTCCTGACACGCATTTTTCGACGGATTGACTCACTGCCAATCCTATGAAACCTGAAAACATATGTAGTCATTCGAGGATATCAGTCAGAATTAGGAAATTTAAAAAAAATGTATGTTTAAAATAAATTGTCTGCATTGCAATGTATTTTAAAATACTTGGACGGGCCACACACAAAATCCTAATGCCTCATTCAAACTGAGACGATATAAGACAAGCTATCGTAACCAATATACGAAACGCGACACGCACAGAAGGTTCCATGAAATTTACAGGGAGTCGAAAAAAAAAGGTTAATTGGACACCATACCGCAAGTGACATATCTCTCGAAGTGCCATTTGTCGGTCTCCTCAGCTATTTATATCGTCCGATATTTTGAGCTGCTAATATGACGAAAGAAGAGAAGATAATTCGGTAAATACTTCCATTAAAATAGTCTCATGAGTGCATCTGGAACTATTCCATTGCTGCGTTCAGAAAATAAAGTATTTTCTTCATCTTCTCATCCTACGCCTGAACCGATAAACCGCTAAAGCGTTTACTCACTTGAGCTCGTTTTTGTAACTGATGTGGTGAAAACTTGTGTAACCCAGGTCGCGCAGATTTATCGACTGATGTTATTGAACATTCTCGGCAATAAATCGCCACAATATTTCTTACGGTTTATCGCATATCTTATATTGCCTCAGCGTGGACGCAGGTCCTAAGGGATAGTTTTTCTTATTTTAACTATCGATGTTTTTAATAGAAAGTTTATTTTTAAAAATAAATTATTGATTATAGTAGTTTTGAACGATGTCATCTAAAGGATAAGAAAGGTAAATTATCCAAACACTTCAATGTTTTACATGAAAGAAAAAACAACTTTCAAACCGAAATTTATTCCATGTTGTGGTTCCTATAATTAAACAATTAGATATTTTGTTACTCGTTTATCATAAAATATGACCATAATAATGCAAATATGAAAATGAAATAAAGATAGTTTATCTCTAGTCTGGTAATATACGAGAAAATGAATTATTTAATTTTTCCTCCAATTTGTTAATAAACTTTTTTAACAAATCTGTATGCTAATTGTATTTGTGTAACATACTGTACATCGGCGTATTTTTTGTTTTAAAAAATGGTCAATATTTATGTTTAAATTTATTATTATTCACAAACACATCCTAATCACGATTTTTTTTTTAATTAAAAAAGTTACTACATATACAAATCTACTATTGTTGACTTGATGCATTGTGGTTATTATTTATATAAATACATTTTTACAGCATAATAGAATAACTCCGGAAAAAAGTTATGATTAAAAGTAAAAATATTTAAGGATAAGATCGAGAAAAAATATATATAACTTAATCCGAAACAAGAAATATTCAGCCAAAAATAGATTCCAGCACAAACATATAAAACCTGTTTCCTTTCCTTCATTCACCTTGCCATCATGATATTCTAGATTTTTTCCTTGTATGAATCTGATATAAATATATATACAAAGTCGTTTATATATATACAACTTTAAAGGTAAAATGAAATGTAAATAAACATTAAAAAAAAAAAAATCATCTCCATTAACAAACATTTTACGGTTCTGTTGAGTCGAAACCATTAAAAAATCCCAAAATCGTCTTTCAGACTGTTTAATAAAGCTGTCTTCTATTTTATATAAGTCTTTTAATGAAAAATATCTATCATAACAAATCATTATATATCATTTATTATACAGTTATTTCCCCCTTTTAATCATTTCAAATATCCGGATCATGTTATTATTTTTTTCTTACTGTTTTGTATTTTATATTAACCTTTTAATTAAAAATAGAATAAAAAAAAAATCTATAAAAAATTAAAAAGGAAATATATATCTTCATAAATAAATATTTTAAGCAATATCATTAAAGTCAAACCCTATTTAAAATCCCAGCACCACCTTATTATTTTTTGACTGTTTTACAAATCCGTTTTCTATTTTATATAAACCTTTAAATTAAAAAGAAAACAGGAAAATATACGATAAAAATAAATATTATACAGTTCTCCCCCCCTTATAATTATTTCTAAGTTGAACTTTTTAAAATCCCCATATCATCACATTACTTTTGCTGAATATTTTACAAAGCCGTTTTGTATTTTATATTTAAATGATAAAATAATAAATCCGTTAATTTATATAATTAAATAATGATTAGAAATTAAATTAAAAAAATATATTTCCGTTTATTTATGATTGAAAAATAGGATTAAAAAACACATTCCCTGTTTTCAATAAAATCATGGATTATTCTAAAGCTATTATTATTTTTATTTTCAAACTGTTTTTTTATTAGATTTTTTCCTTGTAACCACCTGAATTACTTCATAATTGGCCACAATATTACGCTTTCGGGTTTTTACTAACAGTGAATTCTAATCAAAAGAATCCTAAATGGACCAATGATACAGAAGAAGATATTACTGTAGTCGGAATTCCGGAAAATAAACAATGGAGAACTGATGAGAAACATCATTAAAAAATATTCATTTAAACAAAACATCACACTGAAGGTAACGGGAAATGAACGATTGGAGGAACGCAAGAGAGAACACTGTAAACTTATGAAGAGAATTTGGAAAGACGGGGAAAAAATCTCAGGAATTCTCTTGTTGAAAGGGAATTTTCGTATGGTTATTATTCCGCATGTTGTCGCTTCAAGTTGAGTCACAACAGTTTTTAACTTTTCATTCGTTTCTCTTTTAATCTTTTCCAAAAATACAACTCATCATAAGCTTTAGTATGGAAGAGAGAATGTAATTATTGGAAATGTGTATAATTCGGCAATAATTTCATCAAGAAATAAAAGTTTCAACTAACATTTCGAAGTGTAGATGATAAATGTTGGCTGAAACGTTCAATTCTAGATGAAATCATTACCGAAACCTATTAATTTCTCACAATTACATTCTCATTTCCATAATAAAGCTCAAAATAACTTGTATTTTTAGAAAATATAAAAAATGAAATGAATAAACAGTTAAATGATTAAACTTGTAACTCAACTCGAAGCGACAACCTCCGGTATAGATACAACCTCCGGCATATATTTATTTTGAATATAAAGATTAATTTATGTATTTATATATATATATATATATATATATTATTGACGTGCTAGGTCCTAAAACAATAATACTCACAGGCAAGAAGAATGAAGAAGTAGTTGAGTTTCATTTTGAAGAAGGAATGACAAAACTGCGTGCGGGGTTTCCAATTTATACTAGAGACGGCCATTGCAAACGAGATGTAAGCATTCGACCTTGGGGGAAATTATGAAGTTCATCCACTCCCATTAATTTCTTGGTAAGAGACGAGATATAAGAGGAATACTTCAATTTAATTGTTGCTCTGTTTCCCTGTCAAGTGGCCTTAGTGAAGTAGCGGTAGTTCAAAAACGACAACTAATTCAGGAACTCACGAGAAAATTTTAAAATCAGTCTTGATCGTAGAAAATTAGGAATAATTTTGTTCTCTTATAATAGGAAAATCCGTAAATATGGTTTTTTATATTTATTTTGTCTCAGGCATAATAAAAATGGAATAAGATAAAGCATTGTTACATAAAAATTGTTTCTAAAATACTCGAAAATAGTTAACCAGTCAACGGTCGGCCAATTCAGTCATAATCAGGGCATAAACCAAAATCAGGATCGGATGCAGCACATCTCACATGAACACTCCAACCAGAGACAGCAACCTCACTCCAAGAGTTTCTTTTTCCTTCAACATTGTCCATGTGCAATAATATATGGGATTTCATTATTAAACTAATTATTATTATTATTCGTTATTTTTCTCGGTTTACGGGAGAACGCACCTACCGGCACATAAGTCAACGGTGAGGCAAGAATAATAAATTGGTAACATTCATAATTTTTCTAACAACACTAGGAGTTCCGAGTAATATCTGCATTTGTTCAAGAATATAATAATTATGATCTAATTCTTTTATGCTGTCATTTTTTTATGGAATCAGTCCATTCGTGGATATGACCAAGGGCAAAACTTTTGCTTTATGAAGCTTAAACAATTGCTTCAAATCCTCTGCCAGGTAATGATATTTCGTAATTGTTTTTGTTAATATTTATAATAAAATATAAATATGTTAGTGAACATTGGTAGGGAATAGAGCGAAGAAGCATTCTCCTTATAACTTTAGAAACTGTCTAACTTTTTAATTAATTTAAAATGAATTAATTAAAGTGTTAAATTAAAAAAAATTGACCCCTATATCGCGTTAGAGAAATAAATATTAACAAATAAAAGATGTAGACATTTATATTTCCAATTAATTGGTACATAAGATGTAATCTCCATGTGCGAATAAAACAATTTTTAAAAAATAGAGCAATGATAGAAAACGTTTTTTATATCTTTTAAAGTTTTATATAAAAACATTTTTTTTTTAATTTAATAAATTAATCTATACATATAAAATGATTTGTCCTGAATGACTGAGGGATCAACGCACAGCCTAAACCGCTGGTCGTAGAGACCTGAAACTTGGAGGGTGTGTTCTTTGTATGACATAGGCATCCGATAAGAAAGGATTTTCCGAAATTCTACTCCTAAAGGAGTGAAAAATGGGGACAAAGTTTGTATGCTAACTCACGTGTTTCTTACTCGCAAAATCTTACTTATTTTCGCTGAACAAAACAAATCAAGTAACATAGTTCACTTCTCGCTGCTGCCGTACGACAAGTGAAATCGTTATACTAAGTAATCCTTTTCAATAAATTACATACTAATCCTTTACTGACACGAACAACAGTAAACGAAAGTAACTTCTGTCCGTCCCGTTTGTTAATCAGTGTCAATGCATGTTTCAGGGCTGCGCTGATCCGTCTGTGATGAAATTTGATATGGATAATCTCAAGCCTGGGGAAGGACATAGGCTACTTTTTATTAACACACCACACAGGCGAAGTTTATATAAAACTGTAACCTGATTGACTAACACACCCAGCGGTCAACGCACAGCAGAAACTACTGAACTTAGCATCTTGAAATTCGCAGATAGGTTCTTTGTATAGCTTAAATGAGCACTGAGAAAGGAATTTGGACAATTCCACCCCCAAGGGCTTCTCCCTTAATATAATAGGGGTTCAAAGATTGTATTGAATCCGTCAGTTTTGAAGTTAGATTCAGATGGCTAATTTCGGGTGTACGAGTAACTTATAGCTAAAAAAACTAAATTATTTATTTAAAATGATCTGTCACGAATATTTATGTGGCAGACCAAATTCTACGCGAAGCCGTGGGCAAAAGCTAGTTTTAATATAAGCCATTAATACAATAGTTATTAAACAAATCAGTGAGCTCAGCTTTCTTAGACATTATTTCACATAATTTAAGGGGCACAGAACATAACCCATGGATTTTACAAAATATACATTTAGTTAGTGAAATATGATTTGTCATATTTTTTGTATTCCTATTTTTAAATCATTTTCTTAAAAATAGGGAACATGGTAACTCAGTATGTAGAGCGCAGAGTTAGTGGGGTGTTACCTAAGTTTGAAACCAGCTGCGATAGATAAATAGTTTAATCTGTTGACATCTATATGACCTTATGGGTTCTGCAGACCTTCCCGGGGCTAACCTAGCCTCTACAAAGTGGGTAACCTTAATTGAGGGGAAAACCTAATGGTTGAGTTGATTAGCAACAGTTGTCTTAGAAACAGTACAGTCCCTACCATGTACTGAACCCAAGACCCTTCATGGGTGTAGTGGTTTTATTCATAAAATTGATTTTATGAAAGCAATATATCCTTTCATACCTTATATTGTTTTATTACTCTATTATTTATTTTGTTTTATTTACTTTCCATTTGGTTCTTTCTATTTTGTATTACTATTCTGTGGCGCTACAACTCTGTGACGAGACCTGGCCTCCTCTACCAGCTTTTTCTAGCCGTCTCTATTTTTCGCAGCTGTCATCCAGCATCTGACTCCCAGAATATCCCTCGTGTCTCTTATACTTAAAAATATAAATCCATTCAAAAAATTAAAAAGTTTCTAATTTTATAAAAATTTAATGAAAGTTCTGTGTTCCTGACCATAATAAATATTTATTTGGAATTTATTGCATTTTTTTAAGTTTGTGAGAAATATGATAAAATCGTCCATAGAGATAGATAACACCTCAAAGGTATACATTCTAACAATAAATTATTCAACATAAGAAAATATTCATAGAATAATGAAAAAAGTCTATAGAATAAAGAAGAAACACTCTGTATAAGGGAGAGAAATGAAAGAGAGAGGGAGAGGCACAACTAACTAGAGTACGAGTATACATATTGTTACGGTCAGAGCGGGAAGTAGGACCGGCTTCTGATCTGCCTAGACAGGATTAGGCAAACAATGGGATTAAGCGGAAGGGATTAAAGAAGTTGCCGAGGCCAATCTCGTTCAACCTGGATCGGCCTGGAAGGTTCTCGATCCTGTTCCGAGTAATGCCCCACCACGACCTACCTTGCCTATATAAAAAGGACAGCGTTTTCGGCCGCGGCAGTCAGTAATAAGCAGTGAAGTAATAAGCCAATGAATAGCAGTCGTTAACTAGTGATTGTGCGTGAGTTACAGTGAGTTAGTATCAGTCTGTAATAAGTGCTTAGTGAGCAACAGTGACAATTAGTGGCCGTGTAATAAGTGTAATAAACTGTGGGTCAGTTTGTCATATTTGGAGAGTCTTACGGTCGGTGGACTTTAGTTAGCGAACTGTAAGTGTTAATTTGTAATTGTAAACTATAGTGTAATATTATTGTATTTGTACAAATTTATATAAATAGTTTAGTTACTTAGTATAAACAATATCTTATATTATTTGTATATTATCTTAGAAATTAGATAACATTTAGTACAATATTATTATTGTAAATTGATATTAGTTTAATAATTTAACTGTTTTAAATAATCTCATTGTATTCTTTCTAATTTGCTAATAAATATTAGATTCTTGAATTAAGTAATAGTTTAGTCCATTTTACACCCAGTAGCCCGTAACAAATTGGTGTCAGAAGTGGGATATCTTGTGTAATTGTTATTATTTTGTAATTATTGGGCTACTGTATGAAAAATGGCTTCTCAAAGTCTTAAATTAATGGATTTAAAAGTTGCAGATTTAAAACGAGAATTAGAAGAACGTGATCTGGATTCTTCCGGAAATAAAAGTGTACTGCAACATCGCTTACGTCAATTTTTTGTAGAGTTAGGGGAAAATCCAGATGACGTTCTGTTTGAAACTGATTTAAGCAAGTTGTCTGCAACTTTTAAAAATGAATTAGGTGCTGTTAAAAATGAGCTAGGTAATGAGTTAAGCAATGTAGAAAATAAGCTTGGTAAGGAATTAGGTACTGTTAAAAATGAGTTAGGCAATGTAAAAAATGAACTAGGTAATGAGTTAAGCACTGTTAAAAATGATCTAGGTACTGTAAAAAATGATTTAATGGATACATTAGAGTCTAAGTTAGGCACATTAGAGACTAAGTTAATGGAAAATGTAGATAATAAGCTAGCTAATGTAGATAATAAGTTAGCTAATGTAGATAATAAGTTAGCCGATGTAAATAATAAAGTAGCTGATATAGAATCTAGGCTAGGAGAAAAAGTGAACGAAATTAGGCTAAGAATGGAAGCTCTCGAGGGACGTAAGAGCAACCCACCGACGAACGACACCGACCGTTCCCCCGAGGTCAGTCTTCATAAAACCATTCTGCCCGCCAATAATGGGACGCCACCAGCTCACAACACCATTCCAGTATTCGACGGAAAGACGCCGTGGGAGGACTACATGACTCTCTTCGAGACAGCGGCTTCGATCCACGGGTGGTCACAGGAGACCCAAGCTTCAGCGTTGTGCCTGGCCTTGCGTGGAGACGCCTTGGGAGTTCTGCAGGGGATGCCCATGTCGGAGCGGTCCAACTACGGGGAGCTGATGAGAATACTGGAGATGCGTTTCGGCCACCGCCACATGGACCAGCTGTATCGCTCACAGCTGAGAAGCAGGATCCAGAAGACCAACGAGACTTTACAGGAATTTGAAGCGGATATTGCCCGGCTAGTGAGGAACGCCTACCCATCGGTCACCGACGATGTCTACGAAAGCTTGGCTGTCGACAAATTCCTCGATGGACTTCGGGACCCAGAGACACAACAAGCAGTGAAGCTCGCCCGGCCGAAAACTTTAGGAGACGCATTATCCCAGGCCATGGAGTTCGAGGCTGTTAGACAGTCTGTACGGGGCCATGCGCGCGTACGAGCAGCAGAAGCGGAGCCAAATGTAGTCCCCAGCTTCGAGGACCTAGTGACGAAAGTTTTAGAGGCTCTCAGGACCCGTAAGAAGGAGATACGCTGTTGGAGCTGCGGCCAAATTGGACACCCTAGAAGCAAGTGTCTATCTAAGAAGCAAGAAAAGCCACAGGAAAACTAAGTAGGGTTGATGGGAGGGGGCAACTGTCAACCCGTAACGTCAAAGGCCCCAGGAAGACCATCAGGATTGCGTCAATAGGAAGCAGAACGAACAGTTTCTACGTTGACGGGATGGTGAACGGGCTGCTGCGAAGTCTTCTAGTGGATACTGGCGCAACCATGACAATTTTGAACTCGAAGATAGTTCCCGCTGAGAGGGTCTTACCAACCACTTGGGCATTACGGACTGCCACGGGACAGCCAGCCAAGGTCTACGGGGAGACAGTTGCCACCTTCATCATCGGGGGTCAACATCTGAGGCACGGTGCTCTCGTGGCAGAAATCGATGAAGATGTCATATTAGGCACGGACTTGATGATCGAATACGGGATTAAGTTGGATATGGCAAGAGGTGTGATGACGCTGGGAGAGGAGGAAGTCATCCTTCGGCAGGGAAAGGACCTCTACGCACGAGTGCTCTTACTAGAAGACACCACATTACCTGCACGGAGCCAAATCCTGACCCATGGGACGGTCGAAGGACAGTTACCGGAGGGTCAATGTGTACTACTTGAACCCGGAAGGCACGAAGAACAAGAGATCGGACGTGGCGTACTTGTTGCCAGGTCTCTCATCAAGGTCGGACGGACGACTCCAATCCGGCTAATGAACCTGAACAGCTTCCCGGTAACGCTGAAGAAAGGAACACCGGTCGGGGAGTGTACAACCGCTACCTCAGTGGTTCGTCAGCTGCAACGTCGTCCCACCGAGCTCCGAGGACTGCCAGAAGAACTAAAAGGATTTGTTAACGAGTCATGCCGCGACCTTTCACCTGAACAGAGCGAGGAAGTGAAGAACATGATTATCCGATGGCATGACGTCTTCGAGATCGGACCAGGACCACGGGGCAGAACGGATATCGTCCAGCACAGGATTGACACCGGGGATGCGAAGCCCATCCGACAGGTCCCGCGGAGGCTGCCGTTAGCCAAACGGGAGGACGCCGAGAAGATCATAAAGGAGATGGCGGCTGATGGTGTCATTGAGCCTTCGAGTAGCCCCTGGATGTCTCCTGTCGTATTGGTGAAGAAGAAAGACGGCACAACGAGGTTTTGCGTAGACTACCGTCTTCTGAACAACGTCACCAAGAAGGACAGTTATCCGCTTCCCAGGATTGACGATACGCTGGACACCCTGGAGGGGTGTAAACTCTTCTCGACCTTGGATCTCCGCAGTGGATATTGGCAGGTTGGATTGGCACCTGAAGATAAAGAGAAAACGGCGTTTTCAATTGGCACTGGGCTCTGGCAGTTTACAGTAATGCCGTTCGGGCTTTGCAATGCTCCTGCCACATTCGAGAGGCTGATGGAAAATGTGTTAAGAGGTCTCTCTTGGGAGGTATGCCTGGTGTACCTAGATGACATCGTTGTGCTGGGAAAGTCCTTCGATCACCATCTGAAGAATCTGGAGAAGGTCTTCGAACGACTGCGTGCAGCGAACCTTAAGTTGAACCCGAAGAAGTGTAATCTCTTCCGAAGGCAAGTCAACTACCTGGGGCATATTGTGTCAGACAACGGAGTTGCTGTTGACCCAGAGAAGATAGCAGCGATCACCAACTGGCCAGTACCTCGAGATAAGCACCAGGTGAGAAGTTTTCTCGGGCTCTGCACCTATTACCGGAGGTACGTGAAAGGATTCGCTAACATCGCAAAACCTCTTACCAGACTTACCGAGGAGAAAAGGACTTTCCATTGGGATCACGAGTGTCAGGCATCCTTCGAGGAGCTGAAGAGCAAATTGATTAGTGCTCCTATTCTGAGCTATCCACGCCCCGAGGGCAAGTTCATACTTGACACAGATGCCAGCAACATCGCTATTGGAAGCGTCCTCTCTCAGGTCCAAGACGGAGAAGAGAGGGTGATTGGATATTTCAGCAAAGCACTCTCAGCTCCGGAACGCAACTACTGTGTCACGAGGAAGGAGCTTCTGGCAGTAGTAAAGTCCATAGAGCATTTTCATAAATACCTATACGGACGAAGGTTCCTCCTGAGAACGGACCACGCGGCTCTAATGTGGCTGCTGAGATTTAAGTCACCAGAGGGACAAGTGGCGAGGTGGATCGAGCGCCTTCAAGAGTATGACTTTGAATCTGCTCATCGTTCTGGGACAAGTCACAGAAATGCGGATGCGCTGTCAAGAAGACCTTGTGATGAAGGCTGCAAGCATTGTTCTCGACAAGAAGAGAAGCAGGCAGCGGTGTTGAGGACTACAGTTGTCATCGACAGTTGGCAAGACGCAGAGGTGTCAAAGGGACAGGACGAAGACCCGGACTTAAAACAGATAAAACAATGGAAATTATCGGGGCAAGGAAGACCTACCTGGCAGGATGTTGCTCCAATGTCGAAGAATGTAAAAACGTACTGGGCCCAATGGGACTCCATTCTAGTGGACAATGGGCTGCTGAAACGGGCATTGGAGAACTCGGAAGGAGATCAGCGTAGGCTACAGCTCATCGTTCCAAGGAATAAAGTGGCCGAAGTGCTTAGGGAACTACATGACGGTGTAACTGGCGGCCATCTTGGAGTTCACCGTACATTGGAAAAAGTTCGAGAACGCTTTTACTGGGCAAACCTTAAGGACGATGTCTTGGACTGGTGTAGGCGTTGTGCGACTTGTGCGGCCTCTAACGGACCAATAAGAAGAAAGAGGGCCCCTATGAAGAAGTACAACGTGGGAGCACCGTTCGAGAGGATAGCGATCGACATCGCTGGCCCTTTCCCTGTGACGGACGAAGGTAACCGATATATTCTCGTGGCCATGGACTATTTCTCTAAGTGGGTGGAAGCGTATGCCCTTCAGAATCAAGAGGCAGTCACGGTTGCAGACGTACTTGTGAAGCAGCTCGTCAGCCGGTTTGGAGTACCCATGGAACTCCACGCTGACCAGGGAAGAAACTTTGAGTCTGCAGTCTTCTCCGGAATGTGCGAAGCACTGGGGATACGGAAGACCAGGACAACACCTCTTCACCCTCAATCGGATGGCATGGTGGAGCGCATGAACAGGACAATGGGTCGATATTTGTCTAAAGTGGTCTCCGAGCATCAGCGAGACTGGGACCAGTATCTTCACTTGTTCCTGTTAGCCTACCGCAGTTCAGTCCATGAAGCAACGGGCCAGACCCCCGCAAATGTGGTGTTCGGCCGAGAACTTCGTTTGCCTTGTGATCTAAAATTCGGGTTCAAGCCTAATGAGGAAGTTAACGGAGAGGAATACGTCACGAATCTACGGAAGCGGATGGATAATATCCACGAGAAGGTTCGTGGAAACATCCAGGGAGCCAGTGACAGAATGAAGGAGCGTTACGACATCAGGGCAGAGAAAGGTGGCTTCCAACCTGGAGATTTGGTCTGGCTACATGACCCTCGAAGGAGGCGAGGCTACTCACCTAAACTTCAGAACTCCTGGGATGGCCCGTTTGAGATCATCAATAGGATAAACGACGTCATCTATAGAATCAGGAAGCAGCCAAAAGGAAAACCCAGGGTAGTCCATTTTAACAGACTGGCCCCTTACAAAGGAGACCATGGCCCGACAGAAGACCAGCAAGTCAGGAACCTCAACAACGTGGAGACCAGTAAGGTATCAGTTGCACAACCTAAGGTACAAGGTTTCCGTGGAGTAACTCAGGCAGTATACAGAGATATCTTCTCGTTACCCGCGGACTATTCTCTGGCCCATTGTGTAGCCGAAGATCTGAGGACTTCCCGAGGGATTGCAACGGTCTTCAGGAAGAAGTTTGCTGGAACTGAGGAACTGGAACGCCAAGGACCACGCGTCGGGAAAGCACTCCACCATACGCACGAAGGACGACACCTGTTCTACTTAGTTACCAAGTGTGCTACTGATCAGAAGCCCACATATGACGCACTGCGGCGAAGCCTCGACGACCTGCGGAGTAAGCTTCTGAGACTGCGTGTCACCAAGCTCGCGATCCCTAAGTTGGGCTGTGGATATGACGGCCTGGAGTGGAAGGTTGTAAGGAACATGCTTGAACAGATATTCGCCAACTCTGGAGTCGCCATATTGGTGTGCACGTTCAACCCCTGGAAAGGAAATGCGTCTCCATCGAGGGAAGCTCATAACCGCCCGATTTCTCCGGACTATGCTCTGAGGCAGAGCACTTTTAAGGAGGGGGCAGTGTTACGGTCAGAGCGGGAAGTAGGACCGGCTTCTGATCTGCCTAGACAGGATTAGGCAAACAATGGGATTAAGCGGAAGGGATTAAAGAAGTTGCCGAGGCCAATCTCGTTCAACCTGGATCGGCCTGGAAGGTTCTCGATCCTGTTCCGAGTAATGCCCCACCACGACCTACCTTGCCTATATAAAAAGGACAGCGTTTTCGGCCGCGGCAGTCAGTAATAAGCAGTGAAGTAATAAGCCAGTGAATAGCAGTCGTTAACTAGTGATAGTGCGTGAGTTACAGTGAGTTAGTATCAGTCTGTAATAAGTGCTTAGTGAGCAACAGTGACAATTAGTGGCCGTGTAATAAGTGTAATAAACTGTGGGTCAGTTTGTCATATTTGGAGAGTCTTACGGTCGGTGGACTTTAGTTAGCTAACTGTAAGTGTTAATTTGTAATTGTAAACTATAGTGTAATATTATTGTATTTGTACAAATTTATATAAATAGTTTAGTTACTTAGTATAAACAATATCTTATATTATTTGTATATTATCTTAGAAATTAGATAACATTTAGTACAATATTATTATTGTAAATTGATATTAGTTTAATAATTTAACTGTTTTAAATAATCTCATTGTATTCTTTCTAATTTGCTAATAAATATTAGATTCTTGAATTAAGTAATAGTTTAGTCCATTTTACACCCAGTAGCCCGTAACAATATATAGATATACTCGTATACGTATACATTCTCTAGAATATATATATATATAATATATCTATTTCGGGGGATATAGGATCGGTGAAGAGAACAGATTTGTCCAAGGTAGGGAGCGACCCCGGTGGCTCAAATGGTTAGAGCTTTGCCACGTTCGAATCCCGGCTGGGGGCAGATCTTTTCTCTTCAAAATAAAAAGTGAAAAATTCTCTAGAATAACGTATCTAGTTCAAAATTCAGTTATACAATAATTATCTATGAATAAAATTCGATAATTACAATAATAATACAATAAATTGATTATACAATAATTAGATGATTTCGAATATAATTTAAGTTCGATTGTAATAATTTAAGTTGTTCCTTCAAACAAAAAATAAAAATTAAAGCAGAACCATCTGAGATAGAGGCAACACATTTGAGATTTTATAACAGCTGGTAACAAGAAAAATATGCAACATATCAAACACTAATTGCTTTTGTCAATTGGCATAAACTCATACCATTTTGATTTTTCATTATAATTATTCATAACTCCAATTCTTATGTCCATTATAGGTGCATTTAAGCATCAGAAACAAAAGTCTGGGTCACCTGTGGTATAACAATCTTCTAACCCCAATCGCTGTTTCGCAGCCCGGCATGTGACCTTAGGATTTTAAATAAAGTGAGTAAAAAGTACTTGGTTATGCCGACCTTCGGGTGGGACATAAAATATAGGACCCGAGTCTGTATAGTACAGGTTAAAGCTCTCTATCCTAATTATAACTAGACAGGCAAATTTAGGTCTCCCACTAGCATCGTCCGATTAGCCACGTCAGCATAAAGTGTCTTCAAACTAAACAAACACATTTTTGTTCATTTCGATTATAAAAATAAATGGAAAAACTGATGTAATATCGTATTTTTGGTTTAATTCCGACCATTGGAGGGGGGGGGGGCGGTCTCAGTTTGTTCAATTTACGGTATTTGTACAAAACATGGGGAGGCTTGTAATTAAAGTTGTACAAACACACCAATTTAAGAGTTTGCTCCCTAATAACAATAATTTTTTCGCAGCGCTTGAAAAAAAAATCATTGGTGATAACATCGAATATATGCTTTTGCATTTTAAAATTATGAGTTTAATTTATACATAGAGAATAAATATATTTTCGTTTCAAGTAAAAATATTACATAAGCAAAATAATTAACGAAAATGTTATTATCGTTATCTTTTATAATTAAAATGAAACATGTTATTGCAGACATTATTTTAGAAAGATAAAGCATGTCAATTAATTGAAGGTCAATTAGTACAATAGATAATTAGTAATTGATAAGAATTAAAAAACTCTGGTCAAAATGATTAACGATTCTTCTCTGATTTTTTAGGTAGTTCCTATTTATAGGATACATAGGAAGAGATGTAGTTCAGTTTGTAGAGTGCCGAGTTGCTCTGCTGAGGGTCCCGGGTTCAATTCAGCTGTGGCAGATATATTATTTATTCTGTTAAAAGCCTTAGACTCTCACTGCAGACCCACCTGGAACTCACAGAGCCTATATTAATTAGGTACTCTTAATTGGGGGAACAGTAGAGCGTTATCTTGGACAAATCACCCCCCTGCACAAACTTTGTCCCAGAAACACTACAGTCCCTATCTTGTACTGAACGCAAGATCCTTCATGGGTTGTTTTTTTCTCATATACAAGAGTACAGATAAAAAATATTATATTTTAACCGATATATCACTAATATGGTCTTTTATCATCTCTCTTTGTTGTCGAGTTCAATTTGTTGTCGAGATCAGGCTCCAAGGGCGGATTTAGGGGGGAGGGACGGGGGCACTTGCCCCCCCCAGACGATTTTTTGTGCACTGTGGAGAATCCATTACATACATACTAATAGGCAAATCACATGATCATAGTTGTTAAAATATATGAATAAAATAACAGAAAGAACATGAGTGAAACTATTGTTTAGATATTATAATAAACCTTTGAAACCTTTCTATCAATACTACAAGTTTATTTCTTATAGTATTGATTTTTGTTTTTTTTTAAATTTACTTAAACAATAATTCGAAAAAGTTTGAACATTTTTCATGTTAAAACTGTGGAAGCTGCTCTTTACTTTTCACCTTGAAAACGGTCAATGTCATAGGTTCATCAATACGTGATAAGGACTGATTCTCTACCAACGGTTGTTCAATATAGTGATATCAGAATCAGTTTCAGCCTTCAGGTTTTCCCTCAATTATGGATACTCGTTTAACATAAAAAGTCAGTTTTTCTACACTTCCGAGTTGCATAAACATAGCCGACTATGAGCAGTATATAATTACAATAGTAAATGAATAGAATAGTAGCGAAGTAAGCGAATAGATAACAAAACTAATCATTTAAAAAAAAATTGAATTAAAAATAAAATGTACCACAGATGATTATTAAAATTAATAGTAATTGTGCAAAAGTAGCATTTCCCGACACAGCTTAAAAAATAATTGAACAATTAAGTATTAAATATATCAGTAAGATAAGTAATAGGTGGTCAATAGGTTAAGAACATAATTATTGGTTAAATGTTTGTACCAGGAAAATATTACTTCTTATGTCTCTATGTATGGGAAAACAGATATAATTGGATGAATATGGTTTTATTTTTATTTTTTTTATGTGATTGATAAATAGACAAATGTTATTTATTTTAGTTATACGTGTCAGATTTATTAGCTAAAAATAAATTTAAAAAACCCAGCCTGTGTTAGTCATCGGTGACTCTCAAGGCTTCAAAAGATCATTTGTTAAATGCGTATTCTGGTTTGCTACAATAGTTATTCTAATGGCTCACAGGATTCATAACAAAGCAGGCTGATTCTATTCATTTCTTTACCGAGTATTTCTATTTTCTTTAACAAAAAAGAAAAAAAAATATGACACAGAGTAATTAATCTTGCGTTGCACACATCGTGAACAATCGGAACAGGTGGGACAGTGATGTCAGAAGACGTCATTGTTGAAGTCACCAAACAAAATTAATGAAACTTCTTTTCATTTTATCATTTTTATACAAAAAAAATGGAATGAACATAAACAAATAAAAAATATAATCAACAACCCTCCATTTGAAGTATTCATCACAATTTGAACCAAAATCTATTAATATCATTAAGTAAATTTAAAAAAATAAGCATTTATTATTTTTTTAAATGTATTATCTTCCTTCTGATATAATTTAAAATTGGTAAATTTACTTCAGTACGTATAATTGAGAAATGAAAAAACTAAATTGAAGACAAGTGATGAAACAGCTGTGTACATTAGTGATATATTGCTAAAAGCTTTTAGATATTTTCTATTTGTACATATCGGTTTTATTTAAAATTTTAATTAAGGAAAAAAAAGAGAAAAAAAAATAAACTTGTACCACCACAATCCATGAAGGGTCTTGGGTTCAGCACTTGTTGAGACTGTACTGCTTGTACGAAGACGGCAATGAGGGGAGGTTATTTGTCTTAGACCACGCTCAATCGTAGGTTTTCAATTAAGGGTACCGAATTTATAAAGACTGGGTGAACCCCAGGAGGCTTCCACTGGCTCCATCCCCATAAGAAACAGATGTTTTTCACATAAAAATGAATAAGTATGCAAGGAATTCACATAATAAATAAATTAAAAAATGAGCAAAAACTCGTAAACTTACATAAAATAATTATTAGAAAGCAATTAGAATTTTTTTTTTAAACCATAGCGTTAGGCAAATGGTTCTGAGGATCTAAAATACCAGAAAAAAATTAACCAGACAATTTTTCGCCAACTCAGGCTTAAAACAAATAAATTTCAACTTTTAGTTTTTATTAACTTAGATTATGGTTGTTGTAACTTATGTATATATATATATATATATATGAGTGTGTGCTACAACGGAGTCTGGCAACTGGGATTTCTTTACAACTTCCGTAAATTTCTTGGCCCCTAGAATGAATTCTTTCAGCTAAACCTGCTGATGTTCCTCAACCAAAGTTCTCGGTCCGATCCTCTACACAGTTTATACAGCTGTCGTTACAAACCATCCTAAAGGCATGCGTACACCGAAACCGTTATCGTACGAACTTTATTTGGACGTTATAGTCCGATCTCGGCAGATCAAATCATATATAGGTAAAAGAAAGGGGGTGATTACACCACTGTAACCGTCATCGTCCGATGACTACGTATACATGTGTGCTGTCAGTCTATACTGATCCAGTAATGAACCGCAAACTCTTCAATCCCATATCACAGACCTTGAAGGATGGCACCGAAACTGGAGGATTACAATAAATTCCGAAAAATCTCCTCAACTATCCTTTATTATTTGTTTTAAACTAATAAATCCCTACCCTTTCAACATCCTTTAATAATATCCCACCATCATTCCAGCAGAACAGATTCGATACTTTGGACTCCATCTTGATTGAAACGACAAGAAACAGCTCGCCGTTTCAGGCTACTTCAACACTTATCAGACAAACTTATAAATTCTCAATTAATTTCAAAAGACTCATATCCATGAAAAGTAAATGGCCTATTCTGGCTTACGGAGTTGTGCTTTGGGGCTTCACCAACCCGTCGAATTCCTCTCGTATCCAATCATTACAATCCACAATCCTTCATAAAATCCTCCTTCGTAAATGTGCTCCTTACTTTATTGCGAATAAAGTCATACGTAATGACATCAATTTCCCATTCGTTTTTAATTTGCCCCGAATCCGATATCTATCCTTTCATGTCAAATTGTATTCCCATTCCACTTGTTTCAAGCCTAGCAACCTCTTCAACTCCCGATAATCCTCTGGATCTTCTAACAGTTCTGTTATTGGAGTAAGCAATGGGTATTTGTATTATTTCATTGTTCATAGTATTTACTTATTATAATTAGAACGTTACAAGTTTAAAACCTGTTTAAAGAACTTTACAACGGTACAATAATTTAAATAATTAAGTCTTTAATTTTTAATTAGAAGTGAAATCTTTCGTAAAACCTTCATGCTCCTTTCTTTTGTTACGAATAAAGTAATCTATAGCGGCCTTAATTTCTAGTTTGTTGCTGATTTTGTAACGAACCCGATATCGATTAATGACAGACTTTATTTCCACTCAAACCCAATAGTTTCGAACCTACTTCTTCAATTCCTGATAATCCTCCGAGGCGTCTGAAAAGAAGATGGCTTCGTGACCTTTTATGATGAATTTATTATTCGTTCACTACCAGTGGATTGTTTAGTTTTATTTCATGCCACTATATATTTTTCAGGGAGCGGAGTGGCTCAGTGGTAGAGTCTCTACTAGGGGAAAATCTGGCGGTTGAGCGTGATCTAGGACAAATCAACCCCCTGCACAACAGTTGTCCATGAAGCAGTACAGTCTCTACCATGTACCGAATCCTAGATCCGTTCACGGGTTGTAATAGCGCAGGATTTTTTTTAATATGTTTTTCAGTCAATTTACTTGATATTGAATTTATTGAATAGTAGTAAATTTCAATAAATTAAAAAAAAAGTAATTGGAGTAAGTTATTTCATTACTCATATCATTTAGTTATTATATTTAGAACGTTACAAGTTTAAAACTAGTTAAAAGAAATTTACAACAGTACAATTTAATTAAATAAGATTTTTATAAAATAAAAACTGTATTAATTGATTCATATATTGTACTTGAAGACTGAATGTAATATTATCTTACAGCTATAAAGAAAATTTATAACTGAGGAAATAATTGTGTTTCTGTTCTTCACAGTTCAACACGACCTAACTTGGGTAAGATCGTCAGCATTTCCAATATTCCAAGAACAACCGACCGGTTTCGCTTTGTACGTCATTTTTCTGACATCATTTTCCACAAATAATTGTTGTTTTTACTTTCACTTAACTATATATTATATTATCAACGTTTAGCAGATATAATTATCTAATCATACGACCCGCAGACGACCCGGGTTCGAATCCCGGCCAGGACAAATCTTTTCTCTTCAAAACAAAAATATTTCATAATCACCATCAAAAGAACAATAAATAAAAATAAATTATAAATATAAAATTGACGTAAGTCAACAAGATCCCCAATGAACATTCTTCCCCGTGTATGCATCGCAAATATTGCGAGAACACGGGTATATAGAAACGGTGAAGAGAATGGATTTGTCTTGCACGAATACGACCCCTGGTAGCTCAGTGGTTTAAATCACTGCACTAGAGATGCAGACGACCCGGGTTCGAATCCCGGCCAGGACAAATCTTTTCTCTTCAAAATAAAAATATTTAACAAAGTTTTTAGTAATGTAATATTTTATCGGTGTTGCTTAGCAACGGATCGAGGAACTACTATTTGTTTAGTGTATAGTCCAGCAAGATCTGATATATAATAAATATTTTTAAAATTTAAGAAACCACAAAGCCACTGATCCTGACTTTAAGCCGTTACACAACACACTGTTTTTTAATTTAAATGGAAAAAACGAAATAAAAAAAAAAATAATCAAGCTAAATCCTATTTCAATTTTAGGAATATAATTTCAATACAGAGAATGCTCTGAATTAATATTAATACATTATTATATTTTTCTTATAAACTATAAACGATTTTTTTAATCTATAAAACAAACCCAACATAAAAAATGTGTACTCATGTTTTATAGGATTACTAAAAGTGTACAAAATATACATATGTAATATACTTAGAGGAGAACATAGTTGACTTGAAGATTACAATGAAAGATAGAGGTGGTCAAGGGGTGCAGTCAACAATAACATTAAAATAAGGTTAACTTAATTTTTAATAGTGCCGACGTTTCGGCCTACGTTGTAGGCCATCTTCAGGGCAAATAGAAGGAAATGCGGCAGTGTGAACTGACGAACTATATATGGTTAACTGATATTTTACTATGTTAACCTAAAATTAATGTTAACCTAATTTTAGTGTTATTATTGAATGCACCCCCTGACCAACTCTATCCTTCAAAATACGTACTAAATTGAGTTTTATTTCTAGAATAGTATCGAGGTACTTACTTTTTCTAAAAATCCTTTATTTTCAAAAAATACAATAAAGAATAGAATAAATACAATAATACAAAATATAATACAATACAGTTCAACCTTCTATTACCCGAAGTTATGCTAAGGTATCTACTAAAACATTAACCTACAGCAGCACAATTAAATGAACAGATGTATACTTCGTAAAATGCGAGTAGCTCTCTGTACCACTACATCCAGTGAACGGGTCTGGGTTTCAGTACATGGCAGAGACTGTACTGATTTAAGGACAGCGATTGTGCAGGGAGCTGATTTGTCCTAGATCACGTTCAATCGCCAGATTTCCCCCTTATTTTGGCTACCCACTTTATGGAGGCTGGGTGAGTCCCAGGAGGGTCCTGGATCCCAGGGGGTAGCCCTGTAGTGATGAAAAATATTGGTAATATTAATGATTTAATACAGTAAAATAGTAATATGTGGGCCCATGCTCGTACTCGAAGGGGATAAAAAATTGCAGGTTCTATGAAATTTTTTTTAAAAAAGTAACCGGGGTTTACTGTTTGCATTTCTGTCAAGTGTAACATACACGTAACGCAACTCAGAGGGACGACATAAACAAACATTGATTGTTTATCGGACTAAAGATCAAAAGAGATACGTCTGTTTGTTTATCGAAAACGCAATGGCTGGAATACAGTCCATTCATTGAATAATATCTATGACATCATCGACTACAGGATATAAGAACTGAAACACTATCAACTAGACTCGTCTATTACCGTCAGTCCAAGGAGTAACATGAAGTTCACGGTTCTACTTTGCCTTTCATTATGTAAGTACATATGTTATTATTATATTAATAAAATATATTCAATTTATTTATCAGATGGTAATTATTCCGCAGGTTGTCGCTTCAAGTTGATTCACAAGTTTTAACTTTTAATTCCCTTCCCTTTTAATATTTTCCAAAAATGCATGTTATCGTGAGCTTTAGTATGGAAAAGAGTATGCAATTACGGCAAATGTGTATTCATCTAGAAATGAAAGTTTCAACAAACAAATCATCTATACTTTGAAATGTTTGTTGAAACTTATATTTTTTGATGACATGATTACAGAAATTGACTCATTCTCTTTTCCATACTAAAGCTCACGATAACGTGTATTTTTGGAAAGCATTACAAATGAAACAAATTAACAGTTAAAACTTATAACTCACCTGTGGAACAGATAACTATCAGATTGTGTGTGTGTGTATAATATACATACATATATATATATTGTAGTTTAAGGATTATATGATCTATTATTTTTGAAAGTGGTGTAAGTCCGTTTTTTCATCTATCCGAGATATTTAAGGGTTTGCATTTGAATTAATTAAAATTTATGTGAACGTTATGTTTTTTTTAACACTTATTATGTTGTTAACACGTTATAATGTTAACACTTAGCACTTGGCAAAGAGCGATATTTTTAACACTATACACCTTTTAAATTTTATTACAAAACAATAGTCATAGAAACTATTTAAAATAATAAAAGATTTTTTTTAAATATCTGAATATGGGCATATACCGTTTTAAAAAATAACAGCTCATAAAATATTACAGGTTTGTCGATTAAACATGATAACAAATCGTTGTTAACAACAAAATAAAAATGTTATAATAAGATGTAGCTTGTTTTATTTTTTAGATCAATGCATTCCACTATTTCCATTTGAATTAAAAAACAACGCTATATTTTGTGCAAAGGCTTAAAGAAGGCTGTGATTTGCCAATTTTTAAAAACATTTATAATTTGTACGATGTCAAAATATTTTTTCTGCTTAATAAAGATTAGTTCACGCTATTATCATAAATATTTTTATATAATGAATACAATTTCCGGATTCCGTAACTATTTTGTAAAATTCAGTAAATAAATAAAAATAAAAAATAAATTCTTTTTTTTCTATTAATAAGACGCACTTGAAACTTTACATACATATATTTTTATAACTGATTCACTGATTTACGAACAACTGTTTCCGATTTTTATAATATTTTTCAGGCGTAATTTTTTATTATGAAAGTCATTACAATTATTTTTAAATATAACATAAAAATATGAAATACTTTTTTTTCTTCTTCCGCGTGATGCTATGTTCTTTTTTTTTTTTTAATAACTCGGAAATAACTAATATTCAAGAACTAATTTATATTAAACAAACTTTGTTAATAGTTTCCACCCAATGTTAATATTCAAATCGCAACTTCGGCTGGGGAATCCCCCTTTTAAAACATCGTGAATAAATAACGAAAAAAATATTATTTTTAAAATTATACCTCAGTTTACGTAAATACCTGTAAAAGGCTAACTTTATCTTGTTTTATCTATTTCCGCCCATTTAAGGTGGTTAATCTCAATTTTTACCTGGAAAATATTCATTTTTACTTCTTCAACATAACTTACCGATTATTTTCTTTACTTTTTCTTAAAAAATTAATTAAATTATTAATACTAATAAGAAAAATCTTAGCATCTGTGTGCCTAAAACATCTGAATCTTAAAACAATTATTTTTTTTTAATTTACTCTCACAATTTAAAAACATTACCATTTAAAAAAACAAACAAACCAGAGTAAAAAAGATAATCATTTATTTAATCAAACATACATACCAAGTTTAACTCCTTTGAAAAAACCTTGAGTCACATTTTTTGGTAATTATTCTGCGGGTTGTCGCTTCTGTTGAGTCACTACAAGTTTCAACTTTCCAATCATTTCCCTTTTAATATTTTTCAGAAATACAAGTGATCATGAGCTTTAGTTCGGAAAAGAAAATGTAATTATGGTAAATGTGTATACTTTGGATATCATTTCATCTAGAAATGAACTTTTCAACGAACACAAATCATCAATTCTTCGAAATGTTAGTTGAAACTTTTATTTCTTGATGAAACTGTTACCGAAATCTACTCATTACCCATAATTACATTCTCTACTCCATACTAAAGCTTATGATAACTTTTTGGAAAATATTAAAAATGAAACGGATAAACAGTTAAAACTTGTTGTAACTCAACTAAAAGTGACAACCTGCTGAACAGATACCCATTTTTATTTGTTCATCTGGCTTGGAATGACCTATCATTTTAATTTAATTTGAGAAAATTTAATAATAAAAAATGTTTGTACCTACAGGTGTGGTGGCTGCTTTTGCAGAACCTTTACCTTGCATCGGAAGGCCATGCAATAGAAGTTATAAACCTGTTTGCGGAGAAAGATTTGTCGAAGGTAGACTAGAAAGGAAGATGTTTGGAAATAGTTGTACGTTGCAATCAGCCAATGATTGTGGAGCTGGTAAGGAATCTTGATTTATTTTAAACTTACTAATTTCTGTTTAGCTATATGAGTATAATGGAGTTTTAATTTTCCATCATTCTTTAATAGTTTTTAATTATTTATTTTATGTCCATTTATATATATTCTGGAAAATAATACAAGTCAAATGTTCCCTTAAG
The DNA here is from genome assembly GCA_964056705.1 of Troilus luridus. Taxonomy (NCBI): domain Eukaryota; kingdom Metazoa; phylum Arthropoda; class Insecta; order Hemiptera; family Pentatomidae; genus Troilus; species Troilus luridus. The sequence goes on along the minus strand of OZ057417.1, from coordinate 42,195,834 downwards.
ACATTTTTTATTGAACGGATAAATTCGATGTTCATAAAAAAAAAAAAAAATAATGATTAAAAAACTTTTAATGAGAATACCATCGAAACACTCTAAAAACAGAGAATACAATCGAAAGACCCTAAAAAACAAAGCCTTGATTCTTTACAATTCTGGAAAATAACTAAACAGTCAATGTTTGGCTATTTCAAGCATCATGAGGACTCAGGACACACACATAAATATAAATATATATATATATATATTAGTGGTTCTCGAGCTTCAATCAGTTCTTTAAACTTCTTTTTGGCGATGTTTCGAGACTAGGTTGGTCTCATACTCAAGCCCTAACACTTAAAAAAATAAGCTTTTAGTGAATATAATAAATATAAAACGATTAATTCGAATTTTCTCTAAAATGAGTTAATTATACTGAGAGAAGGGGAATCATATCATTATCATAATGCATAACTGGCAAAGTCAGGCATTAACTTGAAATTGAGTTATTGCTTAAATTATAACTCAATTTCAAGCACAATAACTAAAATAATGATTTTATTCCAGTTCCTCAGTATCAATTAAATTAATCCTTAAATATCAATTAAACACATTGAGGATAAAACCAACTTATCCATTTATTCATGTTCGTTCATTTAACGTCACCTTATGCTGCTATGCCTAATTGGATGATGCTACAGTGGGAGCTCTAATTTTGCCTATCCAGGTTTAATTAGGATAGGGATTTTTAACGAGTACCTGACATCATACAGGTTCGGGACCCCCGTTTAACATCCCTTACAAAGGACAGCGTAACTAAGGATTTTTTACTCCCTTTAAAAAATCCTAGGGCCACTTGCCGGGCTACGAACCCGCAATCTTGGGCAAAGTAGTTTGTTTCGCTAACCACTAGACCACAGGTTGCCCCGCCATTTATTCATCTTGACAGCACATATGACCAAAAATCCTCAATATTTTTCATTGTTTACTATTACTACAAACTAGTGAATTACAATGTTAATTTATTGTAGAGCTTTACTATTTATAACAAACTCAATAAATATTTTAATCAAATTGAATATATTATAAATTTCATAATAATCTAGTTTGTGAAACCAAATGTATTACTCCAAATATTCATAGAGTTTCAAAAATTAAAATTCTTCTTTTTTTCAGGATACCAGGAATGCACTCCTATAGGATATGATGAGAAGTAATAAATGCTATTCGAACAACTTACCTCCAAATATTTGTAAAACTGTAACAAAAACAAAAAGATGTAAATATGTACAGAAAAAATAATACAATACTGTAAATACCGTTAGATTCGAAGTTAGTAATACTAGATGAGAAGTAAAATAAGATAATAAAAATAAATTTTATTTTACATGTATTCTCATTTCATCCTACACCCAAAAAATGCATTATGTACATTAGTTCCTGGTGGTCTATAAAAATCTATAAGAAAATTGAGGCATTGGCAGAGTATAGATCGTATGTCATGAAAAAATAATTTTACAGAAGGAGCAAAAAAAGTGGCTACGGTAGACCACTGAGTTGCCTTGCTGAAAATACTGCTTCTGGCAAGACTTTTATTCAATCAGCTCACCCTGCCTATATAAATTGAGTAACCAAATTAAGAGAGAAAAATCTGGAGGTCTAGCTTGATTTAGGGCAAATTACCTACCTCCCTGCACAACCATTGCCATGAAAAAGTATAGTCTACCATGTACTAATTCCCAGACCCTTCATGGGTTGTGGTATAGGAAGAGGTAGAAGCAAAAACTGTTGTGACTACGAAAAATGAAAGTTTCAATTGGAAAATAATAACTACCACGGTTCAAATAAACCACTCCCAGTTTTGACTCACTCTTTCTATGTCATTAGCATGATTAATTACTACATTTTCTCTTTTTTTTTAAATCTGAAAAAAATATTTTTTTTACTTACTACCTTTTCCATATCAATGCCACAATTATAAATACAATTTGATTGATCATTGAGATAAAACAAAAAAAGTCTCATAAAACCCATTTAATCATAACAATAAATGAAATAATAAAAGTATATGTTAAATACTGTCAGTCTTATTTCTTAAATTATGTGATATAATAAAATAACTGAGCAGCCTTCAAACTAAACACAATTAGAAAGTAATGCGAGTTTATTGATTAAACATTAGACATAGCTTTAAGAGATAATGAAAAATGGGAGAATCATCTATCAGACATTGTAGGATAGGAGTACTAGGGAATTAGCATATACGAGTGATGAACAGTAATAAAAAAATTAATTTCGAGGATGTTGGGTTTAAACATTAATGAGAAATCAACGTCAATGCAAACTATAGACGTTGATTTAGTATTAAGGTTCAGAAAAAATAAATACTCTCTATGCTACATCTATAAATGATTTATAGAGCTTAATTGTCGAGTATAATTATGATGTGATACTCAGTACAGATCCCTGACTCATAATCTATTGATTTATGACAATTACAAAATCGATTTATACAATTTACTCATAACAAACTGATTCATACCTGAACTTATCTGTAGATGATTATTTGATGACTATAAGATAAACTTCTTATGATACTCCTCCCCTGGGGCTCCATTTGAAAAATGATACCTTTTAATCACCATTTGTTTTCCTTTTATATATATATATTGGTTATATATTATAATTTATGGTATATCATTAGTATATAGCAGTATATATAAATGTATATTTATTACAACAGATTTAATCCTTTTGTTCCTACCTATTGCCTTGGGTTCTGTATTATAGTTAAGCTATTTTCTAAGGATGATGGTGAATTATTTTTGTTTAACATAAAAATAATCTTTAAACAAATAAAATAGTATAGCATTTCGCAAAAAAGCAAAATACCATTAGCACTAAATTGCAGATTTATTTAAGAGAAAGCTATCGATGTCTGTTTACTCAAAAGATAATTAAAAATAATAATAACTTCTAGAGGGTTTCTTATCAACAAATGTAAAAAAATAATTTAATTTTCTATTACAAAAAAAATATTTCTAACAATACCTAGCACTAAGTGAGGTGAAAAACAATTTTATTCTAATAAAAAAAAAATATATATATATATAAATAAAACGTATTGCGTATGTATAAACATGTAAACATTAATAGCTTAGTTTTAGTTTACATCATACATCATTCTATTATGATATTCAAACTAGTGAATCATTACAGTTTCAATGTGCTGTATAGCTCAAAAAATATTTTATTCAATGTGAACATGTTAAAACTTATCAATTGCATGTTAACAAAATTATCTTCCAATTTTATAATTATAATTATCAACAAAAGTCAAACTGATGATTTAATGTTTTAAAAATAAATCCGATTCCTAGCACTAAGTGAGTTGAACAACAGTTTTATTCTAATAAAGAACAAATATTATATATATTCATATAATTTTTTCTCGGCTGTTAATAAAATAATTTTTTTCTTTCAGTTCTTGTAAATTCGGTCATATACTCATTAACTGTTTGGCGACGTTTCGAGTCTATATTGTTCTCATAATCACATCCAGACATTGAAACAACAGACATTTAGAGAACTACGTAAAATCACACACTAGTTTAACTATAAAAATGAAACTTGCACTATTAGAAGACAATGTTAATACATAAATTGTACTTGTATTTATGACAAGATGTGTACCATAAGATAGTTTAACAAGTATACAACTGAATCTCAAGAACTAAAAGAAAAAACTTATTTTATTAACAGCCAAGAAAAATACGATATAAATATACAAATATATATATATTTATAATGAAAAGCCAACAACAGTCAGCAAGTCATCAGATAAGTCATTCAACATGTTTCCCCTCAGAAGTTTATACTGTAAGGGTAACCCATTCATATATTATTGTTATAGGCCGGCCTAAACATATACTTGATAAACATCCCAGATTGCTCAAACGCAAAGTGCATAAATGGTATTATCAATGACTAAACTTGATACATAACTATATCATATCCACATATAACATTGTCAATCTCTAATGTCATATTTTGTTATTCATTCCTTGACCAGCCCCATTAGGATTGAAATATTTTAAATAACCCATAGTTTCAACATTATGTTTAGAAAGATGTGAACAAAACATCTTCAATACATAAAATGTATTAATTGAAACATTGAAAACATTAATAAATTTTATATTATAAAAGGTGTTTTTAAATATAATCTAAAGGAATGATTTTGGAGAATACCCTATACTGAACTGTGCCATCTGGGAGAGTGGGGGTAGTCCGAGGCGTAGGTGTGAGTATTGCGTTAAGTGATCTGACGGATTTGGGTTTGGATAGTGGTCTGTGAACAGAAGTATGTAAGCAGATATTGGTGATAGCGCATTCGAGCCTCCAGCTTTCCTAAACCTTATTATTATTATAAAACCCAATAATTAGTAGTAATATATCCTTAGCCTCAGTGAACAAGTCATTAAACTGAATTTTTACAAAATGAGTTAATTGTGGAATGTTGTAAAACTAATGGATGCAGAATCGTGTTCATCCTCCCAGTGAATAAGTGGTTAAGTCAGACTTTGGCTTGAAATGGAGTTATTTCTTAAATTATAACTCTATATCAATCTAAAGACTACGACAATAACACAATTATGCTTTCCTCAGTACAATTAACTCATTCTGGACAAAATTGCACTTAACCACTTCTTCACTTGGGCTGTTGGTATAATATAAAGAAAATTAAATTAAATGATATTCAGATTGTTATGCAAAATTAAATAATTGTGTGTACACTTTTAGTCCTTATTGGTCATAATTCACCTCTCACCTGACAACGGTTCTTTTTCTGCTGTGGTCATGCATCACATGGGATGTGACAAGTCGGAAACTGTTGAAAATCCTTATGACTGAACATTATACGCATATTTACTAAAAAAGTTTCAGTACTAGTCTAACTAGAATAAAAAAACCAAGGATGTGATAAAGGCTAAAAATTGGTATGGGCTGATTTTAGACAAACATCATGGACATTTAATAATTCTTTTAATATTAATGTCCTTATGTGGTATATAAAAATAAATTGAACATAATTGAAATGTGAAAGAGAAATTGTCAACAAACAAACATTGATTTTCTCTAATTCTAAATTTATGATGTTTACTAATTACTTAGCTTAACTTTATGATGATTACTTAGCTAAGTGAAAATTTTAAATTTCTGATACTAAATTTTATTTAAAAAAAAAGAAAAGTGGAAAATATATAAAATTCTATACATAAACACAATGTAAAACATTTTATTATATACAAAAAAAATTACAAATTTAAAGACGTTCAGTCAATTCATTTAATATATAGGTAACTCAAAATGCAACTGATCAATTACAGAGCTTATAACTCAATTTTGTATGAAAAAGGCATTATCGGCAATACCTATATTTAACGAGGAAAACAATAACAGTAAATAACGACTATTTCTTCTTTTTCTAAATAAAAACTACCTATTTAAAAGACTGCTAGCCCACCGCGACGCCAATGGAGGATTCTGTTTTCTATCTTTATTGTGTTTTTCTCTTTCTTCCATTTGCTCCTGAAAATGGAAATAATAGCATAAATAAGATCTTTAAGAGTTTAGAATGAAATAATCAATGTCTTTTAAAGGAGAGCATACCAATAACCTTCGTTGGTTTTCTCTAAATGCTTCAATTGGATTTTCAAATTCCCTGTAATATGCCAAAACGTCTCGAACATCTTCTACTTCGTTAGTAGCAATGGCTAAAAATTGCAGAACATAATAGAATTATAATTAAATTGATAAAATAGATACATTAATAATTATTATCACTTCAATGGTAGAAATTTTAAGGAATAGAATATACTCCAATACCTTGACTCAAAAATGACCCATTAAAATAATCAAACAATAAACATGAGAGCCAGAGTATAAATCTTTTTATGAACATTAAACTTCAAGAAATTCAAGATACCAGTTCAAAGAGATATCCTTAGCTTGGCTGGCTACTTCTGAGTCGCATGTAAAAATTACTTCATTTAGTGTATTTAGTAAGGTGGATACTTCATTTAGTAAGGTAGCAAAACTTTAATAACACTATACTGTTAAGGCTTTGTCTATCTCTGGTTAGAAAGAAAATAATCATTTAAATAAAAAATATACTTACTCCGTAGAAAACCAGCGAGATCTACCAATGTTGTATCATCATCATTTCCATTCCATTTTGGAATTACAAAGGCATTGTTTGGATGAAGTTTAACAGAACTGGAATTCCAATCGACGACTATTACCTATTTTTTAAAATAAAGTAATATTGAAAAATTATGTACATAGTTCAATCAAACAGAGAATAGTCCTTCCTCTATTCCTCATAATTAAATTAAATATGATTATAATTTAAGTAAAGAGTTTTTCAAAAAGTTTAAGGATGAAAACAGTTGATATAAATATATTATACATTTATATAGATTACTTAAATTTTGGGCTCTAATGATTATCATCCACAATAAGCAGAACAACACATATTAAAAAAATACATATATCAGTCAATTAAATTAATCGCTACCTTGGTATTACAAAGTTGTATGATATACATATATGAAAATGAGAAAAACGTTATCAAAGATTCTGAGTATCTTTTTATTTTTATTCTTTGGGTGATACCCGGTCGCGATTTTTGACATTTTGAAGATCTATGTATAGTTTTTGACCCACAGAATCATACTAAATATTTTATAAAAAAATAATAATCAAGAACATAGAACTAATGACACAGACATACTAATTTTAATTGAGAACAATTTTGTTTTAATAATCGATTAGCTACATAAATAACTTTTTACATACATTATTGCAATATATTAGAAAAAAGATAGAAATTTTCAGAATCGGAAAATCCCAGAGGCACTAAGGCGAAACTAACCTTTTGCTTTTTCCTTTCCCTCCTATTTTATTTTAAACACAAATATATTCATACATCATCACATTAAAATAAGGCTTGATATATGAATGAGTATGTTAACATTTTACAAATAGTAGCAGAGTATTAGAAAAAAACTATATTAGTATAAATACATACAGTAGAGCATCGATTATCCGAATGTTCAATTAACAGAACTGGTTTTTTTTTAAATGTAATTTTAATTATTTTTATTTTGAAGAGAAAAGATTTGGCCCCAGACGGGATTTGAACCCGGATCTCCGCCTCACCGTGGCAATGCTCTAACCATTTGAGCCACTGGGGTTGCTCCCTACCTAGGGCAAATCTGTTCTCTTCACCGATCCCATATCCCCCGTGTTCTCGCAATTTTGCGATGTATACATGAGGAAGAATGTTCATTGAACATTACTTTTAATTTTAGGATCTTTTTGACATACGTCATTATATTATTTATAATTTTTTAATCATTGCTTTAATTTTTATATATTTTTATTTTGGAGAGAAAAGATTTGCACCCAGCCGGGATTCGGATTTGACCCTGGTGGCTTAAAATAGTTAGAGCGTTGCCACGGTGAAGCGGAGATCCGGGTCGATTCCCGGCTGGGGGCAAATCTTTTCTCTTCAAAATAAAAATATTTAAAAATTAAAGCAATGATTAAAAAATTATAAGTAGTTTTAATTAATTTGATCAGACCATCCAGTGAGTTATTTGTATTATTAAAATTATTGTTAATTTAAGTAAAATTTGATAGAAAATAAAATGATTTTTCCCATTTACGTCAATGTGAGGGCCCTAATCATTTCTCGGAAACAGCAAAAAAATGAACTTAAGACTTCGATACCTATTTGTTTACTAAGAACTGTAAACCTAATTAGGTGATTTCATTTGTTTCTTTGAATCCCTTCCTATTCCTTTGGTTGGTATTTATTTTTTAGTGAATTTCGATTATCCGAACCACCCCTGACATTAGTTCGGATAATCGATACTCCACTGTACTTAGTGCCAGATGAGATTAAGATATATGAATTTTATTCAGAATGGCCTATTTATAAAATTATTTTTAATTGAAACAGACATAATCAAACCTTTTTCAAATCCCTATTAAGGCAATCCAAATTTTTCACATGATGACCATCAACAAAATCTGTAGCATCTCTCACCAGCCTGTACATTATAAATCCATTGGGATCTAGTGAGTCCAGGATGGGAAAAACAGTCTAAAAAAATTAAACCAGAGTAATAATTAAAAAAAATATAGATGGAAATTGGTTGGTTATAAAAATTAATCGGTTATAATAAAAATAAGTATTGGTATAAGTAAATGCGGATGTTGAATTGAATTTTTAAGCAGTCTTAAATAAGGGAAATAATTTTAAATAGGGATAGGATTTCTATAATAGCACTTCTTAATTGCTTGTATCGTGTTTCCTAAAAATCTTCTAAAAAGGTTATTTTAAAATTTTATCTTGCAGATTTCAGTCTTCTTAAAATAGTTAATATATAGAATTATATTAATATTAGGCATATTAAATAATTTTAAAGAAAAAAAAATCAAGTTTTATTTGTATCTAACATCATTTATTTATATAACTAACATCATTAATCTTGATTGTTTAGTCTTTACTATGTATTGAACCCAAGACCTTTCATGGGTTATAGTGGTACAGGTTATTTATTTTTTAATCATAAATTAATTTTGGTAGCAAAATTGATTTGCTATAACTACTGTAAAATAATATTAGTTGACGTTAAATATACATATATATATATATATATATATATATATATATATATATATATATATATATATGGGGAAGAAAATGGTCCGGGTGGAGATTAAAAAAATTCTCTTATATAGGGAGAACTATTTATTGGAAAGCCAACGTTTCGACCCACATTGTAATGATCTTTATTTTATTTTATTTTTAAAACCGGTCTCTTAGAATCCCAAGGGTCTTCTCTGGAAAATAAAACCTCACTTACCTCCTACATACTTTTCAATTCTTCAATCTTATTTCCAAGACAGATTCTTCTGTACTTCCGTTGACTCTTCGATTTTTTCCTTGTTTCCTCAATACAGGGGTGTACCGCAAGGCAGTGTTTTAAGCCCCATTCTTTATTCTGTTTACACCTCTGATATTCCGGAGCACCCTTGCACCAACATCAATACCTTCGCTGACGATACAGCCATTATTTTTTCTCACAGAGACCCAAACCTAGCATCTAAAGCTCTTCAAAATCATTTATTTGATTTAGAAAAGTGGTTCTATAAATGGTAAATCAGAATAAACGCCTCAAAATCGAGCCGTGTAAGCTTCTCTCTACGCGAAGCTTCGTGTCCAACAGTCAAAATTGACAACGACGAAGTACCTTCCAAAAATTATGTACGTTATCTCGGGCTATACTTGTACAAAAGACTTACATGGAACGTACATACAAAATTAAAAAGACAAAAACTGACTAGACGGTACAAACAATTATCACATCTTCTGGACTACAGATCTTCACTTGACTTATGGAACAAACGACTTATCTATAACAGTATACTAAAACCTATCTGGACATATGGAGCAGAACTTTGCGCTTCAGCAAAAAAAGTCCACATACACAAGATACAAACAACACAGTACAAAATTCTCAGAAAAGTTGTTAATGCACCATGGTATATTTCGAATCACACCATACACAACGACATGAACATTCCCACTATAAAATCATATATTGATAACAAATACATAACATTCCACTCATCGACACAATATCACCCAAATCCACTCATTCTTCCGTTTTCCAACTCCCTGTTGCCTGGACTTGATAAGAAAAGATTAAAATGACATTGTCCAAGAGACCTACTCAAATATTGATATTTTTATTCCAAAACTCGATGTTCATGTAGAAAAGCAAAGAGAAAAACACTTGGATCAAATTTGCTGGATGCTCAATGAGGTGCAGCAAATGAAAATTAAATAATAAATAAATAAAATAAAATTTCATTTTTATTATGAATAATTTGTACCATTTTCTTCCTCTTATTACTACTCTAATACATACCAGGCCTTGCTCAGCCGTGTAGACAACAATTTCAAAATTCGGTGCACTGACTTGCTCCAAGAATTTATCTACTCCTGGCCTTTTCTTGAACCTCCATCCTGTTTGGTACTAAATACAACAGATTGTGAAAATATCTTTCCTCCGTATGTAATAAATGTATTAATATTTAATTAACTAAAATGTATTAAAAACTTACAGTCCATTCTGGGTGAACTAATACGTCTGTCATTTCTAATACTAATGTGTAAGGTGGTTGGAAGTATGGATGCTTCACAGGATCAGGCAATAATTTATCTCTTGATGGTTCTTTAATCATCTGAATACAAAATAAGGAAAAATATTTAATATATGATTTTTTTTATTGTTATAAATACATTATCTTACAAAAAATTTGAAGAGGATCTGTAATAACTACAGTTGAGGCAACAAAATGATCGACACAAATCACACCGTCCTCTACTCAAAAAGCCACCACCCCTACCACACATTAACAGTAATTGAATTAGTTTATTTGATAATAGTTCATTATAAATTTGAATATGTTGTTAAGATGCTAATTAATATGCTACCTAATGCTAATAGTAGCAACTGTTTTATTTAACTATTTGCTTAGTACTTGGTGAACACACCAAATAAGTTGATGTTTTTTACATTGACATCCCAAAGCAAAGGTTAGGTTAATTTTTGGTTTTGAATTAATACCTGTCTTACAAAATGACTAAGCCAATAAACACATCAAAATTCTATTGATAGTAGAATATTGAATGAAACAATAAAAGTTTGGAAAAAAAAATGCCTTTAAGTAAAAATAATTAAATTAATATATATATTTGCAACTCAGTTTAGGTATTAACAACTCAGTTTAAGGTCCCAAATACTGTTTTAGCTGAGGTTAAATATTAAAAATATATTTAATTTTTTTAAGAAGAGTAATAAATCTAGTAAAATTATTGCAAGGTTCTGAAGCAGTCAAAATCGGAAGAGCTAGATCCACCATCACCTATTTCAATTATTTTGTTTACGCCACTGTGATTCTTAAATGAATAAATAAATATCAAGTTATAAATGAAAACAAATATTTTTAACATTAAACGTTTCATAGTATTGCAAAGTAAAAACATCACTTTTTAGAAGAGTGAAAAAACTGTTTCAAGAAACCATAAAACTCTTGGGGTATCGTCAAACATATTTAACCTATATCATTAAACATGGTTTTTGTCCCTCAGAGATAACTCTATATAAATTTTATATCAATTATCAATCCTAAAGCAATTGCTATAGATTGAAAACAAAAAATCTGTTTTGTTTAATTAAAATTCAATACTTTGCATTTGCATCGACAAAGTATAATCATAATATAATAACTAAGCAAACAAAATCATGTAAAATATCAACCTATAAACAATTAGCTATGACACCTGTTCAGAGTAAAAAGATGGGAACCCTCTGATTTTTTTTTTTTATCTTATTAGTACCAAGATGTTAAGACTAACACCACAAAACAAAACACAATCACATGAGTGTACTACTGTGTCAATACTTTCAGAAAATCCCTACTCATGCATGTAACATGTTATCACAAATGAGACTAATATAAATATGTACTTTTCTAATAAAGATTAGTTGCTAAAGAAAAAAGTATAAACATTATTTTCAAAAAAATAAAGTTAGTATAAATAAAATATATAGGGAAACAAATAAACTCAAACTCTTACTCTATTCAGAGGCTTTTTCAGTGTTCACTAGGGACAGGATATGATAAAATAACATTATCTATGGAGTTATAACCAGAAAAACGTCTACCAAAGAAATCATTATGAATGATTGGAATATCTAATAACCTTACACGTACAAAATTTTCAGCTTAAACTTAGGGCAATCCATTTACCCATCCTATAATAAAATTTGATAGATTACATTTTTAACCAACTAAGGAGTAAGAACAATAAAGTTGATAAAAAAATGTTTTGGCCAGGTTTTTTTTTTTTTTTCAAAAATATACCATCGCGTACCATATTCTTATAGGCAATTTCTAATATTTAAACCTTTTTTTTTTCTTTTTTTAAAATTTATTTATTGATATTTACAACTGTATAATAAAAAAAATACATCCAGTAAATAGGCGATGTGATACAAAATGACATGAGTAATGGCAAGTTGAGAAACTACCCACTGGTAGTACTCAAATCACTAGTTCAACTAAGTAGGTCACGTGGCCATCTTCTTTTCAGACGTCTCGGGGGATTATCGGGAATCGAAGAGGAAGCTAGGTTTGAAACTAGAGGGTTTGAGTGGGAATGAAGTTTGTTATGAAAGGAAAGATACCGGGTTCGGGCCAAATCAGCAACAAATGGGACATTAAGGTCGTTATGGATGACGGTATTTTTAACAAAATAAGGAGCGTTGAGGATTTTACGAAGGATTTTGGACTGTAGGGATTGGATACGACAGGAATTCGATGGCTTACTGGAGCCCCAAAGCTCTACTCCGTAAATATATTTAAACCTAAAACTTCCCAACATATATGCCATTGAAAAAATATAACAATCCACAAAATTATTATTTAGTTACTTATTTATAACTAATTATTACCTTGTTATAATATTCTAATTCATGAAACATTCTCTTGAAAAACTGTTGAATAATTGGTAATTTACTAAATTCATCATCAATTATATTTCCTTCTTCGTCTGTTTTTGGCCTTCCTATAAAAAATATATAAATAAAAACGATAATTAAACAAATTAAGTAATACATAATGCAAGTATTAAATATCACTACAGAGATGTTTATGTCTGAAATATCGGTGAAATGCCAAAGCAACATACCTAAAAATTTACAACCTAATCAAAATTGATTGAATTGGGTTTTACTTGTAGAGAAGAAAAGTAAATTTCTTAACAAAATTGCTCGTATTTTGCATTATTAGTTAATCAAATCACATATTTAATTCAGTAAAATTCATAAAACCCTAAAATTTTCATATATGATGCTGTTTGATTGTGTCATATCAATATAAATTTCAAATATGATACATGTGGCTGAAAATGCATACATTCAAATGTAAATTTAGTGATACACAGATGGCTCTACACCAATCGTTCAAAATTCTTTTGATTGACAGACTAAAGTCAAAAAAAAGAAGGTTGCTTTTCTTTACTCAAGAACTCTGTAATTCACATGACTGTTAAAGCTTATATATCAATAATTCAAAGAATTTATATTGGGAAAGAGAAAACCATTTTCTAGTCACTATATTTTCTTAATCCTTATTGATCATTTGAGACGTTTCGACAACACCGTGCCATTCTCAATCCTTTACATTTAGTTTCCTGCATCAGTACCAATCATTTATACTAAATTACAAAATTTAACAAATATAATACAGTGTCCAAAATAACTAGTAATAACTTAAGTATAAATACCTCAAAGTCACGTTCATTTTAATAAAACACTTGGGTATCATCTATCCTCCATGGTCAAGACAATATTACATTAAAACCAAACTTTGATACTTGAAAGACTATGTCTCTTTTAAGTACTTTTGAATATTTCTTAAAAATAAATATATTAAATTATGCTTCATATTAAACATCTACATAAACATCACAAAAACTCTTTTTTAAATTTTTATTTTAAATATTTCATTATATGCTTTAATTAAATTATGAAAATGGAAAATTTATTTTATAAGATCTATTAGTAGGTAATAGCATCAGGTTATTTTACTCTATCTGATTTGTTTATAGAGCATGAGGCATCTTATGTCGAAACGTCTCAAATGATCAATAAGGATTAAGAAAATATACTGACTGGAAAATGGTCTTCTCTTTCCCAATATAAATTCCTAAAGAAATGAATCCAGTTTATAAGAAATTTTTTAATAAAAATAATTCAAAGAGATTAAAATGCTTTCCTAACCTTCCTTGATTCAAGTCTGATAACAAAACAAATAATTTGTTTGCCATATCCGATCTCAAACTTGGGGCCAAGAGAATAGTAGCTAAGTACCCTAAATACTGAAATACTCCACCCCAAGCTTTAAATATAGTTTAAAATAAAGTCTTTTTATAAATTAAAAAAAATGTTACCAAAAGTTTTGGTTGACTGAATAAATCATAGTAATTGTGGTGATTTTTAATCCCACTCATGTGTGGGAAACTTTCCCTACTATTGTCTAACCTGGCAGATAACCAGTTATATGTTTGTAAACTCACTATTCTTCTACAGTTGTTGTTTTAAGCTAATAAAAACCTTTCTAAGGGTAATTCATTCTTCCTCCATTTTCATCACAGTAATAAAGAGAGTATTGTAACAATAGTTCTGAATAGGTAACCCAATACACTCACAAAGGACTGTTTATTGTCCTATGACTCACGGTGCGGTTACCAAAGACAATGATTCTCTATAATGGCTAATTAAAGAATACCATTTATGATAAAATAAAACAGAACACATTTTTAAGTGACGAAACAATTAGAACTTTATTTTATTTAAATAAAATAAAATAATGAAAAAATGTTTTAATCGTCTAGTATAATAAACAACAGGAGCTGGTGTTTTTGTAGAATATCTCTAAACATAATCCAACACTGTGTAATGTTTGGGTGTGGAAAAACATGTGATATGATCTAAGAATACTTGACGAATTTTAAACTATAGGTATGAAGTCATCTATACCACTGAATTTGCATTTAAATGCTTGCATTATCTGCCATGTGCATCATATTTGTAATTTATAAATTTTACTGAACTAAATATGTGAGATGATTAATTAATAATGCAAAATATGACCACTTTGTTTAAGAAATTTACTTTCCTACTTTAAATTTCATATAAAATTAAAAACCAAATTATTTATATCTAAGCATTCACGTATGTCATGTAGTCTAACATGATGAGCTGTAAAAGCCTGGAGTTTGTTTTTTTGCCGCCTGCTAATGTTTTGCTGAAATTTACTATAAGACGGGTGATTTTATCATATATCAATATAATTTTTATCATATATATTATAATATCAATTTACTAAGTGACCCGAGCTTATCAACGAAACGAGATTTCTTGTTCTCGGTCACCAACAAATGTCTAATGAAAATGATAAATCTCATTCCCAGGCATTAATGTGTTAATATTCAAACACAAACTCCAGTAATATATTACTTAATCAACGATAATCTTAATTATTAGTGATACTTGAAACCGAGACCTATAAATGTGAGTGATAAATATAAACAACTCTGAGGAAAAATATACTTTAAAAATTTCAAAATTTTTAAGTTTTCACTTAATAAAAGACTTAATATTTATAATAAAGTAGTAAGTAGAGAATAAAGAACCTTGAGACACAAAAGAATATCACATGTTTTTCAGTTTCTTTTTTTTTAATCCCATTAATAAAAAAATATTCTCAAATCATGCTTTATCAATAAAAAAAACTCTTAATAATACTTTATTAAAACTTTTAATGTAGTTAAAATTAATCACCTAATGTGTAAGCTGCAGTTCCTCCACATATACCGATAGCCGTGCCCATGGCGATCAGACTATATTTCATTTTCCTCCACGAATCGTCTCTTCTCTTTTGATCATCATTATTGCTCTGTTGTTTATTGTTGAATTCCGAAAGTGGTGTTTTCAAGTCTGTTTCCATCCAAGGAGCTTTTGGGGGAGTATTTGCTAGGAAAATAAAAAACATAAAAGTTCATTATTGAAGCACATGGATTTCTCTCTCTGTAAGATCACAAAGTTACTGCTAGGATATTTTAAGCATTCCAAAAACTCACAATCCGATATTGACTCCTACATGTGTGAGCTGTAAATAGTTGTAGGTTGTTCATGTACAAAAACATAAACTCCATATAACAAGATATTAATTTCTTTACAGTATCTTAGTGATTAATGATACTTGAAATCAAAGCCTCTGCATATGATCTCAACACCTTGGAGCAAAAAAAAGAGAGAAAAAAAAGGCATCTGTTCCAAGGTTTGTCACTTCGAGTTGAGTTACAACTAGTTTTAACTTTTTGTTTGTTTCTCTTTAAATATTTTCCAAAATACAAGTTATCATGAGCTTTAGTATGGAAAATAAAATGTAATTATGGGTAATGAGTAGATTTCTGTAATCATTTCATCAAGAAATTAACATTTCAACTCTCATTTCGGGGTATAGATATATGATTGTTGAAATGTTAATTTCTAGATGAAACGATTACCGAAGTACACACCTTTCCCATAATTGCATTCTCTTTTCCATACTAAAGGCTCATGATAGCTCGTATGTTTGGAAAATATAAAAAGGGATAGGAATGAAAAGTTAAAACATGTAACTCAACTCAAAGTGACAACCTACTACAAGCATTAAGCACCTCACAATCTGATATGTAGTCCTACGTGAGCTATGAATGGCTGTAGATTGTTATGTATCAAACATAAACTCCAGTAAGCTATTACTTACTTAACAGTAATCTTATTGATTGATGCTACAAGAAATCAAAGCCTATACATATGATATCAATACCTCGGAGGAAAAAATTACTTAAATTTAAAAATTAAAAATGTTCAGTAGTGAAGCACATGTATTTCTCTCTACTTAAGAACACTAGGTTAATATGCCTAAACCACGTTTTTTCAGGGGATTATAGTTATCATTAATGACATATTTTTATTTTTATTGTTAAAATAATAAGTGATAGTATAAGTTTAAAAAATATCTTGATACTTACAGGTGAACCTAGAAATGACTGGCGTTGTCCTACCGTATGCATTATGCCTTTTCAAAGCTAGCGAACTGTAGGCTTTAGAAGTGTATAATGATTGAGAATTTCGAGAAATTTGATATGAAAATTTCGTCCCTAAGCGAAAACAATCTAAGGCTCTCCTGGCCATACTCTGAGTTTATCGGTACTAACTTAACCTTACATGTTGGCAGCCTTGTAGACTGTTTTATTTCATTTATGTTGACAGCAGTGTTACCATTTAAAATGGCGGAGGTAAACACCTGGTGATACCTTCCAAATACTATTTTAACTGATAGATACCAGCCATGCCCCTTATAGAAGCCTTAATTTTTTTATTATTATAGAAAACTTATAAGCAATAAACGTAGCCGATATATTTTTTAAATAATGTAGTTAAACAACATGAGGATATGGCGTATTCGGTAAGTTGATGATTTTGCGCCATGATTTTTAATGGGGTATACTTGCCTGGGGGCGAATCAAACAAGTTTTTATTTTTATTTGTTTTTTTTTTCTTTACTCCTGTTTCAAAAGTGTCGGGTTTGGAAGCCATGGGAGACCGTGCAGTGTAGTTCGTAACGTTTTTATTTCTCTAAATCATTTAATTTCCCTCTCTTTACTGTTTTGATTTTTGTATTTAGAAGAATGTTTCGGTTGTGTTTTTTAAGTTGGACTTGTGTATGTGCTCATTTTGGTGAATAATTTTCAAAACATGAATAAATCAGATGTAAGATAACCCTGTTGTAGGTTATTTTAGCTCATAATTTCCTTTGATTACGCCTAATAAACAAAATTTAATATTCTTAGATTTATTGATTGTAGTAAAGGATTCATTACTAACTGTCACTATGCTAGTTTGGATTTGGAAAAAACGTAGATTTAACTTTAATACTGAATAATGCCTTAAAAAATGCACTATAATTTATCCCAAAAATATTTTTTCAATAAATAAATATGCCTTCTAAGACCTATTAGTGATGTATTCTGTTAATTGTTGACATTTAAATAGTCAAAATCAATATTACCTTGAGAAATTGATTAATACTTATTTCAAAGTATATATAAACTATATATCTGTTAAATTATATCATGTTTATATAACTTTATTTCCAGTCAGGATACTTATTTTCGTTCCGTGTCATTCCTGAATACAGTATTCCCCAACCATTAGTTTTACTTAAAATTATGAAAAGTAAAAAAAGAATTATCTTTTTCAAGATTTTTATAAAGTTTAAGTTATAATGCATATAGTTATTTTTAGATTTTGGAGATTATCGGTTTGTTTGAGTTGATATACGTAAACGTTTCAGTAAATTAATAATTGTGATGAAACCTATTAGTGATGTGTTCGTTGTTAATTGTTTACATTTTAATTCTCAAAATCAATATTAACTTGACAAGTTCAGTAACACTTATCTTTTCAAAGTTTAACATAAAAAAAAATTATATATAAACTGCACATCTGTTAAATTATTGAATGTAGTCTACATGGGATATTGTTGATATAATTTCATTTACACCCATAGAATATTTACTTTACTTCCGAATTTTGGCATTCCTGAATACAGTATTCCCAACCTATAGCTTTACTTAAAATTATGAAAAGTAAATAAAGGCTTATCCTTTTCAATATTTTTATAAAGTTGTAGTGGCTATGTTATTTTTAGACTTTAGAAATAATCAGGTTCTTTGAGTTCAAAAACGCAAACATTTCGGCAAATTAATAAATGCGATTCATAAAACTTACCAGAGTTATGTTATCTTTGTTGTTTTTCTTTCATTTTAAACATTGAAGAATTGTGTAAGTTAATATAAACAAATGGTTCGGCTAAAGTCTCTAGTAATTAGCATGATTTATAAGATCTATTAGTGTTAATATCTTAGTTGATTGATACCATTTTACTGCACAAACTCATTATTACCATAACAAATTGAGCTATACCTATCATTTCAAAGTATTTAAAACAAATACAGACAAAAATTGTGATTAGAAGAATAGATCTGTTAAATTATTGAATTTGGTCAAAGGTAGGAAAATCTTGATACTCATTCCTCTATATGTTCATTTCCGCTCTTAGATGGTTTATTTCCCTTTTGCATTTGGCATGTTTGTTTAGTATTTTCCCAACTTCTAATTTTACTGATGAAAAATTAATAAAGTTTTATGTTTTTCCATATTTTTATGATATATGTATTGTAGTTGCATCGTTTATTTTATTTTACATCTCGGAGATATTCAATTTGTTTAGGTTCATTTAAATAAATGTTACATTAAATGTCTGCATGAATAAAAATGACTTATTAGACCTATTAGTGTTATGTTTTTTGTTAATTGTTGCCAGTAATCTGTTAAAAATCTACATTACCTTATCAAACTAATTAATATCATTTCAAAGTATTAAAAACATACAAGTCTTTTGAAGGATTGGACTTAGTCAATCGGGATAATATTGTTGATGTAATTTCTGCTTTATTTTCATTTCCGCTCATAGATAATTTATGTTCCTTCCTCATTTTTGCAAGCCTGTATACATTATTCAACTGACCCTTAGTTTTACTGTAGGAAAGTAAATAAAGGTTTATACTTTTCAATGTTTTATAAAATTCATGTTAAGGTTTTGCTTGTTTTACATTTCGGAGACTATTTATTGTTCATATGAATAAATGTTCGCATTAGAAGTATATCTTATGATTGATGTATATTGCTTATGTAATTGCTGTTTTATGTTAAAACTAACAGTTAAACAATAGTATCCTTAAAATTTGTGTTGAAATGATAACTGTTTTTTAAATATTGTTAATAATACCTTTTATTTTAGTTAATTTAGATATTGGAAGATATCAACAACTTTAATAATAAATTTAATGTTATATTCCTTTATAGATACATCTTATTCTTCACCGGAATTTACTCTGTTTTGTTTTAGTGTGTGCGAGTATACTTCGAAATAGGACATGAAGCATCTTTACGAAGTAAGCGTACTATTGAAGGTTTCACTCATGACTGGGAAGTATTTGTAAGAGGAGTTGATAATGCTGAAATACACCATTTTGTTGAAAAAGTGGTATTTCACCTCCACGGTACTTTCCCTAAACCAAAAAGAAGTGAGTATCTGTTGTTTAACCCTTTATTTATTTCATAAAATTATTTATTTTTCAATTTTTATGTAGAAATTACTAATCTTAAATTAAAAACAAGATCCTTTCAGGTGTATTTATTGTATTCCTTTAATTGGATATAGAACTGTTAACCATTGCTAGCTTAGTCATCTAAGATTGTTTAAAAGGTATCTGTTCTGCTGGTTGTCGCTTCGAGTTCAGTTACTACAACTTTTAACTGTTAATTCCTTTCATTTTTTATGTTTTCCAAAAAAACAAGTCATTGTGAGCTTTGAGAATGGAAAAGACAATGTGATTATGGGTAATGATTACTAAAGTATACACTTTCCCCATAATTACATTCTCTTTCCATACTTAAGCTCATGATAACATGTATACTTCTATTTTTGGAAAATATTGCGAGTGAAACGAATGAAAAGTTAAAACTTGTTGTGACTCAACTCGAGGCGACAACCTCCAGAATAATTATCCTTTAAAATGTATTAAGAATTGTATTAGGTGTTCAGGATCAAACTGGATAACTCTCTAATTTCAAAAATTGACTTTTTCACATATCTTGCTAGTTTAATCAAGCAATTTGTCTAACATTGGTCTTTGCCGTCATATTTCTCATGGTTTTAGTCCGGTTCTGAAGCTGAAGTTTCCGGGGCATGTAGCAATTTATAAATCAATTAAAGTCTGAATTATTTAAATTTAAATTATTAACATTAGTCTGGTGTTCACGTATACGGACACTCCGAACACTTGACCTCAATCTATTTAATTTAATTTTGTAAGTTGGTATTCGATAACTGTTAGTTATACTATTTTGTAAGTTGGGTTTTTATATAATAATCTGAAAAGATTGTTATATTACTCGTTATTAACAGTTATGAACAGTCACAACAGAAGTTGACTCAATATAAAATAAATCTTATAATAAACACTGCTAACTCAATAATGAGATAATGTTCACAAGTATACTGTTTTTGAGTGAAAAATAGTTGACTGGATAATGCTAATGATGGATTGAATTGGTCAGGGGGTGCAGTCAAAGATAACACAAAATAAGTGAAACTTATTTTTTAATTGTGTCAACTGTTTTTTCTGAATAAAATGTAACTCCCCCTCCTTTTTTTTTACTTAAGCATTGTAATTTTAGTTGAGAGAATATTTATGAGACTCACGGGTTTTTCAACTTGTTCAATAAATTGTACGAAGTAGGGAATGAACTGTTTATCTTTATTAGGGTTGTATTGATAGAGGTGTACTTGTTCTGATATTACGGAAAGGTTATACAAGTGGCTACACCTTTTTTCTGTCACACAGGTGAAGCAAATTTCTATATTAAGTGAGAACCCTGGATTAGGTTTTGAAAAATCCAGTTATTGATTATTGCTCTAGTGCATCCTATTAAGCTTACCTCCAGATTTAAATTTTTGGAAGAGTTTCGGTTTGAAGATATCGTATGGAAGGAATCAGGCCGCTGAGTGTTTCTCTGGGTAAACCTAGAAACCATGTGGTCAATAAAAAAACTCTTAAAATTATAAAAATTCCTAACAATGCCCATAATCCGACCATTTTTTTCACATAATTTCAATATATATTTGTTACAATTAAGTTTTTCATTATTCTTCCCATCAAAAGTTGTTACAGTTCTAAATTTTTAGTATTGTTAGAATTAACTCAAAACTGATTATTTTGCTTTCCATAAAATGACATGTTGGTAGTATTCACTGAAAATTTCAAACGTGGCACTGTCAATTCTTCTCATGATATTTAAGTGATGATAAACAATTAAAGGAATTTAATAAATTATTCATCTGAGATTGGAATAAAAATTGGGTAGATTGACCCTTTGAATTGAGTTACAACAAGTTTTAACAGTTTAATTGGTTTCATTTTTAATATTTTCCAAAAATACAAGTTATCGTGAGCTTTAGTATGGAAAAGATAATGTAATACGGGTATTGAGTAGATTTTGATAATCATTTAATCAAGAAATAAAAGTTTCATATAACATTTTGAAGTATAGATGATATATGATTGTTGAAATATTCATTTCTGGATGAAATGATCATCAAAATATAGACTTTTCCCATAATTACATTATCTTTTCTATACTAAAGTTCACGATAACTTGTATTTTTGGAAAATATTTAAAGGTAAGCGAATGAAAATTTAAAACCTGTGAATCAACTTGAAGCTACAACCTGAGGAATAATTACGATCTGATAAATAAGTTGAATATATTTTGTTAATATATGTACTTACACAAGAAAAGACAAAGTAGTACCGTGAACTTCATGTTACTCCTTGGACTGCCGGTAATAGACGACTCTAGTTGACAGTGTTTCAGTTCTTATATCCTGTAGTCGATGTTGTCATAAATATTATTCAATGAATGGACTGTATTCCAGCTATTGCGTTTTCGATGAACAAACAGACGCATCTCTTTTGATCTTTAGTCCGATAGACAATCAATGTTTGTTTATGTCGTCCCTCTGAGTTGCGTTACGCGCATGTTACACTTAACAGAAATGCAAACAGTAAACCAAGCTTACTTTTTTTTTTTATAGAACCTGGAAATTTTTATCCCCTTCGAGTATGAGCGTGGGCCCACACATTACTATTTTAGTGTATTAAATCAGTAATATTGCTAATTATTTTCATTACTACAGGGCTACCCCCTGGGATCCAGAACCCTCATGGGGCTCACCCAGCCTCTATAATGTGGGTAGCCAAAATAAGGAGGAAAATCTGGCGGTTGAGCCTGATCTAGGACAAATCACCTTCCTGGTTGTCCTTGAATCAGTACAGTATCTACAATGTACTGTAACCCAGACACGTTCACTGGTTGTAGTGATACAGAGGGCTACTCCCATTTTACGAAGTATACATCTGTTCATTTAATTGTGCTACTGTATGTTAATGTTTTAGTAGATACCTTAGCATAACTTCGGGTAATAGAAGGTTGAACTGTATTGTATTATTGTATTATATATACTATTCTATTCTTTATTTATTTTTTGAAAATAAAGGAGTTTTTAGGAAAAAATAAGTACCTCGATATTATTTCCCATAATTACATTCTCTTTTCCATACTAAAGCTCATGATAACTTGTATTTTTGGAAAATATTAAAAGGGAAATGAATGAAAAGTTAAAACTTGCTGTGACTCAACTTGAAGCGACAACCTTACAAAAATTACATTGTTACTTTGAACCAAATAAGATGCTGGCTGGCATGAATTTAGTTTTATATATGCTATTATTCTTTAACATTTTTTATTTTAACTAATTGTTTTTGTTTTAGCCATCAAGGAACCTCCATATTGCTTGAAAGAGTCAGGTTATGCTGGTTTTAACCTGCCTATTGATATCTATTTCAAAAACAAATCTGAGAATCGAAGACAGCGTTTTTTTTATGATTTGTCCTTTCCTGTGTCTGGCGTACGATGTAGTAATATACTTAAAGAAAAGGCTGACTTTCCGAACCCTCCTGAAGATTTCCGAAGAAAACTTATCAGAGGTGGTGGGGTTAGTGGTTGTTCAATATATAAATTATTTATGATTATTTAACTTCAATTAGTTCGTTTAAAAAAGAAAATACATAATCCACTTTGTTGTTGTATACTCCAAACCATGCTTTAATTTTAATATGCAAATTTTATTAAAAGTTTAATAATTTTAAAATTATTTTTATTCTTAAAAAATTCAAACCTCATTTTAATAAACAGTTAATAACATTTTTAAACCTAAAAAATAAATAAAACATTTTTCATTTACCAATCCATATCTTTACTGAAAATTTTTTTTTTTTTGGGGGGGGGGGTATTTATTTTTTCTATCCTTCACTATCGGAAGAAAATGGATTTTTTTTTTTACAAAATATAATTACTTATTGTTTACAGTGATGTTAAAAATAGTAATTTAATTTAAATAATAATAAATAGAAATAAAAGTGTTTTTTGTTATCATTGTTTAAAACCAATTGTTTCCTTTGAGCATCTCTGTTTTTTTTAATTTGCATTACAATGATATATTTTAGTTTTTGTTTTCATTGTTTAATTTATAATCATGTATTATTGAAATAATTTTCAAATGATGGTACAGGTTGGTGTAGGCAATGATACTACTAGCAGTGTTGAAAAGACAAATAGCATTACTCCAAATAATCATGGGGAGGATTCCAAATCTTCTCCCCATTCTGGGAAACCTAAACTTAATAACAGTAATACAGAAGTACCAAAGAAGCACAAACCAAAGGTAAGATGGCTTTTTTATTTTTTAATCAAATAATTATTTTCACGTTTCTAAAGGGACACAGATGTGTCACAAAGTTTCGTACTATTTTTTAAAAGTACAATCCTGTGTACATATCTAAGTGCTTAAATGGAAAATATATTACATTGCATAACAAGTATTCACTTTTTCTCCCATTCATATGGAGAATAGTTTAGTGTTTTTTAGAGAAAAATATTTATTTTTTATTTTAGGAAACCTCAAAACCTGAAGAATCAAGAGGCAATTCATTCGCTGCCCTTTTTGGAACACCAATAAAAACAATTAAACACTCGCCTACTTCTAAACCTGCTGCGAAACCTTCCAGTTCTTCAGAGTTAAAAAA
The DNA here is from genome assembly GCA_964056705.1 of Troilus luridus. Classification (NCBI taxonomy): domain Eukaryota; kingdom Metazoa; phylum Arthropoda; class Insecta; order Hemiptera; family Pentatomidae; genus Troilus; species Troilus luridus. Next base: position 42,171,386 of record OZ057417.1, on the reverse strand, counting down.
TTCTCATGAAAAACAAGTAAGATATTGATGAAAATTAAATGAATTGTGTTTTGTGGTTTTTAACCTGTTGATTAATACAATTTAAAAAGATATATATATTTTTCTTTACTTTTATTATTAATTTTTAGAGACATGTCTATAGCAGGCTAGTAATATCATTTTTGTTATTTAGGCAAAAGAATCGTCTAAGATTTCCAAACATAGTCCGCACAAAGACAAAGAAAAAGATAAGGAAAATTCCCTTAGTAAGTATAAGGATAAAGATAGGGATAAGGAAAAAGATGGTGAAAAGTCTAATAAAGACAAAGAGAAAAGTAATAAAGACAAAGAGCACAAAGAAAGAGAAAAGAATAAGGATAAGATCCTGAAAAAATCAAATTCTCCAATACCCCCTAAAGATATCAGAAAAGAAGAAAATGCCAAAAGGCCCTCTGAAGAGAATAAAGATAGGAGTATTTCGAAAAATGACACGGTAAAAGAGAAAAAGCATAAAGAAAAAAAACATAAAGAAGAAAGAGAGAAAAAAGACATACACAAAGAGCATATCAAAAAGGAAATCGAAAAAGAAAAGGTGATTGACAAAGTTGAGAAGAAACCTGAAATTCCTAGAGAAAAAGAAGTTAAAGAGAACAAATTTAAACCTATTGAAAAAGATGAGAAAAAGGTTAAACCGATAGAAAAAGAAAAAGATCGAACTCATAATTCAGAGAAGCAAAAGCACAAGCATAAACGAAAGGAGAAACACCGGAAAGAGGATGACAAAGACCGTCACAAAAAGAAACCTAAGGAGAAAACACCGGAACCTCCCGCACCCCCTCCAAAGGCGAAATCGCCAACCCCGCCGCCGCCTCCACCGCCCCCACCGGTTCCTCCCAAACCGACTATTAATCCCCTCAACATGCTTATTCAAGAACTGTCGGATAAAGATTCCGATTCCGATTTTTCGGTAAGTATGGAAGAAGATGTCAAGAGCGATCCCCCTTCTGAACCCCATCCGAAGCCTAGGATAGAAGAGAAAAAAATAGATTTGCGGGAAGAGAGGGAGAAGTTTAAAAAGAAGGAGAAAAAAAGTAAGGACGAAGATAAAGAGAAAGAGAGCAAAAAGCGAAAACGAAAAACCAAAGATAAAGATGAACCTATCGAAAAAATTATTAAAACAGAAGTTAGGGAAGAACCTTTAGAAAAATCTCCTAAGCGTGAAGAAAGGTCAGAATCTCCTGAAACACAGTTTACAGACGATTACGTAACGCAATTGAGAGACCTTCAACAAAAAATAATGACTCTTCAAGATAACGCTGATCTTCAACGTGTGGTCCAAGTAATTTCAGAAACAGGCCAGTTTGAAATAACGCAAAGGACATTTGATTTTGACCTGTGCGCGTTGGATAGGAGTACTGTTAAAAGATTACAAGACATGTTTATTACCGCATCTTAGGGCGCTAATTTTTTTTTTTTCATTTTTAATGCTGAAGTATAGATCTAATTTTTGTTAGAAAAAATATATTTTGCTCAATTTCATTTTATTATTATTATTTTTTTGGTATTTGTCATTTCTGAATAGATTTATTTGTGTACCTTCGCATTTTATTTAATGTTTAAAATAATGTTATATAAATTCTGATTTCCTATTATTTTATTTGTAGTTTTATGTAAATAGAATTTAGGTATAAGTTAAATGTACAAATAGGAACCATCTGCCTCATCGTTGCCTTTACAGTGGCCTGAATTAAAAACTATTTAATTTTGGTATTTGTTGAATTTTAATAATATACATTATTGTTGAATAATTGGTACAGACTATACCAAATTATTTATTGTTTTAGTGAATACTGATAAATTGCAAATTTATAATCTGTGTGATGAAATTTATTCTGATTAATCCGATTGTGCTTCATATTAATCGTAGGGCTTTACTTGATAAATTTGTTGCCTTAGGACAAATCATGTAAAATGGGGTGATTTCGAGAGTGGCTAAATCATAAAGAATATTTGCACTTTCTATATTTTTATATATTAGCAAAATTTGGATTTTGTAAATATGTGTAGAAAATAATGTTTGTAATGTATTAAATATCAGATTTATCAACGAACGATATTTAAAAATCAGAAACAATAGACTGACATCACACTCTTGAAATTATTCCTTTTTAAAATTGTGACCTTATTTGGCTACTCTCTGTGATGAAGACCGCAAATATATTCAAACATGTAGGAAATAATAATAATAGAAAAATGAATTTTTATTTATGAGAATTGTACATATGTAAATAATATCACTAATTTAATAATTAAACAAAATATAAAAAATAAATAAAAAGAACTATTTAGAATATATTTAGCAGTGTGCTAAACACAGAACTGAACAGTGTAAATAAAAATACCTTAATACGTAATGTTATGGATTGATCATGCAATATCTTTATTGCCATTATTTATAATAGTTTTAAATTATTTATTGCATTTGTTAAAATTATAATTTATAATATGTAGTTAGAAAATATTGTAGTAAAAAACTATGAATTATTAATTTTGGCATTAGACTAAAAGTCACATATGATTATCCTAAGTCATTTGGTATTGGACCATTTAGCAAATATCTGTGTGGCCGGGGATTTAAAAAAAAGATCAAATAATGTTTCATCTTTAAATTACTTCCATTAATTCAGGAATATTATATTTTTGTTTTGTTTTTTAATATAGAAAATGTATTTGACTTATATATTGATATAAATTGTATTGAATAAATTACCATTTTTCTTCCTATTGATTAATTGTTTTTGCCTCGGCCATGCAGAAATTACGGTCCGAGTATTCGAAATGCTTGGGAGCAAAGAATATTTAAAACTTTATTTTGATTGTTAACTTTATAAATAATCAAATTTTATTAATTGCTTAACATCAAAATCTCACGTGAAAGTCTTTACATCTGTAGAAAAGATGAGATCTAAATTTGTACGAGAACAAAACAGTAAAAATTGTTTATTTACGATTATTGTGATTAGGGTAAGTGTTAAATGAATTTGAAAGAATGATTATTTTTAGAATAATCTATATTAGTGGATGTTATTCACATTTTGAACTGTAATTTTACATTGTACCTGTTATTTTGTTAATAACATAAAATTTTAAATTATCAGTACCATCCTGATGCTGTCGTATCAAAAACTAACCAGTTCCAATATTGCATAATTACGATTTTTTGTTTAATAATTACTGAGTAGTTATTTTAAAAAAATCTTTTTTGTTCTGTTTTATTGCCTGATATTTTTTTTTTTAATAACTTTTTTAATCTATCAGATTTACCTTTATATTTTTACATAGAAGACATTTTGTTTAAGAACAATTAATAATTATTAATTTTTTTTAGAAAAAATGAATTGATTGTTAATTTAATTTTGTTTTTCTTAGACTTATTTAAAAGATGTATTCATTTTTTTTAAATTTTCAATGAAGATATATAACTAATAAATTATTCATTTTTTTCATCTCTTTTATAATTAAAACAAATTAACAGTTATTTAATCTTAAAAGTTTAATTATTATTATTAGAAAATTAAAATTAAAACTAATTCACTGTTTCAGTTAAAACGCACTTGTAAATCTTTTTTACATTATGGATTATTACAATAAAATATTGTTTATTGACTGTTAAACTTTAGTTATTCTAAAGACAAAAATAATCTGTTATGTACATAACTTATGATCTCAGGTGGTGTGGGTTGTTAAGTTAATTTTGGGGATATGAGTTACGAAGAACATTACGACATCGTGTGAAATGTTTTCTTCTTTAAACCAGAATATATTTATATATAATTTTTTTATATCCATGAATTTATGTAATATGTTAACTTTTACTATTATATTGAATTATGTAAAGTGTGAATCTGGTCTTTTGATGTAGTATATATTTTAAATACTTCAATTTTTTTTATGGATAGTTTTCTGTTTGTAGTTACATGGCCAGTTCTTTTAGTCAAGGTTAATGTTGTTTTTTGTTTAATTTTATTTTTAGTGCACTAGTGAAATTTGAAATTTATCCGCAAAGTGTGTTAGAATCCTCTGTCTTTTATTTTTGTATGTATATCCTCTACTGTTGTAGAGTAAAAAAGGCAATAACTTTTTTTTAATAAACATAAATTTGGAACATATTCTATTAAGTATTGTTAGGGTTTGTTTAATGAGCTGTAGCCCATTTTGTTTTTTGTACTTGCTAATTGTTTTGTGTTATTTACACGTAGTTTAGCTTACTTATTACCAAAATTTATAATTTCTATGGTATATTTTAGTAAAGTTACTATTTGTTCTATAAGTTATTGGTAATATACACAATCAGCACTATTGTGTGTTCTGTTACACCAAGGAGGTTCCTCATAAACACTGGATGTGTTCCTCATAAACGGTGGATTCAAACCGAATGTTTAATCTGTGTTGAGATGGATCTCTTTCGTTAATTTTATTTTACCACATTTTTTAATTACTGGAAATGAGGACCATAACAAATTAGTACTTAATAACTGTAAAATGTGTTCCTTGTGAAAAACTAAATTGCAAACTAATAAATATTTTAGTTAAATTTGAACATCGTGTGTGATAGTTTGTAAATCAGCTTTGCCTTAACCATAGTATTGTTGCAAATACTTTTTTTTTTTCATTTTGTATATACAAAAGTTAAATATAGTTTTATGGCTTATTTATTTCTAAATAAATAATTTGAAGAGTGTTTAATCATTAATTTCATCCCTCATTGAACTTTTTATTTGCTGAAATTTGTATTTACAAATGTTAATAAATCTGTTAGAGAGGAAATAGTTGACTGGAAGAACTAATATAGGATGGAAATTGTTGGGGGTGCAGTCAAAATATACACACAAATAATTGGAAACCTATTTTTTATTTGTACCTACCTTTCGATCTACTTTGTAGGTCATCTTCAGGGCTATGATAAAAAACAGGCAAAAGTTAAATTTCCTTAAGAGTTCCACTTATTTGTGTGTATAATTCGACTGCATCCCTTAACAATTTCCATCCTCTATTATTAAATCTGGTTTTAAACAGAATAAATGATCTCTCTGGTAGAGACGATAGCTGCAGAATATTTACTTAGAGCTAAATGCTCTGTCAATTGCAATAAATTTCTTTCTGAATTCATGAAAAATACTTTATTAAATATATCTTAAAATTAAGTTTTTTCAGTTGAACTTTGATTATCTAATGTAGTCATCCCTTTATTTGGTATTTTATCTAAGAAGAAATTCATGCAGCTGTCTAACAGTTTCAAAAACAATGTACGACTTGTAAAAGAAATATATATTTATTGAGATATTGAACAGATATAATGTGTGATATATAAAATATATATTAGAGACATTCTTATGAACTAGCTAGTAGAATTATTGACTATAACTTATGGACTAAGGACTACATCTAGCTTAGAGACTACTTTCGTACATACTATAACTAACAACTATATTTCTACTAGTTACTCTCCGATCTTCTAGATATACATGTAAAAGAAGAGGGGAGGACAAGGGAATTCACAATGTTGACAATAGGGACAATAAGCATTGATGAAACTTCCTTGTTGCAAAACTATTTTATTAAATAATTTGTTTAATGCCATTGACCGGTAACTTAATGTTTCACTGACTCCAGAGTAAGTGTTTGGTAATTTGTATTTTTCATATATAAAATACTGAAGACATTTTCTCTTAACACAAAAGCTTGTGCTAGCCTTGAGAGTAGCTGGTTTCAACCCCAATCTTTAAACGAGTAAACCTCATCGTTCATTTGATTTATTTACTAGGCATTCCTGATCAGGTTTTCAAAGATAGATGCTCCTTATGGACTAAAGCTACATTTCTAATTTTCAGAGGAAGTCAAGAAAATCACTTTCTGTGATGGATTTTAAATCCCCATGCCCAATCCTGTATTATAGCAAAGACTTTTCATATTACGGGTTCGTCCAAGACATGTAAATTAAGAAGACTAATTTTTTTTATTTAACGATTTTTCAACATTCTTCATCTCTAAGTCCCCTCACACCCATGGTCTCCTCCACATCCTGTAACCATCTCATCTTGGGTTGCCTTTTTTTCACCCTGTCTGTAGGGCGATTGTTAAAGACAGTTATAGGCCATCGTTCCTCCAACATTCTTTTCATGTATATACTGGGTGTTTCAGGATTAAGTAGTCAAACTGAAAATTTGAATGAAGGACCTTAAAATATGAAAAAGATTTCCTATGAAGATATGTCTGCGAATGTTTTGTTTAGGAGATATTCACACCTAAAGATATCCATTGTAATGAGTTATTTAGGCATAGTAAATAAACAGAGCTTATTTTATTTGTTTCAAATACTTTATTCGTTAATTAACATTCATATTAAATGTTGTTTAAAGTGATTTCCTTGAGTAAGATAGGCTTAGCCTTATTATTATGTATATCTTTTTGGAAATACATAATAATGATTACTATGATTTAGCTGAAGAAATTCCACCACACCTTAGAAAGAGCATGTGGTTTCAATCAGATGGTTGTCCTGCACATTAAAGAAAATTGGGAAGAGGTCCACGACAATGGCTAAATGTTAATTATCCCAATCAATGGATTGGCCGTGCAGGACCAGCGGTTTGGCCTGCACGCTCTCCAGACCTAACACCACTGGATTTTTTTGTTTGGGTGACATTAAACAGAAAGTCTATGCAATGGTGGTAAATGGCCTTAATTCTTTATGAAGAAGGATAATTGAATCTTGTGAAACAATAACTCATATCCAGTGCTGTTCTGCCACTGCTGCTAATAAAAAAGATGCGGAACCAGTGTTCAAGGAAATCACTTTGAACAACATTCAATATGAATGTTATTGTTCACATTTAAGAAATAAAGTATTTGGAACAAATAATATAAGTTTTATATATTTACAATGCCTAAATACTTCGTATCAATGAAAATATTTAGTGGGAATATCTCCTAAATAAAGCATTTGCGGACATACCTCCATAGGAAATTTTCTTCGTGTTTTGAGGCCCTTAGTACAAATTTTCAATTTCTCTACTTAACCCTGAGACACTCTGTATTTCGATGAAGTCTTAAAGTATGAGAATGAGTAGGTTATAAATTCCTTCACAACCTACAATCTGCTGATGACTTGGTAACAGTAGCAAGTGATGATGAAAATGTTAAGAAAACTTCAAGAGGAATATACTACTTGGGGTCTGGAAATGAGAAAACTAAAAACAGAATACATGGAAATATAAGAGCCATAGCCTTATAAAAATCGGGAAGTAATAAAAATTCATGAATTCAAGTAGCTTGGGTGATGGCTTTCCCTGGTGGAAGCTCCTGCAAAGATATCACAGAAGATCGTAAGAAGGAGATGATGATCGGGTATCTAAACTCTGTTCTGATGACTAAACAAGTTAGTCAGTCATCCATTCCTAGGAAGTGTTACCCTGCAAGGATTTGAAGTGAGGACATAAATAAAAACATAGTTGTTGGCCATCCAGATGGATTTCTGGACTGCTTTTTTCAATTTTTTTTTATTGAAATAAAATTATGAATTCAAATTGTACCCTTCGACCTATCTACTTTGGGAAGTCAGATATCTCTGGAGACGAGTCTTCCATTCCTCACAGCAGTGCCGAAAACTTGGATACTGGGATAGTTTTCCTTTACTCATTTAGGGTTTTTTAAATATTCTCCAATGTGACAAAATGTCTTCCCTTGATTTAGTTTATTAATCTTAGGAACAGAAAAAAGGTCAATAAAGAGGCTGAGGAAACACAGGAATGTTTATACTGGCCAAAAACTCATTCATAGAAATCGTAATGTGACGAGGAGCAATATCGTGATGCAGCGTCAATATGTTTTTGTTGATTGGTCACATTTTTCGAAGTCTCTCGAGAATTTCTCGGTAAAAGTGACTATGTTTCTTTAAGATGAAAGCCTTCCACAGCGAGTCTCGTCTTCAATTGATTCTCTACATTCTGAAAATGCCTTTAGTCAGCTAAAATCCTGGCCTCTCGCCAAAGATTGCTTATGGACTGATGCATTTTTTCAAGCGTTCGCTTTGCCCTCCATCCATGCCTGAAGCACAACCTGTTAGCACAAAAATTGATTCGAAATTGATGTCGTCACCCATTTTTAGAACGCACTAAAAACTCTTCAAGGACTCCAGTGATATTATGAAAACATGCAATTGGTGAGTAACCCCACAAGACCGAGCCACGTGGCGAAAGCCAAGGTCCACACAGGGTTGTAGCGCCACAAATGGATGGACTAAAAAAACGTTTCTCTCAAAAGTATTTATCACGGATAGCGCAACAATTCTATTGTGTTTAAACTTGATCTGAACGCGTGTCAGATGTTTACCTGCCTATCCAACTAAGTGTTGATCGACAACTAGAAAATCATTACTTAATTTACATAGCTCATAAACCTCAGTGTTTCCATACTTCCTGATCGTGCAGGAATATTCTTTACTCCCCTTTAAAATTTAAATTTGAATATATTTTATGAAACATACAAAATTAGGCTTCAAAAGGTATGTTTACGCCTATAATCATTGGTGATATGTATTTCTAGAAGTGCATGCAACAGTTCTGCTTCATCTTCTTAAATGTATCTTTTCATTGAACAAGAAAATAAAAGAAATGTCCACAAGATAAGTTGTAAGAGGAGCCAAACGGTTCTTCCGTAAATCACGGACTATTTCTCATGAGGATGAATATCAATACATAAACAAAGACATATTTGGTAGCGAAATCTGATGATCGCAAAAACCGAGGGGTCAGATAAGATGGATGATGGGCCATCCAAACATAAATTGTTTTTCAGTTAAAACTAGGTAATCTATTTCCAAAATATAAGTTTGAATGTATATAAGTTCTAGAAAGTTAGAGGCAAGCTAGGATCCGTTTTTGTTTAATTTCATTTTTAGTGCACTAGTGAAATTTGAAATTTATCCGCAAAGTGTGTTAGAATCCTCTGTCTTTTATTTTTGTATGTATATCCTCTACTGTTGTAGAGTAAAAAAGGCAATAACTTTTTTTTAATAAACATAAATTTGGAACATATTCTATTAAGTATTGTTAGGGTTTGTTTAATGAGCTGTATCCCATTTTGTTTTTTGTACTTGCTAATTGTTTTGTGTTATTTACACGTAGTTTAGCTTACTTTTTACCAAAATTTATAATTTCTATGGTATATTTTAGTAAAGTTACTATTTCTTCTATAAGTTATTGGTAATATACACAATCAGCACTATTGTGTGTTCTGTTACACCAAGGAGGTTCCTCATAAACACTGGATGTGTTCCTCATAAACGGTGGATTCAAACCGAATGTTTAATCTGTGTTGAGATGGATCTCTTTCGTTAATTTTATTTTACCACATTTTTTAATTACTGGAAATGAGGACCATAACAAATTAGTACTTAATAACTGTAAAATGTGTTCCTTGTGAAAAACTAAATTGCAAACTAATAAATATTTTAGTTAAATTTGAACATCGTGTGTGATAGTTTGTAAATCAGCTTTGCCTTAACCATAGTATTGTTGCAAATACTTTTTTTTTTTCATTTTGTATATACAAAAGTTAAATATAGTTTTATGGCTTATTTATTTCTAAATAAATAATTTGAAGAGTGTTTAATCATCAAGTTTTGGTATCTGTTCCGCAGGTTGTCGCTTCGAGTTGTGGTACATCAAATTTAAACTGTTCATTCGTTTCATTTTTGATATTTTCCAAAAATGTTCATTGAATGTGGTTATTAATTTACAAAATGTTCATTGAACGAGTATATTAATTTAGAAATGTTTCTTGAATTGGTTGAAGTTTGAGCTTCTTCTAGATTTAACTCTTTGTTTTCTCTTAGTGATAAGATTTAAGGCGGCAGGTTTCAAATGTACAAACATGTGTCCCAGAATAATCCATAAGATAAACAGTATTTCTTTTTTGGATTATCCAGTTCAATTATAATGTTTTAATTAAGAATATTTTTCCGAAATATTTGTTTCAGTTATATCAATGTGATATGTCTGTATTACATTCATTTAAGTTATGTTAGTTATCTAGTAGTTTAAGTGAAAGTGAAGTTCTTATATTCATCTAATTATCTAGGATTTTTCACTGTGATTTTTATGAACTAAGAAGTTAACTATGGCATTACATAAAGAATGCTTGAATCAAGTATTGGGTCGCTTGGACCCTGTGAAGTTTCTTGCCATGTATCCTCATAGTTCTTCTCCTTGCCACAATCTTCAATTTAATACTCCAGAAGAAAAAATTGACAACATTGAACACTTTTCTAATATTTTTACTGCAGTCAATTACCAGGTTTCATGTCCAGTGCCAGTTTCCTTTCCGTCTGTCATTGATAGAGCTGGTATGTTGAATATTGCTTATCTAATAAATTTTCTTGTGATTCATTATAAAGAATTTACAGCTCAGTTTGGTATCTGTTCCGCAGCTAGTTGCTTCGAGTCGAGTTACAACAAGTTTTAAGTGTTTATTCGTTTATATTTTAATATTTTCGAAAAATACATCATGTAGTTATCATTATATCATATCATCATATTATAAAATTTTGAAGTATAGATGATAAATGTTTGTTGAAACGATAATTTTTTATGAAATTATTACCAAAGTATACACAATTCCCATAATTATGTTCTCTTTTCCATACTAAAACTCAAGATGACTTGTATTTTTGGAAAATATTAAAAATGAAAGAATAAACTGTTAAAACTTGTAACTCAATTCAAAGCAACTAGCTTAACCACTTCTTCAGGGGGACTGCAGATATATCTCAATTAGGTGATTTATTTTTTAATCTTTGCTTGTAATTTTATAGTCATTAACGGTATAGATCCAGCTTTACACATAGTAAAGTCTAAAAAGAATTGGGAAGACTGTAAGCACAGAATACTCAAGTTTTGTAATGAAAAAGATTCTGAAATTGTAACAGGTAGTTTCTTTTAAAATATTATTCTGAACATAGATTTATTTGAGTATGCTTAGTTTGATTAATTAAATTTTATGCAGGAACATCTAGCAAAGCTACGGTGGAGATACCTCAAAATGTTGTACTGCTTGCTAATCATTTAAAGAAAGACCCTGATGTTTATTTCAATGCTGTAAGGATGTTTTGATTTAGTTTTATTATTTCTGACCTAAATTTAATATAATATTGTTATTGTGTATGTTGATAATTTAATTGAAGTAGTTTTAAAATTGGTAAATTTGTTAAACATGTATTCATTTCACAAGGAATTCTTTGGCTAATTATGTAGTTTCTTCTTCAGTACTAATGTGAGACTTGGATAATTTTCTTTCTAATGATCTTCATACTGTGACTTGTTTTAATTTTAAGGTAATCACGAGGATCACTTTGCTCCGACCTTTACAAGTCAAATGTATAATAATCTTGATTGTGAAATCGTTTGAATTTTTTTTAGTAAAGGGGAGGACTAAAATTCAATTATTCTGTATAAGTATAATTCCATCTTAGATTTTCCAAAATTCCTAATAATCAGGACAAGAATAATAATCTCAGAGTTATATTAATCTTCTAATTGAAATATTTTTCTACTGTATTTTTATAAAATAGGTCTTCGAGAGACTGAATGATTAGTTGTCGGTACAAAATGGAGCAATTGAGTAGATTCAGGGTTCCGTTTCATTGTTTGATTTAGAGTGATTGTTAGAAGTGGTTTGAAGCTAAGAAAAGGCAGCAATGATTAAATGTAAACAAGTAGTACGAAAAATATCAGCCTCTTACTTAGTTAATATAAATGATAAGACTTACATTTATTAACATGCAAATGTAAAATAGAAAGTAATATTAATCAAATGATTAAGAAATGAACATCTTCATTGCAATGAAGATATTAAAAAGGTAATGAGGAGAAGAAATTAAAATTTTTGACTTAAAATAAAATTATTTTGAAATTATAAAGACGTAAGAAAAACAGAATGTTCACAAACAAGAAACAAGAAATATAATGGAAAATACGACACAAGATGCACATCTTATTATGGGCTAGACTCAGTTTGGTTAATCATATTTTTCTGCTTCAGTTCTGATTGTGAATTGTTAATTATTGCCTTAACTTCTGTTGCCTGAGCTTTAGCGACGATCATTAGGAGGTCTGTAGCGTAAACAAGAAAAACATTTGTTACTAAAATGAATTAATTAATTGTTAAAATTATCCTCTACCTTGAATATGAATAAAATTTAATGATTAAGTATAAATAAAATATTTTTCTTACATTTAGTGTATTTCATTAAAATTAGTTGTCTATTTCAGGCATTTTAAATTTTTTGTTGAGGATTTTTACTTTATTAATCTACACTTTTTTTTCTTTTGGCAGAACTACAACTCATATTTCAATGGAACCAACATCTCATGTTTGGATTTTGGTTTAGAAAAGTTCTTGATTAGGCCTGAAACATATGGGAATGGTAATATAGGTAATAAATAATTTTATTTTTCTAATGCTACATTTATTCATATCCTTCAATATAAAAAATATTGAAAATTTTAGTGGTTGTAATGGCTTAAGAAGTTGAAGATGTCAATGATATTGAGAACCTCCATTGCTTGATATAGATGAATAATTAATAATATTGGTCTACTTCTCAAATATTTATTTTTTAAACATTGATATAAACATTTTTTTTTAAACTTTGATATAAACATTTTTTTTTTAAAGTCTTATCACAGCCTTCCCTTTGCTGTCATTACTTAATAACAATTACCAGTTTGATAGCTGTGTTAATAATTATATTTGCCTCCTTGATGTTTTTTAAGTTATATATGAATCATAACCCACAAATCAATGTATGTAATTATTTTATATTTATATGGTTGACTGTATGTATCTTGGGCAATGTTGTACTTTCATGCATGACGATCATTAATTTGCTTGCATATTATTGGCAATTTTTTATAACATTTGTTACTTCATGATGAATTTGTATAACAAGAAAAATATATTGTAGCTTAAAGTTAATCAATTTAAGATTTGTAACTAATAATATTTTTTTATTACAGTTGTCTCTAGATTAAATTTGAATGAAAATCCGTGGGACATTGATTTCTGTAATAATGTCTCAAGTACTGGAATACCAGGGCCTATTTTTGAAATAAATACAAAAAAAAGTAAGATATTGTATATTGATATTAAAGCATTAATTTTTACTTACTTATATATGTTATGTGTACACACACATGTATATGTGTATATATACATATGTATTATTTATCATTATTATGTATGATAATGTGTATACCTCTTTTAACGCATAATCCGTTCCTCATTGTCGCATTAAACAGATAAATTCTACTGTGAAAATTTAAATTTCCTAACTTAAAAGTAGGAAAAATAATTTACAGGGGAAGCCATGTTACTTCGATCTCCCATAACACTCACACGCTTTTAATTATTTTTAACCACGCTATGATGCTCACTATCAGAAAATCCATTGGTATCCACTGTTACTAATTCTTGGAAAAAAGAATTCTTGGGGAGTTACTTTGTTTTTCTCTTTAGTCTTCAATTGTAAAAAAAACAAAAACCCATTTGTTTCTCTGTTCATCAACATCAAAGGCAAAAGAATGGTTAAGCAATAAGTGCATCTGTGGGCGTAGTGGCATTATACCAATAAAACAGTTGATTAACCAATATAAAATTTTTTTTTTAGATTTTCACCATAAAAATTGTACACTTGAAAAAATATAATATTTTTATCTTTACTGTTCAACATCAGGGGCCAAAGGAAGTAATGAAAATTCTTTTATTTACAAAATTTGTTGAAAATGCTTCATTTATTCTTTACATTTCAGATATTATTGTAACTCGGCAGAAACAAAACATTTCATTATTTTCTTTGGAAGATGAAGAAAATGAAGTGTCTGTATCGAAGAAATTAACACTTGAAAATAATTGCCCATTTGTTTCTATTAGCACAGATGGAAGTAATTTTTGTACTTTGACAGCAGAAAAAGAGTTCCAATTGTTTGATTTAGCGGTTGGTAGGTATGTATTTTATGTTTTCTCATCATGGTCAACCAAATATATAACTTGGAAAGTTTATCTAGTAATTAATGGACAATTAGATATTTCATAAAAGATAAAAAAAACAATTAATAGAAACATTATAGTGTGAACTTTAATGCTGATCAAAGTTTTACACACAATGCTCTAACTTAGGACCAACTATTGTTGAGATATAAATGGAAACAAAAAAACATGAATCCTTCAATTTAGCTTTTTGTTCCTGATTGTGGATCTCATGAATTTTATTATGTTTCTCTTTTCTTCTTTTTCTCTTTTGATATTTTTTGTGGCCTTAGAGACCACACGAATATCATTATTTTCACTTCTTTTCATACCACTTCTCTCTTTCCTTCTTTCTTCTCACCTTTTCCTCATTCTTTCCTTCTTTCCTTGGTCCACGCTATACCTTTTCTCGCATCTCTCTTTCCCACAAGGACCTTAATTTATTTTAGTCTTTTTCCAAAATCTTCCCATCGAAACAGTCTTGGTCTGTTATTTTTAATTAATAAAAAAAAAAATTGTTCATTATTTTCATCTATTACAGAATTCATTGACTGAGCCAAATCAAGATTGTTTGGTTATACTATTTTAGTTTATCAGTATTTTTATTGTTTCATGTATGATTATAGACATAAATAATATTAAAATTATTAATATTTTTTAGGCAAGTATTTAATGACAAATTTTATAATGACAGTCCAATGTCAGATAATTGGGGATCAATATTCCATGTAAATGATAATACTATAAGTTACTTAGATAGGTCATCTTGTGGTGTTATTGATTTGAGGGTGAGTTATAATTTTAATTATGATTTAATTACTTTTTTAATTTTTTTTATTAAATTATTGTTTTTATTAAATTATTTTTATTATTACTCAAGGTAAAAAATGAAGTGAAAAAGTGGCAAATGAAAGACTTCACTGAACATTGTGAAGAAGTATATTCGGGAGGAATCGGGTTAAATGAACTTCAGTACATCACAACTAGTCACCAGGTTCTTTCTTTGGATTTGAGGATGGGATTTTCTCAGCGATGGACCCACTGCATAGGGCACAGTCCTGCCGTTATGTCTGTCCATTCGACATCAACATCGTAAGCTCATTTATATTGTTTATTCATTTAGCGTCACTATTGTAGCTAGTCGGATAATGCTACAACGGGGTGATTTATGAGTGAAAACAATGAACTTATACCCAGGCAATGCAGACATAAGATCTTGTGACTCATACCATAATTATTCGAATCACGAAATAGAACATGAAAAATAGTGTTGCATATCATTCATATCTCAAAAACATAAAGTGTTTAGAATATGGATTGAATTGGTCAGGAGTGCAGTCAAAGATTACACAAAATAAGTGAAACTTAATTTTTTAATTGTGCCAACGTTTAAAATAAATTTTTATGTTTAAAATACAATTTTATATATGTTTTTGTGTCACTGTGTTGTCTTAACAAACACTGATTGATCATATCCTTTTTACCATTATTATGATATATTTTAATTTAAATGGAATTAACGCATTTAATTTCTACTTTGGTATTTTATTTATTATTTAATCAAGCATTGTCTTATTTTTTAATTATTATTTTCCTTCCAGAAGTGATATGTTGTTAATTGGAAGCCAAAGGAATGACACAGTGGTGCTCATTGAGAACGATCGTATTGGGAACAAAAGCAGTAGTAAAGTCGAGCCCTATGCCCTTCCGTCTCTAAGGGAAACGCTCCATTTGGCGCAGTATAATGGTTATTGCCTGAGCAATACTGTTCGATCAAGGTATTTTGTATATTTCATATGTTCTCTCTTTTTCTTTTTATTGTGAATTTTTATCCTTAAGGATAGTGGATCTGATTGTCAAAAAACTGCAACATGTTTGAAAATATGTCTGGTCGATATTTTACTGATGATAGATTCATTATGCAGTTTTTAATGAGCAATTGTAACCTTTTCATGTCTTAGGTTCAACATGTCATTAACTGGATTGTGCTGTGTCGAAAGCCGAGATGGAATCACTCTGTTCAGTACTACAAGTGTTGGTGATGTATTCAAGCAAACACTAAAAAAATGTTCTGAAGTAAGGAAATTCGAATTAGATGAAAATGAATTTAATAAACTTGAAAATTGGGAAAAACAGTGTGAAGATTTATTGTTGGAATCAAACAGCCCTTGTTATGTCACTGATATTTTAGATGATAACAATATTTTACAATGTGAGTTTTGTTTATATATATATATATATATATATATATATATATATATATATATATATATATGTTTATTTTTACTGTTGAACAATTTGCTAATAGTATGTTGAAAGTAAAATTATTTCCAATATTTTATAAAGTATATATTGATTTAAAATAATGAACTGTTATAAAACTAATAAGTTATTTATTTTTTATTTTTTCAATGATGTTGCGAATCAGGTTGTTTGTTCCTTTCTAAAAATTGTTTTGGAATGTTATTGATTATAAAAATGTTCAGTTAATACTGTGTTTGGATGCACAATTTTTTTTTTACTATGAATTTACCATATTTAAAAAAAATTAATGAACTTAACTTCTTAGAAAAAAAAATATTAGTCCCTGAAATTGCATGGATTTTGGACACTATTCCACTCACTTATTTTTTTTTCTCAAAGAATTTGTGTTCAGCAAATTATGATACATGCTTCTCAAAACTATATATTAATATTTTTTATTCTTTGTACTGGCAAAAAGTACTGTTAAAAAGTACTCTTAAGTTAAAAAAAAATATTTTTGAGATTGAAGATTGTGCCGTGTTGTTAACATTTAAGAGATCTATTGTGAATGCGGCTTTGACTATTAAAGAGCTTGTTCTAAACATTTTAAACCTTTGGAAAGTATTTGAAGTAAACCATGTTATTAAAGATAACAAATAAAATAACAATAATAATGAAATAACTAAAAATGTCATACCAAACAACTTTGGCTGATTTTCTATGGAATGACCCTTAAAAGGAAAAGGATGCCGAAACAATACTGCTACCTTGTTTTCCCAATCTGAAGAAAAATCTTTCTTGTTGAAATCTTTAAATCCTAAAAGCAATGTGAGTGTTTCTTCTGTAATTAATTATACAATTGTTATTTATTTCACTATTTCTGGATTGTATATATATTCTGAAAATGCTATGTTTATTTCTTTAACCATTCCTCAACTAAAAATATGTTGTGGACGGCATGAAAATAGGATGACCGAGTAATAGATGATCAAGAATAATATAATCATTTTTACGTTATATTTTCAAGCTTTGCTCAGATGTTAAAGCTATCAAAGATTCCACTGTATTATAATTAGTATTATGATTGGTTGCTTTAGCAAAAAAAAAAAAAATCCTATACATCTCAATGTTCAATTTAATTCAAATGTTATGCACATTTTCTACTATCAGTAAAAAAAAAACAAAAAAAAAACGGAACGGATTGTATTTTCCCAAATAAGGATACCCACTTTATAGAGGCTAGGTAAGCTCTAGGATGTTCTCTAGATCCCACAGGGATCCGTGGCTGTTAACAGATTAAATATTTCTACCATCAATACCATAAGTTAATTTTATGCTGTATTTTACTAAGTGCTTTACTGATTTTTTTTAAACTAGGTATTCAAGATAACAAAAATTTGTACGAAGAACCATCTAAGAAGGTAGAAAAAGGTAGAGCTAAATGGAATATTTCGAAAAAAGAACTAATGAGCTATTGTGATTACCTCGCGCCAAGAATTTTAGAAGAATGGGGCATCGATGATGAAGAAGAATGGTGCGAATTTACAGAAAAAACTCTCGATGAGCTTAGTTCAGACGATGAAGATAACGTAACTGATCGTGTAATTTTATGGATTGAAAAATATCGAGGAGGTATAATTTTATTTATTTTTTATTAATATTAGTTGACCTTATTTATATTTAAGGGAAAAAATATGGTCCGGGTATAGGTCAAAAAATTATCTTACATAGGGGGAACTGTTTATTTGGAAGCCGACGTTTCAACCCATATTGCAGGTCTTCTTTAGGGCTAAATTTACAAGATACAAATAAATTAGAATAGTATATGGTAAAGAGTAGTATTTGTAATATGTTATTATAGTTGTTAAGGCCAGATGAAGTAGTAACCTTATAAAGTATTATTAGTTTTAATCATAAAAAATTAAATCATTTTTTTTTAAAAGAAAGAACATTATCTTTTCTTATTTTTCACATTTTTATTTAATATAATAATTTAAACGTTTATTTCGTAATTGTTTAGAATAATTTAATTTAAAAGGTAATTTTATTTTGTTTGGATATAAGTGTAATATTTGTAATAAGTTTGAAAACATATGTTACAAAAGAAGAGAGAAAAACAAAAGCGGAGTCGATCGGCTTTTGTTCGCTCCGGCCAGACCGAGCCAGTCAGTGTTGACGCGAGCCCTTAGCCGTGCACATCGTATGCTCTAGAGGAGCCCAAAGTTGTGTTTTGTGAATTTGAAGACAGTGTTGCCACGAGCCCTTAGCCGTGCACATCGTATGCTCTAGAGGAGCCCAAAGTTGTGTTTTGTGAATTTGAAGACAGTGTTGACGCGAGCCCTTAGCCGTGCACATCCTATGCTCTTTAGGAGCCCAAAGTTGTTTTTGTGAATTTTAAGACAGTGTTGACGCGAGCCCTTAGCCGTGCACATCGTATGCTCTATAGGAGCCCAAAATTGTTTTGTGTGAATTTGACGAAGATACTAATTTGCTGCCCACCTGCAGGTGTAATTAGTTTAAAATAAGTTATCGATTCGACCAATTCGAATTGACCCAGTCGATCATCTCAACCTCTATTGTTTCACCATCTTCGCTCGCCCTGCCGACGAAAATCCTCTGTCGTCTCAACATCCAGCTCGCCCTGCCGAGAATCTACCATCTACTGAAACTACTTCGACAGACAGATAAGAGTTTTCATTATTATATCATTGCAATCAGAAAACCGCATAAACATTCATTATTTTGTAATAGATTTTATTTGTAATTTAATAGAGTTAAATTTACTATCGTAAGATTAAATAATATTTGTTTTCTTTTTGTTATTAATTAGTTGTTGATAATTTAGTTAATATTAGTAACTTCATTTCTCATTATAAAAGCGTTTAAATTGTTCTTTAATTTAATTAATTGTTTTTCATTCTCAAAATTATTAGTTATTTAATTTATGAAAATTGATTTATATTATTAGTTTAATAAAACGTTACATTCAAAATGACATGCGATCTGGTATAATTGAATCAGAAATTTATTTTCCTTATCCATTTCGGAGCTCTCATCGAAAGGTCCAATAACTATTTCGAGGTTGCTCAAACAATAGTAATATTATATGCAGTAAGTACTATAAATAAGAACCATGTAATTTTGTTATTATATAATTCAATCCCCTCTGCTTCTTATTTATAGTACTTACTACATATAATATTACCCTATTATTGTATTACATATACTACTCTTTACCATATACTATTTTACTAATTATTACTTACTAATAATAATATCTGGCACAACAACTCGTCACCGAGTCTGGGCCGCCTCCACCATTCTCCCCCAGTCAGCTCTATTCTGCGCCCCCTCCAGCTCTATCCCTCCAGTTTCTAGCATTAAGAAGGGTACGTGCATCCGCTACAGCCTCCATCCACCTCACACTTGGCCTTCCTACTCTCCGTGTGCCATGGATTCCCTCTGTGAGAATTTTCTTGGGAATCCACGTGTCCTCCATCCGTGCCACGTGACCTTCCCATCGCAGTCGGCCAAGTTTAATTGTTCTGACAATATCTGATCTCTTATAAAGGTCATATACCTCTCTATTGTATCACCTTCTCCATATTTCTCCCGCTTTTACTGGTCAGAAAATCTTCCTCAGGATTGTCCTCTCGAACATTAGGATCCTTTTCTCATCTGCCTTTGTTAGAGCCCAGGCCTCTGATCCATATGTGAGTACCGGTCGAATCAGTATTTTGTAGATCAGCAGGTTTGTCTGCCTAGAGAGGCAAAATACAATGCAATATTAAATGTACAATGTAAAAGATTATACAAGGTTAAATGTTATTACTAGGAATAACTCCTTTTCAAGCCAATCCCTGACTTAGTCACTTATGCACTTTGAGAATAACCTGATTATGCTTCCCTATGTAGAAGAAACTCATTTTGGATAAAGTTCTACTTAACAGCTTATTCACTGGGGGCTGGAGTTGAGATTTCGCCAAAACAGGGATTGATCAGTATAACCAATTTGTTTTTAATACTCTTTATTTAAATTTTTCAGAAATGGCTACAAATCAAGTTGTTAATGAGGATGAAACAAGAGGAGAATCAATTGTTGAACAAAATAACATCGTGAATCCAAACCCAGTTGCATTTGAGGAATTAGAAAAAAATGTGAAACCGGATGTTTCATCTGGAGAACCTTCTTCCTTGAAAGATACGACGCCTGTTGCTACACCAAGAAAGAAATTTATATCAGGATTTTAATATAATCAAAAACTTCGTAATTTTTCTTTTATATTTATCTGAAAGCCTTGTATAAAATGATGTAAATTTTGTATGTATTGTGATGTGTAATATAGTAAATCATTTTTTATAAATGTATTATTTTTTTATTACAAAAAGGAAATTTAATTTAACATATTACATTTTTGCAAACTATATTTGTAGTAATACTTTGAATAAAATATAAACCGCAATTTGTCATATTTCCTAAGTATTCAAACCCATACAGTGTTAATTGTAATGTAAGAAATAAGAACATTGGGGGGTATAGTGGCTACAGTCCACACCAAAAAAAAAAGCTAAGGTGAGGAGTAAATTCAGTAAAATAAAGAATTCCTATTCCAAACTAATATAAGTAATAGAATAATGAATTTCCATCCTGAATAATTGTAATAAATGTTTAAGGTTCATAGTTTCTAGGATTACTCTTGTGGTTAGTTAATTTTTTCAATCTATAGACGGCAGATTGTTTCCATCCACCTATGGATAAGTTTGCGTTTTTGCAAATCGCTTGAAAGCTGTTGACAATGAGCTAGCAAACATAGCAACATAACAAGCACTTACACGTCAACAGCCAAAACACCGTAAACCTTTAGAATTATATGGTTCAAAAATGTATGTAAACATGAATATAGCTATCTATCTATCTACGCGGCGCTACAACCCTGGGTGGGTCCTGGCCTCAATGAGCCACTGTCATTCCACCCGATTTTGTGCTGCCGCTCTCCAGCTTTTGATCCGTAGCAGGCTACGTGCGTCCGCTGCCACTCCATCATCCCATTGAAACCTTGGCCTACCAGTCCATCGTTTAAAGTGAAGGGCGGTGTTCACTACTTTTCTAGGAATTTCTTCCACTTCCATCCTTGCCCCATGGCCAGCCTAACTGAGCCTCCCCAGTTTTATAAACTTTATGATGTCCACATCTCCGTAAAGGTCATAAAGCTTCCTGTTCCTCCTAATCCTCCATCCATCTCTATCTTTTGCTGAGCCAACTATATTAACATTTAGTAATATTTTTCTTTTTCTTTTGAAAATTAAAAGACTGTTTTCATTATTTCTTGAGATAGTCTAGGTTTGGGAAGCATAGATAAGAACAGGGCTTATAGTCTTGTACTTTAGTGCCCCTGGTAAGGGATCTGCTGCATAGAGTTTTCAGTAATATGCCCTATTTGCTGTCACTAGCCTTTTTCTTATCTCAGCAGAAAAACCGTTTATCATGGATCCGAAATACTTAAATTCATTCACCCTTTGGAATGTGTAAGGGCCTACAATCAGTGCTTCATCGCCACCAGTCCCTGAGTGTATATATTTTGTTTTCCTCTCGTTTATGGCCAACCCCTTGGCTGAAGCAGCGTCCATGAGTTTCCCAAAGGCTTCTACCAATTCCGATCGGGTCCTGGCAACGATATCAGGTCGTCAGCGTATCCCAATATCTGTACAGTAAGGGTAAGTATCGTGTGTCCTGTCTGGATTCCTGAATCCCTTTCAACTTTCTCCAGTGCAAGATTAAAAAGGAGACAGGCCAGTCCATCCCCCTGTCTCAAACCTTTACTGGAGGGAAATACATCAGATTAGTCAGACTGGATCCGTACCTGACACCTTGCATCTTTCATTGTCAACTTCACGAGACGTATCAGTTTGCTTGGAATGCCCATTTCTCTAATCGCCTCATACAGCTTAGGTTGTTTGATGCTGTCGTAACATGAATATAGCTATACGGTCTAAATTTAAACAAAGCTTGGAATTTCCCCGTAGCTAATATTACCACGAAACAAAATAAAGAACTCGATTGCCTCTGATATGATGTAATTTAGCTTTGGGTTCCACAAAACTTACTTATCCTTCTAGATTTGTATCATTCTATTCCTCTTTTTATCTTTAAAAAATCACAATAATTCTTATTATATCTTAGAAAAAACTTCATCTTAAGCGAGTTTTGTTTGCAATATTTATAATCCCAAATCACCCCGAGGATGTTCTTAGTTCACCTGAAAAATTATGTAAGGAATCCGCTTTCTAAAATGATGGATCTCTGGCGCTGAGAGGAAGTTCTTTCATATAGCAGCGGGAAAGACAAGGCTAGACTGAATCGGGAACAATAGGATCAGAGAGCCATTAAAAGTGCCTTGAAGACTATCATGGAAAACAGAATGGTTTGGGCATGTTTGTCGAATGAATGAAGTGAGAGAACCCAAAAGGACACTGGAAGCTAAACATACAAGAAGAAGACCACGTGTCCAATAAATATATCCATAGGCTGGGGGTAACAGAAGCATAAATGAAGTAGATGAAGAGCGAACGGGAAAACTGGCAGCACTGGATATAGTCTCCTCTTCGCCAAAAATGACTCAAAGAAGAAGAAGCTGTGCAATACATATTAAGAATAATTTTTCTCTCAAAAATAAACATGAATTTCAATTGTATCTCAAGTGATACAAGACTATGAACTATTAGGAGGAACCAAGACACCTATTTTTTGGGTGCACTCACTGGTATTCCTGATGTTTACAACACCCTGAAAAGAGGATAGTCCCAGGATCTTGTTGCAAAATAATATATAATCGCTAAATCACTAGTGTGTAGTTATTTAATTTCATGGTAAACCTTTATCAGATTAATAAGACACCCAGATCGTATCTTGTAATCGACGATAATCACCAAGATTGTGTGCTTTATTTAACGAACTGTTTTTGACCTCCTTCGACGCTAAATCTAATTTTTCTATCACATTTGTTTCATTCTTTTTCTTGTTTTTTAAAATAAAAAGAGCCGTTCCTTCTACAATTGTCAGTAAGAAAATGTAATAAAGTATACAGATAAAAATGTACTTTTAAAATTTTATTCAAGTGTTTTTGTCTGATAATTGTTCAACAAATTATTTCTTTCGTGTTCATAAATACATTTTTGTTCAGCATTTAATTTTCGATAAAATCACTTATGTTTCATCAGATACCTTGTATAATCTTATTTCGTGGCTCTACAGCCCAACGTTGGGCTTTGGCCTCCTCGATCTGTTTCTTCCTTTCTTCTCTGTTTAATGAGGCAGCCTTCTGGTTCGGGACATTTAACCCTCCTGAAATCTCCACTGACCCCATCTAATCGTCGCAGCTTGGGTCGCCCCTACTCTTCTTGTCCGGTGTACCTTTTCTTCAATTATTCTTTTCGACACATGCCATTCTGGCCAACCGACTAAGCTTTATTACTTTGACTTCGTCAGAGACCCGGAATAGATTTGCTAGCTCCGCATTGGTACGTCTTCTCCAGGTTTCCCACAGTAGGTCTATTTATTCGCCGTAGACTCTCATAAATCCCTTGTATACAGTGTTTACAGGCAAAATTAAACGAAAACTTGAGGTAAATTTTCTTTTATTTAGAAAACAAGACCATCGAAACTGATTACTCACAAAATTCTGAGGTTTTTTTTTTTGGTTTTGACTTAAGTAAGTCACATTTTATATCGATTAAGAAGCGTTCACTTCATATCTATTCAAGATTTTCCGATTAAATCCTGACTACATCTTTGTAAAATTGTTAAAATTCTATCTAAGATTTTAATTGATTAATTTGATTGCACGGGAGCTTTTGTATGAGAGAAGGTTAATAGCGATAAGTTTCTTTTTTTTAAAATTACAATTTGAATTTTTTTTTCAGTCTTCAGCTAGGCTAATTAATATATATCGATTAGAAGGCCCAGAAATAATAATCAATGGTTCACCTGTAGTGTAGTGTTAAGAACAATAGCATACTATGCCCAAGGTTGAGGGTTCGCAGCCTGGCTGTTGGAATTAGGATTTTTTAAAGGGAGTAAATAATCCTTAATTGTGCCGTCCTACCAAAAGTACGTAAAACATGTGCGATGTCAAGTACCCATTAAAGATGTCTATCCTAGTTAAACTATAGCCAAAATTTAGGAATCCCACTGTAGAATCATCCGATGAGGAACAGAGGCTTAATTTGATGGTAAATGAAACAAATCGGTGAGTATTGTAATAGTTTTGCTTAGCAAACAACCAGACAAGATTCTTTTTTCTGTTGGTTTTTTAAATTTTAGCAACCACAAAAACATATTAACCTGTAACCATTGTAGGTAAAATCATTTTCTTTGTAAGGGATTATCCCACCAATGTTTAAAATTTTGTATATAATTTAAAATAAAATAAAACAAAATATTAAAAAAACAAAAAAAACAGACAAGAGCATCATCTAATGTTCTGAAAACATAGTTTAAAATTATATGTAATTATTAATAATTCTTAATGAATAATGAGTAATATTATATTACAGCACGCGTTGATATCGAAGATTTCAACGCCATAAGTTTTCAAGGTTATCGTAGTTGAATGATCTATGTTTAGTTAGTGGAGATTAATTGCCAATTTATTTTATCTCCATCTCATCAGAATCATTTTTGATTCTGACCCCTTAGATTTGTTTGTAAACTCTTGTATAATTTTTTTTTAGTTTTTATTTAAAGCCAAAATTTTTCGATTCCTGTGACTCGTTACAATTTAATTATTGTCATTGTTATAATCGGATTCGTAAAATAATAAATAAAAAAGTTAAAAGATATAAAGATATATCTTTCCGTGAAAAAATAAATAAATTATCTGTATTGAAAACTCGAGTACCATTTCCAGACAAGTATCTCAACTTCATTTATTTATGAGTTTTTCGGAAAACGGAAAACATGAGAGAGGGGAAAAATGTATCTGCACCTGAAGTTTCCTGGTTTTCGTTTTCCCTTCCAGTAGCCCACTTTGGATCAATTAAGTTGGAAATATGTTTGTACATTTGTTTTCTAATTAAAAGTATTGCAATACTGACCAGGTTTTTAAAAATATAATTAAATTTATAGTACCGTACAATAATATAATATATTAAACAAATATATTAGACCGTTCTCCAACCAGTTGCGAGGTAAGCTAGTGAGGTGTGGACAGATACACAGCGACGGGAGGGTTACATTAATCTTTGGGAAAGGAAACTCCTGGAAAAAATATATAGGCTAACCAAAGTGGAAAAAAAAACTTTCTATAAAGGCCCTGATTTAATTCCATGTATAAAAAGTGTGAAAATAAGATGGTTGGGACATATTCACAGAATGGATCAGGATAAACTACAAAGAAAAGCAATGGAGGGATATACTGACAGTTGAAGGGGTAGAGGAAGACTGGCTATGTTGGCTGGAAGATGTGGAGGTTGAACTACAACTTCTGTGGGTGAGGAAATGGAAAAGAGCTACATATGATCCCTAGGAGTGGAGGAGAATTGTTGAGGAGGCCAGGGTCCCTTCATGGTTCATAGACCAATAAGATATAGTGATAGATATCTTTAACTTTTACGTATTAATGGGAATAAAAAAAAATATATTAAATTTTGGTTACTAGGAATAAAGAATGAGTGATACTTAACTTGAAGTATCTCCCAAACTGTGATAAAAAATATTGTTACGGGCTACTGGGTGTAAAATGGACTAAACTATTACTTAATTCAAGAATCTAATATTTATTAACAAATTAGAAAGAATACAATGAGATTATTTAAAACAGTTAAATTATTAAACTAAGATCAATTTACAATAACAATATTCTACTAAATGTTATCTAATTTCTAAGATAATTTACAAACAATATAAGATATTTCTAATACTAAATAACTAAACTATTTATATATAAATTTGTATAAATACAATAATATTACACTATAGTTTACAATAACAAATTAACACTTACAGTTCGCTAACTAAAGTCCACCGACCGTAAGACTCTTCAAATATGACAAACTGCCACACAGTTTATTACACTTATTACACGGTCACTAATTGTCACTGTTGCTCACTAAGCACTTATTACAGACTGATACTAATACTAACTAACTCACACACACTGCCACTAGTTAACGGCTGCTTATTACTTCACTGCTTATTACTGACTGCCGCGGCCGAAAACGCTGTCCTTTTTATATAGGCAAGGTAGGTCGTGGTGGGGCATTACTCGGAACACGGACGAGGACCACCTAGACCGATCTAGAAGGTTCTACGCCATTCTATAATCCCTTCCGCTTAATCCCATTGTTTGCCTAATCCGCTCTAGGCAGATCAGAAGCCGGTCCTACTTTCCGCTCTGACCGTAACACTGCCCCCTCCTTAAAAGTGCTCTGCCCCAGAGCATAGTCCGGAGAAATCGGGCGGTCATGAGCTTCCCTCGATGTAGACGCATTTCCTTTCCAGGGGTTGAACGTGCACACCAATATGGCGACTCCAGAGTTGGCGAATATCTGTTCAAGCATGTTCCTGACAACCTTCCACTCCAGGCCGTCATATCCACAGCCCAACTTAGGGATCGCGAGCTTGGTGACACGCAGTCTCAGAAGCTTACTCCGCAGGTCGTCGAGGCTTCGCCGCAGTGCGTCATATGTGGGCTTCTGATCAGTAGCACACTTGGTAACTAAGTAGAACAGGTGTCGTCCTTCGTGCGTATGGTGGAGTGCTTTCCCGACGCGTGGTCCTTGGCGTTCCAGTTCCTCAGTTCCAGCAAACTTCTTCCTGAAGACGGTTGCAATCCCTCGGGAAGTCCTCAGATCTTCGGCTACACAATGGGCCAGAGAATAGTCCGCGGGTAACGAGAAGATATCTCTGTATACTGCCTGAGTTACTCCACGGGAACCTTGTACCTTAGGTTGTGCAACTGATACCTTACTGGCCTCCACGTTGTTGAGGTACCTGACTTGCTGGTCTTTTGTCGGGCCATGGTCTCCTTTGTATGGGGCCAGTCTATTAAAATGGACTACCCTGGGTTTTCCTTTTGGCTGCTTTCTGATCCTATAGATGACGTCGTTTATCCTATTGATGATCTCAAACGGGCCATCCCAGGAGTTCTGAAGTTTAGGTGAGTAGCCTCGCCTTCTTCGAGGATCATGTAGCCAGACCAAATCTCCAGGTTGGAATCCACCTTTCTCTGCCCTGATGTCGTAACGCTCCTTCATTCTGTCACTGGCTCCCTGGATGTTTGCACGAACCTTTTCGTGGATATTATCCATCCGCTTCCGTAGATTCGTGACGTATTCCTCTCCGTTAACTTCCTCGTCTGGCTTGAACCCGAATTTCAGATCACAAGGCAAGCGAAGTTCTCGGCCGAACACCACATTTGCGGGGGTCTGCCCCGTTGCTTCATGGACT
The DNA here is from genome assembly GCA_964056705.1 of Troilus luridus. Taxonomy (NCBI): domain Eukaryota; kingdom Metazoa; phylum Arthropoda; class Insecta; order Hemiptera; family Pentatomidae; genus Troilus; species Troilus luridus. The sequence continues at coordinate 42,143,632 of OZ057417.1, read as the reverse complement.
GAACTCCGGTAGGCTAACAAGAACAAGTGAAGATACTGGTCCCAGTCTCGCTGATGCTCGGAGACCACTTTAGACAAATATCGACCCATTGTCCTGTTCATGCGCTCCACCATGCCATCCGATTGAGGGTGAAGAGGTGTCGTCCTGGTTTTCCGTATTCCCAGTGCTTCGCACATCCCGGAGAAGACTGCAGACTCAAAGTTTCTTCCCTGGTCAGCGTGAAGTTCCATGGGTATTCCAAACCGGCTGACGAGCTGCTTCACAAGTACGTCTGCAACCGTGACTGCCTCTTGATTCGGAAGGGCATACGCTTCCACCCACTTAGAAAAATAGTCCATGGCCACGAGAATATATCGGTTGCCTTCTTCTGTCACAGGGAAAGGGCCAGCGATGTCAATCGCTATCCTCTCGAACGGTGCTCCCACGTTGTACTTCTTCATAGGGGCCTTCTTTCTTCTTGTTGGTCCGTTAGAAGCCGCACAAGTCGCACAACGCCTGCACCAGTCCAACACATCGTCCTTAAGGTTTGCCCAGTAAAAGCGTTCACGAACTTTTTCCAATGTACGGTGAACTCCAAGATGGCCGCCAGTTACACCGTCATGTAGTTCCCTAAGCACTTCGGGCACTTTATTCCTTGGAACGATGAGCTGTAGCCTGCGCTGATCTCCTTCCGCGTTCTCCAATGCCCGTTTCAGCAGCCCGTTGTCCACTAAAATGGAGTTCCATTGGGCCCAGTACGTTTTTACATTCTTCGACATTGGAGCAACATCCTGCCAGGCCGGTCTTCCTCGCCCCGATATTTTCCATTCCTTTATCTGTTTTAAATCCGGGTCCTCGTCCTGTCCCTTTGACACCTCTGCATCTTGCCAACTGTCCATGACAACTGTAGTCCTCAACACCACTGCCTGCTTCTCTTCTTGTCGAGAACAATGGTTGCAGCCTTCATCACAAGGTCTTCTTGACAGTGCATCCGCATTCCTGTGGCTCGTTCCAGAACGATGTGCAGATTCAAAGTCATACTCTTGAAGGCGCTCGATCCACCTCGCCACTTGTCCCTCCGGTGACTTGAATCGCAGCAGCCACATTAGAGCCGCGTGGTCCGTTCTCAGCAGGAACCTTCTTCCGTATAGATATTTATGGAAGTGCTCTATAGATTTTACTACTGCCAGAAGCTCTTTCCTTGTAACACAGTAGTTGCGCTCCGGAGCTGAGAGTGCCTTGCTGAAATATCCAATCACCCTTTCTTCTCCGTCTTGGAGCTGAGAGAGGACACTTCCAATGGCGATGTTGCTGGCATCTGTGTCGAGTATGAACTTGCCCTCGGGACGTGGATAGCACAGAATAGGAGCACTACTCAATTTTCTCTTCAGCTCCTCGAAGGATGCCTGGCACTCGTGGTCCCAATGGAAAGTCCTTTTCTCCTCGGTAAGCCTGGTAAGAGGTTTTGCGATGTCAGCAAATCCTTTCACGTACCTCCGGTAATAGGTGCAGAGCCCGAGAAAACTTCTCACCTGGTGCTTATCTCGAGGTACCGGCCAGTCGGTGATCGCTGCTATCTTCTCTGGGTCAACAGCAACTCCGTTGTCTGACACAATATGCCCCAGGTAGTTGACTTGCCTTCGGAAGAGATTACACTTCTTCGGGTTCAACTTTAGGTTCGCTGCACGCAGTCGTTCGAAGACCTTCTCCAGATTCTTCAGATGGTGAGCGAAGGACTTTCCCAGCACAATAATGTCGTCTAGGTAAACCAGGCATACTTCCCAAGAGAGACCTCTTAACACGTTTTCCATCAGCCTCTCGAATGTGGCAGGAGCATTGCAAAGCCCGAACGGCATTACTGTAAACTGCCAGAGCCCAGTGCCAATTGAAAACGCCGTCTTCTCTTTATCTTCAGGTGCCAATCCAACCTGCCAATATCCACTGCGGAGATCCAAAGTAGAGAAGAGTTTACACCCCTCTAGGGTGTCCAGCGTATCGTCAATCCTGGGAAGCGGATAGCTGTCCTTCTTGGTGACATTGTTCAGAAGACGGTAGTCTACGCAGAACCTTGTCGTTCCGTCTTTCTTCTTCACCAATACGACAGGAGACATCCAGGGGCTACTTGAAGGCTCAATGACACCATCAGCTGCCATCTCCTTAATAATCTCTTCGGCGTCCTCCCGTTTAGCTAACGGCAGCCTCCGCGGGACCTGTCGGATAGGCTTTGCATCCCCAGTGTTAATCCTGTGCTGGACGATATCCGTTCTACCCCGTGGTCCTGGGCCGATCTCGAAGACGTCATGCCATCGGGTAATCATGTTTTTTACCTCCTCGCTCTGTTCAGGTGAGAGGTCGCGACATGATTCATCCACAAATCCTTTTAGTTCCTCTGGGAGTCCTCGAAGCTCGGTGGGATGACGTTGCAGCTGACGAACCACTGAGGTAGCGGTGGTACACTCCCCGACCGGTGTTCCTTTCTTTAGCGTTACCGGGAAGCTGTTCAGGTTCATTAGCCGAATTGGAGTGGTAGGTCCGATCTTGATGAGAGACCTAGCAACCAGTACGCCGCGTCCAACCTCTTGTTCTTCGCGCCTTCCAGGTTCGAGTAGTGCACATTGACCCGCGGGTAGATGGCCTTCGACCGTCCCATGCGTCACGATTTGGCTCCGTGCCGGTAAAGTGGTGTCTTCTGGTAGCAGCACTCGTGCGCAGAAGTCCTTTTCCTGCCGAAGTATGACTTCCTCGTCTCCCAGCGTCATCACACCTCTCGACATATCCAGCTTGATCCCGTATGCGATCATGAAGTCCATGCCCAATATGACATCTTCATCGATCTTTGCCACGAGAGCGCGGTGCTGCAGATGTTGACCCCCGATGTGGAAGGTGGCATCTGTCTCCCCGTAGACCTTGGCTGGCTGTCCCGTTGCAGTCCGTAATGCCCAAGTCGTTGGTAAGATCTTCTCAGCTGGAAGCGTTTTTGAGTTCAAGATTGTCATGCTCGCGCCGGTATCCACTAGAAGACTTCGTAGCTCCCCGTTCACCATCCCATCAACGTAGAAGCTGTTTGTTCTCCTTCCTATTGATGCAACTCTGATGGCCTTCCTGGGGGCTTTGACGTTACGGATTGGACACTTGCTTCTAGGGTGTCCAAGCTGGCCGCAGCCCCAACAGCGTATCTCCTTCTTATGGGTCCTGAGAGCATCCAACACTTTGGTCACTATGTCCTCGACGCTGGTTACCACATTAGGCTCTGCTCCTGCTGCTCGAACTCGCGCATGGCCCCGTACAGACTGCCTGACTGCTTCAAACTCCATGGCCTGAGATAATGCGTCTCCCAACGTTTTCGGCCGGGCGAGCTTCACTGCTTGTTGTGTCTCTGCGTCCCGAAGTCCATCCAGGAATTTGTCGACAGCCAAACTCTCGTAGACATAGTCAGTGACCGATGGGTAGGCGTTCTTCACCAGCCGGGCAATATCCGCTTCAAATTCCTGCAGCGTCTCGTTGTCCTTCTGGACCCTGTTTCTTAACTGTGAGCGATATAGCTGGTCCATGTGGCGGTGTCCGAAACGCATTTCCAGTCTTCTAATCAGCTTCACGTAGTTGGACCGCTCCGACATGGGCATCCCCTGCAGCACTCTCAAAGCGTCTCCACGCAAGGCCAGGCACAACGCTGAAGCTTGGGTCTCCTGTGACCACCCGTGGATCGAAGCCGCTGTCTCGAAGAGAGTCATGTAGTCCTCCCACGGCGTCTTTCCGTCGAATACTGGAATGGTATTGTGAGTTGGTGGCGCCCCAGCATAGGCAGGCAGAATGGTGTCCCGATGGCTGCCCTCGGAGGAACGGTCGGTGTCGTTCGTCGGTGGGTTGCTCATACGTCCCTCTAGAGCCTCTACTCTTTGCCTAAGTTTGCTTTCAATTGAATTCAATTTTTCTCCTAACCTAGATTCTACATCAGCTACTTTATTATCTACATTTTCCATTAACTTAGTCTCTAATGTGCCTAATTTAGACTCTAATGTATCCATTAAATCATTTTTTACAGTACATAATTCATTACCTAGCTCATTTTTAACATTGCTTAATTCATTACCTAGCTTATTTTCTACATTGCTTAACTCATTTTGTAAATTACCTAGCTTATTATCTACATTACTTAAAGTTGCAGACAACTTGCTTAAATCGGTTTCAAATAGAGCGTCATCTGGATTCTCCCCTAAATCTACAAAAAATTGACGCAAGCGATGTTGCAGTACACTTTTATTTCCGGAAGAATCCAGATCACGTTCTTCTAATTCCCGTTTTAAATCCGCAACTTTTAAACCCATCAATTTAACACTTTGAGAAGCCATTTTTCATACAGTAGCCCAATAATTACAAAAATGCAAGACAAAATAATAACAATTACACAAGATCCCACTTCTGACACCAATTTGTTACGGGCTACTGGGTGTAAAATGGACTAAACTATTACTTAATTCAAGAATCTAATATTTATTAACAAATTAGAAAGAATACAATGAGATTATTTAAAACAGTTAAATTATTAAACTAAGATCAATTTACAATAACAATATTCTACTAAATGTTATCTAATTTCTAAGATAATTTACAAACAATATAAGATATTTCTAATACTAAATAACTAAACTATTTATATATAAATTTGTATAAATACAATAATATTACACTATAGTTTACAATAACAAATTAACACTTACAGTTCGCTAACTAAAGTCCACCGACCGTAAGACTCTTCAAATATGACAAACTGCCACACAGTTTATTACACTTATTACACGGTCACTAATTGTCACTGTTGCTCACTAAGCACTTATTACAGACTGATACTAATACTAACTAACTCACACACACTGCCACTAGTTAACGGCTGCTTATTACTTCACTGCTTATTACTGACTGCCGCGGCCGAAAACGCTGTCCTTTTTATATAGGCAAGGTAGGTCGTGGTGGGGCATTACTCGGAACACGGACGAGGACCACCTAGACCGATCTAGAAGGTTCTACGCCATTCTATAATCCCTTCCGCTTAATCCCATTGTTTGCCTAATCCGCTCTAGGCAGATCAGAAGCCGGTCCTACTTTCCGCTCTGACCGTAACAATATATTTAATGAAATAAAAAATGTACCACTACAACCCATGAAGGATATATGGTTTAGTGCTTGGTACATGAAATCCGGGAGAGGGTTAACTCAGCTGGTAAATTGTTCCATGCACTGAATGAAAGCTTCCTGAATAAAAGAGAAGTATCCGAGGACACAAAGTTGAGGGTATATAAATCTACTTTTCTCCCCATATTAACATACTCTTCGGATTCTTGGGCTTTTACCACCAAACACAAAAGTATGATCCAGGGTTCAGAAATGAGATTCCTTAAGAAGATAGAGGGGATAATATATATCTGATATATCTGATACATATATACATATATCTGATAATAGAATTAATATTTTACACTACTCCCATTCATATCTCATAAAGATAAACGGGTTATTTTTAAGTTCGTGTAGATGAAAGTATAGTTGATAAAAAATGATTGGTATTTTAATTAAAACTCTACATTGATTTTTTCCACTCAATTTTTTTTTAAATTTATTTATTTCTAATAGAATAGAATAGAAAATAGAACAGAAAAGTAACTTTATTCTGGGACAAAGTCCCTTTAGAATAACAGATATGAACAGGAATAAAAACATAATATTTATCTGGCCAGAAGGCTAAATGTTACAAATCATAAAGCGTGAAAACATGACAGAAAACAATTTAAAAAGAAATATATAAACAAAAATAATAGTAAGTAAATAAATAGTACAGATCTTGACAAGATATTAAGCAATTACAGAGAATAGATAAATCCATAGCTTTTGAAATTGAATGCATGAGCTAGCATTCAATAATTTGTTTACATGATGTACAGCTTTTCAAAGAGCAGAATTAAAAGAACTAGATAACACAATGAGTTATTATATACATTGTATTCTAAGCAAATGACTAACCTACCTAGAGACTATCCTTTTGGGAAGCTAATAGATGTTGATACAGCAAGGATTTGAATAATGATAGAGAGGGAGTATGACGGATATTAGGAGGGATTGAGTTCCACATTGTGGTGGAGCGGGCGAGAAAGGAACGTTCGAATGCTTTAGTTCTGTGTGAACGTATATAGAGATCAGAAAGGCGGGATCTTGTTTTATGGTGTTGAACTGATGATTTGAATTGGAGGAGACTGTTGATATATGAAGGGTGTTGAGAGTGAATGGATTGGTATAAGAATGAACCGAGGAAATATTGTCTTCGGAAGGGAGGGAAGAGCCACTTTAACCCATCATAGAGGTGGGAGACGCGCGATCGCTTCGGAGTATCAAGCACAAATCTTAGAGAGCAGTTCATTATTCTCTTTAATCTGTCTTCAAGCATTTTAGAGAGGCCTCCATATACCACGCTACAATAGTCAAAGTGGGGGAAGATGAGAGAAGATACGAGAAGCTTACGGGAAGATTGTGTAAGGAGATGACGAGAACGATGGAACAACTTCAGGGAACTAATTGTCCGTCGGGATATTTGGGCGATGTGGGATTTCCAGGAAAGGTTTTGGTCGATGGTGATGCCTAGGTTGTTCACCGAGGAGGTAATCGTGATAGGATTATCGTTTAGGAGTAATGTTGGGAGGGTGTGGATGGATGTAAGGAGGGAATTGGAACCTAAAACAATGGCCTGAGTTTTCAATGCGTTCAATTCCAGTTTGTTCAGCTTTGCCCAGGCACAGATCCTATCTAGGTCTTCCTGAATACTAGCGAACGCAAAAAATAGCTCGGAAGGGGGAAAGGATAGATATATTTGGAAATCGTCAGCATATAGATGATGGGAACAGTGGTGAACAGATTTAGGGAGATCATTGATATAGCAGTTGAAAAGAAGAGGAGAGATACTTGAGCCCTGTGCCACGCCTGAGGAAAGAGTGAGGAAAGAGGAAAGGGGATGATTAGGTATAGAAACTGCTTGAGATCTATCAGAGAGGAAGGATTGGAACCATCGGATAGAACTGTTAGAAAAGGACATTGATTTGAGTTTGCTAAAAAGGATAGAATGGTCCAAGGAATCAAAAGCTTTAGTAAAATCGAGAAGGATAAGCACAGTTAGTTTTTTGTCGTCCATAGCGGTATGTATGTCATTGGTGATTTTGGTAAGTGCCGATTGTGTGGAGAAACCGGGACGGAAACCAGATTGAAGTGGGTCAAGGAGGTTGGACTGTTCGAGGAAATTTGACATTTGTGACTGGACTATTCTTTCTAGAGGCTTGGAAAGGTTGGAGAGGATTGAGATTGGGTGGTTGTCTTTGAGTGAGACAGGGTTAGAGGATTTATTAATAGGATGGACTATGGCTTTTTTCCAGGAGGCTGGGAATACTCCGTTTTGCAGTGAAAAATTGTATATAAAGAGTAGGACAGGTATAATATCGATAAGGCAGGATTTTAGCAGTTTGACAGAAATCCCATCGAAGCCTGTGGAGTTGGAGTGGGATTTCAGAACAGAGGAAATAATGTCGTTGGGTGAAATGTCAGCGAAGTAAAAGTTGTCAGGGTTGAAAGATGGTGGTAGGGAAAATACGGGAGAGGATGATTTAGAAGTATTAACTGAGGTGGACAAAAAATATGAGTTTATTTCATTGGGAGAGGCTGGAAAGGGCCTAGAACAAGATGAATTAAGCAGAGAAAGCTTTCGAAGGAGATGCCATTGGATTTAGAATCGGGAGCAGATGAAAGGGCTTCGTGGAAGTATTTGGTTTTTGCCTGCCTGATTGTCGACTGTGTCAGACTGCGGAGAGCCCTAAACGCTTGATAGTCGTCAGTTAACCTTGTCCGTCTAAAGCATCTTCGGGCATCACGCTTCCTTTGAAGATCTTTAATTTTTTGACACAACCAGGGAGCAGGCTGGTGACGGAAGGTTGAGGATTTCAGTGGGGCATGGGTGTCAAGGATATATTTGAGATTGGAAGTAAGTATGTCAACCATCGAATCAATAGAGGCACAAGAATAAATCTCTCTCCAATCCAAGGCTTCAAGAGAGGGTGAGATGTTCTCTGGGGTGAGAGCATCTAAGTTGCGAAAGGTTACTGTTTTAGGTAATATAACAGGAGTTTGGATATTGTATGAAATATGGATGAGATCATGAGAGGACAGAAATGGAACGGGTAATTGGAGGAATGACAGGAGGTCAGGACACTGGACATGATGGTGAGGTAGGAGAGAAGATCCCAGTATAAGAGGAGAAAATGCTGTGTGCAATTAATTTTAGCAGGTAGATTAGGTAAAAAGCTATGAAATGTTCCAGATAGTTAAAGACATGCAAGATAAAACAAAAAACAGATAAGAATTTTAATAGTATAGAGATGATAATACTGTTAAAATATGTAAAAAGAGAAAATAATGAATTAATAATGAGAGAAGTAAAGTAATAGAATATATATAGCTGCTTGAACATGAACAAACTTAAAAATATAGAACATAAGATCCTAAGAACTAAAAATATGGACCAATAAAAAGAAATTAACTGTATAGAGAGGGCGTGGGCAAAATCAAGAATTAATATAATTTGTTACAGTTCACAAAAGTAATATGCTGTACCAAACATACCAGTCTCAAACTCCAAAACTTAATAGACAAATTAAAATGTATCTATAAAGAATCACATATAAAACGAAAGAAAAAACTTCCAGCAGTGAGAAAAAAAAATATATTCTTAGTAACTTATATACATCCACATCCACATGAACAATAACAATAATATAAGATAATTTGGTATCCTACAATAATAAATGCTTTGTTCTTTTATGTACGTACCGCTTTGTACTATTTTTTGTGTAGTTCCCTATATTTTTTATTTAAGTGGGCTTTTATTGTGTTTACACTTATTAAAGAATGTTTTGCATAATTTATTGATAAATTCATTAATATACGGTATATATAATTGTTTGTGCATAATTTTAACTCTAGTGTAATATGCATAGTTTCGAGCAATGTGTTTAATACACATTGTTTTAGTGTTTAAGTGTTTAATACGAAGATCAGTTATCTTTTTTAAGTTGATTAAAAATTGAGCAATAAAGAAAAATAATTAGAGGAATGCAATGGAGTTTAACTATTAAAAATATTAGGAAAGAAATATTGAAAATCAAATTCTATAGCGGGCTGAAATATTGATCAAAGTCCTATGTGGTTAAAAACAAAACATTTATTTGAAAATGCGTTAAAGAAATTCGATAAATATTATAGTAACTTGAATTAGATACTATAGTATGTAGTTACAATTATTAGTATTATAGTTAGTAAAATGTAGTAGAGTATGGTTCTTTTGATTTTGCCTGAGGTATTTTATTTACATTGTCTATTACACGGTTGTAATAGATTTCATTGTAGCAATAGTTCATTATTTACCTATAAAGTAATCAATCGATCTTGTATTTTTTGAGATTGTACTTTTTTTGTATTATCACATTTTATATATTTGTATAATATTACATTGAAAGTGAGATAGAGTGGATAGGTTGGCATGCTGTCGAACAATATAGCGGTTGAGCCTTATCTCGAAGATATCTGCTCTGTGCACAACCGTTGTCTCCTAGAAACTGTTTAATCTTTACATGCATGAATAAAATACTCTTATAGGTTAAAGTGGTAATGGATTTTTTATTATTTTTTTAAATTTACGTTATCTGCAGTTAAGAAAGCAAACTGATGAGCGTTTTCCAATACGCTTTTATTTGAGGTAGGACGGGGCTCCTGAAGGTCGTAAATATATAAAGTACATTTTTTACTGTTATCAATACATTTTTTTATGGTTATAAAAAAATTTATTAGTAATAAAAACGGTAGAGGAGTACAGACGATTTAGGCTAGTTGCTCTAACCCCTGACAGATGGCGGTACCGTAGGGTGGGGATAGCCGGTCGGAACTCAGTAGTGGCCCAGTGCCGGGATGGAACGGATCTTGAAGCGTATCAAGAGGTCGGAGGAGGAAGTGACGAGGAGGTTCTGCCAGAGGAAAGCGAAGGATAACGAACTCTACAGGAGCAATAGCTTCAAGTTCGAGAGGTTCGACAAGACTGAGTCGACCCTAGACCTAGCACAGATCGGAAAACAGGTACGTCACGTGTTGCTTTATCACTCTTATCAGTTCCAGTAGTCACCGCTTGTCACCTTATCTCTTGTTTACTATCAGGTATATATATATGTTATAGTGATCGTTCGGAAGTTGTACGAAGTGAAATTAGAGAATAAACAGTTATTTATTCATTTATTCAATTCGTCGATATAAATAATGCAGGATATTCATGAAATCGTATAATTAAAAATTTATTTTGAAGAATCATTGCTCACTTTTAGTTTAAGTTACCGTCAATAATAATGCAAAGCATCAAATGTGAAAAAAACTATTCCTTTTCGAAATATAGTGTTTTCTTTAGGTTTAAGTATTGATATAAATTCATGTAGACTCAACTAAAAGGCATAAAAACAATTTATAATGAATTTTTGAGCGCACTTTGAAACATTTTTTTCGCTCTCCTGAAAAGTAGTGTTTTCAGGTATCTGTTCCACAGTTTGTCGCTTCAAGTTGAGTAAACAATTTTTGATTTTTCATTAATTTCTTTTTTGATATTTTCCAAAAATACAAGTTATCAGGAGCTTTAGTATGGAAAAGGTAATGTAATTTTGGGAATATGTGTATACTTCGGTAATCATTTCATCTAGAAATGAACTTTTCAACAAACATATATCATCTATACTTGGAAATGCTAATTGAAACTTTTATTTCTTGGTGAAATGATTACCAAAATCTACTCATTACCCATAATTACATTCTCATTTCCATACTAAAGCTGAGGACAATTTTTAATCTTGGGAAATTAATTAATTAACCTTGAAATAGTTTTTTCACTCTCCTGAAAAGATGATTTTCACTCTCGATACTTTGCATTTGTATCGACGGTACAGTCAGAACTGTAGATACCGTACTGTTTCTAAAACCAACGGTTATCCTGTTTAACCTCCACATTTTTCCTCCAATGAAGAGGTTTTCATTTTATAGAGGCTGGGTGAGCTCCATGAGGGTTTCTTATCCCCACTAGGTTCGATCCAGGGCTGTTAACAGAGTAAATAATGTATCTGTCAAAGCTGGTTTGGAATCCGAGATTTATAGCTCAGCAAATCATCGCTTAACGCACTTAGCTATTCCCCTTCCTAATATACAATATAAGATCAAATTTGATTGAAATTGGAAAAAATATATAATTTAAATTAATACAACCACTATAATTACTATATTTTTAGTAACTATAGTTGTGATTTACTATAGTATCTGATTACAAATAGCTATATTATTTACCAAATTTCAGTCTTTATATATTTTTTGTTTTCAAAAAGCACATAGGTACCTCATTACTGTTGCAGCTATCAAATTAGATTTGGAATATTTTTTTCCAAATATTTTTCATTTTTAAAATGCTCATAAACAAAAGACTGTATAAATTCAAATGGATATAAGACCTAAAACATTGATATTTATATATCTAAATTCATATTTTCGTATATACAAATAATAAATAGCGGGTATCCATATCTAACCAAAACACTAAACGAAATGTTTGATAACCCTCTTAATCAGCACCGTTTTCTTGGCCTTATACGACAACAATGGCAGTTGACATTATTTTACAATGTTTGTAAACAGATATAAAAAACATAACGTACAGGTGCTTATTAATGGCTTATTGTTTCAATTATTAAAGACTATCACTTGTTTAAATGTTTAATGAATTGTTATTTAAAAACTAAAAACAGCTGTAACCTCGTGGTGCATATATATATATATCGTTACCTACGTGTTTTGTTTATTTTTCCAACAACAAAGAAGATACAGACTTTGTAAATACTTTATCGCATGCTGTGCCATTCATTAATTTTATTTAATAATGTCGGAATTAACTATTGTATTAATGCTATTTTTTATTATTTTGTTTATATTAATATATTTTATTTTCGACAATTAGTTAAAACCCTGTAAGGTTTCGTACTTTTTATTTATTTATTTATTTTTTCTATTTCTATTTTTATTATGTTTTGTCACTCTTGATTACTTCATGATTTGTATTATTATGTAGCCTTCTGGCCAGATGAATATTATGTTTATTTTACTTGTTCATTATTGTTATTCTAAAGGGATTTGTCCCATAATAAAGTTGGTTTTCTATTTCTATATATAAACAACGACAACTTTACATCATTTAATTAAATTATATATTTTTATTTCTTGTTGAAAAGGCATGCGATATTTTAAAAAATATTAAAAACTCTACTATCAGTTTGTAACATTTAATGAGTGCGCTAACAATCTTTTTTTTTTTTTTATTATTATTTATTTATTGCTATTTACAACTATATTACAGTAATATAACAAGTAAATTGGCTGAGTGATACATAATGACATGATATAATGACAAGTAGAGAAACTACCCACTGGTAGTACTCCAATCGCATGTTCAACTAAGAAGGTCACGTGGCCATCTTCTTTTCAGACGCCTCGGAGGATTATAGGGAATTGAAGAGGAAGCTAGGTTTGAAACTAGAGGGTTTGAGTGGAAATGAAGTTTGTTATGAAAGGATAGATACCGGGATCGGGCCAGATCAGCAACAAATGGGACATTAAGGTCGTTATGGATGACTATATTCTTAACAAAATAAGGAGCGTTGAGGATTTTACGAAGGATTTTGGGTTGTAGGGATTGGATACGAGAAGAATTCGATGGCTACGCTAACAATCTAAATTAAAACGTACAACGATAAATAAATACATATATAAGCATAAGAAAGGTAACAGAAAATGGAATTAAACAATAACATGCAAAATACATAAACATTAATCTACAGCATGTACTTGCGAATATCTCATTGCAAACATTTAATGTGGGTAAACTAATTAACTAACATTTTTGACATGCATAAACGAGAACAGAACAGTCATTGGTCATACATTATTTTTTTAAGCCCATCAGCCAGCTGTTAAATCATTAGTTTTGCCAAAAGAGGTATAAACTATATTATAATAATATATAAATATAAAAAATCAATAAGCTGCTATTGCCATACTATTAATTTAATACATTGTCTCCCCATACCTCTAGACTGCTTTAAATGTGATCGGTCATAACTTATGGACAAGGTTGTTTTTTTTTTGTAGATTGTTTGCTACATTCTACGGTTTAGTTATCCCACCGAAGGCAGTTAACCACATTCCGAACCTAACCATAAATCCTATGGTTAATCGCGTAATGGTTACATAAATCTCTTAGTTTATTCGCATCCCATATTATTAACTGAATGTAATCGAAAGAAGAAAACAGTACATCAATACTGAAAGAGCAAATAACTTGTTAGTGCTTCTGATGGTATTGTTTAATTTAATCTCCAACCTCTTTGAACAATTCTGAACTTGCGAGGTGAGACAATCAGTTGTTAACAAGTTTTAACTGATTGTCTTGCTATTAAAAATTATGCATGTTGTAGGGGGATGCCCCGTTTCCTACAACATGAAAAACGTAGTTATTGAAAGATAGAAAATCAAAAATTTTCTATGTATAGGATTTTTCAAAAACTTCCAAATTGTTTAATTATTTGACAACTAGAAAGCGTTACATCTCACGGAAAATTTCTTACTGTCATTAAAAAGTAAATCTGATTTCTCGGACTCAAATACTTTTGAATAATAATTATTTGCAAATGGGGATGGTTAATGTAAGTGTGTAAATTAATCAGTTGCTATACAGAAGGTTCAGGCTTCGAATCAGGGGGTGACAGATAAATTATTTAAAATGTTAACATCCAAGGGTGGTCCCAATGGTATCTTCAGACCCTCCGGGGGGTCACCCAGGCGTTATAAAGTAGTTAACTTTATTTCGGGAAAAACCTGGGTTATAGATGACCTTCTTGCACAACCGTTGATTAAAAAAAGTACTGTCTCCACCATGTACTGAAACTTTAATGGGTTGTAGTACATGTACATACATACATACATACTAATAATGTATATTAGTAATAATTTCTGAAGTATGGGATGTATAATATAATAAATAGCTATTATTTACAAGTTAATATTAATTGCAAAACCAGACAATTACAACTTCCCAACAGTAGTGGTTGTTCCGGCAACTTCAAGTTATCAGAGACTGTTTGATGAAGTTGGCTATATCAAACCTTATCAGATCTTAATAAACTTTGACGATTCTTCAAGCCTAAAAACCATAATACAGTTTGAGTGAGATGTAATAATTACTTCTCATCTCCGGTAAAAATTTAATTAGGCATTTAAAAAACTTTTGGATGAGGAAAAATATCTATAATTTATATAAGAAAAAATATGTCCCAACCTTTTATTAAGGTTCAATGGCCCTTACGTACCCACCTAAGCATCAGGTCACATCATATCTATTGTCAGAAATAACCTGATACTATTATCTAATATTTATCTTTATATGCATAAAAATTTATGAGGAAATGTTAAATGAATCAATTTAAATTACATTTAATCTTGGAAATTAATTTATATCAATGGAATAATCCCAAAATAATGTCATTAAGTGTCGTCGTTGAAGATTCCTATTCATTTAATTAGTTTTAATTCCTTAGATTTTTACTCGCTAAGGTGATAGATAGTTACTGTCGTATTTGAAAGTTAATTATTCGAATAATGCAATTATCGATATCACAATCTTTCCTCGATGGAATAGTCCCAAAACTATGGAAATAACACTGCATTTTATGTATAAGATCTTGGATTCACTATGCTATAGAGACTGTACTGTTTCTGAACCAATGGTTGGGCAACGGGATGATGTGTCCGAAATCTCTTTCAACCACCAGGTTTTCCCCGAAATAATGTTAACCAAATTATAGAGAGGCTGGTTGAGCTCGGGAGCTCCGGGGAGGGTCTGTACTTATCACAGGTTCTATCTATCGCTATTAACAGCTTAAATAATGTATCTGCTGCACCCAGATTAAAGTCCGAACCCTTTAAACTTATATACGTACAGGGAAGAAAATGGTGATGGTGGAGATGAAAGAAATAATTCCTTGAATAGTGATAAACAATTTATTAGAAGCCGACGTTAGGACCCACATTGCAGGTTTTAAGGGCTGGCTAGACAAGATACAAGCATATTTAAAATGAGATAATTGGAATAGAAAAAAAATATAATAAAAAAAAAGGAAATTGAGAAAAAAAAACTCCAAAAAATTAGAGTAAAGCGATTTTTTTTTTTATTCCTCCAAGAATTGTTTACAATATATACAAATGTATATTGAGTAATAGTAAACAGATGAAAAATTAGGACAAATATATTATACATAAGTTTAAATTATGCACGAGATTAAACATTACTAAGCTCGCGTCTTTTGTCCCGAAATCTAAAAAAAAAAATTTATAAGCCCAGCATCCTTCCAACTCTTTTTTACGGATGTAAAACTTGGCCGTTAACTCTGAGGAATGAACTATTTCTTAAGGCTTTCGAAAATAAGGTGTTGCGCAAAATTTTCGGTTCAAAAAAGGCTGAGAATAGTGGAGTATTTAGGAGATTACTCCTCGGAATCGCAAAGCATGCACTTTGTAATATTATTCAAGTTTGTTCATTTAACGTAATTTTGTGCTGCTATGGCTAATCGGACGATACTACAATTTGCGAGCTCTAAATTTTGCCTATCCAGATTTAATTTGGATAGGTCTTTTTAACGAGTACTTGACATCGCACAGGCCGTTTAACGTCCCTTTCGAAGGACGGGGTTACTAAGGTTTTTTACTCCCTTTAAAAAATCCAAGGGCCACTTTCCGGGCTACGAACCCGCGATCTTGGGCTTAGTAGTTTGTTACGCTAACCACTAGACCACAGGTCCCCCCCATATTATTCAATCGATAGCGTCGCGTAGATAAAGATGGGCTTGTAATGTTGCTGGGCTTAGTAATGAACGAATTCCTAAAAAATTAATAAGAACTGTGCCGACTGGGAAGTGTCTGAGAGGTATGTGGGGAACCGAGATGTAGGTGGAAGGGTTGCGCAAAGGGTAATCTGGCGGATTTGGGTTTGAGTAATGATCCGTGGACAGAAGTTTGTAAGCAGAGATTGGTGGTATCGAGATCGAGTCTTCGGGTTCGCTAAGCCATTTTATTTATTCTTTTAGTTTAAATTATACGTGTTATTAATTTAACTAAACTATGGAATTAGTTTCCGACAAAACAAGAAAGATTAGTTTAAAAATGCTGATAAATAAATCTTCTAAGGGCTATGATCATGCAGCTGAAGTAACATTATCTGTATGAGTAATCAATTACATATTATATAATTATTTCTGGTACATAGATACTGCACGATTGTATGCAATGAAGATGTAGGCATTATATGCATCCTTTTTACCACTAAGTAGAGTTGTCCTTTTTAGATTTTTCAAGGCTTTCGATTCATATTGGTGGAGCAATATCACATCCTATCAATCCATTTCGAGGCCATTATTGATTACATAGTATTAATTAATTAATTAGTCTTGTTAGGAATCGATTAATTATTGATACATAAAATAGTTATTATCCTTGTGCCTTATAAAACATAACATAATTGACTAGGAAGTCTTATGATTGATAGGACAGCTGGCCCTTCCCGAGTGCCCTTAACTCTCATGAAAGGGTCGATGAACTAAGTACGTGTCCTTAAGGATGAGATAAGGATTATAATATTTGTACCAGCTTTTTTTTCCCCTTTTTTTTCTATTATATCTACCATAAGAACCGTTACTAACGATAAATCATTCTATTCAAAGGGGAAAAAATATTCCAGGCGGAGGTCATAAATTTAACCCCTTAAATAGTGGATAATAAATAAATAAATTTATCTTGAAGTTGACCTTGTAATATAAGTTAAAGAAAATGGTCAGGGTTGAGGTCAATAAATTTCTCAAAAATAGGGAGAAATGTTTATTCAAGAGCCAACGTTTCGACCAACTTTGCAGGTCTTCTTCAGGACTAATATGTATAATAGAGACAAATGAAAATTACTATATTATTAAAAATTACTATATTATGGTAAGTATTAAAGTTGAAATGTAATCAAGAGTATTAATCACAAAGTTACAGGAGGTTGTACAAAAAGAAATAAAGAATAACATAAGTAATACGAAGTAATAAAAAAGGAGGTATTAAAAATTAGAGAATAAGGTAATAAAGATAATTAAAATTACAATGGTAAATATTAAAATTAAAATACATAAGTATTAAGATATCTGAGTGGTTTAAAATAAAGATGGTGGGAGAACCTGAGATATATATATATATATATATATATATATATATATATATATATATATATATCATTCCAATATATATATTATTCCATTCCTACCAGTGATAAACATTTTCTATTTCTAAATTAATTGATATTGATTACTTCCAATCAACACTAACTTGGTTTCGCTTGTCTGGGGTGTTTACGGGTTTAAATGGGCGGATTTTAATTATCTATATTCACTGATAAGAACTGGAATAAATTATTTAAGTTAAATTGAAAATCTTACCTTGAGTAGATTAATTACTTGATTAACTATTAATAAACCTTTTACCATTTATTTGAATTTAAATATGGATCAACATCAGGAAATCAATAAATAAGGCGAAATACATTTTGTTAACATTGATTTATTATTAACCCCAATTGAAAGCAATAAATAAACAAATTGTTTTCAATTTAAAAACAATATAATGAACAAATAAGAGAAATTGAACCAGAAAATTTACGTCTATCAAATATTAAATATATTTACCAATTTCTTACTATCAAAACTCCTTATAATTAAGATATAACCAACTAACATATTATATTTATATAGCGCTTTTGGATTTATTTAATTTAATTTTAATGAGCACTAAAAAATTGTATTTGTCAACGTTATTCTGCAGAATATTGAAATCTAGTACTTGCATTTAATAGAAGAGGTGATCCTTTCGCTGTAATGTTCCTATGAAGATTGCTCTGTGGGTAGAAAGATGTATGTTCCTGTATGAAGGCTTCGGATGAGAGAGATGGTCATTCTTGTTCGAAGGTTTGAGATCTAGTTCCCTGTTTTATATCTGGAAGGGATAGGTGAGAATGCCGACCTCTAGTGGGATTTACCTGAACTCTCCAAAGATATCAGATTTCGTCATTGAATTTTCCTGATTCTCTAGGAGCAATTATATCCTCCGGTCTTTGTTTCCAGGTTTATTATATTAATTAAGGAATGACTCTATATTCTTCTTAGATAAATGATTCGTTCATTGGACGATAGTTGCGTCATGTGTCAATATATATACATATATATATATATATATATATATATATATATATATATATATATATATATATATATATAAATATAAATATAAATATAAATATAGAGCAAGAATAATCAATGTAGAGTATTAAATCAGTTAATCAAAATTGAGGCATACGGTAAAACATGGAAATGAAATATATAAAAATTAGAAACATTGGCTCTTGAATAAACATTTCTCGCTACTTTTGAGAAATTTATTGACCTCCCCTCGGAGCATTTTCTTTCACAAATAAATGAATTGTTTGAGGCGTCTGGTTTCAAAATCGGGTACATCCATTTATTTCCAAAAATGTTTTTAAAAAAATTATTTATAAGTTTTTAATGCCATAAATTATGTATTAGATGTGTTTGTTTCAAAACCGTCAAGATCCTTCAAAAATCATTAGCAAACGTGATTACATCTTGTATTACCTTCATTCTACGCTTCGCTTTGTTATTTTATAATTTTCATAATTTATAAGATATGAAGTATCTCTTCTCAAATACTTTTTTACTTTATTGTAGTTATTTAATTTATATATTCATTATTTCTGTCTAGTAAGAAGTTTGTTATTCTTTGTTATTCCATTATTTTAATCATCCTCTGCCATGTGACTGCTATACTTAAATATTTCCATTTGTTATGTATATTTTATTATTCATTTCTATAATGCATTAATTTCTTATATTTAATGAATTCAATTCCACGCCTCTTCTACAGTTTTCCGTTATCCGTTTTAACACTGTCTCAATTTATCAGTAAACTCTTCCATATTTTAGCTTTAAATAATACTGATATGTCATTTATCGAATATTTTAACGACATTTCTATTATCTATTTTATGTACCCTTTACAATGTTTTAGCCGAGTGGCTCAGCTATAGGGCACTGAGTTGCCATGTCGGAAATCCTGGTTCAAATCCCGCTGCAGGCAAGACTTTCATTTAATATGTTTTCAGCCGAAGAATGGACCCTCCTGGGGCTCACCCAGCCTTTATAAAATGTTATAGGGTAACCTAAATAAGGGAGAAAATCTGGCGTTTGAGCGTAATATAGGACAAATCACCTCTCTGAAGAAACGTTGTCCATGAAACAGTACAGTCTCTACCATGTAGTGAACCCCAGACCCGTGTGCACGGGTACTTGTGGTATAGGTTTTATTTTTTACAATGTTTTATCAATATTTTTTATATATGATTATTCCAATAAGTTCTTATTTGTATTTCTCCATCTCAAATTAGATTCTTTATTATTTATTTGATAATGCTATACAACTATTCCCTTTGCTTTTATCCCTTAAATTTATCTAAGGCCCCCCCAACTTTACGTTTTATCTTTACACCACATTACGTTCACCTTGATGCCTATATTCTTAATATTTACCATGTATAATTTAATTTGTCTGTATTCTGAATATCTAGCCCTGAAGAAGACCTGCAATCTGTGTCGAAACGTTGGCTTTCCAACAGTTCTCCCTATTTAAGAGATTTTTTTACCTCCATCCGGACCATTTTCTTCTTAATAATTATTAAAAATTATATTTAAACATTTAAAAAAAATCGTATGTAATCATTATAGCGTTATAGCACTAGACAACACACAGATCATAAATAACATTCATTTTTAATGTTTGGTCAAGTATAGAGAAAAACATGTTGGACCCATTGTACCCAGGTAGTCTCCTCGGGACTAGGGCCGTGTACAAAAGACTTCTATTCAAACCGTTCTCCAAACTCGAGTATTCTCGGAAGACTCACTTTGCACCAACCGCCGGGTTTTTAACAGTGCCTTGACTTTTCTCGAGTTCTCGGAACATCTGACAAGAAAGCTCTGATGAAATTCAAGAAAGATGCGAAGTCGGTTCGAAACTGGCCCAGGGTGGTATGAAATTATTTCGGTATGACATACGAACTTCGAGCTATTGCTATAGAATAATATAATAAGGTAAAGAACACCATATCATTTTTTTTTGTACTTTGTGTATTTGTTCAGGAGTAACAATAACAAGTTTTATTTGTTTAGAACCAATTTTCCGTAGATTGAAATTATAAAATTTGTTTCTTTGTTACTTATAGGAACGGTAGAGCGCTAATTTGCAATGCCGAAGTTCCTGGGTTCAAATACTGCTGATTAGTTAACTTTTATTTAATCAGTTAGCAGCTGGAGGTGAGTCCTATGGCCCTCCTATGGCTTACCCAGTCTCTATAAATTGGGCACCCAAACTAGGGACAGGACAGTCTCTACCAAGTATTGAACCAAAGAACCTTTATGGTTTGTAGTAGTACAGCTATTTTTTTTTACTTACAGAAACAGGTAAAAAAAATATCTTGAATGATATTAGTCAAACTTATACACACACACACACACACACACACACACAAACATATATATAAGGAAGAATATGGTTCGGGCGGGTCAGAAAAATTCTCTTAAATATGGAGAACTATTTATTTTAAAGCCGACAATTGTTTTGCTGTCAGCTGTCAACCTTGGACCCCATTATGAGCCCTGAAGAATACCTGCAAAGTGGGTAGAAACATTGGTTTTAAAGTAAATAGTATTACTTATTTAAGAGAATTTTTCCGACCTCTAACCGGAACATTTTCTTTAATAGCTCACATGGGCGTTAATAAGTAATTGGAATGTTATAATAATTATTTATGACAATCTAACTGAAATATTACACCTATTTTGTGGGCACCACTTTTACTTCCGGAGCAAATGTATGTTAATAGTCAGTAGAGAACAAAAAAAAAACATTCTGTTGAGAAAATATGATATACGGTTCCGCTACAGTCCATATCTTGGGTGCAGTTCTTATTTGGAAAGGTCTGTACTATTTCTAAGTGCAGGTTGTGCAGGGAGATCACATTCGAGTGTTTCACTTAGTTAAGCACCCACATTGAAGATGCTGGGTGAGCCCCAGGTTTGATCAAATATTAAATAATTTATCTGCTAATGCCAGTTTGTAATCTGGGTCATTGAGATTATGAGACAGTACACATTGAGATATCCCGCCACCCTCTGAAACCTGAATCTCCCCCCTCAAAAAAAATATATCTTGTATTAGTTATCCCGTAATTCACCTTTTTGGTGGTGAACTGTAAGTGGTAGGGACAATTTTCGAAATTCTATATCTTTCTTTATCTCTACATTAATGACACTAATTGATCAGTATAATTTCGCGTATTCTGTTCAGTGTTAAATCTACTATTACCCTATAAACTGAAGGATATCTGTTGATATGAGATGTGCGTATCAGATGAAGTGTAACCATGAGAAGATGCTAGCTAGAAGCGAGCTGGGGTGAGGGACCTTCTGCATCGATCATTCGCTTTGCTGGCTCCCGCACTAGGCCTAAAACTCAGTCTTGTCTCACTCACATATTGACATGACGCGTATTTGTGACTACGTTTAGCTAAATAAACATACATTTTTTGTTTAATCATTATAGTAAATAATGAAAAAATAATTTTAGGTCTAACAAATCGTATTTATATATCCGTTTATAAAAGCAATCTGTTGCGCAGACATATCTTCAATTACAACACTGCTTCCAAAATTATATTTGAATAAATACATATTATATTAAAATAAATAATATATAATAAATATTTTTGTTTGTTCCAACCACAATATATACTAACAAAAAATAAAAACACGATTTAGCTTAAAATAGAGCGATCTTCGAAAAAATTTATTTTATGGTAAAAAAATCGTTGGGATGTTTTTAAAATATTTTCTTAATGATATAATTTTACCAATATCAGTCAATGAAATATTTACAACAATTAATATCAAGTTACCCCACTTTTTTTCGATGTAATTATTTATTTCGTTATGACTATATTCTTATTTAAAACTTATTGGTAATCATTTTATATTTTTTAGTTTTGTTTCTTAGTAAAGTTTGTTTTTAGTTTTTTAAACTATTATTTACTTTCTAATTTTTAGTTCGGTTGACTATAAACCCATATTCTTTACACTGTACTGTTTTTTTTTTATAAATATATATTTTTGTATATTGTTGAAAAATTGTTTAAAATAAGAATAGGCTGGGAAACCAAAGTATTCATTTTATCGTAAAAAATCGTTGGGATACTTTTTAAGATATTTTCATAATAATTCTACTTTTACCAACATCAGTCGATAAAATATTTTCAACAGTTAATATCAATGAATCCCACCTTTTTTCGATAAAATGATTTTTTTTTTTGGTTTAGCACTCTATTCTTTTTTTAAGCTTTTTGATATTTATTTTCTACTTTTTAGTTCTGTTTTCTATTAAAGCATGTTTTTTGTTTAAATTATTTTCTACTTTTCA
The DNA here is from genome assembly GCA_964056705.1 of Troilus luridus. Taxonomy (NCBI): domain Eukaryota; kingdom Metazoa; phylum Arthropoda; class Insecta; order Hemiptera; family Pentatomidae; genus Troilus; species Troilus luridus. Next base: position 42,120,928 of record OZ057417.1, on the reverse strand, counting down.
GTTCGGTTGAATATTTACGCGTGTTCATCAGTTTTTTAAAACTAATATTCATTTTCTACTTTTTAGTTTAATTGGCTACAATCGCTTGTTTTTTAACTATACTTATTTAAATATATTTATGTAATATGTATATATTTTTGTATATACTTATTAATATACTTACACTGATATATTTAGATGGTTCATCGATAAATAGTGTGCGTTAGTTACATAATACTCAAAACTCTAAGAAGGATTATATCAATACTAGTTATTTAAACATGTATATAAACAACAACAATAATTTAGTATCTTATTTATTAAGCATTTATTCTGTATCAAGATTGGTTTATTGAATATACTAAAAATGGTATTCGTTTATTGATATAAACTCATTAATCATAGCATCAATGCGAGGAATTTAATGAAATTAGTTTATATCACTTGAAGATAGTAAAATGATTTACCACTTTACCAAGTCCAGATATCTTTCATATTTGTTTTGAGAAGAAAATGGTTCGGGGGTGATAAAAAAATAAACACACTTAAGTAGTCAATGACTATTCATTAGTATCCAATATTTCTACCAAAATTGTGTGTACTCTTCAGGCCTCAATATACAAGATACAAAAATATATTTAAAAAAAACTTAAATAATTTTAATAAATAACAATATGAAAATCCTACCATTTCAACCCATAAAGTGTCTTGGGTTGAGTACATGGTAGAAACTGTACTATTTTTAAGACAACGGTTGTGGAGGGGGGTGATTTGTTATAGATCGCGCTTAGCCTCCAGATTTTCCTCCATATTAATGCTACCCACATTATTTTGATTGATATTTGATCGTCTAAAATACCCAATGGACTGAATATGCTTTGATTTAATTTAAATGTCTAATATATCCTGTAGTTTTATTACATTGGAATAATATTGCCTCAACCTAAACACACTCAAGACATCTCCTGTCATCGTTGAGCTTATACAGACCTAATATCTGAGGCAGATATAAACACGAACTTGACGTTCAACATCTGTTTTCTTTCTTAACTATTACCCAATCTCATTAAAGGGTAGGGTTTCGATGTATTATATTTATATCTCTATGTACTAATGTTTAGTAATATTTTTTAATTTATACTTCAGTTTTGTGCTGGTAGTGTATTACAAAACCCAGAACTAGAAAAGGAATATTGTACTCAGATAAGGTTATAAGTATAGACCAAATTATTGTGCAAAAAATTACAAAATAAACATACCGTAAAAACAAAATGGTGCCTTAATAAAAGCACAAATGTTTGGTAAATAAAATACATAGAAAAATATATATTACTTTAAAACTTCGTAAAAAAAAAAAAGTACAAATATCGTGTAGTAAAAACTTCATAATTGGATTTAGTTGTAAAAGAACGCCAAGAACGCTTCTATAGTTTTGAAAAAGTAATAAAAACATACAATACAACAATGTAGTTCGATTTGAACAATTATACGATTGAAACAACAGTGGTTTTCTGGTAGGCAGACAGGGTATACTGGATGAATGGAAAACGAATATATATATATATATATATATATATATATATATATATATATATATATTTTTTTTTTAATAAAATAGAACATTGACAAACCACGCGGTAATACTAAGAAAGAACTAATAATCAATCTAATAGCTTAACAAAAAAAATGAAGAAAATAAAAATTGAACTAGTAATTACTGAAATCTATCGATCATCAAATATAGAAATGCTTAAATATTGTTAACTAATAATATACTCAGTTGTATTATTTATTTATTATAACATTCAGTATTATGATTATATATTTTTAAACGGATATAAACGATAAACTTATATTCTTTTCATAACGTTTTTTATCTGTAGCGCTCTGTTTGATCCTTTTCACTGATATTCGAGAAGAATCTTTAAAGAGGAAATCAAACAGGAAAAAGATAATAGCTATCACTTTGTTTACAAACAGATATATCCTCAAGCTTCAATCCGGTGTGAGGCATGTTGATTAAAAAACAACATAATAAAAATAAATAGTTTATAATATATATTTACTATCCAATAGATTCCCGAATTGCACAGAATTCAAGTATTTAGATTATCACAAATGATACCAAGAGGGTAGATGTGGATACAAGAACTGCTCCGGGAAATAGATGCTATTATGCCCTGCATGAAACCCTTTGGTTGAAGTGAATATCCAGGAAAGCAGAAATAACTCTATACAAGACAGTCGTCAGGCCAACGGTGACATAAGGGTGTGAGACATGTGCACTCACACATCAAGGAGAGAGCGAGATCAGTGGATGGGTTCCAAAGATATTAAGAAAGATATTTGGCCTAATGTCCATTGTCCTGTACAATGGCGGATAAGGAAAAATATAGAAATCCAAAATATCTATCAGGAACCCGACATAGTCAATATAATTAAGTAGGGAAGGCTGAGATGGCTTGGACGTGTGAAAAAGGATGTAGGCCAAGCAGACTCTCCAAGAAGACCAGGAGGAAAGAGGAAACGAGGATGACCACGTCTATGTGGGTCGATGATGAGGAGCAAGATCTGAAAAATATGGGAGTGAGAAGGTGAAGAGAGAAGGCGAATGACCGAGAGGTGTGGAGGAGGCTCGTCAGGAAGACCTACGTTCTGCGAGGACTATCCTGCCGCGTAGTTAGGTAGTTAGCAAATAAATAATTGGGAGTAAAATTAATTCTTGGCAGATTACGATAAGGTTGTTCACCTTATCAGGATATTATACTACTCTTGTAACTGGTACCACTAAAATCCACGAGGGATCTGGAGTTAAATAGTCGTCTACTTGTTGAGGAAAGGTGATCTGTGTAAGTATGGTACAATACGTATATAAGTACTATTATAAAATATTTTAATCATTATGTAGGCCATAATCAACAGCCATTAATTACATTAATCAAGCAAGATTTGACGAAAAATGAATACACGATTAACGTATAAAAATCGAATATAAATCTTACAAAGAAGGCTATAAATAAACTAATCATCAAGCTAAGTAAGCACTCTTCCACAAAACTTGAAGATGAATAAAGTCCTGAATAATAAATGGGCCTTAAAAACAAGAGCTTAGTAAAGTAGGATACATCATGACAGTTTGGCAACTTTCGATGGCGAAACGCGGTCGTAAAGTAGACAGTGAAGTAATAAAAGTAGGCGCTAAGCCCGAGCTAAGTAAAGCAGGTGCTTAGTAAGAAGTTTAATATAAGGCGACAGATCCCGGAGAGCTATCTGCATCTCAAAACCTCTAGGACTTTCTTGAAGCTCCCATCACTAAGCACATTGGGCACCAAGCTTTTTCCGGAAAACAAACTTCGATGTAGAATATGAGATTTAAGGGAACAGAAGTCTAATGAAGTCTTAATGAACTCGTATCAGGAAATTGAGAGGAAATAGAAGTTGTGTGTAATATATGGAACAATTCACAAAAAGTATAAAAATATATTTTTTCCAATTTATAATAAAATAGAAGTAGAGTTGACGGTGTGTATATATATATATATATATATATATGCTGTTTTACAAGGATAGCTATAAACCAAAAAAGCTATTAGAATATGTAATAAAATGAACTGGGATGAACAAATAATCACGGACCGATATATATATATATATATATATATATATATATATATATATATATATATATATATATATATATATATATATATATATACACGAGTATATATCTTATTCTTGGTTCCTATTTTTTCAGCTCTGGCGTCCATTAAATTATTATCACTTGGGATTGCTACTTCTATGATTCTAGCTATTTTCTTTGTTCTCGTATATGGATCATCAAAATATCCGGACGGTGATGCTTTACTCTGTGGCCCGTAATTATTTGGTTAGCCCAGTTCATTTTATTGTATATTCTAATTGTTTTTTTGGTTTATAGTTATCCTTGTAAAACAGTCCCAAGAGTCTGCGTATACTTCGGTGATTTATCTTCGCTACATTATCATGCCTGATCAAGTAGTCCGTTCCAGCAAGTTCTTCGCACCCATTTGTCACATGCTGTATAGATTCGTAAGTTTTGGAGCAGAGCCGGCGTGTTTAGGTTCTCCTTGAGAATGGGATTTGAGTAGTAATTAGCTGGTCCTGTATGGCTACGATAAATCCTTCAGTCTCTCCAAACAGTTGTCCTATCTTGATCCATTCAACTGAGAGTTCACTATCAACTTCAGGCTGATGTAGTTGATATTAAAATCAACCTTGCAATAACAATTATTATTATTATATTAAGGATATATAGTGTTGGTTTATAACAAGTATGACTGACTCTTACCCATTTTACTCCGTACTGCTTCCACTCTCTTTCGCCTCATACTCGTAAGTTTCCGTTGAGGATTCATAGCTCTGAGGTAACGTTAACTTCATAATGACGCAAGTTTGCCCCTAACTTGAGATATTACCCACTGTGGGTTGTGTTGCGAATTAAAACAACCTGAACAACCTTAGCTCCTCTGGGAGACATCGTCCAGAGTTTCCGAGTTGTTTTTCCACCGGTGCCTTCTTTCATTAAATAAAGAGCAGAAAAAAAGAGTTTAGAGTAACTTGCTGGGCTTGAAAATAATGTTAAAAAGCATTAAAAAAAGTTCTTTGTAGCAAAAAAAAAGGTGACAAAATATTAAAATTATAATTTTTTATTAATTGCTTTTATTTTGAATAGAAAAGATTTTCCCCGGCCGGGATTCAAACTCGGGAGCTCAATTGGTAAGAGCGCTGCCACGGAGAGGCGGACGACTCGGTTTCGAGTCCCGGCCGGGGGAAATCTTTTCTCTTCAAAATAAAAATATTAAAATTCTAATTTGATGATAATAATTCAGAGGTTAAAAAGGGCAATTTAAAGTATAATTGGAGCTTCAAATCCGGCTGTGGCAGATTTTATTTAAAAAGTTGGGGTATCCTTTGGGATCAGGGGCCCTCCAACCCTGTATAAAGAAAATTAACGAAAGTGGGTAACCAAAATAGAGGAACAAATCTAACGATATAGGGTGATCTAGGACAAATTAGCTCTTTACACAACTGCTGTTCAAGAAACAATACAATCTCTACGACTTGCTGGACTCAAGACACTTTATGGGTTGTAGTGATACAGAAAAAAAAGTAGAATTAAATTGAAAAGTAGGAGAAAGATAAACTAAAGGTAACAATACATTTTCATGTTCAGCCTCTTCATTTAAACAATCGAATAAAGTCATACGCCTCTTGTGCACATAATCATTGATTTCTGGTATCGTCACGTTGCTCATGAGTTAAATACATACATTTTTTTTTTTTTTTTTTTGCATTGTACATTTTTTACAATTAGGGAGGAGCAAGCCCTCTCATTAACCCCCAACCTGGAGGGCCAAAGTGAATTGTCTACGACAGCTTATTCGTTGGACTTAGCCACTTATTTCGCTGCTGACCTTCATATCTGAAGGTCGTTCCACCATCCGCAACCCGGTGGACGCGCCCGATTGCTTTCACCATGCCATGAGAGATAATAGGTGCTCAGAATACCATACTTGAAAAAATGACAATAAAGAGATTAGAGTGGTTTGGGCACACCATTAGGATGGATAATAATAGAATACCCAAAATGACAATGAACTGGTGCCCTGAAGGAAGAAGAAGAAGAGGACGACCGCGAATTTCTTGGATGAACTTTTGGGAAAATCTCAATAAATAAAATACATATATTCAAATAAACGAACAGTATTTTTCAATTTCTTTTGAATAAATAAAAAGTAATTAAACTGAAGACAACAGTAAGCAAGAGGCGACATTGCTTGCTGTGGACCGCACAAAAAACTTGAGCATGTTAAATATGAATATAATATTTCTGTTGTTATTTTTCACGTATTATTAAGGGTCACCTGTGGTTTAATGGTTAGCAAAACAACCTACCATGTCCTACCATTCCGGCAGGGGGCCTAAGGCTTTTCTTTAATAGGAGTAAAAAATCCTTAGTTGCGCCTTCCTTCGGAGAGAACGTTGAATGGGGGTCAAGCCTGTAAGGCACTCTTTAAAGATCTCTGAAAGCAAAATTTAGGACTTCCACTGTAGCATCGTCCGGATTAGCCACATGCGCATAAAATTACGATAAATGAATGAACAAATAAAGAATACAGAGATAAAGACAATGACAGGAGTTTCTCCAAAATATAAAATCTGTCATGTTGAATAAAGAAAATGTTCCGGGTGAATGTCAAAAAACAATTCCTTAGTCATCAATTATTTATTAATAAATTATCTTTTGCCCCCCACCCGAACCATTTTTTACCCGATTAAATCTTTAAAAAAATCTTGAAACGACACTATCATACACGTATTAGGTTACTGAAAGATACATCGCCTTCTAAAATAATTAAATCTATCCTTGTTCATTCTGCTTAGATGTCCGAGAAATGTTAGCCGCCTATTCTGCAGATTATCCAAGATGTATCCTTGTCTTAATTATACCTGGATAGACAAAATTTAGGACTCCATTTAGGAATGCTCAAAGTGCGTTAAATAAATAAAGAAAAACACGTATAGTTCTCATTGCGAGAATTTGTGTTTAAAATCATACAGTTATTTAAAGATCTTAAGGCTATTTAATGGATCAAATGCGCTAATGACCTAGATCTTGCGCCTTTAAACACCATCACGAACGACTATTGTATCCTTCAGCATTTTCCTTAGAGGATCAATACCAAGGCCTGAGGGATGGAGATAACTGAGCACTCGGTATTCATGGACTGATTGCACTTTTAAACGACTAAATTAACCCATTGTTCTCTCTCCGCTAAGATCCATTTCCCTTAATCTGGGTCCAGGCGATTACGTGAGGAAAATCCGACATCGGCCGAAGTCCCTATCGGCTGCCTCTGCGCTAATACAATCAGGAGTGAGTGGTTGGGGACTAGGAAATGAACTGGAGGAGGGAGTTGCGACGCAGAGTACATAATGACATCTACCAACAATAATTTATTTTTTGGTATCGCTTTTGAGTATTCAAAGTAAAACAACTCAAAAGTCGGCGTTTTTGAGTTATGATTATCAAAGAAGTAGTATTTTGGTAATGCTTATCACTCATCAAAACTTTATTAAGCTAGCTCCAGAACTTGTCAGGCAGGTCACTTGTGTCTCTCTTAGTGTACTGATGCTAGTCTTGAATCTTTAGGTTAACTAAAATGAAACAAAGTTTAAAAGTGCATTATACGAACAAAAAAAAACAACAACATTGGGTATTGTAAGATCTTATGGTACGGCTAAAATATATTCAGATCTTGAACAAAGAACTGAAAGTGTAAAACCAATTTCCGTTTTGCATTTGGAAAGGAGAAAGAACTTCAAAGTGGATCCGCAGCGAAATAACAATCACACTTTCATTCTTAGATTGATTTGAACCAGTGACACTTCTCGTAGAAGAGTTGGAATGGAGCCTTTCCTCGCTTCGTAACCATGACGACAAGTTTCAGTTAGCTGCAATGATCTAGTTATCGTTTTATTAGATCAAATAATATTTTTCCCTCCTAGTTATCGTTTTATGTGTACAATTTTATTGTTTTCCTTCATTTTTCATTATTTTTGCAATAGTACCTAACTTGTAAATTGGGGGAAAACCAGACGGTTAAGCGTGCTCTAGGAGAAATCACCTTCTACACAACCTTTGTCCTAGAAACAGTACAGTCGAAACCCAAAAACTTTCAAAAAATCCAAGTAGAGGATTTTTTTTTTAGCTTTCTGCAACAGCTGAAATTTGAGACGCTTCAGGTTTTTGCTATTAGGTTCTAGTGACCCCATTGTTATGCTATTAATTTCTTTGCTGAAACAATGGAAGGTTTCTTTCGTAGTCAATTACGTGACAGAAATCTGACGTTGGTTAAGGTTCCTATAAGACCGTCTCTGCAATCAGAAGAAAGTGATTGGGGGGGGGGGAGTGAATTGAAGGAGGGGTTTACGGTGTGGAGTATGGAATGTCAATTTCCGCCAATATACTTATTGTATACATTTAATTACTAATTTCTTTTAGGATATGTTTCATAAATTATTTATAGCTCCGGTGAAAAGTGGTTAAGTCGAATTTTCTTCAAAATGAATTCCTTGTACTTAAATAAGGGGAATTCGTTTATTGTATTATCTTCGTAATCAATAAGGGGCTAAGACGGGCATCGGTTTGAAATGGAGTTATTGCTTATATTACAACTCCAGTTCAAGGCAAAAACTTCGAATATGATACGATCAAGATTGTTTCATTGCTGATGTGGTGAAGGAGGAGAAACCAAATCTCGGCTATGCATATTATTTAATCTTTTAACAGCCATTGATGGATCTGTGATATTTGTAGACCCTTCTGGGGCTCACCAAGCTTCTATAAAATGTTAACCCTTGCAACGGAAGTGTGCTGCAGGTCACAATAAACTGGGTGAAACTAAGAGATATTCGAGAAGGGGATTTGGCAGTAGGTACCTCAATCACTTTTAATATTTCATTTCGTTTCCAATTTATGCCTAACGCATTCACTATTAATTATTATTTATTTCTTAGTTCATTATTTTGTAGTTCTCATTTATTTATTTTTCTGTGGCAAATCAATTGGTAACTTATCCACAGCCCTTGTTTTTACTGGCTTAGTACAGATTTGCTTGTAGTGTTATTTTCTTCTATTTTTTATTAATAATTAATTGTTAATTAACCTGGACTTTTATATTTGTAATTATACCTCTATTATCGATTCTTTAATATATTTTTGAATAGTTGAAGTTTTATTTTTTACAACTATCTAGCCTGAGCGACCTGTGGTCTAGCGATTTGCATAAGAACCATCTAAGACCAAGATCGCGGGTTCGAAGCCCGGCAGGTGGCCATAGGATTTTTTAAAGGGATTAAAAAATCTTTAGTCATGCCCTCCTCCTGGGTTCTCGAGCCTGTACGATGTCAAGTACTCGTTAAAAATCTTTATCCTAAATAAACCTGGATAGGCAAATTTTAGAGCTATGCCTGTAGCATTGTAGAGTATGTCCGATGAGCCATAGCAGCATAAAGTGGGGTTAAATAAACAAAGAAACAACAAGTACCTAGCACCCCCAAACAATTAACTTGGGTAAAAACCTGATGGTTGAGTGTGATCTTGGCCAAATCACCTCCTTGCACAACTGTTGGTAATAGTACTGCCCCTAGCATGTACTGAACCAAAAGGCACTTAATGGGTTTTAGCGGAACAATTTTTTTTTTATATCGCTGCTTAGCCATGTTTTTTATGTATGGGCTCTCGTATACTGTAATGTTGGAAACGACTGCTATAACAATTTGTTAGGTTTTATCGCCCTTTATCCCAACGGAGAACAATAAGTGCTCACATTCCTGCGGACGAGGAGATGAATTGCCTCTGCCTGTGTGTCACATGTCATCCGCGTCCTCTCTGATTGAGCTCTCATTTCCTTCCAGTTCTGTCAACTGTCTTCTTTATGTCCTGTCTGTCCTCGATGGTCGTTATTGGTATTTATGGGAACTTCCTCAATATGTTCTACATCCTGTAAATAAAAATAAAGATTGATTAATGACCTTTGTGGACAATATTACTGTGCACTCACCCACTTAACTTCCTTAACGAAAGTAAAAACGAGAGGGAAAAATGTACAAATTTATATAAAGTCATATTATATACTAACTAGCTGATTAATTAACGAACGAATTCCTAAAAAGTTAATAAGAGCTGTACGTACATACTGGAAAGTGTCTGAGGAGTAGACGCTGTGTTGGAGGAAGGATTACTTGAAGAAGAGAGATCTGGGTTTGGGTTTGGTAAGCAAAGATTTGTGGGATCGGCATCGAGCCTTCGGGTTCGCTAAGCCTAATTATACTCTACCTGTTGGTACTTGTGAATTTTTGAAAAAAACAGTGAGACAATCTTAAAAAGAGACGAAGGTGAAGTACACAATTTTGACACTGGTTTAATAAGATAACAACTTGACGAAGTTATAAAGCCTGATCGAAGATTGTGTTACTGGTTTTGTTATAATTTTACTATTACCGTCAAATATTATTTATCGACTGGAAAGTGTATAATAACTATATTATATATATGGGAGCAGAGTAGCTCAGTTTTAGAGCGCTAGAGAGTTGTGTCAAAGGTCCGAGGTTCAAATCCCGCAGTGGCAGATTTTATTTTATCTGTTAACAGTCGGGGATGGAACCTATGGGATCTGGGATCGTCCTGGGGCTTATCCAACCTCTGTAAAGTGGGTAATTGCGGGGGAAAATCTGGCGGAGGTTTTTTTGCTTTTTAGGTTTATGTACGTTCTTGTAACCACTACAATTCATGACGAGTCTTGGGTTCAGTACATACTAGAAACTAGTCGTTAGTACCAGGACAAAGGTTGTGCAGAAAGGTGATCCTAGATCAGGCTCAACCGCCAGATCCCCCCCCCTTACTTTGGGTATCCACTTTGTAGAGGCTGGGTGAGTCCCAGGAATTCCCTAGATCCCATAGGACCCATCACCGGTCGTGAGCAAGTAAAATAAATGTCTTGCCAGCAGCGGGATTTGAAACAAGCGCCTTCGGAATGGCAACTCAGCGCTATACCATTGAGCCACTCCGCTCCATATAATTACCAAACACAAAATAGAAGATGCGAATAGCATTGGCTATAAAATATTTAGATACCTTACGCTTAAATCGAATCAGTTTGGTTAGTGAGCCAATGTCCCAATTATAGTTGGCCTCATTAAAAGAACTGTTTTATGACCGAACTTATGAATTTATTTTTCCCACCTTTTAAAATTTCTAATAATTTCCTGATAAAAAAGTTGACGTAAAATAAGAATCCGTGTTCAGATTTTAATATTCCGAACAAGAAAAAGAAAAAGACGCATCATCGTTAATGAGGACAAAGAGAACAGGCCAACCAGTTAAGATCTCTTTGTCTTATCAAGTGTGCTTTACTCCAGTTCTTTGTTTATTTTTACCCTTAAATATGGCCGTTTGCTTGTGTAAGATGTATAATAAAATATTTTTCTGTATTGGCAGGACCCAGGTAAATCAGTTGTATACAGCTGAATTGACATGACGAAGGTTCTGGGTTCAAATCCGGCTGTGGCAGATAATTTTTTTAATCTGTTAAATGCGAGGGATGGGTCTTGTGGTATCTGGAGACCCTCCTGGGGCTCATTCAGCTTCTATAAAGTGGGTACCCTTAATGAAGAAACTGACGGTTGAGAGTGATTTCGGAAAAATCATCTCCCTTCGATCCTACATCAATGTAGTCTCTACACTGTACGTACTGTACCCAAGACTATTCATAGGTTGAAGTGGTACATTAAAAAAAAAAATTGAATTATATTAAGAAGCAGATGATAATAAACTATGCATGATCATGTTCAAGGGACGACCTGTGGTTAACATAACAAACTACTAAGCCCAATATCGCTGGTTCGTACCCCGGGAGGTGGCCCCAGGGTTTTTTAAAGGTAGTAAAAATCCTTAGTTACGCCGTCCTTCGGAAGGGACGAGGGTCCCGAGCCTTTACGATGGCAGGTTCTCTTTAAAAATCCCTATCCTAATTAAACCTGGATAGCAAAATTTAGAGCTCCCACTGAAGCATCGTCCGATTAGCTATAGCAGCATAAAGTGACGTTAAATGTAAAAACAACATGCTCAGCGTCTTTATTTTCACATTTATATAAAGTTTTTAAATATTTCTCATGAGTGAAATAAATAAGTTAAAAATAAAAGAAAACTATTTTTGAATTGTGATTGAATAAAAAAGAACAACGTTAGTTTGGAAGATGGGATAGTGGGCCATAGACAAAACTCAAACTGATTATGGCTAAGGCGATGAAGGGTTGTAGTGACTCAGATTTTGTTTCTAATTTTTTCCATACTGTATTGTGGACACTCTTAAAAAATTGTTTACGTAATTTATATTACTGTCATATTTTTCTCGTGACATTGAGCTTTGTTAGCCAACACCTCATGTACCAATTCAATAAACAGTTTACCTATGTGGTCAATGAAGAAACGTCTACAAGCCTCTATCGGCAGACCTTGTACCTGATGCAATGGTTATTAGACCGTGTAATTTCGACTTATTTCTTTGCCTCGTTCATGGTTTGTCCCTCTGCTCATCCATGAATCATGATTAAGGATATGTAATCATCTTTAACCATTTCCAATGGTTGTCCTCAAAGGTACAAACAATTAGGTTTTAGCTTTCCCTCAAGTCTCGGATAGTCACAGAATTAATTATTAATAATTTCAGCTTTCTCTCCATGATTGGCTATTTCCTCATTATTTAATGTTTAAATAAAATATTATTTACCTTCTTTCGAGGTCGGAGAAATTTGTTTTTATTACGGAAGATATTTTCAGTTGTAAAAAACTTTGAGTTGAGTCACAACAAGTTTTAACTGTTTATTCGTTTCATTTTTAACACTTTCCAAAAATACAAGTTAACCTGAGTTTCAGTACGGAAAAGAGAATGTAACTACGGGTAATTGGTAGATTTCGGTAGTCATTTCATAAAGAAATAAAAATGTCAACTAACATTTCGAAGTATAGATGATAAATGTTTGTTGAAACGTTCATTTCTATATAAAATGATTATCGAAGTATACACATTTCCCATAATTACATTCTCTTTTTCATACTTAAGCTCATGCTATGTTGTATTTTGAAAAATATTAATAGATAAATGAATGATCCATCTTAACTAACATTTTATGTCTCTTTTGAGCATTCGATTTTCAATATTAACTTCTGTTATTAATAACTAAAATATTAATTTGTTAATTAATTAAGATTTACGAAGATAGTTTCTAAACTTTATTTGATCACCAACATACGACCTTAATCTATAAGTTAAAGCATGCCTTATAAGTGCACCGTAATACCACGAGCATAGTTGTTTAAGATCAGTAAATAAGTTTTAAGTAATATTTTTTTTTAATAAGAAAAAATGTAGTTCAACATTTCAATATTTAATTAATGAAAATGTAGGTTTTATTCTTGGAAATTATTTAGGGTTCTATGATATATACAACAAGTTTGTTTGTATATAATGGTTTAATGTGGTGAGACTACATTAGTCATCAATGCTACTCAACTAACTATTTTTTCTCGAATTTAATTTTTCTTTACAACTTTTTCAGTAGCATTTTCCTAGCTTACCTATCGTAAATATAAAGAAAAAAAATAATAATAAATACTTATAATTAAGTCTGTCATAAGAGATATCGTTAAAGCGGAAACGATAATGCACAAAATTTGGACCAAGCAGCTGCAATGGTATGGTAATCTGAGAAGAATGGGCCCCAAGAAATGGCCAAAAATGATATTGGACTATATCCCAGAGGCCATCCATGGAAAACTTGTCTGCAAGGAGTTGAAGAGGTGATGGCAGCCAGAGGATTGACGGAGGGAGATGGGAAGAGACGAGAGTATTGGTGACAAAATTTATTAGTTTTCGGCCTCTGACCATACGTTGTAAAACCCCGAAAAAATATATTTATACACATATAAATATATTTGTTTAAAAATTCTATGCTTAATATTGATCAGTGAGAGATGGAGAAATAAATGGTGTTTGAATAAGGTATACAGAAAAATTGACAAGCGGTCATGGGGAAACAAAGGCATGGTGTAATAATAATACACTTTTCATAATAATATTTGAACAGTTTCACAATATTTCATACATTACTGCGTTATATCGTTATCAGCTCTTCTGTATTCTAGGAAATCATCAAAGCATTTAGCACTCAGTATAATATAAAATTAATGTTTTAAGTAAAAATGAGCAAGTACTTCAATGAATATATTGTATAAAAAGTATTAATGATTACTAGGAAAGTGCTAATTTTTAAGTGTTTAAATTACTTTTCAATAACAAAATATAATTATTTATTAATATTGAAGAGCAAAAGTCAAAAAAGACATAAAATACTTGTTGAGACATGTAGCTGACAGGTATTTTTGTTTCCCGTTTTTAGTTTAGAGACTTTTTCGTTGAAATTAATCTACTGATGTCTTAATAATTATAAATAAATAAGATTGAACTAATTGAAGTATTACGTAGATAATGGCGTTAACATTTCGCGTCTCATCCACTTTGAAAGCTGGTTCAAAATCCGAAAACAACATTGTTGCAAACAGAAAGATTGTAATTCTACAGAGTCGATGTATATGATATATTATTGTTAATATGGGTTATTTGCACTCAAGTGCCACTTATATCTTGTTTACAAGTGGATGTGGTCGTTCCAAGAGCTATTACTGCTGAGCCCAAGGAACCTCCCGCGTTGTATTATTTTAGGAAAGTAAATAAGGGTTGGTCGGACCCGAACGTAAGGAGTCGATGGGTCGTGGTTGACTTCCTCTCAACTACAACAGCCGGTTTCGAGCTCGGGACAAGCGGTCATCAACCCCCCTGTATGACAGAAATCGCGAGTCAATGAATAAGGGCGTCAATGAAGGAGTCAGCGTGTTGGACATTCTAGAGTAAGAATCGGTGCTGGTTCGATTCCGGACTGGCGAGGCTAATTTTATTTAATTTAGGACCCACGAAATTTTTAGGATAAACCTTCTCTCCTCCCTCATTTTGATAATAATAATTAACTTGGGATTTAATGTTCCAAAAAACAACTTACCGATCAGTGCTCCTATATCTCCTGACTTGGTTTTGACTACTATTCGAGAACGAAGTGAAAGATGAAAGTTTGCCGCAATACTCATCAGATCCGAGTACTCTCAAAGCGGTGAGATAATTCGATCTTGCCGCACACTACGTGAGATCCTCAACTCCCTAAGCTGAAGCCTCTACAGATCAGGGAAAGTGAGTGCTCCACTTCTGGGCCGACCGCTACCCGCCTCAGGACGTGACCACGAGGGAGGCCTCTTGTGCTTCGTCAGTGTCAGGCTTCCCGATTGGTTCGTTTAATTTTAGCGAAGAGTTCAACCTTAATTACCCACCTCTTGGTAACCATAAAACTAGAATTGTCCAGATAAAGTGTTATTTTTTTTTTAATTTAAATATTTTATTACAATTATTATGAAGAAGGGATCTTTATTTCGCTCCTCTTTGAGAAACTCTTATAAAAAATCTGTACCACTACAACCCATGACGTGTATTGGTTTTTTTCTTTCAAAATAACCCTTAGGAAGGACCGTAGATTTATTGGCTTATTCGATGCCATTCGATGTATACTATGTGCCTTATAATTGCTTATTTACAAAATTAAATCATAATATTTAAGATAATTAAAATATTATTACTCGCTTCTTATAACAATTTGTAAAAGATTAAATATACAAAAATTATTTAATTTATTTTATTTATAAGTATATATTTTTTACATTATTTCCAAAATTGAATAGACGAAAAGAAATAAGGGAAGAACAAAATTTACTAATTTATCTCATGCTAAAGAGAAGAAAATGATATATAGAAAGTTTCATATGACATTAACTAAAAAAAAATTGTTTGCTATAACTTCGTGCTATGTTTTGAATATAAAGAAAATATATAAGGAGCAGTGTGTTTCCTTCAGGGAAATGTTTTATTGCCTCTTACAAAATTTCCTTAAGCCCATTACTCTCGTGGTTAACGGCACATCATATATTTCATTTTCTTACTCCTGCATTTCATGTTCTATCTCATCTTTTTATTCAAAATATTTATGTTGGTATACTTCTGGCATTCTTCTAAACAAATGATCCATTATTTTTTGTTTTATGCATATTTTAATTAAAAAACAAAACAAAATGTTGTGACCATGAAGGGTCTTGGGTTCAGTACGTGGTAGAGACTGTACTGTTTCTTGGACAACGGTTGTGCATGGAGGTGATTTGTCCTTGATCACGCTCAACCGCCAGGTATTTTTCCCAGTTAAGGGTGCGGACTTTAATAGGGCTTGGTGATCCCCAGGGGTGTCTGTAGATCCCACAGTGTCTGTTTATTTCCATTCTTGGATGTTACCTAATTAAGCAATTAATCTGCGTCATCTTCAGCATTGAAACTCAGCTCTCTACACACTTATATACTACGCTCATTTATTAATTTATAAATTTGTTATTAGCAATAATAAATATAATCTCGTATAATAAAAATATTATTTGGAGAGCAGAACTAAGGGCACGAGGAAAACAATAAAAGCTCCACTTCTGAATATTATAACTCGCATCGATCAAAGAGAACTGAAGATCCTTCATCAGTTAGAGTGCTCGCCATGTTACTTATATAAAAGTTTATTTTTATTTCACATCCCAGAATCTGGGTTAAGCAGGGCTATAAATCAGGAATTGGTTTTTACGAAAATTCCTCTCTTCCAAACTTCTTTATTAACTTTGCAGCAAGCGATAGGTTTTCCTTGCATAATTAAATTAGTGAATCAATTTCACTTTATGAATAAAGCCCATTTACGAAACTTTATTGAGCAATTATTTTAAGTATTACCTTTTAAATGTACCGCCTGGGAAGCGTCTGAGGGGTAGACCGAGGAGTAGGGGGGACGATTGCGTTAAGAATGACCTGGCGGATTTGGGTAGGAAGGGAGTATGCAAAGATTGGCGGTATTGGCATCGAACCTTCGGGTTCGCTAAGCCTTATTATTATTACCTTTTAAAAATTGTAATGTTCAAGTCCCGCTAAAAATGTAAAAATGTTCAAGTCCCGCTGCGGGCAAAACTTTTATTTAGTCAGTTTGCAACCGGAAATGGATCAGATAGGATCTAGGACCCTTCTGGGGCTCATCCAGCCTCTATAAAATATTATCAAAATAAAGTACCCAAAATTAGGGGGAAAATCTGGCGGTTGAGAGTGACCTACTCCTTCCAGACCGTTGTCCATGAAACAGTACTGTCTCTACCATGTACTGAACCCATGACCCGTCACGGGTTGTAGTGGTACATTTTTTTTCTTTTAAATGTCCTCTTTTACTTGAAGTATTGTTAATAAACATATATTACAGTTAGTTTTTATTTTTACATCGCTTTTTTATTTATTTCTCTCACTGTTTTAAATATCAAGCATCGATGTTTTGGCGTAATGTCCATCCCACTGAATTATAATCTCATTTCTTTTATATGTTCTTATGTACTCCTATTTTGTCCGCTTTGGGATAGAGTTATTTGTCATATAATAACATTAAACCCTTGGTTTTCCAACGTTTCTCTTCCACTTTGTAATAAATTGTTGTTTTTATTGCTTCTCTACATTATGGGAAGAAGTTATTACGCCGATGCATAAGTTTTGTTTGCTGTTTTCTCTTAGATATTGGTACCAAAAAACGCATATCTGCTAGGTGGACCGAGACGTAATGAAGGAGTCAATGAGAAGATACTTTGGAGGCAGTACCTCATGTCCAATGACTGATTAAAGTACGAAGACTATAAAAATAAGAGGAAAGAAGTTAAAAATATGATAGCAATAGAGAAGAGGAAGAAGTAGGAGGAATTCGGAAGGATGCTTGAAGAAGATGATGCCCAAGCAAATCAGAAACTATTCTACTGAGTCCATATAAGCATGAGAAGGGAAAATCCACCAGTACTTAAGTTCATCAAATCTAAGAAAGGAACTAACTTCAGAAATGAACAGGAAACCATGGAAAGATGGAGAGGACACTTGATTTTATTGAAGGCGAAGACGTACACCCGTCACTAAAAGAGGGCCACAATGAAGAAGTGGAAGAAGATGACTACATTTCGGAGGATGAACTCGAGAGTGCTATAGAAAGGCGGTAGGACATGACAACGTAAGTGCATATATATATGGGAGATAGAGAGAAAGAGAAGGAGGATCCCTAAGGACTGGGAAGTTTCCACTTTAGTTCCCACATTAAAAAAAGGTGACAATAGACAATGTCGGAATCATCGTGGCATATCTCTGTAGGCATTCCAGCAGAATATTCTCCAAGGTCTTGGATAAAAGGCAAAAAAGTGGAACCAATTCTACACTGTAGTGACCTCTATAAAGTTGGTAACCAATATAGCGGGAAAGTATTGGTGGTTGAGCGTAATTTTGGACAAATCCAACCTGCACAACCGTTGCCACAGTAACAGTTCAGTCTATATCTTTCACTGAAGCTAAGACCCTTCATGAAGAAGATTTGCAGTGTTGGCTCTCCAATAAACAGTTCTCCCTACTTACAATTTTTATTTTGACCTCCACCCGGAGCATTTTCTTCCTTATACTTTTTTCAACGTTGTCATTCCCCATTTCTGAGGACACTTGTAATTAAACAAGAGAAAAAACTGTTTTCCGCCATTATTGTTGTTTTTGTCACCCCTCCCCCCTAAAGTAATATATATTATCTAACCATGACCGTATTATACGACCGCCGACTGGCAGCTGCTCTTCGAAGGCGGTCGTGAACACGACTCCTAAATTATTGCCGGCAGTTGGCCTTCCGGGGCACGAGACCTCTGCCCGATGCCACATAATTCCTGTTTAAATACCTTTTCGCCTGTCAGCTGTTATTTTATATCCATCGGTTTTGAACCCTTAAGGTGCTATGAACACTGATATATTTCGGCAAAATGCAATCTGTAGAGACTATTAGCTCATTAATTATCCACCTCTTGAACAATAAAACTAGAATTGTCCAGATAAAGTGTTATTTTTTTTTAAATTTAAATATTTTATTACAATTATTATGAAGAAGGGATCTTTATTTCGCTCCTCTTTGAGAAACTCTTGTAAAATATCTGTACCACTACAACCCTATATAACAATATGTGTCTGTTGAATGTCACCATCAGGGATTATGGACGCATATATGCGTTTTTCATATTAATGCGTTTTTTCAATTTTTGTTGTAATAATTACTTGAAATTATGATTAAAATATTGCGTAAAACTTTGCGATAATGTGGGACAGATATATACCTATAACTTTAGATACGACATTGAAGAAAGATAGATTATGAAACAATTAGTTTTATAGAAGAAAAATTAAAATTAAGTCTAAATATTAACAAAATTAAAAAGTTTTTTTATGTGATACTATTGGATTTGGTCCACATTAATACTTTTTTTTAGGAAAAGAAAATTGAATAAAAATAATGGAGTAACCATTATCCATATTGGAAAAGTGTTTATCGTAATTTATTAATAATAATTATTAAATAAATTAAATAATGTGTATTTATTTATTGCAAATGAATCAAAGAGGATCACGCAAAGTTTTTCATCGTTTCTTCTTTATTTCCTTCAAGTATATTCCATTTACTCTTTTTCTCTTTTAAGTGCATTTTTTTCCACGTCACTCCTCGACAGTTCAACATTTAACCTTTGATTTACTAATATGACTGTAGCGATGCTAACAATTAAATTAAATAACCGCGATTACCCACCACCACATGTTGGAAGTAATTTTGGAAATGTGTTGTTATATCCACGTAATGATTATTAACGAAATAATACTGAATATTTTGATTTAATAAATTTGTGTAATAACAAAAGATTAAAATTGTAAATTTAGTAAAGGTGCATTTGCTGAAATAATCGAAATTAATTTGCAGGGCGAGGTAAAATGATATTCATGTTCTTAATTTTTAAACCTAATTATCAAAAAATGATCCTGTTATTTTTTTTTAAGAATCATATATTTTTTAAAATCTTCCATATGATATCCTATAAAAAAAAGAAAAGGTTTCTCTTCTCTAGTAAACTTTCTATTATTAAGTATTATTTCGATTTATCAATACCAACTTCAATGTTTCAATAATACTTTAAGTAACGATTTATTTAGTTATCGAGTAAGAATGTATCATTATAAGATTTATCACAAATTTATTTTTAATTAGATGATTTTGTAATTAATTTATATTTTATGGATAATATTGCAATAACCTTTTCATTATTTTGCATCATACTCTTATTTTAAAGATCGTAATAATGTTCCGAAGCTGACTCAGCGATCGGTGATAAGGAAAAATTAGTGATAACAAAGAAATAACAGATTATTTTTATTCATTGCTGATTGTTCTGGAATTAATAAAAAAATAAATAAATACTTCTAACTTATTAAAGATTGAGATTAAAGATGAAAAAAAAAATATTGACACGCATTATTAACTTCGTTCTATAACTTTTTAACCACCCTGTAAATTTTATAACTGTAAACGGTAATGTTTTACTCGATAGAGCAAACCCCTGGTTTCACGCCTGAACAGAGCATGTAAACTGCCTGAGGCAATTTATCGGGGAGTGATAAACCGTGGAATTATTCGGAGCAAGACAAACTTACCTTCATCTGTTTAGAGCCTGTGGTCTATTGTACATTAACTTTATAATTACTTTATGTAATGTATTATGTGGGAGTGTGTAGAGTACTGAGCTGCTACGCTGAGTGGTCTGGGTCCAAATCCCTCTGTGGCAGATAAATTATTTAATCTATTAACAGCCACGGATGGGCCCGGTGGAATCTACAGATACTTCATAGTCTCACACAGCGTCAGTGAAGTACCCTTAATCAAGGGGGAAAACCTGGTAATTGAGTGTGATCTAGAACAAATCAGCTCCTAGAAACAGTAAAGTTTCTACCATGTACTGAACCCAAGTCTCTCCATGGGTTGTAGTAGTGCAGAAAATAAAATGTATCATGTGGTCTACTTAAATATCAAGTATTCATTCATTCTCCTATATCATTACCATTATTATGAAAGTTTAAGAACCTGTACCACTATAAACCATCAAGGGTTTTGGGTTTAATACAGGTTAGAGTCTGTACGGTTCCAAAGTCAACTGTTGTACAAGGAGGTGATTAGTCCGAGATCACGCTCAACTGCCAGGTTTTTGCTCCCATTGTTAGGTACCAAAATTATAGAATAGAACAATAATTTTATTCTGGGACCAGGTCCCTTAAGAATAACAGAAATGCACAAAATAAAATAAATATATATCTGGCCAAAGCACTACATTATTAGAATAACAATATTTACTTAATATCTTGAAAATAAGTAACTAACAGGTATATTTTGGTAGAAAATTAGAAAATGTAATACAAAAATAAAATTAAAAAAACAAACAAATTTACAATAAAAAGAAATAGGGTTACATAAAAATAAGTGAATAAATAGTAGCATCTAATAATATAAAATATAATATCATTATGAGTGAGGAATATTTACTGTATTTCATCAATCGATTAAGTTGAATATATCTATAAATTATTTCTTGATTATAGAGCATCTGTTTGGGAATTTATAAGATGTAGGAAAAGTTTGGATTTAAATGAAGTTAAAGAAGACGCATGACGAATATCGGGTGAGTTCAAAAGAGAGATAGAACGGGAAAGGAGCGCTCAAAAGTATGGTTAGGTTCTATGGGAACGGATATAAAGATCGGAAAGGCGAGACCTTGCGCCCTGGGATTGGATAGAGGATTGGAATTGTAGGAGACTATAGATATAAGATGGATGTTCTGAGTTGATGGTTTGGTATTTGTTAGAACCTAGCAACATATTGGGTCATTTCATATAAATTGTACGTTTTTATTATTTCTGAAATTCTAAGTGGAATTATTTGATTGTTGTTCACTACGTTCTTGTTTACAGATTGTAACGGGCTGTTATTAATCATCTCTTTTTAAGTAATATTTACGATTTAAGGGTGTTGTAACGAATGGTCCTTGGATATACGCCAAGACCAAGTTTGGTCTTTTAATACTAAAGATTGGTTTCTGTTTTAAGGCCAATGGTAGAAATAATTAATATCTCCTTCCTACCCAGCGGTGAAACCATCGCATCCACATTGTACTGCAGGATATTAACATAGCACAACAGAAACTTATAAAAAAAACAACCTGCATTGGCTAATCGGAAGGGACCTCAACGGTTAACGACAACGCCATACCTCATGTTCCCCGAAACTAAAGGAGTTGGGTTACGAAGTCTTCCCACATCCACCTTATTAGCCAGACTAATCTCCAATAGATTCCTTTCTGTTCAGAAATTTGGACTTCCGTAAGTGTAAAATATTTGAAAATGATTCTCAATTTATATACGCATTTTCAGACTTAATTTTATTTTCAGTTGTGGGATTTGATGAAGCATTTGTGGTAAATGCTTAAAACATGAGGGTGAATATTTTTAATTAAAATGTTTTGATTTCATAAAATTGTTTTACTAAACAACCTTTCTTTTGAAAACGGACATTTTATACGAAACGATCCAATAGAAGTTGGGTGACCTTCATGAGGTTCTGCAGATCCGACATGGTGCATCAATTGCTGTTTACAGGTTAAATAAATATCAAATACGATTAAAGGAATTTTAAGGTTCAAAACATGCAGCTTTCACCATTTTTATTTAATTTAGCACGTGAATACCTCCTTAGAAAGGTAATTCTTTCCGAGAAATGTTTAAGCTTGGGTGGTAAAATACCTCAGCTTGAGAATGCGGATGACGCAGTACTTTCTGGAGAATATGCGGACTTCTAATACAGCGTTCATATAAGTAGATAATTAACTAAATGAAATAAAGATTAATTCAGTTATTCGAGTTTTTGAGTTGGAAAATAACCATAGTAATATATAATTATTATTTATTTAATAATAATAATAATATAATTCATTAGAAAATAAAAGATATTTCTAGCTTTCGTCGCATCAATTTTCAAATTATACCTAAACTCTACATCTCCTTGAACCTTGGCTCATTTAAAAGAAAATTAAACTCTCTACAGAACCAGCCGAAAAAAAAATATATATATCGTTTATACGTGAATAATTATAGGAGTGAATAACGATAGATTAGGAGAGAATGAAGGATTATTGGAGGAGAAGAAAGAATGAGCGAAAACGTGATATCTGCTTGTTTCTTTTTCCTAAAAAAATATATATAATTAAATAATACATATAATATATCGTCGCTGTCAAAACAATACCGCATATATACAACTTTTGGTGAAAATGAGTTAGTAACGGTAACGCATTCTACAGGTTTGCTCCATATAAATACATATATATACATAATTATATATACATATATAAGGTTCATACACTTCATGTAAATACGTTTCTCAACCAAATTATGACGCCAGGTTTCGACTATTATCCTGTCGCTATTAAAATTTCTCACACAACTCAAATCATTGACCTCAGAAAACAAAGGAATAATCTGGGAACTCCACTATGGTATTCGTCACGATGAAGATAGTTAATGAAAATCCTTTCTGATTCACGAACCGAACAAATCTTTACAAGTGCAAGAAAAAAAAAATACCAATAACGCATATCTACAACTTTTGGTGAAATTGAATTAGTAACGGTAACGCGTTCTACAGGTTCTTAGCTGTTCTAACGCATTCTTTTTTCAATTGTCATGCTGCATCTTTCAAAAATTATTTTACTAGATGCTATTGAAGTATATATATATGTGAAGGGTCTTAGGTTCAGTACATACTAGAGACTGTGCCTAAGACAACGGTTTTTGTATGTAAGTGAGAATTATATTGGTCTTTTCAGGGTCTAGTAATATGGACGTATAATATAATACATAAATATAAAATATTGCTTATACGTTAGTTCTACAGTGCTTCATGCTTCCGCATAAAAAAAATCTAGAAAAGAAAACGATAGCATTGTTTACACAGCTATCAAAAGCTGTCAAACGTTGAGTATTTATTCTCGTAACGTAAACAGTTGCTGGAAGTTGCCGTAGCAACGTTATCAGTGGATGAGTCAGTGAGTTCTCAGCATTTGACCGCAGGAGTTGATAAGCGATAACTATAAAGCAGTCCGATCATGATAGTGGTGATTGCCTCTCCTAGCGATAACTGCTAAGGTTTACAGGGAACCATGAAGTAAAAAAACCAAGGTTTTTTGGGTTACAGCACAGATTATTCCGTAATAGGGTAATACTTATCTTTTAGATTCTTTCACTAATAGAAGTTTTGTTAGTTATTCCGCTGGTTGTCGTTTCTGTTTGAGTCACAATAAGTTTTAATTTTTCGTTCATTTCACTTTTTTTTTTCAAAATCCGAAATAAGTTATCATTAGCTTTTGTATTGTTGGAAATGTCTATACTTCGCTAATCATTTCATCTAGAAATGAACGTTTCAGCAAATGAAGTTGAAATCTTTATTTCTCCAGTACCGTATTCTACTCACTACGTGTCACATTCTCTATTAAGATGAAGAAGCAAGGAGAAATCGTCTGAGATATTATGAAATTATCCGAACAGACCCTAATATTGTACAAAATAATAATCTATTGAACTATTAAATCATGGAAGTTATTCACTGTCATTATTCACTGGAGGTGTGGACAGAGTTGGAAGATAGAGCGGTAAAGATAGTGAGGAAGATTGGATCTAGGATACTGCCTTGAAGGACTCCAGTAGATAAGACTATGATGGATAATGCGGAGACACTAGTATAGGACAACATTCTCCATCCAATAGATAAATATTATTTATAACCTAGACTAGGTCAGTGTTGATTATACTCGAAATAGTTAATGTAAATTTGCTATTCTTTATGGGTGTGGAACGTGTGTGGATATGGAGCGTCCGGTACTTAATAAGTTACTCGGTCCGAAAAGGGATGAGACTGATTGTAAAGTTGTTGGGCTTAGTAAGGTGTGGATTCCTAAAACGTAAAGATGGCTGAGCCGACTGGTAAACATTCGGAGGGTTTAAACCGAGGTGTTGTTGGGAGGATTGCGTTTAGAGTGATCTAACGGATTTATGTTTGGGTAGTAGTTCCGTGAGATGGGAGGTATCGGCATCCGTGAGGGTTCACTCTACCATTACTTTTATCATGGTTTATTTCGGAGCACACTATGAACGTTCCCACTGTAAAATTATATCTACACAGCATGCATATATAAGAATGCACCATTTTATTCATCAACACGTCACCTAAATGTTCATGTTCTTCCTCTTTCCTCTTCTCTGCAGCCTAGACTTGTTATGAGAAGATTATAAAGACAACTTCTGTTACTCAGAATCCAATAATAGGTTTTGGAAAATCTTTGCAAATCGAGGAGAAAAAATCATTAGATCAAAGTTGCTGCATGCGATATTGTGCAGGTGCATATATAATATAAAAAATAATAAATATTATTACAAAAATATTTTGTGTTTTTTTACGTGTTTCATTAAATTTAGTATGGTTGGTAGGTTATTATGATATTTTAGGGCACCAAAGATATAGGTCAGCAACACCCAATCTATGCAATAAGGTCTATTATTCAAAAAAATGAATTAGAATAATAAAAATTATAATAAATAGTAAATTATAATTGCATAATTATATAATTACTTTATTAAATTTAGGGAGCTTTGTAGCTCAATATGTAGAGTGCTGGATTCAAATAAGGTCTTTAATTGGGGGGAAAAACTTTCGATTGAGCGTGATCTCGGACAACACCTCCCTGCACTACTGTTGTCCTAGAACCAGTAGAGTCTCTACCATGTACCGTACCCAAGATCCTTCATGGGTTGTAGTGGTATAGGCATTTTATCTTTGGTTTAGTAGACGACACAAACGTCTCCAAGTCTATTGATACGTTTAGTGGTAACACTTTCGTTTCTTTGGACGATTTATTATTTTAAGGATGGTTAACTATTAAGAACTTATTCGCATTATAACAAAATATTATTTAAATATCAGAATATTATTAAATTAACTGGATATGAGATTTTATTCTTTTTAACAAAGTTTTCCTTTTTCATTGTTTCAGGTTAGTCCTTATTTCTTTCTACTTAAAAACACAAAAAAGGTAAGAATTATTCTATAATGTGTATTTTTTATTATAATTATGATGACTTATTATTCATCTTAAACAAATTTATTCCCAACCTTTGTACTTGCGCAGTCCACAGTTCTTATTCTGCTGTAAATATTATATTAAATTTTGAAATGGTTGTCAATTCATACTGGTAATTTTAAAATTTAATGTAATTTTTATATTGGTCCTCATAAGTTAATTAATTAATTTTAACGTTGAAGAGACTCATGAGCTTCGATGGAAGTTGACTGTTTCAGTTTTTTAAATTGAATGTTATCAGCGCGACAAGAACTGTAATAAAATCTATTTTTCGTTGATTATAATCAAATACTAGCTGACCCGGCCACGCGTTGCTGTGGGTTTATAATAGTTTTAAATGACATTACGATAAAATTTGAATTTAAAAGAAATAATGAATTAATGTAAAAATAAATTAAATTGATTTTTAATTTTACATTTATTCATCTTATATTTAACTATAGTATATAACAAACAAACAATATACCAAATTCTTACCTGATAAAATAAAAACACTAGTTTAATGAATGAGGAATATAATGGTAATTTTTAATTGACATATCGAAAATACAGCATGTTAAAAAAAAAAAATTTTGCAAACAAAATATCACGGTAATTATTATATAGATAAGATTCCGGTTATTTATTATATGATGGAGACTGAACTCAGAATCTATTAGACCTACAGAGCTGCGGTTGGGCTCAAATTGTAGCATACTTAATGTACTTTAAGAATGGTTACTTATGGTTTTTCCAAAAAAGCAACGGTTAGGAGATACATGTCAAAAACTGAATCAATTCCTAAAATTTCGAGGTTTTTCACCCACGAAAAGATTTTCCATTCCGAAAATTTCCCAGCTTTTTCGGATGCAAATTTGGATTTACTTTACTCAGCCATACCCGTACAACATATCAAAAATGCAGCAGGTTAAACAAAATGTAATTTTGAAATAAAAATATACCGGTCGTTAATTGAAATAAAATATAGCCAATATTTTCATTGAATTCGGTCCAGTAGTTTCGGAGATTAGCTCGGATAAACATCGTGACAGGAGATTTATTAATATAATCCTACATTAAATATTATTTCATTGATGATATTTCCCCGCTATCATAAACCCCGGCAAGCCCTTAGTTCGAGAGTTGGGAACACACAGACAGACACAAAAAGTGCATTTTGAGAGAAAATGGTCCCACTGCGTCCAACAAAAAGTAATATTAATAAAGAAACAAATATTAAAAAGGAGTTTGAAGCTACCGTTATACTAAAATCCACTAAGTCCAACACACAATGTCAAATTTCTGAGAAAACTAGAATTCCGACATGACAATAACACCCCTAATACTTGTTCTTACAACCCATTTATCAATATTATAGTTCCCTTACAAAATCATTTTGTTTTCTTTTATATTCACATCTTTCAGTTTTTTGGTCTTTGTAAAATTACAAAAACTGTATTTAAAGGTGTTTGACTTAACATGCCTCCAAATCCATTGAATTTGAAGATTAAAAATGTGATTGCAATACTTCCCTTACTGAGTTAAAGGAAATAGAAATGCATAAATTAGCATCAGAATGTTTCAGGTATCGGTATTTGTTTCGCAGGTTGTCGCTTCGAGTCGAGTTACAATAAGTTTTAACTATTGATTCGTTTCATCTTTTATATTTTCCAAAAAATGGAAAGAGAATATAGTTATGGGTAACAAGAAGATTTCCGTAATCATTTCATCAAGATGTAAGTTTTCAACCAGCATTTCGAAATACAGATTATACATTTTGAAATACATGTTGAAACGTTCATTTCTAGATGAAATGATTACCGAAGTATACACATTTCCCATAATTACATTCCTTTTTCCATACTTCGATTATCAATAAATACAAGATCGTGATAACTTGTATTTTTGGAAAATATTAAAAGGCAAATGAAAGAAAAGTTAAAACTTGTGATTTAACTCGAAGCGACAACCTGCGGAATAATTACCCAGGTCTCAAATGAATAAGTAGCATATCGATAGCTTATAAATATAATAGTGGGCGACTTCAACTCTCACTATTTTGTTACCTGCATAACTTCCTGGGCAGATGTTGATGCAGGTCCCAGCTGCCTCCAAGGCTACAGCTCACTGTATAGCAGTCCTTGTAATCGATTACAGGCCGTGATGAAATACCTCTTATATTGTTTACGGACAATGGCGTTCTCATATCCACACGTGCCATCTTCCTTACGTACGCTAATTACATTATATCCAATCTTTCTCTTTAACAAGGATGAAGAGAGGATATATCCATTGTCTTTCATTCACATCTCCAGTGTCGTCTGCTCTTTTGTAATCCTCGCATAAGGTCACTCCAACCTCGATAATAACTTAATAATTGACGATATGTAAATAGTCAACACTAAATTGACAAAAAACAACTACAAATCATGGAGGGACTTGGGTTCAGTAAGTGGTACAGATTGTGCTGTTTCTTGGACAACGTTTGTGCAGGGAAATGATTTTTCCTAGATCAAGCTCACCTGTCAGGTTTTCCTCCCCCCCAAATAAGGATACACAGTTTATAGAGGCTGGGTGAGCCCCATGAGTGTCTTCAAATCCCAAAAGAGTTCATTACCAGCTGTTATCAGATTTAATAAATTATCTCCTACAGCCGGATTTGAACCCTGGGTCTTACGCACGGTAGCTCAGCGCTCTACCACAGACCACTGAGCTATCTCGCTCCTGTAAGATAATAAGCATTGGAAAATTAATTATATATTTACAACATTTCCAATAAAATGTATATTGATATTTAATAATTTGAATACAAAACTCAAAAGAAAAAAATCCTTTAGCCTCCATAGTGGTACATAAGATCCTAGCATAACATAAATGATTAGAATGCAATTGGAAAACTCAACAAATAATAAGCCTTAAGACTCTAAAATGCTAAAAGCACAAACACTAAAGATTCTTCGATTCTTGCATCATCAGGACAATGATAAACAAAAAATAAAAAAAAGATATCAATGAAGATCAAATGCATTACATAATATAATAAACATCTTCCCAGAATTTATAAATTAGAACATGATTGGAAAACTCAGAATAAAAATCGTTTAGTCTCCATAGTACTTAAAAAGAACCTAGCATTACATAAATGATTAGAATGCAATTGGAAAATTCATCAAACATAAATCTCAAGTTTTTTAAATTCTTGAGAAAAAATAACTTTTCAAAGTTTCTTCGGTATCTGTTCCGCAGGTTGTCGCTTCGAGTTGCAGTATAACAAGGTTTAACTGTTTATTGGTTTCCCTTTTAGTATTTTCCAAAAATGCAAGTTATCCTGTGCAAGTTAGCTTTAGTATCAAAAAGAGAATGTAATTATAAGTTATGAGTAGATTTGGGTAACCATTACATAAAAAAATAAACTTTTCAACTAACATTTCGAAGTAAAGATAATATATCTTTGTTGAAACGTTCATCTTTTCCTATAATTATATCCTCTTTTCTATACTAAAGTTCTTGATGATTAGGAAATGAATGAAAAGTTAAAATTTGTTGTGACTCAACTCGAAGCGTATCTGCGGAATAATTACCGTTTCTTCAATAGGACATCAACTAAAAAAAACATCAATCATCTGAAATCTATCATCAAATATCAACTCAAATGCAACACATTTTACATCAAAAATGTCACATTTTTATTTCCCAGAAAGATATGCAAGTAAAGGAATAGTCCGAGTTGAAGTCCCCCACTATTATAATTATAAAGTATCGAAACTCTACTAATTCGTTCATGATCTGATTTTTTTTTTCATTTATGGATTTTTAACATTTTCGAGTTAATCAAAAAGAGGCAGCAATCTTACTCCAGGACGGCCATTCAAGTACTTGTAATCACTTTTTGTATTTTCCAAAATCTCTTTTCGAGTTTTTTTTTCTCATTTTTATTAGGGAGCGGTTCAGTGATAGAGCGCAGATTTGCCATGCCGATGGCCCTGGGCTCGAATCCCGAGACTGGCAAGGGTTTTATTTAAACTGTTAGCTGGCAGATATGGATACTATGGGATTTAGGACCATTCTGGGGCTCATCCAGCCTCTATAAAATGTGTACCCAAAATCTAGCGATTGGACGTGATTTAGGACAAATCACAACCGTTGTATGTGAAACCGTGCACTCTCTACCATGTACTGAGTTCCAGAATCTTCACAGATTGTTGTGGTACAGGGGTTTTTTTCAGGTACTCACATTTATTGATTAAAATCTAAATTACTTATGTAATAAACTCAGCTAGTTTATTTATTTTTATTCATTGATCCGTATTTGGAAGGTTTTTATTCAGCTCACATAGTTATTTTTTTTTGTAGGTTTTATATTTTTTGAAGTTGTAAAAACTGTAGCTGAAATAGATTGGATAGAGATGATGGAGGCTACCTCAGTATACAAATTTGCTATTTAGCCCAATTCCATACAATCTCCCGGGGATTCTACCTTTAAACCCCTCGGTAGTTGATGCTAAAGAGTCTGGGTGTACTGGAAAATACGATTTCTTGCTTATGGAAAAAGAAATCTCACAAACATTTTTATAAATGTATTAATAGCAAACAAATTTTTAAATGAATAAAAAAAATTAATGTATTGAAAAAAATGGCGGCCATCATTGATCAATGTCGAAAGTGTTTAAAGTCACTCAAGTAATATGTACATGAACAGTAACCACATAATAACTTATAATAATTATTATTCGTTATTAATATTATTATATTATTTACGTTGTATTTAAAAAGTGTATGTAAAAACCTGTACCACGGACCATGTAAGGTTTAGTTCATGGTCAAGCGACAACATGCGGTAATGACACCGTAATTTATTAATAACCCGAAATACACTTACCTCTTCCTCTTGCAACTAGGAATGCCATGAGAATTCATGTTCAATAGAAGCACAATATGATTGTCCTGTAGAGCCTTCACGGTATTTCCTTCAAAGAGACGTGCCTTCTATCTTACTCATTGCTCCATTCCAAACAACCTTCTCACGAGCAAGAATGGAACATGGTGCTTCAAAACGCAAAATAGTTCTAAATTTTTGATTTTAAGTTCTTCATTTCTTCGAAGCCTATCAAAACTATCTTTTTGATTTATAAAATTAATATTAAATTAATGAATGTTTTTTCCAAGACTTCTGTTTATTGTTGATCTGCTCTATCAGTCGATTCCTCGTACGGTTTATCGTTGTGTTATTTGTATTTATCATGAGGAAGTAGAATGATTAGTTTAATCAGTTAAAGGACATGAGCCATCCGTATTATTGTTGTTGATCTTATGCCATTTTTAGTGGAAAAAATCTGTATCTATTCGAATAACATACAAATACATTCATTGATCATGGGTGTGGTTTAGGAATTTTTTCAAGCACTATAAAGAATTGGATCACTGGGGAAAAACGAAGATTATCTGTTTTTATTAGTTATTTTGGTACGTGTAGATGGCTGAGTAGGTATGCTTAAGGTCAAGGGTTCAAATCCTTCTGAGTAGATAAATTATTATATTTGTCAACAGCCATAGATGTACGCTGTGGGATTTACAGACCCTCCTGGGGCTCAACCAGAATTCATAAAGTGTGTACTTTTAATTGCGGGGAAATCCTGGTGGTTGAACATGATCTCAGCCAAATTATGTCTCTGCACAAATGTTATTCTAGAAAGACTATAGTCTCTACCATGTACAGAACCTTAGACTCTTCATGGATCTGTCAGTTTTATAGTAGTCATAGAAATATTAATGAAATTAAATATTTTAATAATAATTTTTTGGATTGTCATGTAAAGAAAAAAAAGTATGATATAATATATAATACGTTTTTTTCCCTGCTTATATTATAAGCATTATTCAATTGAATTGATAACTGAAAACGATTATTTGAGATATATATTACGGATAGTACAAACTTTATACAAATATAAATATTTTATTGAAATTAACGACGATATTAAACTAAAGAAAATAAATAGCTAAATAAAAACGTTAGAGGCATAGCCACCGAGTGATTAATTAAGATTTAATTATGTTCGCTATTACGTCTTTCAGTAATTTGTCAATTTACATATATTTTACGCCTGATATATCATTTAATTAATAATTATATACATCTATTTAATATTATATTAATGTGGAAATGGTTGACTGGATATATCTTGATAAGTGCTGAAAATGGTTGAGAGGTGAAGTCAATCAATTTTACACAAAAAAGTAAAACTAATTTTATTCATCACAACGTTACGGCATAATTTTTAGACCATTGTCAGGACATAGCGATGTAGATTTTAAGAGAAACCTCAAATTACATTAACATATATTTTATGTACCTCAGGTCAGTTACCTTCTGCACCGAGTAGCCACTCCTATTGGCCCTGAAGATGACCTACACAGTAGGTCGAAACGTCGGCACAAATATAATATAATAGGTTTCAACTTATTTGCTGTGTTTTTTTGACTGCACCCCCAACTATTTCCATCCTATATTAGTACCTACCAGTCAACGAATTTCTTTCCTACATAAAAAAGAAATATATCGGTTGTAGGTTGACATTTCCATTCAAGGAAAAAATAAAAAGTTACTACATTTAATAAAATATTTAAAATAGAAGAAAATAAAAGATATTATCGCAAGGTATTGGAACGAATATGCAGTTGAATATTCCCTTCTTGTGAAGCAACGAACTCTAGGAATTCCCGGTAGGAATCTATAAGGGTCCAGACGGACCTCACACATGGGATTGAAAATAGCAGAAGAATAATTTTACCCTTCTAAGTTAAAGGTATTTCGATTTTATTTTTTTAAATCGAGCAATTTAGTGAGTTAATTTTGTACAATTAACTTCTTTTTTATATCCATGTTCACTCCTCCTTTGATGATAACATTTAATTTAAAAAAAACCATATCATAACCCATGTAGGGTCTTGAGTTCAGCACAAAGTAGAGGCTTTACTGTTAATGAGACAGGGATTGTAGAGAGTGATGATTTGGTTGAGATCACGCTCAACCACCAGGTTTTGCCCTAATTGAGGGTACTTTATTCATAAAAGCTGTGTGAGCTCCAGAGGGGTCGGCAGATCCACCAAGTCTAGATATGGATCTTAACAGATTCAATAACTTATGTATCACATCCGAATTCGATCCCAGGATATTCATCCCTGCAACTCATCATAAGTAAAGAGCAAATAAATACTTTATTTTTATATTATAACATTATATATAATTCTTTTGTATAATAAAATTGAAAACAAATATGGAAGAAAATCACATTTGAATATGAATAATGAATGAAGCCTTGTGTTAGTTGATTAAGTTATGGAAATAATGTACGTGCATGTTTACTGATTATAAATATATTAATAAATATACAACATCTTCTATTACACCACTACAACCTATTAAGGGTCTTGGACTCTGTACATAAAAGAGACTGTACTATTTCTAAGACAACGGTTGTTAATGGAGATGAATTGGCTGAGATCGCACTCAAGCCAGATTATTTATCCAATTAAGGATACCCCTTTATAGATCTATGGCATCTATACTATAGTTCCCACTGGATCCATCCATAGCTCTTAATAGATTTATCTGTCACAGATGGATTCGAACCCATTATATTCAGAACTGCTACTAACAATTAATGAATAACTAGAAATAAATAACTTATTTCTACATTACAATACTTTATTATTTATTTTATAACAAAACAAATATGGAATAAAAAAACATTTGAATTGATAATGGCAGAAACCTTGTTTTAATTGAGGACAATTAAGGAATGGGCATACGTAGTTATCAACACTGAATATAGTTACTTATGTAAATAAAAATAAAAAACAGTTTATAACTGGTATAATGAATTTAGTTTTTTGCGATGGTCCGGGAATATATCTCCATCCCCGGTGAATATGTCGAATTTTCTCCAGAATGAGCTCCTTGTTTTTAGGGAAGGAGAATCGAGTTATTTTCGTAGTGAATAAGGGGCCTGAGTCAGGCATTGGCTTGAAATAGAGTTGTAGCTTGTTAAAAAACTCCAGTTCAAGCCAAAACTACAAGAATGACACGATTCCTCTTCCTTAAATACAAGAAACACATTTTGGAAAAAAATCTGGATACCCACTTATTAACCGGGTTTGCAGACATATTCCTAAAGCTGTCCTTTTAAGCTTCAAAGGACAGCTGGCACACTCAGCCCACTATGACGAATATCCGCAGTGCAAAACTGTAACATATTGTACTCTCCCCCCCTACTTTGTGAAGTGCCCAAGTGCTGCTGATTCACAGCAGACCCTATCAGATGGGACAAAGGTTCGATCAAAGCTTTGATCAATCCATCTGCTACAGGAATGCAATGTCGGCGAAATTCATTATTTCCTGATATGGGGATAGGAACCTTTAACATTCAATTGTATTTTTCTTAACTGTTAGATCAGATAGATAATAACCTTTTGTTTTATAATTAATCCTTTATCTTACTATAATTATTTAATATCTCGCTCGATGGTACTTTCATGTTTTATTTATAAACGTTCGTTTGATTCTTGTTCATTCATTCAAATGTTTTTCCTCCATCATAGTAACTCTAAAGAGAATTTTGTAAATAACGCCAAGGTCTATTATCCGCCATTGTTTATGACATGAAAACTGATGATTCTGATACTGATAATACTTAGTATATTATTAATATTATCAAAATTAAAATATACAAAATGTAATAATAAAATGCTAATTCTAGATTCCTCTAGCCACGTTACTCTTCTGATATAAATTTTTTCCCTAAACTGTCGACGGAAACATCTTCATTCCTATCGTAGTTAAAATTCAGTTGATAATCTTTTTCACATGATTTGATCTTTGGCGATATTCTGAACTTCTGAAATTATTTCAGAGCTTTTCCTTTCGAAGCCGTCTATTCCCAAAGTATTAATATGTTCATACTAAATAGACAATTAATTTGAAATTGATTCGCAAAATATACAGCTATGCTCAAAGTGTAATTTGAACGAAATTGAAAACAGTTTTCACTTCCTGGCAGTGGGTCCTGTCTTAAAATTGTATAGAAAAAAATTCTTAAAACATGAGCTGATCTCAAAACAAAAACTAATAGATATTCTGAATGAGGGGAATTGAATAGGTTTATATAATTTTGTAAGTAATGGAGGTCGATATAGAAAATTTTTAATTTCAGAATTTAATTATTAATATCAAAAAGAAATTTAATTAATTTTTAGTTTTGTTATTATTTAGTAGTTCAATCAAACTCCCGGCAGACGGTATAAAGTTCCATGCTGTGGTTGCTAATGTTGTAAATAAAATTAAAAAGAAAACCACTGTAAATAATTTAATAATAAAGACAATAAAAAAAATTATTTAACTGTGAAATTAAACCTGTGTTACGATATGGGGAGGAAAATTACTATTTTTAAAGTAATAATAAACAATTACACTATGTAGGAAAATGTTTAAAATATTATTGTTAATTATTATTACTTGAAGCATAGTTTTATGGTAGAAAACTAGAAAAGTGTATAATAAGGTAGATGATAGATTCAGTAATCTATGGGTTATGATGGTGCACTACTATATAATAATTATTTTTAACAATTTTGACAATCTTTTCACCTTATGGGCCAAGCTATCCCATGAACCATGATAAGAGTTATTCACGTTTATTGCTACTATTAGATCTATATGTATCCTTATATTATTGTATGATAGTAATTTTCATCCTGAAGAAGAAGAAGAATTGGTTTAAGAAAGATTATAACAACAGAAACATACTATCAGTTATGAAATTTGAGATGTTGGGGTACGCACTAGAAGGGGATATTATTTTTTCTATGTATTTATTTTATTATTTCTTTTATACATAACGGATATCTGTACGATAAAGAATAACCAATAGAAATGCCGAAAGATAATGAGATTCCTCAGTGATTGGTAAGAGGGGACTCAGAAGAGATTGATGGTATAATAAAAGAAGGTCGGGGGTGATTCATCACAGTTCCATTCCAAGAGTCCTCCGGGACGGGACCCTTGGGTTCGAAGGCGTCACGGTCTCTTCGGGGAAGGGATATTTCTGGACAACACCTGCGTCGTTGGGAAAGGGCATTGCACAAGAGATTATTGGAAAACATTAAATAAAACAAATAGCAGGAACAATTTGGTTTAAATGTCACACTCAACAGTAGCTGATCCACAGGTGGTGTAGAAAATTAATCATTCCAAGATAACAATGGAGAAAAAAATAATAATAAAAGATATTTTTAATGTAACTCTGACTAATCATTATTGACAACATACCTTGGCTCATCTGATGAGAAAAAGTTCGTCGAAATTCTTAAAGCTAATTAATAATAACAATGTACCGTTACTCAGTACATGGTAGAGACCGTACCTTTTCCAAGCATTTTTGTGAAAACAGGTGAATCACCCGAGATTTAACGCCAGATTACCAGTTAAGGGTGTTAGGTATTTTGTCGTCATATTTTAAAATTTGATGCATTTTAGATACATTTAATATTACTATTATTGAACTGCTGAAAAGGAACTACTCATTTTTGAATATAAAGTTCTCAGTCATATGATTGAAGGTGTAATGATTGGTAATGAGTGGAAAAGACGCTCGATCCAACGGCTGTACAGTATTTACAAAGATCCTGACGTCGCAAGAATAATGAAGTCGAGGCGCTTAAGATATGTAGGGAATATTATCAGGATGGAAGGTGTAGAAATGCCATAAGTACTCTTGACTAACCCGATTTATGGAAAAAGAAGAAGAGGGATACCTAAGCTGAGGTGGTCAGATGGTGCGGCAAAAGATCCTCGAAACATTGGAGTTAGGAACCGGATGTCATCGGCACTATTCCGTGACGTTTAGAGGAAGACAAAGCGGGGTTGTGGCGCCGTTATAATAAATAAATAATAATAATAAATATTACTTTAAAAGGAAACATACGTAGTCTAATATAATACATAACATACCTTCAGTGCTTTGTAGGCGTTCCTACAATCCGAACAGATTCTGGTCTCTAGTATTACATCCTTGTATAACTGCACACCTCTCCGAGTACCCACAGCACTGTTGTGCCCACATTATATTTTTCATAAAAGACCCAAGGTCAAAAACACTCATAGAGGCTGGGTGAACCCAAGAGGGTGCTAAGACCCCACAATGAAAACAAAGAAACCAAAGTTTCGAACAACATTCGAGCTTGTTATCCTTTCTTTATCCTTCTCTTACCTGTAAATTAATTTAAACGGCCAAACAATAATTATTCAGATTAATTTATGATATTACTTATATTGTTCAAATATTTTCAGAAATCACTTCAGCTTTTTATGCGTATTTTTCATTTACTACGACTGTAAGAGAGGATTATACTGGAAATTCTAGCTCATATACCGTTATGGAATCATTTGCTTCACGTAACTAGAAAATTACATATGATTATTACTAATTTGTTGTAAGTAATTTTAAATTGATCGTACTAGAGAGTCCGCGTCTTCGTATCGTGGACTAACTAATGTTGAAAGGAAGAGTCGTTGAAGCCGTTGATCCCACGCAACTATTACCTACGAGTACAATTATCTCGTTGTTAGTTACGTTGCGTGTCTTGTTAAAAGGCTACTGTATCGCTGTTAAAATCAAGTGTTTCTCGTAACTGATTACTACCATTATTACTCGGATGTCTGCTTATTTCTAGGTATATGCATGAACATTAAATACGTATGTATGTATAAATCTTTTAAGATCCACGGATTGACTCTGTGGGTTCTACAGATAGTTCTGCGCCTCACCTAGCCTCTATAACGTGGGTACTCGTATTCGGAGGAAAAATCTGGACGTTGATTGCGATCCCAATCACCTCCCTACCCAACCGTTGTCCTAGAAACAGTATGGACTTAACAAAACACCCTTGAGTATATATATATACACTCATACAAAACATCAATGCTCGTTGCTCCTCAACACGTCTAACTTATCGAAATATATGTTAGGACCCAGGAGGAACAACCTGTACCACTACAGAATTTGGAGGTTCTTGAGTTCAGTAATTAGTAGAGACTGTACTGTTACTTGGACAACGGGTATGCAGGGAGGTGATTTGTCCTGGTTCACGATCAACCGCCAGTTTTCTCCCTATATTTTTAGTACCTACTTTATAGAGGCTGGGTGAGCCCCAAGTGCGTCCTAGTTCCCATATTACCCATCTTCGGCCGCTAGCAGAATAGATATAAGTCTTCCAGGGAGCGGGATTTCAATCCAGAAACCTTCGGCACGGTAACTCAGCGATCTACCACTGAATCACTCCGCTTAAGAATCCGAGTTTTAAACATAAATAATTTGTTGGCCAACGAAGCCCAACAAACAATTCTCACAAATATAATTTTATAATTTTTATTAATTGTTATTATTTTTAAATATTTTTGTTTTAAAGAGAAAAGATTTGCCCTGGCCGGATTTCGAACCTAGGTCGTCCGCTTCCCCGTAGCAGTGCTCTAACCAACTGAGCTACCAGGGATCGCATCCAAGGCAGGCGAATCCGTTCTCTTCACCGGTCCTATATCCACTTGTTCTCCAAGTTGCGAGAACATAAAATATATTTAAAAATATTATTTTACTGTGTGTGTATATGATAAGTCAAGCTCATAAATTAAATGTACGAAAATAAAATTTCGCATTTAATGCGAAATAGTTTATACCTTTTGGATCAACAATGTTACTACTACTCTTAAGGAGTTACAGTTACTTCAAAAACTCGTTCTTGAACGAACTGCTGATGGAACTTGTGGAGAGATGGTCGCTCTGGAAGAGGAAGCGGACAGCTGCTCTGCTCCGAAATTAATGAGAACTGGATTCGGCCTCGGGTTTTCAATTATATTCCGTCTCATTAGTATTCATGGTATCCAGTTTAAGCTAAATTGTATTTATTATCTGAAGTTATTTAAAATCTCTCCGAACGACTTTGATGATAGGGTCTCTCTTCGGTACGGTAGTAGAAGTGCATATCATTAAATGTCCAAATAGCATCATTAATATCAGTCCAGCAACATTCATATTTTGATACATAATTTCAAAATGTAGTTTTGTAAGATGTTAAAATCCCTAGTAAGGTAATTATCCATTAGATACATATGTTACTAAGATTTTCTAGGTTCTTGTGTGATTAAAACGGACAAGCCAATTTAAAAGTATATTTAGAATAGAATAGAATAGAAAACAAACTTTATTCTGGGACCAAGTCCCTTTAGAATAACAATAAAGAACAAGTAAAATAAACATAATATTCATCTGGCCAGAAGGCACATAATGATACTAATCATGAAGTAATCATGAGTGACAAAACATAATAGAAATAGAGAAAGAAAAAAAAAAATAACTGATTAAAAAGTAAGAGACTTTACAGGATTTTAACTAATTTTCTAGAAAAATAAAAATAAAAATAAAACATATATATATATAAAGGTTTGATATTAACGAAATAATAATAAATAACATTAATATAATAGTTAATAACGGAATTGCTAAATAAAGCAAATAAATTGCATAGCATGCAATAAAGTATTTACAAAGTTTGTATCTTCTTTGTTGTTGGAAAAATAAACAAACACGTAGGTAACGAGATCGAGTATTCGACACACATTAATTCAAGCGGAAGATTGGCCTGCCTGGAGAGCATTTTTTTGGGATGCCAAGAGATGATGGAAAAGCAGGGATTTAAATGAGGCCAGTGAAGATGAATGGCGGATGAAAGGAGGGATTGAGTTCCACACAGTGGTGGAACGGGCGAGGAAGGAACGGTCGAATGCCTTAGTTCTATGGGATGGAATGTAGAGATCGGAGAGGCGGGATCTTGTTTGATGGTGTTGGATTGAATTGAAGGAGACTATAGATATATGAAGGGTGTTGCGAGTTAATGGATTGGTATAGAAAAGCACTAAGGAAATAATGTCTACGAATGGGTGGGAAGAGCCACTTTAACTCATCATAATGATGTGACCCCCGGGAACGCCTCGGAGTACCAAGGACAAATCTTAAAGCGCAGTTCATAATTCTTTTTAAGCGATCCTCTAGCAATTTCGAGAGGCCCCCGTATACCACACAACAGTAGTCAAAGTGGGGGAAGATAAGGGAAGATACAAGAAGCTTCCGGGTAGATTGTGTAAGGAGATGCCGGGAGCGATGGAATAATTTCAGGGAACTAATTGATCGTCGGGATATTTGGGCGACATGTGGTTTCCAGGAGAGGTTTTTGTCCATGGTAATGCCTAGGTTTTTAACGGAGGAGTTGAAACTGATAGGGTTGTCGTTTAGGATCAATGTTGGGAGGGTGGGGATAGTTCCAAGCAGGGAGTTGGAACCTAGAACAATGGCCTGGGTTTTCATTGCGTTCAATTCCAATTTGTTCAGCTTTGCCCAGGCACTGAACCTATCGATCAACCTGGCGGTTTGGCGTGATCTCGGACAAACCACCTCCCTGCACAACCGTTGTTTTAGAAACAATACCGTCTGAAAAGTATGTACTAACTTAACCCTTCCCTTATAAAGAACCTTCATAGGACGTAGTCGTAAAGGTTTTTAGTTTTTTAATGAAGTACAAAACCAGCTCTTCTTCTAGAATTTTAGTGTGTAGAGAAATTACTTGTTGTACTGAAGGTCCGAATCTGACGGTATCGGTAAATTACTTAATAAGTTAAAAGCCAATGATGGGGCCTGTTGTATTCGCAGACCATCCAGAGGCTCATTCATCCTATACAAAGTGTCCTTAATTTTCGTTTGAAAACTCCTTACACAACTGTGGGCTTATAAAGAGTACAGTCTCCACCATGTACTAAGCCCAAGACCCTTCATGAGCTGTAGTTGTATAGGCATTTTATCGTAGGTTTAGTAGACGACACTAACGTCTCCGAGTCTATTTTTAGGTTATTTTCGGACGGATGGGATTAATTTAATTAATTAATGTAATATTCCAGTTCTCGCTTTTGCCTCCGAATGCTGGACATTACCCAGTTCTCAGGAAGCCCTTCTTCTAAGGTTCGAGAGGAAAATTTTGAGGAGAATTTATGGCCCAGTTTGCACCAATGGGATATGGAGGATAAGGACGAACGCTGAGCTAGCAAGACTCTACAAGAGCCCAGATATTTTAAGGGTAATAAAAGTAGGCCGGCTTCGATGGGCAGGTCATATAATTAGAATGACCCAGGATGAGATTCCTAAAATGGTCCTAGACGAAAGGATTTATGGGACAAGAAGAGTGGGAAGACCTCGGCTCCGATGGATCGATGGAGTGGCGGCGGATGCCAGGTCCATCTTGGGAATTCGCAATTGGAGAGCAGTGGCAACCAATAGAGAAGACTGGCGAACCAAGCTGCAGGAGGCCTTGACTCTACAGGAGTTGTAGCGCCACGAATGATGATGATGATTAATGTAATATTCCGAATTATATAATGAGCTCAGCTTAGATACCTTGTTTATTCGCTAATAAATTCTTTCCAACAAAATTTATTATACATTTATTTTCTGTTGTTCTTTGTTCCGTTTGACGTTACTTTATGCTGCTATGGCTAATCGGACGATGTAAAAGTGGGAATACTAAATTTTGTTTATCCAGTCATAATTAGGATCTTAAACTGATATGTGACCCCACAGTATCTCGGTAAACCCATTTTACATCGTTTCGAAAGGACGGCTTAACGAAGGGTTTTTTTCTCCCTTTAGAAGTCCAAAGGTTGTCTGTCCCAATAGAATTGGGGATGTTTTTTTCTTATTTTCCACTAGTACATTTTATATATCAGGTTTACAAAACGGTCTTAGTCTCCTTAGGTAACTACGACATACTTAGGGGTCAGTCGGGGCAATTAGCCCTTCGATTTTTTAAAATGGAGTAAAAAAAAATCCATGGTTATGTCGTTCTCCGGAAGGGGCGTAATGTGGGGTCCTGTGGTGTGCCAGGTACTCGTTTAAAATCGCTGTCCTAATTAAACCTGGAAGTGGAAAATTTAGGATTCCCTTTACGTCATCGTCTGATTAGCCTTAGCAGAATAAAGTGACGTTAAATGAGTAAACAAAAAAACGACAAATTTGAGTAAAAACAAAATTTAGTGTTGTTAGTGAATGAATTAAATGCCCTTGGTTATAAAAACCCGAACAAAAAAATCTCTGAGGTGAAGAAGGAAGATCGGGAGATGTGCTGCGGCTGGGGCAAGTGCCAAACCGGTTGGAGGCGACCTTGCCACCGGCAGCCGGCCACATCCACAGCTGTTTCTTCCGACTCTTTATCGATATCTATCCTCCCATCTACGTTTATCGATTCTATGTTTTTTTCTCTTGTTACATATTGTTGGCTGATTCTGGAGAAATCGGTTATTATGATGAATGAGGTAGAAGTTTTCAGAACTAGATACCATGGAATCCTAGACATTTAAAAAAATTGTTGCGCCGAAGATTTCGGGTAATGGTCTAGCTGTGGCTTATAAATAATTTAAACCACAGCTATATACCTGTGGGATCTGCAGAACCTCCCGGAGCTAAACCAGCCTCTCTGGGAAGTAGCCTTAACTATGTCTTTATCCATTGATAGAGACACTGATTCATAGCATTAACAATATTTTCTCGAATTACAGCGATAAATGGTGTTTTTAGCGACCAATACCTTAAAAAGCGAAATAGTAGCGATTTCAAAACTCAACTGCAGTCGAATAGCTAGCTGAATATAAGGATGCTCTCATCCATTTCATGAAGGAGTATGAACCTAAAATATCGAGTATTGATTACATTTTAGAGCAGTTTGCAGATAGTAGTAAAGCAACTTTGATATGTATTCATTTGACATTTGTTGACGAAGTGTGTGGTCAATTTTTAAAATTGGTAAATGTATTAGAAGAGTCAAAATATCCATACGCTCATTTGCTCTAGGAGGACTTGGTGTCCATAAGCCTTACTTAAAAAAAATTAATATAATATTAAAATTATTTTCCCTGCCAAAACCTTAAAGCCTGTGCAGGAAGACCAGGTTGTCTTAACCCAAATAATAAAGAATTGTCTCATCTGCTGAACCGTCAAGACAACAGCACTAATCTATTTCTTGAGCACGCAGGTTAAATGTTCAATCCTGCGATTGTAGGTCAGAATGTCCAGCGATCAGACGCTATTCTTTTAGCAAGTAAAAGTAGGCTTGCACCAACATTCAAATCTGTAGATGACAGCAAATTCCTGGAAGATAACACCTATTTTCAAAGACAGCTTGCAGAGCAAGTGAGGAATGGAGTCACTGTAGACATAATTCAGCTACTCTTAGCTGTAACAACTATTCACAGAGAATTTACTAAGACAGCTCTGATGACTGTGTGGGCCCCTTTAAATAGTATTGACGCAGAAAGATTTTTTAGTCGCTAAAATCTTGTATTGAGAGATCGTAGAACGAACATGGCACACTCTACTTCAGAAACATGTGCCATCTTGAGGTTTAATCAATAATATAATAAACATGTTCAAGTGATTTTGCTAATTTAATTGTGCTTCCCCTCTTGCCGGCTGTCATTGCTTGACGTTTTCCTATTTAGCTATAAACGTCATGAAAACGCAAAATTAAAGATATAGCGGCTATTTTTACAATAATTAATGCTACATTTCTTAAAAATTAATGCTATGAATCAGTGTCTCTATCCAATGCTGATTTCGGATTTTAAAACC
Organism: Troilus luridus; assembly: GCA_964056705.1. Lineage (NCBI taxonomy): Eukaryota > Metazoa > Arthropoda > Insecta > Hemiptera > Pentatomidae > Troilus > Troilus luridus. The sequence goes on along the minus strand of OZ057417.1, from coordinate 42,077,470 downwards.
CTGATCTTGGCTTCCCAAGTTCAATAAGATTGTTTAGTCATTTAACGTTACTTTCTGCTGCTAAGGGTGATCGAGCGAAGCTACAGTGGATGTCCTAAATATTGCCTATGCAGGTATAATTAGGATAGGGATCTTTAATAATACTTTACACCCCAAAGGCTCGGGACCCCCAATTTACATTCCTTCCGAAATGCGCCACATATACAGAGTTTTACTCTCTTTAAAAAACCCTAACGGGCTGCGAACCCGCGAACTTGCAGCTTAAAAAGTTATTATGCTACTCCATATTCTACTACTGCATTTAGTATATAGTTAAGGCTGTTTTTCTTCTTTATATGGTAAATTCAATAATTTAGTAATCAAGTTTGTTGAACGGATGAGTCCCGATGAAATGCCCAAAAGAGTCTTGGAAGAGGAAATTTATCGTCCAAGAAGAGTCGGGCCCAAGCTCCGGTGGATGGATCGAGTGGTGCAAGACGCACAATATCTGCTTGGAATCCCAAATTGGAAGGCGACAGCACAAAACCGAGCCGAATGGCGGAGGCTCATAGAGGAGGCCCGGACCCATCGCAGGGTTGTAGCGCCTTCTGATAGATAGATAGATAAATAGTAACCAAGTTTGTAAGTTATGCAAGTGGTAGAGAGAGGATGGGGTTCGACCGATTTGGAAAAACATAATGCTTAAGTCAAAAACTTACGTTGTTTCCATTCCAATTGTTTTCCATACGTTTTCATGTCTGTTCATAGTAATTTTCTGGAATATTTTTTCTACAAAAATTACGGCACGTACACTATACACCGGGTATTGAAAATAGTGAAATAACCAATTTTAGAAATTCAAAGAGTAGTTGAAGCACAGATTATAATTACTAGGAGTTGTAATTATATTAGAGGGACCCTTAAGGTTCAAGATTTTAGTTTTACAGACATTCCGATGAGACGTAAAACGGGGGTCCTGAAGCTGTGCAGTGTCAGATATAGTTAAAGGCCCTTATTCGAATTATACCTGGGTAGGCAAAATTTATGAATCTTACTTACAGCATCATCCGATTAGTCATAGCAGCATAAAGTGACATTAATTTAATAAAAAAACAACAAAGTTGGCACTAGATTTTTATACAACTCAAGGAACACTTTTTAATTACCAGCATATAATCTTTAATAAAATAATTTTAAAAGGACGGTTATGGTCGGACGGAGTATTTCAAGAGCTTTTATTCAGGAGCCGTACGCGATTTCTTATGCAAATCATATGCCTCTCTATTTTACTAGCTGTTAGAACTACCATTGTTTGCTAAGCTTTTAGTATATTGATTTCGTGTGTGAAATGAACCTCAAACCGACACGTCATAGAATTCAACCCAATGGTTATACGCTTTAATGGTTTTTTAACAGAATCCCAGCAATAACAAAGCGTTTGTTATGGGAGGGGAATAAGACGGTTTATTCTGAAAATAATGGAGTTATGACGAAGACTTTTACCGGATATTTTGGTTTCGTGCAACAAGTCTTCTTCCATTCTACAGGTTGCTCGAAGGAGTTTTCACCCAAAAAAAGAACATAAACTTCAATTTTTCATTTTCTATAAATATGAATTTCTTTTAGCGATTAAACCCCTTAAAATGAAAATAATTGGAAAGTTATAATCACTAAAATGATTGAATAATGATACGCATATTACATTTTTATTAAAGAGTTTGGAATCACTAAGTTATCGGATTCATGATAATTGTTTTATTACTTTAATGCCTTAAGTTATGCTAATATTATTATTTTTTTTTAATCTTCAACCTATGTTCCAGTACATGGTAGAAACTGCACTTTTTCTAGGACAACGGTTGTGCAGGGAAATGGTTTGTACGAGATCACGCTCAACCACAAGGTTTCCCCCAAATTGTTAGAGAAAAGCCAAGCTCCAGGAGGGTTTCCTGATCCCATAGGATCCATCCGTGGCTCTTAACAGGTTAAATAATTTATCTACCACAGCCGGATTTGGATCCAAAACCTTCAGAATAACAAATTAGCACTATACTCACTTAGTTATCCCGATCCATTAATATTATATAGTTATGTTAAATACAGTATACTACTCTAGATTTTCGTTGCGGTGTGAGCCGCGTAAGTTACCAGAAGACATCATCGGTTAAATTTGGACATTTTTCCGTATTCGGGTATAACTCTGAAAAACATCTATAAATTACAATATTAGTTGGTATAAAAAGGGTATAATATTAAATTCTGCGTAAAATTAGTATCAATATAATATATTTCGATTGTTTTTTCTGTATGTAGTGAGAGCGAGGCAGCTCAAGGGTGTAGAATGCTGAGCCATTATCTTAAAGGTTCTTGGTTTAAATCACTGTGGGATCTGCAGACTCTCCTGGGGCTCACCCAGTCTCTATAATTAGAGGGAAAACTTGAGCGTGATATTGGACAAATCACAACAAAAAATATGTTTGTTTTTTTATATTTCTGAATCTGTAAGATTATTTTGCGATATTTTTCTAATAACATTTTTTGTATATTAACAAAACCATTTTTTTCTTTCTTTTTATACACCACATATACCAAATTTGGCCACTCACTTAACGCAGAATTCAGTTATGCATTTATTACATTTTTTTTAAAATTTGGTTTTATTTTATTCTTTCGGTTTCTTTAATCTTTCGTTTTTAGGTCATGAACCGCGTCAAGGAAATGACTTGGCCTCTCTCGAAGGCGGAAAAATCAACAGTAATGTTCAGTCATGACTTGTGGCATTGAAATAATATCATCATGAGTTATCTTGAAAATGTCCTTTGTACACTGTATACTTATATAAAGTATGAGTATAGTATAATATATAATAATTATATATTATTCTTGCTGAAGGATTAGATTTGTTAGCCAATATTCTTTTCTATTTCTCTCGGTCATCCACGAATTAATCTTATCAAACATTGACTCGCTTTTTTTTTTTTTTTTTAAGAAAACATCCTGCCTAATAATATCCTCTTATAATATTCAGCTTATCAGGATTGGTGCAGGTCTACAAGTTAACGTTCGATGAAATTTATTCTTAAAGTTTTTGTTAATCAAAAAATCTGGATTTTGGATCCCTGGGCGATGTAGTACGACGGAGTCTCTATGCTTGGATTACATACAGTACAAAATATTTCCAATGATGAAATTGGAATACGGATCAGTTATAAATAGACTTGTTTTTTGTTAAAAAAATAAATTTATTTAATTATTCAGAAGCGCTGCCTCAGCCCACCCGATTGGCCATAGATTTTGGCTTGTCATATAACATTTCAAGATACTTTTAAATCTCATCCATGGGGTTTGACCGTACGGACAATGAAAGGGGAGAGAAAAACCAAGTCTTTAATAGGACAGACATTTATTGTAATAATAACTATTTGTAGCTAATAACCTTTCAGTAACAACATCCGGTCATTTCTTTGTGTATAGTAAATAATTATAAATAAACAAAGGAGCATTGACAAATTTTCTTAGAATTTCGGACTCTGGTGTTTGTATCTTGTGCATATGGACTAATGATATAGCATATATGTTTCACTGAACCCCAAAGTTCTGCTCCATACGTCCAAATCGGTCTTGTAGTTTTAGATTATTATAGTTGCTGATTTCGTTATTCAAGTGAAGATCTGTAGTCCAGAAGATATAGTTGCTTACAGTGTCTTGTCAGTTCTTGTTTTTTCTATTTTTCATCTCTACTCCATGTAGGACTCCTAAATCTAAGGCAGAAATTACGTATATCGTTTCTATAAGATACATAGTCATAAACGCTTTAATAATAGACATAAATAAAGTAATTATTTACCAATTTTGTTCTATGAAACAAGCCACCCTCATGATGGTTAACTCATGCTGTCACACGCTAACACACAAGCTGCCCTCATGTTGGTAAACTCATGATGGTAAACACGGTTAACAGATCTCCATAAATAAATCGAAGTGAATTGATGAATAATGCGGACTCAAAGGTTCTGCCTATCGGATGAGAACCGCAGCCTCCATAGTTATTAAGTTGACGACCCAACAATACAGCGGTTATTGACAAGGAGGAAGTTGTGGATCGTGCTCGGCTTAGCCAGAGGGCTGCGGATGCTTAGCTTCTGCTTAGATCGTGCTTAGCTTGGCCAGAGGACTTGAGATCCTGCTTTGAACCCCACTAACGAGGACCGCAGATACCGAGGATTCTCCTCTGAGTCATCTTCTCCGAAGCAACCCTCGGGATGCTGATTCAATATACCGAGAAGTCTCCGGTCCGTTATTCATACAGCTGAGAAACACATTAGGTTGTTGTTCATATGCAACAAAGTATTTGAAGAAATACTCATTAAAACTTGACGATATTTCATTATTCTTTGTATCTACCCCTAATCACATTAGCCAATAATAAGTCATCAATTCTGGAGTTAGATCATTTGTGAATCGATCATACAAGACTTATTCGTGCCATGTCACAAAAAAGAGCCACTAATAAGTCAGTTATATAATATCACTATTACCAAGAGCCATATGTTTCAAGAATGTCCATGTGAGGCGTTCAGGATCAAAAGCGGATAGCTCCGAAATAACAAAAAATCATATTTTTTGCTAGTTCACAAGACACTTTGCCGCAGTTTCAGCGGTTAATTCGATTTTTTTTACAAAATGAGTATTTATCCTTAAGGAATCTAGTTATTTTAGGAGTGAATAAGGGCTAAATCAGCCATTAGCTTGAAAAGGAGTTATCACTTATTTTGCAACTCTTTAGGTCAAAAACTTCGAGAATGACACAGTTTTGCTTCCCTCAATACAATGAACTCACTCAGAACAATATTCGATTTATTCACTGGGGTTGCAGATTTTTTTTTAATTATTAGTTTTTACCAATGAATTGCGAATTATATGTCTTTACACTGCGATATTTCATACATAGTTTCCTCCAACGATTTGTTCTCATATTTCCTGGTTGTTGCTACATCGTGCTCAATTTTTCCTTTTTTCTTCTTTTGATGAAAACTTAATTGATCCTCTTGAACCTAGCCAGCTCGCAGAGGAGTACAATAGACTGGAGAACCCTGTACAGATTCCAGACCCCAACAGCTCGTTACCCTAAAACAAGGTTGTCACTATATTTCTCACCTCGCGTAATTAAAATCTCCCTCGGGGTCATTTACTTTTATAGGGCGGTTTTTCAACTTTGAGCTACGGCCCTTCCGGGACCTATTTTTATTTCAGGATTTACGATCCCTTTTCCCTTCTTGTACTTAAGTAAAGTACATGAAACAATATTTTCGAAAAATTAATTGCGTTAATGAATGTTATTACATTGTGGTAACATTATCTTTTATAACATTATATTTTTATGTTGTATTATAAGACTTCATAAGGATTATATAGGATCAAGGACCCTCCTGGGGCTCACACAGCCTGTATAAAATGTTTTGAAAATAGGATCGGATTCAAATGGTGTATACGGTTTAAAACATCACTCTTTTTTAAGTGCTAAGTCATTTGCCGTTTCTTCATATTTTTATTGTAATTTAAAGGGAACCCTATAGCGCTTTCAAAATAACAGCTCGTGTACTTGTGTTGATGTTTTGCCGAAATACATGTGCGCGCTTAGTGACCGCTGAGTCGCCATTCCGAAAATCCTAGTTCAAATCCCGCCGGTAGCATGACTTTTCTCTGCTGGTGGAGATGAATCATTTGGTATCTAGGATCCTCCTTGAGCTCACCCAGCCTCTATAAAGTGGTTACCCAAAATAAAGGGGGGAAACCTGGCGGTTGAGCGTGACCTAGGATAAGTCACCTCCTTGCAGAACCGTTGTCCTTGAAACAGTACACTCTCTACCATGTAACCCAGACCCATTCACGGGTTGTAGGAGTACAGTTTTTTTTTTTATTATGAGATTACTGAGTTGCTGTGCTGAAAGATCCGGATTCTAATCTGTTAAGTAAATTCATTTTGATAGTTGAATTGCTAGCTTATTCTTTAAAGAATATGAGTTCTAATCTTCGTTTAGCCAATTCAAGGATTGTTACGACATAGACGAAAAGAAAATTTACATCAAAGATGAAGTGCAGCATATCTCATATGAACTGTTCGAACAGACTCATCATATACTTGTCGATACTGTCGATGTGAGATGTGCTGCACTGTCATTTTTTTTTGTCGTAACGCTTCAATTGGCAAAACGCTTAAACGTCTTTACCTTTTGGGATTTTTCCTATTGCATTAAATTTTCAATTTGTCTGTTTTTGACCTTTTGCCCATTTTTGATCAAATATTTTTTGTTTCAGGTGAGTTCTTACATCCTTGGTTTGCTATTCGAGTGCTGAATATGTGTAAGAAATTATTGGGTATGTAACGTTCTTAGTTCTTATTTGCAAACGTTCTTTGCATCGAAAAGCTTAGTAGGTAAAGCACGTTACTCCACAGTACTGTTTCTTCGATTCAGTAGAACCTCCAGAAACTGGTCCTGTATCTGTGAACTAAGTGAACTGATTCACCTGATTCTTCATCGGTTAAAGAGAAAACACACCGCCTGTCCTAAAGGAAAAGTACATTACTACTGACTATTGGGCTCAGAAACATCAAGAAAAACTACCACCATTTTTTAAGTTGTTAATGTTTGGAAGAAGATCGAGTCTCTAGAAATGTAATCAGCTTTAGCCAGTCCAGAAACGAGAAATAGTAGATTGGATGGTGTTCCTTGAATCAAGATTTGGCTTGTAGGTTCAGGGTTTGAAGGGGTTGGGCGGAGGTTTAACAAAATTGAGTTCTTCTTATATACAAAACATATATACATATAAATATATATACATGCATCAGAGATCGTTGTAACTTGATCATGGTGTACCTCAGATGGTGGTTATTTTCGATGTGATATAGTAAGTGATGTATAATTGTAAAGTCATAATATTACGTTTTTAAGATTGTATTTTAAAATAAAATCGTATCATACCAGAATCATTGGTGGATTATTTCTAATGCTGTATTCTAGTTTTATTGTACACCACACTTTTCGACATGTCAGGAATTCTTGACCAGTTCCATTACAATACTTGGCATTACTTATACATAATTAAAAATAAATACATGTATAAGTTTGGTAACTATAGCCCATAAAGTGAATGAAGGAAAAAATCAGAAGTTACAATGAAAAAAAATAAACGTATTCCCGTTTGAAAGCACTCTTGGAAATGGTTAAGTCAAACTATATTTCTAAAACAAAAAGATATAACTGGTAGAGAATTGATTTGCTCTCCTAAAAATCCCTGGTTCAAGTCTGGCTGGGAGAGATAAATTATTTAATCTATCAAAAGCCATATATAGACCCAGTGGGATCTGCTGATCGCTCACCTTCCTGCACAACCGTTGTCTCGGAGACAATATAATCTTTACCCATTTACGTATAATCACATTTACTGAACCCAAGACCCTTCATGGGTTATAGTGGTGCTGGTTTTTTTAGGGTATTTTGAGAATGGATAATCAAAGTTTATTTAACTTAAATAGTTTATGTGTAATCGCTTCTTTTTCAACAAAAACATTCAGAGTTTCAACAGCTCGGATATACATTTTTCCTGAACATTGGTTTATGATTTTTTTTTTTTGTTAGGTTATTGTAGATTCAAATCTTTCTAGTATTGCAGCTATAATGAATTCGAGCAGCATAGAGGTAGTGATTCACACATTACAAGAAACGTATTTATTAGAGGTCTTGATGTTTTTAGAGCGAATATGACCGCAACGTGAGGAGAATCCTAACCCACTAATATCTTTCAGTTCACACAAAACTGCTTCATACTTTTTCTTTGAGGTTGTATTGGATATTTATAATATGTTATCTATTATATTCAATTATATTATTATATAAATTATTATTATATAGACCTATGTTCTCAGAACTGATGAAAAACGTCAGTGGTGCCATGAAACCACAATTAATAGTTTAAAACATATAATATTGGATTGTAAATTATTTGTTAACACAATTTCTCCAAAAATATTTTGCCCAACATGATGATGAATTATCACTGCAAAATGTACTCACTATGGACAGCGTGGAAAAATTAAACAAAATTTTTTTTTATTTACAGTTTATATGTAAAATTTCGGAATCCAGGCTTAATTAATGGTTCACATACACCTTAATAGTTTATAGTTTCATATACTTCTACAATATCTTAATTTGTACGTATAGAAAGAATAAGATAACTGTTGCAATAAAGTATTTGCGGGTTAGTACCTAAATACTTTAATTCCATTGTTTTTATCTATTTCCTTAGGTACATGCCTTATCTGCGTCATTTGTTTAGAAAATTATTATTCTGTTGTTATAATAATACTATTCTGTCCTAACTTAAATTTTGTTTATTTATTTATTAAACCAGTGTTACTATGTTTTTATTATTAAAAAAAATTACATATTGTATTATATAACTGCAAATAAAAATAACTGTAATTAAATGACAATATGCTATACATTATCTTACCTATATTATAGAGGTCGGACTATAATAATCATGGTTTTTGTTGTATTTCAAACAACTACTAACCAAATTAACACTAAGTGGGCCAGACTCAATGGCTACATGTTGTACATTAAAGCCAATAAAGAATTTATTATTATTATGTTCATCTATTTTTTCTCGCATTTGCGGGTTGAAAACAGAGATGGGGACAAGTCCAACCATCTGCAGTTATTATTTTTTGCTTTTATATTTCTCTTCTTTAAACGTTCAGAAATTTTTTGACGATCCTGGCTGTGTCTAGGAGAACTGACCGTTGAGACCAATAAATCAATAATAAATTGATAAAAAAAATAAATGCTCAAATGAAAAGTGGCTGTAAAAAACAACAACAAAAAACACCATTTTTACATTTTACATTATTATTATTAGTCGTAAAGCTGCCAGAGTGGAAGAGGCTAAGTACAGATGGTTCATTTTCCGTTCTTCTGGTTCTTTTTATTTGCCCAACAGTTTTTCATTCTCTGCGAGAATTTAATTTTTCTTTCTTCACTCCATTTTGTTCCAGTTCTCGGGGCTTTTGTCTCTGGTTCAACCTCCCATTTTTCAATTTTTATTCTAAAATTGTTCCTTGCGTCTATTTCTTCTTTGTTGATTTTGGCTAATTTCAGGTCTTTTTTAACATTTTGGATCCATTCTCCTCCATTAACGAGAGAGTCTACGTAGTTAGCCTGTGTTCGGGAAGCCTCTTTATGTGGCCATAGAATTTGAGGCGTCTTTTCCTCATGTCTGTCTCTATATTAGAATATTCTTCAATTTTAGACGATTTCTTTAATCTATATCCATTTTTGGTCCATCTTGGTCCCATAATTTTCCTAATTATTTTTCTTTCTTCTTTCTTCAGATTTTCTATATCAGTTTTCCTGTTTAATGCCATGGTTTCGCTGGCGTATAACATTGTTGGTTTAATAACTGTGCTGTAATGTCTGATTTTGGCATTTAAGGATAAACATTTTTTATTATAGAGTTTTTTCACTAATCCTAAACCTTTACGAGCTTTTTGTATTCTTTCTTGTTGTGCAGCAGTTGAAATTCGGTTTCAATATGTGGAGAATCCTAGCTTGCGAAAATCTTTTATTTCCACAGGTTTCCTTAAGGGTCCGTGTTGAATTAAGAGAAAAAAACAAACAAAAAAACCTAAAGTAAATTTTTTGGCCTTACCTCTATTATCGATTTATTTTTATATAGATTTCCTTATTTTTAAGGCAGCTGATTTCTTAATTATTTCGTTCGTATTTTGAATTCTTACTTAGAAACGTCACTTACTCAGTATTTCGTCAGGATTGGAAATAAAGTGACTACCTTTGTATAGTTATTAATTGGAGAGAAAATCTGGAGGTTGAGCGTTATATCGCCCATGTCGCCTCTAAGTCAACGGTTTAGTCCTTACTAGTGATGTGTCGGATATCCGTATCCACGGAAAAAGAAAAATACGTGTCCGTATTGTGACTTTTTTGGCGGATCTTTTGCCTTATCAATTTTCAATACATAGATAAAACTTTAAATAGGGTTATTTTATATTTGCTGCAAAACTCTTAGTTACGTGTTACTAACCATATAAACAGCAACTTTTGTTCTGGCAAACGTTGAAATGAAAAAAAAAATCAGCCCTCCACTCAAATAACCGATCAGGTGATCTTAGTTTGTATGGAAAAACGAAATTTTTATTTCGATTTTGATGTTTGTACAGAACAAAAGTTGGTGTTTATAGTGTTACTAACACGTACCTAAGTGGTTTTCAGTAAATTTAAAACAACACCGAATAAAGTTTATTAGGTAGCAGTGAAAAACTATTGACTCAGGGAATCCTTTCAAGGTTGAAAGAAAAACTTCTCTGTCGACAATTTTATAACTCACTACCATACACAAATGTTATCTATGCCGCCCAGTGCAAGTCGAAAACTCGAAAAATGTACCTAACCTACTGTCCTGTCTGTCACGCAAATCGTCAAGTGGCGAAAACTATCAAGGTCACGCGCACGGACATCGATTGAGGAAAAAAGTTAAGATCCGTATCCATATCCACGGATCTTGACGCCAAATATCCGTATCCGCGGATATACTTTGATAAAGATCCGGCACATCACTAGTCCTTACCATATACTATACTCATAATACTATAGCATTGTGCTACTGTTTTTGTTTTATTTTTAATTAAAAATAATATAGTATAGGACAGAATATAAATATATATTTATTTTAAGTGTGAGGTAGACGGGAAGATTGCGTTAAGAGTGATCTGGCAGATTGTGGTTTGGGCAAAGGACCGTAGACAGAAGTTTGTAAGCAGAGATTGGTGATATCGGCATCGAGCCTTCGGGTTCGCTAAGCCTTATTATTATTTATTTTTGGACTCTAACCATTCTATGATTAAATAATGAAACATCATATTTTATAACTAAAATAAAACTATTCTAAAAAATAAATATACCACTACAATCCATAGAGGGACTTGGGTTGAGTATGAATTAAATACTGTTACTTCGATAACTATTCTGCAGGGAGGTAATTTGTCCTAGATCACGCTCAACCTCCTCGTTTTTCGCCCAATTATTGTTATTCAACAAACATACAACTGTTTCATGATCCAATAGTTCGTCGCTGTAACCTTCAAAGATATTACGAGAGAAGACTGGGCTTGATCCACAAGGACACGACAATGGCAGAGAGAGTTGAAGAGTCGTGGATGTCCTGGCCGCATTTTATCGCATGAGAAAGCTGAGACCATGTTCCTAGTACATTTTCACTTGTCCAATGATTTAATGTCTATGGTGGTCATATTTTATTCATTTATTTTAAAAATGGAGTCGAAAATTTTACCTATTAAAATACCACTTTTTAGGAATACGTAATGACCTATGTTGTGGTTGTTATTATGGCAACCTAAAATACCCTAGATCGTTGGTTCACACTCTCGCAAGTGTAAGAATATTTGTAAAAATTCACAGTTGGTTATGCGGTAATTCGGAAAGGGGGTTATATGTACAACGGGGATCGCGAACCAATGTGATGTTAGGTACTCGTTAAGGATCCAAAATTTAGGACTTCCGATGTAGCTAAGTGGTGTTAAATGAATAAACAACTATGCTATATTTTTATTTGGCTTATTAATTTAATTTTATATAAGTGTTATTACATTTTAAATTGGTATTCATTAATTATTCATTGATTGGTTGAATTTAATTTATTTGTTTAACCCCCAGACCGATTTGCTTTCCATATTACCAACAAAAAACATTATATTGCCGATTTTTATAATTTTTCCCTACAAGCGACGGACGGTCTGAGTGTGTTGTAAAGACTGTACTGTTTTTTGGACAATTATTGTTCAGGGAGGTGATTTGAAATAAACAATAAACAACTTGATTTTCCGAGTCCTGACTTGAGGATTCCATTGACCCATACTTGATTACTTGAAGACGATTCGTTTAACCCCCCCCCCAATAAAAAAACCTGTACCACCACAACCCGTGAACGGGCCTGGGGTTCAGTACGTGGTAGAGACTGTACTGTTTCACGGTTCTGTAAGGAGGTGACATGTTCTTGGTCACGCTCAACCGCCAGATTCCACCCCTTATTTTGGGTACTCTATTTTTATAATATTTTATAGAGGCTGGGTGAGCCCCAGGAGGGTTCTAGATCCTACATGATCCATCTCCCGCTGCAAACAGACTAAATATAAGTCATGGGCTGCAGCGGGATTTGAACCAGGATTTCCGGGATGGCAACTCAATGCTCTACCACTGAGCCACTCCGCTCCTTCGATTCGTTTTAAAACTCCCCCTAAATAAAAATGAATGCCGTGTATATATGAGTGCGTGTGAACTGAAGAGTGGCCCCGAAAACACCTCCCTCTTAGGATTCCGCCCCCCTCGCCCACTGATTGCCGATGGGTGTGGGAGAAATAGCTCCTGAGCAGTGGGCCCTACCCGAGAGGAAGTGTCTTCACGGATCAGCTCGCTCGTCCATTATCGATGGAGTGATTAGGGCCTCTGAGAGTTCTTCCATTGTCACTGTCTCAGGCCTATCGCTTTATCTCCTCTTCAAACAGATTCGTTTTACGCTGTTTCTAAACCTATATCTCTTTTCTTACAATCAATTACCAAAAAAAAACAACTAGAACCCACGAACATGAAGAGTATTAGATGTGTTAATTCGTTCAGACCATATTGTTTTTATCCAACGGTTGTGCAGGAAGGTTGCATTGCTGGCAAACTTCTTCCAGCATTAAAAAAAAAATACAGTTTCACTATCTATTTATTGGTTGGTTGGTTGTTTTAAAATTGAGGCGTAAAACCGAATGATCATCAACACCTTAGTTTAGTTTGGTTTAAACGTATATATATATATATATATATATATATATATATATATATATATATATTTATTTAGTTATTTATATTCGTTTTTTTAGTAATAATTTTTATAAAATCGGAATAAAAAGAAGTAATAAAACTAAATAAAAATAATGAATAATTGAATAAGAATAAATTAAAAAATGTATATATGAAGACAAATAAGAGGAAATAAAAAGTAGGAGATAACTGTATGAATAGCTAATATTAATTAATTCTTCTTTTGATAGAAAGGCGATGACCTTATTAACGCACTTTTCCTCATTTCCCAAAACCATTGGTACACTGGCAGGTTGTCCTATTTTATGTGGGCATTTTTCTACTAATAGTTTATCAAAGCTTCTATTAAAAATGTCTTGTGGTAGAGCGCTGAGTTACTGTGAAGAATTCCTGGGTTCAAATCCTGCTCGTTGGAATACTCTTATTTTATATGATAGTGGCTGGAGATAAATCCTATGGTATATAGGACTCCTTGGGCTCCCCCAGCCTCTATAAAGTGGTTGCCCAAGATAAGGGGGGAAAACCTGGAAGTTGAGCGTGATCTAGGAAAAATCACCACCTGCAAAACCTTGTCCAAGAAACAGTACAGTCTTATGTATATTTAATGTATGTCAAGATACCTAATTATCACTCATTATTTTTTTATAACCATTAATTTATTGTTTATTAAAAAGTTATTATTCATACTTGACTTTCACAATCCATAAATATTTTTATCTCATAACAAAAACACTTTTAATTGACCAAAATGGGAACTAAACAGTCAAAGGCAAAGTTCCTTTTTTTCTAATTAATATTTCAAGTTCTTTTAAAAAAATTAATATTCTTCGATCTGGAGAATTTTTCTACTAATAATTTAAAAAAGTTTCCATTCAAAATTTCTTAGCAGCTCCAGACAACCTAAAGTAGTATGAACAGCATGATTTTACATTAAAAAAAAAAGAAATTGAAAAGAAGATGGTACCATTACGGGGTTTATGTGACATCTTCAATTTTTTTATTTAAATAAATCGAAAAAAGGTATCGAAGTAAATATTGTACCTATACCGACATTGTGGCAGAGTTTGTGAGTTTGTTACTCTTTCACGCAAAAACTACTGAACGGATTTGGATGAAACTTTACAGTAATATAGTTTATACATCACAATAACATACGCTACAATTTTTAATGATTTTATGTAATAATCTATACATATAAAATGCTTTGTCCTGAATGACTGACTGACGGATCAACGCATAGCCTAAACCGCTGATCGTAGAGACCTGAAACTTGGAGGGTGTGTTCTTTGTATGACGTAGACATCCGATAAGAAAGGATTTTCCGAAATTCTATCACTAAGGGGGTGAAAAGGGGGGGGCAAAGTTCGTATGCTTGCTCGCGTGTTTCTTGCTCGCAAAATCTACATAGTTTCGCTGAACAAAACAAATTAAGTAACATAGTTCACTTCATACTGTACTAACCCTCTTTTTCGGACACTCACTCCAACAGGACGGCCACAAACGTGGCAAGATCACGTACAAAGTCTCAGCCTGAACTGAGCAATAAATAAAATTAACAAATAAAAGGAAAAGGGCACGGTGAGCCCCATCACCGGAAAAATCTAAAGCTAATAAATATAAATAAAATACATTAGAACCTTCCACCTTCTCATACTCTTCTTAAAATGTACATCGTACAGTACAAGAGATGCCTCTCCATCCTATATTCAATTCTAATTAGAAACCTTCAAACCCAAAGGGGCTAAGAAAAAAAAAAAAAGTTCACTTCTCGCTGCTGCAGCACGAAAAGTGAAACCGTTATACTAAGTAATCCTTTTCAATAAATTCTTTTTTTTTTTTTTATTTATTTATTGAAATTTACAACTGTATACAAAATACATCTAGTAAATATAACGAGTGAATACATTGACATGAGAAGAAAAGTAGAGAGACTACCCAGTGGTAGTACTCAAATTAAAAAGTTCAGTTTAGAAGGTCACGAGGCCATCTTCTTTTCAGACGTCTCGGAGGATTATCGGGAATCGAAGAGGAAGCTAGGTTTGAAACTAGAGGGTTTGAGTGGGAATCAAGTTTGTTATGAAAGGATATATACCGGGTTCGGGCTAAATCAGCAACAAATGGGACATTAAGGTCGTTATGGATGACTTTATTCTTAACAAAATAAGGAGCGTTGAGGATTTTACGAAGGATTTTGGATTGTAGGGATTGGATACGAGAGGAATTCGATGGCTTAGTGGAGCCCCAAAGCTCTATTCCGTAAGGCCAGATGGGTCTAATGATTGTCATGTAAATGAGTCTCTTGTAGTTAATTGGGAGCTTAGAACGTTTATCTAGTAAATGCTGAAGTAGCCTGAAACGGCGAGCTGTTTCTTGTCGTTTCAGTCTAGTATGAGGATTCCAAGTTAAGCGTTTGTCAAGGTGTAGTCCTAAGTACCGGATCTGTTCTACAGGACTACAGGGATGTTGTTAAACGATACAGGTGGGCAGGAATCGCAGGTTTACGACGTCAATAAATTCAAAAACAATACATAATAATCCTTTGCTGACACGAACAACAATAAACTTCTGTCCGTCCCGTTTGTTAATCAGTGTCAATGTATGTTTCACGGCTGTGCTGCTCCGTATGTGATGAAATTTGTTATGGATAATCTCAAGCCTGGGAAAGAACATAGGCTACTTTTTATCAACAGACCACACAGGCGAAGTTTATATAAAACTGTAACCTGATTGGCTAACACACCCACCGGTCAACACACAACAGAAACCACTGAACTTAGCATCTTGAAAGTCGAAGATAGGTTCTTTGTATAGCTTAAATGAGCACTAAGAAAGGAATTTGGACAGTTCCACCCCCAAGGATTTCCCCCTTACTATAATAGGGGTTCAAAGATTGTATGGAATCCGTCAGTTTTGAAGTTAGACATCTGAAATTTCGGATGTACGAGTAACTTATAGTTTAAAAAAATTAAATTATTTATTTAAAATGATCGGCCACGAAACTTTATGTGGCAGACCAAATTCCACGCGAGTTAAGCCGTTGGCAAGAGCTAGTTATAATTAATTTTCAAGCCAAAGACTTAAAACGTGGAAGTTTCACTCAGCAAAGCTTCAACTAACTTAAATAAAAATTCAGCTTATTCCATAAAATATACCATTTATTCATAAGGACTACAGAGACACTTTTACTGATTTTTAATATTTTACCAATTTTCCGAGGAAAAGTTTCTAAGTACTTAGACTCATTATATCAATAAAGTACGTATAGTAAGTATATATATATATATATATATATATATATATATATATATATATATATATATATATATATATATATATATATATAGTGTATAGATTCGCTAATAAATGAAATAGTGGTTCAATACGGTGGCTCATTCTGCACTTCCGAGTGATTGATAACCCTATCATTATTTGGTTGAAATGAGCTCCAATAAGTTTTGCCAGCTCACCTCAAAAGAACGCCCGGATGATGTCATCAGCAAACTTGAATCTAGAGTCTTAAGGTGTTATAAAAATGTATTACAGTTTAACTTTTTTAATTAAGATTAAATTAAACAGAATTAATGCAATAGTGAAGGTATTAATGATTGTTCAAACGAAAATTTACTTGTAAAAAAATATACATACTTTTGTAAAAAAATTAATCAGTAAGAGATTGTTTCTATGAAACCTAATTAAAAAGTAATTGTTCATAGATAAATCCGTTCATTGTGTTTTTATTTGATAAAAAATATAAAAATTGGAATTTTACTTTTTTTAAAGTTTAGTATTAAAGCTGGTTTATAAATAAATTGCAGCTAAAAATTTATCAATGCATACCAATTAGAAAAGTAAAACAAGTTGGTCTACAATTAAGTTAATCTACAAAACCAAAATATAGCATAGTCGTAGTCAAATGACAAATCGAATGATGCTACAGTAGGAGTTCTAAATTTCGCCTATCTAGGGATAATTAGGATAGGAATCTTTGACGGGTACATGACACCGTACAGGCTCCGGGACCCACATTTAACGTCCCTTCCAAAGGATGGCATAGCTGAAGGAACTTGTTACTCCTTTTAGAAAGCCTCAGGCCACCTTTCGGGCTTTGAACCCACTATCTTGGGAATAGTTAAACAGTAATGACAAACATAATCTGAAGTCTCATAAAATATTTTATTACCTATTTTATATCTTCTGCATGTAGAAGGTTCACGTTCTCTTTGCTTTCAGTTAATATTTCTCCAGGATGGAAAAGGTCGAGAGAAAGTAATAATTTGAAGGAATAGCGAAGTAAATTGCGAATATTAGTAGAACTGCCGGGTCACGAATCTAAATTACTACCGTGAATGTATATGTGTGTGTATATATATAAAATACTTTTATATATATATATATATATATATATATATATATATATATATATATATATATATAAAATACTTTTATTTAGTCTATTAGTAGCCGGAGATGTATAATATGGGATCTAGGAGCCACCTTGACCTAACCCAGGCTCTATAAAGTGGGTACCCAAAATAAAGAGACAAATCTAGCGTGATCTTGGACAAATCACCTCCCTGTAGAACCGTTGTCCGTGAAACAGTACATTCTCTACAATATACTGAGCCGTTCAAGAGTTGTAGTGGTACAGGTAAGCAAAATGTGTGTATGTATATATATATATATATATATATATATATATATATATATGTGTGTGTGTGTGTGTATGCTTTATTGGTTTTTAAACCAACCAATATCTGAAAATTTATTAAATCAAACAAGAATTTACTACCATGCAACATAAATGAATTTAAATAAAAATTGAAATATAACTGAATAACCTGGATTTAAGATTCTTCTTAATATTCTTCAATGCATAATTATACTTAAATAATTAGAAACTTAGCTGCATTAAGAATTGGAGCAAACTAGTAATAATATCTTGATTTCGATATCAGTTTCCTATTTCGAGTGTCGCTTCGAAAATGTGTATATGTATAACGGTAATCGATTTCCCTTTAAATAATTGCATTAAATATTAATGTTCTTGATAGCTTGTTTTGGTTTTTAAATATAAAAATAAAACGGATGAAAAGTTGAACCAGCTGAATAATTACCTTAATTAATTAATATATAATCATTAAACATAATAACCACAATGGGCGATTTGAAAAAAAAAATCCAACATTTTATGAGCTATTGAAGATTATATTGATTTCATGTAGTCAGGTTGATAATTAAGCTCCACGTTGGACCAAATGTTGAATTAAAATCTTAAAAACAATGTTTGTAATCTGAACGTGGCCAAATTCATCAACATCTATTGTCCACCTGAAGTAGGATTGGGATTTTTTCAAAACATCTATGTTTTCATTCCAAAACATACAACATTCATGAGAAACAACCATTGTATTTGCTACGTTTATGTTTCTCCAGTATATCTGTTTATTTATAAATATTTACAAGTTATATTTCAGGTATCAGCAATATATCTACAACTAATGTCGACTGTTCTGATAAACGAAATTCCCCTAAAGGAACAAAAACAATTACCATATTTGTAAAAAAACAGATATTTAATTTATCGAGTATTACGAAAGTAAAAAAAACAAAACATCTACGTTGTTAAAAAATAAAAGCCAATAAAGTTCAAGTATCAATTCCGCAGGTTTTCGCTTCGAGTTTAGTCACATGTTTTAACTTTTCATTAGTTTCGTTTTTAATATATATATATATATATATATTTTTTAATATTTACTGAAATTTACAACTGTATACGGAATACATCAAGTACTGAATACATTGACATGAAGAGACAAGTAGAGAAACTATCCAGTGGTAGTACTCTAATAAAAAGTTCAACTTAGAAGGTCACGAGGCCATCTTCTTATCTGACGCCTCGGAGGATTATCAGGAGTTGAAGAGGTTTCGGGGTTTGAAACTAGTGGGTTTGAGTGGAAATGAAGTTTGTCATGAAGATATTGATATCGGATTCGGGCCAAATTAGCAACGAACGGGACATTAAGGTCATCGTGGATTACTTTGTTCGTAACTAAGTAAGGAGCATTGCAAATTTACGAAGGATTTTGTATTGTAAGGATTAATACGAGAGGAATTCAATGGCTTAGTGGAACCCAAAGTTATACTCCGTGTGACCAAATAGATCTTGTAACAGTCGAGTATATAAGTCTTTTGTAATTAATTGGGAGCTTAGCGTTTGTCTAGTAAATGTTGATGTAGCCTGAAACTGCGAGCTGTTTCTTGTCGTTTCAGTCTATTATGAGGAATCCAAGTTAAGCGTTTGCCAAGGTGTAGTCCTAAGTACCTGACCTGTTCTATAGAAATCAGTGGGATGTTATTAAACGATACAGGAGGACAGGAAGTTGTTGGTTTACAACGGAGGTTTAATATTCTAGAAATTAAAAATAGTCATGGATATCAGATTACATTAAAAAGGGACATTAACGTCATTATGGATTACTTTGTTCGTAACTAAGTAAGGAGCATTGAAATTTTACGAAGGATTTGGGATTTTATTTTTTGAAACTTTTATTTCTTTATGAAAAGATTATTGAAATCTACTTATTACCCGTAATTACTTAATTTATATATAATAATAATTAATAATTAACTACAACTGTATAAATATTCGGATGTATTATTTCATTATGCAATAATATACAAATAGTTTTATATAAACGGCCATTACGTTACTAAATCATCAAATCCTTGTTATGTAAGGTTACGTAAAAATGATTCCTAGAATTCCTTTATCGGTTTCAGATTAAAATTCGATTAAGATGAAAAACGATTTTAAATTATTCGTTGAAGTTAAAAAAAAATGTATTCAATATAGACTGAGTCACTACATTTTTTCCACAATGTATCGTCTTTTATATACTTAAGTATTATTGAAGGTTTCAAGTAATCTACTTTTTTTACTGTTAATATTTTATTTTACTGTTTTATATAATGGCATATTTCTCCTTACTTTGTTACGATTAAAGTCATCCATAAATGATCTTAATGTCCCATTTGTTGTCGAATTGTCCCGAGCCTGATATCAGTCCTTACATGACAAACTTTATTCCCACTCAAATCCACTATGTAGTTTCAAATCTAGCAAGCTCTTCAGTTCCCCATGATCCTCCAAATTCCGAAAGAAAATTATGACATAGTAAGTATGAAGATGCCAGGGAGTAAATTGGCGTTCCCAGGACTGTGTGTCTCAGGAACTAGTTAAAGATCCCTGTCCTAATTTTACCGGGATAGGCAACATTTAGGATTCCCACTACGGTAGCGTTTGATTAGCCATAGCAGCATAATGTGACCTTGAATGAATGAACATATAACGACAAAAAATAATACCTTATTTTTAAATGGTGGACCCACAATGGCCTCAATGCCCCAATGGTTGGTTATTTTCCCCAAACCCGATATCTATCCTTTCATAAAAAAATTCATTAAACTATTCACTCTCGAACCGAATAGTTTCAAATGTAGCTACTACTTCAATCCCCGATACTCCTCCGAGGCTTTTGAAAAAGATCCCCGTGATCTTTTAAATCGACTGTGGAATCTGCAGAACCTTCTGGGGTTCATCGAGTCTCTAAAAAAGTTGTACAAAAGAGAAATATCGTCCAAACCACGTCTTTGGCCCTGCTTCTAAGAGTTACAGGTAACTTTCATCCATTGTGACTATGAGTCCAATAACCTTTGGATCATGGTGGTACAATTATTTTTTTGTTAATCATCGTTTATAAAACTGAACACGGTTATTATGAATTTCCGGTATTATCTTAGTTTTCGTAGATTACGTCATGCTCAGAAAATCTCTCTTGTCTCTCTTGCAATCATGGATTGCTACATCCGACTACAAGGAAACGACAGGTACTCTTTCGATCTTTTGGCAGGGTCGACCCACGAAACAGAAGTTGATGACTCGCCGTCAAAGGATTCACGTGGGTTACAACGATCCCTTCCCACTCCGACGCGGCATCGTAAGCTATCTCCTGTTGGAGGTACACGTCTTCCTGTGGGAGTCAGCTTTGGGAATGGAGATACCATCAACTCATATCGGATAGATAATCTTAATATTATAATAATTGCCAATTAGACGATGAAAGAATTAGATTTCATCATCGTCTCTGTAAAACTTATCAATATTAAATATCTTTCTGTAACCTATTTTTTAAATTTTCTAATTACTTATTAATGATTTCCCTCGACATTCCATCAAACGTTTAATTTGTTTTTGCTTTTGTTTTATGTGCGTGAGCTGTGATGGGAGGCTCAGTGGTAGAGAGCTGGGGGACCCCAGAATATGTCCCGGTTCAAATCCGGTTGTGACAGATAATTTGTTTAAGCCAGGGATGCGGATCTGTTAACCGCTGGATTAGGGAGAAAATCTGTCGGTTTAGCGTGATATCGGAGAAATTATCTCACTCCACAACCCTTGTTCTAGAAACTGTATAGTCTTTACCGCGTATTTAACCCAATTACTTTCATAAGTTGTAGAGAAGCAGGTAAAGATTGTCTGAGGGCTTGTTTTTACAATATTGGTGTTAATAATCGTCCTAAAATTGTTTTATTAAAAAATAGACGTTGTATAATAGTAAATATAGCTAAATTATTATAAATCTTTAAAAATACTAACAATTAATAAAAAATACTAATTATTCACGGTATAAAAGTGAATGTACTTTATAGAATGAAATTTCAAAACTTCAAATGTCCTTAAATCTCTAAAATACTACAATATTAAATCTCAAATATTATTAAATTTAAATATTAATAATCTAATCTCTAAAATACTAGGGCCTTCATCTTAGGCCGAAACGTTGACACAATTAAAAAATAATATTTGCTTATTTTGTATTATCTTTTACTGCACCCCCTGACAAATCCATTCCATCATTAGAATTATCCAGTTAACTATTTTCCATTCAAACATTATACATCATCGTTTCAGAGACCGAAGGCTTTGTTTTTTGGATTATTTCAATTCTATTTTTTATTTTGTTTCTCTTTGTAAACATTTTTATTGGTTTATATGTATATACTTTTTTAAATTTTCTCGAGTATTTAATCTTAACATCTTACGACATTTTTAATATTGTCATGTTATTCCACGGTATTTAATCAATTCAATTTATATATTTTTTAATCTTTGGGTTGTTGTGTATAATATTAAAAAAAAACCAAATATATAAAATCCGCAAAAGTGCTGCGTTTGAGGCGTAGAAGAGAGAATAAAAGAAGCGGAAAAATATGAGATGATGAACCTTAAGTGAGAGCAGTGAGTTTACAACTCCCCCGCATCCGGACCTCAACGAGTCTTTAGATAAATGTGAAAACCGGCCAACTGCATCTAAACATTATTTCAAATATGTAACAAGAATGACATAATACCTTTGTACATAAACAATGTGATGTTTTAATTACATATACTGCGAATATGATCAAACATTTATTATTTTTTAAATTTATTTTATTACTTGTTATTCTCGAATCCTCACCGATCCTATATCCCCGTGTTCTCGCAATATTTGCGATGTAGAGAACGAATTTGTCTGACTTGGATACGACCCCTGGTAGCTCAGCGGCTTAGAGCACTGCTACGGAGAGGCGGACGACCCGGGTTTGAATCGCGGCCAGGGCAAACCTTTTCTCTTCAAAACAAAAATACTAAAAAATAATTTTTTTAAAATTTTTAAATATTTTTATTTGAAAAAGAAAGATAACACTTTAATTGTTAACATGTTTTAGTTAAATTGGTAATTTGGCCCATGTTAAAGCATGATAATACTGTTAGTTAAAGGTGTGCTTTGCAAGAGAAATGTTAATTTTTCTGAATGTTAATTTTATTCAACTAGAATTGGAATAATTGTCAAGTTTAAAAGAAATGTATTTGTTATTTATTGGCAAGGGGGTATTAAAAAAATTAGGATATTTAGAAAAAGATGAGGAATAAGAAAACTATATTGAATAAAAAAAAATGTGTTTTTGCAATTAATATACATATGTGTAACAGTACCCACCCGATTCAGTAACTTTTGGCATTATTTGTACGAAGATAGATGAGACACTCTTAGTACGAGCAAGCTGGTCCACCAACGTCAAGGTTGTCTTTTAGGACCAGTCGAGGCCAGTGATTTCCAAGGGGATTAAAGACATAATTTAGACTATCCCAGAATTAATTCGTCTAGAAGACTCTTTTCAATCGCTGATTCAATAAAACCACTAGTTGAGGGCGCGTCAAGTAGAATTCCCAATCTTAAACTACAAGTGGAGTAGAAAATCTATACTGTTCAAGTGGTGATATTCTGTCCAACTGTGATAGAAGACATGGTATTTTGCAGATGTGTGAAGGTTATAATAAGGTTACCAGTCAGTTGATAAGTTATGGCCCGCTTTTTGTTTTTATTATTTGATTTTTTTGGTATTTAATGACCTCTTCTTCTGCTGTTAAGGGCTATAAATCCAGGTTACCAACCTCACAACCAGAATGTAAGGGCCAAGATTCATTTGGTAGGTACGCCACGAAGGATATTTTAATCTATTAAAGTGTCACAGCAGTTACGATGTTATTAAGATAGACGCCGTAACGACTCTGCCACCACTATCCAAGATGTCCGATTTCAAACAATATTTGATCTAAGCGACAAGATTAGTGAGGATCTGTTGGGAACTCAGTTAAATGTTATGGAAGAAACACTAACTGTTAAGAAGATGAGAAAGTCTCAGAGTGGATCGAAGCTTCAGCTATCCATTCTTAATTTGAAGGTCTTCAAGAGATCATTACGGACAAAAGCTCTGAAACTGAATAAGAACTGTGCTCCTCTACATGGGGTTGCTGGAACTGGACTCCAGACGCTTCATCTCATGTTTCGGCAACTGTCCAAACATTATGTTCCTTGTCATTCACTCGCAAAATGTCTTTGGCTAGCAAGCGTTCAAGTATCTTTAATAGAAAATTTATGGAAACACATAGGATGAGTGTTATATCCCCACGAGTTGCGCGCGCATGAGATGAGTCAGTACCAGTTGTGATTATGTGTATATGTATAGATAATAAAATGCTCTGTACACAGATGTTTCTCAATTCAATAGGGACGGAATCTTACCAACTCATAACGTTACTGGTAGCTCCGAAAGGACCGGGCG
Organism: Troilus luridus; assembly: GCA_964056705.1. Taxonomy (NCBI): domain Eukaryota; kingdom Metazoa; phylum Arthropoda; class Insecta; order Hemiptera; family Pentatomidae; genus Troilus; species Troilus luridus. The sequence goes on along the minus strand of OZ057417.1, from coordinate 42,053,420 downwards.
AGATGGCGTACGAAGAGCTGGTCAAAATATTAGAATAACATTAGTGCCCCAAACAAAACACACTGGTAGCACAACATCGATTCCTGTCGCTATACCAAACAGACGGTCAAAGGATATCGGAGTTCATCACAGATTTACGTCGGGGACTCACTGAATGCGCATTTAATTGTGCAGCAGCAGATTGCGGAAAAAGTGTTGCTGACTTATTTCTGCGAGCCCAATTCATCAGGGGTATCCAAGACAACTCGATCAGAGAAAAAATCTTAGAAACAGGGGATATAACAATGTGTTTAGCATAGAAGATTGGACCAGGCATGTGGGGGATACTGGGACAGAAGCAGAAGGACTAGTAATTGGTTATGATTGGGAATAAAATATAAAGTATAAAAAGTTATATTTTTTAAAGGTAAGTTTAACTTTGTACAATAGAAGTTAAGAGCGTCCCTCGGTGTAGGATAATGTAGAGTGAGATGGAAATATTGAAGAAGGGATGAAATATCCCACTTGAAAACAGTGCTGTTATTCCCACTATTGACGGTGTTTTTCTGCTTTGAGAAATTGCAAAGAATGACTGACAACTTTATTCTTGACTCACTAGGAATCTTACATCATAATACTGATTGAGCCCAAGTTTTGTCAAATTAATTTGCGGAATTCCCTTTTTTTTTAATCATTATTATTTGCTAATCTTTCCCTCATTTCTATCTTAATATTGATTTCTTATGCTGAGTGATACAGCAACTCAACTTGTTTTTCTAGAATTTTTCCCGAAAAACAACTTCTAAGTCATTTCTACAGGAATATTTCAAGCATTTTCTAAAACACATCAGTCATTATAAACTTGAATTTATTTAATTCTTGCGGATTGAAATCGTAATAAATCGCTTTTTATTTGAGAATGGAATTATCCTATGAAAATTTCTTTACGGTAGTGTTTGGGAACATAGCCAACAGATTACAAACCGGTCTTCCTTTGAAATTCCAAAAAAAAAGAATATAATGACTACAAGAACGAAGGGACAGATGTTCAGAGCTCAGAATCTTCAATCCTCAACGTCTCTGAGTACAAAAGATTTAAGGAACACAAAGATAGCACCTATACCTGAACCTGGGGTTGATAGTGCCTGCCAGGTGTTCTGCCTTGGTTTAAAGTCTCGGAGCGTACTTTAAAACTGGGTACGTTAATACTTATTTATGCATTTTATATAGGGTAACTGGACACCATGGAAATGAAACTTTTAAGGAGCATGGTGGGTATCCGATGATGTGAGAAAATTAGGAACCGATATATCCTGACTCGTGTAAAAGTTAAAAGTCTCAGCAAGGAGGCCTGAAAACTGAAATAGAGGTGGGCTGGACACCTACCCGGAGTCAAGGATGAGAGATGGTCGAAAAGCAGCACCGAGTGGACTCCGATCGACCAAACGAGAACCAGGGGAAGGCAGTACATGAGGTGGAGGGATGAAATTACCCGAAGAGTGGGAAGCAACTGGATGAAAGTGGCTAGGGACAGAGACTGTTGGTTCAGAATTGTGAAGAGTCTATATAAGGGGCTTTGGTTTTGTTTTTGTGGTTTGCAGTGAGTATTGTTTGTTTTATTTTGTATTAAAAGTGGTAAAAATACAGTTTTATTATTTATTTTAAAAGAACGTTTTTGCTTTGTTTTTGAAGTTTATAATAAATGTTGTTTATTTTATTTTATATTGGAATTTGAAAAGATTTAGTTTTGTTACTTATTTTTATTTATTCCAAAAGAATGTTTTTTGTTATGTTTTTGTAGTGTGTGATGAGTGTTAGTTATTTTATTTTATTTTATTTTGTTACTATTCTGTAAAATTATACGTTGGAGCTGAACTCCATTTTAGCTCCTAAGGGAGAGGCTTTTGTCATAAACATATGATGTCAATAAAGCTTTATTATTATTATTATTATTATTATAGGGTAACCACATGAACCAAAAGAATGAATGATTAGCCTATGCTCTAATGTAATTGGTTTTCCTATAAATTATTCATACCGAATTCTAGCTCATTGTATCCGAAGGGGATCCTACAAATACTCATAAGTAGATGAGACGCTCTTAATCCGAGCAAGCTGGTCCACCAAGGTCAAGGTGGTGTCTCTTAGGACCGTAGACCAGTTCAAACGGATTAACGCCCTAATTCAAACTATCCTTGAATTGATCCGTCTAGAAGTCTTAATTCTATATTTAATTATCATAAAATACTGATCCAAAATACGGGAGTGCGTTCAAAGGATAAACCGAGGAGTATGCCAGAGTATTGCATTAACAATAATCAAACGGATTTGGATTTGGGACGTAATCTTTGAACATAAATCTGTAAGCAGAAGTAGGTGATATTGGCGTCGAACCATCGGATTCACTTAAGCTTATAATTATTCTTATTGGTTTTAAATGAAAGTTAGTAATATTTTTGATAGATTTCATTGATTTTTAATAAAATTTTGATTTTCTTTCTTTTCTAATTTTTTTTCTTAGATAAAGATTCTTAATAATTATAATAAGGCTTTGATAGATTTTTAGCAATTAATTCAATATTGTTCAGTTTTATTTATTTTATTTTATTTATTTATTTTATTCCATTTAAAAAAGCATTAGTAGTATATAGTGGTAGTAGCTGTTATATTTGAAAGTTGTTTAAATCCATTTAGATCGGATTTAAATGGTGTATATGATTTAATACATCACTCTTTTTTAAGTGCTAAGTGATGAAAACATTTGCCCGTTTCTTCATATTGTAATTGTAATTTAAATGGACACCTTTAGATACCTGGCTTATACCACTTTCAAAATAACAACTAGTGTAATTGTGTTGATGTTTTGCCGAAATACTTGTGCGCGCTTAGTGAGCGCTGAGTCGCCATTCCGAAAATCCTGGTTCAAATCCCGCCGGTAGCATGACTTTTCTTTCGCCTGTTAGCGCCCGGAGATGAATCATATGGTATCTAGGATCCTCCTTGAACTCAGCCAGCCTCTATAAAGTGGGTACCCAAAATTAGGGGGGGGCGTGATTTAGGAGAAATCAGTTCCCTGTAGAACCGTTGTCCATGAAACAGTACAGTCTCTTATGTACTGTACCCCAGACCCGTTAATAGGTAGTGCAGTGGTACATTTTTTAAAAAAATTTATAATTGTTTTGATGATGTTGAGCCGAAATACTAGTAATGCTGCTTTATAAGCTGTTTCCTTTGTCGCTTAGAAGACTAATATACTTGCGAATTAATTAGAAATTGCGGCAAGAAAGGAACAATACAGTCCCGGAGGATGCTTTTAAAAGGCTATTAAAATAATGACAGAGGAGGGAAAGTATTCTAGGTTGTGTTTATGTTAATAGCCTGGGGTCGTCGATCTCTGCTCCTCTCAGCTTCCGAGTTTCATCAAGAGTCTCAATTGACTTCTTATAGCATCTCTCAATTGACTTCAGTTAATTATATAGTGAAACAGACTTCTCTAAAGGAGATTATTCTTCAATAAATTATTTACTATGAATTATAAAGTTCCAAAAAGAAGATTACTCTTCAATGAATTCTCTACTAAGAATTATAAAGTTAGTTATTAGTCAATAAAATTGAGAAATAACTCAAGAAGAGCCATGAAACAAGGCATATTTCAATTTAAAAAAATCCTAAAATCAAAGCTATAAGTCTCTAAAATACTAAACTAAATTATAATGATTAGCATTTTTTCCCTGAAATCCCACAATGGAAGGAAATGAAGAAGCTGATAATCTTGCCAAGCGAGGAGCAGAACTGCCACATCCATCCAAAATCCTACGACTCAATACGGCGAATGATACACATCTACACAGACACGAATCTTAACACACTTTACACTATACCATCTTCGCTACATTTCCCATCCATCTCCTGATCCTTTAGAACTGGTATGTAAGCATTTAAAAGAGGAGGTCAAGTAAGTTACATTGCTGACAAAAAGGAAGGAATGTGACATTTTAGGGGTTACGGACCCATATTGTATACATAGATCATCGACCATCCGATAGATAACTTAAGGGGCCCATACACGGTCAATATTACTGACAGTATTGGAATGATGAAAATACTGAGGAATCACCCTTCAGTATCTTTAAACCATACACGGTCAATATTACTGTCAGTGTTTAACTCATTTTCCATATTTTGATGTAGTGTCGACTCAGGGATATATTTTTGATTTTACCTTCATTACAATTTTTAGTATTATAATTATCTACTTTCTTTTTCTCACGCTGATTTATACCCACCTATTTAATGGATAGAGCGTAGATTGTGGGTGAAGGATTGGCTATTGGACAGTGATAAGTTCACCCATTTAAACTTTATCAATGAGATTTCAGTAAAGGTACAATCAGATTACTATAATTATTTTCGGATGAATGAAAACGTATTCAACAATTTATAAAATATGGTTTCTCTTCATATTAAATAAACAAGATACAAATATGAGGGAAAGTATATACCCAAAACTGTGGTTGGTAGTTACCCTACTCTATTTAGCAACAAGCCGAAATTTTAAGGACTTAAAATTTTCAACGCTAATTTCTCCATCAGCCGTTATCAGGCATTGTATCAGGAAAAATATAACTTTTTTCATATACAATACATAATTTTACGTATACAATTAAGTTTCATCCTGTTGTTATAAGAAAAAAATGAATGAACGACCCCGGCATAAGAAAAAAAATTTCTAAGGAAGCTCAACGTGTAGAGTGCTGAGTTGCTGGATCCAAATTAAAAATGGCACCTCGAGCATTCGATCTACATTTTCTGTTATCCAACAAAACTACATAAACCATGCCGCAGATATTTAGGGAACACCCCCAAGAAAAGGTTTTAAAATAAATGTAGGGATCGGTTTTTGAATATACAGTGTGTAGTGTGCTGAGTTGCTAGGCTGTAGGTTTCAATTGGGTTCAAATCTAGCCAATCCAGATGAATTATTGATTATGACAATACTCGGGTTTGTTTCGGAAAACACATGCAGATTAGTTATTCGGTAATTATGATTACATATATGAAATAACCCCATATGTTTGAGAATTATTGGAGGAGAAGATCTTAATGTTGAAATGGATGAGTCATGTTTATCAAAAAGGAAATAAAATGTGGTGAGGCTATACCTGCAGGAATGGCTGTTCGGAGCCGCTTCTAGGGAAACTCCTCAGTTTCCTATATTCTGTCCCATTTAGAGCAGCTGAAATGCTGACTTCTTGCATTAAAGCTGCAATGCGACCTGGGACAACAATACATTCTGATTGCTGGAAGGCTTATAAGGGAATAAAGCAAATTGAAGGCATGAGGTATAAACATTATGTTGTTAACTATTCAACAAATTTCGTGGACTTGAACACAGGTGCTCATTCCCTGCTCAAAGGGTGGAATCACTTTATGCTTCATTCAAACTATGAAACAAAAAATAATGTGGAAAGAGTAGAAATATGTTGGATTTATATTTATGCGAATTCATATGGAGGAGAAGGTACGTGAAACAATGTTTCTTTACTAAGATTTTAGAAAAAATTACTGATTTTTATCAACAAATTTATTTGGTTTTGTTTTGCAATTGCAATTGTTTTGTTTTGAGGTTATTTATAATGGGGTGTATAAAAAAAATGACCGTTTTCATTCAGTCTACTGGCCTTTTTCACCTTCCCCTTGGAGAGAAGATAGCGACTAATAGTATCTTTCGACACACCACACTCCCTGGCAAGTTGGCGAGTACTTGTGGACGGATTTGACTCAACAGCTTCCTTCAGAACCTCATCAATATCCATAAATGGTCGCCCGAAGCCCTTCTTCATTTCCAACGTCGTATCTCCAATGCTAAATTTTTTCAAACCAACACCGTGCAGTGCGCCGGTCAAGGACACCTTCCACTTCATATTTAATAATTTCACGAGTTGCTTATGCGGCTTTGAAATTTTTTTCCTAGAAATGTCTTAAAATTACGAGAGTTTCGTAGGACCAGGTGTTTACTAAAACTGGACTTCTTCAAAAAAAGCCTCAGTTTAGTTATTTATTTCAAAGAAGAAACATAACAGTTTTTTTGGATAAGTCCAGTGTTAGTAAACAAGCTTAGAGAATGCTCTAAAATGATTATTCAGTGTTGGTAAATAATAAATAGCATTAAAATATTTACAGACTTTTGAACTCTGGAATTTGATAAAACGGTAATTTTTTTTTATACACCCTATTAAATATACACATGTTTTGTTATGAGTATTTTATTTAATAGCATAAATAACAGATATCTAAAAAATAATCTGCACGCGTTTCCTAAACAGACCCTAATACTCCTAGATGAAGCCTAAAACGCCTAGATGAAAACTCTTGTGCTACTTAGATTTTGAAACTTATCTTGAAATTTGAGACTACTTTTAAGAGGAAGCGTGTTTTTTCCCACAGATTTTTTTTTTCTTCGTAAATTATTGACTATATTAAACCAAAATTATAACCCATTGTCGACGATATGAAATCAGGCGGCTGAAAGAAAATGCGGTGTTGCCAAATCGACCTTCTTTCTGACACCCCAGGAATCTTTTATATTTCATTTACGCCCACAATCACGCTACAAGCGGCAACACAGCATTTTTTCTCAGCCGCTTGATTTCATGTCGTCGATTTAAAACAAAAATTAACATTTATTGTGTTAAATTCCATTTAGATATGATGTATGATTGTAAAAAAAAATATTTTGATTTTAATTGAACATTAAGAGGAAAGATTTTGAAATAACAAATATTGGGGTCTCGGTAACCCCACCTTACCGGTTACGGAACAACTTATGGACCATACCAGTTACGGGTTGAAGTCAGCCAAAGAATTGAAAGAATGAATTGAGAAATACAGCTCCATGAAAAGGAAATTATACGGGCTTCCGAGTAGAGAATAATACTCTGCATAATTTACTGTTAAAACTTTTTGACAAAAACAAATCTTCGTAACTTTCCTTTCAAGATGTTAACTCTGACTGTCTACTAAGTGCGGAGACAATATTACCCTTCTTTACAGATTTTATGTGTATATATACATATATTCATGAAGCGGGGTAGCTCCGTTCCGGGATGATATCTGGATAAATTATTTAATCCGTTAACAGGCATAAATGGACTATTTGGGATCTGCAGACTCTCCTAGTGTTCACCCAGCCTTTATAATTAGGGGAAAACCTGCCACTTGAGCGTGATCTTGTGACAAATCATCTGGAGGTGCCCAAACCATTTATTTTCTTCAAGAGTGGTTTCTACCGGCTGTGACTCGAGGTACGATCTTATTTTGGTGTTGCGGATCCTATCTCTTCTGGTTCTTCCTTCAACCTGTCTTAGGTATCTCATTTCCATCATTTTCCACAAAATAAATTTTCATTTTGTTAGTTATAATATTGTGGGTACTCTTATTTAGAGGAAAACCCCGGCGGTGTACTGTGATCTCGCCCAAATCACTCCTAGCACAAAAACAAAAAACTTGTACTACAACAACTTTTCCCCTAATTACCCTAGGTACCCACTTTATAGAGGCTGATCCCAAGGAGGATTCTCGATCCCGTAGGATCCACCCCCGGCTGTTAACAGATTAAAATAAATAGACGTCACTGCCGGATTTGAACTCGGGACCTTCGGCACGTTCAGAGTTCAACCACTGAGCCACTCCGCTCCATTTTTACTTTAAATAGTTTTCTTTTTAAACTCCTGTTTATTATCATCAAATTAGTATTTAATGTTTCCTTATGTTTGTTTTAACTTGTAATTGTACTTGTAATTTTCAAACCCAGTACATTACTCTAAACTCTTTTTTGCTCAACCGTTGGCTTAATTTAGTCTAATAACGTATGGTGTACTTAAGGCCCTTCATGGGCCGTATTGGGTATAGATTTTTTTACTTAAATATATCACTGCACTATAAATACAAACTTATCAGGGATAATAGTTACAATAAATTTGTAATTATATTCTTCTTTTAAATAAAGTTTTCCCTGTGAATTAATATATCTTGAAGGAATACTCCTTCGGAGTCAATTTATTCCCATGTAATTCAATAGATGCTCAGCTCAGCATTTTGTAAAGCCTCTTATTGAAGGCTTCGTTTGTAAAAAAAAGCTCTTTCCTTCTCCTCTTTTATTTTCTTGCTCCTTATTTATCTCGCGGTGGAAGTGCCGAGGGCCCAAAGGATATTTAGAAAATTGGATTTTTTTTTTCTTCCGTCAAAATTGCGAGAGTCTTTTCTGCATATTAATTTATCTGATGCGTGTTTAATTAAAGTTGTAGAAGTTTGCTTTATTAAAAGAAACAACTAAAATAGAATGTAATTTATATACATACATATGATATATATATATAGGCTGGATGAGCCCCAAGAGGGTCCCAGATCCAAAAGATTCCATACTCATAATATATATACTTGCGTATACTTTTCGCGACATATTATAAAATAAATTTTACTTTCAGTTCATGCGATGTAATCCTAAATTGGTAAAACAATCTATTGACTACATTTCGAGACTATATTGTTCTCATAATTATGCCATAACAGTAAAAAAACTGTTTTTTTATTTTATTGTTCAATGAAATTTACAACTGTATTATACTAATACAAGAAAATATGATGAATTGTGCATATTAGCATGAAAAAAGAAAAGTAGAGGAACTTCCTGGTGGTAGTACTCAAATTAAACGGTCAACTTAGAAGGTCACGGCATCTTATTTTCAGACGCCTCGGAGGCTGGAATTACAGAAGTTCCTAGGTTTAAAACTAGTGGGTTTGAGTGAAAATGAAATTTATCATGGAAAGGTTGATATCGGATTCGGGCCAAATCAGTAACAAATGGGATATAAAGGTCATTATGGATTACTTTGTTCGTAACAACAAAGAATAATTGAGGATTTTACGAAGGATTTTGGATTGTAAGGATTGAATACGAGAAGAATTCGACTGCTTAGTGTAGTCCTAAAGCTGTACTCCGTAAGTCCAGATGGGTCTAATGACTTTTAGGGATATGAGTCTTTTGCAATTAATTGGGAGCTTAGAGCGTTTGTCTATTAAAAAAACAAAAGAAAAAAAAGGCTAATATTTGTTTAATAATCATTTGGTGACTGTCGAAACGTATATTATTACCATAATCATGCACAAAATGTGAATTATATTTAATGAAACTCTATTCTAAATACAAAATTGACTCTTGAACTATTGTTAATGCATGAATTGTACTACAAATTGATGACAAAATGTTCACTACCACACTATCTATCTGTATGGCGCTACAACCCGGGGGTTGGTCTTGGCCTCCTCTAGGAGCTTCCGCCATCCAGCTCGGTCCATTGCTGCTACTCTCCAGTTCGGTCGGTGTGCCTAGGAGTAGCCTGGAGTCAGTCGCCACACTATCCATTCATCTCAGTCTGGGTCTGCCTCTCCTTCTGGTACGGTCAATCCTGTCCTCAAGGACTCTTTTAGGAATTTCACCTTCCTCCATCTGAATCACATGGCCGGCACAACTTAATCTTCCCAGTTTTATGAAGTCGACGACGTTCAAGTCCTTATACAGGGCGTATAACTCCCGGTTCCATCGTCTCCTCCAAGCTTCTCCTTCTGCCGTATATTCGTCCCAAAATTTCCCTTTCTAATATAAGGAGGTTATTCTCATCAACCTTTGTCATTGTCCATGTTTGTGAGGCATAGGTTAACACCGGTCTAATCAACGATTTATATAACCGTACTTTGGTCTGCCTCGTGAGTAGATGGCTCCTGATCTGCCTACTCCAGCCAAAATAGCAACGGTTGAATGCCGCAATCCGTTTTCCTTTTTCTTTGGAGATGTTTTTGGTCGATGTTACGAGGGATCCGAGGAAGGTGAACTCCTGCACTCTTTCAAACTTGTAAGGGCCTATTTCTAAATGACTTCCACCTTGCTGAGCTCCGTCGGCCTTTACTACCATATACTTCGTTTTGGCCTCGTTCACCTCAAGGCCCAACAGCGAAGCCGCCTGTTGTATTGCCAGAAAAACGCTACTCAGCTCAGCTTTCGATCTACCAACTATATCAATATCGTCTGCAAAGCCCAGGATCTGGATACTTCTATTGTTAATAGTTCTTGTTGTCTGTACTTTCGAGACCATTACTGCTTTTTCAAGTCCTAAAATGAAAAGCAGACATGCCAACCCATCACCCTGTCGCAACCCCTTATCGGCCTGAAAGTCGCTTGAGGACTCTCCTTGTATTCTGATTACATTCATCGCACCATGCATGGTCATCTCAACAAGGCAGATAAGCTTTCTGGGAATGCCAAATTCTTCAAGAGCTTTGTAGATTTGAGATCTATTAATGCTATCGTACGCATTCTTGAAATCCACAAAAAAATGGTAGGTGGACATGTTATATTTAATCCCTCTCTCCATGATAGTCCTCGGGGAAAAAATTTGGTCCACTGTAGATCTCCCACTTCTAAAGCCAGTTAGGTACTTTCCCACAATTTGCTCCGCATAGGGGCACAATCACTGCCACACTAATCAATCAAAATGCCGGCTCAATATTCCCACAATCTTAAATAGAACAAATCAAACATTACACGTTCCTGCGATCACTAGTCGTGAACGATATTTTCAGAATTTAAGGTAACATTGAACAGGTATTTTGATTGAGTGTTGTGCTAGTAAATAGTAAAGAATTTGTAAAATTTGTATATTACCATCGTACAAGTGTAAATGTGTTACTAAATGAAATTCACCAAAAAACTATCCTTTTCACTGTTAGGGCATGATAGTTTAACGAATATATGGCTGAATCTAAAGATTTCAGAATGATTCATCATTCTGGAAATAAGAAATGCGGTGTCTCTGATTATGATGTATTAAATGTCGGAACTGTTTTTTATGTGACAGAGAGAAAATTAAGGTATCAGTTCTGCAGGTTGTGCCGTGACTTAACTAGGAAGCGTCAACCAGCGGAACTGATACCTAATCATGAGTTTTAGTATGAAAAAAATATCGTAATTATAGGAAATATTACGGTTATCATTTTATCAAGAAATGAACGTTTCAACAAACATCTCGAAGTATGGATGACGATATAATCAAAACAATGTGCATAAGTCAGTTATTTAATCTATATACATTCACTAATAAAATTATTTTTATTTTCGAGAATATTAAAAAGGAAACGAAAGAAAAGTTAAAACTTGGCGAGACTTACCTGGAAGTGACAACCTGCGGATCTGATACCCATGATTATTTTTATTTTCGAGATTATTAACAAATAAAAAATGAAAGTATAAAACTTATTGTAATGTAACCCTAAGCGACAACCTGCGTAGCTGATACCGAAATTAGAACAGCAAAAATTTATAATTTTACACTCAGTATTAATTGTTGTATGACACAACTCTTTTACGCCCTTCTTTCACGGTCAAATTCTCCGAACATGACCAACAGAAAAATAAAACTGCAAATATTTCTGAGGAACCGGCCTGCCCATTGATACAAGGAACACAATTTACGAGATAAAGATCGAAGGCGGACTGGTTCCGAACCCATTACGTCACCAACTACCTGCTCTCGCGAAGGAAAAAATTTGCCGTCTTCATACCCAGGTCTAAAACTTTCACTGGAATCTTGGGTTGACTTTTAACCTAGGCTCACGAGCCATCCGTCTCTGTCGACAAGATGTCTTACGTAACGTTAGGAATAGAGGTGTCAGTGAAGTTTTGAAGGCTTTGAGGTGTATGTCAGTGTAGATTCTTATATATGCGTTGGTCTCTAAATTAATTGAGTACTTCTTCACATCGTTAGATATACACATAGAAAGTAGTTCATCATATGTAATGTAATAATTTCAGATATTGTATTCTCATTAAACACATAACAACAAAAAATAACGTATTTTATTTATTTATTTTTTTGTTAATCGTTTGTGGGCTTTATAATATCAATTTAAAAATTGTAAATATGATAATATTATAATGAAATTGAAAAAATATTGCTTTGCATCGAAACACACAAAAAAAATTATACGATTTTTTTTTTATAAGTGATCGACAAAACATATTCATTGTGGGTGGTCTGAATAAAAGCTGAAATTTAAAAATTATAAATATAATACTATTATAAGGGAATTGAAAATATCGCACTCTGGCATCGAAAGGCAAAAATTTTTTTTTTTTTTAATTGATGAAACCAACTAAATAAATTCATGGTGAGCTGAATAAAAGATGAAACTAAAACATTGAAAACATCATAATTGTTTAATGAAATTGAATAATTGAAATAATCAATGATGCTAATGGTTGACCGTATGGGATCTGCAGAACCTTCTGTGGCTTTCCTGCCCTCCTTTATTACGTAAAAAATACGTACTCTCAAGCGAATCATTTCTTTACACAATCGTTGGTTTGAGAACAGTAAATTATCCACTTTTTACTGTTCTCAAGACGTTTCGTGATGTATTTTGGTACAGGTTTTTATTTTTTAAATAAAAACTACTGAATTTGCCAAATTTTTAAATAGCTAATCTGGTTCGGATGCCTATGGAGGTAAACCTAAAAGCTCATACTTAATACATTTTTTTTTAATGAACAGAAATTTTTGCTAATATTTATTTTTATAATGTTTGAGGAACTTATTAATAAAATATCTATTTAACCTATACTAATTTATATTACATAATTTATCAACAAAATATCTTAATATCTATTGACTTTTTTTTAAAATTTATATATTTCTGTATAAGCAAGCGTGTAGAGTGCTACGGTAAAGGTTCAATTGCAGCTGTGGAAGATAGATTATTTTATTCGTTAGCGGGCTGTGGGACCTATAGACCCTCTCGAGGCTCACCCAGCCTCTACAGAGCAACCTGATTGGGGTTGTAATACCCCAATTGGACAGTCGTTGTCATGGGAATGGTACGATCTCTTCCATGTACTGAACACTGAAGACCCTTCATGGGTTGTTGTAGCATTGACAGTTTACTTGAATTCGATCACTGGAGTTTTGTAGAAACAGTAAGTATGGCATAGATAAAATATTGTAGGAAATATAAAAAGTTGTAAATTTTAGCTTAAATAAGCACCTAGGCAATTCGGAATTGCTTGGAGTCTAATTAAAATTCTGCAATTCACTTCAAGTATATGGTCGACTGTTTGAAGATGTTGGCTAGATGAAGTAATATGTGATCTAATTTGAATGCTACAATTCTTCAAATATGATTATAGCAGATGAAATTATTGCTTTTTATTTCAGTTATAAGTGTTGTTTTTTTTTGTAATTTTATGAGATTTCTGTTTCGTCCTAGATTATTGTTTAATTGGCTTTATTATCTTAATAATAACTTGAAATGTTTCGACAAAACTTGATGGTTTGGGTCTCATTTAGACTTGATGTTCATTCTAGTTGGAGCTGAGAGAAGCCATCTTGACGAGTACGACGCTGGTTCAATTTCCGTCGAATACCGGATATTGTTCGGAGCACCTCCTAGGGAATAATTTATTTGCCATCAGGGTAATAAAAAGAAGTTTGATGCATAGGATTTGTTTCTGAATAATTGCTTAAACTGTACCGCTCTGCTAACAGAGACAACTAAAAGTAATTAATTATAGCAAAAATTAAATATTTTAAAAATTAGTTACTAAAATACCGCAGATGCTCCATTTATAACTACTCCTCACTATTAATGGATTGAGTTTTTGTATTCAAGCAGGGAGTGAACAAATATATGCTCTCGGAACACTAAGTAGTTTGTTGTAAAAGATTGGAATTTTTTAATGAATAATTTCATAAATAGTACTTGACCTGTAGTACCTGACCTGTAGTACCTGACCTGTAGTACCTGCCTGTAGCACTACAACCCATGATTTGTTTGTAGTAGCATTTGGTTACTTCAGTATTCACCGGCCACTATCAATTCAGCTATACTCCTTCAAATTCAAGCTAAACACTTATAACACAGGTCACCTCTTTATTAAAGTATATATATTATTATAAAATTTATATAAATCCTTTGATTTTCAGTCCTAAAACTTAAAATATAAAATAACAAGTTTTATAGGAGAGCCTATTGCAGGTTTCAACAAAACAAGACCAACTCAAACCTTGAAGCTCCCCAATCCTCCCAATTTATTTATTTACTTTTTTTTACTACGTGCCTAAAATTGACGGTATAAGACCTTTTTCCTATTGTATAAAAAAATCGATAGAATTTCCTGAATTTAAGCAATTCATTTTTTTTTAAATAAAGTTTTACAAACCAGCAAACGTTTAAAGCACTCAACACCGTTTAAACCAATCAACTTCTTTACAACGATGAGTGTGAAAAAATTAATGGTAACAATCAAGGTTCCTAATAAGGTAAAAAGCGTACAATGGACCTGTAACAGACGGGGAGTCTTCTATTAAATGACCCATGGGACGTGACCGAATCGTGTGAACTTGAGGAGAGGACGTGAAAAGTGGATCTGTTCCGAGATGGTAATGCCCAGGTTTAGCGATTACTATGGTGGAGCTGTTGCTGGTTCCTAACCGCATCCTTCAGTTTACGGAAGGTCAGGAATAGACCTACAGGATATTCACCCACCTATTCCTTTTATCGAAGTATTGGAGTCTGGAAAGACATTAAAAGGCCTTCTACACGGTCAGGACCTTGTACATGCCGAACATCGTGACCTTGGTCGGTGGTTGACTCAACTTGTTAATTATTCTCCGGTATTCGCGATGGCTCCTTGCCTTTCAAAGTAATAGAAGATCGGTTAGGCAATAACTTTTGTTTGAGTGAAGAAGAGAAAAAAAAGGAAAAGGATGAAACAGAGGCTCAAAGAGCGAATTATTTTGAACCACCTTAATATTTTACGGATTCTTGATTCTGATGACTTTCTGAATTTTGTAAGAATGGATCAAGACACTTTTAATGAATTACTTGAAATGGCGCGTTTAATGATTAAAAAGAAAAATACAATTATGCGTCAGGCTGTGTCTGCTGAAGAACGGTTAATAGCAACATCAACTTGTTGGGCGATATACAATATGGTCGTATGTGACCCATTTCTCATCCCCAGTAACCATCCGTTTAAGAAATGGGTCGATTTCATTACGTTAGGCCAAGGGTTCCCAAATTGAAATTCGATCAATCATGTTTTTTGGCGTGGCACCCAAACATCGAGCTTCTTTTTCGATGTTACGACTACTAGCATGCCGGTCAACTTCGAGTATTTCTGTTATTTTATCGACATTTTCGACAACGGGCCTGCATGTGCGAGGTGCATCTAGGTAAATCAAAAATGCCTGAACGGAATAGACGAAACCAAAATTCCACGTAATTAGCTGTTACAGTATCGGCACCATAAACAATTTCAACGGTCTGGCTTGCATTTTCGCCTTCAAGACCACTTGAAATTCCCATGACTAAAAATACCCTGTAAATCAATGGGTCCCAACCTTTTTTATACCACACACCCCTTGTCCAAACAAGTACTGTACAGTACAGTCTCTAACACCTGCTGAACCCAGGACCGTTCTTCAAGGGGCGTAGGTTGGTCGTTGATACAAACTATTCTACGTCTGACTCATATCACTGAGGGCCTATTTATCAAAGTTCAGATAAATGATTAAGGCTAATCCGATGTTGTTGCTAGTCTTCGAAGTCTCCAAACCGGTTTTTTTACTTGCTCTTGCTCCTTTTCATCCTTCTGCCCCGATTCCTTTCGGCGTCCTGATCTGCCTAGGGCTGCCGGGTAATGGCAGTCATTGTGTCCAAGCTATCTCTCTCTCTCTCTCACCTTCTCTATAACAGTAATTCCGCCAATCCTTGCAGTAGGGGCCTCATATCATAGCGGGGGTCACTGTAAATGGCAGCCTTCGGATTTTTTTTAAGATCAGTAGCCATTAGATTGCGGTTATTGTTGAAACGTCACAGATCAAGGCGTATGCTTAAGTTTCACTTTAAACTTTGCCACGGGTTGTTTACATACTTAACGTTAGCCCAATTTAAGGTAGACGGAATTATGCCGATAGATGTGAAATGTGTGCCAACGAAAAAATTAGTATTACGATGTTTCAATATATTAACGTATATATGTTATATAATATATTAAGTATATTATATAAATATATAAATATATTAAGTATAACATATATATATATATACACTAGCTGACCTGGCCATGCGTTGCTGTGGCTGTCATAATAGTTTCAAAAAATATTAGTTACAATTTGAATTTTTAAGAAATAATCAATCAATGAAAAAATGCATGTAGTAGATTTTTGATCTCACATTTTATTCATCTTATATCATACTGTAGTATATAAATAATTAATAATTAACTTAGGGGTATGAAAAATAGTTTACATCCTATTCTCAGACCCTCTGTATATACACAATAAATTTCATAAGAATCGGTCAAGTCGTTTCTGAGGAATTATGTTGCAGTATGACACGACAATTTTATATATTTGATAGAGCTAAGATTCCGGTTAACAATTAGTATATTGGAACTTAACTGATGATCTGTTTGACCTGAGCTGCATTTGGGCTCAAATTGTAGAAAATTTAATCTACTTTAAAAAAGGTTTCAAAGGTTTTTTTTTTCAAAAACGCACCGATTAGGAGATACAGGCCAAAAACTGAAATAAATCCTAAAA
Organism: Troilus luridus; assembly: GCA_964056705.1. NCBI lineage: Eukaryota > Metazoa > Arthropoda > Insecta > Hemiptera > Pentatomidae > Troilus > Troilus luridus. Next base: position 42,036,786 of record OZ057417.1, on the reverse strand, counting down.
TTTAGAGGTTTTTCATCCACCAAAAGTTTCCCCCTCCATTTTTTCTGATGCAAATTTGGATTTACACTACTCAGACATGCCCTTACAACATATCAGAAATGCAGCAGGTTAAAAAAAGATATAATTTTGCAAAAAAAATATCGCGGTCATTAATCGAAATGAAACATACCCTATATTTTAAGTTGGAAAATGTTACATACCTGTGCGAAGTTTCATTAAAATCGGTCTAGTAGTTTCGGAGATTAGCCCGAACAAACATCGTGACAGGAGATTTTTATATATGTAGATATATAATGAACATAATACTAGACTTCCCCTAACAAAACTCTCCAATAGAATGGTGATACATACGATACGTACGTTACATACAAAACGTCAAGCCAATCACACCATGGATTAGCCAAGTATAAATAGATTTACAAAAAGCCAGTACTGGCCCCAGTGATGTAAGAGGCAAAGCTTGGAAGCAAAGTAGAAAAATGGATAGTAATATCTTTCGAGGGACCATTGAAGAAACAAACAGATGTGTCATGTTTTAAATTATTTACAATAATAACATGGGGCGAGTAAGTTGTTTCATATATATATATATATATATATAATATTTTTTTATATTTGACGTTTTTTTTTAAAACATTATATATAACTTGAAACATGAAATTGTAACTTATATTTCTTTTTCTGTAACTTCAATGATAAATGGTTTACTTCTAGACTTAATTCTCAAGCTAAACGCGAATCTTTTATACCGAGTTAAATCCTCTAATTAAGGGTTTGTAAATGGAAGCTAGCCTATTCCATCCATTACCTCTGTATTGAGAGCGGCTTGAGGAACGAAAATAAACCAAATGCCTCTAAAGTCGTCTGTTCCTCTTTGAACCTATCTTCCATTATACCTCTCTCTATGGCCTCTATCTCCTAAATTATTACCGTCTCCTTTCATACACGCTTCTCTATAAATATTAGCATTTTCTTCATTTTCTATACGGCCTCCTCTCCCTTCTCTCGAGAGAGATCTAGCCTACGAGACAGCCTCATGGATAAATAACTATCAATATTTTTGTAAAGGGGATGATAGATGCTTGAGGAAACATTCTTCGGAAGGAACAAATATAAATATATCCCTACATTAAACAAAGAAGTTCTTAGTGATCGCCGAGTAATATTCTATTTTACATATTAAAAGACCATACCCTACATCCTATGAAGGGTCTTGGGCTCAGTACATGGTAGATACTGTACTTTTATTAGTATAGTTTTGCTAAAGATTTTTATCATACTTTGTCTACATTTTATTTTTAATTGCTGATGACTCTAAAATCTATTAAGCAAGAATTGGTATAATTTAACAGAAAAAAAGCTTGATTATGGGTCCTTTATCTACGCTTCTGCCCGCCCACGAATCCTAGCCAAGCTTGACTCCATTCACCACGCTGGAATTATGATATCGACAGGTGCTTTTCGAACAAGTCCCATCCTTAGCCTGTGCACCGAAGCCGGTTTTCCTCCCCTTTTATTTAGAAGACAGAAACTGGCAATCAATTATGTTTCCAAACTATATTTGCAAACTGATCATCCCACTCATAAATATATATTTAAACCTAAGTTTACTTCTGCCTTCCATAATAAACCGAACTCGACCCTCCCTCTCGCAGAAAGAATCTCATTTGCAATCGCCTTCCTTGAAGACACATCACTCCATAATAAAATAGGTACTTATTCACCACCCTGGACATACAGACCACCCAAAGTATTTCTACAGCTGTCCAAGTTCCGTAAACAAGACACCCCGACCGCGCAATATCGAAAAATTTTCTGTGAACTGATACAATCTTTACCACACTACACTGCAATATATACAGATGGCTCAAAGTCTGATAACTCAACTGGATTAGGCCCAATTCAACCACCCATAAAAAAAAGCTACACCACCTCTGGAACGTCTATACCGCCAAACTAAATGCCATAGCATCCGCTCTACATTTCTCCATGACAAATATACAAACCGACAATATAGTAATAATTTTCAATCTACAGGCGTTATTTTACATCTGAATTGCTACTATTATTTTGTGGATACTCTTATTTAGGGGAAAACCAGGCAGTTGAGTGTGATTTCGACCAAATAACCTTGCACAAAAAAAAACAAAAAACTTCTACCACTACAACTAATGACGAGTCTTGGACTCATTACATGATAGAGACTGTACAGTTTTTAAGACAATGGTTTTGTAGAAAGGTGATTTATCTGAGGTCACGTTCAACGGTAGGTTTCCACCCATTTAAGGATACCCATTTTATTGAGGTTGGTTGAGCCCCAGAAGTATCTGATGTTTCCACAGGGTGCATCCGTGGCTGTTGACAGATTTAATAATTTTCTGCCATAACCCGATTAATTCAGATAAAATAAGAATGAGTTGTAAAAATTTGAGAAGAAAGATTTGAATTTATTTTTTGGCGGAATTAAATAGAAATATATAATTTAACAATGGACGTTCGTTTTATTTTAACAATTATACAACTATGAATTTGTACCTCTTGTAAGTTAGTAATTTATGCTAGTAATACATTATGGTTTAATATAACGTATAATTATGGTCTGTAATACGTCATTTTTTCCTAACTATATAAGCCTCTAAGTGCAGTGTGATAGTGATAGTAAAGTCAGTACAAACTATTACAGAACTCTTTTTCCCTGGCAGCTGCTCAATTTCCTGGATAGTCTATGTTTATCATGTAATCAAATATCTTTGAGGAAAATAGACCATAAACCTTATGAATAGAATCTTATAACCGTGTTCATCGAGCTAAATTTAGTTTATTTCTCATTTTAATATTGTTTTTGTTAACACTCAAAAGTTACGGTGGTGTAAGGGTTACCAGATACAAAAATGAAAATTCCGGAAAAAATTCCGCTTTTTGAAAAACAATTCCGGACATTCTTTTAAATATAATGTTAATGTCGTTTTGTGATAAGACGAAGCTAATTCTAGTATTTTCTCATGAGAGTATGTAGTATGTGTATAATATTATAATTTTAATATTAACAATTGACCATGGTGGATATAGCTAATCCTCAAGAAAACATATATATATAATTTTTCAACTTTTAAAATGTATTTTATGAGATTTGTGACTTATAACTTTTTAAAGTTATATATCATTGTTAATTGGTGCAGAAGAATTTCTTTAGAAAGATTGAAAATGACATAAATTTGTCGAAAAGTCCAATAATTTTAATAAATTAAGAATATATACAGACTGGATAATGTTTTTTTTTCCCATTTTTTATGGAAATTTAAGATTTATAGTGCTGTATTTTCCATATTTTCGGTAGTGTTAAAAAGTATTTCTCGAAGCATAAAATATAAGAACGGTGATCTTAATAAGAATTTATAATAATGTAAAATTGATTTTTAATAAAAGTCTTTATTTGATTTTTTAATTTATTTCTTTACCTGAATTGTAGAAAATCCGGACGGCTTAGATTCCCCCCGCATTTCGGACATGTCCGGAAAATTCCGGAGGTATGGCAACCCTAGGTGGGGTTAGGGCCGACCCCAGTATGCTTTGAAAATGTATTTTTATGAAGATTAAAGTCATGTTACAGTATTAGAATTATGTTCTTATTGATGAGTCGATATTGATAAATATCGATGAGTTAATTAATCATCTCTTGGACTCTGTGCGATCTATAGACACTCCACGGGCTAACTCAGCCTTTATAAAGGCGGTGCACTTAATTTGGGAAGAAACATATTTGAAAGTATTCTCTATCAAAACATCTCTCTGCAAATATATTGGCAAATATAATACAGTGGTTTATTGTTCTTAGAGGAGTGTCATGAATCTCTAAGATCATGCCGGGGAGTAATTTTGCTAAAATCACTCACGAAATCGCCACGTTTTTATTCCAATTTAGAGTACTCTCTTGAAAGAGTGTTGGAGTCCCAGGAGGGTTTGTAGATAAGAGTAATATTAATTGCTTACAATCCTTAACTACAGATACCTGCAATAATCCATAGTAATCCTTAACTACTATAATCCATCTGTAGTAATGACGTTAAGAGAAATGAAATAAATATTCTCTTCTGTACAGTTTTTGCTGACAAGGTTTTATTCAATCTGTTTAAGATCGGAAAATCGGATATTCCCTATTGGGATCTTTTTTTATCTTGTTAACGTTATGAATGGTTGAAGGTTGACTATTCGACCAAACTTTTTAACGAGTAAATCAGATATTCAGAAGATACTTATGATCTTGGCCATTCCGAATCCAATGAATTTCAGATTAGCACAATCCCTATAGTCCTCAATGGAAATGATTAATTCAGTAATTTCAGAACTCCCCCACTCCTGCCTCCTTCCCCCTAATCCTGAACGATTATAACCCCCCCATTTCGTCCCTTGTGTCACCGATCTTTTGTGCTTCTGTATTGATCTGGTTTAATCGTCTATCGGCATCGAATGAGGACCTTTGTGTGCGACTGTTATTATGGATTTTGAACGATTATATGCTGGATATCTATGTGCCTTCTTCTTACCTGTAAAATAAAATGTGCCGAAACAGACCAGACTAAGTCAAATGTTGTGCAAGGAAGAGGTTTGTTTCAAGGAAGAGATCCTGCTCAGCTAATTTAGGGTACCCACATTATAGAGACGGGGGATCCCCATAATGGTCTTTTCACAGCTATAAGGTTCGACTTATGGCTGATAGCAGTTTAAATAATTTATCTGCAGCCCCCCGTATAAAGGGCAAGAAACAATTGAGAAAGCAAAGGAAATAATTTCTTTTTAAATCCTGTATTCACAGCTGGATTTAAATCCTTCTGTTCACCAACTCATTGCTCATGGCCTCATTTAGCAGTGAGCCCCTTTCATATCAGTACAGCTCCGGTTTTAAGCGTCATTAAAATTTAAACTTTTTTATGAGCATTGTCAACTATAAAATATAACTAAATTACTCCTGGATTTTATACGTTTAAATGGAAGGATACCATGCCCACAAAATAGTTAAATTATCATAATAAAATAGTATAATCAGTACGTCCAATTACTTGTCAATGCAGTAACAATTTGAAAAATTTTATTTAAGCTGTTTCTGTAACGAAGAATTTAATTTTAATGGTTCAAAATCACGGAAAATTGGACATCCTTAGTTAATACGAAAATTACAAAAATGTGACATGTTGCCCTTTAACTCCGGGGTATAGACGTATACAATTATCGATTTATATACTTTCGGGATTTTATATAATTTCTGAGACCTTTTCACATCAATACAATACACCAAAACTTTACAACTAACTAAATACAGATAATAATTAAGTATTGAAATAAAATAAAACACAGATAATAAGTATTTAAATAAAATAATAATAATATGTTAATTGATCATAAGACGATGTTTCATATTTTCCCAAAGTTTGTTTAATTATTTGGGTGTTTGTGGTATTTTTATGAATCATGCGAACCTCTGGGAGCCAAAGGACTGCCATAGTAACAGCTTATTCGAGAACGATTACTTTGGAAGATAAATACCTTATGATACTTCGGAGACTGTAACCTGTTCCAATCAGAACCAGTTATTTATTACTTAGACAAATACAATATCCGACTCCTTTGTCCATTTATCATGTTCCCGGCGAGGTGTTTGTAGCGATACAATAGAGATAACGACATTAAGCCACAATGTCCCCCGACAATGGAACTCTGGGAAGACTCTCTCTGTCTTCCTTCAGTCCTTTCTTCTTCGGCTATCTCATCGCCCATACAGGACATCCCGTCCCAACTTCATCCATCATCTTTCCAGGCCGATCGTACCAGTTGGAAGGAGTAAAGTGTATAGAGTCTTTACTTCAACTGTTAAATACTTATAAATGAATAAAGTAGCTGGTTACAAAAATATTCGTAGTTTACCAAATATTTTAAAATTATTAATTTTTGAAATATTTTTCTGCTGTATTAAATAAGTATAGTGATGGGAACGAAGTAGCTCAGTAGTAGTGGGCTCAGTTTGAATCCGGCTGTGGCAGATAATGTATTTAATATATTTAATGTATTTTATATGTTAACAGCCGAAGATGGACCGTGCGGAGTCTAGATACCCCCCTGGTGCTCATCCGTCTAAATAGGTTTCCAATTACTGCATTATACATAACCAATTTTATAGAAGATATAATGTCAATTCCTTAAAAGATAGATTTATACTATCTTGGACTTTTTTGTAGATGTTTGAAAGAATAATATTCCACCGTGCATTGTTTTCTTATATTTCAAAGGGATTGCGTCTTCGATGAAAGCGTCCAGGACTTTTTACAATAATTATCTTTATATTCCAACCAATTTGCACAAAACCTTGACAAATTCTATACCTAAACCTACTGCATGAATCACTCTATCTATTGGAGAAAACAGTATGAAAATCCGTGTACTAGTTTATGACTTTATTGCGAACATACAGATGCGGTGGAGGACTTTATTTCATAATATACATGGATATAGATGCAATATCTCCTGGAGGAATCTTCATCATCTCGATGTCATCTTCCTTTTCTGCAAACTTTGATTGGCTATTACTGTATTTTGTTAAATCATATTAGGTTCATTACAAATATGAATTAATAAGTTAGACGTAAAAATATTGCATGCTAATTTTATTCTTAATTCTTTGTATTTTATTCAAAGACACTAAAGCTTATATTTTACCCAACCTCTATAAGACGTTTAATGGGGGTGTGGGATCCTGATTTCGGAAAAATCAATTCACTGCCCAACCGTTGTCCCTGAAACTGTACAGTCTTAACCCAAGACCCTTCATGGTTTTTAGTGTTACAACTTTTTTATTATGTTATTAATAAAAAAAACACACTTGCTTTATCGATTGTCATTTAAAACCCATTGTTTCGCTTGAACGTGTATTTTTTTTATTTATTGATAACAGGACAACGAACCCGATCGATCGTAACACAACATAATATATTTTTATGATCACCTTCCTGGAAAAAGTGGGTGATGGATGCTTCATAGCCTGGGATGACAAATGTGACGTCATTATCCTGACACGTCATTGATATTGAGACTGATGAACGCTGTCGTCTCTGGAATCCGCCATTGTTGTCAGTGTCGGCTCCTGATAAGTAAAATGTCAAGTCACCGTAACGTAAATAGGCCATTGTAAAAGTAACGTAAATATATTTTTAACAAATAAAAGTATTCTGAAACTTTTTATACAATATATTTAATATGTATTACCATATGTTCACAACCCTGTATAAGTGGTTAAGTCGAAATTTGTCCAGAGAGAGTTAACCATATTGAGGGAAGTGGAATTCTTTCATTCTCGTAGTTTTGAGTTTGAAATGAAGTTCTAATATATGTAATAACACTATTTCAATCCAATGCCTGACTTAGCCCTTAATTCACTACGAAAATAACATTTTCGCTTCCTTAAGTACAAGAAACTCATTTTGAAGAAAATTCGACCTAACCACTACACCGGGGCTATTGATTCTCTTACATTGCTATCCACTTTTCTCAAATCCATTCCGAATTACGCTATCCACTTGTTTTTAAACATAATTTGGTTCTATTTTTGGCTTTTTGTAAATCTATATTAAGTTAGCTAATCAGACCACAGGATACCAAAGAGAATGCTCAATGAGGAACCAAACGACAAAAGAAGCAGAGGTTGCCCTCGGATCAGATAGCTGGATGATGTCGAAGAAGAGTTTAAACTGCTGGGTGTACAAAACGGGAGGAGGATAGCCCAGGATCGCAGAGATCGGTTGGCTCTGGAGGCCCCAGTTCTTGAAGGACTGTAGAGCCGGAATAATAATAATAATCCATGGTTTGGTTGAGTTTTATTTTATGTAAGCAAGAGCTTTAGTGGCAAGTCTTGTTGGTGGCGTCTGCTAATACGCATCCTGAAGTACAGGAAACTTTGAATAAGCTTCGACTTAATAAATTATTCAACGAGGCTATAGATGCACTAGTATTCCTGTTTGTTTCTTATCAATACGAAAAACGGCCCACCTTGCACACTTGTTTAATTAATGTCCTTATTTCACCATAGCCATTTGGAATTTTCAGCGATATCAACTTGCAACAGGTTCTCTAAAAAATACATTTATTTACAAGCAGTCTCCTGTGACATCGACAATGAATTTGATCCAAAATATTGAAATACTCTTAATCATATTGTTACGGTCAGAGAGGGGAGAAAGACCGTCTGAAGGGATTAAGACGAGCTAGAAAGATTAAGACGGCTTAGAATGGCCTGGGCGAGGCTTGAGAATTCTTGGAACCTTCTAAGGCTCCCTACCCCCTGCAGCCTAGAACTTTCGAAGGGCCTTAATATACCGCCCGCTTCAGCCTTGGGAACAGTTAGTATCAGTCAGTGACAGTGGACGGTGACAGTCCGTGTGAGTAATAACTGTGATAAGTGAGTCTCGCCAACTCAGTGTATCAGTGAACTGTGACAGTACGAGAGTGTAATAAACTGTTTCTGCTTATTACTGTGCGTCAGTTTGTCATATTTGGAGAGTCTTACGGTCGGTGGAATTAGCGAACTGTAAGTGTTAATTTGTAGTTATAAACTATAGTGTAATTTTATTGTATTTGCACAAATTTAGGTAAATAGTTAGGTTATTTACTATTAGCAATACCTTGTATTATTTGTATATTATTTTAGTAATTAGATAACAGTTAGGCCTAGGTTATAATCTGTAGAATATTATTATTGTAAATTTATATTAGTTTAATAATTTAATTGCTTTAGATAATTTCATTGTAGTCTTTTTAATTTGTCAATAAATATTAGTAACTTGAATTTAGTAATAGTTTAATTCATTTTTACCCAGTAGCCCGTAACAATATACCAAAAAAGAAAAAAACACAAACAATACAATCCACGATGGGTGCTTGATTTCCGTACGTTATAGAGAAACCACAGTTTCTAGGACAACGGCCCCTAAAATACTGAAATAAGTTATTTTAAAAACATGAGAATTTTGGAAGTTTTCCAATTGCATTTCTATAAAATGCATTAACTTTTAAAGATTAAATAACTTACTTTTATTAAGTATTGTATATTTTTTCGACGATTTTTAATACTAATAATGCATACAACAGGCCTCAGGTGATTTTTACATATACCTCTACAACCCAAGAAGGGTTTTGGGTTCATTTCGTGGAGGCTGTACCGATTCTAGGTCAACGGTTGTACAGGGAGGTGATTTGCCCGAGATCACTCTCAACCCCCAGGTTTTCTCCCTAAAATTGGCATCTACTTTATAGAAGCTGGGTGAGCCCCAGGAGGATCTCCAGATCCCACAGAGCTACCTTACTTACATTTATATAACCATTTGTAAGAAATAGTTACCGAACTATGTATGTTTATAAAACCGTATTAATTGTTATTTTTATGTGCCTCATTTACTAAAGGTGAAACGTAATCCGTTAGTTAAAAACTTGTTATGGTTTCATGAAGGACTTTGTCCCTAAGCCCGGGGGCTTTTATTTAATACTTTAATTACTCGCTTGGTTGATCTTGAGCTTTCAAAAGGGACCGGATTAAAAATGAGAGTGAGTTAATAAAAAAAATGTTATCTTCCGCTTCATCCTTTTATTCATATTTTAAATTTTGAACATTCATATATATTTCCTCTTTCGCGATTTTTTTTTAATGAATTATACTGAAGTCTAAATATTTAATTAAGTTTTATCCCATCGGTTTTATTTTAATGAAAATAATAAAGGTTCCAATCAATTTTCAATTTTTTAATTAATAATAGCTTGAAAAACTACAAAACACGCTTTAATAGGAAACAAAAAAAGTAGAAAATAATGTTCACTAAGTTTAAAATAAGAATAGAGATTAATAATTTAAAAAAATTAATTTTATCGTAAAAAAAGTGGGTTGCTTTTTAAAATATTTTAAAAATTATACTACTTTAACCAATATTGGTCAATAAAATATTTACAATAATTATCATCTAGCCCCACGCTTTTTTACGGTGAAATGGTTTTTTTTTCATAATTTATTTTATTTTATGTGTTACTAATTTTTTTAAATATTTTTATTTGGAAAGAAAAGATATGTCCAGGACCGGGACCCGAACCCGGGTCTTCCAGATTGCTAGTCTGGGACTCTACCAACTGAGCCATCCTGGCTGTATCAGGCTCGCTCCCCGACCATGGTCATATCCTTTCTTTTCACTGATCCTGTCCCCCCGTTCTCGCATTTTGCGAAGTATACGAGGCGAATTTTTTTTTCGTTCCTCACAAACAATCTTATTTTAAAATAATTGAAAAATATGTTTTACTATTGAAGCGTGTTTTTATTCATTTTTTACTTTTTAGTCTGCAGAAGATCCTGGTTTCAAACTCCGCTGGCTGGCAGACTTTTAGTCAATCTGTTCGGGAATAAATTTTATTACTGGAAAAATCTGGCGGTTGTGCGTGATTTAGGACAAATCACTATCCTGCACAACCGTTGTACAAGAAACAGTACAGTCTCTACTATGTACTCAATCCCAGACCCTCCATGGCTTGTAGTGGCTCAGTTTTTTTTAAAAATTTGTACTAAGTTATTGTATTGTCATTTGGTCTTGATTAGTGTGCAAAATTTCGATTTAATTTGATTTTATGAAGCAGCCTAAATCGAGTTACATACTAAGATACATAGTGGTGACCTGTGGTCTAGTGGTTAGCGTAACAAACTATTAAACCCAAGATCGCGGGTTCGTAGCCCGGCAGGTGGCCTTAGGATTTTTTGAAGGGAGTGAAAAATCGTTAGTTACGCCGTCCTTCGGAAGGGACGTTAAACGGGGGTCCCGAGCCTGTACGATGTCAGGTACTCGTTAAAAATCCCTATCCTAATTAAACCTAGATAGGCTAAATTTAGAGCTCCCCATGTAGCATCGTCCGATTAGCCACACCAGGATAAAGTGATGAAGAGAGAAAGTGACGTTAAATAAACAAACAAACATAGGTGAAGCTAATAAAAGCGTTACTAATAATAATATGTTAATTTAGGTACTAAGATCTTACTATATTACTTTATAATTATTATCTACACTTAAATATTCTGGTAGTACAAGAATAACTGTAGTACGTACAAGTATATTGCCTACTAACGGCAGGTATTGTATGGTTCCTCCAAACCACTCCTTATACCGTGCTTATACAAATCTTATCTCTGTTATCAGTGCTTCCGCCGAAGGCGAATGGCCTATTTCGAGACACGGGCTGAAGACGATGGGCTCGAAGGCCGTTAAGAGAAGCAATAAACTGTCTAAAAGACTTCTAGGTAAGAAGTCCGAAGCCTGTGTTCCACCCCCTTTCACAGTACATAGAGCATCGCTTCTTTACTGTCACGAAGCCATTTCCTTTTCTTGGTTTTCCAATTTCAACTTCGGCAACATCATTTAGAAAGTTTATTCTTATTGGAACGTAATATGAATCTAAATGTATAAATCAAATATTCTCAAACACAATTTTTATTGAAAGGGTGAAGTCGATGTAAAAAATAATTTATAATAAATTAATTATATTCAGTTGGAAAAGGTTGACTGGATAGTATTGGGTTGTCACACATGAAATGGCCGTTTTTAGAACCAGGAAGAAAATAAAAATTTAGATCAAATCTAACATATTTTTTATTCAAAGTATTTACCATCATTTTCGATACACTTCTGCCAACGGCTTACCAAGTTTTCTATCCCAGATTTGAAAAACGTTGAGTCACATGATAAAAGGAATTCAGAAAATTTTTAATTTTTAAATTTTTAATGTCTCAATCATTGATAAACAATTTTCCCAGCAAAAAGTTGTCCAAACTCCGAAAAAAAGTGGTAGTCTGTAGGGGATAGATCAGGGGAATATGGGGAATGCGGTAAGACTTCATAGCCCAACTCCTTTAATTTATTCACTGTCTATATTGAAACATGAGGTCGGGCGTTATCATGAAGGAATCGAGCTTTTTTGCCTTTCCGATAAATTTAAAATCCCTGGATACTGTCGTACGGCTTGTGCCTAGCTCTGACGCATATTCTTTGACTGTTTTACGAGGGTCTTCTTCCATAGCATTCTTAAGATCTTCGTCCTCTATTAATGTTTCACCTTCACCAAACGCATGATTAATATTTCTTGCTGCCTGGGGAGCTGAATAGCCGAGTTTGTACTCATTAAAAAAAAATCGTTCGGAAATCGCATGTTCCCATGGCCACGGTTAAAATTATACTAAAATCTGTATGCCTACTTGGTTACACAGTTTGCAAATAGAGGATTAAAAAGTGCTTATTATAGATAGTAAATATTTTGCTAGGAATCAACAGGCAACACTTTAATCCTCTATAAAGATTAAGATTCACAAAATCGGACATTTCATGTTTGACAACCCAATACTAGAAGAGTGAAAAATGATTCGAGAAGAAGTCGGTGCAGCGAAAAATACACAAAATATGTAAGACTTATTTTATTTGTGCCTACGTTTCAACCTAGGCAGATAAGAGAAAAGATTTGTCCCCGGCTGGTATCAACTCCGGTAGCATAGTTGGTAGAGTCCTGTCACGGTAAGACAGAGGCCCCTGGTTCGAATCCCGGCCGTGGGCATATCTTTTCTCTTCAAAATGAAAATATTTAAGAAGTACTATACATTAACAATGGGGTAGTGTTTAAATCCAACAAATTAACAAATTAAAAATTAAAAAATAGAACAGAATTATAGTATATTAAAATCACAAATTAATAAAATTTATAAAAATGAGATTAGGAATTGTTGACACATATAGAAATTTTAAAGAGTTATAAGGAATTTTATAATTAACGAATAACTATTATGAATTTTATAAAAAATAACTCATTTTGTAAGGAATAGTAAGAAATAAAAGAAATGGTAAATAATAATAATGCACAAAGATAAAATGGATTATTCAATAAAAGGTACGGAATAACAAAAGCACTCGAACCATTTTCTTCCTCATAAATACAAGGTCAACTAATATTAAAATTATATAGTGTTCATTATCGCTCAATGGCTTGAAACCTTCTGAAATGTTATAGCTTATATTATTCTAATATTTTTCTCCCTATTTTACTGTTCTCAAAAACATATAACTTTATATAACACAACTGATGGTTGTAAATATATACTTGACGCAAGAGCTACATAATGGTTAGAAAGGGAGCGCCAGTTAGAAACGATTTAAACAGAAGACGTGGGCGCTCCTAACTACGAATTACATAGTCCCAACAGTTTTAGATATTACTACACACATATTGGCTTCTGGATACTAGCTTAGTGATTACCTTATCTAACAGGTTGTTACACAGTAATGCGGAACTCTATGTAAATGGTCAAATTAAATGAAGAAATTAACTAGTATCAGTCGGAGAAACTATTGATCACTATTTAGGTAGCGCAATATTAGGTCATAATTTGTGTCATTTCATTTGAAATTTCCATTTTTATTTTTTTCTAAAATTTAAAGTGGAGCTAGTTGGCTTCTGTTGTTTACTATGTTTACATATTAAAACGAGCTGTATACAAAAATAATATGTTTTTATTCTTGTGTATTTTTTATCAGTTCAAACTTAGACACTCGGCTGCCCAAGCTGCTAGCAACATTACAACCGCGTTCGGGGAAGGGTGTTCATTCATTCGCCGTTGACTTGAGAAATTGTCGGATGTTGGCACGGATTAATACATAAAATATTCATTTCTCCTTTCTATCCACAGGTGGAACCATCACATGCCCGTAGTACTGCAGGGATATTGACATAAAACTTTTCTAAAAGCATGCATTGGTTGATCGGAAGGGACCTATACTCTTTCACGATAGAGAGTGAAGAAATTAAACGAGATGGGTTACGAATTCCTCCCACAGCCACCTTATTCAACTCTCCAACAGATTTCCACCTGTTCAGAAATATGGGCAACATCCTTAAGGGTAAAATATTTGGAAAAGATTCTCGAGTCAAAAAAAGCATTTCCAAACTTTACTTCATAAAGGGACTATGAATTTTTCAGTTTTGGAATTGAAAATTTTATAAGATGGAAGAAAATGGTCCGGGTAGAGGTCAATAAATTTCTCTCAGATGTGGAGAAATGTTTATTAATTAGCCAACGTTTTAACCTACTTTGCAGGTCTTCTTCAGGGCTAAATATGCAAAATGCAGACAATTGAAAATTAAAAAATAGTAAAAAAAATTGCTAAGCATGGTAAATATAAAGGTTAAAATACAAAGGTAGTAAAAAATATACTAAAGAATAAAATAAGAATAAAACAGAAAGTGCTAACAATTAAAGAATAAGGCAATAAAGATAAAAATTAAAGATTAAAATGGGTTAATATTACGTTGCTGGAGCCTGGCACTGCGACGAAGAGGTGGTGGATGATTGATTGTATCTTGTTTTTTGCCCTGTCTTGCTGAATTTGTTATGTATTTTGCAAATTGAATGTAATCATGGAATTGAAATGTATTTTCCATATTTAGCCCTGAAGAAGACCTGCAAAGTAAGTCGAAACGTTGGCTAATTAATAAACATTTCTCCACATCTAAGAGAAATTTATTGACCTCTACCCGGACCATTTTCTTCCACATATATTATCAAGGTAGTTTACAACTATTAACATTTAAGAAGAAAATTTGATAACACAATGTTTTGATTTTATTAAATTGTTTTACAAAATAACATGTTTTCTAAATACATTTCTTATGAAACGGCCTAATACATTCCTTGTATACCTAAAACGTGTTAAATACCTCCAGTGATACGGCACTACAGCTTCACAACTTTCTCTTCGTAAGAATCGTGAATAATCTGCCGAACGTTAAGAGTTAAGTAACGCATTTCAACCGCCTATTTCATCCAAGACCCGTAACGAAAATAAATTAGGGATTAAATAATAGTTTAATTGTAACTGATTGAATTGCTAAAGGATTTTTTTTTAAATGCCGAACACGTGCAAACCAATTACGGATAATTAAAAAGATTAATTTGCTAGAATTATGTAATTGCCTTAATGTTTATTCAGAGAGGACCCGACATGAAGATGGCCGTGTGAATAAATAGTTACGATGGATGAGAGGTGAAGAAATTTATTTTAAAAAATCTTTAACACTACAATCCATGAGGAATCTCAGATTCTGTATTTTGTAAGGCATGTCTTGTTGCTAAGCAAATGGTTCAGCTACCACCTAGCGGAGGCTGGGTAAACCCCATGGCATCTGTTTATTCTGATACTATGACGTAGTATAAGTAATGGGCAATTGAGGCGTTGATATGGAAAAGGCTGGATGAGCCGCAGGAAGTTCACTGGGCCTAAAGGATACATCTAAAGGATGCTAACAGTTTAAATAAAATCTACCACAGCAGGATCTGAAACCGGAATCTTCGTCACGGCAGCGCTATACCACTGAACCACTCCGTCCCCTATTTGCACAAAATGCAAAATATATCGATATATATATATCGATATTGAATAGATCGAATCAACTTGCTAGCAGTATCATACGGTATAATTTAAAACGGTAAAAGTTAAAATAAGCTCCCTAAAATATGCTCACAAAATTGGAAAAAAAAAGTTTTTGAAGAAGCAGTGGTCAAGCTTATATATTTTTGAAAATTTTGGGACTGCTTAGTAGACTTGTGCTTTTGTTAACAATTCTGAAATCTAATTCTAAACACACAGTCATCAGACCTATTTGGGCATACGGAGTTGAGCTTTGGGGCTCTACTAAACCATCCAATTCATCTCGTATCCAATCCTTACAATCCAAAATCCTTCGTAAAATCCTCAATGCTCCTTATTATGTCACAAACAAACTCATCCACCATGATCTTAATATCCCATATGTTACTGATTTGGCCCAAACTAGATACCTATCCTTCCATAACAAGCTCCATACGCACTTGAATCCGCTAGTCTCTCAGCTTGCTTCCCATACTATTCCTGATAACCCTCCGAGGCGTCTGACAAGAAGATGGCCTCGAGATCATCTACTATAGAACTTTATTGGAGTGCTATCGATGGGTAGTTTCTCCACAAGTGTTTTCATGTCATATTCTACATTTTTGCACATTTACTTGATATAATACCATTATAGTTGTAAATATCATTAAATTAAATAAAAAATAAAAAAAAAATTCTAAACACAATAATTTTCAAAACAACGTAAGATAAGTAAACGTTAGTCCCTTCAGTCTACTAGATCCGCTAAGTATCAGACCGTGTGCACGTTTTTATATGACAATATAACACTACAAGCAACAATCTTTATGCATGTAATTTCCAAAAGCCTAAGTCCTGCCCCCATCACTTTGTTTTGATGAGCTTACTATCCAAAGAAAATGCATCTGCTCTTTAATGATGGAACCAAAACTGCTATAAAGTAAGAATCGATTCGCTGTTTCGAATCAAAATGATAATAAATTTTCTTTGAATGGATCTGCTGTTTCTTTCATGGGTATTGTTTCTACATGGATATTGTTAATGGTATTGCGTACATACACTTTAACGGGTTATCCAAATTACAATAACTTTTAATGCAGTGCAGACATCAGACTTGTTTTCATCCCCCGAAGATAACATTCTTGGCGCCGAATTATTGTCGGAAACAATTTCGGAGTTGATGGCACTTATGCTGCCTAGAAGATTCGCAGTTGGGAGATTGAACTGTCAAAGGCAGAGAGAAGTCTAACATAAGCCGGAGCTAAGCCGGTTTATGGCTTTTTGTTTATAACTAAGGCTTTGCTAATCCTCTTCTCCTAAACAAATGTTTCAGCTTCACTAACCTTATAAACATCTCTCTCTCTCTCTCTCTCTCTCTCTCTCTCTCTCTCTCTCTCTCTCTCTCTCTCTCTCTCTCTCTCTCTCTCTCTCTCTCTCTCCTCTCTCTCTCTCTATCTATCTCTATCACTCTATATTCCTCTTTCTTACCATCTCTCTCTCTCTCTCTCCACTCATTCCGTTTCTATCTCTGTCCCTCTTCCTTCCATTTACTCCCTGGCCTCTCCGCCAGTTTCTCCCCTTTTGCTTTTAGCCTGCCTGAGTGTTTCTTTTTATATCTACGATTGAGAGGGAGAACGAAACAAACATTCCTCACCCGCTGTTATTTTTAGTGTTTCCTTCTAATTATAAGCTGTGAGATGGATGCGTTTTTTTCTTCCCTAAGATTTTCTTTTTCTGGCTATTTATAATTTTTGTTAATGGGAGTATTTATTTTTTCTCCCTTTCAGTTCCGTTACCTTTTTATTATTTAGAATAACATTCAGTACAACTCCGTGACTGAAGTCGTATATTGAATTTTCTTCAATATTAATCTAAAAACAATTACTGAAGAGGAGTTTGGAATCGAAAGTGGATAACTCCAAAATATCAAAAATTGACTGCTTCACATTTATCGCTTGTTTAGTCAATTCTATGCACCCAAAACTTCAGGTTCTGGACAGGACTAAAACCTTGAGAAATAATGTGGAAACGTTTCGTGTTAGATGATTGAAATGAGAAATGAAAAAAAGAGGTCTGAACGCCTCATATATGGAATGATTAAGGTTTAATTAGGGAGTTTAGGTTTTGTTTAAAAAAAAAAATAGAATCTTACTTCATTATTTATATAATATTCTTGTTATCAAGAAGCTCCAAATGTGAAGCATCTTTACTTAGCGCCTTCCACTTTGGGAGCTTTGCAACTAATAATAATATTCTTTTTATATTTTTATTATTTAATGACAATACATACACGTTTTGTCTGTCTATTGTATTTTATTATAAACATAAAACCAAAACAAAATATTTCTTTATATACGAATTTAATTTTATGCGCATTAAGTTTTTGCGATAACCCAGAAGATATCATTTAATTTATATGGTAAAAATTCTAATAATGCGCATGAAATGCTTAAGGTAACTGAAGTATATAAGTTGATAAGGATTAATACTGTACTCATCTAAATAGCTTTCCAAATACAGCATTGTACGTTATCAATTTTTTAGAAGATAAAATAGGTATAGTAAGATATACTTAAAATATAGATATATGCTATCTTTGACTTTTTTGTAGATCTATAAAAGAGGAATATTCCACCATATATTGTTTTGTTATATGAAAAGAAGGCAGCGTCATCAATGAAATATCCCTGGACGATACTTTTTCCCACACTTCCAACAATTATCGTTATATTCCAACCAATTTACACAAAACCTTGACAAATTATATATAACAACTTTTCTCGTGAATCGCTCTATTTATTGGTGAAAACCGGATGAAAATCCGTGCAGTAGTTACCGGGTTTACCGCGGACGGACTGACGTGGCAGAGAACTTTGTTTTATAATATGTATAGATATCTCAATAAACATGTGGGGCAATGTTATCTGTTGTAATGGCTAAACATCTAGTTTTTTCTTTTTCTTTGACACACAAAAAACACTTGTGAACAAGAGTCTTTATTATTTTATATTGATCTTCAAAAATAAAATACTCGTGAAGTAGTTAGATAAAAAATTGCATGGATCCATTCGCGTTATCTAAGGAACATAAACTTGTTTGGTAGTCACTATTTGCTTTAAAAAATGTATATATACTGAAAAAATAAAGAACCTGCTTACTCACGTTCAACATGTTCGGCAAAAGTTTTTGTGCTGGCTTACCCCGTGCCATTCTGTACCAGGGACAAACAGATATTTTCACCTACCGTCATTGTATAGGTGAAATGCAGTCGAGTTTCCCTTTTTCTTTTAAAGTGATTCCTACTGGCCTACATCTAACTATGGTGGTGGATCCACTTAATGTAACTGTTCTACGTAGGCACAGTGTGTGATATTATTGGATTTATTATATTTTTTTAATTTATGTTAGTGCTATTCTTATTATAAAAGGGCATTTAACTATTTTTTACAACTTAAGTATGAAATAGGTAGATAATTTATGTTATTTAACTAACTACAAAGGGGGTCTCACCCAGCCTCTATAATGTTGCTACCCTTAATTAGGGTGTCAATCTCCGTCAAATAACCTCCCTGCACAACCGTTGACTAAGAGACAGTGCTACAGTGTCTACCATGTATTGAATTGAATGAAACCAAGGCCCTCTATGAATTGATATGGTAGATACATCCAACCCGATCCAGAAAGTAGACCTTGCTTTATTTCGAATCACACCCCGTAGACAAGGACATGAACGTTACAACAATAAAATGTTACAATCACGACATTTATTCTCGATTTCACTCTTCGATAAAGACCCACCACAACCCGTTGAATCACTTTCTTCTTAATGGTTACCCGCTCTACGTTGGCGGTTTCTGTTATAACTTGAAGATTTAATTCGTAATAAATTCAAACTAATTAGAAATTAAAAAAAAAGAAGAATTGAAGAAGATGATTGTTTATAAAAATCAAATTTTCTAGAATTTTCAAAAATGTTGCTCAATAAATAACGCAAAATTTTATATATTAAAAATGAAAAACAATATTTCTTTCCTCAGTTTGAGCCTATTAACATAAGATGTTTATATGATAAAACAAAGTAACGCAGAGACCTCTTATCAAAAAACCAAGGGATTAAGTACATCTCGAAGTTCCATGGAAAGTATTTAAGTACTTGAGTTTTCTGAGCAAGCTGCTTCGTAGTCAGTCCATTATACCCTCCTCATCAAGTACTTAGTAGATAAGTTAGCCTTCGAGGGCTTATTCTAAGTTATCATTATATATTCAAGTTTTGTCCCAGTTTCTTTCGGGTTTATTAGAGATCTCTAAGTCACAAGTTTCGTTTAAGGTCATTTTAAAGTTTGAACGTTTTTTGGGGGATTTAAGTTTTACCAATGACATTTTATTAACTATCAATTTCATAAACCAGTTATTTAAGAAATCAAGTTAAGTTTTACATTTAGCCTTGGACCAACATAATTTGAGTATAGAATTATTACTTAAGAATAAATTAGTAAATAACTATATATTACTATACAAAATATTTGAATTTTTAACCTAGGAAATGCTATACTTTTTTATTATAATTTATTTTATTTTATTAGCTATTGCTTTTATTAATTTTTAAATATTTTTATTTGAAAAGAAAAGATATGTCCAGGACCGGGACTCGAACCCGGGTCGCCCAGATCGCTAGTCTGGAACTCTACCAATTGAGCTATCCTGGCTCAATCAGGCTCGCTCCCCGGTCATGGCCATTCCTTTCTTTTCACTGATCCCACGTCCCCGCGTTCTCTCAATTTACGAAGTTCGAGTCCCATATCTGGACATATCTTTTCTTTTCATTAGGATCAGTGAAAAGAAAATATATGACCACGACCGAGAAGCGTGCTTCATTAGGGCCCAGGATAGCTCAAAAGGTAGAGTCCCAGACTAGTCATCTGGAACCCCCGGGTTCGAGTCCCGGTCCTGACATCTGTTCTTTTCATATAAAAATATTTATACTTTTTTATGTTCACAAACTGGCTCTATACTTTTTAAAATCAGTTCCTTATTTTTTCATTATAATATATACGAGTGTACATACTTATTTTTCTCTTAAGTCTTATGTTTTTATTAAATTTAAGTTACTATAGATATATTAATGATATTTTATGATTGGAAAAGTTAAAAGATAGATAATAATATTATTCAACTAAAGAAAACTTTCCCCTATCAAGTCAAGTTGCTCTTAGCCCTAAGTCCTAATATGCTTAGTGCGCCTGCTTCGCCAATTACTTAGAAATTGGACCAAGTGTAAAGTTGGCCCTAAGAAGGCTAGACTTTCCTCCGGTTATTTATTTAAGAAGAAGTTGCTAGATCAGCGAATCCGTTCTGTTTGCGGCCTCGGATTCATCGGAGTCAGCAGAAAGGGAATGACGGGCATCACAAAGTGCAAGATCGTTTCATATATTTTCTTCTCTCTCTTCCCTAGAGAGACCGTACCCTCTTTCTCGTAAGATCGGGTTTGCCTCCATCGCTCGCTGTATATACAAATTATATATTGGCATTATTCTTACGTTTCACTGTGTAAGCTGTAAATCATTTCATATATTTTTATATTGTAAATAAAAAAATATTATTCAAGTGATAGCGTCACGAAGATTATGATGGGCAGGTATAGTTGCTGGGCTTAGTAACGAACAAATTCTTAAGATGCTAATAGGCGCTATACCGACTGTGAAGCATCTGAGAGGTAGGCCGAGGCATAGGCGTGAGGATTCCGTTAAGAGGGATCTCGCGGATTTGGGTTTGGATGGTGGTCCTTTGGACAGAATTTTGTAATCAGAGATTGTGGTATCGGCATCGAGCCTTCGGGTTCGCTCAGCCTTATTATTATAACTATGAATTAAATTTTTTTATAATATTCGCCTTTTGATTACATTAGGATTCAATAGTGAATGAAATAAAAATGCGGTAAAAAGATATTTTGAGAATATTTTTGTTGGAGCTCTTTTTTTTCATAGCTAGTATCACACGTATGCATTTTTTTTTATTTTTAAGTTTATTTATTAATTTATATTTTTTTTAATTTTCAGGTTGGTTGAAAGCTTAATGACTTGCATGATCTAACACGTGAGTAAATGTTTTTAAATGTTTACAAAACAGTATTAGAATCAAAACAATATTTTATTTGTTTTTATTGGCAATTATTTTAAACACCTATTAATTCGTACTATATAGTATTTTCATAAAAAAATATATTTTCTTCTAGATTTCCGCATTTCTGTATTTCTAGTCGCAGAATTTTTATTGAAAATTACAACCATATTATAATAAACACAAAGCAAACAGAACTAATGATATGAGATAAAGGCGAGTTGAGAAACTACCGACTTGTAAAACCAAATATCAAATTCAATTTAGAAGGTCACGGGGCCATCTCCTTTTCAGACGCCTCGGAGTATTATTGGGAATTGAAAAGTTAACTACGTTTGAAACTTTTCAGTTTGGGTGGGAATAAAGTTTACCATGAAAGGACTGATTTAGGGTTAGGGGAACTCAGAAAAAAATGGGTCATCGAGGTCATTGCGGTTGAGTTTGTTCGTAACAAAGTAAGGAGTATTGAGGATCTTAGGAAGGATTTTGGATTGGCTACGAGAGGAATTCAATGGCTAAGTGGACCCCTTAAGCTCTACTCCATACGTCCAAATAGGCTTTTAATAGTCATATATATGAGTCTCTTGTAATTAATTGGGAGCTTGGAGCGTTGTCGAGTAAGCAGTTTGAAACCGCGAGCGGAGATTAGTCTGAAAAACAAAATTGCGTAATTGTTTCTCGAAACATTGAATGATGTGAAAGACATCAGTATTTTGGCCTATAGCATATATGAAGAATGATGAAGTATAAATAATATATATACAACATTTAACTTAAATAATTGCTATAAAATATACAATATCTTATATAATAATAATATAAAATATAGCAGTTTTTATTTTTCTATATTGAATTTTTTTATACTCATGATGATTTTTCTCTGGTGCTTACGATTGTTTTGTCCATAATAAATTTTGAACTTGAGGGTACTTTTATATCAAGATAAAAAAAAAATATAATAAACCTGTACCACTATAAACTAGTTTTGGGTTCTGTACAACGTAGCAACTTGACTGTTTCTCTGCCAACGGTTTTACATGAAGGTGATTTCGCCTTCATTATGCTCAACCGTAAAGTTTTTCCTCAAATTAAGGGTACCTATATTACAGAGGCTAGGTGAGCCCAAGGAAGGCTCTACTCCGTAAGGTCATAATGCCTTCTTCTTTAGTCCTCGAATAGAATTATTGGTATCTGTTCCTCAGGACTCAACTCGAAGGGACTACCTGCGGATTACACTACCAAATTATTTTTCTGAGTTTATATAAGTCCTAGCCATCATAATGTTATAATAAACTATAAATATAAGCTCTGAACTACAATGGCCCCTCAAGGTAGACGCTCGCTATGTACCCATGGAAGAGAATAACAATGGAAGCTCGCCGTTGATTGGCCGCCGCTCCAAGTGCACGCGTATCTTCCCACGCCCATCGCCCACGTACTCCCCAGGGTATTGTTCATCCAAGAATTAGCCGATGAAGATGTCCCTATGGAGTTGAGATATTGTCTCTAGGAGTTCATCTTACCTCGCGTGATGCGCGGTCGTTCATTAGGGTCCATGGTGTGCGATATTACCTTCTGCTCCTATCAACCTCGTTATCAAACTTTCTTCTAATCACCAGCCTCTAATAATTTTCACCAGTGCAATTTATTTTGTTTAGAAATAGAATGATGTAATAAACTACTGTTACTTTCGGGGAAGAAAATGGTCGGATTGGAGGTCTAAGAATCAATTCCTTAAATAGTGATAAATTATAATTTATAATAAGTTATTATTTATCAGTCGGCGGTAATAATTATTTAATATTTTAGTAGTCGGAGATGCATCCCTCCCGGGACTGTCCTACCATATAAAGTGGGTGTCATTATTTATGGAAAAACCTGGCGGTTGAGCGTGATATCGAACAAATAGGCTCTCTGCACAACCGTTGTCTCTTGAACCTTTACCGTCTCTACCATGTACTGAACCAAAAACTCTTCATGGGATGTAATGGTACAGGATTAATCATCATTATCACAGTTGCTACTACTTTATTTATCTCTATATTTATTTATTTATAATGGATTTTAGTGGTACAGGAAATAAATAAACGAGTACATCATAAAATAACTATTCAAGGCCTAATAATATTAAAGCTTACTAATTTGTCTAATAATCTTAATTATTTATATTAATAGTTCTCTATGTATAAATAAATTATTATCTATATAAAAATAATAATTATCTTATAATATTAAAGTTTTACTAATTTGTATAAAATATAAATAGAGGAGCGGAGTAGCTCAGGCTGTATCGAAGGTCCTGGGTTGTAGCAGATCTCTTGTTTAATCTGTTAACAGCCGGGCATGAAACCTTTAAGATTGAGGACCCTTCTGGGGCTCACTCAGCCTCTATAAACTGGGTACCCTTAGTTAGGGGAAACAACTGGTGGCTGAGTGTGAACTCAGAAAAATCACCTCCGTGCACAAGTCTTTGAAACAGTATAGCCACTTTCATAAACTGAACATTTCATGAATTATAGTGGCATAGGAAAGAAAGAAAGAAACACATATAGCATAAAATAATTATTGAAGGTCTAAATATTATTATTTATTTATTTAAACACCCTTTCTTGCTTTACGGCAACACGGGTTTTGACAATAATTGTATTGTCTATTCACTGTTCACTCCAATTTTCAATGTCTCCTACTGGCCATTTGCTTGGGTTCTCCAATCCTGCTTTCCACCCGTACACAAACTCTCTGAAGTAAGGGTAATTGTCTCGAGTTTAACTGAGGAAATTCATTCTCGGTGAGGACGTAAAGTCCGGTTCCCATCAGCAATTTGGATCTTAGGGAATCAATGGCGGTGCAACTTGTGACAATGTGCTCAGCAGACTCCGGAACGCCGCAGCTAGGACATAAAGGGTCAATATCCCTTCCGTATTGATAAAGTTTCGCCCGAAAGCCTCCATGACCTGCGAGGAATTGGGAAATCCTGTAGTCCGGGAGAATCCATGTTGCAGCTAGTCGTGACCGGACGGTGGGAAAGCATTTCCTCAACGTCTTCTCGTATTATCCCTTTCCATTTTCTGGGATTTTCGGCTATTTTTGTACGGATATTGTACGGTAGACCTGCTGAGCCTTCCTTTTTTAGATTAAATTTGTATAATAATATTAGTCATGGTTTATTAATTTGAATAAAATATAAATATTGGAGCGGAGTGGCTAAGTTGTAGGCGTTGTTTTGTAATGCCGAATCCCTGGGTTATATTTAATCTGTTAACAGCCGGGTATGGATCCTTTAGGATCTAGGACTCTCCTAGGGTTCACTCAGCCTCTGTGTGTGCTTTAAATAAGGGAAAACCTGGAGGTTGAGTGTGATCTAAAAAAGATCACCTCGCTGTTCAACCGTTGTCCAAGAAACAGTACAGTTTCTACAGAACCCGAGACTCTTCATGCGCTTAAGTCGTACAGTTTTTTTTTTTTTTTCTTATTATTATAAAATATAAATAAACGAATATTTAATTATCTAACATTATAAATCATAATAGAATTTTCATAATAGAAATTTTCATAATAGAAATTTTCATAAGAGTTTCATAATAGAATAGATTCACTGGCAAACAAATAAATTCAAATCATGCCCACCACCATCCTTATTTTTATCGTTTCCTATTTCTGCCAGAGGGAGCAATAAAATTCGGGAAAATAAAACCCCTGCTAAGAGCAGCTATTTTTATAATTCCTCTTCCGCGTCTTCGTTTGGTGAAATATCTAGTTTTACGATTCTTGTCTATGAACCTGAAAATTTTAAAATCATCGGACCATTTTACTGTCTCCATTCAGTTGTTATGGTCGGAGGAGGGAAAACTGGTATTGGTAAAAGAAAATGGCATTTGAAAATACTTCATGAAATGAATAAATATATTTCCCATAGTGTTGTATAGACGACTGGTTTAATTCTATAAAATTTAATTTATCCATACATGTTAAAAATCCTATCATGTTATAATACGGAAAGACTATTTCATCGAAGAATATCTAAACTACATTCGAATATGCTGACATCTTTGGATTTACCATTTTGCATTTACCTAGATATTAGAGGTCATTGAATACCAGTAAAGGGGTTTGTAGATTTTTTTTTTATAAGGTCTTTTCAAAATCGGGTACCCACATAAGATTGTCTGTCTCCCAGGAGCGTCAGCAGATCCTACAGTATAAACTTATGGCTGATACTTGAATGAATATGTCATAGCCGGAATCATCAAGACATAAACCAAAGAAAAATAATATCAAAGAAGACAGTTCGGCACATCTCACATCAGCATCTTATCAAATAAATATACACACACACACACACACACACACACACACAGCTAATTCAATCTAGGTATATACACTATTTATACATTTTTCCTTTTTTTACCCCGCGCTATTTTAAGGAATACTGTTACTCTTACCGCTGTTTGCTGGAGTTAATTTATTTCTGACTTTGTAATCTCCTGTTTTCTCCAGTGGACTCGTCTTTTTTTGTACCGAATATATTAGAATACAGTCATTTAAATTGTATCACTTAATCATACTTAAATACAAGGATATACATAGATGTTTGCAGAACACCTCCAGTTAATGGGCTATAACTGTATTTTCTATATGATTGATAACAATACAAAAAAAAAAAAACCTGTACCACTACGACCCGTGAACGAGTCTGGGGGTT
The DNA here is from genome assembly GCA_964056705.1 of Troilus luridus. Taxonomy (NCBI): domain Eukaryota; kingdom Metazoa; phylum Arthropoda; class Insecta; order Hemiptera; family Pentatomidae; genus Troilus; species Troilus luridus. Next base: position 42,010,509 of record OZ057417.1, on the reverse strand, counting down.
CAGTACATGGTTGAGACTGTACTGTTTCATGGACAACAGTTCTGCAAGGAGGTGACTTGTCCTAAGTCACGCTAAACCGCCAGGTTTTCCCCCTTATTATGGGTACAATATTTTTATAATTTTTTATAGAGGCTGGGTTAGCCTCAGGAGGGTCCTAGATCCTTTATGATCCATCTCCGGCTGGAAACAGACTAAATAAAAGTAACTGCCCGCAGCGGGATTTGAACCAGGATTTCCGGCATGGCAACTCAGTGCTCAACCACTGAGCCACTCCGCTCCTGGATTGATAACAATGCTTACTGAATATGTTATTGCATTGAGGATTGTTCTGCTTATTATATTTTTGTGTTGTATTCCAACACGATTTTGTTTGTTTATTCATTTTACGTCACATTCAGCTGCTCTAGCTAGTCGGACGATGGTACAGTGGCAGTCCTAAATTTTGGCTATCCAGGTTTAATTAGGATAGGTAACTTAAACTTGTACCTGGCGCCGTACAGACACAGGACCTCCCAAGAACAGCATAACCAAGGATCTGTATTCCCTTTAGAAAACGCTTAGGCCCCTTTCGGACTGTGAGTACGAGGCATGAGGCATAGAAGGTTTTTATGAATTATTACATACTTATATATTGTTATTCATTACACCACTGCTGCTCCTACGGTTTTTTCTTTTGAATCATTACATAGGAAATTAAAGTTTTTATTTCTTTGCACAAAAGTTTCTGGACAATACTTTCATCCTAAAATGAAGATATGAATGTAAAATAAGAGACATGGATGGACAGCAAGGAAACAAGGAGACAGGACCGCATTGGCCATTCGAGGAACCTGTCCAACGTGACTCTCTTATCAGTACCACTTCCATTTGATAACATCTTAATCGGCTGTCTCACGCGGTTTCTAGGTCGCTCTATCTCTTATCGCCCCATTGTCCTACTCAAATGAGGCACATTTAGCTTCATTCAGTTATAACATTTAATTTTAAACATTTATAAAAGTTTTAAAAATCATTATTATATCTCAAGTCATTTTATATATCCCGCTTCCTTTCGCTATTATCAAACGAACAGCTTTGACAAATTTTAGGTTATCAATTAATAATTTTTACTAAACGATCACCCAACCTTACATGCTTTATTATTGGTTAACAACCCCAAAACGATAACCAAGTGTAAAAGTCTTATTTAAAAGTAGTTTACTTGTTACTTACCATACAATAGTACAATATGGTGCATATGGTGTTGTGATAAGGATAACAATATATACCATCACAACCCATGAAGGGCTTCGGACCCCGTGTAAGGTAGAAAATATTTTCTTTCTTGGAAAACGGTTATGCGTACCGGTTCCCAATTAAGGGTAACCACTTTGTAGAGGCTGGTTAAGCCTCAGGAGAGTACGTAACTCCCATAGGGTCCATTCGAAGCGGTTTACAGATTAAATAATATATCTGCCACAGCTGAATTTGAACTCAGCAATTTGATAATACTATTTTGATTTATTTTTATACTTATACGTTTGTATACAAATAAATACTTATTTATTTTATTTCTTATCCCAACTTATGAAATATGTTTTTAATATTTTGTGTACAACTATTGAGATTTTTCTATGATATATTCATTTAGATCTGGTATAATTAATAAATAATTTTAAAATCCCATAACAGCGTCCTACATCCAACGGGCCTCGAGTTTTAATAATCTTCTTTCTTTTTTTTTAATGAGTTATAATTATTTTTTTCTTTTTAGATTTTATCCTTCCTCCTAATTCTTAATATAAGATTATTGCCATTCATACGGAAGTCTTTTTTTCTTTCGAAGTAATTAGAAAGCTCCGGGCTTCTTTGACAGGCTCTTACGATCCTCGGGGTTGAGTCTGTGAAAGAAAAAAAATTAGCCGAAATGCGCGAGCTATCTGATTAGGGAGTAATTGTGGCCGTCTTGATTTCTTTTGTGCGTTCTCAATTGTTCATTGGAGCATCGTCTATATTTTTTTGCTGATTTTTATCACAATCGTATTTCATTCCAAATCCTCTAAGACTTCTGAATTATCTCCAATCAAATGGCTTCTTTTATCTGATAATTTTATCTTATAATTATAAGGATTTGTATTGACCTTCACCAAAACTACAGGTCTTCACCAGAGCTTAATATATACAAGCAGAAATGTGGGTAAAAGTAACTAACTGGAAAAAAATTAAAATAGCAATCTTAATCATTCTTCCACTCTATCCATGTATTGAAATTAGACTCTGATGAAGACAAACAATATTGTCGAAACGTTGATTTCTAATAAACAGTTTATAATTATTTAAGAACTTATTCTGACTTCCGCCAGGGAAATTTTCTCCTCTATAATATTGTCGCTACAAATGCAAAGTATTGAAAGTGAAAAACGCCACTTTTCAGGAGTGTGAAAAAATTGTTTTAAAGTTCATGCAAAACCAGTGGAAAATCAAACGTATTTTAACTACTTCATTATACTTGGTTTTGTGCCTGATAACTGATTATATATAAGTTTTTAATCGATTATCGATCCTAAATCACATTTGATAGCTGGCACTTATACCTAGGATACTAGACCATATCGTTAACCTTAAAAATATGGGTTCTATGGAAAATAAGGTTTATTTAACATTCATTGATTTAATCAAGTGATTACCTTTTTGGGGGGAAGGCATATAGGTGGTTGAGGGGAATTTTTACAAATCCAGTAGCAATAAACCATTGCAGCTTTTCATCCTTAGTCTGAATAAAGCTGTTTGGCCCCGCGGGTTTTGTAATTTTCCCCTTTTACTAATGGATATGGAAATTCGGAGCGGTGCCGAAATTGGGATATACTCAGGAGCGATAACTCACGAGTTATTAAATTTGTACAGGCGGCTGAGTTCCGGGATGAGTTTATAAATTATTGGCTCCCGTTCGGAGACCTCAATATATCTCCTACCTTCGCCCGACGGCCTTGTATCAATGTTGTCATTTTGTTTAAATATTTTGTGGTTTACCCCTTGGGGATGTTTTGTCTGTTGTGCAATTTTAAAAGCTCTAGATTTTTTTTTACGATCCTAAAAAGTATTCCTCTCACTTACTTTATTGCTTTTATTGTTTAAATAAACCTGTACCACTAGTGATATGTACTGTTTCTGGGACAACGGTTGTGCAGGGAGGTGATATGTCCGAAATAACGTTTCCCCAGTGATCCAGGTGATCCTCAGGAATGTAGCGAGATCCTATAATATTGTTTTGTCTATTCTGAAATTTTACAGGCAATTTTTTTTTTACTCTACAATCCTAATAAGTATTCGCTTCGCATACTTGTAACGTAAACAGTTTAAACGGTATAGTTTTTTTAAAGATTGTAATTATTTAGACCGTTTTAATGAGAATATATTGATGCCTTAGTTCACAAATGTGTTAAGTGCAAATTTTTCAAAGATGGGTTTTGTTATATAAATAATATTGTAAAGTTGTGATCAATAAAGTCATAGATCATATGTTGATATAAAATTAATAGAGAAGCTGTGAAGGTTACAAAAATATATCGTAGTTTTTTTTAAACAAGAAAAACCAACTTTATTTGCAATTTTACATATACAAGCAAAGAACAGTGATTTTAATTAATTACAGTTACCTTTTATAAATAAGTTTTACAATAGCAGGAAAAATGTAGAAAAAACCCGCTTAAAAAAAAATAAAATAAATAAAAATGATAATAATAAAGTAAATAAATATTATAAAAATAATTAAATAGAAAATAAATAAACAATTAGAAATAACTATAAAATAAATACAGATAACTAGATTACAATACCTGCAAATAGTGATTTATTAAGAAAGAAGTATATGCTTTGTTCTTTTGTGCGTGTAGCGTCGTAGCGAATGTTTATCATAGTTACCGATTTCTCGGATTAATGGGTTTTTGGAAGCTGGAGTTTTTTCGAAGTATATTTTTGTTTGGGCTGAAACATATTGTTTAATAGTGGGAAGTTCAACATCTCTAAGTATAGTCGATATTTTCGTGTAGCGTGGATAATTATTGATAATCCTCATGCATAGGTTTTGTACCCTTTCAAACTTTCTATAATTTGTGGCGCAGGTTGAACTCCAGACAGGTGAGGCATAGGTTATCAATGAGCGGATTACTGTTTTGTAAAGGATTAATTTGTTTTTAGAGCTTGGATTTTTTATTAAAATAGGGAAACATTTTGTAGATGTTTTTTTTCGCTTTTTCGGTTTTCCTGTTGATGTGCTCTGTGAATGTTAAGGACTTATCTAGAATTAAACCGAGGTATGTTACGGATTTAGACATGGGGATGTGTTCGGAATTTAAGATGATGTGCTGGTCTATGTTAGGTCTGCGCTTTGTGAAGATTATGGCGGCCGATTTTATTGGATTGATTTTTAGTTTCCCCTTTTGACAGAATTTTTGGATTTTTTTGAAAGATTGTTGTAATCGGTTTACTATTCTATCGATTCGGTATGATGCTGTGCCCAAAGCGGTGTCGTCTGCGTAAAGCGATGTGGTTACTTTAGTATGTTTTGGGAGATCGGATATGAACTGGTTGAATAGGATTGGGGATAGGCAGGAGCCTTGAGGAAGTCCAGCGGATAGGGGAAGTGCTTTGGAGTTAGAAGTTTTTATTTGAACATAGAATTGTCTATTAGAAAGGAAGGAATATATGATATGTATTAGGTATGGAGGGAATTTGTGCAAGATTAATTTGTAAATAAGACCATAATGCCAAACTGTATCGAAAGCTTTTTCGAGATCTAACATGAGCATGCCTGTATGTTTTTTATCGTTGAATCCTTTATTCATTATCGTGTTATTAAGTCGGTAAGACGAGCTAGTTGGTCGACAGTGGAGTGGTGTTCTCTAAAACCGAACTGTTCATCTTTGATCAGTTTGTTCTGATTTACATGCCTAAGAATTCGTTTTAAAAGCAAGCGTTCCTGGATTTTGGATAAAATGTTTAGCAGGCTAATTGGCCTGTGACATGTAAAATTATTTGGGTTTTTATTAGGTTTTGGGATGGCGATTGTTTTGGAAATTTTCCAAGCGGAGGGAAAGTAATTAAGCCTTAATATTGAATTGAATATTTTCGTTATGTGGTAGATGGTTTTCCTGCTTAGGTTTTTATAACCTGTACAGGGATGCCAGGGAGGCTTTCTTTGTTTTAAATTTTTTATGATCTTTCCTGACCAGAGTTTGATTTGCGAGTACTGTCCCGTAGACAGACTGCTTCCACTGCAGGCCAAAGAGACTACCTACCCTTCCGATTGCCATTTCCTCCAATCAGTATGGTTATGCCGCCATTACTCGGCACCGCCTCAGTTAGCCTACTCCTCATTGGAGCGTTTCCCAGGAAGGGCCATGAGGAGGTTGAGGTCAGATTTTCCTCCTTATTTATTTAACTTGATCAATAATTAATTTTTTTTTAAACAACTCAAGGAATAAATTTGATTGTGCAGCAACATTGAACAAGTTGCTTTTAGAATACATTATGACTTTAAAATAAATATATTTTTGGTATTGGCCTACTAGGACCACGCCATTTCAACTGACTTTTTTGTATTTCTTCTTGATTTCGCCCTGTACTCCCTCATTCGTCGCCGGTACTGCTCCCTTCTTTCTTCCGTCCATTTCTTTCTCGTCTTCAGCATTGGTTTTTCTCGGAAACCCACGTGAGTATCCAGTTTCATCCTGAGACGGTTGCTTTACATCCTTGTAGGTAATTTCCATATCGTATAAATCTTTTTCTACCTCTTCCAACTGGACAGGTTTTAAAAAGCAAAATATTGTGAGGGTTTTAAATTTTGAACTCAATTCATTCGATGAAAAAAATTTATAAATGTTATAAATGAGTAGAATACATTTGGAAAAATCAATGAATAAAAAACCTTATCTATCTAAAATCCCCAAAAAATCTTTTCTACGTTTCGACATTTCAGGAATCATCAAGTTATACATCAAAATAAATTCCAATTAAAAGTTTTTTATAGTTAATATTTATTCATTTTTTCATTAATGTTTATTGCATTAACATTATTATAGCAGATATAATATAATTATTTAAAAAAAATCCACATACACAAGATTCAAACAACACAGTCCAAAATTCTCAGAAAAATTGTTAATGCACCATGGTATATTTCGAATCACACCATACACAACGACATGAACATTCCCACTATAAAATCATATATTCATAACAAATACATGGCATTCCACTCATCGACACAATATCGCCCAAACCCATTCGTTCTTCCGCTTTCCTACTCCCTGTTACCTGGACTGGATAGGAAAAGATTAAAAAGAAATTGGCCAAGAGACCTACTCACCTATTGATATTTAAATTTTTACTCCATCATCATATAGAAGTTCAAGTAGAAAATCAAGGTGAAAAACACTAGGATCAAATTTGCTGAATGCGCAATTGCGCAGGTGCAAATGAAAATTAAATTATAAAAAAAAAAAAATGTTTATTGTTTCTAATAATAAAAAATCCACAAAACAAAAATTTGTATTTTATTGAGAGAAAGAAAATTTGAAAAATCAGGTTTAAATCCAGTCAAATAATTCAACTTTACAATGATATTAGGAGTTAAATCGTATTCGTCAATTTTGTTCTAAAGAAAACTGTATAATTCAATTCAACATGATGTTATTTTATTGTGTTCTAAAAAAAAAAAAAACCTGTTTCACTACAACTCATGCAAGGTCTTGGATTCCATACATGGTAGAGACTGTTCAGTGTCAAGGAGAACAGTTACACAGGGAGGTCATTTGTTCTAGATCACGCTCAATCGCCAGGTTTTCCCACTAATTAAGGGTTCCCATACGGATAGAACCTGGGTGAGGCTCAGAATGCTTTGTAGATCTCAAGACTTCATCATACGACTTTATTTATTTATTTAATACTACATAGAATTTTGTATAACTGTAAAGAATTTTTATGTCTGGCATGTAGTATTTCTTTTATTTTTCTTTCGCTGTTTCTGAATGATCACAGTATATCTCACCAAATTAATCAAACTTAAAATTAGCGTTTTAAATTTGTATTGGGTCATAAATTAAATTAAAATCATAAAATTTAATGGATACTATGATAAAATCTTTCTCTCTCTGTTTAATAGAACCTCATTTCCTCTCTTACTAGATTTATCGCTTTAAATCCCGGCTATTTCTCCGGTCAGGATTTTATTAATTTTTTTGAAAGCTTTAAAAATGAAATATTAATTCTTTTTCACGTAATTGCAAATTTCATGCACGGTAGCTAAGACTTATTACCCTAATGGAATTTCTGGATTTTGTTTAAATCTTCTTCAATGTATAAAGTACTTTATCATCATTATCGCAGTGTTTGTCTTTTCAGAAACGAAAAATATATTTCTTTTAAATTGGAAGTCTTTTAGTAACCATAATCAAGAATGAAACAAACATTATCCAGTCTACTTAATTATTTATTATTTAAACGTCATTATCAATAGCTAAAATATATTCATTATGCATTATCCAACAACTTATATAACTGCTCGTATATAAAGTTATTAGTCAAGTTCATCTGGATAGACAAACAATTACAATTAAAACAATTTAATTCTAAAAACTTGTTCCAACAATTAGCGAACAAAGCATAGATACCTTTGAAAGTGCAATGCTATTTTATTAATTTCCAAAGTTATCATCATCAAGGGATCAACTTATCAACTTTACTACAAGTCTAGGAATGATTTGATTGTGGTTAATAAAATATTTTAGTCCAGTAAAGTATGTATGAATTAAAATTAGAAGTCTTTTGAAACTTAGATTGTAGATCAAAAATTTTTAATTTAGTATATTTTTTTCTAAAAAAGATATTGATTTGCCGGTCATGGATCCTGTAGGATCTAGAGACCCTCCTTGGGTTCTCCCAATCTTCTATAGTGGATACCCTTAATTTGGGGGAATACCTGGCGGTTAAGCGTGATCTGGGACAAATCACCTCCCTGTACAACCGTTGACTGAAATCTCTACCATATCCCTAGCCCAACAAGCTTCATTGGTGGTAGTGGTACAGGCTTTTATTTTTTATATTTGTTCCTTCGAAGTAAGTGACACCATATCCACAAAATAGATAATATTTTATGTCAATTATCCTAAATAAATACTATTATTAATAATTCCAATTACTTATTAATGCCATTAACAACTAACAATTATCTTTGAGCTGTTTTTATAAATTTACTCGCTTCGGCGATACATATACTGAAATTGGAACGATACACAGAAGATGACACGCAAAGTCGTGAAGCGTTCCGGATTTTTTTTGGGAGCAGAGAGCTCAGTGGTAAAGCACTGAGTTTGCCATGCCGAAAATCCTCGTTTGAATCCCGCTACAGGCAGGATTTTTTTAGTCTGTTAGCAGCCGGAGATGGATCATAAAGGATCTAGGACCCTACTGGGGCTTACCCAGCCTCTATAAAAGAAGGGGGGAATCTGGCGGTTGTGCGTGATCTAGGCCAAATCTCCTTTCTGGGCAACCGCTGTCTTTGAAACAGTACTGTCTCTACCATGTACTGAGCCGAAGACCCACTCACGAGTAGTAGTTTATAGGGTTTTTTTGGTTCTATAAGTAACGAAGAAACGAATTGTAATAGTTCAAATTTAAGGAAAATTGGCTCTTCTGAACTAAAACGTGAAATGGTTTTCTTTACCATAGGGGTACAGATATATTTACATACCAGTTTTTGCCCACGGCTTCGCTCGCGTGGAATTTGGTCTGCCACATAAAGTTTCGTGACAGATCATTTTAAATAAATAATTTAATTTGTTTTTAACTATAAGTTACTCGTACATCCGAAATTTCAAATGTCTAGCTTCAAAACTGACGGATTCCATACAATATTTGAACCCCTATTATATTAAGAGGGAAACCCTTGGCCGTGGAATTGTCCAAATTCCTTTCTTAGTGCTCATTTAAGCTATACAAAGAACCTATCTGCGAATTTCAAGATGCGTTGACCGCTGGGGGTGTTGTTCAATTAGGCCACAATTTTATGTGATGTGTTGATAAAGTATTAGGATTATCCATATCAAATTTCATCAGACGGATCGGCACAGCCGTGAAACATACATTGACACTGATTAACAAACGGGGCGGACAGAAGTTTACTGTTCTTCGTGTCAGTAAAGGATTAGTATGTAATGTTATTGAAAAGGATTACTTAGTATAACGGTTTCATTTGTCGTACGGTAGCAGCGAGAAGAGAACTATGTTACTTGATTTGTTTCGTTCAGCGAAAATATGTAGATTTTGCGAGTAAGAAACACGTGAGCAAGCATACAAACTTTGTTTTCTACCCTTAGGGGTAGAATTTCGGAAAATCCTTTCTTATGGGATGCCTACGTCATACAAAGAACACACCCTCCAAGTTTCATTTCTCTACGATCAGCGGTTTAGGCTGTGCGTTGATCTTTCTGTCAGCCATTCAGGACAAAGCATTTTATAGTTATAGATTAAACGGCGGAAACTTTTTGGTACCCTTTCAATAGATTAAATGTATTATTTACATGTTTTTAATGTGTTACGAAACAGCACTTTCTTTATTGAAACGTTATCGCAATAAGATTCTTCCTTTACCTTTCAGCTAATATCGGTTAATACCACTTTACGGCTCGTTTTACTGACTGTAATTAATTTTTCTAATTATCAAAGGGAATAAGACTTGAATAATTTCTCTTTTCCCCGCCCCAGAAGAAATATTCCCCCTCTTCGCTAATTGCTTCAGTGTCCTCAGCCTGATTAATTGACTTGTTTTATCAACACCCTCTGTAAAACTCCAATTAAAATCTTCATTATCAATCACCCCTCCGTGAGTTATCTCATCAAATTTCGGCCATGAGATCTCTAATTAAAACTTCCACTTAAGATAAAAAAATTGATAGCGAGGTTTTAAAAAAAATGTTAACGAAAAAAAATCGTGAAATGGTCTCGAAAGTGTTGAGATATAAGATAATACATTGTTCATTCATTACGTCTCTCTGTCACGTTGACGGATGCTTTATTAAAAAAACTTTTCGGCGTATTGTTTAACAACGCGTGTTATTGTGATGGATACCGGCTTTCTACTCAAAAGCGGGTGGGGTATTAAAGGTGTGAAGTTACGAGGAAGAAAATGGTCCGGAACGAGATAAAAAAAAATTGCTTTTTAGCAGGGAGAACTGTTTATTGTAGTAGCAACGTTTCGACCCACTTCGAGGTCATATTCAGGGTTGGAATTCAAAAGTCAAGCTCAACTGAGCCCTGAAGAAGATCTGCACGGTGGGTCGAAACTTTTGCCCTTCACTTAACGGTTCTCCCTACTTAAGTGGCATTTTTTTTTACCTCCACGCGGACCATTTTCTTCCTCATATATATTTGGTCACCTATTATTAATCAAGATATTAATACATTAGTGGAAAAATTCAAACTAAAAACCTTAAGTCTCTAAACTAAAACAGGAAATTGAAAATACCTGTCCAATATTTCGCCTATTAAGGCATCCTCAGGGCAGAAAAAGAATAACAGCAAAGCATAGGCGAAATGTTGGACAGGTATTTTCAATTTCCTGTTTTAGTTTAAAGACTTAAGGTTTTTAGTTGGAATATTTCCGCTAATGTATTAAAATTTATTTCATGCCTCTGTTGACCTTTCCCTTTTTCAATTAATCAAGAATTTACTTTTTGTTCTTTTTTTTGTAAATAATGATTAAAAATACTGTTGCACAAAAAATAAAGATACAACAATAAATTAAATGAATTATAAATTAAATAGCTCAATTAAAGATCGAGGTGAACACAGGCGACGGCATAACAGTGAACTGTATACTCAAGCTCAAAAATGTGGTATTTACGATGAAAACATTTTATATCCATTTTATGGTCACTTGCTATGAATGGATGCGATTGACGAACGGGATTTTTTCATATTTCAAATAAAATACCTAATCAACCTGGTTCGAAGAGGTATAAAAAGACTTACTGGAGATGAAGATAATTTGTGAGGATATTCCAGGGTGCAACCGTTCCAGAATGTAACTGGTTGAAACTCTACAAGATAGAGACTGCTGTGTTTCTACGACAACGGTTGTGCAGTGAGGTGATTTGTCAGGGATCACGCTCAACCGTCACATTTCCCCTTAATTCAGTATTCGCCCTTTTAGAGACTGGGAGTCTGTGAGCGGAAACAAGATGATTTTTTCTTAAGTAATAAATTTGTTTTTTAATTATTTTTCCAATCATGTAACTATATCTCATCTCGAGAAAAGTACGGTAATTATATGAACTACAGATCTGATTCCTCAGGCAGCTGCTCCTGTAATAATAGTTGATGCATCGAAAAAAAGAAGACCTATCGAAATTTTCTTATAGCAGTATCACCTGCTTTTTTCATGTTTTGTTTTAAAGTTTTATTAGAATAATGAGATAAATTAAAATAAAAAAACTTTCAAGCTTTTAAAATTGTCTAATGGTTAGTAAAAGAATTTCAATACGATCACTACAATAGGAATGCTTTGTTTTATCAGTACCCAATTTTTTTTTCTCACATGGACCTTTGAAATACCTCTGTCGAAAAATTTGTTTTTTATGACATTGTTCTTTTGAAGGAAAGGAATATTGATAAAATACTTTTCTTAAAAAAATATTTTATAATATTCTTACAAACTAGATTTAACTATTACTTCTGTAAATGTAAGTATAAAGTCAAGTAAATTTTCCATGTGATGCTTAAAAAAAGGGACTTGAAATAGAAATAATTCCTCGACAGTTGAAGCCCCCTTCCACGACTTTGAAGACGTAATCATGCGTAGCTCCTTACCAGCAGAAAATAAATTTTTCCTCGAGAAAGGAATAAAAAGTTTTATCTCAGAATTCATTTCTCAACTTGATACTGAGCATAATAATAATTTAGCTCGGGGAAAAGTATCAAGTTTTTTACATTTTTTTATCTTATTAAACTTTTAATTAAAAGCTTTTTCTTGAGAAATAGGCCACTCCGCAGTTTTTGTTAATTATTAATAATATTATTATTAGTATTAACTGATTAATTAATAATTAAATATTTTATAATTCTAGTCTATACATATTATAAAACAAAGTCCTCGCCCGCGTTTTCGTGCGGTTTTCACCAATAGATAGAGTGATTCACCAGGAATGTTTAGGTATATAATTTGTCGCTAGTAGTCAATAAAAAGAAAAATGTATCACTACAACCCATGAAGGGCCTAGGGTTCAGTACTGACTACTGTTTCTTGGACAACGGTTCTGCAAGGAGGTAACTTGCCCTAGGTCACGCTCAACTGCCAGATTCCCCCGACCCTTATTTTGGGTACCCTATTTTTATAATTTTTTATAGAGGCTGGGTGGGCCCCAGGAGGGTCCTAGATCCTATATGATCCATCTCCCGCTGAAAACAGACTAAATAACAGTCATGGCCTGCAGCGGGATTTGAACAAGGATTTCCGGTATGGCAACTCAGTACTCTACCACTGAGCCACTCCGCTCCCGAGTCAATAAAATAATAAATGAAAAAAAACAGATAGTAAAAAAATAAAATAAAAAGTGGGATACCGTTTTTTTTTTAACGTAATTATTTTTGAAGCTCTCTCTATCAACAACAGAATAGAAGAATATACCATTTTCTACATGATAAATGTACGTGGTATGATTTTTTGTTTTTTTTAATCGATTAGCTTGTATAAGCAAAATATAAAAATAAAAACTTCGATACTAAACATGTTTGTGTTTTTATATTACTATTTATACAATTGCTGTTAAAATATTTTATGAATATTTTATTCTTTTCATACATGAACAATTATTTATGTATGGTATTTTATTATTTTATAGCTATTTTACTTATGATGTAAACTTTCCATGATTCTTCTTTTGTCTTTATTCATTTTCCATAATATAAATATAAATTACTTACAAATAAATAAATATAAATAAATTCCCAGAAAAGAAAAAAATTTTTTTTTGTAAATAGTAGAAAAAAAATATATACAATATAAGTTGGAGTGAGGATCCAGTGTCTAACGAACGTCGTAGGTTCGATTCCCATCTGGTTCAGTAAATATTTGTTTCGCAGTTGTCTAGAGAAATGAATCTTTATACTCACATTCCGGTTTGTACACAAAGAATAAACCGAACAAATGATATTAATAAGTGCCAATACATATATAAAAAATTATTATTATAATTTTGTTGGTTTGTACACGTCGGAGCCGAGTGTGAGGGAGCGGAGTGGCTCATTGGTAGAGCACTGAGTTGCCGAGCCGGAAATCCTGGTTCTAATCCCGCTGCAAGCCATGACTTTTATTTAGTCTGTTTGCAGCGGGAGATGGATCATAAAGGATCTAGGACCCTCCTGGGGCCCACCCAGCCTCTATAAAATATTATAAAAATAGGGTACCCAAAATAAGGGGGAAAATCTGGCGGTTGAGCGTGACCTAGGACAAGTCACCTCCTTGCGAAACCGTTATCCAAGAAACAGTAGTCTCTACCATCTACTGAACCCTAGACCCTTCACGGGTTGTAGTGGAAATTTTTTATATTTAAACAAATAATCCTGGTAAACGTCCGATGGTTAAACTTACGCGCAGGTGCTATTGCCTGATGATTAATTTTGTTTATTTTTAGTTTGGGATATAATAGGTCGAAGGAAGTTTGTTCACAGGAGATGTTGTTATCGCTATCGATCCTTCGGGTTCCAAAACCTTTATTGTTCTTTTTTTTCTGCGAATAAGTCCCCTAAGTACTACGTTGCAATTTCAATTTCACATTCTTTTCTTTTCTTTAAATATACTTTTATCTGTTTACTAAGCTTCCTCAGCCCACTTCAAACCTGTTTTTTCTTTGGCTTAGAATCCTTTCATTTTCAATACCTTTTCTTAAAATGCTTCTCTGTCATTTATTGCTTCTTTGTCATTTATTTTTTATTTTTCCTCTTCCTACTAGAAGAAATAAACTGCACGGACATAAGTCAAGATTGAGGCTCGACAAATTAATTTGTAATAATCATAAGCTTTCCAAGCAGTTCTGAGCAACACAGTTTTTTCAAGCATATTGAAATTTTTTTTAAGAATATTGAAAAAGAGGTCCACGTCATTTATAGATTTTACAGTCATTATGGATATTATTATAAAATTAATATTAAAGGTTGCTTAGTATGACGTTATAAGGGCCAACAAATTTGAGTCATTTGTGCTCGAATCAAGGTAAATATATAAATATCTTAGTCACAATTATAAGTATATTCACAATTATACTGCTGTATATGTTAAATTGCAAATAAAGTTAATTTTTTTTTATAAATATCGCAATCGTATAAATATAAATTTTATTTAATATATTAAGCATAATTAAATAAATGTATAAATATTTGGTGTTTGCTCCGCAGGTTGTCTTTCCCAGTTGAGTTACAAGTTTTAACAGTTTATTCGCTTAATTTTAACATTTTTACAAAAATGCAAGTTATCATGAGCTTCAGTATGGATAACAGAATATAGTTATGGGTAATCAATAGATTGCGGTAATCATTTCAACAAACACAAATTTAGATATTTTTGTTTTGAAGATAAAAGGTTTGTCCTGGCCGCGTTTCGAGCCCGGGTCTCGTGTCTGCATCTCCGGTGCATTGCTGTAAGCCACTGAGCTACCAGGGGCCGTATCCAAGTCAGAAAAACACCTTCTCTTCTTCGAAATGATACTTGAAACTTTTATTTCTAGATGAAATGATTACCGAAATTTACTCATTAATCATTATTACATTTTCTTTTCCCCACTGAATTATCAGGATAACTTGCATTTTTGGAAAATATTAAAAGTGAAACGGATTAAAAGTTAAATCTTGTGACTCAACTCGAAGCTAAAACCTGCGGAACATATACCAAAAATATTATTAATAGAAAAATATTTGTTGAAATATGTTTCATAGTGAAATATGAATATATTTATAACCGGTTACTTTATTCATGTATATTTAACAGTTAATATTAAGACCTCGTGAACTATCCTCCTTCTAATTAGGACGATCGGCCTGGTGAGATGATGGATGAAGTTAGGATGGGATGTCCCAATATTTTTTTTTAATCATTAAGAAATTTTTAATGAAAATATTAAAAATGCGACGAATAAACAGTTAAAACTTGTAACTCAACTCGAAGCGAGAACCTGTGGAACCCATTGAGCTCCTATTGAATTTAGGTACATTATAAATGCCGTAATTGAATAAATACGGACCGTATTTAATTTAATTTTAAATATTTACAGTAATGAGATAAATATATTAATAATTATATAAAGTAAATATGTAAACAAATAAAATGAGGTAAATGAATATTAAGTCAGGATTGTGTTCTCTACTAGTCAGATCAATACGAAATCTCGTTTATTTAGTTATAATAATTAATATAGACTTGTATTTAAATAATTATATATGAAGTTCCAAGGCTTGAGAAAAACGATGAAAATGTATGGAATAAAAGGAGAAATGAAGATTTTTATAAAAACATAGAAAAAAATCACAGATACAATGAGGGAGAGAAGGCTAAAACTGTATGGACATTTAAAAAGAATGGACGAAACACGGACTACAAAGAAGATTTTTAATCACGTAAATAAACTGAAGAAAAAAGTAGGATGGATAGAAGCAGTGAAGGAAGTTGCCGACAAAATAGGTGTACAGAAGAAATAATGCATAACAAGAACCGCTTCAGCCTACTGGTAGACAACGCAACTATGAAGAAGACAAGCCAAAGCCTCGTCCGAAGAGAGTGCGGACAGATGATCAGAGGCGAGAGGTTGGAGAGAAAATTAAGAAGTACTGGGAAGAACGGAAGAAAAAGAAACACCATAAGTCTTAAGTTGTATACAAATAATTCATAAATAAAATATACATATGTATTTAGATGGGCTTAGTAACGAAGAAATAGGTTGTACCGACGGGAAAGCTTCTGAGGGGTAGACCTAGGTGTATGTGAGAGGATTGCGTTAAGTTAAGTGCTCTGGCGGATTAAGACTTTGGTTCGTGGATGGAACATTGTAAACAAATATTGGTGGTATCGACATAGAGTCTTCGGGTTCGCTAAACCTTATTATTTTTATAATGACTATTATTATAGAATAAATATATTATGGATTGTAGAACGGCCATCTGATGGAGACTAGGTGGATGCCGGTGAACTATTGACGACTCCTGTAACGAGCTTATCCTAACTGAACTAACTTCGTTGAAGAGGCATCCACCCGTTGAGGGGAATATCATTAGTTAATCAAAAGATTAGTAAATTGGCTAAACCTAGCTCCAACTGCCTAGTTAGCTTCAATCTTAGTTCGATCCATTTCTCTCTCAACTCAGTTCGATAGTTGTTCTCTGATTATAGTTATGGCAATTGTCGAGTTGAGTTACCGATTAGTTATTTGTTACTAATAACAAGAATCAGAATCAAACTATAACCCTATTACAATTTATTTAATTAATAACTTTGGTAGCTAGGTATACCCTTTTTTTATATATTTCGTATTGATTTAGGTTGCCGGTTTAGAAAATAGTTGACATACAAAACTGTTGACTTGAATATCCAAAATTAATAATAAACAATTTGAAAAAAAAAGTGTACCATTGACCCCCACCTAAGAGTACTTAATTTATAGAGGCTGGGTGAGCCCTAGGAGGGTCGTCGGATCAAACCACGGCTGGTAACAGATGAAATAATTCGCGTACAACCGCATTTGAATCCGGAACGTTCTTCAAAAATCAAGAAATAAGGATCTATACATATACGGAAATGAAGTATGCCTGACAGAAACGTATGAAACGAATGAGCATATTGGAAGGATAGAAAGGAGTAAGAAAATCATGAATGTTATTTGGTACTAAGCTGTTCAAAATGGAAAGATAAAAGTGGGATAAGACTATAGCTTTATAACTTATTGAAATAATGTAGATTATCAGTATTTTAAAATTTTGAAAACTTCTCTTTGAGGTTCTTGGGCCATTGTAAAAAACGGATATGTAGAAATTAGAATATTAAAAACTGAACAATTCAGTGTAAGTCAAAAAAGTTCTTGTAATTTTTAACGACATATTAATGACAGAGCTATGTTTATCGTTTGATGTTTAAACGTTACCCACACTGTTCTTCAGCTCTCGCCGGTCTGTTTATTCATTCAAGCTCACTTTATGGCTAATCAGAGGATGCTACAGTGAGAGTCTTAAATGTTTCCTGTCCAGGCATAATCAATACAGTATAGTGATCTTTAACGAGTGCCTGACATCGTACTGGCTCAGGATTGCCATTTAGCGCTCCTTTCGAAGGGCGGCATAGCCAAGGACGTTTTATTTCGTTTTAAAAAAATCCTAAAGCCACCTACCAGGATGTGTTATTGGGTTAAGTTATTATGGTAACCACTAAACCAGGCACTTCTCGTCGGTTCCGACTACTAGGATATTGGCTTTAAAAATAGAAATTCCATTTGTGATCTGTTTGTAAATAGTTATAAGCCGTTTTAAACTTATCGAATCCTGTTAAAAAGGAACATTACCTAATAGGTTGATGGAATTCTTGGATATTGCTAGTCGGCTCCACTTTGGTCTCACTGGATTCGGTGACAAGGTGGAGGAAGCCAAGACCTATTAATATTTAGAGTTGATCGAGAAGGGACCGGATCGGTTTGGATGGAGATTGCCACTAAGTGCCTGGAAGAAGTAGCAAGTTTTACTTAATCGGGTTTATGGGCTTTTCAACCAGGCTGCGCTAAAAGCGCCATCCTTTTTTTCTCGTTTTCTTTTAGACCTTCCATGATTCACAGTCGCGGGGGATGATAAACCATGGGAAACATATATCCTCTGGTTAGTCCTCCTACATGATTCCGGTCTTTACTCTTATTTGTTTTTAGCTATATATTTTAATAATGGGTATTTTTATAATTTGGTTTATAAACAAGCCCGAGGAAAATCGGAAACCGTGTGATTTAAATGGAAGTTGCGTAAGCTATGGTAAAACATAAATTCTATTTAGGTTCATCTTATAAAGAGCTAAAAAGTGAACTATTTAGATATTTCTCTTAAGCAATAGCCGTATAAACATATTTTTTTATGAAAATCTGTTTTAAATAGCTTGTATTGATTATTATCCTGGATTTTCGTTATTTTTCTAATTCAATCTTAGTTCATATAAAAAACTGTACCACTACAATCCATGACGGATTCATTATGAGGTAGAGACTGTACTGTTTGAAATGATTTATAATGATCAAGTAACTCTTTGTGAGCAAAATTAAATTTCACAAAAATTTAACTTCATATAAAAAAAAACAAAAACATAAACATCTTTAAATACTCTTTTAGGTTTCCACGGTCACTATTTATACAATGAGTCATTCTCTTTTCTGCCCTGAAGAAGTCAGCAGCATGTCTGGCGAAAGGTTGGCGAAAAAGTTAGCGACCGGGTCTAAACCAGAAGATATCATTGAAATATTTTGTATAAACATCTTTAGTTGTAACCTTGGGAAAATTTACGTTAATAGCATTTAATTGTCTTAATTAATTATGAAAATAAATCTTTGTTTAATATTATTTGTACTATTATTATTGTTTAGTAAAGACTGTTTAGTTTCTAGAAAAACGCTTGTGCAGGTAGGTATCGTCTGATATGTCCTAGATAATGCTCAACAGTCAAGTTTACCCCCAATAAAGGGTTCCCACTTTATTATAACTGTTAACAATTAAATAATTTATCTTCCACTGCCGGATCTGAACCCGAGATCTTCTTTATAGCAACTCAGCGCTCTACCACACAGCTATCCCTCTCCTAGATTTATAATAAATTATTGAATTTTTTCCTGATACATAAAAATTTAAAATTATGAAGAAAAACGCAAATACTTACAATAATTTAGGGGTTTTTTTGTTAGAAAAGTTTTTGAAAAAGTATGTTTCAGTATCCCCCAAAAACCGTTTTTTTCCCTCAATAAAAACCACCATTTGACTCTGTTTATAGAATCAATGATAGAAGTTTAAATAAATACAAAACAATGAGCCAATCAATTATTCTAGTTGATTGAAATTCACACAATCTGGAATAGGTTATTAATATATTAGTAGGTTTTTATTTTTATTTAAATAATGCTCTTTAAGCACATTAAATGAGTTTTTGTCTTGTATTTATCTCCTTCTAAACCATTTATAAATTGTTCCCATTGGAGAATTATTCCTATTAATTCATAATGAAATAAAAATTATTTAAATTATGGTATTTTAAGAAAAATATTTTTTAAGTCGAATAATGTTTTTTATATGATATATTTATAGCACAGTATGGAATATATTTATGGCATATAATGCGATTTACAGCACTGTGCGAATTAATGTGAACATGTGATAATAATTCAAATTTTTGTGTTTCACTGTTGGCAACACGTTTATTTGTCAAAATATAGCCGCCATTTTGTGTTCGTCTTTCGTCAATCAGTAAGTTACGAGACACAACAAAGCTACAGACGCCTTAAACTTTGTTATTTTTTAGAACTACAGTTTTTTTGTAGACGTAAATTTAACTACAGTTTTTTGCTTCTTATTTTTGAAGATGGATACTTATCCGAAAAAACGCACTAAGATTGTTACTTTGAGTGAACACTGGATCCCTTGTACCGATCGAAGAGATGATGGACTCACAAAAATACAAAGACTAGCTAGAACAAAAATTGGAAGCCGAGCTAAGAAAATTTGATGGCAACGGTCAAGCAGTTTTCCTACAAGATTCAGCTCCATGTTATGTGTCCAAGGTGATGATGAAATATTTCAAAGAAAAAAATTTACATGCTTTAAATGACCAGGTACTCTCCGGATCTCAATCCAATCGAAAATCTGTGGGCTATAGTTAAAGCAAGACTTGCAAAACAAAAACAAAGCTGATTGAGGCAATAATTCATAAATGGTTTAGCGACACGCAAATATCAGAAAATTGTAAAAAAAAACTTGTTGATTCTATGCCAAATCGTGTACAAGAAGTTATAAAAGTTAAGCGACCACACATCTCGTACTAAAAAAAACTTAATTGTAATTGTTTCTGTGTATTTTTTCTCAATAGAGAATATTTCTTATTTTTACTAATTTATCACTTGTGTTCACAGTACTGCATTTATAGCATATTACGCGATATAATTTGGGTACGGTACCTTCCAGGGCAGATAAAGGACCTATAGGCCTAAAGGACAGGCACCCTATTTTAGAGTTGAGTAAGCAAAGGAAGTTACTAACCTAACAGCACATCCCATCCGGTAATATCCCCTAATATTCTATCAATAGAGAAAGTTGTGCCAGGCTAGTTTATAATATTTTAATTGTTTATGTATTCTGTAGAATAAATAAGTTAGGTGTATTTTATTTTATTCATTTGCAATACCTATTTTTTTCATTTGAATTTAAATATATTTTCTTGAATAATATTAGTTGACCTTATATATATGACCAATAGAAACATCGTTATCCGGTAGTGTAAAACCATGCATGTCTGGACTTACTTTTTTTTTACACCTATTTCAAGTAATCCATACATACAACTATTATTTAAAAAAAGACTAATTCTTTATTTATTAGAGTAATAATAATTAAACTTCTTAATTTATTCAGAGCCTAACGTCGGACTTAACAGGTGTTCTATTTAATTTCATTTGGCTCTCACCGGGACTTTGCTGTTCAAGACTTACACGGTTCTCGCATCTAAGTCCTCAATTATTCTTCATGTATGCACTTAATGCGCCTTTGCGCAGAATCATATTAATCCAATTTACATACAAACTGTATCCCCTCTATTTTTTAATTTTTTTGAAGGTATCTGTGTATTTTTTGTTGTTGTAATTATTCCGCAGGTTGTCGCTTCGAGTCGAGTCACAAGTTTTGACTTTTCATTCGTTTCCATTTTAATATTTTCCAAAAATACAAGTTATCATTAGCTTTAGGATGGAAAAGAGAATGTAATTATGGGAAATGTGCATACTTCGGTAATCATTTCATCTAGAAATGAAAGTTTCAACAAACATGGTCTATATATCGAAATGTTAGTTGAAAGGTTTATCTAATATATAAAATTGTCGTGTCACAGTGTTTGTAACAAAACTCCTCCCAAACGACCTGACCGATTCTTATGAAATTTTGTGTGTATATTCAGTAGGTCAGAGAATAGGATGTAAACTATTTTTCATACCTCTAAGCGATATGTGTCGGCCATTATTATTGATTATGCGTAATTTGAACCCACTAATTATGGAATCTTACACATATGGTCATCAAAAATATCACCGGGAATGTTATTGAAGCAGCCATGTTGACTGGAATCTTTAAAGGAGAAGTCGTCCTGTAGCCACGTATTCCAATGATATCATCAGAACCCATAATATCGTTCAAAAGACTTCAATTTGATATACGTTTGGCTTTTGCTATGGCCATCAACAAGTCTCTAAGGCAGACAATGTCCGTTTGCGGTTTGGACCTAGAACATCTATTTTTCTTACATGGCCAATTATATGCTGCATGCTCACGTGTAAGTAAACCATCTAATCTATTTGTATTGGCAAAGGACTGATTAAAAAAAAAATTGTGCATCGATTAAATTTAAAAAAAAATTGTTAAGTTAAAAAAAATATTACTTGCCGTAATTAAAAATCAACCATAATATACTTCATTCATTAATCTAATGTTTATATTTTATCAATTAAAAATGTTGTATATTATTTATTTATTATATACTATACTTAGATATAAGATGTAAATCTATGGTGTAAATGCAAAATCAAAAATCTATTTAATTCATTTTTCCATTCATTCATTGTTTCTTTAAAAATCAAATGTTAACGTAATGTTTTTTTAAAACTATTACAACAGCCACATCAACGCGTGCCCGGGCCAGGTAGTTTCTTGATAAAATTATAACTGAAATATACACATTTCCGATAACTACACTGTTATTATTAAAACTCCTGATTATTTTTATTTTCGAGAATTTAAAGAGGTAACGAATGAAATGTTAAAACTTGTTGTGACTTAACTCGAAGTGACAACCTGCGGAACTGACACCGTGGAAAAATTACTTTAAGTCTGTAAGTTAAATACAGGAAACAATAATACCTGTCTATATTTGACCTATTTGTGCAACTTTAGAACAGAAAGAGAATAAAAGCAAAGGAAAAAAACAAAACAATAAAGCTCATTCTAACCACAAAATTCAGCAAGGACACCACATATAAGGCACAAATGCAATTAGCGAATCGTAAGGAAGGTTACAAGACAACAGCTGAAAAAGGTTAAATAAAAACAGGTGATAATAAACTAAACAGAAAATACAAAATACCCTCACCAAAGTTCAAAAAGCACGAAGGATAATAAAAGTAAATAAATACCACTAAAACAGAAGACAAGAAACCATATAAAAAAACAAAACAAAGATCACAACAGAAAATATTATCACGAACCCAGGTGGACATGCGGATATTCTCCGGGTATGCCATCTGAATATTGGGGGTATGTCCCAAAAAAATGAAGGATCTTGGGTTTACTACATGGTAGAAAATGTACTGTCTTTCGGACAACGGTTGTGCAGGAAGGTTGTTTGTTTGTCCTAGATCACGCTAAACCGCCAGGTTTTTCCCCTATTGTGGGTATATATTTTATTAAAGCTTGGTGATTACCAGATCCCACAATGGATCCATCCCTGGCTGTTAAATATTAAATTAAATCTGCCACCAGCCAGATTTGAACTCATGACATTCGGAACCGCAACTCAGTGCTCTACCACTGGTCTACGCCGCTCTATTTTTATTATTATAGAATAGTAAAATCTTTTTGAAGCATAATATACTTGTTAAGATATGTTGAATGTATTTGATAAATCCATAGAGAGAAATTATATGTCTTTAATAATAGAGTTAGCGATACCCCTGTAGGTAGATAGGCCTGGTATCAGCAAAGCACTTAAAGATGGTTGCTGGAGCGACTACTATTGTTCGGAAGGCATTGGTCCAACAGATCGGTCATCCAACCACCCCCATCTACCCACAGCATCCCCCAAGGGTCCGGAAGTCTTCGACTGGTGGAATTCTGGGGGTGGATTTTCAATTAGCTTTGAGCCTCTAGTGACCGCGAAGTCGACGACTCCAGATTCAACTGAGTCTCAAATAGCTACCAGAGCTGTTTTTACGTGATTGATCTGACCTTGGGAAAGAATGAGGGTTAATGTTTAACAACTAAAAGAATCATGAAAGCTTAAAAAAAAGAAAACATAATTTCATCATATAGATACTTTACTTAGGAAGATACCATACTTTCGTGGTTCTTTGATATTTTTTTGTGGATACCAAAGTTATAAACGTAATTTGTTGTTTATTGGTTGTTCATTTAACGTCACTTTATGCAGCTGTGTCCATTTGGACAAAGTGGGAAATTTCGCCTCTCCAAGTATAATTAGGATAGGGATTTTTAACGAGTGCATAAGACAGCAAAGGCTCGGAATCCCCATTTTACGTCCTTTTTGAAGAATGCATTTTTACGCCAACTGCCGTACTGCAAACAAACGATCTGGAACATAGAAGCTTTTTATGCTTATCATTAAACAACAGGTGACTCAAAGATAATCCGTGGATGAGCGTTTGTAAGTGTCAATTGTTGTGGTATAGCATTGAGCCTATTGTTCGATGAGCCTTTTATTATTATCGTTATTAAATTAGGTAATTAAATAGGTAAAAAGTTGACGACAATGTTTTCTGTCCTAGAAACATAACAGTCCTTACCATGTTATAAGCCCAATTCCGTTCATGGTTTGTTGTGGTACTGTTTCTTTTTTTATATTGAAAAAAGGTCTGTTGGGATGTATTTGTGGTGGCCGTCAAATGTTCATGTATTTGTATTAGGAAGGATGGGGTTCAGATGTTTATTCCGTATTCATTTACCCCAACAATCGTGTTATCAATTGTTTAGTGATAACAGTAGTAGATTGGTATACGGTTTACAGTTCATGAATGGAACAGCTGTTTCCATCGTCCTGGCTGTGTTTGTGCGCCTGCGCTTAAAAATCTATAGACAGCTTCATCTGTTTCCCGCTAGATCGCTCTGCTAGCTCCATAATGAAGGCCAGGCCCATTCTGCAATATTATTAAAGTTTCTCATAAATATTTATTGATCAAACAGTGTTGAAATATTTTCAATTATTATTTGAGAATGAATTGAAGCAAGGTTTGTGATTTTTCCCATTGAGACATTACAATTATAATACATTTTAAGGTTTTATGTTTGTTTGTTAGGTTTAACGTCACTTTCTGGTGTTATCACTATTGTGGAGGTCCTAAATTTTGCCTATCTAGGTAAATTAGGATTGGGTTCTTAAAGTGGACCTGACATGTAACAGGCTTGGGACATCTATTTTACGCTCCACCCAAAGGACGGCATAAACATGGATCTTTACTCCCTTAAAAAACTCCTAAGGCCACCTGCCGGGCTGCGAACGAACCAGCGATCTTTAGCATAGTAACTCCGATTATATAATTAATGATGTATGTCTGAGATTATGATACAAAAGTAAAAAATTTTTACTTCACATTGCTTTTAAGATTTTCCCATAGAACCTTCAACTATTCAGAAAAATAGTATACTCTAAATCACTTAGAAAAAGATTCCTTTGATTATTTAATAACAATCATTTCAGTAAATTATTCAAGCAGTTGCTGATTAGGCCTCGGCCATAAGTAAGCCGCAACCAAAGGTACCCACTTTATAGAGGCTGGGTTGACCCAAGATGGGTCTGCAGATACCACAGTGCCCACCTATGATTGTTAACAAAAAACTTGTAATGCTTCAACCCGTGAACGGGTCTAGGCTTCAGTAGATTTTAGAGAATGTACTGTTTCATGGACAACGGTTGTGCAGGGAGGTGATTTGATCAACCTCAACCACCAGATTTCCCCCCTTGTTTTGGGTATCCACTTTATAGAGGCTGTGTGAGCCCAGGAGGGTCCTAGGTACCAATTATCTATCTCCGACAGCTAACAGGCTAAATAAAAATCTTGCCAGCATCGGGATTTGAACGAGGATTTTCGGCATGACAGTTCAGGGCTATGCCACTGAGCCACTCCGCCCTCTTACAAATAATGACAGTTAACAGCTTGAATAAATAATCTGCGATACCCGAATTTGAAGTTTGGACCTTCAGGATACCAACTCAGCACTTCCTAGACTTTTTCTTCAGTCTTCTTTCTTGCTCGGTGAGTTGCAAAAATACTGTTTCTGACAGCTTTATGTGGTTTCAAAAAAGTAGCAATGTTTTTTATGGTAAAAATTGGAATGGATTGATTCCATTGCGACTCCCATTTTACGTCAATTATCAAGGACGGTATAACCGAGAATTGTTTACTCTCTAACTTTTTCCTGGATTAAATACGTTTTGACCTAAATTTTAACTTCTGACTTTATTACTCCTCACTTACTTTACTATTCATAACCAGTTGGATACGAAAAATGAAACCATCCAGACTGGAACACTTGGCCGAAGTAATCACTTCTCCAGCTAATGAAGAGGGATGATTCCAGGTTCCAGAGCCTCGTGTTTGCCTCCAGCCAGTGGCCCAAACACCTTCAGGGTAGGGCTCTGCTGCTGGAATCAGATGCAAATTCATTACAGGGCTCGCAAACAAGGTCCGCAGTTCTATAAGACCTTTTCGCTGTCTGTCGGAATAAATTATCATCTTTGAGTCCTCGGCTCTCCTGTCTCGTCCTCGTCCTATTTCATTAATGACCTCTTTGTAAGCCCTGCATCGCCCTGTCCGGATGTTCCCTGCTCGTTCTCAAATTGCGTGGAAGGAGGATTGAGTTATGAGGTTTTTTTATTTTTATTATTGAATAAAGCCTGAATAATTTTTATCACCCATCCAATTTTATCAGCTTGCTGTGCTTTCATCTTTTCAAACCATCCTTGGGCAAATCTCAAAAAACTCTTGTTTAAATCACAGGGGGTAGCGTGAGAGTGCTGATTTGCTATGCTGACTGTTCCTGATACAAATCCTGCTATGATAGAAAATTATTTACTTAGCTAACAGCTATAAAACGGTCCTGTGGGATCTACAGACACTGCTGGGGCTCAACCTAAAAAGTGGCTATTCTTAATTAAGAAAAAAAAACTGATAGTTGAGCGTGATCTCGAACAATTACATCTCTGCACAAACTCTACTGTTTCTAGGACAGAGTTAGTGGAGCCTCTATCATTTACTGAACCCAAGACCCTAAACCACAGATCTGTTTTTGTTTATGTATTTCCTTTCTACGGTTTTACAAAACTATTTAACATATCTCACTTACTTAACCAACCTGTTACACCTCTATTATTCTGAGTCAATGTTTTTAAACTGAATATAGCTTTGTGGTTCGTGGTGAGTTTGTGGTCGTCGAAAATCATAGAGGACCATTCTCATTCTAGCTTCTTCGGAATTTGTTACCAAATCCTGGTTGCCGTTTATTTATTCAAATCATTCTGACCTTAGCCCGAATTATTGTTTGTCAATGGATACCATAATTACATCTCAAAGAAATCGTAATGTTTTAAACAATGCCATTATAAAGAAATATTTATTCTAAACATCTTATTTCCTAATAAAAATGGGTAAAAACTCAAAATGAGGCATCAATTATAATGCAAAAGAGAAATCTCAAAATGCAAAATCTTAGTTCTATAATATGCTGAAAAAAAAAATCACATTAAAGAAGACAAGGTGCAGACCATTTTGCAGCTACAGCCCAAACAAACTCATCAAACAGCAACCTTGCTTCAAGACTTTCCACACACAACTCCCAACTTGAGGATTTTATAGACCTAATACTTTCCTTTTTAGAAATTTTCCTGTTGCATTATAAAATGTATCTCTAATTTTATAAGGTGAGGTTATTGATAGGAACAAGTTTCACTATATATATTTTTATTTGAAAAGAAAAGATATGTCCAGGACTGGGACTAAAACCCGGGTCACCCAGATCGCTAGTCTGGAACTCTACCATTTGAGCAATCCTGGGCACAATCAAGCTCGCTCCCCGGTCATGGCCTTATCCTTTCTTTTCACTGATCCCATGTCCCCGTGTTCTCGCAATTTGCGATGTATACGAGGGGAATAACGTTTTTGAACATTTATTTAATTTGGACCTTGTTGACTTACGTCATTATATATTATTATAATTTATTTTATTTTGTTAGTAATTGATTTTATTAATTTTTAAATATATTTTTATTTGAAAAGAAAAGATATCTCCGGGACCAGGACTCGAACCCGGGTCACCCAGATCGCTAGTCTGGAACTCTACCAATTGAGCTATCCTGGGCTCAATCAAGCTCGCTCCCCGGTCATGGCCATATCCTTTCTTTTCACTGATCCCATGTCCCCGTGTTCTCGCAATTTGCGATGTATACGAGGGGAAGAACGTTCTTTGAACCTTTATTTAATTTGGATCTTGTTTACTTACGTCATTATAGATTATTATAATTTATTTTACGAACGCGGGGACATGGGATCAGTGAAAAGAAATAATATGGCCATGACCGGGGAGCGAGCTAGATTGAGCCCAGGATAGCTCTATTGGTAGAGTTCCAGACTAGCGATCTGGGTGACCCGGGTTCGAGTCCCGGTCCTGGACATATCTTTTCTTTTCAAATAAAAATATATTTAAAAACTAATAAAAGCAATAACTAACAGAATAAAATAAATCATACGTTTCACCGTAATTTGAGGAATCTTCTAAAACGTATACAACAAAAACCTATGAAACATAAAATGAATGGTTCTTTGCATGGGAGGACTGTATAACCAACCCTTGTATAAGGAGGTAATTTGGCCGTTCTGCACCAGTTAAAGGTATTCACTTTATAAAAACTAGATGAGCCCGAAGAAGTTCAGCTTATCTGCAACAAGCCCGGGACCTTCTGAACAGCAACTAGGCACTCTGCACTGTAAGCCTCTCTCTTTCCCAGCATATCTTCACGATATATTTAAGGTCCAAAACAAATTGAAATGCTTTCTCTCTCTTTCTTATTGTCAAGTAGGTATTGTTAGATGTTAAACTGTAAATATCTGACTGCCTGTTTGTATCTACTTGCTTGTTCAGTGATCTATAAAAGAGGATTAGAATGATTCTTTGAAGGAATAAAAGTAAGACATAGGGCTTCAGAAGCCAACGAAGGACGACTTGACATACCTTCAGTTATTGAACGAGACAATCGTAAGACGCACCGAGACATCATTTTAGCTATGACTAAGCTTTCGACTACGGTGTCAAATATAATAATTTATATATCCAAAATGGTTTATAACGGGCACATTGAATATAGTTAAAAATACAATATTAATAGGAATACCCATCATTTTCTTATATCAAGTAATTAGATACGCTTTTTCGTTTCCTTTTTCATCATAAAGAGTCATGATCCATAAAATAGAAGATCATCCTTTAAAATAATGTACAAGCTTTTTCCTGTCCACAACGGTAAAACACCATTTTTATTTATTATATTTCTTCAACATTAAGCAGGCAAATCGATACTACATATATTGTATATGTTAGCAAAATTCATCAGAAGACTTTTTTATTTTTTTAGTTGAAATACCGCCCTTGGTTAGTACGATTTTATGAATGGGAAGAGTAAGTTATTATTTATTTAAATTGCTTAAATAGGTTATTAATCAAAATGAAGAAAAAATTGTTTTATTGTAAAATGCTGTTTTAGATTTAGTTGAAGACGTATTATAGTACATACGATTTTGTAAATCAATCTTATCCCCTTCTATTTTAGGTACCAAATTTATCTGAGTCCCAGGAAGGTCCTAGATCCCATAGGATCCATCTCCGTTCGCTTTCAGTTAAAAAAAAATCTGCCAGCAGAAGAATTTGACCCTTCGGCACGGCAACTCAGGGCTCTACGACTGAGTTACCCCGCTCCCAAATTAAATAATGCGTACTAAATTTTATCAAAACCTTAATTTATGAATTTCATGGGTGGTTACCATCAACGATTTATTGGCCATCAGATATTTTTCTCATAGAGAACAATTTGGTAGCATATTATCAAATATTCTGATTCCTTGAGGTGTCCGCTTTAGAGGGGTTGCGACACATTTGACTTAGTTAGGCCCATTGCCTTCTCTTGTGAATAAAATAAAATAAATTTACTAATTGAAGGCTCCCGGTACGAGGTAAACAGAAAACTTTTCTTGTTTGTGCCACAGCTGTTAAAAATTACTGTCCCACTAAGCCCATGTAATTGGTTGCGTCCTCTTCCATTAGTGAAGTATTGCTTCTTTCGGTCTTATCAAATATATATTAATGTGATGCTTATAAACAATTCACTAATCTGTCTATTCATTTAACGTTACTTTATGCTGCTACAGGTAATCGGACTATGCTACAGCGGGAGTTCTAAATTTTCCCTATCCAGGTTAAATTAGGATATGGATCTTTAACGAGTACTTGACATCGTACAGGGTCAATACACCAATTTTACGTCCCTTTCGAAGGACGGCATAACCCAGGATTTTTCACTCCCTTAAAAAATTCTAAGGATGTCTACCGGACTGTTGAATACAAGAGTAATTATATGAAGCAGATGAGACACTCTTTGTACGAGCAAGCTGGTCAAGATCAAGGTGGTGTCTTTAAGGACCAGTCGAGGACAGTAAAGTCCATGGGGTAAATAACCTGAATTAAAGACCTATTTTAGAACATCAGAAAATTTACTAGTAGGCTTTACTAATGTTCGTTTGTTCTCGACTAGTTATTTTTGTTCTACCGTACATTACATAAATTTCAAATCATTTTTCGTATAAGGTTCTATGACTTCGTAGGTATATGCCTAACCTAAGTGATATACACAATGATCAAAAACCCAATAGAGAAATAAATTATAAATAAAGAAATAGGAATGAACTTATAAAACAAAGCCTTAAGTCTCTGAAATACTGAAAAAAATCTACCTGTCACTGTCTCGAGAGTTCAGGCATCGTCAAGACTCACATCCAAAGAAAAAACATATAAAAAAAGTGCGACACATCTTATATAAACAGACTCATCACATAGAATGTTGATGTGGGATGTGTTGCACTTATTCTTTGATGTGATTTTTCTTCTGGTGTGAGTTCTGACAAAACCTGAATTGGCGAAACGTTGACTGGTTAAGGATTGCTTTTTCAAATTTTTCTTACATGTGTATCCTATTATATACATATATATATATATTTATATTTATATTTATATCTATTTTATTTATATAGAATATGTCAGCTTGAACAAAGAAAATAATTCATGTGAGACTATTTGGATAAGATCGTTGAGAAGTTGAAACGACCCCATTGTGTTGAGAGTTAACTCATTACTCACTCCTGCTGAACGTAGTCATTATTCTGTGTTGGAACATTCGTTCCCAAGTTGAGGAATTTCCTCAGTAATCTGTGTGAATTCCCTTAGAATTGTTTAAACAAATTTAATTTTTTATAGTAGGGAAAATTATACGTCCTATTATTGGTATGGTATATGTTTTCTAATTTTCTTACTAAAAATGTTTACGCCATTGAAGAAGTAGGGGGCTACATGAAAATTTATAAATATTTGCTTGGTTTTATTTTATTTTTGTCGAGATCACACCCAACCGTGAAGCTAGGTGAGTCCTAGGAGGGTCTGTATATTTACGATTATGTTTTCAGCTAACTGCCTCTGGAAAATAGATAATTATGGAATTTAATAACATAGTTTATGATAGGGTTGGGCGACAGTCGATAGTTAGCACTATCGATAGGCTGATACTATCGGTTGAAAACTATCGATAGTTTTTCGATAGTTGCTTCCTTTTTTTCCAAACCTACCTACTATTTGAAATTTGCCATATTATAGATTATAAGATTATATCATAAAGATGAGAAAAAAAAGAAACCAGCCTATCCAAAAGAAAACGCTACAGTAGATTTCGAGGAAGGTTTGTAGACATCTCGATACCGTCTCAGGAAACGGTCTCTCAGATTGGACATATTAGAACTTCTTTTAAAAGTAAATTTGCATAACAAACACTTCCCACTTTTTTCTTCTTCTTTAATGAAAAAATTTCATACATCTGATTTTCGTGGCATATTGGCACTACTTGACTACTGGACGGAATGAGATCTAAAGCCAAACTGAACTAACAACTAACAATTACTAGAAAGAGTAGGGGAACGAAAAGAAAACGCCATAAAAATTTTTTCGAAGAATTGTAGAAAAAGATCCCTAATTAAAGAGGAAGTTAAGGTTATAAAAACCCTGAAGAGCCGATGTTCATTACCGCGAATTTGGTTTGTTTGCACAAGTGTGTGACTACGTGTCCTACCCAACATAATGTGATTAGTAATTTCGGAGAATTAAATGATGATACGTCTCTAGGAATAGGAGCTCTAGGAATTTGAATTCAATTTCAAAAGAACTCGACACGGGACAGAGACCGATCAGTATAATTCCGAGAGTTTCAAAACTTGAGGGTAAAAAAGATCCTACGATGGTCGACACAATTGAAAGTGACCATCGGTAGTCAACACTATCCATAGTGACCATCGATAGCGTGACCTATCGATATATCGATAGTAACTATGGACTATCGCCCAACCCTAGTTTATGGTTTATTTTATTCGAATAGATGTTAATACTTTTGATTTCTACCATGCTAAAATAATTTATTATTATTTTTTTTTTTTAGGTAATGTTTCTACAGAATATTGTTAAGACTAATCAATACCGAGGAGGTGAGTTAATTGTACAATAATTATTCCTTTTAAAGTAATTAAAAATCAAATAGTTGAATGCTATAATGATGATTTTTAAATAATATTTATAAAGAAATGTTTAAAATGTCAGGAATTTGTGACTTTTTACCGTTTGGGTTTAAACAAAATAAAAAATACTATTAATAAAGTAAACCTTCGATTATCCGAAGTAATGGTCTAAGTGTTCGGAGAGTTGAAAAATCGGATCAACCAGTTACACTTAAAAAAGTATAATTCCAAACAAACGGTTTGCAAATGTACATGAAAATAAATATAAACTGAATGGCATGTTCTGGTAAAGAAAAAAAAAATCTAAAATAATTAAGCTGGGAGAAAAATAAATAAATAAGAGAACCCAACATTATAAGCGAAGAATAGTAATTCATCTATTACTTCTGATTAGAGAGCATTTCAATAATCATTAGTAATTAAAGATCATCTGTATGGGAATTTAGGAGAGGTAGGAAAAGATAGGATCTGAATGTGGATAAGGAAGAAGCATGCCGGATATTAGGTGGGAATGAGTTCCAAAGAGTGTTACGGCCGAGAAAGGATCGCTCAAATATTTTAGTTCTGTGGGAACGGGTATAAAGGTCGGAACGGCGAGATATTGTGCTCTAGGATTGGATAGAGGATTTATATTGTATATAAAAGGGATGTTATGAGTTTATGGTTTGGTATAAGAAAGAACCTTGTATATAGAGTCTACGGTTAGAAGGAAAGAGCCACTTTAACTCATCATAGAAGACTTGCATTGTGAAAAAGTAATGTTTTCACATTACTTAACAAACAGCTATATTATATATATATATATATAAGCTTCACTGACCAAGCAATGATCTCAAGGAAAAGTCAGATCCAATAATATTAAAATAATAAAATGGGTCTTAATATTTAGTGATTCTATGTCCTTAATGAATAAGATATATATCCCTCTCTTCTCCAATTTAACTGAGCAACATTTAAAAAAAAATGAATTTAGCCATCTATGGACTGCATATAACAGATGTCTCTGATTATCTGTCTACACTGTCTTCGATCGAGGCGGCTTATCTTCTTCATATTTTGTGTATTTAATCAGTAGCCGGAACTCCTGATGTTCCATATAGTGTCACGTATGGCAGTACGAAATTAAAATAGAGATGGTTTTACTTCTGCTTGATGATTTAATTTCATTACTTTATCCATCCCCCGTACAAATTCTTTTAACTCCTCAAAGCGGAAGAGGATTAAAGGAACTTAGACAGAATTGATTGGTAGGGAAAAAATTCCATAACTTCACGGTGGTTAGTTCCGAATGTAATTCCCTTTAACGCTGGCCTCTCATTCAATATTTCCCGAGTGATGTTGGGAGGTAGCGCACCGTGAAGACTAAACCTTCATCCTCTTACAGGTTAAATATTAACGATCCCTCCAAGGGACGGCCTGGGAGTACATAAAGGGCTTAAGTAAGCGCGCCAGCCCGACAATTATCCGCTACAAAGCTGCCAGATCTGAAAGAGGAAGGAAAAAGCCATGAATGGGAAATGCACGGTAATTAAGGAGATAAGTGGCGGGGGAGATATCTCGGAAGATCTAGGGCCCGTCTAGATAACTGCGAAGATTACCTTTTTGAGTTTATTAAACATAGATAGTTGGTTAGTATAAAATCTTTGCCATTAAATAGTAACGATAATTTACAATGTTTCTATCACAAATGGTTAATGATCAGGGAGTGCGCGTTAATGTATTTTCATTAATTTTTTGATGATTCCATTTATAACATTTTTATCATAATATTGTGAAAATAAATTAAACAATGAAGAAGAATAATTAAACAAAATGTATTGGGCATTCATAATGCTCATAATACATCCATATCCAGATCCAGATCAGGCGCTATAACTGAGGGGAAATAGTATGGACAACACCCCAAGAATTAAATTAAAAAGAACAATTTAACAAAAGAAAACAAATAACCCCCGATTGTTGCTGTTTTTATGGCCCACTTTGCAATATATATGCAAATTTTCTCGCTACTGTAAGACCACCCAGGTACTTGAAAATGGTATGGCGTCAGAGTGACTTGTTGATGGTACATTATGGACCATAAAATGGTAAACAACTTCAAAGTTTGTGGAGTGAATCAAAAGCTTGTTTTACAAACATTTTATTAAAAATATTACTTAAACAACGCAAAACAGTGATGGCTTATCGAACGCTGCTACTATAAGATTCCTAAATTTCGCCTGCAGGTGTATTAAGGATCTAGAAGTATTTGACTCCATACAGGCTAGGGTCCATTTTGTGTCCTTCCCGAATGATTGAATGACTAAGCATGTTTAATCACATTGACTTAGAGAATAGAAGTTTATTATGCTAGCCACTACATCGCAGGAGTAGTAATTATTACATGGTTAGTGCTTACATTTTAGGGAGCGGAGTGGCTCATTGGTGGAGCACTAAGCTGCCGTGCCGAAGGTCCTGGGTTCCCACTGCTAGCAGAATTTTGTTTGTTTTCAAACACCTTGAAGGGTTATCAGAAATTAAAGGTAGGTTTCAACATCATAATTTCCACTAGTGGGACTGAGTAGGAATAAAGATTGTCATGAAAGGACTGATAACGGGTTCAACCAAATTCCGCAACAAATGAGACATTAAAATCATTACGGATGACTTTATTCGTAAAAAAGTAAGGATCATTAAGGATTTTTAGTTGTAATGATTGGATACGAGAGGGATTCGTTGGTTTATGGATGCCCCAAAGCTCTAATACGTCCAAACAGGTATTACACTAGTCATTTATATGAGTCTTTTGTGATTAATTGGGAGCGTAGATCGTTTGCCTAGTAAGTGTTGAAGTATCCTGAAACGACGGTATCGAGACTTGAGTAAGTAAATAGTTAGAAAAGCTCTAGGGTTAACGGGACAAACATTCTTGTTCATGGTTAAGTGGTTAAGGTCAGATTTCGCTATCAGTTCGAAATAGCCGTGCTCTTATAAGAAGGAAGAAATGATTTGCATGCCGAAGTGACGATCCGCAGAAAGAGGCACACGTGGACCAGCTGCCTATTTGATATGATAAAAAGCCCCCCTCTTAACCCCCCTCCCCCCGCGCCCAAAACCTCACTCCCCTCGCCCATCCCTTCTCCGCCCTGTGGTGGTTTAATCCCCCCACCCTCCGCAGAAGCCTCAGTTACATTATTCATGTAACTACCCTCACCATATCTCTGCCTGTTTCTCTTTTCCAGCTTAGAAGGATTTATTCGTGTCTTATTTTCATAGCACTCAGTCAAGTATACATCTTGTCATATTTTGCCTAAGGGCCGTCGATACGTCCAAGACGTATTCAGTAAAACATTCTGCTTTGTAATAGTTTTACAAATAAAGAAATGCCCATAAATAGTTAGTTTAGACTCCCTAAAATGATGACGGGGGGACATCAAGGTGGAAGATAAATAGAAGAGGGCCTAGACTACGTTGGCTGGAAGACGACCTTCGATCATTAAATGGTCCTTATGCAAGAATCATAATACAGTTTGAGTAATAGTAGATAGCGATTTTATTTACTTTAATATCTCCAATACTACTAATTTCACTAGGTCTGGAGATCAGGTCATGATTGGCGTGACAATTCGCTTAGCGAGTCTGGGCATCCTCCAGCAGCCTCCGTCAATTGGATCTCCCTTGTGCTGCAGTCTTCCGATTTC
Organism: Troilus luridus; assembly: GCA_964056705.1. Classification (NCBI taxonomy): domain Eukaryota; kingdom Metazoa; phylum Arthropoda; class Insecta; order Hemiptera; family Pentatomidae; genus Troilus; species Troilus luridus. Next base: position 41,974,985 of record OZ057417.1, on the reverse strand, counting down.
GGGTGTACTGCAAAGCTCTGACAACTGCCACCACTCCATCCAGCCTCCTAGGAATAATTTAAATTCTAAAAAAGAAATTAACGCATTATTTAAAATTTAAATTATTACTTTTTTAGTATCTGGTTTACTCCAATAGTTTTATGTCCTTTACAATTGTTCATATTCCAATTATTGAATTTTAATAGAACCTGAAGAAGACCTGCAATAAGGGTCGTAACGTCATTTTTTTAATTAATTGTTCATCTCTTATTTAGAAATTCTTTTTTTTAACCTACACCCGGATCATTTTCTTCCCTATTTAAAATAATATTTAGAAAGGAAAATAGTTGACTGGAAGATCTAATGGAAGATGGAAATAGTTGGGGGGTGCAGCCAAAATAAAGACCAAATAAGTGAGGAATTATTTTTTATTTGTGTCGATGTTTCGACTGACCAATTTGGGTCATTTACACGGTTCACCCAGCCGCCTCTCATTCTATTTGCCCTGAAGATGACCTACAAAGTAGGTAGAAACGGAAATAGTTGGGGGGTGCAGTCAATATAAAGACTGCACCCCCCAACTATTTCCATCCTCTATTAGGTCTTCCAGTCAACTATTTTCCTCCCTACATGAAGTCAGTTACACGGTTCACCCAGCCGCCTCTCCTTCTATTAGCCCAGAAGATGACCTACAAAGTAGGTAGAAACGTCTGCACAAATAAAAAAAAGTCTTACTTATTTGGTGTTTATTTTGACTGCACCCCCAACTATTTCCATCCTCCATCAGATCTTCCAGTCAACTATTTTCCTCCCTACATGAAGTCAGTTACACGGTTCACCCAGCCGCCGCTCATTCTGTTTACCCTGAAGATGACTTACAAAGTAGGTCTGGTCGAAACGTCGGCACAAATTAAAAAAAAGTCTTCACTCATATGGTGTTTATTTTGATTGCACCCCCAACTATTTCCATCTTCCATAAAATAATACTTGTTTTATTTTTGTCTAATTTATTCTATTAGTAATAAGACTGATAATAGGTACAGCTTAGGGACGACTCCGAGTTCTAAGAAGCACTTAAGGACTTGGGAAGGCTACTTTTGAGGCAACATAATGCTCAGGAAAATTTATCCGGCCCTTCCTCACAAGCGCAGGGCATAAAATAACCATAAATTAGGCATTAGTAGCCACTAGCCCTACCGTGAATTGCGGCATAAAATAGCCATATATCTTGGCCGGGTTAGGCACAATGTGATCCCATGATGCTCTTCATTTCCTACCCGTCTTTATTGCTTGGCCTATTGACTACCGATTTTTTTTTTCCCTAACGTAAACCAATTACTTTCAATAGAAGAGGAATCCAATTTATGAAAGCCCCCATTGAGCAAGTTGTCATGAGCTAAGAAGGTACTTAGGCTCTTAATGCTTCGGGGGAGCGAGTTATAAAGGATTTTATATATTTTTAAAAAATATGTCCCGGACTCTAATAAAACCTGAAAAAATAAAATAAAAAACTGTACCCATAAAGGACCTTGTGTTCAGTACGTAGCATATATACAGTATATACTGTTTCCAGGATAATGTTATCCAAGATTGCACACAACTCCGAGGCTTTAACCCCGATGAAGAGTACCAACTTCATAGAGGCTTGGTGAATCCCAATTGGGTCTCCAGATTCTATAGAATCCATATCAGCTGCTAACACATTAAATAATGTATCTGCCACCACGGGATTTGAACCTGAGACCTTCGGCACAGAAATACAGTGATCTATCACTGTTCTACACCACTCCGTTGATACAGAAAAATATTTCATTAGGTTAGAACAATTACTCTCATTATCCACTTTATAAAATCAAATCAAAAATCGCACAATAAATAGGACTAATATGCCATGGAGTCACCTCTGGTCTAGTGGTTAACCAGGCCAACCATAAGAAACTTCTATCCCCGTCAGTAGGATATTTAAAGGGAATAAAGAATCCTTGGTTGTGACATCCTTCGGAAGGGGCGTAACATGAGGTCCTGAGACTCATTATATTGCATTCGCGCAAGGTCCCTATCCGAATTATACAAACTTTAGGACTCTCGCTGTAGCATCTTCATATTAGCCTTAGCAGCTTAAAGTGGCGTTGAGTGAATATAAAAATCTCGTGAACATATAATTAATCGTTGCAAGATGAAGAAGGCTAACTATGGTTCGGCATTGAACATTTTTTCGGGTGATATTTATGTAAATTTTTCTCCGTCGAAGTTTATTAACATTTTCTGTTTTTTTATACGACATCTTTGTGATAAATTAATGATAAAATGGCGATCCTTCTTTCTTTGACTCATTGCTATGATAGTGAGCAGGGTTGCTCAGTATGTAGAGTGTTGAATTGCTGTGCATAATGTCTGGGGTTCAATTCCAGCTATGTCAGATAAATTTTTTAGTCTGTTGACAGTCATAGATGGACCCGGTGGGATCTGCGGACCCTCCTGGTACTTACTAATCCTCAACTTGGTACTTTTAAATAGGGGAAAACCTTTCGCTGGAGTGTGATGTTGACTTCTTCATCTCCCTGTACAACCATTGTCTTAGAAAGAGAACATTGTCTACCATGTAGAAAAGCCATGACCCTTCGTGGATCATAGTGTTACAGAAAAACAAATTTGTTGGTAACATTTGATAAAAATGGCGATACTTATTTCTTTAACTAATACCTTCTATGTTAGCGCTTAACTTAAGATAATATTAAACGGTTATTGCAATCTTATATGACAAGTTATTGTTATGATATAAAACATGTATACAATAAATGTATTCCTCTTAGGTTCACTGTTAGCCTCTATAAAAACTCCAAATTATTTATTTGTTTGAGAGGAATTAGAAATATAGTTGTTAATAAAGAAACAGTGGCCATACTAATAATTAGACCAAAGTTACTTAAATTACTCCAGACATCTGAATTACTAAAATAGATTATTCTCAACTTTTAAGAAGAGCAAGAACGAGACAAAACTTTACTTAAACTGATAAAAACAAACAGCACAAGAACAAACTAACTTAATCGCCGTGAGAAACAAACGTTCTCAGCCTTACAAAATAAAAATAAAAATTTGTACTTCACCTCCTGACTTATAAATTAATGGTGTGAAATTAATTACTAATTTTTTCCAAATAAAACTTTTTCACAATTATCTTCGGCTATTCGATTGCCTTATTAATACATTTATATTATAATTGTTACATAATTTTAAAATAAACAACAAAAGGAGACTTTTTAAAATTTATTTATTAATATCATTCATTATATTCATATCATTAACGGATTAATGATACAGAGATTTATAAAATTATAAAAGGTCATGTGAATATCTGACATACTCCAAGGAAAAAGAAACCTATAAACTTCATAACTTCATGTATTAATTAATGAAATATATACATATATATATAGACCGGCTGAAGGGATTAAGATGAGCTGGAAGGGATTAAGGGCTTAGAAAGATTGAGAAGGATTTCGAAGCGTTGAGAATATTCGAGAAGCCACCCCCTACCCCTTCCAACCTTGCCTATATAAACTGCCAGGCGTTTCAGCCTAGGGCAGTAGTAAAGTTGTTGACTTCTGTGACAGTGAACGGTGACAGTCCGTGTGAGTGACAGTGACAGTTAGTGTCAACCAGTGGCAGTGTGAACTAGTCAGTGATAAGTGATAAGTGAGTGTAATAAACTGTGTGTCAGTTTGTGGTATTGGGACAGTCTTACGGTCGGTGGACTTTAATTAGAGGTGTTAATTAAAGTAAGTGTTAATTTTTAGTTATAAACTATAGTGTAATTTTATTGGTACAAATTTATGTTATTTAGTATTAGCAATATCTTATATTATTTTAGTAATTAGATAACAATTAGGCCTAGGTTATAATCTTTAGGAGTTGTTATTGTAAATTTATAATAGATTAATAATTTAATTGTTTTAAATAATTTTATTGTATTCTTTTTAATTTGTTAATAAATTGTAGTATCTATGGATACTACAACAATGGTACCCTGTTGTCTAGTGATAAGCATTACAACTTTCTAGGAGATCGCGGGTTCGCAGCCCGGCATTTGGCTTTAGGCTTTTTTTAAAAGGATTTAAAAATCCTTTGTTATACTGTCCTTCGGCAGGAACGTAAGATCGGAGTCCCGAACCCGTATGGTACTCGTTGAATATCCTAATCCTAATTACGCCTTGATAGGAAAAATCTAGGACTAAAATTGTAGCATTGTCCGATCAGCCATAGCAGCATAAAGTGAACTTATATGTCTACAGCCACGGTGAATGAGTGGTTAAGTCGGATTTTGTCCAGAGAGAGTTAACTGCTTTCAGATAACCGGAATCGTATCATTCTCGTAGTTTTCTAATTGAAATGGAGTTGTAATGTAAACAATAACTCCTTTTCAAGCCAATGTCTTACTTAGCCTCTCATTCACTACGAAAATAATTAATTAAGTACGAGAAACTCATTTTGGAAAAAATTATACTTAACCACTTATTCACCGGGGCTGTAGATATATTGTTACTTAAAGTTTATCACATATTATATGCAAGGCGGTTAAAGTTGGTGACATTAATGTAATTTATAAATATTTTTTTAAGTTTAATGAATATCTGCAATGCAACTTAATGACTCGACTAATAAGTTATTTTTCATATATTTTATTAACAATTGGGTAGCACGAGACGGAGAGGAAGTCGTTGAAGAAGTTCGGTGAAGCAATGTTTGTTAACATCGCCCCCGGAGAGTATCGAGACTCCGGCCTGGAATCGGGGTGCCAGCAATGCGATTTACTCCCTCCGGATTTAGCCAAGTATTGTGTTGGGACAATCGGGAAGAGCAGATATTTGGCCGCATTGTGCCCCGCGCTCGGAGCTGTATAAATAAATCACTTCTGTGTTGATCGCGCTGAAAGCCCTCAATCAGGCTCTAGTCAGGAATATCGGGTGCTACTCCTGGTCTTCGGTAGAGGATGTTTGGAACAACTCTTAATAATGTGCATGATAGAGTATATTACAATAGCATCCATAAAATAATTCAATCAAATAACAGAAAATAAGATATATCTACAGCCCCGCTGAATAAGTGGTTAAGTAGAATTTTTACTTGCATACAAATACTAAAAGAGTTGCATGTACTTGGAAGAGGGATCGTGTTATTTTTTAATTTAAGGGCCTAAGTCAGGCATTGGTTTGAAAGGGAGTTACTGTTTTTATAACAACTCCATTTCAAGACAAATACTTGGAGAGTGGCTCGATTCAGTATCCTTGAATGGAGTTAACTCTCTCTGGATAAAATTCGACTTAACTACTTATTCACTTCTACTTAACACCTTGGGCTGCAGATATTATGCTATACAAAGAGAGAATATGGGCTTGGACCTTTAATACATTATATAGAAAGAAAAGGAACTTATTCTATTGTTTATTGTTGGTTTATTTATTTATTTAACATCGCTTTAGGCTACTTCAAAGCGGGATAGCATACTGGTAGAGCGCTGAGTAGTCTTGCTGAACTCCCGTCATTTCCGGCTGACACAGATAAATTATTTAATTTGTTAACAGTGGGTAGGTCCCTGCTGGATCTACAAATCCTCTTGGGGCTCACTCAGACTCTATAAAGTGGGTTCCCTCCATTGTGGACAAAACCTGGCAATTTAGGAATCTACACCGAATCAGCTCTATGAACAACCGTACTCCTAGAAACATTACAGGCTCTATTACTTACTGAAACCAAGGCTAACTTCATGGGTTGTAGTTGTACAGGTTTACTAATTTGATCTTAGACACTATTACCATAGCATTCATAAAATAATTTAGATATATCAAAGAAAAGAAGTTACTCATACACATACTGATATAGTGTATTTAAAGGCAGAATTTCGGATTGAACCTTTAATACATTAGATAGAAATAAAAGGAAAACATTTAAAGACTGCTTTCTGCTGATAAAGCAGAACAAATATCAGTACAAAAGCCTGAATAATAAATATAAGTTAGTATGTAAACACTCTAATGTATACAATCATTACACAATGTCAATAAAAATAGCTAAAATACAAAACTTAAATTATTTTCTTTTAAATGACAAAAAAAAACAACGTAAAATCGCATTCCCAAGCCTGTGAGGTGTCAGGCACTCGTTAAAAATCCCTATCCTAATTAAACCTGGACAGGCAAAATTTAGAGCTCCCACTGTTGCATCGTCCGATTAGCCATAGCAGAATAAAGTTACGCTGAATGAACAAACAAGCATAACGTGTACGGCGCCACCGGAACATACAGTTGTTATAAAAGTGGGAGAAGACAAGATTTGATTTAAGTTTGCGTCAGATTTCAAGGGAAACAAAATAATGTTGGATAATATTAGTTGACCTAATATATATATGAGGAAGAAAATGGTCCGGGTAGAGGTCCGAAAATTTTCTTTTATAGGGAGAGCTGTTTATTTGGAAGCCGACGTTTCGACACACATTGCAGGCCTTCTTCAGGACTATTATAGTAGTATCACACTTGGCCTACCAGACTGGTTATTATGGTATGGACACTAGACTGGTATTTAACTTAAGGATACTTTCGAAGTTTAGGCAATAGCAGGAACGAGTTTTGTCTTTAACCAGGGTTAAATACCTATCTACTAATGTACATAGTACAAGCCCCAAAAAAGATGTTCTAAAGCCTACCATCATCAATTGTTGAGTTTTCCTTGAGCCTGCTCTGGTTGTTTAGGAATGAAGGAGGTAGATTTCACGGTCGACCAAGATCCTCAACAGTGAATCATTGTCTGAATCATTCCCGTTCCGGTAGTTAACCAAAGAGAGCAAAACAAAGAAGAAACAATCGTAATTGTATGTACAATACCGCATTATTTCTTTCATTCATAGTTGAGAATAATGAACCGTCCTTGTTCTGAATATTCTTATACGTTTATATTAAATATTAGAGTGCTATGTATTTATTAGTATTAAATATTATTATATTATTATTGAGAAATATTTTTCTTTGGTATTTAATTCTGAAGGGGGCGGAGTGGCTCAGTGGTAGAGCACTCAGTTGCCATGACGAAAATCTTGGTTCGAATCCCGCTGATAGCAAGACTTTTATTTAGTCTGTTAGCAGAGGGAGATGGATCATATGGGATCTAGAACCCTCCTAGTGCTCATACAGCCTCTATAAAGTGGGTACCCAATATAAGGGGGGAAATCTGGCGGTTGAGCTACCGCTATCTAGGACCAATCGTCTCCCTGCACAACCATTGTCTATGAAACACTACAGTCTCTACCACGTTTTAGTAGTACAGGTTTTTTTATTTAAGTCTTAAACCGTATGATATTGGACTTCATTTTAATTGTTAGTATTATTATCATCGTTAAGTTCAACGATACTTAGATCATTCGTACTTTTAAGCATTTCATAAAGCATGTAACTGTGACACATAAAATCTTCTATCTATGGGGAAACGAAATGTTCAATTAGTTATTGATGTTATTAATATTATGAATTATACAACTATTAAACTACATATTAGTTAAATTTTAAAATTATGATATAAATTTAATTCTAACTCAAAACTAAAATAAATTAAAAGAAACAGTATTACACACACAGGCCGCTAGGCGTTGCCAATCCCACTCAACTTGTCAAGAGCATGTCGGTGACACGAACACGTAAGTTGTCCCCCTACTGTAAGTCGCTAAACGCGGCTAAAGAAGTTGTTTTTTTTTTAATAGTTTAGATAGACCCATATTAATAAATTAATTGTTGGTCGCTGTTATATATGTGGATAAACCAATATATTAGCTGCAGAACAATGGTATGTATCTCATCATTAATTTATTAGTTTAGCTTAAATGGTAATTCCATCATCAATAATAATCGGGAATGGTTAGGGCCCTATCGTCGGTTGACGATAACCGATTCGCTGTAAACAGGACTTAGCCTAAGTGAAATGTTCCCTTGTTTGCATGTATACATTTGCATAGAGCCCCCCCCCCCCTCTACTCCTTCCACGAGATAAGAGCCGGCGTTATCATTGGCCCAATAACAATTATTCAGGGCAAGGTGGGAGTGAGTTAGGGCGAACTTAAGAGGAAGCTAAGCCCGCGGTCTGCGAGGCATTAAGCCCCTCTACCCGCCTTCCTAATGAAATAATTAAGCAGGGCTTGGGACTTAGTGCTTATCCTCAGTCGCCGTGACGCAATCTCCGACCAAAGGGAGCTCCGGAGCCGAACTAAGTTAGTCTCTTCTCAATCTTCCTCTGAAGCATTGTCTCCCCTTGGCGGTATATAAGGCAATTATGGATCGATCTTCACCTGGGGCCTTATTAGCTCAGGGTAGCCATCTTACAAGGCTCGTCCTTAATCTTTAATTTAAATTGTTTCTTATTAGACCGAAATGACCAGCAACTGCTAGCTATTTCAGGTCACTTCAACACTTACTAGACAAACGACCAGTAACTGCTCACCATTTCAGCTCACTTCAGCGCTTACTAGACAAACACTACAATCTCCTATTTAATTGAAAAATACTCATATATATGACTATCTGAACTCCCACTCGTATCCGATCTTTACAATCCAAAATGCTTCAAAAAATCCTCAATGGTCCTTACTTTGTTACTAATAAAGTCCTCTACAATAACCTTAATGATCCATTTGTTGCAGGCCCGAACCCAATACCAGTCCTTTCATGACGAACTTTATTCCCACTCAAACCTACTAGTTTCAAACCTATTTAATTCTTCAATTAATTTAAATTGTTACTCGCCATAGTGTTAGTAGGACAACATACTGTTTGCCATTTCTGGCCACTTCAACTAGACTAGACAAGTGCTCAAATCTCCCAATTTATTAGAAAAAACTCAAATACACGATACAAGCATAGCTTTGGGGCTCCACTCAGCCACCGAATTTCTCTCGTATCCAATCCTAACAATCTCAACCCCTTCGTAAAATCTTCAATGTTCCTTAATTTGTTACGAATACATCCGTAATAACCCAATGTCCTATTTGTTGCAGATTTGGCCCTAACCCGATATAAATTCTTTCATGACAAACTTTATTCTCCCACTCATACCCCATTAGTTTCAAACCGAGTTACGTCTTCAATTAATTAAATCGTTTCCCACTTGACCGAAACGACCAGAAACTGCTTGCCGTTTCAGGCTATTTCAACACTTACTAGACAAATGCTCCAAGCTCCGAATTGATTACAAAATACTCATATACATGACTATCGTAAGACCTATTGACATACTGAGTAGAGCCCCACTAAACCATCGCATTTATCTTGTATCCAATCCTTACAATCCCATATCCAATCCTCAATGCTCGTAACGACCTTAATGTTCTATTGGTTACTGGTTTGGCCTCTACCCGATATCAATTCTTTTATTACAAACTTTATTCTCACTCAAACCCTCTTGTTTCAAACCTACCCCTCAATACCCGATAATGCTGCCAGATGTCCTAATGACCTTGTTGTGAGTGTTGAATTTGTTATTTGAGTACTACCACTGCGTTGTTTCTCTACTTGCCTTTATCCCTGTCATCATAAATTTCATGTATTATTTAGTATATTTACTTGTTATATTGTTATAACTCACTCTGGACCATAGCAAGTCTACTCCATGTCTGATTCCCAGCTGATGAAGATCGGGCCCCACGTCATCTAGCCATCTAGTACGGGGCCTTTCTATGGGTCTTCTACCACCGAGCTTCCCAAACAACAGTCTTCTGGGCATTCTTGTTTCGGGCATCCTCATCACATGGCCCAACCATCGCAACCCAGCTCTTTTTACGAAGGACACTAAGTCTGGTTCTCCGTAAAGTTGTTGGAGTTCTTCGTTATTACGGATCCTCCATGCTTCCTGGTCATAGATAGGTCCATAAATCTGACGCAGAATTTTTCTCTCCCATACATTCACTACTATTTCTGCTTTTTTATTCATGACCCAACTTTCACAACCTTATAATACAGTTATACAGTGGTATAAGTTCAATGAAGTGGCGTAAGTTTATGGTTTTCTTTTTATAAAAAAAAAATAAATATATTGGTGGACTATCGATACTTTGCATTTGTATCGACGACCGGTTAATCTACAACAATAATCTAGTTGAAGAATTGTGAGAACGTCACCGTTAGTAGTTATCATTAGGAATAGAAAACTATAAAGATGGAAGGTAATTTTAATCATTCTAACTGTGCAATTATCATAAATACATAACATTACTTATTACACCATAATTAACCGCTGTATTACTTCCCCCACCCTCACTTCCTGTTACAGGCTATCAAAGCTAACTGAATCGTGAGCCCTACTCCTCTTCCCGCTTTGAGGGCCTCCTTTTTTTTTCTTTTTTTCTTTTCCCGTTTGATCCGCTTCAATTAAACAAACAAGCCGTAACAGCTCTGATTGCAGAGCGGCCTCAACTCCGCTCCCAGAGCACGTAGCATCATAACGCTAAATGTCTCCTCAATATCGGTAACATTGGCAACGGCCGTTTCACTTTCCACAATGCTTTGAATATCTGCGCAAACATTTTGTAACGAATCTGTTTATCTTTTTTATACGTTGTTGTTGTTGTGCTTGTTTGGGCTGACATTGAACAAAAAGTATATGCATTTCCGCTCCATGACCTTAATTCTTTACGAAGAAGGATAATTGAATTTTGTGAAACAATAACACATATCCAGTGCCGTTCCGCCACTCTTGCTGTTGAAGAAAGATGCCGAGCCTGTCTTAACGCTCAAGGAAATCACTTTTTACATCATTTAATTTGAATGTCAATGTTTACATTTAATGAATAAATGTTGAATATAGGTATTTGAGGACTTACTTCCATTGGAAATTTCTTTCTTGGTTTTAGCTCCTTAGTTCAAATTTTCAGTTTGGGTACTTTACTCTAAAACACCTTGAATATCCAGATATATCTAAGATATGATACTATTTATATATTACAATTTCTGATACTATGCAGAAGAGGAACATTCCTCGGACATCTATACAGAATTAGTAACCATAGATTGAACAAGCAAATATTTGACTATTTCTGGAAAAAGGAATACCACCTAAAGAAATAAAGAATGATTTGGAAAAATTTTACCTTACAGAGTCTCAAATGCTAGAAGGAAGTAAGTTAAGAGACAGTGTGAAGAGATTGGAAGGGTTTTAAGGTGAGAATACACCGCAAAAGGTTGGTCGAATCAGGACAGAGGTTGAAAAAAAAAAGTGCCAGTGTACGCTTGAATATTAATACTAGTATTATTTCTTTGTAATATTGGATACAGAGGAAAGTATAGCAGAAAAAAATTAATTAACGCGATCCGAAATGGTCAATACGAAAAATTACGGTAGATCTTTAACGAGTACCGACACCGCACCATTTTACGTGCCCTCCGAATGATAGAATAACTAAGGATTTTTTTATTCCCTATAAAAAATCCCGTTACAACATGTGAACACACGATTTTGCGCATAGTAGGTTGTTATGTTAACCGCTAAACCTCAGGTAACTCTTTTTTTTATAAGTTGTTCTGTAAGGTTTCTTTTATTATTCATGTTATACATATCAATAATGATTACTTCTCTTCCTTTCAAAGGAGCGGAGTGGCTCAGTGGTAGAGCACTGAGTTGCCATGCCGGAAATCCTGGTTCAAATCCCGCTGCAGACCATTATATTTAGTCTGTTTGCAGCGGGAGATGGATCATATAGGATCTAGGACCCTCCTGGGACCACCCAGCCTCTATAAAATATTATAAAAATAGGGTACCCAAAAGAAGGGGACGATCTGGCGGTTGAGCGTGACCTAGGACTAGTTACCTCCTTGCAGAAACAGTACAGTCTCTACCATGTACTGAACCCCAGACCCCTCCATGGGTTGTAGTGGTAAAGGTTTTTTTTTCTTCCTTTCAAAAGTTGTTTATTGATGCAGGTATCCTTTATTGAGAATGATCTTTAAGTGATGGCAGATGATTTGCTAATCAGAGAACCGCTGACCCACTACCTTACAGTTAGCTACGGTCTCATTTCAGAACAGGAACTCATCCTTGTCATGGACGAAGATGACTACTTCTTTGAAGTATATGTTTGTGCGTAACTCGGTCTGCTTGTGTTGTATTTGTTTAACATGTAACACTACAGCCCCAGAAGGTTCTTGGGTTGAATGACTGTTACTGAGTGTACTGATATTAAATACTATGTACGCACTCAGATGGTAGAGAGTGTACTGTTACTAAGACAACGGTTTTGCCGGGAGAGTGATTTGTCCTAGATCCCACTAAACCGCCAGGGTTTTCCTACCAATTAAGAGTTTCCATAATAGAGGTTGGCATTCCCCCGGAGGGTCTTTAGATCCCAGAGGGCCGATCAGTGGATGTTAAAAGATTAAATAATATCTGTCACATTCTGATTCGAGCCAGGGAAATCCAGCATAGCAACTCAGCGCTGTACGCACTAAGGTACCCAATATTTCACTTTTTTTTTAATTATTGATTAGCAATATTTTTTTTCATAGTTACATCCATGAATATAAAATATAAATAAAATAGAAACATACGGAAAGAAAGATTGCGTAAAAAAAAAAAAGGATTTAAATTAAGAATATATGTTGAAAATATATAAATACATGGATATGAGGCGTTCAGGATCAAAAGCGGATAACTCCGAAATTTCAAAGATTGACTTTTGCAATTTTTCCTGGTTTAAACTCATTTTTTTCTTTGTTAGTCGATTCAGCCAGTTTTTATTAATTGTTAATGAATATATTCTGTTGTTAATGAAATATACAGAATGATTTTTTCTATCGTACTATCGTACGATATTTACACTCATTTGACCAGACAGTTTTTCAGATCAGATCCTATAGTTATTCAAGGACTATCATCATTGTGATCATAGTGAGATACGACAAATACTGATATATCCTAATATTTTTTCCTGAAAGATATTTGATAGTAAAGGATAGCTGTATCAATAAAAAACTTTTGAATGGTTGAAGGAGTAATAACTAACAAAGATAATATGTTAATAAAATAAGAAATTCATGAATGATAGATACCATGTATTGCAGACCAACCTATAAAGAAAGATGTTAACTGTGATACGCTGGTTAGCTTATATGCCCAATATCGTGAGATTACAGCTCGGCAAGAAGTTTTTGAATGATTTAAAGGAAGTAAGAAATCCTCGGTTATGCCGTTCTTCGGATGGGACATAAAATGGTAGTTTTTCAATCCATCGTCATTCTGATCTGAAGAATAAACTTATTTAAGGTTCCAATACTCCCGCCCTTGTGCTAACTTGGGCTTGGAGCCTCCGATACATCCAACCCCCTATATCATTATTGTATTAATGCTTAGACCTCCTCCGGATCTTCCCCTCGACTAAGCACCCTCTTCCAGTTCCTTGGCCAGGATCCCAGGAAGGCGGGACACCTGAAGAAGTAGAGGTACCGTTAATTAACTTTTTCTTCTTCCCCCACACCGGGAATCCGATGAGGACACTGGCGGTGTCTGGATAAATTGAATAAGCCTGATTCAGTGTTGACTCGGTGCCAAGAGGGTTTCCGCCATTGCCCTCTGTTGCCGGCAAAACACGCCTGAAAACCAGACACCCTCGGCACAGAAGGAAACTGGATTAACTTGTGAAAACCTTGTTTACAGGCGTCGCTCTCTTTTACTGTAGCGGTCTTTATGATCAAGGCTTTTAAGAGATTTTTTGAGTTTATTCTTTTTAGTTTTAAAAATAATGTTTTTCAGTATTTATAAGTATTATTATTATTTTATATTATATTTGCAGCTGCGCAGAATCGCACCCTGCTAATTTCGACGATTTTTTCTCTTCATAATTTTAGAACACTGATTAATGGTTTCTGAGCAGGCCTCCAGAAAAAAAGAATATACCACTACAGCTCATGGAGGGTCTTGGGTTAAGTATACGGTAGATACTGTACGGTTTCTTGGACAACTATCAACATCGAGGTAAATTGCCCTAGATCACGCCCAACCGCCAGATTTTTCCCGGTTATTTTAAGATATTTCCCGACTGGTGAGCCCCAGGAGATTCTTATATTCCACAGGATTCATCTGTTATGGTAGTGAGTAGACTTCGATAATAATTTCATCAAGAAACAGAAGTTTCAACATGTCGAAGTATATATTATAAATTTTTCTTCAAACGTTCATTTCTAGACGAAATGATCACCGAAGTATACTCATTTCCCATAATTATATTCTCTTTACCTACTAAATGATTTTTGGGACATATTAAAAGGGCAACGGATGAAAATTTAAAACGTGTGACTCAACTCGAAGCGACAATCTGCGAAATAATTCCTATAATCCTTTTTAACCAGTTTTACTGTAATTACTGACACCCCGGCCGAATCTTGTCCAAAAATGTGTTTCTAGTACTCAGGGAAGAGGTATTGTATTTTGATGATTAACCTTTGAATAGTTGCTTCCGGTTAAACAATGCTGGCATTAATTCTAAAGTCCCTGTGATTAAGTAGTTAAGCCGATTATTCTCCAATACGAGTACCTTGTATTTAGGGGAGCGGAATTGTGTTATTCTCGTTGTAATTAGAGGGCTAATTCAGGTATTGGGTTAAAACTATACATTATACATATAATATATTATAACAGTATATTATTTCTTAAATTATAACGACATTTCAAGCCGAAAAGTACGAGGCTGACACGGTTCCGTTCCGTAAAACACACACGGTTTATTTTGCGTTATGTACTCTCTTCATTCTCCCCGAGGAAACTGGGAAGCGCATAGCAGAACGCAATACTCCAGTAGATCCAGGGCAGCTATGAATGTGAAATAACGGAAGGATACATCTTGAGGAATATCAAACGGCTGCTTTACTTCCTACCGGTGTCCGGAATCAGTCCCTGCCTCGAGCAATGAATAATTCATGAAGGAATAATAGAATCTGGTGTAAATGTCACTAGCTTGCGTTATAGCTTGGTAGTTCTGCCAGTCCGCTTCAAGTGTGTAGGATCTCTATGTCGAGAGGATGTTGGGAATGCCAGACCCTATGTTGGGAATAGTGGAGCTGTCGTTGCTCAATGTTTGTCAAGCGGAGACCGAAATATTGTGGAATTCAGACTTTAGGAAATTGAGAAATTTTCTCTGTAGTAATTTAACACTTAAAGTGCGGATGACTCTCGGGCGATGTGCAGGTCCAGAGAGACTGCTAGCGCCGAGCGCTTACCATCGCTGTGGGCTGATAACTTTTCTCTTCTCCAAGCTCTATCGCTAGATTAAATATTCAAGGCGCAACTAATAAATTATTATAGTATTCCTTTTACACTGAATTGTATAATAGCGGTCGGACGATTATGAACTTTATCAATAATACCTACTATAAAATTTATTTAAAATATCAAGATATATTAGCTATTTTGAACTCATTAATATTTTGACTTACCTCTATTTTTTTTCCTATAAACCTAATTGATTCATAATCTGGCTTTCTTAAACGCCGTAACTATAGTTATACGTATAAATCTCTCTCTCACAAAATTATGTAATAATTTAATCATAATTTCATGTAATCATTACAAGAAAAACCGAAAAAATAGAAAATATGCATATATGCTCTCATATTTCACCGAACACATATATGCGTCTATCGCACTTTAATACTTTCAAAATATTTAAAAGACTTAAATTTTATATTTATTTATCATACATAAACATCAAGGAATGAATGAATGAACTATTCCAAGATGGCCGACAGAAATAAGAAATGTTAATTACGGTTGTGAGGATAGTAATCGATGTCTCGAATTGTAATAGTAATAACCCGTACTACTAAACCCATGAATTCAGTACTTAGTAAAGAATGTACTGTTTCCTGGACGATTGTGCAAGGAGTTGATTTGTCTTAGATCGCACTCAACCGCCAGATTTTTTGCACCCACTTTATAGAGGCTGGGTGAGCCTCAGGAGGATCATTGATCTCACAGAACCCATCTCAACCAAGACCCTCTACATGACAATTCTGCGTTCTATCACTGAGCCGCTCCGCTGCTGCCTCGAATTGTCGGCTGGTCTAAGTTTTCTAACCATAAAGGCACAATTGCTGGAATCCGTTTGAAACATTTTCAAACTTACAGAAGTTAATTCTATAAATTAATTGAAAAAGGTATTTAGATCCTTAAGCGTTTGATGATTCTCCATTCAGAATCAGCAACTCATGGTATTCGAATTCCTGAGTATTTTTCCATACTCATCGTGATTTGGCTGAACGCTGTTTTCCGGAAATCATCTTGACCTATTCTTATAATGGGATGTGTCTTATCAAGTATATACTTGTACGAGAGTTAGATTTGTGTTCAATGCACTGCAGGTATCACTAATATGTTTCCTCATATCGTTTTTAGATACATGAAACTACAATTGTAAAATCCGTTGCAGAGAATAGTGGATTTGGTAACTCAAGACAATGTCCTTAAGATGTATCCCATACACTGGAGGCACACCATTTCAGTGACAAATGCCATTTCACATTCCCTTATGGTGTTCCTCTACGACGTGCAGTGCCGCAGAAGGGAATGCAAATACAAATTACTTACTCCAGTACTTCCCCAAGACGTCCTAAGCTCCTTTACATAGGAATTAGGTGTTAACGAATCTATCAGGTGTGTCTGTTCCCTTGTTCCGTCGTAGGGGCGAACCAAACGTACCTTTCTCTGGATTCTTGCTTAAAGTTGCGCAATCACTTACAAGTACTTTACAAAATAGGGATTTTAACGCCTACGGTGGAATACAAAAAAAAAAACTGTACCAATACTTGGGTTCAGTACATGGTCGAGACGATTCTGTTTCCTGGACACACGGTTGTGGAGGGAAGTGATTTGTTAATAACGCCCACCCGGAATATAGACTATATATATATTACCAAAGGGTAATTGTTAACTATAAAAATATAAGGGAATGTAAGTATTCAGTCATTGGGCATAACATGTCTATTAATAGAAATATAGTAAGTAATAAAATACACAAAGTAAATACCAAATTGGCAAAGAGATCTTTTTGATCATACTTTTGCCATCTACTTATCAAGTTCATTATATCAGATTTTAAAAAGTTCAAATCACAAATCTAAATTGACTTAGAAAATTTAATGACAGAATCGTTCATAAATAAGTATCTGTTTCGCAAATTCTCCAAGCTCCAAACCAAAAGAAGAAAGAGCTCAAAGTTATTGGAAAATATTCACGAAATTTATAAGTTTTAAACGATGCAATATCGTCTTTAGAGACACAAAAAGTACCTATAAATTGGCGCTTATGTGGTATGTAACACTATTTTTTACGTCCCATACTGGGGTCACAAGATCATTTGTCTGCGTGTTTAAACTTGGATCTGTACGTTTTCCATTAGGTTCTGTTGATATATCCAATTCTCTACCACTCGCGTTGCGGTTCTTGTAACAGCCATGATATTGGTTTTGTGTTGGAATCGGTGCGATCTACTATATTTCTGAGGTTTAGAGATACAGGATCGTTTAAATTGAAAATATTATCTAAAAAGTATTACATATTATTCTTAGATGGTTTCTTGGTTTTTTTAAGGACTTATACTGGACTTTTAAGGAGTAAAAACTGTATTTTAAGTTAAAAAAATGTATACATTACTGTGTTTTGTATCATAAAAATATACATGGCTGTATTAAAATTGTTATTTATTATATGGAGCCCATGAGGGTTTTGGTGGTTATTTATCTTTTATTGATAAAAACATATTATTTAACTATTTTATATTTTATTTATACATTATTAAATATGTTGATTTAATCGTATTTTAGTAGGTTATTTACGTTTTAGCAGATGCGCCTCGATATTATTCTAGAAATTGAAGATAATTTTATTACTTTTTTATACCTCTCTAGTGAGCCTATTAAAATATACCAACTTATATACTTTTGGGATATTGAGCTTTTTGCGTTAAATAAAATAATGAAATTATTAGTTTTGTTTTAAAAAAAAAAAAAAATGTATTGTTCAAAAGGAATATGTTTTAATCTTATTTCACTGCGGTCTTTGTATATAAATAACAGTCCTAAAGTCGAAATATTTTGTTTTTTTCCATTTAAGTTTAAAAACAATGATATATTTTGTTTAACGCCTTAAAGAAAACATAAATATTGTATTTTTTTTTGTTTCAAAATCTCCGTTTAATCATAAAATATCTACATACACTAAATAGACGAATATATACAGCAATAATTACAATTTATTTGTACTACCCCAAGGTATTTTAAGTATAAATTGCACTTAATCAAGTCATAAATATTGTCTTTGTGATTAGCCATTTTTTAAAAATATTTATATTAATTAACTTATCGAGAACGAAAACATACTAAACAAACTGTTGCTCCTCGATCTATTTCTAGAAAACGCTGATAATATTGCATCATTAAAAACTTTTTTATCCAATAGTGTCAGAAAGATTAAGATGGGCCTGTAAAGTTGCTGGGCTTAGAAACGAATAAATTCCTAAGATGTTAATAACCACTGGAAGCGTCTAAGGGGTAGAGCGAAGCGTAGGTGGGAGGATTGCGTTAAGAGTGATCTGGCGGATTTGGGTTTGGGTAGTGGACAAAAGTTTGTCACCAGAGATTGGTGGTATCGGCATCGAACCTTCGGGTTCACTAACCCTTATTATTATTAAAAAACTTGTTTATATTACAGATAGATTTTAATATAAGTTAATCTTATATTTGATTGAGAAACAATTGTATTTAATTATTAAACTACGGAAAAGTCAGTAGTATAGGAATTCTATGTTGTTTTTTTCCTCGCACAGGAGCTTATAAAGGTGTAAAAGCGGAAGAGTTTTTAGAAGCTCTTTCGCGTTTCATCTTGAGCTCACAAACTGGTTTCTCAACTCCATTTTATTTTTTTTTATCTGGCGTGTTGGTTCATTTATTTATGTTTTCTTCTTTTTTTCTTTTATGGGACGGGGAATTTGTTTGTATTTATTTTCTGGATATAAATGCGAACCTCCCAGAAAGAATGTTTCGGTAAGACGATATTTTTTATAACGTTTTGAATTATATTTTCTTTCATAAGGCCGTTTATTTTAGTTTTGAAACATTTTTTGTCTCGGGGTGATCTTAGATAATTAGTTAAAATTTGTTTTATTCTTAATCATAAAGAATGTTATGTTCTGCTGTATTTTTAACACGATACTCCATGAAATAAACAAACAGTAAAATTCACTTGTTGTTTGTTCATTTAACGTCACTTTATGGTGCTATCGCTAACCAGATCAAAGTAGGAGTCCTAAATTATGTTTATCCAGCTATAATTAGGATAAGGATCTTTCAGGAATACCTGCCACCACCATTTTACGCCCCCTCCGTCATAAGTCATTTTATTAAGTATTTTTTCCTCCCTTTAAAAAATCATGTGAGTATAACGATAACCACTACAACATGCGGAGAAATATTCGGTACAGTTTTTGCAATGTTTGGATGGTGAATAATGGAATGAATGTAGCTTTGATGAGGAATTTTCTACTGAAACCTAGTAGTTTGTTTAGTTACTTAGCAAAAAGTAAAAAGTATCTAAAATGTATTTATTTATTTTATGTTTGAAAAAATTAAAAAACTTTCTAGTGTTCTGAATTTTATTTAGAAAAAACTCTTGTGAAATCTTGGTCTATCTCGAAAATCATTCCTTCTGCAAATACAATGCAATGAATATCTAATATTTTGAACAAGTACATTGGTTAATCGATTGTTATAAAAAAAACTTTATTAGTTATAATTTATTTTTTATTTGTTAGGACGTGGGACACCCGGGTTCGAATTCCGGCCCTGGACAAATCTTTTCTCGTCAAAATAAAAATATTTATAATTTATTTTATATTTATTATTCTTATGATGGTGATATTTTTCTTTTGAAGCAAAAAGATTTTCCCAGGCCGGGATTCGAATTTGTCTGGCCGTGCTATTAGGTAGCTCAGATGGTTATAGCACCATGCTAGAGACGCGGGCGACTCCGGTTAGAATCCCGGCCTGGACAAATCTTTTCTCTTCAAAATAAAAATATTTAAAAATTATCACAATCATAAGAATAATAAATATAAAATAAATTATAATATAAAATTGACGTAAGTCAACGAGATCCTAATTAAAGTAATGTTCAATGGACATTCTTCCCCGTGTATACATCGCAAAAATTGCGAGAACACGGGGATATGGGATCGGTGAAGAGAATAGATTTGTCTGGCCGTGTTACGAGGCAGGTTAGCTGAGTTGGTTAGAGCATCGCGCTAGAGACGCGGGCGACCCGGGCTCGAATCCCGGCCTGGACAAATCTTCAAAATAAAAATATTTATAACTTTATTAGGTTTGATAATACATACTATCAAATATACCTAGAAACAAAACAACCTTAGATGGCCTTAAGATTTTTCTTAAAGAGAGGGAAAAATCCTTAGTTATGCCGTCCTTCGGATGGGGCGTTGTATGGAGTTCTCGAGCCTGTGCGCTGTCAGGTATTCGTTAGTGATCCAGATCCTAAATATTCCTGGATAGGCAAAATTTAGAGTTCCCACTGTAGCATCGTCCGATCAGCCATAGCAGCAGCAGTGACATTAAATTAACAAACCAACCAAAAAGTGCTAATAAGTAATTAAATAAATTTTTTCATTCACAAAAGGAGTGCTGTTTTAAAATATTTTTCAGGATCCTAGCTCATGATTGATAGCTCTTCGCACTCGTTTCGCAACATCAATTAACTTTTGATTGTTATCGCAGACCGGTTTCGTACTCGCCTTTCTCGAGTTACTTTGAGTAATAGCTTGTAATGACCAGTTAATTTTGTTTTTGTTTTTAAAATTATAGCAAATTTATGTTACCACTTGATATATTAATGATAGAACTCCTTTGGGGCCAATGAATCTGACTAGTGCAATTCTTTTAAAATTTTATGGTTCCAATGTTTACAAAAAACAGAGAAAAATGTTTTAATATAAATAAGTAGTTGTTTTTCATTTTTTGGGGCTTTTATTTTTTTTTTAATTTTGCTTATCGTGACTTTAGTGGTGGAATAATTTCTCTGTTTTCGGCATCTTATTGAATTTTGTCTTTGTAATGCGCTTTTCATTTTTTTTATTATTGTCCTAATGAAGTGAAAATTGGCGAAACTTCAGCAGTTACTTTCCTACTTTTTTTTATGGCTAGAGGATTTTTGTTTGGAATATTTCTACTCATGTCTTAACTTGTATTTTTGTATTTTATTTCCGTTTTGAAATGATTGATTGTATAGGGTTCCTTAAAATAAAATGTCCGTTTTTATTATCTCTTAAATTCAAAGAGGAATAAGTGGACGTTTCTAACTGTGTTTATATTTACAGATTGTTACGAGCTGTTATCAATCCTCTCTTTTTTGATAATATTTACTGTCACTACATTTGAACGAACATTGTAAAGTTTGGCAAACAATGTGAG
Source organism: Troilus luridus (assembly GCA_964056705.1). Classification (NCBI taxonomy): domain Eukaryota; kingdom Metazoa; phylum Arthropoda; class Insecta; order Hemiptera; family Pentatomidae; genus Troilus; species Troilus luridus. The sequence continues at coordinate 41,953,509 of OZ057417.1, read as the reverse complement.
CATTTTTATACGTTATTTTCGTGTAATTTATTTTTTAGTTTAATCTTGGACATTCAGCAGTCCAATTTGCAAGTATCATTACCACCGCGATCGGAGTAGAGGAGAGTAACGCACTGACTAATAAAATTATAGGTTTCTACGTGCTGGTCAATGGCAGGAGTAATTCATCCCTCCTTTTTACCCACAAAAACATCGTACTGCTGGGATATTGACATAATGCAACAAAAACTTATAAATAAAAGACCTGCATTGGTTAATCGGAAGAGATCCATACTCTTACACGACATCTCCAGACCTCTCTTTTCATAACAGACAATTAAGAAACCAAACTGGGTTACGAAGTTCTCCCACACCCACCTTATTCGCCAGACTCATGCCCCACAACTTCCTGAAGAGTAAATTTTTTTAAATTATTGTCAAGTCAAAAAAGCATTTTCAAACTTAATTTCGTCACAAAATCCTGAATTTATCATTTCTGCTTTTGAATATATGATAACGCGTATGGAAACGTACAGAAAATGAGAATAGATATTTTGAATAATTATTTATTGTATTTTATAAGGTTGTTTTACTAATTTTGAAAAAATAGAAAATAAAAAAATGCTGGGATGTAGCTTCTTGCTCCCTATTCTTTTAGCTCTTAAGATGGGTACCGTACCATTCAGTTACCGGTAATATCCCACATCCCACCCCGCCATTCACCATCAGAACCCATTATCCTCCAACCCTCACCCGCTCACCCGCTTCCTCATGAACGGGATGGCTTAAGAAGAACGCCATTATACCAGCCTCCTTGTTCCCCCTCTGGAAAAACTTAACACTAAATCCATATTCTTTTTTCGACGTATCGTGGGCCTTTACTGAATACTATACGTTTTGTAAAGAGTACGCCAACTTTGCGAGTACTTCATGTTTATCGTCGAAGTTACGAAGTTCAAAAACTTTGCCGCAGACATTCTTCAAATAGATAAAGACTCTCAAGAATTTTCAAATTGCAGTCCTTTAAAGTTATTAAAGTGTAATACATTTCTCCCTTTATTTATCCTTAAACGGCTTAAAATAAGTTATTATTCCTACACAAACGCCTGAGTTTCTTTGAATACGACGGATAAAGACATTATAATCAAAGTGAAAAAAAACATATACCACTACAACGGACGAGATCATGCTCAACCGCCACTTTTTTGAGGATGGGTGAGCCCCAGAAGGGTCTCCAGATCCCACAGGATCTATTCCCAGCTGTGGCAGATAACAGTAACCGCCAGTGAATGTAACGGCTACGAGATGAGACACTCTTAGTACGAGCAAGCTGGTCCACCAACGTCAAGGTGGTGTCTCTTTGGACCAGTCGAGGACTGTGAACCAGTCCAAGGGGATTTAATGCCCTAATATAAATGAACTAGATGTAATAGTTATTAAATGAAGATAAACTTCTACAAAACTCTAATCATTGGATTAATAATGTTATGAATGATTATCATTATTAGGTTATCTTCGTAAATGTAACATCCGAAGGAAGACAAGCTCAACTCATTCCTGTGGAATAATACCATCCTAAAAACCACAAAGCAAATGTCCATGTCATTTTTATGGTAATGTTATCTGGTTGTAAAAAATGAAAAGGTTGAAATCTGAAAAAGTTGAAAAATGCATATAAGCTTCCGTAGTCCCTGTTGGTGACTTTCAACAGACGCATGTATGCGCTCATCGATTGCTTTCCCCGGGCACATATATGCGTCCATAGTAGTTTATGGGTTAAACGGCTATTAAACTCTATGTGTTTTATGAGTGACATTGTGGCTACTATGAGTTATAACATTTGCATCCAGGATTTTGAATGCATGATGAGTTGAGTGCTCGTGTTTTGACGCAACCGAATTTGTAAATGTATGAAGCTAAGCTAATGACGATAATGCAAAGCGGTTTTGGCCCCACTCTGCAATTACCCCACCACATCAATCTCAATTTAGTGGATATCGTGATGCACTTTAGCGGCAACTTCATTTCCCATCTCGTTATACTTTTCTGCTCCCAGCTTAGCGCGATTTGTGACTTTTGAAGCAATAGTAACTGAAATCTGCTTCGTCAAATGAAGTGTTGAAATGAAAAAGGTAGTAAGTTATGAAAAGTTAATTTTACAGTCGAAACAAAAAATTGCTTTGAAAAATAAAAATTAAAGTTTCAATTGCAAAATACTACCACCGTTCATAGAAACTAAGCCACTCCCAGTTTTGCCTTACTCCTCTTTCTATCCTATTCGCATGGGTAGCCATTACCATCTATAAAAAAAATGGCTGACCAAATTTTCTTGTCAACGCTTCAATTTCGCATCAAAGTTAAATATAACGAGATTACTCAGCCCTCAAAACAGTAACAACCCTATTGCAGCGTTGGACGAATTTGGAACTACACATCTTGTATTATACCTCTATCCAAGATTAAAACATTCATTCAATAAACGAATTCACTCAAATTCATTTGATAATTCTTTTTATAATCACCCTGAAATTACAGTATTTAATTGTTTTATATAAATGAATAAATTAGCATTTATAATTGAAGCGTTCAGGATCATAAACGAATATCTCGAAAATTAATTTCAAATAAAATTTCAAACCTTTCGCTAGTTTAGTCGAGAAATTTTGTCTTACTCAATACTTTTCGTCCGTATTTATAGTGGTTTTAGTACGGTTCTCAACCTGAAGCATCGGTAGCATAAAGCATTGCTTGACAAAACTAGGGAAAATTTTGAAAAAGTCAATTTTTGAAGTATTCGGGTTCAGCACTCTGTCTCAAGAACGACGGTTGTGCAGAGAGGTTACTTGTCTAGGATCATGATACCCAGTTTATATAGATTGGATGAGCTCTAAAAAGTTCTGCAGATGTCATAGGATCCATCTATAGCTGTTCTTCTTCATACGGCGCTAATGTCCATGGAGGACCCTGGCTTCCTCTACATTGACCGATCTTCCGCGGCTCTTCTCTTATACTCTTATTATACTGTTTGCTATTTGGGGTAGTTTAATGCATAGAGCCCTGAGTTGCTTTGCCAAAAGTTCTCAGTTCGAATCCCGTTACGGCCGTTGATTTATTTAATCTGTTAACTGTCACGGATTGATCCTGTGGTATGTATAGATCCTCCTGGATGAATAAAGTACATAGATGCCTTTAATTGGGGGGGAAATCTGTTGGTCGATCTCGGAATAATCACCTCCCTGCACAACCGTTGTTCTAGAAACAGTCCACGCTATACTATGTACTGAATCCAAGACTCTCTTCATGGATGGGTCTTAGAGGTTCAGAAGAAATATATATTTTTTTCATCTGGTCCACAGCAGGTAACCTTCAGGACAAACAGATCTTGTTCTCTCTTCAACACATCGCCATAATCCTATTGTTATTTCATTTGTCATAGGATCCATCTATAGCTGTTCTTCTTCATACGCCGCTAATGTCCATGGAGGACCCTGGCTTCCTCTACATTGACCGATCTTCCGCGGCTCTTCTCCAAGTCCTCACCCATAGTAGTCTAAGGTCTAAGGCAGTCTAGGTCTGCCTCTTCATCTTTCTACATCTGGACGTCCCTCCATGATCAACTATGGGACCCTTTTGTTCATCCATTCTTTGTATCAGGTAGTCCATATAGGTCCTTAATTTTTTTTTTTTTTTTGCGTGAACGATTTCCTTCTTTGCTAGGACCTTATACTAAGGACCTATTCTGCGATAATTTCTCTTGTTGCTTGGATAGAGTCCACCTTTCCCCAACATGCACCACAACTGTACGAAGTACCGTCTTATATATGATTATTTTCAACAGATGTTAACATATTAAATTAATCTAAAATCAATTCTATACCCTGCTGGTTTATTGTAATTATTTTTTAATCTTTTATTACCAGCGCGGTGTTTTTAAAAGGAAATGAATCAAGGCATTTGATAGAAGGGGGAAGGAAATTGCCGGTGTAATTCCGGTTTCCCCCAGCCCTCTAAATTAATTACTAATTGAGGGATTTATTAAAAGATAACTAATTTATTTCAATATCTATATAAAAAGGAATTTGCGGAACGCTCATTTCGCTAAGATTTACTCCCTCCTCCCTTAGCCTCTCTTCTCCCCCCACTCCAAACCTACCCGTTATTAACTTTGCCCAAGCTGATGGGAATCCAAATTTCAGCCCGAGGGCACCCCCCCCCCCTCTGGTATCTGCTAACACCGCAATTTGCCTGCCCGCTTCCTAACCTTTCAGTCGCCACCTCCTGTCCTCCGTGAAATTTAATATTCCTCGCCGTGGGAATCCGTCAATGTTTATATCGAGATGGGACATATTCACCGAGATGATTACCAGTTAGAATACCTATCTACCTAGAATAGGTAGACACTCTACTGTTTCTAGGATTACAGTGTGCAGGAAAGTGATTTTTCCTAGATCGCGCTCAATCCATGGTTTTCCCCTAAGTATATCCAATTTATAGAGCCTAGATGAGCCCCTGGGAGCTCTGCAGATCTCGCACTGCACTTCTATGGCTTTTATCTATAATTAGCGCTGAACAGGCTGATATATATAATAAGGAAAGGCAGACGCGTAGGCATAAGGATTGCTTTAAAAGTGATCTGAAGGACTTGAATTTAGGGAGTAATTCGTGGAAGGAGGTCAAACAAACTTATAGAGATGTAAATAAATAAAACTTTGGAACACTTCTAAAGATTTCACATCCACAGCGAGGAAATAGTTGTTACCTTACTCAGGATTAACTCACTTCCATCTAATTAGGAATTAAATTCCATAAAATGTCAACAATAGTGATCTAACAATAGACCAACTTCTTGAGCGGAGTCAGCAAATTTGAGATTACTCACCTCTATTTACAGGAATATAAAGGTTTATTAGTTAATAGTTTCTGAGCAGGTCACTAGGACTTTGTTTTTGATAATTACAATAACATCACTTAATAGTCATAGTAAGCAAATCGGACGATTGTACAGTGGGAGTCCTAGATTTTGCCTATCCAGGTATTACTAGGATTGGGATCTTTAACGAGTTCCTGATACCACACAAGCTTCAGGATTTTTACTCCATTTAAAGAAAAACCTAAGTGCGTCCGCCGGGCTGCAACCCGCGATCTTGGGCATAGTAGGCTGCTATGCTAACCCCTATACCACAGGCGCTGTCTTTTCCTCACTAGCTTTCCGTAAACAAATACAGTACGATACTATGCAACAGAAGGGAAACAGAAGGTTCGGCAAAACTTAAGATACAGAATCCAACTTTCCGAGATAAATTGTAAATGCTCTTTGACTTGACTTGGAATTATGCTGTTTGCTATTTGGGGTAGTTTAATACATAGAGCCCTGAGTTGCTTTGCCAAAAGTCCTCAGTTCACCCTTACGGCCGATAAATTACTTAATCTGTTAACTGTCACAGATTGATCATGTGGTACATATAGATCCTCCAGGATGAATAAAGTAGATAGATACCTTTAATTGGGGGATAATCTGTTGGTCGATCTCGAACAAATCACCTTCCTGCACAACCGTTGTTCTAGAAACAGTACATGCTATACTATGTACTGAATCTAAGACTCTCTTCATGGATGGGTCTTAGCGGTTCAGAAGAAATATATATTTTTTTCATCTGGTCCACAGCAGGTAACCTTCACGACAAACAGATCTTGTTCTCTCTTCAACACATCACCATAATCCTATTGTTATTTCCTTTTTTTTCCTTAGCCTTTTCTACGTTACACAAAAAAACCTAGTAGAAGATTCAATTAGTGCCATAATATTTAAAATAGTATATGTTTCTCGTTTATTGGATTCGAACCCAATTAGATATACTCATCCGTTGTAATATTCTATCCATGGTTGAATATTTTTATATGAATGCATTCTACGCCAGAACATGTTAAAAGAAGTTTCGTTCCTGTCGCATTTCAGCATGTAGGGGGGGGGGATTGGAAGGTACAGATCGGTGGTTAGTGCATCGATGCATATTGGGCATAGGCTGCGGTCTGGAGAGCATTCAATATTAACGGAGCTGTTGGTGCCTGGTACCACCTGCGGTACCTGTACCAGGTCCTCCCTATTCCTTTGTCATCCCCTCACCGCTCGTTTTTGTCTTCCTCCTGAATATTCATGATCGGTTAATAAAGTCCCACAACTTTCCTTCAGCTGTTCCCCTCAGGACATCCCTAATAAACAAAGTGGGGGTGAAAAATTGAAAAGGAGAAAAAAGAGTAAAAAAAAAATCTCACCGCAAAAGATGTATCTATACAGCTACCATTTTCTTGAAACGTGTCTATGTAAAAACATCCACTCATTACGGCTTGGAATGGTTTATAGCTGATTGAAAATTAACTAATTTCGTTGATTCGTCAACCAATTTTCCAGTTGTCAAATTAATTGAGTTCAATAAGCAATTGTATTATTATTATGGACCTCATTTCAAGCATTAATCTGTTTTCTAAATCAGAGAATAATACGCTAATGGGACATTGACGTTACACTAAGGGTGATCTAGAAAAGGAATACAAAATAATTATAGGGAAAAAATACAGGGGTCGCTACAGGGACACAACAGAGAAGTTGTCCATCCTCATCAGACATCAGAAATAGGCGACTCAGCAACGTGCTTTGATACATATAGCGGCTCATGACTACTTCACCCTGGATAACACATGTCAAAATTGATCTGGAAAAAGCTCAGGTAGATTACTGAATCTACCTACAAAATAATTATAGGTAGATATCCACTGGGATATCACGGACAAAAGTGTCTTTGAACAAAAGGTTTACAAGAGGGATGTGATGTAAGAGTACCCACAGCGCCAAGACCAAAGTGGACTGATGAAAGTAAGAGGGTCATTAGTGAACGAATGAAGGAGTAGTGGAAGAACAAGTAGTCGTGGATGGTTCGCATGGTCTGATAAAAGGCTTGTAACGCGTATAACAATAATAATGAAATATGAACCAGTACCCCTCGCCTAAACAATTAAATGAAGATGAGACACTCTTAGTACGAGCAAGCTGGCTCACCAAGGTCAAGGTGGTGTCTCTTAGGACCAGTCGAGGGCTGTGGCTCAGTCCAAGAGGATTAACAACCAAAACATTGATCCAATTAAAATATTTTGAATTTTATTCTCAATTCACATGAATAGTTGATGTTTTATACAATATATATTATATATTGTAAGGGACAATACACAGATTGAGTGAGCCCCAGAAGGGCCTGTAGATCCTAGAAGACCCATCCATGCTCTGCCTTCTTACTAGCATGATGAAAGGTTCATGATTGTAAAAATTCTGTTGTTTATTTGGCCATTTTATTTCTTTATTATAAATCAAAGTTGACTTCTAATATTTTTAATCGTTTATTTCCTGCTATATCTTCTATATAATGTTGGATCTTCAAATCTTACTCTTATATCTATAGTTTAATTTGTTTGCATAAAACAACTTATGATTAGCAATAATTGGGCAAAAAGAAATACGCAAGAAAACAACATATAAAATTGTGCACTAAAATGTTACAAATATAAGTATTAAAGAAACCATATAGGTGTGAATATACCATTTCATGTCAAATAGAAAAGTTAAAAAACTATTATCTATTTTTCGTATGATGCATACATGTATAAAGTTATCTTTGTAGAAAGGACAATGTTATAAATAAATAAAAATATGTTTTAAATTAAAATTATAGTATTGCGAATTATTTATTATAATTATTTAACTAACTCAGGATTTAACTGAACATGGACATACCAAATCATACTTACACATATTTCATGTAGCCAACGACAATACTTGCTCAATAGACAATGAAGAACAGACATTTAAACACATAATATATGACTGCCAAACGTATAAAGGACAAAGGTTGAAATTAATTATCTCCACAATATTAAGAGGGAAAGTTTGGCCAGTATCTGAACATGATCTATATAATACATTTCGACCCGAATTCACTAAATTTATTTTACTGTATGTGTTTATACAGTATTGATTTCGAAAAGTTGACAACTATTTAAGAATAATCTTACATACAATGTAAAATATAGATAGTCATATAATTATTGTAATTTTAATCATAGTTTTAATTTAATTTTAATTTTAATTATAGTTTTAATTTAATTTTAATTATAGTTTTAATTTCATTTTAATTATAGTATTAATTTAATTTTAATTATAGTTTTAATTTAATTTTAATTATAGTTTTAATTTAATTTTAATTATAGTTTTGATTTAATTTTAATTATAGTTTTAATTTAATTTTAATTATAATTAATAGTTAATGCAATTATATAATTATTGTAATTGTAATTTTATTAATTTGTAGCAGCATATAAGTAATATTTTCTTTTATACATATATATGTTAGAATTACCAAATTGTTGTTACTTCTTATTGTAAAAATGAATTTAAAAGGCACATAGTATACTCAAGTATGGAATGTGCCAACCAATAAACGGTCCTTTCAAAGGAACCCTTTGAAAGGAAAAAAAAGAAAAAAGTATTGCAAATAATTAAATTTATGTTTTTCTTAATTGCTATTTATTACATTCAATATTTTTAGTTTAATTTTAAACTGTTTGTTTTAGGTAAGTTCCAATCTGTCCTGGCTAAGACTCGTCTAAAATAGACAGCGCTTGGTGAGTGGACCTCAAGTTTAAACCCTCTGTTACGCCAAATGTGTTTTATTTTTACGTCTTCTGGTTTATAGCTCATAAAATAAATAGGGTTTGCTCTTTTTCCTCTCTCGTTCCCTGTGAATAAAGAAAACTATTTATTTTCTGTTTAATTTATACAACCTTGAGGGAAAACTTTAATCTTTATTTCACTCTCTAGTGTAGTATTATTGACAAGGTTGGTTTAAGGGAATTGTTGTTATTTATTGTAGATTATTTATCTTATTAATATGAAAGGTGTACGCATCGAAGAGTTTTTACACGCCTATACATAGGCGAATATTTATGTTAGGGGTAAACATTGAGTCTTTATACAGAAGTTACGATTTCGGCATATATTGATGCTACAAATGAAACTAGATAGAGGAATAATAGATTGACAGATAATAAAAGTACAGAAGAGCGTCGATTATCCGAACGTCATTTATCCAAATGAACAGTTAACCGAAATGGTTTATCAGAAAAGACATAAGGAGAGGTCAATTATGATAAATCTTGCCAATTATGTAGGTTTTTTTTTAAGTTTATTCGTTTAACATATTTCAAAAAAATTGAAGATTTGTTTTTAAACAAATTTTCAGATTGTTTAGCCTTTTTTATTTTTTATAAGTGAATTTCGATTTTCCGAACTCTTGATTATCCGAAACAGAAACGACGAAAAACTCGGAAGAAGAAGCTGCGAAATACTTCCAGAACTTCAGATTAATTCCAAGTATCAAATTACGTGAAAAAGTTCATGAAATCGATTTTTACAAGAAGGCCAAATATAGGTGTTTTCGTCAAAAGTGTAGGAAAAACATTTCTGTAAGAAGAGGAACAGTTCTAAAAAGGTATACCATCAACATATCCATATTACGATTTCCATTGATATGAATAAGAAGGTAGGTATTATCGGAATTGTTAGTATTCAGGTTATAACCAATGGCGGATAACAGTCTACGGCGGCCTGCTAATTCACAAGTATTCGTTTGCAAGTACCTATCCTCTTTGGATGTTAGCGACTAAACGGTCCTTCTTGTTTTACCGAGCGCTGCACGAAACAAGTCAAATGTCAATCCTCTCCAGTGATGGTTGTTTGTCCTGTGTGATTTTTCATTTAGCTTTGATTGATTATGCCAATTCATTCTTTTTATGTTGTCCAGTATCTCGAAGGGATTCTGCATTCGTTGTAGTATCGTGCACCCATGAAAATCTGAACATCTTGAACGCTTGTACCCTTACAATTGAAAATTCCCGAAGTGTCTATGCCACTGATGATTAAAATAAGAACACGTAACATCTAAGTAATATTTAAATCATAGGAACCTAAATATTTTTTTATAAAATTGTGAAGAATCTTGCAAGCTGCCGAAAAGTTCAAGTTTGGCTAGCCTTGTCTTTATTTTGGGTTTTGACGGTAACCAGTGGACTCAAGTTTGTAAGCAGTCAACGTTGGTATCGGCATCGATTGTTTGGGTTCTCTAATCCTTTTATAACTAATTTTATTGTTATTCTAACCAATGCCAATAATAATATGGAATTCTCCCCCTTTTCGTTCGCCTTGATTTCAATAAGACACAGGACTTTCTTGAAGCCTGCGATCTTAAGAGATGCTGTTGGCTGTTAAGTAACGCGGTGCCGTTCGGAAGGATAAAATATTCCCCTGTCGGTTCCGCAAACTGATCTTTTTACGGTCCCTTCGAGCTCTCCCAGTCCGATCACGTAGCGGCACCAAAATCCTCGGACCTTAATTCCAGAAGCTCTTCCTCTTTCAATAATTCAGGTGATTCCAATTGATCTGATGTCCCTCCATTTTTTAAGGTTGGGGGGGGTTCCTGATTCGGTGATTCGACTCTTTCTAAAAGTATTTATTGGGAGATCTCGAAAAGAAAAAAAGAGAGAAATCCACAGGTTGACTTTGTTATTCCTGCAAAACTGCTTCACAAAATCTGACACAGGAAATATTTCATTAATTCATGATAATTTTTACATTAAATTTTACTTCTTTTAATTTATTTAAAAGAAACCGTCTTTCTATGTGACTACACCGATTTTTTGTTTTTAATTTAGAACAAGTCACACATAATGCTCTGCATTCCACATTATTTAATTTCGAAATTGCGACGGGAAACATAATGTCGTATATTAATCAAGAATGTGGGGAAAATGTCGTGTAATAATCATAATCAATACTTTGAAAAAAAAATTCAATCTTTTTTTTGTGGATTTTTCGCGAAAATGTAATCATTTCCAGCGTTTTTTATGTTTAAGAGTTATGATACATCTACAGAATCAGTTTATAGTAGAGTCTATGATAACGGTTGTGCAGGGTGGTGATTACTCAGAGATTACATTTAACCGTCAGGTCTCCATCCCAAATATGGGTCCTTACTTTATAAAAGCTAGGTGAGCCATAGTAAGGTCTGCATGTACCACAAGGTCCATCCTGAGTTGTTAACAGATTAAATAATTTATCTGCCAAAGCTTGATTCTAACCTAGGACCTTTTCCACAACAAATCACGGATCCACACAATGAGCTACCCCCCTACCTAATCATAATTATTTTGAAAAATTCTCGAATTAAAATTTGTTTTTCTTAGATTATGGAAGCTCAGTAAAATGTCCATGAAAATTTGTTACTTTTTTGTTTATTCCACTTTCAAATTCTTTATTAAAGTCATAACCCTCATTTTATAGCACCTTTTTGTTACTTTGATATTTCTTCCGAAAACTCTTCAATGTTCGTTTATGGTTCTCAAAACACATTTCTCGGTTTTATTACGTCACGTAGAATATTGCTGTTTCCTTTCATGGTTATAAATGCATCAATAATAAATTACCAACGAGTTAATAATGCAATTAATGAACTTAGAGTTAATAATGAACTTAGAGTCAATTTAAGTTTTATGAATCTTATAATAATAATTATTGATTAATAAAATATCGAACTTCATTAAGTTTAATAATTAAAGCGTGATAATTATTTATTATCTTTTATGTGGGAAATCATGAAATTAAATTCATCAGTTAGCAGGATCTATGGCGAATATATGTTTTGTTTTTTAGAATTGGAATTATAAAGTTAAGAATTGGAATTATCATCAACACAAATTGACGGTTAGGTTGCTGTTATACTCATTCATAACCTCGAAGTGAGAGATGCCCAAAGGAACGTCTCTCAATATATTTATATTTTACTGTAAAGTTTATTGACTAAACCTCCTCCCTGGCCATTTAAAAACATTTGGAAATCTATTCTCATAATAACAAAACATAAAAAACTTCTAAGCTCAAAGGTAACATTGAGGTTACATATTTATCTTCTTAACTAGTTCAAACAAAGCTAACCTTATTGTGGAAGAAAATGGTCCGGGAAGAGGTCAATAAGTTTCTCTGAATATCAAGAATATTTATTCAGTACCATTTTCTTCCACAATTTTCATCAAGGTCAACCATTTTCTTTCAAAAAGCTAACCTTAATTTGAGATTTAAAAAAATTCTCTCATTTCAACACTTAAAGCAATAGAATACACTGTTACCATAGATACCATACGTATCTCTTCCCGATTAGTCCCTGAATTTAACTTTTAATTTCTATTTATTATGTAAAACAAATAATACAATATTATAGAGAAAGGAACGTAACGCACCACATTTAGCTAAAATTCGATTTTACTCCTCATAAAATTTTCATACCGCGGTCTAAATATGAAATTCTTAAGGAGTTAAACTCCAAAAAAACTTACTTTTCTTTTTTTATGGATAAAGGCCGGAACCGCGCTGGGCAGAGACAACTGGCGAACGCGTTTGAAGGAAGCCAATACTCTGTAAATAGCCGAATAATAATAGATAATAGCAATAATAATAAATAATGTGAATAGAAGGTATTTTGAATGGGTCATTCATAAATTTTCGATGTAAATTTTTTAATGGATTTATGTATTTTAGAAGTCCAAGAATCCAAAAACAAATCGGGCTATCATGGACAGATGCTTTATTGTTGATTAAAAAAACAAAAGAATATATATATATATATATATATATATATATATATATATATATATATATATATATATATACATATATTTAAATGCTCCTAGATGTCCAGTCCTACGTTCTTCCATGTTTTAATTACTTTTGGATCCATTATATATTCCATTTGTGGAATAGTGGGACGGGAATATCCTATGAGGTTATTTATTAGCGTGGTATTCCTCCCGTATTGGGGCGACAAGACAAAACAAATATTCCCTCCCTAGGCAGGTGTTGCGATAACTGTCAGTCCCTCGTGGGCCGTTCTTCACCCCCACAAGGCTGTCACCTGTGTCCTGTTTTTTAAAGGCTATTCTACTGCTAAGGTGTATTTCCTTTTCTTTTTTTATAGCTTAGTAATTCAAGGTCCTCTTTTCTTCTTTATCGTTCTCTTGTTCATCAGTTTAAAGTATTCTTTACATGTTGTATAACTCCTCTTCTTTCATCCATCCATATGAAGAACAGTACCTTCGTAGATTTCATATAGTGTGGGATAAATACTCAGATTAATCTGTTTTTAAACGTATTTATTGAAATTATCTCGACAACAGTTTAACTTGGAATCTTCATACTAGACTGAAAATACTGCTCGCCACTACTGCAACACTTAAAAACAAAGTCCCGAAAACCCCGTCAAATCACTACCCTTCGTCGGAAACCAATGACTTCCCGTCCACCACTATCCTTTAATAATATCCCACTGCACCTGAAGAACAAATCCTATTCTTAGAACAAGAAACTGCTCGGCAGTCCGGGATACTTCAACACTTACCAGACAAATGCTCTAAGCTCCCAATTAATTACAAAAGACTGATATACATGACTATTACAAGACCCATTTGGACTAACTCAGTAGAGCTTTGGGGCTTCAATCCTTCCTCTCGTATCCAATCCTTATAGTCCAAAATCCTTCGTTAAATTGTTACGAGTAAAGTCATCCATAATGCCCTCAATGTCCCATTTGCTGCTGATTTGGCTCCAACCCGATACCAGTCATTACATGACACACTTTATTCCCATCCAAACCCGCTATTTTCAAAGCTTCTTTGATACCCAATTATCCTCGAAAGCGTTTGAAAATAAGTTGGCCCTACAATTATAATACAACAAGAAAATAGAATACATGATGCATAATGGCATGAGATAAAGGAGAGTAGAGCAACTACTCGGAGGAGGATTATTAGGAATTGTATAGGTAGGTTTAAACCTTTCTGGGGCTCACCCAGCCTCTATTAAGTGGGATAAAAACCATGTGGTTGGGCGTGATCTAGGCCAAATCACATTTGTCCCCAATAGTTGGTTTAAACAGTACATCCTCTGTCATATAATGAACCCAAGACCCTTCATGGGCTGTAACGGTAAAGGTTTTTTTATTTTTATTAATGATTTAATTTCATTCTAAGGATCCATTTTTACAATATTGAAAAAAAGTGATTTTTCAGCATCGAAGTGATCGATGCATAAAAATAATTTTCTATAAATATTTTAAAAATTGAATAAGTGTCAAGTCCCACAAATCGCTGAAGAAGTATGATGGATTACTTTCTTAATATTCTGATCCTAAATTTATCTCGAGTACACTTGAAAGACACTGATGAACCTATTGTTTGATCTCCCTACCAGGCCCTGCTTAAAATTCTTCAAACTTAATTCAACTTTTATAATCTTATATTTTTGTAATACATTTAGCGTGTAATATATTGTTAATATTAAATGTTATTTTCTAGACTGAACCGACGATCTGTTAAATTATTCATTCTTCAAATACCTCCCTTGTATTGTGAAAAGTAATTCAAATGTGGTTAGTGAAAATCTCATTGGAAGAAAAATTATTTTATCCTATTTAAAAATTAATTAATTAAAATTAACTTAACAGGATAATATATATTTTTATATTATAATAAACAAAAATTAAATTAGTTTTTTAAAGCCCTACTAGCTTTTTTTGTTTTTATAATTGTCAGTTGATTTTTATTTTATAAATTATTTATAGGAGCTGTAGATAAAAATATTATACGTACCTCAGATTTAATTTATTATTGATTTAATAGATTACTAATAAAATTTTGATTTTTTTTGCTCCCTTTTAAATTTGTCCGTGATCTGCAAATTACATTCATAATTATCTAGTTTTTAGCTATAAAGATTCTTAATAATTAAAATTATTTTACTTTGATAGGTTTTTAGCAATGTTTCTTGATGATTGCTAAGAAATCGGTAGCCGAAACGTTGGCCTATATATGTTAATAATAAATTCACATTGACTGTGTCTTGCCTACCCATTCCATTATTCGATATTTTTATTTGAGTTTTACATCAGTACTTCAACTGTTGAATGTAAAGCATTGTAGCATTGTAGAAGCGAGTTGAGAGAAACCTTAAAAGCTTTGTGGTGTTTCAGAACTAAAACGTGAACTCAGCATGTTCCCTGACAAAGGAGTTAATAAAAAAAACAATTAATTTGTACCGGGAAGGAAGTGGTGGTTATTCGCTCCGAACCATTAGGCCGGCTCTTCCCACTTCCTTTACCGTTCGATCTATCGATACTTGCTATTCAGAATCGATTTAATCAACTCGATATTTTCTTTTGGTGACATCATAGTGAGGTATTAACAAATATAATCATTATTCATCAAGGGAGCGAAGTGGCTCAGTGGTAGGGTAGTGAGTTGCCATTCCGAAAATCTTGGTCCAAATCCCGATGCTGGTAAGACTTTTATTTACCTCCAGTCTGTCAGGAGGTGGAGATGGATCATATGGGATCTATGACCCTCCTATGGCACACCCTGCCTCTATAAAGTGGGTACCCAAAATAAGGGGGGTAAATCTGGCGGTTGAGTGTGATCTAGGACAAATCACATCCCTGCACAACCGTTATCCATGAAACAGTATAGTCTCTACCATGTACTGAACCCCATTTTTTTTTATATATCATTCATCAAACAGTTTTATTTGTTTTTATTTTTTTTTACTTTAACTTGTACACATGAATAACAAGGGTAAATATGGTCATACAAGTAATTCCAAACAGTCAAGTGTCATAAAATACTGTATATGTGAGTTTTACTATTTACATAGCGCATTGATATCAAGAGCGCCGCAGCTCAATGCGGATAGCGCTGAGTTTCTATGCTGAAAGTTCCAGGTTCTACTCTGGCTGAAGCAGATAAATTATTTAGTCTGTCCACAGCCACGGATAGATCCTTCTGAGGCTTATCAAGGCTCTGTAAAATGGGAACCCTTAATGGGTAGGATCTGGCAGTAGTGCGTAATCTCTGACAAAACATCTCCCTGCACATTCGTTGTATAAGTTACAGTATAGTCTAGTCTATACTATTTACAGAACCCAAGGCTCTTCGTGATTATAGTTTGTTTTTTAAAAATTACATTAAGCTTTATTCTGATTGAAAAAATCCTAAAGAGCTATTTTAGTTTCTTTATATCCTTAAAAACAATATTATTGTACACAAGTTTTTGGTGATTTTACTTAAGATTACACTTATATATTATCATGACGGAACTAGGATCTGACACGTTTTGCATCGCACACAAGAGGAAATTTCTGTTGTGATTTCTTTCCAAATCTCAAGAGGTTTTCAAGCATTTGATATACTTAATATAATATAGTTATTATATTAATCACTATAAGTCAAGTGCCAGATCTGGGTAGGGTTAGAGCATAATTATATCTTGTGAGTAACCTGAACTCTAAAAAAAATAAAAAAAAAAAACCGGTTTCACTACCATTCATGAACTGTCTTGGGTTCAGTACATGGTAGATACTCTTCTGTTTCTAGGACAACGGTTGTGTAGTTGTGACTCGTCAAACATGAAGCTCAAAATACAGGTTTTTCCCCTAATTTAGAGTATGCTCATTATATTGGCTGGGTACCACAGGATTTTGTAGATCCCAAAAGGTCCATCCATGGCTGTTAACAGAATAAATCAATTTTTAAATATTTTTATTTTGAAGAGAAAAGATTTGTCCAGGCCGGGATTCAAACCCGGGTCTTCCGCATCTCTAGTGCTCTGTCTATAATTTATTTTCATTAATTGTTATTTTGATGGAGCTTATTTTTAAACATTTTTTGTTATGAAGAGAAAAGAATAAATAAATTATAAATCATATATTGACGTATGTCAACAAGATCCTAATAAAAGTAATGTTCAATGAACATTCTTCCCCTTATAAAGATCGCAAAAATTGCGAAAACATGGGGATATAGAATCGGTAAAGAGCTCAGTTGGTTAGAGCACTGCGCTAGAGATGCAGAAACCCGGATTCGAATCCTGGCTTGGGTAAATCTTTTCTATTCAAAATAAAAATATTTAAAAATAATCACCATCATAAGAATAATAAATTTTAAAAAAATAAAGAATAAATAAATTATCTGTCATAGCTGGATTTGAACCCAAGTCCATCCAAATAGCTACTCAATACGCTACACACTAATCTATCATAAATTATGCCTTATTAAACTGATACTTAATTACTCATAATTCTAAATAGTATCAATGCCTACTAATCCGTTTTTGAAGACATATCTATTCTGAATTATTATTATTTTTTTAATATTATTTATTTTATTTTGAACAACTAACTTAATCTTTTGTTTTGTTTCCGAAAGGATCATGAAACCGCATCCTTGACCTGAGTCACCTTAACCAAAAATAAACCCAGGGAGTAGCCACATCGATTTACCCCTGGTTATACTGGAACCGTTTACAAAGGCCGGTGTATGGTCTTTTGAAGGCTGCAGTCTTTTTTAGGTCTCGTAACAAAGTTATTTTATCAATGAAAAGAGAAAGAGACTTTGTTTATATGTCGATGCCCCATTTTATTGACACAATTTTGGTTATGTTTAAAGTTCCGTGTGAGTTTAAATCAAAAATTTGGTATTGGTACAGCAAAGCATTCCTAATGAATATGTTGAAATCATTTTATTAAGCATTAGAAAATGTTTAATAGCTGGATACTTTTTGTTTTTAACTTATGTTATTACTCCCATAAAACTTCAAATTCAAACATGATACTACTCAATATACGGCTTTGTTAAAATGTTAATTAACTAACCGCTAGTGTATCATTATCAATTTGACACATATATTTCACATTCATGAAACCTAATTCAAAGTCTGATTTAGATCAATCTAATACCGTATAAGTTTATGATCAATAAATAGTACAGGGTATGCATATTTAATGAATTTTCCATTGTATTTTGTATAAATAATCCGTGTCATGTTGTCTCATTGATTATTATTTAACATTCATTATATTCAATCAAGTTTAGTAAATACTTTACCTATGTAAAACAATTCATAATAAGCAAATGGAAATTATGTGGAGTTAAATCATATTTCAATTTTAAATTACCCGAAAAATTAAGCACTATATATTTCTTCATTTTTTCTTACATAAACGTTACCGGGTTCAAATCAGTCTCTGGCAGATAAACTATTATATTTAATTTGTTAACAGCCACAGACCCTGTAGGATCTGCAGGACCTCCTGGGGAACAACCAGCCTCTATTTTTACCCCCTTGATGGGGGGTAAAAATCGGGATTTTTTGGCCACCAAAAGTTTTTCCATCCGTTTTTCGGTTGCAAACTTGGATTTACACTACTCAGACATGCCATTACAACATATCAAAATATGCAACTCTCTTCAATTTTTTTGCGACCCTTAAACACCTGGCCGCTGGCCTATATTTAGACTATTAATTTAAAGCTAATTAAATTTACTACAGCTTCATTACCCATGACTTTCATCATATCATCATAACATTCACTTCTTCGGCCGGTGTTCCTCACGAAACTCGGCCATAACTTAAAATTTGGAATTTTTTGAAAACATTACCAATTTTCAAAGAGGCGTAACTCAGAATCTATTAGAGCTAAAGAGCTGCAGTTGGATCCAAACTGTAGAAACATTAATCTACAATAAAAATGGGCACTCATGTTTTTTTATCAAAAACGCACCGATTAGGAGATAAAGGCCAACAACTGAATTAACTCCGAAAATTTCGAGGTTTTTCAACCACCAAAAGTTTTCCATCCGTTTTTTCGGTTGCAAACTTGGATTTACACTACACAGACATATCCTTACAACATATGAATAACAAAAATGCATCTCTCTTCAATTTATTGGAACCTTCAAGTATCTAGCCGCTGGCCTAATCAGTATTGGCTGAGCTCTGAACCGATGAACATCGCAGTAAATATTATAGTTATTGGCTCATATATTCAGCATATTTCATCTACATTTGAGTAAATAATTTTAAAAATGAAAAAATTCATCTTCAATGGAGAAATTTTGATGAAAAAATACCGTAAGTACATAATTACTAATTCATTTTTCATTAACCATTTCTTAATGAGTACAATTGATCAACTGAACTGAAGGCTTACAATTTTCCTATTATATGGACTAAATATTTAATAATTATTCCATTAAGTGCAGTTTTTAAAGGAGAATATACGTACTTTGTACTATGGACTTACAAGTTCATACAGGCTCGTTCAATCTCAGTGTAGGCCAAGCTAAGAACCAACGAACATCGGAGTAAATGCTATAGTTATTGGTTCAATATTCTGTATTTTTTATCTACATTTGAATCAATAATTTAACAATCTGAAAGAAATAACGAAAAATTACAAAACTTAAATTTTTTGCGACCTTAAAACATCTAGCCCGCTGGCCTATTATGACTGTACAGAAATATAGTTAAATTTAAATATTCGAGTTTTTCCATCTGTGCTGTGGAGAAGTTATGAAGTACTAGGACTTAAATACGAATAAATCTCCCTGAGTGTAAATCAATAATTCACATATCCTTATATTGTGATGCGGTTTTTGTTAACTGTTCCTCGGGAAATAAGGAAGCAAACCTGCGCGGGATACAGGTGTAAGGCGGCAAGATCCCCCGTAATATTTCAAAGCGATGTATGTAGCGAGGATGGGCAATGCTTCATCCCACTCCCTCATATTTATGGTGTTTTGTTTCCATTTAGGGATTACACCACCATCTGCCTCATACTGATAACTCAACCGTGATGTCTACATCACCCTTGTCATCAGTAAATTATTATCATGTAATTAATAATTTAAAAAATTAGTAACCGTTTAAACACGAAAAGTGTAAAAAAAAACCTATACCACAAACCATGAAGGGTCTGTGGTTCAGTACATGGTAGAGACTGTACTGTTTTATGGACAACGGTTCTGCAAGGAGGTGACTTGTCCTAGGTCACGCTCAACTGCCAGATTCCCCCCCCCCCTTATTTTGGGTACCCTATTTTTTATAATATTTTATAGATGCTGGGTGGGCCCCAGGAGGGTCCTAGATCATATATGATCCATCTCCCGCTGTAAACAGACTAAATAAGAGTCATGGCCTGCAACGCCATTTGATCCAGGATTTCCGGCATGGCAACTCAGTGCTCTACCACTGAGCCACTCAACTCCCGTCCCCCCAAATAAACTTAAATTTTTGCTATACCAGGAATGGACTTTAATCAGTCAAATATCTCTAGTCCCAACCCGTATCATTCGGGTAACTTAATGATTCTACTCGCATAAAACCACTTATCCTTGTGCTGATCCTGATCAGCCAAAAACTGAACTAAATTCTATATCCTAATTTATTATAATTTGTAAGCCACAGACACTTTATTTCTTTTATGAAAATAAAAAGTAAAGGCTGTATTGAATTGTATTGAAAGCTTTATTTTCGACTTCATGTTAATACTGACAGTTGTAAAAAAAATTACACAGAATTGGTTTCTTTATCTGCCTAAAGATGTCGACTACCATTATCATCATCATCATATTCTTTCCCTCTTCTACCACTGTGCAGTGAGAGCCTAAACCAAATATCTCTTTCCTGAACCAGCTCTCTTCTTCGGTTCCAGTCTATTCCTCTATTCCTGGCGATTCTCTCTGTCCTAACCACCTCAATTTGTGTGTCATTCTGAACGGTCTCAGCTGGTTTAATATAGAGATTATCCCGTATCTTAACTCTCCGAGTTTTCATATCTACTTTTGGCAGGTACCGCGTTTCAAGGCTTTTATTTGACTTTAAGATCAAGGTCTACGATTCCGAAGAGTAAGATAGGAAAGGAAGGAAGGCCAATTTATAGACGGCCAGATTGGTCTGCCTCGTCAACTAACATATATCAAAAGAAAGACAAACTTCTGGTGCAGAGCGAAATCACTTTCTTATCAAAATTATGAATGAATTATTATAAAAAGTAAACAAGCTTCTGTCAAATAAAATAAAATTTAATCAGTAGTGAAATTTAGAAATAAAGAGGGAGCGGGGTAGTTGCTATGCTGAAGGTTCAGCGTTCAAATCCGTTCAGTTAACAACCATAAATTAACCCTGTAGGACCTACAGATCTTCCTAGGGCTCACACAGCCTCTATAAAAAAATTGTGAGATAGTAGGTGGTAGAGAGAAAGAAAGATAGATAGATAGATAGATAGATAGATAGATAGATAGATAGATAGATAGATAGAGAGAGAGAGAGAGAGAGAGAGAGAGAGAGAGAGAGAGAGAGTGAGAGAGAGAGAAAGAGAGATGAGAACCGAACGGAAGGCGCTAACAAGATGGCTGAAATCGGACCCTTCTCCTGCCAATCAATCTCGTACACTTCATTGCTTCTCTTTATTTCCCATCAGTCTGGTCCCTCACTGGCTTACCGCATTCATGAATACCTAAAGACCATTCCCAAAACAAAAAGTAAATCTTCGTTAGGATTGGGCACTCCATTTGCTTAACGAGGTTATCGTATTTTCCATCGTTATAAATTCGCTTCTCCGTCGTTAACTGATTGGTAGTTACTTTATTTCCTTGTGAGCAGGAATAATTGTAATAAACCTAATAAATGTACAGATAAATAAGTATACATTTATAAAGGTACTGAAAGTTTTGCCGCTACTTGAAATGGGAGGAGGGGAGAAATGGAGTTGTATACTTCTTGTTCTTCAATATCCGTTCGCCATTTATCTTCATGAATCATAGAGCTTTTAAACAAACTGTGTATTCTCTCTTATCATAAGCAGCACTTATACAGGTTCTCTCCTGACTGCGTTACATTATGGTATATAATATATCATTTTGGATCGAATCGTTCGTTAGCTATATTATTTTATTAATTATGTATCGCTAATTACATCGTCGTCCCCTGGTAAAAGCGTAGTTCAATGATATACTAGAGCACTAAGTTGCTTTCTTGAAGGACTCAGGTTCAAATCCAGCTGTGAAAGATAATTTATTTAATTTGTTAACAGCCATTGATGAATCCTGTGGGCCTGCAGTTCCTCCTCGGGTTCACCCTCTATAAAGTGAGTAACCTAAATTGTGGGGAGAACTTGACAGATGAGTGTGATCTCGGACATTTCGCCTTCCTTTAAAACCGTTGTCCTTGAAACAGTGCAGTCTCTATCATGTACTGACCCTTCGTGGATTGTAGTGATATAAGTTTCAGGTATAGATGTTAAATCTAGCTAAAACACGTAAATTTCAAATTACATATTTATGTAGTTTATGTCATAAAAATGGATAATACAACAATTATTTGCTAGAATTAACTTATCTGACGTGTATCATTGTGTCTTATAATATACAAATCTTTTCTTATTTCTTAAAAAAGGTTCGGAAGGTTTTCAATTAACCAAAATACAATTTCCGTTGTAAGGGTAGTTTTTTTTATACGAATTTTTTTTCTAATAATTATCCTGAAGCATATTTGTTCATTTTCAGATATAATTAAAATTTAAAAAATATATATTAATTAATGAAAATGGTTTTTATTTTTACTATTCATATTTTCGAAAAAATTAAGATTTTTTTTACTTTTAATTATGAAATTAATTAGCAACGTCTTATTCACGTTTAAAAGATAAAATAGAATGTTGAAGAGGTTCAATTCGGAAGAAAATAGCGTACAATGATGTACCTTGTATCACATTCCAACATCAATTTAGAAATTATAACAAATTCATAAAAAGATATTAGAGAAATATGTGTGATGAATAGCAGTCTATATAATGGCAATCCCAAATGTAGTTCATCTAGGACATTCTTTTGCATTGACAGAACTTAACTCTTTAACACAATAGTTTTTTTAACATATTACTAGAGGTTTATATACTTATATATAATTATAGTTTATATTAATTACATATTACTAATTATGTAACATACCATTCTAAATAAAATATAATTTCTAAAAACTGCCTAACCGTTTAATGACTTTGCAGAGGCCTCTAAAGGAGTGCTGAAAGCAACGGTACTCGACTAAGTAGAAACGTAGTGTAATGGCAAATCAGCAGGAAATCGTGGGAATAGGCGCATCTGGTCGGTATCCGATGATCCTCCGGCGCAGTCGATTCACCCGATAGCCACCATTATCTCTGCCAGCATCATCATCCAAGTGTACGCAATGGTGGAGATACTAATAGCGTGATTTGCGCAAGTGGAGAACTATTGCGCAAATTACTCGTTAACTATCTTGGGTTAGGGAAAATTTCCAAATATAGTACATACTAAAAATGAGCCATTGAAAACACTGACATGGGGTACCCCAAGGCATTGCTAAAGTTACCATGGTATAGGATGGTATGAAAGGGGATAAAAAAATATAATGTTAATTATTGTGTTTATTATGCATAATAAATATCTTGTGATTACATTATCTTAATGAGTCTAAACGCAATAGGCCGTCAGCAACGGTACGTTATTGTTTTCTACCACCGATCATTTATTAATAAAGTGTTATTTATTTTATTTTTTCTTATCATTTAAACTATCCTTAAACACGTTTAGAGTAGGAATGATATTATCATTAAAATGCTTTATTTTTTTAATAACCACTTTAACGGTTTATTGTCAAAATTCAAGAATATTATATAATATTCTTAATGCCATAAAAAGATACGTGAATATACCAAACTGTTATAATTAATATTGATGCGTCACTTTCCCTCACACACAAAAAAAAAAATGTAGCACCACAACCCGTTAAGGGTCTAGGGTTCAGTACATGGTAGAGACAGTACTGTTTCATGGACAACGGTTGTGCAGGTCCTAGATCACGCTTAACCGCCTGCTTTCCCCCTTATTTTGGGTACAAACTTTTATAGAGGCTGGGTGAGCCCCGGGGGGATCCAAGGTCCTATATGATCCATCTCCGGCAGCTAACAGACTAAATAACAGTCTTGCCTGCTCCAGGATTTGAGCCTGGATTTTCGGCATGGCAACTCAGTGCTCTTCCACTGTGTCACTCCGCTAACATAAGCCTCCATTAAAAAAGAATATTTCTTTAAAATTTTCTTTCTATCAATCTCCTTCTTCTAGGAATAACGGAATTCACACCTCCCGCATAGAGTTGGCTTTCAGGATAATGGTTTCGATCCAAAGATTATGGGGACAAATAACAACCCCGTTGGATCTACTGACCCTCCATCTGACTTCTACGCAGAGGGTGCCTTTAATTTGGTGAAAAACTGGCGGTTAAACGCGATCTCGGATGTATCACCTCCGTGCACAACCATTGTCCTAGAAACATACAATCTCTCCTATGTACTGAACCTAAGACCCTTCATGGGTTGTTGTGTTAAGTCTACATTGTTAAGCAAGGCATCATAATATGTTATAACAATGGTTAAATAGGTCCTGATCCAAAGATTATGGGAACCCTGTTGGATCTACTGACCTTCCTGCGGCTTATCCAGCCTCTATATAGTTGGTACCCTTTAATTAGGAAAAATCTTGTCAGTTGAGAGTGATCTCAGAAAAATCAGCTTCCAGCACTACCGTGTCCTAGAAACAGTACAAACCCTAAGATCCTTCAAAGATTGTTGTATTACAGGATTTTTTCCCTCTATTTAGAGCAAAAATTTCATTTTTGAAAAGTAATGATTTCATTTTAATATCACTCAGTCGAAGGAATACGCAAACAGAAGCTTTCCACTTGATAAGTTCCCGGTGTTGTCAGAAGAAGTTAAGATACTGTTGCGTTGGACTGTAAACAAAACGAGGAAATCTCCCCCGAATCAGCCTCTGGGGCGCCTTCAATTATGTTTTATCACATCTGAAGGGGTTGCTACGGCGCGAGTCATTTATTTTAGATACGCTCTCTTTATTTATCTCTCTCTTCTTGCATTTTTTATCTTCCCTCCAACTTCTCGGGCAAATAAAAAAATATTCCAGAGTGAAAAACATAGGTACAAACATTTCAAGGACGGCATCATGTTTTTTGTAACTATAATCTTCACCATCAAGGTTCAGTTCATGGTAGAGTCTATACTGTTTCTTGGATTAGAAGGCAGGTGATATGCCCAAGATCAGGGTCAACCGCCAATTTACGGTACCCAAATTATAGGGGATTATAGGATATTTAATTATAGAGGCCGGGTGAGCCCCTGGATAGTCTCCAGATTTCATAGCATCTATCATTGGATGTTAATAGATTAAATAATTTATCTCCCAAAGCCGTAATTAAATCCGAGACTTTCGGCATCACAAATCAGCAAGCTGCTAAGAAAAAAGTCAGAAACCATTATTAGTAGATATACAAATGTATCATTTAATCCTGATACTTAGATGATTACGCTTTGTAATTTGTCCAAATATACATATACATACATACGAATACATATTTACATAGCTTAATATTGTTTGTAAGCGAATTTGTTGAATATTGAAACCTGGAGTAATATTTCTTATATCAGGATATTATTCATATTCTATATAATTAATTATTCATATCATATAAATGTAAGTCAAAATATTAAAGAGTTCAAATTAGATAAAATATAATATTTTTTATGGTAGATGTTATTGATTTGCTACTAAGACTCCAGATTTTTATGTTGTAAAAATTTAAATTTTACGCAATTTAATAGGTGATTGAAAGTAGCGATTTTATTTATAGAAGCTATTGAAAAATAAATACTATAATAGTTTATAATTGCGCCTAAAACATAATCAAGCATAATAAAAGTATTCAGCCCACAGCGTTGGTAAGCGCTCAACGCGCGCAGTCTCTCAGGACCGCATCGGCGGGAGTAGCCTGCACTTTAGGGGTTGACCGAATTAATATACTGGAACAATTATAAAATATTATAATTCTTATTTTTTCCATTCTTAGCCGTTACATGGACCTGGCGCTAATCACTTACAACAACATCATACCAACCACCAACCAACCTTTTAAGTCCTTGTTGACTTTGTCTATTGCAAGCAAGTTATTAACCTTTGGTAGCATCAAGTCAATTTGCAACCATTGTAAGCATCCCTTTGATATGCGACTATATCCGCAAAGTCCTGCTACTTAGATGATTACTCCTCACGAAGCTCCTCAGACGTGGCAGTCATCTGCAATCGGACGCGACAGGACCGAGGACATCCCTCATCAGGATCCTTTCAGGGGATGATTGCCGTCCCCCTAGTCCCAGGCCTCAAAGAGCCGGCGGATGCAAATCGATCTCGCTCGAGGTTCACTAACACTTCACTCGGTCCCTTCAACATGAACTAATTTCGCCTTTGTCCCTGCATCCGTTAGTTGAGGCGTCATCAACCGGCTCAATTTACGGCGATTTCGCCGTTCAATGTCAAGGAGGGCTTTTATGTAAATTTCTCCTTTACTACTTGCAGATTGAAGGAAGATGATTAAGCCATTGTACGGTTCAACTGTACTTTAAATTAAGTACTGTGCATCGTACCAGGTGTTGTTATAAAACCAAATATGGAAGTAAAAAATCAGAATAGTAAATTATGACAGTTATAAGAACTAGGTCGCGTTCGCAGGTAGCGGGTGAACATATATCCCTCAAGGATAAGATAAAAAGGATCAATAACCTTGAAGGGGTGAGGACAGGCGAAGGGATTGCTTGACAAGACACTCTTTGAAGAAGCCGAAGAACATGAGTAGCCGAAGCAGAGGCTGGCAGAGAAGCGACCTTGGGGACAGGAGATATGGCGGCGAAGCGAGAGAGGCTCCGCCATACCGGACAAGAAGAACTCTATATGTACCCCTGGTTTACTAGATAAGTTTTAATTTAAGTTCTATATTTTTTATGCCAATCCTCTATATAGGTCTGAATCATTAATCGTAATTGGTGAATGTACATATCCAATGAAAGTTTAAATAAGAAATTTTATACAAAATAGTTCAGTGGTATCTTCTGGTTTAGACCGTGTCGCTAACTTTTTCGCCAACGTTTCGCCAGACATGCTGCTGACTTCTTCAGGGCAGAGAAGAGAATGATTTCAGTCTAGTCAGATACTCGCTTTAGTTCATTATCTTTTCTGCCCTGAAGAAGTCAGCAGCATATCTGGAGAAACGCTGGCAAAAAAGTTAGCGACACGGTCTAAACCAGAAGATTCCACTGAAATATTTTGTATAAATAGTGGTCGTGGAAACCAAAAAGAGTATTTAAGAAATTTTATATTCATTATAATTCTTTTGGTGCTTACTTAACCAAGATGCACTATATATTTATGAATACAATATTGGTGGTTTAATTAAGGTAATAATTTGACTGATTAGTAAATTGATAAACACACCACCGACCTCTGAAAAAGAATCTAACTTATAATAAAGCTAGTACGTTTAAAGAAATAATAATTTAAGTAATTGTCTTTCATGATTACTCTGGCATCCTAAAATAAGTAGAATATTTAAAAAAATACAAAATACCCCAAACATAGCACACGTAAAACTTATTCCTACATGTTTCATATGTTGTTTGTTCATTCGATACTATCTATAGAATCGGACAATGCTATATTGGGAGGTCTAAATTTCTTCCTATCCAGATTTTATTAGGATAGGGATTTTTAAAGAGTATCTGACATCGTACAGGCTCGGGACCCCCGTTAAACGTCCCTTCCGAAGGACGGCGTAACTAAAGATTTTTTACATGATTTATAGATATAGGAAGGTAACTCCCAGAATGTAGTTTAGCTCTGGTTTGCTATTCTTATTTTATTTAATTGCATAACGTCGGTGAAAGGATGATGGAAAAAATTGGAGATGGTTCAGGCACTTATGGCGTATGACTCTTGTTCAATGGCCAGAAAAAGCTCCTGAAAAAATGAGAAAAATAGGCCGCTTATTCTATATAAATCTGTTATTTTAACTTTTCATTTTTGAGCTAGACTGAACATCTACGCATTCTTGTAAAATGTACAACTCACACACCAACTAGGTTTTTAATTTCATGGGCGTTATTTGAGGTTTTTCGTTGTCTAAAACAGGGGGATCAAAGTAGCTCAGTGTATAGAGAGGTGGTTTGCTGTGCTGAAGGTCTCAGGTTCAAATCCAGCTGTGGCTGGTAAATTATTTAATCGTTTTAAAGCCATGGACGGTCATTGTGGGATCTACAGACCCTCGAGGGCCTCACCACTTCTTAATTAGGAGTAAAACCTGGCAGTTGCTCTCGGACTAATCTCATTTCTACCCACCGTAGTCTTAGAAACAAGGCAGTATATACCACGTACTGAACCCAATACTCTTCATGAGTTTTATCATAAATTTATAACGGCTTTTAATTATTCAATTTATGCATTAAATTGGCCTAAATAATTTATACACTAACCATTCCTGATTAAGATATGTCATCCCAACTGGATTTAATTATATTTAACGTGATGTAATTATTTATGTTAGTTGAAGATTAGTGTTTGGATGACTGCATTGAAGATAATGGAACAATTTTTAATTTCCCGTTGCTATCTAATTTGCATAATCATTTGGATAAAGTGTATCCGCTATTACAAACATTGCAATGATATCATTCTTAAGATAAAAAAACACTATATTTAGTAATTTAGTATGTTTATTATAAATAAACAAAAAAACTATTACTGTTAACAGGCTCGGAACTCCCATTTTACGTACGTTTAGAAGGACAGCATTTCCAATAATTGTTTACTCCCTTTAGAAAATTCTATTCTTGGGAATAGAAGGTGTGTCCTCCTTGTTTACACACTGGACACTTTTCATTTTAGTAATCAATAATATTTGAATACTAATTTTTAAATTAGATTGTCATGCCCAGCAGTTGATTCGGACATTGCACTCGCATAATTCTCTTCGAACATGAGATGAGAGATCGACGATTAGGCTGGAACCGGGGGAATTATTCACCGTCATGATGGCTATTGTCCCGGAGGTAGATAATGGTGTTACGGGGCAGCGGGTATGCCAAGCCCGCACGACTGTGCTGCGATACGGTGTTGTAGTCCACGCTATGGCAGGCGTTAGCATTTCCAGTGGTTAGTGCGTTGACTATATTTACTACCATTTAATATCTACGTATTTAAATATGTATGCATATATTTATTTTTACATAATTTTGACGTATTTATATTCAATTTCCGTATTTATTTATAGTACTTCAGAAGTACTTATCTACTTATTTTTCACTTATTCATCTGTCATTTACTTATTTTTTGTTGTCCTGAATTATTAATAGCACTTTAGTAGTTTTAAGTACTTTACTAGTAATTGTTTTTGTTTTTTTACTAACCCTCTCCTAAAGTGAAATAAATATGTAGTATGTTCTGAAAAATACAGACTTTGTTTATTAAATTAAATAGTTATTATTAACTTATTCTTATATTTTAACATAAAATGTATAAATAAGTTTTTTTTCCAAGTTGCAATATAAATTAAGGTAAAAACTCATAATTTTTTTAATATAATAAATTAAATAAAAATGGATTTTTGTCACTTTATTTATTGTTTTATCAATTTAATGTCACTTTATGCTATGGCTAATCGTACGAAACTATTAGAAATAGTCATCATCATCGTCACTGGAACTACAACCCGGTATGATTCTTCGGCGTATCAAGACGACGCCTCCAGTCATCTCTGTCATGCGACAGGCTCTGCCAAGCTCTGGTATTAAGGAGCTTTTTTTTTTTTTTATTCTTCTTTTATTTTCTATGTCTGTATTGCTTTCTGTTTTTTTCTTTTGCCGTTGAGACTGTCTAAATCCGAGGCTATTGATGTTCCACTGCCACAAGACATTTTTCGAGAGAGGAGCAGATGACCCCTTCGCTCAACCCCCAACCTGGAGGACCAGTCCTGTAATCCTAGGAAGGAGCCCTTACTGGGTGCTATCAGCCGGGGCAGCTGAACCCAGGTTTTTTAACGAGTTTATTCCTCCTCCTTTTTCATCCTTGATTGGGACAGACAATGGCGGAGTTATTAGAAGTAACGGGAGTCCTAAATTCCTATCCAAGTACAATTATTATACCTATTTTTAACGAGAACCTGACATAGCAACGGGCTCACTTTGCTCGTAACAACAGTTCTTAGTTTCTACTGCCAAGGTGTAGAAACTACAAATCGGAACCTGTAGAAAATTCCGAACGTCTCTGTCCGATCTGCAGATCTCTTGGAACTCTACCAGCCTTTACAAAGTGCGTACTCTTAATTTGGGGGAAAACCTGGCGTTTGGTCATGATGTGGGTCAATTCGCATTGGCCTAGGAGCATTACGATCTCTACCCTACACTGAGCTCAATACCCTTCATGGGTTGTGGTGTTACAGGTTTTAAAACTTATTTTTTGATTTGAGAATCAAATATTTAATAATTTATTATTTTATTTTTAGTTATTGTCACTTATCCTAAAAAACGTGTGAACAGAGTAAGGGAAATAACATTATAAAATATCTGAATGATTTTTTAATTACATTAGTTTATTGAAGTACTGATATAAATACATGCCCTTGTTGATAATAAATATATTCATGTATATAATAATATTTATGAACAAAAAATATGTGTAACTCCTCGTTTGTTTAAAAAAATATATACACAGTTTAAGTTTAAAGGGGGAAATTCTAAAAGATAAAACAGAATTCTACCCTGAATAGAATAACATCCCTTTTTCTATTATACGCCCAGCCAGTGGAAAATAGACCGGAAAACCTTCTTAGAATATTAAGCCACTTCCTTTCTAGATGTTTCCGCCTTTCCTACCT
The DNA here is from genome assembly GCA_964056705.1 of Troilus luridus. Taxonomy (NCBI): domain Eukaryota; kingdom Metazoa; phylum Arthropoda; class Insecta; order Hemiptera; family Pentatomidae; genus Troilus; species Troilus luridus. Next base: position 41,922,803 of record OZ057417.1, on the reverse strand, counting down.
CCCTTCGTTTTTCCTCTCTTTCATTTATGAGGAAAACAGTGTTTATATACATAAAAATAAAGATGGTGGAAATACATCCTCCACGGTAGTTGAGTATGTGGCGCTCAACTGCATATGTACTAAAGAAACCAGCGTAAACTGTCGCAGTATAAAAATTTTCCTGCTCTGAATTGGATATTCTCCCTCATCCGGTTATTTTTTTTTTGTAATTTTGTAATTTGATATAATTTATTTCACATAAATTATATCAGCATTATTATTTTTTAAACTATTACTACCTCTAGGAAGTTTCTCTACTTGTTTTTATTCATGCCAATATGTATCATATTAAAGAACATATATAGGGGCGTATCTCAGTACATAGATTACTGAGTAGCTGTGCTAAACGTTTCGAATCCTAATTCTTCAGCTGTGGCGTATAGGTGTCATATATTTATTATAGACAGTTATGGATGGCTCCTACTGAATTTACATACACTCCTGTACACCATCTAGCCTCTATAAATACCTGTACCTGTACCTGCACAACCGTTGCAAAACAGTATTATCCCCCGTGTACCTTGATGGGTCCTTTATGGATTGTTCTGGTACTGGTTTGAAAACATATATATATAATGGTAAATAATTTAGTAGAAATCCTCAATCCAATTTAAAGTAATGTTGAAGAATTATTATTATTTCTTCAAAGTTATGTTACCCGACGTAAAACCACGACATACTACGTCGTTTATTCGGAGCTCCAAGACTGTAGATGGTCCACAGGCGAGGAGGAGACATCAACAGAGACAAAAAGCGGAGCGCTATCGAACGGTGACGTCAGCCGAGCAGGCGCGAGTCAACTGATGACGTAGGAGCTCTGAGTCACCCACAGTCCGTCCTCAGCCAGCCCAGGGGTAAGTACTGCTGCTGCTACTCTGATATATCATACGTAGTATTTATTTATTTTATTATATACTATGTATATGTATGCATTACAGTTTATTAAATAACAATCCTGATATCGAACGCGTAATTTCCGTCTATTAGTCTTATATTGCTGTTTTCATTCAGTGTTGACACCATAATATATCATAAAAATGCATGACCCCGTGTCATTAATAAACACGTTCCTTAATTAATATGTAATTTTTTTATCAAATCATATATAACTATATAATGACTTTCCTACAGATATCTGGACCAGATGTGGTAACAGATCTGACATTAGAACTCTTATATGACTATCATGTGAAATATTATTATTATAATTCGGTTCTTAAATACCTATAGATTATATAGGTGTATAATATTGCTCCTTAATATTTAGTGTTGTTTTTTATTTAATATATTTTCATATAACCGCCGCCCCGCTTTGTTGTGCGTACTTATTTATTCTACTTCATTTTAATTTATATATATATATATATAAGAATTTATAGATATAAATTAATATCTAACAACTTACGGTGTGGTATTTTTTTATGTATAACTACGTAATGACTTTTATCTAGATATCTGGACCAGATGTGGTATATAATAGATCTGCCATTAAAACTCTTATATTACAATCATGTGTAATATTGTTGTACATTACCTATTTAATCTAACCATTAATACTGCTCCTTAATATTTTATATAAAATTATGTTTTTATACAATATATCATCATATTAATTAAACCGCCACCCTTCTCTGCGTTGTGGGTATGTATTTGCTTTAATTCATATTAATCAACATACATATGTATTATTTAATATCTAACAAATTGCCGTGTGGAATCTTATCATTTATAACTATGTAATGACTTTGCTCTAGATATCTAGACCAGATGTGGTACATAACAGAATGTAACTGATACTACGACTCTTATATTACATTCATATGTAATATTGTAATTATTGGACGCTAAATACTATTTTAATTCAACCATATAAATACTGCTTCTTTATATTTAATAAAAATTATATTTTTTTATAATTCCGTAAAACCACCGCCCTTTTTTTGTGTAGCGCTTATATTTATGTTTTTTCACATAATATAATTCATATAGATTGTATCTACTGTATGATATTTTACTCAGAATTTTAAATTTACAATTTTTGAATTTTCCTACTACCTTTTTAAAGTGATAACTGTTCAAATATAGCTTTATATTTCCTAATTTTTAAAATTATATTTATTATTATTTAATAAGTTTACTAATGTATATAATATTTAATATTATTATATTGTAAATTATTTAAATTTACATAAAAATTGTAATAACAATGTAAAATTATTTTGAAACAAAAATAGAATATTAAATAATATTATTTTAATAAAATAATTTATGAATTCTAAATAGAAAAAAATATCAATTATATTAATCTATTTAAAATCCAAACCAGTGCACAAGTTACCAATAAGAAATCAGAATGAGAAAATTATTTAGTAATATTATTCTCAATGTAATACATTAATTGTTATTATTATAAAATTGATAAATTACCCGGTAAAATAATGACTAACAATGTACTATCGATAATATAATTTAATTAACTGAATAAAATACATCAGTATAAGTAATGTAATTAATGTCTCGCCCTTTTTTTTGCTCTTATAGACCTTTAACGTTACTGAATGCGGTTAATTAATGATAAATAAATAATTAATGTTTTGTAATTTTTAAAACTACAATCAGTGATAAATTATAAATTACATAGATATTAAACACAACCGTTTTCTGATGTTATTCCATTTGATTTGTTTCCAATCAATTATTCTTAAAATATTTATAGTTTTGAAGAAGATAATTTAATATTTCAATTATTTCCTTAATACATTTAAATTAATTTAATATAAGATAATAAAGATGAATATTTACATTAAAATGTTGTTTATCTCTATTCGTTTATAAAAATTTCGGGTACCTACGAAACCTAGTATTAGTAAACATATTAAAAAAAATAAAATACTGAGTTGTACCCGGTAAAAAAAAAAGTAGTTAATAAATAGTAAATGACTAAATTTCATTTAATAAAGATCCCGATTTTAGAGATTTTATTAGAGTCATCTAAATGAATTGTTAAATGAAATTCAACTAGTGCAAATTTGTTAGTTAAACCATCAGTAGCAATTATTTTGGTTGAAGCCTTTAATTCAGGGAGGCCTTTAAATATATATATTTTTTAAAAAAACCTGTACCACTACAACCCGTGAACGGGTCTGGGGTTCAGTACATGGCAGAGACTGTACTTTTTTATGGACAACGGTTCTGCAAATGTCTAAATAAAGTCATATTTTGAATTGTATCATGTTTGAACTTGAAGTTTTATAGGAATAATGACATAAGTTAAAATTAAATAGGTTTCAAGCTTTTAAAAATTCTCTAATGTTTAATAATAGAATTTCAATACTATCATTATAATAAGAATGCTTTGCTTTACCAATACCCTAATTTTTATTTTATAGATTTTCATGGAACTTACTTATTTCTATTAAAAAATTAGGTTTTTTGAATTATGGCATTGTTCTTTTGAAGGAGCGGTAGATGTATATCTTGTTAATTGTTATTGAACAATTTAACAAATATTGTATATAACATTTTAATTGCTCGAGACTAGTTGTTTTCGAAAAAATAATGATATTATGAAAGTTCTACTATTAAAAATTATTAATAACATATATGGTGTGATAGAACTGAACATAACTAAACAGTAAGTGCATATCATTACATTAGAGCAATATTTTATCTAAAATCTCATCAAATGAATTCAATCCGGTCAATTGACCTAAGATTTGAATTCATCTCTTATTACCTTTTCCTCGTTTCTTCGAGCATTTTTAGTTCTATTTTTGTATATTTAGATATAAAATCAAGTTTAGAATTTATTTTTTAATCTTACGATTCGATTAATTATTATTAATTAACTGTGTTAATGAATACATTTTATCATTACGGAAATAGATTGAGAGAATTTACTTTATTCTTGACCTTAAACTGTTCGGTAGTGCGGTCCGTACCGGTCCAACCGCCTCATTTATCTCTTGACTAATGCGCCGTCAAATCACCGTTCTCGCACCAACAAAGCTCACTGAATTTCCGTTAAAAGAAATCATCGATCATTTCTAAAATATGATCCATAGATTTTACTTTAATTGAAATATTCTAAGGGCGCCTTAATGCGCAATTTTTAAAATAGCGTAGATTTCAAAATTTTACGTTTAATCTCATTAATTAAAAATATTTCTTTTCTGGGTGAACTTTTCGTTTTCCCTGAAAGATTTTATTTGTAATTGTCAAATTTCTAGTTGCATTATTAACTTGATGTTAATAATGCAAAAAATGTAAATTAAATTTAAGTAAATACAAATACAAGGAACATATAATATAACGAAACTGCCCAAAAATGAATAGGGGTTCCACTAATTTTGTTGTATTTACTTTGCCTAGCGATTTAATATTATTTTTATAATAAAAACCATTAATATTTATTAGAAATTATATTACATTAAGGAAGCGGAGTGGCTCAGTGGTAGAACACTGAGTTGCCATGGCGGAAATCCTGGTTCAAATCCCGCTGCTGGTAAGACTTTTATTTAGTCTGTTTTACAGCCGGATGTGGATCATATGGAATCTAGGACCCTCCTGGAGCAAGGGGGGAAAATCTGGCGGTTGAGCGTGATCTTAGACGTCACTTTGCAGAACCGTTGTCCATGAAACAGTACTGTCTCTACCATGTACTAAACCCCAGACCCGTTCACGGGTTATCGTTTACAGGTTTTTTTTAAGCTACATTAAATCTTAATGTAGTTATAAAATTAGCAATATTCCTAATCATGTTTGCGCAGTAGGTATATATACTAATTAATATTTTAATTAAATTATTGATTAAGCTTTTGCAGCCCATCATATGTTTTGATTAATAAACAAATTACTTCAGATATATATTGTTTCTTTTTCTGTTCATGTTTGTTATTCTAAAGGGACTTAGTACCAGAATAAATGACTTTTCTATTCTATTCTATATAATTATTGTTCTTAGTGTAAATGTATGTGAAAATTAGATCAATGCTTATAACTTAAACTTAATAATGTAAATAATTCAGACTATAAATGTTTTTTAAATTAAAAAAAGAACACAGTTCTTCCAATTTGTTGAGTTTTCACATCTATGGGCAGTCCTCATGACTGCCTATATAAAGTTGTAGTTTAATTTTTGTTTAATTACAACTATATAGCCTATTATAACTATATTGTCATTTTTTAAATTATAACTATACAATTAAACTTTAAGCCTACTCTCTCTTGTAGACATTCAGTAATTGATTCAAACGTCCAGTAGAAAGATGACTACAGATGATAAGGCGATTGGAATTTATTAGAAAACTTTTCTCATTATACAGGGAACCCCTGGGGTTGATATCGGAGGGAAGAAAAAAGAGTTCATTTTTAATTAAACGTGCCAACAAAATGTTGTGAGGAGTTAAGGGCCAGTAAAATGTTTGTGGGCCCTTTACGCGGTAGGGCACCGGTGACTTTTCCTTTTAGCAGATTACCTCCTCTCCCCTCTCCTGATCACTTTTCCTCCTGTCCTTTCTTGTCCTTCCCTTCGTTTCCTTTGAACATTCCTGCCCTTCTTGAGCCCAAGAGCACTTCCCGCCGTTCGGAATCCTTTCGAAAAGCGACTTAGGGACACATCTCTTGATCCTTTTTGTCAGTTTTGTCAAAAGAAGATGATGAAAGATAATTGACTGAGTGTTACCCTATTTTGGGATAAAGTAATGAATAACAATATTCCATGTTTTATTACAATACATTGATATTATTCGTTTAGAATGACGTAAAATGATCTTTTACACAATAAGGGCTGTGACGAATCTGAACTTAACTGAACTTAAAGTAAGATGAACTGTGTAAGAACAATAATATTTAGCCTAACAATAGGTTCATAAAATCTTTATAAAATAAAATAAAATACATTCAGAAAGAAAAAAATCATTAATTGTTCAAGTTAAACTGAACGTCTGTTAGACTATGGGAGTCCTCTTAATTCTAAAGTGCTATGGACTCATATGTGTCCGGGAAAAGCAGTCGGTGGGTACTACGAGCGCATATATGTGTTTTTCAAATTTTGTTTTCCTGTTATATTTTAACGAAATTATGATTGAAATATTGCGTATAATTTTCTGAAGGGCAGATATATACCTATGACTTTAGCTACGACATTGGAGAAACAAAAAACAGATTATGAAACAATCAGGTTTGTTATTTAAAAATTTAATAGTAAGTAAAAATATTAAAGAGTTGAAATTAACTAAAATATTCTGATGTTTTAAATCAATTGTGTGCTAGACATTATTGGCATATTGTTCGTAATCTCCCGAGTTACGAAGGCACTCCAGAGCTTTTTTCACATTTTTATGTTGTAGCATTATACTCTTTACTGATTTTAATAGATTATTGATATTTGAAAAAATCGATCTGAATTATACAATGAGGTGCAAAAGAAATACTATAATAATTTATTAATCGCGCCATGAACTTTTAATAAAGCGATAGAGCTGGGATGAGTGAAAAGTATTCAGACCACAGTCCGAGGGTCGCCCGCACTTTTATGGTTAACACATCAATATTCTGGGTAATTGAAGTTAAAAAAGATTTGGTCACAGCAAAAATTAATATTTTGGAAATATGTTTGGATAGACATGCATTCATAAATAGTATTAATAAGTTAAAGTTTACTCCAGAGAAAGCGGAATCAAAATTATACCGACCAAAGTGGACGAAAGAAAGGTCTTCGGGTAGAGGATGACGAAATAATGGGAAACAAGGAGAACTCTAAGAAAGATTGAAATCGCCTGCTTATCGTTCACCATTTCGGGGTTATTTGTTAGTAAAAAAAATATATATATATTTTTGTTTTGTCCCTATTCTAATAAAAATGTTTCTTTTGTTTGTTCATACGTTCATTTCTTGATGAAACTGCTTCCAGAATATACAATTTATGACAAATAATTACATTCTCGTTTTACCACTGCAACACGAATTATTTTTAATTCCGAGAATATTAAAAAGGAAACGAATGGAAAACTTAAAGCTATTGTGACTCAACTCAAAGCGACAACCTGCGGAGCTGATAACATATGTACTCTCTCACATGCCTGATATCGGAACCGCTTTATTTCTCAGTGGTCAATCAAGCCTATGAATTGTCAAAATTAATTACATTACAAATTAAATTTACGAATTTTTCCGCTAAATAACATTTCTTCATTATATTGTTTGTAGGATTAAAGATGTTTCCATTATTATAGTTCTAATATATTTGAGAGAGAAAAAAATGATGCAGTTTTCGCAAGGATATCCTACTTTTCTATGAACCTTTATTGCCATAAATATTTAATATTGATTGCCTCTCTAAGTTATGACGGTTACGTGATAAGGCCACATAATGAAAAGATTGAATTATATAGGTTTATTAATTTCAAAATTCAATTGAATAGTATTATGCACTTTGTAATACTCATATTGCTGCTGGTTGATTTTTCCTTTACATTTTTCAACGATTTCTGAAACAGGTTTTTTATTTCAGAAGAATCGAAACCTGCCATGTTCACTTCTCCTTGAGGGTCCATATCCCTCACCAACAGACCGATTTCCGATCTCAAATAAACCGGAAGCTATCCCTTTAAAGATGAAGAGGTATTGATCTGAAAACTCTGGTTTACATAACAAGGGTTGGGAGGGAGGATTGTAAATACAGACCGTCACAAAGCCGGGGTAAGAAAGCCTCATGTAACTCAACACCGCTCGGCTCGGTTACCAGCCGCACTGCAGTATGTTAATGAGTGCCACGGTCATTAGAACGCTCTATGCACAGTCTATGCATTCACATGAATTCTCTGAACGACATGTAATTACTGCTAGTTCGTAATTATTTCATATTAAAAAAAATAAACCTTCACCATAAGGCTTCAGCCCATGAATTCTTAGATTCAGTTTCTTTTCTACCATGTACTGTTTTCAAGCGATTCTGGAGTAAGATGATTCGGTCTAAAACAGCCAGATTTCCCCAAATGGATAACCACTTTATAGACTCTGGGTGAACCCCAGGAGGAGTTACATACAAGTCAGTACTTTACACAAAGAAACAAACCACTCAACATTACTGTAAACATTAGGATGTCTAGGTTAACAATTTAATCTTGAAAGTTACTGATACAATATATAAAAAAAATCACTCTCAACCTCCAGATTTTTCCTCTATAAAAGGTAAATATTTTAAAGAGGCTGGATGAGCCCCAGGAGTGACTGCAGATACCACTGGCTCTATCAACGAATACATAATTTATTTTCCACTGCCATTTTCGTACAAAGGAGTAATGTTTCAGAAAAGCAGCACGTTACAAACTTAAAAACATTACAAACCACCCCAAAAGAACCAACATTATTATAGATATTATAATATCTAGTTTAATTAATTTAGACTTAAATTACTGGTAGAATATATAATATAAAATAAAAAAATGTACTACTAAAACCCATGTTGAGTCTTAAAAAATATAAACGCTACCATGTATTAAGACTACAGCTGTTCACGGAGCAGACATCAGAGATAACGCTCAACCTCCAGATTTTCCCTCTATTAAAGGTAATTATTTTATAGAGGCTGGATGTGCCACAGGAAAGACTGCAGATCCCACAGGGTCCAACGAATAATTAATTTCTTTTCCACAACCGTTTTCGTGGAAAGGGATTACGGTACATCTCAATTTGGTAGCACTTTACAAACTGAACCATTCCTAAACAACCCACCATTATTATTGACATTACGATGTCGAGGTTAACAATTCATACTTTAAACGTGATAGATTATATAATACAATATAAAAATAACTACCACGACAACCAGTGAAGTTTTTTTGATTCAGATCACACCCAATTGTAAGGGCTTTCCTTCATTTGAGGTTAAACAGTTGATAAAGGATGAGTGAGTCCCAGGAAGGTCTGCAGATCCCAAAGGGTCTATCTTCTGCTGTCAACAGCTTAAATCACTGGGACATTCAGCACAGCAACTCGGGGCTCCCTAAACTGAACTCCCCCCTCCCATGTGTTTCATATACAAACTATGATATAGCTGTTAGTGTTTTTTTAATCAGTGGCCTTCACCCAGTTGACGCAATAAACCATATATTCGAAATCATGCTTTCTTTCTCTCTCTGATTTAAGGGCCGGGGAAAAGATATAGCCGAGACACAAATAGAATCTGAATAAAATTCCTCTTATGTAAAAATACCCGAGGGTATATAGCCGTGAGGATGAATACATAAACTGTTGATGTATTCCGTCAGTGGAAGGGAGATCTCATGTATTGTGCAAGTCCTGAGATGGTCAGTGTCTCTCCCTGCATTTCTTATATCTCGGGTATTTTCTTGTAGGAATATGCACTCATAGAGAACCGTACTATATAAGGCACCGTACTATGTAATAAATACATCATAGTATATACTAAAGGTAGTACATATCAACCTGTAAGTATATTTTCAAGAGGCCGGAGAGGACAATAACTCATAGAAGTATTTAAAAAATAATTCGTTTTTTTTTATTCGATCCTTCTATTCTAAATATCTTAAAATGTAATAACCTGAAATTTTGAGTAGTAACTAGTATAATGCTGATATATATATGACTCCTAAAAACCTGCACCACTGCGGCCAATGAAGCATCTCGGTACAATAATGCTAAAAAGCAAGCGATCGTGCAGGTTTACCAACCAACACGCTCAACTATTTTTTCCACCATTATCCCTTGGTGGAGGAGATTGAATTTGTAAAGGAACTGGAGATCCCATAACCCTCTGACGGTTAACAGTTTGAATAATTTGTCTGTCATAAGAGTATTCGAAACCGTAACCTTAATCCCAGGAACCCAGCACTCCCACTGATTTACCCCTAAAAATACCTAACCTACCCGAAATGCGTCAACCTTGATATACTGGTCCTTGGTATGGCTGAATTGGCGAAATTTTGACAGTCTTTTTTTCAGTATTTCAGCGACTTAAAGCTTTGTTTTTTAAAATTTACATATAAATATATTTATTTTTAATACCTCTTATCTCAAATTTATATTAAAAATTCCCACTGTATTTTCAAAAGAAAAAAAAATATATCCTCTTACAATTTTATCTTTCTATTTAGAATGGCCCGTTCGAAACAAAAGAACCAAGGTTTGAATTCAATTTTATTTTTAAAATACGACTTTTTACCTTTAATTTTTTTCAGTCATTCTTTTTTATTCACATAAGCTCGTTAACCCAATTCTATTTATAACAAACCCTGAAGGATCTAATATTAATTTTAAACTGGGTATTTTACTTTTAATTAAATAAATTTTACAAAAACTGTAATAAGAAAATGTCTCGCACAGTTATTACTGTAATATATTAAATTTGCAATATAATTTTTATCAGCTGTCTGAAGAAATAACCGGATTTTTCACAGTAGTAATGGGTTTATAATTCTTTTATAAATAATTAACCAGATCGATATATGGACTCTTGATGTATCCTTAATATACCCAATGTATTATTGATATTTTCACAAGCATGCGCTCTAATGTTTTTTTCTTAATGTAATATAATCTAAAATTATTTAATAAGAATTTAAATATCTTGTAAAAAGCCATAACGTTTTCTACTATTCTTAAAATTTATGATTTAAGATATACTGTAGGAAGTAATTAGAAAGTTCATAAGCATCAGATCAATATCTCACGTATGCATGTATAAAATGACCAGTGTTACTTACGAAATACATTATTTCTTCGTTTCTTGATTGAAGATAAAGGTTTCCTTTATTTATTTCTCTTAGTTGAAAATTCATAGCTGTAATTTTGATTAAATATACTTAATATAGATGTAATCATTATAAAAAATACTGCGATGTTCATCGGTTCAGAGCTCGGCCAACAGTGATATCGAAGTACTGGTACGAACATGCACAGACCTGTAGAGTTCAAAGTACAAAGTATATTATTATTTTAAAACTACACTTAATGGAATAATCATTAAATTTTATTACAGAATATAGGAAAATTGTGAAGTAGCAGTTCACTTGCTCAAGCGTTCTCATTAAAAAAGGTTAATAAAACGTAAAATAATAATTATGTACTTACGCAATACATTTCTAGATTGAAGTTGCAGTGATACGTTATTTCTTTCAGATAGTTAAGTGACTGATTCAAATGTAGATGAAATATACTTTAAATCAGAATTTATTACTATTACTTAAATATTGAATCAATAACTACAACATTTACTCCGGTGTTCATCACTTCAGAGCTCGACCAACACTGATAGCGAAGTACTGGTACGAACATGCACAGACCTGTCGAGTCCATAGTACAAAGTATATTCTCATCTAAAAACTAAACTTAATGGAATGATTATTAATTTTTAGTAAATATAAGAGAAAAATTGTAAGCTTTCAGTTCAGTTGATCAATTGTACTCATTAAGAAATTTTTAATATAACATGAAATAGTACTTACGGTATACCTTCTTGAAAATTTCTCCATTGAAGACGAATTTTTTCGTTTTTTAAATTATTTATTCAAATGTAGATGAAATATACTGAATATATGAGCCAATAACTATAACATTTACTCCGATGTTCATCGTTTCAGAGCTCGGCCAACACTGATATCGAAGTGCTACTAGGTACCTGCATCGACCTGTTGGGTACGAAGTACAAAAGAATATTCGCATTTAAAAACTACGTTCAATGAAATAATAATTAAATTTTAGTTCATATAATAGGAAAATTGCACTCCATCAGTTATTTTGATCAATTGTACTCATTAATAAATGGTTAATATAACGTTAAATATTAATGAGGTACTTAGGCAACACATTTTTACATTGAAGATGAAAATTTTCGTTATTTCTTTCAGATAGTTAATTTATTGATTCAAATGTAGATGAAATATACTGAATATATAAGCAATAGCTATAACAATTACTCCGATGTTCATCGGTCCAGAGCTGGGCTAACACTGATATCGAAGTACTTGGTACGAACGTGCACCGACATGCAGGGTACAAAGTACAAAGCATATTCTCATTTGAAAACTACACTTAATGGAATAACTATTAAATTTTTGTTATATAATAGCAAAAATTGAACACCATTAGTAATTTTGATCAAATTCTCTCAATAAGAAATGGATAATATAACGTAAAAAAATAATCACTTATGAAATATGTATATTATTAAGTCATTTTAACATTGAAAATTACTTAATAATAATTATATATGGTTCAAAATAAATTATTCAAATTTAGGGGAAATATACTGAAGGAAGGATCAATAGCTATAAAACTTATACGGATGTCCATCGGTTGAGCTAGGAATATTTCTCATTTAAAAACTACACTTAATAGGGAAAATTGAAACCATCCGTTCAATAACTTTTATCATTAAAAATGGTTAATATAACCTAAAATAATAATTATGTACTTACGTAATACATTTCTACAAAATGTCCACATTGAAGATGATAATTTTCGTATTTTCTTTAATTTCTTTGAATTATTGATTCAAATTAAGATGAAATATACTGAATATATAAGCAATAGCTCTAACAATTGCTCCGATGTTCTTCGGTCCAGAGCTCGGCTAACACTGATATCGAAGTCTAGGTACGAACCTGCACCGACCTGTAGGGTACAAAGTACAAAAGAATATTCTCATTTAAAAACTATACTTAACGTAATATTTATTAAGTAGTTTGTTCAAATAATCGTAAAATTACAAATCATTATTTCTGTTGCTTGTTTTAATGGTTAACGTAAGGTGGAATTCTATTTAAATACGCAAGCTATACTTCTATTACAAGTATAACTAGAAAGACAACTTATAAAATTATAACTATTATATCTAAATTTAATAAATGTATTACAATTCTTTTTAGATATAACAGAAATTGTTAACTTAAATGTACTTTGTAACTATTTATTAATTCAAAGTATGCTAATGAGCGCTTCTAAACATTGAAGCAAGAGATAAAAAAATCCTTATTACATTTCATAACAATTAGTCATATATGATTAAATTAGTTTTTAAATTATTTATTGAAATGTAGATGAAATATACTGAATATATGAGCCTATAACTATAACATTTACTGCGATGTTCATCGTTTCAGAGCTCGCCCAATACTGATATCGAAGTGCTACTAGGTACGAACGTGCACCGACCTGTTGGGTACAAAGTACAAAAGATTATTAGGTACTTGTGCGTTAACACCACCACAGTTATTTTTCCCTACTTGTTCGCATGCGCGAGCGGTTACATTTTGTAACCGTTATATTTCTAACACCTGATTTCTTCTATGTTCGTTCTTGTTTGCTGAGTTTTGTTTGTTACTGATTTATTGTTTGTTTGCTGATTTGTTCTAGACTCTGATTTCTTATTATTTTATTTATTTATTTAATTATTATTAGATTTGTTGTTATTATTTCACCAATTTTTGTGCTACGAAAATGAGTCTTTGGAATTTGACAAAAACCGAAGAAGTAATTGTATTTTTCCAGGAGCGAAATATTTTACCAATTTTCCACCGAAATCCGATTAACCACTTTCTTTTTTAATAAATTATTTGGATTTTTCATTATTTTCATATTTCATTATTTTGATTTTTCATTACTTTTATTGTTCGTGATATATTCCATTATTTATTTCTATATTATCCATTATTTTAATTGTTCATGATATATTCCATTTGTAAATAAATTATTTTGATTTGTAATTGTTGATGATTATTTAAAAAATTTAAAATTCTAACCCCAATAAATAGATTTAAAAACATGCAAGATAAATGTTTTAGAAATATAACGGTTACAAAATGTAACCGCTCGCGTATGCGAACAAGTAGGGAAAAATAACTGCGGTGGCGTTAACACACAAGTACCGATTATTCTCATTTAAAAACTACATTCAATGAAATAATAATTAAATTTTACACTTCATAACTATGAAGAAAATTTAAGGCCCAAATTATCTCATGAATAAATTTAATAATAATTCCATAATTTAATAATAATTCTACATTAACCATTTCTTAATGAGAACACTCGAGCAAACTTGTAAATAATGATTTACAAGTTACCTATTACATGTGCTAAAATTTAATAATTATTCCATTAAGTGAGTTTTTAAATAAGAAAATATTTCTAGCTCTAAACCAATGAACATCACAATAAGTTTTATATTCATTGATTCTATATTCAGTATAGTTCATCTACATTAGAATCAATAATTTAACTATCTGAAAGAAATAATGGAATAATGTATTGCGTAAGAAATTTGTATTTCACATTATATTAATTATTTCTTAATGAGAAAATTTGAGCTAGTAAACTAACAGTATGTACTAAATGTACTAAAATTGGTATTTTTCATTTTGTAACTTTCTGTTTAACTTGATTTCTCTCTTTGTATTTTGTTTGCATTATCACCTTTCTTTACATCTATTCTGTAATCATCTTTATTCATATATCCTTTCATAATATATCCTTCACTTTTTTCTCTCAATTTTTCTATGTTATTATTATAATTCTATTTTATTATATTCTTGGTACTGTTATGTATTTTTATAGTGATTTTTGTTTTTGTCTGTTTTTTCTCATAGCCCTGAAGACAACCTACAAAGTAGGTTGAAACGTCGGCACAAATAAAAAATAAGTTTCCACTTATTTATTTTGTAAATTTTTGACTGCACCCCCAACTATTTCCATCCTCCATATGTCCATATAAGTTTATATGTCCATATGGTTATTTTAACCATCCCATATAACAGGAAATTATGCCAGTTGAAAATACTTATCTTAAATTATCCATTACTGGCCACGATTATACCAATTTCCTATACCGAAAAATATATAAGATCATGACGAAATGTAACGTCACTTAATGGGACTTTAACCCCCCTACAGCCAAGCCGGTAACCTGCGGTATGAATACCTCTCCCCCATACGACCTTCGTGGAATCTCAACTTTTCTTGAAAATTTGTTTAATATCCTATGATAAAATCTCATAAAAGAAATAATGGAATAATGTATTGCGTAAGAAATTTGTATTTCACATTATATTAATTATTTCTTAATGAGAAAATTTGAGCTAGTAAACTAACAGTATGTACTAAATGTACTAAAATTGGTATCTGTTCCGCAGTTTGTCGCTTCGAGTTGAGATACAACAAGTTTTAACTGATTATTCGTTTTATTTTTAATACAATATATTGTAAGCTTTAGTATGGAAAAGGGAATATAATTATGGGCGATGATTAGATTTCCTTAATAATTTCATCAAGAAATGGACGTTCCAACAAACAAATATAAGCTCACGATAGCTTGTATTTTTGTAAAATATTAAAAATTAAACGAATAAACGCTAAGATTTGAACTTAACTCTAAGCGACAACCTGCGGAAAAGATTCCACTTTTTTTTTATAATTTAAACTTACCATTCAAAATTTAGCTTTAGTGGAATATGATTATTTCTAAGTTCGCTATTATATAAACAGATATTACAGTTATATATGATCCTGACGACATAAAGTTATTTACTGGATGATATATAACGCGGTGGATACAGAATCCAGAGAGTGTGGAAGCCGCCTGGGCCTCCAGGGATATAGTCGGTTTAGTTATTATTAAAGCGAGTGGGACATTTCACCCCCCCCCCCACCTCAACTTTAACCAACCGTCCTCCCCATTCGGGTTCTACAACACCCGGATCCGGTATATAGGTTTCCCTTTACAAATAAAACTGTTATGTTTAATTTTTTCTTGAATGATATTTTTGTTAGAAGTAACATTTTTGTTATATCTAAAATTTATGTTATACCTAACATTTTTGTTATATCTAACATTTTTGTTATTTCTAACATTTTTGTTATACCTAACATTTTTCTTATGTTTAATGATTTCTAATTTGTGAGTACAACAATAATGCTAAGTATAATATGACCCGAACCATCCTATGGTCATTGTAGGATCTCCGTTCTGGTATTCTATAAAGTAGGTACCCGAAATAGAGAGAATCTGGCGATTGAGCGTGATTTCCGAGAGAAATCTCAGACAATTCACCCTCCTGCAAAACCGTTGTCCTGTAAACAGTACTGAATCGAAGATTCTTCATGGGTCTTAGTTGTATAGGGTTTTCTTTTCTTTTTTTTATTCCCCTAATCATTAAAACAGGTCATTAATTTATAGTATTTATAATTATTCATGAGATTACACAACGGAATTGAATTACATGCACCCGGTTGATATAGGTTGATACCGTCGAACTATTAGAGATTTTATCATAGGATATTAAACAAATTTTCAAGAAAAGTTGAGATTCCACGAAGGTCGTATGGGGGAGAGGTATTCATACCGCAGGTTACCGGCTTGGCTGTAGGGGGGTTAAAGTCCCATTAAGTGACGTTACATTTCGTCATGATCTTATATATTTTGTGGTATAGGAAATTGGTATAATCATGGCCAGTAATGGATAATTTAAGATAAGTATTTTCAACTGGCATAATTTCCTGTTATATGGGATGGTTAAAATAACCATATGGACAAATAAACTTATATGGACATATGGAGGATGGAAATAGTTGGGGGTGCAGTCAAAAATTTACAAAATAAATAAGTGGAAACTTATTTTTTATTTGTGCCGACGTTTCAACCTACTTTGTAGGTTGTCTTCAGGGCTATGAGAAAAAACAGACAAAAACAAAAATGACTATAAAAATACATAACAGTACCAAGAATATAACAAAATAGAATTATAATAATAACATAGAAAAATTGAGCGAAAAAAGTGAAGGATATATTATGAAAGGATATATGAATAAAGATGATTACAGAATAGATGTAAAGAAAGGTGATAATGCAAAACAAAATACAAAGAGAGAAATCAAGTTAAACAGAAAGTTACAAAATGAAAAAGATATAAATATAAAGAGTGAGATATATAAGTATGGAAAACTTAGTTTAATAAAGATAAAATAAAAAATGTATGATGATAGACTCTTAGGGAGTTACATAAGTAAAATGAAAGAAAATTGATAAAAAATATGATGCCAAAGAATTAATATAGAAGAATTATGTAGAAGGTAAAGAATAGGAATCTCGTGTATGGCAGGCAGAGAAGTAAAATATAAAATTTAAAATATAAGTATCGGAAGTTATATAAAAAAACGAATTTCTTTTCTAACATCTTATATGGACATAGTGAAACATAATTTTGCGGAAAAAATACCGATTTTTTTTTTATACGTAGCAACATTGGTAATAGTTGCATATTTTTACAAAAAGTGAATGACACAATGCGACATTACTGTTTCAAGAAAATTAAAACAGATTTATAATGGCAAAAAAAATAATGCGGCATATAATTCGTAATTATCTTTAAACTAATTAGTAATAATTCTAATTAATAATTAGAAGCGTTTTCAGCGATATAAAGCCATTGAGTCATCCCAGAAAGCCATTCCTAAAGGTGAGCTTTCGTTGTCAGGAAAATATTATAATTTTCTAGGCACAAAGCCAAATGAATTCTCGAAGGAGGAGAGAAGAGGACCTGGCTTAGATTTAGTGTCAGCCGCTTTTCCGCGCCACAACTTTATCAAACTTACTTTTAAAGTTGGAAGTGAGTCGCTTCACCTCTTTAATGGCCATTAAATAAAGAGCTAAGGGACATAAAGGGGTGGTACCAAGGCTGTCTCTATCCACTACGTCTTTATATTTAGATTTATATTATAAAATAAATACTACATGCATCTAACGAAAAAAAATCTGTACCACTACAACCGTGAACGGGTCTGGGGTTCATGGTAGAGACTATACTGTTTAAAGGACAACGGTTGTATAGGGAGGTGATTTGTCCTAGATCACGCCCAACCAGTGACAAAGAAAAGGTACAGTCTCTACCACATACTGAACCCATGATCATGGTAGTGGTACAGTTTTTTTTTTTTTACTTATTCACCAAGCCTGTAGATATAACAAATCTCTTATATAACACCTATATCCGATATATCTCTCTCACATTATACCGTAGGAAAGCTGTTGCAGAAACAGGAGGAAGTTAGGATCAGTTTGGACCTACCTCGGATAAGTTGAAATTGATTATAAGTTAGAAGGGAGTTAATTGGAACAGGAGCGCTAACTCCTCCATCACCATCAGTCATTGTTGGAGTGACAGGCGTCTTCTGGACCTTCATCTGGCGGACTTTGGACTTTGGAAGGAACGAGGAGGGGGAGTTAAGGGGGGTATGTTTGCTTCAACAGATTTATCTTATGTTCCTTGTCCCTGTTGCTGTGCTCTAGACATCTGAGAACGTGATCTGAAAAAATAAACCAGTTAAAAAAATAATTTGTCTGTATCTCTATATGAACTCTTTATGCCTTCGGCAGAATTGTCTGCGGGTGACATAGAACAGAATGAACGTTATAATTTGAATTTTCAAAGAATTTTCATTTTTCAATAAATAAAAGGTTAAACGGAGTTCATATATTTTTTCCTCAATCCGAAAACCTGAGATATAACCTTTCCTTCATTCATAACGTAGTTTATTTCAATACATAACTCGTTCGTTGAAACAACTATTTAACCCAATAATTATGATTTTTTAGCTAATTTCAAAGAGTCAATCGCATTAATGAGTACTCTTAACTGAATAGTGTTACATTATTGATGTAAGAGCAACAGGTTCAAATCCAGCGGTTGCAGATAAATTATTTAATCTGTTAGCAGCCACGGATGGACACTGTGGAATATGCAACACCAATTGGGGCTCACCCGGCCTCTATAAAGTGGATACCGTAATTGGGGGAAAAATCTGGTGGTTGAGCATTATCTCAGACAAATCAACTCAATCCACAACCGTTATCCTAGCCATGGACTGAACCCAACACCCTTCATTGGTCGTAGAGGTAAAGGTTTAAAGGCCAACAGTGCTAGATTAAATTGTCTATTAAAATGTTTAAATTAAGCTGCTTACATTTAGTGTTTAAAACTTCACTTTTACTGACTAAGAAATCTTGAATTTCGATAACCCAATTGAAAAATTTATACTGCAAGCCTGATTGTAACTAAACAAGTTTTTTTTTACAAATGTTTCCATGTCTAACACGAGAATTACTTCAAAATTTCTGTCTTTTTCAAGTCGTGAACCCCAACCGAAGACCTACCCCATTAAACACAACCCCATACAACCCTTTTGCGATAAAGAAGGTATCATGAACATGATGGAAGAGATCTAAGCTGCGTCCCTAACCACCCCTACGGGGCTAAAGGATTATCTCCATTCTGCTGGCTGAGCAGATAGTGGAGTTGTCTGTTCGGAACAGGGCCTGCTTCTAGGTATTTATATTACTCCCGGGTTTATAGGTAGATTTTAATACCTAACTGTGTTCATAAATCATAACCGAACATATAAAATAGGTCGTCTCATATGAAATACCGTTTCCAAAATAAAGCTTCTTTAGTAAAACAACTTATAAAATAATTTTGTTGGATTATGTCAATATCTCTGAACTATGATGAGGATGGTTTCACCTCTGGGTAGAAAGGAGAAATATTATACCGCTGTCATTGAACTCCACATTGACACCAATAATGTTTTAATTGGAAATTTTCTTAAACCAACGTTGAATGGTCCGTCAGTTACAACAAACTTGTAAGGTTATTAGGGGTCACCTGTGATGTAATAATTAGCAAAAAAACCTTATATCCCCAAGATTGAAGGTTCACAGTCCGTCAGTTGGCCCAAGAATTTTTAAGGTAGTAAATGGACGTTATGCCGTTATTCGGATGGCATGTAAAAGGATTGAGGTCTTGAGTCTCGGCGGTGTAAGGTACTCGTCAAAGATCCTTATCCTAATTATACCTGGATATACAAAATTTAGGAATCCCTCTGTAGCATACTCCGTATAGCCATAGCAGCATCAATTGACGTTTAATGAATAAACAACAAACTTTATGTTTATTGTTAAGTGTAAGCTCTCAGGCGGCTATCATGTGCGCAACCCCCGACTCCCCCTAAAGCAGATGGGATGATACCACACAGCACTATCAGTAGCCTGCTATGCTGTTAGTAGCAGTTGCGCTGGCCCAGGGTGACACGACTAGTAGCGGTGAATTTCAATCAGCCAGAAGGTATCGCTATGGAGGGGTTGCTCGCGTACGAGGCCGGAATACGCACCAGGCGCTAACTGCACGGATTTGTGGCCTCCAGTTGGCCAAATTGCTCCTATCTCACTCTTCCCTTATTTACAGACCCTCTTACATGCATTTTTATTTTTCCCGATACTTTTTTCAGCCCCAACCAACATCGGGATCGTGACTTCAGCGTTATATGTATACTTTCACTGATTCAATATTTTTTTGTCAGAATGAAAAAGACGGTTCCTTCCCTACAGTTGGATTATTTATTTATTTATTTTGTATACGTCCTATGTATACAATGAAATGGGATATGGTTAGCTCAGTCTGTAGAGTACTGAAACGCTATGCTGAAGGTTACAGGTTCAAATCTGACAGTGGCAGATAAATTATGAACATATGGGGTATGCAGAACCTTTTTTGGTTCACCCAGTCACTTCAAAGTGGATACTCTTAATTGGGGAAAACCCTGGCGATTAATGTAAATGAACGTAATCTCGAACAAAGCACCATTCTACACAACCGGTGTTCAAGAAGCAGTACAGTCTTAACAATGTATCGAACCCAGGACCCTTCATTGGGTCATTCATAAATAAAGTGCTGAAACAATATCTTTTTATTAATCGATTTATTCCGAAATTTTTCCGCATGGAGCTTTATTTAAATTCTTTTTTCACACGTCGTTTATGTTCATTCCTTTTTTTTAGTTCAAGTTTTTATCCATATTTTTCGATAGTATAGTATAAAATATTTTTTACTTTATGTAAACAATATAATTTTGAACCTATTATAGTTTAATTAACCATTAATTAGAATTTAATATAACGACTGCACTGTTTCTAAGACGGTTGCTAATGAAGGTGACTTGTCCTATATAAATTAATTTCCCATGGGTGTGTCCTAGAAAGGTCTGTAGATTTCCACAGGGTCGATACGGATGTCAACAGAATAAACTATTTATCTGCCACAGCCGAATTCGTACCCGGGATCTTCAGTTCGCGACTCAGCGCTCTACCATCTACGCCTAGGAGAAGAGATGTGCTTAACCCGCACAACAGCTGAGTATTACTGGTATCATATAGCCATTTCTGTTCTATTATTTTTTATCATGTGCGCTTTTATTCCTCGCAATATACTATATTTGTATTTATTTGCATTCCTTATCAATAAGTGATTAAGTCGAATTTTGGCCAAAATGAGCTAATTGTATTGTGGAAAGCGGAATCATTACATTATCGCAGTTTTGGGATTTAAATGTAATTGTAATGTAAGCAGTAACTCCATTTCAATCCGATTCCTGACTAAACCCTTATTCTCTACGAATATAAAACGATCCTGCTTCCCTAAATAAAAAAAACTCAATTTGGAGAAAATTCGACTTAACCACTTGTTTACCGTGGGAGTAGAAAAAAGGCTTTATTCACACGTTGTTTATGTCCATTCCTTTTTTTACTTTAATTTTTTATCCATATTTTCCGATAGTTTTGCATAAAATATTTTTTAATTTATGTGAACTGTATAAATTTGAATCTATTATCTAATCACTTATTCGATTTTACCTGTTGTTGACAGATTGTACTGTTTCAAGACACTTCAACGAGGTTAATACATAAATGATATGTTTTATATATAGTTAGTTACATAGATGATTATTATTATTATTATGTTGGCGCTACAACAAGCAAGCGAGTCCTGGCCTCCTCCAGCACCAATGTCCTTAGTTCTTGTTCTATAGTTATATAGTCTTTTGTTTTACTATTCATTGAACCGAATAATTATTTTTTTTTTAAATGGGGTTGCACCCTCGTAAGTCTGGCTGATGATTCGATATTAAATAATCCTAAAGTCTTTCTTTTTTTTCCTTTTCGATTCATTATAAACCAAAAAGCGCTCCTGTTATTCGGACATCAACATTCGGAAGATGCTGCCAGCAGCGGAGGAAGACCCGGGCGATTAGCCCCATCTGGAACAGGGAGGACTGCCTCATTAAAAAGGCAAAAAAGAATATAAAAAGGGGTGGTTTTCGCCCCCCCCTCGTAAAGTTGAATAATATTCCTGGCGAGATTGAACCACTTTGGGAGGATAGACTGGGCTACTATGAAATAACCTCACTTCTTA
Organism: Troilus luridus; assembly: GCA_964056705.1. Lineage (NCBI taxonomy): Eukaryota > Metazoa > Arthropoda > Insecta > Hemiptera > Pentatomidae > Troilus > Troilus luridus. The sequence goes on along the minus strand of OZ057417.1, from coordinate 41,900,505 downwards.
TTACATCCACTCCCTCCTACTTAAATATATATAAGTTCAAGAGCTCCAGCATCCTCTCGTCTTCTTCATCAAATTGAAACGCAAGAATTGAATTATTTTATCATTTACTATTTGTTTATATGTGTTTTAACCTGTACCAATACGACCATGAAGATTCTTAGTATAGTGCGTGGATGACTGCACTGCTCCCAGGACACCGGTAGAACAGACAGGTAATTTGAGATCACGCTTAATCGCCAGCTTTTTGCACCCTGGAGGGTACATTGTAGAGACTGTATATTGTACAGGGAGGTTCACTTCTATGTTCACATCAATGCCAATCAGACTTTCCAACTATTTTTGGGTGGGCAATTTATAGGGGATGGTTGAACCCCAGGAGGTTCCCAGATCCCCGGCTGCTATCAGATTAAATTAAATCCCCCAGCAGCAGGATTTGGACTCAGGACCCTCGATACGGCAACTCAACACTCTACTGCTAGTAGCGTCATTTTATGCTGCTATGGCTAATCCAGGGATGATAAGGCTCTCGTAATGATAAGTACTCGTTAATACTTGGCACAAGCATGGGAGAGTTTTACGTCTCCTACGGAAGGACGCCATAACTAATGATTTTTCATGCCCTTTACAAAATCCTATGGACACCAGCGTGGTTGCAATCTGGCGATCTTGGTCATAAAGGTTATAGTGATTGTTATCCCAACCACAGAACCAAAGGTGACCCTGCTTTACAAATTTGATTAAGCATGAAAATTATTTTTAATTTTATATTCCAATGTGTGTTTACAACATTGGATGAACAATTAATGTTTATTAAAATCGACGGATTGCAGGTGAAAAGCTGACGAATATCGTTCGGTAATCATGACGTGAACGGCCATCAAAGGGAACTATAATCAAACAAGCGTGCATAAACTGCCCTACCATTGACTCTGGAATACAATTTAAAAGCCCTGTGTTTAATGCCTAGCATTACTGCTCTATTTGCCCTCGTGGGGAGGGCGCAGAACTCCCTCTCTCTCTCTCTCTCTCGCCTGATAGGACACTATTAATTTGTCCGTCCTCCTCCCGGCTATGTCCACCCGGGCTCAATATCCCGCAATTAATTCGAATTAAAACTCTATTAGGCCCTACATCTCCATCAGCCAGATTTACCGTTCCAATATCACCGGAGCGAGGAACTTAAGGGCAGCAGATTGAACGGAGCTAAGAAGCACAACCTGGATGGATTAAAACGGATTGAACTGTGTGATTCCGGCTAAAGATTTTTCTTCATTAACGTTTTCGGATTGTACACGCGGATTGATCAAGCTTTCCCCTAATTCCTAATTAATTTCTACTACATTGGAAGAGACACAGCTAAACCTAACCTTTAGCCCACGATATCCCGCATTATTCCGAACATTTAGATATCTCTACGCATAGAATAACTTTCTTTGTAAAGTTCCTTGTCATTCGTGCCAATTCTTTCCAAAAAAATTATAACATCTGCATTATCAAAGCATCTTATCTGACTTCAATTAAATGATTTTCATTTTCACCTTTACAATCAATTTTCCGTGCAGCTATAACAAAATAATGCATCGCCTTGGTGACACGAATTTTCAGAAATCAATGAAGTAGATATGCGTGAAAACAAAAATCTTATTGCTGGTAACGCAGACATAAAATCTTCTGTTATATATTAAATTAATAGTAAATAAAACAGCCGGACTAATACTGTTTAACTTTTTTATTTTTGTTATTACTTGGAAAATAAGTATCTCAATATAAACCCTTTTTTTTTTATCCCTTTCCATTTCAATCTTTTTTATGACATGCCAACATTTAATTTTTTCACAATTCTTAACTATAAAACAGAGGAACTCCAGAATATATTGGCGCGCTGCGAGGTTGAAAAAAAAAACCTGTACCACTACGACCCGTGAACGAGTCTGGGGGTTCGGTACATGGTAGAGACTGTACTGTTTCATGGACAATGCGAGGTTAGAACAGTATTGCAATTTTGCCTAACTGTGCAGTATTAGTAAAAAAAATAATGCACCATTGGATTATCCGTTGAAAAGATTGACACGATTTCAAAATATGTTAATAAAAATTTTAATGCTACATTTACTACACTTCATATACGGCTCAAAACAAGAAAAAGTAAAGCATTATCCTCAGCAAGTTACCTATTACACTTAATATTATACTTAAGTTATTATACTTAATACACTTACCTAACTTTTTATAGTTACACTCTCTTACCATCTACTTAAACTTTATACACCTCTAGATAGTTGAATATTTTTCCCAAAATACGAACGAAATTCAATTTAGGTTTACGTTCAATGATTGGATTCAGAAACTTAAAAAAGACTTACCATACCATCGAGTGCCTGCCGATTATATTTGATTTACGGTTCAAAATACTAAGTAGCATAGTTTCTTCCAGTCAGCCATTACTATACTTAACATCTCAGAATATTAGGCGACATCTTTAGATAGTTGTATATTTCTTCCCATAATAACAAAATCCAATCTAGTTTTACGTTCAAATCTTGGGTTCAGAAACATATAAGGAGCTCATCAGACCAAACGATCGTGAACATGGACTACTATGGTCTCTACGATCTACTCTAGAGAAGGTTGGAAAACTCAGTTTTGCGTATAATGAAGCCGTGGGTGCCGGGAGCGAGCCCTTTGTCCTGGAATGAAGGGCAGCCAGATTCCTGACGCTCTCCTTTATACAAACCATCTCAAGGATTTTTCATATATTCCTGCGGGCGCATGGAAGGAGTCAGGAATTTTCCGTCCCTCCCTTGCCACTTTTCGGTGTATCGATTCCGGAAAATTATTCTTTATGCCTTATTCCGTGGGGTTATAAAATTTACTCGAGATAAGAAGGAAAGTGGTGTAGGATAGCTTTTTGTAGAGCGGTATGCTACAATGCTGAAGGTCCCGGTTCAAATCCGGCTGTGGCAGAAAATTATTTAATCTTTTAACAGCCACTGATGGACTGTGTCATTTGCAGAGCCTTCTAGAGCTCACCCAGCCACTATGAATTGTGTACCCTTAATTGTGATAAAACTCTGGGGGATTAGCATGATCTCAGACAAAGCACCTCTCTGTCCAACCATTATCCTAGAAATAGTACAGCTCTAATATCTACTGTTTCCAAGACTCTTCATGGCTTGTAGAGGTATAGGTTTTATTTAATTTTCATATTACCCCATATGCGGCATACAAAAAAATACCTATGACGCGAGTAACAGAAACAAAGTAACACGTATTTCCTAAAAAGGGAAACTAATATATTTCCTAAAAGCAGAGAATTTATCTACAGCTATAGTGAATAAGTGGTTAAGGCGAATTTTCCTAAAAATGAGTTTCTTTCAAGGAAGCAGGATCGTGTTACTTTCGTAGTGAATAAAAAAGAGTGGCTGAGCCAGGCATTGAATTGAAAATGGGTTATTGCTCATATTACAACTCCATTTCAAGCCAAAAATTAATTATACTGGACAAAATTCGACTTAACCACTTATTCACCGGGGATGCGAATATAGACTGTGGATATATCTAATTTTTGCAAAGATTCGTCCGATCATCTGAGCTACGAATTACAATATAAGAATTCACAGTAACATATTGCATCATGTTAGCAAACTAACTGAAGTAACAACCAAGATCATTCTGACCAACCAAGGAATCTAAGTTGTTGGAGGGCTTTAATAAGTAAGAAGTTCTAGCAACAAACTACAAATTTAATCAAAGGACTCCAAGTAAGTTTTAATTACGTGGGTCAAGATTGAGAAGGAACTCGAGCAAGGTCCCAATCTCTTGTACAACTCAGTATTAGTGTACAGGCGACAGTATTGAAGAGCGGATCGGTCCTGTGTATTTACCAACTTTATTTACTTTTCTTAAATTATTTACTTAATTGTTCTCGTATAATTATAAATCCACCCAAACTATGCAAGACTCCAAGTAGTCAATTTAAACATTTTTTTGATTGAATGTACCTCCTCAAGGTAGTATCTTTGCCCAATCCTTTATACAGTTTATACAGCTGACATCCCAACTCATCCTAATACTGTCCTTACCACGTATGCTGATGATACACGTGTATTATCAGTCAACACAAATCCAATTATTGCATCCCAAAGCCTCCAATCCCATATCACTGATCTTGAAGAATGGCGTCAAAACTGGAGAATTAAAATAAATTCTCAAAAATCGCATCAAATCACTTTTACCTTACGTCGTTAACCAATGACTTCCTGCCCTTCAGTATCCTTTAATAATATCCCACTGTTGCCTGTAGAACAGATTCTATACTTAGGATTGCATCTCGACAAACGATTAACCTGGAATCATCATACTAGACTGAAAAGACAAAAAACCGCTCGACGTTTCAGGCTATTTCAACACTTACTAGAAAAACGCTCTAACCTCCCAATTAACTACAAAAGACTCATCTACATGACCATCATACAATCTATTTGGACTTACGGAGTAGAGCTTTGGGGCTCCACTAAGCCATCGAATTCCTTTCGTATCCAATCCCTACAATCCAAAATCCTTTGTAAAATCCTCAACGCTCCTTATTTTGTTAAGAATAAAGTCACCCATAACGACCTTAATGTCCCATTTGTTGCGGATTTGGCCCAAACCCGGTATCTATCCTTTCATAACAAACTCCATTCCCACTCAAACCCTCTAGTTTCCAACCTAGCTTCCTCTTCAATTCCCGATAATCCTCCGAGGCGTCTGAAAAAAAGATGGTCACGTGACCTTCTTAGTTGAACTAGTGATTTTAGTACTACCAGTGGGTAGTTTCTCTACTTACCATTATCTAATGTCATTTTACTTCAGCCTATTTACTTGATGTATTATTGCAATACAGTTGTAAATATCAATAACTAAATTTAAAAAAAAAAGATTAAAAGATTGAATTGAATATTAACTGGGAACGCAACTGGTAAATATTTTTTTTTTTACCAAGAATTTCCCTGACACCCTCAGAATTGACTTTCGAGTTCAAACGGCTCCAATTTCCAATAAAATTAGCGTTTGGAATGACTATTAACAAAGCACAACGTCAAACTTTAAGAGATGCAGGAATTGACTCAATGCTTTTCTAACGGACAATTGTATGTTGCTCTGTCACGTGTAACTTCTAAACCAAATATTTTCGTGTTTACACGTAATCAGATAGAAGTTATCAATGTCGTATATAATGAAATATTTTAGTTTGTTTTTTATTTGTGACTAGCGACCCACCACAGCATATTATGCCTACATAATTAGTGTGTGCAAGTTTTTTTTTTATCACGTACCGACCACTAAGGATCGCGTGAATATCATTTTTTAGGCTTCTTTGGGAGTCTTGATTTTCTTTCTTCCCATCTCAGCTAATGTACTTTATTAAATAGAAATTATTAAAAAAAATATATATATTTCTTTTTTTACAATTTATTGGTTTAGATAATTGTTAGATTATTGCACGGGACTAGGCAGCGTCTTCGGTGAAACCCATCGATATTCCCACCCATTTACACAAAGCCTCAAAAAATTATATAACTAAACCTTCCTGGTGAATCACTCTATCTATTGGTGAAAACCGCATGAAAATCCGTGCAGTAGTTATTGAGTTTACCGCGAACAAACGCGGCTGAGGACTTTGTTTTATAATTTGTATAGATGCTTGTATTATATGAGAAGAACTTTAATAAGTTTATAAAAATAGTTATGGAGCGTAGGATGTTTGCGGTCAATGACGTCCTACATGAATATTCTGAACAAGATACTGCGTTGGGATTTAAAAATCATACGAGAACTTCAACAATTTACTACTGCGTCATAACTGCATAATTTATCTTCGTAAATATTTGTTTACTGTTATAAGTATTGCAAGGTTTGGATTATTTTTCTTTATTTTTTTATCTATTATTATTGTTTTCCCTTCGTTGCTTCTTCAATTCCTTCTCATTTGTTGCTTTCTTTTCCTCCAATATTCTCTTTATGTCTCTTTTTTCTTTCTTCCAACCACTTCGCGCCCGTTATTTTCTGAAGTTGAAATCTTACAGTTAACATTATCTCTCTGTGCTGCTGCTTCTACTTTTATGTTGTGTTTTTCCAAAACCTTTTTTACTTTCTCGGATCCAGCCTCTAGTTAATTTCTTTTCCCAGAGATACTTAAAGATCTGTTTTGACGGCCTGTTGTCATCCATTCTGTTTAAATCTCAAAAAAATATTAGTCTTCTTTTCCTTATAGTTTCTGTTATTTTTTCTATGTTTTGATATATTCCATCATTGCTCCTATTTCCTATTCTAATTAAACTTCATAAAAAATAAAATTTTCAACTATAATTTCGAACTATAGTTATCGTGAAAAAAAACAACTGTTCCACTACAACCCATGAAGTGTCTGAGGTTCAGTACATGATATAGACCGTACTGTTCACTGTTGCTTCGACAACGGTTGTGCAGGGAAGTGATTTGTCCTGGATCCCAGTAGGCCCGCGGAGGGTCTTCTGATGATATAGATACGTTTGTTGAATCCTTCATATTGTCATCATCATATTAATGTGATTACCGAAATATACACATTATAATTACATCTTTTTTTCATTACTTACTAGTCGAGTTGAGTTAAGGGAGCGGAGGGGCTCAGTTGTAGAGCACTGAGCTTCTAAGCCGAACGTCCTGGGATCAACACATAGCTGGCAGATTTTTATTTAATCTGTTAGCAGCCGGATATGGATCCTATGGGATCTGGGACCCCCCTGCGTGAAGACCCTCCTCGGACCCTCCAACGATCTAGGACAAATCACTTCCCTGCACAACCCTGTACTGTAATGTACAGTCTCTATCATGTACTGAACCTTAGAGTGGAAATGGTTTTTTTTCACGATAAGTTCGCTATAATTTGTATTTTTGGAGAATATTAAAAAGATAAAGAATGAAAAGTTAAAACTTAAATTTTTTAAAAGGAGTAAATACGTAAAAAATCGTCTTTCGGAGGAAACGTAGTATGCGGTGTTAGCAAAATTTAGGACTGTAGTATCGTCCGATTAGCCATTGCAGCATAAAGTGACATTAAATGAGTAAAAATAAGCGTTAACATTAAGTAAATGAATAGGGCCAGTATAAGAGAAAGAAGTATTTCACTATAATTTTCATAAAACAGTTATACAAAGTTCTACGGTCCTTCCTACGCTTTTGATAATAGAGTTTTTATCGAATTTCCGCCGCAGTTGGCAGGCAAGTACAAGCGAATTACTTAGTCGAGCGCACCCCAACCTAAAACTTGGAGGCCAGGTAATAATGCTTATCGCTTTGATAAAAAACTGAATAGTGGCTGTTGTTTTTTTTCTTTTGGGGGGGGGGGGGGCGTTTGTAATTATTTTCACTTGTTCTCGCAGATCTGAGGGCAAAGTAGCGGAACAGTGGAACTTCTCAAACAATTGGGATGCTGCCTGAATTGAAGATAGGGCGCTGTTCGAAGTCTAATTGAAATCGTAAATTCCACGAGGACCACCTACTTTAAAGCAATTTCAAAGGTTCAACATAAAGAGTATATTTATAATACAACATTAATATATTGTCGTACAATTCCTTTATACGGTAGTTGAAATGATACATTACGTAAAATATATTGCGATAAAGAGGTCTGTGGTTTCGTGGTTAGCATAGCAACCTTCCTATTCCTTCGTCATTCGAAGGGAACGTAAAAAGGAGGTCCCGAGCCTATGTGGTGTTAATCATAAAGATATCATAAACCTAATTATATCTAGGTATTATAATTACAGATAAACAAGAAGTGCTGCTAAGCAGCAGGGAGCCCGGTAGGTGGCCCTAGGATTTTTTTAAAAAGTGTGAAAAATCCTAGGATATACCATCCTTCGGCAGTGATGAAATGTACCGGTCCCGAGCCTGTGCGGTGTTAGGTACTCGATAAGGATCTCTATCCTGACTATACCTGGATACACAAACTTTAGGACTACCACTGTAGCATCGTCAGATTCAGCATAAAGTGACGATAAATTAATGAGCAAACTACTAATTTTTGAGTTTAAAATATTATTTAAGGTGTTTTGAAATAATATTTATTTCTATTCTATTCTATTTTACACATGCCCCCATAAAGCCAGTTATCAAACTATGTTCCCATTAGAAATAATCATTATTGTATCGTCACTTTAAGTTCTATTGTTGTAACTACCTTAAAATATTCAATAAATAAGCTTGTTAAACTTGACTACAATAGTTTTCTGTATTTCTAAAAAAATGTATCCACTTTTGTATTGATCTAATTTTTTTTCTAAAAATTTGGCCTGATCTTTCGACAACTTGTTATCTGTTATTATTGTTATAATCTGTACCACTACAACCCCTGAAGGGTCTATGGTTCAGTGCGTGGTTGAGGCTGTACTGTTTCTAGGAGAATCTTTCGACTATTTCTTGTTTTCTTTATAATGTCTTAATTTTTTCCGTTTCCTCCTAATTTTTAATTATCCTTTGTCTTGATCTAAGAGGAATTAAAAAGAAAAATAATATCTTCATGGCGACTCCGAATATTGACCCATAACCTAAACAACATATAAAAACATTTAAGTCGTGCGGTCAATTTAGCAAGTGTCTACACTGTACCGGAATAGCATGCCAAATAAGATTGTGAATACTTCATATTGTTTCTAAACTGACTAAACAATATTTCGAAAAGAAAAAAATCATGTTTGTTATGAGGCATGTTATATAACATAGAAATTAGTTGTATAACACATATATTAGTTATATAACAAAAGTATTTATATTAGTGCTAGTAATGAGCATTCCAAATACTTTTGTTAATTTTTTTTTTAATTTTTTTTTTAAACAAATCTGTTCTCTTCAAATATTTAAAAACATTAATTAACAATTTTTTAAAATGATTTTGATGCTGTAATATTTTACATTTTGATTATTTTTCTTGATATTAAAAAAAGACTGAAAATAAACATAATTTTGAGAAATATACAAAGCGTTGTTGTTTAGCACCCCTCTGCCAATAACCGAAAATTCGCTATGAAGTTACGTCGATTTCCTGAAATATTCATGCCTCTAATGAAAGCCCACCATCATCATCAAATATGATCCTGTTAAGCGGAAAATTTAAGCACAGACCCAACTTTGAAGTGTCGTACTCCATTAAATGGTGGTATGACACTTCATGGCTTATAGTAACCGCTAAGTAGTATCCAATTCCATTCAATTATTCAGCCAACACCTGGGTTTACTTAACATGCGCATGATTAATTAGATCGGACCCACTGCTTGATTAATTAATGTATGTTTACCAACACGAAGTAGAGTCAGTAAACAGTACAGTCTCTATTATGTACTGAACACAAGACTCTTTATGAGTTGTAGTTTTGTAGTTCATGTTTTAGCACTAGAAATTATATTGTTTCCTTTAACTTTACTTTAAGCTACTGTGGCCAATCTGACGATGCTTCAGTGGGACTCCTTAATTTTGTATATCAAGGTATAATTATGATAGGAATCTTTAACGAGTTTGACGTATCGGCTCGGGACCCCATTTACATCTCCTCCGAAGGATGGCATAACCTAGGATTTTTCACACTTTTTTTAAAAATCATAACCTACTCTTGGCTTACATGCACTTCATGTACATCTGCAAAATTTAATTAGGGGAATTTTGAACACCTAATATTTTATGGTATGATGCAAAGTGCAGTGGTTACTTTTGGAATGATACACTGCAAAGGTACCTTAGCTAGTATCCTTGAGGAGTTTTGTGGATATTCTTAGGGCCAAGAAGTCGTTGCTGCAACAGTCCCCTCCGGCTAGGCAGAAGTGACAAGTTAGATAAAACGGCAGGACACGGTCTGCATGAACAATCCAGTGAGGTCCACCGCTCTTGAGGAAAAAAAGTAAAAGATTAATTGTCTTCAAGGCCGAGGTTAAAATTCAGATAAGAGTTTTATCCCGGGTAATAAATTATGGCGGCTTTGGCGAGGTTTTTCTTCGTTGTCCTCATCTCAACCCCTTCAGGATAACCAATTAGGGGAGAGGCAGCGAATTCAAGATAGCTACGAGATTTATATTTAGGTGGGAAGAAAGGAGAGAAGATATGAGGCTTTGAAGAGTTTAATTCATGGTGTTAAAAAGGAAAATGTTTTTCCAAGTACAATACATTTAAAAAAAACTGTACTAAACAACTCAGGATGAAGGGTTTTGGTTTCAGTTCATGGTAGAGACTGTGATGTTTTAAGGAAATCGGTTGAGGAGGTTATTTGTCCAAAATAACTCTGATAGACCTTTCCGCGAATAAGGATACCTTCTTTATAAAGGCTGGTTGAGCCCCAGGAGGGTCTGAAGATCCCACAGTCCATCTGTGGCTGTTAATGGAATAAATAAGTTACCTATCACAGCAGGATTCAAACATTAGACCTGAGAAAAGGAAAGGGAGTTTTACAACTACAACTCATGATGTAAGGTCTTGGAGTCTGTACATAGTAAAGAATGTAATATTGTTTTTGACTATAATGACAACAGTCGAAACAATGCTCAACCGCCAATTTATCCCATAATTAAGGGTACCCAAAAACACAATACCTTACATTTATCAAATATTATTTATTTAAATTTTTATTTTTAACGAATACATATGGTATACTCTCAATTATTTAGATTAAACAAAACTATATAGAACTTTTTCTATCCTCCATGGCTGCATGCATGGTGTCAAAAATAAACATATCGAATATCAATTAAACTCAAATTCTTGTTTTATCAAAGTAAACACCTAGATGAAAACCAGGCAATTTAGTGTAATCAAGGCCAAAAATAACCTTCCTGCACCCAAAAAAAATAGTAATCTTTACCATGTACTGAATACAAGACCCTTCATGGGTTGTAAAGGTATAGGTGATATATCTACTGCACAACCGTTGGCTTAAAAACAGAGCGTAACGTGTATTGACATATTCAAAATACCCTCCATAATTTGTAGTTGTACAGAATTTTTTTTAAATTTATTTAAAAACAGTTTTTATGTTATATATTTAGGTAGCCGATCTGGTATATAAATCCATAAATACTAGTGAAGTCCTTTTTTTGTTAAATCCTTCTTTTTTTCAAAGGTCGTGAGCCTTATATGTTTGTCTTCTCCTCGTGATTGGCACATAGACCCAGGTCCGATGTTTGCCAACTCAGTTTGTAGGCGATCGAACCCAGCCCCGGAGAGAACTCAGCGCCAGAGCCCCAAGAACCAAGTTGGGACTCTAACGACCCTCCAGCCCTGTCAGAAGTTTAGATTCAATCCAATAAACGAACTAAACTATTGTTTCTTTGCGGACAACTTCCAGTCCAACAATGAACTTCACCTTGGCTGTTTTATTGTACAAAACCATTGTTGTCGAATTTGAGATCTAGTCCTAGGATAATATTCACCAGTGAAGTTGAAGAGAACTTCTAATCTGATTGCACTAGTAGCCGCTCTTGTTATGCAGATGAAGCAAGGGTTTGTATGCCCCTGCCTTGCCTTACTGAAATGTTTGAGTTACCTTTTGTACTAACCTACTTTGGTTGAGAATTCTCGTGTTTATATTCTTCTTCATTTTTTCTTCTTCATTAAGCATCACTTATGCTACTATGGGTGATTTTTCGATTGGACGATAATACAATAGGAGTCCTAAATTCTCAGGACAGGGATCTTGAACGACTACTTGACACTGTACATCCTCTGGACCTTCATTTTATGTCTCTTTCAAAGGACGGCATAATCAAGGAGTATTTACTCACTTTAAACAATCCCAAGGCCACCTGCCAGTCTGCGAACATACGATCTCGGCCATAGTAGGTTGTGCTAAATTTTCACCGGTAAACATATTCTCCAAGTATTCTTCTACCTTATATTTTTGTTTTGAAGATAAAAGATTTGCCCTGGCCGAGATTCGAACCAAAACCGGGGCAAATCTTTTCTTTTAAAAACAAAAATATTTAAAAATAATTACGAAGGAAATAGTTGGGGGTGGAGTCATATTTAACACTAAATAAGTGGGTACTTATTTTGTTTTGTGCCGACGTTTCTAGTCTAGCCTCAGCTTCCTTAGGTTAGTACATTTTTAATATTCATATCTTCTCTTCACCCCTCTCCTTCTCCATTCTGCACATCTTTTTCTCCTATTAGCTCTTTGGCATCCATCATAAGTTATTATTTAAGAGTTCATTATTATTTAACATCACTATTTTATAATTTCATATTCTATCTTCATTCTCAAACCAGATCTTTATTTATATTTCTATATGTTCCTTGTATATTTACATCATATTTTATATTTATACCACTTCATTCTATTTGTATACATTTTTAAAACTTCCCATACTTATATTTTCTACTTTATATGTTCATTTTACTTTTCTACCTGTTATACTCTAGATTTATATCTTTACTTTCCACTTTTCTTTTTCCGGTATTTACTCTTTGACATCATTTTTGTTACATTTTCTTTCATTTTACTTATGTAAACTCTCTTGGAGTCTATTATCATACATTTAATATTTTATCTATATTCTACTAGCTTTTCCATAAATTTACATCTCACCTCTGATGTTTATACTTTTTCTTTTTGTAAACTTTCCGTTTACTTCCTTCTTTTATCTTTGTAATTTTTACATCACCACCTTTCTGTACATTTACTCTGTAATATTTTTATTCATTTATATCCCTCACGTTTTTGTTCTATTTTTCTATTACTCTACATATATTTTTAAATTATCATATTCTTGGTACTGTAATGTATTTTTATAGTTTTGTTTTCTGTTTTCTTTCTTAGCCCTGAAGATGACCCACAAAGTGAGTCGAAACGTCGGCACAAAATAAAATAAGTACCCACTTATTTAGTGTTTAATTTGACTCCACCCCCAACTATTTCCTTCCTTATTCAGATCTTCCAGTCAACTATCTCCTCGCATATAAAAATAATTACCATAAAAATAACAATTAATAAAAAATAAATTATATTCTTCGAACCAGGCTCGTTTGATCTTATTTTCTTTAAAATTTGGTAAATCGTATGTGTTTCATTTTCAGCAAGTAGCAATAAAATAAAAATATCTGATGTTTTTTCGGATCTGAGTATACAGCTCAATGTTCTGCCGTCCATCTGTTTTCACTTTAGTCTTTAATTTCCCCTAGAATTTTCTTCAAAACCCTTTCTATTTTGATCCCTAAATATTCTACAAGGCTTTTCCTTTTCACAGTGAGACATGGTCCACCTTACAGAACCTCTGGTAGTATGGCAGTACAACAATGCATAAGTTTCACTTTCACGGGTATTGATCTTTCGTTGAAAATGTCCTTAATGTGTTGGTACGCCATTTCCATTTTATTCGAGCGTGCAATGAAGGCTTCTTTATAAAAAGTCTTATAGTTTATTATTATTTATATCTATTACTAGCAAATATTGATTAATATTATAATGTAACCACAACATTATTAACATTTATTGTTGTTGTTTGTTCATTTTACGTCACTCTATGCTGCTATGGCTAATCGGACGATGCTGCATTGGGACCTCTAAATTTTTCATACCCAGGTTTAATTAGGGTAGGGATTTTTGGCGAGTACCTAACATCGTACAGGCTCGGAACCTGCGATCTTGTGATTTATTGTAGTTATATAATGTATTAAGGCATAACACACATTATTATTTCTATATCATCGAGTGTAACATATGCCAGATGTGGGGTGTCTGATATTCCCTATCCAAATTGAACTTTTTAATGCAAAATTTAGGACTCCCACTCATACCATTGATACGAGTATGGTAAGGTTCCTGACATCATATCATACCATACATATCAATGGTCCAAACTCTACAAATTAAACAGCAAATACAAAGGACCTGAAATACATAACATATAATAATTCCGCCCAACTTCATTTTCATTATAGGTTGTGTACTTTAGGTCTTTTGTATTTGCCGTTTAATTCGCAGAGTTTGGACCCTTAATTGTATTGAGACCGGACCGAACCACAAATTAAAGTACTCCATTCCGGACAAAGCTTAGCGGCTGAATTCGAGGTACTTGTAAGCCCAAAGAGCAGAAGGCGGTGCTTAGACCCAGAAGGACTTAAGCGAACCACCGTATCTGGGGACATCGATCGGCCTTTCTATAACCGCCCCTGTGAGGAGATCCGTTCTCGCGCTCTCGACTAATTCAAAGTCAATTTTCCACCTACAAATTGCCCTTTCCTCTCTCGAAGGGCCGCCGTTTTTCTTTTGCTCGAGTTGCGAACAAAGAAAATGTCTACCCTGGGTTCCCCGCGGACGGAGAAGGGAGGAGCCTTTGTTCGAGACCCGCCCCGGCGGAGCACAATCGTGCGGGGGGGATTTATGAAGTTAATAAGGGCCCTTAATACTGGGCAGCTCCTCGTGTTGGCCTGATTAACTTGGATTGTTTAGGAAGGCAATAACCGCGGTTCCTGTCCGTTCTCTCTCCGGCCTTTGTCTAGTCCGCCAACATAAAACCCTTAAGTTCAATGTTTATAATAACAATAAGATTATAGCAAAAGTTAATGTTTAATCGAATTAACATTTAATATAGTTGAATGTAAATTAAATGTCCACCTATTCTGATGTAAAAAATGGAACACTCAAGGATTTTATTTTTCATTGAATGTCATTTTATATTACTACGGCAAGTAGGACGATACCACAGTAGGAGTCCTTTTTTTATGTCCAGGTCGTTTTTCTTTAAAAAATTTTTTTTATTCGTCTTGAAATTCTTGTGATTCATATTCTTCTTCGTTAATCGTTTTTGTTGCTTTGCGTTGCTTAACGTCACTTAATAATTCTGCGACTGACAGGGCGATGCTACAATTAATTCATCCAAGATAATAAGAATAGGATTTTTAACGAGTAGCTGACAAAGCACAAACTCGGGACCCCCATTTTACTTTTTTTACTTTTACTTAAAAAAATTTTAATGCCAAATGCCGGTCTACGAACCCGCTATCTTTGGGATATTAGCCAGTTGAGCTAACGACTACATTACAAGAATTTAAATTTAAGGAGTATATGGCTTATTTATAACTTTATTTATTGTGTCGAGTTTTCGTATTCATTTCAAGCCTTACTTTCGTTAAAAGACCATGAAACAATTTAGATTAACATAAAAATAAATGTGTACAAGATGAGAGTTCATATACAATTATAAAGAGTATATATTCTATACAGACTATAAAACAAAGTCCTCGGCCGCGTTTGTTCGTGGCAAACTCGATAACTACTGCACGGATTTTCATGCGGCTTTCACCAATAGATAGAGTGATTCACCAGGAAGGTTTAGGTATATAATTTGTCGAGGTTTTGTGTAAATAGGTTGGAATATCGGTGGGTTTCATCGAAGACCCTGCTTGCCTAATTCAATGCAATTATCTAACGTGGAAGATAATAAATTCGTATATAAAGAAATATTTGGTTTTGTTTTTATTTTATAATTTCTAAATAATAAAGTACATTAGCTGAGATGGGAAGAAAGAAAATCAAGACTCCCAAATAAGCTTAACCAATGATATTCACGTGGCCCTTAGTGGCGTAAATAAAAAAATTTTAAAAATACATTACACAGACCAATTATGTAGGCATAATATGCCTTATTACCCGAGCAAAGCTGGAGTGGATCGATAGTATACCACTAAAAAAACACATGGGAAATAGAGCTCTGATACTGTTGGTACATTTTAAATTATCTGTAATAGTGAATAAGCACTAAATGTAAAATATCAAATTTAGCGCGATGGTTGAAATAACTTTAAACGCAAAAGCAAAAATCCATTTTTCAACCTCCAACTCTTCTTCTTTATGATGAGGCCAATTAGGACCATGTGCCAATTTCAATTCTTCCAATACTGTTGTCTTATCTTCCGTTCCTTGCAATAATCTTCCACCCTTTCATTGTGTTGTTTCTTTCTGTCCTTGGACCTCTTCGTTTCTTTTTCACTCTTCCCCAGAATTCTTTCTATCTCAAGAATCTCTTCCTAAAACTCTCTCTGTCCACAGTATCGTCTTCTCTTGTATTATTATTTTTTAATCCTTCTTCCTGAATCCAGCTATTTATCGATGTTTTCAGCAAAATCTACTTTTCGTTAATCTGGAATCAGCTATTCTGAAAATAACAATTTTCTTTTCCTTATTGTCCACCTAATGTTTTCCGGATTTTGAGAAAGGTTTTATTGTATAATTTATTTTAATGGGGTGTATAAAAAAAAATGACCGTTTCACCTTCCCCATGGAGAGAAGATGGCAACTAACAGTCTATCTATCTATCATTCGACACACCACACTCCCTGGCAAGTTCGCGACTACTTGTGGACGGATTTGACTCAACAGCTTCCTTCAGAACCTCATCAATATCCACTAATGGTCGCCCGGAGCCCTTCTTCCTTTCCGACGTCGTATCTCCACTGCTAAATTTTTCATCTTAGGACACTTCCCCTTCATACTTAATTATTCCACTAGTTGCTTCAGCGGCTGTGGAATTTTTTTTTCCAGTAATGTCTTAAAATTACGAGAATTTCGTAGGACACTGTGATGTTTCTTCTTTGAAATAAATAACTGAACTGAGGCTTTTTTTGAAGAAGTCCAGTGTCAGTAAACAAGCTTAGAGAATGGTCTAAAGGGATTAAGTGTTGGTAAATAATAAGTAGCATTAAAATATTTACAGAATTTTGACCCTGGAATTTTATAACACGGTTATTTTTTTTTTATACACCCAATTATTTATTATCTTCTTTCTCTTTAAAAAGAAAGCTGCTTTAACGAAAAGCCCAATGAATGGTGTTTTTAAATAAATGCTTAAACTTCAAGACTTTACAATGGAAATTTTAACCTAGGGAGTTGATTCTCAGGAAACTGACTTTGTCCCTTTGAAGAAACATTTTAGAACGAAAACAACGTGGGAAATATTTTGTTCAGCTTCGCTCATCGATTGCGATCCGGATAAACAAGTGTCGGGAAAGATTCATTCTTCTAATGGACTAGCAAGTCCCATCACAGAACTGTTTATTTTATTTTAAAAATATAACAAAATTAGGTAGTTAGTTTATTAGAACCAAATTAATTGAACATACTTTAATGAAAAATAATTGGTTCAACATACCTTAATGGGTGATTAAAGACAAAATAAAAAGCAGTAAACCCTAATTCTTCAAATATTTGTTCTTCTATATCTATAGAAGAAAAATCTGTGAAGAAAAAAAAAACAATAGGCTAATTCTATATCAAACAATAGTTTATTCATTGTTGCAAAATATAGTTTTATAAATTTTTTTTTATCTTTCCAGGTAAGTGTGAAAAATCTTTGAAGCACTATTAGAAGTATCATTACAATTAGGTATGTTAATTTTATTCAGTTAAATTTGTGTAGAAATTAATTTCTTTTTTTATCAAGTTAGCTATTACTGATCCTTGACTAATACTATTTTTAGCAAATTGTTTATTTATAAATTAATCTTTTTTTTTTTACTTGGATATTGCATATTGTTTTTTTTTTAAATATGAGACCGATCTTTATTTACCTGTATCAAAT
Source organism: Troilus luridus (assembly GCA_964056705.1). Lineage (NCBI taxonomy): Eukaryota > Metazoa > Arthropoda > Insecta > Hemiptera > Pentatomidae > Troilus > Troilus luridus. The sequence continues at coordinate 41,882,922 of OZ057417.1, read as the reverse complement.
CTAATCATATGTTCAATCATCAAATTTGAATCTTATTTATGACTATTCTGGCAGTAGTCCGAAGTAAAGCTAGTTACATTTTTATTTCTAGAACGTTCTATTTCTGAGGGGTTCAGGATCGAAAGTGGATAACTATTAAATTTCAAAAATGGACCATTTCTCATTTTCGCTATTTCAGCCTAGCAATTGTATGCTCCCTAAAGTTCAGGTTCGGAACTAGACTAAAAACCCAGAGAATTGAGGAAAAAAAGACAAAATCGCTTGACTAAACTAGCGAATAATGTGAAAAAGACAATTTTTAAAATTCAGTAGATATATTCAGTAGATATTTTTGATCTTGAACGTCTCTTTTGTAAGTTAATTGTTGTTGTTTGAAGACTAGTTATTGTCTTGTAAGTTCTGGAAAAATCGATAAACTTAGATGTTAAAAGTCTTATTACTAGCTAGATGGATTAATATTATTATGTAAACACGAAATTAATAATATACTTTAAAGTTTGTATTAAGGCCCCGATGAATAAGTGCCTAAGTCGAATTTTGTCCAAGATCAGTTTCTTGCAAGTAGGGAAGCGGGATCATGTTATTCTTGTAGTGCACAAGTGACTAAGACAGACATTGGCTTAAAATGGAGTCGTTACTTAAATTATTATCTATTCCATGCCGTTGTAAGGATAACATTTCGATACGTTTTTATGAGCCGAAAGAATGAGAATATAGCTTAAGAAATAGAATGTTATCAAGTAGCATCATGTTAAACCCCAGGTTTTTGTAGTACAAGAAGATACTGCTTACAGTAGAGGGAGCCTAAGCACCACATCTTCCCCACCGACTCCTGAGGACTGGTGGGACAAAGAGAAGAGAGTCTGGAGTGGCAATACAAATTGCCGCATTCAATAGAACGTTCGCCCTCCCTCCGTTTCCATAATGAGCGCTAAACTCTTTCGTCAAGCCCCTAATAACATCCCACATTCCCATCTCGCTTCGTGAAAACTTGTCTCATTAAAGTGTTAACTTGTGTTCGTTTGATCTCTCATGGCAGTTTATTGGAAGTTGGTGCTATGAGCATCAGAAGCGCCATTTACAAAGAATTTTTTTTTAAATTATAGGTTTGATGTTGAACTTGATTGGAGATTTCGGATTATGGATTTAAAAACCCTGTACCATTACAACCCTTGAAAGGTTTTAGGTACATTATCTTGGTAGAGACTGTACTATTTCTTAGGCATTGTTTGTGCAGGGAAGAGATTTGTATTAACTATTAATACTTAATGAATGCGTGATGAAAGATCATTGAATATTTGTTTTTTGAGTGGCTCATGAATTCCCCCTTAAAGCTCTAAGGTATGCGGATGGAACAATAGTTTATTCAGTGCCGAAGGTATTCAAATTACGTATGATTCTATTTCCGGAGTGGGAGAAGAAACGGGCATCAAAATTACTATATCAAAATAATATGAATAAAACCAAAATCTGTAACTGTAACACCTTTTCGGGTATTAGGCTTAAATTAAATGGAACTTCTACTTCAGGTTCACCAATCCCTGTATTTCGGACCTCTCATAAGGGACCAACTGGAACCGGACGATGGGTAGCAATTCCCGAAGTCATATTTATTCCCCCAAAGCAGGCAACCCACCTGATAGAGGCTGGATGCGCCAGGGAAGATTCCGTAACGTCCATCCGTGTCTGTTAACAAAATGGATTTTATAGGAAATCGAATATTCGAGTTTCACTCAGCCCTGTCGGTAAACTTGAGGATTTTTTTTTTGTTATAACTTGTTGCAACAATTTTATATTTTTATTAACAACGTCTATCAAACAATTTTGGGGAATATTGAAAATAATTCCACTGCTTTGAATCCCACCCTCCACAGCAGACTGCCACCCCCAACTCAATATGCGCCCAATCTACGCAGCAGTCACACAATGGCCAAGTTAAAGTATGTACCCCTCCCAATCCCTCGTAAATTTCACACTTCAATGTGCATTTGGTCGGTATGCACAATGTACCGGATCGCAATGCGCTTCCGTATTATATTGTTTCACTGAGACGAGAATCATGAATATTTCCATATGAAAAAATGCGTTGGTTCTCAATATTTAGGTATTGTTTGTTATGAAAAATATGTTTTGTTGTATGTTACGTAAAATGCAGAAGCCCAAAAATGTCCCTCCATATATATAAAAGGCAAACTCCACATAATATGTAAGCTCCCACATACAGCGGAACTAGCATTATTTCCTTAAATACAATATGTTAAAAGAAGGTTTCTTAAAAAAAGTTTAAATATGTTAGATTGTAAAGTATTTATTGTATTAATTTGTATATTTTAAAATAAATTTAAAAAAAAGTTACATGTAATATAATACAAATGGGTCCAAGAGGATCACGCCAACCACTCTGACACCGTTTTTCCAAACTTTTATAATTTCACAAGTGGGAGCGGGATCGCTCAGCAGATATGTTTGATGTGCCGAAGGTCCCCGGTTCAAATTCGGCTGTGGCAAATAATTTGTTTAAACCGTTATCAGCCATGGATGGACCATATGAGATATAGATACCCACCTTAGGCTCATCGAGCCTCAATAAACGGTATCCTCAATGGCGAAAACCTGGCAGTTGAACTTGATCTCCGAAAAAACAACTACCTTCACAATTTTTGTCCAAGAAACAGTACAGACTCTACCATGTACTGAACCCTAGACACTTCACTAATTGTAGAGGTACAGGTTATTTTTACTTCTTGTTATAAGTTGATGTTTCTGTTCGGCACTATCTCGTTCTACCACGAGGCAGAAAGGGTTGAAGAAAAGTGAAGGGGTAGCCATAATCATCCATTGAATATTCCGAAGGAATTCTCGTTTCAAATTATTAAAACTCACTGAAAAGCTGCTCCAATACACCTGATTACATAATATTCCATTAAAAAATATGAAAAAAAGGGTAGAATAACGAAGAAATTCTTGAGTCTGACGGCTCCTTAATCCAGCTTAGCCGCCTAAACCAGAGCTTTGAGTGGGTCTTGGAGAGAAGGGAGGATCTAGAAGGGTTTTCGAGCCTCTGCTCCTTTAATCCTTATTTCAGACATAATTAAAGATTATCTAAGGTCTAGTTCTGCTTAATTAATTATATCCATCAATCCCTAAGCTGAATTTTTACTCCCTTTCACTTTATTTTAAGTAGGGTAGCAAATAATTCATCTCGAATAAAATCAGAAATTTTTCCTTTGCTTATTTGGAAATAATTATTATGCTTTTTATCATATTAATTAAAGAGAGTGGTAGTTTAGTGTGTAGAGCGCTTACTCGCTGTGCTGAATTTCCCGGGGCTCCGATCTGGCTGAAGTAGATAAACTATTTAATCTCTGAATCCGGGGTTAGACCCAGAGGGATTTTAAAAACCTCCTGTAGATCAGTCATCTTCTCAGAGGATCAATGTAGTTCAATGTAGCTTAATAGTCAATCTTCCGTTTCGTAAGCCTGCTTCGAATCCGGAAGATAAGTTATTTAATCTGTTAACAGTCATACGTTTATCAACCCCTGACATAGTGATGGTACAGAATATCTCTAACTATAAAACCAACATCAGTGCTGAGAAAAAACAATATCAACTGTGGCGAGGCCAAATGCAGTATTAAATCTTATAAACCTTCATGATAGTATAATAAACTAAATATAAACAAGTTGATATCCAAAAATCGACTCTGTTAGGGGTCTGCACACACTCCTGGAGCTCACCCAGTCTTTATTAGGGATAAAACCTGTCGATAGAGCGAGATCTAGGACAAATCACTTCCCTGCACAACTGTTTCCTATAAACAGTACTGATTTCACGTACTGAAAGTATCTTACTAAGTCGTTTTTGCATAGTTTTTTTTTTAATATTTTTATTTTGAAGAGAAAAGATTTGTCCAAGGCCGGGATTCCAACCCTGATCTCCCACGTATCCGTCGTGGTGCTCTCCCACCTGAGCACCTAGCTCGTACCTCGGTCAGACAAATCCATTCTCTTCACCGATCCTACATCCCCGCGCTCTCGCAATATGGACTTTACGCCATTAATGACTACGATATGCCAAGAGCGAAGATCCATTTCTCTGGATTGTAGCAATCCAAAATTAATATTAACTAAACCTTGTGGAAATCAAACCTAACCTCCCCCAAACCTCCTTGGCCTCCTTCATCTCTAGTTCCATATTACTGAAGATATCTCGACACCTCGGCTAAGAATACCGGAGCGGCTAAAGAAGGGGGCTATCCGTTAATGATAATGAAGCTTGGAGCTAGGCCCTTGGGAAATCATTGGCCGAGGTCTCGGGGCTCCAGAAATAATTTTATACCCTAGCCCTCCCCCCATCTGAATTCATATTGTCTCTATTATGTTGATTCCTCCTGCCACTTCTGTTTCCTTTCCTTCCAGATCCAATATCGTCCCCTCCAGTTTATCTCCTGAATTCAAATCTCTCAATTTCAATTTATAATTTAGAATCTGTTGAACGTTTCCATTTCTTGTCCTTACCTTTATATAATTTTTGAATAAGCAGAATGAATTTAAAAACGACTTCGTTAGATATTCTCTCCGACTCAACCTTTCTTACATATTACTCTGGTGCTGTGTTGTGCGTATTACTCTGTGTTACAATGCCACAATTTAATCATTAAAGCCAATGGTTTCTTATTGAGATGAACGATACTGGACATCGGTATTGTTTGCCGAATGTCACTGATTTGTGTCACAAATCCTTCAATTGCGGACGACTCTCGGGCGATGCGGCCCAGAGAGAATGCGCGCTAAGCGCTTACCATCGCTGTGGACTGAATACTTTTCGCTCCTAACAGCTCTATTGCTTAATTAACTTCAAGGCGCGACTAATAAATTATTATAATATTTCTTTCGCACCGGATTGTGTAATAACAGGCAGTATCTTGAAGCATCGACCATCCATTGAAATGAGATTAGTTTATATTGTTAGAACATAAAAAAAAGAAAAACATCAGGAGTGCCTTTTCAGCTATTTAGGAACTCGGATGATTACGAACAATACTCCTACCGTAAAATATCTTTGAATTATCAGAATATTGTAGTTAATTTGAATTTATGTTAACTTACTTTAATTTTTTCTATAAATTTGATCGTTTCACAATCTGTCTTTCTTTAATGTCCCAGCAAATATCTTTCTCACAGAAAGTTATAACTAATGTTAACTTAAATTTAATTTAATTATTGCATAAAAAATCACATATGCGCCCATAGCGCACCTGTTGGTAATTCTCAACAGACGCATATATGCGCTCACAGTTCCCACCGCTTGCTATGGCCGAACACATATACGTATCCATAGCACTTTAAGGCCTTAGAAGTATTATAAAAGTACAGAAAAATAATAAATATCAGAAGTTTAAGAAAAAACTAAATCAGAAATAAAAAGGGAAAGCACTTTTATTCCGTCTTACCTTTTTCGGGGGAGGTTGGTTCACTTGTTGTTGGAGTGTTCACTTGTTTTTGTTATTTTTTCTTTTGCGTTCAAATTGTTACTATTATTTTATTTATTTTATTTTTTAAAGGGTGTAACCTCAAAGAATTATGACTCGAAGGTCAAGAGAAACGTGAAACGTGAAGAAAAGTGAAAAGAAACAATATTACTGAATCTCTCAGCCTGTATTGAAAATATGCCTCCATCTTATACAAAGGCCATATCATCCCTGACATTGATATACAGGAGAAGGCGGAATCGAATTCTTTACGAAGTCATGTCGCACATCCGAGCTCCATCCTGCTGAGTAGGCGCGACCTGGACTTGTCTATTTGTTTATTTAACAGTTCTCCTCTCTTCTCATATCTCTGCTCCATATTTATTTTATTAATACTTATTTAATCCAATTTTTTTATATTCTATACCTTTACCAGTCCGAGCCACGAAGAGACTAGTGTTCAGTACACTGTAAGACTGTACTGTTTCTAGGATAACGATAGTGCAAGGAAGTGATTTGTTTGTTATCAAGCTCAACCACCAGCCGCCCCCCCCTCCATTTATGGTACCCATTTTGAGGCTGGGTGGGCCTCATGAAGATCTTACGATCCCAAGGGATGCATTCTCGCCTGTTAACAGATTAAAAAAGTAATCTGAAATGTATTTAATCGTATTCATGTTAATCACACGGAAAGTCAGTGCTTTACCACAGAGCTCCCTATTTCCTATACAAATTTCGGTTTAAAAAAATGAACAGAATATGATAGGACCAGTATACAAGGGGAGCGGAGTGGTTCAGTGGTAGAGCACTCAGTTGCCATGCCGGAAATCCTGGTTCAAATCCCGCTGAAGGCCACGACTTTTATTTAGTCTGTTAACAGGGGGAGATATATATATTAAATAGTCTACCCAAAATAAGGGGGGGGGAATCTGGCGGTTGAGCATGACCTAGCACAAGTCACCACCTTGCAGAACCTTTGTCCATAAAACAGTACAGTCTCTACCATGTACTGAACCTCAGACCCTTCATGGATTGTAGTGGTACAGGTTTTTTTTTTTTTTAGCACACATTTGATAAACTCAAATTTTGTGTGTATTTCCAGGTAATTATTCGAGTTGAGTAACAATAAGTTTTAACTTTTCATTCGTTTCTCTTTTAATATTTTACAGTTATCAGTTATCATGAGCTTTAGTATGGAAAATAGAATGTAATTATGGGAAATGTGTACAATTCAGTAATTATTTCATACAGAAATGAACGTTTCAACGAACATATATCATCTATATTTCGAAATGTTAGTTCAAACTGTTATTTCTTGATGAAGCGATTACCGAAATCTACCCATTACCCATAGTTGGATTCTCTTTTCCATACTAAACTACTTGTTTTTGGAAAATATTAAAAATGAAACGAATAAACAGTTAAAACTTGTTGTAACTCAACTCGAAGCGACAACCTACGGAACAAATACCTATTTCCATATTTATCGGTCGATTGTAAACAAGACAAGATGTTTGATACCGATATTTAAGTGTAAGAGATATACTTAACCCGCACTACAGCTGAGTATTTTCGGTGTTATACCTACAGCCCCGGTGAATAAGTGGTTAAATCCAATTTTCTCCAAAATGAGTTTCTTGTACTTAAGTATGCGGAATCGTGTTTTTTTCATAGTGTATAGTATTATTATATTATATATTTATATGATTATATTATATTCCACATGGACAAAGGAGTTAGGCAGGGTGATAGCCTTAGCCCCCAACTATTTATATGTTTTATGGATGAGATCCATAAAATATGCAAGAGGATCACATCACCAACTCTAATCGGTCGATGGAATTTGCGTCCTGTCGTCGTTCAGAGCCTTCTCTACGCTGATGACATCGTTCTTCTGGCGGAATAAATTACCTTCATTTAGATTTAATTTTACATTTTTAATATGTATGGTTATTTTTTTTACATGGAGCGTACATAGAAAATTAAAAAGACAAGAACTGACTAGACGGTGCAAACAACTATCACATCTACTGGACTACAGATCTTCACTTGACTTACGGAACAAAAAACTTATCTATAATAGTATACTAAAACCTATTTGGACATATACATATAAATATTGCCAAAAGCAAAGTGCTTGCCGTATCTAGGCATGAACAAGAAGATGTGCGTTTGTTATGCAATGGTGAGGTTCTCGAAGTGGTGGACCACTTTCCCTACTTAGGAACCATCATTAGCAGGTCTGGTTAAGTAGATGAAGAAGTAGGCAATAGAATCAATAAAGCAAATCAGATATATTACCAGATCTATAATAGCGTATTTGGCCACCGAAATGTAGGGAAAGCGGCGAAACTTCACATATACAAAGCAATATACCTCCCAACACTTACATATGGGAGTGAAAGTTGGGTCATGCTTGACAAGCACATCAGCCGGACAACAGGAGCTGAAATGAAGTACCTTCGCAGAATGGTCGGTAAAACAAGGAGGGACCGAGTGCGGAATATAAGCACAAGGGATCAGCTGCAGGTGGCAGAACTGAAGATCTCCATCGAAAAAAGACAGCTCAAGTGGTTCGGCCATGTCTAGGAAGAATGGCTTCCTAGAAAGGTTATGGAATCACGCCCGATAGGCAGAAGACCCCTTGGACGCCCGAGAATTCTCTATGAGGATTATATCCAAAGAATAGGAGGTAAAAGAGGAAAAACCCTGGCTCAAATGAAGAGGAGTTGTCGGGACCGGGAAGAATGGCTCCAATGGATTGAGGCCCCTCTACGCTGAATGGCACAAAAGAGGTTTATTCTTATTATTGAGTTCAAAATAAATCTCCAAATAAAAATATATTGAAGAAGAGAATAAATCAACAAAAAGATATGTGGAATTCTGTCTAGCCTATTAGATAAAGTATTCTATTATATTGTTATTATAAGTATGTTTTTTTTATTTTACTGAATTTATCTAAAAATATTTGTCTCTTATACGGCACTCGATTTGCTACGAAGCAAAAATAATACGTTTAAACTAGTACTTTTGAGCATTAAACCCCTGCATAATATGTACTTTGCTGTTTATCTTTGACTTTGAGAATTTTTATTTATCAAAGTAAATCTAATCAAAGCCACATAGAAGGATAAAGTAGATAAAATAAAGGACAAAACGACCGCTACTAAACTTGAGGAATAAAAATGAAAAACGAGGTAAAATAAACTCCGGGCTGAGAATGGTGGTAGATATATGGAGTTGTTTTGTTTTAGGACGGGTATCCTTCCCCATTAAGCTAAAAGCTTCCCACTAACAAAGCCTTCGCACCCCGTCCTACTCTCCCATCTTAAGTCGAAATGCGGAATGTTAAGTACCTCAAATATGATTATCGAATCAACAAAACACTCTTGATCACTGTAAATAAAACCCTAAACATTAGCGGAAGTGTTATTGAATTAGACTACAATGCAATAGTCAGAATCCTAAAGACGCAGCTTTAGTCTCTTAAGTACTGGAAAATACTAACTAGTCAACGGTTCGACAATTCAGGCATCATCAGGACTAACACCAAAAGAAAATTCTGAAGTAATTAAATTAGAATTTTCATTAACAAAAGTAGAGGAAGAGATAATTCATTCTATTATTTTTTTCTTCTCAACGATAAATCAAATTCTTAGCGCGTAAAATGAATCCATTAAGACTAAATCCTAAATTCTTCTTGAATAATATTATTTGATCTTGTATACATACATATATATATATATATATATATATATATATATATATATATATATATATATATATATATATATATATATATGGAAAAAAAAGTTGTCTAGGTGAAGGTCATAGAAAGCATTTCTCAAATAGATATGAAATTTTTATTTGGAATCGACGATTCGACCCACGTTGCAGGTCTTCTTCAGGGCTGGTAATGAGGTTTAAAGTAAATCACTTTTGACTGACTCAAAACTGGGTTGTAGTAGTATAGTTTTGTATATGTAAAGACTGTATGTTTTCTAAGACATCCGTTGTAAGGGAAGTGATTTTCCGTGATCACGCTCAAATAAGGGCAGCCGATTTTGAGGCTGGGTGAACCCCAGAAAGGCCTGTAGATCACCGAGTACATCAGTAAGAGTATAATATTAGTGGGGGTTAATATAAACATAAAGCTATTTAGAATTCTGTAAATAAATTACCTTCATTTAGATTTAATTTTACATTGTTAATATGTATGGTTATTTTTTTTACATGGAACGTACATAGAAAATTAAAAAGACAAGAACTGACTAGACGGTGCAAACAACTATCACATCTACTGGACTACAGATCTTCACTTGACTTACGGAACAAAAAACTTATCTATAATAGTATACTAAAACCTATTTGGACATATGGAGCAGAACTTTGGGGTTCAGCAAAAAAAGTCCACATACACAAGATACAAACAACATAGTCCAAAATTCTCAGAAAAATTGTTAATGCACCATGGTATATTTCGAATCACAACATACACAACGACATGAACATTCCTACTATAAAATCATACATTCATAACAAATACATGACATTCCACTCATCGACACAATATCACCCAAACCCACTCGTTCTTCCGCTTTCCTACTCCCTGTTACCTGGACTTGATAGAAAAAGATTAAAAAGACATTGGCCAAGAGACCTACTCACCTATTGATATTTTTACCCTATCGTCATATAGTTTTATGATCATAGAAGATCATGTAGAAAAGCAAAGTGAAAAACATTAGGATCAAATTTGCTGAATGCGCAATTGCTCAGGTGCAAATGGAAATTAAATAATAAATAAATAAATAATGAAATATAATTCAATAACGCATCCATAATTCTCCTGAACTTTAAATATAAAAAATTCTTACTGACTCACTCTAAAAAAATTGTTTAAGGTTTTCTATACCTTCTTCAAGATCATTAGTGCGCGTGGCAACCCGGGAGTGTTTTCGACAACCCTTCGCCCCGTCATCTTCAAGCTTAATTGTTACTTTAATGTTCCCAGCTTAATTATACCTCACCCTTCCTCCCTACCGCAAATTGTTTCACTCTAAGAGGTTATCTTAATGCGCAGGATGTTACTTAACATAACATCAGAAGTAAAGAAAACAGCATATACTACTTGTATGGTAGTATAACAATATACTACCTCGTGATTATTGGAAACAAATTTTTAAAAAAACTTTTTTTTTGTAAACTTCCATTACGAAGACTAAACGTTTCTTGTTAAACTAATTACTTTGGAAGAAAAAAAAGAAAAAACGTAAAATTTTAGGCCCTAAATTCTAAAAAGACAAATAAGTGTATATACGAAATGAGAGCCTTACGAAGCAACAGAATATCTGGCATAATGAGGAAAATAAGGTTAATATCTATGGACATTTCCTACGAATGAATGCAAGAAAAGAATTGAAAAGAATATTTGAATTCCTCAGATATAGTAAACTTAAATCGAACTGGTTTAAGGCAGCAGAGAAGGACATAAGAGAACTCGAGGTATCAGGGCGTATGCTTAGGGATAAAACTGCAAAGACCATAACCCGAGACATGAGGATGAGATTTAAGGCAAGCACGAAACGGTCGATCAAAAAACAAAATTTTTCAATAGAGCTATTGAAAGTTCTATGTGAGTTAAACAAATTAAAATTTGGGTATTGCTAAAGCAAAGCATTGCTATTTTAATGATGTATTGAAATTTTAAAAGCTTGAAACCTTTTTTTTATTTTAACTTCAAGTTTCAACCCACAAAACTTCAAGTTTAAACACGGTATAATTCAAAATATTTTTTTTTTAAAATAATTTTGGAAATGGAATACCAGATATGTCGTTCCTGAATTAAAAAACCTACAATCTATACAATTGCTACTGAATGCTGAAAAAAAATTGGAATCTTTGAGTTATATCATTGTTCTTTTGAAGGAGCTAAAAGTAGAGATGGAGGAATATTCTCAAAAGCTTTGTAGATTCATAAAAAAACGCCCGAAGTTAGGCAATGAGAAAGCTATTAAAATCGTTCTAATCATGAAAGGATGGAGAGATTCTTTTTAAATAGTTTTCCGGACGTTATTAATACATACTTTAAACTTGCTTATTTGTCTGTATTAGCAGGTTCAATGTGGAACCAGTACATAAGTCCATTTCAAATATCACCTTTGAACAACGAATCGATGGGCCAAAGCGAAACCGACGAGGATCTCAGTCCCAAGGTTAAAGGGGTCTACAATGCTAAGACAGAAAGAAGTGGGAACGAAATCTCCTAACGCCGTTAGTTCCAGGTAAAAGGAGGAGTAGCAATTTAATTTCCATTTTATGGGAAGAAGAAAGGAGCGAAGAGGACTATAAATCGGGAAGGGGAGCCCTTGGGATGCGATGCAACGGTCGTTGAGTTCACTATTATGGGACCTCTTTCAGTAATGAGTCCCAATGTCGACAATCCAACCTGACTCCCTTAATTTCTTTTATGTCTTAATTGTAATTTCCTCGGCGGTAATCGTTTGTTAGAGTGAATTTCAAGAATTAGCGGACCTGGAGTGCATTTTATCTGGTTCTAATGACCCACGATGAAGAAATATTATTTTTGGTTAATTGTTTTAATTATGAGGGAGTGGGAACTCAATGTGTAGAGCGTCGGGTCCTTGTAATGAAGGTACCTTCGTTCAAATCAAGCTTTAACAGATAAATTATTTAATCTGTCAACAGTCATGAATTGGCCTTGTGGGATCTATAGACTCTCATGAAGGAAAACCAGTCGGCTGGTCGTTTTCCTTCCACAAAGGTTGGCATAGGAACGGTACAGTCTCTACTATAACCTGGACTCAAGATCCTTCGTGGCACGATACAGATTTTTTGTATTTAAAAAGGTTGATAAATTTTCTACAAAACTATAATCCGGTAAAATTATAGCTGTTTTTTTTTTTACGGTTCTACGTATTTTGGTGTCTTTAAGTAAAAAAATTGTTTTCACCATTCGGTGGTCTTTGGTTAAAACAACTCCCTGGGCTGTAGTGGTAAATTTTGTTTTTCTAAATAATTTGTAATCCATGAAGACAAAATGATCCTCTCTACCCATTACGTCTAACGGAGGAGGAAGGTCTTACGTTTCAAGATCTGTATAATCCATAAATAGAGTTAGGATAAGATTTGTCAGCCTTCCTAGATTATAGGGATTGCTTTAATTTTTTTTTTTTATAAGACTACTGCAAAATAACTAAATACTCAACGCTTCGCCATTTCAGTTATAATCAGGCCATACAAAAAAAAAAGAATAACAATCCACATCAATGAATACCAAATGCAGCGTTTCCCACATCAACAGCCTAACAGACATGTCAGAAATCTTAAGAAGTTCATAAAGATAAGTTGTATTCCTTACGTCCTAACGATGCCTTAGTTACCCAAACGTTGACTGGTTTATTATTTTTCTGTATTTTACAATCTCAAAGCTTAGGTTTTTTAGTTTTCCAATTGTACTCTAATAATTATTTTAGAGTTGTATGTTTTTCATCATTATTAATATTTTATTTTTTCAAAATTATATATATTTGGAATTTAAATCAGAGTGAACCCTTAAATTATCCTTGGAAATCATTATCAGCAATTATCGTTTCGGGACGATTGGTTCAAAATACAGACAGAACAGAGGTTATATTTAATTTTTTTTTTAATTATCATGATTATTTTTATTTTAAAGATTGCATTATAGAAAAATGATTTGATTTCGTGACACCATGCATTGACTGATGTTTACCCAAACAGAAGCTGGGCCAGAGATTAAACGTTTTGGCTGTCTGTCAAAAAGTGTAAGAAAGAACGAGATTCAGTAGTAAAGTTCTCCTATAAAAAAACTGGTATATCCTTGTTTAAATTTCACCTATTTGTTTGTAGCTCTCCTGAATAGAAAAGATCATTTAAATATACGTTGAAAACCTAAATTTTTTTAGGAGGGGGCTGAACCCATATATGATGGAGGCAAAGTTTTAAAAGGACTACTTCTAATTCAGAAAAAGGGTTTTGACAAATATTGAAATAAAAAACAGAGGGGTGATGTATACGTTAAATGAAAATGTAGAATTCCGAATGGAACTCACCCGAATTACAAATGGATCGTAGAGGTTTGTAAGACAGATGACCTGATGGCAAATGAGATTATACACAATACGAAAGAAAGAAAGCAAGAAAAATTATCCACAATCTCAATTTTGATAATGGAAGTTCACCTTCCTGTTATTTTAACAGTAATTGGGAAGGACAAATTGATACATATTTAATTCTTCCTAAAAAAAAACATTTTTTAAAATATTCCCCTAACATCGGTAGGCAATGTGGCATATATACATAATATTTTGATAATATCATATAACTGAAAAAGTTACAGATGTATTAGTACAGATTATCCATCATTCAGAAGAAAACGCAAAAAACAGGAATCTTGGAGACAGAAAATTCAAGCAGAAGAAAGTAAAATAAAGTTGTGATCCGAATTGGTTGATACGAAACCAAAAATACAGTTTGCGTATTCAAATAAAGAATAATCGCTTAAGAATTAATTGCAAAAAGAATTTCCCCAAGATAAATAGTAGTTTGAACAATGGACTAGAAACTACCAATTGTTTTCCATTAATGAAATATTAGAAACAAATATTACACAATTCTATGTATACATAAGCAAAATTGTATTAAAATAAATTTACTTTTTGAATTATTATATATGAGGCTTTAATTATGATTACAACTTATAGTTTATATAAATAAACTGGATCCAATAAAATTAGTTTATTACGAAGTTTATTCTGTTGGCAAATTATTTGGCGTTGATTTGTTTCTCTAGTTTAGTTTGAAATGAGTTTGGAAGCCTGCCCAGATGGCTTGTCTAGGAGAAGCCTCATGACTGGGAATCTACATTATCATGCAGATGCATAGATTTTCTGATGCGTTTTTCAACCCCGATGGTTAAATATTTTTGCATGACCCCACATTTGACGGAGGTGCATGATATTATGTTGCGTATTATTACATATTAGGCCAATAATTATGTTAAAATAACATTCTTAAATTAAAACAAAAATTTTGTTGATACGTGTTCATTGCGAGATAAATTTTTCTTTTAAAATGAATAAATTTAATTTTTGTTATTTTGTTGGAAATACATACCAGTTATATTTTATAACTGTTACAAGTTTTACTCGGGTTGGGCCATTTGAAGATGAAAAAAAAACTGTACTTTTACTTAAGTTAACTGTACGTTTTTTAGGATAAAAACTATATTAGTGATGACCTAATAAAAGGAAATTAAACACAAAGCTTTTAGTCGTCGTTTTTTGGAGGTTCAACCGCCAAAATTCGAGATCCCGGTATCAATTTCTCCACAACCTACGGACTTTTGCTCAGTAATGCTCTAATGATCGGCTATGGTGATATAAAACACCAAAAAGGTTGACATATTGTCATCATAGAAATAACAAAAAATCTATTTGTCTATTAAACTTGCGAGTTCCATTAGTTCTAACATAAAATGGATAAATACTATCTACTATGAATACAAGGAATAATAATTTTTTTTATTTTTATATATTATATTTAGAGAACCTAAAAAAACCTGTACCACTACCACCCATGAACGGGTCCTGGGGTTCAGTACATGGTAGAGACTTTACTGTTTCATGGACAACTGTTGTGCAGGGAGATGATTTGTACTAGATCACGCTCAAAGGCCAGATTTTCCCCCTTTTGGGTACCTACTTTGTGTGAAGGCTGAGTGAGCCACAGGAGGTTCCTTATGATTCATCTCCGGCTGCTAACAGACTAAATAAAAGTCATGCCAGCAGCGGGATTTGAACCAGGATTTTCGGCATGGCAACTCAGTCCTCAACCAATGAGCCACTCCGCTCCAATTATATATTGAGGCTATGCCATAATTTTAAATGTATTAAATTGTTGGTAAAGGCTAGACAAATCCAGATGTTTGAAAAATTTGTAAAAATTATTTTAAAATTAAAATAATGATTTTTATTAATAATTTGAATTTTTTTACCTTTTATTTCATACCTGATTACATATCGTTTATTCAGTCATTAGAGAAACAACACATCTCCAACAACGTTTATAATTTTTTTTCAAATATCAAAATAAAAATAATAAAATTTTAGTTTGGTAGAATTAGCTTACCAAACCCCTTTTGAAACATATAAAAAAATTCAAAAAATATATGATGTTAACTTATGGACTTATGGGTTTTTTTTTGATTTCCCGAAAGTTTACTTTTTTGGATATGAGGTGTTTCTCAAATGACCGATTCAATTTTACTTTACTCAAAACTTCCACAATTAAAAGTTCTGAATCGACGTATTTAAGGTATGTTTTTATTCTTATATTCATTTTAATTAAATATCCATATACATACATATCGAACCATATATGTCTTATATAATACATAAACAACTTTGTCATGTGGATGGTTGGGGGTCTTAAAATATAGGCCTGGAGCCAGTCGGGGTAAAAAGCTGGCGGTACTCTATTTCTTTCCCACATCCCCTGAGGTAAGGGAAGCCAAAGCTGCCCTATTTATCTGTCAACACCCGATTTCTCTTAGTCTCGGCCTTATTTTTAGTTATCCCTTTTTTTTTCTCCGATAATCTTTTGATCTCCTTTAGAAATCCCTTAAGGATAGCGTAAGCTTATCCATAAATTTTCGATAAAAATAAGAAACGGTACTTTATTTGCGTATAAAGGAATTATCGAGCGTTAATAAGTTGTATTAACAATATTTAATTTATAAGTAATTTATTTTATTTTCATGTGTTTCCTCAGATTAAGAAAATAACCATCTTACCAACGAAAAGTTTCCTTTCCTTTAGAAATCCCTTAAGGATAGCGTAAGCTTATCCATAAATTTTCGATATAAATAAGAAACGGTACTTTATTTGCGTATAAAGGAATTATCGAGCATTAATAAGTTGTATTCACAATATTTAATTTATAAGTAATTTATTTTATTATCATGTGTTTCCTCAGATTAAGAAAATAACCAACTTACCATCGAAAAGTTTCCTTTCCTTTAGAAATTCCCTCAAGAATAGCGTAAGCTTATCCATAAATTTTTGATAAATATAAGAAACGGTATTTTTATTTTGTAGAGAAAATATGTGCCCAAAGCCGGGATTCGAACCCGGGTCTCCCATGTTTCCGTCATGGTGCTCTACCACCTGAGCTATCCTGGTACGCACCTCGGTCAGACAAAACCTTTTTCTTCACTGATCACATATCCCCATGTTCTCGCAATTTCTGATGTATACAAGGGGAAGAATGTTCGTTGAACATTTACTTTAATTAGGATCTTGTTGACTTACGTCATAATATATTATTATAATATTTTTTATTTTAAATATTAAAATAAAATAAATTATAAAATTATAATTATATATATATATATATATATATATAATATATATATATATATATAATATATATATATATATATATAATTATAATTTTATAATTTATTTTATTTTAATATTTAAAATAAAAAATATTATAATAATATATTATGACGTAAGTCAACAAGATCCTAATTAAAGTAATGTTCGATGAACATTCTTATATATATATATATATATATATATATATATATATATATATATATATATAATATATATATATAATTATAATTTTTTATAATTATAATTATATATATATATATATATAATTATAATTTTATAATTTATTTTATTTTAATATTTAAAATAAAAAATATTATAATAATATATTATGACGTAAGTCAACAAGATCCTAATTAAAGTAATGTTCGATGAACATTCTTCCCCTTGTATAAATCGCAAATTGCGAGAACACGGTGATATGGGATCAGTGAAGAGAAAGGATTTGTCTCACCGAGGTACGAACCAAGATAGCTCAGTTGGTAGAGCACCATGACGGAAACATGGGGGACCCGGGTTCGAATCCTGGCCCTGGACATATCTTTTCTCTTCAAAATAAAAATATTTAAAAATTATAACAATTAATAAAATAAGAAACGGTACTTTATTTGCGTAGTACGAGAATTAATAAGTTATATTCACAATATTTATTTTGTTATTAACTTCAGATTGAGGTTTTCTTCAACCAACCATCTTAATTAATAAAAAATTTACACATTTTTTTCCATTTCCTTCCGTTTTGTACATCTTCCTCCCCCAAGCCTCTGTGTTTCCTCAACTCCTTGTATTCACTTTTTCTTCATTGTATTCTATTCACACACACCGTAGTCTTTAATTAATTGCAGTTTTCTTCCTACAGCATTCAATTGGACAATCATTCTTCCGAGATGACTTTACCATTCTAATCTTTTTTTTTCTATATTTTTAGGACGTTTTATTGGGGTTGCATTTGCTTATAAATATAAGTTACTAATAATAAATAATTATAATAAATACAATAATTTTAAAATACAGAGTGATAATGAAGGAGTTAGGCAAGGCACCGATAGTGGCATTCGACTTATCTTGCAAGAAGAAACAAACTTTTAACTAGACAAGTCCTTTATTTTTATTTTTTCCTTGGTAAGTGTATCAAATTGGGGGGCAAAGTTTAGAAAGTATTTATGGATATTTAATAATTAAAAAAATATATAAATATCTATTCAAATTATCTTTTGTGAGTCAAATTAAATCTCACAACCATTTAACTTCGTTAGTGGTTCAGTAGAGGGCTTTATTACAATGTCAAAAGTCTCAGGTTCAAATTCTGGAATACGGGAAAAATCTGGCGGTTGAGCGTGATTCAGGACAAATCACCTCCCTGCACAACCGTTGTCCATGAAACAGTACAGTCTCTACCATCCGCAGAACCCCAGACCATTCAAGGGCTGTAGTGGTACAGGTTGTTATGTTTATTAATTGCAGAACTAAATCTTTGTGTAGCATCATCACTATTTAAAGAAAGGTTTCTTCGTAATATATAAAAAAACCTGTACCAGTACACTCTATAAAGGGTCTATGGTTTAGTACATGGAAAGTACTTAACTGTTTTTAATCCTAAACAACGTTAGGTAATTTATCCGACGTCACGCTCAACCACCAGGTTTTTCCCTTCAATTTTGGGTAATAACTTTATGACACACGTTAAGGGTCTGCAGGCCATCTACTGTTTATTTATTTATTTATTACATCGATAATAAAATAAAGGTTTTTCCATTGTCCTTGAATAACTACTAATTTTCAGGACTGAGTGTCATTGTATATTTTTAACTGGTAAACCCCTCTGTGTTAAGGAAAATTAAGCTTTTATTAATCATAATTGTATTTTTTATATTTTTATCATGACTTTACGTATACGATAACATCTTCAGCATCCTCAAAAACTAAACAAAGTCCTACAAGCTAAGTTTGCCGGTTTAAGTTAAGGAAAACTGACGGGTTTCGTTTTCATAATCTGATAGAAGCACCCTAGCGAGCGGAATTTAATCAAAGCTACCCTTCATTACAAGGCCTATCAATGATTGATTAATTCACCTCCCGCCCATGTTAATTGAATTACTCCAAGTTTAGATTACTATATAAAACTAAATTACAATGTTTTAATTTCGGAAGGTTAATTGAAAGATCCTGAAGCATAGGCTAGAACTTGGGCTTGTAAATTGTATCCCTTAAGGTAGTTATCCTTGGTTAATAATCACTGAATTTTATTTGTTTGTTTCGTCTCTTAGCGTAAGGTATCCGCTATTGTTTATATCCTAAATATTAATAATTCAGGTACTGATTACTCACACCTTCTTATTCGTATAAATGTAAATTGAAATATACAAAATTTAATTATAAAATACTAATTCCTTAAACTTTTGACGAAAACATCTCCACTTCCTTTGACTTTTTTCTCATAATTTCATCTTCGAAATTACTCCTAACTTCAGGAAATATTTGACATCTCTTTTAAAGACGGTTATTCCTTAAGTGTTATTCTGTCCATTTTAGGCAATAACAATATGAATAAGACAAAAGCACACAATTAAATTTAATAAACAATACAGAAATTTAAGTAGACAATTATTAAAAATAACAATACAAAACTCTATAAAGCTTTTTATAACGCACACGCAAATAATCCAAATGAGACGGATAGGGTATCCTAGTCTGTAGAACGCTACAGTGTTTATATCCGGCTTTGGCAGGTAAGTTATTTAATAATATTACGTTATCAACCATGTGGGATCTACAGACTTTTCTTGGACTCGCCCATCCTGTATGACGTTGTTACCCTAAATAGTGGGAAAACCTGGTAGTTGGGTATGATCTAGGACAAGTCACCTCCCTGGACAACCGTTGTATAAGAAACAGTACAGCCTCTATCATGTACTGAACCCAAGACCCGTTGTGGATAGTTGTGACTTTAATTATCTATAGTTTTGTTTCACTAAGATTTACTTTGCCCAAGGTATTGAAGGAGTGTGCTTAACTCAGGTTCAATCTGTATTAATAAATGATGAGTTTTTCTCTACGAGTAAATAGCAGGGTATCTCAGTCTGCAGTGCGTTGAGTTGCTGCTGAATGTACCAAGTTCAAGTTCGGATGTGACAGATTAATTATTGAATCTGTTGAAAGCCATAGATCAACCCTGAGGGATTTGTAAATGTTTTAAAAAGGATGTCTTGTATTGCAAGTAATAAATATTAAGAGAGAGGTGAGTATAAGAAAATAAAAGGTATTGATTGCATGCTCCATCATTAAGGACCTAGAATGATGGGGCTCACTAGTTGTTCTCAATCAATCGAAGGGCGATTTTTTTTATTAAAATAGATTTAAGTTGACCCATTCGTTTTAGCAGATCTTCTAGGCTCACTAAGCATCTATAAAGTTGTTACCCTAATTGGGTAATTGTAGAGTCTGATCTCAACCAAATCTCCTCCCTGCACAACCGTTGGCTTAGAAACAGTTGAATCTGAACCCGAAACTTCATGGATCGTTGTGGTGCAGCCTTTTTTCTTTATTCCTTAGTGAAGAAAGGACGCTAGACTCAAGATAGGAAAGCTTCACTCTAGTGGAAATTCTGCTGTTCGTGCATTTTAGGACAGATCCTCGTCGATACTCAGCTAAAATTTCAGGAAATATTGTAGATTGTGAGTGATTTTGTTACAATATATCTATATCATTGGCCTTATCATAGAAATGTTTATTGTGTTATTATAAGCACGTAAAATTAATACAGTAGTAATTAATAAGAGCCGAATAATTTTATGGTGCTCAGGTTCGAAACAGTGCTATAAAACACTTTTTTAAATAATGTATCTGTTTTTAGCCTCATTATGTTTTTTTTAAATTAGTCCGCATTATTTTCAGCTATGTTTTAGGAAACATAGTAAAAAAAGTTGGGAACTTATATCATGTTCTAGTTATTTTCTTTCTGTCATAATGTAGTAATCATTCATATTTTTTTTATTATCACGAACTATATTTAATTTCGTTCTATAATTTAAAACAAATACGTGTCAGTTAGTCCACATGTAATTGTAAGATAATTTATTAAAAATTATGAGTGCTAATAAAAATAAGGGAGAAGTTGTTTGTTTATTTAACGTCACTTTATGTAGCTACAGCAAATCGGACGCTGGAATAATATCGATAAAGATCTTTACCTTCATGACATGCACTCCACCACAGGTGACCCTCCACAGAGGAAAAGTAATTAAGGATTATTTTTTGTGGGTTAGTTCCCAGAAGTATTTCGAGAGGACGAACTCATGATTAATTAAAATGTGAATGTTTGTTTATTTTTTATATTATGTACTTTTCACTTATTACTAATTCTGTTTTGTTGATTATTGAAGTTTTTATAATGTAATAAAATTTCGTTTTTTCCTTAATTACGTTGTTCTTAACTTAATTTTCATGTCACGTATACTTTAATTTTTAAGTGTAAAATCCTTCGAAACAAAGTTTTAGGATGTTCGAGAGAAAACTGTAAAACTCTTTCAGGTATGATTTGAAACTGAAAAACCGTTGTTGCTAATGAAAACCTGAAAGACAAAGCTTTTAGTCCCTTACTTTTCTGCCTTTTTTTTCAGTTATCTTCTTTCATTTCAATCAACGAGGAAACTTTTCACCTATATCCATCAGGTTATTTTGTTTTTCATTTGCCCTTATTAGTTTAAATAATCTTATATCACGTTTTCTAAGATATTATATATTAATATATAAACAATCTGTAGTAAATAAAAACTGTGGAACTTTTTTAGTTAGCTCTACTCCTCTTTATCAATAAAAAATCATGGTTCAAACATACATAGACATTATATTATTAATATCTATGTTTATCTATCTATCTATCTTAGATATTGTATACCTAATTATATTAGATATAAACTACGCATTTGAGTATATACCAGTTTAAATAGGAGATAGAGACAAACTGGAACGGACCTTTAATGTTTCACCTTTCGGATTCGAAAAACGACCAGGAATTTTCCAGATAATTTATCAAATATAACTAGACGAAATGGGTTGAGTGCGATTTCTATGAACCGTATCGATGATATATTAATTTGTTTAAGTTGTTATTATAATACAGTTATAAATTTAAAAAATTAACAATTGTAGGTTTGTACAGAAATCGGTGAAATATTTAGGTCAGAAATAGTAAAGACCAAGTTAGTATCGTTAACAAATAATTCACAAGAAATTAGCGCTTTAATTTATTAATAATAATAACTTTATAAACACTATATTCAACAGTGACAACTATCCTCAATGTTTGTAGACTACAGTAGTATTGCATCGACCGGTGCACTCTCACAAGCCTGCACCCCTACATTAATTCCACGGGGGTTTCTTCAGCCTTTATTAGGTTCTCTCCCCCCTCCAATTAGGGCGCAGCCTCTCTCTGATGAATATTTACAAGACTGCCGTTTTACACTTTTTGTGCAACACACAATCTGTTGTCTGGGTTATGCATCTTTATTTATTTTACAATCAAAACATGCATTTGTCTTGTTAATGTTTAAGAATACTTAAATGCAGGAGTAACCGGTTTTTTCTCTTTGTGTCTTTAATTTAAAAATAACTTATAAATCAATATTACAGGTACATTCTAATAAATCTGTTAGATATATATATATAAATTAGATAAATATCCCTCTTTCTCTCTCCCTCTTATACATGTGTGTGGATATATAAACATACAACACACGAATGGTCTTGAGTTCAGTATCTAGTAGAGACTGTACTGTATAGGACAACAGTTTATCAGGGATCCCGATAACCGCCAGGTTTTCTCCCATTATAGTAGATGCCATAGTCAGATGTGAACCCGGAACCTTAAGTATAACAACCCATCACCCTACATACTCAGCTACCCCGCACCCAATATGATTCGGATCCCGTAACCTCTCTGTCAGTCTGCTATCATCCATCTTCATAAAAGTTTTCAAGAAACTCAGCTTTAGTTTACGCACCATATATGTGATTTGTTCCACTTTCTCATAGAGCTCCTGTTCGATCGATCTAAATATTTAGCACTGCTTCTTGATATTCCACATATCTTTTAGGATTATTCTTTCCTCTTTATCCTATCGAATACCAGCTACTTACATGGTTCCTAATGTCATGGTTTCAGTAGCGTAGAGTAGGGGCACTCCTGATGGTCAAAGCATAGTATCGGAATTAGGAAGTCCATGTTCATCATGGACACATCCCGTAAGTCGCTTTGGATATGACTACTATACTTTTATTCATGTTCTATTATTATTCTGTAGTTTACTTTAAATATTTAAACGTTGATGAAAACTGGAAAAAAAATATATTTTTTTTTAAAATGCGACAGAGAGGCTTCACCCCTCCCCTCTTTCCTTCTCCCTCTATCACCCCCTACCCCGGCCTGCCACAGCCAGATAAAAAGCTTACCGCCTCAAAATTATCTAGAGAGCCTTCCTGGCATCAACGCTAATTACAATTCTTATTCAAGATTTTTTCCCGTGACAGAATACTCGTCTTACCATGCGTCCAATTTAGTGCAGAAAAGAAGAACGGTCTCGGTTGTGCAGAGGGTTTTGAGGGTTTTTATGTGGCTTATATTCATCCCTATTGATTAAATCTCTTGTTCGAGATCAATACTGTAACCTAAAAAATAAAATATGTGGGGTAAAATGTTTTTAATAAAACAATTCGAGAACTCAACAATATTACATACTCAAATTTTGTCATAAGGTGACATTAAAGACCTAATCATTTCAACTAATAAATTCTTGACGTTTTCGGAATGTTTCTTCTTCTCTTAACTAATGAAAAGAAATCTTTACTACTACAATCCATAACATGTCTTGGGTTCAGTACATGGTAGTGAAGTCTGTACTGTACTGTAAGCGCACACATACATATTTCTTTTGATAAATAAATTACTTCAATTACCTTGGAGTCAAGGTAATGCTGAAAGCAATGCTAATACGCCGTTCCAATGGAAAGAAATCTTTTCAATAAAGCAGGCTATGAATTTATATATAATGATTTAATATATGTACAAAAACTGAAATTTAAGCTTTACAGGAAATGTACTAAATTGAAATTCAAAATATAAAAGGGGTAAAATATATATAAATATATATATAAAAATATATTTTTTCAAGGGTTTGGTTTCCGCTATTACAAAAAAAAACTACCACTACAATCCATGGTGGGTTGTCTTGGGTTCGTTCCATGATAATGAAGAGAGTAATGTTTCTAAGACTACGGTTGCGCAGGGAGATAATTTGGTCTAGATCACACTGAAGCACTGGATTGTTTTCCCCATTTTATAGAGGCTAGTTGAGCCGCAGGAGGATCTCCAGATCCTTATCTATTTATGGCAGTTAGAAGATTAAATAATTTATCTGCTACAGGTTTGGACTCGGAACAGCACTCTTCTCGCGTTAAAAAATAATTATATAGTTATAAATCTTAGGGATTTTTAAATATAGGTCTTAGAATATTGGTTCATGGTAACAAACTTTAACTGTCATATCAATAAATAATAGTAACAAAGATTGGTTTTGTTATCTATTTTAGCAGTAGAAATATCGACTAGCTTTGCACCACTACTCCACTTCTATTTCCATTCATAGAACTTCTATTCTGAGGGGGAGTTTATTTTTTTTGTTTTCTTCTTTTTCCGGTATGAACCGGAATAAATCGGTGAAGTGCGGTTGGCACGAGACTCAACAGGTGCAGCGATAAGGCAGATATAGAAGGAATAAGGTTAAAGCTAGCGTGCCGAAGCAGAGGTCAGGGTCACCCGCGTAGTGAATCTATTAGCTTGGGCGTCGGCTGTCAGGGCGAAATCACGCTACGCTAATAGTGTTTGAGCCTCAGCAACAGGATACTCCCGGGGCTAATAGCTTAATGGCTTCGCGCCTTCTCTTTTACATTTTTGAAGGAAATGACAACTCTTTTAATGAAATGTCATGTTGTTCCGAGCTTGATGTGTCCTATCAGATTATACACACATATTGTGTGTATCCATCCATTATCGTCTATTTGTTTTCGTCGAAATAAAATCCCGAATTTTTAAGATACGGCCTCGACTGTGCTACGAAAACCTGATATCCAGGCTAGGACGATCACGTGAGATAATGCCAGTTTGCGATGCCCTGATAAATCTCCCCGTTGAGAGGCATAGAAAGAAAGGAAAAAAATTAGAAGGTTATAAAATACCCAATGGGTCCCGCTATGTTGGCTTTACTGCCCGAACAATGATCTCAGGGAAAGTTAATATCCTTTGAATAATATTCAAATAATAATATGTGATGCAACCCTGAGATGCAACGAGGTACAGCAATACTATACCATTAATGAATAAAAACATATCCTTCTCTTCTCCTAGGATTGACTTTGTTGAGTGACTAGGAGTTGTTTAGTAAATAAAGATTTCATCTAATTAAATAACAATATATTTATAATATACTTATCATAGTTAAAAAATATCTACCTACAAAAAAGAAAAAGGACCCCTCTCGTTATATGTGAGTGCCTACATCTTGAGAGTCTGCTGTCCTGCCTACTACTGCCGCTGGCCTGTCTTTAACGGTATCCTTCATCTTCACGTACAGATCCTACTGGATACTGGCTACCTACTCGGTGACCCTTAGCCTATTTATTTAGATATTCCTAACGTTCCAAATAATGAGACAAATAACAGTTCTATATTTTTATACGCTACGAACTGAGGCTTAAGATATAATTAAATACTTAATAAAAATGGTGCAAATAGTACATGTGTGTATTATATATGTCAAATGGGTTGATAAATTATTTGCTCTGGTAATATCCATAGATGGACCCTTTTAGATCAACAGACTCTTCTGAGGACAGTTTGCCTAGAAACAGTCCAGGCTGTATCATGTACAGGAACTAAAATCCTTAATGGTTGTTTTTCGTTCTGTATTTTTATTTAAATGTGCACCTCTACAACACATGAAGAGTCTTGGGTTCAGTTCTTGGTAAGGACTGTACTTTTCCTATACCAAAGAGGAGATAAGGTTCTCCCTCATCTAAGATTATTCACTTTATTGAGCCCTCGGAGGGTCTCGCAGAAGTACCCAACGGGTAAATAGCAGAAAAATTAATTTGTCCGTCACAGCGATTTTATTAGCACCCTTACCGCTCTGAGCTGCAACCCTCAATCCCTACAATTATTTATCCTAAAATAATTGTATACTGGTATTTCATTACAACAATTACGTGAACATAAAATCAATTGTTGCTAATTACAATTGTGAAGTTTTGTTAACAAGTAAATAACTTGGTCCTTCATACTCATCACATTATCCTATATGCACAAACCTAGGCTAATTCTGAAGATTGAAAGAAAATTTAAACTTTGGAATCAGTGGTTGACCTATTCTAAATAATGTAGAACCTTTTGGCCTGATTTTACGGTCATCATCGGATCGTAGAAACGTAGAGTAGAAAAGTATTTACAAATGTATCTTAAATGGAAAGACTAATGATGATTATGTTTCCTGTGAATGATGGTATTACGGGCCCAAAAATAATTCCACCGAGTATTGTATTCAGAAAATAATGAAGAGAAATGAATGCTCTAAAAGGCCTTACTTGCCTTACCAAGTGGTTCGTGTAATTGAATTAATTTTCAGTCCTTCGAAGGCTAAGAAAGAAATCGACAATTAATGGAAGAGGCAATAAGGTCTATCGAGGTGGGAGGAGTCCAATCTTGGAGTGATTCTTTTCGATGATTGCTTCTCTCTCGATGAAGGTCAGATAATGAATGGCTTCGTTGAATGTCACTTCCTTGTATCGGCGAAATTGACATTTTAAAAATCCTTATTGTCAGATTTGACATTGTCACATTTAGGAAGTGGCTATAGAGCCTCCAGTTCAACTATGCAAAATTGCAAGATCAAAAATTTTTCAATAATATAAGAAACAAGGACAATTGTTCCACGATCATTTATGTATTTGAGAAATTTCGCACTAAAGAATTTCATCAGTGTAGAGAAGTTACATTCTATTTGGGCCTTGGCAGAAGTAGTACTTTTTGAAAATAGAACGGGGTAAGTCACTTAGTTACTCCAGTTCTGTAGTTCGATCCACCTGTAGCATGTACATTATTTATTGTAACATCAACCGTTGGACGGCAAATGTTATCTCCAAATCCGCGGCTCACATAATTTGTACCAATACGACCCATGAAGGGGCTTATCCAAGGAGGTGATTTATCCTGGACCAAGCTCAAGCATCAGGTTTTACCCCAATTTAGTGTAACCAGTGTGTAGGGGATGGCTGCATGAGGTTCAACAGATCCCAGAGGATCCATCGTCGGCTGTTAACAAATTAAATGAATTATCCTCCGCAGCCCGGTTTGAACTCGGGACCTTCAGCACGGCAACTCTGTGCTCTACTAATGAGCTACTCCGCGACTCCCCTAATCTCATAAAGTTGGTTCTGTTAATTAATACCTGGTGGTGGATGATGATCTTCAATGATAGAAATGTTGTTCTAGAACCAACTGATCTCGGATGAATCATCTGACAACCGTCAGCATAGAATCATTATAGTCTCTATCCTGTACTGAAAAATGAAGATTCTTCATGAATTTTAGTGGTGCCGGAGTTTTTATTTGTGAAAAACAAATGAATATCTGATTATAAAAATCTCAGAATAGAGTGTACCTTGCTATAGCACAAGTTGTTGTTTACTGTTTATTTATTTAATGTTACATTATGCTTCCATAGCTAATCGGGCAATGCTACAATTAAAACTGCCTGAATTTTATAGGTCATTCATTTGACGAATATAACTAATTTGTATAAAGTTTGACTTAATATGCCTGTTTTAGATTTATTCAGATAATGTACACGTACCCAGAATGGTCTCTAGACCTAGCAGGGTCCACCTACACCTGACATCAAAAAGGCTCGGGACCCCCATTTTACATCCTTTCCGAAGGACGGGATAACTAAGGATTTTTATTACCTTTAAAATCCTAAGGGATCTTGGGCATAGTATATTGTTATGATAACCACTAGACCGCAGGTGATAAATTAGCACAAGTAACCTTACTGTTATTCCTTAAATATTGTAAAAATCTTATACTGGCAGCGTTCTCATAATGAGTTGAAGATACTGTTATCTATTGATCGTAATGTAATTCAGAGATCATTAAACACAGACTTTATGTAACACCCAGCAGAGAAACAACTACACACAATTTTCCAAAGAAGAACGTCTCCTTGTTCAATTATTTTTTGAAAAAGGAAATTGTACGCTGGAGTGGGATTGTCGCCGCCAACTAGACGCCCTGCAAGGTCCCGGGTCTTCCTTCACAACAATGAAGGCAGGCCCTTAGCCTCGATAATGACACTCGTACAGTTGCGCTCCTCCGAGACATTTAGTACCTTTTGTATGCCTAATAGATTTCACCCTTCCTTTGCCTCCTTTGTTAGCAAGGGATTAATTGCGTTCTCTTATTAGCACCTGGGAGATTATCTCTAATCCTTTTCAACGTCTCAGCATCTTCAGTGTAACGAAGAGGTTGGGTGAGCCCAAGAAGGACAAGCAGATTCCAGAGGTTCCATCTTTGGCGCGGCAACTCAGATCGCTACCCCGTTCCCATAATTATCATGAACTCATTATAAACCAAATACTCTTTTACATTTTCACGGCCACTATTTTTACAAAAGGCTTCAGTGGTTTCTTCTGGTTTAGACCTTGTAGTTAAATTTTCCGCCAACGTTTCGCCAGACATGCTACTGGCTTCACTGTAGAAATCATTATATATTCCTTGCCCGATCCATTAAGAATAACATTGCAATCAGTGATTGGTGAGCTTCGGAGCTTTATAGTTGAAGTAATAAGATTTATTTTAATAAATCGGCTTTTCTTCGATAGCTAAGTCACTAGTGGTCTAGTGGTGAGTATAAGAAGATGCCTAACTAGACTATGCCTAAAATCTCAGGTTCGCAGCACGGCAGATGCCTTTAGACATTTAGATTTTTTAGAGGTAATAAAAATCACTAGCTATGCCGTCCTTTTCATGGGATGTAACATGGAGCTCCCTAGGCTTTACGGTGTCAGGTACTCGTTTAAGATCCCGTTCCTACTTAAAACTGCAAAATTAAGGACTCATACTGAATCATCGACCGATTAGCCATAGCTCCATAATGTGACGTTAAATGAATAAGTAACAATAAAGCGTATTGATCCTTACAGACTGTTTTCTGTTACTACCGGTCTCCTTAACCTCATAGTTATCAATTAAGGACACTATGATTCCTCCCTTTCACTTAACTTCATATTTTTTAAGTCTTCACTTCTAGCTATGCCTAATTCTTCGCCCATTAAGCTACGGCCTAAGAAGAAAAACCGCAGCATTTTACCCTCTATTCATATATCGGATTTTAGGAAACTGTCATGTAACGTAGGTTATGGCAGGAGCATCATAATCATGCCATTTTTTATTTTGTTAATAACTCTGTGACAGAATCTTCTAAGCCCGAATCGTCGAGGTTGTTCCAAATCATACCCACAGCGTGATGCACACTTTTGAAAGAAAGAGATATTTTCAAGGATAATTGATTTGTGTGTTCTTAATCAATTTATCAATCAAAGTTTTACCTCATGTTTTCTATCACAAAGGCTTAAAGCCAATATATGGAACAGTGCAGAATACTGCAAGGGAGAGCTTTGTGGCCCTTCAAATGAATGGAACACAAATGTACATATTCCAAGCATCTCGTAAACGGATAATGTTGAGGCGAGGAAAGTTGAGAGAGGAATGAAAAGGAGGGTGTTTTTTTTCCTATTCAATCCTAAAAGGATTTGTATTGCAGTGTTGCCCAGCCGCCGATAAGGGTGCGATGACGGGGCAGGAAATCCAGGATCTCGAAGGACGCCGAGGACTTCGGGATACCTAAGGGCATAAAGCCCTTCGATATCTGCTCCCTGTTGATAAAGTCCCCAACTCCTCGAAGCCCGGGCAAACTTGCAGGATTATGCTAAGTCAGTCCCTGCTTACCATTTGTCCGTCGTATTCAGGATCTAAACACAGGATCGATTGAGTTTCAATGTCTCCACGAAAACACCCATGTTTACACCACATGACTTCCTTTTACACTTATATAAGTTCGTTCCTCAGTGTAATGAATTCAGTGCACGTTAGAGGCTTTACTTTTTCTAAGACAACGGTTGTGAAGGGACAGCTGTTTATGTCCCCCATTTAAGGGTACCCACTTTATAGAGTCTGAGTTTGCTCGAGTAGTGTTTGGCGATCCTAAAGGTTCCATATATGGCTGTTACCTGTCAAACAGGAATCTATGCAATATGCAACTCAATAAACCAAATTAAAATTCTAATCCCAACTAATGCTAAACCTCATTAAAATTGAAATCTGCGTGTTTCGTAACATGTACTATAACATTAGACAATGTAACAGTTTGCTGATTACAGGAAAAAAATATTTTGTTTTTAGTTATGAACTAATATTTAATATTAATAGTTATTTAGCAATCTTCACTGGATTCCCGTCTCATAATCAAATAGAGCTATATCTATACAATTAATAGACACATCTCTATTAAGTTCCCGACAATAAGATCAATCTGCAAAGACAATAATATTAATAAATCATTAGTGGTCTCTCAACGTAATTCGCATAGATTACTCCATGTTATAATTTAAACAAAAATACTTCATAAGAAATTGGTGTTCACCTGCATTAAGAATTTTTAGTATAGCCAGTAGTAGTGACATTTCAGGCTACTGCAACACTTATTAGACAAACACTCTAAGCTCCTAATTACTATTATAAGACGTATTTGGACTTACGAATTACAGTTTTGGAGCTCCTATAAGCCAACGAATATTTCTTGTATCCAATCCTTACAATAAAGAATCCTTCATAAAATGCTCCTTACTTTATTACAAATAAAGTCATCCATAACGATCTAAATGTCCCATTTGTTGCTGATTTGACCCAAACCGGCTACCAGTCCTTTCAAGACAAACATTATTTCCAGTCAAACCCACTAGCATCAAACTTAAATTACCGATAATCCTCTGAGGCGTCCGAAAAGAAGATGGCCTCGTGACCGTCTAAGTTGAATTTGTTATTTGAGGATTTTAACCAGGTAGTTTCTCGTATTGCCGTTGGCCATGCCATTATGTATCTTTAATGCCATTATATTTACATTTCAATAAGTATGTATTAAGTTAATATTATAGGCAAATTTATAACTATAAATCAGCCCCAAAGTTACAATACAATGGAGGCGGAATACTCCACATCATAACGATCGCTAGGATTGCCCAGAAGGCTCTAGACTCCCGGACAGTGATTAGTGCCAGTAGACCCTGCTTGGGATATTGGTGTCAATAATTATTATTAACGACGGATAGGTCTTGGAAATTGATACCCCCGGCCGGCCATAGATGTCTCCCTTTACTGACTGATAACCTTCAGGTTCCTCAATCCAATTAGCAAGCGTCATTACTCCGTTGATTAATTCAGGTTTAGAGATACCCAACACGATACCTGTCCTCCGCCACTTTAGTAATCTGTCTCCGCGATGAGACCGAAAAGGAGACTGGGTGCTCTTGGACAAAGCAACTCCCCGTACAAAACCGTAGTTTTAGAAACAGTACAGTCTTTAACATGAACTCAACCCTAAGCCCCTTCATGGGTTGTAGTGTTTCAACATCCATAGTAGTCAGTTACACCCACATCTATGTCCTAAAGTATTTTCGTTTGCATGCAAGTATTCGTCATAGGCAAGAAATAGGGTTCAGAAGAGGTATGTATAGCCGCGGTTATGTTTTGCCAATGTCAATGTTAGTAAATAAATAAAAATTCCTTAAGCTATAATAGAATTTGCTTTGGAGAAGGGGCTTGAAATCGATCCCTAAAATTAAGGGTAAAAAAAAGCGAAGTGCTCCCTTGGATAGGATTTCTCTACCTATGTCAAGAGAGAAATTGTGTTTGACAAACAAAATCATGTTTCCTTTCAGCGGTCATATTCCCTTGAATTTAATTTTGATTCTTTAAGGTAAGGACGAAATATATGCACATATTACTGTACATGTAATACAATATTTATATTGTACGTATAGAAATCGAAAACAAGTAAATAATGTTGTAGTATATACTTTCTTTTCTTCCTCTATCTCCCGTTATAGTCCAGTATCAACTTAGGCCTCCCTCACAATCCGTCTCCAGCCATACTAATTATCTTATTGGGTCTTAGGTTCAGTACGTTGTAGAGTCTGTTTCTTGTACAACGGTTGCGCTGGAGAATGATATGTCCTAGATCACAATCAAACCCCAAGATTTCCACGTATGTTGAGAACGCACTTATAGGTATAGATAGGCTGAGTAAGCCCTAGGAGGATCACCAAACTCCACATGATCCATCCCTGGACAGATTACATAAATCATCTGCAATTAACGGATTTGAACGCGGGACTTTCGGCACTGCAACTCAGCGCTCTACACCACTCCTCTCCTAATATAGTAAATTAAATAGGGAATATCTCTTTTATCTCCTCGCTTTAATAATAATGAATTAAATAACTTTATAATTTATTTGTATATATTTTGCTAATATTTTTCTTTAAGAGTTGAAACAATACGTAATATAAATATAAAACATAGGGTGATAAATAGCGTAAGGCTGACTGTACTCCATCAAGCCTTGACATCTTCTTAAACAGACATCTTCGTCAATCTTACGTTATGTGGAGGGGAGGAGATAAGGCGACAGCAACAGTCGAGGAAGAATACCATCTGTTTACACTTCCATCTTCCAACCTTCCGATTAGAGACAATGGAAACGAAGATTAATGAAGTAATGTGGCACAAAAAACGCCAATACCACAAGGATGCGGTAGAGGACTACTTGGCAATGGTTTCTGGGAAGCCAACGCAATGCAAGGAGATTTACTAAAGCTTCTCAATTTACTTAGGCTATTTGAGTCGTTCAAGACGGTTCTAATGTTTTTGCGGTGACGCTACTTAATAGGATACATTACATATATTTTTGTTAATGTTTTTTGAGCCGAAAAGTAAGATAAGTTGTAACTTGGAGAATAGATTAGGTTTAAAAAGGTGTTGGTATTGATGAGTTAACCTTCAAGTGTATTGGAACATTAAGATTCGTGCATATCCCCTCTCAAACACCAATAAGATATATAAAGTATTTTGATACTTAGAATATCCCATATATCATGCTATAAATTATGATACAGTGGAGTCTTAATTTATTTAATTTTTATAAAAAATTATATCAATTATTTTTAATTAATTTTTTTTATCCAGGTATAATTAGGATTGAGATTTTTAGGAAGTACTTAACACAGTGCATTTTTAGGACCTCCATTTAAGTCCTTTCCGAAAGACGGAATTTTTTACTACTCTTCTAAAACCCTAGGACCACCTTAGAGTTAGCCGTCCACTCTCGAATTGCGCGACATCACAGCGTACCAGGAGTGAAATATCTTTAAATCCCTAGATATTAAAAGACTTCAAATGAAAGAAGTTTAAATGCTGGACGTGTTTCAAAAAGATACCTGCGTTTCCTCATTATCTAACATTTTTATATATACATTTGTTTCATATACGTTACGGAACACGCTCTTTTTCATTAACATGGTATAATCCAGTTTTGACTCCAGAAATCTGTCTCTATTGGCTTTTGTAATAATACACTTCCACCAGTCCTTCAGACCACCAGGTGGCTTTAGATTTTTTAAAAAGGGAGTGAAATATATTTGGGCGCTCTAAGCCTATGCGGTATCAGGTATTCATTAAATATACCTGTCCTAATTAAATCTTGATAGGAAAAATTAAGGGATCCCAATGCATCATTAGATTAGCCATAGCACCATAAAAGAGGCGTTTAAATTAAAAAAAAAACATTACGATAATTTTAGGAATGAAATAATTTAATGATAGATGGTTTACCATATATAACATTTCTAAAGGCCTTTTATCTTGCGAAAAAACAAGAGAAGGTAGAATTATAAAATACATGAAGGGATACCTCAGAGTGCAGAGCACTGAGTTACTTTACTGCTTAATAATAAGGAATACCCGCACTGCCACATACCTTTGACGATATACCTAATTAAGCAAGGCAATTCTGGAGAATATTAGTTACACCATTCCCAGCCGAAATCTAATCCACCCATTCTCCATGAATCGGAAACATATATTGATGGTCATTTAAGCTCGCCAAAGCCCGCACCATTCCGACTTTGATGTATGCAAAACTAATCACCTATCGCCATCTGGATCCCCAGTTACAATCGATCAAAACGGCTCTTGAAATACAACTGGACCTTATGGCTTGACTTTAATTAGATGTTACATGAAATATTAATCCTATACCATGAAAAAAATTCAGACGAAAGAAGAACTTATGCAGTTCCTCAACGATTACAAAACAGACAGGACTAAAGTATTACAGATTTTCATGAAACAGTTAAAAGTTCTATTTTTCAACCGAATTCCTCCGAATTAACTCTTCTTAAACCAAAAACTTCTCTACAACCACGTATTGCTTTGGTAGTAGAAAACGTCATTTACTGTACATATCTTTTTACCTAGCTTTATATTTTTACTAGCTTTTGCCCGCGGCTTTGCTCGCGTGGAATTTGGTCTGCCACATAAAGTTTCTTGATAGATCGTTTTAAATAAATAATTTAATTTTTTTAAACTATAAGTTACTCGTACAAATCCAAAATTTCAGATGTCTAACTTCAGAACTGGTGGATTCCATACAACCTTTGAACCCCTATTGTATTAAGGGGGGAACCCTTGGGGGTGGAATTATCCAAATTCCTGTCTTAGTACTCATTTAAGCTATACATAGAACCAATCCGCAAATTTCAAGTGGTTTCTGCTGTGTGTTGACCGCTAGGGTTTTATATAAACTTCGCCTGTGTGGTGTGTTGATAAAAAGTAGCATATGTTCTTCCCTAGGCTTGAGACTATATATATCTAATTTCATCACAAACGGATCAGCACAGCCGCGAAACATACATTGATACTGATTAACAAATGGGACGGACAGAAGTCTCTTTCGTTTACTGTTGTTCGTGTCAGTAAAGGATTAGTATGTAATGTTATTGAATTTATTGAAAAGGATTACTTAGTATAACTTCACTTGTCGTACGGCAGCAGCGAGAAATTAAAACTGAAAGGATTAGAATAATGTGCATATGTAGGTAATTTATCAATGTGTTTTTAGTTTCGGCGGTCCTAAGTACCTACTGCATAATACTCTTGTAAACTACGTTACTTGATTTGTAACGCAAAATATGTAGATTTTGCGAAAAAGAAACACGCGAGCAAGCTACTCAGATGGCAGAATTGTATCCGATATTAGGTCCTACGACACAAAACATCGACGAATTATACACCTTCCTGGTGATGAATCACTCTATCTATTGGTGAAAACGGGATGAAAATCCGTGCAGTAGTTATTAAGTTTACCGCGAACAAATGTGGCTGAGGACTTTGTTTTATAATATGTATAGATGCAACTAATTTCATAGAAATATGTGTAATCTTATAGCTCACAACCCCGGTGAATAAGTGGTAAAGTCTAATTTTCTCCAAAATGAGTTTCTTGTACTTAAGTAAGTGGAATCAAGTTATTTTCGTAGTGGATAAGGGGCTAAGTAAGGCATTGGCTTGAAAAAGTGTTATTGCTTACATTAAAACTCAATTTCAAGCTAAAAATACGAGAATTACAGTTATCTGAAAGCAGTTAACTCTCTCAGGACAAAATCCGACTTATTCACCGGGGTTGTAGGTATAATGTGTGCAAATCGCTAGTGAAAAAATTTAACGACAAAAAAAAGAATTGTGCAAATAATAAACACATTGTTTCCTAGTCGCTCCGATTCGACTTCGTCTGAATTTGCAGATTCCATAGAATCCAACTGTTGAGCATCCTGTAAGAATGGGGGAAAATGGATTAACTTAACAGACGTTTGATTTCCTCCAAAGTAACAACAATGTTGGTAAATGTTGGGGGTCACCTGTAGTGTAATGGTTGTTATGCGACAGGACCCCAAACACCTTCTATGTGCGCCCTGGTATTTCTAGATTAGCTGCCAGGAAGTTCGCCCTAGGATTTTTTGAAAATGAGTAAAAAGATCCTTGGTTATGCCGTACTTTGAACGGAATCTAAAATGGAGACTCGTGCCTTTGCGTTGGGTAAAGGTACTCATTACATCTTGGTTGACCCCTCTCCTAATTACACCTGTATAGACAAAATTTAGATCTCCCACAATAGCATCGTCCAATTATCCAGAGTAGCATAAAGTGGCGTTAAATGAATAAAGGGGGACCTGGTTCGCTTCCCTCGAAGAAGATCTGAAGGAATTCAAGATGTCATTATGTATTACAGAAGAAAGAGAAGATCGAAAGAAAATATTAAATAATGAAAGTAAAAGGCTTCAAGAAGCACCAAAGAAGACCAAAAAAACTATCGGAGTAACGGAAAAAAGAAATTCAGAAAGAATGAAAAAGTACTGCACATACAGGAAAGCACGCAACTCAAATAAATAATTGATCCTAAGTGCTGCTAGTAGAACGATTCGGAAAAAAAATTCTGGCTATCCCTTCAGCAGGTTGTCGCTTCGAGTAAGTCACATCAAGTATTAACATTCCATTCGTTTGCTTCTTAATATTCTCGAAAATAAAAATAATTGTATTACATTTTGGTTATCCTTTCATCAAGAAATGTTTGAAGTATAGATGATGATATAACCTAAAAATAATGTTTAAGTCGGTTCTTTGATCTATATACAGTCAGTAATAAAAGGAAACGAATGAATAGTTAAAACTTGTAATGTCTTGAGTGACAACCTGCGGAACTGATACCAAAATCCGTTTTCAATGAAAAAAAATCAGGTATTATAGCAGGAAAAAATTTGGTATCAATAGAAGGACACCGGACAAGGACAAAGAATGGAGAGAGTGGCAGATAGAGATATAGGGGATCTAATTCTAATTTACCCGGAGGGGGGCAGTTTTTTACTGGGGAAGGACCCCCCCCCTTAGTATTGAGTCATAGGGCACGGCTGCTAAAGGACAAACCCTGTACTGGTCCTAAAAGACTATAGATCCTGAAGGGTCCGAGGAGGTCCTGCGTCCTTCTTCCTTACTGTACCTAAGCCCTTGGTAATGGAGTTTAGGTATCCGGTTCCAATGGTGGTAAATTCTGATATCTATGTAATGAATACTTTTGTAGAATTGTATTATTATAATTACAATGCATTATAGTCTAAATAACACCATATTATGACCTAAACATACTTATAAAATAAAATAATCAAATCATTATAATTACCTTCGAAATGCCGACAGTGACTGATTTCATCAAACGGAATATCGATTTTTTATAAAGCCAGTTTCACACTGTAACCACTCTCTTCTTAGAACTGTAGACTCCAAAAAGACGGGCAAAAGGAGAGTAAAGTTAGATTCAAAATTTGAGCCATGACTGGGGGGGGGGAGCGGAAACCGTGAGTCCTGATACAAAGAAATTAAATTTTGTCAAAGCAAAGAAAAACCTTCCCAAGAAGAAGAAGAACCTTCTCATTCCTCTTTCGGAAAATATATTGTACAGTAGATTTGCAACATACTATTTCCTCGATGTATCAAGCCCCAAGAAAAGAAATCTTTAAAGTTTATCATATTCCAATCTAATATATGATGGATACATCGTTGACTGTTAATGTAATCGACAAGATTGGGGTAAGGTAAGGTAAAAACATGAAACAATAAAAATGAGAATTAAATCCAGTAGGAAAACTACATATAATACAATAACCGAAGACCCTTCATGAGTTACAAAGAGCGTGGTAGCTCATTAAGTAGTGTGCTGAGCTGCCGGGTTCAATTCTACCTTTGGCAAATAAGTTATTTAATCTAATAGGCACGGAAGGACATGTAGGGTCTGTATACACTTCTAGGGCTCACCCAGCCTAAATGTGTACCCTTACTTGGAGAAAAACCTGTCGGTTGAGCAAGATCTCGGTCTGTACATTTCCATACCATGTTCAAACCCAAGACTTCTAGATTATTTTTTTAAATTAAAGTTTTAAAAAATGGATAGTTGTATGTAAAAATTAATAAGAATGCCTATTTCATTGGTTTTATTTACGAAAGTGGAAGTTCGATATACGATGGTTTAGTGTGAAACTAATAGCCTTAAAAAAATTCCCCGGAGGGCATCGATTGCTCGAATCTGAGAAAAGAGAAAAGTGGTCCAGAAGGAGGTGGATGCTGAAGGGGCTAGAAATTATGCCTCCCCAAGAGTGCCGTTTAAGAAGGCACTGTTTGAACAAGCACTCAGCATAAAGCCTAACCCTAGTCCTCGCTCTGCCGAGAAGTGGTGTTCTGAAATATGGAGCGGAGTCCATTCCCTGCGAGTCCATTCCATTTTACTGTCACGGCAGCCCGGGGTGGATTTATGTCGTCCATAACTGCTGGGTTTTGCCCTGTCGGGAATAAAACATCAACTGCCCCTCCAGAGGTGGGAATTAGCATTACAAACGGCTCTCTTTTCAATCTAGTCTTTTTTTTCTACCTCTCATTGTATTCTTTCTCTCCCCCAAACTAAAAAAAAAACTTTAAAGAGATTCAAGTATTTAGATTGAATATTTCCGAAGGATTTGAATGATTATTAGTGTATTTGATGAATTTTATGATAATCAGTTAAATACAGTAATCTTGAATAATCTATATATGCGTCCCGGAAAATAATGCAGCGATTTGTTTTTTCTTTAATATATCCCTCCAAACAGTAAACTGTTAGTTGGACTTTTGACTATCATGAATCTAAACGCTTATTAAAGCTCTTTCAAACAAAAATGTTTGTGAACAATTGTTGTAATAAAATAAAAAAATATTAAAAAATAATTGTTCACATTTTTTCTGATTGGTAACATTTTGCTAGTTGGAAATAATTCAGCCTTTACTATGATTTCATAATTTTGTTTAAAAATTTCAAACTCGGCCGGAAAGGGACTCAAATGACGAAGGCAGAATAAGTGAGAGCATTGTTGAACAGTGGTTCCAGAGATTTCGAGAAGGTGACTTGGCACAAACTACGTACAATGACATAAGTAAAATACGTTTTACGATAAGCACTGATTTTGAATCAACCTGGAAACAATTTTTTTACTCTCTTAAAAAGAATTTTTTCACTCTCCATGCATTTGTATCAACAAATAACGGACGAGTAACGAAGCTCACACGGCCATCGTTCAACCATGATTCTGGAGATTCCGAGAGAGAGAATAGTCATGAAAACAAAGAAGGTCGTGGAAGAAGTTCGTGACGACTATGTTCTCCGAGGTTCGGTTGAAGAAAATCCCAGAATAGAAACTCAAGGAAACTCAGCAACATTCAATACTTTGCTATACAAGGAGTAGAAGGTTTTGTTACTATTAGTGAACAAAATCCGACAGACCCTCCTGGGGCTTACCAAGCTACTTTAAAGTGAGTACCCTTAGTTGGAGATTTTTTTTTTGCTTTAATACATCCTGAAAGGCTTTTATAGCCTTGCCCAAGGTTTTCTTGTCACTCATCTCAGACTAGACAATCGGGCGACCAACTCCAATCGTTACAGGCAGACGAGATCGCATCTCCAGTAATTTCCATCTTATTAGAAATTTAGATGAATCTAAGATATAAATGAGTTTCCATAGTGTTTTCCGACATGTTTTTTATGACTTTTTTTTGTTGTTTTTTTTACAAAGAAGTAAAAACAAAAAGCACATCTTATATTATTGTATATCTGTAAGAGATGTCCGTTCTTAGAACTTGCGATACTCATCAGTGATATATTAATAATAAGTGATGTATTTATACATAACGGAAAGGTATTCCATTGTTTAAAATCACCGCAAAGTTAAAATACACCAAGGGTGGGCTTAGAAAGACCTTTTGTCTCCAAAAGTTCATTGAATTTTGTTTTGATTACATCCTAGTTGAAAGGGTCCGTGTTTTACGACGGCGGAAGATTGGAGGCAATTTCTGAACTATGTCCCCTCGAGTCAAAAAAAGTGGTTCCCTATTTGTGGGTTGAAGTTGGAGTGGATGGTTGAGACAAACTGCTCCTTTGAATATAAATAAGTTGATAAAAGGCCACCAGGTGGTAAATAGAATTTTTTAGGAGCGAAGCCTTAGTGAATTATTCGTCGCTATGATGTTCTTTTCCCCTCCCAAGAAGAAGTGAGTTCGATGTCGAGGAGTTTCCTTATTTCCGGCCTCCCTCTTTGTCTTCATCAGGGCTGAGTCCTCCCGAGGGTCCGGTCGGCTGAATATTTCACGGCCTCCTACATCTTTATCTTTTAGTTAACCCTGTCCGCTCCTAGAGTGCTCTGCTCGCCCTTGATTTTGTTTTATCGCTCACTCTGCCTGTGGCTGAGAGTTAGGGAAGAAACATGGGCAGGGATTTCAGTACTGTAATGGATATTAACTATATATACACACACACACACACACACACATATGGAATTGTTACGTACAAAAAGTCAAGTCAACCACACTACAAATTAGATAAGTAAATTTTTTTTAATTTATTCAAATGAAATTTATAACAATACAAGAAGCAAAATAACAGAATGGATATACCAAGTAGATAAACTACCCAGTGGCAGTGCTAAAATAAAAAATTCACCTTGGAAGGTCACGGGGCCCCCTTCTTTTTAGCCGCTTCGGAGGACTATCAGGAATTGAAAATTATCTAGGTTTGAAACTAGTTGGGTTAAGTGGAAATAAAGTTTATTATGAAAGGTTTCGGTCTAAATTGATTTTTAAGAGTCTCGGGAAAAATGTTGGGATTGTTATAATGAATCGCCATAACCGGAGCGTCACTTGTGGTTACCATAACCACCTTCTATGTCCATGATAGTGGGTTCGCAGCCCGGATGTGCCTCTGGAAATTTTTAAGGTGATTAAAATGGGGCCCAGATCCCGCACGGTGTCCAATTTACTATATCAGCATTATGTGACGTTGAATGAATAATCAAAAATAGTAACTATGTATTTTTGTTTCAGGTTTCGCTATGTGATGATTACAGTGTTCCCGTCGATTTTGTAATAAAAAAACGTCCTGTAAGTATAGGATCAGCACCTTTCTGGGACAAGCCATCACCTCACTCAGAAAATGTAAGTTACATTTAAATCCAAACTATTTATTCTAAATATAATGTATTACTAATATAGAAGAGCAAAGCATATATAATATATAATACTAATTAATATAAAATACATATATAATACAGTCAGTAATAGTTACTACATACAGTCAATAATAATTACTATAAGCAGATAGTTAAAAAAAAATTATTTTCTAGAATATTAAAAAGGAAACGAATGTAAAATTGTGACGACTCGAATCGAAAACCCGTGGAACTAATTCCAAAAAAATATAATACAATATATGTATAGATATTAGACATTAGTGGAAAAAGTCAGTAACTTAAAACCGGAAACAAAAATACCCGTCAATATTTCGCCTATTCAGGCATTATCAGGACAGAAAGAGAATAATAGCTAGGCAAATAAAAAAAAAAAAAAAAAATAACTCAACCCCAAGATTCTGGAAGATACCAACCAGAGGAAACATTCCACCACCTCAAAAGCCCAAATACTGCTTCTGAATCATTAGAAAGGTTACAGGACAACATCTAGAAAAAGTTAGATAAAAACAGCTGACAAGTACTAACTGGTATATTCGAAATACATTCACCAAACTTATGAATACAATTTTAAAACTTCTACTAAGTGAAAGTTAGGTGAGTATATTTTCCATTTTCTATTTATTGTTTATTAGCTGTTTCCATATAACCTTCCCCAGCTGTTATTCTATAACCTTCCTTATGAGTCAGCAGTTGTATTTGGTCCTTGGAGGTGGTGGGATATTCCACTGGTTGGTGATTTGCTGCATTTTGAGTTTGGGATGTGAGGCATTGTTTTTTGTTTTTTTGCTATTAATTTCTTTCTGTCCTGAAGATGGTTGAATGGGCGAAAGATTTACGGGTATTTTGGTTTCCTGTTTTAAGTTATTGACTTAAGGCTTTTTGGTTGGATTTTTTCCACTAATGTCTAGTATCTATACATATTACATATTGCATCTTACTATTAGATATTACATTTAATATTTATACATATTACATACGAATGTCTAATATCTATACATACTATTTCGGAAATAGTAGGGGTTCAGTTTTGAGTTAAAATTCCCTTCATTCGATGAATGAATGATGTTTTTCAATGTACACTTGTGTGTGTGATTAAGTATGTATATATATGAGTGTGTGGAATTTAAACCACGTACATATGTATTAATA
Source organism: Troilus luridus (assembly GCA_964056705.1). NCBI lineage: Eukaryota > Metazoa > Arthropoda > Insecta > Hemiptera > Pentatomidae > Troilus > Troilus luridus. Next base: position 41,840,600 of record OZ057417.1, on the reverse strand, counting down.
TCATCTAGTTAGATATTGGGGAAAAAAAGACATAAAGGGATTATTAAATGTAAATCTCTTTTTTTTTCTTGCCATGAATTTGATATACATATGTAACCGAAAATTGTTTCTCTTATATAATTATTTTTAACTAATTTTAATATTTTTATTTCTTTTCTTCCAATATGTTTTACAAAATTTAGGTAGGTAATTCGCATTTTTTTTTGTTCATTATTTATTTATTTTTTTTTTTATTCTTTCTCACTTACTAAATTACTTGTAATAGTTAATTAGATGTAATTATTTTACGCTCTAAGACATAATAGCTCACAACACCTGTATTGTTATTCTAAAGGGACTTTAGGGACCCAGAATAAATAAAGACATTATTTTTATTATTATATTTTATTTTATTTTTTTGGACTCAGTTCCACGAATTGTCGATTCGAGTCGTCACAATTCATTCGTTTCCTTTTAATATTCTCGAAAAAAAAAAAAATTTATCACTAACTGTTTATAGTAATTATTATTAACTGTATGTAGTATCTATTACCGACTGTGTTATATTTACTGTTTTGGTAATGTCATCATCTATATTTCGAAGCGTCTGTTGAAACTTTCATTACTTAATGAAATGATTACAGAAATATACATATTTCCCATATTCACAATCTTTTTTTACATACAAAAACTCACGATTATCTTTATTTTCGTGAATATTAAGAAATGAAAAGAATGTAAAAATTAAAACTTGTAGTCACTTAGCAAGAAGCAGCAACCTGTGGATCTGATATCATTTTTAAAAAAATAAATTAAAAGAATTATCTAAAAGTAAATTAATTTCTGTAGTAAATCACCAGTTCTGATCAAGGTACTATCAGTATGTTCCGCAATGCATGAAAAAAAGAGTATACACTCTCTATTTAGCGCAGAAGAGGAAGTAATCGTGGGGTTGGAGCTGATGAATCCCAGAAACAAAGGGAACACTGCCTGTAGAATAGCTTTCTCGTTTTTCTTTTCGTCTTTCGACTTTTCCAGTCCGTGAGAGATGAGTTTTCACACCGCTTCCTCTAGAGTTTTGTTTTTCAATCTGTTTGAGATAGTCTATATGAATATTTCATCTTTCATCCTATTTTTAGCGTCTGTTTTATTCAAATCGAATATTTGATTTTCTTTTTGTACTATCTTCCTCGTTTCATATTTATTGAAATAAAAAAAAAATGAACCTTTCCTGTACTAGTATACATTTCTGATAAAATTCTGAGTTCCAATACATTGAAGTTGTTATTTGTTGCTTTTTGCTGCTATGGCTAATCGGACGATGCTACATTGGAAGGTCTAAATTTTGCCTATCAAGGTTTAATTAGGATAGGAAATTTTTAGCGAGTACCTGACATCGTACAGGCTCGGGACGTCCCTTCCGAAGGACGGCGTAACTAAGGATTTATTACTCCCTTTAAAACATCCTAGGGCCACCTGCCGGGCTACGAACCCGCGATCTTGTGCTTAGAAATAAGTTGAAGTTTGGAATGATGCGTTAAAACATTGATTAGTTTGTTTGTTCATTTATTTAACGTAACTTATGGCACTATGGCTAATCGGATTATGGCTAATAGTCCTAAATTTTTCCTATCTAGATATAATTATGTTAGAGATCATTAACGTGTACCCGACACCATACCGGTACCATAATATTACAAGGTTGTATGTTACAAAATTGAAAAATCAGAGCTTTTGATACCAAATGGTTCTGTGGGTCGAAAACTATACTTATCTCTTCAAAACGTCAAAAAATCGCGACCAGGATGATTCCAAAGACCATAAATAAAAAGATACTCAAAATCTTTGATATCGTTTTTCTCATTTTCATATATGTGTATCATACAACATTGTAATACTAAGGTACAATACAGCAATACATGCTCGGAATGCGAATTTACAACCCCTCTGAAGGACTTAAGTATGTTTCACTACCTTTAAAAATTTCAATGCCACCTACAAGGCAGCTCAACCGCGATCTAGGGTGTAGAATGTTGTTATGCTAACCTCTATTTCTCAGGTTGCCCCAACTAGTTAAATAGTTACGGTATGTTGAGAGATTAAAGATTTTGTTTTTAAAAACTTCCAGTTAAATATCATACATAAATGAAATTTTTAAGATTTTGGGCATTTTATTAAGATGAGCATTTAAAAAAAATAATTATAGTTATTTAAAGGGATAGCTCAGTGTGTGTAAAGTCCTGAGCTGCTATGCTGAGGATCCCGGGTTCAAATCCCGCTGTGACAGCTAAATTCTTTGATATGTTTACAGCAATATCAACCCTGTGGGATCTGCAGACCTTCCTGGGGCTAACCCAGGCTCCATAAACTGGGTCCCTTTATTGGGGAAAAACGTAGCGGATGATCTCATAGTGAACCCATGACCCTTCATGGGTAGTGGTAGTACAGTTTTTTAATAGATATTTAAAGCTGAGAGCGTGGTTTAAAAGAAAATGCTTTTTTAAATAAAAATAATAATAACGCTTTGCGAACCAGGAGGCACATTAAGGTTGATAACGCAATCATCCCACTTACGTCTCAGTCTATCCAATTACATTTTTTTTAGTAATCAATATAGTTACTAATTAATTTTAAATGTTGTGTGGCTACAATAAAGTTTATAATATTTTGTACATTTAAAGCCAATGGAATTCGCTAAACCTTAAAGCACTTTAAGAAAACGGTACTGTACTTGATGATGTAGCTTCCTTTAAAATTAAAAGGCTCCTTCAGCGGGGTTTCTTCCCCATCGGGTTTTAGATTTTTCTTCTCGGGGGAGGCGCCCTCCCCCTTCCAGAAGTTATTGGGTTAGAATAAAGGTTGATCGTGCCCTTACATCAGAGGTCTTCTCTTTTTATTTCTACTTTTTTTAACTTCGCTGTGACTTCTTTGTCTCTTCCGCGGCTTCGACTGAATATTAAAAAAAATAAAGAAGAGAAGAAAAGAAAGTAGAGAGCAACAAATAAAGCCTAATGATCTGCCTTCCTTCTGAGCCCCCAAGTTGCGGTCAAAGTTAAGAATAAAGACCTCAAAGAAAGAGCGAAAACAAAGCTGATTTGTTACCCCTGATTTGGTTATGTTTATTCTTAGCACGGACAATTCATTAATTATACTTAGTTTTTTCAAAGTTACTCTTTTAAATGTTCACAGTGTTTGAGTTTTTTTTTTTATTAAACAAAGGACCACGGAGATATCATTTATTCCGCCAATTTTTTTTTTCTCCTGCAATAATCCTTAATTCTTACCGAATATAGCCTTCTCCTCTTTCCGTCCCCCATGCCCATGCTTCGTTCTCTCGTCCACCAAAACCTTGATGTTTTTATTATTTATTAGATATAAAAAGAATAAATGTATGAATAAAAAATGAGTAAAAACTCAAAAGGAGACTTAAAATAATTATCAGAAAACAAATGAAAAACTCCAAAAAGTCAAGTCTCTAAAATATTTGAAAATAACCGACCAGTCACTCTTTCGCTACTACAGGCTTCATCAGGATATGTTAATTTAAAAAAGCTATCCTATGTAAGGTCTTGGGTTCAGTAAATGGTAGAGATTATACTGTTTCTAGGACAACGGTTATGCAGAGAGATAATTAGCCCGAGATCACGCTCAACCATCAAGTTTTTTTTCCACAAATAAGGGTGCCTACTTAATAGAGGCTTGGTGAGCCTCTGGTAGGTTTGCACATTTCCAACCCGGAACACACAGCTCAGTAATTCCGTGTTATAAACACAGAGCCACCTCTCTCCTCCTATTTCTATATCAATCAATTGACAACTTTTTTTTTTAAGTTGTTTGAAAATTATAATTTTTATATTTTTAGTAAGTAAAAATTGTCTAAAGTTGTCCATTATTGCTAACCTACAAAGATAGCAATTACTTTATTGAGTCTGGGTGAGCCGTAATAGGGTTGTCCAATTACGGGCGGTTAACACATTGAATAATTTATCTGCCACAGTTGTTAATTTCATGTCTTGGTTTAAACCGGTAAATCTGTAAATACAGAAATATAAAAATTCGCATCAATTACGATCAAATGCAACAGATCTCACATCAACAGCCTATCAAACTGGTCAATCAGAGATAGCAACCACCTTACTCCACTCCATTGAAAGTTAAATATCCAAAAATTTAAACTGTAGACAACGCGAAGAAGATATCTAAAATCTGCCCTAAATAGCAGGTTTCATCAAACGATTGTTGTACCTTAATCAAAATTGTTTTCAGATTAAGATACTGAGCATCATAATTTGTTCAAATTATTATAAAAATTGTATTTAATTTTACGGTCAGTCAATCTGCTGATTGTCATTGTTTTATTTGACAGGTGACAGACATAAAAAAAAAATTAATTTATATACCCATATATTTTTTAATTTTGCATTCGTTCATTGTATATTTTTGGGAACTAGAGATCTTCCTGTAGCTAAAGTGGGTATTTTTTTTGTCCTTACAATATAAGGGGAAACACTGATGAAGGTCCTTATAACCTTGCCCAAGGGTTTTTGCTAGTCCTTCATCTGAGGCTAGACAATCGGGCGACCAGCTTCAATCGTTATTGGCCTGCGAGACGCTATCTCCTGTTATCTGCCTTCTTTTTAGGAATTAAAAAAGGACTCATTAAGATATAAATGGGTTGGATCCCGGCGCTTTCCAACATACGTATTATGGCATTATCAATATCGACTAATGAATATATTTTAAAAAATTTGGGGGGAGGGAACTTAACACAAATAAATTATAATTTATAAGTATAATTATAGTTCTACTTAAGCTAAGGGAACCGATCTACTCAAATATTGAAAAATTAAATGCAAAAGTGGAAATAAGTGATTGAATTGTATAATACATAATATTGTAGTGTTAATTGTTTTATTTTATTGTTGTTATTGCTAATATTAATTATTTGACTAAAGAAAAAACGATGGTTCCGGGAATGTGAAAAGAATCTTAAAGAAACAAATTGTTATTCCGGAGGGAAAAGATGAACATGGACGAATTTCGACAAATGGTAAAATACTACAATAGTTATATATTCAAATTGATATGGTAGACTGGACAATTCTAAGAAAAGTGAATGATCGGGTGGGGTGTAGTCAATGAATTGCACAAAATATTGAGACTTTCTTACAAAAGGCTTCAGTGGTTTCTTCTGGTTTAGACCGTGTAGCTAAATTTTCCACCAACGTTTCGCCAGACATACTACTGACGGAATATTTAGCTACACAGTCTAAACCAAAAGAAACCACTGAAGCCTTTTGTAAAAATAGTGGCCGTGGAAACTTGAAAGAGTATTTAAGATAAGACTTATTTTGTTATGCCTACGTTCTGACCTAAGTGTAAGTCCAGTTGTAGTTGATCCAGACTTAAATCTTAGAACGAAACGTAAGCACAACAAAATAAGTCTATCTTATTTTGTGTTATTCATCAACTGCACCCCATTACCATTTTACATTATTGTTAGGGTATTAAGTTGGGAGAGGAATTCAAAATAAGAAGGAGATATTCATCGGAAGAACTGAAGAAGGCACTGAGTGCGGGATTCAAGAGATACTGGCAGGGCATCAAAGCTGATAGAAGAACAAGATCTAAGCCCGGAAAATGATTTTGGTTGTTAATTCGCTGTCCATGGCGGCTCAATACGAATGCAACTACGACTTATTTGAGGAAATGATAAAATAAGAGCTTTGTTTTTATTTAATCAAACTTACTGGTACAAACATTACTGACCGTCACATTACCGACAAGGAGTCTGAAACGTCTCTGTGGAGCAGGGATCTACTTGAGAGAGATGAAACACGCTAGGAGAGTCTTTAATAGGTGGACCCATTATAGGATTTGCAAAAGAAGATCGCAAATACATTATGTGCCAAATGGCATTTGTATAATTTCTTTCAATAAATATATTATTATTTTTATCAGATTTTTAAGGGTTGTTTTTTTATGTAAGATTTTGACGTGGATACCATTAGATGACCCTCTTCAAGGCACGGTGTAAAAAATGAAACTTCTAAATATGATAAATTAGATTTAATTAGTAACGTATAAATCGTGTTGAGGCACACCTTTTTTTTGGGGGGGGGCGAAGGGATCTTCAATTGAATAACAAAAACCTGCCTAACTAAATTCAGCCACAATTTTTCAAACGTTTTTCCGAAAAAGAAAGCTTTTATTCAAGGAAGGACTCCCATTTACCCCGACCCTGATCTCTCTTTTTTTTTTTTAATTTCCCCTCGTTGGCAATGGCCCGAGAGATATAGGGAAGTTTAATAGAAAGCGAAGAGAGGGGGCGCGCGTTCTGGAGATAAAGCGTGATTTATATTATGTTTATTGCAAAACCGTTGAGGGCTCGGGGCATTGTTGGAGTTCCTCCGCCGAAATGTTAATTTGAATTCCAGCGGGGACCGGGTAGAATCTGTGCCGGCCGGGACTGGCCAAGATGCCTGGTACTTAGGCGACCCTTGCGGTAATTGAAACTGCCCTTCTTATATCACACTTATGAAGGACCTTATGGCCCCGGGGCGCTATTCACTTTGGCACTCCCATCAATCACCCGGCCCTTCTTTACGATTCTATATTGCCGGTGTTGGGGTTCCTCGGAGGGAGGGGATTCCTTCTCAACAACTGCCGCCATTCGTCAACCCTCAGGAATCAGATCCTCATTAGTTAGCTTCCCTCCATCGGTGAAGAAGTCTTCCTGATTCCATTTCCAATATCGTGAATTATCGGAGTTCTTATCCGCACTAACTGCAAGATAGAACATTTCACTCGCACCTGTTAAACTACAATCTACTCTGTATAATTGTCTTTGTTCATTTAACGTCAATTTATGCTGCTATGGTTTATTCGACAATACTTAAGTGGGACCATTAAATTTTAGCTATACAGGTTTAATTTTTAACGAGGATTTTTAACGAGTACCTGGCATCTACAGGCTCAAAACTCCCTTCAAAAAATCGTAGAGTCACCTACGAACCCGCGATCTTGGGGTTAGTAGGTTGTAATGTCCATTTTCAAAGGAAAGTTTCTAAGTGTTAAGGAGGGTGTAGAAGGACTTCGTAAATCAGTTTGTTCAGTTTCTTCACTGTCTGTCTGTCGTGAAAAATGAGGAGTCATGTAAGATGCATAGGCCCCTTCCGATTAACCAATGCAGGTTTTTTTTTAATGATTTTGTAGGATTATATCAATTACTTCTGCAATACGATGTAGATGTGTAGGTTTCGCCTCTGGGTAAAAAGGAAGAATGTTTGTTTGTTCACTTTATGCTACTATGGCTAATCGGACGATGCTACAGTGGGAGCTCTAAATTTTGCCTATCCAGGTTTTATTAGGATAGGGATTTTTAACGAGTACCTGACATCGTACAGGCTCGGGACCCCCGTTTAACGTCCCTTCCGAAGGACGGCGTAACTAAGGATTTTTTACTCCCTTTAAAAAATCCTAGGGCCACCTGCCGGTCTAAGAACCCACGATCTTGGGTTTAGTAGTTTGTTACGCTAACCACTAGACCACAGGTCGTCCCCAAAAAAGGAAGAATGAATTAATTACTTATTTATGAATTAATCTGTATGAGCAGCTGAAAATTTCTCAAACCATCGGGGAATGGTCTTTTCTAGAATCCGGAGGTTATGTTTCATGTAGCTTGGGCATCCGAGTTTTAACTGTTCAAAAAAAAATTACTCGAAAACCGTTTGTTTTCATGATCATATATGATGACATGCTATAATTGTTCTATTATAGTGATAGTAAACATTAAAAAAAAAGAGAGGATTAATAATTATTTATGTTTATTATTATTAACAGATTATAATCTGTAAAAATAAACTTAGTAAACAACAAAAAAAAAAACACTAATTCCTCTTTAAATTTTAGAAATAGTAAAAACTGGAATTTCATATAGTCAAAGATTATTAGACTGTGGTGATGACCTAAGGTTATTGTGTATACTGTTCTTCTAACCATTAATAGGTGAAATATCATTTGTGTTGTCAGCAATGTAACTTCTTCGACTTCCCCTCTTCTATTAAAAGTAACGTCTTAGAAATGTATATCTAAGAGAGAATAGGGAGTTGAGAAGAGATTGCATGGTCAGGTTTTAGAGAGTAGTCACTATGTTAGACCTGCAATAGTCAATAATTCCCCTGGCTAGTTCGAGTAAGAAAGTCTCTTGTATATCCATAAAATATCCGTTGAATATCAATATAAATAAATATCTTTCTTACAAGTCGTTCACCGTTTGTTAACCATATGCAACTGCCTAATAGCACCGTTTATAACTTGTCAAGATAGTCGATAAATGTCAGTTATCAAATTAAAAATTCAATGAGTAACATCATAAGAAATAAAATTCTCCTAAAAATACCCAAAGAGTGAAAAGAAACTGAATGTATAAGCTCCTAAAATAAACTCATTTACTAATACGGAGAGAAGTAGAGGTATCGATCAGAACTGGTCTGCTTCACGCTGGATTGGGCGCATTATTTGCTCACTGAATGGGCTTCAATCAATCATTCATTCCCTGCTTATAACCTAAAGGAGTCCTGTTATAAACTATGAATAATAATTATAAGGCTAAGTGAACCCGAAGGCTCGCTGCTGGCACCAAATGTCAATTTAAAAACGTCTGTCCGTGGACTTCCACCCGAAACTTAAATCTGCCAGATCACTTAACGCAATGCTCCCACCTTCGCCTAGGTCTATCCCTCAAACGCTCCCCAATCGACAGAGTGTTTATAACTTCTTTTTTAGAAATTCGTTCATTACTAAGCCCAACAACTTAACAGGCCCATCATAATCTCCGTGACACAATCACACCAATAATATTAATTTAATGCATGATTCGCGATTTCGTGTTGTGTAATCTCCTAAATTCGCCAGTGTTCACATTTTTGGACCGAATATGCTAAGCAACACCTTATTTTTGAACACTTTAAAATGTTGCTCATTCATAGTTAGCGCCCATGTTCCAAGAAGAGTTGAAGGATGATAGTTCCTTACCTACGTTTCTGTATTACCCAACAGGACCAAACCGTCCGCAAACCCAAGCACGTATATTTTACTATTCTGATTAAAATTCAAACCTTTTTCAGGTGTGTATGACCTTTATAACAACGAACTGAAGTGTTAAATTTAATAGCACAGGTGAAAGCGAACCGGTTTATTTAAAACCTGAGAAAACCTCGAACTTATATTACACTTCAATAATAACTTGGTGCGTGCATTCTCCAAAATTCTTCTGTGTTCTCATCCTTTTTTGGACCGAATATACTCCGCAACATCTAATTATCAAATACAAGAGCATGTTCATCCTTCAGCGTTAGTGGCAACGTTTCACATCCATGAAGGAGGTTTGGAAGGATAATGGTTTTATAAATTCTGATTTTTAGATTTCGGGCTCGAGGTTAGTAATTTCGATGTAAATAATTAAATAAAGTAATATTTTCCTAAGGAAGAAGAAGAGAAGAATTTGCATAGCACTTGTTTACTCCTAACGAGTTTTTCCTTGTTCCGATGTTGGCAAACGTCCGAAGAGAAATATGGCGTATTACATTCCCGACCCTCTTGCTGTAAATCATGTCCAACTGTCCACTCCTTAATGCCGGCATTAGTCCTCTTTGATTAAGTGGGGATCGGAATCTTATTTATTTATTTTTTTTTTTTTTCAGGTTGAAGTTCTAGAGGTTTACTGCGACCCAAGAGACTCGAAGGCTTACGTCGAACCCGGGGAGGAGGTTGCTAAACTTTACACGACGCCGGAGAAGAGTTACAGCCATCCCTACGATACCGGTAAGTGATCCTCTTTTTTTTCTCCTAACTTTTTATTTTCCAAGATCCCTTTTTCTGAACATAACTTGTCATCCTTGCAAAAGTTTTGCACTCCATCCCAGCGGAAAACAACGGCTGTATGTGTCATTCTCAAACGGCAGCTTATTCTTACCGGAACACCGAGATTGCGTTTTATGGGTAACAACATGGGTCTTTAGTGATAAAGTCATAAATTAGTACGAGCATAATACATATGTACATACTTAATCATAACATATCTGCAGTGCCAATGTTTATGTGTTTAAGTGGAATTCCATCCAAAGAGAGTTAAGTGTAAAGAGTGAAGCGGTATCCTGTTATTTCGTAGTTTTGTCTTGAAATGGAGTAATTAGTAATGCAATATAATTGATAACTTCACTTATAGCCAATGCCTGACTTACTCTCTTACCCACTTCGAAACTAACGCGATCCCGCCTCCCCAAGTACATGATTTTGAATTCTATTAACTCTGAGTGAAATGCAATTTTCTCATTTTGAAGTAGGTCTTCAAAACTAATTGTTTTGGAATTTGAAATTATTTTGGAGAGTTGGTGAAACCCTACTCAGTAGATTCTAGTTTCGGCAGACTTATCACTGGTTATATTACAATTTATTGTAAATTATAAAAAAATGCATACAATTTTATTGTAACTAAACTTTAACTCATTTAACTGCTTGTTTCACTTGCAGACGATGCATGTCTTTATTGGGAGGCTCGGCGGCGTATGGCAGAAATGGCTGACATTGGATAAATAAAAAAAATAAAAAAACTTGAACTTAGAACTTAACTCTAAGAAGTAGTTACCCTAACGCTATCAGACTGCAGGACATGTTCCTTGATATTCAGGGCACACTGCAATGCTGTAGTAAACCTCCCGTCGCCAGACGTATCACATGACAGAATGTATCAATATGCTTTTTATTTTCCCTTTCTTTACGAGACTACAGATTGTAAACATTTAAATTTTTTAATGTTAATTAGAAAGAGATCTATCATAAAGCAAAAAATAAAAAAGTACTATTTATTTTTTATTAATTTGTTCGGAATTTTCGGCCTTAGTAAAAACAAAATAAGAACAATGTCAACAGTAGTCGATTAGTAACCAAGTAAAAAGATATTTTAATAAAATATTTTAGTATGATAAAGTGCAGAAATATAAATAAAAAACACTAATATATACAATAATGTACCACTAAGTCGGTATTGACCTCAGAAATGGTAAGTTTAAACTGTTTCTAAGCCAATGCCTGAGAAAGGATGTGATTTGGTTGAGGTCCTGATTCCCCCAAATCAAGGGTACCCAGCTTATAAAGGCTGCTAAAAAGGAGCTCAAGGAAGTTCTGCAAACCTCATAGAATAGATTTTTGGTTATTTATTTACGGTTATGAAGATATTTTAGTAATGTTTGGCCCTGCCACAGTTGATACTGATTTTTCTCAACACTGATAAGTTGAAAGTCTTTCGTACAGTACTAATAGATACTGTTCAGTTTCTACATCACACTCAACCGCCAGGAGAGATCGAGGAGGGTCTCTACACCTCACAGAATCCCATTTATGGTTGTTAACTGATGACACTCTGGGCTACCATGCTCCCAGTTAGAGCCAACATATTCCAAAAATATAAATTCCCTCGAATAAAATCTCTCATCCTCATTCTTTTTATTCTCCTGCTTGGGTCATCAGGCATTCGTCACCATTTGTTCTGTCAGTGGGTTTAGGTGTCCATATAATGTTTCTTGGAACATAGTAGTATGTTCGTATGTGTTTGTCGACCTTTAATATATTTAAGTCAGTATGCAAATTTTTGTTATTAACATACCAAGGTGCTTTTGTGGTTTGTGTAAGTATTTTTGATTGAAAAATCGAGTTCTGACATTTTTTTTTATTCGATTTTTTATAACATCGCTTCGACTGCATTAGCGATGACTGCTTAAATTTCTTGAATTAACTTCTTAGACCAACTTCCAATATTCAAATTTATTCCTTCTATTTGATACTTTTTACATTCAAATAGAATCTTTAGTGTAAGTTCTATATTAATACAACTTTGCTTAGTTTGTTGATTAACCTGTACTACTACAGCCCGTGAACAGCTCTGGGATTCAGTACATGGTAGAGAGTGTACTTTTTCATGGACGACGATTATGCAGGGAGATGATTTGTCCTAGATCACGCTCAACTGCCAGATTTTCCCCCCTTACCCCTAGTCTGAGCTAGCCCCAGGAGTATCTCAGATCCCGTATGATCCATCTCCGGCTGCTAATAGACTAATTAAAAGTCTTGCCAGCAGCGGGAATTGAATCTGGATTTTCGGGATGACAACTCAGTGCCCTACAACCAAGCCACTCCGCTCCCCAGGTTGGTTGATAAAGCCCTAAAAGTAGATAAAGATGAGTCAACATTGTATGTCACTTTCTTACCCTGCTTATTATTCTTCTGGCGTTGGCCGTTTTGAAGGGATTCAAGCAATGTTCTTATCTTTTATTTGACGGAGGTGGTTATGTCGAAGCCTCCACTACTTTTAGTCCCAATTTTCTTAAATAACAAAATTTTAAAAAAATTAAAATTTCGAATTTTAGACATTTTTTAGTTAAAGATGAGAACTTTAGACTTTTTCTTAGTATTTTAGTGTTTGGTCGATCGCCAAGGAATCAACGGGAGTATCACATCCTAATGAGGCAGGTGCACGTGCCCCCAAGGGTCAGGCCCTATAGAGGGTTAGGGATAATGGGGTTCTTCGAGGGTGGGGTTTGGAAGGTAGTGAGGGGGGGGGGGTTAAATCGGGTTAAAGAGAGAACGTCATTTACAAACAATTAGGCGAGGTAAGACCGGACAGTGAGATTAAGTTAGTCCGGTAGGTGGAGCTCCCCGTAATCCAACTGCCTGGTTTTGATTAATACGTTTGTGGAAGGAGTGATGTATGGAAGTGCTTCGAAGGGAGGGCATTAGACGTATGCAGCTATCAGTCAACGGCGCGGAAGTGTATCAAAGAGTCAGAAGGAAATCTCTGCTGTGATATGATTCCCCTAGGGACGAGAGGCATCTGCTAGGGCACTACTGCCTTATTGCCATCTCCAATCCTCCCTCGTATCCTCTGTCCTTACTTTTATTTCTTCTCCTATAATCGGTGTTGTTCCGTTATTGTCCGAGTACTCGTTATATCCGAAGCCTGGGTTGTCCACTACAGAGGGTGTGGGATCCTACAATAAGGGGTTCTATATTACACACAGTGTTATTTACTTGATCTTATGAAATAAATGAATTTACGATACCAAGTTTCGTAACACGCTTTTATTATCTTCACCAGTAACGGAATATTTTATCTAGATTTTCGGGCCACTTCTCAAGGATCTATGACAACACATTAATTTAATAAGTTAGTTTTATTATCCTGAACAGAATCTTTATCTTCTTTCAGGATTGGCGACTTTTGAAGACACGCCTTGTGCCAAGTACTACGGTGTGTACTAAGGCGCTCTGCGTTGATGGGCTCATATGGCAAACGTAGCTTTCAGAATCAACGTAAGAGTTTCGAGTCTTGGTTGTTTCAACAAATTCATTATTGCAATAATAATCCTTTATATAAAAAAAAATAACTATTTCGGATATAAAACAATTAAAACACTAAACAATGTTTCTATGGAGATATGAGTCAGCAAATGAAATCATGACTAGTTTTTCGGCCGAACTTATTTGGTACTTAACTTTTATTCTATCTAAGAAACGCGTCATGTGTTTTATTTCCAAGCAGAATAAAACATCCCTTGTCTTAACATCCCAAAACTCAAGGACACTGGAAAGACATTGCGAAAGATTTGCAATATAATTTTGTGACAAACTTCCACGAAGCCACCCCCTGGAGGGTGTTGTTCATGGTGATAAATCTCTGCGTCTTAGAATCCAGCCATTTTTCCTTCCTCGCATACGCACATTGTAAAGTTGGGTAATTTTTTAGGATGAGCGGGGAATGAACCCCTCGGGTGCTTCTCTCTACCTGAGATATTACAAAAGTCCCCCAGCTTAAGCGAGAGAGAAAAAAAGAGGTGATAAATACGGCGATGGTGTGAGAAATATAGAGAAGGCTGTCATTACTAAATTTCTGACGCGATCGCATCATATAAGGACTATATATTTCGGATGACAGCGTTTCTAGGGTTGCGGAATTTTTACATAATACATCAAAGAATCAATTAGCGGACTGTTTTATAAAATAAACAAAACAATCAGTTTTGTTGTATATTCATTTATTGGCTAATCGATGATGCTACGGTAGGAGTACTAAATGTTGCCTATCTAGGATAGGGATTTTTAACGAATGTCTAACATAAGAACTGATATTTTACTTCTCCTCCAAAGAATTTCACAACTAAGGATTTTTTTTCCACTTTAAAAAACCATAAGGTCACCTGTCGGGCTGCGAATCTGACATTTTGGGTATAATAGGTTATTATGCTAACCAACATACCACAGATGATTCCTGTCACTTTTGTATTTAGTCGACTATAGGATGGAAAGGTTACCCCTACTTAATGTTTCTATTTCAGTAAATCGAATTGGGTCTAAGAAACAGAATAGTAACACTAAGTGACTTAAAAGCCTAGGATTGTTTCATTACAATATGATTAAATTATTATACATTAGTATTATATCATGTCTTAAACTAAATATCTGATTTTGCCTAACATGTTATCAATATTTTTAATCCGAGAACTGAAAAATTCAGAGTTTCTTGATGTAATAAAGTCTGAAAATGCGATTTTGAATTGAGAGTCACTTTCAAAAAGTTTACCCCTAAGGAAGTCGTCCAAATTTCTGAACAGATAGAAATCTGTTTGAGATAACTCTGGCGAATAAGGTGGGAGTGGGCGGACTTCGCAACCCAGCTCCTTTAGTTTCTTTACTGTTTGTCGTGAAACATGTGTAAGAGTTATAGGTCGCTTCCGATTAACAGATACAGGTTGTTTTTCGATACGTTTTTGTCGTATTATGTCAATATCCTTGAAGTAAGACAGGTATGGAATAAGATTTCACCTATGGTTGAAAGGAAAAATGAATTAATTTATGAATAAATATGATTCATCAATGAAAATTTCTCAAACCGACGATCGGTCCGTTAGTTACAAATCCTTCCTCGAACGCGGTGGTAATGTTTTTTACAGCTTGTGCTGTCGAGTGTTCTAGTTTTAACTCACAAAAAAATTACACTAAATTCGCGTATTTCCATCATTATATTCGACGGCATACTAACCAATGTTCGTTCAAATACATTGATAGTAAATATTATCAAATGAGAGAATTAATTACAGCTCATTACAATCTGTTAACATGAACATAGTAAACAACCCAATTCCATTAATTCCACTTTGAGTTTTAGAAATAATAAAAACGGACATTTCATATGAAACTACCCACTAATAATAATAAACATATATATTAATATAAAATCAAAGAAATATATATTTATTTATTTTACTCCATTATTTATCTCAGCGAATCTTGAAACATATAAAATTATTTCATCTTATTTTTTTTTTTTAATTATGACAATTTATGTATTAACCCCTTTGCGCTCGGGTTTTTTTCACAAAAATGTAACCAAAAACATCATTATATTTTATTTTATTTTTTAAACGATATAAACATAAAAAGAAAAAATAGAACGAAAAATAGTTTTGTTCAATATTGCATATATAAAATATAAATGAAATAACCAATATAAATTAGTAACTTGATTTTGTATAGTATACATAAAAACATGGCTCAAAATTGAAAAAACAACACACGAGCGCTGTTCGTTCAAAATCATAAACCGGTTATAATTAAATAAATATACCAGAATGTACAAGGTAGTACCAAGTACCAGGTTTTGGACAGGACATAAAACGGAAGTATACTTTTATGGCCACCGTTAAGGGACGAAGTGAAGTGCTGGGTTTATCTTTAAGCCGTTCATGTCCCACTAATCGAGTTCTGGGACTCGCAGTTTTTGGGATCACCTCTAGTGTTATGGTCCTGATTTTCTTTTGGTACTTGAGGTACGGTTACAACTGTTCTTGAGTGTCCTTACCAGCACCTCAGGGTTCTTGTGAGAGTTGATTTCTTGCCACTTTAGAAGTATCTGTTCCTAGTGTCTATGACAGAACCATGTACTATAATTTCGTTCAACTCGTATTCCCCTGTCATCCTCATTCTACAAATAATAATAAGATTGTCCTTGTATGTTTCATAGGTGAGCAATCATGAATAAGAATGAGCCAATCATTATATATATTTAGAACCCGCGATCTTGGGCTTAGTAGTTTGTTATGCTAATCACTAGACCACCCCTAATTTGTCGCTCCTAATTTGCTGTATAGTTATAATACAGTTATAAATTTAAAAAAAATCTTTGACCTCAACCAGACTATTGTCATCCAGATATATTGTAACTTTGTAATATAAATATTTGTAAATGAAATCGGAGGGTATGAAAAAAAGTAAGCCTAGTTTCAACTTATTCTTCCCACGTGCGTTCGCCTTATGTACGCCATCGCTGTGCAAGCCATAAGATTCGCTTAGAAGTAAATTGCGACGAGACTCAACACGATGCGCAGTTAGGTTATGGCAAGATCGATATGGAGAGGCATATGGTGATAATGTTGACCGAGCGGTAACACATGTTTGAACATGTTTGGGCGCCATCCTCTCGACTGGCACTTGATCCAGGAAGTCTGCTGCCCTGGCCCTCTCGATGGCAAACTTACAACATCTGGCCCAACTCAGCAATAATCAACAGATTCTCCAATTAATAATTCATGAAGGCTATAAACTCGTTCGCTATTCCGTCGGAGTAGTCAGACCGTGGCAATTGGGTCTATAACCTAAACCTTAGTCGACGAAACTTAACTTGATTTACTCGATGACAATTATTCATAGTTAACACTCGTGACGAGGGTTACTCCGTATAAATTAGTTATGTACTTCGGGTGTCCGGTTATAAATTAATCTTAAGTGCCATATTACCCATAAAGGAAAAGTAGAATATTGACCATGTAAGAAAAATTAGTTAATATTTTAATATTCAGAATACATTTATTTTTAAAAGGTCCAACAAGTTCATAAAATAAGATACTCTAGCGCTAATAATAAGCTCTAACCTGAAACCTGTACCACTACAACCCGTGATCGGATCTGAGGTTCAGTACATGGTAGGGACTGTACTGTTTCATGGACAACGGTTGTGCAGGGAGGTGATTTGTCCGAGATCACGCCCAACCGCCAATCTATCCCCCTTATTTTGGGTACCCAGTTTATAGAGGCTGGGTGAGCCCCTATCTCCAGCTGCAAACAGACTAAATAAAGGATTTGAACCGGGATTTCCATGGCAACTCAGTGCTCTACCACTGAGCCACCCCGCTCCCTGTATAACTATTAAACGACTTTTTATATAAATATAATTATTCTTATATCAATAGAATTCTAACTTTTAAACTAAAGTTGATTAAAAGAAATTGGATACTCATGTACTGGCCGCTAAGTGTCACAGTCTGGAGCATGTTGTTGAAGCGAAACCCAAGTTAACCACCTGGCTAAAGGCGGCTGAAGTAGTTTTAACTTCAAAAATATTTCTTGAATAATAATTTATCAGTAACTTAGTTTCATAATAATATCTTGGAAGGATAAACCGAAAGATGTTGAATGTTTTATACTTAAAAATTAGCACAGAATATTAATACTTTCGACCAATTATTTTTATTTACGAAACATAGAAGAAGAAATGAATTTAAGGGCACAAGAGAGATTCCCTTTATGGTATTACATATAAGGGGGATGAAATAAGCCATTATCGGCGAAATGAAAGGAGCTCAGTGAATAGAGACCACAAAATGCTCACATCAGAGAGGAAATACAAAGGTCTCTATATAGCCACCAGACATGGGAAGACCCCAAATTGCTCAAGAAAATACTATAGAGCCTTATGTTTTTCATGGCCAATTTTCCAACTTTATTCTACAAGTGATCAAAAATGTTATATAAAAGAATTATAAATTTAAATTTCTATAACATATAAGGATAGCGGAGTGGATTAATCGTAGAGCGCTATGTTGCCGTATCGAAAGTCTTGGGTTCAAATCCGGCTAGCAGTTAGACTTTTATTAAGTCTGTTAGTGGCTGGATATGGATCCTATAGTAGGGCTCACCTCTCACCAGCCTCACCAGCCTCTAAAAGTTGTTAGCCAAAATAAAAGTGGGGGAATCTGGCGGTTGAGCTTGATCTAGGACAAATCACCTCCCTGCACAACCGTTGTCCAAGACACAGTAAAGTACCAAATACTGAACACAAGACCCTCTATGGGTTGTATTGGTAGAGGTTTATTTTTTATTTTTAAACGCACAAGAGTAGGACCTTATAGATTATTTATCTAAAATACTTCATACATTAAAATATTTTTTCTAATTGTTTGTTTCTTCATTTAACGTCACTTTATGCGGCTACGGCTAATCGGACGATGCAACAGCGGGAGTCCTACATTTTCCCTATCCAGGTATAATCAAGATATGGATAGTTAGCAATATGCTAGAGACCACCATTTTACGTCCTTTCTGAAGTTTCTTTAAAAATCATAAGGCATATTATACTCAGGCTCATCTAACATCCTGTAACGATGTATTTCAGGCTCAAATAGTTTGTCATGCGGTATAGTATATCTAACGCGCCGGCTGGATTCCAGAGAAATTAAGTAAAGTCAGTAGTGGGCCATTTTTCACTGATAAAAATTATCTTTGGTTATTTATTTTATCTCAACTTAGGGTGAAAACTGAATTAGTAAAAACGCCTTAGCTATGTTTAAAGAAAAATGTAAACTTAAAAAAATAATTATAGTGTCATTATCTTTAATACTGCTGTGGAATAAACAACTTCCACTGTAATAAACGACTGTACTCAAATATTTTTTAATTAATTATGATTTGTTTCTCCTGCTAATTTGATAAACTATTCAAATTCGCTATACTATATTTATAATAGGGGAGCGGGGCAGCTCAATTTATTCAGAGTAATTGCTGCGTTGAAGTTTACGGGTTCAAATCCGGCTGTAGCTGAGTATTTTATTTAATATAAAATCGTCATTGTAAGAATTAGTAGATATACAGAGAGTATAGTCACGCAGTTTACGTTCTACCTATGTTCTAGATTTAAAACAAAATAATATCCTCGTATAAACCTTTTTTATTTTTATTTCAATATTATAGCAATAACAAAAAAAAAATCGAAGTATTGTGGAATTAACTATGGACCATGAAACTAAATTTACGACTGCTGCAATGCTAGAGCAGTGAAGTAAATAAAGTTGTAAATAGTAACTCTTACTTCCAGAGCAGTCTCCTATAGAATTTATTTCCTAACGTGACAAGAATGGGAATAAAGTAATCCCCAACACGAATCCTTAATTTCATGGGCGTTATTCATTAACTGCAGGGATTCATTAATTATTATTATTATATTTGGATATTATTTTTTATTAATAAAAAGATAATATAAGGATTTTCCAGTTATAAGACAAAGGTCCAAAACCGATCTATGAAAATTAAATACATTAGAGGAACAAGAAACTTTTTTTTTAATTAAAAATAAATTTTAGAAAATAATTTTCTATTTATTCGAAATATTCTATGAGAAATATATTATATGGAAAATACAATACGAATTATAAACAAAGACCGGTTTATTAGCTGACCCACTGTTAACAATATTGATTTAACCAACGCAGTCCAAGTCAGTATCGAAGTCCAAAGTTATAGAGAAAGGTCAGGAGTGTATAATGTTCTTTTGAAAATCGAATAATTGTTTTTAAATATATACATGTTTAGATTAAAAATTTTTTTTTTAAATTTATTTATTGATATTTACAACTGTATAAAAAAAAATACATCTAGTAAATGGGCTAAGCGATACAAAATGACATGTGAAAATGACAAGTAGAGAAACTACCCTAGTAGTAGGTAGTACTCAAATCACAAGTTCAACTAAGAAGTCACGGGGCCATCTTCTTTTCAGACGCCTCGGAGGATTATCGGGAATTGAAGAGGAAGCTAGGTTTAAAACCAGAGGGTTTGAGTGGAAATGAAGTTTGTTATGAAAGGATAGATAGCGGGTTCGCACCAAATCAGCAACAAATGGGACATTAAGGTCGTTATGGATGATTTTATTCTTAACAAAATAAGGAGCATTGAGGATTTTACGAAGGATTTTGGATTGTAGGGATTGGATACGAGAGGAATTCGATGGCTTAGTGGAGCCCCAAAGCTCTACTCCGTAGGTCCAAATAGGTCGTATGGTGGTCATGTAGATGAGTCTTTTGTAATTAATTGGGAGCTTAGAGCGTTTGTCTAGTAAGTGTTGAAGTAGCCTGAAACGTCGAGCGGTTTCTTGTCTTTTCAGTCTCGTGTGAGGATTCCAGGTTAATCGTTTGTCAAGATGCAACCCTAAGTATCGGATCTGTTCTACAGGCACCAGTGGGATATTATTAAAGGATACTGAAGGGCAGGAAGTCATTGGTTTACGACGTAAGGTAAAAGTGATTTGATGCGATTTTTGAGAGTTTATTTTAATTCTCCAGTTTTGACACCATTCTTCAAGATCAGTGAGATGGGATTGGAGGCTTTGGGATGCAATAATTGGATTGGTGTTGACAGATAATACACATGTATCATCAGCATACGTGGTAAGGATAGTATTAGGATGAGTTGGGATGTCAGCTGTATAAACTGTATAAAGGATTGGGCCAAGGATACTACCTTGAGGAACACCAGCAGATTGGGAAAATAGGGATGAATAGACATTATTATGATTTACTTGGAAAGTTCTGTTTGTGAGATAGGATTGAAGGATGAGAAAGTAGGTAGGCGGTAGGAATTGACGGAGTTTGGAGAGTAATCCCGGATGCCAGACTCAGATTAAAATTAAACGTATAATAAGCATTCTATTCGATATAAATGTTTAAATACACAAAACGATTTTTTTGGAATTGATAAAAAATTTTAAAACAACATGATGTGATGAAATCGATGGTTGGGAAGCAGTTACGATTTTTTTACACAACAAAAAGCTAAACAATGTAAATATTTTTGGATAACGTAAAATAAAAAATATATTAAGAAAAATGCTGTATCTTCATGACATCCTCAGTTTGAAAATATTATTCGATCAATTGTCTTCGTAAAATTAATAATAATGATAGCGATTTTGTGTTTATCTAACTGCACAACATACATTTTCTGTTATTAAAACAATATTTAATTAAAATGCCAATTTTATTTTTTTTTTTTTTTTTTTTAAATATATTTATTGAAATTTACAACTGTATACAAAATACATCAAGTAAATATAATGAGTGAATACATTGACATGAAAATACGAGTAGAGAAACTACCCAGTGGTAGTACTCAAATAAAAAGTTCAGCTTAAAAGGTCACGAGGCCATCTTCTTTTCAGACGCCTCGGAGGATTATCAGGAATTGAAGAGGTTGCGAGGTTTGAAACTAGTGGGTTTGAGTGGAAATGAAGTTTGTCATGAAAAGATTAATATCGGATTCGGGCCAAATCAGCAATAAACGGGACGTTATGGTCATTATGGGTTACTTTGTTCGTAACAAAGTAAGGAGCATTCAGGATTTTCCGAAGGATTTTGGATTGTAAGGATTGAATACGAGAGGAATTCGATGGTTTACTGGAGCCCCAAAGCTCTATTCCGTAAGTCCAGATGGGTCTGGTTGGATAATTGATTGGGAGCTTAGAGCGCTTATCTAGTAAATGATGAAGTAACATGAAACGGCGAGCTGTTTCTTGTCGTTTCAGTGTAGTATGAGGATTCCAAGTTAAGCGTTTGTCAAGGTGTAGTCCTAAGTACCGGATCTGTTCTACAGGACTTAGAGGGATGTTATTAAACGATACAGGGGGGGCAGGAAATCGCTAAAATGCCAATATAAATCCAGATTATGGAAATATCAACGTTTTAGTAATCACTAAAATATTTATACTCAGTATCATAAAATCCTCATTTAAATTCTTGTTTTCAAACTTCTCCTGACTTCCCAAATATACTGCGCAAAAATGAATAGGGATATTGCTAATTTTGTATATTATATTTTATCTAGCATTTATATTATTATATATTTACAAACTACATTAGTATTTAATGTCATTCTAATAAATATTAATGTTTTTAATAATAAAAATATAACAAAGTAAATACAACAAAATTAGTGGTATTCTCTAAGCAGGCTAGTCATTTGCTTAAATGAATCAGCATTGAATAATTGATTTTGATGTGTAGTCGTTTTTCTTGTTTGCACAGAAAATATACACTATGTACAGAAATTATTGCATCCTAACTCATGCAATTAACTGTTATTAATTATTAATTCACTAATTCTTTTTAATTGCTTAATATTTTGTAATGATTCGTTCTTTGTATTTACTTTTTTATTTTTGTTTTTTGGCAGTTTATAAAAACTTAAGGGGTGGTACATAATACAAATTATGTATCCTTCTGGCCAGATCTATATTAGGTTTCTTTTTCTGTTCATGTTTGTTATTCTAAAGGGACTTAGTTTCAGAATAAAGTTACTTTTCTATTCTAAAGTCGATATTAAAGAATTAGCAAAGCCGGCACCAAACCATTGTCCAAGGAGACATCCGATCTGAAGTAGAAAGAAAGGCACTTAGGACCTTCTGAAAGTTCTCTCTCTTTTCAACTGGGTCAAGGATCCCAGCTCAAAGAGGTCCTCCGAAGGACCATTGAAGGGCCAAGGGACAGATCTAGAAACTGCAAAGCCACCGCAATCCTTCAAATAGGGAATGAATCAGCACTACTGGAGGAGAGGACTTAGGAGCTTTAGATTGCGAGTAGTTCTTCCTCGGGTGAACTTACAGAATGCATAATCATTAAAAATACATTAAATATTCGTACCTAGCCAGACAACCGAAATAAATAGGATATAAATATTTTGAGTTTTATTCAAATTAACGAGCGAATTTCTAAAACGATAATTAGAATGAGGAAGAAAATAGTCCAGGTGGAGGTAAAAAAAATAAAAATAAAAAGTAGGGAGAACTGTTTGTTGGAAAGGCAACGTTTCGACCCACATTGCAGGTCTTCTTCAGGGCTAAATATAATATAAATTTAAATTATAAATAATAAATATCAAATACATAGTCATCAAAGTATTTTTTTTCTTTTATTACCTTCGTTATTACTCATTCTATTCTTGATTACTTATTTGTTGATACTCTACTATTATTCCCTTTACTTTGTATATTTATCTTAGGGTCCCACTCCCTCTTTATGTTTTATCAATCAAATACCTTGATGCTTATGTATTTAATATTTGCCAGATATAACTTTAAGTTGTCTGTATTTTTATATTTAGCCCCGAAGAAGGCCAACAATGTGGTTTGAAACGTTGCTTTCCAATAAACATTTCTCCCTAATTATCAGATTTTTTTTTACCCCCATCCGGATCACTTTCATCCTCATGTGTATATATATATATTTAAGGTCAAATATTATTCCTACGGATTGGGGTTCGATAGGTAAACCTTAGATGAAAATTTCCAAGCAGCGATTTAAGGTATCGGCTTCTATCTTCGAGTCAGCTGTTTTATATTTTCATAATGATTAATAATATCGAAATTATTATAAATTGTATATTTCAATTAGGGGAGGGACAAAACACTTAAGGATGTCTATCTTTCTTTTTTTTTCTTAGTAATGTTTATTTGGACTCTCAGTTTTCTTGTGTTAAACGCAGAACGATCCCTCACCGCAGACACGTTTCATCCTGCCTTGGTTAATTGAAATTTGCGGTAATGTTCGCTTTGCAAAAAATTGGAATTGCCAAACTAAAAGCGGTGTGTTAGAATTGTGGTGTATTACGAAGCCGCATCAACATTCCATATCGCCGATAATTCTGGCTTCTGACATATCCAAAGTTGATTACAAGCATTCTCTTCTCTATTTATCCCCATGATGTAAATGAATGACTACATCCTGAACTTTTGTTTATAGGATTTTATGTATGTTACCGAAGTCTGTAAATCGTGAGGAATTTTCATCAAACTAAGCCTGATCAAAAGCATTTCCTATGTCTATTGACAATTTAAAACATCCCAACATTGCGGTGGATAGTAGCTGAATAAGCAATAATAAAAAGATACATTACACTGATTAGGAAATCACCTATAAAATGTACTTGTTCAAAAAATCGAAATATCTGATTTTATTTGCTAAGTCTTAAGGAAAAATTGGGAGCGGAGTAGCTCAGTAGGCGGCGGGTTGCTGTTTCGACAGAAAATCTTGGGTTATAATCCGGCTTTGGCAGATAAATTATATAATATAGCAGCATATAATAAACAACAACGGGTGGACTCCTCTAGGACTCTCCCAATCTCTATTAGGTGGGTACCCTCAACTGGGAGAAAACATGGTGGTCGAGTGTGATCTAGGACATATCTCCTCCCTCTAAACTTTATATAAAGAGGAAAAAAAAAGTTGTAAACAATAAATTATTCATTTAATTAAGATTCCGTCAGCCTCACGAAAGAACTTAATCATAGCATTTACGGTGGAATCGAAACCAAGGAAATAATTCCCTACGCTGGATTGGTTATTGTTTATTCACTTAACGCCTCAATAAAGGACTTCATTACAGCATTTTCGTGGAAATCAAAACCATGGTCATTTCCAGGTTGATGACGTCAAGGAACGGGCTAGAGAAAACCCGAATAGATCGATTCGTCAAAATCCCCCCCCCCTTATCTTTTATCATAAGCTTCATAAAAACGGAGAGGCTGTCAAAAGAAAGCTGACTGTAACAAATGTGACGTCAGGGGCAGATAGGGCCATCAACGCCTCCTTAATTACCTAACTAATATTTTTATCCTCCTTCTCGGAAGCAGTGATAGATGTCTCTGGCAGTAATATATCGCATTTCAGTTATATCTAACTTGGAACAAAATTGAAAGAAATATTTTTAAAAATTTATAAATAAAAATCCCTAGATATTTGTTTTGTTTATTCATTTGAAGTCACTTTATGCAGCTAATCGGGTGATGCTACAGTGGGAGTCATAAATTTTGTATTTCCAGGTATTAGGATAGCAGTAACTTTACTTCAAATCCTTGCACAATCGTTGGTTCTGAAAACATTCCCAGCCATTATCATCCCATCAAAGTTGATCCAAATCAACCCCTTGCACAACCGGTGTCCTAGAAACAGTATAATACCTACTATGTTCTGAATCCAAAACCTTTCATGAGTTGTAGTGGTTCTGGTTTTATTTGTGTATTCATAAAACAATATCTGTTCCCAATTACATATACAGGTCCAGTACAAGTTTCTTAGAGCAGACACTCTACAAGCTTGTATGTCTGTACACCAAGGACTCAGTAGATGTCAATAGACAGTAAGAAGTAGATGACTGATTATTGTAAGCCACAGTCATTATTACAGTTCATTAGAAATAAAATTAATTCTCTGCACTTAAAGTAGAAACGTGTCCTTCAAACATTCCATACGCGTCGTTTTTCAGCATCATTCTTTTTGTTTTACTTCTTCCATTCACTTCTAACTCCATAGTTAAATACCCCTTTAGATGTCATCAACTTACTCTTTTTAGATACCTGGAGCGTTCACCTTGACGGATTGCAGAAGATAAAATTATTCCCCGAATAAGTGCCGTTTGATTGGGCGGAATCGAACCCCCGCTGGGATTTGCCTATCAGCGTGCCCCCCCCCCCCCCCCCCGGCGCGAACCCTCTCAAGATATTGGCCCGGAGCTCACTAAATGTCCTGGTTGATCTATGCTTCTCTCTTAATGGAATACTCACAGCTTCCCCAACCTCCTCGGCTCCCGGTTCGATAGCCTCTTCTGGAAGCCTTACAAGATCATATGCTTGTAGATCCAGGGAGTGCACGAGGGGAGGGGAGAGAAACGTTTTAGGTAAATGCGTTAGAATCTCAGTTATTTTTAGGCATTCTACTCAACTTTTATCTAAAATACTTTTCTTCAACACCTGAGAAATTTCATGATCGTTAATTTGAAACATGAACAGCGGTCTACCTCGAAGACTATATTTTGTTTTGAAAAATATTTGTAAAGAATTGAACTACTGCTAAAGAATGTACTACTGCTACCCATGAAGGGTCTTGGGTTCAGTATATAATAGAATCTATAATATTTCTAGGACAGCTTTTGTGTTGAGTTATGATAACACTTCGTAATAATTATTTTCAATTCAAGTCAATTTTTTTATTAAAATGTGGAACTTAACTTATAACATAGGCTAAAGGAACTTTTAAGCTTTTTCGTTTACGCAATTCAATTATAGGATACCAAGTTATTTAAACTCTCCTTTGATGAATACAACTACTCCATTCTGAACTATAAACTTCAGCATTTATCAACTTCATTGTTCATCAACAATGAACTTTCATAAACTTCAGCATTGTGTACTCCATTGTTCTCGAGTGTAATTAACCTTCATCTTTGGGTAATACGTTACAACTGTTGTGAAACTTAGCATATCAGATTGTTCAATGGGAACATGCCTTGCAACGTTATTTTTTTATATATCCTCTTATGAAACTTTTATAAACATATTTATTTTATTGTTCACATATATAATTGGGTTGGGTCGCTAATTTTCCGTTTCCAAAGGAAAGGACATTAATAAACTTTATGAAATCAAAACATTTGTATTCAAATTATTTACCCTCATCGTCGAAGGTCCTTAGTTCGAATACCGCTAGCTGGCAGACATTTATTTAATCTATTAGCGGTCGGAGACCGTTAGGATAGGATCTAGGATCCTCATGGGGCTTACCCAGCCTCTATAAAGGGGAGAAACCTGGTTGATGGCGATCTTAGACAAATCACTTCCCTGCACAAGCGTTGTCCAAGAAACAGTACAATCTCTACCACGTATAGAACCCCAAACCCTTCACGGATTCTTGTGGTATCGGTATTTTTAAACATAAACAGTTAACAACAATCCATTAATAAAAACGGACATTTTTTATGATACGACCCAAAAAAAAATGTATTATTATTAATTCAGTTAAATTCTGAAATAAATTCGTCCTCCGACTAGTGTATGAGTTCGACTTATCGACCACGGAGATGGAATGCTCTCGAGTGTGGACAATACTCCCGACGAACAATAGGGGCGGAGTGTTATTGAGGAAATTCTCATCTAGTTATTATATCGGCTTTTCAAGGGGACCGGAAATAAATCCCGTATTCTACGTGAGCTCTCTCCCCCTTGCGCGTTTCTCCATCTCGGCCGGGTCTTCGCCAATAAATAATGCAATCGTCGGTAGTTAACGTTCCTAATCCCCAATAAGACAGTTCTAATATGGGAGTTGCGAGACCATTATTTCAAATAAAGGGACGTTATGTGCAGTTCTCAATATCTGAGAATAAATCATTAGTTGTTAATTCATTGATGGCTAACTAGCAATAGATCTATTGTTCATTGAGTAGGAGATGTGTGGTAAGAATATAAATTGGTTGTATCTTTAGTTTGTACTTATAGTTTTGATTAATTTATGTTTGTCTTTTTCCAGGTTGCTCCTCACCATGCGGTGAGAAGGGAGAAGTTTACGAAGATGTGGGAGGGGAGGGGGTGATTCGAGCGACCCCATACTATTACGGAGACCTCACCTCGGACACTTCCGAGGACCGAATGTCGCCACGGCTCGACGACATGTCAAGGAGGCAACTCTACGAAACAGCTTTCGACTCCAAAATTAGCAAATCGGATGACGACTTAGACGTAGATGAAGTCACCCACAAATCGATCCTTGTCACAGAACAGAACGAACGCGAAGAGTACTACAAGAGACCCAAAAGCCTCAACGATCGGTCCATAGAAGACCGCCTAAGCCAGGGTATCCAAGAACTCGAGTTGCGACCTTTCGTCGCGCCAACTCCGCCTTCAAGCGCTCCTCTTCCTGCCAAGTTTCATACTCCTCATTGCATGGCTTCCGTCCAGAGCGCTCCTGACATTCCTGTCAGAGCGAAGGATCTCCGGCTTCCTGTCAAGTCGAGTAAGCACAGGGTCGGTCTAAGAACGAGAAGTTGTCATCCTGAACCGGCCGACGATTGCAGCAGATCTCTATTCGAAGAACAAGGAAAGACGAAGAACAGGGGTTTGGATATTTTAGAAATAAAAGGTAGGCCACGAAGATTCAAATACTCCAGTACTGAGTCGATGGCTACTAGCAGCAGTGGTGGCAGCTTGGAGTCAATCCGGAGCAGTACGAGTGAAGGCAACCGCTCGACATCGAGCTGCGAGAGCAGGCGTAGCAGTTCCCTGAGCTCTCACAGCAGCGATTCGACCGGAAGTGGAACGGGATTTCATCCCAGCATCAACTGCCTTAATGCCAGGGTCTTTCAGCAGAACAAACTCAACATTCTTTCACCGATATCCGATAAGTCTTCCCAAGAGCCCTGTTCGGAAACTTCTGAAAACAATAAGAATAACAATTCAGAACGGGCTTCCCCCGAAGAGGCTATCACACCCGTAGGAGAGAGCCAGAAGAAACGGAGAACCCCTCAGAATCGAAACCTCATCAACCTCGGTTTATGTTTCGACCAGGAGGTTCACCAGGGATCTGACAGCGGTATCTCGATCGAGTCGCGGATCGGGAAGAACAACAGCTCGGAGCTGACGGAAGACTTGCCGTTCGACATGCCCAAGCTCCGGCGCAGAAGGATGCAGGAGCCCTTGCCGCAGGACACTTCCGGCTCCGCGACCTCCGTTGACCTCAGGGACCTACCCTTCGACATGCCCAAGCTCCGCCGCCGCCTGCGGCCAACGCCAAGTCTCAACTCCCAAGCTTCTTCCAGCAGTGGTCTGCAAGAATGTGCCATTACAGGTAATTAAATACTATTTTAAGTTTCTAGGGTCACTATTTATACAAAAGACTTCAGTGGTTTCTTCTGGTTTTAACCGTGTCGCTAAATTTCTCGCCAATGTTTCGCCAGACATGCTGCTGGCTTCCTCAAGGCTAAATTGAGACTCTAAGGGTTGGCGAGAAATTTAGCGACACGGTTAAAACCAGAAGAAACCACTGAAGGTAATTAAATGTTTACAATTGTATGACTATATGACTCACTATGTCTACAGCACCGGTGAATATGTGATCAAGTCGAATTTTCTCCAAAATAGGTTTCTTGTGCTTAAGGAAGCGGGATCGTGTTATTTTCGAAATAAATAAAAGGCTCATAGTGGGATTGGTTTGAAAAGGAGTACTTGCTCATATTACAACTTCATTTCAACCCAAAAACTAGTAGAATGGCACGATTCGAGTTAACCACTTATTCACTGGGGATATATATATAAAATATATGTTTTGTTTTATTTATTTATTTATAGGGTTCGAGACTTCGCGTTCAATAAAACCTACTGTATGGTTCAGGGAAATTGAACACAAGAACTGATTTTACACTTTTTGTGAGTCAGGTCCCAATTGTAGGCGGATCTAAAAAACTCCATTTCATTTGAAATCCTTCACTATAGTCAATAAAATTAATTCAAATGATTTAAAGTTCAATAAAAAGAGCAAAAGGTCAAAAAGAAATAAAATAAAATATTATAACGTAAATGGAAAACTTAAAGGCAAAGCTTAAATTCAGAAATTATCAGGACTTTCACCAAAACAAAAATTTAGCGCATGTCGCATAAACAGTTCAGACAGACCCATAAATCAGAGACAGCAACCTCACTCCAAGACGTTCAATAAGAAACTAAACTTAAAAAAGTATAAATTTCATCTAAAAGTGGAATGTCTCCAGACCAGTTGAAGCATGGAAAAAACATATAAAAAAAAAAGGACACTGTGTTTTGTGTTATTTAAAGTAAAATAAAACAAAAAACCTCATGAGTGGATTTAATCTAGCCAAACTTTATGAATCAGAATTTTCTCTTCTTGAAGTAACTAAATAACTTTGGGGTCACTATATTCCTATTTTTCGTACATTTTTTGTACTTATAGTCTTATATTTTAGTTCTTATCTAGAATGCAGAAGTGGTTGGTACTTGTAACATAATTGCTCTTATACCGTAAACCTAGTATAACACAACAGTGATTTAAGTAAGAGGCTAGATATTCCAATCGTTGAATCTGTGGAAGTTTCGTGAAACTGTGAAGGGCGCTGTATAATCTTGAACAGGACGGTGAACTTCGGCCCTGTTGAAGTTGGGGAAGTCCTTAAAAGAGGACGACGTCGAAAATCCCCTCCGACAGAGATTCGAGTTAATGATGCATTCCCTACTCGATTTGTTCGATACGGGCCCTAATGAAGAGGGCAAGAGTCGGGGGCTGAGTGCGCCAAACAGAGTTTGATGATTTAACTAATCTTGGAAGCTGGAGGGGCTTGTCCTCTTAGCATTTCCTCTTTGGGGTTGAACTCTGGTCCTGAAGGAGGGCCGTTATTATTGGCGTCTTTTTTAATAACTTGGTAATCCCCGGCGGTGGTTCTCGAAAGTTAAAATGGCATTCGAAATACCCTTCGTTTTTTTCCTGTTCTATCTTGTTGGAGAACGGGTTGTTGCTTAAATATCTCGAATAACGCAAATATTTTAGACAAATAGTGCCTCCGGATAACGAGTTCTGAAAGCTGTTTGTACAGTATGCGATTTCCAATTACTACCTCCAAAGCCTCGTGGAGGACAAGGGAGCCAAGATAAGCTAGCCGAGAAGCTTAAATAAACAAAGCCGATTCTGTCAGGGGGGAGATGTTTTTGATTGCATTCTGCTTCTCAGTTCCTGCACGTCATAACGGATAACAGATGTTCCCCGATGCAACCCACCACCCCACAGGAAAATCTTCCTAGAGTAAACAGTAATCCTTCCCATTTTTTTAAGGTTAAAAGGTTTTTTCTTCTTTAAAAGCGGATTCAGGATGACATTCCTTTGTGTGTAGTTAATCCATTCAAATCTAAACCAATTCAATACATTCCAAATAATTATTTAAACAAATATAATTCAATGAAAAATAATTCCTGAAGAAATGATCATTAATATGATTCAGCAGAAAGGAACCAAGCCTCCTGTTCAGTAGTAGAGCGCTGAGTTGCCATGCCTGTCGCCAGGAGTGATTACTTTGGGATCTGGGACCCTCCTGGGCTCACCCAGCCTCTATAAATTGGAGGAAAACCTGACAGTTAAGCATGATCTTTGATAAATAACTCCCTACTCAACTGTTGTTCTAAAACAGTATATCTCTAACACATAATGAATCCTTCATGGGTCACCCTGGTCTATTGTGACATTTTTAAACCAACATTGAAATACCTACAAACATTTCATGCACTTAACTTGATAATTTCTAAACATTCCAAAGCAAAGTAAGTCCTATAAAATGTGGAAAGGGTTAAATCATAAAAATAGAAGTTGAACAAAAAATGTAAACAATTTTAAATCATCTGTTATTTGCTTTACATCTATATAAATATATCTACAGGCCCAATGAATGAGCGGTTAAATTGAATTTTGTCAAGAGCAGAATCCTGTCATTCTCGTAGTTTTTGGCTTGAAATGGAGTTTTAATGTAAGCAATAACTGCTTTTCAAGTTAATGCCTAACTTAGCCCCTTGTTCACTACAAAAATAGCACTATTCTGCTTCCGTAAGAACAAGAAACTCATTTTAGACTTAACCGCTTATTCACGGTAATTGTAGATACATTAATTGAATCGAGTTTTAATTTAATTTTGTTTTGTTTAATTATTAGATTTTTTTCCTTTGCATAAGCTATAATTTATTTTTGTATATATAAGTATTGGTATAAAATTTATAAGGAAGAAAATGGTCCTGGTGGAGGTCAGAAAAAATTCTCTTTAGTTAGAAGAACTATTTATTTTAAAGCCGACATTTTGGCTGACTAAGTCAGCTGTCAACCCATGACCTCATTAATAGCCCTGAAAAAGACCTGCAATGTGGGCCGAAACGTTGGCTTTCCAATAAACAGTTCTCCCTATTTGAGAATTTTTTTTTACCTCCACTCGGCCCATTTTCTTCCGAATATATATAAGGTCAATTGATATTATTCAAAAATATAAAATCTATAGTAACAGCCCTTATTATTTTTAATTTTATTTAGAAACTATAAAACCTCAATAAAATAAAAATAAAACTTGAAGGTTTTGTAAATATCAAAAGAAAGAAAATTATTGATCTCCCATGACTGGCCTCGAAGCCAAGCCATCATCAATCTTCAGATTGCTTTTGAAGCCCTAATAGAATCTGATCCAAAGATGCTGGGTGAGAATCTAGATTAGAGGAAATGATTTCCGCATCAGATCCTGGCAAACTAATGGGTTTGTTGTAGACAGCTTTGCCATCTTTCTTTCTTAATTCAACTTTGGGATGAACTGTCTGAACATAAAATCAGGCATTTCATGACATCAGGATATTTTTTAGATACTTTTGCAAACAATAAAACAAGTAACAATTATTTAAATAATCTAAGGGGGGGGGGGATTTGCTAACCAACCAATAAAAAGAAAGCATCCACAATTTGTTGAGGTTCATTAAAAAAATTATTCTTATAGCAATTAACTATGAAAGATTTATTGTATAATGCCTGTGAACTTATTTAATGAACCAATTTTTTTGATAATCTAGATTCTAGAGGTCAAATATGGTTTTAGTCTTTATTAACCACTTTTATGATAGTTGACCTTTTCTTCCACTTAAACACCTTTTGTATTTCTTTTAGTTGTAAGTTGAAGGATTTTTTTATGTAGTTGGAAAAAAAAATAGTTTGAAAATGGCCTCAATTAAATAATTATGTTTAAGTTATATTAATTAGTAGTTCTGCCATTTTTAAATTTATTCCGATTAATTTTAGTAGATATATCTACACTCTTAGTGCTTAAGTTGAATTTTGTCCAAAATTTTTCTTTTTTGTGCTTAGAGAAACGGAATCTTGTTATTATTCCCTGAATAAGGGGTTAGTCAGACATTGGCTTGAAAAGGATTTATTGCTTATATTACTGCCCCATGACACAATTCCGTCTCCCTCAGTACTACTAACTCACTCTGTACAAAATTTGACAACCACTTATTCACCGGAGCTGCAGATATAAGAATCCTATTTGGTAAAATGAAATACCTTAATAAAGCTGTTGAAAATTTAATTTAATTTTAAATTTTAATTTCCTTAGTTATATTAAAATAATATTTGTAGACGAATAAGTACATAATATAACTTTATTATTTAAATTATTTATTTTTGGTTTTTTTACAGGTCCAACAAGAAGACCAGCTTTGAGCTTGGATCTTCATGAATGTGGCCAAAAACGGTTGTCGTTAGACTTCCCCCCACCACCTCCTGTACCACCACTACCAGAACCGATCGACACAAGTCTTCC
The DNA here is from genome assembly GCA_964056705.1 of Troilus luridus. Classification (NCBI taxonomy): domain Eukaryota; kingdom Metazoa; phylum Arthropoda; class Insecta; order Hemiptera; family Pentatomidae; genus Troilus; species Troilus luridus. The sequence goes on along the minus strand of OZ057417.1, from coordinate 41,807,354 downwards.
ATTGGAGAGGCAGGGGTAATAATTCTTAGTTTATTAAAAATAGTAACTATTCTTTCTTTTTAAAAATTAATGAATCTTAATTACTAGGAGAGTGAGATGATTAAGTATGTGTGTTTGTAAAAACCTAGTTTGAATCTTAACTAGGTCCTCTCAGTTTTCTCTTGAGAGAAAAAAGTTTGACATTAGGGTTGGAACCATACTTTGATAGATATACACTTTCTCGATTTAAAAAAATCTATAAAAAATTTAATACCTGATATTAAGCATGTGGTTGTGACATAAGATCTCATAATAATTTAAGGTCCAGAATTCGGTGGATCTACCATCCGATCAAGCACATTCTGATCTGAACTACTCTGAAAATTTGATCTTATTAGAATAGAAAAGTAACTACTAAATAGTTCAGAGACTAGGTCCTTTTAAAATAACAGAAATCATGAACAGAAAAAGAAGTATAATATATATCTGACCAGAAGGATACATAATACATTCATAAGGTATTTACAAAAGAGCATAAGAATTAAATAAAAACAAAAAACAATAAAGACTTCATTTCTTGACAAAATGCTAAACAATTATAGAGAATAAATAATTAACAGCAAATAAAAACATAAGCTATGATGTTATAAATTTTTATTGATCATTTTCGAGAATGTTTCCGCTGTGATAATAAGCAAATGACAGAAATTCTGTAATTAGAGTTCTGAAAAATCTACCCCACCAACCGTTTCTCTCTTTCGTTTAGTAAGTACCTAATTCATCTGAAAAATATCAAGGAACTGACACACATCAAAGAATTCATAGCTTCTGGACAAAGTATGAAAAAGGAAGAGAGAGATTTACAACAAAAGAACACTAAATCTTGAACAACATCCAGAAAATATTTACTTAACTATAATAATAAAACCCATGACTTCCTGTCCTACTGTATCCTTCAATGGTACTCCACTTATCCCTGTTGAACAGATTCGCTACCTAGGACTCAACTTAGACAAACGTCTTACTTGGAACCCTCACACAAGTCTGAAAAGACAAGAAACAGCTAGACGCTTCCGACTAATTCAACTCATACTAGACAAACGCTCAAAGCTTCAGATCAATTACAAAAGAATTATTTATGTGACTGTTATAAGACCTATATGGATTTACGGAATTGAACTATGGGGCTCCACCAAAATATCAAATTCCTCTCGTATTCAATCCTTGCAATCCAAAATCCTTCACAAAATCCTAAACGCTCCTTATTTTGTCACAAATAAAACCATCCATAATGACCATTCTTCTGGTTATTTTATATTTTTATTTATTTTTTTAAAGATTTTGATAACTTATTTTTTATTATATAATAAAATAAGAGTATGATGGGAAGAAAGAAGGAACGAGAGAAGGGGTTTGAAAAGAAGTGAAAACAATGATATTCACGTGGTCACTAAGGTCGTTCCGTCAAAAAAAAAAAGAAGAAAAGAGTAAAGAATATATCAATTGATATGACTGAATATTGCCGGTTGAAGGCCAAAATGGCGGTTCTCCAAATTTTATTATTTTTATATTGTGTTGCTTCTTAATTTTTTATTTTTTTTTACCTTAAAATTGCTAAAAATACATTATGTAATTAATCATAGATAAAACATATAACAAATATTATTAATAAATATCTCTCAACTCACTTCCCCAATTAACCTTAAATGGTCATCCTATTGCTTTCAGTTCCTCGGTTAGAAACCTCGGAATCATTTTCGACCAATCCCTCTCATGAAAACCCCACATTGCCCAAATTTCCCGTCGATCAATAAGCTCTCTATAGTTATTCCACTGTTCCTGCTGTCTTTTAACACTACCTATCCGTAAGCTCTTCATCACTTCTTTTATCTTTCCACACTTTGACTATGGTTGTGTGGCATATGGTGGCCTCTCGAACAGGCTCGAGGAGAGGTTGATGTGAATTATGAACTGTTCGCTTTGATTTGTCTTTGACATCCCAAGGAGGTCTCATGTGTCCTGCCTTTACGTTGAGTTAAACTGGCTCTTCCCTTCCATACGTAGACTCTATTTCCTAGGTTCTTACTTATATCAAACCATCAACTCACAACATCCATCTTATCTATAGTCTCCTATAATTCAAGTCCTCTATCCAATCCCAGGGGACAAGATCTCGCCCTTCCGATCTTTATATCCGTTCCCATAGAAGCAAAACTTTTGAGCATTCCTTTCTCGCCCGTTCTATCTCTCTTTCGAACTCAATATCTGTCATGCATCTTTATCCTCATTTAAATCCAAACTTTTCCTACATCTTCTGAATTCCCAAACAGATGCTCTATAATCAATAAATAATTTATAGATATATTCAACTTGATCGATTGATGAACTACTGTAAGTATTCCTCACTCATAATGACATCATTTTTTATATTATTATATGTTATATTTATTCACTTATTTTTCTATAAGCCTATTTCTTTGTATTGTAAATTTGTCTGTTGTTTTTATTTTATTGTTGTATTACATTTTCTAATTCTCTACCAAAACATACCTGATAGTTATTTACTTTCAAGATATTACGTAAATATTGTTTTATTCTAATAATGTAGTCCTTTGGCCAGATATATATTTATTTAATTTTGTGCATTTCTTTTATTCTTAAGGGACCTGGTCCCAGAATAAAATTATTTTTCTATTCTATTCTATTCTAAATTAGCTACCTAACTTCATTCAATTGTGTTTAATAATAAAATAGCATATTCAATTCTGCAAAGCTTCAGATAAGCCACTTTAGGTTCGGAAGGACTATATATTATGTTCGAAATTACATTAATATCTGTTTTTAGGAAATGAAACATATGCTAATTTTATAATATTATCTATAAATTATAATATAATGAAATTATTTTCTTTATTAGGTGGTATCATGGAGCAATCACACGTCTTGAGGCTGAAAATATTCTCCGAATGAATAGGGAAGGAAGCTTTCTAGTCAGAAATAGTGAGAGCACCAAACAAGACTACTCATTGTCTCTCAAGTGAGTATTTCAATTTTAAAAGTAAAAGTATGTTAATACTAGAGAAGCGAGGGGATGGTTGACTGGAAGATAGACGTAAGGAAGAAAATAGTTGGGGGTGCAGTCTTGTTCCAGCCTTCTGCTGCTACAGCCCTGAAGATGACCCACAAAGTGGGTCGAAATGTCGGCGCATAATTAAATAAGTAACCACTTATTTAGTGTTTTTATTTGACTGCACCCCCAACTATTTTCTTCCTTATGTTAATACTAATTTATAAAGAAGAAAATCTGCATCAGAGTAAACTGCCATAAATCCAATTTTGCTAAATTTGATTTTTCCATTGTAATTGTATTATTATGGACATATTTTTCAAGTATAACTACATCATAAACATGGTGAAAAGATAGGAAATATGTATAAAACTACAAATATAAAGATTTAACTGTTCAAAACAAGCAGTCTGTATGAGATGGAGAGGGAGATTGTATTGACTTGTTTGAGAATTGGCCCCACAATACTTACTTACTTATTCGTACTTCATCACTAAACAAGAACCACTAAAATTCCAATACAGTACTATTATCATAAGCCACAATTTTCAAGAATATCCATATTATACACCAAACCTCAATAACTTTGGATTAAGCCTTGACTTATCAACAACCCTTAGAGATGACATTAAAATAATAGAATCAGTCGTCAAATTTTTAAAATCAAAACATTTATTATCACACCTATAAGTTGCTTATATACTCACACTGAGTTGCCATGCCGGAAATCCTGTTTCAAATCCCGCTGCAGAAAAGAATTTTATTTAGTCTGTTTGCAGCGGGAGATGGATCATATGGGATCTAGGACCCTCCTGGGGCTCACCCAGACTCTATATAATGTTATAAAAATAGGGTATCCAAAATAAGGAGGGAAAACTGGTGGTTGAGCGTGACCTAGGACAAGTCACCTCCTTGCAGAACCGTTGTCCATGAAACAGTACAGTCTCAAACATGTACTGAACCCCAGACCCGTTCACGGGTTGTAGTGTTTCAGGTTGTTTTTTTTTTTCATATAAGATGCTGGCTATTATAAAATTCAACAACAGTAATATAATTGATATATTCATAGCAATCAGTTATTAAATAAACCTTAATGGAGCAAAATAATTGCAAGAATCAAAAATCCTTATTAGAATAGAATAGAATAGAAAAGTAACTTTATTCTGGGACTAAGTCCCTTTAGAATAACAAATATGAACAGGAAAAAAAACATAATAATTATCTGGCCAGAAGGGTAAATGTTACAAATCATAAAGCGTGTAAAAAATGACAGAAAACAATTTAAAAAGAAATATATAAACAAAAATAATAGTAAGTAAATAAACAGTACAGATCTTGACAAGATATTAAGCAATTAAAGTAAGTTATTATTCAGGAACAATAGAAAAAAAAAAAAGTCTTACAGAGTATGAAAACTCCTTATAAGATCACAATATAACTTATGGGATCCTACATTCATATTTCGAGATTTCGTCAGTCCAATATCTGAAGTCTTCAGTTTGGAAGCTAATCCTCTAAGAATTATAATTATAATATGGAATGGAAAATATGGCCATATTATCTGGGAAGAATTAAATAACAATAGTTATTATCAATACACAAATATAAGTAAGCATCAGTATTTATGAAATATGATGTGGGTTGATGTGAACCCACATTTTGTGAAGAATTCATCTGCATATCTATCAAAAAGATGTTATATCAGTATGTTAAGAAGTTCGATGTATCACTTTAAAAAGCAATGTAAGGATTCTTCAAGATAATAATTATAAGAGCAGAAAACTAATATTCTGAGGTTATAGGATTAAACAATAGTCTTAGAAGAAACCAGTTATTGGTTGAACCAAAACAAGAGTTCATCACAGCCAGTTTGCCTCAGGATTTTTCAAATAGTGAAGATTCCTTGGTTACGCTGATGTCTGGAGGAGATGTAAAACAAATAACCGAGCCTGTGCGGTGTAAGGTATTTGTTAAAGATTCCTACCCTAAATATACCAGGATAAGCAAACTTTAGATTTGCATCATCCAATTAGCCATAGTTGAATAAATTGATGTATGAAACAAACAAAGGAGCGTGATCTAGTACCAATCATTTCCCTGCGCAACCGCTGTCCAAGAAACATTACAGCCTCTACCAAGTACTGGACCCCAGACCATTCACAGCTTGTAGTGGTACAGGTATGAAACAAACAAACATGACTTACACTAGATAATAACTGTTCAAGTATGGAATAATCATTGCGATTATTAATTTCGAAATTTCAACTTAGAAATTGGAAGGAAAATAATCAGTTATAATACAATATAGAAAATAGTATGTGTAAATAATTTTCTTATTAAATAATTAGGCAGCATTTTGTGACAAAACCCAACCTTTATAGCCTTATAATAATATTATTAGTTTTCTTATAAGTTTTTGGTACTGAAAGTGTTAAGTGGTTTGGTACATTTTTATGAAATAGAAATATCACATTCTATTTCTGATTTTTTTTTTTACTTCAGTTTTTCCGTGAAGTACCTGAATAAGTGATATCTCTTTTCAATCAAGATGAAAAACACATGTATAGATTTGAAAAATTCAAACAATTTTTTTCTGTTTTTTTAGGAGTGCTCGAGGTTTTATGCATATGCGAATCCAGAAGTGTAAAGAGACTGGGAGATACATATTAGGACAGTTTAGCAACCCGTTCGTAAGCATCCCGGACATGATCAAGCACTATTCAGTCAACAGGCTTCCTATACGAGGTGCGGAACATATGTGCCTCTCCCATCCCATCATAGAACAACTCTTATAGTCATTTCAGAGGCATTTTTGTAATTTATTTATTTAAATAAATAAGAATATATATATATATATATATATATATATATATATATATATATATATATATATATATACATATATATATATATATATATATATATATATATACATAAAAAAGAGCATGTTAAACACTAAAAAAACTGAAATCTCTGTAAAATTTTACTGTTAAAATTACAATATAAAAAAATAATAAATCGTTAGACTTTGTAAAAAGAAAGTTCTATCAAGAATTTCACCTGAATTATTAATAACATTATCAGGTATTTACAAAAAACTAAGCCTAAGTCATAAAAAAGTTATAAGTGTATTCTAAACCATATTGCATCAAATGTAGGATGTTCTATTTTCCCTTATAAAAACTTATATAAATATTATATGAAGTTTTTAAATTATAAATTTTCTGGAAGAAATATATATATTAATTGTTTCCATCTGCAGAACACATTTCAATTTTCAATAAATAGTAACTTCGGTGGCTTAAGTTCTCAGCATGGCAAATAATACTTGCCCTAAAAGGCAGAATTTAAAGATTGGCAAATTAAGAATGAAGGTTTAGTTTTAGTTTTTGTATAAAATGTTTGATTCCAATTTTTGATTGTTTTTATTATAGTTCAATTATTAAAATGAGTCAATGTTATGAGATGATATTTATTTCAAAATATATTACCAAAAGTACTTGTGGATTTTAGTGTGGAAGAGATAATAAAATAATGTTAACCAGACCAGTAGCCCCTAGCAAAAATCCTATTCCTGGCCTATCACCCCCAGTCTCATTTCCGGGTTAGCATATTTTAGGAAAATCTATGCAGAAACATTATCGATACTAGTACTCAACTAAAAACTTTAATAGGTAGACTCAGTTCCAGAATAACTAAACTATTTTTTGTAAGGTTTTTATGTCCTTAATCTGTTCATGTATGCATTATTTCATGAGTAATCATTATAAGTATGTTCAGCATACTTCATACACTTTTTGTTATATTTAAATGAATATTTGTTCGCGTTTTGGCATCCTTCTGTTTTAGCACATTTTGCCCCCCTGAAGATTGCCTCTGAACAACTATAAAATTGAATATATGAAGAGTTTAAATCCAAGTCGAATCATCGATGAAAATACTGAAACATAAATAGCTTATATACTAATTGCAGGTAAAGAAAATAGAAAGAGATAATATCAAATAAAAAATATAATGTTTTTTTAATGGTTTATTGCATTATGGCATTTTGATTATAAAATTTATTCTTATGTTCGATGCAATATGGTAATTAATTTATGTTTTTGTTTTGTTTTCAACCAAAGTTTTTGGAACTCAAGAACATATATGTTAATTTTCTTCACTCTTTTAAATAAAGCCTACATTATTAAAATAAATAAGCATATCCATGTTTTGAATTTATTATCCGAGTTGAATATTTAACTTTAAATATCGTAGCAAAACAGTTTTTAAACAGCTATCGGTCTGAGAAGATATATGTAAATTAAAGATTTTTGAAAAAGATCATAATTAGAATATAGTTCTTAAAACTTAATATTTTCCCTTATTTATAAATAGCTAATTAGAACTTGGAATTTAAACATATTTTATATAAAGTAAAAATTAATAAAGAGCCTAAATATATCATGTAATCTCTCCTTACTACTTATATTTTATAAAATCTTTATTCTTATATCTACAAAAAAAATAATAAATTAATAAAAAGAAAAATTAGATCATCTCGAAGATTATTTGCATAACAATATTAAGTGTATTAATCAATATCAAGTTATCTTTGAATGATGGTGCTGAATTGTTTATTATATTTTTTAAAATCTTGAGTATGTTAACCCTCCAGTATAGTTAATGATTAATATATGTAATGATCAGAGAGAGTCGCATAAAATATGAGTTTTTTCATAATTTCAAATAGTGTTAACATAATTTTGCATTTTACTTAACATGTTAAGATAAGTCTGGAAGCAATAACTTTGTGCAGTTTTTATAAATTGCATTTTCATTTAACTTTTCAACTATAACTATTAATTTTATTCATCTATTCATATTCAATCTTTAAAAAATTCAGCATACTATACAATGTTTTTGATTTTCACTGCAAGCAATAAGCTCACAACAAACTTTTGAACTTTTCTTTTTTATCTTTTGTTAATTTTTTAGTTCCATGTTTTTTTTCATACAGAAAGATGAGTGAACAAATAATTATTCTTTTCTTTTTATAAAGTCATTCTCTGCATTAAGATATCTGGATTTATTTTGTTTAAAATATGTAAAAAAAAGAATTATCTACAAAGGAAAGTAATAAGGCTTTCAACGATAAAATCTTATAAGTTAACTAAGTGATCTGTCTAATCTGTTAGATATGCTGGAGGGTTCAAAAAGTTCAATTAGGTCAGATTTTATTCCATGAAATGTCAGTAAATTGACTTAGTATTTCATCAATTAATATTATTTTATTTCATTGACTGCTGTACATTTCTGTCAATGTCTGATACTTTTTCATTTTCTCTGCTCAAAAAAAGTTAAATAAAAATAAAGTCATGGAAGATATTTATTACAGAATCATCGTTACTCCTTGAATAATGAATTAATTGGTCTTTCAAATACATTTTGAACTGCAAAGTTTTATACTGAGTACCTTGTTCCCTTGTATATGAATTTACTTAATCGTCTAATAGGTGATAATGTATCAGTTTAATACAGAAGAAGAATTTCAAGTTTTCACTTTTTGCAGAATTCATCGCAAATTAAAAACTTTTTCATCAAGATGTAAAAAAAGAAAAAATGTATGGTTTATGAAATAAATTTCTTTTACAATTCATTTATATTAATCACCAAGTGATTACCATTTTATTTTGTTGGCTCATTTAAAATAACAAGTCATAATTTTGTTTCAGCATAAATTGTCTTCCTTTTTTTTTTTTGTTTTCTTCAGTTCTCCAAACTCTAAATGCGTTTCATTTCTTGCGCAAAGAAATACAATTGTTTGTAATTATACTATGTAATTTTAATGTACAGCATTACTCACTACTATTAACTTTTTCTTTAATAGCTTATAAACCACATATCGAATGGTATTCTCAAGAAAGTTTTGATATTTGTGCTTGAAAAAAAAAAAATTAAAAAATAATATGTTACCAAAATAAGATTCATAAAAATGACATAGGATGTATATTTGATAATGGAATAGACATTAGATGATGTTAAAGCCAAAGAATTAGCTGTGAGTAATATTTATACTCTCACTTTGTTAATGTAGAATTAAAACTGAGCGATAAACTCAACTTTGTAATTCTTTGATTCACCAATCATACTTTATTATAATGTATAATTCTCATTCTATGCAAAGTTTTGTTAATAATAGTATCCATAATTATTTATATTAAAAAGTAACAAAATAAATTATATAAAGAGGTGATAAGTTGTATCACTAGTTTACAAATGATGTAATTGCATTTGATAATGTAAAACCTGTTAAGAAAATATTTTACCTCATTCGATAAGTGTATTTTCATGTTTTTACAAACACTGTTTTGTATATACCGTTAGAAGGATGATGGTATTGCGACAATGTTAAAACTTAATATTTTTTGTAATTATATGTGCCAGGCAATTTATTAGATGATGTTATGTTCATTATAGTATTTACCTACATCATCTATTTTGTAGTATGTTTATTGAAAAAAAAATGCCATTTCATGTTCAACCTCTGTTATCAGACTTATTTTACTTACTTTTATACATTGTACCTCCTCATTGCTTTTATTTACAATTACAAATTTTAAGATTAAACTTTGTAAATGTGGAACTTTTGTATGGTGTAGGGTGGAGTGGTATAAATGTATAATCCTTGAAAAAATGTGTGATAGCTGTCTAATGAGGATTAATAATTATTGATTTAATACTCACTGTTCAGTAGTCATCATATTCCATCTTTTTATTACGCATATAATCAAGGTATGCCTTTAATCCCACTTCATCCAGCCAAAATATCAATTTTTTTTTATTATTCAAAGTTGCTTAAAAAATTGTACTGCAATGCAGAATAAAATAAACTTTAATTTTATTATTTTTGAGAGGAGTCATGAAATAGAATATTATCATACTCACAAGGTGCAAACTTATTAAATAAAGATATGAACCACAGATAGAATAGAAAAACTTAACATTTCTGACTACTTTCTTTAACCTAAGATGTGAACTAGATTTTATGCCAACAGGTTGTTCACCAGAAACTGAATTTTTTTGCAGTATAAAAAAAAATATATATTTTTATTTATTGGTTTAATAAAATATATTTATGCTATGCTGAAGTATTTCCATAAATATTAAATCATTAAAATCAAAGTAAATTACTGTAAAAGTAATTATTTGTTAAATTAATTAATACAAATATTCATAAGAAACTTATAAGTCCGAATTATTTTTAATTATTTAATAAAACTAAAAATTTTAGTAAATATTTTTAAAATTATTTTTATTATTTAGTAATCATAATTAAAAACTATATTTTATCACTTAATTTGATACTAGCTAATAATCGATTTAAAACAGTATATCGATATAATCTGGATATCGGTGTGAAACAGACTAGTTTAAAACTCTTTACTAAGAAGAGATGAAGCAATTACTTCTTTTTTATCTGTTTAAGTTTCTACTAATCGTATAGTATAAATCATTTTTCTATTTAAAAGTTGTTTTTGTTCCAAAAGGTATTAATTTGTCAAAATATAAACGATCTGCAATTTAAAAAAAATATCGGTTTTATAAAAGTATTTAATAATTCACTTTTGATCACGAAATACGTAAAAATAATAATGACATTATCTCTTAATAAAGTGGATCGGATAAATAATTGTTAAAAAATGAATAGATGATAATTTAATTGCATAAAAATACAATTTCTGGTGAAAACAGGCCACAAAAGCACAGCCTGGTTGATCACAATTTTCGTCATCGGAACTTGAATGGGTTAATTGCATCCAGTGACAGTTAAAAGGTATTTTAATTATTCATATACAATTATTAATTATCCCTCTCGCATTTAATGTTCTTCCATTATTTAAACACGATTTAATTTCTAACTTTTAGTGATACAAATGTAAAATTTTATTATATGTATGATACTTGAAACAAAAATCATTCTGAACTCGACTGAAATAGGGTATGTAATTATTTTTGTAAAATGTAGAATTGTATTGTAGGGACATTGCCAAATTCTGACGAATAGATTGAACTAAGTATGCTGAAATATTCTTAAAATGTAATGTAATTAGTTATGTATACATTTTTAAGTTTTCGAAAACAATTTTTTTTTTCAAGTGTAATATAATATGTACTAGATTTTTTTTTCCTGTATATATTTTTTTTAAACCATTTGGTTTTTGTAGTTACCAATTTCTAGATAAAACTTATTTTTATTAGTCCTGTATAAATTTTAATGATGGGGCGAGAGGTAAATATTTCTGGGACCTGTTTGATAATTTTTATTAAATTCTTGTAATAAAATTGTTTTGATTTTGAAGGCATGTACTTAGGTTGTGATAATACCTATATGTATGTACAACGCATATATATATTGTTGATTCATGTTGTACTTTGGTATTGTAGATAGATGTATGTAATTCCAAATTGTCATATTTTAGAATAAACTGTGTTATAATTCAGTTTGCTTTATGAAATGAACCTTTATTAATCAAGGTATAGATTTTAACTAGAGCATTTTAAATTTTCCTTATTACAGATATAAATCATTAAACTTTGAAAATTTGCCCTTATGATTTTGGAAATCCTTTTCAGATCACTGAAAATACTTCAATTTTAGTTTAAATTGGCAATCTTGTTCCCTAAAACCTACTGAAAATGAAGAAGGTAAGTTGTGAAAATGGAGGAAGACATGTCCGGCATCAACCCCAAAATAAATTAAGAGTAATGATAAAAAAAAGCATCCTAAAGGTATTTATTTTAAATATAAAATGTAATCTTTAATAAAAGCATATAGATAACTACATTCTTTAAAATTAATTTTATATAAATAGAAATAAAGAATGTTACTAAATCTATGATTTTTTCTTTCTAGTTTTTATTTTATTGTTAGTTTTATTTGTATATGACCATAGTTATTAATTAGCTATATAGTACAGAGATAGTAATGTTTTTAAAAAGATAGAAAATATATTTAATTTAAAATATTATTCTTTATTTGCAAAGACATATTTCTGTATTTTTTAAAAATAATAACTTAATATTTAAATGCTTATATATTTTAATAAATTATTCTTTTGCTTTTATTAGTGATTAGGGATCATTTTGTCCGTTCAGTCTGCGATACCATCTCACTTCTACTGAGGTCTACCATATGAGTATTTAATTCCATGTTCACCTTAGATCTATTTATATTTCATACATACCAGTTTCTTGAACAGAAATATTTTCCATGATTAATTTGTTTTAAACTAATTTCAATTTATTAAACAGCAATGTTTCTTCACTTATAAGAGCAGATTTCCTTAAACTATCACTCATTCGAACATTCGAGCTTTATCAAGTACGGGCCTCCTAATGAATCTTTATTCAGATGATTTAATGAAATATAAAATTCAGTACTCTTGGTAAAAATCACTAATTGTAAATCATCATCCATATCAATCATGTGTGAAGGCCCAGATCATTATGGCAACACATCAGATATCCAACCGTTTGCAGCTCCAATAACTAATGTAGTAATTAATTCAAGGGAAAGTTGGAAACCTTTTCTCCCAATTCTTTAATTTCTGCCTACTTTCTTCATCTCTCATTGTCATGCCAATGCTCTGTAGAATATCCCAATAAACATCCGAAGTCTCTCTATACTTGCCATCATCTCCTAAAAAAATATTGTTCCTGGTTAAAATCTGGTGAAAATAATACTGGGGAATCTTCCAAACACTTTTCTAAAATATTCATTTTACATCCAGAATTACATTTTACCGTATTAGGAAAATTCCTCAAATCACCAATTCCTACCTTCTCTATAAATCACATGGATACAATCTCCTTAGCCCTTAGATATTTCTACAACTTCCATGCGAAGCTGTTATGTCCCTTATATTATCTATAATAACATCCTACATACAAATCCATTTTACCGGTAGTTGGTCCTAAGATCTTTTAAAGGGAATACAAAATCCTCGGTTATTCTGTCCTTTGGAAGGCATATAAAAGGGGGTCTCAAGCCTATTTGATGCCAGGTAATTTTATATGTTAAAGATCCCTATTGTGGATAGAAAACATTTAAAACTCACACTGTACCATCGCCCGATTAACCATAGCAGCATAAAGTGATATTGAACGAAACAGAGTCAAACTACCCATTCTCCTTTCTTATGGGAACATTACCCCGTTATCCTTTTCCTTAAGGTTTTTAAGATCCACCCAAATCTACTTAATTTACTAAACTAACTTAAGAAACTTTTGGGCAGAGTTTAGGGCACAAGGTTATGATTTTCAAAGAGAAAGCTTTCTTCTGTAGTATAACTTCAAACTACCTTGTTCTATAAATCCTGATTTTTTTTAGCATTGAAATTTATTTTAAACACATGCCAGTAATTAGCAAATATATCTTTATTTCTATAGCAAAATAATTTTATTTATAGCAAAAGAATTTATTTTTAGGAGCATGATAACTAAAACGCTCTCTATAAAGTTACTAAGTTACATCCACCTGCTGACTCCAATTTAGTAGTAAATAATTTTTTTTCATTTTTAAATGCACCATGAAAGATAAACTACATGATGACAAGGTAGAGGCTATACTGTTTCTAAGGCAATGGTTGTCTTTTTCCCCAAATGAGGGTACCCTTTATATAGAAGATGGGTGAGCCCCTGAAGGGGATGCAGAACCCACCGGGTTGATCTAAAGCTAATATATTAAATAATTCCTCTGCTGCAGCTGGATTTGAAAGAAGACCTTCAACACAGCATTAGATGCCCCACTCCCTAGTGCCAATGGATATATCGTTAATAATATTTTTGTATTTAGACAAATTCAACAAATTTTTACTGGACATAATTTAATTGTATTAGAAGATAAAAAAAAGGGTCTTCAATTAACATTAATATCGATTTTAAGGTAGATAAGAGGTGTCTTTATTCTAGATTAGAATTCTATAACTACATTTAGGTTAGGTTAGGTTGTGAATTCAACATTAAACTATATCTTAATTCATTGTCAGAAACAGCTTAATGTTGACTCATTATGCCACTGCCTATTTATTGGTAATTTATGTTCTTCATGACTAAACTGTATCCTTGAAGTTTCTTTTAAAAAATTAAGAGAAGCTGGGGACTACAGGATAAATTTAGTTAACTGCAAAACAAGTCAAATTCAAGTTTCTAGACAACTGTTCAATTATATGAATCTCAGAAAATATTTTGTTGAATGATTCCCTTTTTACTTTTTATCAATGTTGAAGAATAACGAAAATATATAATTTATTAAATGAAATCCTACATTATGATTTGTAATTTCTTTCATTTAAGAAACTGGGGTGGCTCAGTGTGTAGAGTTATGAATTACTATGCTGAAGGTTGTGGATTTAAATCCAGTTGTTGAAGATAAATTATTTAAACTTATAACAGCCACGAATTGACGCAGGGGAATCTATTGACACTACTGAAGCTAACCAATCCTCTATAAAGTGGGTACCTTTAACTGGAGGGGATTCAGGAAGTTAATCTCGTGACAAGAACAAACCACCTCCTTGCACAACCGTTGTCCTAGAAACTATACAGTCTCTACCATATAGTGAACTCAAGAGTCGTTGGTTGTAGTGGTTCAGGTTAAAAAATAATCTTTAATTAATTTTATTTCTTGTAGAGTATGTGACATAGGAATTCCCAATCGCAATCAGGCAGGATCTCCAATAAGCTTCGGTATTCCTGGTTTCACGGGTTTTCCCGATTGTAGTTAGCGAAGTTTAGAATTAATCTTTGGGTTTCACGGTGCGTTGTTCGTTATGAACGAGTTTAGATCTCTTTGATTTGATTAGCTTCAAAGTAATTCGCTTTAAGTCTAGCTATCTAGTCCATTTAATTCTGTTTCGATGAACACAGGGAAATATCTGAGAGATTTGAAGTTCTAGGTTTATTGAAATAACAAAAAAAAAGAGAATCGGCGGCTCTATCGCACAGTCATCTGACTGCAATTAGCCACTGGTCCTCCAGGTTGGGGGAAACCCAGTACCAGTGGTTATAGGCCGGTCACCCTTTCTCCTGAGAGAACATAAATATTCAGGAGACCAGTTGTCCCGAGGATACGGGCCTCCATCGCTGGGCTAATAACCCGCATGGTAGTAAATTCTATTCAAAGCAATCATCGACGCTAACATTGGCATAAGACCAATTCAAAGAAGAGACGAAGAATACTTTATGTTCAATATGCTGAATCCCTGCTAGTGATGTTTTTTGTTTTTGTTTTTAGCGCAAATGTTTTTAATTTTCTCCCAGTTTTTTCTTGGAAGTAGAATAGAATAGAAAAGTAACTTTCTAACTAAGTCTCTTTAGAATAACAAACATGAACAGAAATAGAAACATGATATACATCTGGCCAGAAGGGTACATAATGCAAATCATAAAAAGTACTAAAAAATATGAATTTGTCGGTGGGAAAGTAAAGGTCGATCTTATGGGTTTGGGTTATGGCAGCAATTCTTATATGGAGGTTTGTTACCAGCGATTGGTAACATCAGCCTTCGGGTTCACCAATCCTTTTTTATTACCGCTAAATATATGAATATTTATGCTACAATCTGCACACCTGCTAAAATCTTTAATACATTCTATTCACCACAAGGTGTTTAATTTATCATATAAGTATCGAAGATAGAAAGAAAGCTTGCAGAACAAAATATTAGCAACAAAATCGACCCATCCGTTCAGGATATAAGCGTGGTAACAGACCCATTATCCGCTTTAGCTTCGCAGCCAGGCAGGTTGTCTTACGATTTTTTAAAGGGGGTAAAACATCCTTTGTTATGCCTTCTTTCGTTGAGGGCGTAAAATGGCTGTCTCGAGCTTGTGCGGTGTTAGGTGCACGTTAAAGATCCTGGATTAGCCATTGTGACATAAAGTGACGTTAAATGAATAACAGAATCAAAATCTAGAAGAATTGTCAATGCTTGGATGATCTCAAAAACATATCTGCTTACACGGAACGAACCTAGCGCTACGCGTGCTCCATTTGCAATTGCAATAAAAGAAATCTCTGTTTTTTAACTCACTGTAGGTATTCATGTACTAACTTCTCATAAAAAAAAATAACATAATATGGAGTTCCTGTTACTTTTACCAGATATATGTAAATAAATAACGAGCCGCCATTTCGCCTTGATCCTATTGGCGAAAAGTAAACAAATAATTAAGAAAACTAATCTTCAAAGTGAAATATAAACTAAAGCAAGTTAGGATATGAAACATTAATCCTCTTAGTGGAACGTAAACAAAAACAAGTTCAATTATGTAGCAATAATCCTCTGAGAGAAATTTAAACAAAACCAAGTTGTGCTTTGAGCCCTTAATCCTATTTATGTAAAGGCATTTCTGGAAGGAAACTTAAGGTGTATATATGGACTTCGAACATGTAATTCTTAAAACATAAACATATCTGACTGTATATTATTCTACATTCGCTCTCCAGCATTCTTGGTGATGTATCTTCCAAAGAACCGAGTAAGTTGAGCTTTTTTTTTAATTTAATTTTTTCTTCAGTAGTTTTGTTATACCATCGCCAAATTTGAAAAAAATGTCAGTGTTGTGACAGACTTTTTAGCGGAAAAAATAACTATGTTCGTCAAGGAAATACGTGGCTACTAAGCAATGACGCAAATGTGTTTTCTGCGTAACGATACTTCCTCATCGAAATTTTATTTATTTCGTTATACCGCAACTAACGTTCCAATTAGAACTATATAATCATATGGAAATACATTTTTTTTTTAGCTTTCTATAAAAATCCTGAAGGTATAAAATCGAAATTTTAAAACATTGAACTCGTCGATTCAAAATATTTATCGTTACAGAAATGTCGGAATCGCATGTGACAAAAATATATTTTAATTTAAGATTAGGATCTAGAATAAAGTGGATTTGAGATTGAGAAAGGTGAAATATTTAATGTTTTTATTGAAGAACAAAGAATCAAATTAGAAATTAGTCAACATAATAGAAAGAAATTAAGAAGGGAGTGTGCAGAATGATTCATTAGTAGAGCGCTGACTTTCTGTGGCGAAGATCCCGGGTTCAAATCTGGCTGTGGCAGTTAAAGTATTTAATCTGTCAACAGCCATGGATGGGTCGTGTGTCCTCGAAGTCGTCGAATCCTTAGACCCTCCTGGGGCTCACCCAGCCTCTATTCAATGGTTTCCGACTTTTTGTTATGTCAGATACTCGTTAAAGATACATATGCTAATTATGCCTGGATAACCAAATTTCGGTTTCTTACTGTAGCATCTTCCGATGACGTTTAATAAAAACAAATTATTTCATGGAGCAGAATTATATTAGGGAACTTGATAGCTCAAAGATTGAGCGCTGAGTTGCCGTGCCGAAGGTCACAGGCTCAAATCCGGCTGTGGCAGATAATTTATTTAATCTGTTAAATCCGAGGGCTGGATCCTGTGGGATCCCTCCTGTGGCTCACCCAGCCTCTATAAAGTGGGTATCCTTGAAAGTAGGAAAAACCTAGCGGTTGAGCGTGTTCTCGGACAAATCACCTTCCTACACAACCTAGAAATATTACAGTATCTACCAAGCACTGAGGCCCTTCATGAGTTGTAGTGGGACAGGTAGGGTTGTTCTAGTTTATTTTTTATGTTAATAATTTTTTTTTTTTTTGGCAAACAAATTAATTAATGGAGATTTTATATTTAATTGCGAGCTAAACTCGGATGATTAATGTGGGTAATTCTAAACAGTGTTCATAAATATTGTAATGAAAAATTCAAGATCCCTTCATAAATAATTTTAAAAGATACAAAAACCGGTTGAGCGTAGGCTGGTTGCCGTAGCAACTGCCTAATCATATATCAATATTTTAGTAACTAGCTTCGCCTGAGGGACGCAGGAGGGCTGCTATGCTCCACTGCTTCTGAGGAAAAAAATGTACGCACTCAGCCTTTATATATATATATATATATATATATATATATATATATTAATTGAATATTCTAATTAAATTTCGAGAAATCACTAGTCATTCAACATCTCTATCGGTCAAATTTACGTTTTTTTGGACTTTGAGATGGTTGGTTTGTATGTTTATTTAACGTCGCTCTATGTTGCTATGGCTAATCGGACAATGCTACAGTGGGAGCTCTAAATTTTCCCTATTGAGGTTTAATTAGGATAGGGATTTTTAGTGCCTGACATCGTACAGGCGCGGTACCACCGTTTAACGTCCCCTCCGAAGGACGCCATAACTGGGGTTACCTGGCGAGGTTCAAACCCGCGATCTTGGCTTAGTAGTTTGTTACGCTAACCACTAGACCAGATGTCGCCCCTCAAACGCCAGGTTTTTCCCCAAATTAAGGATACCTACTTCATGGTTAAGATAAAATTTAAATATAATAAATGATTTATGTACCACAAACAGTTTCGAATCCGGGACTTGCAGCTGAGATACCCTGCTCGCCAAATATATGTAACTTTTAGATAGATATATAATTATAATGAATCATTTTTAGAAAAATATCAAAACCCATCAAGGGTCTTAGGTTCAGCACATGGAAGAGGTTTTGCTGTTTCTATGACTACGGTTGTACAGAGAGTTCATTTGTCCCTGATCACACTCAACTGCCAGGTTTCCCTACTTCATAGGGGTTGGGTGGGACCCAGGAGGTTCTGTGGATCGTAGAGTCTACCAGGGGCTATTCACAGATTAAGTAGTGCATATGCCACTGCCCAATTTGAACCTGGAACCTTCGGCATAGCAACTAAGGATTCTACCCCGTATTATCAAGTTTACCGATAATAATCAAGTTATAACGGATGAACAATAAATTTATTAAAAGCGGGCATTACACATGAAAAAACCCTATATATATTATATATTTATACTTATACCTAATTATATACGAGTATATATAGTTTACACAATAATATAGATTCAGTAATAAAAGGTGATAGAAAGTGGGTAAGATCGAAGGTTATACTGCGGCAAGATTCTACCACAAGCATTACAACCTACTTACCTCCCACAAGCAATATTCATATTACTTATAACTTTAATATTATTGAATATTAAGAGTCCCAGGAAATAGTTTATCTTTCCAATGAGCATGAGAAATGTAAAGTTTATTGATTTATTTTATGTAAAGTTTATCAAGTTATTAAATAATTTAACTCAGGTGGACCGGTTTCCATAATTCCATAAGCTAAACTATGAAGAATTGTTTTTCTTTATCTTTATAAATGGCCTAATTATAGTTATTAATTCATTTATCATTAAAAAAAAAAATTCAACAATCATGAAGGGTCTTGGGGTCAGAACGTGCTAGAGACAGTACTATTTCATGGACAACAGTTGTGCAGGGAGGTGATTTTTCCTAAATCACGCTCAACCACCAGATTTCCCTCCTATTATGTGTGCCCACATTGTAGAGTCTAGATGAGCCCCAAAGGGCCTTAGATTCTACAGGATTCATCTCGGGCCACTAACAGTTTAAATAAGAGTCTGCCAGAGGCAGGATTTGAGCTCAGGACTTACCGGTACAGAGTTCTACCGCTGAGCTACTCCACTCCCTCAATTCATTTATCATCAAGATAATTTCATCGCTTGGGCTTATCCAGCCTCTATAAAATGTTCACCATATTTGGGAGAAAAACATGACGGTTGAACGTGATCTCGGACGAATCGCCTCCATGTACAAACGTCCCTGCCATGGAGTCAAAGTAGCTAAGAATGCTACTCCACCCCTTCATCGGTTGTAGTAGTTTTTTTTTTCAACAGGAATTAAAAACCTTGAAACATGATGAATTTTCACTTAGTAAATGATGTATTTTTATTTTTTTATTTAGTTTTATCGTTTTAAAAGATATAAAATTATACACTTCTGTCTTATATTATACACTTATACACTTCATTCTGAATAAAACAAAGCCACTTTACTCATGGAAGATTGGTTTGGAAATGAAGAAGAATAAATGTTAAAGCATCCCTTATAATATTTATACTTAGTATTTTAATTTAGTACATTTCTCGAAAAGTTTAAACTTCAGTTTTACATAAGATAAATTATATTATAGGAATTCTCAGCTAGCTCTAGTGAAACGATTTCTTTCCATAGAAACCAACCAAGGATTAGCGTAGTATTCTTAGGCCGCGTATCCACTATGTTCGCAAAGGTGCTCCCCGCTCCGCGTTCCCTCCTAATGGAGACGTGATTTGAAACACGGCAGAACAAGAAGTGCTCCGCAATGTTCAGGTGAATCTCGAAGGAACACCATTTCGTCCGAGTTATTGGCAAGTGCGGTATAAATTTTAATTAATTATTTGAAAAAACTACAGAAGACCTCGTTTTCGTCGAGGTACATTTTTTGTAGAGAGAAGCAAACGCGAGTTGCTGTTGGACCTAAGATACCAAGAATTGAGTGGGTACTACAACAATTTTCCGCAAATAACTTCCTCTAATTTCAAAAATCTTTTTAACATGGTGGCACTGTCCATCCAAAGATTTCCAAAAAGAAATTGAAAATATACGGCATACTGATAAAGTTTAAAATTAACAGCGGGTGCACTCTAATTTTTCTTAAAGAAAGTAAAATGATGAATGCAGATCAGTACTATTTTATCGGGGCATTTGTTGTAATTGTAAAACTAAACTAGGTAAAATTTGTATAAGGGAGGGGTGTGGCTCATTATGTAAAGCGTTGAGTTGCTGTGCCGAAGGTCTCGGGTTCAAACCCGGTTGAAATATATAAATTATTTAATCCAATAGTAGCCACGGGCTCTCCTTTATCTCGCCCAGCCTCAATAAAATGGTTACGCTTAATTGCGGAAGAAACTCAACGGATGAGCGTGATCTCGGGAAAAACACCTTCCTGCACAACCGTTGCTCCAGAAACATTACATTCTATACCACGTATTTAACCCAAAACCCTACATGGGTTGCAGTGGTACAGATTTTTTTTTTATAGTAAAATTTGAATAAGTTTCAAGTTTTGAGAAATAAATAATGAGATAATAATACAAGCAGATAGAAGAATCTGAATGCTGCTTTTGTAAACAACAAGTACCTTTCCCTGCTGTTTGCAAACTTACGTCCGCGCGTCACCACAGCACCCAAACCCATAATATCAGTTAGATAAAACATAAATACGATTAATTGCTCATAAAAAAATTAAATAACCAAAGAAAAGTGTGAACTTTTGATAGGTAAACTAGTTACTTATATGTTAGAAATTCATTAGAAATAAACAATAGCTTTAAAAAATACGCAATGATAGGAAACAAATCTAGAAAGTAGAAAATAATTTTAATTTAATAGAATTTTGTTAACCATTTCCTATATTATGGAATCCTAAGAATGTAAATTATAAGAATAAAAATTGTAAGTAAGATTCTTAGAAGAAAATTGGATTTGCGAGGAAAATACCTGTTGATGTGTGTCAAATTAAAATTATAACATTACTGTCTGGATATCGGAAAAGTAAAAACTAGAAAATAATTTTTAATATGTTTAAAATAAGAATTAAAGGATGAACGAAAAAAATCCATTTTATTGTAAAAGAAATATGTTGCTTTTTTTAAAATTATCATAATGACTATACTTTTAAAAATATCAGCCAATAAAATATGTACGATTAGCATCAAGCATCCCACGCTATTTCACGATAAAAAATGTTTTTTTCTTATTTTAAACTTACTAAAAAGTATTTTCTACTTTTTAGTTTTCCGATATCCTGACAGTAAAATTAATACTTTATTTTTAAACACATCAGCAGGCATTTTCATCGGAATTTACTTCCAAGAATCTTATTTCAAATTTTTATTTCTATAAAGTACATCCTTCCATAATTTACATCCAGGATTCCATAATATTGGAATTTTTCTATAAAATCGTATTAGAAGTAGATTTTATATTTATATAAGATTTTCCGTCTGCCCCCAGTGTTCATGTGCATGTTAGGCCGGGTATCCACTATGTTCGTGTAACACCTCCGTAGAGACTGGGTATGCCCATGTGGATGGTGTAGATTTTCCTCATTCCAGACTGATTATGCATCAAAAAATAATATTTGGTATCTGTTTCGCAGGTTGTCGCTTTTAGTTGATTTTCAACAGGTTTTAACTAATTATTATTTTCATTTTAAATATTTTCAAAAAATACATGTTATCGTGACCTTTAGAATGGAAAAGGAAATGTAATTATGGGTAATGAATAGATATCGGTAATCATTTCATCAAGAAATAAAAGTTTCAACTAATATTTCGAATTATGAAATACATATTTTATTTTATTTATTATTAATCGTTATAATTTAAAAACAAAATTTATTTGAAAAGAAAAGATATGTCCAGGACCGGGACACGAACCCGGGTCTCCCACGTCACTAGCGTGGTGGTCTGCCAACTGAGCTAACCTGGCCCGCATCTCGGTCAGACATATCCTTGCTTTTCACTGATGCCATATACCCGTGTTCTAGCAATTTGCGATGTATACAAGGGGAAGAATGTTCATTGAACATTACTTTAATTAGGATCTTGTTGACTTACGTCATTATATATTATTAATTTATTTTATTCTATTTATTATTACCTGTACCAGTACCACTACGACCCGTGAACGAGTCTGGGGGTTCAGTACATGGTTGAGATTGTACTGTTTCATGGACAACGGTTCTGCAAGGAGGTGACTTGTCCTAGGTCACGCTCAACCGCCAGGTTTTCCCCCTTATTATGGGTACCCTATTTTTATAATATTTTATAGAGGCTGGGTGAGCCCCAGGAGGGTCCTAGATCCTATATGATCCATCTCCGGCTGCAAACAGACTAAATAAAAGTAACTGCCCGCAGCGGGATTTGAGCCAAGATTTCCGGCATGGCAACTCAGTGCTCAACCACTGAGCCACTCCGCTCCCTATTTATTATTAATTGTTATAATTTTCAAATAAAAATATTTTAAATACATATGTTTGTTGAAATGTTCTTTTGTAGATGAAATGATTATCGAAGTATACATATTTCCTATAATTATATTCTCTTTTCCATACTAAACCTCATGACATCTTGAGTTTAAATTTGAAAAATTGAATGAAATTATAATTAATAATGTTGATTTTTTTCTCCATACAATTTTGAATAGTTATTTATTAATTTCAAAATCAGGGAGGTACTGTTTAAACATGATTTTTGAAAAATCTAATCATTATGGGTTCTGTGATGTTTATTGTTTCTTTAATAATTGAAAAATATTTTATTTAATTAATTTTCCATTACGGTTTTAATAATAATTATTTGTTTACACCCTGTATTTATCTGAGCTTAAGTTGTTCAACCATATTCCCTGTTCTCATTTGACTTGAACAAAAACGAATCATCCCTGAATTTTGAATGATCGGCAGCTGTTTTTAATATGTTATCTATTTTACCTGATTCGTACTAAAAATCATTATTCTAGTTATTTTAAATCACTAAAATCGTTAAAAATATATTTCTGCACAAATAATCCAACAAATAAATGAACTATGTCGTGATCTATTAATGGAACATATGGTTTAGAATAACCTCCGCCATTGTATAGAAACTTACAAAAAAAGCCTTTCATTTTTTTTCTTTTTTAAGTTGTCCAGTCGGTTACGGGATACGTTGTTAGGTATCTATTCTGTGAACGTTTCGAAAAATAAATTTTCCATTATAATTTTTCTTCAAGAAGTTAATAATACTCTTCTTATATTTTTCTGCCAAGCTCACAGCACGATGAGCGGAAGCTTGGTTAACAGCACCGACATGACGCGGTCCATCAGGGAAGAAAAATATAAGAAGAATATCAACGACCGTGGAAGCCTACGTGAACAAAAGTTAATAATAGCTGAATCATAATATGGATATGCAGTTGCCAGAAATACTAATTCATATTAAAAACACATTTTAGTCATATCATAAAAATCTCTTATTTTCTCTTAGTGAGATAAACTCTTAACGTAAAAAAAAAATAATTTAGCTGATTAATGATTAGAGTATCTTTTAAGTGATACTGTAAAATATTTATTTGTTAATTTTTTAGAATGCTCTAATAAATAGCCATAAATAAGTTTTTATTTTTAAATTTTATCCACATCTTCTATTGCAAACATACATATTAACTATCAATTTTACCCTTTAAGAAAACTAAAGGAAGATACATCTGGATGTGCTAGCAACTGTTTTTATTTGATTCTCCAACAGTACAGTAGTGCAGTTATTCATGGTTGAAGTAGCTGGCAGACATCTTAATCTATCATTCAATTTAAAAATAAAACCATCCTACCTCGACTACTCAAAATTCAATCTTCATTTATCTAAAAATATATATATATACATATATTAGAAGAAAAACTATCATTTTGTCCCTTTGCGTTCTAAGAAACCACGTATCACTAAGGAAACGTTTTGTTCATGCAAGCAATTCATTTCATTGGACGTCCCTAAACCAATCCTATCATAAGGAAAAGTTTTAACAATATTTGAGATTCTTGGTGAAGATTTATTTTTTCTCTGGAAAATCCATCGTTTTGTATCCTGTAAGGAATATACGACTCAATTGTATTTAATATACATATATTGTTATTATCCAAACAATAAATATAAAAATTCATCTGCCATGTGATATTCAATAAATTATTTAGGATTGTCTTACTCTGAATAAAACCATACGGTCCTTATAAAACAGCTGTTAATTGATAAAAATAATCCGTATAAGCCTTTAAATCTTATAAATCTAATAAAGGAAATATTCTGCTAGAATGTATAATCTTATGCTTTTTTTTTACGTACTTTTTTTCTATTCGAATCGTAGTTTGTATTTTTTTTTTTTTAGAAATGTATTGTTGTACTCCAACATATGATCCATTTCGAGCATCTGATCATCTTATAAGTTTACGTGATATATTTAGACATCTTTAGCTTAGCGTCAAGGAAGATATCCATGACTCTGAAACGGTCGACAGTAGAGATCGAATCCAGGGCGATGGTGGACTCGGACGAGAAGAACATCGCGGAGGATGCTGAACTCGAATTGTGTGATATGAGTAAAGCAAGCTCGCCTTCCGAGAAAGTCGTCGATCCTGATGTAGAAGATTGTGAGTTCGTCGCAGAATATAATTTCAACTTCCATGGAAAAGATGGCGAAAAAGTATATCCAGCAAAGCGGGTATTTCCTCGGGAAAGATCCACCCAATTCAGAAGAAATTTAATACAGGTTTGTGCGGAAACGCTGGCTTTATAATTATTACTAACTATAGGGATTAATTTCCCAAAAATTTATTTACTTTAACATAATATACACGCATCGAATGGTATGAATAAACTACACCAATACTTAGAAAAATATATATCTTACCGAGGTTCGGTCGGAATGTATCCAACTTCTTACATAACATGGTAAAAATTGATATGTTAATGGTCCTTTATGGAATCGTTTTCGATTACCATATGATTGATTTATCCACAAATGTACGTAACAAAAAACTTTCCATTTATTAACTACGTCATGAATTCAGTACCGGAAATATTTTTACATCTTGTTATACATCTAGAGATTCATTGATGAGTAATTATAAATTATAAAATCATATCGCACTAGTATTTCTAAAGTGACACTTTAGAAATACTAGTGCGATTTCATTCATTCATAGTTATGACTATGAATGAAATTGATAAATATCTTTTTATCACTCATAAAAACTTCAGAGCTTGTCTGCCGGAAGGTACTTGTGTCACTAATAGTTTTACCGTTTTTTTCAAAAATGAGGGTTTTTGACTTATGTTACTTTAGAAATAAAAGTGCAATATTGGAGTAAATTAATTGTAATCATCCCTTAATTAAAGGGTTTATGGTCCAACACTTTTAAAAGTAGGGGTTGAAACACGATCATATGATCCTATCATTTCTAACTCCACCAAACTTCATCTATCCTAGATAATATTACTTAGCACGTTTATTTTATTTTAGAAAAGTAAAAATACTTTTTAAGTATCATGTCATAAAAAGGGTTTATTATTACTATTATTAGCCTATGAAGCTTCAAGAGTAGATTAATAAGGTTAAGTATTAAGGTCGAAGTAAGCGTCCTATCAACCATCTTGAAAACAAATTCAGAAGACGCTTTCTTTTTTCCAAGCTTTCGAGAAAACAAACTCATTCGGTAATTGTACCGTAGAATCGAAATTGTTTTCACTAATAGTTCTCATGTGTCCTCAAATGATTTAAAAAAAAAGTACAAGGGACACAAAATTTACATCATTATTTTTGAGCTGATAAAGACGAATCATTTCAAGAATATATTGCCAATCGAATTCGGCACACGTACATACCACATCAAATCGATAGAAGATTAGGAATGCTTGGACTGTGCATATTTTAGACCCAGTACTGTCATAAGCAATACTGTTTTTTGGGTTTAATATGGGGATGGTTTTTAAAAAGCTGCGTATGTCCATTTCAGAAATATACAAGAAAAAATAGCGTACTGTGTGTGCTTTTTTAATAATTGTTAGTTAGTACATTGAAGTGAGAGAGGTGGAGTTGAAAAATAAAAGAAACAGCAATTTTTACGTTAATATATCGCAGTTAGCATATTGTTTGAACCTACATCACTATAGCTATATGTACTATAGCCTACGCTGAGTCTCTAGTACAGAGTAGAGAATGTACTGTTTCAAATCCACGGTTCTGAAGGTCTAGAAATCCATGGGTCGAGATCACAATCGGCTTCCAGGTTTTTTCTCTCTTTAAAAAAAGTTATCAGTGTTAAAATGCATTAGCATATACATATTTTTTTAGGAGAGGAGGAATAAATAATGTGGCATGGTACTGACTATGATCACAAGTCTCCTTCTCAATCTTTATACACTCAACAGCATAAAAAACCGGACACTTAGATTTGGTCTTATAATTTTGTTAAATACATATGTAAATTAATCTTTTTAATTTATGGTAAGAATGGAATAAACGCCGGAGTACATCGTGAATGGTAGACTTCGCTACCCCAAGATCCAGCCTTCTCTGGCCAAGGCATCAGATCGGGCTATGTAAACATTTGAAAGAACCATTATTCTGGACCAAAATAAAAAAAACATGTCTATTAATCACAGAAAAGGCTTGGTTAATAAATTAAAGATGTTTAAATGTGCGAAAACTACTTACAGTTTAGAATAGGTCCGACAGGTAAATCAACTTCAAGACAAATAAATCAAATCTGAGTTTTATCTAATCGTTTACTAATCCTGACAAACACATTGCTGACAATTAGCTATTAATACGAAAAATATGAAGTGTCCGGTTTTTTTTTGCTGTTGACTTTATTTTAAGTTTCGCATTCATATTTTATTAACTTTTGTTGAACCATAATGAAAATGTGGAAATAAAATGAAATTTAGAAAAATCTGACATAAGATAGCCTCTAATGTATAGAAATGGCGACCAAAATATTTCATATAGCATAGTTAGTAAAATTCAATCCAAAATATATATTTGTTTTTTAATATTTTTATTTTGAAGAGAAAAGATTTGTCCCCGGCCGGGATTCGAACCCGGGTCGTCCGCCTCACCGTGGCAGCGCTCTTACCATTTGAGCTACCAGGGGTCGCCTTCCTCCTAGGACAGATCCGTTCTCTTCACCGATCCCATATCCACGTTCTCGCAATTTTGAGATGTATACACGAGGAAGAATGTTCATTGAACATTACGTAAATCAGAATATTGTTGACTTCGTCATTATATTATTTATTATTTTTTATTAATTGTTTTTAATTTTAAATATTTTTATTTTAAAGAGAAAAGAGGGAAGCGGACCTCTGGTAGCTCAAATTGTAAGATCGCTGCCACGGTGAGGCGGACGACCCGGGTTCCTTTTCTCTTCAAAATAAAAATATTTAAAATTAAAAACAATTAATAAAAAAATATAAAAAATTACAAACTATTTTTTACATACCTACAGTATATAATATAGTTTATATACTGTTAAAAAAATATATATACTTAACTTTTTCTTAAAAACTGAAAGAACTTAACCAAGTATACATACATTTGAAACTTCAAAGCAATTATAAATATTTTCTCTCAATATTTAATCAAAGTTGATACTTAAATTAATAAATAAGGCATTATCATTTGAAAAATGTTTTAGGTTTAATGAATATTTGACTCTTTATTTGCATTTTTATTTATTTATTTTTGTTACTTACGAGTCTAGGATTTGAGTTTTCAGAACGGTTTTCTAGCCAAGGTGCAGAGCATCATTAAGAACTCCACAGAACCTCTGATTAAGAACTACTTCCTTTCTTCTTCTGGCTTGCATTAAATCATGGTTTTAGCCGTTTTATGGTTATAGTTCAAGCGCACTCCTTCGTGAATCGCTTAATCAAATTGACAAAAGCTGTGGTAGTGGTCGAAATTTTTTATTAGGTTCCTACATAAAAAAAAAAAAAAAACCTCAAATTAGTAAATTTCGATGCCACGATCATGGGTTCGCAGTCCGGTTTGTGGCTTTCGGATTTTTAAGGGGACTAAAATTCCTTGTTTATCCCGTCCTTCGGCAGGTGCGTAAAATGGTTCTTTTTATATAGGAGCGTCAACCAATACTAAAGTAAATTAGGATATTTTTCCTTGAATTTCCTTTTTCTTAATTTTGTCATCCATGTTTTGAAGTTATGAGAAAAAAAAACGGACAACATAATAATGTAATAATGAAATTAATTTTGATTACTTATCGAAAATTGAATAATATATGACAATCATAATAATAGAAGGTATTTGCGAGCTCTATGGTTCAATGCCGATAACTTCGCCCTATCAATCTTATAACGAACCCTATTTCGAAAGGTCGCCTTTAATAGAATCCTCCAACTTTGAGACAGGCCTACCCTTCCGTCGTTTACCAGTCAATTCTATACCCATTAAAGTTTTAGAGATTGGCTTGTTACTGAGCCCCTTGTCACATGCCTATTTTACCTATGCTACGATATTAATCAGATAATACAAAACGGGTATGTTCTCCGCGATTTCACGTTGTGCAATCACCTATTTTTATTTTCTACACAGCCTTGTCTCTAAGGCAGTGCCTATGGCTGAAGTAATGTGATGTAATGCATGAATGCACCACACTACTGAAAGTAAAACATAACTTTAACATCAGTTGTACACTTAAGTTCAACTGCTTGGTATTGAGTCTTTTATTAAAAGCTATATGGAAACCAGGAGGACCACTGAATTCCACATTTCAAAGTCTAGACCGAGTCATCTAAGGGATGAACGAAGAAGAAAAAGTATTCCATATCATCTGGCGGTTTCCCACCACTGGTTCTTCTCTTTCCGTCGAAATTATCTCATTCTTAATTCTGATTTATCCGGATTATTTTCTTCCATGTTTATTTTTTCTTATTTCCATTCTTAATTCTGTTTTATCCGGATTATCTTCTATTCATTAGCGTTTTCAACCCCACAATTAGATTTTACTAAATTACTGTTAAGCATTCCATCTTATCGGAGTACTTGGTCTCTTCTTCCCGCTGAAGGAGTCTTTTATAGCATCCAGCGGTCTTCCGACTATTTTTCTCCTTCTAGTTTAGACTCAAGAAAGGAAGGATCAGCCGCCATCTTCCAGCTTTTAACGAATTTCTTTTACCGCAGAGAGTTCTCACTTACCTACCGACGAAAGTCCCCAGAGAAAACATAAATACTGCATAGTTGTTATCTTACCAACCTTTAGCTCCACGAATGCGGTGCATGTTATAGCCTCAGATAGTTTCTGGAACTCCGAAGATGAGAACCTATATCATGGATTAAGCCGTGTTAGCTTGGCTAAGGGAACGCTGTACCCTATTATTAATTCTGAAACCAAATAGTACGGGAGTAACCGTTTTACAGGTAACAGAGATTGTACGGTGAGGGAAAGAAGCCAAGTTTTTACAGGGAACTTTTCTTTTAGGGGGTACCATCGTCGACACTAATCATTCTCTTCCTAATTCTGCTTTACAGCGGTTATTTCCTTCCAATTATTAGCCTTTTAAACCCACGCCTAAGTTAATATTAAGCCTTCCATCTTATAAGAACTCTTGGTCATTTCTTTCCGCTGGAGTACGACCAAATCGCGTAAGGTTGACCTATATCCTCTTATGGACACACTGCTGACCCCAAATCTGAATTGATTCCTTCCTATTTTTGTCTCTGTTTAATATTTTATACTAAAAGGGAGTAGGATATTGATTATTTTCTTGGTTAACAGCGATTGTGGCTGTGTACCTATGGACCTATATTGCGCCCCCACTTATTTCATTCAGTACTTATGACATCTGGGAAGCATCCCAGTACTTATATTATATATAATAAATTATTTTCAAATACCTTAAGGCGTATTTCTACTTTATAGTTAGCGACCATGTTTCAGGTTTCTTGAAAGCAGCTATGAACAACATAATTTTGCTAAAGAAAAATCACAGATAATGTTTGTTTTTACAACTGAACCACCGTGGGACTACGTTTGTTTCAACTGTTCTTTCCTTTTTTTCTACTCTTTTCAGATTGCGCCTGCTTTTGTTGTGGGTCTTAAGCATTCTGAAGATCTTTCCTAAGTGAAGGACGTCCTTTAAATCAGTCCGGAGAACCTCGAGCTCTACAATATCCTTTTCTGTTTCCAAATCCATAAGTTGGGTCAATATCCTTTTGTACATTCTGCTTGGGTTCAACCTTTGTCAGTGTCCATAGAACTAAATTTGTCTTTTTTAGAGAATGTTTATTTTTTTTAATTTACATTTGTTCTAAGGGTTCCAAATTATTATCTTATTTCCGGAAAGCAGTTCTAGAGAATGTAGATTCTATTATATTGTCTTGTTCGTTTATTTATTTACCTTCGCAACATTTCATTTAATTACTGTGTAAGTGTTCACAGTTATATGTAATATCATCTATACATAAATTTATGATATAGTGTTCACTCCATTTAGGGTCGGTTCTGACCAACTACCTGGCAGCAAAGGAAGGCGGAGATGGCAGATTGCATGAAAAAATTGGTTGTAGGACATAGGAAAGTTGTCGAAGAAATGGAAGTGGCTCCTCATATTATGAGTTATAATTTTTGGGGGATATTTTTCATGTTCCGTCTTTTGAGCGACATTCCTTCTGATTTTCTGAAGGACACAGTTTTGTAAGGGCATATTTGTAGAGACTTTAAGACTCTTGCGTGGAAGTATTAAAGCAGTGATGCTCCTCATAATAGTGAGATATTATGTCAGGATTATTATCGGAGCAACGTGATCATGTTATTAATCCTTCGGGAAACATCTGAGGCTTGAGCATGAGTTAAAGATGTAGAAGAGAAACAAGGGTAGTTGTTTAAGTAAGACATATATAAAGCTATACTTTCCTATTAATTGTTTCCCTTCTTTTTTCTAATTATTGCAGTCAGTTCTTTGTGGAAGAAGAAGATCGAATTCTTTACATCTATAGTCTGCGGGCTGTGATGGTATATGTGTCTATGCCGGTACGTAATATGCACTAGTCGCCTATTCTGCAGAAGTGAGAAGCTTATGTCTCGGTGCATTATTATCTTTATTACCTTCTGAATTATATCCTGAATATTTCAAACAATGTTTGAATCATTATAATGGATCAACAATGCTTTTGCAACCAATGACGTCATCATATATGAAGCTTTCCAAATGTCTTAAAAATGTTTTTGATTTATGTTAAAAATAATAGTTCTTAGCCGTATTAGCATTAAAGGTAGGGCCTAACAAACTTACATTAAACAAAACTAAACATTTTTAACCTTATTTTCTATTTCAACCTAGGATTTTTAGGTCGACAGTTACTAGTTTTGACTATCGATGGATCTTTTTTACCCTCACATTTTGAAACTCGGAATTATGCTGATCTGTCTCTGTCCAGTGTTGAGTTCTTTAGAAATTGAACTCGGAATTCCTAGAGCTCAAGGGTTCTCTTCTATATAACTTTGATGCCGCACCGGACGTGTCATTATTTAATCCTCCGAAATTACTAATTACATTATGTTGGGTAGTATACGCAGTCTCCCACTTGTGCGAACAAACCAAATTCGTGGTATTGAGCATTGGTTCTTCTTCGTTTTTATAACCTTGACTTCTTCAATTAGGGATTTTTTGCAGAATTCTTAAATGTTCAACTAGAATGATTTATGCAAAATGATAGATTTTCTTTCGAGAAATATGTGGCTCAAGGAGCACACTTGACTCTTGAAATTAACTATTGTGTTATGTTTCTTCTCTGAAGATTTGATTTGTTCATTGTTATTGTAAACATGTAAATTGTAAATACTTTTTTAAAATTTAAATGAATTAGTTTTTTTTCCTCATCTTTATGATATCTATACATATTATAAAACAAAATTCTCGACTGCGTTTGTTCTCGGTAAACTCAATAACTACTGCACGGATATTCATGCGGTTTTCACCAATAGATAGAGTGATTCACCTGGAAGGTTTAGGTATATAATTTGTCGAGGTTTTGTGTAAATGGGTTGGAATATCGATTGGTTTCGCCGAAGACGCTGCTTGCCTAATCCCGTTGCAATTATCTAACGTGCAAGATAATAAATTCGTATATAAAGAAATATTTGGTTTTGTTTTTATTTTTATAATTTCTATATAATAAAGTAAATTAGCTGAGATGGGAAGAAAGAAAATCAAGACTCCCAAAGAAGCCTAAACAATGATATTCACGTGGTCCTTAGTGGCCGGTACGTGATAAAAAAAAAATACATTACACAGACAAATTATGTAGACATAATATGCCTTATTACCCGAGCAAAGCTGGGGTGGATCGCTAGTAGTCTTATAATTTATAATCCTGTAAGTTTCAAATAGTAGGTAGGTAATTGAATTTAATTAAATTAGTCGAAATTCTTAACTGAATAGGTTTAAAAAAAAAAGAAAGCTGCTATCGAAAAACTATCGATAGCATTCGATAGTTCTCAGCTGATAGTATCGGCCTATCGATAGTGTTAACTATCGACTATCGCCCAACCCTAGGATTTCTTGTAAATATGAGTTTATAGTTTTTTTTTCTCATATTGACTATAGATTTATTAAATAAATTGGTAATAATGACAACTTTATGGCAAAAATAAAGAATTTATTTCACACGTTGCTTTAAAAGTCATGATTTGCCATTAGATATATTAATTTTGGTAACCTTATTTCGTCCAACAATAACAGGAAGGTTACCCAGATGCAGGTTATGAACCTATTCTAGGTTAAGTAAAAAATCGATATGGACCCGCGATAAAGTTATTATTGAGAATTAATTAAAACATTAAAGAATTCTCTCTGCGTTCGATTATAGAGTAATTGTAATATAACGTATAGTTTATTTTTTCTATTCATTTAACTTCAATTAATCCTGCTAACGCTAATCGGAAGATGCTATAGTGGGAGTCTTAAATTTTGCCTATCCAATTGCCTAGGATAGGGATATGTATCGAGTACCTGACACCACACAGGCTCAGGACTCCCTTTTACGTTCCACACTAAGGACGGCATAACCAACGATTTTTTACTCCTTTTAGTTTATTGATTACGCAACGAAGTATTTGGGCATTCATTTATACAAACATATAAAATTTAAATGATACCTCTCTATATTCTCTACGTATTCAGTGTATGATTCCATGACTTGTTCGATCAGTTGTTTTCATTAACACACAATTCTAATCAGTGTTAATGTTAAGCAAACAGCTGTTATGAAATTAAAGCAATTTTTTTCCAAACTATATTTTCACTAATGTAGACATATTTATTTTATATTATTTTAAAGTACATAAACGAAACAAATAATACTTAAAATTTATTTTAATTGCTTGAAATTTTATATATTATCTATTAAAAATGTACTTTTGCTATTTATTCACTTTTTTTTTTAATTTAGAGCGTCTTTTTTTTCTTTCTTTTACTCTTATGTTAGTATTATATTAGGAATACGTGTTGAAGAAAGAATACGAAAATGAATCTTTCTTGCGATTTCTTAAATCAACAACCCTTAATGGTATATATTGTGTATAAGAGCATTTTTAATGACAATTTTGCAATTTTACACTACTCACAAATATTTTGTAGGTGTGCCGCCCAGTTAATCTTCAGGGGTACCCAGAAACTCTCAGAGCAACGCTACTCCAACCACCAATTACTCCTCAGCCCGAAGTACAAGGTAAACAATATTTAATTACATATGTTTAAAAACAAAATATTTTGTGATAACAGTTATTGTTTTTTTTTTGTATAACGTTGTGTAGTTAAGTGACTCAAACACGAACGTAAATGTTTCAACATAACCTGTACACTGTTGATATCTATACTAGAGCATTGAACTTTAAAAAAAAAATCTTAATTCTTTGAAAACCAAAGCTTGTGCTTAAGAATTTCGCAAAAGTTGAAAAGAAAAAAGACTAATAGTATTGACTAGAATCGAACTTTTAAGAGACACGTAAATTCTCGAGTCGTGATTACAGAAGACATATTTTGAGACATTCAGATTCTTCCTTGGTAACATGTTTTAGTTTTTTTTTCTTATATATTCCTTCTTTGATTCGGCATATCTTCTTTTATTTTCAATGGTGATCGTTCATTGCCGCAAACTATGACGACTATAAATCATTCTTTAGTGTATTGCTTACATCGCGAAAGGTTATCTTTTCCACTCCAGTTCTTATTATTAATTGATCAACTAACCTTTCCGCTAGGATGTTTAAACTTCCTATCTGGGAAATTAAAAGGTTGTCCCGATTAAGTAGTAATGGCTGGCTATAGAAGAATGGAAACTCCGAAAATCCGTTCAGTCTTGAAGTTAACTACGCTTCGCATGGCATCTTAATACTGACTTCAAATTCGTCTAAGTTCGTTATAACGAAGTAATGAGGTGTTAACCTCAGAAATAATGGAATATTATGGTTATTATAACTCTTATTCTATAAAAGCCGTATTGTGTTAACCTCAAACAATGGCGCATCTTTTGAACTTATCGATACCTCAAACAGATTCTGTGATTTTATTAAATTAAGATTCGATGGTATACTCACCTGAACCATTTTTGGTTTCTTTTCTAATTGTGCTAAGCGAGAAAAATCGTCTAATTTTTTCCTTAATTTGTTAAGTTAGAACATTTGTTAAGTGCTTTCATTTTTGCAATCATTCTGTCTAATATTTTACGCTCTTTTGTTGTCTTCGATTCATTTCCGTTCTGTCTAGTAGTATCATTAACTCCTTTCAAGCTTTTATTTTGTCATATAAATATTGCTTGGTTTTCTAAATAAATACTTTTTAAATACTCTTTTAAAGAAAATATGGTTTATTATAATTGTTGCAATGTTCGAAAGTTATGTGTTCGTATGTTTTATTCATGTTATATTAATTATATGAATATTGCTTTTAATTGTTAATTTTTGGCGCCTATTTCATGTTTTTAGAGTATGTTATGTTTATAGTAGCATTTTAAAAATAATTGTTAATTTTAATGAAAATATACGGAAAAATGTTTATTAATTGTGAGAATAAGTGAAGTACTCAAGTGTTGCCAGGCTATTTATTTTTTTTTTTATATATATCTAATATTAAATGCATTAACCATCTTTATTTAATATCATTGAAAACATCTTGAGTTTTGTGTTTATTTATTT
Organism: Troilus luridus; assembly: GCA_964056705.1. NCBI lineage: Eukaryota > Metazoa > Arthropoda > Insecta > Hemiptera > Pentatomidae > Troilus > Troilus luridus. Next base: position 41,771,614 of record OZ057417.1, on the reverse strand, counting down.
TAACCGATAAATAGGAATTGTATGTTACTAAAAAGACTTATAATTTTGTATTCCATCATAGTCCAAGATCCCAATGTTATATGTTAATATATTCAATAATAATACTTATCAACGTGATTATACTTAAACGTTAAAAATTAAATTTAACTTTAATTTAAAAAAACATTAAATTGTCTCTAGTCATTAAGAATTTGTGTTGTCTTGTTTATCGATACCATTCTGACAATTCTTTTGCGGAATGTACTATTGAATAATCAAATCAAGCAGTATTAACATTTAATTATAAAATTAAATAAACCTTAAGATAGCTATAATCAAATTGAAATGCTTAAGATTTATTTTTATGGTAATTATTGTTAAATATTTTTGTTTTGAAGAGAAAAGACCCCGGGGTCGTCTTCTTAGAGCACTGCTACGGAGAAGCAGAAAACCCGGGTTCGAATTCCGGCGAGGGCGTCTTTTCTCTTCAAAACTAAAATGCTTAAGGTTGACAAAAAACCTTTTTTTTAATATTATCGTTTATCTTCAACTTCTACTGCATTGATAATTTTAGTAGCATTAAAATGAAAATAAAAATTAAATATTCATTGCATTCAGTGTTGAAATTAATGGATTTATTGAACAACCATTTAAGAGAAAACTACATGACCTGGCAACACTGAATGTAACATAAGGACATAGTTTAATATTAATTTAAATAAAGAATTTTAATTTCTGAAATAATAAAGATGCATTTTTAGAAGTTTTCAAACACATTGTTACTGATTTTTTAAAGAATTTTCTACTTGCACTTTCCTTCAGAATGATCATGAAGACTGAATACTTCTACTATTTTAAAGAACTTTCTTCTTCTTCCCCCCGATGAGGCCAGCTGAGGACCACGTGCCAATTTCAATTCTTCCCACTTGGCTGTCCACTCTTCCGTCCCTTCCAATATTCCTTCATCCTTATACTATGGTGTTTCTTTCTGTCCTCCAACCATCTCACCCCAGGTTTCCCCCTCACTCTTCCCTGGAATCCTTCCATACTCAAGATATTCTTTCTAAAAATCTCTCTGTCCATAGTGTCGTCCTCCCCTAAATAAGAATTTTATTTTATTGTTCATATTATTTGTATGGATATGTTTATATACATATCGTACTAATTTTGTGATAAATTCATATTTTTTACCCTTGGCATCTTGATTTAATATCACTGTTATATGAAGATGACATGGGAATCATTTTAAAACAAACTAATTTCATTTTTCATTTGTGTTTACATTGCTATGGAAACAGTAGGAGATACATCCTATCATTCAATAATATTACTTAATGTTTTAGAATAGCTTATAATTAACTTGTAATTTATTCATTATTCACAATTAAGCTTGATCAGAAAAACAGCAACTATTTTATTTCATAACAGTCTTTGTAGAATGAATATTAAAACACTAACCATTTCTATTCCTTCTCATATCCATGTTTTATCAAGCGGGCATCTCTTTTATGCTACTTTGGTATTTTTACTGTCCATATGTTTTTTTTTTCTCTTCTCTGTTGAGAAATTATTTATTAATTTGACTAGAAACAATAGGTTTATTAAAATAATCTATTGGAAATTGAAAGATTGGATGAAATGTCTAGGCCATCTATTTCAAGATTTATACATTTAGGCAGAAATTAGGGTAAGGGATTCTTTTATTTAGTAAGGGAACAATAGTATGATTTTGGAATCTGGCCCCTACCTCAGGCCATTATTTATGCGGTGGATATGGTCTTGATAGCTGACTCCAAAGAGACTATCAATGAATGAATAGCTTGAAGAACTACAATTAAGAAGGTTGCACATAAATCCGACTAAAAGCAAGATCATGTTTGTCGGAAGATACAGACTCAGCGCACCCCTAGAATCAAGAAATATGTATTAATATTTAGGAACACTTATAAGCCAAGACTGTAAAATGGAAGCTTTAAATAGGATGATGAAGGCCAATGGACTAAACTACTAAATATCAAAAACAATGATTGGTAAGCAGGAAATTAATAGAGAGACTAAATTTAGACTATAGAAATCATTGTTCCTTCCAATGCTGCAGTACGGATCAGTAAGATAAGCAACCCTCGATAAGGGGGCAACAAAAATTTCAGTGGGCGAAATGAGATTCCTCCGAAGAATGGTCGGCAAGACCAAAAGAGACTGTGTCAGACACAACAGGATACTTATTACTAGTCAGACCGGAGGGGATATGTCCATGACAAGTATGTATTCGGACTACATTGGAAAAATGGGGGTAAGAGGATAAACCATTCCAGAGATACGAAGACTTACAAGGGACAGAGTCCACAGACTTGTAGAGGTCAGAGTTAGTCGATCGGGTGAATCCACTAAGGTTGCTACTCCACACGTAATGGCACACAGGAATTTAGAGGAAGAATTAGATTCTTTTACTCATTCTAGTTAATATTTAATGGTCTAAGATTTTGGCGAAACAACTTTCTTTTCTACAGACCTTGATAATAGAAAGGATTTCCTTTTGACTATATTAACATAACTTAAGAATGTTTGGGAAAATCTAGTTTTATTAGTTACTGGTTGTAGTGCATTTCGATTGGATAGGAAAGGTTATCCAACAGATTTCCAATCTGTTCTAATCAGAATGCACAGATCAAGATTAATTCCAACTGCCAATCAGCTTCTGATTCAAGAATGTTGAGATATTACTTTAATGTGTCTCAGAGAAGATCTGTTATATAAAAGAAGGAAACTAAATTTATGCCAATCACTAAAGAAACATAAGCCATATGGGAGTTTGATGTAACATTGGTATGAAACAGTAATTATTTATTTATGTTATATCAGCCAAAGAAATGTAGCGGAATGAGTAATCCTTAATTTTTTTCCTGAATCATGATATATTTTATTTCAAAAACAAAAACAGCAACAATTGGCTTCAACACATTTACCTGCCAAGTCATGGACTAAGTAAGCCCTCATCACATCCAGCGAAAAGGCGAATGTATAACTTGGAAAAAAAAGAGATGATCCTAAGAAAAACATATCGGATGAGAAGAGAAAGCAACCAAAGCTGAAAACATCCAAACTCTGAAATCGTATTAAAAAATTAAATTAACCGTAAGAGAGAAACTTTAATTGATATATCAGAGGTGCGTTATTGAATTTAAAAGGTTTTCTAAATAATAAGAATCGAAGGACATACATGCTGTAGAAGGATAAAATGTAGGTTAGGGTTAACAAAAAAATGTAGGCGTAAATCCCTGGATATTACTGATACCAATATTTTACTAACTTCATAGACTGTTTTGCTATAAATTTAGGTGAATCATAATGGTGTCTCCTAGCTACACACATTAGTAATTCCATGATCGTTAAAGTTCAACATAACAATCATAAAAAAATTATCATAATTTAAAGAAATATTCAACAGTAAACAAAATAGGTGTATTATAGATTTGTCCTTGATGGCTTGTACTACAGTTTATATTAGCAATGAAACCTCACAGTGATAGGCTTTTTTTTTTTTAAACTTATAGATTTGGCTTTTTTTAAAGGCCCCTAATGAATTTCTTTTTGTTAAATTTAATATATACATTTAAATATTACAGTGCTGACCATGACCACAAGAGAGCTTCAAAATGTCTTAAATAGATGGTGGTCTGCAGCAAAACCAGAAAATAGCATTTTGAATAATGCGAACAAAGAATCTCAAACAGGTAATTACTTAATTTTTTATAAGTTCAGGTATTTTTGTTTTTATTTCTATTTATCAAGGAGGCCAGGACCCATCTAGGGTTGTAGAGCCATGCAGATAGATAGATAGCTTTTTGTATTTATAATAATTTGGTTTAATATTTATAACTAACTAATTCGGCCTAACAACCCAGTGATGAGTCCTCGCCTCCACCAGCAGCTTCGCCCAATCGTTGCGGTTCTGAGCAGCTGCCATCCAGTTGTGCACACCAAGGATGTTCCCTGCATCAGCCGCCACTCCGTCACTCCACCTAAGCCTAGGTCTTCCTCATCTTCTTGTCCTGTATAGAGGCTCTGTCACCAGCTTCCTGGGCAAATCTTCCTCACTCATGCGAGCCACATGGCCTGCCCACCACAATCCGCCCAGTTTTATGACCTGGACAGTATTCAGTTCTTTGAATGTGTCATAAAGCTCCTGGTTCTTGTGTCTCCTCCAGTTTCCATCCACCAGCACTCCTCCAAATATCCTGCGAAGGATTTTCCGCTCAAATAGGAGGAGTTCTTGTTCGCAGGCCTTGGTTATTGTCCTGGTTTCCGAGCCATATATCAGTACAGTATGAATGACGGTCTTGTACAAGTGCAACTTTGTTTTCCGAGAGAGTATGCAGCCACCAAGCTGTTTCCTCAGACCAAAGTAACACCGGTTGGCAGAGATAATTCTTCTTCTTATTTCGACATCTACTTGGTTGCTCTTGGTAATCGTTGAGCCTAAATACACAAAATCGGAGACCTGTTCGAACATGTACTCCCCAAAGGCCACCATCACACCCCGCCTGGGTGTCTCTTCTGTCACCAAGTTCTTGGTCATTGCCTGGTTCACGTCGAGCCCAAGTCTCCTCGCAGGACCCACCAGTGCCAGGAATGCTTCTCTGACAGCCTGTAGAGAGCGACCAATGATATCTATGTCGTCCGCATAGGCTAAAATTTGTACATTCTGGTTAAAGATGGTCCATCCAACCTGCATGCCAGAATCCCTCACACTCTTCTCCAGTGCAACATTAAAAAAAAGACAAGCGTGGGCATCTCCCTGCCGTAGCCCCTTAGTCGCAAAGTGTTTAATATTTATAATAAGTTTAATGAAAGTAGAAGTTGTTTTCTTTTTGCTTTTTTTTTTCCTTTTTTTTTTAGGAATTTTTGTTTAATTTTCTTTCAAGCTATCTTTGAACACTTTAAAAATATGATTTTTGAAAACGGAAAGATATTACCTTACTGAATTATTATTTATTACAGCTAACTTTGCATATAATCTTCTTCTCTAGTTTAAATTTAGTCACGTATTAATTAAATATGTATAAGTATACTTGATTGTATTTCTGGAAAAGTATTGTGTATTGTGTTGTCTGTAGTCTTGTAAGTCGAGTTAAATTTCTAGTACAAAAGCTGCTAATTGTTTCCCAGGGAGGTTGTCGCTTGTTGAGTTACAAGGTTTAACTGTTTATTCGTTTTTTAAATTTTATATATTTATTTTTTATTTTATTATTATTTTATATAGTTATCGTGAGCTTTGGCATGGAAAAGAGAATGTAATTATAGGTAATGAGTAGATTTTGGTTATCATTTCATCAAGAGATAAAAGTTTCTAGTCAATGATAACACAAATATTAAGCAAAACTTAATTTTTATTAATCGTGCCAACGTTTCGGCCTATGTAGTAGGCTATCTTCAGGGAAAATAGTGGTGCGGTTACTTGTCACAACACTAAAATTGAACTGGAAAGTGACAAGTCACCGCACCCACTATTTTCCCTGAAGATGGTCTACAACGTAGGCCGAAACGTTAACATGATTAATAAAAATTAATTTTTGTGTTATCATTGACTGCACCTCCTGACCAATTCAATCTATCTTTTGAATTATCCAGTCAATAGAGTCAACTATTTCTTTATGATATGATTACCAAAATATACACGTTACAATAATTACGTTTTCTTTTCCGTACTAAAGCTCTTGATAACTTGTACTTTTAGAAAATAAAATGGAAAGTTAAAACTTGATATGACTCTACTCGAAGCGACACGCTGCAGTATTATTACCAAAAATCATCATCAAAAAGTCTCATGCCTACCAATTTGGTTGTGAAAATAGTCAATTGTGATGTTTAAAGTGCAGCAATATATGATATTACAACAGCCTCAATATTGGTTCTCAAGTTGGCCAACAAACTGTTGCTCAAGTTTATTGCTGCAGTTGAGCTTATTAAGCAAATCGATAAGTTAACAGGGTGTATGTGATCAAAGGCATTAAGAATCATATTCAGTCTATGTTTCTAACTACAACTTGAACAGAATTTTTTAGCATTTCACTATATTTTCTTATAGTTTATACTTCAATATCAGTATGTGGAGAAACCTGTTTATTTTTGAACATTTAAAAATAACCATTAATTAAAACAATAGATTCTTTTAGCAACATATCAACATTTATTTGATCCAAATATATCAATTATAAACAAACCTTCTATTAATTAGGTTATAAATAACAACGGTTCCATTTTTATTAATATATCAATAAAAAACAATAATGCTATACATGCTATAAAATATTAATATCATAATTGAACAAATCTAAATATGGTTCTCTATTACATAGAGGGCATTGGTATAATTATTTTAAATTCAAGATATAAAAAATAAATAAACAAGTTTTTATACACAATTATCGCAAACAAAATAACAAGGTTAATTACATCACACGAAATGTTGAAATATTTATAATGTTATTATTAATTCCGCAATATTTAATCGAACATTTTTAGTTTTTTTAAATGTTAAAAAAAAACTTAATCATCTCAAAAATAATAGAGGCAGTGCTACATAATCATCAATATCAAGGAAGCAGTAATGCTAGAGGTGTAACGACACGTCATCATATTGATTAAATAAACAACTTAATCACATTCAGCCAATGCTTACTAAATATCATTTTAATGTTTTATTAATAAACTAAATAGTCATTTTTACTTACTTTTTAATATAGATATTGCCTCGAAATAATCAATAAATGAGTGTAAATCGTGTTTGAACTCTAACTATATATTTAGAAGGCTGTGTAGTGGCATTTCAGCCGGTTGCGTCAGCTGTAAATATTGCCAACTCATTTATTATGTTCGTACAATAAGCCAATTAAATTTTAATGAACAAACAATCAAACAAACAATTAAAATTAATTAGTTCGCACCAAGAAAACTTATTTTAAATTTAATAACAAATCTTAAAATTACGTATTGGAAAATCAATACTTGAAAATCGCTAGAAATTGATTGTCGACATAGTTCTGTAGTGAGCTGAAATTCAATACCAAACCGTTGAAGGTGCGAATTCTAATTCGAATTTAGAACCAAATATTTATTAAAGAAATATTAAGTACAAATTTGTGCGTAGTTTTATTAATTCCAAATTTATTACGAACAAGTTACAGGGTTTTCTATTTTGTTGTAGGAAAAGCACGACAGTGAAAGAATAAATGAAACATAATTATATATATATTTTTTAATTTAAAAATTCCTAATTTAGTAGCTTCGATAATATTACTACTAAAGCTTTGGTCGCATTTTCCAGTTACAGTTAGAAAGAAAATTACGAAATTAATCTTTTACTTATATGTAATATTTTTAATCAATTGTAATAATTATCTCAATTTATATAAAGGAATAAGCTCAGACTTATCTATTTAAAAGTTAAATACATGAATAATAAAAAAAAGTCGTCTGAGCGGATTTCGTAATATGACTAAAACATGATCCAAAGTGCTTCGTCGATATTATAATGCGACCTCTATAATTAGATTCATAATCTCGATCGATTATAACCTCAACAGAACGTTTCGGAGAAATTGATAAAGTTATTACACACGTCCATATTTGATGAGTATTGACCTTTTAATGAACTATAGTAACAGTCCTGACAGGAATTTGGACCTATAAAAAGACTTCGAAGCATAAGGTTCATTGTGCAAAGGACCTTGGAAGGGGGTCCTGACGCTTTTGTGTACAGTTAGGAAACTTTGCAAATGGACCTTGCAGGTTATTTTACAGATTCTTATTAAATACGGCAGTTTCAGGAACTAACACGACTATAACCCCTAAATAAGCCTCAAATATCACTTAACCCAACATATCATAACATAAAAAATACCCGGAATGCCCTTAATTTAGCTATCAAAAATGTAAATTTAATCAACATTTCTAGAGGAACAGACTATACCGAAGACCTTGGGAACTCGATCCTAGCCTCGCTACAGGCTTGTCGTATCCTTTGTGACGTCACCATTAATGATGGCGCCTTTTTTTGTATAAACGTGAGCTGCGTTTCTATTGGTCGAGAACAGGATTTATCCGCCATCTTGGTCACGTGACTTCGAAGAGATGGAAAATGGGCCAGAAGAAAATGTGCACCCTGGTACGAGGCTAGTATGGTGTTTCCCCTGGCTTTCGAATCGAAGCAGCAGGAATTGTTCGTGCATATGTATAGTTCTTAGTTGAGTGAACGCAGTGTACTATAGTGAATAGAGATAAATGAAAGCTGGTAATCGTGTTGAACAATATGTTATCTGTGTCTTATCAGTTTAATATCTGTATACAAAATACAAATGAATGAATGAAACTTCTGAGAGAAACTTATGGCAGAAACAACGTAAATAATGGCGTTGCCCCCAGTTGCCGCCTTAACTAGCAGTACAATAACTGCAACCTCCTCTGAAGGTGATTATTATTAATAATAAAAAAGGGCAATTAAAAGCATGGAGTTGATAGTTGTCATCAAATTAATTAGTAGTGAATGTATATGTATATTAGACGTTTGAATTCTTCCCTAAAATATTATATCTTTTAATTAAAGAATCTACCTCATATATTGATTTTATTTTTATTTTTACAATATTATGGGTACATTTTATATAGCATAGTTTCATGTAAATATTGCAAACCTGCTGCAGGTTGTGATTTAATATTTCACTTTTCTTGCACTTAAATACAGAATTTGGGATTTAATAATTGCCTTCTGCATTTTTTCAGTGTTATTATGTTTTTTATAATTTATTAATTGGGATTCCGATTAGGTAGATTTTTAACCATAACCCTTCCATTTATTATTAAGTTAATATTTCCTGTTGTGTTTCTTACTTATATTATTTTTTCCATCAGTTAAACAGCTAGATAAAGCCCTTTTAATTACTCTTTGTTTAAAAGTTGTGTTTTCTTGTGGTACTTATTCTGTTGTTTGGATTGGTTTAATTTCGGTCAGTTAACAGTGCACAGTTGTTTCATTGAATCAAAACTATGATCTTCACGGATAACCTAGTCAGGTCTCGTTTTTGGATACTCTAGGAGTGATATATTTTCTAAGACCATATTATTGTGCACATTGAATAAGTAGTGTTCTTGTGGAATTGGTTCATTTTATTTATATTTATTTCTATGCATGCAATGCAATGATAAAACTTCTTTATGATTTTCAACTTATTCTTATTATTTAAACTCTACTATCATTTTTTTATTGATGTTAGAAAGCAGTTGTTTACATTGACGATTAACAGTATCACTATAAAAATGTTGATTCTAAATTTGTAAATACTGTTACTTAAGGTGGTTGGTCACTTAAGTTTCTGTTTCTATAAGGAAGTCCTTTTTATTGTTTTTATTAAACGCAAATAGGTAGCTTAAAAACATTGTGTTTCATTTTATTTTGTGGAATTTTAAGTTTCTTTAATAATTTATTTTCTTGAATTAGTATCACATTTTATTTAACAAGCTAATGGGCTTTATTCTCGGTTACTTCAATATTATTTAATTGTAGTTTTCTTATTAATTAATTGTTGTATTCACTGAGGTATTGATAATTTGCCAAATGGTTAAGAATGCATTGTATTTTGAGGTTAGTTTTTAGAGTAGTTGGATGTTGAGATTATTGGATAGTCGTAGGATGTTGAGGATATAATTCAATTTTATATGTTTAATTGCATAGTATTGTGTTATAAAACTGCTTTTGGTGTCATATTGATTTTGTGTTTTGATATTGTTTCTTTATTTTCACAGCTTTTAGAAAATATGTATTATTGTTTATTTATTGCTTCTGTACAGTCCCTAGCTTTATATGTTGTTGTTTTATTTCCCTTTTGCCTTGTTTAATTATTGTTTAAAGTGTTAGTTTATGAAAATGCTATCAATATAACCTGTATGACTTCTGGTTATATGCCACTTAACATTACAGGTTCTTATATGTTTTTTTCTCGGTAGCTTATTGATTTTCTATCATTATCTACATTATTTATAACCTAATAGGGTTAAATAAATATTTATTTTAATTTTAATTGAAGGATGATTGTTGATTTTGTCTTAGTCTATTTTTATTTATTTTTTGTATAAGCTATTATTAATTTTATGTAGCAATACTTATTGTTTTATTTTATAATAGTGATTCTTTTTGTTTGATTTTTGTTTCTTATAAAATAATAAGAGATTTTTAATAAAAATTTGAATTATTGGGAGGTTAGTTCATAATAGTGTCGTTTATGTCCAATTATATATATTTAATTGCAAGAATCTGATGAGAGATACTGTTTTTATTTACTGCCTCCTCTCGAGAAGGTAATTTGGGGCATTGCTGTTTTCTAAGGTTTTAATAATGTGAACAATTTATTTCATGTTTATTTATATTTACTTAAATCTGTGAATGTTAGTTTGGCGCTTAATTTTCATTCCATAAGCCTGGTAGTAAATAGTTCAAGAGTTTTATAATTAGTGATTCTTTTAATTATAACTTTATTTAAGTTAAGTTAAAATTATTCTATTTGTATATATGTATATACATATATTATTTGTATATATCGTATTGTACTAAGCTTGATTTTATACCTAAAAAATTTTTCAAAAGTATGTTAGGATTTGTGTAAACATATTTTCTAATGTCATTAGTGTTCGTGTTTGAAACTTATAAATCGGATCAACCTGTAAACAGAGTTAAATGGATGTTTGTGTATTCTAGAACATATACACAAAACCTAGTAATTCTTGTGTTTAGTTCAAATTCGGTTTCATTGAATATGTCACTCTAGGTTTCCACTTACATGAATTAATGGCTGCAGCTGGATTATTATTAAAATTGTTAATTTATTAAAGAACTTATCCTAGTATGTGCTATATTCGACTTCACCTAAATAACAAACACTGTGTGTACTGTTAATTTCTTGTTTAAAACAATAAGACATCAATATTTGAATGTATAGGGCTTACATGTTAATTACTCTTTTATAGAACGATGGAAAGAGGGTTTACATTTCTAAGACAACAAATCAAAAGATAGATTAATATAAATTATCAAATCTTAGATTTGGATTGGTTTTAAAGGCAACAAATATTCATGTTTGTTTATTGTTTACAAAAATATAACATAATAATTTAATAATATTTGAACTAAAGAATAAGCAACGGAAGAAACACTATCAAAGGAATCATTTAAAAATTAATTGTATTATAAGTTTTATTATTGTGAATAGCAGGTCAGCTCAGTGCACTGAGTTCCTGTGCTGAATATCCTGGGTTCAAATCTGGCTGTAGCAAATAAATTGCTTAATCTGATCGCAGTCATCGATGGACCCTGATGGATTTGCAGATCCAGCTCGGGCTTACCCATCCTCTGTTAACTATATACAGAGGTTTAATTGGGGAAAAACCTTTGTTGTTAAGCTTGGTCTCAGACAAATTACATCCCTTCATAACCATTGTCTTAGAAACAGTACAGTATCTACCATTTACTCAACCCGAGACCCTTCATAGGTTATAATGTTACATTTTTTTATTTTGGTTTTATTTTGTATAAAAATTTATTGGAGAGCGGGGTAGCTCAGTGTTTACAGGGCTGAGTTTTTATGCAGAAGTCCTCCAGTTCAAATCAGGGATCTGCCAGACTTCTCTGGGGCTCACCCATCCTCTATAAAGTGGGTACCTTTAATTAGAATACACTGGTTGAGTATGATCTCAGGCTCCACCACCTCCTGCATAAATAAGTGTTGTCTTAGAAACAGTACAGTTTCTACCCTGTATTCAACCCGTGACCCTACATCGCTTTTAACGGTACATTATTTTTTTTTTATCATGTATAACAATTTACACAGGGGAGTGGGGTAGCTTAGTGTGTGAAGTGCTGAGTTGCTATGCTAAAGGTTCCATGTTTAAATCCAGCTGTAGTAGATTAATTATTTAATCTGTTAACAGCGATGGATGGACTATGTACTATGTACAGACCGTCCTGTGGTTCAATCTATATGGGTACCTTTAGTTGGAAGAAAAAACATTGTATGATCTTAGAGAAATCACCTACTTGCACGACCATTGTGCAATGTAGTGAACCCATGACCCTCATCGTGGGACAGCTTCTTTAAATTATTAACTTTTATTACTACTAATATTAAAGCATCCAAATAATATTTGGAATTAAAACTACTCCTTACTTTTTTAGAGGAACCAAGAAAAAATGATTAAATTGTTTTGCATAAAAAATAAGGAAAGTGTTTTTAACAATTGAATTATTAATGATTGAACCTCCTAGCCTTATAGATTTTTTAAAAATTGTTGTTGCTTGGTCATTAGTGAGGATAATGATAAAATAAATTTCCGGGGTATTCTCTACATAATTTTTTATTTGTTGTACAAACTGATGTTTCGTTTATCATCCAATCTATCATAATAATAATCAAATCTGTAAATATCTAAGGGGCAACAAACTGAACAGTGCATTTATCATCTGTACTTCGAAATGCTAGTTGAAACTTTTATTTCTTGATAAAATGAATACAGAAATTTACTCATATTTATATAATACAAAGATGCTTAGTGTCCTTACAATATTGGATTATTTAATATATATTTCGTAATCGAATACAACACGGTGTTTTCCTACAATAGATAAATGAAACGTTTACTGCTGAAAGACAACTAGACCGAATTTTGAGATTTTTGTTTTTAAAACATTTAACTTTTACCAAAAACAGAATGCCTCATTTATTACAGAAAAGACACTTGTCCGCAAGATAGCAATGCCTTTAATATTTTTAAAATTTACAGCAGGTAGGGATCTTGTCCAGGAAAAGATTCTTGGTAATTATTCTGCAGGTTGTCACTTCAAGTTGAGTCACAACAAGTTTTAACTTTTCATTCCTTTCCCTTTTAATATTTAAAAAAAATACAAGTAATCATGAGCTTTAGTATGGAAAAGAGAATATAATTATGGGAAATGTGTAAACTTCGGTAATCATTTCATCTATAAATGAACGTTTCAACAACTATATATCATCTATACTTCGAAATGCTAGTAGAAACTTTTATTTCTTGATAAAATGAATACTGAAATCTACTCACTATCCATAATTACATTATTATATAATACAAAGATGTTCGCTATCCATAATTATATTCTCTTTTCCATTTTAGTTCACTATAATTTGAATTTTAGAAAAATATTAAAAATTAAACAAATAAACAGTTAAAACTTGTAGCTCAATTCACAACCTGTAAAGCAGATACCAATTATTAGTTATAATAATTATGTTATTGCATAAATCAAACTTTATAATAATATTTTGAATTAGAGCGAGCAAAAATTGATGAATAGAGAAAAAATTCGTTAAATTGTTTTGTATTAAAAAATAAATATTTATAAAGAAGGAATATTTTATAGTTGAATTAAAATGACCTTTTTATAGATTTTATTATTTATTTTATTGATATTGGTAGGTCAACAATGATGTTCAAAAGAAAGGGAGGGAACATATAAATTAGATAACCATAATTATAAAGAAAGAAAAAACATTTATTGTACAAACTCACATTTCTGCCATGTTTGGGGGCAGTTATCTCTTACATGAATCAAAGAGTTGTTAGAACTCAACAGGGGTGTTTTAAAAAAGTAAATTAATTATCGCTAAACAATATATCCTTTGAAAATTACTAGACCAAATGTAGGCATTTTTATTTTATCCTGAGGTTCAGGTTTCTTTTAGACTGAATAGGATTGGAAAGGAAGGTTACCTTCAGGTTACCATTTGTATTATAACCTTGCCTGGGGTTGAAGGTTGATAATCATTTGGTTAGGGTCTTGCAGTCAATGATCTCTGGATGGAAACGTACTGGCATCCGTTTCTGCCTGTAAGTTATTGATCATACCACTGTATGTAACAAACAGCCTCTGACGTGTTTTTCTGTGAATGAAATGTATCAGAAAATCGATTCATACAATGAAGGAATTCAACGTATTACATTATGTATTTTTAAAGATATTTGTAGTATAATCTCTACATAAATCTATAGCGGGCCGGTTATGATAATGATCGGAAGCGACTAATCGCCTGCCATAAAATGTTGATGACTATGTTTTTAGAAAGCGTCTGGCTTCCACAAACACATTTTACTATCATTCAGAAAACTTGTCTGCATGTCGTACAAGATATATCGTATCAGTTCCACAGGTTGTCGCTTCTAGTTGAGTCACAGCAAGTTTTAACTTATCATCGGTTTCCTTTTCAATATTTACGAAAATAAAAATAATTTGGTGTCAGTTAGTGGTTAGCATAACAACCTACTAAGATCGCTGGTTCGTAGCCCGGCAGGTGGCTTTAGGAATTTTTAAAGGGAGTAAAAAATCCTTGGTTATGCCATCCTTCGGAAGGGACGTTAAAGGAGGTTCCCCAGCCTCTATGATGTCAGGTACTCGTTAAAAATCCCTAACCTAATAAAACCAGGATAGGCCAAATTTAAAGCTCCCAACGTAGCATCGTCCGATTAGCCATAGCAGCATAAAGTGAGGTAAATAACCAAACAAAGAGGTTTTAACTTTTCTTTTTAATAATCTTGATAATAAAAATAATCGTGTGTTTAGTATGAAATGTGTATGTGTATCAGTGCAGTTATGGGAAATGTGTATATTTCGATAATCATTTCATCAAGAAACGAACGTTTCAATAAGTATTTGGAAGTGTATAGTCTTATATACTTATAGTAAATTGTCTTACCTAGCTGCAGAGCTTGTCTGCTCGAAGACACTTGTGTCATTCTTAGTGTTCTAATGGTATTCCAATTTCACTAATAGTTTGTCCCTTTTTTTCAAAAATTTAGACGTTTGAGTAGTGTCACTTAAGAAATACTAGTGCGATATTGTCATATTTTTAAATGCTGAACAGCACGGTTTAGTTTTTTTTTTTATACAATCGTTCACCTAGGAACACGTTAGATCAATTATTTATTTGCGGATGTTGCGTGCATTTCTGTCTAACCTGTAATTTTTCATTCTTTCTGATATATCCTTCCGTTTCTCCGATAGTTTATTTCTGGTCTTCTTTGGTTCTTCTTGGAACTCTTTTTTAATAATTTTTCCTGATTTCTTCAATCGTTTTAGATCTTTTGAAGGACGTCAAAAATCTGTTTAGTTAATCTATTCTCTTTAATTAAGTGAGTAAAGGGTAATTCGTCTTTGCCTTATTGTGTCATATATTCTTTCTACTCAAGTGTAAAGTTTATATATGGAATTAATTTTACCATGATTATTTTGAACCTGCAATTTTCTTTCTTCGTTTTCCAAATTTTTAATGAGACCTTTGTTGCACAGACGTTGAGTATCACTGGTTTATAGCGATGGCATTTTGAGTTGTTGGATAATGATTTTTTTGGCATCAGTTCCGCAGGTTGTTGCTTCGAGTCACAACAAGTTTTAACTTATTCTTTCGAAAATAAAAATAATCGCGAGTTTCAATGTAACTATAGGAAATGTGTATATTTCAGTAATAATTACGTCTGGAAATGTACGTTTCAACAAACAAATACGAAGTATTCATGATAATATAACCTAAACAGTATGTGTAAGTCGGTTCTTTAATCTATATACATTCAAAAATAGTTATATTTATATGCAGTAATACAATTATTTTTATTTTCGTGAATATTAAAAAAGAAAGGAATGAAAAGTTAAAACTTGTGATTTAATTCGAAGCGATAACCTACGGAACTGTTGCCAGATTGTTAATCCTAATTTGGCAGCTTCTTTTTCGAATTGATTAATTAATCGTTCAGGCTATATGTAACATTATATATCAGGGTTTTTAAAGTTGAACAACCTTGTTATAAACATGCATGGTAAGAAATGTGTACAACGACCAATGGATGAAAGAAAATGGCTAGATACTAGCGCTTGCTTATGGCGCGGATATTTTCAGAACAAATAATTAGTGTTTACAATACACGCCATTAGGGTGGTTTCATATTCCCGCCTTTTTTAACTAAAAACACACGTTTGCCTCACTCCACCCTATAACAGACTTAATAAGGCGGTTATTTGCTAGCTTACAAGTTATATAATGGATTATTATAAACATCTGATAATATAAATCTTAATAGAATGCAAATGGAAAAAACCACAAGCAGAGCCTTATGTTTCAAATTTTTTATGTAAAATACAAACACTTATCAGTCGACGTTTCGCCTATTCATGCATTATCAAGACACAATAAAAAAGTAAGTTCTGCTTGTGGTTTTTTCCATTTGCATTCTAATAAAATTTAATGTTTTGTTTTGAGTTTTGGCTCTATTTTATTAATATAAATCTTATTTAATTCTAGACGCATGCGCTCTAAAAAGTTCTGAAGTTAACCTAAACATATCATCACCATCATTTTAAAGTCAAGGCGTTTAACTAAGTCATATAATTCGAATTCTTCATTTTTATTGGTTTAACACAATTGAAAAATAAAATATTGTAAACAAAAATCTCAGTGAAGGCTTATCACAAAGTCAATCTTACTGCGTCTCAACTTAAATATCTGTGTTTACAATTGTACACTTCAGAACATTAAAGCATTAAAGTTGATTCGTAAACTTTTTTTTTTCGAATATTAATAACGTAACTCCGATAATATTGGAGAGCGAGATTAGATTAGGGCTAGAGGCCATTTAATCGATTTTTTAATGGTTGCTCTGGTTGTAAACGTTTTACCTGCTCGAGGTTAGGTTAGTTTCCTTTGTGGAACTATACGGAGTTTGTGAAAGTTAAAATAAATATTCTAAATCTCAATAGTTTAGTGTAACTATTAGAATAGAAAACAAACTTTATTGTGGGACCAAGTCCCTTTAGAATAACAATCATGAAAAAAAAAATAAACCTAATATTCATCTGGCCAGAAGGCTACATAATAATACGAATCATGAAGTAATTAAAAGTGACAAAAACATAATAAAAATAGAAATGAAATTACTAAAAAGTACGAAACATGACAGGATTTTAACTAATTGTCGAAAATAAATATATTAATACCAACAAAATAATTATAAACAAAATTAATAAAATAGTTTTTACATAGTCTATATCTTCTTTAGGAAAAATAAACAAAACACGTTGGCAACGAAATGGAGTATTCAATACTAATTTATTTAAACGGAAGATTGACCTGCCTGGAGAGCATCTTTTTGGGATGTCAAGAGATGTTGGAAAAGCAGGGATTTAAATGAAGCCAGCGAGGAAGCATGGCGGATGATAGGAGGGATTGATTTCCACACAGTGGTTGAGCGGGCGAGGAAGGAACGCTCGAATGCATTGGGAACGAGTTTAGAGATCGGAAAGGCGGGATCTTGTTTTGTGGTGCTAGACAGGGGGTTTGAAAAGGAGGAGACTGTAAATATGTGAAGGGTGTTGCGAGTTAATGGAATGGTATAGAAAAGCACTAAGGAAATATTGTCTACGAATGGGAGGGAAGAGCCACTTTAACTCATCATATTGATGCGACACCTGGCGCAGTTCATTATTCGCTTTAAACGAAAAATATTCGAACTCAAAATATTTTAAAAAGTGCGATATTCTTTTATATCGTTACTTATTATGAAGGACCATATGGGAGGGAAGCCCGGCATTTGAGGGTGGTCTGGGACAATATACCTCCTGCACAACCGTTGTTTTAGAAACAGTATAGTCTCTACCACATACTGACCTAAAGACTCATCATGACTCGTAGTGATAGTTTTTTTTGAAACATTGATGTTTTAAATGAATATTATAATACTGTTAATGGTGGCTCATGTTGGGAAATTTGTGTGTGATCTTGGCCAAACTAAACCTCTACATAACTATTGAATTAAGAATAGTACCATGTACTAAGCCCAAGACTCTTCATGGGTTGTTTTGGTACAGGTTTTTGTTCTATATTCAATAACTATTGTTGCTTTAGAACCTTGGTACTTCAGGGAGGCGCGTAAATAGGTAATTAATGGTTAAGATTTTCATTATCCTTACCTCAACCGAAAAGGATACGTTGGTGTATCGCTTATCTCTTGAGTGAGCGGTGTCAGCAGTTTTATTTTTCTAGTTAAAGCAGTGATAGCACGTGGCTCAGTATGTAGAGTGCTGAGTTGCTATGTGTAAAGTCCCAGGCTCAGATCCAGCTACGGCTGATAAATTATTTAATCCCGTTACATCCACGGATGGACTCTGGAGGATCTGCAAACCCTCTATGGGCTCACCCAGCCTCTATAAAGTGGATTCAGAGAAATTGGGGAAACACGTGGCGGTTGGTCGTGGTCTCGGACCAATCAACTCCCTGCATAACCGTTGTCTCCTAATATATATAGTACTGACTCTACTCTACATGGGGTGTAGTGGTATAAAGTTGTTTCCTATCTATGCTTTAATTTATGTTTTTAGGGAGGCTGGTTTAAATATGTTTGCTTATTTATTCGCAACTTCATGCTGCTATGGTAATCGGATGATACCACAGTGGGAGCTCAAAATTTTAATTAGTGTAGGTACCTTTAACGAGTACCTGACTCTGTACTGATCCGGGATCCCCATTTCACATCTCTTCCGAAGGACGGCATAAGCAAGGATTTTTACTGTTTTTAAAAATCCTAGGGCCACCTGCCGTGATGCGAACCTGCGGCCTTCTCACAGTAATAATTACTTTTACCCATCCTTATTGCGTGAATAATTAAGTATATATTTACTGATTCCATGTCATTATCTTACCTGAGAGAAGTCAGTAATTAAAATAATAGCTCATATTAAGTCTCTCCACTTAACTTAGTTATGAACCCTACTTTACTTGGTAAACTTCGGTCTTAATCAATGCAGAAACCATTTTTTGAAATATCGACTTTTATCGTTTACAGTTATTTTTAGAGGGAGTTATTGTATTATATCGTTATCATTATTATGATAAAAAAAAGGGAACTGAATGGGAGAAATGTGAGTTTTCATGGAAGCTAATTTTAATAACAAGTTTCAGAACTAGCTTTAATTGCTTCTAGGTTGGATATAATAATTTAATTGTTCTTAATCATTAAAATCTATTGTAATAATAGTCAGTTCATCTGTTGTACACTTCAGGGAGAAACAGTGGTAATATTAATAGGTAAAAATGTTTTGACAAATTGTAGAGGTTAGGGACTGGGGTTCATTCTCATTGGAAAAATTAGAGTAAAGATTTTTGCTTTTTATTTAGCGTTAAGATTCAGGTTAATTTATAATATATTTGGAGTAGGAAAGAGAAATGCTTTATTGTTTCAGCAGTGCTGTCCAACTACATTGCCATACCACACAACATACTTATCAATCCATATTGGACATACGTACATAACAATTTTAAGTTTATGAATATTCGTTTTTCTCATTGCTTTTCTGTATTTTTCATTTTCATGCCATTAATTAAAATATATACTTAGGATTACGTAAAAGTTTTAAAGTTTTTATTTTATTTTTAAAATATAGTAAAAAAAAAAAAATACACACCTATTCTTCTTTAAGTGCCTATCCCTTTTGGATGTTGGCCATTATAACCATCTTATTTTACTAATCGTTGCACAAAACAGGGGATTAACACTACCTACGTTAGTCCTGTCCATTGCCTTAGATTTTTCAACCTGGAGTGTCTCCTGCCAACTTGATCACTCTTTCATTCAATCTTACCCTGTATGATTAATTGCTCCATACGGTACTTTTTATTTCGCATCACATAACCAATGCGACGTTATATCTTTCGATGATGTCCAATATCTCGAGTGGTTTCTGTATTCGTTGTAGTATGCTTTATATCTGACATGGTGCACCCATGAAACTCAGTGCATACGCCGATAACACCACATCATCTTGTAGAAATGTTTACTTGAACAATCCATAAATGATAATACCTCTGATTCGTACAATAACTCAGAACACTGGTTACTGACATCCTTAATTTTCACCCTTCTTTACCAGAATTTATAAAGCTGGCTTAGCCAGAAGCGCGGATCTGGACGTCCGGTTTCCGTCAGTAGTCAGCCCTTTTGTCTCAAGTACGGTTTAGGTAGTATTCCTGTCTATTCTCCATCCGTATAGGTTATGAGTTCATGAATTACATTAATAAGAAAAATGGAGAAACTAGGTGTGTATTGAACATGGATCATTATTTTTTCATTACTCAAAACTGTAGTTTAATTAAAATCTCATTATAATCTAAGATAGTATTTTGGGAGCGGGATGGCTAAGTGATAAAATGCTGATTTGCCATGCCGAAGGTCCCAGGTTCAAATCCAACTGTTGCTGATAGTTTATTTAATCTGTTAATAGCTGGGGATGGATCTTTTGAGATCTGGAGAACCCCAGGTGCTTACCCAGGGTCTATAAAGTGGATACCCAAAATAGGGGAATTTGCCTCCTGGCGGTTGATTCCCGACATGTCCCTCCCAGCACTGCCTTTTTACCTGAACATTGTACTGCCTCTTTCACTTACTGAACCCAAGACTTTGTGAAGCGTAGTTGTACTGTTTTTTTTAAATATTTAATTTACATTCTTTTAAATATATACATAAATTTCTATGGAATGTTGAATCCCGTTATGCAGGAGAAAAGATCCAATTATACGAGAGAGAGGCATGCAATAACTGTACGCCAATACCGCCCGACCAAATCTGTAATTTGAAAGGGGGCGAACAGTATCGGAGTGATGCAGCAGAATTCTTCGCTATCTCTATTCGGGAACTTAGTGATGGGAATTAAAAGAGCTAATTATAATTAGCCAGTAATATATAAGTGAAATAATTATTTTACTTTGATGTTGTTGGGCTTAGTAACGAACGATTTCCTATAAAGTTAATGACCGCTGAGCCAACTTGTAAACACCTGGTAGACCGTGACTTAGGCGGGATGATTGCGTTTTGAGTGTTTTTATGTGTTCGGGTATTGGTTTTTGGACGCATGTTTGTAATAATTGAAGGTATCGGATTCGCTAAGCCGAGGTAATATGAGGTAAAAGTTATTCCAGAACTGTTTGTAATTTTATTGGTATCACATAATTGAACCCGCCACTTCCGCATGCATTCATGTTAATTTTCATAAACATTTTGTCTGCAACGTCACTTGAAAGCTCTATCATGAGTTGATAAAAATTGTCCGGAACTGGATAACAACCTGGACGATAACAGGTCTTGAGAAAATGGCCACTGCCAGTTAAATATTATTAATTTATTTATTTTGTATTTTTTTTCCATCCAGTTTCAGTATCGTTGGTGAGAGGAAAAATTGAATTAATTATATAAAGACCGGGTGAACCTACTGAACTTCTATGTCTTTCAACAGCCGTTAAATTCGTTATATGTAGGCTTTCGTTCCGGCCTCTCTCTCAGACGTTCAGTTGTTCAGTTTTAATTATTTTTCATTGTCTCCGTTCATTAATCATTTCTTCAATTTTCAATAGACATTTCTACAATTATTTATATAAAGCGTGAATTTGTGTTAAAGAAAAAAATAAATATAACATATAACACAAATTCACGCTTTATAGTGATTGCTTGTAGGTGTTTCTATGCTAATTTTATGGCCAAAAAGAGAATAAGTATGTTGGTATGTTCAAAAGTCATACTGTGTTAAGTTTATTGTCATCATTCCCCATGCTTTCTGCACATTGTGCACAAGGTTGGTAACTGAGAAAAGGTGACACAGCATTCTTTGTTTGAGGGTGCCTGAAACTATATTGTTATACCAGGAGACCCATTCTTACTTCACAGTCCGGCTGATGGTACATTCTTCAATCCTCTTGAATTTTTTTTAATTAATGGAGAATATGCTGTTATTTCACTGCATTCTTCTGTATTGAAATAACATCCCTGCAATCTAAATTTAGGAATACGATGTAGCTAGTTTTATTTTTTTTCCATATAAATTCCTAAAAATTTCAATTTGTGTAAGGGCGTAAAGAAGTAAGGAACGGTGGTTTTTTATATTTAAAAAAAAATTTATAACTAGCGACTCGCACTGGTTTTGCACGGGTAGTAAGACATATTATGCCCACATGTTTTGTCTGTTTAATGTATTTTATTATAAGCATAAAAACAAAACAAAATATTTCTTCACATACGAATTTATTTTTTTGTGTGTTAAGTTTTTGCGATAACCCACCGATAAGATACTCATTTAAATTATATGGTATAAAATATTCTAATAATGCGCTTGAAATGCTTAAGGCAACTAAAGTATATAAGTTGATCCTTATTGGTACTGTACTCATCTAAATAGCTTTCCAAATATCGCATTCTATGTGATCACTTTTTTTAGAAGATAAAATGGGTATAGTAAGCTTTCCTTAAAATATAGTTATATGCTATCACTCACTTTTTTGTAGATCAATAAAAGAGGAATATTCCACTATGCATTGTTTCGTTATACGACAAAGGCATTACGCAGCGCCTTCAAAGAAACCTCCCAGGAGGCTATACTTTTTCCAACATTTCCGACAATTATTGTTATATTCCAACCCGTTTACACGATAAATTGTATACCTAAACCTTCCTGGTGAATCACTCTATCTATTAGTGAAAACCACATGAAAATCCGTGCAGTAGTTATTGAATTTACCGGGAACAAACGAGGACTTTGTTTTATAATATATATAGATTTAACTAATCGAGCACTATAAAAGTCCAAACAAAAAGTACTTCCTCGATCGTCCTAGACCTATTAAATATTGCATCACTAAAAACTTTTTCATATATATATAAAAAAAAACCTGTACCACTACGAGCCGTGAGCGAGTCTGGGGGTTCAGTACATGGTAGAGACTGTGCTGTTTCATGGACAACGGTTCTGCAATGAGGTGACTTGTCCTAGGCCACGCTCAACCGCCAGGTTTCCCCCCTTATTTTGGGTACCCTATTTTTATAATATATTATAGAGCCTGGGAGAGCCCCAGGAGGGTCCTAGATCCTATATGATCCATCTCCCGTCGCAAACAGACTAAATAAAAGTAACTGCCTGCTGCGGGATTTGAACCAGGATTTCCGGGATGATTCCTCTACCACTGAGCCACTCCGCTCCCATTTTTTCATATAATGAAGAGTTTAATGTTGGTCGTAAATTATGGTATGTGTCCGTTAACCTAAGGTATATTTTAACTAACCAGAATTTCAACACTTAATTATTTTGAACCGTATTTTGCAATCATTGATCAGAACGTGCAAGTTCACTTCGACACTTCAAGATATATATTTCAGGTTCCAAAAAATTCTACTTCCATGACCTAATGTGTTTTTTTTTTAATAATAAACAAAGATGTTTAATTTTCTTACACTTTTGGATCATTTACTGAATGATGAATGAATTTTCTATAATTTCGTAATCTTAAACACCAGGATGTTTACCTACAGCAGATGAATGAATCTGCAGCAAGACTAGTCCAATTTTTGAGATTTTTGTTTTTAAAACTTTTAACTTTTACCAGAAACAGAAGACACCGTTTACTACAGAAACGACACTTGTCCGCAAGATCGCAATGTCTTTCATATTGGTAGGCCACTAATCCAGGATAAAATTTTTAAAATTATGACGCAGGTTGTCACTTCGAGTTGAGTCTTAAGTATTAACGTTTCATTCGTTTTTTTTTTCATATTTACCAAAAATACAAGTCATCATGAGCTTTAGTATGGAAAAGAGAATGTAATTACGGAAAATGTGTATACTTCGTTAATCATTTCATCTATAAATGAACGTTACAACAAACATATATCATCCATACTTAATGTTAGCTGAAACTTTCATATTTTGATGAAATGATTGCCGAAATTACCCTTAATTACATTCTCTACTCCATACTAAAGCTCACGATAACTTGTATTTTTGGAAAATATTAAAAATGAAACGAATAAACAGTTTAAACTTGTAACTCAACCCGAAGAAACAAACTGCGGAACATATACCGATTTTATTTTTGTCTCTCTTATAAAATTTAGAAAATTAGATTGCTTGCTTTACTGCATTTGGCGATTCCAATTCGGACTGGCTGTATTTACTCCCGACATTTAAAATTAATTGTCCGTTTTATGTTAAATACGCCTTGTTTAAAATTAATATTTAACGACCTATATTAGATTCGATTAGGATATAATTGATTTAACACATGTTAGGCTTGTGCATTAGCATTAATGTTAATGATTGTACAGACGGAACATTGAAGTTAGTTAATTATTCACAAGTTAATTGGTTCATAAATGTGACATCAAGCTATGTGTCGGTATGAATATTTGGCTACTACAATTGGAAATGGACTCCGTTCGTTTAAGATGCATTGCATTATATTTTGCAAGATCCTAGTATTATCATTTCTTTTTTGTTTTATTTTTAAATTTCAATGCATTGAACATCCCTGGATACCAGTTTCAACATGGCATTTTTATGTCTCTCGTAGAGTTCGATAACAGTTTGTCTCAGGAAGTAGAAATTGCGTTTTTGAAATTTGCGAAAATCTAGTTGTGCACCTTCCTTTTAGTGGATCGTCGATGATCCGTACTGGCTTCACGTAAAACATACAAGGAGGGATTGATGTCGCCGTAATAAAATAGGTTTTGAGAGTATTTTATCTAAAATTTGATTTTTCAGAGCTAGTAATTAATACTTATTAACTAAACTTAAAAGTATTAGAGACCAAGCTGCCTTGAGAGGAAGTCAAAATTGAACCATCTTGCTAGGTTTCAGAATTGCCATCTCCTAGCCTATATAGTCATGCCACTCCTGAGACATATCGTTTTATTGTTGTACTTCATATCTTCCAACTATGAATAAAATATGACTAGAAGGCACGTGGTGACAATGAAGTTACCATGACGTTGGTATTTCAGTTTTTACCACTGTCTGAACATGCTTTTTCTCAAGTTGTTTGTTAAAACCAGCATCTGATTGCATTCGTGCGTTCATAGAATAATTTTATAAAGTAAACCATGGCCGCTGTTAACCAAAGGTTTTTACTCCTTTGGACATAAACAGGATTGAACCAAACCATCATTGTTTTAAAACCTCACATAATGATGTTTATTTTTTCATCTACGTGCATGTATTTTTTTTTTATTTGCGTACTTCAGAACATTTTTTTTAAATATAAAAACGTGGTGGATGTAATTTTTCCTCAATATTTTTATGCGAGTTTCGCTTATACAAAATTTCGATTAACCAAATCACCCTCGACGACATTAGTTCGGATATTCGGCGATCTACTGGACTTGGCTTAAGAGTATTTTTATCGTAAATTATCTATTGGCCGAAAACTTCTCACTTTTAGAGTTAAAAATTTATAGAAATGCAAGATATCGGTGCAGCTCTGTACAGGCTACTCAACTTTAGCCCTGAATTCGAGACCGGCTGTGAGGATGGAAGATTAATTATTTATCCCGTTAAAAATCATCAATAAGATTCCCGGGGCTCTCCCAGCCTCTATAAAGCTTGTACCTTTTATAGCTGGCAACACCTGGCGGTTGAGCGTGATCTCAGCCAAATCACCTTAATGCATAAGGTTTATTTGATTATTCATTTAATGTCACATTATGCTGCTATCGTTATCGGACGTTTCTACAGTCCTAAATTTTTCCTTTCCAGGTATAATTAGGATAGGAATCTTTAAATGTACCTGAAGTCGTACAGGTTCAGGACCCCCATTTTATATCCTTACCGAAGGACGGTTTAACCAAAGATTTTAAACTCATTTTTATAAATCCTAGGGCCACCTTCAGGGCTGCGGACCTGCGAACTTGCAGATCCTTGCATGAGGTGAATGATTTGAAAGTATAGTGTATTGCATCATATTTTACTTGGTTTATGGTGACAGTATATTGCATCATGATGAAATATGGTGTAGTATGTTTCATGTATAACCAACAAGCATTTTATAGTACAACTAGCGATCCACCCCAGCTTTGCTCGGGTAATAAGGCTTATTATGCCTACATAATTTGTCTGTGTAATGTTTTTTGTTTTTTTATCGCGTACCAGCCACTAAGGACCACGTGAATATGGTTAGGATTCTTTGTGAGTCTATATTTTCTTTCTTACCATCTCAGCTAATGTACTTTGTTATATAGAAATTTAAAATATATATATATATATATATATATATATATATATATATATATATATATATATATATATATATATTTATATACAAATATACGTTAGATAATTGCACTGGATTAGGCAAGCAGCGTCTTGCCCCCCGATATTCCAACCCATTTACACAAAACCTCAACAAATTATATACCTAAACCTTCCAGGTGATTCAATCTATCTATTGGTGAACATCCGTTCAGTAGTTATTGAGTTTACCGCGAACAAGGACTTAGTTTTAAAATATGTATTTATGCCTATCGATATCGATGCCTTAGTTCACAAATGTGTTAAGTGCAAATTTTTCAAAAATGGGTTTCGTTATATAAACAATGTAAATTTGTGATCAGGAAGTCATAGATCATAGGTTGATATAAAATTAATAGAAAAGCTGCGAAGGTTACAAAAATATATTGTGTGCTGAAACTGTATTTCTTCTGTTAAATTATTATCAAATTTGACTCCTGTAAAATCTTGTTTTCGGCACTTAGCACATATGTGAACTAAGGCATCGATACATGGGTATAGATAGATCAATGTGGGTAACATTCATCACCTATGAAGCTATGCCCAACTCATAGTATAGTAATTATATGAAAATAGATGAGATACTAGTGATAGAAACTTCCTTGCACAAATGTTGGATTGAAAAGAGTACGGCACGATCTCATGCGCTGAACCCAATACCCTTGATGCGTTGTGAAACAGGTTTTAAATAAGTGCAACGGTTCAGAAGACCTCCAGGTTTTTTATTGCTTCTCATTAAATTTTAATTCGAAATTCAAATATCTTTTTTTTCTTGTTCTAGCATGGGTAAGATAATCGGTTCATTCCTTCTCTGCACCTTCATGTTTATTTATTTACTTCGTCTGTATATTATTGATAGCCACAAAATCTTCTTTTTTTCACATCCAATCATTATACTTTTACTTTTCTATTTATAAATAAAAGATATTGAGTAAACCAGAATCTATCGAAACGTAATCAATGGGGTCAAGGCAAGTCGGCCATGTTGCGTTATAGTATAGTTAGGTAGTAGTGATAAACACGAAGTAGGGATAAATATATTATAAACATAATAATATATAAGAAATATGTTAAATCGGATGATGGTAGCAAAGTGTCTTCATAACATTCTAAGAAAAGAAAAAAATGTGTACTCAAAGATTTAAAAAAAAACAACGGTTAAGGGTCTAGGGCACAGTACGCGGTAGAGACTGTACTGTTTCTTGGACAGCGGCTGTAGAGATTTGTCATAAATCATCCTCAACCGCGGGATTTACCCTTTTATTTTGAGTACCCACATTGAAGAGACTGGGGTGGGTCCCAGGAGGGTCCTAGATCCCGTAGGATCCATCTCCGCTGCTAACAGATTAAATAATTCTTACTAGCTGTATGATATAAACTCTGGACCTTCGGCATGGCAACTCAGCGCTCTAACATTCCGATCCTTTTGAAAGATAAATATATTATAATTAATTTAAACTTTAAATATCCTTTAGTATATTGTGTTTTATACTATTATTACAAGGCATATGGAAAATACTTTTTTTACTTATTATAATTTTATATTTACTTCAGTGGTCACCGCACTATCTGTTGCAATTCGTGTTTTTAATAAATATTGTCGCGCTTCGAGTCTCAGCAAGTTTTGACCTGTCGTTCGTTTCTTTTTCAATATTCTTTTAAATAAAAATAATCGTGAGCTTTAGTATGAAAAAACTATTGTAATTATGGGAAATGTATATACTTCTGTAATCATTTTATCGAGATATAAACGTTTCAACAAATATTTCGAAGTGTAGATGATGATATGACATAAACAGTATGTGTAAGTCGGTTCATTAATCTATATTAAATCAGTAATACAAATTATTTTTATTTTCGAGAATATTAATAAGGAAACGAATGCGAAGTTAAAACTTGTAACTTAACTCGTAGTGACAACCTGCGGCGGAACTGATACCACCTACGTTATAATCTATAGGTCAATGTGGCGCTGTCAATTATATAAAATATTAAATTGCGTTTAATTGAATACTTATTTTAATACGTAGCAGTAAGTTATCGAGAATTTTGCTGTTCTGTGAGTCGATTGGTCTATCTCATGTAATGTCATAAGGTTGATTAGTATACGATAGTAACTTTCGTGGTTACCGCTACTGATAATGAGGCCGATAATAAAATATTATCTATGAAATAATAGGTCTTATCCCATACAATATTCTCATAACATTGAATATTATTGTAAAAGATACTTAAATTGTGGCTTCACAAGAAGACCTTAAACGAAGTAAAACAACTATATGAAATAAGACGACGTATCGAAATGCATTTTGGACTAGAGTATCATTTTTTTTTTTAAATATACTCTTAAGTAATCCAAATTTCTGAACTGATGGAAATCTGTTGGATATAAGCCTTGCGAATAAGGTGGGTGTGGGAGGACTTCGTAACCCAGCTCGTTTAGTTTCTTCACCGTCTGTCGTGAAACATGAGGTCTGTTGTTGCGTAGGATTCCATTACGATTAATCAATCCAGGTTGTCTTTTAATAAGATTTTGTTGAATTATGTCAATATCCCTGCATTACGGTGTGGATGTGATGGTGTAACCTTGAGGTAGGAAGGAGAAATGAATTATTTCTGCCATTGACCACTATACAGAAACCAATCGTTTTTGTTGTTTAAACATTTTTCAAATCAGCCGCGACTGGTCCGTTTGTTACTACACCCTTCTCCGAACGCCTGTGGTAATGTTTCTTGCAGCTTGGGCTAGGAATGGGTAGATACTGGATTTTCCTGTATCTGATACGAGTGATACTGATACTTTTGCTAATCATGGGTAGATACGGGATTTTCCTGTATCTGAATACAAGTGATACTGATACTTCGCCGAAATAGTAACCTGCACAAGGCATCAAATGATTAAAATCATGTTTTTTATTGGTTAATTATTTTTTGAAAGCTTTCAACCCGATTTCAATCGTTTATGTCAATTGCCTTTACTTTATGGTAGAGATATATCCATTAAAGAACCCATATTTGTCCGGACATAGGTCGAAGGTTTTTTTTGCGAAAGTTGCTCGTGAAAAATCATATATTAGGAGGCGATCTCGGAAAATGTTATTTCAACCACCCTTTACTGTTAACTAAGTTCATAGTTTATTTTCGTTTCTACATATGTGATAAGTGACTAATTACAGATTATATTGATAATACGTGATAACTTGTTCACTATTATTTTTACTTATTTATTTATTAATACTAAAGGGAGATGCGGCGAAGTCGGTTTTTCGCCGGTAATCAAACCAGGGGAGCTTAAATCAGTGGTTGACTATTGCTTATTATTTATTTATTTATTATTAAAAGGACCGTGATTAATAGTAGATAATAATTTTTTTTTTAATCTGTGAGACGATGTAATTTTATTGCCAAAATGAGCTTGGTTAGTTTTGGCGGTTCCCCGTCACGAGTAGGGATAGGTAAGGTTGTATCAATCTGACCTTATCTGATACTAAAGTATCAGGTACATTTCGACTTTATCTGATTCTTGTATCAACTATTTTTTAGTATCAGATACAAAGTATCAGATTGATACAACCTTACCCATCCCTAGCTTGGGCTGGTGAGTGTCCAACTTTAAACTCATAAAAAATACACAAAAATCCCGTATTTCCATGGCCACATTGAATGGAATTGTGTACTAAAAAAAGTTCGTACAATTATAGCGGTAGTATTCATTATTAAAAAAAGAGTGGATCAATAACAGCTCATTACGATCTACAAACATAAATACAGTAATAAAACAAGAGAAGTTCTCTTGGTTCAATTTAAATTTAAGAAATAATACAAACGGACATTCATATGGAACGACCCAATAGCGTTTTGCGATTAACGTTTTTATGGATTTGATTATTTTCCTTTGTATAATTATTATCCGTTTTTCACGCATTTACGGGTTCGAAACTGAGGTGGGGTGCAAGTATAGCCACCTGAATTTGTTATTAAACATTCAAAAATTGTTTAACTATCCTGACTGTGTCCAAGAGAACTTCTTGTTGATTCTCCCTTAAGGCATCATCCAGCCAGACCCTTCGTGTCTTCCACTATGGATTTAGGGATCATTACATTTGTGGGTATTATATTGGTGTTACCATCCTACTTCCTATGCTAGGTAGAGTTCTTCTAGCTCCCAATATTTCCTTAGTTTTACTACTCCCACTTTTGAGTTTATATTTCTATCTGAGAAAGAATATGGACTATTTTCTGACGTACTCGGAGCTGGAGGTCAGAAAAATTCTTTTGAATAGGGAAATGTTTATTGGAAAGCCAACGTTTCCACCCGCATTGCAGGTCTTCTTCAGGGCTCATAAGAGGGTCAAGGGTTCAAGATGAATTGAGATATTATAATGATTATACTATTATCATTATGGATAGCTATTATTATTATCTCTCAGCTAACTCCGGAGTGAATAGACTAGTGCCGGGTACGGCCTAGCCTCTTCCCCCGGTAGAGGGAAGTGAAGCGCTCTACTCCCCCACTACGAGTTATTTTTTCTGTTGCCGGTTGATAGTACAGTCTGTGTCCGGGGGGAACTGGTACACTCACCGATAGTACAGTCTGCCCTGGGGGGAACTGGCACACTCAGCGATGGTACAGTCTAGTCAGGGGGAAACTGGGTACACTCACCGACGTCTGGGTTCCTGTCTAACCTACCCCGGTTCTTCTTCTCCCGCCCTATTCGGTTAGTTTTTGTTTATATTTTCTCCCCCCCCCTTACTTTTAAATTACAGACCCGCGCTGGTTCACCGTACCTGCTTCTTCGAGCACTATTAACTTAACAACATAATACAAACGTACATTACATTTTCTTTTAATATTTATTTACTTTTGACCTGTCTATTTAATTAATCTCTTTTATTTTTTTTACAATGTTGCCAACTTCTTTTTAAAATATTACCTCGGAAATATAATAATTAACATTAGTTTGTAATATAAATGCAATTTATTTCTATAATCATAGCAGCCTTTATTTTTTTAATTAAATCGATCTTCAGGATTTTATTATATTTAACATACTTTGGGCATTTTTATTTTTAATTTTTTAACATTTTTACATTTTTGACCGGTAATTGCTGACGATCACCATAATGTATTAACAGGAAGATTCAAGTTTAAAAGACATCGAATATTTTTTCATAACCTCTCGCAATTGCATACCCAAAAATTATTTTTTCTGGAGATTAATTAAGAAGACACTTTTTAAATATACTCTTCTATTATTACTAATACGTTTTAATGCTTTGTTATTTCGGTTCAATTGTTTGTATTATTTTATATCATAAGTATTATGAACAAGAAACCTGGTTGACAAAGATGAACAATTGGTAGTCTGAATGTGGAATATATTTTTTAAATTTAGTTTGTAATTGATGACTTATGCTTAAACGTCTAAAATGTTTGTACTGGTTTTTAAAAAAATGTTTAACCATACCTGTCAAATTAAATATTGGGAATCAACAGAATCAACATCTTACCCCTATATTCACCACAATAATGGTTGGTTTTCATTGCATTACTCAGTGGTAATTTATTTTATTGAGATAATTCTTTTTTAACTTAAAATTTTTATTGTATTGATACCCTTCCTATTTTATTCACAGTTCATACATTAATATTCAGCTTTTTATTAAGTATGTGATATTAAAAGACCCTCCTGAGGCTCATCTAGCCTCTAAAAAGTTTTTATTCTTAATTTTGGGAAAACCTAACAGAGTGGATCTTGTCCAAATCACCTATTACATCTGTTGGCTTAAAAACAGTAGGATCCTTATCAGTAGTGGTCTGTAGAGATGCCAGATTACTTATGTTTATGTAGTATTTATATAATTATTGATCAAGTTGTATACATTAACATTTCATGTACAGCGTTGTTGCATACCTTATGCAATAGTATGTTTAGCTTACAAATGTTCTGGCTCAATTAATATTTATGATGATTGTCTCATCATTATCACATTCCATTTGAATGAAATTTATTAACATGTTAAGTAATAGAGATAGGATGATTATTCTACTGTAGTCAAATATGATCTCTTTATTATTACGTTTTATGAGTTTTTATTGTGAGTTAGCGGAGTTAACTCAGTGGTGGAGCACTGAGTTGGTGTTCAGATGGTCGTCCCGGGTTCAAATCAGGTTGTGGCAGATTAATGATTTAACCATAGGAAGGGGGCTTAAATGACAAGTAGGTCCGGAAGGACATTTATTGATAAACAAAATGACCAAAGTTATTTATTGCTATACTGCAACTCTTCCCCCTTGTCAAAAATAAAGTTGTTGCTACTTTTGAGAGCTTGATTTAGTAAATAGTTTGATAGAGACTTTTTTTAAGTGCATGCTGATTTTGTAGAATAACCTGGCATGTTAGAATTGAGTATATTTTTTTTATAAATTACAACCGAATAAATATAAAGCAATGATAAAATTTATATTAAAAAAAAGAAGCTCTGCCACTTTAAAGAGAAAATAACCAAATTTTAAAGTACCCTGTCATGTTTCAAGTGGCTTATTCATTATTTTTGTTTAAGTACATTATTTACATTTATACAGTTTTGTATACAGATAATACATAACAGATTTTTTTTTTTACAGTTTCAGGTAAGCTCCTTTGCATTCTGTTTCTATCACCAGTACTGTAAGTAACAATTTTTTTAATTCTTTCTTATTATTGGTGGGGTGTTTAGTATTTTTTAATAAAATATGTGTTAATTTAAATGTACCAAAAGAATACTCAGTCAGTTTGACCATTTTACTTCTTAAGAAATTAAAAGTTAAAGATTATAAAATAAATTTAAAGTCTTTGAAATGAATTGTAAATTATCTTTACTATATGTGGAAGTTTCTGTATTAATATTTTACCTAAATTGTGCTATTAGTGTTATTTCTTACCTTTAACATTAGTTTTTGTTTTCTATTTTTCTATATAAACTGCATCTTAGGTGAACATGCTAATGTTATGGATACACCCTGTTCTTTTTAAAAAAAAATTTGTTATTCATTTATTGCTGTTTTTGCTAATTGGGCAATGCTACAATGGGAGTCCTAAATTTTGCCTATCCAGTTATGATTAGGATAAGGATCGTTAATGAGTACCTAGCACCCACAGGCTCGAAAACCCCATTTAACCTGGTTTCCTAAGCACTTTTTTACTTCCTTTTAAATAACCCACAGCCCTATTGCCTTTGGAACTTTTTAAGTTCCAAAGGGGCTGCAAACCATCGCTCTTGGGCATAGTAGGTTGTTATGCTATCCACTACACCACATGTGACCCTCTTTTTGTTTCTATACATTTAAAAAAAGGCACATTAAAGTTACAAATGGAACTGTGTGTGAATTTATCAGTCAAAATTTATGGATAAAGTAGTCCAACTAGTGTTCATGCAACATATCTCAAAAATAGTTCTGCTTTTTACTATAAGCCAATAGTTCAAACCAAACAATGGGTCTTCAGGACTTGAGGGTTCTAATTGTAGTGTAGTAATTGCATTCACTTTAAACCTATCCTTAAAACTGTCTATCACTGATAAGGACTTTTTCTTGGTTTATGATAGAAATTATTACTATTTTTGAGATTCATTTCATGACCAACTTATTTTTCTTTATATCTATTAGATCAACAATTATGTCAAATTTTGATGTTGGTAATCATTAACAGAGAATGGTATATTGATTGACTACCCTGAACATTAAAATGGTAACCTTCAAATAATTTGTCTTAATACATTTTTGTAGGTTACTCAATGTGGTCCAACAGTTCAATACTTTCAATGATTAGATCCTAGTTTTACGGCTTTTTAACTTATCTGAGCAGTATAATTCAACATCATAATTGTTAAAATAAAACCTATGTAGGATCTAACTTTGTATCTTAAAGAAAAAAAAAAGCAGCTTAAAACTACTCAAAAATATAATAAGTAAACTTGAACCTGCCGGTTTTTCCCAAAATTTATTCAAGTTAGTTTCCAGATTAATTGTTTCAGTAATTGGTTCATCAGATTCAAAGAGGGGAAAGGCATACATATTTTTAAGTCGGGGAATACTTATTTCTAAAGAATAAGTTAATTTTATGTGCTTAATTTGTTATACCTTTTATTAAAATATTGGACATTTATTGAGGTTAAACCCAAGGTATTGGAACAAGTAATAGCTTAAGTTTTGAAAAATTGTTGATTTATATCAAACTTATGGGAAAAAAAACAAATAGAGGAAGGGAAATATCGAAAACAAATTGCTTTAATAGCACTAAATAATACCCTCAGTCTGAAATGATGAAGCTAGGTCAAAACGGAGAGAATAATGTTTTTCTTTCATCATTCTTCAGGAGCGGAGTGGCTCAGTGGTAGAGCACTGAGTTGCCATGCCGGAAATCCTGGTTCAAATCCCGCTGCAGGCCATGACTTTTATTTAGTCTGTTTCCAGGGAGAGATGGATCATATAGTATCTAGGACCCTCCTGGGGCCCACCCAGCCACTATAAAATATTATAAAAATATGGTTCCCAAAGTAAGGGAGAAAAATCTGGCGGTTGAGCATGACCTAGGACAAGTCACCTCCTTACAGAACCGTTGTCCATGAAACAGTACAGTCTCTACCATGTACTGAACCCCAGACCTGTTCACGGGTTTTAGTGGTACAGGGGGGGTTCATGATTCTTCTATTTGGTGTTCTTTCTATTCTAGTCTTCTTTCCTTTCTACCTTCACACTCCATTCTCCATCTTTTTTTTAATGTTTCTAGTACTGAAGATTTTATTCATTAGATGATATCGTTCTTATAAGAGAGCATACCCAGCGATCTTTCACGGGAAAGTTGACAGTGGAAGATATTTTTCCCTCATTCTTATTCTATATCTCCCTTGTGTTTGGGAGTAAGAGTCTTATCAACTAATGCAGTCAGCAGGGATATTAAATTTTTTCAATGTTTTGCCGATAATATAGTGATATTATAAATTATTTTAATGGTATAACAATGACCTAAATTAAAATTATTTTAATATTACTTAATAGTAATAAGAAGTATTTATTTGAGAAATTATACAAATGGCATTTGGCGCGTATTGTATTTGTCCTCTTCTTTTCGTACCCTCCCATTGGAGGCACTCCTAGCGTGGTTCATCACTCTGTAGTAGATCTCTCCAGAGACGTTTCAGCCTCCTTGTCTGAATTCTGTGGCAATGTCTTTGTCTGTAATGCTTGAACCAGTAAGTTTTAAGTGAGTCATGAAATGTTTGTAGTCTTTAGTGATAGTGTCTTCATGAGTATTATGTACAGGTCTTAGTGTATTGTTTTATTAGTTTTTAAAAGAGGCAATAATTTAAATTTTAACCTATTTGTTGTTATTCCTGTCCATCAGGGAATTGCTATTCTACTATTACAGTCTTTAAGACTACTAACATTACCATTTTTTGTTATTTCAAAATAAACAGAAAAAAGGTTATTATGAATAATTTCGTTATGAATATTTCGTTATTATGAGTTTTCTAAGTAAATAACCATTAACAAAGATAAAACAGAAATCAAATTGAAAATATAGGAGTGAGAGGAGGGGAGGGTTACTCACACGTCTTTCTCTCCTCAGTCCTTCTTCTTTTCCTTCCTCCTTCATGCCTCTCGTTCTGTTACCTGTTGGTCTTGCTTCTAGGAACTTGTACGGTTTGCAATTTTCATTCATTCTCCACAAATAATGAATCACTTTAGTTGCTTCTTCTCTATGATCTGAACTGAGGGTTTCACCAGAGGGTTTGCTCATTATTGTTAGTTATAATTCCATTCCCCTGAAGCTGAATACCCTGTTTTTATGTTTCCTATACTTCCATACTTCCATTCATTATTTTATTTTTAATGGTGACAAAATATGATTTATTTTTAATGGCAATAAAGTAAGAGGCGAACCTTGACCTTAACTAACCAGATGTCTGGGTCTTGTTCAGCCACTCTCTAATACTTTTAGACTTATTCTTCCTCTTCTTCACAATCTGTTTAGTTCTGTTATCAGCAGTATCTTAAGGATTTTTATTTCATTCATTCTTGATAATTGCTTATCTCGGTCAGCCAAATTTAGTAAAACGTACATCTGTTTCATATAAGTATTTATGTAACTCTGTTTCCTTCATGTATTCAAATATATCGTGTAATATCTTTCTTTTGAAGATAAGCACTTCTGAACTGACCATGGTTTGCATCTCCAAAGCAAATTTCATTACTTTATAATATTATATATGTATATTTTTTAAGGTAGCACTTGGTCTGTAAAAACATGGTCATACTGCTTAGCTGTTTACTTCACTAAAAATAGCAGCAGTTAGCCTTTCATAATCATTAGTCAATCATGGAGCGGGGTAGCTCAGTGTCTAGATTGTTAAGTTGCTGTGCTGAATGTTCCCGAGTTCAAATCGAGGTGTGGCAGACTAATTATTAAATCTGGCCCTCCTAGAACTTTTACAACGAGGGTACCCTTAATAGGGGGATAAACCTGGTGGTTGATGAGCATGATCCACAACCTTTATCCATAAACCCGTAGAGTGTCTACCATTTAGTGTCCAAGAAATGTTACAGACGCAACCATGTAATGAACTCAAGACCCTTCATGGGTTGTAGTGGTATGTGTTTAAAAAAAAAATCTTTATTCAATATTTTTGTCAAGAGACAAGTTTAATCATATCTCGTGAGCTTATCAAGTCTTGTTAAATGAACCCAATTTTGTTGGTTATACCTGACACATGGTTATTAAGGGTTAAAATCAAGAACTCCTACACAATCTGCAAGGCGTATATGGTTAGTATCTTTTATTAATATCCTGTTGTTGTTTTTTCAATTTTGTATTAACCCCCTTATGATCATGTTTATAACTTTATTTCTTCCCTTTCTTCTGCTGAAGTTTTCTCTGTCTCCAATATTCCTTCATGCGTTTATTGGCTTGTTTACTTTGATCCTCTTAATCATCACCATCCAAACTCACTTCCTTCTAAGGCTCTGTATTGTTCAACTTTTCAATATCTTTCTTTACTTCTTTAGTCCATATTGTTTTTGGTCTTCTTTAATATACTGTTTTATTAATTCCACCATTTATTATTGTTAATTTTGTATAGTAAGGTATGCGGTTAAGTATGTCAACATATTTTAGGTAGACTCTCTGTTATTTGTGTTTACCTATTTAATTTATTCTACTGCTGTAATAGTTTTTATATTTTCTTTAACTCTGGTTATATATTAATAAGTTTAATATATATCTTTATGCAAATAATTTTAATAACAGTATAAATATGTATGATTAATAGTATGATGTGTGGGGAAAAAAATGAATAAAAAGGTTATATCACCCTTCTCACTCCAGAGGTAGTAAGTAGATGGTTATTTTAACAGCTTTATTAAGTCATTATAAAAATATGACTTCAATAGAACCCTGCTTAGTGGGGACTGAAACATTGTTAACTCATATATTAGTTACTCATATAATTAACAAACAATACTAAAGTTAATCCAAAGGTCATATGTATATTATTATTTGAAGAAGTTGAATTTATTAAGACTATTTTATTTATGAAATATAAATTTAACCATTTTTTAAATCTTAACTAAAAAAACGTTATTTAGGAAGTACGCCACTTTTTATCATCTGTACTGTATAAATATAAAGCTTTTTTTTTTAAATTTATTTAAAATATTATTATTATCTTTGCAATTGGGTTCTACTTAATTTTAATAAATTGTTGAAGATGGTTTAAAAACACAATATTTTTGTCTTTAAAAATTGTTTGAATTATCAAGGAAAAAAATTAGACGTCTTAATAGGATCAAGATTGAAAC
Source organism: Troilus luridus (assembly GCA_964056705.1). Lineage (NCBI taxonomy): Eukaryota > Metazoa > Arthropoda > Insecta > Hemiptera > Pentatomidae > Troilus > Troilus luridus. The sequence continues at coordinate 41,733,635 of OZ057417.1, read as the reverse complement.
AAACAATACTTTGAATGTGCTTTTCATTGTATTGCACTATTCTTTAGTATTTAAAGAATTTTGTCATGAGGATTAAGTGTAGGATAGGACATATACCTCATTTATATCCTGAAAGATATATCTCAAATAGACATTTCTGCAAACAAGAAAGACTAAATGGAAATGGCCCCGATATTTCTTGCGAACTAAGTCGATCGGTGGCCCAAAGAAAGTAATGGGGTGGATGTAATATAACTAAAAGAAAGGGGAGACTTGAAAATGAAGAGATGGGTGTATATCTTTAAGTTTGTAATAGGATCTCTCTGGTGGAGAGCTGCCAGAAAAGAATTCTGTTTTCATTTATATTTGTAAAAGGAAGTGATAAGAACTCACAAATCCTGGATCCTAATATGACTTATTACTCACAAAAGTACTGGCTATTATTTAAAGAAAGGTTTGTGGAAGAAAAGAAATAAGGGGGGAAGAAGAATTTCTTTCTTTATATAAAAAAATATTTTGTTCTCTAGCATCCTTTTCAAAGAAATGAACCATATTTCATTTCCTTTATTATTATTATTTTGCTTATTTATTTAACACTTCTTAATGCTGCTATGGCTAATTGGACGATGCTACAGTGAGTTGATTTTGCTTATCAGGGTATAATTAGGCTGGGGATCATTAACGAGAATATGGGAGAACCAAGGATTTTTTACTCACTGACGGACTCTACAGTCGTAGAACCAGGTCCTTCAACAGCTTACTCCAATTTTCCTTTTGTCTCCATTACCATACTGCCATTCTTCAGAGGTCATCTTCCACATCATTCATTCATCTTAAGCGTGACGCGACTTCCCTCGTTTTGATGCTCCTCCTGGATGGCCATACATCAGTTGCTTGGATAGTCTGAATGTTTTTTTCATCAATTATATTGTTTATTAAAATGGAATTTCATGTTTTCAGGTGTTCGTATTAAAGAAGAAAGGCCAGATGAAGCTGAGATTCAAGAACTCGCTGCTAGAATGGTTGAGGCGAACAAAGCCAAGATGGCGGCTCAGGCTGCTGCTGCCGCCAACCCACCACCTAAACCTAGATGTTATCCCAGCCAAAGTATCTTGGGTTATACAACGGCATCACCACGGCCTAATAGCAGGGGTACCCCCACCTCACCATCTCCATCCTCCACTCCGGATAAGGAGAAGGCTCCGATGGATCTATGCAGCCAAAAAGGTACGTTATTTCTTAAAAATCTTTTTCTCTACTTAATATTTCGTATCTCTTTGATTTAAAAATCCAACTTATTCCAACAGTTTATTACAACAATCCTTAAATTATATGTGGGAGAATGGTAGCTCAATGAGTTGATATGCTGAAAGTTCAAATCCAGCTGTGGGAAATAAATTATTTAATCTGTTAAAAGCAACAGATGGACCCTTTAGGATCACCCAATCTCTATAAATTGGGAACCCATTAATTGGGGGGAGGGACTTGAGATGATCTTAAATCACCTCCCTAAAGAACCGTTGTCCAAGAAAAGTTCAGTCTCTACTGCATATTGACTCTTTATGACTTGTAATGTCACTTATTTGGACAACAGTCTTTTTTAAATTTAAAAATTTCACTTTTTCTAACGGTTTATGATAAGAATCTTAAACTTATAGGTATTAATTATTTATAAAATTAGCTTTGGCTGTTATTGTATTTATTATAACTAAATTACATGAAAGGGAAATTAGGTATTCTGTTTGTGAAAGGTGAAAATGTCAACTTTACTATTAAAAAACTTTTTAACTTTATGCTTTTTCACACTATTGGTATTTTTGCAGTTAACCTTATTTCGATCTGTTTTCTATTTTTTTAAATTTAATTATAACAGTATGTTATATAATATTTATAAGTGTAAGAAAGGACAGAAAAATATGAGGCGCTTGATCATATTCAAATTTGCCATTCCGACTCCAGTTAAGCTTTTGCTCTCTTATCAGCAAAATAAAAATGTGTTTTCTAAATGATTTATAGCCAATGTATGACATTGGCCATAAGCTTCATCAGGTTCTCTATCTTCTTTACGATAATAGTCACTTTAGTTCACTGTTAGCAGGAGAAAGAGAATTTGATGCTTTTATCAATGGAAATGTTCTATTCATAGACAAGAGTTATACTAATAATATATTAATGGAGGATGGAAATAGTTGGGGGTGCAGTCAAAAATTTACACAATAAATAGTAGCCATTTACACCGAGTTGCCACTCCGAGTAGCCAGACCCTGAAGATGACCCTGAAAGGTTGGCACACATGCAAAATAATAAGTTTCCACTTATTTATTGTGTAAATTTTTGACTGCACCCCCAACTATTTCCATAATCCTTTAGTATTTACAGTCAACGAAGTTCTTCTCTAATAATATATTAATTTAATATGCATTCATATAAAATTAATAATTTAATAATTTCTATGGATTCATGAGATTAGTTGTCTTTACCCTAATGGTATAAATACAAGTTTACTTTTTTGAACATCAGGTTGTAAATACAAAAAATATTGACCCCTTGCTGTTATATATAAAATATCTCCTGTAGATAGAGCACACGTGATTAACTTGTGCTCTTTCTGGTCTAAACAAAACGTTTTGAATAAAGATTCAATAAAAATAAGACCTGTTGTATAATTGAAATAACTGATCCAGTTATTTCTGGCTGTTACATTAAATAAGCGAATATAACTTATTAGCTAGAAACACTTGTGTGCATCAGTCATTTCCTTTTAATATTCTTGAACATACAAATTATTTTACTAAAGACTGTATATAGATTAAAGAATTGACTTACACATACTGTTTAGATTATATCAACTACACTTCGAAATGATTGTTGTAATGTTCATTTCTCAAGGAAATGATTATAGAAATATAAACATTTTCCATAATTACATACTTTTTTCATACTCAAACTCCCAATTTATTTTTATTTTCGTGAACAATAAGAAGGCATCAAATGAAAAGTTAAAAGTTGTTCCTTAACTCGAAGAGAACTAATGCCCACTCGTGATTAAATTGTAATATATACATATATTTATACTATATGGCTTGCATACATTAATGTGTTTGTTTCAATTATGTTTCCAGGAAAATTTGGTTGGATAATGCTTGGAGAAGAACACTTACCCTACATCCAACGCGCAGAGGAAAAGTATTGTGCAGTGCGGATGGTCGAAATGAAACTCCTTGTTAAGTATCTCAGTTACCTTAACGCTGATATTTATTCGTGTACATGTATTCGAAGTTTTTTTATTACTGAAAGTGAAGCAAGACTTTTAACGGAAATAAATATTAAACATTGTGAGGCAAGGTTTGGAAGAGAACAGTTTACCACAAAAGACTTAGTAGTGCGGTTAGAAGACGCTAGTGAATTTTATAACTTTCTCGAATTGTGCTATACAAAACTCATGAACCCCCTTAGTCCGATAAACACAAGGTGTGGTTTCGTTCGTATAAACAATGATTCGGTCGTTCCTTATACGGTCAAAAATGATGACAGATATGTACCGTTATTTTATTTCGAAGGTGAAACAGAGACATTAAAGAAGAGATCCACATCTCTTGGTGCTTGGGATCTTGCCTACTTGAAATTTTGTTGTAAAGTTCAAGGTATAAGAAGTGAACTTTTCGCTAACGATTCTTGTCAGGTTATCAGTTTAGCTGACATAAAAGCCTACTTTCCACCTGGGACTAAGTTCGACGAGTACTGGCCACCGAAAATTGTCGACTCCAATCTTCTGGTTCAGAACAAACCAGGACGGGGCGGCGCTGTTGCGGCTAGTGTTAGTACATCCTGGATCAAGGTACCCCACGGTTCGACTCCTCCAGCCAATCCCGTGGTTGAGACTAGTCGCTTACCTCCAGCTAACCCAGTTAGCAATGGGTGGTCTCCAGCAATGTTAGCTTCTCCTCAACGCTACCAGTCCTCTCCGATGCCCGTTTCTACTCAGCAGCAGAGGGTTCCTTCAAACCAGATGTGCTATAGCAACGTAAGTACGAATTAAATGTATATATCTATGAAATTTATTTTTTAGTGTCGTGTAAAATTATTTCAGCACCCTTTATAAAATTTTCAAAAGCTATGTAGTATTATTTGTAATATTTTGTCTTAACCCTTCTTGTTTTTTATTTTCACTGTTGGTCAAATATTACAAAATAAACTGAAATGATTTATTAATTTTCTTCATAATATGTTCATTCATTTTCCATTTTTAAAATCTGATGGTAAATTGGACTGTTAATTAAGTGTAGCTTATACACATACCTAGGTTTTTTTATTTCACCTTGGAACTGTAATCATGTTAAGTGTCATCAGGTTCTTGAACTCAATATTATATACAATATCTTTGTGGAAATATTTCAACTATATATATATCTTTGAGGTAGCAGAGTGGCTCAGTGGTCGAGCATGGGTTGCAATGCCGTTGGTCCTGGGTTTAAATCCTGCTCCTGGCAAGGCTTTTCTTTAATCTGTTAGCAGCTGGAGATGGATCCTATGGGATCTAGGACCATCCTGGGGGTCTCCCAGTCTCTATTAAGTGGGTACCCAAAATAAGGGGGGACTCTGGGAGTTAAGGGTGATATAGGATATATCACCTTGCTGTACAAGCGTTGTCCAAGAAACAGTACAGTCTCTACCGTGTATTGAACCCCAGACCCTTTCAAGGGTTGTAGTGGTACAGGATATATCCTTGATATGTATATATTAGAGTAAAAACAACTTTGTAATTTTATTTGAATTATTAATCATCGTAATAAATTTATTTTTATTTTTATTTTGTTGGTAATTATTATTAAATATTTTTATTTTGAAGAGAAAAGATATGTCCTGGCCGGGATACAAACCCGGGTTGTCTGCATCTCCGGTGCAGTGCTCTAAACCACTGAGCTACCAGGGATCATATTCAAGTTCCGTTCTCTTCACCGATCCAATATCCCCGTGTTCTCACAATTTTTGCGATGTATACACGGGGAAGAATGTTCATTAAATATTACTTCAATTAGAATCTTGTTGACTTACGTCAATATATTATTTATAATTTATTTTTATTAATAGTTATTTTGATGGTAATTGTTTTTATTATAATAGTAGAGTAAAGTGGAATAAATTCATTCAATTCAAGAAAAGGTGATTGCTAATGTTGTTTATTGTAAGCACTAATTGTTAGTGCTTACTCATCCAATCGAACAGCTTATCACAGTTTTTTTTGTACCAAGTTGTAAACATTTACCCCTAATCATTCTTCTCCATTGTTGGTGGTTTTACTATTTATTTGTTTTTCTCTGTATGATAATCAAGTACATTGGGCTTAATACAAATTTTTTTTTTCAGGTAACCTCTACTGCTAATAACAGTGTGAGTCGATCACCCTATATGCCTAGAGTTGTGCCACCCAATGTCAATCCTTACTATCCAACAGTTAGTCATGTAAGTTTATTTATTTAATTGTTACATAAGATAAAGTACTTATTGTACCATATTAAATTTTCTCTAATAAAGAAAAGTTAGGAACATTTCACAAATACTGTTTTTGAGCATTCACAAGTTTTCTTAAAGAGAAAGTAAATGGCTTGATAGTTTTAAAATACGTAAATCAGGAAGCATCAAACCCATTTTTATGTTTAATAATGATAAATTTGGGAGAGAGAGGACCTATGATAGTTCCCACATCTTCTTTTATTTAAAACTAAATACTCATGAAACTATTCAATCAGGATTTGAATGTTTTTGTTTATTCATTTAACGTCAGTTTATGCTTCTATGGCTAATTGGATGATGCTAATGTAGGAGTACTAAATTTTGCCCATCCAGGTATTACTAGGATAGGAATGTTAATAAGTACCTGACACTCTACAGCCTCGAGACCACCATTTTATGTTCCAACCGAAGGACACAACCATCAATTTTTTTACTCTCTTTAAAATCCTAAGGTCATCTGCCAACCTACGACCTAGGGCTAGAAGGTTGTTATGCTAACCATTAGACCACAGGTTATCAGAAGGGTTTGAATGTTATCACAGTATAAAAAACAATGTTTAATTAAAGTTGCTAATGGTTACTTATATTTACTACTAGCAACCCACCCCAGCATTACTAGGGTAATAAGGCATATTATGCCTACATAATTTGTCTGTCTAATGTATTTTATTATATGGAAATTATAAAAATAAAAACAAAACCTAATATTTCTTTATATACGAATATACGTTAGATAATTAAACGGGATTAGGCAAGCAGCGTCTTCTGTGAAACCCCCGGATATTCCAATCCATTTACACAAAACCTCGACAAATTATATACCTAAACCTTCCTGGTGAATCACTCAATCTATTGGTGAAAACTGCATGAAAATCCGTGCAGTAGTTATTGAGTTTACCAGTAACTGACGCGACCAAGGACTTTTTTTTTATTATATGTATAGATATTCAAATATTGGCATTAGTTGGATTTTTATTGTCATCGCTGACGTTTCAATAAAAAATTATCTTTTTTACAAATTATTATAAATAAAAAACTAGATAATTTTTAAGAATTGTTTTTTATAAACATTTCTTTATATACAGGCCAGTGGCCACAATTCTATGAGCCTTGGGTCTTCACAGTCTTCTCAAGTCTCTCAAGTTCAAGCCTCTTCGTTAGCAAGAGCAACATCTGGGAATCATTCAGTATCGTAAGTATTTACAAGCTTCATTAGATTGTATTCATAGCTATGTAGAGTAAGTTGGGCAATTAAATTGTAATTGTTTTTCTTTAATTAGAATTTTTATTCCAAGAAACCAGGTAAGTTTTTTCTATGGAATAATTCTTAGTTTTTATTCTTTTTTTTTAGTTTTATAAAAAAAAATGGAGCTATTGTTTTTGCATGTATTTAGCTGAAATTTTTAAATCGCAAGGGTAATCTTTCGTCGGAAATAGGCTTTCCTCGTTGAGGAATATTTTCAATTGTTAGTGACACATTAAACTCATGGCAAATCTCTCTGATATTTTTAAAATTATTCACACTACTTGCGAGTATAAAGTACGGACCATATGTGATAAGTATGTATATATTCCTAATTTCTTTTGCATTTTAAGCAATGAGCTTACAGATCAAATAATCAGGCTGATGCTCCATTTTTGAGGCACCACTGTTCTTAACTATTCTAAACTTAGTACGCCTCTTAAAATGGAAATGCCAATCCTAGCAAACCGTGGTAGGATGACCCAACCTCTTAGTTTTTTAAAAGCTAGAAGAAACCATCGTTTACATCTTACCTCAATAGCCACAGATAGGAAGAAGTTTTGGCTCATTTAAGAATAGCGCTCCTGCATGCACATTATTATAAAAATTTCCGCTTCAACATGCCAGTATCAATATTGTATTTAAAGTTAACCATATGTTTGAGAATAAAATGCACTCATTAAATGTTGACAATAAAAGAAAGGAATGACCCCAAATCTTAAGCTCTTAATAGCGAAGAAGAGCTCCGTAATTTTATTAAACACACTGGTTACTGAATAATAACACTTTCAACAATTTTATTTTTTTAAATAACTATTATTTTTATAAAAAATATTTTTTATGAAGTAGAACAAATATGTTCAAACAAACCAAAATCACTGATATGTTTGGTGTTTACACTTTTAAACAAAAACTAATTGGACTCATGACTCTTCCAGGATAAAGTCAGTAATGGAAAGGACTGGAGGGTTAAATAAGTATTTTCAGCCCCTTTAAAAAATTCGAAGGCCACCTGCCAAACTGCAACCCGTGACCTAGGTCATAGTAGGTTGTTATGGTTACATCTACTCCGCAGGGCACCCAGACGAGTGATATAACAACGTTTAAATAACAAAATTATATCAATATAAATATTATTCCACTTGAAATCTAATAGTCGGTATTTTATGTTTTTCGTAGAGTTCACTTAGTTATATTTCATATTTTGTTGGCAAGAATGAGTGACCGTTGTTTGGCTTTGCTCAAAATTCTTTTATGAAAATACATGAGATTTATACAATCTTCAGTAAAGAGGAAAGATGATGCCATAATTTTCGAGTTAAAAACCATTACGCTCATCTATTTATAACATTTTTATTCAATGTATTTAAATAATAATTTACCTAAAAATGGAAGAGTCTTTTTATAGGAATTCAGTTGGAGAATAATATTAAATTTTAGATATTGTGTGGCATTTTAGAATATTGATGTTATGACTGCATTTATCTGAAAATTAATTTTATTTATTTAGTTTTTTTTTTTTTACAAATACTACATTAAGTGCTTTTATTTATGAGGTTTTGACATTTTATTTTTTAGAGATAAATTAAAAAAATATATAAAAGTTCTTATATTTTACTTTTTCCCATAGTTATCACAGTTATGCTAAGGATGACTGGTAAGTTGGAAATATATTTCAAATCTGGATGTTTTAGAAACCCTTTTATAGATTCTGTTAAAAAGCTATTGCACAAAAATCTTTTCATGAGACAACCCTCTGTTTAGCATTGAATCTTTTCTAATTTGTAGTTTGCTTTATTGCATATCATGTTGTTTAATGTATGCTGATGATTTTATAAATCTTCTGAGTATGCAACCTATAGTCATGTATCATTCTTATTTCTGTCTCTTAAATACTCGCAAGTCGTTTCGATTTAATCGACAGTAAACTCCCAATAATTGCTGGGTATTTTCTTTTATAATTTATTGATAACTTGTGCGTTTTCCGTTCCATTCGCCCAATAATTATTTTGAGTCTACTGTAGTGCATAAGGTATTGCATGCACGGAGTTCATTATGGTGAATATTAACTTTAGTTGTCCATTTAATATTGTTGTGTTACTTATGAGTATGAAAGCATGCCATGCCGTATAGTTTTTTTATTACTAACAACTTTAACATTAAAGAAAGGAGAAAGGTAGATTATATTTATTTTTGGTTTTGGTGATAACTTTTTAGGATATACAAGCTGTTATTGTATTAAGCCCTGTTGTTTGTATTTAAAGGTGAATGTTTTAGTTTAAAAAGTCAGTCTAGGTTCGAATATCCTAACATAGCTGAACACATGCCTTTTCTGTTCAATTTACCCTCCAAAATTTCTTCACTGAAGTTGTCATTATCAATCAAACATTAATTCCTACTTTTACATTAAAAAAATTAACAAATTATCATTCTGCTGTGAAGATATTCTATCTTGAGGAAATTATATATTTCAGTAAATGTTAAAATATTAGTGTTATTTTTTTTTTATTAAAAATATGAAAAAATTACTGGTATAAATTAAAATATTAGTGTGGCCATTAATATAAATTGAAATTTATTTATGAAATGCTGTTGTATACATATACAGTGGAGCATCTATTATCCGAACATCGATTATCCAAACGTTCTATTAAAGGAACTGGTTTTTCTTTTTTTTTCCTTTTTTTTCCAAATGTAATTTTAATTATTAAATATTTTTATTTGAAAATAAATTTTAATTAATTTGATCAGATCATCCAGTTACTTATTTGTATTGCTAAAATTATTGCTATTTTAAATAAATAAGGGGGGCGCTAATCATCATTTCTCGGAAACTGCAAACAAATGAACTTAGACTTCAATACATTTTTGTTTACTAAGAACTGTGAACCTGATCAGGTAATTTCATTTGTTTCTCTGAATCCCTTCCTATTCATTTGGTTGGCAATAGCTTGCTCATCTTCAGTTTTAAATCATTCTTGGCGAGGTGTACATCGCATTTGTGGTTACTTTTTGTTTTAAAATTGCAGCATGTCAAGAACAAGAAAACGAGTGGTTCTTTCATTAAAAGACAAATTGGAAATAGTTAAGCGGTTAAAAAAAGGTGAATTGGGTCAGACATTAGCTACGGAGTTCAGTGTTGGTAAATTGACTTTGGTGGGAATAAAAAATAATTCTGAATCAATCAGCAGGTACGCAAATAATCTTTACAGTGAGGTGGGCAGTTCCAGTCGTAAAACTTTGAAAAAAGCGAAAAGTGAATTTTTTATTCCTTCATTTTTCACTATGTACATATATTTTTACGTAAATAAACAATCATGCATTTTATAAACTTTTATTAATTGGATTAGATTTTAGTTTCACACATGTTATATATATATATATATATATATATATATATATATATATATATATATATATATATATATATATATATATATATATATACATATATTTTTTAGTGAATTTCGATTATCCGAACCACCCCTGACAACATTAGTTCGGACAATCGAAGCTCCACTTTACATGTAATATAACAGTGCTGTTAATCAGAACAATTAATATTAGATTATATTTAATTTATTTTTATTAATTGTTCTTTTGATGGTGATTATATTTAAATATAATCACCATCAAAAGAAACAGGACAAATCTTTTCTCTTCAAAACAAAAATATTTAAATAGATTATTTTTAATTTGTTTTGGATCACCAAACAAATAAATAATCATATTTATTTTCATGTTAATTATAGTAGGTTAATGTTGTTGTCAATGTTCTTTCTGTAGAGGTTAAATATTCATTTGTGTCAATTTTATAATTATGGAGTGGGGTTGATCAGTGTTTAGAGTGTGAATTGCTATTCTTATCCGGCCATGGCATGTAAATTATTTAACCTGCCAACGGCCATGGATGGACCCTGTGGTATCTGCACACTCTCCTGCGGCTCATACAGCCTCTGTTAAGTGGATACCCTTGGGGATTGGGGGATAAACCTGACAGTTAAGCGTGATCTCAGAAATCACCTTCCTGCACAACCATTGTTTAAGAAACAGTAGTCTCTACATAAATAGTACTGCAGTGGTATCTCACTTCCGGAGTATACTAGATAACCAAAGTAGTGTACCAACTTCTCTGTAAACAGGATGATTTAATATTTATTATATAGGTGTTCCAACATGGGTTGCCTCAACTTCTCAGAGCAGAGCTTCATGCCTCTGTTGTCTTTGATTTAATTTATTTAATATTTTATAGTAATAGTTCAAAGCGAATATCTGTACTCCTTCGGCAAAGTAAATATTTAACTAATTTGGAGTTATGTTATGATGCGATCTGGAACCTTAGACTTTCCATGCATGAATAATTTGGTAACTTCCTATTCTATTTGCTATAAGGCAGAATATTATGGTACCTGAACTCAGCATGTCATAATTGTTTGTTTTTATTTTAAAAGGTGGTTTAAAAATAATTTAAAATATTTAAATCAGTAATTTGTTTGTGTATTTTGAAATTAGTTATTATATTTTGATTATGTAGGAAGTTATTTAATTATCTTATATATCTTGACATTCCCTTTTCTTCTGTATCCCTAGACTTATTATATTATCTTTTTAGTTGATTTACGAGGGTGGTTTGAAAAGTTCTTGGAATGTACTAGAAAGAAGTGTCTTACCTCAGTGGAACTGCTTTTATTTTTCAACATAGTCTCCCCGTAGACTAATGCATTTGGTCCAGCGATGTCCATCTTGAATGCCTTGATCCCATCTTGAAAATGAGATTCTGAAAATAAAATCTCCGTCCACCTAGGAAAATTTTCAGCTTGGGGAAGAGATGAAAGTCTGATGTTGCCAAATAAGGTGGATGTGGGAACAATTCAGTTCATGAAGTTTTGCCATGCCAATAGCACTTGAGTGCGGGCGGGCGTTGTTTGTTGTTGCTACACAAAAAACAACAACAAAGAGTCGTCACTACCACTCATGCCACGTGTTCACTCACAAAGGATGTGTGATTATTCCGCGGGAACCTTGTTGCTCTAGCACTGACATCTAACGGTAATTCCGAGAACTTTTCAAACCACCCTCGTATAAACGAATTAATATTTATTTAAAAAATTTATTTAGTAGATTTTGTGCAAATATAGTTAAATTTATCGGTTTCTCTATCTATTTCTTCTCTTCTTGATATTTAGTATCTAGTAGAGTTAAATATTATATTGTTTGAGTTAGTGCAAAAAAAATATGTACACAAAGTGATCATAATAGACAGTATCCCTTCCAATACATATCCAGATTCCTTTCTAGTTCACTGCGCCAACTGTTCAAGTTGGATCTGTAAGAATAAAGACATTTCATTTTTGTTTTTTTATTACTATACAGTAAATAATTTTTTTCTTTTATTAATCTTGGTTATGTCAAAAAATAGAATAACCTCCTCTAATATACACAAAACATAATAGAATTACAAAATAAAATCATTTTGTTAATATCATATACATTTTATTTATTACACAAACAATATTTTCTCATAACTTTATCTATGACGGAAACTTTTATTTTTTGTTTTATTTTAAATAAAGAAATTAATTATTATTTTTAGTTATAACTGTGACTTAATGGTAGAACAACTTTTCATTTTATATTCTAAGTGAAATTGATTGTGCAAATGCTTTAAAAATTATATATACCTTTTATTAATGCCATCTCATTTTTAAGTAACGGGGTCATCGTCAGTAAATTCATGCGTTCAAATATTTTTATTTTAAATTTGCGTCACACTGTACCAATGGAATTATATCTTTTTTACTATTATATTATATCTCAGCAGTTCTATCAGTGTTTGTTGTTTTAGACAACAATTGCCCTTATTTAATGATATGTTCATTTAATTAATTAATTCACTTTTTTTCAGGAACAGTGCCTACAGTACAGCTGCTGGAATGTCGCATTCGAACCCGTTACTTATGAATAATGGTCTCATGCCACCACCACATCTGCAGTACGGTTCTCACAATAACAATAACAACTCCGGTCAGAAGTTTCCTCCGCCTTTGATACCTGTAAACGGTAGTACGCCAAGGTAGTTATTTATTCATTGTTTTATAATTTACAACTACAGTAGAGTTAATTATCCGAATATTGAATTATCCAAATTGGCTTTGCGGAAAATATACAAAGAGAAATCGACATTGACATTCATATAAAATTAGTTTGAAGAGTATTATCTATAAAATTTGATTTCCTGGAACTCTTACGTACAACTCTGCAGTCCCAATTAATAAGTGTTTAAGTCTAATTTTGTCCAAAGAGAGTTAATTTTATGGTAGAGAAGTGGAATCGTGTCATAATTGTAGTTTTTGGGCTGAAAATGGTGTTAAAATAAAAGCAATAACTCCATTCCAAGCCACTATCTGACCTAACCATGATTCCGCTTCTTTAAGTACAAGAAACTCATTTTGGCCAAAACTCGACTCTTTGTTCATCAGGGCTGTTGAACTATACTTAAAGAATTAGAGCTTAGCTGCCATGAAGAGGTAGTCAAGATTGAAACAAACTAATACTGAAGCTTTCTTTGTGTCTCAATATTTATATATTGCTGTCTACGTATATATTGTTATTCATGTTTATTTGTTTAACTCGTGCACTACGCACTAAAATACAGATTATTTAGTACTTAAATTTATGCTTCGAGGAAATAACAAAGAAGAGGACCTATTTTTAGAAAATGTTATATATTTTAGCCGTAGATTGGCTTGTAAATAATATAAAAATGATATTATTTAAATTTAACTCATTGACTGCCAGGTGCATTTTCCATGGTTTTCACAAGGTGCCAGCTTGAATCTTTTATTATGCAATGCATATTATGTTGAAATATTATTTTCAGCTAATAAAGTGAGTTATAAAATTATGCTTGAAGCATTTTTTGTGCTGGGGGTCAATAGTGATAGTACAGTAATAATGGTGTTATTGAAAAATTTATCAGTATCCATACTTACTCTAATAATGTATTTGTATTATATCCTGCGTCGCCGGTCACCTATGGCCCCCATAGTATCCAACGTGTTAAGTATTTATGTTACAGTGGGAGGTCTAAATTTTGCCTATTCAGGTTTAATTAGGATACACATTTTTAATGATTACCTGACAATACAAGCTCAGAACCTATGTTTAACGTCCCATCTGAAGGCCAGCATAACCAAGGATTTTTCTCCCTTTAAAAATTCCTATGGCCACCTGCCAGGCTACGAACCCACGATCTTGGGAATAGTAGGTTGTTATGCTAACCACCAGACAGGTCACCCCTGCACAAAGTTTTTTGTATATAAACGTAGTGATTACTTGGCATTACTTGGCATCCTCTTTTTAAGTGAAGTTTGAATATCCAAACCACACCTGACGACAATACTTCGAATGGTCGATGCTCTAGTGTATTAGTAATTCCTACATTACCGTACAATTAGCTAAATTACTAGTTCTTATGAACTAATTATTAATTAACTGCCTTATACGAATGAGAGTATTGTTATTATTTCTTTTAACGATTTATTTATTTGTAGTAACAGGTATTTCCCCACCGCGAGCGATGTGATCGACCTCTCGTCACCACCGCATTCACCACAAAGATCTCTTATCATGAACGGGAAGCAGACCCCACAACCAGCGCATCAGACATCACGCCAGCCGCAAACTCAATCCCCTTCTCAATCTCAACAAAAGCAAGTTGAAAACAATATGGGCTGGAGCAGGTTGATTCCTATCAGTGACACGCCTGCGAGGCAGAGCAACCATTTTCCCTTTAAGGTATATGCGGTTATTTACCTCTATTTTATCTTGAATAATAGTAGTTGACATTATATATATGAGGAAGAAAATGGTCTGGGTGGAAGTAAGAAAAAGTTCTTTTTAGTTAGGAGAACTGTTAATTTTATAAAGCCAATGTTTCGACCCACAGCGCAGGTATTCTTCAGGGCTTATAATGGGGTCAAGGGTTGACTGTTGACTACAAGGCAAAACCCATATTTTGGTGGTTTTTGTTTTGTAGTCAACTGTCAACCCTTGACCCCATTATAAGCCCTGAAGAAGACCTGCAATTTAGGTTGAAATGTTGGCTTTAAAATAAACAAGTTCTTAATAAAAAGAATTTTTTCTGACCTCCACACGGACCATTTTATTCCTCCTATCTCAATTTCAGTGTTTACGGTGAAACCTCTCAACAACGGACTTTTAATGGGTTTGACATATATGTCTGTTATAGATGGGCCTCCAAAACTAGTTTATTTAATTGTATAAAATGTATTAATACAATTTTACGTACTATTAAGAACTCAGTATGTTAAACATATTTGAATAAGCTTGGTGAACAAAGTATATAAAACTTGGTAGGTTTACATAACATATTTTAAAATTTCTGCGATTAAATATATTTTTTCTTAATTACACTCTAATTTATAGTTAAATGCTTAATATGTTATTCAAAGAATAATTTATCTTTAAAATCTACTCTCCTTTTTTCCATGTCTGACATGTCGGACATCCGTCCATTATCAAAGACTATTCAACTTGTACATGGCTTTTTATTTGGAATAAAGTATAATATAACTTTTAAGGTTAATTATTTATTATTCTATTCCAAAACCTTATGCTTTAAAACCTTGGTATTTATTTCTGCTTCAGACAATATCTTCAACTGTTTTATCAGCTTAATTTAGCTTACTGGTCTGCTTATCTTAGAAATGAGGTATTAACTTTAAGTTTGATATTAATCATCTCAAAATTTTATAACTTTTGAGATAGTTATTTTATTTAAAATTTCTGCACTTAATTGTTTTAGTTGAAGATAATTAGATTAAATACATACACAGGCTCCAAACATAATAATATCAGTGCAATGTTATTATTATATTCAATTCAGCAAATTCTGAAGTTGAATACTCTTTATCTGACTGGCAATTCTAAAGTTATAATTTAATTTTAACGCTATGTGACCATCAAATACTCTGCTTCAAGACTATCATGCAAATAGTCCCTAACACAGGCCCCACCTCACCTCATATTCAATTTTACGTAGTATTTTATTAGAAATTTGAAGAGTATAAAATCAAGATAAAAAAAAATTCATATTTATTTATTATTATTTATTTTTTTATTACACCTTATCAACAATTATCTTTTATGAGAGATAGCTGAACATAATCTTCTAGTTATCATGCAAAAACTACTGTTTGAGTTTATTTATTAATATCAAGTCCTAAGATAAGATAAGAGTTACTTAGGAAATTAAAATTATTTCCACTTAGTAAATATACCTTTAATGCGTTGTATAATTCACTTTTTGTCAAATTATTGTCAGTTTATAAAAATATTAACAAAATTCAATTCTTTCCTATTTAGATGCAGAAGGCATTGGTTAATGGGAAAATGGTTCCGTGTATCAACGCTAAACCGTACGTTTATTCAGAATTACTAATGACCGTTGATGACTTGCTGGAATACTTCTTCCCTGGTGTGAGTTTGGCTAAATGTCGAGAAGTTCTCCAAAATGTTCTTCAAGTTACTCTTTATTCTGGAAACTTGTAAGTTTTTTTAAAATATTATATTTATATTTGTAAGGTTTTTTACGTATTTTTTTTATCTCTTTGTTATTTTTATATAGAGTTTACTGAGCCTTCTATATATAGGATAGTTTAATGAAGAAAGACTCTCACCCTTATAACTTAAATTGCCTTAATTAACTAAAATAATCTCACTTCCTTAATTAACACTTATTTTCTAAGTGACATCTCTTGTACAACTGTTTTTATAGATCAAACAAGAGTCAGCCTTCAAGCTAGTTCTTATATTCTCAAAATTATTCTTCTGACTTTCAATTTTATTTCTTTAGTATTATTTTTATATTATTAGCTCACCTTTTATTTTGAATAATAAGCCTAATACAGTCGGCTAATGATTGAAACTAAAATTAACTTAAGCCATTTTTACATTATTAACCTATCTTGAATTGCTGATTTTTGCCTAATTCTTCAGTCGTTACTTGACTAGGTAGTTTTGGGTTTCTGTCTCGCATATTTCTGGTTATCAAATTAAGAAGAAGTTGTATAAAGATGGTTATAGTTGATGTTAGATTTAAGTCCTATTAAGCTTTTTTTATACATTCTAATACGTATATATATATATATATATATATATATATATATATATATATATATATATATATATATATAAGGAAATAGTTGGGGGTGCAGTCAAATTAAACGCTAAATAAGTGGGTACTTATTTTATTTGTGCCGACGTTTCGACCCACTTTGTGGGTTATCTTCAGGGCTAAGAAAGAAAACAGACAAAACTATAAATATTTGAAGATGACCCACAAAGTGGGTCGAAACAAAAAATCATATATAAATATATATATATATATATATATATATATATATATATATATATATATATATATATATAAGAAATCTCTCTTACTCAATCCTACATATATTTTTAAGGTTTTAACCTATATATATATATATATATATATATATATATATTTATATATATATATATATATATAGGTTAAAACCTTAAAAATATATGTAGGATTGAGTAAGAGAGATTTCTTTTAAGAACAATTTTTGCAGAATCCGAGACTTGCACAGAGATTCAATTATTGTCCTGTTTCCACTCAAAAATAAAACGTCTTAATATTTATCTTTGCCATTTTTTAAATATCTCGTGACCAAGTTATTTTGATAGAATGGCTATTAAAAAAAAATTAATCAACATTATGGATTTGGTCAGATAAAAAAGTTTGGAATCTGAAATACCTCAGTTCAGAATAGTAAAACATTTTATCTGCTTTATAACATAATGTTAATTTTATTTTTATAATATTGATTGCTTATTCTTTTTGCACTATTTTGCTCATATTTTATATTAATTTTTTTTGTTTTTTTGCAGACAACAGAAAACGGTTCTAAGAGAAAATAATAAGTGTAAAACCTTGACTGAAGTACTCCCTCTTATTCAGCTGAAGGATGTTATGCAATATATGCCACAGTTAAAGTTTGTATAATTATATTTAATTAATTTTATCACTAAATTCTAGTTATAACGTATATATTTATCCATTAAAGTTGATGATTGCCCTAAAAGATAATAAAATTAATTAATTTATTATTCTTTTCGATGAGGCCTACTCGGTGCCAATTTCAATTCCTATCCTGCTGTTTTCTCTTCCGTTTCTTCCAATATTCTTTCATACTTTCTCTGTACTGCCTCTTTCTTTTTACAGACTAACTTCATCCCAAGTTTATTTTTTACTCTTCCCTGAAATACCTGAGTACTCAAGATATCCATCCTATGAAATTCTCTGTCCACAGTTGTCGTCTTCCCTCATATTATTTTTTTCCTCCCTATCCTATTATATTTTATAAAATAAAAAGTTTTTAAATTTTCAAAGAAACACTGAAAACTAAGATTAGCAGAATAATAAGATTTTATTAAAATAATACAATCAATTTTTATTAATCCTTGGGGTTTATAAGGTGTGTCAATTGCATCCTTTCTTTTTTTTAATTGCACTTAGTGCCAAAAAAATAAAAGAAACCCTCTTCACTTCACAGGGAGCGGAGTGGCTCAGTGGTTGAGTACTGAGTTGCCATGCCGGAAATCCTGGTTCAAATCCCACTGCGGGCAGTTACTTTTATTTAGTCTGCAGCCGGAGATGGATCATATAGGATCTAAGACCCTCCTGGGGCTCACCCATCCTCTATAAAATATTATAAAAATAGGGTACCCATAATAAGGGGGGAAAACCTGGCGGTTGAGCGTGACCTAGGAGGACAAGTCACCTCCTTGCAGAACCGTTGGTTGTCCATGAAACAGTACAGTCTCAACCATGTACTGAACCCCCAGACTCGTTCACGGGTCAAAGTGGTACAGATTTTTTTTTATTAATCCTTGGGGTTTATTATGTGTGTCAGTTGCATCCTTTCTTTTTTTAATTGCACTTAGTGCCAAAAAAATAAAAGAAACCCTCTTCACTTAATTTAGATTTAACGTAGAAGTATTTGTATTGTTAAGTAATATTTTAATTCATACTTTCCTCTGAGGTTAATTTAGTTTTAAATATATTATTTATATTTGAAGTTATATTTTGAAACATACATTTCAGTGAGCTTTTAAAGCCCTTAGTTTTCCGCCTTCCGTATCGTGAACCATTGATGTAAAGGGTAATTATCATTATATTGGTGCTACAACCTGCAAGTGAGTCCTGGCTTCCTCCAAATTACAGCTGTTAACTCCTTTCTTAGCACCATTTGCTATGCAATCCATCCATCTTAGTCTATCGAAGATTCTACATGCTTTGTCATCAGCATTCTTGCTGTGGCATGTATTTGCATTCTAGAGACCTGCCCACCGAAGACATTTTAATTATATTACTGTGGTGATATCTATATCCTTAAGTAGGTCATAAACTTTCTCCATTTGCTCTTCCTCACCATTTCCCTTAAAGTAATTTAAAAAGTTTGTACCATTTTATCTTCTGACTTAGTATTAGTCCAAGTTTCAGAACCGGTAATGGTAATAAAAATATTTATATACTATTAATGCAACTTGCTCAGTATGCTCCATTGTTTGAACATATCTTTAGCAATGTATAGTATAGTATTAATTGAGCTTAACTTATTGATTATGTATTAAGTTATCTGAACTCTATTAACTATAGAAGGTTATTCCTTCTTCTTTCGTGGCACTACAGCCCATTAATGAGTCTTGGCCTCCTCAATACGCTTCTGCCAGTCCTCCCTGTCCAGTGCAGCCTTCCAGTTCCGAACATTTAGCAGACTCCTGAAGTCCTCACTGTCCCCATCCAGCCATCACAGCTTTGGTTGTCCTACTCTTCTTGTGCCCTGTACATTTTCTTCAATTATTCTTCTGGGCCCTTTGATAGTTATTCCTATATTTCCTATGTATTAATTAACTTGTACTTATATTTTTACGAAGTTTCATAAGTTAATTTATGTTAACAGATATGTCATGGAAAGGCATATGAATACCAGTGGAGAAAGCGCTGCAAAGCGTCCGAGGATCAGCTAGGAATACGCTGGGGTCAGCAGCGGCTGGCCTAGGCAAGAAGACTGCAGTTCGTGCAATAAGCAACACGCTTGGCCTCCCGATTCGCGGTTTACGCACTATTGGTAGATGCCTTTCTCATCATAAAGCACATGTCACACATTACTTTTGTTCCTTTTTAGTGTCTAAATGACTACTTGTAGTTATAATATAATATCTGTGTGGCTCAGTGGATATAGAATATACATAAATATTTATATAGTATATACAATATATATTTGTATACATTGTACCAAAGTTATATGCTTTTCTTAAAGCAGTTTTTTTTTTTTAATTTTTAAATCGAATAAAGTTATTTTAATGTTACTCGTCTATTCATATGCCAATCTGTGGTCGTAGTAACACTAAATTATCTTCTTTCTTTTTTTCTCTTTTTTTATTTTGAGAAAAAAATTTGGCCATGTGAAATAAATACTTTATTTATATATAGGTTTGTTGAATACTCATTTTGCTGGCTTGATTATTAAAGAGTTAATTCAAAAAACAGTTCTATGAATGTCAGTTATAAGTTTCTGTAAATTATTTCTAATTTTAACAAACTGTACCTAGGCATTACCATAACTTCTCACTTTTTTTAATTACTTTTTTCCATACATTAATGTGTTACATCGTTAACTCTCCAACATTTTGTGTTGCTATAATCTTAATGATAAAAAAAATCAACAAAAATTTAATTGTCAATTATTATAACCACGTTATTTATAATTGCCTTAATTTTTTTATCCCATTCTGTTAATAATTGAATGATTATATTTTGTTGATTGAGTCTAATGAATTAAAAAATATTGTACATCCTTCTACATGATTATCTTTAAAATATGAAAGATCTATGGTTAATGAAATCAGTAATTTTATTATTTTTAGTGAACATATAATTGCTTCATAACACTCAGTGTCCATCACATCTTCAGTGTGTAGAGATCTTTAAGATCAGGATAAGTGTAAGGAGAGAGTTTAACATTAAAAATTACTCAAATATCAACACAAGTTAACAATGTCAGAAGTATGGTTATGTTGACGTTAGTAGATTTTGTTTATTTTCAATTTTGAGAAAACTGGATTTTTATCCTCTGTACCAGTATTGTAAAAATCATACATGAACTGATTTCAATTGAGCATAATAATCTTAATATTATGAACTTTGATGACCATGAATTGTAAAGTGATAAAATTTTATTATATTAACTCATTATTATTAATCATGTAAATATATAAATATATATATAAATATTATGGGTCATTATATTTATATTGTAAAATAAATAAACCTATTGTACATACAGACCCTGTTATAAATAAATGTATATAGTAATTTAAATTAGTATCTAAAATTGTGTAATTACGACTTTAAAAAATATATATATAAATTCATAAAATATTGGAGCTTTTTATTGATTACTTTTTTGTAGAAGTTCAAGGCGATAGTAAATACGCCTATATTTATTACACGTACGATATAGAAGATTAAGTTTCTACGAATTGCCTCGTTATATTTGTATATACTAAATACCTAATGAAACACATAAATGAAATCATTAAATGTTAATGGTGTTTTTAATTCGTCTTAAAAACTTGAAAAGCAAGTGGTTTGCTTTCCATGAATTCAGTTGCATTTTTCTGTTTTATTGTTGTGTTGCCTAATCCAATATTTCTTAATTATCTTTTTTGTTAATGTAAGGGATAAAAAAAAACAACTTAATTTCTTGCAGTATAACAGCTTTACAAGTCTTTCTTATAAAATTGACTTGTCTTATTAAAAGGTGAAATCATTGCTTCCTATATCTGTCATTGTAACAGATATTTTATAAAAATTGATATACCTAGTTATGTAACTCGTTACTTGTCAAAACATTCGAGATTTTTCTTCGATAGTCATCTCGAGCTGTAATTTTGGTAAGGCAACATCAACAATTTCATGGTATTATTAAATAAATATCATATAAATAGATTATAGAATGAATTTACATATTTACATTGATTGCATATATTGGAAAATGATAAATGCAGCATTCCTGTTTCTAATATATTGTTAATGTTGGAAGAAAAAAATTGAAATTATTAATTTATGCATAGCCTACGTTTACTTACTGTTTTACAAAACTTTTTTTTTTTGTTCTTCAACTTTTAAAAACTGCTAACTGCTTAAAAAGGAAACATACATATTTAAATAATATATTCTGTTGTGTATTTCATGGATATTGTAAAGTGTTTGTTCTAACTGTAAAGGCCGAAGATTGTATTATTTATTACATTCTTCTCTCTTCTGAATAGGTGCATTTTTTTATTATAAAAATCATGAAAATGGGAGATAACTAATTTTTGTTGAACAAGACATTAAAATTTTTATGTTTTTTTTTTTCACTTCTGTTGATTGTTAAACATATATTTATTTCAACCTGTTCAGTGTCGGTAACCTAAGTGTTAAAAATGTCAGTACAATTTTTTTTTCAAACTTGAAGCAAATTAAAAATATCGGTATTGATACTCAACACCATTGTTTGAACATTTAAATTTAATAAATATTTTGGGGCCAAGCATTTTAATAATTTTTTAAAAGTTATTTCATGCTAGAGTTTATTATTTAAAAATATTAGAATACGCTTATTAAATCAAAAAGTGATTCTAAAAGACTGTGCCAAAAATGGTGATTTTGGGAAATTAGCTGAAAAATGGAAACCTCTGATGAGATGATTGTTTAGATTAAAATAATATGGAAAAAAAAATCTGAGAAACTCGAGTATCAATTTCAAATAAATGGTGTTGAGCATCTCTCGGCGTACTGTAAAAATATTTTAAAATATAAATTTGATTTTTCTTATTAATCGTCGGAAATTCCCATGGTTATGACACTGATAGGGTTGAATGAATTACATGGATTTTGTCTCTTTTATTTTTAGTACTTAAATTTTTCTGTACTAAAAATTTATTAAATTTTAAATGATGTTTATAGCAGACAATCACTGAAGGCCTGTAACCTATTCCTCTGGGAATTTTCTAATGACGTTACTTTTGTACCAGTAAAAAAATTTTAATAAATGATTAGTTTCTTGAATGTCAATTTGCCTAAAGAGATCTGAAAGAATGGTTTTGTAAATATTTCTATCCCTGAATAGCCTGTAAATGTTATATTTAAAAAAAATAAAGAAAGGTGAGCATAATATATTGTGGTGATAGATACTAATATTAGACCGCAGTATTCTACTTTTTTAATTTTAAATGTTTAACATGTATCAAATACAAAAAAGAAATTTTGTTATATTTATTTATGTTTCTTAGAATTGTATACGTAAGTATTAATGTTAATAAATAATTTGAAAATGTTTTCATTGTTTGATATGTTCTTACATACTGTCCAGAAACCTGAAGTAAGAATGAAAGATATGAATATTCTCAGACTTTTTTTAACAGATGTGGGATATAGATGGTCTGGGGTGCAGTAAAAAACCACTAAATAAGACAAACTTATTTATTATAAGTGCCGACGTTTTAGGCCATCTTCAGGGCTTTGAGAGAAAAACAAACAGAACAAAAATCACTATAATAAACATAGGAATACCGAGAAAGAATATAATAACATAGAAATGATAATGATAATGATTGAAAAGTAATGAAATTAGTGATGAATATAATATTAAGGGTATAAATGAATAAAAGATTATAAGAGCACAAAAAGGTGGTAATGTCAAATAAAGATAGAAAAAAGGGGAGATGAACAATAAGATACAAAATGAACGTAAAGAAAAGGTACAAATTTAAAAAGGCGAGATATAAAGGTATGGAAATCTTAGTTAAATTACAGGTGATATATAAAAGATGTAAAATGGTAATTTACTAATAGAATGTTATATAAGTAAATATGTATGAAAATAAATACAAAATATGATGTAAAATGTAGATAGTTAAGTATGGGATGTTATATAAATATATATAATGATATGAATACATAGAATTTATATTAAAACAAAGATATGATGTTAAAGGACGACTATAGAAGAAATGTATAGAGAGTAAAGATATAAAATACTGGATTGTAAATAAAGATAAATTATAAAATCGTGATGTTTTGTTACAACAAAAGATGGATGCCTTAAGATGAAGAGAGAATTGGGTATGAGTGATGGGGAAAGATAAGGATGAACGGAAGATATAAGAATTATAGAGTGTACGAATCTGATAGAAGGCTGGTGCTACTGTGACAGACAGCCTTCGTAGGGTTAGCTAACAAAAAATTTTTTAACGGTCAAAAGTATAGCTGAAGGAGTAGGGAATAGGAAAAATTGGGGGACATGAATAAATTGGTGATATAATGACACGTAAATAATGTAGAAAAATATTAACATTAAATATAATAGTAAATTAAAATTAAAAAAAAATAAAGTTAAAATAAGTGAATATTAAAATTAAAAAGTGAAAAATCAAAATTAAAATATTAAAGTTAAATATTACCATAAATTAAAATATTAAAAAGTAAATGAAAATTAAAATTAAAAAAAGTGAATTTAAAAATAAAAAACTTGTATTTGAAAAAATGAGAGATTAAATAAAATTAATAAAAATAATTTTTTTTTAACAGATGTGTAATGTGGAAATTTACATTTAGAGAAGGGTGAAGCCTATAATTATTAAAATGGGTGGCAAGTGAATTATCATTGTGTCAAATAGAAATTCTGAACAATGTTCAGACCTCTCAAAAGAACATGTCTAAATATCATATCATAGATAAGTGATCTAAATTCACTCCAAAGTGATATATTATGATTTGTAAAAGTATCAGCACTTATACTCTATTCATTTTTTTTTCCATCACTGGAGCATACGTGACCTTTATTCAAGATACTTGGGAGCTTACATTTCTCAAGGATAGTTTTTTACATTCAAGCGCTAGTCTATTACTGCCCGGTAAAAATATGATAATAGGCATCAGTATAAATTTTGTTGTTGCGTATATAAGTGACATATGAAATTACTTACTAGAACATCGAAACTACAACTCAACAATCCGCAAAGGGTCTTCTTGGGTTCAGTACGTGGTAAAGACCTTTCCAGGACACCAGTTGTGCAGGGAGGTGATTTGTCCTAGATCATTCTCGACTGCCAGATTTTCCTCCTATTTTGGGTACCCACTTTATAGAGACTGCATGAGCCCCAGATCCCTCTCTGGCTGTTAACAGGTTAAATAAAATCTGCCACAGCCAGATTTGAACCCTGAACCTTTGGCACGGCAACTCAGTGCTCTACCACTAAGCCACTCCGCTCCATTTTTTTATTAATACATTGCTTCAGTCTACTTCCGAATCTCACTGAAGATTCGAAAATATCCCTCAAACAGAAGCTATATATTTATCTTTATGACAACATCAGTACATTTTTTTTTTTTTTACTCCAATCCAATCATGAACCTTCAGTACTTGGTGGTGACCATACTAATGGTTGTACAAGGAAGTGATTTGGCTGATATGCTCAATTGCCAGGATTTTCCTTCAATTAATGGCAACCTCATTTATAACATCCAAATCTAAAGGATGTTTCATATATGTTAATAGGATAAATAATTTATCTGTCACACCCATTCTCGAATCCATAATCTTGAGATTAGTGACACAGTGTTCAATCCGCTTAGCTACACTAACAACTTTTACCCTTTGAATAAATGGGTCTTACAAATACCATTTTCGCATTTCTAAATGATATACTTAATTGAATTATCATTACAAATAGATCTGATCGAAATGAGACCTTAAATATGTTAGTCAGTATTTATTCATAATCATCTAAATTATATTTTTAATAAAATTTAAATTAAAAGACAAGATTTAAAGTCGAACTTGTTTAAATATAGTGAACATATACATCATATTACATTACCAAGTACAATAATAACTTTTGTTTTTATCAGGAAATCGCTAGGATTAATGGAGAACAGTTTATAAATACCTTAACCAAAGCATATTAAAGAATCAGCAGCCATAAAGGCCTGTATTATGTCTTCCCAGAAAAAAGAAATCTAATTGCTTCTTAATTTTTTTTCAACTATCAAGTTTCAAATTAAAAATTATGGAAAGTTTAAAAATAGTAAGAGGTATAGCCACACAAATTGAATTGGAACTGAAAAGTTTCTGCATCATTTCCATCTATAATATATTTATTGAAAAAAAAACAACTATGGTATGAATATTAAATAAATTAGACACCAACCATTTAAATACATTACAGGTATTGATTAATCTTGAAAAAAAAATTGACATTTTCTAGGGTTGCATTAGATTTATAAATCAATGATTAGATACAAGGTATATCTTCCTTAAAGATCATATAAATATAAAGTTCATTAGAGAATAAATCCGAATTTGTGAATTTCCAGGAAACTCAAAACTATGTACGAATAAATATTCATGGGTAGTTATACCAAATATATAAATAAAAATCAGATGTTTATCCTAACTTAAAAGCATCATATTTAACAGGATTAAGTATGTTTTAAAGAGTATGTTTAAATTCTTATTTTTTAAAAGTTTTTTATATTTTAAAAGGTAGCGGAGTGGCTCAGTGGTTGGGTGCTGAGTTGCCACGCCAAAGGTTCTGGTTCAAATCCTGTTCTCTGGGAGACTTTTATTTAATCTTTTAGCGCCCAGAGATGGATCCTATGGGATCTAAGATTCTCCAGGGCTAACCCAGCCTCTATAAAGTGGGTACCCAAAATAAAGGGCGGAAATAAACAGTTAAGTCTCTACCATGAACTAAACCCCAGACCCTTCAAGTTTTTTTTTTAATTTTAAAAATATCAAAAACATCAATAATATAAATACATGGATTTATCAATTGCATCTCTGTCTCAAATTTATTAATCTCCGAATCCTTAAAATTTGTTTAAACACTAAAATTTTATTTGGATAAAATTAGGGACATAAAAACTCTGCTTCTCTATTTATAATCTCATTAAAACATTTCAAATGTTACATCATTTTTTATTTGATTAATAATATTTAATTATTATAAAATAAGAATATCAGAATCAATAAAAAAATGTTTTTCTTTTGGTGGAAATACCAAACTACATACATAACTTAGATAATTGCAACAGTAAATAGTTAGTGAATACATAATTTTAACAAGTTCATTCTAGGAATGAGAATTATATTTAATGTAACTTTCAATAAATTTCATATAACTTAGTTTTTTCCTTTTTTATTTGGAAAAAAGAAATAAAAGAAAACCAGAGTACTCAACATAATTATTGTGAGAAATATGAAGCAGGTAATATATACAAAAATCAATTCGACAAAAGGGTAACCAGAAGAAATATTTATATATTTCTCTAAAATAGGATTGTTTAAAAAAAAATAAAATGTCCCCAATTATACATTAAAACTACTGCAACATTAATTACAAGATTTTATTAATAATTAAATGAAAGTTAGACTAGGAACTATCTTCAGATTCAAAATATAATTGTTGAAAAACCTGAAATTCAAGTTCTGACACTCCTGCAATTTTTTTACAAAAATATTCTGTACTCGTATTTAAAATCTTATTAATCACAGGATTTAATAGATGCCTCTCACGCGGTTTCACCTTCGGATTTAATTGTTTGTATTTCCCAGTCTTAATTAAAAGTTCATGTCTTAATTCAATGTCCTCTAGAGAATGTTTTAGGACTCCATGCCGTACTATGTCCAAGTTAGAGACGCCCATTTCTTCGTGTAAATATTTCAATTTATCACACACACTATCCCAGTTTTCATTCAGTACTTCCGGGGACTTCAACAGAATTTCATAAGCATATTTCTTATTGAACACTGACATAAGGTTGATACAGGTTTTTTCAAGTATTTTATCATCGACTAACAAAATTAATGGGTGGGTTTCGATGAGTTCTGTCAATGAGCTGCTGCCGAATTGACATCTCCCCAAGATTTCAACAGGCAAATCCAGTCTTTTTTCACTTATGGATGAAAATTCCGGCTTGGCAGCAATATTTGAAGCACTGTTGTCAGATAAACCAAGATTCATCAGCTTTTCTTTAACAGTATTATTATACTTGAGATGTGAATTAGTATTGATAACTTCTGCTACATCCTTAGGTAGGCTGCAAACATATCTATAATTAATTTTTGAAAAACAAACAGTTCTGAAAACTCGACAGATATGGTCCATTTATTAGACCATAACTCAAAAATTGGTATCAACATAAACACGTAGGTTATATTAGTGTTATATTCTTCCCAGGAGGCATGTAGTGGCGGGGTCAAAATGACGTCGCAGTCTAAAAAAACGTGTTATTGGAAAATAACGGCTACAGTGATAACGTGTTACCAGAACAACCCTAACCCGTTATTGGAATAACTGCATCGTTTCACTCGCGCTTTAACATGATATGAATAAGAGCTGAAGGCCGAGGCGTTATCATAGTTAGCGAGATAACTATGTTCTGAACTAAAACAATTTTATTGGCTTAGATTGCTATTTTTTGGAAATAAAGAATGATTTCGTTCACAATTAGTGATTGAAAAATTAAACTTTGCTAATTAGCACAAAAACATTTAAATAATCTCAATTGAATTGGTTTTAAAACCATAAAACTGCCTTATACGTTATTCAAGTGCCTCTACCTACGTTATCAGAGCATTATGGAACTATTATACTAATATGAAATATAAAATATATATGGGACTATTAAATTAATAATTAATAATTATTCCATTATTCCATCCCCTCTTCTCCGTGAACGAAGAACCTGTACTTCGTACCTTTTAGTCTGCGCCGGGCTCCCTAACTGCTCGCTTCACTGCAATTTATAATTTAACTATTAAAACTATGGTTAAACAATATATTCAGATAAAATAAAGTATTCTACTTTTAAAAAAAGGTAATGAAACAATTTTTACTATTGAAACTAAAAAATAAGATACTTTTAATATAGTTTAATAAATCGAATATCTGTTAAATTAACCATCCATTAGGTTAGGTAAATTTACCTTCATGAAATGGTTTTTATAACGTTGATAATGCAATAAATGAATATATAAAGTTAATAATATTTCCATCCCCTCTACTCCGTGAACATTGAACCTGTACTTCGTACCATTTAGTCTTTTTCCGGGTCCCTAACTGCTCACTCATATCGCTGCAATATATAATTTAACTATTAAAACTATGGTTAAACAATGTATTCAGATAAAATAAAGTATTCTACTTTTAAAAAAAGGTAATGAAACAATTTAAACTCCTGTATATTTTAAAATATAGTACTTTTAAAATAGTTTAATAAATGAAAGTCTGTTATATTAACCATTCATTAAGTTACGTTAATTTACCTTCATGAAATGGTTTTTATAACGTTGATAATGCAATAAATGAATATATAAAGTTAATAATATTTCCATCCCCTCTACTCCGTGAACATTGAACCTGTACTTCGTACCTTTTAGTCTGCGCCGGGCTCCCTAACTGCACACATCCCTGCAATATATAATTTAACTATTAAAACTATGGTTAAACAATATATTCAGATAAAATAAAGTATTCTACTATTAAAATAAGGTAATGAACGAATTTAAACTCCTGTATATTTTAAAATATAGTTAAAATATAGTACTTTTAAAATAGTTTAATAAATGAAAGTCTGTTATATTAACCATTCATTAAGTTACGTTAATTTATTTTCATGAAATTGGTTTTTATAACGTCGTTAACGCAATAATAGAATATATAAAGATAAAAATTATTCCATCCCCTCTACTCAGTGAATATTGAACCTGTACTTCGTACCTTTTAGTTAGCTCCCGGCTCCCTAACTGCACACATCCCTGCAATATATAATTTAACTATTAAAACTATGGTTAAACAATGTATTCAGATAAAATAAAGTATTCTACTTTTAAAAAAAGGTAATGAAACAATTTTTACTATTGAAACTAAAAAATAAGATACTTTTAATATAGTTTAATAAATCGAATATCTGTTAAATTAACCATCCATTAGGTTAGGTAAATTTACCTTCATGAAATGGTTTTTATAACGTTGATAATGCAATAAATGAATATATAAAGTTAATAATATTTCCATCCCCTCTACTCCGTGAACATTGAACCTGTACTTCGTACCTTTTAGTCTGCGCCGGGCTCCCTAACTGCACACATCCCTGCAATATATAATTTAACTATTAAAACTATGGTTAAACAATATATTCAGATAAAATAAAGTATTCTACTATTAAAATAAGGTAATGAACGAATTTAAACTTCTGTATATTTTAAAATATAGTACTTTTAAAATAGTTTAATAAATGAAAGTCTGTTATATTAACCATTCATTAAGTTACGTTAATTTATTTTCATGAAATTGGTTTTTATAACGTCGTTAACGCAATAATAGAATATATAAAGATAAAAATTATTCCATCCCCTCTACTCAGTGAACATTGAACCTGTACTTCGTACCTTTTAGTTAGCTCCCGGCTCCCTAACTGCACACATCCCTGCAATATATAATTTAACTATTAAAACTATGGTTAAACAATGTATTCAGATAAAATAAAGTATTCTACTTTTAAAAAAAGGTAATGAAACAATTTTTACTATTGAAACTAAAAAATAAGATACTTTTAATATAGTTTAATAAATCGAATATCTGTTAAATTAACCATCCATTAGGTTAGGTAAATTTACCTTCATGAAATGGTTTTTATAACGTTGATAATGCAATAAATGAATATATAAAGTTAATAATATTTCCATCCCCTCTACTCCGTGAACATTGAACCTGTACTTCGTACCTTTTAGTCTGCGCCGGGCTTCCTAACTGCACACATCCCTGCAATATATAATTTAACTATTAAAACTATGGTTAAACAATATATTCAGATAAAATAAAGTATTCTACTATTAAAATAAGGTAATGAACGAATTTAAACTCCTGTATATTTTAAAATATAGTACTTTTAAAATAGTTTAATAAATGAAAGTCTGTTATATTAACCATTCATTAAGTTACGTTAATTTATTTTCATGAAATTGGTTTTTATAACGTCGTTAACGCAATAATAGAATATATAAAGATAAAAATTATTCCATCCCCTCTACTCAGTGAATATTGAACCTGTACTTCGTACCTTTTAGTTAGCTCCCGGCTCCCTAACTGCACACATCCCTGCAATATATAATTTAACTATTAAAACTATGGTTAAACAATGTATTCAGATAAAATAAAGTATTCTACTTTTAAAAAAAGGTAATGAAACAATTTTTACTATTGAAACTAAAAAATAAGATACTTTTAATATAGTTTAATAAATCGAATATCTGTTAAATTAACCATCCATTAGGTTAGGTAAATTTACCTTCATGAAATGGTTTTTATAACGTTGATAATGCAATAAATGAATATATAAAGTTAATAATATTTCCATCCCCTCTACTCCGTGAACATTGAACCTGTACTTCGTACCATTTAGTCTGCGCCGGGCTCCCTAACTGCACACATCCCTGCAATATATAATTTAACTATTAAAACTATGGTTAAACAATATATTCAGATAAAATAAAGTATTCTACTATTAAAATAAGGTAATGAACGAATTTAAACTCCTGTATATTTTAAAATATAGTACTTTTAAAATAGTTTAATAAATGAAAGTCTGTTATATTAACCATTCATTAAGTTACGTTAATTTATTTTCATGAAATTGGTTTTTATAACGTCGTTAACGCAATAATAGAATATATAAAGATAAAAATTATTCCATCCCCTCTACTCAGTGAACATTGAACCTGTACTTCGTACCTTTTAGTTAGCTCCCGGCTCCCTAACTGCACACATCCCTGCAATATATAATTTAACTATTAAAACTATGGTTAAACAATGTATTCAGATAAAATAAAGTATTCTACTTTTAAAAAAAGGTAATGAAACAATTTTTACTATTGAAACTAAAAAATAAGATACTTTTAATATAGTTTAATAAATCGAATATCTGTTAAATTAACCATCCATTAGGTTAGGTAAATTTACCTTCATGAAATGGTTTTTATAACGTTGATAATGCAATAAATGAATATATAAAGTTAATAATATTTCCATCCCCTCTACTCCGTGAACATTGAACCTGTACTTCGTACCATTTAGTCTGCGCCGGGCTCCCTAACTGCACACATCCCTGCAATATATAATTTAACTATTAAAACTATGGTTAAACAATATATTCAGATAAAATAAAGTATTCTACTATTAAAATAAGGTAATGAACGAATTTAAACTCCTGTATATTTTAAAATATAGTACTTTTAAAATAGTTTAATAAATGAAAGTCTGTTATATTAACCATTCATTAAGTTACGTTAATTTATTTTCATGAAATTGGTTTTTATAACGTCGTTAACGCAATAATAGAATATATAAAGATAAAAATTATTCCATCCCCTCTACTCAGTGAACATTGAACCTGTACTTCGTACCTTTTAGTTAGCTCCCGGCTCCCTAACTGCACACATCCCTGCAATATATAATTTAACTATTAAAACTATGGTTAAACAATGTATTCAGATAAAATAAAGTATTCTACTTTTAAAAAAAGGTAATGAAACAATTTTTACTATTGAAACTAAAAAATAAGATACTTTTAATATAGTTTAATAAATCGAATATCTGTTAAATTAACCATCCATTAGGTTAGGTAAATTTACCTTCATGAAATGGTTTTTATAACGTTGATAATGCAATAAATGAATATATAAAGTTAATAATATTTCCATCCCCTCTACTCCGTGAACATTGAACCTGTACTTCGTACCTTTTAGTCTGCTTCCGGCTCCGTAACTGCTCACATCGCTACAATTTATAATTTAACTACTAAAACTATAGTTAAACAATATATTCAGATAAAATAAAGTATTCTACTAATAAGAAATAAGATAATGAACGAATTTTTACTATTGCAAATTAGGAATTAGGTACTTTAAAATTCTATAATAAATCTTATGTCTGTTAAATTGATCATTCTTTAATTTATGTAGATTTTCTTTATCAAATACGTTTTTAAAAAGTTTATAATACATTAAAAGAATATATAAAATTATGTTTTATTTTGCTAATTTTTTTTTGCATTTTTGACAGAAAGCCCGCTTGCTATCCCGGAATGGTTGGAAGACACAAGTCAAGTTCAGAAGCTTATCCTTGAAAACTAGAAGACTGCAGCAAACTTGGACTGCAGAGGGTTTGGTATTCTGCAGAAGAACTGGGAAGTGATTCTACGATTCACTCGACGACGGAAGACTCCTCCCAGGAGGCGGAACGAATCGCTCTCTCGAGGACCCGGCAGGCCACCTTCTGAAACTCGGCTCTTTCCCTCGCGAGTTAGTGAGGCGTTCTTGGTCTTGCAGGGAAGTCGAAAGGATGCGAGCCCAGAACTTCTGCGTTCGGCTAAGCTCGGAACAGATCCATGGCCATCGG
This sequence comes from Troilus luridus, assembly GCA_964056705.1. Classification (NCBI taxonomy): domain Eukaryota; kingdom Metazoa; phylum Arthropoda; class Insecta; order Hemiptera; family Pentatomidae; genus Troilus; species Troilus luridus. Next base: position 41,700,334 of record OZ057417.1, on the reverse strand, counting down.
GGTCCTCCAAGTCCTCAACTTCGAGCTGACTCTTCCCCCGGATCTTTTCTTCTTTTTCCAGATTTTCTTGTCTTCTAGCCGAACCTATCTGTCGAGGTTACTTCTACTCGTTGAGATGTTGCGTTATAACGGAAGATTCGAAGGAAGGGGAGATCGAAGTATTCCACGGTTCGTCGTGTTTGAGAACTCGAATCGCGTCATCGAAGCGATGTCGCAACTGAGCAGTCTTCGTGTCACAGTCGCACAAGAAGAAGAGCATCGCACAACTTGCCGAAGTTGGTAACAGGAATTATTATTTTGGTGGTTGAATTTTTGTATACTATTATTTTAGGAAGATATAATTTTAGACCTAATTATATTTCAGATAGTCCTGTCTGGGTCTATCGTAACCTGTATGTCCCTAATATTTTGATATTTTCTACATGAAAATTCTCACCAACCACCATTTTAAATTCAGTCTAAATTTAGGTGCATCTGCCCGGGTTTTAGTTATAATATATATAAATTAGCAGATGCTTTTATATAATCAATATTATTGAAAACAATTAATATATATTGTTAAACCCCCAAAATTTTAGAGCTATTCGAAGCTCTGTACCCAGCCCAACATTGGCTTTTATTAGTTGCGGTTCAACGCCTCATTTTTTCAGGAGCTAAAGGAAATCAAACCAAGTTAGATATAGTAGAGAGATATTAAATTTGAGGGATAATTTGGTTTGATTTTTGCTGGCACCTGAGGATGGGGTTTTGTCCTGTATACTAATAGTTAAAAAGCCAATGATTCTGATCACTTGCATAAATAATTATGTAAGTAAACTTTAAGTTTTAACTTTTAAAGACTTATTGGCAATAGGTCTTGAGTCACTAAATTTTAAAATCGCGACCACTCGGTTAAAAAAAACTTAATTTTTATAAATCTAAATCAGAATTCTTTTGGTCAAGGATTTTCTTAGTTCCGCTTTTAAATAAGTTCCGAAATTTGCAGAAAACTTTATTTAGATTCTTTAATTTCTGTTCCAACTTTAGTCAGTTGTGGGATGTTCTTCTTCTTGGGCGACGATGACACGAAAATCACTCAGCTAGTGACATCACTTCGATAGCGCAGTTCGGATTCCCTACCCGGCGAATCGTTGAATACCTCGATCCATTCTTCTTTCGACTCTTCCGTTACAACGCAGTAGCTTTTCGAGTTGGATTGGCTTCGAGAGGAAGGGCCGGTTAGGAGGGAAGAAAATTCGGGAAAGGGGGAGAGGCGCCGGTCGGAGAGATCCGCGGAGGTTATGGACTCGAAGGACGACGGTGACGGTGGATCCGTTCCCTGCACGGGCCGTGCACCGGAGGGTTGGGTTCGAGTCCCTTCAACCACCCCGCGGGATCGAGGGCCTCTTGCTGCTCACGAGGGATGAGTCGGACTTCAGGAGGTGGCTCGCCAGGTCCTCAGGAGTGCGGATCGTTTCTTCTCCGGAGAGGAGTCTTTTGTCGCCGAGCGAATCGTGAAATTTCTTCGAGTAACCTCCACAGAGCATCAGGTCCTTTGTAGTACAATGAACCGGGTGGAAACTACACATTGGGTGGAAGAAGACACTCGTCACTATGAAAACCAATGGAGCCTTCATGCTGAGCAAACACCCATGAAGACCTATGCTGCGCAAATAAGGTAAGCTATTTACTACACAATTATAACGCATTTAGTCATTTTTAAATATTTTTTATATGCTGCAGTAAACTTTTGATGGTTTCTTAACTAAACATTAAATCCTATACAAATTATTTTATTATTAGCTCAGGCTGTTGATATAAAAGAGGCAGATGATATATAGAAGAATGCTCTGTATTGATACTATCGAATGGATATGAAGTATTGGTATCATTTCCGCTGATTATCACTTCGAGGTACAAGTTTTAACTGTCATTCATTTCCTTTTAAATATTCTTCAAAAATAAAAATTATCATGAACTCTTTAGTATGGGAAAAATAATGTAATTATAGGAAATTTGTAAATTTTGGTAGACATTTCATCAAGAAATGAACGTTTCAACGAACATTTCGAAATAAAGATGATAAACGAGTGTTTGTATGTTTGTTGAAACTTTTATTTCCTGATGGATGGAATGGTTACCGAAATATAAAAATAAAAAAATCTCATATTTACTTTTCCATGCTAAAGCTCACGATAATTTGTATTTTTGGAGAATATAAAAAAGGAAACGAAAGAAGAAGTAAAACTTGTGTCTCAACTCGAATCGACAACCTGCGGAACAGATACCGATGTATATTCACCTTAACATTAATTTAAAATATCTTTAAACACCTGAATAATCATACAACATTTTGAACATTACAATTTTTTTTTTAATTTTTAATTCCAATAAAATTATTGATTTTATACTGCAACATATAATTATATGTGTACTAAACCCTCTTTCCATGAACGCCTTAAAAAAAATGGATGAACACATTTTTCTTTTCTTTTTCTCCTTTCATTCTCTCTAGCTCATTGGACAGTGGAGTATCCAGTTCAAAACCTTCAGATGAAGAAGCTCGATATTAGTTTCGCTGGTTGTTGCTTCGAGTTGAGTTACGAATTTTAATTGTCCATCCGTTTTCTTTTAAATATTCTCCAAAAAATACAAATTAACATGAGCACTTTAGTTTGGAAAACAGAGTATAACTATGGGAAATCTTTTTATATCGGTAATCATTACACCGAGAAATGAACTTTTCAAGTAACATTTATCATTTACACTTCGAAATGTTTATTTCTTGATGGAATGGCTATCGAAATATATATATATTTCTCATAACATTCTTTTTTTCATACTAAAACTCCTAATTCTTTTTATTTTCGAAAATATTAAAAAGGAAACGAATTAACTGCTAAAACTTGTGACTTAATTCGAAGTGACAACTTGCGGAACTGATACCAGAAGCGCTTGAGATCAAGATATTTTCGTTCTATTAATAAAAATCCTTATTTTTATAATTACTTAAATAAGTAATTACTTAAATACTTACACAATTCGAAAGTTGCCACTTATGAATTTTGAATCTTCGGATTGGCTTAATTTGGATATCATTTGGCGTAATTCTAGTCAGTTTTAGATCTTTTTGAATTTCTCTAATCCATTTAATTGAGTTTGTTTTGGATTTATTCCCTTTTATCATGAAATTAAACTATTTGTTTGGTAATTCTGTCTGAGTTCAACCTTTTGATGTGTCCATAAAAGAATGTTTGAGTATTGATTGCTTCTGGGCCTGTAGAGTTTTCCGATTTTCAACCTTCCATTTTTCTTATGATCTTTCTTTCCTTCGTCTCAATGCTTTCTGTATTTCTGTATATTTGTTCAATGTATCTATGTTTTATGCTTCCCGTGCATTAGTGTCTCTGATCCGTAGAAACACTTAGGAGTATCAGTTCCGCAGGTTGTCGCTTTGAATTAAATCACTACAAGTTTTAACTTTTATTCGTTTCCCTTTTAATAATATTTTCGAAAATAATAATATTTTTGTTTTATTTGCCCTGGCCGGTATTCGAGCCCGGGTCGTCTGCATCTCCGTAGCAGTGCTCTAAGCCACTGAGCTACCAGGGGTCGTATCCAAGTCAGACAAACTAATCTCTTCACCGATCCCATATCCCCCGTGTTCTCGCAATTTTGCGATGTATACACGAGGAAGAATGTTCATTCAACATTACTTTTAATTTTAGGATCTTTTTGACATACGTCATTATATTATTTATAATTTATTAGAATTTTTTAATCATTGCTTTAATTTTTAAATATTTTTATTTTGAAGAGAAAATATTTGGCCCCAGCCGGGATTTGAACCTCCCTGCCTCATCGTGGCAACGCTCTGACCATTTGAGCTGAGTGAGGTGGAGATCCGGGTTCGAATCCCGGCTAGGGACAAATCTTTTCTCTTCAAAATAAAAATAATAATATAACGTTAACTTTTGTTTAGCCTTTATGATGGTCAAAATGTCATTACAAAGTATAAGTTATACTTATTAGTATGTATAATTTAATAGATTTCTTCCCACACCAATTTCTGCATAATTATTATTTTTATGACCATCTGTTTCGTTATACATATTTAAAATTTCATGTTTACAGGGATCTGGAACGCTACAAGAACATGCACCGAATTACAAAGATCTTCTAGTAGCTTCTGTTGTCTTCCACGTTCATCAGTTTACACCGAAGATCTTCCAGACGTTAATAATGTCTTCGCAAGTCGGGCTTGGTCGTCAGGTTCGACGCAGGCCGTCTGGTTCGACGTAGGTCATCTGGTTTAACGTAGGTCATCCGATTCCACGCAGATTTTCGTGTCAGGAAAAGGCGATCAACAGCGAGGTAAGAATTAGTTTTTATTCAATAATATTTCTTGATTTTAATGGTTGGTTAACAACACTTATTATGTTTTGATTTTCAAAGTTAACTAAATATTAAATAAATGAGGCTGAGGTATCATATATTTTTACGCTTGAAGGTTCAATGTAACTAAACATCTTAGATTTTTAACAAAATCCATGTTGGAAACAAAATCGATGTTGGTTGGTACAGTTATAAAACGCTCATGTAAAAGATCGAATAACAGTTGCAGTTGTTTTGGATCTCAAGGGAACAATAATCAATAGTCTAAAAAAAAAATACACTCCATGAAGGGTCTTGGGATCTGTACATGGTAGGGACTATACTGTTTTAGTACAACAGTTTTACTGGGAGGTGATTTTATTGAGGATGGGTGAGGCCCCAGGAGGTCCTTAAGGACCCACCGGTTTTATTTTACACCAATTTTACCCAAAATCTTTTATCCAATTTTACGCGAATACTGGGTGTTGACAACAATTACTATCACATAATAATTGCATTGCCTATAATCTTCTCTCTCTAAGTCAATTTTAAAGTTTTTTGTAATTTCTCTTATGGATGGTCATTTCTTTTGTATACAGATTGTGTTACAGCCCATAACAGAATCTCAGCCTGCTTCAACAACCTCCACTATCAGATTTCGACTGTCATAGAAGGACCGTTGTTCCCACACAGACAACATTAATAATTTAAAATATTTAATACAACAAATATTTACAATACCCTTTATAATTTAATAAACTTATTTATGTTGATATATCTGTACAGACTTGAGAGCTTCACTTTCTTTTCCTTAAGACTCTTAATATCATACCAATAATATTCAAGACACATTTTTCTACATTACATCAATATTCATATTATAAACAAGCGATCATCCCTGAACTGGATTTCAAAATAATTAAGGGCTGCCAAGATTTAGGAAAACAAAATCAAGTAATTTCACTATAATTATCCAAATGGGAAAGAGAGTAAAATTTGGCATTGAAGGAAGGCATTGTTTGACTTTTGAGTTCTGTAGAAGAAATATAAAATCAAATTAAAAAGTAATTATTAATCTGAAAAACAACCTTTTGCAAACAATAGTATGGTATGGTATGGTATGGTATGGTATGATATAGTATATACATACATGTATTTCTTCTTTATCTTCCTCTTCTGCAGTTCAGCATAGAAGAGCTTCTATCCATGGATCCATCCTTACTCTCGACACATCCTTTTGATTTGATCCAGGGTTTCCCCCTTCCTGTTCCGATTCTTTCTATGTTTTCTTGATATTGCTCTTCCACTACCTACCTTGGTTTCTGCTCTTCATCCATGGAACAGACATGACCATACCACTTCAATTGATTTTTTTTTAATGGATGTCTTTAGTTTCGGCCTCATGTAATTTGTCTCTCATTGTCACATTCCTAAAATGGCCCATCCTTGTTTTACCGACCAATCTGCGAAGTTACTTTATTTCTGCACTTGTAATACATTATTTGTGTTTGTCAATTTTGTAATTGTTAGGAGGTAGACCCACATTTTGGTGCAACTATACTGTTGTAGATCTCATAATATATTGCGTTCGATTTACTAATTCTGTTTGAATTCTTCATCTAGCTTACCAGACCTTCTGACGATGGTTCCTAGGTAGGTAAGTGGTCCATGTGGTTCAAGAGTCTCCCCATCGCAAAAGAAGGGTATGTTTTCATGGTCATGTCTGGACACTATGAGCACTTTACCTTTAGGGATGTTTATTTTCATTCCATTAAGTTATAGCTCCTCTTAATATTCTACAAGTGTTTGCTGCATCTTTTTCTTGGATTCTTGGATGACAAAAGGACAGTGTCATTAGCATAGAGAAGGCTCTGGACTACAAAAGGACACATATTCCATCTTCAAATTAATGTTGGTGATATTCTCCTCTTGCATATTTTATGGATCTCATCCATATTATTAATCGATGCATGAATGAATTATTCCATAAATCTCAGGATAAACGTAGTTTTCTTCCTTTTGTAGTCCTCTTGAAATGTTTCTCCCTGTAGACTCCAGCAGTAGTCCACGAGCATTTTTTCATTCCATTTTCCACTATACCTTCCTTCCATTTTGGAATTATCCCAATTGAACCGTTCCCCGTGTTCATCAGATACAGCTGCAAGATTGTGTGAAATTTTTTTTAGTGGGAATGGAGAAAATGGCTTTTTAAGGACATGTTACACCCAAGTACTTGGTAGGGTTGTTACTGTTCAGTCACGATTTGTTCATAGTCATCCTACCTCACATTTTCCAAAAAGTTACTGCATACTTCTTTAAATGCAACCCATTCTCTTCTTTCTGGAGAGGTCAATTTTTCTAAGAACTCCTGGTCTTTTACTAGTGATCTTATCTGTGGACCAACAAAAATTTCCTCTTTTCTTAGTTTAGGAAACTTAATTTTAAGGTAAGCAAATCCTTCCTCGTCTTTGTCCATTGGTTTAACATAATTTTTCATCAGGCCCAGTTTGATATGAAGCGGTGGTAGAAATTTTTTTGATTTGTCAATCAAAGCAGGATAAGCAAGTTCAGGGTATAGGTCTTCTCTCTCTGATGCTTATGGATCAACTAACTAGTCAAGGGTCCCCTCCCAGGTATCTGGGTCCCCTCCTTGCTAATTGTGTCCCTCTGCCTCTCAAAGGGAAGTCGTGGGTCCAGCAGGTAGTTTTGTCAAGCCTTCCGGGTCAGAAAAGTAGACAGTTACATTTAAATGGGATTAGATTACTATAGGAGCAAAATGAAATATGTGGACTGTCATACCATCAACTACATGCTTCTACCTAACTTAATACAAGGGTTTCTATTAAAAAATAAAAATAAAATCTGTCATTATGCATAGGCTAAAATCATTCAAAATCCTCTTTTTCCTGAAAGAATTATAGAATCCTGTGCTAAAGAATTTTAGACATCAGATTCGTGTTAAGCACACCAAAAGACATAAGGAAACACCATTATGTTTCCTGGGCAGATTTCCCGTGACATACTAGCATAAGTATCAAGTGTTGTAAAATTAAATAAATAAGTTATAAAAGAAAACTATATTTAATTATAATGATTGTAACAAAAAATAATACGGAGAAATGTTACTTCTGATTTTCTTCTAAATATTGTTTGCTATTGTCGAGTACAAATAGAAAGTATTTTGCAGGTTAACACATAGTAGTTTTTTAATTCTCATTGCTAGGAACGCCAGATGTCCCTTTTTCTCCATGATATGTCCAGCCATCTTTCATATGTATATCATATATATTTTTTCCACTGCAGTTCTCTCTTCTCAAATCTTTCCTCACCTCTTCCTCGTTTTCCCTCCACTTTGGCTCATTAGGTCTCGCAAACAATTCCGTTAGGTTCCATTAGCAGGAGGTGTCCAAGCCATCTCAGTTGGTTTTCTTCTATCACCTCGTTGGCTGGCTTAACATTTAGGTTACACCAGATAGTTGTGTTCCGGACTTATCTATTCTTGTTTTGCCCTGAATCTTCCTAAGAAATCTTGTTTCTGCTGATTGTATTCTAGATTGGTGCTTCTTTGTCAGCGTCCATTATTCTGAAGACTGTGTGAGGATAGGGAGGAATGGTGACTTGAATACAGCCACTTTGGTTTCCCTTTCTACTAATCTTTGGTACACCTTTCTAAAGAAATCCTATCTTAACCGCTTCAAAAATCCTGCCCACAGCTCCAATTCGTTCGGTAACTTTCAAATTGATCTGTCCATTTTCATTTTAGTGCACTACCAGGTGTTTAAAGCTCTCCACTTGTTCCAGGACTTTATCTTCAACTCTAATAACCTTCATTATTCTCCTTGGCTTCTTTCCTACCCTCCTCACTTTTGTTTTAGTAGGGTTTATGGTCATGTTTATAGCCAACATTTCTTCTTTTTACCTGCTAAAAAGTCTGCGCTCAGATTGGCATATCCTAGGTGAAATTTCCTCATTTTTATCTTTGCCTTCCGAAGGGCTAAATCCATGACCAAAATGAACAGTAGTGGGCTGTGACTACATCCCTGCCGGATTTGAATGGTACTCTCAATGTCTTGAGAAGTGCAGCTGGGAAATCTTACTACACTCCTCGATTTCTTATATACACACTTTCAACCACAAGTATTTGACCTTGATCCATCCTTTTTTCTTTTAATGCCTGCAAGATATCACTCTTCTTTACACTTATCGAAGTCAAAGTGTCCAAGCCAGTTATCGAAGTCGAAAAGAGAGTCAATCTTAAGTGGTACTTTATTAAACAGATTACATTACAAGCCTTGGTGATCTACAAGTAACTATCTCTGACAAATGGTTTTGTGAGATCGACAAAGTACAAGGACATTTCCTTTTCCTTTTCTATGAAAGGATTACTATTTTGGGTACCCACTTTAAAGAAAATGGGTGAACCCCAGGAGGGTTCTAGATCCTATAGGATCCATCTCTGGTCCCTAACAGATTAAAATAAAATCAGCTAGCTGCGGGATTCGAACCCAGGACCTTCGGTGCAGCAACTCAGCACTTTTAATTTAGCATGTTAATATTTTATTTATTGTTATTGTATTTTTATATATCTGTTTTGTTTTTTTCAGGACGCAGAAGATATGCAGCAGCCTTTGGAGATAACAGCCTACACTTCGTAGATGTTCCAGACTCCGAAGCCATCACACCTCGTAGGGTGCCAAGTCAGTGGAACAAGTTCTAAGCATGCACTGTGGCCCAGTCGAACAATATTAAATTAATAGAATAAACTAGAAAAATGAACTAATTATTTCATTCATATTGTTTTATTTCCAATACTTTACATAAATTATAACTTTCTTATAAGTCTTACAAAATTTAAACTTTATAACTTAACTTTAAATGATTACAACTTTATTGTTATGAATTATCCATAACTTCTAAAATTATTTTTGATCTGGGTCACAGTCCTGCCCACTTTAGCTACTGCATGTGCATGTTGCTTTTTTCATACATATACACTCCCAAGGAACATAACAACATATGACACAATATTTTTTTTTTTTTACTCAGTAATATCAATTTCAGTAAAATTATTCAAATATTCATTTATATAAATATTCATTTTTTAAATAAAATTTAAACTTTTAGATATATTTAAATTAAATTATTATTTTTTTATTATTGATTATTAATTATTTTCATTATTTATTTAATTGATAAAATACTTTAAAATGAGAAATTTATTATAGCATAATTATATTATTTAATATTCAAGTTAGGTAGGCTATGGTCACATCCTTAGTGGGCAGTATTTCTGCATGATGCATGAGTGTGAAATATATTTTTTAGATATCTAAGGCCGCGACCTCCTCTCACATATATATTATATAGATTCATATCATTTATTTTTTTATTTAGTGCTATTACGTTAGTTGTTTAAATATTTGATGATTATTAAATTTAATTTTTTTTTAATCTCATAAAAACTTAATTTAAATTTTATATCAATCACTTTCATGAAATTATTAAATTCATTCAGCAAATTAGAATTTTTTAAATTGATCAAATTTTCAATTAATTATATATATTTAACTAGAATTATATACACCTTAACTTATTAAATTTATAGCTTTCATTAATTTCTATTGAAGTAATAAAGTTATTTAAATTCAATTATTGTCATTAGTTATCAAATTTATTAATTTAATGTGAGAGTTGAGGATCTTCAGGACCTTCAAGACTGCAGCTGCGGACTCCTCTCTCATTACACATCTCAACACTTTTTCAACAATAGTAAATTTTAATTAAATCTTAAATTTAGTATATAAATTTTAAAATATTCTAATTTTGAAAGTATTTGTAGATTGATAAAATTAGATTTTAAATATTATTTTTCATAAAAATATTATTTTTTTAATATTTAAAAATACATTAAATTTAAATTTAAATTTCACATTGAGTAGAGTAATATTATTACATAGCTATATTTAATTTTTATCCTTAAATATATAGTAAATGTTTACACTTTAGATTTAGGTACACATGAGAGTTGAGAGCAAGATCTTCGAAAAAGTGAGTACAACTATTGCATGAAGTTTTGTTTTGTTTTTATTATTATATTTATATGTGTGATATTTTATTATATCCCCAGACCACCTTCAAAGTTGAAGCGATGTCTGGGGCTTCTTATTTTCTTTTTAAACCTACTTAGATTTAATATTTGTTTAAAAAAAATACTTTTAGTATATAATTGAAATAATTTTATTAATCTTGCATCATCACATGTTGAATGAATTCCAAGCTGAGTTATCCCTCAAAATAATATCTCTCTACTATAACTGACTTAAGCTTAGGAGTCTGCAGGCATTGTGATGTTTAAATTTTTTTTTTCAATATTTTTCGGGACATCACACCATCATTACATGTTGAAGGCATGCCAATTTCGAGTTATCCCTCAAAAAAATATCTCTCTACTATATCTAACTCAAGATTGGTATTGAGCAGACATTGTGGTGTTGAAATGATTTTCCGAAAATTCTTTTAATTAGTTAAAAAATACCTTGTAACATCTAAGTAGGTTTAAAAAATATGTATTTCAGGTTAATTTATAATATGTAATTTAGGTTTATTCGTCGAATTTAGGTTTAGTCGTAAAATTAGGTTTACTCGTCGAATTTAGGTATATTCGTCCCGATTCCCAAATTTTCTCCGTACGTCGAATACTACTAAATCTGAAATGATCTATAGTAGTTCCAACTTCTTCGAGATTTTATATCTTGAAGATTGTAGGGTAGGAATGTGGACTAGGCCTAATGGGGATACCACATTAAAAAAAACGCACCCCAGCACTCTACCCCTGTGGTGGTGTGGAAAGGAGTGCATTATTATCTTTGTATTCGTTTAATTTATTTAATTATCTGTTTTTCAATATTTGATGAAATTTATAGGCTAGCTTATAAATATACTGTAGTTAATAATATTATAATAATTATTATTATAGCGGTTGTTCCTTTTAGGAAAGTGATTAAACTTGAATGTTTTTCTTTTTTGCCTCTCATCTAAGTATCTCTTCATCCTCTCATTAGAACGATAATTTTTGCTTTCATCCCTCTATTTTCTCAAGGTGTCTGTAATATTCTATGCTCTAACTTGATAATCTCTTTTTCGGCATTCGGTGAGGTCTTCAAGATGTTCTATATTGAACTGTTATAAACTCCTGTGAACTTCCTGGTGTGAAAGGTACTGTTCAATCTAAGCCAGCCCTTCTACTCGTATTGCCTGATCTACTTCTTTGTACCAGAGAAAGTGCCCTGTGTGAATTTACTGGTCAACCACTGGGCACATAATGGCCACTCAGTACAGGAAAAGTAGTTCATTGGGAAGGACTGAGTACAGTAGTGGAGGAGTAGAAGACAGGATCTGATCAACATCATGGAGTAGACATCACTCAGAGAATCGTCAGGATGAGGAGTAATGACCACCCAAGAAATTGCCGTTCACAGAGAAGATGGACAGTAATCACAGTAATCAAAATAATGTAAATTTTGTATTTATAATCATTATAATATGTATCAGTATACATATTCATTACAACCCTTTATTTCATTTATAATAATAACATACAATACACTCTTATACCATATCCCGTCTAGAAAACAACCTTTCCAAACTTAAACATGATGTACCCCTTCTAAATTAAACATGGTCATCCGGCCCGGAGGACCATGTTTAAGTTACAAGGGGATGTTGTTCCCTTGACGGGAAATGATGCTTCTGGAGTTGTGGACTGTATGTTATATAGAAATAATGGTAGTGGTGAATATTAATGAAAGGCATCTTAACTGCACATATTATAATGAGAAAGAAAATTACATAATTTACATTACTGATGTTGATTGTTATTGTCCGTCTCAATGTTGGGCCTCTAACTGGCTCCCGGGCTCCGCATACTCCCTACACTGTCGGCTCTCCTTTGTTGTATACTCCATGTTGTCGGAACACATATTCATCACACAAAAGTCTAGATCCAACACAGGCCCTTCTCAACCAGCAGTCGCCCTAGGGGGGTGGGGGTGATAGAGGGCACTGCCTCTGTGGCAAGGAGTCGCTGAACATTAAAGAGGTACTGCAAGAAGTGCGAAAACTGTTCAGGATGCATGGAACCTATTGTTTGATGAGCATATGTTGGCTATGATGTGGAATATACCACTAAATATATTTTAAAAATTCAAAACACATTCTCTAGACCAAGGTATGTGAATGTGACAGATATAGTCGAACTGAAAGCTTTTATGTGACTGTGATCCTGGTTGATTTCGGTTTTCATAGTTAGACCTTTCTAGTCTTAGTTAAGTTATTATTAGAGTTTATTGTAAAAATAAGTATTAATAAATGGAAACAAAAACATATAGAGACTGTAGAGTTTCTTGGACAATGGTTGTTGTCCAGGCAAGTGATTTTTCCAGAATCACGCTCAATAGCCCTCCTATTTCAGGGACTCACAGAGGCTGGATGAGCCCCAGAAGGTTCCCAGATTGCAAAGGATCCATACCCTGCCGTTAACAGAACAAATAAAATATGCCACAGCCAGATTTGAACCCAGGATTTTCGGAACAGTAAATTAGCTCTCTACCACAGAGTTACTCCGCTCCCATATATATATATATTTCTGTAATGGTTAAACGAATTCACAATCAACAAACTTTATTAAGCCTTAAATACAACTGTAAAAAGAATCATTGAAAGTTGACAATCATGTTAGTGAAATTTCACGTCTCTAACACAGTAAAACCTATCTTCAAAACATTACAACAGAAAACGTGTCGCTAGAGAACGTAACAACAAGACTTGAACCTCCTTTCTGCCTCCGTTTGGGAAGTAGCGCGCTCTTCGTCTATTAGGGCGTGACGTCATCAGGCTGGTGGACAGTCCAACACCTCAGCCATCCTGATATTCCGGGACATCACCTGATGGCCTGGCGTCTTCTTCCTCATCGGAATCGTCATCATTGGAGTCGTCATAACTGTGTTTCCATCTTTTCATGTAGTCACTGGTGGTGGACGTGCTATTAGGGCCTTTACCGTTTCCAACTTTTTTAACGTCGTATCGATTTTTTTTGGCTTAACAGCAACAACTTTGTACGGTCCCAAGTATGGGGTTTTAATCTTTGCGTACGTACCAAACTGAGTTCTTTTAATCGCCACCAAGTCACCTACTTGGTATATCTGTGGTGGTCGTCGGTTTCGGTCATACTGCGTCGTCTGCTCGGTTTGAATCTTTTGTATCTGAGTTTTGGCATGTCGTCGTAAGTCTTCTCTCTGCGTATCATAAGCTTTTGCGATTTATTCCGCAATATTCTTATGTTGCAGTTCTTCTTTCGTTTGCATTGGCATTCCAAAAAGAAGCTCGTATGGTGTCGTGTCCAATATTTTTCAGTGGGGCCGCCGTAGGTTCCTCATTCGGTGGTAAATTAGCTGGAGCGGTAAAGCTGTTCGATGTCACTACCGGTGGCGCTTCTTCTTCTTTCCTTGTCTTCCTCTAGGCCGATTTCTTCCCTGTCTTTACTTTTTTGAAGGGAGCCTCATCTTCAGAGTCCGGTAGAGGTGTATTTAAGCCCAGCATGTTCACAGCCTGTCCACTACCGAATATACCAATCTCCTGCCCTAGTAGCACTACACACTGTACACAATTTAGCAGTAACTGCACAGCCTTGCTAGATAGCTAGTCAATTTCCTACTCTTATCAGAGCAATGATGCCGTGTCATCTGTTGAGGTCGTATCCAAGCGATATGAATGGACCCCAACAGCTTAAGGCGGAATCTAAATAAAAGTAGTAGTAGTGTTTGTTTGGATAGGAGTTTTTTTTTTTGTTTTTTTTTATCTGACCCTCCTTATTTATTTACAAACTAAATTACAAATACTATTTAGCTAAATACTATATAGCTGAGGCCTCCTGTTACCCTGGGGTATTTTAAGGAAATTATGCTCTTACCGCTGTATGCGGGAGCTTACATTATGGGGCTTAGCCTTTGCGGATAGGTGTCTTTAAGAAGGCTCCTATACAAAAAATTATCGCTTTGGGAATAAAGCTTTAGAATACACTGTTACCATAGATACCACACGTATCTCTTGGCGATCTATCTTCTATCTATTATGTAAAACAAATAATACAATATTAATGAGAAAGGAACGTAAACACCACTTTTAGCTAAATTCGGTTTTACTACTCATAAAATTTTCATTCCGTGGGCTAAATATGAATATCGTTTCTTTGGGAGTAAACTCAAAAAAAAAAAAAAAAACACGGAGTTTTTAACAATAAAATTAGATTAATTTCTTCGAGTGTTGTTTACTAATTTAACGTAACTTTATGGTGTTATTACAAGTCGGACGATTCCAAAAAGGGAGCCCTAATTTTTTCCTATCTAGATATAATTAGGACAGGGATCTTAAACGATTACTTGACACCGCACAGGTTCAAGACCGTCACTTTACATCCCATCCGAAAGGAAGGCATAATAAAGTTTTTTTTTCCTCAATTTAAAAGAACCTATCACTACCTACCGTGCTGCGAACCCGCAATCTTGGGCATAGATAGTGGTTTTACTAACCACTGCACCCCAGGTGACCCCTTTGTTTTATTTTTTTGTAACATATACATTTAATGTAAGTCTTAATACGCATACTATAGCTTTTAACAAATATATATATTTGTTCGTTCCATCTTTTCCACACTAAAGTTCATGATTACGTTTATTTTGGAAAATATTAAAAGGGGGGGGATAGAAAACTTAAAACTTCTTGTGACTCAACTCGAAGCGACTACCTACGGTATAATGACCATATATATTTTTTATTCTCGAATTCTAGAACAAGTAGTAAATAATCAGAAAAAAAAACATTTAACTAGGAGAGGTAAAAAATTATGATCTTGTAGGGAATTCACACTTATTCCTCCTTCAAATGAAATACCGACTCGTTCATGATTGTTAATTCAGATGAGCATTTTGATACCGAAAACTGTCAGTCTGTTAAGGCTCAAAGCTATTTATTTATTTTAAGTATATCATTAATTACCTTTAATGGTGTTGAAACTTTTCTGTTTTATAAACATACATTAATACATAATGGTCGGGGTTGAAGGATCTTCTCAAATACTAACTGATTTAGGGCCCCATGGTTTAGGTATTTATTTGTTGATTTATGAGAATTTTTATTTTTTTAAGCTTGAAACATCTAAAACTGGTTTAATTCAAATAGGAGATCCAGATGACAAATCATTAAGGAAAGTCGAAACTGATATTTTAATTCCGAAAAAAATGAGAGACAAAGCTAAAGCCGAAAACTGTTTGAGTGAAGTTCAAGGTAACTATTGAAAATAAATCACATTTATTGGGAGTTGTTGAAATATGTCTCGTTTTTGTGTATTATTAGTATAAAAATGGGGTATTATTAGTGTAAAATGAATTTTAACTTTGTCAGAACTCATTCAATCTAGAATTTATAAAATAATTGTATACTAATCTTGTAACAAGTACATTAACCACCCTTTAACTTTAGTTTATCCAACTATTAATTAAAAAAAGTTATGATGTGCGAGATCACATCGATAGACTCAGTATTCTCCATTTTTTATTGCAGTTCCTCGTTTTTACTTTATAAATCTTTTTGGTATAAATGAAATTAAGTACCCTGTCCCTTTATGGGTTATCACTCTAAATAAATTGTAACAATCCTAAACCATAAATATCAAAATGCTAATTCCAGAAACATGTTCTTTTTTTTGTTAAATAGGTTAATTTATCTAATAATGATGCTTAAATCCATTATATAAGTTAACATATACTAATAAATCCTTTAGTTTTGAAAGATAACAATTTTTTTAGACTTGCTTGTTGCATTTATGAATCTAAAAGACTGCCGCATTCCATAGGTCTTTCTTCTGTTGCTTTCATTTTCTTTTTTAATATTTTACATTACATTATTGGCGCGACAGACTCATAAAGAAGTCCTTGGCCTGCTCAACCGCTCTACCCCAATCGTCTGCTCGAGTGATGGAGACCTTACACAGCCTCATATCAGATTTAATATTTTATTCAATTATTATTCATGTGTCTGAAGGTGGATAGATAATATATACTATTTATTCTAATTCAAAAAGTTTCTGGACTAATGAGATTTTTAATGGTTAAAGTAATTTATATGTGATAAAATCTATAGAATAGAAGTATTTAAATTTAATACTGACGTCACTAATATAGGTCTTATCAAATATAACAAGCAGTGGAATAACTACAAATTTTATATAATAAAATAGATATAGCCATATTTAAATTATAATTATAAATTAGCTATATTTAAAAAAAATAAAATTTTGTCTAATTTTCAATTAAAAGTGACAGGAATAAAAAATTGTTCTCCATTGATTTTCATGTGTTAATAATTAATAATTACATTCTGTTTTATTCTCAATAAAATACAAAATCAGTAAAATATTTGTCTCCACAGATTTTCAAAAATGCTGCAAAGAGAATGGAGTTTTATTAGTCATGAAATGTCGAAAAGAAAATAATAAAATGAAAGAATGCCTTACTCATTGGTATAGAAATCCCGACTTTGTGAAGAAATGTACAGAGGAATATCTAGAAGAAAGATCGGAGTACAGAAGAACAGGGATAAAGTTGAAAAATAAAATGACGAGGATGTAGTTTTTATTGAGACTGAATTAAGGAATTTGTATTGCTTGTTAATCTTTAATGTGTACATAAAATAGTGTTTAAATATTTGTTGCTAAAAAATTGTTGGATTTATTAAATTTTTCTTCAAAATCCTTCAGAATATAAAGATCATAAGGATCGACAGGTTTGTTTTTTTAAATATATTAAAAAATAAATTAAGGTAAGGAAGAAAATAGTTGGGGGTGCAGTCAAATAAAAACACTAAATAAGTGGTTACTTATTTAATTATGTGTCGACGTTTCGACCCACTTTGTGGGTCATCTTCAGGGCTATTGGAAGCTGGAGCTAGAATAGAAGCGGTCTAACTGACCAACGTCGGCACATAATTAAATAAGTAACCACTTATTTAGTGTTTTTATTTGACTGCACCCCCAACTATTTTCTTCCTTACACTATCTTCCAGTCAACCATCCCCTCGCTTCTCATAAAAAATAAATTAGTCAAAATACTACAAACAATTTCTATGAGTAAAGAATTTTTTGAAAAGTTATTTACAGAAAATTATAAATTTAATCTGAGAATTCATGAAGATTTTTTTATTGGTTCCACCTGGGCCTGGTGCTATATCATTTATCTCATCGAGTTTTCTTAGACTATTTTTGATAAATTTCCATGTAATGATGACTGTCAAGTATTGAATGCGATAAAAACTTTTTGAAGAAAAAATTTTTCATAAGCATTACCAGCAAATGAAGGAGAAAATGGTTTGGGCACTAGTTAAAATAATTTCCCAAATAAGTATTAATAAAATAATATGATCTATATAATAGATCGTTTTATTTTTTTTTAAATATATATATATATATATATATACAATACAAATTCAAACAAGGATACACAGAACAAATAAAACAAGAAACACAGAAACATGGGATTACACTAGCTTTATTAGAAAACATAACTGAATACCAAAAATGCGGTTCTAGTGGAATACAGAAAAAAATTTCCATCCAAGACCTGGACAGAAGAAAGAAGAAAAGCCTTCAGCGAAACCATGAGAAAAAGATGGGCCGACAAAAAACTGAAAAAAAAAACCCTGCTACATAGTCTTTCATGGCTGTTTGCGTCAAATAAATAAATATATATACATAAATAAAATAAGTATTTCCTTACTGTTTTAAAAGATATTTTTATCTCTACCCAGATCCCCATGTAGCAAATTGCTGGATTTTACAGATTTGTTATCTTATTTTTTCTTATATTTGATTCCTACCTATATTTCCAAGTCAATTTGAAATTAACAAAGAGGTTATATTGTAATTAAACTCATAATAAAAATAACAAATAAATTTATTTTATATTATGAATTAAAAATATATGTACAAGTATATAAATACAATTAGGAACGAAACACACTATAACTAAAACTATTTTATTTCTGGAGTCTTTTCGTGTGTTGCTTGCCACCTTCTCAGAAGTGTTTCCGAAACTCTAAATTCTTTTAGAATTCCGGGATTGCTGAATTCTTTTTCTTCCACATCCGGCCAAAGAACATGGCATATTAAAATTTCCTATGAATAGAAAAATAAAAATGTTTCAGTTTACAAAATAAAATAATAACACATACGTCATTGACAATAGAACTTTAAAAAAAAATTATATAACATTTTTTATATATATTTATTGAAATTTACAACTTTATACAGAATACATCCAGTAAATATAATGAAAGATAAAACATGTCCTGAAATAAAGGCAAGTAGAGAAACTACCCGGTGGTAGTACTCAAATAAAAAGTTCAACTTAGAAGGTCAAGAGGCCATCTTCTTTTCAGACCTCTCGGAGGATTATCAGGAATTGAAGCGGTTGCGAGGTTTGAAACTAGTGTGTTTCAGTGGAAATGAAGTTTGTCATGAAAATATTGATATCCGAATCGGGCCTAATCAGCAACAAACAGGATATTAAGGTCATTATAGATTACTTTGTTCCTAACAAAGTAAGGAGCATTGAGGATTTTACGAAGGAAAGTAATACATGTAAGATGTTTACTTTAAAAAAACAAAAAGGAAGCATTTAAGCTTATACATAAAGAAAACCAATCTATTTCAAGAACAGTAATCTGAAATTATATTTAACGATTGTTAAGTTAGCTACATTAATTTAAACTATTTTTATTTTAAAATAAAATTCTACAGATAATTAAAAAGAATTATTAAAAAAAAAAATGTTTTAAATACCTTCTTCGCTGATTCAGCCATTCTGTTCATTCCAACAATTTTTCTCCAAGTTGTTTTATTTCTTGAATTTTTATCGTTTTTAAGAACTTCGACTATAACGATATATGAGGCATGGAAGTATAATGGCCCTTTTTTGTATACCACTAAAAATTTATAACACTTTAAGATGTATTGTTCATATTTTCAAAATAATCCAAACATATGATCAAGATAGACATTTTCAAGCACAAAATTGCCTAGTGAGTCCACTACTTTATTTAATGCTAATACCAAAAAGTCCAAAACATTATTTTGTTTTATTATTTTAACTATTATATCTGATCTATTATTTTTAAATTATACAGTCTATTCTTTTGCTATCATTTTAGGCTAAATCTCAAGAACGAACAGTAATAATTATGTGTAAACAGTCAAGAAAAGTTGATACCAATATATATAAACAAGTAAATTAAGATACTTCTTTTTCTTAAGGTAGTTAAACTGAGAAAATAAAATAAAGTTAATATAAACTAATAATTCCTTTTTCCAGCCATTTGTGCAATACAACTTTATTATATGGAAACGTTTCGACTATATGTCATTTTTCATCCATCTAAGAACTTAATCTTTATCATCTTGAAAAGAGTTTATATAAAATACAGATTATAATGGAGACAAAAATGAAAGAAAATCAAAACAAAAATCATTTACTTTTTAATTTATTTTATTTTATTTGTTACTAATTTTTAAATATTTTTATTTGAAAAGAAAAGATATGTCCAGGACCGGGACTCGAACCTGGGTCTTCCAGATCGCTAGTCTGGGACTCTACCAACTGAGCCATCCTGGCTGTATCAGGCTCGCTCCCCGGCCATGGTCATATCCTTTCTGTTCACTGATCCTAAGTCCCCCCCGTTCTCGGATTTTGCGAAGTATACGAGGGGAACTATATATATTTATATATATATATATTATATATATATATATATATATATATATATATATATATATATATATATATATATATATATATATATATGTTTATATAGAAGATTGTATGCTTCATAATTATTTTCTCTTCAGATTTTTATTGGAAATTTACTTTGCACATTATTATTTAGGGAACGTTTTACGTACTTTATTATATAAAAAAAAACAAATTTATTGGATTTTGCAGAACCATTGTAGCACCCACGGATCCTGATTTAGTACACACCCATCAGAAGACAAAATTCCACATTAAAAAAAATAAATAAAAAAGTGGTAGGAAGTTAAAGAATTATTAAACCAAAATTAAAAAAAGGGGAAGTGAAGCACAACTTAACAATTTGAACATTTTGGATTACTATTGTAAAATAATATTAATTTAATATAATTTACTTACAGAAGTCACCTCCAAATTTAGTCCCTGATTTAACAACCCATCCTTTGGCTCTGAAATAATGGTAAGCAACATATTTCTCGATAAAATCAGGTTGCGATTCCTGAAAAAGAACCCACATATCTCTAAATGGTAGAACATTCGATGTGAGGTCAAAAATCTGGAGGCAGTTACAAGCGTAACTAAGAAAAAATGCCTCTTCCAAAGATAAGTACAAAACCTCAATAGCAGTTTTGACCTTTTCCTCTTCAATATGCGGCTTTAGATCACGAAAATATTGTTCTAATTCGTCTTTGATATCTGGTATAACCAAAACTTCATTTACGTTTAGTAGTATCCCCTTTTCCGTATTAATTGAAAGATTAATTTTTCCAATACATTTTGATTGGTTATCAGTAGCTTTACTCTTATTTAATTCTTCAATTGTTTCATTGTTAGCCCCAATTACCTCATCATCTTTTGATTCTTTTTCGTTTTTGTTACTTTCGCTTATCTCTTTCTGATCTTCAGGTTCTTTTATTGATTGCTTCATGTCCGCATCAGTATTGTACGAAACTTTACTTTGTCCATCACTTTTGTTCCCACTTGTTTTAGAGGACTCTTCTTCAGGTTTATTATCATTATCCTTATTTCCTTGTGATGTTTCATTAGAATCATTTTTACTCTGCTTATCGCCATCATAACCACTTGTAGATGGATCTTCTTCAGTTTTACAAGAATCCTCTTGTAGAGAACTGTTGTCTTCATTATTGTCATTTATTAATTCCACATCATTACTTTTCTCATCAATATTAATGATATTTTCTCGGGAAGTTTCACTTTTACTCTCTTCATTCCTGGTTGTCGTAGGCAACTCTTCAGCTTTACATGAATTACTTTGGCTAGGATTCTTATTCTCGTCATTAATTTTATTTTTTTCTAGTTCATTGCTTTTCTTTTTTTCAGTATCAGCTATATTGTCTAGGTAAGTTTCATCTATCTTATTTTTACTGCTTTCATCACCTTCATTCTCTCCTTTCTTTGATGATTTTTCTTCAGTACTAGATAAATTAATTTGTTGAGAGCCATTTTTCTCATTTTCATCCTCCATTTTTTCAATATCAACATAAACCTCCTTATCATTGTCTTTTAAAACTTGTTTATATTTTTCCTTACTCTCTAGCAGAGTGCTTAAACTTTCCATCCACATTTTCCTTCTTTTCCATTGGCTTTCATAAACCACATTGGAAGGAATTTTTCTCTTAAAAAGGTTTAGACATCCCCTAGAAAGAGAGCCTTTTCCAAAAGAACCCTGTAAAATAAATGAAAAATTTATTCATGAGACCATTTTAAAATATTTTTATAGTTGCGTAGAGGAGAAATCAATAAAATTATAATAAGTAAGACTTATTAATTGTATGTCCACTATCTTCAGGGTTCAGAAAAAATAAATAAAAACATCAATAATGCAGAACCAAAGACAATAAAAATAAAACAGTTATCCAGACATAAATGATTAGAAAGAAAAATAATGTACAAGTGGTTAGATTATAAAATAATGAAAATAAAAGTAAAAAAAAAATTTTTTTTTTAAATAAGTGAAATGAAATCTATGAAGATTTTTTATGTAATTATAGCAGGATAATAAATAACCTGGGAAGCAAAATTTCAATTATTACTAAATTTCAGTTAAAAGGTGCATACAACTCAAGTATAATGAATGTATAATTACGGAAACAAAATGATTGTCCATTTGCATTATTGAATCTTTTAGAAACACACCATATTAAATTCATTAAATTCTCCATCTAAAATTTAAGGTTTGTTATTTAATCAAATTTACACCAATAAAAATACATAACATTTTTATATTAATTTGAAGGAGTGGGGTGGCTCACTGTATAGAGTGCTGAGTAGCTATGCTGAATGTTCCGGGTTCAAATCTGGCTGTGGCAGATAAATTATTTAATCGGTTATCAACCACGAATGGACCCTGTGGTATCTATATAATCTCCAGGGACTCACCTAGCTTATATAAAATGGGTACCCTCAGTTTTTTGTTTGTTTTCCTTTTTCCCCAATAGGGGTGGCATTGGTGTATTCCATACAGCCATATCTGATTATATGAATGTTATATCCTCAGTAAGCCTAATTGCTTTGTTGGTACTGCTAAACCTGTACCACTACAACCCATGAAGGGTCTGGGGTTCAGTACATGGTAGAGACTGTACTGTTTCATGGATAACGGTTCTGCAAGGAGGTGACTTGTCCTAGGTCACGCTCAACCGCCAGATTTTTCCCCCTTATTTTGGGTAACCTATTTTTATAATACTTTGTAGAGGCTGGGTGGGCCCCAGGAGGGTCCTAGATCCTATATGGTCCATCTCCCGCTGCAAACAGACTAAATAAAAACCATGGCCTGCAGTGGGAATTGAACCAGGATTTCCGGCATGGCAACTCAGTACTCTACCACTGAGCCACTCCTCTCCCTGTTGGTACTGCTATAATTTATTATTTTAAGTGTATTTGTTATTATACATATACGCATATACAAACACACAATATAAAAATATATACATCAGTTAAGGGAAAACCTGGTAGTCAAGCATCTATCAACTTTTTTTTCAAATTTAAATTTATTTTTCTACAAATAAGTCGTCGTTTTAATATTCAAGAAAAAGAAAAATCATTCAACTGACACGTGACAGATGCTGGGTACAGAACTTAAAACAACACCTTTCCTCAAAAGATATATAGTAAGTGATGGTGTGCTGTGAACTTAAATCCTAGTTTCACCCTCAGCTCAATAAAAAAGGGTCTGATAGAGCAATAAAAAATAAAACCTGTACCACTAAAACCTATGTTAGGTCTGAGTGGTAGAGTCTGTACTGTTTCCTGGAGAACGGTTGCATAGGGAGTTTATTAGTCCGAGATCAAGTTCAACCGCCAGGTTTTTCTCTAAATTAGGTTACCCCCAGGAGGGTCTGTAGACCCCAGACGGTCATAGATCAGTGGAATAGAAAAAAATGAATTTAAATATCAACAGAACTGATTTAAAACAGGAGTTGTAAGTCCTGAACTTAACTCACTAGGCCTACTCTTACTATTGCTCCTACTTACATATATGGCATTGGTAAAAGGCCTTACTGTTTACTATTAATTATTACACCTATGCTAAAGGAAAAAGTTTACCTTGTTGGTCAACAAATTCATTGCCTGAGGGTCATCGACAATGACAGAAGTACCATTGTAATAGCCACTGAAAAGGGGCCAATTGTATTCTTCTACACAGAACCCTGAAAAGGAATCATTTAACATTGGCAGAGGTGGCCTATCTCTGGGTGTTTTGAACCCTTTTTTAGTAGGAGTTTTGAATTCCATTTTTTAAAATAAAATAATATCACAAAAAATTGCAATAACAATCAGGAAATATTTAGCTGATCGGGCATTTCAAAAATCATTTATGAGCATTCCAGCTGAAAATTTGATTTACTTCAAGAGTAATATAAAAAATTAAATGTTTTCAAACATACACCTCTCAATAAGGTTATGTTTGTCTACCAACGAAGGTAAACACCCAAAGAGGCTCAAATGACAATCAAATTAGTTAATTCAACACCTAAATAAGTGTTTGACATAATATTTGCAATATACATACAAATTATACGAATGAACAATAAAGAAACGATTTGTTCAAATTTTTTGGGTAACAAATGAAACCATTAATTGAATCATGTTTAACTGCTTTACGAATATGACTATGGTTTAATACAACTAGATTTCGGTGTATTTTGCCTTAAAAATATATTCACGTTGTTTATTCATTTAAAGTCCCTTTATGCTGATATGGCTAACCGGACGATGCAACTGTGGGGATCCTAAATTTTGCCTATCCAGATATAATTAGAATAGGATTCTAAAGAGTACCTGATAAATTACATACTCAGGAACCCCTATTTTACGCCCCTTCCGAAGGATAGAACTACCAAGGATTTTTTACTCCATATTAAAAAATCTGCAGTGCTCAAAATCCGCGACCTAGTGCATAGAGGGTTAATATATGCACTAAGCTTAACTATTCATTTGGTTTTTACATTTGTGTTTCGTTTTATGTTACTATAATTCTATTATTATAAATTATACAATGTTATATTACAGGGGAGGAAAATCCGACCTCAACGTCCTCGTTGTCCTCCCTGGGAAACGCTCCTTTAAGGAGTAGGCTAACTGAGGCGGTACCGACTCATGGCGGTATAACTATACTGATCACGGGCGGATTTAAGGGGGGCACGGGGGCACGTTGCCCCAGACGGTTTTTTGTGTACTATGAAGAATCCATTACAGTACATACTTATAGGCAAATCAGAAGATCATATTTGTTAAAATGTATGAATAAAATAACAGAGAGAACATGAGTGAAACTATTGTTTTGATATTTTAATTAACCTTTGAAACCTTTCTATAAATACTACAAGTTCATTTCTAAGTTATTGTTGATTTTTTTGCCCGTCTGCCCGTTGTGCCCCCCTCAGAAAGAAATCCTGGATCCGCCCTTGATACTAATTGGAGGAAATACCAATCTGGAGGGTAGGTAGTTGTCGAGCTGCAGTAAAACCAGTATGTATAAGGGCCAGTTTCCCGGAACCAAACATCTGAACTCCTTCAGGTTTGGGGGTTGTAAGATAGACCAGCACTCTGTCTATGGGAAAGAAATATTTGCTAAAAAACAACCTATGCTACAGAAGATCCCGACAATAGAATCGAAAAAGGATCTGCAAATTCGGAACATGGGATGATTGTAGTGTCTTT
Organism: Troilus luridus; assembly: GCA_964056705.1. Classification (NCBI taxonomy): domain Eukaryota; kingdom Metazoa; phylum Arthropoda; class Insecta; order Hemiptera; family Pentatomidae; genus Troilus; species Troilus luridus. Next base: position 41,674,943 of record OZ057417.1, on the reverse strand, counting down.
AATAAGAGAAAGGAGATTGAAGAGGGAGTAAAAAGGTGTGGTATAGATCTTGTAGTTTTAACTGAGGCCATGAGGAAACAGTAAATGGTAAAAGAGGATGCAAGGTAAAATATGGAAACTCTGGAATGATTATGAACATATATGGTCAGGATTGAACAAAGATATGAAAGCGAAAACAGGAGGTCTTGTATTGACAAAGAAGTACAAGAAAGTAATTCAGTACTGGGCAGAGGTTCATAAATAAAATCAATGAGATGCATCTTCAGATTTTAGGAAGGAAGATTATGATTTAAGGGCTATACAGCCCTGAGGCTTGATAGAAGTCAGACGTAAAGGATGAGTTTTATGAAGTTGTGAAAACTATATTGGAAAAATCTAAATCAACGGAAGAAGTCTTGAGGAAGTGGTTTTCACCAAGAAGGAGAAATTTGGTAGGCAGATTTTAAAGAATTTTGATGGCAACCTTAGAAAGGAAAATCCAGATTAACTAAGTAAGAAGATATATTTAAAAAATATATCGTGCACTCATGCACACAACTTTCCTTTAGTTTAGAGTCCAGACGATATGATTATTTTTTAAATGAGTATTAGCAAGAGAGCTAAACAATCTATATTTGCTTAGGATGTGCTGATTATTTCCATTAGAAATTAAAATTTATGTTTCAGCCCCTAAATTACTGACATTTACTGCCTTTGGTTTTTTAATTATTTAATTTAATTGTCACATAATACGTTGAGGCTAAACTACATTTTAGTTTGAATCCGAGTTAGTATAAATAATATTTATAGATTATAATAAATTTTAATTTAAATTAGTTATTTATTAATTGTTACATTGGTCAGATCAGAAGGTTACAAACCTATAGATTGTTATAATCATTTTAGTTTCGGTTTCAGTATCAACAAGTGCAGGGATTTGTGTTCGTATTTACGTTTAATATTTAGGTTTTCTTTAGATTTATTTTATATACGAGATAACATTTTAGTACACGAAAAATCACTTTTTTAAAGAAATAAAGAGTTGCTTTATTTTAGTTTTATTTAGCTTTATTTTGCGTTGTTTTAATTGAATAAAGATTATAATGGATAGTACAGGTAAGCTAATCATTTACTACTTACCCCATTGTATTAGCTTTATTGCTTGTATGTTATTAATTGCTTGAATGTTAATTATGTTTTTACTTATTAATTGATTAGGTAACGAAGAAGAAGGAGATGTTAAGTCAGAACCTAAAACTCAAGTTAAGATCATTGAAGAAAAAGCCCCAGGTACTTGTTTTCAATATTATCAAATTTAATCTTGTATAAAATCTGAGCTGGTAATATTACATCATATACATACATCTACTGACTATGCCATTAATCATCGATTATTATTCATCAGGTATTGAAGATGATCAGAAATCGGATGGAAAATCTGAAGATGGAAATCATGAACACCCAGGTATTTTCTGTTATTATTTTTATTATCCCGGTTGCTTTTGTAAGCTAATTCTGATTCCTCATTTTAATTTATTTATTTGGTATCGGTCAAGCATCTGGATTAAAAACTCGCTCATAAGAAAGGGAATAGAACTTATCATCTCGCTCTAATCCTTCTTTACCCTAGTGTGAGGGTGCCTTCTATAGAGTTTGAACCAAGTATTTCTCTCCTGTACCAACTCTCTTCTCCTGTTCTATACGTGGCCTTCCATCCGAAGCAAGGGAATATAATCAGTAGAAGAGTCAGGTCGAATAAGTTTGATATAATAGGATTGAATGAAGTAAGGAAAGGCAGAGTGGTATGTATTCTGTTCTACAAATACATTCCACAGTTTAAATTGATATTTGGTTGTTCATCCTTCATTTTAGAAGCTCTTAATTACAACCTCCAAAGACTTATTAATAGTTGATAAGACTAAGATGGACTATGTCATATTACATCATCCTGGAAGATCGACCGCTATAAAAGTTTGGGTATGTCTATAGAATGGACAATATGGATAGATGTCCTTAGAAACCAGAGGTTCTCATGGCAGAGAATGTTATATGTACATGAAGTGAAAGCAGGAAGAGGGTAGACAGATGTGAGAAAACAATGACACATAAACGACATACATGAATGAGAGGAAAAAGAAGAAGTTATCATTCAAGATCATTCGATTTTTGTAGCCTGTAGTATTACAATTATTGTTTCTGTCGAGTAATTTCGTAAAGTCCCCTTGCAGCTAATTACGTTCGAGCCTGTTGTGAAAGATAGTAGTTTAAACAAAATCAATCCACCTTTATTCAATAACTGCTTTTAATTTTCAATCCAGATCCAATTTTGTATAATTTATTTTAATCTTTACACTAAGGATATAATTTGATGATCTATCCATTATATATCTTTATTATTAATTTTTCTTAAAGATTATTAGTTTTCAGAAATTATTATATTATTAGCTAAATATCTGTGGATATAATATTTAATGATAGACATTATAGTATTAGACTATGATAATTCATATAATAGATGTGCAATAGGGCTTACATTTTCTTTCCCCTGTTTTGTATATTTCTACTTTTCTATTAAGGAGTGAGGTGGCACAGTGGTAGTCGCCTTGCCATGGCGAAGGTCCTGGGTTCAAACCTGGCTATAACAGATAATTTATTTAATCTGTCAACAGCCAGGGATGGATCCTTTGGATTATGGCCTCTATAAACTGGGTATCCAAAATAGGATACTTTTTTTTTTTTTAATTCAGACATTTTAGAATCTTTTTCAAAAGTGGTGTCAATATTAAGAATCTCTAATATACTCTTTTATTTCTATGATTCGATAATAATGGAGGATCACCTGTCAACAATTCATTTATATTATTAAGATCTTATTATAAGTTAATGAGAAGAATTTTAAGGGTTCAATAATGTACTGGTTCGAACTGCAGGGATATTTTTTGATGCCTGTATTAGTATTAGTATTAGAATACTATTTAAATATTAGTAGTAAATTAGGGTTTAGTAATTTAAATGGCAGTGTCATGTATTGTAAATTCTAATTTTTGTTTATCATTGCTTTTTAAGTTATTGAGTTAAGAAGCTAAGAGTAGAGATGAAATTTAAATATAATATGCAGTTGAGTTCCAGATTTCCGATTTATTACTTATTATTATTAATTTTTTTAATATTGATTACCATATTGTATTATTTAACTTAGCTAGTATATGCACATAACAATCCAGTCATTTTTACAAAATAAGAATAATGTTCATCTAATTTTAAAATTTAAGGATGTTTTTTAAACTTCTGAATGGAACAATTTTTTTCCATAGATATGCCTGTTGGGGATGACTCAAAGGCTACTGGAGAAATCTTTATTTTGGATCTCGAAGCCACGGTATTTATACAAAAATATTTAATAATTTAGTTTTTGTTTCATTACAATACTTTATATGTAAAGTTAAATTTTATCAGGAATTAGACTTGAATTATCAAAGAATTGGAAAAATCGGAACTGGAGAATTAGACAGATTGCAAAACCTGGAATGTCTTTATCTTCGGTGGAATTTGTTGAAAAAGATTGAAAACCTCGAGAATCTGGTTACTCTAAGAGAGTTAGAACTTTATGGCAACCAACTAACGACTATTGAAGGCTTGGATACTCTCGTAAATTTAGAGTATGTACAATTTTATTTTTTACCTATTCGTTTCATCATCGCTTATTGTTATTTCATTATCATTTAATATTTCAGGATGTTGGACTTGTCCTTTAATCGAATTACAGAAATAAAAAATCTTGGAAATCTTACAAAGCTAGAGAAGCTGTTTTTATCAGCCAATAAAATTTCTAAAATTGAAAATCTGAGCCATTTAAAAAATTTGAAAATGCTAGAATTAGGAAATAATAAAATTAGGGTAAGTAAGAGTATAATAAACTTTTTTTAAATTATTCTTGAAAATTAATTATATATATATATATATTTAAACAAATTTTTTTTTTTATTAGGTGGTAGCGAATCTAGAAGAGCTGACTAATTTAGAAAGCCTTTTTCTTGGAAAGAACAAGATCACTAAAATCAATAACATCAGCTCTCTAAAAAAGATTAAGCTTCTAAGTGTACAGGTATTTTTTCTTTCTTTTTTTTTTTTAATAAGAATAGTTAATTCTATAAAAATCTCATATAAATTGTGAGTCAGGATTACTTATATTATGTGAATTTAATTATAAATGAGTTTTTTTATGTTTATTTTATTATTTATGTATTTATTTATGTATAAATAAGCAAAAATTTTGTTGTATGTTCTCGTTGAAAAGAGATAGTATACAATGCTCAGTTGAGAACAGAATAAATTAAATCTTCAAAAAAGGCTTTGGAAAAAATATTAAATGGACTTTTAATTTTTTGTTTATTCCAATTATTTTATATTTATGCTTTGTTTGTTCAGCTGTCATTAATGGTTGCTATTTCAAAAATTATTTTGATTTCCTCTCTAACCATTTACACCAGCATATAATTTATATGACCAACTATTAATTATTTAAAATAAAAATATGAAGAAAATAGTTGGGGGTGCAGTCAAATAAAAACACTAAATAAGTGGTTACTTATTTATTTATGTGCCGACGTTTCGACCCACTTTGTGGGTCATCTTCAGGGCTGTAGCAGCAGGAGGCTGAAGCAAGACTGACCCGAGGTGATGAGATAGGTCAGTCTTGCTTCAGCCTCCTGCTGCTACAGCCCTGAAGATGACCCACAAAGTGGGTCGAAACGTCGGCACATAAATAAATAAGTAACCACTTATTTAGTGTTTTTATTTGACTGCACCCCCAACTATTTTTTTCATTATGTCTATCATCCAGTCAACCATCCCCCCGCTTCTCATAAAATAAAAATATTCTTAAATGTTACTTTTTTTTCTAAATGGTTAATAATTTTTAAATAATATATCTAATAATTTAATTTCTTGTTTGTTATTTTCTTTGTTTATCATTAGCCCCTGGATTGATATATAGGAACCTATCCTTTAAAATTTCGACTACATTATTGATGTTTTCCACCAATTTTTAAATATCTAAAAATTAAGAGTCTGACTTTGTATCCCTATCATGGACACTGTTATGTTGTGTTTATTATATCATTGAATGTTGTATTTGAAATATATCTTAATATGCTATGTCCTAATTTAATTTTTACAGTGCAACCGTCTAACAAAGATCGAGGGATTAGAGGAGCTGAAAGAGCTTGAAGAACTCTATATATCTGAAAATGGTATTGAGGAAATCAATTCCTTGGATCAAAATGTAAACTTGAAGACTTTAGATTTAGCAATGAATAACATCACTACAATAAAGAATGTAGAACATCTCGTACAACTAGAAGAATTTTGGGTAATCATTTTGTAAAGCTCTTTGATTATCATTTTAAAAAATCCACTCATGTTTTATTGATTGCCCTCAAACAAGAAGTTTAATCAATCATTAAAAAAAATAAGAAGGTTTTTGAGTTCTGTAGGTGTTACAGACTGTACTGTTTCAAGTACAACAGTTGTGCAGGAAGGTATTTTGTTCTAGATGACACTCGTCTGCCAGGTTTTTCACCAATTAGGAGTACCCACCATATTAGAGGCTGGGTGAGCCCCAGGAAGGTCTCCAGATCCTTCACAATCTATTAAAATAAAATGAAATACTAAAACTTAAAACTAAATTAATTTATAGAACTAATGCTAAACACTAAAATTTTATTTTATTATTTTACTACTCTATGAAAGTCGATTCATTTTTTAAAGAATAAATAAATCGTTCTCTAACACACCGAGTAGAAAATATCTGCAGCCCTGGTGAATGAGTAGTTAAATTGAATTTTACCCAGAGTGAGTTAATTGCATTGAGGGAAGTGAAATTTTGTTTCTATGAGGAAGAAAATGTTCCGGGTGTAGGTACAAAATATAATATAATATTATAATATAATGTGTAAATATTTATTAATTTAAATAAATATTTCTTATTTGTTAGAATAAATATTACCAGAAAATTAATTGTGAATTGTTCCCTAATATTCTTACCACTAATATATCATAAATTTTCATCTAGCGTATTCTGAAGAAATTAAATAAAATTCTTTCATAATAATGGAATAAATGAGTTCTTATACTTGAAAGTGGTATGAGGCCATATGGATCTAAAAAAATTGTTTATTCTTTTAAATGCTTTTAATGATTATTATTTCATAATAAAATTTAAAAGGTGTATAAAGTTTTACACCACTCTTTGCTTAGTGCTAAGTGATAAAAACATTTGCCCGTTTACCCATATTTTGAAAGTAGTTTAAATGGAAACCTTAAGATATCACGAATATGAAAAAAACTGACATATACCACTTCCAAATATAACAGCTCATATAATGTATAATTGGTTATAATATATAATTCTTTCATAAGGAGAGAATTTTTATTTTTAATTCTTTGTAATATATAATTAAATTTTATTATAATATACCTGTTATTCAATAAAATACAATTTGAGTTACGAATGACATGTTTACTTGGGTTGTGGCCAATTTCTGAGTGTTTTTACTCCTAACCTGATGTGTTTGGTATTCACGGCAAAAATTTTATTTTCAACTATTTAACTGCACCTGCCTGCTTACTATTTTGTATAATTTACTTGTAATTCTTTCTAGGTTATTAAAGATGTTACTTTTTTCTAGGTGAATAACAACAAAATAGCAGATTGGCGTTGTATTGACGCACTCGCTGCTAATACTAAATTAACCACCGTTTATCTAGAAGGTAATCCAATCTCTAAAGACCCAAATTATAGAAGAAAGATAAAACTTGCCATCCCGTGGGTAACGCAGATCGATGCGACAATGACAAAATAACTCACCCTTATTTAAATGAATCAAACCTTTATTCTACAATTAGTATTATCCTTAAGAATTAATTTGTAATACAAGTAAAATATTTATTTTAATATTTAAATCATATGTGATTATTAATTTATACTGTTGTCACATTCTCAGAATTGTAAAGAGGCCCAATAAATATATAAATTGTAAAAACCTACTATAATGTATTTTTTATAATCCTCTTTTAATTCTATTTTTTATACACATATAAGTTTTTATATGGTGATATTATTTTTCCATATTATTTATGAATTGCATTGAATAAAACAGTATTTCAACCAGATCAAACAAAAGTGATTATCAATAAATGTGGATTGGTTAATAACAATAAGAAAAATTACAAAACTTTTCACTAGAGAAGGTGATAAGGGACTCCGAAGTGCAAAGAAACAGTATGATTCTCACCAAGTCAGTCCAAATTCTAGCCTAAGCAGATGATATAGACTTCATAGCAAGATCACAGAGGGACTTGGAACGAGCCTTCTTAGCTATAGAGGCAGCAGGGCGGAAAATGGGTCTTCAAGTCAACCAATCAAAGACCAAATACATGCTAACCCTCTAAGGCCACCACCACCTACTCTTAGGTTGGAAGGATACACCTTTGAAAGCGTTAATAGTTTTGTGTATCTAGGTTCCCTAGTGTGTGCAGACAATATGCCCTGGTCAGGGGTTTGAGAGACAGCAAACAGGTGCTATTTTGGCCTAGCCAAAATACTAAGAAGTCATTTGCTGGCAAGAAAGTCAAAGATCGGTCTGTACATATCTTTAATTAGACCTGTACTGACATACGTCTCAGAGACATGGCCTTTATCACGTACAGATGCTTTCAGCTTGCAGGTTTTTGAGCGAACAGAATTCTGAGAAGAATGTTTGGACCTGTAAGGGATGGCGCCCAGTTTGCACCAGATTTACCGGGAACCGGATGTGGTACAATTTATAAGGATCTCGAGGCTACCCTGGGCAGGGCATGTTGCAAGAATGGAGGGGGACACACCTATCAAGAGGCTGCTCTTTGGGTATGTGGATGGGAGGAGAAGGAGAGGACGGCCACGGCTGAGATGGGCAGATGAGGTCGAAGCCGACGCAAAGAAGCTCCTCAACACCAGAGCTTGGCAGACCCTGGCGCAAGACAGAGATGACTGGAGGCATCGTCTTGATGCGGCGAAGAGTCGTACCGGGTTGTAGTGCCAGTGATGATGATGACAAAACTTTTAGTACATAGACTGTGTTTTATTTAAAGAATTTTTAATATTTTAAAACCAAAACATAGAAATCATTTGAATTTATTACAATAAATACTAAACAAAGTATTTATTTGTCCTGAACATAGTAATGATCATCATATACAAACTTTAATTAGGTATAATAAGAAAAATCATTCTTTAATTTAATGTAAATTTTATTATTTAAAAATAATTTACATTTGTATGATATTCACAACTCATCTAATAGTGCCTTTTTTATTATAATAAATCCAACATAAAAAAATAAAGTTTTAATATTAAGATTTTTCCTTCTTATAGATAATATGCTTGTCACACCATTAAAATAAAAAAAAATTGAATACCATTGTATACCAAATTCAATACCATTGTAACAAATTTTAGATTGATTAATAACAATGAGGAGAATAACATAATTTTAGTCAATAAGTAGCTTATGTTTTTTTTTTCTTGATTTGTTTTTGTATCTAAAACCCAAAACAGTTAAAAATTAAATTATATCACCATGAGAAGCAAAAAAAAAATTTGCTTAAATAGTGATTAACTATTATTTATTTGTTGTTATTATTATTTAACAATATTAATTGATTTGTTGACCTCCACCTGGTCTCAATAAGGTCAGTAATATTTATTTTTTAACTATAATTCTGTCCTAATTCTTAATTTTTCATTTGTTACGTTTGTTAACACTTTATTGGATAATTTCTCATTTTTTACTTTGCTCTAATTTTTAATTCTTAATTCTCCATTTCTTACTTTGTTGGATTTAAACAGTACCTCTTTTAATCATATAATTCAATCCCCTCTGGTTTTTATTTCTATTACTTACTACATAATACAATATTTTATTAAACTACATATATTGTTATTCTGTGTCATTTATTATTGGAGTTAACTCCTTAAGAAACAATTTTCATATTTAGCCTGCGGTATGAAAATTTATTGAGGAGTAAAATCGAGTTTTAACTAAAAGTGGCCCGTTACGTTCCTTTCTCGATAAGATTGTATTATTTGTTTTACATAATAGATATAAGATAAAAATTAAATTCCGGGACTAATCGGGAAAAGATACGTGTGGTATCTATCGTATCGTAACAGTGTATTCTCTTGCTTTATTCTCAAAGTAATGAAATGCGATAATTTTTTGTATATGAGGCTTTTTAAAGACACCAAACAAACACTACTACTACTTTTATTTAGATTCCTCCTTAAGCTGTTGGGGTCCATTCATATCACTTGGACGTAACCTCAACAGACGACAGGGCATCATTGCTCTGATAATTGTGTACAGTGTGTAGTGCTACTAGGACAGGAGATTGGTGTATTAGGAAGTGAACAGGCATTGATCATGGTAGGCTTAAATACACCTCTACCGGACTCTGAAGATGAGGCCCCCTTCAAAAAAATAAAGTCCGGAAAGATATCGGCCAAGAGGAAGAGAAGGAAAGCAGAAGAAGCGCCACTGGTGGTGACATCGAACAGCTTTACTGCTCTAGCTAATTAACTACCAACAGAAGAACCTACGACGGCCCCACCGAAGAAGATTCGACAAGACACCATACGAGCTTCTTTTTGAAATGCCAATGCAAACGAAAGAAGGACTGCAACTCAAGAATATTGTTGAAGAGTTCGCAAAAGCTTATGATACGCAGAGAGAAGACTTACGACGACATGCCAAAACTCAGATACAAAAGTTTCAAGCCGAGCAAACGACGCAGTTTGTCCGAAAACGACGACCACCGCAGATATACCAAGTAGGTGACTTGGTGGCGATTAAGACAACTCAGTTTGCTACGTACGCGAAGATTAAAACCCCATCCTTGGGACCGTATAAAAATGATGCTGTTAAGCCAAAAACGATGGCGACGTTAAAATAGTTGGAAACGGAGAAGGCCCAAATAGCACGTCCACCACCAGTGACTACATGAAAAGATGGAAACACAGTTATGACGACTCCAATGATGACGATTCCGATGAGGAAGAAGACGCCAGGCCATCAGGTGATGTCCCGGAATATCAGGATGGCTGAGGTGTTGGACTGTCCACCAGCCTGATGACGTCACCCCCTAACAGACGAAGAGCGCGCCACTTCCCGAACGGGGGCAGATAGTAGGTTCCAGTCTTGTTGTTACGTTCTGTTATGACACACGAAGTTTTCTGTTGTAATTTTTCGAAGATTGGTTTTATGGTGTTAGAGACGTGAAATTACATTAGCATGTGATTGTAAACTTCCAATAATTCTTTTTACAGTTGTATTTAAGGCTTAATAAAATTTGTTGATTGGGAATTCGTTTAACCATCTTACTTTCACTCTTAATCTCGTTTTCACTTTCGGTTTCGTCGTCATTTTCACTTTCAATATCATTCTCATTTTCGTTTTCACTTTCAGCCTCATTCTCATTTTCACTTTCACTTTGAATTCTAATCTCACTCTCATTTTCAAAATCATTATCACTTTCCCCACAGATTTCACTCTCATTTTCGCTCACGTCGCTTCTTACAGAAAATGCCTCCTTAGGAAAAAATTGAAGAAATAGTGAAACGATGGAAAAAAAAGAGTTCTAAGCAGATCAGTACCAACCTAAACATACCCAAACTAATGACTAACAGCATGACAGTTCGCCCAGGTGTTGAATACGCATCTTTTCTACAAGGTACAAAAATGACAACCGAACTACAACCATCAACCAGTCAGAAAGAAAAGTATTGATAGAAGGCCAAGCCGGTTTCAGAAAGGGTCGCTCAGTTGTTGACAATTTGTTTATTTTAATCAATTTAATAGAGTACATGTGGCATTTAGGGAAAAATAAAATCTATTGTTTTTCTGTCGACTTCAAGGCAGCGTTTGACTCTGTGGACAGGAATGCGTTAATTTACAAAATGTACGAAATGGGTTTGTCAACTAAGTTCACTAATGCTATAAAAAGTCTTTACGAAAACACGGAGGCAGTGGTCAAAAGATGGAGTTACGGAGTCATTCAAGACGGGGATGGGGGTCAAGCAGGGTTGTGTACTGAGTCCATACCTGTTTACTCTATTCGTAAACTATTTAGCGGAGAATCTCGGGGGAGGAGTCATGTTGGGGCCTAAGAAAGTGAACATGTTGGCTTATGCTGACGATATAGTCCTAATATCAGATAATCCGGTTGGTTTGCAGTACATGATAGGCAATTTAGAAATCTATTGTAAAACATGGAATTTGTTTGTAAATCTGGACAAATCAAAAATTATAGTATTTAAGAAGAATAATAGAGGCAAAATGTGTACAAAAAAAGAGAAATGGTTCCTAAATAATGAGCAAATTGAATGTGTGAAATCATACAAATATCTAGGGGTGGTGATGTGCAATAACTTAAAAATGAAATATGACATTAAAGAAAAAGTAAGTAAGGCAAAAGTTGGGATTAATATGATGTGGAGAGAACTGTTCAAAAATCCAGAAGTGCCATTAGAGTCAAAATTTAAAGTATTCGAGTCAACAATTAAAAAAGTTATAACCTATGGATGTCAAGTTTGGGGCAACAAATACTATTAGGAAATAGAAAAAGTTGAAAGATATTTCATAAAAAAAAATTTTAAATTACCGGTTAATACCCCAAATTACTTTGTGTACCTAGAAATGAATAGGAAATTAGTACATGCATTTTACGAAAAAAGATGATTTTTTATAAAAACTAATTAACATGTTCAGGTAACGGGGTTGCATAGAGGGCAGAGTTCAGAGTTTCAATGTTGAACGTTCCGGGTCTGAACAGCTTTCCATATACCGCATTGTACGTTATCAATTTTTTAGAAGACATAATGGGTATAAAAGATAGATATACGCTATCAAGACTTTTCTGAAGATCTATGTACGAGGAATATCCCACTATGTATTGGTTTGTTATATCTCAAAGGGATTAGGCAGCGTCTTCGATCGAAAGCTCCAAGGCGGCTTGGCTTTTCTATTGATGAAAACCGCATGAAATTCCGTGAAGTAGTTTTTGAGTTTATCGCGAACATACAGACAGACGCGGTGGAGGACTTCGTTTTATAAAATTTACTTTTCTGTTCCCTAATTTATATTCGGCGTTGAATCTTGAATACATGTCTTCCAACATCTTGCATATTCTTGGACTGATGTTCCTCTTCTTCAACATATTAATAATGCAATCGGTTTTTAGAGAATCGAATGCTTTTTCATAATCCAGAAAAATAAGACATACTGACAGATTATAATCATTCGCTTTTTTAATAAGTTCTTTGATCACAAAAATATGGTCTACTGTAGAATAGTTCTTCCTAAAGCCTGCTTGATGTTTTTCATGTTCTATATCTAATTTGTCTTCTATTCTTCTAAGTATAATTTTAGAGAATATTTTGTACACAACTGAGAGCAAACTTAATGGACGGTAATTATTTAGTTCTCTCCCATATCCTTTCTTTGGAAGGATAATGAGTTTTGCGGTTTCCCATTCTTTAGGAAAGCATGCATTTTTGAGGCATGTATTATTTAAGTGTGTGAGGGCCTGCGCTAGAATCTGTCCTCCAGGTTTTATAAGTGCTATGGCAGACCGTCAACACCTCCTGATTTTCCTTCCTTGCAGTTATCAATTACACTCGTTACTTCTTTGATCACAATTTCTTCTTTTGGGTCCCAGCATTCTATATTCTACTCCCCTTTTTTATCACTTCTTCTGTCGTAATATAGTTGTTCATAATATTCTTTTATTCTATTAATTATCTCCAAGTTATCATTTAATTCTTGTCCCTTTTCATTTAAAATAACAGTAATTTTTGTTTTAGCAATTCCTCCCTCTTTTAATTTTCCTTCCGCCTTTAAAGCTTCCTCGATTTTTTCTACCTTCTTTTCTCTTAACCAGTTCTCAATTTCTTTTTTAATTAATTTGTTGATTTGCCTTGTATCTTGTTCCTTTTTTTTTTTTTAATTTCTTCTTTTGCCTAGAAGAATTTTTATCTTTCTTGCGAGATTTCGGCAATTTCCATTTATGATTGAATTCTCTTCTTTAAACTGTTCCTGTACTTTTTTTAACGAACCTGTTATTTCTTTAATTTGGATTGAAGGTGTCATTTCATGATTTAATATTGGCATAATTGATTTTAAGTGGTCCTCAAATTTCCATTTCATTAAGTTTCCTGATTTTATTTTGTCGGATTTCCTATTTGCTTTTTTAGTTTTTGATGTGGAGAACTTGGTATTCAATATTGCCCCTACTGGTCTGTGACTACTGCCTATGTCAGGGTGATTTAAAAACTTCCAAATTTTTCACTATTTGTCTATTTTTAACAATTATAAAATCTATTTCATTTTTTGTCTTTTTATCTGGATTCTGCCATGTCCATTTGTTTTGGGGATTTTTTTCAAAGCAGCTATTCATGATATAAAAACCATTTGCTTCAACAAACTCAATAAGCCTTTCACCTCTTTTATTTATTTCTCCTGTTCTGAATTTGCCCGTGCATTTCGATTTAACTTTATTACCAATTTTTGAATTAAAATCTCCGATTAATACTAGTTGATTATATTTTCCTTCATCTATAGCTATTTGTAGGTTTAAATAAAACTCTTCAACCTTCAGCATCAGTAGTAGGAGCATAAACTTATTATTAAAGTATTATTTTAAAAGTTGTTTTCTGGATTTTATTTAACTTTAGTAATAGCCTAGAGATCCGATGAGTGTATGTTTTGAATGACAGCACTTCCAATTCCATATTTCTGTTTATAAGGAATCCTGTTCGTCCTTGTTCTTTCCCTGTCCCATTATAATGAAGTGTGGTGCCATCTTGGTACTCTAAACGGCCTGTACCATATCTCCTCATTTCTGACAGGCCAATGAGAGTCCAGTTCATAACTTCCAGTTCAGTTTTAACTGGATTAGTTGAGAATCTGTCATCAATGTTCTGATAAGTGTTAATCACTTATAGGTGATTATATCCCACGTTTTCATCTTTAGTAATTTGTTGCTTTTCTTTTTGTTTATTTTCCCAATCGGAATTTCCAAGGTCATATTCCGTGATGATAATTGTGTTGCCTCTTAGCTGCTAAGAAGTCGGTTCAGAGCCCATCTCAGTGGATCCTAATATTTTTTCATCTTTTTTAATTTCAATTCGTTTCTCCTGTGTATTTCTTACTTTTCTAATCTCGTTGATATCCTTTTTAAAATATCGGTTCAGACTACTGCTTCTTATTTTGAGACCAACATTTTTTTCCCTATTTGTTGGTTTTTTTTTTATGTGAACCCTCTATTCCATTTTTTCAAGGTGATTGGGCCTTATTTTCTGGAGTGGATTCTTCACTTCTTGGTCTTTTATCTCTTGTTTCCATATTATTTAATTCTTCAAATATATATAAAGTCCCGTCGATCAATAATTTGTCATATTTCATCATAACTTTATGCCCCTTTTCAATTTCGTGTAACATAAATCTATAAATTTCTCTCCGTGTTTTTCTTACTTCGGATGGAAAGTCTTCTTTGATTTTAATATTCTTAAATATTTCGTGTTCGTTCAATTTACGTTTTCCCCTTAATACATCATTTCTAATTATAATTGACGAGAATTTAATAATCACCATGTCTTTATTTCTCACTGGTCTTATATCTACGATATCATATTTCCTCACCTCTAATCCTAAGAAGGCGAATATATTCGTTAGCGTTGATACGACTTCGTGGTTGTTACTTGCTTGTAATCCTGTGATTATTATATTATGCTTTTTTTGACGTTGCTGGCACTGCTTACGATAAGAAATCTCCTTTTTGATATTTTCTATTTCTGTTCGAAGATTATCAACTTTAGCTTCTATTGTCGGAATAGCTGTCACCATATTGAGGATTTGATTGATTTTTTTCTTCCATTTCTACTTTATTTAAATTTAAATAGTTAGCCTTTCTTACTTTTAAATCAGTGGGAGCTATGAAGTAAATAATGTTAATATTTATGTTTAATATTTATATGTTGTGTTGTTAGGTATTAGCTTAAGGATTTGAAGTGATAAATAATGGGCAGAGCTTCCCCTTCCCTTGGCTGTCCCTCTATGCACCAAATGGTTTAATTTATCTCACCTTAAAAGCTTAATTCCTGGAATGTCCAATTGAAACTCTGTGAGTGTCTTATTTAATCGAAAACTATAAACCTGAACAAACTCAACCTTCAAAAGTCCAGACAACTACATATAATAATTTGATATTCACAGAGGCGATCTTCACCGTGTCACATACTAACTCGAACTCTGAGTTAGTAATTTAAAAAAAAAAAGTGATTAGTATATTAAAGTAATTTAAGTATATATTGGTTTCAAAAATTGTGTTAAAACATATATCGCCGAACTAGAAAACAAATCCCAAAACAAACAATAAAAAAATAAATCAAGTAACATGGTTCACTTCTCAATTCATTGAGAACTTTGTTACTTGATTTGTTTCGTTTAGCGAAAATATGTAGATTTTGCAAGTAAGAAACTCGTGAGAAAGCATACAAACTTTGCCACCCTTTTTTACCACCTTAGGGGTAGAATTTCGAAAAATCCTTTCGTATCGGATGCCTACGTCATACAAAGAACACACCCTCCAAGTTTCAGGTCTCTAAGGTCTCCCATGAGGATTTGTAGATCTCACAGGGTCCACACATAGCAATTAAGGAATTGCGAAATTTATCTTCCACAGCCGGATTCGAACTAGGAACCTAAGGATAGCTAAGGATTAAGAATAGCAAGTCTCTACAATGCTCGAAAATAACCAAACATCTAATGTTACTCCAATTTAGGTATCATTATTATGTACAAAAAAATAATAAAAAAACTGTACCACTACAACCCGTGAACGGGTCTGGGGTTCCGTACATGGTAGAGACTGTACTGTTTCATGGACAACGGTTCTGCAAGGTGACTTCTCCTAGGTCACGCTCAACCGCCAGATTTTCCCCCTTATTTTGGGTACCCTATTTTTATAATATTTTATAGAAGCTGGGTGGGCCCCAGGAGGGTCCTAGTTCCTATATGATCCATCTCCCGCTGCAAACAGACTAAATAAAAATCATGACCTGCAGCGGGTTTCGAACCAGGATTTCCGGCATGGCAACTCAGTACTCTACCACTGAGCCCCCTCGCTACCGTTATTATGTACGAAGAACAAAATAAATCTTCATGAATTAAGATCAAACGTAGCACATCTTACATCAAACAGACTCATCACAGACCTTACTCGAAGGAGGTCAATTAAATAAATTATTTTAGAGTAGTGGTTCCCAACCAGGGGGGGGGGGCGTAATGACAAGTCAGGGGGGCACTAGGCCAGTTGGAAATCAAGAAAATTCATACCTAGTTTTCATTATTTTCTGTTACCGGTACTTGTTTATCTTAAAATGAAATTTATAATGTTGTATTTGTGATAGTAAAACATGTGTTTTTTTTTCATAGCCTCATACAAAGTTTGTCCAAGACTGAACCTCTAGTGGTTTCATAGGGCTTACACTGACTGCATTAGCTGGCAGCCATTCCTGCTACTGGATTCAGTGAAGCGAACCATCCACTATAAAAAATGGGTAACGAAACCACAGGCAGAACCTCATGGGTGGTTTGGAATCCTGCCTATCTCATAGGCAAGTATTTTGTTCTTCTTTTGCTTCCTCCAAGTGTCTTTATGCTTCGAGTTGTTCTATCCCAGGATCTGCATTTTTCTCTGTCCCTCCCCATCTTTGTCGTCCCCTGGAGTCTTCCCAATAACCAATCGATACACTTGCTGTTCTTCTCTTACATATTTATTTTTTATATTCATGAATATGCTGGAGAGTAGTGGGCTCAGACTGTCTCCTTTGCCCATCGAGAAGTATGATGTCACTTTTAAAACTCTCTTACTTAAATAAGCTATTAAGTACTTGTGTTTAATTTATAATTTATAAATAAACATGTTGTTCATAATTTTAATCAGCTTGTTTATAATTTAATATTATTCAAGGTTCGAACCATTCATTCTTAATTATTCGTCCGAATATGTATGTGTTATTTGCCAATTTCGTTTTATTTTCAACCTTCATCATTTTACTTATAACCTTCTTCTTTTTCCTCCTTGAGCCTTTCTGCGTGGATGTGCCTCCACCCATGCCAGCCACGAATCCCGGTTTAAACTTAGTTTTGATTATTTTCTTTTACCGGTACTTTATCTTAAGATGAAAGTTATAATGTTGTATTTGTGATCGCAAAACATGTCGTTTTTTTAATAGTTTGGGGTGGGATCACTTTAGTGGCGAAGACTGATCTCCGTGTGTTCCATAGGGAGAATCTAACTGCACATAGGTACATATCGGAAATTCTGGAAGAGTATGTAGTGCCATTCCCCCTTTCATAGGAGATGATTTCATGTTAATGCATGACAACGCACGGTCACATGTGGAAAATGTGGTTACCGACTATCTTAATGAAGTCGGTATACTCACCCTACAGTGGCCAGCAGCATGCCAAGGAGAATCCAGGCTGCGATACAAGGAAGGGGAGGAATCGCCCCTTATTAAAAAAATAAAATAAAAATAATAACAGAAATTTAATGGAGAAAAATTGCCGAAGAATATTTTATTATTTTTTACGAGTTTGGAGTTTTTGTGAAACAAATTCTTTTTCTATTCATATATTTCTTGTTTTTCAATCTGTTTCCATCTGTTATCTCATATGATGTCTGCTCTAATTGGCATACTAAATTATTTGCACTAGGAAGAAAAAAACGACAAAATTCCAGGTGCGCCGGTTTTTTTAATGTTTAGTTTAGTTAATATTTTATTTTCCGTATCGCTGTTGTAAAGTGACTTGTTCCAGAATAAATACGGATTTTTATCAGTTTTTTTTATTATATACTAGCGACCCACCCCAGCTTTGCTCGGGTAATAAGGCATGTTATGCCTACATAATTTGTCTGTGTAATGTATTTTTTTTATCACGTACCGACCACTAAGGACCACACGAATATCATTGGTTAGGCTTCTTTGAGAGTCTTGATTGTCTTTCTTCCCATCTCAGCTAATGTACTTTATTATATAGAAATTACAAAAATAAAAACAAAACCAAATATTTCTTTACATACGACTTTATTGTATTATCTTGCACGTTATTAGGCAAGCAGCGTCTTGGGTGGAACCCATCGATTTTCCAACCCATTTACACAAAACCTCGACAAATTATACACCTAAACCTTCCTGGTGAGTCTATCTATTGTTGAAAACCGGATGAAAATCCGTGAAGTAGTTATTGAGTTTACCGCCAACAAGCGCGGCCGAGGACTTTGTTTTATAATATGTATTGGATTGTCTTAATTATTAATTATATAATTTTTTTTTAGTTTTAGGTTTTAAAAGGAAAAAATAAATGTCATTGTAAATAACACACCTTGATTGTTTTTTTTAAAGCCTTGAATATCGCCCAACAAGTCTCAGGTATAATTTTAGAAAGCAATTGAAATGCTGTAACTGTACTGAATATGAGATCATTATAACTTCTTCCCGTAGCCAGAAATCTTAATGTTGCTATTAACCGTTCTTCAGCAGACACAGCCTGACGCATAACTGTATATTTCTTTGTAATCATTGGACGCGCCATTTCAAGTAATTCATTAAAAGTGTCTTGATCCATTCTTAAAAAATTCAGAAAGTCATCAGAATCAAGAATCCGTAAAATATTAAGATGGTTCAAAGTAATTCGCTCTTTGAGCCACTGGTTCATCCATTTTCTTAGTTTTTCTTCTTCACTCAAGCAAAAAAAAAGTTATTGTCAAACCGATCTTCTGTTGCTTTGAAAGGCAAGGAGCCATCGCGAATACCGGAGAAGTACTAACAAGTTGAGTCAACCACCAACCGTGAAGAAAATAGAAAATTGACGAATACAAAAATTGGTCGACCCGACCAAGGTCACGATGGTAGGCGGTCGGTCCCGACCGAGTAGAAGCCCTTGTTTCGTTAACGCGTCAGTGGTCATTCCTATGAAGTTTTTACAAAGAAGACAGGACCATGCATGTTCACCTCCCCCACCTGTCTAATGAAGACCTGCTCATGCATGTGCTATGTTTCTACTCTGAAATATATTTGATTGATAAAATAGAGCCAAAACTCAAAACGAAACATTAACATTTATTAAAATGCAAATGGAAAAAACCACAAGCAAAGCCTTATGTTTCAAATCTGGAGTAAATACAAACAATTACCAGTCGACGTTTCGCCTATTCAGGCACTATCAAGACACAAACAAGAGTAAGATCAATCACATCTCAAAGAAGAAGTGCAATACATCCCAACGAATAATCGCCCTAATAGCCTCATAACCTGAGACCGCACCTCCACCCCAAGACGTTCAACCCAAACTTACCTCAATTGGATATTTGGGATGCCAGAGTAACATTTAGGATTATTACTCAAATTATTATTTCTATGCCTTAGTTTTAATGGGATTCTTTTCCAGAGGTCTGTTCTTGTGTTTACTTACCAATTAACTCATCTATTATACCTTCAATATATTATTCATAAATGAATAGTGCATCTGGGGTATGTAAGCACCAAAATAATTACAATAAGTATAGTTTATTAATTCAATTTAAAATAAGATTAATGTTTCTTGCTCGAGAGGGTCCTCCTTCGTCGGGATCAGTTCCTGAGAGTTCCTTTTCCAGTGGAGTCTGCGGCCCCCACCTTTTCTTATCTCTCCAGTCACCTTGACCATAAGGGGACCATAGGGGATTTTTTAATGATAATTTACTCAACACTGTACATTTTCCCAACTGTACGCACTTAGCAAAAATGCTCATGACGTAGAAATAATTGTAAAATTATTAAAACGTTTTATTGGAATCTTGATTTTATCAGGATACCACGCTTTGCCTCAATGTGATCTATATTGGTCAAATGATGATGATAAAGGCGTATCTGTTGTGAAAAACAGCACGAGTTGCCATTGTTTTCGTTAACTGAAACGATATTTACATTTATCAGACAACAATCAGTTAGATAAAAGATTACAAATTTTCTAAATTGGTACCAGTGATTGAAATATTGAATAAAAATTTCCTAAAAATAGGTTTTTTTTTCTAATAATATATCTATAGACGAGCAAATGGTACCATATTTTGGAAGGCACTCTGCAAAAATGTTCATTAAAGGAAAACCACTACGCTTTGAATTTAAAATATGGTGCATGTGCTCTGCTGACGGGTATATGTTTCAATTTCAACCATATGGAGGAAAAACTGAAAAAACTCGCCCCTGAGGTCTTGGAGCTCAGGTTGTTTTGGACTTTCTAAATCTGATACCTGACCCAAAGAAGCAAAAGAACCAAAAAGGTACTTGTGTGTTAACGCCACCGCAGTTATTTTTCTCTACTTGTTCGCATACGCGAGCGGTTACATTTTGTAATCGTTATATTTCTAAAACATTTATCTTGGATGTTTTTAAATCTATTTATTTGGGTTAGAATTTTTAATTTTTTAAATAATCATCAACAATTACAAATCAAAATAATTTATTTACAAATGGAGTATATCATGAACAATTAAAATAATGGATAATATAGTAATGAATAATGGAATATTTCACAAACAATCAAAATAATGAAAAAATGAAAAATCAAAATAATGAAATATGAAAATAATGAAAAATCCAAATAATTTATTAAAAAAGAAAGTGGTTAATCGGATTTCGGAGGAAAATTGGTAAAATATTTCGCTTCTGGAAAAATACAATTGCTTCTTCTTCTGTTTTTGTCAAATCCCAAAGACTCATTTTCGTAGCACAAAAATTAGGGAAATAATAACAACAAATCTAATAATAATAAAATAAATAAATAAAATAATAACAACAATGAGTCTACAACAAATCAGCAAACAAGAACGAACATAGATGAAATGAGGTGTTAGAAATATAACGGTTACAAAATGTAACCGCTCGCGCATGCGAACAAGTAGGGAAAAATAACTGCGGTGGCGTTAACACACAAGTACCGAAGCATCTCGTTTTCTTTGAGAATTTTTTTTCATCGCATTAAAAAAAAAAATTTTATATTAATTAAAAATATTTCTTTGGAAAAAAAATCAAAACTTTAAACTTATTCTAAACTTTTTATTATATTGTTTTTTATATACCATGTCTGGCCTTACCTGGCAGCCAGGTAATTAAATTAATTACCTGCCAATCTAAGAGAGACGTCAACGTCAGTTACATCCGACCGAACATTTTTCGTTTTGTAACAGGAGAGTAGGAAGTCTCAGGAGCTTAACTGGTAGGAGCGAGCTCCGGCTGTTCAGTGTTGGCATCCAGCGGAGATTCCCGGAACTACATCAGTTCAACAGACCTGCCGCGAGATGCCAGCACTATCGCATGCCCCAGTGACTCAGCCGTTGAGCTCCTTTGACTTCCCACTCTCCTAATACAAAATGAAAAATATTCGGTTGGAATTTGACTTCGGGAATGCTTGTCTGTATAGTGCTGGCCTCTGTTGGCACTTTTGCAAACTAGAATATTTTGAGTTCCCTTGATTGGTGCTGCTGTCTTACGAGTAGTGTTTCAACTACTCTTTTAATACCCATAAAATCCCTACTTTACCTATTTTTTAAAAATATAAGCATATTTTTTTATATATATATTTACGGGAATAAATAATTAATATTAAATTCAAGTATTTATTTACTTAATAACTTATGTAGTAAAAATGTAAAAGAATAATATATTATTTTCTTTTAAAATATTATTTGGTATGGACAAAATAACTTCTCTTATTCATTCTATAATTTCAAAAACTCTAATAAAACATTTTTATAATTAATTCTGGTTTTCTATATCTTTTTTGAAAGAAAAAATTTAAAATTATTTACAAACCGATCCTTCAAAAGAACAATATCATAACTAAAAAAAACTTGAATTTTTAAAAAGAGGTATTTGAAAGTTCCATGTCTTGTCAAAATTTAAAAAAATGAAACTTTGGTTATTGGTAAAGAAAAGCATTCAATGATGGCATTGAAATTCTTTTATTAATCATTAGAAAATTTGTAAAAACTTGAAACTTTTTTATTTTAACTTATGATGTTTGAATCTAAAATAATAAATGTATGCAGGTGAAGAATTATATAAATAAAATATGAAATTTTGTATAGACTGTAATTACTCGTATAAAAAAGCCACATTTTTTCTAAAACTGCCTTATCTGTGGGCCAAATGTTTTTTTGTTTACACTTTTTAGTATTTTTTATAAAACAGCTTGAATAAATAACCAGTTATAGTTACGTCACCAATCATTTGCAAGGTTTAACAGTTTTTAGGATGATAATCTCAGATGGTTCCTATGCTTAGATGGGAATTTTTAAAAGCCATTAAAACTTTTTGTATCTGTTCCGCAGGTAGTCATTTCGAGTTGAGTTATAAGTTTTAACTGTTTGTTTGTTTCATTTTTAATATTTTCCAAAAGTACAAGTTATCGTGAGCTTCAGAATGGAAAAGAGGATGTAATTATGGGCAATGAGTAGATTTTGGTAATCATTTCATCGAGAAATAAATATTTCAACTAACATTTCAAAGTATAAATAATATATGTATGTTCAAACATTTATTTATAGATGAAATGATTACCTTAGAATACTAAAGTTTATGATTACTTGTATTGGAAAATATTAAAAGGGAAACAAATGAAAAGTTAAAACTTGTGATTCAACTCGAAGCAACAACCTGCGAAATAATTACCAAACTTTTTCAGCCCTATAACTAGTTTTTACTATGACCATTACACTTATTTTGTGCTCCTGACTGCTAATATAGCATATTTGTAAAAATATATTCATTATTATATTGTAAATTTTTCATTTGATTGGACAAATATGTGAATCAAAATACTAAACCAAATATATCTCCTGGGTAACTGTTTATATAATACTTCGTTTTTGCACCAATCAACTTTAAATCCCCAGGTATTTACTGTATAATGATTTTAATCAAACTCAATGTGTAAAATTAAGTACTTTTAAATATCAATCAAGTCTTCTCCTCATTGGAATATTTTAACGGGGCTTAAATGCCAAATTTATTTTATTATTATTTATAATAAAAAGGATTTTGGAGGACTCAAGTACTTTAAACTTTTTAAAATGAAATATAAACATGTATAATTAAAAAAAAGATATTACAGAAAAAACATGAAGGACCTTGAAGTGGAAAAGGAAAGAGGAATGAGCGAAAAAAGGTCAGACGAGCGAAGAATAGAGACAAGTGAGAATTTAGTTGGATAGAAAAGCTAATAAATGAAATACACACTGTCCTTAGATGACATCATATTAAAAAATATATGAATGAAATTTGTTAATTAACTAAAAGAGAAGTATTTTCTCAAATAGAAAAAAACAAATTTATGGAAGCTTGAGTAGGAAAATAAAAAACAGTACTTGTACAACCAATTAAGGTTATTAGAGTCAGTCATGGTAGAGACTGTACTCTTACATTATTCAACTCTTGTGCAGGGAAGTTATTTGGCCAACATGCTAAACCGCCAGTGTTTACAATCAATAAGGGTAGAGAATGAGTTCAGTAGTTTCCCAATCTCAATGCAGATCCACCGCTGATTACAGAATAAATAATTTATCTAAGGTAAATAAGAGGTCTTTAATTTAGGATCTCGAGATCACTAAACCACGACTCTATGTAATAATAACATTCATATACTAATAAAAATTATATTTGTATATAAATGAATGTATATAATATACCTGAAGATTTTAGAAACAGAAGTATATGAAGTTGTAGAAGGGATAACAAACAAAAACCCACATAAATATAAGTGAATTTTATATTAATAACTTCTACTTTCATATTACTTAATGGAAATTAAGAATTTCCATGACTAGAGCTAGCGGAATACTAAGTTAAATTCCAAAAGCACTAGTTGAGCAAATATTAATTTTTTCTCAAAGTAAGTAATGGTAAATTTTGTGATGCGTGATACACACCAGATTTTTTTCGTTTGTATTAAAAATAACAAACCGAGATTAGAGTAATAAAAAAATAATCATATGAATAGGTATATACAAACATTTTGAATAAATAGTAAACAATTATTAATAAGTGAATTATTATTTAAATAATAATCAAGTCTGATCGAAATGAACTAAACAATGATAAATTTTAAAATTTAACAGACTTACATTAAAATGTAATATTTTAATTATTGAAAATCCATTGTAGTTATAAACAACACGGTCCATTAAAAATAAGAAAAATATTTATTACAATTTTTAATTTAATTTTAGACCATTTATAGATAGAATTGAAAATAAAATTCTGACATTTACATCAATATTTTTAAATAATAGCTTCAGTTGTACATTAAAATAATTCATATTTAATGAAACAGTATTTACAATATTTGAAGGCTAATTTAATAAAAATTAAAACTAAAGTTTCACTACTATAAATAATAGGTACAAATAAAAATTTTAACATATTTTATTACATACTAATTAGATTACAGAATTGAAAAATAAAATTCTGACATTTACATTGATATTATTAATTCATGTTTTCAGTTCTATATTAGAATAAATCATATTAAATGAAATTGTATTTACAAGATTTAAAGGCCAATTATTAAACAGTTATAATTAATGTTTCACCGTTTAAAATATATTAATTATAAACAATGAATGAAAAAAACATAAAATTTTACACCAAAAGTTTAAGACGATTAATTAAATCAATATCACATTATTTAATTAATGGTTAGGTACAATTGATAGAACAATCAAGTTATTTTTAATCGTCTTTAGTGATTTCTCTAAATGATGGATATGGGGGAGTATACACATAAATAATAAATTAAAAGCTAGAACTAAATTTTGTACTAATCTTAGCTTGGGATCTTATATTGATTATTCGATAATGATTTTTTCTTCGACCACTTCAACTTCCATGTTCCCTTCATGGATTATGGGGTCCCCTTCTTCGATAATTGTCACAGGCTGAGTGAAATGGGTCAAGCGGTGCTTTTTCAATGCTGAAAGGTGTGGGAAACGATGTCCGCAAATGTCACAAGCATGCGAACGCGCATCAGATGGATAAGCAGGTATGTGAGGCGTCTGATGCCTGTTCCGATGCCTCTTCATATCGCCGAGTTGTGTAAACCTATGTCCGCAAATGTCGCATACATATGGCCTCTCACCCGTATGCACTCTCATATGTGTTCTTACGAAAGCCTTCCGTGAGAATTTCTTTCCGCACTTAGGGCATGAATGTTTTCGGATTCCAGTATGAATTACTTGGTGTTGATTCAGGTTCGCTCGAGATCTAAGGAACAAAAAGAAAAGATTTTTTTATTCTCATCACTAAATGAATTAGGAATCATTTTATTAATGTTGTAGATTATAATAATTTTTAATATATCGCTCCTTCAAAAGAATTTCATAACTCAAAAATTGGCATGTTTGGGTTAAACCTCCAGTAGCAATTGTATTGGCTGAAGCTTTTTAATAAAGTCATATTTCAAGTTGTTTCATGTTTGAACTTGAAGTACTAAGGGAAGAATGATAAAATTTAAAAAAAAGTTTCATGCTTTTAAAAAAATTTTAATGGTTAATAAAAGAATTTTAATACCATCATTACAATAGGAATGCTATGCCATTTTATTTTATTAACTCACATGGAACATACAAATACCTCTATAGAAAAACTAGGTTTTTTGAGTTGACATCATTCTTTTGAAGGAGCGATATAGGGTAGGGTAGAAATAAACGGACATTTTTGAAGGGATGAAAAAAAAATATTAAAAAAAAACATATTTCACTTATTTTAAAAATTCTTTACTAAAATTTGCTCAATTTTTTAAATTCTAAAATTACTTTATATATGCAAATAAAAATATTGAATAAGCATTTACTTTTATTCAAACATTTTTTTAAACAATGATTCCCAGTAGGGAACATTTACAACTACATGTTTAAAAACAGTAAGAATTGGGATTGAGAATCATAGTAAATTATTCATTTAAATGTATCTTTAATTTAAACTTTTTGATTTGAATTTGGTATAACATAGCCAGCCTTAACATCAAGAGTAATATAATATAAAAAAAAATTATATTTTTGTTTTGAAGAGAAAAGATTTGCCCTAGCCGGGATTCGAACCCGAGTCGTCTGCATCTCCGTTGCAGTGCTCTAAACCACTGAGCTACCAGAGGTCGCTGCCACAGGCTGGTAGCCCTGTGGTTTAGAGCACTGCAACGGAGACGCAGACGACCCGGGTACGAATCCCAGCAATGGCAAATATTTTCTCTTCAAAACCAAAACATTTAAAAATAATTACCATAAAAATAACAATTAATAAAAATAAATCATTAAAAAAAATATATCTGTTCCGCAGGTTGTCGCTTTGAGTTGAGTCACAAGTTATAACTGTTTATTCGTTTCGTTTTTAATATTTGCCAAAAATACAAGTTATCGTGAGTTTTAATATGGAAAAGAGAATTATGAGGAATGAGTACATTTTGGTAATCATGTCATCAAGAAATAAATGTTTCAACTAACATTTCAAAGTATAGATGATATCTCTTTGTTGAAACGTTCATTTCTCGATGAAATTATTACCAAAATATACAAGTTTCTCATAATTACATTCTCTTTACCATACTAAAGCTCATGGTAACTTGTATTTTTAGAAAATATTGAAAGGGAAACGAATGAGAAGTTAAAACTTGTTGACAGAATTC
Source organism: Troilus luridus (assembly GCA_964056705.1). Lineage (NCBI taxonomy): Eukaryota > Metazoa > Arthropoda > Insecta > Hemiptera > Pentatomidae > Troilus > Troilus luridus. The sequence continues at coordinate 41,648,145 of OZ057417.1, read as the reverse complement.
AAGGCGACAACCTGCGGAATAATTACTAAACAAATTACTGACCTGTATCCATTTCCACACCATTCACAAATGTATGGTTTGCTGTCAAAATGAATCCTTTGGTGAATCTGTAAGCTAACCTTAGTCGTCATAGATTTCCCACAAAATTTACAAATCCATAATACATTCGCAGTACCGTGAAGTTCAACACAGTGATCTCTCAGTTTCTTGTTTGATGTAAACTTAATATCACAAATATTACAATGATAGAGCTCTTTGCGTGGACGAACTTTTCCATTTCTGGTAACTGTCGTCTGAAACAGTTAATATTGTGAATAGGAATTTATTTTTTTTTAAATATTTTTAATAACTATTTTCATAAGATGATAAATATATACTAACAGGTTTAATATCCACAATTTCCCCACTCGACTCGCATTCTTCCATTTCTATTTTCTCTTCCTGATTTGTGTTGGCTTGGGTCCTGTTGATATGACTCTAAAGAAAAAATATTATATTATAATAAAATATAATTACATAATTTCAGGCTACTGAATAAATATTCTTCATATTCAGAAAAATTTATTGACCTCTTCCCGTACCATTTTCTTCCACAATTTTCATCAAGGTCAACCATTTTCTTTCAAAAATAAAATATTTCATTTTAAAAAGTAAATTATAACTAATTAAGATGGGCTTGATTAAATAATAAAGATTAGGATGGGCTTGTTAAGGTGCTGGGCTTAGTAACAAACAAATTCCTAAAAAGTTAATAAGCGTGTGACCGACTGGGAAGTGTCTGCGGGGTAGATCGAGAGTTAGGTAGGAGGATTCCATTAAGAGCGATCTGTCGGAATTGGGTTTGGGTAGTGATCCGTGGAAAGAAGATAGTAGGCAAAGATTCGTTAATCGGCATAGAGCCTCAGGTTCCCTAAGCCTAATTATTATTGATAATAAATAAAGCAGGTAATTTAATATTAAAAACATGTTTCTAATAAACTAATAAAATAAGGTAATTCAACTTCCATTACTTCAATGTGGTAACAAAAAAAAATAGAATACAATATAATTGTTTCCTACCTAAAATAAAATACCTACAGCTCCTGAGAATAAATCGCTAAGTCGAAGTATGTCCAGAGAGAGTTAATTATATTGAGGGAAGCAGAATTGTGTCATTCTCGTAATTTTTAACTTGAAATGGATTTACTGCTTATATTATAACTCCATTTCAAGCCAATGCCTAACTTGACCTTTATTCACTACAAAAATAACAGGATTCCACTTCCGTAAGTACAAGAAACTCATTTGGTAAAAAATTCAACTTAAACACTTATTCACTGGGGCTGTAGATATAATTTTTTATGTGATTAATAAAAAAAGGTTTTTAACTTTCTTTACTTGTTTCTTTATTGTTTATTAACAATAGCCTGGTTTTTATATCGACTGGTACTCTTAGCAATAATTATATACATTTTCAAGTAGTTTTTTATTAATCAAAACATATGATGGGCTGTACAAGCTCAATACAAATTATCAATAATATAATTGAAAAGAAGCTTTTGAGAGGCTGGAAGTGGAAGCTGGAAAAATGGGGTTACAGGTGAATGAGGAGAAAACCAAGGTCATGGTAATAAAGAATAGTAAACAAAACCGACCACCTCATAGCTACACGTTTGGAAGATACACTTTCCAACGAGTTTCAAGTTTCCAGTATTTAGGAAGCCGTATAAACGAGAATTTGGATGAGGAGGAGGAAATCAGAGCCAGGATAGTATCAGGTAATAAAACATGTTTTGGGATATCAAAGCTCCTGAGAAGTAAGCTCCATAGCCTAAAGTCCAAGCTGATGATATATAAAACCATCATTAGGCCAGTAGCGACATACGCTAGTGAAACCCTCACACTGAATAGGCTGAATAAATCCAGCGTGGAAAAGCTGAATAGATTCGAAAGGAGAGTTCTTCGGCAAATATTCGGCCCAGTTCGAGAAAACGACCAACTCAGGATCAGAAGGAACAAGGAGCTAAGTGGGTTATATGGAGACCTAATGATATCGAGCTTCATCAGGATTCAACGCATCAAGTGGCTGGGCCACTTATATATGATGGACGAAGAAAAAACGGCTAAAAAGCTGTATAAAGGAAATCCGGATGGAGTAAGACCTCGAGGAAGGCCCAAAGCTAGATGGAAGGATACAGTCTGTGAAGATGTGAGGCTGAGCAAGGTCTCCATCACTCGAGCAGGCGATTGGGACGATTGGGGTAGAGCGGTTGAGCAGGCCAAGGACTTCTTTATGAGTCTGTCGCGCCAATAATGTAATAATTGAAAAAATAGTAACTATATAGTTATATTATTTATTCCTTGTATTTGTATTTACATAGATTTTATTTTATCATTATTATCGTGATAAGTTCGATAGTGAGACTACTTAGATCATTTGTAGTTTATAATCATTTCACAATAAATTTGACCATAATAAATACAATCTTTGAGGGGAAACGAAAAGATTCAATTGTACAACTATAATACAACCTTTTAGTTAAATATTATAATTCTTATGTCAATGGAATTCTAACATTTAAACTAAAGAAATAGTATGGCTCATCAGTAGGCCGTTACAGGATGCCAGTCTTGCACAATAGGTCACAAACATGTCGGTTACGCGAACCCATAAGTATTCAATTGTTTGTTTATTTAACGTGATTGTATGCTGCTACAGCTAATAGGACAATGCTACAGTGGGAGCCCTAAACTTTGCCCATCCAGGTATAATTAGGATAGGGATTTTTAACGTGTACTTGATATTGTACAGGCTCGGGACCCCTGTATGAAGTCCCTTTCGAAGGACGGCATTACTAAGGATTTTTTACTCCCATTAAAAAATTTTAAGGCCACTTGCCAGGCTACGAACCCACGATATTGGGCTTAGCAGTTTGCTATGCTAACCACTAACCACTATGCTAGACCACTGATTACTCCCTTTCATTACTTAAATGTTGTGAAGACAACAAAAAATAGAATATCACTACTCTTTTTTTTTTGTAACCAACTTGCCTCACCATCATCTTTAAGATTGACATTAAGGCCTATGTTCTATCAAGTTGGAAAGCGTGAAACCATAAAGCTATCATTTCAACTTATCAGAAAAAAAATTAATATGATTAAGAATACTTAATTCTTTTAGACAAAAATCTTTTTATTCTAATAAAAATAAATAAGGGTTTATTAAAGGAATGTAAAATATAAAAATAACTTGATAAAGTAACCAACTTACCTGTAGAACATGCTTCTTCAATAAACTTTCTGATCTGAATTCTGAAGGGCACAATTCACAACTGTATTTAGCGCAAACATGGCTGTTTAATTTACAATTGTTTTCTAAAACCTTTTCACAAGTATTGCACATAGTATCGCAGTTGACTTTGTGTTCATCATAAAAATAATCTTCGCTAAACACATGACCTAAAAAAATTTGTTTAAAATTAAAAATAAATAAATTATTATTTAATTTACTTTAATTTATATGGGAAGCGGGGTGGCTCAGTGGTTCACCCCCCTTTCTATACTAAAGCTCATGATAACTTATATTTTTGAAAAATATTAAAAGGAAAGCGATTGAAAAAGTTAAAACTTGTTATAACTCAACTCAAAGACCTGTGGAGGAATAATAACAAAAAAAATCTCATAAATTAAAAAAAAAATTGGAACTAGAATGCCAGTTTTGTTTCATGAAAATTTATCAAACTGTTTAATAATTTTATTGGAACAAATTAAAATCATTATTAGAAAACTTCCAAATTTTCCAATGTCGTTTAACTTTGAATTAAGTTAAAATCAAGACATGAGAAATGAAGAGAGGTTGGTTAGTTATTTCTATAAAATACTTATTTTATAGGGAAAAAAATGATAATTTATGTTATATTGAAATAGATATAAGGATTGGAGGATTTAGCTCAAATATAAATAGAATTACCGCAATCCGAACAGACTTTCAACGGAACTTGATCTGCGTCTGCTTTCTGCTCATCCGCCTCATGTTCCGTCATATGTCGATCAAACAGAGCCATATCAGTGAAGTATACGTCACATCTATCGCAAACTATTGGTCCATTTAAAGGAATCGGTTTATGATTGGTATTTCTGAAACAAGAAAGTTCATACATGAATAAATGATTTCTGTCAACATTTTTTGAAACATTAAATGTATCAGTAACAACCATGATACTAGATGGTGACAATAATGTCGGAAAGAATTTTTAAACTAAATTAGGATTTTCCAGACGGAATTGTTATTTCTCCATAGCTCCAACCTAGTTCTCTTTCGAAAAAGAAAAAAAATATACTAAAATCCTTAATAAAATTGACAGCAACTGTATAGTTAGATTAGTAAATGTGGTTTATTCTATTTACAACAATCACTTACTATCAACACAAAGGAAACATTAAAAGTCGAACAGGTGGAATTGGAAAAAAAAAAAAAAAACCTGTACCACTACGACCCGTGAACGAGTCTGGGGGTTCAGTACATGGTTGAGACTGAACTGTTTCATGGACAACGAGGTGACTTGTCCTAGGTCACGCTCAACCGCCGGGTTTTTCCCCTTATTATGGGTGCCCTATTTTTATAATATTTTATAGAGGCTGGGTGAGCCCCAGGAGGGTCCTAGATCCTATATGATCCATCTCCGGCTGCGAACAGACTAAATAAAAGTAACTGCTCCCAGCGGGATTTGAACCAGGATTTCCGGCATGGCAACTCAGTGCTCAACCACTGAGCCACTCCGCTCCCCTACGTGGAATTGAAGACTACTGAAATTCTCTCCGCTCCACTGTTCAATTTTTATATTTTTTTTTATAAACAAGTTTATAGTCTTAATCCCAATAAATATTTAAAAAAACTTCGGACATTAGAAATTGCAAATCCATCAAAAATATATTTTTCATTATAATAATAAAACGTTATATATAATAACATAATCAATAGTCAAATAATAAGAAAATGGTCCGGGTGGAGGTCAATAAATTTCTCTTAGATATGGAGAAATGTTTATAAAATGGCCAACGTATCGACCTACATTGCAGGTCTTCTTCAGGGCTGTCGAGGGAGGGGGCTGAAAACAAAAAGCTATCTGAAAAAATAAACAAAATTGTGTGAAATTCACATCCATCTCTCTATTATATAAAAATAAAGTTTCCGACAATTAATAAATTTATAAAATTGAAGTGTTGTGTGGGTTATGTATAACATCGCCTGATCTAGAAAATAAATATTTTACTCATAAGAAAGGTTATGAATGAAGAAAAATTGTACTCATAGATAAGGTTTTAAGTATAGATCAAATTATTAGCCAAGAAATAACCAACAAACATACCATAAAAAAAAAATCAGTGAAAAAATAAAACAAGAAGTATTCAGTTTAAAACTGAAAAAAAGAAATGTACACAATGTGTAGTAAAAACATTGAAAATTCAATTTCACAGATCAAGAATTTGTTTTGAGAAAGTATGAAAACTAACAACAATAAAAACAATGGGATTAATAGTGATCTGAACAGTTATAAAATTGGAGCAATGAGGTATCCCTTAGTATTTAAAAAAAAGAAATGATACAAGGAATATCTTTAATGATACTGTTAATATTTGTCAACTATTTTATTGGTTATTATAGTATACAACATAAAAACCATATGCAATTTATTGCTAAATTTCTTCATTTACACACTTGCTATCATTTAGTGAAATAACAGAGGAAGTTTAGGGCTGATTCAATTTCAGCTCCTGCCATCTCTTCTCCAACCATATTACATTTTATTTCACCCTCATGGCTGATTCATGTTCCATTTGGTGTTGAACTACTAGAGCTAAGTTATCATCAATGACCCCCTTAAAATAAATTACTTACCTCATTTGTTGAGGATTGGAGAACAGCTTTGACAGTTTAGCCTCAGTCTCTATACACTTTTTTACAAGATTTGCAGCGATGTCGAGATGATCAAAGCAGTCATCGCAAATTGTTTGAGGTAAAGCATCGTTCGGATTAACGACTATGGGCAGACAAAGGCTCATTTTTTCGCATATGTCCAAGTCGTCATCGAATATATCCGTCATGAGCATCTGTTTAGCTTTACCGCACAAACGGCAAATGTCAACTGTTGAAAGATAAGAAAATTTGCTGAATATAACAATCGAGATTAAATATTAAGTTTTTAATATACCAATAATACAACTTACATTCAGCAACTTCATCGATGCGCTGCTATTGAAATCATGAAATGAAAATATAATTAGAAACATTGAATTACGAAATTTCCAGTACTGGTGATTAATTTTAAAACTATTGCATCAAACAATATAATAAAATAAATTACATTAAAAGTTAAAATAAATATTATCAAAATTATTCACCAAGAATTTTGTAATAAAATTAAATGTTATAGCATAATTTAGACATTACAAGGTTTGTTTTGTTAACCTTAATTCCGAATAATACTCCAGTCTGAAAAGTTGTAATGTTAAATATGCATAACAAATAAAATTACAAAAAGACCTATTTCAACCTCTATACATCTAATAAAGTGTCATTACAAACTATTTAGTCTTCAATAATGACTGATTTGATGGTGCAGAGCTTTTAAACAAAATAAGGCTTAGAATTTCTAAATTGCTATTTAATTATATGAACACTTCCTATTAAATTATAAAAGGAGAATTACTTGCAATATTTTAAAAACATTAGAAAATTTAAATACCTTTTTTAAATTAAATCCTGATTAATCATATCCACAAGAAACTGATTTTGTTTTTTTCTTAAGATAATTTTATATAGTCATTTATGAACAATAAGTAAATGCTGACAATAAACTGATTTGGCATGATTGCAATGAAATTTAACTATTTTAGCATATAAAGTTTTTTAATATTAAATATACCGATGCCTTAGTTCACACATGTGTTAAGTGCCAAAAACAAGATTTTACATGAGTCAACTTTGATAATAATTTAACACAAGAAATACAGTTCAAGTTTAAGCACACTATATATTTTTGTAACCTTTACAGCTTCTCTATTAATTTTATATCAACATAAAATCTATGACTTCCTGATCACAACTTTACAATATTATTTATATAACAAAAACCATTTTTGAAAAATTTGCACTTAACACATTTGTAAACTAAGGCATCGATACACACCAAAATTTGTTTGGGAAAAAAAAATCTATGTTTTGGTATGAACTTCTAAAGGAATAAAAAATATTTCTTTGCATGTGGCATAATGTTTTATGGTCAGATTAAAAATTTAATATACCAAGTGCATTGTAGTGGAATTACAAAAAAAAAAAAATGTTTGTGATAATATTATTGATGACCCAACATTTTATAGCTAGCATAATGAACTTAATGAAATGCCCTGAAGATAATTTGATAAAAATAAATAAAGGGACTGGATATAAGCAATATCTTCTTGTCTACTATCTCCTGATATCTTCCCCTTGGAAAATTCTAATTGTTTCAACATTGAAATAATTTCATATTTAAAAAAAATACAAATTATAAGATGATGGAATTTAATTTCAATCAATTACTTTGTATTCTGGCTGGTTATAAGTTCTGTTTTTGTTAAAGTACTATAGCTTAACCCATTCGAGACACAGTGTGTGAAATTGACTACCAAGGCTTTTAAGAAAGAGGGCCTGCACACCGCGTGTGCAATAACAGTAATGTGCGATTATCAGTTATTCTGAGTAAACTAGACATCAAAATAAAAAATTTCTTGAACTAATGAAATCTGTAAAGTACAAGAAAACAAAATTTGGGATTGGTTTTTTTCATTGTTCAACTTATTTTTTTTAACTTTTTAAAAATTTTCTTTGCATTATGTTATGTTCTTTATTTTTGAAAGCAAAATAATGATTTTATTATCTAACTATTTTTGAAATAAATGTTTTTAAAATAAAAATAAAAATTGGATAAATTTTTTAATGATGTATTTTCATTTTACCTTACATTGCACACATAGTGTTCAATCTGCTCCCCGTAATAAAAGTTTTCTGAGGAGCAATGATCTTATTTATGTGCATTCCCTTAGTAATTGGGTGTTTTCCATAGTAACCATGTTTTTTTTTTTATTAAAAATGAATAATATAAAGGAAAAAAAAAGTTTGCTCGTGGGGACCGTGTTCGAAAAAAATCGGCATCTCAAATGGGTTAAATAAGGTTTTCCCAATTGGACAGGAAATTAGCATCTGACATCATGTGGTTGAAACTTATTGCTAACCAATATTTAAAAAAACCCAAGCTATTGAATCAGGCAATATGTTTAACTGGCTTTTTAGCATCAGTCACTGCAGGTGATCCTCAATTTTGACAATAACAATTATTTTATTGAGAAACTCAAGAAATTGCAGGAGATTTAAAGTTCATATGGATAAAAAGTTTATTAAAAAAAAAAAAAATCAAACATCTCGGGCTCTAAGAAGAACTTAGTAAAGACATTCTTTCAAAGGCAACAGTAATGCAAAGAAGAGATAAAGATGCCAGGTTTTAATCTCAATTAAGGGTACCCAATTTATATAAAGAGGTTTGGTAAGCTCTTTTTCACTCTCTCTCTATATATATATAAATGATAGGAACTTAGTAAAGACATTCTTTCAAAGGCAACAGTAATGCAAAGAAGAGATAAAGATGCCAGGTTTTAATCTCAATTAAGGGTACCCAATTTATATAAAGAGGTTTGGTAAGCTCTTTTTCACTCTCTCTCTATATATATATAAATGATAGGATCGATCCATAGCTAATAAAAATAGAAGTAAATATCTACTGCAAGCCTAATTCTGGAAGACATGAGCATAGTAACTCATTGAGCTACCCTACTCAAAAAATTTAATAAAACCTACTCAAAATATAAATTGACTAAACTGGAACTAACAAATGAAGGTATACAGATAAATCCAGGTTCATAAATAAATAGATGTTAATAAAAAAAAAGTATCAGAAATAATAAATTTAAAACAGTAATAAACAGAAACTATTAAAGTAAATGATACCAAAATTTAGCCATTAAACGGTAGAATTTCAAACTTTAGACCACAATTTGCAATTTTCTCCTCGTAAAATGATCAGACTTAATATCAACACCAAAAAATGTACCATATGTTGACATTTACAATCTGCTCTTTTATTAGTTTATACTAAAATATAAAAACATCACAATGGTGAATGATAACAAAAGAATTATGACAACTGTAACATTTTTGGAAGCAATATTTTACGGTTAACTTATGGTAAATATGAATATATCCATACAGTATTAAGATTAAGATATTTAAAACACACAAAATAAGTAAATAAATCAAAATGCTACTAATTATATTTATGTTGAACAAAACAATTACATTCTCTTTCAGCCATGGCACCTCATTCGGCACTGCGTCAGGTTTTAAAATATTATTATCAAAACATTTTGAGGAAAAATGTTTTCCACAAATAAGATCACTCTTTGTGGGCTTGTAGTCAGGACGCCCAAGCGCTGATTTCCACTTGTTTAGACAATTTTCGTCTTTTAAAGGGAATCTGTAATAAACAAAAATGGATCTTAAAGTCTACTGGCCAAGATAAATAATATAAATTAGCTAAATAAGGATAAAAAGGAACGGAATTCGTGTTTTTTAAACTGTTCAAGAGAAGGGAAACAAAGGCTTGTAATAAGAAGGTTGAAAGCGATAGAAAACAGTCGTTAAACATTGGAAAATCTTGTGGAAACATGACCAAATGTGTTTGTTATTAATATTAAACAATTAAACTACAGTATTGACAGTTATAATTTTCAAAATATGTAGTTTTTCCAAAGAGAAACTGGAGACTATTTCTCTACAAAGAGTTATAAACAAATATGCAATGGAGGTATTCTCCAAAGAGGTAAGAAATTAACGTTTACTTACGCGTAAAAGCTTGTTTTCTTGTCAGTTAATAGTGTTTCACAGTTTGGGTAAACACATTTCATCGATTTTGATGCCATAACTTAAATACACATTTAATTTCGGGACTAGAACAACATAATAAAACCCTATTCACAAGGTAACTCCACTACGCAGCGCGCTACCAGAAGCAACTAAATATTCGAAGTTGAAAGCTGGTGATGCACGTGCTTGGAGTACATGGTAGGAAGGTTATCGTAGTCTATCTTACACTTTGTCTTATTTGAGTTATATTTTTTAAATAATCAGTTAAAATGCAGAGTGAAACTGTGAATCAGAGTAAAGAAGAAGTAATTAATCGCCGTGCTACGAAGAGACCGAAAGAAAATCAAGATGGTATGGATGTGGAAGAAGTTAATGGAATACAAGGAAATTCTAAATCTGACAGCTCAAAGGCAAAAAAATCTAAGGTAGCTCCTAATTTTGAGTTTAGAAAAGTACCAGTCCCTAGGCACAGGTATACCCCATTAAAAGAGAACTGGATGAAAATATTTACACCGATTGTTGAACACCTAAAATTACAAGTAAGGTTTAATTTGAAAACTCGCAATGTTGAAATCAGAAGTTGTAAAGAGACAGAAGATGTGAGCAATGTACAGAAGGCTGCAGATTTTGTTAAAGCGTTTATTTACGGTTTCGAAGTGGAGGATGCACTGGCTCTGCTTCGTCTTGAAAATCTGTTCGTCGAAACATTTGATGTTAAGGATGTGAAAACTTTGAAAGGAGACCATCTTTCGAGAGCTATTGGAAGACTGTCCGGAAAAGGAGGTAGGACCAAGTATACAATCGAAAATGTCACAAAAACTAGAATCATTCTTGCCGATTCACGGATACATGTGCTAGGTTCCTATCAGAATATTCAGGTAGCTATGAAAGCACTGTGTAATTTAATTTTAGGTAGTCCTCCATCAAAGGTTTACGGACAACTCCGTAATGTTGTAACCAGAATGGGTGATAGGCTGTAAGCAATGTATAAATAACGAGTGTATATAAAGTGTTATTACTATTATATTTGTATCTACTCGCCAATGTAATTAGTAGTTGTTAATACATTATTTCTATTTAGTGTACCATTTACTCTGTTGAGAAGCCGATATTTCAGTTTAAATTTTAATTCCAGGTGCTGTAATTATTAGCAAATTACAGCATATTTACTTTGAATTCTTAGTTTCTTGATTTTTTATTATTTTTGTTTATTAGTTTGCTTTCATTATAAATATTTTACCATTAAAGGTTTTAGATTTATGGTGATTAAAAGTAAGAAGGAATATTTTTTAAGTTGAATCTTTCCTTACTTATTTTATAGTTAGCAGGTTTGTGATCTGGCCCTGTTTTAAATATGTGTAGTGTATTTTGAATTGTACCATTCATTATTAAAATGTTTGTTTTCCTATATTTTAGTGTGCGTTTGTATATATTTATGTACATAGTTATTAAAATTTCAATTTTATTTATTTTCATAAAAGTTATGAAATTAATGAAATCGCCCAAGCAGGAAAATTATGTACTATTACATTAGTACTTACATGCTATTTAATTTTCTTTTATCCTTGTTTTTATATCTTTGAATTCTTTTTTTTTGAATGAACCTTATTTTTAATGAATGTTTTGATGGATGTTATTTATCTGGAACATTTATATAAATTAATGTATTATATAATACTATTTTGTATCATATTATTAACAATTATAAATTATATTTTATTAATTTGGTAATTTTTACCCTTTTCCTACATTTTTCTGGTTGTAGTATTCTTACAAAGATTTAATTTTTTTTTCTTTTTAGGAACCATAGGAATTTAGTGAGCTATTATTTTTTATTGTAAAAGCCAATTATTGCCATACCTTAATTATTCTGTGATATATCTAAATTATTCAATTAAAAATTATCTGGTTCTAGTGTATAATATTTTTTGAGGAGGATTAAAACTATATACAGTTGGTAATTCAATTTTCTGTGAGCTTTTAAAAAAAGTTTCATAACTTCAATAGTATTTGATTATCAATAACAAAATAAATTTGGCATTTAAGTCCCGTTAGAATATTCCAATGCGGAGAAGACTTGATTGATATTTAAAAGTATTGAGTTTGAACAAAATCATTATACAGTAAATCACTATTGATTTAAAGTTTATTAGTGCAAAAAAGAAGTATTATATAAACAGTTAGCAGGTGATATATTTGGTTTCGTATTTAGATTCACATTTTTTCCGATCAAATGAAAAATTGACAATTATCTCTTTTTTTCTTCTGAATATATTTTTACAAATAGGCTAAATTAGCAGTCAGGAGCACGAAATAAGTGTAATGGTCATAGTAAAAACTAGTTATTGTCATAGGGCTGAAAAAGTTTGGTATTTATTCTGCAGGTTGTTGCTTCTAGTTGTATATAATCATTTCATCTACAAATGAACTTTCTAATAAACATATACAATATATACTTCAAAACGTTAATTGATACTTTTTTTCTTAAAGAAATGATTACCAAAATCTACTCATAATATTGTTTTCATTCAATGCATGAACTGTATACTAAATAAAATAAAAAAAGAGCATATTTTAGTAGTTAAACATACTTATACTCTTGTAGTACATGATTTAGTGATTATCTTATGTGAACATTTTAATTAAATTTAAAAGTATGCTTCATATAGGCTAGGTTTTACTACAATGGTAAATCATCTCAAATTATCAATAAGCTTGGGATCAATGACAAACTAAATATTTGGAAAGTGGCATTATTATTTTTAGATAGTGTTTTTAACATAATGGCTACAGTTTTGATTTTCAAGACTAAATAAATCATATTAAAAATTAGTTTCGAAGCCGGGTTGACAACCCTAAGAAGGTAAGTTTAACATCACTATGATGGAACTAGAATGACTTTAAATTTGTAAAATGTGTTAAATATGTTGAGATTACTATTTATTTTGATCTATATCTGCACTACAACTTATGAAGAAATTGAAAATCAGAATTAAGGTTGTTACAAATCATGTATAGATGAAACTCTTACATTTTTGAGTTGAAATTATTACTGATTTGGTTGCAACTGGGTAATATAATAGGTTGATATAAATTAAGACCCAATCTTTAGAAATAGAAAACAAATTAAAAAACAAAACATAATATTCATAAAAATCATTTAAAACACTGAATTGTTCATTATAAACTCTGCATAATTTTTTAGATAAATCCTCCCTTTACCTAACTGCGGACCCCTCTTCATTGTTCCATTTGTATAATTAATCAAATCACTTGATCTCCCCTTGTATAATTTTTATATTATATATTATTCTCTTTTTTTCCCAGTCCAATTCTATTTTAAAGTTCTTAGTACACAATTTTATGTACAGTTTTAAATTGACTATCACTATTTTTATACTTAATATTAGGTATCTTTTAATATTCAACTTTCAATTATTAGCCAATATTAGAATTAGAAGTATGCTAAAGTTAGCTTTTTAATGCTACAATTATTTCTTGGATGGATGGTACCATTATTTTTTTTATTTGGTAGATACAAAATAAAAAAGCTTATCATTGAGCAAAGAATTTAATGCATCATTTTTTCTGATTATTTTTATTAGAAAAAATTTATACTTCTGTCTAAAGTGTGGATATAACCGGTTTAACATTTAAAAGTATTGGATTTTTAATTTATATTTATTATAGGAAAAATATAATAATATATTTAATGTTCTAAAATATAAAGAGTACTATTCTACTTTAAGTATTCTAATAAAGGATATAATTTGTCTGGGGGTGCAGACAATAATAACGCTAAATAAGGTTAACTTATTTACTATTTTAAGTATTCTAATTTATAAAGATACTTTTGAATGCTATGTTGTCATATTTTTCACAATTAATGAATAATCAGATGACAATACTATTTAATTATTCAAATAAAGATTAAGTACTTATTTATTTTATTGTCCTTTAAATTGTTAGAATAACATTTATTTGGAAGTAATAATTACAAATTATTATTATTTGATAAAAAGAATCAAATATAACCAGTTGCCATTAAAATTGATCTGGAAAATATCAGATAACTATAAAATAAAGGTAATGGATTACTGAACACAAAAGCTACTGATTTGTTGGTTTATTTTTACCAAAATAGTAACCAGCTTGTTGTTCATCCCCATTGTTTCCTCTGCCTGAATATTATTATGTTTTGGATAAATCATAAATTTTTTTCTTTTGTAAAAAATAAAGAAGTCAATAAACTTACAAAATTTATTTTTATTACTGAATAAAAACATAGTTACATTCAAATAAATATTTATTGGAAGAATGCGAAACTCCGATTTGAAGTCATATTTAGCCATTATATCATTTATCTTGTAGCAAAATGGTTGGGTTAAATTTTTTTACAGCTTTCATTCAGAAGGTGTATAAATTGATTTTCCTGTTTTTTAATTGAATCCTGTTTTAAATAAAAAAATCTTTTGAATTTAGTATATCTTTCTTTTAAGTTTAATTTTTAACTTTTTATTTATGATATTAGATTTGAAATATTCTTTGAGATTATCTTGCAGAAATTTGATGTGTACTGCATCTTTCGATCTTAAAAAAAGTTCTATCATTCTGTAGGTAAAAAGAATATTATTCTATGACAAAATTATTTCCTTCTTCTTCTTCTTTGACTTCCTCTTATGCCATTGCTAGCGTCGAGGAGCCTCCACCCAATGCAGCCATGCCTCGCGGTCCTTACTCAGCCGCCTCATTTCCTGGAAGGTCTTGCCTTTCTCCCCTCCAATGCGCTGGATATATTCCTGATAGGAAACTCTGGGACGGCCTCTCGGCCTCTTCCCAGTGGGTCTAGCTTCCATGACCTTCCTCGGCTCTCTCTCTTCGTCCATCCGACAAACGTGGCCAAACCACTTTGGCTATCGGTTTTTTATGGAATTTTTCAGCTCGATCACTTTCAGCTCCTCTCTGACCATTTCATTCCTGATGCGGTCTCTCCTGGTCTTTCCAACGACTCTCAGCAGGAATTTCATCTCCGCCGCTGTCACTCGGCTAGCTTGTTTGTCCAGCATAACCCAGCTTTCATTTCCATAAGTGAGGGTTGGGAGGTAAACTGATTTGTAGATGTGCATTTTGGTTTCCTTTCCAACCTCCCTATGCCCAACTATACAAAATTATTTCCTTGATTTTGTATTAACGTATAACCTAACACATCTGTTTATTAAATTAATAAATATTGTAAATGTATATTGCAATATACATGTACCTCCAGTGAATAAGTGATTAAGTCAATTTCCATCCAGAATGAGATAACTGTACTGAGGGAAGCAGAATCGTAGGCTTAAAATGGAGTTGAAATAGAAGCCACTCTTTCCCTTTCATGCCCAGGCTTGACTTAGCCACTTATGTGCTACTCTTCCTTAGTACAAGCTTTGCCACTTCCCTAAGTACAATTTACTCATCCTGGACAAAATTTGATTTAAACACTTATTTACTGGGGCTCCAGATATCTTCATTTTGGGTTTGTAAATTTCACATTTAATGGTCTTATGGATACCTTATTGCTTCATTTTAATATAATTAATCCAATTTTATATATATTTTAATTAGTATTGTTCTGGTTCATCTTTTTCTTTAAAAGAGAATATTTGAACCCATGAAGGGTCTGGGCTAACTAGCATGCTTGAGAGACTACTGTTTCAACGCTAAGGGTTGTGCAGGAGGTAATTTTATCAAGATCAAGTTCAACCTCCAGGTTTTCACCCAATTAAAATAATCTACTCTGTAGAGGCTGAGGGAACTTCTATAAATAGATATTTAAAAAAAACCTGTAAGCCTGTTTCTATTAATTTTTATAAAAATCGAAGAAAAAGTAAGTGCTGTTGCCTTAAATTAAAGTATTTATTGCATGTCCTTATAACCTGCCCTAGAATGTTCAAATCTAAAACAAATAAAATTAGTTTAGTCATCTTTGTTAGTTGTTATGATCCCAAAACAATAAGTATAAACTTTTAGAATCCTATGAATTTACTCATTGTTTTAATATAGACCAAATTTAACTATATATATATTTTTTAATCGGTTGGCTCTACAGACCTTGTAGATCATTCGCCACCTTTACCAGCCTTCTCCACCTATGTCTATACTGGGCCGCTGATTTCCAGTCTGCTACATGTAGCTCTGCAGCATCTTTATTTACCCTCTCCATCCATCTGGTCTTTGGCCTCCCACGTGGTCTCTAGCCAACTATTGTGGCATTCTTAGTTCTGTAGAGACGTCCTGACGGATCACTTCGAGCTAAATGCCCCGCCCATCTTAGCCTTCTTGCTCTCATATCCTAAGTATTGCCTGACCATTTTCCATGTGCAATTCTTTATTGGTCCTTCTCCTCCATGAGTTAAGAGTCTCATCCCATACCACTCCTGTTATTGTGCGAAGTATTTTTCTTTCCCATCTCTCGATTCTGCTTTTCAGGGTGCTGGTGAGAGCCCAAGTTTCACAGCCTTATATCAGAATCGGCTTTATTACAGCATTATACACCCTTAATTTTAAATTTCTTGAAATGCTTCGGGATTTCAATACTCTTGAAAGAGCGAAGAATGCTCTATTTGCACTTGTTATACGCTGGTCTAACTCAGTTAGTAGGTCATTAGTTGAGGTATTTGAAGGTATCTACTTTCGGGAACGAAACGCAGATGCTGTTTCTGGGGTGGACCTAACGGCTTACTATCATGTATTTTGTTTTTTCCTCATTCACCTGTAAGCCGATTTGGTCTGCCTCTTTTATGAGCGCCTTAGCGAGTCTCTCGATATCCCTTACATTACTTCTGAGGACTGCTATATCATCGGCGTATGCAAGAATTTGATGTACCTTTCCGACGTGCACCCCGCCATTCTCTCTTGATGTTGCTCTTATCAACTTTTCAAGGGCTATATTGAACAGTAAAGGTGACAGACCGTCTCCAGTCAAACCAGTTCCAACTTCAAAGGCCTCAGACACATCTCCCTGTATCAGGACTCTGCGTCGGGGGTCGTCTGCACACGCCTTCGTCAATCTCACCAACTTGCCGGGAATACACAGCTCAGTCATGATCTTCCATAAACAACTTCTGTCCAAGGAATCATATGCTGCTTTGAAATCAACAAATAATGCGTGTACATCTTGATCTACTTCCCATCGTTTTTCGAGTACCTGTTTCAGAATGAATATCTGGTCTAGCGTACTCCTTCCTTTTCTGAATCCTACTTACTGGTCGCCTGCCGTGTTTTCATAATACGGATATATTCGATTATGCAATATGTTGGTCATTATCTTTTAGGCGACGGGGAGGAGCGCTATGCCTCTTCTGGATGGGATGTGCAGCACAGGGCTTCCCGTCACTTTATGCTGCTGTGGCTAATCGAACGATGCTACAGTGGGAGCTCTAAATTTTGCCTATCAAGGTTTATTTAGGATAGGGATTTTTAACGAGTACCTGACATCGTACAGGCTCGGGACCCCCCGTTTAACGCCCCTTCCGAAGAAAGGCGTAACTAAGGATTTTTTCTCCCTTTGAAAAATCCTAGGGCCACCTGCAGGGCTACGAACCCGCGATCTTGGGCTTAGTAGTTTGTTACACTAACCACTAGACCACAGGTCGCCCCCTATCTGCTATCTTTTAAAAGTCTAAGTCTATTCAAAGCCCCTTTCCACGGTCCAGATTGATTCCAGTTTGCCACTGATATGCTCATGTGTCAATGATACAGTTATTGCCTTAGCTGGTAAGACAATTACTGCGCAATTCCGGCATTGAAATTTCCGGACTACAGAGAGGTTTTATGAATTTTAAAAATACCTACAAGATTCAAACTTCATTCTTTAGACTTTTTTTTCTAAAGATTGAGAAGGCAGAGGCTAATGTTTCTGGCTGTTGTAGATACAAAAACCACATTTCCTACAAATTATTATCAAACTTCACTGTTCACAAAGCTAGATGAATATTGGGGGAGCATATACTTTGAAAAAATGTTATAACATAATCAGTGTTTAGAATAAACGTAAGATATAACATGGAGAAGAAGATAAGGTATTACACCTTGTAAGAATATTTCTCTTGGGCTCAAAGCTTAACAGATTTACTCCTTTTCTCCAGTTTGTTATTTTTACATTTTTTTTATGTGTTAGGGATAGATATTCCGCTAGGAGTTAGATCCGTCCTAGAGAGGCTTGAAGAAAGACAGCTGAAGTGGTTCGGGCATGTTAGCAGAATGGGGGATGACCGTAAGGCCAGGTGGCTTCTAGAAGCAAGACCGATAGGAAGGCGACCTCAAGGCAGACCTGATTGGGAGAATTGACACCAGTGAGAGGCACAGTGAGAGGAAGCACCATGCCGGAGATGAGAAGGCTTGCACGGGACAGGGACCGTAGGACAAGATGGTCGGAGGCAGAAGATAAATATTCCAACTATAATAGTGATAACCTGTGGTTAGTGGATAGCATAACAAACTTCTATTCCCAAGAAAGCGGGTTAGGCTGTACTTTTGACTATCCCAATGTACTAGGATAGTCGATATTTAGGAATCCCACTGTAGTATCCTCCGATTAACTATAGCAGCATAAAATGACCTTTATGGATAAACAATATGTAAATTAAACTATCGTAAATAAAGAAAATTTGTAAAAGCTTGCCTTATTTGACTCTATTTGTTGCTAACTCACGAGGCTCCCACAATTTTATTACCATCCCAAATTACGTTAACTACCATCTTCTTGTAGTAAAGATCTGTTGACATCCGATTTTGCTTTGTATTTCAACAATAATATCCCAAAACGGTCTTTAATGAGAAAGCTGTGATATAGTGGTTAGCATTACAACCTACTATGCCCAAGATCGCGGGTTCGCATCCGGCAGGGGAGTAAGAAATTCTTGGTTATGCCGTCCTTAGGAAGAGACCTAATTTGGGGGTCCCGAATCTATGCGGTGATGGGTATTCGTTAAAAATCCTTATCCTAAATATCCTGGATAGGAAACATTTAGGATTCCCACGGCAGCATTGTCCGATTAGCCGTAGCACCAAAAAATACGTTAAACGAAACAAAGAAGAGGAATTGGCTTGAGATATACGCCGCAGGCAACACGAGGCGGAAATAAAACAAATCTTCCCCTCCACCCTTTGCCTTTGCCTGGAGTGATGTATTTATATTCATTAAATCATTATTATTATATATACAAATATATAAGGGAGCGGAGTGGCTCAGTGGTAGAGTACAGAGTTGCCATGCCAGAAATCCTGGTTCAATTCACGCAGCAGGCCATGACTTTTATTTAGTCTGTTTGCAGTGGGAGATGAATCATATAGGATCTAGGACCCTCCTGGGGCCCACCCAGCCTCTATAAAATATTATAAATATAGGGTACCCATAATAAGGGGGAAAAATCTGGCGGTTGAGCGTGACCAAGGACAAGTCACCTCCTTGCAGAACCGTTGTCCATGAAACAGTACAGTCTCTACCATGTACTGAAACCCAGACCCTTCATGGGTTGGGCATGATCGTTCAATTATTACTTTGTTTCTTTTAATGTCACGTTATGCTACTGCGGCTAATCTGACGATGCTGCAGTGGGAGTCCGAAATATTGTCTATTCAGGCATAATTAGGATAAAGATCTTTATCGAGTCCCTGACATGGAAGAGTTCCAGGCTCTTCATTTTACGTCCTATCCGAAGGACAGCATAACTAAGCGATTTTCACTCCATATTAAAAATACTACGTCTATTTGTCCTTCTCACTTCCTAAACGACCGGTAAAATCGTTTCACCAGGTTTCATATGTCTAGTCATCTTCCTTACATCTTCCGCCAAATAGGGTAGCAGGTATCTTTTTTATCTTGAGCGTGCCAAAAGTCAAATCTTATTGTCAAATGGCAACGGGATTCTCAACTTAAGTTTAAAAAAATATTTTATATATGTTCGCTAATCAGGTATTTACATTTATAAAGTTGGTAAGATGAAGGGAAATAACTAATTTCTGGTAGTCTCAGTAAAAAATATTCACATTGTATTCATGTATTTATACAAGTTGTATTTACTAAATTCCTGTTTATCAAGATCCGCACTCATTACTTCTTAGCTACACATCTGGGAGTCTCAAACACAGAAAGAAAATGTACGTACTTATACGTCAAACCTTATAACCCTTTTTGTTTTTGGGTACCTTTTTTGGAGGTTATACTCCCAAGACATCTTCGTCTTTCCTTAGGCTGTTATTCCTATTGGTTTAGCCTCCATAGCTTTCTTCGCAGAACGGCAGTCATCCATCCTCATTAGATGACCGAACCTTCGAAGCTGTCCTTTCTCAGTTAGCTGATTGATTCATTTTTGAGTGCAGTCCGCATAGTCCAGTTATCCGATCTTCCCCTCTGTTTCCTTCTTCTTCAATCGGCGCAACAACCCATTACTGGTTCCTGGCCTCCTCAAGCAGCTTCCGCCAGCTCACCCGGTTAAGTGCAGCTGCTCCCCAATTCCGTACTCCGACCAGGGTCCTTGCATCTTCTTCAACACCATCCAACCATCGCAGCTTAGGGCGGCCTCTCGGCCGTGTTCCATGTAGCCTCTCATTAAGAAGTTTATTTGGGATCTCATCAGTTCCCATCCTTGCCACATGGTCTGCCCAGCGCAGCCTACCAATTCTCACAATTTTTCCAATATCAGGCTCAATCAATGAGTATACTTCCCTGTTTGTGCGTCTTCTCCACAAGCTAAACCATCCTTTACTGGGCCGTAGATGCGTCTGAGTATCTTTCTCTCAAATATTTGGAGATATCTTTCATCAGACTTCGTTAGTACCCAAGTTTCTGATGCGTAGATTAGCACTGGTCGAATTAGCGTCTTATATAATCTTGTTTTTGTAGATCTTGATAATGAACTACTTCCTAAGTGCCGACGCAGTCCAAAATAGCACCTATTGGCCGATGCTATTCGCTTCTTTATTTCCTCTCTGTTTCCTTCAGATACCTCATTTCCATGCTTTAGAGATGGCTATGATCAGGTTGTTTTATGGCCCAGAATTCATTTCCTTAAGTTAGGATAGGAACTTACATCGAGCGATAAATGTCCAATTTAGTTTTTTGCACTTCTCTCTTACAATAAAAACTTTTTATTGATGTCGGAGAATATCCTTCCCTAAGTGACAATTCTCGAATTGAAAATAAATCACTAACTTTAAATTGGAAATTAAATTCACTTTCTTTAAGTTAAGTAGATAATATTTATGTGGGTATACTAAATTAACTAAGCTTTTAGCTACATAATCCGTTATTTCTACTGATTCATTTTATTTGAACATCAAAATGGGTTTTTTCCACATTTACACAAAATTAAAATTAGTACCTATAGAGTATTCCAAACCTATGAATGTCAATGTAGAACATAATCCTACCCACATGGTTTGAATAGTTACATAATATTTTTAAAAGTTCTTATCATATATATATATATATATATATATATATATATATATATATATATATATATATATATATATATATGTATATATTTGAGGTTATGTATAGATGCATTTTGCCTCCCCATTCCCAAACCATTCAATTGCTATATCTACCTTTCCTGAAAAAAATTCTTATTTATTTCATAGGCAACTCAGATATGCATCAAGGGGTCTCTGGCACCTTGCAGTGAGAATAGTTATCTGAAGTTATAATTTGGGCCCAAACCATTTATTGAATAACTTATTATGATATAACTGAAATATTAATTAGTTTGTATAACTTATGTAGAGCTAGTGGTATATTTGTTCTTTGCTCTAGAAATCGTTTTGTTTTACTCTGCATTTTATTCATTATTTTTGATATTTTTTATTCTTGTCTTTAAAAAATATGTAGATCAATTTGTGTTTTTTTAATGTTTATTAATTACTTTTAGTTAAAAACAATTTAATTAATTATTATTAATCATGAGATTTTGAGTCACTTGTTGTTTAGTAGTTAGAAGTCCAGCAGTTGGCCCTAGAACATTTTAAAGAGAGTAAAAAATCCTTGTTTATGTCGTCCTTTAGAAGGGAGATAAAATGAGAATTCCGAGTGTCAGGTACTCAGCTATAGATCCCTATCATAATTATATCTGAATTAGCAAAATTCTGGACTTCTACAGAAGCGTTATCCATTTACCCTTAGCAGCATAAAGTGGTGTTGAATAATTCAACAACATTATATGATTTATATCACGAGGAGAATTATGATGTTTTAAACTATTTAACAACAAAAATTATAAAAATTACATTTATTTATAAAATTAATTGAGACGGTTTAATACAGTTCTTACAAAAAAAAATATAATCTTACAGCCAAGAAACAATGTAACTATTCAGTCACATTTTAAAGCATATTACAAATGAATAACTTAAAAAATAAATATATCGTTTGATGTTAATCTTTAGTGGTGAAATGTGGGATTCACTTTCTAGTCTTCAGAATGGAGATTATCATTCCTCGTGTTTTTAAGGGCTATAGTTTATTGCTTACTCTTCTCTTTTCTTCATTACTTTTAATATCCTTCACTATGCACTATGAATACACACTCTTATTGAAGTTATGTGAAAAACACATTTGCATTTTTTAAATGAAATTCCATTTTTTTTTTTTTAAACAATTTTAACACTATCTGCTGCTAGCCGGCACAATTGTTACCATTTTTGTACTACTTAATGCTTCTTCCTCTTCAATATCATGTTGTCTTGTTCCTAGAAAAAATAATAAGCTCGTTGAGTAAGTTAATAAAGCCGTAAATAAAGGCTAGCTATTCTACATTCTAGCTAGTCTAATTGCTGATATAGGCTAGCTAATCTAATTGATAACTAATCTGAGCTCTTTAAGTATTGTAGCAATATTATTAAAATAAATTTATAAATATGCATTATGTAACTTATATATTTAGTAAATATAACATTAACTATAAACATTTAATTTTATTATGTGATTATTCCTTTTTATTATTACATTGTTTCATTATCTTCTCAAAAAATTGTTTGAAAAAGAAACTACACTAGTCATAGATTAGATATGAAGAGGTCAAGCCAAGAAAAGCGAGCCATAATTTAAAAATTGATGAATATTTTTAATTAAAAAATACTTTCTTTACTCCATATAACTTTTTACTGTGAAAGTTTGGACAAATTCCAAAGAAAATAGGCCATATAGCGAACCTAACCAAAATTAACATTATACGTAGAGGTATAAATATATATATATATGTAATAAAATGAGTAAAACATACTTATTAACATCAAAACTATGCTGTCACATTATTGTCTAAAATCCTTTAGATATTAAATAATCAGAAAAAGTAAACAAAAAATTGGCAAATTTGGAAAAAAAAATACGGCATAATAATAATTCGTTTTGAAAAAAATAAATTAAAGGAGTAATATCTATTTGTAAAATCTGCTATAAATTTGATGATGTTTTGCAAACTAGTCAATTACAGAATCAGCTCATGATTTCATAACGCCGTACCTTTATGTCATATTTTTTTTTTACTAAGCCATAGATACAGGATCTAAAAATCAACTTCCTTGATTCTTAAATTTTAGACTAATATGATACCAATTTTATTATAAGCTGATTTAATAACTGATTAAAAAATACAGAGTTGCACTTTTAAAATTAAGTTGATATAATGAATAAATTAGGTAAAGGAAAAAAAATTACTTTTTTTTGTGAAAATCCTCTCAATTTCTGCCAAAGTTTTCCCTTGTGTTTCTGGCAAAAAGAAGTAGACGAACACGGTACCCAAAAGGGCCATGGAACCATAGAAGTAGAACACTCCATGCTTTTGCATGTAAAATATCATCGTTGGAAACAATTTTATTGTGAAAAAACTGAATATGTATGTCATGCAAGTCGTGAATCCACCTCCAACCTGTTAACAAAAAGGAAATTAGAATTTAATAAATTAAATTGATCATAAACAATACCTTTATCAACAGGGAAATACCTACTTATGTTAAAATTTTAACTTTTAACTTAGCTAAATATTTATTAGAGTATTATGATAATTATGTTCAGGATACTTTTGTTTTTTTCTAAATCATGCTATACGTGTGTTTGTGAGTGGATGATAGCTTATATATTTGCAGGTAAATATCTTTGAAAGACTTTCATCTTCCTTAATTGGGAAGTTTAATATTTTAAGATGATCAGTAAATTATTTAAAAAATAAATAAATAAGAAAATATGATGTTTAATGTTTCACATTATTTTATGCACTACGCTTCTTGGCAAAATAAAATTTTAAAGTTTCAAATTAATATATTCAAAATAAGAAAAATCCTGATATAGATACCAAGTAAAAAATAAAACTGATTTATTACAGTTGTTTTGATCAATACTATTAAATTTCATTAATTTATTCATTAAATACAGAAAACTAAAAAATAGATATCTTATTCAATTGAGGCATTGGGATGTTAAATAAGAAAGAAAAAATCATTTTTCATTTTTTTCATAGAAAAGTCAAAACTGGGAGTGGTTTAGTTTCTATGAACGGTGGTAGTTAATATTTTCCAATAAAAACTTCCATTTTAGTTGTCCAAAAAGTATTTTCCTTCCCTATAAAATTACTTTTTCCATGCCAATGCTTCAATTACTTTATTTTGAATAAAGAGTTAAATTTTCAATTAACTGAACTCCAATTTTTATTTGGCTGTTTACATCATAAATTTCTTTTGTAAAGTAATTAAAAAAGTCTATTCTTATTGTACAAGGCTTGTTAATCGAAAATCATACTTTTGGTTTTGTAAACAAGGAAATTTAAGATATGATTACAAAAAAAAAAATTTTCTTGAACTTTTTATTTTATTTTAAGCTCCTTTAAAAAAAAGACAGCTCCTTTTAAATACTTTTAGTAAGTATTAATTACTAAAAAATCAGAATACATTTTCAGAGCCATATGTATTAAAGCATCCAAATTGTAACTGAATTAAAGAATAACTTTATCTGCTCTCCTGGCTATTAATTTAAATTAATAAACAAAAACTAATACTTACTCCTCTTATTTGGGCTGGATAAACTTCTCCAATCATAGACCAAGGCAGAGTTAAAAATCCAACCGTACTTGACAGTATGTAAATCAATATTGCAATAACAGGTAAGAAAGTAGGCGGCTTATCGACAATTTCATTTTCATCATTTCCGCTAATGTTAAAAACTGAATTTTCCGGAAGTTCAGTTGTATTCAATGTTGGAATACTTTCATCAAAAGTCATGTTATGGGTCTTATTGAAGGCTGGACCTCTGTACGGATCGTTTTCGATTTGCGGAAGCTGAATCAGTATAAGCGTCGCCAGGATCATAAGTGATATCGTCATTCCCATTCCTGATATGATTGCAGTTATTCTTCTTCCAAACTTCCTCGACATCCAGGCAGCGAATATTGTGAAAACTAAACGAGTTAGTCCAATTAAGACGGCGACTACAAAGGGATCGGCAGTCACTCCTGCTTCACGTACCACATCAACCTTAAAAAAAAAATTAAATATTAGTCAATATAATTTCAAAAGAAAATAAGTTATTGCATAATATTATATATATGAAATATACAAAATTAAAAAAAAATCCTAGTAAAAAATCTAGACAGGCAAAATTTAGGACTCTCACTGTAGCATTGTCGGACTAGCCAGAGCAGCATAAAGTGACATTAAATGAATTAACTTTTTTAAATTGAATTAATCTAGATTTTTTTTGCAACTGGATTTGATTTATATTTTGTTCATTTTTAATGAAATTAACCTAATAAAAAAATATTCACTGAAACAGTGTTTATCAAGACTGTTCCGAAATTTAATGAAAAGAAGGAAATATAACTGAAATCCTTCATTCCCAAATTATAATGAAAATGCATTAATTAAATGATTCATAAAGTTTATTTAATATGATATAAACATATGAAATTAATTAGCAAGAGAATTGATTGATTTCATTAGTAGTTTAACAGTAATTTTAACAAGTCTAAACTTTAATTGGTTTATTTATTAGTCAGAAGTAAACTATCATAATTCAAATTTGATTTTGATTTTATTATATTAACATTATTAGTTTGGTTTATTTGAAGTCATAAATAAGGTGTAATATTTGCAAGACTCCAAGTTTAAAGGTTGACCACTATTCCAAACAGTACGATTTGATATCTATTGTTGCTTTCTTATAAAGTTTCAATTGCTACTTTTGATTATTTACATCTGGCCTACATATACAGAAGAATTACATTTTATAAATTATGGAACTAAACTTTGGAGTCAATATACTTACTGCATAAAAAATGACGACAAATATCCCAGTGAGTTGTTGGAATAGAAAAAACGTGTTCATAATTAACAAAGGCTTATACGATTCGGGTCTTGCAATCGCTTTTATGATGTTCATGACATTTTGTTTCTTTTTGTTGTTTTTCACTCTCTGAGTCATTTCATCTAGTTCCATCTGAATAACCGCAGGATTTTTGGTACCACGGAGTATCATGAGAGATTCTTTGGCTTTCTCGGGCTTCTTGTGGGACATCAACCACAATGGACTTTCTGGTAGAAAGAACATTATCAAGAGTGAAGATATGACAGGGGCTAAACTGCATATACCTGCAACCATTTTCCAATTTTCCTGAAATATAAATAACAATAAATGAGTGTGATGTTAAAACAATTAAGTTAATATTAATTAACGGGAAGAAAATAGTTTTTGTGGAGGTAAAAGAATTAGGTATTTATGTAATATTTAGGCAATTATAAATTATGGCATTATACAGATAGTTTTTTACCTCCATCCACACCATTTTCTTCTCCATTTATATAATGTTAACTGATATTATTCAAGAAAAAATATTAATTAAGTATATATTTTGTTAATACAATACATGAGGCAATGTGAAGGCCTTGATGAATCCTTCTGAGGAAAAACCTTGTAATTGCAGTGGTGTAGTGGTTAGTATAACAACCTACTATACCCAAGATCGTGGGTTTGCAGCCTGGAGGTGGCCTTGGCATATTTTAAAGGGAGTGAAAAATCTTTAGTTATCCCGACTTTTGGAAGGGATCTAAAATGGAAATACAGACCCTGCGTGTTGTCAAGTACTCTTTAAAGATTTCTATCATGATTATATCTGGATAGGTAAAATATAATGGAGGCAAAAGAAGAAGAGGAAGGCCCAGGCTGCGATGGTTGGATGATGTAGAGAACGATCTGCAGAGGATGGGGATCGGACAGTGGAGAGGTCGAGCTGCTGACAGGGAGGACTGGAGAGGCGTTGTTGCGGAGGCCAGGGCCCTGCAAGGGCTGTAGAGCCATGGGAAGAAGAAGAAGAAGGTAAAATTTAGGACTCAGTGTAGCATTATCTGATTAGCTATAGTAGCATTAAGTGACACTAAATAAATAATCAACAACCTTGTAATTATAGGAAGTTAGACCGACCCCCAAATAATGTTTTTTAAAATTCTTGTAAAAATGGTTATGCATTTTTCTTATTAGATATTTATTTTAAATTCTTGTGGTGGGGAAAATATGCTTTAGCATTGTTAAACAAAATAGAGTTGCTTTAAATAAATACACATTTTTTAAATGTATTTATTATTAGGATATTTTATTAATTATTAAAAATATCTTCTTTATCTTCCTCAAATGTCATTTAGTGCCAAGGATTTTTTTACTTCTCATTTATTGTATCTGAATCTTTTATACTCTAGACGGGTGATTGGC
The DNA here is from genome assembly GCA_964056705.1 of Troilus luridus. NCBI lineage: Eukaryota > Metazoa > Arthropoda > Insecta > Hemiptera > Pentatomidae > Troilus > Troilus luridus. Next base: position 41,620,474 of record OZ057417.1, on the reverse strand, counting down.
TCAGTGCTAGATGCCCCCCCATATCTTCGGGAAAACTGGTGGTAAGGCTATACCCTCCAACCTTGGGTCTTCTCAGGGAAAATGGCCCTTAGGTGAATTCTATATATCGCATTATATATGAGTAGGGTGTAAAGTGTACTGTTCTGTGTAATAGTGCCTTGTACTGAACTCAAGAACCCAAGAAGTGTTATTCTTCACAATTTCTACATTAGAACTCCCTTTGGCACTTTGACTAGTCCTAAGGGAAATAATTAAAAATAAAGTAATGAATATTAAATTTTTAAATAATAATAGATATTTACCTGAAATATTAGTCCCAAAGTGTAAACAATAGCAACACCTAAGGATATGGCTATTGATGTTCCTGTCATTAGGTACCCTCTCTGTGAGGCCGTCGACGATTCGGCCATGTACACAGTTGACGGTACACTTGAAAGACCGCAAGCGAGCCCAGTCAACAGACGCCCAATATAGAGCTGTATTAAGGAAGGCTGTATTGTAATGCACAACCATCCGATGATCGCTGGAATGTTTACGAAAAGAATGCCAGTCTTTCTTCCGAAATAATCAATAATTGGTCCTATCATCAAGCAACCAAGCGGTGTTGAGATCGTCGCAAGACTTGCTAAAATAAAAAAACAAAATGTTCATTGGCAAATATAATTTTAAAAAAAACTTTTACGATTTCTCGAAAAAAAACAACTAGAATAATATAAAATATATTTTACCTATCCATGATCCTTCACTATTAGTAACGTACAGGACATCATTCGGGACCATCATATAGGGTAATACTACTGCTGAGAAACCCATGGTCATTCCAGAAGATATAACGCAAGTGTTTGATATGATGCATATCAGGAACTGAAATGTAGAAATTATAATTTGCTAGAGCAACACTAATTCTTACAATAGAATTTTCAAAAAAATATTGTATAATAAATATATGTATTGGTATCAATTATATCATATATATATATATAATTATTATTATTATTATAAATAAAACAATATTAATTTAGTTCAGTTTAGTAATTATTTTGCAACCCCTTAGTGAGCCTTTTAAAATATGAGTACCTGCTTAGTAATGCTTTAAGATATTGAGTATTTTTATTTATTAATTTATTAATGAGTTTTTTTTAATGCTTATTTTACAGATATTTTTTTATTTAATAAGAAAAATGTCTTAATCTTATTTCACTGCTTTCTCTGTATTGAAATAACAGTTCTGGAATCAGAATACATTGGAAAAGATGTAGCTTGTTTAATCATTAAAATCGATGCATTCCCATTTTTTCCATTTCAATTAAAAACAGTGCTATATTTTGTGTAAGGGCTTAAACAAGTTATGAACAGTGGCTTTACGATTTGCCAAATTTTAAAAATATTTATGATTTAACCGTTTGAGCACAAAAGATCCGTTGCTAGGCAACGCCAATAAAATATTACATCAATAAAAACTTTTTTATACAGGGTGTTTCGGAATCGCACGGCACTATTTTAGGTATGTGTTCTCTAACACAAAATAAACAAAAAAGTTCATATTAACATATATCTCAAACTCATTTATTAAACAGATATCAAAGGTTAAATATTTATTATTTATTATTACTATTTATGTATTATTATTTCAACATTTAGAGTAACTGTTCAAAGGGGCCTCCGTTTTGTTGAATGCAACATTCAGCACGATGAATCCATGCTTCTCTGGCTCTTGGCATAGCATCAGGATGGTGCTTGATAGTTACTACGGCTTCCACGATCCGATTTCGGCATGCCAACAGCCGCAGAATAAACCATAGACTTCATCCAGCCCCACACAAAATAATCTAATGGCGTTAAATCCGGAGATCGTGGTTGCCATTTAACTGGTCCGTTTCGACCAACCCATCGGTCTCTATAAGTTGCATTTAAATAATCGTGACACTATGAGAAAAGTGAGCTGGAGCACCGTCATGCATAAACCACAGCCTTTGCCTAATGGCTAGTGGAATATCTTCTAGGAGTTCATGAAGATTATTTTGCAAGTAAGATATACCTGACAGCCTAGGTGGCAAAAAGAAGGAGCCGATGTTGTCGCCTAGAAGACCACACCAGACATTTAAAGAAAAGGTATGTTGGTAATGTCCTATGAGTCGTATGAGGGTTTTCTTCAGCCCAAGTATGGGTATTTCGAAAATTAAGAATCCCGTTTCTTGTAAAGCAAGATTCATCAGTAACCAAAATGCAGTTCAGGAATTAGGATCACATGTGCATTGTCAAATTAACCATTGGGAGAAATTTATGCGCTTGTTATAATCTTGTGGTAATAAATCTTGCCTATTCAATACGTGAAATGGATACAATTGTTGTTCGCATAAAGTTCGCCATACGCTGGTAGAGGAAACATCGAAACGTGACAATCTTCTGGTACTAGTAGTAGGAGATAAATGAACAGCATCGAGTATTTCTTCTTCAACGTTTGCAGTTCGTCGAAATCTTTGTCGACCGGCGTTTACTAGTATAGGTTTTAGTGTGCCAATATCCCTAAGGCGTCTTTCAATGCCTCAAACTTTTTACGATTTGGTATTATTCGGTTAAGAAATTTTTCACGATATCTTCGAACAGCAGCAGCACTGTTTCTATTTACCTCGCCATAAGTTAAAAGCATGTCTGTTTGTTCTGCAAAAGTGAATAAATTTGTGGTGTCTCCCATGATAATCATAAATTGAACTGTCTCACAGTATTCACTCACACTAAAACACACAGAACTAGACAAGCAGATGAGCAACTATTGTCATTGCTTATCGTTCATTTGTTTATCAGGTGATTAAAACCTGTAATAGTATTAAACACGCTAAACTTTGTACAGTCAGTCTTAATGTAGTAAATAAAAAATAAATCTTAACCCTTTGATATCTGTTTAATAAATGAGTTTGAGATATATGTTAATATGAACTTTTTTGATTATTATGTGTTAGAGAACACACACCTAAAATAGTGCCGTGCAATTCCAAAACACCCTGTATAATGAAGAGATTAATATCTGTATAGGATTAATACATTAATTAATATTTCCTTTCTATTTACAGTTTATATTTTATATGACATTGTTTAAAAGAAGTATATAATAAATTTTATAGATAAACCTTTTTAATTCTTTGTTCGAAAGGGTTTTAATTCTAATATTCGAAAACTCATTTAAATTTGTAATATCTTAAATTAAAACTAAATAATTTATATACCTGGAATATTTCAATTAATATTTGCAATATTGTAATTTTGGAAAACACACAAAAAAATCCAGCAAAATTGAGAAAATAATATAAGACTTACAGATTGCTTTATCTGATTTGCACTTATCACACTTGCATCTTCAGTTTCACTCATTTTTATTTTTCACTTTTTTTTTTAAATTTTTTTATGGGAAATTCTATCTAAAAGAACTAACTCTAAATGGACAGAATCACATTTGAAAGAAAATTTTGTTTCAGTCCTATTTAACATCTAAAACATCTTTATCTTGTACAAATATCAGAATAATTGGTATTTTCATTAAAAACCAATTAAAATCAATTAAATGATCTCAAGTTCGAGAGATGATAGATATAAATGCATACCTATTTTCAATAGTGACATGCACTCGAGCTTATCAAATTTTGAACTAAAAGACTTAGCAAAAGAATTTAAAAAAATATTTATTTATTATATTATTAAATATAATTAACAAACAACAAAGTGTGAAAAATCTCAAGATTTTTTTTTGATATTTCTCAAGAAATTTTTATTTTTCTGAATAAAAAAAAATTGCCATAGTTTTAATATTTAAATACTAAACAATTTAGCTCCAATTTCTTTCTTTTTTTGTTTTAATATAATTAACAATTTGTTTAAGTAGCTGCTTTTTTATTGCCGTAAAATTAATTAAAGGACCTTTAATATTTTTATATAATAGTAATATAATGTAATATTATAATAGATAACACATAAAATAATCCATAATATAATGTATAATAATTTTGTACCTGGATGAAGGTAGACTTTCTGCCATACGGTTCTTCTGCGCCCTTATTCATCAAACCGTTTTTCTTAATGTCCATCGTTTCCTACTAAAAAATCAAGATAAATATAAGATATAAGAAAAATAATAGATTTCTGAAAATAATAATTTAATTAAATAACATAGTAATCACAGTAAATATAATCAATTTTAATAGTTGGGTGGTATTGATTTGCCGTAGTAAGTTTAATGTTTCAAGAACTTATTAAATAATTAATACTTTGCACTATCGAACTTACAATTTAAGACCCTTCATGCTTCTAGTGGTTAGGATTTAAATTTTTTTAAAATTATTATATTAGTTTTTTTAATTTACTACTAATAATGAAAATGCTCTAGTACCATCTAATTAACTAATCGTTTTTTTTTTTTACAATGTAGTTAAAAAAACAAAATAATATTTATAATAATGATAAAAAATAGTATCAAATAATATTCGTTGCCACTTGGGGCCCATCATATCACTTTTAAAAATATCAAATAATAGATACATATAATCATGCTACAGATTTATGAGAAAATTGTAACATATTTATATCAAATATTTCTCTAAATATTCAAACCGCTTAAATATATATAATATATAAAATATATTTATTGACCTTTTTTAAAATATGGTTCAACAACCTTGTCTCCTCTGTACAACTTTTTTGCTGTAAGCAGTTGTTTGCTTCGTTCTTTGGCTCTGGCCGAAGTTTTCTTTCCTCCTCGCTTCCCTAAAATGCAATTTATATTTTAAATCAAATTTTTAGATGTATTTTATTTAATAATTAATAATAATAAATTCCTTATTTATTCTGGGACAAGTTCCTTCAGTATAATAATACAAGACATGAAATATTGAACAAGACATGAATTCAGCTAATTAATTAAATGAAAATAAATTATGAATGAACTCCTCATAACAAATTAAAAAAAGTTAAGAATAATTATAAGGAGGAAAACATAATCATAATAAACATTCACACGAATACAAATCATGTGTAAAAAAAATAAAAAAACATCCATTAACAATTATCTTAACTGTTATTTAAAACAGTGCTACTGAATTTGTGAAAGGCAAAATTAAAATCATTATAACATATATTTATATTTTGAAGAGAAAAGATTTGTCCAGGCCGGGATTCGAACACGGCTCACGTCTGTAGCATGGTGTTCTAAATTTGTACGTGGGCGACCCAACGAGACGTGGGCCAAATCCCAGCCCAGACCCGGGGTCGAATCCCTGGACAAATCTTTTCTCTTAAAAAAAAATATTTAAAAATTATAACAATTTTTGGGGTCAGGGATATGGGTACACTCCTGGGGCCAACCCAGACTGTATAAAGTGGGTACCCTTAATTTGGGGGAAATCTGGCCGTTGAGTGTGATCTAAGACTATTTTTATTGGCTGCTAATAAAATATATGTTTTCTTTCAGTTCTTGAGATTCAGTCATATACTATTTAAATAATGTTTTGCTACGTTTCGAGACTATATTCTTCTCATGGCCTAACAGTAAAAAAACAGGATTTTATTGAAATATATTAAATTAAAAAAAATACTCAAAATATATATATAAAATTGAATTATTTTTAAATTCGGTATTTAAGAATTTTATTTCAATGGATATTGGATTTTATCCAAAGTGATAGATATTTTATTTATGAATGCTCTATAGTAATTGGCTTAGAAATCGTGATGAAAATCACCTACCGAGAATTTTTTTGTTGGAAATTTTCATAATTTTTAAAATATATTTCGCTGTATTATGTAATAGATAATAACTTTGAATATTACAATACATGATGCGATTTTAATTCTTGATTCAGGATCACTTTTTGAGACGTAGTTAAAGTATTTGTTCAAGAAAGTCATGTGTAACTTTATTTAGCCATTTAATTCTCAGGTTATATTAATTTATTAATTGAAATTTTAGTTGATTATAATTATTATAAAATGCCTGTATACGTGAGAAGTCTCATATCCCCGAATTTTTTTCGGGGATCGGTCCGATAAGAAAAATTCATGTAATCGTTTCTGACATACACAAGTACCCATAATCAGGCATTATGTTCGAACGATTTTTATTATTTTTTCGTTACTTATTTTGGTATCTGTTCCGATGGTAGTCGCTTCGAGTTGAGTTTCAACAAGTTTTAACTAGTAATTCGTTCCATTTTTAATATTTTCCAGTAATACAAGATATCATGAGCTTTGATATGGAAAAGATAATGTAATTATGGGTAATGAGTAGATTTCGGTTATCATTTTATCAAGAAATAAAAGTTACAACTAACATTTCGAAGTATAGATGATGTATGTTTATCGGAACATTCATTTCTGGATGAAATTATTACCGAAGTAGGTATACACATTTCCCATAATTACATTCTATTTTCCATACTACAGCTCATCATAACTTGTATTTTTGAAAAATATTGAAGGGAAATGAGTGAAAAGTTAAAATTTATGTGACTTAACTCGAAACGACAACCTGCAGAATAATTACCCTTACTATTTGATTGAAAAACTATTTAATTTAAATAAAACCTCTTGGTGGGTATAAAAATGGGTATAACCCGATGATACCTCCCTTTAAGTATTTATCTACAGCACCGGGCAATAAGTGGTTAAGTCGAATTTTCTCCAAAATGCGTTTCTTGCGCTAAAGGAATCGGGATCGTGTTATTTTCGTAGTGAAAAAGGGGCTAAGTCTGACATTGGCTTGAAAAGGAGTCATATTGCTTGTATTATAAGTTTATTTTATGCCAAAAACTACGAGAAAGACACGATTCCGCTTTCTTTAAGACAGTTAACTCACTCTAAAAAAAAATTGACTTAGCCAATTAAGTCAAATTTTCTCCAAAATGAGTTTCTTGTACTTAAGGAAGAAGAATCATATTTTCGTAGTGAATAAGTGTCCAAGTCAGGCATTTGCTTAAAAAGGATTTATTGCTTATAACGCAATTCAATTTCAAGCCAAAAACTACGAGGATTATAAGATCCCGCTTCCCTCAATACAGTTAACTAAATCTAGACAAATTTCAACTGAGCCACTTAAGTCGAATTTTCACCGAAATGAGTTTCTTGTACTTAAGGAAGCAGAATCGTGTTATTTTCGTTGTAAATAAGGTGCATAGTAGTTCATACGAGTACATAGTAGTTCATTAGTACATAGCAGTTCGGCATTGGCTCGAAAAGGAGTTATTGCTTATATTACAACTCTATTTCAAGCCAAAAGCAACGAGAATGACACGATTCGCTTCCCTCGATACAGTTAACTCACTTTAGACAAAATTCGACTTAACCATTTATTAACAGGGGCTGCTGTTATTTTATTGTAGGTAGTAGAAAATTCTATTCTATCCTATTTTTTTTGTCGTTACTACTACATTTAAGTAATGGAATTAGATAACCTTATTTTATCTGTTTACTAGAAACAAATTCGCATTATTAAATTATCTGCTTTATTTATAACCATTTATCGTTTTAAAATTAAATATTGTTTTCCCTCAATACAGTTAACTCACTCTATACAAAATTCGACTTAACCACTTATTCAAAGGAGTTGAAGATATAGGCCAGTAGAATGTGTCAAATAATAAAAAAAATACAATGATTTCACTTTCCCTATAAACTGTTATCGAGAATGCGCAATTCCTTAATTCACTCACATACCAGATTGTCTTGTTTTCTGTCAGCAGACATCATACACTGAATGCCTCAACACATTTATACTCTAACGGAAATTATATAGCACAGAACACTTAACAATTACATGTCACACAGTTCTATCTGATACAAGTTCCTCGTTCCATTTCAATATACGATAATCGTCAGAAGGTCGTGGGATCAGGAATCACTTTTTTTTTTGTATCGGATGTTTACATAATATTCAGAGATGAAATATCATACAAGCGCCCACACCCACGATTCATACCAATATGCTATGCCAAAAATAATTACCTAAAATTGAAACTATGCAGTTTTCATCTCTATCGGAAAAGTGCGTCGAGGTGCAATAAGATTCCCTCCTTCTACCTCGACGGTATCGAATTAGCCGACGTAATACTGTACAACAAGTACCTGAAAAGACGAAAAACAATATTAAATAAGTAAAAATATACATGATTTAAATAATATTAAACGTTAAAACCTTAAATATAACAATTTAAATGAGCAAACAAATAATAGAGACAAAGTAACAAGGACATTTAAAATCTAGAAGAAACAATATGGAACAACGGTTTGGAAATGGATAGCATAAAAGATAAAATCACAAAGCTGGAAAAACTAAGCTTCTCACCAGGAAATATTCACAAGAAGAACTTATTATCCAACGTAAAAATTAGGCAACACGGTGATAAAATCAGCAATTTTGTACGGAATGGAGACATGCTAGAAAATAGGGAGAATAAAAAGAAATACAAGTAATTAAGTAATACATGTCTAATACATTGTAATAATATTTCACGTTAAACCATAAATTAATAAATATTAATGATTATTCGTTGTTACTCATAATCAATGAGGAAATGTTTCCCCATATATCCTTTTAAAATTTTTTTAAGAATTATTAAACTTATAAAAACTTATAAGAATAATAAAAGAGAACTTTAGATCGATCAATTATTTCTAGAAAAGCTGAAAGACACGTGAAACTATTCAATTACGTAATATTAGATTGATAGTAAACATCATTCAAGTTTTTTTTATCTATTGCGTATGAATGGACATTTCAAATAAAATTACTGATTATTAGAAGGTAGGATTTGTTTACAATCAGTATCACGAATATGATTAGAAGATAAGGGAAATTCTCATGAATTAATTATTTTGAATATATTAACGGGTTGTACAATGTGATGACAATAATTTACCTATATGAAAATATTTCTGATAACTTTTTTTTTTATATTACCAGTCAAATTAGATCGAGGACATAAAGCAAAGGGCACCAAGCTAGAGAACGAGGGGAAACTATGCGCATCTTACAAAAAACATGTAGTAAAAAGCATGCGATTATATGTAGTCACGTGGAAGAAATACAAAATTGTAGTAGATGAAGTCAATTTAAACATTTTTTAATTATTGCATGTATTACATTTTATATTTATTATATACCATATACTTATTTATTATATTTTATTTTATTTATTCAAGGGATATAAGTTATTTGAAAGAGTTGATAATGGATAATATTGTACCAGCAAAAGAAAGTATATTTTAAAGGAACAAAAATGTCAAATATAAAGGAACTGTAAACAGCACACAACTGGTTGATTAAAAAATTACATAAAAAACTTGTACTACTACAACCCATGAAGGGTTCTGGGTTCAAGAGAGCCTCTACTGTCTCTCTAAAATAGGATACCCAAAATAAGGGGGGAAAATCTGGCGGTTGAACGTGGCCTAGGACGACACCTCCTTGCAGAACCGTTGTCCCTGAAGCAGTACAGTCTCTACCATGTACTGAACCCCAGATCCGTTCCCGGGTTGTAGTGGTATAGGTTTTTTTCTTTTTTTGTCTTAGTTTAATAAATATTTTTAAAAATTGGCGAATCACAAAGCCACTATTCTTGACAAAAAAATATAGCACTATTTTTGAATTTAAATAAAATAATGAAAATGGAATATATCTATTAAAAAAGTAAACAAGCTGCATCTTATGACAATATTTCAATTTTAGGACTGCTATTTAAATACATAGAATGCAGTAAAAAAGATTTATCTTTTTTTTATAAACTATAAATTGAGGATACAAGAGTGCATAAAACTAAATGAAACATATGAAGGAAGAAACTGAGAGACTGAAAATAACAGACCAAGGCTGTTTCGATAGGGATGATTATGGAAAAAGACTAAAAGAAATTAAGGTCCTTGTGAAAACAAAGATGCGAAAAAAGGAATAGCGTGGACCTAGGAAAGGAGGAAAGTAAAATCGGAAAGAATAAGGAAAAGGCGGAAAGATAGAAGGAAGGAGAGAGGAGACATGAAAAGAAGTGAAAATAATGATATTCACGTGGTCTCTAAGGCCGTTCCGTGAAACAAAAAAATAAACTATAAATTATTTTTTTATTATAAAAACCACCAAAAAAAATTCATTTATTTCATTTTCATCAAATATACTTAATATCTCAAAACAATAATCATATTTCATAGCCTCACTAGGGGGTATATCTACTAAATTTTATTCATTTATTTATTTTTAAAGTTGAGTTTATACTTGTCTTTAATAATCGAACCGGTATAAGATAGGCAGTGGTTCAACCTTTTTTAGTCGAACCTGAACAAGTTAGGCATGTTCTCTGAATAAAGAAATTTTATTTCTGACATCATAACATCTTTATTCATATTTTATCATAAGTATAATTTTTAAAAAATAATAAATTTTAATTAAAATAGGAGAACGAGAGGAAACGTAAGTACTTTATATAATTGAAGAAATTATATTCATGCCTAATCAGTTACGTAAGACCTGTTATCGATTACGTAAAAGTAGTATATTGATAAATTGATACGGCAGAGAATAAAACGTTTATTAATTAAGCAACATTGTAAATTGGTATTCATTAATTGAAGGTCATAATAAATTAAATAATAGTTTTTTTTATCTGTCAATGATTATGATATTTATCTTGGGCTTATTTTTGTTTGTAAATTATCACATTTGTTCAATGTAAAGACTATAATATCTAAATTGTTTGGAATTCATTTTTTATTATAGGCTAAATATGTAATGATAACAAAAACTTAATGTTTTCTTCTGGTTTCATAAAATACCGAGATAAAGAAATTTATCCGCTTCCTTCCATTTAGAAAAAAAGGCGGATGATGATGTCAAGATTGGTCGATCATCCTGTGGTGAGCTTTGAATTTGTTTTATATATATATATATATATATATATATATATATAATGTGGAGCGCTTGAGTTGCACTGCTGAAGGTCTTGGGATCCAATCCGGCTGGATAAGATAAATTATTTAATCTGTTAACATCCATCAACATCAGTCTCTATAAAATGGGTACCTTTAACTGATGAAAAAACTTGGCGGTTGAGTGTGATATTAGGCAAATCACATTCCTGCATAATCGCAAAATCGAAACATCAAGCTCTCTACCGTGTAATAAAGCCAAGGGCCTACATGGTTTGTAGTGGTAGTTTTGTTTTTCATATAGTTTAAATAATAAAATTAAATATTTTTATTTGAAAAAGAAAAGATATGTCCAGGGCCGGGATTCGAACCCGGGTCTCCCATGTTTCCGTCATGGTGATCTACCACCTGAGCTATCCTGGCTCGTAGCTCGGTCAGACACGTCGTTTCTCTTCACTGATCCCATATCAGTTAAAAATGTAACTGTTATAAAACGTAACTGGTTGCGCATTGGCCTTTTCTGGTGCATCTAATACACAAGTACCAATTTTAGGGCTTCTACTGTAGCATAGTCCTATTAGCCATAGCAGCCTAAAGTGACAAACTATTTCTTGTAAGAAATATTCGTACTTTTGCTAAGTCTGCATGTATTTATCGATAGTCGGATTTGTTTCTTATTTACCTGACAATAACCTCTATAAAAAAATAGAAGAAAATAGTTACACGGGTAAGCCACGGACTGCAGTCTATCGGATATTCTAAAACAGATTTTTGGATTTCGACCTAAAACCTAAAATTTTTGAGGAGTTAATGGTTTTATTTCTTTGTTAGACTGCGATGATTCATCATTGTATACTTTATAACTGTCGTCAGGCCATTTTACTGTTGACTGATAATAAAGTTATAATTGGCAATTTGAAATTGTTGTAAAAGTAAACAGTTTTATGAAAAGTAATTTATGGTAGCTGCCGAGAAGAGCGTGATAAGATCGTAGGCTCCCGTCTATAATGTAAAGTGTAAATGTTTACATTTTTTTTTTCGTTTTTTGCAACCAGACAAATTTCAGACGGTAAAAAACTTTAATAGGATGTTGATAGTTGGGGGTGCAGTCAAGAAAACACGCAAAAATAGGTGAAACTATTTTATTTTAAGTGCCGACGTTTCGACCTACTATGTAGGTCATCTTCAGGGCCGATTGGCAGCTGGGACAGCGAGTGACGGCCCGTCAGTCACTCGCTGTCCCAGCTGCCAATCGGCCCTGAAGATGACCTACATAGTAGGTCGAAACGTCGGCACTTAAAATAAAATAGTTTCACCTATTTTTGCGTGTTTTCTTGACTGCACCCCCAACTATCAACATCCTATTATAGTACCCACAGTCAACTATTTCTTTCTCACAGGTAAAAAACTTTGTTTGTATACAACAGCAAAGACGCATCGGTTGAAAAAAACGATACTCTACAATTCATGGAGGGTAAGTAATATAGTTGAGATTGTGGTGTTTCTAGGACAACGGTTATGCAGAGAAGTTGAAACACAAAACAGTATTCGATATTATACGAACAGATGATGAAGATGGACGGACCCACACTTTCAGACATACTTTATAATTGTTCACGATACGACCGACGAGTTAAATTGATAAAACAGTATTATGTAAACGAAGGCCTGAGACAGAACATAAAATTTTCTCTAAATTCAAAACAGACTTACTAGAATTTATAAAAGACATTGACTTCGATATACTGTGTAACCAAAGAAGGGCAATTGTTACATAGATTTTAATGTTATTTATTTTAACTTTTATTTGTATATAATATCATATTATTTACTATTTTTAAACTTAATATTTTATGTTTTTAACGTATTCATTAATGTATTTAGTTATTGATATTATTGTGTAAAACGTTCTTGCTGTTTTCTTGAAATATTAATTTTATTTCATATTTTTATATTTGTATTTTTTCACTATTATTTTTTACTTCATAATTTATGATAAAATTAAAGATCTTGAAGAATTAAGATGCCAAGCGGATGGATGAGCCTTCTACAGAAGCGTGAAAGCCCAACGAAAGGAATTCAAGCCAAGAAGCAATGCTTCCCGGGGAGAGGATGGTTTGTTAATCACTAGTAAAGAAAACATCCTTGACAGATGGGCTAACCACTTAAGAAGTACTCTGGAAACTTCTCAGGGTCCCACTGTGGAAAATGTAACTTCTGTTTTGTGCAATGGCTTCGAGTTGACCGAACCACCAGACAAAGAAGAAATCACAGACTCAATAGAAAAATTTAAGAACAATAGAGCTCCTGGGTCTTCAAGTCAACCAAGCAAAGACCAAATACTTGGTTGCAAACCCTCGAAGGCCACCACCACCTACTCTTAGGTTGGAGGGATACACCTTTGAAAGCGTAAATTGTTTTGTGTATCTAGGTTACCTAGTGTGTGCAGACATTATACCCTGTGACCAAACAGGTGCTATTTTGGCCTAGCCAAAATACTAAGAAGTCATTTGCTGGCAAGAAACTCTAAGATCGCTCTGTACAAATCTTTAATTAGACCTGTAATGACATACACCTCTGAGACATGGCCCTTATCACTTGCAGATGCCATCAGCTTGCAGGTTTTTGAGCGAAAAATTCTGAGAAGAATGTTTGTACCTGTAAGGGAAGGCGCCCAGAACAGCCAGAGACACAATGCAGAGTTGTACCAGATTTACCGAGAACCAGATGTGGTACAATTTATAAGGATCTCAAGGCTACGATGGGCGAGGAATGTTGGAAGAATGGACGGGGAACTATCAAGAGGCTGCTCTTTGGTTTTGTGGATGGGAGGAGAATAAGACGGTCACGACTGAGATGGGCAGATGAGGTCGAAGCCGACGCAAAGAAGCTCCTCAACACCAGAGCTTGGCAGACCCTGGCGCAAGACGGAGATGAGTGGAGGTGTCTTGATGCGGCGAAGACCCGTAGTGGGTTGTAGTACCAGTGATGATGATGATAATTTATGATTACAAATTTAATCTTAATTTTACTCTAAAATTACTATTCATTTAGACCACCGTTAAATTTGTAATTTTTTATATTGTTAAGTTATACCTAAATATATTTTAATGTAATTCTATAAATAGATCTGTTAATATAATATAATATGTAATGTCATGTAATATGCTTATTTAAGTATGGTCCATGTCCTAATATTAATGATCCTAATAATAATAATTAATCCCTCCATTGGGTTACCATGGGGGAAAAAAGAGAAAAAAATATATATCTAGCTATACAAACACTTTCTTCAATTATTCAATTAAACATTACACTTGTCCGGAGTGTCGAGTGTAACGATCTCAAGAGTTTGTTAATTAATTTAATTAAATTAACAAATATCTTGAAATCTCAATTGACAGATATTTCTATAAGTCTATTTCGATCTTTTAATATATTTGAGTATTATATAATATTCGATTAATTTAAAAAAATACCACTTGACTATTAAACATGGCATTACTTTTGTTATACTGATAGTAGAGCGTTTAGTTGCTGTGCCGAAGGTCCACAATTCAAATCCGGCAAAGCTAGATAATTTAATAATCTATTAACTGTCGGGGATATGGAAACCCTGAAGGGGCTCCCAGCCTGTAAAAAGTGGTTACCCATAATTGAGGGAAAATCTTAGAGGTTGAGCGTGATATCGGACAAATCATCTTCCTGCACAACGGTAGTTTTAGAAACAGTGCAGAATCTTTATGGATTGTAGTGGTACAGTTTTATTTTTTTATTTAATGGTAATAATATTACTAGCAATAGTGGTATTTTATTTTATGTACTAAATATTTTACTATCTTATAGAGATTGTTGTAATTATTTCCTGTACGCCCTTATAAATATTAAAGTAGGTAGTTTTTAAATATTTTATAAATTACTTATTTATAAAAAAAAAATTAACAACTCAAGTAAGATACAGGCCCCTCCAGTCTCATCTCTCCATTTTATTTTTAAACCAATTTTCTGATTTAGATGGTTGGTACGTAACATGTTAAACGGGTTGGTTAAGTCAGGTCTTGAAAATAATAATTATCACCCGAACTCAATAATTAATGAAAGCAGACCTGCCTGCTAAAGATACATCTGACATTTAAGCTGAAAGCAAGTTTAGAACTTTTTTTTTTACAGGATTTCAAAATATCGTTTCTGTTACATAAAGTTCTTGAGATTATAAAAAAAAAAACACAAGTATTTCAAATTATTTTAATTATATACCACATATAATTTTCTTTATTTTCTGAAGCAGAGGTATCCAAACAAGATCTACTACAAATTCTTTTCTTCTATGGTTCTAATTCAACGGTTGTTCTGAGAAATGATTTGGTTTAGGTCACACTAAACCATCTGGTTTTTCTCCTAATTTAGTGTATCCAATTTATAGAGGCTGGGTGAACCCCAGGAGGGACTGTAAAGTACCGTGCCCTATATAATAACATAGGTGGGCTCATAAAAGTTGACTAGAATTATTAGTACGTTCAAAATGTTTGTTGAACAAACATGGGCAGATAAAACAATACTTTTAATCTATGATTAATAATAAAACGCACTTTTATTATCCTCTAATAGCATAGATTCCTGTACCTGTACCACTACAACCCATGAAGTAACATGGTAGAGACAGTACTGTTTCATGGACAACGGTTGTGCAGGGAGGTGATTTGTACTAGATCACGCTCAACCGCCAGATTTTCCCCCTTATTTTGGGTACCCTCTTTTGCTGGGTGAGGCCTAGATCCTATATGATCCATCTTGCCTGCAGCGGGATTTGAACCAGGATTTTCGGAATGACAACTCAGTGGTCTACCACTGTGGCACTCCGCTCCCCATAGCTACCCCGCATAGATTAGTTTGAACTTATTTATTTTTTAGTTGAAGTGGAAATAAGGGACGAGGTATTACAGAGGACAAGACAATACTAAGTTGTAATGTTAAGGGCGCGGGTTCAAATCCGAGCGTAGCAGATAAATTATTTAATTTCTTAACAGTTATGGTTTTACCCAATGGAGACCTCCCTTGGGCCCACCCAGCCTCTATGAAGTGGAAAACCTAATGGCTTAGTTTCATCCTGATACCTTCATACTGATAGGATTCTTCATGGGTTGTAGAGTTACAGATTTCTTTTTTTTAACTTGTAGACCTTAAGACAGCTTCTTCCTAGGAAAGGATCCCATGTCTTCCCACAGAATACGTATGGATCCGTATCCCATAACATATTAGATAAATTAAATTGCATCTTATTATATTGACTTAAATCTGGGATCTTCAGCATAGCAACTGAGTGCTCTACCAGCTACCTCACCCCGCTCCAGGTATATAGGGTAGCGGAACGAAAAAACTGACAATATAAATCAGTAAACCAGGTTCCTAACTCGTCACCGAAACAAAAAACTTAGGTAGTCTAGAACCAAACCTTTTGCACTGAAAAAACCCGATAACATCTCCAAACTTATTAATGGCCTACAAGTGTGTTTCAAGGTCTTTCTACCAGGAACATTGATGTTAGTAAATATAACTTTTATAATATATATATAACTACGACGCGAATCGGGTACCGGAACACACCCTTATGATATCCGATTCGTATTGTAAGGCATACCACATTGAATAAAACAAAAACTGATCCCCAAATTTTTGACAGTAATAGACACCATCACTTTATCAGTAGAGATTCTGAAGGATACGAAGCTGACAAATTCACGTATAAATTGAGTGACTAGCGTGTGCAAGGAACAATCAACAAATGCATTAACAAGGATGACTGATCATAATAATTAAGTAGGAGATTCAGATGAAATTATTTAATTCTAGGTCATAGGAGCCACTGAAAATTTGTGAAAAAAATATTGTTTTTTCCTATACTAAAGAAGTTATAAGAATATCTTATAACTCAATTAATTAAATAATCATCTAATATAACTATACCAATATAGTATAATTATATTCGAAAAATAATTATAATGATACAATGTATGTAATTCTGAATTAAAAATACTAATTATCATTCAAAGCCTTATTTAAAAAAAAATTATGGCAGTAATTCCGCAGGTAGTTAAGTCACATAATCGTGAGTTTTAGTATGAAAAAAAGAGTATAATTATTTGAAATTGCATATTTCGGTAGTCATTTCATCAAGAAATGGACGTTTCAACAAAAATATATCATCTATATTTTTATTTTAGAAGAGAAAAGATATGCCTGGTGCTCTATCAAATGAGCTATCCTGGTTCGTACCACGGTCAGACATATCCATTATCTTCACTGATACCATATCTCCGTGTTCTCGCAATTGGGATGTATACAAGGGGAATAATGTTCATTGAACATTACTTTAATTAGGATCTTGTTTAGTTACGTCATTATATATTATTATAATTTATTTTATTTTATAATTGTTACAATTTTAAATATTTTTATTTTTGAAGAGAAAAGATATGCTCAGGGCCGGGATTCGAACCCGGGTCTCCCACATTTCCGTTGTGGTGCTCTACCAACTGAGCTAGAAAACATTAAAAAGGAAACGAATGAAATGTTGAATAATTTATTTAATTAATTAATTGATTGATTAAACGAATGAAATGTTAAATCTTGAGTGTTGTGGCAACTCAAAGCAACAACCTGCAGAACTGATACCAATAGTCTTAGAAATTTCTTATCTGCAATCATACTTTTATTTTATTGAGACTATGCCATGTTAGTACGCAGATGGCTGACTGTCCACTCAGCAATGGTTCGATTCCCACTTGGGTCAGTTAGTATTTGTTTTGTTGAATATTTACGCTTCCTTTTAGTTAGAACAGGGAAGCGAATAAAGTTGTCCGAAGTTACCGACAGGAACACTAAGTTCGTAACCTAGACTGTTTCCCCAACAGTAGCAGAATTATTTTATTAATATAACATGCAAATAAAACATTTTAAGTATATCTCTCCATTATTACAACTCTTGTAACACACCTCTGTCAACAAATATATTGCTTTTTCGTCCTTGCTAATTTTTTTTCTTTTGCATTCCAAACAGACTTTATTGAACTGATTTACAGCCCCCTTAATTACTAAAATTACAAGCTATGACAAATGTATAAATATACTACATTTTCTTCTTGGTATTTTTTTTTTCAAAATCCGTGTATGAAAAAGGTTCTGTATTTTGCAGGTTTTTGTTATTATTGCGTTACCTTATTTTATTATTATATTTTATTGCACTTTAAAGCATTCAGAGAGTTGTGTTTTAGTTTGTATAAATTCTACTGATGAATTGGGGATTACTTCGAATTTTGTCCAGAGAGTTAACTGTATTGAGGGGAACGGAATCGTGTCATTCTCGTAGTTTTGGCTTAAAATGGAGCTGTAGTATAAAAATAACTCCTTTTCAAGCCAATGCCTGACTTAGTCCCTTATTAACTTCCAAAATAACACGATTCCGCTTCCCTAAGTACAAGAAACTCATTTTGGAGGCAATTTTAGCTAACCACATATTCACATATGACACACTACATTCACATAAATGTAATAGCGTTGTCCCAAGAATAGCATATTATATTTCACTATGAATCGTGCTAACAAAGATTAAATTACTGACGACTATTTTAAATGAGGTGAATAAAAACAAGGGATCTACAGAAAAGTTGAAATGGCCCACAATTTCGAATTTAAAAAAGTTAAAAAAGAAACTTATAGCAGACCGGTAAAGTTTTAACAATAATATAAAAAATAACCATATTATAAACAATTAAATGAATAAATGCTCTTGGTGGCCTGTGTAGATATCATTATCATACAAGGGGCCTACAGAAAAGTTGGAATCGCCCACAATTTCGAATTTAAAAATGTTTAATAAGCAGCTCATACCCGACAAGTAAGGTTTTAACAATAATATAAACAATTACCTTAACAAATGCTTTAGGATCCTGTTTAAAAAACAATGAGTGTTAAAATCAACGGATCTACAGCAATGTTGGAACCACTAACAATTCCAATTTTTAAAATTCTGAAAAAGCTACACATAGTCATCTGGTAAAGTGTTAACAGTATTATAAACAATTGCTTTAAGAAATGCCCTAGATTCCTGTATAAAAAGCAAGGTGGCTGCAGAAATGGTCGAATTAAACTCAATTTAAATTATTAAAAACGCTAAAAAACACATATACATTATAACGTTTTAATAACAAAATAATAATAAAAAATCGCTGCGATTCCCTGTGTAAAAAACAAGGGGTCTATAGAAAAGTTGAAATTAACCTCAATTTCAATTTTGAAAACGTTCCAAAATCAATAGTTTTTAATAATAAAAGTATTAAAAACTAATATTTTAAGAAATGCCCTAGGGCCCCTTTGTTAAAAAGAAACACATAGGTAACGGTTTAACAATAAATAATAAAATATTTAAAAAAATGTAGATATATAAGCCCCAGAATCGTATGTAAAAATGAAGGGGTGTTGAAAAAAAAAGATTCACAGAAGAAGTCGTATTATCAACTATTATCAAATTTTATTAACGTTCAAAAACCGTTTAAATCCGACTATTAAGTTTTATTAACAATAAATAACATTCAAAACAAAAACATCAAGATATGCCCTGAGAAAATAACAAAGAGTACTAGAAACAAGATATTCACAAAAAAGGCAGAATTATGAACAATTTTAATTTTAAAAACGTTCAAAAAGAACAAACACCCGACTAGTAAGGATTTAATAACAAAATATTTTTTTGTTTTTTATAATATTAAAATATTTTAAAAACGCTCTTAAAGCAACACATATCCAACACGAAAGGTTTTAACAATAAATAATGTTACAAACTATTACTTGAGGAAATGTCTTGAACCCTGTGCAAAAAACAAGGGGTCTACTGTAAAGTTCGAACCACCCTCAATTACAATTGTAAATACGTTCAAAAATCAAGTCATAGCCGACTGTTTTTAACAATAATATAAACAATATATACTATTATAAACAATTACCTGAAGAAATGCTCTTGGGTCCTGTGTAGGTATCATTATCATACAAGTTAGATTGGCAATGAAGCCGGTCGACCACACTACCTAATATACCTCTCCATTATCAGCACTCACACTGCCACCCGAGGCATCGTATCCTTATCAAGCCATAAGATCGTAAGCACTTGAGAATTTGTTTATTTATTTGCATTAATTAAGTAATTCTATTTTAAGAGCCCATTGACTCATAGCTGGTAGCGACGTATCAGCGGTGGACTGTCTGGACCAGTTTGTCGGAGTTTCTTCACTATAACTATTTTCTTCAGGAACTATACGACTTTTGTAATAGGAATTCAGGGGCTGTTATTTATTCTTTTAACGTCAATATATGCTGCTGAGGCTAGATGGAGGATGATACAGTGGAAGTCCTAAATTTTCCCTATTCAGTTATAATCTATTTTATGTCCCTTCCGAAAGACGCATTGACTAAAGATTTTTTACTCCCTCCTTAGAGCTCTATGGACGCATATATGCGTTTGGCGAAGGTCATCCTTGAGGCCTAAGGCCGCATTTATGTGTTTTCTTTAAGTCATCGGTATGGACTAAGGGCGCATATATGCGTTTGCCGGTTTTTTCAATCACTGTGCCGTCATTTTCGTGTATAATTAATACAGAGATATTCGCTAGCAATTTGCCTTCTTCAGGTAGCGGTCGGTCAGTGTTCGGGTCATAAAAATCTTCAGGAATTTCCGAAATGGAAATCCCATTTTACGTCCCACTCTTTAACCAATTAGATTATACTGTTTTCTTTTACTCTGTTTTCCCGACTCAAAGCAATCAAAATGACTCAGTCAGCAGTATCGTCTTGCCAGCGTAACATCACGGTCTCGCTCGCGTCAACAACGATAGTGCCATAACTTGTTTAATTATTTTTTATTCGTGACACCCTACAGAATGTAAAATCTTAAAGAATATTTCACAAGGAACGGCAGTGAAATAGAATGTAGTGAATCACTATCCTCAGACATTGAATCAGAATAATCAATTGGTGAAAGAAGAACAAATATAAAAAGGCCCAGGGGGTTAAGCACATCATCGGAAGAGGAAAATTCAGAAGGGGCTAAAATATCGAGACTTCTCAACAAGATGGAATATTATTCTGGTCAAAAAGGAACTTAACTCCTGTAATACATATCTTTGGCGACCAAAATTCCGGAGTAAAGGGAAATTTAAATCCTAAAATCAACACCCTTAGACGCCTTTACGATGATGTTCCCGGAAGAATTAGCGTGTGAAATCACCGAACAAACAAATAATTATTTCAAATGCGTACAACAGTGTACGGTCTATAACAAGAGTTCCCGTTTGAAGAATTGGAAAGATACTCCAGTCTCCGAAATGTACGTATTTTAATGCATTTCGATGCTAATGCCGCGTTCAAAGAAACTTTCATATTAAAAAAAAATATCAAATTATGTTTTTTAGTTGATTGTAGAATTTAATGTTTTAAAATTTTAATGTTTATTATACATAATTTTAATCCTAAAAAATAACAGTCTTTAATCATTTAACCTTCTGCAATAGAATTACTATAGTTTATTACTATTTGCGCCTTGAATAGTCACTTCAGTGTGGCGATCCTGTTGATGTGTCACTCATGCGCTCCTTCCCTACGGACATTTTCGGCCAGGAGTATTTAGAGCTCTAAGGGTTAAAAATCCAAGGCCACTTGCCGGACCGGAAATCCACTACATTGAGCATAGAAGGCTTTTATGCTAACCACTACACAACATTTAACCCTTGAAAGGGTCAAGTTCCCAAACTAACTTCCATGTGCCACCAATCAATAATATTGAGAACAGAACCGCTGTACAGTGAATAATGAAAAAAAAAAAATCATAATCTAACGTGTCTTCCAATAAAATAATTTTTAGCATTGTGAATTTTATTCAAGGTACTAGGAAAAATCGAAATACCACATTTTGTCCTTTAAATGTGTAATGTTTTGGGAGGGTGGTTAGTCAGTTTGTGAGGCCAAAGATGGCTCACAGTCCGAAGTGAGCAGATTGAATGTCCGAACCTATTGAACTAGTTTGCTATGACCTTAAATCGTACAGGGTACATACAGTTTTCCCTTTATCTATACTCACCGAATTCTAAACTAAGTGGTGTTAAAACTGTTCTTCTACTGTACTGATTCGTTCACAAGTTATACATTCGTAATACTGAATGAGCACTTGCCTAATTGTGTGTTTATGAGCAGCTATTCTAGACAATATCACGTCATATAAAAACTGCTTAATACTAAATTGAGTTTTTTTTATTACCAGTCATATCATATAAACTATAATCCTATCATCCCGGTTTCCCTTATCAGAGCTGATACGATATCGTACCGAAATATTTATAAATTCTGTGCTAATATAACCTTGAAGAATACAACGTGCGTATATAATTGCACACAAGCAAATATTTTTTTTGGCTGAGGCGAATCTGAAATGATGTAAAGGCTGTAAAGAGTTGTAATGATCGGAGTGCACTTGAAGATGGTTGTCATAAACCGGTAGTCGCTAAGTAGGATATAATACATAAATTTATACCGGGTAATTTAAGTTCATATGTGCGCAAAACTCTTTTAAAATATAATCCCACTTGACCTACATAGAAATTAGGCGTCAACCGATATATATATATATATATAAAGTTTAAAGCATAAATGGACCTCGCACGCAGATTCTTGAAGTGGATTTTTAGGAACATATTTTGTCTCCTACCGTGGTCCAAGAAGTGAGAAGAATGCTCTGCCGGAGATCCAAATAGAACAAGAAGGAGTTCCTAGTTCATAAAGATCTCATTGCTAGCAGTCACTAGCTGGAACTAAACACATGGTTAATGCTGATGTATGTTGTATAAGTATCCTTAGCTATAGGGAAGAAGGTAATCAAATCGCACCAAACATGCTAAGTAAGAAAAAAAAACACAGGTTTATTGTTAATATATCTTGATCGAGAACTATTGGCAATGCAGAGGACTCCTAGATCTTTATCTGTCTAATCACCGTTCTGATTTATCGGGGAGGAATAAAGTAGTGGAGGAATGTGGAAGAACTAGAAGACAAAGCTGATGGATTAAAAATTTGTGAGGTTTTCGTACATTTAAGGGTCTAATTCAATACAAAAAAAAGTTAAATTTATAGAATTTTTATCTTTCAGTAGAAACGATACTACAAATTCATAAGATAGTTCTAAAAGAAATGTTGACTTAGTTTAACTTTTAATCGTACTAGACTGAAATGACAAGAAACAGCTCGCCGTTGCAGGCTACTTCAACACTTAATGGACAAACGCTCTAATCTCCCAATCAATAAAAAAATACTCGTATACATGAATAATAAAGATTTATTTTGGCATACGAAATAGAGCTTTGGGACTCCACTAAGCCATCGAATTCCTCTCGAATCCAATCCTTACAATTCAAAACCCTCCATAAACTCCTGAATGCTCCTTACTTTAATAATAACGACCTTAATGCCCCATTAGTTGCTGATTTGGACCGAACCCAAACATAAAAAACTTTATTCAACTCAAACTTTCTAGTTTTAAACCTAGCTACCTCTTTAATTCCCCGTTATCTTCCTAGTTTCTGAATAGAAAATGGCCTCGTGACCTTCTAACTTAAATCTCTTATTTGAGTAATACCAGTCTGTAGTAATACCATTCTATTTAGCTGTTGTATTATTTAATACAGTTGCAAATATCAATAAGTAAATTAAAAGCATGAAAATGAATTAAAGAAAAACTGTTTGATACGAGCATTTAATTAATTCAAAGTTATTTATAATTGTTTTGCAGTCGACAGAGTGAAAATACTGAAAAAAGTGAATTTTAACTGGACCATATTACAAAAATGGCACTGTTGCTTATCGCAAAATGTCTATATTGTAAAAACCGTCTACATTTGTTTAAGAAATAAACCATGAGAGATGAAGACGTAGTTGAAATATAAGACTTACTAAGCAGTTTACACACGTTGAACTAAATAATAAAAAAGAAAGAAAAAACAGTTTCTTAACAATGAAATAAGAATTATAATGATACGGTACAAATAATAACAATTCCTTTATTAATAATAATAAATAGCACTAAATGAGTTCTAAACACACATACAAAAAATAAATAAAAAATCGTTATTTATGTTCAATATTTATTTAACATTTCTCTATTCGCAGGTTAAGGATAAACCGGATGTGTAGTATTGAAAATTTTTATTTTTTCAGAATCACTGTTTTGGAAAACCGATGTACTAATTCACTGCTATTCGGTTAATGAAAGTTTGACCAATTAAAATGTGCTAAATAGAAAATGTCAGCTTTTAGTTAACAACTAAAATAAACAACTAGTTTATTAATTAAACACCACTTTATGCTGCTTTGGCTAATCGGACGAAGCTACAGAAGGAGTCCCAAATTGTGCCTATCCAGCTATAAGCAGGATAGAAATCTTTAAACGAGTACTTGGCACTGAATGGGTGACCCCCATTTCACATCCCTTCCGAAGGACGCCATAACCAAAGATTTTTTACTCCCTGTAAAATAATTCTATGGCCACACGACGGGCTCCAAAACCGGGACCTGGGCACAGAACAGAAAGACTTGGGGGTTGAGGGTGATCTGGGACAAATCCTTTCCTTACACCATTGTTCTCAAAACAGTACAGTCTCTACCACTTACCAAGACCCTCCATGGATTGTTGTGGTAAAGTTTTTTATTGTTTATCATTTTCTATAAGTATCATTGAAAGTGATGTTAAAGATATTAAATTCTGATAAACGACAGAACTCATATCAGTCTCAGTCCCAAAAGCAACTGACTCGTAAATAAGAAATTCAAACTTTTTTTGTTTAATAGTTAAATATTGTACTGAATAATATATTAAACCAAGACGTCCTTGTTGAATTTCAAGTGTTTTACGAAGAAAACTATCGCATCCATTACAATAAAAATAAGGGATAAGTCGACAGGAGTATAAACCAAACCCAACCTATTTTCTTATAATACTGATAATTTCTGACGTAATGTTTTTTCCACTACTAATAAACAAAGTGAAGTGTTATTAATAGTGGAATGAGTGAGCCTTTCCGGTTTCTCGACCGAAGGTTGACATTATAGAGTGTTTACAATAAGCAATGAAGAGGTGGTGTGGTGGTGGGTTCAAGAAAAAGATCCATATCGCATCCACCATTACGAATAATTCCAAAACTGAAGTCGAAAAACGTGACAATGAGAAAAAATTGATGATTGATCGACTCTTTTGGCAGTTTTCATAACGCTGGCATTGAATTTTTATTGCGTTTTAAATTAATTGTAATTAATTTATCAAGTTGTTTATCGGCGTTTGAACTGCCGGAAATCTGTCATCCCCCCTCGGATCAATGTGCCGAAAAAGGAGGACATTTTGATTATGTTTGTAATGTATGTGTATTACAAAAGGCGCAGATTGTCCATCGCCCGGTCACCTTGTACCACTATCAGCTATTACCCCCCCATTTTGGGGGAAAACCTAGGTAATTATTCCGCGGGTTTTCGATTGCTGTCACAAGTTTTAACTTTTTGAACATTCGAAGCGACAACCTGCGGAACTGATACCAAAACCTCTACTTAGAACATGAGGCACGCTGTATGTCCAAGGTGATCAACACATCTTAAGACTAATTTTTCTGCTGGGGAAGTAGGCCAGACTACTTATTTCACAATAAGACTCCTAGTTTTTTTTTTTTAGTGCGCTAGACCAAACTACATTACATAAACTCGCAAAGTTCATGGAGTACAAAATTTTTGCTAATTTCTCTCCTGCAGCATATGTCCTCCAAGCGAAGTTGATACAAATTTTACAATTAGAAAGACAGTTTTCAGGCGCTGAGATTTTTTTTGTTCGCTTCTCTCCAAGATCGTTGTAAACATTTGGATGTAGCTGTCCCAATAGGTAACTCGATGGGACCTTGGTGAAGGTACCTGAATTCCACGAGGAACCCAGAACGACTAGACATTTGACCTGGCCCTTACTTATAGTGTCTGTATGTATTAGATTTATTCCAACATTTTGTAGCATATGTTTATAAGAGTTCAACCGGAATTTAGACTACTGAAGACCAGATTTACACCCGGTTCAAGGTAACGCGCTTAGAATTATATTTTTAGATAATTTTTAATATATTTTATATCAAAGGTTTTATAAATAGGTTGCTATAGGAAATATCCCTAAAGCAATGCCTCAAGACTCCATAATACTGGTACCAAAAAAACTGATCGAGGTTTCGCCTATCCCGGTATCCTAAGGACAATACTTTACAGGGAAATCACATAGAAGAAGTCAAAGAGCATACATCTGACACCAACAGTCATCAAATAGAGAGACAGCAACTCATTCATAACTTGCACTCATTTTTAACCTGGTGATGATAAGTAACTTCTGGTCCTAGATAGAGCTGAAATGTAATGGAATATCATAGGGTTCTGTATTCCAAAAGATTTATAGGGTAGTTAGTTACGAAATCTGTAACTTGTGGTACAAGTATCGTACTGACTGAGATCCAGGGTTCTAGTTTCTGATAGAGAACCTAAAATACAAGAGTTCCTTCGTTGTATGGTGTTCTTCTTGATGTGGTTTGAGGTTTGACTTGGAGGCGTAAAAGAGGTCTTCACTACTTTTCATAAGAAAAAATAACCTGTACGCTACAACCCGTGAATCTTATGCAACGGCTGTGTAGGGAGTTGATTTGTCCTAGATCACGCTCAACCGCTGGTTTTCATAATGCATGCCAAAACGCCACTAGGCCTCTTGCCGGACACGTCCATTCTCGTATATTCTAAACAGGATATTTGTGTGAATTACAGGCAATATTTTACAGCTACGTATCAAATTATTTTTTATTACCCATAAATTAGACCTATGAGAGGGTAGTTTAATTGTTTAAATGTACATGCACAGTGTGTATAAACAATAGTAAACACAACAATTATTAATCTGAAAAAAAAAACCTTGAACATTTAATAAACAAAACGATCAAAAAATTAACTACCAAGAAATCGAGATATTCTAAATAAAACACCTATAAAAACAAAATAATATGTCATCATGTCCTTGTCGATCTTGACGGACTTGAAGGTCAATTTTTCTTCTAGGATCAATTTCATCATTTCATTTAATATTCATTGAAAGTATCCCGGATGAGAGGAATGTCTTTACCAGATGCTATCTTAGAATGTCGAATATATTGTCGATAGAAATGAATAGTATCGTCAAACATATTTTATCTAATTCATTGTACTGCATTTTTGTCCCTTATAGATGACTCTATGTGAATTTTATATAAATCAGTCCTAATAATATTTTTTAATATAATATGAAATGCTATAATGTTAATTAATTAATACTCAGGGCAAATAGTAGTGTCTTCCCGTGACAGGCACGTCATCTTACATGTTCTTTCTGAGCGATAAAGATAAGTGGATGAGGAGGCAAAAAAAAGTATACACATATTTATTTCTTACTTACTGAAAGTATAAATAATTAAAATTTAGATAGAGTAATTAAATAGTCTTCGTTACTGTTCTCTTGATGACCATTCTGATTGGGATGCTTTTAAAATCTCCTTCAGTTCATCTTTCAAAACCCAAAAGGTACAATATAATTTGCACTGAAGTACTCTAAAACTATAAATCGGATCTGTAATTTTTTGAACCATCCCTATATATTTATTAATTTATTTTCAATTTAATAAATTATTTATTATAATTAAAATATTTATCTATTGATTTTTTAACAAGAACTCAATAAATAAAAGACTATGTTTTAGAGAAGTGTCGCCATTTTATTGTTCTCATATTCATGCCGTATTGATGACAAACATGTTGAATTACACCACAACGCTGGAAAGAAATTTATTACAAAATTAATTTTTTTTAACAAAAAAAAGACAAACTAAAAAGACCATGTAATATAGTTCTGTAGATTATTCGGTCCAAAAAAGGATGAGACCATTGGACAATATGGGAGAATTCATAAGCGGAAATGCGAAGCATGCGTCCAGTAAATTTTATTCAAGTGATGGCGTCGCGACTAGTAAATTTTATTCAAGTGATGGCGTCGCATCCAGTAAATTTTATGCAAGTGATGGCGTCACTAAGGTTAAGATGGGCTTGTAAAGTTTGTTGACGTGGTAGGGAACGAATTCCTAAGATGTTGATAGGCGCTGTACCGACTGGGAAGCGTCTGAGGGTTGACCGAGGCGTAGGTGGGAGGATTGCTGTAAACGAAGGTTTGTAAACGAGGATTGGTGGTATCGGCAACGAGCCTTCGGGATCGCTAAGCCTTTCTTATTTATTTATTTATAATATAGTTCTGTGGAGATGGTGGAGTGGTTTAACACTCTTGCTAAATTGCACCTTCTTACAAACGGGTTGTGATTACGAATCCTGATTTTGGTGATGTGGAGTCCATCAGCCAGTTGGAGGCAACTCACAACGAGCCAAACCACAGTGAACTTCCATCGTGAGTAACTTTGTGGTTTTCTTGGATGCTAAATAATATTCCATGCTTCTCCTGAACGCGAACAGCCAGAATCCATGGACCTAGACCAATTTGTCCTTGATTCTGAGTGTATTCGGTGGAAAGAACACCATGGCTAGCAGAAACTTGAGGTTAGGTAACCCCTCATGCTTGCAAGTTTACCATACCGCGCTATCAAATATATTCATCATATGTGGACTCAGAAAAAAGGGGAAATATAGTTATCTGAGTGAAATAGTAAAAAATATGTCGTAATTAATTTGAGGTGAATATGAATAAAATAAAATCTCGAATCATAGCAAAATGTATTGACTGAACCTGCGCCAAAGGTAGCTACTAATAGTTTGCTAGTCAATGCTATGATCATCAGTAGTTTTGCATTCTTATTTTTTGTTACTGTGTTCTTTTCATAAAATAAACCAGTTTTCTTGAAAATTGTCCTTATTCAATACTTTAAAAAGAAAGACATTTTCAATTATTTGTGCCAAAAAGAAGTAAACTCCAGAATAAAATTGACACTAAAATTGCAAATTTGACGAATTTCTCAAATGGAATTTGGCCAAAACATGTAGTAGTACGAGACGCATAAGGACGAAGTCAAAGGCGATTGAAATACATTCTCTATTTTTGAACAGTTTTTTTTATTTTACCAAAAATTACTTCCTGTTGAACCAAACGAAAGAATGATTTTTTCCTCCCAAGAAACGGCTGTTAACTCTGTTTGGCCTAAAAATGGAGTTAACTCTTTATTTCTGCAAGCCCTTCAATTGTATATACGACGCCCTTTTTTTGATTACATTGGTCGACAAGGTTTTCTTCACAAGAAATCTGATTAGTGAATCTAGTGCAGTTTCTAGTGCACTTCCAGACTCAAAGGGTGGAATCTATTACCAAAAAAAAGTAAGAATATGCAGTTATTGTGGCCGCGTTAGTGATTTCAAGGACTGCTTCTCTGAAGAAAATGGTATATTGTTTTGTAGTGATATTTGTTCAGTTATGGAAACTCTTGTGCTTCAACACCGGCCAGATGAGTGGCGACTGTTCATAGATTCGTCTAAAGTTAGTTTGAAGGCAGTGCTGTTACATATTGGCAATGAACTTCCATCAATACCTGTAGCGCATGCCGCTGATATGAAAGAGACATATCAAAATATGATACTAATTTTATAGAAAATACAATATGGAAAATATGAATGGGATACTTGTGGTTATTTAAAGGTCATTGCTTTATTGCTTGGTTTGCAACTTGTGTTCACCAAATTTTGCTGTTTTTTGTGCCTTTGGGACTCAGAGATAGGAAGTCTCACTATGTTACAAATTCATGGCCGAAACGCGAATCTCTTATCCCTGGTCATAAAAATGTGTCATATGTCCCGTTAGTGAATCCTGAAAAATGTTGTTACCTCCATTGCATATTAATTTAGGAGTAATGAAAAATTACATCAAAGCTATGGATAAACAGTCTGATGGATTCTTGTACTTGAAATCGAAATTCCCAAATGTCAGTGATGCTAAACCGAAAGAAGAAATTTTTATCGGACCGCAAATCCAGTCATTAATGGGTGATGAGCATTTCGAAGGACAGTTAAATCTACTGGAGAAAGCAGTCTGGGAGTCATTCAAAAATTATGTTTCAATTTTCTTGGAAACCATAAAGCAGAAAACTGTAGACATAGTGACTCATCTTCTGCATTTTTATAAAGCTATGGGATGCAACATGTCTTTAAAAATTAAATTCCTGGACTCTCGCTTAAACTTCTTCTCCAAAAATCTTGGAGCTGTCAGCGATGAGCACGGTAAGCATTTTCATCAGAAAATTTCTACTGTGGAAAAGAGGTACCAAGGCAAGTGGAGTTCCAATATGCCTGCTGACTACTG
This sequence comes from Troilus luridus, assembly GCA_964056705.1. Lineage (NCBI taxonomy): Eukaryota > Metazoa > Arthropoda > Insecta > Hemiptera > Pentatomidae > Troilus > Troilus luridus. The sequence goes on along the minus strand of OZ057417.1, from coordinate 41,590,158 downwards.
TACCAAGAAGTAAGACATTCCAGATGCAGAATTTGCCCGAAAATCACTTTCTAGGTAAGTCAGAATGAGTAGTTATAATTTTGAGTTCGATCTTATTTTTCGAATGTTATAAAAATTCAAATGAATACCACACAAAAGTCCTGCCCGATTGAGAAAAACTAAAGATATATTTGAATTCAGAACGAAAAATACTTATAGAAAATATTATTTTAGTTCTTGTGAAAGAAAAAAAGTTCATTTTTGTCGGCAGTGTTATTTATATACGTTTTTCTAATATATCATATACATTATCCATTTACCTGAACCTGTACCTGTACAACTTATGCAAGGTCTTGGTTTCAGTACGTGGTAGAGTTTGTACTGTGTCTATGACTACATGGTTGTGCAGGTAGGTGATTTGTCCGAGATCAAGCCCAACCGTCAGGGTTTTTCCTCCAATTAAAGACACCCAATTTATAGAATCTGGGTGAGCCACAAAAGTCTGTAGATGCTGCAGGGTCCATCTGTGGCAGTTAGCAGATTAAATAATTTATCTGTCACAGCCGGATTTGAACATGGACCCTTCGGCATTGCAACTCAGCACTCTTAACACTGATCTACTTAGCTCCCCATGTCATCAGTATTTTTAAACGAGAATAGCCAAAGCTAAGGTGAAAAATTAATAATTTTAAGGTATTAACATTTAAAAAGACCGCTAAGTCAAAATTCGAATTTAACAAATACAAGTTCATATTATCAAACTATAACTTTTATTGAATTTTTACTTTTACTATATAGGCGTTCAGACAAGTGTTGTCTCAACTGGTCAGATCATCTTCCTGGAGACCAGTTATATCCTCCTGGACTCCCTCCCAGGACTCCGACTTCGGTTTGGCCAACATTTGAACGCCATTCTCTTCACGTGACCGTACCATCTTAGGCGGCGTGCCCCGATCCTTTCATTTGTAGATATAACCACATCTATCCTCTCTCGAATTTCTTGGTTTCTTACTTTATCCAGCCTGGTGATACGGAGACACCTCCTCCAGAAATCCATCTCAATCGCCTGAACCTTTGAGTACAGACGGAAGCTCATAGTTCAGGGTTCCGAGGAATATGTCAGGATGGTTTCCACTATGGCAGCGAAAATACGGCGTTTATTTTCTTTAGATATCTCTGTATTCTAGAGGACCGGATGCAGCATTCTAGTAGCCTTCGGGCTGGCTCCATCTTTCTTCTGACGTCATGCTCAGACGACCTGGTAGCATTTAAATAAGAACCCAGGTACTTGAATAAATTTACTTTTTTACAGGCCTCCCTGTCCACCAGAACCGGACTAGTATCATTATCTCCGATTGCCATATACTCGGTCTTTTCGAAGTTAATTTTTAAGCCCACCGTTTTGTAGCACATCTTTAGGGCATACAACATCATTCCAAGGTAGACCTTCCGCCTCGCAAACACGACCTGGAGCGAATAATTTTATTTAACGATTCTGAAAAATAAATTGAATCGTGTAGTACACAGAATGTAAAAAGGTTAGGAACAATCACTAGGGCTCGTTATTTCTGGAATTAACGTAAAAAAGAAAGAAAATATATTGACAAATGAATCTAACTTTTATAGAAACAAATAGCTCAATTATTTATAACTTCATTAAAAAAACTAAAATATATGTTCGTAATTCTGTTAAATGAAAATTCTATTTTTGGATCAATGTGGTTCCAGTGTTTTTCGTAATCGTGAATACAGGTTAGAATCAATGCAATCTATATAATAAAAATGAATTCCCATTTCCTTGCTAAGCGCAAAACTCGAGTACGGCTCGACCAATTCGGCTAATTTTTTCTCTCATATTTTTGCTAAGGCGCAAATAAGGTTCTTATGGAGAGAAAGACCGTAAAAATTTCGAGGGAAACCTTTGGTGGCCGAAAAACCTTGAAATTTACGGAGTTATTTTAGTTTTTGGCCTTTACCTCTTAATCGGTGCATTTTTGAAAAAAAAACATAGGTAACCATTTTCAAAGTAGATTTCATTTGCTACAATTTGAGCCCAACTGCAGCTCTATATCTCTAATAGATTTCGAGTTCAGTCCCTATCATATAATAAATAACTGGAATCTTAGCTAACTTCTATCTAAATAATTAAAACACTTCTTTTCCCATACAACCCACTCTGTTCCCAGCTGTCAAACATTTGATGTCAATTAAAGCAAAACAATGGCGCGTTAGTTGTTAGTAAAAGTTTATTAGGGTTCAGTCCCTATCATATAATAAAATTCATCAACAAAATCAATTGATTTCATTGTTTAAAACTACACTGGATCTTATGCCATCTGGTAATCATAAAATGTTAATCAGAGCTGATAAAACTCCTGTAGGGAAATCATGCGAGATGTTTCAATGCACCAACAATCGATGAAGTTGTCATTCAAATGGTAGGAGAAAATTTGGAAGCCCATTGTTTTAGGGAAATAGGGCAGAACAACGTCTGCCGGGACAGCTAGTATATAAATGTTTATTTTGTTTTCCAGACGTAGGCTCAAGACCAGTCACATTCTTAAGGTACAAAAACAGGTTCTGACGGAGACATTTCTCCTTCCTGATCATGAATTCAGGTTAACAAAAAATAAATGTTAATACCATCTTCTAAGATTGTTAATATAATTTAATTATTTTAATAGTATAGTTAAAAGAAATACTGTTATCAATACAATAAAATAAATATCCAGTTCAGTTATAAAAACTACTGATATAATAATAGTATAGTATATAATAGTATTAATAGATATATAAACCCAATTACTTTGTAATGTATAACTGTTGTGTATAAACATGATAATATATATAGTAAGGTCAGAGAAGTAATCATTGAAGGAAACAGGAGCAAAATGGACAGAGGAGAGAAAAAGAATGGATAGAGAAAAGATGAAGGAAGTATGGAAGAAACGGTATCAGAATGCTTTTCGTGATCATCCTGACCCCATTTACAATAAATAAATAAATTATAAGTCATATTTTGACATAAGTTAAAATAAATGAAGTTCCAAGCTTTAAAAAAAATTCTAATGGTTAATAAAAGAATTTCAATACCATCATTACACTAAGAATGCTATGCTTGTAGCAATACCCAATTTTATAACTCACATTGAACTTTAAAAAATATTTATTAAAAAATCAGATTTTTCGAATTATAACATTGTTCTTTAGAGTGAACGATATGATTTTTTTTATATTTTATTTCGTTTTTTTATTTTTTGCTCCAATTCACAAAATGCTGAACCAAATAGACCAATCTTGAATTAAAAACAATTGTACAAATTTAAATGTATCTGTGCAGAATCATAATATACAATGAAAGAAAAAATGTATAAAAAAAAAACTTGTAACAGAGAAAAAAAATGAATTCTATTAAAATAAATAAATGGACGATGGAAATAGTTGGGGGGTGCAGTCAAAAATTTACACAATAAATGTGATGAAAACTTATTTATTTATTTTTTTATTGTGTAAGTTTCCACTTATTTATTGTGTAAATTTTTGACTGCACCCCCCAACTATTTCCATCCTCCATTAGTACTTCCAGTCAACGAATTTCCTCTCTAACATAAAATAAACAAAAATTGTATATATTTAACAAACAATAACAATGAAATAAAAGAAATTGATATCCTACAATAATAAATGTTTTGTTCTTTTGTGTACTTATAGCTTTGTACAATTTTTTGTATAGTTTCTCAATATTTTTTATAAGTGGGTTTTATTGTTTTTACACTTCAAAAAGAGAGATATGATTTTAAAAGGATGAAGTAAACGCAATACGTACCAGATTTGTAATAGCAAAGTTGACCGACGAAATATAGGGGAAGAAGTCGACCTTCCTTCAGTTACAATACGGAAGTGAAATTTGCTTGATGCTTGACAAAGAAATTTGCTTCATGCTTGATAACAGGTGTACCACGAGAATAAGATATGAGCTGGAAGTGACCGAACTAAAGACCTCTACTGAAAGAAAACTACTAAAGTTGTTTGTAAATGTCAGTCACATGAACGAGGAATGGCAGGTAGGAAGGTAATGGAAACCCGCCTGTTTTGTCCGAGGTCGCCCAAAATCGATTTTAGGATGTCTTTTTTTTTCTTGGATTTTTTCTACACATTTCCTAAACTTTTGGTATTTTTGGAGAGGTATTTTTGTATCCTGTTTTTATTTTTGAAACGACACTTTTTGTTAGATATTTTCCTATGTCTTGACAAGTATTTTATGTATCTTTTGAGGGTTTGCACTCCCTTGTTAATATGAGGAATATATTGAGGACAGGAGACGACGAACCATGACAAATAAAAATTTGTTATAATAATTTTCTGGAACAGCATATCCTATTAATTTATGAGCTACTGGCCACCACCTTCTTATCCCGTTATGTAATTTTATTACGGTAGTAAGCAAATTATATCTAAGAAAGTTAATTACGTTAATAAATTAAAAAAATGTATTATTGCTTTGAAACTCCATATATCTATTTATCTACGTGGCGCTACAATCCTGGCATCCTCAATGAGTCGCCGCCATTCGGCCCGATTTTGTGCTGTCGTAGCAGCTTCTGATCCGTAGCAGGCTCCGTGCGTCCACTGCCACTCCGTTAACCCATCGAAGCCTTGGCCTACCAGTCCGTTGTGTACTGAGAAGGGCGGTGTCCACTACTTTTCTAGGAATTTCTTTTACTTCCATCCTTGACATAGCCATCCCAACTGAGCCTCCCCAGTTTTATAAACTTTACAATGTCCACATCTCCGTAAAGGTTATAAAGCTCCTCTTAATCCTCCATTCATCTTCATCTCTCACTGGGCCAACTATACGCCATAATATTTTTCTGTCGAAAATTAAAAGGCAATTTCATTATTTCTTGAGGTTTAGGAAGCATATGTAAGAACAGGGCGTATAAGAGTTTTGTATAAGGCCAATTTAGTGGCCTTTTTCTTATCTCAGGAGAGAAATTGTTTATTTTTGTCACTCAGGATCCCAAATCCATAAACTTCTTCATCCTTTGGAATGTGGAAGTGCCTACAATCAGTGTCTCACAGCCACAAAAATACTTTGAAACTCCAGCCAATAAAAATACTAAAAAGAAAAATCTAAATGTTCAACAACTTGCTCCACGTTTAGAGGGATAGGTAGAAAGGAAAAGAAGAAAAAGAAGGTCAACAACTAGCTGGATTCAGAAAGGAAAGAAAGAAAAAGGAAGACGGCAATGTGAAAAGAGAGATTTAGGAAGAGCATCTTGAATTTGGAGGAATTATAGGGAAGAGTAGAAATGAAACCTGGGACGAAGCAGTTCGATAACAGAAAGAAGCAGCAGAGTGAAAGAATGGGAGAATATTGGAAGGAACGGAAGAAAAAACAACAGGATGGGAAGAATTGAAATTGAGACGTGGTTGCTAGTAAGCTTTATCGAAAAGAAAAAATAACAAAATAGATTAAATCGATCAGAAAAAAATTACACACTAAAATTTAATCGTTTTCCCTTTTAAACAATAAGCGGAAAATTCTGTTGAAAGATTACGTCCGAAATTCGGCTAATGAATAATACTTTCTGGTATAGAACCAAAATCCGACATAAAAAAATCTTGACAATAAACTTAATGAAGGTTACAGCCGTTTACTACGAAATCGATAAAAATATTTAATTGAGATTGATTAAGTCGTATCTGATTTGCTGTTGGAATCGGAGGCAAATTGAACTTGGGGAAAACCAAGAAACTCAATGGGGCGGCGTAACGTCATTCATTGGAGTACTACAGCAAGTAGATATACATTTTACAACTTGCTTTCCTGTTTTCCTGTAAAACTATGCGAAAACCGGGTTTATATGATCTTAATGTTCAACTACACCAGCTTAGAGTATAGACAGTATGTTTGTTCCAGAAACGGGATCCCAGAGTACAATATTCCATTTGCGTAGATATGGGGAATATAAGATTGTTCACAGAGATAGAGATTACCACGTTTATAAATATGTCTTTGTTAATCGTAAAGTCTTTACCCAGATTATTTCTTGAATGTATGGACCGATTTCATTTATTTACTTGCATCGTCTAGTGGGATTAATGGCTGTTGGTTCTGTGTAGCTAATCGAGAATATTGTAAGCTATAAGGGCAGAGCAATGGCCGAAAACCAATTCAAAATGGTCACCAAATAGTTGAAATGATTTTGATGAAACATATTTTGAGTCTAATACGCACATCCTACGCATATATGCGCACATTCCCGAAGTAGAGAAGGAAAACAGTTATGACAGAACAGCCAACGGGTTTTCCCTCCTATAAAGGGTTCCCCTGTTGGTAGAGGCTGGCTGAGCAACAAGAGGGTGCTCTTACTATCTCTATCTGCCACAGCCGGATGTGAACCGGGGCTTTCAGCATGACAACTCAGCTCTCTACCACTGAACCACCCCGTCCCAATACTGGGCCTCGGAGTTTAGAAAATATAATAAAATGCTTTATTAATATAACTAATAATATATTAATATTAACTTTTTTGGGATGACCGGTGGAAATTCCCTTGAAGTTTCTCCCGGCTAAGGCTACACCTACATTGGATCCGGTGTGATACGTTGAGACGTCGCTAGCAAACCAAATGACTGAAATATATCGAGAGTTATAACATTTGGTTCTTTAAATTTATAAAATTAAGATTATTTATCAATTATTTTTAATACATTTATATTTTACTATAATGTATAGTAAAATATGTATAATGTATACACCCCAGCAACGTATGTAATAGAATCACGTCGCACCGAATCGGATCCAATGTAGGTGTAGCCTAAGTCCGATGACCATGGATCTTTCTAGGATAAAAAAGGCCCAATATCCGGAGTCAAAATATAAGTATGGGTCTCAGGATGGAGACTGCTTCAGTGGATTCAAGGCGCAAGTTGAAATATAGAGATTACACATTGGTGCTAGGAATGCAATATAAATACATAATATATTTAAAATAGTTTATCAAAATATTATGATAAAATGTTTAGGTAATTATTATTCAATACAACTATCTCGAACCACTTAGGTATGATAAACAATTAGTTTGAATCATCATCAATCTCTGTCAAATGAGTCAGATATTACATAACTTTTATCTCCGTAATAATGAATTCTGCGTGATGTGTTTTAAGCAAGATTACAATAATATTTCGTGTCGTTTATGATTCCTCTTAGTTCTGTCTGAAGGGAAAAAGTGTACCTAAAACTCCAAAGGAATGCGTCCCTCCACGTGATGCGGCTGGATGCTTCTATTCCAATGAAAGGCTAGGAACAGAGGAGCTAAAACGAAACCCTCTTAGGCTAAGTATCTTAGTTTTACCCTGTCAAGGAAACGTGGCCCAAAAAATAAACAAACATTATCATGAATGCAGCTTCACACGAAAACGATTCCCCTGAAGACAAAGTTGGGCGATCGGATGCCAGGGGGGCCGGAATACTACAAGTTGTTGAATCGGAGTACTACAAGGACCAAAAACAAAATTTCAAATCGGAACAAAAATAATACATGGGGACATAAAATATATGTAAACTCCCTCATATAGGTGCGGAAACTCTGACAACTCACAGCAGAACTCCACAGATTAAAGATATCTATTTTGGCGCTGCAAGAGACAAGGTTCACTGATACAGAAACAATGGACTTTGGCGGGTACAGAATATTTAAGGGGAGGGCAGGGAGAAGGATCGTGAAAAATGTTCCCCACCTTGGGACAGCTTTCATGGTAGATAATTTGTGGACACAGTTGTTGATTTCAGGAGCACCAGTCCTAGACTTTCACCACTCACTTTTAGACCCGGAAAAGATGAAGGAGTTCTGGAGAGGCTTAACGGAGATAAGCAAGATACAGCAAAATAGCATAAAGATACTGTTGGGGGATTTCAACGCGCAAGTGGGAAAGGAGAGAATGTTTAGGAAAATTGTAGGGGAATACCCAGCACACAACAGGACCAAGAGGAACGGGCAAAGACTAATCAAACTATGCCAAAGCGCAGCTCTAAAATTGATGTTCACGCATTTTAAAGCAAAAGCCAGTAAGAAAAAACATGGGTATCTCCAAATACTCTGGGAGAATTTCAACTAGACCATGTAGCAATCTCTAAAATACACCACAGAGAAATACAGAATGTAAAAGTGTATAAACGCAACATCGGATCATTTCAGATCACAAAGAAAAGTAAAACTGGCACCAGCCAAAAGACACCGACACGCGGATGACAAAAAGGAAATCTTCTATAAAATGAGAGGATGCAAGAGTGCTGGGGGGTACATCCAACAGATGAAGGAAGAAACTGAGAGACTGAAAATAACAGACCAGGACTGTTTAGATAAGGATGACTATGGGAAAATACTAAAAGAAATTAAGGTCCTTGTAGGAAAGAGAGATGCGAGAAAAGGAATACCGTGGACCGAGATATACCCGGAAAATAATAATATTCGTATATCAAGCCCGTTCCGTGAAAAAAAAGAAAATACAATCGAACGCGAATTCCTCACTTAAAGGACGCAAATAGATCCAAGGGGATTCTGTTCATTCAACGAATGAAAATGAAATATGAAGAGCCCTCAAAGTAATTTCAAGGAATTATTTTTGTGCATTCTCATTTCTCAGTCTAAGAGGACGCCTAAAAAAAGGGCACATAATCAGATTGTAAGTGATCTCACTAAAAAAGAATTTGTTGATTATTAAGTGTTGAATAATCTAATTGGATTCCTTTGTGATGTAAATAATTGATTCCATTATTTATAATTGATCTATATGTAATTTCTAAACGGTACAACTACAACCTATGAAGAGCCTTGGGATAAGTACGTGGTGGAGACTGTACTGTCTCTTGGTCAACGATTTTTCAGGCGGTGATGTGTCCTGGATCAAGCTCACCTGCTAGATTTTTCTCTTTTTTCGGGTACTAACATTTCAGACGCTAGGTGAGCCCCCGACTGGTCCTAGATCCCATGGATCCATCTCCGGCCACTATTGAATAAGTCTTGCCAACAGCGGGTTAACCCAGGACCTTAGGCACGGCAACTCAGCCCTCTACCAATGAGCCACTTCGCTCCTCTATAAATAATGTCCCTTCGTTTACCAACAAAACTCATATTAAAAAAGGAGGGCTTTAAAACATTTAAGTTTTTAACAAGCCGAGGGAAGGATCTAATAGGCTAAATGGAAATACAATAGAGCGTCGATCATCAGAACTAATGTTGTCAGACTCGGTTCGGATAAACAAAATTCTCTTACAAGAAGATGGATGCCAATCCCAATCACCACCAGTTTTTATTAAAATAATCTTTTTTTTTTTTTTGTAGTACATAGTTAAAAAAATAAGTGTCAATACAAATGTACGGATGAAGCCTGTGGGATTAGATGTGGCTGTATGGAATATACCAATGCCACCCCTAATGGAAAAAAAAAGCCTGTGGGATCTACAGACCCTCCTTGGGCTCACCAAACTCTATAGAGTAGGCACTCAATAATGAAATCGAGCCTGCGGGTTTGCTAATACTTTATATTATTATGTCCTACTATTAATTTACGTATAGTATTTTCAATGTTCAATACCTCAAGTTTAAAATATGGAACTACATTATTTTCATACAGCATTTTCAACGCATTTTATTTCATTTTCCTCAATAATGATTTGGCCTGCATTGGGAGCGGGATGGCTTAGTGGTAGAGCGATGAGTTGCCGTGCCGAAGGTTCAGTTATAATTTATTTAATCTGTTAACAGCCGGGGATAGAACTTGTGGGATCTCAACCTCTATAAAGCAGGTACCCTTAGTAGGGAGAAAACCTGGCGGTTGAGGGTGATCTCGGACAAATTCCATGCAATAACATTTTCCGAGAAACAGTACAATCTCTATCAAGTACTGAATCCAAGACCCATCTTGGACACAGTACATTGGACTCTCGGTCTCTTCTCATGATGTTCCAAGATAGTCAAGTTCCACTATTTACTGCACAATAAGGAATAATGTACTATTTGCCAACTTTGGAAATGATTTTCGTACATATACAATTGGAATATATTTATGAGCCGTAATTACGATTAGTACATTGGCAATTAAAGATGTACTCATTAACATTCCATTCCGACCTTATGGCACAATGAAAAGACTAATCGCTAATATTGAAATAATTCACGGGCGTTTACGTAATGCAATGTGGCGCTATCAGCTAACCAAATATTGCCCTTATTGCCTACTTGAGAGATGAGGCGATGCCATTCCAGGCAAGTGAACAATTACGTTACATCTTTAATAAGTATGTTGTATGATTCATCTCAATTATAATAGCCATCAAAGTAGCTTTTTGGATGCTTGGGCAGAGATTCAAAATAAATTTCCCAGTGAAGCATGAAGGAATATTGGACACTGAGAAAACTCCAGCAGAAAATTCCATTCCGACGTGATCCGAGGTGGTCAATACGAAATAAAAAAAAATCCAACACAGACACACACAAGCTCTCGCGAGCGCGCTCTAAATTTCGACAGTTAATTTCATTTTGGTTATGGCAGCTTTATCGGGGGCCATGCAAGAGTTTGTGGGGGCAGCAAGGAGACTTGGCCTCATTGTAAACAATGTATAAGATAACGGGACATATAGGCATAGACCAGTAAAGATCGGATACCGGGCATTCCCTTGATGTGAGTCCTTCAGATACCTGGGAGGGATGTTGACAAGAAACAACGACATGACAATGGAAGTCAAGGCTAGAATTACAGCGGGCAAGTGTTTTTATGCTCTACGGGAGGTCTTGAAATTTAGGAATCTCTCCCGTAAAAATAAAATCTTAATCTACAAGACAATCATACGCCCCGTTGTTACATATTGCAGCGAGGCATGGGTCCAACAAAAGTAGCCAAAGATTCCCTCAGTATTTGAGAAAGAAGAGTATTAAGAACAACATATGGCCCTATTAAGGAAGGCGAGGAATTCAGAATGAGAAGTAATACAGAACTGATGGAATTGCTAGCGGAGCCAGACTTAGTCACGGTCATTACAAATAGAAGGCTTGGCTGGTTAGGTCATATTGAACGCATGGATCCGAAGAGACTTCCTCGAAAAATGGTGTATGGATGGAAGATGTGGAAGAGGATCTACGTAGGATGGGAGTGCGGAGGAGGTTAGCTTCAGATAGAGCGGCGCTACAAGGACTGTAGCGCCAGACTGTGAGTGAGTGAAAATTTCATTTCCCCCCCAAAGAAACCTGATAAGGATGAAAATTATACGCTGTGTGAATTAACATTTCTTTTTTATATATTTTTGTGTATTCTCGTCGAAATTCTAAAATGGACTAATACTAAAATCATGATTCAAAGCAGAGAGGAGCAGGAGAAGTCAAATAATGAATAGGCTTTGGGAAGAACAACGAAGTGCTGAGCAAGTCTCTCGCTATCGTCAAAACGAACAAAATAAAATAGTAATAATAATAAACAAAAATAGTAATAAATTAATGTATTTTCTGGGACCGTATAAGTTTGAAATAATCCCAACAGTTGCGGTTCTGAAATTGAAATGGGAAACTGTTTCTAGCAAACCCATTGGGATCTTTCCCTTGCCTCGTAAAAACATGAAATAGAAGGAAAACACGAATGTTTGCAGAATAATTTATAAACATTTGTGCAAAGATCATTAGGCTATAAGTATGTTAATGACGGTGCGATTTCGATTCGTTTTCTTTTTATTTTAGTAGAAAATTTAATTGCCTTTGAATGACTGCAATTAAACAGTTTAGCCCCCTAATACAGTTTTACAATACCTGAATGGTAAAGAATGTAACAAACGATTCGATACGGTTTTGCTAATAATTAACCGAATTTTAAAGATGTTTTTATTATAATTTATTTACCTTTTAAGCAATTTTCCATAAAATGTATGGGAATCTACAATTGATATAACTTTTTGAATTAAACTAAAAAAAATATGTTTTCCTTATAGTATATACTAAATCTAGAAGGGCTTAAAGAAACAATTTCGATGCTTTTCAACAAAATCTTAGGTACATTTTTGGCAGCAAATGTAAAATTGCTTATTTCGTACCTGATTTGATTTAGAAAAATCGAGAGACCAAACCTACAATATAAAAATACAACAAATTCGGTCACCCCAATCATAAGATAATTGTTGCACAGAAACACAGATAATTTTTTTTTAAAAAAGAACGTTTAAGATTCACAGAAAAATGCACATTATATGACCCAATTACAGTATCTTTAGCTCATATGTAACAAGCAACGTAAATATTAAATAAGAATTTATTGAAGCTTTGAAATTATTTTAAAAATCTCAACCTCAACTAGAATTGTCATTGATAGTTCAAGCTCTAAAGTGATGTCAACTGTGGTGTTGTGGTAAGCATAACAACCTTCAATGCCCAAGGTCGCGGATTCGAAGCCCGACAGGAGGCCCTAGGATTTTTATAAGAAAGTTGTGGCGTCCTTCGGAGAGGGAGAGTGTAAAAAGGAACTCGCGAGCCTATGCACTGTGAGGCTCTCGTGAAAGGCCCCTATCCTAATTCTACCTGGATAGCAAAACTTAGAGCTAGCATCGTTCGATTAGCGGTTGTAGCATTAGATTTACGTTAAATGAATAATAAAAGAACAAGATATCTAAAACCTACGACCACCAACTTGTTCTTCTTCATTTAATACATGACAATAAGATTGAAACCCTCGTAACCTAGAAGATTCTGCAAGGGAAGATGTCAGAACTACAGCACTAGATTAAAAATAATAATAATAATAATTAGTACTAACACTTACACTTGACTTATAGTAAAACCTCTCAATCGAAGATTCCAACAAGTGTGTTGACCACCGACTACAACGTCTCATCATTCGGGCGACAACAAACTTATTAACAAGACCCTTACGATTATAATTAAAGATCCATTATGACATAACTTCTGCAACGTTTAATAGCCCAAACAATTAAATACACGACATGACTCAGATGAATGTAATGTAACGTATGCCCGTATTATTTTTTCTTTCGCTTTAAGCTCACTGTTAATACCTAAAGAATTATATGACTATTATGAGACCCATTTGGACGGAGTAGAGCTCAGGTCCCACTAAAATATCGAATTCCTCTCGTATCCAAGCCTTACGATCCAAAATCCTTCGTGAAATCCTCAATGCTTCTTGCATTGTTACAAATAATGTCATCCATAATGACCTTGTTGCTGATTTAGCCCTAACCGGTATCAATCCTTTCGTGACAAACTTTATTTCTATTAAAACCCACTAGCTTCAAACCTTTCTTCCTCTTCGATTCTCGATGGTCCTCTGAAAAGAAGATCGCCTCATGGCCTAACTTCAATCTGTTTTTGGAACGTTCCTCCACAGTCAGATGATACCTGAGGGTAGCATCTCTAAATGGGTAAATTCTATGCCATAGTATATCATTTATAATATTTACTAGCTGCATTATTATTGTACTATTGTAAACTTTAAAAAAAGGAACTATAACAAAGTGTTATTAATAAAAAAAAATAAATTTGGTGAATCCGAACCCGAAATTAAAAATAATGATTTAAAAAGTATGTTGAGTAGCATAGATTAAAGTGCAGCTATTATAAATAATAGCGATGATTAGCAAACCTCATTTAATTTTTTAATTAAATCTCGGTACCATTTCTCGTTGAGGTAATGTTATTATTTATAAACGTTACGTTACGTTACTCATATCTACAGTTTACACGAATTCTTTCACATGCTTCCTTGTATTTCCTATCTCAAAAATGTTAAAACTATGCCAACAAACCAAATATCTCTTAAATAACTCCAACATTACTCACTAACAAAGAATACTACTTCATTCAACAGTAAACAAAGCATTTAAACAATACCCGCTATCTTTCACATCATTTTATTTATATATCTTACTCTATTCTCCATGCTTTGGAGGCGGCTGTGAGTTTTCGAGCCTAGGATTAATTTCCATAATGAGGACAGGAATGTAAGTCGAGCGATAAGCAGCCAATTTATTTTCTTTCGAGACTTCTTTTTTACTCAAACATTTTTTGTTGATGGCTGACAACTTTTTCCCGAAGTGCCAAATCTTGCATTAATTTCTTCATTTAATTTTCCATTCTCACTCACGATTACAGCCGAATACTTGAAGGTGTGGATCTACTCTATCGTCTGTCCATTAATACGAATCCTCAAATTCTTATTCGTTCTTGATACCAGCATATACTTGGTCTTGGAATTGCTAATAACCGTATTTCTTCTTGCTAACCCTTCTGTCCTGACATATAAATTTGTTTGTAGCTTTCCTTTAATGTCAGCCTTTAGCATAATGTCATCGGCAAATGGAAACGACAGTTTGCAGGTTGTAACTTGCAATATCCAAGTAGTGTCATCCATGAGGGTAATGAAATTCATATACAGAGCTCCCTATGTCTCCCTGCCTGACCCCCCCTTGTGGTGACAAATCGATGAGCTTCGGACACGGCTTTATAAGCCCATAGCTTATTCCGAGGTACCCGGTCAAACGCCTTTTCCAATTCTAAAAAACATATGCAGGCTTCTTTGCCGTATTCGTTGATTTAGCGCAGTGCAAACATGTGATCTTGAATCCTGCCTGGTATGAAGCATCTCCTCACTAGTTGGGGAGGAGATTCTGGAAAAATCCCTGGACCGGGATACGAACTCACGATATATGGGTTTGTAATAAAGTGCACTTTAACCCACTCAGTCACCCCGACTCACATATTATAAATGAAACTTTGTTAGATAAGTTTTATTTGGGTTTTACTCTCAGTAAATGTGATTAAAAAAACAACAAACCTAATGCCTAAAACACTTTTATGCCTCAATACATAAGAATAACTTTGGAAGGTATGGGAAAGCTACCTAAAATTTCATTGTGTACATTTTCCTTCTTCAGGATTTTTCATTATACATTATATTTTATTTTTATAATTATTGTTTCATAATTGTTTGCAATATATGCCATCATTCTGGTAAAAAAATAAAACCTGTACCACTACAACCAATTAAAGGCCTTGGGGTCAGTATATGGTAGAGACTTTACCATGTTTAAGCCAATGGTTGTGGAGGGAGTTGATTTGTCCTAGATCATAATTAATCACCTATGTTTCCCTCAATTAAAGGTACTCGCATTATACAGAGCGGGTGAGTCCCTGGAGGGTCTGCAGGTCACAGCTCAATCCGTGACTGTAAATATATTAAATATTTTATCTGCCCCTACTGGATTTGAACCTTCAGCATAGCAATTCAGTGTTCTACAAACGGAGTTACCCCATTCCCAAAGCAATCCCAATACCGGTAGTATCAGAATAATTTTAGCTTTCATGTTCCTAAATCTTATGTTTTGGTTTGAATGCATAAAATTCAACAACAATTCTTCAACAATATAATCAGTAGGTGATAAATAGACACACCCCAAATTTATCTGAGGCACTTAACAAGGCGTTCGATGATCTAATGGTTTTAATAATTTAAGCTGAAACAAAAAACAAGAATTATTCTCCTTGTAATCTTTAAGCGATATACATTGTGGGATGGATAGATCTTCTATTAAACACCATTCAGTTATTTTTTACACACCGTTAACTATAAAGTATTTCATAGAAAATTACGATAAACCGGAAAATATAACAACTTCCATGTTTGATTGCATTAGTTTACGCAGATTTTTTTTATCGGGGAGATTTGATAAGAACCTTATCATTTGTGGTCACAAGTATCTACGCTGGCCTAATACGTTTTGATGTTTTGTTATTTCGATTCAATTTATTTGTTTTTGTTATTCCATCGTAAAAGTTTGTTTAGATATTCTTTTAATGTCACTTCTATGCTGTAATGGCTAATCGAACGATGCGACAGGGGAAGTGCTATAGATTGCCTATAGATTTAATTAGGATATTGGTCTTTAACGAGTACCTGACACCGCACAGGCCCGGCACCCAATTTTCCGACCCTTCCGAAGGTCGGAATAACCATACATTTTATTCCGTTCAGAGAATCCTAAGCCCACCTGCCGGGGAATATATCTACCACATCCCTCCTTTTGCATGTCATTGTTTGTTATTTGATTACGTAACCTCGGCTTAAGCTGCAATAAACACGGGAATAATGTTTCGCCATATCACTTACACTATGTGGAGTGGGTCCTTGAACATGGTCATCCGATCCTGTGATGTGATGTGTATGGCGGGATAGCGGATCGCGAAGGTGTTTTTGATGATTTTACTGAACTATGTTATCGTTAACATTATTATTACATGACTGTATGATAGGAAGGACATTTTTTTTTGTTTTATATATTTATTTATTGATATTTACAACTGTTTTACAATAATACATCAAGTAAATGGGCTAAGCGGTACATAATGACATGTGAAAATGACAAGTTGAGAAACTACCCACTGGTAGTACTCAAATCACAAGTTCAACTAAGAAGTCACGGGGCTATCTTCTTTTCAGACGCCTCGGAGGATTATCGGGAATTGAAGAGGAAGCTAGGTTTGAAACTAGTGGGTTTGAGTGGAAATGAAGTTTGTTATGAAGGGATAGATAGCGGGTTCGGGCCAAATCAGCAACAAATGGGACATTAAGGTCATTATGGATGACTTTATTCTTAACAAAATAAGGAGCATTGAGGATTTTACTAAGGATTTTGGATTGTAGGGATTGGAATTCGATGGCTTAGTGAAGCCCCAAAGCTCTACTCAGTAGGTCCAAATAGGTCGTAAGATGGCCATGTAGATGAGTCTTTTGTAATTAATTGGGAGCTTAGAGCGTTTGTCTAGTAAGTGTTGAAGTAGCCTGAAACGTCGAGCGGTTTCTTGTCTTTTCAGTCTCGTATGAGGATGGAAGAACATTTAGCCGTGAATATGTAAATTTTTTTTTTTTTTTTTAAATTTATTTATTGAAATTTACAACTGTATACAAAATACATCTAGTAATATAATGAGTGAATACATTGACATGAGAAGACAAGTAGAGAAACTACCCAGTGGTAGTACTCAAATTAAAAAGTTCAGTTTAGAAGGTCACGAGGCCATCTTCTTTTCAGACGCCTCGGAGGATTATCGGGAATCGAAGAGGAAGCTAGGTTTGAAACTAGAGGGTTTGAGTGGGAATCAAGTTTATTATGAAAGGATAGATACCGGGTTCGGGCCAAATCAGCAACAAATGGGACATTAAGGTCGTTATGGATGACTTTATTCTTAACAAAATAAGGAGCGTTGAGGATTTTACGAAGGATTTTGGATTGTAGGGATTGGATACGAGAGGAATTCGATGGCTTAGTGGAGCCCGAAAGCTCTATTCCGTAAGTCCAGATGGGTCTAATGATTGTCATGTAAATGAGTCTCTTGTAGTTAATTGGGAGCTTAGAACGTTTATCTAGTAAATGCTGAAGTAGCCTGAAACGGCGAGCTGTTTCTTGTCGTTTCAGTCTAGTGTGAGGATTCCAAGTTAAGCGTTTGTCAAGGTGTAGTCCTAAGTACCGGATCTGTTCTACAGGACTTAGAGGGATGTTATTAAACGATACAGGGGGGCAGGAAGTCGCAGGTTTACGACGGAGGGTAAAGGTTATTTGATGAGATTTGTGAGAATTTATTATGTAAAAATTAAATAGAAAAATAGTTTTAATCTAGGACTAGGTTCTTTAAAATAATAAAAAATGCGTATAGAAGAAACAGAATATACATCTGATCAAAAGGCAATGAGATATAAATCAGACAGTATTTATAACTATATAAATACCGAAACAGTAATTGAAAACACAAAATAGGTTCTTGTCGTGTGTGTACCATTTATTTACCGCCGTTTCAGTCTACTTAAACACTGATTAGACAAACGCTCTAAGTTTCCAATTGATTACAAAAGACTCAAATGCATGACTATTATAAGACCTGTTTGTGCTTACTGAAAAGAGATTTAGGGCTCAACTAAGCCATAAAATTCTTCTCGTATACAACCCTTACAATCCAAAATGTTTCATTAAATCCTCAATGCTGCTTCCTTGGTATTGAATAAAGTCACCCATAATGATCGTAACGTCCCATTTGTTTCCGATTTGATCTAAACAAATATACCCAATAAAACCCACAACTTCTTCAATTCCCTCAAGCATCGTGTGCTTCTGAATTTGTTATTTGATTACTAGCAGTGGGTAGTTTCTACACTTGCCATTATCTCATATCATTATGCATCATTCATTCTATTTTTGTATTATTATTATAATAGAGTTGTTAATTTAAAAAAAAAACTTCTTTTACAAGAGGAAAATCATGAAAAACCAATTATTTACTTCTGACCGATTTAAGCCAATAATTATAACAGATTAGTGAACATCTGTTTGGGAAATGAGGTTAAAAAAGAAGCATCTTTTGAATATTTCAATGAGGATAGGGAAGAAGCATGACGGAATTAGGCGGAACTGAGTTCCAGATGTTGTTGAAGCAGGAAAAAAAAGGAACGCTTGAATGTGTATAAACGTCGGGAAGGCAAGGTTTTGTTTGCTTTGATGGGACTCAGGATTCGAATTGGAGAATTGATGGATAGATTAATGTTTACACAAATTTATTGAAATCTTAAAAATCTGAATAAAATATGAGTAAATTATACATTAATTGTGAAGAAGAGTCATTAATGTCCCATGGGATGCTAATTTCTGTACATTCCCTGATTTTATTCCTGAACTTGGTTCACATGTCTGACGTATGTACGTTGGCTCTTAATAATACACACATTTTCATTACATAACTGATTTAATTGTTACATAATGCACTTTTTAATTGTTTACTCAAATAATTCTAAATAAAACAAAGAACAAGCAGAGAATAACTGGCCAACCCGTGGGTCATTGAACGTTTAATTGCTCTTGCAAGATAAAATGCCCCGAGGACTCTATCGAATGCCTATCGGATCAAGAACAGACTGTACACTTCGTGAATGTAAAGCTAAGTGCGTTCCGCAACAGTTAGATATGCAAACGAGTAGAAGATGCACTTATAAAAATTAATAATATATACTCATATATAACAAGACCATTGAACCCAACGTTACACCTGCCTTGTGGGCACATTGATAACGGTATTTGTAGATTACTCGTAGGAGCCCAGTCGTGTTGTTGAAATGAAGGTCGAATTATAACATAACAGAGACAAACATTTGCTAATGTAAACTAAACATTGTTTTGTTGGTGAATAGTACATAACATGAGGGGGAGAGAGACACCTGTGGAGTAATGATTAGCTTAACAACCTACTATACCCAAATTCGTGATACCGTCCTTCAGAGGGGACGTAAAATGGCTTTTACAAGCCTATGCGTAATTAATTACTCGTTAAAGACCCCTTTCCTAATTATACCTGTACCATTATAATTCATTTTAATAAAAATAAAAGACCGTGAACGGGTACTGGGGTTCAGTATGTGGTAGATACTGTACTGTTCCATGGACAACGATCAAGGTAGGTGATTTGTCCTAGATCACGTTCAACCGCCAGATTTTCCCCCTAATTATACCTGTATAGGCAAAATTTAGGACTCCCGTTGTCGCATAGTCCGATTAGCAATAGCAGCGTGAGGTTGAATAAACCAAACAAACATTACGTAGTAATCACAGGATAAATCACTGTAAGCACATGAATGAGAAAAATACTGAAGAATAAAGTTAATATTAAAGGTTTACCGAACCCTAAAGTTCGCGACCGATATCAATCAACACTAAAAAAACTCCAAATCCAAACCCGTAACATTACCCCGATCACTCTTAATGCAGTCCTCCCAACTATATCTCTGCCTAACCCACAGTCGTAAACCAGTTGGCCCAGCGTTAATTTTGTATATATACATATACATGCATACATATATATATATATATATATATATATATATATATATATATATATATATATATATATATATATATAATTGTTCTCCTAGAAGTAGAACAACCTCTATGTACTGAGGCATTAAACCCATGATTATATTTATATTATTTTATTTATTTTTATATTATTTATTATTTATATAAATATATTAAAATATAAATAAATAGCGTCAATGAACGGTGTAACTGTTATTATATGGCGAAACATTTAATCAATGTAACGTACATTAGATTAGTTTTCCTTCAATCATGTGACAAGATAAGGATTGAGTCAAGTATAACGATTGAAAATGAACGATTGGTTGTGAATAGGAGATATTTGACATTGGTAAAAAAAGTTTGATAAGAACTCAAAACTATTATTCCTGGTATATTATGATATAACGAAGAGATCTACACAGAAATCAAAGACCTGGATAAGAATCAGAAGGCTGATGATCTGGTTTAGGAGTTCAGTAGGAGTGTTCAAAAAATCAATACAGTTAAAAAATATATTTTATTTATTTATTTGGTCCTACATCCCTTTTTTTAGAGCCAGTTGTCTATATTTAGCGCTATATTTTAAATGTTGCTCATGGCCTAAGTATCTCAACCACCAACTCACTACCCTGTCATTCCTTGACTCAAATGCATCAACGTGCGTATGTATTTTATGCATATTTTATGAATAGCTGCATATACACATGAATATGAGTGTGTATATATAGTATTATGAATTATAATTACTACATATATCCTAGCTTGCAGGTTAAATACAGGTAATACACCGATCAACGTTTACTAATTAATTCATATACCCTATTAGTTAATTAATATAAATTAATCATTACCTAAGCCGGTCTCAGTGTCTTACGAAATTTCCAATATTCTTGGAATCGTTATCGTATACATTAAAAAAAAAAATATTCTTTGAATACATATTGTCGTTCCTATTGTTTTTCCTCAATCCCTACTTAAAAACATCGCTATATCACATGCCCTGACACAAATTTCACAATAATAAAACTATTTTTTATCAGTTTCGAGTATTGTTTAAAAAAAATATATGTAATAGGATCAGGTGAACTTCGTTTCGATAATACACCTCAATTTACAGCCTTGGACATGGCGTCAGTTCTGATTTTTAATTTATTAGTTGTTATATAAGAACGCATCTGATGACACACCAATTGTCTACTTGATTTATAAGGATGATCTATGATGCGTATTAACTTATCAGTATTTTAAGCTATATATTTCCAAAATCATTTACGTTCCCGTCATCTTTTTCCACAAATAAGAACGTTAAATAAGCAAAGGATATTTAGTTGCCAATGTAGACTTTGGGACCTGCTGCCAAAGAAGTAGGAGTGTAAGCAATGGCGGATGGGTTGAAGGTAGGATGTTTATGGATGCATTATTTATTATTTATATATGTTTATTTATTCTCAATAGTTTTTTATATTGAAAAGAAAAAAATAATGTATCTTACGGGTTCGAATCCCGGCCAGGACAAATCTTTTCTCTTCAAAACAAAAATTATTTATTTTTGAATGGGTTTTAACCATTTTTCACGCCTAATAACATACCCTTTTCCTTTGCAAAACATTTTAAAATTATCAAAAGGTAAGAACAACATTGGTTTAAGGAGATCCTCCATTATTTTTAAGAGATGCAATTTCTATGACCACGACTGTATATATTATGTATGTATATATATATATATATATATATATATATATATATATATATATATATATATATATATATATATATATATATGTGTATTTCTATAAATCATTAAAAAACACAATAACTATTGCCGATAAATGAGATGAACATAATTTCAAAGATATTAATGCATTTGAATTAATTCGTTGCTTTTGCACTGGATAATGATTTTATTCGATTCATAATACTATAAATAACAATAACACTAAATTAAAAAAATTGTTAATATTAAATATTAAGATAATATAGTTAAAAAATAATTTTACTAACCGAGGAAACGGTCAACAAACTTATTTGGATCTAGTTCTCTCTAACAGGTTTCAGCCATTTTGAATTATAGATTTATACTCGTAGATAGGCGATAACAAAATAATATTTTTATTATAAATATAATAATGGGTATCTGTTCCGTAGGTTGTCGCTTCGAGTTTAGTTAAGTTTTAACTGTTTATTTGTTACATTTTTAATATTTCCAAAAATACAAGTTATCGTGAGCTTGAGTATGGGGAAAAGATGTAATTATGGGTATTGAGTAAATTTAATCATTTCATCAAGAAATAACAGTTTCAACTAACATTTCGAAGTATAGACGATATTTATACATGTTTGTTGAAACTTTCATTTCTAGGTTAAATAACACTGTTCTGGATCAAAATCCTCCCTTCAACAAAAATGTTGTTTTATTATGATTTGAAGTGTGCTGAACACGAATCCGAAGTCAGAAAGTATTCATCAGGCACCATTTTTTGTCAAATCTGTGTTTTATGTCGGAGAATGAGGTGTTTTTAGACATTTAGAAAAAATTTTGATCCCTGAAAACTTTAACAAAAAATTAAAAACCTATTTAATTTTGAAGTTTTTAAAATGTATTACAAAATTAAAAAAATTGGGAGAGCGTAAGTATTGGACTGTTGCCTACTGGGTGGCTTCCCCAGGTACCTGCTCCAGGCCCTCCTAAACTTAACTGCTCCCTCACCCCCTACTATTGTTCAGCCCTCTGGCAGACAGGTTACTCGCCACCAAGTCTACAGTCTTATTTGAACCTCGATACGGACCAGAACTTGTTTAGTGTCAAATCTAATATGCCGCGACAGTGTAAAAACGATACTGACTGTTTCTGTTATATTTGTGGCGAAGTGACATTCCAACCAATCCAGATGAATGGAGACTGTTCATAGACAGTTCTAAATTCAGCCTCAAAGCAGTGCTCCTTCACAACAACAACCTATATCCATCCATTCCTGTTGCCTATTCTACCCATATGAAGGAAACTTATGAAGATTTGAAACTCTTGCTTGAGAAAATTAAATATAGCGAGTACAAATGGAGCATTTGTGCAGACCTTCAAGTTGTACCAGTCCTTACAGGTCTCCATACTGGTTACACTAAGGTTTGCGGCTTTTTATGTGAGTGGTACAGCAGGAAAAAAGAAGATCATTACATAGTGAGAAAATGGTGAGAACGCACTGATACAGTTGGTCAAAAAAACATTGTCAATCCTCCCTTGGTTCGAAAAAACAAAATTCTACTCCCAACACTCTATATCAAATTAGGCCTCATGAAGAATTTTGTGAAAGCAATGGACAAGGAAGAAGAAGGTTTTTTCTACTTGAAAAAGAAGTTCCACAGATTAAAGAGGGGATTTTTGTGGGGCCTCAAATTCGTGATCTTCTTAAGGATGTTGAATTTAAAAGACGATTAAATGCAACAGAAAAAAGAGCCTGGACTGCATTCGATAACGTGTGTCAACAATTTTTGGGGAACAAAAGAGGAACAAATTAAAATGAAATTGTGGAAGAATTGCTTTTATCATATAAAGCCATGGGTTGCAACGTGTCCTTAAAAATAAATTTTTTGCATTCCCCTTTGGATTTCTTCGCACCCAACTTGGGAGCAGTTTCAGATGAACACGGAGAACGGTTTCATCAAGACATTGATTTTACCCATTTTACATATTAAACAAAAGCTCATTTAATTGTATTACTCGTAGCTCAAATTGTATGAATGTAATGCAGAATAATTTATTCTGTAGTTAGGTTGTATTTTTTAATATATAGTGTAAGAAGGAAAATAAATAAATATCAAGTCTATATACCCTTATTACATTTATTCCTATTACTATAATTATATTACACTTTAATCATGTCTCAAACATAAAATAATTTTTTGTTAAATGTTTTAATTTTTAAATATTTTTATTTTGAAGAGAAAAGATATGGCCCTGGCCCGGCCAAGAGCGCTGCCACGGAGAGGCGGACGCCCCGGGTTTAAATCCCAGCCAGGGCCAAATCTTACTAGTCAACAAGATCCTAATTAAAGTTATGTTCAATGAACGTTCCTCATGTATGCATCGTAAAATTGCGAGAACGCGGGGTATGGGATCGGTGAAGAGAACGGATTTGTCCAGACTGAGAGGCGACCCTTGGAAGCTCAAATAGTAATAGCGCTGCCATGGAGAGGCGGACAACCAGGGTTCGAATCCCGGGCGGTGTCAAATCTTTTCTCTTCAAAATAAAAATATTTCACGGTCACTAAAACCTTTTTTTTTATATAATAAAGATATTTATTATGAAGAAATAGTTTATTATAGAGAAAGCATGAATGAGAAAATAACTAAATTGGAAAGACTAAGCTTCGCGACAACCAATTTAGTTAAAGGAGCCTGTCAACAAACGCGAAGATAAGACATTACAATACGGTAGTCAAACCGGTGATACTGTACGGAATGGAAACTGCTTCCCTCCCCAGCCTAAGAAAAATGTTATGGATAGATAGAAGAATACTAAGAAGAATTTACGGCCCAAAGAAGACACAGGAAGGCTATAGGTTGAGACCTAATAAGGAAATATACAAAAAAGTAAATGATTTGGAAACGGACATTAGAATAAGAAGATTAAGGTTCTACGGACATATGGTGAGGATGCACCCAAAGCGATTACATAGAGAAATCTTCTATGAAATGAGAGAATACAAGAGTGCTGAGGGTTACATCAAGCAGATGAAGGAGACTAAAAGATTAAAAATAACAGACCAAGACTGTTACGATAGGGGTGATTCTGGGAAGAGACTCAAAGAAATTAAGGTCCTTGTGGAAAAGAGGAAAAGAAATAGCGTAGACCGAGGGAAGAGAGAAGGAAGGAGAGAGTGAAATGAAAATTATGATATTCGCGTGGTCTCTAAGGCCGTTCCGTGAAAAAAAAGATATTTAAAATTTAAATGATTATTTTTTTCTTTTTATTAAAACATTAATTTTTTTTTAGTTATTCTAACAATTTTGGAAAAACACGCATGTAAGAATATATATCTAAAAAAATATAGATCCATCCAGTCCATTGGGAAATAAAGTGATTAACAGTTTTAATAATTTTGATTTGTTAATACTGCAAGTCCTAAAGTTATATAGTAACACCATCGATTAAAGGGAAAAAATTACTATTCGAGAATTAGTAACTTAAAATAATTAAATAAACTAGTCTTGGTTTCTAATAAATGTTTTACTATTTAAGGAATTATTTTTTTACTTCCATCCGGATAATTTTCTCCTCCTTGTTTATACGGTCAACTAATAACTTTAAAAAAATTGCACGATTCAACAATTCTTGATTTCGAATTTGATACAACTCGTTTTATGCCTCAATAGCTCAAATTAAATATTAAAAGTAATTTTGGAACGAAAATATTCGATTTTTAACAAAGAATTTGATCAGCTTTTTCCATAACTATCGTGAGAATTTCAACGAATAACTCGTATTGCAGTTAGGATACCAACTAAGTATTAGAAGTACGGCTTTAAACCGAAATTCGATAATTCGTAACATTATCGAAGTAACAGTAGTTTTATAATGCCTCTATTTTTTAAATTAAATATTAATGTAAGTAAGTATATCAAGTGTAAGCCTATATACAAGTTCACTCATTAAAATAAAAATATATAAATGAATAAGCACATTTATTATTATAATTAAAACATTATTAATGATTGCTATCAAATATAATTCCTGTAACCGGTTTAATCAAGGCGTTTGATACACTGTCGCTTAGCGAATACTTTATTTTAATGCACTTATTAACTCTGACTTTATTTTATTTTATTTATTATTTTTTAATAACTAACGAAATGAGATGTTTTTCAATTTCCGCATAGTAGCTGGAATGTTTTTTGCTTTCCTGTGGAATGCTATGTATTATCCTTAATCAATTTTATAATTTGTTTCAACAAAAATAAAGACAATTCGTGCATTAAAGTTGCCACTAATGATTGATGCAGCTTAAGTAATATGAGTGTTTGATGGTGAGAAGGAAAATGCAGTTGATATGAATATTACATTATTCAAATCTCCAGCTTTTTATAATTAATTTTCTTATATGTTATTTGACAGTTAGTTTCTAGATATCTTCAGACCAGGTGAATAAGTTTTTGTGTCGAATCTTGTCCAGTGATAGTTAATAGTATTTAGAAAAGAGGAATTATATCATTCTCGCAGTTGGCTTGGAATGTAGTTATAATGTAAGAAATAACTGTTTTTCATGTCAATGCCAGAATTAGAGCTAAGAGAATAACATGATTCCTCTTCCTTAAGTACAAGAAACTCACTTCGGAAAAAACTTGACTTAACTACTTATTCTGCAGATTAGTCTATTAGTGATTAGTCCTAGGTACGCACTTGATTAAGTATGTCTACTCACTTTTCTTCTTATGGAGAAGAGTACTTGGTGCAGCAGGCATCCACAAAGTGCTAGATACTTCGTTGGACATTTCAAAGAATACGGTTCGAGCTATGGACCTCGAGTGGTGGGGATAGGAGAAAACTTCCTGACTTAGATTTAAGTTGCGATAGAAAACTCGCGGAAAATCGCCTGAAAATTATGACAGGGAGTTTATAATAAGACAGAGGTGTAGCTAAATTATGCGATAGGTTCCAAAGGCACAAATAAAACCACGCACCTACAAGTTTGATTACGTAACCTGTTATATAACAACAGTGTCGAGAGGGGCTTCGCACGGCTTGCCTCTTTGCCCTGACTCTTGTTTCAGAACTTTAAGTCCGATAAGTCTGACAGAACTGTTCATCTGAGTGAATTTAAATGTGATTTGTTCCCGTGGATTGTGATATGTATACTAACTAGTATCCATTGCAGGAAAAAGGTAAGTACATCTAGATTTAATTTTATCTTTAAAAATTAACGAAATAATAACATTCCGGTTTAACACGTACTACTATAATTATTATCAGGTTATATTGTCATAATACTCCCAATAATATATATCATCTAAAATTAAAAATACCAAAAAATTAATACACCAATAAATAAATTGATAGAAATATAAACTTTGTTTATTCCTGAAGATTTTAGGATCGTCTTACTAAATCAAATTAAACATAATAAATACTAACTATTTACAAAATACTATTTAATAATTATTAAAAAAATTAAAGTATTATTTTAAAAAATGTTAAAAAATAGACTTCTTCAGAATGATAACTAATTACCTTTTTATCAGTACTACCCTAATTACTGAAGTAGTCTCCAGAGACCATGAAGTAAACAGTCATGTAGCTCAACTACATTATTATTATTTTTTTATTAATTTGTTTTATATTTTAATATAATAATTATTTTGACTTTTTTTAAATTATATAATTGATTATTAATACATAATTTATTTACAAGTTTATCAATTTTTTAAATAATTTAACACGAGAAAGCTGTAATGCATAGTTAACATTAAAGATTTTTTTTTTACCAAACTTTATTTATAAAATTGCACACATCACATTATAATAATTTCTTATAGGAGAAATTTATAAATATTTATCTTTTAGTATTAAAATATTTTTATTATTCTGTCTGGCAATGTTGAAAAACTTTTAAAACTTCATTAGAATTTTTCAACTATTATCTAGCCTCATAACTTACAATTTATTTATGGTTTTTATAAAAAAAATTAAATAATTAATTTATACTTAGTTAGACATTCAATTAATTTAAAAAAATTAATTTTTAAAATAATAAGGTTTTTAAATGTATTTCATAAGTTTTTCAAATAGAGAAAAATATCTATATATGATAGATTACATAACAGATGAATATTGGAAATAAACATGCTCACTGATTTTTTTAAGGGAATGTTTCTTATATAGTACCAAATAATAAAGACTCGTGAATTTGAAAGGTATTATTAAAGGTATCTAGAGATACCTAAAAATATTAAAAACAGAAATATTCGAAAAACACTAATTTTATTAAACAGATTATGGTTTAATATTTTATGTAGATATTTAATAAAACCGGCAAACTTTATGAAATAGTAACCCTTCCCCTATTTCTGTAAAACAATTTCTTCAAGAAGTTTATCAAAAATAAAAATGCAAATATTAATGATAAATAAAATATTAATGATGGGTTATAAAAGAAATAATAAGTCCTGATGTATTACATGAGTGATGAAATAAATTAAATTTTATCTTGAAGTTTTATTTCCCATTATTAATTTAGACTACAACATTTTAGATCTTTTAGGTGAATAACTAGTTAAGTCAAATTTCGTCCAAAGATAGTTAATTGTCTAGAGGGAAGAAGAATCATGTCAATTTCATGTTTTTTTTTGCTTGAAATGGAGTTATATTAAAAAAAATAAATACATTCCAAGACTATACCTGACATAGCCACCTTAACACTATGAGAATGACTCAGTTCCACTTCCCTAAGAACAAGAAACTCAATTTAGACCAAATTCAACTTAACCACTTGTTCACCAGGGCTGCTAATATTTCAAGTTTGACATTGTGGGCTTATCATGTGATTAAATACTTAGTTTTCTATTCCCTTCTCTACATTAAAAGTACTAACCGAATATGTGACATCACTACTTAACCCCTTCGAGATGACGATTTTTTTCGAACACGGTCCCCAGGAGTGAAATTTTTTTTTCTTTATATTTTTCATTTTTAATTAAATACATGTTACTATGGAAATCACCCAATTTGTAAGTGAATTCACATAAATAATATCATTGCACACCAGGTGTGGAGGTCGCTCCTCGGGAACATTTTTATTGCGAGGAGCGGATTGAACACCATGTGTGCAATGTAAGGTAAAATGAAAATACATCATTAAAAAATGTATAAACATTTATTTCAGAAATAGTTAGATAATATGAAATGGTTCTTTTGCTTTCAATAATAAAGAATAGAATATAATGCAAAGAAAATTTTTAAAAAGTAGTAAAAAGTTAAAAAAAAATAAGTTGAATAATGAAAAAACCAATGCCAAATTTTGTTTTCCTGTACTTTACAAATTTCATTAGTTCGAGAAAAATCTTATATCAACGACTAGTTTACTCAGAATAACTGATAATTGCAGATTACTGTTATTGCACACATAGTGAGCCGTCTTATAGGCTCGGAAATCAATCAGTCTCGAATGAGTAAAGGATTTAACATACAACCAATTTAATTTAAAGAAGTTTATATAAGCAGCCATAATTCCAACCTTATATTCTCAGATGTACTTACATTCAGAAAAGCCATATCGATTATTGAAAAATGATATATATGTATGC
The DNA here is from genome assembly GCA_964056705.1 of Troilus luridus. Classification (NCBI taxonomy): domain Eukaryota; kingdom Metazoa; phylum Arthropoda; class Insecta; order Hemiptera; family Pentatomidae; genus Troilus; species Troilus luridus. The sequence goes on along the minus strand of OZ057417.1, from coordinate 41,560,981 downwards.
CAAATACCATGATTAAATGAATTGTATATGCTTTTAAAAAATATGATTTAAAAATAAGTATTATTTAAAAAAAACACCATAAAAATGAAATAAATAAATATTTAAAAAAATATATATATTAAATAAATAAATATGTATAAAATAAATCTTGGTTAATTATTAGTTGACCGTATAACTATGGAGAGAAAATGGTCTGAGTGAGGACATAATCCTTAGATGGTGAAACTAATTATTTTCATAAGATATTCTATTCAAAGGAATTATTTTTTTATCTCAACCTGACCATTTTCCTCAATAAAATAAATTAATACAAAAAACATTCCAAAATTTATATAATAGAAATTAAAACTAAAAAAAATTATGAATTCAGGAAAAATAGATCAACATTAGCGGCTGAAAAATTATCAAATTGTGAAAGAAGTTATTAAAGATGCATTGTCAAAAACTAGTCATATTTATTTTTGGAATGCCTATTGCTAAAAGGATACCTCCAATCGTGCCTATTTAATTGTAATACATAAAATACAATGAATACTTGCCTGTTGTATCTACTTGCCAATCATTTTAGAATTTTATTGTTTATTTTCTTAGTCATGTATATGATCATTGTTAAAAAACAAAAACATCTGTACCACTACTATATCTGCAAGGCCTTGGGTTCAGGACATGGTAGTGACTGTACTTGTACTCTTTCTAGGACAATGGTTGCGCAGGGAGGTGATTTTACAGATCATGCTCAACTGAGTTTTCCCAAAATTAAGGGTAACCATTTTATAGCTGCTGGGTGAGCCCCACATGGGCCATAGACCCCACAGGGTCCATCTTGGGCTGTTAACAGATTAAATAATGTATCTGCTACGTCCAGATTTGAACCCAGAACCTTCAATATAGCAACTCCGCACTCTAAACACTACACTATCTCGCTCCCATCATGATCATTTTTTATAAAATTAAAATAATATATAATATAAAGAGTAACATAATTTTATGAATTATTTACTGACAATTGATAAACTTACTGGTTGCTGATCTTGGCAGCCACATCTGATCTATTAATGATCCTGGTTCAAAAATTATTTTTTCCATGTTAAAGATCAGTTTTTCCATTTTCCCATTCTCTATAATCAGGAATATCTGCAAATATTTCAATAGTTATATTTGAGTAAAACACATCTGTATAATTATACTATTGAAGAGAATAAGATGTTAATAAGTGGTATGATCGGTTAGTTAGAAACATTTGGTGAACACTCAAACACAGAAACTCGTGTGCAAATATTAAGTTAGTTAGAAACATTTGATGAACACTCAAACACAGAAACTCGTGTGCAAATATTAAAACTTGTTTTTCTTTAAAGTCATATTTTATTGTAATCTTTCTCTTCTGAATTCTTCAAATAATATTTAATCACCACCTTTCTATCTCTTTTATCAATCTTTAACTAGAGTGTCCGATGCAATTTAGGATCAATTTCATTGTTTTAATTGTGGTATATTAAAAAGTCCTGTAATAAATATGGAGTATATAAAAAAAAACCTTATAGGATTAGTTGATTAATACTCTGTTTATTCACAGCCACCAACCATGACACATCAATAACAACCTGCAAACATTAATGCCAGTCTCAGCTTGTTGCAGTATAACAATAATTGTCATAAAAGCAAAGACATTGACGCTGATGGATTTACATCACTGCAATCCACATTATTTAGGAGTTAATTTAGAAAACGAAACCTGGTTAGTTGGGTGGAAGGAAAAAGTTGGCATTCAAGCTTGCATTCAGGCTGCCAGTTTTACCATTGGCCATTTAAAATTTAAAGTAGAAACAAAACAATCAATAATAAAATTGGTCAATTAAATATATGCATAAATATACTTATAAAAACATGCATATACATTAATGCAGGGAAGCGGAGTAGCTCGGTGTGTAGGGTGCTGAGTTGCTATGCTGAAGGTCTAGGGTTCAAATATGGGTGTAGCAGATAAATACTAAATTATAAGGATCCTGTTGAATCTTCTGGGGCTCATCCAGGCTCTATAAAGTTGCTACTCTTAATTGGGGGAAAACCTGGCAGTGAGTGTGTTTTCAGACAAATCACTTTTCTGCACAACCATTGTTGCATGCATGCAATCAACCCAAGACCCTTCATGGGTTATAATGGTATAGGTTTTATCTGCATAAATACATTTATAAAAATCAATTAGCAAAGGCTTTATAACTAAAACATCATTTGCCCTGACAAATTGAAAGACGATTATACAATAGCAATTGAAAGGGATTACTTCTTTCACTTAGATAATCATGACTTTCCCACATATTTTATTTTTTTATCGCGTATTAATCATTTTGTTAGAATAATGTAGCAGAGTAATGATTTTATTACTAACACAACTTAGCAATACTTTTTTCTTCACATTACTGATTTGGGATATCTTTTAATTTGATTTATTGTTATGTTAATTCAAACATTATTTTATTTTCTAAAGCACCTTTGAATTCTAATAAAATAATCAAGATATACCATTCCACAGTTTTAAGTAAATATTTTGTTTTTTACAAATCTTTAATATTTACTTTATTATAAACTATTTTTTCTTATTATTTATACCTTTAAAATTCTTTATTGGTTTAAAAATGGCACCACAAATTTTAGTTAAATTCAGTTCAGCAGTATGTTAATAGCTTTCATTATCAGTTCAGAAAATAAAGTTTTGTCAACTATTCCGTAATAAAAACAAATTAATAAAACTTAAAATGGGAAATTTAAGTGTTGACCCTTTCATGCCTGATGTAGCCGTTTGGCTACAGAATCTGTTGTACTATGTATAACTATATGTATATAAACTTAAATATAAACATATGTATAACTATATGTACTCCTGTTAGTGTTTTAATGCTCAGTGTAGCCAGTATTCTACATGAATAGTTCCAGAATATGTCACAGGTTGCAGCACAGGGAAGCAAGTCTTTCTAACCTCAGTTTGGATGGATTATTGGAATATTTAAAAAAAAAATGTTTATGGTTATTTAGGCCATTTTTAACAGAAAAAGTCACAGGATATATTTTTAAAATTTTATTTTAACACTTTGGGCATAAAAGGGCCAAGAAAAAAAAAATTACATGAATATAATTAAATGCAAAAGTCACTTCTCAGATTTTTTCAAGTTAGGTAATAAAAGTATTCGATATTGATTAACTTTAGCTTCACCAGGAAAAATTATTATGCTCTTAATATTACTTTGGTGTCTAGAATAATTCATAGGGGGGGGGGGCACCGAGTTACATTTTTTTTAAAATATCTTTTTTTGGAATCAGAGGATGAATAGGCAAATATTTTTTTCTTTTTTATATTTATAACCACACCTGTATAGTATAAATAACTGACAATCAGTAGATTGGCTGTCAGGAAAGGAAAACAAAATGACATTAGAGGCATGAAGAAGAACAGTATCTAGCGGTACCTCTCCCGTGGCTTGATCTAATTTATTATGATAACACATCAGTCTCCTCCATATGTCCTCAGGCAGTTTATCTTGATTAACTTTCATTTTTCATTGTACCCATATTTTTTCAGAAGTGTTAAAAGGTACTGTAATGTGTTTGATTAATATTATACTTAATTGAATTCAATATCATTCCTACTTATTGTAATTCATAAAATAACATTTGCCATATTTGTCTTCAAATTCAAGTTAGAGCTGAATACTGAAAAAACTAAACATTCTTGTAGTATTCGGCCTTTTACACTGAATTATTTAAAACCACAGTCAAAATTTTTCATATTTCTTTGGATTAAATGTTTTTACCTTAATTAGTTGAAAGCATATTGCTGTTAATACTATAGAGATAATGTTTATATATGCAGATACAAAAAAATATTTATTTTTACAGATTCAAGAAATCTGTTTTATGAGATTCAACAATAATGGCTTCGACATCTAAGGATCCTCCTAATGAGATTCTGGAGGAGAAAAAACCATTGCTTTCCCAACCTGGTACCTCAAGTTCACAAGATGCACCTCCACAGGTTCCTCTTAGAAAAAAGAAATCTACTCTCCGCCAGGTAAATTAGGACATTACATAAATATTTTTACATCCTTTTAAAATAAATATTTTTTTTATGGTATTAGTTAAGGTTTGCAGTATATAATATGTAATTGATTCTCTGATGAAATATTCGGATGAGTATTTTGAAAAAAAATATATAGATTTTTACAGAATCTGCTTTAGAAAATGTCAATATCATGAAAGGGCATAACCAAATAATTTGAAAAAGGAAAGTCTTGAAAACTGGGATTAAGGCATCATACTAATGATAGGAATTAATACCTCAGACTAAAAAGGATTAAATGAGGCTTTAAGGATCAAAAGCAGATAACTCTAAAATTTCAATAATTGACTTTTTTACATTTTTCTCTAGTTTAGTCAAGCAATTAGCAATTTTGTCAAACTTGACACTTTGCCATCTTATTTCTGATGGTTTTAGTCCGGTTCTGAATCCGAAGTTTTGAGAGCATTGCTTGACTAAACCAGCGACAGAAGTGAAAAAGTCAATTTTCAATACCTCAAATATGGAATAATCCTTAAGTTTAATATTTATTATACCAACATTACAAATCCATTTCAGGTACTAAATTTATTATATTTTTGTAACCCAAATAATAATACCATTTTATGAAACTTAAGGTAGATATGTATATGCCTATGACTAATGAAAGTAGGCAAAGTAAAAAATTTTACTGGGGACATCAATAGCTTAGATGATGTTATAGTAGCCATGTTAGGGTCGTTATGATGGATAGGACACGTGACGAGAATAGTAAAAATGATAATTTTCAAGAAGAAATCCATTTTAGGAAGAGTGGGGAGACCGAAAATAGGGTAGATAGAGGCTGAAAAATTTGATGCAATATCTGTAGAGTTCCAACTCTTTGAGGTTATTGAAGGTCACGGCCCAGACCCGATAACATGTTTGTGAGATAGATGTTGATTGCTAATGGAAGTTGCTATACATATACAAATAACTCGATTTATAAAAATTTTCATTAAACATTTTTTAAAAGGTTGAAAAAATATTTTACTTATGAGGAAGGTACCAAAGAAGAAAAATTAACTAATAATGACACTATTGTTATTAGCAGTTAGAATTTTTCAATTAACTTTTTTGGGGTTTGATAATTATTTGGCATCAAGTGATGGTCTCATAAATGGTGTTTATTTATAAAGTCACGTTTTGTTTTGTTTGAGTTTGTTCCTCAGAAACATACCATAATTATTATCAAAAGTTTATTGATACTAACTCAATGATGTTCAACTTAAAATCAGTTTTCAATTGGGGAAAGGTTCTGGTAAATATGAACTAAAATTAATTATTCAACATTTCAGCGGTAATATTTATTTTTGGTTAAAGGATCAGTCATTTAATGAATAAATGAACCAAAAACACAATTGTTTTTATTGTACACTAGTTGACAGCTTGAAAATGGTTGGTTTACACTGCTAAAAAGACATCAAAATACAGATCCCTAGTTTTATCATAGACAAGAATTGAAAAATCTCAATTAATTTTTTAAAATTTTAATTATTCAACTTATTAATTATTATTTTATTTTTTTTATTTCCAGCTATTTTTGGGTGTAATAGTGGCATTACCAAGTGTACCCTTTGGTATGAGCCTTGGATTTTCAGCAATTGCATTGGATGAACTCTCTTTCACTGTCGATGAAGCATCTTGGTTTGGTAAAAAATTATGTTACTAATTTATACTTACTAAAAGATAGTTTATACTTATAAGGCTTTTAATATTAATATATACTACTAGTTATAATGTTGATAATAACTTTTTCTTTCAATTTATAAAATCAAAGTTATCTTACGATATCATATAGGCTAATAGAGAATAATATTCAAGTAACACTAGCACTTACAAGTGTAACAAGTAATCACTTACTCGAATCAAATAATCTGCAAATATGTTTTAAATAAAAGAAAAAAGTTAGTTATCCAAGTTGTATGGTTGCTATGTTTTATGCTGAGAATATGAACTATATTTATAATTTAAAAAAAAATTAGCTGGTTCTAATTTCATTTATGAGCACCATTCTAATCAGGACGATTTGTAAATAGAGTTCAAATTTTTTGTCAATGAAAAAATTTGAAAACCATCATGGCTTACGGGTCATTTAAATTGTTTGTATATTTCAACTGGTTCTGCGTAACATAGTAAAATCTACATAAAAAATGGCAAGTGCTATAAACAGATGTATTTTAATGGTGATAATTTAAAATAAATTCAAGAGAATTATGTACCTAAGGTAGTAAAATTAAACAATGGAAAATCTTATCATCACAATATAAATTTTATTCATGATGATTGTATGTCTTATGAATAATACATTGTGTATGCTTTGTTTCAGCGAGTGTAACTGCTATGGCTTATCCATTTGGAGCCATAGCTGTAGGACCTCTCATGGATAGATATGGAAGAAGACCTGCTCTGCTTTCCATAAACTTAGTCAGCTTCTTCGGCTGGCTTCTGCTGTCTGTGAATACAAGTAGACCAACAATATTCAAACTGATAACAGGTAGAATAATCACTGGCATTGCTGGAGGCCTGGCTTCTGTTCCTGCCACAGTTTATGCAGCTGAATGCCTCTCCTCATCAGACATCTCTAGCCGCAGTGCTCTGGTTACATGGTCGACAATTGCTTTAAGCGCAGGTATTTGCTTAGTATACACCACAGGATCCTATTTGGAGTATTATGCAGTGGCAAGTATTGCAACACTGATATCTGTCATATCATTCGTCCTTATTGCTATATTTCTACCAGAAAGCCCTGTTTGGTACAGTCTTAAAGGTCGCCACGGTGATGCAGAATGGTCATTGAGAGAAATCGATATCAATCCTCCTCCTGAACCACCAGAGCAGCCTTCTGAAGCAGAAGATAACCGTCAAAACGTTTCTCCAACAGTTACACCTCCACCAGAAACATTTAAAGAGTTACTGAAACCAGAAGCTTACAAACCGCTCTTAATAATGACTGGTTTCTTCTTCTTTCAGCAGTTCTCAGGTGTATTTGTCATAATTGCATACATGGTCGACATAATTAGAGCAGCTGGAGTTATTACTGTAAATCCTTATTTCATGACTATTTTGGCCGGGAGTATAGTTTTGGTTGTTTCACTGATTGCTTCCTTTGTTTACCCAAAGACTGGAGTAAGATTGATAGCGATTTTCTCGGGCATCGGTACTACTGCTACTATGCTCTTTATCGGAACTTTTATCAGCCTAAGGTCTTATTGGATAGATCAATCTCAGTTATATTTTTTGAATTGGATTCCTGTTTTTGCAATTCTAAGTGGTATCGGTGTCAGTACTCTGGGTTTCCTAATTCTTCCTTGGTCTATGCTCGGTGAAGTTTTTCCAAATAACGTGAAAGGATTCGCGGCTGGAATCGCTACTTGCCTTGGCTTTACATTTAGTTTCATAGCTGCTAAGATTTATCCATCTATTCAATTGAGTTTAGGAGTCGAGGGAGTGTTTTTCTTCTTCGGTGTAATGGCCTTATTGGGAACAATTTTTGTTATAATGTTTCTTCCGGAAACAAGAGGTAAAACATTTGAAGAAATTCTAAATGAATTTTCGCGTCCGAAAAATAAAACAAACAAATAATTTTTTTAAACCTTATATATTTTAATATATAATTAATATAATATTTGAAAAAATTTGGTTTCTTCAAAGTGCCAATATTTTCTATAAGTGACTGAAAAAATGTTTATTCTATCTATTTAAAGTCTATTTTCATAATTTTTATTTCTCTCTTTAATTAAGCTATTAAAAGAAATAGATTGAGCAAGTCAAGTACACCATTTAGTGAGTGTGATCTGAGACTAAGTGAATAATTACTAATGTCCAATTTCACAAGCGGAAATAAAAAATAAATTTTTCTTAGTTGATGGTAAATTTTAATAGTTGTTTGCCATTCTTGTATTGGTAGTTTTTGAGGATATTGCTGAATGAAAAATAGAACTATTTAATACATACATGAACGGATTACACGTAAGGAGAAGCTATGATTTGTTAAAGAAGGAGATATTGTATTGTGAAACTTATGAGTCAAGATTGTAATGAAATGAATCTTATTATATAAAAGTTGGGTATAGGTGTATAGAAAAAAAAATGTATCTCTGAAATATTTTTAATACACAGTGCTATGTAATCAAATGCAAGATAAAAAAGACATGTAAAATATTATAATATTATGAATTTAAGTCAATTGCATTATTGTGTATGTTATATAATAATTATTTTATTTTGTAAGGAATATTAAAATTTATAATACAGAAGTGTATTAATGTTAAACCCACCTTTATTGAAATTTCCTCAGGTCATGGTCAAGTTATTCCTCCTCCATGTATCCTTTCTTTGATCATTTCTGTTTTTTATCACAAACTCATTCATTAATTGAGATTTAAATGCCGAGAATATCCCAAATTTTAACTTGTCTTCTTTATCCATATTGTAAATTGGGCAAAAACTATTAGAAAATATATTAGGTTTCTTTTGCTCACTAATCTGTACCTGAATTAAAAATGGTTATTGGAACTATAAAAATAATGAATTTCCAGATTATAGAGACAGATTTTGTTTTCTTAATCCATTACTAATGCTATTATTATATGGTTATCAATAAAATCATATACATATAAAAATTTTCCTTCATTCCAACATACTTTTACTGCTATTAAATTTGACGTAATAAAGTACATGGTCCTGACATTTATTGTGTATTCCACAGTTATTACAAAGAGTTTTTTAGTCTTGTAATATTAAAATTTCTATAATTTTATTCTTAGGATATTATCACTAGTTATTTTTCAACAGAAAAACTAATGGAATTCTCAAACACAAACTTATTTATTTCCCACATGTTTCATGGAAAACATATTAATCACATCATACTGGTTTTAAAATTTAGAATGCTTCCTTTTTCACCATTTCAGATTTAGTATTTATTTATTTTATTAGTTTATAGCCTTATATTACAGCTGATTGTGATTTAGTACAATTCCTGTACAAGTTGTGCTATATAAATTGCCAATGATTAACGCAGCAAATCTGCTCGTGACTTAAAATGAATTGATTTGCTTTTGTTATGTATTGCTTATTAAATGCAAATAAATATATTTTTTGAAATGGTATTGTAACAAACTGAATAAAGTAAAAGTAGATAAATTAAATAATAACTGTTAAGACTCTCATCTGTGGTTGAGACGTGCTAACTAAATATTTTCTAGGCCTAGTTGTTGTAATAAGAACAGGATATTCGTCAGGATCAATTGATTAAATTACATTTTATTTCAAGAATGTCTAGTCAATTTAGTCCACAAGGAGCAGCACCTCCTGGACACAGGGGTAAAAATGTTTATACTAGCTCGAATGAGCCTTTAAATACCTGTTCGTTTTCCCCCATAATTCAGAGTGGCGAACTGGTACTTTCAGCGAGCAGGGTCGTGGTCCGACCGGAAGGAAGATGAGCTGTCCAGGTAAGAGACTCTAAGTTACTGTAGTCAGACCAGATTCGGGTGTAGCCAGATGGTAGTTCAGTTGATGATAGAGCCAATCGTACTATTAAATATTTTACTTTCTTCTCTCGTTCGTAGCGTTTCGATCACAAAACAGATGGGAGATCGTTTATTTAAATTGTAATTATTATTAGTGCTTATATGATTAATGTTATGGATGATAGATCTTGTTTTAAATTGAAATTATTATTTTTAATAGAGGTTTTTGGATTAGGGTTATTAATGGTGAATCTTGTTATTATTATAATTATTAAATGTTGGGTGTCATTTTTTAATTATTTTTAGTTTAATATAGTAGAGTTTTATCTTGATAAATGGATGTTTTGGTTTTATTTCTTTACCCAGTTTCCCCAATGTGTCCTCGACGTTACCATATCCTCACCCAGCCCTTTTTAGGTATCCTGGAAGTCTAAGAGAGGAACAGCAGGTAACAGTATAAATATAGATTACCTAAAAAAATAATGTAAAACAACTATAAAGAGGTCATCAAATAGGAAAGAAAGATCAGATGTGAACCAAACTATATAAGATAAAGACAATGATTTTGTACGTGATGGCTTAACCATAATAATTTTAAAAATAAAATTATAATTTACTTGTGTCAATCATCTTCATATGTATTAAAACTGAATAAATTTTAATGAAATTATGTTTTATACCTCTGTATTTCTTTCATTAAAAGTGTTGTTTGTTCTCTTGGAGAAACTAGAATTTAGCATGAATGCCATTGTCTTCCTTTACTATACCTTCAAATCCTGTACGATATTGAAACACATGAGACCCCAGTAGTCAGAAATGAGCCTAAAATAAAGATATAGAACTTAAATTTCTCTGGACTTTAACATGTCAACTTAAATCATTCAAAAAGAGCTATAAATTTTATATGGTCACTGTAAACCAAGCATCTGAATATGAATGGATGAAAAGTCAAGTGGTAAAGGTGACAATTTAATAATTTTTAATATATAATAAAACCATATATAAATATAATATAAAAGGTTTGTATCATATATTATAAAAAGCTAAAACTATAAAATTGTTATTATTAAGTTTTTGAACAAGATATGTAATGTAACAATCATTTTATAAGGATCCATAAAATAAAATAAAAAACTTCTACCTTTTTTTTTTCAACACTAGCCCACACTACTAAGAGTTGAGTTAAGATGATCGATGTTCTCAAATTATCGATCTTTATTATTTATTTTATCGATGTTTATTGATGAAGAACAATTGTTGTTTTATAATATTTTTAAGCTATTACATAATTTAACTTTTTATGTTAGAAAGCAATTTTATATAAATGTTCTCATCTCTGGAAAAATTACCGAATACATGCATGTGAAGTTAAGGGGGTCCGACTTCTACTCTTCTTAAATTTCATTTACTGCTTTCCTTTACATATGCGCAAACGCTTTTCCCTTGGGTCTATATTTTGAAAATAGGTAGTTTAAATTTGGGGATAATATGAGGATTAATATAAAAATGGTTCGCTACCCATCTTGTCAAATTTCAACCTTTTGTGCACAAAAATATTTACCACTAAGCAAATATTTTTCGAAAATTGCTTTTCTGATGGATCCAAAATTTAAGGAATGTTAGAGAGAGATTACAGTTAAATCTATGAATTTAAAGATTCCATCTACTACATTCTCTTGTGCATGTTGTCTTTAAAAAGTACTAGTATGAAAAAAAGTGTGTAATTATGGAAAATGTGAATAATTCGGTCATCATTCTATCATGAAATAAGAGTTTCATCTAACATTTCGAAGTTTAGACGATACTTCATGAAACGTTCATTTGCTGATATAATGATTACAGAAATATATACATATGAAATAATTACACTATTTTTTGCTTACTAAAACTCACGATTATTTTTATTTTCGAGAATATTAAAAATGGAATTAATGAAAAGTAAAAACTTGTTACTCAACTTGAAGCAGCAGCCTGGGGAACTGATACCAAAGATTCATCTGCTGTAGGTGGAGTGAACGAAAGACGAATTGGTTGAGGCGTTCATCTGCTGCGACGTTATTTCTTTTATTACGTTATTTATTTTATATTAACAAACAGTGAACGACTTGTAATAAAGATATAAATTTATAGTGATATAGAACAGACATAACATGGAGATACAAGATACTTTTTTATATGAACTAAATAGCTGACTTCTTTACTATTGACAATCATTATAACTTATTGAATACTCTGGAATTACCTTTATGATTACTTTCTATAATCTAAAAATACCATCTCCTCTCTACTTTCTATCTCTCTCCCCCCCCATTCATCTTAGAGCAAGTATATACACATATATAGGTAGTCTATATACGTTACTATGTAACTGTAACGGACTGAGACGTTCGACGGTTTGTTTTGACTGTTAGGAAATGTTTTACACGTCAGTGGTGCCAGCCATGAGAAAAAAAATTCTTACGCTCTCCTAGGCCTTTATAACCTTACTTTCTGGACGTCTCTTGTACATTTGAAGTTCTTTTTAAAATAAATTTCTCAATCAAGATCGTTTTTTGTTCAGGGGAGCAATGACTGCCTTAAATAAACGTTCTGACCTTAATGGCAATCAGCAGAAGAAGTATTTTGGGTTTCTCACCTAATCTTGGAGGGAGTTGTTTTTGGAAGAAGAAAGTGAGCCGGCTGAGATAAGACGGAGGAAGGCTGTCAGGCCCACTCTTGTCCCTCAGGACCTACAAGGACTCTTATAGCCCCTCTTTCAAGCAAACAAGGGCAAGCCGGCCCTTTGGGATCTGCCCGTAGATTGCCTTCTGTTGTCTCCTAGCGTCCTATCATTGACCAATAGATAGGGCTCCGATTGCTTGTCTTAGGGCCTTACTGACGAGGGTTTAATTTAAGAATTAGTAAACGTTGGGAGTATTTGTTGAATACTAACTGCAATAAATGATGAATTTTTAAAACCAATTAAATCATTTGTTGATTCAATACTTCTCTTATGATATAAGATTATACTAGGAAAAGTTGATGTAAGTTTTATTTGTGGTGTTAAATATTTATCAATAAAAATGAGCAAAAACTCACAGACATAAAATAGTTTATTTTAGCAACATAAATGGGTCACATTATTGTAGTTTGAACTGATTTGCAACGCTGAAGTCCGAGATAAGTTATTTAATATGTTAACAGCAACAGATGGATCCAGAGGCCTTTCTAGGGCTCACCCAGCCTCTATAAAGAGGGTTCCTTTGTTTGTTGATTGAGGGTGATCTCGGAGAGAACCTCAACCGTCGATTACTTATATGTTCAGCAAGATGCGTTGATACTTCCACTGGACTGCTGGTAACGCTAAATATGGCTTAATAAATATTTAATGGGATTACCTATGGGGAGTGGTTAGCATAACAACCTTCTACACCGAAGATCGCGGGTTCGTAGCCCGGCAAGTGGTCTTAGCATTTTTACTTATCACGACAACCCATGAAGGGTCTGGGGTTCAGTATATGGTTGTGATTGTATTGTTTCTTGGAGAACGGTTGTGCAGAAAGATGATTTGCTCCACGCTGGGTGAGCCCCAGGAGGTTCTATATCCCATAGGATTAAATAAAAGTCTGCTGGCGAGTGGTATTTGAACCCAGGTCCTGAACGTTCGGCACGGCAACTCAGCGCTCTACCACAGCCACTCCGCTCCTCATTTAATTGATATATATATATATATTTTATTATTTATTTGACAGTAGAATACTGCTTCGTAAGATCTAAAATATCACCATATTCGACCCCAAAGCTATGTTGCTCAATGAAGTAAAATCTGAGACTGGGACTTATTGGAAGCGAGAAGATTTACGATTGGGCATGTTAATCACGTATTGAGCTCGGCAGCAGCTAATTCTAATTAGTGGCATCCCACAAGGCATATCAATACCTACATTATAACCTTATTTGCTGGATATATGGCTATGCATTAAGCGCATCTGTTGAGACAGATCCTAGTCCGAGCTTTACAATTCTAGATTGCATATTGTTGTTACAATCAGAATGTATGAAACATTGCAATCCACGCCTTTAACTTGATTATTATTCGCAACTCGAGAATATGTTATATATGAGCCGTTCAGGATCTAAAGCGAATAACTCCGAAATTGTTGGCTTTTTCACATTTTTAGTTAGCTGTTTTACTAAAGCTATTTTGTCTAACACTTCACTTAACCGTCTTATTTCTCTTGGTTTTAGTCCGGATCTTAACCTGAAGTTTTGGGAGCATAAAGCATTGATATTGATTCAGAATGTCCCTTTTGTGTATCACAATTTACAAGTGTTTTTAAGATTTGAATGAAGAACAAAATCGATTTGGTAGAGCGAGATACGGCGAAGGGTTACAAAAACAAGGCTCATCATGACATGGTCTCTCATTAAACTTCTTTCCAACCTTAAACGATGTTATTTTTATTTATCCATTTACGGGCAGTTTATGCTGCAATGGCTAATCGGAATATAGTAGGAATCCAAAATTTTGCCTATCCATTACGCGTACCTGACATCTCACAGGCTCGGGCCCGCCATTTTACGTACATTCTGAAGGACGGCCTAACCAAGGATTCTTCGCAAAATTAAAAAATCGAAGGCAACTTGCTGGGTTGCGAACCTGCGATTAAGGACATAGCAGGTCAGACGATCTTTTTGTGTAGGTTCAGGATATATATACTCGTATGTATATATACTCTTATCTTGAAAGAATCGAATTGGACAACCTTGTAGTTTGTTTTGATACTTTTTAAATAAGTTCGATTTATGAGGTTTCCGATTTATGATACGAGTTCGATTTATGAGGATTTATGATGACTTTTAGCATTGAATGTATCCTTCAAAATCTTGTCTCATAAATGTAGTGAATGGAAATTGTATTTATGAGATATTTTGCTGATATTAATTTATTATATAAATAAAACCTGTTCCCTTATAATCTATGACGGGTCTTGACTCCGGTACATGGTGGAGACTGTACTGTTTCTAGAATAACGATTGCTCCTCGGCCACTCTCAACATCTAGTGTTTCTGTTCGAATTTAGTGTAACCACTTTATAGAGGCTGGGTGATCCCTAAGAGGGTCTGTAAATGTTACAGGTAATTCCGTGGCTGATAACAGGTTAAATTATCTATTTGCCACAACCGGATTTGAACACGGAATCTTCAGCATAGCAACACAGCACTCCACACACTGATCCCACTTCTACATATTATACAAATAATCATAATCAACTATTTTTGACATAATTATAATTTAAGATTATCTTCCGAACATAAGTAAATAAAGATATGATGCTCTCAATTTACTGGTCAAATATAGCCATTCGAACAGACCAATGGGCGATCACTTCGAAACTTTGTCCGGCCTTTCGTAAGATCAAGTTGTGTTCGACTTGAGAGGACTTCGACTAAGTCTGCGGTATTCTCCACCACTACCTTCCTCCTTGGCATCTTCCCAAATAGTTTCCTCTCAAAGAACCGGGGTCAAGATTCAATAAATAATAGGAAAAAGGGGGGGACATAATAATATTAATAAATAAATAAAAACTCATAAACCCTTCATTAATAAAAAAAACAAACTGTAAAACAATAATGTTTAAAAGTTAGACTAAACCTAAAGAATTGTTAGGTAGAATATTTTTCTATTGATAAGTAATTCATTTTATCACCCATAGCAGTAACTAAATGCATCCGGACTATATTTAGCCGTATAAACTGAATCAATAAATAATTAAATAGAATACAAAATCCATAAAACCTGAACCACTGTAACACATGAAGGGTATTGGGTTCAGTATAAGGAAGGGACTGTACAGTTTCCAAGCCAACGGTTACACAAGGTTATTTGGCCGAAATTGCGCACGTCTGCCTTTTTTAGTCCTAATTATAGAGGCTAGATGAACCCCAGGAAGGTCTTCAGATCCTAGAGTTGATTCACAGCAGCTAACAGAATAAATAATTGTAACATAGCCGGCCTTTTGTCATGACCTTCAGATCACTTTACCTCCCATCGCTTCAAGTTTATCATTATTATTCGTAGCTTTAGAATATGCTATATGTTTTTTTTTTAAATCATCTTACAACAGTAATAACATTTTTTATCAATAAATAATGTCGTTAAACCTCTGATTTTTTTTTTTTTGACGTCCTGATGTCCCCTGACTTGATGAAGCGTCCATGTAGGATCCATCCTCCGTCTGATAACACATTAAATAATTATCCACTACAGCCGGATTTGGACACGGGCCTTCGGCACGGTAATTCAGTGCTCTACCACTGAGCGACTATATTATTCTTCGGAAGGTAAAACATTATTTGTATTTTTATTCATATATAAAAGACTGGAGGGGGATTGCGGCGATTATTGAGATAGTGGGAGATGTGGTGCAGTTAAAGGGAGTGGTTGATTTTTTGCCCGCTAGGGGCGGGGCAGGCGTTGAGTGGTCCCGTGGGACCAATAGCCAGCCATCAACCCCTAACCTCCACCAAGCCTAACTTCCTTTATTCCCGTCCCTATCTTGCCTAGCTATCACTTGGGATTTAATAAAAATTTTCTAACAAGTAAATATTAATTGTTGAACCAGGAATTCTATATATTGAGCGTAGAAAAAAAGAAGAAGAAAAAATGGAACATATTTAAAATAAATTTAAGTCGTAAGGTAATCATTAAACAATTTTAATCAAATGCAATGTTAATTTCTTCGGATTCGAGCGGTATTCATTTTCTATATTTGATAATAATAAAAGCAAGGCTTGGCCCAATTAAAAAGAAAGGTGAATACAAGCGACGGCATGACATTGAGCTGTTAAAAAAATATCGGTGTTACTAGGAAAAGGAGAAGTTCGTTTTATGGATCATTTGCTGAGATTGAAACCCATAGGATTGGAAAACAGGATTTTCACCCATTTTAAAGAAGACCGAACCGAGATGGAGATTACTTGTGAGGATATTATAGAATGTAACCGATTAAGTACGAAACTAAATGCCCACCGGGGTTATAAGGAAAAACCTAAGCTGCCGACGAGGGACAAGAAATGGACACTGGAAAGAAAGGAGAAACACCGGCAACCCATAGGACGGTTGAAATACGGAAAAAGAGGAAAATAAAATGAATTACAAGGCTTATCGATACTAAATGCTCGATGCCGATACCACCAATATCTGCTTACAAACATCCGGCCATGAACTTCTACCCAATCTCAAATCTGTTAGATCATTCTTAAAGCAATATCCCCGCGGTTGTGCCTTCGGACGTTTAACAGTCGACTCAGTGCTAATTAACTTTTTCGCAATACCCAATATCTATTCATATCATTCATATAGAACAAATAAAATTATTCTATATAGTAAACGAAAAAAGTAAAAATACTTCTTATAATATATATACGTCGCAATTAAAATTAAATTAAACAATAGCAGCGAATAGGAGAAAAGCGCAAAGTCCACTTTGTCATCCCCATAGTGTGGGTGAGCTTGTTTCGCAGGTCCCGAGAGCATAATGTAAATAATATGCATATGTATGAATGCGTTAAAAACAATTTATTTTATTTTACATAGCTTTCATTTCTACATCTTAATTATTGTTTAATTTATTTTAACTTGCATCTCTCTATTATATAAAAAAGTTATTAGTGACCGTGTATTAATTAATTTACATATGCAATATAATTTCAAAGAGAGTGGGGTGGCTCAGAGCTAGAGCACTGAGATGCTGCGCAGAAGGTCTCAAGTGCAAATCCGGATGTGGGAGATCGTTTATTTCTTGAGACTCACCCAGCATCTATAAAGTGGGTATCCAAAATAGGGGGAAAACCTGACGATCGAGAGTGATCTCGTACAAATCACCTCTTTGCACGACCATTTCCTTGAAACAGTACAGTCTCAAAGCCAAGTCAATCCAAGACTCTCGGTCATAGCGGTGAAGGCAAAAATAAAAAAGAAGATATAATTACAATGTAATATTATAATAATGGGATAAAGACATGAAATTTACTTTGTTCCTGCTTATAATAAATTGAAAAAAAATGAGCTGTTATTTTTGAAAGTGGAATAAGTTCATTTTTTCATATTCGTGATATCTTAAGGTTTCCATTTGAATTACTTTAAAAATAAAGGCAAATGATCATATTTTTTTATCACTTAGCAATTAGCAAAGACTTACGTTTTAAGAAATATCCACCTTTTAAAATTTATTATAAAATAATAATCATTAAAATCATTTAAAAGAATATAAGATTTTTTTTATACAAATGGATTTGTACCACATTCAAAATTAACAGCTCAGATAGCATGATCTGAATCATAGAATACATGCAAATTACAGTTATACAATTCCAACAGTCGTACAATTAAATGAGCAGTCGTTTGATTTGTAAAATGGGGATCGGTCCTAGGAAGACAAGCGGTACTCCCATAGTTTATTTTTTTAAAAATCGAAACTTTTTTAAATAAGTTCGATTTATGAGAATTCCGATTGATAATACGAGTTCGATTCATTAGGAAGGTTATGATGACTTTTAGCATCGAATGTATCCTTCAAAATCTTGTCTCATAAATGTTGTGAAATTGTATTTATGAGATATTTTGCTGACATTAATTTATTATATAAATAAAACATGTTCCCTTATAATCTATGATGGGTCTCGACTCCGGTACATGGTGGATACTGTACTGTTTCTAGAATATCGATTGCTCCTCGGTCACTATCAACATCTAGTGTTTCTGTTCGAATTTAGGGTAACCACTTTATAGAGACTGGGTGATACCTAGGAGGGTCTGTAAATGTTACAGGTAATTCCGTGGCTGATAACAGGTTAAATTATCTATCTGCCACAACCGGATTTGAACCCGGAATCTTTAGCATAGCACCACATCACTCCACACACTGATCCCACTTCTACATATTCATTCTACATATTCACCTTTTAAACTTTATTATAAAATGATAATCATTAAAATAATTTAAAAGAAAAAAAGATTTTTTTTAATATAAATTGATTTATGCCACATTCAAAAATAACAGCTCAAATAGCATGATCTGAATCATAGAATACATGCAAATTACAGTTATACAATTCCAACAGTCGTACAATTAAATGAACAGTCGTTTGATTTGTAAAATGGGGATCGGTCCTAGGAAGACAAGCGGTACTCCCATAGTTTATTTTAAAAAAAATCTCATTTCAATATTTTAAAAAATGAAAGGTTCTGCACAAAATGTATCACGTCGTTTTAATGTCATCAGCTTAATAAAAGCTTTTTTATGATCCTCGAAAAATTATTACAGAAACGCTTACTAGATTTCACAGGGATGCTGTCGACATACATAAAACAATATTGGAACTAATACAGTCCCAATTGAGATTCCATACTCTAGTATTCACCCATCATGAAATATTTGATCAGCTGCTCCTGACACATTCAATTTCTGTATTAAGATTTGTCTCTTCATAAACTTGGCAAATGTCTTTTTACTGTAACGGTGTCATGTTATAAAGAATTGATGAAATTTTTATTAAAACTTTTATATCTTTGGCTAATAAAACGATATAAATAATGGGACTTACCACTGCTTTAAGCCATTAGTAATACTAAATTGAAAATTATTTAAAACTTAATTGAGTTCACAGATCAATCTGTTGTAGTTTAAATGACAAGAATTGTCTGCTTTACCACCTTTATTTCTTCTAGATTTTTTTTTTTAATTCTCAAGGACACTTAAGTACTTCAACTTTTCGACCTGCCAGACTTATTCCTTTCTATAGCAAGAACTGGCAAACTACTCTTGTAATTCTACTTTATTTTCTTTATTCGACGCTATAGTCGGTATGAACCTTGGCCTCCCATACAACCTGTCTCCAGCCGTCCCGATTCATCGCTCGGGAGTCACTCCAAATTTGTAGAGATCCTGATCTATATCCTTCATCCAGGTTCTTCCTAGTCTTATGCCCCTCCGGCGACCTTTCAATAGGCCCAAGCCAACATAATCTCCTTTACTTCACAAACCTAATTGCCGTGAAGTTCCCTATTCTTTCTGATCCGCCAGGTGCCTTGAGAGTACACTGGGCCTAAGATACATTCTAATTAATATTCTTGCAATTAAATAATCATAATCATAAGACTTAGCGAACCCAAAGGCACGCTGCTGATGCCGCCAATTCTGCTTAAAAACTTCCGTCCAAGGACCACCACCGAAACCTTAATCGGTATCAGTTCCGCAAGTTGTTGCTTCGAGTTGTGTCACGACAAGTTTTAATTTGACATTCATTTTCTTATTGATATTCTCGAAAATAAAATTAATCGTGAGTAGAGTATAGAAAAAAAGAGTGTAATTATGGGAAATGAGTACATGTTGATAATCATTTCATCAAGAAATGGACGTTTCAACAAACATATATCATCTGTTCTTCGAAATGTTTATTTCATGACGAAATGATTACCGAAATATTCAAATGTTCCCATAATTACACTCCTTTTTCATACTAAAACTCATTATTTTTTTTTATTTTCGAGAATATTAAAAAGGAAACGAATAAAAAGTTAAAACTTGTGACAGAACTCGAAGCGACTGCGGAACTGATTCCGATTTGGGTTTGAATGGTGGTCCTTGGAAGGAAGTTTCTAAGCAGAAATTGATGGTGTCGGCTTTGAGCCTTCGGGATCACTAAGCCTTATTTATTATCATTTAATAGCAAGAGTAAATATAAGAGTGTATCTGCTGTCACGTTTACTCTCAAGGCACCTGTCGCATGACGACCTCGTATATAGTATGAGGTTAAAATTAGGTTTATGAAATCAAGAATATGTGACTTAACCGACTATCTGCGGAACTGATACCCCCTAATCTGTTAGATCACCTTAAGAGTAGTATAGATACTAACCATATGCTTAGTATCGTCCGGATTTACTTCTCTAATAAATAAAACCTGAACCACTTCTTAATCCATAAAACACAACCCTCCTTGGTCTTGGGCTCTTTACGTGGAAGAGAATGTACTGTCTCTAGGATTGTCCTAGATCACACTTATTACTTGGGGGTTTTGCCCCAATTCAAGATACCTACTTTATAGAGGATGGGTGAGCCCCAGAAGAGTCTCCAGCTTCCACAAGATCCATCCCCGGATGTCAACAGACAAAATAAATTATTTACAACAGCCTGATTTAAATGAGGCACCTTGGGCACGCTAATTCAGGATTCTACCACTGAGTTATCCCGCTCTCGTCATTAATAAATAAATTTCGAAAAATAATTGGGCCAAAAGGGGAAGTAAAAGAGAGATTAGAAGAGAGAAGTGGAACAACATGGGAAAGCACTTGAGCCGATAATAAGTGGTATCTGGAAATATTAGAAGGGAAGAGGTTTGATTGTTTGTGGGGGCTCAAGTGTCTTTGTCTGGTCCGAGATTGGCGTGTCAGGAACAGGTCGATCCGTCCATCCACCTTCCCTTCTCCTTCTCCCCCTTCTCTTATTCTTCTTGAAGAGAGTGGGCAGGATGTTGAGTAAAATCGGCGGCCTACTTCCCCTTACTTCCGGCCTTTGTCTCCTTGAAAGTTTACTTAGCTCTATATAGGTGTACAACTCAAGCCTACTGAACAGCAATGGCGTGAATGACAAGTTTTTTATATCTTTGATTTTATTAACTTAGTTCTGTCCTATTGATGCTATATTTACCGAGGTGATAAGGACTTTTTGTTTCTAAAAAATACTCGATTAGTTCTTATTCATTAATTTAACTAATCAAATAGGGATGACCCGTGGTCCAGATGACCCTCATCCTTCAGCCAGCCAGTTCAGGGGTCTACTTCCTTCCCCTTGAATATCCTCCTTCATCACCATCCTCGTCATCTTTACCTCCAACATTTTTTCAATATGCTCATACACTTAACTTTCTTGACATTATAAAATTGACTTAATTTTATTGAAATAATAATTGACGAGCGGTATTAATAAATCAGGAAGCACTGAGTTGTAATGTCGAAGGGACTGGGTTCAAATCCCGTTATGGTAAATAATTTATTTAATCTGCTAACGGCCAAAGATCAAAGTAATGGATCCTTTGAGATATAGGACCCTCCTGGGGCTCACCCAACCTCTATAAAGTGGGTACCCAAAATAAAGAAGAAAATCTGGATGTTGAGGGTAATCAAGGACAAATCACCTCCCTGCACAACCGTTATCCAAGAAATAATACAGGTTCTACCATGTACTGAACCTCAAACCCTTTTACAACTACAACCTTGCAGTGGTATAGGTTTTTTTTCTTTTTTTTTAATAACTTAACTACGGATCTGAAAAAATTCCTACAGGAGGCCCTGACATAAAATCGCCATCAATTGTTCCTAATTAGTTACTGCAATGCTGTATTTTATTGCTTACTGTATTTTAATTTCACATTATATTGACTCATGATGTCTTTGTCAGTAGTGTAAATTTTAATATATAAATTAAACTGTTTTTTCCTCTATCTATTTATCCCTCCCAAGTACGACAAATTGACAATCAGCCGATTGGATGTCAAAAAATTACATCATTGGCATGAAGTACAGTACCCGTAGCTTGATTTAATTTACTATCATAGCAGATCCCTCGTACATGTTCATTTTAGTCTCCTCCTAGTGTTGTCAGGCTTAAGATTCATCGCCATTTGTTCTCTCAGTGGGTTTGAGCGTCCGTGTAATTTTTCTTCGAAACGTTTGTAGTATGTGTTCGTCTACCGTCAGGGTACGCGCACACCAAAACCGACTTTGTCGGCCGATGTCGGACCGAATTACTCGGACGTGCATATGCTCACACTGCTGCCGACATAGGACGTTGCCGGATTTTGTAGTTGATTGTGCGGCTTTAAAATGGAGGTGTTATGAGTTTAGAACGCGTTTATAAAATGGAGGAATTCGAAGAAATTTATCTTTTAGAAAATTCATTCCGAAATTTAATTCTATACGTCGGCATGTGTGGGTTAACGAAATATTTATGTACAGAAAACAACTGGGTGAATACCACCACCTTTTTGAAGAATTAAAATTACAACCCATCAAGTTCTTTGAATATTTTAGAATGTGTTTTAGCACATTTCAATATATATTAAACACAGTCACAAAGTACTACATGGTAAAGAAAGACAGTTTCAGCACCTGTATTATATATGTATATGTATGTGTATTTATGTATATATAAATAGTAAGGTCCAAAAGTTTCCGGCCTGGGATAGAAGGGAAGGTGAAAGAAAAAACTGGTCTTACTGTTTTTCAATATATTCTCCTCTAAGTTCAACACACATAATACAACGCTTTGGCAACATTTCTATACCATGAACAAAATAATTTTCTTCTTTGTTAAATAAATGTTCTTCCACTGCTGCTTGGAGCTCTTCATCGGTGTTAAATCGCCAAAATTCATTGCAGCAGTGAACTCGTTCCTGTTTTTGAGCAGCTGAAAGAATTTTTGGAACCCATCTTGCACTAACCTTGTTCATATGCAAATGTTTTCAGTCGCCGGTCAGACAGCAATTCAGATTCCACA
Organism: Troilus luridus; assembly: GCA_964056705.1. Taxonomy (NCBI): domain Eukaryota; kingdom Metazoa; phylum Arthropoda; class Insecta; order Hemiptera; family Pentatomidae; genus Troilus; species Troilus luridus. The sequence goes on along the minus strand of OZ057417.1, from coordinate 41,537,873 downwards.
AGTTGGATTGTTTCAGAAGTGAAAGATTCCAATGGGCGACCGGGACGCGGGCCATTTTCTAGACGTTCTCTCCCTAACTTAAATAATTTTGTCCATTCTTTCACTGAGGAATACGAGAGGGAGGACTGCCCTTAAACACAATCCAAGCGCTCCTTAATTTGGGCTGGAGTAAGACCCTCTATACAAAAGAATTTAATAACCGCACGGTACTCGATTTTGAACATAATAAAAATGGGGAGTTTCCTTCAAGGCTGGACAGGACTGAGGAAGTGCGGGCGATGGGTATGGAGTGAGCAGGCAGCTCCCGGCATTTTTGAAGGAGGGGAAGTAGGACAGGCTGGAAACTTATGGACCTTACTACGTCCATCTGTAATTTTGTAAATAAAGGAGAGTCAGAAAAAAAAAAACTATAGGGAATGTATATCACCGACGGAAAGACTCGGGCGAGAAATCCTAACAAGTCGGATTCGTCGGTTGATCGGCCGAGAACGGGCGTTATCGGTCGAGTAAAGTTCAGTCGATAACGGTTTATGTGTACGCGTACCCTTAGTATTTTTAAGCCAGCAAGCAGAGTTGTTTTATTGACATACCAGGGTGCTTATGTGAGAAGTCTGAGTACTTTTGATTGAAAAGTTTCTAGTTGTTTCCTGTGAGTCTGCTTTGCTATGCCATAAATTCGTGATGCATTGATCTAAATTGGATTTAGTAAGTAAGTGTACGTGTTTAATTTGTATCTTGTTACTAGTTTGTAATTTTTAAACTATATATCCATTTCATTACATTGCGTCTGGTTAAAGAAATTGTACGACTTTACAGTTATATTCTCAATATTACCACGATTTTCTGACCATCTTCGTCGCACCTAACAGGAGACATCGCCCCATGCACCGGGCAATAGGAAGGAATCATATTTCCATTAATGTAAACGAATTTGTGGAAGATGGGCAAGTGAGGGAGTAGAGATAAGGGTGAAGTTAGCAGGTAATTGCCTGATGAAAGCGTCCTTTGACGCAGTCTCTTCGAATTGCATTAGTCTCGGCTACCTCCACCTCTTGCACAAAGGCTAGGGTACCCCTTTAGTACATTTTTAGAGTCTATGACTTAAATTGTCAGGACTTCTTAAACATAATTAATATATAATATAAATATAAGTTTGGTCTAATTTGATACACTTGAGACCCTCCTGTGGCTCACCCAACCTCTATAAAGTAGGTACCCTAGATAGGGACGTGATCTAGGACAAATTACCTGCATGGACAACCGTTGCCTTAGAAACAGTACAGCTTCTAGCACGTATTAAAGCCCTTCATGTATTGTAGTGGTTCATTTTTTTTTTCTAATTTGATAATACGAGTATGGAGCCAGGGTTGCTCAATGACAAATTGTTTAATTGGATTATATAAGGACGTTGTGGGATCTGCAGACCCTACTGTGGCTCAGCAAGCCTTTATAAATTGGGTAACTTGGCCAAGTGGAGGTTAATGATGGACAAATCGAAAAAATCACATTCTTTTACATAAACAGTACTAGTCCAGGATCCATGGTCCATTTTTGCACTTGATTAGTATCAAGCTGAATCTTCGTGAATAGCTTCGTTTCGATGAGACGCCCAACAATTTCCTGTGCGAAAATTCTCGATTGTGGTAGCTAAAAGAGGTAGCAAGGATAAAATATGTCGATTTGATGATCCTCAAAAATGTATTACTAACTGGGTTTTTTTTTTATTAAATCTCAAGATAATTATCTAAATTATTTGACAAAATATTTGTCCTACAAAATGTATGGTTTGATCAAAGAGTCCCCTCCTTCCAACCTGTATCGATAACGAGTTCATCAAAAATGAGTACTTACCAGCTGATTTTGTTTTACTTCTTCTTCTTTGACTTCGTTATCGATACATATTGGAAGGAGGGGACTCTTTGGTCAAACCATACATTTTGTAGGACAAATATTTTATCAAATAATTTAGATAATTATCTTGAGGTTCCACAAAAAAAAAACCCAGTTAGTAATGAATTTTTGAGAATCATCAAATCGACATGTTTCATCCTTGCTACCTCTTTTAGCTACCACATTCGAGAATTTTCACACAGGAAATTGTTGGGCGTCTCATCGAAACGAAGCTATTCACTACACACAGAGCTATGTTGCTCACTTGAAACAAGAACAAATGCAACAAAATCTGTAAAGCCCTTCAAGAGATCTAAAAAATTTTTTGCTTACTATAATAATTAATTAGCAGAGATTTGATGTGCAATATTAAATATGTATTTTGTTATAAGTATAATATATAATATTATATATTATGTTATAATGTTAAAAGCTATGAAATTTACGTCGCTTCTGAAATTTACACGTTATTCTCCAAAGAACTAGATATAGATAGTTCTATCGACTATGATCTAGCACTATAAATTACCAACTATTATACTGGACTAATCTAGTCTCTCTTAACTCTATTCTGAACTATCTATACCGCACTATATTCTTAATCACATTATGTGCACTATACTTAACTATTCCATCTTACTGTATATATACATATCAAAGAGGAGGGGAGGTTAAGGAAGTTTGCAATGCTAACTATAAGCAATGTTATCAACCCACATTATAATAGCGGAGCGGCTCAGTGGTAGAGCGCTAAGGTGCCGAAGATCCAGGGTTAAAATTCCGCTGATCATCCTGGGGCTCACCCAGTCTCTATAAAGTTGGTACCAAAAGTAGGGGGGTTATGGCGTTTGAGCGTGATATAGAACCAATCACCTCCCAGCATAACCGTTGTCCAAGAAGCAGTACAGTCTCTAGCATGTATTAGAAGAACATGAATTGTGAGCATAAAAAGCCATGAGTTTATTTGTTAAGTTAATGGTTATAAGATACGTCATGAAAATGTGTTAAATTTCCCCCTATCTTCATAAAATATATGAGCATTTGAATTAGGGAGTCTTTAATCTTAAAGTATGATTAGGATAGAGATTTTTAATAGGTACAGGCTTGGAACCACCATTTCAAATTCCTTCCGAAGGACGGCATAACCAAGGACTTTTTACTCCCTTAAAACAATGCTAGGGCCGCCTGTTGGATAGTGAGCCATTAACCTTGGTCATAGAAGGCTGTTGTGTAAATCACTAGAAAAATGGCAGTGAGGATAGATTTATGTTGGTTGGAGGTCGGTAAATGAATAATTTATAGAAATAAGAAACTTAGTTATTGTTTGCCTATATTTCTGTATTATTCGTACATATTATTTAAGCGTTTTCTGATTTCTGCTGTCGACTATGTTTCGACTGGGATATTAGAAAACAAAGGGTAGCATCTCATTGTGTGGAACGCTTTGTCGCTGAGCTGTAGGTCCAGGCACGAATCCGGCTTAGGGAGATACATTGTCTATTCTTTTAATAGCCATAGATCGGCCCTGTGGGATCTACAGACCCCATTCCTGGAATTCACTCATCCTCTATAAAGTGGGTACCTTAAACTGGGGGAAAACCTGGCGGTTGAACTTGATCATATCCAACGCATTTACGCCAAATCATCCCTTATATTGGAACACCTATAGAAAATATATGAGGAAGAAAATGGTCCGGATGGAGGTAAAAAACTTCTCTTATGTAGGCAGAACTGTTTATTTGGAAGCCTTTTCAACCCACGTTGCAGGTCTTCTTCAGGGCTATTGTAGTAGGATCACACTTGACCCTAGACCAAGGGTTTTAAACCTGATTGGTTTAATATAGAAAATATAGAAACAATCTTTAATGGATACTGCACCCAACATTTGTCATGTTGCAGGCTAATAACAAAGATAAATAATTGAAAATAATAAACCTATAATTATTGTTAAGAGCTAACAAGGGGCTTAAGGTTTTATTGTTTATATTTTATCGTTGAATGGTCGGAGGAAGAATATAAGGAAGAAGGAAGAAGGAATCGGAATGAAAATAAACAGCCTGTTGGCTATATCTCTTTAGATAACCCAGACTGATGTGCTGTAGCCTTCTCCACAAATGCTTCTATGCTTTATTTTGAGCATTTGTTGGTCTTGGGCATTAATATTTATGTTTAAAATCAATAAATACCTTAACTAAAAGTCTATTATTCAACTATAGGTAGCTAAACTAATACCATAACAAAAATTCGACAACAGGCATAGTCTCTATGACCAATATAAAAAAACAGACGTGAAAATAACATAATTAAAGATAAGCGATTGAGACATTCTCAGTACGAGCAAGCTGGTCCGCCACGTCAAGACGATGTCTCCTAGGACCAGTCGAGGGAGTGAAGCTCCCAAGGGAAAACAGAGTGCTAATCAAATAGCAAACAGCTCCATCCAAAAAGGAAGATTCGCTGAAGATCTTTAAAACACGGCAGGAGATGGTAGTAGGGGGGGGGGGAGTTAAACCTAGAAAATAAACAATAGTAAGAGCTGGATAAATACTAAGTAAACAATGAAGTGAAGAAGATGAAGAGGTCGCCAAGATGAAGGTGCGGGAATATGTTAAGGCGTAGAGACTCTTAGTTCTTGCTTCCTCAGAACTCGCATGACGAATGGGGTCCCGGCCGTAGGGACAGGAAAAGGTACCTGCACCTGGATGGATCATGTACACCGCTCTGCCCCCAGTCATGTCTGTTGTCATTGAGATCACGTTCACAGCTCGTGATCGGAAAATTACCTGGAACTATATTCTGTTAAAGACTTAATGACTTCATGGGTTTTCAGCAATATAGCCCTATAAGGTAAAATTCTTAAGAAGAATGAGAGTAGGATCAGTGAAAAGAAAGGATATGTCTGATAAGCGAACCAGGATGGCCGAGATGGCTAGGCCCCACGACGGTTACGTGGAAAATCCGGGTTCGAGTCCCGGTCCTGGTCATATCTTTTCTTTTCAAATAAAATATTTATAAACATCTTAATTTATTATAATAATATACAGTTAATTGTCATAATACCAGGTTACATTTAGGATCATCAGTGGTGTAGTGGTTAGTATAACAATCTACTATGCCCAAGAACGCCGGTTTGCAGCCCCTTAGTTGGCTTTAGGAATTTTTAAAGGGAGTAAAAAATCATGGGTTATGATATCCTTTAGAAGATAAGTAAAATGGAGCTCCCGAGCCTTTACTGTTTCAGGTACTCGTTAGAGACCCCTTTAAGGGAATAAAAATCCTAGGTTATACCGTCCTTCGGAAGGAACGTAAAATGGGATGAAATTGTCAGTGCTCAGTCAAAGATCTCTATCCTAATTTAACCTGAAGGGGGAAAATTTAGGACTACCATAGTAATAACGACTCTAATAGTATAATAAGTGACGTTAAATGAAAAAAAATAAACAATTAATCTATATCCATAGATATGTGACAAAGACAAAATTTCAACAATGATAAAAAAAAAGGTGCAACTTTTAAACCGTTCAAAACTGTTCACGATCTCATATTTTATATCAGTTTAACAGTAAGTAATTTCTTTATTAAATAAAAAATAATAGGCGATGTAATATTTTATCGGCGTGGCCTAGTAAGGGGGTCCAGGAATTATTTTTTGTAGTTTGATTAGCCTTAGTGGCATAAAATAACGTTTCTAAACCTTCAATCGTGATTCAGTTAAGAGCATATTTTAAGACTTTTAATACAAAATATTTATGAATAAAAAGTATTTAAATAAGTCTCGTGTGTACATTCTTTCGAGTTAGTTGCAGTTTTTCCAATGATTTTACTGGACTTGAATCCGTTACCAAATATTGATTATTTTAAAACATTGGTTTTGAATTTAATCGTTTTTATTTTTTGTTTTTAGTAAGAAACCAGATTGTTTACAATGGGTCATGAATAAAATTTATAATATAAGTTTCATCAAATGTGACAATTTCACATCTAAGTTCTAACATCTTTGGTTGGATGTGCTCTAGATTCTATTTTAATTTTGGCAGCCTGACTACGAATGCATCTTCAACGATTGTCTTCACGTTTTTAGCTTATGATATTTACAAATATTGTTTAGAACAGTAAGTTCACTGCATGAAGTTTTTTTCACTCAATGATACAAGTTTATCTTATTAGAAATCCGACAAAAATTGCATGATTATGTTTTCTTTCCTCATGGTGAATTTTATTTACGATTGATCATTATTTTTCAATGCTATTAGCATGGGATATCTTTTTTTTTTTTAACTTGACCAACTCCCCATTTCAAAAATTGTACGACTGTCCATAACAAATAAGAAGTAAAAAAATTAATAAGTAACATCACACAGGTTCCAAAAGTTAGTAAAAATCTGTAACACTACAACCCATGATATGTCTTGGGCTCTGTACATGGTAGACTGTTCTATTTCTAGGATAATGGCTGTGCAGGCAGTGTTGGCCTGTCTTCCCCCAATTTAAGGTACCCACTTTATACAGACTGGGTGTGCCGCAGGAATGTCTGTATATTTCAAAAATTAAATAATTTGTATGCCAGAGCCGGCTTCGAACCCAGTAGAGCAACTCAGTTCTCTACACAATGAGCTACTCTGTTCCTAATAGGCCTGTAAGACTTGAGTAAAGCAATGGCATTAATATAGTAAATGTTACCTCTTAGCTATGTATCAAAAAATAAATAAATGAGATAAATAGAAAACCACTTCGTTAAATTAAAATGAATATCTTCATTCTGAACGATATACTTCCATCATGACAAAGTTTTCGAGGAGGTTACCATTACCTTCTCTTCAGATTTTTGTGAAATCGTTTTAGTGATAAGCTAAATTCTTAAATAATTTAATTTGATAAAAAATTGTTTATTAGCACTGTCTTGTATTCATTCTTACCGAACTAAATTTTGCTACTAGTAGCAGACATAAATAAAGATAAATTGTGTACATTGACCACAAGAAATTTTAAAAGTACAATTTCTCCGGTAAGTTATTTTAATTTTTAAAATAATAGTTCTAACATATCAAGTGGAAACCCTAAATTAGGAGAAAAACCTTGCAGTTGAGCGTGATCTTGGGGAAATTCCCTCCCTGCACAAATTATCCTAGAAGCAATAGTCAAAGTACATTACACTCCCTAACATGTATTGAACCGAAGACCCATGATAAGTTAGAATGGCACAGGTGTTTTTTTAAATTTAAGTATATTCTTATGCCTACGTAAATCTATTAGATATTTGTAGATATATCTGCTCAGCTTAGTATTTATTTAGACATCTTTGAGACTGCAAAATTTGAGTTTTAAGTTGAGTTATCAAATTGATTTAAAATGCCCTCCCAACAGCTACAATAAGCTTCATTACTGTGCAAAGAAACAAAAACAAAAAAAACTGCACCACTACAACCCGTGGAGGGTCTTGGATTCAGTTAATGGTAGGGACTTTACTCTTTCTTGGACATTATAGTCCAGGATCCTTGGTCCATTTTTGCACTTGATTACTATCAAGCTGAATCTTCGTGAATAGCTTCGTTTCGATAAGACGCTCAACAATTTCCAGTGCGAAAATTCTCGATTGTGGTAGCTAACAGAAGTAGCAAGGATAAAATATGTCGATTTGATAATTCTCAAAAATTTATTACTAACTGGGTTTTTTTTTTGTTAAATCTCAAGATAATTATCTAAATTATTTGAAAAATATTTGTCCTACAAAATGTATGGTTTGATCAAAGAGCCCATCCTTCCAATATAAATGAAACAATCTGCTGGTTAGTAATCATTTTTGATGACCTCGTAATCGATACATGTTGGACTCGAGAATTTTTGCATAGGAAATTGTTGGGCGTCTCATCGAAAAGAAGCTATTTACGAAGATTCAGCTTGATAGTAATCAAGTGCACAAATGGACCATGGATCCTGGACTATTACGTATATACATTATAATGCAAAATTCCGGGATGCATGACTTATTTTTTTCTGGGAGGAATATATGACAAATAAGTTTAATACACAAGAACTGTAGAACAACTAAATGTATTCAGGGCACGAATATAACTGTTAAAGCACAACAAGAACGCGTGTTCTACGTGTATATTGAAAGGTTCAGAACCAATCAGTTTGTATGAACTACAATAAAAAACATGAAAATACATCTTTAATTATTTTATTACAGGAAATGACAGAGCCCTGCTTCTCCGGAGCCAAGTTTGAAATAATAAAGAGGCATTTTGGTTTGTCTGAAGATGATTTTACAAAACACGTACAAAAACTTTACGAATGGCTTATAGCTCAACCTCACCTTCCACACGATGTTGGTAAGTGCCAATTCATATGGATCATTATTGTATGTATTATTATTACTTAATACTTGGACATCCCGGGAAGGTTATGTTCTCAGGATCTATGAAAAAAAACGGAATTCAAAGGTAAGTAAAAGCAATGGTCAAAGCATGCTATTTTTCGGCTTTGACATTACTAAGCTCGCGTCTGTTGTCCCGGAATTTAAAAATTAGTTTCTACTATATATACATTTCTAAAACAATGATCCTTCCAACTTTTCTGTAGAGATGTAAACAATTTAAAAACTTTAACGTTGGATAGTATTTTAGTTTGATAGCGAAGGTTCATATGAATTTTGAAAGTAGTTAGTAAGCATCATTGGTAACGAATGAATCCAACGAATGCTTAGGCTCAGAGTCACCTGGTAATCGGCCGAAGAGTAGAACGTAGCGTAATTGGGAGGATTATTGGATGGAAATTTGTAAACTAACTGGTACTGGCGGCATGGAGCCTTCTGAGTTCCCTAAGCCATTTTTTTTCTATTTTTGAGGCAAGTTGTAACTGTTCTTTTCTGGTCTTCAACATCTGTTTCATTCGCTTACCGTGTTTCCTGTGTCCAAATAGCACCACTTTTTTTTGTTTGTCTATCTTGAAAGCCCTCAGCATTCTGAATTTACCTTGGTAAAGAACGTCCTTTAATGTCCTCCGCAGAAACTTCGAGCTCTGTCATTTTTAGTCTCCTTAATCCATATGTTAGCCATTTTCAGCTTTTTAAAAAACGTGAATAACCTTTTGACCTTTCGGATTGGATTCGTTCTTTGTAGTTCCACTGAATACTCTATTATTGTGTCAGTAATTTTTTCTATGTGCGGTTTGTGTTCCTCGTTATAGGGGTCTCAAAGTCATCATTAATCGATTTAAAAAAATTTCTCTTCGTGATATCTAGACCACGCATCATAATTTTCTTGTTCAGGATAAAACATTCTGCAGGATTCAGTGCCTCTGGGCGGATTACTGTTAAGCAGTGCCTAAGCTTAGCATTAACGGATATGGATTTCTTGTTATAAATATCTTTGAGGCGATGAAAGGCTGCTTTCATCTTGTTAACTCTTAGTTTAATAGCTCCATTTTCTGTTTTTTCCCCCTTTATTATTTCCCCTAAATATTTGAATTCTCCAGTTTGCTAAGCCTTACTATCATTAATATTATGAATAGATAAATCATCTATGGTGTAGTGAGTTGGCGGCCCAATCACCCAGTCTTCTGACTGCAATCAGCCACTGATCCTCCATGTTGGGGGAAATCCAGTACCGGGGGTATATTCCGGGCATCCTTCCTCCAGAGGGGATCAAAGTATTTCGGAGAACAGTGGTCCGAGCTAATTAGCAAAATAGATTCACTGATTCAGATTTTATCAGTTAGTCTCGGACAAGGCACCTCCACGCTGATAGCAAAAAAAAATAGGAAGAAAAAGAAGATAAATATTTTTATAATTAAAAATTTCCTTGTACGTAAAAAAAAAAAAAATTAATTAACTTTTTAGAGGACTTTCCTAAAATGTTTTCAGAAGGAACACCTTGACAACTAGATTCGCCTACTAGACCTCGATACTGTTATCTCAGACGAGGTGTGATAATAGAGGAGATAAGCTTTGATAAGGCTTCGGATAGAATAAAAACCGATAGGACTTGAAAAGTGGACTGTTATCAGCGAGGGCTTTATTCGCGGATCGAGTGGGTTTCGAGGGAAAATGGCCTATGATGGCCAACGGCTCCGCTACAGATTGCCTCAGAATCTCTCCTGTTTACATTCCATCTTCTTGCTAGAAAAACCAATATACATTTTTTTTTCTCCTGATCCTCACTTTTTTTAACCCTTTTGAAAATACCGTCTGATTTTACTTATTTTTTCAGGCGCTTCTATCTCCTTTTTTTTTTTTTAACCTGCCTTATCGTTGTTATCCTGTACTGGAACTCGGATTTTTCTTGTGTAGGAAAATATCTCGTTTGTTTTATTTGATGATGTTTTCCTTGTCTTGTTTATCGGTTAGCTGATACATTCAGATAGCCTTAGAGCATGTGGAAATAGTTTCTTTTTTTATATTTACCTCTACTACCCATGAAGGGTTTTATGTTACGTGGTAGAGACTGTACTGTTTCAAGGACAATGGCTGTGCCATCAACTGATTTGTCGGAGATAACGCTCAACAGCAAGGTTTACCCCCCCCCCCCCCAATTAAGGGTACCGTTTTTAAAAAGGCTGGGCGAAACCCCCAGGAGACTCTGTAGATACCATAGGGTCCAACTGTGATTAACAAATTAAATAATTTATCCGGAGACATTTAGCATAGTGACTCAGCACTCTACACCCTGACTACCCTGCTCCAATATGAAATGGTAATAAAACTGCACATTTTTAATAAAATGGCTTATATAAAAAAAGTAGAATTTGTTGACATAGTAGGATAATAAAAAAATAATAATAAGATAATAATAAAAAGTATAGTTAACGTAAAAGAAATAGAAACAAAACATAATTGGTTGTGCCTTAAAGATATAACAAATATTTTTTTTAAACTTGTGGCACTGCAATAGTAGTGCAATAGATTCCAATGTGTTGATAGTTTTAGGTATCTTGGTGCACAGTTTAATTAAGCATTGGAGGAGGAGGAGATTCAGGCACGCATTATCTCGGCCACGAGGCAGATGGAAGGACACCGTCTTAGAGGACGTCCGAAATCTTAACGTGTTTCTGAGGCTTGCTACAGACCGACAAGACTGGGGAAGAGTGATTGAGCAGGCCAAGGACCGCCTTGTGCGTCTGTCGTGCCTATGAAGAAGAAGAAGGCACTGCAATAGATGAAGATGAAGGATTTTGGGCAGGTAGAAACTACCGTTTCTAAGCAAACGGGTATGGAAAAAAAATCATGAAAAATACAACTTCGTTGCATGCCTATTTGACTTTAAAGAAATTATTTTTTGGCACAATTTTTATATCTCCGTTACTGCAGCCCATGAAGGATGGATCTAAGGCTCAGGACAAGGTACAGACCTTGTTACTAAGCGAGGTATGTTGTGCAGGGAGGGGATTAGGTCTAGATCACGTTCAACCGCCAGGTTAACCAAACCCCATTTTACGTTACCTACTTTATAGAGGCTGGAAAACCCCCAGAAGGGTAAGCAAATCCACAGGATCTACCAAAGGCTATTATCAGTATAAATAATATATCTACCTCAGCCGGTTTCGAACTTAGGACATATAAAAAAGTAATTCAGCGCTCTATACATTGAACTACCTCATTATATTTCATTAAAAAAATTGTTCGCATGGTTGGGCAATAAAAAAGGTATAATTAACCTAACGGGGGTAAAAAATAATATAAATAGTTATCTCATATCAATTAATAATATATTCGGTGAAATAAAATGAAGGGTTGGATGAAATAGGAATCGGGAAACCCTTCCGGTGTACACCCAGCCTCTTTAAACAGAGTACCCTTAATTACGGTGGTTGAGCAAGATCTGCTTGCCACCCATCTGCTTGCACTACCTTTCTTTGAGAAAAATGCGCTAAGGCTTGTGTAGATTTTATGCCATTTAATATAACGTTTTGATCGTTGAAATGAAGTTTTGGATTTATGATTACTTTAATGTGTATATGTGTTTTTCACATAATATACAATGCTCATATTATTATTTTCAGACTATATCACTCTCCAAAAGTTTGTTGTCAGTGCGAAGTTCTTGCAAGAAAAAGCTGAAAAAAAGTTGGATGCATATTTTACAATAAGGAGTCTGGTGCCATATATTTTCTCAAATAGAGATCCTTTCTGTCCTGAGATAAAGCAGTGTAACTCCTGCATGTGAGGAAAATAGTAATATGAAACATATGATTTAATTATAATACTATAAACAATAATTTAATTAGGATATACTATAATTTTTATGGAAAGGTAGGATCCTTCAACAACAACAAAGGCGAAAGGAAAGATATAATTTCCTTGATAAGCCGTCGATTGGTTAGGGTAGGCAGTTCTGGAGCGGCACACTCAGTCTCTTAAAAGTTGATACCACACGTTTCAATTGGTTGGAGATAACAATAGTTGAGGTGCCTACCTGCATAACCGATGTCCAAGAAATAAACCATCCTAATCAATAGTCCAGTCAGTTTATTTCTGGACTTAAGAGACTTAAAAAGTGACATAAAATAAATACTATGGAAATTGTATCCATCATAACAATAAAAATCGTAATGTGTTCATATCTCTTAAACAAAGCATTTGCGAACCATAGGAATTTTTTTTCTTGTTTTGATGCCCTTAGATCAAATTTTGAGTTCGGCTCCTTAACCCTGAAAAAACCCCTGTGTGTATGTGTGTTTGTGTATATATATCGAAACCTTTATATACACATATTAATATATTTATATAAGCGTATAAGGGGAAGAGTATTATTCAAATGATACCTTCGCGAATAAGATGGGCTTGTGAAGTTGATGGGCTGAATATTCCTAAAAAGTTAATCAGCGCTGTCCCGACTGGGAAGCTACTGAGGAGTAGACCGAGACGTAGGCGGGAGGATTGCGTCAAGAGTGATCTGGCGGATTTGGGTTTGGGTAGTGGTTCTTGGACAAAGGTTTGTAAGCAGATATTAGAGGTAATGAGATCGAGCCTTCGGGTTCGCTCAGCCTTTTTATTTATTTATTTATGTTTATATAAAGGTCTTTATTAACAAGAGACAGATCATGAGATGGTATTATTCACACTCATACAATTTACCTGGTGTGACGAGGAATAGGTACGAGCCGAGTCCTGGGACAGTTGGTTGTGCGTCTGTCAACGCCTGATGGATGGGAGTTCTGGAAACTTGATGATAGATGTGCCCTAAGAGAATAGAACTCTTATTTATTCAGTTTCATTTATTCCCGTGTTGATATGAACCAAGGAATAAGTTCGTTCATTTAAATTTTGTATTAAGTTCATTTATCAGCGCCTGAATCCTGGCATAACAGGTACTGAAAACAATTCTGTCACAAATAAACCCATGCATAGGTAACCGGTATGCTAACCTGGCTAGGCTAACAATCTCCTCAAGCACCCGGGTTCGCCTTAGGATTTTTAAAGGGATTAAGTAATCCTTGGTCCGGTAGTGCCTTCCTTTGGAGGGAACGTAAACTGGTAGTTCCGAGCCTGTACTGTCAGGTAATATTTAAAGATCGCTATCCTAATGATACTAGGATATAAAAAAAAATTAGAACTACCATTGTAGAATTGTCCTATTAATCAAGTGTCTTAAATAAATAAATAACAACACAAGCGATATATAAATATATATATATATATATATATATATATATATATATATATATATATATATATTGTTACAGGCTACTGGGTGTAAAATGAATTAAACTATTACTAAATTCAAGATACTAGTATTTATTAACAAATTAATAAGAATACAATGGAATTATTTTAAACAATTAAATTATGAAACTAATATGAATTTACAACAACAATATTCTACAAATTATAACCAAGGCCTAACCGTTATATAATTACTAAAATAATATACAAATACTATAAGATATTTCTAATACTAAATAACCTTAGTATTTACCTAAATTTGTACAAATACAATAAAATTACACTATAGTTTATAACTAAAAATTAACACTTACAGTTCGCTAATTAAAGTCCACCGACCGTAAGACTCTCCAAATATGACAAACTGACACACAGTTTATTACACTTACTAATCACTTATCACTCTACTGACACTAACTGACACTACCGTTCACTATCACAACTTTACTACTGCCTTATTACTGACTGACTGCTGACTTACTACTGGCCTTTTACATAGGCAAGGTTGGTCGGGGGGGGGACACCTAGAATATTCCACGCAATTCGCGATTTCTCTAGACAGAAGTTTCTACGCCCATTCTTTAATCCCTTCCAGCTTATCTTAATCCCTTCAGTCGGTCCCTCTCTCTCTCTCTCTGATCGTAACACTATATATACATATGTATGCAATACGCTTCCTAACCGATAAATAATATTTGAGTTAAGAGTGAATTGTTGCCAAAAGCAGTAAAATAATGTTATTACGAGCAAGCTGCCGAAGTTGTGAAGGTGGCCAAGGGGAAGAGCTAATTATGACACCAAACTCAGTAAAAAACAAAGCTATTGTAATACTAAGGTCTATTTGGTCCCGCAACAACTGTAGAAAGTAATTTTCCCTGACGCGCTTTAGACAAGGCCATATTGGGCTCACGCGCTCACCTTTAATTGAAAAACTGGCATACTGTATAGGCATTCTAACAGTAAGTTGTATTTTTTAAGCAGCGCATCCATTATATATAATTGATGAAAAAATACTGTCTATGACACATAATGCTAATGTACTTATCATTTACTTAGTGCTTTCTAGCCTTCTTAAATTGTAGATGTATTTCATATGTGTGTGTCAGTGAATGTGTAGGGGTAGTATGGATACGTCAAATTCATCTATGATAATATAAACTATCTCGTATAATATAACCCAAAATTTTATATACGAAACCATAACCGTCGGTGTCCTTTAAGGGTATTTATGAGCAATGGTAGAACTCCTTTAAATATAAACAAGCACGAATTGCATATGAGAAACAATATATTGTAGAATACAAATTTTTAAAATTCAATAATATACTTAATATTAATTATATACCAATTAACTGCATAATTGATCTTTGACGTTACCAGGTACTTAGGTTTTCTCCCAGGTCTGACTGAGACTGGAGCGAGGTGCATTATCGTTCGCCTAAGGGACCCAAATCCTGATAATTTCAGTTTCGTATCCATCCTGAGGAGGTGGTACTTCCTCATGGACATATGGCTAAGGGAAGATAACTTCGTATACAAGATCCATGTCATAGTGGATTCCGCTGAGAGTACGATACGTCATCTGGTCAAGATATCTCCCAAAAAAATGAAAGAAAGCTCAGCCTGCTATCAGGTATGTTTACTATTTCCATAGTTAATAATGTTATACATAATTTTTTTAATTTATTTACTGTCATTTACAACTATGCAATATTAATACATCAAGTAAATAGAATGAATGATAGGCAATAATGGTATAAGATTAAGGCAAGTAGAGAAACTATCCACTGGTTGTACTCGAAAAACAAATTCACTTGAAAGGTCACGAGTCCATGTTCTTATAAGATACCTTGGAGAATTACCGAGAAATGAAGAGATTACTAGGTTTGAAACTAGAGGGTTTGAGTGGGAATAAAGTTTGTCATGAAAGGATTGACATCAGGTTCGGGCCCAATCAGCAACAGATGGGACATCAAGTTCAGGAGGGATCGTAACAAAGTAAGGAGCATTGAGGATTGCGAAGGATTTTGGATTTTAAGGTTTGGATACAAAAGGAATTCGATGTCTTAGTGGAGCCCCAAGTCCAAAAGAGTCTTATAATAGTCATGTGTATGAAAAATTTGTAATTAATTGGGAGCGTAGAGCGTTTGTCTGGTGAATGTTGAAGATGAAACGGCGAGCAGATTCTTACCTTTTCAGTCTAGTATGAGGATTCCAAGTTAAAAGTTAGTCAAGATGTAATTTAAGGTATCGGATTTGTTCTACAGGAGTCAGTGGGATGTTTTTTAACAGTACAGGAACAGGACAGGAAGTCATTGGTTTACGACGGAGGATGTTATACATAAAAATATTAATGGAGTATAATACTTGAAAAGGCCAATGTAAAAATTAATTATTACAGCAAATTATAATTATGGACAAGGGATCTGAAATATAATGAATAAATTCACTTTAATAACTGTGGTGAATGTCTCAATTTAATACAAAAATAGAAAGTGTAGATATAAATATAATAGATAAACTATTTTTTCTCTTCTACATCATGATTACATGCTGTCACGACAACTTCCTTTCACTGCCTTCTCAATTTAATGAAAATAAATCATTATTAATTCCCAAATTCCAAATTAGATTTAAGAAAGAAATTAAACACGTACACTTATTTACTAAAACCATTTTGGGCATATGCATAACAAATTTACGGGATCGCTAAACAGACTCGAAGAAAACGACTGCAAATTTTTCAGTCTAAAGTACTTAAACTTATCACCAAAGGACCATGGTATGTCAATATCAATACTCTGCATACGGACTTGAATATACAAACGGTGAACGAACTCATACGAACGTACTACAAACGCTTTCAAGAAAAACTACACGAACACCCAATTTATACAAGAAATGGCCACGACTCTCATGCCTGAGACACTAGGAGGAGATTAAAAAGAAGGTGGATGAGGGATCTATTACAGTAGGAAATTAAAGCAAGCCAATGGAGAGGTAACTGGGTACTGTTCTTCTTCATGTCTTCTTCCATGTCAGTCTGTATTATTTTCCTGTCAGCCATTCTGCTGATTGTTAATTATTTCTATTTGAATGGTGTTGATAGAAATATAAAGAGAAAAAAAATATCATTATTACTGCCCTTCCACTGCCTCCTCAATATTACTCAATTTAAAAAAAAATTCTTTGTTTTATATATATATATTTTTTTTTTAATGATTTAAATAATTATTAAATTGGTAACCACACAACAGCCCTCTGGAAAAGAACCCAATTAAGAATAAAGTTAGACATAATAATTTGAGAAATCATCCTAAATGATTACTCTGGCATCCCAAAATCAATTAGAATATTTAAAAGATATTCAAGAATATAAAGCATAGCAATGTTTGCTTTTATTTATTATTTTATTTTATTTAGCTTTTTCAATAATACTAGCATATAAATATGGTTTTTAATGAATTTTCAGTAAAATTAATCGACTTAACAGTTCATAGTTTATTCCAGAATGTCTACCCTATCGGACTTGAGAGTGTTGTATTTTTAAACGCCTGCCCTTTGGTAAAGGTCTTGCTTGAAAAAGTACTTAAACCTATGCTGAAGGAAAAAATAGCCAAAAAGGTAATATATAATAACAATGATGATAATAATGTATATAATTATTATAAAATAAAAAAACCTGTACCAATACAACCCACGAAGGGTCTAGAGTTCAGTACATTCTAGAGTGTGTAATGTTCCTAGGACAACGGTAGTGCATGGAGGTTATTTGACATAACACCCTTTACCAAAATTTACAGAGGACACACAATTATTTCTCCAAATAACGATATATAAATAAATAATTTAAAAAAAAAAAATATATATATATATATATATATATATATATATATATATGTTGTAATTTATTTTTTACAACACAGTATGAGTTCATTAGCATATAAAATATACAACCACAACAATCCCAACATAGAGGTTTAGGAGTTGATTAGGTCCATATAAAAAAATTCTCTACCACTATAATCTAGGAAGAGGCTTGTATTGAGTACATTGTAACGACTGTGCTGTACGAGCCAAAGATTATACAGACAGGTAATTCGCCCAAGACCACACTGTTAACGGTCACGGATTGACCCGGTGGGATATGGAGACCCTCCTGGGGCTCACCCACCCTTTATAAAATTCTTCCTTCATTGGGGGAAAACCTGGCGGTTAAGTGTTATTTTGGGCGAATCACCTCATTGCATAGCCGTTATCATGGAAACGATACAGACTCTACTATGTAATGAACCCGAGACCCTCCATGAATTGTAATGGTGAAGTTTTTAGATATTCTTTTAAACTTGGAAGTGGTGGATTGTTTGATTTTCAGTTTAAGGGAATTACTGACTGGAATTAATTATTCTTAATTTATCGAAATCTATATTTTTCGTATATATCGTATAATAATATATCGTTAATATTTTTAAGGAGCGTATTAAGGCCGAAACTTCGCTGGGTAGATGGTGCGTTCTGTCTCTGTTAAGTCCTGAACCCGGGACCCTCCATGGGGTACAGCATACATACATATGTGTTTGTGTGTATTTAAATAAATCTGAACGGTATTGAACCTTCACTAAGCCCTTTACTATTAAGTTAAATCGTATTTTTATTTTTTATGGCTTTCCATCACCTCTAACCAAACTGGATATTGTATATCCCGTTTTATATTGACTATATCACAGCCAATTGATGAAGTTCTATTGTTTTTTTTTTCTCTTCCGGGGAGCCCTTAGGGGGAATATCTCGCTGTTAAGGTTTCCCTCAAGAAGGGCTTTTTCGAGCACCTTTTTATTCATTATTCCCTACCGTCATCTTTAATTTATCGTTGAAATTCCCGGGACTCTTCTCCCCCGTGGGAGCTGAGAGCAGCTTCCCCGGTATAATATTTCATCCGATTTTAGTTCCCGTCAATTTATTTACAGTAGAATAATCAAAAGCCGGGAGGATTTTGTCCTTTACATAAAAAATAAGTGAATATTTTAACACAATTAATTAAATTTGTCGTAAGAAAAAAACAAAAAAAACATGATCTTATATTTACCTATACTTTTTTTATTCTTTTCGTCTATAACCCTTTTTTTTTTTCAAAACATTTCATTAATAAACTATAAAATTTTTATATAATGTCACTTTTATTATAAATTACGAAGACTACTTAACCAAATTATTAAGACTTATAAAAGTTCATGAAAAAATTTCAAGAATAATATTCAAGGTAATGTTTTTGAAGATTTTAATAGAGAAGATATTTTTAAAAAGTTTTCTGATAGTTCTAATTTCAATTATATATAGATTTAGATGTATTAAATGTAATATATTAAAAAAATAAGCTCATAAAAACTCATGGTTTTGCCAGATAATATGAAGAAGAAGCAATATTCAATGGCCATGTAATATTTCTTCTTTTATATTATTTTGGTGTAAAATTGGGTTGTCACACTAGAAATGTCCGATTTTTTAAATCTTAATCTTTATAGAGGATTAAAGCGTTGCCTGTTGATTCCTAGCAAAATATTTACTATCTATAATAAGCACTTGTTAACCCTCTATTTGCAAACTGTGTTTGTTTTTTTCCCAAGTAGGCATACAGATTTTAGTATAATTTTATCCGTGGCCATAGAAACACGCAATTTCTGAACGATTTTTTTTTTATGAATGCAAACTCGGTCATTCCGCTGCCCAGGCAGCAAGAAATATTAATTATGCGTTTGGTGAAGGAAGCTAATGAAAGAACCATCCGTCGTTGGTTTAGAAAAAATTTCTCAAGAAAGACGACATTAGAAAATCTGCCCCGTGGACGGCCTCAAACATCAATAGAGGACGAAGATCATAAGAATGCTGTGGAAGAAAACCGTCATAAAAAAGTCAGAGAATATGTGTCAGAGCTAAGCACAAGTCGTACGACAGTTTCCAGGTATTTAAAATTGATCGGAAAGGCAAAAAAGCTCGATTCCTGGGCCCCATACGAGCTCCTTCATGCTAACGCCCGACCTCATGTTTCAATACAGACAGTGAATAAAATAAAGGAGTTGGGCTATGAAGTCTTACCACACACCACATATTCTCCTGATCTATCCCCTACAGACTACCACTTTTTTTCGGAGTTTAGAAAACTTTTTGTGAGGAAAATATTTTACCAATTATTTAGACATTAAAAATGTATTTTCTGAATTCCTTTCATCACGTGATTCAACTTTTTCCAATCTGCGATTGAAAACTTGGTAAGCCGTTGGCAGAAGTGTATCAAAAATGATGGTAAATACATTGAATAAAAAATATGTTACATATGATCTCAAATTTTTATTTTTTTCCTCGTTCTAAAAACGGTCATTTCATGTGTGACAACCCAATATTTAAAGGTGATAAGGATTCCGTAGACATTGTTTTCAGGTCTATGTCTACGGTGACGCTGAAATTAATTTCACAAAAGGTTTGAGCAAATCAATGCTTCCGAGAGAATACGGAGGGGAGGGCCCAACACTTGAGGAGATAAACGGTAAGGGACTTGAAGTTTAATTATATTAAAACTTTAATTATTCAATTTAAAATTAAAAATATTACTTGTACGGCAATGGTTTACTTGAAAGATTTCTTTTAGTTTCGAATGGGAAGTGAAGAGAGCGAGTGGGAGAGAGAGATAGAAAGGGAGTGGGAGAATGAGAGAGTAAGCGAGAAAGAGAGGGGGAGGAAGTGGAAAAAAGAGAGAGTGAGTAGGAGAAGAAGAGAGTGGGAGAAAGGGAGAGGTTGTGGGAGAAAGAGAGCGTGAGTGGGAGTGGGAGAAAGAGAGAGTGAGTTGGAGAAGGAAAGGGAGTGGGAGAGAGATAGAGGGAGGGACATCAATAGGGTAACTATCAATTTTTAAATATTTTTATTTGAACAGAAAAGATATGTCCAGGACCGGGACTCGAACCCGGGTCACCCAGATCGCTAGTCTGGAATTCTACCGATTGAGCTATCCTGGGCTCAATCAAGCTCGCTTCCCGGTCATGGTCATATCCTTTCTTTTTACTGATACCTTGGGTAGCTATCAATATTTGTTCGTTTCTTTTTTTTTCTTTTAAGTAATAAGTTAATTTTTTTTTGTTACTTGCCTTGTTAAATATTTAATAAAATAACAACAGTAAAATTTACTATTTAACCTAAAGTATTGATTAAAATTTTATTTTCTCGTTTAGATAGATGGATCGCCGAAACGAACCGAAACAGAGAATGGCTCATGGGCCAAGGGAGTAACCTACCTGATGAGGCCAAACGTAAAAAAGAAGGTATGTTTTAGAATTTTTTAATTCATTAAAAAAGAACCAGTACCACTACAACCTGTGAACGGATCGGGGGTTCAGATTATGGCAACTCAGTGCTATACCATTGAGCCACTCCGCTCCCTTCAATTCATTAAATATAACTAATTTTTAAATATTTTTATTTTGAAGAGAAAAGATTTGCCTTGGCTGGGATTCGAACCCGCGTCGTCCGCCTCTCCGTGGCAGCGCTCTTACCATTTGAGCTGCCAGAGGTCGCCTCTCAGTCAGGACAAATCCGTTCTCTTTACCGATCTCGTATCTCCACGTTCTCGCAATTTTTGCGATGTATAAACGGGGAAGAATGTTCATCGAAAAGAGAAAAGATTTGCCCTGGCCGGGATTCGAACCCGGGCCGTCCGCCTCTCCGTGGCAGCGCTCTTACCATTTGAGCTACAATTAATAAAAAAATATAAATAATATAATGACGTTAGTCAACAAGATCCTAATTAAAGTAATGTTCAATGAACATTCTTCCTCGTTTATACATTGCAAAAATTGCGGGAACACGGGGATACGGGATCGGTGAAGAGAACGCATTTGTCCTGACTGAGAGGCGACTCCTGCTAGCTCAAATAGTAAGAGCGCTGCCACGGAGAGGCGGACGACCCGGGTTCGAATCCCGGGCAGGGAAAATCTTTTCTCTTCAAAATAAAAATATTTAAAAATCAAAACAATTAATAAAAAATTATATATAATTAACTTTATTCCTCCCAACGTACAAAAATATTATTAACTAAGATAAGTAAAATCCTTACTTATCAAACAAAGACTTCTAAAACTCTTCCTTTTTTATAATATTGATTATTATTTTTATTTAATTTCAGATCATTCGCGTGGTTCCTGTTCTGTGATGTAGGAGAAATAAATTATTATGTACCTTAATATGGGCATATCCAGAAAGGTTCTGTACTATTAACAACTGAGATTATTATAAGAATTGTTGAAAAACATTTTATGTAAATATAAACCATTATTGGTTTGTTTTCTTTTGTTTGATATATTGAATTTTATTTTTTTTGTGTTTGAAAATGTTTATTGTTAAGGATATTTTAAAGTAAATTTTTGGTTAGCATAATTATTTAATTTTCGGTATTAAATAGTAATACTATAAATTGATTTTTTTTTTCATTCCAATATATCATTCCCTTTCCTGTGTACGAAGTAATGGCGGACACTAGACCTTCCAAACTAGGTGACTGAAGTTTTTATTGATTACTTAAAATTATTTTCCTTCTGAAATAGTTAGGTTATTAATAAGAAAAAAAATACTACTGGTGGTGATAAACTCCTGATAAACTGAGACTGTTTGATATTGACCCTATGTAAAAAGATGATAGAACTTAAAAGAAATAATTTATATATATATATATATATATATATATATATATATATATATATATATATATATATATATCACAGTTCACAGATAATATTAAAACAGTTGTATTATTATTCAGTTGTAGGAAGAGGAGAAGCATTATGCAACATATCACTTTTATTCAACTTCAAAACTACATTCTGGTAGAACAAGAATAGTTATTTATTTGACAAGTGAGGAAAGTGCCACTTTATTACACCCGAGTGAATTTTACAGAGTAGGTAATTAAACGAGGGAGTTATAAGCACTTATCTCACGTTTTAAATATTAAATTTTTCCTGCAACCATTTAAAAATTAAGAAATTAAAGATGAAACTTTAGATTTGTTAAAACTACACTAGCGCTAGGGGTAATGCTAATGCTAGATCACCAAATTTCTGATGTGTGAAGGTTCTAATACATATAAGGTTATATTAAATATTTTTATAAAATCACTTCAAAATAAATAAAATGTATCTTGAATTAAATATAAAATAGTTCTAAAATTATTTATTTTAACATTTTAGGAATATAAAATGAATAATATTATAATACCGCCATTTAACGTTTAAAATAACAGAGTGCTGATTGTCAAAATCGATCTAGGTAGCTGTTACTTTTCCTCACTAGTGAGGGAAAGTGGTTTTCCCTCACTAGTTGGGGAAAGTAGGACTTTCCACATCAGTTTTAGTTGAGTAATGGATAGCATTACTCAATGGTTGAAGGAAATAGATAATTTTTAATGTTATCATAGCTATTATTTATTTATCATTAACTATTCATTATTTATAGTGCGGGATAGCTCAGTAGTAGAGCGGTGAGTTGCCCTGCTGAAGGCCGAAGGTCCCAGGTTCAAGTCTGGCTATAGCAGATTAACTATTTAATTAATTTAAAGCCGTGGTTGAATCTCACTCCCCTTATGGTGCTTACTCAGCCTCTATAAAGTGGGTGCCCTTAATTGGAGGAAAACTGGTGGTTAAACGTGTTCTCTGACAAACGTGTTCTTGTACTCTGTTTTTTTTTTATTCTTTAAATATTATCATTTGAGGTAATTCACATTTCTTTTCATTTGTTAATTTACTCGTATTAATTAATTAAATGTAATTACATTATACTCTAAGGCATAATATCATATATATTAATACCTGCATCGCTATTCAAAAGGGAGTTACCTCAGAATAAATAAAGACTTTATTATTATCATTATCATTACAATAGGAATGCTTTGCTTTACCAATACCCAAATTTATATTTTTTTATCTCACATGAAAATTTCAAATACCACTATTGAAAGGTTTTTGGGTTATGACGTTGTTCATTTGAATGATATGAGATAAGACATTAATATAATTTAAGATAAAATAATATAACATCAATATTAATATAATATATTAATATTATATATAATATGTAATATTGATATAATAATAAGGCAGTAAATAGTCAATTTTAGTATAGAAGGAAGATAATTTAATTTTTGTAATTTGAGATTAAACTTTAGTCTAATATTTAAAATATAGAATTTTGAATGGTAATTGGATGCCTTTACTTAAATATATTTGTATTGTATATATTAAAAAAGAATACATTTGATGTTTAAAAGTTAATTTATTTTTGTATGATAAATCTGTTAATAATTTCATTACCTGTAACCCCATTCAGAAGTCAGAAGTTTTTAATTTCAGAGGAAAAACTTATAATTATAACCATAAATGGAAAGGTTTTCCGAATTTGTTATTCAAGAATGCCAAAAAAAGATTAAGAATAAAACTTGGAAGGAAAATGAAAGCTGAGAACTTCAGTGAATGAATGGTTTTTAAAAGCTACTGGAACTTCCAGTGAAAATACTTTTTTATTACAGGACGAATTTTTTTTTTCTCGAATCCTAAATTGCTTTTTTTCTGTCTACGGGAGTTCAAGGCTCTTTACACACACATATTTATATATATGAGCCGTTCACAGCACCAATTGACTAACTCCACTTTTTTGAAAAATCCTAAATTTAAGTGTAGAAGCACTTATATAGTCATAACTCTTTATATTAATAAAATCTTTCCCAAACAATAAATGTTAACACCATTAAATGACAAAAATGTTTTGGCAATTGAGTAATAAATAATTTTTTTCATAGGTCATTTTGATTACCTCCGTACTCTAAGGCAATTTGTTCCAATATTACCATTTAAATGCTCTAGCAAGCGCTAAATGATGAATTTTATCTAGTTAGAAAGTTACAAACCACACCTTATCCAATTTAAATGTGACTACAACGAAGATTCAAAATTTAATGTAATCAATCTGTAATAATCAAATCTGTGGCAGGTAGACCACAAAGTTGGAACAATGTGGACCAGCATTTGTTGTATCCTAAAGGTAGATCTGCAACGAGGGAAAAAATAAGACATGATGGATCTGCTGAAACTCATTCCTCTTGTTAATCAGATTACTTTAAAAACTTGCGAAGAAATCGAAATGACGAGCCCTTACTTAAAGCTGATGAAACAGACATTTATAATGTGCTGTCGAATAAATCACAGATAATATAACAAAACTGTTGATATTAATTTTTATAGAAATTAAATAATTATTAATTAATTATGGAAAATTTTTAATAATTTTCTATGATAAGAAAATTAAAAATTTAAACACAAATTTTAAAAAACAAATCACAGTATTTTCTCGCATTTCTCCATTTTTTGTTTTATGGAGTTAATCACTTTGTCTTTTGAAAGGCTCATATTATAAATCACAGAGTTGCCACCCTGAAGAAAGTCCTGGGTTCAAATCACGCTCGCTTGCAGACTTTTGTTTTATCTGGTAGATGGATCCTATGAGGTATAGGACCCTCCTGGGATCACCCAGCCTCTACATAGTGGGTAACCCAAAATAAAGGGGAAATCTTGCTGATGATGATGCGTGATCTAGGACAAATCACCTACCTGCAAAACCGTTGTCCAATGAACAGTACCTTCTCTACCTTGTACTGAGTCTCAGAGCCTTCACGGGTTGTAGTGGTATATGTTTTAATCATATATACATATAGATCTGAAAATTCAGTCTATTCTTTTAAATTCCATTCTTTTCCATATTACAACAATGAAAAAATAGCCTTTAAGTGATTTATATTAGATAAATTTTATTTTGAAGAGAAAAGATTTGTCCTGGCCGGGATTCGAACCCGGGTCCTCCGCATCTCTAGCGCGGTACTCTACCAACTATATATTAAATAACCTGTACTACAACAACCCGTGAACGTATCTGGGGTTCAGTACATGGTAGAGACTGTGCTGTTTCATGGACAGCAGTTGTGGAGGGAATTGATTTGTCTTAAACCACGCTCAACCGCCTGATTTTTTTTTTGGATACCCACAGTATAGAGGCTGGGTGGGCCCCAGGAGGGTCTTAGATCCCGTATGACCCATCTCCAATTGCTAACAGATTAAATAAAAGTCTTGCTAGCAGCGACATTTGAACTAGGATTTTCGGCATGCAAACTCAGTGCTCTACCACTGATCCACTCCGCTCCCTATATTAAATAACAATATTTTAATTCACTATCTGAAATAGAACAATACGACATTACATATTTCACTTATCACAACTCATGAATAATATTTATATATACATGCAAGTATTGAAAAGGTATTTGGTTGATTAATGTGTTAATATCTATTCGTCATCAATTTTTAAGTACCATTTATGCATTAACATCGTACACGTGTCAATTTATATTTAGTCTAGTGTGTTTTTTAATATAATTTACTAAAATACTATTTTTTTCACAGTTTGGGCATGATTATGAGATCAATATAGTCTTGAAACGTCATAAAAAAGGAAGGAGGAAGGAATAAGAATAGCCTCAAGAAGGAAAATTAAAAATTATTTATAAACAATCAAGAAAAATAGACTTATATATATATATATATATATATATATATATATATATATATATATATATATATATATAAGATAGATGAGACACTCTTAGTACGAACAAGCTGGTCCACCAACGTCAAGGTGGTGTCTCTTAGGACCAGTTGAGAACTATCACAATTTAGACTATTCCAGAAATTATTTCTCTAGAAGACTATATTCTATCTCTGATTCACACAAATTACTATAGTGTAGTATACATATATTACTTGTTTTATTTTAAATTTTCTTATCGAGGAAATCTTCGGGACACAATGGCCTAAATGTTTTTCGCCTTAAAACATCATAACCAACCAACCGAGAAATATTTGGTGTAATAACAGAATATTAATAGAATTGAAGTTTTTTATTCTGTGGAAAGGAAACTCTGTGAAGTCCCTATTCAACATAAGGAACGTTGAATAAATATTTTTTATTATAGATGTTGAATATATTATAAAGTATTAATTTATACCGTTTCATAATTTGTCTGAAATAAATATCATCTTCAGATACCGTGAGTGACTTAAAACACAAATTATTATTTTTTGTATGTATTTTGATGTATATACAGTGATATGTATAATCGAAGAATATTTCTTTCTGATCGGCATCTCTTATTTTAATGTTAATCATTACATTTCAATAATACTAATTATAATTTTATACATGAAGGTTATTTAAAGTAGTGATAAATCGTAAAAAGTATTTTTTAAATATTTTTGTAGCATTACTAAACTAACTAAATCATGTTTCTGACTCAAATTTCAATAGGAATTTAATATACATGGTGTTGAGTAGGCCATAGGAAATATATAAGGAACAAAAGCGTTTATACGGATCATATAACACAGAAGGGGGCATGGAATATTGGAGGATAGATTTTCTTTTATATACCTGAAATGGGAGAACAGTAAGTTGAGCGTGATATTTCAGCCAAATCCCGTGCCTGCACAACCGTTGGCTTAGAAACAGTACAGTACCCACTAGCAGGACCCCAGGCACTTTGTAAATTGTAAAGGGGAACAGTTCAGGGAAAAAAAACCTAACACTATATTTAATTATTAAGGCCCACTGTTAAAAATATTAAAACATTTCTAATAAATAATAAAAATAAAATGAAATAACAATATAGTAATTATGTATACAGTAAAAATATTGATAGTTAACCAATCAATGCTTTCAGTTTATTTCCTAACTGAAATATAGGAAGCAAAACTATAATGTAGAATTAAAATGCAAATGGAAAAAATCACAAGCAAAGCCTTATGTTTCAAATCTGGAGTAAAAACAAACAATTACCAGTCGATGTTTCGCCTATTCAGGCATAATCAAGACACAAAAAAGAGTAAGATCAACCACATCTCAAAGAAGAAGTGCAATACATCCCAACGAATAAACGCCCAAATAGGCTCATAACCTGAGACCGCACCTCCACCCCAAGACGTTCAACCAAAAACTGAAAGGAAGGTGATACGCAACCAGCTGGAAAGGTTATAGAATCAGCTGATCCACAACATATATCAAGTAATGTTAACCCATACACTTGTATACATATTAGCAAACGTTAGCAAGATTTAACTTTTAAAATATTCAATATTCAAAGTTGAGAACGCTAGAGTGATTTACAAGGAGAGTGATAGCTCTAGAAGAAATTTGTTCTAGGCGGTGCAGATTGTGCAAAAGATTGACTTTTCAGTTAATTTTAAAACCGATTGTAGAACTTTGAACCAATTTTATTCTGAAACGTTGAATATTTTAAAAGTTAATACTTGCTAACTTTTGTTAATATGTATAAAAGTGTATGGGTTAACATTACTTGATATATGCTGTGGATCAGCTGATTCTTTAACCTTCCCAGCTGGTTGCGTATCACCTTCCTTTCAGTTTTGGGTTGAACGTCTTGGGGTGGAGGTGCGGTCTCAGGTTATGAGCCTTTTTGGGGGTTTATTCGTTGGGACGTATTGCACTTCTTCTTTGAGATGTGATTGATCTTACTCTTTTTTGTGTCTTGGTAATGCCTGAATAGGCGAAACGTCGACTGGTAATTGTGTGTTTTTACTCCAGATTTGAATCATAAGGGTTTGCTTGTGGTTTTTTCCATTTGCATTCTAATAAATGTTAATGTTTCGTTTTGAGTTTTGGCTCTATTTTATAATGTAGATTGTAGAACAGAGTGATGAACGAAAAAATCATTTAATTAATATTATTGGAGGATAGATTTCCTTTTATATACCCAAAATAGGATGACATCTAAGTTATACGTGATACCTGAGCCAAATCTTCTCCCGTTGGCTTAGATACAGAGCAGTACTCACTATGTACAGGAACACTGACTCTGTAAACTATAGTGGAACAGTTTAAAAAATATACAAGTATTTAGAGCTGCCATTGAGAGAAGAAATAAATAATGGTTAGGAAATAAATACAAGCTTTGATAGGAAGCAATACTGCAATGTAGAATGTAGAACAGAGTGACGAACGAAAAAATCATTTAGTAGTAATATTGGACGATAGATTTTATTTTATATACCCGGAAGTGAGGGATCTGTAAGTGAAGTGTAAATATCTCAGCCAAATCCTCTGTCTCCAAAAACGTTGGCTTAAGAACAGTACGGTCTCTATCATGTACATACTTCGAGACCCTTTATGAGTTACAGTGAAACAGTTAAAAAAAAATAGATCTACCATTTGGAATAGAGTAGAAACACTTGCAATATTTTTTTGGAAAAAATATATAAAAATTTGAATAAATATTAGAAACATTCTAATATCAGTATACGTCTTTTATTATTGACAGTTACACGTTATTTCGAAAGATGGATAAATAACACACTAAATGATTTATCTGTTTAATGAAGATTTTTTTTTAATTTCTTAATGTAAATAAGCCTAAAGTTGAATAAAAATATTTAGAAGAACACCTTTTTTTGAACACAATTTATAGTATCAGTGCAATATTTTTTATAATATATATATAAATATATATAACATATATAATATATCAATATAAATGTCTAGAGGGAAAAAACTGATAGTTATATAACCTATGTTTCATAAGGAAAGTGTATAAAAATTGACTCATAATGTTTAAGACTCATAAGGAAGATGAGACGCTATAATCTTAAAATGTGCAGGAGGGCAAAGAAGTGTACCTTGTTTTCTCTTTTTTCTTTTTTTTTTTAAATATGAATATAAAAAACATTCTTCATCAAGGAGACCTCCTGTTTAATATTTGATGTGTAACGTTGGATAGCCTGCTAAGTCATGCATATACACCATCTAACCCCCTCATTTTTCTGGATTTAGTCAGCTGAGGTGATTTGAGAAGGTAAAGATGGTAAAAGAAACGCTCATTTCTCCTTTGTGTGTCATAAGCACTAAAGTACCACTTCCTTCAAAAAAGTCAAATATATACATATAGTGGATACTGTACTGTTTCTAGAACGATTGTGCAGGGAGGTGATTTGTTCTAGATTAAAGTGTTCCTTTAATATTGATTAGATTACTTCTATATTGAAACTCTCATTACAATATGAGGGATTTTATAAAAATAAAGTTCATACTGAAATATACTTTCCTATTTACCAATTTATTAGTATTTACAGGCATGAAAACGGTTTAAAGTAATACATATTAAAAAAATACCCATCTTTTTAGGAAAGAAAATTATGTTTGTTTCAGTACACAAATTAAACAAAAACGCCTTATTTATTTTTATACCTTAAAAAAATGCCCTGGGGTGGGCCGAAAACTTTCGAATTAAAGAGATAAAAAAATCGACATCGCGAGATTGGCGATATCTCCTTTCAGTACCTTTTAGCATTTTGATTGCACGTTTTATAATGGTGGTGATAAAAAAAAAAAAAAAAATGCTTAAATATTGATAAACTATCTATTAGAGACCGACTTGGATGCCCCCTCCATGACTAGTAAAGTTGGTCACAATAATGAGGCTTAGTTAACCTGAGGGCTAGATGCCAATATTCGACCAGTGGTGTAACTCAGTCGTAGAGTGTGAGTTGATGTGCTGAGGTTTCGAGTTCAAGTCCTGCTGTGATAAAAAAATTATTTATTCTGTTAATATCCTTAGATAGAGCTCGTGGGATCTTCCAGGCCCTAATGGGGTTCACTCAACTTCAATAAAGTGGGACCATTCTTTGGAGAAAACATGGCGGGTTTATAACCTACAATACTTTACTATATACTTAACAATACTGTTATATATGAAAGAAATAAAGTTATACTTTATTGAAACACACAAAACAATCTTGTACAAAAACTTGTAAATACACTGAGCAATTACAACAACCATGTGCTCAGATCTTGATACATAACCTTACTCTCCAAAATAACCTATCATACATTGGCTCTTTCATCACATATCACAGTACTCCTCCTCAATGTATTAAAGGATATCCCATAAAAATTTAATCATCAAAAATTATAATCATAACACGAAATCAAACTTTCATAAATGTAAAACAAAATACTCTGAATTAAGAGTGAGAAATACTCTCAACTAACATATGCCTCGAGCTAACGACACAAACTCAACTTCCAATGCAAATTAAGGTTTCTTCTAATTTTAGAAAAACATAATATATGCAATGATTTAGATAACCCATCATGTTCTGAAACAGTCAGTTCAATAGTGCCATCTTCTTTCTTCTCTTTCACATAGTGATACTCTAAATGGCAATTTTCAGTACGTTTTGAAGTCATACAATTCATTTTTATACTTAGATTCCTCCTTATATCCTAAATTTCGTCATATCCGAATTCCATTACAAGCCATATCAATCCCTTCAAATATATTGATCGGGTGCGTTCTCTGCTATTCCGCTTTGGGTAATCTATATTCTCCATTTACTTTGGAGAATATGAGAGGTTACGCAATCCGGTGTTTGATAGATAAACATATTTTACTGTATAGAACAATAATGATGGGTAGATATTGACCGATCCATTCCACGTTGATTAATTTCGTTGTGAGTAGGAGCGACAGCTAGATCCATTAGTCCTAGAAGCTAGAGGGAATACAGACGCAGTAGAGGATGCTCCGGGCCGACTGTCACCTTGAGTAAAGGTTGAGAGTCCCACTCAATATCCTCTTCGAAGCAGGTGCTGCCACCTAATAAGGGCCACAGTAATTAAAGATTCCACCGGCCCGCAAATTAAACGGCTCTTACAGACAGTCAAAGGCCCTGGTTTCTGCTCTTACTCCCTCTCTCTGCCCCCCTCACTCACTCACTCTCTCTCTCTCTCTTTCTCTCTCTCTCTCTCACACACTCTTTCTTTTTCTCTCTCGGTCCCTGTTTCATACTCGGCTTTGTAGTTTTGTTTCTTTATTACAGCCACATCCCCATAAAAAAAAATCTCAATTTTTACCATGTGTTATCATGTATGAATATGCTGAGTCAAAAATATAATCCTGTCAAATATTAGTTAGTGAATCAATACGAATTATGAACTAATTTTTAGAGATCCAATTTCATACAGCAATAAAATAATAAAATATTGGGACAAAAAAGGGACGAGACCACTGGAGAATTGAGGTATAAAACGCGGAATTGCGGAGCATGCGCCCAGTTAATATTATTGAAGTAATAGCGAATATCAAAGTGGCCTTGTAAAGTTGCTAAGCTCGGTAATGTATTCCTAAATAAGTTAATAAGCGCCGTGCCTACTGTTAAATGTCTGAGAGGTAGACTGAGGCGTAGGTGGGAGGATTGCGTTAAGAGTAATCTGGATGGATTTGGTCCTGGGTTGTGGTTTCTAGTTACCAATATTCGACCAGCACAACTAAGAAAAATGTAGGTATTTGTGATGTAAGAACATACACGAAAATTGTATAAATAATTATGAGTAATTTTTGTAGGCATTCATCCCGCAGCTAGATGGTAGGGGTAGTTAAAGTTGTGTAAAGTGACCTCGCGTTATGCCATAAAATAAAGTCTGAAAATGCAATTTTGACTTGAGACTATTAGTTTTTAGGAAGTTTCTGAACAGATGAAAATAAGCCTGGCGTATACAGTGGGAGTGGGAGGACTTGGTAACCCAGCTCATTCAGTTTCTTCACTGTCCGCCGTGAAACGTGAGGTCCGCCGTTGTAGTGTAAGATTATTTGTTGCATTGAGTTAATATCCTTGGTAATTTTTTCTGACCGAAGAATGGAAATAATCCATGCTTATCCCTGTCCACAATAAGGGGGCAAGAGAATCCTACCTGCTATAAAATATTGTCTTTAAATCCTAAATAGTAGAATTGTGAAACGCACCAAAGAAATGATCAGAGATTATCAATGTGTTTATTGACGGAACTGTTCATCTATCTTTCAGATAAGACTAAGTATATGGTCAGTAATATAAACGGCGATGAATTAAAAGATTTTTTTTATTTATCCAATGCCAGCACCTGGCATTCTGCCATACGCCGCCAATCCTCCCAATAAAGACATGCATCGTTACCTTAAGATTCAATCATTATATGGAATATTCTTAAGAACACTGCATTGTCGTGAGTGTGCACCGTACATTACTCCAGAAAGAAAAATTGGGCAATCTATAGATTCCTATTTCCGATCTTCCTAGTAGATTAACAATCCGCCATAGTAGCCCTCTCCAATAACTCTCCGACTGACTATCGGCTATATCGAATATGATTGTAGAAGGCTGGCAGCTTTCACTGCAGTGGATACCAAGTCATGGGTAATGGGAAACGAACGGCAGACCAACTTGCCAAGCAAGGCGGAGCACTACCTCAACCTGACAACCCCGCTTCGCCAACCTCACCTAAGAATAAGATCGAAACAACAATTAGAAGCTATACAAGGAACCTACTCTACAACGCCAGCAGAGGGAAAAATGGGAGTGCCTTGCACATGAGCAGCTCCCCCGAGATCTTCCGAGAGGCGAAGCTGTTGCGAGGTTCAGGCTCATCATAGGCCATGATATCCTCCAGGCACATCTGCTCAGAATTGGTATCGCAAAATGCGATGAATTAAAAGATAAATTATATCTACAGCCCCGGTGAATAACTGGTTAAGTCGATTTTTGTCCAAAGAGGGTTAACTGTATTGAGGGTAGCCGATTTGTGTCATTCTCGTAGTTTTAGGGATCGAAATGGAATTTTAAGGTAAGAAAGAACTCATTTTCTAGCCAGTGCCTCACTTAGCCCCTTATTCACAACGAAAATAATAGGATTCTGCTTTCTTAAGTGCAAGAAACTCAATTTGAAGAACCTTTTGATTGAGCGTGATGTCGGACAGTCTCCCCTGCACAAGCGTTGTCCTTGAAACAGCCAGTCTACCATAAACTGAACCCAAGACCCCCATGCTGCAATGAATTAATCTATAAATGAGGAATTCGAACAGAACTTCTTTATTCCGAATTCGATTCAGATGTGGTGAAAAACCATAAATTCAAATTTTCGGCTGAGTTTGTTTTTAAGATAAAAAATATATATGCAATTCAAACCAGATTTATTTCGTTAATAGATGTTCATAAACTATGCTAAATAAATCTTTCATTTTGCAATTTTTTTATACTTTAGATTAGCTCTCATGAAATAGAGTCTTTAATAGCCCACTGTTATTAATTTATTTTCCAAACCAATACACGATATAAGAGAAAATAAAAAATATAGAAATAAAAAAACCTCTCTGGGTTGACTGCTTCCCAGAATTGGACAAGTTTTACTCGACCAACTGTCTTTGTTTCATACAAGTTGTGATGGAAGTTCCTAACTGTTTGCTAGCTGTTGCCCTTCACTGTTCTTCCTTGCGACAACAAATACTCAACATTCGGTACTCGGAAACGAGGCTGTATTTCGGGAGCCCCAAAGTGCTTTTCTGATTTGATTTTCTCTCCAAACATCTTCTGTTAATTGCCTTAGAACTCGAGTCTTGGAGTAGTTTCTGGTCTCTCTACAATTTCGAAAATATTTCAGTGTCGGAGTTTGAGCAGTCTATGTCCAGTGTTATGCGTTTTATACACGCTTTTATTGGCTTCGCCTAGTCAGTCGACTTGTAAGAAACATATTTATGGTGATATAAAACAGATATAATACGGATATACAAGATACATTCTTATGTGAACTAACAAGGTGACTTATTGCTGTTGTCTAACACTATAACTTATTGACTATGGACTACAACTAACTTAAAGACTACTCTATTAAATACAATAAACTAACTACTAAATCTCCTCTCTACTCTCTACTCTCCTATCTCCTACCTAACCTGAAACCATAAAGCTGATATATTATTATTGTATTGGTTGAATAAATTAGTTATTTATGTATGAGGAAGAGGATGGTCCGGGTAATAAAAATTATCTTATTTAAGGAAAACAGTTTATTTGGAAGCCGGCATTTCGACCCACATTGCAGGTCTTCTTCATGGCTATTGTGTAGGATCACACTTGAAAATGGACTGAGTCCTGATTCTTCAATCCCCATGACATGGTCGAGATCATACTCAACCACCAGAACTTGTATCCAATTTAAGATACCAAATGTTGTATGTGACACTATTTGGAACATTAGGAATATCTAAATAAATAGGTCTAGGGTCACTGAGGATACCTTAAGATACGGAACAGCGAAAGTAATAGACAGAACAGCAGACACTCAACATGTAGCTTTGAGTTGTGACGCAACTGTCACATATGACGAAAGGGCTTCCTTTTTGTTTCTTTGTAAGTAGATATATTACTTAACTTATATACCCTGTGTGCTAACTAGGATGAGCACACAATAAATATAATGTTATCCAATAATTATAATTATTTAATAAACAACTTCGTCAGCCAACCACGTCAACATTTGGAGAAGAGAGAGATATATCTCTTATTCATCAATGATGTAGAATTACTATATCTCAAGATGGGATCCCATTTTATTGTTGAAATATTATCCAGATCAAAGGATCTGACTTTTCCTTGAGATCATTGCATGGGCAGTGAAGCCAACGTAGCACATGATTACACTCTTTTTTTCATACTAAAGCCCACGATAACGTGTATTTTTGGAAAATATTAAAAATGGAACGAATAAGCAGTTAAAACATGTTGTGACTCAAATGGAAGAAGCAACCTGCGGAATAATTACCCAAAAAAGTACTATACGTGTAGATAAATACAAGTACTAAACTTAAAGGACTAGATAAATACAATTAATTAATTTTTACCGGATAGTTCAACTATTATTTATTCCGTTAACAGCGTGAATAAAGTAGGTATCCCCATTGGGAAAAAATCTGGTGGTTGCGAGTGTTTTCGGACATGTCACCTCTGCGGAGTAGCTCAGTGGTTGAATGATAACTTGTATTTATAGAAAATAATAAAAATGAAACGAATAAAAACTTGTTTTGACTGAACTCTAAGTTACAACCTGCGGAACAGATACCATTTTTTGTACTATATAATATACATTTAAATAATCTACCGGTTCCGAAAACATGGGCCATACTTTAAGCTGATCGTGCTGGTTAAAAATTAAGCCTTGCCTTTGTAAGACGACGACGGATCCCTTTAGCGTTAACTGGATCAGCGGAGGCTATCTCTCCAGGCAGGAAAGAGCCAGGCAATAACTCAATTAATAGCTGTTCCCCCCACCACCCCCCACTCCTCAGCTCTAAGCCAATCAGAACTAACTGTTTGCAATGGCAGCCAGGAGCAAACATCGGCTCCAAATCCAATTTATAATGCCAGTTGCCTGCCAACGTTTGTCTTCACCCTTCGATGCTTCATAATAATAGATTCGCTAAAACTAAATATTCCTGGCCTTCTATTTTGTATTAGTAGGGCAAATCGATGAGGATCCAGTAATTTTAAATCAAACTATTTGAATTAATTTTGTGACACAATTACAATCTTCGTATTTTTTTTTACATTTCTTACTGCCAATCAGAGCAGAGATTTTTGCTAATTATAATTTTAACAACAATCGGACTCTAGTTCCATTTGAGACGTTCATTAAATTAATTTTAAATTAAATTAAATTAAATTAAATTAATTAATCAAATTAATTTCCATTATCTTTCATTATATTTACTTGATCAAAAGAGGATAACTCTAAAATTTCAATACTTGACTTGTTCGTATTTTGAGCTAGTCACTCATGCAATTTTGTATAATTCGACATATTGTTTAAAATTTCCGCCTTAATTCTCGTGGTTTCTGAACCTGAAGTTACGGTAGCATCAAGCATTGCTTGTCTAAACTGGCGAAAAATGTTAAAATGTCTAATTTTAAAATTTGGAGTTACACGGTTTTGATCATGAACGCTTCATTTACAGTAATTTTGAAAAATGAGTAGAATAACATTATGAAGATTGGTTATTGTGATACTGCTATACTACCCATTCTAGAAAATTATATAAATTGTAAGTAATAGCAGTTTTATTCCAAATTTCGTTTTGCCCAAAATTGGTACCAATCATTAGAATTTTTTAGAATCATTATCCATTAGAAATGTTTTAAAAGCTTGGAACTTTGTTTATTTTAACTTATAAAAAGAAACCGCTCGACGTTTCAGGCTACTTCAACACTTACTAGACAAACGCTCTAAGCTCCCAATTAATTACAAAAGACTCATCTACATGACCATCATACGACCTATTTGGACTTAAGGAGTAGAGATTTGGGGCTCCTAAGCCATCAAATTCCTCTCGTATTCAATCCTTACAATCCAAAATCCTTCGTAAAATCATCAATGCTTTGTTATGAACAAAGTAATCCATAACGACCTTAATGGCCCGTTTGTTACTGATTTGGCCCGAATCCGATATCAATCTTTTCATGACAAACTTCATTTCCACTCAAACCCACTAGTTTCAAACCTCGCAACCTCTTCAATTCCATATAATCCTCCGAAGCGCCTGAAAAGAAGATGGCCTCGTGACCTTCTATCTTGAACTGTTTATTTCAGTACTACCACCGGCTGGTTTCTCTACTTGCCTTTATCTCGGGACATGATTTATCTTTCATTATATTTATTTGATGCATTCAGTACACGGTTCTAAATTTCAATAAATAGATTTAAAAAAATATATATATTACGTAAAGGGGTAGCTGTAATTGTTTTCCAACTTTCAAAAGTAGAAGAAAACTCAAGTGAAAACTGTTCGTAATCTAAATATCTTTCCTACTTTTATGGACTTATGTATCTGGAACATACATAAGTTTTTCTTCTCTTTTCTTGTTTCGTTTAAAGACACTTCATGCAGCTATGGCAAGTTGGTCGATGTTACAGTAGGAATCCTAAATTTTGTTAATTCAGGGATCTTTAACTAGTACAGGTAGCGGTGTACAGGTGTATAGGCTCGGGACCTCCATTTTACGGCTCTTTCGAAGAATGGTAAACCAAGCATTTTGAACTCCCTTTTAGAATATTCTAGTTTCCCCTCATGATTTGGAAAGAGAAGGTTGTTATGTTAACCGCTACAAAGATGTTAATTATTCTACAGTTAATTTAAGAGAAGAGGACAAAGCAGCTTAGTGTGTAAAGGACTGGTTGGCTATGTATGTAATATGTAAGGACAGGCTGTACCGGGTTCGAATCCAACTGGGACAGCTAATTAGTTAATCTGTTTTACAGCAATAGAGCGGCCCGAAGAAATCCGCAGACCCTCCTGGGGTTCACCCAGCCTCTAAAATGTGGGTTCCCAAAATAAAGGGAATTAACATAGTGGCCAATCTTCTTCTTGCACATCTATTGGCCTAGAAACCGCACAGTCTCTACCGTGTATATCTCTACCGTCCAATATCCGTGTACATAGCCAATATTACTTTTCTTTAATTTTAGGGAATGTGTATTCGGTAATTGTAGGTCGAGCCTGGAATGTATAACGAATCTTATATTCTGAAGATGATTACGCTGTAATCACTACAGTTATTTAATATATAATTAAATTTATTAATTATTTTCATTTGAACAAGCAAAAGCACTTTATTCTGTTATGTCAAACAATATACTTTATTATTTATTTTTTGTTTAAACAAACGGATCAGTGAATATTTACACGGACTAAACAAATTGCCCATGTGCAACATAGCGAAAAGAGAGTTGGATATTGCAGCGAAGTAAATACAGCCATCAATGATATACCTATGCATGTAGTTGTTCTTTTAATGTCACTTTATGCTGCTATGGCTAATCGGACGATGCTACAGTGGGATCTCTAAATTTTGCCTATCCAGGTTTAATTAGGATAGGGATTTTTAACGAGTGCCTGACATCGTACAGGCTCGGGACCCCCGTTTAACGTCCCTTCCGAAGGACGGCGTAACTAAGGAATTTTTACACCCTTAAAAAAATCCTGGGCCCACCTGCCGGGCTACGAACCCGCGATCTTGGACTTAATACTTATTCACGCTAACCACTAGACCACAGGTGACCGTGCTATGCATGTATGTAAACAAAATATGTAAACCCTTCAGTTCGTCACAGTTAACCTTAATGTTTAACTTGGTCAATATGTTCAATTGAAATGTCTGTTTTCAAAGTAAATGTTGTTTATTAAAATAAATATTTTTATCTTAAAAAATTAGCATCATTTTCTATCCATTTTTTCCAACGTAAAATTGTTAACCCCAGAACTGAAAAATTCATCTTTTTTTGATGAAATAAAGTATGAATATGCGTTTTTGACTTGAGAAAATTTTACCCTTAAGGAAGTTGTCCAAATTTCTGAATAGATAAAAAAATTACACAGAAAATCTAGTGCTTCCATTGTTGTATTTGATTACATACTAAACAATGTTTGGTCAACTATAGTCATAGTAAATATTATCAAAATATAGAGAATTAATAACAAATCATTACAGTGTGTAAACATAAACATATGTCCACTAACATTCATAAGTCACTAAACAAAATACGTAAAACAACATCAGTCCACTTATTCCGGTTTAAATATTAGAAATAACAATAACGGACATTTAATATGAACGTCTACTTGTTTATTTTCTGTCGTATATTTAAGTTGGTTTCATCAAGATTATTTGTATGTCACTCTTCAGGGAAAGCCGCTTGGTAACTGAAAGAAACAATTTTTATTTATTAATCTTTTGATGTTGATTATTTTTAAATATTTTTATTTTGAAGAAAAAAGATTTGTCCTGGCCGGGATTCGAACCCGGATCTCCCGCATCTCTAGCGTGGTGCTCTAACCATCGGAGCTATCAGGCTCGTAACCAGGCCAGACAAATCCACTCTCATCACCGATCCGGGTTGATAGGTGTTTGGTGTATGGAAGGTATGGATGAATTTAAAAACGAAATAAAAGTCTGAGAATAAATAAAAGTTGATATATTGAACAAAACAAACTTACAATAACTTGTCTCTGCTAATTTTCACACCACGTACACGCAATACAATTTTCTGCCAGGTAATCATAGGTTACCCCAGTGTTGCAGGTGTACGAAGTTGTATTAATATACAATTTAATTAAATTATACAACAGTTCGAGATTGCTGCCTGGCAACACTGGGTGGTAACAGTCACCGGGTGCAACCTCACCAAATGTTATTATGTGTTGCCACATCACTTCCCCCCAATGACCTCGTCACAGAAGCGGACAGGAAGGCGGATGAGGCGTCCTCGCCGAGTCCTGATGTCCGATGGAAGATTGTCGGATTCTGTGGCAGGTGCATTGTCAGAAGTGGGATGAACACCGGATGGCGTTGGTGTATCGGTTGTCGCGCTGGTAGGGTCCTCCAGAATGTACGCTGGCTTCAGTCGGTCCGCGCTGACGGTTTTCTGTCCTGTGGCAACCTTAATGATGAAGGTCTTCTCCCCTCTCTCGAGAACTTGGTATGGTCCGGAGTAGGGTGGAGTCAAAGGTTTCCTGACTGCATCATCTCGCAAGAAGACGTGGGAGCACGTTTTCAGGTCCTTCGGGGTAAAGGTTGCTGCTTGGCTAGGCCTATGCAACGCAGGCTGCAGGCGCTTGAAGTGTTCCCGTAGTTTGGCAAGGAATCCTTCTGGCTCATCCGGTTGGGAGGTGGTCTCCAACAGCTCTCCGGGGAGTCGGAGTGGTTGGCCATATGTCAGCTCGGCAGCACTCGTCGAATTATCGTCCCTGATTGCTGCCCTCAAGCCAAGGAGGACTGTGGGCAACAATTCGGTCCATGAGCTTGAGGTGATGAGGTGTGCTGTCAACGATGCCTTCAACGATCTGTGCCATCTTTCGACGATTCCATTGGACTGCGGATGATAAGCTGTGGTTCTGCAGCGCCGTGTACCCAGTAAGTTAAAGAGTCGAGTGAAGAGCTCGCTCTCAAACTGCCGACCTTGGTCGGTGGTGATCCGGGCAGGGACACCAAATCTGGAAATCCAGGTTCTGTGGAGGGCTTTGGCGACCACTGTTGCAGAGATGTCCTCAATAGGTTCAGCTTCCGGCCAGCGGGTGTACCGGTCCGCCATGGTAAGGCAATATCTTTTCCCATCCGATGGTGGCAGAGGTCCGACTATATCGACGTGAATATGTTCGAATCGGCCAGCTGGAGCGAAGATACCTGGAGGTGTAATGGTATGCCTATGGATCTTAGAACGTTGGCAGGCGATGCAACCCCTGGTCCAGGTTGCTAGATCAGCGTTCATATTCGGCCAGAAGAACCGCTGTGAAAGTAGTCGACGAGTTCCGCGAACGCCAGGGTGACTGAGGCTATGCAGCTTCCTGAAGACGTCCTGGCGGAGGGACAGAGGTACATAGGGTCGAGCCTTGGGGGTCGAGAAATCACAGAGGAGTGGTCTGTCCAAGTTCGGTAGCTCGATCAACCTCAATTGCAAGTTCGGGTTTCGCAGTAACTCTGGTATTGAAGGGTCTTCTTGTTGAGCTTGGGCAATGCTCCCCATGTCATCCGGGCTGCTTATTTCCTCCAACCGCGACAGGGTGTCAGCCACTTTGTTTTCTTCACCAGAAACATGGCGTATATCGCTAGTGAATTGACTGATGAAATTCACGTAGCGAATCCGCATTGGTGTTGCAGTCTCTGTCACGTCGGGGTCACCACTTTGGTGTATGGAAGGTATGGATGAATTTAAAAACGAAATAAAAGTCTGAGAATAAATAAAAGTTGATATATTGAACAAAACAAACTTACAATAACTTGTCTCTGCTAATTTTCACACCACGTACACGCAATACAATTTTCTGCCAGGTAATCATAGGTTACCCCAGTGTTGCAGGTGTACGAAGTTGTATTAATATACAATTTAATTAAATTATACAACAGTTCGAGATTGCTGCCTGGCAACACTGGGTGGTAACAGTCACCGGGTGCAACCTCACCAAATGTTATTATGTGTTGCCACAGGTGTTTTGGTTTTTGAGTTTCAGCCCTTCTTTAGGTGACGTTTCGAGACTAGGTTAGTCTCATATTCATGCCCTA
The DNA here is from genome assembly GCA_964056705.1 of Troilus luridus. Lineage (NCBI taxonomy): Eukaryota > Metazoa > Arthropoda > Insecta > Hemiptera > Pentatomidae > Troilus > Troilus luridus. Next base: position 41,496,308 of record OZ057417.1, on the reverse strand, counting down.
ACAGTGCTTTTTACTAAAAGCTCATTTTTTAGTTATTAGGGCATGAGTATGAGACTAACCTTGTCGCAAAACGTCGCCTAAAAAAGTTTAAAGAAGGACTGAAACTCAACCAAAACATATAATATAATATACATATATGTATATATCGAATAAGGTATGAAAAAGCCTCCCCATTTCAAAATACAGAAGTATTTTAACAAAACAGCTTAATATTATTGCATATTTATATATTATTATGGGTATAAAAGATATACAAAGGTATAGAAGGTTAAGCTAGCAGAACATATTAATTCCCTCATAAAAGCCTAGGGAGTATTTTAGCGAAGGTCGAAGGGGAACTGATAAGGGAAAACCCTGCGATTATCATCAAGTATATCGTTAGGGGAATATTCTAGCCACCCCCTCTCTCAATTTATAAGGCAAAGTACACAATCTAGATGGCTGGTTTACTTTTTTAAAGCACATATTTACTATATTATTTACATCTAAAAGGCCTTGGATACAGCAAATGGACTGTAGTGTTTCTAGAACGATTGTGCACGGAGGTGTTTGCCCAAGAGAACACTCAACCGCCTGGGTTTTCCTTCAATTAATGAGATTGGGTGAACCTCAGAAGTGTCTATAGATACCTCATGATCCATCTGTTTGTCTGTAAGAACAGCATTTAATAATTTGTTGATCGAAAGTTTTGCTGTTGTAAACGGCCATACCACGTTGAACCACACCGATTCTTGTCTAATTATTGAAGTTAAGCCCGTCGGGCTTAGCTAGCACTTGGATAGGTGACCATCTGGGAAAACCGCGTGCTGTTGCCACCAAAAAAACAGGAAATGAAGTAGCTCAGTGATAGAGCGATGAGTTGCCGTGCGGAAAATCCTGGATTCAAATTCCGCTGCTTGGTAGACTTTTATTTAATCCGCTAGCAGCAAGAGATGTGTCCTATGGGATCTAGGACCCTCCTAGGGCTCACTAAGCCTCTATAACAACACTGATTTAACACTCTCTTGGGCCTCACACAGGCTTCATAAAGTGTTGGTTATCCTTAATTGGGAAAACAAAGGTCGTTGAGTGTAATCTTGGCCAAAAAATCATTTACATTTACAACCGCTGACTTGAAACGGAAAGCCTCAATATTAAGATTTTTCCTAAACATAATACATAAGATTCATTATCGAAAAAAAACATTAAAAATACTATGTAATGACCACATTTATTTAGGTACTTCTAATGTTCCAAGTAGTGTCACATACATCAGCAGATTAAGGGAAATAGCGCAGGATCGCGGAGATAGGTTGACTGCGGTGGAAGATGTTGTAGCAGGACCGTTGTGGCATTTTAATAATTAATTATGAAGTGGGTACACTTCATTGTAGAATATACTTAAAGGTCGAGTGTGTTTTCGGTCACATCACCTCCCTGTACTTCAATTGGTTTAGAAACAGTGCATTCTCTACTGTGTACTGAACCTGATACTTTTTGTAAATTATAGTGAAGCAGTTACAACCTCAATGTGTTGTATTTGTGCATGTTGTTGCTGTTTTGTTTTTTTACATTTACTAAACAAAGTACTCCATTAGGATGGACCAACGACTACTCGATTACCAGACTCCTAGTTCGGGATCGAACTCAAGGGTCATTCTTCCTTTTCTTGTTTGGATTCGGAAGGCAACTCGAAGGCAAAGGGTGACTATAGTGCCCTCATAGAGGAACCTTCCTCCCAGAGCCCTTCCAATTACCTCTTATCAGTTACTTCCCATCCCCGCCAGAACCTTAAGGATTTATCTCGCTCCGTCTTATCTAGGTCTTCATTTACCAGCTGCCCGCTAACCTTTATACTCTCCGAAAGGTACCAATTTAGTGAATGTTATCTAAGTTATATAATGTTGCGACTTGATTGTTTTTTTTTGAAAATCGAATATTTTTTAATAAACATAAAACCATCACTGAAGTAGAATAAGTTATAATACATAGCTACACGAATGTATACTAGTATGTTTCACTATTAATATGTATCCTTCCAGACGTTATTATAAAAATTAATATGAATTTCCAAAATGAGAAAATGAGAGTTATAAAACTAGGCCACTCATATAGGCCATTGGTGAGGGAGTTCAAGAGACACGGAAGACAGGTGCGTCTGTAGGTGTACGTCTTAAGAGGCATTTTAAATTTGTGCTAAAGTTGAATGATTTAAATTGGATGCAATAGGTACAAATCCCCAAAACAAAGCCTTAAGTCTTAAAAATACTGGAAAAACTAATTGTCAACGTTTCGCCAATTCAGACATCATCAGGACAATCACCAAAAGAAATTCGCATCAAAGAAGACAGATGTACATCCCACACGAGTAGTCCAAAGAGGCACATCAAATAGAGATAACACCCTTGCACCAAGACGCTCCACAATATTTTTTTGTTATGAGGAAGAAAATGGTCCGGGTGGAAGTAAAAAAAAAATCTCTTAAGTAGAGAGAACTGTTTATCGGAAAGCCAACGTTTAGACCTACATTGCAGGTCTTCTTCAGGGCTTGTTACGGAGTCAAAGATCTAGGTCCTGGAGCTAGATGTGGAACTAGATAGTCTTGGAGCGTTGAGTTGTTATGGCGAAGGTTCCAGGATCAAATCCGGGTGTAGCAGAAAAATTATTTAATCTGTTAACAACCAGGTGTTGATCGTTTCGGATCTGCAGAGTCCTCAAACCTGGTGTTTAAGGGTGATCTCGGACTTATTAATTCCTTACTTGTACTAGAAACAGTACAGTCTCAACCATGTACTGAACCCAGGACAATTCATGGATCGTATTTCTTTTTTACAAGTGGGTTAACTATTCCCTTCGTAGCGATGAGAAAAATCACCGTTTCTCCCGATCATGGATCTGAGTGTTTTAAAGAGGGGTTTGTAAAACTCTGCGGTTAAGCGTGGCGTTGATTTAAAGTGAACAACATAAAACTCTAACGACCCTTTAGGACCCTAACAGCCAAAACAGTCCGAACAGTAAGCCCTATTAGCCCTAGTGACTTATAAACTAATTGGCAAGGAGCGGTGGCCGGGACCTAACTACCTGCCCTATTTATACCACTTGGTCGCCAACTTGTGTCTCGGGCTATCTCTTCTCTTTATCGCTTATGGATCCAGCCGACCAATTTCAACAAACTTTACTGTACTCCAGCTTAATTGAACTGGAGAAATAATAATAGTATATATTTACATTGATACAAATACAGTACTCTACGACAATAGAACAACAAGAACGGAATGTGTATGTAGTGTAGGATGTAGGGTTTCATATGAAATTTCCGTTTTTTTTATTTCTAAAATTCAAAGAGGAATTAGTGGTTATGCTCACAGACTGTAATAAGCTTTTTTATCAATCCTCTCTTTCTTGATAATATTTACTATCGCTACAACTGAACAAACATTTTTTCGTTCCATGAAAACACGTAATCTTCGAGTATTTTTTTTAATCAGTTTAAAGGTACACTTGGCAGCCCGAGTTGCAAGAAACATACCACCTCATTCGGGGAAGGCAGTTGTGACTAACGAATTCGTCCATGCCTAAACCAAATTTGCATCCACAAAAAATATTGGTTTCAGAGTGTTGCTCGATGGCAGGAATAATTCTCCTTTTCTCTTTTCAACCCAGAAGTGAAACCATCGCACCCACATCGTACCGCAGAGATATTGACATAATCCAACAAACATCACAAAACAACCTGCCTTGATTAATCGTAAGGGATCAATGCACTTACACGACAACGACCTCATGTTTCAGGACAGATAGACAAGAAGAAAATTATAATAAATATTTCTACTGTTTCATTAAAAACTAACAATAACATGTTCAGTTCAACCTATAAATATAATGAGTGGAGTGTTCTGTTTCAAAGCCTGCTATTGTACAAGGAGGTGTTTTAGTGGACGTTTCTCTAAAACTCTACTTTTTAGGTTTCACTAACCCCCCCAAGTTGATATAAAATCATGCCTTCAAAGAACCAACACAAAAATCAGAAAAAGCCCAGAAGCTACCATGTAACCTAAGCTTAAAAATATAATGCAGTCATGCTAAGCAAGGTTATATTTAAAAAAAGTTTATTTATTGAAATTTACAACTGTATAATAAAAATATATCAAGTAAATAGAATGAACGATATACAATGAAATGAGATAAAGGCAAGTAGAGAAACTACCCACTGGTAGTACTCGAATAACAAATTTAACTGATAAAGTCATAAGGCCATATTCTTTTCACTGGAGAGATCGCTAGAGAGTTCGAGTGAGAATAAACTTTGTCATAAAAAGATTGATATCGGGTTCGGGAAAAATCAGTAACGAATTGGACTATTATGAAATAAAAAGAGCAGTAGATACTTCTAACAGTATATTAAATTTATAATGGTTTTAAAATTTGAATATAAACTTGAAGTAATAATGTTATAAGTAACTGAAGAAAAAGTAACAACAGCTGGAAACTTCTGGCCAGGTGTTTTAAGTGGTTGTCATGGATACATTGAGTGTGGTCTCTTATAGTTTAGGGATATAACTGGGACATTAAGGCTTAAGTAAAGGATTTTACGAAGGATTTGGGTTCTAAGGAATGGATATGAGCGGAATTCGATGTCTTAGTGGAACCCCAAAGCTCTACTCCGTACGCCCATATGGGCCTTATAATGCCCATGCGTATGAGTCTTGTGAATTTAATTAGGGCATAGTCGATTTTTTTTAAATATTCTTTATCTCCAAATTTGATCCATGCTAGAAGGTTAGTAATTTATCTGCCACAGCCAGATTCGAACCCAGGGTGAACAGCTAAGCAAATTCATCGCTAAAATTAACAGTATTTTGTTAATATTTGAGCATCACGATACCATTATAATCAATTAATCAGGACATTAAATCCTCTGTCATTCGAGGAGATAATGGCTTTTATTCAATTATGTTACTCCTGATTGCAGGGCCGTGTACCATTTTTTGCCACTTTTTACGGTCGGATGTAACCCGTCTAGGGGTCCCGGAGATGGTACAAGAAAAGCCTAATATATCGCATGGTCACAAAAACCCTTCGGAGGAGGATTTACCTCCGCCGGTAAACAGTCTGGAGGCTCCAGGAGAAGGGAGGGGGTGCTGGAGAATGGGGGGGGGGTGTCGGGGAAAAAGTAAATAGCGGAGAGTCATCGCCGACCCCGGCAACATTTACATGGCTCAGCCCTCAATATGCTCCCCTAACACCTGGAGTCCTCCGTCCCCTTCTTATATATTGCTTCTTCTTCCTCGCCCTCTTACCACCTCCTTCCTATTATTATGTACTTAGGTATATATATATATATATATATATATATATATACATACACACACACACACACACACACACATATATATATATATATATATATATATATATATATATATATACATATATATATAAATATATGGACGGTTCTATGAACATTTTGAACGTTAAAAAATAGGCTTAAAAAAGTACTCTACTGTTTCTAGGACAACGCTTTTACAGGGAGCTGATTTGTCTGAGATGACGCTTAAACGCCAGGTTTTTCCTCTATTGAGAGTATCCACTTTATATATGCTAAGAAGGGTCTATAGATCTCACAGGGTCCATACATGGTTTTTAAAAGAATAAATCAGCAGTTCAACCTATGGTCTGCGCCCTACATCTGGGAAGTAGGTTTCGTAGGAGTAGGCCGAGCAGAGTGGATAAAATAAAATCAGTGAAAACAAAAAATAACTCGTAACTAGTTGCTTGTAACTATTGGTTGTATAGTTTATTCCGGGAGTGGATCCAGACAGCAAGTTTTTTTCTAAGGATAAAAGCCGTGATTAGTGCCCCTCTACTAAAATCACGTGATATATTTAGTTATTGAAGTTCAAAATTGGTAGTCCGCACAACTAAAAAGGTTAGGAACCGCTGGAACAATTTATTTATTTAATAATTTATTTATTTATGTATCTACTACAAACGGATTTGAACCCAGGACCTTCAGCGTAGCAACTCAGCACTCTATATACAAATCTATCCCGCTGGAGAGTATTAATCCAGTATTACTGGAAAGGAAGACTTCTCAAATATATAAATTGAATATAGATTTTTAAAAAAATCAACCCATGACAACCTAAGAATGTTGCGTTGAGTAGGTGGTAGATTGTTTCTAGAACAACAATTATTGAGGGAGGTGGTTTTTCCTCCTGTTTTGAGTACCTAATTTATAGAGGCTGGGTGAGCCACAGGGGTTCTATAGACAGCCTCCATCCCTGGTTTTTAACAGAATAAATAATTTACATAACTCATTTCCATGTCGGAGTTGAGCCAGGGACTTTTGGCTGATCAGCTATGCACTTTTCCCACTGAGCAACCCTCCTCCTAAGACTATCAATAAGTTATAGGATTTAGTTTACATACATCGTTGAGTTGCCTTGCACAAAGGTCCCATGTCAAATCCGGTCATGACAGATAATTCATTTAATCTCTCAACAGCGGGAAATGAACCCAGTGGGATCTGGGTACCCTCCTGGGGATCACCCATCCTCTATAAATTGAGTAGAGAGGTTGAGCGTGATCTAGAACAAATCACCTCCCTGCACAACCGTTTTTCAAGAAACAGTAGTGCATCGAGGGTTCACAGCACAGAGGCCTTAGGATTTTTTAAAAGATGTAAAAAACATTAATTTTAGACTTTACGTAAAATGGTTGTCAGGTTCTCGTTAAAGATCCTAATTATACCTGTATAGGCAAAATTTTAGGACTGTAGTATCGATTGGTTCGAGTCCCGGTCCTAGGCATATCTTTTCTTTTCAAATAAAAATATTTATTCTTAATAAAGTTTGTATTGTCTATGTTTGGATTTAAAATAATATATATTGTGAAGAGCGGGGTAACTCAGTGGGTAAAGATGAGTAGCTAAGCTGAAGGTTACGGGTTCAAATCCGGCGGTGGCACATGAATTATTTAATCTATTGACACCCACGGATGGACCTTTTGGGATATATAGACCTTCTTGGGGCTCACCCAGCCTCTATTAAGTGGGAAAACCTTAACAAAAGGTAAGTTTGAACTCCGTGTAAGGCTACACCTACATTGGATCCGGTGTGATACGATGAGACGTCGCTAGCAAACCAAATGACTGTAATATATCGAGAGTTATAACATTTGGTTCTTTAAATTGATAAAATTAAGATTATTTATTAATTATTTTTAATACATTTATATTTTACTATAATGTATAGTAAAATATGTATAATGTGTACACCCCAGCATCGTATGTGATAGAATCACGTCGCACCGAATCGGATCCAATGTAGGTGTAGCCTAAGACGGGAAATGTTATATATAGAGAGTATTACGAGTATTTTTTATATAAATATTCAAAAGTATTCTATAAAACATATTATCGTCTCGGAAGAGAGGAATATAAAAATTTTAACCGCACCTACTTTTAAAAAATCTATTTATCGAAATTTAGAACTGTATTATAATAATACGGGGAGTGGAGTGGCTACTGAGTAGACCGCTGAGTTACCTTGTAGAAGGTTCCGGGTCAATACACACAATCGCCTAGAGACCTGCTCGGGACCATTAATTAATTCTTTAAAAAATTCATTGATTGCCCAAAATAGAGGGAAATATCTGTTGGTTGGGTGTGATCTCGTACAAAATATCTCCCAGCACAACTTTTGTGTTAGAAACAGTGCAGTATCTATCATGTACTGATCCCAAAACACTTCATGAGTTGTAGTGGTACAGGAAGGTATCATCATAGTAATCACTATTAACGCTACTACATTTTTATTTATAAATTTAAAAAAATGATATTCATTATTGCAGATTCAGTATCAAACATAAAACTATATATATCCCTTATATAAAACTTTAAGAGAAAGATACTAAACCACTTGGACAGACTAATATGGTTAGGGTCAGAGTAGGAAGAGACAGAAACATATCGTCGGCTGGGGTGGTTGCCACATCTGCATTCACCAACATCTGCGCCTCATTGTAAAGTATAATCCGGTGGATTGGGGGCTAGGTGTTGTTTTTGTCCCTTTCCAGTCTTTATTAAAATATAATGCTATTCTCCACCTTACTCTTGAGCAATTTTTTTAAAAAGGTTTTATTCTTATATGTGTGGATAAAGATAAATGTATTGATTGGGTGAAAAGGCTTGAGCTGGATCAATATGGAGATGGATCTTACATTTGTGTTCAACTATCCTCTTTGGCCTTGATCCTGACCATACCAGTATGCCCATATTAATTATTCGGTTCAGGACAGAATTTTTTAGGTCGGCTCATATGAAAAAATATTTCAAAGGAATATTTCATTTATCCTTTCTACCCAAAAGTGAAACCATTACATCTATACAATGCAACAAAAACTTACCATAAGCAACTTGCATTGATTGATCGTAATCCATATTCTTGCACAACTCCAGGCTCATACACACTTGCACGACACCAGACTCATTGCACAACATCAAATTCGAGAAAGGTTACGAAGTTCTCCCATAACCTTCTTAGTCGCCAGATTATACTTAATACTTATCTCCAACAGATTTTCATCGGATCATAAATTGTATCTCGAAAATGTAATATTTTGATTTAGTTGTTTGAAAGAAATGTTTTACTAATTAACCTTTCCTTAGAATGCGGACATTTTATTTGAAACAGCCCAATATTTACAACCTCCATTGTCGTTACAAAGGATTGTAACTAAAATAAAGTATTAGACATGAGTATGCGTAATTCACTCCTGTCATTAAAGTACTTTATTCATTGTTAATTGTGGTGACAATAAAAGGGAAAGATTAGCCAATGGTGTACATCTTTGAACCGCAAATGTATACGGGTTTCTCTTTCTTTCAAAAATTATTTTAGTCAACGGACGTTGAAATTCCCTTTATATTTTCTTCAATAACTCACCTGAATTGATTAGGGGTCACCTGTGGTTTAGGGGTTAGCATAACAAGCTACTATGCCCAACGTTGTGGGTTCTCAACCCAAGATGGCGATAGGATTTTTAAAGGGATGCCATCCTTCGGAAGGGACGTAAAATGGGGGTCCCGAACCTGTACGATGTCAGGTACTCCTAATTTATATCCCTATCCTAATTACACCAGGATAGTCAAAATTGAAGATTGCTGCTATTGAAACATCCGGTTAGACATAGTTATATAAAATGAATTAACAACTGAGGAGCTTGATAGACTCATAAAAAAGATTTATTCATTTCAAAATTTCCAAGCTTCAACGAACGTTGATCATACACATTCCTGCATTGTGGATTCCGGTTGGAAATATAGTTTATCTTCCTTCTGCTCCGGATCGCGTCGGATTTCTTTAGATTGTGCTGGTTACGAATCTCTGACTCGGCTAACTTGGACTGTTCCATAGCAATGAAGAAATCTGGATTCATAGGATACAACATATACCTGCAGAATGAGTCGTAATGAAGTACCATTGGTTATCATTAATAATAAAGTTAGAATAATATTAAACAAAGCAATAGAAAGTTTGGTCTATCAAAAGATTATGATTCCTGCAATGAAGATTATGGTTACTCCAATATGTTTATAGTGATAGGTAGTGGATTAATAATTGTGTTTTGTTTTTTGTCTGTTCCGCAGAGGTTGACGCTTCGAATTGAGTTTCAAGTTTTAATAGTTTATTGGTTTAATTTATAATATTTTCATAAAATATAAGTTATCGTGAGCTTTAAAATGGAAAATAGAATGTAATTATGGATGATGAGTAGATTTCGATACTCATTTCATCAAGAAATAAACGTTTGAATTAACATTTCCTGATGATGTATGTTTGTTTGAACGTTCATTTCTAGATAAAACGATTACCGAAGTATACATATAAAATGCTTTGTCTTAAATGATTGACTGACTGACGGATCAACGCACAGCCTAAACCGCTGATCGTAGAGACCTGAAACTTGGAGGGTGTGTTCCTTGTTTGACGTAGGGATCCGATAAGAAAGGATTTTCCGAAATTCTATACCTAAGGGGGTGGTAATGCTAGGTCTATGTTGGGTGTAAAGAATTGGATATCGTCGGCACAGGATCGAGACAATGGGTGGAAGCTGGTACAAGGGGGTAACTTGAAATCGAGTTGTAGCGCCAAACGAATAGAATACAATGTATATATGGATCCGCTTAAGTGGGTTGATGTTTGATTTTGAGGGCAAACTTATGATAATTATTATTGTTGTCATAACTAGACGATAAGCTATTTATTATTACACTTTATTTATTTTCGAACCGGCGTAACTCAGTGCTAGAGCGGTGAGTTGCCTGACGAAGGTTTCAGGTTCAAATCTGGCAGATTTTATTTAGTTTGTTAACAGTCGGGGATGGATCCTTTGGGATCTTGGAACCTCCTGGTCTCACCCATTTTCTATATACGAGAGAAAATCTAGCGTTTGAGCGTGATATAGGACAAATCACCCTGTACAACCGTTGTCCTAGAAATAGCACAGTCTCTACCACTTACTGAACCCAAGACCTTTGGGTTGTAGTGGTACAGGATTTTTCTTTATTTTATTTTTTTCCGGACAGCCTAACAAGTAACACGCAAACACCACTTCATGTATTTTATTTTTGTATTATATTTATATTATGTTATGCACTTATGTTATATTTCAGCTATATATTAAAATATTTTATTTTATTTCTACACTATCATACTTCCATCGCTGATGGATGCATTTGGGTTGTGGAACCTAATAATGACCGGTTGCTGTTTAACATCCAACACTCAACGACCAGTTCATTTTCCTCCTACATAATGAATGTGTATCACAATGATGTGACCAAATGAATGTGTACCTTATAAACGAGAATTTATCACGTCTATCGCACGGGCAGTGGTACCAGCACGTATTTTGGATTCAAATACTCGAATTTTAAATTCAAAGGGTTTACACTATTTTAAACTATTCTGTACTTCTGTAGTCAATCTAAAATACTATGTCACTTTGTTTTATTGTATATAGAGGTATTCTTCTAAGCCATTTTTTTTTCTAACCGTCCCAATTTTATAGATTACAAAACGTAAAAGAACATGATGTTAAATTTAGGTAAAGTGGCGCCATTTAACAGGACTTTAACTAACCCTACTACCAACCAGCACAATCCCGGCAGGTGACCCTAGGATTTTTTTAAGGGAGTAAAAGATCCTTAGTTACGCCGTCCTTCGGATGGGACGTTAAACGGGGGTTCCGAGCCTGTACGATGTCAGTTACTCGTTAAAAATCCCTTTCCTATTTAAACCTGGGTAGGCAACATTTAGAGCTCCCACTGTAGCATCGTCCGATTAGCCATAGCAGCATAAAGTGACGTTACATGAACGAACAACAACCTGCAGAATAAACCGCAAAGTATTCCAAACCATTTATATGAATAATAATTTCCAAAAAATGCTAAAACGTGGCTAATTGTAAAAATTCCAAATGTTTAATAATTTAAAAATAAAAAATATTCCCCATTTTGTAAAAATAATTATAGTTACTTAAGGTTCATCTTTTTCGTAATTAACTTCTCCTGGGCATATTAATTTGCATTATTATAATATTAACATGTTCTTTAGACCTTTTTTGTTTTTCTCTATCTTCAATATCTTTAGCTCATAATTATTTAATCAAATAATTAATCCTTATAGGTGTTTGAGGGTCGCGAAAAATCGAAGAGAATTGCATTTTTGATATGCTGTAAGGGCATGTCTGAGTAGTGTAAATCCAAGCTTGTGACCGAAAAAACGGATGGGAAAACTATTATTGGCCGAAAAACTCAAATTTTTCGGAGTTATTTCAGTTTTTGGCCTAATCGGTGCATTTTTGAAGAAAAAAACATGGGTAACTATTTTTAAAGTAGATTAAATTACCTACGATTTGAATCCTACCGCAGGTCTATAGGTCTAAAAGATTATGAGTCCCTTTGAAAATTGGTAATTTTTTTCAAAAATTCCAAATTTTGTTTTTGCTGACTTTCGTGAGGAACACCGGGCGAAGGAGTGATCATTCGATGAAAGTTATTAGTAATGAAGTTGTAGTAAATATAATAAGCTTTAATTTAAGAACAAACCGAGGCCTGTAAATGTAACAGATTCTGAGATACCCCTCTTTGAAATTGGTAATTTTATCCCAAAAGTCCAAATTTTAAGTTTTAACCGACTTTCGTGAGGAACACCGGCCGAAGGAGTGTCCTAAGATGAAAGTCAAGTTAAAAAGAGTTGTAGTAAATTTAATTACCTTTGATTTAAGCACACAACGGGGCCTGTAATTGTTATACTTCTCTTATTAATTAAAAAAAAAGGAAAATCGGGTAAAGTGGGTGTTTTTTGTACGTGGCCGCTGGTATATTAATGTAGTGGATACTGTTAGTTTATGAGAGTCTTATTTTCCACTTATTTGTTAATGCGTTCAATATCTCATCTGCAAGGAAGGGCTCCATTTAAAGGAAATAGCTTATAGGATTGTACTGTTCCGGGAAGAAACTGCTCTTATATAATGTTTTTATTTTATTTTAACACAGAATTAGGAATTTTTATGTAATATTGTTATAGTAATACTTTATGTTAATTTACATTAATATACTTATTGTTATAATAAAACCTTTTTCTCTGAGAGGTTTTTCTTAAATGAATAACGATGAAAAAATCCATTAAAAAATATAAATCATTCAAGTGCGTACCCAAAAAAGGGGAGGGACATCAACCCTTTCCGAGATGACTTTTTAACAAATTAATCTACATTGAAACATTGTTTATGCATAATTTATAAATCAATAGCTATTTTTGGAAAATTTTACCACCTTTAAATTAATAATCGAATAGAATATTTATCAGAACCACTAGAGGAGCTTAGTGAAATTATTACCTCCCTGAAAAATATTAGGTTTGAAGATGGGGTAACAAAATATCATAATTATACTTATAAAGACATTATTATAAATAATATACTAAAAAAGGGAATAGTGAGCGAGAGAAACGCAGATATTTTCTTGATAGCTATTCCAAATATATAATTTACTAATTCAACATTAAAATAAAATATAAAAAATAAAACTGAGGAAATAAAAAGGAGAGGTAAAGGTATTTTTTATATTATAAAATACTTGACTATTTTTATTTACATATGTGTGTAAATATGCAATATATCTATTTAAAATATATTTATATTAAAAAAAATCCTTCCTTAAGAGAGATGAATTAATCGATTCCACTATCGAACCATTGATAAATCGATAGTACTATCGACTATTACCCATTACTAATAGTCACCCTTATACCAATTTAGTGCTTCATTTAAATTTTGTATACTTATATTTAATATTTAATGCAATTCATTAATTACGGAAATATAAACCACCTAGACTAAATAGACAGTATAAATTGTATTATTAATAGTTATGCACGATAAACAAAAACAAATCAAAGTTTATAATAGTAGGAGTATTTATTCATTCCTTTCTATCTTTATTATAGAATACTTCAATATATTACAATAAAAATTGTTTATCAATATATGTGAGTTTTGTTTTGTTTCACGAGGCATATATATATGATTTCTATAGTTCATCATAAAAACATTTATATTAATATAAATTTTTACAATTTATTGTGAAAAGTCATTATTCAAAAGTATCCATTATAATTGAAAACTGGAATAATTAAATAAATAAATGTACTAACTTTCAATTTAATAAAAATACGAATTTATTATAAAATACTTTTACAAATATTATTTTTAGAGATATTATTTTAGCGACAACACTGTTCAAGATAACAATGTCCTATGTCTTTAGACTTGGCGGGCTTAGATAATGCCTTGGCCAATCAAGTTTGAGTATTATTTACAACTCGATTCAAAATTACCGCGAAAACGTTCCCTCCAGCAAGAATATTCAGTTCTATTCGGTTCGTTCGCGCGTTCAGTGTCCTGTGTTGAAAATTATCTTTGAAATGTGTTAAAAGTGTTAATAAATAGTTTAATAATGATTAATTTCCACCGGGGACATCCGCCCTAGTACCGTTCGGTTTTTTTTTTTTGGTTTTTTTGGTGAATATAGTGATTAGTGAATGTTCATAGTGTGAAAATATGAGGGTGAATTCAAGGATGGAGAATGGAGAATCAACCATTGTAGTTAAAAAGGTTGAAAAAATTCATTTATTGTTTTTAATCCATCACTTTAAATTTATTTATATTTATTAGTAAAATATTACTAACATTATTATTTTGTTAATATCAATAACTGATTTATTTTATATATTTGCATTTAATGTAATGTCTTTTTTACTTAACTAAATTTAATAATTAATAGTAGTAATAAATTTCTGAGTTTCAAAGTTAAAAAGAAATATTAATTTAAATAATCATGAAGTAAAGTTATCGATTGAATATTGATTAAAACGTTTGATCTGATAAAGCAAACAATTTTATACTTTTTAGTTATAAAACAATGTTAGTAATGTTTTATAGCCTTTTCAGTGATTTTGAAAGTCGAGTTCTTGAAACGTTATATTTATGGAAATGATCTCGAAAGTTCAACTCTAGCATTGAGGCTTTCTTTAAAAATGTATATAATAGTTCATATTGATGAGGACATGGGTGACTGTCTAGATCCGGAGCAATTTTGAATATGGTCGGTGGTGATTTCAATGAATATGTGGGTAAAGACTAATTTCTCCAATAACCAAAACATAATTTATATTTTGTTAACTTTAATGTCTTGGTCGTCAAGATATTGATTAATAGTTTATATTGTTCTTGTTAACTCCATAGTGAGAATTCGAATGATTGAATAGCTTAAAATAGTAACCAGTAACCTATTTTATTGTTTGTATTATATTCCTTCTATCTGGTACCAGAATATATAAAGATCTTAGAAAAAATACTGAACAACAATAATTGTGTCTGCTATCCAAAAAATAGATTATTTTTCTATTATCATTCTCATATTTAATTTATAAATAAGTATCTTAGATATAATTATGATAAAAAAACATCTCTAATGAGGGAAAAACTTGATTACATAAGCTAAATAATCAAAAATATGTTGCTGAATTATTATGCATCCCCTTTGTTTGTTAGCTTATTAAAATATTAAAAAATGACGCCACAAATGGTTGTGTATTAGTTAGTATATGCTAAGTCTGATTGTCAAAAACTATTAGATACTATTTATATGGAACAATAATTAGTTTGATTCTTGTGATTCGATTCGCCTTAGGCTTATATTAATACATCATCATCATTATATGATGACCTATTGAACCACCTATTGTGTGTGAGGAGTTTTTTAGTAGTACATGAATAATAAATATGTAAAAATGAAATGCTCTGTAACTTGTAATGTATATACTTCTTAATATTATTTTTGAATAATTTTACCGGTTATTAATGAAGAGGCGGAAATGAAAAAAAAAACAACTTGTACCGCTATACTTCATAGAGGGTAATAGATTTAGTTCTTGGTGGAAACTGTTCTGGTTTCAGGCTAACAGTTGTGCAGTGAAGTAATTTGCCCGGTGTCACGTTGATAGGTTTTCCTCCAATTATGGGTACTCACTTTTATAAGGCCTGGGTGTACTCCTATTGATGAGATTTCGCTAATGAGGTACAATTCACACATAGTTACAGGATAAATTATTTTTGTCACAGTCAGTCTCAAACCAAAATATTTGTGATTGGCATCTCAGTACTCAAGACATTGAACTACACCCCTCCCTCTTCGGGTTAGTAGCTCTGGCATATTTTATTATTTGTAACATTATTTAAACATATTTTTAACAACTTAGTTGAAGGATAGTCTTGTATGTGCCTAATTAGAACCTACCTCAGGTTGAAGTCATATGGATTTCTGATGTGCCTTCTTGGTCTTTGAGTGTTCGAGAGCTCATACCAAAAAATAACATTTCTTTTTATGCTTCCATGTGTTGTTGCTATTGTTGTTGTTGTTTTAATAGATGTTTCTTTTTTCTCATTTGACTTTTCTTTTGAGGTTGTTTTGGGCAATACACCTTTCCTTCATACAAAGAAAATTATTGTTAATTTTTTATTTAAACATTAGATGTCTAGAGTTTGAATATTAATTTTTCCATTAACCTACTGAAGTTGTTAGGTAAGTATAAAATGATCCTCGGATATCAATGATCAATAATGTTTTATTTAGTATATTATCGTTAACTAAAAAAATAAATTTAGGTCAATTTCATAGTTTTTTATTTGCTTTGGACCAAATAAAAAACTAAGAAAGCAGTAAATATGTTTTGATAAATAATATTATAATCAACATCCATATAGGTTTATATACAAAATACACATAAAGGTTGTGTTTAATGTTTAATTTCAACTTCTTTTTCAGGTCATGAAATACTTCAGTAAATAAATTAAATGATTAACAATGCTTCTCATTTCAGCTCATCTGTAAATTCAGCATTCTGATCTTGCAAACATGAGGGAGCTAGTGGTAATTGCCATATCCTCTTTAGTCTTGAACTCAAGTCAATAGCTTTAACATAAACAATTACATTGTTTATATAAATAATACTTTTCGGTTCTAAGAAGTATTCTATTAATTAGAATTTCAGACTTTTATCTATTACTTTGCGTTTGTTTTTAAAAGTTTTTCCAATCGAAATTGGTTATTTTACAATGAAATTTTAAAATAAAAATTTGATTTCTATTGTAACCACGTAAAAAATAAATTGCTCAATAAGATAACCTAAAATAATATATACTAAACGAGTCAATGCAAATTCTTGGAACTGTTCTCAGCAGTTAATCGTAAACTACATTTTAATTTTTTTTCAAATCTCTTGTTATCTTTACTTCAAATTGAAGGCTTCACCTTTTCCTAAAATTTAAATTGCCTGTTATGCTATAACTATAGTTAATATTTTATTGAACCATTTACATATATGCAATTTCCTTTACATAAGTTCTCTGCACATTTAATAATTCAAACAAATTCCGTATTCTTGCCACAATTAAATTGGTGATTCTTATAGCTTTATTTTATTTGTCGAACGTTTTGCCATACTTTTGAATTCTTTTTCTCATAATGCACACCATAACTCTTGTCTTCTTTGCACATATTCCTGTATTTTCTAACAATACATGAAGTCAATCACTGACTAGTTATTGAAGTTAATAGCATTATCTTCTTTCAGAGAAATCATTTTGGTTTTTTTTTTCTTTCTAGAATTGATTTTTTCCCTTCATATATTCTAGTTGATTTTGTATTTTTTTTCATTCCTATCAATATATTTTATTTGTCGAAGCTCAACAATAAAATATGCTGTTTTTTTTTCATTTATGATATTCATAAAGTACAATAATAATTTTCTGTATTATTGTAGGCATGTAGGTTTATAAGTGTGTGTGTGTATACCACTCATGAAGGGTTTTGGGTTTAATACATGGCAGGAACTGTACTGTTTCTAAGACAATGGTTGTTCGTTGAGATGACTTGTCCAAGAACACTCTCAACCGTCAGGTTTTTCCCCCCACTTTTTAGAGATTGGATGAGCCCCAGGAGGGTCTATAGATCTCACAGGATCCATATATGGCTGTTAAAATATTAAATAATTTATCTGTCACAGCCAGACTTAAACCCTATAACAACTCAGTGCTCTACCACTGAGCTATCCCATTTCCTGTATACTCGTATATATATATATATATATATATACATTGAGAGAGAGAGAGAGTTATAATTATATATTAAAAGAATAAATGTGATAAAGTAATTAAGTTGTACAGCCTATTAAATTGGATAATTTATTTTTTACTTTTATACAAGAAAGTTAAATAAAGCTATCTTAAGTTATTTTGTAATTTTTTAAAACTACTAGTACCAGTAAAAATTATAAATTAAAAAACTTTTTAACTCTACTTTTTCTTGTTCTGTTAATAGTTAAATCTTCACCAAAATTATATTTATTGGCCTTTCAACAAATTCTTTCGTATAAATCATGCTATATTATAAATATTAATATTTATATGAAATTTTAAAAAATTGGTATTCATAAAATAATTGCGTATGGATATACAAAAAGTACTCACCAAGTCTGAGCCATTGGCTCCCCGTATTCATAATCCTCTCCTGTTGGCAAATTTCTTGGCAAATAAACGATTTTGTGAGCCGTGGATTTGGTTGTACTTAAGCGGGATCTCCTAGTAGCGTTGTGGGCATATCGGACTTCGATTGTCGGAAGAGTGGGTGGTGTGAATGAATATCTCCCTTCTTTCGCTGTTGCTTTAAAGTCTTTCTTTGCGTTTGGGGAATTACCAGTATGGATGTTTTCCCCCCAAAGGGGAATCGGTCGAGAAGTGGGCACTGCGCCCGGATACGGAGTTCTTCTGATCCAAAGTATAATTCTGTTCATATTCGAATCGAATTTACTGATCGAACTTCCAAAAGTCCTGTAAAATAATTAAGCAATTTTATAATAAAATAAAAAATAAAATTATAGATGCTTAAATTTCAACTGTTCAATACGATGCAGAACCACTGAGTTAAAAAACAAACACAATGTATTCTGCTCTGTCTGTGCCACGATTTGAACAGGTAAACTAATTCTATTTTTGAATTCACAATACTATATACAATGGTTTATGTCTCGCTATCATTTACTAATCTATATATATCCTCAAATCAATCGTTAGGCCACGTTCACACAACAGCGATGTAAGGAATATATTGCTAACATTTATTGCTAGAAAACTTCAATAACAGCAGTCAATAAATCGGTGCAACAAGTGATAAAACTTTGGTGGATACACAATTTTCACCGACTCAGTTCGAAAAATAAGCTTAAGTGAGGAATACGTTGTAGTGGTAGATAGTTTCAGGCGTAGGGTGAGAAGAAAAAGAAAATACTTTATTTCCTGTATGCGCCGATGGAATAGTTCCAGAAACACTCATTTCACTGGCTTAATTAAAGCAATCACAGAATTATCTCCTCGTCTTCTCGTCATATTCATGGCTCAGAATATAGGATGAAACAAATAGCTGAGTGGTACTTCGAGAGATATGTCACTTGCGATATGTCGCTCCACCTCGCGAGTACCATCCTTTTTATCGCTTCCCTGCAGATTTCACTTTACTATCTGTGCTTTTCGCCTATCGTATATCGCCGAACCTATATCGCCCTAGTATGTACGTGGCCCTAGGGAAACATTACCGGGATCTTTTTCGTTTAATCCCCGCATTTCTAATTTATGGTTAGAAAGAAAACACATAATATGAAAAAAAATAATGTTCAATATGGCACATTAGTCTAGGATCCATGGTCCATTTTTTCACTAGATTAGTATCAAGCTGAATCTTCGTGAATAGCTTCGTTTCGATGGGACGCCAACAATTTCCTGTGCGAAAATTCTCGATTGTGGTAGCTAAAAGAGGCAGCAAGGATAAAATATGTCGATTTGATGATTCTCAAAAATTTATTACTAACTGTTTTTTTTGTTTGTTAAATCTCAAGATAATTATCTAAATTATTTGAAAAAATATTTGTCCTACAAAATGTAGAGTTTGATCAAAGAGTTCCCTCCTTCCAATATGTATCGATAACGAAGTCAAAAAAGAAGAAGTAAAAAAAAACAGCTGGTTAGTAATAATTTTTGATGACATTGTTATCGATACACGTTTGCAAGGAGGGGACTCTTTGATCATACCATACATTTTGTAGGACAGATATTTTTTCAAATAATTTAGATAATGATCTTGAGATTTAATAAAAAAAAACCCAGTTCGTAATAAATTTTTGAGAATCATCAAATCGACATATTTTATCCTTGCTACCTCTGTTAGCTACCACAATCGAGAATTTTCTCACATGATATTGTTGGGGGTCTCATCGAAACGAATCTATTCACGAAGATTCAGCTTGATACCAATCAAGTGCAAAAATGGACCATGGATCCTGGGTTACATCGATTTCTTTTTAAGATCAATCATTCTATTTTATAGTTTGCTTAAGTTATATCTTAAAAAGTATTATATCTCAATAAATCACATGTTGATAATAGCATATCAGTTAACCATAACATTATTTTCATCAAGAAGTGATAAACATAATTAATAATATAGCCATTTACTTACACACTGAAAAATAATATTATAAACTGTACTCACGTGAATAGTGAAAGAATGAATAATAGAGGGGCAGAATACCTTAGGTTCATTACTTTTTGATTTACATGATAAAACATTTATGTAAGCATTTCGGATTATGTTAGACTTCATCAACTCAGGACTTCTAATTACATTGGCTTAACTACTTCATTACTAATTAAAAACCTTATTACCCATTAATTGCAATAATGCAACGTTATTAACAGATGCTTGGGTTTCGAAACTGGTATAATGATGCTTAATTTCAACCATTAATTATGGTTTTTGTGTAAAATGAGTTGGTAGTTTCACTATTTGCGTATTAATTACTTGCCATGATATTTCATTCATAATATTTACTTGTATTAATAAATACATTTGTGAGTTTCAATAAATAAAAATAAAATTGTGGTTTAACAAATGTGATTGCATTCATTATCGAAGGTATATATTCTTTTAATTATCACTGAACAGCGTTGAAAGGTTATAACGAATTTTTGTCGGAGAGGCTATACCGATTTTTAATTTCAATGCCTCAAATAATTCCGTAAGTTAAAAAAAAACAATAGTTGCTGAAAATTATTATTTTTTAAATGTATTAAATACAGTGTGTCTGTTTTAGGCATGTTATGCTTGTTTTGAGAAATTCGTTCATTGAAGTTATTTTACTTTTGATAGGTTAAATGGCTGGTAGTGATCATGTGAATGTTTTGAATCTGGAGCTTAAAATATTCATAAAAGAAACCTTTATTAAATGTGTTTAATTTGACCATTTGACGACTTTTTATCGAACTGTGTGATCAATTTTGAAGTCTGATAGCTCAATTTATTAAGCAAATTCCTGTGTATATACTAATACAGAGCGAGATCTGAACACATAAAAAAATGTTTTTAGTATTTTCAACTTTTGTTGTTATGTTTTCTTCTTCTTCTTCTTGTTTCTTTGTTACATTTAACGCCACACGCCACTTTATGCTGCAGTGGCTAATCGGAAGATGCTACAGTGGGAGCCTTAAATTTTGCATATCCAGGCATTCATGGGATAGGGATCTTTACGAGTTCCTGACATAGCAGAGGGTCGGGAACACCATTTTGTGTACCCTCCGAAGGACGGTTAGGATTTTAAATCCCTTTTAAAAAATACTAAGATTTGCAGCAGCTTCTTGTTCCTTCCTCTCCATCCAATATTTCTTCATTTTCTAATAATTCTTCTTCTTCTTCTTACGAGATGATTTTGAGGATTTGTCTTGGAATCTTACATGTTCCGTTGTATAAAGATTCTGTTGTAAGACATAATTCATTGAATTCGGAGAAGTGAGTTATCAAAGATCACGCTTGATTGTCGGGTTTTTCCTCTTGCTAATGGTAACCACTTTATTGAGGCTGGTTGAGTCCCAGGAGGGTCTGCAGATCCCGCAGCGTCCATCCGTGGCTATGAACTGACTTAATAATTTCTCTTCCTCAGTCGTTTTTTTAACCTATTCGTCCGATTTTGATATTATTATTACTATTATTATCCAAAATTGAAGACGCTAAGTAAAGATGGTTCACGTTTGGGGCTTCTTGTTATTTTTATTTTCCCACCATGTTTTCATTCTTTGCGAGAATTTAGTTTTTCATTCTTCGCTCCATTTTGTTACAGTTCTTGGCGCTTTTGTCTGTGTCTTAATTTACCATATTAAACATCTTTTTTTTCATAACTTCATCTAAGGTAATTTGGGCTAGTTCCAACTCTCTCTTAATATTTCGGATCCATTCCACTCCATTAACATGGGATGCTACGTGTTTTACTATTCTTTTTGTAAGTCTGTGATCGGGAAGCCTCATTGTTTGGCCGTAGAACCTAAGACTTCTTTTCCTCATATCCATCTCAATCTTCAATTTTAGATGTAATCTATACCCTTTATCGTTCCTTCTTGGACCCAGAATTTTCCTAATTATTTTTCTTTCCTCTTTCTTTAGAGTTTGATATTATCATTTTTTTTTTTTTACAATACTCTTATTCCACTTGTTACAGCTTTGATCCGTTCTATAATGACCTCTAATGAACAAATTAAACCTTGGTGAAGAAGGTCCATTTGTCTTGCTCCTGTTATTGTTTCATATGCGCCTGATGCTGATACAACGGCGTATTTTCTAATAATTATTTTCCTGCCTGTATTTAAAGGTGTGTTTTATGACTAAAACTTGGGCATAAGAACCGTCCTTGCTGTCAGCAGACTCAGTTTAGCGAGACATTGCAAAGGACTTCTTGGAAATTCAGGTGGTGTCTTTGACGGAGACAAGAAGCGAGGAAGACGCTTGCCAAAAACGAGGGCTTCCTCATTAGCTACAGTTAACGCTGCATAGAATCAACATTAAAAGGTTTTGTAGGCTCCTGGTGGGGGGGGGGGGGGGTTGGCAGTGCTGGGGAGAGGTTTGGCAGTGGTGGGGGGTACAATCTCGCATAATTAATGAGTTACCTACCAGAGCCACCTTGATAATCTTATCTCCCATCTTCTGGTATTAATGAAGGCTTTTGAGACTGTCCATGACGGAGAATAATGTTTATTATAACATAATCCTGGGGAGCTGAGTGGCTCAGTGGTAGAGCGCTAAGTTGCCGTGCCGAAGGTCCTGGCTTCAAATCCCACTTTTATTTAATCTGTTGCACAGAGATGGGTCCTATCGGATTCAGGACCCTCTATAAAGTGGGTAACCAACATAAGAGGGAAAATGTGGCGGTTGAGCGTGATCTAGGACAAATCACAACCCTTGTCCAAGAAATAGTACAGTCTCTACCACGTACTGCACCCAAGACCCTCCATGGATTTTAGTGGTACATTTTTATAAAATAATCCTAGCTAAATTGTAATCATGCAAATATTAAGGTTTGTTTGTTTGGTTTAACTTAATGCTGCTGTGGCTAATGGGACGATGCTACAGTGGGAGTTCTAAATTTTGGCCATCCAGGTATAAATAAGATCTTTAAAAGCATAGGTTCGGGATTGCCATTTTACGTCATATCAGAAGGACGGCCTAACTAAAGATTTTTTAATCCTTTTAAAAACCCTACGAAAACCTGCCGGGCTACGAACCCGAAGCCTTGAACAAAGTAGGTTGCTATGCTAAAAACTACTCCATTGGTGATCCGAAACATATAGTAATTAAGAAATCTAACTGTAGTTGGACGTTTCATATAGTACTCGTATATATAATATAATAGTAATATATTATATTATATATTATATAGTGCTCTATTATGGTAACAGTCCTTAGTCACTGTGGTCGTACGTCACGTATGACAATTTGAAACCAGTCGAAAATTCTTAAATCTATAATTAAATTATCTTTAATATGGGGTACGCTTTGTCATCAATGAAATAGTCTGATAGAAAAAGAGCTTGGTCATGGTTTCAAATCCGGCTGTTGTTAATAAATTATTTAATCTGTGAACTACAACCGAATGAAACCTATAAGGATATGCAGAACCTCGTGGGGTCTATTCAGCCTCTATAAAGTGGGTCCCCTTATGAGGAAATCCTGGGGAGTGAGCGCGGACCAATTACCCACCGCCAGATGCATCCGTTATCTGAGAAACAGTACAGGTTCGTTTTTGTTATTTAATGACAACCAAATTATTTTCTTCTTTCACAACCTACCTTTCTGGTTAGGCGTTCAACATAGTCAAAATATGACATTCTTGGGTCTCCTCTTCTATCCTCAGGGATATAATCCATCGTTTTCAGCTGATCCCTTTGGTCTACCATTTTGACTACATTGCCAAACCATTTTAATTTGCGTGAATCTAGGTTCCTTAAGTTCAAAAATTCCTTCATCCAGATGACCTTAGTTCCTCTTTCATCGTTTTATTACGGGTATGATCTTTTCTTGTTTTTGGCGCAATCCTTCGAAGAAATTTCATCTTTGCAGCGGTAAATCTGCTATAAAGGTATCCTCCTTTTGATTATATATAAGTCTAATGTATTATAAGGTATAAAAAAACAAATCTTTTAAATTTATGAACTATGTTTTATTTATTTCAAGACCTACGATAGGTGATTGGCTTATCCATTTTTTCCCATGATTTTAATATTGTTTCGACTTTCATTATTTTTTTTCTATACTGTTAATATAAATTTATTATACACATTGTAAAAAGCATTGAAGAATTATATATTATTATAAACAATTGATTTCATGAAGAGTTTCGTTTTTTAGTGCTATAGACTATCGAAGAGCTGTCCATTCCCTACAAGAGTCCAATGAGGGATGAATCAATAGATAGTTCTTGACAGTTGTAATTTCCTCTCTGAGCTGAAGGCAACAAAATATTCGCTGAATTTACAATACCGGTAATTAAAATACATAATCTTATAAATAAATTTAATAATAATTGAGGTCCATTGGGAAAGAGATTTTAAATTTAAAATAATAGGTCCTCAAGGTAGTATCCTTGGCCCAATCCTTTATACAGTTTATACAGCTGACATCCCAACTCATCCTAATACTATCCTTACCACATATGCTGATGATACATGTGTATTATCAGTCAATACCAATCCAGTTATTGTATCCCAAAGCCTCCAATCCCATATCACTGATCTTGAAGAATGGTGCCAGAACTGGAGAATTAAAATAAATTCTCAAAAATCCCATCAAATCACTTTTACCTTACGTCGTAAACCAATGACTTCCTGCCCTTCAGTATCCTTTAACAATATCCCACTTGTGCCTGTAGAACAGATCCGATACTTAGGGTTGCATCTCGACAAACGATTAACCTGGAATCCTCATACAAGACTGAAAAGACAAGAAACCGCTCGACGTTTCAGGCTACTTCAACACTTACTAGACAAACGCTCTAAGCTCCCAATTCATTACAAAAGACTCATCTACATGATCATCATACGACCTATTTGGACTTACGGAGTAGAGCTTTGGGGCTCCACTAAGCCATCGAATTCTTCTCGTATCCAATCCCTACAATCCAAAATCCTTCGTAAAATCCTCAACGCTCCTTATTTTGTTAAGAATATAGTCATCCATAACGACCTTAATGTCCCATTTGTTGCTGATCTGGCCCGATCCCGGTATCTATCCTTTCATAACAAACTTCATTTCCACTCAAACCCTCTAGTTTCAAACCTAGCTTCCTCTTCAATTCCCGATAATCCTCCGAGGCGTCTGAGAAGAAGATGGCCACGTGACCTTCTTAGTTGAACATGCGATTTGAGTACTACCAGTGGGTAGTTTCTCTACTTGTCATTATATCATGTCATTATGTATCACTCAGCCAATTTACTTGTTATATTACTGTAATATAGTTGTAAATATCAATAAATAAATAATAATAAAAAATAAAAAAAATAATAGGTTACTACATTCCTAGGTAGTTACTATAAATAGTAACTATGCATACTCTATATTATTTATCACAATATTTATAGGAACAAAAATAATTACGAAGCTAAGGTTCAATTAAAATATGAATTAATTAAATTAAGGAAACAGATAAAATAGTTTTTCATTTAAACATGCTACATCTACTTATCAGAAATAATGTTTGTTATCCAAATCTTATACCTGATTTTTTTTCTATAATTTTATATTTTCCATTTAAAAATATTTTAAAAATTTGCATTACCTTGACTGCAAGATGATCTACAATCATTTTTGGAAAGTAAATATATTCAAGTATAAAAAAATTAACTGAGATAAAAGTACAATAATATGCGAAATTAGCAAATTTTATTTATTCTTGAGTTTTTGACTTAGAATTTAACGAATTTGTTTAATTTTGTTTCTTCTTCTAAAGTAGCCATTTAAAGAAACGTACAAATGTATATAAATATATATGTATATATGTATATGTTATATATATATATATATATATATATATATATATAACACAAAAAACACTGTATATACTAATACTGTATACAAATTATTTATTAAATGTTACTTTATTTTACAAAATTGTATATTGCTTAACTTCTTGTATACAGATTGTTACTGATACATGATCTCTGTCTGACGTTAATGAATTCGTTTTAATTGTGTTAAAATGGATCTATCAAAACCTGCAATCATTTATTGTAGCAGATATTAATTTTAGACTTCGATCCTTCTCTTTTTTTTACTGTATCACATTACATTTATTCCATTTTCAAATATTTTGAATTCATTCGGCCTGTTGTATTTATATTGCAACATAATTACGTAAAGAAAAAAAACGTATTCATTAAAACATTGCTTATCTGAACATTACCCATTATCATAAGTGCAATTTGATTTCGTCTATCTTAATCAGAATATATCTGAAAATATACTGGTTTTATATTTTAATAAAATTTCAGTCCCTTAATATAGCGAAATGGAATATGTTTTTTTTGTGAAAATTAAGTTCATTGCTTCCTAATGAGCAATACCAATATTACGAAGAGTTGAAGTGGCTTTACCCTTCCTGTCGCCGTAAGTACTTCCTTGAATTCTTTCTTTACCAAGTTGTCCAATCCCGCCGACCATCATACATTTTCGATCTCCTTCAATTCAAAACCACAGTCCACTCCCGTAACATCCCTTCTCGGCTCTCCGATCTATATACAGCATCCCACCGAGCAGCAGCTTTTGACAGAGCTTTCCTTATCCGATCATTTTCCCTTTGGAACTCTATACCTTCTTCCATTCGTCATTCCAATAATTATTCAACAATTAAATCCCGTTTATTCAATCACCTAATTTCCTTGGAATTCCCAAAAAGTCGGAAACGTGATTAAAGTTTTATAAGTGATGGATGGATGATGTATTTGATATGTATGTGTGTATCTGTATAATTGTATGTGAGTGAGGTGTGTAGATACTTAAATTTTCTTTCTCTGCTAATTTGGCTGTTCACTTTTCCAGTCACATATTTTTATATTTACTTATTTTATTTTTTATAGTTATCATAGTTAGTTTTGTTTATATTTTTTCTTTCATTATCTTATTTCTTTTTTCGTTGTAATTTTGTTTCCAAAAATTTGTATGTATATGCGTATGTGTATGTGTATATGTATAACTATCAATTATTTCTCTGTTTATAATTATTTTTATCTTATTTCTATTTTACTTTATTGGTCTTAATAACTATTTTTAAGAAATAGGTTTCTTTAATTATTGTTTTAGGAGATAATTCATAAATTTTTGTAAATTAATTTTTTTTAAATTCCTGATCTATTAATTTCAATTGTAGTTAATTAATGTAATGTCATATATTTTAATTTTACGACATTTTAGTTTTTACACTATTCCTGTATTGTTATTCTAAAGGGATTGGTCCCAGAATAAATAAAGTCTTTATTATTATTATAAAAAAACATTGACCCCAAACATGGGGATTAACTTTTTTCTTTATTAAATTTGTAAGATCAAGATTCTTATGATAAATATTTAAAATCGGAGAAGTTAGAAATGTAATTTACAACAATCCCAAAACTCTCGATCGTTAGTTAACTCTTTTTAGACCCGCAAGAGAGCTCAACACTGTTGAGATGAAGGCGTACATTCCGAGAAACAGAGTGAACTTCAAGACAAAGTGAAGCTGTTTATTGAGTTTCGCTGTCTTCTCAGGACCAGTAAGTAGGCATCTTGTCTGTGGGTTGGTGACCTTATCCAGTCAGAATGAAGGGATCGATATTTAAAGTTGTGTGTCGATAGATAGGGAGGAAGTGGTGTAGAGCGCTTTGTTGCCGTGCTTAAGGTCCCAGGTTCATTTCCGGCTGTGGCAGATAAATTATTTAATCTGTTAACACCCGTGGATGGATCCTGAGAGATCTGCAGGCCTTAGTGATGCTCACAAGCTTTAAGAAAATGGGTACTCTTAAGTGTGCGAAAACCCGGTGGTTGAGTGTTATCGCGGTAAATTCATCTCCTTGCACAACCCTTGCTATTGGACACTGTAGATAACATATCAGTACCTTTGATTGCCTCTTTTATATATTATTATAATACATATTTATTGTCACTCCAACATAATCATGAATTAGATTATCTATATTAACAAACCTTTTGCCAATAGAACCTCCCATAGACAAAGAAAAGTTAAGCAGTATAAACTATTCTAGTCTTTTCTTAATATGGCGCTACAAAATCGATTTTTTCATCGGTTCCCCACTTTTCCTACATCATATATTTACATTTCAGATATGCATTTCACATGTAATACATTTTTAAATATATTTTTTTGGAAGTCATTAGGTAATTATCATCTTTTAATTATACAGTTTCGTTATAGAGGCCTGTCAATTATGATATGTTGACCCTCCTCGTGCTCAAAGTGGGTACCCTTAACTGAGGGAAAAATCAATCTTAACTGGTGGTAGAGGGTGATCTCGGACAAATCACCTACCTGCACAATCCTGATCATAGAAACAGTACAGTTTCCATCACGTACTGAACCCAGGACCCTTAATGAGATGTTGTAGTACAGGTTTCTATCGATAACAACTCTGCCAAACCGGACTCGAATCTTTGATGTCGATCCTCTCGTATGTTCACAGAACTTCCAAAAAAATTACTTATTAATTAATATCTCTCATTGAGAGAATTAATGCAATTAGTTGAAACAAAAATAAAATAATAATTCAGTTATTTAAATGAAACACGTGTTATTACAATTCCCTTCGCTGTTCCATTTGTGGCTCACGAGAGAGATAAAATAAAGCCATTAAAAACAAAAATGTTGAATCCGGATACACAAATCCACACCATAACATATGCATATTTTTAAATACCAGCATTGGAATAAAATCATTTATATTTATTTATATTGTTTTTAAATTCAGATTTACGTAGTAACTCCACGGCATTTCATCAGTTAAACCCAATTAAAATAAACACCATACAAAACCTAGAAGGCCCCACAGAATGGTACCTCCTGGCACCTGAGAAAAAGTGCTTATTAAATTAATTAATAAAAAGATTGGTCTGATTTTTTATGTATTTAAATTGAAAAATATAAAAATTTCTGTTATATTTTTTTTTAAATTAAAAAATCCGGTCACCTGTGGTCTACTCGTTAGCGTAACAACCATCTACGCCCAATATCACGGGTTTGCAGCTGTACAGATGACCTTAGGATTTGTAAGGAGTAAAAAATCTTTGGTTATGCTGTCCTTTGGAAGGGACGTAAAGTAGGAGTCCCGAGCCAATGTGTCAAGTACTCCTTAATGATCCCTATCTTAATTACACCTGGATAGGCAACTTTAATATTCCCATTGTAGCATCGCCCAATTAGTCATAGCAGCATAAAGTGACCTTAGATGAATAAATATCTACACCTTAAACGAAAAAAAAAAAAATTCACTATAATGTTTTTAAAGCCTGGAGTACTACCACTGGATAGTTTCTCTACTTGCCTTTATCCATGCTATTATGTAGCATTCCTGCCATTCTATTTATTTTTTATAATACAGCTGTACATTTTAATGAATAAATTAAAAAAAAAACTTGGAAAAACTATTGCGGAAAAATATGAAACAAATATTGTGCATTATAAAGTCAACACGCGCGTGTTCCTATAGCCCTAGGGGGTCTGTTACAGAGGTACTACAGTATAAACAGCATTTTATTTTACATTTATACTATATTTAAAGTTCACCAGCAATGCGGTGACCCTTTTAATGTCAATACATTTATTATTTAATTATTACAGAATAATAATATCAATAAAAAAGATGCCCAGCGAACCCGAAGGATCGATGGCGATACCACCAGTTTACTAAAATTCTAACTTACATAGAGCTCTTTACATTGGACGAATTGACAAATAATGTCTAAAAAATATACCCATCCAAAAAAAAATAACATGAATCGCTATCTTAATTTTTTTTTGTGGCTAATATGGACAATGCTATTCATGGTTAAGTCTTAAAAAACAAATTAGAGAATAATTATATTGTATTTTATTTTATTATTTGACAAAAGTTATAGCATTAAGTATTTTTTAATGAAATGTCCGTTTCTAAAGGAAAGCTTATTTAATAAATCAACTTAATGAAATAAAATTATTTTTGTAAGATGAAAATAGATGGGGGTGCAGTCAAAATAGTCACAAAATAAGTGAGGACTTATTTATTGATTGTGCCGACGTTTCGACCTACTTTGTAGGTCATCTTCAGGGGAAATAGAATGAGGTGAACCGTGTAACTGACATAAAAAAAATAATTATATTTTAATAAACATAATATAATATATTTTATTAGTTATTGATTTTAAATATTTTTATTTGAAAAGAGAAGATATGTCCATGACCGGGACTCGAACCCGGGTCACCCAGATCGCTAGTCTGGAACTCTTCCAATTGAACTATCCTGGCTCTATCAGGCTCGCTCCCCGGTCTTGGTCATATGCTTTTTTTTTAATTAACCCATGTCCCCGTGTCCAGACTAGCGATCTGGGCGACCCGGGTTCGAGCCCCGGTCCTGGACATATCTTTTCTTTTCAAATACAAATATTTAATAATGTAATATAATATATATATGTATTAATATATTTTAATAAAAAATATTTTTATTCAATATATTTACCCTCATATTCAACACATTATTCACAGCGTATTATCAAATTTTCGATCCCAGAACTGTAAAATTCAGAATTTTGTGATGAAATAAAGGCTGGTAATGCGTTTTTGACTTGAGAATCGTTTTCAAAACTTTATCCTAAATAAAGTTGCCCAAATTTCGGAACAGACATAAATCTGTTGGAGACAAATCTGGCGAGTTAGGTTCGTGTGGGAGGACTTCGTAACCCAGCTCGTTTAGTTTCTTCACAGTCGGTCGCGAAACATGAGGTTTGGCGTTGCCAATTTTAACCATACTTAGCATAACGGATTTGTTATTTTAGGCTTCGGTTGCATGGTAACTTCTGGGCCTCTTCTGATTTTTGTGCTGGTTCTTTGAATGCATGATTTTATAATATCAAAACAACTTAGGGGGGGTTAATGAAAATTAAAAGTTTTAGATAAATCTCCACCAAAACACCTCCTTGGACAATAGCAGGCCATTACATTCATAGGTTATAGTGCACATGTTTATGTTAGTTTTTAATGAAACAGTAGAACCCCACTTGATCAGATCTGCTATAATTATTGTAGTTTTCTTCGTTAACTTCTGTCAGAGATATGTCTGGAGGGTGAGGTCTGTCTCCCATTGAACTTCGTAACCCTGCTCGTTTAGTTTCTTGTCCGTCCTGAAACATGAGGTTGTTGTCGCGTAAGACCATTGCTCCCTCACGATTAACCAATGCAGGCTGTTTTTTGGCAAGTTTTTGTTGTATTATGCCAATATTACTGCAGTACAATGTCGATTTTTTACTTCTGGGTAGATAGGGGAAATGAACTATTCCTGCCATTGACCACCACTCATTATTTTTATTGAAAATTTGCATTTGGCATTTGTCCATGTTCTGTTCGTTATCGAAACATTGTGGTAATGTTTCTTGCAGCTTGGGCAACCGAGTATCCATGTTTAAACTCATAAAAAAAAAAGTGCACGAAAATATTATATTTCTAAGGTAATATTATATGACATACTAAACAATTTCATTTCAATTATGTTGATAAAACATGTTACACTACAACAGTCTGTGGTTCAGTACATGATAGAGACTGTACTGCTTCTTGGACAAAGGTTATGCAGGGAGGCGATTGGTCCTAGATCTCCCTCAACCGTCAGATTTCCCCACTTTATAGATGTTGGGTGAGTCCCCTCGATCCCAAAGGATCCCTATCATTATCAGATTAAATAAAAGTCTTGCCAGACGCGGGATTTGAACCCAGAACCTTTGGCATTGCAACTCAGTGCTCTACCACTGATTCACTCCACATCCTTCAATTGCATTGATAGTAAATACTATCTAAAAAGACAGGATTAATAACAGCACATCATAAACCATAAACATATTCATAGCATACAAAAAAGTCCACAAATTTCACTTTGAATTTTAAATGGACCGGAAGGGCTCAAGAGTAGAGCACTGAGCTGACATTGCGAAAATTCTGGTTCAAATCCTGCAGCGGGCAGTTACTTTTATTTAGTCTGTTTGCAACCGGATATAGATCATATAGGATCTAGAACCCTCCTTGGGCTCACCTCTATAAGGGTACCCAAAATAAGGGGGGTGGGAATCTGGCGGTTGAGCGTGATCAACGACAGATCACCTCCCTTCTCAATCGTTGTCCGTGAAACAGTACAGACTCTACCATGTACTGAACATCGGTTCAAGGCTTGTAGTGTTACAGGTTTTTTAAATTTCAAATGAAGACTACAAAGGTGGAAACACGAGCTAACTAAATTTTTTTCTCAAAATTTATTAGCAACGCATTTTTTAGATCTTTCTACGATGGTGTTAAAACTACAAAAAGAAAAGAGTTCAAACGGCTTAAACGGCCACCTGCAGGAATGTTAACCACCGATCTTGGACATAGTAGGCTGTTTTTCTAACCTTACACCACAGGTCACCCCTTATAAATACAAAAAAAAAATCTGGAAGTACCTATCAAGAAATTAATAATGACCCTAACAACTTAACTAACTTTTTCCTCCCAAAGAAAGCAGCTATTAGCCTAATTGGTTTCATCACTAAGTCGGATAGCAAATGGGGGCAAGTATTCCAAGGATCAGCGGAAGAGGTTTTAGATTAAACACCAAATACGTATAAAGAGGGAGATTATATTAAAGTTGGGAGGGCTCGAGTTTGAATGGTTAAGAGGCTTATAAAGTTGGTTAAGACGAATAAGTATCCTCGAGACGGATGGTATAAGGATAGTCTCTCCCGCTAGGGAAGATAAGGGCAGCCCTTAGCCGGGAAGATAGTGCCGAGAGTCCGGGCCCAAGTTGCTCTCGCGATAGCTGTGTTTCTACCGCCATCTGGAACTCTAGAAACACCGAATTACTCTTGTTATTATGAACCTTCTATCTACACCATTCCTAACTGTTTAAGTTCACTTGCAATATATGTTATATTATAAGTAATGAAGATACCTTGCTCAGATATGCATGTGTATGTACATATACAATACTCGGTTATCGTAGGGTTGTAATACCCGCGATCTGCATCACGGTCTTGTCTGTATCGGCGCTTTTCCCCACCCCAGCTATAAGATTGTAGGTCATTAGACATAAAAGTATATTCCAGTAAAAAGGTATTGAAAAATGGGCAAAGGTCAATATGAATATTGTTATTAAATAGACCTTTGTGTTTCAACTTTTCGTTAATTAGATATATTAATTATCAATTACACAGTAAATAATAAAAATAAATTTATTTAATTTCGAGCTTCGTAGTTTTTGTTATTCATTGTAATTAGTGAAATCGTTAATATAAAAAGGATGTGGTGATTGCAGGGGAAAGGCAGGGAAATTACTTCAAACTATAATTTCTATAAATAAAAAAAAAAATTATAAAGATTAAATAATAAGTATAATAAAAATATAGTGTTGTTTTATATGTGCTGATTTAATTGATTAAAATTGTATTAATTGTTGTTAATGACATTGTTATATTTATTTATAATAGTTAAAATTAATGGTACAATATTATTAACATTAATTATAATTACATTATACTACTTATAATTATAATTATATTACGAAAAAAGAGCGTAATAATGGGAATTATATATATTTCGGTAATAATTTTTTGAAGAAATGAACGCCGTGAAATGAAAGTATAGCAAAAGATATAGTCTAAAAAATATATATAATTCGGTTGTTTAATGTATATATATTAGGGATGGCCAAGCACCTTGATAGTTCGAGCCATTTTTCGAATTTTTCGCGAGCCGCAATTAAATACGCATTTAAAAGGTATCCAAAAATTATATTTATTGAAAACATATAACTAAAAGTTCAAAATATGTGTATTGAATTTAAATATTAAAAATTAAAAACATCCATTTTACTTCACTTGATAATTCTTTAAAACTTGGTGAATAATTGGTGACAGCACTTCGCAGTAATTCTTTGAGATGCAGGTTATTTAATACTGATCGGTATTTGGATTTCACGAATTTTAAAGTGGAATAAAATGATTCACATAAGTACGATGTTCCGAATATTGAAATAATTCGACAAACAGCCGTTTTTAATTCAGGATTCTTCGATTCTGCTACAAATTTCCAAAATTCAGTAATCGACGTCGACTTATATTTTAATTGTAGAGCTTGATCTTCTTGCATTTCTATTAATTCTAATTCTCCAGTTGCTTTTTGGGTTTACATGTTAACATGTTAACAGATCCCTCATCCACGTCCTTTTTAATCTTCCTTGCGTCATTATTATCATAAAAAAGAAAATCTTCTCCCACTCATTATTATAACTTCTATTTTCTTGCTCGTGTTTTCTTTTTTTTATTTTCATTCTCTGTCGTCATATTTTAAAAGAACTGGAAATAAATAAGTAAATTTAGAAAATACAGGTTTTGTTTTATTAAAACAATAACAACACATGTTACATACTACGAAACAAATTTAGTTAACTTACCGAAAATTCCAGATTATAAATTATATCCATAGCAAGAGTGATACAAATTGTTTCCTCCAGAGCACAATGTCAACTGTCTGTTGCAATGAAAGTTTATAAATTCCAAATCGGTCTGGAGTCGGCCGATTACAGACGATTGTGCCACTGTTTATGTTCGTTCGCGCAGTTTTCGATGAGTCATATCATTCTTAACTTGGACGGAAATGAACTTTGTTATAACGTTGCACTTAGTCTTTCATGTTTGTTGTCAGTAATTTAAAAGACACTTTGAAACACATGCCGGACGATAATAATTTTTTACAATATAATAGCACAAATATGAAAAGGGAACTCGGGTGCATTTATTGAGAGCCACATGTGGCTCGCGAGCCACAAGTTTTCTTGTGGAATATCAGTACCCGTGAAATTTACCTCACTAAAATGGCCTCAAGAATAGTGACAAGCAGTGGAATAATTGCCGAAATTTTTAGCGAATTAGTAAATGAAATGTGATTTAATTATATTTGATCAGTAATTTAAGATTTTTAGTGTGATTGAGGGAAGTTTTCAATATAGAAAGCAGGAGGTTGGTATACCTGTTTTTGATGATTTCCTTTGTTTACTCAGTAACTCGGCCTCTTCTTTGTAAATACGGAATTTATTTGTTCCCGCTCTGTTTGAAGAAAATAAATGCTGTAATGATACATTTCCTTTTATCCTTTTTACCTCCAAGGGATATCCGTTCGTCTTTTCATGGTTTCCTTTCTTACACAATCCGACAGCTAAATCTTCCAGATCAGAAAGATAACTTTCTATAACTTAGGAGTGTTCTAAAAAAACATTACAAGCATTAATTTGAGAAAAATTTCATGTGAAGACTACTAAAAAACTATGTCTTAGTACTTGGTTGTGACTGTATTTTTTTTAAGACAACGGTTGGGCACAGAGAGGTGATTTGGCCGAGGTCGTGCTCAATCGCCGCCCATTTATTCTCCAATAAGGATACACACTTGATAGAGAAGGGTCTGATAATCCCACAGATTGAATGATATATCTTCCACAGTCGGATTCCTTCTTCAATATACTTTAAAAAATACCTTATCATTGCCTTATCAACATATAGGCAATAAACAGATTTTCTATCCGTAAAAATACAATAAAATGGCATGAAAGGCATGAAGAAGAACATTGCCCAGTGGTACCTCCTGTGGCTTGATTAAGTTTACCATGCTAATAGATCCATCATCTGCGCCCTTTTGCATGAGATTCGTCGCCATTAGTTCTATCAGGGGGTTTCTTGAGAACGTTTGTAGTATTTTCGTATGAGTTCGTCGACCGTTGGTATTTTTCATTCAGTATGCAACTGTTTTTGTTAACATATCAAAGGTACTTGTGTGATAATTTGTCTTAATTTTTTTGGATAGGTATAACTTTACTGAACTTTTTCTTAGATTAAAAAAATCACTTACATGCTTTGACTTCTAGATATTGTACTATTGGTATATTTGTATTCTGAAGATTATGAAACGTTGGAGAATAGTGTAGCTCTGTGTGTAAGTTGATTGAACAAGCTGAAGAATCCGGGTACGAGACCGGCTGTGAAGTCATTCTTCCATTTGCTCCTTTGTGATCTGGAGACACTCCAGAGCACTAGAAGCACTAAACTCTTTTTGGATTCTAGTGTTTTTTAAAATTGTAACATCACCTATTGAATCATATTTTCAACTTGCGCCATGAATTACCTGATGCAGTCGCCACCCGGAGACCCGAACCGGGGACTTGTTTACCTCAGGATAATGAGTGTTTTACCTCAAAAAGATTCATGACTATCAGCTTTAATTTTTAAACTAAAAAAAATGTGAGTAGGTCGTTCAAACCTACCTCACACCCCTCCAGCAATCCTGGGTTTGGCCATTTAAACGTCTGATGAAAAACGTCTTAAGGAATCCGAAAATAAGGCGTTGCTTAGATTATTCGGACCAGAACGCGGAATTGCGGAACACTTACTCGGTTAATATTATTGAAGTAATATTATGTCGCGAAGATTAAGAAGGGCATGTAAAGTTGCTGGGTTTAGTAAGGAACGAATTCATAAAAAGTTAATAAGCGTAATACCGAATGGTAAGCGTCAGAGGGGTTGACCTAGGCGTAGATGGGTGGATTTCGTTAAAAGTGATCTGGTGGATTTGGGATTGGGTAATGATCCGTGGACGAGAGTTTGTAAGCAGAGATTGGTCGCATCGGCATTGAACCTTCGGGTTCGCGAAGCCTTATTATAATTGTTACATTATATTTTATGTGGTGAAATAATATTTTTTGTTGCTCATATTACAATACATGCACTACACAAAATGGCAAATTTAATATGCCATAGAGTATTTACCCATTTAAGTTTTTAAATTTTTTTTCACCGTTTCTATTATTGTTTATGAGTTAGTTATTCATTGAATCTGTGACTCATTAATTGTAAACAATATGAAAAACCGACGCATACATTAATGGCGATAGAAGAATCGCGGAGTAGGGAACGTTGAAAAGACATTGTTTGAGGAGATAATTGTTTCTCTCCTTCATCAAGATAAGTGAACAGAAAGAGCTTTTAGCCTAATGACTTGCAAGCAGTCGGCTCTGTTTTCTGTTTGCATTGTCACTAATCAAAACGTGTGGTCCAAAAGTGGGCTCGGTTTTTACGCGAAAATGTATGTACTTGGGTCTTGGCAGTCCAAAGGCGAAACTTGTTGTGTTGATAACTTTCAGTCATATGTGGATACATCGTCCCTCCTATGTGTGTGCATCTTTCTGCCATTCCAACAAGGGTTGACAGAGACTGAAAATAATATACTTAATTGGCACTTAAAGACATTAACCCTCAAAGCGCTATGAACGCATGCATGTGTCCGGCGAAAGCAATCGTTGGGGACTATGAGCCGCATATATGCGTCCATTGAAAGTCACCAAGAGGGACAGTGTGAGCTAATATTTTCGGTTTGTGATGTAATAATTAAATGAAATTATAGTTAAAATATTACGTATAACTTTATCGTGTTTGTTTAACATCGCTTTATGCTGCTATGACTAATCGGACGATGCTTCAGCGGGAGCTCTAAATTCATCCTATCCAGGTTTAAGAGTAACTGACATCGTACTGGCTCGGGACCCCTGTTTAACGTCCCTTTCGAAGGATGCCATGAGCAAGGATTTTGTATTCCCTTTAAAAAATCCTCGGACCACTTGCCGGGCTACGAGCCCGCGATCTTGGAGCTAGTTGGTGACGTATAACTTTATCTGATATATTGTAAAACATTAGCTACGGCATTGAAGAAAGGCAGATTATGAAAAAATCAGAAATATAAAAAATAATAATAGCAAATCATATTATTGAAGAGTTCCAATTCGCTAAAATATCCTCATATTTTTAATTAATTTTATGGTAGGTATTATTTATATACTGTTCGTTATCGCCCGAGACTCTAAATAGCTGCGAAGGCTCTTCGGATTATTTTTCTTATTTTTATGTTGACACAATATAAATTTTACTGATTGATACTTGAAGATAATTTATAATATGGTGTAAAAGAAATAATATAATAATCAATTAGTCGCTCCTTAAACTTCACCAAGCAATAGAGCTGGTAGGTCCATTACGAGGTACAGAGTGTACTAGAACAAAGCTTGTGCAGGGAGGTGAGTTCAGTACATAGTAGAGATTGTACTGTTTTCGGATATTGTATTTTAACGGTTGTCCAAGGAGGTAATTTCTCCCCCCAGATTTCCCCCCTATCTAAGGTACCCACTTTATAAGGGTAGGTGAGCCCCGGTAGAGTCCCAGATCCCAAAGAAACCCCTGTAGCTAACAGATTAAATATCTGCCAGTAGCCGGATTTGAACCCGGGACGTTCGGCCCGGCAACTCAGCGCTCTACCACTGATACACACTGCTTCTAGATAAATATATAAAATATATATTCGAAATAATGAATAAATAATGTTGATAAGTTGATTTTTATCAATGACATATGATATTATAACACCATTCCTCAAAAACTTTTCCGTACTTAGTAAACTAACCGGGATTCAAATTACACCAAACAACAGCCTGGGATGTGGAGGGTGAAAATTGATCCTAAAGCCAGTCTGCATTCAAGTAAACTAACATTGTAACTTAGTTACTTAAAACTTAGTTCTCTGCTTTATTTAAATATTTTATTAATTACGACCAGACGTGGTTAAAGTTAAAACTTGTTAAAATTAATTCAGATTCAAGCTGGAAAAAAGATTTTATGAGCTAAATTTTTGACCGAGAAAGGACCGATATTAATCTGTTATATCACAATATGACTGTTATATAACAATATAATAGATGCCATTGTTTTATAAAGTCATATGTAAATAATAATATGACATATTACATATTGTTATGTATCAATATGATCTGAATAATTAATCGGGGATGCCCCAAAGTTACTTTAAAAAATATGACCGGATCATTTTCGATTGTATATAATTACTATTTTTCTTTTATAGTTTTATAGTAGTGTAGAAGAAAAACCACTGATGGCTGAATATTAAAAACACCTTTTGCTGGTTGAGATTTTGAAAAAAAAAATTGCATCTTCTTCAAGCATTGATGCTTAACATTTCGAAATGCATGAAGTGTTTATAGCTCAGTAAATGGTAGAAACAACTCTGTTTTACAACCTCCAGGACTACGATTGTGCAGGGAGGTAATTTTTCCGAGATCACGCTCAACCGCCAGGTTCTTCAGTTAAGGGTACCCACTTTATACAGGATAGGTGAGCCCTAGGAGATTCTGTTACACATATTACATCCATGCCTGTTAACAGATTAAATGATTTATCCACCACAGCCGGATTGGATCCTTGGACCCTTAACACTGCAACTCAGGCTTCTACCATTGAGAAACCCCCTCCCTACACTAAATAATTATTTAAATCAAAGACCCTTCAAATATAAATTTAATAAAACTTTTAAACCACAATCCATTATGTAATAAGTACCAAATCACTTAGAAAATAATTAATTTAAGATCCTTATATCGCTTTTAATTAATTTAAATTTCAATTAGAGGTATTTTTTTAGGTCCCTTCGGTTCCTCCTAACTATTATCCATTTAATTGTAATTAAAGTTAACTAAAAGGCTTCGTTAAAACAAGCTATCGATTTCCATCCTAAGAATGTCTTCTGGTTCTTCTTCAATATCTATTAAGTAATTATTAATTTGTATTTCTTGCTGTGGTTGCTAAATGATTTCAAAATTAAATCATCTACTTATTTACATATGAGTTAACTTACTTCAGGGCCCTATTTCATATTAACGTAGCGGAGTGGCTCATTGGTAGAGCGCTGAGGTTCAATGCCGAAGGTCAAATACCATTCGCTGGCAGACTTTTATTTAATCTGTAAGTGGCCGGAGATGGATCATATAAAATCTAGGACTCTCCCCTCCTGGGGCTCACCCAGCCTCTATAAAGTGGGTATCCGAAATAAGG
Source organism: Troilus luridus (assembly GCA_964056705.1). NCBI lineage: Eukaryota > Metazoa > Arthropoda > Insecta > Hemiptera > Pentatomidae > Troilus > Troilus luridus. The sequence continues at coordinate 41,456,188 of OZ057417.1, read as the reverse complement.
GAGGAAATCTTGCGGTTGAGCCTGATCTAGGACAAAACACTTCCCTCCACAACTGTTGTCTTCGAAATAGTTCAGTCCCTGAACTGTAAACTAAAATGATTCATGTAGATCATATATTCTCCTGTTATATTATTGAATGGAATCTAAACGTTTATATGAAAAATAATAGAATTCCCATCGAAATTAAACGTAAACTAATAGAAAAAAGCGTTCCATATTTAAAAATCACATGTTCTTGCAGTAAGCGAGTTAACTCATTGTGTAGTAAGCTAAGTTGCTGAGCTGTTGGTTCACAATTTGAATTTGGCTGTGGAAGATACATTATTTAATCTGTTAATCAACCCTTTAGGATCTGCAGATCCTCCTGGGGCTCATCCAGCCTGTATAAATTGGATTACCTTTATTGTGGGAAAACTTGTTGGTTGAGCGTGACCTCGCCGAATCACTTACCGGCACAATCGTTGTCCAAGTAACAGTTCAGTCTTTATCAAGTTATGAACACATGATCCTTCATGGGCTGCAGTTCTACGGCTTTTTGGTTTTCAATAGCAATACTGATTTACTATGATAGATGAATCACTTTCAATAAATAAACACTCAATATTTATTACTGTACTCAATTTCGGGTGTATTTATCTATCACGCCGTAACTAATATTAGCTGTTCTTGGAAGCTCCACTTGGAAAAATATTTACATAATAGAATAAAGATAAACTTTAAAAGAAAGACAAGCATGAGGCTTTGAAGCAACAGGGCGAAATGTAGATGAGTTGGACAAAAGTTTTAGTGATGAGAAAATATTATTTTATATATCAAAATTAAATACAATAACACTAGTATCATAAAATATACGACAGTAGTTAGGAGGGGTATTTTTTTATTTTCTTGATTCTTTTTTTTTGATAACTTTAAAAAAATTCAATTTATAACTTAGACTATTTACAGGATTCAGTAAATGTTCTTGGGGAATAGATATTTATAATAGATATTTCATTTAATAAAATACCTAAAATTTAAGCTAATTTTAGCTACGTAAAGCTCCAAATATTTTGAATTATATTAATGATTTTACATTAATTATCATATATTAAGAAGGATATATGTAGCGGTAAGAGTTGGCGATCAATTTAGACTCAGGCTGAATGCAGAGATATAGCGGATGTATCAGGAGCTAGACGTGGTTCAGTATATAAGAATAGCTAGGCTTAGATGGGCTGGACATGTGGCCAGAATGGAGGACAACGCTACTCATAAGAGACTGCTATTTGGGTACGTTGACGGAAAAAGGAAACGTGGACGGCCACGATTAAGATGGGCAGACGAGGTCGAGAAGGATGCAGGTAGCATTGTTGGATCCAGAGCTTGGAGGACCTTGGCACAAGACAGAGAAGAGTGGAGGCGACGCCTAGATGCGGCCAAGACCCTTATTGGGTTGTAGAGCCAGTGTTGATTGATTAATGATTTTATTTGAACCGCAAATAGAGAAAACCTGTACCACAACAGTCCTTAAAGAGTTTTGAGTCCGTGGTAGAAAGTTTTTTTTATTATCAAGTTTTTAATAATTTAAATTTTACCGTGGCTATACAATAGATGTAGTAAATGTTCTTGAAGTGGAGATATTTAAATATTTTAAAACTTAAACGCTTTCATTGTACCTTAGAAACATTATGAGGGAACGGAGTGGCTCAGTGGTAGAGAGCAGAGTTGCCGTCGAAGTCTCTGGTACAAATCTGACTGCTGGAAGATTTTATTTAGCTCATTGGGACCTGGTATCTTCCTATATAGTGAGTACCCAAAATAGAGAGAAAATCTGGTGATAGCGTGATCTAGGTCAAATAAGCTCCCTGCACAACCGTTGTCCTAGAAACAGTTTAGTCGCTGCCATATACTGAGCCCAAGAAGTGAGTTGTAGTGATAAAGTTACTCTCTCATCTTTGTGAGCGGATCGCGGTAATTGTAATATAACAGGTGAATAATTAGTGATTGATTAATCTATACATATATAATGCTTTGCCCTGAATGGCTGACTTAGGTATCAACGCACAACCTAAACCGTTGATCGTAGAGACCTGAAACTTTGAGGGTGTGTTCTTTGTATGACGCAGGCATCCGGTGAGAAAGGATTTTCCGAAATTCTACCTCTAAGGGGGTGAAAAAGGGGGGCAAAGTTTGAATGCTTGCTTACGTGTTTCTTACTCGCAAAATCTACATATTTTCGCTGAACAAAACAAATCAAGTAAAATAGTTCACTTCTCGCTGGTGCCGTACGACAAGTGAAACCGTTGTACTAAGTAATCCTTTTCAATAAATTCAATAACATTACATACTAATCCTTTACTGACACGAACAACAGTAAACTTTTGTCCGTCCCGTTTGTTAATCAGTGTCGATGTATGTTTCACGGCTGTGCTGATCCGTCTGTGATGAAATTTGATATGGATAATCTCAAGCCTGGGGAAGGACATAGGCTACTTTTATCAACATAACACACAGGCGATGTTTATATAAAACTGTAACCTGATTGACTAACACACCCAGCGGTCAACGCACATCAGAAACCTGTGAACTTAGCATCTTGAAATTCGCAGATAGGTTCGTTGTATAGCTTAAATGAGCACTAAGAAAGGAATTTGGACAATTCCACCCCCAAGGATTTCCCCCTTAATATAATAGGGGTTCAAAGATTGTATGGAATCCGTCAGTTTTGAAGTTATACATTTGAAATTTCGGATGTACGAGTAACTTATAGTTAAAATAAAAACTATTTATTAAAAATGGTCTGTCACGAAACTTTATGTGGCAGACCAAATTCCACGCGAGCGAAGCCGAGGCAAAAGCTAGTCATTAATATAATACAATAATTAATTTACTTACTCCTCGGCGCTACAGGTTTGGGTAACCTTTAGCCTCATCGATTTTCCTTCTCCATTCTTCTCAATTCGTTGCTTCCCTTTTCCAATTCATGATATCTAGTCTCAAGGCCTCCTTAGACACTTTATCCTCCCATCTGCCTCTTCCTTCCCTAATCCTTCCAGCCATTTTTATTTCCAGCAGTTACCTTTTATAAAGTATACAATATTTCAATTTTTCAAAAACTTGCCTATTTCCTAGTTTGTCATTATTTATTCCATAATTCGCCTACTTGGTTCGCGCAGGATATTCGTCTTATGATTTTCCTTTCAAATACTTTTAATTTGCGGCTGTCATGTTAGGACAAGCACCAATTTTCCTTTTCTTGCTTCTTCTTCTTCTTTTAATTCCTCCTTTTAAGCATCTCGACGTGAAAATGCCTCGATCCAAGATTGAGCCAATTAATAAGCTCAAAATTAGTGAGTCTATTTTGAGAGTGATTAGCTCAGCACAGTAGGCCTCGTAACCTCGAGGCAGCTGGCAATTAGAATACATTGGAGGAATATCCCCTCAGAGTGGTCAGGTTATATCTCCCAGGACTGGGTTTCCCCCAGCTTGGAGGACTAGTGGCTTATAGCAGTCATAAGACTCATTGGAGTTGTACATATGGGGCTGCATTACCAACGCTCTCCATATGCACAAACGGTTATTGGTAACATGCATACCTTTAATTTGGACACTCTAGACAATAATTTGGAATTTAAGGAGCTACTATTGGTACAGTAGGCTACATTTTCGGACATAGTTCGTATTTAAATTTCGGCGCTGATCCAATTTTTATCGTTAACTGTGGGGCCAAGGTAAATGAAGCTGGTTACACTATCATGTTTGAATTTGGGGATTTCAATGTTACGCATGATCCTTCTCTTTACTTCAGAAGATACTTTTAAATGTTTAGTATTTAATTATTATTATTAGTCGTGAAGCTGCCAAAGCGGAAGACGCCAAGTAAAGATGGTTCACGTTTGGGACTTGTTCTCCTCATTTGCTCACCAGGTTATCATTTTTTGCGAGAATTCAACTTTTCTTTCTTCGTCCCATTTTGTTCCAGTTCTCGGCGCTTTTGCCCCTGGTCTAACCACTCATTTTTCACTTTTAAGTTTAAGATTATTTTTCTTGTCTTCATGTCTTCATTAGTAATTTTGGCTGATTCCAATTCTTTCTTAACATTTTGGATCCATTCCCTTCCATTAACAAGGGATGCAACGTATCTTACTACTCTTTTTGTAAGCCTGTGATTGGGGAGGCTCATTATCATCATGTTGCCATAGAGTTTAAGACCTCTGTTCCTCATATCTAGCTCTAGGTTAAAATATCCTTCAATTTTAGATGTTATCTGTAATCCATACCATTCTAACTATTTAATTATTAGTATACAAAAATAATAATTAAATAATCTAATTATTAATACACTTCCATGCACGGGTATTTATATTTTGCCCGTGTCGCAGTGCAGGGATCACTACTACTGATTGTAATTATTTCCACTCACATATTTGAAGTGGACGAACAATTTATTTTCAGGCTCAGGTAGGGACAGAACCACTGATTGGTAATTCCTTAATTCTGTTGACTCTTGCCTTAGCCTGACCCAATTTCTTCGGCTAATATCAATTGTGGTTTGGTCGGCGTGGGGGGGGGGGAGGAGGGGGTGAGAGAGAGAGAGAGTGAGAGAGAGAGCATAGGAGGGGGGAGGGAGAATTAAGCTGGGCAAGGAATATCGAAGGCGTTCACGGAACTGATTGCCGCCATAACTACAGTTTCAAGATGGAGATTGAAGGTGCGAGTGGTTTCGCTAATTGAAAATATTGCCCCCCTAGGAAACTTCCTTCGGGCTCGAATTGCCGGTGGGGAGTTCTCTCCGGTTACCCGGCGCCTGGGGAAGGAAATGGGAAAGGTAAAAATTACTTTTTAACGATAGTTTTGGGATTAGGGGGTAGACTTAACTTGGAAAAAGGTTTTTTTGCAGTTCGTTTAAGATGAGCCAATTCCAGTTTGGGTAACCTCTAACCCAAAGGTCAGCCCCCAGTAATATACTTTACTTCCAAAAAAAGTAGAATATATAAAAATAATTATATACATAGATATCGAAGAAAAAGTTTATGGGTAATTTTCTGAAAAATTGCCACTTTTACAGTCCCTAACCTAGTAACCCTCAGTTCTCCGGTAACGGTGTTTATTTCCGAACAAATAAACTTGCTGAATAAACTACATATATGAGGCATAAATATCATGTTCTCAAATTGATTTCACCTGATTATTGAGAAAAGCAGATGTCATTTTGTCCCATTAGTTACCGTAGCCGTGCGCCAGCTGACCCTGATATGCTATAATCCAAGGACCTAAACCGATTCGTCAAAGATCTTGAACATGATTAGTACCTAGGTGGGAAGGAGAAAGCTGAATCGCCCCCGAACTGAAAGGCCCTGGAGCTATAGTTGGGTAAAATAGATAAAATTTATTTAGTAATAGATAAAACACTTTAATTTAGATTTACCTTAAAAGGTGTTATTGAATAGATAGTCAGTCCCTGTGCAAGGTTTTCTTAAATATATATATATATATATATATATATATATATATATATATATATATATATATATATATATATATATATATATATATATATATATATACCCCTTAATCTCTATTTTTACTTTGTTTACTCCTTCTTCCTTAGATCTTCTGTCGATGAAGAAGGAAGTCATCATTGATTTTTTTAGCAGTTTATTAACTTTTGATTCTAACAAAAAGCATTTGCTTACATAGCAAAAATGATTGAGACAAGAAGGAACAAAGAGGGGGAGGGGTAGGATGGAGCTTAGTACAAACAAAGCTATAAACATCTTACTTTAGATATCGGACGCTTGGCTCCCAACAATTTTCAGATTATTAGCTTGTCAATATTCATTTATCTTTTGTTATTGCTTAGTAAGGCATTATTTCCATTAGCTTTCATTTCTACTTTTTACATTTCTCTATTATTTATATTTACGTGAAAACATGGTAGAGCACTGAGTTGCCATGCCGGAAATCCTGGTTCAAATCCCGCTGCAGGCAAGACTTTTATTTAGTCTGTTAGCAGCCGGAGATGGATCATATAGGATCTAGGACCCTCCTGGGGCTCACCCAGCCTCTATAAAGTATGGTACCCAAAATAAGGGTGAAAAATCTGGCGGTTGAGGATGATCAAGGACAGGTACTGTAGAAACAGTACAGTCTCTGGTATAGCACTGAGTTGCCACAATGTGAACCCCAGACCAGTTCATGGGTTATAGTGGTACAGGTTTTTTTAAGTATGAGAGGTTTTTTATACTCAACTTCCCCTTAATTCGGGGGAAAAGCTGGTGGTTGGGCGGTATCTAGGATGTCATCTCCCTGCACAGCCGTTGCCCTAGGAACAGTACAGTCTCTACCACGTACTGATTCCAAGACCCTTCAGGGGTTATAGCAGTACAGGTTTTTTTGTTTTTTTTTAAATATATATAATCACTATAGCCATAGTTCAGGAACACCCCACGCTTATAAGAGTATTTATAGGAAGATAGATGAGACACTCTCAGTACGAGCAAGCTGGTCCACCAACGTCAAGGTGGTGTCTCTTCGGACCAGTTGAGGACTATCCCGGAATTACTTGATATGGAAGACTATATTCTATCTCTGATTCGCATAAACTACTACCTGAGGGCGCGTGTTCAGATAGAATAACAGATCTAATATAAATGTATTAAAGGAAAGAAACAATACTGATATGTAATTATACCAGCGACCTACCCCGGCTTTGCACGGGTAGTAAGACATATCATGCCTTACAAAACAAAATATTTCTTTATGTTTATTTTCATGCGCGTTTTTGCGATAAGCCATAAGATACTCATTTAAATTATGTGGTATAAAATATTCTAATAATGCACATGAAATGCTTAAGTAACTATAGTATGTAAGTTGATAAGGATTAATACTATACCCGTCTAAATAGCTTTCCAAATACCGCATTGCACGTTATCAATTTTTTAGAAGTTAAAATGGGTATAGTTAGCTGTCCTTAAAAGATAGGTATAAGCTATCACGGACTTTTCTGTAGATCTATACAAGAGGAATATACCGCCATGCATAGTTTCTTTATATGACAAAGGGATTAGTCAGTGTCATTGATGAATCCTCCCTGGAGTCAATACTTTTTCCTACACATCCAACAATTATCGTTATGTTCCAACCCATTTACACAAAACCTCGACAAATTATATAACTAAACCTGCCTGGTGAATATCTCTATCTATTGGTGAAAACCGCATGAAAATCCGAGCAGTAGTTATTGAGTTTACCGCGAACAGACTGACAGACCCAGCAGAGGACTTTGTTTAATAATATTTATAGATAAATAAGAAATATTAGGCAGCTTCTTCAATGAAACCTCCAAGGCGGATATACTTTTTCCAACATTTCCGACAATTATCGTTATATTCCAACCCATTTACACAAACAGACGCGGCAGAGGAATTTGTTTTATAATATTTATAGATTATGCTGATTTATATGCATTCATGCACATGCTTTAGATATTTATATCATATGTGATATTGTGAATAAACAATATTACTTGACTACAACACTACTTACAAATAGAATCTCATTAAAATTTTAATTGGTTTTTATAAATCGGTAGTTATATGCAATGTTAACGAAAAAAGGGGGTACCCAAAATAGGGGGATAAGATTTAAATTTTATTTAATCAGTTAACAGCCGGGGATAGTTCCTTGGTGATCTGGGACATCCTGGGGCTCACCCAGCCTCTGTAGAGTGGGTACCCAAAACAGGGGGATCTGGCGGGTGAGCGTGATCTAGGACTAATCAGCTCTCTTCACAACCGTTGTACAAGAAACAGTATTTTTTTTTTTTATTTAGGAAGATTTGTAGTTATTTTTCACATTGAATCCATCTCTGGATGTATTATTATTACTCTTAATATATTGTTCATGAAATATGAAGCCTACGCTTTTCATGTCATTAATTTTTCATCGAACAGACGTTTTTATATTGTAATATTTTATGGATTATAATTAAACTCTAATGATCCCTCCACAAAAAATGAAATTTTTTAGTATTTTTTTAATCATCACAATATTATTAATGAATGTTGATACCATTGGTTGTTCTTGTTTCCTATCAGATCGATAGAAACAGGCCAATTTCCAAGAATCGGCAATATTACGCAAAATTACCATCGTACGAATGGTTATTCGTTGGATCCCTTGACCAATAACATTAAAGCCGTTTTTAACAAAAAGAACAAGTTAAGCTTTGTTGTTGAAGGCTTTGAGGGCTTTAGAGTTTGTTTACTCTTTTTAATGACTCTTGGAGAGGCCTATGTTGAATGCCCATTTTTAAAATAATTTTTTTTAGAATTTCTATTCAATATCTTTCTCGGTAACTGAAGTTCATGGAATTGAGACAGACGATTAAGCAAATATTGCTGATATTTGAGGAAATATTCCGGAGACAAATACGTTGCGGTATCGAAGGTCGCCATATCTGATCCAATACCGAACGGATAGTTATCAAGATATTGGTTTTCTTTAATGATATTGTAGATAGCGGGCTGGCACAGTACGTAGGGTACTCGGTTACTAATGTAGAATTTGAGACCGGTTGTATCTGATATAATTATCAATAGTTATTATTTTTTATTTAACGTCACTTTATGGTAATAAAAATAATCTTTAATAATAAGGGCTTCATATCTTAATGTGACCTGGGATCATCATCGATATCATATAATAATTCCATGTGTGAAGCTATTATGTATCTTATACATATAACTTCTCCGTGTTCCTAGGTAGAACTTAGACCAGACAAGTGAAAAAAATCATCGCAATAATTTGATCAATGAAATTTTTTTACTATTTATATATCTAACATCACATTATTATGTATAATGGGACGATGCTACAGCAGGATTCATAAATTTTGTATATCTATGTATAATTAGGATAGGGATCTTTAACGAGTACCAGACACGGCAAAGGGGCCTTTTTATGTCCCTTCCGAAAGACGGCATAATCAAGCTTTTTCATTTCTTTTAAAATACTAAGGCCACCTGCTGAATTGGGCATACAAGTTTGTTATGTTAACGGCTAAACCATGGGTGGCCCTATTAACAGTTGTAGATCGTCTGTGAGAATTGGAGACCCTACTGTGGCTCAACCATTATCTATAAAGTTAGTACCCTTAATTAGGGTAAAAACCCGATGGTTGAGCATGACCTCAGCCTCAGCCAAGTCTACTAGGAGTAAAACAAACGTTGGACATCTACAATACGAATACCGTTTTTTATTGGTTGTAGGTTAATTGTTTCTGTATAGTTGGTTACTACTGGACATTTTCTTTTGTTTTGGTTCGTATTTAATTATATTTTTAATTTTTTTTTCTTTGAAAAAGCCTCCTAAAAAGTTAATATTAATATTAAAAGTTAATTAAGTAAAGTGCCGACTGGTAAACGTCTGGGGGGTAGATTGGGGCGTAGATGGGAAGATTGCGTTAAGAGTGATCTGAAGGATTTCGGTTTGGGTAATGGTCGTTGGACAGAGGTTTGTAATTAGCGATTGGTTATATCGGTATAGAGCCTTCGGGTTCGCTAAGCCTTTTTATTTTAAGCCACTATGGACTGGGTTTCTTCAAGCCACTGTTTGTTTTCTGCCTCTTCAGCTCCCAAATTTCCTTCATTCTTGTAACACGTTTCTCCTTTCTCTCTTTTGTCCAAGAGGCCACCGCCTTTTTTTAGGTGATTCCTGAAAACCCATAGATTTGTACTATTCCGCCTGCTTAGATGATCCCTCTTTGATGTTCTAATCTTCAGCTCCACCATGTCTTTTTCTCCTTCTGCAAACCAGGAAATAAAAAAAAAAATTTATATTTTCAAATATTTGAAAAGACTTCCAGTTAATCGTCCAAGTTGCATTCTACCAAGATATCCATAGAATGAAATTCTTCTTTCCGAATTGTTTCTGTGATTCCATCTTTTTATATAAATCATTGTTACGGCGTCGTTGGTATTAATTTCCAACTTAAACTGGGCCTATGATTTTTCAGAGTGCTTATGGTGCTTATTGTTAATCTAAAAAAATATATCTGTAAGCTTTACACTATACCAGTAGTACGTAAATCCTCACATTCAAATCGATCCGTCAGATTCCCTTCGTTAACGCAATCTAAAACTTCCTACAATTTTGAGCCGCATCTTTTAAATAAGGTAGTGCTTTTGTTTTTTAGGGCGTAAAATCCTTATTCAAAGGGAGACAAGGGCGAAGGGCTGGCTGGGGAGGAAGCTAAGAGGACGGCCCTGATCTGGCTCTTTTATCTTGAGAGAAAGGAGACCCTTTTCCAGTTTATCTTAAACAACTTGAAACTTAAGTCTCCTGACACCTTGCAAAATGAAACCATCAAAACTCCCCGGTTAAAGATGATCACATTGTTAATGGCGAGTTTAAAATATTTAAACGAAATAGTTGGTTTAAATATTTCGAGCATCCGAATAGGAATTCCTAATGTTGTTTTTTATTCTCTTAGAAGAGAAAAAAAAATGCTGATGGTTATATCGTTGACTCTTATAACTAGATAAAAAAAATAAATAAAACCAGTACCACTGCAAGCCATGAACGGGTCTGGGGTTCATTACATGCTATAGATTGACTGTTTCATGAGGAACGGTTGTATAGGGAGGTGATTAGTCCTAGATCACGCTCAACAGCCTGATTCCCCCCACTTATTTCAGGTACCCATTTTATAGAGGCTGGGTGAGCCCCTGGAGGGATTAAAAATAAAGACAATGCTTTAATTTAATTAATTGTTAAGTAGATGATCACTCGGTTCTCATTTGATCTTCTCATATATCAGGCTTCTATTTTTTTTGTGTGAAATAAATTTAAACGGTATAAGGTATTATAAAAGTCTGATGATTTTTGAAGTGAAAACAAAAGTTTAGCGACTTTTGGTTGGGGATGACTTATGCGTTCACGTCACCGACATGCTCGTGATGTTTTACGCTGGAGGTGTATGCGTTTTACAATTTCTATTAATAAACTTTTTAAGGGTTTTAATAAACTAGTTTGAGGGTTAGAATTCCAAGGATAATTTTTTTAACTAAACAAGTTGTTAAGAGCCCAATTAATACTAATAATAACTGAAAACTCAATAACTAAATGAAATTATCGATCTCAAAATTATCGATCGACGTCTCAAATGCTTTGTTATGTGAAATTATTGAAAGTATATATGATATAATTATTGTTGAACTTAACAATGATTTTTTAACAAGAGTTTTCACTAATAGTGGATTTCCTTAACCTATTGATTGGATGTGTCCCTTCCATAGTGTCCTATCTAAGGTCCATTCTTCCCGTAGACCATGGACCCATCATGGATTCCTCCACTTCGTTATCCTAGGTCTCCCTCGCCTTCTTGTTCCCCTAATTTTCCATGGGTGGACTACTTTGGGTAGTCTTCCTTCAGGCATTCTTCTCAAATGTCCACACCTTTTCAGGCGTTTTTCTCAATATCTTCCAGAATGGTCCTTTTAGCCTCCATCTTTTCTCTGATGGTCCTATTTCGTACTTTGTCCATTCTTGATATCCCCGCCGCTCGTCTCTAGTAGTCCATTTCTGTGGTTTCCTGAGGTTGCTTTTCAACATCCAAGTTTCTAATCCATATGTCTAATGCTTAGTAATATACTATTGTATATATTTTGTTTTGTTTTGGGGATAATGTTTCTATTCCATAATACCGAGTTGAGCATTGATTTGGTCTTTTTACCATCTGAAGTTCTTCGATTTATTTCCATATCACGTGCACCATATATCTCAATTATGGAGCCAAGAAATTTAAAATGCCTAACTCTTTTTAGAACCGCTTCTGGGTTCAGTTCTATATCCTCATTATTGGCTGTCATGTGTTCCGTTTTCTTAGCATTAATAACTATCCCCCATTACCGGTATTCCTCATTTAATTTTTAACAATATTTATAATGATAAAAATAAAATATAACTTAGATGTTAAGATCATTAACATCTAATGCAAATGCAAATAATAGGATACAAGGGATAAATAATATAACTATTTACTCATTATTATTTCAATTAAATTATTGATTATTCGTATTGAGCTTGAGGTGCTAAAAGTACTAATAAATTGTTATTTTGTATAACAAACGTCATTTTTGTGGTATGATTACACTTTTAGTATTGTTTTGAGATGTTAAGTATGTTGAATACAACTATCCTATCTATAAAATATTTCTCACACACACATAATATATACTTTTATATATATATATATATATATATATATATATATATATATATATATATATATACATATACAGGTATATGAGTATAAACATAAAAAAATACGAAATTATTTGATTTATTTCAGTTTATGAAAAGATAAGAATTTTAAAATTAAATATCTGCCAATTTTACGCGGAAAAAGTTGCTTTTGATTATTTTGATATTTCATTCCGATTCCAAGATTTTATTCATTTTCCATGAATATTTCTTAATTAAGAAATATCTGATCAATTGTTTCAAAACCGGCTCCAAGCTTTTGCTGTTTCGCACTAAAATTAAACGATGCCATGTTAAAAATCCCTATCCAAATAAAACCTGAATAGGCGAAATTTAGAGCTCCCACTGTAGCATCGTCCGATTGCGCTAAAAGACAAAACATTAAAAAGTTTCAAAGATTAAAGTTGTTAGTTTTGGGAAAGATCAGAGTTATTAATATTTACTTTATTTATTGTCATCCCTCTAGTTTCAAACCTAGCTTCCTCTTCATTTCCCGATAATCCTCCGAGGCGTATGAAAAGAAGATGGCCACGTGACCTTCTTAGTTGAACATGAGTGACCTTCTGAGTTGAGTACTACCAGTGGGTAGTTTCTCTACTTCTCATTATATCATGTCATTATGTATCACTTAACCTATTTACTTGTTATATTATTGTAAAATAGGTGTAAATATCAATAAATAAATAATAAAAAAATTATTGTTATATCGCTATTTCAAAAAAACAATGCCATTTCTCAAAAAACGTAATTTTTCAGTAGAGACATTTGACAGTTCTATGTGATGTAAAAAAAAAAAAAAAAAAATACGGGTATTGGTAAAGCAAAGCATTCCTATTGTAATGATGGTATATAAATTATTTCATTAATCATCAGAAAATGTTTAAATGCTTGAAACTTTTTGATTTTAACTTATGCTATTATTCCCTTAAAACTTAATATTTTGACATGAAAAAACTCAAAATATGATTAAAAATAAATAAATATTGGAAATGGAATATCAGTTATGTCGTCCCTGAATTAAAAATACAATTGCTACTGAAGGCTTAACTCAAAAATGACGATTTCAGTTTTCAGGGAAACTGTATCGGCTCATTTACGTAGTATTTTACTTACAATGGTATTATAATATAAGCGATAATTCTATTTCAAGCCGTGATTCATGTTGTAAGTGTTTTTATTTTTTAATTGTTTATACATAAAATTTTTGGGTTTTCAGAAAAAAGAAATCGTGCCATGGCCTGTCTAAGCAACTGCAAGAATGACTAGATTCCCTCAATACAATTAACATATTCTGGACAAAATTCGTCTTAACTACTTATTCACCGAGGTTGCAGACATGTTTTTAAAATATTGCATTATATTTAACTAGCGACCCACCCTAGCTTTGCTCGGGTAATAAGGCATAGTATGCCTACATAATTCGTCTGTGTAATGTATTTTTTTAATTACGTACCGGCCACTAAGGACCACGTGAATATCATTGGTTATGCTTCTTTGGGAGTCTTGATTTTCTGTCTTCCCATTTCAGCAAATGTACTTTATAATAAAGAAATTATAAAAATATAAACAAAACGAAATATTTCTTTATATACGAATTTATTATCTTGCACATTAGATAATTGCACGGGATTAAGCAAGCAGCGTCATCGATATTCCAACCCATTTAAACAAAACCTTGACAAATAGCTGAACCTTTCTGGTGAATCACTCTATCTATTGAGTTTACCGCGAACAAACGCGGCCGAGGACTTTGTTTTATAATACGTATAGATATAATAGATGAAATAAGAAACAGATTGAAAATCAACGAATTTTAGAGTAATTTTCTTTAAAGTTATTTTAACTTGAAGTTAGAGGGAAGAAAGGTTGCCCAATTTAATTTTCAATCGGAGTGCCGAAGGGAGGAAACGGCGAGGAAGACCACGAACAAGATGGTTAGAAGGAATCGAGGAAAGTATGCACAGTCATGGTCTGAGGAAGGAAGACATACAAGACAGACAAAAGTGGAAACATGAATTAATGGAAGTTCCTGGTTGAAGGAAACCTCATTCTGAGGAAACCCTAAGAGAAAAAAAAAGTTAGAGCTTTAATTTTGAAGATTATTTATATTGTTTTTATTTGTATTCAGTATTTTAGTATTCAATTGTTTACTACCACAATTCTATCATTTTTTCTTTTTCTTTCCCTGTTCATTTATTATTGCACTCTTGTTTTTATGATTTTTATTAACGTTTTTATATTATTCCACCTGATTGGTTCGAATAAGTTTTAATTAATTATAAAAATTATAAAAAAATAATAAACACGATATTAGAATATTGAAGTTTTAAGTCTAATCTATTGGGTCGTAACGGATGAAATGTCAGTTTCGTTTATTTACAGTTTTCTTTTCATTAGGGATTAGATTATTTGCACACGAACAATTATGTAATGTTTAGCGTTTGAAAGATCATTTAATCCTTTTTTATAATCAGTCTTACTTTTACTTTTGAAAGGGAAGCAACGTTTTAAAAATAAATAAGAATATAATTATGTCTTCCGCGGAATTCGTATAATTTTTCTTTACGAATTTAAACTTGGCCATAGCCTAACGGAGGCGTTCCGAAACATTAATATTGTTTACGGTGAAGATGCAGTGAGCGAAAGAACAATCTTCCGTTGGTTTGAAAAATTTCGGTCTGGGGATTTTGACCTTACCAACAAAGAACGTGGTAGGCCGAAGACTAAGTTGATAGAGCACTTCCCAAAGCACTCGTGAATTAGGTTCACAACTTGGAGCAAGTGCCATGACTGTTTCCAGTCACCTTGAGGAGCTTGGTAAGACAAAAAAGCTGGAAATATGGGTACCACATGAAGTGACCGAGGCCCAGCATCTCACCCGATTTTTTTTTTAGCTGAATATAGAGGTCCTTCCTCACCGACCATATTCTCCGGACCTTTTTCTAACTGATTTTTCCTTTTTGGGTTGTTTGGATAATTTTTTAATAAATAAAAAAATTGACAATGCAAATACCCTGAAATCGGCCTTCCAAGACTTCGCTTCTTCATTGACACCTAATTTCCACAGAGCGGGGATAGAAATGCTTGTTGCAAGTTGGGAGAAGTGTATTGAAAGTGAAGGATCCTATTTTGATTAATAAAAGTATTGTTTAATATTTTTTTTGTTAATAATTTAAATTTACACCTTCACTGACATTTCATATATTACAACCCAATAATAACTATTCGAAGCCATAACCTAATTGGAATAGGGGGGGGGGCTTTCTGTTTTGATATCAGTTCCGCAGGCTGTCGCTTAGTTAAGTCACAACAAGCTTTAACTTTTCACTTATTTCCTTTTTTCACGAATATTCAAGAAAATTAAAATAATCGTGCGTTTTAGTACATCAAGAAATGAACATTTCGAACTATAGATGATGATATAACCTAAACAGTATGTGTAAATCGGTTCTTCAATCTACATACAGTAAGTAATAGTTACTAAATACAGTCAGTAATAAAATTAATTTTATATTCTAGAATATTAAAAAGGAAAATAATTAATAGTTGAAACTTGTTCTGACCTAACTGGAAGCGACACACATGCGGAACTGATACTTAAGTTTTAAAAGAAAGTGTAACCTAAAAAAAAATTGAACAAGTTTATTTGTTTAATGAAACAAAGCGACCAAAATTAAATTAAATTAAAACAAAATCATTTTGAATTGGAAATCAGGAGCTCAATTAGCAGTTTGAGACACCATCTTGTTACAATTACTGAGAAAATTATATTTGTTTAGGTAAATAGAAGTCAAGTGGAATTGGGGAGAGATAGCATCTAACGGTTAGTGGGGAGTCAGCTATTGTATCTTGCGTTTACTCTTTTCATTAATTTGATTTTATGAAAATTTCTCAAATATTTGAGATTATGATAATAATAATAAAAGGCTTAACGAACCCGAAGACTCGATGCCGATATCACCAGTCTCTTCTTACCTCACACAGTCTTCCCGCCTACGTCTCGGTTTACCCCTTGAACGTTAGTAGCGTCAGTGTTTATTAGCTTTTTAGAAATCGTTCGGTATCTGTTCCGCACGTTGTCGCTTCGTGTTGCGTTAACAACAAGTTATAACTGTTTATTCCTTTCATTTTTAATATTATCCAAAAATACAATTTATCGTGAGCTTTAGTGTGGAAAAGAGATTGTAATTATGGGAATGAGGAGATTTCGGTAAGAATTGTATCAAGAAATAAAAGTTTCAAATAACATTGGGAAGTATAGATGATATTTGGTTGTTGAAACGTTAATTTCTAGATGAAATGATTACCGAACTATATATCTCAACTCGAAGCAACAACCTACGGAATAATTACTATTCGTTCGTCTCTAAACCTTATCGACGCTATCACTTCAATTATAATAATCGCGTGGATGCTCTTCAATCTCACAAATCTCAACAAATCACCTTTACCCTCCGTCGTAAACCAGCGACTTCCTGCCCCCCCCCCCTGTATCGTTTAATAACATCCCTCTAAGTCCTGTAGAACAGATCCGGTACTTAGTACTACACCTTGACAAACGCTTAACTTGGAATCCTCATACTAGACTGAAACGACAAGAACCAGCTCGCCGTTTCAGGCTGCTTCAACACTTACTAGAAAACGCTCTAAGCTCCCAATAAACTACAAAAGACTCATATACATGACCATAATACGACCTATTTGGACTTACGCAGTTGAGCTTTGGGGCTCCACTAAGCCATCGAATTCCTCTCGTATGCAATCCTTACAATCCAAAATCCTTCGGAAAATCCTTAATGCTCCTTACTTTGTTACGAACAAAGTAGTCCATAATGACCTTAACGTCCCGTTTATTGCTGATTTGGCCCGAAACCGATATCAATCTTTTCATGACAAACTTCGTTTCCACTCAAACCCACTAGTTTCAAACCTCACAACCTCTTCAATTCCTGATAATCCTCCGAGGCGTCTGAAAAGAAGATGGCCTCATGACCTTCTAAACTGAACTTTTTATTTGAGTACTACCACTGGGTACTCTCTCTACTTATCTTTTCATGTCAATGACTCACTCATTATATTTACTAGATGTATTTTGTATACAGTAAAGTTCAATAAATAAATTTAAAAAAAGAAAAGTATTTTAATGAAAATTCTTGTAACATATTTAATAAAACAGGAATGTCCCTGTCTCTATTTTTTTCTTTAATAATAAACTTTGATGTTAATGAAATTAATAAACTTAGTAGAAGATAATGAGATATTATGATAAGATTATGAGACATTTTCTTCGTGTTTCCTTAAATATTTCATTTTCTCAGCTACCGGTTCCGATCCCTAGGTCTTTGTAAAACAACTATGAAATAATTATTCTCAGTAATCAATTCAAAATAAGAATTTAAAAAATAAATTTTCTTTAAAATTTACATTAAATAAATAAAGAAGAAAAAGTATTCTAATTGTAATTTTGCTTCTATTTATTTTATGTTTTATTTGCTTTAAATGTTTATTTTAAAATGTATCGTTCTTTAGTGTTCAACAGACCGAAGCTAGAAGTTGTAAATTATTTAATATTCTATAACATTATAAAAAGAATGATTCCATTCCTCATATATTTATTATTGATGTAGCTCAGTATTTAGAGCGCTGAGTTGCTGTGCTAAAGATCCCGGATTCAAATCCGACTATGAGAGTTCAATTACACTGGACAACAAAATTTAACTTTTTGTTTGTTAAATGAATTACAATGGCTGTTTCTTATAGAAGTCGGTGCTCTGATTGCAAATTTGAAAAGCATTGTCTCAGGGGCAAGGATTTTGTGTAATTTCAAAATAAAAAATTAATATAGTGTTAAAACAAGCAATTTTATTTAATCAGCTTTCATACTATTTAAATCAAAATTCGTAATTTAAATCAAAATGTAGCCTTTGATGATTTCCTGCCGTATTTTGCGGCTGTTTTAAAAGATGCCAACATATTTGGATTCCACTTTCCCTGGTATCGTTTGTCCAGAGTGGATATTTCTTGATGGAATCGCTCACTCCCCTGGTAAATTCTATGCCACTCCATGTTCGCTTATGACGCGCAGTACGCGCATCAGCCTCCATTTTACAAATTATACGATTGTTCATTTAATTGCACTTAAGCTGGCACTTAACGTTTCAGTAGAGGTACTCTGGTAGTATTCTATAATTTGAAGATATGTTTAGAAGTTATTTTGATAGCAATTCCGCAGGTTACCGCTTGGATTTGAGCTACAAGTTTAAACTGTTTTGTTTGTTTCTTGTGTAATATTTTCCTAAAATACAAGTCATCGTGAGCTTCAATATGGGAAAGAAAATTTAATTATGGGTAATGTGTAGATTTCGGTTATCATTTCGAAGTATAGATGATGTTCGTTGAAACGTTCATTTCTAGATGAAATTATTACCGAAGAATTAACATTTCCCATAATTACATTCTCTTTTTCATACTTAAGCTCATGATGACTTGCATTTTTAGAAAATATTAAAAGGATAATGTATGAAAAGTTAAAACTATTTTTGACCCTATTCGAAGCGGCAACCTGCGGAATAATTACCATAATATTTTTTTAATATACAATAGCTAGATAATGAGGTAGTTCACACCAATTAAGGTCATTTTGTCTAATCCGTGCTCTCTAAAAATACGTCTCAAGTCCCAGGGATTTATTTTAAATCCTATCCTAAAATAAATTTACCTATGTAACAATAAATTTATATTATTATTACAGCAGATAATTTATACTGTCATTGGCAATAATCTCTACCGGGCCTTTTCCCAGTCTAATTACAAAGGAGATTCGTTAAATTCCGGATTAATGGGAAGAGGATTGGGAGGGAGTGGGGGGATGAAATAGGGGTGGGGGTTAAAAAAGGGGGTGGGGGTAAAAAAGTATGTATATTTAATGGTTTTATATAATCCTGAGATATAGCTCAGAATTACACTATTCCCTCTTAAAAAAGATTTTAAGCATTAATAAAAGGTATTATGTGGAAGAGTGGGGGGAATTAGGTGAGGTGGAGGGGGTAAAGGCACCCCTCAGTCGACATCTAGATCTCTTACTGTGGGTTCGTGCTGTTTTCGTCTCCAGTAAAATATATCGCGATCTATTCGATTTAACAGTATTTATCTATTATATATTTAAACATTTTTTACTAGCCTAGAGTTCCATTTCTCTGGCTTCGAAAAAAACAGGTATTTATTTTATGTTGAACATGATTGGAACGAATTTAAAAAAAATCCAAATATATAGAACAAAACAAAAAATATAATAAAGTTTATTAATGTTACAAGAATTTATTTATATATATTTATTTTTAAAATATATAATTTTTTTTAAATTGTAAAAAATGTATTTATTATTAAATTAATAATTTTTTACAATTTGTTAATAACGTTTACAAAAGACAATGAAAATATTTTAAATTATCGAAGTTTAATTATTATGTTTCTCTTTTAAGGTAAATAAAATTCTCTTGAAGATAGGAAGCTTTTGTATCTCACTCTATTCGTATTGTGGTCAGAATGAAATTTAAAAAAAAACAAAGAATACATTAATAGAGAAGATGAATTTATTTATCTATAAAAGAATTATTTAACTTATTTTGTATTTAAAATCAATTAATTGATACATTCTTAACAGTTGACATAAGATACTGAAATACTGATCTATTCTATCGATCTATTTAATTAAACTGTAATTATTACTAAGGTACTCAAACATTTTTACTAGCGTAGAGATTGAGTTCTCTGCCTTAAAAAAAATAATATTTATCTCATATTGAACAGGGTGGGAATGAATTTTAAAAAATCCAAATAAATAAAACTAGACAAAAATAAAATAAAGCTTATGAATTTTGGAAGAATTTATTTTTATGAAAAAAATTAATTTTATTGTACTCTACAAAAATGTATACGAATTGATTAATAAAGTTTTAACATCTGCAAAAGATACTGAAAAATATTGTAAATCATTGATGCTCGATGTAGATTTCTCATTTAAGGTCAATAAATAAATATAATTTACTTAAAGGTAGGGTGTTTTTGCATCTTACTCTATTCGTCATACTACAGTGGGAATGAATAAAAATAAAATAAAAAATATACAAAACAAATAAATAATTAATTTTACGAATGTCTAATACAATATATATATTTTTTTAAATTATGTTGGTTTAATTAATAATTTTTGAACTGGTGATATTAGATACAGAAAAGTATTGTAAGTCATCGATGTTTAATGATGATATTTTTCTTTTAATGTTAATAAAATAATAAAATTCACTAGAAGGTACCCAGGGTTTGTATTTTACTCTGTTCGTCCTATTGTACTAGATGTTTATTAATAGCTTTCTATTTATAGATTGGTTAAAGTTGATACAATTATCTAAATAATGATACTATCTATATAAACATTTAAATTTAACTTAATTTAAAAAAAAAAAAAATGAAAGACCGGCTTGTACATATTTAAAAAACATTTAATTCATACAACCCCGCGTCTATTTTTTCTGATTATTGTATGCTAAAACAGTAAAGGAAATATCAATTTTATGAAATATGGATCCATGAAGGATTTTTATTTTTGTTAGTTTCCCATAAATAAAAAAAATAAGGCAAAAGTAAAATTGCTTAGTATTTGAGGAATATTAGATTTGAAAACCGAGTGTAATGCGGATACAGCACAACCTTTTGTAAAATAAAAATTATTAATATTTTCAACTTTTATTTTGTAAGCATTTATTATTTGTTTCAATTATCGGTTTTAAAATTTTCCCCTGAGATAAATTCGAAAATTTGTATCTGAGATATAAAAACTACAGAAAGTCTTATCTAATTTTATTTTCAGGTTATGTATTTGTACTAATAATGAAGAAAATGTTTAAAAATAAAAATTGTATTCTTGTAGATTGTGATGTTTGATAAACGTGTGTAATAAAGATTATAATATGCTCAATAATAATAATTCTATTACAATAATATATAAATAGTTTTGAAGACCCTTTTTACTCAATCGTACGGAGTATAAATGCAATTCAGTTAAGAAAATTTCAGTTGGCAGATTCATCGGAAATTTCCATTTTGATTTTTTGATCGCGACGACAGTTCGTATATTCTTTTAACCCTAAGTCGGTTAGCTGTATTTTTTTTTCATTTTTATTTAGTATTCCTTTACTCCAAGATATAATATGTTTCTATCAAAAATTGTTTTAAAATAATATGCTAATGGATCTCGGGTAAAGTTTTTACTGCCTAAATTCATTCCTTCATTCTTTAATACAAAAATATTTATTACATTTATTTAAAAGAGAATTTTCTTTGCGGATGTAGAATTATTCCGCAATATTTCTCATTCAACATTCTTGTTTTCATATTCGTCAGAAGAATTTCAAACTCTCTTTCAATTCCATTTTTGGTTATAGAAATTTCTTATACTGGCTTAACAATGCTTATATGCTATAAAAAAACCCGGAGAAAAATGTGAAATTCCAAGAATGAAATTTTTAACCTATTGAAATGTTTCGTTTTTAATAATAACTCTAACATGGAAATGAAAAAAAATAATTAAAAAACACGATACAACATACAAATAAAAAAATGTTCAAAATGTTAGGACTAAGTTTTGTCAAAACCATTATTATTTCATTATTCTGGTGCTTTATTAATAAATAATTCTTCATTTTTCATTTTCTTATATAAAATATATGTAAAGAGGATTATAGCGTTCGTGGAAAATTTCGATTCCATGTTTTCTTAGACAGGACTTGTTTTGTGGTCCTATGAGCCCATATAAGTCTCGAAAAATTCAAATTCAAAACCCTTTCCATCAGTTAGGTCAATAATAAAAAATAAATAAAGAAAAAACCTGTATCACTACAACCCACGAAGAGTCTTGAGTACAGTACGTGATAGAGAACTGCTGTTCTAGATCATCATGTTCAACCTCCAGCTTTTTCCACCGATTAAGGGTATACAATTTTTCGAGGCTGGGTGAGCCACTGGAGATTCCACAGACTCGATCCGTGACTGTTAGCGCATTGTATAATTTATCTCCCACAGCCTGATTCGAACCCAGGACCTTCGGCACAGCAATCCAGCGCTTTTTTGGGGGGGGGGACTGTTACACACATTTTTGTGCTGAAAAAATATAAAATTAAATAATATAATAACGTGAAATACATTTTGCGCCTATTCGCTTTGTAAATTTGTATTAATATTTGAGAAGTTCCCTTTAGCATGTGCTTCATTTATTATTTATATGCAAGATATAAATATTTATATTGCAAAAGCTACAACTCACCGTAATATTAAAACTTAATATCACGTCACTTTTGTACAGTTAGGAACTGAATACTAATTGAGTAACATTAAATATTGATTAATTATTATAATAAGAGTGTTAATTGCATTAGTTCTTAGTGATTTATTAATAAACCTGCAGTTATTAATAATAAATTAATTTATAAATTAAACATCTTTTATGTGTAACGGTAATTTCATGTTCGAGATTTTATTTTTCTATATTTTTTTGTGTTTTTTTTTAATAATAAGAAAATTAATTAAAATGAAGAATAAAAAAAATGAACTTTAAATGAAATGTAATAAAACATAATTTAGGATTAATTTAGTATTTTTACTTTCAATTTTTTATAAATTGATTTTCAAATCCCGCCGTGAAAGATAAACTATTTATTCTGTTAACAGCTGGTGATGAATCCTGTGGGATCTGGAAACCCACTTGGGGCTCATCTAGCCTCTTAAAGCCTCTATACCCTTCATTAGGGGAAACGACTGACGGTTGAGCCTGATTTCGGCCATATTGCCTCCCTTCACAATTTTTGTCTTAGAAACAATACAGTCTCTACCATGTACTGAACCCAAGACCTTTCATGGGTTGTTGTACTTATGACCTTAAATTAAACTTAATGAAATATAATTCAACATTAATTTAATATTTTTATTTTCAATTTTCTATTTATAATATAAATGGAATAATAGTGTTAATGAGTTTAGGGAAAACATCAATTCCTATTTTTTTTAGAAAAAAAATTATAGCATCCTCTGAGGCGGTAGAAACATAAAGAATGGTGTGTGTAAATGCATGTGATGAATCTAGCTACCAAAGTAAAATTTTTAAGAAATTTAAATTATGTATTTAAGGTAGAATGTTACTGATAACTGATCGGAAAATCTACTTAGCGTAAAAATTCCTCTTTATACCATTGGTTTTTCAGCACGGTTTCAACATTTGTATTTAAATCGTTCGGGACAATTTTGATTGAAATCGTTTTACTAATGTGCAATTAAATGCTTATTAATGTTTGCCAGTTATTATCCTCATTAAAATTCTCTGACGCGGTTTAAATGGCGAATTTTAAAAATATTTTCCTCTAGAGTGCTTTTAATTTCGTTTAATTTAAAACATTAATTATCCTTCATTATTAATCGTAATAAAAAAATACGAATTTAAACTTTATTTAAAAAATCGTAAACTAAAATTATTGGACACTACAACAAAAGGACACTACGTCAACAATATAGTTTATATTTTAGGTAAATTGTCATAAATAAATGCTATGATCACTTATTAATGCCAAAAATAGTGTGGACAATTTTCTTTAAGCTGTTTCTATAAGTAGCGACGAAAGGCATTTTAATAGTTCAAAGTTATGGAAAATAGCTTTCCTGATCAAATATAAAAAAAATATACATATGAAATGTTGTCCTTTACCTCAGGGGCTTATCCAAACTTTTTAAAATAAAATTAAATCGAATTTGTAATAAAAAAATAAAGATGTAGTAGACTTTATGTGATGCACGCACTAGATTTTTTAATGTATAATAACATCTATGTAATCATTGAATTCTAGATTACTTATTATTATGTGAATTATTAATGAAAATTAGCTATTGATTTTGTAATTATCGATCGCCTACAATCCTGACATTTTTATTGTCAGGTTTCATCGTAATATCCTTACACACGCTTGTCTTCACTACCTGAACAGGTTTAAGTACAGCAATACAAATATAACTATAAATGAAAAAATAAAAATATATTTTAATAAATAAATTGTATGAATAATAAATGAATGATAGATATATGAACGAGGGATAAATAATAAATGAATGAAATAGCAGGATAGCTCAGTGGGTAGAGCGCAGTATTGCTATGATGAAGGTTTAGGTTCAAATCCGGCTGTGCCAGATAAATTATTTAATCAGTTTGGCGTGATCTCGGACATATAACCTCCCTGCATAATCTTTGTCATAGAAACCGTACAGTGTCTACCATGTATTGAACTTCATGGGTTAGTTATTATTTATTCATGGGTTATAATTTCTACTGGGCTATTATTTCAGTTATTTATTCAATTGTTAATTTTTCAAGAGTCTTCTATTTTCTTTTAGGATTGTACATTCTCCTGTTTAGGAAAAAATCGAGAAACTATGACATAAGAAATGTCATAACATCGAAATTACCACAAAAAAAACAATAATAAATCCATAAAAAATTCCTTATTTTTCTTGGTTTATAGTTTCATAGTTTAAAACATCATTTCGATAATAGAAACAGTTATTTTAACATGATAAAAAATATTAAAGTACGCACTTGCACTCCTGACCTTGGCTAACCTTTTCCGTAATAACATGATTGCTTAAATAATAGGTGCTCCTGGTTTATTTATTCCATATTAAAAACAGCGAGTACAAGGAAAATTTTGAGTGACTAAAAATGCCAGATATATATTTTGTTGAAATGCCGGTATCCCGGAGAACGGGTTAGCTCAGTGGTAGAGTATATAAAGTGGGTATCCTTAATAGGGGGTAAAAACTGGCGGTTGAGCGTGATCTCGGACAACTCACAGCCCTGCACAACCGTTGTCCTAGACACAGTCCAGCTCTACTACGTATTGAACCCAAGACCCTTCATAGGTTGTAGTAGAACAGGTTTCTTTTTTTGTATGTGCAGTTAATAGTTATCAAAATATTTGGAATTAAAATAGTATTATTAACAAAAATATTAGTTTTTTTTCTGATATAAACCACATTCGAGTTTATAACGCCACCTATTGTATAGTCGATTTAAAAACCTTTGGAATAACTTCTGAGGTATACAAAAAAATAAAATATGCACACTAATAAACAAATAAATATATATATATATATATATATATATATATATATATATATATATATAATACATTAATCTAGCTCTGATGATCAAGATAGCAAGTTAGGCGTGAAGCTCTGCGGTTGGGTAGTCTATTTGTCTGATGTTATGTTTCGGAACTAACTAGAGATGTCTGTGGCTGATAAAATTTACATCATAGTGATTTGTACATTTATCTCTCACGAACGCAACTCTCTAACGAACTCAGTCATAATTTGTCATCTAATCAAGTGTTTTTACATATATATCGTCGTTAAAAAATAAACAAAATTAGAATTTAAGCATTTATCGGAGAAGAAAATGGTCCGGGTTCAGGAGAGTGAAATTATTTATTAGAGGTCCACTTTACAGTTCTGAATAGAAAAGATACAAGAATATTAATAAGCCTAAAATAATTAGAATAAACAACGAAATAAAACTATAAAAAGAAATAATTGGTCACCTGTGGTGTTGATGAGCATAACAACCTATGGTCAAGTTCGTAGGTAACCAAGCAGGTTGCTCAAGGATTTTTTAAAGGTAGTTAAAAAATCCTTGAGCATTCGTCGTTCGGAGGGTACGTAGTATGCCAGATTAAAGATCTCTGTCCTAAATATATCTGGCAAAATTAGGTCTCTCGCTGTGGCATTGCCCGATTAGCCATTGCACCATAAAGTGGCCTTAAATGAGTAAACATAAAGTATTATTCATTTCTTGTTCTGTTTATGTATTTTTTTTTACACATAAAATCTATTTACGCGAACAGAGGTAAAATGATTCGCCGAAAGAGAATATATTACTCGAATTCTATTCTGTGTAGTCGGCAGTTACTGTGATCTCGAATGATGTAAGCCGTTATCAGTAAATGGCTAAAAAGTGATAACACATGAATGGTGCTTACACATTACACGGACCATTTCCATTGCTCCACATCCATATCTCGAATCGCTTCATCATTCGGCTAATGTGCGAGTCCTAGTCCGGTGCCTACTCAACCATAATAACATAAATATGCACTATCAACGTTTCTTCAGCGCAATCGGAGAGTCCTTTTTCGACATCGTTATTAGCCCTGACGCGAAATGGTGTCGTATATTTTGCCACTTGATCAAATTGTTTAAAAATTGCAATATTCAACTGTTCATCTACGAGTATGGTTACGTTATTCATCCATACAACCTGTAACACTACAACCCATGAACGGGTTTGGGGTTGATTACATGGTAGAGACTGTACTGTTTTATGGAGAACCGTGATTCTTCCTAGATTTTTCCCCCTTATTTTGGGTACCCACTTTATAGAGGCTGTGTGAGCACCAGGAGGGTCCTAGACCCCATATGACCCATCTCCAGACCTTAACAGACTATGAGGATCAACAAGTATGAGGATCACCAAATTTAAAAATTGAAATTAAATCTTTCACCTAGGTTGAATGTAATTGTTACGAATTTGACCCGAATCCGATATCAATCCTTTTATGACAGACTTTATTCCCACTCAAACGCACTAGTTTCAAAACTAGCAACCTCTTCAATTCCTGATAATCCTCCGAGGTGTCTAAAAAGAAGGTGACCTCGTGACAAGTTTAATTTGTTATTTAACCAGAGGGTAGTTTCTCTACTTGGCTTTATATAATGCTGTTATGTATAATCTTTTATATTTACTAGTTGTATTATTATAATACAGTTGTAATTAACATAAATAAATTAAAAAAAAGTTTAACTGATTCTTAAACACATACTTAATTTCGTACAACAAAACAGTATAATTAAAAAAATTAAGTATTAATTAAGTCTGTCAATGTATTTAACGAAATTATTTTCATTTGCACCAGCGCAATTATGCAGTCAGGAAATTTGATTCAATTTGATTGTTTCTTTTATTTCTGACTATACTTGGAGAAAATACTTACATACATACATGGATCGTACATACAAAATTAAAAAGACAAGAACTGACAAGATACTACAAACAACTATCAAATCTTCTGAACTACAGATCTTCACTTTACTAACGGAACAAACGACTATTCTATAACATCATACTAAGACCTCTATAAAATAAATAAATAAAATAATTTAAATATTATTACATATTTTTAATAAAAATCGTAATTCCAGACAACATGCTAACTCAATTGATTTTTAGTTGCCTTGCCAATATCTTTTCTTTCAATATAAATTATATTGGAATTATAATATATAACCTATATTGTGATTTTCAAAATTTCAACCCAATATCTTTCAACCTTGAAAGGTCTAAGAATTTCCCTCCAGTCAAGTCCACCTTAAAAAAAAAATCAGGAACTTAAGGACTACAAATCTTAACGCAGGTGCGAAACAAGGCTGAAATTCGCTATTTTTTCTTAATCAACTGAAACGATAAATCACACAGCTTAGCGTGTTTTAACAAGAAAAAAAATTGCCTTTCTGGAAAAAGGAAATTACTGTAAGAGGAAGTCATATTGCAAAAGTTTTGAAGGACAGAGGTCTTGCAATAAAGGGGCGGGAAATCCTCTCTCCTCCTCACGGCTTATTAAGTGCTTGGTGAAGGAAGGGAGGGCAGAAACTTGAGCCGCAACGTGACTTCGCCGATCCACTTGCAACCCCCTTGTTTATCTCCATGTATTTGTCGGACGTGAGCCACTTGCACAATTTCCATTTTCTATATTGCAACTGGTATTGATATCGGGCGGAAGAACCCTCAGAAATATTTGTCTCCGGTGCAATATCGCGTATGAGGGATCCTAGGATGGGTGTTTCTGAAAACCAACTTGATCCTAGGTTAACAATAAGTTTAAAAAAAAGGAGGGACGGACCGTAACGGAGATACCACGTATATCTCCCAGCAATATTCTTAATTGTTTTTCTGTAAACCCGAAATATACCAATGTTTTGCATCTCTTATCATGGTATACACGGGATTCTGAAACATTGAAAATACTTAAAGTATTGGAAACAACTAATCCAAATAGATTTTATATCGTACAGCCTCAATTGTGCTGCACCCAATGAGCAAATGCTCCAACTATCTCCGAACAAAATCATGTAGCGCACAGTCAATGCTGTTTCATAAATGAAATATTGTTCGTAAATCAATATAAATCATGACAATATGCGATTTAAAATTTCTCTCTGTTTATTAAAACGTTTTTAGTGACCACCGTGTAATATTTTATTTTACATATAAAGTGAAATAAAAAAAAAACCTGTACCACTACAGCCTGTGAAGGGTCTGAGGTTCATTACATGTTAGATATTGTGTTGTTTCTTGGACAACGGTTGTGCTGGGAGGTGATTTGTCCTAGGTCGCCCTCAACCGCCGGATTATCCCCTTTATTTTGTGTACCCATTTTATAGAGGCCGGGTGATCCCAGGACGGTCCAAGGCCCCACGGGATCCATCTCTGACCGCTAAAAAAATATATATAAGTCTTGTCAGCAGCGTGATTTGGACCTAGGACCTTCGGCATCACAAATTAGCCCTTTATCTCTGAGCTATTCCGCTCCCCATAAAAAATAGGTTGTAAAAAAATGACCTTAACTGATGAAAAACTTTTATAATTTGTAAACCGGGGGAACTTTCTAGGGTTATCCTCTGTAGTCAACTAATAACATACTCATTAACTATTATTCAGTAACGTTAAATCATTGTCAATTGCATATCATGCATTATCTTAGATATGACTATGGACAAGACTGGGTTTCCTGTAACATATTGATAATATGCCAACCAACTCTATCATTGACCCCGATGCGACATGAAACATAGAACTCCGTTAATATCCTCTTGAATTTGAATCTCAATCTATACAGATTGCTATTCGCTATAATGAACTCATGCAAATGTACAATATGTGAGGGGGAATTGAAATATTTATTGAATTAACATTTATTAATATTAATTTTAATTATTAACGTTTTTTAATATTTATATCTTCTCTTCGTCTTTCTTCATCTCCTTTCTTCACACCTATTTCTCCCATCATCACTTTAGCATCCATCATAGTTTTAATCAAAGAGTTAATTTTTATTGAGCATCATCATTTTTTATAATATATCTCCGTTCTCAAACTGATATTTTGTATCTCTCATTCTATAGTTTCTTCTATACTTACATCATATTTTATATTAATATAACTTCATTCCTATTGTACACTTTCCTATAACATCCGATACTTACATTTTAAATTTTATATCTATATTTTACTTCTCTGCCTGTCATACACAAGATTCCTATTCTTTACTTTCTACATAATTCTTCTGTATTTATTCTTTGGCATCATATTTTGTATAAATTGTCATTCATTTTACTTATGTAACTCGCTAGGAGTCTATTATCTTATATTTTTTTTAATCTTTATTAAACTAAGTTTTCCATACTTATATATCTCACTCTTTATAGTTATATCATTTTCATTTTGTAACTTTCTGTTTAACTTGATTTCTCTCTTTGTATCTATTTTGTTTGCATTATCACCTTTCTATACATCTATTCTGTAATCATCTTTATTCATATATCCTTTCATAATATAACCTTCACTTTTTTCGCTCAATTTTTCTATATATCTATATTAATATTATAATTTTACTTTATTTTATTAATTTCTTGGCACTGTTATATATTTTTAAAGTCATTTTTGTTTTTGTCTGTTATTTCCATAGCCCTGAAGATGACCTACAAAGTAGAAACGTCGGCAAAAATAGAAATAAGTTTCCACTTATTTATTGTGTAAATTTTTGACTGCACCCCCCAACTATTTCCATCCTCCATTAGTACTTACAGTCAACGAATTATAAAATTAATTATAAATTTGGATTAAAAAAGTTCAATTCTCCCGAGCGTTTTCTCAGAATCTTTGTGATTTTTACATTTAATTCGATACATAAAAAAAATTCATTCTGTCTCGCTGAAATAAATCATGGTGGGACAACCAGGATGAAAATCCGAGAGTTTTTAAAGTACAGTCTCTTGTATCCTGTGTATGCCAATGTTCTGCTAGGAAATTAGAACTGGAAATATATAATTCATTTGTTGGCATTTAGCGATGTTTTCGTACATTACAGATTGAAATCAATTGTCTATTATAATTCGATAGAAATAAGATATACAAAAGGTTGTCTGAAGGAGAAAAAGCTCCTTTATTCATACAATGCCGAACAATATTAACAATAAAGCAAATAAATTGGGGGATGTTCTAAGTATAAACAACTAATGGCCAATCACGAAATTTCTCTTGCCGAAGAATTAGGTGACCCGCCAGATGTCCTGTTCAAACTTTTAAATCCGAAGATTATAATATTTTTTAAATATATTGTAATTATTTGAACCGTTTTGATGAAAACATATGTAAATATAAAAATTATTAAAATATCTAACTTGGTGGCCTCACTTATAAGTTAAGCCAGGGACATCACGATAAGATAATAATAAATCGGTAATAATTTGTGAAAAAACCGCTAGAATGCGATAAGAAGTTATATAATGATATAATAAAATGAAAAACATTTATTGATCGTCGATAAATATTGCTCCGATTTTGTTTAAATTTTGTAAGGATTCCATAATAGTTTAGATTCAATTTCCGAACCGACAGGTTGTGTTTCTTAATTAGTTAACTTATTTTTTTTATTTTTTTAACGTTTCGTTAACTTATTATTTCTTAATTTATTAACTTTATTTATTATTTATTATTTATTATTTTTAACTTAATAATTGATGTTTCTTTATCAGTTAACTTATTATTTTGTTTTTGTTTGCTGTGTTATTGAATTTGAACTGTTGATACTATTCTATTCAAGAATAGTTTAGATTCACTATCCTAACCGACAGGTAATGTTTCTTAATTAGCTAACTTATCCTTTTGATTGTTGAATTTGATCTGTTGATATAGATATAGAAAAATAGGTCGATTCCGCAGCCAGAGAATCGACGATATGATTACATTTGATAATATGATAATAATAAATAAATATACAAATATGGTAAAATCGACCGGGTCGCGTACTTTAAATACCTCGGAGAATTCATCGAACCGACAGGACTTGAGAAGATCTCGCAACAAAACCGTCTCCAAAAAGTCAAGAAGACATTAGGGTTAGTTCAAGACATCTACAACAAAAAATGCATGTCAAGACAGACACAAATTTGGCATTACAACACAGATGTGATGTTTCACACGCATGTGAAACATTGTCACTTAACAGAAAACCAGAATTAGAAGAAATCAAAAAGCAAGAAAGGAAGATCATCAGAAAAATCCTAGGAGCAAGATATGCCCAAGATGGTTACCGGCAATCAAAACGACAGAAAATGTTTCAATCATTGAAATTGACATTAAGAAAAGACGAATGAAATTCTTTGGACACCTCACGAGATTACCAGAAAATCGACTGGCAAAAAGAATATTAAATTATGTTAGCTCACTTAAGAATTCAACACCTTGGCTGGACGAACTTCGAAAGCACCACACAAACGCTAACATATGTGTAACGGACATTTTAGAAAGAGACACCTTTAGACACAAAGTCAAGAAGTGAGAAGTTACATCAGAGCAAAAGCAGTGCATACGGAAGTGGTCGGAAGAACTTACTTACAAGCCTTCTCAGGGAGAAAGCATATTGGAAGAACCCAAAGTAAGCTTGATTGAGTTGTTTGCTTAACGTCTTCCACTATTGGTGCTAATAATAATAATAATAATAAATAAATAAATATATATATATATATATATATATATATATATATATATATATATATAGATGTGTGTATATATAGTCTCTACACCAGTCCCAGATCACGCTCAACCGCCAGATTTTCCCCCCATTTAGGGTTCCCTCAAGAAGGGCCTCTTGATCCAATAGGATCCATCTCCGTCTTATCAGATCAAATAAATTATTTGCCACAGCCGGATTTGATCCTGGATCCTTCGGCACGGAAACTCAGTGCTCTACCACTGAGCTACCCCGGTCCCATGTTGTAAACAATAATTTTATATTATATTATTTATAAAATATGTATTTTTTTTAGTTGAAACTTTGAGTTCAATATTTATTTCTAGTAGAATAAATAAGTAGCATTTACCAGAATTTTTTATACTGGAGGAAATTTTTTGTGCCTCTAAATTTCTTTAGGGAGGTGAATCGATATACCCCCCTTCTCTCGATCCTTATTTAGTGATAGAGAGGTCAAGTGTCTTGTGAGGACAGTCAGCAAGAGATCCATTTTTATCAAAAAATATCAAAGACTTTAAGAGGTTCTCTTATATATATATATATAATTTATTTAATTTACATTATACATTAAGGAAAATAAAAAATAAGGGATAGATATACGATAAGGTCTTATTTAAAAAAAATCAATTTACTTGTTTAAAGAATATTTGAAAAAAAAATTAAACTTTTAAAGTCTCTTAATTTTATTGGTTGTCATATATAATCTGTCTTATGTAGTTAGTTAAATAATTTAAAAAAAAATTAATTAATGATTTACATTATTAACTATTCTTCCTCAAATGTTACTTCTAAATAAAATAAATAATTTTATTAACTGAGCTGTTGTATTTTCAATAAGTCCATTTGGATTTTTTTTAAATCGTTTATTCTTTTAAATAATTTTTATAAATATTATTTCATAATAAAATATAAGAAATGTATTGTTTTAAAAACACCACACATTGCTAGGTACGAAGTGTTACAAACATAACTTTGGCACATATTTTTAAATTAATTCAAAAACAAACCCTTTAACATCTACCTGAAAAAATGGACTTATAACACTTAATAACTGCTCAATTATTTATTCGTTATTCCCCAAACGTTAATTGTAAAAAATTGGTTGAAATATTTTTTATATTAATTATGCACTTGGCTATAAAGGAAAGTACAATTGTGCTATAATATTTATATAATTAAGGGTCTTGGGTTCAGCACATGGTACACTGACCTGT
Organism: Troilus luridus; assembly: GCA_964056705.1. Lineage (NCBI taxonomy): Eukaryota > Metazoa > Arthropoda > Insecta > Hemiptera > Pentatomidae > Troilus > Troilus luridus. The sequence continues at coordinate 41,422,821 of OZ057417.1, read as the reverse complement.
TACTAAGACAACTGTAGTGCAAGGAGGTGATTTGTCCGAGAGCCAGGTTTTTTCCTCTAATTAGGAATACCCACTTTATAGAGGCTGGGTGAACCCCAAGAGGATCTGTAGATAATAAAATATAATTTTAGACAGAATTTATGGAATATAAGTTTAACCTAATTCCAAAATAATTTTATAAATAAGTTGAAATTTAATATTTACCAGCGTTTCTTTGACAACTTATGTCAAATTTAGTTTCCTCTAAAATTAATTTTTAAAAATACTAAAAAATACCTGTAAGGAATTAGAACAGAAATATTTAAAAAAAATAAGCTTCATAATTTACACCCGACTGCGACATGGAATACTTAAAATATAATGTTAAATTTCCTCGCGGGTGTTTTTTTAATTTAAAAAAAATTAAACAAAATTAATTGAATAATATTAAATGAGTCACTTTTAAAGCATGTAATGCATTTTTAAAGCATTCATCACATGATTTTTGAAGGCCCCAATTATTTTCTGAAATCCTAACTATGTTTTGAATCATTCTGATTTTAGGATGCTAATAAACGTATTATTTTTCCTAATTATTAATTATCTTAATTAGTATTATTTAAGAATTTTAGGATATGTAATGATTTTTTGACCGTACTGAATGAACGACCGATCTTTAAGACTGGTCACTTATATTATTAAATTGCCTTAATGTTTTAAAACGGAATTACATGAAACTACTGAAAATTTTTCTGTAATTATTAACTTTGTTATTTATTTATATAATTTATAATAGTGTTTATCGAGTTGTGTAGCTCACTGGTAGAGCACTTAGTTGCTATGCTGGCTATCCCGGGTTCAAATCTGGGTGCGACATATAAATTATTTAATCTGTTACCAGTCAAATAATGGACCCTCTGGGATCTGCAGACCCTCCTGGGGCTCTCCTAGCATCTATAAAGTGGTTTTCATAAGCGGGGTAAAACATGGCGGTTGTGGGTGATCTTAGACAAGTTTATTTTTAATAGTGTTTAGTGTATATTTATAAGATAATATCTCTTTATTACAGTTTTTTTGTTTTGTCAACTATAAACCAAGGTGTTTGTGTTTTAACTGTAAAAATTTATGAAAAAACTTTTTCTGACAAAAAACTAATATCTGCTATAAGCATTGCTCTTTCGATAATTATTAAGATGATTTATTGATAAACGATCTTTTTTAAAGATCTATTTCTTTAAAAAATTGAGAGCTACTTTTCTCATTGTATTAAAATTTCTTTCTAAATAAACAAAGAAAAAAAAGGTCTCTTAGTGGCAGTAATCTATACCACTACAACCCGTGAGGAGTCTTGAGTTCGGCAGATGGTAGAGACTGTACTGTTTCTGGGCTGTGCACGGAGTGATTTGTCCGATATCTCGCTTAACCGCCCCCAAATAACGCTTAATTTTTCCACAATTAAGGGTACCTCCTTTATAGAGACTCGGTTTTGTAAATTACATAAAGTCCGTGGTTTTTATCAGACTAAATAATTTTCTGTCATAGCCAGATTTGAACTCGGAGCATTCAGCACAGCAGCTCAGCACTCTACACACTCAGCTTCTCCTCCTATCAAAACACACCCTCTATCACAGGATGAGCAGATATGTTAGGCATTATAGTTATCATTTTAGTATTTTTTAAAAATATTTTTGTTAACTAAATATATTTTTTAAATAAAAATTCAGGATTATTTTAAATAAACATGCCTATTTGATCCTGTAAAGACCAATGGTTGTTTGTGGATGATGAGAGTGGTGTAGGGGGATAGAACACTTTAATCTGCTTAAACTGGTCAGGTCTCTTTTTGCCTTTCTGTTACATCATATACGTAGCTTACACGGTAGACTGGTTCATTACGTTAGGATTTCAGAAATAGTACTAACAATATTATCCCTTATTATTAATATTTGTATAATATACAAAAAATAATAAAGACAATAATAAAATAATGACAACATAATAGAGAAAATGGATTAGGGGGAAGCGGGGGCCTTGTTTAAAAAAATATTGAACTCGAACAGTAAAAAAAAAAGTGCATTCATTAATTTTCCCAGGTTTTTGCTTTTTCTTTTAATGGACTTTTTTCGACCCCTGTTTTTATTATAATCAATTTTATTGAAATGAATTTTATTACAATTCATTTTCATTTTTTATTACATGTATATCTCATTACATTCTTCATATAAATTTGTTTGTTTTTTTTACTCTCAGTAAAATAGAATATTCCATGCTCCTAGCCACCTCGGCCAACCTGGTTCGCTTCTCGGTCAGACATATCCTTTCTTTTCACTGATCCTATATCTCCGTGATCTCGCAATTTGCGATGTATACACGGGGAGAATGTTCATTAAACATTAATGGGTACAGGCACTACTACGTAATGAACCCAAGACGTTTCATGGGTTGTAGCGGACATGTTAGAATATTAATTTCTTTACTGCTCACTTCACTAAATTAGTTATGCTAATTTTTTATGATAATTTTTTATATTATTTTTTTTTTTTATGCAAGTTTTTGTATTTTCTTTTCTGAACGGTCGAAGCTGTAAATGTTCCACATACGTATCGGGGGCTCAGGATTTGCTCTTAATATGAATACGGTTTAGCGAAAAAAAAAAAAATAATAAAAACTTCTAACGCCATTCACTTATTTATTTATACATTTTTCCATGGTGCGTTCATTATGAATATCAACTGTCAGTATTCAAAGATTTTCCAAAAACATAAAAAATAACAATAAATAAAAACGCACTTACGAATGATTTCAGCATTAATGCCAGTTTTCAATTTATTAGAGATATACAAGAAAAAAAAATATTTCAGGGATTTCTTCATCAGGATCTTTAAAACATCAACAAATTTCCAAAAATTCTCTTCCCGATCGCTTTAACAGTAACTTAAACTAGGCTTAGCGGTAATATACAGGGTGTTTCGGAATTGCACGGCACTATTTTAGGTATGTGTTCTCTAACACAAAATAAACAAAAAAGTTCATACTAACATATATCTCAAACTCATTTATTAAACAGATATCAAAGGTTAAAGATTTATTATTTATTATTACTATTTGTGTATTATTATAACAATATTTAGAGTAAATGTTCAAAGGGTCCTCCGTTTTGATGAATGCAACATTCAGCACGACGAATGTTCCATGCTTTTCTGGCTCTTCGTATAGCATCAGGATGGTGCTTGATAGTTACTGCGGCTTCCACGATCCGATTTCTTAGCTCTTCTTGCGTGCCAACCAGTTCATCCAGCCCCATACAAAATAATCTAATAGCGTTAAATCCGGAGATCGTGGTGACCATTTAACAGGTCCGTTTCAACCAAGCCATCGGTCTCTATAAGTTGCGTGAGAAAACTGAGCTGGAGCACCGTCATGCATAAACCACAGCCTTTCCCTAATGCCTAGCGGAATATCTTCTAGGAGTTCATGTAGATTATTTTGCAAAAAATGTAAGTAAGATATACCTGACACCTTAGGTGGCAAAAAGAAGGGGCCGATGATGTTGTCGCCTAGAAGACCACACCAGACATTTAAAGGAAAGGTCTGTTGGTAATGTCCAATAGCAGTCGTCTGAGGGTTTTCTTCAGCCCAAGTATGGGTATTTCGAAAATTAAGAATCCCGTTTCTTGTAAAGCAAGATTCATCAGTAACCAAAATGCAGTTCAGGAAGTTAGGATCTCGCGTGCATAGTCGAATTAACCACTAGGAGAATTTTTTGCCCTTGTTATAATCTTGTGGTAATAAATCTTGGCTAATCAATACATGAAATGGATACAATTGTTGTTCGCGTAAAGTTCGCCATACGCTGGTAGAGGAGACATCGAAACGACGTGACAATCTTCTGGTACTAGTAGTAGGAGATAACTGAACAGCATTGAGTATTTCTTCTTCAACGTTTGCAGTTCGTCGAAATCTTTGTCGACCGGCGTTTACTCGTACAGGTTTTAGCGTGCCGTTATCCCTAAGGTGTCTTTCCATGGCCTCAAACGTTTTACGATTTGGTATTCTTCGGTTAGGAAATTTTTCACGATATCTTCGAACAGCAGCAGCACCGTTTGCGGTTCGAATTTAGTAAATGTAAAATTTAGTAAATAAATAATAAATCTTTAACCTTTGATATCTATTCAATAAATGAGTTTGAGATATATGTTAATATGAACTTTTTTGATTATTTTGTGTTAGAGAACACATACCTAAAATAGTGCCGTGCAATTCCGAAAAACCCTGTATAATGCGAAACAATTATGAGGAATATAAATATAATGAATTTATTCTTGTTTAATTTATAATCGGTCGATTTTCCCCCCAAAAAGAAGACATGGCATTAAATGGAAATGTTTTAAATTGGGTACATTCGTATTGTTTAAATATTTTCTCACGAAATTGAAACTGATAATCTTGAAGCTTCACCAAAGACTATTGTATAAAAGTATAATTTGCTATGACAAAGTATGATGCACACTTCATTATAGAGTGGAGCGGGAATCCTCAGTGTCTTGAGTCCTGAGTTGCTATGCTGAAGGTTCCGATTATAAATCCGGATGTGGTGTATAAATTATTTAGTCTATTAACAGCCACAGATTGACTCTGTTATATCTACATGACCATCCTGGTGCTCACCCAGCCTCTATAAAGTGAATATCCTTAATTGGATGGGAATGGTTGGGGTGTCTAGCCTTATCTCGAATATATCATCTCGCTGTACAATTGTTGTCGTAGAACAGAAAACCATGCACTGAAGCAAAGACCCTTCATGAGTTGTAGTGGTATAGATTTTTAATCTCACCAGTTATCAAAATGCGACTTTTCATACACTTTTTTTTAAAATCCGTTCACATTTTTCTCTTGTAATATAGACGAAGTCCCTGCACAACTGTTAAAATATAACCAAACATACTGTGGTTAAAAATATGAAGCGTTAATTTGAAGTATTAATAAAATTAACTAATATTTTTAATTCATTTTTTAAAACATGTATTTTATCCCCTCGTGTTTTTCTTTGAAAAAAATTGCCATCCAACCAACAAATTTTGTATAATGTTTCAAACTGATAATTCAGACATTGTTTCGTTGTTCCTGTAGCTGATGAATACATATTATTTTTAATTAATTGTTTTACAAAGTTATTCTTTATTTGTTGACTAATGTTTTCCTCAATTATTTTCTTCTTTTTTTATTTCTTCTTTCCCGAGATGGTCTTTCTTATTTCTTTCGTCAGTATTCGTTCATTCCACTTTATTTTAGGGCATTCTTATTCCTCCTTTCTTCCTCTCCTCACTCAATAATTAACTTAGGAAACCTTTCAAAAGCCATAATTTTTTCACTTCAAATGGTTCGGAAGATATTTCAGTTTAGTTCAGTAAGTTCATTTTATCGCTTCTCTTCTCCAGTACTATCATAGAAAAACATTTATGGTGTTCTGTTTTAATGATCCAACCTTACAGAGACACATGTAAGCTGGAAGGAATGCACTTGCCAAATTTAAATACATAAATAAATTTAAACAATTAATATATTGGATAGATTTTTGTAGTTCAGAGGACCGAGTTCAGCAATGCCTTTCCTATTGTATTCTATTTTTTATTTTTAGTTCTATTGTGAAAATCTTAGGGGTTGATTAAGGACAAAAGATATTTAGTCTTTATCAATGTTTTAATATTATTTTTATCATATTGTTCATTTGTACATGATTACACAACTATGAATTTATTTACACTATACTGATTATATTCAATTATGAATATAATTTGTTGTAATATCCAATATTACGAATGTCCGGGCTTAAATCCGGCTATGCCAGTTAAATCATTTTTCAATCTTATAACACAGGGATGGATCCTGTGGGATCTGAAGACCCTCCCGGGGACTTACCCAGCCTCTATAAAGTTGGCACCCTTTGTATCCTCTAAGACGTACAAACTCTACTTCGTACTGTAACACCCTTCATGGTTTGTAGTTGTACAATCTTTTTAATACATATTATATTAACTTATTAAAAATTAAATAAGATCTCCGACAGGCCAGAAACCTAGAGATAGCAAGAGACCGGGATAGATTCGGCTCCTGGCTGGACGCTCCCCTACACTGAAAGGAACTATAGGGGGAAGCGAAAGAAGAAGAAGAAAAATTAAATTATATATTATATTCAATTATGGCTATTTTATTTAATAATTACTCGGGGGAATTCACAGTTATCTATTTACGTACACTGTATATAAATTAAATATAACTATATTTTCTAAAATTTATTTCAAATCATTTTTTTTTAATGTAAAATTATGTTTTGTACGTAAGATATTCGGAACAAAAAAGGATGAGACCACTGGGGAATGTAGGAGATTACATAATGCGGAATTGCGAAACATGCATCCGGTAAATTTTATACTGGTGATAGCATCACGAAGATTAAGATGGGCATGCAAAGTTGCTGGGCTCAGTAACGAACGAATTCCCAAGATGTTAATAGGCGCTGTACCGATTGGGAAGTGTCTGAGGGGTAGACCGAGGCGTAGGTGGGAGGATTGCGTTAAGAATGATCTGGCGGGTTTGGGTTTGGCTGGTGCTCCGTGGACGGAGGTTCGTAAGCAGAGATTGGTCGTATCGGCATCGAGTCTTCGGGTTCGCTAAGACTTTTATTTACTTATTTAAAATCATGTTTTGACATTAAGGAGGTTCCATGACTGTAATTAAGATATGTAACCGATTCATTAAAAACAAACTATAAATCATATGAAAAAAGCAATGATACGCAAAAACGTCCTGTCTGGTTTTTTAAAAGTTTAAATCTTTCATCTCGTTTTTTTTTACTGGCCCAAAATTTGTTTTACTGTCTCCTTATCATTTAAAAAATATTTTAATAAAAATAATTAAATTATAAAATTCGAAGAAATATCTTTGAACAATACTGGGTCGGAATAAATTACTTCGTTATGGTGTTTTAAATGTAATTAGACATTTTTTACTGTAAATCAAACGCTGTTTCTTCCTTTTGAGTTGTCCAAAATTTATTTTATTGTATCCTAAATTAATATAAAATACTTTAAAAATTAGGAACAATAAAATTGAAATCGCTTAAAAAAAAGTCTTTGAACAATAATATATGATAATTGTACATCTCATTGTGTCATTACCGGCTTACCCACGCACATCTCATTACAAGGGATCCACCACCGATATGCCTTAGGTGTAATAAAAATCTTTGCATCAGACATATGTTTGAGGAATGCTACTCCTATAAAAAAATACTAAATCAGCTCAAAATACCCCCCGATGTTAGAGAAGCACTTAGAGACAGCAAAACTGAAATCGACAAAGTGGTGAAATTCATTACAAACTGTAAATTAATAACCAATATTTGATCTTCCATTGTCCCTGCTATAGATGCATTTGTTGTTTTTTCCGATTGCTTTATTTTTTTCCTTATTATAGTTGCATTATTTAGTAGTATGTATGTGTATATGACTATTTTATTTTTTTTTTTTTTTGTTTATTATTATTTATTTTTTTATTATGTTATTTATTTTTTTTTTTTTTAAAGATAAATAATTATAAAAATAAAAAATCTACAGGCGTTGATGACCCTAGGGTTTTACGCCTCTAAGCAACAACAAACAAACAAACAACAAACTTTGTGTCATTGCTTCCGAAAGGAGGATATATAAAGAAAAAAAAAATTATTTTATGTAATATTAATTATTCTTAAAATATATAAAATTGATCCATTCTTATAATAATTATTTTATTTTATTAGTTAACATGAACGAAAAATACAAAATAGTTGAATGTTGTTCATGAAGTACCGTCTAAATACTTGGAATAATTTTACAAATCACAAGGGAATATCAGTTGAATAATGTGTAAAAATGTTTTTTGATAATCCGAGAAGTCCAACGCAGAATTAAATACTTTTTTTACTGTCCGAACTTTAATTTATTGTCTCTTAATTGATTGCTTTATAAAAAAAACAAAAAAACTGAACGATATTGGATTGAAATAAATGACTGTGGTTCGCTAATTTGGTTTAATGACGCACGTCTCGCTGTTTTTACTTTTTTTTTTTTTTTTATTCTAGAGTGTGTTTGGTATATTTGTCATTAATGTTAGGTCTGGGGAAAGGATTGCGCCAATCGATATATAAATGAAACCAGTAATTTTTTTTAAAATGTTTAAATCCTCGGTTTAGTATATGGGAGAGACTGTATTGTTTCTAAGACAAAGGTGACGTAGGGAATAATTTGTCTAAGACCACACGCTCAACTGCCAGGTTTTTTTCCGAATCACGTGTACACATTTTATTGAGGCTGGGTAAGCTCCTTGCTGTTTAAAATTCTAAAAAAAACAAAAAGAAAACAGTATCACTGCCAACCCATGAAGGGTCTGGGGTTCGGCACGTGGTAGAGAATGTACTGTTTCTTGGATAACGCTTGTGCAGGGAGGTGCTTTGTACTATCTTTAACCTTCAGTTGGTAACAGGTATTCCTTAGTCTGTGTGAGCTGTGTCCAAGTATAGAGTATTTATTGCTCTTTCCAAAGAGGTTTGTTTGTAAGGCTTGGGGTGGTGTGTAACCCATGTTACTAATCGTGTGTGTGATTTTTTTGCTGTATTTTTGTTTTGCATAATGGCTTACAACATAATGGGTGGTATTAGTGATCCAAACTTTAGTGAGACTGTTTGAGATATGTTAGAGAATGAATTTGAGAATTGTGACGAAGGTTCAATAACTTCTTGTGAAGATCATATTGAGATACAATCACTGTTCGATTCGGAAACAAAAACTGATTCTGACACTGAAGTACCAGAGGAGGAAGGACTAATAATTAAAGGTAAAAATGGATATATATGGTCTCTTGTGCCACCACCTATGAGTAGAACTGCTAAGCTGAAAACCGCTTGTTCAAAATGTGTTCAACCAACAAATTTATTCACCGTAAAAAAGTGCGCGAAAATTGCTTTTGAACTTTATATAAAAAAACTGCTAACGATCATATGAGTATATGTATATTAGAAATGCTTTTGTTACAGTAATTATTGTTAATGTTAAAATAAAAATGAAATACACGTTCAAAAACTTGTAGAAATTAAAAGTTATAAACAATATTTATAACTTTCTTTAAGTACTTGTGTTTTAACTGGATTTTATATTTTTTTTGTTCACAAAACTATTTCATACAAACAGTATATAGAAGATGCATTAACCGTACAAGCATTTAAAGCATTAATATTGCAAAATATATTTATTTAAAACATATTTTATTTGTTGGGGTGACTAACCACCCCGTGTTACCAACGACCAGTGCACGATTCATGTTACCAACGGAAGGTTAATTGTATGTATGACATGTTTTTTGCAACAATAACTTTTGCTAAAGTATTGAACTTTGATAAAATTTGCTTATCTTAACAACTACTTTCAAAATGCTTGTATATTCATTAAATCGGATTGGAGTTAGAAATGAAACGTCTACTGACTTTTTTTCTGCAGTGTTTCACTAGGCAAACCTGAAAAAATCTTCACTACTAGAACTTACAAAGGCTATTGGGCTCAGTATATGGTAGAGACTACTGTTTCTAAGGCAAGGGTTGTGCAGGGAGCTCATTTATCCGCTTATTAGCTAACTTTTTCCCGAATTATGAGAGCCCCAGGAGGATCTGCAGATCGGATTTTCAAATAATGAATTGTAAATAAAAAAAAAAAAAAATGGGACTTTTTAAATATTTTATTCAGAAGATGAAATCGCTAACATATGATCATCTGCTACAAATGATATGCGCTACATACGATCCATTTATGGATGTTAAAATATTTAATTAATTTATCTGCCACTGACAGATTCGAACCCAGAACCTTACGTATAGAATCTCAGTGCTCTCCACACTGAGCTACTCAGCTCCTTTGTATTAATATAATTAAATAATTAATTGATTAATATACGGAATAAAACACAAGACTGAAATTTTCCCATTTAGAATGTAATGGGAGATACTGAAATTAAATGGTTCGTGGTCTATCCCAAGTTCCCCCGGGATCGGGGAACTGACCAAGCACTGGCTTTTCTAACAGGAATTGGTCCGAGTTGGTAGGAATTCCCCTTCAATTGGTCTCCCCCCGCCAGACTAGTGTCTTAATACCAAAGATTGCTTCCGGCCAACTAAACCATCTTCCCTCCCCTCTTCGTTGGTCAACTACCAATTTCCTAATCCTCCCATTAACGCCGTTCCCTTAAGTGAATTTGTGGCTGCCTAATAGCCGTAGTGTGATAAAACCCGGTTTAACAGCAGGTAAAGGAAAATTAGAACAATATATCCCCAGTTCCGACTGATTCTTGGAAAGATATGAGGATTGTTATCCCTTAAAGTGGTCAGTAGTAGAGAGCTGAGTTACCGTACCGAAGATCCTGGGTTCGAATCCCGCTCGCTAGCAGACTTTTATTTCATCTGTTAGCGGCCGGAGATGGATCCTAGGGATCTAGGGACACTTCTGGGATCAATCAGCCTCAATGAAAAATCAAAACTTAAATAATGAAACATTAATTTGTCATTAACTTCAATGATACTTTCAATAATGACAAATTTACGTTCCATTCGTAAGTTTAGATTTATCAGTTATTATAGTCCAATAGATTATAATATTATTTAATTGAAGATTATAAATATTTATATGATCAGCCAATAACTTATTTCTTTTTAAATTATCATTAAATTCCAACAATGGTTTTGTATATTTTTACATAGTGTATATTCAGTTTAATTTTATATAAGTTCATTTTATATAAGTATAATTAAAATCCTACAATTTCAATCGCATATTGAAATTGTAGGATTTTAATTCTCACTTAAACAGAAAATAGTTATTTATGTATGTAAATGTGTAAACACTATGATTTATACATGGATATACAATTCATAACTGTAGAATATCAGACAAATAAGCATATCTTTGTAAATAAAGGATCTTACCGTATCATTAAGGGAGTGGAGTGGCTCAATGATAGAGTGCTGAGTTGTCGTGCCAACAGTCCTGGGTTCAAATCCCCCTCGCTGGTAGACTTTTACCCTCCTGGGGCTAACCCATCCTGTATAAAGTGGGTACCCGAATAAAGGGAGGTAATTGACGATTTAGCATGATGATAAATCACCTCCCTGCACAACCGTTTTCCAAGAAACAGAGGAGTCTCTACCGTATACTGAACCACAGACCCTTCGGGGTTGTAGTGGTACAGATTTTATTTTATTATTTCTATTCTTGTCACTACTCAAATCTTAAATTGTGACACTTCATAAACCTCTATTTACTCAGTTCATATTTTCCTCTTGTTTCAAAATTTCTATGACGTCATATTCGACTTTTGAAGAATATGAGCCATAATACCATAGTAACTGTCTGGTTTTGCTAAAATTATTCAACAACCAAACTATACTGCTCGAACTTTGGCAAATGCACCTGTGTACAACATAAAATGGTCTGAGAACTACTGGATGAAAATGGTCTATGTAACACTATCTTATTGCATCTATAAAACGCTCGGTAGATGCAAGAGACCCTTCTAAATTCAGGGCTCGATAATATACCTAGAGGATAGTGAAGGTTTTAGTGAAGTAGCTATAGCCTATAGTTTATGGTGTACTAGAATGCTCTTAGACCAAGGTTGGGGTTTCATGTCAAAATTTGAGACTCAGTTTGCTATTGAAAAATAGCACTTGACGGTTTAAGTAGTTGTATAACTATATAAATATATGTATATAAATGATTGCCATATATTTTATTGATATGAGAAGTCAATAAAATATACGTTGCCAAACTAATAAAGTAGAGAATGTGTTTTATTTTGCGTTTAACTATTCTAATTGTGCTACAAAGACCGTATGATATAAGTAGGTCTTAACAGAACTTCTCATAAACGATTGAACCGATTTTGGATGAAATTTTTCCTGAGCATTCAAGTAGGTTAGAGAATGGTTTAGATTCATTATTCAATTCGATAATTTTATTGTATTTTATTTTTTTATTAAAAGAAATATACCTTTCAGAAAAATTAATGTTTTTATTCTTCCAATTAAAACGGTTTTAACTTTATATTTAACACATATATACTAATAGCATACACATATGTACTCAAACGTAATTGATAGGTCATGTGATAATTTTACGCTTGTTGATGTCAGGTAATGATTTGATGTTTTTTAAAAATCCATTTTCATCAAAACGGCCTAAACTATTACAATCTATTTAAAAATATATATAACTTTCGGATTCAGTCAGTCTATTATATTACGCATTTTCTGTATACAGAACAAAAAAAATCTTTGAAGTTTGGAAAATGCAGATTTTAGATGACCGTAAAAGAAACAGCGATTAAATTTTTTTTGTAATGTTATGTTTAACTATATTGAATTTGGTCCGGGTGGAAATAAAAAATATATACCTTAAATAGCAATAAACTATTCACTATAAGAACTACAGTAATTCTTTTACAATCTTCACCCGGACCTTTTCTATATTGAATTATATTTAATTTTTAAAAATTATTTCTCCCAATTATTGTTTCTTAATAGTTAAGTGTAGCTAATATAGTAATTTATTATTATAGTAATTTATTTATAGTAATTTAAGTGTAGCTAATATTTAATTTAATAGTAGATAATATCGGGAAAACAAGCAATTAAGTTTATAAGGATTGTAACATAGGTTAGCGTGTTTTTGTTTATTCAGAAAAAATATGGATATCTTGTTTCCATATTAAATATTTGCTTCTACGTGAATCCCTTAGGAGAGGATTGCAAAGGAATATCACAAATACAATATGTGCCATGTAGCATTAGTATAATTTCTTTCAGTAAATATTATTATAATTATTCGTGCACAGTATTACTCCATCCACCTTCCAGAAGTTGCGCCTGAAGTATGCAAAGCCCGCGTGACAGTCATACCTTGCAGGTACTGTATCGTTAAGGGGCACATGTTCATTCTTAATGAGTATTTTAAAAATTAAAAACTTTCGATAACATAAATAATTACATTTTTGTGTAATATTTGTATGCCATAACCACAATTTTCAGCATAGCAACTTTGCACTAAAGTTTGATGATAGCAATATAAATCTTTTATACTTAAGATTTTTATTACAATCATAGATTTTTATTATAATTTTGCAGTACCTTACTTTTCATCCTGAGTAAAATATTGTATTATAATGAGATTACTCTGAAGGTGTTAGTGCATGATTCCTTTAGTAATTTACCAGGAATTAATTAATTTCATGGTTAAGTATGATCGTTTTGATTGGGGTAGCTTTTGATTTGTTCTGCGCTACACTGATTGCTTCTCTTACCCTATGCATTAATATGATGGTAGAACATTGGAGTTTTCCCAAACTATCCTAAGAAGCATCACAGAGTTTATTTTCGATATAAATATATAGAAAAATAAATTTAGTACCACTGCGGTTTTTTGAAATATTTATCAATTATTTATATATAAAAAACCTTACCATTCCGACCCACGGAGGGTCTTGGGTTCAGTACATGGGAGATACAGTATTGTTTCATGGACAACGGTTGTACAGAGAAGTGTTATGTCCTAGATCACGCTCAACCGCCAGATTTCCCCCCTTATTTTGGTTACTCGCTTTATTAGAGGCTGGGTGAGCTCCAGGAGCCTTCGGCATGGCAACTCAGCGCTCTACCATTGAGCCACTCCGTTCCCTATTGTTTTATATTTATATTCTTTATAATATTGTTATTATAATGGAAATGATACATAAAATATTAAAACTGGCCTTCGAGAAATACCGTTTCCTTGTATAACGGTTGGTGAATATACCTAAAATATTTCCTGTTTTGTGGACATGGTGTCCTGTAGGTCTGGGGGACAGAAATAAATAAGTAAAAAAAAGTTAAACATTTTTGTATATATTTTTTTTACTAATTCATGGATCGTACACAAGACCATAACGATACTGTCGTTGTTTTTTTTTAAACTCACTTTTAATTATTTATATACTTTGTGTAGTACTGTAACCTTGTCCGCAATTATTTATTTATTGTTGCGTTTTCAGTTGCTCGTTGAGGTTTTGAATATTTATATTAATCTGAAACAGGAATTAGGATAAGAACCTTAACTTGTGAAAAAGTTTTGAAAGAAAATGAAGTTTTAATTTTTTTTCTCAGATTTTCCGGCGAGAGTTGCTTCTTTAATTACCCCGGAAAAGTTTTTTTTTTTTTTTTAATAAAGAAACATGACCGAACTGACAGCAAAAATAACTCTTGAACTTCCCATCTTTTTCAAGATCAATTTTCATTTTCATTTTTAGTTAAATTCTTGGAGTATTTTTTACTTATTTTTTTAATTTATAACTGCATTGTGATAGTTATTGATGACTTTATGTCTAACAAAGTAAGGAGTATTGAGAAATTGGGTGTTGAAAAAAATTATTTATTTTTTATATTCTCTAAATTAATTTGTTTTGTGTCCGGCTATCAGCTGATAATTTATTTAATCTTTTAACATTCGTAGTTATACTGTGGGATCTACAGACTATCCTGGGTATCACCCAGCCGCTATATAGTGGATAGCGTTTATTGGGGGAAACCTGACGGTTGAATATGATATTGGCAAAAATCGTAAGACTATGAGAGATGGAATGGATTCACTTACCAGCCTGCATCTATTATTCAGTCATGGCGAACCCGTGATAACTGAGTCTATTTTTTTGACAATTCGAAACCACAGGCCAACTTTCCTAATAATACTAGGAATTATTCCTTGATTACTTGGCATTTCGACCTGTTTCAGGAAGCGCAAAGTTGATTATATGATTATAAAATGGATCATTAGTGAAGTGATTATTGACCTATGACTAGATAATCCGTATGAAGTACATTATATATCGGTACCTATAGAGTCCTATTACACGATAAATTATTTAGTATTAATAAAAGTTGGCGAGGTTCAATGTAATCGTATTTAGTTTAAACTGAATTAATCCTGAATTGCTCAGCTTGTTACTCTGAAATTCCTTCATTATTTATCCACTACCCATATATTTATTAAATAGAATGTACATAATATGATGTAATAACTAGCTAATGAGTTAATAATTATTGACATTGAGTTTACTCAAATTTATAATTATGTAATTTGAAATTAACAATCCTCGTTTAGTTGATAGTAAATACTCTTCTAAATGCGACTATTTTTTATTCATTAAATCATAGTGTCAATGTGTGATCTTTCCTATTTTGTATAAATCTATATTACAGACATTTTTCGGTATGCGCTACAGACCACGCGGCCGAGCGTTGTGATTAGATATGTAGTACTTACGAGAGCACAGACTAGGGATGGGCAAGATTGTATCAATCTGATACTCAAAAGTAGTTGATACAAGTATCAGATACAGTCGAACTGTACCTGCTACTTTTTTATCAATTGATACAAGTATCAGATACGGTCATATTGATACATTCATATTGATATAACCTTACCCATTCCTACCGTCAAAAGAAATCAAGCTCATTTTGGCAATAAAATTACACCGTATCACGGATTTAAAAAAATTTATTGTCTACTATTAATCAAGGTCTTTTTAATAATAAATAAATAAATAATAAGCAATAGTCAACCACTGATTTAAGCTCCCCTGATTTGATTACCGGCGAAAGACCAATTTCGCCGCGTCTCCTCTTATTTATTTATTAATACTAAGTAAAAATAATAGTGAACAAGTTTTCACTTATTATCAATATAATCTGTAATTAGTCACTTATCACATATGTAGAAAATAAAATAAACTGTGGAATCAGTTAACAGTAAAGAGTGGTTGAAATAACATTTTCCGAGATCGCCTTCTAATACATGATTTTTCACGAGCAACTTTTGCAAAAAAAACCTCGACTTATGTCCGGGCAAATATGGGTTCATTAATGGATATATCTATATCATAAAGTAAAGGCAATTGACATGAATGAATGAAATCGGGTGCAAAAAACAAAACATCTATAGCATTTTAAAGAGTATAGCGTGCGGTGGCGGACAGACAAAGTTTGTATTACAATCCAATTTCTACGTGTCTTGGAACGTGAATAGCAAAAGTTTGAGGTAGGGATAAAATCTATTTTTTATTGTTCAATTCCATAGCTTCAATAAAATAATTAACCAATAAAAACCATGATTTTAATCATATGATGCCTTGTGCAGGTTACTATATAACTCTTTTTCCTTTAAAAATAATAACAAAAACTGATGCCCTAAGAAAGGCTTCTGTGTAGCGTATTAGAAGAGTAAGAGTCGGGATATCTGTATTCAACTGCAAAAATATCAAGTAAAAGTATCAGATACAGAAAAGTATCAGTATCACTTGTATTCAGATTCAGGAAAATCCAGTATCTACCCATGACTAGTAAAAGTATCGATTGATACAAAAGTATCAAGTAAAAGTTTCAGATACAGAAAAGTATCTACCCACCCTTAGCACAGACTGTGTGAAGTGGCCACCCATTCTCATGTTCCTGTGAACTATGGTTTCCTGTTTACAGTGTGAAGCTGCCCATAGTTCCATTACCAGTCCCTTTGGGAATGATTCACAATTGTCCTCTGGTTCAAGGTCAGTCAAAGCGCTTTAGATACAAGGAGTTTGGCTGTTTCTAGACATCGGGCGCAAGAGTACCTATATTTCTTCCCTCGAATCAAACCAACCATAGATCTGAAATCCAGGCGGTTAATAGATATAGTGGAATGATCTTCAATCCTGCACCGTCTTTGTGAGTGTCACTCTAGTGTCAGCAAGGGCTGGTGAGATCGGCAGCCTTGAAGAAGACTTGCAATGTGGGTCGAAACGTCGGCTTCGAAATAAACAGTTCTCCCTATTTAAGAGATTTTTTCCGGACCATTTTCTTCCTTATATATATAAGGTCAACTAATATTATTCAACATAAATTACATTTTTATTTACCTGGGGGAGGAACTGGTTCGCGTGGAGGCTAAAATAAATTTTCAAATAGTAAAGAACTATTTTTTATATAGTAACGACTCAACCCACATTGCTGGTTTTCATCAGTGCATAACAGCCACAAGTGGTAGCAAGACTGATCTTGATCAACTAAAAATTAAAAATAAGCGGAATATTCATTATTCCTTTTTTAACATTATACTATTTAATGGGCGAGATCTGAACAAAGAAATGCTTGAAATAGTGCAAACCAATTCTGTTCAAATCAACCTCTGGATCATTGCACATTTCCGAGGATTCCCCTCTAGTAGATGTCTTTTGACGAACTAATATTGGATTAGTATATTGTTTAGCTTGATTATTATTTTAATTTATTTTTTTAGATGTACGCTTAGAACACTTGAAGGGTCTAGGGTTGAGTAGATGGGATGGTACTATTTCTTGAATAACGGTTAAAGATTCAAGATTTTCCTCCTGATTTTGGGTACCCACTTTATAGAGGCTTGGTGGTCTGTTCGAGGGTCCTAGATACACTAGGATCCATCTCTTGCCAATAAGAGATTAAATAAAAAATCTGCCAGAGAGCGGGATTCGAACCCAGAAACTTCGGCTTATCAACTCAGTGTCCTACCACTGAGCTACTCCGCTTCCTTTAGGTTGATTTACAGTCGCATACTCTTCTCCGTGCAGGAGCACTTACTATGCAGATCGACTTACAGTATTAACTTAGAGTTACAAAAGGGACTTAGTAAACCTGGAAAGGCTAAGTAACTAAGTAATTCCTGTCCTGGAGTGGCTCGGCCTGTGTTAACCAGCCCCACAGGCACTGACACGCCTAATCCTCCTGATTGCTCCTTGGTACGTTTCCAACTATCCTTGTATCGGATTTAGGCTTGATACCCCGTCATTAGGGAGAATAGAGCTAAGGTATGTCACGGATTTCTTTATATATTCCTACAATGTTTAGGGAAAGCTTTTTGTCAACGAATAATAAAATTAATCATTTATTTAATAAATAATTCTATAGTAATTAAATAAATATAACTTGACATATCAAATCCGGCTCTAGCAGATAAATTATTTAATTTGTTAAATACCATGGAAGGACCATGCGGGATTTACAAACTCTCCTGGGGCTCACCCAGTCTTTGTAATGTCAGTACCTTTGACTAAGGGAAAACCCTGGCTCCTGAGCGTGCTCTCAAACAAATCACCTCCCTGTACAACCGTTGTCCTTCAAACTAAATTAAACAGTCTGTACTGTACCATGCAGTGAGTCCTTATCCTTCATGGTTCATAGTGGTATACATGTTTTAACGTATATATTATATATGTTTTAATGTATATATTATATACCATAGTTGTTGCCTCTGTTTAAAATTATTATTAACAACCATTTGATTATGTTTTAAATTTTTATATCATTATATATACATAGATTATCTTCAAAAACCAATTATGCTTTATAACTTTTATTATTTTATATCTTTATTACTTAAAAATATAATTATGTATTAAATTATTATCATTTATTTATCATTGTTTTAATTATAAATATTTCTTTATTAAATTTCATTATTATTAATATTTACAACTAATCGAATATTTTAACATTAATATGATAAAGGTTCTTTTCAAACCAATTTAAAAAAAATTATTATATTATATGTATTATATTAAAACAATGATTGCTGATCGATAAAATAATTATTAATGTATTTATTTTTAAGATATTTTTAATATTTACTTTTAATAACGTTGATATTATTCTTAGTAATTCAGATAATCATACATTTACATCCACCAAACGAGAGAATCGTATAATTAATTTTTTGGTTTCTCATCGGAACACATATTCTGCCACGAAGTCCAAGACTGCCTACACAAAAAACAGAATATTTGTTTTATTTTGTACAAAAACAACGTAACAGTGATCATTGTTTTTGGTAAGCCTATTGTGATAAAAAAAATAGCTATAACATATATTTTTATAAACAAAAGTATTGGTCGGTTGTACAACATATATGAGGACTTTGCAATAATAAAATGCATCCAATCTCTTGAACAGATGTCTTTTTAACGGTCTAAATTTGATAAATCAGAATAAAAAAAAATGTATTTTATTATAATCAAAAAATGAAAATAATTTGAGTTATTATATTACAATCGTAGTTTCTATTCAGTCCTTCGATAAGGCGCCAATACTCCTTTGATTTTATTTCTAAAATGTTTTGCCTCTTTATGGAAAATAAGATACAAATTCTTAATTTTTTAAAATTTCCGTAGAACATTAAACCCACATTGACTGTACTTAGTGCCGGTGTTATCATCTAGTAATTAAAGATCTATCAGTATTTCTTTAATTTAATGGTCTCATAGATGGTTCCGCCCTGAAGGTTAAATGAAGGTCGTATTATTTTTAACATCGTCAGACTATGAGTGTTGAAATAGATTCAGTCTAATACTTACCTGACTTTCAGAATTGATAAATTTAATTATTTTCCTTTTTAAAACTGTTTGGGTAGCGAGGCAGCTCAATGAACGCTGTGTTGATAAGCTAATGATCCCGAATCCGGTTGTGGCAGATAAATTATTTAATTTTTTAACAGTCACATATGGACCCTGTTTGATCTACAGACTCTCCTAGGGTAAAGTATGGCCCAGCTTTTTTCCGTAATTGGGGAAAACCTGGTGGTTCAACATGACCTCGGACAAATCACCTTCCTCCACAACAGTTGGCTTAGACACAGTACAGCCTCTATCATGTTCTGAAACCAAGTCCCTTCTTGAGTTGTAGAGGTACAGGTTTCTTTTTCTACTCCATCTTCCTAGTTTCTACCCTTATTGTTTTGTTATTTTTCAACTTTGATATTATTTTAAATTTCCTTACTCTATCTTTAATTCTATTTTACTCCTATGTATATAGATTTTTACTTTTTTTTTTATACATTAGGAAAGCCATTATCCAGTCATATTAACTTTAAATTTGTACTTATTTAACTATGATTTTAATTTTATCATTAAAAATTTAATTTTTTTTCAATTTAAGTTTCATTTAGAAGTATTTTGATTTTCATTAGTTATATGTCAAACTTCTTGATGAGTTACGCTTCTATCTAAATCACTTGTATTTTTTTTAAACTATCATCCTATGCTTTTACATGATTTTTCATCATATTAGTTGCTTTTGTTCTTGCTTTATTTTCTATTTCAACAAAATTTCATGTTATATTTAATGAAAATAAAGATGTCCCAGTGAAAATAAATTTTGGTCTGAATTGAACAATTTATTATTTGCTTACTTTTAAATCATTCGGTAGGGATTTGAATTATTCATGGGTTGTTGTAACAGGCATGTTTAACCTTTTTAGATATATTAATTTATGTTTTATATCTGTATGCTTTAACGCGTATTTTTTTTCACGATTGAGCCACTATTTGTTTCAACTGCTCTCTTCTTCCTTTGCACATCTATTTCATTTGTTAACTCCCGTTTCGCAAAAATCAACAGTTGAATATTCAAAAAGAAAGTTTATTGCAGAGCAAAATTTGGTTTTATCAAGACCACAATGCTAATAGCAGTAATATGACAATTTAAAATGATTTTCTTTTACATAAATTCTCATTTTTTTTTACGACTGAGCCACTATTTACTACGCTTTATTCTATTCAATCCTTCTTTTCTGCTCTTCCATATCCTTCTCATTCGTTTCCTGTGTTTTTGCTTTTTCCACCAGTCCAAATTTTGCTTGTTTTTCTTTTTGATCACTTTTAAAATCCTTTAGCATTCTGAAGATTCTTCCTTGAATGTAAATAACGTCCTTCAATTCCAGAGAGTTATGAAGTTTTATGTTTTTGATGATTAAGAGCATTTTATTTTACATAAATTATTTATTTATTTTACGACTGAGCCACTATGGACTACGTTTGTTTTAACAGTTCTTTCCGTTTTTCTTCTCTTCCATATCTTTTTCATTGGTGTGTTTGTTTTCTTTTCTGTGTCCGAACTGCGCCTTTGTATATTTTCTTGAAAGCCCTGAGCATTCTAAAGTTCCTCCCTTGAACTTGAGAGAAGAACATCCTTCAACCTCATCCGGATACCTTAAGCGTTAGTATTATTATTATTACTATCATTATAATTTGTTTTCTTTTCAATGATTCGCTTGTTTTAATTTTAGTCTAAGGTAAGCGAATTAAATTACAAAAAGCCGCTGTTCTAAATTAGCATGGCTTTGTAGCTTTAAAGCCAGTCAGTTGAATATTTCAAAGGGATCTACACGCTCTTCTTCTATGTAGCATATTAAATCAAAAGGAAACATGGGTTTTGGACCTGACTAAAGAGAAACCTTATCCAACTATTACCACATAGTCAAATTAGTTATGCAGTTTGGTTACTGCACTAATTTCTTTGATGATATTAAATAAAAAAAAGATCGATAAACCTTTAGAATGTTGCCTATCGAAGTTTTCCTTAAATATTTACATTCATAAATTTAGTTTATGTCGGATATTGAAAATTTATGATAACAATATGAGTAGGCGTGAAGCAATGGGGTACTTGATTTAAAAATAATTAAAACAATAGAAAACCCCTTGAATATTGAGCAATTTATTTAAAAAACAGTTTATAAGAATTATGCATCTTTAATTTCATTATAAAAACATCTTTTTTTTTTCATAATTAAAAGAACACTTGTAACCATGGGTTTTCATCCCCCCAACTGAGCTATTTACATCGGTTGTAAATAAATGGAAATGAAGAATTAATGCATAAAAAAGTTTGATTAATAAAATATCTATTTAAAGAATATATAAATTTGGTTATTTAGACAAAAATCCTGTTACTTTTATCACTTACAGTCCAATAAAAAGCAATACAAAATAGAGTTAGAGTTTAATAATAATTATAATAATAAGAATTTCCTCTTTATCGCCTCTTAAGTTAAAACAGAAATACGGTGAATTGTTAAGAGAGTTCCTCATGGAGATATTACGGGATTATACGCAGTCGAGAGAATTTATTCGGAAAATTCAGTTGCCAGCTTTGCTACCCGTTTAATTGACGTTCAGACATCACACTAACTAAAACTGAATACCTTGCGCGGTTGGAGTTCATCAGACGAATTTAATTTCGTTAATCAGAGCCCACCGCTATAAATTATAAAACGTTATGAAAAGGGTGTTTATCAGTGGCTTTTCCGAATCATTAAATTCCCCAAACATGAAAAATGAAAAAGGTTGTGTATTTTAGGCGTTACCGATATGGATTGAATAGACCGCGATTGAAACTTGAATGTATTGCTTAAAAATTTATGAAAATATTATTCTAAAAAAAATTGATAATCTAGTTTTAAGTAGAGCATTGTGGAATTTATTGCGCACTTACCCTGCAATACCAAATAATATTCTTATGGGAAACAAATAAAAAATAAATTTATTTTACCTCTTTAATATCACCCATAAAGGCCTCTGGTTATTATTTATTAATTGGATTATAGAGATGGTCAGTGTGTAGAGCAATGAGTTGGTTTTCTGTAGTTTCTTTGTTTCATATAGTTTGTAGCAGATAAATTATTTAATCTGCTGACAGACAAAGATGGACCCTTCTGGGGTTCACTCAAATTCTACAAAATAAGTACACTTAAATGGTTTAACCTGGGCAGTTAATTATTAATTAACGTCGTGGTAGTGCCATTTATGTTCCAACAGAATGTTTTGAATCTCTTGAAGATGAGGCAGCCTGCTTGAATGTTTACTTAACGTTCAGTTCAGTTGGTACATCACTGAGTTGGTTTTCCGAAGGTCATGGGTTTAAAATCAGCTATAGTAGATAGGTTATTTAATCTTTCTGTCTGTCTATATGGCGCTACAACCCGGGGGTGGGTCTTGGCCTCCTCTAGGAGCTCCCGCCATCCAGCTCGGTCCATTGCTGCTCCAGTTCGGTGTGCCTAGCAGTAGCCTGAAGTGCCACACTATCCATCCACCTCAGTCTGGGTCTGCCTCTCCTTCTGGTACGGTCAATCCTATCCTCAAGGACTCTTTTAGGAATTTCACCTTCCTCCATCCGAATCACATGACCGGCTCAACTTAATCTTCCCAGTTTTATGAAGTCGACGACGTTCGAGTGATTATACATGGCGTATAACTCCCGGTTCCATCGTCTCCTCCAAGATTCTCCTCCTTTTGAGGGGCCGTATATTCGTCGAAAAATTCGTCTGCTTTTTCAAGTTTATTTAATCATCAACAGCTATAAATGTACCCTGTGGAGTCTGGAGATCTTTATGGGCTGCTTAACTGCCGTAAAGTGGAATAATCATGGAAAAATCTGGCGGTTGAGTTTGATCTTGCCTTATTTGCTTCCCTGTAATAACTTTGTCCTAGAAACAGTATACCATGTGATGAAACATACTGGTCCTTGATTTTTTTTTAATGCTGGGGATAACTACACTTATACGGAGATAGGTCTTCTTTTTTTTTAATGGATTCGGAAGATGAACCGATAAATCGAATCAGGTTGAAATTATTCATTGTGAAAAATTGGCTTCATATGAAACCGGGTGTCCGTGCCTTTGAAAAAGCAAATATGCAACGGTTGAATAAACAGACAGTGGGGTCTCTCCCTCTCTGGACAGAATGAAGTCGGCTTTTGAAAATGTGATTTTAGTAATTCCACTTGCCCTAAAAGCCCATGGGAACGCTATTGTCCCATCCTATCTGCAACCTATCTACCCTTGCCTTCCTATTTCATCAAAACTTTGAATTTCAATGAAATGGTTTGGGGGGGTAAGCATTGTCAATTTGCCTATTGCGATTACCTAGTAGTATATATATATAGTAATATATAGTGATGCAATTATACCGTTTTAACTCCCCCCTCCTAATTAAAAAGAAAATAATAAACAGCAAGATAAAAAAAAGTAGATTCCAATTCCACGGTTATCCGCTATGTGTTAAAATTCAACATTTTTTTACTTTGATCCATTTTACTTTCGTTAATCCATCTTAGTCGGATTTTTCATATTTAACTCTATTGACAAATCATAGTATAAATGAGGATTTGGATTTTCCCAATATATATTCATTTATAAAATCATAAAAAAAAAAAGGTTAACCGAATTTTAAACAAACATGTATATGGGGTAACCTGTGGTATAGTTTTCGCAATTATTCTATTTTACAATTTTCATTATTTTAGCGATTTTTCTTATTTTCGCAATTTTTTCTCTCATATTTTGATACGTATTTCAAATTTTTACAATTTCTCTAATTGTGGCATTTTTTCTTATTATTGAAATTTTACTATTTTCGTAATTTTACTATTTTAGCATTTGTTTCTCTTTTCGCAATTTCTTCTATTTTTGCAATTGTTTCTTTTTTCGAAATGTTCACTGTTTCCGATATCTCAACTTCCTCATTATTTGAACAATTTTCATTTTCGCAATTATTCCACTTTCGCAATTGGTCATATTTTTGCAAATTTACTATTTTCACATCTTCACTATTTTCCCAATTTGTTATATTTTCGCAATTTTTTCCTGTTTCGTAATTTTTAAAAAGTTCTAAATTCATTCAAAATTTTGCATTTTTTTTTCGCAATTTCATGGATTTTTGCAATTTATAAAAATTAAAACTCTTCAACCTGATCACAATTTCATTATTATTTTATATTATCAATATATATATTTTTTTATATCCCGCTTCCTGTCAGATTTAAGTTCCTTTGATACTGAAAAAAATCAGCTTTCTAAGGTGACACAATTTGAAACTAGAGACTTTGGGAAATTACTCAACAACTAAAAATGATAATCTGATGTTTGTTTTTTTTCAACTTACTGACAATACTATTCAGTTTTACTTCTATTAATGGAAAAAAAAATTCTTTGATTGAAGGTTTGTTAATGTAATTTTAATTTGTATACTTCAATAGCGTAGTAACAGGTTTGTAATTAAGGCAGAACTACGTATGGAAGGATGCTGTAGGTTTCAACAAAGGATAGATTTAATTGCCTGTAATTAATTCTTGTTTAGGTTATCCACCCAGTCTTGGGATTCCAGCTCATTCCTTATAGAAACAATCTGTCATTAATTGAAATAACAGTTCATATTCCATATAATTAAACCCGTATAGAGTTTGCAATCACTCAAAATATGGCTAAGTATCAATTATTAAATAAATAACCATTCTAAGGAATTAATGTATATTGTTTAAAGGGAAACTATCTCATTTCCAAATACGAAAATAAAGTATTACATTAAAAATGTGTAATTAACTTTCAATAGTATCAAATTATTGTAACAAAGGTTTATTCAAAAATCTTGTAAAAAAATAATAATAATAAAAAATGAATAATTAATTATCAGGTATAAATAAGAATCGTGCTGAAATATCCCTCTTAATTATATATTATATTTTTTTAAAATTTTGATGCCTGATTCCAAATTCATCATTATCCAATTTACTGTTTTTAAATATATTTTTAATTCATTACTCTAGTTTTTCCCATCACTCTAACTAATTATTTTTGTCACTCGGTATCAAAACAAAGTAAATGTTTTTATTTAATTGAAGTTTTTGCAATACTCAATGCCTCGCTGGTGATTTCCTCGGTTTTTGGAAAATTCCTAGGGTTAGCGTTTTTAGTATTGATGTTAATACCTTATTCCAAATTCATCATTATCCTGTTTATTGTTTTTACATTCATTATTCTAGTTTTTCCCATCACACTAGCTAATTATTCTAGGGACTCGGTCCTAAAACGAAGCCAACAATTTTCTTTAAATGACGTCATTGCAACACTCAATATCTGAGCGGTGATTTCATTGGTGGTTGAAATATTCATGAGGTTAGCGTTTCCTAGGATTTATGTTAATGCCTAATTCCAAATTCACCATTATCCAATTTATTGTTTTTTTATATATTTTTTAATTCATTATTCTAGTTTTTCTCATCACTCTAACTAATTTTTTTTGGCACTCGGTCTCAAAACAAAGTAAACGTTTTTCTTTAATTGGGAGTTAAAGTGGCTCTTCCCTTCTATCGTTAGACTCTATTTCCTAGGTTCTTTATTATCAAGCCATCAACTCACAACATCCATCCTATATCTGTAGTCTCCTAGAGTTCAAATCCTCTACCCAATCCAGGGCACAAGATCTCGCCTTTCCGACCTTCATTCCCGTTCCCACAGAACCAAAACTTTTGAGCACTCCTTTCTCCGTCTACCTTTCCATGGAACTCACTCCTACCTGATATCCGTAATGCATCTTCTTTATCCACAATCAAATGCAAACTATTACTACATCTCCTTAATTCCCAAACAGATGCTCTCTAATCAATAAAATAAATAGCTATATTCAACACAATAGATTGAAAAAATACTGTAAATATTCCACACTCATTATGATTCTATGATTTTTTTGTTGTTTGTTTTATGTATTGTTTTTTTTATTCTCTATCAGAACATACGTTTTAGTTCATATTTAATTGCAGTATTCCAATAATGTAGCCGTTTGGCCAGAGATACATTTCTATTAATTTCTGTACAATTTTGTTATTTGTTGTTTTTATTCAGAATTTCTTTTCGAGTCATTGATTCTTAGGTTAATAGACGTACAAGGGAATCGATGGGTCCCCACATCAGAGTTTTTAGAACATGGGAGTGCGTAGTGAACAATATCAACTGGGAAAATGAGAGCGAAGTCCGGATGTAAGTTTGATTAAGATTCGAATTGCGGCTATATCTAAATCCTAAATGTCTCCCAACCTCACAAAAAACTCTTGACACTACATTCGATGAAGGTTACGTAGAAACTCCAGTGTTTCTAAGAAAACGGTTATGAAAGAAGGTGGTTTTTCATAGATAATGCATCACCCTTAGATTAATTTGACAATTAAAAGTACCACTTTATTTCATCCGAAACTGAACCCCCTTCAACACAGCATTTTAGGCTGTAAGCTGCCGCGCACCTATACCCAATCTAAATTAAAATTATCCTTGATAGGGGAATAGTTCTGTTGATTGGGAATGATCTCTGAAAAATCATCTTCTTGCTCAACCTTAGGGTTAGACTATAGCTTTAAGGACAGTACAGTCCTAAGGGAACCTAAATATAACACTTCATGGGTTGTAGTGGCTCATGTTTTTTTATCTTTTTTTTTTTACTATAACATTGGAGCAAAGCAAAGAAGAGTGATACGAGATGCACTATCATCAACGTACTGAAGGCTCTGCTATCCATGACAAGATAATAAAAGTCATCACAATTCCGGTAAACAAGATTCCTTCAAAGTTTACTCCTCAGATGGATTGATTAAGTTATATTTTTATTTAGCAATTACTAGAATAAAGTCAGAAACTAAATTGATCCAGAAAAAAACCTCTTGTAATCCTTTTGAGAGTGAGGATTATCACAGAGGACTTGGTTCCTCGAGGGACGACCCTAAGACTAATCCCGGAACAGGCTTACCCGGGAGTTTGTTGGATCAATTTTGAGGCAAGCCTAGTTTTACTTGAAGGGAAGGGATGAAAGCTGTTAGCGCATAGATTACAATCCTCTACACAATTCAAGGCTCATGGAAGGAATGGCAAATAACTTGCTTTAACTGCCGCATTTGTCTTTCTAAAGACAGGAAGGGAAGCGAGCCTCCTGGGACGGTATTTCTTACGAAGGTAAAATTATTGAGCTAAGGGCCGCAGTCCCGCCCTTGGAACACGTAGCTAGGGCCGCTTCTTCTCATACAAAATGTATCAAATGACTGGTAACTCGAGTCGTAAAGACAATTGCAACCCGGATAGCTCACTTCATTTTCATATCTGAGGTGAGCATTGTAAATGGCTGAGTTGCATAGTAAAGGAACCGCATGCACTGCACATCAATCCTTTTAAAAAATCACCGTTTGAAACTCTCGTACGTTTATAAAACTTCATATCGGTTATATTGCGTTTAACGCATCAAGTAATTCAAAACATATACATATCCTCACGTAAACGCACTTATAAAAAAACAAACAACTAACGTACCACTACAGCCCCCTAACGTACCCTACTGTTCTAGGACAACAGTTGTGAAGGTAAATTATTTGTCCGAGATCACACTCAACTGCTGGGGTTTATCCTAATGAAACGTATCCACTTTATAGAGGCTGGGTGAGCCCCTGGGAGGTCTGTACATCCCACACATAATAACATATTTATCTGACACAGCTGGATCAACCAAGCGCTCTGCTCATTGAGTTACTTCCCTACTTTATAAAAGGATAAAGAATTCCGTATTTTATCTATGGATTCACAGTATATTTATTGAAATCTAAAACTCACTACAATGATTCTTAAACTGGATACAGGGAAGTAAAAACGATAACTTTCAGTTTTACTAGTATTTGTTAGGCTTGCTTTCTGTCAGGAATCGCATAACTCTGAAGTCTCCAAACCATTTTCATCTGTTTCAGTTAAGTGGTTATTCAATAAAAACAACATGGCTAAAATAAATTAGAATTTAGGAATGGGTCTAAATGTATCTGAATGATTCATTGGAATGGTCCCTTTAAATGGAGAATAATGATAGCAATAAAGTTCGTTCAGGGATCTTAACGATACATCATTAAAAATCTGTGGGCTCAACATCGGACTTTTTTTTTATTGAAATATATGTTTGTATTCTTTATATCTTAAAAAATATCTGAAATATCTAGGGGGATTAATTTCTTTTGTTTTTTATTTTGTTTGATTACAAAAGTGAAAATGATTCAAAATTATCGACCTAAAAAAAAAATCTCAGCGAAACCAAACGCTCGTTAACGATATAAATTTATTTTTTCAACTTCTCCATAAATCAGTCCCCACCTGATGACTATAATGGGTGACAAGTTATGAGCGGTCTATCTGGATAATGAGCGTCATACCTCAGAGAGATCCATGAGTATTCGACAGTATTCTTTGAACTAAGAAATGATGTGAATAGGGCGTTCTAAACCCCGTCACAATTTTCTATCAAGCGTGGAGGTTCGCTCTCGTTATTGGTCAGCGAGTCCATCGGACATAGCCAGGAGGAACATCTAGCAGTTTACTACAGGGTTCATAACCTACGGAAATTTTTTTTTTCCAGTTTAGTCACAACAAATTGTATGCTCACGGAACTTCAGGTTCAGACACGGACTAAAATTGAGAGATATAATTAGCGAAAAGTGCCGTGTTAGACAAAACTGCTTGACTAAACTAGCTATCAATGTGACTTTTTTTTTTTTTTACATTTTGGAGTTATTTTAAACGCCTCAATCAAAAATATCCTAAGAAAATTGAATGCTGGGAGCGGCTTAGGTCAGTGTGTAGAGTGCCGAGTTTCTGTGAGGGTTCAAATTCGGCTTTGGGGGATATATTATTTAAACTATTGGCAGACATAGATACTCGTAGACCTTATGAGATCTACAGAACCTCCTGGAGGTCTCCCTTCTCCTTGAAGCGGATACCCTCAAACTAGTGGTTGAGAGCAATCACGGAAGAGTGCAAACAGTTTCTTGCAAAACTGTTGTCATAGAAACAGAACTATCCGCTAGAAGACCCTTTCAACGGTGGTGTAGTAGTTATCATAGCAACCTACTAATCCTAAGGTCATAGGCTCGCTTCCCTTTAGCTGGCCCTAGGAGTTCTTAAAAGGAGTAAAAATCCTTGGTTATGCCGTACTTCGAAAAAAACTTAAAATGGGTATGTACCCAAGCCGGTGCGGTGTGTAGTACTTATTAAAGATCCTTATTATAATTACACCAGGATAGGCAACATTTAAGACACACTAAAGCAACATCAGATTAGCCATTGCAGCATGAAAGATAAATCAATAAACATAAACCCATAACCCAAGACCCCTAATGGGTTGTTCTGGTATAGATTTTTTTTAAATGTATATTCCTGAGATTTATGTTTGCATCCACGTTCCGAAGAAATATGCGAATGCCTCTCGTGTGCGTAGGAGGGATGAAGGATTATACGATTGGAAGGAAGAGGGAAGTGGAAGGAGATATAACAATTTCCAGGTTTAATGTACGATTGGAAGAAGACGGGGAGTTGGATTTGGCCGGAAATGGAAGGGGGCGCCTTCTAGATGGAGGGGTGGAAACCCGTATTGCTATAAACCCATCAATACCAACCTTCACTCGAGAGATAAATGTTGTCCTATTGTATTTATTTCATAATCCCGTTCCGTAATCTGCTATTTATGGAAGTGCGGGTGGCGAGTAGTGATTCATGAACGGTTATGTATGAGCCAGCCTTTTGTTTACTTCTCTCTCTCTCTCCATCCGAATAAGAAAAATCACTTAACCCTTCGGGAGACATTAGAGGAGGAAAAGATTTATCGAAATGAACTAATGCAACTCCATTAACTAAACGTCCTGCAAATGCAAATAATTATTCTGTAATTAAATATGTCATCGCCTAATTAATGCCCTATTAACCCTATTAAGTAAGTCCGTGCTAATATATCTATCAATCCAAATGTTCCTCCTTCTTACTAAGTGGTAGGAATGAAATGTGTTCAGTCCTCAGCGATGACTGAATACTTTCAATAGCGTTCAGCGTGCTCAGTCACCGTGGAACGCTTCGGCCGATAGTCACCTGCACTTTAAGTGTTAAAGTGAAAAAAATATATTGAAATCTTACAAGGGAGATTTTTCCGACCTATTTTTTGGTCTATTCATTCCACGTCACGGCTTATCGGGGATGCTACTGTGAGAACCCTAATTTTTTCCAGCCCACATAATATTATAATTAGGATAGGGATCTTTAGTGAGCATCTGACACTACAGGCTCGGGACCTCTATTTTACATCCCTTCCGAGGGACGGCATAAACAAGGATTTGTATACTCCCTGTTAAAATATCTAAGCCGTCTGACTTTGGGGCTGTAAGACCTTTCGAGGGGTGTATTTGTTACATTTTTTTTTGTAAATTTTACTTAACCAAAATTATATTAATGGCTAATTGTTAAAAACGTACCATAATCTGACAATACACATGGTTTATTAATTATTATTTTATTTTATACAATAATTCTTATTAAGTTTATAATTATAACAGAATAAGTATGTATTTATATTCCGGCTATAATAATAATAAAAATATTTATTTCAGAAATTATACAAATGCCATCTGGCACTTATTGTATTCGTATTCCGGCATAGCAGATAAATTATTTAATCTGCTAAAAGCCAGGGGTAGAGCCCGTGGGATCAGCGACCTTCTTGGGCTCATCCTGTCACTATAATGTGAGTCCTTTATCCGGGGAAATCTGGCAACCTCTCTGTACAACCTTTGGCTTTAATCAATGCTGGTACTAGCCTCGAAAAAGAATATTAATATTTTAATATTTTTTTTACACTAATCGGCCAGCAAGGACCAAACGAATATCACTTATAATCTTCTTCACACCCTCCGCCTTCCTTCTACTCCAATACTCTCTATTCTTCTTGGACTGTTCCTCTCGCTCTTCCTTAGTCCATTTTATCCCTCGTCTCTCCTTCCTTCCTGCAAGAACCCAAACTTCTTTTAGTTTTTTTTTCGAAAAGCTCTCTCTCCAAGCAGTCCTTATCCTTCCTTGGTTTTTAGCCTATACAGCTCCTCTTTTATTTGTTCCTCCTCCTCAAACCCCACAACGGTAGCCGAGGGTATGATTATGAATGAACGGATTCACTTTTATATTACTGTGGAGTAGTTCAGGTTTAGAGCGCTGATTTGTGTTCAAGTTTCCGATTTCAAATCCAGCTGTGACAGATAAATCATTTGTTGTTTATCAACTCTGTGGGATCTATAGATCCTCCTGGAGTTCAACAAGTCTCTATATGGTAGATAAGATATGGGAAATCCTTGTGGTTGAACGTGGTATCGGCCAAATTACCCTGTTGGCTTAAAACAAGCACAAGTATCAAACGTGTACTGAACCACAAGATCTTTCATGAGTGGTAATAGTACAGTTTTTTTTTTTTTAAGTTAACAGTCATATATTTGTATATTGTGGGTTTAGGGAATAAATTACTTAATCTGCTGTATAGATGGAACCTGTGGGATCTGCAAACCCTCCAGTGACTACTGAGTCACTATATCGTGATTCCTTAATTGTTAGCGCAATCTCCCTAAACAACCTTTCAGTCATAAAACAATGCAGTATTAAAACATGTAATGAACCCAAGATCTTCAGAAGTTGTATTGTTTGGTTTTTTTATTGATTTTCTATTCTTCACGCTAATTATTAGAGTGTTCAGTATAGAAGTCCATCTTAACCTCATGTTGCGAATAATGAAATTTAACTTGCAAAACCTAGGAAGGGCTTAGTTAACCCTTCGCGGGGGGGGGAGAAGTAAAAAAGAGAGATAGGGATGGAAGGACTAAGGGCAGTAGGGGAAAGCAATTAGGTTGCCTCAGAGCAGTTTCTCAATTATGCTGCCCCTAGTCGGAGATAAGAGTGCGCTACCTGTCTCTACACCACTTCGTCCTCATTCGATTTTCTTATTCTAGGTCCTTTCTGATCCCATGCATTCCCTTCTCAACTCCGTTTCTAGTGAGGTATAAATAACTAATACTTCACCACTAGATTGGACCTTGACATGTTTCCTCTACCCACAGTCTGTCTCCAATCAAATATGGATATGTTTGGTTTACGAATAGGGAATTTAGAGTTCCCTTCTTCCTGTTCTTCAATCTGAAAAGAAAAAAAACTTCGTTAAAAAACATTATTAAAGTGAAGAAGTAAATAGCTTCTGTACTACTACCTGTAAAACCCATGAAGGGCCTTGGGCTCAGTATGTGACAGAGACTATTTCTAGAACAATGGTTGTGCAGAGAGCTGATTTGACCGTGATTACCCTCAATCTGCAGGTTTTCTTCCCAATTAGGGGTACCTACATTATATAACTGGCACCTACAATATATCTCCAGATCCTACAGGATTTGAACCCCAGACTTTCATCACAACAACTCAACGCTCTTCCACTGAGCAACCCTGCTTAAGAGCTTAAAACAGTTCTTGAAAAGTTTTAATCCGTTGGGTGAGGTTTATAATCATTTACTATATATATAATAATTTTTAGTTCTATTTTCAAATCATGGCCGAAACATACTATGGTACGGTTTACTCAGACTTTTATTTTCATTAATTAATATTTAACATTCTAAATAAAAAAAGAACTTCTTAGAAAAAGAATTTCTTTCAAATATTCTTTTTTAAATAGTGCGGGGCTCGTGCAAAAAATCCCACTTGCAGACCATTCAAAATTTTCAATCGAAATTACTTCGTTATATTACACACAGTCCCTTATACATTACCAATAAATCATTACACAAAGATCTCAAAATACCACTCGTGACTGACACAATCAAGAATAACAAAATTTCATGACTCACTTGCTGGGCATCCAAACTTACTGGTACAATCATAACTGACAGACACATTACCACCGAATCCGACAAGGAGACTGAAACGTCTCCGGAGCAGGGATCTACTACAGTGAGATGAACCATGCCTTCAATGGGAGGTTTGTTCAAACACGTTTCCACGAGAATCCTTTAGGGGAGGTTTACCAAATAATATAAAAAATACAATATTTGCCAAATGGCATTTGTATAATTTCTTAAATAAAGTTTTTATTATTATTATTTTTAAATGAAATAGTAGGGAAAATAGAGAGCGTCGTAGAGTTTCAGTTCGTTGAGTGCTGAGCTGCTGTGCTAAAAGTCCCGGGTTCAAAACCAACTTCAGTAGATCATTTATTATATTTAATCATCGGCTACCGATGGACCCTTTAGTACCTGCGGATCGTCCTGGGACTTACCCAGCCTCTATAAAGTGGATACTCTTAATTTGGGGGAAAATCTTAGCTGCTGAGTTTGATCTCTGATCAATCGCCTACATTGTTGTATTGTCCTAAAATCAGTTCAGTGTCTACCGATTACTGAACCCAAGACCATTCGTGGATTGTAGGGTTACAGATTATTTTGTTTATTTTTTATTTTTAAATTTATCTCGTAGGAAAAATTAATGTTTGAATAAGTGAAACATTGACAAAAGTCCTGCTTGTGTTTTTAATTAATATAAGTCTCCTGTAACTCTAGTATGAGGTTTAGAGATAATGGAAAAAAATTGTCATTATATATATATATAGTAAGAGGGATGCAACAACAAAGTGACACTCTAAAATGTCCTGTTCTTTCCACCGTAACACGAGAAGAGAGCTTTTTTCATTTAACTTGTATATAAAACAAAGTTCGTGAACATCATATTTATATAATAATAAATAACTTGATTTGCTATACAATAACTTCATTAAGTGCTTTAAAAAATTACTTCTCACATATAAAAGAAAGGTAATTGTTATTTTCTCAAAACTTAAAACCGGTAAATCTATGTACTCATACCTTAAAGATTTTGATACTCCTATTCTGGATAATTTGTTTTCGCTGTAACTACTACCTGGGAAGAACTATAGGATCACTAATTCGATAGTTGAAGGAAGAAAGGCGATACACGTTGTGACCTTTAAGGTCTACGCAGGGAACTTTATTGCGGTCCGTGTTTTAATTACCTTACCAGCGCAATTAGAAGTAAAACTGCATTAAGTTAATTTGAGGAGTTTATAATGAGTTGCTATCTGTGTAAGTACCATGTTTCTCAAAGAAAGACATTCAATTATTTATTTTTTTTTGGACTGGGAGTGATATATATGTAATATGTATATTTAATAAAGTTTGATTTTTCAAGAAATGTTTTAAGAAAACAATTTTTTTTTAAAGATATTTTAATTTTTAAAGATATTTTACTCACTGAGTTATAAACCAATATACTTCGGTTGCTTATGTTACACACGCAATAAACGATTTCATACTTAAAAAAACCGTATAAGACCCGCTAAAGGTGTTATATTCAGTAGTTACTGTGGTAATTGTAATGTGTTAGGGCGGCGCCGTAAGGGTAACAGGGATTGCACCCTTGGACAGCTTTCCCTATAGAACTAATCTCTGATAGGCTGCTGCCTTAATCTGACATAGACAATTCTTTACAGAAAATTACCTAATAGGTTATATATTTGAATTGTAAAATCAAATAAATAAATGGATGTCAGATATAAGACCAAATGCTTAATTTTGAAACTTTTATATTGAAGAAAAAAAATAAATACATCAAATTACTTACAAAAACAAATAAACAAACTATTAAACCAAATTAGATACAAACAAAGAAAACAAAATGAAAATACACCTAGATTTCGTTAAAGACAATAAACCAAATGAACAGCACCTTTTTAAATAAATGTATACGTGATAATTTAGTTTAATTGCGCAATCAAAAATAAATAACAAATGTCTATAATACCCTGGTTAGGGGGGTTTCCTCCTAGAAGCTCCCTCCTGGTTTACTCTTCAGGCGGGTTTCTTGATAGAAGTTCCCTTTGGTGTAAATGCAATGACCATACTGACAAACAACTGTATTTACTGTATGATTGGTGTAAGCTGCACCGCGCGGGTCGCTATTAAAGCCAACAAATGAAATTAGCGACTTTGGCCAATAAAAAAAAAAAGTCTCACAGCTGTTTTCGATTAATTTACTCTTAAATCCAAAATATTACGTTGAAGTATTTTTACATATAATTTATTTTAATTGAAATTAAATGAATAAAAAATACAAAATAATTGAAAAAAAAATTATCAAATATGAACATGTTATTAAAAAAACTGAGCGGCCGTAACAATAATGCATTGTAGAAACTGTTGTATTTGTTACCAGTATGTATGTAAAGGAATCTTTAATCTCGATTTTCGGCCACTTAAAACATCGCATTAAATTGAAAGTTTGTACACTTTTCGAGGACCGATGGCAATAGAATATTTTAATAAGTTTGTTTCATTATTCTGAACAGGATCTTCAGGATTAGCGATTTTTCATACCCGAAGACATGGTAGTGTCTTGCTCCAAGTATTAAGGCGAGTGCTTTGGCATACATGACTTAATCTTTGAGACATGCATATGACTACTGGTAGAAAATAGATAATTTTTCAGTAAAATGAATATTTTTGTTCTTCATTAAGCCATTAGTTATGCAGGGGTGTGTTTTCCCCCGACATCTCGCTCAAATTTCAGGTTTTATTCCAATTAAGGGTAGCCGCTTAAGTGAGGCTAGATGAGTCTCATGAAGGACTGCATATATTACCGTGTCGGACAAGGGTTATAAAAGTTTAAATATTTTATCTGCGAGCTCTTAAGTCCGACTCAGGACCTTCAGCTCAGCAACTCTGCTCTCTACACATTCTGCTTCTCCACTCCTTTATTTATATCTTGTTCATTAAAAAAATTAAAATAAATCGGTTCAATCATCTGCTCCTAAGCTCTCCAATTATTTTAAAGGGATCTGACGGTCTCAATGAACCATTGTAATTAACTTCTTCCAATTAACGGGGAAGTTTTTGGTTTCTCTTAACCGCAGGGCATTCCAGCCTCTGCCAAGTTAATTTTTATCTGGAAGGTCGGTTTGCACAGCTTTCATTTCGGGGGTTTTAACAGCCAGCAGCGGTTTGCTCCAATTGGCGGGGACGTAATAAAAATATTTCTCTCGAATTCTTTTGCCATTGGGTTCTTGATTGCGGTGTTTAAACTGAAAAAAAAATTCTTCAGTTACAGAATAAAATATAAATAATTATTAATCTTATAAACTTCTCAAAATTCGTATCGAAATTATCTTATTAAGGTATTTTTAATTTCTAAAGTAATAGAAACAATATACAGGGTGTCCTATTTCAAGTGGATCAAGCGTTTTTAACTTTTAAACAAAACAAAATTCAGAAAAACGTTTCAGGTAAAAGTTGTACTTGTTCAGGCCTAGTTTGAAGAAATAAAAAAACATTTTTTGGTTTTTCACTTTAAATGGTCAATATCGGCCTTCAAACAATGTAGTTTCCTCTTGACCCCCATTTATTTTTATTTTTCTGAAATGTACAATACAAAACGTTAATATTAATATTTATAAAATATTAACAGTGACCTGAAAATGTAGAAAATTGTTAATTTTCTACATTTTCAGGTCACTGTTAATATTTTATAAATATTAATATTAACGTCAAAACGGAAGGTTTTTAAATATCCAGACATTTTCTGAAAGATTCAAAATACCTTTATTAGTAAGTTATTACGACTAAAAACTCTTAAATAAAATAACTTAATGCTACATTACGTTTCCTCGTAAAGGAGGTATACTAAAGTAGTGAACTTTTAATGCTTTTTCTACTTAAACTATGAAAGATAGAAAAAAAAATGTTACATACATTTTTTCCATGTTTTGGATAGTACATTTCAGAAAAATAAAAATAAAAGGGGGTCAAGAGGAAACTACATTGTTTGAAGATCGATATTAACCATTTAAAGTGAATGAACAAAAACAAAATTTTTATTTCTTCAAACTAGGCCTGAATAACTACAACTTTTACCTGAATCGTTTTTCTGAATTTTGTTTTGTTTAAAAGTTAAAAACGTTTGATCCACTTGAAATGGGACACCCTGTATATAACGGTCGTTTCATACGAAATATCCGTTTTTATTATTTATAAATTGGTATTAGTGGACTTGTGTAGTTTACAATGCTTATTTCTATTGATTTTAATGACCTGTTATTAACCCTCTCTTTTTTAAAATATTTATTATTACTGAAATTGAGCGAACATTTGTTTTAGGATGCTATAAAATATGACCTTGTAAACAAGGGATTTTCGTGTATTTTTTAAAAATGATTTTAGAATTGGACACTCGGGACACTATGCTGCAAGAAACATTACTACTGCTTTCGGGGAATGGTGTTGTAACGTAGGGATCATTCGCCGTTAGTTTGAGACATTTTTAGCTGCTGGCAAAGATTAATTCGTAAATAATTCATTTATCCTTTTTACCCATAAGGTGAAACCATTACATCGACATTCTACTGCAGACATAATGTAATACTGGGTTACGAAGTCCTCCCACACCTACCTGATTTTCAAAAGATTTCCATCTTTTCAGAAATTTAGACAACTTTCTTAAGGGTAAGTTTTTTGAAAATGGTTCTCAAGTCAAAGGCGCATTTTAACCCTTTATTTCATCACAAAACCCTGAATTTTTCAGTTCTGGGGTTTTAAATTCGACAATACGTTGGGATTATAATATAGAAAGTGAGGGTAAATATTTTGATAAAAATACTTTGATTTCATAAAGATGTTTTGCTAAAATACCTTTACTTTTAATATGAAAATTTCATATAAAATGATCCAGTAATATACGATATATAAAAAGAAAAGCAACGTATTATGAATATCCAGTCGTTAATTAATTAGTATTTTTTTCATATTTGGATGTTTGGCTACATTTTTATATATATTTGGTATATTAAAGTACAGTCTGCCTCAGTATGAAACGTCTATTGATGTATTTTTGTTTATTATTATTATTGAGACGAAATGAACTGCCAATTAACTATCAAGATTATTTTCCATGTCTGGATCTTGTTCTTCTACCAGCTTTGATGTCTTTACAGTATCTCTTGAGCCCCTCACTCAGTGCCTTTTTCCGTTCTTCTGACAGAGGTAACCTTCTGAGTTCCTCTCCTATTTCAAAAACCTTCTATGCTTTTCAGTATTCTTCAAAATTCATCCGTGTTCGTGATTTTGTCTTCCGGAATACCAATTTATTCAATATCCTTATTAAAATTCTGGAACCATCCAAATCTTTTTGCTTTATTTATTTTTATTTTATTACTTACTGTAGTTTGTATTTATTTGTATCCTTATTACGTATTTGTATCCTTGCTCTTTATTAATATATATCTCATGTCCTCTCCCCTCCCCCATCTTCATTGTCCACCACTCAGAGACCTGATTCTTATGTATTTTTACTTTAATATTTACCCCAAATAGAACTTTCCAAGTAAACCATAATAATGTCCTTTCATCCATCTTCTCCCAATCTGCTGGTGTTCCTCAAGGTAGTATCTTTGGCCCAATCCTTTATAAAGTTTATACAGCTGACATCCCAACTCATCCTAATACTATCCTTACCACGTATGCTGATGATACATGTGTATTATCAGTCAACACCAATCCAGTTATTGCATCCCAAAGCCTACAATCCCATATCAATGATCTTGAAGAATGGTGTCAAAATTGGAGAATTAAAATAAATTCTCAAATATTCCATCAAATCACTTTTACCTTACGTCGTAAACCAATGACTTCCCGCCCTTCAGTATCCTTTAATAATATCCCACTTGTGCCTGTAGAACAGATCCGAGGGTTGCATCTCGACAAACGATTAACCTGGAATCATCATACAAGACTGAAAAGACAAGAAACCGATCGACGTTTCAGGCTACTTCAACACTTACTAGACCCAAACCAAAGACCATTCAGTTTGTAGCACAACCGGATTTTTAGCTACGATATTGTTGTCTTGAAGGAGCGATATGTTTATAATTACTAATCCCACAGTGAACATAATAAGCCTTTTTTTCCCCAATATTTGTTTACCTTAAACTATTTTTTTAGTTTAAATCTTGTGTCGGAAGTGTCAGGTTCTTTTCGAAGTCGATTCCTCAAAATCTACCTGAATTTGGTATGACGTTCTTTTGAAAGAGCAAATTGTTCGGGACCTAAATTTTAAGTCCTAATCCTCTACCTCAACCTTCAGAGCAATAACCTGTTCCCAGTCAAAGTCCAGTAGACATCAACACAATCCTTTCGAATTTCTTATTAGACCTTAATAATACCATCAAACCACTCATTTCCCTTCAAACCCGACTCCTTTCCGAAATACCATTTAATACCCCACGATGAACACCAAGCCCCTAGCAAGCATACTGTGGAATGCAAATGGCTTACATAACCATCGAGACGAACTTGACTTATTTCTTCATAACAATCACATAGACATCGCCCTATGACTGAAACACACTTCACAAAACGATCATACTTTTACATACGTGACTACATCACTTATAGATCAGATCATCCTGACAATACAGCACATGCCGGTTCTTGTATCCTTATCCATAAATCCATACCACATTCTCTTATTCCTTCTACTCCAACCGACGCCATTCAATCAACTTCAGTAACCATTTCAACTAGTCCTTTCCATATCACATTCTCAGCTGTATACTGTCCTCCTGTTAACCCCCTTTCTTATAACCTCCTCGAATCCTTATTCCAATCCCTCGGACCGCGTTTTATTGCCGGAGGAGATTGCAACGCCAAACATCAACGATGGGGTTGTCGAACATCTAATTCCCGTGGTAGCATCTTATCCCGAATTTCGACCTCTAATAGTTTCTCTATCCGTATATCGTTAATCAAACCAACTCTGAATGCATTGGAGCAGAATTAAGTATTCCTCTTCAGTTGTCCCCTCCTCCTAAAGCATTCCATCCTTCCGAAATATCAAACATTATTCACAGATTACCCGCCAACAAAGACCCTGGACACGACCTAATCACATCCCACATTCTAAAACGCCTTCCTCGGAAAGCGATCCTACTCCTTACATATATATACAATGCCGTACTCCGCACCACATACTTTCCTTATTCCTGGAAATTATCCATAGTTAAGATGATTCCAAAACCTAAAAAACCACCAGAACTCCCATCTTCTTACCGTCCTATATCTCTCCTGCCCATAATGGGCAAAATACTTGAAAAACTCAATCTGAAACGTCTTCATCCTATCATAGAATCAAATCAAATAATCCCAGATCACCAATTTGGTTTCCGAGCATCACACTCCACCATCCAGCAATGCCATCATGTGGTGGACGTTGTCTCATCCGCATTAGAGCGCGGAATGTACTGCACGGGAGCTTTTCTGGATGTAGAGCAGGCTTTTGATCGAGTCTGGCATCCAGGACTGTTGTACAAACTCCGTAAATTCTTACTTTCAACATGCTTCCATATTATCAGTTCCTACCTCAGTAATAGAACATTTAAAGTAAACCATAATTTTTCCTACTCTTCCCTCTTCACCCAGTCTGCCGGTGTTCCTCAAGGTATTATCCTTGGCCCCATCCTATACACGATATATACAGCTGACATCCCAACCCATCCAAGCACTGTCCTCACTACGTACGCTGATGACACATGTGTGTTATCAGTAAATAAGGATCCATTTGTTGCATCCCAATCTCTTCAATCCCATATCTCAAACCTTCAAGAATGGTGTCAAAATTGGAGGATTAAAATAAATCCTAACAAATCCCATCAAATTACCTTCACCCTTCGTCGTAAACCTACGAATTCCTGCCCTACTGCATCCTTTAATAATATTCCACTGAATCCTGTCGAACAGATACGTTACCTAGAACTCCATCTGGATAAACGTCTCACTTGCAATCCTCATACAAGACTGAAACGACAAGAAACTGCTAGACGTTTTCGCCTACTTCAACATTTACTGGACAAACGCTCTAAGCTCTCAATTAATTACAAAAGACTCATTTACATGACTGTTATCAGACCTATTTGGACATACGGAGTTGAGCTTTGGGGCTCTACTAAACCATCCAATTCATCTCGTATCCAATCCTTACAATCCAAAATCCTTCGTAAAATCCTCAATGCTCCTTATTATGTCACAACCAAACTCATCCATCATGATCTTAATATCCCATATGTTACTGATTTGGCTCAAACTAGATACCTATCCTTCCATGACAAATTCCATACACACTTGAATCCGCTAGTCTCTCAACTTGCTTCCCATACTATTCCTGATAACCCTCCGAGGCGTCTGAAAAAAAGATGGCCTCGAGATCATCTACTATAGAACTTTATTGGAGTGCTGCCGATGGGTAGTTTCTCCACAAGTGTTTTTCACTTCATATTGTACATATTAGCACATTTACTTGTTATAATAGCATTATAGTTGTAAATATCATTAAATTAAATTTAAAAAAAAAAAATTTTAAGTCCCTTCCAAAGGACGGCATAACCAAGGACTTTTTGCTCCTTTATAAAAAATTCTTGGGGAACCTGGCGGGGCTAATCCAATGTAACCAGACTTTAATGTCATTTCCCAAAGCCATTTCCAATTGGATAACTTTATTAAAATCCGACTAATACCGAACCGAAACTAAAACTTATCAACATTCAGTGTAGCGATGAATGAGGGCCCTTTGAGAAAGGAACCCTTTTAATTGCACAATAATAACAGCCCGGATTGCTTTGCGGTAATGACTGAGCCCTTTCTGACTTCATTGAATTTGCTCCAAATGGCTCTATTTGTGTAATATCGGATTTAATATCATTTCGTAGTAAATGAAACTCCCCTCCCTCCAAGTCGTGTATAACTAACTATGACTGCTTGTGCATTTTAACATAAACATAAACCCCAATCCGATGAGAGATATTCCAAGTACATATTTGCATTGAGTCACGCAGATAAATTCAACCCTTTGAGCTAAATAAGCTCTATAGACCTCCGTCATTATAAAGTATAGAAACAAATGAAGTCCACAGACGTGAACACTGTGGTATATACTTATTTAAAATTGTAAAGTTTTTATTTATATTCAATAATTATTTCTAAAAATGTTTAGTTAAACAGTGTACATCAATTAAAAAGAGTTGTTATATGGACACATCTTCAGAACGACGGATGATCGCCTGACAAAATTTTATAAAACATAAAGGAAAAAGTGGAAGAAAATGGTCCGGGTAGAGGTCAATAAATTTCTCTTAGAGGTGGAGAAATGTTTATTAATTAGCCAACGTTTCGACCTACTTTGCAGGTCTTCTTCAGGACTAAATATGCAAAATACAGACAATTTAAAATTAAA
The DNA here is from genome assembly GCA_964056705.1 of Troilus luridus. Lineage (NCBI taxonomy): Eukaryota > Metazoa > Arthropoda > Insecta > Hemiptera > Pentatomidae > Troilus > Troilus luridus. The sequence goes on along the minus strand of OZ057417.1, from coordinate 41,380,027 downwards.
AAATAGTAAAAATTGCTAAGCATGGTAAATATAAAGGTTAAAATGTATGAGTGTATAGTATTAATAACCAAGTGACAGGAATGTAGTGAAATACATACTAAAGAATAAAGTAAGAATTAAACAGAAGGTGTTAAAAATTAAAGAATAAGATAATAAAGATAAAAATTAAAAATTAAAATGGGTAAATATTTTTTTTTTTTTTTAATTTATTTATTGATATTTACAACTGTATCACAATAATACATCAAGTAAATAGCCTATGTGATACATAATGACATGAATTAATGGCAAGTAGAGAAACTACCCACTGTTAGTTCTCAAATCACTAGTTCAACTAAGAAGGTCATCTTCTTTTCAGACGCTTCGGAGGATTATCGGTAATTGAACAGGAAGCTAGGTTTGTAACTAGGGTTTGAGTGGAAATGAAGTTTGTTATGAATGGATAGATAGCGGGTTCGGGCCAAATCAGCAACAAATGGGACATTAAGGTCATTATGGATGACTTTGTTCTTAACAAAATAAGGAGCATTGAGGATTTTACGAAGGATTTTGGATTGTGGGGATTGGATATGAGAGGAAGTCGATGGCTAAGTGGAGCCCCAAAGCTCTACTCCGTAAGTTCAAATAGGTCGTATAATGGTCATGTATATGGGTCTTTTGTAGTTAATTGGGAGCTTAGAGCGTTTGTCCAGTAAATGTTGAAGTAGGCGAAAACGTCTAGCAGTTTCTTGTCGTTTCAGTCTTGTATGAGGATTGCAAGTGAGACGTTTATCCAGATGGAGTTCTAGGTAACGTATCTGTTCGACAGGATTCAGTGGAATATTATTAAAGGATGCAGTAGGGCAGGAATTCGTAGGTTTACGACGAAGGGTGAAGGTAATTTGATGGGATTTGTTAGGATTTATTTTAATCCTCCAATTTTGACACCATTCTTGAAGGTTTGAGATATGGGATTGAAGAGATTGGGATGCAACAAATGGATCCTTATTTACTGATAACACACATGTGTCATCAGCGTACGTAGTGAGGACAGTGCTTGGATGGGTTGGGATGTCAGCTGTATATATCGTGTATAGGATGGGGCCAAGGATAATACCTTGAGGAACACCGGCAGACTGGGTGAAGAGGGAAGAGTAGGAAAAATTATGGTTTACTTTAAATGTTCTATTACTGAGGTAGGAACTGATAATATGGAAGCATGTTGAAAGTAAGAATTTACGGAGTTTGTACAACAGTCCTGGATGCCAGACTCGATCAAAAGCCTGCTCTACATCCAGAAAAGCTCCCGTGCAGTACATTCCGCGCTCTAATGCGGATGAGACAACGTCCACCACATGATGGCATTGCTGGATGGTGGAGTGTGATGCTCGGAAACCAAATTGGTGATCTGGGATTATTTGATTTGATTCTATGATAGGATGAAGACGTTTCAGATTGAGTTTTTCAAGTATTTTGCCCATTATGGGCAGGAGAGATATAGGACGGTAAGAAGATGGGAGTTCTGGTGGTTTTTTAGGTTTTGGAATCATCTTAACTATGGATAATTTCCAGGAATAAGGAAAGTATGTGGTGCGGAGTACGGCATTGTATATATATGTAAGGAGTAGGATCGCTTTCCGAGGAAGGCGTTTTAGAATGTGGGATGTGATTAGGTCGTGTCCAGGGTCTTTGTTGGCGGGTAATCTGTGAATAATGTTTGATATTTCGGAAGGATGGAATGCTTTAGGAGGAGGGGACAACTGAAGAGGAATACTTAATTCTGCTCCAATGCATTCAGAGTTGGTTTGATTAACGATATCTGGATGAGGGTTAAATGTTTTGAATAGGTGCTGGCGGAAAATTTGGGATTTTTCTTCACCAGATCTTGACCTATGTGTTATATTTTATATTGCCTTGTATTGCTTCTGTTAGTTTGTCTATTGCAGAATTGATGTCTCCTTTGGTTTTAAGCGGAATTTTGAGGTCTAAATTATTTTCCAGATTCGATCGGAATTTATCCCAGTCTACACGTCCTGTAATCAGTCTGGGATGAGAGGGCTTAGGAATGGGAATCGAATGCACTTGAAGCAGAACTGGACTGTGATCAGAGGAAAGGTCATCCAGGGGTTTTATAGTTGTTTGATTGCAGGAAAACTGCGAGGAAACAAATATATCTAAAATATCTGGACATTTTTTCAGGGATGTAGGCCAATAAGTAGGGTTTATGGGTGCGAGGATAGAGAAACTATTAGAGGTCGAAATTCGGGATAAGATGCTACCACGGGAATTAGATGTTCGACAACCCCATCGTTGATGTTTGGCGTTGCAATCTCCTCCGGCAATAAAACGCGGTCCGAGGGATTGGAATAAGGATTCGAGGAGGTTATAAGAAAGGGGGTTAACAGGAGGACAGTATACAGCTGAGAATGTGATATGGAAAGGACTAGTTGAAATGGTTACTGAAGTTGATTGAATGGCGTCGGTTGGAGTAGAAGGAATAAGAGAATGTGGTATGGATTTATGGATAAGGATACAAGAACCGGCATGTGCTGTATTGTCAGGATGATCTGATCTATAAGTGATGTAGTCACGTATGTAAAAGTATGATCGTTTTGTGAAGTGTGTTTCAGTCATAGGGCGATGTCTATGTGATTGTTATGAAGAAATAAGTCAAGTTCGTCTCGATGGTTATGTAAGCCATTTGCATTCCACAGTATGCTTGCTAGGGGCTTGGTGTTCATCGTGGGGTATTAAATGGTATTTCGGAAAGGAGTCGGGTTTGAAGGGAAATGAGTGGTTTGATGGTATTATTAAGGTCTAATAAGAAATTCGAAAGGATTGTGTTGATGTCTACTGGACTTTGACTGGGAACAGGTTATTGCTCTGAAGGTTGAGGTAGAGGATTAGGACTTAAAATTTAGGTCCCGAACAATTTGCTCTTTCAAAAGAACGTCATACCAAATTCAGGTAGATTTTGAGGAATCGACTTCGAAAAGAACCTGACACTTCCGACACAAGATTTAAACTAAAAAAATAGTTTAAGGTAAACAAATATTGGGGAAAAAAAGGCTTATTATGTTCACTGTGGGATTAGTAATTATAAACATATCGCTCCTTCAAGACAACAATATCGTAGCTAAAAATCCGGTTGTGCTACAAACTGAATGGTCTTTGGTTCAGCACATGGTAGAAACTGTACTGTTTCTAGGAGAACGGTTGAGCAGTGAGGTTGCTTGGCTGAAATCACACTCGATGAAAGGCCGTAACTTATTTTACATCCACATGAGTTTATATATATATATATATATATATATATATATATATATATATATATAGCTTCTTCAAAAGAACAATGTCATAACTCAAAAAAACTAACTTTTCAATAGAGTGAAAAGTTATTTTATCATAAGTGAAATATGAAAGTTCCATGTTAGCTTAAAGGAAGTAAAAATTTGGGTATTGGTAAAACAAAATGTTACTATTCTAATTGTGGTACAGAAGTTATTAACCACTTGGAAATCTTAAAAAGCTTCAAATTTTTTTTAATTTTAACTTATGTAATTATTCCTGTTCTTCAATCAAACAAGATACAAATCAACTGATTTTTTTTTTTGAAAAATACAAATGACTTTACTGAAAACAAAAAAGTCGTAAATAGTCTATCTAATATGTCGTTTCTGAATTAAAAAAGCTTCAACCAATACAATTGCCATTATAGGCTTCTACTAGACCACTAACTCAAAAATGCCACTTTTTGATACCAATTACCAAACATTTGCAAGGAGTAAGAATCTGCACTTAAATCTAAGATGTTTGCTTCTTTTTTCTATTAGTTAGCCCGCTAGCTATTAACACGCTTCGAAACACGGGAAAGTATTTTAAGTATGGATCAAATTTTTTAGTTACCAAGTCATATTTTAATTAAAAGTAAGTCGTTTAAGCTAGACTAACGCACGGCTCTTAGCCAATAAGGGAATCATAATAATATGAACGACCACCTAAGAAATAGTTTCATTTAAAAAAAGGATAGGCAGACGAGAAATGACCGTAGATATAGTTATGAGTACGTGACCTTGAGCTGACCTTCAACTGTCAAGCTAAGACGAGATATTGCTAACAGGTCTAATAGGATATGTCCTATTAGACCTATTAGCAAGAGTTTAAGAGTTACTTGAATGTTTGGAAAGCTTCAGTTAACTTTATGACTTTACTGAAAAAAAATATATTGGGGATAGAGTATCAGATATACCATTGCTGGATTACAAAGCTTCAACCAATAAATACTATTGGTAACTACTCAAAAATGCCAACTTTTGAGTTATGTCGTTTTCTTTTGAAGGAACGATGTACTTATTAATGATCCCTATTCAAATAATATCCCCATGAGTCAACTCTAGTTACGCCACTGGTGACATTAGATGAATAAACAATAAAAAGAATTCGGCTATGCTAAGGAATCCAGTACCTGAAGATGATGTTCTTATTCTTGCTGACAGAGTAAGGGAAGTGTTTATGGAATAAGTAGAAAAAAATATTTTCAAAATCGAAAAAAGTTCACTCGGGTTTTGAATGTAGAGAGTGTCATTATACTCATGCCAGAAAACAACTAAAATATGTTGAAAATTAGTTGATTGGAGGATATTCTGTAATAACTTCTTAGTTACTAACGAGTTCCGATGAGGAGTAGTTATCGATCTAAATTAACATCTCATCATCATGTTGTCAAATGATGAGCTATTGGAGTGAATAATTAAATAATAAAAGAAAGAGAAATAAATTTTAATGAAAGCAGTTAGAAATAATTAAAGCACATCAGTGAATAGTTATACATTGATAAGATATAAGTTTTTAATCTTTTAACAAAGAGCGACCTTGTGAGAGCTGCAAACCGTTCCGAGGTTCACCTAGCCTCTATAGAATCGGGTACCCTTATTGGAGGAAAATATGACGTTAAAGCAAAATCTTGGCCAAATCACCTCCTTGCACAACCGTTGGCCTAGAAACAGTATTTACTATGTACTGAACCCAAGATTCTTCGCAAGTTATATTGACACTGTTTTTTTGTTTTTTTTTATTTAGATTTATTTTCGATCAATCTAATCTAACTTCTTATGAGTTTAAAAATTATCCATTACAATATCGATTCCTGTTTTTTTTAATGAGGTGTTAAAACAATTTAAATCAACAAATAATAATACAAACATGAAATTATTGAGTTAGAATTAATATTTTATTTCTTTTTGAAGAAGGAAAGCTAAATTTTAAAGATCTATTGAACTGTTAAAACCCTGATGAAGGACAATTAGTAGTAATTATTGTCACACTTTCCAAAGTCAAGTAATTACTTCTAGCTCTCATTAAAAAAGATACTTCAAGCGTAAGTCTGCTTATTAAGTTCACAAGCCCTCATCAACTAAAAAGGTGAAGCTTTGTGAGCTTGAAGATAAAAAATAAAAATTTGCTACTAAAAAAAGCTCTTGGAAAAAGTTGAAATAAATGCCCCTGTAAATAAAAATAAATAGAATTATCAACGTGAATCCTAATAGTGAACATTTTTAAAATGTAAAGTTTCGAAGTTCGCGGGTTCAAATCTGGTTGTGGGAGATAATTTATTTCATCTTTTAACAGCCGAGGATGGATCCTGTAGGATCTGTAGACCCTTCGGGGGCTCACCCATCCCCTATAAATTATATAACCTTAATAAGATTAGAGCCATGAAGGAAGAGCGTAAACTCAGGCAAATTACCTTCTTTCACAACCATTGTCTTAGGAACAGTGCAGTCTCTTGCACGTAATGAACCAAATCGGCGTTTCAGGTTTTTTTATACACTTCAAGAATTGTTATAAAACAAATATTAACATAATTGGCTATAATATTATAAAATTGATATGAATATAATCAATTATACCTGAATTACGTCGGCGCAGGTGAGGGGGATTTTGGTACTTCACTCCTTGGCATAGAAATTTAATATGGGTAACCAATAATACTTTATAACGTTAGTAACCAATGGCAGTTCCCCACTAAAACTCCCCAGTCGCGACTATAATTTCGGGAAATGTCGTTATCTAAGTTCGGAAATGCCGGACATTAGTCATATCAATAATAGATTTGTAAGTGGTACAATCTTCAAAGAAAAATATTCACTGGAAAGGAAGATTTCTCACATATCTAGTACCTAATTGTTAGGCAGACAATTTATATATATATATATATATATATATATATATATATATATATATATATATATATATATATAAATACTGTTCTCCCACCATCTGGAACTCAATCCCTCCTAATATCCGTCATGCGTCTTCCCTATCCGTATTTAAATCCTTAAAATAGATGCCCTCTAAGCAGGTTAGTCATTTGCTGAAATTAATCAGTATTGAATAATATTAGTGTAATGACTTTTGTTGTCTACATTTTTTTGGTAATAACATTTATTAAATTACGTAAAGAAGTTTTACATACTAGCTCACGTTTTTATTTTGAGATTGTCTGAATTTTCATTTAATTGCTGATATAATAGTAAAACATCACTTTAGCAATGGTTACTGTTACCAATGTATAATACGTAATAATTTATATATTTTTTATAAATTAATAATTGAAATTTAATCTTACATTCAGCCTCTTTTTCGAGAAAGTTGTCGATCCCATTCCTAATTAAGTTTTCAACGAATTCAAGAACGAGTAATGACGTCAACAATTATAATGATTGTTATAAATATTCGGAAATAATAATATAATTATATTTTAATTCGGACAAGCTGTAGCTCAGCTGGAAAAACAATTATATTGATTTATATTTTATCATAAAATAAAAATCTTGTGCTCGAAAAATTCAATTTCATCAATTACATTAACCTAGATTTTTAATTGTTTTGTTATTAGGAGTATAAATATATATATATATAATGAAAAAATGACGGGTAATGCGAGCTAGGTAGTAGGAGAAATGGGCGTGGCTTACATATCTTTGAGACGCGGTCATGAGGGCTTAAGTCAAAATAATTCCATAATACAGAAATCAGGAATGATCAGACAAGAAATAAATGTAAGCTTCAAATAGAAATATTGACTATATTGTTTGTAAATTACTACTATATTATTTTATAAAATTAACAATTCCAAATAATATCAATAATTAGATTTTACATAATGTTTTAAACTTTGTTGTTGCTCTCCTAAAAAATTCAAAATGTTTACTTATATATTTTTTACCGCGTATCAAAGACATGCTCAGACGCCCCCGATGCGACTTCTGTTGTCAAAATTTTCGAATTTGATTTTTAGTCAACTAAGAGGAATAAGAATGAATGAATGATATTACTAATTTAGTTGTATTTACTTTGCCATTTTAATATTATTTTAATTATAAAGTACATTAATATTTATTAGAAAATATTATGTTTTTTTAGATCAGAGAAATTTAATCCAGTGGTTTTGAAAAATAACTAAATAAAAAGTTTTAATAGCTTATTTTTTAGTAACTAATAATTTTGTTGTTAATGCTCGTGGGCAATTAACACAACAAATTTATTCTTACTATTGGTTATGTCGTCAGAATGGAGAATTAAATAATAGATTTGAACTGGAGTTTGATGTTGGCTAAATGCATATGCATGGTACAGCATCGATAGATTATTGTTAGGAACATCAATTAATTTTGATCGATTGTTTACAGCTCAACACTAAGTAAAGCTATTTGAGGACGTTGTGCATCAATCTAGTGAGAGGGTCAACCTAAGTAATGTGATGTAATAAAAATTATGTTGTAAATTAATGTATTGTTAGTTTTTTTGCACTATATAATACTAGTAGTTTATGATATTAAATATAACTACAGGATATATATAAAAATAAATCATTCCTTGGTTGTTATTTTTGGGTCTAACTAGGGATTTTAGGATTTTTTTAGTTTTCAATACCAAACTTTGGAGGTAATTTTGACTGAATATGTTTTTTAATTAGGGTAAATAAAGTAATAAACAATCTTGTAAATAAAAGATTTATAAAAAAAATCATGTCAATTAAAATGAAACTCAACCATGTGTCAGAGATATTCAAATTAATGCTAATGTCTCCAAATTGAAAAACTATCGTGCATTTACTCATAAAAATGACCACCAATTAGTAATGGTGAAAGGTAAATTAAAAAAAAAAACGTTTTCAATTACAGGGTATCACATATAAATTAAAGAAATAAAAATATTTCTAAGGATTCAAGCAACCCTCATTGGATCACTTCATATGGATTGACCCGACATGGAATTTTAAAAAAAAGAAATGATTATAACTATATATGTTTAGTATGTTTTACTCAAATATTAATAAGCCATATGGCCATATAGCATAATATAAAAAAAGAAAAAAAATATATCTTGATTAAAAATTCAAAACACTTCCTGACTGAATATACTTTAATGTTTAGAATTCATAACAAAAATATATAACCCTAATAAAAGTTAATTTAAAATTAGGTTTCATTCGACATAAAATTTAAAACATTGCATATTAGCTTAATTAAATATATGGAGCGGGATTGTTCAGTGTTTGAGTGCTGAACGCCGAAGTTGCCGGGTTCGAATCTGGCTGTCTCAGATAATTTATTTAAGCTGTTTACTACCAGAGATGGTCCTTGTGAGCCTGTAGACCCTCTCGAGGCTCATCCAGCCTCCATAAATTGAGTATTATTAATTGGGAGAAAAACTTGGCGGTTAAGCGTGATATATAAGGACAAGTTTCGTTCGCACTGAACCGAAGATTCTCTTGGGTAGTGAATGGGACAGGGTTTTATTTTTCTTAATTTGATACGATAACTTAAATATAAAATTATAGAGTGCTACTGAAATACCAGAACTTTATTTCACTGTACGTGGTTTACGCTATCACTCAAAGCCAATAGCAGATACAGGGGATTTAATTTTGGGAGATGGAGTGAACCAACAACAGAGGTCTGGGGGTTGAGATAGAGGTATCTTATACCGACAGGAGGTCCCCCTCCCAGGAAAATTTTTAAGGCCTCTGAAGAAAACTTTTTTTTTTATACGATTTAAAAGAGTAAACTTGAACCATTAAGATTTCATTTTATAAATGTTTATATTCACTTTTTCTTACAGGCAACAATATAAATAAATTATACCATTAAGTATGTAAGAATTTTTATCAAATACTTAATTTATTAAGATAGTTTAACAATACAATATCTAAATGATTGTAATAATTCCAAAATGAATGACTTATGAAGAATGTCTCTAAGTTATACGATATTCTTTATTTTAAGATCTTAAAATATTTTTTTTATTTGTAGTCGTAACGGTCGTAACTGTTTTAATGTTAATGCTTGTCCAAGGAGCCGATTAGTCCCAGAAGCCAGGTTTTCCCCCAATTAAGGTTACCCATTTTTTAGATGTTTGATGTACCTCAGCAACATCACCAGATCCCATAGAAACGTTTCATCCAAAGGTCAGTAACCTAGAACCTTACATCTAGAGGTACCTCACTACCTAAATCTACTTCTACTGAACCAAATTATTTGAACCTATAAAGAACCACCTTTTTCCCAAAAACCATGTCCCAAAACTACCAGCGTCAAAGAAAAGATAAACTTTGCTTGGATATCTCCAAACGGCCTAATCTCAGAAGAATGGGGCATAATATGCAGGCTAAGAATCGGACATACAAAGCTGACTCATCTTTATCTACTTTTAGGGCTGTTTCAACCAACCTGCCAAAGTTGTGAGAATACAAAACTTAATGTGAAGGATAAATTAGAATGTAAAAGGTATCAAATAGAAAGAGTGAATTTGAATATTGAAAAAACACAGTCCACCGTTCAAAGAAAAAAAAAATTGTACCACTACAACCAATTATGGGACTTGAGTTCAGTAGGCGGTAGAGACTGTAATGTTTTGTGGACAAGGGTTGTGCAGGGAGGTGTTTTGTTCTAGAGCATGCCCAACCGTTAAATTTTATAGAGCCTCTGTAAGCCCCAGGAGTGTCTTAAGTGCTATCGGATCCATCTCAGGCCGCTAACAGAATAAATAACAGTCTACCAACAGCAGGATTCGAACCCGGGCTCTTCGGCCCGGTAACTCAGCGCTCTACCACTGAATCATTACGCTCCAATAAAGAAAATAATGAAATACAGAATATTTTAAAGCTAATAAGAGCAGTCGTCGCTAGTGGTCCCAACCGTTGCTGTCCGTTCATTTAATGTCACTTTATGCTGCTAAGGCTAATCGGACGATGCTACAGTGGAAACTCTAAATTTTGCCTTTCCAGGTTTAATTAGGATAAGGATTTTTAACGAGTATCTGACATCGTACAGGCTCGAGACACCCGTTTAACGTCCATTCCGAAGGATGGCATAACCAAGGATTTTTTACTCTCTTTAAAAAATCCTAGGGCCAACTGCCGGCCTATTACCATAAAAAAAAGTTGGATTAAACTAAACGATTTCTCCGTCGTATGGTTGAATATTGTTTGAGATATTTCATTTATACCAAAAATATTAGATTGAGTAAGCATTTTTTTCTTTTTGTTCACATGAATTTCTATATTCACAGTCGGTTACACTTCATCATTCTTCAGTATGCCGCATTTCGTTCCTAGGATGTCCCTCGTTTGTCGAGACGGATCCATAGAGGAAATTGGGACTGAAATATTCAAAGTATTATTTAGGCTTTACCGAGGGTGGGTATTCTTGGTGTGGTTGAACATGTGTGGTCACGGATGCGACATAAATGAGGTAAATTGCCCCCATGAGTAGGGGCGTCGGGCCCATAGTGGCTAGTGCTACGTGGTGCAGTGGTACGTGGCACTACGTGGTACCCTCTCCTAGTTGGAATTCCACCTATTGTTCCAGGACCTTCACAATTGAAGGGTTTGTAGGCGTTTATATGTAAATATAATGCAAATTATGTATTGTACTATTTAAACAGGATTCAAAACCATGGCTGCCTCTATTCGTTATCTCCTGTTCCAGTATAATGTAAAAAAAATTTTAAAATAATAACTTTGTGCATGGTAGAGACAATTTTTTCTAGAACAACGGTTGTATTTGCCAGGTTTTTCTCTATTTAAAAGAAACCCATTTTATAGAATCTGGGTGGTCTACCCCCAGGAGGGTCTGTAAATCTTATAGGGTAAAACCATGGCTTTTACTGATTAAATCAATCGTCTGTCCATTTTTTATTTCCTATTCTAGTAACAATGCCAAGAAAAAAATAATTAGTATGTTTTTGAGGGGAAAACCTGTGTCACAACAACCCATGAAGTGTCTTGGATTCAATAAATGGTAGAAACTATACTGTTGTATAGGGAGGTAATAATAATTAAAAATTCCCTCTTTATAAAGGCTAGGAGTGCCCCAGGTGGGTCTGTAGATTCCTTAGGGTCCCTGGCTGTTACCTTTTCAATCATCTATCTGTCTATTCGTTCCCTTATAGACAGTTATCTCCTGTTCCATTAATAATCCGAAAAATCTTTAAAATTCTAGTTATTGTTGCTGGGAAAAAAAAAACTGCCGCAACAATCCCTGAAGGGTTTTATGTTTAGTATATAGTGGATATATATAGTTTCTAAGCTGACGGTTATACAGGGAAATCGTTTGGCTGAGATCGCACTCAACCGCAAAGTTTATTCCGCCGATTTTTTTCTCCGCCAATTTTTATATTTTATATTCAGCTCTGACGAAAAGCTAAATTAGGGTTTTTAATACAATAAATAGTTTCTTTCTATTTCGAAATTTATTATTTATTATATTTTATATCTTGTTTAGTCAATTAATTTTGTTTTTATACTCTTTTTTATTCATTCCTGACGAAGACCTGAATTTTCGATTGAAATATTGGTTTCTGATATATATTTTCCATTTAAGTTTTTTTTTTTTTGTTTTGTATATTGTTTATTACAACTATTTTATTTTTATACTACTTTTATTTATTTATTCAATCCTTATTTCCGTTAAAACGTTGGTTCCAATAAATAGTTTCTTATTATTTGAGAATTTATTTTTTGTTTTAATTTTACTATTTTATCCTCCATTAAATGTACACAGTCCACCAGTAACTATTCAAAATTGTTTTATTCTAATGAAAAAATCATCTGTTCAACTGATTTTATAAAATGGGAAGAATATAAGTATGAGGCGTTTAGGATCAATAGTGGAAAATTGACTTTTTCACATTTTGAAGTTAGAAGAAGTTTAGTCGAGCAATGTTTTATGCTCCCGAAACAAAAAAAAAAAAGGTCCAAAACCGGACTTGACCCTGAGAAATATGGGGGGTGAAGTTTCGTGTCACACAAAACTGAACTATGCCACAAAATTCCTATCGTATCCAATCCTTACAATGCAAAGGAGCATTTCCCATTTGCATCCTTCGGTAAATCCTCAATGGTCCTTACTTTGTTACGAAAAAAATAATCCATAATGACTTTAATGTCCCGTTTGTTGATTTGATTGTATTACTATAAACAAGCGAAAATCAAAGCCAATTTTTGAAATTTCGGAACTATCCTTTTTTGTCCTGAACGCATCATACATATCCTAATATCGATTTAGTTCCTGCAGTCGATACCAGGCTTAAGTTATTTGGTTAAAAAAATAAAGAAATATTTGCTATTATAACAACTCTTAAATATGTAGAGAAGTTTGAGTGCTTAGGGTCTATGGTAACTAGAAAAAAAGAAATTCAAGAGGAAATAAAGGCGCTGGAAATGCTTGTTACTATTAGGTCTCGACATTACTAAGCTTTTGTCCCGAAATCTAAAAATCAGAATTTATAAAACCATTATCCTTCCAACTCTTCTTTACGGATGTGAAACTTGGCCGCTAACGCTAAAGGACGAACAACGTCTTCAGGTATTTGAAAATAAGGTGGAAAAAAAAATAATGTATTCGGTCCAAAAAAGAATGAGACGACTCGGGGAATATAGGAGATTACATAACGCGGAATTGCGAACTATGCATCTAGTAAATATTATTCAAGTGATAGCATCGCGAAGAAGAAGATGGGCTTGTAAAGTTGCTGGGCTTGGTAGGGAACGAATTCCTAAGATGTTAATAAGCGCTGTACTGACTGGGAAGCGTCTGAGGGGTAGACCGAGGCGTAGGTGGGAGGAGTGTGTTAAGAAAGATCTGGGGGATTTGGGTTTGGCTGGTGGTCCGTGGACGGAGGTTCGTAAGCAGAGGTTGGTATTGGCAGAGGAATCGGCAACGAGGCTTCGGGTACACTGAGCCTTAATTATTATTATTATTACTACAACTCTGAAACACTACCCTCTTGAGGAATTATTCCGTCATTTTGAATATAACATTTTTACGGATAGTTTTTATTTATATTGTAAACTTTAGTTTTTATTTATAACTCACCCTAAATGGGAAAAGTCGCTCCTAATGTCAACTACTTCCATTTTGACCTGAGCCTCCCCCGAGAGGAAAACCGTTTATTGAACGGGAGATGACAGACCTTTTTGAAACGAAATAGGTTAGTGGTTGAGACCTCCCCACCCCTAACCACCTCAACCCACTACTCAACCCTTCCAGATCGGTTTTCGATAAGGCCTTGAGGGTAGCGGAAAGATATGGATATTTTAAGTCCCCTTTAGTGCTCTGGGAGTAAGGTGTAGGGATGGAATAAAAATCTGTGATGGAACTGTTGGTTAACATTTCCCTTAAAGGCGTTATATATTTATCTTCCACAATTGATTAAAATTGTTAAACATCCATAAAATTTGTTATAAGCTTTACTGAATATTGGACTGAAACGTCAATAAACTGCTCTACCTTTCATGCTAATACAAGATTTACCAGGCAAAGGCTCTAAGCTCCCAATTAATTAAAAAATACCCATATAAATGACTATTATAAGACCTACTTGGACTTACGGAGTAGAACTTTGGGGCTCCACTTGACTGTTTGGTAGCATTTGTTTTTAGCTTTACTGAATACTTTAGTGAAACGACAAGGAACTGCCCTCGACAAACTTCAACACTTACTAGACAAACGTTGTTAGCTCCAAATTAATTACAAAAGACTCATATACATGACTATTATAAGACCAATTTGGATTTAGGGAGTAGAGTTTTGGGCTCCACTTAGCCATCGAATTCCTATCGTATCCATTATTTAGAATCCTAAATCCTTCGTAAAGTCCTCAATGCTTGTTTCTTTATTTATATTCCGCCATTAAATAAAGTCATTAATCATAAGTAAATGTTGTTTTATAGAATTAGTTTTTAGGTTTACTGAATCCTTACTAATATATACTAAACAACAAGACTGAACAATTTCTCTTGACAATCTTCAACACTTACTAGACAAACGCTGTAAGCTCCCAATTAGTTACAAAAGATTAATATGCATGTCTATATACCATGTAGTCATATATGGTAATATAAATATTATACATGACATAGTAAGACCGATTGCCTTGTATGGATGAGGCCCCTGGCCATAAAATCAGAACTTATGGTCAACTCCTGGGGGGATTATTATGAGGAATGTGAGGCAGAGTAGCCAAAAATGGGGTATGGAGAAGAAGAAGGAATGAAGAGCTGATGTAGGTGTATCGATAGCCTGAGATGGTGGAATTCATAAAGATCCGCAGGATACCAAAGATGGGCCATGGGACCGTCCGGTTTCGAAACGAAGTAGAGGAGGTCTTCGGTTCAGATGGTTGGATGGTGTGGAGGATGTCTGGTTTCTTGTAGGCCCGCAGAGCCAGTATAAAAAAGACTCTTATAAATAAATAAACAATACTTTTATAAGACCTATTTGGTCTTATTCAGTAAAGGTTTCGGGTTCCACTAAGCCATCGAATTCCTCTCGTACAATCCTTTGTAAAATCCTCAATGCACCTTACTTTTTTACGAATAAAGTCATCCATATTGACTTTATTGTCCACTTTGTTGCTGATTTAGCAACAAACCAGATGTCAGATCTTTCATAACAGAGTTTATTCACTCTCAAACCAGGCTACTTCTTCGGTTCCCGATAGTCATGTCCTCGTGACTTTCTGAGTTGACTTTATTACTTGTTTACGACCGGTGGATTTTTTCTGCCTTTACACACTTTTAATTATGTATTATTGATAAGATTTAATTTTGCGCATTATGTTATACCGTTATAAATTTCAACAAATAAATATTTTAAAAACTTTAATGATGGAGAAGGTGATTATATTACTATAAAACCTTCACCACAAGAATATATGAAGGGTCTTGAATCCAGCACATTTTTGTCCATGGTAGGGATTGTACTGCTTCCAATGCTATGGTTATGCATGGAAGTAAATTGGTCCAATTTTTTGGTTCTATAGAAATTCTAAATGTAGCGAATCCAGGTAATAATTAGGTTACAGATCTTAAACGAGTACCTGATATCGTAAAGGCTCGAGACTACTATTATACGTCCCTTCCAAAGGACGATATAACCAAGGATGTTTTGTCCCCTTTTAAACCCTAGGTCCACAAGCCGTGCTGCGAGCCCGCGAACTGTAGAGGGGTCGTTATGCTCTTCACCACGGTGACATCCGATCAGTGAGGAATGAAAAATGCCTTTTAAGTTATCAATACTTATGTTATATTAGATTTGTTTTTATGGGGTATAGTGTTTGGAATTCCCTTTTTCTTGTTTCTCGTTTACAATAATCTGAATATTTCATGACTGTACTAAGGAAAGGAGTACATTTAACTGCAAATTTATCCATCTGGATGTCTTCCCTTCCTGAACAAATAATACGGGTTATTTTACCCTAAAGGGAGTTGAGGATGAGAATTAAAAAAGCCTTCTTCTGTAAGGGTATTAAGGAAGAATGGGGGAAGTAAAACAGGGGGGGGGAGTACATTTGATTATAGGGGGGCGGCAACTCTTTGTCCCCAATAACGGCACTAATTAGAAGAATTTTACTCCTTTTGTGTCTCTTCCCTTAGGGTCTCGTCCCGTTATGGTCTTTTTAACTCCACCTTGTTGAATAAATAGGCAGGAACTAATGGTGCAGGTGTATTTATTAATTGTCAATTGAAGAATGGAGTAGACAATTATTGTTGAAAGGATTAACATTAATCGTTAACACTGGGGATGATAAAATTAAATTTTTTTTTTCCTGAATGAATATTATGAAATGAACATTTAGGGAATCTTTTTAGTAGATTGAGGTTAGAATAGCCCACAAATGGTTCAGTAGAGGTACAACAGGTAGAGAAAAGTGTTGTGCAGGGAAATTCGTTTGTGTGTGTTTAAAGATTATGTGATAGAAACATTTTTCAAACTCTTTCCACTCTGGAGTTTGCTAAAATAAGAAACTATTGACTACAAGTTGTGGTAATGGTCCGCAACAACAGTTTTCGCGATCTGTTGTAGTGAACAAATTGTAACTTAATCAAAATCACTACTACCCTCTTAATATCAACTGATAGTCGTTGCATTGGCATATTTTACATATTTTTAATAATTTATCAGTAATACTCTGTATGTGCATTGTTATGGAATACAGTATACCACCACAATCCATGAAGTCTTGGGCTCAGTACATGACAGAGACTTTACTGTTTCTAGGACAAAGGTTGGACAGGGAGGTTTGTTTGGATTTAATGGCGTAAAACTCTTTAGATCATTAATGTGTATAGTTTGAAATTAAAAATAATGGCAGGTCCTATTAAATTTATAGTTAGAAGATACCAAGTACGGTTCCCAAAAACATGTTTCACTGTAAGTTTTCAATTAAGATAAACCCGTTCAAATTGGGGATATTACCATTAATTTGTAATCTGCTGGTTCGGTACAAAAATGGAAAAAAAAAACAACTTTTATTTAACTAATTACAAACTAGTTGTTAATATAAGAAAAGGAAAATAAATATATTGTATAGTTCAGTTGGGTGGATCTCGGTAATTCTTTGGCGTTCTCATCGGCCTGCTCTCGTCTGCCGCTACACCGCCTTCAGTCTGGGTAGCTTTAATTTACTCACTCATATTTGTTCATGAATAACACTGAGTTTCTTTCAGCTTGGAGAAGATGTTCATTTCAAGATGGCTAGCCAACAACTATTCGAATATATGGAAACAGAAGAGTGTCTAGGTGGAGTTGCTTGTTTTACCTTGATTTCCACTGTCCTTTGCCGACTAGCTGTGACGGTATGCCGTGAACATAGAGAGTGACATTACAATATTGGCATGAATGAGGTGCCAGTTTTTTCATATTAAGTGAATGAGTGAGCCGAGTGTGGCCTAGTCTCGAGCAGGCCTGAAAACCTCAGTATAGGATGTAGACCATTTCTTACAAATTTGTATTCTCTTTAATTTACTACACGGATTTCTTCCCCCAATTATAGGCACCCACTTTTAGAGGCTGGAGAATCTGTTGGAGGGAGATCCGACAGGAATATAGAAAATAGAATAAATATAAAATTTCGTATTGCACCATCCTTCTTCAAAATTATGTATAGGTCATAATTGCTGATTAAAAATTAAATTAGTATTTACACAACAGATTTGATTTATATGAAATAAATAAATCTGTACCTATATACCCCATGAAAGGTCATGGTACAGGTTTGATATTGCACTATTTTTAGGAGCTGTGTAGGGCACGATACCATCCTTAACCCAATAAAAGGTAGCCACTCTATATAGGCTGGGTGAGCCGCCGCGGGTACGTAGACACACACACATGTCCACCCATGGCTATTAACAGAATAAATATTTTATCTGCTATACATACTGAGCTACCCCGTTCCCATTTAATATTTTATTAAATACTTTATGTATGTATTGTCTTAATAATTATAATTATAATATTACATTATCATGGTCTGAATTTGAATTATATTATAATAATAAATTTACAGGTGAGCAGAGGATGGTACTCTGAATCTTCCTTCATCATGATGAATTGGCGGCATCTAGTCGCCTGCTTCATATTTCTTCTCTCCTTCATCTCTAATACAGGTAGGTGGATAAAACATAAATTTATGTATTATTTATTAATTATATTGTATAGTGTATTATTTATAATATCATAGTTTGCAGGTATAACAGCTGTTGTTTGATTAGCAATCTTGTGTATTTTTACGAATTCCGTATTATCACAACATTGTGTAATATTACACACATTAAATAATATAATTAAAGTAGGATGAACTGTGATTACGGTTATTATATTATTACTATTTGCACTTATATATACTATTATTTAACTCAGTCATATTCAACATATACAACAAGCAAATAGAATGGATGGTACAAATTTGCATGAATAAAGACAAGTAGAGAAACTACTCTGTGGTAGTACTCAAGTAACAAGTTCAACTTAGAAGATCACGAGTCCATCTTCTTTTCAGAAGCCTCGAAGGATTATCAGGAATCGAAGAGGTTTGAGTGGAAATAAAGTTTGTCATGAAAGGATTGATATCGGGTTCGGGCCAAATTAGCAACAAATGGGACATTAAGTCATTATGAATTACTTAGTTCGTAACAAAGTACGGAGCATTGATGATTTCACGAAGGATTTTGGATTGTAAAGATTAAATCCGAGAGGAATTCGATGTGTTAGTGGAACCTCTAAGCCTCCAATAGCTCTCTTACTCAGTAAGCCCAGATGGGTCTAAAGATTGTCATGTATGAGTCTTTTGTAATTAATTGGGAGCTGAAGAAGCCTGAAACAGCGAGTGGTTTTTTGTCGTTTCAGCCTAGTATTAGGATTCCAACTTACACGTTTGTCAAGGTGTAGTCCTATGATTAGATTATGTTTTTTCTATGGGCGATCAACATCTAGGTTATTACGCCCTTTGCACCTTTATTTATACTACGGTATTTTAATTTGTATTTGCTTTTTTAATTTTCTTCGGACTGCATACTAATTACTACCTTTATTTATTTTACTAATTTTGTCTTTATTTGCGTCTTATATTTTGTGGTATTGATCTATTTCTTTAAAAAGATTTATTATTTTATCTATTGAATTTTTTGAATCTTCTAGTGCAAGTTCTATAGACCGGGGTATTTTATTACTTTCAAAGGTTTTTTGTAGTAATGTACAGTCTTCTATTATGTGTTTTATAGTCAGTGGTGTTTGACATGACTCGCAATGTGGTTGGGGCTCTTTGGTAATCAAATATGCATGAGTGAGGTTGGAATGGCCTATCCTCAGTCTTGTCGCAACTACTTCTTCTCTTCTATTCCCTCTTAAAGCACTTATCCAATTCTTCGTACTTTTTTTTATATTTCTTAGTTTGTTAGTCAGTGGGATTTCTTCCCACATGGATTCCCAATTTTTCCTGATCCTGTTCTTTAAAAATACCTTTACATCGTTGGGCTCATATATTTGAAGAGGTGGCCAATTGGACATAGCAGCTTCTTTGGCAGCTTTATCCGCCGCTTCATTTCCAGGAATTCCGGAGTGTCCAGGGGTCCAGAGAAAAGTAATGTGTTTTTTAAGATATTTTAATATTTCTATATAATTCCGGATTTTGTTTATTGTTTGATCGGATTTGCTAAAGTTTGATATGCTTTGAAGTGCCGACATTGAATCTGTACAAATTAAAATTTTTGGATGTGCACTATTAATTGATAAGAAAAGAGCTGTAGAAATTGCCTGAAGTTCTGCAGTGTATATTGTTGAGTATGGAGGTAATTTATATTTTTTGGGTGTCCCATTCAAAATTATTGCGAAGCCTACATTCCATTATCTTCTTGTGAAATTGAAGGTAGTTTGATCCTGTGTTCTTATGTTTTAAGGATTGGTCTATTTCATAATTTTGATGTTTCCACGGGGGTAATCGGAAGTCAGGGTCGGCTTGGTCTAACGGCATATCATATATTTCTTCTATAACTTGTTTTTGTCTGAAGCCTAAAGGGGCGTTTCTTTTCGTATTTATTTCGAAATTTCTGATCCAGCGGGGGTGGAATATATGGTGGTAAGCTGGGTTGGTTGGCTGAAGTTTGAGTTTTGTAACATAACTGTTTATTAGTTCTTGCCTTCGAAATGTCAGAATAATGTCGAAATGTCAGTGTAGTCCTATGTACCGGACCTGTTCTGTTGGTTTACGACGGAGGGTAAAGGGGATTTGTGGGAATTTCAGTGATTCTTAAACGAAATTTTGCATTTCTAATTAAGGAGTTATGGCGCCTAGTCTTTTTCTCCTTTACAAAAATGTACCTATTTCGATTTTATAATTGTGGTTTTACTTGTCAATTATATTTTTATTTAAATCATTCTGTAAAGTGCAATTTAAAATTAGTTAGAGCAATTAGTATGCTTGAACATTATGATGGAATAATCAATATCCTTTCCTTTTAAAATAAAATAATCGTGGAGCATTATATTTTTTATTGATTATTGTTTAAGTTATGATGGACTTTGGACTTTCTTAATACTCCAACTTGTTGAGCGAAGATTTAGGTTTTAGCCCATTCTATTATTACTAATTCATTGCATTTTTTCTTATAGTTCAGAATCCATGTTGTCCTGTCTATGTTGTTCAAGTCGAATATCTGCTCAACCTGTAGATTCTTTGTGGCAGGAATCACCAAACTTCATCTTTTGGTGCCCTGAATCTGTCCATCACTTATAAATAACTGTCAGTCAAGTGGACACGTCAGTAGCAATCAGGGGAAATATTTCTGTTATCTGTCATGTCCAGTCAATCACGTTAAGACTTCATGTTCCATGAATTTCGAGATATCACTATGATTACATTATGTTGTACGAAAAAAAAAACACTATGGACATAAACGTTCGGAGATAAGTATTGTCTTGTAAATGTAAATAAATATAATTACCATTTTATAATTATCACTATTTTTTTTTTCTATCATAAACGTGTAAGATATTTCCTTAAAACCATTCTTAAGGAGCGGAGTATCTCTGGGATCAGATATTAGCCCTATGTTATGCGTTCTATAATCATGTTATAGACCATTTAGCTCTCATTTCAGAGGTAGAAAAAATTCTTTGATATTAATAGTCTGATTTTCCACTCTAGTGAATTTATATGCCTTTAAAGTAAATAACGCATATGGTTATTCTGTCCTTCGGAAGTGACGTTGAACGGGAGTCCCGAGTCTGCACGATGTTAGGTACTCGTTAAAAATCCATATCCTAATTTAAAATGGATATGCGAAATTTAGAGTTTCCACTGTAGTATCGACCGATTAGCAATAGTGGCATAAAGTGACGCTAAAACAATAGCCACAACAAAACAAAGTATACATTGCTTTACGAGGTACCCTAAAATAAAAATGTTCAAAGCTGATAAAGATTACTATAATAAAAACACACGACTTTTATTCGGACTCAAGGGTACATAAATTATAGACCGTAAGGATCTGGAAAATCTACACATCTAAAATGAAACACAACAATAGTAACTTTTTTACAGAAGTGGTAGTAAGAGTGCAAAAATACCAACTTATAATTGCAATATTATTTATTTAAAGGCACAAACATCGAGTTAGCTAAACAAATAAGACTCTTTTTTCCTCTTGACACAGTATACGAAGTATTGCAATCACGAAAATGATTAATGCTAATCCAACTGAAAAGTATTCTTTGATCATCCGGGTTTCCATATTGATATTCATTCCAATCCTGTAACACAAAAACGAAAGGTGCAATTTTATATCTTGGCCTGCTTTACCATCTAATTGCCCACCTTCATTTTTCTGTTACTCAGACTACGGTATCACTGCAGAATCTGTACACACGATTTTTATCCCAGGATTTAGTTTAAAAATGTTTGTAGATTTTTAATATTTGAGAATAACAACAAGTTAATTGTACGCTAAGGTAATTATTGACTGTCTGTAGAATCATTTTATAGATTTTTTTTCCTTTGGTATCCATTACCTCAGGAGCGAAGTTGCTCAGTGGTTGCCGCTTGCTGGCAAACTTTTATTGAATCAGTTAGCTGCCGGAGATGGATACTATGGGATCTAAGACCCTCCTGTGGCTCAACCAGCCTCTTTAAAGCGGGCACCTAAAAATGGGGAACATCTGTCGGTTAAGCGTGATCTAAGACGGTTCACCTCCCTGTATACCGTTATCCAAAAAACAATACAGTCTCTACCACGCACTGAACCGAAGGCTTAGTTCTAAAGAACATGGGTTGTAGTAGTACAGGTTTTTTAAAACTCATTGAAGGATTCAGTTCAAAATTTCTTGTAGATTTTAAATTTTAGAGAATAGTATTGAATTATTTGTACACGGAGTTAATTATTCACTGTCATTAGTCATTGTATTGAGAGCGTTTTCCCTCAGGGTTGTAATATGGATACAATAATAAATAATAATTTATTATTATATAAATTGGATTGAGTACGAAAATGCTTGTAAATTTTAAATTTCAAAGAATAAAAATAAGTTAATTGCACACGAAGGTGATTATTGACTGTCTTTAGTGTCATTTTATAGAGTGAGTATTCCCTTCTATACTTATAACTTGTACTACAGGATTGAATTACAAAAATACTTGTAAATTATAAAATTTAGAGAATAAAATTTTAGTTACTTACACACAAACGTAATTATTAACTGTCTTTAGAGTAACTTTATATATTTGGTTTTCCCTTTATTATATTCAATTGGTTGTATATAAGGATTCAGTCCAAAAATGTTTGTAGATTTTAAATTTTAGATAATAATATTGAATTAATTGTACACGGAAGTAATTACTGCCTCAAGAGTCGTATTATTTAGTTGTTTTTCTGTAGGTACTCTTAGCTTGTATCGCATTATTCATTTAAAAACTGTTTTTAGATTTTATAGTATTATTAGTTAATTTTTATAAAATAAAAAATTAGTTAATTACTCACAAAGGTGATTACTAACTGTCTTCAGAGTCATTCTATAGAGTTTTTCCGCAAGTAGTCATGGTACCGCATGACCCAGAGAGAGAGAGAGGCGATATATGACCATGACACATGAAGCCCAATCAAACGCCAGAGGGAGACACATGAATACTGCAAGGGAATTAACATGGATGTGACAGTGAGCGTACAGACTGTAGAGACTGTACAGGATAGCTCCCGGAACAGAATGCAATCATCACCAACCAATTGCCTGTTAATAAAGAACTAAATTTGAGGCAACATCGTCGCTCTGTGTGATGAAGATAATTGCTCTTGTATTTCGTTATGAATACATCAACTGGAATGAGTCCAAGCAAACCTATCTTTTCCTTTCAAGTGGTTGGTCATTACGTTAGCCAACTTTCCATAATTTCCCTCAGCAGTACATTTGGCTATGATATTAAAAAATATTAATAATAAATATTAAAAAAATAAAGAAACAATATGCAGCATAAAAAGAGAGCATAAAAGAGAAAATCACAAAATCGGAAAAACTAAGCTTCCCAACAAGAAATATTTATAACAAGAAGAACCTCTAACGAAAAAATAAGACATTACAACATGGTGATAAAATAAGTAATTTTGTACAGGATGGAGAGAACTTGTCTTCCTATAGAAGAAAAATTACTTAAAATAGAGAGAAGGATCCTGAGGAGAATCTATGGGCCCAAGAAAACAAAGGAAGGCTACAGGTTAAGATCCTACCAGGAAATATACTGGAAGATGAGTGCCTTGAAACCGAAATTAGAATCAGGAGACTGGGTAAGACTTTACCAAGTGAGACTGAACAAGAATGTATTTGACAAAATCCGTGAATACAAGAGCGTAGGAGGGTGTGTAAAAGAAATGAGAGATGAAGCTGAAAGATTAAAAATAACCGACATAGACTGCCTAGACAAAGAACAATGTGGAAACATAAAATAAAAAATCAAGGTTTTTATGGAAGGGTACTGTGTAGTCAAAAAGTAATGATATTCGTGAGGCCGTTTCGTGGAAAAAAAGCCCTAAACATGTGAAAAAAATCCCCAAAACAATGTAAAAGTCTCCAAAATCTGATGAATCTATTTGGCTGTTGGTATGAGATGCACTGCACTTTCTGTTCTTTCATGTGATTCTCTTGTGAAGTAATGATGATGCTGAAATAGGGGAAACGTCGACTGGTTGTCTTTGTTCCAGTATTTAGGAAACTTAAATCCTACTTAAATACAATTATATATATAATTTGGAAAATCGTGGTTGCTGAATCGCGCGATAAAAAACCCATTTATAACAAGGTTTTTACCCAAATTCCTAGATCAGTCTATATATCAACATATTAATTTGTTTGTTTAAACTTACTTATCTCAGTTTTAGACTACTTCAACACTTACTAGACAAACGCTCTAACTTTCCAGACAAAGATTGCCTAGATAGAGAACAATATGGAAAAAATTAACAGAAGTCAGGGTACTTGTGGAAAATTTAGTTCACAAACCTTGGGATCGACCTATGGCTGTTAACAGACCAAATAATTTATCTCCCACAACTGAACTCGAACCAGGGGCTTCAGCTCTGCTACTCAGCGCTATACTGAGCAACCGTGTTCCCCATTATTGTCAAATAAAGAACTAATAATGAAAACATTTAACGGCAATTTTCTTAACAATTCAAGGAACCCGAGGGTATCGAGGAAGTCTGCCCTGTGCCTATCGAAGCGTATGATGTAATCGCTTCATCGAGATAGGAGCGTGTATAGGATCGATTAAGAAGAATGTCCGGTAATCGCTTTGATGATCAAACTCCGGACTAAGCTACCATGTTTAGGCATATCAGGACTCCATAGCATGAATATTTTGAGAAAAAAAGGTCAAATAAAGGATTGAAGAATGAGTTGAAGCCGGTGCATACGCAGCAGATGAATCACTGCTTTGGAGTTGATTATATATACCAACTTGTCAAAGTTTATCAAATTCACGCGTCATCAGGACATGAACTGAAATAAAAATTAACATCAATGAAGAGATGCAATACATCTCATATCAACAATCTGAGCTGACTCATCAATCTGAGACAGCAACCATATTCCAATATGTTCCTCTTGAATAATGAGTGGAGTTGGATTCTGATTGATGCAACGATGGACTATTGATGTGAAATGCGCTCTGTTTGATCTTAACTCATATGAATTTTTAATTTGTGTATGTTCCGATGATGCCTGGATAGGTTAGTCTTAGTTAAACGTTGATTGTTTTCAGTATCTCATGGATTTAAGGCCTGGTTTTTTGGAGTTTTTCTATTAATAATAAGGCTTAGAACCCTAAGGCTCGCTACCGATACCATTAATCTCTGCTCCGTCCGTCCATGGATCACTACACTAACGAAAATCCGACAGACACTCTTAACGCAATCCTCCCGCCTACGCCTTGGTCTACCCTTCAGACACTCCCAGTTGGCACAGCGCTTATTAACTTTTTAGAATTTCATTCTTTACTATGCCCAACAACTTTGAAGGACCATATTAATCTACTTGACGCTATCACATGAACAATATTGACCGGGTGCATGGTTCGCAATTCGCGTTGTGTAATCTCCTAAATTCTCCAGTAGACACATCCTTTTTTGGACTGTATATTTTACTTAACACCTTATTCTCGAATACCTTAAGACCTTGTTCATACCTCAGGGTTAGCGGAGACGTTTCAGATTCATAATTGTTGGTAGGAAGATTGCTTTATAAATTCTGATTTTTAGATTTAGGGACAAAATACTTAGTAATGTCAAGCCTGAATAACAAAAATCAATTCAAGCCTTCATGCCTGTATTTCCTCTTGAATTTGGTTTTCTCTAGTACCATAGACCCTATGTACTTCTGGACTTGTTCAAACTTATTCCCTCCCCTAACAACATATCCTCTTTTGGAGTTTTCCTATTGCATTCTAATAATTGCTTTACATTCCTTTTTTAATTTTGGCACATTAAATATTTTATTATAATTTTAGGCAACTAACTTAGTAAATTGGCCGAATGAGTTTCCTCCACAGACGATTGGTCCCTTCGGATGGAAAACATGATTTCGTCACAACTTGATTATTTTCCCTTTCCCCCGCCAAATTTATCAGACGCTCGGGAACGGTTCGTTGCTGATTAGCCCAAGAGAAATAAATGCTTTCCATCAAGGAGAGTGCCTGCTGATGCGCCTGGTGTTTATTGAAGGGTTCGAGCCCTGTTTTCCTGGGTCCCTAGCCATTCACCCGGCAAATATTCGCTCTATGAATGTTCCCTTCATCTTTCCTGTTATTCGTTTTTTTCACCTTTCCCTATATACGCAGTCATAACGATGACGGACATTATTTGCAAGATGCGGATTAAGTATTAGATGTTATGTTTTTATGTTATAATCTCATTAATAAAATAATTCTACACATAAATACATAATGAGCATATATCTTCAGCTCCTGTTAATAAGTGGCTATGTCGAATTTTTTCCACATTGAGTTTCTTGTAGTTAAGGAACATAAATCAGGCAATAGCTCGAATAGGAGTTATTGTTTCCTTAAACTCCATTGAGGATTGATAAGGAATAGAAAGATGGTTGTTGTAAAGATACCTTAGAAGTACTAATGCCCTATCCAGTAGAAATGGGTAAGGTTGTATCAATCGGATACTTTGTAGCTGATACTGAAAAGTAGTAGATACAAGTATCAGATATGTTCGAAATTTAGTTGATACAAGTATCAGATAAGGTCGAAATATATCGGGTACAGGTACTCGGATACTTGACTCGTGGAGTGGGAGGTGCTACCTAGGTCACACCACCTCTCTCTTGATACTTGTATCAACTGACTGGTCAGTAATACTGAAACTTGTACTGATACTGATACTTGTATCAACTGACTGTTCAGTATCAATTATCGGCGAAAGACGAATTTTGCCGCATCTCCCCATATTATTGATAAATAAATGAGTATATATAATAGTGAACAAGTGTTCACTTATTATCAATATAATCTGTGATTAGTCACGTATCACATACGTAGAAACGAAAATAAACTATGAAATTAGTTAACAGTAAAGGGTGGTTGAAATAACATTTTCCGAGATCGCCTCCTAATATATGATTTTTCACGAGCAACTTTCGCAAAAAAAAACCTTGACCTTGACGGTTCCGTTCCCCTCAACAAAGCCAACTATCTCTGTACTAAATTCGACTAAATTACATATTCACCATGGATATAAAATATAATATAAAAGCTATAATAGATATAAAACCAGTATAGCTCTTGAAGGGTCGTAGGTTTTCTACTTGCTAGGGACAGTACGGTTCTGCAGGGAGGTGATTTGTCCAAAATATCCCTCAAGTAAGGAACAGGATGAACTCGAGGGTGGGTCTGCAGATCCCACAGGGTCTATCTTTGGCTGGTAACAGTATAGATAATTTACCTGCCACAACCAGAATCCTTGTTCTTCAGCACAGAAATCCCGTATAAAATCCTAAGTTATGTTCTCCTATGTTAAGTTATAAACTAAATTTAAAAATAAATTGTCAATAATTCAATATATCGAAAATGAAAGATCAAAACCTTTCTCATCTATCATTTATCGTATATTATACCAATGCAATAAAAGTGTTTAATTTAGGGCCAACTGTGGTTAACGTAACAACTCACCATATAATTTATGAATATTATGTCGAGTTGACGTACATTTCTGTATTTGTTCATAATTTGCATCTGTTTCATTCTCTGCGATACAAATATAAATTATTTAGTAAACATGCTTTAATTTAAAGGTTTTTAAGATAGAATGTTTACAGTTCAATAGAAGTTGTTCTCTAAGGGGAACTGTAACAACGAACTATAAAAGCAGTAACGGTTAGTTGTAACCGTATACTGTTATTGTCAGCCGCTTCGGTGGCAAGTACCAGCAGTTAACGAATCGCAGAGGGAACGTACCATAAATAACTTTTATTTATAACATCTTGTAATAATAATACGTTATGGTGTTGTCTTCTGGGATATGAGTCATTGGTCTACTTCCAGAGTTTAATAGTTTTAAATTCATGTGTAAGTTGCCTAGAAGACCAGTGGGAATAGACATAGGAAGAAAAAGAGAATTATATGATCTGTATAAATTGTAAAATGGATATTGTTGTTGGTTTGATATTGATACTGTCAGAATTGCCGTAAACGTATTACTCCTCAAGATCACGGTTTTTGCACTCCGAAGTTGCTTCAAGATATTCAGTCACTGGTTATCAGATGTGTACTTTGACTGAAAATATCAAAGTCCTTTGAGTTACACTAATATTATGAGCTTTATTAGTACTCGTATATTTATTAAGCTTTGAATGTTTAAATATCACTGTTAATCACTGTGCAATCACTGTTAATAATCATTATTCCCACATTTTTAGTTGTAGTGAGTGCCATATCTATATTGCAGCTTAGTCAAGATCTACATTATCAACTATTATTTAAACTGATACCAGCCATTTATACACCTTATGGGATCTGCAGTCACTCCGGAGGCCATAAAATGGGAGGTTTAACTTGGTCTTGGACTAATCACCTACCTGTAAACAGTTGTCTTAGAAACAGTACGCAAGCATGAATTGTAGTGTTACAGGTTTGTTTTTTCTACATTAGCGTCAACGGATCACGTTAACATAATTTTTGGGACAAATGTATTTCTAACAAAGTATATTCAATTTTTCCGTTTCTATCAAACCGTGGATTTTTAATCTGCCCAATACTTCTCCTATATAGCGGTATAACCCGGTGTTTGGCTTTCTTTACCCTGTTTCTTGCTTTCTCATTCCATCCTGTGAGGCCGGATGCATTAAAGTCCTCTTCAACATCTTGCTCATCAACATCAACCCTTCTTTATTGATTATAGTACTATGTAAGAGCTCGCTGGATACTCCTTTTCAGGCATTTTTTTATAATGGAATAATCATTCTATTCGGCGTGTCTTGATGAACAGGATCTTACGAGCACCGTCATACAAAGAGTATACAGTAGAACCTCGATTATCCGTCAGGGTATGGGACCAAGATGTTGACGGATATGGGAGTGAGACATATCTTATATATATATACAAATAAATTGAACAATATATTTCAAACATTCGACATTATATATGTACTCGTAACTTATTTACGTACTAATAAGGTATACACATGTAGTAAAAATATTTAAAACAAAATAATAATAATTACGTACATCGATGGCTAAAAGCACAATCATTGTATGTCCATTTTTTCCCTCTTGAGAAATTAATATTCCTTCCATCTTCCTTTGTCTTTTTTCCGACATTATTATACGTACTTTTAAGAAAACGACAAGTACCCGTAAGGGAAGAATGAAGACTGAAGGGTACATTCAACTGCGGAAGCTACATTAGGTAGAGATGAGGTGATAATTAATTTCTGAGAAATAGGAAGCCTAGGTTTGGAGTAAACAACAGATTCTAGGAATCGAAGTTGTCAAGACACAACGATTGATTCTTAGCCGGCGCCTATGACTTTAGCAACCAAACAATATATACACATCTTTTTTTTCTTTTTTTCTCTAAACTGAGGTGACGGTTAACAGAGAGTGACGGATAATAGAGGTTTTACTGTACTTGGTATTAGTCCTAAGCCTCCATATATCGTTTATATTGTTTTTCGCTGGAATATTTATAGTTTCTTACTACAGCAGAGAGTGTCTATGATTCCGCGCCGTAGATTTAGAAAGTTTTGTTAATTCTAGTCTTGTTACTTCCTAATTCCTCTTTGCTAAAGGTCAACATGACTTTTGGCATCCTGAGTTGCACTCTCCACTTCTCTCTTCCAATTGCGGATACCTAGCTTCCTGTTTCTCCACTTCATCCTTCTACCTGCTTTTAGGTCTACCTATTCCTCTTTCCACTAAAGTATTCTTTTTGTAGTTTCCTCTGAATTTTTCCATCCTCCATTCTGATCACATGCCCGGCCCATCTCAGCCTACATTGATATAATTAACATGTTATTATTATCTAATTTAATCTCAATTTCACCGTTGCTCTTAATTTTCCACACTCCTTCAACTATAGTAGTACCAAAAAGTTTACTAATCTACTATTCTTCTATTTGGTTCATTTATTAGTTTTTTCTCAGTGTTCAGCTCTGATCCTAAATAGGCAAAGCTTTCATAACTCGTTCAGAATCCGATAATCCTTTAAACTTCTATTTATTTATTATTACTATATTTTTTTTCAATACATTAGATACTTTGATGGAGATTGGATTTCTCGCAAGAACGAAGTGGAGGTTACCTGTGGCCGAGGAATTCCCTTGCGAAGCTTAAGGGTCATCAGTCAGTGGAGGCAGTGACGCATCGACGCTGCCCCATCAGCTTCCTTCTTCCACCAATTGCTCTTTTTATTCTTCACTGAACCCTGGAAGAAATACCAAAAAGAAAAAAGGATGAAGAATTAGCGTAAAGTGGAAATTTACAAAAAACATATCAAGAATATTCCTCATTTCTGCACAGGATTCTTAATGAGACACACTGTACACACTGTAATGCATTCGTTCACATATTGGGTCGTTTCATAGAAAATATTCGTTTCTATTATTTCTAAAATTCAAAGTGGAACTGCAGATTGTAATGAGCTGTTATTAATCCTATCTTCTTCACAATATTTTCTATCACTATAACGAACGAACATAGTTCAGTATGCCATTAAAAATGGCCTTGGAAACAAGCGATTTTCGTGTATTTGTTTATGTATTTAAATTTGGACTCCAAGCTGAAAGAAACATTACCACTGAGTTCGCCGGAGGGTGTTGTAACGAACGTACCGTTAGCCGTTGGTTTGAGAAATTTTCAGGGGGTGTCACAGATTATTTCATAAATAAATAATTAATTAGAAGCGAGGGGATGGTTGACTGGAAGATAGAGTAAGGAAGAAAATAGTTGGGGTTGCAGTCAAATAAAACACTAAATAAGTGGGTACTTATTTAATTATGCGCCGACGTTTCGACCCACTTTGTGGATCATCTTAATTAATAATCATAATTGGTGGGGTATCATAATTAATTAATAAATAATACATTTCTATTTTCTACCCAGAGATGAAACCATCATATCCACTTCGCATGCAGAGGTAGTGCCATGATGCAACAAAACTTATCAAAAAACAACCTGCAGTGGTTAATCGGCACCTGATTATCCAAGATATCTAAAATATTTAAAGTGAGTCGATACAGGAGTTCCAAAACTTTTACTACTACAACCTGTGAAGTCTATCCAGGACTTTCGCTATTCAGCACAAGAGACTGTACTTTTTTTAAGAAAACGGATGTGCAGGGAGGTTATTTGGCTCAAATCACACTAAACCACCAGTTTATCCCGCTTTCTACACACTGAACCACCCGTTTGCCGTACATAGGTACGCTATCTTAAAATCTATCATAATCATCAGATCTCAAATCGATAGTATTTATATAATCAAATCCTTCTTAAAAACCTTTACCAACCTATATGTATTGACGATTTTGATTATTCCGTATCCAGGCCTCAGTACATGATAGAGACTGTTCTGTTTACTCGAAAATGGTTGTGCAGGGTGGTTATTTGTCTGAGAACACGCTATATTACCATGTTTTACCCTAGTTAAACAACATTGGTTCTTCTCGATATCGAAGGTATCTGAAATGTTAAAATAAATCGATATGTAGGTGCGCTATAATAAAGTCGGTTTTGTATTCATAATCAGACCTTCGATAGTTCAGTGACGGACCACAAATGGATATTATTTTTATAATTGATTCCTTCCATAATCCTAAGTAGCTTAAAGTGGCGATAAATAAACAGCATTAATAATAAAAATATCTTGAATTTTGTTAAACGAAAGAGAAAAATAAGAATTAATTTTAGAACCTAGAATACCTTCCCGTTAAGCTCCTGGACATGACCTAATTACAGCTCACATCCTAAAATCCCTTCCTCGAAAAGCTATCCAATTCCTCACATACATATATAATTCTTTAATCCGTACTACCTATTTTCCTGATACGTGGAAACGATCTATAGTAAAAATGATCCCAAAATCCAAAAATCCCCAGAACTCCCATCCTCCTATCTTCCTATCTTACCCATAATGGGCAAGATCCTCGAAAAACTCATTCTATAACGTCTGTATCCCATCCCAGATAGTAACCAAATAATCCCAGACCACCAGTTTGGTTTCCGAACATCCCAATCCACTATCCATCAATGTCATCGTGTGGTGTTGTTGACCCCTCTGCATTGGAGCGAAGATTGTACTGGACGGGAGCCTTTCTCGATGTAGAACAGGCTTTTGATCTAGTCTGGCACCCAGGTCTCCTTTACAAAATCCGACAATTCCTTCCTCCTACATACTTTTTAATCATTCGCTCCTTTCTAACTGGCAGAACATTTAAAGTAAGTCATAAAGGTTCCTACTCGTCCCTCTATTCCCAGTCTGCTGGTGTTCCCTAAGGTAGCATCTCGGTCCTATCCTCTACATAGTATATACAGCTGACATTCCAACCCATGCTAACACCTTCATCTCCACGTATGCTTGTGTCATCAGCATGTGTGTTATCAGTTACTTACGACCCATATATTGCATCCCAATCCCTTCAATCACATTTATCAAGCCTCGAAGAATGGTGTCAGAATTGGAGAATTAAAATCAATTCCAACAAGTCCCATCATTTATCTACCCTTCGTTGAAAACCCATGGCTTTCTGTCCTACTGTGTTAATAGTACTCCACAGATTCGCTCAGTCCTAGGACTCAACTTAGACAAACGTCTGACTTGGAACCCTCACACAAGACTGAAAAGACAAGAAACAGCTAGACGATTCCGACTACTTCAACACATACTAGACAAACGCATAAAGCTTCACTTATTTATGTGACTGTTATAAGACATATATGGGCTTACGGAATTGAACTATGGGGCTCCACCAAACCATCGAATTCCTCTCTTATTCAATCTTTGCAATCCAAAACCCTTCGCAAAATCCTAAACGCTACTTATTTTGTCACAAATAAAACCATCCATAATGACCTTAACGTTCCATATGTTACCGATTTAGCCCAATTCCAGATACCTATCATTCCATAATAAACTTCAGGCCAATCCAAACCCACCAGTTTCCATCCTTGGATCCAATTCCATCCCAGTCAATCCTCCTAGGCGTCTGAAGAGAAGATGGCCTCGGGACCTTCTATTATAGAAATGTTATTAGAGTGCTGCCAGTGGGTAGCGCCTCTACGTGTTCTGTCATGTATTCATTTATTTATATAGCTCTTGTACTAGATGTATATATTACTGTTGTACAATTTAATAAAATAATTATTAAAAAAAAAGAACCTAGAATTTCAACCTCGTCATTGATTAGTTTATTATTTAATTGTTTGTTAAACTTTGAATATTACCAACCGCTAAATTATCCATTAAATACTACTCATACTGTTTTTTACGAACACTATAAACTATGATAAACGCTACTAAGAATTAATCTCATAACTACTAGAATCAACGTCTAGTAATTATTTCAGAACATCTGCAGCCCGCTGGTATTTAACTTAATGGCGCCTGAGACAAGACCATTTTATTTGTTATGTCTGTTGAGAAAATTAATCGCAACCGTTCTAATCTGTAAGATAAATGCCAGAGTCGTTTGTTCATCATTCATATGGCTCATGACAATTGTAACGCCAATTCATATAGTGTTGTAACAACAATGTGCCTATGGCAAGTAGAGATTTGTTCAAATGTGAAGATATTATGCTTTTAAATTAATTCGCATTTATTTATTTGTTTCTGGAGTAAAGACTACGAAGAAAACGTAAGAGTATAGAAAACGTTGAAAATCGTGCTCACGCTATAAAGCTATTTCAAAGGCCTAAAAATGTCAAATATAAAGATTGTGGGAATTTATTATAGCTAAATTGTCTGCCATGTTTGATTTACTGCTTACTACCAACTATTCAATTAATTCAATTATTCATTATTATTATATTAATTGAATTGTTGGTCATATGCATTGCCGCCCCGAGAAAAATTGGTCATATTTTGTCTACAGTTAGTTGCTAGTACTAAGGGAAGCAGAATCGTATAATCTCAGTATCCATGACTTGAAATGGATTAATAATAAAAGCAATAACTCCATTTCAAGTGAATATCTGACGGCCATTTATTCTCTTAGGGAATGACATGATTCCGCTCCCCTCAGTACAAGAAACTCATTTCTTCCAGAGAATAATCAACTGAACGGCTTATTTATTTACCGGTGAAGATATATTTTTAAAATTAAGGGTTATGCATTTGAAATGTGAGAAGTTTAGTAAATAATAACATTGCGGAAGTAAATTTATTTTACCAGTCAAATTTATACATGCAGCCCCATCGATTTATATATTTGAATAAGTGGTTAACTAGAATTTCAGCCAGTGAAAGAGAACGGTATCGAGGTTAGCGGAATCGTGTTTTTCTTGTAGATATTGGCTTAAAATGGGGTATTAATGCAAGCAATAATTCATTTCAAGCTAATGCCTGACTGATGAAAATAACACGATGCCGCTCCCTTAAGTATAAGAAACTCAATTTTAAGAAAATTCGACTTAACCTATTCTACACCGAAGCTTTAGATATATTGTATATTATTATAAAAACGTGTAACAACTACGAACGGCGAACGAGTCTGGGGTTCAGTACATGGTAGAGACTGTACTGTTTCATGGACAACGGTTCTGCAAGGAGGTGACTTGTCCTAGGTAAGGCTCAACCACCAGGTTTTCCCCCTTATTTTGGGTACCCTATTTTTATAATATTTTATAGAGGCTGGGTGAGCCCCAGGAGGGTCCTAGATCCCATATTATCCATCTCCCGCCGCAAACAGACTAAATAAAAGTAACTGGATGTAGCGGGATTTTAACCAGGATTTCCGGCATGGCTACTCAGTGCTCTACCACTGAGCCACTCCACTCCCTATATTATTATAATAACAATCCAAAACAAGCAAACCATATATATTTTCAAATTCCATAAATATACTTTTTATTGTTCCTAAGGAGATACGGATGTGAAACTAGGCCGCTAACGCTAAAGGGTGACCAACGTCTTCAGATATTCGAAAATAAGGTGCTACGTAGAATATTCGGTCCAAAAAAGGATGATACCACTGGGGAATATAGGAAGTTGCATAACGCGGAATTGAGAACCATGTATCGAGTAAATATTATTCAAGTGATAAAGATTAAGTTCCTGGGCTTGGTAAGGAACGAATTCCTGAGATGCTAATAAGTACTTCACCGACTGGAAAGCGTCTGTGGGGTAGACCGAGGCGTAGGTGGGAGGAGTGCGTTAAGAAAGATCTGGTGGATTTGGGAGGAATCGGCAGCGAGCCTTCGGGTTCCCTAAGCTTTATTATTATTATTCTAAAGAGACCCCACCCCCCTCCCCGTCTGCCTATCGGTGGATAAATTATACTATGGTACATAATAAATTAAATAACTGTTCAGTTCACAGTTACGGTTTTCCAGGGAGGTGATTTAAGGTCTCGCTCAACCTGCAGGTTTTCCCCCTAATTAAGAGTAGGTGCTCACTTTATAGAAGACGCGTGAGCCCCAGGGTCCCCGAACCCAAAGGATCCATTCCCGTCTCCAGCAGATTATGTTTAACCCGGTTTGAACTCCGGACTTCAATCAGACCAAATCAGCACTCTACCTAGTGATGCGCACAATCCCCTTCATTAGTTGACATTTATTGTTGCATTCTGTTGTACGAATGTGTAAAAATGCAATGTCGTAGATCTGTATTGGTTATACTCTTGATTCATTTCCGAGTTCCATGAACCGCCATGGCAATGCGTGCGTATAATCGACGCGACATCTGGGCGATAATTAAGCAAATATAATAACTAAATTCGGTCATGATGCTATAAATTTGGATATTTCGGGGGGTTAGAGGTGGAAATGAATCAGAGAAACAGACGGTTAATGCTATAGAAGGTAATAATCCGACTACAACAGAGGGACACGAAGCCGAAGCCAAACCCATGGTCGCTATTAAATATCTGGCTCCATTCATTACTCTTATGGGCGAACATTATTCTCAATTTATCCGGGCCCTAACGCACCCCCTTCCAGCGAATCTCTCGTTTTTACTTCTTTTTTTTTTCGTTTTCTATTTTTAACCAGAGACCTTTGTTTTTCCAATTTGCGTTCCCCAGCAGCCGTATAAATCACCCTCTTAAGTGTCTCACCGCTGGTCATGAGGATTTGCCTTTAGCACCACCCTAATAAAACGCAAAAAAAGGGGTTTAGATTTTTTTTTCTTTTAGTTTTTTTAAACGGTTCATCCACAATCATGTTTGTAAATATTTTTTCCTCCATATTAGAAAAAAAAATCTCTACCACAACGACTCATGTAGTCTTGTATCCATGTATGTACTGTTATAGACTTCACAGAACGTTACGCAGACCAGTTCTCTTAGCTTCAATGGACACTCACTGCTTCAGTAAAAAAAAAAAATATATACCGCTACAACACATTAATGCCTTGGGTATAGTACGTATACTGCCTCTGGGCTGTACTGTTTCTTGGAAAACGGTTGTGCAATGTGATCTGTCCTAGATTGGGCTCAACCGTCAGATTTTTCCACATATTTTGGATACCCCATTTATAGAGGCTGGTTGAGCCCCAGGAGGGTCCTAGATCCCAAAGGACCAACCCCCGGCTGTCAACAGTTTAAATAATAGTCTGCCAGGAGCGGGATTTGAACCCGGGAACTTCGGAACGGTAACTCAGCGCTCTACCACTGAGCCATTGTAAGAATAGTTATTACTGCTCTTCATTCACTACTCTCCCTCTCCATTTTAGAACTTTAAAAATAAATCTCATGTCGACTTTTGACTTCTCAGCTCCTACTTGTTTACGTTCCCATCAAGAAGAATATGCTCAATTGCATCGAAGAAGGAAATAAGTTCTATTACCGAGATGTGGCTTGCAAACAATTGAATTCCATTCCATTTCTTCCATTCTTACTGTTGAGCGTCCCAAGGCACAAAAAGGTTTGGTGAAAATGTAGTTTTATATTCCTATTTCTCTGGAACCATAAAGACTTCCTTCTCTCCATGTATTGGGGAGTATTTTTATTGTTTAAATAAAAATAATCAAACATTCTTAATCGGTTGTTAGTTGTAAAATTAGTGTACTATGTGTTATTACTAGGCTTATTATTACTTCTATTAAACAAACAATCACAAAATACAATTTATTTATACATAAATTAATACAGTATAATACTTTCCAAAATGACTCACTCACTCCTTGGCACTACGATCCTACAAGGACCTGGTCCTCATCCACCACTGCCTGCCAATCATTTCGGTCCATAGCTAGTCTTCTCCAATGTCTGATTCCCAGCTGGTGAAGATCGGCCTCCACACCATCTAGCCATCTCCTACGGTGCCTTCCTTCGGGTCTTGTACCACCGAGCTTCCCAAACACAGGTCTTCTGGGCATTCTTGTTTCCGGCATCCTCATCACATGGCCATAAATCCGCCGCAGTATTTTTCTCTCCCAGACATTCATCATTCTTTCTGCTTTTTTATTCATGACCCAACTTTTACAACCATATATCCCTATTGGCCTGACAATGGTTTTATATAATGTGATCTTAGCCCTTTTTGACATTTGCCCAGTATTAAGAGCCTTTTGAATTGCATAGTAACAGCAATTACCACCGGCAAGTCTTGCTTTTACATCATCCTCTATCTGGTTGTTGTGTGTTACTATTGCGCCTAGTTATTTAAAATTTTGTGTTTGCTTAAAGCTGAACACCATAAACGGAAATTGTTCTTCTACCAGTACGTTCCTTCTTGAGGTACACATGGACATGGTATTGGCTTCCTTTTTATGCAAACTCATTTTTTCTCCTGCTTGTTTGAATTCCTGAAAGGCTCCTGCGAGTGCTGTTTTACTCCTCCCAGTTAAAACAACATCATCCGCATATGCTAAATGTTGCATCATCCTATTGCATATTGTCCCACCTGGGTTTGTTTGAATCGCACGCGCTGCTCTTACAAAGGCTAAAATGACAATATTACAACGCTCAATCCCCAGGATTCTCCCCAACTAGAGGTATCCCACGACCAGTAAATGATCGAGACTGTACTATTTATAACCTAACGTTTGTGAATGGCTGAGATTTTTCACCCAATTTAAAGGATACTATCATTAAAGAGATTAGGTGTGCCAAAAAAAATTGAAATATTTTAAAACATAAAATATTGTTCTTGTTTAAGTACAAATGTCCACTGAATATATAACATTAACTAGTCTATACTAGTTTATACCATTAAATTGGGAAGAGGGGTATCTGAGTGTGTAGAGTGCCGAGTTGCTATGGCGATTCAAATCCGAGTGTGTTTAATAAATTATTTAATCTGCTAATAGCTAGAATGGACCCACTAAGATCTGGAGACCTTGCTGGGGCTCACCAAGCCTTTATAAAATCGGTACTCTTTATTGGGGGAAGGACTTGATGGTTTTCCTTTGTGTTTCTGCCCTTTTAATTAATATTTTTTACAAGCCATCAAGTTATTAATCCACCTATAGCAGATAAATTATGTAATTAGTTAACAGAATAATGTATTATGAAATTTGAATAATGAAATTTCTTCTTGAATTATGTGTTTACTACATTAATACATAAATATAATAAGGATCCCCATGACAAAAAAAAAAGGTATTATATTCCATACCGATACATAAATTAACATGAAAAATGCACGTCTTAATAATAAGGTGCTGAAATACAGAATGGTGGCAAAAGAATATATATTGAAACTTTTGGACTACTTAGGAAACCGAGTAGCTCGGGGTAGAGTTCTGTATTGCTATGCTGAAAGTTCCTGGTTCATATCCGGATGCGGCTGATAAATTATCTGTGTTAACAGTCACGGATGAAATCTAGGGGATCTGCAGACCTTTTTAGGGCTCACCCAGCCTCTGTAAAGAACCCTTATAGGGGGAAAAACCTAGAGGTTGAGCGTGATCTCGGATAAAACACCCCCCTGCACAACAGTTGTCCTGACAATAGTATAGTCCTTACCATATAATGAACCCAAGAACCTTTATGGGTTGTAGCGGTACAGGTTTTTTTTTTGAAATTTTATTAAATAGTTCCTTTACATTATTTAGTATTTCTGAAACCACTACACAAGAATAATGACATAACTTATATAAATCTCACTTTATTATTTTTAATGAAGAACGTTATGAAAGAAGTAATTCATTAATCTTCCAAGGTAGTGATGTCTCAACGCCAGGATTTCTATTAAGGATGCTGGTCTTAATATCTTGAGAGATTTATCGTTGTTTTAGGCGTTTGAATAATGAAACCAATTGCTTAGCCGACTAATATTTTATTTATTGCCATAAGCACTTAGCGCAATGAAGTGCCCGTCGAAAGAACTCTATTTTACGTCCCTCCCTTTTCGCCACTCGGAAGATGGCTTTTAATTATCTTGTGCCGTCAGAGGAATTAATTGTTAATAGGGTATTCATTGTTAATGACCGAGACCGTAGTAACCGAATCCCTTGGCCCGTATAATATCAATTAGAGTTATTGAATGATAAATAAATTTCAGCGCTTAAACTGATCGGTGTTTTTATTATAGATGTAAATAGGGGAATTCATGTATTCTGATATTTCTTTGAATGTAAATTGTTTTAATTACACTGGCCGACAAAAAAATATCTTTTTTAGTAGCATAAAGCTGAATTGTATAAGCTAGTAGAACGAACCTCTCTTAATGCGAAAATGACCAGCAGGAAGTCGTAACACGTAAGCAATGTTACATTAAACAAAGTATATGCATAACGGTGCAACTTTTTTATTGTTTATTGTGGTTTATTTAACACTGCTTTTATTAGCTTTCTTACTCCTATATATTGACTATTTTTATAATTAATATTAAGTTGACATCTAAGAAGCATACATAGATAAAAAAAAATTTGTTTAAAACACGTTAAATTAATTTTTTTCTTTTATGGAGGGTCACATCTTCTCTCTTTAAAAACCAGCAGTAATCACCCATCATTGCTGGATCCCATCGCCCTTTATACCGAAGATATGAGAACAATGGATACCTTGCTCGTCACTGACCGCACCTAAGTTCTCAGGAGAAAACATAAATGAGGATGGAGAAAGTGATTTTAATGACATTCCGCGCCCAAGTAACTGGTATGAGTCTGAAACTTCATTAACCAGCTGTTCGTAGTTTTCCACAATCTTGTTGCTTCAAAAGCCCCTCACTACATTTGCAAATGCGTCCCAAGCCCTAAGTTCTTGCATGCTGTGCTTTTCTTTGAAATGCACATCGTCCAGCAATTTTCTAATTTGTGGACCAAAAAAAATTATTTCTTTAAGTTTGGCGGCACTTAAGTGAGGAAAGAGTCGCCTTGGGTATTTAAATCCTCCACCCTTTTTACGTTTAGCTTTCACAAAGTTTTTCATGAGCCGAAGTTTAATGTGTAAAGATCGCAAAAGAACATTTTTTGGGTCTATAAGAGGCACATATTTACCATTTTTACTTTGTGGTTGAAATTCTATCCTTTCCGGCCAAATCGTCTTTACATAATGATTTACTTCACGACTGTCCCACAAACACAGAAAACTTCAATATTTTGTAAAAGCCTCCCTGAACTCCTATTAAAATTGCTATTACTTTTAGATCCCCGCATACTTGCCATTTGTACTGGTTGTAGCTAATTCTCTGTAAAACGGTACGCATAGTTTCATAGTCTTCTTTCATCGTCACTGAATGGGCAACTGGTGTAGATGATTTGATATTTCCATTATGAAGTAATACAGCTGTATTTCGTATAATAGAAACTGTATTTCGACGAGTCTATGAATAAGCGCCACTCACCGGGAGAATTCTCGATTTTGAATTCCTGCATTAAACCATCGATATCAATACACGCGCTCAAGGAATTTTCCATTGTATAAAATGCAGAAAACGCTGCATTTCTTTTCCGAAAATACGTAACTTTTGTTTCTTTGGCTAGCAAATTCCACTCCTTAAGACGGGAACCAAGAAGTTCTTACTGTTCCTTAGACAACCCCAAATCACGTACCAATTAATGTAGTTCATTTTGAAGAATCAAATGTGGCTCACCAGCACTGGAACCTGGAACAAATTTGGGGTCGGTACACTCTTCTTCTGAGGTGGTTGATGATGTGGCATCGTTGCCATTATCTCCTAAAACAATATCTTGTCACAAGGCGCAGTCGGTAGTGGTAAGTCTGCATTGTGAGGAACAGGTCTTATGGCAGAAGGTACATTCGGGTTTGCTTTGCTTTTTTGGAATAACACCTCGGTCTTTGTCATACAGAAATAGCAATCATTAAGATGGTTGGTGGATTCTCGCCAAATCATTGGAACCTCAAAAGGCATACTTTTTTTCTTCTCTTGCATCCACTGCACCAGTATCACGCTACAGCTTACACAGCACACATAGGGGGCCCAATGCTTACCTTGATCTCCGATTGAAATAGCGAAATATAGAAAATAGGCTTTTTTTACATTTTCAGAAAATGACTTGTGACTTAACAAGAAGTTCTCCACAAATATAACAGAACTTGTCAGAAGGTCTGCAACTGCGGCGCGTTTTACTTGACATTTTCGCCGTACTGAGCTAACTAAACAATTTGAAAACCTCTCTTAACAACATATAACCACTCACAGCCAAACTCAAACAAAAACTAAATAAGACTTTCTCTCTAAACTAAATAAGACCTGCTCTTTTAAAGTGAGCTACCACTCATAAAATGTATTTTATTTTTACGGCAAGACATCAGGCCGCTTTTCACAATTTAATTTTAAAGAAAAAACCCTATGTCAGCATTTTTTGTCAGTAGGTTCTATGCCGCTTTATCTCTCGGAGTCGTAAACATGCCGAATACTTATACCTGCCGGTAAGGGAAGGTCTATTATTAGCATTATAAAAATAATAGGATAAACAGTTTTAAAAAAATGGTATCGGTCAGTGTTATGAATTAATCTTTCTTTACAGTATGGATGTCGTTCTCTATTTTCATCCATTTGTTGAGTGTGTAATTAAAAAGGTTATACAGACCGAAAAAGTTACAGTTACAGTTTGAATTTGAATATTAATAGTAAAATATTCGTGATTGGGTTTGCGGACAATTTTGTACTGTTAGGTGAAGACGCCGAAACTATAAAACTAAATACAGAAACTTTGACGAATGCAGGTAAGAAAGTAGAGCTGGGAGTAAATTCGGAGAAGACTAAATATACTGTTAGTAGCAGACAAAGTGGATATTTTGGGGATATTGTTTTAGGAGGGAATAAGTTTGTTCATATCAAGAAGTTTGAGTACTTAGAAATTAAAGATGAAATAAAGTCGCGATTAAAGGCAGGAAATGCTTGTTATTATTAGGTCTCCAAATTACTCAATCGTCAAGTGTGGCAATTAACACTGAAGGATGAGCAACGCCTTAATGTATTCGAAAATAAGGTGTTGCGTAGAATATTCGGTCCAAAAAAGGATGAGACCACTGGAGAATTTAGGAGAACACAACGCGGAATTACAAAGCTTTCACCCGGTTAATATTAATTAAGTGATAACGTCACGAAGATTAAGGTGGGCTTAGGAACGAACGAATTCCTAAAAAGTTAATAAACTCTGTGCCGAATGGGAAGCGTGTGAGGGGTAGGCGCTTAGAAGATAGTTGTAGATCTTGAAACTGTTTCGGGAGCATGAAGTGTTGATTTGTTAAACTAGCGAAAAATGTGAAAAAGTATTTTTCAATATGGAATAATCCACTTTTGAACCTGAACGAATGAAATGCAACTTACCAGGGATTTTGACACGGAATATAATAAATAAAATATAAAGTTTTCTTTTATTTATTACTATAAGGCTTTTGGCTTCTTATTTAGATCCTGTTTTAAAATATTTATCAGCCTATTTGACCTTTTCGGCTTTCATGGCGTTCCCTCTTCGCCTTTTAAGAACCCTGCGGGCTTGAGAAACCTAACAAGGAAAGCCTTACCGCTTCCTGTTTGCTCTCTCACCCGAGGCCTAGTTTGCTACTTTAGAAATAAACAATAACTGTTTACCCCCAATAGCTTAGTAGCCGTGTTCTCCATTTCAGATAATATCCTTCCGTATTAGATTCCTCGTGGTTATGTTATCCGTATTATATTCGTTGACTTGAAGCTGGAAGCTCGTTCGGACCCAATTAGGATAATAGTTTGCTATAGTAGGAGATTATAACCGTAGTAGGTATAATAGGATAGAACAGAAGAATAATTATAGGGACCAGTTCTCTTAACTCTGAAATGGAGACATAAATATGTCCGGGAAAAAGCAATCGGTGGGTACTATAAGCGCTGCTATATATGACAATATCTGGAACATTAGGAGTACCTAAGTAAATAAGGTAAGGGGCTTAGGTCAGGTAGCTTGAACTGTCCCTTAAGAGGCCCGTACACGATCAGTATTACTGACAGTATAGTCAGGTACTGTCAGTAATACTGATCAATAATGATGTACTGAAGTAGGGTATTGGTGAGTGATGGTTCACTCCATCATTCCTTAGTTCAACCTGGCGTAGGGGAGGGGATACTGACAGTATTACTGATCTTGTATGCTCGTTTCTTTCATTCGTCAGTATGTTGTAGCTGTCGAGTGCGACGCTTCGACTGATTCCGATGCAGTAATTAAAACATAGCCACCTTTTTCAAAAGTTATAAATGATTTATGTTAAGTTTTTCTTAAAAAATAATTTTTTTCTTATAACAACAGGATGGAAGTTAATTTTATACGTAAAATTGTGTATTGTATATAAAAAAAAAAATATATTTTTCCCAGTGTC
Organism: Troilus luridus; assembly: GCA_964056705.1. Taxonomy (NCBI): domain Eukaryota; kingdom Metazoa; phylum Arthropoda; class Insecta; order Hemiptera; family Pentatomidae; genus Troilus; species Troilus luridus. The sequence continues at coordinate 41,336,294 of OZ057417.1, read as the reverse complement.
TAAATGAGAGCTTCACAGGTTTCTATCACAATCCGGCTGATGGAGAATTTAGTGTTGAAAACTTTAAATCCTCAAAATTTCGGCCTGTTGCTTAATAGCGTAGGGTAACTGCCAACCGCTGTTTTGGGCATATACTTTCCCTCATATTTGTATCTTGTTTTTTAATGTGAGGAGAAACCATATTTAATAAATTATTGAATACGTTTTCATTCATCCGAAAATGATTATAGTAATCTGATTGTTCCTTTAATGAAATCTCGTTGATTAACTTTAAATGGGTGAACTTATCTCTGTCAAAATAGCCAATCCTTCACCCACAAGCGTCTTTTCCTCTTTTTTTTCCAATGCCATGGCGATCACAATTGCTATTCACGCTCTATCCATTAAAATAGTAGGTATAAATCTGCGTGAGAAAAAGATGACTGTTCTTATCGCGAGCTAACTGTGAACTGAGCTTTTTTCATTTATTTATTTCTGATTTTTACATTAGTAAAGTACAGAGAGGGTTTGATTAGAAGTTTTACAAAAATAATAGTACATAAAAATAACAGAATAGTAAACATACATAAGAAGAAAGCAGATAATTATAATACTAAACATTGTAATGAAGATAAAATAAAAAATATAGCCCTGAGTCGACACTACATCAATATATGGAAAATGAGTTAAATACTGACAGTAATATTGATCGTGTATGGCGTAATAATACTGACGGGTGATTACTCAGTATTTTCGCCATTCCAATACTGTCAGTAATATTGACCGTGTATGGGCCTCTTTCGGGTTTATTACCTTTACTCTTAAGATAAGAGCAGCTGTTGTCGGGAAGGAGCGGGCAAGTCAAGAGGCAAGAAACTGGATGAAGCAATTGATGAAAAATAGCCAGTCACATATTGCGTCCCCCATTTCTTTGTAAGCAGTTTTATAAGTTATCTTGTAACCATGATCAACATAAACAATGTTACACCCCTAACCACCCCTAACCATGAATATAATGTTATTCAATAATTATTATTATTTAATTAACAACTCCTGGTCAGCCAACCACGCCAACCATTGGAGAAGAGAGGGTTATGTCTGTTATTTATTATTATGATTGAAATATTACATATAACTTGTCAGGGGCAGATTTATAAGTATATTTTTAGATACGGCATTAAAGAAAGACAGATTATGAAGCAATCATGTTTACAGAAAAAAATTTAAAGTATGACAAAATATCAAAGAGTTCAAATTAGCTAAAATATCCTAATATTTTTACAAATTGTTTGGTAGGCATTATGGGTATATTGTTCGTAATCTCCCTAGATTCTAAATATATATGAAGGCCCTTCAGATCTATTTTCTTATTTTTATGTAACAATATTAGTTGTATTCATTTTAAAAGAATTATACTACAGCCCCGGTGAATTAGTGGTCCAGTGAGATTTTATTCTAAACGATTTTCTTGTCCTTAGTGAAGCGGAATCGTGCTATTTTAGTAGTGAATAAGGGGCAAGCATTTGCTAGAAAATGAGTTATTGCTTATATTTCAAGCCAAAAACTACGGGTACGGCACCATTATGCAACTCTCAGTACAGTTAACTAGTTCTGGACAAAATTTGACTTAACCACTTATTCTCCTCAAGGTAGTATCATTGGCCCCATCCTGTGCACGAGATATACAGCTGACATCCCAACCCATCCAAGCACTGTCTCACTACGTACGCTGATGACACATGTGTGTTATCAGTAAATAAGGATCCGTTTGTTGCATCCCAATCTCTTCAATCCCATATCTCAAACCTTCAAGAACGGTGTCAAAATTGGAGAATTAAAATAAATCCTAACAAATCCCATCATATTATCTTCACCCTTCATCGTAAACCTACGAATTCTTTTACCTAGAACTCCATCTGGACAAACGTCTCACTTGGAATCATCATATAAGACTGAAAAGACAATTAGCTGCTGACGTTTTCGCCTACTTCAACATTTTCTGGACAAACGCTCTAAGCTCCCAATTAATTACAAAAGACTCATTTACATGGCAGTTATCAGACCTATTTGGACATATGGAGTTGAGCTTTGGGGCTCTACTAAACCATCCAATTCATCTAGTATCCAATCTTTACAATCCAAAATACTTCGTAAAATCCTCAATGCTCCTTATTATGTCACAAACAAACTCATCCATCCTGATCTTAATATCCCATATGTTGCCGATTTGGCCCAAACTAGATACCTATCCTTCCATGAAAAGCTCCATACACACCTGAATCCGCTAGTCTCTCAGCTTGCTTCCCATACTATTCCTGATAACCCTCCGAGGCGTCTGAAAAGAAGATGGCCTCGAGATCTTCTACTATAGAACTTTATTGGGGTGCTACCGATGGGTAGTTTCTCCGCAAGTGTTTTGCATGTGATATTGTTCATATTAGCAGATTTACTTGTAATAATATTATAGTTGTAAATATCAATAAATTATATTTTTAAAAAAAACACTCATTCACCGGTGCTATAGAATGATACTTGAAAATAGCATTCTATTATTATACAATCAGTTGCAAAAGAAATACTACAGTAATTTATTTCTCGTGCCTTGAACTTAATCAAGCAAGCAACAAAACTAACCGGAGTTAAAAGTATTAAGTACTCAGCGATGGTAGTAGCTTGCAATTTAAGCGTTAAGAATAACAAGTATGTACTGTAATAATAAAACATACATCTGGCCAAGAGGTGATATAATAGAAACCATGTAGTATTTACATTAGTACTTAAAAAGTTAATAAAAATAAAAAATTAAACTCTCGTCAAGATAAACCAGAAATAAAAGTAAATAAAAATAATTTAAGACATTAATGGAAAAATTCCAACCAAAAGACAATATTCTCAGAACTAAAACAGAAAACTAGAATACCTGTCAATATTTCTAACATTCAGGCATCTTCAGGATAGAAAGAGAATAATAAAGAAAAAAAAATCGAATAAATCAAGCCTAACCTCAAAATCCAGCAAGACGATAACCAAAGGAAGCATCCCACCACCTCCAAGGCCCAAATGTAAATACTAAATCATAAGGTAGGCTACTAGACCACAGTTAGAAAAGGTTAGATAAAACAGCTGGAAAATACTAACTTAAGAAAGCACAACGGAAAAATAAATAATAAACAATAAAGAAGAAAGACAAAAGACCAAAAAAATAATAAAATAAATTAGAAGTAAAATAGAAGAAGAAACTTATAAAGAAATCAGTGAGAATATGGATATTCCAATGGTATATTAATATTTAAGAGAAAAAGCTCAAAAAGGATATAAAATAAATATTAAATTCCAACAGAAGAAACAAACAAACAAAAAAAGGAGGAAAAATTTCAACCAGAAAGGATTAAGTCTCTAGACTAAAACAGGAAACAAAAGTACCTGTAAATATTTCGCCCATCCAGGCATTTTCAGGGCAGAAAGAGAATCTACTTTTTTCGAATGTGTTTTATACAAATAACAGCAAATAAAATACACGAAAAATAATAAATTTATAACAGAAGGAAATTAACTATAAAATTCGTTATTTACTTCTGGTGAATATGATACAATAATAACCACTGATTAGAGATCATCACATTCAAGATTCAGTGTATAAGAAGATTAGGGCGAAATATTCACTGATCCCATCCTAGCTGCGATGGCTGGATGGGGTCAGTGAGGGCTCCAGGAGTCTATTAAATGACAGGAATTGGAAGGCCGCTGCACCGGACAGGGAGGACTGGCGGAAATATATCGAGGAGGCCAAGGCTCATTGATGGGTTGTAGAGTCATGCAAGAAGAAGAAGAAGAGATCATCAGTGTTTTGGTATTGAGATTTTGGAAAACTTATTTAAATTAGGATAGGGAAGAAGCATGGTGGATATTAGGTAGAAATAAGTTCAATATGACATATGTTTCATGACAAACTTTTCGCTATGTAGTTCATACGGGCTCAATTAAAATTAAAAATATCATGTAATATCTATTATTTATTATTTTTTTAATACTTTTCTTCCAAATTATAATTGACGATATGAATGTTTTAGAACCTGTTGTTATATTCTGATCTACATTAATAAACTTTTTCAGATTTTATTATCTTTATCGCGCCCCCTCGTCCAGTTAAGTATTTCGACGGTGCTAGAGTAAAGTCGAGAAATGGAATACGTATATTTTTTCGGAGAAAACTTAATAAATGGAGTTTATTAGGTGCTTTGACAAACAGGTGCTTGTGTACGGAAAAAAGGAAATTAAAAAACCTGTCTAGATTAATGTTTACCTGTTGGAGTATTGATCAACTATTTTTTCATTTTGTATTATTGCTTTTTTGTGTTGACCAATCAACTCTACTTCAGTCAAATTATCGAATATGAATATTAAAATCGGAATTTTTCATGATCGATTTTTGTACCTTACCAAATGACAAAACCAATCATATACCGAAAAATTTATTATTTACAGGAAATCAGCTTTTATTAATTGATTTATTTGATAGTTAACGATATTTTATTGCAAGTATATGGCATTGTTGTCGGTCTATTTGTCCTTGTATATTGTGTATAATATTCTTGTATATATCTTATTTTATCTCTCAAACGGATTTGCCGCCGGAGTGGTTGAGTATAGACATTTTATATATTTTTTATATTTTAATGTTAATTTTAGGATGATGTTATTTATAATTTTTTTTTCAAAATTCATTGATTATTATTTATTTTTTTCTCTTTACATTTTCATCTACACCTGTCAAATACAAAGCAGTGACAATCAGCAGATTGGCTGACACTAAAAACATGATACAATGACTTGAAAGGGATGAAGAAGAACAGTAGCCAGTGGTACCTCTCCCTTGGCTAGATTCAATTTCCTATGATAACAAATCCCTCATCCACATTCTTTTTAATCTCCTCCTAGTATTCTCTGGCATGAGAGTTGAGGTCATTCGTTCTATTAACGGGTTTGGCTGTCCGTGTAGTTTTTCTTGGTTGGGTTTGTACTATGTTCGTATGTGTTCGTCAACTGTTGGTATTTTTAAGTAAGTATGTAGAGTTCATTTGTTATTTTAAAAAAAATCGTATTCGTTACTTTGCATTTTGGTCATATTCAAGATCCTTTTTTATTTATTTATTAATCTTCTTTGGAAAAAAAAAATTGTTATTTCTTTGTGAAAAAGCTTATTATTAATTTATTTTAATTTATTAGTTATTGATTTTATTAATCTTTAAATATTTTTATTTGAAAAGAAAAGATATGTCCAGGACGGGGACTCGAACCCGGGTCACCCAGATAGCTAGTCTGGAATTCTACCAATTGAGCTATCCTGGGCTCAATCAAGCTCGCTCCCCGGTCATGGCCATATCCTTTCTTTTCACTGATCCCATGTCCCCGTGTTCCCGCAATTTGCGATGTATACGAGAGGAAGAATGTTCTTTGAACATTTATTTAATTTGGATCTTGTTGACTTACGTCATTATATATTATTATATTTTATTTTATTAGTTATTGATTTTATTAATGTTCAAATAAAAATATTTACTTATTATTAATTATAAGTTTACATGAAACTTTTACAAGCAATAAAAAATGCAAGTAATATTAAAAAGATTAATATAAATTGAACTTTAAATTGTAAATACTTGTAGTATATCATAATCCCTGGTCTTTTAAATAATAGAAAAATACATTTAAAAAAAATATATTATAAATTATAAATAATATAATGACGTATGTCAAAAAGATCCTAAAATTAAAAGTAATGTTCAATGAACATTCTTCTTCGTGTGTACATCGCAAAATTGCGAGAACATGGGGAATATGGGATCGGTGAAGATAACAGATTTGTCCTAGGTAGGCAGCGACCTCGGTGGCTCAAATGGTTAGAGCGTTGTCACGGTGAGGTGGAGATCCGGGTTCAAATCCCGACTGGTGGCAAATCTCTTCTCTTCAAAATAAAAACTTTTTTTTATCTTCGTCTTATCATACATCAGACTCTGGGAGACTAATTCTGACATAACTAGATATCAATACAGATTGATGATATTGCTTGTTTATCCATGGAATTATCAATTGTAAATACCATAATGGTTTACACATTTAATTAAGCTTTATATTCATAGCCCTAATATGTATTTCGCTTTATATCCGTTAATATGAATATGTGCTTCTATGAATTAACGGATTTTGTGCTTTACACTTCCATTATTTTTTTTTTAGCTGTGCTCGTCTTAAATAATTCGGAGTAAAATTTCGAACTGCAACTTTTCATTTATAATGACTCATCATAACATGACAATTATAAGACCCATCTGGACTTACGTAGTAGAGCTTTGGGGCTCTTAGTCGAGCCATTGAATTCCTATCGTATTCAATCCTTACAAAATCCTTCGTAAAATCCTTAATGCTCCTTACTTTGTTACGAGAAAAATCATCCATGATGACCTTAATGTCCCATTTGTTACTGATTTGGCCCGAATCCGATATCAATATTTTCATGACACACTTTATTTCCACTCAAAACTGCTAGTTTTAAACCTAGCAGTTAAAACTAGTGTTAAACCTCTTCAATTTCTGATAATACTCCGACGAGTCTGAAAAGAAGATGGCCTCGTGTTTTTTTTTTTTTTTTAATCTTTTATTTGAGTACTACAACTGAGTAGTTTCTCTACTTGCCTTTATCCATGCCATTACGAGTGCAGTATTCAAATCCGATTGTGGGAGAAAAATTATTTAATCTTTTAACAGTTACGCAGGGACTCTGTTGGATTTACAGATCGTCCTGAGCCTCACCTAGACTTCATAAAGTGGGCTTTCTGAATTCAGGGAAAATCCTAGCGATGTTGGACAAATCACCTCCTTGCACAAGCGCTACCATAGAACAGTACAATCTCTACCATGTACTGAACTCAACGGCCTATATGGGTTGTAGTGGTGCAGGGAAATGGATCAAAAGGATATATAATTTTTTTAATTCTAAAAGATAAGTCGCGACAGTAAATCAATAAATCAAAAATTACATGTTTAATTTTCGATATTTCCACATATTAGAGACAAAATAGTAAATTCCTGCGTTTTAATATGGTCTGGAGATCTAATGATTAAAAAATGATTAGTAATTTTGATTAATAAAAAAATATTTAAAGTAAATACAATTTATTAAAAATGATTTAAACGTCTTGTGAAGTAAGAAATTCTTCACTAATATTACTCAAACTTTCTTGGATATAAAATTTAAATATTTTTTTCTCCTAAAATATTAGAGTACTGATTTCGAAGCATTACCATTTCATCTTCTACTTTCCCCTTGAATATGACTTAATTTCGAAACTTATAACCGATCCGGAAAGTGCGTTAAACAGCCTCGAATTCCCCAACAATGGACCAAACTTTTCATAACAAAGTTTTTATAAGTTTTGGAAAGTGGGCTAGCCCCTGAATACAAATTTCCTTCAATTGATGTAGGAAAAGTTAGCGGAGCCAATCGGGTTTCCGAAATATTTGTAATATTTACAGCTTTACGGTTATTATTATTATTATTAAACCATTTTTATTATTAATTCTTACAAGAAATATATTTTTTATTATTACTGGATTACTGGAAGGGTATTCCGTGTCCACCTAATTGAGAGTCAATCCCTCTTTTTACAAATTTTACTTCTGTAAATTTTATTATTGTATTGTACTAGTTGACGTTTTAAAAGAGCTACTCCGTTATTATTCTAGAAATTGAAGTTCAGTTTAGTACTAAGTTTGTACCCTCCTAGTGAACATATTAAAATGCATTTAACCCTAAAATATAAAATTTTCTATAAACCCCACCATCTTAGAGTTTGAAATGGCAGTATTTTTTGAATTACTCTCTTAAAGCTATTCATCACGTATTTCTTCTTTTTACAGCCGCATCATCAAATTCTTTGCCGAAGTTTCGCTGGGCATACGGCGAGCTTCCTTGGTGCTTAATCTGAGACTGACTTTAAACGACTGGGGAATTTCTTTCTTGACATTCTTCTGCAGTGAATATCAATTTTAACCTTTTTACTACACAATGTTGAACGGTTTTAAACTGAAAATAATTTTGCATTGTGATTTTTATACTGCTTATTTTTCATTTTTAAGGGATTTTTTCTTATCTTTTTGACTTATTGGTTATTTACTATAGGTACGTAGTAAGGTCCAAAAGTTTCCGACCTGGGATAAAAGGAAAGATGAAAGAAAAAAACTGGTCTTACTGTTTTTCACTATATTCTCCTTTAAGTTCAATACACTTAATACAACGCTTTGGCAATATTTCCATACCATGAAAAAAATAATTTTCTTCTTCGTTGAAAACATGCGTTTCCACTGCTGCTTGGAGCTCTTCGTCGGTGTTAAGTCGCCTAAATTCATTGCAGCAGTGAATTGTTCCTGTTTTTGAGCAGCTGAAAGAATTATTGGAACCCATCTTGCACTAACCTTGTTCAAATGCAAATGTTCTTTGATGATCCTCAAAACACTTGTTTTTGAAACCCGCAACCTCGCTGCTATTTCCTCGATTTTCAGTCGCCGGTCAGACAGCAATTTAGATTCCACAAGTTGGATTTGTTTCAGAAGTGACAGCTTCCAATGGGCGACTGGGACGGGGATCATCATCTTCCAGGCGTTCTCTCCCTATCTTAAATAATTTTGCCCATTCTTTCACTTTGGATTACGAGAGGGAGGACTGCCCGTATACACAATCCAAGCGCTCTTTAATTTGCGCAGGAGTAAGACCCTTTTTACAAAATAATTTAATAACCGCACGGTACGCGAGTTTGAACATTGCAATAATGGGGATATTCCTTCAAGGCTGGACACTGACTGCAACAACTGAGGAAGTGCGGGCGATGGGTATGGAGTGAGCAGGCATGGACCTGCATAGGCAGGAGGGGAAGCAGGACAGGCCGGAAGCTTATGGACCTTACTATGTACTTTCTTCTTTTAAAAATAAATTAAAATATCATAGTTTCTATTCCTTTTCTAGATGGGGGCTTTGCAATACAATATACGCAACACTGTAACCTTATAACTTTATTACACATCGGAACCTTTATTTTTATTTATATATAAGAGGGGAACAAGTCACCTGCAGTTTAAAGGTTGCCATAGCAACCTACTGTGTCTAAGATGGCCGGTAGTTGGCCTTAGGATTTTTTTAATGATTGTAAAAAATCATTGGTCATGCCGTCTTTTGGAGAGTCGTAAAATGGTGGTCTGAGCCCTTGTGGAGATCCATGTCCTAATTTTACTTTAATAGGCAAAATTTATATTTTGGAGGTTTTTTTATTTTTTTTAAGCACCGAATATGGACTAGTCTAGTATAGTATCGAGTAAGGACAATATTGAGGTCTATTAATTCAATTATTTTCTCCAAGTTTTCTTTTGTAATTGATAATTTTTCCCCCTTTTTTTTCTTTTTTTTTTTTTTGTTAGCACCGACTATGAAAAATATTTGGAGGTCTAGTATTTTTATTTATTTTTTCTTTTCTTCGAAATAAGGACACCATAGGTTCTTGAGGTAGTCTTGAGGCCTATCGATTTTTTCTTGAAATTAAAAATATAAGCACCTAATATGGACTAGTCTAGTATAGTATTGAGTAAGGACAATATTGAGGTCTATTAATTCAATTATTTTCTCCAAGTTTTCTTTTGTAAATGATAAGGTTTTTTATCTTTTCTTCCCCCTTTTCTTTTTCTTTTTTTTTTTTTTTTGGTTAGCACCGACTATGAAACATATTTGGAGGTCTAGTATTTTTATTTATTTTTTCTTTTCTTCGAAATAAGGACACCATAGGTCCTTGAGGTAGTCTTGAGGCCTATCGATTTTTTTCCTTTAAATTAAAAAATATAAGCAGCGAATATGGACAATATTGTTGAGGTTTATTAATTTTTTTCTTTAAAGGTACCGAATAAGGACTATACATAGTATCCAATATGGACCATATTCTTGAGGGCTATTGTGCGTCCCGAAACAGAATACGAGGTATAGATAAGAAGAGAAGAAAAATATATGGCAATGGGGCAGACGGAGGGAAAGATGTTGGAGGAGAAGGGATGAGAGATTGGACAGTGACAGTAGAGGGATGCCGGCAGTGTATCACACCTGGCTTACTATGCCCCTTGAATAACCAACCTAGCCATTTACACTCCCTTCAAGGGCCTAAAATTCATTTTTTTATATATTTCAACCTTCATAGCCCTGATATATGAGCGGCCATTTTTAATACTGGCATTCCATTATGCTCTCGATGTATTCTTGATCGATATTTCTCATTCATATAAGATTAAGGATATATAGAGCAGTGGATGAGAAATGAAACGTTATTAATAAAAACCTGATTTGGAAATTTAAGAGTTTTATCAAATTAAGGTTAAAATATTCAAATATGCGAATAATGCATTGAAACCGGACAGCGACTGTGCCGGGAGGTGAATTGTCCTAGATCACGTTCAACTGCCAGATCCCCCCTCCCTCATTTAGGGTAACCACTTTTAGAGGCTGGGTGCATTTTCTGGAATACCAAAATTAGACATTTTAATGAAGATGATATGGCTATGATAAAGATGAAATGCCTCTCGACGAACTATGGTCTCAAAAAACAATATGCCCTGAAAAGAAGAATTCTAACGAAAATCAGGGTTGCAGTTCAGACTGAAGACGGATGAAAACTGCAAAGTAATATAGAAACCTACCTAAAAAGTGGAAAGAATTCCGGACACTATGCCGTATAGGTGTCTACAGCTTGTTTCTATTTTCGTGATTTCGTTGAGTGCTTACCATCGCTGTGGAGTAAATACTTTTCACCCCTGCCAGCTCTATTGCTTGATTTACTTCAAGGCGCGACAGATAAATTAGTATAGTATTTCTTTTGCCCCAGATTGTATAACAACAGACCGTTACTTTCTAATATCAATCATGTATTAAAATAATTTATAACGTTAAAGCATAAAGAAAAATAACAAATCTGGATTGTCTTTCCAGCTATTTATGATGTCGGGCGATTACGAACAATATACTAATATTACATATTTTCTGTAGGTATTCTTTTTCTCTCCTCTGTCCATTTTGTCCCTAGTTTCTTCAATATTTCTTCCCTTTTATTACTATCCACGTTTCTACCTCGTTTCTTAACATTTTTTTTGGATATAGCACCAAGTTGATGGAATTTAACTTTACTGCTATTTTTCTTGGCTAATCCTCGATGACTGTATATAATATAATATTATCAGACATATACTTATATACACGCAAGGTAGATAAGAGTTGGTAGGATAGAGATGGAGGAGGTACGGGCTCGAGTGAGACAGACAGATGGCCACTACTCCAGTCGACCCTTGTTAAGTAAGTGCTTCCAATGCCATGTATTCTTCCTCTCTATCTTCCTTTTACACTATTTACCAAAAAAAATATATTGACTTCACATTGGAAGTTATAATTTATTACGTTTATTTTGGATTAATGTTATGGAAAATAATAAAGCTGGCTACAATTATTTATGCTCTTGCAATTAGTAAAAAGTTTAAAGTTTAATTTACGTTGTTGTATATCAGGGAGCGGAGTGGCTCAGTGGTAGAGCACTGAGTTGCCATGCTGGAAATCCTGGTTCAAATCCCGCTGCAGGCCAAGACTTTTATTTAGTCTTTTTGCAGCGGGAGATGGATCATATCCAAGAGTGATCTAGGACTCTCCTGGGGCCCACCCAGCCTCTATAAAATATTATAAAATAGGATACCCAAAATAAGGGGAGGGGGGTCTGGCGGTTGAGCGTGACCTAAGACAAGTCACCTCCTTGCAGAACCGTTCTCCATGAAACAGTACAGTCTCTACCATGTACTGAACCCCACACCCTTCATGGGTTGTAGTGGTACAGGTTTTTTTTTCCTTTTTCTTTTTGAATATCTATAACAATAAATTCCATTTTGGTTCATAAACAATAATTTAAAAAATAAGTTGTTTTTAAAATTCATTTATTGTATATTTATTGTATTAATAATACAAGTATGTATAATGAATGATACGTAATGGCATGAGATAAAGGTATATATTGTATATTTATTAGTTTAAGGAAACTACTCATTGGTAGTGCTCCAATAACAATATTTCCTTAGAAGGTCACTTGGCCATTTTCTTTTCAGAAGCCTCGGAGGATTATCGAGAGTTGAATAACTAGGTTTGAAAATAGTGGGTATGAGTGAGATTAATGTCAGTCATGAAAGGATTGATATCAGGCTCGGGCCAAATCAGCAACAACTGGTATATTAAGGTCATTAGAGATAACTTTTTTGGTAACAAGGTAAGGAACATTGAGGATTGGATACAACAGGGACTAGATGGCCTGAATTATACTTATTTCTGGTTACTGTAATAATACCTATGTTATATGACGTGAATTGACTGTGTGAGATTTGGAGATCCTCCTGCGGCTTTCTCAGCCTTTATAAAATGGTGGATTAACTTGCAATTGAGCCCGATATCTGCTACACACCTACACACCTGGGGAATTGGAAGCAGAAGGGTCCCTAACATGTATAGTATCCTGAAATGACCGTTTTTATATAAAACATTTAAAAACCCCAAATCTATATTTGCCAAAACACTGAAGATAAAATATATATTAATAAAATGTTTATTTACAACAGTATTATTGTGTCCGCTTTGAAAATTGATTGTTTTCCAATGAATTTGCAATTACATTGTTGTTTCACTGACCTTCCAATGCCTACAATAAGAACAACCAATTTAAATGTAACAGCTGCGCTTCGATCTTGAAGGTTCATTAAAATGCAAATCTGGGAATAATGCGATATCCTCGGAGGAATATGAGGGAAAAGGTAAACAAGAACAAAGGGAGGACACGGGATCCCAAAGAGGACTGTGAATCAGGATTCAGCCTGCGCTAAACTCATAGGACCGGGTAATTTCGTGGTTACTCTATGCAAATTCGCGGGGGTGGGTTTAATGCGGATACGGAAAGTACTTGCTATGCTGTCCGCCCGCGTTCTAGGCTTTGCAAACACCCACCTGCTCCACCCGTCATTTATATACTCCCTCTTACGTCTGGATAAGTCCTCTTCCTTAAATCCGGCTACATATCTCATAACAGCGTCGCAGTATATAAGACTTTTTTCGAAAAAAAATATCGAAAAAAAGTATCTTTTTATAAATTATATATTGGGGTTAGCTCATGTGTAGCGTAATCCATTGCTATACTCATGGTTGAGATCAGATATGCAGATAGTTCAGGGACAGACTTAGCGGGAGCTGAAGACCCTTCTGGGGCTCATCCAGGCAAAGTGGGAACATTTATCGGGATGAATACCTGTCGGTTGAGCGTGACCTCGTATAATTCATCTCACTGCGCACCAGTCTCTACTATATAGTATGCAGACTTAAAAATTACATATCGTCGTTCAAGGTGTCCAATTACTATTGCCGTAGTAAGATAGTTTTTCTAATTCAACTACTGCCACTACAACCCATGATGGGTTGTAATGAGTTCAGTACATGTTAGGGACTGCACAGCATTTAAAACAAACGTGCATGGAGGTGCGATATCAAACCCACGTTTTTTTCCTCATTTAGGGTACACACTTTATAGCGGCTAGCCAAGGAGGATCGTATATCTATATGTCCCACACGCTCCATTCATGGATACTTACAGAATAATTATTTTATCCACCACACCTGAATTTGAACCCAGGAAAATTCTGAATTCAGGATTATGATACCTTGCTTTAAAAAAGTAAATTGTTAAACAAAAAATAAAAGAACCCGGTTTACTTTAACAAAGTTTATATAACAATCGATCTCTTGAACTTTCACTAAATATTTATGGTGTATATTATACTTAGGTATGCTTAATACGATAGCTCAAGCATTCGTTTAATGCTCTTAAAATCCTTTATTGTATGTAAAAATACATCTAAAAAAACAATTACAGTTTTATTTTAATTCATTATGGCAGCATTTTTCTCAAATTGTCATAATTTATCTAATCTAAAAAATCATTAAAGCTATCAAATAAATGAGGGATGTTTTTAATCCAAAAGCTTTTGTTAAAAAAAAAAAAAAAAGACCATTGTTTATTTAAACAAAGGAATCGTTGATTACGGTTGTCTTTTTTTTTCTTTTTCCTGTTTAGCTCGTTTTTGGCATGGTCCGATTTAAATGAACCTTCGAATTAAACAAGCCTATTTGATTGGGAGAGCTATAATGTGATGAACTGCTTAGCATGCTTCCCAAATTCCTGGCATCCGATGTTTCATTAACCTCTTTGTGTTGAACCTGAAATTGAAGGTTTTTGTTATATTATATTTGTTTTAGAACCTTTTTAATAATTCCTTTACTTTGTGATAAAGTCATAATTCATAATTTTCACAATTTCTCTCTTCAGATTTGTACTTCGGGAACAGAAGTCGCACACGTACGATATAGGTTCTATAAGTATTACAAACCAGCCAGGAGAAAATATAAAAGATTATATATATATATACACGTTAGGTTAACGATATTACTTTACATGATGTCTTTTTATGGTTAATGTAATCTTTTATTTTTAATTTTTTTTAAATCCATTAATTTATCTTTCCTACGCGAAAACAACATAATTATTTCTAATGAATATTAATGCAGCTTATTATAATAATAATATAAGAATACTAAGTAAAAACTACTAAGCCCAAGATCGCGGGTTCGTAGCCAGGCAGGTGACCCTAGGATTTTAAAGGGAGTAAAAATCCTTAGTTACGCCGTCCTTTGGAAGGGACATTAAAGACCCCCCTAGCCGGTACGATGTCAGGTACTCGTTAATATCCCTATCCTAATTAAACCTGGATGTTTAATTAGGATAGGGATTTCTCTCACTGTAGTATCCTATGATTAGCCATAGCAGCATAAGGTGACGTTAAATGAACAAACTAAGTAAATTAAAAGAGGAATAAAATGGTCCGGGTATGAGTAACAAAAATTCTCTTATATATGGAGAACTGTTTATTTGGAAGGCGACGTTTCGACCCACATTGCAGGTCTTCATCAAGGCTAAATACACAAGATACAATAAATTAAAATAGTATACGGTAAGGAGTAGTATACATAATGTATTGATAGAGTAATATTATATGTAGTAAGTAGTAGAAATAAAGACCCGAGGGGATTAAATTATGTATTAGCAAAGAGATGATATATATTAACAAAGAAGTAATGTTAAAATCCAACAAAGTAACAGATGAAAAATTGAAATTGGGTTTTAACATTACTTCTTTGTTATTCAATTTTTTTTAATTCTTTTATTTTATTTTATATCTTGTTTATTCTATTATTCTTATTCTATTATTATTCTTATTCTATTATTATTCTTATTCTATTATTATTCTTATTCAATTCATTTATTGTTATTAAATGTTATATATAATTCAATCCCCTCCTGGTTAATATTTCTCTATCAATATATTACATATATTACTCTTTACCATATACTATTTTAATTTATTTGTATCTTGTATATTTAGCCCTGAAGAAGACCAGCAATGTGGGTCGAAACGTCGGCTTCCAAATAAACAGTTCTCCCTTATAAGATAATTTTTTACCTCCACCCGGACCATTTTCTTCCTCATATATATATATATATATATATATATATATATATATATATATATATATATATATATATATATATATATAAAAGGTCAGCTAATATTATTCAACAAATAAGCAAAATAAAATACCACAAAATTAGCTATATCCCTGTTTATATGTACCTTTCAGTAGGTACGTGTCTGTATCTGTGGATACAGACACGTGTTACGGTGTTTTTTTTCCAGAATTGTATTCACACTTTTTTTATTTTAATGATGAGCCAGTGATCAACGCGGATTTTTTTTTCTCAACTAAAGTTAAACCCTTGCTGGTTTAAAAATAACATTCATTCATTGGGATTATTAATAATTAACCAATCCTAAAAAAAATTAATTCCTGAAATTTAAAGTTTTCAGAAAGGATACCGAATGATACAGTTAATAAATCCCACAAGGAAACACAATTTTAGAGTTAAAGATCAATAACTGATCTTTAATCTTAAATTGGGAGCCATAAACGAGTATTTTTTGATTGACAAAAAATAAAAAAAATCCCAGTATTTAAACCAAGAATTCCCAAGATTTAGTACTGTCTAAACCTGTGTAAAAACAGCAGCTGTTTCATATTTTTCTGTGACGGCATATTTTTTTAAATTTTTAAAACAGCGTGGGAGATAGGTAAAGGTTTATTTAACATTTTATTATGACTAAGTACGCAGTGCTTTAATACCGTGAAAGCTCTGCGTAGTAAAAATAAAATTCCCGATCGGTTTTCCCGGTCCCCGTATAATATTTCAAACGAATCGCCATCCTCTAAAGTAGCAGTAACATTCGATAACGGTGACAGTAGCAGTAACACCCTTGCATAACAGTTTTTGGAACATCTGCTGGCGGCATCTGCGCACCCAGTGAGGGGGTTCGGGTGGCCTCCTGTCGGCGAGGCCTGTTACCGATAATTAACAAGATCCTTAACAGTTATGTTCCTCTCTTAGCCGCAAACACAGCCGTTCCCATCTGAATCATGCTTTGGCGAATTTCCGATAGGTTAAATGTACTGTATTTTTATCAGTGGCAGATTCTGGGAGAGCTTTAGGCAATCCGTTGGGTGCACAAGGAATAGACTTTATGGAATGAAAAACAAAACCATCTGTACCTTTCTATGGTAGAGACTTACTATTTCTAAGACAACGGCTGTGCATGGAGATGATAAACCGCCAGGTTTCCCCCGTTTATATATATATCCAAGAAGAGGGCTAGAGGGCCTTCTCTTCTAGATTATGTAGGAAGGATGGAATAAAACCCTAATTTCACATTCAATTAAGTATTTTATGTATTTTCCTTTTTTATATATTTTATTAGTTCAATCTTGTCATTCATTCCGCGTCAATAATCAGACGTGGTTTAATTATAATAGAACTGGCACGTCAGTCATTCGTAGTTCAGAACACATAGCATCTTCTAACTTAAAATTCCGAATAATTCCACGAATAGATCTCTTAGCCAACTTCTTTTCGACCATCAATTCATACATGAAGCATTAATTATCAAAAGAAGATAACTCTGAAATTTTAAAAATTGACTTTTTCATATTTTCCGTTAGTTAAGTCTAGCAATTTTGAAGGGCATACACCGAACGAAAAATCCAATCAAAATAGACAAAGCACAGGCTTTTCCTCATAAACAATCCAAACATACTCATCAAATGAAGACAGCATCAAACAGCACATAGTTGACTTTGGAACATCTTGAAGCAAGGTTGTTGTTTCTATTTGGTGAGTATGTTTGGACTGTTGATATGAGAGGTACTTTGTCTTCTTTGATGTGATTTTTCTTTGTATGTATGTCCTAATGATGCCTGAATTACCGAAACTTTGTCTGCTACGTTTTTCCAGTATTTTATAGGCTATGAGTAAATTGATGCCGGAACATAATCTTGTTATTCTAGTACTTAATTCGAACCGGACCAGTGCGAAATTTATTATTTTCCTCAATAATTTACTTTGAAGATTGCAGATATATTATTTTTCAGTGAATGATCCATGTAACGCATTCACTACTTCATGATCTACCCAAGTCTTGAAATTGAATGCAGTGATTTGCATGAAGTCATTGCAGTGAATGTTATCAAGATCGTGGTCGCTATTAGCAGAGTTATAACAGACCGGGGGAGGGGGGTTGAGGTCTCTCCTGCCCGGGCTTTGTAAGGGTGAGAAAATTAATTAATTTAGTTTCCTTGATGATTAAAACCATTTGTAGCAACTATTTGAATATACCATTCAAACAACTATTAACTATTTGTACAAATTTAAATTTATTTATTTGTTTAAACACTGTTTTATTAACTTCGCCTGTATGCACTTATCTGTGTAACGGAATATTTGAACTCGATTTTTGGCCACTTCAAATTAAAAAAAATAAAGTTGAAACTTTGCACAATTATCAATTTTCTCAAAGTGCACCGTTGACACACAATACAATAACTTAATAAGTTTGTCAGATGACAAAGTTGACTGGGGTCTTCAGGATCAGCGATTTTTCATTTCCGAAGGCACTGTAGTTTCTTGTGCAAAGTTTGTCAACAAGGCTTTGTCTTTGAGGCAAGTATATGACATCTGACGGAATCAACTGGTGAGTTTCGTATATTTTCCACAAAAAAAAGTTAAAAAAGTAGAATAATAAAAAAGTGAATAATTTTCAGTCACGTGTGTAATAGTTCTTTACAACATTCTAGACCAACAACAGTTGGTTCCCTTTCCGGTAGGTTACCTTTGGGTTTTTAAAAATCGTTGGTTATGCTGTCCTTTGGCTGGAACCTAAAATGGCGGAACCGAGTCTATGTCGTACTGATACTCGTTAAAGATCCCTATACTAATTTAATCTAGATAAACAAAATTTAGGGCTTACATTGTAGCATCTTATACAAATAAATAAACAACTACGTCTTTGTACACGATTAGAGATGCTTATAAAGTACATGAAACTCAGTAATTGTTTTTCAATTTTATTAGGAATATAAAAATATAAATGGATGTATGTAGACAATCGGCTAATAATCATAAGGGGGGGATATCAAATATATATTGATGATGGTAACCACCAGTGAAGCAATACTCCACGCCTACACGAGTAATTATATAAATAGATGAGACACTCTTAGTACGAGCAAGCTGGTCCACCAACGTCAAGGTGGTGTCTCTTCGGACCAGTCGAGGACTGCAGCCCAAGGAAATAAATGCGCATTTTTAGACTATCTCAACATGTTATTATGTATATAGTGATATGTACAGCACCAATGAATGAAAGGATAAGTCGAATTTTGTCCAGAAAGAGTCAATTGTATTGACGGAAGCGGAATCGTGCAATTATCGTAGCTTTTGGCTTGAAAATTAATTATGAAGCTCACATAAACGTTTTCTTTTCCTATTACCCAAACGATCTTTCAATTTGGCAATAAATTAAATTAAAGGCATTAGGATTTTCAGATTTTATTTTGTGGGTTTAACTATAATATAGCATTAAAAATTATAATTAAAATCATGATAAATATTTGTTTAATAATTTCAGCAGAGAAATGATCGTAAAAAACATATTTCATCCTAAGAATGTCAGATATGTAATTTTATTTGAAAATGAAGAGGGTAGGATGGGATTTTTGCCCGCCCTTATTCCCACCCTCGTTAGGAATGACATTGGTTCGAGCCTTGACAGAATAAGGATGTATTATTCATATTTTGTTGTTACTTTTCCCTTTTCCTACAGGGAATAATATGACATTCCCGGGCTTTTCTTTATTTTTCAGACTTTTATTATTTTTTTTTTATTCCATTAAAGCAGGTTCTCGAGGTATAAAATGAGTATGAGGAATTCATTTATTCTCCCCTTAAATATTAAAATTGAATGTTTTACTTAAATAATTTTATTCTATTTTAAAATTTATTTAAATACAACGTTCATTCCTAATTTCTGACCTTAAATTTATTTATTTATACAAATACAATATTAATGCTCTAATATTAAATAAAATAATTGGAATAGTTTTTTGCATATCATTTCTGCAGGTTATTGCTTCGAGTTAAACCACAAGTTTTAAACTTTCTTTCGTTTCCTTTTTAATATTCCCAAAAAATACAAATAATTGAGAGCTTTAGTATTTAAGAGTATCGTTATTTGGGGTCATGTGTGGTCTAGAGGTTAGTGTGAAAACCTAATATTCCCAAGATCGCGGGTTAATAGCCCGGCAGGTGGCTTTTTTGAAGGGAGTAAATAATCCTTGATTTTGACGTCCTTCGGAAGGTATGTTATACGGGGGTCCGGACCCTGTAGGATGTCAGTTTTTTGTTAAAAATCCCTGCCCTAATACCCAGATAGGCAAAATTGAGCCCCACTGTACCATGATCAGATTAGCCATAGCAGCCTAAAGTGACGTTAAATGATTAAATAGAGTATCATTGTGTTAACGTGTAAATATCGGTAATCATTTTTTTACAAGTCCAAGAAATGAATAGGAGTGGAGTAGCTCAGTGGTAAAGCGCTGAGTTGCCCTGCCGGAAATCCTGGTTCCAATCCCGCCACAGGCAAAATTTATTTAGCCTGTTTGCAGCCGGAGATGGGTCATATGGGATATAGGTCACTCTTGGGGCTCACCCAGCCTCTATAAAATGCTATAAAAATAGGATACCCAAAATAAGGGGGGGGGATGAGGATCATTACCGAAACACAACGATTTCCCATAATTACACTCTTTTTTTTCACACTAAAACCAACGGATATTTTTATTGATATGATTTAAATCAAAGCGACAAACTGTGCAACTGATACTTTAATTTCAAACCTTAAATTAATTTATGTTTTAAAATACAGTATTATCATTTTTTTTTTTAATATAAATTAATAGTTTTATATAACTGTTAAATGGTGATATCGTTGATTATCCTTACGGCCATTATCAAAATAAATTTATAAACCCTATACCACTACAACCCATGGTGGGTTTTGGATTTAGTACATGGTCGGTACTGTACTGTTTCTAAGACTGTGTTTGTGCAAGGAGTGATTTTTGTGATATCACTTAACCGGCAGGTTTTTCCCCCTGAATACTTTATAGAGACTTCATTAGCCCCAGGAGGGTCTCCAGATAACTCGGTGTCCATCTCCGGTTGTTAACAGTTCCAATTAATTATCTGCCAGAGCCGGATTCGAACCCGGGACCTTCAGGCACGGCAACTCAGCTCTCTACTCCTGAGGTTAATCCTCTATATCCCTCATAAATTAAAAAGCTCAATTAGTCAGTATTCTTCAGAATATATCTCTTTTATTTCTTCTGTTCAGTTTTCATTCTTTCACCTCTCTTGTATTCAATTTTTTTTTTCACTTCTGTCCGTTCATTACAACACCCTTCTCCGAAAGCGTTGGTAATGTTCCTTTCAGTTTGGGCTGCCGAATTTTCAAGCTTTAACACATAAAAAAAATCACACGAAAGTTGCGTGTTTCATTCAATTGCCAAATTTGATGGCATTCTAAACAGAATCTATTCAATTGAAGTGATATATTATTAAATATTATCGGCAAATATTATCAAAAAAGAGAGGGTGAATATCAGCTCATTCCAGTCTGTAATCATGAACATAGTAAACAAGGTACGTCCACTAATTCTGAATTTCAGAAATAATAAAAACGTTTCATATAAAACTTCAAGATAATTTATTTTATAATCTTTCTTTATCTTAAAAATTTTCTGTAGCACGCTATGGAAAACTGAAATATCTCTGAGATATTCTTTTTTATAGTCTATTTTCCGATACGCTATTTTATATAACACGGTCTCAAAATACTATAATAAATTCTGAAGGGTATTAGGTGTTTTCTATTATCTTTATTTAGTTACAAATATGTTAGATCCGGAATAATATATGGCTGGATTCAGAGCCCTACTCTCTCAAGGGAGCCAATAGATAGGCCTTGCCTTCTCAATAAGGGCCCATCCCTTTCCCCTAAGTAATTGGCCTTCGATTCGGCATTCCTCACTGCGCTAACTTTATCTTTGTTCAGCACATCTCAAACCGACACCCTTTTTTACACCGTATCAATGACCCCAATCCCCCCACCCCTTCATGGTCAAAGTAGCATAAAGTAAAGTTAAATGAATAAACGAAAAACAAGGAGGAAAGAACCTTGAAGTTACTTTCTCAAGAAAAACAAACTATCCAAAGTTACTTAAATTATAAGGGCTAATATAATATTGGGTGACATTTATAATACCTATAAATTCAAAAGTACACACATGTCAATATTTAAAAATATTGAAACTGTTAAATTATTCACGAAAATTTTATGAACTATGAATAAGCTGTTATCGTTAATCGGAAGATGCTGCTGTGGGAATCCTAAGTTTTTCATGTCTAGGTATAATTGGGATAGGAATCATTAAATACCTGACAACATCTTAGGACACGCATTTTACTTCCCTTCCGAAGGACGGAATAACCAAGGATTTTTTACTCCCTTATAGAAAATCTTACGACTACCCGATATACCTAAGAGGTGCTTTTAATGTTCATTACAAAAAATAAAATACGGTGCAATGGCTAATCGAACGATTTTACAGAGGGATTCCTAACTTTTTCCTGTACTGGTATAATTAGGATAGGGATCTTTGATGAATACCTGACAGCATACAGTCTTGGGACCCCCATTTCACTTACCTTCCGAAGGACGGCGTAACCAAGGATGTTTTACTGCCTTTTAAAAATTCTTAGGGCGACCCCAGACTTTGGGTGTAAATGGTGCTTTTATTATTTATTATAAATAATGAAATGTATCACTTTATTTTAATTTTTTTAAATAATATTATTTCTAAAAAATAAAATCAGTTGAAATCAGTCAAAAAAATAAAGTGATATATTTCATTATTTTTTTTTAAATAATATTATTTCTTTGTTGCAGAGGGATCAGCCTTCTTAACATGGCTTACAATATCTTTGCCATATCATTCATTATATAACAAGCTGGTACCTTACATGGAAAGCACCGTTGGCGATTATCAAGCAGGCTTCCAATCAAATAGATCAACAATAGACCAAATCTTCACCCTCAGGCAACTGGGAGAAAAGATGTATGAATTCGGCCTCAATCTTTGGATCCTTTTTGTAAACTTTGAGAAAGCGTAAGATTCAGTGATCAGGAAGGAGCCATCCCGTACAATGGAAGAGATGGGTATCCCTAGAAAGCTGATTGCTTTAGGAAGGGAATACTAGCTAAGTACGAATAAAGGGAAAGAGTAGTGGACCATTCAGTGTCAACGCATGGCTAAGGCAGGGTGACGCATTGGCACCACTACTGTTTAACATAGTTCTCTATAGATTAGTAAGCAGGGCAGGATTGGATCATGGCGGCACTATATTCACAAGATTGGTACAAGTACTAGCATACGCGGATGATGAGCGCATTATCGTTAGATCACTAGCCCGTGTAGAGGACGCTTTTATAAAGATAGACCAAGAAGCTAAATACATGGGTCTCAGGGTCCATAAGAACAAAACAAAAATGATGTGCATCAGGAGAAAAGGCACGGTCACAGAACAAGTACAGCTAGGAAACTGCACCTTCCAGGTTGTCCCTAGCTTTCAATATCTGGGATTTATTATAACCGAAAACATGAACGAGGAGGCTGAAATAAAGAACAGACTGGCAGCAGCAAACAAAGCGTACTTCTCCCTCCCCAAAATTATAAGGAGCAGGTTATTAAGCAGTCCTACGAAAGTAAGGATCTACAAATGCCTTATACGGCCAGTAGCATCATTTACGCGTGAGACGTGGACCCTCAACAAGTCCGATGCACATAAGGTGGGCCGGTTCGAAAGAAAGATTCTGAGACGAATAATAGGGCCAATCAAAGAAAATGGATCATGGCGACTGTGTCGAAATATGGAGTTGTATAGGGAATACCAGGATCTCAGCCTTTCTAATTTCGCCAAAGTGCAGAGAGTAAAATGACTTTATTAGGATGGAGGATGGGAGGTGTCCTTCGAAGGTGTACAAAAATAATCCAGTCGGAACCGGACCTAGAACTCAGTGGAGGGACAATGTACTGACAGACATTTGACAAGGAGGAATAAATATAGCCCAAGCTGGAGATAGACAATCCTGGGGCAAAATGGTTGAGCTAGCCAAGGACCGCTTTACGCGTCTGTCGTGCCACTAGAAGAAGAAGATTATTTCTATGTTGATAAATAAAAATGTTAAAAAAATAGAATGCTGAACCACAACTCATAGTAATTGCTGTAAAATAACGCTTCTTGATGATAAGATGATTTTTTTTCGTTCATCACTCAATTTTTTTTTTAAACTTATTGAAAACTGTTATCTACATTTTAGATTTTTTTCTATTAAAGCGTGTTTTTTGATGGTTTAATAGACGTCGGATAGTTAAAATTTAGTTCAATGCCGTGTCTTCCACGATTTGAAGAAAAGACTTCAATTATTCATTTTGTATAGTTTCGGTCGAAGCTACTGCGACAATTCCTGGCGATTCTAACGACTGGTTGATTCCTTAGGAAGGCCATTATTCTTTTTTCTAGATTTCTAAAAAGATTATACAAAAATAGCTTTTTTTTACTTGCCACAAAAGCTCTCGTGTAATTATTGTAGGCATTCATTATTAAGTATCTTAAATCTATGATGTATTTTGCGTTTAAGAGAAATGTTATGAAATTTTTTTTAAAAAATACAATAACTTTAATCTTTAAAAATTAAATCTTTATCAAACACTCTAAGATTAATATCGATTTTTCGGAAGCACTCTTCTATGTTAAAATGAGCGTCAACGTGCTATTATATTCTCTGTATGAACAAGGAATAATATATTTTTTTTTAAATCCTTGGTTATGCCGTTCTTCTGAAGGGACTTAAATGGCAGTCCCGAGGTTGTACTATGTCAGGCAATCGTTTAACACCCTTATTCAAATTATACTAAAAAAAAAAATCCTCGACCACTACAATAAGTTAATATTTTATTTATTAGTGAGTAATCACGTTTCAGTAACTAAGTTTATGTATAGTCTGGGGTTCATTACATGGTAGAAACTGTTTCTTGGACAAGGGTTGTGGGAAATGTGTACATTTCGGTAATCATTTCATCTAGAAATGAACGTTTCAACAAATATATATCATCTATACTCCGAGATGTTAGTTCAAAGTTTTTTTTCATGATAAATGTTTACCGCAATCTACTCAATACCCATAATTACATTCTCATTTCTATATTTAAGCTCATGATGACCTGCATTTTTGAAAAATAATAAAATTTAAACGAATAAACAGTTTAAACTTGTTGTGACTCAACTCGAAGCGACAACCTGCGGAAAAAATAGTTTAAGTTTTAAAATTTTAATGCACAAAAGCAATGTATAATGGCGTAGGTGAAATACACTTGACTGATTTTGAACGAACCTTGAAAAAGGGATGTCAGTTATTAAGGGTTTTGCTCCTGAAAAGTGTTGTTTTTACTTTCGATACTTTGCATTTGCATCGACGGTATTGTCAGAACTGTAGAGACTTTACTGTTAGTAAAACTAACGGTTATGCAGTATGATGGTTTGTCCTAGATCACGCTCATTTTGGGTATCCACTTCATAGAGGCTGGGTGAGCCCCAGGAGGGTCCTAGGTCTCATAGGATCAATCTCCGACTGTTAATAGATTAAATACAAGTTTGCCAGCTTTCCGAGTAATAAATAAACAAAAATACCGATTACTGATGCCATCCTATTGAATTCATATTATTCGTGAACGACCATGCTAAAAGTTATATTTTGACAATGGAATTCAGACTCTGAAGAAAAGTATATTGGTTAAGGGATTTGACTTATTCAAAACCTTCAGAGTCTTCTCAGTGTTGTGTGTTCAGGAATTGTGTTTGCACTAGGCCTTCTTATAAAGGAAAGAAGAAAAAAAAAGAAGAAGATTTCTTGGTACCCTCTTTTTATTTGCTTACGAGGAATTGCAATGACTCTTTAATAGGAAAACTGGATAACACTGTTCTGCAAAAAAAAACTTTTCTCCCCTCCCTTGAACAATTTTGCCTGTTTCTCATGTTTTCAGGTGTGCTGAGTCCGAATCCGAACTCAGAAAAATTCTATCACCCTCTGATTTTGATAGAAAAGAAGTGAAACTTGGAAAAAATGAAAAATTGTATTTGAAAATTATTGTCTTTATTATAACAGATTTGTTTTCTTTTTCAACGATAAAATATCATTAATTGAATCCTGCATGCTATCAGGTATAATACTAGATATGACACAACTCAAAAAATTTACACACATCGTCGTGTAGTTTTTTTTCTTTTGTACCCTTCCTCCTCTATCTCCCGCTGCAGTGTCCAGCAGTAATCCGCCAGCATCTTCTCATTCCATTTGCCAGAATATCTTTTTTCCATTCTGGATATGTCTTGGTGGAATCGTTCTCCATGTTCGTCCGAAACTGCACCCAAATTTGGGGCGAAAAAGTCTAGGTGACTATGCAGGAAATGTATTTTTAAGGACATATTGCATCCCAATGTTTTATATGAAGTAAGCAGTTCTTGGACTATTTTTCGGTAGTCTCTAGATTTTTTGTTTTCCAAAAACTTAGCACATACCTCTCGAAAAGCAATCCAAGCCTTTTTCTCAGTAGTATGTAACTTTGCTTCAAAAGTGAGGTCCAGTCAAAACTGAAAAAACACTTTTAGCCATATTTCTTTAACCACTTGTAATATTCCAATCAAATTTTTTTCGTTCAAATATACTTCATTGCGCTCAAAATCATCGGGCTTTTGAATTTTTTTTCACTATGTTTTGATGCCGAAAAAAAATTGTCAAATCCACAAAAAACTCACCTTTTTGGATAAAATACTAGAATTTCTCAGGAAACTGTGCGTGATAGACAAAATCTGACTTCAAATTCGTGTTCAGCACATCTGATAACAGTAAGAAAGCATGTTTTGGTTTGAAGGCGGATTTTCGTGCAGAACAGTGTAATCAGCCATAGAGGGAAGAAAATGGAACTTTAAGATGTAATCGTATGTAAGAAATATTGTTGGTATCTCATATATGTATATTTGCCAAAGTAGTGTGGTCAATCATCACTACACGAAACCAATACTATAGATGAAAAAGAATTTCGGTTTTGTTTTAAATTACTTTGTATTAATTATGTGTTTATTTACTATTTTTTTGTCTTTTTCTTATTTGTTATTTAATATGTGTTTTTGTTTCAACTGGTTTAATGTTTATTATGTTCAATATTTTTATGATTATTTTTTTTTTTATTATTTATTTATTGATATTTACAACTATATTACAATAATATAACAAGTAAATTGGCTGAGTGATACATAATGACATGATATAATGACAAGTAGAGAAACTACCCACTGGAAGTACTCAAATCGCATGTTCAACTAAGAAGGTCACGTGGCCATCTTCTTCTCAGACGCCTCGGAGGATTATCGGGAATTGAAGAGGAAGCTAAGTTTGAAACTAGAGGGTTTGAGTGGAAATGAAGTTTGTTATGAAAGGATAGATACCGGGTTCGGGCCAAATCAGCAACAAATGGGACATTAAGGTCGTTATGGATGACTTTATTCTTAACAAAATAAGGAGCGTTGAGGATTTTACGAAGGATTTTGGATTGGAGGGATTGGATACGAGAAGAATTTGATGGCTTAGTGGAGCCTCAAAGCTCTACTCCGTAAGTCCAAATAGGTCGTATGATGGTCATGTAGATGAGTCTTTTGTAATTAACTGGGAGCTTAGAGCGTTTGTCTAGTAAGTGTTGAAGTAGCCTGAAACGTCGAGCGGTTTCTTGTCTTTTCAGTCTTGTATGAGGATTCCAGGTTAATCGTTTGTCGAGATGCAACCCTAAGTATCGGATCTGTTCTACAGGCACAAGTGGGATATTATTAAAGGATACTGAAGGGCAGGAAGTCATTGGTTTACGACGTAAGGTAAAAGTGATTTGATGGGATTTTTGAGAATTTATTTTAATTCTCCAGTTCTGGCACCATTCTTCAAGATCAGTGATATGGGATTGGAGGCTTTGGGATACAATAACTGGATTGGTATTGACTGATAATACACATGTATCATCAGCATATGTGGTAAGGATAGTATTAGGATGAGTTGGGATGTCAGCTGTATAAACTGTATAAAGGATTGGGCCAAGGATACTACCTTGAGGATTTTTATGATTAAGTTTTGTTTTAATGTTGTATTTTCAATTTAGCGCAAAGTTTTATGGTACTTGTGTATTAAATCCACCACCTGAAAAGGCCATTGTTCTACGCATGCTCAAGCAGTTACATTTTATAACAGTTATATTTCTAACAGTAACAGTTACATTGTTTACAGATTCAATGTTCTTTGTTTCTTCGTGTGTTCTAGAGTTGTTGTTGTATCCTCAGTTTTGTATGTTGCTGATTTGTTGTTTGTTTGGTGGTTAGGGGTGGTTTTTATTTTAAATTGTTGATGATATATTCCATTATTTATATATGTTATATATTCAATATATTATCTATATATATTCAATTATATTATTATTACTTCTATTTATTTATTTCCATTATTATTATATTGCATGTTATGTTATGCAAATTCTAACCCCAATAAAAATATTTAAAAAGGTTATCCAAGGTAACTGTTAGAAATATAACTGTTATAAAACGTAACTGGTTGCGCATTGGCCTTTACAGGTGGTGGATTTAATACACAAGTACGGTTTTATTTATAAATAATACAAAAAAAAAATGGAAACAATAGAAAAAAATACAACATGAAAGTACAATCGTATCATAGTTCACTTCTCGCAGCTCCCTCCCGTACGACAAGTGAAACCGTTTTACTAAGTAATCCTTTTCAATAAATTCAATAACATTACATACTAATCCTTTACTGACACGAACAACAGTAAACTTCCGTCCATCCCGGTTGTTAATCAGTGTCAATGTATGTTTCACGGCTGTGCTGTTCCGTCTGTGATTAAATTCTATATGGATAATCTCAAGCCTGGGGAAGGACATAGGCTAATTTTTATCAACACACCACACAGGCGAAGTGTATATAATAGTGTAACCTGATTGACTAACAGACCCAACGGTCAACGCACAGCAGAAACCACTGAACTTAGCATCTTGAAATTCGCAGATAGGTTCTTTATATAGCTTAGATGAGCACTAAGAAAGGAATTTAGACAATTCCACCCCCTTAATATAACAGGGGTTCAAAGATTGTATGGAATCCGTCAGTTTTGAAGTTAAACATCTGAAATTTCGGATCCACGAGTAACACATAGTTAAAAAAAATTAAATTATTTATTTAGAATGATCTGTCACGAAACTTTATGTGGCAGACCAAACTCCACGCGAGCGAAGCCGTGGGCAAAAGTTATTCTATTGATAAACCGTGTAATAATTGATGATACAGTAATTCTGTCATAAACACCTCATTAAATAATTTGAATACTCACCTAAGGAGGATCATTTAAAATGTCCTTAACAAAGCTAGTTTTCTGGTTGAAAGGTGCAGAAAAGGTTTAAATGGAAATAGCGATGATTGGAATCTCAACAGAGATTATCTTTTTTATAGATGTAGATTTATTTAATTTAAATATAAAATAGCAACAACAACCAGGGTAGGACCTGAATTCAGTACATGGTTGATACTATATTGTTTCTGAGACAACGGATGAGCAGGGAAGTGGTTCGTCCAAAAACACGCTCAGGTCTTTTGCTCAATTTAGGTTACCCACTTCATAGACACTTGCTGAGCACCAGGAGAGTTTGAAGATCCCACACAGTGTCCGATCAGGGCTGCTAACAGATTAAATCTACCACTGGTGGATTTGAATTGGGGACCCTCATCCTATGTATGAATAATTAAATGTTGGTTGAAACTTTTTTTTCTTGGTGAAATGATGACCGAGAACACATTTCCAAAAATTACACTTGTTAGTCCTCCGGTTCTTAACCTGAGAATTGGGGAGCAAACTCATGGGAAGCAAAAAAATGTGAAAAAGACAATTTTTGAAATTAATCGCTATCCGCGTTTGGTCCTGAATGCCTTCATTAATACAATACTTCGTTATGTCAGTTGAAACGTTTATTCCTTGATGAAATGGTTAATAAATATACAGATTTCCCAAAATACGCTCTTTTTTCCATACCAAAACTCAGTTATTTTTATTTTCGAGAATGTTATAAATGAAACGAATGGAAATTTAAAACTTGTTATGACTTAACTCGAAAGCGGCAACCTGCGGAAATGACCCCCCTAAAAAAAATCGCTGTTAAGGACAGTGTTAAAAGAATCCTTAGCCCCGGAGTGGCTAAGTGGTAGAGTTGCTAGGGTTCAAATCCGCTCGCTGGCCTATGAGATCGAAGAACCTCCTGGGGCTCGCCTTGCCCCTATAAAGTGGGTACTGAAAATAAGGGGGGAAATCGGGCGGTTGAGAGTGATCTATGACAAATAACCTCCCTGCACAAATGTTGTCCAAGAAATACTACAGTTTCTACCATGTACTAAACCCCAGACTCTTCACGGGTTGCTGTGTAAAAGAAAAACGTTTTTTGATGGTTGTAGGACTGCTGGAGTGAGGAGAGGGGGGGTAGAGACAAAATGGCCAATGATGACAAATAGAGGACACTTCCGGGGGGGTGTCCATTAACCCGAAGCATCATCGCCCTTCCTCACACCCCCAAGGGGAGGCTAATGGAATCGTCCTTGCTCGTTCTGTTTTTATATCGGCTCGTAGCCCTTTGAGATTGGATCCAGTGAATCAGGATTAGCCCTGTAGGAACACCTGAGCCCTGTCTACTAACCGCTTTAGCGGCGGTCGCTCCTCTCTCTCTGTTCCGAGCTAATTGCACATCTTGTTTAGTGCCAACTTGCTCGCTCTTGTCTCGTCTCTTCGAATTTATTTTATACACCTGGTTTAATCATGACGGGACATAGTTCAGCAGTTTCATGACATAGTAGAGACTTTTTTTAAATAATGACCGAAAGTAATTCTTTTAAGGACACCCGATGTAGATTGTAACTGAGTGGTATGGTCTAGTTTCGACTGAATAGAATGTAGGGGAGTAAGTATACGTACTCACTTTATAGAGGCTGGGTGAGTCCTATGGAGGTCTTCTGATCCCACGGGGTTCATCCTAGGTTGTTAATATTTTAAATTTTTACTTAAATTTTCTTTGCAATCTTGGTATAAAGCTAAGCATGAACTTTATTCATTTTTTCCAAAATAAGTTCCGAAATTTTTCTTAAATTCCAGAGCTCATAATCTAAAAAATTGATATTATAAATTTTTTAATAATGTTCATTTTTGCTTCAAGGTTGTACGTAGCATGTTTGATTAATCGGAATAGAACTTTCAAAATAGAAAATAGTCGATTTTGTCAAATTGGTGGCATTTTTCGGATTAAGCTCAATAAGCATGTATGTGTTCTTATGTATTCCAGACCTTCACCAATGCTACCATATGTATAAATATATTGTGTTCGTGTATATTATTCATTAATTAATATTCCTATGATAGCAGATACCTAATCCACTTTCGTTTTTACTCTCCGCCATGTTTTTTAAAGCATGTGGATCGTGGCCAGTTGTTTTATCAGTGGGTTTGGGTTGGTAGAAATGTTTGTAGTATGTCTTCTACAATTAATAATTATTTATGTTTATGTGTGTAGATATATGTGTAGATGTATGTCTATGTGTGTGTGTGTGTGTGTGTGTGTGTAATCTATATTTGTTATATAGAGAGAGATTATATTATAAACTGGTAAAGATTTGAACAACATTTGAACCTCCCAGTCAACATTTGAACTTTAAATGGGAAAGTAGAGGAGCTTAGTTCACCCTCGAAGCCAAAAGCGCCTTGTAACATAATAATCAGTGTAAACATAACTCAGTTGGAAGATAAACATCAAGCAATCAAGGCTCCGGAGCATCTCTCATGCAAAACGAAGAGAAATTGTGTACAGTCATGGAGATAAGATCAACAGAATGATGGCGGCTAAGGTGCAGATAATTTCGGGGAGGAAAAAAAAAAAAGCTTATAAACTTCAACATGAACCAGGAGAAAAAAACAATTGAAATCTTATTTTACGTGAACCATTATGCTTTTAAGACCTTATTGCAATTATACTTACCTTATACACTTGCAATATATATATTTCTTTTTGAGCCACCGATTCGTAGTTTTAACGACGTACAAGGAATTCGATTAGTGCCCAAATCAGATTCTTTAAAAGGGAATCTGTATTGTAACTGGTTTCCTGTGCTTCCTAGTTAAACGATTTACAACACCTCAGGTATGAAAATGAAGTCTGGGCGCAGTTTTGATTACGATTAAAATTGCTACCATCACATCTGGAACTCAATAAAACAAAAAGTACCATTACAATGAATGGAGAATCGTGGGTTCAGTACAGGGTAGAGACTGTACTATTCGTAAGACAACGGTTGTACAGGGAGGTGATTTGTCCGAGATCACAGACAGCTGCCAGGTTTTTCCTCCCAAATAAAACAATCCACATAATCGAGACTGTGCCTGCATACCTCACTAGGTCCATCCATGACTTTTAAGAGATTATAAGATTTATCTGTCCCAGTTGAATTCGAACCGAGGATCTTCAACAAAGCAATTAAGCTGAACTATACCACTGCATATACTAATATGTTATTGTGTGTTTAATTTATGAGTGTAAATAGGTTTATGTGAGTTTCATTGAAACGAATGAACACACATTAGCTCACTTCATTACTATTGACATATCAGTTCAAAAAATATTTCATTGAATAGTGACAGTCGTCGTCAACCAATAATTATTCAATATATATTAGGTGATTAATGATTTATCTTAATTGATTACACTAGTATAGAGTCCACAGGAAATATGGATGTGATACCAAACAAATGTGGGGTTTAGTACATAGAGACTGTACTGTTTCATGGACAACGGTTTGACAGGAAGGTTATTAGACCTAGATCATGCTCAACCGTCTGATTTTCCCCCTTATTTTGGGTAACCACTTTAAAGAGGCTGTGTGAGCCTCAGGAGGGTCCTAGATCCCATATGATCCTTCCAGCGAGATTTAAACCAGGATTTTCGGTATGGCGACTCAGTGCTCTACCTCTGAACCACTCCGCTTCCTTTTAGTACTAGAAATTATAGTTTATTGTTTTGTGTTTTTTAGTTTAATTTAAGATTTGAAATATTTGAAAGATGAAAAATATAATACTTTATGTTAGGTGCGCTATATCGCACTCTCTACAAAATATGAGATAAACGTTTTCTTAAAGAAAAAAAAAATTGTACGGAAGCTTGACTTGACTATTATGAAGTTAAGCTAAGAAGGGCGAAAGAAATCAGAAAGGAGAGATGAAGGAGTTAAAGTAGGTTTTCTGGAAAACCCACATCTTGAAGTTGGGCTGTTGAGAGGAAGGGGCGCGCCTCGGAGGAAAATTAGAAAAGTTTCATAATTAATTGCTCTCGTAGAATGTGATATGCGCTCCCCCCCCCCCCCCAAAGGCCCTGTTTCTTCACTTTTGCAATCCAAAATATTTTTCACCCCTTTCAACCCCCTCCATTTTCCCTCCACGACCAATAGGGTTGACTCTCTGCCAAGCCGATGGTCGTGAATCTTTTTCTTCTTCCGGAGGAAGTGTGTCTTCAAATCATCCTCAAAGTTCCGCAAGAGCGTCACTTCTGTAAACAACTCTCTGAGCCACCGCGGTTCTCTTTATTTTTTTTCTCCTTTGAACGTAAGTGCTTTTATAAAATTATTTCATTACTG
The DNA here is from genome assembly GCA_964056705.1 of Troilus luridus. Lineage (NCBI taxonomy): Eukaryota > Metazoa > Arthropoda > Insecta > Hemiptera > Pentatomidae > Troilus > Troilus luridus. The sequence goes on along the minus strand of OZ057417.1, from coordinate 41,302,883 downwards.
TTTTTTTTTCTAAAATCGTTTATACCTACAGCCACGGTGAATAAGTGGTTAAGTCGAATTTCGTACAAAAAGAGTTAACAGTGGAATTGTGTCATTCTTGTAGTTTTGGCCTTGAAATGGAATCGTAGTATAAGTAACAACCCCTTTTCAAGCCAGTGGCTGTAACAGAATTTCATTCCTACGAAAATAACGTGAAACAAATTTTCGAGAAAACTCTTTTTTTCTTTTCTTCTTTATTGATCACTCCGGATCACGTTATGACTTAATTTTCGTTTCTTATACTGGAGTTTCGATGCTCTGACCAGCATCGTCCAACCTTCTCTGGTCTTTCTTCATCCAAGAACCCTTCCAGATGTAACGCTATGCTTCCAAATTTACTCTCTTCTAACATGTGAGACTATGTATTGTTCAAATTTTCCAAATATTTCCTTACTTCGCTCCTCCACGTTGGCGTGTTTTTCCTTTATAGAATATTTGGTATTTCTTATAAAATATACTAGCTTTTGCCCGCGGCTTCGCTAGCGTGGAATTTGGTCTGCCAAATAAATTTTCGCGACAGATCATTTTTTTTAAACTATAAGTTACTCGTACATCCAAAATTTCAGATGTTTAAGTTCAAAACTGACGGATTTCACACAATCTTTGAACCCATATTATATTAAGGGGAAAACCCTAGGGAGTGGGATTATCCAAATTCCTTTCTCAGTGCTCATTTAAGCTATACAAAGGAACTCTCTGTGAAGTTCAGTGGTGTGTTAGTCAATCAGGTTACAGTTGTATCTAAGCTTCGAGTGTGTGGTGTGTTGATAAAAAGTAGCCTATGTCCTTCCCCAGGCTTGAGATTATCCATATCAAATTTAATCACAAAAGGAACAGCATAGCCGTGAAACATACATTAACAAACGGGACGGACAGAAGTTACCATCGTCTACTGTTGTTTGTGTCAGTAAAGGATTAGTATCTAGTGTTATTGAGTTTATTGAAAAGGATTATTTAGTATTACAGTTTCACTTGTCGTACGGTATCAGCGATAAATTAAAACAGAAAGGACTAGTATAATGTGTGTAAGTAGGAAATTTATCGATGTGTTTTTAATTTTGGCGGTCCTACTTACCTACTACAATATACTCGTGTAAACTATGTTACTTGATTTGTTGGGTTCATCAAGGTGGAAATTACACAAAATCATTATAAACTGTAACCTATGTGTTATTCTGTTGTATAACCTATATTACTGTAAAGTTTCATCCAAATCCGTTCAGTAGTTTTTGCGTGAATGAGTAACAAATATACATACAAACTTTCGCATTTATAATATTAATAGGATTCTGAATTTGGCAGTATAATATGTTCTATAGTGGAAAGGTTTAGAAATTGAATTGTTATGTTTTTAAGTACGCTTTTCTTTACATTAAGAATTATATTCTACGTATTATAATACCTAATGAAGTTATAATTTGTTTTTTAGCAATCGATTTTCCCTGGTATTTATTGAAAATTGTTGAAATCTATTAACAGTTTTATACTGCCACTTTAAAAAAATGACATATGCCAGTTAGTCATCTGGTAATAAGCACATTCTAATATATCAAACTTTCATCCCCTATTTCAACCCTTTACAACCATTTTTAGCATTTAAAAGTAGCCTATGTCCTTTCTCAGGCTCTAGACTATCTCTGTACCAAATTTCTTTTAAATCTGTTCAGTAGTTTAGGCGTGAAAGTGCAACAGACAGACAGAGTTACTTTCGAATTTTAAATATTAGTAATGATTGTTTCATTTAATGACATTAAAAAAAGAAGTTTGATTTGTTTTACGAATTAAATAAGAATAAGTGAATGTCTTTATTTTCTCTATTATGTATCCTAAAATTATTTCGCGTCGAACCGTTACGATTCCCAGATTTATCAAGAGATTTTATTTTTAAAAATAGCCTCTAACATTGCAGCCCATGAAGGCTCTTGGTTTCAGCTCATGACCGTTTCAAGGACTGCGTTTGTGGAGGGAGTTGATTTGTCCAAGATCAACCACCAGGTTTTTCCGTCTAATTAAGGGTATCCGCTTTATAGAAGCAGCGTGGGACCAAAGAGGGCCTCCAAAATCCCATAGGGTCTATCCCTGGCTTTTAATAAAATATGTAAATATCTGCCAAAGCCGGATTCGAACCTGGGACCTTCAACGCATCAACTTAGCGCTCTACTTACAGAGCTACGCCGTTCCATTTTATTAAAGCGGCATTAATGATTCTTTGTCATTTATGAAATCGGTTTTTGGTAATAGTATGCTGAAGACTGGAATCAAAAATTATATTACACAACGAGGAATCCCAGATCACGCACTTTGTTAATATTATTAAAGTAATGGCTTCGTGAAGTTTGAGACGGGCTTGTGAAGTTGATGGGCTTAGTAACGAACGAATTCCTAAAAAGATAATAAGCTTAGTATAGAAGGTGCGCTGAGCCGTAGGTGGGAGGATTATATCGAAAGCCTAAAATCCCTTTTCACTCTCTGTTTAATTGCTGTATGGGTTGGTTTATATTCTGTTATTGATCTGTATACTTATTTCTTTATTCTGTATGTCTCCAGTAATCTTACATTGAATGTATCGAAGAAGCATTTATTGTTTTATTCTAAGTTAGTTTGTTTCACATAATTTGGAGAAAGATTGATCAATTAGTGTTCAGAGTGTCGTGTTTTCCTGCCCGTCCAGAATGGATATACAAACTATAAACTCTTACTCTTGCATCTCAACTATCTACTCTCCTAACTCTTCTTCCTAATATTAGAGCTAGGATATATACATAATTATTTATATTAAATCAATAAATAATTTATAGATATATTCAAAGTGATCGATTTATGAACTACTGTAAATATTCCTCATTCATAATAATGCCATTGTTTTTTTTTGTTTTTTTTTATTATCTGATACTATTATTTATTCACTTATTTTTCCAAAAGCTTATTTCTTTTTATTGTAAATATGTCTGTTCTTTTGTTTTAATTTTGTATCACATTTTCTTATTCTCTACATACAAAACATACCTTTGTTTGTGTTATTTACTTTCAGGATATTAAGTAATTATTGTTTTATTTTGATGTAGGCCTTTGGCCAGATATATAGTCATTTATTTTGTTCTTCTCTGTTATTCTAAAGGGACCTGGTCCCAGAATAAAATTATTTTTCTATTCTATTCTACATGTAAAAGAATAGGAGTGCTCAAGGAAGCTAGATTGGTGACAACACGGAAGATATTTGATAACTGAAGTGTAAGGAGCCCGCAACTAAACAGAATATCGCTGGGTCATCAACCCAAACAAACTATCCTTGAAAATTATGATGGAAAGGTGTCGATATGTTATTAATGTTCACTGTTGTTTTTTAATTGTACTTATTCTACAAATTAAAAAATAACAGCTCATTTATTGAAATAGTAAAACAAAAATCTCGATTTATGTTTTTATAATATAACTATTTAATTAGATTTTTCTATTCATCGATAAGTGTAAATCGATACACAGGTATCTTTACTTATTACATTCATTTGAAGTGAAGTTGTGCGTTACCCGTGTCAGCAATTGAGAAGACGCTAGGGAGATGGGAGGCGGTTCCTGCATACAAAACAGGGCCGCTGCTTAGATCGCCAATATCAAACACCTTGTCTAAAGATCCTTATATAGCAGCTATGTCTTCTTTCCTCTCCTCCTGTATTCTGTCCGATCCAATACATCCCACCAATATATATAAAAAAAGGAATATTTTATAAAGACAGAAAGTTGCCAGAAAATACTTTACAAAAAACATATAAAATGCTTGTTGACAGTAGATTAAAAGCCTCAAACCTCAGGCATCTTCAGGACAGAAATAGGATAATAGCAAAGGAAAACACCAAATAAAGCTCATTCTGACCTCGAAGTGGAGCTAGACACTAACGAGTAAACATTCCACCACCTCAAAGGCCCAAATGCAACTAATGAATCATAACGAAAGTTACAGGATAACAGGTTAAAAAGGTTAAATAAAAAGAGCTGATAAAAAGCTATAGAAAAAATGGAAAATACACTCACTAAACTTATCACTTAACGTAGAAAATATCAAGAGCCCTGTAAACAAACGGTTATTCTACAGAATATATTAATATAGAAGAATAAAAGCTCAAAAGAGACATAAAATGTTAAGACGTACATGGAAAAAATTCTTCCCCTCCCCAAAAAAAAAATAATTTTAAGTCTCCAAGCTAAAAACAGGAACGAAAATCCCTTCCAGATGTAACACTATGCTTCCAAATTTACTCTCTTCTAACGTATGAGACTCTGTATTATTCAAATTTCTTAGAGCTAAAATATATATACATGTAAAAGAATAGGAGAGCTTAAGGAAGCTACATTGTTGACAACACGGAAGATATTTCATAACTTAAATGTAACTCCTTACCCTCCCGCAAATATCGCTGGGTCATCAACCCAATCCAATTATCCTTTAACTTTATGATGGAAAGGTGTCGATATGTTATTAATGTTAACTGTTGTTTTCAATATTTCACCCATACAATACTGTTGTATGGGTCAATATTTCACCCATTCAGGAATCTTCAGAACAGAAAGTGGCAAAGGCAAAAATGTATACCTAATGCATATACTTTTGACACACAGCAAGACAACAACCAGAGGAAACATCCCATCACCTCCCAGTCTCAAATGCAACTACTGAATCGTAAGGAAGGTTTTTAGATAACAGCTGGGAAAGGTTAGTAAAAAACAGATAATAAAAAAACTAAATAGAAAATGCAAAATACACTATCAAAATTTCAAATCTATTCAATCAATTGTGGTTTTTGTGATTGTAATTCAATTATTCTCTTTAATTTTTTATTAGCTGTTTTTATCTATCGTTTTCTAGCTGTTGTCTGGTAAACTACCATATGATTCAGAAGTTGCCTTTGGACCTTGCTGGTGATCTGATGTTTTCTATGGTTAGTATATTGTTGTATTTTGAGATTTAAAATAAATATCTTACATGCTGTTCAATAATAAATAATTGATTGCTTGGGCGATCTGTGGCATAACAACCTACTATACCCAAGAGTATATTAGATCGCGGGTTCGTAGCCCGGTAGATGGCCCTAGAATTTTTCAAAAGTGTGAAAAAGATTCCATAACCAGGGAGTCTTTCGGAAGGAACGTAAAAAAGGGGTACCGAGCCTGAACGATGTCAGGTACTCATAAAATATCCCTATCCTAATTAAACCTGGATACGCAAAATTTAGAGCTCCCACTGTAACATCGCCCATTTAGCCATAGGAGCATAATAGTGACGTTAAATGAGCAAACAAACAAATAATAACTGTTGTTGTTTGTGAAGGTGCGCGTATATATATATATATATATATATATATATAATACATTGAAATATTAAGGATAACGATTTCTCTAAGGGTTAGAAATAGTCGTTTCCTAAATGTGCTGCTTTCAATTTTAAAACTATTTATCATATTTAATTTCTTCAACTAGAAAATAATATACGAGAGTCCGGTCAACATGTGCTGTAACTCCATGATTTTTAAAGATTTTTCCTGCGTGCTTTAACAGACTGGATTTTTAAAGTTAATTATCTAACCTCCAAGTCTCTCTTCCCCTCGCGTTCACAACTTTTACAACTGAGGGTTTTTTTCTTCTTCTTCTTTAATTAAGAAAAACATTAAAACAAGACATGATAGGCTTAATTTAGATTGAATTGAGGAACAGTTACGAGAAAAAAAAGGAAAGGATTCTTTGCCTCTCGCCCGTCGTGAAATACTCGTTAAAGTAGGGTTTACAAGATTTCTCACAACGAAAAGAGAGATTGGGCCAATTTAATTTGTTGTCAGCAAGAATGTACCTAAGCGAAATTTTGATATATATATATATATATATATATACATATATAATTCAAAATTGTACTTATATATTGTAAGGAATTATATTGCAATCGTGAAAATTTTCCAGTTGGATTTTTTTATTCTTTTTCTTTTTCTCTGTCCATGTGAAGCTACGTAATAATAACGTTAAGAAAGAAAATACTCAAATTATATATTTAGCCGATAAGTTGATATATTTTCTATAACTCGATTTTTATTAAACTTGCTAATATCAATGTGCAAGTTAATCTTTGGTCTTATAATCATTGAAATATTCTAATGAACTTTTATTTATTCATTTTAAAACAACTATCAACCTCTCTTATTGTTAATTAGCTTTTGCCCGCGACTTCGTCCGCGTTGATTTTGGATATAAACTTAAGTTGAGTTTAAGCGGAGGGTGAATTAACCAACTGCCTACTCCAACTTAAATTGTAGTTGTACTCCATATTATTCGTAATTACTTCAATCATTTTTGATTTCAGGCAGCCTATCAATTCTTATCTCATTCTTGGTCGATTTAAATAAAATGTAATATTAAATATTAAATGGAATAATTAATAAACGGTCCCTCCATAGGGGCAAAAAAAAGAGAGAAAAAAAAATAATAGTTTTTTGAAGTGAAACAGCCCTGAAGGACTACGCGACTTCATTTGAAGTTTTTGTTTAACGAATTTCGCGATACCAGCAATTACGTAGATTTGACTATTAACATCCCTTATTTAGATCATCTTTGTTGGAAAAAAAAAATGGGCCAGAAAGACCAATGTTTAGGATTTATAGCTATTTTAAGATTTTAAATAGGATTTTTTGTAAAAATCTGTAAGTAGGAAAGGGTTATCGTTAGGACAGTAGCTCTCATAGTAATATCGACTGGAATAACCCCATACTATCACCACTTAACGGCTCCGCCACTAATTACATGTGTATACATGTGTGTATTTATTTATTTAAATATATATATATATATATATATATATATATATATAAGTAATATAAAATAAACTGATGAAAGGCTTATATAATTAAATCCATTTTGTAAAATGGAGTTTGGTCAGAGATGCGTGGACAGGGACACGTTTATATAAAGGAATGTTTATGTTATTTTATGTTCATGTTATTCGCAATTTTCTCATTGTAGTTCAGATTGCAACTGCTACGACCACTATATGAATGCTAGTTTCTCTAAGCACCTTCATAAATCTCATATTCATTTGTTAATTTAAAAAAAAATCGAAATCCCGTTACATGTGTTTATAAAAGAGAACGGCTTAATAAATAAGGTTAAAGCGATTCCCACAAACAAACCTTGTTTCTGGTTGGAGTGAAAATTATATGCAAATTTTATTCATTGCTTTTTGGAAAAAGATGTAGCCCCTCTTTTTACACAGCACATATTATTGTTGACAATCCTTTCTTGTTTAATCAACAATGAATTGATTAGTTGCGTTTAATATTTTTTTGGGAAAAAAGTGTTTTATTAAGCGAGCCAATTACTGAATATCCTGAAATACCTTTATTTTTATGGACGTTTTAAAATCTTTTTATACATACACGAAGGACGTCCAGAAAGTAAGGTTACAACTCGTGTTAAACAAAAGAAAAATGCATATATTTAAATGAAATTTACAAGATACAAGTGACCATATCATTATTTCTTTTTATAATTGTAGTTTAGGTCAATACACTTTTGAAGCTTGGAGACGAGCTTTTATAAATTCCGCTCCACCTCCCGATACCATTCTTCGACTGCCTTTTGAACCTCTTCGTCATTTAAAAATGGTTGTCCATCCGAAAACTTGTTCAATTCATTAAAAGTATGGTAATCCGATGGTGTCAGGTCTGGAGAGTAGGGTACACGGGTGACAGTATCCGATCCAAATGAGACAGGTAGGTCATGAGGTTTGGAGTTTGGCGTAGCCTTGAATAACACACCACGAGTCAGTATTTCCCTCCTTTTTTATTTAATTTTCTTTAATCTTTTTAATGTCTCACTGTATGGTGGAGCATTGATAGTGGTCCCTTGGGAAATAAGATCCCAATCATAAGGAAACAAGATCCCATTCTGGTCCATAAAGACAGATGCCAGGATCTACCTTTGGCTGATGGTGAATTGGTATGATGGCTTTTGAGATAGCCTTTTTGACTCAGGAGTATAGTGAGGTTTCGTTCCCAGTCTCAATTAGAAAGAGAAAGATTACCCCCCTCCCCCATTTCATATCGTAAAAGATATTCGCCTGAAGCCAAAACACGATTATGAATTTGTCTTCCAGACCTTTCTTCGCCATGAATGTTCAGTACAACCTAATCCACATGGTAAAATGCTGACGTGCGATCACCTCGGCTGCATAGTTTTTAACAAGCTACCGATTAAGCGAATCTCAAACCTACTTCAGGTAGAGAGAACGGATAACAATTTTTGAGACACGTTTTGACCGTCAGAAAATTCTCTACACGTCAGTGGTGACCATTTTGTATAACTAAATTCCCACGTCCTGCACGGTCTTTGCAACCTTACTTTCTGGACGTCCCTCGTATATAATACCTATACCATTCTGTCCCAAGAGTTGTGTTTTTGTTACGTGGTAAAGATTAAAGATACTGCTTGTAATGCAATAGTTATGCAGAGAAGAAATTAGTCTTATATCCGCCAGGTGTTTCCCCAATTAAGGGCACACCCTTTATAGACACTATTTATATTTCCATCTGAAGCAGTTGACAGATTCAATAATTTATCTTCCTCAGTGGGATTTGAACCGGTTACCTTCATCATAGTAATTCAGCGCTTTACATTAAGCTTCTAAAATATGTGCTGTCGGATATTACAACAATGGCAGGTTCATTAAATCTCCGATTAATAAATTAAATATGAATATTAATAAAATGCAACCAGTTTACTATTTTTTTAGACAGCAGATACATTTCGCTTACACATTTATCACATAAGGGCTGGAGTTTAACTTTTATTTTTTATGCTTACATGTTTTGAAACCCCCAACATAACAATGAAGAACAAGATTCATTTGAATTTTTTGATTCATGTCTTTTTAATAAATATTTAAATAAAAACCTATTTATCACACAATCTTACTCACTTCCAGTCTACTGTTTTCTGTTTCTTTTATTCTGGTCAACTTCACATTTAAATTGCTAGGGTTCGCGTGCTAACTCGCATTCGGGATGTTGCTGCTTCATTCCTACTTGTCTCTCTTAAAAATCATGATCTCTGACCACGCAAAGCTCTGCAAGTTCCGTTTTTTTTCGAAAATAAAAACAGAAGTATCCATGTTCTGACACTCAAGTCTGAAGAAGTTTATCACTAAAAAAAAAAAAGGAATATTTTTTTAATAGTTTTTATATTATTTATAGATCAAAAACGTTCAATTTATCAAGTACCAAATGTAGTTTAAAGTAAAGTAATGATGACAAAACTTCCATTCATGCAGACAATTATCATAAAATATTACCTTTAACAAACAATATAAATTCATGTTGTTTTTATTTTATTATTTATGATTTAATAAAAAATAATTTTTTTATTGATAAAGAAATAATCTATAAAAAATTTTTATATTTCACTAATGATAATAATCTAAAATTTGCCATCATGTTACAATCATGTTATGTTTCAAATAGTAGTGTTACTTGCGGCACTTCTCTTTGACCCTAAGGACACCTAAAAAGGGCTGGGAGAGGACAGGGTATATAGTCGAGGATATACTGGGAAACTTGGTAAAGGAATGAACCCAAAACATCCTTGTATAAATTTTAATCTTTACTATATTAAAATAAAAATTACATTCTACTAATAATCCATTTATAAAATAATTATTACAAATTAAATCGAAATTCCCAGTCAACAAAATAAAAATAAGATTCTAATTTAACATAAGATTCACCATCAATAATAGTACTAAATAATAAAATACAAACTAAAACCATACGCCAGACTCTCAATCAGTAATCATTCCCATAGTCACTAGTGAAAACAATAATTTCAATATAAAATATGATCTATCATCCAATAACCATATGCACTAATAATGATTAAAACTTAATTAAAAGATTCCCATCTGTTTTGTGGCCGAAACGCGACGCGCGACAAATAAATTACTTAATTGGCTCTATCAACAACTGAGCCACCATCTTTCTTCACCCCAAATCTAGTCTGACTATAATATAGAGAAAATTCTATACCAGACTTCAACTCTGATCAGTCCGTCTCCCTCCCCAGTTCTCAACTCTCGACTCTCGAGGGAAAACGGTCGGGTATTTAAAGGCTTATTCGAGCTAGCGTACACATTCTTACCCCTGGGTCCGTGAAGTGCTTCCCCCTGGTGGTCACAATTATCCAAAAACACTCTTGAATTAAATCTAACTTTTTAAATAATCGATTAAGGTCGACTGGAAGCGACAAAAGCCCTGAGTCATTACCGACCTTATTCCCGAATTGGACCTATGAACTCCTTACGCCGCGCGGGCTCAATCACAGATGCGAACCTTCTGACAATAATTAAAATTTAATAAAATATTATCAAAACTAAATGTTAAGGACCTACAGTGACTTTCACCAAAACCATAAAATAATATGTAATTAGTCACAAACAATAACATTAGAAAATCTTATTTGGTATAGGATAACATATACTTACATATTAATGTACAAAATCCTTTAAACCTAAAATATTTTTAAAACAATATTAATGAGAATAAGCAAATAAATACTAATCATTCTCTATAATACGTAAAACTAAAAATAAACTTTTGACTTCAAATGATAAAACACTTCTTTTTGATCACAAAGATTAGAGTACAATTCGTAACACAGATTACTTTTATTCGGTGGGTTCTACTTTAAAATGGCTAATTAAATATAAAATTGGTAACATTTTTAGCATTGAACTAAAAGGTGTAATTAAAGCACATTAAGTAAATATATATATCTAACTTAATTTGTATTCAGCCCGTTACAGTAGGTATTTTTATTTATACATAACTTTTTTATTTATGAGAGAGTTAGGTAACTCAGTGACCCTCCTGGTGCTCACCCACCCTATATAAATTGAGTACCATCAAGTGGGGAAAATAGTAGGTGTATATCATCTACTAAACTCAAACTATTTTTTTTTTTTTGTTGATAAAGTTGATACATTCTTTTGGTAAATATATGTATCGAAACGGTTTGACACAAAATAATTCGAGGATTCATAATCGAAAAGAGAAATATAATCACTTATTCTTAATTAACTCGTAAAACTTAAAAAACAAAAGAAAAGAAGATTTTTGAAAAAGAAGACATTGAAGACAAGACAACGTGGGCTAAAGAAGTAAAGAAAGATATGGAAAAGTTAAGAAAATTGCGGTCTCACATGCTAGAAGGGTGTTCATTTTTTAAAGTGAGTGAAACGTCTGGAAGTGTTTAATGATGGACAAATCACCTTCCTGTACAACCGTTTTCCTTGAAACAGTACAGTATCTACCACTTACTGAACCACAGACACTTCATGCGTTGTACAGGTACAGGTTTTTTTTTTTTTTTAAATCCACTTTTGGAATATTGAAGTTGAATTTTGAAGAGTAGGGACATTTTTTCTTATTAGGTTTTTTATGGAGTATTCATAAGGTATTATGAAGATTAGAGAAATATGTTGGTTAGAAATTTTATTAAACTATTTCGGGAAATGTTTTGTGGAAAACATGAAAGCAGACATGGGCGAAATTGGCGTTGGTGCTGGCGAGAGACAAGGCTTGCCTTTCCGGGCCCTGAGTGGATTGCCCTCCCATTAGAGTTATTATATCCCCACTTAGACTTCTTATATCCGAGGCTATATATTTTTTGTCTCTGTCTCTCGTTTCAACTTAGCTCCTGTCCGGAAAAATTTCCAAAGTTTTTATTTTAATTTAGTATATTACGATTATTTTCTCCTCTTGTAATGCGAAGCCCCGAATCTGGCTGTAACAGATAATTTAATGATAATTATGTAATCTGTTAAAACCTACATTACGAAGTGACCTTATGGGGTCTGTTTCTCCTGGGACTCAACCAGCCTTTTAATGTGGATACCCTTAAATAGGGTAAAAACCTGGTATTTGAGTGTTATCTTGGACAAATAACCTCCTTGTACAACATTTCTCTTAGATATAGTTCGGTCTCTACCACGTCAATACGCCTTATGGGTTTTAGTGGTACAGTCGAACACCTTAAGAATTAACATTGCTTAATGTTAGTGACCATATTTCACTCCTATATAAAAGAGATAAAATGAAGGATAGTTTTATAACATTCTAATATTTAATTTTGTTGGACAAAATCCGCGAGCTAAGTTAAGTCGAGAAAAATAAAAAGCATTCCTTCCATTTATTTCTTCTTAAATCTTGTAAATATTGTATATAAATAATATAAATATTGTAATTACAAAATATACAGCTTCTTCGTAAGAACAGCCTTAAGTAGCAATTGTAATGAAGCTTTTTAATTCATGAACGATATATCTGATATTCCTTTTCCAAAATGTTTTTTTAATATTTAATAAAGCTGAAGTTTGAGTTGTATCATGTTCGATCTTGATGGTTTTTGGCAATAATGCCATAAGTTAGGACCAAGAAACAAGCAAGCTTTTAAAAATTATAATTATCTAATGGCTAATAAAAAAAAATTCAATACCTGTATTATAATAGGAATGTCTTTTTTAAATGTTTTTATTAATTGTTATAATTTTAAATATTTTTATTTTTGAAGAGAAAAGATATGCCCAGGGTCGGGATTCGAACCCGGGTCTCCCCACAACATTTCCGTTGTGGTGCTCCACCAACTGAGCTATCCTGGTTCGTACCTCGGTCAGGCATATCCATTATCTTCACTGATCCCATATCCCCGTTGTTCTCGCAATCTTTTGCGATGTATACAAGGGGAACTTTAATTAGGATCTTGTTGACTTACGTCATTATATATTATTATAATTTATTTTTTATTAATTGTAATAATGGCCCTGGGCGTATCTTTTCTCTTCAAAAATGAAAATATTTAAAATTATAACAATTAATAAAAAAATAAAATAAAATAAACTATAATAATTATTACAGAATAATTATAATAATTATTACAGAGAACACGGGGATATGGGATCAGTGGAGAGAATGGATATGTCTGACCGAGGTACGAACCAGGATAACTCAGTTGGTAGAGCACCACAACGAACATTTGGGAGACCCGGGTTCAAATCCGGCCCTGGGCATATCTTTTTTCTTCAAAAATAAAAATATATAATAGGAATGCTTTGTTTTACCAATACTGCAATTTTACTTTTTTTAACTCACATGGAGCTTTCAAATACCTCTATCGAAAATTGACGTCTTTTGAGTTATGACATTGTTCTTTTGAAAGCGCGATATATAAATAAACTCATATGGATGTAAAATGGGTGCTCCTAATTAGGGGAAAACCTGACTTAGAGTGTGTTCTCCGTCATTTTACCCCACTGCTAAACCGTTGTCCTAGAAACAGTACAGTCTCTATTATGTTCTAAACCAAGTTCTTCATAGTTTGTAGTGGTACTTTTTTTATAATTTTTTTTTTATAAGCTATGTGAATATTCTAATCGACCTGATGGAACCTGTTAGAAGCTATTATATAAGCCTACAAGACACGTTTCTTCCTCTTTAGGAAAAATTTGATATTAATAGGATTCTGCTTGATACGTTCCCTCTAGAACATGTTGAGAGCAAGTGAACCAAACAGAGGCAATCGGTTCCCATCTTCGTCTCACCTTACTCCAATCCCTTCTTTTCAGAAAATCTCTTCTCTCCTCTATATCTCTCTCCCTCTATCTTCAGTCGTTTCTCTCCCTCTGTCAATTTCCCCGAGGTATAGGTAAATTGAGAAGACTTTTTCCTTTTTTTTTACCCGAAAAAGAATATATTTTCTACATATTATAAGAATTTAAAAAAACAAAGTAATATATTGTTCAATATATTATACAACTGAATTTTAATTATTTTTGTATGTCTTGTACATGCCTCTATACTTTAGTCATAGTGCTAATTAATTTACAAATAAAAGTGATGGATCTGGAAATTGAAATACCATGTTCAGTACAAGGTAGAGACTGTATGCTTCTGGGACAAGGGCTGTGAAGGCAGGAGATTTTTTCTAGATAATGCTCAGCCACCAGGTTTTTCCCCAAATTAAGGGTTCCCACTTTAAGAGGCTGGGTGAGGCGCAGGAGGGTTACCAAATCCCACAGGTCCGATTACTGAACACGGGACCTTCGACACGGCAAATCATTGCTCTACCATTGTCTAATCCCGCTCCCTTTAATAAAATCGAAAAAAAAAAATTTATTGGATCCGTATTTTAGAGACTTAGGGGTTGGCTTTTTTTTTTTTTTTTGTTTTTTTTGTTTTTTAATTTTGCTTATTATAAAATTCTAAATATAATAATATTTTTCGCTAAGAAACTATTTTAACTATGTATAAAATTAGGTCTAATAAGTACAATGATTAACATCCACCATGATTATTAAATTCATAATTTAATTCAACAAAACTACATTTTTTATATTGCAAATCTGTGCAGTGTTACATAATTATACCGCATCCTCGTGCGATATTTTAGGACGTGAGGACGATAAATCGAAAAAGGTTATTATGATTTATTTTTTAAAAGTATCTAGAGGCATTGGAGCGAAGAAGCTGAGCATGTTGAGTGCTGAGTTGCCATGCTGAAGGATCCGATATATCATGCTGTGACTGATACATTATTTAATCCGTTAACACCCACAGATGGACACTGTGTGATGTACAGCCGTCCCTGTGGCTCACCCAGCCTAAGACGCTACCCTTAATTAGGCGAAAAACCTGGCCTTTGAGCGTGATCTCAGACAAATCACCTACTTGCACAACCGCTGTCCCAGAAACAGAACAGCTATTATATTGTACTGAACCCAAGACCCTTCATGGATTGTAGTTGTAAAGGTTTTTTTTTTACAGGGGTATTTTCGGGTTGGTTACTAAGTTGTCAAATCATCAACTAAGTAATAATTTTAATATCTAGAAATGATTAAAACGATCTTGTATTTGAATACTTACAATTAATTGAGATTTTAAGATAGTCAAGATCGTGTCTTATACAAGAAAATGGACCTGTCTCTTCATTATTCTCAAAATTAATTTGCACTAAAAGCTAAGTGAGATAGTCAACAGAACAAATCCATTGGAAATGGAAAAGGATAAATAAGGACGCTTGACTGATATACTTTTTAATTAATTATTATTATTAAGAAAAGCAAATATAATTATACAACGACTATAAATAATTATAAACTTGAGTTCCTAAAATATATTTAGAGGTGAGCCAACGACTGTTAAGCTTTGCTGACACAACTCTTGATGGAGGAGCGTCCTAGGGGGTTGAGCGAGACGTAAGTGGGATGATTCTATAAGGCTGATATTAAAGATTTGGATTTTGGTTGTAAGCCATGAATGGATATTCGTAAGAAACGATTGGTCGTGCCTTAGTGTTTGCTAAATTTTTTATTATTCTTTATTAGAACACGTTAGGAAATATCACAAAGAACAAAGCCTAATGAATCAAACATCCTGTAAAAAAACGACTAATTAACGTTTCGCCAATCCAGGCATTATCAGGACATACATCATAAGAAGAATCACATAAAAAAAAACAAAGTGTTGCACATATCACATCAACAGACACAAACCTTTATCCAAGTCGTACCTCAAACAACTAAATCTCTTTTACATTTACATACACAAACAGTTGAGGAGGTTATACAAGCATCTTTTACTGTTTAATTTATGATCCATGTAGGATTCAATTTAATGAAATATAAAAGCCTTTTCTCAGTCGCTTATATTCCCAATCATATACAAAAAAAAAACTTTATTTGAAATTTTACATATACAAGCAGCATAAGTGTAAATGCATGTTCCGGACTTCCTTGTTACATGTTTAAAGAACAGTGATTTTAATTACTTAAATATACATAATCTGTGACCAGCCATATTAGGACCCAATGAGGACCTTCTAGGGCTTACACAACCTCTATAAATATAGTACTCTTAATAGGGAAAAAACCTGGCGGGTATTCTTGATTTTGGACCAATCACCTCTCTGTACAAAACTTTTCCTAGACACAGTACAGTCCTTACCATGTACCGAACTACGGAAGATTCTTCATGGGTTGCAGTGGTTATATACTTTTGCATATATGAAGCTTTTAAAATTTATTATTTTCTGTCTTGAAATTGAAAATAAAATAATACTATATTAAAAAAAAAAAGATAATGTGGCTTTACTTATCATGTAACACGAAAAACTTGGTCATTTATTTTTGTAAGACTGATAACAAATATTTAAAAAAAGTTTTAAATTATAAAAATAACAATAAATCCAACTGATTAAGGGCCAAAACTTTTTGGCTTATTATGTTAAATTTTCTATGGAGTGGAGTGTCTCGTCCTTTAGGATATGGGACACTTTTGGGTTTCATCCAGCCTCTATATAGTGGGTATCCATAATACAGGTTTGTTGTTGCTTAGAGGCGTAAAACCCTAGGGTCATCAACGCCTGTAGATTTTTATAATTATTTATCTTTAAAAAGAATAAAAAATAAATAAGTAAATAAAAATAATTAAAATATTCATACACACACACATACTAATAAATAATACATCTGTAATAAGGAAATAAAACAATCGGAAAAAACAACAAATGCACCTATAGCAAGGACAATGGAGGATCAAATATTGGTTATTAATTTACAGTTTGTAATGAATTTCACCACTTTGTCTATTTCAGATTTGCTGTCTCTAAGTGCTTTTCTAACATCGGGTGGTATTTTGAGCTGATTTAGTATTTTTTTATAGGAGTAGCATTCCTCAAACATATAATACAGGGAAAAGCTGACGATTGAGCATGATCTAAGACAAATCATCTCCTTGTAAAACCGTTGTCCTAGAGTACAGTCTCTACCACTTATTGAATCCCGGGCCCTTCATGGGTTGTTGTGGTACAGAAAAAAAACGCTGAAGTTTAGAAATGTCGATATTTTTTCTAATTTATCCTAGCATCATTTTGATATATTTGAAAATTATGGATACGGGTCGATATATTTTCCGTATAGACATTCGTAGTTTATTAGCTCTTCTTCTAAGAGACATTTTTCTTCTTTTTTCTTTTTCTTTATTTTTTCTTGCCTCACCCCTGCAATTTACGGTTCTTTAAGTTTGATATAGTGGCACTATAAACTTTCAAAGGGGCCATCTTTAACTTGGTTCTAAACCAACCACACGTAAAGTAAATTCATGTCGAAGGTTTTTTCTTTATTAACCTTATAAATCACTATCGTTAAAATATTTATCTTGATCAGCAAGTATTTGTCATAAATAATTGTATTTATTTATTCGTTGGAGTCTTTAAGGTCATATTTATGATTTGATTTATTTGAATATTTTTTTAAAAATTTTAAATTATGCTTATTTAAATAAAAAAACTCTTCATTGACTGATAATTGGATCAGTCATTATCGTATTTCAATATGATCAAGATAAATTGAATCTTTTAAATTAAATCTTTAAATTAAAAAAAAGAAAAGATTTTTCCTCGGTTCATGAAATTCATACAACTCTTGTTAAAATATTTTAGGCTACGTTTTGAATTGTTCTCATATCCATGCTTTAACGGTGAAGAAACTGTGTCAGTGAATTAATATATTCATTAAACATGGTTGAAGGGATTGACTATTACATTTAAAAAAAGAATTGGATCGACATTTAAGTAGGAAAATGCACTGTTTTGAGTGATGGCTAAACTAAACGTTTATGTAGGAAGCATAGAAGGTTTAGGTGATACTTTTGGTAGGGTAAAGAAAGAATATTTATTTAATATTAATAATTTGCATTAATATTTTAAAATACTTTACTTTTACTTAAATAAAATTCTAATACTAATGGTGCTAGTATTTAGGTTTATTTATGGGTTAATAAACCGTCCTGATTGGATGGGATCTTTAATTAGCATCTGGCATCGTTCAGGCTCTGTACCCCCCCCTTTTTACGTCCCTTCCGAATGGCGGTATAACAAAGGATATTTTACTCCATTAAAAAAAATCCTAGGTATTGGTATGCTAACCATCACATCCTAGGTATGAAGGTGTTTCTTAAAGCCCTACAAATCGATAAGAGTATAGATAATTGTTACCGCAATGCGTTCATAACGATCGAAGAGAAGAATAATAGTTATATTTCGTAATGGTTATTTAATTCCTGTGTTAAATTTCATTTATTTAAATAACTTTACTTCTCTAATATTGATATAATATTTAATATCTCTCAAAACTGCATTCATTCTGTGCACAAAAATGCAGATAAATCTATTCGCATTCATATACTCATGAATGAGTTTTGTTTGATTTATTTTTCTGCGATATAATAGTCTTTTGTGTTTTCTCTATACAAACATATCGCAGAACATAAATCTCTAGGAGTATTAAGTTAAAATTTCAATAAAGTCAATGAATTGTCCGATATTTATATGTGGGATTTCATATTCGGAATCCGTCATTTTCATACCGTAAAACATTTTTTTTTTCAATTTCTTATTTAACTATTTAAAAAATAATAAATTAGAAAAGCTCACCAAAAATATTTTACTTCCTTTTTGTTCTGATATTTTTCATACGTTTTGGAGATACTTCGTCCATTACTTTATTGTCTAATTATACAGGAATATAAATATAATAAATTTTATAGGATATTTAATCATCCATATGGTTAACTTATATATCTTATGTAACTATTAAATCGCAGAATTATAAAATATTAATATTTTAGAATATTAAAATGCTGTTCTGAACATTAAAATGCTTTACTTATAAAATTGTTATGCAATACACTTTATTTTTATCTGAAATGTATGGAAACTTTCATGAAATTTATCAATTAATGAGAAAAATGGTTAAGTATATTTATTCGTTCAGATGTTCTCATTATAAAATGGTGAATATAACGGAACGATACTAATAATGGGCGAAATAAGATATTACCTCATATTATAGTTCCGTTATTTCTGTAGATAGTTAAATTAATAATTTAAGAAAAGAAGGAATATACTGTATATAGAAGCTATAAGTATAATAATTACTTACATGTACATCGCTTAACAGCTCGGCCAACACTGATTTCGAAGCACTGGGTACGAACCTGCACCGACCTGTTGGGTACAATGTTCAAAGTAGGGGAAAATATAATGGCTGCTATGAATATTAATGTAATATTTAATGTAAAAAGTACACATAATGTAATTATTATTTCCTTCTAGTACATATAAGAATAAAATTGTTAACCATCAGTTCACTTGCTCAATTGTTTTCATTACGAAAGAGTTGATACAAAATACTAATTACTTACGCCATTCATTTTTACATCATTTCTATATCGAATTTGAAAATTTCTTATATTTCTTTCCTTAATTGAAATTAATTATTTAAATATAGAAGACATTACTTAATATATAGGCGATAACTGTAAAAAATTCGTCCGACCTTCTTCGATTCAGAGCTCTGCCAACACTGAGACCAAAAACTACACTTAATAAAATTATTATTAAATGTTAGTAAATATAATAATAAAATTCCTCAATGAGATATGGGTAATATAACGTAAAATATTAATTACTTACGTAATAGAATACATTATTGTCTCATTTCTACATTGAAGATGGATTTTTCGTCATTTCTTCACATTATTGTATTAATGATTCAAATGTAGACGAAATTACTTAATATAGAAGTAATAACTATGAAATTTACTCCGATGTTCATCGGTTCAGAGCTCGGCCAACACTGATATCGAAGTACTGGTGCGAACCTGCACCGACCTGTTGGGTACAATGTTCAAAGTAGAGAAGAGAAAATGGCTGCTAGGAATATAACATATTATAAAAACTACACTTATTGGAATTATAATCAAATTTTAGTACATATGATTAAAAATATAAATCATCAGCCCACTATCTCAAGAGTTCTCTTTAAGAAATGGTTAATATTACGTGAAATACTAATTACTTACGCAATATATCAGAGCTCGGCCAACGAGATCAAAAACTACACTTAATGCGATTATTATTAAGTTTTAATGTACATAATACCAACATTGTTAACATCAGTTTACTTACTCAAGTGACCTCATTAAGAAATGGTTAATATAACGTGAAATAGTAATTACCTAATACACTATTAAGTCATTTCTACATTGAAGATAAAATTTTCCATCATCTGTACACTTAGTTGAACATTAATGATTCAAATGTAGATGAAATTACTTAATATAGAAGTAATAACTATGAAATTTACTCCGATGTTCAGCTGTTAGGATAATTTCTAATTTAATAGCTACTCTAAATAGAACTATTATTAGATTTTAGTACATTTAAGAGGAAAATCGTAAGTCATCAGTTCACATGCTTGAGTGTTCTCATTAAAAAATAATTAATATAACGTGAAATCTTAATTACTTACGTAATATTACATCATTTTCATAATGAATGTGAAAACTTCCTGTGTTTCTTTACTTAATTGAAAATTAATTATTCAAATGTAGATTAAATTACTGAATATATAAGCAATAGTTATAAAGTTACTCCGATGTTCAACGGTCCAGAGCTCGGCCAACACTGATATCGAGGTACTAGGTACGAACCTTCACCGACATGTTGGGTACAATGTTCAAAGTAGAGGGGAATATAAAACAGCCGTTCAAAATATATTTTAATTTATAGAGTACACTAATTGGAATTATTATGGCATTTTAGTACATATAATAGGACAAATATAATCTATCAGTTCATATAATCAGGTGGTCTCATTATTAAGAAATGGTATATGTAATTTGAAATTCTAGTTAATCATGCAATAAATTATTACATGCAAATAATTATTATTATTTATTATTAAAGACTTCTGTAATACAATATAACAGTTTATTACTTAAGTGTTTTTATTAGAAAATGGTTATTTAGTAGCTAATAACTTACGGTATAAAATATTATATCATTTCTATCTTTAAAATATGCTTTGTTATTCCTTAGGATAGTTAAAATAATAATTCAAGTTCAAAAAAAAAATTAATTATAAGAGTTACTTCTTAACTTGCAGTTTAAAAACTAAAAAAAAATATGTTTACAGAAAACCAAACTAAAATGTAGAAAATAATATTTAATAAGTTCAAAATAAGAATAGTGATGAAAAAAAAATTGTAAAAACGCTTGGGGTGCTTTTTAAGATATTTTCATAATGCTTCTGCGGTACTTGTTTATTAGATGCACCACCAAAAAAGGCCAATGTTGTACGCATGCGCAAGAAGTTACATTTTATAGCAGTTACATTTCTAACAGTAACAGTTACATTGTTTACAGATTCATTCTTCTTTGTTTCTTCCTGTGTTCTAGAGTTGTCGCTGTATCATAATTTTTGTTTGTAGCTGATTTGTTGTTTTGTTGGTGGTTAGGGGTGGTTTTTATTTTAAATTGTTGATGATATATTCCATTATTTATTTCTATTAGTATTATATTTATTTATAATATATATTTCATTATTTCTAGAGTTGTTGTATCCTCATTTTTCTTTATTGCTGATTTGTTGTTTTGTTGGTGCTTAGGGGTGGTTTTTATTTTAAATTGTTGATGATATATTCCATTATTTATTTCTATTAGTATTATATTTATTTATATTATATATTTCATTATTTCTAGTGTTGTTGTATCCTCATTTTTCTTTGTTGCTGATTTGTTGTCTGTTTGGTGTTTAGGGATGGTTTTTATTTTAAATTGTTGATAAATTCTATTATTTATTTATATTATTATTATATTTATTTATATTATATATTTCATTATGTTGTTATATATGCTATATATTCAATTATATTGTTCATTTAACGTCACTTTATGCTGCTATGGCTAATCGGACGATGCTACAGTGGGAGCTCTAAATTTTGCCTATCCAGGTTTTATTAGGATAGGGATTTTTAACGAGTACCTGACATCGTACAGGCTCGGGACCCCCGTTTAACGTCCCTGCCGAAGGACGGCGTAACTAAGGATTTTTTACTCCCTTTAAAAAATCCTAGGGCCACCTGCCGGGCTACGAACCCGCGATCTTGGGTTTAGTAGTTTGTTACGCTAACCACTAGACCACAGGTCGCCCCCAAACAATTATATTATTATTAGTTCTATTTATTTATTTCCATTATTATTATATTGCATGTTATGCTTTGAAAATTCTAACCCCAATAAAAATATTTAAGAAGGTTATCCAAGGTAACTGTTATAAAACGTAACTGGTTGAGCATTGGGCTTTTCTGGTGGTGCATCTAATACACAAGTACCGATTCTACTTTTGCTTATATCAGTAAATAAAATATGTTCAACAATTATCATCAAGAACCCCAAGTTTTTTTTACGATATAAATTTTTTTTCCCTAACTGTATTCTTATTTTAAAATTGTATATTATTTTATACTTTTAAGTTTTGTTTTCTATTAAAGCACGTTTTTAAACTATTATTTATTTCTGCTTTTTAGCTCGGGTGGATGTAAATGCGTGTTCTTTGGTTATTTTAAAAACAAATATTCATTTTATAGTTTTTATTTTGGCGAGCTACAAAATTGTGTTTTTATTAGTTGTTTTGAACAATTATGATTTTTTCCAAATATACGAAACTCCCCAGTTGACCCTGATTCACAGTTGCCACATGCTTTTGGGTTAAGCTTGAAAGGAATTCTTATGGATTAAGCTATGTGTGACTCAGTATACCCTTTGGTACTGTGCACCAAAATCGCTAATCATCATAATTATCGTAAGGATTGAATTTCGTTTTTTTTTCTAGTTACCATAGACCCTACTTACTTAAACTTCTCTGTGTTCGAACTTTTTGGTTCGATTTTGGTGATATTGGTGTTGGATGGAATTAGCTCGAATATTTGGAAAAGTCTAAGTACTTAGGGCTTGAGGTAATTAGAAAAAACGAAATTCAAGAGGAAATAAAGGCGCAATAAGGGAGGATATGTTTGTTATTATCTGGGAAGCGTCTGAGTGGTAGACTGAGGCGTAGGTGGGAGGATCGCGCTAAGAGTGATCTGGCGGATTTTAGTTTGGGTGGTGGTCCATGGATGGAGGTTTGTATGGAGAGATTGTTGGTATCGGCAACGAGCCTTCGGGCTCGCTAAGTCTTATTATTATTAGTTGGTATACCCTGTTCAATCAATATGTATAACTACTTTTAAAAATTGAGCCCTTCCGTTATATGTGAGTACATCTTGATCTCTGCAGATCTGCCTAATACTGAATTGTTCTTCATGAGGTTCTTGGCATATTGACTGGCTAACAACCACAGTCACATATAACACAACAATCTAACTCATAATCTAGCGACTTGCAATTATCGAGACATTGGTCAGTTCCGGGACTGGCCGTTGGGAACGCTCTAAGTTATTCAGAATGGCGTGGGGTAGCGATGGTCCCAGGACAAAGGAGAGGCGGAGGTCAATGCTGCAGTAACTTGCACAGAATACAGATTAGTTCAACAATAGCCGACGATAAGGCTTCTCCCTTCCATGGCGCTCTATTTACCTACAGTCTCTTTTAAATAGCATCTGATTGCACCTCTCTGGGGCGACCTCCATAAATCTAAGGAAGCTATTTCCTTGAAAGGAAATTCTGCAAAAAAGAATGGAAAAGAACGATGGAATTTTAATAAGTAGAACATGAATATTTTTATAATAAATGAGGGATTAAAAAAAGAAAAAAAAAATCTGTACCACTAAGATCCATGAAGAGCATTGAAGAATTTTAGGTGCATTACGTGGTAGAGATTTGCAGTCTCTATCCTTTATTAAAACAGTACACTGTTTTTATGATAAAGGCTGTAAATAGAAGTGATTTGTTCATGATCAAGCTTGGTTAAGCCCAAGCAGGGTTCGTAGCCCGGCAGGTGTTCTTAGAATTTTTTTATTGAAGTAAAAAATTCTTGGATTTGGCTTCCCTCGGAAGGGACGTTAAATGGGCTCCCGAACCTGTACGATGTCAGATACTCGTTAAAAATCCCTGTCCTAATTAAACCTGGAAAATTATAAATAAAACCTGGCAAAATTATTTGTTACTAATTAGGATAATTAGGATTAGTTATTAAAATAATTAGGATTCCCACTGTAGCATCGTCCGATTAGCCGTAGCTAAAGTGACGTTAAATGGATAAACAAACTAAACGAGATGAGATCTTATAAAAGCCTTTCCTTTGGAAACGGACATTTTATATGAATCGACCGAATTCGACATCATTAAGCATACAAATTTACAATATAGTAATTTGTATTACATCATATAATAAATTTACAATATGTTAATTTGTATTTCCTTTATTAGAATATATATGCTATAATTGAAAAAGTTATTGAGAATATTACCCGTAGTTGAAATAACTTCAAAAGGTGTCTTAATTTTGTAGAGAGGAGTAAGCCTCTTGATTGGAAAAGAACTTGATAACTCAATTCATGAGCTTACTAGTTAACAACAATTGAATTTCCGACAAATAGTTTCAGAAAGTTTGTTCGGATATAAACTTTATCCAGTGATTAGAATCAAATTCAATTTTCATCTCTCTACTACGAATTTAGGAACTCGGGGATTTACCTCTTAACAAACAAGTGTATAACTATCTAGCGAATCTCTAGAGAGTTAATAATCCCGGATCAACTAGAGGAATACATGACATTAAGGAAAATTACTAAAAAAAAGTCCGATTAAGCTAAATATCGAATTTCATGAATGAAGTCCATAAATCCAGCACAGTCTCCTAGAAAGAAGAAAGATGGCCAATCCCTCTTTAACTGAAGAACATCTGAAGATGGCATGGATAAAACAAGAAAAGAAGTAAACGAAAATAAAAAAACCCACGGACGAAGAATTCTAAAACGAGAAATGCAAGTAGGAAAGGAGGTCAGAGAATTCGTTACGAAGTACAGTCTGCGGCAGATAAAATACAACTATTCCAGAAATGGAGGAGGGAAGAAAACCAAAATTTATTTACTATCGCATCCAAGGAAAAATACTTGGCTTTTCTTTTAATTTGCTTTTTAATTTAATTTTTATCTTAAATTTTAATAACTAGTGTTAGCATTTTGAGGAAATGTTGGTTCGTTTCATGTCCTTTTTTTTTATTAATTCTGATATGCATAGTGGAATTTGAAGAATTATTTTGTTTACTATGTTAATGTTTTGAAATAGTAATGAGCTGTCATTAACACTTTCTTTTTAAGTAATATTCACAATCACTACAATTGAATGAACAATTGATCAGTATACCATCAAATATGAGCTTGCAAGCACGCAATTTTCTCGTAATTTATTTATGAGTTTAAATTTTGACACTCGGCAGCCATTGAATTTTTTATTTGAGTACTATTCTTAGGTATTTCCTATATTTGTCTTTACCTCATGTCAGTATGCATGCCGTGCAGTTCTACCTTTCAATGAATAAATTGGAAAAAAAATGTGACCAAGGAAACTTCTGCAAGTGCATTAGAGCACATGTCGCGCTGGTTTAGCTCTTCACTGTGTGTCGTGAAGCATGAGGCCTGGTCTTAGATAAGAGTATAAGTCCCTTCCGATTAACCAAGGCATGTTGCTTTTTTATATGCTTTTGTTGCATTATGTCAGTACCCCTGTTGTACGATGCGTATCTTAACGTTTCACTTCTGGGTAGAAGGGAGAAGTTAATTAATTATTTAATTTTCATTTGCACTTGTCCAATTGCGCATCCAGCAAATTTTATCCAAGTGCTTTTTCTCTTTGCTTTTCTACATAATCATCGAGTTTTGGAATAAAAATATCAATAGGTGAGTAGGTCTCTTGGCCAATGTCTTTTTAATCTTTTCTTATCAAGTCCAAGTAACAGGGATTAGGAAAGCGGAAGAACGTGTGGGTTTGGGTGATATTGTGTCGATGAGTGGAATGTTATGTATTTGTAATGAATATATGATTTTATAGTGGGAATGTTGAATCTAGGCATTCCCTTTGAGATGGGAATATTACCATAAATTGTGATTGCCAGTTCTTTAGTAAAATAAATATTTAGTGGACTGTATGAAAATAAAACATGACATTTTTATTAATCTAATTTACACTGGTTTTTACCATGAAAAGAACAGAATAATAATAGAAAATTAAATTAAACATGCTACATGGTGGATGTTGAGGTTGAGGTGGTTTTCGTTTCCATGGCATTTCTTTGGCAGATTCTCTTCTGCTCCCCATTCTTCAGTCTGGGTAGTCCTGGACTTACTTACAGCACATCTCTTTAAGATGGCTAACTCTCATTGCGTGTGTCGAACAACTCTGAGACTTCGTGGGGTTGCCAGTTTCTCGACAAGATATTTCCTGTCCTCAGCCATCTAGATATATTTCACGGCGTGCCGTGAACAGGGAATGTTCATGTCGTTGTGTATGGTGTGATTCAAAATATACCATGGTGTATTAACAATTTTTCTGAGAATCTTGGACTGTGTTGTTTGTATCTTGTGTATGTGGATTTTTTTTGCTGAACCCCAAAGTTCTGCTCCATATGTCCAAATAGGTTTTAGCATACTATTATAGATAAGTCGTTTGTTCCGTAAGTCAAGTTGTTCCGTAAGTTGTCAGTTCTTGTCTTTTTAATTTTGTATGTACGTTACATGTAAGTCTTTTGTCCAAATATAGTCCGAGATAACGTACATAATTTTTGGAAGGTACTTTGTCCTTGTCAATTTTGACTGCTGGACACGAAGCTTTCCGTAGAGAGAAGCTTACATGGCTCGATTTTGTGGCGTTTATTCTGATTTATTTATAAATTATTTTGTGTCACCAGATGAAAATTTCTAAAACCAACGGCAAAATCGGTAGTTACAACACCCTTCCCTGAACGCAGTGGTAATATTTCTTGCAGCTTGAGCTACTGAATGTCTAAGTTTAATCTCATTAAAAAAATATACAAAAATCGCGTGTTTCCATGTGTTGCCATTTAGTGGCACACTAAACAATATTTCTTCAAATGTACTTATTATAAACAAATAATAGGCTTAGTAACATCTCAACACAATCTGTAAAGATAAATATATGAAACAACATATGTCCACTAATTCCACTTGTATCTTATATTATAATTACTTCCTTATGTAGTTTAAATTTCCATGGATGGATTAAAAATTCCAATTATAGCGTTAAATTTTAATTATGTTTTTATACTTAATGATGTTGATATTACTAAGTTGTTGGTATGATATTGCGTATGTCAGGAGTGAATCTGTGTTCTGTCGACAGAGCACATGTTAGTCTGGCAATAGGCTCACTGTAACAGAAATTGACTATCGATCCATCTACGGAGTATCAGGCAGAACATGCTTCAGTAATCACTGATTATAGATTACATGCTTCGCTTACTTTAAGTGGTTAGGTAACCATCAGCTTTGTACTGACGCAGGAGACAAATGGAAGTCCCCTTTTATCCGTACTATAGAAGAGAGAAGGTTTAGAACAGACATCGTTATAAAATTATAAAATACCATGAATGTAGTGTACAATATGGATACCATTTATACTTGCCAGGCACCCATGGTTAATCTGGAATATATAAAACTACATATTAATTTAACTTGTACATTATTTAAAAATAAAAAAATTGTACCTCTGCAGCCCAAGAAAGGTCTTGGAATCACTACATGATAGAAACTTTCCTGTTTCTAGGAAGGTTGTTAAGGGAGCTGATTCATACAGGGAGATCATGCTCAACCAGGGTTTTCTCACGATTCTGGGTACCCACTTTTTAGAGGTTATACGAGCTTTAAGAGGGTACGCAGGTCTCAAAGAGTCTATCCGTGGTTGTTCACAGAATCATACTATAACCCAAGAAGGATCAGGGTTTCATTACATGGTATAAAATTGTTTACAAGTCATTTGTTGTGCTAAGTAGGATATCCCAACAACACACTCAACAGGTTTTACCCCAATCAAGGGTACCAACTTTATACAACCTGAGTGAGCTCTAGGAGTGTCTGCAGGTTCCACAGGGTCCATCCGTGGCTGTTATCAGATCGATTAAAACATGGAATATTTAAATTCACCATGGTAACCTTTATCACTACAACCGATGATGGGTCATGGGCTCATTACTTTGTATAGACATACTGTTTCTACGTCTGTACTACGTCTGTTTCTAACGGCTGAGCAGAAAGTTTGGCCAAGATCACACTTAACTGGTTCTTACCCCGATTCAGGGTACCCACTGTTTAGAGGCTGGGTGAGACCCAGGAGTATCTACAGTTCCCAAAGAGTCCATCCGTAATAGACCAGAAGTAACAGAAGTACCAGAACAAACAAAGACCTAATGTTTCTTATCTAACGGTTGTGTTGGAAGGTATTTCTTAGACAACATCCAGGTTTTCCCCAATTCAGAGTACCCACTTTTTAGGGACTGTTTGAGCCTAAGGAGGGTTTGCAGGTCCAACAGTGTCCATCCGTTGCTGATAACGGATTAATCTGTTAACCGGGGAATTCCCGTTTTAATTACGCAGGATATAACGGGCGGAAGCTCTTTCACTAGGACGTGTCAGTACGTCACTCCCGGAGAACGTAATTTCATATTATTATTTATGCTTAAAATAAATGAAAAGATTATGAAATATTTATATATCATTTATATATATATATTTATATATATACGCTTATGTATAGCAAAAAGGAAAAGGACGGAACATATATTTCAAGGACGAATTCATATACGGATAGGACATCCGTACACGCTATTGTTTACGTTTGACGTATTCATACGCCCCGTCCGGTTAACAGGTTAATTAAAACATGACAAAGCTAAATTAATCTAAGTAAACTTTACCACTAAAACCCATCAAAAGAATTTAGGGTACACGGTGTAATTTGGTATGTTTCTAAGTCATTGGTTGTGCTAGGAGGTAAGGCAAATATCTCACTCAACAGGTTCTTATCCTAATAAAGGTTACAAACTTTACAAAGGCTGGGTGAGCCTCAGGAGGGACTAAGGATCCTACTGTGGCCATATATGGTTTTTAACAGATTAATTAATTTATATGCCAGGAAGATTCGAACTCGTGACTTACATGCGAGATTATTTTAATTTTTGCTAGAAATCAATACGATTTTAAAAAAAATTTATTTATTGAAATTTACAACTTTATAATAATAACTCAAGTAAATAGAATGAATGAGATAAAGGCAAGTAGAAAAACTAGCCTCTGGTAATACTCAAACTATGAATTCAATTTAGAAGTCATGAGGCCCTTCGTTTTTAGACGCCTCGGGGGATCAATGTCAATTTAAGCATACAAATAAAATATCAATTTTTATTAGTAGTCACAATGCCAGTAGTAATGAAAGCAAAATATTTTAATGAATATTTTTCTGAGGCATCTATGGCGTATATTTTTTAATTTTATATTTCCGAGTAGTTAAAAAATCAAAATATATTTTTTTTATAACAATTAAGTGTAATTTATTTACTCAATAGGTTATTGAAGAAAAAGGGGAAATTGAATACTTACTAAAGGATGAATTTTCTTTTTAATTTCGTTATTTTTTAACGATAAGTCTGCTAATTTGTTCTTTATGGCAATGACCTTTAATTTAAATAATTCACTTCTGTTGATAGAGCGAATAATAAAATTAATAAACTCAGAGAACTAATTACTTTTAATTAATTAATCGTTTCGCTGTCGCTTAATCACAGAAGACTTTTAAGTGGGGGTCTATTCGGACTTATAATGTAATTTTTATGTTGAAAAATACCATAAATTTTCCATAGTATTGACACTGGAAAATCGGCATCTTCTCCACAGCACGGGGATTTAAATACTTATGAGTTTGGTTCAATAAAAAAAGGAACCCTCGATAAAAACATTTCATTGTAAGAAAGAAAGATTATTGGGATTCTTAAGACTATGGGAAAAAAAATATTTTCTTTGAGGTATAAAAAATTATTTATCTACAAGGGAAAATTTTATTTCGTGGCGAAACCTGGACAATAAAACAAAAGGCCATAGTAATTTCTGTCACTAAGAGATGGATTTAGTAAAGGATTTTTTGATGCTACAGTTATATATTAATGTATCAATTGATTAATTATTAATTATATATAAAAGGAATTTATGGGAAATACAATATCGAAATTGGGAGGTCATCAACAAAGTTGTGAGAAGAAAATGGTAAAAAGATATAGATAGTTAATTATACATAATGCATTGTGTAAATAATTAGTATTTCACGTTATATTAACTATTTCTTAATGAGAATATTTAAGCCAGTGAACTGACGGTTTACAATTTTCCTGTTATATGTATGTATGAAAAGTCATTAATAATCCCGTAAGGTTTAGTTATTTAATTTGAATATATTTCTAGCAGCCCAAATAAAGTAGGCTTCCTCTACGTTGAACATTGTAACCTACAGGTCGGTTCGTACCTGCACTTATAAAAAATTAATAATGGTCAAGTGAGTGAAGAAATTTAGGAAATTTTCATCTTCAATGTATTAATGATCAAATAATATGTTACGTAAGAATTATTAATTAACTTTATATTAACCATTTCTTAATAAGAGCACTTGAGGAAATGAACTGATAGTTTACAATTTTCCTATCCTAAGTACAAAAATTAAATAATAATTCCATTAAATGAAGTTTTTAAATTAGAATTCTGAGCAGCTGTTTTATATTCCCCCTCTACTTTGAACATTGTACCCTACACGTCGGTGCAGGTTCGTACCTATTACTTCGATATCAGTGTAGGCCGAGCTCTGGACCGATGAACATCGGAGTAATTGTTATAGCTATTGCTTATATATTCAGTAATTTAATCTACATTTGAATAATTAATTTTCAATTAAGTAAAGATAAACAGGAAGGAAATTGTAAAAATTATGTAATATTACGTAAGTAATTCGGATTTCACATTATGTTAATTATTTTTTAATGAGAACACTCAATCATGTGAACTCATTGGTTTACAATTTTCCTCTTAAATGTACTAAAATCTAATAATAATTCTATTAAGTGTAGCTATTAAATTAGAAAATATCCTAGCAGCAATTTTACTTGTCTTTAATCTTTTAATCAGGATTTGTAAAAAATTCAATTTTTAGTTTGCACTGATATCTAATAAAGATTACATAAAATATAATACCTAAATTATAATATATTCCTAGCATCCATAATAATAGTAATTAATATTTAACGTGATATTAGTTACTTCTTAAAGAGAACACTTGAATAAGTGAAGTAGCGGTTTAAAAATTTCCATGTTATTTAATAATTTTTAATAATAATTCTATTAGGTGTAGCTTTTATATTAAAGTACATTTAAAGCAGGCTCTTTGGACATTGTACCCTACAGGTCGGTGCAGGTTCGTACCTAGTACCTCGTGCTCAGTGTAGGCCGAGCTCTGAACCGATGAACATCGGAGTAAATTTGATAGTTATTGCTTATATATTCAATGTGTTTGATCTACATTTGAATTATTAATTTTCAACTAATTGAAGAAATATAGGAAATTTCAATCTTCAATGTAAAACTGATGAAATGGTGTTAACGTAAGTAATTAGTATTTCACGTTATATTAACAATGTGTTAATAGAAGACTTGAGCAAGTGAACTGATGCTTTAAAATGCATCTATTATGTAATAAAATTTAATAATAATTTTATTAAGTGTAGTTTTAGGCCTCACCGAAGAAAATCGGAGTAAATTTTATATTCAGTAATTTCATCTACAGCTGAATCATTTATTATCAATCAAGTAAGAAATATAAGAAATTTCCATCTTCCATATAGAAATGTAAGTTTTTGCATGGAAAAAAAGTGTAATTATGGGAAATGTGTAAATTTCGGTATTCATTTCATCAAGCAATAAACGTTTCTACTAACGTTTAGATGATATATGTTTAATGAAATGCGGTAATCATTATACAAATTTTCCATAATTACACTCTTTTTTCATAATAAAACTCACGATTATCTTAATTTTCGAGAATATTAATAAGAAAACAAATAAAAAGTCAAAAGTTATTGTGTCTTAACAACAACATCCTGCGGAACTGAAAGCGAAGAATTGTACACTGGTTTAGAATTTTCTTGTCCTAAAATTTAATAGTAATTACAATTAATGGACTTTATAAATTAGAATATATTCCTATCAGCCATTTTTTTCCCTCTCTGCTTGGATTATACATGTACGTAACCTGTACTTCGATCTCAGAGATGAACATAGTTGTAATTCTTGTAGCTATTAATTATAAATTGAGTGTAGTTAATATACATTTGAGTCATTAATTTAACGGTGTGTGGAAACAACGGATTTTTTATTTATTTTGAAATGAGGTGATAATTTATTTCATAATTAATTATTACTTTTATACTTTATAGTGCAATTATTGTACCTGTACAGGATTGAACGCATTGCATTTCAGTGGCTTCTGTGCTATTCACCGCTAGACTATGCATTAATGATTTAAGTTGTTTATTATCTATCATCATTCATTCAAGTTTTATATTATTTCAGAAGTAACTTCCTAGTCATGGTGCCTTGACACCTTCGATAAATTTTAAACTAGTCTTGAAACAATAAATTTCAGAAGTTTATTTAGATCTACAAGTGAATTTTATATTTAAATCGACTCCGGGATGTAAAGGAAAATCGTTATTGAAGTAAAGGTATGAGGTATTTTTGAATAATTTAAAAATATGGGAAACAAGGTAAGTCGAGGACACATATGTAAAAAATTGGAAAGAAATAAACCCAAAACATCCTTAAATCAAAAACAAATTACTACTATATAAAAAAAGTAAATAAAGATATACCCAACAACTAATAATAATTATCATACTGGAACTAATAACAATTATAACTGCAATGTATGAAAATTTGTTATAATAATCATTGACAACCCCCATCTGTTCAGTGATCCAAAAAAATGAGAGAACAAAAATTTAACTGTCATAATTTATTAGCACTGTCATCTACTGAAACTATCATCTTGCTAGACCCAGAATCTAGTCAGAATAAAGTAAAGAGAAAGATTTCTACCTTGACAGTTCATCTTTCTTATGGTCAGATCAAGATCCTTCTCACCGGAAGTACCAGTCTTCGAATTCTGACTTATTGAGAAAAATCCGCCGGGTCTTTTTCGTTTAATGCACAATTCGGTTATTAAAAAAAGTAACTGTTATTAAAAAGTAACACGTGTAGTAAAAAAGTAACTATAATTGTTAACACAAATGATATGGTTTATTCTAATTTCCAAAATGAAGCGATATCTTCCAATATAACCTCAAAAAGGTCTTTCCCCATATTCCTTTGTCTCCACATAAATTCACAGAGATATGAATCCAACATTGTTCTTCTAGTTCCAGCTTCTATTTTATTTCTTCTTTTGGCCGCGGCCCATAACGATTCTATCGACTGTGTGTGCGCTCCAGTTGAAGGATCAACGAAATTTTCAGAATGGTTGACTGTATAATGCTTAAAATCATACCCTTCTATTCTTTCTATAGTGGAATAAGCTTTCCATAAATCTGATATTATAACACTTCCTGGAAGAATACATTCTTTAATGCACGCTATTAAAGTATCTTTGTTCCTGTTGGGCACTGAATATATGAAAAATTTTTTCTTCTCCCTGCAAATACCACCAAAAACCCATTGGTTGGGATATATTCGTCCGACATTATGTTTCCTTCTTGTAAAACAAGACTCGTCAATTTCGACGGTCATACCATATCCTCCTATTTTGATAGGATTTTTAAGTAGCGAATCAGCACAAACCTCCCTCAAATAATTTTTCCAATTTGTTACTGTTTCTGCAGACATACTCAATTCGTCTTTACAAAATAACGTTGTTGTATATTTCTTGGTCCATGAGTGAATAAAAAGAATTGCATTATTCAGAGGATATTTTGAACCGTTGAACCACGTACCTTCCCTGAGTCCTACTTCCAAAAGACAACTTGCATTGTGACACCGCCATCTGTACCGGTCATCTCTCTTGCGCAACTTCATAGAATGTCCATTCCGGCATAGTTTTTCTTTATGGATGAGGCCTTTTTCTTGTAAGAATGCGATGGTTCGGTCCAAATCTTTAAAATCTTCGTATAACCTTAACATAGCCATTATTAGGTTTTAAACGAAACTAAGAAATGTAGTCATATGTTCTACTGATATGGAGGTTGTAACTATATCACGTGTTACTTTTTAATAACAGTTACTTTTTTTAATAACCGAATTGTGCATTAAACGATAAAGACCCCCCCCCCCATCCGCCTATTAAAAAGGTTAATTTCCGCTGGCGTAAACATTTTCAGTATTCTCTAGTATGGTGCTGCACCCTAGCGGAAACATTTGAGTAATTTCTTTCTAGCCAGAGGCAATTAATTTACAAAACCAGACCACTTCCCGTCCACGAGTACATGTTACTGATTGAGTTGCAACGACTCAATCCCTGTATTTTCGCCTTAACAATACGATTTATTAATCTAATTTCTAATATTTTTAGTCCATTACATATATATGAATAATTCTTGAATTTCGAACTGTATGCTGTACATATGTTTTGTATCAATTTTTAATTTTATTATTGTTGAACAATTAGACCGTTAGTATAACTCACTATTATTTTTTAAATATGAACAAGACTGAAGTGGTCACCTTGAACAGAGGGAACAATACAACATGCACTGTCAACCTTCACGGCGCTACCATTGTATCTTGGAGAGTCTTTAACATCGAACAGCTGTTCGTTAGTTCGGAATCCCGGTTCGACTCCCTCTTCCCGATCAGGGGAGGCATAGCTATCATTTACACTCAGTACGGGTTCGACAACATCTTCATGCCCAACAACGGCTTCGCGAGGACGTGGATGTGGTCTGTGGAAGAACAGCCGTCGTTGATCAGGGATGGAGATGTCAGAGCTGTGTTCTCTCTCAGGTCCAACGAAGTCATGAGGGAGAATTACTGGCCTTACGATTTCATCCTCAGGTTTATAGTCGTCCTCCAAGAACAGTCGCTGAACTTGAAATTGGACATCTTCAATTCCGAGGAAGATATCCCTGTGAGGTTCAACTTCGCCTTTATGAACTACATAAAAATTACCAATTTGGAAAACTGTATTATTTCCGGGCTGAGGAATTGTGGATGCGTTAACAGAATATCGCGGAAATTAGTTCGGGAAAGAAGAATCAGTTTCAAAGTGGACCAATGGATCGACTGCGTGTATTACAGAGTAGAGAATAACGTCGAACTGGATAAGGCGGCAGACCCTTTTTCTTTGAAAATCATAAGATCTAATCTGCCGGATGTGGCCTTCTGGAATCCATGGACAGACACGGTAAATCTTGTCACCTGCCTGAGCGAAGAAGAAATCAAAGAGATGATCGTAGTCGTGAATGGACACTTGCTTTCACCTTGCGTTGTAGAACCGCTTACTTTGTATACCGTCAGTCAGAAAATGGAAGCATTGTATGATACTCAGAAATATGTGTTTCGTCAAGATTCAATGAGTGTTGAATAGAAACTGCCTTATATACTTCTGATTTTTTATTTGGTCCAATGGTGATTTAAAGCCATTGACGTTGTTACTTATATCTTAACACGGTTTTACAGTGATGTTCACTTACCAAGGTAATTATTCCGCAGGTTGTCGCTTCGAGTTGAGCTACAACAAGTTTTAACTGTTTATTAAGTGGAATGATTAGCGGAATCTACTTGTTACCTATAACCACATTATCTTTTCCGTACCCAAGTCTACGATAAGTTTTATTTTTTTAAATTATTAAAAATGAAACAAATAAACATTTAAAACTTATTGTAACTCGAACCGACAACCTACGGAACAGATGCCCTTAACTTTATGGACTTCATTTCAATTATAGGTCAATCAGTTTTCGGCTCAATATACTTAAAAAGGCTATTTCGTCGCAGATATAATTAATTGGTATGATGAGGATTGCAATGTACTGTTTACTATTTTAGCATTGATAAATACTTTGGATCTATGGAACTTAGTACGTAGAGCGTTGATTTGCTATTCTGAAGATAGCAGGTTCGAATTCGGCTGATGAAATATATAATCTGTTAAAAGCTATAGATGGAAGATGTGGGATCTGCTGATCCTACTGGGTCTCAACCTGTATCTATAAATTGGCTACCTTTAATTGTGAGAGAAAACCTGGTGATTGAGCCTGCACAACCGTCGCCTTAGAAACGGTACAATCTCTACCATGTACTGAACTCAGGACCCTTCATACATTTTAATGGTATAGAATTTTTGAAAACATTTTGATATCTGAAGAATTAATGTGGAAATGGCACTTGTGTATTTTATTGGTTTCGCTGCCATGCGGTATACTGTTAAACATTAAACGGTCAATGTTTTAATTTTATTTCAAATTCAGTTTGATGTTTCGGCTTAATGTACTTTTTATTAATATTGTTATGTAATTTTTATGTGAACAATATTTAACAGCTGCTTATTGTATATTTAATTATTATTTACTTACCCTGTTTTAAACTTCCTCCTTGATAAATTGTGATCGTTAATAACTGGGTATTATTATAAATCACCATAATACCTATTTCAATATTTTTCTATCAAAGTGTATGCGTGTCCATTTTCTTTCACAATTGAGAGTTTGACTTATTGATCAATTTTATATTATTTTTATTTACTGTTCTTTTGATGATGATTATTTTTTAAATATTTTTATTTTAAAGAGAAAAGATTTGTCCTGGCCGAGATTTGAACCCGGCTCGTCTGCGTCTCTAGTGCAGTGCTCTAAACCACTGAGCTACCAGGGGTTGTATCCAAGCCAGAAAAATCTGTCAGGACATATCTTTTCTCTTCAAAATAAAAATTTTAAAAAAAATCACCATAAAAAGAACGATAAATAAAAATATATTATGAATACAAAATTGACATAAGTCAACAAGATCCCAATTACTACTATTGATCAACTATTGATAGGTTTCTGTTCTTGTCTTAAAACAGAACAACACCTATGCTACCACTACAGAAAATTGGCACCATATAGGTATTGTTGTGTATATAAAGATTTTTAAATTTTATCTAAAGTTATTTGAATTTGTTTTTATTGTTTCAGGTACGTGGTTGAACTCTTTGAATGTGGATTAAATCATGGTAATTTGTTTTTTTATCTTTTACAAAATATTTTATCGATTTGTCAATGAAGTCTATAGGACGAGATTATTCGTCAATCTTTTCTGGAGATCTGAATTGTAAACCTGTTCATACATATTTTCATACTAAGAGAATTAGGGGAAAGGATCTAAATTCATGGTGGCATATTGGTAATTAATTTTAGATTAAGAAAAAAAATATTGGTTTTAGTTTTGTAATGACCATAATTCAGTAATATTTTTAATTAATTGTTAATGTTGATATAATGATTTATTTTTAAATATATTTAAATCCTTTTTTGGCTTTTATTGAAGAGAAGGAATTAGCTAACATGGCCGCGTTTACACTGAGGCGATATCTGATAAGCGATATATCGTAAGGTATGTGTTGGGACGATTTATTGCTAGTTCGACAACCGAAGGAAACGAATCGGCACGGCCTGGGTGAATAAACATTATTTGGTACTCAATTATAATTGCACCGGTTTAGTTACGAAAATGAGCTCAATTATGGGAAACGTTTTAGTAGTTAATAAACTATAATAATAAAGTTATTTAGATAATCTTATCCCATGCATATTTTTTTATTTACCGCTAATGCCGAAAAACAAGATTTTCCCCCCCGCATGCCCCCTAATTTGCCTGTTTTATAATGTTTTACCTAAAACTCTTCGCCTTATTTCACTTGAGAAGAACATAGGCAAGAATCATCCATATTTTAAGATGGATTATCTTACTATTTTTACATAAAAAATTCATTCTAATCTTTGGTCTTACGTTATTTAAATTTTCATTCGAACCGAACTGCAGCTTTCTGTAGCTTTATTCCTTTTTCTTTGGATTTCTTAGAAGGTGAATTTTGTCTGAACTATTTATAATTAAGTTTTTTTCTTCTTTTTAAAGGGATGGATGAAATGGGTTTAAAATTCTGTCGTGAGTTGGAAACCCCTCTTAGTATTTCATGGAAAGATAATTTTTTTTTAATAAATAATATTTTTATGTCAAAATATTTGTTCATGTAACCGCAGTTTTTTAATTTTATTTATGATCTGAAATCCAGAAAAAGTCTACTTATGCTGTTTTATTAATCCGCCACAGGTAAAGATTTTTCGTCTTGAAAATGTCTTAACAATTACAGCTTTCAGAAAAGTTTATCACATACCGTGATATTAAGTTTGATCGATAACTTTACTATTTATTTTACTCTTAAAATTATTTATCATTAAAATACCTGTGTCACTACAACCCGTTGAGGGTTTTGGGTTAAGTAAGTTGTATTGAATGTACTGTAGCTAGGGCAACGGTTATGAACTGACAAAACACCACCCTGTATTTAGTCTGAGATCACCCTTAAACACCATGTTTCCCCCCTACTAAAGGTTCACACTTTTTAGATGACCGATTATTAATAGATAAATTGAATTATTTGATACTGGCGGATTAAATCCCTGGAACTTCGGCATGGCAATTTAGCACTCTACGACTGAGATACCTAGCTCAATTACCATAATGAATTTTAAATTATTAGTTTATTAAATATAAATACTACTGTGGTATTTATTATTATTTTACAATAATAAATGTTAATATAATATTTATAATTCTTATTGATGTACTAGTAAATAATTACTAAAACTGATTATACACTATGCTAATTAATAAATAAATAGTACTCATCTGAAGTTCATCAATGGCAATTTATTATGAACTATATTTAAACACACACACACACGCGTTATTTTCAATTATGTCGCTTTATGTTATTAACTATTTGAAAGTGTTTAATTATTTATTATAAGGAAATTCTTTGAATTAGTTATTATTTTATCACTGTAAATGATAAATGCTATACTAATTAATAAATACTACTTAGCTGAAGTTCGTATATGGCATTTTATTATAAATTATATTTAAATAATACGATAATATAACTTTTTTGTATAAATTACTAGATTATATAGTTTTTAAAAATATAAGCTTAATAAAAAATAATCTTCGAAACTGGTTTAACATAATAATTTTTCTTTATAATAAAAAAGTAATAAATTTTCTTATATAAATATTTTTGGATCATGAATATTTGAAGAGTAACGAGGATCCCGTTGACGTCACGGACCCTCTGTCCCCCAGAGCTGTTGAAGAATCTTTAGGTGTGGGTTCGCCAACGATACTGAAATGGAATATCCCTCTTTTCGTTTATCTCCACCTTTGTTACTCGACCGTGCCTGTGTTTTTCATGAGCCTCAGGTTTCACCAAGAGATTTTTCCATTCTGAAACATGAGATAGTTTTGAACTGTTTTGTCTTATGAGGGTTATGAGATATTAATATTAGTTTTAGTTAACGCGGAAAATGGACGTCTTCAAACAACTCGACCTAAAAGTTTCCCAAAATTTCCATTTTGGGGGATTTATTTCAGTATCTTTGAATGAAGTATTGTTGCGATATCACACAGTAAATATAACTTAACTGAAACGCGTAAGATAACGGTTTATTATTAATTATATTTATATAATTATACGATCGTATATATAAATCGAAGCCGGTACCACCAATCTGCTTACACGCTTCCGTCCTCGGACCACTACCCAAACCCAGATCCGTCAGATCACTCTTAACGCAATCTTCACACCTACGCCTCGGTCTACTCCTCCGACGCTTACCAGTCGGTACAGCGCTTATTAACTTTTTAGGAATTCGTTCGTTACAAAGACCAGCAACTTTATAAGCCCATCTCAATCTTTGCAAGGCTATCATTTGAACAATACTGACGGGATGCATGCTTCGCAATTCCTCGTTGTGTAATCTCCTAAATTCACCAGTGGTCTCATCCTTTTTCGGGACGAATATTCTACACAACACCTTATTTTAGAATACCTTAAGACGTTGTTCATTCTTCAACGTTAACAGCCACGTTTTGAATCCGTGAAGATTATTTGGAAGGCTAATGGTTTTGTAAATTTTGATTTTTATATTTCGGAACAAAAGACGTGAGCTCAGTATCCACATTACTGTTATTATTATTATCATTATCCACCGATAATAATAATAACAAGCATTTCCCGCCTTTGATCGCGCCTTTATTTCCTCTTGAGTTTTTTTTCTCTAGTTACCATAGAACCTAAGTACTTAAACTTCTCGAAATATTCAAACTTATTCCCTCCTAAAAAATATCCCCAAAATCTGCCCTTTTACTGCAACGGACCATATACTTAGTCTTATCCGAATTTATCGCTAGTCCTAATTATATTTATGTAGTATGATAATATAATTTTTTATATATGGGAAGGAATGTTTTAGATACATTCTCATAATTGATTTTTCTATATTACATTTTTTAAATATATCCTCAACAAAAAATGTAAAGTTTGTGAAAGTGAAAGTGATTTTTTAAAATAAATACGTATTTTTTTTCATTTTATGTTGATTTGATCTTATCTTTAAAAATCTGGTGTGTCCGTTTATTCGACACATTTATTATGATTATTAATGTAATAATTATAAATAAAAGACGTTCTGAAACGATTGGATGTTCATAACAATTGGCTGGGTGTTGCGCAGGATTGTATGAATACTCCATTACTATTTACGGCATATGGCGATCGGCTTGAACCAAATTTATTTGTAATTCAATTTAAAACTATATCAAACAAAATGTAAATAATTATAATAAGGGTTAAAATTATAATACCTTACACCTTATTCAGGAAATACAAAGTTACCCTCTGAACTGTTTCCGAGTCGGTTGGATGTACCGACTGTTCTGTAAGGTATAAATGCATCATTGGCTATGATACCGCTGTGGAGCCAGCCTTCTTCAGTCTCTAGTTCCAATTTTGGGTTTTGTTTCTTCGAAGCCCATCCTCCTCTGAAGAGAAGTCCATCGGAGTCTTCCTCGCTCTTGTTCCCTGCGGTTTCGGTGATCTCCCAGATCGCTATAAATGGTTATCATATCAATTTTTGGATCATGGTAGTGAAACGTCTAGAAAATGAGTTATTATCTGCAATGTTTACAGTTTTAAAAATAAAGTAGGTTATTACTCTGGAAGAAGTACAGGTGGAGGATTTTGTGATTTTAAAAAAACTACCTATACATTTTTATTAAAATTTTTTAAATAATGGGTTATTGGTTCTAACAAAAGTTATACATAGAAAAAACAAAAATATCGTTGCTAATTTGTGATTGTATGCAATTGAGTTCGTAACTGCTTTTAATTTAACTGTTTATTTCACCATAATGAGGTTTATTGGGATTTTCCTCA
Organism: Troilus luridus; assembly: GCA_964056705.1. Classification (NCBI taxonomy): domain Eukaryota; kingdom Metazoa; phylum Arthropoda; class Insecta; order Hemiptera; family Pentatomidae; genus Troilus; species Troilus luridus. The sequence continues at coordinate 41,261,471 of OZ057417.1, read as the reverse complement.
TTTAATGTAACTCTCTTGACCAGTGAGCACTGGTCCTGACAAATTTGAATTTAACATTTACAAATTGGGATATTGCTATTTACTCCAAACCGCGTGGTCATGCAATAATACTGTTCGGAACATTACTTTTGATATAAATTATTTCGTGAAAATTAATAAAAATAATGCCCGTTTTGAACAGGGACAACAATATCGTCCTTATGAAGGAGTACTGAAGGAAAGAAAACTAAATAAAAAGGAGGGCTTTAGGCTCAGTGCTTGGAAGAGACGGCACTGATTCTAAACGCCAACGGTTGTGCACTCTCACTCAACACACTCAACCTTCAGACAAACACACATCGAAAGAAAATCACACCAAGGAAGGCAAAGTGAAGCACATCTCGCACCAATAGTCTGTAATCTTCTCACTCTAAGCCTTTTCAAAGTTGTTCACTATGGCTCCTACGTTAGCTCATTTCCATGGATTCTTCTTCCGGGATTGAAAAGTGTTGTGTCCACTGTCGCTTACCACTCATACACAAACTCTTTGAAGTACAAATAATTGTCTCGGGTCATCAGCTGAGGGAAAGGATTCTCGGATAGGATGTAAAGTCCGGTTCCTCTAAAAAAGTGTGTAACTTTGTAGTGACAATATGCTCAGCAGACTCCGCTGGTTAGACATAAAGGGTCAATGCATTTCCCGTAGTCATGAAGTTTGGCCCGAAAGCCTCCATGCCCAGCGAGATATCGCGAAATCAAGTAGCCCGATAGAATCCATTTTGCAGCTAGCCGTAAGAGTTGGTAAATGTATTTCCGCAAGGAAGCACCTTTTGTGGTTGTCACCCACCGCCGATCCTACTCATCAATGTTATCTTCTCGTATTATCCCTTTCCATTTTCTTGGATTCTCATCTATTTTAGTATGAATATTGTTCGGTATACCAGTTGAGCCTTCCCTTTTAAGGTTAAATTTGTATAAATCTTCATGCAGGGGAAGGTCGATAGGAACAGCTCCTGCTAACACATGACTCCTATACGCTCTAATGATCCACAGAAGAACCGTTCGCAGAATCGTCGCCTGTTTGTGTTAGAGTTGTTGATCACGATAACTTTTTGGATTGTTGGTGTGAGATATGCTGCACTTTGTCTTCTTAGATGTTATTTTCTTTTGATGTGTGTCCTGATGACGCTTGATTCGGCGAAACGTTTAATCCTGTATTGTAGAGACTTTAGTTGTTGTTTTGGGGATTTTTCCTATTCCATGCTATAAATATGGACCTGCTTCTCCAGTTAGGGAACAACTCCAGGACAAAAATATTTTTTTGCCTCTAATGTAAAATTTAGATAATTGGGCTAGTTGTCTTTCTGCAGTTTGTGGTTTAAGTATTACTGACTGTTAAGAACCGAAAGAAAAATACTGTATCTAATAATAAACATGTATATTTATTAATATAATTCTAAATTAGTCATATATTTATATTGCTAATGCTATTAAATGTATTTGATTTGACCTTACCTCCTGTTGTGACGTTACTCGTTACGTTATTCCCTTGGGGAATGTCGTATACGGTCTCATTATCCGGCGTAGGCATGGCGGTAGCTAACAACCAGGGAGCCGGACACAATAGCAGCTCACCACACATCACTATGGCGTAGGCCCAAACAATCCGACCAACCATCCTGCACAGGTAGAATTAACTTGTAACAGTTTCCTCCCTCCAGTCCTCTGTCATTGTAGTATTTGCTCTTTGTTCTCTACTTCGTGATAAATCGCCCGTTGCGATATATAATTTATGACTCGACTATTTTCAGTCCGGACTACGGGCGTTTAGGGCTGTAATGCGTTTTGCCTGTTTAGGTATGCAACGGTTTCAGGAGAGAGCTGGTTGAATGATTTTTATGTGAGATACATATTCTTACATGAAATGCCCTTTCAGTTAAACAATTTTATGATATTAATATATTATTATTCAAAATGTTTTTCTTCATATTCTACACATTATATTGTTTATTCATTTAACGTCACTTCATGGAACTATGGCTAATCGGTTGATGGTACAGTGGGTCCTAAATTTTGTCTATCCGGATATAATTATGATAGGGATCTTTTATCAGTACCTTACATCCAGGACCGCCTCTTTTCTGGCCCTTTCCGAAGGACGTCATAACTAAGGATTGTTCTTCCGTGAAAAAATCCTAAGGCCACAAGCCAAGGACCGAACGCGGGTTCTTGGGTATGGTAGGTTGTCATGCTCACCATAAGACCACATGTGACGACATAGTACACATTTTCTTCTACGTTTATCAAATTTGCAATCAACTGAGAAATACAGTTAAAAGGGTCTTGATATCAATACATAGTCGAGACTGTACTGTTTCACGAACGTCAGTTGTGGAGGGAGTTGTTATGTCTTAGGTCACGTTCAATATCCAGTTTTTCCTCCTTTGTTGGGTACACTTTTTACAGAGGCTCTACCGCCGAGCCACTCCGCTCCCTATATTTTTTGGGATAGATAAATTTAAAAAGTTGAAATGCGTAATCCTGACCGGAATCACACAATATATTCACAAATAATTAGGAATTTTTTGATCAAAACGGATAATTTCTTACATTTCAGGGTTAAGTCAAGGGATTTTGTCTAACACAATTCTTTTCCATCTTAGTTCTCAAGGTTTTAGTCTGTGGCTGAACCTGAAGTTTCAGGAGTATAAAGCAGCTGTGAGTAGTAAAGTAAAGAAACTGCGAAAAAGCAACTTTTTAAAATTTGAAGTTATCCGCTTATTATCCTAAATGCATCACATTTATTATTAGTCGGTTCCAACAAATAGAAAATACATCTCATTATTAGATTACTGATTTCGTAAACAGATACTTATCTCTATTTAACTAAGATAAATTATCTTATAATATCTGATAATCTAATAATATTATTTTGTGAATAAGCAACCAACGTGACCAAAAGGTTTATATCAATTCATCTATTCATCTTCAAAGAAGATTGAAGTTTTGTCATTGTTTTTAGTCCTCTATCCTCACAAACGATTCGTGACCATGGTTGGATGAACTATTAGTTAATTCATTTGCATCAGCTGGATTTAACCCGGTACCTTCAGTTTTCAGCCTAGAGCTTTAATTACTTGAATAAATTAAACAATTAAAATAAAATTGAATTTAATAAGCAATAAAAAACCACTCCGGAGGTAACTTTTATAGACAACGACCCAACTCGTTCTAAGGTATGGAACGCATTTGCATAGCTACTTAAAGATCCTGGTGGGTTGTTAACAAAGTTGGCGGAGATGGATATTGAACGCAGGTGTACCAGTTGGGCGCCTTCCACAGTACTGGCTTTTTGCTAGTACTTCTGCCCCATAACTATCTCTGTATGTGTAAATAAACAAAGTAGCTAAATGTTGTAATAATTTTTTCTAAAAAGTTGTAAATATATATAGATTGAACGACTCCTCTTAACATAAATAATTACAAATACGCCCAAGATCTCGAGTTTGCAGCCGGCAGGTGGCCACAGATTTTTTTAAAGGGAGAAGAAAAAAATTTGGTTATGCCGTACTTCGGGAGGAACGTAAAATGGGGGTCATAAGCCAGTGCCATGTAAAGTACTCGTTAAAGATCCCTATAATAATGAAATTTGGATTAACAAAATTTAGGACTCCCGCTGTAGCATCGTCCGACTAGTCGTAACCGTATAACTTGGCGTTAAACCAAACAAATCTAAGCAATAAAGTGAAATTTAAATTAATAAACATTTATTATCAATCTGTACCACTACAGCCCGTTAAAGATCATGAATTTAGTACGTGCTAGAGACCGTTTCTGTACTGTTTCTAATCCAACGGCTGTACAAGTAGGTGATTTCCCCAGTCTCCTATTTTTTCCTTATTAAATGTACCCACTTAGAGTGCTATGAAGGTTCCTTTACCCCGCATTGCCGATTCACGGCTATTAACTAAATAAATTATTTATCTGCCAAAATCTTTCGGGTTCTACGCACTGAGCTAACCAGTTTCTTTTTATTACTACTCAATTATATCTACTAATATTTTTGTTTAGAAATTTCACGAAGTTATTTAAAGTGATTTTTATATCCTGTACGACTACAGCCAATGAAGGGTCGTGGTTTAGATAAGCACTGTTACTGTTCCCAGGAAAACGGCTGTGCACAGAGCTGTCCGAGATCAATCTCAACCGCCAGATTTTATGCTGTTCTGAGTACATACACTATTGAGGCTGGGTGAGCCCCAAATGGATCCTAGATCCCATAGGATCCATCTCCGGCCTTATTACTAGGATTGTACCCTTGTCCCCCTAACGGCGAATCAACCCAAACAGTTCATTTAATTGTACTGCAATAGGCACTTAACGTTTCAGTAAAGGTATCACGATATTATTCTGTAATTTTGTTACTTATTTTGTACAAACTTACTGAAACTATTAAAATATGAGTTCACACTTAGTGGTGTTTTTTTTTTTTAATATATTTATTTCTGATATAATTTGCTACAATTCACAAAAGTAAAATCCCGTGCCCAACAGACCAGTCTCAAACTTCAAAGAATTGGACAAATTTAAATATATCTATACAGAATCATATATACAATGAAAAAAAAATTATACAAAAAAACTTTCAACAGAGAAGAAAAAAAAAATCAAAATAAACAAAATTGTATCTATAGATTCTTATATATATCTATAGATTATACATTTATGTAAACAATAACAATAAAATAAAAGAAATTGGTGACCTACAATAATAAATGTTTTGTTCTTTTATGTAGATACCGCTTTGTACAATTTTTTTGTAGTTCTCAATATTTTTTATAAGAGGGTTTTTATGTGTCTGCACTTTTTAAAGAATTTTTTGCATAGTTTATTGATACATAATTCTTTATGCATAATTTTAATTTTAGTGTAACATGCATAATTTCCTGTAATTCTAAGACATTTGTTTTGGAATATTTGTAGTTTTTTATAGTTTGTTTTCGACATATAACTAAATATTCGGCATGCATATGTTAGAATAGATCGTAAGCAGGCTTTATATAATAATAACTTATTATCTGTGCTTAATTTAGATTTTCTTTTAAAGTATGGATATATAGTACAGAAAGCCCTGTTAGCATTATTGCACACATTATCAGTGTGGAAAGTTAAAGTTAACCTTTTGTCCATATCAAGTCCCAAATATTTAATCTGCGTTGTCCAGGGTAAAGGCGTTCTGTTTACCTTCAGTTTGGGGGTATTATTCGGTCGTCTCTTTGTAAATAATATAGCTTGGGTTTTATTCTGAATAATTTTAATTTTCCATTTATTGTAGGATCTCTCTTTTTATTGTAGGATTTATTTTAGAGCTGTAGTGAGTCTATTTGTAGTGGTGTCTGTTCTATAACTTGAAGTATAAAAAGCAGTATCATCTGCAAATAGGGATTTTTGTACTTTGAATGTATTAGGTATGTCATCAATATAAATACTGTAGAGCGTTGGCGATAAAACCCCGTTCTGTGAAGTCCGGCAGTAAGTGTACCTTGTACGTACTATGGAATAGTGGCCTTCTATAGATAATTATAATTTGGATATTGTAATTATAAATATAGAGATTGTTTTTTAGTAATATTTTACGCTGAATAAAATAATGATTTTTTTTTATGTTTGCCTTATAGACTAAAAAAATATATATAATTTACAATAAAAATGGTTTATTCTTATTCGCTGCGTTTTCTATATTCAAATAAAAGCCCCAAAATCGAAATATTCAGAGAAGACATAATTTATTTGTTTATTTTTTAATCGGTGTATTCCATTTTTCCATTAATTTTTTTTTAAAACAGTGCTATATTCTGAGTAACGGCTTACAGAATTCAGGGACAGGTACTTGTGACTTGCCTTTTTTTTAAAAAGTATTTATAATTTAATTGATTGAGTCCCAATAAGTTTCACGATCCAAGACAAGGCAATCCTGATAAAGTATTTTAATAATAAAATGACAAAAAAATTTAATAATTTTTGTAATCATAAAAAGAACCAACTATTGGTTCAAGTGCCTTCTTGGGAGCGTTCTTTCTCATGGCGCCTGGAACGTATTATGAAGAACCTCTTGAGAAAGTCAAGAGCTTCCACTCGAGTAAGGAAGATAAAGAAAACAGAAATTTAAGTTGTGATGAAACACATATGGTTGGATCAGTTTTAAAGTTCTAAACTCGGCAGTTGGCGTTCTGATATTCAATAAAAGTATATATTAGTATTTTTATTTCCTATATAATAAAAAAATACCGGTTCTTGTACTAAAAAAAATATTTTTTCTGTTCCAACGCTTGAACAGTCTACCGTTCAGCGATTGGCCAAGGACATATTTCAAAATTAACGCAACTATATAGCTACTTTGCTAAGTTTTTCTATCAAGCTTACTTACAGGTTCCCTAGAACTGCGAGTTCTCTATTAGGTTCTTTAGCAAGTTCTCTAAGAATATCTCTAGCAATCCCTCAATCAACATATCTAAGAGGTGTATATATCTAGTCGTCTGAATGTACTAGGAACATCTCAAAAAAGTTTTCTAGCATGGCTCTTTATCAAGTTCTCTAAAAAGTTCTCGAGGTAGTTCTCTAGCCTCTTCTCTAACATTTTTTCTCTCATATTCTTTAAGAATCTCTCTATCAAGTTCTCAAAGAAGTTGTCTAACTAGTTCTATAAGAGATTATCTTTTAACTTCATTAGCTACTTCTCTAGAAAGTTCTCTAGTAAGGTCTCTATGAGTTCTCTAAAAACGCCTACATCATATTTTCTAGGAAGTTCTCTAGCAAATTCTATATCAATTTCTGTAGTAAATTCTCTAGCTAGTTTTCCATCAAGTTCTCTTTCTGCTTCTCTAGGAAGTTCATTGGCAAGTTCCCCCTCCCCTGTGTGTCTCTCTACCACACACTCTCTCTCCCAATCTCTATTCCCTTTCTTTCTCTTTCTCTTACTGACTCTCTTCCTCTTTCTATTTCTCTTCTCCAATTAGTTAACTCTTTTTAATTCAGTAGCCATATTCAGTACAGACAAAATATTTTGTATTTATTGAACGACACTTTATCCTGATATGGCTAATCGGGCGATGTTAAGGTGGGAATCATAAATTTCACAAAATATGTTCTACATTTCATTAATAAATTTAATTTTTATTATAAAACTTTACTTTGAAGTAGGTTTAGAAACTTTAAATTCAAGTAGGTTTGTTAAACTATTTTAGAGATCTCTTCTGTGACATGATCTCTCTTTCTCGTCCAACATCCCTCCCTCATTCCCTCTCACTCTTTCTCTCTCTCTCTCTCTCTCTCTCTCTCTCTCTCTCTCTCTCTCTCTCTCTCTCTCTCTCTCTCTCTCTCTCTCTCTCTCTCTCTCTCTCTCTCTCTCTCTCCTCCCTCTCTCTCTCTCTCTCTCTCTCTCTCTCTCTCCCTCTCTCTCTCTCTCACTCTCTCTCTCTCTCTCAATAATAATTCCAAAAAATGAAAAGAAAATGAACAATCGAATTTTGGCTGCAGAATCCAAATATATTGAGGGCTTCTTTGTACCTAACATAATCTATGTAGAGTGCTTTATGTACTTTTGTATTATGTCATACAGACCAACGATCAATAACATCGCCACTGATTATAGCAGAATGCAACTGCTATTGTTCGCTAATCGAGTCGGCACCCTTAATCGATTTAAGAAATCTCGCCACTTAGGATAATTGCTAAGTAATCCCAACTTGACTTGATTTGAATTAAGTTGCGTTTATTATCGTAATTGCAGGGGAGGCGAACATCGAACTCAAGGGTCGATATGAAACGGAGAAGAGAAGCATTAAGGGAGATAAACTGGTCCTGATACTGCCTAAGGTAATTCCTTCTTGTACTTAAATACCGGAGGCCTGTTCGACATAGTCCTATCGATCTAGGATCACTTACATTATCCCATCTGCACTTGATGAAGTATCTTTAATATATCTATGGAATGAGTGGTTAAGTCAAATTTTCTACAAATATCTCGTAGTTAAGGGAGCGGAACGGTGTCAATTGTACATGAGTGGCTAAGTCAGGCAAAAAACAACTGTACCACTACAGCACAAGAAAGGTCTTGAGTTCAGTACTTATTAGAGACTGTATTCTATTACAATATGATAATATACAGAGCGCTGACACGAGTTCCGCCAGTACTTCATTAATGCCTATACTTTATCCATAATCATATTTCATACCTGATGCCTAGTTCTTTTCTTTTGGTATTTGGATGATATATTTTCTGCTGCGGCGAGTATGTGGTTAAATCGAATCTCGTCGAGAGTTATTTGTTTTGAGGAAAGCGGAATCATGTCCTGTAATTTTTGGCTTGAAATGGAGTTATGGACAAAATTCGACTTAACTCCTCATTCACTGGGGCAGCAATATCATCCAAACAGCATAAAGAAATATAAAAGACATTTGGTTTAACACCAAGAACTGAATAATTTATGGGTAATAAGAGGGAGCAGCGTTGATTTGCTGTGTTGAAGGTCCCGGGTTGAAAATCCGGCTGAGTCAGATATATTAATTTATTAGCAACAACAGATCAGCCCCGTCGGATCTGAGTCTTTTTAAATTGGGCGAGTATCTTTGATTGGTGGAAAAACCTGGCGGTCGAGGGATACTTCGGTCAAATCATCTCCCTGAAGGAATGTCATAAAAATAGTATAGTCTCTACCACTTATTGAACTCAAGATCCTTCATGGGTTGTAGTTGTACAATTGTTATTTTTAATCATATACATTCCGATCGGTAAAAGTTATTAGGTTTATATTTCCTGAAATAAACATTATAAAAACAGTTGACAAATGATACTTATATCTATTAAATAGTAATGCGTAAATTAGGCGAAACCTGGGAAGTTAAACTGTGCTCAGCCATTCTCAAACAAATAGTGCTGTATCTAGCAAGTGATGAATTCATGACGGCTTGTTGTGGTACAGTTTTTCCTATTTTTGTAATTTTTTATTATTATTAGTGCGATGAAAATATACTAAAATTATATCAACTTTAATAACTCTGCACCCCCGATGAATGAGTGGTTAAGTTGAATTTCGTCTAAAATATACAGATGAAAGCGGAATCGTGTAACCAGAAATATTAATTGGCGATAAAAATATTTTAGAGTAGAAAATTATCAGGGTAGAGTTCTAACATGAATTTTGGATGGAACCGATAGAAAAACGTAATTAGCATAAATTATAAAATTGTTAAACTATAAAAGAAAATAAATAAATAGTAATAATATGAGCAATACCGCCAATTTACTGAACTTTAACCAGCTGAGAATAATTAGTTACTATTTTATTTTCGGGGACATTTTTTTATCTCATCTTTCCCTCTGCCGTTGTTATAGTCAAGCCCATTAGTGAATAAAATATATACATATAAAATGACTGTACATGTCCTGCAAATACATGTCTTGAATGACTGACAGATCAACGCATTGATATCAGCTTTGCTTATATAGAGGCATGTGCAGGTATTTATTTGTAAATTGTGTATTTATTGTAAATAAATTATGTTGCTTGATTTGTTTTGAGGATGAGAAAAAATATGAAAAAAAAGTTCACTTCTCTCCAAAAACGTGGCAAGATCAAAGTGTCAGACTGAACTGAGAAATAAATAAAATAAACAAATAAAAGTAAAAGGACACCGTGAGCCCCATCACCGAAAAAATCTAAAGTTAATAAATATAAATAAATAAATTAATACCTCCCATTTTCTCACCATCCTCTTAAAATTTACATCGTACAGTGCAAGAGATCACCTCCATCCAATCACAAATCCTACTTAGCAACCTTCAAACCCAAAGGGGATATAAAAAAAAAAAAGTTCACTTCTCGCTGCTGCCGTACGACAAGTGAAACCATTATACTAAGTAATCCTTTTAAATAAATTCAATTACATTACATAATAATCCTTTACTGACACGGACAACAGTAAACTTCTGTCCGCCCCGTTTGTTAATCAGTGTCAATGTATGTTTCACGGCTGTGCTGATCCGTCTGTGATGAAATTTGATATGGATAATCGCAAGCCTGGGTACACAAAGGCTACTTTTTATCAACACACCACACAAGTGAAGTTTATACAAAACTAACCTGATTGACTAACAGACCCAGCGGTCAACGTACAGCAGAAACCACTGAACTAAGCATCTTGAAATTCGCAGATAGGTTCTTTGTACAGCTTAAATGAGCACTAATAAAGGAATTTGGACTATTCCAACCCCAAGGGTTTCCCCCTTAATATAATAGGGTTTCATAGGTTGTATGAAATCCGTCAGTTTTGATGTTAGACATCCGAAATTTCGGATGTACGAGTAACTTACTGTTAAAAAAAAAATTATTTATTTAAAATGATCTGTCGCGAAACTTTATGTGGCAGACCAAATTCCACCGGAGCGAAGCCGTGGGCAAAAGCTAGTACATACTATAATAAAACATACAAAGCTTGGATATAGGTGAAAAAACAAACACAGACAGTTGCTAACGTTAGTGCTGGGCTTAGCTTAGTGAGTTCGCGGCCTATTCCCCCTGAAGGCATCTCTGTTATTTTATATTCTTTAGTCATATCTGCCTTTGAATTGCCTCGTTCCAAAAGGGTTCTTTGAGGATATTTAGTTTGATTTACTTTTTATGCTGAAAGGGAGAGAAAAAAAACAATAAAAAAACGTTTGACCCTTTTTTCAAGGTTTGCTATTTTAGGTTGTTCATCAAATATTTAAAAGTTCAATATATATTTACTATCACCGAGCATACATATAATCCGTAAAGGGATACATAAGTTACATATTAGGGAAATATAAAGGATATATACGTAACGAAGCATTGTATTTTTTTGTCTTGGCTAGTTTTAGAATGGTATGAAACCATTTCGGATATGCCGGTTTTTATTTTAAGCCCGCTCAATCAAATCCTTGTTCTGACATATCAAGAATTCAGAAACAACTGACATTTTTACGGTACAATGGCAAGAAATAAATATTTAAGAAATAGCCTAAATATGTTTGTAGTTCAAGAAAAAGAGGTTTTATTAAAATAAAATAAAAAATATGTTATGCACACTAAAGCGCCCATTATCCGAATTAATGTCGTTGGATGTGTTTCGTTACTCAAAATTAAGATAAAAAAGAAAGATGCCAAATAATCCTTACGCTTATTTAAAAATTCTTTAGTACGTTGTGTAGTATACAAAATAAACATTAACAAAAATATGAACGCGGAATATCATAATTTCGTGACAAAGAAAATTTAAATATTAATTGGTTTTAATTTCGGCTTTCTCATAATGACAGGTTATTCTTTAATTATTTCAATAATAGTAATAAGTATTAATTAATATTTCTAGAATATCTTATTTTAGAGGAAATAATCTTCAAATTTATTTCCTAGGAATCACATTGTCGTATCTCTTTGTAACTTTCCCGCTAAGCCACTTCGGATAATTAAACGTTTGGATAATCGACGCTCAACTGTATAATATAAAAATAATGTGTTGATTGAAAAATAAATGAACTTTACCTCACATTTTGTTTATTATTACAAATATTCTTAAAATTGTTTTATAATTGGCTATTTTAAAACATTGTTGTTTTTTATTTTGGCCAAATGTTTTCTCTTAAAAATAAAAATATTTAAAAATTAATACAATTATCAAAAATAAAAATATAAATATAAATATAAATATAAATAATGAACAATAAACAATGACGCAAGTCAACAAGATCTTAATTAAAGTAATGTTCAATGAACGTTCTTCCAGAAGAGAACGGATTCGTCCTGACTGAGAGGCGATCCATGGTAGCTCAAATGGTAAGAGCGCTGCCACGGAGAAGCGGTTTTGAATCCCGGCCAGGGCCAAATCTTTTCTCTTCAAAGTAAAAATATTAAAAAATTATAACAAGTAACAAAATATTATAAAAAATTATTGCTTTTTATTTGTTCTACACTTTTATTTTCAAAACATTTTTTAATCCCAAAGTCAGAACATTAATGTTTAGTAGGGAGCGGAGTGAGGGGCTCAGTGGTAGAGCGCAGAGCTGACATGGCGGAGGTCCTGGGTTAAAATCCAGCTGCTATCAGACTGTTATTTAATCTGTTAGCAGACTATGGATACTGTGGGATATAGGACCCTCCTGGGGTTCCCCCGGCATGCTGGTATCCAAAATAAGGACGGAAATCTGGCGGTTGGTCGTGATCTAGGACAAACCACCTCCCTGCACATCCGTTGTCCAAGAAACACTACAATCTCTACAACGTACTGAACCCAAAACCCTTTATGGAATGTAGTGGTACCTGTTCATTTTTTAGTATGCAGTAACTATCCAGTGCATAACAGTAATCCTCAATTTAAATATTCTTCTTATTTCCATTTTTTTTTTTAATAAGATCAAATATTTCATTTTAGTGACATAAAATTCATTTTTCTACATATTTTAAAACGTCATTTAAATTTTAAAGTTCTTGTGACAGAAGTTTTTTCTTTAAATATTATTTTAAACTCAATTTGTTTTCTTCCGAAACATTTTAATTCAACGAAAATATGTTGGATGAAATTATAATAACTATAAAAATATTATATAAAAAATAACTATCTCTTCTAGAGAACCTCAACATAACTAAAACAACCTCTATAAAATATTAAAAACTTGGTCCAAATTAAGTTGTAAAAAAAATTACCGCAATATGATAATAAAATCATTTTATACCGCCTTTTACACTTTATTATTGTTATACTAATATTATTTATTATGAAATTAACTATTTAATACCTTATATATAATAATTGTTTTTATTATTAATCCTTGGTAATGGTAATAGTAGTATTTTTTGAAAAAATATATACACAATTTCACCTTCTAAACAGTGTTTCAGGGTCAATGACCTTCCCTAACAAGAAAAAACGTCATCTCCCCTCTTCAAAGCAACGGGAATTCCTTTTCGGTAATTGTTTTGGGCATTCTCCTCCAAAATATTTCCTTCAGAATAGAACATAAAAGAAAAATATCTTTATTTTGTATCTATACCCTTAACGAATAACAAAGTTTTCTTTAAAAAAAAAAGAAAGAAAAAGCCAGAAAAAAAATATATATATAACTTACAAAATAATGTATAACTAGAATAAAAATAAAATGATGGTAAATAATTCTTGTGAAATATTAATTATATTGAAGTTACTAATGATATGTTTTTAAATTATCTTCCTCGTCTTACGTGGAAATGGTTGACTGGATATATCTTAAGAAAGTCTATAATGGTCAGGGATTGCAGTCAATAAATTACAAAAAGTAAGTTAGACTTATTTTAATTATGCCTACGTTTCGGCCTGATTTTTAGGCCATTTTTATGGCTGAGAAAAAAATAAAACGGAAAAAACTATATAAACAATGCAGTACCAATGAAGAATATCAATTAGTTAAATTTTAATATTATACTATTCAAAGACATAATTGCTCAAATTATTTTTTTGTGTTATTATTATTATCCCTTAAGGGAGGTTTTCACAAAAGAAGATTGTATATAAACATGTGCAAATGTACAAATGGCATTTGTATAATTTCTTAAATAAACATCTTTAATATTTCTTATTCTCAAGGGACTTTAGTATAAATAAAGACTCTACTATCTATATAATAAAAATGAATCGCCATTTCCTTGCTAACCGCAAAACTCAAGAACGGCTCCACCAATTCGGCTAATTTCTTTTTAATATATTTTTTAAGGCGGAGAAAGATTCTTTTGGAGAGAAAAAACGTAAAAACGACGAGGGAAACCTTCGGTGGCCGAAAAACCTTGAAATTTTCGTATTTATTTAGGTTTTTGGCCTGAATCTCCTAATCGGTGCGTTTTTGAAATAAAACATCGGCAACCATTTTTAAAGTAGATAAAATTTGCTACAATTTGGGCCCAACTGCAGCTCGGTAGGCCTAGTAGATTCCGAGTTCGGTCCCTATCACATAATGAATAACTGGAATCATACCTATCTTCTGTCTATATAATAAAAATGAATAGCCGTTTCCTTGCTAACCGCAAAACTCGAGAACGGCTCGACCAATTCGGCTTTTTTTTTCATATTTTTTTAAGGCACAAAGAAGGTTCTTATGGATAGAAATTGTTCATGTGGTTATCATAAAATTGTAATCAGAGCTGATAAAGCTCCTGTGGGAAAACATGCGAGATGTTTCAATACACCAACAATAGATGAAGTTGCCATTCAAATGGTTGGAGAAAATTTGGAAGCCCTTTGTTTTAGGGTAATAGGGCAGAACAACGTCTGCCGGGACAGCTAGTTACTATTATAAATACGACTATTTATTTATATGATATGATATTCGAACATTTAACATTAAAAGTATGAAATTATTTTACCTAATTGAAGATAGAACCGTAAAAAAATAAAACAAAATAAGCTTTTTAAATTGTTTTGTGTGTATCTTGCCCATATTGAACATTATGTAAGTTATTGGATATAAATCGTACTAACACTTCTTAAAGAATCGGTACCTGGTGGTTGGATGTTTGAGCTGTCTAGGTTCAAGTCCACGACTGGTTCTCCTGGAATTCCCACTATCATTTCCTACCAGATACTTCTTCCCCACCATTCCCACTGAGACCTGGAGGTCGCTTCCTCATCTTTTTGTCCGATTGACTATTCTGCACTGGGAATTAACATGGTAATTTCGCGGCTCGTTCCTTTGTTGTTGTGTATAATGATCCTGGCATTGGCCCGATGGTTATCTATCTCCTTCTATTTTGTTTACTTGTTTTGTTTAAGCGACCTTATAAATTAAGTTGAAACAGTCTTAGAAAATTCCGACGAAATAGTCTGTAGTAATCGATCGCCTTAAAACAGATACAGAAATGTTAAATAGAGTAAAAACAAAGGCGTAATCATCATTAACAGAGACAAGGTTAGTGATACAGTGGAGCGTCGATTATCCGAACTAATGTTGGCAGACGTGGTTCGGATAATAAAAAATTTAGATAATCGAAATTCACTAAAAAGAAAAAAAAATTAAATTCCAGTTTGTATTTAAATGAAAGAAACCCTCGTTTTCTGTTTATTTACATGGTGCAATTTTAAAACAAAAAGTGATCACAAATGCGATGTACACCTCACAAAGAATGATTTAAAACTGAAGATGAGCAACCTACTACCGACCAATTGAATAGGAAGGGATTCAGAGAAACAAATGAAATTGCCTAATTAGGTTTAGAGTTCTTAGTAAACAAATAGTATTAAAGTTTAAGTTCATTTTTTTGCAGTTTCCGAAAAATGAATAGGGCCCCTTCAATGAAGTTCATGGAAAAAATATTTAATATAACAATAATTTTAACAATACAAATAAGAAACTGGATGATCCCATCAAGTTAATTAAAATTACATTTAAAAAAAAACAGTTCCCTTAATTGAACGTTCGGATAATCGACGCTCAACTGTACTGTTTGGTGTTTCCTACTTTTAAGACGTGAATAGGATATACACAAATATCAATTACAGTTGAGTATAAATATGTATCACCACATATGTGTAAATCCACAATAATGTGATGTATACCGCATGCTCCATTTAAAATATATGAACCTTGGACTAACATTTGATAGAATGACATTAGGTCCTCTTATTAAGTAAAAAATCCAATCACTAAATCTTAAACTGTACCTAATGTATTCTCTATTGAGAAAAAAACTCCAATCTGGAAACCAAGACAAAAATTAAACACGTACACTTAGTTACTAAAACCAGTTTGGACATATGCATTACAAATTTGCGGTTTTGCTTAACAAATTCACAGAAAACAATTACAAACTTCCTAATCAAAAGTACTCAGAATTATCACTAATACCAAATGTCAATAACAAAACTCTGCACACTGACTTAAAAATACCAAAGGCTGACAAAAAAATTTCAAACGCTCACAAGAAAAATTACACGGACATCCAAACCCATAAATACAATAAATGGGCACGACTCTCAAGTCTGAGAACATTAGGAGGTGACTAAAAAGAATTTTGGTGGGGGATCTGTTATGATAAGAAATCAATTAAATCGACAGAGGTACTGTTTGGTTTCTGTTCTTCTTAACGCCTCTCATGTAATTTTGTTTTATTTTTCTGATATCCGATCCGCTGATTGTCACTTGTTTTTTACGTGGCAGGTGTGGATA
Organism: Troilus luridus; assembly: GCA_964056705.1. NCBI lineage: Eukaryota > Metazoa > Arthropoda > Insecta > Hemiptera > Pentatomidae > Troilus > Troilus luridus. The sequence continues at coordinate 41,245,282 of OZ057417.1, read as the reverse complement.
CAAACATAAGGAGGGAAAAAAAATATGTGAAAAAATGATACCTACAAATATTTTTTTGCGTTGGTGCTATAGAAATGAAGAGTAATAAAGAATTGGTTTTGATGTATTCATTCCCCAAATTGTTATTAAAAATTACAACACGCTGTATGGTTTGGTGTCAAATTGTTGGTGTTAACTTAAAAATAAACTTTTAAATTTTCGATTATGTATTTAAAAGATTATTGCGTTATATTATAAGTGAATCTATTACAGTGATCTGGTTTTGACGGTGAATTTATATATATATATATATATATATATATATATATATACATACATACATATGAAATATTGCTAGTTTATTCCAGAGGTTTTGAACTTTTGTTACTGGTTTATGTTGGAAACGTGGGCGTTGGTTTTCCGTTCCTGACGAACTACGAGTTTGGTTTATTTTTCCCAGGAAATACCTACCAGCGATATGTCTAGTCACGATTTCCAAGTAGAAATATCATTCTACGTGTTTTTCCATCAACGGATACCCTTTTTGTAACAAACGCAGCAGAGTCCATTGTGTCTTGTTACAAATAGAATTTAAGAACAATTGATGTCTATATTCTCCCAGATAAAATTGTTTATAATTTTAATTATAAAATGCAGCATGCAAAGAAGTAATGAATATATCACATATAGACTCACAAACAATTATAAAGAACTTTATAATTATAAAGATTTATAATTGTTCATAAAAGCGTACCTGAACTATATACTTTTGATCAATAATAATACATGGATATAAAGGTGGGAAATAAGCATGTTCAGAATATATTTTTATTTTCCAAATTGTTGATATTTCTCATGTATTTTAATTCGACATAATTGCTATCATTATTATTCTTATATTATAGGATTTTCATTCTATTATTAGTAAAAATATTAAAATTTGATTGGTATCATTCCAATAATGACCATGCCAACTCATTTTAGCGCTTAAGAATATGGGGTATTTAATTCAGTATGGGGTTGATTTAATTTTAATACAGTAGAGGTACACAATTATAATTCTGGAAATTGAAGTTCAGTTGTGTGATATACCCCACAACTGAGTCTATTGAAATATGAATCCTCACTTGTTGGTAGTATTGTTTTGAGATATTGTAATTTATCATTAAATAAAACAATGAAATATTCTTATTTTGTAGTTGTTTATTTATTAGACGTAACTTTATGCTGATATTGCTGTTCAAGCGATGCTACATTGGGAGCTCTATATTTCGACTATCCAGGTTTAATTAGGATAGGAATTTTTGACGAGTACCTGACATCTTACCGGCTCCCCGTTTAACGTATCTTTCGAAAGACGGCGTAACCAAGGATTTTTGACTCTCTATGGAAAATCCTAGGGCTACCTGCCGGGCTACGAACCCGCGATCTTCTTGGGGTTATTTTTTTATGCTAACCATAAAAAACCAAAATGACCACTGGTCACCCCTAATTAATATTTTGTTTTAGCCTTATTTATAGGTAAAACATTGTATTAAGAAAAATGTATTAATATTATTTTAATGCATTCACTGTCTTTAAAACACATAGTCCATTTTTGCACTTGATTACTGTCAAACTGAATCTTCGTGAATAGCTTTGTTTCGATGAGACGCCCAACAATTTCCTGTGCGAAAATTCTCGATTATGGTAGCTAACAGAGGTAGCAAGGATAAAATATGTCGATTTGATGATTCTCAAAAATTTATAACTAACTGGGTTTTATTTGTTAAATCGCAAGATAATTATCTAAATTATTTGAAAAAATATTTGTTCTACAAAATCTATGGTTTGATCAAAGAGTCACCTCCTTCCAACGTGTATGGATAACGAAGTCAAAAAAGAAGAAGTAAAAAAAAAAACAGCAGGTTAGTAATCATTTTTGGTGACCTCGTTATCGATACATGTTGGGTGGAGGGGACTCTTTGATCAAACCATACATTTTGTAGGAGAAATATTTTTTCAAATAATTTAGATAATTATCTTAAGATTTAACAAAAAAAAACCCAGTTAGTAATAAATTTTTGAGAATCATCAAATCGACGTATTATATCCTTGGTGCCTCTGTTAGATACCACAATCGAGAATTTTCGCACAGGAAACAAATCTATTCACGAAGATTCAGCTTGATAGTAATCAAGTGCAAAAATGGACCATGGATCCTGGACTAACAGTCATTAAATCAAAATATCGGAAAAATATATGGATTGTTTTATTTTTTACATAATCCATTCCATTTTTTTCCCATTTAAAAAAAAAAAGTGATATATTCTCTGTAACTGTTTATTAAGGAACAGTGGATTTGTGATTTTCCATTGTTTAAAATATTTATAATTTATCAGATCGAATACGATAATGGACAAAACAAATATCGTTCCTCGATCCGTCGCTAGACAACACTCATAAAATATTGCATCACTAAAAACTTTTTTACATAATAGAGAGATGAACTATTTGTAACATCATCCATCATCTTGGATGTGTATTGATCAATAATTTAGGTCAAAATAATTAATGAATCGTCAGAAGATAAAATCTTATTGATGGAAATTTATTCAAAGACTATTTTATCTCGCCATGCTATGCTAAGCCTCACTCATTTATTATTATTATTTTTTTTTTTTATACGAAATTCATGAAGCTAGAAATGAAAATTCTCTCGGATAAAGCGTTTAACGTCTTCCTCTGGAAATGAATTTCACGAAACTAATTTCCTACGGGAAATCAAACATGACAAGTCGATAGAAATACATGAATATAGATGGCCTAGAATACATATTCTATCGATTAATGTAAATTGGAATTTATTATGCGCATTTTATATTGCTGTGTACATTGATTCTGGAGCATATTTTATAAGTGGGACAGAAAAGACATAAATATTATACATGAATTTTATAAATATTATAAATTTAAGAACATTATATAACACTCGAGCGTTAGTTACTGTAGTAATGTCTTTGCGACATCTTTCCTACACTTTTATGTTCATTTACGTATTAATAATCGTATTTATCCGATTAAAATCGTTTCCTGTAACACTACACTCCGTAATGTTGTTTACAATAATTGATTGGGAGGACTAATTTTAACCTGCCAATTTACCAGTCGGTTTTCCTTAAATTCTTATGTCATTAGTGTATAGCTGTTTATACAATATATGTTCAATTTTAAGGTATAATATTGACTAACTTCTCGCGGATGTGAAATTAGTGATTGAAAATATAATATAGAAAATATAATGATATGAAAATAAAAAATCCTTTCCTTTATGCGCAACGCACAGCTTATACTAACTTGAAATACGATTTAACGCTTAGAGCGCGAACGATTGATAAATCGACTCTCCATTATTGAGTTTAAATTACGGAGCGTCGGAATATCGACTATTGCGCACTTTGATTTTAGGTATCGATCTGTGCGGACTTGTAGCAGTAATTAATAAAGTACTTTTTTTTCAAAAATCCTTTCGCAATTTATGCAAAATATGCTTATTTATACGCATAAATAGAGAATCGATTTATCGACTGTTCGCGCTCTAAGGGTTTGTAATTTTTATTTGGTTTCCGCTGAAAGTTTTTTTTTAGCTTTCACGGAAATAATTTTGTTTTCTTTAATAATATGATGATATATACAACTAATTAAACACCCATCAATATTTTTTTTACCGCCTGTATGCCATGTTCAATTTTAATATGAGCGGGTATTTTTAAGGGTGGTATAAATCCATTTTTCCTATTCGCGATATCTTAAGGTTTCCAAGTGAATTCCAATAAAATATGGGGAAATATTTGTATCACTCATAAGGACATATAATAGATTTTCACTTCTGTCGGCAATTCTCGTGACTGCCTATTTGGATTTTTTTTTTCGTTCCAAGTACTCGTACCTGCGTTGCTGTGTTTGTCCATCTAACGTCACTTTGTGCTTCTATGTCTAATCAGACGGTGCTACAGAGGGAGTCCTAACTTTCCCCTATCCAGGCATAATTAGGCTATGGATATTTAAAGAGAACCTAACATCATATAGGCTAAGACCCCCATTTTACGTCTCTTATGAAGGACGGCACAACTAAATATGGTTTCTTGATTGGTTGGAAAAATGGAGAAAAAATGGTATCTGTTCCGTATTAATTCGTTTAATTTTTAATATTTTCCAAAAATACAAGTCATCTTGTATCGTGAAGTGTGGAAAAGTGAAGGTAATCATGGATACTTATGCGTTTGTTTTTTAAAGAGGAAAAATAGAAATAATCTTAGAGAGGAAAATAGTTGACTGGAAGATACTAATGAAGGATAAATATGGGGGTGCAGTCAATAATAACACTAAATGAGATAAACTTATTGTACACTAGTGCCAACGTGAACTCAGCCGCTTCTCCTTCTTTTTGCCCTGAAGATGTCCTACAATGTAAGCCGAAACGTTGGCACTAGTAAACAATAAGTTTTTCTGATTTGGTGTTATTTTGGACAGCAACCCCTACCATATTTATCCTTCAGAAATAATCTTTGATCGTTGCTATCATGATCAGCATTCCTAGCCTAGTTAGTGGATCAGTGGCAAATTATTCCGACTTCGACAATCCCTGATTAGCGGAGAGTTGTCGACCGGAGTTGGTAACTGCATCCCAAAACAGTACCTGCTTAGTATTTATTAGCTATCGTTTGCTCTCCCCCCTCTCTACTATCGCGCCATTTGCATACTGTGAGCAACATCACAATGGTCCATGGCAAGACAATGCCACACCATCTATCACTCAGGCATTTCGCGCCCAACTTAAACACCACAGTCCGAGTTTCTCTTGTGCAAGTCGCTAATGACTCGAGTATTGTCGTATACTTTATAAACTTGGAGGAGGAGGAGTCGTCGATTTATAGAACAAATATGAGGAAACAATTCTAAATTTAACAGTTTCACCCAATCGTGTGTTTTATATGTCGTGACTATTGAATCACGAATTATAGATTTGAAGAAAACATAGCTAACTAGGAAATCCCCCTAAATTATTCTTTAGACAATAATAATCTTTTGAAACAATTAAATTCACACATAGAAGCCTTATAATTTCTATTTCATTACCAAATGTGAATCCAATGATCAGTTAGTAATATCAACCTATAATTATAAAATTTGTTTACTCTGTTACGATTGATAGACGTACCATTCCACAAATATTATGTAGTTTTAAAATCAAGAGATTATGATCTTATAGGCCCTGATTTGGCTGATTGTAATCCAGGTGAGGAAATAACAAACCAACTAAGCGATGTTGTACGATTTCGAAGTTTATTCTTTTAATAATTTTTTAACATTATAATAAATATCCACGTTTTATAATAAATATTTACCATTATAGTAAAAATTTTGTTCAATTGTGTCCTAGAGAAAATCGTAAGAATTTGGACTGGGAAATTTAAAGGCCATAACATTTCACCATTAACTTTGGGAAGAAAACACAAAGGTATTGAAGTAAATTGCATTCGCAGATGATTTCGCTATGCTATCGGACAACATTACAGGCGCAACAATACAAATCAATCTTTTAGAAGAAATATCCAGCAAAACAGGGTTGAGAATCTCCGTAGAAAGAACAAAATTTATTACAAACATCAAGAACGCTCCAAAGTATAACAGATATCGGTCGAGTGGAGAAAGTAAAGAAATTCAAATATTTGGGATAAGTAATCCTAGAAAATGTTTTAGAAAAATCTGCAATAGAAGAAAGGGTACACAAGATGGAAAGAGCATTTGGCATTACTAAGAATGTTTATAACAAAAGGTGTTTATCTAAAAATCTTAAAATAAGACCCTACCTACATAGTTGTGAAACCAGAATGGTTATATGCGAGTGAATGCTTAGTATTAAACTAGAGAGTAGGTAAGCTTGAATTACTTGAAAGAAGAATAATGAGAACAATTTTAGGCCCAGTGAAAACCACAGAAGTATGGAAATTTAGAACTAATGACGAAATATACAGGAACGTAGAAAACATAACAGAAACGATAAGAAAAAGGAGACTATTATTTTTGGGACATGTTTTCAGAATGGATGATTCGAGATTAACAAAAAGGATATTCAAGTCCCTTTGGGAGAAAAAGTCAACTAGCTGGATTCGAGAGGTAAAGAAGGATTTGGAAAGAAACAATATAAGGGAATACGACACTATGGACAGAGAGATTTTTAGAAAGAAGATCTTGAGTATGGCAGGATTCCGAGGAAGAGTGAGGGGGAAACCTGGGGTGAGATGGTCGGAGGACAGAAGGAAACACCATAGTGAAAGGATGAAGGAATATTGGAAGGTAAGGAAGAGTGGACAGCCAAGTGGGAAGAATTGAAATTGACACGTGGTCCTCAGCTGACCTCATCGGGGGGAATAAATAGTTACTTTGATTTCTTTCACTTCTTACTTAAAATGATTTTCACATTATTTTAAATTATAATGAAAGTATTTTTTTTTTTGCATTGTCAATAATGTGTTTATGGGTCTTAAATTGTATATCACATTTTTAAGATATATTTTTAAGACATTAAGGGGAGAGGAGTGGCTCAGTGGTAGAGTACTCAGCTGCCATGCCGGAAATCCTGGTTCAAATCCCGCTGCAGGCCATGATTTTTATTTAGTCTGTTTGCGGCGGGAGATGGATCATATAGGATCTAGGCCCTCCTGGGGCTCACCCAGCCTCTATAAAATATTATAAAAATAGGGTACCCACAATAAGGGGGAAAAATCTGGCGGTTGTGCGTGACCTAGGACAAGGCACCTCCTTGCAGAACCGTTGTCCATGAAACAGTACAGTCTCTACCATGTACAGAACCCCAGACCCTTCATGGGTTGTAGTGGTACAGGTTTTTTTTTTAAAGACATTAAGTAATCAATGTCACCTTTGAGATTTCTGTAGTACTAGTTATCAAATAAAACTAAGAAAGAAAAGTTTTTATCATCATAACGACTATAAAAAATCTAAGAAATTATATACAAAAATGCTATAAATATGTTTAGTCTTAAGTGAATAATTGGCCAAGTAGTTTCCACATGGTTTGGTGAATAAATGGTTAATTAATATCTCATTCCACATACGGCCAATCAGATCGGTGTTGTAATAGTGAAATAAGGACATCATTCTAGTAATCACCCAAAATTTTAACCATCTAACATAAAACCCCGATTTAAGAGAAAGGCACGAACTTCAAAAACGCTGTCCTAGAAAGTAGCGAACACCTGGGTAACCACGAGACTGTAGATATTATAGTAGAAACCACAAAAGCCATTTTTTTAAATATTATTTAAAGCTTATGAGCTATAAATTAATAAAATCAATACCAATTTGGCCAGTTAGATAAAAATTAATCTGTTTACGTAAGGTCTAAGGTATCCTTTTTCAGACCGAATATTCTATGGAACACTTTATTTTCGAACACCAGAAGACATTGTACATCCTTCAGCATTAGCCGCCAAGTTTCTTCACATCCGTAAAGAAGAGTTGGAAGGATGGTGGTTTTTATAAATTCTAATTTTTAGATTTAGGTACAAAAGATGTGAGCTCAGTAATGTCGAGACCGAATAATGACAAGCATTTCCAACATTTAATCGCGAAATTTGAATATGCCCGACGTTCCCTAACTAATAAGAGAAGAATATTAAAAACATTAATTTATTCAAAGTTAATTGTTTATAAATTCTATCGCAAACTGTAAGGTGATTGGATTGATTACTTAGGCCGAATACAATTCTGAACTAAATTGATCAAAGACAAATTGCGGTAGGTTGATTGGTGGATATCGTTGCAATAGCAAACTATCATGAGAGTATATGCCCAATTACTTAGTTCCATTATGTATCATACCATTCTAACCGACCGATAACATTGTAATGCCATGTAACACCCTTGTTGTGTATAATAATACATTGTAACTAATACATTTAATAAATAGGGAATCCGATTTAAAAATCAGATCAGGTTTTTATTACATATTTATTATATAGTAATAATGGTTTACAGTGAAAAAAAGCTGCAGGAAAATTTAGATGCCTGGATAGAAGAATTGACAAAGAGAAATATGGTTATAAGTACTTCCAAAACCAAGTGTTTGCTTGGTGATTTGGCCGAAACCTCATTCTATCATCAGCCTTAACCCGATTAAGGGTACCTGCTTTATAAAGGCTGGGTGAGCACCAGGAGAGTCTGCAGACTCCTTAGAGACGATCTGGTACTGTTGATACATTTAACAATTTATTTGCCATTTAATTTATTATTTGATTTGAACCTGGAACCATGATACAACAACTCAGCATTTGAAACTCTAAGGAACCATGTTTGCTGCATTATTATAAACTAATTTAACCAAACCTTAAAAAATAGACTTAAAAAGCTGGATAACAACTATACCTTCTTTCAACCTTCATTTAGCTATAAATTATGAGGTTGGGGGTGATAAAATCTTTTTTCTTTAAACCTGTGCCACGAAGGGTCTTGCGTTCAATACATGGTAAAAACCTTACTGTCTCTTGAACAACGGTTGTACATGGAAGTAATTTGCACGAGATCATGCTCAACGCCAGGTTTCCCCCCAATTAAAGCTTGCTACTTCATAGAGACTGGATTCTACAGAATCCATCCGTGGCTATTAACTGATTGAATAATTTATCTGCCACATCTAGATTTTAACCCGGAACCTTTGGCATAGCAACAAAAAAACTTGGCGCTCTACTCACTGAGGTGCCCCGTTCCATTGATGTTTTGTAATGGAGACAATTTTCGCATAATACTATGGAGACAAGTTGCTCAGTGGAGAGCGGTAAGTTGCCGAGCCGAAGGTCATGGGCTCAAATCCCTCTGCTTGGTAGACTTTTATTTTATCTGTTAGCAGCCAGAGATAAATCCTACGGGACCTAGGACCATAGAATCCCCAGCCTCTATTAAGTGGGTACCCGACATATCGGGAAAAATCTAACGGTTGAGCGTGATCTTGGACAAATCACCTTCCTGCTCAAACCGTTATCTGAGAAACAGTGTGAAACAGTCTCTACCACTGAACCAACAATAGAAAAGTGCCATGTTGTGGTATTTTTTATTCCTTTTTTTTTGTAAAAACTCAAGTAAATAAAATTAATGATCTATTAAGGCATGAATAAAGGCGAGTATAGAAACTGCCCAAAGATATTACTGAACTAATAATTATTTAAACAATTGTTATTATCTAATATTTTTTTCCAATTCTACCATTCCCTTACTTGTGATCTTTAAGTCATAATGAAGACCTACAATATGGCCGAAAACGTGGATTTCTAATATTTAGTTGCTCGCTATTTAAGAATTAATGATATTTATACAATCAACTGATAAATATCGACATAAATAAATGAATTTATATTTAATTTTCGCAGTCATTATTATTACAGCTAATCGCACACGTAGCAGAAAAACAATAGCATTTTCCCAGCTTTCATCTATTATCTCACAATCGGATATTATCGTCGAAAACCAATTAGATCCCCTTCATTAAAAAACAGGGTTTAGTGATTATTGTTTAATTATTCCAATCATAAACGGGCAGAGTCCTCTATCAAAGGGCTTTAATCTTGAAAGCTATTGCCAGTTTAAATAAAAGTCAAATAGCTCGTCAATATTTATTTAATTCTCATTATCGTCGCTCAAACTGAATTGTTGAACGAGAGTAGATGAAACTTTAATTTGAGATTTATTACAATAATTTTCAATCGCCATGGCCGTTTTCAGGATTAGTAATTATCATCACCAATTAAAAAATCGATATAATCATTAAATAACTAATAAAAAAACAAATAAGCCCAAGACCGCGGGTTCGTAGCCCGGCATGTGGCCCTAGGATCTTTTAAAGGGAGTAAAAAATCTTTAATTTCGCCGTCCTTCGGAAGGGACGTAAGACGGGGACCCGAGCCTGTACGCTGCCAGGTACTCGTTCAAAATCCCTATCCTAATTAAACCTTGATAGGCAAAATTTACAGTTCCCACTGTAGCATCGTCCATTTACCCATAGCAGCATAAAGTGACGTTCAATAAACGAACAACAACTAATAAAAAAATGTAATAATTACAAAATTCCTCTTATTTCTTTTAGGATACTGTATATATTGATTTATGACTTTATATTTCGAACTAGTATAACAAAAAAAGCTTCATTTAAAAAAGATACTAATTTAGTTATTTTTTATTAGGTTCATTCCGATGTACAACTGTAGCAAAACGAATAAATAATACTTATTATTTTGATATTTATAAATAAATTGAATTAATAAAAGTTAAGACTTAATGAAAAGGGCGATTAAAATGATTTAACGAACTCCTAAGTCGATTATAACGAAAAAAATAAGATGGAATACCTACGTTACTTTCACTAACAATCACATATGAACAATAAAAAACTGCCTCATAAAAACATATATGCATGTATTTCTCTTATGACATAAAAAATAAAATAAATAAAAAATATAATACATAACAACGAACCTGGTTTCTGCTAAATGTTCTTCGTTACTGACCTGATGATTACTGTTACCCAAGTGAAAGGCGAATGCTCAGTCCCGGAAAAACGTAGTCATACTAAACGGGAAAACCTTGGATTCGTCATTTCACTAGGAAATTTATAAGCGATTTGTATTGTGTTAATATTGATGAGATATTATAAATCTTAGATAAAGCATGAGATTTTACAAAATCGCGATAGCTTTGAAGGTTTTAGGTTAAAGCTAAAAAAAATCTACAACCCATGAACGGTCTTGGGTTTGATACAAGGTATAAACCGTACTGTTTCCAAGCAAACGGATTGGCAGGTAGGTGATTTGTTCCAGATCTCGCACGACTCCTAGGTTTCCTCTCCCTATTACGATTGTCTACTTTATAGAGGCGGGCCTTTTGCAGGAGGGTCTAAAAATATCCCACAGTATATTAGCAGATTGAATAATTTTCTGCCACAACCGGATTTTATAGTTATAAGAACGCGAACTTCGCATCATCTCTTTACGGTCTACATAGAAAGTAATTAAGGAACAGTCCACAGGAAAACTAGCTTTTGTATTATATGACCAACTACGTATCCCAAAACTGGTCAAAAAAACTTTTTTTTATTGTAGATTCCGTAGGGTCCATACATCTATTTTGTGTTAATAGATTAATTTGTCTGCTATAGCCGGATTCGGGCCTACAGCACAGTAACATAGGTGTCTACGCACTGAATTACCTCACTCTTTTAAGTATAATGTCTGATTGTGAATAATTATTTTTTTAGTTACTAACTAGCTTTTGCCCGCGGCTTCGCTCGCGAGGAATTTGGCCTGCCACTTAAAGTTTCAAGACAGAACATTTTAAATAAATAATTTAATTTTTTTTTTAACTATAAGTTACTCGTACATCCAATATTTCATTCAATATGTCTAACTTCAAAACTTACGAATTCCATACAATCTTTGAGCCCCTATTATATTAAGCGGGAAACCCTTGGGGGTGGAATTATCCAAATTCGTTTCTTAGTGCTCATTTAAGCTATACAAAGAACCTATCTGCAAATTTCAAGTTCAGTGGTTTCTGTTGAGAGTTGACCGCTAGGTGTGTTAGTCAATCAGGTTACAGTTTTTTATTTACTTCGCCTGTGTGGTGTGTTGATAAAATGTCCTTCCCCAGGCTTGAGATTATCCATATTTCATCACTTTCATCACAAACGGATAAGCATATCTGTGTAGGTAACGCATGTAGATTTTGCGAGGAAGAAACACGTAAGCAAGCTACTGAGAGGGCAGAATTTTATCCGACTTACTTGATATTTATCGTTATATTATAACCAAATTACACAAAATCATTGTAAATTGTAAACTTTCGCATTTATAATATTAGTAGGTGTGGCGGCCGTCTGCCTTTCACAGGTTGAAAGGTTGAGCACGGACCGTCGAAGAAAAAATGTTTGATTTGGCCGGTGCCAGCAGGTTAGGGTATTTAAAAGAAAAGGCACATTAGGAGAAAAAAACGTGAAACTTTTATTTATAAAAAGAATAATAAAATGTTATTATGACTATTATGACTATTGATACACAAAAAATAACTGAAAATTAATATGAATGTGATTACCTAATGTGGAGCCAGCGCTAGTGAATTGTGTCCTCTTCTCGCCTCTTGTGTACCCCCTTTTTGGTACATGGTACAGGGGTATAAATGTAGCATCGTGCTAATATGAGGCGAGAAGAGGCTCAGGAAGGAAGCAGCGATTGCACTGAGCAATACTGAGCGACCACTTCCCCTGACCACACTTCACTAGCTCTCGTAACTGACTGACTTATCGGCACCGGGCACGTGACGTATGCGATAACATACGAGTCCCCAGGCCGACCATTTAAGAGTATAGTAAGATGGTTAATTGTAACAATACAAACAAAAAATAAATCAAATAATCAATAGCAAAACGTAACTAAGTGAAATCAAAATACATATAAAAAATTAAATTAAATTATTTCCAGGCACATCGATACGTATCAGAAAAAACAATGAATATACTTATATTCTAAGGTGTCGGCGTCGACAGTAGGTTACTAGGATATCAAAGCAATAGTTTCACTCATGTCCTTTCTGCTATTTTAACAACTATGATCGTGTGATTTGCCTTTAATTATGTACTAAATACGCCCTTGTTGTAGCCTATGTGTTATTCTGATGTAGTAGCGAAAATGTGTAGATTTTGCGACTCAGAAACACGCGAGGAACCTACTTGGGGGGGGGGGAGCCCTGTAGCGATGCTAACAATATTTAACAATTAAATTAAATAACCGCGTTTACCTACTGACCATATGTTGGAGGTAATATTGATAATATGTTATACCTAATACTTTTTAATGATATTTATTGTTATTTTATGACCTAATTATACAAAATCATTATAAATTGTAGCCAATGTTTTATTCTGGTATATAACCTATATTACTGTAAAGTTTCATCCAAATCCGTACTGTAGCATTTGGGTGAAAGAGAGACCATCATACATACAAACTTTCGCATTTATAATATTAGTAGGATGTATATTTTTATAAGTTCATTTCGTATTACGTTACTCTATTTCGGCGAAAAAGGTTGAAAATACAAACAGAAAAATAAATAGAAAAATAAAAGAGAAAGGAAATAAAAGCCCTTGTTTATATTCAGGATTCCCTTAGAGGGAGAAAGCTGAGAAGAGCATCAGGAATTTATATGAAAAAACTAGGCCAGGATGTGCGGTTAGTATTCGGCTTTCTTAACTGCCTGATTTCATTTTATTTATATTAAAAGTTCGGGAATGTAAATTCCATTTTCAAGATTCCTCAAATTATAAAATTGAATTTAAAGCTATAATATATATAAATCATGGAGCTGAGTGTGTGGAATATCGAGTTGCAATACCTAGGTTTCCATGATCAAATCCTACTGTGACAGGAACCTTCATACCCTCCTGGGGCTCACTCAGCATTTATAAAGTAGGTGCCCTTAATTGGGAGAAAAACGTGGCAGTTACCTAGCAACGTACCAACGCAGTATTCTACAGACCAGATAGCCAGCTCCCATATTATTATTATTAGCGTTTGGACCCTACGGGATAACGCAAAGCAAACTTGACTTTATTTTCAGACGTTTTTTCTATCCTCCCAGGCTTTCCTCATTTTCTCTCCGTGTATTCTGTCCCGGTCTTCTTGGGCCTCTCATTCTCTGACATTACTTCCCATTTGTTAACCTTTTGTCTATATCTCTCTCTATTTTCAATTTCTGTAATGTTTTCTGTGCTTCCTCCAGATCTTTTCTTACTTGGACTATCCATGGAGTTGTTTCCCTGTATGTATGTGAGAACTCCTGGTTTCGGGTAGTCTATGAAGATGTCCATCAAACTTGAGTCTCCTTTTCCTGATGTCTGCAGCGAGGTTGGATATTTTTTCTGTTGCTTTCCTGGAGTGTAGTCTCTACCCTTCTTCTATTAGTTTTGGGCCTACATTTTTTCTCATGATTTTCCGTTCTTCTTTCAATAAATTTTCGAGATCTCTTTTTGTGTGGAGTGTAAACGTCTAACTCGCATACAGTTCTTCTGGTTTCACTACAGTGATGTCTAATTTTTTTGTTTAGTGACAAGCATTTTTTGTTGGAGATGCCTCGTGTTTTGAAGAAAACCCTCATCATTTTCTGTTGTCTCGTTTTTGCTCTCTGTTTCTCCTCTAGTAGGTTCCCATATTATATTATATATATATATATATATATATATATATATATATATATATATATATATAGGTCCCAACGTTTATATATATTTTGATTCATATATGAAGTATCTCTCCTTCATTGAAAATGACGCATATCTTTTGACATATGTATGCAAAATACTTACTTGGACCATGCTTGATAATCTTCAAAGGCAAGATAACTTAGAAGACGATATTTCAAACTTTCATGTCTGCCACTCTACAGATATAAACTTTAACTACGGAACAAGAAACTTGTTTACAACCTTACATTTGAATATTTCTGGACTGAAAACAACTTCACCGAGAAACCTTGACGTTTATATCTTACAAAATGATGTGATTAAATCCTTTGAAAAATTGTAACTAGATTAACTGAAGTACTCGGTAGAATTATCCAAGCAGTTGAATGTGATCTCGGACAAATCACCTCCATGCACAGCCGTTGTCTTATAAATAGTTCTGTCTCTACCATGTACCGGACCCAAGTTCCTTCTTGGGCTGTAGTTCTACACTTAAAAATAATAGTATTAAAGGACAAATTTTATCACATTTAATAACTTGCTTTTTCCTTGGCAATTATCTTATTAAGAATTCTGTTTATGCTAATATATAAAAGAGGCATAAAATATCAATGAAACATCAGAGAGAACTTTATAGGGGCTAATTCCATGTAAAAAACTACCGTGAGTGAAAAAAACTATTACTGTTTTTTAAGGTAAAAATACTTTAGTATGGTGGTAACACTGTAGTACTTTAGTTTTCACTGATGGTACTTTAGTTTATGACGCCATCTTTAGTTTTTAAGATGGCGTCATAAACATTAAGCGTCATAGACACTTTTTACAATGAAGTTTTAATTACATTTTTAAGATTCGATTTATATTTTATTACTCGTGTTTATAAAAAAATTGTGATTTTCATTACAAGTATTAGTTAAGTAAAATTTTTTAAGTGAAGTTTTCATGTTATAAATTGTACTAAAAAATAACATTTTAGTACAATTTTATATATTTAAAATGGTCGATAGAATTCCTACATTGTATACTGTAAAATTAGTTTCTAGGTTGCTTTGAAAAATACAATTATTTGCACGGTAGTGTCAGTCACGTTTTGGGCTGTAGTGTCAGTCACGATTTCTTTTTGTAATATATTTGATTTTTAAATACTGAGGTTCTTCATTTTATTATTTTCCAACTATTTGTTCTATATATTTCAGGCCCAGATACAATTTAAAAATATAAATCTTGCCCAGAGGAAGATATTTGAAGTTTAAAAACACTCTCAAACACGTGTTCCTATTGTATGTAGTGTCAGTCACATTTCCATTTCGGTAAATAAGTCATACTTCACAAAGTTTTATGATGACATTTTTTACTACAGAGGGATAATTGTAGAATCAACAATATGAAACAAAATAATCTACAAACTAAAACAGTTGACATAGTATTATACATAATATGAAGCCAAATAAGATGCATTTTGCTTGCAAATGCAGAGTCAGTCACATTTAGAATTACCCATAGATTAAAAATCTTGAGTTTTATTGTAGCTTTAAATTAATCCCCTTCAGTGTAGTGGTTAGCTTAAAAACTTTCTATTCCGAAGGTCGCGGGTTCGCAGCCCGGCAGTTGGTCTTAGCATTTTTTAAGGGAGCGTGTACTTTATAATGATTCCTATACTAACTATACATCCGTAGGCAAAATTAATGACTCACACTGTAGCATCGTTCGATTATCCATATCAGCGTAAAGTGACGTTAAATGTATCGACAGACAAGTAAAATAGTAAAAAATGTAAACAAAATAAATGAATAAATAAAATAAAAAAACTTTACCACTAGAGTGCATGGATGGTCGTGGGTTCAGTAAGTAGTAGAGACTGTACTGTTTCATTGACTGAGGCTGTGCAGGGAGGTGATTTATCTGAAATCAAGCTCAACCCCCCAGATTTCCACCCTTATTTTGGGTAACCACTTTATAAAGACTGGGTGAGCTCCAAGAGAGTAGTAGTTCCCTTAGGAACCATCTCCTGCAACTACAGAATAAATGAAAGTCTGTCAGTGAGCGGGATTAGTCCTCAGGATTATGGGTACGGCAACTCAGCGCACTACCACTGAGCCACACAGCTCCTTTTTAAAATAGTATAGACAACTGAATTAAATATTTATTAACATTGTTTGTCCATCCTATATTTTATGAATATATTTTATTTAAGTCCATCAGAGTCAAGGTACGGTTAATGTTTTTAATTGTATCACTAACCTTACGTTTCTGCACCGGTTTCCAGTCAATATATGAAATGATAAAGTCTTATTTACTCCTTTCTTAACCACAATAAGAAAATAAACAATGGAATTACAATATTATAGGACTGCAGCAAATGTAGAACTGACAATGAAAAAACCATGGCATTACAATAAGATAGCACTATCTACCCTATCTACTCCCACACGTCAGTCACTTTGAAGTTATATCTGCGGTAACGAATAGCATTTTGTTTAATTATATTACGGTTTCTGCATTAGCGTGTTAAGGGGAATTCGGAAATAAATGCGGTTGTTTCCTTCAGATGAAACGGATATTCAGGTATAATGAGTTTATGTTTTCAATTGCAGGAAACCACAAAGCGACCTACTTGTTTAACTGAAGTTATCGAAGTCGAAAGTTATCGTCAGTCTTAAATAGTACTTTATTAAACAGAAGTACAGATTACATTACAAGTCTATGTGATCTACAGGTAACTAACTCTAACAGTAGACGAAGTCTCTTAATTCTACAGCTACATACATACGGATAGGAGATGCGGAAGAGATAAGGGTGAATGCACCTGGTTAGACCCAGGAAGTAACCTTGGCCTGTTATGGCAGTGAACTCCTTAATAAACAATATCATAATAACAATATTGACAAAACATAGAGGTTCCTGCGTCAATTACCCATCGTATGATCCTTATTTTATAACTTTAGGATGAATCATTTCGGGAATGGATTTTAGTTTAGCAAATATATTCAAAGTATCTAAAGTTAATGTTCGGTTTTGTATATTAACTATATATCGCTGTAACATGTATTACTTATGAATCAGCGTATCAGACAGATTTTAATTAATAATATAATATACATCGATATGGAATCTCTGTTAAATAATTTGTATTGAATTAATACTTCCGATGAGGGAACAACGCGACTTACTTTACGACACAGTAAAGTGAAATTCGGTGGGAAAAAGAACTATTCAAGTGGGAGGTGAATGAAAGCATTTATGCATTTATGATGAAGTAACAGATAAAACGTACTCTAGAGATTATACTTCGTTTCTATTTCTTTCTTTTTTACGATTTGTGCTGTCAACGATGCTTCACACGGTTTTACAAAACAAAGCAGCAAGCACAGTTCTGAAGCAGGGATACCGACTGCCTCACTTCCGGGAACTCTCGTGAATCTTTTGTTCCGCCTCCCGTTGATTGAAAATCTGTTCAATTTATTATATCCGGCTATGTTGGAACAAACGAAAAATGTCAAAGCTCCAAAAAAAGGATAATAAAGAAAGTACATGGAAAGGTTTAGTCCGTGTACTACGAAGTATGTTAATATTATTTATTTAATTAGTAGTTTTATTTCTAAATTAAATTTATCAGTTTCGTTTCATTTATTCATCTGACGCAACTTTATGGTTAATCGGCCGATGCTACTGAGGCAGTCCTAAATTTTGAATATCCAGGGTTAATTAGGTAAGGAGCTTTAACGTAAAACTGATACCGCACAGGCTCTGGTCCGATATTTTAGATCCCCTCCGAAAGACGGCATAACCTAGGATTTTTTACCCCCTTTAAAAATTTTTAAGGCCACATGCCGGACATTGTTGGTTGTTATGGTAACAATACCACAAGTGATCCCGAATTTATTTTTAAATCCTGCCTTCAAAACCGTTGTCTTAAAAACATATCAGTCTCTATCATGTACTGAAACCAAGACCCTTCAAGGGTTGTAGTGGCAAAGTTTTTTCATTTTAAGTTCTAGTATATCAATGAAAAGTCTCAAAAATAAAGCCTTGTCGGGAGTCATCCAGGTTAACATTGATATAAGAATAATTATATTTATCTAAATAATAGTTTAATAGTTATAATAGATAATAATAATAACTTTAAACTTCAATAACTGGTTGAACTTTTCGTTTCCCCTAAAAGATTTTATTTGCCATAGTTAAATGTCTTGTTTTAGGTTGCTATCGGATGCAAATAATATAAAAGTTTATTAATTATTATTTAAATTAAGTTGTATTGAGCTTCTGTAGCCTATCATATGTTTTGACTAATAAATAGACTAATTTAATGTTTTAATGAGCCGTTGGATTTTAAATGTATGCAACTCCATTTTATGTTATTGCGAGAAATTTACTTTCGAATTCAACATATTTGATATATTGTTGATAAAATAAATTTCTAATTACAATTTGTCGTGATATTGAAATAATATTGATCTTTATTCGATTAAGAATATAAAATCATCTTAATTTGTAATAAGATTCAGCTTTAATTGATTATTTTTACAAAATAGAGTTGTCTCATTTTCAAAATCAACAACTCCCATGATAATGGTTCGGACAGCCAATAGGTGTAAAAACCAGGCTAATGTTAATTATTTATTTATTTTAGTATTTCATTATGTTAATAATATTAATTTACAAATTATGAA
This sequence comes from Troilus luridus, assembly GCA_964056705.1. Lineage (NCBI taxonomy): Eukaryota > Metazoa > Arthropoda > Insecta > Hemiptera > Pentatomidae > Troilus > Troilus luridus. The sequence goes on along the minus strand of OZ057417.1, from coordinate 41,226,346 downwards.
ATTTAAATACTATGATTGATTTAGAAATCCAAAAAAGTACACAGTTATTCCGAAGTTTTGAGTTTTCACTTCTGTCGGCAGTCCTCATAACTGTCTATTTAATTTTAAGGTATTATTTAATATGCCTTGTTATATTAAATATTCCCAATTAATTAATTGCTATTATTTGATTAGATACTAGTACATAATGGTATTACACTGCTTTAGTAGGGGTACCTGTTGCACTCGAGAGGGAGCTATAAGATAAAGGGTTAAAGGCATTATAAAGAATGGAACGGGTAATTGGGACATTTCGCCGGATCCATTTTGAGAATAATTAATACTGGAGTAATTAAAATTAACTTTAGTCGCAAAGGTTCCGGTTTCACCTAATTTACGCTTTATCCCTTAATGGGTATAAGTATTATTTGTAAGCTGTTTTTTCTGAAAGTTTAATCTCTGGAAATATTTCCTGGTAATTAGTACCAATCTTATTGTTTATGGTCAAAATAATGTGTTATAAAATGATTTTTATTATGTACGTATACGGTTATTACTGATTTTCCTCGTGCCTTGACTAATAGTTTGTATAAAAAAAAAGTGGTACTTGTGTATTAGATGCACCACCAGAAAAGGTCAATGCGCAACCAGTTACGTTTTATAATAGTTACATTTCTAACAGTTACCTTGGATAACCTTCTTAAATATTTTATTGGGGTTAGAATTTGCATAACATAACATGCAATATAATAATAATGGAAATAAATAAATAGAAATAATAATATAAATAAATAATGGAATATATGATCAACAATTTAAAATAAAAACCATCCCTAACCACCAACCAAACAACAAATCAGGAACAAACAAAAACTAGGATACAACAACAACTCTACAACACTGGAAGAAACAAAGAAGAATGAATCAGTAAACAATTTAACTGTTACTGTTAGAAATGTAATTGTTATAAAATGTTATAAAAATGTTATAACTTCTTGCGCATGCGTACAGCATTGGCCTTTTCTGGTGGTGCATCTAATGCACAAGTACCAAAAAAATGACCGTTTTTCAAATATTTGTATTATTATTTCTTTGATATAAAATAGAATTAATAAGTATAGTCCGGTACCTACCGTTTCGCCATCTGCTAGCCAATTGCTCGATCTCACGCTGATACCATTCCTTGGGATTGTTGTCAAAGAATCGCGCTCCAATAAATTTCAACTTCCGCAAAATTAACAAATTTTTTCTCTTGAGAAAAATGGTGTATGGATCGAAAAAAAGTAGTAATCCGATGGTACGAGGTCTGGACTGTATGGTGGATGATAAAAAATATTTCATTTTTTCAAAAAAATTTCACAGATTTCTAACCTCTTAGCTGATTGCTAAGGAGTAAGTTCTACATACACTATTTCACCTTCCCAATCGAGCGTAGATGGCGACTTACTAAATAAAAGTATTTTTCGACAAACCACATTCCCTGGCAGGTTAGTGAGTATTTGTGGACGGATTTAACACAAAAGCTTTCTACTGGAATTTATTGGTATGACAAAAAAAATAAATATATATTGGGTCATTTTATATGAATTGCCCGTTTTCAAAGGAAAGGATATTCAGTAAAACGATTTTATGAAATCAACAAAACTTCAAAATATTTCCCCTTATTTTCTATACGTTTTTCCTAGCGCGTTATTAAATTTTCAATCTCAGAACTGAAAAATTCAGAATTTTGTGATGAAATAAAGTCTGAAAATGCGTTTATCCTTCTTAATGCTTTTTTTTTTTAATTTAACCTTTAAAGAAGTTGTCTAACATTCTGAACAAATAGAAATCTTTAGCAATATAGCGGGTGTGGGAGTACTTCGTATTTGTTAGTTTTTACTAAACAATTAAGAACTTTCATTTTACTTAAAATCATAATAATTCGAAGATTACCCATTTCTTTAATATGTTATGATATATATATATATATATATATATATATATATATAATACTTCCTTAATATTAAAAAAAAATTCTCTGTCTCCAAAATACTCCTTTTTTCTTTTCTATCTCCATTTTGTTTTGTTTCGCCATCTGAATACCTTTTTTATAGAAATACAAAAAATAAATAAAATCAAATAATCGAAAACTACTACTATTTCGCCTATACACGACTTAACTAATATATAGTACCACATAAATAATATATTAGTTGACCTCACATATATGAAGAACAAAATGATCAGGGTTGATGTCGGAAAAAATTCTCTTGAATAACGAGACATATTTATTTTATCAGCCCTGAAGATGATCTGCAATGTGGGCCGAAACGTTGGCTTTAAAATAAATAGTTCTCCTTATTTAAGAGATTTTTTTCTGGCCTAAAACCGGACCATTTGGTTTTATATTTGGCACTAAAAAAAAAAACTTGTACCACTACGAGCCGTGAGCGAGTCTGGGGGTTCAGTACATGGTAGAGACTGTACTGTTTCATTGACAACGGTTCTGCAAGGAGGTGGCTTGATCTAGGTCACGCTCAACCGCTAGGTTTTTCCCGCTTAATTTAGGTACCCTATTTTTATAATATTTTATAGAGGCTGGGTGAGCCCAAGAAGGGTCCTAGATCTCATATAATCCATCACCCGCCGCAAACAGAGTAACTGCCTGCAGCGGGATTCGAATCAGGATTTCCGTCAAGGCAACTCAGTGCTCTACCACTGAGCCACTCCGCTCCCTACATATAAAACCTTATATATATTTTTTTTTTTGCTTGGTTAATTCAATAACTTTAAACATGATTTAATAATTTTAGTTTCTCTAATACATTCCTATCTTGTTATATCTTATTTTTAAATTAATCGCTATGTAACAAAAATTGTATATTAAATTAATTACTTTTTTTTAAAACTATCTAAAAGTTAAACTTTTTTTATGCTCTTTATGGTCTAAATTGATTCTCTAAAATTACTTTTACTTAAAAATTATAATAATTAAATTGGTTAAATTGTGGTCTTGTAAAAAGATAGAAAAAAATTAAATGAATTTAGAATGACTTAAGGATCCGATAACTAAGTAAAAGATAAACGATTAATTGGGAAATAGACAAAGTTATAATAACCTTTGATGTGGTATTTGAATGCAAACCAATTACCGCGAAGTCTATGGTTAAGCTTCGTAGCAGTTACATGTTGTCAATTTAATTGACTCCTAAGTTAGATTATGTTCCCTTCATTGAAAGGGTTTGTACAGTGGCGGTTCCTTTTAGTGTTGTGTTAATAATTATGGTTAATATTAATACATAAATCTTTAAGTAAATAAATAAATTTAAAAAAAATGTATTATTGATATGCAATTCTAGGTATGATTAAGTTAAAATGATCATATTACTGCTATAACCCTAGAAGGTTCTAGATTAAGAACATGGTAGAGACTATACTAAGGCAATAGTTGTGCAGGGAGGTGAGTTGACCCTCCATCACTGTGCAAAGGCTGGGAGAGCCACTGAAGGATCAGCAGTTCATACACGGCACATCTATGGCTGTTAACATATTACACAATTTATATTCCGCAGCCAGATTTAAATCAAAGACCTTAAGAACAGCTATTTAGTGCTATATGCACTAAGGGATAAGTAAAATCGTATTCTAAAATGTTTATTATTTTTGTATATGTTTATTATTGCTGAATGATGAACAAAACCATACAGTGACGTTATTGCAATTCTACTGTTCCTTAATTGTTTAACATTAGAACCAAAAGTGTTACGTCAACATAATCCTTTATAGGATTCAGTCCGTGATAGAGACTGTACTGTTTGTGAGACTACGGTTGTTTTTAGCTAGGTTTCTCCCTCCCCAATCAAGGGTACCCAATTTATAGTGACCGAGTTTACTCCTGGAGAATATGCAGATTCCAAAGAGTATATGTGAGGGTGTAGAGATAGGTGTGAGGGTATATGAGTAGGGTGTAGACGGATTAAAATATAAAATAAAATATTTTTAAAATGTATTTAATATAAATTTTAAAAACTTAGGAATTTCTAAAAATCACCTACAACAACGCAGTGATCTCAGAGATGTCCCAAGCAGAAACGATGCCTGTCTTTATTGGACGACTTGTCGGCGTATGGCATGAATGCCACTTGTTGGATTGGATAAACAATAAAAAATAAAAAGTTACTTTAAAATAAGGCCAAAAAAACAAGCTTACATTATAAAAACATTTTAATTTTGTCAGACATTTTCTTGCTCAATACTTTTCCTTGTTATAATAAAAATGTAATACTAATTGTTCGAGCAACCTCGAAATAGTTATTGGACCTTTCGATGAGAGCTCCGAAATGGATAAGGAAAATAAATTTCTAATTCAATTATACCAGATCGCATGTCATGTTGATTGTAACCTTTTATTAAACTAATAACATAAATCGCTTTTATAAATTAAATAACTAATACTTTTGATAATATAAAATAATTGATTAAATTAAAGAACAATTTAAACGTTTTTATAATTAGAAAATGAAGTTACTAATATTAACTAAATTATAAACAACTAATTAATAACAAAAATAAAACAATTATTATTTAATCTTACGATGATAAATTTAACTCTATTAAATTACAAACGATTTGAGTACTACCAGTGGGTAGTTTCTCAACTTGCCATTACTCATGTCATTTTGTATCACATAGCCTATTTACTGGATGTATTTTTTTTATTATACAGTTGTAAATATCAATAAATTAAATTAAAAAAAATTAAGTTTCTTATTTTATTTTATAGCTGGATATTTTTAAACTGGGACGGATGGTCTATATACAGTCTCGTATACTCTGAACGGTAGGAAACAGGATACTAAAAAAAATCTATAAATACATTTTTTGTTATTTTCCATAATTCCGAATTTCCTTAATTGGGGAAAATCATTTAAGTGCTTTTTGATGAAATCTTTCTTAATGACTGATGAACAAATGAAAACTCTGATATAATATTAGAATTATTGCTTGTCGGGGTGGTTATAATACTTGCTAAAAGCATATTTTTCATCCCTCATTTGAAAATTACGTAGCTTCACGATTTATTGCGATATCAAAGCCCCTTAATTAAAACATTCCAATTAGTTGAGTGCCTTGGAGAATTGATGTTTCCTCTTCAGAAATAAAAGTGGCGAAGTACTGAAGTTGCCGAGGACTTGAGATGAGGATTAAACGGTACTAGATATTGATGAAGGCTGACTCAGACTAAGCATCTTCGTTACTGCTAATAAGGATTGACGTGAAGTATACATGGACTTAACGAAAGCCGATGCTTTATTGCCCATGGGCATACGCAATTTCCTGTTATTTATATTTAAAGCAATGTACACCAGCAAGGATTGAAGTATCGTTGAAAACCGTTACAGATATATATTTTCCTATAATTAATTTTATTTATTTCTTGTTATTATTAATGACCAAAGTTCTCTCGAAAAGGTCTTTATGATTGAATGCTTAGAGAATTTCAAAAAATGTATTGCTTAAACGCTTTCTTAAATTAAATCAATGCAGATTACCCAGATCGCTTCCTTCAGACCATCTCAGGAGCGGGGTAGCGTAGTAGGTAACTGTAGGGTACTGAGTTGCTGTGTTGAAGGCACTTGGTTCAAATCCAGCTGTGGCAGATGAATTATTTAATCTGTTAACCGCCACTGGTGGATGCTATGAGGTCTGCACAACCCTCCTGGGGCATACCCAGTCTCGATGAAGTGGGTACCCTTTATTGGGGGGAAATGGCTATCTTGTACAACCGTTGGATTATAACACCACAGTCTCTAATATGTACTAAATCCGAGACCCTCCACGGGTTGTTGTGATACAGGTATTTATTTTTAATTCACTGTTTGGAAATTCATCCATCACGATTATATATCAGTGTTATACTGTGTACTTAATTGGGAGAAAAATTTGGTGTTTGAGCGTACTCTCGGACAAATTACCTCCCTGTACAGTTGGCCTGCCAACATTAAATTCTCTAATTTATTTTTTTTTATCTTTTTATTAATTGTTATAGTCTTGACCCTTGATGGGTTTTAGTGGTTATTTTTTTCAGAAAAATATACGAATGAAAATTTAATAATTTGCATTTTTCTTTTCTTATAATGTTTTAATACTAACTCTTTGTTACTCCTTAATTTCTCAAGTCCATTTTGTATCTGGATTGGATTGTTTTTTCAATTATTTTTTTATTGTTGATTGTTCTTTGTTACATCTTTGCTGAATCCTAAACTTGCTAGATCATTAAATTCTTCTGTGAGCTATTTAAGTTTGGTTTTCTTTGAACAAAATATACGAATTTTTTTCGCGGCTTATTACCATCCATTCTATAATTATGATCAAAAATTATTAAACTTATCTTTTTTTATTGTTTCTTCTGTCGTTTCTAAATGTTCCTAAATTGGTACTTTTAAGTCTGTGTTGGTGTTTCTTGCTGGAAATCTGTGGTGATTGGTCCATATATCTTGCTGTGAATTTTCTTCTCCAATCGAAATAATCCTCTATTAGAAAAGGATTGCATTCATTCAGACCCATGTAAGGCTTGAGTTATAACTACTGTTGTATAATCTCTGATATTTAGCCATATAGTTCAATAATGATATACAGCCAGTAACACTACAATTTATGAAGACTTGGGTTCAATACCTGGTAGTGAGTTTCTACCTACTATATGGAAGTTGTGTGAGCCCCAGGAGGGTCTGTAAGGTTTAATTATTATATGATAAATGAAAATTTGTCTCTTAAACGACCATTTTGTGTTTATTAAGGAAGAGAGGAGCTATTTATAGAACTGTGTTTACTATCGTAATTGACTTCAAGGCTTTTGCTAGAAAAGATACCAGATACTTGATGAGATCTAGGAATAGAGGAAATGTAGTAAGGAGATCTCATGTTTTTCATTTTAGTTCATTATTATTGTTTTCAGAGAAGATGTTTGTTTGTTCTTGCTTAAAATACTTTATAAAAATAGACAAAGAGCATTGAATTTCCTACAAAAATATTTCTCTATCTGCTGTAGTATAAGAAATAAACAAGTATCCAATAACCAACCATCTAAATAGTTTGTTTTTTAAAAATATATTTATTTAAATTTTCAACTGTATACAAAATACATCAAGTAAATATAATGAGTGAACACATTGACATGAAAAGACAAGTAGAGAAACTGGTATTTCACTTTTCACCCAGTGGTAGTACTCAAATAAAAAGTTCAGCTTAGAAGGTCACGAGGACATCTTCTTTTCAGAGGCCTCGGAGGATTATCAGGAATTGAAAAGGTTGCGAGGTTTGAAACTAGTGGGTTTGAGTGGAAATGAAGTTTGTCATGAAAATATTGATATCGGATTCGGGCCAAATCAGCAATAAACGGGACGTTAAGGTCATTATGGATTACATTGTTCGTAAGGAGCATTGAGGATTTTCCGAAGGATTTTGGATTGTAAGGATTGAATAGGAGAGCAATTCGATGGCTTAGTGGAGCCCCAAAGCTCTATTCCGTAAATCCAGATGGGTCTAATGATTGTCATGTATATGAGTCTCTTGTAATTAATTGGGAGCTTAGAGCGTTTTCTAGTAAATGTTGAAGTAACCTGAAACGGCGAGCTTTTTCTTGTCGTTTCAGTCTAGTATGAGGATTCCAAGTTAAGCGTTTGTCAAGGTGTAGTCCTAAGTACCGGATCTGTTCTACAGGACTTAAAGGGATGTTATTAAACGATACAGGGGGGCAGGAAGTCGCTGGTTTATCACGGAGATCTAAATAATTAAACTAAAATATTAATTATGTATATATATATATATATACATATATATATATATATATATATATATATATATATATAAGTTTGAATATTCACGCCAAACTTAACAGCTGTGAAGATAACCTTAGGCACACATGTGAGAAAGGTTATGAGAGAGATTGGCTTACTGAAAGACTCACTGTAGTTAACGTGTTAAATTGATATTATTTATGTTATAATGGAATATGAACAATTGTGTTGATTCAGGTTTGTAATTAAAGATACCTGTAGTTATTTAGTGATTTATAAGGTTGTAAATATGTTTTTTTTAATTACAGTTCTTCACTGCATCCACGTGTTATCATTTGTTCCATTCATCTTCTGGGTTAAGTCGTTGAATTCACGACTTACAAATCAACACAATTGTTCATATTCCATTATAACATAAATAATATCAATTTAACACGTTAACTACAGTGAGTCTTTCAGTAAGCCAATCTCTCTCATAACCTTCCTGACATCTGTGCCTAAGGTTATCTTCACAGCTGTTATGTTTGGCATGAATATTCAAACTTACATATATATATATATATATATATATATATATATATATATATATATATATATATATATATATATATATATATATATATATAATAGAATAGAATAGAAAAGTTACTTTATTCTGGGACTATCTTCCTTTAGAATAACAAATATGGACAGAAAAAGAAACATAATATTTATCTGGCCAGAAGGCTAAATGTTACAAATCAAAAGTCGTGTAAAAAGTGACAGAAAACAATTTAAAAAGAAATAATTAAACAACAAATAATAATAAGTAAATAAACAGTACGAATCTCGACAAGATATTAAGCAATCAAAGAGAATAGATAAATCCATAGCTTTTGTTAAATGCCTGAGCTAGCATGCAATAATTTCTTTACATGATGTACATCTTCTTAAAAAAACAAAATTAAAACAACTAAATAACACAGTGCATTATTATATACATTAAAGTCCAAGCAAATGACTAGCCTACTTGAAGAGCATCTTTTTGGAAAGCTAGAAGATGTTGGGAAAGCAAGGATTTAAATTACAATAGTGAGGGACTATGACGGATGTTAGGAGGGATTTAGTTCCACACTATGGTGGAGCGGGCGGGAAAGGAACGTTCCAATGCTTTGGTTCTGTGGGAACGTATATAGAGATCGGAAAGGCGAGATCTTGTTGTATAGTGTTGAACTGAGGATTTGAATTGGAGGACGAGGGGTATCAGAAGGGTGTTCTCGTATATGAAGGGTGTTGAGAGTAAATGGATGGGTATAAGAATGAATAGAGGAAATATCGTCTTCGGAAGGGAGGTAAGAGACTTTACATTATATATATGTGTAATAAGTATGTATATATAAACTATCATTAATTGTATCTTCCCTTTAATCGCTTCCTAGGTTTTTTATTAAGTCAGCATATGCATTTGACTTCATACTAAAAAATATATTATAACTGTCAATAATTTAAAATAAAATTTAAACATCTAGGACATTAGGACCTTAGTGGACTACATTAAAGTAAGAAAAAATAAAATAGTCTTATACGACTACAACCCATGAAGGGTCTTGGGTTCAGTACATGTTAGGGCCTGTACTGTGTCTAAGAAAACGGTTGTGAAGGGAAGGGACTTGCCCAAGACCAAGCTCAAACCCCAGTCCTTCCCCTACTAAGGACACCCACTTTATAGAGCCTTTAGAAATAATATTTTTCAAAAGGATACTCTATCACGTCGTTCTGTCAGATTTTAAAATGAGCTATTGAAATAAAATATAAAATAAAAAGTCGTTTTGTAATAAAGACTGAGTTAACCCGTTATTAGGTCGTTGAGGGTGTATCAGGTTTGCTATTTCCGTAATTGAAAACAGAACGAGAAACGCGAAGGACCTGGGTTTGTTTAACCAAACATCCAGTCGTCCAATTACTGTTTGCTTGTTGAGTCCACTCTATAACACATAAAAACCTGTTAATAATCCCTACGATAGGGAACCTGAAAAAATATATACATATCAATAATTAATAAAAAATACATTGATACTTGTGTCCAAAAGTTTTTATCCGATAACTCTGTATTTTCTTTTCTTTTTATGACAACAAAAGACGATTTTCTTATACCAGACCTGTACTACTACAGATCAAGATGGACTTTTATAGTTGCTGGGCTTAGTAAATAACAAATTCCTAATAAGTTAATAAGCGCTGTTCTGGGGTACACCGAGGCGTATGAGGGAGGATTGCGTTAAGAGTGATCTGGTGAATTTGGATTTGGGTAGTGCTCGTGAACGGAAGTTTGTAAGCAGAGTTTGGAAATATCGGCATAGAGCCTTCGGGTTCGCTAAGCCTTATTTTTATAACCTGTGCTACGGCAACCTGTGATGGGTCTTGGGCTCAGTGCATGTTATATACTGTACTGATTCAAAGACAACGGTTGTGGGCGGAGTAGATTTGTCCAAAATCAGGCTTAATAACCAGGCTTTTCCTAGAAGTGAAGAAAATACAAATATTATTAGGTGTTCAGATTTAATGAGCTAAGATGTAAGTTATCAATTTCTCACTAACTGTATTTTAAATTTATAAATAATATATTACTGTCCAAGGTAAAGTGGTAGATTTTTTTTTCAAAATTCCATTGATCGAATTCTTAACTATCCTTCTTCCATCAGATCTTAATTTTGAAAAAAAAAATCTTTATCACTACAACGGATGAAGGGTCTTGGATTCAGCATATGGTAGAAGCTGTACGGCTGAGAATGGAGGTGAATTGTCAGAGATCATTCTCATAAATTTCCCTAATAAAGGGGATTTATCGCGGCTGAGTGAGCCCAGGTAGGTTTTTGGATCCCACAGGGTTTTGAATACTACGTACGCTCTACATACTAAGCTATTTCGCTTAGCCTACATATTAATACTTATTCTGTCTAGTAAAATCGATTTTTACGGTGGATCCACTTAATAATTTAACTTTGGCTGAAAAACGATTGCCCGATCGTTATAATATAAAAAGATTTATGATTGTGTTCTTACAAATATCATCTACGATACGGTAAATAAAATAATCTTTAATATTAAGCCTCCATTAATAAGTCTCATGTATAAACATATACATAAGAAACTTGCTTAATAAATCCTAAAAAAAGAACATCTCGTTAAATATGGTTCTTATAATGTTGAAGAAGCGCATGAGGATTCCTCTCCAAAGTTTGCTTAATCATTACTTCCACGGAAATTACTGAAAACTTTGTATTAGAACCTTCTTCACAAAGGATACACAGGTAAATTCTAAAAACTTCTTGAGCACAACGAACGAGATTGAGTAAGCAGAGGTGATTAGCTTTCGAGAAGGTATAAACTTATGAACAGGAAGTCGACTATTTAATAAACATATCATATATCAAGCTGGGTAGAGGGCGGAGTTGCTTTTCTAAAGGCCCCTGGTTCAAAGCCGGCTTTGGCAGATAAATTATTTTAACATTTTATCATACATAAGTGAACACCATGAGATATGAATACCCTTCTCGGGCACACCCAGCCTCTAAATGCTCCCTCTGTAAAGCCAACTTCCATGTTCAATCCATTGGCTTAGAAATAGTTCAGTCTCTACTGTGTACTGATGATAAGCAGCTTTACTAAAAAAATCATCGGCCATATGAATGAATTGTGACTATTAAATCGGATTATATAGAATAATGATTAATATTACTATTATGATATTTAATGAGAATTGAATCCTCCATTATCACATACCGTCATAAATCAATAGCTGAACATTCCATTTTAACTCCAATGTACCGCATTAATACTTACATATTATAACACATCAAATCTAAGCGGAAGAGATGAGATAAGCTCCATATTGAATTATTTTAAATCAATAAAAAAATGTATTTAAAACATAATTATGTAAAAAAAATTTTTAAAAATAAAAAAAAATTTAATAAAACCAGAATCAAATTTAATTATATTAAATAGTTAACATGAACGAAACTATTTCAGTGCAACAAGACATTTCCCCTTCGCTACGCTCGGCAGGTTACATATTAGCAATATATAAATATGTAGGCTAATACAAATTCCGTAATTCCTCAGGGAAGATAGAAGAAAGATAGCCTACTGGGTAAAGGAAAGTAGAGGAAATCAAATCCCTGGTCCTCCAGGTTGGGGGTTTAGGATTTGCACCAGAACCTCATCTCCTTGGAATAAATCAAAATCTTTTACCGACTCAATAATAATACATAGCAAATATGAGTATAACATTTCATGGGGTTACAAGTGAAGTGAAATCCCCTTCTCAAAAGCACCAAGTCAAAAACATGATTTCGAGAACCAGATAATTAAAAGGCATGCGTGCTAGCTCATGCATTTCACAAAAGCTATGGATTAATCTATTGTCTTTGATTGCTTAATATCTTGTCAAGATTTGTATTGTTTATTATTGATTTGTACTTAGTGTAATTATTGATAATGGTAATAATATTAATAATAATAATAAAACTTAGCGAACCCGAAGGCTCGTTGCCGATACCAATCTCTGTCTTCAAACTTCCATCCAGTAATCCGCCAGATTACTCAACGCAATCCTCCCACCTACGCCTCGTTCTACCCCTCAGACGTTTCCCAGTCGAAATTTGTTTTTTATTAAGCCTACCAAGTTTACAGACCCATATTAATCGTGACGGGAGCACTTGAATAATATTTACCGGATCCATGTTTCGGTAAATATTATGATATCTTCATGATATGATTTAGTGAGTTTCATCAGTTGAAACATCTCACACTTAGTGATATACCCTTTTCATCAGCGTTCTCTCAATTTCATGTTCATACATAAATTATTCTTTTCAACTTGCTAAAAAATTTATTTTTGTCCAAAGATAAAAATAATCTAATTATTGGTTTATACCGTTAACCCCCCCCCCCAATCTAAGATACCCATTTTATAGAATTTAACTATTTATTGGTAAGCCAACGTTTCGACCCACATTGCAGGTCTTATTCAGGGCTAAATAAACAAGATACAAATAAATATTTATCCTCAGTGATAATGTATATTTTCTTGTATATTTAGATAAATAAATATCTTGTATATTAAGACCTGAAGAAAACCTGCCATTTGAGTCGAAACGCTGGCTTACCAATTAACATTTTCTCCTTATATAAGAGAATTTTCATGATCTCCACCCGGACCATTTTCTTCCTCATATATACAAGGTTAACTAATATTAATCCTTTTATTCAACAATCAATATATAATAATATATAGATAATATATAATAATATAAGTGAGAATCAGACGCGCGATTCGGGACTGAGCAAGAAGTGGGGCCTTTCTGCCGGAGGACAATAGAAGCAATAAACGAGACCAAGATTCCTTTTGACCTTCCTCCGACAAAGCAAAACTGAAAGAAATCGTTATCCTTCATTGCTCTGGTTCGGGCGCCACAAGGAGGAAATAGTCGCTCGTTTTTGTATGTTTCCTTTTGGCTTTCATTCCATTCACTGAGGATAAATACCATCGCTGCTTCCCCTCCAATCTCGGCTTTGTATCACCTCGACGTATTATTGAATTTGAGGCTCCCTCTCGTCTGTAAACATATTTCATCGAGAATGAGGGAGAGAAAACTTAGTTATTTCGGTGGATTATAAATATCTTCACAAATCATCCTTTTTGATGAAGGCCATTCTGCCAAAGATAATAAGAATGATATTTGAGGCAAGCAGAAAATGATGGATGATACAGTAAAAAGAACGAAACAGTTTAAATTAATATGATAATTGCCTACAGATTATTTATTCTGTCAACAACCACAGATGGACCCTGTGTTCAGCAACTCCTTGGGCTCACCCAGCCTTTATAGATTGGGCAACCTCAAGTGGGAGGAAAAACCTCGCGGTTCAGAATTAGCATAAACATATAAATTATAATTACGATAGGCTAGCTGGGTAAGTAGGGTTAAGTAAATCAGTGAAGTTTGATAACTGATATGTACGTCATTAAATTTGAACACCTAATGTTAGTATATTCTACACTTCTTCACACAAACACTATTTGCAGTATTGGAATGATTTTATAAAATTATGTTAATTTATATGCTATTTGATTACTAGAAAATCGACTGTCAAAAGGAATATTCAATTATGTTAGCTCACTTAAGAATTCAACACCTTAGCTGGACGAACTTCGAAAGGACCTCAAAAACACAAACAGTGCATGGTAATCCTTAACGTCTCTTCGGTAGTTTAGAGTGCTTTTAGAGGCATTCATTCGTTTATTTTCTTGATACCATAAAAGCTTTTAAATGTTTATGTTTGATCTAATAATGCTAAGAGGAGTCCGCTCAGCGGTAGACTGTTGAGTTGTCGAACCGAAGGACCCGGGCTCAAATCCAGCTGTGGCAGATTAATTATTTCATCTGTTGACATCCATTTATGGAGTCATTGATATCTAGCGACCTTTCTAGGAATCACCTAACTTCTATAAAGTGAATGCCATTTTACTGGGAGTTGAGCGTGATCTGGGACAAATCACCTCCATGCACAACCGTTATCTTAGTAACAGTACCTATTCTATCTATTCGACGCTCCTATATATGTTTTCCTATGGGTTTCCTCTGATTGAGGTTTCCTTCAGCTACAAATTTATTTTATTTTACTTCTTCATTATTTTCATTCTGTATTTTACAACTTCATTCCTTCCCGCAGACCATTAACGTGCATACTTTACTCAATTCCTTCTACCCACTTTGCCCGTGTTCTTCCTCACCTACAGCGTTCCAATTGAAAATTAAATTGGCCTATCTTTCCTCCTTGGTTCTTTTGTGATGACCATAGTTCTTACTTTTTACCACTTACTTGATACCATCCCAACCACTTTTTCTAAATATTTTGTGGGAAATGTGTTGGGTTTGCATTCTCGTAAGGATAATGATGGTGGATGCTTCAATTGAAATAGGGAAAGGTATAACTTCTTCACGCAATCAAACTAATTAATTTAAACCAATTTATTAAAGAAATACAACAGGAAGCGGGGTATCTAAGTACGTAGAGCGCCGAGTTGCTCTTCTAATTATCCTAGGTTCATATCCAGCTCTGATAGCTAATTAATTTGATCTGATCTGATCTGTAGGGACAGACCAACAGACTCATCAAATATAGAAAGCTAGGCACATTTTTGAACTGCCGCTACTGCATCATAAAATTAGCCGTAAAAACATAAAATGAACAATAGAGAAAGCTCGCTCCAAGACGCTCCACAAGCAACTCTCAATAGCAAAGCTTAATGTTCCCGAGACTTCTGGTTCAGAATCGGACTAAAACATGAGAAGTAAGAAGGCTAAGTTCTGAGACTCAAGACTTTGCTATTTAGAATTTTTCCTAATGGATTCTAATTTATAGTTTGTACAATTTTTTTGAATTTTTGTTCATTTTTATTAATTATCATTACATATATGGCCGAGTGGGTTACCTCTGTGGTAGTGCGCTGGAAGAGCCCGGATTCAAATCCGGCTGTGGCAGGACACTTATTTAATCTAAATAGCCGGAGATGGATTCTGTGATATTTGCAGACTCTCCTAGAGCTCACCCAGCCTTTATAAAGCGGGTACCCATAATTAATAAAATGTGATCTAGGACTAATCACATCCCTGCACAACCATTGTCCTTGAAACCATACAGTACAGACTCAAAAAATAAAACCCAAGACACTTCATGGATTTTATTTTGTTTTATATATAGTACATGATATTTCATAATATACATTTTTTTAACGCTTCACGGAATATTTAAGTGAGTATGGTTTTATAAATGAAGTTATGCCCTTCCTAAATAATCTTTAATTCGATAGGGCGTGAAAATGGCCCTTAAAGGTTGCCATGAAAGGTGACACCCTTACGTTTTCAAAGCACTGCTCCCAAATCCGATCCCTTCCTATTACCTGAATTGCTGTTGCCAAGGTTACCCCTTTGTGCCCGACTTCTCTGATACCGTTGAGTTACTCATCCCAAAAATATCATACCATCAGAACCAATTCCATCTCAAGGCTATTGATATTATAAAGTGTTGTAACTTTTCCTGGAAATTTTAACTAATGTATGTAGAGGTAATTTATAAAAGCATAAAAAACCTATACCACTGGGACTCATAAAAAATTTCGGGTTCAGTGGGTGGTAGAGCTTGTACTGTTTTTAGGAAAACGGTTGTGAATGGATGTGAATTGCCCAAAATCATACTCAACTGCACCCTATTTCCCCCTCTATTTTGGGTAACCATTTTAAAGAAGCTGGGTCTCTCTATTCTATATTTTCTCTTCCGAAAGTATCCATTCCCGGATGCTAATAGATTAGATAAATTATCTGCCACAGCTGGATTTGAATCCTGGCTACTAATATACAAACATAAACACATAAATTTAACAAATAATAAAATGCAAAAGATTCAAAAAGATACATAAAATAATTGTGTGTACACAAGGGAAAAAAATCATCATTATTTTGCTAATCAAATATTTTAAGGGCAAAATGGGAATAATAAAAGTAAATATATATACATCACTCAGTACCTGTAGAATATTACCATAAAATCTGTAAATATTGTTCAAGACTAGTTATTGTTGAAGTGTGTGATGTTGGATTTGTTCTATTCAGATGGTGTGAATTTGGATCAGCAGTTACTGTTTGATTGTCAAGTAAAAATTATACATTTATTAGTGTTTTATTATTGTTTTAATAATTTTTTTTCCACACGAATCGGCCAGCAAGGACCATGTAAACATGACTTAATAATCTTCTTCACACTCTTCGCCTTCCGTCTACTCCAATACTCTCTCATATTCCTGGACTGTTCCTCTCGCTCTTCCTTAGTCAATTTTCTCCCTCGTCTCTCCTTCCTTTCTGCGAGAACCCCAAATTCTTTTAGATTTTTTCCGAAAAGCTGTCTATCCAAGCAGTCCTTATCCTTGATTTTTAGCCTATCCAGCTCCTCTTTTATTTGTTTTACATATCCACTTTAGCTTTAGCCTTTATTGAAATTTTTTTTGTTCAGCCTCTTATTGTTCATTCTGACCACGTGGACATAGAACCTCAGTCTCCTGGTCCTGATGACTGTTTCAAGATCTTCCAAATTTCTGTGTATTTCTTCGTTGGATTTTCGCATACCCCTCGTGTTACTTTGGGTCCATGAATCTCAGAATTTTTCTTTCGATCTTCAGGACTATCTCCAGACTCGGTAAGCAGACTGTTTCCACACCATATAGTATTACTGGTCTTACTACTGTACAGTAGAGCCTTATTTTTGTGTTGGAGGACAAATTTTTCTTGCTGTACATGCTTCTGGGGGCAAAGTTCAGTCTTTCTAGTTTGTCTATTCTTTTGTTTTGTTATTAACAGTTTATTAAGTTTGAAAACATGAATTTAGATTCGATAATTACATCCCGATTCTTATATTGTTCTATAGTGTTAATTTTTCTATAATTATTATTATAATAAATGACTAAACCGTCAACTAATAACTGTTTATCCTTATTCAAACCATATGAATTAGAACAAATAACAAAAACAACGAATAATATATAATAATGTTAAATGGGTATTTGATTGAGTGCTGTGGTAGTTAACATTTTGTCATTAATTTGTAATCGCCATTTATGTATTAACATTGTACGAATGTCAATTATAAATTTAGTCTAGTGTATTATTTAATATAATTCACTAGAAGCCATTTTTTCACTGTTGAGCGCTGAGTTGCTGAAGGCTACATGTTCGAATAAAAATCTGCCAGCCCTGGTAGATAATTTATATAATTTTTTAACATCCTAAGATGGACCTTGTGGTACCTTTAGACCATTCTTGGGCTCACCCAGTCTCTCTTTGTTGATACTCCTTTTTGTATAATCCTCAAAAACATGACAGAGAGAAACGTCCGTAGCTCATGTGTAATAACGAGGAGGCACTCCGGAGATAGATCAATATTGTCCCAACACTTCATCAACACAAATACCAGGGCTTTGTGATAAAGCATAGTGCTTTACCCGAAGTATTCAAAACGACATTAAGCTCATGTTTACGTGTAATTAGAGTTACCATTGTTCTTCTTTTTTTTTTTTTTGTGGACTCGTGTATTAGTAACGAAATCGTTAAGGGACTTGCCATTACGTTGGATCATAATACATTAATGATTATGACATTCTTAAGGCTTAATTAATGAATGATCCTCATATATATTTTATATATAGATAAAAATATTATGACCTGCGCCATCGAATAAAGGCGGATCAAAAGCAGATAACTCCTAATTTCAAAAATTGACTTTGTCATATTTGTAGCAAATTTATTCAAGCAATGCTTTATGCTCACAAAACATAAGGTCCAAGACCGTACCTAAATTATGAGCAATGCGATGGTAGAGTGTCGTGCTAGATAAAATGACTTCACGAGCGGAAAATGTGAAAAAGTATATTTTTGAAATTTTGGAGTTGTCTGCTTTTGAAACTGAACCTTAATTATACATTTATAAAACCATTATTTTGATTATCAATTTTTTTTTCACAGCCTTAGGGACCACGCTAATTTTCACTTCTTTTCATACCCTTTCTCTCCTTCCTTCTTCCCACCTTTTCCTTATTCTTCCTGATTGTTCTTTCCTTCTTTCTTCGGTCCACGCTATTCCTTTTCTCGCATTTCTCTTTCCCACAAGGACCTTCATTTCTTTTAGTCTTTTCCCATAGTCACTCCTATCGAAACTTCCATGGTCTGTTATTTTCAGTCTCTCAGTTTCTTCCATCACCTGTTTGATGTACCCCCCAGCACTCTTGTTTTCACTCATTTTATAGATTTCTCTATTTAATCTCTTTGGTTGCATCCTCATCATATGTCCGTAGAACCTTAAAATCGTCTTATTCTTATGTCCGATTCCAAATCACTCACTTCTTTGTATATTTCCTTATTAGATCTCAACCTATAGCCTTCCTGTGTCTTATTTGGGCCGTAAATACTTCTTAGTATTCTTCTTTCTATCCATAAGATTTTCCTTAAGCTGGAGAGTGAAGCGGTTTCCATTCCGCACAGTATCAGCTGTTTGACGACCTTATTGTTATGTCTTATCTTTGCGTTTGTTGACAGGATACTTTTATTATATAAATTCCTTGGCGCGAAGCTTAGTCTTACCAATTGTTAATCAATATAATAAAAATTTGAAAATTTTCAGTATCATGCTTTCTACATTGTTAGAAATTACAATGAAATGTATTTTTGAACTATTTCAGTATCACAGTTCTATAAGCACAGTTTAGTTTTGGTTTGTCATCGAGATCAATTTTATAATTTTCTATCAATTTTCCTTGGAGAACCCGCTTATAATATTATTTATATACAATTTAAGAACCCAATTGGTAAACTATATGAAACAGAACTTTAGGTCTCTACAATTCTGGAAAAATCTGACCAGTTAACGTTTCCTCAATTTAGTCATGATTTGGGCATACATGAAAAAAAAAATACATCAAAAACGTACACCTCACTTTAACTGCTCAAGAAGACTTATCAAATAGCCTCAGCAACCAACTGCATTCTAATTTATGATCTATTTCTCTTTTTGAATTTCCGTTAATTGTATTTAAATTATTAACAAGAGTTGTTAATTTTTTTTTTACGGTTTGGTCATTTCACATTACTTTTGATCAGCGTTAGTAGTTATTTTTTTAATAAAATGAATCAAGGAATTGCATAATTGACGGAGTTATGCAGTAGTAATTATTTTTTAATTTACTTAATGTCAGCTTATACCTCAATGGCTTTTCTGACGATGCTGCAATGGGAATCTTAATTTTTTCCTATCCAGATGTAATGACGATAAGGGTATTTAACGAGCAACTGGCAGGGGACCGGCTAGGGTACGTCCCTTCCGTAGAACGGCATAACCAAGGATTTTAAAAAATCCTAAGGCCACCGCTGGGCTGCGCACCCGCGGCCTTAGAGATAAGTGGTTGTTATGCTAACCATTACACCGCAGTATTTATTGGTATCGTATCTTATGGTACGACAAGCCTTATTTATTATCTTTATTGCGAAATGATACTCAAAGAAAACGTAGAATTGATAGCGCAACGAAAGGGTTATACATTATGGGGTTTCCAGAAACGAGTATCAGTTTCTACTTTATTACTTATTTGGTCTCGTAGGAGAGAAAGTACCGAAGCAGTAAGTCGTAAACCTAAGGGCTTTTATAGAACGGCTTGCATAAACTTCGCAGACATTATGTACTCCCGTAAGATGTGAATCCCTAAATACTAAAGACAAACAATTTGATTGTTATGATATTTTTATCATTGTATATTATTATTTTACATTTATACAAAAAAGAGAAAGCTGAGATTTTTATTAATTTAACGTCAGCAACTACTTTTTCTAATAACTCGATGCTACACTGGGAATTCTAAATTTAAATAAACCAGATAAATTAGGAGAATTGTTAAAATAGAACGCCATTTTACGTCCTTTCCAAAGGACGGCAATACTAATTATTGTTTATTCCCTTTAAAAATTCTAAGTCCATCTGACGGGCTGCGATCCCGCTATCAAGGGCATAGTGTGTTTTTTGCTAACCACTGTTATCTGTTGTTTAAATAGAATACTCAAATTTAAATTAAAATGTTGAAGATTCTTTATTTATAATTTATTCACTCATGTCTTAAATGATAATACATTAAAAGAAAAAAAAACTCGACCATTTATTTTCAGATTGATTTTATTAATATATTTGATAAAATGAGGTTTTGATAGAGAGTTTTGGATGTTCCATTGAATGGTGTATTATTTTTATTCTTGGGAAGTTTTTATTCTAATTTTTATTATTGTGTATTTATTTTTCGGTCGTCTATTCAATAAAATATGCTGGAATATTTATATTTATCAAATGAATAAATATTTTTTGTGTGCTTGATTGTGAATTTAAATTTATTAATCATTGATATTCGATACAATTAAAATTGACAACAATAATGCTTATGGAACAAAGAACATTCCTAAAAAAAGCAAAATAAAATTTAATTAATTTAGGTACACTATCCAATTATATACTTTCATTCTTAATTGGTCTGAATTTTGGTGAATTTGATGAGATCTGGTCTGAATGAAGAAAATTTGATATAATTAATGGATTTTTATTAGTTTAAAAAATGAATTAAAAAAAACAAATAGATAAAACACCACTGATAATGAATCCTGGAAGATTGAAAATGAATTAGTTTATATTTAAGATGAAAAATTCAATTTGTTAATTTGATTAAATTTATAAAAATATTCTACTGAATATACTCATTATCTAAACAAGGCAATGAATTAGATTGAAAAGAAGATTGAGAGTAGAATAACTTTTTTTTTTTTAATTAAGAAATAAATTACTGAAAAAAAGAGTCACATTAGTTACCGTAAGTGGTGGAAATTGACATTTTTTTAATGATAAGTTTTTATTTTAAAAAATCAATGAGGAATCCCTGTGTATGAACTGTTTTAAAAGGGGATATTAATGTAATATTATAGATTTTAAGACGCATTCAATCATAATTATTAGAGACAGGTGGTTTTGTCCCAATTGATCGCTGTCCTATCGCAGTAGAGTCTTGGCACGAACTCGTAAGAGCGGTACAAGAGAAAAAGATCAGGCCGAGTGACTTACTATTTCCCGAAGCCGTCAGGACTTTAGAAGAGGAAGAGTAAAGGGGTAAAGGAGGAAATGTAGCCTAGCAGTATAAGAAGGTAAAGTGGATGTAGAGAAGAGAGAGAGAGAGTGAGAGGGAGAGGGAGGAAGAGAGTGTGTAAGAGAAAGTGAAAGAGAGATAGAGAGAGTGAGCAATGATAGGCCATCGCAATGCGTCCCGGCAGAAGGCTGTGTTTTAGTGGGATCTGCCTCTAACAGGGAAAGGCTTAGCTCGGAGCTTACTTGTAGCGGAACACTCTCTCTCTCTCTCCTCTACAAACCTTCCGATCCATTTTCCTCCTCGAGTGTTTTTCCTTCAGGATTAGTTAAGGGTCCTGAAGGAGAGGTTTAAGGAGAGTTGCCGCGGCTCTCAATGGCGCACCTGGGCTCTTATGTGCGTATCTCTGCCGGATCTAATGGCCGGATAAGAGTGGGAGCGAAAATAGGACCATTTAGAGAGTTAGAAGGAAGTGGGCCTATAGTGAGGAGAAAATCATCGGAAAGAAAAGCATATTATATATTTATTGTATTATAACAGTTTATTAGAATATGTTTTTATTTTTTCTTGTTTAGGTAACGTTTCAATAATTTAAAATTTTCCTACTCTTGGAATAATTAGTTAATTTTTTTTTCGGGAGCTGGGTCGCTTAGTGGCAAACTGAGAATCCCAGGTTCCAATCCGGCTGTGACAAATTATTTATTCTGTTAACAGAGATCTGAGGACCCTACTTGGGCTCACCCACCCTTTATAAACCGGATATCCTAAAAAGAGGGAGTTTACGGTGAACTAAGAAATTTCGTACTCAATTTATTAGTATGTATCGTTTGTTCCAGTTATATCGCCTATGTATGATGTATATTATATTATTTAATTATCTTATTTAATTTATTAGTGGACAACGCTTGGTATTTATTTACATTTATCTTTATTAAGGAAAAGTATCTGTCAATAACCGCCACCAACGGACTATGTGGGATGTACAGACTCTCCTATGAGCTCAACGAGTCTTTAAATATAATGTAATAAAAAATATAAATATGATACCAACCTAGTCTCAAAACTTTGCCAAAAAGAAGTTTAAAGAACTGATTGAAGCTCAAAAACCACAAGTATATACTATCTATAACATTCAAGAAAAATAGAAACCGAAATATTAAATAGATTTTGTTATTTTTTAATTTATAATATCCACTGTCAGATAAATATTTGAACGGATCATTGAATTTAAGAAGTGTAGAAGCGTTATTTGATTATTATAATTGAAATAAAATGGAACTTTATAAATCATAGAGAGAGGGAGGGAGAGATAGAGAGAGAGGGAGAGTAAATGTATACAGAACCAACAAAATAAAAATCGAAAGAAAATAAATATAAAAAATAACAAGGGTACACGGCAACAAAAAAAATAAAATAAAGAAGTCCTTAAACTCAATAAAAAGGAAACATTTATTGTTATTAAGGTCGTTATAAGAATAAAATCCTCTGGTGCCGTCGGGACAAGTACATACATTTGTTAATGCTTAGGCGATTTATTAATAAAGTATATGGAGCATTGTCCTCATTACAAACTCCTTTATATGGAGATAATAAATTAATGATGTAAAGGAGTTGATGGAGTGTAATCTGGCGGGAAGGGCCGTGTCCGGCGACAAAAGGGAGAGAGGAGGTACTTCTTCCTTTGTTTGGCGCCGCTAATAATTCACCCCCAACTTTTGTCCTTCTATATCTTCTTCATTTTCTACTCTTCCTTAATTCAGGGTTACCTTATCTCTCTACTCAGTATTTCATTCTTTTTTAAGTCTTATTTGTATAACCGTTTGCAATGATCTAAAGGTTATACAAAAAAAAACTGTACCATAACAAACCATGTTGGGTTCACTATGCTATTGCAGAGTAATATATACTCTACACTAATGTAGAGTACAGAGATTCTACTGTTTTATGGATAACGGTTGGCAGTGACATGTCCGAGATATGCTTAACCGGCGGGTTTTATCCCCAATTAACAGTACCCACTTTATAGAGTCTGTGTGAGCCCCAGGGGGCTCTGCAATCCCTACAGGCTTCATCCACATAATGGTTAAAATGGAAAAAATGATTAAATATTTTGTCTGTTACCGCCGTATTTGAATACGGGATCTTCAGCCTAGGAACTCTAGGCTCTACCACTGAGCAATCCCCTTCCTTAGTATCTTGTGCTTTTCTGAACACCAAAGTTCTGTTTAAGTAAGTGTTGAAGTAGCTTAAAACGGTAAGCCCTTTATTGTCGTTTCATTCTAGAAAGTGTACATATGTTACATGTATTTTGAGAGCAGCATTAGTGGTTTTATATATGTATATTCTCTATAGAGGATATGACAAAAATAAAAAAATGTCAGCATCATTTTATGTGTCTCAAAAGCAGAACAAAAAACTGAATTTTTAAAAATATTAATAACAATTACATTTAATAAAAAAGTGTACGTCGGGATTAGGTTCGAGTTATTAATCTATTTTCCTGAAAATGCTAATAATGTGTACCCAATTTCAGATTTTTGATATATTTATAAACAAACTTTAACATGTATACATTTGTTAGATACATGTAAGTCTGGAGATAAAAAAATATAATAAAAAGGACCAACAAACAGGTATTTGCATTTGAGATAGCTGGGATTTTCCCGGGAAATGACATTGGGGTGGATATTCCCTAGGATCTAGGAGAGAACCTTATTTACCTTGAAGTCTGGTTAAAGATCGATCAAGTTCCAAGTTCAGTATCAAGTACCATGAAGTAAATGCTTTGTTATAATACTTTTTACTTACTTTTAACTAAGTACGAAATATATTGTAAGGAGTGTAATAAGATCTTGAAAAAAATCAAAGGAAATATTTGGATTTAGATTTCTAAGACCATCCAACCAAAGATAGATCTATAGGACGTATCTTATGGGATCTATACGTTCAACGTCAAAATTACGTTCGACAAATTAAAGAACTTTGTTGTACGGGCACGTTTCAGATATTAGTTAATTTTATTTACAGCCCCGGTGAATAAATGGTGAAGTCTAATTTTCTCCAAAATGAGTGTCTTGTACCTCAGGAAGCGGAATCGAGTTATTTTTGTTGTGAATGAGGGGCTAAATAAGGCATTGACTTTAAAAATAGGTATTGTTTATATTAGAAGTCCATTTAAAGCCAAAAACTACGAGATTGTGCAGGGAGGTGATTTGTCTGAGATGATCCTCAATCATCAGTAGATTGAGTACCCAATTACCCTTAAATGGGTACTGAAACTACTTGGGCATCCTTACCCACTTATAGAGGCTGGGTGAACCTCAGAAGGGACTTAAGGTGGTTTCACTACGTCCGACCATGTATGTTATCAGACTAAATAATTTAACTACCTTATCCGGATTTATACCCTGAATCTTCATGACACCAACTCAGCACTCAACACACTGAACCATCTCGCTCCCCTTTTAAAAAGTCATAAACCTATATGAATTTATGATTATTAATGTTCTTTTCTATTTATGGGCCTTAACAATATCTTCCTCCATTATTAGTTTAGTTATAGTTTTATAGGCGTTCCAACAAGGGTTGCTTCAACTGGCCAGAGCCCCACGCCTCTCGATCCATCCAATTTCTTCTTCCTGGAGACCTTGACCGGCCATCTCCTCCTGGAATCCCTCCATCCACCTGCTTCTGGACCGCCCGCGTCTTCTCCTCCCTAGTGGAACCCAATCCAAAAACTCGGATCGGTCAATATTCGAACGCACTTCTTTTTAAATGGTCATCTTAGGCGGCGTGCACCGATCCCTTCATTCGTAGATATACCCACATCTATCCTCTGTCGAATTTCTTGGTTTCTATATATATATATATATATATATAAACAAACATAACGAGAAGCAGGTAATATCTTCCATTACATGAGGTGGAGGGATGAAATGGCCAGGGACAGAGACTATTGGTCCAGAATTGTGAAGCGTCTATTAAAGGGAAAAAGTTTGGTTTTGTTTTTGTGGTTTGTAGCGAGTATTGTTTGTTTTATTTTGTATTGAAAGTGGTAAAAATATAGTTTTATTATGTATTTATATTTATTTTAAAAGAACGTTTTTGTTTTCTTTTTGTAGTTTATAATGAATGGTGTTTATTTTATTTTATATTGAAATTTGTAAAGATATAGTTTTATTATTTATTTATATTAATTTTAAAAGAACGTTTTTGTTTTATTTTTGTAGTTTATAATGAATTTTGTTTATTTTATTTTATATTGTTACTGTTCTGTAAAATTATATTTTGGAGCTGAAATCTATTTTATCTCCTAAGGGAGAGGTTGTTTTCATAATAAATGATGTCAATAAAGCTTTAAAAAAAAACATATATATATATATATATATATATTTTTTTTTTTTTTTTTTCATTGTCTAATAAACCACTGAACAAATAATATAGCAGCAAGTATTCTACAATATTTCAACAATCACATAATAACGGAATCAATCGCTTGTATAATTGAATCTCCGCGAATTGTAATTATCTGAAATACTAAACGGTATAATTAAAAGAGATCCTCAGTCGATAATTATGAAAGTATGCTGTTATTAATTTGAGAGGAAAAAGACCCGATAAGAGAAAATATCGACACCTAAAACATTAAAATAAAAAGTCTTGAGTGGAGGAAATCTATATTTAAAACGTATTAACACATATTGTAATACTTATACATGGATATGCGAATGTTTGCGATTTATATTAAATGCACAAATACGTTGATCGTAGGTGATTGTAATTAGAATGGTTTTCCGTTTTAATGCACATTCATTCACTTGTTATTAACACCTGTGAAACCAATAATTTATCCAATTAACGATATGTGGAATACTATTGGGTCGTAACGGATGAAATGTCAGTTTCGTTTGTTTGGTTTATTATTCTTACAGTTTTCTTTTCATTAGGGATTCGATTATTTGTACACAAACAATTATGTTATGTTATAAACTTGGCCATAGCGTCACAGAGGCGTTCCGAAACACTAATATTGTTTACGGCGAAGATACAGTGAGCGAAAGAACATCCTCCGTTGGTTTTAAAAATTTCGGTCTGGGGATTATGAGCTTACAAACAAAGAACGTGGTAGGCCGAAAACTAAGTTGGACAACGAAAAGTTGAAAGAGCTGGTCGAAGCGGGCCATTCCCAAACCACTCGTGAATTAGGTTCAAAACTTGGAGCAAGTGCCATGGCTGTTTCCAGGACCTTAAGGACCTTGGTAAGACAAAAAAGTATGAATTAACCGAGGCCTAGCAGCTCACCCGATTTTTTTTTTCAGGAGCTGAATATAGAGGTCCTTCCTTACCGACCATATTCTCTGGACCTTCCTCCAAGTGATTTTTACTTTTTCCGTTGTTTGGATAATTTTTTAAGAAATAAAAAAATTGACATCGAAAATGCCCTGAAATCGGCCTTCCAAGACTTCGCTTCTTCCTTGACACCTAATTTCTACAGAGCGGGGATAGTAATTCTTGTTTCACGTTGGGAGAAGTGTATTGAAAGTGAAGGATCCTATTTTGATTATTAAAAGTATTGTTTACTAATTGTTTTGCTAATAATTTAAATTTACACCTTCACTGACATTTCATATGTTACAACCCAATATAATAAAATTTAATTTCCCATAAATCCGCTGAATATTCCTTCTATCTCAGTGAAGTGAAAAAAACGTACTAATGATAAAATTAAAATAAAACATGTACCAATACAACCTGTGAAGTGGTTTTGTCTTGGGTTCAGTACGCAGTGTTCACAGATACTGGGGTCAACTGGTGCCTAGTGTTTAGCACAACCACCTTCCATGCCTAAGGTCGCGCGTTCACAACCAGAAAATTGGCCCAATAATTTTTTTCGGGAGGGATGTAACATGGAGGTCCTGAGACTGTGGTCGTGTCATTTACTTCTTAAACACCCCTATTCTAATACGTGGTTTGGGCAAATTTAGCAGTTCAACTGCAGTATTTTCTGTTAGCTCTGACATCATGTTAAGTAAATAAACAAGATAGATAATGCAATGTTTCTAGGCCAACAGTTGTGCAGGGAGGTAATTTATATGAGATCACACTCATCTTCCAGGTCTTTCACCCTAATTAAGAGTAAAATCACTCCAGGATGGTCTACTGATCGCACAGTATCCGTCTAAAGCGCTAAACAGGCTAAATCTTTTATAGATTTATCTACCTCATCAGGATTTGAATTCTATACCTTCAACATTAATTATAAAAAGATCTTAATGGTTTTTAAGATTTTTCGCGAAATCCTAAACTTTTAGATTTATATCACAAATGACGTTGTTAACAATTGGAAAACACATGGGAGAAAAGGAGAGTCTTTCGAAACCTATTTAGAGAAAATTAAGTTTAAAAGATTGGATCTTCCACCCTCTTTCTTCCGTGTTGGGGAATTCTTCAAACGCTTCTTACATCCACATTCAGATTCTACTTACTGTCTTGTGCAACTCTGCGACATAATCGTAATCATGTCTCTAACTCTATTCTGGAAAACATTATAGAACCTAAAACAGGGAGACATCAGTACATTAATTTTATTTTATTTCCCAATTTATTAATATGTGTAAAAACCAATTTATTATATTGTGCTAACGTTTTGGCCTAAGATGTAGGTCATCTTCAGGTTCTTCTATCTTCATGTTTCTTTTCTCAGCCCTGAACATGGCCTACATCTTAGGCAATCCATTCTTAGATATTTCTTTCTCTTTTCTCACCACAGGTATGCTAAACTGGAGCATATGTCAACTCTGCCCTTAGGAGTACTCGTTGCTACAAAAAAAAAAATGTTGGGGCGACCAGTGGAAGTGAACGATGGCTACAAAGAAGTAGAAAAAAGTGGGTAGCCGTGGTTAGGGGTTGCATTCAGAGCGGCCAAGTGATTTACTCGTTCCCGAGCCATGAATACAAAACAGAGAGCCGCTATAATGGTAGCGAAGGCGATTCTTTTTCACCATCATTCTCTATTTAAAATTTCCTTTTTTTTTTTATGTATCTTTTTTTTAAGGAAAACCTCACGGAAATTTATATGTCCTTTTATCATAAATGAGGACGTTTGGAAAATTACATGCGTACGTCGTGACGGAGATGGTGAGATAGTTTCATAATGCTGGTCCCCCCTCCATGTTTTATTTATTTTTTATTACAAACCGACACTTAAGAATAAAGTACGGCGAATGTAGGATATCCGTAGTTATTGGGTTTATGAAAAACTTGAGTAATAAAAATTTAAATAATTTTTAAGTATGAAACTCCATCCTTTGTGGGACCTTTTCCTCGCAGAAAAAAAAAATCGAGATGAATTAAGCGTGGAAACTCTGGTTAATAATAACCTACTATGCCCAAGGTCATGAGTCGAATCCCTGCAGGTTGACTTAAGGTTTTTAAAAATAATTATGCCGTCTTTCTGAAGGGACGTAAAAAGACGGTCTCGAATATGTGCGGTGTCATGTACTCTTTGATATGTACTAATGCACTGAAAAGGCACAATTTAGAACCTCCACTGTGGTCCATCGTCTGATTAGCGTTATATTATCATTATATTAACACAAGTTGTTTGTTGAACGTCTCTATTTGTTAAATCTTATTGTTTTGTTGATGTGTAGTGTCTTATTTGATTTTCTTTTCTTTTGGTCCATATTCTGATGATGCCTGAATTGACGATACGTTGACTGACACGTTTTATTTTTAGTAAACCCATATATTTTAAATATACATTTTAAACCTGCAATAAATCGTGTCTTATCTTTATCTTAATCAAACGCTGTAGATTAATTTAAAAATGGGTTTTTAATCTTTAAAGAAAAAAAATAGAATATATCGTCAATTGAGTCCTGGTAAACACGATATTTACCTTTGAATGGATGATTCTAGCTGTATGTAAATGGATTTTGTAGAAGATGGGTCTGTATGAAACATTGTTATTGTAAATAAAAAACCATTCTAGCTCTAGCTTAATTTAGTAATTATAATAAACTTATACTAAATAATCAATATTAAATAATTTAAATAAATGTTATGTAAAATGTTCAAACAATGTTTGGTTTTAAATACTACAATATTTCCTTTTAAAAAAATAAATCTAAATTAACTGGGAGGTAGTACAATTTATTATTCCACGTCTCAGCAGATGCGAATTATTAAGTAAGTTTCCAAATTCAAACAATGAACTCAATAGTCCGTTTTTCAAGTTAAATTTTATACATGTAATTTTATAATCTTGTTAATCCTGAGAAAAATTCCTATACGAAAATACACTTCTGTATTGCTCCTGAATAAATTATAACACTCCGTCTAAGAGGCGGGTGCAGATCAGGTGTATAAATAACATGTTCCATCTGAAATTCTAGACTGCTTGATCCACTTCTGTCTTAGGCCATTGTTTTTTAGTTGGCTGCATGAAGATCTCTAGTTCATATTTTTGAATAATAAAACACTGAATGGTTTATCAGTCTCAGAGGATATCTTTCGAAAAATAGCAATTTCAATGCGTAGAGCTGGATCATTGGATTATTATTTTTATATAATTTATATATTAATTTCCAAATTTAGATAATATCAACAACAATCGCTCATTTAAAAGTTTAACGTTTTAAAGATTATTCTTTAAGTGAATGTTGAATTTGCTGGATTTTGTTTACTCTTTTTTTAATTTTATTTCTTATGTTTTTATTTGTATTTCCAACTATATTTGCGAAATGAATTACAGAGCTACGGAATTGTAATGTATATAAATAAGTTGTAGTACATTCCAGTATCTGGGAAGAGTAGTGACGGAGAGCAGCGATTTGGAAGTTGAAATTAAAGGCAGACTGGTAGCAGGAACCAGATGTTTCTATGCCCTGCAAAAAGCTCTTCGATACAAAAGTCTTTCCAGGAAGGCAGCGCTTTTGTTATACAAAACAATAGTTCGGGCAGTAGTAATGAACGGCAGTGTAACGTGGGTTCTGAGCAAGGAAAACAGAGGATCTCTTCTGATTTGGGAGATAAGAGTCCTGAGAAAAATCTTTGGACGAGTCAAAGAAGAGCACACATTGAGTAAAGAAGGAATGCCGAACTAATAGAACTGTACGGGGATCCTCTGTGCTATTAAGAAGAGCAGGCTAAGATGGTTAGGGCACGTGGAAAGAATGGAGTCCTACAGGCAGCCTAAAATTATGTTAAATGGTGCACTGGGAGGAAAAAGAAAAAGGGGCAGGCGCCGGTGGATAAATGATTAGGAGGATGATTTGAGAACGATAGAAGTAAGAAATTGGAGGAGCCTCGCTGGAGACCGCGAGGAATAGAGAAGAATGGTGGTACTGCAAGGACTGTGCCGCCTAAGACTGAGTGATATAAGTAACTAGTTAAAATCTGATTAACAAGGAAGAGGAGGATTAAGGAGAAGAGGAGGATTAAGTTTGTAGAGCTCTGAGTTTCTGTTCTGAAGGTACCGGGTCCAAATCCAACTGTTGTAAATAAATTATTTTATCTGTTAACAGCCATGTATGAACTCTCTGCTGCCTGCAGATTCCGCCTGTGGATCACTCATCTTCTGTGGAGCCCATGATTTGACAACAGTGCGCTCTCTATGTTTTGCTAATCTCCAGACCCTTAGTGGATTGTAGAAGTAAAGTTTTTCATGTTCGTTGTGTTTTCTTATAGTTTCCGTTTATCATCTCATATTCTTTTCCTTTTTTGGCAGGGAAGTAGTTCAGTAGTTATGGCGTTGGTTTGCTGTGCTGACGGTTCCAGGTGCAGGCTGTAGCAGATAAATTGTTTGATCTGTTGACAGCCAGGGATTGAACCTGTATAAAGTTGGTATTCCTTAATTAGAGCAAAAACCTGGCGGCTGAGCATGTAATCGAACAAATCACCTCACTGCACAATTATTGGCTTAAATACAGCATAGTCTCTCTACCATTAGACCCTTAATGGACTGTAGTGATACAGAATTCCCTTATTTTGGTAAATATGGGGATGAATTTTTTTCAATAATTTCAGAAATAAAAACTTGTTAGTAGTAGTATCTTTAATTACTGTGTTAATACATCATTTACTTCTCCCCGATTAACTTCATAACTTCACATAAGAGTTTATACATGTTATCTAATAATTCTAGCTCTCACTCTACCTATCTATGTACCCTGTGTGATTTAGAGACCCTGACTGTGGATCACCCAACCTCTATTATTTTGGGAGTGGGGGGCTAGCTCTCTGTTTTCTAGTCAAAATCGCCTCCTTTCACAACCGTTGCCTCATAAAAAGTCTCTATCATGTTCGGAACACAAGACCCTTGGTGGGTTGTTTTCAGTTTGGGTTTGTACAGGTTTTCATTATTCGTCGTGTTTTTTAGGTTTCGGCTTATGCCTACGTCGAGTTGTGCTGATTATCTCCTATTCTTTATCTTTTCCTGCCTTTCCTCCTATCCTAGAGAGAGACAAATGACGGAAAGCGTAGCCGTAACAATAACGATTATTCAGGGAAGAGGGAGCTCGTAGGCCAGGTAATTAGAGACTAGATCCCCGGCCGGCTCGTACTAATTATATCATGAATCAGGTCTGATGACAGGGTCTTCATCAGGGCGCGTGATGAATCCTACTGTACTCATCGGATCTTTTGTTGTCCTCGCTACTCCTGCAATTAGCATCATCATCACCGCTCTCCCCCGGGTATCTTAATTATCTACTCGTTGTAGGGACATAAATTACAATCCTGTCATTGTATTACTAACTGCTGGATAACAGGTAACTTGACGCCTGGAAGAGGGTGTGCGAAGTGTGGAGTGTGTTCGTCAGTGTGCGCTGAATACAGGAGCTGGTTTTGGGGAGTTAACTAGTGAATTGTATTCTCTAATTACCATTTTATAATCTGTTTTATTGTAAATAGTAATTTGGGAACAATATAATTCAAGCAAATTCAAGTAATACCTAAGTATTACATAAAATAGGTAGGTAGCAATCTGACGATTTTTTAAAAGTATATTGCAACCCTAACAGGAAAATATAAGCTTTCAGTGAATATTTAAAAACACACTATTCTAAATATACAATTGACCCGTGTACGATTTAAATACAAAAGCGGTACTTCCAAATTGATGACGAATAGATATTAATACATGAATCAGCCAAAAACTATTCCCATACTTGCATGTAATGCAAATTGTGTTTTGATCAAAGATTAATGCTTTATTTATTACTTTATTACTGCTCATCCTAGTAAATGCTGCTGTTCAGATTTTTGGACATTTTTCTTTAGGGTAAAATTTTTGAAAATTATTTTCAAGCCAAAAACGTATTTGCATATATATTTATTTTTTTAAATTCTTTATTCTGCAACTTCGACCATTTATAAAAAAAAACAAAGCGAGAAAACAAGACGTAATCGTTTAAATAGGGAGCGGAGAGTCTCAGTGGTAGAGCACTGAGCTGCCATGCCGAAAATCCTGGTTCAGATCCCGCTGCAGGCAAGACTATTATTTAGTCTGTCAGCAGCTGGAGATAGATCATATAGGATATAGGACCATACTGGGGATTACCCAGGGTCTAAAAGTGGGTACCCAAAATTAAAGGGACAAATCATGCGGAGGAGCGTGATATAGGACAAATCACCTCCCTGCACATTGTCTGTCTCTACCATGTACTTAACTCCAGATCCTTCACGGGTTATAGTGGAAAAATTTTTTTTTTTTTATAGTCATTAAAATATGTCTTCTCATTACATCTACAGAAAGAAAAATAAACTACATATATGAAATGTAAAAAAACACACAAACATATATGAACACGCACATACATAGATGGAAACGGGAAATAAATTCATTGAAAATAGCAACTTCTAGGTCCACTGAATCCAAATACTTGACTGAATGGTCTGGGCATATTTGAACAAACTAGTTCAAATAGCATCTACCATACGAATTGTGTCTGTGATATTACAGCGAATTTTTCATAAAAATACAACTACTAAAATCTAGTAGTCTTTTGTATACAGACTAGTCTCTTTGTATTTCACACAATTTTACAGATTGCTCACAAAAACTGCTAACGTTAACCCTTTTAAATTTTAACGGCATTTGACGTTAGATGCTCATTATATTTATTCAAATAGCTGATTGGGATTAAAAGTACATTTAATTTTTTTTTTTTAACTTATTAAATATCTCTCGCAGTGGTGATAATGAACGAAGGGGTAAATATAAACCATGAAAAAATTTAATAATTTGATTAATAGCAGTATATGTATATATATATAAATATAAATATATATATATATATATATATATATATATATATATATATATATATATATTTATATAAATGATATAATTGCTAATATAGATACAGATTCATTATTTTTATATATTTTCTAACTAGTATATACTTTTTTTCAGGTCAGTGGAATTTTGAAGTCACTTCAAGTTTATAAAGGTCTGTGTTATATGTCATGGTTATTTAATGATGTTATGTGCTGTATTTTTATTCGTTTGTTTGTTTGTTTAATTTTTTTAAGGGCAAACAACTACAAATGGTTATTATTGCCCTCACTACTGGAGAATATAAATGTTTACAGTATCTACATAGTTACCACTAGAGAATATACATATTTACATTACCTACATAATTACATTTATATATTCTTGTTACCTTATTAGACTTAGTAAAAATATTGTTACATATTTACATAATAACATACCATGCTATATTAGGCACATAGTAAAACCGTATTAACATATTAAACATATAATAGAAATGTAACTTATATGAAGTTGTTTAAATTAAAATAAAACGTTATACATAATTATATAAGATTTATGATATAATATAAAATTTATATTATCCATATAACATTATACACACCGACAATATATATATACACACACATACACACACATAAACCCACATACACACATACACATAAACGTGTAAATGTATATGTCAAATTGACTGGTATATATTGGTGTTTTTTATAAATTTTAACGCATTATTTAAACATTGTTCGTTATCCCCAACGCCTTTTGCATCTGCCGAGGTACGCCACACCTTTCCATCACTCCACTGTACCTAGGGCAATCCTCGAAGATATGGCGCACTGTAACTGTCACCTTACACAGTGTACATTGAGGTGGGTCTTTCTTTGTTATCAGGTATTCGTGGGTCAAACGACTATGACCAATCCTAAGGCGAGTAATAACTACTTCTTCTCTTCTACACTGCCTGGAAGATGATACCCAGCTACTGATAGTCGGTTTGATTATTTTGAGTTTATTGTCTTCTAGCGATGTCCAAGTACATTGCCATTCGCTTTGGATATTTGTTTTTATTTGTTGAAATAAATCTGAAGGTGGGATATAAGAAAGCGTTATTTCTTCTAATAAATGGGCTTCTGATGCTGCTTTGTCGGCTTTCTCATTTCCAAGTATTCCTGAGTGGCTGGGGACCCAAAAAAAAGTTATTTTTCTTAACGAGTCTGCCATTTGTTTTAAGGCCTGGTAAATTTCCTGTATGAGGGAATTATCTGAAAAGGTGTTAACCATTGCTTTGAGGGCACTCAGTGAGTCAGAACAAACTATTGTTGACTGATCTTTTGTTGTAAGGGTTATTTGGAGAGCCTTAAGAATAGCCGTCAATTCAGCTGTGAAGATGCCGCAATTACTGTTGAGCTTGTACTTAAAAGTTGTGTCACCAGTATACACAGCACACGACGTAGAGTCATTGGTACGAGAACCATCTGTAAACAGGATTTTGTTAAATTGGTAGTTATTCAGTTCACCAAGGAAGGCTTGTGAAATCTCTTGTGGGGAACATTCTCTCGCCTTGGAAAATTTCAACATTTTGCAGTTGATGTGTGGAGGTGATAACGTCCATGGAGCTAGCTTTTTTCTTTGAGCATTTGTTGGCTGGTATTTTACTAATTCGGAGATGACATTTCTCATTCTGTACCACAATGGGAGGGAGGGATTTTTTAGCCTCCTATACTTGTTCTCGTTTATTCTTTGGAATAAAGAGTAGTAAACTGGATTTTCTGGTTGCGTGTATATTTTTGCTATATACTTAGCTCCTTGTTTTTGGCGACGATATGTAAGTGGAAGGATTCCGGCTTCGACGCAGACACTGTATGCTGGGCTTGTTCTGAAGGCTCCAGTAGAAATCCGTATACCAGCATGATGGAGTGCATCTAGTCTCTTAACCCTACTATGGGTGGCAGATGCATATATAAAGCTGCCATAGTCTATTTTACTTAGGATCAGTGCCTCATAAATGCGGAGCATTGTTTTCCTGTCTGATCCCCATCTGGTGTTCCCTAGTTTTTTCAGTAGTTTCATTCTATTAACAGTTTTGATTTGTAATTGCTCTATATGGCTTGACCAGGTTAGCTTGCTGTCCATTTTTATTCGTTATTCGGTTTTTGTACAACTAAAAAAATCGAACGTGTTTACATAACGGCAACTAAGAGGCAAACAAGAAACTATTGTGAATAATTTTGAATTTCCTGAAAAACTGGAGAATGGATTTTCGCATGAAATACCGAATGGTAATATTTCCTGACTTTCCTTTCTCATTTCCTCTAATATCTTATTTTTAGAAATTATTTCAATGAATTCTTAGTAATGTAATGTAAGGTAGTGTGAATTCTTCTTTAATTACATTTAGCTCTTCCTCTTGGCGAGTGGAAATATTACCAAAGACCTATTATTTCGAATATAGCTCTGTTGTTGTGAACTATGGTTTCCATGGTGCAGCGGCATTCTGTTCATAGTTCCTTCCGTTTGGGGCCGATCCGACAGTGTTCAACGAGTTCAAGGTCAGTTAAAAATCTGTCTAGATATAAGGATTTTGGCAGTTTGGAGTAAGCAGGCGTGCAAAGACCTTTGCTTATTTTCCTTCCTTATTTGACGTCCTCTAAAACAAAAAATCGATGAAACTGGATTGATGAAGCTAAGGGACATAAAGGGGTAACAAAACTGATAAAGGAGGAAGTGCCTCATCAGAGATGAGAGCTACCAAGATATATATGGACTGCGGAATATGTTGAGAAACATAAGGGTATATGGGTATGTGGTGGTGAGAAAGAGGCAGGAGAGAAAGGAATGGACGAAGAAGATGAAGAGAGAAGAAGACAAAAGGAAAGGAGTATAGAAATAACGTTGGCATGTAACGCGATAAAAAAATAAATAAAAAATATATGTATATGTATACACACATACACATATATTTTCAATATCTCACCTGGACTACATTTTCATTAAATTTTAGTATTATTTGAAGATCTTTCAAATCGTTGATGTAAAACAATTTCCTTATTGTATTCTATTCATAAATGAGTAAAATGTACAATCGAAAATTACAATAAAAATTTATATTACATTCTTTTTTCCTTATAAATTCAGCGGACTGAGTTTGGCATCAAAGGGAAGCATGGTGATTATAAAATGACAAAGATTCTTTTACTACCTTCATAATTCATTAACTCCCTAAAGTCTCTCTTCTCTAACTTTCGAAGTTTTATTATGTTTTTTATTTATTTTTTACACTTTTTATTGAGCCTCAGAGTTACCGTTTATTGTCATGGAAATTTTATCCTGGTTGTCTATATTTTTGTTACGGCCTTTTATTCAAGTACTTTTTAATTGCACTTGTACTTTTTTCTTTAGGTTGTTTATTGGTTACTATACCTACCCTGGGTTTATAGAGTTTTAATCGATTAAAAACAAGAATATTATATTTATTATTATTACTTTCAATTTCGCATCCAGCAAATATGATCTAAGTGTTTGTTTTTTCTCTTTGATATGGAGAAACATGAAGTTTTGGAAATGATCAATATTTCTTAGCCAATGCCTTTTTAATCTTCTTCTATCAAGCCTAGGTAACAGAGAGAGTTGGAAATAGAAAGAACAAGCGGATTTTGTGTTGATGAGTGGAATATTGTAAATTTGTTGAGAGTATATGATTTTATAGTGGATAAATATTCATGTCGTTTTGCATGGTGTGATTCGAAATAAACCAAGGAGCATTAACCATTTTTCTTAGAATTTTGGACTGTATTGATGTTATCTTGTGTATGTGGACGTGTTTTGTTGAGCCCCTAAGTTCGGCTCTAATGTACTATGTACTAGTAATATGTACAAATAGGTCTTAGTATTGTGTAATTGATTAGTCGTTTGTATGAGTAAAGATCTTTAGTCCAAGATGTGATAGTTGTTTGTAGTCTTGTCAGTTCTTGTCTTTTTAATTCTGCATGTATACTCATTGCTCCATGTATACTTATTGCCCAAGTGTAGTCCGAGATTGATTATATTAATAATAATATTATTTCTGTTGTAATAATAAAAATAAAATTAATTTATAATATAATAAATGTTACAAATTTATTTTCCTTCCTTCTGCATGAGTTTTTGTCCGGCTTCGTCCAATCTTCTCTGATCTTTCTTCCATCTGAAACCAAATTCAATTCTTTCTATACATCTCATATCAACAGCCCGAACAGACTCGTCAATTAAAGAGAATAATCTCACTCCAATACGTTAAAAAAAAAACACTTCTATTTAAGAGTATGCCTTAATGATGCCTGGGGAAACATTGTTTTTGTTTTTTAGTTGTTTTTTTTTCTTAGGCTTTCTTTTTTAGTTTTTCTTATTGCATTCTAATATTATTAAATTTCAATTTTTTTATTGTCGTTATGCATTATCATTATCAACATTTTGCTGCTCGTAGATAAATAATTGGGATTACTTGAAAACTAAAAAAAAATTCCGAAATCAATATAAAAATATATCCAGTAGCTTTCTCATGTCCAACCTCCTGGATTCCCTCAATTAAGGCTGGGCGTGTCAAAGAAGCGTCAGCAGGTCCCAAGACCCATCTGTCGCTTTTAACAGATTAAATTGCTAATGAAAATTGTGTTACATAAAGCTGGATTTGAACCCAGGACCTTCTGCACAGGAACTCAGAACTTTACAAACTGAGCCCCTACCCAGCTCTATTACAGTTTAAGTTTGATAAATCGGTTTAAAAATTTAAATACAATTTTTATAGTTTAAATTTGCGCAATATGCTTCAATGCAAAAGTTTTCTTTTATACAGGGTGCGGCAACATAACTTCCTTTTTTTTAAACTTAATAAAACCCATTGTATGAATCAGAAATTTTTTTTTCTATAATGTAGGTACATGTCTAAAGTTTTGTCTTACATAGTTTAGTAGATCAAATCAGGTAGGTGACTTCCCCCATTCTCCATACACTGAGCAAACCGATTTCTGCCATTCCTCATGACTCTTACCAGAATAGCAGGCGTTATGTTGGCAATTTCTTCTGAGATGTTGGTCTTCAAATCTTGTAGGGTCCTTGGACGGTTCACATAAACACGGGATTCCAAAAAAACAAAAAAAATCACAAGGAGCTAAATCGGGAGAGCGTGCTGGCCACTCCAAATCGCCTCTATTGAGATGAGGCGCTCTGGGAAGTGTTCCCTCAAAACACCCATCGATGCTCTTGGAGTGTGTGCCGTTGCACCGCCTTGTTGGAACCAAGTGTCTCCAAAGTCACTCATCCAGCCGTGGGAAAAACAAATCCTGTAACATGTTTACATACCGGTCCGAATTCACTGTCACTGAGACTTCATTTTTCGGTGTCGGGACGAAACTTTACAGCCCCCCCTCTCGATTGAGAACACTAACGCTCCACTACAACATTAACCGACTGAATGGTGCGCATCTAAAAAAAGGAAGTTATGTTGCCGCACCCTGTATAAAAGCTATTAAAAAAAAAATTATCATAAAAAATTAAGTTGGAAACTAATTGTACTCTAGCAGGCAGTTCGTTCTAGAAAAAGGCTCTGTACCTTGTTACTACAAGTAGCAATTATACACCCTACAACTATTTAGAAAAAAATAACTTGATTGGAAATAAGTTCTCATATAAGCGAGCCACCACTATTTATTACGTTCTTGTATCTATTGTTAAGAGAAAATAATTCTTATATTTACCTGTACCACTACAACCCATGAAGGGTCTGGGGTTCAGTACATGGTAGAGACTGCACTGTTTCATGGACAACGGTTCTGCAAGGAGGTGACTTGTCCTAGGTCACGCTCGACCGCCAGATTTTTCCCCCTTATTTTGGGTACCCTGTTTTTATAATATTTTATAGAGGCTGGGTGGGCCCCAGGAGGGTCCTAGATCCTATATGATCCATCTCCCGCTGCAAACAGACTAAATAAAAATCATGGCCTGCAGCGGGAATTGAACCAGGATTTCCGGCATGGTAGCTCAGTACTCTACCACTGAGCCACTCCTCTCCCCAATTCTTATATTGCACACTAATAAATATTCCAATTCCAATTATTTATGTTATAATAACTATGTTTACGATAATTCTGGAAAAACAGCGTTTTTATAGGTTAATAGAGGTCTCCACAACCAAATTTATTATTTTTTTAATATTCAGTTCCAATAATTCATCAGGATCAGATTTAACGTGTATTTATTTATAAAACTGATTGCTAAATATCTTTAATTACTTAGTCACAATAATTTATTATTTATTCCTTCAATTCATATTGTATAGAAATGGTCGTGCTCATGATGTATTTACATAATAATTCTTTGTTATTTAAAAAAAATTCTTTCAAGAATACATACATGTATCCGAAATCACAAAGTAATGTATTCTATGACGCTATTTTATTTTCTCATACCCTCTCTACTTTAATTTCTCACGTAATTAATACAGAAGAGCGGAGTGGCTCAGAGGTCTTGGGTTCAAATCCCACTCACTGGCAGACCTTTATTTAATCTGTTAGCGGCATGAGGTGGATCTTATAGGACTTAGAACTCTCCTGGGGCTCATCCAGCATCTATATAGAGGGTACCCAAAATAAGAAGGTAAAATCTGGCAGTGGAGTGTGGGCAAACCACCTCCCTGCACAACCGTTGTCCAAAAATCTGTACATTCTCCAACATGTACTGAGCCCCGAACCCGTTCACGGGTTTTTGTAGTACATTTTTTTTTTAAACATTATATTTTAAAATATTTATTTTAAAAACTGATACCTAAATATATTTAATGGCTTCGTCCAAATAACTTATTATTTATTCTTCATTTTCATAGTACATAGAAACCATTATTTATTCCTCAAATTCCATTATTAATTAATGGATATTATATTAATTAATAATGGTTGTGGTTTGGCGGAAATTATTAATTTAAACTAGGAATGATGTAATAATTTATTTCTTATGTAATTAGTAACTTATTATATTAATAATAATAAAAGATTATACAGTTCATGGAAGCAATTTCTCAAATATTGTTGAGTTTATTCCATCTAAAAATGGAACTATGGATGGAAAAAATGGAAATTAATTTGCATTTGAGAAATATTTACTCATGAATATGATGGTATTTTCTTTTTTCTTTTATATTTGTTTAAATATTCATTAGACATACTCATAACTTATAGCTATCTTCTCATTACGTAAGAAATAATAAATAAATAATACAATATCAATTAAAAAATGTTTAACATGATGTTATCAATCGATTATCTAATGTGGTGTAAAGCCTATAGTCAGCCCTATTTAATCTATATTAAATTTTACTCATAAATCAATTTATAAATTAATATAATTGTTGAAACTGGCCCCTTATTAATATTCCGAAATAATTTTAGCTTGCACATTGAGAGTGCTTGCATTATATACGAATTCGGTAAAGTGTTTGCAGTAAAAAAAAATTAAAGAATTATAACCGAAGATGAACAAACTGAAATTATAATTAATATTATTTTAAGTATTTCAATAACTTTATTAACAGTTTTAAGTATTAATGATTTTATAAAAAAAAGTAGGAACAATAATAGGAAAAATAATGATATATTTTGCTCAGGATGCAGGTTGTAATAAATTTCAAGAGTTTAAATTTAGTTTCCATAAAATTTCCATTTAATTTTCATATTATCAAAACGTGACTCACCTCTTATCAGTTGCAATGTTTATGATGCGGCTTTATCGAAAATATTTTATCTTGTATTTTGCATATTACCTGGGGGTGGGGGCATAAATGTTTTTGTTGAGATTCCGATTTGAGGTTGTAATAAACAAGTTTATTTTTTCTCTTAAATATAAATTTCAGAGACTTCCTATAATAACACTCGATTATCATTGGGTCGTTGAATATGAAATGTCCGTTTAAAACTAAAAGTTATTTAGTAAATCAAGTTTGTAAAATAAAATAAAAATTAAATTATTTACCCACATTTTCTATACGTTTTAGCTACGTGAAATCAAATTTTTAATCCCAGAACTGAAAAATCCTGGTTTTTTGGTTAAATAAGATCTGAAAGAATCATTTTCGAAAATTTTACCCTTAAGGACGTTTTAGAAATATTACATATGGAAATATGTTGGAGATAGGCCTGGCGAATAAGGCGGGTACGGGATGACTTCGTAACCGGGTACAGTTTATTTATTAAACTAAATTCGTGAAACACGAGGTTTGGGGTTTGTCGTGTAAAGGCACGCGTACAAATAAACCGTTATCGGTCAAACTTTACTCGGCCGATAACGCCCGATCTCGGCCTATCAAATCAAAGGTATGTAAAACAAAGGGAGTGCTTACACCACTATAACCGCCATCATCCGATGACGTCCGTTCACTGCCGAACAACCGACAAGTCCGAACTTGTTGTGATTCCTCGCCTAAGTCTTTCCGTCGGTGATATACATTCCCTACAGTTTGTATTCTGGCTTGTTATTAGTGGTTCGACTGTGTTTAAAATATATTGAAATGTGCTAAAACACATTCTATAATATTCAAAGAACTTTATGGGTTGTAATTTTAATTCTTCAAAAAGGTGGTGGTATTCGCTCAGCATTTTCTGTACATAAATATTTCATTACCCTACACACGCCGATGTCAGCGAATTAAATTGCGGTACGAATTTTCTAAAAGATACATTTCTTCGAATTCATCCATTTTAAAAACGCGTCTTGACTTTGTTAAGCCGCACAATCAACTACGGAAGACCGACAACGTCCAATGCCGGCCGGCAACAGTGTGAGCGCATGGACGTCCGAGTAATTCTGTCCGACAAAATCGGGTTTGGTGTATACGCTGTGGATGTAAGCCCTTTCTGGCAACGTCTCAAGCGTTTTTAAAAGCAATATATAATCAGTTTTTTTAATATAATATATTTATGTTGATTGCTTTTATTTGAATCTGAAGACGAAAGTCAACGATTTTTAATCTTCTCAAATTTGTAATATTTTTATCGTTTCTCTAGTAAAGAAAGTTGTGAAAAAAAAAGCGTTTGAAATTTTCTGACCAAGTTTTGGTTGATTCAATGTACTTCCGTGCATAAAATATGTTACAGTTTTCCAATGGTCTTATATTATAATGTTAGCATGAAGCAGGTGGCAGTTTTTTAATAGTATATGAGTGATTGAGTCGAGTGTGTCCTCT
Source organism: Troilus luridus (assembly GCA_964056705.1). NCBI lineage: Eukaryota > Metazoa > Arthropoda > Insecta > Hemiptera > Pentatomidae > Troilus > Troilus luridus. The sequence goes on along the minus strand of OZ057417.1, from coordinate 41,183,396 downwards.
CAAATGTTTTATATATAATATATTTAGTCAGATTTTTATTTGTTTAATATTTTTATATTGATTGATTTATTTAAACCTGAAAACGGAAATCAAGTGTTTTTAGTTTCTAATGTAGTCTAAATTTTTTTTAGTATAAATGTTTCTTTAGTATAAAAAAAAAAAACTTGTACCACTACAACCCATGGGGAGTCTTGGGTCCAGTACCTGATAGAGATAGTACAGTATCTTGGCCAACGCAAACAGGGAGGTGATTTGTCCTAGATCACTCTCAACCTCCAGATTTTCTCTCTATTTTGCGTATCAAATTTATAGAGGCTGGCTGAGCCCGAGTAGTGTCCCCCTATATCCCATAGGATCCACCCCAGTCCGCCAAGAAATAAAATAAAATCTGCTCATTTGAACCCTGAACCTTCATCACGCCAGGCTCTTATTTTAGAAGCTGAAAACGAAAATTAATTGTTTTTATTTTTCTCAAGATTGTAATTTCCTCAAGTTTTCCTTATATTTATTAAAGACGTTTGACCATTTTCTGTTCAAGAATTTATTCAATGTTCTTCCTGTTTTAGAAAATAGAATCGTTACAAGGAGAAACATTCTATAAGAAGCAATAGTAAGTATTAAAGGAAATCTTTTATATAGATCCGAATGGTAAGGGAGACTTAATATAAGCTGGACAGGAACAATCGTTAGTGATAATCCCAAGAGAGGTCGTAACAACTAACGAACTCTTATATTTTTTTTTTTACCCCCACCCCTTACTTTTTTACCTCTACCCCTTAGTGTTTTTATCCCCACCCCAACTACTTTAATCCCCCCTTTTTTCCTTCTGTCTCAGCCTTCTAGATCTCTTCAAAGGGCTGAACTACACTTCTAAGCCGATCCACGCGATTTAGGGAATTCTCTGACGCTAATGGCAGAATGTAGGGCGCAAAGCTCCCCGTCATTTATCTCTAAATAATGATCTTCTGAAAGGAGTATTCATAAACTGCTAAAGAGGGGAGTTTAATTGGAAGGGCTTTGTGAGGGCTGGATCAAATAACAAATAGAGAACGGCATGAATGCAAACAATCCTCCCTTCGGCAACATTCTCATATCACTTATTGCTCATGCCTTATACGTGTTTCTCTCTATTATATAAAAGTTTCCCACGTGTAATAACTTTATACAAGACGTACAGGATAGTCTATCCACAGCGACGTGTAGGCTTTAGTATAGAATAAACTGGAAAAGCTACTTAGGCCTTGTTGTTTCAAGGATAATGTCAGCCCCCCACTCTTTCAATCAATTTACCTGTATTTTGTTAATCTTCTTAGTTAGTGATAATTTATCTTTATTTATGAACATCTATTTAATCCCTGATATTTTTAAGTGTAAATAAATATTACATAAATAAATTAATACAGAAATGTATGCCAAATACTGAAATATTTTATAAGTTAAAAGAAATCACCTTATAAAAATTTATTTTAAAGTTAAAGATAGTTTATTACAATTATTTACCCTATGTTTTTGTTCTATGTATTGTTCTTCATTGTACTTTTTCAGATTTTTCATTTTATTATTTATATAAGTATATTCTAAATCTGTGTATACCTTTGAATTCTTGTTTTCAAATGAGGTGTGGAGGTGCAAAAAGCCATAAATCCAGATTTTATCATTTTTAATTTTTTTAAAATGTTTTTTCCCAAATTTAGCGTCCTCAATGCGGTGGTACATGGTTAACCATTCAAAACATACCAAAGCCAATCTATTTTTTCTAAAAATAATTGTCTCTAATAAATAATCATTTCATGATAACCTGAATTATGCATATGTTTTTGTTTCCTAAAAAATTTTCAAATTTGGATTTATCCCCTTTTGCATCTCAACGCCTCAAATAATAATTGATACTTTATTATAAGCCCTAGGATTTTTAAAAAAGTCTAAAATATCCTTTGTTATTCCGCCCTCCGGAAGGGACGTTTAACAGAGGTCCCAATGTCAGGTACTCGTTAAAAATCCCTATCATAATTAAACCTGGATAGACAAAATTTAGGACTCTAGCATCGTCCGATTAGCCTTAGCAGCATAAAGTGACGTTAAATGAACATATAAACAAAAATATATCATACACACAATTTAAAAACAATAAACAGGGTATACTGTTAAAAATAGTGAAATTTAGAAATTCATTTGATTAAAAAAAATAAAAGAGCTGTACCACTACAACCCGTGAAAGGTCTTGGTCACTTTACATGTTGAGACTGTACTGTTTCTAAGCCAACGATAGTGTAGTGAGGTGATTTGGCGGTTATCATACTCAACAGCAAGTTTTTAAAAAATATTAATTAGGGCCTGCAATTTTATAGTAGAAGCAGGGTGTGCCCCAGGAGGGTATAATTAATAGGAGGTAATAATTTATTTGTCACAGCCGGATTTAAAATCTTCTACCCCACTCACTTATTTAATCAATGCACAGCAAATAATTTGTCTATCTTCTTTTATTTATTTCCTTTTTACATTCTATCCAATACGGATTTATATATATAATGTAAAAAGGAAGGAAATAAAAGAAGATTGACGATTTAGATTGAAACCCGCAAGAATTGAATAAGGATGAGTAAGGAAAAAGAAATTTCTTCAAAATATCAGTATTCTCCTAACAAGGTGGCGGTCCCATTAAGGCGATTGCTATAATTCACTTGAATTGTCTCAACCTTTCTTCCTCCTAATATTATTTTAAAGTCGACCTAGTATTGCCAGTGCAACTACAATATAGTAGGCGTACTAAGACTATAGCGTGTAACATTATGTGGAGGTTAAACAACAATTAAGGTGATACAAGTGATATACGGAACGTGACGCGCATGGACAATTAGAGACAGTTCCACGTAATGTATAGGGAAAAGATAAAAAAAAGGTTCTTAATCGCACGATCGCGTAACATATCGCAATTGACATATCTTTCCGAGGGATACTTGTCGGTCTAAGATTATACCAACATTGTAATAAGAAGATCAGGTCGGTTAGAACCAAATCTTACAGGCTTAATCACCATTTAACCCTACTCCGCCTCAAAGTAATTATCTATAAGGCAGTGTAACTGTTCTGCATCAAATACCTCCCTTCAACAAAAATGTTGTTTTATTATTTATAATTTATTATAATTTTTAATCAGTGCTTTAATTTTTAAATATTTTTATTTTGAAGAGAAAAGATTTGCCCCCAGCCGGGAATTGAACCCCCACCGTGGCAACGCTCTAACAGTTGTTTTATTATGTTTTGAAGTGTGCTGAACACGAATCCGAAGTCAGAAAATCTCCATCAGGCACCATTGTTTGTTGTATCTGTGTTTAAAATTAAAAAATTTAATTAATTAAGATTTTACATACTATTGATTTTTCAAAAAAAAGTTTATTGAATTTATGAAAAAAGTGGCGTTGTTTCTTTTCAAAAACAACCTCCAATCTCTTAGAAATGGTGCTTGGTAGAATTTTGTTGACTTCAGATTCGATTCAGCACACATTAAAATATAAAAATCAGGAGCAACTTCTCAAGGGAGCAAAGTTTTTTCTTTGCAGAACAGTGTTATTTATGTTAAATAATGTTTCACATACACCTTCAAAAAGGTTCCTAGAATTTCAAAACCGCATACTGAGGCATGTAGTAAGGCACATCTCCCTACAAAGGACGAAATCAGATATAATATACGACACCCTCGGGCTCCCGACGGTAACGGACTTCATCACAAGGAGGCATATCAAATTCTTTTATAGCCTCCAACACTGCACGAACCCACTATTCAACACACTTACACCAACAGACCGACCTCAGCGCTGTCAGACCAACAGGCAAACCACAAATTGCACCGATTAACCAAGTTCAGTTTCTCAGCGATTTGTATCGTCCGATTTTCGAGCTGTGGATATGGCTTGAAGAAGAGAAGATGATTAAATAATTACTTTAATTAATCTAGCGGAAGCTCATGAGTGCATCTGGAACGATTCCATTCCCGCGTAAAGAGAATAAAGTATTTTCTTTTTCTAGATGTACCCAGTATTGTTCAACTGAATAAATAAACCACTTTTCTGATGTCATCAATATTGGACGGGGTGAAGAAAATTTGAAAATGATTTTAAATCATTTCCTGCTACTGTGATTTCATCGCATTCTCTATCATTATAGACAAGAGTGGTCCCAAGGTAGAGCCTTGAGTTGCCGTGCCGAAGATCTTGGGCTCAAATCCCACTCGCTGACAGACTTTTATTTAATATATTAGTGCACGGAGATGCATCTCATTCTATGGTATCTAGGACATTCCTGGGGCTCACGCAGCCTCTATAAAGTGAGTATCTATAAAAATAAAGGGGAAAAATCTGGTGTTTGAGCATGATCTAGGACTAATCACCTCCCTGCATAACCGTTGTTCAAGAAATAGTACAGTTTTTACCATGTGCTGGACTCCCTTCATAGTTTCTAGACGTACAGGATTTTTTTTCTCTAACATTTTTACCCTAATTATGAAACATGGAACTTACTAATGAAGCGCTTCGCAAAATTGATAATACCTCAGTAAAAATGGGAATCAGAATCCCGTCGAAACACCAAGACGTTTTAACAAAATACCCAGACATGCTCCTTGATATCAACATCGTTGGGATGATAGGAGGTGGCAGCGAAACTGTCAATTGAGTTGAACCCTTTCAGATAGAAGCCACTTTTCGAACGCTCCAACTTCAGCGTAGTCATTACTCCATTTGACGTTGAGGCGAATTGAAATCAGACAGAAGTCGGACATAATTTTAAGTCTGAAAGTTTATAAATGCAGTTTTCCTTTTACTGAGCGGATAGCTTTTAGAATGTATAAATGAGATAACTGTATTGTGCTTAGGTATTTATTTTTAAAAATTGTACATATTTCACCAATTTTAATTACATAAAAAATATCCCACTGACTACTGTAAAAAGTTAGAATTGCATCTTGTCCAACTTTTAACTTGGAATCCTCATACTAGACTGAAAAGAGAGGCTATTGCAACACTTACTGGACTTCTAAGCTCCTAATTAATTCCAAAAGGCTCATTTACATGATATTATATGAACTATTTGAACTTATAGAGTAGAGTTTTGGAGCTCCACCAAACCATCGAATTCCTCTAGTATCTAATCCGTACAATCCAAAATCCTTCGTAAAATCCTCAATCCTCCTTACTTTGTTACGAATAAAGTCATCCATAATAACATCAATGCCCTGTTTGTTGCTGATTTGGCCCGAACCAGTATTTTCGTAACTGACTTTATTCCCACTCAAATTAGAACCTAGCTACTTCTTAAATTCTCCTTGATACTCCGAGGCGTCGTAAAAGATGTCCTCGTGAGTTGAATGTTTTATTTGACTTATATAACAATAAGTTGAATTTGTTATTTCAGAACTACCAGTGGGTAGTTTCTCTACTTGCCTTTATCCATGCCATTATGTACCATTCATGGCATCATAATTACTTGTTTTATTGTTATAATAATCCTAACTAGTAGAATACGGAATACGGCGAGGAAATTATCGGAGATTATCAATGTAGTTTCAGACGAAACAGTTTAACTATTTTCCTTACGCCAAATACTAGAGAAAAAATTAGAATACAACGGTGTCGTTCGTCGATTTTATAAAAGCTTATGATTCCATCGACCGTCAGATTATGTATAACCTATTGATTGAACAGGGCATACCAAAGAAATTAGTAAATCTGGTAAGGATGTGTATAAGCGAAACTTTCGACAAGGTAAGAATCGGTAATAATTGTTCGGAGAAGTTTGAAGTTCGTTCAGGTTTAATACAAGGTTGTTCGCTATCACATGTACTATTCAATTTACCACTGGAGTACGTTATTAAAAAAGTGGTACACAACGAAAGATGTTTGAATTTGAATATGAATAGTAAAATATCCGTGCTTGGGTTTGCGGACCTGTTAGGTGAGGACGAAGAAACTATAAAGCTAAATACACAAACGTTAATGAATGCTGCTAATGAAATAGGACTGGAAATAAATTCGGATAAGACTAAGTATATGGTTAGTTGCAGAAAAGGGGGAAATTCTGGTGTTATTGTAGGAGGGAATAAGTTCGAACATGTGGAGATGTTTAAGTAATCAGGGGCAATGGTAACTGGAACAAACGAAATTCAAGAGGAAATAAAGGCACGACTAAAGGTGGGAAATGCTTGTTATTATTCGGTCTCGAAATTGCTCCCGTCTTTGTCCCGAAATCTAAAAATCAGAATTTATAAAACAAACATTTTTCCATCTCTTCTCTACGGATGTGAAGTTTGGCCGCTAATGCTGAAGGATGAACAACGTCTTCAGGTATTCGAAAATAAGGTGTTACGAAGAATATTTGGTCCAAAAAAGGACGAGACCACTGGAGAATATAGGAGATTACATATCGCGGAATTGCAAAGCATGCATCCGGCAATATTATTATTAATATGCAAATATTATTCAGGCGATAGCGTCGCGAAGATTAAGATGTGCATGTAAAGTTGCTGGGCTTAGTAACGAACTAATTCCTAAGATGTTAATAGGCGCTGTACCGACTGGGAAGTACCCGAGGGGTAGACCGAGGCGTAGGTGGGAGGATTGCGTTAGGAATGATCTAGCGGGTTTAGATTGGGTGGTGCCCCATAAACATAGATTGGTGGTATCGCTATCGAGTGTTCGTGTTTCTATTTATTTATTTATTATTATAATATAGTTGTAAATATCAATACTTATACAATTATTTTTAATACATGAAAACCCTACACTTAGTAATTTGGAAATCAGTCAAAACAAATAATTTAAAAAACAAATTTTTTTACCTACTGCTTACGAAAAATATTAAAGCTATTTCATTCGAACTAAATTCTCTTCTAATGGATTGAATTGGTCAGGAGGTGCAGTCAAAGATAATACAAAATAAGCAGAACTTATTTTGTTATTGTTCCAACGTTTCGGCCTACGATGTAGGCCATCTTCAGGGCAAATAGTGGGTGTGGTGACTTGTCAAGTGTTAGTTTGACCAATTCAATACACCCCTTGACCAATTCAATCCATCATTAGAATTATCCAGTCAACTATTTTCCACTCAAACGTAAATTCTCTTTTATTTGTGTATAAAATTATTATCTGTCTAATATTTATCTTTTTACTGATGTAATATTTCATCAAAGTTGCCTAGCAACTTTTTGTTTAGTCTCTTATGCTACTCGACATATCACAAAGCCACTGCTTATGACTTCTTTAAGCAGTTTAAATTCGATATGAACCGATGGCTATGCAAAAGACATACATAAATTTACATAATTTATAATCAACCAGTGGAACTCCAAACTGAAAATCAGAATACTGGAGATCTTGCCGCTTGCCTCTCAACCGCGTTTGAAAGAGATGGTCCTTTCATGGCTTGTAGTGGTACAAGGGCTTGCAAAGAATATTTTCGAAATACTTTTGGAAAAAACAAAACAAAATGCGCAGATTTGCAATTTATTGAATGTTTTTAGGGAAATAAATAGTTCTCATAAGATAGTCCAATATTTAGGATCGGAATGTTTCTCTTCATTTTTTCAATTCTCTTGTCGTACTACCATACCGCAATTCGTATTATAATATAAAAAATTGACTGGGGACCCTGCTCGTGTCAGATATTTTCTGAAGGATTTGAATAGAGTGAAGATTTGAAAGGCAAATTCTTATTCAAATTCACATTGAGCACCTCAAGAGGAACTGGGAGCCGATGATATAGGATTGTTGAGCATAGTGTGTGAGGGAATGAACGAACCCTTCACTGGCAGGCCGTGTGCTTCCGTTCTAAAGCCCGCGAATATATCACGCATTCTTATTGTAATATTTTCGACTACAGTACTCTTCCATCATATCCTCATCATCAAGTCCTATTTCTTCTCCTTCCGTTTCCTTCGATTCCTTAAGAATTCATTCGATGAATCTCGTTATTTTATTTCGATACCTATCTATATTCCTTATGTTTCTATCGGATCGTATTTCGAAAAGGATCGAATAGGATTTATTTATGATAAATTTGAGATTCTCTTTTGGTCAATCCATGATGTTAGTTGTTGATTATTCATTTAACACCACTTTATATTACTATGCTAATCAGAAGATGCTAAAATAGTAGCTCTAAATTTATTTATCCGAGTATAATTATAATGGATATATTTAACGAGTACCTGACACCGGACGGGCTTGGGACGCCCATTTTATATCACTAATAATCCTAAGAAAACGTCCCGGTCCTTGCGTTTACCTAGGTAAAAGTGATATGGGTTTGGTGAAGAGGAGGGATTTGTCTGACCGAGGTGCGTGCCAGGATAGCTCAAGTGCCAGAGCACTGCAGCGGAAATGCAGACGACCCGGGCTCGAATCCCGGTCCTGGACAAATCTTTTCTCGTCAAAGTAAAAATATTTATAAATTGTAATAATTATAAAAAATAAAATAAAATATTTCTTTTGGATGAAACGCCGGAGGAGGGAGTGATAAGGGTAGTGCTGTTGTCAAGTCGCCATGTATTTTGTCAGTTAGGTTGTTATCCTGGATATCATTTGCCTTAAGTGTATGAGAAAGATGTTTTGCAAATTCATTAGCTTTTTCTTCGCTCGTCATCGCCCAAGTGTTGTCTGTACGTCTAAGAGGATATTGAACCACCTTTTGCTTTAGAATACTCCTTGTAGCGGTCCATACTTGTCTGTCTCTGTTGTTTATAGAATTTAAATAGTCCTTGTAACTGTTGTTTTTAAATTTTGATAATTCTTGTCTGGTTTCGAACCCCCAATCTTGGGCATAGCAGCCTGTGATTCTAATTACTTGACCAATGGTGACCCTATAACTCTTGTTTAACCAACTATTAAAGTTCACTTAACATCAGAAGTAATTAAAATAATAAAAGATGTAGCGAACCCGAATGCCCGATTTCCGCCAAGGCAACTCAGTGCTCTACCGCTGAGCCCTTAATATAATAATAATATGAATAAAAAAAAAATCCACTTAAACCCATAAAGGATCTTGTGTTCAGTAGATGGTAGAGACTGTACTGTTTCTAGAAACCTCATTATGCAGGGAGTCGATTGTCGAGCTTAATTGCCAGGTTAAATCAACAGTACCCATTTTATAGAGGCTGGGTGAGCCCCACGAAGGCCTGAAGGTCCCAACGATTCATCAGTGGCTGATAAAAGATTAAATAATTTATTCTCAGCCTGATTTGAACGAGAAATCTTCAGCACAGGAACTCAGCACGCATTTAGATCAACAATAGACCAAATCTTCACCCTCAGGCAACTGGGAGAAAAGATGTATTAATTCGGCCTCAATCTTTGGGTGCTTTTTGTAGACTTACTAGCCAAGGGAAAGAGTAGTGGACCGTTCGGTGTCAAAGCAGGGCTAAGGCAGGTGACGTATTGGAACAACTACTCTTTAACATATTCCTCCATAGAATAATAAGCAGGACAGGATTGGATCATTACGGCTCGGTATTCACAAGAATGGTATTATATGCCTAGTAACCTACCATTATTGGTAGGTTACTAGGCAGAGTAGAGGAGGCTTTTATAACTACAGACTAAGATGCTAAATACATCGGTTTCAGGTTCAATAAGAATAAAACATAGATGACGTGCATCAGGAGAGATGATACGGTTCCAGAACAAGTACAGCTAGGAAACTGCACTTTCCAGGTTGTCCCTAGATTTCAATATCTGGGATCTACTTTAACTGAAAACATGGGTGAGGAGGCTGAAATAAAGAACAGATTGGCAGCAGCAAACAGAGTCAAAATTGTAAGGAGTAGGTTATTAAGCCGTGCGGAGAATCTACGGCCAGTAGCATCCTATGCGTGTGAGACGTGGACTATCAACAAGTCCGATGCACAGAAGGTGGACCGCTTCAAAAGAAAGACCATGAGACGAATAATGGGGCCTATCAAAGAAAATGGATCCTGGTGACTACGTCAGAATATGGATCTCAGCATTTCTAATATTCTCAAAGTGCAGAGAGTAAAATGGTTCGGACACGTTAATAGAATGGAGGATGCGAGGTGTCCCTCGAAGGTGCGCAAAAATACTCCAGTCAGGCCCAGACCTAAGGGAATACCTAGATCTCGGTGGAGGGACTATGTACTAGCAGACGTTAGACTAGGAGGATTAAACATAGCCCAAGCTGCAGACAGACAATTCTGGGGCAAAATGATTGAGCGAGCCAAGTATCGCTTTAGGCGTCTGTTGTGCCACAAGAAGAAGAAGAAGAAGAATTATATAACAATTAATTGCTATGTATAATTAATTACTAAAACTGATTACTGATGTTTTACTTTTAACTTATAATTGATAGTTACGGTATTATCTAAGGTTATTTAAACATGGCTCCTCGAGACTTAGGAAACAAGCTAGTCTTTTAACAGGTCTAAGTTTCATTAGTCACAAGTTTTAATTAATTCCATTAAACCTTATCAGAGATTAAAATAAACTTGTTGCAATAAATCACCTCTCCGTATCATCTAACGAGTTTCGAAATGAGAGACCTTATTTTTCAGGTGCCTTAATTATTGTTTCACTTAGAAACTTTTGTTTTAATACACTATAATATCGCGATATTATACATTTAGTTTTAGCCCCATTTTTATAGAATATAAATTAAAACTTAGATTTTATAAATTTTTTAAACAAAAAATTTGGTATGAATAAAAATTATTGACTTATAATATGAGGAAAATGGTCCGGATGGATGTCAAAAACATTCTGTTAAGTAGGGAGAAGTGTTTATTGGAAAGCCAACGTTTCGACCAACATTACAGGTATTCTCCAGGGCTAAGTATACAAAATACAAAAATCTTAAAATAAACTGGTAGATTTTCTTTATGTATTCATGTATACATAAGTGGAATACATAAAACAATGTAACTGATATTTTCGAGAGTATCGAATTATATCTAAGTGGGGATGACTTGTGGTGTAGTGATTAGGAAAGGAACCTGCTATGCCCATGATCGCGAGTTTGCAGCCCGACAGGTGGCCTTAGTATTTTGTTTAAGGGAGTGAAAAATATCATTGGTTATGCCGCCCTTCGGAGGTGGTGTAGAATGACAATTTAAATTTTCTATAATAGCCAAAGATTTTAACAATTTTAAAAGAGTATCCATTGACGTACATTGTGGTGCTCCTTTACCTTGTCTGAACCAAAGTGCAGGTATTTTGTTTTATTCTAAAAAAAATAAACCTACTACTCATAATTAAGAGATAAAAGCTGGAGAGAAAATAGAATAGGATCCCATGAAAATCTGATGATTAGACGAGTATATAATTTTAAAGTTAATGGGAAATTAGGCGATTAATTACAACAAGACTACTGACAGAGGAATAATATTCCATCTCCACAACATCAGCAATTCCAGAAGTAAAAGTTAATTGGAGTTAATTGAGCTGCAGACTGTGAGAGCCGTCATTTGCTTCTGTTACTCTTGATTACAAAGGTGGAAAATGTTGGGTGCAACACACCAGGGAGAACGGGATATAACGACACCAATTAGATATTATATAATGCTTTTTTATTATTAAAAAAACCTGTACTACTACAGCCCTTGAAGGGCTTGGGTTCAGTACATGTTAGAGACTTTGCTGTTTCCAGGACAGGGTTTTTGCAGTGGGTGACTTGCTCGAAATCACGCTCGATCGCATGGTGTTTCTCCCAATTAGAATGAGTGAGTCCCAGAAGGGTTCGGATATGCGAAAAAAATTCCCTGTCTCTCTAAAGGAAAGGTTTTGGGTTCATTATATGGTCCAGACCTTGTGCAGAAAGGTGCTTTGTCCGTGATCAAGCTCAACCACTGGGTAAGCCCTCTCATCTCCCAGTCCCTCAGGGTTTATCCGTGGCTGTTGCCAGATTAAATAATTTATCTATCCCACCCGGATTTGATTCCGGGACCTACAGCGCAGGGACTCTGCGCTCAACATCAGTATGTTGAGCTACCCCACTCTATATTTTAAATATCTTTTCTCAATATTTAATATTAGCACTATAACATATTCGATAAAGAAAGGATCCATCTAAGATGGGTGAATATACTTTTTTTTTATATCAAGAAGTATAATGTTTACTCATTAGTTGTGTTTTTTTTTTGTTTTTCTCTTCTCCCTGTCATCCTTAGAAGGCATTACAATTTTACACTATCACTTACGTACAATAGGTTTAGTAAATATCCTAGAAAATATATGTACTGAACTAATTCCGACCAAAAAAAACCTGTACCACTACAACCCGTGAACATGGTAGCGACTGTACTGTTTCGTGGACAACGTTTCTGCAAGGAGGTGACTTGTCCTAGTTCACGCTCAACCGCCAGATTTTCCCCCCTTTTGTTGGGTCCTCTTTTATAACATTTTATAGAGGACGGGTGATCACCAGGAGGGTCCTAGATCCCATATGATCCATCTTCCACTGCAAACAGACTAAATAAAAGTCTTCCCTGCAGCGGGATTCGAACCAGAATTTCCGGCATGGCAACTCAGTGCTCTACCACTGAGCCACTCCACTCCCAAAAAATTAAACAAATAAATAAAAAATGGGAAGGCTATAAATAAAAAAATGGGAAGATTGTGAATAAAAAAATCCTTTACGGTTCAAGTTTTAGAAAATTAATTTTACGTACCAAATTTCATTTTAAATTATGTAATTGTTCAAATCACTTTTTGTTTGTTTATTTAAAGTCACCTGATGCTACTCAGACGTTTCTACAGTGGAAGTAAATTAGTCCTATCCAAATCATAATTAGAATATGGATTTATAACGAGTACTGAATTATAGAAGAATCGAGGCGGGGAACATACCCTATTTCCCGAATATTCGACTTTTCCGAAGTAAAATTGTGTCAATATGCAACAGAACTGGTGGTGCAGAAACATGGACAATCACTGCTCCAATAAAAAAAATCATTAGCTCCAATATTTTATGGGAAATATATTGTCCGGTTTTTTTTTTTAGTGTTTGCAATGAATGGAGACTTCGAAGGTTAGCTATGGATCCACGAGGTTGAAGAGAACTTCAAAGTATTAGACGTCATTGAATGGAAACAGGAGGCCAGGAACAGAGAAGACTTGAACAAAATTATTTGGAAGTTCTATTAGAAACAATTAAAATTTTATATATATATATATTTTATATATTTGCTTCCTGGTATATTGTAGCAGAATTAAACCCACTGTAAATATTGAGTATAAATTCTACAAATACGAGTCGGTTTGGAATTCTTGGATTGGACTCTTATAGAAAATCATGCAAATGCAGGCAGTTCATCGTGTGTTTGATCTTTCATGCTGATTTCGGTCTCAATCGCCCTCAAATACAATTCTCAATCACAATAGTAATGATCCTTTTGTTGAAGCAAAGGGTAGTTTCTTCAACAATTTTCAACAAAAATTCGATTAACGTTTATAATCTATAGCGGATAAAGCCGTCTAAAAAATGTTCTAAACTTCAATTTCTATTATTCAGGTATATAGAAACATGTTTTGTTAAGTTTTAAATTTGCTTTAAAACTAACTCAGTTGGTTAGTACATTGCAGTAACAGTAGGTTAGTGCAGTGTACACTACTAAAGAATTTGATATTCCTCTGCTTTATTAAATATGTCACTGTAGAGAGTCTGAGGGTGTCGCGTATGATTTCGTACATTGAAGTGTAGTATGTCTTTTTTTGTGCACCTTTGAAACTTTTGGAGTCTCTTCGTGGTATTAGGAGGTTTGTTATTGGGTATTAGCGCTCCGTAGAAAACCCCCTTATTAGTAATGGCATATTAAGTTATTACTAATAATGATTACATTTTCGGTTGTCAGACGGTGGTTCAGGCTAAAAGACTTCGTCCTATTCCGTTTAATCTTTCTGGGTTAATGCTGGGTGCCTTTTTTGGGTGCCGCACCTACATCTACGTGCACCTACTTGCTGGTCTGTTGTTGCTGCCCCCCCCCATAGACGTTGGGTGAATACGATACAACCCGTCTTCGTTGTATTAATTACAATATTTAATTCCTCCAGCTTTTTAGTAAGTCACTTCCTCCTGTCGTAGAGCTTCCTATGAATTCTATGAACCACACCAAATGACGATGTCATTGGATAAAGTAGCGACTGTATCTTTTGTATCTCGTACCAATAGTTTATATAGATCGAAACAAGCACGGAACTCTCGGGAACACCATGTGTGACACCAAATAGGTTGGACGGCTTTACGCCAACTCGTACCCTCAACAATGGTACAATGACACTACCGTGTCAGTAAGGGCCGTATGATAGTAATCGGGTATACGCCGTATGGTATATGGGGGGCAATTCGTTTCCCTGCAGTGTCTAACATACTGATTCGAATGGATCCGTGCAGGTTATAGATATCAAATCGGTTGCTTTGTTCTTAACGGTGTCCTGTCTTACTTCCGGGTGTAGCTTCGCCAGATGGTGATTCGGGCACAGTCAAGCCTGGAAGCCGATCTGTTTTAGTAGGGATTAGAGCTACTTCCGTGCAGTAGGTTTTGAGATATTGAAGAATTATTTTCCCCTAAACATAGACCATGTGCAGAAACGGTCTAGTAGGTCGGTAGTCGTCATATTTCAGATAGTTTCGCTTTAAAATTTTTAAAAGAGGCTGATGTACGGGTGTTTTCTTGAAAGAGATATGTCGGTTCCTAAAAGGACTCAACGGCACTTTAAATGTTAAAATAGAAAATGGGGTTGTCAATAATTAACGCCGAAAGAGAGAAAAACAAGTAAAGAGTGAGAGAGGAGGTTAATGACAGGTAAGAAGAAAACAAATAGGAGTAATCGTCACAGACCCCAGCGCCCCTGGTTTATAAATGAAGAACTGTTAAGTGTTGGGCGGGCTTAGCCGAGCCATTACCCGGCTCTTATAGCCTCACGCTCACTGTCTTCTTTCTTAGCTCTCTTAAATTTACCTTTATTTCCGACTTCACTAACTCACCTTTACCTTTACCGCCACCCCCTCTCCGGAGATCTGTATTCTACAGCTAAGGTGAATTTATGATAAGAAATCCCCCCCCCCTCCCCCCTCAGAGGCCCTTAACTACTTCTTATAGCCCTCTAGCCAAGGTTTTTTGCCTCCTACCTTCGGCCCTTCTCCTCCCAAGGCTCCTCTTATTTAACTTAAATTTACATTTATGCGATTGTATATTATCAAAATATACCTTCCTATTGAAGAAAACTTGTTTAATTAAATTCGTGGAAGGAGTTTCTTATTGAAGTAATGTCGAGTCGCTTACCTTAATATCAACGCCCTTTCATCATTGAACATATAGTTCATCTGAACAGAACGATAGCAAACAATCCAGATATGGGATATAATACAGAGTATTTCAATAACCAACCCTTTTTGCAGTCCACTGTTACTAGCTGATTCCACTCATGTATCACAACTCAACGGCTATAATAATAATTTCAGAAAATGAAGGGTCGTTGATTAAGTAAATGGTAGAGAATGTAATGTTTCTAGGATGGTTATGCTGGTATGTGGTTTGTCACTGATCGCGCCCAACCTATATCTTAAATATCTCTTAAATCAAGTTATCAACGTTTACGTCCGACTCTGCTACCATTGGACTGCATTCTACACTTGTTACTGTTACCGTGTTTTCTTTCTTTGAACTATTTCCAAAACAGGATTGGTGGGGGGAATCTCTTCATATTAATATAGATAATAGAAACTTACACTTTAAAATCCAATATAATTCCATAAAATAGCAAAAGTTACACAAATGCCTTTTCGGCTAAGGAACGAAGATGTTGGTTTTCAATATGATTATTGGGAATTGGAATAATGGGAGTTTTGGATGCTTAGGTGACAACCACTAAGCTCTTGGGGATTTGTGGTTAACAGATCAACTGGTTTAGGTTAGGAACCATTTTTCTTCTTCTTTGTCATCCTCTTCAGTACCCCTAATATCGTCAAGGAGACTCTACTCAATCCAAACTCTCGGTCCTTTCTAAGCTACTCCATTTCTTGGAGGGTTTTTCTTTTCCGTTGAATTTATTCTTGACAGGAATGATTTATCGATGATGATAGGAATGATTTGTATGAATCATTAAGTATGTTAATAAGGAGAAGTTAATGACTTGATTCCCTGTTGGTACCTGATATGCGGTACTGAATATTATCATTCCCGTTCTATCCTTCGGATCAACTCCACATTCTCAGGATAGGTGTGGGAGGGACGCTTACCGGAACTGTACGCCTAACTGATTTCCTTTGCTGATAACATGCTAATACCTTTAGCCTCTGAATACGAAACAGGACGTGTTTTATTGGTTGACGCCAGCGTGGAGTGGGGAGTGTTTGAGAGTGAGAGAGAGTGGGAGAGAATGAGTGAGATAGAGAGAGAGAGAGAGAGAGAGAGAGAGAGAGAGAGTGAGAGAGAGAGAGAGAGAGAGAGAGAGAGAGAGAGAGATAGAGAGAGAGAGAGAGCGAGAGAGAGAGAGAGAGAGAGAGAGAGAGAGAGAGAGAGAGAGAGAGAGAGAGAGAGAGAGAGAGAGAGAGAGAGAGAGAGAGAGAGAGAGAGAGAGAGAGAGAGAGAGAGAGAGAGAGAGTTGGGAGGTACGCTTACGTAATTGTAGGAATTAATGTAGCCCTTATTGACTCGAATCCCTAATTGAAATTTCAAATGCCCTAAATTGTGCGACAGCGGTGAATATAAGCCGTTGGGCTAAACAGTGATCATCGTATCATTATGAACGCTTGAAGAAACCTTTCTATTACAGCTCGTTAGAGGCACACCTGCCATTTCTGGCGGGGTGGGGGTTAGAATTCTCGTGGTTAATGCTCGGTAATTATGGAAAACAGGCTTTAATATTAAACAAAACGGCATTTTGAAACCAAGTACATGCTTAGAAAACAGAAAAGTATCCTTAAGAAGTGCCCTTGAAAGGAAAGAAACCTATAACAGTTTTTTTTTTTAAATTATACTTTTTTATTTCTTATAGAATTGGTCTCTATGAGCTTCACAATTTCTTTCAATGCTTTTTGATGTAATTAAAATAGAATGAATATCGTTACTCCTTTGCAAATAAACCTGTAAATTGGATTTTTTTTTCCTGCACTGTTTCTTGGACAACGGCAGTACAGGGAGATGATTTTTCCTATATCACGCTCGACCGACAGATTATACCCCTTATTTCGGGTACTCACTTAATAAAGGCTGGATGAGCCAAATGAGGATGGGTCCTATATCCCATAGAACCAATCAGCGGCCGCTAACAGATTAAATAAAAGTCTGCCAGCGAGCGGGGTTTTGAACCTAGATTCTTCGGCATGGAATCTCAGCGCTCTTTTTTCTACTTTTTTTTGTTTGTGTTTGTTTCATGAAAATTGAGCATAACAATGGTAGATGAATATTTATGTATTATCATTTTAATTTTAGACTCTCCGTATGTATGGTACAAACATTATGTGTGACTTATTCTCAATTACTTTTTTCACTGGACGTATATCTGACAATGCGAAATATATCACAATTGAAGTGGTTCGCACAAGCAACCGAGGTAATGCTGACCGCTAGAAAGAAGACCAGATTATATATACATGATCAGCAGAACATTATATTTAAAGACTAGGAGAAGGTTGAAGAAATTCCTGGAAGAGAAAGAAGAAGAAGGAGAAAACAAATCTAAGCGAATAATGATTTAAAAAAAAAAAAATATATATATATATATATATATAAATAAAATATTACATAGTTACTAAGCAACAATATTTGCTTATTTTAGTATAAGTGATCAATAAACGGATAAATAAATATTGTAGAACAAAATGGCTGTAAAATATACCAATTTAGGTTCTACCTGTCCTTAACCAAAACTGTTACTAGCATAGTATATCAGTCGGTACACCTCCTAGTTTCAAAAAAACTGCACCTCTACAACCCATGAAGGGTCTTTGGTTTAGCATATGATCGAAGCCGTACTGTTCTTGGAATACGGGTGTGCATGGATGTGTTTGTTCCGAAATCAGGCTCAACCGCCGGAGTTCCCCCAATTAAGGGTAACTTTATAGAAGCTGGGTGAGCCGCAGGAGGGTCTGCAGACACAGGATCCTGGTGTTCGAACCCCACACCTTCAGCATTGCAACTCAGACCTCTACAAACTCCCCAGCTCCTTTATTTTTTTTTTAGTAATTACCAATAAGTTACGAATACACTGAGTGTTACACGCATTTTCCGTTAACCACCGTACCCTGGAAGGAAGTGGAACTAAATGAAAGGAGGTTAGTATCAGTATTGGCTGAGCACAACGGTAGGGAGGTTGGGAGGGAGGTAGTACTCCCAGAACCAGAGTTAAACTACAAATCAGTCAGTTCTCGGGGAGGCTTAGGGCAAGTTTCAGTGCCAAAATTATAGAGGTATTAATAATGGCGAGGCTCTCCAACTTTTCGCCATTCCTCCTCCTCTTCGGGAGGTAATAGAGAATAATCCCAGGCGTCTCCCGTAATACCTCGTCGCTTCCATTATCAGTCTAATCTTCCTCAGTTCTATCTATGATATTCTACTAACATGTTCTTGTATCAGTTAGAGCTGGATAGAGAGGTACTAACCTATTATTATTTCGATGGGCCTTCTCAAGCGTAAAATGGTCATGGGATGCAGTGAATGAATACACAAGATCGCTTTAAGAATTAGGCCATCTTGAAGACTGATAGAAAAAATTGCAGTACCAAAATAAAAATTATCAAAATGCATATCATTTCTACTCGTATTTATATAATCTGTTTCGAACTACATTGCAGGTCTTCTTCAGGGCTGAATTGACAAGATACAACACATATTTAAATAGAATAATTGGAATAGAAAAATAAATAAAACTGTTCCACTACAACCCACGAATGGTCTGGGGTTGTGTACATTTTAAAGACTGTACTGTTTCTCGGGCATTGGTTGTCCTAAATCCCTCTCCCTCTGGGTGCTCACTTTATTAGAGACTGGATGAGCCAAAGGAGGGTCGTAGATCCCATAGGATCCATCTCTGGCTGCTAATAGATTAAATAAAAGTCTGGCAGCGTGCGGGATTTGAACCCATGACCTTCGTCATGGCTACTCACAGTTCTACCACTGAGCCACTTCGCTCCCAAATAAATCTTGTATTTCGTTATTTAAATTATTCCTAATTTTGTATCTGGTTTACTCCAATGGTTTCATTACTTATTTTTGCTATTTAAGGAATTATTTCTTTGGCATCCGTTTGGATCATATTCTTCACCATATACATAAGGCCACCTCATATTATTCAAAATTCAAATAAGTTCAGTGCCAAAAGTATAACTGCAGAAAGGATTTCGTTATATTGTTTCCATAATAACTTGAAAGCTACAATTAAAATAATAATAAATGAACGTTTTATAGAGCATTATTTTCTTATAAGATAGCAGTTGGAGTCACAAAAAAAAAAAAAAAAAAAAATAGCTTTACTCTCTCGATATTATGAAAAATAAAAATAAAATGTAGTACTACAACGCATGTATGGTATTTCGTTTTAAAGATAAACATTTTTGTCTTTAAATTATAAAATCTGTTATTATTGAAGTAGCTATTAAAAGAAATTGACTATAATGCTTCACGTGACCTATTATCATGATTTTTACATATGCAAAAATAAAAATAAATTGTTACGCAAAACATAAAACATGTACTGCTATAACGTAGGAGAAACTTTGGTTCACTAGGTAGAGAGTGTTCTGTTTCTAGATAACCATTGGGCAGGAAAGTGATTCGGTCGAAAGTGTTTTGGAATCACTTCCAATTAAAGGTACCCGGTTTATCGTGGTTTTGTTAGACCCTGGATGGTCTCCAGATCTCACAGAGTAGATTGTTTTTTCGTTCATTTAACGCCACTTTAATGCTACTTCGGTTAATCGTACGATGCTACAGTTTAACATTTCACCTGCCAGGTATAATTAGAATAGGGATCTTTAATAACTACTTGACAGGGCACAAGCTTGGGACCATCATTTTACGTCCCCTCTGAACGTTCAAAAATTCAAAGATTTTTGAATACCTTTTAAAAACCCTAAGGCCAACTGCCGTGCTGCGAACAAGTGAAATAACTGTAGAAAACCTTCTATACAACTATACAACCGTATCGCTCCAATATATTTGTATGTCTGAATACATGTTTCTTGATTAATTCTCGTTTGGATTATTGAACAGTTAACTATACCATATATATTTGGTTATATTATCAGTGGTTTTACATAAGTCTGGACCTTTCTGCTCGATTGTAACTCAGTTAAATATTTTCCTTCTCAAAGCTCTTTCAGATAAATTACATCTGACTTAAGAAAATTTGAAAAAAATTCAGAGGAGTGTTTCGACTTTTCATTTTCATCTTACATGAACAAACTGAGCCGGAGTTACTTGAACCTTCAGAGTATGTACCAACCTCCATTTAAATATTTGTTAAGCCAGCCTTTCCCAAATCCAGCTTTTGGCCCAGTAATTTACTAATGAAACCTTATAACCTTTTCGACAAAGATCTCAGAAGTTTTGGAGTACGTCTTGTCCATAGGCGTGCTCGGGTTTGCTTTTCGCTTTCGCACTTCGGCGAATCAACGAAATTAATTAATTCAACTTCTTTGAAAAGGACGTGTTTCGTTAATGTCTAAAGTCGGAGATATTCTAATGTAATTTGTTTTATAATGACCGGTATATATTAATTAATGTTAAGGTGCCGTAATATCAACTTTTTTGGTTGTCAAAACGCTTTTACTAGCTTCGCCCGTATGTAAGTATGTATGTAATAATATACATATATATCAACTCAATTTTCGGCCACTCAAAGCATCGAATAGAATTGAAACTGCACACTTTTCAAGGACCGATGACAATTCAATGATTTAACAAGTTTGTATCATTATCCTATCCAGGATCAACAGAATTAGCGAATTTTCATATCCGAAGACTAGGCAATGTCTTGTGCCAAATACTAAGGCTGGTACTAACGCATCATCATCAGTAGTGCAACAACCCGGTTATTGAGTCAGTGCCTCCGCAGGTAGCTTTCGCCACCCTTCTCTATACTTTACAGCCGCGATCCAATTCCGCACTCCAAGGAGATACCTAGAATCCTTTACGGCTCCGCCTCTCCATATCACTTTCGGTCTCCCGATGCTTCTCGATTCATACAGTTGTTCGGTCATCATTTTCTTTTGGAATGTTTTCATAGTTCATCTTAGCGACATGTCTAGCCCATCTAAGCTTCCGTATACGCAAGGCCCTCATGATGTCCGGTTCTCTTTCCAGTGCGTAGTCCGGGTTACTCCTCGGTTTGAGGTTCTTGCCTATTTTCACTGGATCATAAATTCGGCGCCTTTGCTCATCCGACTATGAACACACTTACTAATATTTACTTTTAGAATACGTACTAAGGAATACTTGGCTTGATTTTTGAGTCGAGCACAAGAGTACTGACAGAATCAATTAGGATCGTATATTTTCCAACAACAAAAATAGAGTTAAAAATACTAAAAAGCACGCTTTGGTAGCTAAACTTCTAAACTAAATAGTAGAAAATAACATAAATATTAGTTTTAAGAAAACTAAAGACGGTGTTAGATAATCGTTCAAGATCCTAGTTGCTGGCAGCACTCTAATAACATTTCTATAATATAAGGTCCCGAGGCCATCTTCTCTTCAGACGCCTAGGAGGATTGTCCGGGATGGAATTGGATGCAAGGATGGAAACTAGTGGGTTTGGATGGGTCTCGAGTTTATTATGGAATGATAGGTGTCTGGAATGCGCTAAATCGTATGGAACGTTAAGGTCTTTATGGATGGTTTTATTTGTGACAAAATAAGGAGCGTTTAGGATTTTGGATTGCAAGGATTGAATACGAGAGGAATTCGATGGTTTGGTGGAGCCCCTATTTATGAAATCATGAATTTTAAAAGTGAAATGATTATGAAAATTCACTATAATTTTAGGGTTTTTTTCAAGGACAGATTAAATCTTCAGTACCTATAAAAAGGTTTAGCCGGTTAAAAAGTAAAAGTTGAGGGTTATTTTTTTTATTTTAATTAAAATTAATTGCACTAGTAGCATCTTCGGGAATGTGGGGTTGGAGGTAGTTACAAGTTTTATTTTTTAATAGGATTAAAGCATGTGAAAATAAAAATCTCGGGATCTCTTTTTTTTTTAATTTTATTCGTATTATTTTTTTATTTTTAGTTCCAATAAAATCTGAATGGCGGAATAAAATTTCCTATTTAATAAACAATAATAAACCCAGTCCCAACGTCTTATCGCGTGATCATAAAATACGGACGTATCGTGGGCCCTAATTTATATCAAGATGAAGACAGATTAGTGTTGAACAATTTTCCTCACCGGGAAGAAAACCTTTTGAAATAAACATTTATAGAGTCGGGGGGGGGGGGGGGTAGCCATAACAGAAAAATATACCCTTCTTTGTTATTAGGCCCCACAAGCGCCGGCTAAAACCTATAATACTTCTAGAGCCTTTTTACCCCCAATTTAATATTCTTTCGATTGCTTCTTTTACCATCTTTTCTCCGTATCCCCTCTCTCTTTCTTCCTCGGTTATTGTTTTACTCACAAAAGAACACAAATGCGCTTTTAATAAAAATGAACCTCCCCCCTCCCCGAACCCTGAAATGAAAGTATTTCTTTAATTAATATCCTGAGAAAGGAAAGAAGAAAAAAAAACTTGGTAAAAATCCACGAAAATGGCTTTACGATGTGAATACAAGTAAAATTGTATAGCGTTAAGGAGTTTAGATTTTAATTAAATTCGAAGGAAATATATTTTTATTAATTATTTTTACTTCCTCAACTACTTAAGAACCTGAAGTAATTGATAAAATATACTAGAAACATTAAATTTTTGGGTATCAGTTCCGAATATTATCGCTTCGTGGTCAAAGTTTTAACTTTTTAATTCAATTTGCCTAATAACTGTCATGCTTCTTCCTTATCCACAGAAATTCATTTCCATCAGAAATAACCAATCACCTACTCTCAATTTTCTTCATTCATAAACATATTATTATTTTTTTGTTTTCGGCGATCATTTGAAGGTTAAGTCAGAACAAGTTATAACTTTTCATTCATTCCTTTTTAATACTATAAAATAATCGTGAGTTTTAGTATTAAACAAGGGTGTAATTATGATTAATGGATATATTTCGGTAATCATTTCTTATAATTACGCTCTTTTTTCATACTAAAACTCACGATTCTTTTTGTTTCCGTGAATATTAAAAAGAAAATAAATGAAAATTTGAAACTCGTGACTTAAATCGAGCTAAACTAAACTGGGTTTTTCGGTCGACATAGTTCCTATCCCCACTTACGGAAGTGAATCCTGGGCCCTAAAACTGTGTGATCGCAGCCGACTCCAAAGCATGGGAATAAGATACCTGCGGAAAATATAGGGGAAGACCAAGAGAAACCGGATAAGGACAAACGATAAGGTCTGCACTCAAAATTGAGCCCCTTATTCATTTGATTGAGAAAGGACAGCTTCGATGGTTCGGCCATGTAATGGGGATGGATGACTGCCGGACAGCGAAGAACGCTATGGAGGATCCAACAGGAAAAAGACCCACGGGAAGGCCGCGAGTGACATGGAAGAATAACTTCTAAAATATCCTTTAAAAAAAAGGGATTCGATGGGCGGAAGCCAAGAGAACAGCCCTTGACAGAGGCATGTGGGGGTTCTTATGCAAAATCTCTACACCGCAAGGTAGAGAAATATCTGAATAAGAAAAAAATACTTAAATTTAAGCGACAAAATGTGAAACTGATAATATTTCTTTTTTAAACACATTTTCGGGATCTTCTTCTTATACACACAAAAAAATATACTGCATAGCGTCGATTGCCCGAACGTCAATTATTCGGGTATCGAGGTAAACAAATAGAAGATGGGGTCAACATTGACCTTCCTAGAAAATCAGTTTGAAGAGAGTTTTAACTAAAATTTTATTTTATAGAACTATCACTTAATACATTTGGAGCGGGTTAGCTCAGTGAATAGAGTGCTGTATACTACATCTAAGATTCCGAGTTCGATCCCCGCTGTGGTGGATAAATTATATCTGTTAACACCCATAGACCCTGTGAGGCGGCCCTTCTGGGGCACACCCTGTCTCTATATAGTAATTACCCTTGATTGGGGGGGGGGGGGGGGTGAGCGTGGTCCAAAACATTACCTCCCTGCACAACCGATGTCTCAGAAACAGTACAGTATCTACCTTGCACAAGACCCCAAGACTCTTCATGGGTTGTAGCTGAATAGGTTTTAGGTGATTATTTAAAATATACTACAATACTTAAAATTAGAGCCTTATCAGCCATAAAAATGAAGTCAAGATTGAAGCAAACTATTAGATATAATGTCGTACAGCCTTAATAAGTCTCGCCTACATATTTTTATTGATATTTACTTGTGCTAAGAAATAAAATAAAGATTTTTTATACAAAATTTTGGTACTTAGCTCCGTTTTAATTGCCCAAATTGAGGTGATTTGTTTAGCAATCCTTAAATTGCAAAGGTACCTAACGCATTTGCGGTTGCCAAAAGTTCAGAGCTCAGCTATTGGTTCCAACGTTTCAGTTCCACCTGGATTAGGAAATCATTTATTTAATTCGTGTACTCCACTTTTTATTCGTGTTGTGGCCTGTCCCTGTTTAATTTTATGTTAATAAGTACGCACTATTGTGAAATTAATCGACATTGATCAACACTTCTAAAGAATATATTACAACTGACCAGATACCAGTTTATAAACTCGAGTATCGTATGTTAAAGGTTTGAATTCAGGGCCAAGAGGTCGGTAATCTAGCACTCTACGTTATGATCTATTCAATACTTCGACTGAACCTTCTACGAGTCAAAACGAAAAATGAAATACGAACCTAAACATACGACTGAAATTTCTTTACTCACATTTTTCCTAATGGTTGCATATATTTAAACGCCAACTTAAAACTACGTCCACTATGCCTTCGGAAGGAATGTAAAATGAAGTCCCGTGGCTGCTGGGTGAGGGGTAATCCTTAAAGATCCTTATCCTGAATATACTTGGATAGGCAAAATTTAGGACTCCAACTGTACCATCGACCGATTAGCCATTGCAGCATAAAGCAGCGTTAGTTAAATAAAAACCCAACGAACCTAGTTGGACGTAAGACTGATAGATCTACGTTTCAGCAAATATGAGTCGCTTGCAAAAATAGAACCATTTCAATAGGTAATTAGATTAATAACGAATGGTTCATGGTAGATAGGAACTTAAGGATTCTCTCTTTATAGTGACTGGATGAGCCCCGAGCAGGCCTTAGGACTCCCGAAGGTATTTCCATACCAGATAACAGAATATATAAATTTCCAGTATGTATTTGTATTTTAAAATAATTAACTATGTCTTTTGGTTCCTTTACATCCATGTAGTTTAAAGGAATGTTCGTAGAGACGGAGTCGTTACTTAAACTTGATTCGTCATTAGCTCTACTCTCCGAGTCAAACCGGAACGATTTCGTAATTGCCTTGGAATCTTCCCCCGACTTGAGGAACGGCTGCTAAGTTTAAATTGTCATTAGAATCCAGCTCATTGATCCTCCTAAGGATTGAGTGCGCTTTCAGAAGGTCTGATTAGGATCTAATTCATTCCCAGATCTTTTAAGTGCTAATTATAATATCTGTTATTGCAAATTGTAAAAATAATGATAAATTTTTGTATAAACTTGTGTCCTTTCATGTTCTTCTTCTTTCCTATCTGTTAACATTCCAGGTGAAACTGATATCTTCATCAGGACCCTCTTTTTCCCTTCATTATGCTTCGAATAATCCTTTGAAGGTTATATTTATCATTTCTCATAATATGCCCGAAGTAAGCCAATGTTGGATCACTGTCCTAAGGATCACTTCTTCTTCCTTAGCAAGGCGACGCAACACAGTATGGTCAGAAACAAGTTGACTTTCTTCGGAAGTTCTGGTGGGCAAAATGCCCTCAGACGTCTGTTGGATACTTAATTATACGACAAAGCTTATTTTATTCATATTTCTTCTCAAAGGTGTACATTGGACCTCGTGCAACATACTATCAAATCGCTTCCATGTTGTAGTAAAAAAATACTTTATTGAAAAAAGGGAGAAAATTGGTAATTTCCATTTTAGGATACATTTTGTTTAATTATTTATTTAACGTTACATCAAAAATCACTGATCGGAATGTTAGGTCCCTTAAAGTTTAAAGTTCTTACCACCCTAACTGTATCGAAAAATGTTCAAATCCCAAATCTCATTCTGTTTAATCTCATGATATATCTCATCTCATAATCTATTCTCGTCCACCGCCTAAAAGTATGAGGAGCTGTTTTTCTTCTGATACTCGTTCTGGATGAGCAGGGAGTCAGCCTGTCTCATCCTAGTGCATTCGATGGCCTGCCCCTTACGGAACATCCCCTGTGAACTTTCAGAAGGGAGTCCTAAGGTGTATAATGTTCGTGGCTTTGTCTGTATGTTGAGAGTATGTTTGCCTGAAGTCTGAGTGACTTGTCCTGGTGAGATTGTGCATGATTACCGTAGAAACGAAACTCATCTGGGAGTTGTATGCAACAGTTACGGCATGCGGCACCATGTTATTTACATAGCTTTAAATTTCCTGCCTTTCTTGTTGTACACCCTTTCTTGGTCGAAAAGGTAAGTACCTCCACAAGGTCTGTGTAAGTCGAAAAATATTCCTCTCGAAATAAGTGTAATTCCTCTCTAATCATCTACCAAACCTTCTGCAAAATGTAATTAAGTTGGATCTCCTCCAATTCTGCTAGGATTTAAGCATTAAACGTCAATATATCGTAAGTACAATTAATGTAAAGATTCACAATATACATAGCCCAGGGAGGCCAGTTTTTATTTTTCATGAGCATTTTCCCTAATTTGTTTTTGGATAACGAATATTGTAAAAAAATAATCGTTTCATCCCAAACCAAACCAGACTTTCTGATATAGTTAGGTATGAACTCTAGAAAAGCTCATTGATCTTGGAAATGTTCGGTTTGCTAAAATATTCATAATCGGCCCATTGTCTCGTATGCCTTTTAGTACTTCAAAATATACTAATCCATCAATATCCTCATATCTTCTTTTATTAAAATTTCAAATGCAATTATTTAAACTTAGCCCGAGGTTTCAAATTCCACGTCTGGGATTAAAGTTAATTAATGGTAATAAAAAAAAACAATTGAAACTCTCCAAACTGGATGAGGCTATTGAGGTAGATCTGAAATTCGTTATCAAATGACTTTAAAAAAAATTCGGATAAAAAAATTTGAGGGAAAGGCAATTCGAAATGAAGTCTCTCATTTAAGCGAAGCGGTGGTTTCGATATTAGATTCAGTCCTGGCTTTAATATAGAACAGCCTATATTAAGAAAGAGTTACCTTGCAACTCGAATTTTTTTTGCTCTCACTTGCTTTATGTCCTCTGGACAGATTTTATTTTTTCATTTTGTGTATGAGTTCTTCCAGGGGTGGTTTTGTTCAACTATAACGTATAATTTTTATTTCCCTGGCCTTGAAACACATAGTAGGATTTAGCCCTGAAGGAGGCCTGCTATGTGAGTCGAAACGACGAAATATTTATTTTCATATGAAATGTTGCTATGTTTTATAACCTTAAATATATTTTAAATAATTTAAATTGTTATTAGGATGCCACAGTAATCATTTAAGATAATTACTCCAATTATTGTTTCTTTAAACTTCCTAACTTTGTTTTGAATTGGATTCTTTTCCAGAGGTTGGCTGTGTGTTAACCGATTTACTAATTAATTAAACCATCAATGTATTATTCTTAAATATACAGTGCATCTGGGTTAAGTAAACACCAAAAGAAGTTTAATGAATACACTTTATTAATACAGTGTGAAATACGATTTATGATTGAGATGTGATATAAGAATTGCCATAAAATACATACAGAACTGACATTAATACTCATCTTGTAAAACAGGGCTACATGTAGAGTTCTTCGTGGTAAGGTGTGTCTCCCCCGAGTCTGTCTGCCTCTACGTTCCGCGCCGTTTTCCCCATGCTCGGATACCATCGCCGATCTTCCTTCCTGAAGTTCACCTTCCTCTTCCAGATCTTTTCAGAGAGTGTCTTTCCAAAAGTGGAGTTTAAGCTATTTTGTATTCTTGACCCCCTTGACAGTGGGGTCTAACCATTCTACCTGAGTGAGCCATTACAAACGGTCATTTGCTCATTATGCAAATATATATATTTATTTTTATAATAAAGCCCGGTAAGATACATAGCATTATTTATTTACCATTTTCTTCCCCATATTTATACGGTCAACTAATAATAATTCAAAATCGATAAAGGATTATTTGGTTACTCTTTTCAACATCTCAAATATCATAATTCATACAAATTTATCAATAAGTTTCGTTCTGTTTGAATCAAGGAGTGTTCTGATTTCTGTGAGGCAAGTAGAAACGTTTAGTAAATATATCTAAAGCCTGTGAATTAGTGGTTTAGTCGAATTTTGCCAGGGTGAGGGTGGTTAATTGTGTTTAGGGAAGCGGAATAGTGTAATTCTTGTAGTTTTTGGCTTGAGATGGAGTTCTCACGTAAGCAATAGCTCCATTTAAGACATAACTTAGGCCCTTTTTACAGATATTACATGATTACGAGTTCTTGTGTAGTGTAAGTATAACACATTTTGTACAAAATTGGGGTTTAACACTTATTCACCGGGGCAGTAAATAAAATATCACCATTCCAAAGCCGAATTGGGTGTACATAAATTCGTGTAACCTATAATATGATAAGGGAGCAGAGTGGCTCAGTGGTAGAGCACTGAGTTGCCATACTGGTTGGAATCCCGATGCTGCAAGAATTTTATTTAATCTCTTAGCGGTTGGAGATCGATCATATAGGATCTAGGACCCCTCCTGGGGCTTACACAGGGTTGAGCGTGATGTACGGGGAATCACCTCCCTGCAGAACAGTACTGTTTCATGGACAACGAAACAGTACTGTCTCTCTACGGCCCATTTCACAGGTTGTAGTGGTACAGGCTTTTTTTTTTATATTAATGATAAAATAATTATATTTTAGATCACTACTTCTCTAGATTTTTTAGAGCACGCCGTCTCCACCACGTTCTGAATCATTTGTAGGTTGTTTTTTTTTACATACACACATACCATTTTGCAAGACTTTGTTTTAGGAACTCGTATCTAGGTGTATTCCAGTTTTAAACGTGCGTGAATTATATAGGAATTTCGCTGGAGGCGATTGGGATTAGCGGGTCGGATTAGGTTATTAATGATACAAGCAACTTAATGGACGCCTGCGGTTTGTGATACCCACACATTATACCCGGTGCTCGGGACCAATGGACCATACAGCCGACACCGTCGAATTTTATCTCCCTTGTTTCGATACATTGTTATCCCTAATCAATATTATAACTATTAACGATTAATCAAATTTTTTTATTTCGTTCAAATCGGAATGGAAGATGATTATTCGGATAAATAAATGTACTCCTATCGGGACGTTTCATATGAAATGTCCGTTTCCAAAGGGAAAACGACTTCGGAACATTTAATCTCATCCGGTATACATTTGTTCTCAACGTTTTGCTATTTACCGCACTATTTATAATGCTTCTTTTTCTTTCATGACTCTACAGCTCTTTAATGAGACTTGCCTCCTCGATACGCTTCCTCCAGTCTTCTCTGTCCAGTGCAGCGGCCTACCAGTTCCGGGCATTTGATAAGCCTGAGGAGTAGACTCAGGCGTAGGTATGAGGTTCACTTAGTGAGTGATCTCACTGATTGAGGATTAGGTATTGGTTCGTGGACGGAAGTTTATCAGCAGTGATTGGCGTTATCAACAACGACCATTCGGGTTCGCTAAGCCTTATTATTATTTTTAGAAACTGCCTTAAGTTGAACTGTATTAGCAAGATTAATCCTTATTAAAACAGGTGAAAAATCTTTAATAAATCGCGCGTTTAATCATTATTTTTTTAACCGAAAATTCTTTATTTGTAGCATGTCTTAGATCGAATCACTCGTGTTTTAATTACTTTAATTATGTTCAATGACCGAAACAATTTTTTTTAAAGATTATTCTTAGGTTTAAGAAATTTCTAAGGCTATTATATTTTAATAAACTTTTTTTTTTTTTTTTTTTTTAAATAAATCTTTACGGTTTTTGACATTTGTTGTTTAGAAACATCTCCAACAGCATCCGTACGTGGTTATCCCTGTATGAGGTTGTTCAAGACGTCATTAACGTATAGTGCGTACAACAATGAGTTGAGTGTACTTCCTGGGGAACTCCAGGTTTAATTGGTGCCGCTGTATTGATGCGTTGCAAACACGTACGTGCTATCCACTGCCCTTCAGATTTAATAATGTCGTACTTGGGGATTGATGGGTATAAGTGAAAAAGAATTATGTTCACATTTATAACCAAACGAATTATTAAACCAAAATTAAAATATGAAATAATAATGAAATATAGAATAGTTAGTTTTACGAGTTACCGCAGACCAGGCACCAACTATTTGGTTGCCCTGATGGGCTACATCGAAAGCTGAAACGTTGGCACGATTAAAAAATAAGTTATGCTTATATTGTGTTATTTTTGACTGCACCCCCTTACCAATTCAATCCATCATGGAATATAGAAGATATGCTGGACAGCCAAGATCCCAGTGGATTTCTGAATATATAGTTAGTTAATCAAGCCTTTTACATTATTTTAAATTTTATTACTTGATTAATTTTTTAAATCTGGTTTTAAAATACTAAGTAATCTACAAATAATTGGAAACATTTGTTTGCTCATTAAGATCCATTATATAAAGTGTTACTTTGAGTCTCCAGAAGTTTCTAGATGCTCTACATTATTCATTTGTAATTAACTATCCCTCTCAAAGCCAAAAGCATTTAGTAGGAATGAATTAGTATCAATTTATTTATTCAGTAAAATTGGAGAATTATTTGTAGTCTTTGTGCTGAATAATAGGTAATAATGCTGTGATAAATTAGTATTTTAAATAATTCGAAAATAAAGTAGTTTTAATTGTATAATGATGATGGAATTTAATTATCTTTTGATAATGGGAGAGCATTCATTCTAATGAAAAAGGTACTCAATTTTTTCTAAATTAAGTTATGAAATTTTTCTCTGCACTTGTATTAGAAATTAAAAATAAAAGTATATTTTGATTCCATCAGTAATCAATCGAACACAGAAAATCAACTTTTCCATTAAGAAAATTACAAAAAACTAAAGTAATACAAAGAAAACATCGATTGACTGCGTAACTCTCAATGGAAAATAGAATTTTATATTTTTTAGGTAAAAAAAAATAAAAAAATTTGTAAAACAAAAAAAAATTAGGTTTCGCTATCTTTCACATTGCTTTAATACTTATTGATAGTGATGTGCCGGAACTTCAACGAAGTATATCCGCGGATACGGATATTTGGTGTCAAGATCCGCGGATACGGAGACGGATACGGATCTTAACTTTTTTACTCAGCGATGTCCGTGCTCGTGAACTTGAAAGTTGTCGCTACTTGACGATTTGCATGACAGACAGTACATTTTTCGAGTTTTCGTCTTGCGCTGGTGCGGCATAGATAACGTTTGTGTTTGGTAGTGAGTTATAAAGTTGTCAACAAAGAAGTTTTTCTTTAAACCTTGAAAGCATTGCCTGAGTAAAATTTTGAATGCCGATATTTTTTCACTGCTACCTAATTACCTTTATTCAGGGTTATTTTAAATTTACTAAAAACCTCGAAAACCGACAAACATCGAAAACGAAAGAAAAAAATTCGTTTTTCCATACAAACTATGATCAGTTGATCGGTCATTTGAGTGGAGGACTGAATTTTTTTTCATTTCAACTTTGGCCAGTACAAAAGTTGCTGTTTATAGGGTCACTAACAGGGACCTAAGAGTTTTGCAGTGAATATAAAATACCCATATACAATTTTATCTATGTATTGAAAATTAATTAGGTAAAAGATCCACCAAAAATTCACGGATACGGATCTTACTATTTCCTCGGATATCCGCGGATACGGACACGGATACGGATATCCGACACATCACTACTTATTGGGCAATCGAAGAAATTAATATGGATGTGTTTAGTCAGCAAAAGTGTAGAAGTATAGTCTTTGGTATGATTCAAGTGTGTTTATTCATATAAAGTAATTTCCTGCTGCTATGGATAATCGGACGATGCTATAGTTGGATTTGTAATTATCTTTCCAGATATAATTAGGATAGGGACCTTGATGAGTGCCTGGCACCGGCTCGGGACTACCATTTTAAACCCCATCCATAGGACAACACAACCAAGAATTTTTAGTCCCTTAAAAAATCCCTAAAGCTACTTTCCGGGCTATGAATCTGAGATTTTTGGCATATAAATTATGCTGACCACTACTAGCGGAATGGCTCAGTGGTAGAGCACTGAGTTGCCATACCGAAAATCCTGGTTGGAATCCCGCTGCTGGCAAGAATTTTATTTAATATATTAAATAGCAGCCGAAGATGGAACATATGGGATCTTACCCCCCCTGGGGAGGGAGGACCCTCCTGGGGCTTACCCAGTCTCTATAAAGTTGGTAAAATAAGGGGGTTGAGCGTGATGTAGAACGAATCATCTCCCCGCAGAACCGTTGTCCATGAAACAGTACCGTCTTTCTAAGGTGTACTGAACCCCAGGCCCATTTCACAGGTTGTAGTGGTACAGTTTTTTTTTTATATTAATGATAAAATAATTATATTTTTGATCACTACTTCTCTGTATTTTTTAGATCACGCAGTCTCTACCACGTTCTGAGTCATTTGTAGGTTGTTTTTTTTTTGTACATACACAGATACACACATACTATTTTGCAACCTCAAGAATGAAGTGCAATACATTTATTATTAATAAACACGTTGTAAAAATGTAAGAATAAAGACGTATGGGGATAAATGGAAAAAACCTCCCGGAATCTTTCTTCATTCCATTGCCTTGGTTCTAAAGCAAAGCTTTCATAACGAGGAATAATATTTATTTTGTATAGAATAAAAAATTAAAAAAACATTATAATTCTTCCGAATTTTCCAAGTGCATTTAACTGTGATTTGGGTTTATTCAAGATGTATTAGGCTGCTTTCAATAGGACTCTTCCCCATCCGCGCTTCTACGTGAGTCCTAGAGGGGAGATTTTCAAAAGAACAGTACATATACAATATGTGCCTAGTGGTTGTATTGTATAATATTCCTCAAAGAAATATTTGTTATTATTATTCAAAACATATCAAGAGAGTTGGTACCTCTTTGGTTTGTATTGTTCTATTGAAAGTTTTGGTGGGAATTTATGTCCACAGAAAAATTTAGATTCACGTGTCTAATTTATGTTTTCCGTGTTGAATGTTGACAATTTTTTGCCTGCACACTAAGTTGGGAGTGTAATTTTAAAATTTCAATATTTTTTTTATAAAAATCAATGCATGTCATATATTTTCAACAGTTAACTATGAAATTTGTGGATATATTTATCTTAAACATTTTTTTTTTCTTTAAAGAAAAGAATATTACTTTAGAAAAAAGCATTGATAGTTTCGTCTACTTTCTTTCTAGTATAATCTTTTATAACAATTATTATCAGGTCACTAGGATTAGTTTATGAAGTTTAGTTGAGGGAATAGAAAAATTTAATACGTCGAGTCTATTAACCCATTTATTTTCAATTTATGGCAAACCCAATGTAGAATACTTAAATCCATGTGGCCAAATAACTCGTAAAAGGTTTTCCACATAAAAAATATTATTACTGCTCTTTGCCCTCTTGACATAGTATAATAAAATTTCAGATTTTATTTCTGCTAAATAAAAGCTCATTATGACGTCAATAAACCAATTTAACTCGTGAAATAAAGTTATACCGTAATTTTCTTTACCCGAATACAAAATATAAATTATTTTTAAGTTATTATTGTTCATATATGTAATATCAAACGTGTTGTCTTTTAAAATACTTAATATTCTATAATTAAATTTATTGTCATTTTACGCTACTGTTGATTATGTGTGATATTGTTTAATAAGAGTGTTTTTTAACTTTTGACGTTGATTACGATGTTTTTTTATCGTTTCCTAAAATTCGAATAAAATGAAATAGTGAAAATTAATGTTAATATAGATTAAGAAAATTTATTGTAATAATAGAATTGATTGTCATTATTATCATTTTTCCTTTTGTGATATATATATATATATTTTCTCTTTAAAGTCTCTAAACTATATTTCTTGAAACGTATCATATAAGAAATTCAATAATTCTAAAATTTGATTATTTATTTTTTAATGCATTTACTATCACCGCAATAAAGTAATAGATCACTACATGGTAGAAACTCTACTGATTTGACCGAAAAAATGCTCGACCGCCTATGTTTCCTCCTTAATTAAGGGTGTCAACTTTATTAAGGCTGGGTAAACCCTAGATGGCCTTTTGATCTCACTGGGTCAAAATATGTATGTTAAAAAATTAAATAATAAATAATGTTGACCAAAGCAAAAGTTAATTGTATATCAGGATTGGTTGGTACGGGTATCAGGATTATGAAGTACATAAGTACCGAATTTAAGGCGCTTATTTCATAATATTAAGACAGTAACAATTATTACACCGGAATATAAATTATATTTAGAAAGGTATTATAAAATATAATGAGATACAATAAATAAGATTATCCGGGGTAAGAGGCAATTGAGACTAAGTGGAATACTCAGCCACCGTTGCAAGAGGAAAGAGCTAAACTAAGGAATTAAACTTGCTACCATCTGCTCTAACTCCCTTGTAAATGGAATGGAGTAAACTTGGATAGGTTATAGTTTTTACAATAATGCTAAAAATAATAATAGGATTTCAGTCTGCTTAATGCGAAAATTGAATAAATTCGTTCAGTCGTCTTGAAAAAAAATGAGACCAACCAATTCCTAACTTTTATGCGTTTTTGTTGTTACTATCGCTGAGGTACTAATCTGTAGGTCCCAGGTTCGAAACCGACTGTGGCAGATAAATTATTCCGTTAGCAGCTGCAGATCGAGCAATTGGGATCTGGAGACCTCTTAGAGTCACCCAGGCCCTAAAAATTCGGATAAAACCTGACGGTTGAACAGGATTTTTGCTAAATCAACTTCCAGGACAACCATTGGCCAAGAAATAATACCATATCCAACACTTATTGAACCCAAGACCCTAAGACATTCTGACACCCTATTACTTTCTGGAACAGTCGTGAGGTCATCGACAATTTTTAGACTAAGCGTAGTAAGACCGGCATCCAACGTCCACATAAAATCCCTGTTTAAAAAAAAAGGAAATATCGACTTTGTGACGATTCTTGCTTGGTACAGGCTTCTTGTGTGTTTTGGATACCGCGTCCACTTTTTTTTCTGAAGTTGGGTTTTGCACGTTATTGGGTAGTTTGTCCAAGACAGTTTGCTGAATGTGCATACAATCCGTTTTTAGTAGGCTATTGCTTGACCACTGTATTATGCCACAGCCGTTGCTCAAACCCGTTATTACCCATGTGTTGATAGCCTTGAATTTTTGCTCATTAGTTAATTGGGTCATTAATATTTTTCTCAATCTTGTTTCTAAAAGCATTAGAAGCAGTTCTTTCTTGAAATTATGAGGTGCTAGTGCATACATCTTCATTTATCAGCACATTGTTTAAACTGATTGTTTCATCTGATAATTAGTGTTGTTATCTTTGTTTTATTTTTGAATGCCACTTATCTCGTATATTTCAATATCAAAACAAAAAAAATCAAGACTGATTTCAATTAAGAAGGTATGTGGAAATTTTGAAAAAAATTATAATATTGTTGTTTATCTGCAAAATTTGGCTAAGATTTTTACCTTGGATATATCAAATAGTTGTGAATGTGTGTACTGACCATCCCGGGTTCAAATCCGGCTTTAAATGATAGATTATTTAATCTGTTAACAACCACTAGATAGACTGTATCTCTTCTGCGGCTCACCTGGCCTTT
Organism: Troilus luridus; assembly: GCA_964056705.1. Classification (NCBI taxonomy): domain Eukaryota; kingdom Metazoa; phylum Arthropoda; class Insecta; order Hemiptera; family Pentatomidae; genus Troilus; species Troilus luridus. Next base: position 41,147,276 of record OZ057417.1, on the reverse strand, counting down.
ATAATGTGGGTAGAAACCTGGCGGTTGAGCGTAATCCGTATCAAGTAATCAACTTACACAACTATGGTCTAAGAAACAACAGAGTCTCTACCAATTACTGGTCTCAAGACCTTTCTTGGGTTGATAAGATTAATTAAGTATGTGTTATGGGAAACAATACCTAATTCGACTTTCTGTAAATCACTTTGGATATCTTGCCACCATTTGGAGTTAGAAATTTCGGCATTATTGGCATTTTATTACTATACCGACATCATAACCAAAGCCTCGAAGGTAGATATGTACTTATAAAAAGGGAGCCCTTATGATATGTGAGTACTTACATTTTGAGCTTCTTCTGTTCTGCCTACCACTGTGTCATTCCTTCCTTTAAAGGTGCAGAAATTGTCACATATAACAGCCATTTACTGAACCCAAAGTCTTTCATAGGTAGTAGTGTTACAACTTTTACATTTTTCATTTTGGTACATTCGGGGAATACTTTCAGAAGGTTTTCTAGCTTTAGGTTTAGGAAATAAAAACTTCAAATATTTCTTAATTAAATCAATAATATTTATGAATAGGATTTTAATTAAACTAGGCGTTATTAAATTTTATATAACATATTTCGGCCCAAGTGTATTAGAGATAGAGGCGAAGACAGACTCCTCCTATATATCGAGAGAGGGCGAGCGACGCGCTCTAATGGTCGGCCCGAAGACCATCAATCTCCCGGCCGTATACAATCTTTCATTTCATCGCCTCCTGCCCCTGAAAGAAGCTAAGAGCTTCAAATTCTTAGGCCCACCTTCATTTATTGACGCCTGCTTTATTTACGCCATAGATTGTTCCCCTACCTTTTCATCCGCTTTCAACGAAAATCTTTAAAATATTTGGAGCTAATATTAATATTCTTAATAATTATGTATAGTTATAATAGCCTTTTTCTGAACACAATCAATCTCCGATCACATATATATGAGCGAACCAAGACTGCGAAACAAAAGATACAGTAGCTTCAGCAGGTAGGTAATTTAACGCACAGATAAATTCTTTTGTAGGTAAATCAGAAGTGTCGAAACATACAAAGATGATTGCATTTCTGTCTATCATAACCTATTCCAGTGAGTAATGGACCCTAACCAGTGAAAAAGCCATTTTTATGTCTTTAGATGAGAATCCTCCAGAATATTGAAGTAAAATCCCTTCGAGATTGGATGAGAAACACCACCATAACAATCTCGACCTAAAATCAAGACAGGAAACTCTGGAGGAGAATCGTATATGATGGTTTGGATTTGTTTCACGAATGAAAGGTGAAAGAATAGCCAAGTTGACCTATGACTTAAAGGTGGCGTGAGAGGTCTGGGAGGCGTTTACGGCCAGGAATCTGTACACGGGAAGGATATGAGAGATAGCATAGGACTCAACACAATGGATCAGGTTCTACAGAAGGAACCCTCATACTGCATCAGCCGGTAGTTTAAGAATAGATTAAGAAGAAGAAAACCACCAACATCACCACAAACTCCCTACAGTATAATTCAACAATAATCCTTAGGTGTGCATTGTAAAGGATTCTTCATTTTTAGAATCATGGGATAAAAAATGAACATCCTAACAGAATTCTTATATTAAGACATTTGTGAGCGTAAAATCAAGGATGTATTAACACAGAAATTCTAGTCAAACTATAAAGAAAAATACTTTTTCGAAATCGGAGGCGATACCGGGTAGGTTGGGTAGGTAGTTCCCCTTAGCTACTAACGTTATAATCTATCGCTTATCCAGGTTATATTCCTGTATCGAGAAGTTAGTGACAATGCCTTCCCCAACAGTGCCCAATTAATTCAAATATAATTATAGCCTTATAATGTTTAGCTGTATAAGCTTATAAACTGTTATAATATCATAGCCTTGGAGCCTTTTTTCTTAACCTTTTTTTTAAATTGTGGCTACTCTCCTGGACTCTGAGGATGGCCTGATACGTAGGCCGAAACGTCGGAGCATATTTAAAAATAAGTTTTACTTCCTACTTTGTTTCTTAATCATTCACCGCACATCCAACTATTTTCATTGGAAAAATAAATGATATAAGCATTGAGGTTAATCTGACCTAATAATTAGAAACTATAATTAATCAAATAGTTACATGTGCGTTGGAGAAATGCTTTATGTCTTTCTAGAGTTCTTTATGTTCAAATATATTCCTATTCTATATAAGAGGAAGAAAGAGGAGGGGGGATTTCATTTTTATCAATTTATCTCAATCTGGAATATTGGCGAATCATGAGGTTCCCTAGGTCATCATATTTTTGCCCTCCGTTCTGTTATAAGAAGAAAACGATAAAAAAAGGAACTAAGAAACTTGGATAATTAGGAATCCATAAGAGATAAATAAGTAATTGATATGAATGTAACATTTTACTGTCGGTTTCCCCATTTCATTATGTATAGTACTTTTATTACTATATATATATATATATGGTATAACAGTACTGAAGATAACAAAGGTGCATTAATAATCCTCGGAGGAATTCCGGACTAGGTGTTTCTATCTCTCTTGTGTATGTTAGCGTTTTGCTGAACCCCAAGGTTTCGCTCCTTGTGGACAAATATTTGCATAGGTTAGTCGTTTTAGTTGCATAAGGGGTAAGGAATCAAGCTTACAATATAGGTTTGTAACATGAGTTATGGCATTGGTTCCTTGTAGTCAGCATTCTAAACTTCCTAAACATTTCTCCCTTTTTGAAATGTATTTATACTATCAATGGAGTATTGTAATTTAGGACAGCATACCTGCAAGAGAGATAGCATAGAACTATAAAATAGTATAGTATGATAGTTTTTAATCTTAAGAGTTATGTAAGAAAAGTAAATCTCTCTACATTAAATAATAAATACATTTCTCATTTTCTACTTAAAGTCTCTGATAAATAGCATTTTTAGTTGTTAGGACTTGTAGTTATGAAGATTTGATAGTTTTTTTTTTATTCTCTTGTCAGTTTTTCCATCTTTCTTTCTACGTTTGTTCCTTGTTATGTAGAAAAGCATCTATGAGACGGAGAGGGATTAATTACAAAACTTTTGTATTTCGATAAAGAGGTGGGTAACAAAGTTGAGTGTGATCTTGGACAAATCACCTCACTGCAAAACTTTTTTCTTAAGAGTGCAGTGTCTATCATGTACTGAACCTAAGAACATTCATGGGTAATAGCGGTTAATATGTTTTTTAAAACAAAACTATGGAATGGTGATCAAATTGTATTATTATTTTAAACCTGTACCACTACAACCAGTCTAATGATCTTGGATTCAGTATTTGTTGTTGTAGATACTGTATCTATGAAAAATTTTATATAATGAGGCTTTAATAAGTTATTTTAAATTTATTATTATAATTTAACTATACCTGCAGCACTAGTGAATTAATGGTTTAGTCGAATTTTTTCCAGAGAGAGTTAAATGTTTTTGGGAAGCGGAATCATGTCGTTCTCCTACTTTTTTTCTTGAACTTGAGTCGCAATGTAAGCAATAACTCCCTTTCAAGCCAATGCCTGACTTACTTACTGATAGGCGCTACGGTCCTACAAGGGCCTGGGCCTCCTCAAGGACCATACGTCAGTCATTCCTGTTGTTTGAGCAACCTCGAAATAGTTATTGGACCTTTCGATGAGAGCTCCGAAATGGATAAGGAAAATAAATATCTGATTCAATCATACCAGATCGCATGTCATTTTGATTGTAACCTTTTATTAAACTAATAACATAAATCAATTTTCATAAATTAAATAACTAATATTTTTGAGAATGAAAAAACCAATTAATTAAATTAAAGAACAATTTAAACGTTTTTATAATGAGAAAATGAAGTTACTAATATTACCTAAATTATAAACAACTAATTCATAATAAGAAGAAAACAATTATTATTTAATCTTACGATAATAAATTTAACTCTATTAAATTACAAATAAATAAAATGTTCAAATAAAATCTATTACAAAATAATGAATGTTTATCTAGTTTTGTAGTTGAGATGATATAATAATGAAAACTCTTATCTGTCTGTCGAAGTAGTTTCCAGTAGATAGTAGATTCTCGGCAGGGCGAGCTGGATGTTGAGACGACAGAGGATTTTCGTCGGCAGGGCGAGCGAAGACGTTGAGACAACAGACGTTGAGATGATCGACTGGGTCAATTCGAATTGGTCGAATCGATGACGAGGTTTAAACTAATTACACCTGCAGGTGGGCAGCAAATTAGTATCTTCGTCAAATTTAAACAAAACAATTTTGGGCTCCTAAAGAGCATACGATGTGCACGCCAAGAGGCTCGTGTCAAGACTGCCTTCAAATTCACAAAACACAACTTTAGGCTCCTATAGAGCATACGATGTGCACGGCTAAGGGCTCGTGGCAACACTGTCTGGCTCGGTCCAGCCGGGCGAACAAAAGCCGATCGACTCCGCTTTTGTTTTTCTCTCTTCTTTTGTAACATGTGTTTTCAAACCTTTTACAAATATTACACTTAATACTAAACAAATAAAATTACCTTTTAAATTAAATTATTCTAAACAATTATGAAATTAAACGTTTAAATTATTATATTAAATAAAAATTTGAAAAATAAGTAAAGATAATGTTCTTTCTTTTATGAAAAAATTATTTATTTTTTATGATTAAAACTAGTAATACTTTATAAGGTTACTACTTCATCTGGCTTTAACACCTGTCCTATGCTCGCTCACTCTATCTAACTCCAAGCAACTTGAGGTCTTCTTTAACATCATCCAAACATCTCATTCTTAGTCTCTCTCTTCTTAGTCTCCATATATCAGGCATCTTTGTATCCCAGTTTCTGGCATCCGGTCCACAACCTGATCTAGCTCCTTATTCATTACGGAAATAGCACGATTCCGCTTCACTTCCGAACTCATTTTGGGGAAAGCTTGACTTAACTATTAATTCACCGGGGCTGAAGTTATATTGTGTGTTATTTCAGTCTCTACCAAGTACTGAGCCTAAGACCCTTAATGGATTGCATGTTAGTGTTCCTGTTATTATTTTGCATTTATCCCAAACATATATTTAAATTCACAAAATCAAATAAGTAATAATAATCTTTAGGGGAACTATATATAGTATAGATTATTATAGTTATGTTTATAGAACACATAAACAGAGTATAATGGACACTCATGAATGCTAGTACTTGTGTATACAGTCACAAAGGTACTCAAACCTTTGTAATGTCTACTCCATTTTATTGCTTTACCTTCATATGGAATTTTACGATAGCCATAAAAAAAAAAATAAGACTCTCCCTCACTTTATTGCGGATCATAGTAAAGTCCAATGGCCGGTGAAGTGGTTATTAATATGGAACAGAGAGAGGAAGTGAGAGTGTGAGAGAGAGAGAGCGAGACAAAGAGAGAGAAAAAGACTGAGCAGGGGGTAATTAAACGAGCGTAATCAATTTATTAGAGATTTGGGAGTTGGGGAGGGGAGAATGTTATTTAAAAAATAAATTTTTGATATGAAGTCATGGGGACTGCCGACAGAAGGGAAAGCTTAATACTTAGGATTAACTGTGTTCTTTTTGAATGTAAAAATCATTTATAGTCTGAATTATTTAAATAACAAATTAGTAAATTTAAATTATTAACATTACTCTGGTTTTCGCTAATATTGATACTCCGAATGATAATTATTTACATTTTCAAATTTATTTATTATTCAAAACATATGATGGGCTGCACAAGCTCAATACAAAATATCAATAATTTAATTGAAATCATAAGCATGTTGCTGACGCGAACCCACATGCTTATACCCTGCTAAAAGTCGATAAAAGAAGTTTTCACTTCAAAAAATTGGTTTTTAAATTTTATTTTTTCTATAAATGTTCTCTGGGAGGGGAGTCTTCTGCCTTGGCCCGAAGTGTAAAGAACAAGTAAAGCGATTTCTCACTTTGCTCAGTCTCAACTTGAGCTATTAATCATTTTCAATTGAACGTTTCCATCCCCCCCCCCCATCTACGCCTCCCACAAGTTGAAAGAAACTTCTTTACAACATGGTTTTGAAAAATTGAATAAATTTCATCAACGTTAATTAACGGCTATTAGAAATAATCGCTATTGACAAGTTGGATCAGAGTTTGTATCGAATCTGAGCAAGTTTCGGGAATTGATTCGGTCTTAAAAGTTTGACTGAGCATTCATCATTCTCATTAATTCAATGATTAATTAAAATAAATTTCATCAGTTATTTATTAGCAACCCCATTTTTTCCTAAAATTAAATATGTTTATTAAACTTTAAGCTGCTATGGCTAATCGGACCTATACTAAATTTTATTCGTAAATAAAGTAGTATTTATTTTTAAAGATGGTGGAATTTTATTATCCGTTGATAAGTGCAGAGTCTTCATTCTAATGAAAAAGGCATTTTTTTTTCTGAATTGAGCTGAAAATTCTCTCTGCACTTGTATGAGAAGTTTTTTTAAAATGCTTTATCCAAATACATTTACAACTGTATTATACTAATACAACAAGAAAATAGAATGATTGGTAAATATTAGCATGCAAGACAGGCAGAGAAACTACCCAGTGGTAGTACTCAAAAAACAAGTTTAACTTAGAAGGTCACTAGGGCATCTTCTTTTCAGACGCCTCGAAGGATTACCAGGTTGCTAGGTTTGAAACTAACGGGTTTGAGTGGGAATAAAGTTTGTCATGAAAAGTTTTGATATCGGATTCGCGCCAAATCAGCCACAAACGGGACTTTAAAGTCATTATAGATTACTTTGTTCGTAACAAAGTAAGGAGCATTGAGGATTTTATGGAGGATTTTGGGTTGTAAGGATTGAATACGACAGGAATTCGATGGTTTAGTGAAGCTCCAAAGCTCTATTCCATAAGTCCAGATGGGTCTAATGATTGTCATATATATAAGTCTTTTGTAATTAATTCAGAGCTTAGAGCGTTTGTCTAGTAAAAGTTGTATCCTGAATCGGCGAGATGTTTCTTGTCGTTTCAGCCTAGTGTGAGGATTCCAAGTCAATGTTTTGTCAAGGTGTAGTCCTAAGTACTGGACCTGTTCTACAGGAATTAGTGGAATTTTCCTAAACAATACAAGATGAAAGGAGTAATAGAAATTAAAAAGTAAAGTATACTTTGATTCCCAGTAATCAATTGAACACAGAAAATCAACTTTTCCATTCAGAAAAAAAACTTGAGTAAGACAATGGAAACATCGTTTGACTGCGTAACTCTCATTGAAAAATAGAATTTTATATTTCTGTAGTACAAAGAAATGGAAAATTTGTAAAACTACAAAAAATATCTGATTTTACTACATTTCACATTGCTTTAATAATTATTGGGCAACAGAAGTAATTAATATGGTTGTGTTTTGTCTACTAGCCACTAGAGTACACATGACCCTCTCGAATACTTTAGTAAATAGTCACAAAGGGACTCAAACCTTTGTAATGTAATTTTTTTTTATTACTTGAGAAATATTTCTTTTAATGGAGTTCATATATATTTTATATGTTTAAAGAAAATAAGAAGTGAGCCCTAAACTGTGCTATTCCAGTTATAATTAAGATAGCGATCTTTAACGAGTAGCTAACACCTTACAGGCTCCGGACGCCCATTTTACGTCCCTTCCGATGGGTTTTTTCTTCCTTTTGAAAAATCCCAAGACCACCTGCTGCGAACTTGCAATCTTGGGAACATAAGGTTCTAATGCTAATTACTACCCCACCCATGATTCCTCCCCACCAAAAAAAAAAAAAAATAGAATGAACGAGTTGTATTATTGCTCCAGTTGAACAATTTTTGCGATAAAACGGATTTCATCATCCACGTGTTGACACTGGATTGTCGGAAATTTCTCTTTAAAAAACGGATTATCTCAACAGTTCATATTCGGAGTTGTATTTAAAATTTCTAAGAATCGAAAAAATATTTAATTTAAAATAGGAGCGCTCTCGAAAATAAATATTCTTGGAAAAGTAGAATTTTAGAATCATTCTACTTTTCCCAGAATATTAACGCAAGTTTGATTTGTAGGTGGTATGAAAGAAGAGAAAGAATTAAACATATTTATTAGAATTTTTTTTTAACATTTTCCTGAATACATTACACGAATCTTGTGTTCAGTCCATGGTAAAGACTATATATATTGTTTTTGTATGCCAATGGTTGTGTGGGGGAAGGATTTGGCAGCAATCATAGTCAACCGCAAAGATTTCTCTCAATTTTAGGTATCTACATTATATATGTTTATATAATATATATAAAGATATAATAGTCTATAATATAAGATAGAAGCCTTTAGGGAGCGGAATGGCTCAGTGGTAGAGCACTGAGTTGCCATGCCGGAAATCCTGGTTTAAATCCAGCTGCGGACAAGACTTTTATTTAGTCTGTTTGCAGCCGGAGACGGATCGTATAGGATCTAGGACCCTCCTGGGGCTCATCTAGCCTCTATAAAATATTATAAAAATAGGGTACCCATTTTAAGGGGGGGGGGAATCTGGCGGTTGAGCGTGACCTGAGAAAAGTCACCTCCTTGCAGAACCGTTATCCATGAAACAGTACAGTCTCTACCATGTACTGAACCTCAGAACCGTTCATGGGTTGTAGTGGTACAGGAAACCAAAAAAACAAAAAGATAGAATAGAGATGCCTAAAGAGATAGATCTTTAGATGCCTTACTAGATATTGTATGGCATCAAAAGATACAATTTCGCCATGTTATAGCAGTTAATCATACAGGGTAATATTGAAAGAAAGGGTGGTCCAGGTCGCAGGCGTTACTGAAGGAATGAAAAATCAGAGGAAATGGACAGGATTAACATCGGCACACTTGTTGCGTGCAGCGGTCGGTAATATAAGATGAGTTTATTATCGTTTATTATCGCCAACATCCAAACGTGATAGGTACTTTTAGAAGAAGAACGTTTTAGAGACTTAGTGAGGACCCGGAGGGTCAGTATATTCCACAGTGTCTAAGGAAGGGACAGAATAAACTATTTTGAGAAAAGAAAAAAAAATGTATGATCCGAAGATGATCAGAAAAAAAAATTGCATCAATATAATCCATGAAAGGTTTTTGGTTCAGCACAAGGTACATTATTGTTTTACTGTTACTTGGACTACGGTGTACCAGGGAGGTGATCACACTAAACCGGTATTAAGGTTACCCCCTTTATATAGGCTGGATTATACCCTCAGAGTATAACTATGACTGATAACACTAATATTAAATGATTTATCAGTAATAGCCAGATTTGAACCCGGTATTTTCGATATAGCACCTCTGCGCTCTACACACAGAGCTACCCCGCTCACTAAATATTTATTTATATTAATATATAATATTTTTACAAGTATCTATATATACAGGGTCATTCAGAGGAATCACATATTTTTGAAATAATGGGTACTCGGTTGATTTTACATGAAAATTTTATTTATTAACATGATATTACTTATTACATAATGCCATTTACGATGCATTGAAACAAATATTTAATTCTACTATTTACGAAAAATTACATCACTTAAATGACGGCCTGTTTCTGGAATACAAATTTCAAGCCTTCTAAATACTAAGCAGGGGCTGTGGCCCCATCCTGCTGAAACCATACACTTTCAATGTTTATTCCCCCCTCTGTAATTCTGGCACCAAACCACACGAACACACGGTGTTACACATTCCATCGCGACATGGCGACTAAAATGGCAGAGCTTGCTGAAATGAATAATACTGTGCTGGTTCCCCCCACTCTTCTAGTCATTGTGTACTGTGCGGTTCAAAAATATGCAATTTCTCTGAATGACCCTGTATTTGCTTAAACAGAAAAATCAGAACTCTGACCACATATTTTGGCTTATTATCAAACTAAAATTCTCTTTAGTAAGAAGAACTGCTTATGTTTAAAGCCGACGTTTCGACCCACATTGCAAGTCTTCTTCAGGGCTATCAGCGAGGGGTACAGTTGACAGATTGGAAACATCTGCTTTAAAAATAAACAGTTCTTCTTAATAAAGTTTTTCTGACCTCCTCCCGGACCATTTCCTGCCTTATAATTCATTTACCAATCGTCCACATGACATGTTCCTGCCAAGGGAATAGAAAGGTGACCTTGTTATAGAGGCTGGGTGAGCCAGAAGATTCCTCAGTGTCGAACAACTGGGTGGCGAGAGATTAAACACGTCATCCGACATCTTCAGCACAGCAACCCAGCGCTCTACACACTTCTACACTAGCTACCCCCTTCCCCACGAATAATATAAACCGTTAGGGAAATACACGCGCCGTTCCGAGAAGTGTATATAGAGTGTATTTTAATACACGCCTCCCCCGCTCCGAAGGGAATACATTAGAGATGCTCCCGGGTTTAAAGACATTGTTGGCAATTAATACATACTGAACCCAGAGGCCCGGTTTTGCATTGTAAATCCGTTTTCTACCCCCACCTTAGTGTATTATCATACATTATACACAGGCTCCGGCTCTTCCCCACTCCCCATCTCCTCCCCATACAACACTCTCCTCTTTTTCAATATTATAGCTATCTTCTCTTTTATGGCATTATTCCTTCCCTAAATGGGTCGAGGAGATACTCAGAGGATAGATATCGACTCTTCTTCTCTCGATAGCGGGGTAACTATTCCTATGCTGGATCTTAATGTATGATAATTTCATCAGCAAAATACACATTGGATTGAATTGAAGGAGAAAAAAGTACAAAACCTTTAGCAATCATGCTGGAATGAAATCCCGCATATAAAACTTTTCTCTACATTTTTAAAGCTCTATACTCTCTTAAAAGAAATATTTATCAAATAGTAAAAAATACGTCACAAAGTTTTTAGCGCCCATCTGCTTTGTTTATGTCGTCTATAAACGTACCTCCTGATCCATCATACTATATTGTTACGGGCTACTGGGTGTAAAATGGACTAAACTATTACTTAATTCGAGAATCTAATATTTATTAACAAATTAACAAGAATACAATGAGATTATTTAAAACAGTTAAATTATTAAACTAATATCAATATACAATAATAATATTCTACTAAATGTTATCTAATTTCTAAGATAATATACAAATAATATAAGATATTGTTTATACTAAGTAACTAAACTATTTATATAAATTTGTACAAATACAATAATATTACACTATAGTTTACAATTACAAATTAACACTTACAGTTCGCTAACTAAAGTCCACCGACCGTAAGACTCTTCAAATATGACAAACTGCCACACAGTTTATTACACTTATTACACGGTCACTAATTGTCACTGTTGCTCACTAAGCACTTATTACAGACTGATACTAATACTAACTAACTCACACACACTGCCACTAGTTAACGACTGCTACTCACTGGCTTATTACAGACTCGTCTTATTACTACTCTGCTTATTACTACACTGCTTATTACTGACTGCCGCGGCCGAAAACGCTGTCCTTTTTATATAGGCAAGGTAGGTCGTGGTGGGGCATTACTCGGAACACGGACGAGGACCACCTAGACCGATCTAGAAGGTTCTACGCCATTCTATAATCCCTTCCGCTTAATCCCATTGTTTGCCTAATCCGCTCTAGGCAGATCAGAAGCCGGTCCTACTTCCCGCTCTGACCGTAACACTGCCCCCTCCTTAAAAGTGCTCTGCCCCAGAGCATAGTTCGGAGAAATCGGGCGGTCATGAGCTTCCCTCGATGGAAACGCATTTCCTTTCCAGGGGTTGAACGTGCACACCAATATGGCGACTCCAGAGTTGGCGAATATCTGTTCAAGCATGTTCCTGACAACCTTCCACTCCAGGCCGTCATATCCACAGCCCAACTTAGGGATCGCGAGCTTGGTGACACGCAGTCTCAGAAGCTTACTCCGCAGGTCGTCGAGGCTTCGCCGCAGTGCGTCATATGTGGGCTTCTGATCAGTAGCAAACTTGGTAACTAAGTAGAACAGGTGTCGTCCTTCGTGCGTATGGTGGAGTGCTTTCCCGACGCGTGGTCCTTGGCGTTCCAGTTCCTCAGTTCCAGCAAACTTCTTCCTGAAGACGGTTGCAATCCCTCGGGAAGTCCTCAGATCTTCGGCTACACAATGGGCCAGAGGATAGTCCGCGGGTAACGAGAAGATATCTCTGTATACTGCCTGAGTTACTCCACGGGAACCTTGTACCTTAGGTTGTGCAACTGATACCTTACTGGCCTCCACGTTGTTGAGGTACCTGACTTGCTGGTCTTTTGTCGGGCCATGGTCTCCTTTGTATGGGGCCAGTCTATTAAAATGGACTACCCTGGGTTTTCCTTTTGGCTGCTTTCTGATCCTATAGATGACGTCGTTTATCCTATTGATGATCTCAAACGGGCCATCCCAGGAGTTCTGAAGTTTAGGTGAGTAGCCTCGCCTTCTTCGAGGATCATGTAGCCAGACCAAATCTCCAGGTTGGAATCCACCTTTCTCTGCCCTGATGTCGTAACGCTCCTTCATTCTGTCACTGGCTCCCTGGATGTTTGCACGAACCTGCCGAAGGATGACTTCTTCGTCTCCCATCGTCAGCACACCTCTCGACATGTCCAGCTTGATCCCGTATGCCATCATGAAGTCCATGCCCAATATGACATCTTCATCGATCTCTGCCACGAGAGCGCGGTGCTTCAGATGTTGACCCCCGATGATGAAGGTGGCAACTGTCTCCCCGTAGACCTTGGCTGGCTGTCCCGTGGCAGTCCGTAATGCCCAAGTTGTTGGTAAGATCTTCTCAGCTGGAAGTGTCTTGGAGTTCAAGATTGTCATGCTCGCGCCGGTATCCACTAGAAGGCTTCGCAGCCGCCCGTTCACCATCCCATCAACGTAGAAGCTGTTCGTTCTGCTTCCTATCGACGCAACTCTGATGGCCTTCCTGGGGGCTTTGACGTTACGGGTTGGACATTTGCTTCTAGGATGTCCAAGCTGGCCGCAGCCCCAACAGCGTATCTCCCTCTTATGGGTCCTGAGAGCATCCAACACTTTCGTCACAATGTCTTCGATGCTAGGGACCACATTAGGTTCCGCTTCTGCTGCTCGAACTCGCGCATGGCCCCGTACAGACTGTCTAACAGCTTCAAACTCCATGGCCTGAGATAATGCGTCTCCCAACGTTTTCGGCCGGGCGAGCTTCACTGCTTGTTGTGTCTCTGGGTCCCGAAGTCCATCCAGGAATTTGTCGACAGCCAAACTCTCGTAGACATAGTCGGTGACCGATGGGTAGGCGTTCCTCACCAGCCGGGCAATATCCGCTTCAAATTCCTGCAGCGTCTCGTTGTCCTTCTGGACCCTGTTTCTTAGCTGTGAGCGATATAGCTGGTCCATGTGGCGGTGGCCGAAACGCATCTCCAGCCTTCTAATCAGCTTCCCGTAGTTAGACCGCTCCGACAAGGGCATTCCCTGCAGCACTCTCAAGGCGTCTCCACGCAAGGCCAGGCACAATGCTGAAGCTTGGGTCTCCTGCGACCACCCGTGGATTGAAGCCGCGGTCTCGAAGAGAGTCATGTAGTCTTCCCACGGCGTCTTCCCGTCGAATACAGGAATGGTATTGTGAGTTGGTGGTGCCCCAGCATAGGCGGGTAGAATGCTATTACGATGGCTGCCCTCGGATGAACGGTCGGTGTCGTTCGTCGGTGGTTTGCTCTTACGTCCCTCGAGAGTTTCCATTCTTAGCCTAATTTCGTTCACTTTTTCTCCTAGCCTAGATTCTATATCAGCTACTTTATTATTTACATCGGCTAACTTATTATCTACACTAGCTAACTTATTATCTACATTTTCCATTAACTTAGTCTCTAATGTGCCTAACTTAGACTCTAATGTATCCATTAAATCGTTTTTTACAGTACCTAGCTCATTTTTAACAGTGCTTAACTCATTACCTAGCTCATTTTTAACATTGCTTAATTCATTACCTAGCTCATTTTTAACAGTGCTTAACTCATTCTGTAAATTACCTAAAGTTGCAGACAACTTGCTTAAATCGGTTTCAAACAGAGCGTCATCTGGATTTTCCCCTGACTCTACAAAAAATTGACGCAAGCGATGTTGCAGTACACTTTTATTTCCGGAAGAATCCAGATCACGTTCTTCTAATTCCCGTTTTAAATCCGCAACTTTTAAATCCATCAATTTAAGACTTTGAGAAGCCATTTTTCAAACAGTAGCCCAATTATTACAAAATGCAAGACAAAATAACAATTACACAAGATCCCACTTCTGACACCAATTTGTTACGGGCTACTGGGTGTAAAATGGACTAAACTATTACTTAATTCGAGAATCTAATATTTATTAACAAATTAACAAGAATACAATGAGATTATTTAAAACAGTTAAATTATTAAACTAATATCAATATACAATAATAATATTCTACTAAATGTTATCTAATTTCTAAGATAATATACAAATAATATAAGATATTGTTTATACTAAGTAACTAAACTATTTATATAAATTTGTACAAATACAATAATATTACACTATAGTTTACAATTACAAATTAACACTTACAGTTCGCTAACTAAAGTCCACCGACCGTAAGACTCTTCAAATATGACAAACTGCCACACAGTTTATTACACTTATTACACGGTCACTAATTGTCACTGTTGCTCACTAAGCACTTATTACAGACTGATACTAATACTAACTAACTCACACACACTGCCACTAGTTAACGACTGCTACTCACTGGCTTATTACAGACTCGTCTTATTACTACTCTGCTTATTACTACACTGCTTATTACTGACTGCCGCGGCCGAAAACGCTGTCCTTTTTATATAGGCAAGGTAGGTCGTGGTGGGGCATTACTCGGAACACGGACGAGGACCACCTAGACCGATCTAGAAGGTTCTACGCCATTCTATAATCCCTTCCGCTTAATCCCATTGTTTGCCTAATCCGCTCTAGGCAGATCAGAAGCCGGTCCTACTTCCCGCTCTGACCGTAACAATATATATATCTACGGCCCTGGTTCATAAGGGGTTAGATCAAACTTTCTCCTAAATCGGTTTCTTGTACTTAGGGAAGCAGAATCCTGATAGTTTCTTAGTGAATTTGGAACTAAGTCAGGTATTGGCTTGAAAAGGGTTATTGGTTATATTACAGATACATTCCAAGTTAAAAAAAAAAACGAAAATGACACGATTCCCCAATCACAGTTAACTCTATCTGGACAAAATTCGACTTAACCACTTATTCCCCGGGGCTGCATATATAATCCCTCTGAAGACTATTATTTCTTATACTATTGTGCAAAATTGGTTAAGAAAAGAAGTCAAATTTCGTCTAATCTGTACTTTACAAAACCTATAAAATACATCTCAAAATATACTTGGACAGGAGAATAATAGGGGACCTGTTCCACTACAACCCGTGAAGGGCTCAGTGCATGTTAGGGGCAGTACTGTTTCTAGGGAAATAGTTGTCCAGGTATGTTTTTTTCCGAAATCAATCTCTACCGCCAGGTTTTACCCCTATTAAGGCTACCCTATTTATAGAGGCTGGAACCCAGAAAAGTCTCCAATAAATTATCTTCCATTGCCGGATCTGTATCCGGGACCTTCTACATAGTAATTTAACACTCCTATCCAATGAGCTACTCCGCCCCCCCCAAAGACGTAGTAAGGATGATCAAAAAATCTCTCTCTCTCTCTTTCTAATAAAAATAATTCTGCTTCCCTCTGTTTTTTTCCTGATTTTAAATGTATTTTAAATAGTTCTACTGATTTTGGGATGCCAGAGCAATCATTTAAGATAGTCACTCAAATTATTTTATTTTTTTATCGCCCTAACTTTAGTCTGAATTGTATTCTTTTCCAGAGGTTATTTGTCTGTTTACCAATTTATTTATTAGTTAAACCATCAATATATTATTCATGAATATGTAGTGCATTTGGGTAATTGCATTGGGTGCAAAATGATTATAATGAATATAGTTTATTAATACATTTTGTAATAAGAATAATGATTCAGATATTGTAGAAGGAATGTCAAGAAACAGAATTATATCACAACTTATCTGAATCTCTTCATCTTCATCTCTTCTGTCTCCAGGCTAGCTTCCTGATGTTAACTTCGCCTTCTGCCACCTCAGAGTCTTCTGAAAGTCTTTTCCAAAGGTTGAAACTTGGACCTACCTCTTTGGTATCTCTTGACGACCCTTTAACCATGGGGTTTTGGTATATGCCTGTGTGACCTATTTCTTTTGCTAAATTTTGCTCTTTATGGAAATTCATATTTATTCTGATATTAACGCCCGATATGTTACATTGCTATATAGATGAAACCCAAAAAACTACCCATGAAGAGGTTCAGTCCATGATAGAGACTTATCCAGGGGTTCGTTACCTAAATCTTATAACTCCTATGCTAAAGCCTTTTGTTCATTATAATTCATTTGTATTTTCCTAATTACGGTACGATACATACCACCTCTTTAAAAATGTATTATTCCATACAATCGATCTATCGCATTGTCAAAAATATCTTCCCCTATGCTGTTGGACATTTCGTTGAAAGGGAATATCGATTAAATAAAAAGGAAAAACAAAAATTCTTTTCTTGAAGCCGAATGGAAGAGCGTAGTTGTCTGCTAATGCAATGGACGGAGCCGTCACGGCTAGTTGGATCTCTTTCTGTAACTAATGGATGTGTTCCCAGATAGCGGGTCGGTCGCTCCGAGATCAATTTAGATATCAGTCACAAGTCTTAGTGACACTGAGGATAAACATCAGGCCACTCCCGATCCGATTTAGGGCTTTGTACTTCTTTCTCACAAAGTTTAATAGACTTTTCTCAGCGCCGTTCCCCTTTTTACTATTGAAAATTTATCACTTTTTTTGGTCTTACCTTACCTTAGACGTTACATGCTTTCTATTGAGGCCGACACCTTTATATATTTTTTTTCATATACACTTATATCTTTATATTTTTATTTTTATTTATTATGATATTTTTGTACCTGGGATACACATGCGGGTGATCCAGTGTTGCCCGTAGATGATCGGCCGGGCATTCGTACATGATCTACTGGGTCTCGTGCTTAATGCCGATCATATCAGTCAGTCACGAGAGCTGGTTTAGTATAGTAAAGGGGGAATATAGGCGTACTGCGAATATTGTTTTTTTCCTGAACCCCTTATATACGCGATCCTGGAGATCCAGGTGGATCACCCCTCAGTTCCCTGTGCCATGGGGCTAGAGGGGGACAAATACTTCACTAGCTGGCTCCCCGCAACTAGTTCGAAAACGTAAAATTGCAATATTCATATATTTCATAGTTTTTATTTCTTTTTGTCATTTTGTATAAATTTCACATATTAAATTTTATTTTGCGGGAAATACTTTCTCTACCCAATCATATTTAACCTGTTACGACCGAGCAATTTCATTTTCCTTTCGTATTTACATTAATTTAAGACCACGGGAGTCCTCAATTTTGCCTATCCAAGTTTAATTATGATAGGAATCTTTATCGAGTATTTGAAACTGTCACTACTCCAAAGTACACCCCCTCATTGTACGGCATAACCAAGGTTTTATTAACTATACGTCACCTGATCCTCAACAAGTAAACCTTATAATATTTTAAATTGAGCAATGTAAATTTAGAATAGAAAATTGTCAAATAAAAAAAAAGTGTCAGTTCCGCAGGTTGTCGCTTCGAGTTGATTCACAAAAAGTTTTAATTATTCACTCGTTTCCCTTTTAATATTCTGAAAATAAAAACAATCGTGAGTTTTACTATGGGAAAAAAGTTTAATAATTTGTATATATTCATCAAGAAATAAAGGTTTTAAACTAAAAATTTTTAAGTGTAGATTATGATATATGTTCATTGAAACGTTCATTCCTTGGTGTAATTACCAATATCAATTAAAACTTGTGTCTCCAACTGCAGAAACTTTTTTTATTTGATAATTTGTAAACTCGCATTGCCTAATTTAAAATATTGAAAAATTTACTAGCTTAGGATCGCTTTTTGTGTAGTGGTTAGGATAACGACATCCTATCCCCAAGAGTGCGTGCTACTTGGGAAGGGACGTAAAATGGTAAACCCGCACCTGTGCGTTCTCAGGCATTCGGTAACAATCCCCAACCAAATTATCCCTGGAGAGGCAACATTTATGATTCCAATGAAGCATCTTCTGATTACCCATAGTTGCGTAAAGTGGCGATAGACGAAATAAACAAACACGTTTACTGGCTCATATAAAAAAACCTTTGAAATGATGCATACTCTAAGGAAATTTACTTAGTGTTCAATATTATGATGTCAGAAATACTAATATCACAGCATTGAATCATAAAAATCGATTTATATAAACATTTGATACGATTTGTCTTCCCATAATATTTGCCATAAAGTTTATCTAATGCGCCAAATTTATTAAAATATACTTTGCTTCAAAATTAAATTTATGTCATTTAAACTATTCCTTACTGGTAAGCTAAGCTATTGAACAAAATTACGTTAAACAGTGCAACAGCTAACCTCTCGTTATTTCAGCGTACATTAAAGCGTGCCTTGTCTTTAATCAAGTTTATATTTCATTATCTCGTTACTAATTATATAATGTAACAAGATAGTTATTGGCCATAATCTGAGGCAGTATCATTAGTAATATTTATGAGTTTAACTACCAAGCTGATCCGGAACACTTGAGACTGAAACGTGTTAAAAAATCTGTCCCACTACAACCCAAGAATGGTATTGGGCTCTGAAATGATACACATTGTGCTGATTATAAGATAACGGTTCCTTGTTCAACCGTAATAAAGGACGTTCAGTTGAGCTCACACTCAACCGTTGCAGTTTTTCATGAAAAAAAAAAAGCTTGGTGCTCACCGGGCGGGTCTGCAGATCCCACAGTGGCCACTTGGGCTGTTAACAGAATAAATATTTTATTTGCCATAAAAGTATTTGAACCTGGGAACATCAGCACAACACCTCAGAGCTCTACACTTGTGGGCCACTCCTATAAGATATATCATTAGAATTTTTTTTTTCGTATTGGCCTACTAAGGACTACGTCATTTAAACTTTTTAAATGAACTTCATTTGTCGCCGGTGCTGGTCCCTTCTTTCCATATATCTATCCCGTATTCAGCTTTGTTTTTTCTTGAAAACCCACAGGGGTATCTAGTTTTATCCTGAGAGGGTTGCTTTCCAAGACATCCTCGCAGGTAATCCCCATCTCATGTAAATCGCTTTCTACCTCTTCGAACCAGACAGGTTTGGTCTTCTTTTCCCTTAAATATGTAAAAATACGATTCGCCAGTCTTGTGGGTTTCATTCTCAAAAGGTGGCCATAGAATATTCTTCTTTTTCTCATACCATCCGATATTTCCGGAACGTGAGTGTACAGCTCACTGTTATGTCGTCGTCTTTATTTACCTTGGTCTTTAATTGGGCCAAGAATTTTCCTTAGGTTCTTTTTTTCTTTGATATCCAATTTTTCTGCCAGGCTTTTCTTGTTCATAAATTATAAGATATTTATTTATACTGATTCTAAAACAGTACGGTGGTTCTCTATTTACCAAAAATATGGATTTTATTGTTGATTTTTTTATGAAGTAATAGCGAACTAGTCTTGGTAAATCATTTTTACTGTGTACAGTTGATGCGTCTTTGTAAAACTTTACGTATTTAACCATCCGATTGAAGATTTGTTAAACTGCCTGGAAACCTTAAACAAGCGACGAAGGTATACGCAGAATGTTAATTTTATGGTGAAAGGGGAGGATTTGATAAGAAGAAGGCGCATTATAATCTGTGACACGTTTCTGTAATCGCTGAACGCTTCGTTATTTCGATTCGATTGATTTATCACGGAGGGGGGCTATATCCCCCTGATCCCCCTCTTTCTGTGTACGTCCTGAACAAGAAAAGAAAGAACAAGAAATAATCTTTCCTGAAATCAAATAGCTCAAAAATGTGTTTTTATTTATTTCATTTTGTTTATTATTACTATTATTTTTTTTGCCTCAGTTTTTTATAAATAGGGGAGTTGGGTAACTAAGTATGTAGAGTGTTGAATCGCTAAGCTGCAGTTCCCTGGTTCAAAACCCTCTGTGATAGTTTAATATATTATGTTAGCAGTCGTGAATTGATCCGCAGGTATGCAGAATGTCCTGGGGCTCTCCCAGACTCTCCTCAATTAGAGGAAATCTGGGGGTTGAGCATGATTTCCCATGACAACCGTTATCATGCAAACAATCTCTACCTTGTGATGAATCCAAGGCCCGCTTTTAGTTAGAGTGGTACTTTATTGAAAAGCTCAGCCGATCCAGCTTGCCCGAATTCTTCTTTAGCGAAGACGTATTCCTCCCGGCATGTATGGAGAATCTTTAGCCGAGTTTAAAATTTCCGTACGAGCTTCTCATTAAAAAATCGGCGTTCTACCTTATATCTCTAACACCTCTCTCGCAAAAAGATTTTATATCCCCGGTACTGGAGGAATCCTTCGATCGAAGTGGTAAGAGATAATGCTTTATACAAACCAACAATCCAATATCGTTCAACATATTCAACATGTTGAAAATGCAATGAGGTATGTCGTTCCTGAATTAGAAAACTTCAACCAATACTACTGTAGACTTAAATCAAAAATGACAGTTTTTTAGTTACGTCGTTGTTCTTTTGAAGGACTGATATACTCGTATAAATACTAGACTATAGTACATCCTGGATGACACTTGTCAAAATTGATCTGAAAATGGCCCAGGTAGTCTCAGGGTACATCACTGACAAAAGCGTCTTAGGGCACAAGGTATTGGAGGGAAGAGAAGACCAAAGACCAAAGTGGACCGAAGAAAAGAAGAGGGTCTTTAGTGAAAGAACGAAGGAGTTCTGGAAGAACAAGAAGCCATGAATGCTTCACATGGTCTGATAAAAGGCCAGTAACGCGTTTAATAATAATATAAGACAATAGTGCGTAATATAATCTTGTAAATTGTGTCAAGCTCTGCGTGAGAGTTTCAGAATTTCACGGTCTGCTGAACCTGCCAGATCTGCTCCCGACAGTTATCCGTGGTTTTATTTCAGTTGTTACGCCTTTTTTTATTTAGTTATGGCGCCCAAAAATAAATACGGTTCACACTAGTAATTTGCGTTTGCTGATCCTGAATAAGATAATGATGGTTTTTTACTTTTTTTTCACAACTAAATTTTGTGGTTTCCTTTTTTTTTTTTAATATTCACACATGACCTAATCTATCGAATAATCTATAACTTTAATTACTTAAGTAATTGACCGTAGCATGACGTCGCAAATATCAATAGTGTTCTAATTTAGCTGAAGAACTATCAGGAATTTCAGCCTTCAAATATCGGATTTATTTCAAGTTGACTGGTTGTTAGTTTTTAATATGAGGCATAAAACCTGTTGGTCATTAATGCCTTTGTTAAAGTGAGTAGATATTTGTTTAAATTATTTTTAATACTATATCCTAAAAATATGATATTAATAAAAGTTAAAATATTAAGATAAATTTAAAAAATATATGTTAGCTTAACCCTACAGAAAGCTTCGTCCATAGCAATCGAAATTGACAACTATTTACCTTCTAAAACCTGTGTACGCCATCACGGGCTATAATTGGGCAAAAGACTTACGTGGAACATACCTAAAAAATTAAAAACACAAAAACTGACAAGATAAAACAACTACTACTATATGTAATTATCACATCTGGACGACTGATCTTCACTGGACTTACGAAACAAGCAACTAATCTGTAACTCTTTACTAAGATCTCCATCGACTTTGAGATCTTTAAGGTTCAGCAACACACGTCCATATACACAAGATACAAACAACACAATCCTATATTGTAAATGCTCCTTGGTTTGTTTTGAATCACACTATACACAACGACATGAACATTCCCATTGTAAAATCATATATTCACTGCAAATACATAACATTCTACTCATCAACACAAAACACCAAAATCTTCTTGGTCTTTCTCTCTCCTACTCTCTGTTACAAGGACTTCCTGTGTAAAGATTAAAAAGACAATGGCCTAATGACCTGCTCAGAAATCATTAATTATTTATCAAAAATTTCATATTCCTGCGAACCTAGAAGAAAAAAAATATCATTGAGATCAAATTGTTTGGGTATAACAGTAATAGCGCAGGTGCAAATATAACTTATAAGAATAAAAACAATTACAATAATAAATTTTAAAAATATTATAACATGGATTTTTCATATAGTATTATATCGAAATGTGGGATAAGATCACATCAGAGACGATTGGTTTAATTAATGACAGCATTATACTTTCTTCAACTTGGAACATGGACTAGGTAATATAATAATCCTTTTAAAAATATGATAATTAAATCCATCAACATAAATACAAAGAAAGAAAATTATACCTAGAAAACCAGGTAATAGCGCGATTACTACCCATTAAATAATTTCTTGAAGAGTGATTAAACACAGCAACTGTTTAAGGTCTGTTTTACTGTGTGAATGAGGATGTTAGAATTTAATTGATAATAACAATAAATTTTAGCTTCTAGTTGGCTCTAGAAATTTTACTTGTTAGTTCGTAAGTGTTATTCTACACTCAACAGTTCGTTAATGTCTTTTAGTAAGGCCTCACTGCAAGTACGTGTGGTCTTGTAGAAACTTAAAAATGGATTTTAAACTTTTATTAAATTTTATTCCCTATATTGAAAAATCAATAAATTTTTGGCTCATTCATTCTATATGAAGTGTTGTATTCAAAGTTGAAGTAAAAACTGGCATTTGAACAGGATAACCTCGAAACTCGTTGGCCTAGGAACTTTAGCGTAGAGGTTACCATAACAACCTACTATGCCGAAGATCGCGGGTTCACAGCCCGCCAGATGACCTTAGGATTTTTAAGCAGAGTAAAAAATCCTGGGTTATACCATGCTCGAAACTGGCGTAACAGGTACTCATTAAAGATCTTAGTTATACCTAGCAAGATTTTTATGCAAATTCGGAAATACTTATTTATTCGAATTAAATGAGGACCGATTAACTGTTTATAAATTCAGTTCTATCCGTAACAAAGTAAAAAATTATCTTTTGAACCTCAAGTCTTTGGAAAAACTGTGAATACGATAGTAAATTCTTTTTTAAGAATTTTCTCGGTCAAACAGATGATTTAACTTGGCCATTAGTTAAAATATTTTGATTGAATAAATAAATAACAATTTAATAGGAATAATATCTATTAAAAATCGAATAAAAAAACAAACAATATTTATATTTTTTAAAAACCCTTGAAGAGTCTTTGCTTCAGTACATGGTAGAGACTGTACTGCTTATAGGACAACGGTTGTACCAGGGATTTTTTTCTGATCACGCTGGATCCCCAAGTTTTTTCCCTTTCATCGGTATGGGTGTGCCCTAAGATGGTCTGCAGATCTCATATGATCCATCTTAAATTAAATATGCCACAGCCGGATTTGAACCTGAAAACCTCGGCACAGCTACTGAGCCCTATACACTCATAGCTACCTCACTCTATAAATATTTATATTTATTAATATACAATATCTATATTATAAATATTTATATAATATTAATATAGTATATTTATTTGTATTTATATTTATATACCTGCCGGAATTGGTTCTGGGGCGTGGTTGGTGGAGGTAAGTGTGCAAGCAGAGATCGTTGGTATCGGCAACGAGCCTTTGGGTCATCTAAGCCTTCATGACGTACTCTAAACATCAATGACGTATTAATCTCTAAAACCTTAGTTTGACCGATCATCAAACAATGTCCTCTTATCAGCTGAGGAACTAATAATTTTAAATTGAAATAAAAAAAGAGTTATAAATGTGTGTAGGAGATGTAAAAACTTCCTTGTATTATCATTTACCAACCGTCCGTGGGACATGTTCCTGTTAAGAGAATGGAATGAACTGTCATAAACGCCGGGTAATAAAGTTCTTCAACAAAAAAGTTGCGGGAGTTTTGTTGATGTATGGAGTTTGTTGAGTGAGAGGCATTGGATTTTTTCCTCGTGTAGTATAGCAGTGAGAAATGTGCTTCGTCGGCATTGTTTTTCCACGTGAATTAGGAGTTCTCGTAGTTTAACGTCTGTTTTACTTCTGCACGTTTTGATTAGTTAGTAGTTGGCCTGTAGTTTTCTTCAATGAGCAGGCGGGGAAAATCTACACTGCGTTTGACCTGCGTTTAATTTTATTACTATAACAAAAAAAACCTGTACCACTACAACCCATGAAGGGTCTGGGGTTCAATACATGGTAGAGACTGTACTGTTTCATGGACAACGGTTCTGCTATGAGGTGACTTGTCCTAGGTCACGCTCAACCGCCAGATTTTTCCCCCTTATTTTAGGTACCCTATTTTTATATTTTATAGAGGCTGGGAGGGCCCCAGGAGGGTTCTAGATCCTATATGATCCACCTCCCGCTGCAAACAGACTTAATAAAAATCATGGCCTGCAGCGGGATTTGAACCAGGATTTCCGGCATGGCAGCTCAGTACTCTACCACTGAGCCACTCCGCTCCCTTATTACTATAACAATTGTGAAAATTAAAAGATAACTACTCTACAGTAATAATACTAATTTCAGTTGCCGCTTTTCTTTTTTCAAAGAAAAAAAAAAAAAAATTTAAAACGTTTGAACACATTAATTCTTCTTATACTAATTCTTTTTTTTATCAGTATGTGGATAATTTGTGTACTAGGTTCGAATTTACCACTCTTTTAATTATCGAATTTACCTCATTGAATAATATAACTAATTTTCATTTTTAAATAACATACCGTAGGCTTTTATGTTTAATATTATAAGCCGAAACTACAACAGTAGAGTCTCTACCATGAACTGTTTCTAAGGCAATGGCTGTGCAGGGATGTGGTTTGCCCGATATAACGATCAACCCACAGGTTTTTTCTATCATAAGGTTATCCATTTTATAGTGGCTGAGTGAGCCCCAGGAGGGTCCGAATTTCAAGCAACGTCCATATATGGCTTTTAAATAGTTAAATAACAGTTTAAATAGTTTATCTGTCATAGCCGGATCTGAACCCGGGATCCTCACCATTGTACTAAGTACTCTACCACTTACTTACCCCGCTCCCTATTTTCTATTTACATTTGTTTAAATAATATTACTAAAGGGATTTATTATTAATTTATCAAATATCCTCTATGTTTAATTTTTATTAGAGGCTTTACACTTTGGCTCAAGAACTATTGTGTTTCATATTCTACTCCTAAATTTTGCCCCCTCCGACTTATATAAATTTATGTATCAAGCGGTGGATGACTTATATGAAATATATAGTTATTGAGTTATTGAACAGATGTAATATGTACTTACTTACTTACTCCCTGGCACTACGGTCCTACAAGGACCTGGGCCTTATCCACCACTGCCTGCCAATCATTTCGGTCCATAGCTAGTCTTCTCCAATGTCTGATTCCAAGCTGGTGAAAATCGGCCTCCATATCATCTAGCGATCTGGTACGGGGCCTTCCTTTGGGTCTTCTACCACCGTGCTTCCCAAAACAGTATTCTGGGCATTTTTGTTTCCGGCATCCTCAACACATGGCCCAACCATCTCAATCGAGCTCTTTTTATGAAGGACACTAAGTCTAGTTCTCCAATAAAGTTGTCGGAGTTCTGCGTTGTTACGGATTCTCCATGCTCCCTGGTCAAGGTGGGTCCATATGGACATACAAGAGATATAAATGAGACATTCTAATGAACTAACTAGGTGACTTATTGCTATTGACTATCATAATGACTTCTATATCTAACTTAGAGACTACTCTCTTACATACTATAACTATCTACTACATCTCTACTCTCTGTTCTCATACCTCCTACCTTCTCTCTCTAACCTTAGGGCTGATATATTTATACATATAAAAGAAAAGGGAAGGACAAGTAATTTTACGTTGCTGACAAAACGGAAATTCATTGTTACAAAACTATTTTATTACACAATTTTTTTCATTGCCGTTGACCGATAACTATGTGAATACAAATTCATGAGGGTGTTGAAATGAAAGAACAACCTGTTAAGCCTTGAATATTGCAGACGGTTAAAATACATTGAGCCTTCTGTCGAGCACAAATGATTGTTTTAAGCTGACAAAGAACAGAGGCACACACGGTGTAATGGGCCACCCCCCTAGCCCTAACAAAAGTGGCGCCTAACTTTCTCTTAACACCTTCGAAAACCGTTCACCTGGAAACTATCCGGAAATCGTAAAGACTATAATTTAATTGAAGTTTCTATAATTATATTTCATCTATAACGCTCCTTAAAAATAACAACAGCATAACTCAAAAATTGGCATTTTTGAGACAAGCCTTCAGTAGCAACTGCATTGTTTGTTTATTTAACGTCACTTATTCGGAAGATGCTACAGCGGGAGTCCTAAATTTTGCCTATCCAGGTTTAATTAGGATAGGGATTTTTAACGAGTATCTGACATCATACAGGTTCGGGACTACCGTTTAACGTCCCTTCCGAAGGACGGAATAAATCCTATAAATCCCTTAAAAAAATCCTAGGGCTACCTGCTACTAACCCACCATCTTGGGCTTAGTAGGTTGTCATGCTAACCACTTGTTCGCGGTAAACTCAATAACTACTGCACGGATTTTTATGCGGTTTTCACCAATAGATAGAGTAATTCACCAGGAAGGTTTAAGTATATAATTTGTCGAGGTTTTGTGTAAATGGGTTGGAATATCGATGGGTTTCACCGAAGACACTGCTTGCCGAATTCAATGCAATTATCTAACGTGCAAGATTATGTAGGCATAATATGCCTTATTACCCGAGGAAAGCTAGATTGGGTCGCTAGTATGTTATAAAGCATACTGAATACATATAGTTAGTAATACCAAATTATTCAACGTCTATTTATTTTTCATAAACAATTCTTAATCAATGCCTCATCTATTACTACTTTTAAGAATGAGTTCTTGTCTTCCATATACAGGGTGTCCCATTTCAAGTGGATCAAACGTTTTTAACTTTTAAACGTAACAAAATTCAGAAAAACGATTCAGGTAAAAGTTGTAGTTATTCAGGCCTAGTTTGAAGAAATAAAAAAATACTTTTTTGGTTTTAAATGGTCAATATCGACCTTCAAACAATGTAGTTTCCTCTTGACCCCCATTTATTTATATTTTTCTGAAATGTACACTACAAAACATGGAAAAAATGTATGTAACTTTTTTTTCTATCTTTCATAGTTTAAGTAGAAAAAACATTCAAAGTTCACTACTTTAGTATATCTCCTTTACGAGGAAACGTAATGTAGCATTAAGTTATTTTATTTAAGAGTTTTTAGTCGTAATAACTTACTAACCAAGGTATTTTGAATGTTTCAGAAAATGTCTGGAGATTTAAAAACCTTCTGTTTCGACCTGTTTATAGAAAAAAATTGTTAATTTTCTACATTTTCCATACATACGCGTTACATACATTTTTTCCTTGTTTTGTATTGCACATTTCAGAAAAATAAAAATAAATGGGCCTCAAGAGGAAACTACATTTTTTGAAGGCCAATATTGACCAAAGTGAAAACCCAAAAAATGTTTTTTTATTTCTTCAAACTAGGCCTGAATAACCACAACTTTCACCTGAATCGTTTTTCTATGTATTTTTGTTTCGTTTAAAAGTAAAAAACGTTTGACCCACTTGAAATGGGACACCCTGTATATGAGAAAACAGAAAAGATTTCTGGTCCAGATTATAAGCTTAAAACCATTAAAGTAATGAAGGATAAACTATTTAGTCCCATAAAATTATTTTTATAAATGAGTTCTCTGAACATTCTATAAACACTTACAAAAAATGGAAAAGGTGTTCGATAATGTTTTTTATCACCGATGTTTAACATGAGTTGAGCCTCGAGTATGAAATGTATTGGTTGAAGCTTTTTAATTCAGTTACGACATATATAATATTTCATTTCCAACATGTATTTAAAAAAATAATAAAATCATATTTTGGGTCGTACTGGGTCTTAAACGGGAACAAATGAGTCTTATTTAAAGTTTGAGTGTAATTCGATCCATAATTAGATTTATTTTAAGCAATGAAGAGTTAAAACCCAGTTATTTTAAAGTCGAAAATCTATATCAGCATACAGAGAGGAGACCCCTGGAAAATTCGCTCAGATCCTACTGAACTAGTCGTTAAGGATTTGGGAATTCTTCCTAAAAACGCACCCTCAACTAGTAGTTCGTATGAATTAGACATATAATATAGTCTTCTAGACGGAGAGATCCTCCGATAGTCCAAATTAGGCCTTAAATTAGGACATTTACCTCTTTGGAATCATTCTAAGGCACCACCTTGACCTTTGTGAACCGGCTTGCACGTACTGAGAGTGCCCCTTCTTCTTATAATTAATATCAAAGGCGTAGGATATTGTTGTAAACACTGGTGGTTACTGTTACCCATTCACCACTTCTTCAAAATAACAACATGACTAGAAAATTGGCATTTATTAGTTAAGCCTTAAGTAGCAATTGCATTGGTTGAAAATTTTTACTTCAGGAATATCCTATCCTACTATCCTACTAATATTATAAATGCGAAAGTTTGTATGTATGTTTGTTACTCTTTCGCGCAAAAAAATACAGAATGGATTAGGATGAAACTTTACAGTAATATAGGTTGTACATAAGAATAACACGTAGGCTACAATTTATTATGAGTTTGTGTAATTTGGTCATAATATAACGATAAACATCATTAAAAAGTACTTGGATATAACATTACCTCCAACATATGGTCAGTAGGTAATCGCGGTTATTTAATTTAATTGTTGAATATTTTAAATATTGTTAGCATCGCTACAGGGCTCCCCCCGGAGTAGCTTCCTCACGTGTTTCTTACTCGCAAAATCTACATATTTTCTCTGCTAATATTATAAATGCGAAAGTTTGTTAGGATGGATGTATGTTTGTTACTCCTTCACCCAAAAACTACTGAACAGATTTGGATGAAACTTTACAGTAATATAGGTTATACCACTAAATTACAACACATCGATAAATTACCTAAATATGTACATTATTCTAATCCTATCAGTTTTATTTTCCGGCTGCTGCCGTACCACAAGTGAAACCGTTATACTAAGTAATCCTTTACAATAAATTCAATAACATTACATACTAATCCTTTACTCACCCGAACCACAGTAAACTTCTGTCCGTCCCGTTTGTTAATCAGTGTCAATGCATGTTTCACGGCTGTGCTGATCCGTAGTGAAGAAGTTAGATATGAATAATCTCAAGTCTGAGGAAGGTTACATTTTATCAAATACAACATAGATGAAGTTCAATTAAAACTGTAACCTGATTGACTAACACACCCAGCGGTCAACGCACAGCAGAAACCACTGAACTTAGCATCTTGAAATTCTCAGATAGGTTCTTTGTATAGCTTAAATGAGCACTTAGAAAAGAATTTGGACAATTCAATCTCCAAGGGTTTCTCCCTTAATATAATAGGGATTCAAAGATTGTACGGAATCCGTCAGTTCTGAAGTTAGACATCTGAAATTTCGGATGTACGAGTATCCTATAGTACAATAAATTAAATTATTTATTTAAAATTCCACACGAGCGAAGCCGTGAGAAAAAGCTAGTATCTAATATTCAAATTCCAACATTTTAGTCATATTTTGAGTTGGTCATATCATGTTTGAACTTGAAGTAATGAAGTTGAAATAATAAGAAAAAAAAACCTGTACCACCACAACCCATGAAGGGACTTAAGTACATGGTAGAAACTGTACTGTTCCTTGGACAACGGCTGTGCAGAGAGGTGATTTGTCCTATATCACGTTCAACCGGCAGATTTCCCGCTAATATTAGGTATCCACTTTATAGAGGCTGGGTGAGACCCAGTACGGTCCTAGATGCTATAGGATTCATCTCCGGCCGCTTAACAGATTAAATCAAATTTAGCGAACTGGATTTAAACCCAGGACCTTGGGCAAGACAACTCAGCACTCTCTCACTGAGGCACTCCACTCCCTATGGTTTTAAAATTTTCCTAACGGTCAATAAAACAATTTCAATGCTATCATTACAACAAGAACGGTTTAGTTTACCAACAGCCAGATTTTTTTAAAGTACAAGTAAATTTCAAACTCTTCTTTTGAAAAATTAGGTTTTTAGAGCTCTGACTTTTAAAATAGCGCTGTGATTACATTAATACTAACAAATAACTAAAAATCTTTGTATTAAAATTTTTTTTGGATTTTACTCCTTAAGAAAAGTTTTTCATATTTAGCCCTCGGAACTGGATACTAGAAATGAGGTGGCACCTCCCCCATCTTTATAAATATATTTCCAGTATATATAAAAAAGATTCAAATAGTTTATGGTATATTGAAGGTATCAGTTTATTCTCAACATTGATACGATTTCTAAAGGGACTTTTTTGTGTGTTAGCTAAAACCAATTTTTTTCCAGACCGTATGAGGACACAGTGAGTTTCGAAAAAAAATAAAAGAAAAAGTAAAAACTCCCCTTCCCGGAGTCATTTGTTTTTCAATTTGGAGAGTTGTGTTTATCCTCACTGTGTTTGCTTAGTCGGATTGGTCGCGTATAACCTGGCATCCTCTGGCAATTGCAAAGGTGAGGTCAGCTTTCGTTCCCATCATAAACGTATTGGTTAGAGACTTATATTTTTTAAAGTTTATTTTAATATATTTTAACATTTATTATTGTTTTTAAGTTTCTTAAATATAATAAATAAATAAAAGGCTTAACGAACCCGAAGGCTCGATGCCGATACCACCAATTTATGTTTACAAATCTCCGTCCACGGAGCACCACCCAAACCCAAACCCGATAGATCATTCCTAACGCAATCCTTCAACGCCTCGGTCTACCCCTCAGACGCTTACCAGTCGGTACAGCGCCTATTAACATCTTGGGAATTCGTTTGTTACTAAACCCAGCAACTTTACATGCCCATCTTAATCTTCGCAACGCTATCACCTGAACAATATTTATCGGATGCATGCTTCGCGATTCCGCGTCTACCTCTTCCTCTACTAAGTTCTGGGCGTTGATCTATTATCTTCTTTAGTGATCTTTCAAGAGTAGTCTAGCCAGGCTAGTTGGGATTAATGAACCCACGAACAGCCGAGTTACTGATTACTCACATAAAGTAACTCACAGTACTAACTTCAGGGCCACCTTGGGAAGACCCAAGTTTGGAAGGTGTAACGAAACAAACAGTTTTCCTAAGGATACGATGCCTATCATGTTGGGCTAATCAACAGTAAGAAAGTACGTTTGATTCAGAGAAAATCAGCGAATTGCTTGGAATGGCTAAACGCTCTTCGACACCGAGCGACACAACAGGTTGTTGTGAAAGGAGAAGAAGAAAGTAATCTTTCCTGATCCATTATAGAACATGGCTCAACCATTTAATTCTATTTTTTTTTAATATGAAACTAAATCAGGGTCTTTATACAGGTATTTAACGTTAACTTTATAAGCATTAATGTTACTCTCCTGTCGGTTTGTCCACGCCTCACTAACATACGTCATAGTTTGATAAAATATCGCAATTTAAGTTACGTATATTCCCGGACCGTCTAAAGTTCAACTCCTCGCTTGTTCGAGAGAGCTTGTAAAGTTTGCAAAGAAAATAAAGTAGTAAATCATTTTTTTTTTTCAAATGTATGAATGAATCATCAAGACGGATTTTACTTTTTTCACACACCTTAAATCAAGCATTCACAACTTTTTTTTCTAGAAAATGCTCCCCTATCTCCGCTGGGAGAGTTGGTGAGAGGGTGTGGAGGGAGCTAACATGTGTTTTACGATTATAAAAGGGCCTATAAATCAAGAGTGTTTCTTTGTTTCATAGGCGCTCTTGCCTCGGGGAAAATCGGCTTACCAAACAAACCCCCCCTTTCTAAAAGCCATTCTGCTATATATTAAAAGATTTTTCTTCTAGTACTTGTTTTTTTAAATATTTAAGCCTACATTTTATGGGAAAACTGAGTATCTCTGTGTGTAGATTTTCTGTGCTGAATTTCCCGGTTAAAATCCAGGTGTGGCAAATTGCTATATTGGCTTCACTCGGCCAAACAGGAAAAATTAAGATCCTTTTTTCTGAATAATATTTAAACAGTACAATGGGATGCCACCCTGAGATTGTTAAAGTTGCGATATAATAATTTTATATGATCAAATAAACAAAGGTTGACTGATTGGAAGATGTTTAGTAAATAAAAATCCGTTTTTATCTAAATGAACATTAAGTTTACTAAATGCTGATCATAGTTACAAGTTTAGTTATAAGCTTACTCATATCTAGTGCCCCGACCTGGCGAGACCTTAGATATGTGCCCCTTTAACTTTGAAAAAGTGTCCCAAAATATTTATTTGGCTTCAATGTTGACTGTGAGGTCGAGATAAAGAAAAGAATGTGGATGTTTTATCTAGATGGAAACTGGCGAAGGAGAACAAACAACGAAGTCTACTCAATGTATAAAAAACAGCTGTGGTTTACTCCTCAAAGATTAGAAGACTGCTACGGGCTGGTCATTTGGCTAGAATGGAAGCCTCATCTTCCTAAAAAGATTTTGATAGAACCTCTCCATTGCACTAGAAGAAGGAGGAGACCGATGCTGAGGTGGTCGGATGGTGTGGGGAGAGACGCGAGAAATATCCTGGGAGTCAGGAGTTGGATGACAACTGAAAAAAACAAAGAAGACTGGAAGAAGCTGGTGGAGGAGGCCAGGATTCCCCACCGAGGAGTGACGAATTGAGAATACCAGGTGGTTGAGAATGATATTGCACAACTGTTTGCCTTGAAACAGGACAGTTTTTACCATGTTTCAAGACCCTTCGTAGGTTGCAAACGAACTGAATTTTTTTGTGAATGGGTTTATTACATCGTCTCAGATATTTTTAAATACATCAACACCGAATTAAGGAATTTATTTTTCTTTCTTGACCAAGATTTCCTTCTTAATTTAAAATTATTATAATTAATGAGTATAATTGATAAATATCTAATTATTTAGCCTTCTGGGTCTGATTATTGAAGTCAATAGCTCCAGTTTCCTCCGAAATAAACCTAAAAGAGATCTATTTATTTTTCTCATTGTTTCTGATAATGGTACAATGCTTAATTTAAATATTCCACAAAACACCCCAGTTATTTCATTTGTTGGCTCCGTCACACAGATTCGATTATTCTTCCACTCGTTTGAAATGCCCGCAATTTGCGCCGACACAGGGAGGTTTGAACTGAGGCGTTCAGGCAAAACAGACGAAAGATTTTGTATCTTTTTATCTATTCTCCTACCTTTTCAGTATTTTAATTGATTGTAACTCCCTTCATAGATCTCAAACTGGATCACGTAAAATAAAACCATTTAATGTATTTCTATGGAGCAGAGTATAAGTGCTGTTATAGGGAAAACGTTACTTTGCAATTGAGATGGAATCATTGGAGGAATGCTGACACCCTGTCCAGGCTAGGATGGAAGACGGATTTTGAAACCAGAGAAGGAATGTAAACTCATCACAACAACTTTCAAAGTATTGAGAAAGAGAGAGTTTAGAAATATGGTAATCTTATAAGAATAACGGAGGAGAGGCTGATTAAGGAAGAAATCGACGAAGAAGACGGTCCTAGAGAAGTATGGAAGAAGACTCCTTGTTGAGAGGAAATTAAAAGGGATTTAATAAATCTAACTTGGCAGGACTGTATTTGATATTGATGTATAAATAAATCCAAATGTTTAAATCTCGGAATGAGGAATTAATTTTCAATATGTGAATTATAGTTGAAACGATATATATTATTAATAAATTATTTTATAGTATTTGCTGAACTATTTCTAACCTTATGGGACAGGGTATCTCAGTGGTAGAGCGCTGGTTGTCGTTCCTAAGTTTCCGGGATCAAATATTGCTGTGGCAAATAATCTGTCAATAGGGGGGGGGGGAGGGGGGTGGATCCTGTAGGATAAGGACCCTCCTATAAACTAGATACTCACTGTAAGGGGAAGCCCGACAGTTGAGCGTGATCACCTCCAAACACTATCATTGTCTTAGGAATATTATAGTCTCTACCACGCACTAAACCCTGCAGTTTACTGATATTTTTGGCTGGAAAGTAAGAACTAACAATATTATATCCAAAAAATAAAAATAGCCTTCTTCAGTTATAGAGGGATCTGTTTGATTTTATTTGAAAATCTAATTTTGCCTCGCAGCATGTCATACTCCATTGGTCGCTCTTTACCTCCCATTTCAAATGGATTTTGGATCACTTCGTTCCATTCGCCTTCATCGCTCTCGGGCTGAGAGTTGTTCACTTCTTCCCCGTCGATATTCACAACCCGAGGAAGCAGGTTTTCGTAGCCGCTGTCAGGATCCTGAAGCATTTCCCCAAATCTGCTTCTCACTTCTTCCATACTTATTTCATCATCATTTACTTTACGAGTCTTAGTTTTAACCCCTTCTTTCTTTTGACTATTTTCATCAAGACCTGTGTCCTTGTTTTTATCTAATGATTCTATTATAGAATCGGCCTTTTCAAACAGTTTGTCAACCAAATCGTTGGCGGAACCTTCAGAGTCAGATGACGGAATGGAAGGATCGTCCCCGTACTCAGCTACCATTCGGTGATAGATATTCTCCATATGTTTTTCCATCTTCACAAAATCGTACTTCCCTTTTTCTTGCTTTTTCATTCTCTTTCCGGCGCACTTCGTGCACGGGACTCCGTAGCCGTGATGGACACAAAGATGGTAGTTGAGTAAAACTTCTTTTTCGTATTTAGTCGTCTCGTCTTCTTCTTCCGAAGTTTCCACTTCCGACATCAAAAGTGGTCCTTGTTCTACGTCTGCTCCACCGAAGAGTCGCCTGTAGTGTATTTTTTCTTGATATCTCATGTTTCTTTTGTGCTCCCGCAGCTTCAGGTGCACGTGAAGGTCTTCGACTCGTCTAAAGTCCATTTTGCAAGGAGTGCAGAAATAAATTTCTCCCGGATCTTTCGAAAGATCGATTTCATCAGAATTGATTTCATCCTTCTCGACATCGGACATTTCTAACTGAAAGTTTGAATCATATAAATCTACTCGTATATAAAACTATGAGCTAAACAGTTTGTATGTTAATTAAATCACATGTTATTTTTATAATCTTTAAAAAAAGTTACTTCTGCATTATTTTTCGTTACTCGCTTACTTCGTTTTACTATTAAGTTACTCGCATAAATGGGATAGCCACTTTATAGAGGCTGGATGAGTCTCTTGATCTCAAAGGGTATAACATAAACAATAGGGTATAGTATTGTTAAAAACGAATGTAATAAACAATAGTGAAATTATTCACACAGTCGTCAATCATAATTTAAGATTTACCATGAACGTAATATGTATGTGTCATCGCAAAATAAAATCTGATTCTTAGAGCTTCAATTTTGAGGAAAACTGTGTGAGTTTGAGGAAAGGCTTCGATGTTTTATTAATTGCTTTTCTTATTATACCTAAATTCTAGCTGCGGTACTTAAATACTTGCAAATCCTACGGCTTAAGGATTAAGTTGGATCTTCCTTCCAAGGAATTCATGAAATATACAATATTTCAATCTCCTGATGAACTTATAATGCTGTCAGAAATAAATAAAGCTAGCTTTCGAACTATCACGTGTGTCAGTTTTCTCATAGAAATTTTAAAAGGCTAAAGCGTAATTATAAAACAAACGAATATCTTATTTGAATCATGTATATAGTTTAAAAAATTACTTATAGCTGGGTTCAATACGTGGAAGAGACCGTATTCTTTCTAGGACAACGATTGTGCCAAGAGGTTCAAATCTGGCTATTGCTGACAATTTATTTAATCTGCTAACCACCGGAGGTGGATCATGTGGTTTC
Source organism: Troilus luridus (assembly GCA_964056705.1). Classification (NCBI taxonomy): domain Eukaryota; kingdom Metazoa; phylum Arthropoda; class Insecta; order Hemiptera; family Pentatomidae; genus Troilus; species Troilus luridus. Next base: position 41,111,297 of record OZ057417.1, on the reverse strand, counting down.
TAAAGAGCTTACTATACCCCAGCCTCTAGAAAATGGTTGCCCTTAATTGGTGGAAACTCTTGGCGATATCTCGGCAAACCACTTCCCTGCACAACCGTTATTATAGTACCGTCTCAGTCAGACCACGACCCTTTTCCCAGAGAGTGCTATTCTTCAAACTCTGCCTTATTGGGAAAAATCTGATCATGTAAGGTGCTGCGTCCTAGCGGACACATTTGGATAATTTCTTCATTTTCAGAGGGCATTAATTTACAAAACAGGACTACTTCCGGTACACGAGTCTGACACGTATATAGAAACTGCGTTTGTGAACTGGTTGAGTTGCAACGTCTCGATCACTGATGAAATATTTTTTTCCTTAACACTACTCTAATAAACTAAAAAAAAATCAAAACATTGTAATTTAGATTAAGAAATTTTATCGTTATGGTTCTTATCTGTGGTCGAGACGTGCTTACAAATCATACCCCACGCCCAGTTCTGTAAACGAAGCCGGAAAATAGTCATGAATTTCTTAATTCTTTTCACGGGAGCGAAAGGAATTTATCCAACTCTGTCCGCTACGGCACAGCACATTACGGTAACAAGATGAAAAATTATTATGCTAACAGGAATGAGCTTTTTTAAGAGTTTTCCTCCCCATAAGTCAGAGTCGAAGACTGGTACTCCTGGCGAGAAGGGCTGTGATCCGATCGGAAAGAATATGACCCTTAATGAACATTCTCCCGGTGTATACATCGCAAATTGCGAGAACACGGAGATATAGGATCAGTGAAAAGAAAGGATATGTCTGACCGAGAAGCGAACCAGGATGGAAGAGGTGGCTAGGCCCCACGACGGTTACGTGGAGAACCCGGGTTCGAGTCCCGGTCCTGGTCACATCTTTTCTTTTCAAATAAAATATTTAAAAAAATTATAACATCTAACAATAAAATAAAAGAAATTTTATTTTTAGTTCTTTTTAGATCTCTTCTACGTTACTATAATTTTAGACCCCTATTTGCTCATTTTTTATAATAGTGTTTGTATAATGCATAAATTGTTAATGGATTTTTTCTTCCTATTTTACAATTTATTTTTGGAAACTTTTTTAACGAAGCAAATGGCTAAATAAAAAAGTCATGCCTTTATACTGCGTGTCGTCTTGGTCTATGGCGGCCGGGCCATAAACTCCCCAAGCTACTGCTCCTTGCCCGTTCTCCATCGCTTATTTTGCATTCAGGTTACCTTTAGAATGCCTGGAAAAACTCGCTTTATCTTCATGTTGCCAAGCCATGATGGCCTCTAGACCACGCTTTTACAGATTAAACTCTTATACAGCCTCGTGTAAACAAGCCGTCTTTCGAGAGGTAGCAGCAGTCACCATCAACTCATTTAAACTTTCATCCACTTCCAGTAGCGAGATTAGGAAATCAAGTTAATATTCCATCTTCTTCTCAATTACTCCCTTTATTTTTTTTTTTTTTGAGACATTTTGGTGATATTGTTGTAGGAGGGAATAAGTTCGAACAGAGTCTAGGGTTACTAAAAAGAACGAAATTCAAGAGGAAATAAAGGCGCGATTGAAGGAGGGCATTGCTTGTTATTTTTCTTTCTCGGCATTACTAAGCTCGAGTTTTTTGCCCCGAAATCTAAGAATCAGAATGTATAAAACCGTCATCCTTCCGACTTTTATTTACGGATATGAAACTTGGCCGCTAATGCTGAAGGATGAACAACGTCTTCAGGAATTCGAAAATAAGGTGTCCCGTAGAATATTCGGTCCGTAAAAGGATGAAACCACTAGGGAATATAGGAGATTACATAACGTGGATTTAATATGAGACATTACACAACGTTGTAAATATTATCAAGTGATTGCGTCACGAAGATTATTATTGGCCTGTAAAGTTGCTGGGCTTAGTAACGATTGAATTCCTAAAAAGTGTGCCGGTGGAGACCGAGGCGTAGGTGGGAGGATTGCGTGATCTGGCGGATTTGGGTTAGTGTAGTGGTGCGTGGACGGAAGTAGCTTCTAAGCAGAGTTCGGAGGTATCGGCATCGAGCCTTTGGGTTCACTAAGCCTTATTATTATTATTTTTTATTGTGTCCTCGCCGTTTAACTAAATACATGAAGGTCATGTAAACTGATTGGATACTGTTAGTAAAATAGAATCATGTAACCACTAAATTCCATGGACGATCAACGCAATTGTTCTTGTTTTTTTTAATATAGGAGAGTGAATGGATAAAAAACAAAAGAAGTTTATTTTCGATACTTTTCCAGATTTTGGTGGTGTATTATTACCTTAATAGTAATAATAATAGTAATATATTAATGGAGGGATGGTAAATAAGGAATTATTTATGCACTTCGATCATTAAACAAATTTAATTTATATATACTATTTTGGGTACTACGTTACCAAATCCCGCTGCTGGCAAGACTTTTATTTCAACTTTTAGCAGCCGGAGATGGATCATATGGGATCTAGGATTCAATAAGGGGGAAAATCTGGTGGTTTAGCGTGATCTAGTATAAATCACCTCCCTGCACAACCATTGTCTAAGAAATAGTACAGTTCTACCATGTACTGAACCCCATACCATTTCACGGGTTGTAGTGGTACATGTTTATTTATTTTTTATGTTGCTTACTATTAACAGATACATTGAGAAATTACAATTAATGATTCAAATAAAATTCAGTATTGCCATAAAATACGTACCTAAATTCAATTAACACACTCTATTATTAATTAGGACTCTCAATTAAGATTCTACATTCTGTTTACACCTCTGATATTCCGGAGCACCCTTGCACCAACATCTATACATTTGCTGACGATACAGCCATTATTTCTTCTCACAGCGACCAAAACCTAGCATCTAAAGCTCTTCAAAATCATTTATTTGATTTATAAAGGTGCTTCTATAAATGCCAAATCAGAATTAACGCCACAAAATCGAGCCATGTAAGTTTCTCTCTACGCAAAGCTTCTTGTCCAGTAGTCAAAATTGACAACGACGAAGCACCTTCCAAAAATTATTTACGTTATCTCGGACTATACTTGGACAAAAGACTGATTTGGAACGTACATACAAAATTAAAAAGACAAGAACTGACTAGACGGTACAAACAACTATCCCATCTTCTGGACTACAGATCTCCACTTACGGAACAAATGACTTATCTATAATAGTATACTAAAACCTATTTGGACATATGGAGCAGAACTTTGGGGTTCAGCAAAAAAAGTCCACATGCAAAAGATACAGACAACAGTCCAAAATTCTCAGAAAAATTGTTAATGCACCGTGGTATATTTCGAATCACACCATACACAACGACATGGACATTCCCACTATAAAATATACTGCTCTTTGTTACCTGGACTTGATAAGAAAAGATTAAAAAGACATTGGGCAAGAGACCTACTCACCTATTGATATTTTTACTCCAAAACTCAATGATCATGTAGAAAAGCAAAGAGATAAAGCACTTGGATCAAATTTGCTGGATGCACCATTGCGCAGGTGCAAATGAAAATTAAATAATAAATAATAATAATAATAATTTAACATATAAAACAGATATACAAGAGATATAATAGAGACATTCTTATGAACTAGTGTGTGACTTATTGCTGTTGACTATCAATATAACTTATTGACTATGGACTACATCTAACATGGAGAATACTCTCTTACATACTGCATCTCTTTATCCTAATCTTAGAGCTAGTATTTATACATGTAAAACCAGAGTTTTATATAACAAATAAAACATAAGCTCAAGGAAGTGCCATTGCTGACAACACGGAAGATATTTCACAACTTGGGGATTAGGAGCCTCCAAGTATACACCATATTCCTAGGTAAACCCAATGCCACTATCCATTAACTCCAACATGGTCTATACGAAATATAGCAGGCCTTCTCTTAGTACATTATTTTTCTAGATCAGGAGTGTGTAGAACAGTACCCATACTAAAATGGAGTATTTTATTATTTGTTAGAACTTTTTTTATTTACATAACGAGTAGTTAATAAGATTCTTGTAGAACCGACTAGCTCATTCTTTGATTAAGGTCGTAAGACATACCTCGACCTGAGAGGTTTCACTTGAAGGGCGGAAAGGGTTCTGACAGCACAGGAGCACAATCAGCTATTCTGCAAGGGAAGCCACCCTAATGATTCCCCAGCTCCTGATTAGCCTAACTCAATATCACGGGGGGGGGAATCTAATTACCCCAACCCTAGCAGGGACAGGATGATACATAGCCAGGAAGGGATGTGACAAATAGGGGAGGGGGGTTCGGAAAAATCGCCCTCACGCCCGGCTCCTTATCGCTCGCCATTAAAGTCCCCGTTGAATTATATCATTGCCACGAGTGTGTGTCGGAGCTATCTGTCAGTCGTGTGTCAATCCTTTCGTATTCCGGGTCGAGATAGGGCCAACATCGTTCGAATCTTCCTGATGTGGCTTTGTTAGAATCGAAACTCACAACACAATGTGACAAACAGGAGAGTAACGCAGTCATTTATTTTCTTTTTTTAAATCTTAGCTGCATATAACTACAGATAGTACAGAATTATTTTTATTTATATAATAGTCAGTCTATGTGTCAGAAAGAAATGTGCAGTTTCTATTATATTCGGAATGGACTGGCTCTGAGTGAGAGCGCTCTGGTGGTAGAACGCTGTGTTTCAGTGTCGATGGCCCGAGGATGAACCTTTGGGATCTGGAGACACCTCTTGGGCTAACCCAGTCGCTATAAAAAGGGTATCCAAAATAGTGTTAAAAGCGGCGGTTGAGCGTGATCTCGGACAAATCTCCCTGCTCAACCGTTGTCCTAGAAACATTACAGTCTATACCGCGTACTGAACACAAGACTCTTCATGGATAAGTGGTACAGTTTTTTTAGTTTTTTTTTTGTTTTTGTTTTTTACGCAATGATCAGTACATATGTCACAAAAAATGTATCATTGATTTTATAATACTAGAGTAAGCTAACTTCTTCAGGACCACTAAATTCGTAGGCAAAATCGGAAATACAGGAAAACAAAATCGGGATTCTAAGAACTCTTTGTTCAATACTTTTCATCATTTTAATAGTATTTTCAATACTAATTTTTTTTTAAAATTACGTAGTAATTTCGGTACAGTAAATAAGTCTAAATAAGAACATGCATACTTATCAATCGCAAATACTCGTAAAAAAAATAATAATGAAGGTGTTCCGCTACAACCCATTTATAATATTGGGTTTTGTACATGGTAGAGACCGTTGATACTGTTTCTAAACAACTTTTGTGTAGGAAGGTGAATTGATTGAGACCACCGTTCTATTTTTCCCTTAACTAATATTCCCAACTTTGTAGTCACTGAGTGAGCACAATGAGGATCAGTGGTTTCTACAGAATCCATTATATCTGTTAACAGAGTAAGCAATTTATCTGTCACAGCTGGATTCGAACTCTATACGCAAAGCTGTCCTGTTTATTTTTGAATGATTTTAAATATTACCGCTTCAATAATTACCGTTTCATTTTTTCAACATATTTACTGAGTTTGTTTTCTTGTTGTCGTTAAGAAAAAAAACGGTATTTTTAATTGGTGTAAGTTTTGCTTCATGGAATCAAATACTTGCTACGTTGGAAATCAATTCGTATTTAATTGGTATTGTTTTTCATTTTTTTTAAAATTCCATTCTTTAATGAACTAACTGGGCTACAGATTGCTTAAGATCGTATTTTTTTATTTTTTGGAAGCTTTTCGTGACTGATGTTTTGATTTACAACAGATTAATTTATATGTTTAACAGAGAATACATATGACGTTGTTAACTGTACGATATGAACAATCCCATACAGCGAAACAAAGCTACAACATTTATAAGGCGTCCCTTCCATAAATCCTAATTTGAATACAAGGGATTATAACAGCGTAGGGACATGAAGGGATGGTCTAATGCTTCCCTACAAACATCGCATGAATCCTAACCTCAATTCAAGTTTAACGTTCACAGATTTAGAAGTTTTAAGTAAAACGGAAATTGTTATGAATAACAATCCTTTACATTATTGTTTTATAACTAAAATTTTTGAAAGGTGTAGTAAAATCCATTATTTATTTATTTTTTCGAAAGGTTGCATGAAAGCCCTACCGTCTTTATTTGCAGTTATGAGAGTTCCACGACAACCCATGGTCTTGGATTTAAGTGGTTGGGACTGTAAATAACGTCTAACCTAAGTGAAAATTATTGTAATGGGGTGTATAAAAAAAATGAACGTTTCACCTTCCCCATGGAGAGAAGATAGCGACTTACAGTATCTTTCGACACACCACACTCCCTGGCAAGTTCGCGAGTACTTATGGACGGATTTGGCTCAACGGCTTGCTTCAGAACCTCATCACAATCCATTAATGGTCGCCCGTAGCCCTTCTTCCTTTATCTCCACTGCTAATTTTTCAAACCAATGCCGCGCCGTGCGCTGGTCAAGGACACCTTGCCCTTCATATTTAATAATTTCATGAGTTGCTTCAGCGGCTATGAATTTTGTTTCCAGTAATGCCTTAAAATTACGAGAATTTCGTATGGCACTGTCAAGTTTCTTCTTTGAAATAAGTAGCTAAACTGAGGCTTTTTTTAGAAGTCAAGTGTTAGTAAACAAGCTGAGAAAATGCTCTAAAGGGATTATAAAGTTTTGGTAAATAATAAATATCATTAAAATATTTACAGACTTTTGAACTCTGGAATTTGATAAAACGGTCATTTTTTTTTTATATACCCCATTCATTATCTGTGATACAATAAGGGTCTTGTTACATGGTGGGTTGTTGGCTAGCTGGCTGTACTGCTTTTCGCTCTATGGCTGTTCAGGGAAGTGATTAGTCCGAGATCACGCTCAACCACCCCCTAATATCAGGTTTTTCCCCTAATATGGAATACCCACTTTATAGAGGCTGGGTGGGACCTAATCAGGTCTATTGATAACGCATGCTACATCCCCAGAATATTCTTCATAGCAACTCAGCGATCTTTACACTTAAATTACCCAGCGTCCCCTACATCAAACAATTAATAACATTCATTAGTTTTTTTCTCACCCTTATTTTACTTATGGAAACCCCTTAATTTTTTTAAAAAAGAAATATTACTTGTATAAGTAGATTGGATTGAGCATGAGCTTGAACTGCTGTCAGTCACTGGTCCTTCATGTTGGGGGAACAGTATACTCGTATAGACACAGTATGCACTATAATAACATATTACTCACTTCTACGTTACATACTGAAATCATCGACATCTCATCAAGCTTAATACTTGAGTATTTTTATGACTTATTTTTTCTATCGATTTATTATATTTATTTCTTGGATTGTTATTATTAATGTTTCTGTATAAAATGAATTGTGCATACATATGTTATATACGCGTAAATTGATAAAAAAATACTTTTTTTTAAAGTATTAATTTATAAAACGAGATCAAAATCAATGAGAAATAATTTATTTTCGTTAAGGCCAGATGTCAGCTTCTATTTTAATAACGTCCCTTTGTTTGGCAGATTTAATCTTACATTCCAACACTTAGTTGAAAGATTCGGAAGCAGGAACAAAGAAGGGAACTAATAACTATAAGAAAAAGCATCTCTTGGAAATGAAAAGAGCTCTTATAAATCTCAGTTGCTTTTCCCTTTTATCATTCGTCTATTCTGTGATACTCTGAATGTAGAATAATCTCTCTATAACGTAATAAAATTTTAGTATAATAATACTTTTTATTATTATAGCTACTGATCGAAAAACTAATTATTGTTTATGTGAGAAAGAAATAGTTGACTGTGGGTACTATAATAGGATGTTGATAGTTGGGGGTGCAGTCAAGAAAACACGCAAAAATAGGTGAAACTATTTTATTTTAAGTGCCGACGTTTCGACCTACTATGTAGGTCATCTTCAGGGCTATGAGAAAACAGACAAAAAACAGAATAGACTGTAAAAATACATAAAATAGAGGTACAGAAAAATTAACAAAAAGTAGAGATATAAAAAAAGAATGATATATAATGAAAGGATATATGAAGGTATATGAATATATATATACATAATATATATATATAATAATGTATATAGGTATATGAATAAAGATGATTACATGGTAGATGGATAGAAAGGTGATAATGCAAAAACAGAATACAAAGAGAGCAATGAAGTTAAACAGAAAAAAATAAAATGAAAAAGATATGAATATAAAGAGTATGGACAATTTAGTATAATAAAGATAGAAATGTATTGCAAAGAAAACCGTAGTATGAAAATAGACACATGGGGAGTATCATAAGTGCAATGAGAGAACATGAATTAAAAATATGATACCTAATAATACATGAGAAGAATATATTATAGAACGTAAAGAAAAGGAATCTAATGTATGACAGGTCAAGAAGTGAAATATAAATAAAATTTTAAAAATATAAGAATCAGAAGTTATGTAAAGGTATAAATGTTATATAAAAGTATACACTATACATTATATAACAGATGTTGTATCAAGGTATACAGATACTATATAGAGGTATACATTAGGTATGAAGTTATATAAATAAAGATGAAAGAATACAAGGAAAAATACATGAGAGATATAAGATATCAGTAAGTGAATAGAGATAAATTATAAAAAAATAATGATGTTCTGTGAACATGAACTCTTTAATTAAAACTATGATGGATGCAAAAAGTGATGATGGGAGAAATAGGTGTGAAGGAAGGAGATGGAGAAAGATGAAGAGAAGATATAAATAATATGAGACTAGTACGAACCCGATAGAAGTGGCTGCTTGGACAGCGAGTGAGTAACTGACGCGGATAAAACCGTTAAACGACGGAAGCGCTGGTCGCGATCTCTGTCGGTCAAAGGTCAAAGTAGCGAATAATTTCTTTTAAAAAATAAAAAAATAAGAAAGTAGGGAAAGGGCAATAGGGGAAATATGGGGACGCGTAAAAAATGTGAAAAATAAATAAAAAATAAAGTTAAAGAAAAAAAGGGGAGTAAAGAAATAAAATACTAGAAAAGAAAAAATAGACAAAAAACGGACCGTAAACGGAGAGAAATAAAATATGATTTGAAAATTAAGGAGTTTTTAGTAAATTAAAAATTTGGGAATAAATTGAGGATAGGTGATGTGAATCGGACTTAAGGTTGACGGTGGAGGAATCTAAATTGATGTGGATGGTTTCCGAGAGAATGCGTTTTTCATAGTTGGGAAAGGAAGATAGGATAGACGTATTATCGAAGTTGAAAATGTGGTTTAAAGATAGGGCATGGTCAGAGAGTTTGGAAGCGGTTGGGTTATTGGATGAAATGGAATATTTATGTTGGGAAATACGATCTTTAAGTAAGTTTTTAGTTTCGCCGATGTAGGAAGAGTTGCAATTAGGAGTGGAGCCAGGGATACGGTAGACAACTTGTGAGCGTTGTATAACGGGAATGGGATCTTTAACACGGGTATAGATTTTGGAAAGTTTGTTATGGGATTTGAATGCTAAACGTAAGTTGGGGATAGAGGAACGTAGGGATTTTTGAATATTATTTGAGAGGGAGGGTATATATGGCAAGGATCTGTATACTGGGTTAGAGGGGGGGTGTGGAGACAAGGTGGGGTTGGGGGTTTTTTTATAGTCTTGGATGAGTTTATTAATAATATGGAGAGGAAAATTGTTTTTTAAAAGTATATTTTGGATGCGGTGGATGTTAGTTTTATGGAAGCAAGGGTCAGAGAGGGATAGGCCACGGCGGATAATATTTTTGGCGACGTTTATTTTTTGGTGGTGCGGATGTTGGGAGTAATAATTGAGGAGTCTGCCAGAATAGGTGGGTTTGGTATACCAATCTGTGGATAAGGTGTGGTCAGGATTTCTAATGATACGGAGGTCAAGGAATGGTAATGATTTATTGGATTCAAGTTCCACTGTGAAATGGAGACGGGGATGGTATGAGTTAAAAGATGATAATAATTCAGGAATGATAGTGGGATTTAGGATAAGGAGGAGATCGTCAACATATTTCTTAATGAAGATAACATCGTTAAGGAATTGGGGTAGAATGGAATCCAGAAGATCGTTTAAGACAATATTGGAGAGGTCAGGAGCGAGGGGATTTCCCATGGCAAGTCCAGAAATTTGGTTAAAGAACTGGCCATGGAAGGTAAGGTAGCCTGATTCACAACAGAGGTTTAAGGATTGGAGGTAAGAGGTGCGATTGAGAGAGGTATGGGGTTCTATGAGTGGCCAGTTGTTATCTATAATGAGGAGAGCTTTATCTAAAGGTATGTTAGTGAATAGGCTTTCTACATCAAAGGAGGTGAGAACGTAATGATCAGGTATGGTGAGGGATGTTAATAGATCACGTAGATGAAAAGAGTTTTGGATATCATATGGGTTGTTACGGCTGAGGACTTGTAAGGAAGGAAGTAAGAATTTGCTAAGTTTTGTAGATGGTGAATTGATGTTGGATGTAATAGGCCGGAGGGGGTTGTTAGGTTTGTGGATTTTGGGAAGACCATAAAAACGGGGAGCTATGGAATTGTAAGAAATAAGGTTTCTATAAATAGGGTATGTAATTAATTTGGAATTGACAAGGCTTTTTAGGTGGAGGTTGAATTTTTTTTGGAGAGAAGAGGTAGGATCTCGGGGTGTAGGTTTGTAAGTAGAAGTATCGGAAAGAAGGGAAATCATTTTAAGGTTATATTCGGAAAGATTCATGATTACTGTAGAATTACCTTTATCTGCTTTAGTGACAATCAAGTCGTCATGGGATTTGAGGAAAGAGCGTGTGAGGGAAAGGTCCTTAAAAAACTGTGGGGAGAAATTAGAAGGGGAAGAATGGGTGTGTTGAAGGAAATTGGAGATGATGTTAGCTATGGAGACACGTGAAAGATCTTGTGGAACATGTGAACGTTGGAGTAGGGGGTCATTGTGAATAAATTCTAAGTCGGTCAAAAGATCAGGAATGATTTTATTGAAGGAAGAGGAGGGTGCAGAGAAATTTGGTCCTAAGGATAGAATGTTATAGACATGTTTAGGGATATCGGTGGAAGAAATATTGTGGACCCAGTTTTGATCTCCTTTTGGGTAGATTTTGGAGGTGAGGGATTTTTGGTAAAGGAATTTGAATTTGGAGATGAGGTGGATTTTTTTACGAGACCTGGTAGAGGTGAAGATGGATGTAACAAGAGCGGTAAGGTTATTCATGTGGTCATGGGTAAGGTGACTGGATAAAAATTGGGTGAGGGCTGGAATACGTAGGTTTAGAAAGTGGATTTGTTGTATATTCTCCCGTATTTTGAGATTAAGTAAAGATTTTTTAAATTTAAATGAAAAATTATGTAACTTGGGATTTAGGGATTTTGATGTGGTGAAGTGATTAAGGGCATTGGTTATGAAATTTCGAAAAACGGAGTTGGATCGGCATTTTAGGAGGAAAATACGTTGTTCCAGGTGATGAGCCAAATGTTTTTGTAAGGAGCACAGGTGGTTGATGTGAGATTTTAGGTTTGGAAATGAAGATTTTATAGAAGAGAAAGATAAATTTTGGGGGGGGGTAGTTAAGGTAAGAGGAGGGGAGGCATTTCCATCATAGTTTGGAAAGTTATTACGATTTGAAGAGATATAATGAGAAGAGAGAGCAGAAGAGTGGCGCTGTGGTGAGGAAGCTGATGTAGGAAGTGATCTTGGAGACGAGAGTTGTTGCGGAGGGTGCGACGAAGGCTGGTGATGGCTGGAAGATGCGAGACTAGAGGTGTGATGTCGAGGCGAGTAGGTAGAATCTGGGTGATGTAGTGAAGAAGAAGGATCGATGTGAAGAGGTCGAGAAGTAGTAGGTAGAGAATTATGGTCTTGAATACTGGTATTGTGAAGAGAAGATATAGAAGAAAAGTTCTGTTTTTGGCCCCGTTTTTTGTGGTTCATGATATTCATGTGAGAAAGAAATAGTTGACTGTGGGTACTATAATAGGATGTTGATAGTTGGGGGTGCAGTCAAGAAAACACGCAAAAATAGGTGAAACTATTTTATTTTAAGTGCCGACGTTTCGACCTACTATGTAGGTCATCTTCAGGGCTATGAGAAAACAGACAAAAAACAGAATAGACTGTAAAAATACATAAAATAGAGGTACAGAAAAATTAACAAAAATTCTTCCCCTTCTAATTTCTCCCCACAGTTTTTTAAGGACCTTTCCCTCACACGCTCTTTCCTCAAATCCCATGACGACTTGATTGTCACTAAAGCAGATAAAGGTAATTCTACAGTAATCATGAATCTTTCCGAATATAACCTTAAAATGATTTCCCTTCTTTCCGATACTTCTACTTACAAACCTACACCCCGAGATCCTACCTCTTCTCTCCAAAAAAAATTCAACCTCCACCTAAAAAGCCTTGTCAATTCCAAATTAATTACATACCCTATTTATAGAAACCTTATTTCTTACAATTCCATAGCTCCCCGTTTTTATGGTCTTCCCAAAATCCACAAACCTAACAACCCCCTCCGGCCTATTACATCCAACATCAATTCACCATCTACAAAACTTAGCAAATTCTTACTTCCTTCCTTACAAGTCCTCAGCCGTAACAACCCATATGATATCCAAAACTCTTTTCATCTACGTGATCTATTAACATCCCTCACCATACCTGATCATTACGTTCTCACCTCCTTTGATGTAGAAAGCCTATTCACTAACATACCTTTAGATAAAGCTCTCCTCATTATAGATAACAACTGGCCACTCATAGAACCCCATACCTCTCTCAATCGCACCTCTTACCTCCAATCCTTAAACCTCTGTTGTGAATCAGGCTACCTTACCTTCCATGGCCAGTTCTTTAACCAAATTTCTGGACTTGCCATGGGAAATCCCCTCGCTCCTGACCTCTCCAATATTGTCTTAAACGATCTTCTGGATTCCATTCTACCCCAATTCCTTAACGATGTTATCTTCATTAAGAAATATGTTGACGATCTCCTCCTTATCCTAAATCCCACTATCATTCCTGAATTATTATCATCTTTTAACTCATACCATCCCCGTCTCCATTTCACAGTGGAACTTGAATCCAATAAATCATTACCATTCCTTGACCTCCGTATCATTAGAAATCCTGACCACACCTTATCCACAGATTGGTATACCAAACCCACCTATTCTGGCAGACTCCTCAATTATTACTCCCAACATCCGCACCACCAAAAAATAAACGTCGCCAAAAATATTATCCGCCGTGGCCTATCCCTCTCTGACCCTTGCTTCCATAAAACTAACATCCACCGCATCCAAAATATACTTTTAAAAAACAATTTTCCTCTCCATATTATTAATAAACTCATCCAAGACTATAAAAAAACCCCCAACCCCACCTTGTCTCCACACCCCCCCTCTAACCCAGTATACAGATCCTTGCCATATATACCCTCCCTCTCAAATAATATTCAAAAATCCCTACGTTCCTCTATCCCCAACTTACGTTTAGCATTCAAATCCCATAACAAACTTTCCAAAATCTATACCCGTGTTAAAGATCCCATTCCCGTTATACAACGCTCACAAGTTGTCTACCGTATCCCTGGCTCCACTCCTAATTGCAACTCTTCCTACATCGGCGAAACTAAAAACTTACTTAAAGATCGTATTTCCCAACATAAATATTCCATTTCATCCAATAACCCAACCGCTTCCAAACTCTCTGACCATGCCCTATCTTTAAACCACATTTTCAACTTCGATAATACGTCTATCCTATCTTCCTTTCCCAACTATGAAAAACGCATTCTCTCGGAAACCATCCACATCAATTTAGATTCCTCCACCGTCAACCTTAAGTCCGATTCACATCACCTATCCTCAATTTATTCCCAAATTTTTAATTTACTAAAAACTCCTTAATTTTCAAATCATATTTTATTTCTCTCCGTTTACGGTCCGTTTTTTGTCTATTTTTTCTTTTCTAGTATTTTATTTCTTTACTCCCCTTTTTTTCTTTAACTTTATTTTTTATTTATTTTTCACATTTTTTACGCGTCCCCATATTTCCCCTATTGCCCTTTCCCTACTTTCTTATTTTTTTATTTTTTAAAAGAAATTATTCGCTACTTTGACCTTTGACCGACAGAGATCGCGACCAGCGCTTCCGTCGTTTAACGGTTTTATCCGCGTCAGTTACTCACTCGCTGTCCAAGCAGCCACTTCTATCGGGTTCGTACTAGTCTCATATTATTTATATCTTCTCTTCATCTTTCTCCATCTCCTTCCTTCACACCTATTTCTCCCATCATCACTTTTTGCATCCATCATAGTTTTAATTAAAGAGTTCATGTTCACAGAACATCATTATTTTTTTATAATTTATCTCTATTCACTTACTGATATCTTATATCTCTCATGTATTTTTCCTTGTATTCTTTCATCTTTATTTATATAACTTCATACCTAATGTATACCTCTATATAGTATCTGTATACCTTGATACAACATCTGTTATATAATGTATAGTGTATACTTTTATATAACATTTATACCTTTACATAACTTCTGATTCTTATATTTTTAAAATTTTATTTATATTTCACTTCTTGACCTGTCATACATTAGATTCCTTTTCTTTACGTTCTATAATATATTCTTCTCATGTATTATTAGGTATCATATTTTTAATTCATGTTCTCTCATTGCACTTATGATACTCCCCATGTGTCTATTTTCATACTACGGTTTTCTTTGCAATACATTTCTATCTTTATTATACTAAATTGTCCATACTCTTTATATTCATATCTTTTTCATTTTATTTTTTTCTGTTTAACTTCATTGCTCTCTTTGTATTCTGTTTTTGCATTATCACCTTTCTATCCATCTACCATGTAATCATCTTTATTCATATACCTATATACATTATTATATATATATATTATGTATATATATATTCATATACCTTCATATATCCTTTCATTATATATCATTCTTTTTTTATATCTCTACTTTTTGTTAATTTTTCTGTACCTCTATTTTATGTATTTTTACAGTCTATTCTGTTTTTTGTCTGTTTTCTCATAGCCCTGAAGATGACCTACATAGTAGGTCGAAACGTCGGCACTTAAAATAAAATAGTTTCACCTATTTTTGCGTGTTTTCTTGACTGCACCCCCAACTATCAACATCCTATTATAATTATTGTTTAATCTTTTGTCGTGGTCCATCAGTTTAATTATCGATATTTTTAAAAACCGCGAAATCACAAAGCCATTACTGCTTTCTTTAGCTCATTACGAAAAATATAGCATTTTTGTTCATCATGTTTTTTAAATTTAAATTGAAAAAAATGGAATGCATCGATCTTCTACACATATTATAAAACAAAGTCCTCATCCGCGTTTGTTCGCGGTAAACTCAATAACTACTGTACGGATTTTCATGCGGCTTTCACCAATAGATAGTGATACACCAGAAAGGTTTAGGTATATAATTTGTCGAGGGATTGTGTAAATGGGTTGGAATTTAATGATAATTGTCTGAAATGTTGGGAAAAGTATAGCCACTTGGGAGGTCTCATCGAAGATGCTGCCTCTTATCTATCTAAACATATTATAAAACAAAGCCCTTGGCCGTGTCTCTCTGTCTGTTCGCGGTAATCTTTTTTGTTTATAATAGCTACATAATAAAATACATTAGGCAGACAAACATGTAGGCATAATATGTCATTCTACCCAAGCAAAGGAGGGGTAGCTAGTCTAAAATAAAGCAAGCTACATATATAATATTACGATTTTCAGGCTGTAATTTCAATATAAAGAATCCAGTGAAATACGATTTAGACATTATTCTTTTAAAATTTGATTTTTTAAAAAACTTTATACAACAAAAAAACTGTACAAGTGCAACCAGTGAAGGTTCTGGATTTTAATACATTGTAGAGACTGTACTCTTTCTTGGTTAACAGCTGTGAAGGGATGTTTTGTCCTAGATCAGGCACAACTGCCAAACTTTCCCCCCTTATTTTGGGTACCCGCTTTATAGAGGCTATGTGAGCCCCAGGTGGGTACTAGATCTCGTAGGAGCCATCTCCGGTTGCTAACAGATTAAATAAACGTCTGCCAGCGAGCGGTATTTTAACTTAGTGTCATTAGTGTCATTGAATCTATATAACAAACCTAAAATAAAAAAAAACATTATTTTATTTGATATGAAATACTCAATATCTCAAGGCAATACAAAGTGAGTAATCATGTTTTAATAGATTCACTTTGAGAGTATAAAATTAGTAATATACTTAATTTTGATTTATAGAATAATATACCCTCTACTAAAACATTAATTATCTACTTTATTACAATTAAAGAACAGTTGTACAGTTTATAAACTGTACAACTGTCTATATAATGGGGGTTGGTACGCCAATTGGTAGATAAATAAAATTTATGATCTAAGTAATAAAAATAAATAATTGATTTATCTCATCATCATTATGTTGATGATGAATGGACTTGGACTTGAACAACAGTATTTTATGATTTTGTTCTGCCGACTACATTTGAATTATAATAATATTATTGTTATTATTATAACATTGCAGTATATATTTATATATATATCAGTATATCTTTTTCCCTTTTCATATTAATATACTTTGTGGAATAGCCATAAGTCCACTGGTTTCTTGATAATGTTTTTTTTTTTCTTGCACTTTTACTTTTATTTTTTCATATGGTCTTTAGTCTTATGTTTTTGTGTTGTTTATTACGATTACTTATTTTATTTTATTTGCCTTGTGTGTTTTTTGAAGTTAGGTGAGTGTATATTAAAGTTTCAAATTTCTGGAGTATTTACCAACTGTTTTTATCAATCCTTATCCAGCTGGGGTCTAGTAACCTTCCTTATGATTCAGTAGTTGCATTTGAGCCTTGGAGGTGGTGGGATGTTTCTTGGATGCATTATTCATTTTTTTCTTAGCTGTTATTCTCTTTCTACCCTGAGGATGCCTGAATGGGCGAAATATTGGACAGATATTTTCAATTTCTGTTTTAGTTTGGAGACTTAAGGGATTTTTGTAGGAATTTTCCCACTAGCTTAGAGGGTTGCATTGCGTGGGACCAATAGAATTAAGCTTAAAACATTTTTTTCTACACAAATCGCAAATTTTTTTTATCGAATTCCATTAGCCTAATTGCACTCAAACGGCTTACCATCTTTTTATCGGGGAAACCAATATTTATATATATCCACATATAAATTTAAACTGGGGGGTAGAGCCATGAAATCGAGTAGAATTTAAACGATATTGACCTAACTTTCATTTGAATAAACCTAGATTCATGAAATCTTTTAGAAATATTAAGAAATTAAAACTCTCAGAACAGCTTATTAAATGAATAATTTTTTTAAAATCTTATTTTAGTGTTTTTTAGGCGTTGGGAACGGATATAAATTTCTTTTC
The DNA here is from genome assembly GCA_964056705.1 of Troilus luridus. Taxonomy (NCBI): domain Eukaryota; kingdom Metazoa; phylum Arthropoda; class Insecta; order Hemiptera; family Pentatomidae; genus Troilus; species Troilus luridus. The sequence continues at coordinate 41,093,818 of OZ057417.1, read as the reverse complement.
ATTATTTTGTTTATAAATTTTACTGTGTATTACATTTAAGAGAATGATTTCTGAAAAGAACTACTTTGACAATTTTAATTAAACTTGAATAGGCGATATTGAGGAATGGAACATTGTAAAATTAGCTATAATTAAAGTTTAATTATTGACAACAAGGGTATTTGATTTGCCTGAAATGAATTCGTTTATTAATAGTACTGTCTAAATAAAAAAGCTTAATAATAATTATAATTATTTTTTTATGCAATACTAACGACTTTGCACGAGTAGTAAGACATATTATGCCCACATGTTTGCCTGTCTAATGTATTTTATTGTTTAGATATTATAAACATCAATACAAAACAAAATATTTCCTTATATACGAATTTATTTTCTTGCGCGTTAAGGTTTTGCGTTAACCCATAAGATACTCATTTAAATTATATGTTATAAAATATTCTTCAAAATGCTTAAGGTAACTAAAGTATATAAGTTGATCAGGATTAATACTGTAGTCATCTAAATAGTTTTCTAAATGCTGCTTTGCACGGGTAGCCTACATGTTTGTCTGCCTGATATGAAAAACGCATTATGCAGCGCCTTCAATGAAACCTCCCAAGAGGCGATACTTTTTCCAAAATTTCCGACAATTATCGTTATATTCCAACCCATTTACACAAATCCTCGATAAATTATATACCTAATCCTTCCTAGTGAATCGATCTATTGGTGAAAACCGCATGAAAATCCGAGCAGTAGTGATTGAGTTTACCGCGAACCGTCGCGGCTGAGGACTTTGTTTTATAATATTTAGAGATTATACAATGGCGTTTGGCACATATTGTTTTGTTTTTTAATTTAAATACAAAATTTAATTTAAATAAAATTCGGCTTTGGTCCAATCTTTTAATCGGTTCCATGAGTTTCTCATTATTTATTTGTATACCCAGGAATTCGTCCAATTTTATATTGTAAATGATACTATGCTCAAATCATAGTTGTCATTTATTTATGTTTAAAATATGTATTCTTCTTTTTAAAATATCAGGAATTCACGTGGAGCGTCTTTCATCTCATGGTATTAGATCCCTTGTCGGTTTCTGCTGTAATGCATCTGACAGTTATACATTAAAGTGGTATTGCCCTACCAATGGAGGGTCTTGGGTTCCGTTCATTTTAGATACTGTACTGTTACTAAGCCGTGTGCCGTGCAGGAAAGATTTGGCTGATATCTCTCTTCAGGTTTTTACCCAGGGTTCGTGAACATCATGAGAGCCTCCAGATAATCGTATTGGCCCTATATATGTTTTTGTCTCGTTATTCCTATAGAACATTTCTTTTTTATATGAAATATTTTAAAATACCATCCATCTCTAACAGGGCTATGGTGCTCACAGGACCTTGGCGTCCTCAACCAAAGTCCTCCACGCAGACGTATCTTCGGGTTGCCATTATCCATCCATCTACACCAACGACCCAAGTTCGTCTTCCACATCTGGCAGTAAATGAAATCTAGGTCTGTTTCTTCTTTTACCCGGATGTCCCTCCATGATCATTTTAGTGAGCCTACGACGCTCTATTCTTTGGACATTTCCCAGCCTACTTCTGGCCCTCTTTACGGTTTAAATAATAACTGGTGTCTCATAGAGGTTTCTTATTTCCTTGGTACGGTCATAAATCCTTCTGAGGATTTTCGTCTCCCCCATATTTAATGGACTTTAATCAGCGTCCAGATTTCCATACATAGCCACTAGCTGACCGTATGGTACACTCTTATTTTGAGTTCTCAGGAGATATTCCGATTTCGAATTATTTCCATCAATGGCCAATAGCATCTAAGCTCGTACTATTGATAGTTTCAATTATTTGATTTTCTACACTAGTTCTGGTTCCAAATTACTTAAATTTTTTAAATATGGAAACATTTAAGAATCTTTAACCCAAATAAATATTGATTGTTCGACAAAGCCTAATTAAAAATCCCCCCCCCCCGAATACGCAAATAAGGATCAGTGATAATGAAAAGGATGGGGGAAGAGGAACAGTCCCACTCCATTGAAGGATTATCGGATGGTGGACCAAGTTGAGAATCGGAACCATGTGCCGCGCGGTAGTCGACCATCCTCCGATAAACTCAGCTTCTGTTTCACAGGCGCAAACTTATGACATTATTCTCGTTTATCGTGTCCGGGTTACAACTGTTACGCAATGCACTACCAAAAGGAAACGTTTTATGGAATTGATCTTATCTTCAGACAATAACGCAGTTATATTTTAATTTACTAATTGCACGAAATTAATAAAATATATATTTATATATTTTAATTATCAGTGATGTAGTTCTTTGTATAGGTTTTAAAAATGAGGTAAGATTTATTACTAGCTACTAAAAACTACTACAACAATGTGATTCTTTACATATGCTTAAAAAAAGAAGTAAGGTTTACTACTGACTACCAAAACTACTTCAGTAATTTGGTTCTTTAGAGAGAAAGGTTTAAGTAATCCTACTGTACTAGGGTGTATTGAAAAACCAAGGGTTTAAATGAGGATAGGAAAGTAGCATGACGGATATTAGGGTGCTCCAGATGGTGGAAGATTGGGCGAGAAAGGCTGAAAAAATGAGGTAAGATTTACTACTGACTAGCTACTCGAATACTACAGTAATCCTACTGTAATATGATGTGTTGAAAAAACAATGGTTTAAATGAATATAGGGAAGAAGCATGACGGATATTAGGAGGCCTTGAGCACCAGATGGTGGCAGACTGGGTGAGAAAGTTTTAAATAACTTTCTAGAGTTATCACTAATATTTTTCTTTAGATTTGATCTATTTAATCTGTAGCTCAATTCAGTAGCAAAGAGCAAGCTTGAGCGCTGCCATGTGAAAATCTGCCTGTGGAAGATTAAATTATTAATTTGTTAACTGCCACGGGTGGAGTCTGTTGGATCTAAAATCCCTCTTTGAGCTAACCCATCCTCTGAAGGTGTGCAACCTTCATAGGGGTAAAAGCTGGCAGTGGAGCATGATCTCGGGCATATCACCCCCACAACCTTTGTTTTTGAAATGGTACAGTCTCTACCATGTACTGAAGACCCTTTATGAGTTGTATTGGAATAGATATTATTTTATAATTAATAGTGTAGGCTAACGAAAATAAATCAAGAAAAATCAATTTATTGAAGAAAGTGGCTGCTCTGTTTAATGTGCAACACTAATATCTGCCTGTGTTGAACTTTCACATTCTCCACTTGTTGCTGATGGCGTGTTGAAACTTTTCACTCTTGATAGGTTTGCTTTGTTCGCTTTATGCTAGGCGGCAACAATGCTCTTAGTAACTCGCAATTGATTGTGTGAATTCATTTAAGTTTGTTTTTCTTTGTTGTTTTGATGTTTCCATTTAGGTATAACCCATTTACCGGACTAATGAATGACAATTTTTATTATAGCTAATGGATAGTAAATTACCTTAACCAGCCATCGAAATGCTACCAGTATTAGTTGAGTTATAGCGAATAGAATAGATTGTCAACCATACATATCTTCAGGGTTCACCTTTGGAGTAGTTGTCAGCATATTAACCTTCTAGATCCATGATCGCAAGGTAACATTATGCCATGTAGTTTTATGATTTTTTAAGGGATTAATAAATCCTTGGTTATACCGTCGTTTAGAGGAGACGCAATATACCGGACCGGAGTCAGGTATTCAGTTATTCATTAAAGATCCTTACCGGTATTATACCTGGTTATAAGGCTTAAGGATTTTATAAAGTTAGTAAAAACTCCTTGGCTATGCCATCATTCGGAAGGGTGGTAAAATGGCAAACCCGAGACTGTGTGGTGTTAGGTACTCGTTAAAGATCCAAATCCTGATTATACCTGAATATGTCAACATTTAGGACTCCCAGTGTTGTATCGTCCGATTAGTCATAGCAGCATAAAAACTATATAAAAATACATACTGTATCATTACAACGCGTGAAAGGGTTCAGTACATGGTAGAGATTGTACTGTTTATTGGACAACGGTTCTGCAGGTAGGTGATTTGTCCTAAATCATGCACAACCACCAGCTTCCCCCCTCTTATAGAGGCTGGGTTAGCCCCAGGAGGGTCCTCGATACCATAGAATCCAGCTAACAGATCAAGTAAAAGTCTTACAGTAAGCGGGATTTTTCAACAATGGCAACTCTGCGCTCTACCGCCAACTCCGCTACCTAGCAGCATAAAGAAAGGCTTAATTAATACATAAGCAAATTTAATGTAATGTTTTCGAATAAAGGGGCTCCTAAAACTCTTTATAGCTTATTACAAGTATTGTTTCCTCATGGCCCTTTGGAGTTTATTGTGCAGGCGTGTGTGCTGTGGCCATTCCTTTTCTTCTTTAGTCTGTGTATTTTTGGATGTTGCCATAGCGATCGATTGGGTCAACACCAAGGACTTCTCTTTAAATTGCCTTTTCTAACCTATAATACTTTACCTCAACCATATTATATATATATATATATATATATATATATATATATATATATATATATCGGTTTCTACTTATCTTGTTTTGGTTCTTGAGTTTCAGTCAGTTTCTTTCAACTTCTTAAGGCGACGTTTCGAGACTAGGTTAGTCTCATATTCATGCCCTGACAGTGAAAAAATGAGCTTTTAGTAAGAACATTAAATAGCGGACTAAAATAAATATAGATGACACGTGTAAGTTGTAATTGTGTGTTATTATGATTCATGGTAATCATCATTAATTAATTCTTTTTACTTATTATTCGCTCTTTTCATATATCATTTTATTTATTTTTGTTACTAATCCGAACATAGCATCTCAGAACCAACAGACAGACAGATATTCATTACAAAATTGGTACGATTAATGACGTATAAAAATAAGCATACAAATATCTAATCCAGCAACATTTACACTTAGACTTTCAGACTCACCCTCTCTAACACTTTACACTATTTCACAGACAAACACAGACAAAATACTTGGGCCTTACAATGCACAGAAGACCGACTTGGAAATCACACGTGACTAATTTTAAGGTCGAATCACCGACTCTCACTCCTAAGATGACTACTTCACCACAAAAATAAACTATTGCTAGCTAACAAAATTATAATATACAAAAAGCTAAGACGTTTTAGGCTCATGCAATCTCACATACAGACCATTACACATTAATACACATTGCTCGTTTTACATAACTAAAAAATCATTTCATTAATAGTTCTTTTACTATATGGTGAATAAATAAATGGATTTATTTTGAAGTAAATTGATAAGATAGAATTCAAATCAAACCATCTACGGCTTGGGGACTGATACAACAGAAAAGGGAGCAATGTAAGGAATTCTATTGGATGCCAGGGCGGCATTCGATGCCGGTTGGTTTGGGTTCCGCAGTGCGATACCTTCCCCCTAACCTCTACAAATGTGTACACAGGCATTTCGAAAGTAGGTTAGTTCAGTAATCCATGTCCCTACCTTGATTGTTAAGCCAAGTGTTAACAAAAGAAACAATGCACGAAACCAATTTAAAAAAAACAACACAAAATAAATACTCTTTCAAGTTTCCACGGCCACTATTTATACAAAAAACTTTATTTGTTTCTTCTGGTTTAGACCGTGTCGGTGAATTTTCTGCCAACGTTTCGCCAGACATGCTGCTGACTTCCTCAAGGCTTAATTGAGACTGATTGGGTCTCAATTAAGCATTGAGGAAGTCAGCAGCATGTCTGGCGAAACGTTGGCAGAAAATTCACCGACACGGTCTAAACCAGAAGAAACAAATAAAGTTTTTTGTATGAACACAAAATAAGTTTAAAAACGCTACCCTGATTTATAACGAATTAGATTTATTTAAAAGAAACTATCACCTAAGCTCCCTGAAAATAAATAAACATATAACACAATAAACAAAAAAATTACAAACATTAAGAAACTAAAAAACAATATAAATATGCCTTAGGAATATATATTAGATTATATAGGTATAGAACAATATAGATTATATAATTGTGCCTTAACAATATTATAAAAGGACGTTCTTATCGTATGGGAAAAATGCTGAAGGATTTCAAGAAAGATTAAAAAGGAAAAAAAAACGGGCAATTCGAAGAGAATTCAGCAATACGATATTTTCAAGTTTTTTAACCCCATTAATATAAAAGCAATTTTGAAAACAAATTTGTAACATTATTCCCCCTCCTAAAGATATCACCTAAAAGAGCACAATATGCTTCATTTATTTATGACCACTGTGTAATTTTTTTTATTAAAGCATTCATATAGAAAATTAGAGTGGTCCAGATCTGCTTAAATAACTCAAATAAATAAAATACTATTTTATAAAGTATATTAGTATAATATAACACCTATGGTATAATGATAAAATATAAAAATATAGGTACTTGTGTATTAGCAGGTCCCCAGGGACAGTTATCCTACAAACACTGATATCAGCTGTCTTGTCCCTCTAGTTAATTGAAGTAGATATAATATGAAGATTGAAATATGGTAACATTTTTTTTTATTAAAGGAGGAAGGTTTCATGGGGCCCGGCTAATACACATGTACCAAAATAAATATAATATAATAAAAAAAGGCAAAGCTAATCCGAAGGTTCGATGTCGATACTATTAATCCCTGTTAACTAACTTCCGTATACGGATTACCAAACACAAACTCAAACTTATAAGATCACACTTAACGCAAACCTCTCACCTGTCAACTCCTCGAAGCTGTGTAATCTCCTTAATTCTCCAGCGTCTCATCCTTTTTCAGTCCGAATCAATAATATACAAAAATTTGTACATAATATTAATACCATTTCGTTGTTTCGGCCAACTACGGCTAACACGTGCCAAACTCAATTAATATATATCAAAATAGCCATAGTTTTATAAATATGATTTCCTTCTCCTTGTTGCTCCAATACTCTCTAATTCTTCTAATCTCTTCTTTCTTTCTTCCGACCACTTTGTGCCTGTTCTTTTATTGCCTATACCATCTTTCTGAAGCCATCCTCTGCCTTGCTGCTGCTTCTGTTTTTTTATTGTGTATTACTAAATATTTTTTGATTTCTCGGATCCAGCTTGCAGTTAATTTCTTTTCCCAGAGATGCCAATTTTATATATTAATACAGTTTCCATTGTTTAAAATAATTTTTAAACTGAGAATAAAAGAAAACAGAAAGTAATATATAAACAGTTTATATAAACAGAAATGGTAGGAATGATAAGAAATAGAAAGAGTAATAAAAAAATTATGAAATAAATGATGAGAAATAATAAAAATTGAAAGAAATTTAGAAAACAATGAAGATATTGAACCATAGTAAAATAACAAAAGAATGATTTACTTATAAAATATAGTGATTAACATGTTATCAGTAAAATTACAAAAACATGATTTCATTACAAAATATAATGATATGGCATCCATTATATTGGTGAAAGACAAAAAGAGGTTGAAGGAATGAAATAAAATGAAGAATGAAAAAATAATGATAATAGAATAGAACATACCAGAGGGATGAAGAGTCCAACTGCAACTGACAACAACAAATTGAACTATTTAAAGGTCTTAACAAACGTTAACTAGTGCTGCCAACCCAACAAAAGTACACAACAAAAAAACCGATAAGAAAAGTCAGGTATATTATTAAATATTGTAAGGGGATGTCACAAAAATAAATAATAATAAAAATATTTATTTAAGAGATTATAATAATGCCATTTGGCACATATTGTATTTGCGATATTCCTTTGAAAACGTCCCATAAGGGATTCCCGTGGAAGCGTGTATGGAGAAAACTCCCATTGAAGGCACTCCTGACGTGGTCCATCTCACTGTAGTAGATCCCTGCTCCAGAGACGTTTCAGTCTCCTTGTCGGATAGATGGCAATGCGTCTGTCAGTAGCGATTGTACCTTACAACTTGCTGTTGTAAGTTTAGGTGTCCAGCAAGTAACTCATAAAATTTTTTGTAGTTTTTCTTGATTGTCTCAGTCAAGAGTGGTATCTTAATTTTATTTATAACATATGTTGTTTCGAGAAGGCTGTGACGCTATCTCAGAAAATACAAAATTAAAAAACGTTCATATATTAACGAAGTAGTTTTCTTCGTTAATATATGAACGCGCGCTCGCGCGCGCGCACACACACACACACACACACACACACACACACACACACACACATAAACACACTCAATCTTACACGCACACACACTTTTAATATGAATATATTGATAAAATGGAACCTGTTAATTATTAATGAATTAAAATGGATCCACGTGGCTTGTTTAATCCTCTTTTGTATCCATCAGTTGTAATTAAAACCTTAAAAGGTTGATGATTAATGAATTTTTATTTTTAATAAGGCTCTGATTAAAACTTTCAGATTTTGTCTGGTGTATTATTTTTTCTTTGAGAGTTAATAAATTTGAGCTTTATAAAATTATTAAACATTTAAATTATATATTTAACCATGGAACAGCCGCACACGTATATTTTCATATATAAATAAGGATAAAAATAAAACATTAAAAAAGTTATAATAATGTGGCACTAGTAACTATGAGGCGTTTACACAGTACACAGTAGGGACTGAACTACTTACCTATCAAGAGGTTTGTTCGCTTTCTGTGAGACAGTATCAATACTCTTAGTAACTAGGATCTGAATGCTTAAATTCATTAATTATGTAGAATTCAATAACCACCATCATCATCACATAGCGCAATGGTCCATGAAAGACCGTGGCCTCCTCAACAATTCTCCTCCACTTTGAACGATCTCCCGCTGCTCTTCTCCATGCTCTTACCTCCAGGAGCTTAAGGTCTGCTTCCACATCGTCCAAACATCACATTCTAGGCCTTCCTCTCCCTCTTTCTCCATCTGGACGTCTCTCCAGAACCAGCTTTGGGAGTATTTTTTTACCCATTCTCTGAACGTGCTTCAACCATCTCAATCTTGTTTTTTTCATACAAGAAACTATGTCTGGTTCTCCATATAGGTCCTTAAGTTCTTGGTTCCTTTTCATAAGTAAACTATTTCCTTCCTTGGTTGGGTCATGCATTCTTCTAAGAATCTTTCTCTTCTATGTATTCAATAATCTTTCATGCTGTTTGGTCAGAGTCCACGCCTCCCCAGCATAGACAACGACAGGACGAAGTATCGTCTTATATACCCTTATTTTGAGACTATGGGGTACAGCTCTATTTTGGAACACGTTTCTGAGGAACCAATAACATCTGTTACCGTTTTCAGTCCTCGCCATTATTTCATGTTCCAGTCTGTTATCTACTGTAATAATGGTGCCAAGATATTAAAATTTCTTGACATTTTCAAAACTGCACCCTCTTCCTTGGAGATATCCACTGGATGACAGTTTCCTGAATGATATCATGTATTTGCTTTTATCTTTATTTGTAATGAGCCCTGCCTTCCTAGCTGCCTCTTCGCATTCCCATAATCCTTCCAAGAGCACGTTTTCATTTCTTGCTGTGATGACCACATCATCAGCATATGCGAGGTGTTGGGTCATGTTATTATAAATACACCCCTCTCACCTTGCTTTCGTTGTCATTATTATTTTCTGCAGCACTAAATTAAACAACACTGGATATATAGGATCTCCTTGTTTAACACCTTTTTTAATAGGGAAGTCTCTGGAAATTTCTCCCTGGACCTTAACCACAGCGGTACTATTCTACAGTGTCATCTTTATCAATCTGACAAGAAACATCAAGTTTTCGTACAGCTCATTTCTTTCTATGCTATCATATGCCTCTTTGTAATCCATTAATCAAGTTGATGAAAATGAAAAACAAAAGAACTACACCTCTACAGCTCTTGAGCTCATTAGAGCGGGATTTACTGTTTTTGAGATAACGGTTGTGCAGGGAGGGAACAGTATTTATCAACAGTACAGTACACTAATATATATCAATGCTAAACTTATAAATTCCCCACTTGTTGCTAATGGTATGTCGAAACTTTTCGCTGTTGACTGGTTTACTTTTTTCACATTGTGTGAGACAGTAACAATACTCTTAGAATCTCGGAATTAAATGTGTAAATTCAATTAAGTTTGTTAAAGGTAGAGACTGTACTGTACCTTCATGGATTGTGGCGGTATAGGTTTTTTTTTCATTTGTATAACGCAGGCTTTAGTTAGATGCAATCAGTATAACTGTTATTTTTTCGTTTAATCACTAATAAATTACATGAAAGAATGGTAAAAATAAATCTTGGAACACGGGTTATTATGGGATCATATCGATAGGCCCGGATTCTAGAGTACTCATAACCATCCCTTGTATAAATAATCATCCATATTTTAAAGACAAGGGGATGGAAATGAAGAGAAGTATTTGCTAAATGAGGAGACTTTTTGTTAAAGAGGGGAATGGTGGGGGTATTATTAATTAAAATGAATTCGTGAAAGGAGACAATGGAAGTTAAATTGCAAAGAGCAATTAGTGAAGGGAATGAAAGCATGTTCCTTTTGTCGGATCATCCCGCTCCTTTCGGAGATCAAATATTTGAGCAGAGCTCTTGGGTGGGACGCTGCCATGTCCCGCTGGTTGCATTTTATTAGCTTCAAGAATTCTCTCTTCCATTATGCCATGTCCTTATTTTTGAAATAAGAACGATAAAGATGGATATTTGCAATAGGTTTAATCCGAAATCCTATATACAAGGTTTATTCGAACAGTCCTATATCTATTCCCGTATGATCCGAACTAGGTTCATGACTAGTAGCAGTATCTGATTCGAAAAGAATTTTCTTCTAGCCTCGAACTGGACACTACTACAAATAACTACCCTTACAAAATATGAACGATATTGGGTTCAGTGCCTATTAGAGACTGTACTGTTTCTAGGATAACAGTGGTGATAGGAGGAGATCTGCTGGATATCACGCTCAACCGCCAGATTTTTCCATTTATAAAGGACTCCGACATGTAGGAATTTCCAAATTTAAGCACTCACATATCTACAGCCCCGGTCAATAAGTGGTTAAGTCTAATTTTCTCCAAAATGAGTTTCTTGTACTTAAGTAAACGGAATCGAGTTATTTTTGTAGTGAATAAGGGGCTACTTAAGGCATTGGCTTGAATTATTGTTTATATTACAACTCCATTTCAAGCAAGAACTACGAGTATGACACGATTCTGGTTATTTGAAAGCAGTTAACTCTCTCTGAAGAAAATCCGACTTAACCACTTATTCACCGAGGCTGTTGTATTACAGAAAGTACGATTTTGTAAGTAGACATTTTTTATTGTAAACATGATCACTTATTAAAATAAATCCAAGTCAATTAATCCAGTACAACTTTAGAAAAGAAAGGGATATTTATTTTAAATGATAATTACTTGATATTAATTTACCCCAGTTGTAATGATCTCAGGGTGCTATCCCATATTCATATATACTATTTAAAATTGAATTATATCATTTGATCTCAATATCCCCTGAGAACAAGTGCCTTCACTTGTTTCTGCAATTGAGGACAGCATAGCATTTACGTTATAGATGCTGGGTGAGCCGAAAGAAGTTCTATAGACCCTATGGGAACTTTCAGCACAGCTACTCACCGGTCTATGCAGAGAGGAGTAACGAATTTTTTTAGATTGTTTTTTGCTGAAAATACTGAACTATTCCTGAATGTATAATAAAACTCTTTACAAGAACCTTTTATACACAGGATGCAGGGGATCTTGTGATGTTTTAAAAGGAGTAAATGACCCCAGACTATGCTGTCCTTCGGAGGGATCCTAAAATGGTAATAAATTCCCCGTTAAATATCACTATCTTAATTATATTTGGATAGGCAACATTTAGGACTCCTACTCTGTAATTTATGTAATTAATTTATATTTATATATTTATGTAATTAATGTAAATCTTCTTTATTTATTTTCATTATTTGACCTTACCAAGAGATCCTTCTGTAAACATTCAATTAATAAGTTATATCGGTTTATTTAAATTATGATTTGTTTGTTGTAGTTATATAAAATAAACAAAATCATGATAATATGAAAGTAATTTTAAAATTTTAATTATATTTGTGATGTTTAGGGGATCAATACCCCGAAACATCAAATGATGTAAATTTTTGGCCATCATAGATGAAATAAATAATAAATGACAACCCAGAGTTTTTTTTTTTTTTTTTTTTTTTTTCACCAAGAGATTTTTTCTACAAAATTAAAATTAAAAAAATATTTAATTTATCCTTCACTGTCCTCACTACTTACGCTGATGACACATGTGTGTTATCAGTTAATAAGGATCCATTTGTTGCATCCCAATCTCTTCAATCCCATATCTCACACCTTCAAGAATGGTGTCAAAATTGGAGGATTAAAATAAATCCTAACAAATCCCATCAAATTACCTTCACCCTTCGTCGTAAACCTACGAATTCCTGTCCTACTGTATCGTTTAATAATGTACCACTGAACCCTGTCGAACAGATACGTTACCTAGGACTCCATCTGGATAAACGTCTCACTTGGAATCCTCATACAAGACTGAAAAGACAAGAAACTGCTCGACGTTTTCGCCTACTTCAACACTTACTGGACAAACGCTCTAAGCTACCAATTAATTACAAAAGACTTATTTACATGACAGTCATCAGACCTATTTGGGCATACGGAGTTGAGCTTTGGGGCTCTACTAAACCATCCAATTCATCTCGTATCCAATCCTTGCAATCCAAAATCCTTCGTAAAATCCTCAATGCTCCTTATTATGTCACAAACAAACTCATCCATCATGATCTTAATATCCCATATGTTACTGATTTGGCCCAAACTAGATACCTATCCTTCCATAACAAGCTCCATACGCACTTGAATCCGCTAGTCTCTCAGCTTGCTTCCCATACTATTCCTGATAACCCTCCGAGGCGTCTGAAAAGAAGATGGCCTCGAGATCATCTACTATAGAACTTTATTGGAGTGCTATCGATGGGTAGTTTCTCCACAAGTGTTTTCATGTCATATGCTACATTTTTGCACATTTACTTGATATAATAATGTATTATAGTTGTAAATATCATTGAATTAAATAAAAAAAATAATAAAAAAAATTTATCCTTGCATTACACGTGACATTTTTTTTTTTTGTAGTTAACATATTTATCGATTACAAATCTTTAAAATATTTACATTAAATGCAAGTATTGAAAAGGTATTTCCCTTATTAATGTATTAATGCCCATTCTTCATAAATTAGTAATTACCACTTATGTATTAACATCTTACACGTGCCAATTCATATTTATTTTAGTGGGCTTCTTAACCTATTCAATAAATACTCATTTTTCACTGTTAGGGGATGATTATGAGAATGGTCGCCAAAAAAAAAGTTAAATGAAACTGACTGAAGATCGAGAACCATGAGTATAAGTTATATATAACAAAAGTAGGAACCTGCTTTGAGAAATCCTGAAGAAACTGTGATTTATATAAATTGTTTGTAAGTTTCAATTTATTTCAATTCTAACAATCGAATAACCTTTCTACGCTTCTTTCAATTTTTCTTTCAATGATCCGTTTAAATATTTATCTAAAAGCGGATAAATTACAAAATAACAACATTTATTTTATATATATATATATATATATATATATATATATATATATATATATATATATATATATATATATACATACATACATATATATTGATTTCAACTTATCTTGACTGTTATGGAAATATTATGTTATGATTATTATATTATATTATGTTATGGAAATATTATTGATGATAAACTGATCAATTCTTTGGAACTTGTAAGTACACTCTATCGGGAGCGGAGTGGCTCAGTGATTGAGCACTGAGTTGCCATGCCGGAAATCCTGGTTCAAATCCCGCTGCGGGCAGTTAATTTTATTTAGTCTGTTTGCAGCCGGAGATGGATCATACAGGATCTAGGACCCTCCTGGGGCTCACCCAGCCTCTATAAAATATTACAAAAATAGGGTGCTCATAATTAATGGGAAAAACCTGGCGGTTGAGCGTGACCTAGGGCAAGTCACCTCCTTGCAGAAGCGTTGTCCATGAAACAGTACAGTCTCAACCATCTACTGAACCCCCAGACTCGTTCACGGGTCGTAGTGGTACAGGTAAAAAAAGAGGTAAAGTACAGCCTATCCATTACAACTTACACGTGTCATTTTATATTTATTTTAGTGTGCTACGTTATGCTTTTACTGGAAGCTCATTTTTTCACTGTTAGGGCATGACTTTGAGACTAACCTAGTCTCGAAACGTCGCCTAAAGAAGTTAAATGAACTGACTGAAACTCAAAAAAACATATTATATATATATATATATATATATATATATATATATATATATATATATATATATATATCAATTTTTATAGGAATAATATCCTTTTTTTTAGAATATATAAGTTTATTTTATTTATAAATATTGACTAAACTTGCTAGCAATGTTTTTTTTAGAAGCTGAAGGCCTATTTAAGTATTTTTATATTTAATATCACTAAACCTCGCAAGCCTTTTTGGGAGAATAGGGTGACAAGAGACGGCCTAGGGACGATGATCCTATTAAGGGCCAAGGGCAGGCAGGTGGAAGGATGCCGATGACCCAGTTACCTGTAATCTTATTATGGGAAGGCAACAGGCCGCGTAGCGCTCAAGATGTCTCCTCGCTCCTTATTAGTGGCGTCGAGGATCCGCTAATACTTTTTAAATTAGGACAACCATATGCCGTACCGATCCGTGGATTCCTAATTACTGAGGAAAACTAACTGTACCACTCTTGGAAGAAGTAAAGAAACTACTTGTGTATTAGCCGGTACCCAGAGGCAATAACCCGCCATTTTTTTATAACCTGGACACTGATAATTCTGATACAGATAACACCTACCTTCTTATTCGTATTAATAGACATTGAAATACAAAATCTAAACCTCTAGCAACGTTCCTCTTCTTATATAAATGTTTTTACGCTTTCGAAATAAATCATCTCCTTTTGGAAATCTATTTGATAATCTATTACACATAATTTTATCTATTATACATAATTATTCCTAGCTTCTGGAAGTACTTCACAGCTATTTCCTTTTAAATACTGCTATTCTCAAAGTGTTATTCTGTCATTTTAAGTAGGCAATGACAAAAGGAATAGGACAAAAGATTTTTTTTTTCACATTCGATGCTGTGTATCGACGATATAAAGCGTGTAACGCATGAACCATTTCCATTTCTATCCTTTTCAAAATCCATTTTATCATATTTTTCGCATAATTTCATCTTTGGAATTATTTCGAACTTCTGGGAGTATTTCACAGCTTCTTCTTTGAAACACGGTTATTCCCAAAGTGTTATTCTGTTCGTTTTAAATAGGCAATAACAAAAGGGAGAAGACGTAAACACAATATTAAATTTAATAAACCATACACAAAACACTAAGAAACAATACAGAAATCAATTTAATAACGCACACCATCGTGAGTTCGGTGCCTGACAGGTGGCTTCAAGAGTTTTTAAGGTAGTAAACATTTTAATAATTAATTAAGGGTGGGCGACCTGTGTTGTGTTGGTTAGCATAACAACATACTAACCCCATGATTACTTAGAAGGAGTAAAAATCCTTGATTTTGCCGTCTTTGGAAGGAAGTGAAATGGGTGTTCCGGGCCTTTGGGGTGGCAGGTAATCGTTAAATATCTCTATCATAATAATAATTAATTATTACAATAATTAATTATTTTGCTCAGTTAGGCATAATTAAGGACTCCCACAGTAGCATCGTCCTATTGGCCATACGATAAAGTGACGTTAAATGAATAATCAAACCATAATACAGTTCTTACCTTTATACCTTTTAAGGTTAATTACCTCAAGATGGCCGCTAGTTCGACGTTCAGACCGTTCTTTGAGTTACCAACATAGTGTTAACAATATTCCCAAGTGATAAACATGTTATGTGTGAAACTGCCATGTTTACAAGACACTTGGATAGAACACGAAAGCTGCCTGCGAGTTTGATTTTATCAAGCGTGAACGACGTCTTATACGGAAGCGATATAAAGGTTTCATTTCCGCATCGACTACCCGCCCCGTAGATTTCTCCAATAGATGCCGTTCCTTGACAACTTCGCCTCCTTCCGATTTCATTTCCTGTCTCGAATTTTTTTTTTTTGTTGTACTCTTACAATATTAATCTACCGTATGAAGAGCAATTGTAATCCTTTCATGCCTATAAGAATCCTTTTTTTTTTATTATAAAAAAAAAGAATTAATTGAAATTAACGACTATATTTTAATATAAGGAGTGGAGTGGCTCAGTGGTAGAGCACAGAGTTGCCATGCCGAAAATCTTTGTAATGCATCAGATAGAATAATTAAACGAAAAATATATAAATATGATATTAGAAAAAGACGAAAATTTACATTTGGACGAACTGGAAATTGTAATAGTTTAAGCGATGCATAAAGATTATGATGTAACTTGTAAATATTATTTTGTACCATTATAAATGAATAAGTAATAGTTATAAAGATAATTTAAAAACTCATTTGAACATTACATTTGTTATATAATTGTTAAACTGTGATTATAAGTAAAAATCAATAGTGCAAAAGATCGATTACTAAATCGACGAAATACGGAAAAGTGTTGGGGGAGCAAAGCGGGGGGGAAATCTGAAAGCGGTCTTATGAAGCTGGAGGCCGAAGTTGAAGGAAGCAGGAGAGAAGCGAATGTGAAAGAAAGAGGACAAAAAACAAGCCTACCTGGAGAACAAAGGAATAAGAGAAGCGGACATTTTGTTGACATATACGTCAAAGTGACAAAGGTACTGTAATTTTTATATGTTCTTAAGTGAAGTGCTATAAAGTAAGTATTAGGATAGTTAAGGGATACAATTCAAAATTTGATATTGTTCATGTCAAATGAGTGGATAAAACCCGATTTATGTTATTTTTATAGAAATGCAAATATCCGTCCATTCTAAAATCATTTGTATTGTCATATTAATTCGTATTTTATAAAATATTACTAAATTCAGTATTTATTTATTGGCGCCCGAAATTAATGTTTAACTTATAATGAATTGAAGTAGAGAATTTTAGATTTAGATTTTTCGTAACAAATAATAATTTGAATGAACCTGAATGTAACCTAACATCCAGGTTCTAATCCCACTGCTTATATGACTTTTATTTAGTCTGTTACAAATCGGAGATGGATCATATGGGATTTAGGACCCTCCTTGGGCTCACTCAGGCTCTACAAAGTGGGTATCCAAAATAATGGGGAAAATCTGGACAAATCACCTCCCTGAACACGCCTAGTCTATAAACAGTATCTACCATGCAGTGAACCCCAGATCCATTCACGGGTTTAGTGGTACAGGTTTTTTTATTATAACAACACAACAAGTAAATGGAAGGAATGATGCATAAGGGCATGGATAAAGCCAAGTAGAGTATCTAACCAGAGGTAATACTAAAAAAATATCAAAAATAATAACAAATTCCACTTACAAGGCCACGAGGCAATATTCTTTTCAGACACCGCGGAGGATTATCAGGAATCGAAGAGGTTACTAGGATTGATACTTGTGGATTTTTGCGGGAATAAAGTTTGTCATGAAAAGATTGATATAGGTTTCGGGCAAAATCAGTAAAAAAAATGGGATATAAATGTCATTATGGATCCCTTGTTCGGAACAAAGTAAGAAGCATTGGTGATTTTAGGTTGGATTTTGGGTTGTAAGGATGGGATAAGAGAGGAATTCAATCGGTTAGTGAAGCCCCTAGTCCAAATTGGTCTTGTAATAGTCATGTATATGAGTCCTTTATAATTAATAGGGACTGTAGAGCGATTGTCTATTTAGTGTTGAAGTAGCCTGAAATGGTGAATGTAATTGAAAAACTAAAACGGAATGTATGAAATGGAATATTCTTGAGCAGTGCGACGGGTAACAGTGCTTCTTATTTTCTTTCTAGGTCTACTTTGTTTGTTTATCCATTTAACTTTATGCTGATATGGCTAATCGGAAGATGCTACAGTCACAGGCCCCTGCTACGGGTTGTAGTGGTACAGTTTTTTTTTATTATAAGAATTCAACAAGTAAATACAATAAATGATACATAATGACACGGGTAAACACAAGTAGAGTTACTATCCGGTGGTAATCCTCAAATAAAACATTCAACATAGAAGGTCACGAGGCAATCTTCTTCTCAGACGCCTCGGAAGATCACACTGGACAACAAAATTAAGCTTTTTGTCTGTTAAATGAATTACAACGGCTATTTCTTTTAGAATTTGGTGCTCTGATTGCAAATTTGGACAGAATTTTGTCTCAGGGGCAAGGATTTTGTGTAATTTAAAAATAAAAAAATAATATATTATAATTTGTTTTAATCATTGCGAATCCCCAGCCGGGATTCGCCTTACCGAGGCAACGCTCTAACCTTTTAAGCCACCGGGGTCGCTCCGTTCCTAGGACAAATCTTTTCTCTTCAAAATAAAAATATATAAAAAAATAATATAGTGTTAATACAAGCAATTTTATAATCAGCTTTCGTACCGTAATTTAAATAAAAATGTAGCCTATGATGATTTCCTGCTGTATTTTACGGCTGGTTGTCTTTTCAAAGACCAACAATAGTCTGCCAACATATTTGGATTCCACTTTCAACAATACCAGGTTTCTCCAGAGTGGATATTTCTTGATGGAATCGCTCACCGTGTTCGACACTCACAGCCCCAAGATTTTCAGGAAAGAAATCCAAATGCAAGTCAAGAAAATGTATTTTTAGAGACACATTGCATCCTAATGCCTTATAATTTTGTAGAAGATCAGAAACAAGCTCTCAGTAGTTTTCTGCTTTTTTATTTCCAAGAAATTCTTTCACTACATTTTAAAAAGAAATCCAAGCTGATTTTTCGGCTCCATTCAAACATTCCTCAAAGTCTTGATGCTTCATAAGCTCCCTTACTTGTGGACCAACAAATACACCTTTTATTTTTGCATCACTGTTACGAGAAAATGTGGCTGTTAAATATAGAAATCCAGGGGCACTTTTATCCACATTTACTCATTTAACAATAATACTGGTTACCAGTATTACCAGAAATCGAATAGGGTTCTAAGTTTGAAACTAGTGAGTTTAAGTGGGAATATAGTTTGTCATCAAAAGATTGATATCGGATTCGGAAAAAATCAGAAACTTTAGGGGATTGGGGTCAATATGGATTAGGTTCAGTTTTTGTTAATAGTTTTTTGGGGTTTTTGTATGATCACTGATCTTTTTAATATATATAAAAAAATCTTTTTCACTACAACCCAAGAATGGTCTTGGGTTCTATATGTGGTAGAGACTGTACTGTTTCTAGAACGTTCGTGCAGGGTAGTGATTTGTCTTAGATCAACCTCAAAAACCAGGGTTCCCTTAAATAAGGGTACCCACTTCATATATTCTGGTTGAGCCCCAATAGGTGCTCTATTTTCCACAGGATCCATCCCCTGCTGTTAACAGATTGAATAAATTCTCTGCCACGCCCGGATTTGAATCAGAGACCTTCAGCACGGCAACTCAGCGTTTATTCAAAATTATTTTTACTGAAGTAGAAGAATAAATCAGCACTATGTAAAACAAACCTCGAAAAAAAGAAATAAAAAATTGAATAAAGGGCAGTGGCAAAGGAAAACTAAGAAAGGGCGAAGGGTTCTTCTCAGAGAGGCTCAAATCCCTTCCTATCTACCATGTTTCATTCCTTCTCCCTCCGAATATTTACTTAGGCCTTCTTGAGGACATTTTCCCCAAAATATGCCGTTTAGCATATATTTATTTTGGCTATATTTGTTTGTAATATGTATATATATTTAAATAGTAACACATCGTAGCTGTAGTAGAATAAAGGGGCAAAAAAAAATTGTTTGGAAATCAAATTTAAATTTTTTGCTCTACAGTTTTGTATACCTCCTCATTATAAATGCTCTTCATAAATTTATATATAATATGTTTTATAAAGAATGTTATACTTAGCATGTTATACATATAATGTTATATGTTACATATAATATTATAAATGTAATTAATACCAGCTATTTAATTCTCAGTATAATCCACAAATCATGTCATGTGATCCTCAGTTACTGTAATTATGTTAATGAATGTTATGTTTATAGTTTATAAAATAAATATCTATATTTATAATTATAAGTATTACAATCTATATTTTTAATTAAATACACTGAACATTTGTGTTATAGCTTTACTCGGTATATTACTATTTCTCAAGTGGCTCGTTATTAAGTTGTTTTATCTTTTGCTGGTGTTTCGGGAACATTTTTTTTTTTTTTTTTTGCGAATTTTCTTGATGATTTCATCATCTTTTTTCAATTGTTGATAGTTTATATACTCGTATATCCTTACATGAGGTTAATTAATTGTGAGCAAAGAATTGGAAAGAAACAGAATAAATAACCGCAGATTTTTTTTTTTATTTTATCAAAATTTTCATTCAAAACATTTTTTTGTTAAATTAGACAAAAATTTAATCGAAGATACAACATTTATTTTATGAACCACGTATACGACTGCTTGTTTGAAGTTATTTCATTATTTAAGAATCACAGGACATGATTCGCGGTTCATACTGATTATAAGATTGCTTGGTTTAAATAACATGTTAGAGCTAGGTTACTCGGGTCTTTTTCGTTTAATGCACAATTCGGTTATTAAAAAAAGTAACTGTTATTAAAAAGTAACACGTGATTAATATAAAGTAACTATAATTGTTAACACAAATGATATGGTTTATTCTAATTTCCAAAATGAAGCGATATCTTCCAATATAACCTCAAAAAGGTCTTTCCCCATATTCCTTTGTCTCCACATAAATTCACAGAGATATGAATCCAACATTGTTCTTCTATTTCCAGCTTCTATTTTATTTCTTCTTTTGGCCGCGGCCCATAACGATTCTATCGACTGTGTGTGCGCTCCAGTTGAAGGATCAACGAAATTTTCAGAATGGTTGACTGTATAATGCTTAAAATCATACCCTTCTATTCTTTCTATAGTGGAATAAGCTATCCATAAATCTGATATTATAACACTTTCTGGAAGAATACATTCTTTAATGCACGCTATTAAAGTATCTTTGTTCCTGTTGGGCACTGAATATATAAAAGATTTTTTCGTCTCCCTGCAAATACCACCAAAAACCCATTGGTTGGGATATATTCGTCCGACATTATGTTCCCTTCTTGTAAAACAAGACTCGTCAATTTCGACGGTCATACCATATCCTCCTATTTTGATAGGATTTTTAAGTAGCGAATCAGCACACACCTCCCTCAAATAATTTTTCCAATTTGTTACTGTTTCTGCAGACATACTCAATTCGTCTTTACAAAATAACGTTGTTGTATATTTCTTGGTCCATGAGTGAATAAAAAGAATTGCATTATTCAGAGGATATTTTGAACCGTTGAACCACGTACCTTCCCTGAGCCCTACTTCCAAAAGACAACTTGCATTGTGACACCGCCATCTGTACCGGTCATCTCTCTTGCGCAACTTCATAGAATGTCCATTCCGGCATAGTTTTTCTTTATGGATGAGGCCTTTTTCTTGTAAGAATGCGATGGTTCGGTCCAAATCTTTAAAATCTTCGTATAACCTTAACATAGCCATTATTAGGTTTTAAACGAAACTAAGAAATGTAGTCATATGTTCTACTGATATGGAAGTTGTAACTATATCACGTGTTACTTTTTAATAACAGTTACTTTTTTTAATAACCGAATTGTGCATTAAACGAAAAAGACCCGGTTACTCAATACAAAGTGCATAAGGTTCCAGATATCGTAGATAATTTTAATATGTTAACAGCCATGGATGTACGGACCCCCTGGGGCTCATTCAGCCTATATAAAATGGGTCCCTAAATTTGTGGGAAAGGCCTTTTGCCAAGGACGGCATAACTAAGGATTTTTTACTCCATTTAAATAATTAGAAATCCCCCTATGACTGAGGGTTGAGTCATAGAAGACTGTTATTGTAGAATTTGTAGAACTTTTTGTAGAATCATAGAAAAAGGATAAAATGTATTATTGTAGGTAATAATTATTTAAAATTAAATATTTCCAGGGAAATCAGTATTAAAATTAATCCTAATCATTTCATTTACTAAGAAATACAGTTTAACAGCGCCTACTAAGATTGTTTTTTTTTATATCGATTTTTTAATTTTTTTTTATAATGGAGTTCTCATTAGTTTTTAAGTATGAAAACCAACATTATATATATAGCTATAATGATCTGGGAGATGAGGTTATAAGATTTAAGAAATCAAAAGATTTAATATTTCAGAAAAGGGGTGCCTTCTTCGAGAACAATTTTCCAAGAATTTTTCTTTTTAAATTAAACTTTTCTGTTCCTTAATTAAAAAAATCTAAAGAGAATATGGATTGAGGAAGTAAGAGGTAAAAGGTATGAGAGGTTAAAGATATTCTTTAAATAAAATAAAATACATTTGGTTTATTCTGAGTAAAAAAAAAAAAAAAAAAAAATCCATCGAGATCTTTATAAATAATAAAAAAAGATATTGTTATCCAATTCATAAAAGTAACTGACATTATTCCAGTTATATTTGAAAATCCTTTCAGTAGCTTTGGATTCCTCGAAAAAAAATGTAATATGTTATATTTTCTTGAAGCTCCGTACTGAATTGATGCTTTATATGTGTTCTTCAAGTTTACGCTTTAGGCATATAATTGAAAGCATGAAATGCCAAAAGAAATTTCATATTAGTAAAATAAAATATTTTGATAAATAATAAAAGGTTTACATATGTGTTACGTCTATAAAATAGATTTTATATGCATTAAAATTATAGTTAATTTATCCTATGTGTGTAGACTGGCTTCACATCTCAATTTAATATTTGACCCATTGTAATCGGAGGTTTCATATACAACTTTATTTTTTATTTAATCATTATTGAATTATCTAGTCTCATATAATAATGATTTTTTATATTTTTTTCTTTTTAATTTAGGCAGCCGCAGAGGTTGTAGTGTACCGGGATAGCAGTGTGTAGGGGGCAGAGTTGGTATGCTATGTGGCAAATTATTTAATATCTCAACATCAACAGATGGACACTGTAGGGGAGAACTTCGTAGGGCTCACCAAGCTATTCCTGCATCTGATACCCTGGGGGTTGAGCTTTATCCAGGGCAAATCACCTCCCTGCACAACCGTTATCTTAGATACAGTACAATTAGATATTCTACCATGTCCTGAAACTAAAAACTTTTCATGGGTTGTAGTGGTACAGATTTTGTATTATCATTTATAAATCATTGTAATTGATCAAGCAAATAAAAAAAACAGCTCTCTCCTTAACAATTTATTTTTTTTAATTCAAGTGGTATTCGACGAGTACCTGCCTCCGCACAATATTGTACAATAAGATCCATTTTACGTTTTCTCCAAAAGACTAAATAATCAAGGATTTCTAGTACCCTTTAAAAAATGTTAAGGCCAACTGCTGAGCAATTGGAAGGCATAGAAGGTTGCCATGCTAACCACTACTCTACAAGTGACTCCAATTTAAATCTGATACTTTAATGATCTACGGTAAATATAATAGATCGTTTTAGAAACATTGCACACTCTACCATGTACCGAGTCAAATAGCCTTTATGAGTTGTAGTGGTACAGGCTATTATGACCAGTAAACTTCCAATCTGTTCCATGTATTCATTTAATAATTTAAATTAAAGATAGTGATTTAAAACTATAAATCGTTTTAAATAAGTCTCTATAAATCTGATATCACAGGTAACGTTAAAGTGCAAATATATGATACGTGCCCGACGCTTTTTATTCGCAACTAAAGTTGAAACTTTACCCATGTTAATTGACAAGTTTAAAGCGATGTTTAATTACAAATTCTACACAATCAAATCAAAACAACTCTGAACTGAAAGATTAATTATTTAAACATTTAGTTCCTATCTGTTCGGCCAAACGGAATAAATTCCACGAAACTTTACTCTAGTTTTGATTCCAGGCCATTGATTCCCAGCGGGAAACTAAACTATTTTACGAATTTCCAGAAAATAAATTTCCACATAAACTTTTCAACGGTGACTGATGTGTAAATTAATTATTTTAAGATAAACACTAATTGATATTTAAGTAGTTTTTTATTCACCAATCCTCATTTGGCAAATTACACAACTGCCCATTTAAGAGTGCTACAGTTGGGGCTTAACGTTTTAGTGCACGTATTATTATTCTAGGAATATTATTCTAATTACTGAAGTCACTTTAGTATTTATTTCGTACCCTCCTAGTGAGCCACTTAAAATATGAGATTCCACTTAGTATTGTTTTGAGATATATTGAGTATATAAAAAAAAAATATTTTTTTATCATTTTAATAATAATAATAAAGTCTATATTTATTCTGAGACTTGTCCCTTTAGAATAACAATACAGGTTTCTATACAGGGTATTATTATGTCTTACAGTATAAAGTGATTACATTCAATTAATTAATACAATTAAATTAAAAATGAGGAATAATTAATGAAAACATTGCGAATTACCTCCAGTGATAACATTTAATGAATAAAAAAAAACAAAAACTGAGTACAAGAAATAAAAATAACATAAAGATAAGATAGCAATAATTATAGATAGAAAATATATTGATTACATACGCGGGCAAATTAAAATGTCAACGAGATAAAAAACAAAGCAAATAGTGAAATAAAAATACAAACAATATCAACTAAAATAAATAGTTTTTATTTGTTTGGAAGATCTTGAAACAGTCATCAGGGATAGGAGACTGAGGTTCTACGGCCACATGGTCAGAATGAACAATTAGAGGCTAAACAAAAAACTCTTTGATGAAGTCTTAAGCTATAAGAGTATAGGTGGATATGTGAAGCAAATAAAAGAGGAGCTGGATAGGCTAAAAATCAAGGATAAGGACTGCTTGGATAGAGAGCTGTTCGGGTAAAAACTAAAAGAAGTTGGGGTTCTTGCAGGAAGGAAGGAGAGGCGAGGGAGAAAATGGACTAAGGAAGAGCGAGAGGAACAGTCCAGGAAGATGAGAGAGTATTGGAGTAGATGGAAGGCGGAGAGTGCGAAGTAGATTTAAATGGCATTTGCGTAGTCATTGCTGGCCGATTTGTGTAAAAAAAAAAAAAAAGTTTTTAAAAATATCTACCATCGAATCCCTCTCGTATTCAATCCTTACAATCTAAAAATCTGCGTAAAATCCACAATGGTCCTACGTATGGTACTATGTAACGAACAAAGTAATCCATAATGACCTTAATGTCCGATATCAATCTTTTCATGACAAACTTCATTTCCACTCAAACCCACTAGTTTCAAACCTAGCTTCCTCTTCAATTCCTGATAATCCTCCGAGGCATCTGAAGAGAAGATGGCCTAGTGACCTTCTAAGTTGAACTTATTATTTGAGTACTGCCATTGGGTAGTTTCTCTACTTGTCTATGTACCTATCATTATACTTACTTGTTTCATTATTTTAATTCAGTTGTAAATTTCATTAAATAAATTATTTTAAAAAATATATATCTAACTGGATGAGTGAAGCGTTAATGATATAAATAAAAAGCAGTTAAATATATATATATATATATATATATATTTTACTTTGTAGTTTATAGCTTATTAGGAAAATCTTGTTTCACTAGATTTTCATTATAGAAATAACAGTCCTAAATCGAAATATTGGAATAAGATACAGCTCGCTTAATTTTTTTAATCGATATATTCCATTTTTTCTTTAAAATTCAAAAGCAATGTTATTTTTTGTACAACGGCATAAAGAAGTCAAGAACAGTGGCTTTGTGATTTGCTAATTTTTAAGAATATTTTAACTGATCGCGCATGAGAAAAGACTAAACGTGTCCTCCTGGAAATGTATTTCCTCGATTAGAGAGAGTTGTAGATTTATTTACTACATAATAAACACTGCATCGATTTTGTAAATTTTATTCCGATTTTTGGTTTACTGTTGTTGTTTTAGCAAAACTGTACTACCCTTGAAGTAGGTCTTAGGGACTCTACTGTTTCAATGAGAACGGTTGTTGAAGAAATGTGGGGGAAAACTTTATAGAGGCTGGGTGCGCCTCAGGAGGGTCTCCAGATACCACTGGGTTCATCCTCGGATGTTAAGAGATGAGATATAGTTATGCTGAGCTACCCCGCGCCTGGTTTTTTTTTTTTTAGTAATCTACAACCAATTTTATTTGCTTCGTTAAATGTTAGATTTTAATTTCATTTCGTCTCATTATTTTTTTCTTCAACCATGTTATCATTCGACCTTATAGGTTTAAAATGTCGGGACCTTCTCTACGGCTTTATCGTAGTGTTGTAGGATCAAAGCAATCAGTGCTTGTATAACTCGGGAAAATGATTTACACTGCTGTAAACACATTTACATGACTCTTACATCTTCTAAAAAACCCCAATAAATCATATTTTCTCAACTCAGACTTCTTTACAATTCCTTTCTACCCCATCACAACCGACTTTGTATCCGGAGTTTTCCTGGGAAAGAAATTATTTTTTACCACTATTTGAACTTCTCGTATAGTTGTATTGATGCATTTTATTTACTAAGGAACCTAACTGTCCATTACTTATTATTTCTTTAATTTATTTTGTAAAACTCTATAAAATGTGAACCGTTAGCGTTTTAAAAAATGTATTTATTTTTTTTAAATACTTTTTTATTAAAATTGGAATTCTAATTAACCTGACCATAATACGTCCGTTACCGTTACTAACTCATTTTCACCAAAAGTTGTAGATAAGTAGGTATTGTACTGACAGCGACGATAAATAACCATTGAGAAAAATAATTTAAAGAAATTTAAGTCTTTTTCTTTAAACACAATAACTCAAATATATTTTTTAATATATTTTAGTAATTTAATTTTGTTATCTCAAAAACCAAAGCCATGCTTCTATAAAATACTGGAAACAATTTAAAGGCACGATTAGAAAAATTTCATCGAAGAATTCAAAGTGGAGCATATCTCAAATCAACATTCAATACAAACTCAAATAGAGAACATACGTTCAATGCGTACATTAAGCTTGCTGTCTCAACGTAATGAGACTGGACTGATGAAGCGAGATATGCTTCACTTTCGTCAGGTGTAGGTTATTTTATTTTTTGTATTTTAGAGACTTTAAAAACCTGTATCACTACAACCAATGAAGGATCTTGGGTTCAGTACATGATCAAGCTGTACCGTTTCTAGGACAAAGCTTGTACACGTATGTTATTTGCCCGAGACCAATTTCAACCCCTAGGTTTTCTTCCCTATTTATGGTACTCACTATAGAGGCTGGGTGAGCCCCAGGAGGGTCTACAGATCCCACAGGGTCCAACTAACACTATTATAAGTTTAAATTAATTATCTGTCACATCTGGATTTGAACTCGGGACTCAACACGGGAACTCAGTGCTCTACCACTGAGTTACCCCACTCCCATAATATAAATATATTTTATAATAAAAAATAAAAAGGAATAGTTGATTAAATAGATTTGTTATAAGAAATGCTTTTGACAAGAGGTAAACGGTTAATTCAAAGATGATTATAAATGGATAAATAGATCAGGACTTAAATGGAACCTAAAGGAAATGCAAGAAAAGAAAAGAAAATAAAGAAAAACTAAGGAGAGAAAGGGAAGTTCAAAGCTAAGGAGCGTCCTTAGGAAGGCACGTAGATGGCAGAAAGAAGTTTGAATGGAAGAGGAATCAGAAGAGCAATGACCTTCTCTTTCTGTCAGTTTTAGCCTTTCTTTGAGATAACCCTTCTGCGATGGTAACCTTCCAGTCCCAACAAATGAACCGGAAATTTGGATCATAGGAAATTAGAATAAAGGCCAAGTCGGAATTATATTGCACAACTTGAGTCGTTTCTACCCGTTTTATGATCCCATCTTTTTAAAAAAAGTATTCCCCTCTTATGACGTCTTTTCTCAGCTATTGAGATAAGTGGTCGGGTTAATAAATCGGGTAATCGGGATTTCCGATTAACAATATACCAATTTTACATTGAAACACATCAACTTGCTGAAATATTTTATGTTTTTCTTTTTATTTATTTAATGTCAAAATGACCTTGTAAATTTGTTAGGCTCGATAATGTACGAATTCCTAAAAGTTTAATGATGATAATTCCTGAGGTGCAGACCGAGGAATAGGTGGGAGGATTGTGTTAAGAGTGGTGGATTGGGGTTGGAGTCCGTGGTCCGTGGACGGAATTTTGTATGCAGAGATCGGTGGTATCGGCATCGAGCCTTCAGGTTCGGTTAACTTTATTATTAGCATTATTATTTTTTAACGTAAATTTATGCTGCCATGATTAATCTTTTTTTTATTCTGTCTTTGTAGTTGGCCAAAAAAATAAAAATCTAACTTACTCCTACAAAAATTAAGATTTTTTAATTTCCATTGGAAGGGAGCGGGGTGGCTCAGTGGTTGAGCACTGAGTTGCCATGCCGGAAATCCATGTTCAAATCCCGCTGCGGGTAGTTACTTTTATTTAGTCTGTTTGCAGCCGGAGATTGATCATATAGGATCGAGGACCCTCCTGGGACCACCCAGCCTCTATAAAATATTATAAAAATAGGGTACACAAAATAAGGGGGGGGATCTGGCGGTTGAGCGTGACCTAGGACAAGTCACCTCCTTGCAGAACCGTTGTCCATGAAACAGTACAGGCTCAACCATTTACTGAACCCCCAGACTCGTTCACGGGTCGTAGTGGTACAGGTCAAGTTAATTTCCATAGAATAATAATATTGAATACTAAATGGAAACTATTGGACATATCTTCTTGATATTTTTCATCATAGTCATATATCATAATGATACTTAGACATTATTAAACTTATTCTATATCAAAGTACAGTGTCCAACTACAAAACTCTGTTTGATTATTATTTCAGGTCACTTTATGCTAATATAGCTAATCGAATGATGCTACAGTGATAACGAGGATCCTCAAGAAAGCCATTTAACGTCACCTCCGAAGGACGGCATAACCAACTGCTGTTTACTCCCTTTAAAAAAATCCAAGGCCACATGATGGGCTGCGAGCCCGCAATCTTGGGCATAGAAGGTTGACGTACGCCATTAGTGTTCTTCTAACTGACATGAACTCATATGAATTAACAACAATCAATTTACTCCAATTGAACAGGTGAAAAGTCGACATGTTACTAACTACCTTCAGAATTTTGATTAGAATTACTAACTTAGTGTTGAGCTCTCCGCTTAATGCCATTTTAAAATTCATTCTATTTTCGTAAGCTGTATCTAAATACTTTATGAATCCATTTTTTGTGTTTTTCTATCAATTACGGTATTGGTTTATTTATATAGAGGAAAAGTAAAATTATAGTGGGAATAGGTTCCTTTAGAATACGAAACACGAACAGAGAAAGGAATATAATATACATCAGAAGGATAAATAATACAAATTATAAGGTATTTATAATAGTGCCATATAAGTAAATAAAAACAAGAAGAAATCGTACATTTCATGACAAAATGATAGGCAACAAAAGATAATAAATAAAGAACAGAGAATAAAAACAAAAATGTAAAGAAGTTACAAGAAAAAAGATTAAACAATAGATATTGGCCTTCTACTACTAATCCATTTAAATAAATAACTTGACCTTCGGAGAAAGCATCTGTGTAGGAAATGACGAGATCCCAGAAAAGCAAGGGTTGGAATGATCATAAGGAAGAAGCATGACGGATATTAGGAGAGAATGATTTGATTTCTAGATTGTGGTGGAACGGGCGAGAAAGGGACGCTTGAATGTTTTCCTTATGTGTGAAGAAGTGAATAAAGATCAGACAGAATGTGAGATAATTAGTAATTAATTTTATACCTTAATTTAATTATTTTAAAGAATTTTCTTGCTTTTTTGACTGAAGCCTTCTTATTTGCTGAGCTGCCCAGCTGCTTCAACTTCCTTATTTCTTTATATTTATTATATCTTATATCATTAACATAGGAGATAATTACAATCATTTATTATAAGTAGCATGTACATATAAATATTTATTATCTCTATGGGATTTTCGTGGGGGAATAATGAATAATTAAGTCCATATATTGCGGTATGGTGCAAGTACAGGTATTAACTAATTGAACACGGAATGGACAAAACTCATTGAAATGTTGAACAGCCATTGGCAGTCTACGCGAGGGTGAGGAACTACCCCAAAGCGGCTGAAAGGAGGATGCCTAGTAACAGAATAAATAATTCAAGTTCCGTAGCCGGACTTCGAACCCAGGACTCACAGATTTGTAGAAACTTTTCCTTATTGCTTATCACATACTGAGTTGCAATGCTTCACGTTACCTTACTATCAGACAAATAAATGCCATCAAAAAGTGAAAAACCTTGAAAGGTTTTTCGGTACGTTTTAAAGACTGTACTGTTTAATGGACAACGGTTGTGCTGGGAGGTGATTTGTTCTAGATGCTCCCAATTGAATATCTTCATTAAATGAAGTAGCCTAATGCATTTTTAATTAAAGAAGTGAATGAGAGGTAGTATACAAGTTTTTTTTGTATTGGAATATGTGTTTAGAAATGGCACGGTAGTTGATATTCTTCTTCCGGAATGGACCGTTTCGTGTCGGTGCTATCAACCAAGCTTTCGCTCATCGTGCTGTGAGCTTGGTTAATAGCACCGACATGACACGGTCCATCTCGGAAGAAGAATGTTTTTTTTCTTTTTTTATTAGTATCCTTCCCTGTCAAGTACAAAGAATTAAACAAATAAGCAGCAGATTGGCTGTCAGTAGAATAAAACAAAAGTATATGAAGACTTTAATTTTTTATGTTTACAGATACCTCATCCAGTTTCTTTATCGTCCCCTCTTAGCGTCATAGGCCAAGAGAATAGTGGTCATTTTTTCTATCGATGAGAATGAGCGTCCATGTAGTTTTTCTAAATATCGTTTGTAGTATGTTCGTACATGTTCATCATCCGTTGGCATTTTTATTTCAGTATGCAGAGTTTTGTAATTGACATAATAAAATTAATAAGGCTTAACGAAAACGAAGGCTCGTTAGCTACACCAACAGTCTCTACTTATACTCCTACCAATGTTCAAGGTTGACTACCCAAACCCAAGTCTGCCAGATCATTCTAAACGCAATCCTCCCACTTACGCCTCGGTCTACCTCTCAGATTACCGATCGGGACAGCGCTAATTAATTTTTTTAAGAATTCGTTCGTAACTAAGCCCGTAGAATTTTGCAAGCTCACCTTAATCTTCGTGCTGCTATTAGTTCAATAACATTCATCGGGTGCATATTTCTTCGTTCATTATTGTGTGATATCATACTTTTTCGGACCGAATATCCTACTCCACACCTTATTTTCGAATACGTTAAAACTTTGTCTATCCTTCAGCTTTAGTGGCGACGTATCACATTTGCAAAGAAGAGTTTGGTGGATAATAATATTTTAACTTCTGATCTTTATCCCAATTTACTTCCAGCCCTATTTTCTTACCTGCATTCATCAACGTTTCTGCATTTAGTTTTATAGTTGGTTGGTTGGTTGTTCCAAATTTGAGGCGTATAACCGATTGGTCATCAACGCATTAATTTTTAGTAACACTTTTTGTTTAAAAAAAAGAAAGAAAAACCTTAGTAGTATAATAGTTTTTATTAAAAAAGAAATACATCAGATATTCTTAATAAGTCCTATTTTTGTTAGCAACGTGATGACCTTATTGATGTATTCCTCCTCATTTCCCAATATCATGGAAATATTGGTAGGTAGGCCTATTTTATCAATCGCTCTTTTGTAAAAGGCACAGCTTTCGAAGATATGGGCTATTGACAAGCTCTCGCTGCACTTCCCCATGTTGGCGGTTTCTATAGTGTCCGATTTATCACACAACATTACCAAATCTTCCGCAAACCCAACCACGGATTCTTTATTATTCGTATTCAAATTCAAAATTATTTCAGTGTGTATCATCTCTTTAATAAGAGATTTTTACAGAGAATGGCAAACATAAATATCATTTTTAAAATTACGTGCTCAATAAATCGGCGCACCCCATCTTCCGAATATGTCTTTTTTCCCATTACCTAAAAAGGATCATTTTTTCCCCTCCCCAAGTCCTCAGGTGTGTGTTGGTAAATCGAGGGAGACAAGATGTATACAGTTTAAACTACGACGCGTGGCTTCCTTCCAGACCTCTCTCTCTTGTCATAAATCTCAACACAATTTCCGAATAACGTAGCTCTCTCAGTTGCCAATAACGACTTACGCCTTCCTAAAGCCTTAATATACGTTGGAAACATAATTGAATCAAAATTATTTGTTGTCAGCCGATCAGCTGCTATTCGAATGGTAACCAACAGACAATAGTCTCAAGAATGTAGCGTTATTTTAAGAAAATGGCCTCATCGCACTATGTGTAATGTTTATGTATAGTTTAATGTGAGAGGTCTTATTTTTCGGTCTCATTTTTAGGAGAGAGGTCTTCGTTTACTTCACTATATACATACATAGATGGCTCAACATCCCAAGTAGGGACAAGGCTTCCCACAACAATGGATACATCAACCGCGTCATCTCTGGTTATTGCTGTTGCTCTTCCAACCCTTTTGATTCCATGCATTTTTTCTTGTTGGAGTTTTTTTAGGAATTTCATTTGTTCCATACGTGCGATTTTTCCTCCCATAGTAGCATGTTTAATTTCATAACCCTAATAGTGACGGCATCGTTATATCATAACGATAATTTATTTATTATAATTTATTTATTTTTTATTTATTTATTCATAATTTATTTATTCGACTGTTGCTTCCACGAGTCATTGTTAAATACGGCTCGAAATATTCATCGTAATACTTTTCACTCAAACTTCAAGAGAGCGAGATCTCTTACTTCTGTAAGAGTCCAGGATTCCGAGCATATGTTAGAATCAGGAGCATTACTTCTAAGCTGCTTTTGCAACCCGAAGAAGCATTATTTTCTATTATTATTCTTGTTTGGATTTGTGGTTGCATTTCATTGATGCCATTTATATGGATACCAAGATATACAAATTCGTTTATGTTCTGGAATGTGTAGGTTCCTACTTGGATATTTGTCACCCTTTCACTGCGTCTCCTCAAAGACAAGATGTGATATTATCGACTTATAAATGATGTTTAAGTTATACCTACAGCCCCGGTGAATAAGCGGTTAAGTTTAATTTTCTCTAAAATAATTTTCTTATACTAAAGAAAGCAGAATCATGTCATTTCATTCTCTTAGTGTGTAAGTAGACAGATATTGGTTTGAAATTGTGTTATTATTTATATTCCAACTTCATTTTATGCCAAAAACTTGAAAAAATAATTTCTTACTTCAATATAACTAATTTTCTATGAACGAAATTTAAAACCACTATGTAATCAACGGTACTGAAGATAGTGTAGTGTTGAAATTATTTACTGGAATTCACTAAACGCCTGTTTTTATCACTGTTAGGTGTTGGAAAAATAAATTCTCGAAAAATCGCCAAAAGAGTGTGTAGACATATAATTTTCAATTAGTTCAACTTCCTTTTGGCGAAGTTTCGAGACTATATTGTTCCAATAATCATACCTTAACGGTGAAAAAAAGAGCTTTTGGTGAATTATATTTAGTAACACACTTTGACACGCAAATGATACAAATTACAAATGCCATCAAAATTAAAAATTATTTATATATATATATATATATATATATATATATATATATATATATATATATTTTTATAATCCTGGAATGGAATGGAAGAAAAAAAAGTAAACAAAAAAAAACAGTGAACAATTTTTTTAAAAAGGCAGGTACAGTTTATATTCCATAAAAAAGAAGCATAAAAAGGAAAAAAAAAACAAGCAAAAGAACATGACTGAAACGGGAAGCTCAAAGCTTTAGGATCAGTTTCTAAAGGAAAAGTGCCTCGAATAAAGACAATTGAAAAGAAAAACGGTTTCCAATTTCCAACCCTGACACCAAGGATGGAACAGTTCTTTCTTATTTATTTTATTTTTTAAATTCTTCTCTCTCAATGATTATGTTGACAGTGATAATATTTTGCTTATCTTGATCTCTTATGGTGTATGCAATCAAAATTATAGGTAAAAATGGCGTGCGGATGTGCCATGGACGTGCGGATGCCGTGTTGTATGTGAATACGCTATGCAGTTTGTAATATTTTTTATAAAATATTATTATTTATGTATTCAGGAAAAATCAATTAAACAAAAGATTACTGTGTTATAATATGACTTTATAAATTATAGGTCGGTTTGACTTCGTCATATGGTGTTTTCGGTAATAATTACAGAGGGATCTCTCGCATCCCAACTGTGTACAAGATCTTCTCCCTTATCTTGTTTCAACGTCTTCTCCCATTCGCTGAGACAGTAATGATGGGACTCGCAGAGGATGGGACTTTCTATAAAATGAGGTCAAAACCATGTATTGTTCCGCATCCACAAATCTCGATTGCTGACTACTTATTCGAGATGGTCCAACAACTTGTTTATATAAGCTCCCAAGTAATTGCCGACAACAATGTGTCAAAAGAAATGTCTAGGAGGATCCTGGCTACAAAAAATGTTATTTTGGCCTGCAGCGGTATCTAAGTAATCGCTTAATCTCAAGGAAAAGAAATGCGACTCAGTACAAGACGTTGATTCGCCCAGTCCTCACATACGGGGCGGAAACCTTTAAACTGTTCTCCAGAACAGATTAAAGTAAGCTGGTCAAATTTGAAAGAAAAGTACTACGTCGCATTTATGGACCTGTACGGAGCGTACAGGTAACGATTGGAGGAGGCGGAGTAATGCAGAATTGTCCGCCATACACAGTCCGGTTTATTAGGATTCAGCGTTTAAAATGGGCGGGTCATGTGGTCAGGATGGACGAGAGTAACCCAACCAGCAAAATTATGCTGACGCGTCTAGGAAGGAAAAGAAGTTTTGTTTTAATGTTATTGAAGTGATAGCTTCGCGATTAAAATGTGCTTGCAAAATTGTGGGATGAGTAATGAACGAATTCCTAAAAAATAATAAATACTGTACCGTTTTGTAAGCGTCTTAGGGGAAGACTGAAGCCTAGATGTTGCGTTAACTCTGGACCCGGCGGATTTATGTAGTGGCTCGTGGACGGGAGTGGACTTGAGCTACAATCGGTGGTATCGGCACCGAGCCTTCGGACCCCACAAGCCTTATCATTATTTTGTCTTCAGAGATAAAAACTGATTGAAACTAAGGTCATACTTATCAATCTAAATCAAGCATAACTGCCCTGTTTACATGTTTGACTTGCGTAGACCTATATGAATGCACTTTTGAATGTGCGAGACAACTCGACAACAGCACATACGTGGGGCACATGGTTTGTGATATTTAGCTCTGGATTCAGTACAAACCCTTGTACAAAACGAAGGAGTGTATGAGAGGATGCTTCTCAGAGCATTTAATAGAAGATAGTAGCACATACTTAGGATAAAAGGGTTGCTATTTAAAGGATGAAAAGACTCTTTCATCTTTCTTGTTATACAATTACACAGAAGAGGCTTTTTGTATCTCTGTGAATATTACGTCTGAGAATGCAGCAGTTGAGAGACAGGCCTATAATTATGATTATTATAAAATGTTTAATTACAGTAATTTTCTATTAACTTTGATCATACAAACGTACATACTTTATTCATTTTAAAACCAGTTAAAATAGAATTTTGGCTAACCGAAATCAATTTAGAGATGATTATTTCCTTTGGGATCTAAAAATCCAAAATTTTCTTTTCGAGTACATTTTCTTTTCCAGGTGCAGGAAGGATAATAATGACTAGATAAGGTTTCAGGGATGTTTTTTTTATAAATGGCCGATTCCCGTTGTAGCAGATTTATTTTTAAATATAATTATTTGAAGCGAAAAGATTTGTCTTAGACGGGATTCGAACCCGGGTCGCACGCATCTCTAGTTCGGTGCTCAAAGATGTGGGCGACCCGGGTTCGAATCCCGGCCAAGACAAATCTTTTCCCATCAAAATAATAATATTTAAAAATAATCACCATCAAAAGACAATACATAAAAAATAATTATATATTAGATTTAAATTTATATTATTGCATATTTGATCTGATGACAGTGATAGTTACTTTTTTCACTTATTTTTTTCACAAATCGCAACATAAGGTGTGTGAGATTGTGTGAACAACGGTATTGTTTTTTTATGTATTATCAACAAATTAAATTCCTTGGTTCATCATGAGAAAGGTATGTTTATTCTCATTAACTATTCAACTGTTTAAATTATAACGGATGGTTTTACATAACAATGTAAATAACTTCCTCGTCTTAAATATTTATGTGTAAATATTAAGAGTATAACCATCATATTTTCATCCTCAATTTTTTTCTTAAATTCTTGGTTTTTAAAAAGAATTCGAAACAGAGTTAAGCTTTGTTCATTCACTTGATAATTCATTTTTTAAATTTAAACTTGGCTGAACAAATAATCTCACCACTTAGCAAATATTACGAAGAATAACATCCTCCACATAGAGACCTGAGGCTTTCCACGGAGCTAAAGAAAATTTAATTTTCCACGCACTCCAAACTCAATTTTCAACTTTTTCAATTACATAAAAGGTTTTTTTTTTATGCTTTACAAGAATAGAACTAAGTGAATATTTTAGAACATTTATAAAGTTTATTGTCACCGACTTGAAAAAACTTTAAACTTTATTATCTGGTAACAGATATATACCCTCTACCTATAGGGACTCTTGTCGTGTAGTTGTTTGCATAACATCCTACTATGCCTGAGTCGCGAGTTCGAAACCCGGCAGATAGCCTTAAGATTTTACAAAGGGAGCAAAATAAAGTTAGTTATGCCGTCCATTGGATGGGACGTAAATTGGAGGTCCAGAGCCTGTTTTTGGTCTGGTACTCGTTACAGATTCCTGTTCTAATTATACCTGTTGTTAAGGCCAGATGAAGTAGTAACCTTATAAAAGATTATTAGTTTTAATAATAAAAATTCAATCATTTTTTTTCTAAAAGAAAGAACATTTTATTTCCTTAATTTTCACATTTTATTTTAATATAAAAATTTAAACGTTTAATTTCACAATTGTTTATAATAATTTAATTAAAAAGATATAAGGGAATTTGTTTAGTTATAAGCCTAATATTTGTTATTAGTTTAAAAACATATGTTACAAACATGAAGGAAGATAAACAAAAGAGGAGTCGGCCGGCTTTTCTTCGCTCCGGCTATATCAACCTAGACAGTGTTGGCACGAGCCTTCTTGACGTCCACATCGTATGCTCTACAGGACCCCGAAGTTGCATTTTGGACTTGAAGATATACTACTTTAATGCCCACCTGCTGGTGTAATTAGTTTAAACTTTTTATTCATTCGATCATATAGAAGTGATTAGGTATATCGCCCCAACCTCTGACGTCTCGACTTTCTCGCTCGCCATGCCGAAGGGACTCTTCTGACATCTCAACATCCAGCTCGCCCTGCCGAGAATCTACTATCTACTGGAATCTTCTTCGACAGACAGATAAGAGTTTTTTTTTGTTAATATCATTTCAACTACAAAACCAGATTTATTATTTTGTAATCGATTTTATTTAAACATTAGAGTTAAATTTATAATCATATGATTAAATAATAATTGTATTCCTTTTGTTATTAGTTAGTTGTACTTTTATAATTAAGTTAGTACAAATAACATCATTTTCTATACTATTCTATTATCATAAGTATTAGTTATTTAATTTATAGAGGTGATTTATTTTATTAATTTAATAAAAGGTTACAGTGAAAATAGCATGCGATCTGGAGTAATTGAGTCACAATTGAATTTTTTTCTTATCCATTTCGGAGCGCTCATCGAAATGTGCTACTATTTCGCGGATGCTCAAACACCTGTGTTACCTGCAGCTCCTCTTTTAGACCTCGTCGACGCCTGGAAAGGGTAGGAAACAAGACACGTACGGTGAGTCGATAATGCCTACGGAAAACTTCGCAAAGAAACAAACCCAAAACATTTTCAAATCTAGAAAACACTACTATAATAATAAAAAAACCTAAAACCAACAACTGTCAATAATAATAATCACAATGGCACTAATAACTATAATTAATACAATTAATGCAAGAATCTCAATCCCATATGGTTATAATCGTTTCCAAATAAAACAGAAAAAAAATATTGAATTGTCATAATTGACTCTATCATCAAATGAAACTACTGCCATGTCTCTCCCAGGATTTAGAATGACTACAGTAAAAAATAAGATTCCTTTCTTTAGAGTTCATCTTTCTTCCGTTCAGATTAAGGAACGTCTGGAGTTCCATTCTTCAAACTCTGAAAAATTGGAAAAATCCACTCATAATGAAGGTTAATTCCAGCTAGCGTTCCACTAGCATTCACTCCACTCTGTACGCTGCGGCGTCCTAGCGGATCCATTCAACTAATTTCTTTCGATCGATTCGAGATTGAATTTATTAGTATTCCCACAATAGCATCGTCAGATTATCCATATCACCTTA
This sequence comes from Troilus luridus, assembly GCA_964056705.1. Lineage (NCBI taxonomy): Eukaryota > Metazoa > Arthropoda > Insecta > Hemiptera > Pentatomidae > Troilus > Troilus luridus. The sequence goes on along the minus strand of OZ057417.1, from coordinate 41,055,127 downwards.
AAGTGACATTAAATGGGTATAACAAATTTAGATGGGTTCCTAAGAATTGTTTGAAATTATAGAAATTAAAGTAATTAATTGTTTAAATTTTATAATTAATGGATATTGTAAAGTCGAAAATACTGATTTCATTTATCGAAATTAATTTATTGAGGTTCACATACAAAAAAAGGACTTAGAAAGAGTCTACCACACACCTGTGGGATTGTATCGGCATTGAATTAATACGAGTAATTTTTTCTTTTAGAATAAGGGTGGATAGAATAATAAAAGACTTCTGATTTATTATCTCTTTTATTATAGCTTGACGCGTTGTAACGTGATAACGCACTCCCGAAAAATAAAACTGTACAACTACAAGGGTCTTGGCTTCAGTACGTGGTAGAGACTGTACTGTTTCTAGTACAAGAGTTGTGCAGGGAGGTGATTTGTCCGAGATCACACTCGACCATAAGAATTTTCCCCAATTAAGGTTACCCACTTTATAGAAAAAGAACGAGACCAAGGAGGATACACATATATAAAAAGATCCTGTTAATAGGATAGATAATTTATACAGGGATATGAACCCCGGAACTTCTCTGCAACTAAGCGCACTACACTCAGATATCACGTTCTTCGTCTAATAAAAAAATTCTAAACCGAAATATTTTCGAACAGGTTATGTTTTTCAATGATGTTGGTTTGTTCTATGTGCGTTTTTTACAGGAATACATAATATTGGAATTATATTTATTAATTTATATATTTATAGTTTAGTGTTAAATTAAATATTTATATCTTATTATTATGTTTGATATGTTGTAGAGGTTGGAGCTGAAGGAAGTGACGAAGAACCAGACTTTTCTGGTCCAATTAAGAACGCTACGGTGGCCCTTGGCAGGGAAGCTGTTCTCTCCTGCTCGGTCACTGACCTTGGCCCTTATAAGGTACAATCTTATCAAGTTATACCTATAAATATATATATATATATAAATGTTTAGTATTACAATTAAATTTAATAATTCAATTAATATTATTAAAACAAACTTATAAATAAGTATTTAAATAAATTGATTATGTCCTAACATTTAAAAAATTAAATATTTTCCTCTTAAGGTAGAAAAAATAATAATTAAAAAGTAGGTAAGATGAGATAAAAAGTATATGATAATCATATTTTACATATTTTTATTCGAATAAGTTATTTAAAATAAATTTATTAAAATACCTAAATTAATTTGATTAAAAAAATAATCTATTGATTCTAATTATAATTTATTTCAATAATTTACAAAATAAAGACTATAATTATCAAATTAATTAATTATTTAGATGAATGTAGTATCCCGTAAAGAATTAAAAAAAATAGTTGATGTCAAAACAAATAAAAAAATATCCATAGCTACAAGTGGCCTAGTCACGCATGTATATAATTATTTTTTAATTTTAAATTATTGCACTACCATTAATTAATTTAAATGTACAATGGGAGTTAGGAGATCCATACAAAGGACAAGGTACGCGTAATACATTTTATTTTAATTATTGGTATATTTGATTACGAATAGGTTTTTCATTTTTATTACAGGGCAGCAATTAGATAACAATTCTACATCCGCAATCAAATGAAGCTTTGTTTCAACGCGGTTTTACAATCCAATTAAAAATAAATTAATTTCCAAGAGATGAAAATTAAGAGTATTAAATAACGTTTATTGTATCCGATTGCATTTTTTAGGAAGCGGGATAAAGTTAACATTCCTTTTTTTAATTAATGTTACGCACTACACGTCTCCTCAATAATTATTTCCCAATCCGATAACTCCCTTATTATCTAAAAAAAATCCTACACAATCCCAATAAATATATTACACTTTATTAAATACATTTATCTAGAGATTGTTAAGTGAATATGGTAAAGATTTTTTATTTTTTTAGTTAAGATTTTTGCCCCGTAAGATTCAGAAAAAAAATCTAGACCATCAGTATACATTTTTGGGAGGTTTGATTTTTGGTATTCAGATATTGTTTCAGTTACTGTTTTTGTATAAAAAAATTTCATTATGATTTCATATTTGGTGTTGCTTGGTTCTGAAGTTCACGCACATAAAAATGTTAGAAATAAACAATTAGCAAAAAAAAAGGTGAAAAATATATCCGAAAGAAAGATTTTAGATCCAACAGGGCTCATTCGTGGCTGTTAACAGATTAAGTAATTGATCTGCCACAACTTGATTTGAACCTGGGAACTTCGACACAGCTACTCAGAATTATAGAACCTACGTACCGCGTTCTATATCCAAAACAATTCGTATTTTATTCCTGAATACCAATAAAAAAACATTAAAGGAGGCTAAAATGATTGTATAATAATCATATTCTTCCTTAAGTACACTTTAGTAGGTTTATAAGTTTTATAGGGACAATAATAAATAATAACTATATATAGTCACAGTAATTGTTGTCCTGAAATAAAAAAGGAAACTGATTTGTAATAAAACATACTTATAAAAATCAAAATACTGTTTTGTGTACCCTGTCCTTTGAGTTGAACTTCATGTTACTCCAGCGTTACTCCTAACTTACTGCAAGTATGCGATTAAATTAATTTCAAAGAATGATTTGATAGATAAAATTTCTTCTTCGAGAATTCATTTTACGACAATACCAGTTACCATTTTAACTGTGTTTTATTTCTATAGGGCTTTTATTAAGTGAATTTTTTTAAAACGAAAATTTAATGTTTTTCTAAACATGATGAAATTGATACTTTTAACACCTGATTAACGAAGCAACCTTTATTCACTCCAACAAAGAGTATCAGCTAAAATTCTTGTTGGGAAAAAACATCGTTCTGTAATAACTTGCGGGTTTAATAGAGTTCGGAATAGTTTAATTGACGACGCTGGGGGAAAAACCGGGTGATTGCAAAAAGGAGGACACGTAACGTTGATTGGAGGGGAATCACTTTTGCTAGAAAGTGGGGGAGGGCGAAGTGATAAGAGATAAGAAAGGGGCGAGTTGGCCACCCTCCAAAGTGAAAACCGCAATAAAAACTGCCCTCCACTGAAGCAGCTAATCCCGGGAGGATCTCTATGGAACTTTAACCGGGAACAAAGTTTTAACCGCAAGGCTGCCTCGGATAAATCAAGCTATACTCGCTATATAAATTAGGAACAGGCAGAACGAGGGGTAAAAAATCCCCGAAGTAAATCAATCTTTTAACAAACTAATGCCTAACTCTCTCCTTTGTTAAATGGTTTAGTTCTCGACTCCCAAGGATTTCTTGTTTTTTTCAATCCTTATAATCCTGGGTATAATAAATCCGGAGAAACTAGTCCGAATTATAGAATTCTCCGCCGACTATATGTTCAGTAATTGCTTATTTTTCTTCATGTGCCTCATCCTTTTCGGCACATGAATATGGCTATCTTAATTTTGTTGGTGGAACTTCTAAACAGTTGGATAGTTGTGAGATCAAACCATTGCCTTAAATTATTCCACAATAATTCATATAAATATTTCCCTGCTTTATCAGTTACAGTAGATGATAATTTCGAAAATTTCAAAACAGAAAAATCGGCTAGAGCATAACACTTTTACAGCACCAACTACCTCATACCTTTCGAAAACACAACTTTACTAGTTAAAGAAAATAACTATCATCTCCGCACCATAAGAGAGGCCATTGAAATTATCAAGGAAACCGTTATTTCAATAAGGAAGACGGTTACAAACTCAGCAAAAACTGCTACCCCGCCATAAAACCAACGACTCACACATTACCCTACCATCCACACACACATACGACAATACAGAACAAACACGAAACCACCCGAACACAACACGACTTACGGACTCGGCATAAGCGAGCCAATAGGAAGGCAGACTTCGACCTAGACCACGCCCTAAGGTACATATAGCCTAAGCTCACAACACGATGAGCGAAAGCTTGGCAAACAATACCAACACTACACGGTCCATCCCGGGAAATGAACATATTCACAATACCAAAGACGGTGGAAGCCTACCTGATCAATAGATGATAATTTGTCATTTCTCACGATTTCTTGCCCTTTCCTGCCCTGACTTAGCTCTTCTCTGTTGGTTATGTGGTCGGTCCATGTCTGTCGAAGTAGATTCTCTTCGGTGGGGCTAGCAAGGATGTTGAGACGAAAGAATAGATCAATTCGAAGTGGTCGAATCGATGAAGAGACACAAAATTACGCCTGCAAATGGGCCGCGACTTAGTATCACTTTAAGTCTTTCAACTCTGAGCTACATATAGCTTACGATGTGCACGTCAATGGGGTCGTCCCAACAATGTCTGGTTTGATATAGCCGGAGTGAACAAAAGCCGATCGACTCCACTTTTGTCATGTGTTTTTTTTTCTTTCTTCACTGTTGTAACACGTGTTTTTAAACATGTCACTAAATATCACTAAACAGACGACTAAAAATAAACCTTTAAAGTATTATATTTACAAAAGGTGAAAAATAAATAAAAGGAAATGAGCTTTCTTCCAAAAAATGATTTAATTGTCTATAATTAAAATAAAATTAATAAAACAATTGTTTTTAAGATTATGAAATTACGAGACCTTAACAATTAAGACAGGTATTTTGTACGAATAAGACACCCCCCACAGGCTTAGGACCGCCATTTTACGTCCCCTCGGAATAGTGCTATTACTATTTACTTTATATTAAACATTTTATAAACTTAACATAAATAGGTAATCAATTTTGTTACAAACAAATTAGATTGGTAAATAATTCCAATTTCCCTAAGATGTTTGTTATAAATTGCTGGAACTATTTAAAATAAATAATACTATCATTATTTATTTTAATAATAAAATAAAGGAATGTTTATAAACGACATATATTGACGGCCTGTCAGTTGGCCCTTGGTTTCTTTCCGTCACACCTCGAAGTATTGCGGAATGGTATTTCTGCGCCGTTCACATTTCTCTTTATTACCTCTTTATGGCTTACTTCCTGAACGTTTTATGATATTGCTATTATTATAGCTGTTGAATTAAGATGTGCTATTTTATCCCTAAATATATTAATATATTAAATAATTTTAATATGGATAATAAATTGTTTGACATAGTAAGATGCCTATGCATTTTTTTAAATCTATATTTTAATTTTTTTTTTAGTTATTAAAGTCAATGTATTTTAATTTGAATAAAAAATGTTTTTTATATTATATTGTTCAATATCTTAATATTTTTAGGTTATTTAAGCAATACATTTAAATAATGAATTTGTGAATAACTCGAAACGAATGCATATAAATGTTAATATAAACTAATTTAAAAGCTAATAAACAAATTTATTAAAGCTAATTTGAGAGAGGTGGCACCCACTCTTTCCGGGTAATAATAATTTAAAATTAACTTCTATACAAACAATATCACTTGTTTAAACATTTGAAAACACTCTTATTAACTGGCATCATATTTATGCTCTATTATACCCCTTTCTAAAAATTCTATATTTATATACCCAGCGAATTCATTAATTAATAATGAAATAAATTAATAATTCATGATTTATAATAATATAAATTAATTTAGGTTTAAGAATCAAAAAGCTACTTATTCCAAAATTAGTTTTATCAGTTTAAACTTCGTTGAATTTCATTGTTTAAAATATTATTTTATTGTCTAATTTTTTTTAAAGTTAATTCAAAGGCCATTTTCAGACCATTTTGCAGCAGAAATTATATTATGGTATAGGATAATATAAATGAACTATCCTTTAATATGCAATCAATGAGCTACTGTACCGAATATAATTTATTAACAACCATGGACAGACGATAATGAATCTGCAGACCCTCCCGTGCCTAACCCAGCCTCTATAAAATGAGTACCCTCAATTGGAATGATAACTCGAGGGTTGAATGTGATCTCGGACAAACTGCTTCCGTACACAACCCTTGTTTTAGAAGCAGTCCAGCCTCAACCACGCATTGGACCTTTTCGTGATTAAGACATTTATTGAGTTATAGTTATGTTTATGATTAAACTTGTAATAGTTTAAACAATAACAACTATGGTTGTCTAGTTATCACAGAAAAATGTTTTAAATCATTAGTGGAGTGCTACCGATGGATAGTTTCTCCACAAGTGTTTTTCATGTCATATTGTACATATTAGCACATTTACTTGTTATAATAGCATTATAGTTGTATATATCATTAAATTAAATTTTTAAAAAATCATTATTACAAAAATATACTAGGAGCTAGAGAAAATATTAAATATACAGCCTAAACACTAAAAAAAAATATATATATATATAAAGACGAAAGAAAATCAATGTTGGTGAAATAAATGAAATTATGAGAAAGCATTTGTATGGGTATATAAATATTATTTTTTACTTTATCGAGGATTTTCAAATATATCAAAGGTAGTAGTTTGATAGGAAAAATACATCTTTTTGAAAACCGAAAAGAAATTTGGTTTTCACATGTCATACCTTAGTTACGAAAGACATTTCTGGGCACATCTAGCCTTATAAGAAGAGTATTTGGAGACCTAATCATCTTCCTGCCCTATTTTTGTTATAGAAACACGATTCGCTTTACAAGTACTGAACCTAAGATTCATGAGTTTGTAATAGTACATGTAATTCTTATTATATGTAAATAAAATTAAGAAATAACAGAAATCGTATTATTTCCCTCACCAGTCCTTGGTTACTATTTAACGTTCCCTCCATAAAACTTTCTTAAGCTACAATACTTTTTATTTCGTAAAGAACTTTCCTGAATCTATCCAAGTAATTTTCCTTCACCTGTTCCCATTCTTGTAACTGCTTCAGGTGCTGTAAACTCGTTTCATCCCGGCAATGGCACGAAACCCTTACTTAAGATTGTTGTAGGACTTTATTTTTAAATTGCACCTCCGGCTTTCCCTCTCGGATAAGAACCTTCAATTCTTGTTATTTTCGAATAACCCGTCCGGACGTTCAAATGACAATTGTTACGATACGGTATCACCGTTTTGTAACGGTTGGACAAACTGGTACTTTACCTTTTATTGCTAGCAGCCTCAACTAGCCCTTTGTTTTTATTTAACTTCGGGACAACACTTAGAGAGAGAGAGTGAGAGAGCGAGAGAGAGAGAGAGAGAGAGAGATAGAGCGAGAGAGAGAGAGTGGGTGGGAGGGAGGAAGACAGAGAGAGTGAGAGAGTGAGTGAGAGAGAGAGAGAGAGAGAGAGAGGAGAGAGAGAGAGAGAGAGAGAGAGAGAGAGAGAGAGAGAGAGAGAGAGAGAGAGAGAGAGAGAGAGAGAGAGAGAGAGAGAGAGAGAGAGAGAGAGAGAGAGAGAGAGAGAGAGAGAGAGAGAGAGAGAGAGAGAGAGAGAGAGAGAGAGAGAGAGAGAGAGAGAGAGAGAGAGAGAGAGAGAGAGAGAGAGAGAGAGAGAGAGAGAGAGAGAGAGAGAGAGAGAGAGAGAGAGATAAAGAGAGAGAGAGAGAGAGAGAGAGAGAGAGAGAGAGAGAGAGAGAGAGAGAGAGAGAGAGAGAGAGAGAGAGAGAGAGAGAGAGAGAGGAGAGAGAGAGAGAGAGAGAGAGAGAGAGAGAGAGAGAGAGAGAGAGAGAGAGAAGAGAGAGAGAGAGAGAGAGAGAGAGAGAGAGAGAGAGAGAGGAGAGAGAGAGAGAGAGAGAGAGAGAGAGAGAGAGAGAGTTAGAGAGAGTTAGGGGGGGGGTTAAGCAGAAAAATTTTGTAAGTAATAAAAAAATATTTTTTTTTTGGATATTTACAAATGTGTTAATATTTTTAAAAGTTTAGCTATTCACGAATATCTCTGAATTTCATTATTTCTAGTTTTAGATATTCCACAGTTGAAACAAATTTAGGTTTCAAAAACATATATTTATTTAAAATTGGGTAGAATAGAAATCATTACATATATTAATAGATCTTTTTAGCATAACCTATACGTACAGAAAAAAAACAAAATATAAATCTCTACTCTACATAATTTACATAAATGCTAAAACAGTACACAAAAATAAAAAAAATAGTTCATAAAAAACAAAGTAACTTAAAAATATATATAAAAGTTACATGAAAACAGGCTTAACAATAAAAGTGATTATTTACTTATTTAATACTTTTAAAATGGTTTGGGCAGCATCTGTTTTGGTATTGAGATGTTGGAAAAGCATCCCTCCCTCCCCCCGAAGGAACGAACGATTTCTTTTTGCTTGTTGGTAGTTGGAGGAAATAGGAGCATAAGGACCAGTCATTAGTGCCGTGAAGCTGTTGGAAAATAATGAATGGCGTGATAAAAAACCTAACTAGTTGAAAAAAAAGGCAAGAAGGTCTATAAAGCCCCTCGATTCCTATTGGCTACATAATGGAGAACAAATGCAAACAACCAATGGGAAATGTTTATGGATATTCTCAGCAATCTTCCAACGGAAGAGTATTTAAAAAAATACACACACATGAGCCTAAATATAAATATATACAAATAATATATTTATAAAAATTTTCAAGTTCAACTATATATGTCGAAGAATTTTGTAAGATTACAATTTTCCTAGCAGAAGCTATTAAAATTAAATTAAACTTATTATTATTATTTTTTTAAATTATTTATTCAATGAAATTTATAACTGTATTATACTAATACAACAAGGAAATAGAATGATTGGTACATATTAGCATGAAAGACAAGCAGAGAAACTACCCAATAGTTGTACTCAAATAGCAAGTCCAACTTAGAAGGTCACGTGACCATCTTCTTTTCAGACGCCTCGGAGGATTGTCAGGAATTGAAGAGGTTGCTAGGTTTGAAACTAGTGGGCTTGAGTGGGAAAGAAGATTGTCATGAAATATTGATATCGGATTCGGGCCAAATCAGCAACAAACGGGACATTAAGGCCATTATGGATTATTTTGTACGTAACAAAGTAAGGAGCATTGAGGATTTTACAGAGGATTTTGTTTGTAAGGATTAAATACGAGAGGAATTCGATGGCTTGGTGGAGCCTCAAAGCTCTACTCCGTAAGTCCAGATGGGTCTAATGATTGACGTGTATATGAGTCTTTTGTAATGAATTGAGAGCTTAGAGCGTTTGTCTAGTTATTTATCTAATGATAGTGTCTATTATTTAATTTTTTTTCTAACTGTACCACAATATCTCATGAGATTTTAGGCTTCAGTAGATGATAGAGATGATACTTTTTTTCAAGCAACAGTTGTGCCGAGAGGTGATTTTGCTGGTATCATCCTCATCCACTCTGCTTTTACCCCAATTAAGGGTACCCACTTTATTGAGGCTGGGTGTGCCCCAGAAGGTTCTGAAAATCCTATAGTTTCTATCAAAGGCTTTTGACAGATTAAATAGTTCAACATTTACTGCCGCATTTGAAACCGGCTGTTTTAAATTTATGATATATGAGTTTATTTATGTATAGATGTATGTTTTTACATATATATATTTTAATATATATATATGTATATATTTAAATGATAAATATTGGTGCAATCCTGAGATAAATATGCTAGGTACCAATTGGTAGTTTCCAAAAAATATAAAAATCATTAAATTCACTAATGTGAGTCACATGGAATTGACGACATATCTCCATTTTAATCAGACACGATTACAATTTTTTGTTGATTCCTGAATTGTTTTTCTTCACCTGCTTTATTTATTAATTTATTAACGTTATGAAATAACGTGAGATTCCTTGTTAATATGATCTTGTATTGAAGAATGGCTAGCCATGAAGTGTATGGAATCGGTGTTTTATTCCTTGGCAAAAATTTTTTTAATTAATTGATTTTTCTCATTAAAAATCATGTGGCTCTTCCAATTAAAATATCTGACAAATCCGATTATTAAATAAAAATATTACTTATGTTGTTTAATTGAAGCCTTTTATATCAATTTTAGAAATTTCGGAGTTATCCTCATTTGATCACAAAAGCTTTAATTGTTAGTTCTCCCAACGTGGTCAGTTGAGTTTCAGGTTTGTGCAACGTTTGATCGCAATGTTTTCAAATTCAGTTCCCGAACTAACTTCGAGATAGTGTCAATCGATTCGTTCGAAAACTAGGACCAAAACATTCCCATTCAGTGAGTCGCCATATACTTCATAGAAAAAAGGAACTTTGAAAACCGTCACAAAAGCTTAGTTACTTATTCAGTTTTTTTACATTATCTTTATTTTGTCAACGTTAAATTTAATTATTAAAAAGGGCTGGAACTTATAGTGGACGCAGCGCATTTATCTATATGTTGTGTAAATAATTGAGTGCGAGCTGGCTGAGTCTATAGAGTGCTGAGTTGTCATACGGGAGGTTTCGGGTCCAAATCTGGAAGTAGATAAATCATTTAGTATGTTAACATCCACGGATGGACCCTGTGGGATCTACAGACTGACCTGGGGCTCACCCAGTTGTTAGTAAGCAAGTACCGTTAGTTGGGGGAATACCTGGTGGTTGAGTGTTATCCTGTATCAATCACCTTTCACAACTGTTGTCCTAGAAACAGTACAGGCCATACCATACCATCGTTGGTTGTAGTGGTACACAGTATTTTTTTCTTTAAATAATTAAACACATTTATTTAATAAATGTATCAATTTATTAAAATGGAGTTAAATATGTAGAAATATGCGCACCATGAAAATACGATAGAAATTTAATTGTAATACATTTCTGCGTAATATTTTATTTCATCTCCAAACAATGTCAGAAATGAATTAATAGTACTACATCTTAATTTGAAGGTTATTAAACTCAAGTTAGAAATTTTATTTATTAAGTTTTTTGGAAACATAATTGAACCATAAATTTTATAATAATCAGCTGAAATTTGTATGCATAATATAGATGATAAAAAAAAAAAGTATTGTTCTATTTACTTAAATTAATATTTTTCAATACATGATAGCCTCATACGGAACTCATTTCCGCGAAGGAGAGCGTCCCACGGGTGGCGGATGCGGGAACAGTCGGATTTTGAAGTTCCTCCCGGCTAACTCCGATGGACTGCCTGACCAACAATGAGAGCTGCTCCCCTGGGCTTGCTAGATGGATATGACGTAGGTTTGAGCGCCCTAATTACATTATTTGTTAGTTCGAAAAATTCAGCAATTAACCTTGGATCTTTCTAAAGTAAATCGCTCATTTGCCGTTGAAAGATGGAAAATGTCTGATGAACGTAAAATATTCTGAAATCAGGTTTGGAGCAGAACATTCGGTCTGAAAAGGATGAGTACACTGGAGAATTAAGGAGATAACACATGACAGAGTAAACACTTACAGAGTATGAACGCTATTACTTTAATGGAAGCGGTATCACGCAAAAGTATAGACGGGCTTGTAAAATTGTTGGGCTTAGAAAGAACGAATTCTTAAAGGTATAATTATTGCTGAGCCGACTGGTAAACGTTTGAGGAGTAGACCAAGGCGTAGGTGAGAGGATCCCATTAAGAAAATCTTGTGGATTTGGGTTTGGGTGGTAAACCGTGGACGGAAGTATGTAAACAGCGATTGGTGGTATCGGCATCGATCCTTTGGGTTCGCTGATGTTTTTATTGATATCACTAATCATCATAAATATAAAAAAAAACTGCAATGTGTTATTCTAAAAAAGGTGGGTAATATTTTATCCTCAATTAACTCAATAGTTTGATGGTAATTATTTTTTTCTTTGACTTAATAAAAATTCATCTTTCTGTAAATTTCCCTTCTATTTTATGGATTTATGAATGAAAAAAAATTCGTTTATTAGTTCATAATTTTCTTCTTAATTTTATATTACAACCCTTGTAGCTTGAAATGATTTAATTAAAAATCTAATTACTTCCATAGCATGGGAGCCTCAAGTTTTATTTTTATTTTATTTTCTGTTCTTTTAACAATAAGCTACTTGTTTTCTTTTTCCTTAAAACGCAATTGTTGTATTTTAAAAAAATTATTTATATATGAAATTAAATTATACTGCCGTCTTTATCAATGCCTCAGTGGTAGATCGCTGAGTTGCTGGGTTCAAACCCAGCTGCTGGCAAGACTTTTATTTATAATGTAGGCAGCCGGAGATGGATGATTTGTGATCTTGGACCCTCTCGAGGCTTACCCAGCCTCTATAAATCTGGCCCAAAATAAAGGGGAAATCTGCCGCCTGAGTGTGGTCTAGGGCAAATCATATCCCTCCACAACCGTTGTCCAAGGAACAGTACAGTCTCTACCATTTACTGAACCCCAGACCCGGTTTCAGGTTGATGTGGTACATGTATTTTTCTTTTATTAATAAACTGTTTATAATAAATTATATTTGTTTGAATACAGAAAAGGAAAGAGTTCAATCTAATATTTTCATATTCTACATAGCACGTCTTTTAAAAATAGTTTAAATACAAGGAATGATTGAAAATAAATATTAAATCTGTTGATCAAATATTTAATACATAAAAATTACCAACAACTCAAAAAGAAATATATATATAAATTAGAATGTCGGGAAAATCCCCAAAAGTGAAGTCTCAAGTCTAAAATATCGGGAAAATACAAATTATGTCTCGCGAGGACATGCATCAGTAAATACTTTATAAAAATATTATGATAAATATTTTATATATTGTTAATTTACAATATTTTTTTGTGTCTTTTGCTTTTAAGGTAACTTTATGCAACCATTGCTAATTGGACGATAGTTCAATGAGAGTGCCAAATGTTGTCTATATAAGGTATAATTATAGTAGGGTTCCTCCGAAGGACGGCATAACCAAGCATTTTAACTACCCGTGAACCCGCAATCCTAGGCATTTATCTTATATTGCACCTACTAAAGACAGGTAATCACTAATAAATTAGATCAAAAAATAATTTACAATAACCAAAGAATTTTTTTTAAATTTGCATAAATATTCAAAACATATAAATCTTTATAGATTTTTTTTTTAACCATGTGCCACTGCAATCCGTGAACGGGTCTGGGATTCAGTACATGTAAGATACGGTACTGCTTCATGGAAGACTGTTGTGCAGGGAGGTGATTTGTCCTAGATTATGCTCAACCGCCAGATTTCCTCCCTTATTTTGGGTTCCCACTTTGAATAGGCTTGGTGAGCCCCAGAAGGATCCTAGATCCCAATGATCCATCTCCGGCTGCTAACAGATTAAATAAAAGTCTTGCCAGCAGCGGGATTTGAACCAGGATTTTCGGCATGGCAACTCAGTGCTCTACCAATGAGTCACTCCGTTGCCCTACATAATGTTTAATCTTGAATATTTAAAACAAATAATTCATCCATTATTTATTTTAAGCATCAAATATAAGAGACGTCATAATATAATGTAATCTTTCTTAATGGCCACTTATTAGTTGCGCCTTGGTCTCTTTCCGCCACACATCGAAGTATTGCGGAATGGTATTTCTGCGCTGTGTACCTTACAATTTTTTATCCTCTTTTCCCTTTCTTGCTAAACATTTTATGAAATTGATATTTTTGAGATATGTTATTCAATAATAAAATATTAATACATTAAATTAATACATCAGGAATAATATATTGTCGGTTTTTGGCACCTGAAAAAACTATTTTTTCAAAGCAATATTTTTTTATTTATCCAACGTTTCGCCAATTCAGGATCATCAGGACTTATTAAAATCTAAATTTTAGTGATTCGTATACATTACCGTTAGCCACTCTCGTATTTTTATTTTTAATTATGACCGTTATTTATATTATATTTAAATTTATTACATACATCTTATGTATCCTCTATGTATTGCTGTTTAACGTCACTTTATGCAGCTATGGCTAATTGTACGATGCTTTTCTTTTTCCTATCCAGTTATTACTGGATACAGAGATTTTTAAGGAGTGCCTGACAGTGTAGGTTTTGCGGCAAAAATCTAAATAAGTAATGAATCAGCCCCGAAATCATAAATAAAAACGAGTGATGATTTCCTTTCGGCGAAAAAAAGAGTTGTGAGAAGGATATTGCATTCCTATTATTCACGGATTTATAATGGAAAAGGTTCCTTTAAAAGAGTGTAATAATAATAATAAAAAAAATTAAATGGCACATTAATGGAAAAATATGTCTCATGAAGTAGGATCATCACAGGGAAGAATAATTTATTCGGACGAAAAAATTAGGCATAGCGTGTAGCTGTATCGGCGGGGGGGGGGTTGTATTTTCTTGTGTATATTTTAAATTATTTCAATGAATCAATAAAAAAAACATGTTTTATATTTATTTCCACGGTTCAGATAAGGTTTTGTTATGTTTTTTTATCTTGCTTTAACATCATATAAATTTACGGTGAATAATTTGATTTAAACTGTACCACTACAACCCATTAATGGTCTTGGACTCAATGCGTGGTAGAGTGTACTGTTTCTAGGACAACGATTGTGGACGGAGATAATTTTTCAGCTCTTAGGCTCCAGATTTTCCTACCAATTAAGGTTACCGACTTAACAAAGACTGAGTGACGTCAAGGAGGTCAATCAGATCTCCAGATCTGATTCCAGAAATTCAGGCAACATCTTTAAGGGTAATCTTTTTTTAAATGATTATCAAGTCGAAAACGTAGTTTAAGATTTATTTCATCACAAAATCCAGAATTTTTATGTTCTGGGTTTGAAAATTTGATAACACATTGGGAAAAATGAAGGTAAATGAACCATCCGTTTTTAAACAATTAACTAATATAAACTTATCACTAGACAGGGTCCTAGTTACCATATAAATTAAAGTATTCCAAAAAATCAAGAAATAAACGTTTAAATTATTGTTTCGAAAAAATGAAGAAAATGTTTTATCCGGCCTTAACATTAAATATTTTGATTTAATAAAGTTGTTTTAATAGAAAATGGGCATTCCATATGAAACCACCCAATATTAATTTGCGAACGCGTAAGAAATAAAATATTACAAATAATTGTAGCAGGGGCAAATCCCAGTGGAATGGACCATTGCGTATATTTTCGTTAAAATAAATTAAACAGTATAACTGACTCGTAATGAAATAAAATCTCCCTTTTATTGGTGTTGCTGGGTTCCATTGGTGAATGGATAGAAGACACACGTGAATAACCATTGAGAACAAAAGCAATGAGAAACGTATCATACCGTTCCATGAGTGAGGCGCTAGCATGCAAGAGAGATAAGATAAATGAAGCCATGAATTGTGATTGTATGGGACAGTTAGTATTCCTGAGAGCCACTACACTGTGTCAGATACAGGTGTCAAACTGAAGAACGCTCCATCGAGTGGAACCAATAGTCATTGCGCATCATTGGACAGCACTTCAGCCAATCACCTAATTCACCACTTTGATGATACCTCTCTCTCTGTAACTCCAAGGGCAAATGTTATTACAATTCGTGAATTGATGTATGGTTTATGAACTAAATTATTTAAAAATATAAAAGTAAATTAAAATAATAAATTTATTAAAAATAATTAATTAAAAATCCTTAAACAACAGTACAGAATCTACTAAACCACATACCTTTTGGGGTTTTACTGATACAAGTTTTAAATTAATTATACAAATAAATTAGTACTCCCATATATATATTTTTTTTTTTTTGTGAAAACTTCTTCAGCCGCGTTTAGCGACTTAAGGTAGGTGAAAAACTTATGCGTCCGCGTCACCGACATGCTCGTGACGTAATGCTCGAGAATAGCGAAGCGTAGCGGCCAGTGAGTTATAAAATGTATTTTAAGTAACTTTAGATTAGAGATTAGAATTTGATTACTATAAAAAAAGCATGTACGGTTACAACCCATGAAGGGTCTGGGGTTCAGTATATGGTTGAGACTGTGGTTTGACAACAGTTGTGCAGGGAGGTAATTTATCCTAGATCATACTCAAAGGCCAAATTCCCCCCTATTTTAGGTACCCAGTTTATAGAGATTGGGTGAGCCCCAGGAGAGTCCTAGATCCCGATGGATCCATCTCTGACCGCTAACAGATAAAAGTCTGACAGTAAGCGAGATTTGAACTCAGGATACAAGTAAATAGAATAAATGATATGGGATAAAGCCAAGTAGTTAATCTAACCACTGCCAGTAATTGAATAACAAATTTACCTTAGAAGGTCAAGATTTTCAAACGCCTCGGAGGATTATCGAGAATTGAAGATTAATCTAGGTTTGAAACTGGTGTGTTTGAGTTGGAAGTAAGTTTTTCATGAAAGGATAGATATCGGGTTCGGTCCAAATCAGCAACGATTGGGATAAGAAGGTCGTTATGGTGATTTCACTCGAAACAAAGTAAGGAGCATTAAGGATGTTATGAAGGAATTTGGATTGTAAGGATTGGATACGAGAGGACTTCGATGGCTTAGTGGTGCCCCGACGGTTCGATGATTTGGCTGAGAGTTCTCTCATCTGGCAGGTTTTTTCTCCATGTATAGAGGCTGGATGAGCCCTTAAAAGGTCTCCATTTCCCACAGGGTCCATCTATCGTTTATTGACTAAATAATTCATCTTCTATAGCCTTAAATACATTATCTGATTAAATAATGTCAGCGCTCAGCGCTAATACATTTTCAGCTATCCTACACCTTTCATATTTTTATATAGAGATATTTTTGTTTTCTTTCGTTTTAGAGGCTTAAAGGTTTTTTCCAGCCATTTTATAATGAATATTTTATGTATCTTTTTAGCTGTTCTACATTAATAAAATATAAAATTTCCCCTTTGGGATAGAGGTCATAAAAAATAAACGAAATAAAACACAAGTAATCATAAAATATTTAACGAGTTGATATATCGAGTTCCTTACTTCCAAAGTCTCTACTTTTTAATTTTTCTAAACAAATGCCGTGTATAGGCACAAAATAATTTTCATTAGCTGTTATAGCCAAATAAAAAATGAGAAATAAAACAAAATGCTGATTTAATAAAAAACATATCAAAATAAAAATATTGAATTTACAAATTAAAACAAAAATAAATATACTTATATTTAAATTTAATTTGTACTAAATTTAATACTAAATATTAAATATTTAGGCAGATGGCTTTCGAAGGGGAGCAGGAGCAAAAAAGATATCGACGAACATGTTATAAAAGGCAGAAAAGTAATTAGGACGCTAAATTCTGTTCTGTGGAGTAACGACGTCATGATGACAACAAAAAAGAGACTCTACAATTCTTTTCTTATAAGTACTGTCCTATATGCCTCAGAAACCTGGTCCGTTTCAGCTGACTCGGCGAGAAAGCTGCTTTCAATGGAGATGGATTTTTGGAGGTGTAGTTGTAGTATATCAAAGCTACAATACGTTCCGAACAACAAAATTGGGGAAGTAGTAAACAAAGCACTTATCATCCTGTACTCAGTTGAAACGAAAAAACTAAGTTTCTTTGGTCATATTATATGGATGGCTGACGGCCGATGGCCTAAAAGAATAATGAAACATGTACCATCGGAAAGGGAGAAGATAGGTCGTCCAGAAAAGAGGTGGATAGAAGGGATCCCGGAAGCAATGGCGGCAAGAGGACTTATAGAGGAAGATTGCTATGATTAAAAGAAACTGCATCAGGGCTTATTTGAATTAGGCTACGACATATGATAAATTGTTGTATTAAAGTCGTTCATATATATATAAAACAAAAATATTATCATAATCAAATCTCGTCTAGTTTAAAAAAAATATATTTTTATATTTTGTATCACATGAAAACTGTATATACATATCTATATTTTAATTATGTAAACTTAAAGGACTTTTGAATACCAGTAAAACTTCCCAACAAGACGTACTTGCTAATTGCTTTACTTTCTTTACTTAAAAAAAAAGTGTAACAAAATGTGTAAAAGAGTCCTCTAGCATTCCGAATTTTTTTTTTGTTCGTTTTTTAATCTAATATATGCAGAAGTATGACAACTAAAAAATCAACTTACTGTGTGAGCACCTAAAAGCATATAAAATACTCAAAAAAACAACATGTATAATGGATTAACGTCCCTGTGTCAAGAATTAAACAGAGCAGAAAAAAAGTTTAAACTGTAATTTAATCATAGTTGTATTTCTCCTCTTGGTAAAAATTTATCTGTGAAAATAAATCCACGCCTAACGAAATATAAATATGTATGTCATAAAAAATAATATTAACGACAAAAAAATTGTTAAAAATTCGTCGAATATAAAATTTTATTAGTGATCCCATCTTGTTTGTGGTCCATTTGATACTGACTGAGTTCCGTGAACAATGATGATTTGATCATTCTTAAGTTTTATCATTACTTAATTCATTAAACTGCTTATTACATATTTCACATTGGTTAATATTAATATAAATAAAAAATATAATTGACTAAACCTATATATCGTCGCTGTCAAAACAATACCGCCTATCTACAACATTTGATGAAAATGAGTTAGTAACAGTTTAGCATTCTGCAGGTTAACTTACACAATATTAAAAAATTTGTTTTCAAGGATGAACGTAAGGGAGTATTGTAATTAGAAATTGAAAGATAACCGATATACATAAGATAACATAACATATGGTGCGCTTTTTCTCTCTACTGTAAAATCGCCCAAAGTGAACTTAGGCGGTATCGTTTTGACAGCGACGATATAATGGACTGTTTAATATTTAGGAATTTAAACTTTCACCAGGCGGTAATACTTTCGTAAAACGACCAGACGCTAGCCGTATTTTGGACGGCGTGGAAATTTTTTATTGTTTTCACTTCCCCTATGATGCTTAATGAAGATCAGCTTTGTTAAAATAATAATATGGTTCAGTTAAATGTGAAAAATTTGTAAATAAAAAAAAATATATATTCAAGAAGTTATGTGATTGATAAAAAAATTAGTTGAAAGACAAAACTTGTATTTTCTTTACCATTACATGAACTAATTTTCCAGGTTTATATGATTTACGGAGAATATTTTTATATCCAGCAAAGTATTTATATTGAGAACATGTTAGAGAGGAAAATAGTTGACTTGAAGATCTAATATAGGATAGAAATAGTTAGGGAGGGGGGGTGCAGTTAAAATGAAAACACTAAATAAGTCAGAACTTATTTATTGATTGTGCCGACGTTTCGACCTACTTTGTAGGTCATCTTCAGGGCAAATATAATGAGGTGCGGCTAGGTGAATAATTAAATTAAAAACACGGTTAATAATAATTAATGAGTTACACGGTTCACCTAGCCGAAGCTCATTCTATTTGATCTGAAGATGACCTACAAAGTGGGTCGAAACGTAGGCACAATCAATAAATAATTCCTTACTTAATTAGTGTATTCATTTTGACTGCACCACCCAACTATTTTCATCATACATATATTGAGAACACTTCCGTCATACCCAATTAAAACATTAAACAAAAACTTATATGAATAACACAATTCCTACTTAGAATTTGTATACACCGCCAGGCCTTAGCCGTACTACGGACGATAAGTCACAATTTATTTGCTTCTGAGGCTTACATTTACTCTCTTATTGTAAGGAGTGAATAGCATATAGAATAATTATATCCAAATTTTTCATTGGAATTTTCCATTTCACAGTAATGACAAAAATACCTGACTGCAGTTCGATGGATGGCGTAGCGCCTGGCGAAGGGTTTTCGCGGCGAAGTATCGTGTTGGACAGTATTGATTGACTAAGCTAGCGAAAAATGAAGAAGTCAATTTTTGAAGTTCCGGAAAAAACCGCTTTTGATTGCTGAACGGAACCATCTACCCTACTTCTGAATGCTCTACGCTACTTCTGAATAGCTTAATCCAATAGTAATAATAAAGCTCCATTGTAAAATAATGTATTTTTTCAAGCGTAGGTTAGCTCTGTGGTAGAGCGCTATGTTCCCGTACCAAAGTTTCCGAGTTCAAATCCGGTTGTGGCAGATAATTTATTATCTATGTAACCAGCCGGGGATCGACCCTGTGGGACCTAGAGACCCTCCTAGGGCTTACCCGTCCTGTAAGTGTGTGCCATTAATAGGAGGAAATTGACGGTTGAAAGTGGCCTAGAAACACTACATGCTCTACCACGTACTGAATTCAAGCCCCTTCATGGGCTGTAGTCATACAGGGGTTTTTTCGTCTCTAATTTCGGGAATCGTGAACGGTTGTAACTAGAGGGTGGAAGGCCCGGCAATATTACAAAATCAGGCTTTATTGCCCGAAAGAGAGGCCGGAATATATTAGGAATTTCAATTGGTGACAATTCCGGAATAATTAAATACTTCGTTCGGGGGGGGGGGTTAAATTTTGGGAGGGGGGTTAGTGGATAAAACTGACAAACCTGGCCGAATTAGAGGAACAGTCCCAACGAGAGATCTATTCCATTCCCTCCGTCGTTTTAAAAGATTTGTTCTGTTTTTTTTTTTTTTTTTTTTTCTTCGCCTTTTTTTTCTCTTTTTCTTTTTTAATTAAAGGAGGGACGGCCATAGGAAAACAAATCTTTTTTCATTTAACGTTTTTATAAATCCCGGGACTTCCGTTTTCCCCAACATAGCACATATAATCAGAAAGTTGCGTATTAAATCGGTTGGTATGGTTAAATAATAATTAGTTCATAGTTATCATTGCTTATCCTTAAGTCAAATTTTATATATCTTAATTTATAACTAGGTTATGGGATACCTACAGCAAACAATGCTGTTGTACCATGATGTCCTAGACAAAATTCGTCACTATTAATACACAATTTCTCTTTTAATGTTTAAAGTAGACACGTAATCATCACAATTATTTAAAATGTTTTATTTAATCTATCGTATAACTCATATATGTGAAAAAAAACCTGTACTACAAACAACGAAGACGCTTGGGTTTAGTACATGGTAGAGACTGTACTGTTTCTAAGACAGCGTTTGTGCAGGGAGGTGACTTAGTTTCTAGATGTAACTCAAACACTAATACCTGTATATCTACTAATACCAAACCATTGTAAACACACATTGTAAATAGTATATATAGAGGATTAATAGACGAATAAAGTCAGTGTTTTAACAGCCTTCGTGAGAGTTATTTCTAGCCCAACTTCTTCTTTTTTTTTACATTCTGTGTCCGGAAGCTCTTAAGTTATATATATATATATATATATATATATATATATATATATATATATATATATATATATATATATATATATATATATTTATATATTCAAATTGCACTTTATAGAAAGAATAATATTATATTAAATAATAACAACAGTTATAAATTATTCTGTAGTCTGTAGAGTGCTCAGTAGGTCCTAAGTTTAAAGTTGTGGCAGGTAAATCATTAAATCTATTAACAGCCACGGACGGATCTGTGGGATCTGCAGACCCTCCTATGGCTAACCCAGAATCTATAAAGTAGGTATCCTAAATTGGGAGAAAAGCCCGGCGGTTAAGCTTGATGTCGGTCAAATCACCTCCTTGCACAAATGTTGTCCTAGAAATAGCATAGTGCCTACCATCTAATGAACTCTTCATGGGTTATAGTGGTGTATAGTAGTGGAGAAACTACTCAGTCTTTTCAGACTTCTAGGAGGATTATTGGGAATTGGAGAATTATCAAGGTTTGAAACCATTGTATTTGAGTGGGAATAAATAAATAAAATAAAGGGGGAGCGGGATAGCTCTGTGGGTAGAGCGTTTAGTAGCCGTGCTGATGACTGTGATCCAGCTATAGGAGGTGAATTATTAAATCTGTTAATGGCCACAGATGGATCCTATGGGATCGAAGGATCTGTCGAGGGCTCACCTAGCCTCTATAAAAACGGTACGAACCTTTGCTGTTGAGCGTAATCTCGGCCAAATCACCTCCTATACATTTGTTCCCCAATACAATAAACTACTACAGTTGCCCAGCATTTGTTCTAAAAATAGTACTGTCTCAACCATGTACTGAACACAAGACCCTTCATGGGTTGTAGTTAGGGTTGGGCGATAGTCGATATTTAGCACTATCGATAGACCGATACTATTGGTTGAAAACTATCGATAGTTCCTTCCCTTTTTCCAAACCTATTCAATAAAGAATTTCAACTAATTTTATTAAATTAAATTACCTATCTTCTATTTGATATTTGCAGGATTTTAAATTATAAGATTATATCACAAAGATAAGAATAAAAAACTAATTTATTTGGTATTGGAGTGCTGCCGATGGGTAGTTACTCCACATGTGTTTTTCATGTCATAATGTACATATCAGCAGATTTACTAGTTATAATCATATTATAGTTGTAAATATCAATAAATTAAATTAAAAAAAAAAAAATTATTTGAATTCTAAAAAAGTATTATTCCTCAAGATAGTATCCTTGGCCCAATCCTTTATACAGTTTATACAGCTGACATCCCAACTCATCCTAATACTATCCTTACCACATATACTGATGATACATGTGTATTATCAGTCAATACCAATCCAGTTATTGTATCCCAAAGCCTCCAATCCCATATCACTGATCTTGAAGAATGGTGCCAGAACTGGAGAATTAAAATAAATTCTCAAAAATCCCATCAAATCACTTTTACCTTACGTCGTAAACCAATGACTTCCTGCCCTTCAGTATCCTTTAATAATATCCCACTTGTGCCTGTAGAACAGATCCGATACTTAGGGTTGCATCTCGACAAACGATTAACCTGGAATCCTAATACAAGACTGAAAAGACAAGAAACCGCTCGACGTTTCAGGCTTCTTCAACACTTACTAGACAAACGCTCTAAGCTCCCAATCAATTACAAAAGACTCATCTATATGACCATCATACGACCTATTTGGACTTACGGAGTAGAGCTTTGGGGCTCCACTAAGCCATCGAATTCTTCTCGTATCCAATCCCTACAATCCAAAATCCTTCGTAAAATCCTCAACGCTCCTTATTTTGTTAAGAATATAGTCATCCATAACGACCTTAATGTCCCATTTGTTGCTGATCTGGCCCGATCCCGGTATCTATCCTTTCATAACAAACTTCATTTCCACTCAAACCCTCTAGTTTCAAACCTAGCTTCCTCTTCAATTCCCGATAATCCTTCGAGGCGTCTGAAAAGAAGATGGCCACGTGACCTTCTTAGTTGAACATTCGATTTGAGTACTACCAGTGGGTAGTTTCTCTACTTGTCATTATATCATGCCATTATGTATCACTCAGCCAATTTACTTGTTATATTACTGTAATATAGTTGTAAATAGCAATAAATAAATAATAAAAAAAAAAAAAAAAAAGTATTTACAATTTAAATGTTTACAGTAACAATGAACAAATCAAATCTTCATCAAATAAATATAACGAAATAATAGTTAATTTCAAGAGTCAAGTGTGCTCCTTGAGCCACATATTTCCCGAAAAAAAACTAGCATTTCTAGTTGAACATTTGAGAATTGTAGAAAAAGATCCCTAATTAAAGAGTAAGTTAAGGTTATATAAACCTAGAAGAGCCAATGCTCAATACCGCGAATTTGGTTTGCTTGCACAAGTGTGAGGCTACGGTGTACTACCCAACATAATGTAATTAGTAATTTCGGAGAATTAAATAATGACACGTCCGGGGCGGCATCGAAGGTATATAGAAGAGAACCTTTGAGCTCTAGGAATTCCGAGTTCAATTTCAAAATAACTCGACACTGGACGTAGACAGATCAGCATAATTCCGAAAGTTTCAAAACTTGAGGGTAAAATCGATCCACCAATCGTCGACACTATTGATAGTGACCATTGATAGTCGACACCATTGATACTGACCATCAATAGGATAGATATATCGATAGTAACTATCGACTATCACTTAATCCTAGTTGTAGTGGTACGTTTAAAAAAAAATATCTATTTTTTAAATTGAATATCTGAAAAAAATTCAAATCAATCCTTATCTAATCTCATCTTCGGGAATCAAAAATCAAATGAGGCATAGAAGTGGGCAATCAGCAGTTTAGATTGCCGGTGCACAATTAGCAAAGTGTTAACTTTACACTTAACACTTCACAGTAAAACCTTTCCACACGGCAACTCTGCCATCGGGAGCAGATTAAATTCAACGCCACCTAACCCCCCTAACATCCCCCTCACCACTACTAACGAACACAGTATGAGGACAAATATTTACACTTGATAATAAGGGCAGAAAGCACTCGAGTTATGTCCTAATAACTGTTAAAAGGTACATAGTTGGCTTGTTGAAATTCGAAATGTTTATGTTAATTTTTTTAATAACTATTTAATTATTCAATTAGAAACATTATTTATTTTGTTTGTTTGCTGAGCGTGTGCAGTCTAAAACTAAACACTATACCCCCAAAATATTTTATTTTAAATTTATTGATTGAAATTTACAACTGCATCATAATAATACATCAAATAAATAGATAGTTTGAAACTAGCGGGTTCGAGTTGAGATAAAATTTCTCATGAATAGATTAATATCGGGTTTGGGCCAAATCAGCAACACATAGGGTATTAAGAACATTATTATGGATGACATTGCTCGTAACAAAGTAAGGAGCATTAAGGATTTAACGAAGGATTTTGGATTGAATAAGAGAGGATTTCGATGGCTTAGTGGAGCCCTAAAGCTCTACTCCGTAAGAACAGAAAGGTGTTACAATATTCATGTTTGTGAGTATTTTTAATATATAATATTTTATAAAAATATAATTCCATGTTAAAGGAAGTAAAAAAATAAACACAAACCTTGAAGGGTCTTAGGTTCAGTGAAATGTAGAGCAGAGGTTCCCAATCATTTTTGAACATATGGGTATGAGAGAATTAATCAAAAGAATGGGAGAATATTTATTTTCAACTGGTCTCGCGGCCCCCCCCCCGAGATCACGCTCAATCGCTAGGTTTTTCTCCCAATTAAATGTACCTACTTTATAGAGGCAGAGAGGACCTGCAGATTCCATAAGGACTTCCATGACTGTTGAAATTTTAGATAATTTATCTGTCATAGCCGGATTATTTATTACTTATCAAAATATTATTTATACACAATACTTGGTAAAAAATGTATATATAAACACTACAATCCAGGAATACTGCTTCTAATCCAATTGTGCAAGGCTTCTATTTAGCGGTGATCATGGTCAAACGCACTTTTTCCCCATATTTCGGGTGAACATTTTATAGAGGATGGGTGAGCCCAGAAGGGTATGCAAACTCCATTGTGTATATATATGGCTTTTTAAAAGATTAAATAATTTGTCTGCAAGCCGGTCTCGAACCCAGGGACTATGTTGGTAGCACAGCGCCCTATCCACTTATCTCTTCCTTCTCCCCCTACTGTATCTGTATAACTCTTAAATTCAATGAACTGAAGCAGATGGTCGACAGTCAATAGAGGGTCAGAGGATCTACGTCATTACTTACTGAAGGTGCTAAATCTAGTTTAGTGGTAATTGAAATGGAGAATGATTCATACCAGCTCGGGGGTTTTTAGCGGGTTTTTAGGGGGGATTTTAGCGAATGTGCCTGTGATGGATACATTTATTTATTTAATATTTAAAAGAAACCAACAAATTCAAATATATTTGATTATGAAATTGCAGCCTCGTGGGTTTTTACGAGGAGCAGAGAAATATATAGAATTTCTATGTCAATCGTAACCTTTTCAAAGCCAGTTGTCATCTTTCCCATTTCCATTGTTAACCATTTTAAGTTCAAATGTCACTTCACCCCATCAGTTTTAAACTTTTCCACTTCACTTGTTTCATGTCATGAATCGTTTCAGTTTTATTATTGAAAAATAATATTCAATTATTTGATTAAAATAATAAATTGGAAATAATTTATATCATGTGCTATTTAAAAAAAAAATCCTGTATGATTACAACCGTGAAAGGCTATGGGGTTCACTACTAGAGACTTTACTGTTTCATGGACAGTTGTGCAGGTAGATGATTTCTTCTTGATCAAACGCCAGATTTCCTCCTTATTTTAGGCCCCCACTTTCGACGCTGGGTGGGCTCCAGGTGGGTTCTAGTTCCCATATGATCCATCTCCGGCCGCTAACAGATTAAATAAAAGTCTTGCCAGCCTCGGGATTTGACCGCTGAATGCTCTACCACTCCGCTCCCAGGCCATTTTAAACAGTTAACAAAACATAGTACTGTATCCCATGAAGGGTTTCGGGTTCAGAACACGATATATACTGCAATGTTTCTAAGATTATGGTTTTACCGGGATATGATGTACAAGATCACGCTAAACTTTCATTATAAAGGAGTATAATCAATTATTAAAGACAAAAATGGTAACCTTCTTGGTCACGAAATAGAAATATTGGAGAGATGGTTAGAAAATTTTCAGGAGAACTTATGGGATGGCTAGGGAAATGGAGAAGCAAAAAAATGCCGACAGGGTGATTACAAGTGAGGTGGAGGACTTAGAAGAAGCAGATATCCCCCCCCCCTGAAATGGAAGAGATGAGTGGATCTATATCACAGCTCAAAAATAATAAAGCGCCAGGGATAGATGGTATCCAGAATGAAATGTTAAAAAACGCCGGGGAAGAGATAAAAATATCTTCTTTTTTTAATAATTATATTCTACCATATAATTTTCTATGTATGGATATATGAAATAATGCCTGAAGAATGGTCCGAATCCTTATTTTTCCCAATATACAAGGAGGGTGATAGAACAGAATGTGACAATTATAGGGGTATTTCATTTCTGAATTCGGTATATAAGGTTTTGGCGATAGCAATTAGTAGAAGATTTAAAAACGGGTAAGAAACTGTTCTGGGTGATTACCAGTGTGGATTTAGACTGGAAAGGTCCACCACCGACCACATTTTTTCAGTGAGACAAATGCTGGAGAAGACATACGAAAACAATACTACCCTTCACCATCTGTTCGAGGACATCCGACAAGCGTATAATTCAGCGAAAATGGAAAAAATGTACTAGTGTCTTGAGAAGCTGAGAGCTCCAAAGAAAATAACACAGCTGGTTAAAATGACTCTGGCAAATACACACAGTAGAGTGATGAAAAATGGAAAATCCTCTCGAAGATTCAAAATAAGAAAAGGACTTAGGAAAAGAGATCCACTACCAACCGTATTGTTCAATCTGGTCTTAGAAGTAGCCGTAAGGAAAATAAAAACGCATGGTGGAGGCACAATCTATAACCGAATAAGACAACATCTAGCATATGCAGATGATGTGCTCATTACAGCCCGAACGTTACCAGCACTTGCAGGCGCTCTTGAAGAATTTCTCAGGGAACCTAGAGATCTAGGCCTGGAAATTAACGAAAAAAGAGCGTTTACATGCGAACATCAAGATATGGCAAATGAAAGAAGAAGCAATTCAGGTAGGGAACTGGAGCTTCAAGAAATGCAAATACCTGGGCAGTATGATATCGTATGAGATAAGGATGTTAAGGCACGAATAGCAGCGGGAAACAGATTTCTGTTCGGCATATAAAAAATATTCTGCTGTAAAAGGATGTCAAGAAAGGCGAAGTGTCTCAAATATAAAACAATTGTGAAACCAATAGTGACTTACGGATGTGAGGCCTGTTCACTGACAAACAATTGCAAAAGGATCCTTGAAGTATGGGTAAGAAAAGTCCTGCGTAAAATTTTTGGACCTATTAGAGCCTAGGACATGTGGAGAATCAGGTCCAATAAAGATCTAAGGGACCTACACGAAGAGCCTGATATAATAAAAGTCATCCAGCTCAAAAGGAAACGATGGTTGGGGCATGTGGAGAGGATGGACCCAACGAAAACTCCAAGAAGGGTGATGTTTGAGATGCCGAATGAAGGTTCAAGATTAAGAGGGAGGCCCCGTCTCAGGTGGCTCGCCGATTTGGAAGGTGGCCTGAAGGCGATCGGGATAAACCGCTGGAGGCGCCTTGCGGGAGACAGAGGCGAATGGTGGAAGAAACCAGAAAAAGCTTATTGTTATTAAATTAACAATATAAACAGCCTCTATCCGACACCCTTCATGGTTTATAGTGGTTTTTATTAATTTTAATCTAGCTTAAATGTTGTTAATAGATATATTGTTATAACAACTCTGTAATTGTTACTTTCTGATTTAATCTTCACCTCAGGGAATATTCATAATATTACTGTTTATTGAATGACTTCATTTCTTATTTTTTTTGGTTCCGTTAGTGGAGTTTATCAAGGTTTGAATTAAATTTTGAGGGGGGGCCGTAGGACCGCATTACCCCAAGAGCGAAACTTTTCATGGAGTATGTTGTTTGATTAAAACTTTCCCGAGTTTTTATTCATCCGCAGTTCACCTTAAAAGCCGTTTTCTGTATCTCGCCTTCTTCGTGGCCCACCTTTCAGAATTAGCATTCCTTTTTTAAACAAAAAAAAATACGAGTTTTTATGAGATTTCTACTTTTGGTCGGTAAATGAACTAATCTTGGTTTTCTAAATAATGCTGGGGAGCGGTAGGAGTGTGTAAAGTTTGAGTTGTTACTCTGAAGCTCCCAGGTTCGAATCGGGAAGTGGCAGATAAATTATTTATTCTGTTAACAGCCATAGATGTAACCTGTGGTACATTTAGGCCTCCATGGGGCTCATTCAGCCTCTAAAAATTGGGCACCTCCATAAATGAAGGAAAAACCTGCCAAAGAATTTAGGTCAAATCATTTTACCATCCTGAATGTTCCTTACTTTATTACGAATAAAATCATCCATAATGACACCAATGTCCCATTTATTGCTGATTTGGCCCGAATCCGTCCTTTCATAGCAAACATTATTCCCACTCAAACCCACTTGTTTCAAACCTAAGTACGTCTTCGGTTCCCGATAATTCTCCGTGGCTATTTTAAGAAATTTCAATTTTGGCTGGTAAATTAATTATTCTTAGCAGGGTTCCTTGGAGGCGGGAATATTTTTAATCGCCTAACGCAGGTACTCGCCTATGCAGATGATGTGATAATTATTGTGAGTATTAATTATGACATTACCTAGTATTAAGGATAACCTGCAAATGCTTGAGAAATGTCGACCTCAGAACTAAGATCACTCTCTATAAATTGCTGATTCGGCCAGTAGTGAAATATGCTTGCGAGACATGGACCCTAAGGACAAGAAGGATGCACATCTGATGGATAGATTCGAAAAGGCAGAAAAGTTAGGGTTAAAAATAAATGAGGAAAAACGAAACTGATGGTGCTGAGAAGAGGAAGGCTAATTCGCCGGCAACAACTCTCCGCAATGGGAACGCATACCTCCGAGGTGGTGAACAGCTTCCAATACCTTGGCTCTGTCATCAACGACAAACTAGATGAAACAGAAGATGAGTACTGGCTGGGAATCGGGCATACTTTGGCATTCCCAGTTTGCTGAAAAGCAAAAATGTCGACCTCAAAACTTAGATCACTCTCTATAAATCGCTGATTCGGCCAGTAGTGACATATGCTTGCGAGACGGATGAACAAGAAGGATGCACATCTGATAGATTCGAAAGGCGTATCCTCAGACGCATCGTAGAAAAAACAGAGAATTATATGAACGCTATAATGACATGACGATCTCCTCTTTTGCCAGGTTACAGAGGATGAAGTGGCTGGGTCACTTGCTGAGATCGGGAGAAGAAAGAACTGTCAGAAGAGTGTATGAATACTTCCCTGATGGAGTGAGGCGTAGAGGGAGACCCAGAGGCAGGTGGAAGGATAGCGTCCTGGGAGATCTCAAGAAACTGAGAATATGTTCCTCACATGCAAGGACCGAAGCAGACGGAGCTTGGAGATTGAGCAGGCCAAGGATCGCTTTTTGCATTTGTCGTGCCACTAAAAGAAGAAGAAGAAATTAATTATTCTTGGTTCCCTGCGGCCCTACTCAGTGTGTATAGAGTTGTTATGATGAAGGTCCCTGCTTGGAAAATCTATAGCTGCAATACAATAGATTCTACTGAAAAGGTTTCAGATATAAAATGGTGGACGACTTGTAAGAAGAATATGTATTTATTGAGATATTAACAATTATAAGTGATTTAAAAGAGACATTCTTATGAACTAACTGACTTATTGCTATTTAATATCATTACTTATGGACTACATATATATCTAACTTAGAGACTACTCTCTTACACACTATAACTAACAGCTGCCTTTCTATTATCTACTCTCCTACCTCCTACATTATCTCTATCCTAATCTTAGAGCAAGTGCATACACATATAACAGAAGATGAGAGGACAAAGAACTTTACGACGCTGAGAACACGGAAGCATTCATGAAACTACCTTGTTACAAATTTGCTTAATGCCATCGACCGGTAACGTTTCTATTATTAGGATATGCGAAATAAATGAATTGAGCTATGTTGTGCATAGTAATTTAATAATGTTATAACAGTTATAAATAAAATATGACATTGCTACAACCCATATAATAAGGGTAGAATACAACAAGGGTCTTGGGTTTCGTACGTGGTAAAGACTGAACTGTTTCACGGAGAGCAGGGAATTGATTTGTCTTAGAGAACGCTGAATCACCAGATTTTTCCTTTATTAAGCGTAGCTACTTTATAGAGGTTGGATGAGCCCAAGGAGGATCTGTCAATCCCTAAGAGTGCCGGACTTGAATCCTGGACTAAGCACTATAGCAATGAGCCACCCCGCACGCTAATAATTATTATATCACATAAATAACAAAGTAACAGGCTGTAATCGAAATATATACCTTAATTAGAGTAGCAGAAAAAAGAATCCCGAAACAGAAGAGCTTATTATGTTAATTAAAATTTAGATGAGAAAGAAAAGAAGGAAACAGGTAATTAGGTACCGAGGACAAGGGCGGCAATTTTTAATAAGCTTTTGTTGATTCAGGGTCTCATCCGCCATTTCAATAATATCCTGCCTTAGCGTCGTCCGCGGTCGGGAGACTGACTTATTAATGTAACAATAAACCTCATCCATCCTCAACCACCACCGTCTCTTTTTATAATGTACAGCCGGAAATTCGGATTGTATTGCACTGCCTTCGTTTTAACTTCCGAAAATTCAACCAGGGGTTAATAAACCAAGTCTTGTTTTAGCTTGCACCGTATAGGATGGAGAGTTATGTAACGTATATTATTGAAAATTATGTCATATATAAAACTCCTATAGGAAATTATATGTTATTTCTGTAAAATTATGTAACATCTGTTGTAGAATTTTATGTTATTCCTTCTGAGTTATGTTTAATCCGTTATTGAAAATTATATGTTACTTTTTGGGGAGTTATGTATATATGATTTCTATAGAGTTATGAAACACATATGTTATTTTTTGTTAGTAGAGAGTTATTTATTATTTATTAAAGGATATTATAATTATGATATTTTATAGAGTTATTCAATATCTGTGATATTGTTTAATTGTTATTACATGAGTGTTATATAATATATGTAATAGGAAGTTACATGTTATTTCTGGAGAGTTATCCAACATATGTTATAGGATGTTCCATGTTGTTTCATGAGAGTTATATAACATATGTTATACGAAGTTATATGTTATTTTGGAGAGGTATATATTATATTTCTGGAAGTTATATCTTAGTTCTAGAGACTAATGTAACAGAACTCAAGAAATAACATAATTTACTATATTAGATATTCCACAAGTCTGTGGAAATAGAGTTATAGTAGGTTATATATTATTTCTGGAGAAAGATATGTAATAACAAGTTATAGTTTATTTCTGAAGATTTTTTTATCATCGGGTGTATAATATTATATAATATATTATTAAATGTATAAAAATGTAATATATTTCGGAGTTATGTAACATATATAGGAAGTTATGTGTTATTTTAGGAAAGCTATGCAATACTACATGTTATTTAGAATGTTAAATGTTATTTTTTTTTTTTTTTGACTTATGAAACATCAGTTAATGAAAGTTATATTTAATTTCTAGATAGAGTACAACACCTGTTGTAGGTAGGTATATTGAGGCATGTAACATATTTTATTGAAATTTACAACTTATTTCTTGGGAGTCATAACATACTCGTATGTTATAGGAAAGTTATATGGTATTCCTGGACAATTACGCGTTATCTTTTATAGAAAGTTATATATTATTTCATGAGAATTATGTAGCACATATTGTATGAAGTTTTATGTTATTTTGGAGAATTGTGTAATATTTTTTGTAGGAAGTTATATATTATTTCTGCAGAATTTATTGGATGTTGTATGTAGTTTTGGTAGCATCTCACATTGAAACTAATCTTCTTTCTAGAGAGTTACGTACCTTCTATAATAGGAAATTAAGTTCTTGCTTGAGAGTTTATAACACACGTTATAGAAAATTATATGTTATTTCTGGATAATAAGGCAGTATTCTCTTATTATTGTTAGAGAGATTTTAAAAGACTTCATTTTAAATAAAATTTTCTAGCTTATGCATGATCTAATTGGAATAAACATGGAGAAGATTAGATGCTAAACTGATCAAACACGACCTGCTAAGAGGTCTCTCCAAATTTTGACGATGTAGAAGATGTTTCGAGTAACCTACCCTGTGTTGGAAGCTTGGGAGGAGAGAAGCACTTAATCGGATTAACTGGTGAAAGCTACTTGAGTAGGCCTGAGACCGATAATAGGGTGTGCCATCGATTGCTCCTGATGATGATGAAAGTGATGATGAATTTTTAAAACCATATGGATGTCTTTAAGAGTTTAATATTTGTATTTTCACTACCAGATGCTCTCCTAAAAAAGTCAAGTCCCTGTCGAAATTTTAAGAAGTTAGACATTTATTGAAATCAGCATGGACCTTGTAATATGGTGTAGGATCGTATCAAAAAGATAATTTTCTAGTTTGTTTATTTAACGTAACTTTATGATGCTATGATTAGTCGGACGATGCTACATTGGGAGCTCTAAATTTTGTCTATCCAGGTATAATTAGGATTTTTAACGAGTACCTGACATCGTGCAGGCTCGGGACCTCCGTTTAACGCCCCTTCCGAAGGACGGCAAAACCTAGTATTTTTTACTCTCTTAAAAAAATCTTATGGCCACCTGTCAGGCTACGAACCCGCGATCTTGGGCTTAGTATGTTGTTATTTTAACCACTAGACCACAATAATCCCACAGTCACCCCAATAATTTTTTTTTAAATCACAAGGACAAAACTTTTATTTTTTGTTCTTTGTTTATTGTCCGTCTAAAATATTGAGTTTTTATTCCAAAACACACTGTTCTTATCCGATTAAATCAAGTATTAAACTGAAAATTGCCGAGGAATATTTTAGAAGTGACTAAAAACCTTTAGTCTGGGGCAATGTCTCCTTAATTGATATAAACGTCAGAGTAAAGAAGTGAAAACTCAAACCTTTGATATAACTTTGCCCTTTTTTGAATTTTAATTAAATATTAGTCTGAATTATATAAATTGGTAAATTTAAATTATTAGTATTAGTCGGTTTTTCACATATACTGACACTCAAAACAATATTTACATACATTTTCAAAAAGTTTATTATTAATCAAAACATAATATTGACTGTACTAGCTTAATAAAAAAAGTCCAATAATTTAATTGAAATAATAATTTATAAATCTTTCTATTATTTATACCTTTTATTTATATTTACAAAGATTATAATTAACTTAATTTTCATTTTTAGCATTTTTATCATCGTTCAACAATACTAAGATCATTTCATTCATTCATTTCATAAAAACAAGTCATTTAACCATGAAAAATAAAATCTTTTAAGGGAAACGAAAAGTTCAACCAGTTATTGATGTTTTAAGTTATAAACTATTAAACGACCTTTAAGTTAAATATAATTATGCTTACATCAATGGAATTCTAACCTTTAAACTAAAGTTGATTAAAAGAAATTGTATAACTCATTCACTGGCCGCTAGGTGTCGCC
This sequence comes from Troilus luridus, assembly GCA_964056705.1. Taxonomy (NCBI): domain Eukaryota; kingdom Metazoa; phylum Arthropoda; class Insecta; order Hemiptera; family Pentatomidae; genus Troilus; species Troilus luridus. Next base: position 41,021,312 of record OZ057417.1, on the reverse strand, counting down.
AGTCTCGCGCAATACGTCACCAACGTGTCGGTGACGCGAACCCATGAGTTTAACCCTACCAAAAGTTGCTAAATACGGCTAAAGAAGGTATGAAAGACCATGGGTTCAGCACATGGAAGAGACCGTACTGTTCTAAGACAACGGTTGTTGAATGAGGTGATTTAGGCAAAATCACTCTCAACCGCAAGGTTCCCCCCAATTTATAGAGGCTGGGTGATCTTTTACGTTTTAGATAAATATAATAATTATTGTACCAATAGAATTCTTACCTTCATACTAATTCTTTTTAAAAATAAGTTGTATATATTATACACAGGCCGCTAGGTGTCGCCAGTTTTGCGCATATCGAGCATGTTGACTAGAACCCATGAGTTTTACCCTACCTCTAGGGTAATGAATAATCTAAAATCTATAATCGTTAAATGTGGCTAAAGAATGTTTCTATTATAAAAAACCATAAACAAATAAAAATGATTTTGGTGAAACATTATTATCCTTTACGTAAGGAGGTGAAAAAACTTCCATCTTCTGGTAGGTGGGGTAGTGAGTACCCGGGTCATTATAATTAAACATATATACTCAACTTTAAAAAAAATTAAAATCAAGTAATTTATTCCAATTTTTTAAACCTTCTTTTAGATATGTCGATAGTTGGATCATAAAAAAAATAATCTTGAGAAAAAAATATGTATTTTTATAAAAACTTCGGTTAAATGGATACGATTCATTATAAAAGTTAAAACACTTATAGAAAAAAACGAATAATTTAAAAAAACATATGATAATTTAAAAAAGGGATGTATAAGTAATACAAATATGTTTTAAAAATTGAAAAAAAAATGAATAATGTTGGTTGTAGACAAGAGTTGCACACTTTTTCGAGGACACCTGATGCACTTAGAGGATTTCCTGGGCGTTTTTGGATCAATACGTCTTTAGGGAGTAGTTGTACCTCTTGGAACTTGTGGGGTCCTCCCTTTGAATATAACTCGGTGCATGCTAGCGATCAGCTCCTTAAGGTTTTCTTCTCTTCAAATAGGGAGAGTAAGGCTGTTCCCTAATTCAAAGCCTAGATGCACGAAAAATCATGCATAGCCGTTACTAGGAGGGGAGAAAAGTTAATTTTGTAGAGAGGTGGAATACTCAGTGATCCAACCAGCGACTATCTCATAGTTTTAATTGTTTAATTAATTTTATTATCTGATAAATTTAATCATTCATTGATTTTAGGAAAAAGATAATGTTAATAATAATACTCTTAGTTTTATTTATGAATGTACATGGTTCTTTTTAATAACAATTCTTGTTATATACAGATTACATACTTAAAGGAGGGGTAGACATCCACTTGAAATGTTGAGTTTCAGTTTTAGAAGAATATACGATGTTTTACTAGCTACATCAATATCTGGACTTGAATAAATTTTTTAATAATTACTAGTTCACACATTTTCAATAAATAAGTACATAACCAATTAAATTAAAAAATATTGGATGTTGTTAGAGTTTAATACTTGTGTTCTCATAGCCTGAAGCTCTTTTAAAAAAGTCAAGTCTCTATCGAAGTTTTAAGCAGTTGGGCTTCGCTTCTAATCTCTGAGCTACTGTTGCGAGGATTACTTGTGATAATGGCTAGGCCTGTTTTATATGTAAACTACATCTTCGCTTTCAAACTTTTTAAGCTGGTTCGCTAAATTCGAGGCCAACTCCATCTTCTCCTATGGGCTTATAGTCTCTGCCCCTTCCTCGTAGTAATTAAATTCACATCGTAAATTCGAAACTTTTCGAAACACTACATGATAATTTGTAATTCAATAAGCGTGATAGTGAAGTAAAAGGAACGATTCCTCTGTTATAATTAAAGTTGTTCTTAACTTTTATTCATGTTATATACAACATATAAAAGATCTTAGGTTCTGTACATGGTAGATACTGTTCTCGATCTAGGACACGGATTTCCCAGGAGAGACTGAAGATTCCACCGGCTCTCTCTCTCTCTCTCTCTCTCTCTCTCTCTCTCTCTCTCTCTCTCTCTCTCTATCTCTCTCTCTCTCTCTCTCTCTCTCTCTCTCTCTCTCTCTCTCTCTCTCTCTCTCTCTCTCTCCCCCTCTCTCTCTCTCTCTCTCACCCTCTCTCTCTCACTCCCTCTCCCTCTCCCTCTCTCTCTCTCTCTCTCTCTCTCTCTCTCTCTCTCTCCCCCTCTCACACACACTCTCTCTCTCTCTCTTATTTTTTAATTGTATACATTTTTAATAATTTTCTTGTCTTGTATAATATTAAAATAATGAACACATCTTTATATTACTATACCTCTGATATATAATAATATTGAATCCACGGAGGAAAAGCTGGCTCGTAAGGTGGGCAAACTACTGGTTGCTCTAGCCACTAAAACAAACTTGATACACGGGCAAGGTTTCACAGGTTCCTGTTATACACGCTTAGTCACCCCGAAAGGCCCAACTTGAACTTCAACTTGGAACCCCTACTCCAAGGCACAAGTTTTAATCGTGCTACTAGTGTTAATCTGTGTAAATTCTCTCTGGGACGTTCCTGAATTTGTTCGAACCAGTAAACGTTCATCAGTGAGAAATCAGTCAGAAATCTAATATATAAAATAGTTTATATGTACATACATACATATATATACATGTATATTTTTTTGTCAACTCTCATCTTACTATATTCCAACACTCTAAAGAAGAAACATTAATTCGTTTTATTCAGGTATTTTTTTAAGTTTCACATTGTACTTGTATCATATTACATCACATTGTACTGTATTTTTTTTAATTTTCACTTTTTTTTAAATTTCACATTGTATATGAAAAAGTAGTAAAGATGGTAAAAAGTACTAAGAAGATATTAACCTTCCTAATACCGGGTGAAAAAAGTTTCACGTAATATCAGGTGGGGTCCCTGGAAGACCCCATCTTTTTCTGCCATCATCTACGATAATGTCATCCATCTAAGAGTCATTACTTATAATTCTGCCAGAAAGGGAGTGTATAAAAGCAATAGCAATATTTTTTTACTTCTCAAAATATATAATTTTATTTATTTCGAAAATATCTCGCTTTAGTGAACTACGAACATATTCCAAGAGAACCTAAAGTACTTACTTAAAAAGAATGCATGAATAAGTTGTGGTTCTGTGCTCTTTACAAATATCTTTATTGCAAACATTACAAACAAGGTTTACTTTAGTGTTATTTTTTCTTTGGGAATAAGTAACACCTCGCCCTCTTCTCATGTAACTAATTCTGAATAATTGGTGCAGCTACTTTTTTTCCTAGTTCAAGTACGAAAACCGCCGTCATTGGTAATAAGCATTTTCCCATTACGAATAGCTGATCAATCCAAAGGAGGAATGCAAATCATTCTGTCAAGATTTCCCATACCTCCTTTCTTTCCATTGTAATGAGAAATGATGCTTGGTTTTTTCTCAATAACAGGATTTATCTCACTAAAAGGTTTCCGCCGGCAAGTAGTGTCCCGAAAAATCTAGCCCTCCCCCTCAACCTTTCTCTCTCTCATTTAGTAGGTACCTAATTCATCCAAGAAATATCTAGGAACTGTCACTCATCAAAGGATTCGTAGCTTCTGAAATAAGAATGCGAAAATGAGAGAAAGTGAGGGAATTCCAACAAAAGAACACCGAAGCTTGAACGATTTCTAGAAAATATTTACTTAGCTAGCGGCAACAAATTGAAACTGTAACTGGAGATATGCTTCTAGGAAATTATATAAAGAGCCTTAAAAGTCGAAGTCGGTGAATTCGGCGATCTGAAATAATGCTAACAGTAACTACAAGGTGGCCGTTCCGGGACACCATTCTCGTTTTTTTGGAAAACATTAATCCACAGTGATTCATGAAATTCGTTAGTACTCTACTATTCGTGTTACAAATAGTCCAAGGATAAATGTCCAAGACCCTGGTGAGCATAACGTTGTTTTTGACTTATTTTTCACCTGTACCACTACATCCAGTTTAACGGGTCTGGGACTCAGTACATGGTAGAGACTGTACTGTTTCATGGACAACGGTTCTGCAACGAGGTGACTTGTCCTAGGTCACGCTCGACCGCCAGATTTTTCCCCCTTATTTTGGGTACATTATTTTTATAATATTTTATAGAGGCTGGGTGGGACCCAGGAGGGTTGTAGATCCTATATGATCCATCTCCCGGTGCCAACAGAATAAATAAAAGTCATGGCATGCGGCGGGATTTGAACCAGGATTTCCGGCATGGCAAATCAGTGCTCTACCACTGAGCCACTCCGCTCCCGGTTTTTGACTTATAGAGAATCAAAAACAGGAGCTTGGAGTCGTTGGTGACCCAACCCTAGTTAGTAGGGTTAACTAAGTTTTTCTTACTGGATTTCAAAATCATATAAGTTTTTTTTAGTAATACTATAGAGAACGTTACAACTTCTCTTAAGAAAGAAAAGTTTTTCAGGAGAATCGTAATTACTTTAGATACCACATTAAAACCTTTTTTTCTAGATATTGCGGGAAACTTCGTTTTTAAACAGACTTCTTAAGACGAAGAGATACTCTCTGGTAGTGATACACAACCACAAGAAACAAAATTAAATAAAACATACGTAACAGAAGACTTGTACTTCACTAGTCGATGTATGTTACATTATTGCTCCTACATAAACTAATTTATAAAACATTTATGAACTATTTTATATATATGAATATGTGTGTATTTACTTATGTCTCTATTTTATAAAAAATGTTTTAGTAATAAAATGCATAAAAAAACTCACACAGATTTAGACTATAGAAAAGAACTAGAATTTTACCATTCAGTGTTCAACATCGAATAATAAACATAATAAATTAAAATAATTAATTTTAATTATGTCCAAAAAAAAAAGAATGAGTACTATAATTGTTATTAAAAAATACCACCTAGATAATCGATCTTAATTGTATATGATTTTAAGTTTCTATGAGACGAAAGCTACTGTTTAAAACTAAACCATGTTATTGTTTTATTATTTGTCTTTAGCTAATATATTTCAATACACTGTTCAATTTTAGTTAGATTACTAGTTAGGTTCAAATACGAAATCGTTGAAATCGAATTGGGATGAACCATATAATTTATAATTATTTATAATTGCAGTTACTTCTGAATACAAAAAATAAATATATTTTTCTTTTATGTAAATATAAAACATAAACCTGTATAACCGTTTATACAAGTTATCAGTAGCTTCCAAGTACTTCATGAGTATTATCATTTTTTTCCAGGATATTCAAGTTTCATTTCCCAATCGTAAATGCAATGTCTTTACTTGTTAAGTTCATTTTTACATGTTTAGATCATTCAATTCTTTAAACAATATTTTCTTTGAATTTCTTAAAACAAGATATGGACATTTTTCCAAGATTGATCTACACTAAAATGACTTACTCACTGGGATCGATCATAAAAGTTAAGCTATATTTCTTAAATACTCATGATTGGACTTTTTCTTATATCATTCCCAAGTTCAACTTATCCCTTTAAGAGAACATTATTTTTCTCTCGTAAATCTAAAAATAATTAAGTGAGGCCTGTCATATCTTTTTCATACTTCGATTCGTTCAATAAAAAAATTCAATAAAAATGTTTTAAAACAGTCAATAATTATTCATTCAAAAAAAAAAAAAGTATCTAACGAGCAATGTTCTTGTGCACAGTCTGGTGGCTCCGACTGCAGTGCAGCAATTCCGGCAAACCGCTACAACCACGATAAGGAACTTTTTCACAAATATTCTGGAATAATGTTTAATAAAAATTTAAATAATGATTTTTATTTATTATTTCGATACCCGTTAATTAAAATCGTTAAGAGAATAAAATATTTGTAAATTCGACTACGTACATTTACATGAATTGAAACAATATTTTTTTTTTTTTGGAAATAAATAAATTCTTGCATAATCCGAAAATTTTCATTATTAACTTAGCACTGTTCAATATAATGAATTGTGCCCAAATATTTGTTTCATAAAAAGCTCAAGCTTAATTCTTAAATTAAATGGTATTTTATATTTTATATGAAATATATAATTCTATTTCTTTCTTTCTTTATTTCTTTGTCGTTTGGGCCTACTGAGGACCACGGGGCTCGTATCTACTCTTTGGTAATGTTTTAGCTAAATATCCCACTGGAGCAAGTTCACAACTGACCGCTGTTCCGACAAGCCATCCAACATGGAGTTTTCCCATTGTCCCTTACCAGTAAGAAGACCAAAGGAACGAAGTGGACAGAAGAGAGAAAACTGGCTCATAGCCAGAAAATGAAGGAGTATTGAAAAAAGAAGAAGGCTACAACTATATAATTCTATTGTTATTATTACAGACATTTTATTATGTAAGGGAGGAAAGTAGCTCAGCATGCAGAGCGTTAATTAGCTTTAGTTAAGGTCAAGGGCTCAAATAATAACAAATAAATTATTTAATCTGTTAATATAGATCAATATGTGGGATCTGGAGACCTTTCTAGGGCTCATCCAGCCTCTATAAAGTGCCCACCCTTAACTAGGAGAAAACCTAGCAGTCGAGTGTAATCTCGGTCAGATCACGTCCTTCTAAAACCTTTGTATTAGAAGTCTTTATCATCTACTTAACGCAAGACCCTTAATGAGTCATAGCGGTACAGGTTTTTATAATAATATATCGACATTTTTTTAATGTTATTTTTGTGCGGATTACTGATCTCAATGTTCCGAGTTTGAGACCGGATGTAGGAGATAAATTATTTAATCTGTTAGCAGTAGTCAACTGAGTTGATTCAATGAGACCATCTTAGGGCTCACCCAGGCTATAAAGTGGGAACCTATATATATTGTTATTCGTAGATGGTTAGAAAAGTTCCAAAATAGAAAAAAAAAATATTTGCAGTTGTTCCTCAGTCATAATCAGGACAAAAAAAGAATAATGAAATTGAATATTTCATAAAAAAGAAATATATGAAGCGTAACTAGTGAAAGGATTAATTTTGATCTAGCCTGTCATAAATTTGTTAATGATAAATTGCATGTTTATATATCTAGTCTTCTCTGTCCATTGAATAGGCGTTGCCATTTTATAAGGAATCAGTGTATGATTTAGTACATCAATATTCAGTTAAAACCTTTGTTAGCTTGTAATCTGTTGATTTAATTAAATTCTTGTTGTTACTCGTCAGACTCGGAATAAACATTTTTTTTTATTGAGAGTTTCCCAAAGTTGAAGTTTTCTCCAACCAAATTTTAGAGTAACATTTTTCAGGTTTTCCTGTCAAATGCGCCCTCTTCATTAAGGGCATATCCTGCCAAGTCTTCCTGGACTGGAAGTTCGCGGTCGCCCTCTTCATCTTCTTCCTTCAGGGCAACAGTTCATTGTCATTTTGGTTATTCTATTATTATCTATCCTAATGAGGTTTCCAAACCACTCTAATCGCTTTATTGTGATTTTTTCGAGTATGGTATTCTGAGCACCCATTATCTCTCGCACTACTGAATTGGGAATCCTTTCACGTCTAGAAATTCCGGCTGCACTTCTCCAGAAATCCATTTCCGCAACTAGAAGTTTCTCTTGGCTTCCCTTTCCCAATTTCCATGATTCACACACATATAACATTATAGCCGTTATAATAGCATGGAAAATCTTTTTCTTTTTTTTTTTTGGTAGTATTTAGGATGGTATTATATATACAGAATTGAGCATGGCAATAGCTTTCCTTCCTTCTCTGGTTCTTAGGGCCATATCCCCTTCAGATGTTCCATCTTGTTGAAGATAGATCCTAAATATTTAAAGTTGGGTGCATTTTGAATCTGTAGGCCGTTTACCACCAAAGGTCCGCCCTCCTGCGTATCCAAATATTCTGTCTTCTCAAAGTTCATTTTCATCCCCCACCTATTATACTCTTCTATTGTTTCGTACACAATAAATATGGAATAAACGTAGGAAAGAAATTCGTTGACTGGTAGATATTATAATAGGATGTAATTAGTTGGGGGTGCAGTCAAGAAAACACAGCAAAATAAGTGAAACTTATTGTATTTTTCATGTGCCGACGTTTCGACCTACTGTGTAGGTCGAAACGTCAGCACATAAAAAATACAATAAGTTTCACTTATTTTGCTGTGTTTTCTTGACTGCACCCCCAACTAATTACATCCTATTATATGGAATAAACATTTGTAAAATATTACACTCATGTTCTAACTACGATTTAATGTCTCTTTATAGTTTTTGATTTTTCATAATTACGTACACAATATAAAAAAGTTCCAAATAATAAAATAAGCGAGTAAACACAAACGGAGAAAGTCATACACGCTATAGAAACAGTGTGAATGAAGTTTTTTTCTTGTCATGTGACGAAGATTGAAAAGATACGATGGCCTAAAAAAGTTTTGTAATGGAGACTGAAGAGGAAACGGAAGAAAGATTGGTCGATAAGATAGTCGTGTAGAAGGACGTATTTGAAGGAATGGTGAAAAGGAGAATGTATGAAGGAAATACTGGTAGAAACTTTTTTTTTGTTATGACATGTTGCGACATATGCCTAATGGCGTTAAGAAAATATTAAATATATAATACCAATTATTTCAGTTAACAAACATCTAGTTATTTATAAATATTATACCTCCGTTTTTCTGGTTTATGTTTATGTATTATTAGGCATTATAAAGTAATAATAAGGCATACCGAACCCGAAACTAGAAATTAAAATAGAAGAGTATTAAAATCAGTTATTAAAAAAAAATTGAGTACCCATGCAAGACAAATTACAAGCCATCGAAAAGACAGAAAAAAATATCACAAATCCAATTTATATATATATATATATATATATATACACATATATTACACAAAACAAAAATTTCACCAAAATCAAAAATTGATATTGCTAATATCAATTTTTTTAGATATTATATATATTTATTTAGATATTATATGTATAGGATGAATAAATACTGGGAAATAGGAAGAACCAAGAAAGATTGAAATTACCTGCTTATGGCTCGGGGAAATTAGCTTATAATAAAATTACCTCAGTCTATATAATACTGTGTTTGTGTGCTGAATACTGTGTTCAATCAAATCCGATTGTAGCAGATAAATTATTATTCCAGCTAATGGCCCACCAGTGGCTTACCCAGGCTCTATAAATTGAGTACCTTTAATTTGGGGAATTCCTGGCGGTTGAGCATGATATCGGTCGAATCACCTTCCTGCACAATCATTGTCCCAGAATCAATAATAGGTAATCGCCTGCTTGACGTTCTCCATTTTTAAGACACTTGCTCATAATTATAAACTGTACGGCAATAAGGCCTAGTTTATAATTAAGAAATATAAACAAAAGTCATCACTAAAAAACAATACGGACGTTTTTTTTTAGAAATTCGCTTCAGTGCCGAAGTAGAAATTGATTTGGCCGGAAAGCTGTCTGTTAATATTATCCCTCAGACTCTCCCCTTCAACCTAAAGTCTTGATCACATCTGTAGAGCAGAGTAATTCGAGGCGGCATCCGGATGATTTCTCCAGAGTGTGGTACCAACTCCTGGTCAGGAGTATGGCAGTCACGTAACTTGCAGCCAAACTGGCAGACTACCCAGCAGATAGTTCTAGCCTGGAATAGCCTCGGGCCTTCGTGTAATACTGCGACCTGTACAAGCTAACAGCTTGGTAACACGAGTTCAATTCATCCATTCACTTTAATGTTGTATCACAATATTGGCTTTATGTATGTATTTACTGTATTAACATAAATTTGGCATTCCCATAAGCATATCTTTCATCTGTTTATTCCTGTACTTATTTGTTAATTATAGCTCATGAGCTGTTAATTATAACAGCCTACTAAGCCCAAGATCGCGGGTTCGCTTCGGAAAGGACGTTAAACGGGGGTCCTGAGCGTATATGATGGCAGATACTCGTTAAAAATCCCTATCCTAATTAAACCTGGATAGGCAAAATTTAGAGCTCCCTCTGTGGCATCGTCCGATTAGCCATAGCAGCATAAAGTGACGCAAAATAAACAAACAACAGGAGTAAATACTGAGTTTATTGGTCTGTCATCTCAGTCTATTCTGGATCTCTACTGGATAACGAAAATCCGATTATGTTTAGCGTACAAGTGTCAATTTTATATTTATACTAGTATATTTAAAAAAACAAAACTTTATTGCAATTTTACATATACAAGCAGCGTAAGTATAATTACATGTTCCTGACTTCCTCTACATCTTTAAAGAACAGAGATTTTAATTAATTAAAGTTATTTTTTATAAATAAGTTTTACAATAGCAGGGGAAATGTAGAAAAAACCGCTTAAAAAATAATAATAGTAAATAAAAAAGATAATAATAAAGTAAATTAAATATAATAATAATAATTAAAATATAGAAATTCGCAACAGGAAGTTCAACGAATAGACTGATTCTCAAGTACTATAAGTGAAAACTTATTAACAGTCAAGAAAACTAAATATATATTTTTCTTATACCATATATATATATATATATATATATATATATATATATATATATATATATATTATATTATATTATACCAGTGACTCGAGTATAACGCGATTTAAAACAAAACATAAAACCGTCAAATATTTTAGTACTGAAACAGAATATATCACGCTCTGATTACGACATAATATAATTTAATATGTTTAAATGCTCAGTCCGAGTCATTGTATACGTCCATCTTACAATGGTTTCATGCAAGAATTAACGAATGCAAAGGAATTACAAGGCAATGCGATCTAAACTCAAAAGGCGAAATCCCCGCTTTATGAATTTCAGGAGATGTATTTTAATATATTAAGCCACAACCATTCCTAGATTAAAGATTTATACTTATGTAATCAGTAGCAAGCTTCTATTTGTGAATTTTTATTTCAACTAATTACTTAGAAAACATTCGTTAATTTTCACACACTAATGCACATAAAACTATTTCATAATCATAAAGCTATAACGAATGGATTACTGTAAGGGAAGCAATGAATTTGCTTGATTTAATAAAAAACTGTAATACACTAAAAGTTAAATAATTTAAAAGTAAAATAAAAAAAAATCTTGCCGGGCACAAAGGTGATTTATTCCCACCTGCTGTTAGTTCTACATCAACCTACAATATTGAAACATATATCCTCTTCAATAATAATAATAAAATACAGGAGGCGCTGATAATAGTTACGAAGTCAGTTCAATAAGATGACCTTATTGTATAAACAGTCGAAACTAAAATAAAATATAATATAACTACTTTATAAAAATACGTATAACTAATAAAGGGCCGTGGGTTCAGTACGTGATAGAGACTGTACTGTTTCTTAGACAACAGTTATGCAGTGAGGTGATTTGTCTTAGATCACGCTCAACTGCCTGATTTTATCTTTATTTTGGGTATCCTCTTTAAACACAGGACCAACGGCGCAGTAGCTCACCATTCTACCACTGAGCCAATAGCACTAACTCCTATAACACAGAATACAAACATGTGAATTATTAGTTTTATAATAAGTGGACTTTCTAATAGTTACTATCGTAGGATCGAGAGTAGTAGTGTGATGAGTCCCTAGTCTGGCTATTGCAGATAAATTATTTAATCTACTAACATCTATCGTGGACCCTATGGTATCTTCAGGTTCGCTTTGGCCCAGCCTCTATAAGGTCATATATAAAAATGTGATCTGGGACAAATCACCTCCCTGCACAGCCGTTGTACTAGTAACAGTATAGTCTAGACTATGTCTGAACATTATTTATAGTGTTAAACATTTTTTTTTAAATATTAAAATTATAAACGGTATTCAGTAACGTCAAGTCTGGTTATTCCTGTTCAGAAATTCAAATTCTGCTTTGGTACTTGCCTTGTGCAATATCAAACTAATACAGAACTTAATACCTTTTATAGCCGCATAAAGCAGAGTTATAGCGCCGTCAAATATACTACCTAACAATAGTCTAAGGTGGACATAGTGATGAGAGTTTAGAGTGACCAAAGTTATAAGGTGCCTACAGCTAAAACAACAAAACTAGATCTGTTTAACGATGTACATTTTTTCTTTTTCTCACAACACGGTGTTCATTGACTAAATAAGTTTTCCCAGTTACAAATATCTGAAATAACATTCTATGACCCAAAAACCTTCATTCTAAAATTGAGATAAATCCTTGATAGTTCAGGATAACAGCAAAAATTATATCTATAAGTATTTCTAAAAGAGGTAAATACTTCCAAGTACTTCATTGTACTTCAGACAAACTATTTAATACATAATATAATTAGCTATAGTATAACTGTCGCATTACGAACTCCCATGGGTATTGGGTTCATTACGAACAGTAATGTTTACTTAACATCCATTCATATTACGTTTAATAATATACAAAATTATATTTTCCTGTTTTAATTTGTATTTATCTTCTTCTTCTTGTATGACTCTACAGCTCTACAATGAGCCTTGGTACGTTTAATACATTTCCGTCAGTGCAGCGGCCTTCCAGTTCCAGATGCTGGTTCCTGGAGTCTTTACTCACTCCATCCAGCCATCGCAGCTTGGGTCGCCCTACTCTTCTTATGCTCTGAACCCTTTCTTCATTACTTTTTATTAATAGTACCATATATTAAAGTGGTATATTCGAATATATGTAATATTCTATTTTTGGTACAAATACACTGAAAAAAGGGGCCATTATTAAATACAGATCTTTAGTGATTACATAAGTTTCTTTTAAAACATTTAAACAAAATAAATTTATAACCTTAAATTGTATACCTTATAATTTCACCGACCGTCAAAATAATTAAGGATATCGGCTCATAGGGGTTGAGTGAGCATCAGGATGGCTTGTTTGTTTGGTTATTGAGTTAACGTCACTTTATGCTGTTGTGGATTATCTAAGGAAGCCACAGTGCTATAGTGAGGGCCCTAAAATTTGCCTGTCCGTGTATAATTAGGATAGGAATCTTTAATGAGTGCCTGTCATCATACAAGCTCGGTAAGGTCATACACGATCTTGGGCACAGGAGGTTTGATAATTACTAACAACATATCAACATCCTCCTAAATACATAGCAATAATATCCTACCTAGCAATATGATTACGGGTTCGAGAAAATGATTTTAGAATTCCTAAGAGGAGGAGGGAGACAGTTTCATTTCTTGTAGTTTTCCAGGGCTACCTTACCTTGGAAAATCCAGAATATATCTTGTACGTACAACGGAAGGCGTAAATCAAAATACAGTTCTTCGAGACAGGATACGACCTTTGACTAATCCTACTGTAGCATCGTCCAATAAGACTTATCAATATAAAGTTGCGTTAAATTAATAAACAATATACAGGGTGTTTAGGATTTATGTTGTTGGAACGTTCAGTTCCAGATGAAATAATTACTAAAATTTACACATTTCTCATAATAATATAATTACATTATATTTTTCATACTAAAGCTCATATTAACTAGTATTTTTGGAAAATATTAATAATGAAACTAATTAACGATTAAAATTTGTTGTAACTCAACTCGAAGCAACAACCAGCGAAACAGATACCCATATTTTTTCTATCCTTTCAATATTTGATTATTTAATATTCAACTGTTATGAAAGGCTAATAAATCGCGGTCTATCCAGCATGGCCTGCCAAACTAAACTAAAGAAAATTATGAAATTTTTGAAACTTTGGAGTAATCCAATTATTAGCTCGGAATGATACGTGTTAAGAAATGATTATTCAACATCATACTGATACTGATTTTACATTTAAATTATTTTAAAAAATACATGTAAACTATTAATCTTTCAGTCGAAATTCCGCAGATTCTAGCTTCATCAGGACTTACTATTATGTATAATTACTATGCATAAGGTGTATAAACATTACTAAAGTATATACATTTCTCATAATTACATTCTCTTTTTCATACTTAAAGCTCATGACAACTTGAATTTTTGGAAAATGTTAAAATGGAAAGGAGTCTAAAGTTAAAACTTATTGTGACGCAACTCGAAGCAACAACTTGCGGAATGATTTAAAAAATAGGAAAATATCAGGAAAAAATAAAGTTGTTTTAAAGTATACATGAAATGAAATTGTAATAATTCATGGAATTTATATCTCTTTTTATTGCTTGTTCGGAAAATTCAATAAACACAAGTATTGACAGACGGATTATCCATTGTCTTGTGTTTTTGTAATAATTGTATGAAGCTTGTTCTTCTTCCAATGGCTCTACAAACTGTTACTGGTCCCTGGCTCTCTCCTGTATGAATTTTATCTTTATATATAAAATTCTACTGTTCGTTTGTACGTCACTGAACTCGTAAACGATTCAATAGCAGTTGGGCCGCCTAATTTAATGAAATATGATTGATTAAGGGTTTGAGGAAATGTTTTATTGGAATCCGTAAACGGAGAAGACAGTATTCTTATAGTATTCCAGGATTTTTCGTGTTTTTCCGAACCATCCTACCTTGGGAAATCCATAAGTAGAGTATATGTGATATATAAATAGATGACAGTTTCTTGAGACAGAAGACCTCCTTTGACTTAAATTAATAAACAAAATATTTCAATTTTGATCAAGGTTTCGTGGACATTCTTTGGAGTTCGTACGTAGAGAATAAGGAATGTTTTCATAAAGTATTCCAGGATTTTCCTTTGTTTTCCGGTCTACTCTACCTTGGGAAATCAGAATTCTGTTTATACATATGTACTCTGTATGAAATATATCTTGGATATAGAGCAGATGGTGTAAATCAAGAGACAGTTTCTCGAGAAAAAGACAATCCTTGGCGATCCTAACATCGTCATAAACACATCAGCTTAAAGTAGTATTAAATTAATAAACAAAATAATATGTAATGCTATTGATTAAGGGTTCGAGGATTTTTTAAAAAAATTAATAAGAGGAGAGTAAGTTTTCTTAAAGTATTCCAGGATTTTCCATTGTTATTCAGGACTAACCTACCTTGGGAAGTCTAGAAGTAGAGTATATGTTAGATGTAAGACAGAAGGTGTAAATTAAGAAGTAGTTCCTCGAGACAGAAAACGGCCTTTGACCAACCCTACTCAATATTTTGACCAGTCCGAATAGCCTTAGCAACAAAAGTAACGTTAAATACAAAAGAATGTGTAATTCTATTGATTAAGGTTCGATGATTTTTATTTAAATTCGTAAGAAGAGAATACTGTATATGTTTTCTTATACTATTCCTGGATTCTCCTTTGATTTCCGGGCTGTCCTACCTTGGTAAATCCGAATTCTGGGTATATATTGGAAATGGAAGAGAAGAAATCAAGAGACAATTTTATTCAATAATTTTATTTATTTATCTATTGATTACGGGTTCTTGGAAATGTTTTAGGTAAGAGGGTAAGACAGTATGTTTTTTCTTATAGAGTTTTTCCTGGATTTTCCTTTGTTTTCCCTACCTTGGGAAATCCAGAGCATATCTTGGATATAGAACAGAAGGTGTAAATCAAGAGATAGTTCCTCGAGGAGAGACGTCCTTGGACCATTAGGGACGACTGCAAGAGACGCCCCAGGGACGGCAGCTGGACTGTCCCCCGAAGACCGGTGCCTAACAAGGGGGGCTTTAACCCCCTAAGCCTCCCCCCCCCCAGGCGATTGCCTAGTTAATATTCCTAGCCGGCACAATCCTACGCTCCGTTTAACCAGTATTTGCATTATTTAACTACCTGCCCTCTCAGATCTATTTCCTGCCTCCATTTCCTCCCTTCCCCGATTATTTATTCATAACTCGTCTTGGAAGAGATATGGTATCTCCTAACTCTTTTCAACGTTTTGCCCTATCCTTAAAAATTGATAGATATTGAAATAGCTTTCGCGTCTGCTAGGTACACATATTAAAATTCGTATCGTACGCCTGGTATCGATTACAAAAATCTTTATTCATATAATGAATAAATCTCTCTAGGACTATTTATATTCAAATCGAACCTTACTAAAAGATATCTATAAAAAAAATACTAATTTGTCCATTACAAAATATTTAAATATCATGATAGATATTGAAATAGTTTTTCATGTATGAACATTAAGGTAAATTTGATTAGAAGGAATTTCTCAATATCTGAATTATGATTTTACCAATGACTACTTGACGTTCATTAGTTGATTCATTTTCAGTCGATTCGAAATTCATGGTACGTTTAGATAATGAATGTTTTAACTCCCCAAACTTCAGGTTAAGAACATCACTAAAATCATGCGGCAGTGTATCGTGTTAGACGAGATAGCTTGACTGAAAAAGCGAAGAATGTAAAAAAAAAATTCGATTTTTTTAACTTTGGAGTTATCTGTTTTTGATTATGAACGCTTCAAATAGTCAAAACATTTATTAATGATGTTTGTATTACAGCTAATATAAATCTGTAAATATTTATAATTACTTTTTATTTTTCTCTATTGCAAAAATAATTGCGAATAAATCAATGTGGTTTTAAAATGGGGGACCTTAAATTTCCTTTATTTCTAGCGCAGTATCTAGATAAAGTAAAATAATAAATCGCTAAAATATAATTTAATTATAAATTATATTTTAAAATTTATTAGAATTGTATAGATTTTACAAATCAGCCAATTATCAGATACAAAGGTTAATATCTGTTAGGTGCTGGTTCCTACAACTATAGTTTCTTTCTATTAATTAGTTTAAGATTGTACTCACCATAGAGTACTATAATATTTCCTACATACAAATTTTTTATTCAGTATTAATTTTAATACTATAAAATATTCTAATAAGTATATCCACATATATCCTAATCCTAATTTACACCATGCTTCTTCCCTATCTTCATTTAAATCAAGGCGTTTTCAACACCTGCTTAACTCCCAAACAGATGCTTTCTAATTAGTCATAATCGTTGGGTACTATCCATCAGAAGTAACCAATTCTTAATTCTTGTCATACCATTTTGTGCTATTTATTTATTGTTTCTTTTTATAATAATATATGACCACAAAGATTGTTGTATTTCGTCCTTATTCACTGCTTTCTTCTACAGGTGGGCTGGTTAAAGGCAGAGGATCAGACAGTACTGACCCTCCACACCAAAGTGGTCACCCACAACGCGAGGATATCCGTTAGCCACGACAACGAACGTGTTTGGAGGCTCCACATCAGGCAGTTGCGGGAGACGGACCGTGGCTGCTACATGTGCCAGATCAACACCAGCGTTATGAAGAAGCAGATAGGATGCATCGACGTACATGGTGAGTCCATAATATTTATTTCTGTCTATATAGATTTATATATAGTTAAGTGTTTATTTGAAAAGAACCACTTTAGGCTACTGATAGAAAACGCAACCTATGACGAAGACAAACCTAAGCCTCGAGCAAAGAGAGTGTGGGCAGATGATCAGAGGCGAGAGGTTGGATAGAGAATGAAGAATTACTTGGAAGAGAAGCTGAAAAATAGACACCATAAGTCTTGAGATATGTGCTGTCCACAGTTGGTCAAACTCATAGTTAAAATTTTTTTTATTTATTTATTGTTCTTTTGATGGTGATTATTATCAAATATTTTTATTTTAAAGGGAAAATATTTGTCCTGGCCGGTACTAAATTAATAAACAAAATATAATTCTATTGATTAAGGTTTCGAAGAAATATTTTTCGTATGGGAAGACAGTAGGTTTTTTTGTTATAGTATTCCAGGATTCCTTTGTTTTTCCGGGCTACCCGGAATACAAAATAAATAGTAATGTGTTTGTATTTAAAATATATAAAACGTCTTAGTGTGCAACGGGAATATGGAATTCCCGAGAATTAACATGCATAATCTATCTTAGTATAGCCGATATTCTCCTCACTACCGTTAGATCTTGGTATAATGTCTTAACAACCTATTATTTTATTATTAAATATTTTTATTTGAAAAGAAAAGATATACCCAGGACCGGGACTCGAACCCGGGTCGCCCACGTCACTAGAGCTCTTGCCAACTCTCCACGCTAGTGACGTGGGCCACCCGGGTTCGAGTCCCGGTCCTGGACATATCTTTTTTTTCTATAAATAAACTAATTATTAACTTTCCGTATCTTTACTAGCTGCTAATTAACGATTACATAATTTTTCCAAGACTGATGTAAATGGATATCTATCTACTGGATTGGTAAGGAGGTGTTAGGGAAAAACCAATGCTATTAAGTATGATATCGTACGAATCGCATCCTTGCAAGACCGTTCTTCAAAAAACAGTATATTCTCTACCTTGTGCTGAACCCAAGACGTTTTATGCGGTGAAGTGATACAGTTTTTCCCTATTTATCCTTCATTCGTTTCCGGTGTTTTTTCTTTCTTTCTTCTGTCCAAAATACATTGACTTTAACAATTTGGTTTTATTTTATTGATTTTGTTTTACTATAACTACAAAACAATAATTAAATAATGAAGCATAGTTTCCGTCAGTGCTACTTCAGAGCTCCAAAGCTTCATTTTAAAAATTCCTTAAATATACTAATTATGAGCATCGAGCTTGCTTATTAGCAACTAATTAGGGCTTACATAATTTTTCCCGAGACAGGTGTAAATGGATATCCTCCCATCCAGAAGCGGAAACGAAGAAACTTAGATATCCCGGATTGAAATATAAAGTTTTCAAGGGTAATGATGGAAACCGGAGGAGAAGAGAAGATGAAAAGAAAGTAAGATGGTAAAGTTTGAGAGTTTCATTACTCTTCCCTCGGGGAGGAACTAATATCAGCCGACTCTTCATTATTAAACGGACCAAGTATTCTTAAAAGGATCTGGCTTGGGAAATGATTAATTTATTGCCGGGATGGGGCCTGGCTCATTAGGGGTTAATATCGAAATATCTGATGGCCTAACTGAGTTTATGATAGGGTTTTATTAACTGATTCGATGCCGTAAAAATATTTCTTTATATAGGAAGATACAGATTGAAAAGTACTGGTAAAAATATATCTAACCTCTACCATACCTTTGTATTATAGAAAAATCATGTGATTTTACTATCTGATGATTTAATTATTATTCTACTTTAAATGATAACAAAGTACTAAGTAAAAAAGTAAATTTAGTGGGAGTCCTAAATTTTGCCTATCCATATGGTTGTGACTGTACAGGTTGCCGAATTGTTCTAGATCACGCTCAACAGCCAGGTTTTTCCACCTAATTCAGAGTACCCACTCTATAAAGACTGTTTGAGCCCAAGGAGGGAATGTAGTTCACACATGGTCCACATATTAAAAGATTAAATAATTTATCTCTCACAACCGGATTTGAACCTGGAACCGTCGGCACTGAAACGCAACATTACATTCACTGAACTACTCCACTCCCAATTGAAAAATAATATTTCCAAAAATATAATATCAACCGAATTTCCAAAATTACTTCCTGTATGGTACCTTCATTTTTGTTCAAATAAACGTTTCTCATAATTTTGTTTAATACACAATAGCTAAATACGGACCACTTCTATATACACTTTATTGAAATATTAAAATCTGCCACTTTTAAGCAATAAGTGATAGCGCTAAATAGCTAAACAAACATTCAATAAAAAATAATAATAATAAATAAATAATAATAATAAAAGAACATATATATCCATGCTGATACAATAATAAAAACAAAATAAATACGTGTGTCCATAGTAATAAAAATAAAATCATTTCTCACATTCACACTATAATTACAATATTTACAATTTGCCTGGGGTCCTCAAACTAAGCTTCTTCCCCAGGAACGGGGGCAAAGCAAGAGTCCGGGAGGCCCCTGCGCCCTTTCCCAGCCGCGTCACTGGCTTAAACGCCAATGAATGCTGGTTAAGGGGGCATCACACACACAAGTCGTGAGTGGAGAATCCGGCCATTGACGTTTTAGACGGCAGGGTGGGTTATATGAATGAATGGAACTGGATAGTGACAGAGCCAGGGGGTTGCGATGGAAGGCAAGGTTTTGATAAAAGTTTGAAAATTTAGTAGGGATGAGGTCGTGGACGAAAGGAATGTTGAGATAATTGTGGAGGGTTTTATTGGATACATAGTAAGGAGCATAGACAATAGTTCTCAGGACTTTGGATTGAATACGTCTGCTATTCGAATTTTTTGCGCTTCCCCACAGTTCCAGACCATAGGTTCAAATAGGTTTGAATGATTGTAAATTGTTAGGTTTGATGGTCTTGTAAATAGGGACCATGACGAAATTTGGTAATTCTATCTAAAATATAATTATTATAACGTAAAGGTTTCAAATGATAGGTTATTTAGTAAATCAACTTTATGAAATCACTACAATTGTATTCAAAGTATTTACCCCACTTGTTATCAAATTGTCTTT
The DNA here is from genome assembly GCA_964056705.1 of Troilus luridus. Classification (NCBI taxonomy): domain Eukaryota; kingdom Metazoa; phylum Arthropoda; class Insecta; order Hemiptera; family Pentatomidae; genus Troilus; species Troilus luridus. The sequence goes on along the minus strand of OZ057417.1, from coordinate 41,000,948 downwards.
AATAATTCAGAGTGATGAAATATAGTCTGAAAATTTTTGATTTGAGAATCGTTTTCAACAGTTTCAACCTTAAAGAAGTCCTCCCCTGCTCATTTCGTTTCTTTACTGTCTGTTGTGAAACATTGTTGCGTACGTTTTTATTGAATATTATCATTATCTTTGTGGGTGTGTTGGTTTCATTTCTGGGTAGAAAGAAAAAATGAATTATTTATTTATTAATACATCTATATCACCAGCTGAAAATTTCTCAAAACCATCGGCGTATGGCATGTTCGTTACAACAACCTCCCCCGAACTTGGTAGTAATATTTTTTGCAGTTTGGGGTGCCGAGTGTCCAAGTTTTGACCCATAAAAAAAATTATAAGAAAATTACTCTTGTCCATCATTTTATTTTATGGCATACTAAACAATAAGGTGCATTTGTATAAGACCCTAGTAAGACCAGTTCTCGCTTTTGCCTCCGAATGCTGGACATTACCCAGTTCTCAGGAAGCCCTTCTCCTAAGGTTCGAGAGGAAAATTTTGAGGAGAATTTATGGCCCAGTTTGCACCAATGGGATATGGAGGATAAGGACGAACGCTGAGCTAGAAAGACTCTACAAGAGCCCAGATATTTTAAGGGCAATAAAAGTATGCCGGCTTCGATGGGCAGGTCATATAATTAGAATGACCCAGGATGAGATTCCTAAAATGGTCCTAGACGAAAGGATTTATGGGACAAGAAGAGTGGGAAGACCTCGGCTCCGATGGATCGATGGAGTGGCGGCGGATGCCAGGTCCATCTTGGGAATTCGCAATTGGAGAGCAGTGGCAACCAATAGAGAAGACTGGCGAACCAAGCTGCAGGAGGCCTTGACTCTACAGGAGTTGTAGCGCCACGAATGATGATGATGAAACAATATTCGCTCAAATGCAGTGATAGTAAATACATTAAAAAAAGAAAGGATAAATGACAGCTTATTACAATCTGTCAACATATAATTTTTTTTTTTTTTTTTTAGAAATAATAAGAACGGGCATTTAATTTGAAACGGCCCAATAATAGCAACTCTCAAATCTGGCGGAGGATGATGTTGAACTTGGATCGAAATAACCTAACGGTTGTGTATATCATTTTTTTCAAGCCCTGGATCATATTACATATCCCTCAACAAAAGATACTTGGCAAGAAGAGGAACAAGTGGATCCCTCATTGGTTCAGTGAATTGAATTCACTCTCTCTCCCCTGCACTTGAGCTCTATGTTATATTGGCACTTGAAAAAACCATATGAATACAGAATGGCCGGCAGCGCGCAATTGCGCTTCAATCTAATGATTATGTTCTGCACCTGCCGGCTCGTTTTTATGGACCTGTTTTAGAATCGTTGCGCCATTATCTCACGTAATGCTCTAGAAACATTCAGTGGAGTTTTTAAAAAAGTCCCCCAAAATGGCTAAAAACAACGATTATGCCGACAAATAAAACTTGTTTATTTTTCCTAAATTATTATTATGGAAAAATATATATTTCATATGATGCGAAAAAGTGAATTTTGGAATTTAGAAATTAGCCGCTTTTGATCGTGAGCGCCTTACATAAATTTACTAGATGATCATTTTCTAAATATCTTATTTATTAAATAAAAGTTTCATATACGAGTACATGAACATACAGTTCATCCAGAATTGCCATCTGATGTACAAAAAATTATGGAATTATTTTTCTTTGACCAGGAAGTGTTTTCAGAACTAAATTGTTCTTTGTTCTTTTCAGTAAAATAATTCGGTTCTGGAATACAATAAGCCTTTTTATAAAATCATACAAAAAATGTTTTGTTTTGTATAATAGTGTATGAGAATAAATTATTAAAATATCCACTTTTATTATTTTGCTGTTTACATTGCCATTTGGTGAGATTTGTTTAAAAATATTTAACCATTATTTATTTGATTTATTAATTTTTATTTTACTTTTTTTCATCAAACCTTTTTTACACCATCTATAAATGTACAAAAAGGTAAATAATAATAATAATATTTATTTATAAATTATAAAAATTCCATTTGGCATATATTGCATTTTCGATCTTCTTTTGGTAAACCTCCCCTAATAGTCCAGTACGTAGGTATCAAAAAGGGGTGTTTGAATGCAAAAGGTGGGGTAGTAGCGATTTTTTAGTATGTTGTTAGGCGTGGGGCCCTAATGAAAAATCCAAGTTTTCGACCTCGAGCCGCTATCTTGGATTTTAGGTACAAAAATTTGTTTTTTTTATAATAACTCAAAAACGGTGGCTTTTACGACAAAAAGTGTTTTATACAAAGTTAAAGAGGACAAAAGTTCCTACATTTTTTGTAGATATAATTTGTTTGTAGCGCACATATATTAGGAGTTACAGCTCCGTGAAGTTGCACTATTTGAAAAACAAAATCGGAAACTTCATTTTGGTCGAGTTTTATTTTATTATTCTCAATGTACAGGATGACTGGTAATTAATGGTGGAGCCGTTAAAGATCGATAGTATGGGGCAATTCCAGTCGATATTACTAAAAGACCTACTGTCCTGAAATTGACCCTTTCCAAGATATTTGTACTTAAAGAATTTTACAAAAAAATCCTATTTAAAATCTTAAAATAGCTATTAATCCTAAAAATTGGTCTTAATGGCCCATTTTTTTTTGTTTTGCAACAAAGGTATTCTAAATAAGGAATATTAATAGTCAAATCTTGTCGATATCCTACACAAAAATCGATAAACAAAAACATTAAATGAAAAAAAAAATACGGTGACTGCGTCTAAAACGTCAATTTACTAAAAAAAAACCTAAATAATTACGTAAATAATAATAAAAAAATAATAAGTTTCATTACCTTTCAAATGAGGTATTAAAATAAAAAATGAGCTAAGAAACCACGAAGATGTGATCAATGGAAAACCGTATTTTTTTTCATTTAACGTTTTTATCTATCGATTTTCGCGTCAGATATCGATAATAACGAAGATTTGTCTATTAATATTCCTTATCTAGAATATCTTTTTTGCAAAACAAAAAAAAATTGGACCAGAAAGACCAATTTTTAGGATTTATAGCTTTTTTAAAGATTTTAAATAGGATTTTTTTGTAAAATTCCTTAAGTACGAATATCTTGGAACGGGTTAATTTTAGGAAAGTAGGTCTCTTAGTAATATCCACTGGAATTGCCGCAAACTATCAACCTTTAACGGCTCCGCCACTAATTACCAGTCACCCTGTACAATAAGAATACCAATCGATAAGTTACTTAATAAGGTGTCGATAAGTTACAAACTTCTTCCCGTTGAATCATCCAGAAAAATATTGTTAAAAGGTGTCGCACAACGAGAACATTTCGGTTTACTTAGATAAAATTGTTTGATTTTTTGTAATTTACTTTGCATGTATGCTAGTGTTAGGAAGAGATCCCGTCGCTAGGACTGTTGGAATGCACATATTTATATAATATCTGTAGTAATACAAATAAATTTGTACAAATTACAGATATTTATATAATATCTGTAATAATACAAATAAATTTGTACAAATACAGCCCATGAAAGGTCTTTATAGTTAGTAGGTCGCTTAGAACATCGCAGAGACTGAACTTTTTCTAGGAAAACGGTTGTGAAGGAAGGTGATTTTTCCGAAACACTCAACCGCCAGTTTCCCCGACATTAAGGGGACCCACTTCATAGAGGCTGAGCCCCATCTAGTTCTGTGGATTCCACAAGATTCAACCGTGGCTGATAATATATTAAATAATTTACCCGCTATAGTCGGATTTGAGCCTCGGAACAGCAGCTCAGCTACCCACCCTCATTAATATATATATATATATATATATATATATATATATATATATATATATATATATATATATATATGTAAGTCGTGAATTCAACGACTAAACCAAGGAGGTAAATGGAATAAAACACGTGGATGCAGTGAAGAACTGTAATTAAAAAAACATATTTACAAACTTATAAATAACTACAGGTATCTTTAATTACAAACCTGAATCAACACAATTGTCAATATTCCATAATAACACAAATAATATTAATTTAACAAATTTAACTTCAGCTAGTCTCTCAGTAAGCAGATATCTATCATAACCTTCCTCACATCTGTGCCTAAGGTTATGTTCATAGCTGTTAAGTTTGGCGTGAATATTCAAACTTACATATATATATATATATATATATATATACAAGAAACTATTAATATAACTGTAATCGAAATAAATAGGATCCTGAATAAAAAAATACTTCAAAATAAACACAAAAAATGGATTTCTGTATAAAATCCTTGAGTTCTTGGCTATCAGTACTTTATGAGGGATATCACATTATATAAACCTATAAGTTATTCGACTTATTAAGTGATGGACTAATTAATTACAGCTTTCATAAGCAATTAATAAATAAATATATGAATAAATAACATACTTTAAATATACTCTTCAGATCCATTATTTACTATGATTAATATTTGTGTACAGAATAAATGGCTTTTCACTTTATCTTCTCTATATTTTCGCTAAAAACACATACAACGAATTTCGAACACTGTTTAGTTATTAATTTAGTTTTATAAATCTTTATAATAATTTCGAAACGTCGAAACGTCGGCACATAATTAAATAAGTTACCACTTATTTTGTGTTTTTATTTAACTGCACCCCCAACTATTTTCTTCCTTACGTCTACTTTCCAGTCAACCATCCCCTCGCTTCTCGTTTATAATAATTATTATAATTTTATAAAATTCAGTTTAGATTGATCTTTAATGGTAATTTTAATCTGGTAAGGATGTATATTCGTACTAAAACACACACAAAAACATTTCAATCGTCTTTTTACCAGATTTATTTTCTATACTTAATTCCTTCTTAATAAACTTTTTTTCTTATCACAGTAATTAAATGATATTAATAAATTTATATATTTTTCTTTTATAAATATCGACCTAATAAAAATAAACGAATATTGTTTTGTTTTTATTCACGTGGCGGCTACTTAGGAACACGTGAATATCATCGGTTAGGCTTTTTTGGGAGTCTTGATTTTCTTTTTCCCATCTCAGCTTCATGATTTTTCTTTCTTTTCTTTGTTCGGACCAGTTTGTACCCCTCCTTTTTTCTCTTCCAATATTGGTGAGATTTTTCAGAGTTTTCCTGTATGTGTCTCTATCTAGGCAGTCGGCATCTGAAATTTTAAGGTTCTTTAAATCTTCTCTTATTTGCTTCGTGCACATTGTTTTCTTTTTCTTTCTTTGTCGTTTGGGGCTACTGATAACCACGGGGCTCGTATCTACTCTTTGGTAAAGTTGTAGCCTTCTTATTTTTTCCAATATTCCTTCATTTTCTGGCTATGACCCAGTTTTCTCTCTTCTGTCCACTTCATTCCTTTGGTTCTTCTTACTGGTAAGGGACAATGGGAAAACTCCTTGTTGGTTGGCTTGTCGGAACAGCGGTCGGTTGTGAACTTGCTCCAGTGCGATATTTAGTTGTTCCATATCTGACTTAACTGACGTCATCCATTTGTTCTTAGAAGCCTTGCCTCTACTTGTCACCGTGAATATCCTGTTGGTGAGTCTTTCAGGATCCAGGCGGGCCAAGTGTCCATAAAAGGTCAGGCGCCTTTTCCTCATAGATGTGATGATATCCTCCTGGTGTTCATATAGTTCATCATTATGACGAATCCTGTAAATGCCTCTTTCCTCTCTGATTGGTTCTAATTTCCTCCTCAGGATCTTTTTCTCTTTTAACTCCAGCTTTCTGGGTGGGGCCTTCCTAGCCATTACTTACATTGCTTTTTTTTATATATTTATAAAATATTCCAAACTTTCTAGCAGACGTAAAAAACGACAATTGAACACTAATTGCAGGTCTTCATTATGGCATAATTGTATCTAGGGGTCACATTCATGTTCAAGAAAGGGGTCACTTTCAGTCCTTGACCCCACTAAGTACTGAACAAAAAGGGTAGAAACGTTTCTTTTCAAATAAACAGTTCTCCTTATTAAAGAGAATATTTCTTACCCCCACCCGGACCATTTTCTTCCTAATATATATATAAGGTCACATTAAACTCTTAAATAAAAATAAATATATAAAAATGAATAATAAACATATATATTCTATAATTTACATTACATTGGTATAGATATTGTAATTATCTTAAATAGTAAAGGGTAATGCCCATTACCCTATTATAGAGATTACCCTATTACCCTAGAGAGAGAGAGAGAGAGAGAGAGAGAGAGAGAGAGAGAGAGACTCTCAGAGAGACAGAGAGAGTTTCTTTTGAATCAGGAAATATCAAAAGAATTAAGGATGAAAAAATAAAAATATAAAAGATCAAAGTAGGTTAATGGAAACCAGAAAATATATGATGGTGGATTAAATTTTAGACCTAGAGATCCCTTTGAACAAGTCAATCAAAGCTATGGATATAATCTATAAAATGGGATTCCTAAACATGAGCATCAAAGCGTTGTACGTTCTAATTTTTTTAATGTACGCCAAGCATAATTTTCCTTTTATACAGTTCTTTTTTGGGATCGCTACTCAATTATTGTTATTTATTAGGATGCATATAAAAAGTGGATTGAGAATCGTTCAAAATGGTGTTTTTTAAAATTAATCAGGAAAATGGAGCTACAAGGATACATATCACATTACATTGTATAGCAAGGTTTATTGGTCTGTAGGAAAAATAACTGCAATAATTAAATACAGTATAAAATAATTAGCTTCGTGTGCCTGGGTCTACAAGTTTTTAATAATATACGAACGATTTGAGCGTGTTACCTGTGAATTTCAATTATTTTTTTTTAATTTTTATTGCGGGTTTCCCCAAAGTTTAAGCTTTATCCAACCAAATATTAGAGTAACATTTCCAGCTTTTCCTGTCAAACGCGTCCTCTTCTTTAAGGCCATATCCTGTCATGTCTTCCTGGACTTGGCTCATCCAAGAAGTTCGCGGTCGTCCTCTTCTTCTTCTTCCTTCAGGGTACCAGTTCATTGTCATTTTGGGTATTCTATTATTATCCATTCTAATCAGGTGTCCAAACCACTCTAATCTCTTTATTGTGATGGTATTCTGAGCACCCATTATCTCTCCCACTACTGAATTTTTAATATTAATGAATTCAATTAATAATCTTGAAAATATCATGATCCCAGTAACACTATATAAATATGTAATAATTGCTTGAGGAACATGAAAAATCAGCCATATAAATACTTGTGTGTGTATGTGAGCGCTATATTGAGATTTCGAAATTAATTATCGGCGAAAATAGGGAACAATATTGTATCTAATTGGAAATAAATGTAACGTTAATACAAGCAATATTGTAGATTTATAAACTTCGAGAAGAAAAAAAAAAGAAATACAAAAATATTAACTAACTAATCCTTATCTAACTTATCAATTTTATTGGGATAATATGGAGTACAATAATGTACAAACAGAATAATAACTGTAGTGCATGACAATTTGTAGTGTTATACTATTGGTTTAGAACTAATTACTTTCAAGAACAAAGAATTTCCACGCTAATTATATTTATTTTCTTAAATCTGTACCAGTATAACCCGTGAAGGGTTTTGAGCTCAGTACATGGTAGAGATTGCACTGTATCTAGTACAACATTTGTGTAATGAGGTGAGTTATCTTTGATGATCAATTTCCCCGAATTAAGGTTGCCCACTTATGGCTGGGTGAGCCATAAGAGGGTCTCCTGACCTCACTTAGCCATATCTCCTGCAGTTAACTGATTAAATATATGTGACATCTGTATGAACCCTGGACCTTGAAACTCTTGAGCGTGATCTATGAAAAATCACCTCTCTGCACATAAATTGTCCTAGAAACAGTACAGTCTACTGAACCCTATAATCTTCAAGAGTTGTGGTGTGATACTGGTATAGAAAAAACATGGCAAGCATAAGAATCGTGGAATAATAATTTCAAAAACTAACAGTATAATTGCATTTGTAAATTGAGAAAACATCCTACTAAATATAGAAAAAAAGAGATTGGAATGTTACGGCGATCTCAGAATAATGATGGAGGAAAGATTACCCAATTTCATTTTCAAATGTAATTCCGAATGGAGGAAACGGTGAGGAAAACCACGGAAACGGTGGAAAGAAAGAGTTGAGGTTACTGCACGATCATGGTATGAGGAAAGAAGATATACAAGACATACGAAACAGATAAATGAAACAAAACAAATTTTAGATTGAACGAAGTTTCAATCTGAGAAAACGCTAAAAACAAAACATTACAACTAAATATTTTAGGTATTGATGGAATAAAAAAATAACTATCAGATTTATAAATATAATTTACATCCTTATTGGAGGTAAAAGTCAGGAAAACAAATATTTATTTGTTAAATTTATTCAATTATAAACGGAAACAAAGAGGAGGAAAAAGAAAATGTTAGGACTCGAGATAAACAATAACGATGATAAAGAAAGGAGAATCCCACGGCCCTTCACCACAAAAACAAAAGAAGAAGTAAGCTTTTAATAAATGTCCAAGTGGGGGAAATGAGTTGTGCCCGTAGAGACTGTCTCTACTGGGGAGAGAGAGTTTATCACCGTCCTTTCAGGACAATGTGACAATGGAGCCATATCGACAGAAACATCAATGCCAAAGCAAAACTTCTCTAACAAGCGAAATGTGTTCTCAACGTCCATGGAGCCTGGTCCCACTCTTCCAATTATCCTATATCAACGCCTGTTCTTCCTCTAGCATATATATATATATATATATATATATATATATATATATATATATATATATATATATATATAGTATATAGGTATGGTATTAAAAATAGCATAAATAATAATCAGAATGTGAAACAAACTAGAGAGAAAACAGATAAATTAAAAATAGCGGACAAAGATAGCCTGGATAGAACAATCCTGCACCACTACAACCCACGAACGTTTACAACGGGCGTTCAGTACATGGTAGAGACTCTGCTGTTCCATGGACAACGGTAATTTGTCCTAGATCAAACTCAACCGCCAGATTTCCCCTCTTATTCTGAGTACCCCTAGTATATAGAGGCTGGGTGAGCCAGGCAAGAGTCTTGCCATCAGCTGTATTTGAACCAGGATTTTCGGCATGACAAATCAGTGCTCTAGCACTGAGCCACTCCACTTATAATGGAGAACAATAGGGAAAGAAATTAAAAGAAATCAATGTTCTTATGGGAAATAAAGATAAACGGAAGGTTACAGCGTGGTCAGAAGAAAGGATGCAAAGGTATGAAGAAATACTGGAAGAAATGAAATAGGAAAATGAGAATTTTTTTTTTAATTCGTGTGGTCTAAAAAGGCCATTTCGTGAAAATAAATTATTAGAATGAAAATGGAAAAATTTAATAAAACTAAAGTCTCTAAACTCCTGGAAATAATAGACAATATATGTTGAATACTGAATTAAAATTAATTTATGTTTTCTATAAAATTGACTTTAAACAGAGATATTATTAAAGAGTCCAAATTCTGCACATCTCACATCAACAGTCTGAATAAATTCATCAATCTGAGGCAGTAACTTCATTCCTGAAAGTTTGACCATAAATTCCTCAAGTCTTTGATTTTTCAGTTTGTATTCTAATACATACAAGCCGGAATAGCGGCATGAAATAGGTGTTATTCTTCAGTACAAAGAGTTTTTCAGTTAAAATCACTATCTAAACGAATGCAAATCAGACTATACAAAACCAAAGTAAGACCGGTTGTCGTGTACGTGTGCGAGACATGACCCCTGGCCAAAATATCAGAACTTATGGTCAATACATGGGAAAGGAAGAATCTGGTGTGGAGTGGCCGAACATGGTGTATGGAGAATAAGAAAGAACGAAGAGCTGATGGAGCCGAACATAATAAAGCGTTAATAAAGAAAGCCAGACTGAGATGGCTGGGACATGTGGAAAGAATGCCGGACCACAGGATAGCAAGGAGAATGCTCACTGAGAAACCGGACGGTAAACGAAGCAGAGGACGCCCTCGGATCAGATGGCCGGTTGATGTCGAAGAGGACCTGAAACTGGTGGGTGTACAAAACTAGAGAAGGATATCACAAGATAATGATACATAATGGCTTGAGATAAAGGCAAGGTGATAAAGTACCCAATGGTAGTACTCAAATAACAAATTCAACTTAGGTGGTAACGAGACCATCTTTTCAGACGCCTAGGAGGATTATCGGGAATTAAAGTGGCAGCTAGGTTTGAAACTATTGGCTTTGAGTGAGAATAAAGTACGGAAAGACTGGTATCGGGTTCGTACTAAATCAGCTACTAATGGAATTTTAATGTCATTATGGAAGACTTTATTCGTAACCCAGTAAGGGCATTAAGGATTTTACGAAGCATTTTGGATTGTAAGGACTAGGATACGAGAGGAATTCGATGGCTTAGTGGAGCCTCTACTCCGTAAGAACAAATCAGTCTTATAATATTCCTGTATATGAGTCTTTTGTAATACGTAATATTTTATAACTGCACAAACAATATCTACCATCACATAAAACCTTCATGGATTGTGATGGTGTAGGTTTTTATAATTTTTTTTTTATGAACATAGTTGAGCACAATGGTTTTTAAAAAATTGTAAAAAAGTAAGAAAATATTATGGATGATACGTAATGGCATGGAATAAAAGCAAGTAGAGAAACTACCTCTGGTATTACTCAAATAACAAAATTAACTTACGAGGTTATCTTCTTTTCAGATGCCTCGGAGGATAATCGGGATTTGAAAAAGTAGCTAGGTTTGAAACAAATGGGTTTGAGTGGGAATAAAGTTTTTACGGATAGATTAATATCGGGCACGGGCGTAATCGGCAATAAGGATTATAATTATGGATGACTTTATTCATAACATTGAGTATTTTACGAAGGATTTTGGATTCTGAGCATTGGATGCGAGAGGAATTGGATGGCTTAGTGGAGCCCAAAGCTATACTCCTTAACTCTAAATGGGTCTAATAATTGCCATTTATATGAGTCTTTTGTAATTAATTGGGAGCTTAGAGTGTTTATGACTTATTAAAACGAAACGTATGAAATGGAATATTATCGAGGAAATGAGTTTCAGTGGGAGTAATGTTTGCCATGAAAGGATTGATATCGGTTCGGGCCGAATCAGCAACAAATGGGACATTAAATTCATTATGGATGACTTTATTCGTACCAAAGTAATAAGCATTGAGCATTTTACCAAGGATTTTGTATTGTAAGGATTAGGGGAAATTAAACAAGCGGTGGACAGCTTGTAAGAAAAATATAGATTTATTGTGACATTGAAATATAAAATATAGATATACAGAAAAACTTTCTTATATTAACTTACTAGGCAGACTTACTAATTATGGACCTACATTAGAAATTAGAAATCACTCTAGAACTAACTTATTGAGTACTCTCTATACATAGAATAACCTATCCATACCATCTCCTTTCTATTCTACATTTTCACTCTCTTCTATCATTCTTAAATTTTAGAGTTGGTATAAATACATATATAGAATACGCGAGGTCAACGAAGTTACATTGCTGACAAAATGGAAGATATTTAACATCTTAGGGGTTAAGAGTTCATAATTGTACACAATTACCTAAGGGCATCAACCCAACCTTATAATATGATCGAAAGTATTATATATTAAAACTTATAAATCCTTAGCTGTAACAAAGTAAGGAGCATCGTTAACAGTTTTTTCACTCTCCCAAATAATTTTGGTTTTCACATTCATTGCATTTGTATACGATACGTTTTATATAGGATATTCCATAACCATTTGCATAAATTAGTAATGCAGATAAAACCTTGGGGTATCGCGCCCCATTTTGCAGAGGGGCATGAAATATCGTGGCCAATAAGTCGCGCGAAACGAGGAGGTTGTAGGTCGGCAATGGCAGATATCTGCATCGCCATAAAACCGCAGCCAGGCATACCACATCAATTATAACCATTGACCGCGGAACCATTTATATCAGTAATTCGGTCTAAGGACGATTAATGCGATGGGCTCTGATACATGGGGCCCCATACCAGAGCCCTACCAGGGCCTGGTAATTGAATGCACGCCTCCCAGTCACAGATCAGTCAGGTATGACATCGCATTCCGATCTCCCTCGCTTCTGGGTCACATACCTCGCGTGATTTCGAGTTCTTTTAGAGATTCCGTCTTCTATCTTCGTCGAGTGCTGGTCGTTGTTTGTTTTTTAAATCTTCCTATACAAAAGTGCTCGGAAAATACCTTCCCGTATTTTACGCCTAGCTTGTTAAATAAATTTCTATGGAAAGCACTCATGCAATTTATTTTCAGGAGTAAATACTCGCAGATAAAACAATTATAGATGAAGGAAATGACAGAAAATGCCACTGGTTGGAATGGCAAAGCACTATAGAAAATAAAAAGAAGGTATATATTAAAGTGAAACAGAGAAGAACCAAAAAATCGGTCGAAGACTATAAACAAAAGAAGGAAGTGACCAAGAAAGTGTGCAGGAAGAAGAAAAGGCAAAGAGAAGAGGACCACATAAAAGCAATGATCGAGGATTTCGAACGCAAAAATATCAGAGGCTTCTACAATAAAATGAAATCGTTGAGGAGTGGATTCCAGCCTCGAGTAAGTTTCTACAAATAAAATGATGGCTCATTGTGAGATCTATAAGCTGATATTAGCTGATTTGATCCTTTCATGGGAAAAGGAACAAATGCCCGAAGAATAGTATACAGTCATTATTATACCACTACACAAGAAGGGCGACAGCTGGACTGCAGCTGGACTGGACTCACGTAATTACCGAGGAATGACATTACTAAATCCAATCTACAAGGTACTTGTCATACTTCTTTTAAAAAGAGTTACGGCAAGGGCAGAAGAAGTGGTTTGTGATTATCAGCACGGATTCCGGCCGGGGAGATCCATAGTACTCTCTATCAGTCTATATACTTCAGAAAAAGTACATTACAAAAGTTAAAGGATATCTAGGATAATATGTTTCAATCAATAACTGCTATACAGCCATACTTGCCCCAAAAATGAACTATTCATTTTTCAAAATCGTAATATGGAATGCCAGGGAGCGGAGTGGCTCAGTGGTAGGGCACTGAGTTGCCATGCCGGAAATCCTGATTCAAATCCCGCTGCAGGCTATGACTTGAATTTAGTCTGTTTGCAGCTGGAGATGGATCACATAGGATCTAAGACCCTCCTGGGGCTCACCTAGCCTCTATAAAAATAGGGTACCCAAATTAAAGGGAAAAAATCTGGCTGTTGAACATGATCTAGGACAAATCACCTCCTTGCAGAACCGTTGTCCATGAAACAGTACAGTCCCTACCATGTACTGAACCCCAGACCCTTCAGGGGTTGTAGTGGTTCAGGTTTTTTTTTTAATATGTAATGCCCCCTTGACGTCACCAAAACTGAGATACTGTTCATATTAACTTTTACATTACAGCGCTTCATAACAATAATAATACTATATAATTATTTATTAAAATAAATGTCCTTTCTTTTCCAAAAATATTCGTGATTGATTGACTGGTATTTGTTTTCATAAATTAACTTTATTTTATACCAGATAAGATAACTTTTATTTCATCATAAGTTGATCTTGGTCACATAAAAATACATGTATACTTATGAAAATTCCTCTTTCTGTTGTATGTGAGTGTTATGCATCTGAAAATTTTTACATGACATTCCCGGCATTTTTACTCTTTTCCACAGAGTTATTTTGATATTCGTAAAGTTGTAAATAGTATCAGATATATTTCGTTTAATAATATTAGTCGACCTTACCATACGATATACATAACAATGATGAAGAACAGGTAATGCATTAGCGAGGCAGGGGATACACTGTATATATTCAGAGGAAAGACGGAATGTTTTCCCTTCAACCAAGCCGAATTCTTAACTTTTGTTAACGACCCCCAACTTATTAGCGGCTGAGGTGAAGTTGTCGAGGAGGGCGGAGTACACACCACCGCCTTCCGCAAAGTTCACGCCAGCAACGATATGTCGATGCGGAAAGTTTTTCCTTCAAGTAGGGTGCCACCGTCCTTGAGGAAGTGGAGAGTATTTAGGGAACACTGGATATGTAAAGGTAGAGAAATAAAGGAAATCTAAGTGTGAAAAAAATTAGATGCGGACAGCAAATGATTTCGTAAGTAATTTTAAATACCTTTCATGTTAAAATTAAAACAAAGTATGTACCGCTTTTAGTATTATCTTATATGTGATACCAAGAGGAAGAAAATGGCCCGGTTGGAAGTCAGAAAAAAATCTCTTTAATTAGAAGAACTGTTTATCTATAAAGCCGACGTTTCGACCCAGATTGCTGGTATTCTTATGGGCTAAATATACAAGATACATATAAATTAAAATAATATACGGTAAAGAATAACAATATATGTTGTAAAGAACAAAAAAAATATATAATATAATATAGAATATAATAATATATTAGTGAAAAAATTCCAACTAAAAACCTAAAGTCTCTAAACTAAAACAGGAAATTGAAAATACCTTTTTTAGTTGGAATTTTTCCACTAATGTATTAACATTTGTTTTATGTCTCTGTTGACCTTTCCCTTTTTCTATATAGAATATAATAATATATAACAAAATATATATAAAATAATAAAATATATCTAAGGGTACGAGTGTTAAGAAATATGTAACAAAAATGGGGTACCCTTTAGGTAGATCTAACAGAAAACAGAGGGAATAGTTATAGAGAAGTATCCAATGAAAAATAGAGAATAACATGAATGATCGAATAAGAGATAACAGCAAAGATGTATTATTTAAAAACTAGAAAACTATCAAATGAAAAATTAGAAAGAGATTGGAAATAATAGAAAGTTTATACTTTTAAAAACTATCATAGGATATAATTATAGGCAATTATAGAAATTTAATAGAGTTTCGGACTTTCACCCGGACCATTTTCTTCCTCATATTCTAGGGGACGGTGGCACCCTACTTGAAGGAAAAACATTCCGCATCGACATATCGTTGCTGGCGTGAACTTTGCGGAAGGCGGTGGTGTGTACTTCGCCCTCCTTGACAGCTACCTTAGCCGATAATAAGTTGGGGGTTGTTAACAAAAGTTAAGAGTTCGGCTTGGTTGAAGGGAAAACATTCCGCCTTTCCTCTGAATATATACAGTGTATCCCCTTCCTCGCTAATGCATTACCTGTTCTTCATCATTGTTATGTACATCGTATGGTTCTCGGTAACATTATCCGTAGCATTAGGGATCGTCGAAGCATTAATTTGTAATTGTAGTACATAAGGGATCGTACAGACTAAGGGCAGAAGGGGGTGGCCTATGGTGTAGAGGTTAGCATAACAAACTACTATGGCCAAGGTCGCGGGCTAGCAAGATGAGGCACGGGAGATGAGCTTAAGATTTTTTAAAAGGAAGTAAACTAATTCCTAACTATGTCGTCCTTCGAAAGATGCGCGAAAGAAGATCCCGAGCCTGTCTGGAGTCAGGAACTTACTAAAGATCACTATTCTAACTACACCCGGGTAGACTAAATTTAGGATACCCACTGTAGTATCATCCGATTAGCCATAAAGTGACGTTAAATGAATAAACATCAACTAAGTGATGTAATTTAAAAATTCTAACAGGCATAAGTGTCAATGAATCGATAATTTAACTACATAGGTCGAATCCAGAATTTTTAAAAAGTACAGTAGAGCGTCAATTATCCGAATTGGCTTTGCTGAAAAGGTAGTATGAGGGAACTACATGGCCTTTCGAATAGTATGAAGTGTATTTTATCTAAAATTTTATTTCCTGTAAATATTTTCTAATACTTACTTCTTCAATTTCAAAAATCAGAGATTTATGAGAGTTATTCAGCATGAATAATAATGAAAGGGAGCGGAGTGGAGAGCACTGAGTTGCCATGCCGGAAATCCTGGTTCAAATCCCGCTGCAACCAGTTGCTTTTATTTAGTCTGTTTGCAGCCGGAGATGGATCATATTGGATCTAGGACCCTCCTGGGGCTCACCCACCCTCTATAAAATATTATATAAATAGGGTACCCAATATAAGGGGGGGCTGGTGGTTGAGGGTGACCTAGGACAAGTCACCTCCTTCCAGAACCGTTGTCCATGAAACAGTGCAGTCTCTACCATAAAACATTATTCAGCATAAAGAAGAAATCGAAATGAAAGGTGAAAATTATAATTAAAAATATCAACAAATCATAAATGCTGTTATGTAGCAACGTTATCATGTAATTTATGCGTTTTGCAAACGTACTTCTTAATTTATTATTACGTTTATGTGTAACCCAAAATGGTCTGAATCGTCAACTGTCTTCAGCTAACCGAATTAGCTCTGTAAATCTCTCAACACCAAGGCAATCCCTACTGTTTTTAGCCAAGAAAGCATCTCTCTTCTAGCTTATATTTTCTCCTGTGTGGCTTAAAGAATTAATTCATATGTCTTATTTATTATTTATTACTTTGACATCCTTACCATCCACACTTTTTATTTCATATTATTTATAGAAATTTACAACAGTATTACAACAAAACAACACAAGTAACTATAATGAAAAATATAATAATAAAATAATACATAATTTCATGGATAAACGCAGGTAGAGAAACTATCCCCTGATAGTACTGAAAGAGCGTAATCAACTTAAAAGGGCACGAGGAATTATTTTCTGACACCGCGGAGGATTATCGGAAATCGAAGAGGAAGCTATGTTTAAAGCTAGTGGGTTCGAGAGGGAATAAATTCTGTCATGAAAGGATTGATATTAGATTCGGGGCAAATCAGCAACAAATGGAACATTGAAGTCATTGTGAATGACCTATTCGTAACAAAGTAAGGAGCATTGAGGATTTTACGAAGTATTTTTGATTGTTAGTATTGGATATTAGATGAATTCGCTGGCTTAATGGAGCCCCAAAGCTCTACTCCGTAAATCCAGATGGGTTTAATGATTGATTTTCCAGGTTGTACTCGAATAGGAAATTCTACTTGGTCATAGTCGAATACAATGGTTTTTAAAAGTTGTAAAAAAGTAAGATAATATTATGGATGACACGTAATGGCATGGAATAAAAGCAAGTAGAGAAACTGCCCTCTGGTATCACTCAAATAACAAAATTAACTTACGAGGTCGCTTTTCAGACGGCTCGAAGGATAATCGGGATTTGAACAATTAGCTATGCTTGAACCTACTAGGTTCCAGTGGGAATAAAGACTGTCATAAAAGGACTGATATCGGGTTCAGGCCAAATCGGCAACAATTAGGACATTGAGGTAGTATGGATGACGTTATTTGTAACAAAGTAAGGAGGATCGTGGAAATTCGTAAAAGGGTTTTGCATATGTGAGGAATTCTATGGCTTAGTGGAGCATAATAGTTCTACTCCGTAAGTCCAAATAGATCTTATAATAGTCACATAAATTTATATGAGTCTTTTGTAATTAATTATGAGGTTAGAGCGTTTGTCTAGTACGTGTATAATTTACATGGAATATGCTTGAGCGAAGCAATGGGTAATAGTGTTGTTTTTTTCTATGTTTCCTTCTAGGTCCGTTTTGTTTTTACTGTTCAACTTCAATTTAATCTTTTATGACATTTGAAGGATTGTTCAGACAGGACTTAAAAATACTTCCCTAAATATTTAGCAGTTCGCGATGGCCTAGAAATGGAGAATAGGGAATAGGACGGAGCGGTAGAGAACAGTGACAGATCTGGTGGAAGAGGTTTAGGCAGAAGGAGCGGTTACAAACGACGCTGGAACCGATTTGTCAGCTCCTGATAAGAGGACAATGGCTGATTTAGTGCGGCTTCATTGTGGCCGCGGCTATCAGTCGGTCAGTTCGCACCCTCGTCACTCCGCATTGAGTCCTGATAGCTGGAGGGGGAGGGGGAGGGAGTACGTCATCATTCCTCAGTGACGTCACGTATTCAAGGGCCTTAATAGCTTGTTCCAATACAAGTATCTTCCATGAGGGTTGACGGGCCGAAAGAATTCATGGTTCCGTTTTCCCTTATAAGGGTTTGCATCTGTAATCCTAGTTGTATGGAATATTTGTCCATTTCATTCATTTAAGAACCCACTTAAAACTCTGAGAACCTTAAAACGTTATGTAAAACACTCGAAATATACAATGTCACGATCTCAAAACTCCCTCTATCTGGTTTATATAATTTCAAGGAAAAGTATAAAGCTGAGGAAACAATAGGCTTCATTTGGTTTTTCTTTCTTCTCAATTGACTTGCTTATTTTAATTCATAAGTAAAAAAGATAGTCTCAATACAAAAAAGTGAGTCTTCGATCCTTTGAGGAGGTCTCATGTGTCCCACTTTTATGGCGAATTCATCTGACTCTTCCCTTTTATCCACAGACCATTTTGAAATCTGGAGGAATCTTGTCATTCATAAACCCATTCTTCGATCCCCGACACGCGTCATACATCCTACAGCTTCCTACAATTCAAATCCACAGTCCAATCCAAGGAAACAATATCGCGCCCATCTGGTCTTGACACCTGTTACCACGTTATAAACATTCGGGCCTTGCTCTCTTATCCTGTCGACAGCAGTACGGAACGCATACCCACCGAAAATCCGTCATGCCTCTTCTCTATCCACATTTATTGTTCTATCATCAGATCTAAGAATTGTTGAAATTTTAGGCTAAATCCAATACTATTAAGGTGTGAAGTACAGTCTGGGTTTTCTTGAGAATAATACATGATGGAAAAGGTACTTTTAAAATAGTTCATTTTAAAGTTGATGTCACTTCTATTAGGATGAGGTACGAAAAACTACCACTACAACCAGTGAACAGGTCTAAGTTTCAGTACATAGTAGAGACTGTGCTGTTGTGCAATGTACGGTATCATGGACAACGGTTGTGCAGAGGATTTGTCCTAGATCACGCTCAACCACCAACTTATTTATAAAAGTTACACACTAGAGGCCCCATGAAGGTCAGCAGAACAGGATCTACGATATTGAATAATGTATCTGTCGCAGCCAGTTTCAAACCTGGGACTCTCAGACAGTAACTTAGTGCTTTACACACCTAACTAACTTCTCCCTAATATTTATTTATATCGATATTATTTTATTAATTACTATTATCTTCATATAGTTTATGAAAACAATTTCATTATAACTAAAATATTTTTCTTAATTAAGGTGTATTGTCATATTTCTTAATGCAACCTTATTTACACAGAAAATTATTACTCAAACTCGTAGACAAGTGGTTACGAGCGGTTGGGAGGGCAAATGAAGAAGTACGGGGAAGAAAAGTAGAAAAAGAAACACCTAAAAAACATAAGTATGCCATTGTCCTTTCCATAGATATATATATATATATATATATATATATATATATATATTATGAATACATCAATACCAATTTTAAAAATGTTATCTTAAAATTCCCTTCGTTACTAGAAATTACACGAAAGCAGTTGACAAAGTTTTCTTTCCGTAACTTTTATTTTTATTTCGACTGAATATAAGAAGATAAGAAAAGTTGATTTCCATTTCAGAATTACCTCCACTTGTTCAGGCAAAGCAAACAGAATGTAGCGGTGGGGCGGAATAGGGAAGTCGGTGAGAAATTTTAATTTCAGATCAGGCATCAAGTTTGCGGGAAGGGGGCCTCTGTTGTGCAAACTTGAGGTGTGAGGTTGGGGGTTATCCACGAGGCATCAGGTGGATATAGCAATTTCCAACCGATACAAAAAAGAAATCTTTAAAGATTTAGGTGCACGAGACAACTTAAACATAAAGTTTCAATCGTAATTTGGAGTTGAAAATGGTAAATTAAAAATATATCGTTCAATATCACTATAAATATATGTCTTTTTTACAAGTGTTCCACCATTTGTTGACTGGATGTATGTAACGGAATCATCGAACTCGCTTTTTCGGCTACTTGAAAACATCCAATTAAAAAGAATGAATGTGCACTTCTCAAGAACCGATGGAAATACAATAATTTGATAAGGATGTTTCATTACCTTGAACCCTAACTTTGATCCTCAGAATTAGTGAATTTTCGTATCCCAAGAAACGATTGCCACATGGCTTCATCTATGAGCAAACATACGACCACTGACTGGATCAACTGTTGTGTTTCGTATATTTTGCAAAAAAATATATATATATATAATAATAATATTTTAAAAACTCATGGAAAAGGTCTAACTAAAATGTAGAAATTTAATAATAGTTTAAAAAATAAAATTCTTAAGTTTAAAAAAATTCTTTAACAGGATGCAAAACTAAAAAGTAGAAAATAATTTTCAATAAGTTTAAGATAAGAAATTAGGGTTGGACGAAAAAAATGTTATCGTAAAAATACGTGGGGTGCTTGGTGTTAATTGTTGTAAATATTTAATGGACTAAGTAAATATTTATTGGTAAAAATTGAATCATAATGAAGCTATCTGATAAAGAACTCCACGTTGTTTTTACGATAAATCGATAATTGCTATTTATTTGAGTGAGGAAAGTGCCATTTTATTACACCCGAGTGAATTAAATTAAACCAGGGTGTTATAAGCACTTTTCTCACGTGGTAAATATTACATTTTCCCAGCAACTATTTAAGAATTAAGAAATTAAAGGTGAAACTTTACATTCGTTAAAGCTACACTAGCGCTAGTGGGTAATGTTAATGCCAAATTTCTGATGTGGGAAGGTTCTAATACATTTAAGGTTATATTAAATATTTCTATAAAATCGCTTCAAAATAAATAAAATCTATCTTGAATTAAATATAAAATAGTTCTAAAATTATTTATTTTAATATTTTAGGAATATCAAATGAATAATAATGTAATACCGCCATTTAAAATGGAAGAGTGTGATTTTCCCGACCAATCTGGTGTATCAACTTTATAGAAAGAGCTAGAGCCTAAGAAATAATCAAATAATTTATGTACCACGTTAATTTATCTTGAACTTGGAAAATAGAGATCAGTAATCCGAGTAAATATTTCGTAAATTTAAGTTAATATTAATAAAAAATTAAAAAAAGTTACTTATTAACCAGTAAAAGTAACTTGCGTACCCAAAATGCCCTAAACAATACCTTCCAAGAGTTAAAGGATAGTTAGATTGGGTTGATGGTCTAGAAAGATTATGTATACTTGCGGGCTCCTTAGAATAGAATAGAATAGAAAATTAACTTTATTCTGGGACTAAGTCCCTTTAGAATAACAGATATGAACAGGAAGAAACATATTATTTATCTGGCCAGAAGGCTAAATGTTACGAATCATAAAGCGTGTAAAAAGTGACGGAAAACAATTTCAAAAGATATATTTAAACAAAAATAATAGTAAGTAAATAAAGAGTACAGATCAATTAAAGAGAATTGATAAATCCATAGCTTTTGTTAGATGCATGAGCTAGCATGCAATAATTTCTTTACATGATGTACAGCTTCTCAAAAAGCAAAATTAAATGAACTAAATAACACAATGAGTTAATCTATACATTACATTCTAAGCAAATGACTAACCTGCTTAGAGAGCATCCTTTTGGGAAGCTAGGAGGTGTTGAAAAAACAAGGATTTAAATGATGATAGTGGGGGAGCATGGCGAATGTTGGAAGGGATTGAGTTCCACACTGTGGTGGAGCGGGCGAGAAAGGAACGTTCGAATGCTTTAGTTCTGTGTGAACGTAAATAGAGATCAGAAAGGCGGGATCTTGTTTTATGGTGTTGAGCTGAGGATTTGAATTGGAGGAGACTGTTGATATATGAAGCGTGTTGAGAGTAAATGGATTGGTATAAGAATGGACCGAGGAAATATTGTCTTATGAAGGGAGGGAAGAGCCACTTTAACTCATCATAGAGGTGGGAGACGCGCGATCGCTTCGGAGTACCAAGCACAAATCTTAGAGAGCAGTTAATTATACTCCCTAGTATTAGGCTCCTTACCCCTATGTTATGTAATTCCCTTGAGCTCACCTTTCCTTTTCTATCTATAAATACTAGCTATAAAATAGTGAAGTAGAGGGCAGGAGTTAGAGAGTAGAATAGACTATATAGCTGTAGTATCAGTAGAGAGAGGTCCTTATGTTAAATGTAGAATAGTCAATAAGTTATAGTGATAGTCTTCTAGTTATAGTGAAGTCTACTAGTTAGTTCATATAATGTCTCTGGTATATCCATATTATATCTCTTCAATATCTCAATAAATCAATGTATTTCTTACTAGTGGTCCACTGTTTGTATATATATATATAGCATTTCCAAGTCTATTTGAAACTTTTCCAATTCACAAGCAACCCTTTCCAATTCAAATGTAACCCTTTCCAAATGAGTTGAAACCCTTTCCAAAGCAAATGTAACACTTTTAGACACAATTGTCACCCTTTTTATTTCAATTGTAACCGTTTCCATTTCAATTGTCAACCGTGAATAAGTTTTGAAAATTTAACGTAATTTTAAACGAACAGTGTTATTTTAGATTCTCCTTAGGAATAAAAACTTTTTTTTAAATGTGATATTTAGTTTAAATTTTTCATTTTTTTATTATTATTTACTTCTTGAGAAAAAAAATTAAACTTTTTGTTTTAAATTTTTTTTAAATTTTTGTAAACAAAAATATTATTATTTTATTACCAAAACTATGAAGATACTGTTGTTAAGTTCAGATTACATGTTTTTACTTTTTTTAAATAAACTTTCAGAAAAACAAAAATCAACTATTTGTTTTTTTAATTCTTTCCCTCATTTTTGTCCTAACAAGTTGTTAAATTCGCTCATTCACCAGTACGGCAAATTTTCAAAACATTTTCAAGGGTGACAATTGAAATGGAAACAGTTACAATTGAAATAAAAAGGGTGACAATTGAGTTGTAAAGCGTTACATTTGCTTTCGAAAGGGTTTCAACTCATTTGGAAAGGGTTACATTTGCTTTGGAAAGGGTTTCAACTCGTTTGGAAAGGGTTACGTTTGAATTGGAATGGGTTGCTTGTGGCTTGGAAAGGGTAGCATTTGATTTGTAAAAGGTTACAGTTGACTTGGAAAAGGTTCAAATAGACTTGGAAATGCTATAAAACGGAATCTTCGAAATCGTTGTTTCGGCCACTTGAAAACCGAATTGAAATGAAAGTTTGTACACTTCTCAAGAACTTATAGAAATACAATAATTTGATAAGTTCGTTTAATTATTCTGACCATGATAGTGAATTTTTATATCCCAAGATACGATTGTCACATGGCATCATCTTTGAGACAAGCATATGACTGCTGCCTGGATCAATTGGGGTGTTTCTTATATTTTGCAACGAAAAAAAGATTTTTTTTTTAAAAAGCTTAAGAACAAACTTTCATTACCAGGCGAACTATAATGAATAATAGTTCTAATAATGAATAATATAAATAATAGTTCATTATGAAAATATCCTAAAAAGTATATTGATACTGGAGCTGATTTGGTCAAGGATTTCCATACAAATTGAGGGTACTCAGTTTATAAAGACTAAGTGAGCCCCGGAAATACTCCTACACTTAATATATACGGCCTCGAACTTTTCCCCACTGATTTAGGGTAACCACATTATCAAGTTTAGGTGAACTTCAGAAATGATCAAATTTATTTATAAGATCAAATTATAATCCGATTAAACAGTTCGTAAATTTAATTTAATTTTAGTGCAAATGAAAATTAAATAATAAATAAATAATTTTTAAAAAATTACCTATTAACCAGTATTATACTTATATGTAACTAGCTTACCTATAGAAAGAAAAGATCCCTAACAGTACCTATAATGTAATGAATCTATGACCCTTAACCGGTTTTAGTGCTTCATGTTTACGCAATAATTTGAAAACCTTTCTCATTTTTTACTTAACATTTTACCTCACTTTTATTTAACATTTTAAATTAATAAAAACTGCTATGGAGGCCAATTAATTAAAAACGGCATCTCCGATTCCTACCGATCGATTCTCGAATGCCCTGACCGGATCCAATTATATATTTAAATTGGGAATCATTTATTCCTTGAAATATATTAATGTATTATAATGAAAAGTGGGTAGCGGAGGTGTCAATGTGTGTAGCCTACAGCTACGTAGGCTATTTGTTAACAGATTTACGAGGCCGGCTCAATTAATGCTATCGCCCGGAACAAGCAATAACAGTCTCTCGTAAATCCACACTTTAGCCTAATGCCCCCCCTCCCAGTTCTCTCCTGCCTTTGATTAAAAAAACTATTTCTCTCCGACAAATGATTCTCCTTTATTTCCCCTCTTTTCCCTAATTCAATTCTCTGAAAGAAAATTCTTCATACAAAAAAAAAATGCTGTTTCAAATATCTAAAAAACCTCTATCACTACAGGTCACGAAGAGTCAAGAATTCAGTACGTGGAAAATACTGTATTGTTTGCAGGAAAACGGTTGTGCAGGGAGGTGATTTGTCCGAAATCACGCTCAACTGCAAGGTTTTACCTATTAAAGAGTACCCATTTAGTAGAGGCTTGATTATCCCCAGAAGGGTTCCAGATCACAATGGATCCATTTCCAGCTGTTAGCAGATAAAATAATTCATCTATCACTGGAACTTTCAGCGTAGAGAGAGGGCGATGGAGGGAGTGGAGTTGTTCAATGGTTCAAATCCGGCTGCTAGAAGATTTTATTTAATTTTTTGACGGCCGGGATCGATCCTTTTAGATCTGGGAGCCTCCAGAGGCTCGCCCAGCCTCTATAAACTTGGTACCCAAAATAGGAGGAAATAGAGGTTGAGCTTGATCTAGGACAAATTCCTTCCATGCATATACAGTACACTCTTCACCACGTACACTGAACCTTAAAACCTGGGGGTTATAGTGATATTGGTTTATATATATATAGGAGTGGAGTGGCTCAGTCGTAGAGCTCTGAGTTGCCATGCCGGTAATCCTGGTTCAAATCTCGCTACAGGCCATGACTTTTATTTAGTCTGTTTGCAGCAGGAGATGGATCATATAGGATCTAGGACAAGTCACCTCCTTGCAGGACCGTTGTCCTTGAAACAGTACAGTCTCTACCATGTACTGAACCCCAGGCACTTCACGATTTGTAGTGGTACAGGTTTTTTTTTTCATATACATATACATATTATTTTTTTTATTTTGAAGAGAAAAGATGAAGTCTTGGCCGGGAATCGAACCCGGGTGCGTCTCTAGCCCGGTGCTATAACCACTGAGCTACCAAGGCTCAAATCCAAGCTAGATCAATCTATTCTCTTCACTGATGCTATCTACACCCATCATCACGGTCATATACGGTCATCACGCTAGAGACGCGGGCAACCGGGGTTCGATTCCCGGCCAAGACATAATGTTTTCTCTTCAAAATAAAAAAAAATTAAATAATCAAACAGAATCATAAATTAAAAAAGTATATATGTAAATGTGTGTATACACATACATACATATATTAATAGTTAATTGGAAACGACCTTACAGTACAAGATATTGAGAACTTGAATAGTTTGTTTTTGCTTCTAAGGATTACAGAGGCTTGCCAAGGATGATTATGCAACGGAGGGTTTACGTGGGTATACGATTTATTATTGAAGAGTATCATGTTTCGGGCTCTTATAGCGTTGCGAATAATAAGTCTGTCATAAAAAAAATTTTGTTTGTGACATAATATACAAAAAAAAACGGGGCATCTTAGGTTTTAGAAAGGTGTTATTCGAAAGATGATAGAAACCTATGTCTAAAATTAAAACTAATAGTAACTATCAATTTTTAGAATTAAGGCTGGAGGTACGACAAAACTTGATGGACTTATCTCATGCAGGTAGTTAAAACTCTTAAAGGGAACTCATTCCCACCAGATGTCCTCCATGCTTCTTCTCTATCATCTTTAAATCCACGCATTTATAACATTTCCTCGATGCAATACCTTAGTACAATCCTAGGAAACAATGCCTCGCTTTTGTGACCTTAAAACGCGTAAATGCGAACCAAAAACATTCGAGTTTCCTTTTTCATCATTTCTCGCCTCCTCCAGTTGAACTCGCTCCTAAATCATGCTTCTTCCCTATTCTCGTTTTTAAAAAAAACCTGCACCACTACAATTCTAGGATGGTTCTGGGGTTCAGTACCAGGTAGAGGCTGTACTGTTCTTTGGACAACGGTTGTGCAGGAAGGTTATTTGTGGTAGATCACGCTTAATCGCCAGATTTCCCTTACTTTGCGTACCCATTTTATAGAATCAGGTTTAGTCCCAGTAGAGCCCTAGATCTCATATGTCCCATCTCCGGACAGATAACAGATTAAATAAAAGTCTTGCCAGGAGCGGGATTTGAACCCAGGTTCTTCGGTACGGCAGGTCAGCGCTCAATTAAATATTAGGCACTTAGGCACTCCGCTCCCCTATATTCTCATTTAAACACATAATATTCAAATATCTCTCCTCTATTTTCAAACATGTGCTCTCTAATCAGTTATAATTATTAGCTCATATCTACCAGAAGGTAATGACTTTCAATGTTTATTTTTTTCTATTATACCTTTATATTTTTTGTGTTTGTGTTTATTTGTATATTATATTTATTTGTGTTTATTTACTTAAGCTTATTTTATGTTTTTTTCATGTTAAGAACTTAATTTTTTACTTTTACTTTTACCTAAATAATGTACTTATTTAGATACCATGTGACTTGTATGATGTAAACTGTTGGCCAGACGTGTTCTATTATTACTGATAACTTTTGATACTTAAGTTCTTTTTGTGTACCTGGTCCCAGAAAAAGTGATTTTTCCATTCTATTCTATCCTAAATAACAGAACACTACATACTTACCTAAAACAAAGAAATATCGACTGACACACACTTTTATTATAAATTGTATGAGACCATCCCCATACTGACGAAATATATGTTTAATGCACTAGCCTGGCATTTACTCTCCTAGAACTCATTTCTATCGCACAGGCAAAGCCTCCTAAGTAAATTATAATTTTATCTATTCATCCGACTTCTCTTGGTTCGCCGGTGTCACTCAAGGTTTCTTCCTAAGTCTCATTCTCTACACTGTTTATACAGCGCATAACTCAAAGGCTTCCTTGCATTATATAGTTTTTACTTATCTTGACTCCTATGTAAATTATATGTTTTGGTTCTTGAGCTTCAGTCCTTTCTTAAACTTCTTTAGGCTTTGAAAGGACTGAAACTTAAGAACCAAAATATATATATATATATATATATATATATATATATATATATATATATATATATATATATTAGCTGACCCTGCCACGCGTTGATGCGGCTTTTATAATAGTTTTAAAAAATATTTCGTTAAAATTTTAATTTAAAAAAATTAATAAATGTAAAAATTAATTAAATTAACTTTTAATCTTATATCTAACTATAGTATATAATAAACAAAAAATATAAAAAATTCTCAACTGATAAAATATAAACATTAGTTTAATTAATGAGGAATATAATGGTTTATTTTTAATTGACCTATCAAAAATACAGCAGGTTAAAAAAATATTTAATTTTGCAAAAAAAATATCGCGGTCATTAATCGAAATAAAACATAGTCTATATTTTAAGTTGGACAATGTTACATATCTGTGCGAAATTTCATTAAAATCGGTCCAGTAGTTTTGGAGATTAGCCCGAACAAACATTGTGACAGGAGATTTATATATATATATATATATTTATTTGAAAAGAAAATATATGTCCAGGACCGGGATGTCAACAAGATCCAAAATAAATAAATGTTCAAAGAACATTCTTCCCTTGGTATACATCCCAAACTTGCGAGAACGCGGGGACGTCGGATCACTGAAAAGAAAGGATATGACCATGTCCGGGGAACGAGCCTGATGTAGCCAGGATAGCTCAATTGGTAGAGTTCCAGACTAGCGATCTGGAAGACCCGGGTTCGAAAAATATTTAAAGATTAATAAAATCAACAACTATTATAATAATATATTAGTTATATATACATATATTTGTTATTTTTTAGTAACATTTCACTTTTCCGCACTCCGCTTCATCTTCAAGATTACTATCATCTTGGCTAGTGTCTCAAAGTGTACCCTCATTTCGACTTAAACATCTCGGAGGTTTCGATTACACCTGTTTGTTTGCTTCGTTTACCTTTATGCTGCTACTGGACAAATCGGACGGTACTACAGTTGGAGTCCCAAATTTTGCCTATGCAGGTAAAATTAGGATAGGAATCTATAACGAGTACTAGATACAGCACAAGCTTGTAATCGATATTTTGCGTTCTTATAAAATATATCAAAACTAAGGATTTTTACTCACTATAAAAAATGCTGAAGCCTCCTGTCGAAATCGGGCTTAGGAGGTTGTTAGCAAAGCACTACACCACAGGTGCTCCCAACTCTTTCTTGACATAGACAATAAAAATATTAATTAGCATTGTAAATATTACCATTATCACTGGATTTGAGACTTCTCTAAACAATCTAATTCTCCCCATCAAATCCTTCCAATCCGAAATCCTTCGATGTATCCTTAATTTTCTTTATTATTTTAGAAGGACTTTGTTGCCAATTTGTCCAGAAATAGACATACCTCCTCATAATCAATTACAAAATCTACTATCTATCTTGAATCATTAGTTCGCCAACCCTGGCATCTCTAACTATTTACGATAACCATCTTATGCATCTGAAGGTGGCCAACGTATCTTCTTCTATAATCTTGTGATGAGCATTGGTACTTATGGATAATTCCTTCGCAAGCTACTGTCAAGTTTTATATTCTTACTTTGCATTAATAGAAGTATTGTGTTATATGGTTGTAAATTTTGGTAAATAAATTTTTCGAATTATCAAGCTCGAGTCCTATACGACGCGAATTATTGAAGGAATACAATTTCACCGTAATTCACAAAATAAATAAAACATATCCCTTCGTTTTTGTTTTTTCATGATTTATTGATAATGGCCGTTTATGTTATAGTAATATATGCTATTCTATTTTCCGGCTTTTCCCAGTGTATTGTTCCGTCAAATCAGATCTTTTTTCAATCTTTACTTCGGAGGCCCCTCGCTGTCTTTCGTACATCAAATTCCTTACACCATGTTTTCATATAACTACATAGTGGGCGGTATCGTTGTCTCATGTAAACCTCATACATCGGGCGCCCAACCAATAGCTTGTTTCAAATAATCAAATTTACAAGTGATACATCAGAATAATTATCACACTAACAATATAACCGTTTCCTACTAGCAATTAAATGACCAATTACGACCATACAATTGCATTAAATTATCCCTAATTGAATAATACATAACCATAAATTAGCTTTAATCTGAATCTATGCCTCTTTGTATTGTCATCCATCATCTGAAAGGGGCGATCATATTTAATGGCAGTTCTTAGTCTAAAGGCTGACTAAATGTATTGTCACAGATATTATTAATTAATCAATAATAATAAATAAATAAATATATAAAAATAAACGACATGAAAAGTAATTAATTATTGTAATAAAAAATATACTACCACAACCCATAAGAGGATCAGTACTCCGCTTTTGTGGAGTAATGTGGTTTGGTACGCTAAAAAGGTTACCATATAGAGGGAACTTATTGTATATAAGTATATATTTTATTCATCTTAATACCTACGTAAATGCAACCTGAAATCCAAAAATGATGCTTGAATAGATGATTTTTAAGTAATAATTTCATTAGAGTATTGTGATGTAATAAATGAAAACACTCAACCGCAAGACCCGATCATGGGTATCCATCTGATAGATAAAAATGTGTTGTATTTTCGGTAAGTTTCTTTCCAAAATATATTTAAAAACACAAAAAACAAACAAACGAACAAAAACTATACCACTACAACCTATAAATGGGTCCTACAGTACATAGTAGAGGTCATACGGCTTTTAAGCAAACGGTTGTGCAGGGAGGTGATTCTACAAAACTTTAGTGTTATTCCTATACTTTACAGAGGACTGGGTGAGCCCCAGAACGTTCTGTATATCCCAACGATTCCTTCCGTGGCTATTTACTGATTCGATAACTTATACGTCACAGCGCATTTGGCCTGTCCTCTTTAAGTAGAATCAAATAGTTTTCATAAAAACCTTGTAACGCCAGCTTCCATTGGCGTTTAAGCCAGTGACGCAGGGGCCTCCCGGACTCATGTTTTGCCACCATTCCTTGGGGAAGAAGCTAAGTTCGGGGACCAATTGTAAATATTGTATGAATGTGAGAATTATTTTATTTATATCATCATTTTCGCAAGTATTTATTTTGTTTTTATTATCAGCATGTACGAGTATATATTTATATTTTATTTTTATTATCATTATTATTTTTTTTTATTTTACGGAATGATTGTATAGCTATTTAGTGCAGTTACTTATTGCCTAAAAGTCGCAGATTGTAATATCTCAATAAAGTGTATACATATATTTAAAAAAAAAAATCTAAACTATGAATATAATGATTTTTGTATTTATATTTTATACGTTTTTCTGAACAGTATCAGAGGCTTAGAAAAAAACTGTAATAAACAAAAACAATAATTACTGTTAAAATATCATGGGAGTGCTATAATGCAATGCTTGAAAACTCTTTTATTCCAACAAATTGTTTACAATTCGATGTTTCATAAAATAATTACTTAACCGTGATTTATTCAACATGATTTTTTTATATTCTTTTTTCCTGTTCCTTTAGCCATATTTTTTCAAGTTAAAGATGAACTTTATAGCTCCAAATTTTTTTTTCTCGATCTTATTATTTTCTCTTTATATATAAAAGAACTGCCTTCGTCTTTTGCATTCAAAGAAAATGTTTTTACCTTCGAGAGAACATTTCCACAGAATCGGCACGTCACAGGATGGAGACATTGAAATAGGTAAACAATTTTTTCCCGTTTTCTATGTTTTTTTAACAATCGTGATCATTTATTCTCTTATATGCCATCTATTATAGGCTTCAGTATTACTTATAGGTATAACTTACACATTTTCGCTTTTTACTTTACCGTTAATTTTCATTTATTTCTCACATAGATAAAATATATAAATATGTATTTTTAGTTTCAATTTCAATTAATCATTGACAGCTCTTTGAAGGGTGATTTTTTTTTGTAGTCCTTCGAGTTTTGATGATTTTATGGGATATACTAATAAACATTTTTAAGAGTAATTCCTATTATTATCTGGCGAATCTGGAGATTGAGCGTGACCTAGGACAAGTCACCTCCTTGCAGAACCGTTGTCCATGAAACAGTACAGTCTCTACCATGTACTAGACCAGTTCACAGGTTGTATTGGTTATTTTTTAATAATATTGATTAGTCCTTTGGTTGTTAATGGCCTAAAATGTCTGTTTGTACGTTGGAGGGCATCCAGGTCTATCAACGGCTGTTAACAGGCTGAATAATTTATCTGTCGTTGCCGGATTTGAACCCCGAACCTTTGGCATAGCAACTCGTCGCTCTACCCACCGAGCCACCCCGCTCCTCCGAAAGTTTAGGAATCACAAAAGCTGTAATGGAGGACAGAGGCAAATTTAAAACAAATATATTTACAACCGATATTTTACTTAAAAACAAGATATGAAGGAAAGGAAGGAAAGAAGGTGCAGCAAAAATTATCAGGTGGTCTGAACGAACAAAAAGAAATTTATAACTTTTACGAATCCATTTACACAGAGAAGAACCACACTTCAAAGGGAGGTTCCTCCATCCACGCTTCCACGTGAATCCCCAAGGGAAGGTATTCATAAGAAGAGGACATGTACAATATGTAGAATTTAATAGATATTTATTACTATTTTGCTTTTGTGCCAATTTAAATTTTTCCAAATCGATTCCTAAGCCTTCTGTTACCTTGTGCAATCCACTATGTATTCATTTTTACGAAATATTTAATGGAGTCACTTACACTTTTTCAAATGATAAAGTGAATTAAACTCAATGGTTCGTAGCACTTCCTAATTTATTCGGCTGTGGTGTCCATTACATCTGTATCACTTGGGACTGCTATTTCTATTATTCTAGCAATTTTCTTTGTTATATGGGTTAACAAAATATCCGGACGGCTGTGCATTAATGCCCATGATTATTTTTTCATCCAAGACATTTTTATTTCATTACTTTCTATTTGTTTTTCTACCTGGAAGGAATATCACGGCACCTCATCCTTCCCCAACAGTCCCAATAGTCTGCACATCCCATACACATACTTTGTTGGCATATCTTCGCCAAATCGAAGTAATCCGTTCGAGACAAAGCTCTATAGATTCATGAGTTTTCGAGCTTAGGCAATGTATATCGGTGATCAGGTTCTCCTTAAGAATATGTTTTCTAAAGATTCTAGTAGCAGTTACCTGACCCTGTATAGTTAAGGCGAATCCTTCGCCCCTCCAAACAGTTGTCCTATATTTAACCGTTCAACTGAGAGGTCTCTATCAATCTCAGGCTACACCTACATTGGATCCGGTGTGCTACGATGAGACGTCGCTATCAAGCCAAAAGACTGAAATATATCGAGAGTTATAACATTTGGTTCTTTAAATTTATAAAATTAAGATTATTTATTAATTATTTTTAATACATTTATATTTTACTATAATGTATAGTAAAATATGTATAATGTATACACCCCAGCATCGTATGTGATAGAATCACGTCGCACCGAATCGGATCCAATGTAGGTGTAGCCTCAGGATCATGCAGTTGATGATAAAGTCTACCATGCAATTCTTTCTCCTTTATCGTATTTTATTATTTATTTTTTTCTCAGCCGGTAAATGCAACTACCCGTACATAAGTCATGAGTGAGGCTAGAAAAATTTATTTATAATATTCATCACTTTTCTAGCATGACTCGCAGTTCCGAGGAACTCTTCTTTTTGCATTTGTTCAATTTAGGTCCACATTATAACAACCTTATAACCACATTATAATTAAAGTTGTTATAATCCAGAATATAACAATTTATCCTATTATTTTATGCTGTTGGCCGTCTTTTCGGGCATCAGCTCATTAGTGGATTTTCCTAACGGCAAAACTTTAATATCATTATAATTATTACGAATTCGCATTTGCAGTTTTATAGATACTCGATATTACGCAATATGAATACATTTAATGACTCTACAAGACATAGGTCCGATTCTTGGGTTGTGTCCCCAGAGATTGGAGACGGTCGTGCCCGTTACGGGTGTGGGTTATGAAGGTGTGATATTGCATTGCTAATCGACCGTTAATTCAGATGAAGAAGGATGACCGCAATACTCGGGGTTGTTTGTCATCCCGTACCTTGCTCGCACCCCCTCGCCCTGGTCCTCGCAGGGCGGGGGGGTGCAATCGGATTACACAGGGAGTCCCATACATACTCCTTCCAGATTGGAGGACGCCATGTATTATTCATATCCCCTTTATGAATTATTAACAAGCCCTCTCCCGATCTCGGTGCTAATTATGCCGATCTGACAGACTTTCGGTTTCGCTGGCGAAATCGATCCCTCGAAAGTAGAGTTGTGTGAAGGTTGTAATTCGAGTATCGTTGGATATTTATAATTTACTCTACAAAAAAGGTAAAGTCCCCTCTAATAATAAAGAATACTTGTACCCCTAAAATCATCGAAGGTCTTGGAGTCAGTACATGATAGAAGCTGCACTGTTTCTGAGACAACGGTGGTGAATGTTGATCCATTGTACGATCCAAGTCAACCACAACGTTTTTCCATTAACAGTACCCACTTCAGAGGATAGATTTGATCCAGGAGGGACTGAAGATCCCATAGGTTTCATCCTTAACCACTAGATTAAATAATTAACCGTCAGTGCAGCAACTCAAGGCTCTAAACACTCCCCTTTATGGTGGTTCGCAAATGCATGGGTTCGATTCTCTGCAAGGGGCAATAAAATTAAAGTCCAAAATGTATAAAATATCTATAACAATAATAGGTCATATGATAACATCGTGGTTACCGAAAGTCTCCTACCGAAGTACTTAGATACTGATACTAGAACTTTGAATAGAATTCAATCAAGAACAATTTTGTTTAATATTAAATTTTAATGGTCTCTAGTAATATTTTGTCTCCGTATTGTGCTCCTAAGAACCACGTCATTTCAGTTGTCCTCTCTTAGCCTTTATCTTTGCCAAGTGTTCCTTCATACTTTGGCAGTGTTGATAAGGATCAAAACTACAAGGTCTTTCCTCCGCCCATTTCTTTCCCGTTTTCAACTTTTTTTTTTTTTTAAACTCTGGTGGGCATTTAGTGACATCTTGAGACGCCTACAGAAGTAATCTTCTGTAAGTTTTTTACTAGCTCTTCCAACTAGCCTTGCTTTGATCTTCTTTATTTTAAAATTGGTGAAATTTTGGTTCGCAATCGTATGGGTTTGACTCTCTGCAAAGGGCAATAAAATTATATTCTCCTTTTTCCTTTAGCATCCGATAATTTTTGAACATGGCTCTTCACCTCATTGTTACGCCATTATCAATCAGGCCTTTCGCATTCATAGTGAGACATGCTGGTAGTATAACAGTGCATTAATGCATATGTTTTGCATTCATTGACATTGGGCTTTGTGTTCATTGACATTTTTGTTGTAAATGGGCTTGGTCAGTTGGAAAGCCAATTCCATTTTATTCAATCGCGAATTGAATGATTCTTTATCGTAATCATTAGGTTCTTTCCTCTCACCAAGATATTTAACTTTCCTGCCCATTTTATTTTGCCCCGGCTCGCTCTTAGCTCTTATGGTGCTGAGTATTAACATTTGGTAATAATGAAAAGTCTCTCCTCTAAAGATATCTGGAAACCTTCTTCTCTTGCCTCTGGTTTATTTGTTTTATGGCCATGTTTAAAGAACCAGAGAAAACTACAAGATTTTTTCCCAAAAGGAAGGCAATCGAAATAGAGGTTCTTATTCAACTTTGTTCATCATCACTAATTCCCTTGCACCACTCATTAATCACTTTTTAAGTACATAATTGGAAAACGAGGGTCATAGCCCATCAGTATAGCTCTATATTCGTAGTAGCTCAGTGTGAATGGCGCTGCCGAGTTCAAATATAGCTAAGGTAGATAAATTATTTAATCTAGTAATAATCACAGATGGAACCTGTGAGATTTGAAGAGCCTTTTTATGTTCCCAGTCTCTATATAGTGGGTACTACTTGTAATTAAAAGAAAAACGTCTACGTTACTCCTTATCAAGGTTTAATCCCCACACTACACAACCGTTGACTTAGAAATAGAACTGTTTGTACCATATACCAAGCCTGGTTTATAATGGTATTTTTTTTAAAATGTTTACAGTATATGAATAAAACCTTTCCAAAACGGTCCTGCAAGAACCCGGGCCTCCAACATCAAAGCCGACCAATCTCCGCGATCCTGTGCTATCCTCCTCCAGTCTCGCACACACAGCTGTTTCAGGTCCTCTTCAACATCATCCAGCCATGTGGATCGTTTACCGTCCGGTCTCTCATTGAGCATCCATCTCAGTCTGGCTTTCTTTATCAACGGAAAAGTGAGTTTAAGAAAGCACAGTTTTAGAGCTGTAACCCAATTCAAGTACCTGGGAAGTGTGGTTACAGCGATAGCAAAATATAGAATACAACCCAGAGCAGCAGCAGAAAATAGGTGTTATTTCTCATTACAAAGAGTGTTTCAGTTAAAGATGTTTATAGAATTCATTAATTCGAATGAAGAGATAAAAAAAATAGTACCCCTTAATTATTTGAAGAAATATAAAGTGTCAAAATGGTAGCGTCTTCCTCGTGAAAGAAAAACAGAAAAGAAACTAAGTAGAATGTATAAAACAGGGGGAAGAGTAAAAAAAGTAAAAGGGGGGGGAGAAAGTTTCGGACATGTCTTCACCAATGAACTTCTCTCTGCGTTTTGGACCATTTTTTTTTCTTTTTGTTTTACTGGTTTCTTGTGTGTGTTCGAAACTTTTCCATCAGTGATAAATGATCCTTTATAAAATATAAAACTACTAACCCATTCATTTTTGAATAGATGTGAATAGTACAAAACTTACGACGTGAAAAAGTAAAAACAGTATATAATAAATAATTATGTATAATAAAAAAATATATACATTAAATTACGATGCCGGAATAAAAAAAAACGATAATTATTCTCAACAACCGAGTTGAGTCTCAACAAGTTTTATCTTTTCATTCTTTTCCCTTATAATATTTTCCAAAATTACAAGTTATCATGAGCCTTAGTATGGAAAAGAGGATGTAATTATGGGAAATGTATATACTACGGTAATTTTTTATCTAGAAATATAAGTTTCAACTAACATTTTAAAGGGGAACGGAGTGGCTCAGTAGTAGAGCACTGAGTTGCCATGCCGGAAATCCTGGTTCAAATCCCGCTGTAGGCCATGACTATTATTTAGTCTGTTTGCAGCGGGAGATTGATCTTAAGGATCTAGGACTCTCCTGGGGCCCACCCAGCCTCTATAAAATATTATAAAAATAGGGTACCCAAAATAAGGGGTGGGGAATCTGGCGGTTGAGCGTGACCTAGGACAAGTCACCTCCTTGCTGAACCGTTGTTCATAAGACAGTACAATCTCTACCATGTACTGAACCCCACACTCTTAACCGGTTGTAGTGGTACAGTTTTTTTTTTTTACATGTTAATGTATAGCTGATTTTCTACTTCGTATTTATAGGTCAAATATTAATATATTTAAATGACAAATATATATAAATAGCTATTATGAACTTATATATAT
Organism: Troilus luridus; assembly: GCA_964056705.1. Taxonomy (NCBI): domain Eukaryota; kingdom Metazoa; phylum Arthropoda; class Insecta; order Hemiptera; family Pentatomidae; genus Troilus; species Troilus luridus. The sequence goes on along the minus strand of OZ057417.1, from coordinate 40,964,128 downwards.
ATATAGTTTTGGCTAGGAGCAGCGAAATTTCATTACCTTGGGCTAATGTATTAATTTATTTAATTTTTACTATATTATAATAAAATATTAATTTATTGAAATAAACCCTGAATTCACTTTCTCAGCGTAGTGCTTACTAAGAAAATGGATGAAATGTTTTAGAAAATAAATAAATTATTAATAACCTCACCCAGGGTTAAATGGCATACAATGACTGTGAGTGAAATTAAGAAGTGTTAAATACGCCCATTTTCGGGCTTTTAATTGCAGAGCTTGTAATAGTCTTAGGAACATGTTTGTGCTTTTTAATTTTATTTTTTGTATGCCAGTACAGAGAAGATGGAATGAGTGGTGAAGAGCTTGTTTATGTCGAGATTTTGGCTAAATTTAAATATAAAAGGCAGGTAATTTCATCGTAAAATTAAATTAATTAGTAATTTAATATAACCATCACATGGATTATGGTTTGTTAATTACCATTCTACTTTACCTGTATTATTTATAATTATTATTATTATTCTTTGGCGCAAAAACTCGGTGACGATTCTGGCCTCCTCTACCAGCTTCTTCCAGCCCTATCTATTTTTCGCAGCTGTCTCCCAGCATCTGACTACCAGAATATCCCCCGTGTCTCTCTCTACACTATCCGACCACCTCCGCTCGGTCTTCCCCTTCTTCTCGTGCCGTACAGAGGCTCTGTAGAAGCCTTTTTTGGAATACCCTCCTCCTCCATTCTAGCCACATGTCCAGCCCATCGCAGTCTTTTAATTTTTAAGGAGTAAGCAACATCCGCTTCGTTGAACATTGAGTAAACTTATTTATTTATAATAAATTTTTAAAAGTTCTATTAAGCTTTCTTGAGCATGAATATTCCTCAAAATTAAATATTTTGTTTGCTCTCTATATACAAAAAAACCTTTGCCACTACAACCCGTAACGTGAACGAATCTGGCTGTGAATGGGCCACCTGCCAGGCTGTGAACCCATGACCCTTTAGAATGTATTTTATATTTCACCTAAAATAAACAGGTAGTCAAGTTAATCAATAATTAATTAGATCATTAAATAATTTATTATTGATTAACTAAAGGGTCTACCAAAGAATTTTTATTTAATTTGCATAAATATTCGAAACATATAAATCTTTAATACATGAGCAGTTGTTCTCATTACGAATAATTAATAAGTTAAATGAGGTTGCTTTAACTGATTGATGAGTATGTTTTTTCTTTTGATACTTTTGATCTTCATATTTTTTCTTTTGATGCTTTTGATCTTCAGGGTGTAAATGACGGTGATGTCTGAAATGGCGAAAATTTGGCTGATTAGATTTTTTTCCAGTATTTTAGAGGTTTCAAGGCACTGTTTCCTGTTTTTTCCAATTCAATTCTAATAATTACCGTATACCTCTCTTTGATTTTTTTTTCATTCTTATATGTCTAAAATAAAGATTATGTTAATTTTACATTTTTCTTTTTTTTTTTAGTGAAACCTGTTTATCATTAAATTTTCATATAAGTTAAGAAAAGAAATTAACATTTATCATTTTAGCCGTTAAGAAGGTTAATTTTGTACTTATTTCATAATATTTATATTTATTATTATAGAATATCTTGTCATTTTTCTTTAAACTTTATATATAGAAAAAAAAACCTGTACCACTACAACCCATGAAGGGTCTGGGGTTCAGTACATGGTAGAGACTGTACTGTTTCATGGACAACAGTTCTGCAAGGAGATGACTTGTCCTAGGTCACGCTTAATCGTCAGATTTTTCCCCTTATTTTGGGTGCCTTATTTTATAATATTTTATAGAGGCTGGGTGAGCCCCAGGAGGATCCTAGATCCTATATGATCCGTCCCCTATATGATACAGACTAAATAAAAGTCTTCCCCGCAGTGGGATTTGAACCAGGATTTCCGCCATGGTAACTCAGTGCTCTACCACTGAGCCACTCGGCTCCTTAATTAAATATTATAAAAATAGGGCAATAGTAATTAAATATTACTTATATAAATTCGTATTTCAGCGCTTTTCATTACCTTCTCTGTGTTTTTTTCTTAAATATTGAGTATTGCAACGTTATATTATCAAGAATGATATTAAGACTACTGTCGGAAATTTATTTTCAACATTCTTTTATACATATCTAATTTTTCTTTCTTATTTAATAGTTAAATTACTTCATACGTTTTATTTATAACATATTTGGCATTTAACGTATAACATTATGGTTCAACCGTATAAATTTTATGGAGGAAAATGGTCAGGATACAGTTCAAACTAATTTATCGAATAGTTCTATAAACTATTAACTATGAATCAATTTTTCAAACCTCGTTGCAGTTCTTCATTAAGGCTTAATATTCCCAAGTGTGGGAAATACTAAATAGAATAAAGTTGTCCTTCAGGTTAGTATCGGAAACTCTGCTATAACATTCCAGAAGTATGCCTAGCTGGAACATGTAATTTCAGTCTCTACACCGCTTGTGAATTAATTAATCCCTGATGAGATCAGCAATGTAGTTCGAAATGTTGCATTCCGATAAATAGCTTCCTAATATTTGAAAACTTATGATGAACTCCATCCGAACCATTTTTCCTCCAAATAACGGTTATGTTATTATTAATAATGAGAGCAAGTTTAATTATTTAAGGTGTAGCCACTGTTAAAGGGATCAGGCATTTTAAAATATTGAGTGTTCTTCGTTAATTTTTCTTTTATATGCCAAAATTCATATGCAAGGCTGTCGGGATCAGAAGCGGATTACCAAATAATTTTAAAAATTAAATTTTTCCCATGTTTCGCAAGTTTAGTTGTTATTTTATGCTCCCAAAACTTCAGGTTCAGAACCGGACTGAACCACGAGAAATAAGAGAGCAATGTGGCGTGTTAGACAAAGTTTCTAGGCTGAACTAGTGAATAATAATTAAAAAAACAATTTTTGAAATACCGGAGTTATCTCATATTTTGTTCCCAAATGCCTGTTTTTTTTTTATTTCTTTTTTTTTTATAGAAAATGAAGATAGGAGGATTGCGTTATAAGTGATCTAGTGAATTAGATTTGATTAGTGGTCCTTGGACGGAAGATCGTATGCAGATATTAGGGCTATCGGCATCGAACCTTCGGGTACATTTAGCCTTATTATTATTAAGAAAATGACAAACATTTGTAAAAGTTATTGAATGAAGTGGCTTTACTGAATATTTATGATTTTAGGCATAAACCTACCTTAATTGCGTTTTTCCAGCTACGTGCCATTTTTATTTTGTTAGCTGCTTTGTATTGTGGTCTTTGTATTCTGGGACTTTTAAACGGTATTATCGGTAAACAATCATGTTCGAATATCTCTCTCTCTCTCTCTCTCTCTCTCTCTCTCTCTCTCTCTCTCTCTCTCTCTCTCTCTCTCTCTCTCTCTCTCTCTCTCTCTCTCTCTCTCTCTCTCTCTCTCTCTCTCTCTCTCTCCCCCTCCCTCTCTCACTCTCTCTCTCTCTCGACTTTGTAGACAAATACTATAAGTTCTAAAGATCGCAGGTTCGCCGCCCGGCCTTAGGATTTTTTAATACCTTTAAAAAACCTTAGTTATGTCTTCCTTCAGGTGAGACATACAATGATAATCCTAATTATACCTTGATAAGCATAATTTAGAACTCTTACCTTAGCATCGTCCGATTAGGTATAGCTGTATGAAGTTAAACAATTCACACACCTGCTTAATAATGGCAGATACATTATTTAATTGGTTAGCAACAACGCAAGGACCCTCTGGCATCTACAGAACCTCCTAGGGTGTATCCAGTGTTTATGAAATAAAGGATAACCTGTTGCTTCTGTGCGACCTCTGCCAAATTACCCAACTGTATAACGGTTGGCTTAGAAACAGTACAGTCTATACCATGTACTGAACCGAAGAACTGGATTGAGGTGGTACAGTTGTTTTTTTTTTTGGTTCTTAAGTGAGAATGGAATGTTTGTGATTTGTTATGACAAATTTTTAAGCTCTATGGAATGAATGGTACCAATAATTTATTCCAAATTAAAACGAAGAGTGTACCAACACAAATATAGTTGTGATTCAATAATAAAAAAAAACCCAATAAACCAGATCAAACAGCGCTCATTACTTATTTTAGAAATACTCAACATACATTTAAATTCGATGCACCTAAGGTGATACACCAAAAGAAAAATAGCTTCAAACGAAATATAAAAGAAATGATAACTATAGAGAAATATAAAAATTGCGCTGTAAAAAAAAAATCGGATGTTCAAGGTATATATTGGATCATATAAATATATGATATATTGGGAAATAACTGATTTATGATAAACTGATCAATTCTTTGGAACTTGTAAGTACACCCTATCCATTACAACTTACACGTGTCATCTATATTTATTTTAGTCTGGTATTTAATGTTTTTACTAAAAGCTCATTTTTTTCACTGTCAGGGCATGAATATGAGACTAACCTAGTCTCGAAACGTCGCCTTAAGAAGTTGAAATAAACTGACTGAAACTCAAGAACCAAAACATAATATTTCCATAACAGTCAAGATAAGTAGAAACCGATATATATATATCTAGCGGCCAACCAACTATGCCCAAGAACGCTGGTTCGCAGTCTAGCAGGTGACCTAAGTTTTTTATAAATGGTGTAAACAATTCTTAGTTATGCCTTCCTTCGGAATTGGGTCGTAAAATGGAGGTCCCCATTCGTTCCGATGCCAGGTGCTCGTTAAAGATCCCTATCCTTATTATACCTGGGTAGGCAAAATGACTCCCACTGTAGTATCGTCCGATTAGCCATAGCAGCATAAAGTTAAACGAAAATAAAATTGAAGCAATTACAATCAACAAATTTTTGTTATTAAAAATCAATCACAAGTTCACCAGCTTTATTAAAGCAATGTTCCTCTTACAATTATAAATTATATTCCTCTTCTTATTCTTCTTGCATTGCTCTACAGCCTATGAATGAGCCTTGGCCTCCTCGAAACATTTCCGCCAGTTCTCTCTGTCCAGTGCCGCGGCCTTCCATCTCCGGACACTTAATAGACTCCTGGAGTCCTCACTGACTCCATCCAGCCATCGCAGCTTGGGTCACCCTACTCTTCTTGTGCCCTGAATCTTTTCTTCTATTACTCTTTTGGGCCCTTCAACACATCGCCACATGGCCAGCCCAGCGTAACCTACCAAGCCTTATTATTTTGACCACGTACGGAGCCTGGAATAGACATGCCAGCTCCACATTGGAACGTCGTCTCCATGCTTCGCCCTCTCTAATAGGTCTCTATTAAATAAATTATATTCAACAGTATTGATTAATTTTTGTCACAGGAACAGATTTGATGTATGATTGGTGTTAATTTAAAATTTAAAAAATATTAATGTCACTTTTTTTTGTGTTACCTTAGTTATCAACATCGCCTTCAGAGTTGTAACCTACAATCATTTTTTCTCGGACATCCATAATCTATTAGAGAGCAGAATCTTCTATGTGTTTGTTCCATCATTTTGAGCTTTAGCTTTAGCTCGGTAAACGGGACTTGTGTCTCCTTCGTTTTCCGTCCCCGGAACTTTGTTTCGATTCACATGTAAACGGGACAAGTGAACGAGTAAAGGGGCAGACACGTTCAAAAGGGGACTTAAGGTATACCTAATGCAGGTATATAGTGTACGTTATATCTGCATGACGACCAATACCTAACCTGTATACCTAACCGAACCCGAAGGTTCGTCAGTTACTCCAAGTTGATTAGGTTAGTAAAGTTGCTTATATAAAACGGAGAAACAGAGCGATGCAGATAAGAATAGAGGTGAGAGGAGGCATTAGCTCGGAGTGGTCCCATTGTACGCAGAGCTATTTACCTCTCCACTCTCCAGATTAATGAGAAAACGCGTATGGTACTACATCTCTTCGTTACTGCTGTTCTGTACCCGTACGGGTCCCCGCAGGACGAAGGCTACAGAGATAAATACTAGTGAAGTCATAAAGAGATAGAAAACCATTTTAGAAAAATGAAACACAAAGGGTAAAGAGTATTCTGTCATTGTCGGAATATCTCAAAGCTGTTCTCTCAATTTTCGAAACCTGGTAGCTTATGGTGTACGTAACAGTCATGGATGGGATGGATGGTATCTCCAGATCCTCCTGGGGCACACCTAGCCTATAGTGAGTACTCTTAATATGGGAAAATCTGGTGTTTGAGCGTAATCTGTCTATACCTATTATTAAGCAAAGTGCTTCGCCGAGTCTGTGTTCGCGACAAAAAACTACTGCACGGATTTTATCGCGCTTTTCACCAATAGATAGAGTGATTCATGAGGAAGTTTTAGGTATATAATTTGTCAAAGTTTTGTGCAAATTCATTGGAATATAACGATACATCTTAGAAATGTTAGAAAAAGGCAAGCCGCTCGGGAGCTTTCATCGAAGACCCTTTGGCCTAGTCTCTTTGATATATAACGAATCAATGCATATTCTTATTTTATAGATCTTAAAAACATCCGTAATAGCATAAATGTATCTTTTAAGGATAGCTTATTATACCCATTATATCTTCTAAAAAATTGGTTACGTACAATGTGGTAATTGGAAAGCTATTTAGACGGATACAATATTAATCCTTATCAACTCAAATACTTTAGTTACCATATGCATTTCATTCCCATTACTGTAATATATTACACCATATAATTTAAATGAATATCTTAGGAGTTGTCGCAAAAAATTAACGCGCGTGAAAATAAATTCGTATATAAAGAAATAATGGAATAATATCAATGTTAAACGAATAAATGAAAACATACCAGAGTATATATTATCATATAGCATTAAAATTGCTTATCTAAAAAACTCATAATTGAATTAATAATAACTTAGTCTCATTAAACAGACTTTGTAGGTATTTTTTTATTTATTTAATATAAATTATAGGAAATATTGAGTTAAAACATTTTTTAATATTTGCTTAAACAAATTGAATTTTTCCCCTACAAGAAAGGAGGGTTTAAGCAATTAACAATGTAAAAAATAACATATAAACATATCGAATTATTATATCTTCAAAAACTATCTATACCACATCCTTTTGTTATATCATATATTTCCAAAGGAACTGAGTATAGACGTTCACTCTACTGCGCGGCGTTTGGATACCATTCCGCAATACCGGAGTGTCTGGCGTAAAGAAACGTAGGCGCAACAGTTTTACCTTCTTTAGAAGTATTGTATTTTACTGTTCTTACTACAAATATAGTTTTTTAAAACTTCATTTACCTTTTTTTTAGTTTATTAAAATTTGTATTGTTTAATACAACAATGAAGGAAAATGAGCTATAACAAAAACTATACTCGTAAAAAACAGCAACGATAAACTATTTACGTTAATTACGTCTATGTACGTCCATTACGCGTGCTTGTTGATTCATACGCCTGTCCGATCATACATTCTTAGTATTATAAAATAAAATAATCATAAGGTCATGTATTTGTATATGTATTGTACTCAATCCAAAACACAACAATCATATTGTTAATCTCTATAATTTTCTATCTAAAGTTCTAAGTATTATTGGGTTGTAACATATGAAATGTCAGTGAAGGTGTAAATTTAAACTATTAGCAAAAAAATTATTAAACAAACTTTTATTAATCAAAATAGGATCCTTCGCTTTCAATACACTTCTCCCAACGTGAAACAAGAATTTCTATCCCCGCTCTGTAGAAATTAGGTGTCAAGGAAGAAGAGAAGTCTTGGAAGGCTGATTTCAGGGCATTTTCGTTGTCAAATTTTTATTTCTCAAAAAATTATCCAAACAACGGAAAAAGTAATAATCAGTTGGAGAAAGTTCTGGAGAATTTGGTGGGTGAGGAAGGACCTCTATATTCAGCTCCTGGAGCTTTTGCACGGAGCACGTTTCCAATCGGGTGAGCTGCTGTATCTTCATGTATTACACTTAGCTCTTTTGTCTTACCAAGCTCCTTAAGGTGCCTGGAAACACCCATGGCACTTGCTCCAATCTAATTCACGAGTGGTTTGAGAAGGGCCCGCTTCGACCAGCTATTTCAACTTTTTTTTTTTTGGCATAATCCATAGACCGACATTTTTCAAACCAACGGAAGATTGTTCTTTCGCTCACGGTATCTTCACCATAAACACTATTAATGTTTCGGAATGCAATATTTTTAATCTATTACTAATAGATCTTCATCGAACTTAATATGAATTAGGTGATTGACAAAATAAAAAATGAAGTTTGTTTTTGGACGCACTCACCGGTGTTGAGACTAGGTTAATGAATAGTACGACAGTAGAATAATTGTTTTGAACCTGTGCTGAGTAATTAAAACATTTTATTAATATTAAATTTATAGGAAATTTCTAGAACCTTTAACAAACTACTCTAAACAATTTAGAGAGCTAGCAATGAATATTACCATAGTGAGTTGAAATGCAAAGCAGACTTCCTTAGCTCGGTTTGCTTTGCTTTTAGAAACTGTTGGGAGTCAACCGATGTAATTTGTTTTCACTTAGTACTAATTCCGCGCCCTACATAGTTAAACAAGCCTCTCAAGTTCAAAACGCTGCGGAATAACTTGCGAATTTTGTTAGAACTTTATATTTATAACTCTGTAATTCGCAGGAGAGAGAGCGGAGAAGCTCGGTGTGTAAAGTAGTGAGTTGTATGCTCAAGGTTCTGGGTTCAAATCCTGCTGTGCCAGATAATTTATTCATTTAATGACCACAGGTGGACTCAGCGAGATCTACAATCCCTCCTTGGGATCACCCAGCCTCTATAAAGTGGGTATTCTTTATTGGGAGAGAAGCCTGACGGTTCAGCGTGATTTCGCACAAATCAACTCCCTGCACAACCTTTGTCCTAAAAAGAATACAGTCTTTATCTTTGTACTGAATCCAAGACGCTTCTTAAGTTGTCGTGGTCGTTGTTTTTTCTGTAGCATATAGTCTTTATTAGGTAAAATTGTTTAGGGAGAAACCCATGTCTTCGTATTGAAAGTTATAAATAAACTAAAGTTGTTAATGCTTGGTCTACTATACTGTTTCTACGATTACGGCTGTGGAGGAAAATGTGTGATTTGTCACGCTCAAACGCCAGAATTGAAATTAAACTAGCCCAATTGAACGTATACACTTTGAAGGGACAGAGTGAACCCCAAGAGAGTATCTAGATCCCACTGACCAACCTTTGTCCGTTAATAGATTAATTATTTTATCTGTCACACCCGAATTTGAACCCGGAAACTTTAGCATAACAACTCAGTTATCAAGTACTACGCTACCCTATGGTTAGTTAATACAAATACAAATATGCCTTGAGCAAAACTTGGAATATGGATCGAAACCTCGGTTTCATAATAAATAATTTATCACTATTTAAGGAATAATTACTTTTAATTATTCAAGTGCTAAGTGTTATTTTTTGATAAAATGGAGCCACTATGGGCAACGTCTGTTTCAAATGTTCTTTTTTCTTCTATATCTCATTAATTCACCCCGTGTTTACGCCCAATTTTCTCTATGGTCCTTCTTGAAGACCCGGAGTATTTTGAAGTTCCATCCTAAGTGAAGAAGGTCCTTCAACTATCCGGAGAGACCTTGAGCACTTCGATGGTCTTTTCAGTTTCCTTAATCCGCGTGTTGGTTATTTTAAGCTTTTTAAAGTACGCGAATACCCTTTTAAAATATAATTGATAATATAATTTATTAGTTAGTTGTTTTAATTTTAAATATTATTATTTTGAAGAGAAAAGATATGCCTCCGACCGGGATTCAAACCCGGGTCCTCTGTCTTACCGTGACAGGATTCTACCAACTAAGCTACCGGAGTTGATACCAGCCGGGGACAAATATTTTCTCTTATCTGATCCCATGTCCCCGTGTTCTCGCAAGTTTTGCGATGTATACACGAGAACGAATGTTCTTTGAACATTACTTTAATTTTAGGAACTTCTTGGCATACGTCATATTACTATTTATAATTTTTTATAATTTATTAGTTAGTTCTTTTAATTTTAAATATTTTTATTTTGAAGAGAAAAGATATGCCTCCGGCCGGGATTCGAACCCGGGTCTTCTGTCTTACAGTGACAGTACTCTGCCAACTAAGCTACCGGAGTTGATACCAGCCATTATAAAAGTATTTACAATTGTTTATAAATTTCACTGTATTCTGCAATGAGTACTACATTAACAAGAGTTCATCCGATACTCGCAGATTTTATCGAGGATCACTTTTTGGGGTACTTGTATCTAATTTATTAAACTCACAAAGAAGTCTTGGGTTTTGTATATATTTTTAATTACGTAGAATACACACTGCATAATGCTGTGCAGCCAAACAAATGGCAAAATATGCGCGAAATAAGCAATACCTAAGTGATACAACTGATGAGTGTTCATTGATTGATTTGTCATTAAATTGATTGTTTGGTGAAACATACATCAAACCGAATGACACTGGCAGATACCATCAAATTGATGATTGAGTAATTCCCATCTCAATATTTTGGCTACTAAATCAATGACCATAATGACCTCAAACAATACCTGTTTAAGGCTTGATCAATCACACTTGATGTATGATTGAAATGCACCAAGTGTGATATATTGCTCTTCTATTTCAATCAATTTCACATTGAAAACCGTTAATATTTTTATATTTATTAATAATTGTAGGGAGCAGTGAGTTACAGAGCTTAAATCCAGGGTACGAATCTGGATTTTGATAATTTATTTACTTTTTTAACAGCTAAATGTCGACTCTAAGGTGAGGTAGATAAACTTAGCAATGATTCATGATCGCTCCTGGTTGGTACTTGATAATGACAGCTGAAACAAACGAAGATAGACGTACTATGTTGGAGAAGGCCATATCTACACAGGTAGTACCACGTAGATAAATACAGATATGTGGGATATGTATACCCTCTTCGGGCTCACACACCTTCCTTTAATTAGTGAAAAACCTGACGATTTAGCGTGATCTGGGTTAAATCCCATCTTTGGACAAGTGTTATGTTAAAAACAGTATTGAACCTAACGACCTCGTTCGTTTTTCTATTACAGTTTTTTTTTAATTTATAACTGTAATTCGAAAATTTGGACTCAGTACCGGGAACATATTAACAACTATTCTGTTTGACCAATCACACCCATTTGATTTCAGATTTATATTCAAAGTACGATATAATATTTACTAATAGTCATAATACATTTTCTGACATTAAACATTTTTTTAAATTACTTTTTCGCAGTAAAGGAAGTTTTTTGACGTTCACGAGTCGTAGTGGTACAGGTTTTTTTTTTTTCATTTCAAATGTCCTTTCAAATGAAAGGATATTTAGTTACACAACTTTATGAAGTCAATAAATTTGTATTCAAAGTATTTACCCCCCATTTTCTATACATTTGTAATCAGGATTTTGTGGTGGTGTAAAGTCCGAAAATGCTTTTTTCCAAAATTCTATCCTTAAGTAGTCCCAATATGTGAAGATGCTGAAATCTGTTAGAGAGAGGTCTGGCGAATCTGTCTGTCGTGAGTACCCACTTTAGCTGTACAATAATTATACTTTTATTATATTATTATAATAAAATAAAGTGAAAATAAAGGAAATTATTTATTAAAATTCTACACTACCTTGTTATCTAAATTCAATGGTGAAAGGTTAATTTTTTTGTAATGAGAAAAACAATTATTGATATAAAACAAAGTAGAATATTATAACCAATCATAAAATTGAAAAATATGAAGAAAATCTTGGAATGGTGGCTTTTATTAATTTATTTTTTATAACTATTCTATTTTATTTACTTATTGATAAGAAACGGTTTAGCCGAATATAATCTTTTCTAAAACACATTGTGTCCGAAATTGATGAAGGAAATCATTTTTCCATCCATCCTACAATTATAAAATTTAAAAGAAAATGTTCCAGTAATAATGTTTGTTTTGTCTAATATTTTTCTATTTGGCTTATCAACTTATTAGGTCTGATTTATTGTCGAACATGTGTACCGAATCCTTTAGAAAGAAATAGAACTGATAGGAATGGAATTTACTAAAGGAATAAAATAAAAATTTATCTGTTTCAATTTGGGAAGATGTTGATAGCAGTAGGAGAAATTGAGGACTGAAAACCTGATCACGTTCTTTATCAGTAGCTGGCTATATTGAACCCATCGTTTGCATCGATAACGTACTCCTGGTATCTAACTTCGGTCTTTCAGTCTTTTGTTCCCGTTCTAGCGGTTAGTTATTTGTAATATAGGAAGTAGTAGAGTTGAGGAACATTTAACAATTCTGAAGTATGATTTATATAAAAAATAAAAAAGGTATCAGTTCCACAGGTTGTCGCTTTAGAGTTAAAATCAGTTCTCACTTTTCCTTCATTTCCTTTTAATATTAATATATATATATATATATATATATATATATATATATATATATATATATATATATATATATATATATATATATTTTAATAATATTCACAAAAAAAAAAGTAACCTTGAGTTCTTATGGGGAAAAGAGTGTTATAGATAGATAGGTGGATATGTAAATATATTCATGTAACATGATTTATTCAAGATTTATTGTAGAAATGTAGAAAAAAAAACCGCTTAAGACAAAAAAAAATAATATAAAAAAATAAAAATAATAAAATAAATAAATAATAATAATAATATAATAAATAAATAAAAATAAAATACAAGATCAAGTAATGGCAACGCGTTCGTATAGGAAGTATATCTTACAAGAGGCCATTGATGATAAGTGTCGTCTTTGCAAATCAACAAATGAATCAATACAACATGTGAACTCAGGCGGTCAGGTACTAGTGGGAAAAGAATACCTCCAAAGACACAATAATGCAGCGAAGGTCATTCATCAAGCAGTTGCTAAAAGATGTGATCTAATTAAAGATCACCAACCTTTCTTCATCACCCTGAAGCATTATTAGAAAGTGGTAATGTTAAATTATATTGGGACCATACGATGATAACAGACCACCATATATCTCACAACAGACCTGACATCGTGCTTATTGACAAGGCAGCAAAGAAAGCACAGATTATTGAGATAGGAGTTCCTTCCGACGATAACTTGCACAAAACAATAGGAGAAAAAATTCGGAAATATCAGGAGCTTAGCGAAGAGTTGAAGCATCTTTATGGACTGGTGAGGGTTGAAGTACTGCCAATTATAGTGTCTACGAATGGACTTATCCCAGAGGAAACAATAAGATCCTTGAAAATCCTTGAATTGAACAAGGAAGTTGAAATACTACAAAAAGCAGTGTTGTTGGGAACTGCTAGTATTGTACGGAAATTTCTAAATATCGATAAATAAGACGATTAAGCTTGACCTTGACCATGGTCCGGTTAAGACATATCAACCAGCAATGCTGAGAAGAAAAACAAAAAATAATAAAAATGATAATAATAAAGTAAATAAATATAATAATAATAATTAAATTTATTTATTTATTTTTATTTATTTATTTATAATTTAATTTTCATTTGCACCTGCGCAATTGCCTACCAATTCGAAAGGGTCGACAGTTTTTTCTGCCTCCGTTCTCTGGTCAAAGCAGATAGCTCAGCCAGCCCAGAAGTCCAGAAAGAATTTTGGCGGCTAATAGATGTTATTTTGGGATGGCGAAAATTTTACGATGTCGTCTGATATAAAAAAGAAGGTCATGCTGTACAAAACAATCATCAGCCCGGTTTGAACTTAAGGATCGGAAACCTGGCCTCTGTCCAGGGCAGATGCCAACAGTTTACTGCTCTTCGAAAGAAAAATATTAAGAAGGATGTTGGCGATCAATTTAGACTCAGACAAAATTCAGAGCTGTATCTGATTTATCAGGAGCCTGGCGTTGTTGGAGATGGGCTGGACATGTGGCCAGAATGGAGGACGACGCTACCCTGAAAAGACTGCTGTTTGGGTTCTTTGACGGAAAAAGAAAACGTGAGCGTCCACGACTTAGATGGGCAGATGAAGTCGAGGGTGTGTAGGCAGCATCATTTGATCTCCAGAGCTTGGAGGACCTTGGCGCAGGACAGAGATGAGTAGAGGCGACGCCTTGATGCGGCCAGGACCCGTGCTGGGTTGTAGAGACAGTGTTAATTAATATGATTTATTTAATAATATGAAAGGCATTAGTATTATTAGGGAAAAAAATCGTGTTTTCTTATAGAAAAAAGAGCGAAATTAAGAGAAATATGTATGTTTCGATAATCATTTCATCAAGTACTAAAGGCTTGAACTAACATTTCGATGGTATATTTCTGTTAAAATATAATTTTTTTTAAATAATTTTGCTTAGAAAATCTTATTTCTTGATGAAATGATTAACGAAGTATACACATGTCCCATAATTACTCTCTTTTTTCTTACTTACTAAAACTCTATTTTTTTTTCATACTATCTTAAGCTCACTTTTTTTCATACTTACTAAAACTCACGATTATTTTTGTTTTCGAGAAAATTAAAAAGGAATGAAAAGTTAAAACTGACATGGAAGCGACAATTTGCGGGACTAATACCTTTCATATTTTTAAATAAATCATATTATCATAACTATCACTCTTTTTCCCATAAGAAAACTCACTTTTATTCTTGTGAATATTAAAAATGAAACGAATGAAATATTATAGCTTGTGACTTAACTCGAAAACTGAGGTTTTATAGAATTAAAAGAATTTTATTCTGTTAATACTTATTTTGTATAAGAAGCGTTCAGGATCCCTCCGAAATTTCTAAAATTGACTTATGGCTAAAACTAACGTTAGTTTTGTATGTATGTGTGTTGTAGGTGTATAAATAAACACTTTTATTTCATTAACTTACGTCAAACTTTGGTTAATTAAGCATAATAAACTTCTTATAATTGTTTATTTTTGACTGCAGTTAGTAGCATTTTTGGAAGAAGTAATGTTTACTAAACTTAAAGAACCTGATTGATATATAGTTATAGTATTATTTACTTTAAACAAATTACATTAAATGAGAATAAAAAACGAAAAGAAGAATATATAATATTATTTTTAACTAAAAGGAAGAATTATTGGCATGATAAAACCCAACATCCTACACTTCCTCTCATGGGATACCCAATACATACGAAATAAGTTGACCGTCAATAATATAATCGCAAAATAAATATATATTTATTGTTTTCTAATGTACTGAATCATTTGAAATAAATATACATCTCTACATTAATGATTTTATTAATCTAATTTGATCTAATGCATATATTTATATACAGTATTTTAGTTTACATAATTCACCAGTTTATATATTGTTCTGCCCAAAATAGGTGGTTTTTTACAACTAATAATGTAGAGTTCCGTACATACGATTTTTTTTTTCCTTTTGTGGCTTGACAAGGCCTCAGACAAGTTAATAAATATTAATAGAATCCAACAATCATTTATATTCGGTGTCATAACATATTCGGATACAGAGATGTTCTATAAATTAATAAGCACCTGATGGTGACACATTGATAACTGTCTGGAACGTCTCAGCAATAAATGAACTTCTGTCCTAAACTCTTTATTAATAACCGTTTTTACTTCTTTGTTGTTTTTTCATCATTTCCCGCTACATCCGTATACTATTAACTTGTTGACATATCGTAAAGGCTTCTTTTTTAACAACTGAAATCATAGGTATACAACATTATATGAACAGTACCTTAAAACTAACTAAAATTTAATTATTTTGTACACATTAATATCTCACTTATTTTATGATTGTAGATATTAATAAATAAATAATAACATCTATTAAGTGCTGAAGGCAGTATTTTTGTATTTTTATTTAGGTTTTCTGCAGCCGGAGATGGATCATATAGGATTTAGGACCCTCCTCGGGCCCACCCAGCCTCAATAAAATGTTATAAAAATAGGGTACCTAAAATAAGGGGGACAAATCTGGCGGATGAGCGTGATCTAGGACAAATCACCTCGCTGTAGAACCGTTGTCCATGAAACAGTACAGTCTCTTCCATTAACTGAATCCCAGACCTGTTCATGGTTTGTAGTGGTACAGTTTTTTTTTTTTTTACTCATTGATTAATTGTATCCTTAAAATACATATATATATTTTATTGATAAAAATTAGCTATTTATTATTAAAATAAAATAATAAATAGTTGAAGTAATAAAAGTATAAAGTATAATAAAAAAAAACCTGTACCGTTACAATCCATGAATGGTCTTATAGATGGTAGGGACTGTACTATTTCTAGGATAACGGTTTGAAGGGAAGTTAGGTCCGAGAACACGCTTAACCGCCAGATTTTTCTTTAAGTAAGTTAAATCACTTTATACAGGGTTGGTGAGCCTGGGGAGGTCTTGTTGATCCATTCTGGGATGTTAACAGTTTACAAATTTATCTGCCACAACCAAATTTAATCACAAAGTAATCGCAAACTGCATAGTTTCTTTTTTTGTGGTTTATTATTGGACATTTTATTTTTTATTTTAATTCCAGGTTCTGTCAATTATATTTTGACGATCAGTTGGTTGGCATTTAACGAACGTACTGTTAAAATCCTCTTGTCTGTTAGAAGAAAAAAAAAACCCTAGTCAGCGGTATTTTTTCTGTGACTTTCATTTATTTCAAATAGTCATGTATTTATTTTATACTATATTCTCTCGTAACTCAAATATTGAATAACTATTGTTTGGCCGTAAAAAGTATATGGACAACAAAAACGATAAGTGTGCAGTTGAAAATAAATTCTCATACAGCATGAGGTATGAGAATTTTAAAGTGTGTGCCTTTATTTAGAGAAAATCCTGGCGGTTGAGCGTGATTTCGGACAAATCAAGTTCCTGCACAACCGTTGTCCTAGAAACAGTACAGTCACTACAATGGACTGCGAGTTGCAGTTTGACACATTAGGGATAATTAAGATAGGGATCGATTGACACAGTGAAGGCTCGGGACCCCTACATTACGTCCCCTCCAAAGAACGGAATAGCCAAGGATTTTTTCAATCCTTTTGAAAAATCCTAGGACCATCAGCGCGTCTGCGAATCTTGGGCCGAGAAATTGGTTATGGCAACCTCAATACCATAGCTGAAACCCTGTTTTTCAATTTGTGCAGACCCACAAGCAGTTCCGAATTTGTTTGAATAAAATATACTTTTTGCTTCAACAGGTAATTCAATTCGATATTACTTCGATATTCGATAAATCTCTCTCCTGCATTTTTATAAATATAAAATAAAAACAAAATGAGCAAAGAGGTTTTTAAACGGCTTATTCTCCCCCATCGACATCAAAATGGCTTTACAATCAAATCTACATTTGACCAACACTATTGGAATAACTTAGTAACACTCTTACCTCCACTGCTGCGTTCTTGTTTATGCATTCACGGGCGAGCTTCATATTTCATAAAGATTTGGCGAGAATTCTCAAAAGTAAAAGTGAAGTTTGCAGCTAAACTTTAGCAGCCTCTCCCCTTCGGGAGAAGACGCTTACTCAAACAGACCAACTTTCGGGAGAGAAGTTTCCGAGAAAACTAGTCAGAGTAAGACAAAAACAGGCAACCACATTTGTGCGGAAGTTAATCAAGTCCAAAAACACAATTAGGGATAATTTGATTAGTGATTCAAAGCTGATTTACTAATTCATCTTGTCGGATAAGTAATCAGGACTCGGGGAGGTCTCTTGGGAATTTCAATAGCTTGAAGCGTGAACGAAAATATTGAATCCAGCTTTAAGGATTGTCAGAGCTCGGGATTGGGATTTCCTTTAACGATTCCTTAATTGAGAGAAGATTAGTGTTTTAATTACTAAGAGAAAGATGAAGATATTATATTAAATGCAATATTCAATATTTCAAATATTAAGAAGCTATTTAAGAGTAAATATATTATTATTTTTTTATTAATTCATTCTTGAAATTTGCAACTGTATTATAATGATACAAGTAAATGTCTGGAATAATCCATAGTGGAATGGATAAAGTGGTAGTACTCAAACATAAAATTGAACTAAGAAGACCATGATGCCACCTTCTTTTCTGACGGCTCGGAGGATTATCAGGAATTGAAGAGGTTGCTAGGTTTGAAACTAATGGATTTGAGTGGGAATGAAGTTTGACATAAAAAGACTAGTATTGGGTTCGGGGCAACAATGAGACATTGAGGTCATTATGAATGGCTTTATTCGTAACGAAGTAAAGAGCATTAAGGATTTTACAAAGGATTTTGGATTGTAATGATACGGGATGAATTCGATGGCTTAGTGGAGCCCCGAAGCTCTACTCCGTAGGTACAAATAGGTCTTATAATAGTCATGTATATGAGTCTTTTGTAATTAATTTGGAGCTTAAAGCGTTTGTCTAGTAAATGTTGCAGGAGCGTGTAGATATATTGAACAATATAAATAGTTTTATAGGTTTCACTAATTATTATTTTGTATTATTCTCTTAGTATAGAGAAATATTATCTTAGTAACTAATAATTTTGTCATAAAATTTATTTCCTCATTTTTATTTATTCACTATTTTACTAATAGTATTATATTATTATTGTTCCGCATATAGTCACTTCTAGTTGAGTAACAAAAAGTTTTAATTTTTAATTCGTTTCCCTTGTATTTATTTTTTTTATCTTTTTAATTCCTCCATGATTTATTTACAATATATACAAATTACGAATATAATATATAGATGCAATGCTGCTATTTAAACTAAAAGCCTTTTATTACCTTTCGGTATAATATATAATATATTTCCCTTTTAATATTTTCCAAAAATATAAGCTTTAGTTTGGAAACGAGGATGTAATTAAGGAAAAACGTGTAAACTTTGGTAATGATTTCATGTAGAAATGAACGTTTCAACAAACATAGATCATCTATACTTTGAAATGTTATTTGTAACATATTTCTTGAGAAATGATTAATGAAATATTTTCCATACTCAAGCTCACGATAACGTTTATTTTAGGGAAAATATTAAAAATGAAACGAATAAACCGTTAAAACTAATTAAACTTATAACTCGACGGGACAACCTGCCGAACAAATAACATTATTTTTATTTTATTTTTGAAGTAAGAAAATAAAATATTCTGAAAATTCCGTTAATTTCTTTTTTTTAATTATTATATTGAAGAAATAAAAATATCAACTTTTTGTTGAAAATCTGTCATTTTAGAAATATTTATACGTTTTAAAACGTTCAACTTATAAGACTTTACCTGCTGAACTTATGCGATTTTATAGACGAACTTAGTACCTTGGCATAAACAACAATAAGTGCGTAATCAGGGTATCTTTACTTTAATGGAGATTGAGTATTGCAAACCTCACATTAGCAGTAAAAGCAGATGCATCACTCTAAAACGACAAAATCACTCCAAAACTTCCAATCAGACTTCTTGGTATCGAAAATTTTCGGTATTTTAGAACTTAAGGCTTTATATATATGATTTTGGATAATTCTAACTTCATTTTATTAATTATTTTATTGTGTTTATATACATAAATATATATATATAAGGAATTTAGAAAATCCAAAAAAAACAAACCATATGCCTTTACAAAATAGGTATATCCAGAATGAGATGTATTAAGAATTGGTTGTTTAATTCTATGTTAAAAAACCTTAAACAACTTAGTAGTACATTTAAATTCTTTAAAAAAAAATACTTGACAATAACTAACCTAGACATTTTCCGCCAACTCAGGCAACACCATCCTCAGGAGATACGCCAAAAATGATTCACATGAACGAGAATCAAATGCCCCACATCTCACATTAACTGCACCAACAGACTCATCAATTAGAGGCAGCTACCTCACTCGCTGACTTTCAGTCGAATACTAAATTAAAGGAAGGTAATATACGAACAGCTGGGTCATTTCTAAAAAAAACAGGTGATCAGCGGAAAAACACACGAAAAGAAAAAATAAACTAAGGAATAGATTGCAAAATAATAACTACTTTATTATTTATTTCTTGTTTATTTGTTAGTCTACCTCTTTATTTTTTTTATCATCTGTTTTCATAAAACTTCTCCAGCTGTTCATATGTCGCCTTCCGTTACCCTCAGTATTTGATTGAACGTCTTGGTGTGAGGTTTTCGTCTCTGATATGTGAGTCTATTTAGGGTGTAGGTGCGAGATGTGCTGAATTTCATCTTCATTGATGTGAATTATTTTATTTTTGGTGTAAGTCCTGATGAAGCTAGAATCTGTGGAATTTTGACTGAAAGGTTAATTGTTTAACTGTATTTTTTTACAGAATTTAAATGTACTATAATGTTGTTAATAAATTTCAGTATGATATTGAAAAATCAATTCTTAACACGCCTCACTCCGAACTAATAATTGGATTACTCCAAAATTTCAAAAATTGATTTTTTCATATTTTTCGTTAGTTTAGGCTAGCAATCCATACTAGATAGACAGCGAATTATTAGCGTTTCATAACAGTTAAATATTAATTAAATCAAATGTTGAAAGTATAGAAAAACTTGGGGTATCTGTTTCGCTGTTCGCTTCGAGTTGAGTTACAACAAATTTTAATGATTAATTAGTTTCATTTTTAATATTTTTCAAAAATACAAGTTATTATGAGATTTAATAAGGGAAACAGATTATTATTATGGGTAATGAGTAGATTTTGGTAGTCAGTTTTAAAAGTTTCAACTAACATTTTGAAGTGTTTGGTATTTATGTTGTTGAAACGTTCATTTCTAGATGAAATAATGACTAAAGTTTTCACATTTCTCATAATTACATTCTATTTTTCATACTAAAGCTCATAATAACCAGTATTTTTGGAAAATATTAAAAATTAAACTAATTAAAGATTAAAATTTGTTGTAACTCAACTCGAACCAGCGAAACAGATACCCCAATGTTTGCTATCCTTTCACTATTTGATTTAATTAATGTTTAACTGTTATGAAAGGCTAATGAACCGCGGTCTATCCAGCATGGCCTGTCAAACTAAACTAAAGAAATGAAATTTTTGAAATTTTGGCGTAATCCAATTATTAGCTCGGAATGGTGCGTGTTAAGAATTGATTATTCAACATCTTACTGATACTGATTTTACATTTAAATTCTATAAAAAAAAAAAAGAGGTAAACAATTAACCTTTCAGTCAAAATTCTATGATTCTAGAATTCATATTCTAGCTTTATCAGGACTTTCTATTATGTTTAATTACTATGCATAAGGTGTATACACATTACTAAAATATATGCAAATGCACTCATAGTTACATTCTCTTTTTCATATTAAAGCTCATGAGAACTTGAATTTTTGGAAAATATTAAAATCGAAAGGAATTAAAAGTTAAAACTTGTTGTGACGCAACTCGAAGCACAGCGGAATAATTAAAAAATAGGAAAATATCCGGAAAAAATAAAGTTGTATTAAAGTATACATGAAATGAAATTTTATTAATTTATGGAATTTATATAACTTTTTATTGCTTGTTCGGAAAATTAAATAAACACAAGTATTGACAAACGGATTATCCACTGTCTAGTGTTTTTGTAATAATTGTATTAAGTTGGTTCTTCTTTCAATGGCTCAATAAACTGTTACTGGTCTCTGGCTTTCTCCTGTATGAGTTTTATCTTTATTTATAAAATTCTACGGTTCGCTTGTACGTCACTGGACTCCTCGTAAACGATCCAATAACAGTTGGAACGCCTAATTAATTAAAAAAATTGGTGTGTATTCGAGTGAGGATAGTTTAGATTCACAATTCGATCCGATAGATCGATTCGAGTTGTTTAGTTAGATAAATCAATTTATAAGCTCAAGTTTTTTATTTACACTTCGCCCGACAGTAATTATCGAAATTTTTGGAATTAAGGAGTTTGCTTTTTGAAGATAAGCAGCTTTTAATTTATTCGCACATTACTTACATTCATCTTAGCTTAGTGTTAATATTGTACTGAAAAAATAAAATGAATATATTAGTATGTGAAGCGTTTTGCGGTATTATTAAAAATCAAATAATGCCCAAATAATAACTTCTATGTGTTTGGATAAAACTGGCAACAACAATGCGCAGCGATAGTGGTATCGAGATTTTTTAATTAGCCTATCACATAGTTAAAAAGCTATAATCTCTAGATTTAAATCGTTTGAACAAGACGTCTGCTGTCTCAGCTAATAGTACATAAATTTTCTTAAATTTTGTTCAATAAACACAGGTACATTCATTTATATATGTATGAACTTTAAACTTATCTTAATGAGCGTGCTGTAGAGAAGGTTTCGAGGAAGGCTAAGTCCAAACAGGAACTTATGCCCTACGCTTGTCGAGATATTATGCTCTAACTAACCAATAAAGAAGACGGTTGCTCTTTTCCTCCCCGAGCCTAATTGAATTACAGGAGAGAGCCGGGGAGGTGCCGAGGAGGAGTCCAGAGGAAACTAATTAGGAGCAAGGTGTTGGCGAGGAGGAATCAATACGTCTTATCACCCTCTGAGCCCTAAGTCCTCCTCAACATTTCCCATTACCCGGACGAGGAGGTGCCGCCTTTCCTCCAATCTGGATACTCCAATCCTTGTCTAATCCCCGTCCAATAGCCCTCCCGGCCGCAGCCCGGATCCTCCGGGGAGCCTGACCTACCGTCATTACCTCCCGCCT
Organism: Troilus luridus; assembly: GCA_964056705.1. Taxonomy (NCBI): domain Eukaryota; kingdom Metazoa; phylum Arthropoda; class Insecta; order Hemiptera; family Pentatomidae; genus Troilus; species Troilus luridus. The sequence goes on along the minus strand of OZ057417.1, from coordinate 40,941,447 downwards.
GCTTCATCTCTTCTGTAAAGCAGCTCTTTCTTAATCCCGGGTTAACCCGTTTCGTTCCATGAGATCCATATGTGGGACGTGAGTATTTTAGTAACATCATTATTTCGGTTTCAATTACCTTTCTGTATTGTTTCTAATTCAATCAATCTATATACCGTCAGTAATTCCGTAATGTCTTTCTATGAGTAAGAAAGGGATGGTAGAAAAATTGGAGATTAAGAAAAAAGATCTTTTCCCAAGTAAATACTAAGGGAAATACAGAACACTACTATTGGTTGTTTTTAGGAAAAGGAGAATTTTATGGCCACTTGCTTAGAATAAAACAATTGAGGAACTAAATTTTTACATATCTTAAAGAAAAGAAGATCAATCTAGCCTGGTTCAAAGAAGTAGAAATACTTACAGAAGTTAGAGTTTAAATGTGAATATATTCATGAATCCAACCGTACCAAGATGAGAATAAATGCCCATCAGGGTTTTCAGGAAAAACCAAAACTGACAAACGGGAAGAAATGAGAAACTCCTCCAATACATAATGGAATGGTCGGCAAAAACAAGGCTAAGAGAAGTTGAACAGACTTGGTCATTAGTAGAGCTATGCGGATAAAACACGGAAAATTACAGTAAGCACCTTTAGTTCTAAGCATTAATTAATTTGAACAATCGAAAATCTATTTAGAAACCATCTCTTGAAACGTTAATGAGTATATTTATACAATGAAGATCAAAAGCTGAAGGCAGAAATAAAGGAATAGTTAAGAATGATCGTAATAAGATATAGCGAACCTGAAGGCTCGATGCCGAAACCAATCTCAGCTTACAAACTTCCATCCACGAACCACTACCCAAACCCAAACAGTTATGACACAAGAGAAAAATTACCGAACAGGAGACCTTAAACGTTTCCCACTATAAAGTATAAAAATCTTCACCTATTCTCAGGAAAACGAACTCTTGGAAGGAGTAAAAAAAAGAATATAACTACATTCCATGAATGGTCTTGATTTCAATACCTAGTAGGGACTGTACTGTTTATAAACCAGAAACAAGAATGTGAGTTCACAGTCAAACCTCCAATTTTCCTAGTATGCAGATTTAAAACCATCTCCTCGAAAGTAATTGATAAAATATTGATATAAAAAAGCAAATCCTCTAAGGACGAATGAAAGAATTCTTAAGACATGAGTGAAAAAAAGCCAAACAAGAAGTCTTAAATTTGTTCCACTACAATCCATGTGAGGAAAGGGACATGGGTCCAGTATATTATAAAGACTATTATTACTTAACCAAAGGTTGTGCAGGGAGGTGATTTGGTTGAGATCACGGTCAACCCTTAAGGCATTCCCCCCTATTACCCACTTTATAGAAAAAGGGTGAGCAACAGTAGGGGTTCCAGATTCCACTAGGCCTAAACGTGGCTTAATATTTTTTATGTTAAAGGCAGATTTCAACCCGGGAACTTCGGCATGCCAACTCTCCGTGAGCTACACCTCCCCCCCCCCCCCCTAATATTTCAATATAAAAGAAATTAGCTTTATTAGAAGAGAAGTTGAATCATTCCTTCAATTCACTTTTACAGTTTTTCTATCCCTGTTATACGAACTAGAAGAATCGACCATTGGTCGTAACTGCTGAAGTTATTATTTTCGAATAGCTTAAAGTAGTTAGGAGTCGTGCGGTGCTCAACTTTTTCAACGGATTGTCTTTTTCTCCTATTTACTATTCTTATTTCCCTCATTCCCGTGAACTCTACGGAATACTGAGACAATGCAGAGCGGTGATGCAGCAATCATTTAAGATGATTGGGAGGCAGGCAATGTAAGAGAGGAACTTTTTATCAAATCCTTGGTGGGGAGGGGGAGATAAGTTGGAAGGAAGGAATGGATCCCCCCCCCCCCAACAACAAATCCGGTCTGTGCAGGAACTGGATTGTTTACGGTAAATTGGATTGTTACTGGAGCTTACTACTCTTCTGCTCTTTGCATAGCTGCCGCCATATTCCATCCTGCGCTTCGATTTATGTCAGGATTCACTTTATACTACTGTATTTTGGTGTGATTGATGATGATGATTGATGAACAAAAAAAGCTACTATGCATTTTATAGTTCTTTACCATTGTTTACACTGATAATAACTGTGAATCGATTATGCGCGATCTTAAAAACACACCAGAAAATAAAAATAACCTTATTTTTGGACCAGATCTGTTAAATGTTTACAGTAATAATATTTTATAATGTATGTTCTACATACGTTTGGCCAAGATGCTCAACAATAAAAATAACATCGAAATAACGTAAATACTTAAAAAGTAAACAGAACCAAACAGTAAGTTTTTCGCAAGAATAAAACGCTATGACATATTAGTACAAACTGAAGTAGTTCCAAGTAGCAAAATTTTATAGAAGTAAACGAACATTTTTGTTTGAAAGACGATTAGTAAGTGTTTACGTTTATTAAAGTCAAAAGTCATACAAAAATAAACAGTTTACTATTTGTTGTAAGTGTTTTAAATAAAACATAAAATTCTCCATGTTTTTCGGAAAACCCAATATCATACGAAGGGGAATATTATTATTTATGATCCACGGCTGTTTAAAGTTTAAACAAAAACTGGATCAACTGTAATCAAATAATTTTTCCACTTCAAAACCAATAATATGGTGCAATTAACTAATTATTAATTATTTTTATGAAATCATAGTACAAAATAAGCACTAGCATCTGCATGGTTTTAGGGAGTGGAGTGGCTCAGTGGTAGAGCGCTGATTTGCCATGGCGAAGGTCCTGGGTTTAAATGCGTCTGTTAGCGGCCTGAGATGGAAACTGTGGGTTCTAGGACCCTCCTGGGGCTCACAAAGCATCTAGGAAACTTGTACACAAAATAGGGGGGAAATCTGTTGGTTGAGTGTGATCTAGGAAAAATCACCTCCCTCAACAACCGTTGTTTATAAGACAGTACAGACTCTAACTCAAAAACGAGTTGTATCTGTACAGGGTTTTTATCTGTATGTTTTTTTTTAAAGATTGAGAATTAATCAATAAAATAGAGCCAAAAGTCAAAACGAAACATTAAAATTTATTAGAATGCAAATGAAAAAAAAACACAATCAAAGCCTTACGTTTCAAATCTGGTGTAAAAACAAACAATTACCAGTCGACGTTTCCCTATTCAGGCATTATCAAGACACAAAGAGTAAGATCAATCACATCTCAAAGCAGAAGTGCAATACCTCCCAACGAATAATCGCACAAATAGGCTCATAACCTGAGACCGCACCTCCACCCCAAGACTTTCAACCCAAAACTCTTTTGAGTTTTGAGATGTGATTGATCTTAATCTTTTTTTGTGTCTTGATAATGTCTGAATAGGCGAAACGTCGACTGGTAATTGTTTGTTTTTACACCAGATTTGAATCATAAGGCTCTGCTTGTGGTTTTTTTCCATTTGCATTCTATTGAGAATTAATTTTAAATTAAAAAACATTCAAACATTTTTGAGTTATGAGGTTGGAGGAAACCGGGTTTTAAAATTGCAAAACACTCCCTAAAACATTGTCCTTTGTTTTGTTTTCCTTCCATTAAAGCTATCGTATCGGTTTTCTTTTTGTCTTGGAATTCACGAAGTTGTTTAGAGTCTGGGGCAAAAGTTGTCTCACATCAAATTAAATTTTCACCCCTTCAGGTTTCCTAATGCGGGGACTAGAAGCACTACCCCTGTATCTCACCGCACCAAGATTTTCTCTATCCTCGACATTTCACAGCTTTAAAAAGTAATAACACAGATTTTAAAACTTGTCTAACGTTCTTGGAAATTTAATAATCTTTCCCTATAAAGAATTTCTATATTTTTATTTTCTTAGAACTGAAGGGAGCTAAATTCCACAGGTAAGCTCCTTCAAAATAACAATGTCATGACTCAAAAAAACCTAACGTAATTAAAACCTCTAAGTACTGTGTTAAATTTTACTTTTTTTCCCTTTCATACTAACTAAGAAGTGAGTTCTGTCTCCTGATTATTTACTGTAAATAGAAGAATTAATGAGTAATATAGACAACTTTTTAATAAAAAAATTTTCATGAAAATGTCGTTTTTATGAAAATGAGGTTGTTTGCCAACAAGTATTATTTTTTTTGCGAATGCGTCATTTAGACTACATAACAACTTCGATCATTCTTTTTCTGTGGATTTCCGTTCTTATTTGAGACCATGTTGTTACAATATTCTATAATTTCATCTCTCGATCAACTCGCGAGTTATGAATTTTGAATCCGAAGGCAAGCTGGTTTTGGAAATAATCTCTGGTAATTCCAACACTTATAGATCTTGTTTAGGTAATTATTGTGCAGGTTGTCGCTTCAAGTTACGACAAGTTTTTTCATCCATTTTCCTTTTAATATTTTACAAAAAATACAAGTTATCATGAGCTTTATATTGGAAAAGAGAATGCAATTATGGAAAATATGTATTCTTCGGTAATAATTTCATCTAAAAATGAACGTTTCAAGAAACTTATATCATCAATATTTCGAAATGGGCGACCTGTGGTCTAGTTGTTAGCATAAAAAACTACTAAACCCAAGATCGCGGGTTCGTAGCCCGGCAGGTGGCCCTAGCATTTTTTAAAGGGAGTAAACAAATATACGCCGTCCTTCGGAAGGCACGTTAAACGGGGGTCCCGAGCCTGTTCGATATCAGGTACCCGTTAAAAATCCCTATCCTAATAAAAACCTGGATAGGCAAAATTTAAAGCTCCCACTGTAGCATCGTGCTATTAGCCATAGCAGCATAAAGTGACGTTAAATGAACCAACAAACAACTTAGAGAAGTTAGTTGAAACTTTAAATTCTTGATGAAATGATTAACGAAATCTGCTCATTGCCCATAATTACATTCTCTTTTCCATACTAAAGCTCACGATAACTTGTACTTTTAGAAAGTATTAAAAATGATTTTTTTTTTTAATTTATTTATTGATATTTACAACTGTATTAAAATAATACCTCATGTAAATGGGCTAAGCGATACATAATGACATGTGAAAATGACAAGTAGAGAAAATACCCACTGGTAGTACTCAAATCACTAGTTCAACTAAGAAGGTCACGGGGCCATCTTCGTTTTAGACGCCTCGGAGGATTATCGGGAATTGAAGAGAAAGCTAGGTTTCAAACTAGAGGGTTTGAGTGGAAATGAAGTTTGTTATGAAAGGATAAATAGCGGGTTCGGGCCAAATCAGCAACAAATGGTCGTTTATGGATGACTTTATTCTTAACAAAATAAGGAGCATTAAGGATTTTGGGTTGTAGGGATTGGATACGAGAGGAATTCGATGGCTAAGTGGAGCCTCAAAGCTCTACTCCGTAGGTCCAAATAGGTCGTATGATGGTCATGTAGATGAGTGTTTTGTAATTAATTGGGTGCTTAGAGCGTTTGTCTAGTAAGTGTTGAAGTAGCCTGAAACGTCAAATGATACGAATAAACAGTTAAAACTTGTAACTCAACTCGAATTGACAACCTGCGGAACAGATACCAAACCTAATTTTTCAATTGAGGTATTTTAAGGTTCCATGTGTGTAAAAAAAAAAATGGGTATTAGAAAATCAAAACATTCCTATTGTAATTATGGCACTGAAATTCTATTATTAACCATTTTGAACATTTATAAAAGCTTGAAACTTTTTTTGATTTTAACTTTTGTCATCATTCCCAAAAAACTTAAAGTTCAAAGATACAACTCATAAGATGACTTTTTCTACAAAAAACGTGTTGGAAATGGAATATCAGATATGTCGTATCTGAATTAAAAAGATTCAACCAAAACAATTACTACTGAAATGAATTTCTTTTGAACGAGCGATGTTTAATCAGCTATTTAGGAAATATTTTCATATTAAATCCAATTTTAAATAAAGTTAATAATAAGTCATCATCAATCATTAAAAATGAATAATCAATAATCATTCATGGTATCCCAAAATCTATTCTCCTGTACCACTACAACCCTTGAAGGGTCTGGGGTTCAGTACATGCTAGAGACAGTACTGTTTCATGGACAACAGTTGTGTAGGAGGGTGATTTGTCCTAGATCACGCTCAGCCGCCTGATTTTTCCATCTTTTTTGGATACCCATTTAAGAGGATGGGTGAGCCTCAGGAGAGTCCTAGATCTATATGATCCATCTCCTACTGCTAACTGACTAAATAAAACTCCTGTCTGTAGCGGGATTTGAACCAGGATTTTCGACATGCCAACTCATTGCTGCACCAATGAGCCACTCTGTTCTCTATCCCGAAATCTATAATGTTAATAAACTGTATGTATTCCCTGAGAACATAGCATACATATATAATGATTCAATGTATGCAGTTTTAATATAAACTTGATCCCATGACAATAAACAGTTGATTGCATTGAATAACTTGACATATTTCTGTATGACTAATAAAAGCTATCTAATGTTCTTTAATATTCCTCTCATCCATTGTCATGTTCCATGTTATTACACATTATCATGTAATGAGAAATTAAATCACTAACAAAACGGCATTAGTTGATGCAATGCATTCCCTGACTTGACACGTAGAAGCACTGACAAGGTTAAAAGCCTGTATTACACGTTGACTTAATTGCTAAGTTAACATTACCACTAACAAGTATCAGACATGAATCAAGTACATTGGATTGACACGTGTCCGACTTAACATTAATTAAAAAGGCTTTTAAACGCTGTTTTTATTGGACATCTTTTTGATATTATCAAACAGTATTTGATCTATGTTAACATGATTCAATCCATCAACTCCTCTTCACAACGTTGCTGTAATTAAACGTGACTTGTTTACCTTAAATATTTATAGAGTGATTTTTACTTTTTTTTTATTTTGATAAGGGTAAAATATAGTAACAAATTTTTTTTTAATATAAAAATACAGTTCAGACCAATTCTAAGAGCTTCCGCCCCCCCCCTTTCTCTCTCTCTTATAGAAAAAAAAAATATATATATAATAATAATAACCTTTATTTGTTCATAAACTATAATAAATATATACAAAACATTCTATTTTTTTCCTATACCTATTCACATATAAACAAAATCAACCTTTAGTTGAGGTTTCAAGTTCGATTGTTTCTTCCTATGACTCTTGCAACTAGACTAAATAATGCACTTGTCCCATCCATTTCCACTTTTTCCTTTCCAATGCTACTCTCTTCCAGGCTGCCCCTCCGCAGCTCTTCTTATCTCCTTGTCCCAGTCTGTCGGTGGGCGTCCTCTCTTCCTTGCGTGCTCTCTTGGATACCAATCCATAAGCTGCCTGGTCCATGTTTCAGCATTCCTTCTGATGACATGTCCGGTCCAGGTCGACTTCCTTAAATGGACTTTTTCCATGATATCTGGGAGGTCAGTCCTTGATCTAATCCACTTATTTGGTTTTCGATCTTGTCTTGATACTCCGAGGAGGTATCGCTCCATACCTCTGACTGTTACTTTCAACTTGTGGCTAGTCTTCTTGTCTATTATCCATGTTTCGCAACCGTAGGTCATGACCGTAAGTACTGTGCTCATCCAGAGTTTCCTCTTGACTTCCAAGCTCACAGAGGATCTATATATATATCATTAAACTTGAAGAGTGCGCGCCATCCTTGAGTACATCGCCTGCTTATTTCTTCTGTTTGCCCTTTAATAGAGATAAGATGCCCGAGGTATAGAAATGATTCTACTTTCTCTATAAGATGCTCTCCTATCTTTAAATCTCCGTCAACCTTTAGTGTTACATATTTACACATCTTGTAGTTTATTTTGAGCCCTATGTTATATATATATATATATATATATATATATATATATATATATATATATATATATATACACACTGATAGGAAAAAAAATTCCACCTACTTGATTTTTTCACGTTTTCATCTAAAAATAATTGTCCTTTGAATTGGTTATTTTTTTAATAAATAAATATGTTTTTTTTCAATAAGGAATCTCAATATAGAGGATAATAACCCTTAATCCTTAATTCAATGAAAGGACTGTAGATTCCAATGTTCACTTTCTATGGAATTAAAATGCTTTGTCAGTGTCATTTGTTCACTGACGTTTCCGGCTTTTAACATTTTAAATTTTAAGTTTAAAAATGCCACTTCCTGATGAGGATGTTGCGCGTAGTGTGGCACTTATTGATGATGGACGTTCCATTACATAAGCAGCTGATCCCATCGGAGTTCTCTATGAAACTTTATGAGACGCCGTAGAAGGCCCGGTTCAGGACAGCCTAGTGTAACAGAACCACAGGATGACCGTTTTTTGACTTTAAGAATTTTATGAAACCGGCACCTTACCTTTGTTTAAGCGATTCATCAGCTCGAAAAAGTTCGAGGTGTGCGAATTTCTGAACGTACTGCTCGGAGAAGATTAAATGAGCACGGATTAATGGCTTTTCCTCCAGTAAGAGGACCAGAGTTGACCAGAACTCACAGAGTTTGGACGATTAAGAAATTGATATTTTATAACTATTTATTTTTTTTTTAATTTATATTACTTTGCTCTTACGTGCATAATCTTAACTCTTCACCTACCTATATTTAAAATTATTTTATGATTACACTTTTCTTATCAGTATTTTTATTTGTTATTTTTTCTGAATTTTTTACATATCAAGTAAATTATTTTTTTCGCTTCTATAGTATTTTTTTTATTTTTCATAAATCTCTGCTACCTCGTTTATAGGTAAAATATTAAAAAATTCCAATAAGATAGAACCGTGTGAGTACAGGATAAGTGATACAAGAATGCAGTGAAGCTAGAATGGGACGTGACGAATGGTATGCGACATATTGAAAGAGCAATGTGACACATCAAGGATCATCTCGAATACTTTTTGGCTTAGAGCTAGATATCTTGTTTGTACTCGTATTATATCAGATCTATTTTTTAGTTTCAAATATTAAACTTAAATTCGTATATGTAGTTTATTTATTAATGATATTAGAAAGACCTTATTTATGTATATTAAACAATTAAATATTGTATATTAATATAATATATAAGTAGTTGTTTTTTTTTAACGAAACTACTAGAAATAGCAAGAATTCAAATTATAAATAATTTAATTATTCTATACCGTAAAAATAATTGATTCAGTAAGTTCACTTCCGGAATCACGTTGCATGTCTTCTTCAGGGAATATTTGCTATAAAAAAAATATATAAAAATGAAGTATTAGAATAAATAAGAATCAAAAGCAAAATAATTTAAAATATATAATAAAATAGAAGTAATTTATTAAGTAATTTCGAAACACTTAGTAGGTTTTTTAGGCTTTCATATACTTAACTAATAAATATAACTGATTTAACTGAAATAAAAAAAATAAATTGTACTTTTAATATAAAGGAGATTCAAAAGCAAAAACCATTTAAACTACGTAAGACAACAAAAGCTTTTATTTATTCATTAAGTTATTTCGAATCACATTGCACGTCTTTTTCAGTACTTTAATTGACAAGATAATATATAATAAAAAATAATATATTAAAATGAAACATTTAGAATAACCAATATTCAAAGTAAGAAATAATTTAAAATATATAATACAAAAGAAGTAATTTATTTCAAATCACATTGATAGTCTTTTTCATACAAAATTATTTAAAACTAAAATATTTCCAATCAAAACAAAAAATGATATGTATAAATGAAATTATTATAATAAACACGATTAAAAAGCAAAATTTATTTAAAATATGATAATATGATTTTCTAAAATCAAAACGATTTTTAATGTCAATAATTTCTCTTTATTGTTTAATCGTTTATATAGTATATTAAACATTGTGATAATTAAATCAGAGTCGCGCCGTGCTTCCTCTTTTGAAGTCTCCTTTCAAAGATGATTTTCAATTTTTAATTATTTATTTTATTATTGTAATTTTAATTTGTTTTTAAATTATGACGTGCGTATAACCCGACATTTATTTACTATTTAAAAAAAATTGAAATAATCAACAATATAATACATAAAAGTGGAGTTATAAATATCATACAAAAAGAATTTTATTGAAAAAAAAATTACCTACATATTTTTTAAAATATATATATCTAGGGTAATAAGAATATAGCTACAAATAATATTCAGATAAATAAATTTGAAAAATAGAGTAATTAGTAGTTTAATTAAGAAAATTACAATAATATATACAATTCAACTTGTAAATAAATATTATAAAAATCAACATTACTATAAATATAATAATAATCCCTCAACATCAACAAGGATGTTCTGTGCATTTTTATTTTATTTTATTAAGTCACATGGATATTCCAAGGATATTACTATTACTTTAACTAATAATTAATTATTACCCCCACTCTTGTTTCCTCTCATTTTATAGAAGATTTCTCTATTTAATCGCTTTGGGTTCATCCTCACCATCATATGTCCTTAGAACCTTAATCTTCTTATTATTATGTTCGTTCCCAAATCACTCACTTCTTTTTATATTCGCTTATTAGATCTCAACCTATAGCCTTCCTGTGTCTTCTTTGGGCTGTAAATTCTTCTTAGTATTCTTCTATCTATCCCTAACATTTCCTTAGGCTGGGAAGGGAAGTGGTTTCTATTCCGTACAGTATCACCGGTTTGTAGTGTCTTATCTTCGCGTTTGTTGACAGGCTCCTTTTATTATATAAATTGCTTGTCTCGAAGCTTAGTCTTTCCAATTTAGTTACTTTCTCTTTTATGCTCTCCTTCTCCGACCCATTGCTACATATAATTTCCCCCAGGTACTTGAATTTATTTGATACTTAATTCTCCCGTATTTTGTCTCTACTATTTTCTTTTGAAAGTTTCTATCTGTAGTCATTACTTCTGTTTTCTCAAACGATAGCAGTAAGCCTGCTTTTCCCTTTAAAGTATTCAACTCCTCTATAGCTTCACTTTCAGTCTCCGCCATTAAGGCCAGATCGTTCGCATAGGCCATGCATCATACTTTGATGTTCTTGTTTTTAGTAGTTTGGTATGCTGACCACTAAACCACAAGTCAAAGGTTTTTTTTTAAATATATTTTTTGTATCTTTTTTATACAGTTATGACAAAAAGCTGCGATGTGAGTCGAAAAGTTGGTTTACGATACATAATTGCTTACTATATTGACCTCTACCCTTGACATCCATAATTTTATTAATTGCTTATTTGTAAAAACGATCATTTAGTACAGATATATAGACTCTTGTTATCCTAATGACGCGTTGGCTCCATATAATGGGTTGAATGAAGGTTAAGATTGAATTACTACAAGTAGGAAGAGATGTCTTTATTTTCCCCTATCCAAACTTTGGGGGATCCATTCCTTGCATCAACAAAAGAGAGAGGTTGAGGAAGAAGGAAGTAAAGGGAGGGATCGCGGACGGTGTTAGTTTAAATCTTCTCATGTTTTCCTCCAGAGTTTCCTAATCCAAACCAAAGGCCTGCTTTACAACTGCAAGCTTTATAGTCTGACTTGTTGTAATGCCTTGTCACATTTTTATTTTTTTTCCAGATTTCTTTGATGGCCTCACTCTAGAGAAAATAATCTTCACAACTCCATCCTTATTATTCCCGGGGGTCTTGTTTGTTTAGTAACTGATTGTCACTTTATGCTGCTATCGTAAATCGGAGTGAGAGTTCTAAATTTTGCATATCCAGCTATAATTATTAGAATTTATTTTTATAATGTTTAAATATTTTATTTGGAGGAGAAAAGTTATGTCCAGGACCGGAATTCGAACCCTTTTTTATAATTATTATAATTTTTAAATATTTTATTTTGAAGAGAAAAGATATGTCCAGGACTCGTTCGAATCCCGGTCCTGGACATATCATTTCTCTTCAAAATAAAATATAATTATTATAGGAATCTTCAACGAGTACCTGACACACTACAGGTTCGAGACCTTTGTTTTTCTTTCCTCCTATAGAAAGGCATATCCAAGGTTTTTTTACTCCCTTTAAAAAAATCCCAAGGCCACCTGCCGGGCTGTAAATCCGCGATCTTGGGCCTAGAATGTTACGCTAACAACTACACCACTGGTGACCCTATGGTATGCAGTTACTAAATATTTTATTTCGTTAGATCTGTAACTATAGGAGTAACATTTTTTAAAATTTAATTTATTTATTGAAATTTACAACTTTATTATAATAATGCCACAAGTAAATAGAAAAAATTATATCTATTGGATTGATATAAAGACAAGCAGAGAAACTAAAACTGGTAAAAAGGACAAATCCAACTTAAAAGGTCACAAGGTCATATTTTTTTCAGACGCCTCAGAGGATTATCGGCAACTGAAGAAGTAGTTAAAGATATTTTTTTTTTTTTTTTTTTTTATTTAATTCAATGATATTTACAACTATAATACATTATTATATCAAGTAAATGTGCAAAAATGTAGCATATGACATGAAAACACTTGTGGAGAAACTACCCATCGATAGCACTCCAATAAAGTTCTATTGTAGATGATCTCGAGGCCATCTTCTTTTCAGGCGCCTCGGGGGGTTATCAGGAATAGTATGGGAAGCAAGCTGAGAGACTAGCGGATTCAAGTGCGTATGGAGCTTGTTATGGAAGGATAGGTATCTAGTTTGGGCCAAATCAGTAACATATGGGATATTAAGATCATGATGGATGAGTTTGTTTGTGACATAATAAGGAGTATTGAGGATTTTACGAAGGATTTTGGATTGCAAGGATTGGATACGAGATGAATTGGATGGTTTAGTAGAGCCCCAAAGCTCAACTCCGTATGCCCAAATAGGTCTGATGACTGTCATGTAAATAAGTCTTTTGTAATTAATTGGTAGCTTAGAGCGTTTGTCCAGTAAGTGTTGAAGTAGGCGAAAACGTCGAGCAGTTTCTTGTCTTTTCAGTCTTGTATGAGGATTCCAAGTGAGACGTTTATCCAGATGGAGTCCTAGGTAACGTATCTGTTCGACAGGGTTCAGTGGTGTATTATTAAACGATACAGTAGGACAGGAATTCGTAGGTTTACGACGAAGGGTGAAGGTAATTTGATGGGATTTGATAGGATTTATTTTAATCCTCCAATTTTGACACCATTCTTGTAGGTGTGAGATATGGGATTGAAGAGATTGGGATGCAACAAATGGATCCTTATTAACTGATAACACACATGTGTCATCAGCGTAAGTAGTGAGGACAGTGCTTGGATGGGTTGGGATGTCAGCTGTATATATCGTGTATAGGATGGGCCCCAGGATACTGCCTTGAGGAACACCGGCAGACTGGGTGAAGAGGGAAGAGTAGGAACAATTATGGTTTACTTTAAAGGTTCTATTACTGAGGTAGGAACTGATAATAAGGAAGTAAGTTGAAGGTAAGAATTTACGGAGTTTGTACAGCAGTCCTGGATGCCAGACTCGATCAAAGGCCTGAGTTAAAGATATAAATGCTCTTTTATTAACAAATTATTTACAGTATTTTTCTTTTTAATTTTATTAACAACTTTAGCAACCACAGCATGGTACTTTATTCCATCTGCCGGTAGTTTGATTGAACCAATAAATAATAACAAAACTAAAAATAAATTAAATTTCCTTTTGACATTAATAATTAAATTCTGAAATAAAAATTTTTCTATATCGACCTTCATTTCTTACAAAATTATATAAACCTATTAAATTCTCCCCATTCAGAATATCTATTAGTTTTTGTTCTGAGATCAGCTAATGTTTTAAGTATTTTTTCTATACGATTTTAAGAGGGGACATAGCGCCAGGAAGTGAAAACTATTTTTAATTTCGTTCAAATTACACTGTGAGCATAGCTGTATATTTTGCGAATCAAATGGTTTGTAATTTAGATTCAGAAGTTCCCCTCTGCATTTCATAACTACGCTAATTTTTTTTGCTACTTTCAAATGGCTAAGGTAATCTATTGTTTTACCTAAAGACCTCCAGAGGCCGTGGTGTGTGCCCCCTGATGCTTTTGCATGGCAAACTTGAATAAAATAATCATTGTACAGTTCTAATATTTTGGACATTTCTCAGTCCCTGTCCAGGACCGGGACTCGGGGATTCGCAAAAATGCGAGAACGCGGGGACTTGGGATCAGTAAAAAGAAAGGATATGACCACGACCGAGAAGCGTGCTTGATTGGGCCAGGATAGCTCAAATGGTAGAGTTCCAGACCAGCGATCTGGACGACCAGGGTTCAAGTCCCAGTCCTGGACATATCTTTTCTTTTCAAATAAAAATATTTTAAAATTTTAAAAATATAATTAAATTGAATTTTTATTATGAAATGTGGACTATTTTTCTATTAATTTCTAGGTATACAAAGTAATTTGGGGTATTAACCGGTAATTTAATTTTTTTTTAAATGAAATATCGTTCCCCTTTTTCGATCTCCTCATAGTAATTGTGGCCCCAAACTTGACACCTGTAGGTTATGACATTTTTAATTTTAGACTCGAATACTTCCAATTTTGACTCTAACGACACTTCTGGATTATTGAAAAGTTCTCTCCACATCATATTAATCCCTACTTTTGCCTTGCTTACTGAAGCAGTAGCTAGATTTAAAACTACTGGATTTGAGTTGGAATAATGTTTGTCATGAAAAGATTGATATCGATGTTGGGTTAAATCAGCTACAAATGGGACATTTAGGTCATCATCATGGTTGATTTATCTTATTGACGAAATAAGGAGCCTTGAGCATTTACGTAGGAGTATGGGTTGTAAATATTGGATAAGAGATGAATTTGATGGCTTAGTGGAGCGCTAAAACTCTATTTCGTAAGTCCAAATATGATTATAGTATTCTTACATGTGTCCCACCTTTACTTTGAGTTAAAGTGGCTCTTCCCTTCTATCCGTAGACTCTATTTCCTAGGTTCTTACTTATATCAAACCATCAACTCACAACATCCATCAGGGTGAATCCGTCTAAGACGGATGCCACAGTGACGTCATTTCAGAGTGTGAGTAAGAAACCTCTACCGAAGACTTTTACCGTGGACTGTGAGGATAGAAGATTATCCACTTCAATTCTCTACCTTGGCGTCAACTTTGATAGGCACCTCACCTTCTCAAAGCACGTTCAGGCAAGATTGAAGTTGGCACGACAGAAATCCCACAGGCTATACCATCTGCTCTTGTCACCGCAGCTCTCACTGAGGTTGAAATTACAAATCTACTAGTCCATCATAAGACCTACGTTGCTCTATGGTGCACCAGTACTGAGACACCTCTACAAAACAACGCTGAAGCGCCTGCAGCAATACCAGAATTCCATCCTTAGGAAGATTGTAAGTGGCACATCGCTCGAGGGGGCACTTAACACCACCATCCGGGAGGAGCTTCGGCTTCCCTCGGTGCCCGAGTTCATAGGTTGGAGGCACATCAAATTATTTGATGGCCTGAAGACCTGTGCGAACCCCCTATTTAGGTACTAGGTACCCCCCCAGACCTGGGAGATGGCAGGGCAGTGTCCCCTTGGTCGATGTACTTACATTTGATCTAGGAATGGGGCAAGTACTCCCTTGTCCTTATCCTTCCTTCCTTTTCCTTCTTCCTTTCTCCCCTTTCTTCTTTCTACAACTGTCACTTGATCCCGCTAAACGGTCCCTCACCGTTTTGTATTGTATAATGTCAGCGGCCTCGTGCCGTTTCGAGTAAAAACTGCCTTCAGCGGACTCAGCCCGATGTAACGCCTTAAAATACCGAAAGGTAACACAAGGCTTTCGTTTATATAGAAGCATTTGCAGGCATATATATTGTAAATTGTACATATATTTTAAATAAAATCTTAGAGAATGTGAAAAAAGAAACCACAACATCCATCTTATATCTATAGTCTCCTACAATACAAATCCTCTATCCAATCCCAGGGCACAAGGTCTCGCCCTTCCGATCTTAAAATCAGTTCCGATAGAACCAAATCTTTTTAGGACTCCTCATTGGTTGTTATTAATATTATGAGAAAGACGAATGATCAAGGTTAAGCAAAGTACTAAGAATCTTCATATGCCTTTCTCTGTTCCCATAATTCTTTTTCTGTAGGATTCCTTTCTCTTTTGAGACCAAATTGTTTCCATCATCTTTGATTTCTTCTCAACTTGCCACTTATGAATTTTGAATCTGCAGACAACCTGGTTTTGAATATCCTCTGTGACGATTCCGGCTCGTTTCTTATCTTTTTGGAGTAATTATTCCGCAGGTTGTCGCATCGAGTTGAGTCACGACAAGTTTTTCCTTTTCATTCATTTCCCTTTTTATATTTTCCCAAAATACAAGTCATCATGAGCTTTATTCTGGAAAAGAATAATTACATTCATGAGAAATGTGTACTTTGGTAATCATTTCAGATATAAACGAACGTTTCAACAAAAATATATCATCTATACTTCGAAATGTTAGTTGAAACTTTTATTTCTGTATGAAATGATTACCGAAATCTACACATTACCCATAATTGCATTCTCTTTTCCACACGAAGGAGATAACTTGTATTTTTCGAAAATATTAAAAATCAAATGTTTGGTAAGTCTGCCTGAGTTCATCCTTTTTGTTCATAAAATCTTAGTCTGCGTTTGCTAATATCGCTGTAAACATGATATTTGCTATCATGATTGTTTCTGAGCCGCTAATGTTCGGATATGTAAAAAATAAATATTAATATAATAGTTATTAGCATGATAATGAGTCATCTATAATATAAAGAGCGTTATGCCTGGCTGAAGTGCGGTATTGTCTCTCCTTAGGGGGGGGCGGTGTTTATAACAGCACTAAAATACTTAGGAGCCGTTATTGCCGGGAACGGTTCGCATTTAAACACACAGAGAGCTGTAAACGGTTTTCAGAATTAAAAGGGAGGGTTTAGTAAGGATTAGGGTGGGGGTGGTCGGAGGTGGAGTGGGGGTGGTTGGAGGTGGAGTGGGGTGTTTCGCTTATTCTAAAATTACCGAGGTAAAGGGTAAAGGGGGGTAGGGGAAAGGTAGAGGGGGGAAATCCTGAATAATAGAGGGAGCTCACCGCCCCTCCGCCGGAATGAGTAATCTGCTCGACATTAAACTGATTAACCAACCCGAGCCTGAAGCATGGTTAATTTCATTTAGGACCCCCCCCACTTCTTGTCGTCGGGCCATCTTAGCCTTTTCACTTTCTTCTCTCCGTCTTACCCCGTCCTTATTCCCCCTTCTTCTTCTTCTTCTCCACAACCCTCCACCCTTATTTTTATCTCCACCAAAGGAGAAGTTTTAATTACCATTACATCCGTGGCTTGTTTTAATAGAGGCTGTTTTAACAACTTTCACACTATCTTAGCACAATCATCTCATTTAACCAATCTGGAACCTCCTTTTTGAGATCCTCTCGAGATACTAATGTTCCTTAGAAAATGGAAAGCGGTTGAATTGCGTTTTCTCTTTTATCCTTTACTCTTCAGCTCCTTTTGTGTCTTCCCTTAATTAAAATTCAGAATTTACATAAATGTATTGCCAGAAACGCAATATTTAGGACAAAGCAATACAAATCCACATCACCTGTACCACTACATACAAGAACCCATGAAGGGTCTTAGAGACAGTACAGTTTCTGGTACAACCGTGTGTAGGGAGATGATTCAACACGCTCAACCGTCTGCTTTTTCTCCCAATAAAAGTACCCACTTTCTCTACGCCCCAGGAAGTATGCTGGTCCATCATTGTCCATCCGTGTCTGTTAATAGATGAACTAATTTTTTTTCAGAGCTGTATTTAATCCGGAACGTTCAGCATTGTAACTAAGTAATAAGAAATATATAATATTGTGTAAATGTTCATATTATCATTACTAAACATCCTATTAGACCCTTAAGGTTACAAAATCAATTGAAAATTTTTTATTATAATTTCTTCAATATAACATCAGAATTCAATCCCTGTTAATTTTCGTTCTTAAAAGCTAACCATTTGCCTTAATTTAATTTTCGCTCATTTATCAATTTTCGCTATGTGCTTTGTGATTCAATTTATATTGGAAATTTCTATAGTTTTAAACCCCCAGTTTTTCTATCTATTAAGGGTTCCTACTTTCTAAAGGCTGGGTGATCCCCAGCAGCTGTAGATCCCATAAGGTCTGCTAAGATATGAAATAATTTATCGGGCACAGCTGGATTTGATCCTCGGAGCCTCGGCATAGCAACTCACCACGCTACAGATTTTGCTACACTGCTTCTTATCAACAGTTAAGAAATTACTAAAATATTACTGACTAGTTCGTAACATACTTGAGTGTCTCTAACCACTGAGAACAAAGAACTCTTGTTTTGTTTATATAAAAATTGTAGATTGGTGAAAATTAATTGTTTTCTTATATATAATTTTTGGTAGCTAACTCAAACTTTGCTTTCATCTAGTTAATTACTTAAATTGCAATTGTATTTTTTTTATTATTACTTTAAAGGGACCTTTCCCAGAATATAAAAAGTTTGTTATTATCATTCAGCCAAAGAATCATTTTTTTTTTCGTTTTTTTTGTTTTATAATGTATTTGATTATTTCCTTCTATTTAATTATTATCTTTCTAACTTTTTAATTCATTATTGGGAGTTAAATACATATTCATTTTAACTTATTTTTTTCTCGTTATACATTTATCCACTCCTATCAATAAAACAAAATGGCAATCAGTACAGATTTTCGGTCTGTAAAATACAATAAAACAATACCAAACGGTTCCTCTTCGGTGGCTGGATTTAATATTATTATGATAACAGATCCCTCATCCACGTTCGTTTCGTTAATTAACTAAATTTCAATTGTATTTAATTTTTGTATTATTATTCTTAAAGGTCCTAAAATAAATAAAGTCTTTATTATTACTATTATTATTGAACAGAAGGATCATTTTTTAAAATAATTTATCTGAGATGCTTTTGCCCACTAATGGTGGGGCATAATGGGATAAATTGTTTATCTATCTAATGTATGCTATATCAACGAGCCGTTAAAATTATTTGACCGAAATACATAAAGGCGAAATAGAATGGAAAATTTATGGAGGGACCTAACTTGTCGGGTAGGAGGCACCATATCGCACGAGGCCCCCAAAGTTTCGCCTCGATATTAAATTTATATTACCATAAATCCGTTTGCATTCTACGTCAATATCCAGGCTTCCATAGTTCCTCCAGAAGGAATGGAAGTCTAAGCAGGCTTAACTTTTCTCTTATATATTTATTAATAATAGATAATATCTTTCTAAGATTTAGAAATCTATCTAGAATTATATACTTCAATTAACTTATATACCATTACTATGAAAATATTCAGTTATAAGTCCTTTCATAACTCCAATATCCTTTCCTCTGAGAATATCAAAGTAAATTACAATAAGTAAATATATAAGAAATATATAGCTACACATCAAATAGAGCCTATTAAGTGCATGATAGAGATTATAATGTTTCTAAGACTGTCCAGGGAAGTTATTTTGCCGAAATCACAGGTCAGGGACCCAGTTCATTACACACTGCGCTGCCCCTTTCCCACATAATGACATTAAGTATAAATTAAAAAATCTATAAAATATTTATAATAGTGTGTTATTCAGTGGAACGTCGATTATCCGAACTGATGATGTCAGGGGTGGTTAGGATAACCAAAAATTCGGATAATCGAAATTCACTAAAAAATAAATACTAACCAAATGAATAGGAAGGGATTCAGGGAAACAAATGAATTGCCTAATTATATTTACAGTTCTTATCTAAGTTCATTTTTTTGCTGTTTCCGATAAATGATTAGGGCCGCCTTATTGACTTCCATGGAAAACATCATGTTATTTTTTGTCAAATTTTATATAAAATAACAATATTTTTAACAATACAAATAAGTAACTGGATTATCTGATCAAATGAATTAAAATTACATTTGAAAAAAAAAAAACAGTTCCGTCAATTGAACGTTCGGATAACTGACGTTCAGATAATCGACGCTCCACTGTATTTGAAATAAAATAATCCTGTCCAAGTAAAAGTTATAACTGAGTTTGCTTATATGATTATCTAGCCCGAGTGAATAAGTGGTTAAGTCGAATTTTGTCCAGAGAGAGTTAATTGTATTGAGGGAAGCGAAATCGTGTTGTTCTGTGGTTTTAGCTTGAAATGGAGTTGTAATTTAGATAGCAACTCGTTTTAAAGCCGTTGACTTGGCCGCTTATGCCCTACAAGAATAACCCCACTCTATATGTACAAGAAACTCGTTTTAGAATAAATTCGACTCATCAACTTACTCACAGTATATATAGTATAAATAGTTATCGCATCCAAAACATTTGAATTTCGTAAACTCTTGAACGGCATCTATTATCTATTTTACATGGCAGGGATATATCAGTTTTTTAATATATAAAATAAATAATCTGTATTGATGTACCTTAATAAAGCAATATTTCAAATACAGAAACCCGCCTTCTGTATTTGTTGAAATGTGTTCTAGAGCATACGAGCAGATAATGGAAATCAGCGATTTCGCTAACACCGCGTATATTACTGACTAAGCTTTACTCGCTCTATTCTTTAGTCATGCTACATTCCTCATTCAGTAAACGTGAAACATTTCAAAGTCGACGAAGGGTTAAAATCAGGATAGAAGTTAGCTCGATGTATTTGATCACCAACCTCGATATAAGTATACAAATTACACTTGAATTATATTAGTTGACCTTATAATATGGGAAAGAAAATTGTCCACCATGGTGGTGGTGGAGGTAAGAAAAATAATTTTATAAATAAAGTTGAAATATTTAGTTGAAAGCCAACTAACCAAGACCTTGTCAACACACACCTTCACGGTTGGATAGACAATATACAAACAAATTGAAATACGTAAAAATCGTAAAGAATATAAATAGCTAATATAAATTATAGAAATCGTGATTTTGGAGAACAAACCAGATACAAAAGTGGGGATGTTTTTTTTTTAGCTAGCTAATTCTTTTATAATTTACCGATCAAGAAAAATAACAAAAACAAATCAAGACTCACTTGCTGGACACCCAAACTTACTGGTACAATCATTACTGACAGACACATTACCACAGAATCCACCAAGGAGACTAAAACGTCTCTGGAATAGGGATCTACTATAGTGAGATGAGCCTTCAAAGGAGGGCCTTCAATGGGAAGTTTCTGCATACACGCTTCCATGCGAATCTCTCAGAGCAGGTTTTCAAAAGAAGATCAAAGATACAATCCAAATGGCATTTGTATATTTCTTAAATAAATATTTTTATTATAATTATTATTTATCCTTGACAATTGTTATGTGTCGTTTTAATTTGTTTGTATCTTGTCTGTTATTGCAAATAGGACAATCCTACAGTAGTATTTTTTTTGCTAATCCTGGTATTACATAATTAAGATAGGTATCTTTAATGAGTACCTGACAACGTCTAAGCTCAAGACTCTCATTTTATGCCCCCACCTAATTATAGCATAACTAAGGAATTTTAACTCCCTTGGTGTAGCGGTTGATATGCTAGCTCATACATCACAGCTAGCTGTGAAATAATCCTCAATTTATTCTGAAGTGCACATGTAAAAAAAAAAAGGACGATAAAAGTAACTCCATTTATCAAGGTTTGATGCAAATAATGTTCCTTTTCATGTTAGCTAAATCTCTAATACTCTCTAAGTATATTAATAATGTTACGGGCTACTGGGTGTAAAATGGACTAAACTATTACTAAATTCAAGATACTAAAATTTATTAACAAATTAAAAAAATTACAAAGAAATTATTTAAAACAATTAACTTATTAAACTAATATTAATTTACAATAACAATATTCTACAGATTATAACATAGGCCTAACTGTTACAACTAAAATAATATACAAATAATATAAGATATTGTTAATACTAAATAACTAAACTATTTATATAAATTTGTACAAATACAATAATATTACACTATAGTTAACAACTACAATTTAACACTTACAGTTCGCTAATTAAAGTCTACCGACCGTAAAACTCTCCAAATATGACAAACTGACACACAGTTTATTACACTTATTACACGGCCACTAACTATCACTAACTGTTACTGTCACTCACACTGTTTACTACTGCTTATTACTGACTCGGCCGAAACAGCTGGTCTTTTTATATAGGCAAGGTAGGTCGGGGTGGGACACTTCTCGGAAGATCGAGAATTGTCTCGTTTCATTCAGGTTGATCCAGAAAGTTCTACACCATTCTTTGATTCCTTCCGGTTAATCCCACAGCTCGTCTAATCCTCTCAGCCGGTCCTTCTTCCCTCTCTGACCGTAACAATAAGTATTATTTAATTCAAAAAGTAATCGATTTTTCGACAAAAAATCCTTGAAATAATGCATATACGTAAAAAAATAGGTATGTCGGTACATAGCAAGATTTAATAAAATTTTAACACAAAGAAAGTTGAAATTTAAGTTTTCTTCAATTTTCACTTCGTCGTGGCACCTAAGTCTCTAATCCTTTTAAGTATATTAATAAATACAAGTAATTGTTCAGAGTATAAAATTTAAATGTAAATAATGATCTCAAACTTATTTTCGAGAAATGGTAATGAACCCCTTCTTTCTTCCTAAAGTTAGTTTTGGGTAATCCAACGTTCGGATAATCGATGTTCTACTATAGTTATATAAATACTTATTAACTCTATATCTCATTAATCTTTATAATTGTTTTTTTCAATGTTTCTGGCTATTTATCTGTCATGAGAAGGCATGTATATAAAGGAAATTTAGCTATATGTTTCTTTGAAATATATCCTATGAATAAAATTTTATGAACTTATCCATATATATAATAATCTCCTGTCACGATATTGGTCCGGGCTAATCTCCGAAACTACTGGACCAATTTTAATAAAATATCGTGCAGATATGTAACATTGTCCGACTTAAAATACTGGCTATGTTTTATTTAGATTAATGACCGTGATATTTTTTTGTAAAATTATTTTTTGTTTCAACCTGCTCCATTTTTGATATGTCGTAAAGGCATGTCTTAGCAGTGTAAATACAAATTCGCATAAAAAAAACTTGAAACTTTTGGTGGCCGAAAAACGGCGGGGTGGCGAAACACCTATGTTTAATTTTCGGAGTTATTTCAGTTTTTGGCCTCTATCTCCTACTCGGTGCGTTTTTGGAAAAAAACCGAAGTAACCATTTTAAAAGTTGATTAAATTTGCTACAATTTGAGCCCTACTGCATCTCTATACGCCTAATAGATTCTGAGTTCAGTCCCTGTCATATAACATATAACGGGAATCTTATCTATCTATATATATCTATAAATCTCCTGTCACGATGTTTGTCCAGGCTAATCTCTGAAACTACTGCACCGATTTTAGTGATATTATTATAATTTAAAACAATATAACTATCCACAATTAAAAATAAACCGTTGTATACCTCATTTATTAAACTAATGTTTATATTTTATCAGTTAAGAATTTGTATATTTTTTATTTATCATATACTATACTTAGATATAAGATGAATAAAATGTAAAACTAAAAATCAATTTAATTCATTTTTACATTTATTAATTTTTTTTAATTCAAATTTTAACATAATATTTTTTAAAACTATTATAAAAGCCACAACAACGCGTGGCCGAGTCAGGCAGTGTATAGTATGTTTTAAACTACAGCTGGTTTAGATCAAGCATTGCATCATTTTAGGTTTCTTCCAGATACTGTAATGTTCTGCAATGAAAGTCTGTAGCAACTTTATAAATTCTAGATAAAATTTAAATAATTGTAGAAAAGGTACTTGTGAAACCAACTATACTGGAATATCACTTAAAGTGAATTTATTCCGAAGGAACTTCTAAACAATGCAGGGAAATAATTTTAAAGGAATTTATAACATCATTGAAGAAACTCAATTTAACGCTGACGGTAAACTTCCAGAAACAAATTTAATTCACGTTAGAGAAGAATAGTTTCTTGGAACGGACAGAACGAATATTCCTACGCCAAGCCATTCCAGACAGTACACGTGTTCTTGAAAAAAACACCTTCTATTTTACATGTTAAATTATCTTCGTAAAAAGTCAATTTAAAAGACAAAGATGTTTAATTTGATTTTTTTGTTATTAACAGACGTGCTAATTCCAATTCGTTCACTTTGTCTTGAGTTTGGTCATTGGCTCTCATGAATTTTATCTTATGATGAAATATTTGGAAAAAAAGCCATACCACTACAACCCATGGAGGATTTTGGGTAAAGTACATGGTTGGGACTGTACTATTTGAATAACAAAGATTGTGCAGAATGGTGATTTCTTCGGGATCGCACTCAACCGCCAGGTTTTTACCCGAACTTAATAGTACTCAATTTATAGAGGCTGGGTGAGCCGAGGAGGGTCGGCAGATACCACTGGGTCCAACCATACAGTCAATAATTTACCTCTTGCAGTCGGATTTGAACCCGGGATCCTTAGCACAGCAACTCTAACTCTATCACTGAGCTACCTATCCAACTCCCTCTGAAATAATTAGATAAAATTAAATACGATCTTAGAAGGTTTTATACCGATATATTATTTATATAAAAAAATTCTTGTGTATTTGCACCCATTAGTAACTCAAACAAGACATTTCACTATGAAAAATAATATCTTTTGAGGGAAATGAAAAGTTTAACTAATTATTGATGTTTTAAGTTACTATCAGTATGAATTCTACAAAATGATTTTTTAGTTAAATATCATTAGGAGCGGAGTGGGTCAACTACCGGTCGCTGGCAGCCTTTTGTTTAATCTGTTTGTAGCCAGAGGTGAATCCTAATGGATATAGGACCCTCGTGTTTTTTTCAAAATCTCTGTTTATTCATAAAATATTTACATACAATATATATAAAAATATACACAGCAATAATACGGCGGATATAAAGCAATAAGGTGGACCCTCGTGGGGCTCACTCAGCCTCTATAAAGCAAGTACCCGAAATAGGGGGCTATGGGCGGTTGAGCTTGATCTAGGACAACACACCTCCTTGCACAAACGATGTCCAAGAAACATTACAGTCTCCAAAACGTACTGAAGACTCTCTATTTGTCGTATTGGTACAGGGTTTTTTTCTTTATGAATCGAATTGTAACATTTAATGCAAAGTTAATTACAACAAATTGATAAATTAAAACAAAACTGATAAGCAGGCCACTACGCGTCACCAGTTTCCCGCAATACGTCTCGATAATGTCGTATATCTATGACACGGTTCCATCAGTTTTTCTTCTACCGAAAATCAGGACGGCTAAAGAAGTTTTCTCTTCAAAAATGTATTCCTATCCGTTCCTTCACCTTCCAGGTAAATATTCCATTAAGACAATTCGCACCTTGTTAATACGTAGACGGGACATAAAGTCTGCGCTGAGATTTATAGCGGTGTATATGGCTAAGTAGCCTAAGGGTTAGGAGGCGCCTAGTGGCTGCATGCCAAAGCTTTAAGGGCTCGGATAAAGGGCGTTTAGTTCCGTGCCTAAGGTCTCGAACCCCCGCCCCTCCCTACCACCTCTCTAGCCCCCCCCCAGACATAAATCTTTCATCCCTTTCACCTCCAGCTAATTCCATCCACACATTATTTCCACTCTCCCGTCTCCCGCTCCTCCGATTGTTTTCTTATGCAGATTCCTCCAACTCCTTCTCAGATTTAATAGATCGATCTGGATGCGTTATTCAAGAACCCCCCCCCCCACTCTCACCTAAGGACCCCTACAAAAGCTTCGCCCCCCTACAGCTATTTTCACAGCCGTCATCTTCCATACCCCTCCAATCCTCCCTTAACATTAAGGATTGGTAAATAGCTTTCTCGGCCTTTATTGACTTTCCACTTTCAATAAGTAACAGGGCATTTCCATTTTTTTTTAAAGCCTCCGCCCCATTTGAAAAGCCCTTTATTGGAATTAAGATTTATATAAAGTAAGATTATAAATCATTCATCTCGGTGGTTTAATGATTTCCCTTCAAGCTTGGGGCGGATCTTTTTGGGGCTGACTTTGATTCAATAATGCGCATTGTCTTGGATATTTTATCAAACAGTTGTTTCTCCGTCTCCTTGAGAGAGAGAGAGAGAGAGAGAGAGAGAGAGAGAGAGAGAGAGAGTGAGAGAGAGTGAGAGGGAGGGGGATATATATATATATAGAGAGAGAGAGAGAGATAGATAGATAGATAGAGAGAGAGAGAGAGAGAGAGAGAGAGAGAGAGAGAGATAAAGAGAGAGAGAGAGAGAGAGAGAAAGAGAGAGAGAGAGAGATTCACAAAATGAGGCTGCAGTGTTCCGAACAATTAAGTAATTCGGTGCTTACTGACTACCTCTCCCTTTTAGGTTAGGAAGTTCCAACTATGAATAAAAAGTGTTGTTTTTTTTTAATTTTATTTGAAAAGAAATGATATATCCAGGACCAAATATTTCTTTTCAAATAAAAATATTTTTAAAAGAATTAATAAAATCAATAACTAATAAAATAATATAAATTATTAGAATAAAAACGTTTATATGTAATACAATGATTGTTTTATTTTTCAATAGAGTACATGCTGTATATTTGAGGACGCCATGATTTACTAACTGGGTTTTTGTGCCACTGATCATGATATACAATATATTTAATAATAATATGTACGCCAACTAAACAATAGAAATGTTTTGTTGTTTTTGAATTGGCCTACTAAAGACCACGTCATTTCAACTGTCTCTTTTCTTCTTGCCAAGTACCCCCTCATTCGTCGCCGGTGCTGCACCCTTTTTTCATCCGTCCATTTCTTGAAAACCCATGTGAGTATCCAGTTTTATCCTGAACAGTTACTTTCCAGAACATCCAGGTAATCCCCATATCCTGTAAATCTTTTTCTACCTCTTTGAACCAGGCAGGTTTTGTCTTCATTTCTTTTAAATACTTAAAAATCCCGTTCTTCAGTCTAATGTATTTCATTCTTACCAACTGGCCATAAAATGCTCCTTTTTCTAATAATATCCGTTATTTTCGGAACATGAGTGTACAGTTCACTATAATGCCGTCGTCTGTATTCACTTCAGTCTTTAATTTGGCCAAGAATTTTCCTCAAGATCTTTCTTTGTTGGATCTCTAATTTTTCTACCTGGGCTTTCTTATTCATATTTAGGCATTCTACAACATATAGGACCTCCGGTAAGATAACAGTGCAATAATGCCCGAGTATTAATATTGTAATTGATCATCATATTCTATCCTCATTAACCGCTTATGGAGTATGAGGAGGAGTTCTGCACAGCCTGCTCTAATAACATTTATAATATTCCATTGGTTCAAATAAAATAATTTTATTATGACAGTTCCTTGAAGGTTTACTGTCGCTGAATTCAATAGTTCAAATTTTTTTTAATCAAAACACTATTATTATTGTTATTGATTTTGTACTGACAAGTTTATGGTATATGAATACTAAATTTTTAGCAAAAAAAAAATTGAACATCCTTATTCGGATTTTGACATCATAAATCATATAGTTGTATTTGTATTAATGTGTATTTTTACTAGTAAAATCCAAATCTACAATATTTAAATGGTTAGAATTCCATTGGTATAGAATAATAATATCTAACTAAAAGGTCGTTGAATAGTTACGCAATTAAAAATTAAAAAAAACCTGTACCACTACAATCCGTAAACGGGTCTGGGGTACAGTACATGTTAGAGACTGTACTGTTTCAGGGATAACGATTCTGCAGGGAGGTGACTTGTCCTAGGTGACGCTCAACCTCCAGATACCCCCCTATTTTTATAACATTTTATAGAGGCTGGGAGAGCAGCAGGAGAGTCCTAGATCCCTTATGATTCATCTCCTGCTGCAAACAGACGAAATAAAAGTCTTGCCTGCAGCGGGTTTCGAACCAGGATTTCCAGCATGACAACTCAGTGATCTACCACTGAGCCACTCCGCTCCCTGCGTAATGCAATTGATATTAATAATAACTTAAAACATCAATAACTAGTTGAACTTTTCGTTTAATTTTTTACATAAAAAATATTTTACTTGTCTTAATTAAATGTCTTGTTTTATGAAATGATTGAAAGTACAAATGATCTAAGTATAGTTAAACTTAAAGATGATAATAATGATAAAAATAAAATTCATTGACGTCTTTGTAAACACAAATACAAGGTAAAAGAAATATAGCTGTATACTGATTACTATTTCAATTAAATTATATATATTTTGTATTGAGCTTTTGCAGCTCATCACACATTTCGATTGATAAACTACTTGAAAATTTTTATAAATATTGTTCGGAGTATCAATATATATATACATATATAAGAAAACCATACTAATGTATTAATTTAAATTTATTAATTTTAAATATGAATAATGCAGGCTATTATTGATTTAGGAATTTAAAAAAAAATTATTTACACGGTGATTCCAAACTTCCAAGCTTTCATTTCTTTTGGCAGATTAATGACTGCCTATTTAATTTTTTTTTACTTTCTTGAATAATATTAGTTGACCTTGAAGAAATGGGGGGAGGTAAAAAAAATCTCTTACATAGGGAGAACTGTTTATTGGAAAGTCGACGTTTCGACCCACATTGCAGGTCTTCTTCAGTGCTAGTGCGATCAGGGGTTGGCAGTAACTAAAATAATAACATTTAATTTTTAAAATGCCAGGTTTTAGTTATGTCGTTGCTTTTCTAGTGTCAAGAGATCGTACTAGCCCTGAAGAAGACCTGCAATGTGGGTCGAAATTTTAGCTTTCTGATAAATAGTTGTTTTTTTTACCTCCACCCGGACCAGTTTCTTCCTATTTTTTACTTTCGTTCTGTTTGCACATTTATATAGGTTTCTCCTGTGTTTAGGCCAATTATTCACGAAAGTCTATAACAACTTTCCGGTGATGTAATACACATTACAAACCTAGACCTCATTCCTTTAGCGTCACCTTTGAAACTTTACAGCAAATGCAAATGGAACCTTCCTACTTCCAATTCACAAAGTTCATAAAGCCAAATGCTACAAGGGCTTTAGAGCAAAACTGGGAGTTGGGGACTTCACGGGCTTTAAGCAGAATGGAAATATATTTATAAAGATGGAGAACTTGCCGCCATGATTTCTAGTATCCAGTGCCGAGAAGCTGTACTTCATTCAGGAACAGGGATAATTTCAATCGATCAATTTTCAAAGCATGTATAAACTGCTTTTTACTATCACAACTTATTTGTTCCTTCTAATGTCCTGTTCTATATATTTTTCATTCAAATTGATAAAAAAAATACTATTTGATAAGTGACAAAACAAATTTTCGGGCTGAATATTCTGGTGTCTACTACTGTTAGATAAAACTTAAAATTGATGAAATGTATTAATTCGTCTATTTTAACATTTGTCTTTTAACAATGGGAATTTACACTCTAAGAGAGAAATAACGTGAATATTATTATAAGTTATAAATAAACATAATTATAAGTTATATAATAAAATCGTTAGTCAATATATACAAATGTCAAATCATATTGTTTGAAAGAAAATCTGAATATTTCATAAACAATATTTTTTTATATGTAAATTAGTAGTTTCAGTGTAAATTCTATTTGAATTCAACTAAATTGCTACATACTATTTCCGTGTTTAAACACCGGTCACTTTATAAAAATAAATCGGTGACAGTCATAAGGTTGATTATTTATTTAACAATTAAGTATTTACACCTAGCTTATTCATAAATAAATCTTGCTAATGGGAGACTTTTATTTAATCTGTTAGCACCCGGAGATTGATAATATGGGATCTAGGACCCTCCTTGCGCTCATCCAGGCTCTATACAGTGGGTACCCGAAATAGGGATAAAATTTAGCAGTTGAGCGTGATCTAGAACAAATCATCGTCTTCCATAACCGTACAGGTTCTACCCCGTACTGAACCCAAGATCCTTCATGGGTTGTAGTGGAACACATTTATTTTGTTTTTCTTTATGACCTAACTTTTATATTAATATGCGAGAAATCCTCATACAAGACTGAAAAGACAAGAAACTGCTCGACGTTTTCGCCTACTTCAACATTTACTGGACAAACGCTCTAAGCTACCAATTAATTACAAAATACTCATTTACATGACAGTTATCAGACCTATTTGGACATACGGAGTTGAGCTTTGGGGCTCTACTAAACCATCTAACTCATCTCGTATCCAATCCTTACAATCCAAAATCCTTTGTAAAATCCTCAATGTTCCTTATTATGTCACAAACAAACTTATCCACAATGATCTTAATATCCCATATGTTGCCGATTTGGCCCAAAATAGATACCTATCCTTCCATTACAAGCTCCATACACACTTGAATCCGCTAGTCTCTCAACTTGCTTCCCATACTATTCCTGATAACCCTCCGAGGCGTCTGAAAAGAAGATGGCCTCGAGACCTTCTACTAGGGAACTTTCTAGGAGTGCTACTCATGGGTAGTTTCTCTACAAGTATTTTTCATGCCATATTATTCATATTAGCATATTTGCTTGTTGTAATAGTTTTAAATATCAATAAATCATATTTTAAAAAAATATGCGAGAAAGTAGAAAAGCTATGGATAGAAAGGCTAGTTCGAACGTAAGTAAGAAATCTATTCAATAATGTCGGTGAACTGTCCCTTTGTGAATAACACGTGCCTATTTACCCTTTAAGGGCCATAAAGTACATATAATGCTTTTAACATGTGTCCTGATGATTGGTTTATTGTAGTAGCTTATATAAAAGCAACGTATCTATCAGTTTTATATATTTATTACTCGACGAATTCGTATCTTTTGCTTCAGGAGCATTAGTTACTAGTTGCTGTAACTAATTAAAAAGTATTTTTTTATTATTAATAATAATTTTTATATTAATAAAAAGAATATTTATAATTTTTAATAAGTAAAGGAATATTGACAGAAAATTTGCATTGGAGTGCTCGTCTTTTGATGAAATTTTTTTGAATGAATAGGTATGTGGAGATGTAATTTGAGAAGTTGGAGAGAGAAAGAAAATGAAATATTAAAGGAATTTGGTCAGAAAATCTATATAATAAAAATGAATCGCCATTTCCTTGCTAACCGCAAAACTCGAGAACGGCTCGACCAATTCGGCTATTTTTTGTTTTCATATTTTTTTTTTAAGGCGCAAAGAGAACCCGGAAAATTGAAAAGGGAAACCTTCGGTGGCCTAAAAACCTTCAAATTTTCGGATTTATTTCGGTTTTTGGCCTATATCTCCTAATCGGTGCGTTTTTGAAATAAAACATAGGTAACCATTTTTAAAGTAGTTCCAATTTGCTACAATTTGAGCCCAACTATAGCTCTGTAGGCCTAATAGGTTCCGAGTTCGGTCCCTATTATATAATAAATCACTGGTATCTTATCTATCTTCTATCTATATAATAAAAATGAATCGCCATTTCCTTGCTAACCACAAAACTCGAGAACGGCTAAACCGATTCGGTTAATTTTTTTTTCATATTTTTTTTAAGGCGCAAAGAAGGTTCTTATGGAGAGAACAACCGTAAAAATGACGAGGGAAATAATAAAAAAAACAATTTTCTTTTCCTATACAAACCACTCTGTTCCCAACTGTCAAACATTTGACGTCAATCAAAGCAAAACAAAGGCGCGTTAGCTGTTAGTAAAAGTTTATTAGGGTCCAGTCCCTATCATATAATAAAATAATATAAGTTTCTGTTCAAAAATAAAACTTTTCTGTTTAATTTTCTGATACAAGGCCAAATATATCATAAACCAGGTTCACTGTTGCCGGTGACAGATGGCGACTATAAATTCCTACGAATATAATAAATGTGCATTACACCAGAAGAAATTGATCAGCGTTGTGCAAATAACAGTTTAGTGAGGAGTTCTATTGTAGAACAATTACAAAATTTGTTTCATCAACAAAATCAATTGATTTCATTGTTTAAAACTACTTATGCCATCTGGTACAATAAAATTGTAATCAGAGCTGATAAAACTCTAGGAAAACATGCGAGATGTTTCAATGCAACAACAATCGATGAAGTTGCCATTCAAAAGGTTGGAGAAAATTTGGAAGCCCTTTGTTTTAGGGTAATAGGGCAGAACGTCTGCCGGGAGAGCTAGTAGAAAAAAAAATATCAACAATTATTTATTTCATGTATTCTCGGGAAAACGAATATTCGACCACGAAGTTTGCTCATAAAAAAACTTAATAACCTATACATGTGTCTCATATTATCAGTTACTAATAATCATATACCTCTAAATTGATTGAAAAGTTACTCCTAATTCAACTTCATTTTAGTAAATAATCTTTTTTACTAATCTTGTTACTTTTACTTGTTTAAAAGTAACTGGTTTTACTTTTAAACAAGTAAAAGTAACTGACGTTCCTGGCTCTTTCCCCCACCTTACCTCCACAGCCCCTCTCCCGACTTCGTAAAAGGTCCTTTTTTAAATTTTCGGAATATCCCAAGCATTATCCGTCACCATCATTTATTTATCTTTTTTCTTTTGTACTTATTCCGCAGGTTGTCATATCACGTCATTTCAATGTCACGATCGTATATGTTTTGTTATATATAAAAATAATGTAATGTAATAATTAATAATTGGTATGGCTAGAAAAAAGTTGGGTAGAAAATACACCTTAATAAAACACGGTAACAGATTATTTGAGAGTGACTAACACAACTAGTATTAGGTAATTCAAGATTATAAATTTCAACTGGAATAATTTGGTGTAATGTGAGAAATCCAACCTTCATTTTATGCAAAGGAACAGGAAATTATGGAAGATTATAATTCCAAAACAAGTAAATATTGGGTAGGTTATAGTTTTTTAATCATTTTTTTAAATTATCTATAGGGAAGAAATTATGGAAATAAGAAATTATATTTTAAATTATCCATTAACCTGGTGAAGTAGAATTTGTATCTCTTTTATGAATCTGATGTTTATTTATAATACGAACCTAGAATTTTTAATAAACCTCCTTTGATTGCAAATTCAGTAGAAAAAATTGACAAAATTCATATTAAAAAAGAGAGAGATGAAAGATGTCCTCCTAGTCGATTCACCTCTTTCACAAAGTGGAAGAATGCCTAAAAGACGATGATGGGTAGGTGGCAAGGGTCGAAATTATAAGTATAAGACAAGCAGTTTGTCAGTGGATCCCCCCTGCCCTCAAAGTAAGTTTTAATGGTGCGATTTAAGTTTAAACGGAGTCAAGGAGGAACGAATATTTGTCTAAGTCTTGATGGTTTCCCTGGCTCCAAGGAACTTTCCCATTGTCTCCTCGAAGAACTATCCGATGGACATTGCTAAGTCCAACTTTAGGAGACCTTTGGACTCTTTTAAGTCTGTTTGTATTCGTCTACAGTTTGTTTTCAGTTTTGTACTTGTACTAAATTGCTGGAAATATTTCTGAATCTGTAGAGAGATGTACTTCACTATTCCTAACATGTTATTATCTTTTGACATATATTACATTATTTAATCTCTCCTTCCAACTATGATGTCTTATTATACTTCGTTGTAAGTTTTCCCCACTAAATAAACACATAAGTACTTTTACAGATTTTTAATATTATATCGTTTAACTGTGCAATGAAGAATGCGGCATAATATCTAGAATAAAAAAAACGGTTGCATTGAAACCAATGAAGGATCCTATGTTCAGTAAGACAACAGTTGTGCAGAGAGTGACTAATCTTATTAGTAAAAACATAACTCACAAAACAACAATTATAATAAACAATTCTCGTGAAGCATTATAATATAGTTAAATTACGTTAAGCGCATTGTTATTAATTTAATTATATACTCCTCCTTAAATCTAACTGTAACCCTAGAACTCAGGAGGTTTCATGGTTTTCATGGTACAGGCTGTACTGTTACTATGAGAACGGTTACGAAGATTGACGATTGTCTAAGATCACGGTCAAACACCATGTTTTCCATGGAACTCACTCCCACCTATATCTGTCATGCTGCTTCCCTATCCTCATTTGAATATAGTTTCCAAAACCATGTTATCTAATAATTAAAGGTTCTTAACTCATATCCACCACTATTAACTAATGACTTATCGTTAATTTTTTTAAAACTTTATTATACTTTTTATTAAAACAAAAAAATAAGCTTTTGCTTATTTTTTTAAACTTATTTCTTAACATGTTATGTTGTTGTTTTGTTATTATAAGAAATTACTTTATGTTTTAATTTACTTTTTAAGTAATTATGTAAATACCTTAATAATTTATACTGATTTTTATTATGCAATCTCGTGGATAGTTCGTTCTATTATTACTGTTCACATTTATTATACTTAAGAGACCTAGCCAGAATAAAATTATTTTTCTATTATATTCTATTCTAGTGTTCTTGTCAACTTTATGAATTTGTATAAATTGTATTAAAAAAAAACAACAAAGATTGGAGGAAACAAGTTTTCCCCCTGTTTTATTTTTAATGTTATTTTAAAGTAAGTCTGGTTTCGGTAAAGTTTTTACGTTCCGGCTTGGGAGATGAAGTTTAAAAAGGACAAGAAATTTAGTTATAAGAACTTTTTAACTCTGAGCTTAACAGAGACGCCCATAAAAAAAGAATGGTGTTTAGACTCTTAAGGAGGCTGCGTCTTGTGAATATTTAGAGTACCATATTCTCGTCTCGAAAGAAATGTTTAATTACAATTTATGAAATTATGTTATGTATTAATTAATATCATAATAAACTAACATGCAGTTACTCCCTCATAAAAAAAAAAAACAATCTTAAAGTTATACATGAGACATTTTCACAATGGCTGAACTAACATTTCTTCTTTGAGGAATATATATAAATGTATATGAATTGAAAACATTCCATTTTTCATAAAATATTAATCAATATGTTATTCAATTTACTTTCAGACCTAATAGTTTAATAGTTAATTTACTATTGCGTATGTAAGTGTATAAAAATAAAACTTTATATTAAGTTCCAGAGATTAAACTTTTTTCTACAATATATATTTTTTTTCAATTTTTCTACGAAATCATATTTTTAGAAATACTAGTTTATATTATCACTTTTATATATTTATTTTTTAATGTTTGGCTCGGGGTTCGTTCGAATTCGGGTATAACGATTTTCATTGAACTCATCTTCTCAGTGAACGATTAAATTTTCTTTGATACCAGTTGTGAAAAGTACCATTATTGAAACAGCCTTTCAAGGTTTAATTGCCGAATTCACAGAATTACTTGTTTCCACATTATTTACTAAATAATTTTGTATATTTTTAAATAATTTACCATCCCTAGCATTTAGCAGTTGTAGAAGTAGACCATATTAGAATTTGACGATATTTCTACCAGAGTTAATCAGGAACAGTGATATATAAAAAAAGAGTAAAAGTTATAATGCATTATAACATAATTATTTTCATGATTAATGTATATCATCTCTCCTTTCCTCCCCTCCCCCTAACTCACTCCCTCTCTCTCTTTCTCCTCGTCCTCTTTCACACACATCCTTCCTCTTCTCTTCACCTCTTGTAAAAAGTAAATTGTTGACCTCATAAAAACCAGCGAAATTGAAACAAAATATTATTTTTATTTAGTTCCGAAAAAAATAAAGGACCATAACCTATAACAGAACCGCAGCAAGAAAAACATCAAGATAAGGTAGGAATCTAAATCTTTTTGAACGCTTACCCTCCTCTTCGAAATTATGCATCATGAAATTTGAAATATCTTATATCTAATATATTTAATTACTGGTAAAATAAATAAAAAAACTTTAACCTACATGATTTCAAATTTAAAAAATCAAGCCCTTAGGAAGATAAAGAAATTACCTGAATCTCGAGAACCAAAAAAGAAAAATTATATTTAACATTCAATAAAAGTAGACTCAGATATATATATATATATATATATATATATATATATATATATATATATATTTATATATATATATATATATATATATATACATATATAATGAGAAAAATTAGATAAAACATTAACGGAAGGACGGAAGGGATAACAGTTGCGCCTGTGTTTCTTTCCGCCAGACACCCCGGTATTGCGGAATAGTATCCAAGCGCCGTGCGGTAGAGCTTAAACGCTCGCTAGAGATTTTCCTGTTCGCTTCATAGAGAAATGTGAATATGGAAAAAATATTGGTTTTCTATTGATAGTTTATGAAGATATAATATATCGAATTATAATAATTCGATTTATCAAAAACATAAAGATATTGGTTTTGGTATTCTAATTGTTTTTTTTTAATTACGCCTGTTTAAATGAATATTAAGATATCTCTGATAGATCGATTTAAATTCAATATGTCGTATTATCGATAAAAGTAATATTTTTTTTTTGTATCTGAAATTATAGGATGTATTTATGTTTATAGGTTATTTGATATCGAAAACATTCAAGAAATATCTTATAGACGTTATTTATATATCGTATATTATATCTTTAATTATCTTAAACGTATTATTTTTTTATTTGTTATGATGTAGGCACTTAAATATATACTTTAATTACTGACACGTTTTCCTGAGATAACCACCTTATGGCATGGTGTAAAAAAAATTACGTCGTTAGTGTTGTAGAATCTTCCTATAAAATTACGAATTTATCTATAGAATCAGAAAATTTCTCTAATTAAAAACATGAAAAAAATATTTATATAATTAAAAACAGGTAGATTGTAGAAAAATATAACTTTTTATATTCTTATTTGTTTATTTTTCTTTGTTTGGCGATCAAAGAAAAACAAACAAAAAGAAATGTATTTTCAGAAATCTATAGGCATCATTTTTTTTTTATCTTAGACCATGTGGGGTTTCTTTCAAGTTTTTTATTTTGTTTTACCATTAAATCACGTTATTAGATATTATAAATGTTATATATGATACATATGATATACATTTTATATGATACATAATTTCGAAGACGTAGATACATAACCTACCTAGTTGTTTCTTGCCCCGGCTACATCATGGGTTATGGTCTTTTATTTTTTTCAATTACATTACATTATTGGCGCGACAGACTCATAAAGAAGTCCTTGGCCTGCTCAACCGCTCTACCCCAATCGTCCAGTTCGCCTGCTCGAGTGATGGAGACCTTACACAGCCTCAGATATTCACAGACAACATCCTTCCATCTAGCTTTGGGCCTTCCTCGAGGTCTTACTCCGTCCGGATTTCTTTCAATACTAAATAAAAATAATATTTTGTTTCACTGGTTACGTATTTAAAGTTTAAAATTGGTAATATTTAAAAAAAATATCTTTGCGGAATTCCATTATGATCTTATTGATCAATGCACTTCAGTTCTTCTCCTTAAAGAACTTTCCCACTGGAGTACACCAGTTGAGGTTACTGCTCGTTGGAGAAGACAGAATTGTTGTGGGCTGCTCAAGGCGGTGTTGAATCATCGCCCATAACGGCAAAAGGGAACATTCGAAGAATGAGTAACTGGCTCGTACTCAATAGTCAATACCAAGATAGCCGTTATACTAAGATATTTAGGGCAGAGTCCTACGGCCCTTGGTGATTGCGTTTAATGCATTTCCGGATATAAGGGGGTATATGATGGTCATATTTCTCAAGTGTATTTCCCTACTTCCCTCTCCGCGAAATGGGAGGAATATATTTAGGAAGTAACAAAAGTTATAAAACCAAGAATAAAAAATACAAAACAAGAACATCAAGCTGACAGAAAAATAGTTTGAAGTATAATAATTACCTTATTATTATTAAAAGTCACTAAAGAACGAAAATATCTTGTTTATTAATATTAAAAAGTTAGGTGTTTTGGTGGCGTATGTAATATAAAATGTTTTATTAAAACTGTATAGTATATACAATAAATATAAATACCTCCCATTAGATAATGTATTAAGGTATTTACAAATAAATAATGCACAAATTAATTATCTAGTTCAAAGTTAAAATATTCACTTTATTTTTACAATATATTACATTGAATGTATATATTTTTTTTAAATTCATTGGTGAATATAAAATCATGTAGTAAGTAATATACAGGAAATGCTAGGTGTAGTACAGTAATTGCTAGAGGCTAGTCAAGTAAGTTCTAGGGTGCGTCAAGTAAGTTCTAGGAGTTGACTTGACTAAGTGCGAGTTACTAGTCAAGTAAGTACTACGTACTACACACGTAGATTCTGTAGACTACTAAAGTAAGTGCTAGTTTAGGTCAAGTAAGTACTGCTTAATAGTCAACTAAGTGCTAGGTGCTAGTCAAGTAATTGCCACGTCATGATAAAGTGACTTCTTGTTTGGGTCAAGTAATTGTTAGGTGCCAGTAAAGCAAGTGCAAGGTGCTAGACAAGTAAGTGCTTGGTGCTAGCAAAGTGAATTTAAGGTGGATCAAGTAATTTCTAGTGTGTCAGTAAGACTAGTATTCTAGTGTAATTGAGTTTTAAAACTAATAAACAATATTTTCATCCTTCTATTAACAACCTTTTATTTCAGCGATTGCTCTTAATGTATCTATGTAAAACGTTTTATCTTATGATCGTTTGTAAATTTATAATATATATCATTTGTAGTACGATAATACAAATCTTAATAAATTGTTAATAAGTTTTCAAAAAAAACTAAAATGAATAAAATCTTTAGAAAATAAGAAACATAAATAGATAGTTAAAATGGCGTGGTTCTTAGTAAGCCAATATTATAGGAAACGAATATTTTAATATTATAATTTATAATTTTATAATATTATAATTTTATTTTTTATAGGATAATATGGAAAAGCTTGTATAATTAGAGGTAGTCATTATTATTATAGAGGTATTCCCTCAAAGTAAGTTTAAAAAAATTAAAACTAAAACTAAAAAAACTCTTTAAAAAATGAAAATAAAATTTTAGTTGAAATGAAGTGGTTCTTAGTAGGCCAATACTATAGGAAAATAAAAAAAGGAACATTTCAATATATGCTCTAGAGTAATTCTAGGATAATTGAGTATTTTCCTAAGAATAGCTTTATCTTATAATTGTAATTATTTTACAATAACATTATATTTTATATTTATAATCACGTTATGGAATGTAATTGTAATTAAAAAAAAATGACAGGCATGTTTTTGTGCCATTAAAAATTAAATAAAACATTTCTCAAGAACGTATTACAGTAGCGCCTATGTTCCTTTCCGCCAGACACTCCGGTATTGCGGAATGGTATCAAAGCGCCGCACAGTGTTTCGATTAGTTCAACCTAGGTGGACAGTCGTCTCTAAATTATAAAAATGTTCAATGAAATATTGTAATCAATTCTTCAAAACATAGAAATGTAATATTTGTTCATGCCTGGTACACTCCATCTCGTCAGTAATAGGGTCCAAAGTAATGAATTCATTGCAATAGACTAAATCAGTTGTATTCGAAGCTTCATTTCAACCGCAGAAAATTAAATTGTTACTAGTTTTCTATGAATCAATTGTGGAATATAAATATATATGTACCCATAGGCACTATTTTTTCCAATTAAAAAAATCTTCTGATAATCAAACTATGTTATTTTTTTTTAATACATGAAGCATTTTTCCTCATTTTGAAACTAAGTTATCAAGTTATATTAATGACTTGTATCCGTTTTTATCCGGGCTAAATTTTATATATTTCATATCTGCATCTCTCCCATTAATGATGAGATGCATTATAGCCCGAACACTCGAGTACAACATATTTTTTTTAATTTTAGAGTACTTATTTTCAAGAAAGGTTTTTGTTTTTATGGATGGTAGAAACACCCAATTTTTTTTCTTTTATAGTTCTTTTCGACAAAATTAAATCTTAGAAAACTTACAAGGGACTCTGAGAGGAAAATTATAATGAGGTTGGCTAACTATTCCTCCAAAATGTTTAATAAATGACGGGTAAATCAAAGCAGCGCACAGTGTTTAGATTAATATAAGCAGTATAAAAGTCATGTTTAGCATTCTGAAATATGGTATTGGAATATTGTAAAAAATGCTTCAAAACATGGTAATCTTATATTCGTTTAAGTCTAGCACACTTCAGAGCTTGATGATTAGGACCCGAAGTAATCATAGCAATGGAATAAATCAGTGG
Source organism: Troilus luridus (assembly GCA_964056705.1). Classification (NCBI taxonomy): domain Eukaryota; kingdom Metazoa; phylum Arthropoda; class Insecta; order Hemiptera; family Pentatomidae; genus Troilus; species Troilus luridus. The sequence continues at coordinate 40,901,310 of OZ057417.1, read as the reverse complement.
AATTCAAGGCATTATTTCAACCTCACAAAATTATTGTACAACTACTTTTATCGAACCAATTGTTGAATATGGATATTTTTTGAACTGGTAAGTGCTACTTTTTCTAAATAAGAAAATCTGGTGATCAAACTGTATTCATTTTTGTTTAAATTTCCAAGAATTTTTCCTCATTTTGAAGGTTTGAAGTGAGGAAAATGACTTGTACCCATACATATCCGGGCTAATTTTTCTATATTTAATAGATACACCTTTCCTATGAATAATAAGACACGTTTTAGCCTGCACACTCGAGTACATTTATTTTTTTTAGTACTTTATTTCGAGAAGAGATTTTGTTGAAGAATGGTTGAAGACACAAAGGAAGAAATCTTAGCTCTTAGAGTTTCTTTCGACCAAAATTAATTTTGAATACATTACAGAGGACTCTGAAAGGAAAATATAAATTATTTTGGCTAGCAAGTCTTCCAATTAATTATTTATTATATATCTTAATTAGCATTTATTTACCACGAAAAAACTTTAATTACTTATATTATATATATCCTGGCAGTCCTCTTAAATTCAGTTTGTAATTAATTAAAAAACATTTTTTATAATAACATTACATAATTAGTCGAAAGAAATCCAAAAATGCCGAAAAATAATTTTATCCACATAGCTCCTAGTAATCGAAACACTATGCGCCGTGCGGTAGAGCCTATGTACAGTTCATTGAGAAATGTGAATATGCGAAAAAAATTATTGGTATTGTATCGGTAGTTTCTGACGATATAGCAATTCGATATATCGATATATTGGTTTTGATATTCTATTTTGTTTAAGTCCCGTTCTTACAGTTCTCTTTTAAAAATTGCGATTTGTTAAATTAAAAATTAAGAATCACGCTTGAAGTGCCTTCAATGGGTGGTTTCTCCATACACGATTCACTTGGTGGAGGTAGTCGATAAAAGAATATGTGCCAAATGGCTTTTTTATAATTTCTTAAATTAATATTTTTATTATTAAATATATATACATATATAATAATAAAAAAAAAAAAATATATATATATATATATATAAATTAAACCTGTATTTCGAAAACTACTTTAAATTTGAGATAATCTAAATTCACTTCTTTATTTCATTGGTTTATTTAATTTGGGATAATGTTAAGGAAATGCAGTTTGGTCAAGGTCTTTAAAATTTAACAGAAGAAAAGAGATTTTTTAAATTTATTTGCATGCATTGGACTTGCACAGTTTGCAGAAGTATTTAATCATTAAACGTTTTTATTTTATTACATGTTCCTTTATTTTATTTTTATTTTTTGCAGTTCCTCCGGATATAGTCGACAGCGACACTTCATCAGATGTCTCCGTGGAAGAAGGTGGGGAAGTGATCATAACATGCAGGGCTAGGGGTCGTCCGGAGCCTAGGATACTCTGGAGGCGCGAAGACAGCTCTGGGATATCGCTCAAGGGCAAAGAGAGCCCAAAAGGTATGAAATATGAAATAAAAAACCAGTTGCACTACAACCCAACAAGGGTAAAGAGTCGGTACATGATAGAGACTGTACTTTTTCTTTAACAAGAGTCGTGCTAGTAGATGATTTATCCGAAATGACACTTATCAGCTATGTGAGCTTGATTAGGGTCTGCAGATCCCACAGGTCCACTATGGCAGTTAACAGTATAAATAATTTATCGGATCTAGCTGGATTTGAACCCGTAACCTTCAGTATTACAACTAAGCACTAAATAATATATAATATAAATATAATAAAGTATAAATTTTCATATTATAATTATGCAACATTCCTGTTAGTGACTTTTTTAACCTATCTTAGATGTTTTTTTCTAATAAAGTACACTTTGAAATATCATGTTAGGTACCTTATAATAACTTTTCTTAATAGAGAACTTCAATCAATTTGCTTCAGTTATTTTTAATGAACCCTGGAAATTCGATATCCGAAATTTCTTAATTTTTATTCCAATTTCCATTCACTTTCGGAGTTTCATTAGTTTCTGCTATGTCTTTTTGTGATTCTGTTCCTTCTTGAAATATCTTTATTTTTCCCCATCATTCAATTTCGATATACTATTAATTTTACAATTTAGTCCAACTTTGAATTTTCTTAATTTTTATTTGCATTAGTACTATTGTATGTTCTGTTATTTTTGTAATTGTGTTATTTTTGCTTATGTCCTTTATTTAAACCTACTTCGCTCTATTATTTACTTAATTTTTTTATTATATTTTAAAAAATATTAACTTGGAATCCACATACTAAAATGAAACGAAAAGAAACAGCACGCCGTTTCAGGCTACTTCAACATTTACTAGACAAACGCTCTAAGGTTTTAATTAATTACAAAAGACTCATATACATGACAATCATCTGGACTTACGGAATAAAGCTTCAGAGCTCCTCTAAACCATCGAATTCCTCTCGTATTCAATCCTTACAATCCAAAATCTTCAATGCTTCTCACTTTGTTACGAACAAAGTAATCCATAATGACCTAATGTCCCATTTCTGGCTGATTTGGCCCAAATCCGATACGAATCTTTTCATGACAAACATTATTCCCACTCAAACCCACTAGATTCAAACCTAGCAACCTCTTCAATTCCCGATAATCCTCCGAGGCGTCTCAAAATAAGATGGCCTCGTGACCTTCTAAGTTGAACTTTTTATTTGAGTACTACCATTGGGTACTTTCTCTACTTGTCTTTATCCATGCCAATATGTATCATTCATTATATTTACTTGCTAGTATAATAGAGTTGTAAATTTCATTGAATAAATTATTTTAAAAAAATTTGTGCTATTATCAAATTATTATTTTGCCCATTGTGATTGCGAATTTCTCCTCCCCTATTGGTCTTCGTACTTCTTTTACGATTATCTTCAAAATAGGCTTTGATGTTCAAAAATACGCTGATTTTGAACATCTAAAAGTTCATGAACAAAAAAAGTAATGTCTAAGATAAATACTTGCACTTTGAAAAAAAAAATTAATATATAAACTATAACAATTTCTAATGTCATATTATGATGATTTACCTGAAGACAATTATGCAAATAAAATTATAAAGCAGTTTATTCAAGTTAAAATATGTTTAACTAATTTAAATATGTTTAACTCTGAATATTTTAAAGCAAAACATGTTTTGTTTTAAAATATTCAGTATATTTAAACTGTGGACCAAACGTCTCTCTTCTTTGTAAAATAATTTATCGGGTAAGCTTGATTATCCTCTGTTTAAGGTCTACTGATCTGGTACGAAACCAGGTGTGAGAGATAATTATTTATCCTGCTATCAGCGATGTATCGATTCTGTAGTATCGGCAGATCCCTCTGTAGCTCACTCCAGCATCAATAAGGTGGTAAACCTAATCGGGAGAAAACCCTGGCGGTTGAGCGTGATCTCGAACAAACCCTTTGGACAACCGTTGGGTTGGAAAACGTGCATTCCTTAGTAAATAACGAACCCTATATCCTTCATGGTTTGTAGTGATATAAATTTTTTTCTTTGATTGATTAACCATGGTTATTTGACTCTGAAATTAACGCTATTTAGAAATATAAAAAATGTTGTACATTAAAGTTCATATTTATCTGAAAAATCAGAAGAATGAGGATTTGAAAAAGGGTATAGTTTTTTATCTATCAACAGCGCTAAAAGGCCATAATAGATAAATGCTTTTTTTTTAATATTCTAATTGTAATATAACATCTGAGACGTTCAGAATCAAAAACAGATATTCAAAATTCCAAAAATTTCAAAAAGTGACTTTTCCACGTTTTTCGTTAGTATAGTCTAACAATGCATTATTCTCACGAAACTTTAGGTTCAGAACCGGACTAAAACCATTAGAAATAAGTCGGAAGTGTCGTGTTCGATAAAATGACTTGAACTAGCGTAAAGTTTTATTTTTGAAATTTCGGAGTTATCCACCCTTGATTCTAAACGCTTCAAAAATATTTATGTTGTTATTAATCTGAATTTAATAAATGTTGATTTTAATTTGTTTTATGTAATATTAATTTTAAATGTATTTGTTCTGCTTTAAAAAGTTCTCTTTCTTAGGCTGTGATGTGTTTTTAATATTTGCTTTCAGGTATTTCATGTTTTTTTTATAAATGGCGAGGTTTCGGCTATGGAAAAGAGTTTTTAGTTTTAGTATTTCCAGGTTTTATTTTTTGTTTTTTTTTATATCCCTCTTTGTCTGACTGGAAGAGAGGATATTTCCAACTTTAATAATCCCTGATCGGCGAAAATTCGTATATATTCATAAAATAAAAGGAATTTATAAAACATCCAGACTTATTGGGCCTTTTTGTCTTGTCGAATTTATTTATTTACACTGTCTTGTGGCTCTCGAAAACCTTCCCTGATGCGGAAGAAGAAATCTAATCAGTAGCGATTTAGCGCGGCGCCGATGGGAGAGGAAGGGCAAGAAAAATGCTGAGTGGCTGAGTGAGAGGGAAAGAGAGAGAGAGAGAAAGAGTGAGTGTGATAGGGAGGGGGTAAGGGGGATGGTGGGGATGTAAGGGTGTAGGAGTGGGGGTAGATTCCAGCTTAGGGCAAAACAAAGAGGACAGTTTTTGTCACATTTCCAGAAGGGCCTACGACCCGCTTACGGGCTAATATTACCAAACTCCTCTTTAACCAAACTCTCAGCAGCTACTCAAGGATTAGTGCCTTCTCCTTCTTCTTATTTGCCAATTATCCTTATCCTTTTACAAGGTAAAGGATTTGTCCTAGATAATATTAATAGTAATATTCCTAAATCATTCGTACATTTCAGTTATCGATTACTGGGAAAGAAGAATATTCATTCTCTTTATTTTTTTAATATCACATCAAGGTTCCAAATTATAAAATTGTAACTTACTCCGCAAGTTGCCAAATTGGTTGTAGGGGTAGTTAATGTCAAGTGACGTCATATTAAGTTATTTCTACGTCACAATCTTATCTGTATCGAAAGTGTCACCAACCATTTCTTCCCAATAAATAACTAAAAAGAGATAAGTGAAAAAACAATAACCTATGATATTTAACCTAGTCAATGTGTACATAGTTTAGTGTTAAAATTGGCAGAATTTTCTGTTCCTTTATATTTAATTATTTTATTTTTTTAAATTATTATATTGAATTGTACAACTGTATTATATACATCTAGTACAATGGTATATGAATAGATAAATACATGAAAGGACATGTAGAGGCACTACCTACTGGAAGCACTCTAATAATATTTCTATAATAGAAGGTCCCAAGGCCATCTTCTCTTCAGACGCCTAGGAGTATTGTCCGGGATGGAATTGGATGCAAGGATGAAAACTAGTGGGTTTGGATGGGCCTGGAGTTTATTATGGAATGATAGGTATCTGGAATGGGGTAAATTGGTAAAATATGGAACGTTAAGGTCATTATGGATGGTTTTATTTGTGACAAACTAAGGAGCGTTTAGGATTTTGCGAAGGATTTTGGATAGCAAGGATTGAATACGAGAGGAATTCGATGGTTTGGTGGAGCCCATAGTTCAATTCCGTAAGTCCATATAGGTCTTATAACAGTCACATAAATAAGTCTTTTGTAATTGATCTGAAGCTTTGAGCGTTTGTCTAGTATGTGTTGAAGTAGTCGGAAGCGTTTAGCTGTTTCTCGTCTTTTCAGTCTTGTGTGAGGGTTCCAAGTAAGACATTTGTAAGTTGAGTCCTAGGTAGCGAATCAGTTCAACTGGGATAAGTGGAGTTCTATTAAAGGATACAGTAGGAAAGGAAGTCATGGGTTTTCGGCGACGGGTAAAGGTAATTTGACAGGACTTGTTGGAATTGATTTTAATTCTCCATTTCCGACCATTCTTCGAGGCTTGATAAATATGATTGAAGGGATTAGGATGCAATATATGAGTCGTTATTAACTGATAGCACACATGTGTTTTACATATAATGAAAGTAATATTAGCCTTTTCTTATAACAGGATATTATGCCAGCTGAAATTTCTCATATCAAATTACCTATGATTGGAAATGTTAATCATTCTCAAATAAGCTGTAAGTTTGTTTTGTTAAGGTATATTTTTTAACCATTTCAATTTCATAGATTAAAAAACGTATAAGATCATAATATAGAAAATGACAACTAGAAATGGGTTATTCAAAATGAGTAATTTCAATTGGCATGATTTTCAGTTATACGAAAGAGTTAATAACTCCAGCCCCAGTTAATAAGTGGTTAAGTCTAATTTTCTCCAAAATGACTTGCTTCTTATTAAATAAGCGGAATCGAGTTATTTTCGTATTGAATATATGGCTAAGTAAGGCATTGGCTTGAAAATTAGTTATTATTTATATTAAAACTCCGTTTCAAGCCAAAAATACGGGAATGATGCGATTCCGGTTATTTGAAAGCAGTTAACTCTCTCTGGATAATATCCGTCTTACATAACTTAATTAATAATTCTATATTATTATTTAATGGATATGTTAAATATCCAGGGTTATTTTGTCCCCTTTTTTATTGGGGAGAAATAGTGGGGGACATTGCCGATGGAGATAAGAAATTGACGTAGTTGTTACGTAACGTGATGTCACATAATAGGGCTTTGACTACTACTCCTAACACTAAGGTAACAGTCTGCAGAATAAGTTCTGTACAATTTCTTGTCTTGGTTTAAAATGTTAATTTAAAAAAAATATTTTTATTTGAAAAGAAAAGGTATGTCCAGATAAGAAAAAAATAAAATAAAAAGATATATCTGGATGACCCGGGTTCGAGTCCCGGCCCTGGACATATCTTTTCTTTTCAAATAAAAATATTTTAAAATAAGTAACAAATAAAATAAAATAAATTATAATAATTATAATGACGTAAGTCAACTAGATCCAAATTAAAATAATGTTCAAAGAGCATTTTTCCCCTTGTATACTTCGCAAAAAATGCGAGAACTCGGGGACTTAGGATCAGTGAAAGGAAAAGATATGACCACGACCGAGAAGCGTGCTTCATTAGGGCCCAGGATAGCTCAAATATTAGAGTCCCAGACTAGTGATCTGGAAGACCCGGGTTCGAGTCCCGGCCCTGGACATATCTTTTATTTCAAATAAAAATATTTTAAAATAAGTAACAAATAAAATAAAATAAATTATAATAATTATAATGACGTAAGTCAACTAGATCCAAATTAAAATAATGTTCAAAGAGCATTTTTCCCCTTGTATACTTCGCAAAAAATGCGAGAACTCGGGGACTTAGGATCAGTGAAAGGAAAAGATATGACCACGACCGAGAAGTGTGCTTCATTAGGGCCCAGGATAGCTCAAATGGTAGAGTCCCAGACTAGTTATCTGGAAGACCCGGGTTCGAATCCCGGTCCTGGACATATCTTTTCTTTTCAAATAAAAATATTTAAAAATTAGTAACAAATAAAATAAAATAAATTATAAAAATTACAATGACGTAAGTCAACTAGATCCAAATTAAAATAATGTTCAAAGAATATTCTTACCCTAACAAATAAAATAAAATAAATTATGTTAATTTTTTTTCTTTACGTAGATGTAATCAGGATACGCACCAAGTTAGTACTGAAGATCCCGAATTTTAATCCGGTCGTAACAGATAAATGGTCACGTCATTTAACAGATTAAGATAGACTTTGAGCGATCCGCAGATCCTTCTGGGGCTCACTATAAAGTGGAAGCCCATTATAGGGAAGAAACCTGGCAATTGTGCATGATCTCGGTGAAATCATCTGCCTGCACAACCGTATTGTTAGTAAGAGTACAATCTCTACCATTCGCTGAACCCAAGACCATTTATTGGTTCTAGTGGTATAAGTAGATGTAAGGAGGGCTATATATTTATTTCAATAACTTCGTTTTTGTTTAAGCTAATGTTTGTCCCTCTTATTTATTCGTAACTAAATTATATTACTTAATTTTTTTGTATGATTGTTGTATTATGAGCTGTGTGTTTGATAAAAATTGAGACATGCGTCCAATTTAAATACAATAATAAAAAATAAAGATTTTAAGTCCATAAGTAGCAAGTTGAACATGAGGAGAAGTCAGAGAAGGACAACGTGGCTTCAAGAGAGAAAGGAAACCCACAACAAAAGAATGAAAGAAGTACGGGCACAAAGAAAGAAAAATCCACTACCGCTAAGTAGTTTTTGTTCTTTTAATGGGCTCATTCGCAAAAAATAATCATAGTGATAAATATTTCATGAGAGAAATTATACAAATACCAAATGGCACATATTGTATTTGTGATCTTCTTCTTGGAAAACGTAGCTCAAGAGACGTTTCAGTCTCCTTGTCGGATTCTGTGGGTATTTGTCTGTCTCTAATGACTTTACCAGTAAGTTTGGTTTTCCAGCAAGTGAATCATGAATTTTTTCTTGATCGCTTCTGTTACGAGTCGTATTTTGAGATCTTTGTGCAATGATTTATTAGTTATGTAGAAGAGGCAATGAGTAATGTAATGAAGTCATTTTTACTGAAAGATTTGAATGGCTGGTAAGTGAGATTTTTTACATATGAAATAATAATAATGATTAACCCTTAAGTACCATGTCTCGTCCCTGGGACCTTATAGTAACTATTACCGGAAATTTCCCACGCTAAGGATTATAGGAAGTCCCTGTATGACTCAGTAGCTTCCCCAGCTTCTAATCACTTTATTGAAGGTGAAAGTAAAATCTTATTTATAAAGTTTGGCAAGACTGAGTGCAGGTGACGAAGAATCACTGAATGCTTCAGTCGCTCAGTGTTCCGATTAGTAGGAGCTAGCTGGACAAAATCCATGTTCAAAATTCTAAAAAATGTTATTGGATATTGTAAACAATTGTTCAAAACTTAGAAACCCAATATTTTTTTATGCCTGGCAAACTTCACCTTGTCAGTAATAGAGTCCGAAGTAATGAATCCTTAGAAATAGACTAAATAAGTTGTATTCAAAGTTTCATTTCAACCGCACAAAATTATAATGTTACTAATTTTATATGAATCAATTGTCGAATATCGATTATATATGTACTCATAGGTGCTATTTTTTTCCAATTAAAAAAATCTTCTGCTAATCTAAGTGTATCAATTTTTTTTACAGATTTTTCCTCATTTTGAAACATTCAAGATATGGAATGGCAATGTCTTGTATCCGGAAAATTTTATATATTTCATAGCTGCATCTCTCCCATTAATAATAGATTCATATATGAGATGCATTGTTTTTTTTAATTTTAGAATACTTATTTTCGAGAAAGTTTTTTTTTTTTGAAGAATGGTAGAAATACCCTTATATTTCTGTTAAAAACCTTGCAGAGGACTCTGAAAGGAACTATAAGGGAGTATATAGACTTATTTTTAAAATAATTATATTTTTTTTTTGGTTCTTTAATTTCTTAAATTATTTTGTTGTTTTGTTTTCCATATAACATGTATATACGTAAATATTAATAGTTATCTTTCTTTATTATTATTGTTATGGTATTTATATTTTGTTTTCATTTAATTCATTAATGCGAGCTAACTCCTGATTTATATTCATTAATTTTTTATTTTCATTTATTAATAAAATTTTAATTTTATTATATTGTATGAGATTATAGTTTATATTTTATTTTCCGTATCACTATTCTAAAGGGACTCTTCCAGAATAAATACAGATTTTTAACAGTTTTATTATTATATATTGTCTTAACTATTAATTATACATTGTTTTTTTTTTAATTTTTCTAATTATTATCCTAGCAATTAAATTCAGTTGGTAATTAATTAAAACCCATTTTTATAATTACATTACTTAATTAGTCGAAAGAAATGCAAAAATGCCGAAAAATAATTTTGTCCAGCTAGCTCCTATTAATCTAAACACTGTGAGTAGTGCCAATCAGAAAGTAAAATAATTCCATCTGACATCGAGATATGTTCATATTTCATTTTGGAAAATGGAATATAATAAGCATTTCGTACAATAGCGAGTATAGGGTTACTATTCCAACTGGAAATAAACAGGATTCAAAGGAAGAAATTAACAACTCAAGTTTCTCGGTTAAGTTCTCGAGTATCAGACCCGTAGCCGCAACCTCAGGGTGGCCCTTGTTTAGAATAAATTTATTCCTCTCCATGAATAATGTCATCAAAGTGTGTTCTGATAAGGTGGAGTCTTCGCTTTCCTGATTTGTTCCATCCTTATCTTTCCAGTGATGTTATAATCAGGGAACATTATCAGTGTCGAAGGAACTGAGGAGGAAATGTATAATATTGAATTAAACTTTACGCTCTTATCTTACAATAAAAAAAAAGTGTACGCTACAAATCATGAAGGGCCTCGGGTTCAGGACGTGGTAGAGACTGGACAGTTTCCTGGGCAATGACTCCACAACCGTTGTCAGACAAGAGGTGATTTGTCTGAGATCTCACTCATCTGCTAGGTTTTTCCCAATTAACGGTACCAAATTCATAGAGGCTATTTGAGCTAATGAAGAGTCTCCAGATCTCACAGAATGCATCCCCGGCTGTTAACAGATTATTTTTTTAATGTTTATCAAAGTAATTCCAACTGTTCTATTGAATCTATTATTCAGAAAGACAACTTGTCCATCTTAAAACATTTTTTTTTAAGACTTCAAACTTTTACTAAAGACTGAAGGCATCGTATTCCACAGAAAAGCCACTGATCTATCAATCCTTACAATCCAGTTTGGATTCAGATCATCCCACTCCACTATCCAGCAATGTCATAGTGTGGTGGATGTTGTTTCCTCTGCTTTGGAACGTGGATTGTATTGTCCAGCTGTCTTCCTTGATATTGAACTGGCTTTCGACCAAGTCTGGCATCCGGGTTTCTTTACAAACTCCGTAAATTCCTACCTCCCACTGATTCCTGTAGAACAGGTCCGGTACTTAGACAATACCTTGACAAAAGATTAACTTGGAATCTTCATACTAGACTGAAAAGACAAGAAACAGCTCGGCCTTTCAGGCTACTTCAACATTTACTAGACTAACGCTCTAAGCTCTCAATTAATTACAAAAGGCTCATATACATCACAATCATTAGACCCATCTGGACTTAAGGAGTTGAGCATTGGGGCTCCACTGAGCCATCTAATTCCTCTCGTATTCAATCCGAAATCCTACGTGAAATTCTCACAATTTGTTACAAGTGAAGTCATCCATAATGACCTCATGTCCCATTTGATGCTGATTTGGCCAGAACCCGATATCAATCCTTTCATAACAACCACTCAAACCCACTAGTTTCCATAGCCCCTTCTTCAATTTCCAACAATCATCCGAGGCATTTGAAAAGAAAATTACCTCGTAACTTGAAGTTGAATTGGTTATTTGAGCACTATCACTGGGTAGTTTCTCTACTTGCCCTTATATGATGCCATTATGTATCATTCATTTCATTTACTTGTTGTACTATAATTTACTCCTTGTCGGATTCTGTGGTAATGTGTCTGTCAGTAATGATTGTACTTGTAAATTTGGATGTCCAGCTAGTGAATCACGAAATTTTTTGTACTTTTTCTTGATTGTGTCAGTCACGAGTGGTATTTTGAGATCTTTGTGTAATGATTTATTGGTAATGTAAAAGGGACAATGAGTAATAAAACGAAAGAATTGTGATTGAATAATTTGAATAGTCTGTAATTGGGATTTTTCGCACAAGCCCCAGACTTGCGAGGCATTGGTTTAAGTACCATCTTGTATATTATAATTTTGTTTGTTAGTGATTGCTTATTTTTCGTTGTGAAATAGTCGTCTTGGGAGTGAGGGACGGTGATTCAATTTTGTCTTCAAATTACTTACGTGTGATTTCCAAGTCAGTGTTCTGTGCATTGTAAGCCCCAAATATTTTGTCTGGGCACTAGTGTATTGTAAAGTGTTAGTGAGGGGCAGTCTGAATGTCAAAATGTAAATGTTTGTATGTTAATTTTTATTCGCCATTTATCGAACCAATTATCTAATGAATTTAAGTGTGTTTGAAGGTTCTGAGAAGCTATGTTGGGGTTAGTAATGGTCGAAAGTACAATAGTATCGTCCGCATTTGTACCAAGTAGTGTTTCTGGCGTTTGTGGGATGGCGTAGGTGTAGTCGTATATAGGAGCTTGAGCATGTCGAAAAGTTTAAGTAATAAAGGTCTATGGTAACAGTCGGTGCAAAGAGTTCTTGTTATTTTTGTCTCGGTATTACTAAGCACGCGACTTTTGTCACAAAACTTAAACATTTGTGAAACCGTAATCCTTCAAACTGTCATATAGGAGTGTAAATTATGGATGTTAGCTTTGGAGAATGAACAACGTCTTAAGGTACTCGAAAGATATTGGGCTAAATATTGTGCAAAAAGGGACGAACCTACAGAGGAATATAGATGTTCACACAAAGCTGAGTCGCAGGGCATGAGCCCGGTTACTGTTAATTATAACCGATAATTGTAACCGCTTAAAGTTATAGCATCGAGAAGGTTTGTAAAGTTGATGGGCTTAGTAACAGTTATCAAACGGTGGACGAATTGTAAGGATTATATGTATTTATAATGATATGACATTAATATACAAGAGGCTTTCTAATGTGAACTAACTAAGTGAGTTATTTACAATTGAATCACATTATAACTTATTGACTACTCTAATACTTTCTTAGAGACTACTCTCTTACATACTACAAACTATCTACTAAATATCTACTCTCTACGCTCCTAATCTAAAATATATACACGTAAAAAAGAAGAGGGAGCGGAGTGGCTCAGTGGAAGAGCACTGAGTTGCCAGGAAATCCCGGTTCAAATCCCGCTGCAGACTGTTACTTTTATTTAGTCTGTTTGCAGCTGAAGATGGACATATAAAATATTATAAAAACAGGGTACCCAAAATAAGGGGGGGGAGATCTGGTGGTTGAGCGTGATCTAGGACAAGTCACTTCCTTGCAGAACCGTTGCAAAATATAAAAAGTCTTCGGTGGTCAGGTCATGCCGCTCGGATGCGAATAAGTGCCACTCCAAGGATGGTGTTGAAAAGGCAGTTGCAGGGACGTCGAGCGGTCGGTAGGCCTACATTAAGATGGCAGACGCGAAGAAAGCTGGAGTTAACAGCTGGATGACAACAGGATGTATGTATGGACAATGGATATATATATATATATATATATATATATATATATATATATATATATAATTATGTATCTTTTTTATTTTTGTTTATTTTTTAGTAACGAACGAATTCCTAAGATCTTAATAAGCGCTGTGCCGACTGAGAAGCGTCTGAGGGGTAGACCGAAGCATAGGTGGGAGGATTGCGTTAAAAGTGCTATGGCGGATTCAAGTTTGGGTAGTGGTCCGCGGACAATAGTTTGTAAGCAGAGATCGGCGGTATCGCCATCGAGCCTTCGGGTTCACTAAGCCTCATTATTACTATTTGATTTTTTTTATACAGGTCTATTTGTTTTGGTTTAAGATTGTCACAGCAAAATGTAACACACTCGTGTGTGTATTAATTTGTTCTTCTGTTCTTTTTCTTATGCCCCTACAATGCTAGAATTTCCAAAACATTGATTAGACTATTCCAATGTCAATCTATTTAAAAGTAATTTCGATGCAATGGCCTGAGAGATATCTCGAATAGAAAAAATTTATATCTTTATTGGAAGTCGACTTATGGCTGAAATCCTCGAATGACTAACATTCTAAAAAAAAATGAACATAACAAAAAACTAAAACACGAATACATATAAAATGTTTTCTTATTGCCCCTTAAAGTGTATAGAGTATAAGAAATGGTAAAGTATTCAGATAAGTAAAACCTAAGGATCTGTGGAAGATCTGCGCTCAACCGACCGTAATATTAGCTTCATGCTTAAGTATTAGATCGTAGGGGAAGATTAACACAGTATTTTCACTCAACTTTTGTTCCTACCTGCATTATTATCTACAATAAGTAGTAATAATAAATAATTGTTTGCGAGTTAAAGAGTTAGTCTGTAGTTGTATTATCCCCCAACTATTCAGGAGCCTACTATGCAGAAGATCGCGGGTTTACAGTCCAGCAGAAGCACCTAGGATTTTGTTTAAACTAGTAAAAAATCCTTTGTTATGTCATCTTTCGGAAGGGACGTAAATGTTTCCAAACCTGTACGATGTCAGTCACTCATTAATGATCTCTATCTTAATTATACTTGTTTAGATAAAATTTAGGACAACTGTAGCATCATACGATTAGTCAATATAGTATAAAGTGGCATTTCAGTAATCTTGCGTCAGTGAAGTTTCAAATATTGTTATAAAAAAATTTAAAAATCCATTTTCATTTTAAAAGTAAATTTTACCACGTGGGAATCACATCTAAGACAATCTCCTCGCCAAATAAAAAAAATCTTCCTTTGTTTTACGTATTAGTGAGCGACGTAGATCTGTGTGTGTTGCAGATATGCAGATCCCGGGTCCGAATCAAGTAAATGAATTATTTAATCTGGTAAAAATCTTAGAACGACCCTGTAGTATCTGGAAAACCTTCTGGGGTTCACTCAGTCGGTATAAATTGGGTACCTTCAATCAGGGGGAAAACTTGATTCTTGATCATCACTAGGCGTTGTCTTATAAACCTTTATCTATGTATATATAATTAATATATCATTCTATATTTTTAAAGTGATATAAGGAAAAACTTTGCTTGCTCGTCAAAGAAACGAACCATTTCCCAGCTGCTTAATAACTTGTGACGAAAAGTGGATCATGTATAACAACCGACGCCGATCTGGTCAATGGTTAGATGCCGATCAGCCTCCTGGTCACATGCCAAAACAGAATCTCCATCCGAAAAAGTTAATGGTGGTCTATGGCCGGGTTCATTCATTTTTCTTTTCTACCAAGGGGAAAAACAATTGATTCAACATCGTACTGCCAAGAAATTGACCAACTGCATCAAAATTTGATCAAGCAACAGCCGGTACTGGTAAACAGGAAAGGACCTATCCTCCTTCATGATAACGCCCGACCTCATGTTTCAATACAGACAGTGAATACTCGTAAATTAAAGGAGTTGGGCTATGAAGTCTTACCACACACCCCCATATACCCCTGATCTATCCCCTACAGGCTACCACTTTTTCGGAATTTGGACTGCTTTTTGCTAGGAAAATTGTTTACCAATGATTTAAACATTAAAAATGCATTTTCTGAATTCCTTTCAACACGTGACTCAACGTTTTTCAAATCTGGGATAGAAAACTTGGTAAGTCATTGGCAGAAGTGCATTGGAAATGATGGTAAATACGAGTAATATGGTAAGTACTCGTACTTTGAATAAAAAATATGTAATATTTGATCTCAAATTTTTATTTTCTTCCTGGTTCTAAAAACGGTCATTTCATGTGTGGCAACCCAATATTTCTTCTCCAAACATTTGTTTACAACTAGCTTTATTTGGATCATAATCATTAAATGGAAATAGTTTCAATTTATATTGTGAATAATTTGAAATAAATCTTTCAAATTTTCCTCTAAAAGATAACGATTCGCAGGTAAACATAAAAAATATTCCCCGTGTTTTAGCCTCTCACAAACTGTTTTCTTTAGCCTAATTTTATGTGGAGAGGTCAAAGCAGAATTTTTTTTTCCATGCATTAAAAAAGTTCTTTCAAGCCAGTTTTTTTTTGGTGATCCTGTACGGGCCCCTTTACCCTACTCACTCATCAGAGTAAAGCCTATGGTATATTAATATTTAAAAAATAATAAATTTTATATTAATATAAAATTAAATTTATTTAAATATTGGACTAAGAAATATAATCAAACGGTATGTGGTTCGGTAAGGAATTTTTATGTCCTGAAATAATGCAAAAAAAGAAATAATAATAGCACATATTTAGAAACCAAGGCAATAATAAGGACCTAGAAAAAAAAACGGTAAGGTTAGTTTTTGGTTTCTTCAAAAGTAAATGATTTCATAATCGTTACTGTATCTAAGTAAAAAATAATATTAATTTTTATAAAAAATTTATACTGCGTATGCAGAATGACTTTTACCTTCACCACCTATTTGCGGATGACCAAATCATCATAGCCCAGGATAAAGAAGATGCAGAATATATGTGTACGAAACTAATAGAAGAATATAATAGGTGGGGAATGAAAATGAACTTTGAAAACACAGAGTATTTGGGCATGGAGGAGGGCGGACCATTGGAGGTAAACGGCCTACAGATCAAAAATGCACCCAACTTTAAATATTTAGGATCTATCCTTCAAAAAGATGGAACATCTGAAGAGGATATAGCCCGAAGAACCAGAGAAGGGAGGAAAGCTATTGCCATGCTCAATTCTGTACTGTTGAGTAAAACCATGCTATAAACTTTTAAAAAAAAAGATTTTCCATGCTATTATAACGGCTATAATGTTATATGGGTGTGAATCATGGAAATTGGGAAAGGGAAGTCAAGAGAAACTTCTAGTTGCGGAAATGGATTTCTGGAGAAGGGCAGCCGGAATTTCTAGACGTGAAAGGATTCCCAATTCAGTAGCGCGAGAGATAATGGGTGCTCAGAACACCATACTCGAAAAAATCACAATAAAGCGATTAGAGTGGTTTGGACACCTCATTAGGATGGATAACACTAGAATACCCAAAATGACAATGAACTGGTGCCCTGAAGGAAGAAGAAGAAGAAGACGACCGCGAACTTCTTGGATGAACCAAGTCCAGGAAGACATGGCAGGATATGGCCTTAATGAAGAGGACTCATTTGACAGGAAAACCTGGGAACATATGTTACTCTAAAATTTTGTTGGAGAAAACCTCAACTTTATGGAAACTCTCAATAAATAAAAAATTTGGTGCTGCATAAATCAGGAATTTCCAATGGAAACTTTTTGACTGATTTTTTAGAGTCCTAAAACGCTATCATAGGAAGACGCTAGAAAAAATAATTATATTTTCCTTGAAGTCATATTTTTGTATTCAAAAAGTATTTTTGGATATTTTCAAACGGGAGAAATGTATCCATCTATAGAAATTAGCTCTCTGTAACTTTTTCCAAGAATGACGAATTGGAAAATTTTAAACAAATTATAACACAGTGTGCTCGCATGTGTATATGCGTGTATTTTGAATCAATAATCCAGTTTCATTTTGTGCTTGTATTCTATTAAAAAATAAATAAATTGTTAGCCCTTTAAATGTATTCCAAGTATTACGCACTTATGAATAATTGTCACATTTCGTAAAATGTTTTTACATTATATATTTAACATTAAAATTTAATCTGTTAAATGAAACTTATAATAACACTTACGTAACCTCAATAAAGTACTTACCATGGTACTAAGGGCTTTGAAATTCTCTTACCAAAACTTGAAGCATGAAACAAAAATAAAATTAATTTTATTAGTTACTGGTTTAACGCAGTAATAGATTTTTCAGATTCAATAAAATTTGATGAACTGATATTGTAATTATACTTATAAGAGTTTATTTGCATTACTTTGCATTGGTAGTTGTCCTATTAATATATTATAGCAATATCGATATAAATAAATATGGTTAAGTAAGAAAAACCAATATCCAGTCATACTTCATTATTATTTCTTCAACGTTTCAACATTAGTCATTATCAATTGTTAAAATATATGCTTTATGCATCAACCAATGATGTATATAACTATAAAAAATAATAAGTCAATTTATCTGGAAATACAATAATACAAATTAAATTAATTAAAATAATATTAATTTTAAAAATTGTTGTCACAACAATTAGCGAAATAAAACATAAATACCTCTGAAATCCGTTGCTGTATTATTAATTTAAAATTGTCATCATCTAGGGAATGCTTATCCCCCGTGATCAGTTACAAGTTTAAGGAATGATTTCAGACTTTGAACTATGAGATGAGAAGAGAGTTAATATAATGTTTACTATTGTTTCAAATTCATATGCCTTAAATTATAAATGTTTAAATTAACAAGAAGGGAGCGGAGTGGCCCAGTGGTAGAGCACTGAGTCACCATGCCGGAAATCCTGGTTCAAATCCCGCTGCAGGCAGTTACATTTATTTAGTCTGTTTGCGGTAGGAGATGGATCATATGGGATCTAGGACCCTCCTGGGGCTCACCCAGCCTCTATAAAATGTTATAATAAAAAGGGTACCAAAAATAAGGGGGAAACCTGGCGGTTGAGCGTGACCTAGGACAAGTCACCTCGTTGCAGAACCGTTGTCCATGAAACAGTACAGTCTCTACCATGTACTGAACCCCCAGACTCGTTCACGGGTCGTAGTGGTACAGTTTTTTTTTAAATTAACGAGAATAATTCTTTAAATTTTTATTTAATTTGTATTATCATTATATGATGTTTTATAAAATTATACGAAATTAATGAAGAGATAAAAAATATGGGTAGGTTACCAGGTCAGGTTATCATTACTCTTTTCTAAGGTTGTTATTGAAGTTAAATTATTTTTATATTATAGCTTTTTAAAGTTTAAAAAAAATAAATAAATAAAGTTTACCTACCTCTTTTTTGTCATTCACTATATTATAAACAAATATGTTTTTTAATGAAGTATTAAATTTGTTAATATGGGGAAAACATATCTTAGAAAAAAAAGATGATAATAACGATTGTGTTTCTTAGAGTTTGATAGGCTGTTGAGTTTTTTTTAATTCCTCAATTATATTTATTATAAAATATATAATTTGTTTTCTCCCCTGGAGGGTACACAAGCAGAGTGTAAACACGTATTGCTTTATTATGACTCCCCCGGTTTCGACCCAGTAATAATGTAAACAGCTCGTTATATATAATTTACATCCCCGGAAATTATATATCCCGCGTTCAATCCTGAAATATTGTCGGATTCGTTTATCGGAATAGATTTATCTGGCCAAAATTAGAATAAATTGCTTAAAAAAGCTGGTATCCCCAAATAGAGCAAATAAGACCGAGTATTATGATTACAATTAGTCCCATACCTCTACCTTGTAGAGGAGTCGTTGTAATGCAAGTGATAGGTATGTAAATATCGGGAAATTAATTGGTTTTACTCATGAAGAATAATGGAATCACAGATTTTATAATTTCATATGCAATTAACGATGTACCTTGGAAATGATTTGTTTATATAAGGGTTTTTCGATATTTTACTAAAGTTTTATATCCAATCGAAATAAAAAAAACGAAATAAAAGTTTTAAACATGCGTATTATTATTATCTTCTATGTTTTTATGTATTTTTCTGAATCACATAAAATATATAATATTTTTTTTATAAATCATTACACATTATTATTTTTTGTTACTTCCAATAAATTATGCACATATGAAATATATACTATATCTAATAATAAAAATTTTGCATTATATTATTTGTAATCTATTCTTACTTACTTACTAATGGGCGCTTCATTCCTTGTAGGACCTGGCAATCTGCAGGGACTCATTCTCTCAACATGACCCAGCCATCTGATTTTGCTCTTCTTAATAGCTGTGATGATATCTGGCTCACCATATAGCTCCTCTAGCTCGGCATTGCTTCTAATTCTCCACTTATGCTGTTCTCTGACCGCTCCGAAAATCCTTCTCAGGACTTTTCTCTCCCAGACCAGCAGGGCTTTCCTGTTTTCCTTTGTTAGAGTCCACGTCTCGCTGAAATACACAACAACTGGTGTAATCACTGTTTTGTATATAAATATCTTTGCTTTCCTGGAAAGACTTTTGTATCGGAGTGCCTTTTGCAGAGCCTAGAAACACCTCGTTCCTGCAACCACCCTGGCTTTTATTTCGGCTTTCACACTGTTATTCTCCGTCACTACCCCCCCCCCCCTTAATTTACGATACATTTAACCTTGGCTTACAAGTGGCAATTAGAAAAATAAAGACGAACCCTGGAGGCACTATCTATAATAGGCTCACACAGCACATGGTACTTAAATGTATCGCAGCTCCGGTATGCCTCTTCTCCCAATACAACAGTTTCTACCCTCTCCCTGATCTGCCGAAATGTTTTTATATATCTAGTCTTTTCATAACTGATGAGTCTTAAATCATATGCGGCATTCTTGAAATCTTCAACTGCGCCTGCTAGTGCTGCCTAGGACCTGCCAGTAATGACATCATCCGCATACGCCATGTACTGTGTGAGCCTATTGTTACGGGCTACTGGGTGCAAAATGGACTAAACTATTACTTAATTCAAGAATCTAATATTTATTAACAAATTAGAAAGAATATAATGAGATTATTTAAAACAGTTAAATTATTAAACTAATATCAATTTACAATAATAATATTCTACTAAATGTTATCTAATTTCTAAGATAATAGGATATTGCTAATACTTAATAACTATTTATAAACTATTTATATATAAATTCGTACAAATACAATAATATTACACTATAGTTTACAATTACAAATTAACACTTACAGTTCGCTAACTAAAGTCCACCGACCGTAAGACTCTCCAAATATGACAAACTGCCACACAGTTTATTACACTTATTACACGGCCACTAATTGTCACTGTTGCTCACTAAGCACTTATTACAGACTGATACTAATACTAACTAACTCACACACACTGCCACTAGTTAACGACTGCTACTCACTGACTTATTACTGACTCGTCTTATTACTGACTCCCGGCCAGAACAGCTGTCCTTTTTATATAGGCAAGGTAGGTCGGGGTGGGGTTTTCTCGGAACAAGACCGAGAACCGCCTAGCCCGATCCAGTAGGATCTACGCCATTCTATAATCCCTTCCGCTTAATCCCATTGTTTGCCTAATCCTTTCAGCCGGTGCTCCTTCCCGCTCTGACCGTAACACTGCCCCCTCCTTAAAAGTGCTCTGCCCCAGAGCATAGTCCGGAGAAATCGGGCGGTTATGAGCTTCCCTCGATGGAGACGCATTTCCTTTCCAGGGGTTGAACATGCACACCAATATGGCGACTCCAGAGTTGGCGAATTTCTGTTCAAGCATGTTCCTGACAACCTTCCACTCCAGGCCGTCATATCCACAGCCCAACTTAGGGATCGCGAGCTTGGTGACACGCAGTCTCAGAAGCTTACTCCGCAGGTCGTCGAGGCTTCGCCGCAGTGCGTCATATGTGGGCTTCTGATCAGTAGCACACTTGGTAACTAAGTAGAACAGGTGTCGTCCTTCGTGCGTATGGTGAAGTGCTTTCCCGACGCTTGGTCCTTGGCGTTCCAGCTCCTTAGTTCCAGCAAACTTCTTCCTGAAGACCGTTGCAATCCCTCGGGAAGTCCTCAGATCTTCGGCGACACAATGGGCCAGAGAATAGTCCGCGGGTAACGAGAAGATATCTCTGTATACTATCTGAGTTACTCCACGGGAACCATGTACCTTAGGTTGTGCAACTGATACCTTACTGGTCTCCACGTTGTTGAGGTACCTGACTTGCTGGTCTTTTGTCGGGCCATGGTCTCCTTTGTATGGGGCCAGTCTATTAAAATGGACTACCCTGGGTTTTCCTTTTGGCTGCTTTCTGATCCTATAGATGACGTCGTTTATCCTATTGATGATCTCAAACGGGCCATCCCAGGAGTTCTGAAGTTTAGGTGAGTATCCTCGCCTTCTTCGAGGATCATGTAGCCAGACCAAATCTCCAGGTTGGAATCCACCTTTCTCTGCCCTGATGTCGTAACGCTCCTTCATTCTGTCACTGGCCCCCTGGATGTTTGCACGAACCTTCTCGTGGATGTTATCCATCCGCTTCCGTAGATTCGTGACGTACTCCTCTCCGGCAACTTCCTCATTGGGCTTGAACCCGAATTTCAGATCACAAGGCAGACGAAGTTCTCGGCCGAACACCACATTTGCGGGGGTCTGCCCCGTTGCTTCATGGACTGAACTACGGTAGGCTAACAGGAATAGGTGAAGATATTGGTCCCAGTCTCGCTGATGGT
The DNA here is from genome assembly GCA_964056705.1 of Troilus luridus. Taxonomy (NCBI): domain Eukaryota; kingdom Metazoa; phylum Arthropoda; class Insecta; order Hemiptera; family Pentatomidae; genus Troilus; species Troilus luridus. Next base: position 40,879,382 of record OZ057417.1, on the reverse strand, counting down.
CGGAGACCACCTTAGACAAATATCGACCCATTGTCCTGTTCATGCGCTCCACCATGCCATCTGATTGAGGGTGAAGAGATGTCGTCCTGGTCTTCCGTATTCCCAGTGCTTCGCATATCCCGGAGAAGACTGCAGACTCAAAGTTTCTTCCCTGGTCAGCGTGAAGTTCCATGGGTACTCCAAATCGGCTGACGAGCGGCTTCACAAGAACGTCTGCAACGGTGACTGCCTCTTGATTCGGAAGGGCATACGCTTCCACCCACTTAGAAAAGTAGTCCATGGCCACGAGAATATATCGGTTGCCTTCGTCCGTCACAGGGAAAGGGCCAGCGATGTCGATTGCTATCCTCTCGAACGGTGCTCCCACGTTGTACTTCTTCATAGGGGCCCTCTTTCTTCTTGTTGGCCCGTTAGAAGCCGCACAAGCCGCACAACGCCTGCACCAGTCCAACACATCGTCCTTAAGGTTTGCCCAGTAAAAGCGTTCACGAACTTTTTCCAATGTCCGGTGAACTCCAAGATGGCCGCCAGTTACACCGTCATGTAGTTCCCTAAGCACTTCGGGCACTTTATTCCTTGGAACGATGAGCTGTAGCCTACGCTGATCTCCTTCCGCGTTCTCCAATGCCCGTTTCAGCAGCCCGTTGTCCACTACAATGGAGTTCCATTGGGCCCAGTACGTTTTTACATTCTTCGACATTGGAGCCACATCCTGCCAGGTCGGTCTTCCTCGCCCCGATATTTTCCATTCCTTTATTTGTTTCAAGTCCGGGTCCTCGTCCTGTTCCTTTGACACCTCTGTGTCCCGCCAACTGTCGATAACAACCGTTGTCCTCAATACTGTTCCCTGCTTCTCTTCTTGTCGGGAACAATGCCTGCATTCTTCATCTTCACATGGTCTTCTTGACAGCGCATCCGCATTCCTGTGGCTCGTTCCAGAACGATGAGCAGATTCAAAGTCGTACTCTTGAAGGCGCTCGATCCACCTCGCCACTTCTCCGTCTTGGAGCTGAGAGAGGACACTTCCAATGGCGATGTTGCTGGCATCTGTGTCAAGTATGAACTTGCCCTCGGGACGTGGATAGCTCAGAATAGGAGCACTACTCAATTTGCTCTTCAGCTCCTCGAAGGATGCCTGGCACTCGTGATCCCAATGGAAAGACCTTTTCTCCTCGGTTAGCCTGGTAAGAGGTTTTGCGATGTTAGCGAATCCTTTCACGTACCTCCGGTAATAGGTGCAGAGCCCGAGGAAACTCCTCACCTGGTGCTTATCTCGAGGTACTGGCCAGTCGGTGATCGCTGCTATCTTCTCTGGGTCAACAGCACCTCCGTTGTCTGACACAATATGCCCCAGGTAGTTGACTTGCCTTCGGAAGAGATTACACTTCTTCGGGTTCAACTTTAGGTTTGCTGCACGCAGTCGTTCGAAGACCTTCTCCAGATTCTTCAGATGGTGAGCGAAGGACTTTCCCAGCACAATAATGTCGTCTAGGTATACCAGGCATACCTCCCAAGAGAGACCTCTTAACACGTTTTCCATCAGCCTCTCGAATGTGGCAGGAGCATTGCAAAGCCCGAATGGCATTACTGTAAACTGCCAGAGCCCAGTGCCAATTGAAAACGCCGTCTTCTCTTTATCCTCAGGTGCCAATCCAACCTGCCAATATCCACTGCGGAGATCCAAAGTAGAGAAGAGTTTACACCCCTCTAGGGTGTCCAGCGTATCGTCAATCCTGGGAAGCGGATAGCTGTCCTTCTTGGTGACATTGTTCAGAAGACGGTAGTCTACACAGAACCTCGTTGTGCCGTCTTTCTTCTTCCCCAATACAACAGGAGACATCCAGGGGCTACTCGAAGGCTCAATGACACTGTCAGCCGCCATCTCCTTTATAATCTCCTCGGCGTCCTCCCGTTTGGCTAACGGCAGCCTCCGCGGAACCTGTCGGATGGGCTTCGCATCCCCAGTGTCAATCTTGTGCTGGACGATATCCGTTCTGCCCCGTGGTCCTGGTCCGATCTCGAAGAGGTCATGCCATCGGATAATCATATTCTTCACTTCCTCGCTCTGTTCGGGCGAAAGGTCGCGACATGATTCGTCCAAAAATCCTTTAAGTTCCTCTGGGAGTCCTCGAAGCTCGGTGGGATGACGTTGCAGCTGACGAACCACTGAGGTAGCGGTGGTACACTCCCCGACTGGTGTTCCTTTCTTCAGCGTTACCGGGAAGCTGTTCAGGTTCATTAGCCGAATTGGAGTGGTAGGTCCGATCTTGATGAGAGACCTAGCAACCAGTACGCCGCGTCCAACCTCTTGTTCTTCGTGCCTTCCAGGTTCGAGTAGTGCACATTGACCCGCGGGTAGATGCCCTTCGACCGTCCCATGCGTCACGATTTGGCTCCGTGCAGGTAAAGTGGTGTCTTCTGGTAGCAGCACTCGAGCGCAGAAGTCCTTTTCCTGCCGAAGTATGACTTCCTCGTCTCCTAGCGTCATCACACCTCTCGACATATCCAGCTTGATCCCGTATGTGATCATAAAGTCCATACCCAGTATGACGTCCTCATCTATATCTGCCACGAGAGCGAGGTGCTTCAGATGTTGGCCCCCGATGTGGAAGGTGGCATCTGGCTCCCCGTAGACCTTGGCTGGCTGTCCCGTTGCAGCCCGTAATGCCCAAGTGGTCGGTATGATCTTCTCAGCTGGAAGTGTCTTCGAGTTCAAGATCGTCATGCTCGCTCCGGTATCCACTAGAAGACTTCGCAGCTGCCCGTTCACCATCCCATCAACGTAGAAACTGTTCGTTCTGCTCCCTATTGACGCAATTCTGGTGGTCTTCCTGGGGCCTTTGACGTTACGGGTTGACAGTTGCCCCTTCCCATCAACCCTACTTAGTTTTCCTGTGGCTTTTCTTGCTTCTTCGATGGACACTTGCTTCTAGGGTGTCCAAGTTGGCCGCAGCTCCAACAGCGTATCTCCTTCTTACGGGTCCTGAGAGCCTCCAAAACTTTAGTTACTATGTCTTCGATGCTAGGGACCACATTAGGCTCCGCCTCTGCTGCTCTAACTCGCGCATGGCCCCGTACGGACTGTCTAACAGCCTCGAACTCCATGGCCTGGGATAATGCGTCTCCCAAAGTTTTCGGGCGGGCGAGCTTCACTGCTTGCTGTGTCTCTGGGTCCCGAAGTCCATCCAGGAATTTGTCGACAGCCAAGCTTTCGTAGACATCGTCAGTGACCGATGGGTAGGCGTTCCTCACCAGCCGGGCAATATCCGCTTCAAACTCCTGCAGCGTCTCGTCGTCCTTCTGGACCCTGTTTCTTAACTGTGAGCGATATAGCTGGTCCATGTGGCGGTGTCCGAATCGCATTACCAGTCTTCTAATCAGCTTCCCGTAGTTGGACCGCTCCGACATGGGCATCCCCTGCAGCAATCTCAAGGCGTCTCCACGCAAGGCCAGGCACAACGCTGAAGCTTGGGTCTCCTGCGACCACCCGTGGATCGAAGCCGCTGTCTCGAAGAGAGTCATGTAGTCCTCCCACGGCGTCTTTCCGTCGAATACTGGAATGGTGTTGTGAGCTGGTGGCGTCCCATTATTGGTGGGCAGAATGGTTTTATGAAGACTGGCCTCGGGGGAACGGTCGGTGTCGTTCGTCGGTGGGTTGCTCATACGTCCCTCTAGAGCTTCTACTCTTTACCTAAGTTTGCTTTCAATTGAATTCAATTTTTCTCCTAACCTAGATTCTACATCAGCTACTTTATTATCTACATCGGCTAACTTATTCTCAACACTTTCCATTAACTTAGTCTCTAATGTACCTAATTTAGACTCTAGTTTATTTTCTACATTGCTTAACTCATTTTGTAAATTACCTAGCTTATTTTCTACATTGCTTAACTCATTACCTAGCTCATTTTTAACATTGCTTAATTCATTACCTAGCTTATTTTCTACATTGCTTAACTCATTACCTAGCTCATTTTTAACATTGCTTAATTCATTACCTAGCTTATTTTCTACATTGCCTAATTCATTTTTAAAAGTTGCAGACAACTTGCTTAAATCAGTTTCAAACAGAACGTCATCTGGATTTTCCCCTAACTCTACAAAAAATTGACGCAAGCGATGTTGCAGTACACTTTTATTTCCGGAAGAATCCAGATCACGTTCTTCTAATTCCCGTTTTAAATCCGCAACTTTTAAATCCATCAATTTAAGACTTTGAGAAGTCATTTTTCAAACAGTAGCCCAATAATTACACAATAATAACAATTACGCAATATCCCACTTCTGACACCAATTTGTTACGGGCTACTGGGTGCAAAATGGACTAAACTATTACTTAATTCAAGAATCTAATATTTATTAACAAATTAGAAAGAATATAATGAGATTATTTAAAACAGTTAAATTATTAAACTAATATCAATTTACAATAATAATATTCTACTAAATGTTATCTAATTTCTAAGATAATAGGATATTGCTAATAATTAATAACTATTTATAAACTATTTATATATAAATTCGTACAAATACAATAATATTACACTATAGTTTACAATTACAAATTAACACTTACAGTTCGCTAACTAAAGTCCACCGACCGTAAGACTCTCCAAATATGACAAACTGCCACACAGTTTATTACACTTATTACACGGCCACTAATTGTCACTGTTGCTCACTAAGCACTTATTACAGACTGATACTAATACTAACTAACTCACACACACTGCCACTAGTTAACGACTGCTACTCACTGACTTATTACTGACTCGTCTTATTACTGACTCCCGGCCAGAACAGCTGTCCTTTTTATATAGGCAAGGTAGGTTGGGGTGGGGTTTTCTCGGAACAAGACCGAGAACCGCCTAGCCCGATCCAGTAGGATCTACGCCATTCTATAATCCCTTCCGCTTAATCCCATTGTTTGCCTAATCCTTTCAGCCGGTGCTCCTTCCCGCTCTTACCGTAACACTATTATAGATAGTGCCTTCAGGGTTCGTCTTTATTTTTCGAATTGCTACTTCTAAGGCAAGGTTAAACAGTAGCGACGATAATGGTAATCTATAATATTATTATTTTATCATGAATGATAATGTTTGACCTTGAATATAGTTAGTGAAAGAAATGTTTATTCAAGAGCCAACGTTTCGACCTACTTTGCAGATTCTCTTTAGGGCTAAATATGTAAAATACAGACAAATGAAAATTACTAAATGATTAAAAACTACTGAATTATGGTAAATACTAAAGTTGAAATGTATAAGCATCACGAGTATTAATAACAAAGGAGGTTGTACAAATAGTAATAAAGAAAAAATAAGTAATACGAAGTAATAAGAAAGAAGGTATTAAAAATTACAAATACCTTCTTTTATATAAATTCGTATTACTTATATTATTTATGCTTTGTTACTTCCTGTACAACCTCCTGTAACTTTGTTATTAATACTCTTAATGCTTAAACACTTAAACTGTAATATTTGTCATAATTCAGTAAATTTTAAACATTTAGTAATTTTCATTTGTCTGTATTTTACGTATTTAGCCCTGACGAGGACCTGCAAAGTGGGTCGAAACGTTGGCTCTTGAATAAACATTTCTCCCTACTTTTGAGAAATTTATTGACCTCCACCAGGACCATTTTCTTTCACTTAATTATTATTTTATAAAGTAGGAAATCATTTAATAAAAAAATTGCTTCAATTCCTTCTATCTATCTTTTCCGTGGTCTACCTCACCGTTTCTTCCCTTCAGCACTCCAATTGGAAATTAAATTTGGCAATCTTTCTTCCTTCAAAGAACGAAGAAACGGTATAGAATATAAATAAATGAAATGCATTACTTATAGGTTTATGTATTATGTTTCTGAAGAAACAAAAATATTTTGAATTAGTTTCGGCACGTAAACGATTAAGTATGTTGAATTGTTGTTATGGTTCTGAGAGGTTCTTATTAAAATTTTAAACCCTGGTCGATAGAATAATAAATTTTTAAAGGTTAATAAATCCCTTTGATCAGTGGGGTAGCAATCGTTTAACATTGTCGAACTCTTTGTTGCATCCTTCACGTTTAATCAGAAAAAATTAGCAGCAACGGAAGGGTTCTAAGCCATCATTAGGTTAAAACTATGAAGTTGTATAAGTTTAATATTATAGATATTTCGTGTGTATAACAATACAATAGGTGTATTATTAACCTTTTTGACACTATGGGCTGTACAGGATTTATTATAATTTTATGTTTATGTAAGCGAGGAGGTTCAGTGGTAGACCACTATGCCGAAAATCCTGGTTCAAATCCCGCTGCATGCAAGACTTTTATTTAGTCTGGTAGCAGCCGGATATGAATCATATAAGATCTAGGACCTCTTGGGGCTCACCCAGCCTCTATAAAATCAGCACCCAAAATAGGGGCGGGAATCTGGCGGTTGAGCGTGATCTAGGACAAATAACCTTCCTACACAACCGTTTTCCATGAAACAGTACTGTCTCTACCATGTACAGTGTACTCTCTCCATCAACGTTTGAAGATAGACATCCTGAATATTTTTATTTCCCATGGAATAAAATTTTGTCCAAATATCACTCAAAATTTCTTTCCTGGTAAGCTTAAAACATTTGGCAGGGCATTTGCGTTTAATTTCGTTGGGAATAGTTTTTTGACAAATCCTCTTAACTTTATAGTTTAGGTATGCCTTGCCTTGAGTTCGAGATTCTTTTATGATGTTTCGTTTGTAATAATTATGTAAGTTTCTGGATGGACAACACCTTTTCTTCTTTTATACGGAAAATTTTGTAGACGATATTGTCCCGTTTAAATGATAATCACATGGGGGGGGGGGTCTGCACATATCAAAGCTTTTACTAAAAATACAATAGGCTAAAATACAAATGTGTATAAATTTATTTATACACAAATATAAAATAAAATTAATTTTGAAATTTTTGTCTCTTACGGGGTTTCTGCAATAAGCGATTAAATTATGGGCTCACATAGTTTTAACGATTGTTTTTATTCTTAGGAGAGAGTTCCTGAACAGATCTAGTTTTTCCTTCTATTCAACCTGTTCTAAGGTTTATGATAAAAAAAAAAATATATTAATATAACATAACACTGTTGTTTGAAGTACCCCCAAAAAAATGTTGTATAGCCCTAATTTTTTTAACACCAACCTAAAAAATATTGCCTTCACAGAGACGAAAATCTCTCTATGGCATGGAAAACTCTAAAGAACAAAGCCTTAACCCTCTAATATATTAAAAGATTAGTAACCTTCAACGTTTTGCGAATTCCGGCGTCATCAATACATACACCAAAAATAATTTACTCCAGTAAAGATCAAATGCAGCACGCCTCAAATCGACACACCGAACAGACTCATCAATCAGAGACACCAGCCTCATTCCTAGATGTTCAATAACTTCAGATTAAAGCATAGGGAGGTAATATAAAACAGATGGAGAAGTTATATACAAACATCTGATCAGCGAGAAAATAAAAATCTAAATTAACTATAAAACAAAAAATTGAATTGAATTATATTCAAGTATATTTACACATATGAGCAACTCCAAAAAAAGTGATTAAGAAAAAAATTACTATAATACAGTTAGAATAATCCAAAATATAAAGCCTTTAGTTCTAAATAACCGAAAATTTTCGATACAATGAAGTCTGATTAGAAGTTTTGGAGTGATTTTGCCATTTTAAAGTGATGCATCTGTTTTTACTGATAATGTGAGGTGTGCAATGCTCAATCTCCATTAATAGGCATGTTTGCTAGATATATCCTGATGGTGTTTATATGTACTAATTATAGTTTATGCCAATGTACTAAGTTCGTCTATACAATCCCACAAGTGCAGTAGATAAAGCCTTATAAGTTGAAAGTTTTAAACCGTATAAATATTTATAAATGACAGATATTCAACAAAAAGTTTAAATTTTTATTTCTTCAATATAATAATATAAAAAAAAGAAATTATCGGAATTGTTTTGCTAAATTTCCAGATGACGCCTGAATTGGAGATACGTTGACTGCTTAGTAATTTTAAAGCATTATAGAGACATAATCAATTTAAGAGTTTTCTAATTGCTTTCTAATAATCATAGTTAGCCAATTTTTTTTGTTTTATTTTTTACGAATGATCCTCGTTTGTTTAAACTTTCCTTCTTATTTGCATTTCCACATCTCTTTCATTCATTCCAAGTTTTGATTATTCCGTCTGTCAAAATTTCGTGCGCCTTTTTTTCTTTTTGGTCTTTTTGAACAATCTGAAGTTTTTCTCCTTAGTAAAGAACGTCTTTCAATGCTCAGAGATCGCTTTCTGTTCAGAGATTCAGTGTCTTTTTCTGTTTTCTTTATTCAAGCATTGGCCACATTCAGTTTTGGTCTGTGTTGGTCATTCTGCTTGGGTTCATCCTTTGTAGGTGCTCATAGAACTGAATTCGTCGTTTTCTTTTTGTCTCTGTAATTTTTTATGTCCGTATTGAGTTCCTGGTTATGGCTGGTCAATATCTGTCTCCTTCGAACGGCTCGTGAGCACGCATCAATGTTTTCCTGTTCAGGAATTTTCCAAAAAAATGTATATCAGAAAAAGTCCTAATGTATATTCTACCTATTATTACTCGGGAGCGCGGTAGCTCTGTCTGCAGAGCGCTGAGTAGCTATGCTGAAGTTCCCGGGCTCAAATCCAGCTGTAGCAGATTTATTATTTAATACACGTGCTGCGTGTGGGATCAATACCCAATGGGATCAATACTCAATGTCCTCGTGGGTGTCACCCAGCCTTTAAAAAGTGGGTACGTAACTTAATTAGGGTTAAGAGTTATCTCTGACAAACCACTTCCCTGCATATTCGTTGTCCTAGAAATACGGTCTCTAGCAGGTACTGAGATCAAGGTCCTCTATTGTGACACAGGTTTATTTTTGTTACTTACACAGCATCCTCTCTTGTCCTAGATTTAAATATTTAAAACTTACATTAATAATTAATGTTATACAACAATTGTTCGGTAACCAACTTTTTTTAGAACACTATGGGATACACTGTTTTTTATGCCAGATTTTTTTTTGTGTCATTGTATAAATTTTAGTTGGATTTTAATATTTTATTAAGTGAGCAGAACCATGATTTTTTATAAAAGTTAAAGTTAAAATAAAATAAGAAAAAAAACTAAAACGTTTATTGACATATTCTAAAACATTTTTCTTCTTAAACTCTATTAATCTAATTATACAGAATGTACTCCTGGGGCTCACCCAACCTCTACAAACAACGTCCTCTTAATTTGGGGGAAACCAGGTGGTGGACCGTGATTTCGGACAAATCACCTCACTGCACAAGCCTTGTTCTAGAAATAGTACAATCTCGACCTTGTACTGAATCCTAGCCCTTTCAATGGTTATAGTGGTACAGGATATATATTATTACTACCTACTAAATACTACTGTGTTACATTTTTTTTTGTATTGAATTTAGGAACAGATGTCTTTGAATTTTCACTTTGGTATGGCTTTTACGAATAAATTCAGATTTTTTTTTCGTATTCATGAAATAAATTTTTTTATACATTTTTTTGCATTTTTGTATCTTTTCACAGTATGAAAAAATGTATGAATAATTAAGAAAAGGTTCGGGTTAACAATAAAGGCTGAGGATTTGGTGAATGTAGGGATATTGTACAGTGAACGTGAAGGCACAACATAAAACGTACCGAGGCTATATTGAAGGGCCATGTATTGAATTCGCATTACCGCCTTCCTTCAGTCCTCCACAACCGTTCACTGATTTCACTAAATTCCGTTTTTGTTCCTTGTATTTCACATCTGTTCCACACCTTTGCCTGCCTGTTATAATTATTACATTTAATACAATATTACTCGTGTATATTGGGTCGTTTCATATGAAATGACGTTTTTATTATTTCTAAAATTCAAAGTGGAATAAGTGGACTCTTAGTAAATATTATTAAAACCTTCTTGTTTAATAATATTTACTATCAATTGAACGAACTTTGTTTAATATTTCATTAAATATTACCATGGAAACACACGATTTTCGTGTAATATTTTTTCATGAGTTTAAATATGGAAACTCGACAGCCTAAGCTGCAACAAACATTACCTCTGAGTTCGGATAAATGGGTTGTACACAACAGACTATTCGCCGTTGGTTTCAGAAATTTTCAGTTGGTGACACAGATTAATTCATAAATAATTCTTTTATCCTTTCTACAATCGAAATAAAACTATCTCATCCATATCGTACTGCTGTGATATTGACATAATGCAACAAAAAAACAAATGTTGTTAAGGGACTTATACTCTTAGACAACAGTCGACGGATTAGCTGAAGGTTGTCGCGTTAGATATTTCCAGCATCCTAACCTTTTTAAGCTTTAATTTTTGGATTATCCGATTACATTCTATTGGTTTAACGCAACAAAAATTGATAAAAAGCAACCTGCATTGGTTAATCGGAAGTGACGTCTATTCTGACAAGACAACGGCCAAACCTCATGTTTCACGACAGAAACTAAACGAGCTGGGTTACGAAGTCCTCCTCTTATACGCATGACTTGTCTCCAACAAATTTATATATATTCAGAAATTCGGACAACTTCCAACGGGGTCAAATTTAAAAAAATGATCCTCAAGTTAAAACAGTTACTTCCATACTTAATTCAATCACAAAACTCTGAATTTTTCCGTTCTAGAATTGAAAATGAAGCAGATAAAACATTGGGAAAAATGTATAGAAAATGTGGGGATACGTTTTGAACAAAAATGTTTTGATTTCATAAAGTTATATTACTAAATAATATTTCCTTTGAAAACGGATATTTCATACGAAACAACCCAATATGTTATAATAATCAGAAATTGCTGTATGACAAACTTATTATTTTTATGGTTTTCTGATAAGGAGGTGTTTCGGTTGTCATATTATTCTTAAAATGAACTAATAAACTCATTTCATTACAAAAACCCTGATTTTGTCAGTTCAAAAAAGTAAATAAATAAAAGAGATTGAATAACATCTGTGTTTAATGAATAACTTTAAAGTTCTTAACCGAATTGATAATATGACTGAATCTCATCAAGTAGTTATTATTTTATTTGGCTATTTGTTGTCTTCATTTATTTAATTCAATTAGGAAAAAATATAACTGTTTTCGAAACAATAATTTCTATATCAATAATAAGAAATATTGAGTTAAAACATATCGTTCGGACATACATTAATATTTAATTTAACAAATCTAAATTTTTTTTAAAAGGGTAAAAGAACGGGATTTTTAAAAAATATAACATCGAAACTAATAAATCGATGTGTGAATTACTATTTTGATATCTGATATCGATGCAATACGAATAATAATTTTCCATATTCACATTTCTCAAGGAACTCAACATAGATGCTTGCTCTACCACACGGCGCTTGGAAACCATCCCGCAATACCGGAGTGTCTGGTGGAAAGAAACACAGGCGCTACTGAATATGTACTTTTTTCTTTCTTTCTTTCTCTCTCTCTCTCTCTCTCTCTCTCTATATATATATATATATATATATATATATATATATATATATATTTATATATATATATAAATATATATATATATATAATTTTTCAGTTCTGGGATTGAAAATTTGATAATACGTTGAGAAAAATATGTATAAAATGTGGGTAAATATTTTGAAATTTTTTTTTTTATTTCATAAAGTCCTTATACTAAATAACCTTTCCTTTGAAAACTAATATTTCATATGAAACTACCCTTTACTAAAAACCCCGCAATTGAGTTTACTTTTACTTTTTTACATCCCTATCCATAGTAAGGTTAAGGGTGCAGATACCCTGCTCGTATTTAATAAATACATTTATAGGTCGAGTTTGGCGCCCATAAATATTGATATTTGATAACTAAAAGTAAACGCAATTACGAGTAAATCAAGAATCAACTTTACTCAATACTTCGATTTACTTTGTGCATGTTTATATTCACAGATGCAAGGATTTCTGAATAACTTCGCGAATGCTTAGGGTTTAGTGTACTCATAAGCAGTCTTAGCATGTAGTTGAATGCTGCAGTAGTCTTAAACTTTAACTATATCAATTACACAGTTTTGTTTAAGTATATATACTTGGACGTTTTGTAGTTTAAGACTCATAGGGTTCCAAAAAATACAAGTCTGAGTATATCTCCATAGGTCTCAAAATTTTATTTTTAAATTTTAACTATAAAATATCTTTACACAGTTCATTACACTACATAAAATATTAAATTTCCCCAACTAAAATTTCAACTATACCATCAACAAAAAAAAGTTGCTTATCTATATTGAATGTCATAATATTCTAAAAAAAAAAATGTGTTGCCATACAATTATTGGAACACACTAAGCGTTAGTGGAAATGTTTAATATTTAAATGTAGGATAAGAAAGGATGCTCTAGAAATAAAAAAAACAGTGAGTCTACAGAGCCAATGTAGGATCTTGGGCTCAGTACATGGTAGAAACTGTACAGTTTCTAAGTCAACGGATGTACAAGGAGGTGATTTGGCCGAGTTTACAAACTTACTAAGCCAGTTTTCCCTTGTAATTCTTTCCAGTCTTTAGATATAACTACTAAAATCCCGTTATATTTCTTACATTTCGATGCAAAAAAAAAGTGATGTTATTCGGGGATAAAACTCTGCCAGCTGAAATCAAAGGTTTTCATAGAACTGTTTGACATAGAACTAAATGTTGTTAAACCTGCTTTTGACATTTTGTTTTAGGTAAATAAAAATCAAACTTAATTAATTTAAACCTGTGCTTTATTCAAAGAGATATAATCCGACCCCGAAATTTATTATACATATATGAATATAAAGTTTGTACTTCAAGTACAAACTTTTACAATAAAACAACAAGAAACAAAAAATAGTTAATTTGGTCAACATAGTAAAGCATTAAAAGCGGCTCATAGTTCCATTGGAAGAACGAAAGATTAATTATGTAGCTCTATCATAAACTCCACAAACACACACTCAGTTCCAATCTGGCTTCCAATGTATGCGAATACAGGAAATAAACCGTTATGTATAAAATAAATAGATACTATAAACACTACAACGTCTTCACCCTTTAAAGGAAAAATGGGAAAATTATTAGAAAAATGATACAAAAAACAACACCGTAATATTTTTCACTATAATGACCCACTAATCTTTGTTCTCTATTCTCTATTATAAACCAAAACGTGTTACCGAGAGATTCATCTGAGATATATATCAAGGTATCTATTTCTTGAATGTTGATTTTATCTGATTATCAAGAATTAACTGAATCTGAAGAACTGAAAGAAAAAACTTAGTTTATTAACTAACAGTCAAGAAATAAATATACCTTTCAGAACTTTTATCTACAAATTAGAAAAATAACAACTATTTCAATTATTTAATAATAAAAGGAAGCTGGGTATCTTAGTGTGTTAAGCGAAGAGTTGCTCTGCTGAAGGCTCTGCATTCAAATCCGGCTGTAAGATGTGGATAATCTCCTGAGGGCTCACTTAGTGTCTGTTGGGTACCCTTCATCGGGGGAAAAACCTGGCTATCGAGTGTAATCTCGGTCAAAACCTACTTGTGTATTTGTTTGGTTAGAAATAGAATAGTTTGTATCATGTACTGAGTCCATACACAGGACATATACAGGATATTTACAGGATGAAATATTTTTAATAAATCAATTTGTTTACTACAGGTTCTTTGAGTGGCTCACTAGCGGCTGTTATGAATATAAGCTGTTAGCGGCCGGAGATGAATTATATAATCTAGGACCCTCCAGGGACTCGCCCAGCCTCTGTAAAGTGGGTACCCAAAATAAGAGGGAAAAATCTGATGGTTGAGCGTGATCTAGTATAAATCACCTCCCTTCACAACCGTAGTCCTAGAAAGAGTCTCTACCTTATACTGAACCTCAGACCCTTCACCAGTAGTTGTACAGGTTTTTTTTTAGGTTATTTTAAATTATTAAATAGTTTAGTTATCCGATTGCTTTTTTAATTTAGTGAATGTTACATATAGTATGGGAGTCTTGTGAGTATTATTACTTTGACTTTCATTTAAGCTTTATCTACCCCATGGTGTTGGGGTAATAAAAACTGTCGGCCATTTATGGGATATATATTGGACGTAAGACCTTCTTCCATTCTAGAACCAATTTTACTACTTTGTCCTCAAACATGCAAAGGAAGTAAACTTGTTTATAACCCTCCTCGCAAACAAGACTTTGAAATTCTAATGCACTGTTGACTACGAGCTTAGGGAATTTACGATAGTGCCGTGAATTCGCATAGTGTTGTACGTTACTTTTGTTAATAACCTCTTTGTCAAAGTAAATATATAGTTTTATATTATCTATAATTAAAATGATTTCTACATTTACATTACATGTGTGAATGTGCTTAGAAGTATGTATAGAATTTATGAGGAGTTCAGGATCAAAAGTGGTTCTCACTCCGAAATTTCAATGAGTGATCTTTTCGCATTTTCGGCTAATTTAGTCAAGCAATTTTCTCCAACAATACGAAGTTTCTGGAGCATAAATCATCGCTTGATTAAACTGAAAAATGTGAAAGTGTAAATTTTTGAAATTTGGAATTATCCGCTTTCGATTCTGTACTCATATATTGCATCGTAAAATAGGTAATCGAAGGTACTTATTCCGTTTAATTTATTAATAGAATATTTAATAATATATTTTAAGCTATAATTTCGTGTGAGTAGTTTTCCATAATATGAGCTATCATTTCAATTCAACATAAATTCAATTCAATATAATTAAGAAAAATCATTGTCCAGACATTCTTCATTATTTATTTTTTCTTCAACGTTTCGACTTTACGCCATCTTAGTATTACAAAGTTGTATGATACACATATATGAAAATGAGAAAAACGATATCAAATATTCTGAGTAGCTTTTTATTTTTGGTCTTTGGATGATACCAGGTCGCGATTTTTTGACGTTTTGAAGATCTATTTATAGTTTTCGACCCAAAGAATCATTTGGTATCAAAATCTCTGATTTTTCAATTTCGTAACATACAACCTTGTAATATTAAGGTAGCGATACACCTTTGTATTATTTTTCTTTGGATGATACCCGATCGCGATTTTTTTGACGTTTTGAAGATCTATGTATGGATTTCGACCCACAAAATCATTTGGTATCAAAATCTCTGATTTTTCAATTTTGTAACATACAACCTTGTAATACGAAGGTAACGATTAGCCATTATCAATTGTTAAAATATAGGCTTTATGCATCAACCTACAATGTATATACCTATATAAAGTTATAAGTGAATTTATCTGCAAAAACAACAATAACAATTAAATTAATTTAAATAATTTTAATATATTATTTATTATTTAATTTTAATTTGCACCTGCGCAATTGCGCAAGCAAATTTGATCCAAGTGCTTTTCTCTTTTTCTCTTCGCTTTTCTCTGTTCTCTTTGCTTTTCTACATGATCATCGAGTTTTGGAATAAAAATATCAATAGTTAAGTAGGTCTCTTGGCCAATGTCTTTTTAATCTTTTCTTATCAAGTCCAGGTAACGAAGAGCAGTAAAGCGGAAGAACGAGAGGATTGGGGTATATTGGTGATATTGTGTGAATGTTCTGTATTTCTTATGAATATATGATTTTATAGTGGGAATGTTCATGTTGTTGTGTACGGTATAATTCGAAATATACGATGGTGCATTAACAATTTTTCTGAGAATTTTGGACTGTGTTGTTTGTATCTTGTGTATGTGGACTTTTTTTGCTGAACCCCAAAGTTCTGCTCCATATGTCAAAATTGGTTTTAGTATACTATTATAGATAAGTCGTTTGTTCTGTAAGTCAAGTGAAGATCTGTAGCCCAGAAGATGTGATAGTTGTTTGTACTATCTAGTCAGTTCTTGTCTTTTTAATTTTGTATGTACGTTCCATGTAAGCCTTTGGTCCAAGTATAGTCCGAGATAACATACATAATTTTTGGAAGGTACTGCTTCGTTGTCAATTTTGACTGCTGGAGACGAAGCTTTGCGTAGAGAGGAGCTAAGCTCGATTTTGTGGCGTTTATTCTGATTTGCCATTTATAGAACCACTTTTCTAAATCAAAGAAATGATTTTGAAGAGCTATAGATGCTAGGTTTGGGTATCTGTGAGAAGAAATAATGACTTTATCGTCAGCGAAGGTATAGATGTTGGTGCAAGGGTGCTCCGGTATATCAGAGGTGTAAACAGAATACAGAATGGGGCTTAAAACACTGCCTATCGGTACACCCCTGTATTGATGAAAGAAGTAGGAAATCGAAGAGTCAACGGAAGTATAGAAGAATCTGTCTTGGAAATAAGATTGAAGAATTAAAAAGTATGTAGGAGGTAAGTGAGGTTTTATTTTCCAGAGAAGACCCTTGTGCCAGACACTAGCAAATGCTCTTTCAATGTCAAGATAAATCGCAGTGCAATTTAAATTTAAACTAAACTTTAAATTAAAAACAACTTAAATAATGAAGTATGACTATAGTATGGATATTGGTTTTTCTAACATAATTATATTAATATGAGCTATTAAAGCATGAAATTTATTTTTCTATTCTTTTTTTTTTTGTATTCTGGTTGTAGTGAGAGGGTTTATTATTTAGTTCTTCCCTGGGGGATCTACACACATTCCTGTGGCGGGATTCACCCAGCTATAATAAAGTCGGTACTAGACTTTTTTATATCTACCATGTATTGAATCCTAGGCCGTTCATGGATTGTCAAGATGCTGATTTTTATTTTGGAACTTGACTTTAACTCGGGACATTCAGCTTAGAAACGCAGCACTCTTCATACCGAACTGGCCCACTACTCTATTTTTTTAATAACAGTTGTTGTTGTTTGGTTGTTATTTTAACGTCACTTCGTGCTGCTATGGCTACTCGGGCGATGCTACAGTGGAGGTCCTAAATTTTGCATTACCAGGTTTAATTAGGACAAGGATCTTTAATGAGGAGCTGACATCTTACAGGCTAGGGACCCCCGTTTAACGTCCCTTCCGAAGGACTGGGTGGAAAAAACAAAGGATTTTTTACTCCCTTTACAAAAATCCAATGGCCACCTCCCAGGGCAGCGAACGCGGGATCTTGGTCTTAGTAGGTTGTTAAACCGGTCGCCCCCCCCAAAAAAAAAAAACAGTTATTAATAAATTAACTAATAATAATTTTCTGAATATTTACGATGTTTTTTAACTTTATTTTTGTTTTGTAGCAATTAATTGTCGGAAAGGACAGTTCTTCGCGAAAGTAAAAATATCAATAAAAAAATGAAAAATTTGAAGTAGTATTTATTTCAACCTGAGACAAAAAAATCTTGTATCACAAAAAGCCATGAAGGGTCTTAGGTTCGGTACCTGGTAATGACTGCACTATTTCTAGGAGAACGGTTGCGCAGGTAGGTGATTTGTTTGAAATCACGCTTAACCGACAGGTTTTTCCCAAATTAAGGGTACCTACTTTATAGAGGCTTGGTGAGCCCCAGAAGAGTCTGTAGATCCAAAAGCTCTCGAAATTATAATATAATAAGTATAAGTTATTTTATTTAGTACTTTATCGTAGAAAATACTTACATTCAGCATTTCCGCATACATTTTCCCAGAGTTTTCGAAAACAATTTTCCGAGCTAGGTAGATTCGATCAATCTGAAGCGGAAAAGCCCGGATCATCTGGTCTGGAAGAATCGGAAGATTGACATGAAGATAATTGCCAATGGCCCAATAATGGGAAAAACTTTTTTTCCCGACGAATGTACTAGTGAACTGTTTCAAACTGTTTCGGGTAATGAAGTTTAGCGAAAGTTCTTTAGACCCTTCTGCATAACTGTCTCCAAACTTCCGGTGACGATTAGTTTAATGGAATAAATTATCGATAATCGTAATCGATAGTGGTGATCAGCTATACTGAGAAGTGTACGTAGGTACTAAATGGAACCTGAAAAAAACCTGTACAACTACAACCCGTGAACGGGTCTGGGGTTAAGTAAATGGTAGAGACTGTATTGTTTCATAGATTTCTATTCTATTCAAAGGACCAAGCCATTTCAACAGTCCTTTCTCAGCTGTGATCTTCTTCCGGTGTTAGGAAGCATTCATGATCATTGGCCAATTGGTTTTAGCCCCCTAAATCATTCTTTTATTTTACAATAAAATATTTTATGAATCTTCTCAAAGTTAAAAAATAATAATTAAATGGGGATTTTCACTTATTAGTTAATTGCATTTCGCAGGGTACGGAAAGCCTTGAGTGGCTGGCGCAGTGGAGTTAATATTGCACGGAGGGTAGTAGCAATTGCACCACTAATAGGAGAGGGGGTGTGGGGGGTGGATGTGCGCAATTAGTGGTGGCAGCTTGCCACTACCCTCGAGTGGGGTTCCACTCCTTTTTAACTCCCAGAGCTCTTCAACTAAATTACAACAGAGCCTTACCTACTTCGCCACATGTCTTACAAGAGCTCGTTCTTTTAAGCTACGTTTTGTTTTATATGTATTGTATGGTCTTAGAAGTCTTCTTTTTTTTTCGTGCAAGAGTACCATCCAGGTTATTGTTAAACAAATAAGCATTAGTAACACTTGTTGATTTTATTAATAATCAAAAATAGTGCCAATTTATGCCTTATGAACATTATTGTTTAACAATGATACATAGTACTGTTTGCGGACACGAAAGACAAGCTGCAGCAAGCACTGCTGATATAGGAGGAGAGTAGAAAACCACAAAGAAATGATAGTTAATCGCGACAAAAGAAAATTCTTAGTTATATCAAGAGGGGGACAATAGGACGTACAGCTGATCAGTAATGGGAAGGGCGTGGAAGACCGTACCGGAATTCCCTATCAAGAATATATTCAGCGGATCGGAGGGTAGAGAGGCAAAACCCTACAAGAAATGAGAGAGCTTGGCAGGGATCGAAAGGGATGGCAGCATTGGGTATAGGATCTCGACGCTGGAATTGTACTAGTTAAACGCCTTGTTCAATCCATAGCTCAACGCCTTGACAGATGCCCGGGTTTGGATTCGTTTGGAGGAATAATGTACAAAAATATGCATAAGTAACATCCTTTGCAGCAGTGTTTCTTTCTAGTGTCACTCCCTGCTGGAGCTCACCTACTCTCGATAAAGTGAGTACCCTTAACTGTGAAAAAATCTGGTGGTTGAATGTCCTCGGTCAAATAGCATCTATAACTGTTGCCTTAAACGTAGTCTCTAACATATACTGAAGCCAAAGCCCTCCATGGGTTTCAGTATTAGAGATCTTTTTTATGCAATATTATATCAAAACAATTTTCCGAGGGGGTTGGAATATATTCTGGCGCTCCATCCGAGGAGTATTAGTGTATCAAAGAATCTCTCTCCCTTTCCCGTCTCCGGTTACCTCTAGATAAAGAAAGTTTTTCTTATTTATTTAGTAAAGCTAAATTACAAAATATAAGGAAGAATTGGCGAACATATATATAATTTTTAGATGTAATTGTTGTTTTTTTGTAAAAATAAAATAAATAATAAATCTCCGATGTAATATTTATTAACCTGTTATCCGAGCGGGACATGAAAATACACCAAACGTAAACAATAGTGTGTACGGGGTAGGACATATGAATACGTCATTGAAATATATGTTGCACCCTTTTCCTTTGTGCTATATATATATATATATATATATATATAAATAAACGAAAACGTAAATATTTCATAGTCTTTTTATTTATTTTAAGCATAAATGAAATAAAAAATAATATGAAATTACGTTCTCCGGGCGTGACCTACTGACACGTTTTAGTGAAAGAGCTCGCGCCCGTTAAATGCTGCGTAATTAAAGAGGGAATTCCCCGGTTAAC
Organism: Troilus luridus; assembly: GCA_964056705.1. Taxonomy (NCBI): domain Eukaryota; kingdom Metazoa; phylum Arthropoda; class Insecta; order Hemiptera; family Pentatomidae; genus Troilus; species Troilus luridus. The sequence continues at coordinate 40,859,461 of OZ057417.1, read as the reverse complement.
AGGTTAATCTAGGTTATATCTGTGTCTGTAGGAAAATGCAAAAACAGAACAGCACATAACTGTATAGTTAATACATTTTTTTTTTAAACTGTACAACTAAAAACCAAGAATGGTCTTGGGTTCAGAATATATTACAGATTTACTTACTGTTCCTAGGACAACGGTTGTGTAGGGAGATGATTTTTCCGGGATCACGCTCAACCAACAGGTTTGTTCCCCGGTTAAGGGTACCCACTTTATAGAGACTGTCAGTTCAAGGAGGGTCTCCATGTCCCACAGTGTCCATCCGTGGCAGTTGACTAATTAAGTAATATTAACTCAGCAGACTACACACTCAGCTATCCTGAAATTATTCTTTAATAAAAAATGTATTAAATAATTAATAATCGATATCGCCATCTTAGTGAAACCGAAATGTTTTTACAAAATTTCCATTTTTCAGAAATAAAGAAAAAGTGATTTATGAGTAAAAACAAAAAAAATATATAACCCAGACATAAGATCTTGTGATCCTAAAATACAATCTGAACTCAAGGAGTACATACTCAACATGAAAAATAGTGTTACATAACACATGTACCTCAATAACATCAATGGATAGGAGCAACCTGTGGTGTAGTGGTTAGCTTAAAAATCTTCTATGCCCAAGTAAAAAGTAAAAAGTAGTATAAAGTCCTTACTTATGCCGTTCTTCAGAAGGGGCGTAAAATGGGAGTCCCGAGCCTGCCCGGTACCAGTTACTCCTCAAAGATCCCTCTTCTAATTATACCTAGAGAAGCGAAATTTAGGACTCCTGCTGTAGCGTCGTCCGATCAGTCTTAGCGGCATAAAGTTATGTTAAATGAATGTAGATAGGATTTGTGTTACTAAGTCGATATAGTCCGGGATCCATGGTCCATTTTTGCACTTGATTACTATCAAGCTGAATCTTCGTGAATAGCTTCGTTTCGATGAGACGCCCAACAATTTCCTGTGCGAAAATTCTCGATTGTGGTAGCTAACAGAGGTACCAAGGATTCTCAAAAATTTATTACTAAGAGGTCATCAAAAATGATTACTAACCAGCTGATTTTTTTTTACTTCTTCTTTTTTGACTTCGTTATCGATACATATTGGAAGGAGGTGACTCTTTGATCAAACCATACATTTTGTAGGACAAATATTTTTTCAAATAATTTAGATAATTATCTTGAGATTTAACAAAAATAAAATACAAGTTAGTAATAAAATTTTGAGTATCATCAAATCGACATATTTTATCCTTGCTACCTCTATTGGCTACCACAATCGAGAATTTTCGCACAGGGAACTTTTGGGCGTCTCTTCGAAACGAAGCTATTCACGAAGATTCAGCTTGGTACTAATCAAGTGCAAAAATGGACCATGGATCCTGGACTAATATGTTCTCAATATTTATTCGTCTTTTAACTGTGTTTATTGTTTTTGTTTTGAAATTATTTACAAACTCTGCATTTTTTTTAACATACTTTGCAAAAGCGTTTCTGTCAGGCATGGAGATCTATTATAGCTAAAAGAAAGACAAGTCGAACCTCCCAACTTTTTTCTTTTTTTTAATTCATTCTTCTTTGGTAGGTTGTTTGGTGTTCTTGAAGACCCTTCCCTTTCTTCCTTATTCCCAGAGGAGGGTGGAGTACCCAAAAGTACTCAACCCTTTATTCCCTTTACACACCCCCGAGTCTCCGAGCACCACTTGCTCCACATTTTGCTGACTAGAGGGCTATACTTTCCTATAAATTTGATCCCAAATTGCTTTTATTGCTCAAGTAATCGCAGCTGTTCAATCTGAGAAACTGTCTCTTTCTGGAATAAATCGTTTAATAAAAACAAAGAATTGTTCCAAAATACCCACCCAAAAAATAACCTTGGATAGAAAACAAAACTAAAAATTAGAAAGTAATTTTCAACAAGTTTAAAATAAGGATAGATTGGTGATAAAGAAAATTCATTTATCGTAAAAAAGCGTGGGATTCTTTTTAAGCTATTTTTATAATGACTCTACTTTTACCAATATCAGGCAATAAAATATTTACAATGATTAACTTCAAGCACACCAGTCATTTTACGATAAAATTTATTTTTTAATCATAAATCTATTCTTATTTAAACTTATTGAAAAATATTTTCCGATTGTCAGTTTGTTTCCTATCAAAGCGTGTTTTTAGTAGTGTTTTTAATATATTTTAACTGTTAAAATTTTTAGTTTTAGCATTTCGTTAACAGCCAGGGATGGACCGTACGGGATCAACAGAGCCTCCTGGGGCTCAAATAGCCTCTAAAAAGTGGAGATCCTTAATCGAGGGGAAAAACCTGGCGGGTGAACGTCACCCGCAAAAATCATTTTCTTGCACAACCGTTATCATAGAATTAGAACCCACTGTACCCAAGACCCTTAATGTGTGGTAGCGGTACAGACTCCAGGTTATTTTCAGTATTTTATAATCTTGGAGTGTTAAATGGTTTTCGTTCATTCAGAAAATGTAGCTTCAGTGTGTAGAGTGCTGAATTGCTATGCTCAAGTTTCCGGTTTCAAATAAATTATTTAATCTGTCAAAAGCTACACATAAACCCTGTGATACGCAGACCCTCCTCTTCCAAAAGTGGGTACCAATAGTTGGGGGATAATCTGGCCGTAGTCTCGGTCAAATCCCATCTCTGCACAACTATTGTCCTAGAAACTGTACAGTCTCTACCATCCACTAAACCCAGGGTCTTTAGTGGTTTGTAGTGTTTTAGGTTTTTTATATATTTAGTTTGTATTTTATGTGGATCTTTTCCTGATTCCAAGAAAACCAAAGAAAAAAGTCCCTTATTCTTTAGGTTTAGGAAGACTTTAATTCTGTATTTCAAGCTAGATTTTGCAGATATAACTTGATTGCAAGAATAAAGTTAGGGGTTAAATTTAACTAGCGACATTTGTATTGACAATTATAGCAAAAACCAAGGAGCTTTTCCTTCTATTTTGTACCTTAGAGTCGATCAAAGTGGATTTTTTTTTCCTCTCTTCCTACCTCTGAAGAAGAGATGAAAAGCGTTCCTGCATCTTCCGGGACGTGTGATGGATGCCCCGACTGTGCTGTGAAATCTGATAGGTCGCCTTGATATTGGACCAATATTCCTTCCCTCCGACCTATCAAATAACAGCCTATCATCACTCAGGGTCGCCGTTTAACAGAGAACTTTGCAAATTTCTTTTTTATGGAATTTCCCTCAATCTGGGGAGAAGTCTTTTACTGAGAAAAATCTAGATTTTATATAGTTCGAGTAAATTTGGATCTTTCTTATGCATCGGATTCTGGTTTTATGTAAAAATGTGTGTAAACAAAATCTGGAAATCTTGACTTAATCGATAAAAACAATGAAATAAAAATGTTTTATAAATTTCATCTTGTTTTTATTATTATCAACAAATTATAAAAAATTAATACAAAAAAATAAACCAGTACCATTAAATCTCATGAAGGTTCAATACGTGGCAGAAACTATACACTTTCTAATCCAACGGTTGTGGAGAACGGTGGCTTGGTCGAGAAGGCCCAAATTAAAGAGGCTGAGTGAGGTTATGTAGATCTCACAGGGACTCAATTTATTTATTTATCTACCTCAGGCAACACTTTATAGTTCTTATATATATATATATATATATATATATATATATATTTGTATTCTTAATACATTATTATTCCTTTCTAATTTTTGATGTCCACTGTCACAGCCTACAGAGTTAAATAATTTGAATTTTTTTTCTAGTTTATCTCTGATTTCATAAGGATTGTTTTATTTATTTTTTATTTATTGACAACTTAGGATCACGCAACAAATTTAATAATTAATTATTTATAAAACTTATTTATTTTTTTCAGTGGAAACGCACAGTGGAGATAGATTGATGCTATCTAACGTTGACAGAAGTCAGATGGGTGCTTACCTTTGTATAGCAAGTAACGACGTTCCTCCAGCAGTGAGCAAGAGGATATCACTCAATGTTAATTGTAAGTAATTAAAATTATATAATAATTAAAAATTGTTAATACTAGTTATACCAAAAATTAATGTATTACTTTCAATAGAAATAATCAATTCATAACTCTTACAGTTATTTTTTAAGATCATCAGGCAACAAAGATGCTCGAATCAATTATTTAGCTGAAGATTCGCCCCATCCTATAATATATCAAATTAGTATTAGAATAATTATGAAATAAAATAATAAATACTAGATGTAGATGCAACATGTATAAATGTAATGAGTACAAAACAAAGAACACAAAAAATATCTGAAAAAATAAATATTAAAAATTATAGAAATTATAAAGTTGTAATTTCTTTTTTATTATTGAACCATTTTCGAAATAAACAAAACGTAATAACAAACTTTTGTATTTGAGAAAATATAAAAAATTCCAAAAATGGCATTCTTGAAAAAATTGCAGATATTGAAAAATTACGGAAACTGCATAAATTCTGAATATATGTAATTTCAAAAATGGGAAAATTTGTGCGAAAATAAAAAATTGTGAAAATCGGAAATTGCAAAAACAGGTAAAAAGCAAAAATCGGAAATATTTGCAAAACTGAGAAAATTGGCAAAATTTTTAAAATGCCGAAATTGCAAAGCTAGGTAAACTGCCAAAATCGGAAAATAGCAAAAACTGGAAAATTGGAAATTGCGAAGACAAAAAAAATCGCAACATTTTGTGAAAATATGAAAATGGTAAAAAAATAACGAAATGGCAAAAATCGGGGAAATAAAAAAATTACGAAAATCGGATAATTATAAAAACTGGAAAAATCGGAAATTGCAAAAACATAAAAATCGCAACTTTTTGCAAAAATTAGAAAAAAATTCTAAAATAGTTGTAATGAAAAAAAAAATTAGGATAATTAACGCTCCACTGTGAATGTTCGTAGAATACATTACTTCGAAAGAGAGAAACAACGAGGTGTGTTCAGTATATATAACCAATTTTGATACATCTCACAAAATATTTATTTATTCTTCAATATTTAAGTTTTACACTTCAAAGTAATCACCACCAGACATTATACACCTTAGTGCCAGTGGGTTTTTCATTCCTTGAAGCTTTTCGTGATAGCTTTTTGTTTTTATTCAGCGATCATGCAAAACCTCTTTGTTTTGAGAGTACTTACAAGTTTCGGAAATTAAAGCCATACATCAGTCCCTAATAGTTTATATAATAAGAACTTAATTATCGAATTAAAAACTTTTTATTTTTAAATAAATAGATGTCTAGCTGCATCTTATAGCGTTCCACTAACTAACATTTATAGAGGGCCCTAGAGAGACAAGAGACTGGTGGAGTTTTCTTTCCTCTCGAGAAGGTCGGATATTGGCCCTGAAATAGGCCAGCCCCCCTGGGTATCTTCTCGGCTCCACATTGTTGAGGTTGGACCTCACCTTTCGCTACTTCAGGCGGTTGCAGCTGATTAATGTACTGATTACAGCTTCGTCACTCCGGTTTGTTGGATAGGAAAACAAATTCTAGTGTAAGCTTCGTACAACTTTACAGTACAGTCAATCGATACCAAGTGGTCCGGACTATAGTAAGTCCCTTAAAAAAGAAAAATACTTTCTTTGCAATAGGTAGTGTACGTTGCTTTTTCTATCAATGAAAAATTGCGAAAACTCAAAAATATTAATGAAATAATTCTTATCGAGTCATTTAATAAGAAAGGTTTTAGTGAAGCAGCTTTACGAAATCAAAACATTTTTAATTCAACATATTTTCTATATATTTCAAATCCTAGAACTTAAATATTCTGGACTTTGTGAAAAAACTTTTTAAATCCCCTTCTTTTAGCCCTCTTATACAATTTCGATTTCCGAACCAAAGGTTTTAACTCGATATGTCTTATTGTGTAATTTTTTTATAACGGAAACAGTTATAATTTTTTTTTACGAATCAAATTGAGATAATGAAGACTACAAATAGCCAAATAAAACAATACTTAATTGATGAGATTCAGTTATTATTTATTCGATAGCGAATTTAAATGTTATTCTTTTTACATTGATTCAAAATTTTTATTTATTTACTTTTTGAATTTAAAAATTCAGGGTTTTTGTGATGAATTAAAGTCTAAAAATGCGTTATTGACTCGATAATCATTTTCGAAAAATTTTCCATTAATGAAGTTGTCTATTTTTCTTCGTGACCCAGCTCGTATAGTTCACCGCAATTTCACATCAATCAAGATCAAATACAGCGCATCTCACATCAACACTCCAAATTCAATCAAAGGCAGCAACTTTACTAAAGAAGCTACAAAAAAAACTAAGGCCAAGGAAAGTATTATGCAGAAAAAGAACTACTAAAACCAACCAATAAAAAATAAATTATATAATACATATTGGTTATAAGTGAGAGGAGTAACTCAGTTGTACGCTGAGTTGCTTTGAAGATTCTGTATTCGAATCCGGCAGTGGCGGGTAATGATTCCATCATTTAACAGTATATAGGCCCTATTGGAACTGCAGACTCTCCTGGGGGTTAACCATGCTCAAAGTGGATACTTTCAATTGGAAGAAAATGATCTCCGACAAGTCACTTCCCTGTACGACCGTTGTAATAGAAACATTTGGGTTTCTACCATGACTAAACATACTGAACTCAAAGCCCTCCATAGGTTCCCGTGGTACAGTTTAGGAGCCATTTATAAATTTCAGCTATTTTTTCTACCGCCGAAATAAATTTATATCTGTCAAAAGCGTTACAGTTTTGTTTGGGATTTTATTTCGGTATTTATCTACCTTTCGTAGAAGTTTTGGTTATTTGAGCTAAGCTTTTACCATTCAAACATTTTTAATAATTTTACGATCGCAATTCTCCACATAACCCTGTACTTCACAAAACGGTAAAAAAAATACATGTATTACTTAAAGCCGGATTTGAACCTAGGATCTTCGACACAGTAACTCACTGCCCTACACTCAGAGCAACCCTATAATAAACCACTATCTAATAAACCTGTTAGAGGAAGTAAAAAAAATAATATAATGACACACACACATAACAATTGCCTCATACATAGCGTGGCATTGCATAACATAAAAGATAAAGATGGCATTGATACGAGACCGCTAGTTAGAACGGACGGTAATGCCTGGGACCTATTGTGTGAGGCCGAAGACAAAACCCCGAGCGAGCTCCATTGTTGTGCAAATAGAACAGATATATCAGTCGGATAAAGCATTCGCTAAGAATAGGAGCAAAAATGGCCGGAACTTGGAGTAGATTTATAAGTCCCCCCACCACTCTACCACTGCTTTCTAAATTAATATACACACTCGTTGATTTCATTACCGACGCTTGGTCCTGTCCTCAATGACCGTTCGGACAATTGTAGGCTTCATTTAGGTCCCTTCTGCTCCATCTAAATCAACTGTAATTTCGGGTCCGTTATTAAAATTTGAAAGGAAAATCCTTCTTTATGTTATTCATGGTTCTACGTCGATGGTGGTTTAGCAAATTCAGTCATGAGCAAGAAATTAGAAGTGATAAATTCCTGTATTAATAAATCAATTAGTACAAGGTTCACCTGCGGTATAGTTAGCATAACAATCTACTATGCCCAAGATTGTGGGTTCGCGGATGGCCTTGGGAATTTTTACTGCCATGGTTATTCCTTTCGCTAATACTGACACATGGTCCCACGGACCACCATATTTAAAAATTTATAAATTAATACAAAATAAATTATTTAAATATTTTATTGCTTGTTATTACTTATATGAACCTTTTTGCATCTCCCAAAATTAACGAATATATGATATGTTTTCAAATTTCAGTAAAAAAATTACAAATAAGATCAATCAAGGAAAATCAGTGAAAATCAAAAACTACATATTTCCAAACTTGCCTATTTATATAAAATTAATTACAATATATTTAATTTTGATTTTAAACAATTAAAAACCTATTATTGAAAATAAAAACACTTATCAAAATAAAAATTATTAATATTCCAAGCAATTCACAAACAGTTTCTTGGAGTGCTCCAAGCATATTGGTCTTTTCCATATATCAAAAAGGAAAGCTGTTTTCATCATTTTTTTTTTTTTTGGTGGGCATATGTAAAAATGTTTTTGCATATTTCTTGGGGGGTGGGGAGAGCGGAAATTTTGGATACAAAACCACAAGTCCCAAACCCCGTTTAAAACTGATTCGAATCGAATAGCTGAGAAAGGTTAAATTACTGAAAAAGGATAAATGTGAACAAAAAAATTTAAGGAAATTATTGAAAGCAAATTACAATAAACAAATGGTTTAATAATCAAAGAAACAAAGACCAAATAAATGGAACACCTTAATTACAATTAAATAAATATATCTTGACAAAATATATCATAAACTTTAGAGTGTAAATATTTCTATATATTACTATTTAAGAAAAACCTGATAACTAACAATATTTTTTTTGTTGAATAAAAAATATTAAATCTGTAATAAATTTTAACTATTAAGTATATGTATTAACGAATCTAACATTAAAAAAAAAATATTAATGTTCAATATGAATCACCTGCAGGTGTAATGTAAATATAACAAGTCTTCTTCCTCAAGCGTCAACAAATCCAGCTGGTCGAGTCGATATCGATGATGTGTTCGATGCGGTCGATAATGATAGGTAATCGATACGGGGTTTATCAATAGGTGTTAGCGAAAGACGTAGAACCATTCAACTCGACAAACTATCATTAACTAACTGCTCCAGATGATTAGAGCGTGCACTTCGGTTGTTCACAGTAGACAACATGCACTTGTTTGTTCATTTCTACTATATATTATTTACATAAATACACAAATAATATTTATACTATACTAAACTGATTAGTATCTTTTGTAATAAATGAAATATATATTTTTATTTTTTTTGCTTTCAATAAATCATTTACGAAATAAACACAAAAAAAACACTTTACATCAACAATGGTGAATTAAATCGTGAAGAAAAACAAAACAAGGGAATTTACTTAAACTTAACAAAAATAACTAATCTTTTAATGTTAAGGGCCTTAACAAGGAGTTTTCTATGTCATCAAAAGAAGACGAGACTTCTTTTACGCCTAATAAATCGGCAGTTCTTGTCCGAATGGCCCTCGGAACATGATGGTTTTCTATTCTACCAAGTCATCTAACAAAAGGCGAATTTTATCATAAAACCTCGGTTCACCATTCCAAACAACTATTTTTGATGTGCTAGGTTGGGGTTCCATATTTCTATCACAATTAAAAAATAATGTATAAATTCGAAAAGAATAAGAAAAATAATTTATATTTTAATAATATTAATAAATTTAAAAGTATCATAGAATAATATTAACTAATAAATATTAAACATTAAATGAAAGCTTGCCTTGTAAAAATCAAATAATTCGCACAACTACTGAGTTATGGTCCGTGGGACAAGGGCTTACTTATATTTTTGAATAAACCAACCTTCCACTTTCACATTTAACAAGGTACTAATACGAAATGTAGGTACTCGGTACACGGGGATTTTCCATAATCGGAGAAAACCTGGTGGTTGAGCGTGATCTCGGACAAATCACCTCAGTGTCTATAATGTGCTTAACATAACACCCTTCAAGGGTTGTAGTTTTATTTTTTTTTTGGATATTGATTTTTAAAATAAAAACAATACCTATAGGTTTTAAAAAAGAAGAGTAAAATAATTTTTAAAACTTTAGAGAAGGTTGACAGATATAAATGTGGCGGGTAGTTATCGGTAGCAACGACATGACAGTCACTGGGGAGTTCGTTCCCGCCCTCCTGGCACAACAGCTGCCTCTCGTCCCGTGAAATTTTACTGCCTGTTAAATTTCATAAGCCTCTAACAAAAATCCTACCTCTGGGGGATACAAAGCGTCGTGTCAGGTATAAAATGTACCCTCTCTATTCTATATATAAATATTTTTTTCAATATTTCTATATAAAACATTTTGCAAAATATTTAAAAAAAATTTATTTATTGAAATCCACAACTGTGTTATAACAATACAACCATTAAATATAATGACATGGGTAAAGACAAGTAGAGAAACTACCCAGTGGTTGTACTCAAATAACAAATTCAACTTAGAAGGTCATGAGGCCTTCTTCTTTAAAATTATTAAAAAGTAAAAGCTTTGCTAGTTCAAGACAAGAAACATCCCCCCCAAAAAAAATTATCTGCTTAGTAAATCTCATCATATTGACGAACGTTGGCAGGAATACTTCAGGGTACCGTACTCGTTCCACTGTTATACATCATATATACATATAATAATTCACAAAGCTGCAAAACTGCTCTAGAGCATACAGACAATTTAAATGAGATGTGAAACTTGCAGATTTTTTTCTAAGACAAGCGTGTGGTGTCTACTTGCTTTTAATATTATATTTTCCGGGGGCTTCAATATAGTAGTGAACTGGTCTATAGAAAAAGATTTGATCAATATGTTTATTTATTCAATTATTTCCCACATCTTACTTTCATCACTTAAGTTTCCTATGGAATAATTGTGCTATGTAAACTGACAATGTAACATGAATGGTCTTGAAAAAATGATTTGCAATGATTATAGGATGGCCAGGGAAAATTGAGGGGGCTCAGTGTGTAGAATGCTGAAGGTCTCGGGATCAAATTCGACTGTGGCAGACAAATTATTTAATCTGCTAACAGACATAGATGAATCCTGTGGAATCCGCAAACACACCCGGCCTCTATAAACTGGGTTAGCCTAATTAGAGGGGAACATCTGGGTTCAGTACCTCTACCTGGCCTAGCTCAAGACCCTTCATGGGTTCCATTGCTACAAGTATTTTATTTTTACTTATATTTTAAAGCATTTTATACTTTTATTGTAATTTATTAATTACTTTTACTTTTAATACAATTGTTTTAAATGCATTTATTACTATAAATATTTTCTATTCTTTTACCGTTAAATTTTTTTAAACTATTTCAGTCTTTGCTGTTTCACTACTATTATTGCTACTTATTACATGTTAAAACTTGTACCCGTGGAGGGTCTTGGGTTTAATAAGCTCAACCGCCAGCTTTCCCCCTTATTTTAGATTTTCCCACTTTATAGAGGCTGGGTGTGCCCCAAGAGGGTCATAGATCCCATAGGATCCATCTCCGATCGCTGATTAAATAAAAGTCCTCCAACGAGCAGTATTTGAACCCTGCACCTTCGGCACGGCAACTCAGCGCTCTACCACTGAGACACTCCCCTCTCTATTTATTACTCATACTTTTAATAAAATTATTTTTTTATTTACCTATTTATTATTAAAGCAATTTTCATTGTTTACCATATATGTTTTATTAACTATTTAAAAAAATATTTTATTTTAATGTTTTAATTTCTATCACTATTAAATAGTAGTAGTAATAAATGTTATTACATATTCCGCTATTATTATTTATCTATTACTTTCACAGGTTATATTATTACTACTGTTAACTATTGACTGTTTATTTTTTTAATATATGTAAGTTTTTTTTTACTATTTTTATTAGAACAAATGTTTACTAGAAGAAATGTCGGCTTATAATACAGGCATATATATCCTGGATTTGGCCGTATTATAAATAAACAAAATTAGCAGTTAATTCCCACTTTAGCGAGGTATATAAGGAGATTAGAACAGACGGGATTAATACCCCGACGTCAAGGTACTCCAAGTAACAAACGGCTGACAAACATTTGCCGGCGCAACATCCCACACTTTATAATCCTAGCTTTATAATCTGGTGTTAGCTAGCTTTCACTAATGAGCTAAATCATTTATAATGATCCGATACTTCGACAGTGTAAACGAATACTCGGCGGTAAATAAGATTTACATGAAATTAAGGGAGATTCTACACAGTCTGCCGATTTTAGTGACCAGAATTCCCAAGTATCGGTGTTTTAAATTTACATTTATCCTTCTCATTTTTAATATCTTAAAATTTAAATTAAAAAATGACCGTCTTTCGACCAAATATTTGTATAATTATTCCTTCGATATAACAATCAATACTCAAAGTATAGTCCATTGTTATCTACCGTCATTAGCCATCTGCTCGATCACATGCTGATACTATTCCTTGGGATGGCTCAGAACTCTTGAATCACAATTTCAACTTCCGCAAAATTATCAATTTTTTCCCTTAAAGAAAATGAACCATTGATCGAAACAATGAGTAATCCGATGGGGCGAGATATGGCTATATGGTGGATGGGGCAGGAGCTCGAACACATGAGGTTCTTTAAACTTTTCTTTGGTTCGACGGGAAGTGAGAGGACCAGTCTACTGCAATTATTCGCCTTTTCAATGGAGCGTAGATGGCGACTAACTGTATCTTTCGGCACACCACACTCCCTGGCTAGTTCGCGAGTACTTGTGGATAGATTTTACTCAACACCTTCCTGCAGAACCTCATCAATGTCATTAATAGTCGGTCGTAGCCCTTCCCCCTTTCCCTTTCCAACGTTTTATCTCCACTACCAAATTTTTCACACCAACGCTAGTCAAGGAAACCTTCTCCTTCATATTTAATAATTTCACGAGTTCTTTCGCCTGTGATTTTTTTTTTTTTTCCAGTAATGACTTAAAATTACGTATAGAAGAAGATTTCGTAGGATACTGTAATGTTTCTTCATTGAAGCAAATACGTAAAACGCGGCTTTTTTTGAAGAAACCAGATGAGATTAAACAAGCTTAAAGAATGCTCTAAAGGGGTTATTAAGTATTTTTAAGTATTAAATAGGATTCATTGAAAATTGAAATCTTGAATTTGAAAAAACGGTCATTTTTGTATACACCCTATTATATACGCAGGTGGTTTGAAAAGTTCTCGGAATCACCGCTAGATGTCAGTGCTAGAGCAACGAGGTTCCCGCGCAATAATCACGCATCCTTTGTGAGTGAACACGTAGCGTGATTGTTGTTTTTTACGTAGTGATTTGTGACAATGGAAAAAACTGAGATTCGTGCAGTGATTACTTTGTAAAGAAAGGGAATTCATGCCGACTTTCAGAACACACTGGGAGGACTCTGCTCCTTCATATTCAACTGTTGCCAAGTGGACCAGCGAGTTTAAATTTGGTCGGAGAACTTAGATGAAGATCCCCGTAGTGGACGGCCAACAAATGCTACGACCCCAGAATTTATCGCAAAAGTACATAAAAAGGTCATGGAGGATCGTCTACTGAAAGTGCGAAAGATTGCTGAAGCTGTAGGGACGTCATCTGAACGGGTATATCACATTTTAACCGAAGAATTGGAAATGAAAAAATTATCCGCAAGATCGGTGCCCCGGCTCTCGACATTAGGCCATAAACGCACCAGATTGGAAATGTCCGAACTAAATCTGGTCCGTTTTCTATTTATTTATTTATTTTTTTTAATTAGTCTACAGAGAGACTAAGTTGAAAAATAAAAGCAGTTCCACCGAGGCAAGGCACTTCTTTCTAGTACATTCCGAGAACTTTTCAAACCACCGTCGTAATAATATAAAATCAACAGAAGAATGCAGACTTATGAGAAAGATTATAGGTCCAAAACTAGACGAAGAAGGACATAGATAGAAAATATCTCAAATTAAGGGATATTTTTCATAGTCTACTGATTTTATTGGCCGGGATTTCCCCTTTATTTGTCTTTTAAATTTATATAAAATAAGGTTAACATAATAAATAATTAAATTTATGTATTATAAGGAAATTATTACATGAAATTAAGAGATAAATTCTACATAGTCTTCTGATTGTAATACCCTAGAATTCCCATTTATTGGTGTTTTAAATTTATATTTATCCTTTCCCTTTTTAATATCTTAAAATTTAAATATATATGTTTATATAATTAACAGAATTATTAGAAAGATTATAGGTCCAAAATTAGCTGAACAAGGATACTGATTACAATCAAGATAAACCACAGAAAATATCTCAAACTAAGGGATATTTTACATAGTCTGTCGATTTTAATGATCGGAATTCCCATTGATCGGTTTTTTTAATTTATATCTATTCTTTCTTTTTTAATATATAAGTTATATATGTTTAAATAACACTAACAGAAGAACTTAGAATTATTAGAAAGATTATAGGTCCAAAATTAGCTGATGAAGGATACCTATTACATGCAGTAAAGAAAATATCTCAAGCCTGGCAGTATACATAAGAAAACGACAATTGAAATTTTAAGTTTATATCACTAGACTTCTCCAAACAAGACTCACCAATAGAATTCTTACTTACATTCAAACATTCAACTCAAACACACTATGGATCAGCCGAGTTCAAATATTTTTAGAATAAGCGAAAATAGAACCATGGCATGTTATAGATATAAAAATCTTTGGAAACAAGATAGAAAATTCCACAGAAGGAAGCATTGAAGAAACCAGAATAAAAATGGAGCAGTTAGAATTTAGAGCACTTATATAAAATAAATGGAGAAATAATGAAGATAAATAATTTTAAAAAATGACTTGAAAACCGTTCGGTCAATGGTTTAAAAAATTATTCGTAATCAAATTTAAAAATATATAAATTAAAATGGTAGTAAATATAATAAGTACAGCTGAAATTTTATATTGAATTTATAGATTTTTTTTAACTGCAGTGATTTCAAGATTTTTCTTAAGGCTACAGAGTATTTTTCAAAGAAGAAAGAATTTCACGTCCTAAATTGTTAAAAAAATTAATAAGCTGGCGGAATTGTGGAATAATCTAGAATGATATAAAGAAATAAAATGAATAATAATACAATAAAAAGAAACGGTAAACCTCAAAAGCTCTACCACATCACTGGTGAGATAAAAGAGGTAAATACAGTCGCAGTCCGTGTAATGGCACGAATGTATAATTTTATAATGACTAGGGGGTTGGTAGGTATGTAGATGTAGTGATGTTTATTTTTCTATATTTTGCTCAATGTTATAAAAAAAAAGTTTTCAAATTTTATTTTGGTTTTGCGCCGTTATTTTCTAAAATAATATACGTCCGTTTTTTTTTCATGTATTGAGATATTTGAGGGTTTTCATTTGAATTAATTTTAAAAAGTTTTACCTTACGTCGTAAACCAATGACTTCCTGCCCTTCAGTATCCTTTAATAACATCCCACTTATGCCTGTAGAACAGATCCGATACTTAAGGTTGCATCTTGACAAACGATTAACCTGGAATCCTCATACGAGACTGAAAAGACAAGAAACCGCTAGCCGTTTCAGGCTACTTCAACACTTAATAGACAAACGCTCTAAGCTCCCAATTAATTACAAAAGACTCATCTACATGGCCATCATACGACCTATTTGGACTTACGGAGTAGAGCTTTGGGGCTCCACTAAGCCATCGAATACCTCTCTTATTCAATCCCTAAAATCCAAAATCCTTCATAAAATCCTCAATGCTCCTTATTTTGTTAAGAATAAAGTCATCCATACTGTCCCATTTGTTGCTGATTTGGCCCGGACCCGCTATCTATCCTTTCATAACAAACTTCATTTCCATTCAAACCCTCTAGTTTCAAACCTAGCTTCCTCTTCAATTCCCGATAATCCTCCGAGGCGTCTGAAAAGAAGATGGCCCCGTGACCTTCTTAGTTGAACTTGTGATTTGAGTACTACCAGGGGGTAGTTTCTCTATCTGTCATTTTCACATGTCATTATGTATCGCTTAGCCTATTTACTTGATGTATTATTGTAATACAGTTGTAAACATCAATAAATAAAAAATTAAAAAAATTTAAAATAGGGACAATAGTTATGTTTTTAAAACTAGCACTAAGCAAAGAACGTGTTTTCACCACTATACACGTTTTAAATTTTATTATGAAATAATAATCATTAAAATAATTTAAAAGAATAAACGATTAATTTTTTTAATCGAAATGTAATTGTACCACTTTAAAAAATAACAGCTTATTTAAAAAAAATTGAAATCCCAATTTTATAGTAAGCATCATTATTTCTTAACCTTTATCATGAAATAAAACGCATGAGACATATATTTTATCTGATGCTCATAAATAGCTTATCAGCTTAGTTACGTGCCCACGTTGCGTAAACTAAATCCGAACATTTTAAACAGTTACAAATGATTAAACAACCTTGGTCCACCTTTATTTTATTTATTCTGCATGCATAAACAATATGTCATACGGCTTTTAAGGCTGAATCTAAAATATTTTTGTTTTTTCTCAAATAATACTGCAACTATAGTATGGGTCCTGTTCTTTGGTAAAATATAAACGCACGATGTGCCAATGGGCAGTGCTTCCAATTAACTGCATATTCTGCATTCTCTTCTACCCCTCTATGGCCGAATATATGCTGGCCCAATATGTTGGTAATGCACAATTCAAATTTTATCGACTAGCAATACATTCCCAAATAGTAATCCAACATCGAGGTGATCCATTGCTTGGTTTCTCTGTTGTGCTACGTTAATTGGTAATTAGTACATATATATAATTTTTAATATTAATAATGTTAAATGAATATGCAGAAGAAAACCATCCGTGGGGGGGGGGGGGAGGGGTTCTTAAAGAGTGATAAACTAAAAGAAAATCCACGTATGAACACGGGAATATGGGATCGGTGAAGAGAACGGATTTGTCCTGACTGTGAGGCGACCCTTGGTAGCTCAATTGGTTAGAGCGCTTTCACAGAGAGGCGGACGACCCGGGTTCGAATCCTGACCAGGGCTAATCTTTTCTCTTAAAAAAAAAAAATTTAAAAATTAAAACAATTATGCCCACGTTGCGTAAACTAAATCCGATCATTTTTAACCAGTTACAAATGATTAAACAACCTTGGTCCATCTTAATTTTATTTATGTATTATGTATGTATAAACAATATACCATAGGGCTTTTAAGACTGAATCAAAAAAATGTGTGTTATTTCACAAATAATACTACAATAGTAAATAATACCATATACACATTATTGGGATACTGTAAAAATATAGCAACATTTTTTTTTTTATCCCCCCACAATATTCCAGACAGAGGGTGGTTTATTGATTTAACAATTGGTACGAGTAAGGGAAATACATATATATTATATGCAAATATCGAAAAGTTATTTCTGTTATATACAATATTCAAAACCTTTTTGATGCTTGCTTGAAGTTGAAAAATAAAAATTAAATTAAATTTACACTTTAAATAGGAAATAAAAAACTGTCGTCAGACTAAATTTACATTTAGTCACCATGGAAATTCCGTCTAGTTAAGTCTAATTTCATGATAAGATTAAAATTCCAATTAACTCCTAAAATTTTACATGATAATAAATTATTTACTCTAAAATGTATAATATATTAAAAAGCGCCTGATAGCTATTAAAAAGCAGTATGTAGAGTGTTGAGTTGCTGAACTGAAGTTCTCGGGTTCGAAACTGGCTATTTCACATAAATTATTTCATTTGTTAATAATTTTAGATTGGTTGATGGACCATGTGAGTATCGCAGACCCTCTTGGGATTCACCTGGCCTGTATAATTTGAGTTTTCTTAGTTGGGGGGAAAATCTAGCAGTTGTTTGTGATCTGGGCCAATTCCTTATACAGCCGTAGGACTTAGAAACAGTACAGTACCTACCATTTAATAAACCTAAGAAGATCCTTAATGGGTTTTAGTACAGGTTTTTTTAAAATAATTTATGTACTACTATAGTTCAAATTATAAGTTATTTTAAAGGTTTTGGCTATTTGTTTTACTTCTTTTAGAATATATAAAAAGATCTTGACAATAATTTCCAAGTAAATGCTACTGCATTACTAATTGCTACAAAAAAAAATTGTACTGTAGAAACTGTGCCACTACAGGGCGTTTAGTACACGGTAGGAAAAAGCCGAGATCACGCTCAACAACCAGGTTTTTCTTCTAATTAAGGCACCCACTTTCTAGAAGCTGGATGAGTCCCGGGAAAGCCTGTAGATCCCACTCGATACACCTGTGGTGTTGACAGTTTAAATAATTGTCCTGCTACAGCTGGATTTAACATGGCATTTTCAGCATTGCAGCTCAGCTCTCTACACACTAAGCCACTGCGCTCCTATCTATATAACGGCGCTATGGTCCTTGCAGGACCTTGGCCTCCTCGGTGATCCTCTACCAATCGGACCTGTCTTTGGCTGCCCTTCTCTATCTGCCGACACCCAACGTCCGAAGATCCTTCTCCACATCCTGCAGCCAACGAAGTCTAGGTCTCCCTCTGCTCCTCCTTCCCCCAGAGTGTCACTCCATTATCATTTTTGGTAGTCTACTTCTTTCCATTCTTTGTACGTGTCCCAGCCATCTTATCCTGGCACTCTTAATCGTGGCAACAATATCTTGTGTACCATTTAGATTTCTAAGTACCTCGTTTGTCTTTATCCGCCAGCGATCTCTTTCTTTTGTAGAGCCAAAAATCTTTCTGACGATTTTACCACATGTTTTACACCCTTTCATCGTTGCGTGTCAGCGTCCAAGACTCACTTCCATACATGACCGCTGGTTGAAGGACAGTACGATACACTCTTATTTTGAGAGATCTGGATATATTTCGGTTTCGAAATGTTTTCATTAGAGACCAATAGCATCGATGGCCAGCAGTTTTCCTTGCCTTAATTATTTTCTAATCTTATTATCTTCCGTGATAACCGTGCCTCCTGTACTCTTTAGAAACGATATCCAGCCCCCTCAATATGCCTGTTCCCTCCTTATTCCTTGCTGGTCCTTATATATTTAGTTTTTTCCGTATTAATTTCCAGTCCTGTTCTACTTGCGGCTACTTCGCACTCCTTTAATGCTCCAAGTAACGCACTGACTGTTCTATCAGTAATTACAATACCATCTGCAAACACTAGATGCTGTGTCAGTCTGTAGTAGACACATCCTCCTAATATTAATAAAAATGAGTAATAATTATAATCATGATAAGAGTAATAACCTAAACTAATAATTTTAATCCAATAAGAAAACACACCCTTCAAAAATCCTAGAAATACTGAGTTTTTTATTGAACGTCTGGTTAGAGAGGTTCAAATCCTATCAGCCTGTTGATGTGAGGTGTGCTGCATTTGATCTTCACTGGTGTGAATTTATATTTTGGTGTATTCCCTGGGGGAAAAAACCTGGACCACTGCAACCCATGAAAGGACTTGAATTCAATAGTTGAGAATAATATTTTCTTGACTATGATTGAGAGTTATTGAGATCACGTTCAACGACCAAGATTTTCCGGAGCTTTCAGCATAGAAACTCAGTTATATACACACTGATCAATCCCCCTCCCTCTTGGTGTTACGGGACCAAACATATAAAAAAAAGTTTTTATTAAAATTTGAAACAAACCTTTTTCCGGGTTTTCCTAACACCGGTTATACCAGTGATTATAACCAAATACAAAACCGTTGGTGTTTTAGTTTTACTTTTTCTTAAACGACACCTCTTTGCAAAACAGTTAAAATTAAAATGTTAAATTAATATCCAAGCTTTTCCTAATTAAAAGGATTACAAGACTCTAAGGAAGAGAGGGAGAATTCACAAGAATCCTGGAGAAGGAGTGCAAAGCAGTGAGTGTAAGAAGAAGAAGAAGAAGAAGCCTCTGGTCTTCTTGTCTTAAAGCCACTCTTCTTAAAAATTTCCTCTGAAGAGGGCGGCACTCTCAAAGGAGGAAAGGTCAAAGAATGCCTTAGTGTAACCTGATTCACCGTTGGGCTGCCCCCTCCTTGCAAAGGAAATTAGATTAGGTACTACTACCTTTATTATCAGCCTACTTCGGTAAAATATACATCCATACACCTTCTGCCTCTATTTACAGCCGATATTATAAAAAATATGGTTATATCTAATACAAAAATGGAGTATTTTCTTCACGTAAAAGAGTCAAACATGCTTACTTTACTTACAATAATGCTACCTCGATCTTAGATACCAATTCCTAAAAAGATAATTAGGACTGAACTGACTGATAAACGTCCAAGGGGTAGACCAAAGCGTAGGAGGGAGGATTGCACTAAGGGTGATCTTACGGTTTTAGTTCCATGAGTGGAAGTATGGACAAGTAGCGATTAGTGATAATAGTATCGAACCTTCGGATTCACTAAGCCTATTTTTGTAATATTTACATCTTTTAACTGAAAACATCTTAAGCTGTGTTGACCGATTTCTAGTATGAGAAACACGTCACCGACATGCTCGCGACGCACAGTGGAGTATTAGCCTTTAAAACCTGGCCAAAACTAGAAAAACCGAAATTCAAAAAATACTATCAAAATTGGTATTCCTTGATTCATAACTATCTGGCGTATCTGCTCGGAACGATAAGCCGCTCTGACTTATCTTAAACGACAGTTGAATACAAGTTTTCGACGACGCGACGCACAGACGGGTATTTGACATGTCTAGCCGGCCAAAAATATTTTATCACCATATTCTACTAATTTTAGACTGCTGATTTTGAAAAAAATATTCTAAAAAATCTAGGACCTCTAGTTTTTGAAATATGGTATGAATCATGCAAATAATAATCAATCCCATTAACTTGGTCTGGGTTTTGCAGCGCAAATGAGTTAATTTAATTACTTTACCAAACATTAAGTTTCTAACAGCTTTTAATCAACATTTATATTGACACCATTTTGTTTTATTTATATTTTGGGTTTAAAAATAAAAATAAATAAAAAGAGATACAATGATTCATCTTATAAATAATTTATTTACGATATACAATAAAATATTGGGCAAACTAGTATAACGCATTTCTTGATTAATCATCTGATGATTCCCAACTTTCATCACTCTCCGATTCCTGGAGTCTCTGGTGAGCTATTTGATTGAATGGCTCAGCAGAAAGAAGTAGGGCTAACGTGTCGCTCAAAAATGGCTTGCTTCTTTTCCTCGGTACTGGCCTCATACCAGATAGAAGTGGATCGGAACTTAGAAGCAATCTATTCAAGATATCTATGTTACAAGATTCTCTTGAAAATTTACGAGCGAAATCTGTTCGGTATAGCCTGAAATGCTTGTTCCGAGCCTCTGCAGCTTCTTCAGAAACCTGTCCAATTGGAAGGAGTGCACTTTCTATTATTGTCGCACCATGAATTAAAATTTTATGAACAGTAGGAGTCATAGGGTGCCATGAATACAACTCCACATATAGTTTGGCAGTTTCCATCGCGTATTCACCAAATTTCATGGTATCTATGCTATGTCCACTTGAAATTGCCTCTAAAATCACCTTAAAACGGAAAATTAAATTAGTATCTAAACCGGTAATTCCTGTGGCAAGATGTGGATCAGCCGACTGGTGTTTCCGTCATTGGTGTTTCCATATCCAGGTTTGGGAACGTCCACAATTAAACCCATTTTCAGCCTGAAATCTTCCTGGATTCTCTTTTTCTCCTTTTTCACCAATTCTTTCTCCTCCTCCGTCTGGATTCGCCATCTCCTAACAGGCAGCTTGTAAGCTAGATGCAGTAAGCTTTCAAATAGCCTTATTCGTGCGTGGAGTATGGACAGTCCAAACCTCAGTGTTTCCTCTCTTATCTCTTTAGATTGGTCTAAATTGTTGAAATCCTTTGAAGTTGCTCCGCATATGAAGCATCGCAACGTTGACTTTGTA
The DNA here is from genome assembly GCA_964056705.1 of Troilus luridus. Classification (NCBI taxonomy): domain Eukaryota; kingdom Metazoa; phylum Arthropoda; class Insecta; order Hemiptera; family Pentatomidae; genus Troilus; species Troilus luridus. Next base: position 40,837,824 of record OZ057417.1, on the reverse strand, counting down.
TCACTTGCAGCATTGCAAACTTTGCCATCTACCATGGTTAATAATATTTTATGTTTTACATAACACGGATTACCATTTACAACTACATTTGTCGCTTCTAACGAGTTGCAAGCATGGTCAACATACGCAATTTCTTCGTTGATAATGTCGGCAGACTCCTTTACGAACCTTATCCGTATGGGTCGACAGAATCTTGGTGAGGAAGGCGTCGGATTTTGCCAAATAATTTTTTCGTCCAGCGGCATAAAGTTGGGATTGGGTTGTATGAGAAAGGATCTGCAAATCTGTTTCTCTGCGCACTTCTTCCGTTTTTCGTCTTTTGCTTCTTTCGCTACATTCCTCGAATGATTTCTTGGGTCGACCTCTAGACATAGCTACTTGAGGTAATTGAAATGTCCCTTCCAACCAAGATGAATTAGTTGTTAAGAATGATTGTTTGAACTTGTTTGCTTTATGCCATCTTCGCCGAAATTCTGACTTAAGCCTTGAAAATTCATGTTTTATATCCTTCTGTTGCTCTTCAGAATAATTTTCTTTACTTACTAGGTAATTTCCCAAAAATTCTAATTTCTGGTCAAAACTGGGCAATTGCTGGCTATCCATCAGGTCAAAAAGGTCTCGTCTTATAAGAATTCTCATTCCAGATGGCCCTAAAATAACATTTGGCCTTAAGTAATTAAAATACCTAAATGTTTATATAATATTTTTTCAGAATTGCTTTTAAAATTTTGCTTCTTTATTTAGATTTGCAGGAGAAAAAAAATCAATATTTTCCAGATTGGCGGCTATTGGCGGCTATTGATTTAATATTTCTTTACTACATAATTTGGACAACCAATCATGTTAAAAAAGTTATCGAGACTCATCGGGAAGTATAACTAAATCCTTATCGAATGTTGAAATTCACAGTAACAAGCAGCAAAAAATAAAGAGCATCTTTCATATTTTTTTTTAATGCCTTATTCTGTATTTTAATTAATAATATTATGCTATAACATAGACACATACCTGGTCTCTCACAATCCATAATGAGTAGGTGTAATAAAAATCTGATCGGTTACAGGTAGCACTGAACTATGCACTCACTAAGTTACTTTTGATATGAAACAAAATAGAAGCAGTTCAACAGACAAGTTTTAACTGTTTTTTCTTCTAATCCGATCAACTAGAGAAACGATATCTGCCCATAACTTGAATCCCCCACTATTCCAATTGAACATTCGATAGGGTTTTCCGACCTCCGCTGCATTTTGCAAAACTGATTTTTGGCCGGCTAGACCAGTCAAATACCCGTCTGTGCGACGGTTCACTTAGTTCACTTAGTACGCTTTTTTTTTTCAATATAACTAGTTATATAGTTTTTATGGTTTGATTGACTAGTGATATGTTTTCCTCAGTCGTTTGCGAGATAATTAACTAATGTTTTCATGGTTTATTGGAAATTAATATCAGCACTTAACTGCATATTTTACTGGTTTTTGTATAATTAAAAAGTAAAATATTTTTTTAAGGTAAGGTATTAATCATGTTCCGGGTTTGTCCCAGATAACGTTTTGATACCATATCATTCTGCTTTGAACACTTAAATAATCCGTGCAGTAAAATCTTCTGCCATCTATACATAAAAAATTCTTTGTCCTGAAAGCGGTTTAGGCTGTCCTGATCAATGCACAGCCTAAACCGCTGATTGTAGAGACCTGAAACTTGGAGGTTGTGTTCTTTGTATGACGTAGGCATCAGATAAGCAAGGATTTTCCGAAATTCTACCCCTAAGGGGGTGAAAAAAGGGGACAACGTTTGTGGGATCTCCGCACACCCTAAACCGCCTGGTCTCTTTAGCTGTAAAACTCTGTTGAGGCTTAAAAATACCCTTAAATATATAAATAAACTTATTTTACCGCTTAAATAACAGCTATCAAAAGATTAATATTTTTGGCCAGGTTTTAAGGGCTAATACTCCACTGTGCGACGTATTGCGCTTAGACAGGCAACACCTAGCGGCCTTTGTATGAGTTATAAAATTGCTTTTAATCAGCTTTAGTTTAAATGTGAGAATTCAATTGATATAAGAATAATTACATTTAACTAAAATGTCGTTGAATAGTTGTACAACTCAAACCACTAATAACTTAAAACATGGATAGCAGGTAAAAATTTTCGTTTCTCAAAAGATTTTATTTGTCATAGTTACATTAATTGTTTTGGTCAAATTATTGAAAGTACAAATGATCTACGTATTGTTGAACTAAATAATGATAAAAAAATTGTTGAAATAAAAAAATAAAGTTCATTACCATCTATGTAAATAGAAATACTAAGTATATAATAATAAATTATTATTTCAATTAAATCATTGATATTTTCGTATTCACCCTTCGTTATAATTGTTTGCATCCCTTTTTTCCTCTCAGATTCCTCTGGAATTGCATGTCGTCGATACAAATGGATAGATAATACGGAATGTGAGAAATTCATTCTTCGTTTTCCTTTTCCTTCTTCGTTTTAGGACAATCGATATAAAATTCATATTTACTCATCTCTGAGGAACGAAACCACGTATACTTCATCGATCATAATCATTCCAAAATATATAATTAGGATTGGACCGAATGATAAAATTCCGAGGGATGGACCAAAGTATAGATGGGAGGATTGCATTTAGGATGATCTGTAATAGAATTATGCACAAGCAGGTGATATCGCAAGATTGCTGTTTTCGAACCTTCGGGTTCACAAAGCCTTTTGTTATAATTAATTTTTTTTTCTTCCGTCTAGATTCCTCTGGAATTGCATATCGTCAATACAAATTCTGAGTATGGAATGTGAAAAAAATACTTTTTTCTATTTCGATTTAGGATTACTGATTGATTTAAAATTCATGTAGACTCATCTATAAGGAACGAAACCACGTATAATGCATTATCGATCATGGAAATGCCAAAAAAAGAGATTTAAGACAATGCTAACTGATGAACGTCAGCGGTGTAGACCGAAGCGTAGGTGGGAGAATTGCATTAGGGGTGATCTTCAGGTTTTGGGTTTGGATGAAAATCACTTTTCACAAGCAGCGATTAGTGATACTGATATATTCGCATATGGTTAGAGGCCAAACATGTAGCAGCTGTGATTGACTATACTTGACGCAGCCCACCTTATTCTTTTGAAGAATCCGCCTTAGGCTACACCTACATTGGATCCGGTGTGATACGATGATACGTCGCTAGCAAACCAAATGACTGAAATATATCGAGAGTTATAACATTTGGTTCATTAAATTTATAAAATTAAGATTATTTATTAATTATTTTTAATACATTTATATTTTACTATAATGTATAGTAATATATGTATAATGTATACACCCCAGCATCGTATGTGATAGAATCACGTCGCACCGAATCGGATCCAATGTAGGTGTAGCCTTAATCGGATATAAAACCATGTAGAACCACAATGGGCTAAGGCGATTCTGGTATATACATCTCTGAGTTTTAATTTGTTTCTTGGAAGAGATCGCTCCAATTTTCAGCGTGGCTTTCCAGTTAGTCAATAACTTTGAAAGGAGCTTACTAACTTTAGGCTGAAGCTTGTAGATATCTAAAACTTTAGGCAACCAACTGTGTGGTACTTAATCGAAAGCCATGTTGTAGTCTATCCATGCTAAAGGGAAGTTGCACTGTTTTTTCCTATGCTTAATTAGCAATAATTATTATTAATATCAGTATTATATTATAATTATTATATGCTTCAACAAAAAAAAGATAATAAAACAATAATAAAAAGTAGCCAGTGGTCGAATTTTAACCAAAAATAAAATATCGTTTTATCTTTGTGACAAATGTACTGAATAAAAATGAGTAAACATTATGTATGGATATAAAGATAAATAAATAAAAAATAAATAATTAAATTTCCAAATGGATGTCATAGGTCGAGTTTGGAGATGCCAATGGGAAATGACGAAAGCTAATTTTATTTTATTTAATTTTCACCAAAAATACGTCATCAAATTATAAAATCCATTTCAGCCACAGTTTCCATTTAATTTTATTATTATTTTATTTATTATTATAGTTTTATTTATTTTATTAACGTCGATCTCCAGTTAGGGCTTTCAATTGATTACAGGGCAGAGAAACACCCCTATGTGGGCAATTAAAACTTATGAGGTTATTTAAAACATCGATTTTTCTTAATTAAAAAATATCCCATCGAATAAAAACACCATTTATTTGCTTTCCAATCCTCCCCTCTCTAAATAACTCTCTGAGGGCTTATTGAATCAATAAATACTATCAATGCTTTGAGATCATATAGTCTCCAGGGAAAATATTTATTCTTAATTAAGATGTAATACATAATTAATAGAATATAGAGTAAAATTATGCACAAATTTGTTAATTCATAAACCACTCAAATGTCATAATTATTAATACATAACCAATATGGAACAATATAGGCAACTTATTAGCAAATATTGGTTTTTGTATTCCAAACTGTAATAATATTAACCAAAACACTATTTTAGCTTCGTAAAACATTTAGACATCAATATTTGTAAAACTCAGTGACATAATTACTACCTTAATACCCGGGGCTTAGGTTTTTTTAAAGGATTGCCTTAGTGTTGCTGTCCTTCGGATGGGACGTAAAATAGAGTTCTTGAGCCTTTGCGGTGTCAGGTACTCGTTAAAGATCCCTTTTCTAATGGTACCTGGATAGGTAAAATTTAAATCTCTCCCACTGTAGCACCATATAGAAGCATAAAGTGACACTAAATAAACAAATGACAACTAACTTAGTTACTGTGCTGAACGTCCCGAGTTCAAATCCGTTGGTGGCAGATAGAATAGAATAGAATTATTTAATATTTTAACGCTGTAGGATCTACAGACCCTGGAGCACAAACGTTACCAACAAACCACCCTAGAAATTGACTTTTTGGGTATATACAAATAATTATCACCAAGTTAAAATTATGTGATTAAAAATTTATAAACAAATATAAAAAGAATTTCTCGTATTATTAATGATACTTTATTTATATTTTGGATACACTTTTTGTTAATTTATTTTACCATCCTTCAAATATTATTGAGATGGAAGAACTAAATCGATAAATAAACTATTTCATTACAGATTTTATTAGTTCGGCAAACAAGAGCTTTTAAGATTAATAAATGATAATTAAAAAAAAAACTTATAAAGCAATCATTTACTCTAAAATGTTTTCTCAAGATCTAATAATGTTAAATTGCTTAAAATATTTTCGAAATTGCTGTAGATTCTTTATAGAGGATAAACTACAAAAAAGAAAAAAGTGCTGGAGTCAAAATCAAGTTATTTCACAGTACATATTGAGAATACTAAGTAATCCGTTTGACGTTATTACATATTATAATGGAATGGAAATTCTGGATGGAAATCTATTTTATGTTTTTTCTCCTAGAGAGTATTTCTATAGAATTTCTCAATTAAATTTTCGTATAAAAACTTCCCTTCGGTGTTAAAATGAGAACTTTTCCTGAATTAATTCGGTAATATTAATTTTATATCGGAAATTGGTTGAAGATTGTTTCTTAAAACCAGATTTTTTTTAATTTAATTCAATTTTTTTTAGATATCAGAGATTTAAGGGATCCCCGATCAAAGAAATGTATTTACGATAAAGAGAAAACTGCTTTAAAATTGTATTCTTTTATATAATTTAGAAATAAGCATAAGGTTAAATAGCGAACACGATGGCTCGAAGCCAATACCAGCAATCTCTTCTTACAAACTTCCGTCCACTAACCACTACCCAAATACAAATCCACAAGATCACTCTTCACGTAATCCTCCCACTTACCCTTCGGTCTACTACTAGTAAGTTTAATAGTTGGTTCAGCGCTTATTAACTGTTTAGTGATTTGTCCTTTTTATCCCCAACAACTTTACAAGCCGATCTCAACCTTCGTGACGCTATCCCTTCAACTATATAAGCCGGGGATGGCTATGCAATATCGAATTCTGAAATTTTCTAAATTCTCCAGTATTGTCATCCTTTATGGGACCGATCATTGTACGTAACACCTTATTTTTGAATACCTTAATGACCTTGTTCAACCTTCAGCGTCAGCGGCCACTTTTCACATCCGCAAAGAAGAGTTGGAAGGATAATAGTTTTATAAATTCTGATTTTTATATATTTCGATTCTATAAAATATATAAATTATTCAAACCGCTAACAGCCTTAGATGGGCACTGTGGTTTTAGCTAGACCTCCAGGGGCTCACTCAGCCACTATAAGTAATCATCTTAAATTCGGGGAAAACCAGGGGGTTGAGCGTGAAGCCGGACAACCGCTCTGTTTGAAACAGTACTGTATCTCGCATGCACTGAGCCCAAGACCCATCATGGATTGTAGTGGTACAGGTGCATATAAGGATAGACCTGTAACAGTACAACCCATGAAGGGTCTTGGGTTCAGTGCGTGGAAGAGACTGTATTTCCGAAATCACGCTCAACCTCCAAGTTTTTTCCACAATTAAGAGTATTCACTTTGTAGAGGTTGGTTAGCCCCAGTATCGTCAGATTTAAAGCCCCTTCTACACGGTCGGGACCAAACACCGACCATCGTGGCCTTGGTCGGGTCAACCAATTTTTGTATTCGTTCTACACGGTCGGTGGTTGACTCAACTTGTTAGTTCTTCTCCGGTATTCGCGATGGCTCCTTGCCTTTCAAAGCAACCGAAGATCGCTTTGTTGGTCAATAACTTTTTTATGGTTGGGTGAAGAAGAAAAACAATGATAAAAAATAAAATGAATGAAACAACGGTTCAAAGAGCGAATTACTTTGAACCACCTCAATTTTACTGATTCATTATTCTGTTGACTTTCTGAATTTTTTAAGAATGGATGAAGACATTTTTAATGAATTACTTGAAATGGTGCGTCCAATGATGACCAAGAAAAATTCGGTCAGAAACTATCGTTCGCGTCAGAGTGTGCGCCCGCGACGACTAACAAAACATACAGAAGCGCTCGCGTCGGCCGACAGCGTTCCAGACGGTCGTTGCCGACCACAGACGCATATTGTCGCGAGGGATGCGCTCACGACCACGGACGAGTGACATCAACCAAATATTTGTCGGTCAACCGATTTCTACACCGTCCATTTTTAACTCAGCCCGACCAAGGGCACGATGGTCGGCGGATGGTCCGAACTGTGTAGAAGGGGTTTAAAGATTAAAAAATGTATCTGCCATAGCCGGATTTGAACCCAGATCTTTCTCCATAGCAACTCTACACAGCGCTCTACACACTGTGCCACTCCCCATTTTATCATGTTTTATGTTATCGATTATAATGTTTATTTATTTATCTTTATTTTATTGTTTTTTACTTTTTTTTTTAATCCTTACTTTAGTTTAAGTTATAGTTTCTTAAGCAATAATACGTAAAGCAAATTTAAAATTATGAAAACCCCTATAGCAATACTAACCCTGACTTGATGAAGCAGCTTCTCGAGAGGCAATATTAAGCAGTTTGCTTGAAAGTTGCTAATGAAGAAAAAGTTTCTATAAGCGCAGGGCCCCCCTACAAGTGCTTTGCACCTCATTAATTTCCATTTTGCCTGCAGCCTAGCTAAAGTCCTTCCTCTTACTATCTCCGCTTTCTTCCATCCTGTTTTTCTTCTTTAACCTTTACCTTCTACTTAAACGGATATCTCGTTTTTTTTCTTGTCCGTTTCTTCAACAACTTGGAATGTAATAGCGATTCTTTTTTTCTTATTGAAGAACCGTTCTTTACTTTCTGGATAAAAACATAAACTAGTCTACTAGCGCGAATCAAGACAAGATAATTATCATTCACAGCTTTATAGTAAATTTAAAAAAATAAAAATACTGTTACAACCCATGAAGCGACTCTACTACTCTACTGTTTCTCTTACTATTTTTTTTTTTTTAGCAACTATCATAAGGGTCATAGGTTCAGTAAGTAGCGGGGGCTGTACTCTATCAAAAACAACGGTTGTGCAGGGAAATGATTTGGCTAAGATCGCACTCAACAGCCAATTGCCCCCACCCCCATTAACGTTATCCACTTCGTAGAAGGCTGAGTGAACACCTGGAATTAAAACAATAAATAATTTATATACAAAAGCCGGATTTTAATCTTGGACCTTCAGCACAACGACTCAGTGTTCTACATACTGTGCTGCCAAAAAAAAAGAAGTAATAATTAAATAAACCAAAATATTTTCCTCTCGCTACTCAGTTGAGAGGTTGTTTCTCTCGTTTTTCAGTTGAGGGTATTGTTTGAAAAAAATATTAAACTTTTTCTTTAATGTTTATCATGTATCTAAAAATTGGTTAAACTTTTTTTTTTAATTCTAACATGTTGATATTTTGTTTTATTATATTCATTAATTAATGTTTGTAATAGAAGACCAATAAAAAGTGTTTCAACTCTCCTACGAAATTTGAGATGAATTTTAAAAATGGAAGGTGATTTGTCAGAGATCACTCTCTGCGAACAGTTTTTCATACAACTAAGGACGCCTACTTTACAGAGGGTGTGTGAGCCCCTGGAGGGTCTTTAAATCTCATCCATCTGTAACTCCGACTGATAACAGATTAGTAATTTATCTTCCACAGCCGGATTTGAACCCGGGACGTTAAGCTACTCAGTGCTTGATAGAATTATATTGTTGTAGTGAATTTCGTGTTGCCTTTTTTTTATATTTCTCCTTTCCATCTAATTATACTCCCCCAGACCAACTGACCCATCACTTTTTTTTTTTACATAAAAATAATCAAGGAATTTGTTTGCATTTCTTGAATTTCGTCTATTATACTGCCTGAGATAAAAGATTATGTTGTCATCCTTGTTTTATTATTTTCAATTAGAAACAAATTGATCCAGAAAATAATATATTTTAATAACCTCACTCGGCTCCACAATTTAAATTTTTTATCTTTTAAGGCATTTTATATTTATTAATATTTTAAATTGCATCCATAATTATTTTTACTGGAGATTATTGCAAAAACTTGTATAATAGCATTCTTATTGTTACAACCAATTATATCTGAGGCGTAACGATATTGTGCGTTACGGATTTAAACCACAAAGGCCAATAGGGTTGAAAACGTTTGTGTAGTGTTTATATAGCAAATAGGGAGTTCAGGGCGTTCATCTGCTAAATGTTGGATTAGTCGGAATGGCCTTGTGGTTTTCATCTTGTATGAACATCTCCCATGTGAGTTCCTAGTGTCTATCTCCCACTGCCGAGGCCGGATTCACGAAATAACTTGAAACAGTATCAAAGGAAGTAAGTGTGCATTATTTTGGTTTATTTAATTTTTATGGATTGAAAAAAAAAAAGAGAGAGAGAGACAGAGAAATTTGTAGTATAAGAATGGCAATCAAGTCCCTTCCACTCACTCGAAACTTTTGGAAGAGAAAGAAGGATCAAAAAAGGTTACTTGTGTATTAGCCGGGCTCCGGGGACTGTTATCCGCCATTGTACATAACCTGCAAAACTGACAAGTTTGAAAATGCTGATTCCTCACCGTTCTAACCACCTTCCTCTTCGTATATTAATGATTTCCTACACTTTCGACGAAAGTATCTCCATTTCTATCTTTTTCAAAATCCAATTGATTAACTTTTTCATATAATTTCGTCTTTGGATTTATTCCGAACCTCTGGAAGTATTTCATAGGTTCTACTTTTAAAAACGGCTATTCCAAAAGTATTATTCTGTTCGTTTTAAATAGGCAATAACAAAATTACTAAGGCAATAACAGTAAAGAAAACTATTTAATAACGCACATAAAAATAACTCAAATGAGAAGAGTGATAAGAAGAGGTTACACGAGATAAGGGGGTAGGTTTGATAGAGACCAGCTATTACACAAGTACCAAAAAAGAAGAAAGTGGTGTTTAAAAAAACATTCACCCCTATACTCAGCTAAGCCAGTGATTGCTGAACTATTACCTTCCAACACCGAAGGAGAGACAGAATCAGAAACGCAATTATTAGAAGCAACGTTGGGATAAGACTGAAAATATAATAGAAGAAAACAACTTACGCTGGTTTGGCAATATGAAAAAAATGGAGGTTTGGAGGATTGGAGCAGGCGGAGTCAGATGGTACAGGACCGTCGAAGTTATAGAGGCCCTCGAGGGCTCTATAAACGGTATCCCGACAATGATCATGTGTTAGATAAAGAAGAAGTAGAAGTAGCAATGGAAAAAATACTCCGGGTGGAGTAGAAACAATTAGGGGGCAATTTGTGGTCTTGTGGTTAGCATAACAACCTGCTTAGCCCGAGATCTGGTTTCGTAGCTCGATAGGTGGCCCATGGATTTTTAAAGGGAGAAAAAAATCCTTGGTTATGCTGTCCTTCGGAAGGGACATTAAATGGGGGTACCGTGCCTCAGGACAGTCAGGTACTCGTTAAAAATCCCTATCCTAATTTAGAGTTTCTGCTGTAGCATTGTCCGATTAGTGCCATATCAGCGCAAAGTGGGGTTAACTAAACAATCAACTTATTAAGTGATAACATTTCGGTCTAACTCTATGGCCATCATCAAAGCTGAGAAATAACTTTGCAAACAGTGCAGTACCAAAGGTAATAAAACTAGTGATGTGCCGGTTCGTTAACAAAGTATATCCCCGGATACGGATATTTGGTGACAAGATCCGCGGAATCGGATACGGATATTTGGTGACAAGATCCGCGGAATTCGATACGGATCTTAACTTTTTTACTCAATCGATTTCGATGCGCGTGGCCTTGATAGTTGTCGCCACTTGACGCTTTGCGTGACAGACGGGACATTACATGTTTCGACTTGCACTGCGTGGTTATTTATTTTGTTTTGTTTATAGTTTAGTGTGGCAATGATAGATAGTGGCATAGATAACGTTTGTGTTTGGTAGTGAGTTATAAAATTGTCAACAAAAAGTTTTTCTTTAAACATTGAAAGGATTGTCAGAGTCAAATGTTAAATGTCAATAGTTTTTCACTGTTACCCAATAAACTTTATTCAGGGTTATTTTAAATTTATCGAAAATCCCTTAGGTACGTGTTAGTAACACTATAAACAACAACTTTTGTTCTGGAAAAACATCGAAAACGGAAGAAAAGATTTCGTTTCTCCATACAAACTAAGATCAGCTGATCGGTCATTTGAATGGTGGACTAATTTTTTTCTAAATTTCGACGTTGGCCAGAAGAAAATTTGGTGTTTATATACTAACACGTACCTAAGAGTTTTTCAGTGAATATAAAGTAGCCCTATATAAAATTTCATCTATGTATTGAAAATTAATAAAGATCCGCCAAATAAGTCACGTATACGGATCTTTCTTCTTCCTCGGATATCCGCGGATACGGATACGGATACGGATATCCGACACATCACATAATAAAACTGTTATATATTATACTGTTATTGTATTTGGACAGTTATGGATGAATCATGAATACTCATGTATGGATGAATGCATAATCAGGAATACTATAAAAAAATAATAACAACTACTGTGGGTTGGAATGGTCTGAACTTGAATCCGAAAATCTTCCAAAAAAAATGTATTAAGCGAGTTGAAGAAGTTGATAAAAGTGCGAGTTGCTTAGAGCTGTAACTGCCCTGTTTGACCATTTCGCCTCCATTGAGATACTTTTCGTTCATGAACGTCTCTTTCAGAGCAGTTCGATTCAAACTCTCCAATTAACTTCTTTCAATTTCTTGACGTTTCAACAAGTCATTAAGGCCGAGGCATAGAAATTTTATGTTTTAAACGATTCGTGGCTTTTCTCTTTTCTATCTGAAAATATTTCGTTAATTTTATCAAACTTTAATTAATATTGCTTTTTTTCTTTCTCGGTTTTTATGAAATCTCTTTGGTGTTTATACAATTTCTTTTAAGGTTTTAATTTCGAAATAAGGGAACATTGTGTATTATTTAACTCTATATTAAATTTTTAAGTATAATTTTTTATAATTACAGGTAAAAACCTGTACCACATTAACACAGAAAGAGTCTTTGTTTCAGTATATGGTAGTGTTTATTAATTCTAAGACAACCCTTGTGCAGGGAGGTAATTTATCTGAGATCGCGCTCAACCGCCAGGTTTTTCGCTAGCTAAGGGAACACACTTTAAAGAAGCTGGGTGAACCTCAGAAGGCCATCCAGATCCCATATGGTTATTTCGTGGCAGTTATCAAATTAAATAATGTATCTCCTACAGCCGTGTTTAAATCCGGGACATTAGGCACAGTAAATGAGCGATCCAACATTCGATCTATCTCGCTCTTTAAACTTGTATCTTAATACTTAATGATCTTAATACTCTTAATGTTATTTTAAAAACTATTTTTAAAAATTTTAACATTATCTATTCATACAATTTAACTATATCTTTTTGTTGTAGTTGCACCTTCTATCAAGGTTCCAAACCAGTTGCTTGGTTCACCTCCTGGGAAAGATGTGACGATGGTTTGCCATGTGGAAGCCTACCCCAACACGATCAACTACTGGCTCAAGAACAGGGGTCAAATGCTTCTTACAAAGTAATATTTCACATTTATATTATTATTATATAATATTATAAATAGAATCCATTATATATTAACGAATTGCATAATATATACCTACAATAATGCAAAATTGACTTCACTGCCCAAGCAATGATCTCAGGGAAAAGTAAGATCCTTTTATCTGAATAATATTTAAATAAAAAAATGGGATGCCACCCTAACATTGTTACCACTGAGTGATGTTTCATTCATGACTAAAAAGCATAACCCATCTCTTTTCCAAAGTTTGACGTGGTTGACTGACTAGGAGTTGTTTAGTAAATAAAGATACTTATTTATCTAATTGAATAACATTGTATTTATTATGTGCATATCATTGTTACGAGTTAAGTTATATATCTATCTATATAGAAAGAAAAAGGGTGCGTTTCCGTTAAATGCGACAGTCTACATGTTGAGTTGTCCGCTTCTTGCCTACGACTACAGCCGTCCTACATCTTAAAGTATCCTTTATCTTCAGGTACCGATCTTAAGGGGCACTTATGCTACCTGCTCAGTGACCCTTAACCTATTTATTTAGATACGCCTAACCAATAGTGTCAAATATAGTTTGGTCGAATTTTGTCCAGAATGAGTTAATTATACTGTGAGAAGCGGAATCGTATTGTCCTCGTAGTGAGGAGTTGGCTAAGTCAGACCTTGGCTTGAAAACGAGTTCTTCCATAAATTACAACTCCATTCCAAACCAAAGGCTACGAGAATGACACGATTCCGCCATGCTCAGTACAATTAAATCATTCTGGACTAAATTCGACTAACTGCTTATTCAATGGCGCCGAAGGTATGTAGTTCATTAAATCAATTTATTGAAATTAATTTAGATTAAAGATAAATAAACATACTGAACAAGATAATATGCAAAAAAAAACTGTACTAATACAACCCATGAAGAATATTGGATTCAATACAGGTTGTATTGTATAGGGTTTGTATTGTTTCGAAGCTAAAATTTGCGGAGCGGTGATTTGACTGAGATCGTAATCAACTACAAGATTATTCCACCACTTACTGTATAACTGGGTACCTACTATATAGAGACTGGGTGAGCCTCAGAAAGATCTCCAGATAATACAAGATCGATGAACCCTGTTAACAGATTAAATAATTTACCTGCCACAGCCGAATTCGTAGCCGGGATCACCAGCTCAACAACTCAGAGCTCTACATACTGAGATACCCCGCTTCCTTTTATAAAATAAAATCATCTGAAACTGATCAGATGATGTTTTAAAACGAAAGAAGAACTGTTGAAATTTAGCGACTTTTCATTCGATTTTCTTCCATATACTACGGGGACGATATGGATTTTTCGTTTTTCAAATCATTTTCCGAACATTCACGGGAAAGCTAAAAGGAAAACTAGTGGAACCGTTCCAAGTTCTCGTCTAGTTCGAAGCAAACTTAGAGGGGAACTAGTATGAGTATTTTCCGACCACTCTTTCGCTTTTCTCTTCTGAACAAAAAGCGGAACATTTTCACAATTTCTTTTCCTTTCACTGTAATAAAATGGGAGGGAAGTTGTTCGAACTTCGGAAATGCATTTCACTCACTCGAATAAATAAAAAATAATTCAAAAAGAGCAAAAGCTCAAACGTGAGATAAAATACATACTGAGATGTGAGTGGAAAATTTAAAACAAAAATACTTAAGTCTCTAACATATGTTGGCCGGAACACCTTGACCCAAATAACGTACCTACATATGTCTGTTAAACATTTCTGACTACTGGCTGCGTATAAACACAGGATTCCAATACCATTTCGAAACCTTATTTATTGAAAAATAGATCATTTATTACAAAAATGTTCAACTATTTAAAATAAACCGATACGTATTGAGTAGTTTTTGTAGTTGACTGAGTACTTTTTCTTGTGATGTTAGAAGTTTTGGAAGTGAAGAGAAGCTCCTTGTCTCACCTTAGTTCAGTTAGTGGGCTGTCACTTAAAGTAGCAGAACATTCCCCACAAAGATTAAATATTATGTACTTATACAAATAATAAATAATTATATTAGTTACTCATTTTAGAAAAATAAAATGCACCAGTGTATTAGCAGGTCGCCATGGACTTTTATCCGCCACAGTTTATAACCTGAACACTGATAATTCAGATGCTTATAACACCTACCTTTTTATTCATATTAACTGAAATTGAAATATACGAAATTTAATTATAAAATGCTAATGCTACACCTTTCTAACCGAGTTCCTCTTCTTATATTAATGTTTTCCCTAGACTTTCGATGAAAAAATCACCATTTCTATACTTGTCAATATCCACAGGATGGCATTTTTCACATAATTTCATCTTTGAAATTATTCCGAACTTTTGGAAGTATTTCACAGCTTCTTTTTTTTAAACGGCATTTCCTAAAGTGTTATCCTGTTCATTTTGAATAGAGAATAACAAAATAAATAAGACAAAATACAGAAAATAATTTAATAACGAACGCACAAGTAACTCAAATGAGACGAGTAATAAGAAGAGCTTACACGAGATAAGGAGGCAGGTTTCATGAAGACCGGCTAATACACAAGTACCCAACAAAAATAAAAATTCCACTCAAAATGCATTTCGCTCTTTTATTCGGGTGAAGATATCGATCCTACTTTTTTAAGAGACAGGCAACTCCGTCTCCATGGAAACTTTAACAACTTTTATTAGCAGCAATTAAGTCGTAAAAAGCATTAAATTGTATTTCCTAGGCACGTTCCTTCACTTACTAATTAGCAAACCGCTAATTTAAACCCTTGTTACGTTCACAATCTCCTTAAATTGTCAGTTCTCTATCCTCGTCCGAGTCCAGCCCACAAGATCTAGGACCTATGACATTTCTGTGGATCTGCATCGTCTGTTTATGTGTGTATGTTTATGTATATGCAACAATATAAAGCTTAATTCCATATGTGACTGACTCTACATTTGATGCAAAATGGGTCTTTTGCAAATTGAGTATTTTGCTTCATATTATGCATAATACTATGTCAACGGTTTTAGTATGATCATATAGTTGATTCTACAAATATCCCTCTGTAGTAAAAAATGTCATCATAAAACTTTGTGAAGTATGACTTATTTACCAAAATGGAAATGTGACTGACACTACATGGAAAAGGAACTCGTGTTTGAGAGTGTTTTTAAACTTCGAATATCTTCCTCTGGGCAGGCTTTATAATTTAAAATTGTATCTTTGAAAAAAAGTAAAATGAAGAACCTCAGTATTTAAAAATAAAATTTATTACGAAAAAAATCGTGACTGACACTACCGTCACTTCGGAATGCAAAATAATTGTATTTTTCAAAGAAACCTTAGAAACTAATTTTACAGTATACAATGTAGGAAGTTTATCAACCATTTTAAATATATATAAAGGTGTACTAAAATTGTTTAGTGCAATTTAAAACATGAACTTACAAAATGGCAATTAACTAATACTTATAATTAAAGTCTCAACTTTTTTATAAAGATGAGTAATAAAATATTAATTGAAACTTAAAAATGTAATTAAAACTTCATTGCAAACCGCGCCAGCAGTTAATGTTTATGACGCCATCTTAAAAACGTCAGTATTACCAAAATACAAAAAGAAAAGAGTTGCCATCAGTGAAAACTAAAAGCACTACAGTGTTCCCACCATACTAAAGTATTTTTACCATAAAAAACAGTAATTTTTCTTTTCATTCGCGGTAGACTTTTACATGAAATTACCCTAAGCACAGACAAATATACAAGGTCTTCTATCTCGAAGAACCTTTTTCGAGATTTATACCTTCTGCTCTGTATCCACAACATACACAACCTTTGTATTTCCCAAGGTAGGGTAGGCCGTTAAACAAAGTCAAATCCTGGAATTCTATTAGAAAACATACTGTTTTCTACTCCTACGAATTCCAAAAATATTTTCTCGGACCCTTGATCATAAGTGTTTTTTTATTAATTTAACTTCACTTTATGCTGCTTTGGATGCTACAGTTGGAGAGGTAAATTTTGTCTATCCGGGTATAATATGGACAGGGATATTTAACGAGTTCCTGGCATCGCAGATTATAAGTGTGAGAAGGAAAAGTCTCGAAAAGGACTAAAACCCAAAAATACAATCTATAATGGTCGAAAGAAAAATTGATAAGAGGGATTACAAACCATATGATAAAATACACAAAGTTGGAATAAAAGAGATTAAGGAACCACTACTTCAAATCTGTACAAATCTTTACCCAGGTTTTAAATTTCTAATGAAAAAAACCCAATAAATTATTTTAATTTAGGCTAGAATTTAGTCAGCATATATTTTTCATTTATTTGTATGTTTATTTAATGTCATTTTATGCTTGCTATGGCTAATCGAACAGTGCTACAGTGGGAGAAGTAAATTTCGTCTATCCAGATATAATTAGGATAGAGATTTTTAACGAGTATCCGACACCCCACACCTTTGGGCACACCATTTCACGTTTCCTCCAAAGGACAAGATAATTAAGAATTTTAACTCCGTTTAAAAAATACAAAGACCATCTGCCGGGCTCCGAACCCTCGATCTCACAGAGGTTATACCTGAATATTCTTCTTTTAATTATAAAAGCACGTACGGTCATGGTCCGATATATAGGACTGTAGGAAATTTTGCTTAACTGTGACGTCAGGTTGAAGAATATACTTAAAAAATAAGAATAAATATAATAATAAAAGGCTGAGTGAACCCGAAGGTTCAATGCCGATAACAACCGATCTCAGCTTACAAACTTCCATCCACCGACTACTTATCCAGACCCAAGTCCGAGCGAACACCCTTAACGCAATCGTCCATTCTACGATTCAGTCTACCCCTGATATAGTTACCAGGTATCTCAGCATATATTATTTTTTTAGGACGTCTTTCCTAACCCCAGTAACTTCGCAAGCCCTACTCAATTCTCCTGATACTTTATTTCCCATTATATTAACCGGAGCTATGCTCTGCAATTCCGTCTTGTATAGTATTCCATGGAATAATTTATTTTTGAAGATATTAAGAGGTTTTAACAATTTTTTTTAATTATAAAGAATTAATTTTTAATTCTTTTAAAAATTAATGATTATAAAGAACACTCAAATAGATTACTTTGGTTACAACTCAAGTTTACTGAAAATGGCTCAAATGATAAAATCTATAGAACATGTTAAGTACCCTAAAATAATGAAATACATTCGCTACTTCTGTATTCGCACATCAGATGCTCCGTCATAATTCCGAATAATTATCTATTTAACTAAACACTAGAATGAAGCTATAATATCCAAAACCAAAGCATATAATATCTATAAAAAAAAATAATCGATTCTTGTTTCAATAATCAGGAATGGAAAATAAAAAATACAAAAGATGGACGTTGAGATGTATTGAATAATGAGCTGTTTCTCATTGATGTGAGATTTACTGTCTTTGGTTTGCGTTTATGTTTTTTTTAAATCAATTAAGTCACAAGTTTTAACTTTTCATATTTTTCCTGTTTAATATTCTCGAAAATAAAAATAATCGCGTGGTTTCGTATGAAAAAAAAAGAGTTTAATTATGGGAAATGTACATATTTTCGGAAACCTTTCATCAAGAAATGAACGTTCCAACATACATTTAGAAGTGTAGACGATGATATAGCCCAAACATTACGTGTAAGTCGGTAATTGAATTATTTTTATTTTCGATGATATTAAAAAGGAAACAAATGAAAAGTTAATACTGTGACTCAACTCGAAGTGACTACTGCGGAACCGATACCTCTTTTTTTCCTCTGCCCTGAATCGATTAGTTCTTCGAAACCTGAATCGGTTCCTGCTTATTTTTATGGAATCTTTCACTTTTTTCTTATTCCCTTCGATACTAATTAACTAAATATTTAATTAATACCGCTCCGGTAATCTGTCACTGATGGGATAAGGGCGGTGCTTCCTCGAAGCCACGCGGTTGCTAAGCATTAGGAGCACTTAGTGGTTAAACCCTACTTATTGGTAAGGCGTTTCCTTGAAGTGCGCTGCGTAACCCTTCAGGATGTTCAAGAATTATTCAAGTATATTTAGTGTTATAAAAGTTAATTTATTTAAAAAGTAAGTCTTTCCTAAGGATGATTACAGGTTATTAAATTAATATTTGCATATAATATTGCTACGTGCTACTGGGTGTAAAATGAATTAAACTATTACTAAATCACGATACTAATATTTATTAACAAATTAAAAACAATACAATGAAATCATTTAAAATAATTAAATTATTAAACTAATATAAATTTACAATAACAATATTCTACACATTATAACCTAGGCCTAACTATTGTCTAATTACTAAAATAATATACAAATAATATAAGATATTGCTAAAATTAATAACAACTATTTACATAAATTTGTAAAAATACAATAAAATTACACTATAGTTTATAAAAAAAAATTAAAACTTACAGTCCTCTAATTATAGTCCACCGACCGTATGATCCTCCAAATATGACAAACTGACCCACAGTGATAAACAGTAACCGTTTATTACTCTCTCGTACTGTCTTTCTCTCTCGGACCGTAACAATTTATATCATTGTATATAAATAATTCAATAATAGTCAATCTTCAATAAATAACCAAAGCATAAGTGCACCGTAGCTATCAGTATTATATATATATTGCTAATAGCTACGGCCCAAGTAATGATCTTAAGGAAAAGTCAGATCCTGAATATATATTTCAGATATTGAAATAATAAAATGGGATGCCACCCTGAGATCGTTATACTTATTATATGGTAATTCTATCTCATTAACGAATATGAGACGTATCCCTCTCTTCTCCAAAGGTTGACGTGATTGACGGACCAGGAGTTGTTTATTAAATAAAGATCGTTTTTCATTAAATAATATTATATTTTTTTGTATCCTGATCCTGTCTACAAGGTATCTTATAAATCTACTTACGAAGAAAGAAATGGGAATCCTTTTGCTAGATGTGACAGATGTGCCCGCTTCTTGCCTACAACTGCCGTCCTGTCTCTTAAGACCGACCCTAAGGGACATTTAAGCTACTTGCTCATTGCCCTTTACCCTGTTTACTTAGTTATTCCTAATGTTCCATATAGCGTCACATATATCAATATATGGTTATATATAAAAACCTGTACCACTACAACCCATGAAGGGCCTGGGGTTCAGTAGATGGTAGAGACTATACTGTTTTTTGGACATCGGTTGTGCAGGTAGGGGAATACACATAAGCCGACATAATGGTTACATATAAGTCGATAAAATAATACTCGACGAGTGAATTTTGACAAAAGCGATAAGACAATCTTAGTACGAGCAAGCTTGCCCACCTCGTCAAGGTGTCGTCTTGTCGGGCAAGTAGATAAATAGTGAATGTATATATGTATAAACATGTACTGTGTATGTACATTTAACTTCAATAATTATATCTATACAGCAATGCATCGGAAAGTCCATTATCCGAACTTGCTTCGCTGATAAGACACAACGAGAGATCGACAATGCGATTCTAATAAAATAATTTATGATTACTTTCTCTAATATTTAATTACCCGTATGTAATACCTAATACTTATTAATATACTTAATAGAATTAGGGACTTTAGAGGAATATAGCTGCAATGAAGAAGAAGTAAAAATTGTAGCAAACTAATTTTTCTTTGTGTCTTTACCATAAACCTTGATATGTACATAAATATTTTTATTTATGTTTAGTTTTTTAAATACGTACATTTATTTTTTCAACTTACGTGCTACACAATATAATTATTTTTTGTTTATACAAGCGTGGTGATTGTGTTCAAGGTAAATAGGAATTCTCCTTCCTTCAAGAGAGTTTTGGTTATTCGAACTTCATCTGATGACATTAGTTCGGATAATCGATGTAATGATGTGTGTGTGTTTTATATCTTCACTGGTATTAGTAAGATGTATGTTTTAATAACATTTGTAGATAATTTAAAAATATTATAAAGTAGCGTCTGGAATACCTGATCCTGTTTTATAGTTGTTTTTTTGAGGGGGGGAGTATAAATATATTATAGTGGTAATTAAAAATCTATGATTCGTTATAGACTGCACCACCTGACCATTTTACTTTCTAATAAGACTTCTTAACTTATATAACAGTAATAAAAAAAAACAACTTAAGACTGTATAGTTTCTAAACCAACGGTTGAGCAAGGAGCTGAGCACATTGCACTGCCTCTTACTATTGCTAATGTATAATTTTTTTTTGTAATAGACAATATATTAATATTTAACTGTTATATATTAATATTTAATATTCATTAAAATTCTTAGTCGAATTAATTTATATTACTCAATTATTCAACTATTCTCTTCTTCACTCTCGTTTTAAGATAAAAAAATAAATATCGTTATTGTTTTACTATTATCGAACCACCATTACGATTTATTTTGAAACTATGCTTATTAGTATATATTTTACTTGCTTGATAAAGTTAGGAATTATATTATTAATACTAATATTAATAATGAATGTAAATATAAGATTTTTTTCATTATGATATTTTCACATCGAATTCTGAATCAAATCTTTTTTTTTTTCTACGTTTTACTTCTCTTTTTTATAAAGATCCTTCGGCAATCTTTCATCGTAAGAGGAGTAAACAGTATTCTTGGAAGATTGCAGAATTTTAAATTTTTCATACTAGACGCAAATAGAAGAGGTCAAATATTTATAAGTCAACAATTTCTTCTCCCCATGGGAGAAATCAGGTCAGATTACTGTTTGCCAAGTTCAAGGTAAATGGAAGAAAATATGTTAAAAAGAATAAACCTTCTCTCGGAGTTTGAAACATTCCTTTAAAATATAGTTAATAACATTTCAGCAAATAGTCAATAATAAAATGCCATCACTTTAATGTCTCAATCTTTTATATTTTTTTTTTGCGTGGTTGGTAGAGGGCAATAAGATACATATAAATATTCAATTTTGCTTGTTACAAGTCTAAGACTCATTAATGCATATTATTGTATATTAAAAAAAAAATTGTATACTAAAAAAATTCTTATTAAAAATTTTTTTATTAAATTTTAAAAAGTTTTAATTTAAAAAAAAAATAAATAGGCATAAATGAGGACTCCCAAGAAAACTGAAAACTCAATACTCCGTTATAACTTTGTTATTTTTTAAACTTCTTAATCAATCATAGTTTAAATTATTAAACATTTCGAACTTTTACAATTTAATTATTAACTTTAGTCCGGTTTTACACCTACTTGCTCTCTGAGCAATAATTATATACATTTTAAAGTAGTTTATTTATTAATCAAAACATATGTTGAGCTGCTTAACTTCAATACAAACTATCGATAATTTAATTGAGATCATACTTAGTTTACAGTATAATCTGTATATCTTGTACTTATATAAATATGGGAGTAGAGTTGCTAAGTGGTAGAGCGCAGAGTTGCAGTGCCGAAGGTCCTGGGTTCAAATTCCGACTGTTGGCAGACTTTTATTTAATCTGTTAGCTGCCGAAGATGAATACTATGAATTATAGGACCCTCATGAGGCTCACCCAGCCTCTATAATGTGGGTAACCTAAATAAGCTGGCAAATTTAGTAGTTGAGCGTGATCCAGAACAAATCACCTCCCTACATAACCGTTGTCCAAGAAAAATTATAGTCTCTACCATGTACTGAACCCGAGACACTTCATGGACTGTAGTTTTTTTTTTCATTTTCATCATTATTATCACCATTAAATTCAACAATACATGGATCATTTGTACTTTAAATCATTTCATAAAACAAGATAATATATTTAAACTAATAAAATAAAATATTTTAGGGGAAACGAAAAGTTCAGTCAGTTATTGATGTTTTAAATTACTATAAGTATCAATCGCACAACTATTATACAACTTTTTGATAAATATATTTATTCTTATATAAATAGAATTCTAACCTTTCAACTAAAGTTGATTAGAGGAAATTGTAGAAATCATGTACAGGCCGCTAGGTGTCGCCAGTCTCGAGCATGTTTCTAACGCAAACTATAAGTTTACCACCAGCCAAAAGTCGCTTAATGAGGCTAAAGAAGGTTTCACTTCAAAATCCTAGATTAGAGAGATAATAAACAATCATTACAATTATTTTTTTTTCCTAAGTTATGAAATATACTTGTATATCAACTTATGCGCTCTTAAGCACAAACAAATTGGTAGGTTGTGTGGTCGACGCTCATGAATGTTGAACTTACGAATTAAAATAATAACATATCAGCTACTGCCGGATTTGAACCCGGGACTTTCAGCTCTGCGACCCAGCTTTCTTCGCACTCAGCAACCCTCATAAAAATACAATAATAAAAAATTCCGTCTTTATTAAATCCTCCATCAAGTGACTACGAATCGTATTTGTTCGGAAGAGATACCCACACTCTAGACATCCTTCACTCTTATCAGCTATATCCCATCTATTCCTATAAACTGTTGCCCCATTATGTTCGGAAGAAGCCGCTTACACACAATGTTCATTGAGAGGAAGCTTATGGTTGAGAACGTTCGATGCTAGCAAGTTGGCTAACAGTTCTAACCGTTAATTAGTTAGCTAATGAGTTTGTTCTATCTCTCCAAGTTCTTGCCTTCCATACTCCCCACCCCCCATCCATATGTAAATTCCATTAGGCTCTTTTGAATTGACACAATCCGCTGCGGAATGTTGAGTTATGACTACGAATACGTCGCCGGTTAAACTGCTTTCTTTACCTAGAATCCAAAACATAAATTTCGGCATACATCCACATTTGAGAACGTTTTGTTTTACGTTCAGTTTTACAACTGGTGTATTTGTTATAGTTAATATTCTAGGTATGTTTCAAACTCAAACTGATTAGCTGGATGTGTTAGTTTTTGACATTTCATAATGATTAGCAACTGGTTTTCGTGTGATAAGCTTAAAATGAATAGGACTGTGCATAATTGTGAATATTTCCTTAAGGTATATATAATAGAACTTCCTTTAAAAAAAAAAGTACGACCTTTAATTGTTATCTATTTACGAGTTAACTTCTATTGAGCTATGAGAAAATATCTAAAACTGGGCACTCATATACAATGACATTTCCGAAGACATCGATCATACAAGAAATTGACGTACTTCCTGCTCCTATGGCTATTCGGACGATGCTACTGTGGGAGTCCTAAATGTTGCCTACCAAGGTTTAATTATGAAAGGGACTTTTAAGGAGTACTTGCCACTGCACAAAATAGGGACCGCCATATAATATCCCTTCCGGAGGAGGGCATGACAAAGGATTTTTTACTTCCCATCAAAAATCTTAAGGCCGAATAAGTGTCTCAGAAAATGCTCTGTTTCTTGTAATCAGCAAGCAACCTTGGTAAGTCTGTGGTATAAGGAACAATAACAATATTTAAAAGGAAAGATATTGAATTATAAATGTTTATACACACATGGAGCAAGTTAGCTCAGGGTGTAGAGTGCTTCATTGCTACGCTTAAGGTTCCTGGTTCAAATCCGACTGTGGCAGATAAATTATTTAATATCATAACTTATCTCAGATCACTAGATTGGATTCAGATCATCCCACTCCACTATCCACCAATGTCATCGTGTGGGGGATGTTGTTTCTTCTGCTTTGGAACGTGCATTGTATTGTCCAGCGGTCTACCCTAACAAAAGATTAACTAGACTGAAACGACAAGAAACAGCTCGCCGTTTCAGGCTACTTCAACATTTACTAGAAAACGCTCTAAGCTCTCAATTAATTACAAAAGACTCATATACATGGCAATCATTAGACCCATCTGGACTTACGGAGTAGAGCTTTGAAGCTCCACTAAGCCATCGAATTCCTCTCATATTCAATCCTTGCAATCCAAAATCCTTCGTAAAATCCTCAATGCTCCTTCCTTTGTTACGAACAAAGTAGTCCATAATGACCTTAATGTCCCATTTGTTGCTGCCCTAGCTCGAATCCAATATCAATCTTTTCATGACAAATTTCATTCCAACTCAAACCCACTAGTTTCAAACCTAGAAACCTCTTCAATTCCTGATAATCCTTCGAGGCGTCTGAAAAGAAGATGGCCTCGTGACCTTCTAAGCTGAACTTGTTATTTGAGTACTACTACTGGTTAGTTTCTGTACTTGTCTTTATTCATTCCAATATGTACCATTCGTTCTATTTACTTGTGGTATTAGTATAATACAGTTGTAAATTTCATTGAAAACAAAAATAAAATAAATAAACAGCTGCAGACCTTGTGGTATCTGCAGACCCTCTTGAGGCTCACCCAGCCTCTATAAAGTGGGTTGTGGTACAAAATAAATAATATATATTCTCATAGACATACCTATTTATTTATAATTTTGTGTTTATATTCTTTCCAGCGGAAAGCATGTGGTAGAGGAAATAAGAAATCTTTACAAAGTTCAACTGAAACTCACCATTAAGAACTTCAACTCAACTGACATAGGAACTTACACGTGTGTTTCAACCAATTCCCTTGGAAAGGCTGAAGGATCTGTGAGGTTGTACGGTAAGAATTTTAAACTTTGTTTTATTTATTGCACTCTGTTTTTGTTTTATTTATTTGTACTCTATTGTATTAATAAAATATTATTTGTAGAATAAAAATACAAAATATACTAATTGTGATATGGTCAATTCATATTAAACTGAAAATAAAGTAATTTATTCTAGCCTTAACATTTCTTTTATTAACAAACAAATTGCTTCTTTATAATTAATAAACCAATATTAAAGAACTTTAGTGGTCCATATTTAATTTTATTTCAAGAGTAGATCCACGACTGTAAACAAAAATTAATACCAGGCTGTTACCAAGATGTCATTCGGAATCCAATATCTTAAATTATATTTTCTTATACTGAACCCCATTCAAAATGGATAATGGAAAAGTAAATTAAAAATCTAAAAAATTGTGAGTTTCGTACTTATAGCAAATATATCTGAAGCTCCACAGAAGTTTTTTTTATTTGTTTATTGTCTTTTACAACTGCATTATAACAATACAACTAGTAAATATAATGAATGAAACTGAATGACATGGTTAAAGACAAGTAGAGAAACTACCCGGTGGTAGTACTCAAATAACAAATTCAAAATAAAAAGTCACGGCCATTATCCCAACAAAAGTAAAATTTTGTTCACAACATACACATTATTTATGTTCTGTTTTATCTATTTGTCTATGCTAATTTCATATCAAACTACCCTAAAATTACATTAAAATGTTTGTAACTACCCCCAATTTATTTTTTTCTTAACACATTAATACATATGTTCCATATAATATCTTCCTTTATAACTTCAAAATCTTAATTTCAATTTTTCCCAATAAAGCAGGTTAAGAAATAGTGTGCTTTTCCGTTCAAGCAGAATTTTTTATATACATAAAAGTGGAAATATATATTTATGATTTATAAAGTCAATCAATTCCTCTGTTACATGGCAGAGAGAATTATTAAATATGTTATTGTATTATTGTAAAAGAATTATACAAAATGTAAAGATCCCGTGTCAAAGTTGGGACAGAGACCATTGATCAATTATTTTTGGCATTGTTATAATACAAATAAAAGCATTGTTGATAGTGCGTACTGACTAATATGGTGAATTCATTTTATGAAAATATTGTTTAGTTTATATTATCAATAGATTTAGAGGATAATTGAATAGTACCTAGCCTGATATCAATGAAGTTTTTTTTTTATTTATTAAGTTCTTTTCCCTTTTTAATGAGTATGTTATATACTAACTCATAATTTATATAATTAATAATAAATAAAATCATTAGCAATCATTAATGTTAATGAAAATAACTACAAAGTAACTACCCCTTATGTACAAATGATGCCATTATATCACTGATTAATACTTCTGGCTTTTTTATAATAGGGTGTATAAAAAAAAAATGACCCTTTTATCAAATTCCAGAGTTCAAAATTCTATAAATAATGGCGACTAACAGTATCTTTCGACACACCACACTCCCTGGCAAGTTCGCGAGTACTTGTGGACGGATTTGACTCAACAGCTTCCTTCAGAACCTCATCAATAACCATTAATGGTCGCCCGGAGCTCTTCCTCTTTTCCAACGTAGTATCTCCACTGCTAAATTTTTCAAACCAACGCCGCGCAGTGCGCTGGTCAAGGACACCTTCCCCTTCATATTTAATAATTTCACGAGTTGGTTTAGCGGCTGTGAAATTCTTTTTCCAGCATTGTCTTATAATTACGAGAATTTCGTAGGACACTGTCATGTTTCTTCTTTGAAATAAATAACTAAACTGAGGCTTTTTTGAAGAAGTCCATTGTTAGTAAACAAGCTTAGAGAATGCTCTAAAGGGATTATTAAGTGTTGGTAAATAATAAATAGCATTAAAATATTTAAAGACTTTTGAACTCTGGAATTTGATAAAACGGTCATTTTTTTTTTAATACGCCCTATTATTTTAATAATTCAAAGAGTGGGTGGTGGATTCTTTAAAAATGATAGTATTATCAAGAAGTACTCTTTCTTTTGTTATTGTTTAAAAATATGATTTAAACATGTCAGACAAATTGACCATTCTAAAGTTCCTTTGTTCCTCAAATTTTGGGGTAACTCATTATCCTCGTTAAATCTTGAATTGAATTGAATATCATGCCTGGATGTATTAGTTAGTAACTGAATCAAGCCGGAGTCAAAGCTTTGTATTAGAGACTTTCAGAAATATCCTAATAGAACTTTTTCTTTATATTTTTGTCTATTAATTAATTCACTTCTGAATATAGTTTTCGATAAATCTGGTCGATTCATCATGAAGCACAAAATCCATGAAGGTTCTTGGGTTCAGTACATGGTAGAGACTGTACTATTTCTTGGACAACAGAAGTGGAAGGAGATGATTTGTCCAAGATTAAACTTAACCACAAGGTTCTTCCCCTTTTTGGGTACCCACTTTATAGAGGCTGTGTGATCCCCAGGAGGGTCCTAGATCCCAAAGGATCCATCCCTGGCTGTTAGCAGATTAAATCTGCCACTCCGCTCCCTGGTGTCAGTAATGGGTGTTAAATTTTTACTCTTTTAGGAGGAATATTTGATCCGAATCTCTATTGCTAATACAAGAATCTGTTCCT
Source organism: Troilus luridus (assembly GCA_964056705.1). Taxonomy (NCBI): domain Eukaryota; kingdom Metazoa; phylum Arthropoda; class Insecta; order Hemiptera; family Pentatomidae; genus Troilus; species Troilus luridus. The sequence goes on along the minus strand of OZ057417.1, from coordinate 40,810,088 downwards.
CATAAAAGTTCTGAAGCTATAAGTTGAAAGAGTAATTATAATTTAAACTTTCTAGACCAGATGGTAAAGCTGGGGGAAGAGACCCCCCACGTTAATCTCATTAACCAATCCTTGGTCTAATAAGATTATACCGCTCATCACCTTCCTTGCCATACCGTCTTTTGCTTCCTAACTTCTCTAGCTCTTTCAGGAATTATTTAGCATATTTTATTGTCTATGTATATAAGCCACTCTTGACCTATTTCTTATTGGGGTATATAAAATTAAAAAAATAATTATGAAAAAGGAATCACAAAATGTTTGAAATTATCGGTAGGGTGAAGTTGATTATCGGTAGGGGAAACAATTATGGCTTCGCGTCACCGGCTTCAGCAACATGCTCGTGACGTATTGTGAGACTAGTGCCCAGTGTATCAGTTATACAATTTGCTTATTTCAATTGCTATAAGTGACACTATTTGGAGTATCAGGAGTGCCTAAGTAAATAGGGTAAAGGCATTGAGCAAGTAGCTTAAATGTCCCTTAGGATCGATACCTTTACTCTTAAGATACAGGAGAGGGTAGTCGATGGCAAGAAGCGGGCAACTCAGCATCCAGACTGTCACGTATAGCGAAAGGGCTCCCTTTTTCTTTCTATATAGATAGATATATAACTTAACTTGTAACTATGACCAGCACACAATAAATATAAGTTATTCAATTAATTGAAAAAGGATCTTTATTTAATAAACAATTCCTAGTCAGTCAACCTTTGTAAAAAATAGGGATATGTATCTTATTCATTAATGATAAAGAGTTACTATATCTCAAATATAATGATCTCAGGGTGACATCCCAATTTATTATTTAAATATTATTCATCCTCAAGGTAGTATCCTTGGCCCAATCCTTTATACAGTTTATACAGCTGACATCCCAACTCATCCTAACACTATCCTTACCACGTATCCTGATGATACATGTGTATTATCAGTCAACACCAATCCAGTTATTGCATCACTTTTACCTTACGTCGTAAACCAATGACTTCCTGCCCTTCAGTATCCTTTAATAATATCCCACTGGTGCCTGTAGAACAGATCCGATACTTAGGGTTGCACCTCGACAAACGATTAACCTGTAATCCTCATACTAGACTGGAAAGACAAGAAACCGCTCGACGTTTCAGGCTACTTCAACACTTACTTGCCAAACGCTCTAACCTCCCAATTAACTACAAAAGACTCATCTACATGACCATCATACGACCTATTTGGACTTACGGAGTAGAGCTTTGGGGCTCCACTAAGCCATCGAATTCCTCTCGTATCCAATCCCTACAATCCAAAATCCTTTGTAAAATCCTCAACGCTCCTTATTTTGTTAAGAATAAAGTCATCCATAACGACCTTAATGTCCCATTTGTTGCTGATTTGGCCCGAACCCGCTATCTATCCTTTCATAACAAACTATATTCCCACTCAAACCCTCTAGTTTCAAATCTAGCTTCCTCTTCGATTCCCGATAATCCTCCGAGGCGTTTGAAAAGAAGATGGCCACGTGACCTTATTAGTTGAACTAGTGATTTGAGTACTACCAGTGGGTAGTTTCTCTACTTGTCATTAACTTATGTCATTATGTATCACATAGCGTATTTACTTGATGTATTTTTTAATACACTTGTAAATATTAATAAAAAAAAATATATATATATATTATTCAGAACAATTGAACTGACTTTTCCTTGAGATCATTGATTGGGCAGTGATGCCAGTACAGCTTAACTTCACTTTAAAGCGTAGAATTATTGATATAATATTGAACTAAAAGGTCGTTTAATAGTCATGGGATTCTTCCTAAAAATAACTTAAAACATCAATAACTAGTTAAAAGTTTCAACTCTGAAGCGAAGGCAGTAGAAGTGAGTCAACTGTTCAACGGTGGTTCCAGAAATTTTGAGAGAGAGGCTTGGGCCTTGAAGGGAAAGAAGGCTGTGGAAAAAATTCTGCCAACTTTCAAGCTTTTTCACCTTCCCAATCGCTTAGAGATGGTCATCTACGGTCGATTTGCTGGCTTCGAAGTTCCCCTGTCAGTTTTCGAACAATTGTCCTGGGATTTTCTTGCACCAAAGCTCGGACAACATCATCATCATTGGCAGAACTTCTTCCACGGTCTATTTCTCTTCAAGGCTCAAGTCTCCCTCTCGAAATCCCTGGAACCACCGTTGAACAGTGCACTCACTTATACCAAACCCAAATTCGCCAGATCACTCGTATTCGTTATTATATTAATTCGTTCTTTTCTAACCCCAGCCACTAACTAATCCGTTAGACGTTATTGCATTTCATTTGCAGAAAATTCTGAATGAAAATCTATTTTATGTTTTTTCCCCCAAGAGTATTTTTATAGAATTTCTCGATTAAATTTTCGTATAAAAACTTCCCTTCGGAGTTAAAATGAGAACTTTTCCTGAATTAATTCGGTAAAATTAATTTTATTTCGGAAATTGTCTGAAGATTGTTTCTTCAAACCAGATTTTCTTTAATTTAATCGATACCAGAGATTTAAGGGATCCTCAATCAAACAAATGTATTTATGATAAAGAGAAAACTGTTTTAATAATGTGCTAAAAAAAAATTGTATTCTTTATACATTATAATTTAGAAATAAGTGTAAGAATAAGAATTCAGCGAACCCGAAGGCTCGATTCAGATACTAATCTCTGCTTATGTCCGCCCACGGATTACTACCCAAACTCAAATCCACTCACTCTAAACACATCCTCCCACCTACGCCTGGTTAGCTCTTTCTTAACAACTCAGGATGGCGCTTATTAACTATTTAGGAATTCGTTCGTTACTAAACCCAGCAACTTTACAAGTCCATCTTAATCTTCGTGACGCTAACACTTCAATAATATTAACCGGGTGCATGCTTCGCAATTCCGTGTTAAGGAATCTCCTATATTTATCAGTTGTCTCATCCTTTTTTGTATCGAATATTCTACGCAACGTCTTATTTTCGGAAACCTGAAGACTTCGTTCATCCTTCAGTGTTAGCGGCCAAGTTTCATATCCGCAAAGAAGAGTCTGCTTCCACATCGTTGAGCCATCGTATTCTAGGCCTGCCTCTTCCTCTTTCTCCATCTATACGTCCCTCCATAAACAGCTTTGGGGGCCTTTTTTATCCATTCTGTGTACATGTCCCAAATATCTTAATCTTTCTTTTTCAATATAAGAAACTATATCAAGTTCTCCATATAGGTCCTTAAGTTCTTGATTCCTTTTTATGCGGACACGATTTCCTTCCTTGGTTGGCCATGCTCTCAATTCAGTAATTTCTCTTGCTGCTTGGCTAGAGACCACGCCTCCCCACTGTGCAGGACGATGTATATAGCAGATAGTTATAGCCTTATTTTGATACTTCGGGTTATAGATCTACTTCGGAACACGTTTCTGAGGGATCAATAACATCTGTTACCGTTTTCGATTCTTGACTTTATTTCCTATTCCAGTCTGTTATCTTCTGTAATAATAGTGCTAAGATACTTAGCTTGAATATAATATATTTATATAATTATTATCAGTTCTACGCAATTAAATTTAATTTTTCTATCGTATAATTGTCGAATAACTATCGATGTATAAATGTCGATTCGATTGACGTACTAGAGTAGAGGTACATTTCTACAATGAGATGATTGCGGTCCTGACCATAGAGACACTCCTATTTACCGCTTCCTCTGTGGCGGACATTCCTTTGAAGGTTGCCAACCTATCCCTGGCCCCCCTTACAGAAGTTACCCCAGTGCAAACTAATCAAGATGATTCAATGACACTCCCCGCTAGGCCAATATAATTTCACGCTAGTTCTCAATTCCATTGTCCAATGCCTCTTGTACATTTCGACGCAGGCCTTTTATCCTTTCGTTTTGATCAAGGATCGTGTTAAATTTAAAGACGTAAGTACATGAACCCTTAAAGTGCTATTGACGCATATATTAGTCCGTGAAAGCAAGCGGTGGTAACTTTGAGCGCATATATACGTCAGTTGAAAGTCACAAATTGGGACTACGCACGCATTTTTCAATTTTTTCGTTTTTTCACGTAATAATTACATGAAATTATTATCATAATATTACGTATAACTTTATGTGGGACATATATATACGTATAACTTTAGCCAAGGCAATTACGAAGCAATCAGGTTTATAGAAAAAAAAAATTAAAGGTAAACCAAAATATTAATGAGTTGATATTAACTAAAATCTCCTGATATTTTTAATAAATTTTATAGCAAATATTATTGATATATTCTTCGTAATTACTCGATACTCTAAATAGCTGAGAAGGCACTTTAGATTTTTTTTTTTTTATGTTGTAACAATATGAATTTTAATAATTTAAATAGATGATTTATGCTTGAACATAACGTTCTATTATTATACAATATGGTGCAAAATAAATGCAGTAATAATTTATTAGTCAAGCATTGAACTTTTAATCAAGCAATAGAGCTGACACGAGCTGCATGTATTCAGTGCACAGCGATGGTAAGCGCCCGAGGGTTGCCTGGACTTCAAGGGTTAAGACGAGAAAAGTAAAGTAAACAAAAAAAATTAATTTTACTTAACGTAAAATTAATTAACGCTACCATGATTAACCATAGTAAGACGATGCTACAGTGGGAGTCCAAATAATTAGGATAGGGATCTTTAACGAATACCTCACTCTGCAGAGGCTCTGGATCACCACTTTTAAGTCCCCTCTGAAGGAGGGCATAGCCAAGTATTTCTTACTCCCCTTAAAAATACTAATTTCACCTGCCGTGATGCTAATCCAAGACCTTTGGCATGAAGGTCGTTATGCTAACCACTAAACCTTCAATAAATAGTACCATTGTCTTTAATCGAGAAAGACTTCCTCTACTTCTTCCTTTCCTTAAACTGTTGAAGAATTTTGGGAGATTATAAGATGGAACATGATTTTATATTTCCTCACCCATACAATCACGAAACGTTTGTGCAGATAAAAGCAGGGCCAAAACACTTTTTGGTATTTTTTTTTTTTTGATTATGCAAGTAAATCTCTTATTTTGTTTTTTCTGCAGTAAAAAACATAATAATTACTAAATATTAATGAACTTTATAATATAAACAATATTAAGATGTTAGACAAAGTTAATACCACAAAATTAGCAATATCCAGTTTACACCAAAAGGGATTTATTTCTGGGAGTGACTTGGAATGGATCGATCTTAAAGGTTGAGCATAAAATCCGTAATGTTTTATTATTCCTGCAACAAATTTTTCTCCTTGATATCATGGTCTATAAATACCAATGTGCAAATTTTCCATTGTTTGCACCCAAGTACAAAAAGTCCAGCTACACCACCGGATCTGCATAACTGTAATTATACAAACATTTGTGTTATAATGTTTTGTAAAACATGTAAAGTAGGGGGGGGGGGGGGTGCAAAATAAATACTAAACTGAACTTAAATTTGTATAATAATATTAATTATTAAATTATCTATTAAAACATTAAGTACAATTAAATTAACAGTTCTATAAAATGAAAGTTGGTTCTCCGTTAGGCGGAAAGGAAATATATTCATAAAATATAATTTTATTATTCATCAAAATTTATTAAAATTTAAACATAATGTTGAAGTAAAAGAATTCATTTAAAAATAATTTTACGATCGATGAGACACATATTTGAAACAGTGTTTAGCCTTTGCAAGTTTTTATTGTGTTATCTGAATGATAGCTTGATTTTTCAGGTCAACTATTGTTTTAGTTTATAAAAATGTAAATAAATTGTGGGTTTTATTTGTTGGCATACCTAACTCGTCATAAGTTAATCAATTAATGTATCAGATTTTTTCAGTGTATTCTTTCTTATAAAAGATATCATGAGTTTACAATAACAATTTTTTTTTTAAAAACCAAAAGATTTTGAATTTCAATGTATTATTGTTATATTTAAGTGGAAAATAGTTGACTGGATAATTGCAATAGTGAATTAAATTGGTCAGGGGGTCTAGTCAAAGAAGAAAAACTTATTTTAATGTGCCAACATTTCGGCCTAAGATGTAGGCAATCTTCAGGGCTAGGAAAAAAAATAACTATATAGAACATTGCAGTACCAAGGAAGAATAACAGAATTTATGAACAAAATTGATAAGAATGTAAAGAAATACAGAGAGAAAGATAAATTATGAAATAACTAGTGAGAAGAATTGAAGAATAAGAAAACAGTTAAACTGCAGGTAATTATATCTAAAAATTACTGTTTCTATATGTATTTGGTTATATTACTGTTATAGTGGAGATGGCAATAAAATTAAGATGACAGATAAACAAATATGTAAAAAATTCCCCATATCATTAATCCTCAAACAGGTCTTGAATCTAATGCCCTACCTAATAAATATATAGAGGCACCTGCCTTGAACACGGTGGGAAATTATTTAACTAAGACAATAGGAACTGATATAACTCAACACCCCCATCATGGCATCAGGCCAAAGTCTCTTGAATTTATGGGGAGGTATCAAGAATTCTTTTACTTATCTTTTCGACGAATTTCTAAGATTAAATATCTATCATATAGTAAGCTTGTTGAGAGAAGTTTTCATTTATTTATAATTGTTAATATATATATTTTTTGAATGCATATATTATGTGCTATTTTAAGTATTTATTCAATTGTTCTTTTAAAAAAGAAAAAATATTGTCATATTAAAGTATTTTCAATAATTGAAAAAACATATAACAAAACCCATGAGGGGTCTTGTGTTCAGTAAATGGTAGTAACTGAACTGATTCTAGGACGCTTGTGCAAGGAGCTTATTGTCCAAGATCACTCTAAACCGGCAGGTTTTATTCCCCTAAGAGGATCTGTAGATCACGCCCCGGAACGATGTGTAGGATCTGGATCTTTCAAGGTCCATCCGGCTATATTAACAGATTAAATAATCTATCAGCCACTCCCGTATTTGAACCCGGAACCCTCAGCATAACAACTCAGCGCTCTACACACTTAGCTACGCCTGCTCTCTAAACTATTAAATAACATTAAACTACTATGTAAGGTGTTGTTTTTGAAAGTGATATAAGTAAATTTTTTCACATCTGTGATATCTAAAATTCTCCATTTGAATTACTTTAAAAAGATGGGCAAATGGCAAATATTTTTACCACTCAGCGCTGACCAAAGAGAGGCGTTTTAATCCCAATACACCTTTTAAATTTTATTATGAAATAACAATCATTAAAATCATTTAAAAGAATAAACGATTTTTTTAGATCCAAATGTACATATACCACTTTCAAATATAACAGCTCGTATATTGAAGTAAGGCCCACTCTAATCTCTAATACAATTTTATTGGTAAAAATAGAACAAATTTTATTAAATTACATTATTTAAAACAAAATGTTTATTTGTTGAACATTTTTAAACATTATCTTTTTCTTTTTATACCTGTCAGCATTGATTTGATCCAACCCAAGATCTTTCTTTATTTTTCTTTCCCGAAAAACTGACATCTTTCAATACCCTTACTCTTGGTCTAATTCTAATTGTCTTGCATATGTACATTTTAGTGGCGCCCGTTCCTGGGTGATTCAGCATACTAATCTGTACAATATTAACAGTCTATTGTCAGGGATATTTAATTTTTCCTTGATAGTTTTATTTCTGATTCTATCTGCCTATTTTAGATGTTACTCCTGCGCAAATGCTTCTTTTCTGTGGGTGTTATTCCGCTCACTGATCGTTACCACTACAGCCAAAGGAGAATTGTTAGACTACGCAGTATTAAGAATAAGTGGAACTTAATTTTCATTTTATGCCAGTGTTTGGTATCATAAACAATCATCATGGAAACATGGAGCCAATCACTAACTATTCCAAATCTGGAGATGGCCAAAAATTAAGGCCAAAACTTTGTTGCCTGTGAAATATAAATTCTAATTATTGATGTGTTAATTTTTTATTGACTATTATTATTTTTATGTTATTAAATTCAACTTTAAATTAATAGAATTCAGCTTTATTGTTATATAATTCATAATTAAACGCAATATTAAAGTTGTTTGTATTTTTAATGTTTAGAAATCAAGATACCAACGACAACTACAACGACCACAACTACAACAACTACTACTACAACTGAAATGACTACAATAACAGGTATTTTTTTAAACAATTTTATATATATATATATATATATAAAAAATATTTTAAAAAAATTTAGAGATAAATAAAAAAAATTACTCGAGAAAGATAAATAATAAAGGATTTTATGAAGAAAGAGGATACATGTAAACTTTTTTATAATCATTACATGAAAATGTACTTGTTTCCATGGAATCTGCTTCACCTTAATTAATATAAATTATTTGATAACTTGAAAACTTTACATCTTCTGAAAAATTCCTGATGCTTATTTGAAGAATAATCTAATTATCTGGACTCTGAGTCAAAGGGATATGGAAAGACATTTGAATGGATGGGACATATAGCATACCATTGTACTGCAACAAGTTTCAGTCTTTTTGATTTTATTTCTAAAATAACATTCTAGCAAAAGAAATCATTACTTTAAACTTCTAAAAAAAAATAAAGTTGTACTTGTAATTCTATAATTATATTATTTTCTGACTGTTTTCAGATGAAATAACCACCACGGAAATATTAACAAGTACGACAACAAGAGGTAAAATAAACAAAAAATTCTTAATAAATAAATATATAGATGTAAGAAATATAGAAACATTGTTGTTAGATGTAAACTTTAAAATATTTTTATTATTACAGCTACTCTACCGACTAATTACGCAGTTGAATTAAATGAAGTGGATACAAGTAGCGTAAAAAGTGGTCGAAACAGCAGAAGAAGGCAGCACCATTTTGCAGCATCTTCATCATCATGCCTGTACAATGACGGATTTCTTTTCTTTTTCCTATTTATATTCTTGATGCTAAGATGACCCGATCAGGAATGAGATAATTTATAAAAGTTTTATTATGGCTCGCATGCAGAGCCGAGAAAAGACTAATAACCTCTTGATATATGGAAATCGATGTTTTTTCTGATCGATCTTAGTGTTTATATGTTTTATTGTGCTGAGTGTAGTCCTTGTGGATAAAAAAAAAATAATAAAAATTTAAGTGGTGAACTAAATGTAAAACCACACCACTGTGTCCTCGATTCATGTTCTTTATTAAAGTAAATAAAAAAAGAACAAGATATTTATTATACATACTGTTTATTCCTGATTGCTCAGTTGTATGTACTTATATGTCTGTGTGCATATGTATATTATTTATATATTAATGTGTTGTAGAAAATATTGTAACAGTTGTTTCAATTATTTAAAAAAAAAAAAATTAAAGAACAGTGAAAAGATATTTGTTTAATAATTTTGATTTTAATATGTATTCATGATGTAACTATTCTGATTTATTATACTATCATGATTAACAGTCATATATGTGCTTATTATTTAAATTATCTTAAATTTGGATACATCACCAGGCTTTGAAGAAAAGTCACCAATTTTTAATCTGATAGTGCAGAGTTTTAATTTTATAATGTGTAAACAAACTTTTTTTTAATATTACTATAATATTATTTTGTAAAAATCTGTTTTACACAAGACAGGCTACCTGGGTGATGAAATAACATCTTTGAAAGGATAATAGATGTACACTAATGGCCATTCATCTTTCTATCATCACATTTTTATTGTTATTCTATGTAAATTAAACTCACAGTTCAGGATCTGAAGTATGCCTCCCATTAGTGGCTTAAAAACCTCTCATATCAGTTAGAGGTTTGGGATAATTCTGATAATTGCTCCGAGAGCCTAAGTCGTACGAGAGTATATGACTATTTTTTTCTCTCGAGAAGTATGAGTTTTAGAAGTACTCAATGATTTGCTCCAGCATGAAGATTCATTTAACAATGTTGAAATTCAAAGGGTTCAGAAGGGCTACAAGAAAATATCTAACAGAAAGTGAGTTGTCAAAAACTCCAAAAACTGAAAACAAGATATCTATCAAGGATTTTGTTTATGAGTGATACCAGTGGAAAATGACTACCTAGGAAGGCATTAAGAAAATGCTTCATCACTAACCTTAAGAAAGCAAAATGGATTCTTCGGGAAAACTATGTCTTACAATACCTCACTAGGATATGGTTCCGTGGTAGTAGCATAGGAAAGACATTGGTCCCCTGTGTGCCAGTTGTAGAATTCCCGAGATTGCTTAGCACATCATCGTGAAATGTGTTGCATTTGAGGCCAAACTACCGAGAGAAACCGGGAACTTCATCCTCTCAGAGAATGATTTCCATCAGCTGGTGGCTAATTAGAAGTGCAAATACTCTGCAGCTATTTTCATGAATTTACAATTTACCAAATTTTTAAAAACCTTTTTTTTTAATACATATGAACATCATTAATCTCCTTTATGAATATTGGCCTAACGGAAATAAAAGTTTTTATGATTATGAAGTTCCTTTTTTAAAAATTCATTTGGAAGAATGAAGGTATTCCATATCATCAAGGCATTATTATTATTCTATCTAATGGCACTATGGTCCTGCAAGGCCTCCTCAGTGATCCTCCTTTATTATTATTATTATTATTACTAATCGTTAATTCAGATCATACTTGTACCTCAAATGATATACCATGTTTTATCCTAATTAACCTAAAGGATTTTTTTTATTTTGTTATTTTACACCGTTCATTATAGACAAGGTGATGACACATTAATAAGGGTTCTATTATTTATTATTCATATGGAACTGGAATGAAAAAGTGAATAATAACAAATGCGTTCATTATAATAAAATAATAAATCTTGTAAAACAATAAATGCTTGATTCAATTTCATAAATAGTAAGAATGTAAATCAAAATGGCCTATATTCAGTAAGTATTAATAAATAAACTTTAATTATACCCAAAATAGCCGTATCGTCATCATGGAACAATATTTTAAGATTTATAACCTTACTTTTTAATTGACCCAAAATACTATTGATAATTTTCAAGTTATACAAACTACAATTTTTAGTTTTCATTTTTGTGAATATGTTTTAGTCTCTAATAAAATAATAATTTAAAAGTCAATAGAGCGAAGCAGGACATCTATATAAATTTCAAAGGATGTATTCATTGTTGAACTTATAATATCGGTACAAATTTTTATTTTTATTTTTTCGGATATATCGGACAAGGATTTTTTTTTTATTAATCAATACATTTATTTTAAAATAGGATTATTTACTATATCATCACAAATTAATGTATTTTTTTCTGTTGTATCGATCCATTTTTTGGGGGGAGGGTTGTAAACATTTGACATAATTATTTTCAAATTAATGATAAAATTAATCTTTGTGTCTATCAATCCCCTCATAGGATCCAGAATAAATTAATTAAATCTTCTGCTTCTGTTAATAACAATCATTCAATCAAAATATATTTATACCTACATTTTTAATTTAATTTTTTTCCAAAAAAAAACCCTGATCCCTAAGGTTACAATTGAAAATTTTTATTAAAATGAATCCTGATAATCTTTTTATATTTATATATTTTTTAATATTTTAGAGTAACAGGAATAATTGTGTAAATATTTTAAGCTGTACATAATTGTATTCATTTTAAGATAATTATATCATTGTACATATCATAACACCTAGCATATCTAATAATCGTAAATATACCATTCATGTTTTTAATTTGTTACAAAGCATGATGTAATAAATATTTTGGTGCTTATAATAGATTAAAAAAACATATTTAAAAAAGTTGTAAAATCTGTTAATTGTACAAAAACTACAATAAATAAAAATTTATTCTGATAACTTTGTTATTCCTATAAAGGTGTAATGAGATCTACATTTTTTGCTTTAAACTAATTATTAGTCTTCAAATAAAATTAAAAACTAATCATGAACGATTTTATCGATTTATAATTACTGTTTTTTCCTTTTAAATCTAGGTTTTTTATCAAAAATTATGGAATACCAATGCTTTGGAATGTAATATTGAAGACATTAAAAAAATTGGTATGGTGCTTGTGTACAACTTACACATATGACTCAATAACGCTTACAATAAAACATATTGTAATAATAATAAATGTGAAATTAACAATTAAGTGTGGTAGGTCATGGATTGGTCACATCCATCAGCTTTCGAACAAACTTGGCATTCAATATATATTTGGGCAGAAAAATGGCAATTTACCATTACATATTGTACATACTTTTTTTTAATTAATTACTTATGCACAAATAGATATTTTTTCACATTTTTTTTATTTTCATTTTTTATTCATGAGGATTTATTAAATAAATTAATAGTTAATGAGCTTTAAGAAGACAACATTATTTATGTTTTATCAAAGTTATTGGAGTTTTTTTTTCAAGGAAAGTCTAAATTCGATGATGTAAAGAAATTATTTAATCCCTCAAGTGCTTAAGTTTCTAACAGCTATTAATTTTTAAATAGAGTTTTCATAAGCCCATTTTGTAAGGTTTGGTAATTTCGACTCAGGGTATCTTAAAATAAACATTTCTGTTGGAAGAAACTTTGATTTGAAATATTTACACCTACAATATATATATATATATATTTCATACAAAGTAAAAGAATTATGAATTGACCACAATACGTTCTCTTCTTTCTATTTAATTGTTCCTGTAAACTATATTTTTACATACTGAATCATAAAAGATCAGAGTTAAAAAAATGTCACCATACATTATAACTTTTGAAAACTTAAGCAGTTTGAGAAAATAATCTGAGATCATGAAATAAGAAAACCAGTCGCTGATTAGTTGGGTGGTATTGAAGAACTACAAATGGAGATTTCAGACAGTCAATATCAAAATGATAATCACTGAAGTTCAAAACTATCATGAATTTTTATTAGCCTGGAATATATAACAAACTATATGGCCAATATTGTAGCAGTTTACGGTTTGCCGGATCTGGTAAATTGGCAGTTGTTTTCAATAATTCTTTTTCATTTGTCCATTCATTTTAAATTAAAAATGTTTAATGATCATGATTCAAAAAGTGTTAAGGATAAAACTGGTAAGTATAAGTATTATATTTTATATTACTGGTAAATATGAACATTCCTTTAATATAAAATTACTAAAAATGGTATAAAGAAAATTGTTTATCATTAATTAATATAGGAAAGCTGATTTTACAACACTGCTTTTTGCTGTAAAATTATTATATTTTGATTAGAAAATGAAAAATAATTGTTTAAATGATTAATGATTTTGAAGTCTGTATTATGGTTTTCATTTATATGAACCTTGAATACATACAATGAGGTATTATCTTTATAAAAATGAGTTATTTAATTGCATTATTTCTAATGTAAAGAGGAATAATAAAAACATATTGTGTTAATTATGATAATCAATAACACTGCATGAGCGGTAGAAAGGATTGACTATGATGATGTCAATTATCATGAAGGAAAAGATATTCTACAACCTGAAAGATAAATTAAAACGGAGAAAGGGTTTGAAAGGCAAATATATAAAGTAATGATATGTTTGTTTTATTTATTAGAAATAAAACATTATTTTTTAAATTATTTATAACAGCTAATATAAAAATATAAATGTTATCTTACACGTATGTTCCGTTTTAAAATAATTTATTGATCTGGACATACGGTTGGTCAAATTAATTAAATATCAGTATAATATAGTTACTTAAAAGAAAATAAGACATCCATAACACCTTATCAGAAACCAAAAAAATAATAAGTTTCTTATGCAATAATTTCTGAATAGAATAATATATTTTCTGGACATAGGTTATGTGTTATAAAAATACTTCATCTTAAAAATATAAAGATGATGATCAATGCACTAACATCTTTCAGATTCACTAATAGCTATAATGAACACAATTTACCAATTATAAAGCTTTTTGTGATGAAAAATATTTACACTAAAAAATTATTATTCTGAAAGCTATAAATCTGATTTTTTCCTGATGTTTAAATGTTGGGCTAATAATGAACAATTTCTCAGAAAGTAATTTTCTTATTTTTATGGCATATTGATGGTATTAACAATTTCTGGATTTAGTTTTTTAATAATAGTAATATCATGAGGGGTCAACTGTGTTGTAGTGATTAGCACAACAGCCTGCCAGATGGTCTTGAGATTTATTAAAGGGAGTACAAAATCCTTCGTTATGCCATCCTTCAGAAGGGACGTAAAATGGCGATACTGAGCATGCCCAGATACTTGTTAATGATCCCTATCCTAATTATACCTCGATAGGCAAAACTTAGGAACTCCACTGTAGCATCATCCAATTAGCCTTTATAGCAAAAATTGATGTTAAAAATAAATAAACAACAAATACAAATTAGTTGAAAAGAAAGTTTTCTACAGATATTTGAATATCTGAGATAAACACCCAACTTCGGTAATGTACCAAGAGTTTATATATCATAAATGAGCACATACTGACCAAAAACGGAGGTCCACACTGAGTTGTTATACCGATACCAAATATAGAATTTCAACTTTATGCGAGTTATTTATTTGAGTCATTTTATCATGGAGAAATGTACGGACATACAGACAGACGTCAAGAGGAAAGTTGAAATTTTTCGCAATTACTTTACTTCGTGCACAGTGTTAAAGGAAGCAAAAATAAATTTATTAAATAAAAAAAATGTCATAATGTATTGGAAAGTACTATTCAGTCTTATAATTTCAAAGTGTTGTTTGGTACTTGTGTATTATCTGGTCTGCATGAAACCTACCTCCTTATCTCCTGTAATCTCATCTTATTACTCATTTCATCTGAGTTATTTGTGTGCATTTTTAAAGGGTTTTCCAAATAGTTTTTTAGTGTTTTGTCTTGTTAATTTGTGTTTATTGCCTATTTGAAATAAACAGGCATACATTTCGAGAATAGCCGCCTGAAATACTTCCAGAAGTTTAAAATATTTACAAAGATGAAATTATGTGAAAAAAGTCATCAAATGGATTTTGACGAGGATAGAAATGAAAATGTTTTTATCAAAAGTGTAAGGAAAACATTTATATAATAATAGGTGCACGGCTAGTGGGGTCAAGAATTAGCAATTCATTATATTTTTTATATTTCAATTTCCATTTAAAGGGATAATAAGGTAGGTGTTATCAGTATCTGAATTATCAGTGTTCATGTTATAAGCAATAGTGGATAATAGTTCCTGCAGACCGCCTAATACACAAGTACCTATTGTTTTAACTGTGACCAATGAATTTAAAAATTCACAACCATGGTGGTCACATATCAACAATTTTGAACACCTCTAACATTAAGGGTTCTCATTCAGCGAATACTTGGACTTGTTTTCCCCAGTTATTTAGGAAGTGCTGCACCCTTTGATTAGTAACTAGAAGTATGTCACTTCTTTAGAGAGAAGTGCTGCTCTCTGTTATCCCAATCGCACCCGATCAATGGTTCCGGGATCTTGCAATGAACGATCTGAGAGTTCGCAAATGTATCTCAATATGTCCATTTTAGCCTTATTTATGAGTTGAAGTGGCAATTTCTTCATTGACGCTGCAATACTCTTCATAAAAAGATCTACGTCGTCTTCCGTCTGTTGGTTCTCTGCCAAACAGGGAAACTCCAACCGCCTTGGACACATCGCAATAGTTCCGTCACAAGGTTTCTTCTTTGAACTGCTGACACGGAAGGAAGTAGAGGTACAGGCTGAGTCGCCAGCTGACGAGAAGGGAGTAGTAAAAGACAGCGGAGATCCACACTCGATTACCACGGGCCCATCTTCATCAGCTGATAGTCCTACAGCGTTTCCCGATTCCTGTTCCGGGACGCTGTAGAAAGAGGAGCGATCCTTTTCGATATCGCCCAAAAACGCGAGCTTGTCAAACAACGTCCATTTTTTCGATGAACGAGGTGCATCGGATCCTGCCGACAACTTTTCCTTTCGAACGACCTTCCAATAATTATCTCGGATATCTTTCCATCTCTTCTTGCACTGTAAATCTGAAACAGAAATAAAGAAATTAGAACTTAGGCAGATCTAAACCTTTTTTCAAGCCCCGCCTATTGTTTGAAGGAAAGAACTCAGAACTAAGCAATTCCACATCAAAAATTTGATAATCATAAGTTAATTGATTGTAACTGTTTCTTTTTTACCGCTATCATCTATACTTCGAAGATATATGTTTGTTGAAACGTTCATCTCTTGATGTAAAGATTACCGAAAAAAATATACACGTTTCCTATAATTACATTCCCTTTTCCATAGTAAAGCTAACGATAATTTGTATTTTTTGAGAAACGAAACAAATTAAAAGTTAAAATTTGTTGTATCTCAACTCGAAGCGACAACCTCCGCACTGATACTTTATTATTTTTAGTTAAAAGTAGCTCAATAAACACTGAGTTAGTGAGTTGCAGGGTTCGAAATCGGCTCTGGCAGTTAAATTATTTATTATGTTAGCAACCGTCGATATGATCTACAGACCTTTCTGGGGCTCACCCAGGCATTATACCGTAGGTATCCGTTATGAGGGGAGGAGGGCTGGAGGTTGACTGAAATATCAGCCTAATCACCTGCTCGCGCAATCATTGGCTTAAAAACAATACAGTCTCTACAATGTTTTAAAAACCGAATCCCTTTGGTGGGTTTTAGTGATACAAATACATATTTATAAAAGTTAAAACATGTGACCAACCTCGAAGTGACAACTTACGGAACTGATATCCACTGAGCTTCCCAGCCACCCGAATACGTTTTAAATTATGAAAAAATAAACAGTAATAATAATTGTGGATGGAAATAGTTGGGGGGGGGGGTGCAGTCAAAATAAACACCAAATAAGTGAGGACTTATTTTTTATTTGTGCCGACGTTTCGACCTACATTGTAGGTTATCTTCAGGGCAAATAGAATGAGTGGCGGCTAGGTGAACCGTGTAGCTCATCTACTGAGCATTAAAACATTTCCTCTCTAAGAGTAATAATAATTATTATCAACTTACCGTCTTTCCTCAACGCTTCGCCTATCTTCTTCCACACGTTTTGTTTAGCGTGGACATTCCTGAAATCTCTGTACTTAGGGTCATAGAGTGCCCGGAACTGACTCACGAACTCCACGAGACGTTCGTCTTCGTAATTGTCGAAACCTTTCTTTGGCATGGCGAGAGCGGCCGAGAACCGTAGCACAATGTGGCAGTCAGACTGGTTAGGAGCGGTCGGAGCGTGGCAGTAGAGAAGCCAGATTGGTTACGTCACACCGCCGACTGCCGGCATTTCCAATATGGCCGAATGGAAAATGGCCGCTAACACGGAAGTCGTAACGACTGCCGGCGGCTGCGGTGAGCAGTCAGCCAAAAAGAACATTAAGGCAACGGCCAGAAATGTTATTTTGGAAATTATTCCGCAGGTTGTCGCTACGAATTGAATCACAACAAGTGCTAACTTTTCATTCATTTCCCTTTTAATATTTTCCAAAAAATACAAGTTATCATGAGCTTTATTAAGGGGGAAAAATGATAATTATGGGAAATTGTGTATACTGCAGGAATCATTTCTTCTCGAAATGAACATTTCAACAAACATACATCATCTATACTTGGAAGTGTTAGTTGAAACTTCTATTTCTTGATGAAATGATTACCCATAATTACATTCTCTTTTCCAAACTAAAGCTCATAACTTGTATTTTTAGGAAATATTAAAAATGAAACACCCACTAAAATATTTAGAACTCTATAAATCAACCTTAAATGATTGTTCTTTTGTATTTTCACTATTATTTCTGTTAGTACTGTTATATCTTATCAATCTTAATTTGATTTGTCAGTTCTGGAGGTTGTCACTTCTAGTCAAGTCACAACAAGTTTTAACTACTCATTAATTTCCTTTTTAATATTCTTGAAAATAAAAATAATTGTGAGTTTTCAGTATGAAATGAAGAATGCAGTAATGGAAAATGTGTATATTTCGGTATTCATTTCATCAAGAAATAAACGTTTTCAAGTAGAGATGATATGTGATTGTTGAAACGTTCATTCCTTGATGAAATGATTACCGAAATATACACATTTCCCCATTTCCCGTAATTACATTCTTCGTTCCATATTAAAGCTTACAATTATTTTTTGGAGATTACTAAAAAATAAACAAATGAAAAGTTAAAACCTGTTATGACTCAACTCCAAGCAACAACCTACTGATACCTAATTTTATTTTGTAGTATGAAAGTTTAACAAATAAAAATATATACATACATAAAAGATGTATCAAGGTTGTGACACAAAGAAAGTTGTTTTGTTAGAATAGTAGAAACTATTAAATAACAGTTTCAGGAAATAAAATTATATAGAAAATACTCTTTATGTTGAATTTATGATATTCGACACTATACTAGAACTACATACTAAAACTTTTAATTGTCCATAAATTTTGGTAGAGTTATATTGTAATAGTAATATACTAATTTTAAATAAGATAATAGAAAAAAACACTTTTTTTTTTGTTTATTAAATCAGGACTTCAGGCAGAAAACAATCATACATTAAATTAACAAATTATATTATTTTTTTACAATAACTAATTCGATATTAAAAAATATATCTTATAATATCAAACATTCTACGTATGTACAACGACATATTTACAAAATCATAATACAAGCATTATCATGATAAACAAACAAAATCGTTTAATACAGCAGAACTTTAAATGAACAATAACCAAATTACTGTCAACGTTTAACATTGAATTTTTATGAATGAGCAATATTAAGTGGTTCAAAGTTTCCAATAAAAAAATAAATGGAAACTGATCCATAAATCTAACTATGATGTATTGCCATTAAGTTACAATAATTTTACATCATATTATCTAAATTGATACAATACATTATCATACATAATGTATCTGAAAAATAATTTTACTATCTTATTAATAAATCTCTTTAGTATTTTCTCAGTAATTCTAAATATATAGAAGCAATTTTAAGAAAGAAATAAAATCATCATGATACTGTAATTAATAGCAGTAAACAATAAATCACCAAGTGGTACACAGTGAAAGGCAAAAAGTCTTAAAATATTATATGATTAATCTTGACAAACATAATATTATAACTATATTTATAATAATATGGTAATACATTGGAGTTTCTTGATGTTTGATACAACGCTAATAAAGGAGAATAACTTATTCCTCATACAAAAAAGCCTTTTTAAATTATTTATCGATAAGTTAAAAACATTATTTAAAAATAAATATTGCATCATGGAACTATCACAAAAAATATTTTGATTATTTGTACCAATGAATTTAAAGATTTCTCTTCTTTGTTTAGCCTTGATAAAAAAAATAAAAAGTGTAATACGTGCATGTCAACTCAATCTACAGCAGAGGAAATAAGTTCATTAAAAATCTTTGAAGTAACATCAAAATGGTTCCTAATTAAACATTAGGGCTTTATTTTAAAAAAATTAAGGTTAGTAGCATTCTTATTTTTTACAATTCACAATAATAGATTGCATCTATAATATATTACTTCTAAAATACTAAATTTAAATCTTATTTGGATTTTCTGAGAAAAAAACTTCCATTTGTAAAAGCGGTTTTGATCTAAAGCCTTTATGCATACCTTAGTAATTTTATTGTTAGTTTAAAAACATTGTACTAATATAGGAGATTTTTAATTTTTGTTTTCCTGTTTGAACGTGTTTTTTTTAGTATATCTAAAATAAAAAAATGTTATATATACTTACAAACATGGATAATGGCAGAACCAATTACTACTATTTAATATT
Organism: Troilus luridus; assembly: GCA_964056705.1. NCBI lineage: Eukaryota > Metazoa > Arthropoda > Insecta > Hemiptera > Pentatomidae > Troilus > Troilus luridus. Next base: position 40,790,238 of record OZ057417.1, on the reverse strand, counting down.
TTGAAATAAAAATGTTTTTTATAAATGTACTTTAAATTAACAGCTGCGAAAATTTGTAAAAATTAACAAACCTGCGTATAAATTCTTTCAAAGTGAGGTAAATTTTAACCATTCTATCAAACAAATATTCTTATTAAAACCACAAGAGCTTTAAGTAAATATGTTATGAAGATTTCAATCCTGTATATCAAATCCCTGTTATAACATTTCTTTTTCCTATTTCCTGACTCTACGACCCTTGGCCTCCTCGATACATTTTAACATTTGATGAATAAATAATAATATAAAAAACAAAACAAAAAATACCTATACCACTGAAGTGTCGTGGATTCATTACGTGAGTCTACTCTATTGTCTACTTCTAAGACAACGGTTGTGCACAAAGATGATTTGTCCGAGATCCCGCTCAACACTAGGTTTATACACCAATTAAAGGCACCCCACATTATGGAGGCTAGGTGAACCTCAGGAGGGCCTGTAAATCCCATGGGGTCCTTCTATGGCTGTCAACAGATTAAATAATTTGCCAGTCTCAGCCAGATTTGAACCCAGTACCTTCAGCACATGAGCCCAGTGCCCTGAGTTACCCCATTCATAGTTTTAAAGTAGTTATTGCTTCATTGTAATTTTTTTTTTATTTAATGTCACTTTAATGCTATGCTAATCGGACGATGCTACAGTGAGAGTCGTATATTTTGCCCATCCAGGTTTAATTAAGATAGGAACCTTTAACGAGTACCTGACACAACAGTACAGGCTCGGAACAGCTGCGGAAACCTTCAGAATAGCAACTCAGCACTCTACCCCACTCCCTAAATAATAAAATGGAAATATAAAATGGATACAGAAATTTTTAGGTTATATGACAGTGGTTCCCAACCTGGGAGCGCACACCCCTAGGGAGCCATGAAGGGAAGTCAGGGGGGCACAAGATAGCAGAAAATAAAAAATATTCTCACTTAGTTTTGGTTATTTTTCACTTACCAATACTTCTTTACGTTATATAGAAACTTAATATCATTGAAACTTAATTTTACCATTGTATCTTGTGATAGTAAAATTAAATGTATTGTTTTCAATATATTACTTATTTTGTTTTTTTTCATATGTCTATACAAATTTTGTGCAAGAGGGCATGGGAGGCTTTTATTTGAACAGGGGGGACGTTTTTATTTAAAATTTCCCTGTAACCTCATATCATAGTTGTGGGATATACTTTCAGAATCAATATTATGGACTATAGTTTCAATTTTCAAGGCAGTAACAACTTTTTTATTCCAGAAAATACGAGTTAAAGCAAACTTTAATACTGAAGAGTTTCCTCAAATGAGAGTAAATATATTGAAGCAAGCTATTATCAAATTGCAAATGACCCCACAAAAGATGTACATTCTTCAAAAATCATAGACAACTGTGTTCCTTTTTTTTTTTTTTTTAATGATAGAAACACACTTCTACGACATTAAATTTGTTTTAGAAACTAACATAACATATAATAAACAACATGTACATATACATTTTTTTTCTTTGCCAGAATTAATACATTTTTATTACAATATGTACAAGAAAAAGAAACTATATAAACTCCAGTGTCGCCCAAATTTCACCATCGGGTATAACAACAAATAAAATGTTTTAAAATATTTTGAACAACATATAGGGTAAGCTAACAATGATGTAACATATATAAATTATTTTAAAAGCGAGCAGATAAATCTCTTTATGATTATTATATTTTATTATTATTTCTCTATTTTCAGCTCAACCCTACATTATATATGGAAATTGTTTTTAGTATCTTTATATTTTTTCAATTTACTACTCACACATTGTTGGTACAAAACTGAACTAACATATCTGCTAGTTTTGCTATCTTAAATTCCTTTCCAAGTTTACGAGCAGATAAACTAGTAAAGAACAAAACAGAAAACATAATTCAGTCCTAAAATGAGGCAATAGATTTTACATGCAGTAAGATATTACTTATACCTAAAATTCATTTTATTTAGTGTTAAATTTCCCAAAAACAAAACATGAAAATGAACTTTTACAGATCATTAGTGTTAAACTGCTTTTGTAATTTTTTTGTTTTTTAGAACCCAACAAAATTTCAAACACTGTTAAAATTAGGAGCTCGTACATTCACAGCTTATCATAAACTAAATATATTATACTCTATGAATTATTAACAACAAATAACACTAATTAAAAATATTCTAGAAAACACACAATACAAAAAATCGAAAAGAAATATACAAAACAAACAGATGAAAGAATAAAAAAAGAAATGTATTATTAAATAAATCTTATTAATCTAAAGAACTTTAAATAACTCTATAAATATTAAGGAGTATCATGATGATTAACATTATTAAATATATCATCCTACCTGATACATTTAAATTATTCATAGAATCATTATTAACGACAATCGACAAAAATTACAAGGCTCCAATGATCTAATCGTATTAGGAAGTCATAAGGTTACCTAGCCAATGGTTGTATTGCCTCGTAAAGGAGAACTGCAAATTTATTGTCAGACGTGGATTCAGAAAGGAGAGATGCGACTAATTCTGATAACTGTACTGTATCTTTTATGCTACATGGTGCTTTTAATTCTTCCTGAAAATGGATAGAATTTATAATAGGCATAAACTAATTACAACATTTCAAATAAAAATGCCATTGATATTGTAGGGTTTTTGTTTATACGAATATTGAAAAATGCTATCTAGAAATATTCAAAGAACTAATAACAATATAATTGCTGATATCAACATAATTATAAATATTTAATACCTGTTCTTGGATCCACGTAGCTAATGAAGGGCTTAGATTTGAGAGCCTCTCTTTCAATTCTTCATTTGAACTACTGAGGATAGTTTTCATTCTTTGTCCAACAATAATTAGCAAGTGGTGGCCCAATTTATCTCTGTCATTGACTGCTGAGAGCACCTTAACAGAAAATCTTATGCATTTTGTTCTGCATGTTTAAATATTGAATTAAGGCTATGTAACATAGATTTAATTTATAAACAATATTACCATTCTTTCTAAAGGAATAGTATGATCATATTGCCTTTGCATGACTTTCTGATCCATGTTAATATTACATATAAAGTTTCAGAATTCATTACAATTAGAAAAGATTTTTAAAAAACATAAATTTTGTATACCTCTTCAGCGTGTCTATCTTTGTTCACAATGTAAAACTGACAGGCTTGGTGGATTCGCAATGAGTCTGGAGGAATGCCCCATTCTCTTGCAAGAGAAAAGATCAGACTAGTCCAGGTAATGGTTTCTTTGATATCTCCATCCTTATATATAAAAAGTAAAATACAGATATTAAAACTTTTATATAAATGTAGATTACATGATATAAGTTAAAGTAAATTGTTTTGAAAATTAATTTATTCTCTTAATAGAAAATCTAATACATCAATCATAATATTAGAAATAAGTATGCAACAGCCACCCAGAAAATACCACTACGGAAACACTTATTAAAAAAAAGTCCATGAGAACCACAAGAATAGATGAGAATTAAACTGTGAAATAATTCAGGTATAATTATAGCCTTATAATTGTTAGCCACATAATATTATAGATTATTATAATATAATGATAGCCATGATGAGGACTAAATGCGAGTGAAGCAAATTAGGTAGTGGCTTCTGCCCTGGTCGTTTTCTTAATTGTCAGATTACAGCAATCAGGTAGAGAATCATCAAAGATGGATTTCTTAACATAATGTAATATACTTTTTTTTAAATTGAAAAATAAATCGTTTAAGTTATTAAAAAAATTATACAATATGAACAAAATTGATATAAACTAATAAATAAAATTATTTCTAAAATCATTATGACACTAATGTAAGTTAAAATGTTATTTATTACGCCTGCGAGAGGTTCTATAGCTGTTGTCAAAGCTCTTGTAAGATAAGTAAGTCTGTTTGATTGAAGTTTGGCGTCCGGACTGGGTAGAGTTATTGTACAGGCGTCTTTTATATCTCGCCACAAGTACTGTTCGCTCTGAAAAAAATGATAAATGCTTGTTAAATTATAATTACTAATATAGCTATTAGAAACATACAGAGTATAACAAAAACAATTAAAATACAAGGTTTAATTTTTTTTAATTAGTAGACAAAACAATGTTTTTAAAAAATGCATACAAGTAATATTTGATCTATTAGCTTCAATGAATTTAAATAAATTGAACAAGTAAAATACAAATAAAGACAACCATTATAGCACTATATGGTGCCTTTGTTTGAATTTTGTAAATGGGTATGTGCATGGGAGTGTCTTTACTTGTAATGTGATTGTATAAGTGTATTGTTATGCGTGGTGTATTGAGCTCAGGAAGCCGTAGGGACGCTACTCCCAAGGGAAACTGCATGCAACAGTTACCCCTTGCGGCAGCTGTGATGAACAAATTATTTAATCTGTTAAAAGCCATAAACGGATCCTGTGGGATCTGCAGACTCACAAAGCCTCTATAATGTGGGCACCCTTAATTGGGGATAAAATCTGGCAGTTGAGTATGACCTTGGACAAATCACCTTCCTCCGAAACAGTACAGTCTCTACCATTTACTGAACCCAAGAACTTACATATATTGTATATATACATGTTGCATTTGGCTCTGAATATAAAAAGATAAAAAAAAAAACTTTGTTACATGTTAGTATTGTGTATGTGTAGTTGTTTTTCATATATCTGTTTGAATTCTTAGAAAATGTAGTCTCTACCATGTACTGAACCCAAGACCCTTCGTGGGTTGTAGTGGTACAGGTTTTTTTTTTTGTTTATTTACTTAATTTTTAGTAAGGTATTGTAATCTAACATAATTTGTATGCCTCATTGAATAATACAATAGAATTATCAATAAATTTACGAGCATTACATGGTCTGTTCATCATGGTATTTACTTTATTTTAGAAATCAAGTGAAATACACAAAACCAAAAACATTATTTTAATAAAACACTGATGAAAAGGCTTCTATATTTAGTGAGATTATGAAACATTGGGGAAAAAAATAAAGACATCATTTTCTACTGATACCTACAATAAAAATATTTCACAATAAGTACTCTAGTCTTTTCATCTGCAAATCCTCAGAATTATGCTTTTGACATAGTGTATTTCACTAGTAAGCCCAGGAAATATTGTTTTAAAATGTAATAAAACTTTATTGTTGATATAATTAACAATAAGAAAAGATTTTTCTTACAAAGGAATCAAAAAGCGAAGTTATAGGATGATGAAGCCTCAGAGGCAGCCCAGCAAGTAGCGTAAGCGCAGCAATACAAGTCGCTTGCAGCTCAAGAATATGTGGATTAGGAGGAGCTTGGGCAAGGCAAATTTCCGCAAGCGAGGGCTGGCACTCTGTCCACAGCGGTTCAACTTTAATTTTGGTCATTTCATTGCTAACTTCCGCGGCAAATGAACTCTGAAAAATGATTTTTTGCAAGTTAGTTAAATATAACAAAGGCTAAGATAATTTTAAAACACATCCCAGTTGTGGATGATTCAAAGAACTATAACAAAGCAAAGAATATTTAAATAATTGGGTATAATTAAGTGATCGAAATAGCTACTAGATTAATAATTTTTAATTAAAACTTATAAAGCAGCAACAACATTTAGATCTATATAAAGTTTTTACCTTGTAGCTTCAGAGTCAATATTGGCAAAATTCAATAAATAAAAAGAAAAATTCAATACTTAGATACTGACCCTGAAGATGCATAATATAAATCATAGTGTGTTCTTTTCTCAAATCCTTCTAACACTGATTAAATTATGCTGTAAGTAATAATCAAATATATTGTTTATTATGTTACCAAAAAGTTTTAAAATTAATCATAACAACTCTTAGCTATATTGAAATATTATGAAATAAGTAAATAAAAAATAAATCAATTATTGGATTAGTTAGATTATACTACAACTATACTAATTTAAAATTACAACTCAAATTTTTCAATAGTAAAATCAATTACAAAATTACAAAATGATTCAAATAAAAATGTTAGAAGAAGCATTCAAAATTTTATTTCTGACCTTGTTAATTCAAAGGTACTAAAGATATATGGTTTAAAACTTAAAAGTCCCATGTTTTTAAACTGAAAATTTTACAATTTTATAATGTTGACATTTTTAAGGTATTGGCACACACCTATACAAATAAATATGCTATGAAAAGAGACATATATGCTTAAGATTTATATTTCGAATTATTTACATTTACGTCCTTGCATCTAAAATAAAAAGATTCCTTCAATAGTTAGTATTGTCTAAAAACAAACTATCCACGACACAAAGTGATTTAAATTATGGATAGCTGACTGAATAATAATGATAAAATCATCTGAAAATTAATTTAATTAACTATATTTACTGAATGATGTATTAAAATCAATATTACCTCAACAAAAAGTTCGATAAAATCAGATAATTTTTTCAAAAATACTTGGACGTTAGTGTCAGACATGTTAATGTCACTACGGCAAAGTTTCTCTTTAGGAAGTTTTCCAACTTTGTGCAAGAGGCGTACGGTCGCTTCAAATTTAGACTTTAGGTGAACGTTCCAAATAATTGAGCAGAGACCTGAGAAAAAGATATAAATTTTTAAGAGGTAAAATAAATTACACTTTGTGATAATTTGAGTATATAAGACAGGAAACAACTTATTTTTAAAATAATTGCAAACTGTTCACCTCAAGCTTAAAAAAAAATTTGTTTACCTCAATTTGTAAATAAATATAAACCCTGAAAAGAGTTATATATTTTCAAACAAACATCTAAATAATCAAATAATAAATGTAACATCCTTGAAAATCAATTTAGTTATATGCAGAATAAGAAATAAAAAATGACAATGTTACAGACATGTAATGTAAATCTTCAACGTTAATTCTAGATTGAAAATATCCCTCAGTCAGTACAATGTATTTGTCAATAATATATAAAATTATATTTAATATTATTAAATTAATAGTAAAATTATAATATTAAAATAGCTTAAATTCAAATAATAGGCTGAAATATCTTGAGAAATAACTTATAAGTTCGGAGGTCTCTGGACTGTCTTCAATTATTGGCAACACATAGAAAAATACAATTGGCAATATTTTTGTAATTTTTCATTACAAGTAATGATAAAATAAGTAATGTTTTTAAACAAATTATAATGTGAATCATTAGATGCAGCAAAGAGAGATATACCTTGCCTAAGATGAGGACTTGCAATATGAGACAGACATCTTAATGAGACAGTAAGCAGTTCGAGTTGATCAGGATCTCTCGCCCATGCGGAAACGTATTCCCAAGCCTGACCGGCCACAAGAGGTCCTGGGGCTAAGCTGTACGGAAAGTGAGCACGGAGTTCGTTCAACAGGAGTAGCGCACAGTCCTAAAAAAATAAAGTAAAAACATAATTACATCAGTAGTTAAATAAAGGACCATTTTTTTCAAGTAGAAAACATTCTTTTACCTGTTGAGATACGGTTTCTCTAGCTTCGACAGTCGAGTCACTGCCAGGATTGAGACCTGTGATCACCGAACCACTCTGGCCGTCTTCTTTAAGAGCATCCGAAGAATCTGATGGCACCGACAACCATTCAGGTCGCAGACCCCAAGAAGAAATCCATTTAGCCACACTTTCACATACTGATCCTGATTCGTAACAAATGCATTAGAAGATATGTGATTATTTTAACATAGAATACTCCACTAATGTTTTTATGAAAATATATAGAATAAAAAGTAGCAATGATTTCACTCTAAATTTCCTACAAAAAACATTTTTTTTTTTTTTCAAACCAACTAGTATTATTGTGTAAAATAAGAATATAAAATAACGTACATACCTGGCCCTTTGTTGACAATGTACGACAACGAAAAATCAGGTTTGTTGTATTCAAGACATGGCATAAGAGTTTTTGGCAGTTTTTGCGAAGGTTTACAACTAGAGGAAGAAAAATTAATTAAAAGAATATAAAATTAAAAATAATTTCTTTATTTCTACTTGTTTTATACTTATTAAAAAATTTAAGAGCACTTTTAAAATAATCAAGTTTTAGCACCAAGGAATTACTAATAAAATAAAAAACTTTACAAATGAAAGTTTAATATTCTCGAAAAAAAAAAAAAAATTAGTATCGCGTCCAGAATATTTTCTCAAAGAGCTTTATTTAACATATTTTAGTTGAAAAATATATTACAGTATTTTGTAAAAAAAAAAAAAAATTAATTAATAAATAAACAGGAAGGAATATTAAAATTCTTTATTTTGATAAAAGTAAAATATTATATAAAATTAATCAATAAAAAATTATTAATAAAAATAATAATTTATAAAAAATTATTGCTACTGTTATGGTCCCAGAGAGAAATATGGGCAGGGCCAGAAGGATTAGGACACCAGAAGGATTAGGACCACTGAAGGGATTAGAAAGATTGAGATGGATCTCCATCTGGTGAGACAATTCTTGGAACTTCTAGAAGCCCCACCACCCCAACCAACCTTGCCTATATAATAGGCCAGCTGTTTCAGCCAGAGGTACAAGCAAGCAAAAATCATTCCAGCAGCAGCAGCAGAAGAAGAAGGACCTCTCCAGAAGACCTCTAGTGAAGTGCTCTTGTGAAGTTTTGCTGTGCTCCCTTGCATTTCATCTCGCTCAGTTAGCGCCTTATGCCGACGAGGTCCACGCATATCTAGTGGAACAAACCTCAACGGCCAAACGGGCAGCCTTGCGCTGGCGAGTGCCCCCCCCACTCATTGTGCGTTCATTACGGTCCGTCCGTTTTAATATAGCAACCAGTGTCACGTCCTTCCCATCAGACATGGCAGAAGGAGAAGGAAGCACCAGTATGGAGACCGAAGTCAGCACCCCTGAGAAGAGAGGAGAGAAGAGGACCTCTGAAGACCAGGCCGACACCGAGGGGCCTTTCATAAAAGTCACGAAGGGCATGTCATTCAAAATGAGAGCTACCACCAACGCTGGTCCCGCCCCGATAAAAGTCAGCAACCGCTACTCGAACCTTCGGGCTGAAGAGGTACCGTCGACTAGCAGCTCTAAGAAGAGGCCACCACCAATTATCATCTCTCCACCAATCTCGCAACCAATGCTGAGGGAAATTCTAAGAGCCAACAAAATCAAATTTCTCTCAAATGCATCGCCGAAGGAGCTGCGCATTTACACCGAAAACGAGCAGGACCACTACAGGGCCCAAGAACTGCTCAGAAAAGGTAAAAACGTCCAGTTCCACACGTATGCACCACGCGGGACCAAACGATCCAAGAAATATGTGTTGCACGGCTTCGACCTAGACATAGACATCAAGGAGATTGAACAGGAACTTAAGGAGAAACTTCCGGGTTTCAGAATGGCGAGAAGACTAACAAGAATGTCGCAAAACGAAAGATACGATATAGAGCCTATACAGATAATATGTGACGCTCATGTAAAGATAGAACACGTCAGGAGTGTGAGGGGCATTTATGACTGCGTGTTTAGGGTCAGCCACTTCAAAGAAGATGGAGGCCCAGTCCAGTGCCGAAACTGCCTACAGTACGGGCACATATATAAATACTGTGGTCGTATAGTCACCTGCGCGCTGTGCGCACAACAACACGAAACTGAAGAGTGCCCCAAAACGGAAGCATTGCAGTGCTTCCACTGCAAAGGGGACCACCCAGCGTCCTCACGGGAGTGTCCAGTTAGAAAAGGTATCATAAAGGCCCGACTTGAGAAAAAGACAGTAGCTGCCTCAGCAAAGAAGATGAGCAGACCAGCACGCCCGGACCTGAAGTACTCTGATCTCACCAGAGGAACCCATCCTGAACAGCCTACATCACCGGGCCAATCAGAGGAGACCACTCGTCCCCACCACCAGCCTCAACCCCACCATCAGCCTCAACCCCACCACCAGCCTGGCCCCCACCATCAACCTCATCCCCACCACCAGCCTCATATACAGGAACCAGCACCAGCAGGGCTCACTCTACACACGATCCTCGAAGAAATGAGAGAGCAGAGGAAACTTATCACCTACCTGATGGAGATGATGACCAAAATTATTTCCAAACACTATGACTAGTTTGGTAATAAACTACAACATCAATGGCCTCATGCAGAAACAGGCCGAACTGGAACTCCTCCTGCAGCAGCATAGACCAGCAGTAGTGGCGCTGACCGACATCATCACACCCACCTCGGCCTTCCTATACTTCCATGGCTACGCTGTATATAGGGAGGTGTGCCCCCCAGGGTCCCACGAAAGCGTCGCCATCCTGGTCAGACGCGATGTACAGTCTAGGAGGATTCCTAATCATGTGATGCCGACCGATGGTACTCACATAGTCACAGTTGACGTGAAACTGAAGCATCGGTTCACTTTCTGCTGTGTCTATAGGAGACCTCGGGCAATACACACATCAGTACGGACATTGCTTCAACATGCCCAGTCAGTGAGTCGGTACGTGGTCCTTGGTGATCTCAATGCCAAACACACTGCCTGGCTATGCGGTAGTAATAACGAACTGGGCACGTACATAACTAAGACCAGGCTGTCCGTCTTTCACCCTGGTGTCCATACCTTCAGGCATGCAGCCCGAGCCAACTGGAATTCAACAATTGACCTGCTCCTGACCAGGGATCTGCACACTGTCACAGATTGCATAGCGCTCCCGTACGGACCATCAGATCATCGGCCTGTGATATATACCTTTGAAGGTACGCCTGCAACACCACCAGCGAGCAAGTACCTATTACACAAGGCCGACTGGACAGGATACAGGTTCAGTGTTGAAGAGGAGCTACCCACGGTTCAGCCACTCCGTACGAAGGAAGAAGTGGATGAAGCGGTGTCAGTCATCACCACTACCATACAAAGCTCAGCCAACAGAAACATCCCGAAGTTCTGTCCGCAACCCAACGCCATCAGGAAACCCCCTCGGCACATCCTCGCACTCATCAGCCAGAGAAATAACCTGAAAAACATCTTTCATCGCTCGCGTGATTACAGCCTGAAGCCAGCCATCAATGCGATGACCCGGCAGATAGCCAGCCTCATGCGTGATTGGAAGACATCGCTGTGGCACGACCAGCTAAGACGAACTCATGAAGACTACCGCCAATTCTGGAAGCTCGTGAAGACTCATGTCACTAAGAGGAAGACCGTGCACCTTACATCAGGGTACAATCTGCTGGCGCCTGGGGAACAGGCTGAACTCCTGGCGAAGGGCTATGAAGAGAGAGAAGCTGCTCGGCTGTTAGATGCACCAATACTTCCTGAAGGGCCCCTTCCGTGCCCCAATGAGAAGCACATTTACTCCACCTTCGGCCAGCTCGAGTCGGTGCTACGCCGCACAAGAGGTAATAAGGCGTCGGGACAGGACGATATACCATATGTAATGTTGAAGATGCTTCCTAGGAAGGGTAAAGCCTTTCTACTAAACATCTTCAATTCTTGCATGAGAATCTCGTACTTTCCTACTGTCTGGAAACGTGCCGTCGTAATACCGCTACTCAAGCCGGGGAAGAGAGGAAACCTACCAGAGCACTATCGGCCAATCAGCTTGCTCTCCCACATGAGCAAGATCTTCGAGAGGCTGGTTCATCAGCATCTACTCACACACTGCAGGGAGGAAGACATCATACCGCCGGAGCAGACTGGTTTCCTACGAGGAGTCTCCTGCGATCACCACCTAGCCAAACTCCAGGCCCACGCCATAGAGCAGATGCAACGAAACAGAGCCACAGCCTTCATCTCCCTGGATTGCACGCAGGCCTTTGATAGTGTGCCACACACACTACTACTCCGTCGTATGGAAGAGTACAGATTTCCCGTCCCTCTTCGCCGACTGATTGGAAACTACCTCAGTGGAAGATCTTTCGTCGTAAGAGTCCGCGAAAGCCTGTCTACCTCTTACCATACCAACTGTGGGGTACCTCAAGGGTCTGTACTGGGGCCACTACTGTTCGTGATCTTCACAGCACCAGTGGTCTCGGTAAAGCATCCAGGAGCAACGGTAGCAGCCTACGCAGATGACATCGGCATCTACGCCTCGAGCTTCAGCGCGAAGAGAGCACTAAAGATCGCCCAAAATGCTTCAGCCGCCATAATCGAAGACCTCAAACTGAACGGCATCAAGGTGAATCCGACTAAGACGGATGCCATCGTGATGTCGTATCAGAAAGGAAAGAAGAAAGCTCTAACCTCGACCTTCACTGTGGAGGAAGAGGAAAAACCAGTCTCATCAAAGATTCTCTACCTTGGCGTTACTCTAGACAGGCACCTCACCTTCTCGAGTCACGTCAAAGAAAGACTCAAGATAGCGAGACAAAAATCCTACAGGCTCTACCACCTGCTCACATCACCACAGCTCTCACTACGGCTCAAGCTGCAGATCTATAAGGCCATCATCAGACCTACATTGCTCCATGGCGCACCACTGCTCCGGCACCTATATAACACCACCCTTAAAAGGCTACAGGGTTTCCAGAGCGGCGTCCTACGGCGAATAGTCAGCGGTACCAGTCTACAGAGGGCTAAAAATAAAACTATATATGAGGAACTACAGCTACCCTCTGTACCAGAATACATCAGCCGGAGGCACATCAAGTTCTTTGATGGGCTGAAGGCCTGTGCCAACCCGCTATTCAACCAAATAGTCCCGCCACCCATGCCAGGAAGATGGCAAAAAACATCCCCCTTAGTAGACGTCGTCGCTAAGGGAGGGGGCCTGGACACAGTAGGATAATCCCGTCCATTCCCTATCCTTCCCTATCCCAAATCCCATCTTCAATCCTTTCCTTTCCCATCCTTCCATTCCCGAATACCAGCCGAGTGGTCCCTCCACACTCGTAAATACAAATGACGGCCAAAAGGCCATAGAATCAAGCTCCCGCATACAGCGGTAAGAGCATAGAACTTTAAAATACCTACGGGTAAATAAAAGTCAGAGTTTTTGTATATATTTTAGGTTAGGCTTAGTATATGTATTAGTTTTAAGTTTAAATAATAAAGTAGAGGGTAAGAAAAAAAAAAAAAAAAAAAAAAAAAAGCCAGAGGTAATAAAGTTGTCACTTCAGTGACAGTGACAGTGTGAACTAGTCAGTGATAAGTGATAAGTAAGTGTAATAAACTGTGTGTCAGTTTGTCATATTTGGAGAGTCTTATGGTCGGTGGACTTTAATTAGAGGACTGTAAGTGTTAATTTTTAGTTGTAAACTGTAGTGTAATTTTATTGTATTTGTACAAATTTTTGTAAATAGTTAAGTTATTTAGTATTAGCAATATCTTATATTATTTGCATATTATTTTAGTAATTAGATAACAGTTAGGCCCAGGTTATAATCTTTAGGAATTGTTATTGTAAATTTATATTAGTTTAATAATTTAATTGTTTTTAATAATTTCATTGTATTATTTTTAATTTGTTAATAAATATTAGTATCTTGATTTTTTTAATAGTTTAAATCATTTTACACCCAGTAGCCCGTAACAGCTACCATATAATGTTTTATTTAAGTAATTTATTTAACATATTACTCTAATATTGTATATTGAAATATATAGTATTTTATATTTTAAAAAAAGAAGATACAAATAAATGAAAATAAACAAATAAAATACTGAACATTTGTTATTTTTATAAAAGTAATACACATATTTTTTAAATTATTTCTTATTAATTAATTTAATTGTAATAATTAATTAAATGTAATTACATTATACTCTAATACATAATAGCTTATATATTAATCCCAAATTGTTATTCTAAAGGGACTAGTCCCAGAATAAATAGAGACTTTATTATTATTATAAAATTAATCTAATTTAACTATAATTAATTATGTGTATTCAAAATAAATTATATAATTACTTCAATGTGGATTGCAATAATGCTACAGCTTCCACCTGAGATATTAACTGACTCCAAACACAGGATTCGCTAGAGACCGTTTCCCAATCGCTGTCTTTTTCGTCTAAGATATATATTCCAAGTTAACGATAATAAAATTTTTAAAATAATCAGAAGATCAGAAAGAATAACTAAAACTTCCACAAGACCTACCAGCTAATTGATCCTCAATATTCAGGTACACACTTCGTGCGATAATGGCAGCTGAGAGAGCATTGGTTATATTATTACTTTCAGTGATAACAGATCTTACACTTTCCCAAAATTCAACTGTTTCTCTCTGACCTTAAAAAAATTAAGAGAAATAAATGTTGATGAGCTAACAAATAAAAAAACTCTATTATTTGAAGAAAAAACAAAATGTGCAGTGAAATTGTCATACAATTTTCACTTGCCGAACAACTTGAAATCAATTTTGTTTCTATTCGGTTTTCATGGAATTAATTTTCTTCATTAAATAAAATAACAATTGAAAGTATTTATAAAAATAACCACTTAAATTTATAAATTTTTTGTCACTCTTCGTTGCCTTTTACAGCTTTGTAGGTTAGAGTTTATTTATTTTTATTTTTTTTGTTAGTTTTCCAACAGATACAACAATATACTTCTATATTGTATATATGAGGAAGAAAATGATGCGGGGGGAGGACAGAAAAATTTTTCTTTAGTAAGAAGAACTGTTTATTTATATAAAGACCTGCAATATGGGTCGAAACGTTGGCTTTAAAATAAACACTTCTTCTTACTAAAGAGAATTTTTTCAGACCTCCGCCCAGACCATTTTATTCCTCATATATATATATTAGGTCAACTAATATTATTCAACAAATATTGTACAGAGTAACTATTTTCAGAAACAACCATATAGTACTATGTAGACAAAATTGAGAAAATGTCAATAATTATTAATCAATATTTGTTAATTACACCACTTTGTCAATAGTGAAACATAAATTCAGTTCAGTTTCAGATAATTAGCTACAAACTTTCATTAAAGAAAAAATGCAATTGATCACTTTCACCTTCAAGCTAAACAGATAAATTATAAAATAAAATTTTATTTGAAAAGAAAAGATATGTCCAGGACCAGGACTCGAACCCGGGTCTTCCAGATCACTAGCCTGGGACTCTACCAACTGAGCCATCCTGGCTGTATCTGGCTCGCTCCCCGGCCATGGTCATATCCTTTCTTTTCACTGATCATAAGTCCCCCCCGTTCTCGCATTTTGCGAAGTATACGAGGGGAAGAATGTTCTTTGAACATTATTTTAATTTGGATCTTACTTGACTTACGTCATTATAATTTATTTTATTTTGTTTGTTACTAATTTTTAAATATTTTTATTTGAAAAGAAAAGATATGTCCAGGACCGGGACTCAAACCCGGGTCTTCCAGATCGCTAGTCTGGGACTCTACCAACTGAGCCATCCTGGCTGTATCAGGCTCGCTCTTTTCTTTTCTTTTCAAATAAAAATATTTAAAAATTAGTAACAAATAAAATAAAATGAATTATTATAAAATAAAATGTTTGAATTAAGGAATTAAGAGGAATAAAACAATTTTAAATATAATACCAACTTGAAAGCAAAGTAATAGCAGCCATAAGGTGCATGAAAAGTATCACTTCCGATCGAGCATTATTTCCCAATGGTTTTTTTAACCAATAGCATATAGCAGAATGAAGCAATGAACCCGCTTCGATACTACTTTCAAAAGCTGCTTTCTTCCAATTCTCTATTGAGCAACTTCCATACAAAACACACTGACAAAGGAGCTCACCTATAATAAAACATAATAGTAATTAAAAAGCTCACAAAAGTTGTTTTATAATGAAAAAATCTATGGTAAATGTACAAAGGAAAAAACCTATAAAAAAAACATAATAATAATTAAAAAGCTCATAAAAGTTGTTTTGTATTGAAAAAATTTATGGTAAATGTACAAAGGAAAAAACTATAAATGAAACAGAATGGAAAAATTTTATAAAAGTCTACTGAAAACTATATTCCTTAATATATTTAATAAGGGTAAATTATTCCAGGCTAATACTAAATCTATTAATAAAAGAAGACACTCACCGATCATTGCTAGATCAGAACTTATCATATTGTGATTGATAAGAAGAGGTGGCGGTTTCATGACTGACGGTAAGAAAGAAGTCAAAAACAGGCTAAAGTTATTATCGGGCTGACCGAACTTCACCTTGGACCGGCTGTTCTTTTCGGAATCTACAGTAATAAAGTTCAGAAAGCGTTGAGTCTCTTCTTTGGTCATTCGCAAGGCTTTAGCCAGTCCCTGAGGAGAAATTATTGTTTTAAAAGATATTTCATTGAATTATGGAGTAAGGTCTACTTTATATAAAACTAAAACTAAATTCAGAGATAAAGTTAAAACATAAAAAAAAATACAAATAGTAATTAATTGACAAACTTCATCATCATCAACAGGTGAATCTGGAACAACAGTGCTATATTGAGGAGGTTCAGCTTGAAGAGTGACAGTCATAACGTAGAATTTGAGAAGGTTCTGCAAATTTTCACAAACTAGTATACATTTTTTCTCTTCTGCTCCAAGATTTTCTTCATCTGTCAAAAAAAAATTAAATTAAAATAAAAACAAAACTTGGTATAACTAATAATTAAAGTAAACAAAATTTAGAAAAGGCACTAAATCACTCCTTTATCAAAAAAACAGCAAAACTCAAAAACTGGCATTTTTGAGTGAAGCCTTCAGTAATGATTCTATTGGCTGAAGCTTTTCAATTCAGGAACGACATATCTGATTTCACATTTCCATTTTTTTTATTTTTATTAAAGTTATATTTTGAGTTGTACATGTTTAAGTTTTATGAGAATAATGACTAAGTTAAAATAAAAAAAGAATCAAGCTTTTAATTTTATTTCTAATGATTAATAAAAGAATTTCAATACTATCATTCCAATAGGAATGCATTGCTTTAAGAAAAAAAAATAAAAGAGAGTGAGCCAATCTCTCCATCTGGTTTAATTTTGACAAGACATGGAACTATCAAATACCTCTCATGTAAAATTATTTTTTTGAGTTATGACGATGTTCTTTTGAAGGAGAGATATACGAAGATAAAATTTAAGTTTTATGAAAAACATATTCTATTAAAAGATGATGCTGAAAATAAAAAACTTACCTATACTTTTCAACTTTTCAAGAATCCCAACGATGGCAGAATCGAGGATTTCAGGCGTTATGAACTTTGCCTTTGCGGCGGCTTCCAAAGCGTGTATTTTTGCCTGTGGCGTAGTGAGTTGAGTCGTCAACTGAAGAAACTCCGGACCATAACAATTAGATAAAGCTCTCTTAATTTGCTTTAAAATATGTTCATCTCTTGACCTCGGATCGCTTTTGCTGTACAAATTGTTATATTATTTATTTTCCCACTAGTGTCTATTTGAGTAAATAATTTTCAAATACTAATTAACAGTACATCCAGTATTGCACATAATAAACATTACATATTTATCTTATATATAAAGTTAAATATACAGTTTTTAATATTTTATATTCTTTCATAGACATTTTTATCCCAATTTCCAACCATTAACTTTGAAACCTCCATTGTGAGTATTCAATTCATTGGAAAACTATAAAGGATTTAAAAACTTCATTTTATTTCACGAATTTTTGCAAAAAAAATATCTGAAGAAAAATATTTTCATATTTCCAAAAAAAGCTACTTGTATTTAACCTTGAACTTGGCAAAACTTTTTTATTTATTTTTTTTATGTGTATTAAAACATATATCTCTAAACTTTGCAGAAAATGTTATTATAAAACTGTTTAGGTTACACATTGTTTATTTAGTAATGAATGTGATTTTTACATGAAATGAAATTTAATTTAAGGAATTTTAAGTTTTGTTAACTTCATTCTTTGTGATAGTACACATGTGAAACTTTACTTCTGACTCCACTATCATCTAATCTACTCCTTGTCCGTTAAATATGAAATAAATATTTTTAGGTAAACCCCCTATCACATTGAAAAATGAATTACTGTCCAAATCTCGCAATTGGTGGTAGCAGCAATTGAAATCTCTCTTATGGACAGTTGCTTACCGAATCCTGGCAAGATGAGATTGGGATTCAGTAAACTTAATTTATGATCTTTATGGCTTCATACTAATCGGTAGATGTTAAATAATGAAACTATTCCCCTTAGAATTACACTTTTTTTCACATCTAGTTCCCCAAATAAAAATATATTAAATCTCTGCAGTAACATTTACTATTATTAATAATAATATTGATTAAAAAGAAAAAATTGTCTTTAAAACTTTTTTATTTCTATATAGCATGAGCAATAATCTAATACATGAGATATAATCCCTACCTTAAAATTGCATGAAAAGGAACAATAACTTTGCTGATAACACCTGAGTTATTTATAAAGACACAAGGGTGATGGCTTGTATTAGACGGCATCATCGACAGAGCATTAACACCAAGAAGTCCATAATTAACATACAATAGTCTGCAGCAGAAAATACAACACACTAAGTATAAAATGTTTTTTATTTTAAATTAAAATATAAAAGTTGTCAAAAACTTTTAACACACCTTCCATTTTTAGATGCAGTAAATGTAGATATTTTAGGACCTTGCTGTAAGGCCCAAACTTCAACGATGCCTTTTTTGGGAGCGTAAATCACTAAAAATAGTGCTCTCCTTCCTCTTCCGTGTTTCTTTTCCTCTATCGGAAGGAATCCGCATTGAGCATCCCTATAACCCTTCCACATTCTAAAATAATAAACAGAAATTTCAATTTTAATGTAAATGAGAGACTGACGATTATACAGCTTTGTCAAGATAAAAAAACACAGAAAAGACAGTCATCTCATCAGTTTTACTCTGTAAAAAGAATAATATATATCATGCAATCAAGCTGGTGTTCTCATAAAATTACCACACATATGTTCATTTTTCATTTTTTGGATAATAATTCAAAAATTAAAATCAGAGCCTAATAATTTAGACATTGGCAAACAAAGGTAATAACTAATCATAACAATAGGATAGAAAGGGGAAAAAGTCAAAACTGGGGGTGGTTAAGTTTCAATGAATGATGGTAGTTACTATTATCTAATTAAAACTTTCATTTTTAGTCGTTAAAACAGTTTTTTGCTTCTTCTTGTAAAATTACCTTTCAAGACTTACTACCTTTTCTATGCCAACGCCTGAATTAAGTTTAACATTGTATCTTGCTATAAAAACAATTCCTTTCTATTGCTAAGTAATGTTTTTTAAGTTTATTTTTTTCCAGGTTGTATAAATAAGAATAACATTTGCTAAAGTAAAAAAGTTTTAAGGTGAAGAGTACAGAAGTTAGTTTTTGAGATATATTATTGAATTCCCTGATATTAAATTAAATGAAAGATTTGAGAGATAAAAACGAAAAAATGAATAAAAAATAAATAACAAACTTAATTTGAGGGGACCTGTGGTCTGGTGGTGAGCAAAACAAACTACTAAGCCCAAGATCGCAGGTTCGTAGCCCGGGAGGTGGCCCTAGGATTTTTTAAAGGGAGTAAAAAATCCTTGGTTATGGCGTCCTTCGGAAAGGACGCTAAACGAGGGTCCTGAGCCTGTACGATATCAGGTACTCGTTAAAATCCCTTTCCTAATAAAACCTGGATAGGCAAAATTTTGAGCTCCCACTGTAGCAATGTCCGATCAGCGATAGCAGCATAAAGTGACGTTAAATGAACAAACCAACCAACAAACTTAATATAGGTACATGCCTTTGGGCACTTCAGCAACTTTTTTTTTGACCAATAATTATTTTAATTTTTATTAAACTTGTATCAATTTACACATAAATGGTTTTTGATTTTGTAATAAAAGCTAAATGTTCACCCAGGTTAATATTTGTTTAGCCTAGACGTTTACATGACCATTTTTAGGCCAAGACTAAAAACATAAATAATTAATTATTTAATATATTACAATACTACAAAAAATTACCTTAATGCAATACCAGACATATTATCAATTAAAACAACCCTCCCAAGACTGTCACAGGTAACGCTAAGAGATTTTTCAGGAGACATGTAAATCCTCTCTCCTTTTCTTATAACATCACAGAGGCCAAATCTGGAAAGTAAAAGATTATTTAACTAAGAGCTTGACGATTATTATTATTAATTAGTGGAAATAAGAGGATGATATGACTCACTGAATAATATGACTCACCTACAAGACATCGATTCAGCCGGTTCGATAGCTCCTTTCTCTTTGGATTTATCAACGGATGATGGTCTCCTACCTCCACCGAGCCATCCACTAAAACAATTATAGTGTTAGTAAGACTCAAACTAAGTTCAAAGTCGAGTTTTACTACAATAAAATTGAATTGATTTTATTTCCTTCAATATATCACCAAAAGAGAAAATAAACAAATATATTAAGTACTTACGGTACGACTTGACCAATCGCAGATTTGACTTTGGTCGCTACTGCCTTGGCGACATCTGTAAGGACCGGATTGGCAGCGCCTTCAATTATACAGTGAAAACCAACATAAGGACGAACCCCAGAAGCAATAGCAACGGATATTTGTGGTGGGGAATGCCTAAAATAATAATATAAATTTTCTATACATTGTATAGGGAAGAAAATGGTTGTGGTGGAGGTCAAAGAAAGAATACCTAAAACAGAGATAAACTATTTTCCAGAAACCAACGTTTTGGCACACATTCCAGGTCTTCTTCAGGGCTGAGTAGACAAGGTACAAATACATTAAAATGAAATAGAAAAAAATATAAAGAATACAAATATAGAGTAATATATAAAATAAAACTAATGGAGTAAACCAGATACAAAAGTAGGGATAATTTAAATTATAAAATAAAATAAAGGTACTATTTAAAATATTTGAACTAGAGCAGTGGAAAATGAGTGACATCATAATTTAAATTTCCCAACTTTTGTATCAGGATTATTCCAGTAGTTTCATTTTATATATAACTCTACTCTTTTTTTATTCTTTATAATTTTTCTTTTTTATTTTAATAAGTTTGTATCTTGTCTATTTATCCCTGAAGAAGATCTGCAATGTGGGTCAAAATGTTGATTTCTAATAAATAGTTTATCTCTATATAAGGGATTCTTTCTTTGACCTCCATCCAGACCATTTTCTTCTTTCTTCAGGCAGCTGTTTCTAGCTTCCGTGAAATTAGAAATGGTAAGGTAAACTGCATAAGACTACTTCTCAATATTTTATACATTTGCTGTTTAGCATTGATGAAAAATTAAATGAGCAGATAAAAAATTTCCGATTACCATCTGTTTTTCAAGTATTATTTTTTTTTTTTTCTTTTGTGAACTCCACTATATATTTCATTTTAATTATACCCTTCTTGCACTTGTTATATTACCTCCGAGATGAAACTTGCTGTAATAATCTAATACTATAAAAATTAATGTTCTATTAAAAAAATTTATCTTGAAAGAAATCCCAGGCTACAATTTGATAAACAAAACAAAATTAACTTAATCATTAATATGTTTTAATGTATACAATTTTACATAAAACTTTACTTTACCTGTAAAGAGCATAATATCCCCCTCTTATGCTTGCAGTCGTTAAATGACAAAAACTATTCGTAGCCTGGCTTCCAAGAATAGCGACATCGCTGATTGTTTCTTGTTCAGATAAACTCCACTTAGTGAGTGCTAAAGGAGGGGCGTCTATTCGATCGCCACATCGTGCTTGAACTGTAAATTGACAAAACTAAATGACTAAACTAAAAAGCTAGTGCTATAAGCAAAATTAAAACTATAAATGTAATCATAGGACTAGAAGAAAATATACAAACTAAACTATACCTCTTGCAAGTTGATTTCTGCAAGCCTTTATCGTATTACACAAGACAAATCCTTGAATGCAACAGACTACTCCAGGATAAATAACAAATAATTCATCAGATTGATTGCCGAGAACATAACTGTACATTGGTTGGTAGCTCTGGCATTTAAGTCGAAGAACACGTTCTTCATGGAAAACTTCTGAATGTAATAAGCTTCCTTTCTAAATAAATTAATTTGATTATTAGCCAACATATTTGAAATTAAAATTTTGAAGAAATGATAATAATATATTTAACTTTTTAAACTGACAATTTCAACATACTCATGCTGTGTTGTAAGGTTTGAACAGCAAAACACAAAACTATTTCTCACATGTTTAATTTAAGGAAAAATAAGTAAAACAATGCATATTGTCATAAAATAGGAGCGTGGTAGCTTAATAAACAAAATAAAATCAATATGCTTTACCTCGGTATAAAATCTGACAGCTCCGCTACTGAAGCCAACGGCAATACAAGTCCAATCGGCTCCACAATGAGCACTTAATTTCCCTTGAGCACAAATTGGTAGGCACAAAAGGCTAGTAATCACTTCACTACAAGATAATTGCATATATATATTAAAAAAATTATAAAAATATATTATTTACAATGGGGCTCAATTAGTATGAATGCTCATTGAGCGAAACCTACAACTTCAACAAACACCATAGCATGAGTTTCAACATTTTCTCATAAATTATTCTAAGAAATTTTTTAAGATTTAATAATATAATTTTAGATAAATATATAAAAAAATTGTTTATTCATCCAAAAACTTGATTATGTAACATTTTTAATTATTTTTTAAAAATCTGGCACACTACCTCAAATAAATAACATCCTCGCATATTAAATATTTAATCACATAACTTAAATAATTAAAAATTTAAAAGCACAATTACTCTTAACATAGCTACTACTATATTTTTTTATCATCTCGCATAATATTATCATAAACTAATAAGGATTATTAAAAACAAAGAAGGTGATTTTACTTATTATAAATTAAATAATAATACCTCGTATCTAAGGACAAATTTCCATGCCAGGACAACAAATATTTGATCTTGTCTGCATTTTCTCCATCAGAATCCCATTTCGCTAAATAAACATAAGACAGAAAAAGGTTTATATAACATATTTATAATATTATAAATAGAATATGAAAATACCATCACAGATATTTGTTAGAAAAGGGATTGCTTTTCAATGAAAATTTAAAAGCATAAATTTGGATACCAGTGCCTTTATATTGAAAACAAAGCCCACCGTCCCCCCAAAATATCCGTCATTGGGTTCATTGTTTTGGGAATCAAATATGTTTTCGTCAGATTCTCTGTACAGAGACAGAATAAGGTGTCAACGTGGATAAATGTACGACGTATAAGTAATTAATAATTAATTTAATTTAATCACGGTATGAACATAAAAATAAACCAAAAATTTATCTGTGTTTTAGGTGAATTCACTTAAGTATGAATAGTTACCTAGTGATAGAAAAACAATTGTATTTAATATTAATTTTAAACAAAAATAATCGATACAACTAAAACGTATTTCTTTTAATTCAATCAACGGCAATGTACAATTACGTATTCAAATAAAAATATAACGACTAAATATATGTTTTTTAAACTGTATGATGTATGCTTTTTACTACTATGTTCATCGAATCAATATTAATTATAGCATATAAATTAAAAAATAAAACAAAATAAAAAACCTTTCAATATAACAAGATTCTTTTCGTGAGCTAAAACAAGAAGTTCGCTTGTAGGAGATAAGGATATTTCACATTCTTCTAACCAATTTTCTTTTGATGTTACAGTTTCTTCAACAGACCAATTCCATGATTCATCTTCGAAATCTTAAAAAAAGATAAAAAAGTCTTTAAGAAAACTAAAGTTAATGATGTATTAATAGGTTACAGATCTTATATTGCCTTATTATCATCATAAACTTAAGCCAGACAAGTACAAACTCAAATAAACCTCAGATTTTAATTAGTGACTTAGATAAATAACTGTTTGACTGACTGAAGTAGATCAAGATTTCAAATTTGAACTTTTAAAGTAGACTTAAGTACCAAGTGTCATGGCCGCAAGTGAAGTTACATTTTCACATCGCTCTGTACTTGAGACATTATTTTCAGACAATTTCGTTCATATCATCTCGTCAAACTCTACCAGAACAAAGTGAATAGACTAAACTACAGTTTACTTTCAATATTAGTGAGGTGAGTGACTAATAAAAACAATAGACCTAAAATAAATTAGTGACCAGCTGCTAAAGGCAGCAACGTGGCCTTAATCCTTCAGTAATAGATAGGACTAATACTCAATAGAAGCAAGATCAAGGTCAAGGCTTGGTGCTTATCTTCTCCGGGCTACACTCAGTAACGTGAACTTTTTATTTTATTTTACTTGTTTTTGTATTTATTTTTATTATTATTATTTTTTTTTTTCATTAGTTTAGTTAATATGTTTATTTCATTTAATACAATTAAATTAATAATAGTTTATAATTAATAATTTAAATTTTTTATTTTATTTGTTTTTCATTAATTAATGAATAATTTAAATATGAATGTGGACATCTCGGGTAGTGAAATGTCGGAGGAAGAAGCTCTGTGTTCCGAAATTAGTGAAACCGACTCACAATATCTTAAAAGAAGAACTTTACAAAAACGTCAGAGAAAATCTGCCCCTGGCTCAGCGGGTAACTCGCCAAACAAAAAAAAAAACAAAGCGGCTAGTTCAAAAACTTCAGCCACAAATAAACCATCGAAAGAACCACCAAAAACCCGCAGTAAATCTACTGCAGTCAAGCCACCAGTAGCCTCAACCAGCACCAACGCTGACCACAGTGATAATACTCGTCAGAACAATCAAGAACGACAAAAATTCGATGACTTGGAACCTCCGCCAATATTTATCACGAAAATAAGTGATTTTTATAACTTCGGGAAAGAAATATCTGATCTTATCGGGCAGCCAAATTTTAGATGTTACTCCCGAGTAAATGATATAAAAATAAACACCACCAACAAAGATTCATATAAAAAACTCATAAATCACCTGACAAGCAAAAATTACGATTTCCACTGCTACCAACTGAAACAAGACAAATCATATAGGGTAGTTCTAAGAGGGCTTCACTCGACCACGCCTACGGCAGCAATCAAGAGAGATCTGGAAGAGATAGGCCATAACATCAGGAACATCTCGTCAGTGTTGCACCCAACTGAAAAATATCCCCTTCCTCTGTTTTTTGTCGAACTGGAACCAGCCAAAAATAATGTTGAAATATTTCAAGTCACTAGGCTTGTTTATTCAACTGTTAAATTCGAGGAGCCAAGGCACAAAAACACCATAGTACAGTGTACTAGGTGTCAAAACTTAGGTCACACGAAGACCTATTGCCACCACCAAGCCAGATGCGTCAAGTGTGCTGGCTCACATCTAACAGAAGTATGTCAGAAGTCCAGAAATGAGCCAGCAAAATGTGCTCTTTGTGGTGGGGACCACCCGGCGAATTATAAAGGCTGCCTGGTATACAAAAACTTCCAGCTACAGAGAACACATAAAATGCAAGGGAAAAGCATAGAGAATAATGTTCCTCATCCACCTGAATTCAACAACTCAACTATATTTCCGGAATTACCAAAAACCATTACAGATCAGCACATCAACAGAGTTCAACCTCCGGAAAACATAATCCCGACCTCAACGAACCAGCAGCAGCCTCAACGTCAGGCGCCTCTCCCCTCCCAAGATAAACCACAGCCTTCCTATAACAAGCCACAAACCTCCCAACCCAAACCCCGAGATCCTAGATCCAAGCCTCAGAAATTCAATACTAAAGTCCAACCCCCACGTCAGCATATACCTCTCCATCCTGAAACCTTAATAGTCAAACTACCGCCACAGCAACCATATCCTACCCCTTCCAATCACAACAATCAAATGAATCCTTCAGTTCATCAAACAATGAATGTAAATCCAGCACCTCGGGTACAACCCCCAGCCAACCTTCCTTTACCCGTTAATTATCAATATCAAACTCCAGACCCATATCCAGTCCAAATCCAAAACTCCATCGACATAAATTCAATCCTGTCATCCTTCCTGAAAGATCTCCAAGAGACTATCAAGCCTCTCATCATTCTACTCACGAGAATCCTTACCGAAGTTCCACTTAATTACCCACGATGAGCATAAAGCCCCTAGCTATCGTCCTATGGAATGCTAATGGACTGCATAATCACCGTGACGAACTTGATATATTTTTACACGACAACCAAATAGATATTGCTTTACTTACTGAAACACACTTCACTCACCGCACACATTTCTACATACGGGACTACATCACATATAGATCAGACCATCCAGACAACACTTCACATGCCGGATCTTGTATTCTCGTCCATAAAAACTTATCCCATTCCCTTATTCCTTCCACTCCATCTGATGCTATTCAATCAACCTCAGTAACCTTAACGACTCGTCCTTTCCATATCACATTTTCAGCTGTATACTGTCCTCCTGGCAATTCTCTTTCTTATAACCTCCTTGATTCCTTATTCCAATCCCTAGGACCGCGCTTCATTGCTGGAGGAGACTACAATGCTAAACACCAACGATGGGGTTGTCGAACATCCAACTCCCGTGGAAATATTCTATCTTCTCTCACATCCTCAAAGAGCTACTCTATCCTTGCCCCAGCAAATCCTACCTATTGGCCTACATCCCTCAAAAAACGTCCCGACATCCTTGACATATTTGTTACATCCCAAATTTCACCCGCACAAGCCAATATTGAATCCTTGGACGACCTTTCATCTGATCATAGTCCAGTCCTCCTTTTCTTGCACTCTAGTTTCGCTCCCAAGCCTTCCCCTCCCACATTGATTACAGGACGTGTCAACTGGGACGGTTTTTGTTATGACTTGGAGGACAAACTGGACTTAAAAATTTCACTAAAGACAAAAGAAGACATTAATACAGCCATAGAAAAACTTACAACATCAATCAGAAGCAGTTTACATGATAACATCTCAAATCATACAATTAATAGCTATCAACATACTAATTTGCCACAGCATATTCGTATCTTATTAAGAGAAAAACGCAGAGCAAGATCGAAGTGGCATAGAACTCGATATCCAGCAGATAAAACTACCTACACAAAATTAACTAACAAATTAAAAGCAGAAATCAAGAAGTTCAAAATTCAAAATTTAATTACCTGGACTGAAAATCTCACAACCACTGACAAAACATTGTGGATGGCCACAAAAAAACTCCTAAAGTTCAAAGAATTTAATCATCCACTACTTACTGAATCAAATAACTGGACAAGATCTGACGGAGAAAAATCACAGTTATTTGGTCAATACCTTTCCACAATCTTTCATCCACATCCTGATATCATTAACCCAACTCATATTGAATATATAAAATCAGCGATAGATGTTCCCCTCCAAATGTCCCTTCCACCCAAAGCATTCCATCCTACAGAAATATCCAACATTATTCACAGATTACCTTCCCGCAAATCTCCTGGGCACGACCTCATTACAATTCATATCTTAAAACATCTTCCTAGAAAAGCCATTCTATACCTTACCTATATATATAATGCTGTACTCCGCTCCACATATTTCCCTGACCTCTGGAAATTATCCATTGTAAAAATGATACCCAAACCTAAAAAAAAACCAGAATACCCTTCCTCCTACCGTCCTATCTCTCTTCTACCTTGCATGGGTAAAATCCTAGAAAAACTCATCCTAAAACGATTGTACCCCATCCTTGATGCAAATCACATAATACCAGATCACCAGTTTGGATTCCGAGCATCCCACTCCACTATTCAGCAATGTCATCGTGTGGTGGATGTAGTCTCCTCTGCATTAGAACGTGGATCATATTGTTTGGGCGTCTTTCTTGATGTGGAACAGGCATTTGACCGTGTCTGGCATCCGGGATTACTCTACAAACTCCGTCAATTCCTACCGCCTACCTACTTTCTCATCCTTCAATCCTATCTCACAAACAGAACTTTCCAAGTAAATCATAATAATGTCTATTCATCCCTATTTTCCCAATCTGCTGGTGTTCCTCAAGGTAGCATCCTTGGCCCAATCCTTTATACAGTTTATACAGCTGACATCCCAACTCATCCTAATACTATCCTTACCACGTATGCTGATGATACATGTGTATTATCTGTCAACACCAATCCAATTATTGCATCCCAAAGCCTCCAATCCCATATCACTGATCTTGAAGAATGGTGTCAAAACTGGAGAATTAAAATAAACTCTCAAAAATCGCATCAAATCACTTTTACCTTACGTCGTAAACCAATGACTTCCTGCCCTTCAGTATCCTTTAATAATATCCCACTGGTGCCTGTAGAACAGATCCGATACTTAGGGTTGCATCTTGACAAACGATTAACCTGGAATCCTCATACGAGACTGAAAAGACAAGAAACCGCTCGACGTTTCAGGCTACTTCAACACTTACTAGACAAACGCTCTAAGCTCCCAATTTATTACAAAAGACTCATCTACATGACCATCATACGACCTATTTGGACCTACGGAGTAGAGCTTTGGGGCTCCACTAAGCCATCGAATTCCTCTCGTATCCAATCCCTACAATCCAAAATCCTTCGTAAAATCCTTAATGCTCCTTATTTTGTTAAGAATAAAATCATCCATAACGACCTTAATGTCCCATTTGTTGCTGATTTGGCCCGAAACCGCTATCTATCCTTTCATAACAAACTTCATTTCCACTCAAACCCTCTGGTTTTAAACCTAGCTTCCACTACAATTCCCGATAATCCTCCGAGGCGTCTGAAAAGAAGATGGCCCCGTGACTTCTTAGTTGAACTTGTGATTTGAGTACTACCAGTGGGTAGTTTCTCTACATGTCATTTTCACATGTCATTTTGTATCGCTTAGCCCATTTACTAGATGTATTTTTTTTTTTATACAGTTGTAAATATCAATAAATACATTAAAAAAAAAAAAAAAAGTAGACTTGTGGTTACGGCAGGAAGATGGTTGTGATGGCATGATTTAAATAAGTATTTAGTTGGTAATTTTTTCAATATTATTTATTGAATATAACTCATAACTACTCATAACTACTAATTTATCATATAACTCATAACTACTAATTTATTTATTTCAATTTTTTTCAACCAAACTCCAAACCATATTTACTTCTTGAGGAGCTAAGACCTAAAACCCGAGTAACTGAACCTTTGAGATCACTGTTAATCATCATATCACTTGCACCCTTAAGGCAAATAATTAATATTTTCAAGACAGTAAATAGCTAACTTCATTTTTTTATATTACCTATTTAGTTTGGTTGAAATGAAGTTTAATAGAATAAATCAAATAATTAATTGTTCTGTTTTTATAATTTACCTTGACTGATTCCCAAAAAATTGAACCTAACACCTTAAGTAAAAATGTTATTCCTTCACCCAAAAAACACGTTCTGTAATTTACCAACATTATTCTTTTTAAAAAAATCCTAATTAATGAATCTATTCACATTGTAAATAGATTAAAAAAAGGGCTTATATTTTATGAGAAAATCATGATGTTATAGTTATTTTAGTAAAGACAAATAAACAATTATTTAGCTGAGTAATAATAAATCTCTTGAGGATGGACAGACAGTCTGAAATGTTGGAAGAACGCAATGCAACAAAGAAATTAGAAATTGTAAGTTTTTATTTCCTGATCGTAGGCAATATATGGAATTTCCAAAAGATTATTTCAAATATAATAAACTATTCTAAGTTTATAAATAAAATAAAGTACAACTAAGATGGATGATTGAAAGAAATTACATCTATTTCAAGATATGGATGTCACAATATGTTACTCTTAAAAGATTTAAAGAAAAGTTAGCTACTAGCAGAACCATTTACAGACAAATAACTAATTAAAGAAAACCCCCAAATTAGAAAAAAAAAAACTACTATCAAGACTAAAATCTACTATCATTAACTCAAGGGAGTTAAACTGTTTTTGTTAAATCATGTAAGTAAAGACATAACTATCAATAAGAACTTTAAAGTTGGGAAAACTTAAACTTTTTTTTTAATAGTATTACAGGTAATAAATTAAAATAGATTAACATACCATCTGTGTTATCTGAAGATTCTTGTACAAACAAACACGTTTTAACTTTTTCTAACTCCAAAATACTAGCGATCTGTTCAAATTGGCAAGTCATTATGAGAAAAAGGCCACATTAAAACAGCATAAGGTACTTAACGAAACTAGAAAACGTAAACAAATAAACAAAGAATATCCCTTGATTGCTGATGACAAACAGGACCACAGCCAATACAGCTGATAACGTGACAGCTGGTTTAGTGATAAGCAATCTCGGCAACCATGTGCGTCAGGGTTTCGAATCCTCTTCCTTAATTAAAAAACCAAAATAGTTATAATAATTATAACTATATTTTTGTATATTGTATCGGGGAATTAAGGCTTTGATTAACATGCCCTCACTCGTATCGTAGTTATGGTCCTCGATGTTAAAATTAATTTTAAATATGTTAGTTTTTGTATGATCATTATTATTTTCCTTGCATTCCAAACAGTATTAACTGAAAAAACCGAACCAAAAAATGATTCTAAAAGCGCTGAAGACTTATGTATCCTTTCTATTTCCAAATAATACACTATTTCAGTAGTTTTATTTTCTATTGTAATGTTAAAATAACATTTCACAGTTATGTTTTTTCCTTACAAATAATAGTTCGAAGACTGTACAAATTAGAAAGAACTGAGCAAGCTGCAGCCATTAAAGCCTTGTTGAAATTAGGCACTGAAATAAAACAAAGCAAAATGGTTGAGGCAATCGCAGAAAGAGTTTTTAGTGTAAGTAAACAATTTTAATTCAGGCGAAATATATAACTTTGTATAAAGCTCATGTAGTATAACTGAGTGCCTTTTTAATGGCCAATCATGATATACAAAGAATGGAGATTGTAGCTGCAATGTAGCTTATGTGTTCATGTGCATAAGTGCATAGATGTTTTACAGAGAAAATAATGTTATCAAGAATATTTAATAAATCATATTTCTCTTGAAAATAAATTAAGTTAGCACAATTGGTTTTATGTGCCTACTAAGGTATTGTTAGTGCGATCAGCTAACGTCTGTCTAGATTCGAAAAGTGCTAAAAGATATCTTTAGGATTTTTTATTTAATTATATTCAACATTCAACACATGGTTGAATATTCAAAAATGGTTGTTATGTTTTAGGTTCTAAACAAAAGCAGACATATCCTTGAAAAGGCCAACTTTGTTCCTGGAGAATCAAGCTTTCCGACCGATGAAAATATCAGGGATGGTTAGTTAATTTTTATTTTGTATTCATCACAGTAGCATAGTTAATGGTCTGTCTAAAATTAACTTTGTATTTTTTTTTTTAGCCCTTTCCAATATTTTGGAAAACACAGCATTTTTAGGAGATATTATTTTGAGGCTCCCAGATTTTACTCAACAAGTCATCGTAAACAATACTGAATGGAATGAGCTTTTCAAATGGAGTTTAACCTTTGCCAATAAAAGCCAACTTCTCGATAATAAAACTGTTACACTCTTAAATTTAGTAAGTATATAGTAACGTAGTAAGTAATGAGTGGGACTGTGTTCTAGTATTTTTTTATATTTATTGATTCAGTAATTATTCTACTCTTATGTTTTTATTTTTTCACTGTCTACTCTTTGGAAATTGGCTTTGTTTTACGTTTCAGTCTATTCTGCATTATAATAGGATAGGTTTTAAACAGTAAAATTAAATTTTTGAATCACTACAATCATCAGTCACATCAGTTGGTCATAGGCTTTGTTATATGAAAGTTGTTATAGTTTTTTATGATCAATGTAACAATTTTGATTTGCATATGAACTCAAACAAAACTGAAATAGGTTTGTCAAAACCATCTTTTTTAACAAGAAGTCCTTAACTATTCCTATTATGTTTGTTTCTAATACCTATAGGGGTATTAATTTTCTTATTAATATTTTAAAAGATATAATATTAAGATTAAGATATAATAATATATAAGATTAAGATAGTAAATAATCAAAATGCAATAGATTCCTAAGTTGTGAATATATAGTTCCTAACAATAATTTTCCCTTCAGTCTCGTCTATTTGGGTTTGTCAGATCATCATAGTCTCAATTAGATATTAAATGGATCTAAGCGGACTTAAAAGACTCTTCATTATAGCTTCATTTCGTTTTCAGGAGGCATAAATTCATTAACACCATCATGATTATTCCTCTCTACTGCTAATGCAGTGTGAGATTTCCTTCTGCACAGCCCAGACCACACCAAATGATCCTCCTCCATTTCCCTTCTTCTGTTCCCTTCTAGATTTCTCTTCATTAAGCACTCTTTAACTCTTTCTCAGGTATGTCATGGTCTTCCTCTGGACCTTCTTCTGTCAACGTTAGCCAGCCTGTTGTTTTCCATTCATAAGACATGTCCAAAGGATCTTAAAAGGTTTTCCCTAATAACTTTTTCTGCTGGTTCCATTCCGAGGTTCGATCTAATGGTTGTGTTACGAATGTGGTCTCATCTGGTTTTCCCTTCTATCTTTCTAAGAAATCTCATTTCTGAAGCTTGAATTTTATGATTTGCATATATTCATGTTTGTTGAAACTACAATTTTTTTTAAAACATTAAATATCAGTAAAAATTTACATTTGAACAAATAAGGAAGAAGGTCCAGAGGAAGACCCCGACGTACCTGGGAAGATGGTATTAAGGAAAGCTTCGCAAAGAGAAGTCTGGAATGGAATAGAAGGAGAGAAATGGTAGAAGATCGTACGGTGTGGTCCGGGCTATACAGAAAGAAACCTCACACTGCAGAGCGGTAGAGAGGAACGACTATGATGATGATGAAAAATTGACATTTGAACAAATAAATGGCTAGACGGGCCATTATATCGACAGCCCCTGTGAATAAGGGGTTAAGTCTAATTTTCTCCAAAATGAGTTTCTTCTACTTAAGTAAGCAGAATCGAGTTATTTTCATAGCTAATATGGGGTTAAGTAAGGCATTGGCTTGAAAAGGAGTTATTGTTTATATTACAACTCCATTTCAAGCCAAAAACTACGAGAATGATACGATTCCTCTCTGGGCAAAATGCGACTTAACCAATTATTCATCGGGGCTGTAGATATGTTGTAGGCAATCCTTTTATAAAATTTCACATATAAATCAGTTCTTCTCAAGTTGGGCATCTAGAACCGTGTGAAGTAATTTCATGCACCTATCGTTATCCTTTCGATCATTCTTCATCCTTTCAATCTGCCATTTCCTTCTCTCCTCAATCCAGTTGCTGGTTCCTATTCTCTTCTCCCTCTCTTGGAAACCCTTCCCATTTACCTTCTGGAAGTTGTTCTGTCCTAACATCATCAGTTATGCCAATTTCTGTCAAAACTTATTTAATTCCTTGGATCCACTGGTTGCCATTTTTTCTCTTGTATGCGTGGTTAAAGATTTGTTTTGTAAGTCTGATATCATCTATCTATCCTCTTTATGCTACCCTAGAATTTAATTCTTCTCTTCCTGATTTTGTCCTATATCTTTTCTTATAATTTCTTTCTCTTCGTACAGGTCTTTATTCTTCTGAATTCTAAACTCACCTTCTTCTGTCTCTGAATATTTTTCTTTAAATTTTCCTCTCTATTTTTTCTATTTCTTCTGTTTTCATGGTGAAAATACCTCCTCTGTCATAAAGACTCTCTTGTTTAGTTATCGAATTATAATAAATCAGTTCATTACATATACATATTTTTCTGATCTTCTAATTATTAATTTAAGGAACTCTTATTGTTTAAAGGTTAACCAAGAGATGAACTATACTGATCGAAAACCAAATTTTGTGAATCCTTATCGCAAAGTTAATCTTCCACCTCCTGAAGTGATCCAAGAAAAACCCAAAAAGCCAAGGAAAAAGAAGCTTCCAAAAGGTCCTCGACTTTCATCAAGACAATTTGGAGAATTGTAAAACAAAGTGCTCAAATTTGTTATACTACAATATAGTTAGATAGGATTTTTATTATCAGTAATTATTTATCTATTGTTCATTCATTCCAATTTCATTTGAGATTGTTCCATTTATTTTAAGATATGTCTTCTCTTTATAATATTTATACTTACAAAGTTTTAAAATATAATAAGTTCAGCTCTTTAAGAAATAAAGAATTAAAAGGATCTTTTTTTTTATTTTATTCCTGATAATTTTCTTTGTTTTATATTATGATTATTGTAACTAAAACAATTTTTTTTCTTATCCAAGATCATTAAGAACATATATAGGGTATGTATTATTAAATAGACTAATTAAAATTAAAGCTGTTTTGTAAAAAAAACAGTATAGCAACCAAGCCCCTTTTCTCTCAATACTTCACATGTTTAATTTTTTTTAAATAATATTACTTAAAGATTAAGGTGTTATTGAAACAAAATCTACTAACTGCAGGATCAACATGTTTGGAGTTTATTTATATTGATAACCCTAATTTACTAAAAAAATAAAAGTATGCTGCACTGTGGACTACTACTAAGAAAACCTTGTATTGAACACTTATTGTTGTGTTTATTGTGAAATATGATGGTATAAAGGTAATCATGGCTCTATGAGGACAACATTTAGGAAACTTCATATATTCTGACTATAATAGATACCTACAATTATAACTTTAATTGAGAAATAATTTTTATAAGTATAATTATTCAACAATGATATATTTGTATAATGCACAATTTAAATATAAACAAATAGAATGAGGATAACTACTCACTTAACAATAACTTAAATGATTTATTTCAGGAAATCAATGAACAGAAGATTAAAAAAAATTAATATATTATACAATATACATAATAAAAATTAAAAAAAACGAAAAATATACATAACTAGGTTATACTACGTTTGGTTAAAACATTTATTTGAAAATCGAGCAGATCTCTAAGATTTAATATCTGCTCTTAAATAGATCACTGAAAGAGATATGAATATATATCAATAGAAAGTAAAACACTTAGTAATATATAATGTTGGAATTAAATAATATATAATGTCCCATATATTTTTAAATATTCTTCTTATCTTATACTAATTCTTAGACAGTCTATCAATTTAAAATTAACCTCTCTTTAATGATCCTTAAACAAATATTTTAAGTCAACATAAAATAAGACCTCAATATATTTATACAGCTTGTTTTACATAAGTTTCTTTTATCATAATAAATAGTTTAAAATTAATGTTTGTTTTATTATCATAAACATTAATATAAAACTATTTATATTTTTAACATTTTTAATGTTCTTTTTATTAAAATAACAATAAATAATTATGGGCAGAACACGTTCACTGCATTTGGTAGCACTGTAACCCTTATAGGTCTAACTTCAAAATCCTCGTTGTCAATCGAAAGATTCTCTTCATTGCCCTGAAAAAGATGGTATAGATTGCCTTAAAAGATTACACACACTTCCTACCCCCCCCCCCCCCCAATGGCATTATAACCAAACAAACAAAATCAATTATAGTTATAAACTTTTTTAAACAAAGCTTGAATACCAACAAGGCTGGCTTATTGACATAGAAAAAAATACAGCCCTAAAATAAGTATATTCAAGATTAAATAATAAGTATACAAAGCTCACTGGCTTCAGATCAAGCATAAATGAAGTATAAACTTAGAGGTATAGAAGTCCATATAAACAATATCCCTTAATGTCGCATTCATAACACTACATCAATAACCAGTGTTGAATTTCAATAATAACTTAAACGTAATGTATTCAACAGAAAAATCTTTAAAATTTCCAACAATTCCAGTAAACCCAAATAATACCAACTTCATTAGTGACAATCACTAACTATATTAGAGGAAATTGTAGACAAAGATTTTCAACTTACTTCTGTGTTTTCCATCTCTGGTCTTATTTCAAGTTGTTTCATTTCAATTTTTCCTATCGATGGTTTACCTTCATTCCAGAATTTGTATCCATCAAACAGAAGATCTCCCTGATATTTCGTTTTTGGAGCTATAATAAAAGTTGTGAACAGTACAAACAATTAATATGAAAAAAAAAATAGAAAGAAGTTACTTTAATTTCAGATCTATATAGAATAACTAGCTTTTGCCCACGGCTTCGCTCACGTGAAATTAGGTCTGCCACATAAAGTTTCGTGACAGATCATTTTAAATAAATAACTTAATTTTTTTTAACTATAAGTTACTCGTACATACGAAATTTCAGATGTCTAACTTCAAAACTGACGGATTCAATACAATCTTTGAGCCCCCATTATATTAAGGGAGAAGCCCTTGGGGGTGGAATTGTCCAAATTCCTTTCTTAGTGCTCATTTAAGCTATCCAAAGAACCTATCTGTGAATTTCAAGATGCTATGTTCAGTGATTTCTGCGGTGCGTTGACTGCTCGGTGTGTTAGTCAACCAGGTTACAGTTTTATATAAACTTTGCCTCTATGGTGTGTTGATAAAAAGTAGCCTGTGTCCTTCCCCAGGCTTGAGATTATCCATATCAAATTTCATCACAGACGGATCAGCACAGCCATGAATCAATGATACATTGACACTGATTAACAAACGGGACGGACAGAAGTTTTCTGTTGTTCGTGTTAGTAAAGGATTAGTATGTAATGTTATTGGATTTATTTAAAAGGATTACTTAGTATAACGGTTTCACTTGTCATAAGGGTGCAGCGAGAAGTGAACTATGTTACTTGATTTGTTTTGTTCAGCGAAAATATGTAGATTTTGTGAGTAAGAAACACGTGAGCAAACATACAAACTTTGCCCCCCTTTTTCACCCCCTTAGGGGTTGAATTTTGGAAAATCCTTTCTTATCAGATGCCTACGTCATACAATGAGCACATCATCAAAGTTTCAGGTCTCTACAATTAGTGTTTTAGGCTGTGCATTGATACCTCAGTCAGTCATTCAGGACAAAGCATTTTATATGAATAGATTATATTAATTTTTTATAAGATTATTTAAAAATGGAAAAGAACCTTAAGATAGTGTAAACTGTGAAGATAGTGTGCTTGAAGAAAGCCAGAGTTCAACAAATCTTAACTGATCGTATATATTAGGCTTAGGGTATAACATCCTACAGGATAATTTTTATTGTACTTTGCATCACACTAATATATATATATATCTTGGAGTTTTCTTTTAGAATCTTATCTACTAGAAAGTTTGAGAAAAAATATAAATTAATATTAAAATAACAAAAACTAAGTATTTATATTACCTATTGAAAGAAGCAGATGGGGTTTTTCTTTATCCAGATCAATGAATGGATCATTCGAAGTAACCACAGACAAATCAGATGTCTTTACCGATATTTCTTCTATTCTGCTACATTGTGGATTCGTAATTTTACTGTAATCGACAAACTGCACCCCTGAAACAGCATAAATAAATAAATAATAATCCAAATACTGAAACGATAAAACAAAGAATAAGATAATTTTATAATTTTCATTATAAAATTCAACTATAAACACAATATACAATCACTGGCAAAACTTAATAAACAAAATAATTGAAAAAGAGTTGTCTACACTGAAGGCTTTAAAACAATAATTGAATTGGGTAATGGATATTTGAGTAATAATTGAATGAAAAAACAAGACTATGGGTAATAAAAAAAGCATGAGGCCTCTTGACTATATTTTAACAGCTGAGATTTTATGAATTATTGAAGAAGCTATATTTTAGAACATTTTATATTCCATATTACATCCAGTGAATTATACTAATTCATTATAATATTTTCAAGCTTCTGCAGAATATTTGTACAGAAAAAATTAAAAAAACAAAAACACTATAATTTATTTTATTTTTTATTCACTGTTATAATTATTAAATATATTTATTTGAAAAGAAAAGATATGTCCAGGACCGGGATTCGAACCTAGGTGGCCAATGTATCTAGCATGGTGCTCTGCCAGTGAGTCCCGGCCCTGGACATATCTTTTCTTTTCAAATAAAAATATTTAAAGATTATAACAATTAATAAAAAATAAAATAAAATAAATTATAATAATATATAATGACGTAAGCCAACAATATCCTAATTAAAGTAATGTTCAATGAACATTCCTCCCCTTGTATACATCGCAAATTGCGAGAATACGGGGATATGGGATCAGTGAAAAGAAGGGATACGTCTGATCGAGAAGCGAGCCAGGTTAGCTCAGTTGGCAGAGCACCACGCTAGATACGTGGGCAACCCAGGTTCGAGTCCTGGCCCTGGACATATCTTTTCTTTTCAAATAAAAATATTCAAAAACACTATACTTTACTATGAAAACTAAAGAATATTCTAAAATATAGCCTCTTCATTATCTTTTAAAATAATTTTTGGGCAGTAATATCTGTTCACCCCTAAGGCTTCATGCTACAAATAGAAAATATATACAAAATTAGAAAAAACAAAAACCTTGACTCTGAAGGCGTCTATTTTTAAGTGATAGGACATTCCACCATCTAGAACTACCTGGTTGTTGAGCAGGAGATTGGAGCATAAGATCCGGTCTCTGCAACAGAAAAATAATTAATTAAAATACTTGATAATAAAAATAAAATAATTAAATTAATAATTAAGATATATTTGGGACTTATGCATACCTGAGAATAACACTCAGAGCAACCAGAACAAGGTTTGGTGTATCGGACTTTGGCAGCAATTTCCTTATCAAAAGAATTTCCATGAAATACGAGAGGCGCATATTTTCCGAAGGGTCCAAGATACCAAAAGGCATCTTTTTGCTTTTTAACCTGGCGCCACAAGCCCCATTCGATTCCTCCAACTCCATAAACAGGAGGTTTCTCTTCTGTTTCCCTGCTCTAACAAATTTTATTTTATTTATACAACTTAAACTTAAAAAATTGAACAAGAAGAACATGGTCAATAGTTCATTTAAGGTGGGTTAAAATGTAGTAATTCAATTAATAGTTAATCTAATTTTATATTTGTTAACAAAGAAACAAAGCTGATTATAATAGGATAGGCAAAACAAGTATTGATTATTTTATAGCCTGTTACAAGAATCATAACAATAGAGAATACAAAAAATCTTAAACAGAAAAAGAGAGGTTGTAACACAAATTTATGCAATGAAACTAACATTAAATAAAATATTACCAATTTAATTAATAAATTTCAATAAAGACTACTTTCAATTGTACATTTTTTTAAATAAACGGTTTCTATTATAAGTGTTTACGTTACCTGTAAAAGTTCTATCCTGAAAGCATCAATAGTTTTTGTATTTCCTTTGATTATTGCCATTGTTGCATTAACCATTCCTGAATATGATGTACAGTTTTCGACACCGTATAATCGTTTCGCAAGAGTGTTGGTTTTTCCGAGAGGGAGCACACCTATTGGTATTTTACATAATTCACCATTATATCTCATCAGCCCTGTGATAATCTAAAGGAAAAAAACACAATAAATAAATGAAAGTGAAACAAAAACTATTGTGATATTCATCAAAAGTTTAATACTCATTAAATGTTTATTTCTGAAGTTTTATTCATGTTTTCTTTTTCCGATATTTGCTAAACAATTATGTTAAGATATTAGAAAAAATAAAATATTCAAATATAGAACCTGTTTATTAATCTTTTAATGAATAGCATCATACTACTATGTTAAATATTAACCTCCGATAAAGTCCCATCACCACCAGCAACTATTACAGCATCTGTCTTCGGATCAATTTTTTTAATTATGTCTCGACCATGGCCTTCTCTTTCTGTTTCAATAATTGAAACATAAACTCCTGAAAGATACAATAAAGGAGCACAGTAATTCTCAAAGTTTTTCTTGGATTTCCTAAAATAAAATTTTACAACTATTACAATATGTATATGTCACATAAATATAGAAATAAAAAATTGCCAAATAAAAAACTGGACCTATTATTTGAGGCTGGATTGAGAATCACAGTAATGCGGCGAGGTTTGCCATCAGTAATTGGTTTGTCACCATGTTTAACTGCTTCCGCACAGACTGATCTCATCATTGAACCTAGTCTAAATTGTTTTAAAATTTAGACATTAACAATAAGGTAAAACTATAGTAATTTCTTTCACTATTTGCAGTACTTACTCGAATGAGTCTAACCCATAATTTATCCCATATGCTAAAGCTGCAACGCCTAATGTAGATTTCTTCCAATGATTTCTTAACGTTTGTATTAATTTCACCATGATCCCAAATTGATTGATACTCTTCTATATAACAAAATTTTGGATGAAACCTAACCTGGCTTCCCGAACCTCCTTTCAAAGAAAACACATGTTTATCAGTACAGATCTATAACCCTCCGTGACTTAGAGGAAGAAGAAATCAGGAAGATGAAATGGTCAACTGAATTGTTTGTTCTATAATGAAAACGCTCAATCCTTTCATTTTCATTTCTGGGAGGCTTTTCATTCGCTGGCACTAAAAGGCTTTTCCGGCTTAAATTCAATGGCACTAAAGAAATCATTCATTCTATAATTTATTGACAGCGCAACAGACACTTGAATCCTTGGCCAGCTCAACCGTTCTTCGCCGATCTTCCCTGTCGTAAGCACGCGTGATGGATACACACATTCTCTTCAGATCCTCAGTGACAACATCGTTCCATCTTCCCTTCAGGTTTCCATGAGGTTTTACTCTATCGGTTTTCCGTAGTACTATCTTCTGAATGTCCTCTCCTCACCCATCCTGTTTACGTGTCCCAACTATCTGATCCGTCGTACCCTTACAGATTGTGAGACACTTAGGCCATCATAAAGTGTGTAAAGTTCTTTGGACTCTAAACGAACCATACTCTACAGGTTCTTAAATTCATCTCAATATCATCCTCAATTCGTTCAATATCTACTCAGTACTAAGGTTTGAGATGCGTGTGTCTTGAAGGGTCGGACGAGCGTTTAGTATTCTGAGCTTGGTTGTGCGACTGAGCAGTCTACTTCCAAAAAAGTTTGTACAGGCTCTAATAAGTTCAGTTAGCTGCCACTATTTTGCACTTTACTTCTTCTCCTCCCTCCAAAGTGTCATTGATCGCTCATCTCAAGTACTTAAAGCTTATAATCCTCTGGGTTCTTCTTGTTAAATATATGCAACTTGGTTAATTTGGAGACCCTTTATTTTCCCTTACACTTCTAGCACCGTGAGATCTTCTTTGATGCATTGTCGAGTTTTTTCAGCAATACATAATCCACCTTTGCCATCTCTTGTGTCATATGGCTAAAAATAAGGGTATTTGTCCTGCTCTTTTTATAACTGGATTTAGTACGATGTTAAACAGCATTGGAGCCGATGAATCCACCTGTCTGAGTCCTGAGATCATTAGCAATCTTAAAAATCTCCACCAATCTTGACCCTGGCAATCGCATGCTTAATCGTATACACGATAAATCGGATCAGCTTAGGTGGGATTCCCATTTTTCTTATAGCCTGGCACAGTTCCCTCCTAATGACTGAATCACATGCAGATTTATAATATACAAATAGTAGCCACACGCAATCGTTAAATTCAGTTGTTTCATCCATCATCTACCAAAGGAAAAAAATGAGGTCGAAAATTGACCGGTTGGCCATAAAACCATCTTGTGGCATTTTTTCTGAAGTCAAAATTTGTTCTATTAGTTTGCTAATTTCTTCAGCTATTATCGGACTTTCTACCTTCAGAAATTTTGCTGGTAATCTATCTCATCGAGGCACTTTATAGTTTTTCAGCAACCAACTCAAACTCATTTTCATCTTCCGGTGGGTCATTTGGCTGATCCTCAGTTATGGGATTAAGGAGTTTCTCGAAGTAATCTCTCCACTTTTATCCACAGCCAGTAGCTTAACGTCGGCATTCCTTATAATTAAAAAAAAAAAATTCTCGTCTCGTTATTCCTTCTTGAGTCCTCACCAAGTCAATAGCCTTCGCCTTTTCTACCATTGCTTGTTTCTTCTGTACTCTTGTACCTCGGCTGAGGATAACTAATCTCTTTGTATTCCGCTCCGTTAGTATGTTTTTACATTCCTTATCAAGCCAAGCGTTATGGTTCTACTGTCTTTCCGACAATACTGGTCCGCTGGGTCTGCTATAACTTGCTTCAGGAGATACCACTCTTAAACTACCTCTCTTACACCTTCAACTGCAGGGATGGTCCTCACTCCTTGCTCAATACTTGATTGCAATGCATTTCTAATTTCCTTCCTGAATTTCTAATTAAGCTTTGTTCTGCAAGTCCCTTATACTTATATCTACGAAGAATCTAATTTTTTGGTTTATCATTGCCGAAACCGATTAGTGGTCCGGGTTCACATCTAATCCATGGTTTGACCTAACACCATTCAATGAGTTGAGTGGCCTGGATGATATCAATATGTGGTCTATTTGTATAGAATAGAATAGAAAACAAACTTTATTCTGGGACCAAGTCCCTTTAGAATAACAATAAAGAACAAGTAAAATAAACATAATATTCATCTGGCCAGGAGGCACATAATGATACAAATCATGAAGTAATCATGAGTGACAAAACATAATAGAAATAGAGAAAGAAAAAAAAAAAAAAAATAACTGATTAAAAAGTAGGAGACTTTACAGGATTTTAACTAATTTTCTAGAAAAATAAAAATAAAAATAAAAGATATATATATAAAGGTTTGATATTAACAAAATAATAATAAATAACATTAATATAATAGTTAATAACGGAATTGCTAAATAAAGCAAATAAATTGCATATTTACAAAGTTTGTATCTTCTTTGTTGTTGGAAAAATAAACAAACACGTAGGTAACGAGATCGAGTATTCGACACACATTAATTCAAGCGGAAGATTGGCCTGCCTGGAGAGCATTTTTTTGGGATGCCAAGAGATGATGGAAAAGCAGGGATTTAAATGAGGCCAGTGGAGATGAATGGCGGATGAAAGGAGGGATTGAGTTCCACACAGTGGTGGAACGGGCGAGGAAGGAACGGTCGAATGCCTTAGTTCTATGGGATGGAATGTAGAGATCGGAGAGGCGGGAACTTGTTTGATGGTGTTGGACAGTGGATTTGAATTGAAGGAGACTATAGATATATGAAGGGTGTTGCGAGTTAATGGATTGGTATAGAAAAACACTAAGGAAATAATGTCTACGAATGGTTGGGAAGAGCCACTTTAACTCATCATAATGATGTGACACCCGGGAACGCCTCGGAGTACCAAGGACAAATCTTAAAGCGCAGTTCATAATTCTTTTTAAGCGATCCTCTAGCAATTTCGAGAGGCCCCCGTATACCACACAACAGTAGTCAAAGTGGGGGAAGATAAGGGAAGATACAAGAAGCTTCCGGGTAGATTGTGTAAGGAGATGTCGGGATCGATGGAATAATTTCAAGGAACTAATTGATCGTCGGGATATTTGGGCGACATGTGGTTTCCAGGAGAGGTTTTTGTCCATGGTAATGCCTAGGTTTTTAACGGAGGAGTTGAAACTGATAGGGTTGTCGTTTAGGATCAATGTTGGGAGGGTGGAGATAGTTCCAAGAAGGGAGTTGGAACCTAGAACAATGGCCTGGGTTTTCATTGCGTTCAATTCCAATTTGTTCAGCTTTGCCCAGGCACTGATATATATATATATATATATATATATATATATATATATATATATATATATATATAGATATAGATATAGTAAGGTCATTTGGTGAGATCCTAGCTTCCTTGTTTTGGTTTGAAAGATTGTACTAATTATAGTTAGCGCGTTGGACGTCGCGTTCTTCATCGTCATTCACCACTTGGTGCAAACTTTGTGTTATAATGATGAGAGTCAAAGCAGGGTCTTTACCTATTTGTGCATTAAAATCACCTACAACTATTTTCTTGTCAAAGGAGGGACCATTTCTTATAATTTTATCCTCTTCTTCATATAATTTATCTTTTTCCTCCGTCGATGCATGTACATTCATCAGGTTAATATTATATACTTTACCTTTGACCCTCAAAGTATATAGTAGGATAAAAATAACAGGTTATTTATTGATTCGAAAACAAGGATTGTCGATTTCGCACGTTTTAAGAACTAGAAACTAGTCCCAAACTCAATATTTTTATCACCTCCATTATAATAAAACGCAAATTTATTTCTCGTGATTTTACCACATCTCATCCATCTTGTTTCTTTGAAAGATGCGAAATTTATGCTTAGTCGAGATAGCTGGTCCTGCCCATGGCTTGGTTGTTGAATATTGAGGAACTTGATAATTTTTTACATGAGGCGAGCCGGCAGCCCACCTTTTGATTCTTCTCCTTTATCCAGGCT
Organism: Troilus luridus; assembly: GCA_964056705.1. Taxonomy (NCBI): domain Eukaryota; kingdom Metazoa; phylum Arthropoda; class Insecta; order Hemiptera; family Pentatomidae; genus Troilus; species Troilus luridus. Next base: position 40,745,984 of record OZ057417.1, on the reverse strand, counting down.
TGGGACCAGCAGTAAATTGACTGACCTCACTGGCGGAGTTACTAAAGAAAACATGCAAAATTTAAATTTATTTCGTAGATATTGCAGTATTTTAAGTACGGTCGTTAACGAATTTCTTGTCAATGAATGTTTTAACGTAAAATATTTGTTCAAGAATTTCAGTTGCGTGCGCAGAGGGAGAAGGAATATACCTTCACGAAATTTAAAGAGTTCTTTTTTTGTTTATTCATTTAAAGTCACATTATAGTGCCATGGCTAATCGGGCGAATCTACAATGGGATTCCTAAATTTTGCTTATCTATCTATTATTAGGATAGGAATCTTTAACAAGTAACTGACACCTTATAGGCTCGGGACCTCCATTTTACGTTCCTTTCGAATGGCGGCATAGCTAACAATATTTTACTCCCTTTGGAATAGTAGGTTGTTAACCTATCCACTAGAACTAAGGTAGCCCTTCGAACAAGTTTGCATGGACGTAATAAAAAATGATAGAGTGCGGATGGAAAGTTTCAGTTAAGGTGCATCCACACTATGCCGCGGTTGGCCGTTGACACTGCCAGGTTACGTGTGGCAGCAAGCATGGCTTCATTTCCCGAAAGTTAGAATGGAGGTCCTGAAAGGCTAACTGATCTAATGTTTTTATTTTTATTCCTACTAAATATGTTTTTGATGCAACAATAATAATTAAAAAGACTAACGAGCCCGAAAGCGATACCATCCATAGGTGATTATGCCCAAACCCAAATTCATAAGATTAGCCTTAACCTACCCTTCCGACGCGTCATCACTACGTTTACCAGTTGGCCCAGTGCTTTTAATTTTTTAGGAATTCCTTCGCTATTAAGCTCAACAACTCTAAAAGTCCATCTTCGTGATGCTTTCACTTCAATAGTATTAATCTGTTGTATAATCTTCTGTTCAAGTGTTATGGATTTCCTGGTTCTCCAGTTAATTCATTATTTATCGGACCGAATATTCAACGCAGTACTATATTTATGAAAACCTTGACACTCATAGATGTTTTTTAACCCTCCTACACGCCCCTTACGTTGTTTTCGATTTAATTGATTCCATTCTCTTTTGTTTTCTTATTAATTACTATTTTATTTTTTAGGGATTTAAATGTCCTTATGATTAGCACAGGGTTCTAGTACTTGTCCTCTTCCTTTCAAGTGTTATATCAATGATCTTCCTGAATCAATCCACCACTATTCTTACTGTTTATATCCTGACCACTTCTAAATCTGTTCACCCTTTCCTCCTTCTGAGGTAGTAGCAGCATTTGCCAGTATTCAGGAAGACCTAGATAGGATCAGTGCCTGAATACTGGCAAATGCTGCTACTACCTCAGAAGGAGGAAAGGATAAACATCCTTAAATAAAGGATAAATACATCAAAACCTTCTCTACCTTAATCTTCAATGATCACCCCATCTCTTTTTCAGTTCCTTAGTTAAAAATCTAGGCATAACTTTTGACTAATCCCTTTCCTAGAAACCTCATATCTCCCAAATATTCAGATGATCAATAAGCTCCCTGAAGTTATTCTATTGTTCATATCATCTTCTAATACTACTTACCTGTATACTCCTCATATCATATCTTCCTCCACACTGACTAACACTGGTGTGTGGTATATGGAGGTCTCTTGAAGGTGTTGGAGGGCAGATTGAGGCGAATCATGAGTAGCTCTCCACGGTTTGTCTAACTGAGCTGCTTTCATGTGTTCCACCTTTATAACGAGTTCCTCTTTCGTCCTTCCATCCATAGACTTTTATTTTATTGTTATACTAATCTATCAACTCTCAACACCCCTTCTATATCTAAAATCTCCTACAATTCAAATCCTGCTTCCAACCCCAGGAAACAAGATCTTTCCATCTGTTCTCCCATTACAAAACATTCAGACATTCCTTTCTCGCTTGCTCCACCATATTCAAACCCATGCTTTTCCACCATCTCCTAAATTTCCAAAATTGTATTGCTTAGTTCATTTTCTAGTAACTCTGTAATTTTTATATATTTTATTTGCTGTAATTTTTCATGACAAGAACTTACTTTGTGTTTCTTATTTACTTTTTTGGTACTTATATAAATACGATTTCATTTTTATTATGTCACATGTTGGCCAGATGTATTTTCTATATCTACTGTGCACATTTGTCAGTGTAAAAGGACCTGGTCCTAAAATAAAATTATTTTTCAACTCTACTATATATTATTCTATTCCTTATATAACCCAAAACTTTAATAGTTGTGTTCGACGGAATGTTTGCAAAGGATGAAATAGATATAAAATCTAACCCAACCACACTGAGACCTTCAATGCAATCCCATAGTCTATTTATAAAGTAGAAATACAATTTAAAATATGGTCTATAAAAATAGATAGGAATTAACTTCAAGTAATAGAGGTCATGATGAAATCCAAGAAGGATGATGTAGAGATACCGAATGAGGGTTCAAGATTGAGAGGGAGGCCCCGTCTGTGGTGGAGGGTGACCTGAAAGCGATCGGAATAAACCGCTGGAGGTGCCTTGTGGTGGACAGAGGTCAATAGTGTATGAAATTGGCCCATTAATAAATAAATAAATAAATAGAGAGCAGGAAATAGGTGTTATTCCTCACTACAAAGATTATTTCAGTTAAAATCTCTCTCTAAAAGAATACAAATACAACTGTACAAAACCATAGTAAGACCGGTAGTCATGTATGGGTGCAAGACATGGCCCCTGACCAAAAAATCAGAACTTATGGTCAACAAATGGGAAAGAAAAACATTAAGAAGAATCTGGGGCGGAGTGGGCAAAAATTGTGTATGGAGAAGAAGAAAGAATGAGGAGCTGATGGAGCTATATGGGGAGCTGGACATGGTGGTGTTGATAAAGAAAGCCAGACTGAGATGGATGGGATATGTGGAAAGAATGTCGGACCACAGGACAGCGAGGATAATGCTCAATGAGAAACCAGATGATAAATGAAGCAGAGGACGCCCTCGGATCAGATGGCTAGATGATGTCAAAGAGGACCTGAAACTGGTGGGTGTGGGAGACTGGAAGAGGATAGCACAGGAACGTGGAGATTGGTCGGCTATGGTGTTGGAGGCCCGGGTTCATGCAGGACCGTAGAGCTAACATATAATAATAATAGATATCAGGGGGTACACTGAAAGAATGAAAGTTAAAGTCAAGGCAAAGAATCAGACATTCTGGCATGTTTGAAAATCCCACACAGTTAATTGGTTTCGTTAACTGATAGAGAAACTACAGTAAGACCAAAATAAAGTTGTTTTTTTAGGTTAGTTGAATAGTGATTAAGGCTATTACCTTATAGTAACTGACATTTCATCAATGTAAATGCAAAAAGCTGCAGAATAGGAAAAAGAAAAATAAGAACCCTCAAACAGCAACAGGTGAAACACGAGAAGGGGACTAAGGAAAAGGGAATAGAGGAAAAAGTAAATTTTAAAATAATTGAAAAAATTAAACAATTACAAAAAATAATTGTATTTAATAAATAATGCAAATTAACTTGACTTAATTTATCATTAAGTTAACCATACAATTATAATTAAGGAAAAGATAGACTAATAATTATTAACAAAGTAAAAAACATTCATCAGCTATAATAATCTTTCAACATTACATAATATTATGATCCTTGGCTTTGTACTATTATGTCAAAACAAAAATTATTTTGAATAACATATAATTACTTCATACAGGAAATATTATTTGAACCTTTTGTTTCTTTAGGATATTTTCACACGACAGCACATATTTTTATAATTCTAAATAAGGCTATAAGTTGAGAAATTTTTTATATCTAATTGTCATGTCTTAAGTTATTACTAATTTAATCCTATAGTTTAAAATTTAACCTCAGATACAATTACATTAAAACTAATAAAATTTATTAAGTTAATCATGAGATGGTAATTTGCTTGCTTTCACATAGGAACAAGTTACACTAGGGATGTTATAATTGGTATCTGATGTTAATCCCCAGTTAAGGGACTGGAGTAAAAAAGATCTTTAGGTTTTTTTAATTTCATTAACAAATATATTAAATTTTATTTATAATTTATTAACAAAGGAGGTTGCAGAACAATAGAAATTCAGTGAGTGATTCCTTAATCTAGTTTCACTCACCAGAGCAGTTTTATGTTGATATGAGATATATTAATACAGGATTTATAGCAGTAAAAATTAAGGTAGAAGGGACTAAAAAGAGAGGAAGTGAATTTAATTAGAAGTTAGCTATGTAGGATCCACTTACACAGGTTTAATTTGTTTGCTCAAAGGCAAAAATTATATTATAGTTTAAAAATTAATTATTTTAATATCCAATAATTCAATTAGGTTCACTTAATATCATAGTGATGTCCTTGAATGGTGTTTTTTTTTTTTATCAAATTCCATTTTATGTTTAAAAAAAATTAAATACTGTCAATGCGAAATAAATAAAAGATTCGCTACTTACATATTATCATTCCAAAGCCAATGTGACATACATGAAAATTTATGGAACTGATGGCATGGGCTTTGATTTAAGTTGTAGCTATCTGATTTAATTTGTTGTATTTTTTATCTTTAATTAGTGATGTCACAAATTCAGTTTGCTATCTTCAGCATATCAAAAGGGATAGAAAACTGCAAGTTAAATTGTAAAATGATTACAAAATAGCAAAATTTGCAGATACACCACTTTTGCTTTGGAACAAATATATCTAATTATAAAAATATCACATGTTACAATAAAAATTTAAAACCTAAATATTCTTAGAATATTTTATCATAATTATATAAAACTCATAGGCACATTTTCTAAATACAATGAACTATTATCTAAAATATTATTTTACACTTTTGTTCACAATATTTACACACATTTCAGAATCCTAGAAGAGCAGAATCTTGCCTTCTGCTTTCAGGAACTAAGATAAAAAATGTTTTTTGGAAATATATTTTTTTTTTATCTACTTTTTACTTTTTTATAAAGAAAATAGTATGCATAACACATTGTGAGCACCGAAAAAATTGTAAGTACGCTGAGATCACTCCAATAACTTAAATCTCCCATACCCATCTCATCGAGTACTTTTTCAGGATATCGAAAATGGCAATAGAATTCCTCCTTAGGACAAGGAAGGATTTCTCTGTTATCTCCGTACATAGTAATAGTCAAGGCATGTGTAGCGTAACGTATGTAATTGAGGAATGAAATGTAATAAAGTGGTAAAGGAACATGTGTTAAAATGGCCAGTACACCACCAAGAAGGATTTGAACTGCCAGTACAAGAGAGCCCCAGAATACTCCATTCTGAAACAAAATTGATTCTTTTTTTTAAACAGAAAAAATTTAAATATTTTTTAAATAACTAATAACTACCTAAGATATTTTAAAACAATTATCAAAATGTTGTAAACTCTCCTGAGGTAGGGTCACCATACTCTTTGCCACCATCGCTTCATACTGCAGTCATATTTAAGACACTAAACTGAATAATACTAATAAAATAAATGATGGGTGACATTGTGGTGCTCACACCGTATCATCGATAAAAATGCAAAGTATAGAAAGAGAAAACACCACTTTCCAGAGCAGTGAGAAAACTAATTCAAGGTTCATCCAAAATCAATGCAAACGTCAAACGTTAGAGGTGGTTTTTCGCCTTATAGATGACTATATGAATTTTAAATCAATTATCAATACTTAAGCAATTACTGTAGATCGAATGTGAAAAATTTGTTTTTTTCACATTTGAAGCTATGTATTTCATTATATATTAATGACTAGATTTTTTTAAGTAATGTTTTTTTAATCGATAAAAGATATTTTAATGTCCTAATTAAAGATGTCTACATAAAGAATACAATTAGATCTAATTGAATCAATCTTTTAGGTGAAAGGAATGGATAAGCTTTGGAAGAAGTGTAATGAAAAAAAAACTAAATCAAAAATATTTGAAAAAAATGAAATAAAAACATATATTTTTGTGTTACAATGTATAGCCATATGGTTGACTACAATACCTGTTGTGTGATACTGAAAATAAATAATGTAGTGAAAAATTACTTTTGTCAACTAGTATTAAACATTAAAGTAATTATAACTTATATTAGGTAATCTAAATAATTTATCTTGGAGCTGTATGCTAGTACACTCTGTATAACACAGAGTGACTTTGAAATAGGGAACCCTATTATGAATAATATTAATTTATAATAATAAAAATACTCTTACCACTGGGTTATCAAGAGTGCCTATGGACAGTCCTGTACATTCTGCTACTATAATCGTCAGCTGACTTATAACAATAAACTTTATAAATCTCATCAGTTCGAAGAGCTGACTGGTCAAATAATAAGTAACTGAGACAAATATTAAGCTGAATACCATCTGTAGATAATAAATAATCAATATTAAAACATTTCTTATTCTTTATTTTAATATTAATCTATGTTTCAAGTTATTATATTACATTAACATAAATAAAAGCAGAGCATACATATTACTTAGATTGGAGATTAGTAAATTTTGTTCTAAAGATACTAAAGGTAAACAAGTAATTATCCAAGAAGGAAATATCTTGATTTATGATTCTTTTATATATCAAGCAGAAACTGTCAATAAAAAAAGCATTGTTCCCAGAAAATAATGGTTTTCTCTATCATTTTTTAGTTGCATTATAATTTTAGGTATATATATATATTTTATATTTATTTTTAATCTGGATCAAAGTATTATAAAAATTATTTAGTTTTCTGGCTGTTGTTTAAGCCAAATTTATAAGATCAAAACCACGTCATAAAATATTTTTTTCTTTTTAATACTGATAAAGCTGATATAAAATAATCGGTAGATTCATATTTTTTTTTTAATAGCTGGTATTTTAATCTGATCTTATAATAATTAAAAAATTATATCATCATCAACAAAAAAATAATGTTTAAAAAGTAACGTAAGATATTTTGTTCTACTGTATAAAAATAAAGAAATAAAAATAATAATCTATTAAAAATTAAACTATGCCATCTTTGTTTTTGTTGCTAATGATTACAGTATAATTTATCTACTTCAAACTGTTAAAATATTATATGATTCATGAAGATGCAGAAGTGGAGAAATCAACATTTTTTCTTAATATATATTATTAATGTTTTTCCAACTGTTCCTAGGATCCTCATCATGATAGGAACATTTACAATATTAGGCTTTCAAAACATATTTAATACAATTTAATATCAATTTTAATGTTAGGGTAAATACTTGAATCATTCATATGAATCAAGTAAAATTTTGTTTAGAATGAGTTAATTGTATTGGGGGAAGTATAATAATTTTAACTTAAACACTTATTCACTGGAACTACAGAATTATTCAATGGTTTCATTTTTAACAAATAGCTTTAATAATTTATTTGAATATCCAAAAACTTACCTGTACAGGAATATTAGTAAAAATGAAAGCAATATAATACGTCCTCAACTTGTACCAATTATTAAACTGTTCTTTTTTTAAAATATTTATCTCAGGCTGAACTGTAAACAAAAAACATACATAATAATTAACAGATTTAGTTAATTAACTATACATCTTAGGGAATTAATTGCTTAGTAACTTATTAGTGTCAGTAAAAATTAAACTAGAAGGATTTATAATAAGGCTATAAACTAAAAGACTTTATATTTTTTTTAAATACGCACATTTCAATACAGCAGGTATTAGAGAAGAAAACGACAGATAAACAGGGACAGCTAAAAAGTAAGTAACGTTTGAGATTGCTTTATCTCCATCACGACCCACTTTTTGAAATGTTAAGCCAACAATGATTCCAACTATCAGGTGAAGAAGAGCCTTGAGGTATACAAAAGTCTAAAAAAAAAAAATATCAAAAATATGTAAAATAATATAAAACTCTTATTAGTACATAAATAATGGCAGAGGTCAGAATATAAGGCTTGTAAAGTTATTGATCATCCTAATAATTCCACATTTTAAATTATGAGAGCCTCTTTATTCAATTGATGAGCTTACTGTTCTTAATAATGCTGCAAGACTTTAAGGGGTCAGCTGTGGTGTAGTGATTAGCATAACAACCTTCTATGCCCTAGGTTGTGGTTTCGCAGCCTGGAAGGTTGCCCTAGGATTTTTTAAAAGGAAGTAAAAAATCCTTAGTTATTCCATCCTTCTGAGGGACATAAAATGGGGGTTCCAAGCCTTTACAGGTGTCCAGAACACTTAAAGATCCCTCTCCTAATTATGCCTGGATTGTCAAAATTTATTATTCCCACTGTAGAATCGTCCGATTAGTCAAAGCAGCATAAAGTGACATTAAATAAATAAACAAACAAAAAAGCAAGATTTTTATAACATTGCTGGATTCTGTTGGTGCCATCATTTTTAAAGGTAAGTAGGAGACAATCTTAGAGGGAGACAGTGTTTTTCCAAGGTAATGCTTTTGTTGGATATTGCAACAAATCCTCATGCAACAACAATCAGAAATAAGGACTGCACTCTGTAGAAGATGAAAAACTCCAGCTTCAGTATGGTGGAATAATTCTTCAATAGATGCTCGGGCATAGGAAAAGCCTAATTGACTTGCAAGATAATTATTTTTCCAAAGTGTAATAAAATGTTTGAGAAAAATATTCAATGTTACCTTATATTCTGACAGAGACTGTGTAACAGCTGATTTTTTAGATTAAAAAATGAGCTTCTAATTAAAAAAAATAAAAATAAATCAATAGTAACTTATAAAAGTTTACCCAATCCCTATGAAGGTACACCATGTTTTTCTTGAGTAATATACAAAATCGTGAAAATTCTGAAGGTGGCTGAATTATAACACATGCTTTCTGAGCATTGACACTTCGAATCTCTGAAGGTTTTGAAACAGGTGTATCTAGAACTTTAAAAAATAATTGTTTAAAATTATAAAGCATTGGATCTCAATTTTATAGACATTTTAATAAAGATATATTTATTTTTTTAGAATTCACACACTGAAATATAGCTTTCTGATGAGTTAATGATTTTATTTCATACTCATAATTTTATTTAAAAAACTATACAAATAACACACCCCAAAACAAAAAATTATGCATAGAAATAAAGAATCGTAATTTTGTAAAGTTACTCATTGAAGTAAAACACACTAAATATCACTAGTCTATTCTTCCAATTTATCTTAATTCTTGTCAAATCTGCTTATAGGATAATATTAAATACAACAGCTTACTAGTGTTGTTCTCATATTTTTTTAAAGTATGATTGATCTTGTAGTTCTTCACTTACCGATTTTCAGGAGTTCGTTCATAAATATAATAACTAAAATAAACATTAAATACTTAAAATGTCAAAAATATATATTTTTTTTTTATTATACAATATTTTAGGTGAAAATAAAACCCGTAGAAAATGATATTATTTCAAGTGGAATTTAGTAAAATATGTTTGCATTTACCGAAGATTGCATTATTGGATGCCTTGATAATAATAAGAAGTATACATTTTTTTTCCTGCTAGATTTGATCTTATATAAAAAAAGTAGATAGATTGTAAAAAATGACAAGAAAATGAAAACTCGACAGATGATTATAAAACATAATAAAACAACATAGGCCGAAATGTCAGCACTATTAAAAAATAAGTTAACCTTATTTTAGTGTTATTATTGACTGCAACCCCTGACCAATTCTATCCTTCAATAAAACATAATAATTACCTTGCTTCGGTATAGGTGCCCTCCAAGACAAATCTTTGGCTGCTATAACTAACTGATCATTAAATTGCCCAAATTCACCTGATACCACATCGAGCACTGTGAAATTAAAAAAAAAAAATCAGAAATAAAAATGAAAATTATATCAGTTCAAAAGTGTGTCTAAATATAATACACCAAGCCTAAAATTAATGAATAGGAAATTAATAAAGGCTCATAAATTATTCATACTGTTAATTTAGCTTGTGGGATTTTCTCTTCCTTATATTTTTTTCATTCTTGTACAGTGAAGTAAAAAAATTTGTATTACAAATTTTTTATTGTTAATTTGAGGTTTAAATTAGTTATTTTTTTATTGAAAAAAGATTTCTAACGATAGAATTGATTTTTTTAAACATAAATTATTTGGAAATAAAATATTTTAGGTTAAAGATAACTTACTGAAATCGGCTGGGTTGTGGTACTGTGGACATGGGATCCCCATCGTTTGCAGAAAAGACACCAAATTAACAGGAGATCCTTGATAGACACATTGACCGTTAGCTATCATATAAACGTGATCGAAAAGTTCGAATATATAGGCCGATGGTTGATGGATGGTACATACAATATTTCTGCCGCCATTCGCCAAACTTCTAAGCAGTCGAACAAGTTGCGTTGCTGAAGAAATATCAAGACCCCTGCCAAATCAAATAATTTTTTAAGATTTGAACTTACCTAAAGACTAAATTTAAAATTATTTCAAAAATGTATTCAGTTTATTTATTTTCCATATAACTAAATGTTATAATATATTATCAAACAAATTCGCTCACTATAACTTTTAATATCTTCAAAAGTGTTGATACTTTCTTCATAATTTTGTTTAAAAAATAACATTTTTATCCGGCTGATGTTAATATTTTCAGGTAATACCTACTCTGAGCATTTCAATTAGATTTTTAATTAAAACAATAAGTTTTCTTTAACACTATCAAGCAAATGGTGTGGATATAATGACATTATTTTTATTTTTGAAACCATAAGGAATTTTAATAACACTGTTCTGAGTACTGGGTTGGACAAAATATCAGTCAATTAATACTAAGTCTAATGTTACTATTTAGTGTTACAATTTTAATTTTAATTTGTGTTTTACTATGGTTTTTTTGCTCAATAATATTGTTTGGGTTTTACCATGTTTGTATTTCACAAATTATGGTAATTAAATAACCTCCTGTTGTTGTTTTTTTTTTAGTTTTTATGGCCTATGGTTTAAAAATTAATTCCCATAAACTGTACTATAGAAAATAAATAGCTCTAGACACAAGCCCTAGCTATAAAAACAAATACAATTCGAATTACAATAAAAGTACAATGAGGACAAATCAAATTTATGTGATTAAAAGAATTTCTTATAAATAATATCTGATATATATTTATTTAATATCTGATAAATAGTATTTAATAAGTATACTAACGTTGTGGGTTCATCGAGGTACATAATAGGTGGGTTGTCGATGAGCTCTAGTGCGATACATAGCCTTTTCTTCTGTCCGCCAGAAAGCTGTCCGCATTTCGTATATAGAGTCGTACCCATCCCTAAAGAATCTAAGATGTCTTCGACCTTAACACAACAATAATGTTATTAAAACAAATTAAAAGAAAAAAAAGTTAAGGGTATAGCATACAGTAGAAAAAAAAAGAAGATTTTATACCTTGCAAAAGACCCATTTGAAATCTATAATAGCTGAGATTAGTCAACATTATTATCAGCAATGATTAATAAAAAAAATGGTTAAATGAACAAACAACAACAAAGTAATTATCATAATGGCTGGTCGATTCTAATTTTTATGGTGATGGTATAATTACACTTGGTTGCACTTTAGACTCTTTACCTTGTTTAGGTTACGCTTGGTTTGGTGTGCAAGTGTGTGTATGCTAATTAGCTTGTGTGTGTTATTCATCGACAAATATACCAGGGTTTTATATAGCAAACCATAGGCATTAATAGAAAATAATTTTATCCTAATTAATCTCCAGTATCCTAAACCATTACTGTTAATATTTAAACAAAGAAGCAGGATGTTTCAGTTTAAACTACAACATGTAAATATTCAGAGCATTCTAAGATATCCTCCTATCCTATGATCCTAAAACCATAACAGGGTGAAAGTGAATCAAAACAACTAAAAAAAAAACAAAGGAGATGGTGCAATTTATCTGTACAACTTATAGTAGAACTTATCTGTAGACAAAGAATCATTTATAAAAAAAAATTATTAATAGTTTCTGGACTTGCTGAGAAACTGAACTGAACATAAATCACTTTAAAATGGCCAGTGAGCTGAGGCAATAAATTTTAAACAAATAACTAAAGCTTATATCGTTTTGTTCAGACGTTTTGGCTTGATTTTTAGGCCCTCATCAGGACTGAGAAAACAAAACAGAATAACAATATCAGTGTGGAGTATCAAAGAAAATATAGCAGGTTTATAGACAGGAATGATGGGAATGAAAAGAATAAAATACAATGAACAAAAGGTTAAACTATAAAATAATTCATAAGAAATTAAAATATAACAAGAGTGAGAAATAGATTTGAACAATATATGATGAGTGTCTTATAACTGGTGAAAGCCAATACCAATTTGAAATTAGTTACTATTAAAATGAATATGTAGTTATGATAGAGGTATATAGATATAAATAAAAAAAAAAAAATGGATTTTACAAATAAATTACCAGCATTTAAGAAACTTACATAGCTTGTCTGTGGATACCGTAGAAATCCAGTGGGACTTGACATTTCTTCCTTATACAATTGTCTAATGGAAAAGGAAATAAGAAAAGGGAAAGATGTTTTACTTCACAAGAAAATAAATTTGAAACCTATAATGTCTGAAAGTTTTAAATAAAATTCAGGGCATATATTACCTAAATTAATCTGAAATTGAGATTAAAAGGAAATTTTAAGCATGGAAACTGTAGTAATTCATGAAAAGGTAATTTTTCAGGAGACAGAAAAACTGTTTTAACAACTAAAATGATAAATATGTTTTGATCGGATAATAGTAATGCCACTGTTCATAGTAACTAAACCACTCCCAGCTTTGACTTGCTTCTCTTTCTATCCTATGACTGATTACTATCTTCTTTATGAGAAAACTGAAAAATGGTTTTTTTTTTACTTACTACTTTTCCATGTTGACACCTCGATTAAATATTTACTGCAATATGCTAATAGAAATTAAAAAATATATATCGCACTAGTATTTCTAAAGTGACATAAGTCAAAACTTACATTTTTGGAAAAACAGAAAAGACTATTGATGAGCTTGAAATAGCATTAGAACACTAAGTGTGACACAAGTTCTTTCTGGCAGACAAGCTCTGATGCTAAGGTTTATACAATTTTGATGAGTGATAAAAGATACTTAACCATTTCTTTTATAATTCACCACCGACAAAAAATTTTTTGAGTTGCGTCACATTAGAAATACTAGTGTGATATGAAAAATTTAATTCTTTATTTACCAGAAGCCTCTTAGCTTTGAGCGGGAGAGAAGATCCAACTTTGAGATTCGCTGCTATCATCATGATTTCTTTCGTGGTGAAGAGAGGATTGAGATGGTCTTCTTGCATAATGTAACAGCTAAGAGATCTTGTACTGCTTTTTCCCGGATTCACAGCCACTCCATCCATCTGGATTTCTCCAGACATACCCTTGGCACTACAGACAAAATATTGGTAAAATAAAAATAAGTTAATAAATAAAAAAAACTAGTACAACTTCAACCCACAAAGGGTCTTGGGTTCAGTACATGATATAGACTGTACTGTTTCTAAGACAAAAACTGTGCAGAGAAGTAATTTGTCCGAGATCACTCTTGACCATCAGGTTTTTCCTTGAATTAAGGGTACCCACTTCAGGGGGACAGGGTAGGGCCCAGGAGGGACGTCAGATCCATATTACTAGGGTTGGCAGATTAAATAATTTATCTGCCACAGCCCAGAACCTTCGGCATAACAACTCAGCACTCAACCCATTGTGCTAATCTTCACCGGATTTGATTTATTATTTAATGTTATTGTTTATATTCAGTGAAAATGTTATAAGTTAAATGTTATTTATTTATTATTATGGGTTTATTTATAAAGCGTGTTTCGTGAGCTACAGTTGAATCGAAGGATGCATTAATATTACAATCAGGAATCAATACTGGCAACTCAGTGAATAATAAATCTCTATAACAGTGGTCACTTCAGTAGTCCCAATACACCATACAATAATCCAAATAATGTCAATACTCCTTATACAAGTAATTATTATAGTTGTAAATTTATATAATAATTATAACTATTATTAGGGTGACACGTAATGCTTGATATGAAAAACACACAGATTTCACCTTTAGTCCTATTTTGAGTTGAAATTAATTTTTTTTTTTTTTAAATACTGTTAGTGAAATCTTAAAAATTGTCCATGAAAATTTCATAAAATTTTCTTGGATAATAGTGCATTTAGCGTTAATTGAGTAATATAGAAGTAGAATTAATTTACTAAAAAATCACATTGATTCATGCATTTGTTATCTTCGTTATTGAATATCTTGGTTTGTTTGTTCATTTAACGTCACTTTATGCTGCTATGGCTAATCGGACGATGCTACAATGGGAGCTCTACATTTTGCCTATCCAGGTTTTATTAGGATAGGGATTTTTAACGAGTACCTGACATCGTACAGGCTCGGGACCCCCGGCTTAACGTCCCTTCCGAAGGACGGCGTAACTAAGGATTTTTTACTCCCTTTTAAAAAATCCTAGGGCCACCTGCCGGGCTGCGAACCCGCGATCTTTGGTTTAGTAGTTTGTTACGCTAACCACTAGACCACAGGTCGCCCCGAATATCTTGGAGTGGGGAAGCTACCTCTGATTTATTTAGTCTGTTGATGCAAGATATGATACATTTGATCTTCATTGGTGTGTATTTTAATGTATTTCATCTCCATTTTAGTGTATTCCCTGATGATATCTAAATTGGCAAAATGATGACTGCTTTTATTTTCCAGTATTTTAAGAACTTCAGGCTTTGTTTTGGCGTTTTTCATCTGCGTTATAATCGTTATTTTATTCTAATTTTGTAGTTTTAGCTCATTTTTAGTAAAACATTAATATTTTCAAGTTGTGTTCAGTAAATGAAAAGACTAAAAACTGGAAAGCTTATGAGAATTTCCTAGTTTGCCACACCACTAAGTGGTAGTTTTTGAATACAGTTTTTTTTTTGTGGTTAGATTTTTAGTGGATTTAATCTTGGGAAAGAATTTAGAACTGTTATGAATCGGATAGCTGAGAAAAATTTAAGATGACCGCAATTCAAACTCAGATAAAACGGTGGTGGCAGATTCTCGAAAAACACCCCACTCTAATTATATTTGCAGCCCCTGTGAATATATTTAAGTCGAATTTTGTCCAGATAGAGTCAATCAAATATTGAAGTAAGCGGAATTATGCCATTCTCGTAGTTTTAACTCGATTTGTAGTATAACCTATAGCTTAATTTCAAGTTATGCCTGACTCAGCCCTTTATTCATTACGAAAATAACACGACCCCGGTTCCCTAAGTACGAGAAACTCATTTTGGAGAAAATTGGACTCACGTAAATCCATTTCGTGTGACTGTTGTTTCTTCATTTCCTTGTTAGTTTAACCTTGAAAGAATGTCGAGTAAGAACTCCGAAATACGGAAAGCGTTGTTTCAAGATTATCCCACGTAGTCAATCAAGGAATTCACTTAAATTATTTTAAAAACACAAACTGAAAAAAGTGACTTGGTTTCATAATTAGACTAAAGATGTCCGGGTAAGCCTAATTTGGTCTAGAGATATTCTTATTGGCGGAAAGAAGTTGGCTGGCGGTAAGAATGTTTCAGTAATTACTGACAAGGTCTTTCAAAAAGAAATAAAAACTTGCATCAAAGGTCCTTGAAAGTTGTGTGACGTTTTTGAGCTAATTTATTTTATTTTTTATTGCTTTAAAATATATAAAATAACTGGTTTTAGTTATCCACTTGCTATGGATTATTATTTTATATCGCTTCCAAGATAGAATCGTCTCAGAAAATGGGCAGAAGTAGCATCAGGGTTTGAGAATCCTCTCAACAGGTTAGGCCTAAAATGGTGGCCGGGAAATCTTGTAGGCATTCATCCCCCCCCCCTCCGTCATTTTCGGGGCCTGATTTCAAAATGTTTTTAATTATATTTCTACTTATGTAATTAGTTTGCCTTTGTACCAACCTAGATATTTTAAACTCGTAACAAATATCAAATAATTATTGGTTGATTCTTGATTATTTATTATTAATACGAAGAAAGCTGGAGTTAAAAGCTAGATGAGAACAGCCAGCTATAGATGAGCATGGTGATTGGTGTTAAAGGAGGCCAGGACTTGCTTGCCCTGTTCCGGATTGTAGCGCCAATATAATAAATAATAATAAGTCGATCATTTATGTACCATTTTTTGCGGATCAGGCCCGAACTCGATATCAATCCTTTCTTGACAAACTTTATTCCCACTCAAACCCACCAGTTTCAAACCTGGCTTCTTCAAACCCGATAATCATCCGAGGCGTCTGGACCTTCTAAATTGTTTTTTTTTTTTTTAATTATTTTATTGAATTGTACAACTGTAATATATACATCTAGTACAAATGCTGTATGAATAAATAAATACATGAAAGGACATGTAGAGGCACTACCCATTGGCAGCACTCTAATTACATTTCTATTATAGAAGGTCCCGACGCCATCTTCTCTTCAGACGCCTTGGAGGATTGTCCGGGATGGAATTGGATGCAAGGATGGAAACTAGTGGGTTTGGATGGGCCTGGAGTTTATTATGGAATGATAGGTATCTGGAATGGGCTAAATCGGTAACATATGGAACGTTAAGGTCATTATGGATGGTTTTATTTGTGACAAAATAAGGAGCGTTTAGGATTTTGCGAAAGATTTTGTATTGCAAGGATTGAATACGAGAGGAATTTGATGGTTTGGTACCTTCTAAATTAAATCATTTATTTGAGTACTAACAGTGGGTAGTTTCTTTATTTTCCTTTCTTTAACTGTCATATTATATCATTCATAATATTTACTTGTTACTCTAATATATAAGCAGTTGTAAATTAAAAAAGAAATATTATAATTGAGCTCAGATCGGTAGATTCTAAAACTTGAAACTTGATTAGTATACTTATTCAGACCTTAAATAAAGTTTGTATTATCATTTTTTTAATATTATTTCGTCAACCTATTATTTATTCTCTATTATTGTTATTTCTTAAATTTATTTTTCTAATTTTTCCTCCCCACCCACTTAGGTATTATTTTATTTTCTTCACTTTAAATTTTTATTTTTTATATTCACTTTATATTTATATCTATTATATTTATCTATTGTATTTATATCTATTATATATGTTATTTATATTAACTTTATATATTTATATTCACTTTTACATTTTTATCACTTCACTTTATATTATTATTTTATTTTCTTCACTTTGTATTTATATTTTTATATTAGCTTCACTTTATATGTTTATCTATTATTTAGTATATTAATTAAAGTATTAAATATTTAAACTATTAACTAATATTTGTATTTAAACTATTAATTTCCCTCCTAGTTTTTGTAGGTTATCTACAAGAGTTGTTTTTTATTTTGTTTTTATTTTTATTTTATTTTTATTATAAATTTATTTATATTTATTTTTATTATAAATTTATTTTTCTAATTTTTCCTCCCCACCCACTTAGGTATTATTTTATTTTCTTCACTTTAAATTTTTATTTTTTATATTCACTTTATATTTATATCTATTATATTTATCTATTGTATTTATATCTATTATATATGTTATTTATATTCACTTTATATATTTATATTCACTTTTATATTTTTATCACTTCACTTTATATTATTATTTCATTTTCTTCACTTTGTATTTATATTTTTATATTAGCTTCACTTTATATGTTTATCTATTATTTAGTATATTAATTAAAGTATTAAGTATTTAAACTATTAACTAATATAAGTATTTAAACTATTAAGTTTCCCTCCTAGTTTTTGAAGGTTATCTACAACAGTTGTGTTTTACATCATTATTATTCATATTTTTTAGTTATAATATATCTATTACTGTCATTTTTTAATTTAAACTATTATTTATTGGATTGTTATCATTCTTGTACCTACTTATTATGTACTTGTTCTAAAGTTTGCTTACGTTTACATATAATTTGTTTTTCATCATTATTGTTATTAACCTATATCCCATTCGATATAGGCTTAGGTATATATCTACAGTCCCGGTGAATAAGTGGTTAAGTCTAATTTTCTCCAAAATGAGTTTCTTGTACTCAAGTAAGCGGAATCGAGTTATTTACGTAGTGAATAGGGGACTAAGTAAGGCATTGGCTTGAAAAGGAGTTATTGTTTATATTACAACTCCATTTCAAGCCAAAAACTACGAGAATGATACGATCCAACTTAACCACTTATTCACCGAGACTGTAGATATAGCCTATATTCCTGTCCTAGTTCGAAATAAATAAATAATAAACACTATAATTTGATTTATTCCTACTTTTGTATCTTTTCTTTTTCGAATTATTTCAGTTTTAAATGTTTTTGTATTATGTCTATCCAGCCCTCAAGAAGACTTGCAATGTATGTAATTATGTAAGTAATGTAAGTATATTTTCATTACTTCGAATGAGTCTGATTTCAAATTAATTTAGGTATTACAAAAAAAAACAAAAAAAACAAAACACTTAAGTCGATATATAAAAACCATAACTTTGAAGGCGCACAAGCATATATTTACTCCTTCATTAAAAAATGGCCAAAGACCTTGAATATCTACAATAACTTTCTTCATGATATTTTACAAAACTACATGTATTTAGTTACGCGCAGATGCGGATTCACACTTTCGCCACTAATTGGCAATCTGCCAATACCACACTGAGAAAATTGCGGAAAATTATTCTACGTCCAAGGATATTCGTGAGAACCATCGACCTTGTAAAGTTATACTGACGAAATGAGCTTAGCTTCTCAAGTTTATAGAGTTTTGGGGATTAGGCTTTTTCATTTTATAGGAAGTTTGCTGCTCTGGGCTGCAAGTCCTTTGGATATACACATAGAAATGCGTATGCATCTAAAATACATAAAAATTGCAAAAGATGTTGAGAAAACTATATCCCTCAAATAAGGCGATACGGTCATTTCACCCTGTAATTGCCTGTTTCACACAAAGAGGAAGCATGCATCAGCTGCCTCTCCTTGAAATACTTTTGTGCGAGTGCCTTTGTGTCAACCGGCGAATCCCAGGACAATAAATAGTTTTTTAAAAGCAATACCTGAACCTGTAACCACTACAACCCGCGAACGAGTCTGGGGTTCAGTACATGGTAGAGATTGTACTGTTTCATGGACAACGGTTCTGCAAGGAGGTGACTTGTCCTAGGTCACGCTCAACCGCCAGGTTTTCCCCCTTATTTTGGGTACCCTATTTTTATAATATTTTATAGAGGCTGGGTGAGCCCCAGGAGGGTCCTAGATCCCATATGATCCATCTCCCACCGCAAACAGGCTAAATAAAAGTAACTGCCTGCGGCGGGATTTGAACCAGGATTTCCGGCATGGCTACTCAGTGCTCAACCACTCAGCCACTCCACTCCCTTTTAAAAGCAATAGGTTGACATAATAACGCATATATTTTGGACTTTGAAATTTGGGCAATAAGTGGTCAAATATTTGAATCAAATATGTTCGGTATTTCACCTATTATTCCTAAACAGTCCATTCTATTTAGTTAATAGTATAATAAATTAAAAATCATTAATAAACTGCTTCTTAAAGAGTAGCAGGTATAATAATTTCATTTAAGAAAATTGCTACATGTGATCATATTGGTGCTATAAATAAATGCTAACGGGGTGGCTCGGTGCTTAGAGTGGTGAGTTGCTATGCTGAAGGTTCCAGGTTCAAATCCGGCAGTGGCAGATAAATTATTTAATCTAATAACAGCCAGGGATGGATCCGGTGGTATCTGCTTAAGTTATTAAAATTTCATTACTTTATTTTTAATTTACTTGGCATAATTTAAGTAAATATAATAAGTTGGTAGACTTTGATTCGAAAGAATAGAAAAAAAAAAAGAAGAAAATCTTAACTTTATTATATATTTTAATTTTTACTTCGATAGCGGGGTATCACAGTGTGTTGTGCGTTGAGTTGCTATGCTGAAAGTTCCAGGTTCGAATACAGGTTTGGCAGATAAATTGTTTAATCTGTTAACAGCCGGGTATGGATCTGGTGGGATCTGCTGACCCAACTGGGGTCCACACAGCCTCTATAAAATGGGTACCTTAAATGGGAAAAAACCTGGCGGTTGTACTCTCAAACCTTAAATACTGTGTGAATATTAACGTTTCAGAATTTAAATTTATTAAAATATTCAAATTCTAAAGTTAAAGCGCAGGACATTGGCCTTAAATGAGGTCACTTGTTATATATTTAATGAGTGAATAATGGATTTATGTTAAAATTTAATTTTTTTTTATAAAAATCTAATGACAGTATTTTAGTACAATTTATTATCCTCAACAGAGCGGGGTTTGTAGAGCGCTGAGTTACTGAGGTGAAGGTCTCGAATACAAATCAAGGTGTGGCAGATATTTTATTTAACTTGTTAATAGCCATGGATGAATAGTCCCTCCTGGGGCTGACTCATACTCCACAAAGTGGATACCCTTAATTGGGGAAAAACCTGCCAACTGAGCATGATCTCGGGTAAATCACCTTCCTGCACAACCTTTGTTCTAGAAACAGTACAGTCTCTACCATGTACTGTACCAAGACCATTCATGGTGTTGTAAAGTGGTAGACGATTTTTTATTTCTTATTTATTATATTGGGTATTATTTGGACACATCATTTAATGCTCTTTAATTATATCTACTTACTCTAATAAAAAACACCCTTTGAGAATTATGTGTCAAATATCAAGCAAATATTCTGCTACTTCAGGATAAAAATCCGAGAAATCCCAATCCTAATCGAAAATGATGAATACTATCGATTGAGGAGATTGATAACTTTAAGAATAAAGTTGTCATTGACTTCTTGATTGTCGTAAGTCTCTACTAGATTTTACATAGTCGAAATTATTTTATTATTTTAAGTGACAGTATATCGTAAAGTTAACAACTTGACAGACAAATTGTAAAAAAGATATAGATGTATTGTGATGTTGAGCATATGTAATATAGACGTACAAGAGATTTCTTATATTACTAACTTCGTAGACATAACCACCCAACCTAACGATCCGTTGACTGTTCAGCAATAACTTGCATAAGGAATGTTAACTGTATTGTACTCACTGGAAGGAGGTTAAGATATTGAGAAGAGTTGATTTTCCTGCACCAGAAGGTCCCATGATGGCGGAAAGCTCCCCGGACTTGAAGTTACCTGATATCGATTTGAGAATCGCTTTCGTATCTGGAAAAAAAAAGTATTACTAATAAAATTAATTACGAAAAAAATATTTGAATTTCATAGAAATAAAAAAAAATAGACCGAACTGGTTTAAAGAAGCAGAGGGGACATGAGAGAACTCGGGGTTACGGTGGATATTCTAAGGGATGGAACTCCTAAGAGGATATGAGACAAGAGGGTGAGGTTTGAGGCGAAAAGGAAGCGAACGATCTAAATCTGCGAGAAATAGATCAGATGAAGCGATAATGAGCCGAAGAAAGTCGTGGAACAAGCACTAATGATTAATCCGGAGTACCCCAAAGTTGGGCGAAATTTAAAAAAAAAATGTAATTAATTGTAGCAAATATTTAGTGCATTATTATATATCTGCAGCCCCGGTAAATTAGCGGTTAAGTCGAATTTTGTTCACAGAGAGTTAACTGTATTGAGGGAAGGAGAATCGTGTCATTCTCGAAGTTTTTGGCTTGAAATGGAGTTGTCATATAAGCAATTATTCCTTATTAACTAGGAAAATAACACGATTCAGCTTCCCTAGTTACAAGAAAGGCATGTAGATATCTGTCTAGAATACTAAATTTAACTTAATAGAATAATACTTAAGTAGAATAAATAAAGAAGAAAATAACCAGATATGTTGAGATTTCAAGTTGATAAATTCTCAAAAAGTAAAAAACTCACAAAGAGGAGGGGTTACCTGTTCAGTAGTGGTTAGCAAAACAACGTACTATGTCCAAGATCCCAGGTTCGCAGCAGAAGGGATTAGAAATTTAAAGACAGTAAAAAATTCTTGATTATGCTGCCTTTCGGAGAGGACATAAAATAGTTGTCCTGAGCCATTGCGGCGTCAGATACTCGTTTCAAACCCCTATCCCGATTATGTCTGGATAGGCATAATTTAGTAATCCCACGCATCATCGTCCGATTAGCCGTAGCAGCATAAAGTAGCGTTAAAGAAATAAACAAACTATTAAGTGGAGACTAAATTTTCGACCTGAATTACAGGCCTTTGTGAGGGCTGAATAAACAAGAAAAAATGTGGATTACATGAAAAACATTGTTGATTTTTAGAGATAGGTATAATGAACAATCTGTTATTTTCTTAAAGCATCTGTTAATAACCATTCCGAAATTGGGAGTGAAGTAGCTCAGTGTGTTGAGTGCTAAGTTGCTAAGTAGAAGTTTCCGGGCTCAAATCCGGTTGTGGCAGATAAATTATTTAATTAGTTAACAGACACGAATGATTCTTCTGGGGCTCACCCAGTCTTTATAATGTCGGTTTCCTTGTACAACCATTGTTCTAGAAATAGTACAAACTTTGAACTAAACCCGATGCTCTTCATGGATTGTAGAGTTACAGGTATTTTTTTTAAAAGACTCAGAGCTTTAAAAAATACAAATAATAAACTATTACCCACAAAGGCGTGACAGATTTATCTATCTATTTGATAGTAATAAACAATCTTGACTTGTGGAATGCTCGAAGGATCATGATTACTTCAAGGCAAAACAGCATCGATAAATGGCGATTAAATTGTAAATATGGGTCAAAGTCGTAATAATTGGACCGAGTCGATGCATTTATCTCATAAACCCAGTAACATTTGAACTTCTTACTCATTATATCTTTAATAATTATTATAAAAATTGGGTCAAATGGTATGATATGGTCCGGTTTAAATGGGGCATGCATTAGAGGAGATGATCAGGGCCGTCCGGTATCAAAGGAAACCATGACCACCCTATCGGGTTTTATTAAAATTAATTTATAAATTAATCAATTTCCTATAAATAAAATTGTATACCAAATTTGATTAGGCGCTCAATAATGACCCCTGTCCTCATTATACCAGGATAGATTTCCATTAGCCATAGTAGCATAAAGTGTCATTAAATAAATAAACAAACAAAATTTTATTTATATATCTTAAGTGTTATTTAAGATTCCGCTTAAGAGCGGAAAATATAAAAAATACGATGTTTATATCTACAGGCTATGTAAAAAAGTGGTTGAGTCAGATTTTGTCTAGAGAGATTTAACTGCTTTCAGATAACTGGAATTGTACCATTCTCGTAGTTTTTGGCTTGAAATGGAGTTGTAATATATAATAACTCCTTTTCAAGACAATGCCTTACTTAGTTCTCTATTCACTACGAAAATAACTCGATTTCGCTTACTTAAGTACAAGAAACTCATTTTGGAGAAAATTAGACTTAACCACTTAATCACCGGGGCATTAGATATGTCCTCGGAACAACCTTAGAAACATACTCTCATAACAGAAAAAAAAAGAAGACTATTGCGCAGTTTGATTTTAGGTATCAATCTGTGGATTGATACCTAAAATCAACGTAGCGTGCTGGACGTGTCGTAGCGCGCGCATATATCCCTAAAATAAATCTGCGCAATAGTCAATATTCCGACGCTACGCAATTTATACGCATTAATAGAGAGTCGATTTATCGACGGTTTGCACTCTAAGGGTTAAGGCAGGTGCAGTTGCCTGGAAGCAGCCCCTCCGCTGGACTAGGAGCCTATGGGCCAATCCCTCACATCTCCGATTCCAAATGATTAAAAGAAACATAAGGAAGAAAGCTGGATTGTCTTTTGATTGATTTCACTGTTAATTTTACATGTATTCATTCTCATGTAGACAAATTTGGATAATCCATCTACTATATATTTTTGATAAATATTTGACAGTTTTTTTCTTCTATTTAATTGTAACTATAACATTTGTTTTCTTCACATTAATTATTAGTTCTTATCGATGATTTGCTTCAACCACTATGCTCATTACCTGTTGTAGACCCTCTATCTACAAATATCATGGTATCATCTGAAGAACAAATATAATTTAAGCGTTAACTGTCTACGAGAATTCCGTTCTCACGACTTTCCATGAAATTTCTCAATATCGAATGAGAGGTACATAGAAATATATCGATAGATATGCGTATAATAAAAAAAAAACTGTACCACTACAACCCATCAAGGGCATTGTCTCCAGTACATGTAGGGTTCCCAGATCTATTCAAGAAAAAAACCGGACAACTTTTTAATTTTTTTTATTAGCTTATAAATATTACAGAAAGTGACAAACAATATCACAATCTACTTTTGGTAATATTTAGCATTCGATGACACTGCTTTTAACAAAGATTTATTGCAAGAAATGGCATCTTTGAACTGAGTGCAACTAACGCTTATATTAAAAAAAAAAAAAAAAGCTTTTGCCCGGTTAATCCAGATTCTCTTGACCGGACAAACATAAAAAAAAACCGGACTGTCCAGTGAAAAACCGGACATCTGGCAACCCTAAGTACACGATAGAGCCTGTATTGTTTCTAAGACGACGATTGTGCAGGAAGGTTAATTGTCCGAGACCACGCTCAACCGCCAGGTTTTGTCCCCAATCAAGGATATCCACTTCATATAGGATGGTCCAGCTCCAGGAAGGGCACCTCCCACAGTGCTCATCCGGGCTATTAACAAATTAAATAATTTATCTCCCACAGATGGATTTGTACCCGAGGCCTTCCCCTCAGTGACTCAACTCTCTACCAATCTCCCATGAGAATAATTAATTGTATTAAAAACCTGTATGTTAAATTAATTTTTAACATAAATCCTTCTTCCACTCATTAAGTACATAAAATACAATTACCCTCATTTAAGGCCAATGGCCTGTAGTCCTTTTATTTTAGAATTTGAATATTTTAATAAATTTAAATTCTGATACATCAAAATTCCCACAGTATTTAAGGTTAGAGAGTATTTTAATAATAATGTTTCCTGGAAACAAAAAAAAATAATCCGAGGTTAAATAATTTGTCTGGCCATTGCCTGTTTCAAGATGATAGTGTTGTCTAATCAATGACTGATGTTTTCTTGGCCTATATTCTATTATAGCTTCCTATGAAACGTTATGAAAAACTATCGGACTCAAAGGCCATAAAACAATTATTTTAATGAGTGATATATATATATATATATATATACATACATATATAATAATAATAATGAATTCTTTATTTATTCCCTTTAGAATAACAATACAGATTTCTATACGGGGTATTATTATGTCTTAGACTATAAAAAAAAAAAAAACAGGGTATAAAAAATAACAGAAATAAGATTACAATAATTATATAGAGAGAAACAATAAATAATTACTTATTAACAAATATATACTTATATATATATATATATATATATATATATATATATATATATATATATATAGAGAGAGAGAGAGAGAGAGAGAGAGAGAGAAAGAAAGAAAGAGAGAGAGAGAGTGAGAGAGAGAGAGAGAGAGATTGAGCGAGAGAGAGAGAGAGAGCGAGAGCGAGCGAGAGAGAGAGAGAGAGAGAGAGAGAGAGAGAGAGAGAGAGAGAGAGAGAGAGAGAGAGAGAGAGAGAGATAGATAGAGAGAGAGAGAGAGAGAGAGAGAGAGAGAGAGAGAGAGAGAGAGAGAGAGAGAGAGAGAGAGAGAGAGAGAGAGAGAGAGAGAGAGAGAGAGAGTGAGAGAGAGAATGAGAGAGATCAAATAAAAACAAAATAATATATATATATTGGATATAATATAATATAATATCCAATATAATATATATATATATAAATAAATATATTGGAAACTACTTTTTTTTTTTTTTACTGTTAATAAAATAAGTTTTTCTTTCAGTTCTTGAGCTTCTGTAGTAAGTTTGTTTAACTATCTTTAGGCGACGTTTTGAGACTGATTTGTCCACATAATTTCGGCTAATTGAAGACGAAATGTTTACCACCACATCACTCTATCAAAATTTTATTGTTCAATATTGTCATAAATTCAAGAATAGTGGTTGTTGAAATGTGTAAAGTTTGATTTTAATAAATTTAATTACTCTTGAAAAATATTTACAGAATTTATGGTAATACTGGTGCAGGTGTTTTGATCGATTGATGGAGTTGTACAGATTTCGTCATCAATTTGACATAATTATGTGAACAAAATAGTCTCTAAACATTTTTTAGAATGCTAAACACAAAAGCTAGTTTAATGAGAGTTCTGTATGAAGAAAAAGTAACAATAAGGAACGACAACTATAATAGTTTGGAAATAATTTGTTTATTTAACGACACTTTAAACTGCCATGGCTAATCGGACGATGCTACGGTGCGAGCTCTAAATTAGGATAGTTATCTTTAAAGAGCACCTGAAATCGTACAAGCCCGTTTTATGTCCCTTCAGAAGGACATTGAAATTGTATTGTGCTCCCAAAAAGACATACGGGAAAAAATATATAATTCGAGAAAAAATAATTAACAAAATAAATAGAGTTTTTGACCAGTTTTTACGGCATATAAACTTAATAATTAAACAAATCATAATTTCCTAAAAGGCAAAATCTGTCTTTTGACGTTGTTGATACGTGATTGAATGGCGAAACATTGTATATTTAGGCAATGTCGAAATGCCTAAAAAATAGGATTATGATATGACATCTGATATGTTATGGGAAATCCAATTATCTATGATTTTTTTTCACATTCGTTCTTATTATCGTATTTAGATTTTTTTAAAAGAAAGAGTCCAAGATTAATTTTGCCGTCTCATTCTTTATCCAATTAATCCAATATAATTTGAGAATATAATAGTTGTATTTTATGTATTATTTAGAAACAGATATTTGTTTATGTGTTACTTACATCATGAAAATAAAATGATAAAATAAAAAAAATGAAACTTCAGCAGTAAAAAACTATATGTATAATATTATACACTATATTATAATAAGTATAATAAATATAAATTGTTCTATGTTCTTTGAAATTGAAAAATGAAAAGGTTGTAAATAATAACACACTGATATTAGCATATGGGTCTTGTACTAAACTTATATAATCTATATACACATACATATTATAAAACAAAGTCCTCGGCCGCATTTGTTCGCGGTAAACTCAATAACTACTGTACGGATTTTCATGCGGTTTTCACCAATAGATAGAGTGATTCACCAGGAAGGTTTAGGGATATAATTTGTCGAAGTTTTTTGTAAATGGGTTGGAATATCGATGGGTTTCACCGAAGATGCTGCCTAATCCCGTGCAATTATCAAACGTGCAAGATAATAAATTCGTATATAAAGAAATATTTGGCTTTGTTTTTATTTTTATAATTTCTATATAATAAAGTGCATCAGCTGATATGGGAAGAAGGAAAATCAAGACTCCCGAAGAAGCCCGACCAATGATATTTGCGTGGTCCATAGTGGCCGGTACGTGATAAAAAAAAAATACATTACACAGACAAATTATGTAGGCAAGTAATTTTAGGGACTAAGTCAGGAAATGGCTTGAAAAGGAGTTATTGCTTATCCCAAAACTCCATTTCAAGCCAACAATATGAAAATGACACAATTCCGCTTCCCCCAATGTAGCTAAATCTCTCGGGACTAAATTCGAATTTTATTAGTAATACACCGCTAAGTGCTAACCTAATTTTTATCGACTAAATATAAATATTAGTTTCAATATATAACACAATTAAACAAAGGGATATTTTATTAATTTTATTTGAGCCTGACTCAACGTAGTAACGAATATTTTAAATATTAGCTAGTTTCATTTGCATTATTTCAACTGGCATAATTTCCTGTTGTGAGAGAAAGGACAGGAAATTGTGCCAAAATCTAATATAAAAATTGCCGAATATTATCTAAGTGTAATATTCATTAGGGTGTTGTTTAAAACACTTCTTATTTACATAGTGTTGTATGCATAAGTCAGGTTTTTATCTTTTTTGATACTTTTTAATAGATAGGGTGTCTTGAAATAAGTCTAATTTTTTATATTAAATTGGATTAGATAAATATAATATAATAATCGATTATAAATGGATTCCAGGAAGAAACTATAAAGAGAGAATAGAAAAAAAAAAACCAAAATAGATCAACATGAAACAGAAGAAGATAGTAGAAATAAAGAAAAGTAAGTCCATATGTCAAGGACACTACGGGGAAAATAGCCAACATCTAAAAGGAAGTTCAAACTAAGGACAAGTTACACCACTGACAGAAAAATAAGTCAGGCTCTGCGAAGTGTAAACGATGACTTAGATCTCAAGATGCCAGGGTCTTGAATGTTCCTGTGGGAAGCAGTACTTTGAGCAAACAGACAGATTAACACGTACAAGACTTGCAGCGCATATTAGAAGCGTTAAGGAGATGAATAGAAAGTCATTACCATTGGCAGAACATTTTGAGAATACTATTGAGTTTGACAAAATTAGAGTGGTCCAAAAGTGCAATAACACGACATAAAGAAAGATAGTAGAAGATGATATACATTAAGCAAATTATGTTTCCCAAAGATACCTGTGGTTAAGAAGAACCCCAAAAAACTGAAAGAATATTATTTATAATCAGAAAGCAGCCAATCAGATCACTGAAAAAATAGGCTCCGCTATCCGGAATATGGTTTCCGGATCCGGAAAGGTATAAGTAATGAAGTATAGAAAAAAATTGTATGTCTCAGATTAAGCCCTGAAGAAGCTAGCAGTAACGTAGGCAAAACAATTTACTGCACGGTCGAAACCAGAAGAAATACGCGATGAATGGATTTAAAATATTGGCTGTGGCAATTTAAGAGAGTAGTAGAAAATTACTTTTATTTCCTATAAAATTATTAACTGTTGCGTACTTTCGAGTGTCGAATGGAAGGAGTTTCGTAACTCGTCATTTGACATTAATTAATTATTTATAATCAGGGTTGACCGACAGGGACAATTTGAACTGACCCCTCCAAGATAGCTTATCACATTTCACTACGCTTATCTAAATAAATAGGTTAGAGAAATTGAAATACTTGACTATCATCTATCAGATCGGTTAGCTTTGTTAAGGTTCTTCGAGGGGCGGATTTAGAAGAAATAGAAGAAGTGATAAAAGGAGCACTTGTCCCAATTGTATGGATTAGATGGACTTTGGGATCTACGGACCTTCCTGGGACTCACCCAGCCTCTATAAACTGGGTACCATTTTTGGAGGGAATAGTTTGGCGGTTGGGATGTAATCTCGGCCAAATCACATGCTAGTTTATAAATAAAACTGGGGAATCAAATATTTTAATAGGGTGAGATATTAAAAAATATGTAACAGAAGTATTTTCTTATATTTTGAATTTTATTTTATACGCGATACCGATACCATTTATATTATAGTTCATTAGCTTATTAATTAGGAAGTAGCAAAAACACTAAGAAGAGTATAGTCAAAAAAACTATTAGGATAAAATGGAGTAAATGGTAATCTGCTTAATTTTAAATATTTTTATCCAGCCACTATAATGTGGGTACCCTTATTTGGGGTAAAAACCTGGTGGTTTAGCGTGATAACGAACCTCCTTGTAGCATTGTTTTAGAAACAGCACAGTCCCTACCATTTACTGAACTCAAGACCGTTGATGGGTTGTAATGGTATTTTTTTTTAAATTAAAAACAAATCAACAAAACAAAGCTCAAAACCTGGTGCTTGGTTTTGGGTTTACGTCTATTTAATTTTAATAACAATAATTATTGTAAATATAATTAACATCATACGCAGGAAATACTAGATGATTGGAAGAGGCCATTGTCAAGAGAGGAATGGGTGACGAAAAGTGGAGTATGGCAATAATAATAAATTACAGAATTTAATCTAACATTATTTTTTAATATTTTAATTAACAATATTTAACCGTTTATACGTGAATAAGTGTTTTACTGACAAGCAACGGCGTCATGAGACTTTCATTTATTTTTAATTAAGAGTTTTAAACTTTTAATTCCTCCTTTTTTTTACAATTTAGATTGACAATATTTAATATAGGGGCAGTGTAAATGAGTGGGAATAACTTTAATAATAAGCAAAAACTTCAAATATCTACGATCATTGGAAAAATAAGAAAATGGTATACCTAACTATTCGTCAAGCTAAATATCTCTAACCCCAATGAATAAGTGGTTAAGTCGAATTTTGTCTAAAATGAGTTAAATTGTACTCAGGGAAGCGGAACCATGTCATTCTCGTAGTGCATAAGTGGCTAGAACAGACATTGGCTTGAAATGGAATTATTGCTTATATTAAAACTAATATATGCTCTCTAAGCAGGTTAGTAATTTGCTTAGAATGAAATGTATTGAATAATGTATTTTGTTGTTTAGTCGTTTTAATTTTGTTTTTTAAAAAGATATACATCATGTAGAGAAATTATTGCATGCTAGCTCGTGTATTTAACAGTTGTTATTACTTTATCAGGGAGCGGAGTCGCTCAGTGGTAGAGCACTGAGTTGCCATGGCGGAAATCCTGGTTCAAATGCTGCAGTCCATGGCTTATATTTAGTCTGTTTGAAGCGGTAGATGGATTATAACATGATCTAGGATCCTCCTGGGGCCCACCCTGCCTCTATAAAATATTATAAAAATAGGGTACCCAAAATAAGGGGGGGGGGAATCTGGCGGTTGAGCGTGACCTAGGACAAGTCACCTCCTTGCAGAACCGTTGTCCATGAAACAGTACAGTTTCTACCATGTACTGAACCCCAGACCCTTCATGGGTTGTAGTGGTACAGGCTTTTTTTTTTTAATTTTATTACTTTATCTATTCTTTTTTCTTTTTTTTTTAATTTGTATTATGCTCTCCAGGCATGTCAATCTTCCGCTTGAATAAATTAGTATTGAATACTCGATTTCGTTGCATACGTCTTTTGATTATTTTTCCAAAAGAAGATATAGACTATGTAAATACTTCATTCAATTTAGTAACTATTTTATTAATTCTTTTAATAATTATTTTGTCAATACCAATATATTCATTTTCGACTGTTTGTCAAATTTCGTACTTTATTTCATTTCTATTTCTATTTGTATTATGTTTTTGTCGCTTTTAATTACTTCGTATTATTATGTAGCTTCCTAGCCAGATATATTTTATGTTTCCTTTTCTGTTCATTTTTGTTATTCTAAAGGGACTTAGTCCCAGAATAAATTTAATTTTTTATTATACTCTATACTACATTTGAATCCAAATATTACGAGACTATTCTGCTTCCCTCATTACAATTAATCCATTTTGGTGAATATTCGACTTTACCACTTATTCACCGGGAATGCAGATATATGGTATAACCATCTACAAGTCTTACAAGAGGGATGTCAACGTAAGAATGAAGAGACGAAAGAGATGCTGAAGGTTAGCTGAAGAAAAAGCTCTACGAGCAAATAAAAGAAACTGGCAATTGGAGAGCCTGGCAAAAGAGCGAGTTCGTACTATCCCTCTTATTGTAGCCATTATCAAAAAAAGGAAGACTGCCAGTCAAGGAAGAGATTGAGAGGAAGATGGAGGCTGTCGTGGTTGGATGACGTGGAAGAGGAACGCAGGGAAGGCGGAAGATGGACAGGAATGGGAGTCTGCAGAGGCCAAGGTCTGTTGGTCCATTTAGCTCGAAGCGGCGAACCTTCTAGACCAATCGGATACAAATCTTACAGATGAGTTTAAACAAGATGTCTTTCATTTTATTTTTTAACACGATTTTATTAACTTGATTGCTGTTATGTGCTATAAGATAT
Source organism: Troilus luridus (assembly GCA_964056705.1). Classification (NCBI taxonomy): domain Eukaryota; kingdom Metazoa; phylum Arthropoda; class Insecta; order Hemiptera; family Pentatomidae; genus Troilus; species Troilus luridus. The sequence continues at coordinate 40,714,112 of OZ057417.1, read as the reverse complement.
AACGGAATCATTGAACTCGATTTTAGGCCACATCGAAACATCTAATTAATTGAACATCTAATTGAAATTATGCAAACTTCTCAAGGACAGATGAGAATACAATAATATAATAGGTTTGTCTCATTATCCCGACCAGGTTCTTCAGGATTAGCGTTTTTTCAGAAGACACGGTAGTCTCTTGTGCAAAGTACTTAGGAAGGTGCTACCTGTGGTGTAGTGGTTAGCAAAACAACCTGCTTTGCCCAAGGCCGGGGGTTCGTAGGCCGGGAGGTGGCCTCAGGATTTTTTAAAAGGGAGTAAATGATCCTTGGTGATGCTCTTATTTGGAAGGGACGTATTTTTAACTTGCTAGTGAGATCATCAGAGGGAAAAAGGGTAATTCCCACCCCCCTAAAAAAATTAATATGAAAAATATGGCTTATTTATAATAATAAAATAGCTATCAATAGCACTGTGATAACGTTACATTCATTAGGTTGGATAGGAAACTTGGGAGAATGACCTTGGCTCACCTTGAGAGGATCCCATCTTCTTAATTATCAATTATAATTAATAAATTGTTAATTATCATTTGCTTTGTAAATAGCAATTGTCTTATTAAGTTGAATACAATAAATCAAAATACTATTTGTTTTTTTAAACCTGATGTAAATTCCAATTATTAGCCATTTATCTGACCCAATTGTTAGGTATATTATATTTACGACAATGGAATTCATTACGACAATGTGTTATTAACAACTGAGATATTTTGTCAGATTCTCTAACAATACCTCAAAAGAATTCGAGACATCTGCTGGGATTAGACAAGGTGCCAGTCATAGTCCACTACTAGACGGGGAGCTAGCTACATAAAACAGGGTCGATAAGGTGCGTGCAGTTTTAGTCTATAAACTGGGGGGCCCAACTTAGTACGTCACCAAACGCCACTTCTTAAGGTCAGCACAGGTCGGATATGAAAATGCCAGCCGGTTTTCCCGGACGAAAAAATTGAGTGAAAAACCTCATAACGTGCGCGCGTGAAACTTCTTGTAACGTGATGTTCGATCCTCAAATAAGAGCGGTGTAATAGTGTAAGAAGTTTTGCAGGCCGGAAAACCCTCGTAAGAAGTGATCGAAAGTGCCGGAAAACTCAGCTGAAAAACCTCATAACGTGCGCGCGTGGAACCTTTTGTAAAGTCAAGTTCGAACCTCAAATAAGAGCGGTGTAATAGTGTAAGAAGTTTTGCAGGCCGGAAAACCCTCGTAAGAAGTGATCGAAAGTGCCGGAAAACCCAGCTGAAAAACCTCATAGCGTGCGCGCGTAAAAATTTTTTTATTTGATTTTTGGGTTCTCAACTAAGAACGCTGTAATAGTGTAAGAAGTTTTGCAGGCCGGAAAACCTTCGAAAAAAATTAAAGAAAATCGGCGTATATTAGAAATGAAAATTTTTCGCATTCGGCTTAATGGAAAATTAGTTTTGATGATTCCATTCAAAATATCTCTTCGTGCTATCCAAAATTAAAAAAAAAATCGTCAGGATACGATGGAAACTCGCTAAAATATAATAATTTTTTATCGCGCGCGCGATTTTATAGCGCTTACTCATTTTCCGTCTATTCGAGCCGCCGCCGGTAACGCCAACGTCGCAAAAAACGGGCTACTGACTTTTTTTTTTATAAACTCATTTACTGCGCTAATTATCAACCGATTTTGTTCAAATTTTTTTTTAAGTTCTGGGAATAGTTGCACTTTTTGATACAGTTGCTCAATAATGAGTACCGGATCTGGCACTCCAAGAAACATTGATGAACGTCGAGAGAAGATGGTGATTTTGCCGCTCGTTTCTCGCAGCGCAAAAATGCGTATTTATTCATCCAACGCGCGGTCTTCTATTTCAATTGAATTTTATGCTTTTTACATGCAGTTTTATAATTAAAGGAGTAGAACTGAGCTGTATAAACAATAATAAAAGTAAGTAAAATTTATTAACATCAAAAAAGTGAATAATAGAGAATGATCAATCATGGTTGGTCATAAATTTCTATTCATCCAAATCATCACTCTCGTTCTCTTGGTCATCATCGCTATCTTCAGTATCGCTCTCGGCACGTGATGGACTGTTTTCGTCAATCTCTTCAGCTTCGGGTATTTCATCTAGAAAAGAAAAATTATTTGATTGATGTAAAATTCTACTAATCGATAAATCAAAATAAGAAATAAAATCGTGTACCATCACTTTGTGCGATTTGTTCTAATATCACATCTTTAATAGTAGCTGGCCACTGGGCACCGTCGAACCAATTGAATTCATAGGCAGAATTTTCCTTTTTCCAACCCCATTCTTCAGGTATCAGTTCGGTTGGAGCTATCTTTTCAGCGTTTCCCCATACCGAAGCTATATAATGAGTCCGTAAGAAATGTTGGTAAAGTTGGCTTTGGCAAGGTGGCATCAATGTTTAATCAACTTATTTTATCAAAACCTTCATTAATATTTTTAAATTTAAATTTGCTCATTACTTTTGCGTTTCGAGCTGCATTAACTGTGACTATGCTCTTAGCTTGGGAGTACATGCGACATACAAAATTTTCAATTACAGAAAAAGTGCTCTCTGCATCCATATTTTCCACGTCTGTCATATTAGCAAATGCAATTTGAAAAGCGCTCGATTTACGCAAGAGGCTATACGGTCTTTGCTTGGCTTTTTTATAGAAAGATGGGTTGTAATCACAGCCTGTAAACGCGTGAAAAGCTGGAAGTGCCCTACATAATTGATTACCTAATTCAGCATGTATGCTGCTCACGTCAATTAGTCTCATATGATCGAAAACACCAAATAACAAAGTAATTTGAACATCTTGTTTTAATTTATGCAGATTTCCCAATAAAATAATAAATATATCTGTATCATCACATTTAATTATAGCCTTATTTTTTTTTGAGGAATCATGTTCATTGATAGGAAGTTCAAGATTGCAAACAGTGTAAACTATTTTCGTGTCAGCTTCTTCGTGTCTAGGCGCCGTAAATGTCGTATTAATGGAATGATCAACTTTCATTTCACCATTTTCTCCAATTCCTCGTTTGTACTGATGACATTCATCGTAATTTAGAAAGACTGTTTTACTTTCTAAGAAAATTGACATTTCTGGCCGTTGCCAATGTTCAATTAAAAACTGTATAAATGCTTTCTTGAAGTTCGTGTTGCGCAATTCTGCAGAAAAAGCGGATGACAATCTCATATCTGCTGTAATGATATATTGACGGTCTGATGGGGGGCCTCTTAGGTTTCGTTCGTAATCTTTGATTGAAGGAGAAAAATACTGGTCGAATATAAGATGAATTATTGGAGCTTTGAAGCTAACAACCCTTTTCAAAATAGTTGTAGAAATCTTAGAATACGTCAGTTCAGTCTCTCGTAAAGTGCGAAGGAAAAAAAATCCGTCAATTATCATCACATCGCATTGCAAATTTGTAACCGTACTCGAATCTTCCGGTCCAACAATGGGATTCAAAAGCGCGCTTTTTGGTGTCGAGTAAATTGTTCCATCTAGGTGACAAAAGTTATTTGGCAGAGGAGTTAATGGGAATGATAAAATTTTAGGAATGTCTGGTACCTCCTTCAATGCTATTAGCAATATTCTACCAAATAAATCCCTCTGCATTTTGATAGCCTTTACTTTGTCATTGACCTTGATCATTTGTTTCTTACTCGCCGATAAAAAATTAAAAATTTTGTTTAACTTGATAGATTTCTCGAATCGATCTTGTGATTCAGCGCATTCCTTGATGAAATTATTCTTCAACTTATTACCAGAAACATTTGCGTTTAGAAGAAAATTAGTAATCTCCGGCGAAGCAGGCTTTCCTGTACTAATGTTACAGTTTCACTTTTTTCGTAGAGTACTTGACCCAGAGCAGTAAAATTTTTTTTACAAAGACTATGATACCCACAAGTGTCCGTTAATTGCGGAGGCAACAATTCTTTATCACCATGTTTCATTCGTAAAACCTTCCTAACGTGTGCTGCTCTACGACATTTCTCAAATGACTCCTCTGTAAACTTTAGAATTTTTGCCTTTTTATTATTTTTCTCGTCACAGACTGTCTGTAGAAAACAGTATAACTGATTCGGTGGATCTGCCGAAGCCATGCTGATAAAAACGAAAAGAAACTATTCGTGAACGACGTTCAAGGTCTAGATTCTACGACCATTCGTCACTGACTGGCAGCGGTGTAGTGGCACAGCATCTGCTTGCTCTCGCTCGCTCTCCCTCTCTGTCTCTCTCTCTCTCTCTCTTTCTCTCTCTCTTCGAGGTCACATTATAAGGCCCATGCCGAAAACTTTACCTGCTCGGGTATTTTTATGGCGGTTCGTATTTACGGTACAGGGCATCTGCGAAAGGAAATTTCCGCTCATAACCGAAGCCTATTTTAGTTCTCAACCAGGATCGTAAATCTGCGGGTGACCGAAAATCGAGCTCGAGCACGTGAGAGCAATAAAGACATTAGGAAAACCCCAGCGACGAACGAGCTACGCGGACGCTGAAATGATCATTTCCCTTTCAAAATAATATTAGATTTTCAAGAACAATATGCTTTCTTTCTTGCTGCTGGTTCGCGGCGGAACGGTAATGTTTGAGATTTTGAACTTGTTGACTTATTTTTTTGTTGTACCAAAACTGTATCAAAAAGTGCAACTATTCCCAGAACTTTTAAAAAAAATTTGAACAAAATCGGTTGATAATTAGCGCAGTAAATGAGTTTATAAAAAAAAAGTCAGTAGCCCGTTTTTTGCGACGTTGGCGTTACCGGCGGCGGCTCGAATAGACGGAAAATGAGTAAGCGCTATAAAATCGCGCGCGCGATAAAAAATTATTATATTTTAGCGAGTTTCCATCGTATCCTGACGATTTTTTTTTTAATTTTGGATAGCACGAAGAGATATTTTGAATGGAATCATCAAAACTAATTTTCCATTAAGCCGAATGCGAAAAATTTTCATTTCTAATATACGCCGATTTTCTTTAATTTTTTTCGAAGGTTTTCCGGCCTGCAAAACTTCTTACACTATTACAGCGTTCTTAGTTGAGAACCCAAAAATCAAATAAAAAAATTTTTACGCGCGCACGCTATGAGGTTTTTCAGCTGGGTTTTCGGGCACTTTCGATCACTTCTTACGAGGGTTTTCCGGCCTGCAAAACTTCTTACACTATTACACCGCTCTTATTTGAGGTTCGAACTTGACTTTACAAAAGGTTCCACGCGCGCACGTTATGAGGTTTTTCAGCTGAGTTTTCCGGCACTTTCGATCACTTCTTACGAGGGTTTTCCGGCCTGCAAAACTTCTTACACTATTACACCGCTCTTATTTGAGGATCGAACATCACGTTACAAGAAGTTTCACGCGCGCACGTTATGAGGTTTTTCACTCAATTTTTTCGTCCGGGAAAACCGGCTGGCATTTTCATATCCGACCTGTGCTGACCTTAAGAAGTGGCGTTTGGTGACGTACTAAGTTGGGCCCCCCAGTTTATAGACTAAAACTGCACGCACCTTATCGACCCTGTTTTATGTAGCTAGCTCTTGGACTATACTTTTTGTTTTGGTCCAGGATTCAGTCATAAATACTGCAAGTAGAAATGCAAAAAGTTCCACCTAAGGTATTTCAATCTGACGCCTCTAAATCAGACTCTACTGGCGTTTGCTGACGATCTCATTGTGTTAGCAGATCATGATAAAGATCTTCAGCACAATATTAGGATACTCTAAGAAGAGCTGAAGTTTATTAACATGAGTATAAACCCGGCAAAAACAAAAGTAATGAGAATAGGAAGGAAGCCAAGCTATGAGAGTAATCAGAATTAACGAAGAAATAATTGAACAGGTAACTTATTTCAAATATCTAGGAGCGCACCTACAGGATAGTGCTACATCGATAGTGAAGTAACAGAGCGTATTGGTATAGCAAGCAGAATGTACAACGCCGTGAAAAGAGGCTACTTAAACTGCCGTGAGGTGACGAAAAAGACCAAGATGGCTGACTGAAAAAGTCTACCTTTATTCCGATCATGACGTACTCCTCACAGTCATGGACTCTAACAACCAACCATAAATCAAGGCTTCAGGCTACCGAAATGAGTTTCTTAGGAAGGTGTAAGGGAAGACCAGAAGAGATCGAGTGCGCAAAAAAACAATAAGGACCATCTCGAGACAGTTCCAGTCATTGAACTAATAGAGCGGAACTGACTCCGATGGTTTGGACATCTGTTGCGTATGGAGTCAAGCTGCACAGCAAAATGTGGATAAAATGCAAGAGTAGAGGGCAAGAGGAGGAGAGGAAGACCAAGACTGAAGTGGGAAGACTGAGTGAAGGAAGCTTTTAGGATAAGAGGAATAGATTGGAATAGAAGAAGTGTCCTGGTACAGAACAGAGAGAACTGGGTCAAGTTCTATAAAGGATCTCCTCACACTGCTTAGGCGGTAGGCGAGGATAAAAGATGATGATGATGATGAGATATTTTGTCAACCATTTCTGACACAGAATAACAAAACAATCGTATAATTGTACGTATCGTCCTTCAAATATTCCCTTATGAATATGCATTAAAAAAAAAACAACTGTTATTAATTCAAAGGAAGAGTATTTAGTGATAATATTAAAACGTTAGAAAAATGGACGGTATGATTCTTGCTGGGTTTACCATTATTCTAAATTTTTGGTCTTTATGAAAAAAGTCCGAAAATTGGAGGGGACAAAGAATACCTAATTTTATTTTCGTATAAAGTCAAAAATAATACTATCTATATACAGCAGTATTATGAAATAGTTGATTTTTATGAGAATATGAAAAAAAATGAAAAATTTAACTACACCTCTGATAAAACTTAACTATGAATTGTGGAAAGTTCTTTTAAAGTGTTAATCGCACTATAGATTCATGGTTATTACATGGCATAAGGTGTGACAAGTAAAGATTGGGTTCGAAGACACTATTTTGGCTAAAGATTGAGATCTCGACCAAATATCCTCCTTTCAAAAGCGTTGGTTTAAAAATAAGAAACCCTCAACACTGTACTGAACCATATACTTTTAATTAATGCTAGTAGCGCAGGATTTTTTTTTTTTAATTTATGATGGTATTTTTTAAATTTTTATTTGATATGATTTATAAAGATTCTGTGTAGGTCACCTGTGTTTAACTGCCTACTATGCCTGAGATCGCGGGTTCACACCCCGGCAGGTGGCCTTGGAGTATTTTAAAGAAATAAAAAATCCTTAGTAATGCTATCCTTCGGAAGGGACGTAAAATAGAGGTCCTGAACAAGTACGGTATCAGGTACTCTTTAAGTATCCCTTTCCCAATTATATCTGGATAGACAAAATTTAGTACTCCCACTGTAACATCGTCCGATTAGCCATTGCAGCATAAAATGGCGTTATATGATTAAACAACAACTGGTTTTTCGAATAAATAACGAGTATACGAACAAATAGGGATTATATTTGAAATAGTTTAATTTTTTTACACTAAATGTAATTTAGTGTCCTTGTTTTGTTTTTATTTATTATCTACTATCTTTCATTCTTCACCTTCTTTCTCTGATTCCTCAATTTATTCATGAATGATGAATTTGTTTAGTTGTATAAAATATTATGAATGAAAGCAAAGGTTTGAGATTATTGTCTTCTTGAAGATTTAACTAATTTATTTAGTCTTCTAGCTAGTCTGCGAGGAACGGAAGACCTTGATGACCAAATACGGCACCACGCCGGAGTTTCGTGAGCTCTAGAACGTGCAAGTACTTTCTACGGCAGACATGCGAATGGTCTATCTTAATTTGAGGTACGTAGTTCAGGATGGTTTGATCTTTCAGCCTCTGAGTCGACCTTGTCCTGGATCCCTAGTGTAAATGTTGAGGAACCAAAGTAAGAGATTAAGAAACGTATTTGCATAAGGACATCAATATTTTGAATCCTTTTTGGAAGTTCTTTGCCGTACCCACACAAAAGAGTTCTTTGTAGGTTTTGTTTGAGGATAAAAGGTGTCATGGTGAAACTGCTTTGTATCTGGCCTAAGATATTAAAAACATACGTTCAACGAAGGCTGCAAAATGTTTAATACATTTCATAAGAAACAATGTATATCCAAAGAGACTTTATCTATGAATATTTAATATGTACAAACACAAATCCGACGTATTATGCAATCGATTATAAGAAACCAAAATCAAAGATGAAGAATTTTGAATAAATACCTAATATATCCAATTTATGATAATTTTCAAGGGAAAAAATATATATCAATATAATATCGGGTCCAAGGTTCACAAAAACAATTGGCCGTTCACACATATACGGTTTAGTTTCGGTTCGGTTACATATATCGCAAATTGTAAGAACACGGAGATATAGGATCAGTGAAAAGAAAGGATATGTCTGACCGAGAAGCGAACCAGGTTGGCCGAGGTGGCTAGGCCCCACGACGGTTACGTGGAAAACCCGGGTTCGAGTCCCGGTCCTGGTCATATCTTTTCTTTTCAAATAAAATATTAAAACAATTATAACATCTAACAATAAAATAAAATAAATATTTAATTTTTTTTATATTTCATATTTTCCACGAAATGAAAATTTCGATAATGACAGAGAGATCTTTGACTATGTATAAAAGGCCTTTGACTTTGAATGAAAGATGAAATATCGTCGACTATGTAAGAGACCTTTGACAATTACCTAACATAAAAAAAATACATTTATTATATTAACTATAAAAATAATCAACACAGAACCCATTTGTAATAATTTTAACGTTCAAACTAAGTAGAAAGCTCTCGTTGACAGCTATCATACAGCGGAGCACGTGCGGTTTTAAAATATGTAACAATAAACCAATACTTATTCACATGATAAAAACAAACTGTTTTAAATAAAATCAATCGTATCTGTATCCGCTTAAGCTTATTGATAATGCGTGTTACAATTAAAAAACCGATTTGCATTATAAAATAACTCCTAAGGTATTAATAGAATATATATATATATATATATATATATATATATATATATATATATATATATATATATACAAGTAGAATAGAAAATAATCTTTATTCTAGGAGAGTATGCCTTAAGAATAAAAAAAAAAGTTATGTATCAAGCCTGAAAAAGATATATTAAATAATATAAGCAAATAAAATCACAAATAATATTAGAACAAAAAAAAAGAGGAAAGTAATTCTTGTGACACATAATAAAAGGGTTAAAAAAAAGAATAATAGGAGAAAAGAACTTTTTTTATTAATAGAGGAAAGTAATTCTTGTGACACTAACAAACGGGTTAAAAAAAAGAACAATAGGAGAAAAAAACTTTGTTTATTAATAAGTGTTTTAGTAATAAGTGTTTATACAAACACTTAGTCAAGTCATTCATATAAATTAATATCTCATTATACCTTTTTTTAAAATTTAATGTGTTAATAAAAAAAATTATAAGCGATATAATATTTTATCGGCGTTGCCTAGCAACGGATCGTGGAAATACTTTTTGTTTAGTCTCCATCAGTTAAATCAAAAATATTTTTAAAAATTAGCGAATCAAATAACCACTGTTCGGACTTATTTTAGCCGTTATACAAAATATAGGACAGTTTTTGAATTCAAATGGAAAAAAGTGGAATGCATAGATTTAAAAAATAAAACATGCTACATCTTATTCCAACATTTCGATTTTAGGACTTTTATTTCAATACAGAGAAATAAGATTAAGATATTTTTCTATTAAACTCAAAATTCTTTATTTATCTATAAAATAAACCTAGAAATATAAAATAAAAAAATTAATGGAAAATACTCAATATCTAAAAACAATACTAAGGGGATACTCATATTTTAATAGGCTCACTAGAGGGGTACAGGATAATTACTAAACTGAACTTCAATTGCAAGAATAATATCGAAGGAACTCTACTAAAACGTTAATTACATAATTTAGTACAACACAATAAACAGTTTTGTAATTTGTAAAATCGAAGTTGCTCCACCGTTAGGCTCGTTTCACACTTATACGGTTTGGTTCGGTTCGGTGCGTATTCGATTCATTTTCGGTAGTCGCCGAAAACGAATGAAAACTCTCCACACACACTCGGATAGTATCAGGTTTCATATACTCTACCTGATTTTATGAAAAAAATATGTAATTTAGTAGAGCTATTAAATTTGTAGATGTATTTTTTTCATAAAATACACGATTCATTGCGGATGTATGATGTTACTATTACATTTTTACTGCTCGATATTTGGAATCTAATAATAATGGCAAGTTGTGCTACATGATTAGATTTCGGAATCTGAAATTTAAGAGAATGGTTTTAAGTGCTCGAGTCCAAAAATTTCTCTTCCAAAAAAGAAGAAACGCTAATAAAAACGCTGATCCCACCAACAAAAATTATATTAGATTCTTCATTCTCGCAATTACCTTTGGATTTAGGGTAATTCATTCCTATTTTTTTAATTTAATGGTGACAATTTACAAATAAACCCTCAGTGGTATCACCCCTCAATGATTTTTCGTTAAATAACAAAATTTAAAATGAGAAAATGAAAATGAAATAATATTTTCACTTGGCGAAAATTAACCGAACCGAAACTAAACCGAATATGTGTGAACGGCCAATTGTTTTTGTGAACCTTGGACCCGAATAGACACCGAACAAAACCGATTCGTGTTGAGGGGACTTTCGGTTCTATCAGGTTTCTATTAGGTACCGAATACAATCACCGTTTCACACTTGTCCGGCAGCTACCGAATACGAATCGAATACCTACCGAACCGAACCAAACAGTATAAGTGTTAAACGAGCCTTAGGTGGAAAGGGTACCCCACTAATATATAACAAAATTAATTAAATATATTAAATAATACAATCATTTTATAACTGCTATACAAAAATGACTTTTATAAAACATTTATCTTGTTATTTGAACAAAATCCAATAAATATATATAAAATAAAAATTTTTAAAATAAAAAAAAACACAAGACAATGGATTATTCGTCTGTCGATACCATTATTATTACAATTATTTTCTTTTTTAAATTCTGTTATGCAATTGTTTTTATGTTAATATTTTCATTTAATAATAATAAAAAATTCAATCCTAATTGAGTTATTACAGTAAAATTTTGAAGGTTGCATTGCCGCTGAAAAGAACCGAAACGTCCTAGGCTTTTGATTTGCATAAAATGTAATGGGTCAATGTCAGGAAGGCGATTAACTGTATTTTTCTGATTTATTATTTTTTTATTTAATGGAAAGGTCGATAATTAAAGGTATATTTATGTATGATAAACCTGGCATATTTAAGTGTTTTTTTTAAATTTTAAAAACTCTTCCTGACATAATTTATAATTATAGAATGAATGGGACGATATATCTGTCAAATATTTGTATTATAGTTGTCCAGTATGATGATTCAAACAAACAAAATATATAAACGAATATATTTTAAAAATCTGTTTGTAGATATATACGTTGTAGAATGGTTGTGGGATTTGCCCGAGATTATAGATGATACAAACAAACAGTGATTTCAAACAAACATTATATATTATACCAATATGTATTAAAAATACATTTGTAAAAATATACATTGTTTATACATATTTCACTCTTTTTTATTAATTGTTTGCGATATGCTAATATCCACATAATAATTCTAAAAGTATTATCAGTATCAAAAGTATTATCAGTATCAACAGTATTTTTGTTAATAAGCTTCATTTGTTCATTTGAATTAGTATACTTGTTTTTATTCATGCGTTTATGTATTCATTTTTAATTAATCATTTGTAAGCCCCTTATATGCAGACACTCCTTCTAACGGTCTGCAGTTGATCTGTTAGACTGTAATTGCACCGATTTATTTTGCTAATTATAGATATAGAGAAAGATATAGAAAAAGAGAGAGAGATATTATAATAGTGTGTAAAGTTGTTGTTAATGTACTTATAATCTCTTAAAAGAAAATTATTTTTAAAATATTAATAAATGATCTACCAAACTTTAATTATTTATAATAATAAACTCTAAAATACATTCCTAACTCATATATTTCAATAAATTCTTTTAAAAGTTTCAACAGTTAATTAAAGCTAGAGAACGTTTCCCCAATAGTATCTTCAATTTTTTGGTTTTGCAATAAAAAAGATTTCAACTGCCGCAGATATTTATGTAAAAAAAAAAGAAACAAATGTGCGAGTGATTGGACATTCCATCAGTATTTATACCAACGATTTTTTGACACGATTAAGGAATAAAAAACATAATACAGATTTAGATTAATTTTTCTGTGGAATCTTCGGACATTTCAGGAATTTCACACAGCCTTTATGTAGTAGTTAGCCTAAATTTGGGAAAACCTAGCGGTTCAGTGCGATCTCGGCCAAATCATTTCAGTTGGCTTGAAACAGAACCTTCTCAACCTTGTACTATACCCTTCATAGTTCAAGGTTAAATTATTATATATATTGTTTTGTTACAATAAACAAGTTTTTAATGAAAAAAATATTGGCGAATCTTTGCAAATGACGTACTAAACAGCGATAACGGGATATTTGATTAATTTTCGATTTTTAAAATAATTGTATTCCTAATCTTGGCGATTTCTTTTATTTTGTGTTTGCTATTGTATAATCGTCGTAGACATTACAGGAGGGGAATGCGGATCAAGGACATTCACATCTGTCATATATGCGTTGTGATTGGAATAAACAGATTAATACTAATATAACAAAATGTATCAAATATATATTATAAGTAAGGTCTACCGTTTACCGAGTTATTAGCTTCATAAATAATTGACATTAGCACCGAATTAAGGTTTAACTGTTCTGCATTAAAGTACACGAGTCAGTCCAAAAAAATTATAGTTGATTTTAATTGCCTTAAATACAATTCATAGGAAGACTGCGAAATTGTAAAATACACATGGTGATAAAATTAGTATGTATGGATCACGTCTTTGAGGACATAAGAAAATCATAAAAACTACACGGTTAATGTGTTGATTGCATTTTGAAGACGAAATATCTCATTTTAGTAGCATTCATTTTCACGTTTAAGTAGTATTGATAATTTACACATATGACTAACTATAATGTTTAAAATGTTATTATAATACTTTTAACTAATTTAATTTAATTGAAGTTGACAACTTTTGGAGTGGCGTCAGACTGTCTTCGCTGAAGCAAAGAAAGTTTGTGCCAGTACAATTTTTACAAATCTAAAAATACTAAAATATAAATCAAAAAAAGGAATACAGTTTGAAACTCAAATTCAATAGCAAATGGTTCAATATAACATATTTCAACTGTATAAAATACACCCTCCGTCAAATCCTTGAAAAAAGCAGAGAATACAATATAATTACCTATCAACTGTTTATAGACTTCAAAAACGCCTATGATAGTGTTGACAGGGACAAATCATATTGTGTAATGAACGAGCTTAATTTTCCGAAAAAACTAATTCGGATAAGTGAGGTAACAATGGATGGAGTTGAGTGCATGGTAAGGGTATAGCCAATCATTTATATTGGGGAGAGGTCTGAGGCAGGGGAATGCTTTGACATTCCTGCTCTTCAACTTGGATCTTGAAAAAACTGTAAGAGACTCGGACATTCAGACAAGTGGCAGCATCTTTAATAGGTCTGTCCAGCTCCTGGGCTATGCAGATGACTCGGATATTATAGGAAGATCCCTCGCAGACGTACAGGCAGCCTTTCAAGCACTGGAACAGGCTGCGAGACAGTTGGGTCTGGAAATAAATGCTTCCAAGACAAAGTATATGGCAATTGGGCAGAAAGTGACACCAGGAGAACCCATAACTTACCATAACGTACCTAGGCTGTAATGGGACCGTCAAAAATAATATAACATCCGAAATTAATGAAAGATCATGAAATCCAATCGCTGCTTCTTCGGACTTGGGGGTCTTCTCAAGAGTAGGATGATTAATAGTTCAACAAAATTCTTAATATACAAACCCTCATACGGCCAGTTTCGACTGTGTTATATAAATAATAATAAAATAAGATAAAAAAATTAAAGTGCCCCTTTTTTAACATGTTTAAGAAATAAAAAACGATATAAATATTTATATTTATTATACTTTTATTTACAAAATGTGGGATCCCCCCCTGTGGCAGACCTTTCTTGAATTCATCCAGCCTCGATAAAATGGTCACCCTTAATTGAAAAAAAACAGGCGATTGAGGAATGTGATCTTGGCCAAATCACGTCAATCAAAAACCGATGGCTTAGAAACAGAAATATTCCAACGGTGTACTGAACCCTTCATGGGTTGCAGTAGTACAGATTAAATTTTGTTTTTAAAAAACCCAGTTTTTATGTTATAAAATGCAGACCATTTAAGTATCATGTTTACATTATTTGGATTTTTTTATTTTCTCAGAATATTTTTATTCTGACTCTTTACTTCTCCTTCCTTTCTTCTGTACATTATCAATTCCGACTGGATAACCGAGAAACAGTACAGTATCTGTTGTTTTTTATTAATCAATACAAAATATTTTAATGTACAATTTAAGGATGTCTGCATTAAGAATGTATTTAGATGTAATAGAAAAAATCTTTTAGGAATGGATCCTGTGGGATCTGGAGACACAACTCTATAAATTGGGTGCCCAAAGTAGAGATAAAAATCTGAAGGTTGAGCGTGATCTATGACAAATCACCTCCCAGGATTATCGTTGTGTAAAATGCTGTACAGTCTCTACCATGTACCGAACCCAAGACATGGGTTGAAGTGTTAGAAGGATTTTTTCTAGTCCTGTCTACTATCGTCCATTTTAGGGCCAACAAATCTTAACCTTTTCTTTATTTATTGTTATTTCTATTTTTTCAAATGCTTATTAATCTATAAAAAAAAATTTATAAAAGGGAATTCCAGAAAGAGCAAAACTCATTTTATTTCCTGGTAGTGTAAACAAATAAGGACATGATAAATGCTCCCTGATATAAATAATAGCGTGAGACGGGCTGGAACCTTATTATTTCTTCAAGAGCAATTACTAACTCACCTTGAATGGTAATAATACGCTACGGTTGTTAACTTCAATCAACGGCCCGTATTACAGGCACATTAGTCTTGTTTAAATAATTTATCACCATAGGCATTTAAGTTGATGTATGTGGTGACAAAACAAGCCGCAATTGGTCGCAAGAGGCTTGATAAATAGAGACGGAAAAACAAGAGTCAATGATTTGTCGATCGAAAAAAAAAATGTATGCCACGAACCGTTATCGAAATATAGTTTTAAAAAGGTAAATGGGTCTGCGCATGCGTAATAAGAAGTACGCATGCGTGAGAAAAAACTGGATAGATTCCTAAAAATGGATAGCACACCATCTTTGGAAGAAGGGGCTCCTAATAATAATTCGCTAACCTTCTATCCGGGTGAATTTGCTGGTCGTGAATTCAATAAAAAAACAGAGAAATGTACTCCCCAATTACATAAATTTAGGCTATAAACCTTTGATAGAGTTTAGTTACCTTGGATCTCAGTAACAAATAATGTTTCCATTGAAATAAAGCGAAGGATCACAGCGGCTAACCGATGCTATTTTGGGCTGTGAAGCATGCTCATCAGCAGGAAAACAAAGCTCCATTTATAGTAGATCAGCTATTTAATCAGTCAACAGCCACCGATGGATCCTGTGGGATCTGCAGACCCTCTTGGTGGTTACCCAGCCTCTATAAAGTGGGTACCCCTAATTGAGGAGAAAATCTGACGGTTAAGCGTGGTCTCGGACAAATCACTAACCAGCACAACTGTTGTTCAAGAAGCAAGTTTTTGTACCATGTACTGAACCCACGACCCATAATTTTTTTCTTTAATTGTGCAGCATACAATATTTATTATTGTTAAGAAAATGGTGTACAATAAAATCACCATAATATAGTTTTTAAGTTCATATTTGTATTTATACTTATTTAATGGACTTTATTTCTACGTGACTTATAAACCCGTTTAGTTGATCCAACAATATATGCAATTAAAATGTTTTTTCGTTTAAATCAAAATCTGAGATCACCAATTTAAACTTCATTGCTAATAACTGTATAAATAATTACTTCCTTGTATGTTGCCTTGTAGAAAATGAAAGTTTTTTTTTTTTAGGATTTAAACAGAAATATCCATTTTGAATTGAGGTCTATACCTGCGTATGTTTGTCACTTTCGAAACTCAAATTATGGTTTACTTTTTGGTTTAAAAAACAACTATGTTATAAATTTTATGTGCTCAGTGGCAAGATAAAAACTAGGCACCTAATGGGTAGTAACGTATATTAAATTTAGTGAATTCATTTTAAAAAATAAATAAATAAACTGTACCACCGCATGAGGGGTCTTGGGATTAGTACAGGTTAGAGTCATTTATGTTTCCTAGGACTAGGAATAGGCCAATCAAGGATAGTTACTCTATAGTAGCTGGATGAGCCCAAGGAGGGTCTGTAGATCACAGAGGGTCCATTCAAGGCTGTTAACAAAGTAAATAATTAATCTGCCACAGCTGTATTTGAACCAGGGAATCTCAGCACAGCAACTCAGCGCTCTACAATCCGAGCTATCACACTCCCCCACGAAGTTATCAAAACGTTGGCAGTGCGTTTAATTACCTAACTATAAAAATATCCAACAAGTAATACAGAATGGAAAAAATAAATAATTAATTAACTTTGTTTTACATGTGTAAAACCCCAAACAAACGACGGAAAATAATAATTATTACTTTTTTTTATTAATTATGCCTTCTTTCCTTTCATATATAATTTCCTTCGAGTTGTAATACCTTTACAAATACTACCACAAAAAGATGCTCTCCATGCAGGTCAATCTTCCGGTTGAATAAATTATTATTGGTTACTCGATCTCGTTGCCTACGTGTTTTGTTTATATATCCAAAAAAAAGATATAGACTATGTAAATACTTAATTGGATGCTATCCCATTCATTTATTTAATTTAGTAATTTCGTTTATATTAACTATTTTATTAATTTTGTTTATAAATATTTTGTTAATATTAATATATTTATCTTCGACAATTAGTTACAATCCTGTCAAGTTTCGTACCTTTTATTTATTTCATTTTTGTTTCTATTTTTATTATGTTTTTGTCGCTTTCAATTACTTCATGATTCTTATTATTATGTAGCCTTCTGGCCAGATGTATATTATGTTTTTTTTTTTGTTCATGAGTGTTATTCTAAAGGAATTGGTCCCAGAGTAGTGTTTGTTTTCTATTCTATTCTACCTCATTTTTCCATCTTATCAGTTTCTGATTTAGGAATGCTTTTATTATTATAAACGTTTATTATTATCGACGTTATTAAAAAATAATATAATAATAATAATAATTTGTAGGACTATTGAATCGGCATCCTGAGTTAGAAGGTTTCCATAGCGTTGAGTTCAGGTAGCCTAACTGCCGCAAGTGAATATTCAATCTTAACACGTGACCTTGGAATAAAAAAAATAATTTATTCATCGCTCGAACACATTTAACATATTAATTAATTCAATAAACAGTTTCAACTTCGTCAACGGGAAGAGATCCAGGAACGATATTAATATTTAACATAATTCACTTCCTATTTGAAAGTAGTTGTATTGGTCCTTTACTACATTTGTGGAATATTGCAATCAGATACCGTTTAATTTTCATGGACAATGGAAAATTTGTTAGTATTGCCTGTACCACTACAACCCGGGAAGGGTATGGGGTTTAGGTACATGGAAGGGACTGTACTGTTTCCAGGACAACGGTTTTGCAGGGAGGTGTTTTGTCCTACGAGCGTGGTTTGAAAAGTTTCTGCCGAACATCGCAAAAGTTCACTAAATGGTGCTAGACGACCGCCGAATTAAAGTGAGAGAGATAGCAGAGGTTATGAACATGTCAAAAGAACGCGTTTGTTACATATTAAATCATCATTTAGATATGAGAAAGCTATCTACGTTGGGTGCCGCGTTTGCTCGAATGAAAATTTCCAACGCTCTGTTGGCGCAGTTTAGGCGCAATAAATCCGAGTTTTGGCGCCGATTAATTACTACAGATGAAACTTGGATACACCATTATATGCCCGAAACAAAAATACAGTCTAAACTTTGGACTACCAAGGGTCTGTTTTCTCGCTGTTAAAATGATGGCGACTGTTTTTGGGATAGTCATGGAGTTATTTCAATCGATCATCTTTAAAAAGGAAACACCATTACAGGAGCATACTACGCATCATTACTTGACAAGCTGAAGGCAGAACTTGCGGAAAAACGGCCACATTTGCAGAAAAAGAAAATACTGTTTCACCAAGACAACACACCGTCTCACACCTCAGCGGTTGCCAAGGCGAAAATCTACGAATTACGGTTTGAACTGCTTGACCATCCGCCTAACTCACCAGATCTTGCCCCAAGCGATTTATTTTTGTTCCCTCATCTAAAAATAGCGCTCGGAGGACAGAGATTTTCGTCAAATGAAGAGGCAATCACCTTCGTGAACAATTATTTTGCAAAGAAAAACGCCGAGTACTTTTTGGACGGTTTACAGAGATGGGAGCATCGCTGGGAGAATGCAGAGGGAATGGGAGTGTGCAGAGTTACAAGGAGGCTATGTTGAAAAATAAAAAATAATTTTCAGAAAAAATGTCTTGTTTTTGGGTTTAGGTTGGAAACTTTTCAGACCATCCTCGTAGATCACGCTCAACCACTTGATTTCCCCTCTTCCTTTAAAGAGGCTACGTGAGGCCACGGAGGGTGATAGTTCCCGTGGTATCCATCTCTTTCTGCTAACAGATTAAATAAATGTCTTGACAGCAGCGGGATTTGAACCCTTACCTTTGACGCGGCAACTCAGCGCACTACAACAGAGCCACTCCGCTCTCTGTTAGTATTAGGTAACTAAACTTTATCATTCAACCTTAAAAATACATACATAGACTTATATAGGGTGTGGGACAGCTAAGTGAGTAGAGCGCTGAATTGCTGCGCTGAAAGTCCTGGGTTCGAATTCAGCTGTAGTAGATCAGTTATTTAATCTGTTAACAGCCACGGATGGATCCTGTGCGATCTAAAGAACCTCCTGAAGCTAACCCAGCCTCTATAAAGCGGCTACCCTTAATTGAGGAAATAACTGGCGGTTGAGCGGGGTCCCGGACAAATCACCTCCCTGCACAATAATGTCTTTTGGAAACATTACAGTCTCTATCATGTACGAAACCCAAGACACTTCATAGGTTGTAGTGGTTCAGATTTAAAGTTATATATCATATATATGAGGATACCTTTCAGCTCTTCTGTTAAAAACCTTGGCATAATTTGTTATCACACCCTTTCCTGGAAACCCCACATCATCCAAATATCCTGGTACTCCATTGTTTCCGCCATCTTCTGACACTTCCTACCCGTAAGTTCCTCATTACATTTCTCCTCATTCCATACTTTGACGATGGCTGTGGGGTATATCGGGGCATATCGAATGTGCTCGAGGATATATTGAGGTGAATCATGAACTGCTCACTGCAGTTTGTCTTCGATGCCCTGAGGTCTCAAGTGGATTCGTAGAAAACATTTCCTAGATTCATTCTTATACCAAACCATCAACTGCTATAGACAACATCTACAGTATCTTACAATTGAAATCCTCTATCCAACCCAGGGCACAAGATCTCTCCTTTCCGATCTTTACCCATGCTATGGGTATAATTGCTCCCATAAAGAGCAAATGTCCGTTTGTAAGAAATGTGACACTCACGTAGAATGGTTAGACCCCATGGTCAAGCTGGGTCAAGAGGTACCAAATAGCGGGGTCCAAGACTCCACCTTTAAAAAAGACACTCTCTGAAAAGATCCGGAAGAGGGAGGTGGACTTCCAGAAAGAAGATCGGCGGAGGTAGCCGAAGATGGTGAAACTGGCGTGGAACGGAAAGACAGTCAGACCCGGGGAAGGCTCACCTCACTAAGAAGAACTCTAGATGTACCCCTGCCTGTATGTATTTTATGGCAATCCTCTATACGTAACTGAATCATTAAGTGTACTTCTCAATATATATATCAAATCATTAAAGATGTTTCAAATTGTATTAATAAAGTATATTCATTATAATTCTTTTGGTGCTTATTTAACCCAGATCCACTATATTTTTATAAATAATATATTGATGGTTTAATTATTTAGTAAATTGCCTTTCTCACCCATTCCACCTTATTTTGGAACTCTTATCTCTTATCTTATCTTGGAACTCACTATCACCTAATATCCGCCATGCTTCTTCCCGATCCTCTTTCAAACTTTCTACCTCTTCTTAGCTCCTAAACTAATGCTCTTTAATCAGTTATAATTATTATCTTATCTCTATCAGAACTAACTAATGACTTACTGGTAATTTTCTTCACATATAACGATATAATTTTTTATATATTTTATGTGCTTTTTATTATGTTTTTTTTCTGTTTAATTCTTGTTACTTTAGATTTTTTCTTGACATAAATATTTATTTTCAAGCACAGATGTAAATACTATGTTATTCTCATTAAGTATGCTCTTGGCCAGATCTGTATTCTATTTTTACACATCTATTATTCTTGAGGGACTGGTTCCCAGAATATAATTATTTTTCAACGCCTGTGGAAAAATTTGCATTTCACTCAGAATCTAGTCTTAGACCCTTATTAGAGATAAATTACTTTTTTTTTAATTCACCGATCGACTAAAACCGTGATAACAAATCAATTGATTCCCGATCATTTCATAACTTCTCGCAATTGAATAATCGATCCTTTCCTTAACCGGCCTTTAGTAAAAGGCTTTTGTTTATATAGAAGCATTTGCAGGCATATGTATTGTAAATTTTACATATATTTTAAATAAAATCTTAGAGGGTGTGAGAAAAAAACAATTTGCCTTATTTAAAAGCATAACCATGAAAAAGATAAAGAACACGCGATTTACAAAAATTAAACAATCATCGTTTAAAAATGCAGCTTCGACTACAGTTTTTATTTGTATCTATGCAGCATGAATTAAAAATAAAGTGGCTGCTCGATAATTCTTACATCATCCGACTGTAGATTGGGATATCATAATTATCGAAATTTTCAAAAGATATAATTGTTCGACCTTAACGATCCGAGATATCGACTTGGCCAGAGATTACAGACAATGCCCTCAATCATCCAGTACACTGCAAGTGACGTTGTAATATCGTCGGTATTTACAAGTGCAAAGGTGAAAAGGTGAAAGTATGCAAAGGAACATTATGAGAAATAACAATGCCTTAAGAAATCGCTAATACTAGCAATCTGATAAAGTGTTTTAACTTGGAAGGTCTCTACTTGAGTATAGAGTAGAGACCTGTACCACTACTGCCCTTGAAGGGTTTTGATATTAGTACATGGTAGAGTCTGTGCTGTGTCTAGGACAAAGGTAGTGCAGAGAAGAGGTTTCCCGGAGATCACTCTCAACCGACAGGTTTTCTCACAATTATAGAGGCTGGGTGAGCCCTAGGAGGGTCTCCAGGTGTAACAGGGTCCACCCCCGCTGCTAACTGATTAAATAAATTATCTGCTACAGTTAGATTTTAACCCGGGACCTTCGGCACGGCAACTCACCTCTCTACCGCTTATCCCGCTCCCATGGAATAGAATGGAAAAATAAGTTTATTTTGGAGCCAATTTTCTTAGGAATAACAAATGTATACAGCAACAATAGAACTAACATTTGGACCAGAGCCAAACAATAAATTAATATGGTATTTAATAATTATAATAATAATAATAATGTCATTATTTATTCTGGGACAAGCTATTATGCCTTAGAGTATAAAAATAATTACAATTAATTAATTATTACAAATAATTTAGTAAGTGAGAAAGAAAAAAAAAATTAATAATGAAAAAAAATTGCAAATTACCTCCAATAACAATATTTTAAAAACAGATTTGAAGAAGAGAAAGAAAAAAAATTAAAATAAGTTAACAATAATTATGTAAGAGAAACAATTAATAGTTACATATATAACACTATCAGAGATTTACACTTATTTCCTTCATTTCTCCTTCTTTAAAATGTCTAGCTAGATGATACAATACATATGTATATGGTTTATATCCCACACACTAATATACATACATAATCATAAATTCAAGTGTACATTAAAAAACATCATTCATTCATCGAATGAGAGAATTTTAACTCAAAACTGATCCTATTTCCGATTGTAGGGATATTAGGTGATGGAATATACGGGATTTGAAGGTTGGAAGATTATTGGAACGACGAATGGAAGAAGGTATAGAGTTCCAAAGTGAGGAGGACCGGATAAGGAAAGCTCTTTCAAAAGCTTCTGTTCTGGGATGCTGTATATAGATCAGAGAGGCGAGGACGGGTGTTACGGGAGAGGACTGTGGTTTTGAATTGAAGGAGATCGAAAATGTATGATGATCGGCGGGATTGGACAACTTGGTAAAGAATGGATGCTAGGAAGTACTTACGGCGATAGGAAGGGTAAAGCCACTTAAGCTCTTCGTAAAATCGGTTGACCGGGGCATCTCTCGAGATCCCAAAGATGAATCGAACGAAGCAACTAAGCAACCGTTTTAATTTTGCCTCGAGATCCCAAGAGATACCCTAATACACTGTACAGCAATAATCTAAATGAGGGAAAATTAAGGAACTAATTAGAAGTCTACGGGTTTCAAAAGGGAACAGGTGACGAAGGTAATTCAGACGCTTTAAGGTGGAGAAGGTACGACGGGAAATTTCAGAGATATGGTTTTCCAGGAGAGGGTTTGGATAAAAATAATTCCAAGGTTTTTGACGGTTGGTTAGAATTTGATAGGATTATTGTTTAGAAAGAGGATTGGATTATGGGGAATAGTTTTAAGGAAGTAGTTTGACCCTATTACTATTGCCTTGGTATTGTCCACGTTCAACTTAGCTTATTATCCATTGTCCATCGACTTATTTAATTCAGATCATCCTGGAGTTATTCCGTGGCTAGTAATAGATCGGAAGGGGAAAAGGGTAGGTATATTTGAAAACCATCAGCATAGACATGATACTGGGAATGTTGGATAAGAAATGGAAGGCCGTTTATGTAAATGGCAAATAGGGTGGGAGATAGTGATGAACCCTGTGGGACACCAGAGAAAGAGTTATTGAAGGAGGTTGACCAGGGACCAGAACATATTGGGAGCTATCTGAGAGGAAAGACTTAAACCATCCTAGATATTGAGGTATAGTGTGTCAAAGGCTTTGGAAAAATCCAGAAGGATCAGAATTGTTAATTTTCGTTGTTCAATCGCAGTATGGAGATCATGCTTTATTTACATACCATTAAGTATTGAAATGTAAATACAAATCTAAAAGTAAGTTCTTGTCATGAAAAAAGCAACAAAAAATAAGAAATATATATAATAGCAATTAAAGTCATTAGAGAGCTTCTGATTGGGAATTGTGGAGATACAGAAAGAGCATGGGTTTGAATAAAGATTGGGAAGAAGCATAGCAGATTATGTGGGAGTTAGTTCCACAGCGAAAAGTTAATTAATTCAATAAAAGAATAACAGTTAGTAAGCTTATATAAGTGATATAGCTTATAGCGCTTTTTGGTTCATATGTGGATAAAAATACAGTTTATTGGTAATTCTTCTCACAAAGTTTAAAAATTCTCACCATTCCTATGACCAAAAAAAAATTATGCTCTAGGTAAAGATACTTAGTAATGTAACCGACAAAGGGTCTTGGATTCAGTAAACGGTATAGGATGTATTGCTTATAAGCCAACGATTGTGCGGAGATGCAATTTGGTCGAGATCACACTATAGGTTTTCTCCCAATTAACGAAACCCACTTCATAGAGGTTTTTTTTTTAGTCTTGTGATTCCACAGTATCTGATTAACTAAATTAAAACGGTTATTATGGTGAATGGTGTAACACGATGAAATTAAAAAAATGTGTGAAACATGAAAAAATAGTTTCATCAGGACAATCTATATTTAATAATAAAACCTAAGTAGTTACCTTCTGCACCGACCAGCCACTCCTATTGGCCCTGAAGATGACCTACACAGTAGGTCGAAACGTCGGCACATACAAAATACAATAAGTTTCACTTATTTGCTGTGTTTTCTTGACTGCACCCCCAACTAATTACATCCTATTAATAATAAAACATAGACAACTTGGTAACAATCAATTTTCGTGACTCAACCTCTATCGATGAAGGCGTTAGAAAAACACAATAAATATGTACATAAATCTCATTAACAATAAAAATAGATTATATCAAACACTAAACTGGCATACGTATTTATTAAGAATATCTTCAAAAGGTATACGTCATTTGATGTTAGAATACGACGAAAATAACATATTCTGACCTTCCACAAAATTTTTGTATTTATTCTATTTGGAGAAAAATAGGAACAAGTTTTTATTTTTCTGAATAATCATCTAAATATCTTTTATTTTTATTTGGTTATGATTATGCTCATATATCAACGTCATCATTAATCATTATTATTAAGTCTGAGTTGATGATAATGCCTCACGACTTTTTTTACACCACAAGCAGTTTTTCTTCTACTATTTTATTCAATGATTGGAAATCAAACATTTTTTTTTTTTACACGATCGAAAGAACATTTACGTAATAGAATCGGTTATTTAGATGCGACACATTTGACATTCTGAGACTAGAGCAATACAAAGTGTTTTTTTTTTTCTAGCCCTACGATATTTTTTAATAGTCAGAAAAATTCAAAAATGTTCATTTAAATTGGAAGTGACACATAAATTATAAATAAATAAATTATTAATAATCCATAAAAGTGGCAAATCCGGTTGTAGCAGAAAAATTATTTAATTTTATAACAGCCAAGGATGGGCCCTATGGGATCTCCAGACTCTCCTGGTGTTAACCCAGCATCTGCAAAGTGAGTGTCCGTAATTGATGAAAAAAGCAGGAGTATGTTCTTGGCCAAATCACTTCCTTTGGTACGTTCCAAAACCGTTAGCGTAGAAACAGTGCTATGTACAGAGTAATATTTCAACACTCAACAATTCTTGAACCGTCTTTGCAGGGTGTAATATCACAAGAACCAAGAGAAAGCTGTGGAGAAATGATCAAAAGAGAGCAGTTGGAGAGGGAATGAAGATGCAGTGGTAAGAGAAGCAGAAAAAGGGACACCATAAGTGAAAGCAACTGTATCGATTTATATAGTTATTCTCAATATCACCAATGAAGGAATTTAAAATAATTATCTTATTACTCGGAACCTGTTGAAAACTGATCTTATCGTTGGTGGATAATTGGATTATTATCTTTTGCAAATATAGAATTTTGCGTGTAAATCGGTCAGGGTTGAGTTTATTAACGCGACCTTTCATCTTGTTTAATATTCTTGTCCTTTTGCAGTAATAAGCAGTGCCAACTATAAAACAATTATAATAATTATAAATCAAATTGTATATGATCATTTTGTCAACGTGCCACCTGTGTCTTATGGCCTTATACCTTTTTTTAAATTTAAACTAAACCCTTAAAAAAAATAATAATATTTAATATATTATTCAAACTTAATTGTTGCAGACTGTTTGAAGAAATAGGAACCAACCAAGGATAGTTTATGCATTAATTATATATATAAAATAATTTATCTGTGATAGCCGGATTCAATCCCTGATATAACCAACGCAGCGCACTACCCCAATACAATTTCAATATAGTAAAGCTTTCTTAAATTAAAAAAAAAATTGCATATTTAAAAAAACACTAAGATAAACAACCTAGTTTTATAAAAATAAATTATATACAATTTAATTTTTATTTATTTATTAACTTTTTTCTTTAGAGTACTCCGGATCAATCATTAGTGCATGTTCAGCGACTTCCACTCCCCCAGTATTTCTCCATCTTATCTGATCTTCTTTTCTCACCGGAGATTTGGATATTCCGCTTTGTTCTCGCCTCATTCTATTCTCTTGGGCTATGCTCTTGACAGTCCATACCTCCGTAAACGTGAGTTCACACATGTCCCTCCCTGCCTCCATAAATCAGGTAGGTTTAGTTTTTTATTTCTCTGGAATTCCAATATTCTTTTCGTTAGCCTACTTGCATTTACTCACATGATGTGTACATAGAAATTAACCCTTATCTTCCTCAATGTGTCGGGGATTCTTTCTGTCGCTTTGTAAGGCTCTCATTTCGTGTGAGGACTAATTGGTCATTGAAGAATTTCATGCCTACAACTATCCTTGATATCATCAGTTCTTTAACCTGTAACCATTCAATCAGACCCGTTGTGGGGATAGATAGCGTTTCTGCTGCATAGAGGGCTTCCGGTGTAAACATCCCGATTTACTTTAAGCATGTCCCACCCAAGTCGCGTCCCCAAGCTAAAGCAGATTCTGCCATCATCCGTACTTAATTTCTACCTTGTCTAGATTTACATCTCCCTCTCTTCCTCCTTCCCTTTCCCGACACCCGTTCTTAACGGGCACAGTACGAAAGGTCTGTTGTCAGGTACGTGACTCACACGTAACGCAGGTGTACAATCAATGCCAAATATTTCAGCCCTCACTGGTGTTCACTGCAGTGATCAACCGACGATACATAAGAAAGGCATTCTCTCGTATAATCAGAAACCAAAAATCGATGTTTCAAAAATAAGGCTTAGCGAACCCGAAGGCTCGATGCCGATTCCACCAATCTCTGCTTACAAACTTCTGTCCTCGGACAACTTCCTTAACCCAAATCCGCCAAACCTCTTAACACAATCCTCCCACTTTCGCCTGACTTCCTAGTCGGTACAGGTCTTATAACATCTTATGAATTTCGAGGTTTCAATACATTATAAAATTTGTTAATCCAATTTCTCGTATTTTCATATATTTATTTTATTTAGCTAGAACTTAGTAGAAAAATTCCAGAAATATCAATTAAAAAAATTAAGGACATGGCCTTTGTGACCATAAAATGTTCTTTTAATGTTTAATGAACCCTCATAATTAGTGAGTTAAGTAATACGTTTTAATCCCAGAGAATTATCGAAACAATAAGAAGGCTTCTCAAATTAACATTTAAAAAATACAATACGTAATTTTGTTTTGCTAACGTTTTCTTTTTCTGATATGAGCAATACATATCAGATAACTTCAAATTAAAAATTTTAAATACCATTTCCTTCCTATACTAACTTGTAAATATTACTAACTTGTATATTTTTATTTTTTACAAATATTGTAAATTTTCTTTAAATATACAATATTTTAGTTTTTTATTAAAGTCATATTTTTTTAACTTGAAGTTTTATGGGAATAATAACTTAAGTTAAACTCATTAGACCCATCTATACATACGGAATAGAGCTTTGGTGTTGTTGTTTTTGTATAATTTTCTATTTCTTGTATGAGTATGTTGTCTGATAGTTGGCATGAGGTGAAGAATCTGAGGGTTTATTGGTGTACGAATTCGTGTATTGTTGGGATGTCTAGTTCTTTGTGCATTGTGGCGATTTGAGTATATATTGGATAGTTTTTTATGGTTCTTAGACATTTGTTTTGGAAGATCTGTATTTTTTTAATGCGTGTTTTGCTAGCTAAACTCCAGACTGGGCATCCGTATGTTATCATGGGCCTAATGACTCCCTTATATAATATTTTCTTATTTTTTTCAGATAGTTTTGATTTTTTGTTGAAGTACGGGCTCCACTAAACCATCGAAGTCCTTTCGTATTCAATCTTACAATCCAAAATCCTTCATAAATTCCTCAATACTCCTTACTTTGTCACGAACAAAGTAATCCATAACAACCTTAAAGTCACGTTTGTTGCTGATTTGGCCCGAACCGATATCAATCTTTTCATGACAAACTTCCTTTCAACACAAACCCACTAGTTTCAAACCTCACAGTCTCTTCACATCCTGATAATCCTCCGAGGTGTCAGATAAGAAGATGGCTCGTGACCTTCTAAGATGAACTTTTTATTAGAGTACTACCACTGAGTAGTTTTTCTACTTGTCTCTTCATGTCAATGTATACATTCATTATATTTACTTGATGTATTATGTTATACAGTTGTAAATTTCATTAAATAACTTTAAAAGAAAAAGCTAAAATCAACAAAGTTTCAAGGTTTTAAAAATTGTCTAATGGTTAATAAAATAATTTAAATACTATCATTACAATAGGAATGTTTAGCTTTACCAGTACCCAAAATTTTATTTTGTAAAGCTACCTCTGTTGAAAAATCAGGTTTTGGAGTTATGGCATTATTCTTTTAAATAAATGATATGAAAAATAATAAATTACGCGGTGATCAACAAAATATATTTTTGCAATAGAGAGAAAAAATAATAACAATAATTGTAAAGATGATGATCAGAGCAAACATTGTTCGATATTTACGAAAACTTGGCCAAATTTTTAATAATTTCAATTTCTTTTAATTAAAAACCGTTTATTTTTTTTGTGCTAATCTAAATTAATTCAAAAATAAAACAGCGTCACTGTGATTATATTTTAGGTCAATCTGGCGGGTAGTTGAGGTTGACGTCCCTTAGATCTCGGGTCATTGGCCTCGAGTAAATTCAAAGGCAAAAAACTTTAAAAATTTATGACATAACTAAGAAAAATATCAATAATTCATTATTGATAAGAAAAAATATTTCTTTTAAATAGAAGAAAGAGCTCAAGTTAGCACCGTACTAGTGGATATATCATAACAATGGGATATAAAAGAATAAATTATAAGAACTGATGACTAATAATTTTATCAGTAGAATAATTAACAATTGTGAATTAAATTAGGTAAATTTTACGACGTACATCTTTTTAAATATAACTCAGCGTATAGTTTCAAAGTTTCCCTATGAATATAGTTTTAATAAATCAACTTTTTATATTTTTACAACTGATATAGGTATTTGTACTCTCAGGATGTACGGATTCTATTTAAATTTAACTAAAAAAACATTGAAAAAATGCAAAAACAAAGTCTATAAAATACAAAAACTAACTAGTCAAAATTTTGTAAATTTAGGCATCATCAGAGCCTACACCAAAATTTACTTCAAAGAAGATCAAACAAGCTAAGTCACTACGGTGCAGAGTTACTATACTGAAGGTTCCGGGTTCAAATCCTGCTGGGACGAGCAAGTTATTTAATCTGTTCATAGCCACGGATGGAACTTGTGGGATCTACATATCCTCCTCGAGGTCACCCAGGCTTTACAGAGTGGGTCCCCTTGATTGGGAGAAAACCTGAGGGTTGAGCGTTACCTCCGACAAATCACTTCCCTGAACAACCGTTATGCTAGAAGCACTAAAGTCTCTACCATGTACTTAAACCAAGAAACTTCATGGGATGTTATGGTACAGGAAATATCTACAGCCCCGGTTAATGAATGGTTAAGTCGAATTTAGTCCAAAATGTCATTCTCGTAGTTTTTGGCTTTAAATAGAGTTGCAATATAAATAATAACTCCTTTTCAAGCCAATGCCTGACTTAGCCTCTGTTTCGCTAAGAAAATAACACATTTCCGCTTCCTTAAGTACAAGAAACTCATTTTGGAGAAAATTTAGCTTAACCACATATCCGTTAGAGCTATTATTAATAAACCTACTTCAAAGCTTAGTTTTTTCATCAGAGACAAACATTTTAATGATACCATAAAAAACATTATTTCTTTTATTGGAACGTGATCTACTTCATTAGCATATTTTATAATCCTATTGGCCTGGCAAAATAAGTAACTGTAATTAAAATGAGCAAAACACCCTTTTTTCTTTTTCTGGGAAAAAAAATCTGTAAAAATATCCGGCATTTCGATCTAACCTTGACTGTGACCGGTTGTGTAAGATATAAAGCTTTGCGACTTTTTTAGTTTGTTTTAACAAAATAAAAAAATAATATCAAGGAAATCAGGAACAAATCGCTCATTTAAAGCTGCAATTTCTGTTTCCTTAAGAGATCAACTCATTTGTTAATGCTGCTACTCTGTTCCTCGGCTAGAAATATGTATCGTATTTCTCAGAGATTTGCTGTCAAGTTAATTTACAAGATTTAATATAATAATTAAATAAAGTAATTGTTGTTTACGACGTTCGACCTCAATAATTGAAATCCTATTCCATCAAATCCGTAACATCCTTCCTGGTTATGCTCCAAACATTTTTCCCACCCTAACAAGGCCGACATAACAAGCGTACTTAACCACATCGCCATTTCGCAACGGCTGGGCATGAAATTTATTAACTATGAAGGAAAAAAAACCCTGACTGTATTGTAATTTATTATCAACTTCTGTAGAATTATTAATTTTCCGCGTTTCGTTTCCTTTTATTCACGGTTCGTTGAAGTTGCAATTAAAGAGGTAGTTCAGACGTGATCTAATGGGTTTCGAGGAATTTAAGAGTTTCCACTGTGGATTTCAAAATAAAAGTGCCTTTGAAGAATTCTGAAAGATAAGCAACCTACCAACCTTGAACTTGCAAACTCGAATCAGAGTACTCAGATGCTCAGAGTTTCATGTGCGCACCATAAAAGAAACGGAAGCATTCTACAACGAATACAGAAGCCCCTTGAGATATTGGAAAGCATCAACAGATAAAAATTGGCATACTTTGATCATGTGATACGACATAACAAGCACCGCCTACTGCATACAGGGCAAGATTGAAGGAAAGAGAGGTGCAGGCGTCACTCCTGGTTGAAAAAACTGAGGAAATGAAGATGATTAACATCGTTAGACTTCTTTCGTGCAGCGCTCAATAAATTAAGATGGGTCGTTTTAATCACCAACATCCAAAGAGGATGAGTACTTTTATAATAAGAAGCCCTAGAAGTACAGCGAATAAATATACACATTATTGCAATGTTTCGTGATTTTATTGTTCCCATATTCATGCCCTAACAGTATAAAACACATAATTATTATTTTATTTATATATCGAGAACCATCCTAAATTTTGGGTGCTTCCTGTCTAGCGCAGCTTCTTCACTTGGATCGTATCCATGCCATGCCGTCCTGAACTTGGTTAATCCATGAAATCCATGGTCGGCCTCTTCAAGATCATTTTTGGTATTCTTCCATCTTCAGTCCACTTTAGGTGTCCAAACCACTCTAATCGGTAATTTTTTCCAGTGTCGGTTTTTGAGCATCCATTATCTCTTGGACTATTTTTTGGGCATCTTATTACTATAAGATATTCTTCCTGCCATTCTCCAGAAGTCCATCTAAGCGACTAGTAGTTTTTTTTCCAATGTCCACATTTCACAGCCATCCAGCTTTATAGGCTATTGCTATAGCATATAATATTAATCTGATTGTGTTTTTTAGGCAGGCCATATACGTAAAGGTGTACCATAGAGGTATTGCCTGCCACAAGAGGTAAACCTCACCGTGTGTGCCACTACATTTGACGAAACTCCACAGGCAAATAGAACCTGGACAAAAGATTTATTCGTTTTGAAGGGATACCAGAGGACACAATACTAAAATACCAGAAGTGAAAATACCATTAATAATTAGTCCAGAGGTGAAAATAACATTAAAGTAAATACGAAAAAAAGACTTACCAAACGAAACGAAAAATGAAGTATATGACACAAAAAAGACATACCTGAAAAAGAAAAAAAAATTAGTGAAACCAGTCATCAAACTACATAAATAATATAACAAAAAATATATATAAACAGGGAAGATTATCAAACCAGTTAATCTATCTTCGAATAGGATTGATGCTAAATTAATTTGGTATACTTATTCTAATTTAAAAAATGTAATTAGCACGGCTGTATCAAATACACAAAAAAATATATAATAAATTCTGTCCTTTTAAAGTCATACTGCAGTCTTTTAGTTTTTGTATTATGTAAGTCTCATTTGAATAATTGAAGACGTGTAAATTCTAATATAATATATATATATATATATATATATATATATATATATATATATATATATATATATATATATATATATATATATATATATATATAATACAGAAATATAAAGAAATTTGTATTATAACATTAAGTTGGATGCATATACAAGTTGAAGGGAGTGGGTTCAAATCCGGCAGTGGTAGATAAATTGTTTAATCTATTTCCGGTGAGAGCCTCGTTTAACCTAAAGTGGGTACCTATAAAACATAAAAACCTGGCTGTTGGCCGTAATCTCTGCAAAATTACTTCCCTCCACTACCGTTGGCTTAGAACCAGTACAGAAAGTCTCTACTACGACCCTTCATAGGTTGTAGTGTTTAAGGTTTTTTGGTATAATGTTTGTATACCGAATGGAAAATAAACAAATGTTTTAACCATCAAAAGTTTTAGGTTTTAATTTTCAAGGAAAACAAAGAAAATGTACGCATTCCTCCAGTTTTGAAATTTCCACACTAAGTGAAAATAAATTTAAAAAATAATAACAATTATGAAAATGAGTAATTATCTCGGATTATAATCTAAGGTAATTACTTTCTTAAATTTGAATTTAAAAAATATTATTCGAAGTATAACAATCAAAATTACCACAAGGTGATTAAAACTAGTTTTAAACCGAATAATTATTTACCTCACCCTTTAATCAATATTAAAGAGGTTTAATAAACGGTGGGGGATATTTTCCATATTGCAAATAACACATGATTATCAGTTGTTATAACCATTATCAATAAAAGGAAAATAAACAAATTAGTATTATGTAACAATAAGATAAAAAAACAGATGTTTCTAAACGGGATGAAGGACACGTGCAATATAATAATAAAACTAAATAAAAGGAATTATTTTTTTTATTATCAATAGACTTTTATTCGTGGAATTTGTATAGATATAAATAATTAAAACATGTAAAATTACAATAAATACCAACACTGAACTGATAGAATAGATTCATGCAAATCGTTAAATCCCACTGATTTTTTTTTCTTTTTTAATAAATGTAATCCAGTTTATAGATGTTTGTTACGAGTAAACAGATTCGTTTATTTTACATAGCTATTTTATATGATAATGAATGTAGAAGTGCCATAAAAACGTTTAAAAACAGATAAAAAATACGTTATACATTGCAGAGAAAAGTACATATCTTGAAAAATTATGGAATTACGTTATACAATTTTTTATAGCTTAAATAATATAAATTAAGTTTTAAATTTTTTTAAATTGCATTCACATCATAAGCTGAAAGATTATTACATAAAGATGCCAATTTTTATTTTTATAATAGAAATTAATTTGAAATTTTCTACAATGCATAGAAAGTGCGTATCTTAAAATACTATATTGTTATTAAAAAAAAAATTCAAGGTTAAAAAATTTTTTAAGAAAAAATTGTTTAAACATGATTTATAACTTATATTGGGAAAGAGAAAAAAAACATTTTCCAGTCGGTTAAATTTTCTTTGTTCTTTATTTTTCTCTTGAGACGTTTCGACAATATGTCATTTTCAATCTTACCACATTTTTTGTTTTATATTAGTATATTTTTTATACAATATATTAATTATTAAAATAATTAAAATTACAACGTATTTTCTTGACTATGGAGGATAAATGACCCCCTAGAATTTTATTTAAATAAAAATTAAAATGAATTTAATTTGGAGATATTTTAGAGTAAATGATTCGTTACCGATGCAGAAAACAAAAAATGTGATAAGATTGAAAATGACATATTGTCAAAACGTCTCAAGAGAAAAATAAAGATCAAAGAAAATTTAACCGACTGGAAAATGTTTTTTTTCTCTTTCCCAATATAAATTATAAAGAAAATGAGTCCAGAAGAAAAAAAAATATTAAAAAAATATACATGATTTATAACATAAATTTGGTTTTGAAGTATTTTTAAATTGCATTGATGTCAATAATTTGAATATTTTCAGACAAGTATGCGAATATTCATTTTATGCATAGAAAATAATTTAAAATCGTCCACAATGCATAGAAATTACGTATCATAAGATTATTATCGCAAGTTATACTGCCAACATAACATGAATTGAGTTTTGAAGTATTTTTAAATTATATTTGCATCAAAGGTTTAAATATTCTCACTTGGGTATGCGAATGTGGGAATATTTAAACCTTTGATGTAAATATTCTCACATAATTATGCAAATTTAGGCAGCAATATCAGAAAATTAAAAACAATCAAGAACTTAGAAATAAAGCTAGAGACAGTTATCCGAAAATTCGTCATCTTTACTAAAAATTAATTCAGCAATCTAAAATGGAATCTTGGAAATCATATTTGATGGGGCAGATACCCTCCTCATTTTAAACTTTTTATTATATAAAATATAATTATAAATATAATAATAAAAATTACTCTACCGATATAATACCCGTACGTTCTTCGCTTCCTAACCTTCTAATAATATGTTTTAGCAAGGTCTCTGGTGAGGTGTAAAATGAATAACCTCGAAGTATCAGAGATAAACAAAACATAAAATTTACAATACACCAGTGTAAAGAAACAACTAAAACTGCTAAAGCGGTTTTGAAAGGTTGGACATAACATTTACTCTTGCCGTAGAATCCTTTTTACGACAACGATAAGATTAAGGGGTATTAGACACGAAAAATCGATCGAAATACAAATTTTTTTTTGATAATTTCGGGAAGCTACTTCTACCTACATTAAGCCATATGTGTATAGAACATTAAGTATTAATGTTTTCTGGGTGAACGGCTATACCTCCCTCGTTAATAATCGTGTAATGAAGGTATTGAATGTCGCACGTTAGCAAGTGAATGAAAGAAATATCTATGTGTTACATATTAGTTTTATGTGCGTTAACAAGAGAATATTGGCGATTTTTATAATGAATATTATAAAGCCAGGTATGTAGATTTAGAAAATAACAACATAAATCTATTTCCATGTTATTTCTGTAATTTTTTTGTCGACTGCTAGATTTTGTACACATTTTTTTCATAAGCTATGTGTAAATTAGTAATTTTGATATAGATTTAATGTATCTATATTAAATCAAAGCTATAATAAATTTAGAGATCTCGTTGTCTACTGCCTAGCAATCTTGGGAACTAAAGACCTTACTGGAGCTCACCCATCCTCTATAAATTGAGTACCGTAAATTGGAGGGAAAACAGTGGAAATGTACTATACGCGCGCTGTATGAGGTTTAAAAAATATTATGTATTTTCAGTAAGAGCTACAGTACCATCTTATACCCCTAAAATAGATACAAAGTGATGCATGCGCTCTTAACAAGGTTCCATTGGCGTTTAATGCCAGTGACGCGGCTAGGAAAGGGGGCAGGGGCCTCCCAGACTCCTGCTTTGCCCTCATTCCTGGAGCAGCTTAGTTCGGGGACCCCAGGCAAATTATAAATAGAGTAATTGTGGTATGAATGTGTACAATTATTTTATTTTTAGACTATTTTATTATTATTTTCGCATTAATTTTTTTTACTACCGCATGTATATATTTTTATTACATTTATTTCTTTTGTTTTTGTTTATATCAGTTTTGTTTTGTTTTTATGGAATGATTGTATAGCTACTTAGCACCATTACTCACTGCCCACAAGTGGCAGATTGTAATATTTCAATAAAGTGTTTAAAAATAAAAAAATAGATACAGAAGTAGGCGGATAAAGACCTTGGCAAACCAACGTTTTAATAGGTCAGGAATTGAAAATGCATCTTTATTAAATCAACTATAATAACTTTAAATACCATGTAAATGACGAAGCAATCTTGGGATCTTGTCATCTACAGACCCTCTTGTTCTAGAAACAGTACATAATCTACCATGTTATGAACCCAAAAGCCTTCTACTGCTACATTTTTTTTAATTTCAAGATTAAGAGATAAATAAACTATTTATCATATAGGCGTGACACATTTATAGCTTAAAAATACTTGATAGTTTGCAATAGTCATTCTCGATTTGTGGAATACTCGATGGATCATGATTACTTCAAGGAAAAAAAATATCGATAATTGAAGAGGTGTCCAACTGTTGTTATAAAAACAGTATAGTCTCTACCAAGTACTGATCACAAGACCCATCATGGGTTGTAGTGATACAGTTTTTTTTATTTTTTATTTAATAAAGTCTATAAATGTATAATTATTAAAGCTATACTTGATCGCAAGAAAGCAAGACCAGGTTCAAGTGACACTCACTGTGAGTAAGGATGGGAAACCACGTTACCATTAACATGTTTCCTTTATCATAGTACGTGCTCAACTACTTAATTCTTAAGATGCCTAAATACTTGTTACAGCATTTAGCATTTACAAAACAAATCTTATCAAAGAATGTATACATTTTATTATATCTGAGTAGAGCTATGTAAATAAGTTACAATGTTTCTCAACGCGACACTTTTAAGAAGTTATTAAGGACACATGAAGGATCTTGAACAATATCTAAAGTGATTTCCATTTGTCAATTGTTTATGTAGTGATCTCATCCTCACTAAATATCAATATGGACATAAACAATTTATTGTATATTCATTTAATATCACTTCATCCTGTTATCGCTAATAGGTCAATGCTACAGCGGGTGTCCTAAATTTTGTCCTTCCAGTTATAATTAGGAGAGGGGTCTTTAACGAGGACCGAACACTGCACTTTTACGTCCATTCCGAAGGACGGCACAACTACCTACCGGTATCCGAACTCTCATTCTTGGGCATAGTAGGTTGTTATTACTACACCACAGGTCACCCCAATACAGTGTATGTTTCCGGCTCTGAGGAATGACGGATTTTGATTAAAGGTGCGTCAAAAGTCCGGAAACTATATAGAGAACTGAGGAATTTAAATTTCAATCATCGAATTATTAAAAACACTTAAATCAAAGTGGCGAAAAACTCAGCAGTTTCAAAATCATAACCAAAAATACGCACAAGTAGTCTGAAGAACGACAGAAGCCGAGTTTTGTAACCTAATTTTGCCTATCCAAGTATCATTAGGGTAGGGATTTTTAAAGAGTATCTGATATCGCGCAGGAGCTCAGGACTGCCAAGTTACTTCCCCTCCGGAGGAATGTATAGCCAAGGATTTTCCATTCCCTTTTAGAAGCTTGTTATGGTTACCAATACACCTCAGGCAGCTAAAAGTTAAAAATCAACGATTTTCTAATTTCAGAAGAAGATATAGATAGTAAATCATTGTCAAAGAAATTTGTTACGGCTAAAAAATATCCCTCATGAATACTGGAGTTCTTTATTTTTCAAAACGAAATTACACCAATCTGAGAAAATGCGAAACTGGAACGTTTCGTGTCTGTGAAAAAAAAACAATTAAAAATCAGAATGAGCTAATTAACCTCTCGAATACTGAGATTATCTAGCCTAGCCCTTTTTTTCCCTGAATTAAACCGAACTAGTTCTGAGGTCGACAGGATCGGTCGCAGTAGTAGGCCAATAGTTGAGGAAGGCCACCATCTTATCGTCGCAAGCCGGAAGTTGTTACATGTCCAAGCAACACTCCCGTCAGAGATACCATACAAAATATGGTATCTGTTCCGCAGGCTGTCGCTTCGAGCTAAGAATATTTTCCAAAAATACAAGTTATTGTGAGCTTTGGAAGGGAAAAGAGGATGTAATTATTAGTGAGAATATTTCAGTAATAATTTCAATAAGAAATAAAAGTTTCAACTAACATTTCGAAGTATAGAAGATGCATGTTTCTTAAAATGTTCATTTCTTTATGAAATTATTACGGAAGTATACACATTACCCATAATTACATTATATTTATAGAATCCAATAATTTCATTTTATTTTAAGAAAATATTAAAAGGGAAACGAAATGAGAAGTTAAAACCTCTGTCTCAACTTGGAGCGTGAATTTGGGGAACGATTACCAATCATGCGAAGAGAAATAGGCATAAAGTATTCATTGGAAAACGAGTGAAATAATGGTAATAAAAAAAACATGGAATATCTACGTAAAATGCCTATCGATATTTCGCCACTTCAATATAATATTCATAACTTCATGTATAATGAGGGCAGAAAGAGTATAATAAAATCATATATATAAAACGGAAAGTACAACCCACAGTTTAAGTATAACTACTGGATGAATAGTATACATACATGACAACAGTTGGGAACGATGATAATCGATTATAATTTTAAGTACAACTCCAACCTATCAAGAGTCTTGGGTTAATATCAATGGAAGAGTCTGTACTGTTTCTAGGTCAACCATTATGCAGGGAGGTGACTTTTCGAAGATCACGCTCAAACGCCAGATTTTTGAGATTCTTTAAGACTTTTTAGGGGGAGGTGAGAGATCAGGTGAAAATAAAAAATCTCCCTAAGTTTTAGTTATTTTCCTCTAACCAGGACCTCCTTATCTTAATTGGGAACATCTAGTGACAGTTAAAATAAATGGTTTGTTTGTGTTTTACTTCATATGCCCATACAATGTATTGTGTAAGGGGGCGTGATACAGAAAAGTTTGGAAACCCCTTTTATAGAGATTGGATAAACCATAAGAAGGTATGTAATGCGGGTTTGAGCCCGCAAACCTCAGCACAGCAACTCAGTGTTCTGCTACAGAGTGGGTTAGTTCTTATCACCTACGCCTACCCCTCCGTAAAACAATTGTATAGAAAATAACCGTACTAATTATCCTCAAAAAACAGCAAAGAATGATGAATATTTTATCTGATATGATGATGAATATTTAAATAAATATGATGATATTTAAACAAGCAAAATAAATTACATTTAAAAAAATGAAAGATGAAATTATAGGTTCAGTGGTATCAAATGGTTGATTTTGTTTTATCTCTTTATGATAAAGTTAATAAGTTTATGATCAAAATGTTTTGGGTGATTCTACATCATCATCATCATCATCGTAACCCTTCCCTCTTCTACCGATGTGCGGTGTGAGGAGATGATTCTACATTTTTTTTAAATCAACACTTAAAATACATGTTAATTTTATTAACATACCAACAATTTTATTTTATTAGTTATCCTGATCTTTTTTCTTCTACAAATTATACAAGATTGGCTGCGTAGGAGCCGCCGTCATCTTGTAACAATAAAACGACCACATTTCATTAACCAAGAGATGAATGATGCGGTTGTAACATATTAGTCACCACGCTGACTTCCAAGGCCAGCATACCTTAATATATAGGCCCGAAGCAGACAACTACACAACAGTTTCCTTGACTTTTGATAGGACTAAATTATTTTTTTTTTTAAATAAATGTTTAGAATAACCAACTAATTGGCTATTCTATGCACGCTTTGAAATAATTCCTAGGAATTTTAGGAGAGAATTATTTAAAAAAAAAAAAATTGTGCGACACAACACATGGAAATTTTATTACGTGGTAGAGTCTATTTCATGGATAACCGTTGATCAGAACGCAAATAGAAAACTCTGAAAACAAAGTCCCTAAAATATTGGAAAATAACTGACGAGTCAATGTTTCGCGAATACATGCATCATCAGGATGTTTATCATACTAACATGATTATGAAGATATTTTTGTTCAGTATTTGACCGCACTGTAATTGATATTGGTTTTTTCTTAGTACTGATGATGCTCTAATAGAGGTATCCTGTACCACCACTATATCATGGCCTGAAGAGTCTTTCGTATAATGAGACTGTACTATTTCCAAGCCAACGGTTTCGCAAGGAGGTAATTTGTTCGAGCTTACATTACCTATCAAGTTTTGAGCCAATTCAATGTATCCACTATACCCCATCCATGGCCATTAACAATTTCAATAATGTATCTGCCATAGATGTTTTTGAAACAGGGAACTATAGCACAGTATTTCTGGGCTCCAAACACTGAGCTACCACGCTCCCAGTTAGACATAATCCTAAGTAAACCTGTAACACTACAACCTATGAAGGGTCTTAGGTATACCGCGTGGTAGAGCCTGTACTGATCATGGACAACGTTTTCAGGGAGGTGATTGTTCCTAGTACATGTTCATTAGGTTTCCCTCCCAATTAAGGGTTCCCATTTTATAGAGGCGGGGTGATCCTCGGGAGGGTCCCCAGATCCTACAGGGTCCATCCTCGTGTGTTAAAAGAATAAATAAATTACTTTCCTCAGTCGGATTTGGACCCTGGACCTCCGGCACGGCAACTCAGAGATATACCACTGAGCTACCCGGAGTATTATGTCATAATCATTGTTAACTATTGAATTAGGTCGTGATATCAACGTTACTTCCTACTCCTCTCCCATTATCCAATGCCCATTACATTCGACAACGACATTCTTATCCAATAGTTCAGTAGCTACAATCCCTATCAAAACCGATAGTGTGAACTCGATGGACCTTTTTGATTTATTTTTGGAATATTTCAGTTATGTCTGACGCTTCTAGTCACAGAGGACGTAGTGACAATGTTGAAAATACAAGGATAATTCTGCAATGACAATGATAAAGAAATTAACAATTTCTATATTTAACGGTTGAGAGCGGAGTAACGTAGTGGTAGAGCGCTGAGTTGTCGTGGTGGAAGGTCCCGGGTTCAAATCTGGGTGTGGCAGATATTTTATCTAATATGATAACTGGACCCTGTGGGATCTAGAGACCATTTTAGGGCTCACCCAGCCTCTATAGAGTGAGAAAAACCTGGCGGCTAAGCGTGATCCCTGTACAACCTACCTATACCTGTATAATAGTTGTACAGGAATTATAATTTGCGGTAAAGAACGGGAAAGGATTGAATGCGGAAACTTTGAAATATTTAATATTGGTTGATGTATTTCTACGAACATAATAAATAAACTACTACGGAGTGTGGGACGTCATCAGAAGTAGGTGTTGAATTTTAAATAGTTTTTATCACCTGCAAAACAGTTTCGAATCCTTTTCCTTGGTCCTTGACCCTTATGGTGTTGAAAACTTCGACTTCCTAACCAAACATTGCTCAATCAATTGTAGAACAGATGTTCTAATTGTAGTATTGTAAGGGTGATTGGTCGTGTATAGAGCTGAATTGCCGAATGTTAATATACTTAATCTGTTAACATCCACGGATGGAGCTGGTGGTATCTGGAGACCCTACTGCGGCTCACCCATCTTCTATAGATCGGGGACCGTTAATAGGGAGGGGGATCCAACGGTTGAGCGTGATCACCTCCCCCTGAACAACCTTTGTCCTAGAAACAGTAAAAACTCTAGTATACGCTGAACCCAAGATAATTCGTGGGATTGACCCTATACATAAGCATATATAAATTATAAGAAAAAATATAAATGAAATAATCTGGAGCCATGCACTGGGGGACAACGGCGTAAAAATGATTGGGGATATTGCTAATCTTGTGTTTTTAACTTTTCCTTGTATTTGTATTATTGTGTTATTATTTAAATGCACAAATATTCATTAGAAATGTATGTTTTTTTTTGGTACAGACAAATATATTTTTTTCTGATTATTGATAAATAAAATCTTAATCAGTTAATTAAATAAATTATAAATGGTGTATAACCTTCTGTATGTATATATGTATATAAAATGGCAACTGAAAACTTTTACTGATAACCCTGATACAGTTTAATTTTATGATAAAGTTTATTTTCCTGATAGATTAATTAAGTTTTCTTAATATATATATTAAACCAATAAAGGCCAACCCTAAATTAATATTTCCACAACTATTTCTAAACTTTTTTGATTAATTTTGTGTCTGCTTTCGTTTCTAAAACTAGAACTGCCGGTCTAGGAGGTCAATTACTTGATTAACTCTAGGGCAATGAATTAATGTGTCCTCGGACACGAGGCTATGATTGGAATCATTTCATCTTATTATTTATTTATTTATATAGTTACATATAATTATTTACAATTATTCATCAGGTATATGATTATTTATCAGGAAACAGCACGCTTTATTTTTTTTTAACCAATGCATTCCATTTGTTCCATTTAAATCCAAAAACAGTTCATTGCTTTGTGTAATAGCCTAAAGTCAGTAACAGTGGCTTAGCGATTTTTTAAAAAATATTTATAATTTCGTTGATTGACCACGTTAAATGACTAAGCCATAGGTACGTCCTCGGCCACATGCTAGGCAATTATAAAAATATGACATCACTAAAAAATGTATATAATGGAGAGATGTAAGTCTCTTGGCCAGAAATGTTATTCTTTGTTTGTACACCAATGTTATTTTTCAAAATAATGTTGTTTGTTCCTATTGCATTCTAAAATCCTGAAGCATTCTACAAGAAATAACGAAACAATGCAAAAAAATCTTAATAAATATTTATTTCTCGTTAATGCATTAACATCCAGTATTCATAGAAAATTTATGTTAAACAAAGGCAGGATATGACGAATAATTAAGAAAAATGCAGAAGAACAAATGCAGAAGCAATAATACCACAATTTCATAAATAGTGCAATAGATTTATGATATGAAGAAGGCTTGTAATGTTCGAAATTTAGGTCCCATTTATATGAATAATAATTTATGGGACGTAAATAAACTGGCGGTTAAGCTTGTTCTCGGACAAGTCACCTTCCTGCAGAACCGTTCCTATACAATATTACAGTTTCTACCATGTACTGAACCCAAGACTCTTTATGTTAGAGGGAACAGGGTAGCCCAATGTTAGAGCACTGAGTTGCAGTACCGAAGATACCAGGTTCAAAGCCGGCTACGGCAGATAAATTATTTAATCTGTTAACAGCCAGGAATGGAAAGTCGGACCCCTTGAGGCTCACCCAGCCTCTGTAATGTGGGTACTCTTAACTGGGGAAAAATCACCTTCCTGCACAACGATTGTCCTAGAAAGGTTACAGTACCTACCAAGTACTGAAACCAAGACCCTTCCATGGGTAATAATAAATAATAATAATTATTATTATATTTATTGTTTTGAAGATAAAAGATAAATATTTAATACAAATAATATTTATTTAAGAAATCATACAAATGCCATTTGGCAAATATTGTATTTTCGATCTTCTTTATGAAGTGATTATATGTAAAATGTAGTTCCCTAGCTAAGTATCGTAATACGAATGGCAGTATCTATTGCTTAAATAATTTATATGTTGTCTGACATACTCCACGGATATTTATAAAATTATCCATATCAATATAACAAGACCAAATAGTGATAAGTGACATACATTATCGACAGTCCTATTTATAACTATCATAAACCCCAACGGAAACCATTATCAAACGTCAAACATGAATTCATTTACATAATAATAAAGCATTAATCACTTTACCAGGGAGCGATACATTAATGCATTCAGGTAGATTTGTCAATAAATCTTTATATATACAAACCCAGACAGTGTAAATAACTGTTATTTATTATAACATTGATCCGAAGGAAGAACCCGCATGTCTACTTAAGCCTATTCGTTGTGAAGAAGGCGCCCATGGATTGTTGAAATGGTATTCGTATGCTTCCTACTACGAGTTAAGGTTCCTCGCAAGTACTTTGTACCAAGCGTTTGTGTGTATGCATTTACAGACAGTAAATAAATATATGGAGTTATAATTAGTATTAATTATAGCTGGAATGAGAAAGGCATCCTACAACAAAACTAAATTTTCATGTTCATGGTCCATCTAGATATAGAAGAATATTCAGTCTCTTAGGACGAGCTATTAATTATTTATATTTCTTGTATAATTTTCTATAATTCACAAAATTACATGGTGTACCAAATAGATCAGTCTCAAATTAAAAACAATTATAAAAATTTAAATGTGTCTGTGCAGAATCATAACTTACAATGAAAGAAAAGATCTATAAAACAACTTCCAACAGAGAGAAAAGAAAAAAAATGTAATAATATAAAAATAAACAAAAATTGTAATTTTTTGTGTAGTTCCCAATATTTTTAATGAGTGGGTTTTTATTGTTTTTAGACTTAAAAAAGAATTGTTTACATATTTTGTTGATAAATACATTAATATGACTCATCTCATATACTTAATTTCCTGCAATTCTAAGGCATTTGTTTTGGAATATTTGTAGTTTTTTGTAATTAGTTTTAGGCATATAACTAAATATTGGTTATGCATATGTTAGTATAGGTCGTAAGCAGGCTTTGTATAATAGTAACTTATTATCTATCTATGCTTAATTTAGAATTCCTGTTAAAGTATGAATATATAGTATATATCCCAGAGCCCTATTGGCTTTATTG
The DNA here is from genome assembly GCA_964056705.1 of Troilus luridus. Taxonomy (NCBI): domain Eukaryota; kingdom Metazoa; phylum Arthropoda; class Insecta; order Hemiptera; family Pentatomidae; genus Troilus; species Troilus luridus. The sequence goes on along the minus strand of OZ057417.1, from coordinate 40,669,882 downwards.
CCAACATGATCAGTGTGGAAAGTAAAAGTAACTTTTTGTTAGGACGATAAATTATAGCTGTAGTAAACGTTTTATTTTTAATTAAATTAAATATTATTAGGCATCTGTTCCGTAGATTGTCGCTTCGAGATGAGTCACAACAGGTATTAACTGCTTATTCGTATCATTTTTACTATTTTCCAAAAATACAAGTTATCGTGAGCTTTAGTATGAAAAAGGGGATGCTATCATGGGCATATTTCGGTAACCATATCATCAAGAAATAAAATATTCATCTAATATATGTATGTTGAAACATTCATTTCTAGATTACAGAATTCATTCTAGAAACGATTACAGTAGCATCTCCCATAATTATATTATCTTTTCCATTCTATGCTCATGAGAACTGGTATTTTTGGAAAATATTTTTTAAAAAATTAATACTTGTGACTCAACTCGAGTTTTCAGTTTTTTTCAGTATTGAATTTTGGTAATTTATTTATTACCCATTGCCAAAGGATCCTATAACTTAGGATTGATAGGTAAAATATAAAAGCTATTTTCTTATATCATCTTTAGTAAAACGTAAAAGATTAAGATGTACAGGTCTAAGATGTAAACCTTGAGTGAACTTCCTAACCACACCAACAGATGTTCACGGCGAATATGGCATGAAGGTGCCTTGAAACCTTAAGTTGGCAACCATTGATTAATGTCAGTTTTTATACGAAATATAACATAATTAAATTGTTTTTACTATAAGATGGTTGAAAAAGTAATTATTATCTTTATAGTATTGTATAATTAAAAAAGTAAATATAATATATATGCTAAAAAAGCCTTTAAAATAATAAAAATGTTAACACTAGAAATGTGGTAGATAAATTGTTTAATCTGTTAACAGCTACCGATGGATCCTGAGGAACCTCCAGACTCTTCTGTGGCTCACTCGGCCTCTATAAAGTAGATACTATTAATTGGAGGAAAGCTTAGTGGTAATCACCTTTCAACACAACCGTTACCTAAAAACTTTTCATCTTAAATATCGATTACTCTCTGATTGGTAACTTTTTCGGTTAAAAATACTAGTAACTCTTGATCGAAAAAATTAATCTCTTAAAACCAAAATCCTCGTGAACATTAGTTTAATTTGATGAATTTTATGTCATGGGGTAACCGGAGAATAATTTTTGATTAATAAGGTAGCTATTAAATAAATATTTAAAAAAATAGTATAAAAAATAATCATAACTGTTGAACGAAGAATATTAATCATATGATATCAACGACAAATTTGATATTAAGATTATGTTGTTACGTAATATTATGCACTGAATACCACTACACTTCAGACTGAATGGACTGCGTATGTATGATGTTCGAAAATTTAACTGTTCCCCACATTTCACGTTCGTAGTTACAAACATGTTTTAATTTGTCATGTAGATTAATATTTTGTTGTCAATTTAACTATGAGATTTTCTCTTCATGAGTATGCCTAACTGATCAATCGATTAACTCGTTGTTAAAACCTAGTACATTATGTTAGAGGGAACAGGATAGCCCAGTGATAGTTCACTGAGTTTGCTGTTCCGAAGGTCTCAGGTTCAAAGCCGGCTTTGGTAGATAAATTATTAGGGGAAAATCACCTCTAATCTACTCAAATATTGTCCTAGAATCAGTACTGAAACCAACACCCTTCATGGGTTGTAGTGATACATTTTATAAAAAATACTTTATTAGCCTAGGAGGTACCAAGATCCCGAACTGTGTGGATTTTTTTTTCTTTGTCTCTAAGATTTTATTTATTAATTATATATACGTATATGTATATATTTAAATTATCGGAGGACTTGGGAAGTAAAGAGATCGTGCCCCATGCTCTGAGTAAAGGCCATCCATCGAATCGGGAAACGGAAAAGAAATAAGAAACTCTAGACCTTCCTCATTAAAAAAAAAACCAACGAGGTTAGGATAGCGGAATCGAGATAGGTAACAAAAAATAAAAGAAAAACTACTAATATTATAATACCATGATGTATTTAATTTTATTAATTAAAAATACTGTAACATTAAGTAGTTACAGTAATCCGGTGTCTAGGAATGTTTTAATCTAAATTAATAGAAAATTATTACCTACTATGCCCGAGATCGCTGGTTCGTATCCTGGCAACTTTCTATGGTATTTTTTATAATGGAGAAAAAAAATCCTTGGTTATGCCGTCATTCCAGAGGTACGTAAAATGGTGTCTCCGAGCCTGTGTGGTGTAAGGTACTCGTAAAAGATCCCTTTCCTAATTAAACCTGGCTAGTAGATATTTAGGAATCCAAATGTAGTATCGTCCAATTAGCGATAACAGCATAAAGTGGCGTTAAATGAATAAACAATACATTAAGAGCCTTTTTAAAGGAAAATAATTGACAATTTGGCTCCTTGTGATTCAAGAATGGAGTATAAGAACAAATAATGAGCTCTACGACCCAAATTGTGAGCTTCATAATATCTCGCCTAATCGAATGGGCAAGTTCTAAGAATGACGGCTGATCGAATGCCAAAATAAATGGTACAAACCAAAATTAATGGGACCAGAAGAAGAGGAACACCTAAAAGAGGATGGATAGGTGATGTAGAGGATGATCTCAAGCGTCTGGTAGTAAAGAACTGAAAGGAAAAGAATAGAAATATTTGGAGGATTGCTGTTCAGTAAGACAAGTATCATTTTTCGGTAATAATGCAAATTGATCCAATCACTAATAAACCACTCTTATGGAGACCTCATAATTCCCCCATATTTTCCACAATTTTTACCCTTGAATCTTTCATCGTTTCCGTCCTCTCCTGCCCGAATCCATACCAAGACTCCTCACATTTCCCCATTTTGACTATGGCTTCATAGACTATGGCTAATAGGCTCATGAATACGATTTATTCTATTATTCATAAAACTATGAGACGTTCGCCGGTTCCCATCACTATACCGAGTTAGAGAGACAATATTTGTCAGGCACGTTCCTTTACTAAATAATTAACACCTAACGTCCAACCTATAATTAGAACCTCCTCTAGTTCAAATACTCTATTCACTTCCAGCTCATAAGATTTCTGCCCGCTGATCTTTTTATATTTTTCCAGAGATCTGGATCTTTTCAACATTCCTTTATAACTCGTTCTGCTACTCTTTGGAATTACCTTCCTCCAGATACCCGTCGGTTTCTTTCCTTACTAACATTTAAAAGTTTCCTTCTCCAATTCCCACTTATAAGTCAGTCAAATCCTCGAATATTCTGTTTATTTTTATTTATCTCAAGGTCTAAAATATAAAATTTCTTATCTTGGTTGAAGATGTTTAAGTGTTTTAAGTAGTAAATTATTAATATACATATTATCTTTTAACAAATCTGCTGTGGTATCTGCAAAACCTCGTGGAATTCTCACTGCTTCTATAAATTGGATTAACTAATAAATTAACTAGGGGGAAAACCTGGCGGTTGAGTGTGATCTTCGTCTAATCTTCAGAATAAGTTTCTACCAAATCCTGAACAAACCTTCATGAGTTGTAGTGGTACAGTTTTTTATATTTATTCAAACTGTATTACTGCTTGGATTACTTCTGATATTATTTTCATAATCGCCCAAATAGTTTATTTGTTGTACCCGGATTACTAGCTTTTGGGTTATTTGGGTAGTTGGGTAGCAGTCGAATGCCTTCCTCGTTCCAAACATAATTAATACTAATTGTTACTACATACAGTTATTTTCTGACTCAGTAGTATTTTAGTAACAGCAGTCTCAGAGTTCAAGGTGGTTTTAAAGTTAGAATAATTTTCTTGATATATGGTTACCATGCAAGTCTATTTTTCAAAGTAATAACGTCGGTTATCGATCATATAAAAATATAAATATTTGAATTTACTTATTTTTGATTGTTAATAACATTTAACAATTAAGCGTTCAACAAGTATGGACTAGATCTCAAGAGCCCAAGGTTGTTTGTTCATTTAACGTCACTTTTTTCTGCTATGGCTAATCGGACGATGCTACATTGGGAGCTCTAAATTTTTCCTATCCAGGTTTAATTGGGATAGGGATTTTTAACGAGTACCCGACATCGTACAGGCTCGGGACCCCCGTTTAGCGTCCTTTCCGAAGTACGGCGTAACCAAGGATTTTTTACTCTCTTTAAAAAATCCTAGGGCCACCTACCGGGCTACGAACCCGCGATCTCGGGGTTAGTACTTTGTTACGCTAACAACTAGATCACAGGTCCCCAAGTATAGAAGATAAACATTCTATACATCTCTTTAAAGCCCCGGCGAATAAGTGACTTCCTAATTTTCTCCAAAATGAGTTTCTTGTAGTTAAAGGAAGCGGAATCGCTTTATTATATAATAATTGGATAAGTCAGATATTGCCTTGAAATGGAAAATGCCTTGAAATTGGGAAGGCAAAAAATTCGAGAATGACACGATTCCGCTTCCTTCTATACAGTTAATCCAATCAGGACTGAATTCGACTTTAACCGAAGCTGCATATATATATATATATATATATATATATCTTTTTTTATAAAAGCATGAAATATACGTATCGATCATTTAATTATAATTATTAATAATCACTACTTATTAATTATCGATTACAGATTGGTACCCTGCAAGGGCGCAGTATTCCCTCTTAAAATACTACGTAGAGTCATCAATCGAAACCAACATATTACATTTATTTTCGCTTCCTTTAAAAGTTACAAACCAATTTGTTTAAATTAACAGTTTTAAAACGAAACGATACTAGCTATCAGACGACCTCAACTTCCAATGCCAGCCAAGCTATCACGCAATTCTAAGTAATGCGGGACTACCAGGCGAAGTTGGTCAACTCAAGCTCTTGAACTTCGCCTTGAGGAAGGGTACGCCGAGGGAGCAACAGCCTCAGGAGTGGAGATATTCGACCACAACGGAGGAGTAAAGAGCGACACCGGTTCTTCAGGATCTAAAGTGGCAACCGAACTGTCCTTGAACTCTGCAAGGAAAAGGCAGCTCTGACCGTTACGTGGAGATTGATCAAAATGCCCTTAATGTTCACTTAGAAGATATAACATGTATATATTGGCTCATGTCCGTTTTTATTATATCCATACGTGAAATTAATGGACTTCTGTTGTTTACAATGTTTATGTTTCCAGATTGTAATGAGCTGTTATTAATTCTTTGTTTGTTAATAAAATTTAACATCACTACAATTGAAAGAACATTATATAGTACCATGATACATGATCATATATAATATTGTATGATGCTGTATCATATTCTATTATATACTATATGATACTATACAAACTATGATAGTGTTTACATCAAAATTTTTTTGCGATTTTCGTATAATTATTTTCAAGAGTTTAAACTTGGACACTGCAAGGGTTTCCATTCCACCGATTTTGGAAGGAGGTTGGTAATAACGGACTTAGGTGAAATCATCACATCTATATCTTATTACAGGGCAATATTGAGATAATGAACCAAAACTCACCAAAAAGTAACCTTCATTAGTTATTCGGAAGGCACCTATACTCTTACACGACAATGCCAGAACTCGAATACGTGGGTTACGAAGTCCTCCTACATCCACCTTATTCGCCAGACCAAACTCGAACAAACTTCCATCTTTTCGGAAATTCCGACAACTTCCTCAAAGATAAAATTTTAAAAAATAGTTCTCAAGTCAAAAACGCATTTTCAGACTTTCAGACCGAATTTCCCCACAACATCCAGAATTTTTAAGTTCTGGATTTGAAAATTTGATAATACGTTTGGAAAATGAGGGTAAATATTTTGAAAATGAGTATTTCACTAACCACATTCATAATAATTTATTTTATATTTATTATTCCTATATATATATATCCTATATATCGGATATAGGATCGGTGAGGAGAATAGATTTGTCTGGCCGTGTTACGAACCAGGTTAGCTCAGTTGGTTAGAGCACCACGCTAGTTAAGGGCTAGAATCCCGGCCTGGACAAATCTTTTCTCTTCAAAATAAAAAACACATTCATAATAGTTTTTATGAAATCAGAGTAATAAAATAGATGTGTAGAACGGCGTTGAAAAGAAATTGTATTTAATATATAAAATCGTATAAGATGAAGGATAAAGGAGATGACGAAAAACTTTTTATAACGAATTTTTATATTTATATTATATATTGTTTATATGATTGTTTATAGGAATTATTTTACAAAGGAGGTATTTTTAAGTTGACTATTCCACATGCCTGTCATCAAACGTGAAGCATTTAAGGAAAAGTAGAAGAACAGCTTTAAAGTAAGGAAAATTCTCGTTATAATAACATGCAACTGAACGATATTTAGTATCAACTAACTAGATTTTACCTCATTAAAGTAGTCGTTAATGCAAATAGTTGATAAGTCTTTCATTATTATTATTATGTATAAAAAAATGGATACAAATAAAACAAATATTTTTATAATAAAAAAGGAGTTTGCATCAACTACAAACCGTTATCACAAAAAGACAAACTGAATTATTCAGGATTAATATTGAATAATAACATGATATAACATGAGCCCCACGTGCCAAGAATAAAACGAAACTTTGGTTATGCCGTCCTTCATAAGTGACGTAAAATTGTATGTACTCGTTAAAGATCCCTACCCCAATTATAACTAGATAGGCAAAATTCAGGACTGCCACTGCAGTCCGATTAGCCATATTAACATAAAGTTAAATTTAAATTTGTTCTAATGAATAAACAAACAAATCCAGATTTTGAAACTGTGACTGAGACAACGACGATAGCATTATTTCATATGGTTATATTTCCAATTTCAAGGTTGTTTCAAACGGAATACAAAAAGAATTTGACCTCCAGTAATTCGTGTCAGATATCTGACAATGCAGTTTAAAAGAATAGAATTTGAGTAAAAATTGTGATGAACAAGACCTGTGAATATTAGAATGAAAAAAAGTCTCCAACGTATTTATGGTTCACTGGAAGGCTAACAAACGAAGATACACCTCCAGCTCCACTAATCTATATCTAAATAAGTGGATGTCTCGAATTTGTTTTCTAAAATCGGTTAAATTTATTGATGAAATCGTAATTATGTGTCATTCTCATAGTCTACGTGGCTATGAGTCTACAACCGCTGCAATTGAGTTATAGCTTATGTATATTGTAACTCCAAAGACCGGATTCAGCTTAACTCAGTGCAACAAACTCATTCTGGTCATAATTTAAAAACTTAATCAGAGAGGCTGGAGATTTATTATCTAAGGGATGCAGAAGAAAAAGCTTGATTTTTTTTTTTTTTAATTTTGTTTTGTGGGGTGCATTTGCACAGGATAGGTCCATCCGAACACGACTGAAATATCTTCCCACTTTGTGGTGTGCAGATGAGAAGTATAAGGGAACTTACTTGGTGTTAGACATAAGCCAGATAATCAAATAAAAAAACAACAAAAAAACGCATTCTTCATAATAAACATAAATAATGAAACGTTTCAATCAATAAAACCTCATACAGTGCAAGAGATAGACCTCCGGGGATTTTAACGTAAACCATAATTAACTTTAATTACTATTTTTTTTTAAATGTGAACTTCTACTCTCATTTACTCTAAACCGACAATTTTTGCATTACAATAATTTATTTACCGAGGCTAAATAGGAATAAAAAAAACAAACAATTACAGTAACTTGATATTAAAATTATTTAATGTGAACTAATGGCAATTAACAATCCCGTTATGTTTATTATCATTTTTTGCTCGTAAGTTTGATCGATGATCGAAGCACATGACCATTTTTGGACAAATGAACTATCATTCATTACTTCATCAATATTTATAAACCATTATGTGATAATGGTGTAATAATTACTTTATGAATAGGTAAAGGTATTTCTTTAATATGCAAGATCGGATTCTAAAAAATATATATAAAATAAATATACAGATATATATGGGCATATCATAACGAGAAACATACTCCCAAAAATAACGGAAAATATCAAAATAGAAGAATATATATAGTATTTAAATGCCTCTCCAAAAAAGCCGAAATCAGGTACTACAATGCAGTGGTAAAACCAGTGATATAGTACGGGACCGAGACTATGTGCCTTCCCAGTTTAGATAAACTTCTTAAAATAGAGAGAAGGACTCTTAGGCGAATCCACGGGCCCAAAGTAACGCCAGAAGGATACTGGCTTAAATCTAATAAAGAAATTTACTGTGAAATACGTGATTTGGAAACAGAAATGAGGGTTAGAAGACTCAGATTTTATGGTCAAATGATGAGGATGAACAAGGAAAGACTGAACAAAAAAATTGTCACCAAAATTATAGGCTACAAATTCAAACAAGGATACGCAGAACAAATAAAACAAGAAACACGAGATTACAGTAGATTTAATAGAAAACAGAACGGAATACAAAAAAATCCTCAAAAATGCGGTACCAGTGACAGATTCCATTCAAGACCGGGACAGAAGAAAGAAGAAAAACCTTCAGTGAAACCATGAGGCAAAGATGGACCGAGAAAAAACTGAAAAAACAAACAGAAAACGCTGCATCATAGTCGCGTAGTCCTTCCAGGCTGTTTCGCGTCAAATAATAATAAATATATAGTATATATTTTAAATTTTTTAATATTGAATATATTATTAATTGAATATATTTTTAATTTTTTAATAATTTTTAATATTGAATAATTACTAGTTGATCGTATAAATGTAGAGTAAAATAGATTATTGTTCATAGAGCAAAATATAAATACAACTTAATTAACTACTATTAATTAATTAATGATAGTAAATTGTGATATATATATATATATATATATATATATATATATATATATATGATAAGGTTTATAAATTAATTAATTTTTTATTCTTATTAAAAATTTCCCATATGGGAGATGTATAATCAAATATAGTTCAGGAGGTCCAATTTTCCATAATTCGTTTCTTCGTTACTTTTAGAAAAAGCTTAAAGAAAATGTTTACATATTGACATTAATAAATAATTGGAAGTATTGCCTTAATATTTATGACAATTAACCCAAAAACTTACTTATTTTGTGGGCAAGTTGTTATCCTTTGCCTCTTGGGCACAGATATATTAAAACATGAACAATCGATTTCCAATAACAACACTTGCTAACGTGTTCTATTGTACACGCAGCCTTGTCTTCATGCTCTAATTACGGATGGTTATTCCACAATTTATTTTAATAGAAAAACAAAAATGTTTAATCCGTAATGAGAGCCGCCATTAATTTGATTTAACAACCTGAATAACAGAAAGCTTTGCATATCACTAATTCCCTAAGAACAGGACAAGGTTGAAAAACCACTCCGACAAGTTCTGACCATTCCTAAAGATAAATGGCCATTGGTTTTCCTTAAACAAGTATATTTTTGTTATTATAAAATGTATTTATTAAAATATTATTATTATCCACTTATTCATTTATTATTAATTCGGGGAGTTGGGGTGTTGTTTCCTGAGCTGCTTAAGATCCTGGATTCGAATCCATCTGAGACAGAAAAATTACTTAATTTGTTAGCTATAGATGGACCCTCCGAGATCACCGACCCTTCTGAAGTCCACCTAGCATCTTAGCATAACTTGGGTACGCTTATTTAGAGAAAAAAATCTAGCGAATGAGCGTGATCACAACCGTTCATTAATCCTTATAATGTCCTCCTGCTTATAAAGGTTGTGCCTCGTTTGCCCATAATAATGTTAAAGTTAGTTCAAAAAACTTTGGACCCAAAATGAAACAGTTTCCCCAGCGGCTTTTTTAATTTTTTTTTTTTACTACTGAATTTCAGTTTACCAAAAAACTGTCAACATGTTTAAAGCAAACATATTTTCGCACATGAATCATCCAAATACCATTAAAAGACTCCGTTTTCATATTTTCTCTCTAAGAATATATTTCTTTATAATAAATACGTTTCTCTGTAGTAAATTTACTATGAATAATTAATACTTTTATATACATTTTTTAAAGAATATAAATTCTTTAGATTGTAATGAATCACTTTTCCGTTTTCATAATTCTCTTGGTTTAATGGCATGTTTGGGTACATAAAAGGATCAGGAATAATTTGGAGAAGTGCCAAGAATTTGATCTTTTGTTTTTATTATCTTGTAAAGCGTGGTTATTACGAATTTAAAAGTAGTTAACTCAATTTATTATTTTTTTATAGTCTTCCACGATGAAAAATATATATTTTTTTTTTGTTTCGCTTAGAACTTCGAAGTATATTATTTCAATTAACTATAATGATCTTTATACACATTAAAAAAAAACAGTAAATCGTCAACATAATTTTTTTTGTCCTAGACCTCCATTTTCATTTCCGCTTAACAATGCCGAAAATACATAACTGAGTATTTAACGTCAATAATTAAGAGTCAAAAATACAAAAAAAAATGCATTCAGAAATTAACAACTTATTCATCTCACTTCAGCAAACAAAATTCATACCCAAGGTCATCAGATCCTCAAAGTTTTGACCCAAAACACCTTGAACTTCATTGTAGATCTAGCTGGCACTGTGGAAAGGTCCCTTCTGGCAGCGATGACAACATTTTAATCCGCTCTTTGCGTTGTGATGCGCTACGATATGCCAATACTCAGTCTCTCGGAATAGTGTTAACCCCGGGAGACGACGCTCTGAGAAACGCCAACCGTCTCTGCGATATCAACCGTGACGTTAGTTGTTCATTCTCATTCATAATATAGAGAACTTCGGGATCAAGATGATGTCGTTCCATGGTTAATGAGTATACAACTGGATTAACGTAGAGAAAAGGCGAAAAAAATAACAGAAATGTACGCAACTGAAGCTTTTAATTTAGTTATTTTTCAGAATCCCTTAATTAATTTAATCTAGAGTGAAAAAACAAATCGCGTATTCAACTAAGAAGGTCACGTGGCCATCTTCTTCTCAGACGCCTCGGAGGATTATCGGGAATTGAAGAAGAAGCTAGGTTTGAAACTAGAGGGTTTGAGTGGAAATGAAGTTTGCTATGAAAGGACGGATTCGGGCCAAATCAGCAATAAATGGGACATTGGTGTCATTATGGATGATTTTATTCGTAACAAAGTAAGGAGCGTTGAGGATTTTACGAAGGATTTTGGATTGTAGGGATTGGATACGAGAGGAATTCGATGGCTTAGTGGAGCCCCAAAGCTCTACTCCGTAAGTCCAAATAGGTCGTATGATGGTCATGTAGCTGAGTCTTTTGTAATTAATTGGGAGCTTAGAGCGTTTGTCTGGTAAGTGTTGAAGTAGCCTGAAACGTCGAGCGGTTTCTTGTCTTTTCAGTCTTGTATGAGGATTCCAGGTTAATCGTTTGTCGAGATGCAACCCTAAGTATCGGATCTGTTCTACAGGCACAAGTGGGATATTATTATAGGATACTAAAGGGCAGGAAGCCATAGGTTTACGACGTAAGGTAAAAGTGATTTGATGGGATTTTTGAGAATTTATTTTAATTCTCCAGTTCTGACACCATTCTTCAATATCAGTGATATGGGATTGGAGGCTTTGGGATACAATAACTGGATTGGTGTTGACTGATAATACACATGTATCATCAGCATACGTGGTAAGGATAGTATTAGGATGAGTTGGGATGTCAGCTGTATAAACTGTATAAAGGATTGGGCCAAGGATACTACCTTGAGGAACACCAGCAGATTGGGAAAAGAGGGATGAATAGACATTATTATGGTTTACTTGGAAAGTTCTGTTAGTGAGATAGGATTGAAGGACGAGAAAGTAGGTAGGCGGCAGAAATTTACGGAGTTTATAGAGCAATCCTGGATACCAGACTCGGTCGAAAGCCTGTTCCACGTCACGAAAGACGCCCGAACAATATGATCCACGTTCTAATGCAGATGAGACTACATCCACCACACGATGACATTGCTGAATAGTGGAGTGGGATGATCGGAATCCAAACTGGTGATCTGGAATTATGTGATTTGCATCAAGGATGGAGTACAATCGTTTGAGGATGAGTTTTTCTCGGATTTTACCCATGCAAGGTAGAAGAGAGATAGGACGGTAAGAGGAAGGGTATTCTGGGTTTTTTTAGGCTTGGGTATCATTTTTACAATGGATAATTTCCAGAGGTAAGGAAAATATGTGGAGCGGAGTACAGCATTATATATATATATAGGTAAGGAATAGAATGGCTTTTCTAGGAAGGTGTTTTAAGATATGAATTGTGATGAGGTCGTGCCCAGGAGATTTTCGGGAAGGTAATCTGTGTATGATGTTGGATATTTCTGTAGGATGGAATCCTTTGGGTGGAAGGGGCATTTGGAGGGGAACATCTAACGCTTCTTTTATATATTCAATGTGAGTTGGGTTAATGATATCAGGATGTGGATGAAAGGTTGTGGAAAGGTATTGACCAAATAACTGGGTTTTTTTCTCCGTCAGATCTTGTCCAGTTATTTGATTCAGTAAGGAGTGGATGATTAAATTCTTTGAACTTTAGGAGTTTTTTGGTGGTCATCCATAATGTTTTGTCGGTGGTTGTAAGATTTTCAGTCTAGGTAATTAAATTTTGAATTTTGAATTTCTTGATTTCTGCTTTTAGTTTGTTAGTTAATTTTGTATAGATAGTTTTATCTGCTGGGTATCGAGTTCTATGCCACTTCGATCTTGCTCTGCGTTTTTCTCTTAATAAGATTCGAATATGCTGTGGCAAATCAGTCTGTTGATAGTTAATAATTGTATGCTTTGTGATGTTATCATTTAAACTGCTTCTGATTGAAGTTGTAAGTATTTCTATGGCTGTATCAATGTCTTGTTTTGTCTTAAGTGAAATTTTGAAGTCCAGTTTGTCCTCCAACAGAGTGAAAAAACATAATAATTTCTAATAAACATCAATGCAATTTATCTGGACCACATGTGATATATTCAGTGGTTAACCTAGTATGCCCAAGATCCCGGGTTCACAGCCTGGTTTTTTAATGTGATTGAAAAATCCTTCGCTAGGCCGTCCTTCGGAAGGGACGTAAACTGAGAGTCCCGAGCCTGTGCGGAGTCAAGATCCTATCCAAATTATACCTGGTTAGGAAAAGTTTAGGGCTCCCTCTGTAGCATCGCCTGATTAGCTAAAGCAGCTTAACGTTGCGTTAAATAAATAAACAATGCAATTACAATAAGAATAATTGAAAAATGCTTGGAAAAGTAAATACCATAAAATTAGCAATATCCTTATTAATTTTTGCTCAGTTTATCTCACTTTTTTAATTATACATAATTATTATATATTTAAAAATAATTATTGATAAACCCTTTTGCTATTGTAATAAAACGCAATGTAAAATATTTTTAAAAAATAGGATGAATACATAAAAATTTTATTTCCTGATATTGATCTTTCATAGCGTCATATTGGTTACAAGGAAAACGGAAATTATGGAACATTTATGCACAGAATACATTAAATATATATAGCGAATGATCATGAGCCAGTTTTTATTAATGTATGATTTCCGAACTTGAATAAAATATTTAAATGATTGAATATTTAAGTCAACTATAGATCAATATCATATCTTGAGCTCTTCCACGTAATTCTGTTGCTACCCGCACTTCAACCTCATATTGCTATTTCTAGAAAGCCTTTTAATGTTATATGAACTGTATCAACAAAAACTGGCTCAGTCCGGTTGTAACCTTCAAGAAACATAAAATGTAAAACCATCAGATTTTTTTTGTTGTAATTAAGATAGTCTCTTCTGATTTGCATTTATTGAAATTATGAGAAAATATTTATCAAAAATTATTTCAATAGTAATAATAGGTAATAAAATTATAAAAAATAGGTGATAAAATTATTTCAATAGTAATAATAGGGTTTTGTTGGAATTAATTTTGTAAGAAATTTAATATTTAAAACAAGTTCGGTTATTGTACGTATATCATGAAATGTCTCTTAAAGTACGTTATTAAGATACGTCATGTTTTATTACCGAACATTTTCCTGATTTTTTATAGTTCTGTTTAATATTAATTTTATAACTGATCCAAATTTTATTAGATAATCATTTTAAAAAATCGTACAATATGTAGGCCCTACATTGTAGGGTTCTTTAAAATTGGTTATGTCAAGTTTTTTCATGAAATACACTTGTCAAGGAAGCGGGTTACTAAAGAAAATCTAAAAAAATGTCCCTATAATTGTTGTTTGAAATTTCGCGGAGTTTGTTGGCAATAATTAAAATAATATTTGTTGAATCTTATAGAAAATTCCATTTTCCACAAATTTAAAAAAATTTTGTTGTCTAAATCACAGTAAAAAATTTGAGTGGTCGAAAAATAACTAATTATTTTCGTTTCTTGACATTTTAGGAGATGTTTAGGACCTTTTGTTTCAGTGGCAGTCCAGGAATTTGAAAATGTTATACATTTAAAACTTGCAGAAAACTATACTTTAAATTTTTAAATATCTTATTTTGAAGAGAAAAGATATCCCCAGGATCGGGATTCGAACCCGGGTCCCCCACGTTTCCGTCATTGTACTCTGCCACTTAAGCTATCCTGGCTCGCATCGCGGTCAGACAAATCCATTCTCTTCACTGATCCCTTATCCCCGTGTTCTCGCAATTTGCGATGTATACAAGGAGGAGAATCTTCATTAAAGATTACCCTAATTAGGATCTTGTTGACTTACGTCATTATATTATTTATAATTTATTTATTTTTTATTATTATAATTTTTAAATATTTTATTTTGAAGACAAGAGATATGCCCAGAACCGGGATTCGAACCCGGGTCTCCCATGTTCGAATCCCGGTCCTGGGCATATCTTTTCTCTTCAAAATAAAATATTTAAAAATTATAATAATTAAAAAAAAAAAATTAAATATATTTTAAATTGGTTATGTCAAGTTTTTCTTTAAATGTACTGGGAACAAGTTAAGTAAAATCTGAAATATGTTCATTGTCTCTAAAATTGTTTTTCGAATTTGAATCTTACGGGAAAAACAATTTTCATTAGATAATAAAAAAATATTATATTTTTTACTCTAAATTAAAGTATAAATAGTTATTTAGGCGAAGGGAATCAACATCTTACTTTTTTGTGTTATAGATATATCAAAGGCCTCTTATCTTATCTCAGTAGCTGTTCCTAATTTTAAAAATATACTACTTTAAAACTTACAGTAAAATTAACACTATTTAAAATGGGCCATGGGAAAGTTTTACTTAAAATATGCTGGAAGCGAGTTAATATGAAAAATTTGGAAAGTAAAGAAATTGTTGACATTAAAATATTTATTGCTACCCATTAAATGTACAGTACAGTTTTTTTCCCTTCAAAGTAACCCTTTGAAAGGACCGTTTATTTATTGGCGCATAAACAGTACAGTACATGTTGAGACTACTTTAATTAAGTTTAAATCAAAACATTTTTTCAAAAATTTTAGTATTAGAGGTTGGTGCTAAAACCGTTACTAGACCAAATTATACATTGAAATTTTAAGTTTTAAATTTTATTGAATCATGAAATGATAAAATCATCTAGCAATCAATAATTCCAATTTTTGTTTTAATTTTTATGAATTTCTTTTTGTGATATCGCTAATTTAACCCTACTCCTAATTGCTTCATTAATAATTACTGTAATTTGTTATTTAGTGAAATATTCAAACCAGGGAACTCACTCCATGACGTTAGTGAAATTGAACTTCCTGATAAATTCATTATTTTTTTGCTCAAATGTTGAAATCGATTGCGGTAGTCATATCTCGTTGTCAAGGTAACCGACCTGTTGGTATACAAAAAAGCTGAACTAAATCGCTACACGTTCCTTTGTTACGCTATAATTACAAAATTTTTATCTGTTATTGATATTATTATTGACATTAATTTTTTATCAGTTAAAGAAAATAAGATTATTAAGAAGTTAGTGGCAAGAGTCCGAAATATTAGTCTTGCTTGTTTACATTAACGATACAATAAGACAAGTCAACATAATAATAATAATAATTCTAGCATTGCTTCTCATTTTTATTTCTTTTGTTATGATTTTTTTAATATTCAAGTTCTCAAAAAATACAGAATTTATACGATGCATTGCGATGATGGTTTATCAGAATTTAATTTCTCTTTTTATATTTTACCAATTGGTCTTAATAAATAAATATAAACAAATTCTTATCCTACATTCATTATAATAAATGTATAATGACACGTAAAATCGGTGAAGGTGTGTTGAGAACACCTCAAATTGATTTTTATTGTTATATTTTTATTGAATCATAATATTTTCTAATTTTCAATATTTTTAATTTGTATAGACTTTTTGCTTAGGAAGTTTCCATAACATATTATTTGTGCCATGTTCTAATTTTTATAAATCCTATCTTTTTGGAGTTATCTTGTATTTTTTGCTAGTAACACTGTTTAAGCTACTTTTTTATATTTGTCTATAATATATTAATATTTTCAAAAATACTTAATACATAAATAATTAAATAATCAGGGTAATTAAATATATATGTATATGTATGTCCTAGATCAGTTTCCATTGCTGTTTTTCCTCACATAAATTATGTATTCGTAGATAATTACTAGAGAAAAGGAAAGATGAATAACAATTGCACTAATTAGATAATTTGTATTATTTATTATTGCTTTATTCGTTGTTTATCGTGCAACTACCGGTTTCATAGTCGTTTTATCATGAAGTAACTTTTGAAGGCCAACACTTTTGGCATGTACACAATGATAAGGATCTGGCAATAAACGAGTTCATCGTAACCGTGTCAAGTACTTTATTTAGATCAGTTTATTGTTATGTTTATACATTTAATTTTTTTTTTCTATAGCTTTTTAGAATGAAAATTCTCAAAAAAAATACGCTGTGTATATATATCTACAGCCCCGGTGAATAAGCGGCTAAGTCGATTTTTGTCCAGAGTGAGTTACCTGTATTTAGGGAGGTATAACCAAGTCATTCTTGTAGTTTTGGACTTGAAATGGAGTTATTATTTAAGCAATAACTTCTATTCAAGCCAATCACTGACTTAGACCTTTATTCACAATGAAAATAACACGATTTGGCATCCCTAAGTACAAAAAACTCATTTTGGAAAAAACTCGAATTAACCACTTATTCACCGGGGCAGTATATATAACGATTGCATGAACAAAAGCAGATAACTCCGAAATTTCTAAAATTCACTTTTTCACATTTTTTCCTAGTTTAGTCAAGCAATGGATTTTGCTCCAGAAATTTTAGGTTCAGGACCGAACTAAAAACATTGCTTGGTTGTTGCTTAATCCGTAATGATTACCGTAATATTAACATTTCTCATAATACTAATTTTTTTTCATCCTAAAACTCACCATTATTTTAATTTTCGAGAGTTTTAAAAAGAAAACGATAGGAAAGTTAAAACTCGTGACAAAACTCGAAGCAACCAACTTCGGAACAAATATAAGATAATTTAACATAAACAATTTATGATTATGAGAAAATTTACTTCGGAAATCGTTATATTTACTATCAAAAAAATCTGAAACACCGGTGAATAAGTTGAATTTTGTCCAATTAGTTAATTGTATTGAGGGAAGCGGACCGGGTCATTCACGAAACATTTAGCTTGAAATGGAGTTAAAACATAAGCAACAACTCCGTTTCAAACCAATGCTTGATTAGGCCTCTCATGACGAAACTGAGAGGATATCACTTCTTTCAGATGGTAATTGTTAAAAATAGTTTGTTTAAATAGTTAAACTTATTAAAATTAATTACCATTTTTCAGTCTTGACTTTTTTAGTTCGGTTTTCTATTAAAGCGTGTTTTTTAACTTTTTTTTTTGTCGCAAAATATACGAAACTCCCCTATCGATCCTGCCAGTAGTCTTAGGCTTGTCTCAAAGATGATTATTATGCCTTAGTACACGCTTAAGTTGAAACAATACAGTCTTCGGATATACGTAAAATTAGTCATTATAAAAATATCCTAAAAAGCACCCGACGCTTTTTTACCTTAAAATGAATTTATTTTGTTCTTAGCTTTATTCTTTTTTTTAACTTATTAAAAATGATTTTCTACTGTTTAGTTTTGTCTTCTATTAAAGCGTATCTTTAAACTATTAAAAATATTATAAAATTAACTACTTTTAGTTTGGCATGCTACAAACCTGAACTATTAAGTTTTTTTTAAATCAACATTAATGTTCTACTTTTTATTTGGCTAGCTACAAAGACGTTTTTTAAACTTTTTTTTGTCGCGAAATATACGAAATTCCCCTTTGATCCTGTAGTAGTCATATGCTTATCTCAAAGATTAAGCCATGTATACCTCAGTACACACTTTGGTTAAGACAAAACTACCGTGTTTTCGGATATGGGCTTTAATTATAGTCAATATGAAAATATCTTAAAAATACCCTAAGCCTTTTTACATTATAATACTTTTTATTATTAATAATTATTTTCTATTGTCAACGACTCCACTAATTTTGTCATCTATTAAAGCGTTGATTGCCGAGTCACTACCGGTCTCTTAGTCTGATCGTCGTGTACTAACATGGGAAGACGAAACTTTTCGGCAGGTAAACAATGATAAAGATGTGACGATCAACAAGTGTCGAGTACTTTAGATCAGCCGGTTTTGTTTACTATGTTGTTGATTATGTTTGTTGACAACGTTGATAAGATGTTACATACACTGACCTTTCTTATTGTTGGAAACGGGTACTTCGACCCTAACATCCTTGAAGGTGATGTTGATTGCCGGATTCCTCGGAAGCGGGAGGAGCAGAACCCTCTGTCCCTGTATCGACGGCATCCTGGCGACTGGTGCCAAGTACCCCCACCACAACCCCTAATATAATCCCTACGTTTACGCTCCCCGCCACACGCGCTGCCATCAACAACGGTTTCATGACAGCGCTCTTTCCTTGTGACAATTTGCAGTTATTTATCATAGTAGTCGAAATAATAATTATAGGAGTTATCATTATTACTAGATCTGGAGCGGGTAACTAGATGTAGAGCAGGATATGATGTGCTGAAGGTCCCGGGAAAAAATCTGTTCTGGCGGATAAATTATTTAAAGTACTAACAACCACTTGGATCTGTAGACTCTCCTAATCTATGAAGTGGGTTCTCTTAATTGGTGAAAAAACTTAGACGTTGAGCGTGATCTCGGAAACTCCTCCTGTACAACCGTTGTCCAAGAACGGTCTTTACTATATAATAAACCTAAGATCCTTAATTGGATGTAGTTTTACACTTTTTATTATTAATACTAACAATGATTCATTTTAAAGTTTTATAAAATGAATGGCGAATGATATTCCTCGTATATTTAGCTTATATTTTTACTATAATAAAATTTATATATTATTATTATTCATTTATTCATTTATATTTTTGGGAACAGATTAATTCAGTGTGTAGAGCGCTGAACTGCTAAAGATCCAGGATTCGAATCAGATAAATTATTTAATTTTTTAGCAATTATAGATGGACCCTGTGAAATCTGCAGAACTTCCTGGGGCTAACTAACCCAGCAACTATAAATTGGGTACTCTTAATTGGGGGGAAACCTGGCGGTAAATAACCCTTACACCTCCCTGCACAACTGTTGACTTAAAAATAGGTCATCCTTTAAGACCTATACTGATCTTATGAATAATTTTTTGATCAGATCTCGGAAAAATCATCTCCCTCCACAACCACTGTCTTTACCATTTAACAGTATAGTCCTTACCATGTACTGAACCCTGATGAAGACCCTTCATGGGTTATAGTAGTGCAGGTTTTTATTTTATTAAGCAAAGGCTCACCAAAGAGAAGTGTAATATAGGTCACATACTAGTTCCTAAGTTCAGAGGATATACCCACTACAAAAAAAAAAATACTAATATACTAAAAAAGAATACTACTCGTACTATAACGCTTTAGGAAATACGGTATTCGAGCCCTTATAAAATAGTCCTATTAATTTTATTTACTTTAAACTGGAATATCTTTAGATATTAAATTTTAAATTTTACCAAAAAATAATACACATATTCAAATGTTAACTGCACACCTCTCAATTCTATATTAATAATTTTTTTTCAGGGTGTGTAATAATTTTATAAATATATAAGTTGGGATAAAATAAAAATCGGCCGTGAAAAATCGAATTCGAAAGAAGAACGCCAAGAACGAGTTTTGAGGGAAACAGAATGATGGGTTGGCCGCCGCTTTGGGAACAAGGGATGATACTCACCTATTTATAATTGATATATGTAAATACAATAATATATATAAGTTTATATAAAATTTTTTTTCAGTTACGATGACGTTGTTTAAGCTGGATAGAAAACTCGATGAGCAGCCGCGTTTAATAAAACTGGTTTTTTCCGGACTCCGGTTTTTTGCTCCCAAAAAATTAAAATATACAAGATTGCTAAAGCTGACCTTCATCGATTATTTTAATTATATTTATTATAATTTGTTATATGTTTAATTTATATAAATATATAATGAACATGGACTGATTCAAGTGCTGCAATGTGGGCGTAAACTATAATTAAAAAAAAAAAACTGTTACATTTTATAGAGATTACATATCATATAGCATTTCCAAGTCTATTTGAACCTTTTCCAAGCTCACTGTAACCTTTTCAAAACATTTTCTAGGGTTGCAATTGAAAAGGAAACGGTTACAGTTGTAATAAAAAGGGTGACAATTGAGTTGTAAAGCGTTACATTTACTTTGGAAAGGGTTTCAACTCATTTGGAAAGGGTTACATTTGAAATGGAAAGGGTTGCTTTTGACTTGGAAAGGGAGTCATTTGATTTGTAAAAGGTTACAGTTGAGTTGGAAAAGGTTCTAATAGACTTGGAAATGCTATATATTAACATATTTTATATTTATAAAATTCTTCCTCTTCACACACAGTTTTTTTTTTTAAATATTGATCGGGTACTGTGGATCAATGATTAGTGCTTGTTCACCGACTTTCCATAATAAAATTATTAAAATAATTGTTAATTTGTTTAATTTTAAAATTTAAAATTTCTTAGATTTTTCGCAAATATCGCTTGAGGGCTTAATTATTATAAGTGGATACATTTTTAAAATAATTTAATTCTATCAGATATTGTAGGGTATTAGTTGATAAAATTTTTGTTCTGAGAACTACGTATTAAACCAATTATATTTTATAAATAGTCCAGAAATATAGTTAATTTCCAGAAAAGTTTAATTATACTTGATCGTACAACTCGTTAAAGGTATTTGAGGCGCGGCCAGGAAAGAAAAACAAACGATTAAGAGGACTTACTTAATTGTTTGTTTTCTTCATTGAGCACAACAATCGAGTTTAATTGGTCGACAGAAAGGAAGCAAAGGAGCGAAGAAATGATATCAGAAAATACTGAAAGAGAAGAAGAACGAAAATAAGAAAGGAAGAGTAATGATATTTGCGTGGTCTAAAACGGCCATTTCGTGAAGAAAAAAAATCATAATGTTTGAAATATTTTTCTAGTAAAGAATTATTCCAATTAGAAAAGAAAATCCTTAGGAAGATAAGGTGATTCATGAGCATTCAGATAAAGTAGAAGAAACAATAAGAAAGAGGAGGTTAAGATTTTATGTTATAGAGTAGAATGGGTGATAATAGAATGAATAGAAAAAATCCATCTTTGATAAAAGAAGTTATGACAAGATTTTAAAGCTTTAGGAATATGTGTAATAAAATACAGAAATAAATTTATAAAATAAAAAAGCTAATGAATAATAACAAGTTTCCAGAAAAAGGAAACAATCCAATCCGGAAAAAATGGACAGAAAATAATGGAAGGAGTGACAAAGAATAAGAATGAATATCCTTGGAAGAAATGTATAACAAATCACAACTACAACATTTAAAGAAACATTCAAAAAATATTAAATAAACTGAACACAGAAAAGTATATTGTTAATATTATTGGATGTTAATAAAACATAAACTAAAACTGCAAATTTCTTTTAGGCCCTGATAATAAAAAAATTAAATAGCCGAAAAACATTGCATTCATCAATAAAAAATTTGAAGATCTTCTTGATAAACTACTGTCAATTACAGCTAAGCGATTTGGAAACCCATTTCAGGTCCCTTACAAGACAATCTCACATCTGCTATCAGATTTTTTGAATTAGGTTTTAGAATCGAAAACAAAAGACACTCCAAAATCCCATCTTTCCAAAATCATCTATGTACCTACTCATAGCACTGCATATATCCGTACATTTCTATTAATTCCAAATTTATGATGTTTACCCCGAAGGAGGGCACAGATTTAATGTGATGATAAGAGAGAAGTGAAAAGTCCTTCAACTTAATCTGGCTATGTAAAAAATCCTAAAATCTAACTTCTTTTACGCTACATATTATATTAGTACAACATAAACTTGGTATTATTCTTACCAACCATGTTTTATAACGACGCTCAGTAGCGAATGATCTTTCAAACATGCACGAATGAGGGTGATAGTTAAATAATAGATTTATTTGGACATATGTCACTGCTATTTAATGATTTTTTTTATTTTTTTTAACTCTCAGAGCCTCTGTTTGTGGAGCGCTGAGTTCCTGTGTTGAATGTCCAGGATCCGATTGTGGCAAATAAATTGCTGAAACTTATGGTATCTACCACGGATGGACCCCACGGAATCTCTAGTTATAGGGTTAGCTCAGCCTCTAAATTGGGGAACCTTAATTTATATAAGAGCGCTAATATTATCCTATATCATTACAATTGTTGATTCCAACTAGTTTTTCGATCTAAAAAACAAAGTAAAAAACTGAAATAGGTATTTATAGTTTTAAACACGTTTCTCTGACGCATGGAAAATCACTCAGTTATGTTGATGAGTGATTCAGCATCGCTAATGGCATATGCTATTGAAAAATGAATAGGAAATATCATTGATGGTTGAAGACGATCATTGCGTAGAGGATTCCGAAAAATTTATTTGCATCAGTAAGTTATTATGTTTTATAATTGATGATAAATCGACCGTGAATAAATTATTTATGCCTTTGTGAGCGTGATAAAGTAAAATTCACTTCCTTGTGCAGCCGTTAGATTAGAAGCATTACAATTCCTTTAAGTACCATTCGTCCATTCCTTTTTCTTTGCCTAGGAGGATGTTATAATAATAAAAATAAGGCTTAACGAACCCGAAGGCTCGAGGCCGATACCACCAACCTCTGCTATTCTAGTCCCATCTGTCATTTGTGTGAAAAAAAAAAATAATCACCATAATCCGCTCCCCGTCCCATCGAAATTACTTCTCAGAAAAAACTTGCTGAATGTGGATCTTCACGCACGGCGCGCATAGTTCGTACGCAATTATAAAATTCTAATAAACCTATAGAGCATAAAATACTAAATAAAGTATAATATAAATTTTAAATATTTATATAAAAAAGCAGGATTAGAAGAAAAAGTCAAGACTTCAAACGTCTCGTTATCCAACTCTTGACAAGTTTGAATATTACATGACGAATTTTTACTATGAACCACAACCAGAACGTCACATATTTTGGACATTACTGTCAAATTTAGGTACTTCCCTCAGGGCACCTTCACAACCTCAACTTGCGCGATTAGACCACACCTTCAGGAGCAAGCTTGATCGTACTAAGATTGTCTTATCGTTTTTGTTAAAATTCACTCTTAACTTTAAATACTGTTTTATAGGTTTGTTATTATAAAACAGAGACTACAAGAGAAGCCATACACCCTACCTCCATCAAAGAAACTCTGGAATAACGATAGCTTAAACCCAGGATTGCTCAAATAGTAGAGTCCCATACTAGTAATCTGGAAGACCCGGGTTCGAGACCCGGTCCTGCACATATCTTTTCTTTTCAAAAAAAAATATTTAAAAATTAGTAACAACTAAAATAAAATAAATTATAATAATTACAATGACGTATGTCAACTAGATCCAAATTAAAATAATGTTCAAAGAACACTCTTCCCCTCGTATACTTCGCAAAAATGCTAGAACGCGGGGACTTAGGATGAGTGAAAAGAAAGGATATGACCACGACCGAGAAGCCTTCATTAGGGCCCAGGATAGCTCAAATGGTAGAGTCCCAGACTAGTGATCTGGAAGACCCGGGTTCGAGTCCCGGTCATATGGTCAGGACCAGACTACGACCATATCTTTCCTTTTCAAATAAAAATATTTAAAAATTAGTAACAACTAAAATAAAATAAATTATGATAACTCAAATAGTTTGGAAATACCCGCAGATTGAGTCAAGACAAGGATACAGGAAAGTTAATGGAAGTCAAACCTGCGGGCACTAAAACTAGAAGGGAGGTCTATCACAATTTTATTACCAAGTTGCGACAAGCCTGAGGGAAGGAAATACAAAGAGGAATCTGGCGAAAGATAGAATACAGGTAGCGACCCTGGGTTGATGCGGTGAGGTATAAAGAGAAAAGTAAAAAAGAAGAAGTTTAAAACACCCAGATTTTAGTGCGGAAGATAGAAATTAATACCACGAAACGTTAACAATTTAATGTTGAATAAGAAATACCCCGATTTAGGCAGTACATTTTCTCATAATTTTAAATATTCTAATTACAATTTTTGTTTATGAAATTATCTTATAAATCTTTGTTCGCTGGAACAAGGAAATATGATATATGAAAGGCAAGCTAAAACCAACGAATAAGAAGTTACATACAAATCGCATAACTGCTTAATTCATTTGCTACGCTCCATTTTCTTGGCTTTGTCCTCTTGTCCCCCCTCCCCCTACACATGGGTTCCATCCTTGAAAAAAAATTATTATTGGCGTAAAAATTAAACACGACTTGCATAATAGCCAAGGTGAAACTGGTCTAAATAGTAAGTACGTAGTACTACAGTTCTAATTACGAACCTTTTAAGTATAATTGAGAACGATTACGAAATTCCGTTCGATACTTGAAGGTCATACTTTCTCATCAATTTTCACGTATAATTGAATAGCTCCCTGGAAGAAGGGCGCATGTTACTTTTTCAAAGTTTATGGAAGAGCCAAAATAAGAAAACGGGTTATTTAATTTGGTGACTGTCACATACGCCCTTCTTACATTTTATAGATTTTGAACTTGCGCATTTGTTCAATTGTAAAACAAGCAAAAAATAAAAAAAAATAAAAAATTGTTAAATCCACGATGCTTTGGTCAAAATGTTTATTTTGACATGACATTGAAAACCCGAAGAGTTCATAGAAAATACTTGACGTCTATAGGTATTTCTTGACGAGAGTGGTAGGGGCCATCTCATAGACCTTGTCCACAAAAAAAACCAAAACTGAAAAATGTAACATACGTCCTTCTTCCAGGCAACTATTCAATTAATAATTTTACAAATAGGTTAAGATTTTTCCTGCTGCCAAAAGTTTTCAGTTATTCTCATGGATCGTAAGAAGAATCCATCTGTCATTAACTTGGATCGGTTACACCTTAAATGAGTGTTGGAAATCCCTCCCTCCCTAGGTTATAATTCAATGCTTATGATATAATAAGGGAGTGGGGTACCCCTAAGGGTAGAGAAGTGAGTCGCTGTGCTAATCATACAGTCTCCACCATGTACTGATACCAAGGCCCTTCGTGGGTTGTATTGGTTGTAGTAAATCTCTCTTAAGAGCGATTCACTTATTGGGTTACGATCATGAGACCTAGTCTCAGACTGTTTCGATTGTTGATGTGAATTATGCTGCATTTCTTTAAGAGTCATGGATCGACATTATGGGATCTGCAGATCCACTCTTGACCCAGCCTGGTGAGGACATTTTATAGGGGATAAACCTAAAGACCAAATCTTCTCCCTGCGGAAATTTTCACTTAGAAAAAGCACAGTATCTACCACGTACTGAACCCAAAACACTTAAAGGGCTGTAGCAGTACAAGTTTTTTTATAACTATACCTATAACGCGTGGGTAGCTATTTTCAAGTTGAAGTAGAAATCCAAGTCATTAATCCTGATGCGTTCATATCTTTCAGTCAAAATTCCTTCGTTATATTTCTCATTGTCCCTCTTACATAAGTAATAAATCATTACACGAAGACCTGAACATACCTCTCGTGCCAGACAAAATCAAGAAACACTACGAAAAATTTCATAACCCAGTTGCTGAACACCCGAACTTGCTGGTCCAAATATTACTGGCTGACACATTGCCACAAAATCCCACACGGAGGCTGAAACGGAACCGAGATCTACATCCACGCGAATTCCTCAGGGAAGGTTCCCAATACATGAGCACAAATTCAATACGTGTCATATGACATTTGCATAATAATTGAAATAAATGTTTATAATTACAAATTAATCTTGAAAATGTCGTTACTGCCAAGATAATTGATAAAGGTGTCGTTAACCGATCATCTCTTCTTTGCGTTTCGATCCGACTTGCAGCGCAGTACATCAGTCTAATGAATGCTAATTTTGGAGGTTCTATGCGCATTTATAATGAGCAGAATTTGTAACTATGTGGACATTCTTATCTGAATATCTTTATAGTATAAAACAAAATGGGAGCATTATATATTATTTTATTTTAATTTGCCCGCGGATTATTTTCAGCATACACGGTTTTTTCGCACGTGCGTTTTTCAAGGGCGCCCACTCTATTTTCCAATCCCTAGGATGCCGTTCCGTGATCATTAATTAAAATTTTTTAAACTTTTAGAGAAATAGTTGAAATTTCGGCTTATAAAATTATCTGAACACACAGATTAATAATGTGTAAAAACATTTTTGGAATCAGAATAGTTTCTGACACACTGTGCTCTTTAGCATAACATAAGAAATGACTCGCATGCGGTTGTTTTATTCAACTAACGCTGAATTGGGTACTACGACACCGATAAAATAATCCAAATATTAATCAATATGCGGATTATAATAAGTGTATAAATGTGTTGGATAGGATAATGATCTGATTCCTATAAATCAATATTCCCTTAGCCGTCGTGGAAACGCCATAATAGTAGACTGAGGATTCTGAAAGTCCTAGGATTATTTAAAAGGTAGTGAAAAATCCTTGGTTAATCCGTCCTTCGGATGGGACGTTAAAGGGGGGGTCCCGAGCCAGTACGCTGTCAGGTACTCTTTAAAGATCCCTATCATAATTATACCTGGAAAGAATTAATATTAGGGTTCTCGTCCGATAAGCCTTAGCAGCATAAAGTTACGTTAAGTGAATAAACAACGTTGGTGGAAGGATGTGGAAGGAAAGTTCTCAAATCAGGTTTTGAGGTAGCCCAGGAGCGAGAATTTTGAAGGTCATTGAATTATAGCGAAATCAGGGCAATAATTAGAAGCCTTCAATTGCTGCATTTATTAATGACGTAGACCGTAATTATGGCCATTTAAGTAAAGGGGAGGGGACAACAACTTGATTAAGGCACTGTGCTACTAACACCTAAAAAAAAAATCTGAACCACTAAAACCTATGATGGGTCTTTGGTTCAGAACGTGGTAGAGACTGTAGCGTGTTTAAGACTATGGTCGCGCAGAAAGGTTATTTGTCCGAGACCACGCTCAACACCCAGGTCTTCTCCCCTAATTAAGGGTACCCAATTTAGAGTAGATGGGTGAGCCCCAGTTCATACAGGATCCATCCGTGGTTGTTAACAGATTAAATAATTTATCTGTCATAACTGGATTTTAACCCAAGGTTTCAGTACAGCAATTCTGCACTCTGCCCACTCAGCAACCCCACTCCGTTATTAGTTAAAACGTGGCTTAATTTAAAACAAAACCAGGAAACGATTCTTTTTCTTATTCACTGAAGGAAAAAGAATCGTTAATGGACAGAAAGGTTCACTTAAATATGGATAATTACTTACTTCTCTATTGAATTATTCATTTATTTAGTTTTCCTTATTTAAACGATTTTTTTCTGACCTCCATCCGGACTACTTTCTTCCTCTTATTATTACAAGCGTTCCAACATGGGTTGCCTCAACCTGTCAGAGCAGAGCTCCACACCTCTCGATCCAACCAAACCTCCTACCGGCCATCTCTTCCTGTACTCCCTCCATACACCTTCTTCTGGCCCGTCCGCGTCCTCTCCTCCCTGGTGGAATCCAATCCAGCACTCGGTTCGGCCAACATTCAAATGCCATTCTCTTTACATGGCCGTACCATCTTAGGTGGCGTGTCCCGATCCTTTCATTTGTTGATATATTCACATCCATCCTCTGTCGAATTTCTTCGTTTCTTAGTCTATCTAGCCTGGTGACACGGAGACACCTCCTCCAGAAATCCATTTCAACCGCCTGCACCTTTGAGTACAGACGGGAGCTCATAGTCCAGGTTTCCGAAGAATATGTCAGGATAGATTCGACAATGGTTGTGAAAATACGGCGTTTATTTTCCGTATCTATGTGTTCCATAGGACCGGATGTAGCATTCTAGTAGCTTTTCGGGATTGCTCCACCTTTGTCCTGACGTCATACTTAGACGACCCGGTAGTATCCAAATAAGATCCCAGGTACTTAAATAAATTTACTTTCTTACAGGCCTCCCTGTCCACCAGAAGCGCATTTGTATAAGGATCTCCAAAGGCCATATACTCGGTCTTCTCGAAGTTAATTTTTAAGCCCACCGTTTCGTAGCACATCTATAGGGCATACACCAACATTTCAAGGTAGATCTTCGGCCTCGCAAACTCGACCTGGTCGTCAGCGAAGAATAAGGATAGTAGCTGTTCGCCATCAATGAACGGCCCATTGATTGTACCAAGGTTTCACTGCTTCAATCCCTTAGTACCATGAAAAGGGTCTCATGAAAAAAGTGTCACCGCCTTTATCAGAGCCCTACTAATGTTCTAATGTGGTTCAAAGCCCTTCTTCAAGTGCTATCCACCTCTCTCAAGGCACATTATCATAATCTTGTTGCAGGTCTATAAAGGTCATGTGTGGAGTTCCTGCTTATCTTCAACCTTCTGAACAGTTACAAATCTAAACCCACATGGTTCATTGAAATTGAGAAAGATTTGAAAAATATTGGAATTGAAACAGATACAATAAAAAACAGAACACCTTTTAGAGGAGCAGTTCAAAGGGTACGGTTTCGGGAGAGGAAGAAACCAACAACTGGAAGAAAGTGGACTCCAGAAGAGAAAGAACAACACTCCCGAAGGATGAAGGAAATTTGGAAGCAAAGGAAATCGAACACAATGAAAAGTAACCAAAGTTGATTCATCATACCCTCCAAATGGGTTATTCAAAAAAAAAAATAATAATAAATAAAATATTTAAAAAAAAAAAAAAATATATATATATATATATAAGGTCAACTAATATTATTCAAGGTTTATTAATTAATCAATTTATTATTCTTATTACAAATTTCCTATGTGGGAGCCGGTAAAAAATGTTTGTAAAAGTTAATTTTAAGGGGTTGAAAACGAGCATAACCATAAAAATATTACTGTCTTTATTTGCCTTAGATTTAATTATTTTGGTGTTTTAGCGATTTGTTTTTTAATATAATAAGGATATTTTATGAGTTATTTCTTTTTACAGTGATAATGTTATAAAATACGATTATTTTTTTTAGCATTGGCTGCGTAAAAGCGAGGCTGTTAATATAAATTAATACAAAACAGCTCACAATTAATTAATTAGCTCACAAAAATATTTAACGTTAGTAACAGATTTTTATAATATTAGTGTAATTTTTAAAAATCAAGTTAATGTTTTGGTTATTGATAACAAATAGGATATCAATAAACATATATAATATAAAAGAAATAGGTCCTTAAGCTAGTTACCATTAATCTAATGGACAAGATAAAAGCGCACCTTAAGCTATAATCAACACGAATTAAAAACAGTCTTCAACAGTTACTATCCCAGATCGTATACATTGGATATAAACAATTACATTGTGTAGTATATAATCATCACTGCCATAAATAATAACAAATGTATTCACTAATTTTATGTCTGTTGGACAAGGCGTTTTCCTGTTTCATGCTACGATGAACAGGCGGACTATATACTTATGCGTGAAGCGATTAATTCACCGTGAATTTTATCGCATTGCCGAAAATAATCGTTAATGATTTGGCAATAAAGTCAAACGTTTAATTTTCAATTTTTTTTTCATGAACTGATTCAATGCTTCTACCACTTCAGATGTTTTAATTTAATGCGCCTTTCTTTATAGCTGTTATTCATAACAATTTGGTGGTCTTGAATTTTGTATCCGTTGTTTCTGTATTAATCTGTTTCTTTATGCAGAAGAATAATACAGAGAGTAGAAAAAATACTGGGAGATTATCAAAGTTGCTTCAGACCAAATCTTTTCACTAATGGAATGCTGGAGAAAACTTATGAATATAACACTGTTCTGCATCATTTATTTATAGATTTCGAACAAACACGCAACATGGAGAGGGCAAAATGCTAGTCGCCAAGGGAATACCAGGAATCCTTTCCTTTTTTCCCAGTTAAACTGATACGACTCACTAGGATGACACAATCAAACACCAGATGCCAGAACAAAGTTCAGGGATGTCTCTTTGGACAATTCAAAGGGCAAAAAGGGACTCAGACAAGGAGACCCTCTCTCACCAGTTCTCTTTAAATTATCCCTAGTGCTGGCCATCAGGAGCATACAAATAAATCCTGAAGACACCATATATAATAGCCTAATTCAGATCATGGCGTAAAACGATCACTCCCGTAGGCGGAGCCTTAGAGGAATTTGATATAGCAGCAAGAGAAATTGGCCTCAGCCTGAACTTACTAAAAACTAAATACTTGATGACACTAAAGAAATGAAAGTATGCAGGCAGTGAAAATAGGCATTCTACACTCCCCACTTGCGCCGAATTAAAGTATTTAGGAGGCATTATCACAAGTGATAACAATATCAGAAAGAATCGCTGCAGTAAATCGATATTATTATGCCCTGCATAAAACCCTTAGGTCGAAGTGCATTCCCAGGAAACTAAAAATGGCTCTATACAAGACAGTTATTAGGCTAATGGTGACCTACGGGGAGTGAGACATGGGGGCTGCGAGCAGAGAGATAGATCAGAAGATGGGAAAGAAAGTTATTTGGCCCAATTCACCAGAATGGACAATAGCCGATAAGAAAAATATAGAGCTCCAAAACATCTATCTGGAACCCGCCATTGCCAAGATAATAAAACAGAGAAGGCTGAGATGGATTATGCATTTAGAAAGGATGGAGGCAAGCAGACTATTAAGAAAATGCTATATGAAAGACCAGAAGGGAAGAAGAAAATACGGTCTTCCTTACTAAAAATGATTATAAATATTATTAATTTTTTTTTATTATTATGTCAAAGAGAACCCTAACAGAATTAGCCTTATGACATCTTGTCAATAACTCATAAACAGCGCCGTACATGAGTCGTCATAAAATAATTTGCTGTCGACAAATTGAATAGAGATCTGAGACGCTATGAAATCATTATAGTAATCAGCAACAAGAAAAATAAACCACACACGGTGAAATTGCATTTCCATTCAAGAATAACAATCAGACAGAACAATCATCATAATTATAGGAATTTAAAACGTGATAGAGTTGGGGTAATTTGAATGATTTATTTAATGGCACCGGCACATGATTTAATAGCCTGTCTTCACACATGCGGTTCAAGGATCTCTGAGGAATGGTTTGAAACCAAAAAATAAAACTAAGGAAATAGTACGAGAAGTAATTTAGTAAAAAAATAAATAATTTAGAAATTCATCTACCTTATGTGAGTACCCCATATAAGGGATAAAATCTGGCATTTGAGCGTAATCTTGGACAAATTACTTCCCTGCACAGCCGTTGTCCATGAAAACGTACAGTCTCCACCATGTATTGGACCCCAGACCGGTTCACGGTTAGTATTGGTACGATTTTTTTTATCTCCCTTATCACTAAAACCTTTACCACTGCAACCCGTGAACGGATCTGGGGTTCAGTACATGGTAAAGATCCTACTATCTGATCAGATAGAACTAATGGATATCCCTCTTTACAAATTATACAACAGTTCACTTACTCAAGTACTACAGTTATTGCTTAACGGAAAGTTACCCCGATAATATTCAAGAAATTGAAGTTTATTACCTTTATTTCAGGTAAAGTGCCAGTTACTTCTTTTCCTGTCTCCATATGCTCCTCAGCTTGGAGATTCATCCAGACATCCCGGTCTCACGCGAGTGTCCTCATCGCTCCTATCTCTTTCCTTCCAAACCTGGATATGCGGTCTTCGTAAGACAGTCGAGGTCTTCCTTGAGATTTTTTACCTGTTGGTAACGCTTCATAGAACCTTTTGGGTTCTCTATATTCTCCCAATCGGCACACATTTCCATGTCACTTAAGCTGTATTTTCTCGAGTATTTGTCCGAATGACTCGACGTCTATCTCTTCTCATATTCTTTCGTTCCGTATGAAATCTCACCTTAATTTTCAAGCCACAATGAGATATCTCCATTTCAGATCTTGAATTCAATTTTTATGTCTGAGTTACCCTAGTTTTCAATACCGCAGAGCAAAGTTGGCAAGTACGCTGCTTTAAATATCCTTAATTTAACGTTCCAACTTCCCTCTTACTCACGAAATTGCAGATTTGGTAGTAGATATTATTACCTTTCCGAATCCTGTTGTTGAAATCATGCTCGATTTTCCCATTCTTGCTTAACATAGCACCAAAGTTATCATTTAGTCCAAGTGACTGGCCATTACATATTATATTGATTTCCTGAGGTTCCCTTTCCAGAAGTAGTAGAATAGGTTTATTTGTATTGATACAGAAGACTTTTCTTTTTCAAACGAGGCTTGCTGTAGTTTCTGCTGAGAGTCAGGCACTAGAACTATTTCATCTGTGCACAATAAAGCTTGGACATACAAAGAAGTAATTAATGAAATCAGTAAAAAAAGATAAGTTCATTAAAAAATGAAGCATAAGCATAAATTGACGACGCAAGATACCTAATAAGGAGAGGACTTTTTTATATTTGATTTCTATAAAAACTGAATACTAATCAGACGTTATTTTTTTAGCAAAGATTCGAAGCGTAAACAGGAAAATATGACCTTCACGTCTATCAGTCTTTCATTAACACACACACACACACACAAACACACACTTTTTTATTTAATTATTGGTTTGTTTTTTAGGAAAAAAATAATTCACAGTTTATAATAAAAATCTCTGAGTCTTATTTCACTTCATTCCATGTGTTCCTCATCTAGTCAGGAATATTGGATTAGTGATTTGGCAATTTTTTTAAATATTTATAATTTAACTGATCGTGCACGACAAAAGCCTTAACAAGAAGTGTTTCCTCAATCTGTTGCTTGGCAAAGCCTATACAATAGTTCATGGCTAAAAACATTTTTATATATCAGAGATACTTGATAGAAAAAGGTTAAAAAGACATTGGCCAAAAGACCTAGTCACCTATTGATTTTTACCCCATCATCACATAGTTTTATGATCATTGAAGAGCAAAGTGAAAAACATTAGGATCAAATTTGCTGAATTGAGCAATTGCGCAGGTGCAAAGGAAAATTAAATAATAATATATCAGAGAGATTACAATTTTATTTAAGCTGTTATTCCGTGCATTTATTTTTATATTATAAATATAATACTATATTTAAATGTAAATTTAATTACTGTATTTTGAACCATCCACTGGAATGAGGACGACGTCATTAGGCTCAATTTTGAAACTATGTATTCTCCAACAAAAAAAAAAAGTGTTTTAATGATTTACAAGTCTGAATAATCAATAACTTACAGAGGGTAATGCCCGGCATGAAAACATTTGCATCTTGAATCCATTACAAGCAACGGAATGTCAAGACTTTTTATTTGTAGTAAGGTAATATACCTGCAGGAAAGATAAATCTTACCTATGCTTGTCACCATATTTACTAGATCAGAGTCTCATAATGATAATAATAATGGTATTGTTTTTTTAATTATATAATATAATTTTTTATTTTATTTTTAAGTTTCCCTTAAAGATTATGCGAGCCTATTTGCATAAGATCACAAAAACTTGAATAGAATAAAATAGTATTTGAAGCAAATTATAATTTTAAAAAGTCGATTATATCCATCATTTTATCCAGTCTTTTAGAAGATATAATAAACATCCAATACAAAAAATTTAATATGAAAATAATTTATATAAAATGTGTGTCTTTGCGTCTGTGTCTGAGTGTCTCCCAACCTGCCTTCATGCTTACCTCTGTGTGTGTGGGTGAGTAGTGTTAGTAGGTGGAAATTGTTTGGAAGCTCCTTCCGGCTAGATCCGATTAACTTGCAAACCAGCAAAATTCCTGAATCTCTTTAAGATAAAAATTGATGATATCACCATCCAATCTTCGGCTTGGATATGCCTTATTAATGTTATGATTATTGTTGAAGAGTATTCAAATTGCAACATATGCAGAAGAAATCATAAAAATCTGATCCTAAGAGTTTCATCACTTGCTTGGTCTGAAATAGATTCATCCATAGATAACGATTATTTAATATGAGGTACATAAACTATGTTTTTGTGGATTTTTAGGTTAAAAATATTTACTAAGGAATGTTTAAGATCAGGCTGTGAAAAAATAGAAAAATCCGGCTGACTAGGCAGGAAATATAAAAACTATTGTATAATGAACACTTCGTGTTACCTATTTCCTCAATTATTTTCGTATTATTCCAACATATAGAAAAGAACTTTTTATTTGTAAGGAATATATAGTTATAAATAACAAAATGCATAAATGCATTGTGAATCCATACAAAATTATATCTCGACTAATCACGTTGTTAACCTTGACCGTCGACGGTGTAATTTTCAACACACGCACGATGCGAGCCACGAGGCCTTGGTGTTTTTCTTTGAAAGATGCATATTGTGTAACACTCTTTTTAATTTGCTATAGTTATAGTAATTATACTCTATTTTCTCTCATTACTGCAAATGTACTAAGGATAACAAGTATAACGTATTGAGTGCAGCATAACAAAAGGAAACAACAATAAACCAATTTTCCGAAAATTTTTTTATATCGATTTTTATCTCGCTGAGACCACCCAACGGCAGAATAGAGCCTTTTAACAGCTGAGAAAATGAAGACAAGAAAGATAAGATCCGGAACGACACCCTAAGAGGATTGAAACTCCGGAGAAACACCAAGTCAAACGGTTAGGCCATGAGCATGAAATGAATCAACACACAGATCCAAGATAATTAATGGAAGTAAAACCTTTGGGCTCTAGACCTAGAAAAAGACCGAGGAAGACCTACAATTATATTTCCAAGTTAGGACAAGCAAGAAGGATGAATATTCAGGATTCTGGCGAAAGATAAAGACAGAAGGAGATCCTGGGTTGATGCGGAACCTCAACGCTGAAAGACACAAAGAGTGTCTTTATAAGAAGAAGAAGGGATATAAAGAATCTTTTATGCAGTCAGGATTCTAGAAAAAGAATAAAATAGGAATATTAAATGTTTTTTTTTAAATATGTAGCGGAGAATCTTTAAGGTTCAATCTACTTTTCTGGTAAACGAATTTCCTAGGACAAGGCATATAACTAACCAGAATTAGTTCTCCTCTTTCAAAGATAATTTCGTAGTAAAAAAAAGCAGAGCTCATGAAGGGTCTTTGGTTCAATACATGTTAGAGACTGTAGTGTTTCAAACCCTATGGTTGTGCAGAGAGGTTTTTCGGCCAAGATCACATTCGACTCCCTGGTCCCCCCCCCCCCATATAAGGGTACCTTTATCGATGCTGAGTGAACTCCAGAAGAGTCTGGAGATACTACAGGGTCCATCTATGATTGTTAACAGATTAAATAATGTATTAGCCACATCCGGATTTGAGCATGGGCCATCAGCAAAGCCCATGAGCTCCCTACCCTGAAGGATGAAAGTAGAAAAAATATTTAAAAAACTAGTTAAGTTACAATCCACATTAATTCGATCATATAGAATAAAGGTAACAATGAATAGGGGGTCTGATATTCTCTGGGATATTACGAAGAGCTGCTAAGATAGTTGTAGCATAGAAGAATGGAGGGAGCCCTGTAGGCTGCCTATAATGACTCTGAATGCTGCGCATGGAGTAAAACGGAAAAGGGCGGACCAAAGCGTAGGTGGATTGGTGACCTTCAAGTCAATTAAAGAAAGATGGGATTGGAAATTGGAGGAAAGTGAGCGAGATGTTGTTATTACCAGTCATAGACAGAGACACAAAAACCAATCAATGCCTAATTAGTAAGCAATAACAACTAAAATGTGAGTATTCACAAAAAGTCTGAACAGAGAACAACTGAAGTCCACCTGAAAACCTTCTCGTGATGCACTACCCAGCTGTTTATGTTTACTTCTTGATAAAATCCACATTTCTTAAATCCTAAAATAGTTGGAGATATTCCGCAAGTCTGTCTATACTAATCGCCTAATCTCTGCCCTAAGTTTGTTACGGATGCTTAGAGACTGGAAGGTTATTTTTTTGGCTTGAGATAAGACTAAATCATTAATGGACTGAACACAGCTGGGTGGAAGCAAAGAGGTTGTTTCGAAGGGATTTGCCATCACCCCAATCATTCTGATATTTTATTTCTTTTTTATATTTATTTCTCAGGCGTTCCCTAATTAATATTTATTACATGATTTTACAGTCCTCTTTCATTTTATATTTCAGTGGCAAATCCTTCGGCAACCCCACCCCAGCTGTTTTGCTCACACGATGTATTTTTTTCTCTATTTTTTACTTCCTTCATAATTTCTTAATTTACCTGGACTTTCTAATTGGCTATTTCTCTTATAATAAATATCTCGACAGTCTGAGTGTTATTTTTCACAATAACCTATCACCTTTAAAACTTGGTTCCTTCCAATTCCAGGTCTGAAGAAACAAAAAACCTTTCTATATGTCCTTGATGATCATGCGTTCTTCCATCCACCTCCTTAATAAAAGATTTCAACCTACCAATTTGCATACTAGCATTCCTTCTCACAGAACTGCTCCACTTGGGAAATCCTTTGTATATTAGAAAAAATCGTAATATATTCATGCTACTTTTTCTCGTTACATTCGTACAGCTTCTTCCTCAAATTAGTTTTAAAATAATATATTTTTATTTTTTAAGGGAAAAGATATGTCTAGGGTCGGGATTCGAACCCGGGTCTCCCACATTTCCGTAACCAACTGAGCTATTCTGGTTCGCAACGTCAGACATATCCATTCTCTTCACTGATCCCATATTCCCGTATTCTCGCAATCATGTATACAATGGGAAGAATGTTCATTGAACATTACTTTAATTAGGATCTTTTTGACTTACGTCATTATATATTATTATATTTTATTTTATTTTTTTATTAATTGTTATAATTTTAAATATTTTAATTTTTGAAGAGAAAAGATATGCCTGGTTCGAGGGGATCAGTGATATGGGATGAACATTCTTCCCCTTGTATAATACATCGCAAAAATTGCGAGAAAACGGGGATGTGGGATCAGTGAAGAGAATGGATATGTCTGACCGAGGTACGAACCAGAACAGCTCAGTTGGTAGAGCACCACAACGGAAATGCGGAAGACCCGGGTTCGAATCCCGGCCCTGTGCATATCTTTTCTCTTAAAAAATAAAAATATTTAAAATTATAACAATTAATAAAAAAATAAAAATAATATGTTTTCTGAACTCATCGAAGATCCATCCTCCATACAAAACTATTATAATAATGAATATGCAAGTGTATAAAAAGGTATGTATTATTAATTTTTACATACATTTTTTTTATTTTATTAATATAATTAATCATTTCTAGGAAGTTTGTTTCTTAAAAGAGGCCATCCCGCAAAGAAATGATGTAAAGAATTGGAGGAAGATAACACAGCGTGGGCTCTGCAAAGTGAATAATGGAAAAATAAAGCATCCCATAAGAAACGATACACTACACTGGGAAAACCCGGAAAATAAAATAGAATAAAAACATTCCTTGATGTATACTTTTTCATGCGCCGTTAATATCAGCCGATGCTGACGATCGCCACAGCCGAGCATCTACGGTCTTCTGTTCCATTCAAAAATTGTCTAGCACTTCGTATTCCAGTCCGATCTTAAATGTTTCTTCCTAAACCACTTCGACCTTTTATTTTTCCACTGATAATATGCTATAATACCTGATAATTACTTTCCCTCAAGAC
Source organism: Troilus luridus (assembly GCA_964056705.1). Taxonomy (NCBI): domain Eukaryota; kingdom Metazoa; phylum Arthropoda; class Insecta; order Hemiptera; family Pentatomidae; genus Troilus; species Troilus luridus. The sequence goes on along the minus strand of OZ057417.1, from coordinate 40,631,613 downwards.
ACGACCCATACGATATTTTTCCTTAATAATTCCCTATTATTCTAGTTTACATAATTCCTTATTATGTATCGAAGATATTTCAAGCATTCGTTTTCATTTGACAATTGAATTAATTGTGAATAAAATGGGGGAGTGGTGTAGCTCGATGGTAGAGCGCTGAGTTGTTGTGTAATTCAGGTTCAAATCCGGCTGTGGCAAATAAATTATTCAATCTATTAACAGCGTGGGATGGTCCTGTGGGATCTGGTCTCTATAAAGTGCGAAACCTTAATTGAGAGGGGGAAACGGCTATTGAGTGTAATCTTTGCCAATTTTTTCCCTGCACAACTATTGTCCTAGAAACAGAACCAGTCTCTACCATGTAGAACCCAAGACCCTTCAATGGTTATAGAGATTAAGGGTTTTTATATTTATAAAACTCTTTTTTGTTTCTCGTTTTTCTTCTAACTCTTTCAAGTCAAAATAAAATACAACTTTTTCCTGGTGACTTCCATGCCTAACAAATAGTCTAGGATCCATGGTCCATTTTTGCACTTGATTACTATCAAGCTGAATCTTCGTGAATAGCTTCGATTCGATGAGACGCCCAACAATTGCCTGTGCGAAAATTCTCGATTGTAGTAGCTAACAGAGGTAGCAAGGATAAAATATGTCGATTTGATGACTCTCAAAAATTTATTACTAACTGGTTTTTTTTTTTGTTAAATCTCAAGATAATTAACTAAATTATTTGAAAAAATATTTGTCCTAAAAAATGTATGGTTTGATCAAAGAGTCCCCTCCTTCCAACGTGTATCGATAACGAGGTCATCAAAAACGATTACTAACCAGCTGTTTTTTTTCTACTCCTTCTTTTTTGACTTCGTATTCGTTTCGACTTGAGATTTAACAAAAAAAAAACCCCAAACATATTTTATCCTTGAGATACCACAATCGAGAATTTTCGCTCAGGAAATTTTTGGGCGTCTCGCCGAAACGAAGCTATTCACGAAGATTCAGCTTGATGTTAATCAAGTGAAAAAATGGACCATGGATCCTGGACTAAAAGGTAATAATAATTAAAAACAATCCGGTAATCTAGAGTAAATCCGGTTTACTCTGGAAAACAAGACAACTTAAATCATAGTCATCATGAATTATAACGGTGCAGGCGGGAACCCAATATTTCCGCACTATTCTTTGACAGCGGAAACCCAAACGTATATAATTACTAAAGATAACAGTAAAAAAACCTTATCTTTTTAATTTTTATCAAACTATCCTCGATTTAAATGGAATGAATTCAACAAAAAATAACCAACCCACATTATGCAAAACTGAGTAAAAGGTCGTTCTGAAAGGTTTTTTTTACCATATAGCAATATCACCCAGGAAGTGTCTTGGGCTCAGTACATGGTAGAGTCTGAATTGTTTCTAGAACAACGGTTGTACAGAGAGATGATCTGTCCGAGATCACGCTCAACCCCCAGGTTTTTCCGCAATTAAGGGTACCCACTTTACATAAAATTTGCTGCAGCGTCCATATTAACAAGCTAAAGTGGATGGATAGAAAGCCAAATAACTAGAGATTGTAGTTCAATAATTAGAGATTGTTCCGATTAAAAAAAATAAATTAAAACTGGCCATTCTTCGGTTACAATGAGGTTTACTACAAAACTATACCATATGTTATTTTATTTAGTTTTATATATATATATAGCCTTTTCATTCATATCGTAATGATTTAATTCCCAAACAATTCCATTGTGTACAGAAATCGCACACATTAAAAACCAATAACAACTACTAGATTGGGAGTATAATAATGATGAATGATGAAGACAATTGACAAATTACATCGGATTGCAGCAATTTCAAAGCCATCAATCACTCCTTAGAAGATCGCGTCACACTATCACTCCGTCAAAATATCGCGGCGTAGTGCTCATTCGCTGTTAGTATCAACTCATCTTTACCATGGGTCGTAGTAGTAGACTCTGTGCAAAACTCCCTTCCGTGCACCCTATCATATCAGTATCTGTAACATCCTTATGGTTAGCCTCTTTTTATTACTATTATTAAAAAAGTCACCACAACTTGTCAAAAACGTTGTCTAAACATGACCACCAGACGAATGATCGAGTCACTTTTTGGCGCCCCAACCCTTAAGCGGCAATCATAATTTTTATGTTACCATAATTGACTCTTTATTTATTTACTTGATTTTGTTTATTGACATGGAGTCAGAGGATCATAAGGGACGGAATAATAAATTCAGATTGGAAAAAATATAGGGCTAAACCAAAAATACTTCAAGGTTACCTGTGATCTAGTGGTTTGCATAACAGAGTAATACGCTCATGATCGCGCGTACGCAGCCCAATATGTGGTATTTTAACTGAGTAAAATATCCTTGGTTATGTCGTCCTTCGGAAGGGACCCAAAATAAGGTCCCAAGCCTGTGCAGTGTCAGGAACTGACGTACCGCAGGAGTACAGTCAATGACAAATATTTCTGTTTTCACTGATGCTGCAGTACTAAACGGTGATTAACAACAAAATCGTTCTCTGATGCAATTTTACTTGGGACGTAAAATAGAGTTCGGGAACCTGTGCAGTCTAAGGTACTCGTTAAAGATCCCAATCTTAATAATGCCTTGATAGGCTAGATTTGGGACTCCCACTGTAGTAATATTCAATTAGCCATAGCACCATAATTAATTGAACAAACAAACCAAAATATTTAGTAAAACATCTGATTTAATATTTTAAATACAAAAAATACTCTCAATGGCTCTTGGGAAAAATCTGGGAAAAAGGAAGCTCATCAAGGGAAGAATGTTCAAGGTGGAAAAATTATCAGCTTGAGTTTTTCTTTTCTTTATTTATATCGGCTTAAGATCTAATTTAGTTTAATTACATTAACAAGCTTATGTTTTACCTCAATTATTCTGCTCTGAACATTCCTCAATCAGGATCTTCTAGTGACTAATAGGAAAAAAAAGAAAAAATAATATTTCTAGAATAAAATTATCCATACCAAGCCGGAAAAACATAATGTCCTAATGAAGAAAAAAAATGAGTTAGTTTTTAATTTTGCTATAACTTTTATTTTTTTGATTTTGTTTGTGGACATGCTGGAAAGTCAGGAAACCATAACTGATCAAATAATAAGACAAATAGATTTGTTGAGTTTTTTTGATTTTTTTCTCCCCTCCAGTACCTGTATTAATTTTGTTTAGCATGATTGGATCTGTTTTATTTAATTGCTTAGCTTTTAATTATAAAGTTGGACAGTCAGAGAGCCATAAGGGATATAATAATACGTTTAGCGTTGAAAAAAAGATACCGACTGAAGGTCAAAACCAAAAAAAGACATCAAATAAATCTGAAGTATTTTTTTCATAATTAAAAATCCATAATTACTCGCAATGGTTCCTGGGAAACTTTACTTAAGCATTGTGTGCTACCATCAATGAATATTCAAAAGTGGAAAATGTTTTATAATTTTTGTTTTTATCCGCTAGAGATAGCATTTAATTTAATGACATTAAATAGTTTTACCGGTGTAGTAATTTCATTGCCTGTAACAATAATATTTTATTTACAATAATTATGGTCTGAGAAATCACAAAACGGGTCCTCTTGAAAAAATATATAATCAGAGTAATAAATATTAATCCAAGCACGCACGCTGATCATATCCTCCTTAAACTTAATTATGTAATTAATTAAGTGTGTAATAGTCAGGTGAAGTCGATACGTAATTTACGATTACAATTAACTGGCGGGTGAGTCCCTTATGTTCGAAGGTGCTTCTGGTTAATACTAATAATGAAATGTGTATCCTATATATGTATATAAGAAATACATTACCCCTAACAAGAAGATCAGGCAATACAACACAGTGAAATCCCAGCAGAACTATTAGAAATCGAAACATGCATGCTCCTCACAAAATGTGGGGAAGGTAATAAAAGAAGAACCGAAAACGTATGAAAAAGATTTTAAATATTTTTGTTTTGAAGAGAAAATATTTGCCCTGGCGGGGATTCGAACCCGGGTCGTCGGTTTCTCCATAGCAGTCATCTAAGCTACTGAGCTACCAGGTGTCGTATCCAAGTCAGACAAATCCGTTCTCTCCACCGATCCTATATCCCCGTGTTCTCGCAATTTTTGCGATCTATTAACGTGGAAGAATGTTCCATATACGTCTCAATATAATTTCTAATTTTATTTTTATTAATTGTTATTTTTATGGTAATTATTTTTAAATATTTTTGTTTTGAAGAGAAAAGATTTGCCCTATCCGGAATTCGAACCCTTCCCCGTAGCAGTGCTCTAAGCCACATGAATATCCTTCCCCATGTATACATCGAAAAAATTGCGAGAACACGGAATATAGGGTCGGTGAAGAGAACGGATTTTTCTGACTTGGATACGACCCCTGGTAGCTCAGTGCCTTAGAGCACTGCTACGGAGAAGCAAATAAGCAGGATCTGAAGATAGGAAGGGTCTTGGAACAGCGGATGGAAGAAGGGATGGAATTCCACAGGGAATAGGAACGAATCAGGAACGATCTGTCGAAAGCAGCGGTTCGATGGGCCTCTATATACAAATAGTGCATGGAAAATAGACAAATATTTGAACAGACCAGTCATTATTCTCTTACACGCCCGTAATATTAATCATAGAGGAGAAGAAGAAACAAATGGCGTCTAAACGAAATCAGGTGAGAAACTTTACTAATTGAGCTTGAAGAAGTCGCCAGAATGACAAAGGCTTTTTCAGAGGAAGCAATTCTATGGGAAAAAATGTACAAATTGGCAGGTTGGAGTCTTGCATTAAGGAGGTGGATGGTAGACCGCACCGTGAAAATGTCAGGGATGTAAACAGATTTTTATACTAGGTTTGGAATAGAAAGGCACTAAGAATGTATTATTGTAATTTATGATCAATGTTAAAAATATAATATATTTTTAACATTGATCATAAATTACAATAGAATTAGTTTTATTCTTTTTTATTATTTATTTGATTTAGAACAACTCATCTCCCTGCACAACCGTTATCCAAGAAGCAGTACAGCCTCTGCCACGTATTGAAACCAAGACTCTCCATGGGTTGTAATGGTACAGGTTTTTTTTATAGTTAAAAATAAAGCTCTCATCATTTTCATCAGCTTTGTGAATCAACTTTATGTTGCAAATTATTTTTCCAATGAAGATAATGACGAAAAGAAAATGGATGCTGCTGCGTATTCATTTTGTCGATAATGACCCTTTGGAAACCTTCGAATATGGACGATTTTTGTGCATTTTTTTTTGGTTATCAACTAAATTACAGGTTTCCTGACTAAATTAGGCTATTTCAGATAAGGTTCTTCTTTTTGTTTAAGTACCGTCTTCATTAGCGAAGAATGGAACAATATTAGCATACATGTATCAGTCTTGTGTAGCTCGAAGTAGTGCGTTGGTTCATATGTGTCCAACAATTATTGGAACTTACGAGGACCTTGTTTTCCATGCATTTTAGCTTATATTATTAATTTTATTAATAGAATTACAAAATATATGTCCCAGGTAGGCTGGTTTTCGTCGTTTTATTACTAATAGTCGTTCCATGTTTCATTGTTGTGTACATAGAATTTTCGTATTGTTATAAATGTCCAAATTAGCAATGCTTCAAGTCTGTTCATGGTACTATGCCGCACAATAGAACTGCAAGCACATGCATAAACAAACCGGAATCGTATATTTATAACATTTATACTTACATTTATAACACAAGAAGATCCTCTTGCCCCTTCGCTATTCACTATTCCTGTACTGGAATTCATGGAAACAGCAGCATTACATAGAGGCGGGGGAGTACTCGCCTACACAGATGACGTAATTATTGGAAGATTAGCTAGTGTGAAGACAACCTGCAATCGCTTGAGACGGAATCAGACAGGCCCAGGGTTAAAAATAAAGGAAGAATACGAAGCTGACTTGTATTTGGAAAAGGTAGGGAAATTCAGCAAATCCCCCAGAATGCAGAATGCTTAACGTAGTGGGGACGAAGTGGTGAAAAGCTTCGATTACTTCGTCTCTATCATCAACGAAGAAATAAACAAAAATAAAGAAATCAGAAGAATTCTTGGCCGAGAATCAGGCATTATTTTTTCTTTGGCATTCAGGCATTCATTCCCTGTTTTTTGAACGCACAAATGTTGATCTCAAATCTAAGAATCTCCACTTTAAAACGTTGATTTTGCCAATAGTGCCTTAAGCTTGTGAGGTCTAAACCCTAAACAAGAAGGGTTTGTAGTTGGTAGACAGATTTATAAGGAGGATAACCAGAGATTTTATCAGTTTAAAATAGAATGGCTCTTAGATTAATAACTCCTGTGAAATGACTGTGAAGGCGTTCATTTAGAAAGAACAAAGACTCAAAAACCCCAATTGCTGGGATCCTTTTAATTATAAAGGAAAAATTGAAAAAGAAAAAAAAGGAGAAGATTATAAATGTAGTTACCTCATTATGTGTAATTACTACCGTTTAAGTAGACAACGGCAATTCGTTCCACACGGTTACAACTCGAAACGAATCGGAACACACAGAGACGTTAATAATATAAGTTAACAACATTCCGAGGCCTAGATAAGAGAATATTCCAGGAGAACTTCTTTATAATATATAATAACTTTAATTGCATATTCCATGGAGTTTTGTATAATTTGTATTCCTTTAACGTCAATTGATGCTGCTATGGCTAATCGGACGATGCTACAGTGAGAGCTCTAAGTTTTGCCTATTCAAGTTTAATTAGAATAGGGATCTTAAACGAGTGCCTGACACAATATAGACTCAGTACGCTCATTTTACGTCTCTTGTGAAGGACGGGATAACCAAGGCCAACTTCCGAGTCCTGTGATCTTGGACACAGTAGGTTGTTATGATAACCACTACACAGCAGGTGACCCCTCACATTGTACGGAGTTGAGAATAGTCTCAGTTATTGAGTCTGGAGGAATTCTGAGTTCCTCAAATTGTTTATTTAAAATAAATTGCCTGAATGCTTATTACTTGGTGCACTTTTAATTCCCAAGTTCAAAAAAATCTAAAATTCTGATTCAAGACGAACCTGCAATCCACAAATTAATTTGAAAAATATAAGGCATAATACAATCATATAGGAAGAGGGGAGTGATTACAGAAATACCCCTTAAAATAATTGAAAACCCAAAAATCTGGAGAACTTCAGAACTTTTTACGTGCTTCTACGTTCGTCGCAAGTTCAACACTCACCAGGCAAACGCTCAAAGTTCCCAATTAATTACAAAAGACTCGTATACATGACTATTATAAGATCCAATTAGACTTGCTGAGTAGTGCTTTGGAACTCCACTAATCCGTTGAATTACTCTCGTATCCGATCCTTACAATCTAAAATCCTTCGTGAAACCCTCAATACTCCTTACTTAGTTACGAATAAAAAAAAAATCCATAATGGCCTTGATGTCCCATTAGTAACTGCTTTGGATCTTACCCGATATCAATCCTTTCAGGACAAACTGTATTCCTACTCAAACTTATTAGTTTCAAACCTAGCTACCGAGCGATGCAATCAATTCAAATACGATAACAGACCAGTTGACTCATAATATGTAATGACGAGGTTGGATTAATCTGCAAAATGGTGATGGGCTTATGAATATTTCAGAAAATCATAGGCTGTCAGAATGGAAGGGCAAATCTCCACATGGACGATTCCACAGCCAATTAAATGATGCCCCTATAGATTAAGGAAAATAGGTCGCATGGTTGATAGGAAGAAGGCTATTAACCGAAACAGAAGGCTTTGTAGATGGCATTCAAGATCATATCATGGAAACAAGGTCATGTAAAAGGCATATTCTAAAAGATACATGAACAACCGATTAATATCGACTATGTTGAGTGACTCTTGAATCTATCCAGTAAATCACAACAGAATGTGGCGTGCCTGCTAGTACGAAGTAACAACGGATACATAATAATGGGGCGAAAATTTATCACCAGGTCCGGGTGAGAAAACTCAACCTATTGGACAAAATGCACCATACTATAAGTAAAGTCCAATATACTACTTCAAAAAGATTCCCTCAAGCTGTTCTTAGATCAATCTATAATCAGTGACGTCACAATATCCATGATATCCCCCTTATACAGTTGAGAGAGAGGAAAGCAAATATTATCGATATTGTGATCCATAACGATAACCTCAACTCAACTGTTGGAGAGACACTAATCAGAATATATCAGGAACTAGCGGCTGAACTGAAAGAACTATGGAAAATGAGGTGGTAACACCAATTGTAATATCCACAAATGGATTTGTCCCTAAAAGCACAGTGGAAAGAACAGAATGCCTGTAACTTCAGCTTGATGTCTAAGGGGAGGCTCAACAAGCAGTTCTCTTGGGCACAGCAAGGATAGCGAAAGAAATTCTAAATTTTTGAAGATGCCGACAACTGACCAAACCCGCAAATCCGTGGGAAAATGTATAATAATAATAAAATCCTGAATCGATAAAACTTTTATTTCTAAACTTGAAAGGATGGTAAATTAAATAGTGGTGTTAGCATCCCAAACAGGTACGTAAAAAATGGTACTTGTGACTTAGCCGGTTCTCATGAAACCTACCTCTTTATCTCGTTCCATTTCAATTATTTGTGGCTGTATTGTTAAATTGTTTATAGTGTTTTTGTAATGTTAATTTTGTTTACGGACTATTTAAATATCTGTATTATTTATTAAATTTAACTTTGTGTTATTAATTACTCCTTTTGTTATTGAGTATATAAAAAAAATGGAATAACACTTTGTGAATATCCGTCTATAAAAGATGAAGCAGTGAAGTACTTCCACAATATCGGGATAATTCCAAAGATGATAAGGATAAATGGATTGTGATAAGGATAGAAATGGAAATGATATGCAGGGAAAACATTTATACCAGAAGAAGAACGAGGCCAGAAGAGTCTAGAATTAACGTTTTATTGTTACAATTTGTATATTTCAATTTCCATTAATATGAATAACAACGTGGAATTTATAAGTACCAGAATTATCAGTGTTGAGGTTGTAAACAATGGCGGATAACAGTCTCTGGCTACTGTTAGGTCACAAATACCAGAAGTTCAAATTTAAAATGGTTGGGAAAACTAAATAATTTCATAAAATTAAATATTTTTGTATAATTTAGAAACGTAGTAAAAGATAGTTGGAAAAATTTACATTTTGCCCTCTTCCCAATAAATGTTTGGGTAATTATTCCGTAGGCTGTCGCTTTGAGTTGAGTTACAAGTTTTGACTTTTTTTCGTTTTCCTTTTAATATTTTCCAAAAATACAAGTTATCGTGACCTTTTCTTTTCTTTTCCATACTAAAGCTTAAATCTCAGCTCAAAGCGACAACCTGCGGAATAATTTGTCTTGTTGTAGCAGTGTCTAATTTATTTAAAAATCATTCGTCATTTAAGAAATGATACAGCTACTAATAAACCACTCACTTTCAGGCGGATGGATCTTAAATGAGACTCTGACTCAGCATTCGTAAGTCTAAAAGTATAATAAATCTTTCCTTAAACACCAAGTCATTTTCACATAAAATAAAACCACTAACCTACCAATCAAGGTGTTTCAACCAATTCAAATCCGGCTGAGGCATATAAATTATTTAATCTGTTAAATAATTAAAGCCGGTGATGGGCCTTTTTGATCTGGAGGTTATCCTAGATCTCACTCAGATTCTATAATGTGAGGGAGAAAAATCTGCCGGTTACGAACCTTAACCACTACATCACATCAACAATCTGCAAACTTTAAAGTCCATCATCATATTGTTAGGACAATACTTGTAGCTCCCAAAAAATATTAGAATTTTTAAAGACCATTTGAAAAATTGTAAAGAAAATTTCTTCAAAATAACTTATAAATAAAATATGTACTTCTATGTATGCTTAATATATAACATTAATAATATATGAATAATAAGGTATTTTTTCTAGAGAAGTTTATTTTATTTCCTATTTAACTTAAACGGTGAATGTAGTTATATTTCCGTCTAAATTATTCATATTTTTCAATGGCGGCAGATGGAAGCTAAAATTAAAAAATATACAGATTCCAATCAATTATCAGTCGGCACTCTGGATATAAAATGTTAGCTAAACGAAAAACATGGGGTTTCGCTGAAGAAGAGTGTTGACATTCAAAATTTCTTTGATAGTATTGTCGATTTCTTCTTCATCTAAAAAACTCCTAAAATAATAATCATAATTAACTAACGATATAAAGAGATATTACTGAAGTTATCAACGTTATATTTACATTAAAATAATTATTTTTTTTAATCAAGAAAAAAGTATACCTGGTATAATTTTTGCAAAGTTTTTGATCTTAATGCTGAGCCTATCTTCTAAGATTCTTTTGCAATTAAAAATCTGCACTTCATGAACTTATTGTTCAATTTTACCACATATAACAGGAAAAATGTTTACCATTCACTGGCTTAAGTTGTCTAATCAAGTTAGAATAAAGTGAATTACTGATTATTTACGTAATATATAAAATAGATCATTTATCCGTTTAAAAAAAAAAATTTCCATCTCAGATGGAAGATGGGTTCTTCAAGATGAACTAGAGAAGATCAATATGGAAATAAACCCTGACAAACAAAGGTTATGAGAATTGGCAGGATGCCTCACCGAAAAATGAGAGTCATAAGAATTAAGGACAAGCCCATCGAACAGGTGAGAACCTTTAAATATCTGGGAGCACACCTTGATGAGGATGGAGTCATGGACAATGAAATCCGGGAGAGGGTCAACTCAGCTGGTAAATTGTTCCATGCACTAAATAAAAGGTTCCTGAATAAAAGAGAAGTATCCAAGGACACAAAGTTGAGGGTATATAAATCTACTTTTCTCCCCATATTAACATACTCCTCGGAATCTTGGGCGTTGACCACCAAACATAAAAGTAGGATCCATGCTTCAGAAATGAGATTCCTAAGGAAGATAGAGGGAAAAACAAGACAAGACCGAATTCGCAACTCGATCATTAGATCAAGCCTCGGAGTGGACCCTGCGGAAAAAGTATATTTCGAAATGTTAATTGAAACTTTTATTTCTTGATGAAATGTTTACTGAAATCAAATCATCATTTCTGCAGATAGGTAAGTTAATAATTTAATCGTAGGCAAACTAAATGTAGAAGCAACCACTATAGAATAATTTAAAATATTTAGCGTTCTCATTAAGAAATGGTTAATATAATTTGAAATACTAATTACTTGCGAAATAAATTATTACCTCGTGTATCATCGATCTGAATGGTCAATATCTTATTATTAAAATGTATATTTAAGTTGATAATTCAATTATAAATGAAACATACTGAATATTTAAGCAATAACTATCAAATTTACTCCGATGTTCATCGGTTCAGAGCTCGGCCTACACTGAGCACGAGGTACAAGGTAAGAACCTGCACCGACCTGTAGGGTACAATGTTCAAAGCTAGAAATATATTATATTTTAAAAACTACGCTTAATGAAATTACTAACATTTTTAAATAAATATAACAGGAAAATTGTAAACCACCAATTCACTTGCTCAAGTGTTCTCATTAAGAAATGGTTAATATAATATGAAATACTATATCGATATCTGATTATTAAAATGTTATATTATTTTTATTGTTAACTTTTAATATCTAGTCATTTCTCGCTACCAACCGCTTAACATCATTACCTAAATGAGCTTCGTCATGGCTGAAACAATTACACCTATCTAAGATAAAATATTAATAATTTTAAATATAATGGCGTGCTATAAGTGACTGTACGTTTTCCTTGGCAGTGTTTTGAGGAAACGTTCGTGATACGAACTCGTTTGAGAAAATTGCTTTAAAGACCTTGGCAACAAGAAAAAAAAAAATTTTTTTTTTCTTTAATCGTTCTATTATCTGAGGAGTCTCATTTGAAAATAAATACATACCATTGAGTCGAACGAAAAAATTTTAAAATAATTTGAATGCAATTGCAGGGCAAATCTTTTCTCTTCAAAGCAGAAATATTTAAAAATAGTAATAACTCCTTCATGATATTGTAAATTACGCAGTAGTAAAAGTTAGTTGTATTTTCAATTTAAATTTACAAAAAAAAAAATTAACTCAGATTCTTCTTGTAAAAAACGGTAGGAAAAAATATACAAAAATTAAGACAAAGAGGCAAACTAAAATAAATTTGTTTTGAAATCTTCACTCAATCATTTGTTGTAGAAATTTCTTGTTTGAAACATAAGTCATAAATGATTGATTGGTACAAGATAATAAATAAATTGAAAGGTTTCGGGGCTTCATCACTTCCGAAAAGATGTTTCTTAATATTTTACAATAGAAAATAAATATTTTCATGAAATATAACTAAATCAAACATTTTGAAAATGTTTCACTGCTTTTAAATAATATTCAAGCTAAAATAGAGAGGACGATTTTTTAGGATACCCAAAAATATTGGCTCCCTACAACAGAAAACACTGGCAGGATTAATGTTGAATGGAATCCAAAATGATTAAGATTTAAGGATTAAGTTCTTTCGTTAATCGATTAACAACATGAATCGATTATATGGCAGTTCTTTTAATACATTAACCCATAACTATGCAATTCAATAGGTAACAAAAAACTTTATTTCACCTTAAAATTGTAAAAAAAAATATAAAAAAATATTCAGCATTACTAGCCAATATTTATAATAATTATTATTTTGTGGTTCTAAGTTAAGACTTGGCCTTTACAGTCAATCAAGCTCTGCAACATTTCATTTTCGATTACCGACTATAATCCTGGCCTTCAGTCTTATTCTTCTACTAATTCTGCAAAGCAACCCATTTCAACGAACATGCACTTTTGATACCACCTAATACTGTTAATAAACACTTATATATGTAAACTTAATAATATAATATAAACTAAAATTATTAAATAAGGTATAGTTTTTAAATTTAAAATATTCTAAAACATAATTTTATTTTCCAGAACCCATTCTACACTGAACATTCATCAGTGCTGGTTCTTAGCCTGTACAGAGGCTCCCATTCAAAATGATACACCAGGATATTTATAGATGTCTTTGAATATATAAATAGTTCAAATTATATCACATTAAAAACAATAATTTATGGTAATCACTAAACATTCTAGAAGTATGTACTTTGTATATAAACATTTAAAAATAAATAAGGATTTACAAATAAAAATAAAACATATTTGTTTAGGATTAATTATCTCACGATGAAAATGATACACCTTAGTTTTTCCCAATATTTGTTTACCTTAAACTCTTGTGTCGAAAGTGTTTAGCTCTTTTCAAAGTGAGTCGAAGAGTTTTTTTATTATTTTTTTACGAAAATGGGTGCACGCACAACGTTAAAACAACGTGAGTTGATTATTCAACATTTTAATGACGGGAAATCCTTAAATGAAATAGCCGAAATTATTTTTTAAAAGCCATTGAACTGTCCAGCATATAGTGGAGAGATTCGAGAAGGAAAAGCGCATTTCCAGAAAAAAAGTTAAAAGCACTAGAGAAACTTCAACTGTTAGTGACGAGACTTGGATCGTCAGGGAAATTTAAAGAAATCCACGTTTGAGTGCACCCAACAAAGCACAACCTACAAATAATTCTACTTAACTAATTGTTTACTAAATACAAAGTTTATAAATTATTAGTACTCAAAAATTAATTAGAAGAGATGAGTCATTTTGAGTATGAGATAAAATAATTTATTTCCTTTTTGTCTGTTATTTTTTTTAAATAATCAAAGTTGGTTATATTTTCAATTTTATCTGTTTGTATATATTTAAATTGATACTATAAAGAAATATTTTGAAGAGTTTTCTGGTTTTGATCCCTGTAACAATATATTTTTTACTTTTTTCTTCTTCTTTCTACAGGGTGTATCAATTTCACTGTGAGCCACTGTACTTCGGTCCAAATGTAGGCTGTTATTTATCTGAACCGATACAAGTCGAAATAATTCTATTAAATAAGGCATAGTTTCTAAAATATATTATATTCCGAGACACAATTTTATTTCCCCTCTACTTTGAATATTGTACTCTACAGTTCCGTGCAGGATCGTACCCAGTACTACGTTGGCCCAGATCTGAACCGATGTACATGAAAGTCATTGTTATAGTTGTTGCTTATATATTCAATTTCTTTCACCAACAATTATTACTTAAATATTTACAAAAATAACGGAAAAGGTAACTTGAAACGTGTAAATGAAGTAATACTATATTAAGCAAGTAATCAGTATTTCACGTTATATTAACCATTTCTTAATGAAATCATTGTTAACAATTTTCTTATTGTATGTACTAAAAATCAACAATAAGCCCATTAAATGGAGTTTGTAAAAAAAAAAAAAATTTAGGAGTTATTCTATTTTCCTCTTCTCTAGTGAACAGGTGGTAAACAAAGTTCCTATTTTGCGTACTAAATTTTAAGATTAATTCTGTCGTGTAATGGTTACACATTGAGGATATGTACTAATTATTAACGATTTATTTATCATAGACAATAAAATAAATCTAATAAAAAAGGTATAGTTCGTAAATCAGAATATATTCCAAGAAGCCAATTTATTTCTCTCTACTTTGAATACAGGACTCTTCTGTGCAGGTACCTACGCCGTAATTTTTTAAAACAAGTGTTAAGCTTTGTTTATAACAATGTATCATTTCCTTATCTATTATAAAAAATTTAATAGTAGATATTATAATTAACAAGAATTGGTAATTGTTTTACTAGAAGAGATTTTTTACTTTAACCATAAATATAAAATATCTTGGAGGAAAAAATATATTATATAAAAGATTCTTCTATTTTTTTTTTACAATTTTTTATTTTTTTTTTGGACAATTCTATATGAAAGGAAACAATTAATTAATTTAAAAATAGTTAAGAAACCGGAGATGACACCCCATTAGACCAGATATACCATCAAGGTTTACTGAACAATTAAAATTCTAACGGTCTTGCGGTTATACAAGTGTATACAATTGTAACTTTGTTACAAGTGAAGTTAATATTAATAATGTGTATTTGTTTAGCAGTAACTATGGTTAAGTTATACTTAAAAGGGGGGAATTTTGGTGATATAATATTAGAAGGGAATAAGTTCGAACATGTCGAGAAGTTTAAGTACTTAGGGTCTATGGTTACTACAAAAAAAAAACGAAATTAAAGAGGAAATAAAGGTGCGATTAAAGGTAGGAATCGCTTGTTATCATTCGGTCTCGACATTACTACGCTCGGATCTTTTGTCACGAAATTTAGGAATCAGAATTTATAAAAATTTTGGTCCTTCCAACTCTAATTTATGGATGTGAAACTTGGCCACTAACACTGAAGGATGAACAGCTTCTTAAGATATTCGAAAATAAGGTGTTGCGTAGGATAGTCGGTCCAAAAAAGGATGAGACCACTGGAGAATTTAGGAGATTACACAAGCGGAATTGCGAAGAATGCACCCGGTATATGTGTATTCCTCGGGGTAGACCGAGGCGTAGGTGGAAGACAGGAAGATGGCGTTAAGAGGGATCTGAAGGATTTGGGTTCGGGTAGTGGTCCATGGACAGAGGTTTGTAAGCAGAAATTGGTGGTATCGGCATCGAGCCTTCGGGTTCGCTAAGTCTTAATTAATGAATCGTAAGGTATGGACAAGTTTAAAATGTAACATGTATATATATATATATATATATATATATATATATATATATATATATACATATATATTGGTTTCTACTTATCTTGACTGTTATGAAAATATTATGTTTTGGTTTTCGAGTTTCAGTCCTTCTTTACACTTCTTTAGGCGACGTTTCGAGACTAGGTTAGTCTCATACTCATGCCCTAACAGTGAAAAAATGAGCTTTTAGTAAAAACATTAAATAGCACACTAAAATAAAAATAAAATGGCAGGTGTAAGTATAAAAAAGCCTAAAGAAGTTTAAAGAAGGACTGAAACTCAAGAACCGAAACACACACGCACACACACACATATATATATGATGTATGAACAATTTGAATAACCTACTTGGAGTAAATATTTATAAAGAGTTACTCGAAATGTTATATAGAGCGCTTACCTCTCAAAATATTTCTGAGCTCTATGTGTTGCCAAGCGAGCGTAGTATAGTTGAACTGGAAATGGTACCGAACGAGTACACCTAAAATCCAGCATAAACATATTTTGAATAAATTGTCAATTATCATAAATCACAATTTCTCTACTTAATAAAAACATAAACTTCTAGCGAGAAGAAATTAATATTTTAAAAAATCGATAGCATATTAAACGACCTCAACTTTTTAATAATTGAAAAATAAAAATTTATTTGAAAAAAAAATTATTTTTTAAAAAATAAAAATTTAAAAATTACTATTTTGGAGAATTTTAATAGAATTGATGTTTCTATTGTTGGTGTATTTGTGTTTTTTTTTTAATTCTACAATACTTTGAAACACACTTTGATTCATCATATTTAAACCATTATTGAAAAATGCAAATCATGAAATTATAACCATAATCATTTCAATATATTCACCCATACATATTAGTTGAAAAAGATATAAAAATATACAAGAGAATACTCTTAAAACAATAATTGATTTGTTAATTTATTTTTAATCGTTAGAGAAAAATAAAAACCAACTAGACTATGTTCTCTTATATATTACGCTGAACGTTTTAACAATAAAACATTTTTTAATGTAGGAAGTACTCCATTAAATATTATTTCTCATGTTTTAAAATCCATAACAAATGAACTAATTACAATAATTATTCAACTAATTTCTATAATCGCTTTTTTGAAAGGTCGAAGCCTGGCCAAGGAAAGATAAATACTTTATTCAGTGTATTGTTCTGAAACGGCTGTCTCTCTCAGTTTATTTAGGTCACATTAACTCGCTTAAAATTGCATCAGTTTTTGATTATACCTTTACCAATATAACTAATAAAGAGTTTTGGGTTAAGTACAAGATATATACTGTACTATTTCTAAACCAACGGTTGTGAAGGAAAGTGGTTAAGATTAGTTACCCACAGGTATTCTCCCAATTAAGGGAACTCGTTTTGTAAAGGTGGGTAAGTCTCAGGTGCATCTGTGGATTTCAAAGGATCCGTTCCCGGCTGTTAGCAGATTAAATATTTGATCTTTCACAGCCTGATTTGAATGCAAGACCTTTACCATACCAACCAAGACCTTCTACAAACTGAACGCTCCCACACGTTTTTATTAAAATAAATACGACTAAGAGAGTGTTATCAATCAAATGGTCGATCAATAAATTGTGTACAGAATGTATGGGCGTGACAAGAAAAAATATAAGTTGGGGGCACCTTGCTTATAGTTGGTGTAATGGTTTGCAGAACAACCTTTTATGCCAAAGGTCGCGGGTTCGCAGCCCAGTAAGTGGCCGTTAGGGCTTGTAATATTTCAAAGGGAGTAAATATCTTTAGATGTGCCGTTCTTCGGAAGGGAAGTACATCGGGAGTTCCGAGGTACTCGTTAAAAATCCCCATCCTAATTATACCTGATAGGCGGAATTTAGGACTCCCACTGTAGCATCGTCCGATTAGCAATATCAGCATAAAGTGACGTTAAATGAACAAAAAAACAAAAGATGTACATGCCCTATTGCTATTGGGGATGTTAATGGGGGTCGTCCATAAACCAGATTCAGATTTAGGTCTTCCTCAAAACAATATATATTATGCACCCGCTACTCCCTTAAAGCATTACGAAGAGATAGATCTAGAAGAGAGAAAAAAAGTCCTAGAGAGCAGATGATGTAGTTATTGACAGAACTGTCTAGTTCTTGTTCCTGATGGATTCTTGAGGAAATATTGTGGTCAACACTATACTTCAATTGCCTTTTTGCGGTAAGGTATTTAAATAGTTATAATAGATAAGAACCGCCTGCAAACCAGAGTTCAACAATTTTCCTTAAAGATAAAATTAGTCTAGGATTTTTTTAATATATCCGGACAGCAATGACTGTGCTTTAAAACTTTTTTACTAAGAAATGTCATTAAGGGAAACCGATAGGAGGTGATAATATGTAGTCAGACACAGTATTGGGGAAAAAACATTGCAAAAATGATAATTTAAATCATAAAATTCAAGTTTTAGTTTTTATGGTAGTACCATTAAACAAAACAATTGCAATTTAGGAAAACGATTGTACTGGCACATAGACGCGAACGTGACTTTTTGTCACATCTCACGCCTGATTTTAACTAATTGTCGAAAATAAATATAGTAATACCAACAAAATAATTATAAACTAAATTTCATAACAAAATTACTAAATAAAATAAATGAATGGGACAGCGTGCAATAAAGTCCCACACGTGCAATTACATAGTCCATATCTCCTTTGAGAAAAATAAACACGTAGGCAACGAAATCTATTATTCAATACTAATTTATTTAAGCGGAAGATTGACCTGCTTGTAGAGCATCTTTTTGGGATGTCAAGAGATGTTGGAAAAGCAAATATTTAAATGAAGCCAGTGAAGAAGCATGGCGAATGAAAGGAGGGATTGAGTTCCACAGAGTGGTGGAGCGGGCGAGGAAGGAACGCTCGAATGCCTTAGTTCTGTGGGAAGGAGTGTAGAGATCGGAAAGGCGGGATCTTATTTTGACGTGCTGGACAGAGGATTTTAATTGGAGGAGACTGTAGATATATGAAGGGTGTTACGAGTTAACGGATTGGTATAGAAAAACACTAAGGAAATATTGTCTACGAATGGGAGGGTAGAGCCACTTTAACTCATCATAGTGATGTGACACCCGGGATCGCCTCGGAGTATCAAGTACAAATCTTAAAGCGCAGTTCATTATTCTTTTTAAGCGGGCCTCCAGCATTTTCGAAAGGCCCCCGTATACCACACTACAGTAGTCAAAGTGGGGGAAGATGAGGGATGATACGAGAAGCTTACGGGTAGATTGTGTAAGGAGATGCCGAGATCGATGGAATAATTTCAGGGAGCTAATTGACCGTCGGGATATTTGGGTGATATGGGGTTTCCAGGAAAGGTTTTGGTCAATAGTAATGCCTAGGTTTTTGACAGAGGAGTTGAAACTGATGGGGTGGTCGATTAGGATTAATGTTGGGAGGATGGGGATAGCTGTAAGGAGGTCTTGTTGAATACTGGCGAACCCAAATGATAGCTCAGAAGGAGGAAAGGATAAATAGATTTGGAAGTCCTCAGCATATAGATGGTAGGAACAGTGGTGAACAGATTTAGGAAGATCGTTGATGTAGCACTGATTAATTAGTGTTAACAGAAAAACTTAAATATAAATATGCACACATTTTCATATAACACTTCAATAAGTAATTAAAGTAACATGAAACATAAATTTAATATAGTTTTGTGTATAATTAAATAAAGTAAATATGTACATGTACATACAGATAGCTATATTCCAAATAATCAAACTCAACAAATGTGAGTGTGGTGAGAAAGAGAGATTTTATTTTAATTTTATCTAATCTTCTAGATAATTTTTAAAAACATTTTTTTTGTATAACTGGCGGGGTAGCTCAGTGGTAGAGCTCTGATTCACTATGCTGAAGGTTTGGAGTTCAAATGTGGCAGATAAATTATTTACTCTGTTAACAATCATGGTTGGACCATCTAGGTTTTAAGGACCTTCCTGGAGTTCCACAGCCTCTACAAAGAGGATACCCTAAATTGGAGGAAAACCTGAAGGTTGAGCGTGGTCTAGGACAGATCAGCTCCCTGCACAACTGTTGTCCTAGGAACAAGACTCTACCATTTACTGAGCCCGAGACCCTTCATAAGTTGTAGAGGTATACTTATTTTTACTGACACGTGTTTTATGATGAATCGACCAGGAATCAGATCTGTCTCGAACTAAATCCAGAAGTGAATAAATTTTAGAAAGCAAAATATATAGAGAAAGAGTTCTATTAGGATATTCCCTTCATGAATTGTAGTGGTACAGGTTTTTTATTTAAAAAATCTTGTTTGTTATTCTATACTCTCCTGGACAAAGAATACAAATGAGACTTTTTGTCATTATATCATGATAATTTGAATTAGTACTCCAAAATGATATTGCTCAATATTCAATGGTTTTCCTTTATTTACTATGCAATCGTAAGTATAGTAAAAATTGAAACGTTTCAGACAAATAATCAACCAAATTATTTAAACTTTAAACTGCGTTTTTAGTATATGATAAAATAGTTACTTTGCAGACTTTCGCTTCTCACCTAATCATATTAGATCATGCGAATTTTAATTAATTTGTAATAATTTTAAAATCATTGGAATCGGAAAAACTTTAGCAAAGATCCAAAAAAATCCAATGATTTTGATGAAATGCCCTTAAAATTTACTTATTGTTAAATAATTCAATATTCACCTGCAACTCAAATGGCTAAGGTAAAACGTTATTTCTTGTATGTCGTCTTCAGAAAGATGAGACTCGTCCATCAAAACGTGATATTTAGTAGGCCTTGGGACTCCCTGCAATCATAAAAACCTTAATAGTTAAGTATTCATTGATTAAAGATTATTAAAAAAATAATATATTGCCAACATAAGAACATTTCGAGCAAAGAAATGTATGTTTTATACAATAAATGAATAGTTGCCCGGAAGAAGGGCGTATGTTTCGTTTTTCAGTTGTTTTTTTTTTGTGGAACAAGGTCCATGTGATGGCCCCTACCGCTAACGCTAGTTTTTAGTTGCCTAAATAGAGGTCAGGGATAGGACAATCGTTGTTCATATCAGAGGATGATCGGTCCCTCAAGAGACAAAGTTCCAGTCGAAGAAGGGCGCATGTGAAGATATCCTAACCTTACTAGTGTTACGGGCTACTGGGTGTAAAATGGACTAAACTATTACTTAATTCAAGAATCTAATATTTATTAACAAATTAGAAAGAATACAATGAGATTATTTAAAACAGTTAAATTATTAAACTAATATCAATTTACAATAATAATATTCTACTAAATGTTATCTAATTTCTAAGATAATAGGATATTGCTAATACTAAATAACTAAACTATTTATATATAAATTATTACAAATACAATAATATTACACTACAGTTTACAATTGCAAATTAACACTTACAGTTCGCTAACTAAAGTCCACCGACCGTAAGACTCTCCAAATATGACAAACTGCCACACAGTTTATTACACTTATTACACGGCCACTAATTGTCACTGTTGCTCACTAAGCACTTATTACAGACTGATACTAACTCACTGTAACTCACGCACTATCACTAGTTAACGACTGCTACTCACTGGCTTATTACTTCACTGCTTATTACTGACTCGTCTTATTACTGCCTGCGCCGGCCGAACCGCTGGCCTTTTATATAGACAAGGTAGATTGGGGTGGGGGCACCTAGAATATTCCAGGCCGACCGAGTAGGCTCTACGACATTCTATAATCCCTTCTGCTTAATCCCATTGTTTGCCTAATCTTCTCAGCCCGTCCTCCTCCCCGGTCTGACCGTAACACTAGTGTTACTTACAAGGGCGTAAGTGCAAAATCTATAAAATGGAAGAAGGGCGTATGTGACAGTCACCTAATTAAATGACACGTTCTCTTATTTTGGCTTCCCCGTAAACTTTGAAAAATGTAAGATGCGGCCCTTCTTCCATGCAACTATTCAAATATTATATATAAAATTAACAATTTATTCATAACAAGGAAAGATTAAATGAAAATCCCCTCTATATATATAAAATCCCCTCTATATATATATATATATATATATATATATATATATATATATATATATATATATATATATATATATATAAAACGAAGGAATGTATGAGAGGGGATTTTCATTTAATCTTTCCTTGTTATGAATAAATTGTTAATATATATATATATATATATATATATATATGTTTAGTACATAAGGGTTTCTTATTAAATCAGTTGTTTTTTTTGTAAGAGTTCCGCAGGTTTTCTCTTCCAGTTGAGTCACAACGTTTTAACTTTTAATTCGGTTCCTTTTTTATATTCCCCAAAAATATGAGAAAAAAAAGAGTGTAATTATGAGAAATGCGTATACTTCGTTAATAATTTCATTAAGAAATGAACGTTTCAACAAACATATATCATCTATACTTCGAAATTCTAGTTAAAACATTTATTTCTTGATGAAATTATTACCGAAATCTACTCATTACCCATAACTACATTCTCTTTTTCATACTAAAGCTCAAATATAACTTGTATTTTTGGAGAGTTTTAAAAAGGAAACCAATGAACAGCAAAAACTCAACTCGAAGCGACAACCAGCGGAACTGATACCGTCTGAGAATAAATTTCGCATTAATAAAAACATTTTGAAAGTTACTTATTCCATTATGCATCCCAATAAATTAAATTTTCGAATTTGGTAAGAAATGAAAAGTAAACAAATCGGCGAACTAGTGAGGTTACTATTATTTTATTTCCGTACTCGAGTCTTAAATGTTGAAAATACACGGGTTCTCCACTCAAAGATTTATGTATACATAAGTCTAATATAGAATAAGAAATACATAAAAGGAAATCATCAAAAATCCTAATTCGCCTTGTTAAAAAAAAAAAAAATCAATTAGAATCTGTTAGAATTGGGAAAAATATATGTTTATATCGATGCCTTAGTTCACAAATGTGTTAAGTGCAAATTTTCAAAAATGGGTTTTGTTATATAAATAATATTGTAAAATTGTAATCAGGAAGTCATAGATCAAATGTTGATATAAAATTAATAGAGAAGCTGTAAAGGTTACAAAAATATATTGTGTGCTCAAACTTGAATAGTCCAGTATCAATGGCCCATTTTTGCACATGATTAGTATCAAGCTGAATAGCTTCGTTTCGATGAGACGCCCAACAATTTCCTGTGCGAAAATTCTCGATTGTGGTAGCTAAAATAGGTAGCAAGGATAAAATGTGTCGATTTGATGATTCTCAAAAAATTATTACTAACAGGTTTTTTTTTGTTAAATCTCAAGATAATTATCTGAATATTTTAAAAAAATATTTGTCCTACAAAATGTATGGTTTGATCAAAGGGAACTCCTTCCAATATGTATCGATAACGAAGTCAAAAAAGAAGAAGTAAAAAAAATCAGCTGGTTAGTAATCATTTTTGATGACCTCGTTATCGATACGTGTTGGAAGGAGGGGACTCTTCGATCAAACCAGACCATGGATCCTGGACTAGAACTGTATTTCTTGTGTTAAATTATTATCAAAGTTGACTCATGTAAAGTCTTGTTTTCGGCACTTAACACATTTGTGAACTAAGGCATATATTTTAACACCCTAAATAAATATAACCTTAACACATAAGTGAAGGATATATTTTATATTTTTAATATATTTATTGGTTCTATGTAGATGTATTTTGTTTTGTGTGTTTAGTTCATGTATCGGTCGGTGTCCTTTTGTCTGTATTTAAAAATCAGTTAGAAGATTAAACCATTAAATGATCAGATGAAAACATTAATCACAAGCAGTTTACTCCCTGTCGATTACTGCAATGCAAATATCAATAAGTTTTTGTTTTGGTTTTGAATAATTAGCATATTCGGTGGGAGAAGGTTCTTGAACTTGAGTAGTGGTGGGTCCTCAGTTCAACTTTATTTTTCTGAACCTATACTAACGTTGTTATTAATTTTTATTGAATGCATTCATACTGTTAATTTTTATCATTTATTAATTTTGTTAGTAGCTAATTAAGTAAGTAAGAAATACAAAGATTGCTGGTCATGGAGGCATTTTATTAAATCAGTTAAAATACTTTTTTTTAAATTCCAATTTATGAACATATGCCAATAAGACATAGGTAGAAAATCTGAAAAAAATAACGGAGTTTTTTCTTTAAGTCTCGCATTAAGGTAGGTTATTAGGAAAATCAGCGTTAAACTTTTCCAACTTTTTATTCCCTTTTATATTTGATTCTCACGGTTGATTATACGGATAGATTATTGTGTTTTTTAAGCGTTCTTCGCTCTATTTTGAAGTTGGCTGAAAGAAAAATTAGTGTGAAAAATTCCCAATTTTTCAAGACTTGTTAATCTTATATCTTGTAAACAGATGAAAAATGTTCGTGTTTTGCCCTTGAGAAAAGGGTGTGAATTTTTCCCCGATTTTTTCTCTTATTATTTGGAATGGTTGAATATATTTTCACGGTTATTAAAAAAAACTTTCAATTATATATCTAGTATTACAGAGATCAAAGTTTGGTTTTCAATGTAATACCTATTATATTTGACCATGGAAGAAAGTTAAGTTCCAGGATTTTATATATTTTTTTACTTTTAAATTGTTTGACCTCAAGGTATCTATGCTTATTGTTATTAGTTGTTTTTGACAAGTTATTTATTATTGTATTTTAGTGTATTTTTATTGTTTTTACAGTAATGATTTGGACTTCTAAATTTTAAAGGAAGTTGTAAGAGGGATTACTTAAATTGAGAATGACAAATACGTGTCGAAAAGTTTTTTTAATCATTTGTTAATTTTTAATAACAATTTTTGATTGGAATATTGTTTTTTCTTCATTATTAAATTATATAAATCAAGAAGATTGAGTCCAGTATATAAGAAATATCTTATAAAAAAAGAAATATCTTAAAAAGAAAATGAATTATTTATGATTTGAACATCGAAAAAGCATTGATTCGAGTATGATAAGTAAACAATATATAACAGAAAAAGCTAATGAAAAAAAAATTGTAACAGTATGACCCATGAAGATAACCCGGGTTCAGTACGTGGTAGAGACTGTTCTGTTTTTGTGCAGGAGGTGATTGATCCTAGATCACCAGATAGGGTTTTCCCCCTGAATTAAGTTAGCACACATTATAGCAGCTGGGTGAGCCCAAGGAGAATCTTCAGCCCCGGCTGTTAACAGATTATATAAAATCTGCCATAGCCGGTTTTGAACCTCTAACCTTCGCCACGGCAACTCAGATCTCTACAACTGCAACTCCGCTCCTCTATCCACGGGATGTAAGAAAAAAATTGGAATGAAAAATCGCAAATTTTGAAAATCGTATATCCGCCCAAACTAAATATGTTATAAAAACCAAATATATACGAGTAAATTATGTAAAAGAATGTCATCTGAGAAATACAAAATCATATTTGCGGTATTTTTTGCTACTGCAGAGTAGAGGGTGGTTATCATGCCGGAAATCCTGGTTCAAATCCCGCTGCTGGCAAGACTTTTATTTAGTCTTTTTGCAGCCGGAGATGGATAATATAGGAACTAGGACCCTCCTGGGGCTCACCCAGCCTCTATAAAATATTATAAAAATAGTGTACCCAAAATATGGGTGAAAAATCTGGCGGTTGAGCGTGACCTAGGACAAGTCACCTCCTTGCAGAACAGTTATCTATTAAACAGTACAGTCTCTACCATGTACTGAACCCCAGACCCGTTCATGGGTTGTAGTGGTACAGGTTTTTTCAGAAACTTGACAAATTCGGTGCTTGTTAAGACAAATTGAACCAAAATCCTTAGATTTAAACTAGTCTAATCGAAACGAAAAAGAAAATATAGTGATGAAAAACTACCATCATGATCATCATAGGGACTGGTATGTGATGATATACCATCTGATTTTCATAGAGACGATATTCGCTTTTAATTAATTAATTTATTATTTATAAGTATTGCCTTGTGAGGCAGGCTGTATCATGTTGCCCTTCTACGCCATTCGAAATTACTGACCATTAGTAGAGGCCGGATTTTCCAGCAATCACAGTAAAAAAAGAAAAAATAATGAATAAAACAAGAAATCAACGATTGTATAAAATATGCAACAATCACCTTATTTGTTTAATTTATGTGGAATGAAAAATCGCATAATTAATAATATACGCAATTATTAGCCAACCTTAAGATGTAGGCATTCCATTAAAATTACGTACGTAGCAATTAGATTTTTTTTAAATGTATTTTGTAAGCAATACACTGGATAAAACCGAAATAAAAATGTAATAAAACAATAAATTACGTGTATCTAAACTATATAAAAAAATAATATGAAAGTAAATTATTAAGTTAAATCCAATTGAAAAAATAAATAAATTTATGGTTATATTAAATAAATAAAAAAATCTGCCACTAAAACCCATAGAGGGTACGTGATACAATTTCACGGACAACAGTTCTGAAGGGAGGTGATTTGTCCTTGATGAGGCTCAACCGCAAGATCCCCCCTATTTTTGGTTTCCACTTTATAAAGGCTGAGTGAGTCCATGGATTAATTTTATGTTATTAAAGTCGGAATCTTCCGATTTCGTCAAAAATGCAAAATATATATTCTAATCCAGCAGACCATGTTATATTATTGTAATTTTTGTATTTGTTCAGGAGAACAAATCTTCCATAACTTTGAACTATTAAAATTTGTTTCTCCGTTACTTATAGAAACAGCTCAAAAAAAATCGTTCACACTTTTATTGGCATTGAAAAGTAACTGGAAGTATTGATCATGGTATTAATTTATGAAAATTTACCTAAAGCATCACCTTTTTTTCTATTGTAAGCGAAACCTACCTAGCCAAAGTTGAGGGAAAACGCGAAGAAGGACGACCTAGGCAGAAGTGAGAACAAGAGGTGAGGAAGGACTTCGAGAAGAGGGGACTCCAATGGAGCAGAAGAGCACAGTTGGTGGAAGACAGGGAGAGGTGGAGAAGGCTGTGGAGCATTCCTTTTCACACGGCATAGGCGGTTCAAGATGATAGAAGATGATGATGATGGATCACCTTTTTTATGTAAATGTTGTCCTTAACCATCGGAGTAAAGAATTGTACATCACTCCATAAATCGTGGATTGGGTAAAAGGCAATCAAGTGAATGAAATGTGCAATAAAATAAAAACCAATCTCAATTGAAATTGGCGAAGATACACTAACAAAAACTAGCTAAATACGACATTCTAACCAATACCATAAAATAAAGCTTATTTTAGGTTCATTACCAGGAGATCTAAGATAAGATCGCAAATATTTTTGGAATATTTCAATACTTATTCTATTATAAGAACAATACTACATGACATATCTTTAATAGCACTATCCACTTGAGGGGTCTCATGTGGTGTTGTGGTTAGCATAACCTTCTACGCACAAGATCGATATGCCTGTCTCATTATCCTGACCACGATAAGGACTTCAGGATTATCGATTTTTCATATCCGGAGGCACGGTAGTGTCTTGTGCCAAGTACTGAGGCGGGGACGACAACATAATAACCTGCTGTGCCCAAGATCGCGGGTTCGTAGCCCAACAAGTGGCTTTAGGATTTTTAAAAGGGAGTAAATTTCCTTAGTGATGCCGTCCTTTGGAGGAGACGTTAAATGGTGATTCCGAGCCTCTACGATGTCAGGTACTCATTAAAGATCCTATCCTCATTGAATCTAGATAGTCAAAATTTAGGACTCCCACTGTAGCATCGTCCGATTGGCCGCAGGAGTATAAAGTGACGTTAAATAAATAAACAACTATCCGGTGGAACTTGTTCTGGATCTCCCACATATAGTCCTATTTTCTTCCCAAGCCATATGCTGGTCATTTTTTCATCGGCTTACCTTGAAAATTAAATTGCTTCTAATAACCTCTAATCTTAGAGGATTATAATTCACCACAATCATTATTCGTGTCTTGAATTCTTTTTTTTATCTTAAATTGAGTAAATACATACCTTCATTAGTCGAAGAGCTATTATTTATAAATTTGTGTTCATTGCTTATTCATTTGTTTTTAATTACTATTTATGAATTTATAACGTTATGAAGACAGTAGCAGGGTAATGAAGTAGCAGCTACAAGGTGTATATTATTTATGAAAATTCCAGTGTATAAATATGTTCCTATTCAGTATTTAGGTGATATTCCCGCAGATAAACAAAAAAAATGGAATAATTACTTTTTTTTTATCATAAATTAATAAGGTTATGGTAATGTAGAAATGATTTTTTCTTTCTCTTAATTCGTTTAACGTTACTTCGATACTATGGGGCCATTTTTCAGGCGACGAACCTGAAGGTTAGTATTTGAGTTTTCCTTCAGACTCATCACTTGAGACCGGATTTTCATTTCATTGCAAATATTTTTCATATGACTGGTAGATCTATGAAACCAAATATTTAACAGATTCATTATTCATGGATTGGTAAGTAAATTTGAGTAATACTCGAAAATACATATTTTGAATTTTTAGATGAAATTGGAGAATTCTAATTTTAATAAAATTAACCATTTGCAAAATGTCTATATAATAAATGGTATAATTACAGAAGCATTGATTTATTTAACTTGATATCTTTTGTATCTATTAGTCTATTGTTGTATTATATTTTATGTAAATTACTACACGTAGTTTGTATTTTCAATTTGTATTTTTGGATAAAAAATACATTTTTTTTTCTTTACTTGCTACAGACCACAAGTAATTTGAATTCATACCTATATTTTAAGGTTAGATGATATTTCCGCACACTGATATAAATTATATTAATTTTTAAGTGTTCTGTATTCAGCACGGGGAGCGGAGTGGCTCAGTGGTAGAGCACTGAGTTGCCATGCCGGAAATCCTGGTTCAAAACCCGCTGCAGGCGATGAGTTTTATTTAGTCTGTTTGCAGCGGGAGATGGATCATATAGGATCCAGGACCCTCCTGGGGCTCACCCAGCCTCTATAAAATATTATAAAAATAGGGTACCCAAAATAAGGGGGGGGGGGGAATCTGGCCGTTGAGCATGACCTAGGACAAGTCACCTCCTTGCAGAACCGTTGTCCATGAAACAGTACAGTCTCTACCATGTACTGAACCCCTATGGGTTGTAATTGTACAGGTTTTAGGTATTCACCACAATACATGTAAGGAGTGGCAATACTTACTAAATTCATATAGAAAATGTTTATTATATTTAACAGAAACCACGGTATGTTATTAATATGCTCTAGCAGTATTTAAAGCTCGAAAAATCAAACAAATCATATTATCAGTTTGTTTTTGTTTTTTATTATAGTTCGAAGTATATCTTCATTCATTCTTTACACAGGTGGCTTCAGTATTTTTAAAGAGAGTAAAATATCGTAAGTTATGTCGTCCTTCATAAAGGACATAAAATGGGGGTCCTGAACCTGTGCAGTATTAGGTACTCGTTAAAGATCCCTATCCAAATTATATCTCATAGACAAAATTTTAGGACTCCCACTGTAGTATCGTCCGATTAGCCATAGAAGCGAGGTGTGACATTAATTGAATAAAAAACAATATCGAAACTTAATACGTCGACTTCTCAAAATAAAGATTTATTTTCAAAATAGTTTAAATTTTTTTGAAGGTTTATATTTTCCTATTTTCATTTACAAATACTTCCTAGAGTTGATAATTATTTTTAATCATTTTTCAAAAATGGATATATTGAATTCTGAATCTCCCCCGTTCTTATTTGGGAAGTGGTAGGACGTTGAGGAAATGCTGAACGTGGAAGTGGTTCCAGAGAACCATGTCTTAGTCTGTCGAAGCCCTTAAGCTAGAGTGCGATTTACAAGGCCACCACCTTGCCAAACCGGCATCACTCTCAATCTCTCTCTCTCTCTCTCTCTCTCTCTCTCTCTCTCTCTCTCTCTCTCTCTCTCTCTCTAACACACACACACACACACACACACACACTTTCCCTCTTTCTCTCTCTAACTTATCTCCTCTTCTTCTTATATATGTCTCAATTATAACTACGAAGAGGCACTCGTGGCAACAAATTATATTTTATGTTTCGAATTTATTTGCATCATGAATTTATGAGCCACCAGCTGGTGAGATGTATTATATCCGACATCTGATATCTGATGAGGATTCGACTCTTCAAGTCACAACTTGTATTATCACTAAGAGAGAACGGATGTAACGGAAGAAATCGGAAAACATTATTGCATTCGATATACTCTCTGGAAAATCTGTATCAGTACAACCCATGAAGGATCTTGGGTTCAGTACATGATAGAGACTGTACTGTTTCCAGAACAACGTAGCTAAAGAGATGATTTATCCTAGATCACGCTCAACCGCCAGGTTTTTCCTCCAATTAATGAGGTGGCCCCTCCAATTAAAGGCTGGGTAAGCCCCAGGCGGGTCTCCAGATCACAAAGGGTTCTTCCCCCGCTGTGAACAGATTGAATAAATGATCTGCCACAGCCGGATTTGAACCCGGGACCTTCCTCACGGCAACTCAGCGCTCTTCCACTGAGGTACCCTCTCCAAGAACTTTTAATACACAAAATTCATTCATCTGCTTAAGAGCTTCAAGTAGAATGGGGAATGAAAAGTCGGAAATTATTTTGTACCACGAAAATCTATGAATCCGCACACGAGATTTAAGCGGGAAAACTGCTTTAAACTTCACCTCTTCGTTATAGAACATAACTTCTTAAAATGGGGCTTGAAAACAATTTTAACTGATTTAACAAAACGCCTCCATGGTCAGCAATCTTTTTAATTATTGTCACTTAACTAGCTAGTAGCAACATTAATAAATAAACTTAAACCATTAACAGTAATAATTTAATTAATATAAAGGCTGAGTAAGACCCAAGATGGTCTCAAGATCACACAGGGTCCGTCCCTGGCTGTTAACAGATTAAATAAATTAACTGTCACACTACCCTGCTCCCAATGTACTCTTCAGAGTCATCAAAATTACTCAAACAAATTTATAATTTTTCGAATTTGTCCCTTCAGTAAAGTAGTCTTAAGCTCTTTATCCTGTCCTTGTCATGGTGCTGTAAAGAGCGAAGAGAATACTTGAATGTTTCTGCAATTAATTTAGACCTTTGTGATTTTCAGAGATTATGGCAAATAACGACAGATACTTACAGAACAATCTAAATTCTCTTAAACAGGAATTCTTCTCCTTCTATCATGGCTCTACAGCTCAACAATGGACCTTGGGTTCCTCGATCCGTTTCCACCAGCCCTCTTTCTTTATTGCGGCAGCCTATCAATGCAGAACATTTCAAAAGGTCTTGAAGTCCTCACAAAACCCATTAAACCATCAAACCTGGGTTGCCCTACTCTTCAAATACGCTGTATATTTTCTTTCATTACTCTATCATTTCATAAACAGGAATTACTCAATGTGAACACGAAAGTTCACGCTGGAAAAAAAAATGTAATGTGGATTGGTAGAACTGAAAATACTCAAGGATCCATGGTGCCATACTTAAACAATTTGAAACAATAAGGTTCAGCCACGGCCTCAACTCCTTTCATGCTTTAATAAAGGAGTCCCAACTTCCATTTGAACATCTTAGACTACCAATTTATTACCTTGCCAGAGAGAGCCCAAAGTAGAAAAGACGTGTCCTTTAAAGTAGGTCCATAATTACATCAGATCTGAGTTTAAAGGAAACCTTCAGAAAATTACCTCCTCAATAAGAAGTTAAAGGAGACTTTTAATAACAATATTGCCTTATTTTGTCAATTAATGGTTAGGAGTATTATCATAAACCTCACACTGCCTATGGCAAAGAAGAAAACATTGGAGATGCGAACAAGACGCATCATGCAAGAAATGACCGAGTAGAATGAATGTAAAAAGTATTAATGAAAAAATAATACCTTGCTTCAGAAACTTTATAAACTATAAAATAATGAGGAATTACCTGATGGGATAGGTGCGACATGAGGTAAAATTCAATCTCTTCGGGGTGTACTATGGCAGAATCGACAACTGTACCAGCTGGTATATCTGCTTGCTTGTTTGGCAAGAAAATGGTGGGATGATTTCTTGTAACATCGATGAACGTGAGGGATGGTTGGTACAGCAGGTGCAGGGCAGCACAGGCTTCTCTTAACAATTGTGTCTCCTTTTCCATAACCTAATGTGTTGAAATTATTTAAGTGATTATAAATCTTTAAAAAATATTCTTATTATTTAACTTGAAATTATTTAAAAACTGTGTTAACAAATATAACTGCTCACAGATTTTCGTATGTTCTGTAATTTTTATGGGAGCATAAAAAGAGTCCAGGACCTGGTAAGCGCCTGTGTATTGGGAGTATTATGTCCTAATTATATCAGACGATTTTATTTATTGAAACATTCATACCATACAAGCCATTGAGCTATAATTGTAGTCCATCCAGCTATAGAGTTGAGCAGAAATTGGTGTGTGAATTATTTTTATTGTGTGCCGAATGTCCCAGCATCAGCACACAAAAAAAAAAATACATTTTTTCTTCATTGATCACTCCCCCTCCAACTAACTTTTTATCTTTTTTTTTTCAAAAAAATCAAACATGGTCCAAAAAATGATTTTTGTTATATGAATAATATTACAATTTAGCGAATGTGACTGAATTAACTAGGTAACTGAAGGTATGTAACAGGGGGTAACTTATAATATCCTGAGCATAATAATGATGAAGAAAGGAATATAAATATGTCTTAGTAAAAGGCATTGGCGGTGCCAATGTCTCTGATACTTTGATGATCATATTCATAAACTAAATTATCAAAAAGAGATAAAGGAAATCAATTTATAATCCAATTGATTTATTAGATGGCTATCCTTTTACTAAAAAAATATAATGCGAATGCCAACATTTACTTCAACTTTGAATTATTCTTATAATTAGAACTTAAAATCATACCATGATTACAGAATCTTTAACAAATAAATAGAAGATAGGTAATAATAAATCATAGATCCTTTGAGACATAAAGAATAAAACTGAAATGGGAAACAGGATATAAATACATACATAACAAAATATATACGCATAAATAAATGCATATATAGTTAAGATTTTTTTTTTAAATATTCTTGTCTTGTATAATTTAAATACTTATGATGATATGATGATTTTATAAGACAAATCATTTTCATTATTCTTAGAGAACTAGGTGCCCTAAAATAATATTTTTTTATTTGATTAAATGAATGCCTAAAAAGATCGGCCTTATAATTCCCTACTAGAAAACCATTTCAACCAAATTCAAAATTTGTTCATAAAAGTCTCTCTAGTAATTATTCAAGTATAAATATACATATTAAATTTCGATGCATATTATAATTTTTAAATAATCTTCAATGAACTACCTTTTTTATGTGTAATTGGAGAAAGAGGTTTGGTAGGTAGGTCTTGATTAGACCTCGGAACCAGAAATAATTAATCAATTAAGATTTAAAATTTAAAATAGAATGAGTTAGGGGTATTTAAGGAGGAACTTAGATATTAACTGCTGGTATTAAAAAAAATTAAGTTTGCAATCAGTTAAATTGTTCATATAAAATATTTTAGTAACATCAAAATAACTGCTATGCTATAACTTACGATTGAAATATTTTCTTCAGGAACACCATCACGGTAATAAAGTATCTTTTCTGGGTACATTCCATTCTCTTGCTGATAACGAATCAAAAGCTCTCCAATTATCTTATCAAGATTTTCGATATAATCTGAATCTGATTTCATGAAACTCCATATCACATTATGTTTAGTAGCATGCTTATTATAATTTCCAACGATCTGAATCATGTAAGGACATTAAAAATAAATATGTATATTCACGCAAATTAAAATTTCTTACTTCTATAATAATTGTAAGTTGGTATGTCCCAAACAGAGGTTGTAAGATATTTTACAAGTCCAGGCTAAAACAATTATGTAGAAATTATTAATTACTGTTAGCAAATAACTACCTGATTTAAAACAAGTACTTTATTATTGATCATTATCATATTTGTATTGGGGATGAACACTATATCTTATATTTAGGATTCTGTAAATACTTCTCCAAGCTGCACTTCATCGTACACAACTTATTTGATATACCAACTTTCAAAAACCAAAATTATTTGATATAAGATTAAGATTATATCCTTAATAGAAGTCAACATGATTTGGTACAATTTAGAATTGTATATAATTTAGCTCTAACAAAAGTAGTCCTTTGAATAATTTTTTTTTAGAAGTAAAATGGAAATGTGACGGCACAATTGCTTTCCTAGATGCAACCAGGAATTTTTGTGTTATGTTGTTGTTTATGGACAAATTACAGTGAAATAGATGTATATTTATAATAAAATAGCTGAAAAACAAAGTGTAGTATATAGAAATAGACATCTTAAACGTTAAGGTTTAGAACAAAAATATGAACAGAGAGTAAGAAAAAAGTGAATAAGTTTAGTGAATTCATTTATAGACAAAATCCGAAAATTCAGAACACCAGGGACATAAACTTTAACTAATGTTATGGGATATTCTAATTATTAGTAGCCAACAATACTTACAGAAGCAATTAATGGAAAATCAGGATTTCGTTTGGGATCATTAACATTTATAAATGCGCCAACTACCAAAACAGGTCTGATGAAATATGTTGGCCTGAAAAACATCAAAAATGAAATTTCCTTCTGGAAATTCTAAGTCTTGATTTTGATTTTAAGTATAAATAGTTTAAAAATAAATTGTCTAAATAACATCTAATAAAATAAATATAATTATATACTGTGCAACTCAGTATTAGAATAGAATAGAATAGAATAGAAAAGTAACTTTATTCTGGGACAAAGTCCCTTTAGAATAACAGATATGAACAGGGGAAAAAACATAATATTTATCTGGCCAGAGGACTAAATGTTACAAATCATAAAGCGTGAAAACATGACAGAAAACAATTTAAAAAGAAATATATAAACAAAAATAATAGTAAGTAAATAAATAGTACAGATCTTGACAGGATATTAAGCAATTACAGAGAATAGTCCTGTGACGTGTAGAGACCCATCTAGAGATCACTCACCCTCTTCAAGCACCCATAATGTGGGGAAACCTGGCAGTCGATTGTGATCTTGGCCAAATCACATTCCAGCACTGAAATGGGGTTGTGGTTTTCCAGGATGTTAATAGATGTCCAGGTTTGGTGCAGAGACGGTTCACTTCACAGAAAGAAATATAGGTCCTTGTGCCTCTGCTGACAACTTACAGAAACAAATCTTGGATCTAGGCAAATTTGTCACTGTCCTTGAAATTTTGCTTATTTCATTTTTATTCTTTCATTTTCATATTTGTATGGTTCAGGAACATGGTTTGGTACGCTGTGAGGTTGGGCGACAACTTCCAGGCTGTCTGTTCTCAAGTTACCAAGGTCTATAAGAAAACCATAACATGCTATCGAAGATCTGGGTGGTTTTTAGCTCCAGGATAAAATAAAATATATTCGTGTATAAATTGTTTATATTTATAAATGTAACATTATAAGCTTTATAAAATTGTTTTCAAATGGAGAAATAACACTTACAGATAACTTTGATATTTTTTTCTAAATTTAGGGTATTTATAAGATATTAGTTCAATCTATCAGATCTAAATCGAAATATATCCTAAATCAGATCTAAATCAAAATATATCCTTAGAGATCAAAGTGCAAGCGTATAAGACTGTTCTCCGACCTGTAGTGACATATGCTAGTGAGGCGTGGAGCCTTGCAGAGCAACAAGAGAGTTCCATTAATGCTTGGGAGAGTAAAATCTTGAGAAAAATATATGGCCCAACCAAAGTGGAAAATATATACAGGATAAAAACCAATAAAGAACTCAGAGACCCGTATTTAGTCTCATATACTAAAAGAGGGAGAATAAGATGGTTGGGTGACGTTCATCGAAAGGATCAGGAAAGACTACC
The DNA here is from genome assembly GCA_964056705.1 of Troilus luridus. NCBI lineage: Eukaryota > Metazoa > Arthropoda > Insecta > Hemiptera > Pentatomidae > Troilus > Troilus luridus. The sequence goes on along the minus strand of OZ057417.1, from coordinate 40,595,814 downwards.
AAGGAAGATAATGGAGGGACACCCGGACGGTAGAAGAGGAAAAGGTAGACCCAGACTACGGTGGCTCGAAGATGTCGAGGCTGACCTACAGCTTCTGGGAGTGAGAAGATGGAGAAGAGCTGCAGAGAATTGCTCTGAGTGGAGGAGAATTGTTGAGGAGGCCAAGGTCCTTCAAGGACCATAGCGCCGTCAAGAGGACCGTAGAGATATATAGAGATAGATAAGATATTAGATAATACCAGTGCATAGGTCATGAGATGATTTATGGTTGATAACTACAAATTATAATATAATGTTAATGAAGGCTTAATGTTCATCTAATTTTAAGTTTTAGTGGTTTATCATCAAATAATTTTAAACCAAGTTTAACAAATATTGCAGTAGTTTTTGCAATTTGTTTAAACCCAGTTAATTAGGCATTAAGTATTTGAAGTAAAACTCATTTTAGATTTTTAATAAACATTTTATGTAATTGTTGCTTTGAAATTGTTTTATATTTATAATTTTCAAAATACCTTTAACTTAAAATATTTTTTCAACTGATTTCTAATTGAGTAAAATAAAGTTTATAATATATTTGATATTATTTCACCTGACTTGGATAAGCCTGTCAATATAAATATTATTAAAATGTATTAAAATTAATATATTAAAAATTACCATTATTAAACAAAACTGGACAGCCGAAAGCAGGAAGGATATCAACCTCTTTTAAAATATTTTTAGTTAACTTAATTCAAGATCAAATGGAACTTTTCTTAAAGGTTTTTGTCTTTTCAGCGCATATCAAATATTATTTAACAATACGATAAAAGTAGTAATATTGTTAAATTAGTAATCAAACACTAAGTAGTTGGGTACAATTTCATAAAATTGAAATTTTATATTCTATTTAACATTTTTATTTAGCATCTATTATACATTCAAGACGCCTCAAGTTTTTTTAGCAAACACTAATTCCATTTAACATCCCTTCTAACTTATTTTTCCATATTTCAAGGATTGGTCCCTTTATCTTAAATCCTGTCTATCATCTAGAAAGATAGGTTTTATTGCATCATAGGGTTTATGAATCTTTGAACTAATGTATTTCAGAATGCCTTTCGATAAGTACATATATTGTGTTATGAAGGATATTGTATTATAATACAGAAATTTTTTTTAACAAAGTAGCAAAATTTTACATCTACACAACTATATATATAAATATATTTTAAAATGTTATATGATACATGTCGTATGATGTAAATATGTATAATTTAAAATAAATATAATTTCTTTTTAATAGATTCAGTTCGAGTATATATGTTTTACTTGTGTAATGAAACAGGTATCTGATTTTCTTCCACATATATAATCAATGTCAACTATTATTCAAGATATTTGATTTTCATACCAAAGTGAAGATTTGATGTTGTAACTATTCCCATTTAATTTAGCATTCAATTTTAAAAGAAGATTATTCATAATAGGCAGATCAAGATTTGTTACTGTTACAGATTTCAAACATTGTGTGAGAATTCCAACTTGTAGTTCTGCGATTTGCTTGATTTTTCCTGAAACAAGTTTATGTTATTTTCAATATAATTGATGTATTTTCTTCAAAATCAATGTAACGCAAAATTTTTAGGTAACATTACCTATTTTATTTCTTAAATAATAAGTTTCATAATTCAAGTTCAAAAATATAAACGTAGTTAAAATGAGTTAGAGTAGAACAAGTAGAGCTTTTGAAATATTGAAGTCAGTGTTGCCAACTTAAGCCCACCATAAATGCTGAATATCATTGAGAAAATTTCAAATTCGCGAGTACATTGAAGTGAATATTGAAACAATAATATAAACACATTATATTATTGTTACATTGTAATAATATAATAATATTACTACTTAACTAAATTATTTCTAATCAATTATATTGTCTAAAGAAGGTGGGGCTTGCTTTAAAAAATCCATACACATAATATCGAATTTTGAAAAACATTTCATGTAATATTTTTTTATTAATTGCCAACAGTTATACAGTATGGGGCCGTAAATTTATTAAAAAATCACAAGCTTGAGTTCGCATTAGAAAGAACAAATAAATCTGTAGACGTCCAAAATGATTGAAACATGTGTCTGTCGACATTGGGGGGGGGGGGGGCGTTCCACCAAGAATTTCGACGCCGTTGTTAATCATTTCTGAATAACATAAATTTTTATGATGACCGTATTTAAGAAATAAACAATAATCTATTAATAAAAACAGTAGAAGTAAATATAAAAACTTATCAACTTGGACGAACCATAAAATATTCCACTGCTCGGCATAACTACTAACACCACCTCACAATATTCCGACTTCCTGTCCCTCAAGAATGTTTCGAACTTTTCTTCCCATTCTTCCTCACTCTGTACCAATTTAGGAAAGAGTTTTGGTTCTTCCATTTTCATCCCAAGTCGTAATCCTCTAAAACGCAATGCTGTTGCCAAAAACCTACAAATATTATAATGTGGATGAAATCAGAAACTTATCCTATGGTACCAATTCTCCAGGTTATCACTTCGAGTTGAGTCACGAGTTTCAACTTTTCATTCGCTTCTTTTTTAATTTTCTAGAAAATAAAAGAACCGTCAGTTTTAGGTTTAAAAAAAAATTGTAATTATGGGAAATGTGTATATTTCGGTAATCATTTCGTTAAGAAATGAACGTTTCAACAAACATTTTGAAGTAAAGAGGATAATATAACCTAAACAGTATCTCCAAGTCGGTTCTTTAATCAATATACAGTCAGTAATAGAATTATTTTTATTTTCGAGAATATTAAAAAGGAAGTGAATAAAAAGTTAAAACCTGTTGTTACTTAACTTGAAGCGATAACCTGCGGAGCAGATACCTTATGGGTACCTTGTCAAGGTACATACAAGGTACATCAAGGTGCTTAATAAGGATATACAGCTTTATGTTTTATTTTTAATACGCCACTGCTATTCCTCCTGAATTTGTGAAAAAACATTTATCTCCTTTCTGTAATGAACCTTTTTAAATAAGCATTGTCCAGAAACATAGGCCTTGTTTACAGAGAGCCAAAGAAGAATCATTACTCTCCACTCCAGACCATGAACTGTTTTTGTTTTTTTTACTATTTGCTAATGGCGATATGAGATCCATTAAGTCGTTATATGATAAAGACATTAATGAATTAAATTCCATCAAATATAGTACATCAATTAAAATTGATTGCCTTCAAATTAGAATTCAGTAGCAAAGTAAGATGTATAGTTTCAATTATAGTTAGTTTAAAATAGGACTAGAGTTGCTGTATAGATTATCTTATTTATACTACATACTGTAAATCTGGATCTTCTTCCGGGTCTACACTGCAGATTGCCCATTTCTCAATCGTTACAGCAGTTTCAAAATGTTCCAAGTCCCATGAACTTTTTGATGGCCATACCTTATCATCAGATTCATTTAGGGATTTACTTATAATTTAATTTATTTGGGGTAGTATAGTTAGCCCAACTACTAAAACTTGAAAGGAAATAAAATATTTAGCACACTACCTGTTTTATTCCTGAACACATTCCAGACTTGCAGACTAATATTGGTGGTTTCAATACTCTTCCATTAGCTTGAATCAGATTTTTACTAATACGAATATCGAACTCTGAAAAAAGTTTATTTCCCTCTAGTTCCAGAGCAGCTACCTATGAACCAGAAAGCGAAATTAATTCAAAGCATTGAACAGTAATTAAAATTTTGTTTGTAATGTACATGAAGTAAGTTTACTACGCGTTTATATTTTCGAATATATTTTTCAATATAACATAGATGTGATGAAGATGGTTGGTGGAGCAATGAAAAATGAAACACACAGTTTGCCCATGTTTAATTGAACCGTCCCCCAACTTCGGCTGAAACTTTGGGAAATATTAAAAAATGCATTTAACATAGAAAGTTACTAAGTTCCTAATAAACTTTCTTGACCACTATCCTAAACAACCAAACCAGTTGGCTAGCCGATATTCTTTACTCCTCTAGAATTTTGAGTGAAAAAGTACTGTCCAAAAAGTATTGATACGCTTAAACCATAAATTCAAAAGATAAAATCCAGTCTTGGGGTTTGGAACACAATAGACAGACGAATCGATTGCTTTTGAATCTGCGGCCCTCGCTGGAGGCACACACATGATGACCACGTATTTGTAAAAATACATATCGCTAATATTTATTTACCATTTTAATAATTTCATTTTTTATTTTTCTCGGTTCAGGTTTCAGTCCTAGCAGAAGTTCTTTCAATGCTTCCTTTTGCGCATAGGTCATTCTTCTGTCGAAAATTTGTCCTTTAGCAATAGTGCATAGTTCTGAAGGTAGACCCAACATCATACTTGGGGAACCAACAAGAAGGCATGGCATATTAGGAAACTGAAGATCGTAGCTCTTTCCTAATGAATAGAACTTGCTACGGTTGTTGAAATAGCTTGAAGTTCCGATTTTCCGTCTGAAAAAAGAGAAAATATAGTCAAATTACTTAACAATCAAACCAACCAATAAGTATATAATCCGTAACTGAATAAGTAGTATCATAATTGATGAAGTAACTCTTTGATTGTCTTAGAGATGTTTCATTATTAATAATGCGTGGCCAATTTTTTTTTTTAAATTAATTTATTGATATTTACAACTGTATTAAAAAAAATACATCAAGCAAATAGGCTATGTGAAACAAAATGACATGAGTAATGGCAAGTTGAGAAACTACCCACTGGTAGTACTCAAATCACTAGTTCAACTAAGAAGGTCACGTGGCCATCTTCTTTTCAGACGCCTCGGAGGATTATCGGGAATCGAAGAGGAAGCTAGGTTTGAAACTAGAGGGTTTGAGTGGGAATGAAGTTTGTTATGAAAGGAAAGATACCGGGTTCGGGCCAAATCAGCAACAAATGGGACATTAAGGTCGTTATGGATGACGTTTTTTTAACAAAATAAGGAGCGTTGAGGATTTTACGAAGGATTTTGGATGGTAGGGATTGGATGCGAGAGGAATTTGATGACTTAGTGGAGCCCCAAAGCTCTACTCCGTAAGTCCAAATAGGTCTTATGATGCTCATGTAGATGAGTCTTTTGTAGTTAATTGGGAGGTTAGAGCGTTTGTCTAGTAAGTGTTGAAGTAGCCTGAAACGTCGAGCGGTTTCTTGTCTTTTCAATCTAGTATGAGGATTCCAGGTTAATCGTTTGTCGAGGTGCAATCCTAAGTATCGGATCTGTTCTACAGGCACCAATGGGATATTATTTAAGGATACTGAAGGGCAGGAAATCATTGGTTTACGACGTAAGGTAAAAGTGATTTGATGGGATTTTTGAGAATTTATTTTAATTCTCCAGTTTTGGCACCATTCTTCAAGATCAGTGATATGGGATTGGAGGCTTTGGGATGCAATAACTGGATTGGTGTTGACAGATAATACACATGTATCATCAGCATACGTGGTAAGGATAGTGTTAGGATGAGTTGGGATGTCAGCTGTATAAACTGTATAAAGGATTGGGCCAAGGATACTACCTTGAGGAATGCGTGGCCAATTTAAACCCAAATTAAAGTATACGACTTGGAAAATATATTAATGGAATGATTAAAAATTTTGAAGTGTAATGATCTTATAATTTTCGAATGAAGATAGTTATTTTGAAATTAAGAAGTGGAACAAGATGAGCTCAGGCAGAAATTTATTAGTTATGTAATTTTTAAAGTAATTAATAAGAAAACAAATGAGAAGCTGATAATGGATTGAATATGAAGACGACCTTGTTACACACAGTTTGGAAAGAGATTCCTTCTTCAAAAATCTGTTTTTGTCACTCGTTAAGACTGCCATAAACGATTTCTTTAACACTTGTTTCACATCAACAGTTATAGAATTGAAAAATCACCAGACGTCTTTCATTTAGTATATCAATTATACACTCGAGGAGCTCCAAATACAATAAGCAAAGGATATCTCTTGTTCATTCTTAATTGCAGCGGAGTCGAGACGATGTCGTCCTTCTGACATTTTCTTCAAGTGCTGCAAGCTCAATTCAACTAGTTAAACGTTGAACATAAGGAGTGAACTGAATAGCGGTTGAAGATTCTCACTTCTAGTCGCACGATATACGATCCATGAAGGAGTAAAATTCCTTAACTCAATGCCTCTCCAAACCTGCCTCGATAATGACTTACTTTTCACTACGTCAAACTTGATGACATCCCCCCTTTTAACAGTATATGGTATATTTCCTGGCAGTATCTGCTCCGCATCATGCAACACAGTTCTATATGCCTTGGTAGTCCTCAGATACTCCAACGTTTGAATTGTCTCCACGCAGGAAATGCATATCGCAGGACACCAATCACAAATCCCTTATAGTTGGTTCTGGCAGCCGGATATCTCAGGCTCCAGAACGCACCTCCTATTCTAGACAGTCCATTCTAGTATTTTGTGTGGGAGTCTGGTAGTCTGTGACGACCATGCGTACCATTATAACAGCCTCGACAACTCTAGGTTACTTACTGTTAGCTTAAGGATATCGTATTTAATTAATAATACGTAAACTATAATATCTTCTTAATCGTATCACATATTTTTATCCTAGTACCTTATCGTCCCTGCATTGGCAGCAACGTCACTTACAATATGCTCTCTGTTCGTCATAGCATATCCAGGATCCTCGAAGACTACTCTTACACCCTTTAAGTATTCTTTAACGAGTAATAGTTCCCATGGTTCTAATGGATTGTTTTTTAGGAAACTCTTTGGCTTATCCAACATCAGAGATATAAAGTCTATGACAGGCAATATATCGAAGAAGCAGCCATAGGTCATGTCTATGGCCAAAAAGAAGTTACAATGGTATAATGATGATTTTTTGACAATGCTTTGTCTGAATCCGAAATGTAAATTGACGCCTCCAACTATATGTCCCACAGGATCTGAACATCTCGTAAAAAATATATTTCCAGCTTGCATCAGTGTCCGCTTTTGGCATCTAAAAAACATTTGCTCATTATTATGCGAATACATAATACAGTATCTATTCAGCATTGGTTGGTAGGATCGTATAATTACACTGAATTATTATGGAATAATAATGACTATGGAGTCATCATACTACGATTTAGAACGATTATTATATTTCTATGGTTGTTAAATTAATTTATGAGAAGGAAAAATACTTTTTTAATGCGTTTTCAGCAACTATTGTCTCTACAGCTTCTGCTACTTTCTTTAAAACGTCTGAACAACTTTCTGTTGGATTCATAAGATCTTCACATTTTAGGATTTCATTAAGTTCAGCGTAAATCTTATAGCTTTCTTTTGCCAGTTTTTCTTCATCCCAGAGTGATACCGTATTTAAGGCCTTCGGAAAGTATCCACTATTAGTAAGGAAATTTATTTTGTACTATAAACTTTTAAGTGCAAATGGAATTTATAATATGAACATACGGATATTTTCCCGGATATAGACTTGCATTCTTTATAAGACGATCTTTGACACTGAAACAATGTCGGAAACCAGTTGTTTTCAAGAGAGTTGAATCTTTTTATCGTGTTAAATGTGTTCTCTTCGGAGAATATGTTAACTAACTCCGATATTTTTGGATCCTGTTAAATGCGATCACATTAATAATGTCTAGATGGGTGCTGAGTAGTTCTGCATTGTGCATTGTAAGCTCTTCAATCACGTTTAAAAAAAGTTATATACAACAGCACTGAAAGGAGCATTAATTTTTTACATTCTAATGCAATTATCATGAATAGTCTTTGCTATTACAACAAACTACAGGGTTATCAGCTTAAACTACCTGTTGATAGTCAGTGTAATCCAACTAAGTTAGCATATTTGTAACTTTTTTTTTAATATACAAAGTGTGATTTACATGAGCATTATTTACAATTTTGTATATTAACAATAAAAAATATTAAAGGGGTTTTCAGAAAAATATAATGTTAGAGATAGATACATAATTCTGTCACTGCAGAAGAGTTCGCTACATGTTATGTCCGTGATGCCTCCAACAACCCTACCAAATGTGCAGACGACGTGCCCTAGTACTCATCAGTTTTTTTACATGCACGCAAGTGTAGTTGCAATTGTGCTGTTTATGTAGTTACATTGTACATACTAATATTCTTGTTGCTATGTTTTTAATACAGTGATTCTTTTATTTTAAAAGTTATTCTAAAGATACATCACAATGCTGCGTGAAGATGCATACCTACAACAGTGGTAAAATTACTGTTAGGATCTATTACGACTGCGCATCCAGCCCAATGCGTTTATATATATTTTATTCGAATTATTTTTACTATTTATTAACATTTTTCTACAAATATTTAACTAATTTTACCTCCCGACAAGCTGGAATAGGTTTAGTTGTGTATAAGTTTCTTCTGCCATCAAAAGCACAAATGGAATCTGGGAACCTCTCGGCTTCGGTAATATCAATTACTTTTCTAAAAGTAATTATCATTGATTAATTTTAAATTATTATACAAAAATAAATTAAAAATAGGGTCGTAGTTCTATTCAGCATTATAATAAAATTTTTATTATGAATATTGGTGCATTAAAGTAGCACGTATGGTATCCTTTTTAGAAAATGGGAAAGTGCAATTTATAGATATTTTATATATAAAACATTTTGAAAAGTATTTAGTGTAGAAAAGATACATTAGTACACTATTTAATTGGATCTAATTCAATATCCTAAAGACATCAATGACAGAGCAGCATTCAGGAAACATTAACATTCATATCTGACTCTTGGGCGCTAGCTTCTTCTTCGTGATTCTTACTAGCTCGTTTCAGAAAGTAAGTGAAAAAGTTTCAGTATTTTGAAATTTTCAACAGGTTCCGACATATTACTTCCCACGTGACGTACGACAGCTGTCATAGAACTGTTTTAGGGTCACCTGTAGCATGTGTAGCATAACAACCTTCTATACCCAAGATTAAGGTTTCGCAGTCCGACAGGTGGCCTTAGAATTTTTTAATGGGACACAAACTACTTTGTTATGCCGACCTTAGGAAGGAACGTAAGATGGCAGTTCCGAGCCAATTCAGTTTCATGTAACCGTTGACGATCCCTATCCTAATTATTCCTGGATAGGCAAAATTTAGGCCTCCCAATGGTCCGATTAGCCATACCAGCATAAATTGACGTTAAATGAATGAACGAACAAGAACTGTTGTAACGTGAGAGGTGACTTACGACCTCTAAGTCTAATAGGGATCTGCAGAATAGAGTAAAGTCTAAACCTGGACTGTGGATTGTCCATTCTCTGTGAATTTTACGTTTCAATCCTTTTCACTCAATATATTATTACACTTTCTACCGTTGTAAATAAACGAAATGAATTTCTTAAAGAAAAGCAACAGAAGTATTAGGAAAAACTTTATTAGTATTAGGGAAAAAATGATGAAGCTAACATACCTGCTAAGATCTACACTGATTGGTTCTGGTTCGATACGAACATCGTAGTGAAAAAAAATAGCGTTGGGGTCGGTAAAAGTAATAGTTACATAATTTATTGAAACAGTAAGAGTATTGCCCTTCTTCCCCAAACTCCTTCTCACAATAACTTTATTTATTGCTTCTTCTTCTGACGTTTCGTCATCTAATAGGTCATAAATTAGCATTTTTAAAATGTCCGTTTGAAAGCTTAGAATCGTACAATAGTATAACATTGAATTCTATTTATGAAATCATAAAAGAAGTTTCGAATTTAAGTGATTCCATGAAATTACGCACAATAATATAACACTCCTGCTAGATTAATTGCATATTACCATTTTTATATTCCAAAGCCAATTGAGGATAATCACTAATTATACTTTCCTCTGATCTTCGTCTATCGGGAGAGTCTAGATCAATATATTTTTCGTAAAAATCGGACTGTCTTCGCATGATGTAAGCCATGTTAGTTCTGTGAAATCATGAGATTATTTAACATCTTAAGAACCTGAATGATATCAGGTTATGAAATAAGTTTATTAAATCTAAACTTTAAACCAAGAACTTAGCGTTTACAAACACGAGTTCACTACATAGCAGAGACATAATCATAACAGTATACAAAGTGTTTACTAAAATTTCAGAAACTTACTGTCTTATATTTTCATTCAACTGCTTTTAAAATGCAGTGGTGTTTGTATAATAATTAAATTCCCATAACTGCTTGTTTTCTCTTAAATTATAAAGGGCCTATCCTTCAACAAATCGAAATTATTAACGATAAAAAAAACTTTCTAAAAATGTATTAAGTAAACAAATTTAACCTAACAACTTCATATTTCTAAACACCCGTTACTTAAGCGTAACTGCGAAAAAAGTCACATGACAAGTATATTAAAAATTGTATTCACTACTTTCGCAGCAACTTTATCTTAATTTTCTCATGACTTTTTGACTGTTTCTAAATAAAACCGCGTTTCTATAATGCCGCGTTCATACTGAGGCGATATACGATACGCGACGCATACAGACAGTTACATGAAATCTAAAGGGAGATGATAAAAAATGGTCCATACACATCGTAAGTGACATATCTCTCGAAATGGCACTTGTCGGTATCATCAGCGATTTATATCGTCCGATATTTCGTGAATATGATGGAAATTGGAAAAGATAATTCGGTAAGTATTTCCATTAATCTAGTGAAAGCTCATGAGTGCATTAAGAACTATTCCATTCCATAAAAAATAAAGTATTTCCTTTTTCTTGATGTACCCAGTATTTACTTTATCTTTTCATCCTACCTTTGAATCAATAAACCACTACCTCCTCCTCGCATGAGCCCAGGTCGCGCCGATTTATCGGCTGCTGTTATTGAAACTTCATATCAGCAACATATTCCTTACGATATATTGTTTATCTGGTATCGCCTGAGTAAGAACGTGGCCTAAAACTACTATTAGAGATGGGCGATTCGTTAATGGGATGATTAAGCAAAAATCCTGAGTGAGTGATCAGCAACTTGGGAAAAAATTATTTATTTTTCAAGATATCCATATCACTATTTGTCTCCCGATGTTTGCTTATATGTGTGTCCAAACTATAATTACAGTTATATTGAATAATTGATTAAACAGTAATAAAAACTAACAACAATCACATCTTTCCATAAATAGAGGGGAATAAAATCTAGAGATTGAAATGAAAAAATTCGACCTCTTCAAATAAAAGAATCGATTCTGTATTAACGATTAGTTCAGTTCGCAGGTAGCGTAAGGTTAACTTTACATGTTTATGTTAGTGTTGTTTTAACTGAGTTTAAATAGCAAGAAACAAGTTGATCATGGCTGATTTTCTAGAAATAGACGATGTTGAAGGTATCGAGATCGATGAAGAAGGTGAAGAGGAGGGCGATGCAGGGATAGCTCTGTTAAAAGAAAAAGCCAACAAACGCAAGGGTCGAGGATTCGATGACAAAATACACAGGGAAGAATTGGAATATGAAGGAATAGAGGATGAAGATGATAGAGATCCAGGACCTCAAAGGTCTGTAGAAGGATGGATATTGTTTGTTACATCAATCAACGAAGAAGCGCAGGAAGAAGATTTGATTGAAAAGTTTTCAGAATTTGGTGAGATAAAAAACATACATTTGAACCTTGACAGAAGAACTGGGTTCCTCAAAGGTTATGCCCTTATTGAATACAATCTTTATAAAGAAGCCCTTTCTGCAAAAGAAGCATTGGATGGTACAGAAGTTTTAGGCCAAACGATACAAGTGGATTGGTGTTTCGTAACCGGGCCAAAGAAGACTACTAAGAGGAGATCTCACAAAAAATAAACAATTCGTGAATTCCTGTCTTGTCTAATACTGTTATTTCTTTTTTATAGATAAATTAATATTTTATAACCTTAAGTGAAGTAATTGTTTTACTTGACATTTGAAGTGCAACACATTATTTATTTAGTGATTTTTACTCTTTCTTTGTTAATTGACTCATCATATGTAACAAAATTAGAGTGTTTGCACCTAAAGTTCGTAAAATTTTCATCATAATTCTTCAGTTTCGATGTTATATATATAAAATTGAGAAATAATCCAATTTATTTTGTAAATTATTGATCTTTCATAAATAAATGATATACATTTTTTTTTTAATTTGAACTTTTATTTCGTTCCATTAACCTATAGATACCTACAAAATAATGTCAGCATTCTATGGAACTAACAAGGCTTACTGGAAACTAAGTCACTCCGTTCCTGACAGAAAATATATTGACGAGGAGTCTATTCAATCACAAAGTTATGATGAGAACTAATGATTGTATTATGTTGACTTGTCAAGATAAAAAAAGGTAAGCAGTCACTAATGTAGTATGAATTTTTCTTCGTTATGGGAACAAACTTTTAAAAGCATAAATAATTATGTTTACTATTTAGCAATGAAATCTTTAATTTGTTGGAAAACTGCTAGTTTGCACATAGACTTATTATTTTCAATTTTAATTTCTTTCTTTGTACTTTTGTTTTGAGAATTGTTGATGTCAATAATACAATTTTTTTAGAAATACCCAAATTGTCTCCACATCCTTCTCTTAACTTTCAATGGAGGAATTCTGAAAGCTGTTCTGCTTAAACAAACATATGGCTAAAATAATTGAATAAATAAGAAATACCGGAAAAGAAACTTTTTGTGACACTACTTTATTTGCTTTCTACAATGAATAAAAAATAAGTAATACTTGAAATTTCTGCTAGTTTTTTGTACAAATATATATATAATTGTTTTATTCAACTTTGGAGAATATTAAATCAATCACTTGAATGTTCTAAACCTTTCTTTCATTCTTTCTGATTTTATTTTCCTATCTTTGTAAAAGATTTTCGTTATTTACTTGGTTCTAATTTTATCTTGAAACCTACCTTTCTTGTCTTTGGTCTTTGGTCATCTTCTTTTCAGCTTCATCCATGTGCTTATTTTCTGTGATTAAGAATTCTAATAAGTACTTCCCCGTTTCCGTAAACCAATTTGATTTGATTTTCTTGTTGCAAAAGGATTAAAAAACTATGTTGCTTAGTCTTTTTGGGTTCATTCTGAGGTTTTGCCCAAGTCTTTCAGTTCTGATATGGATTAGTTTATTGATATGCAATTTGGGGCCTAAGATTTTTCTTAATATTATCCTTTCTTTAATCTCCAATCTTCCAAAGTGGTTCATATTGGTATTTGGCAGAGTTTCGGATACATGCAGGGCTTTCGGTTTGATTACTGTGCTATAATATCCTATTTTCTATTTTTTATTCACCCACTTTGAAATGTTTTGGTGTATTTTTGATGTTTGTTATTGTTTTGGTCTTTTTGAGGATTCTGATACTAATTTTTTCCACAGTTCCATTCTCTTGGCTTCTTCCTATTAAGAATTACATTAGGTTTACATCGTCTTGAAGAGCTAAGCAATGGACTTAGATGTCTCTGGTTTTTGTTCCTGGAAATATTCTTGGTCTTCTTTTTCCACCCTCAGTCTCTTGGGCATACACCTGTTTTTGAGACTTCTGCTATGTATTAAACTATGGAGTATGGTAAGTGTTTCTTTGATTAGGTCTATGGTTTTGTTGTGTAGGTTTAGTTATTTCAGTTCAGAAATGAAGGACTGACGGTCTGTTGAACCATATCCTTTTTGAAAGTGATAACATAAGACTGCTCTTGATTTTTGGTAGGCTTTGAGATTTGTTCTAGACAGTATCACCATTTCCTAAAACCTGCTTTGTATTAGTTATAAGTATAGTTTTATACTTTATCACAGCAGGAATTTAATAAATATTTTTAAATAGAGCCAGTGATTTTATTTATCATTCAGAACTTAATATAAGTTTAGGAATTCTCATGCTTGATAACAAAGTAATGTTAAAAAACAATACCACAATCTACTAATTGAAATATTAAAAACTTAATTAAGTTTTAGTAGTTTTATTAAAGGAAATAAATACTAGATGCAGTTTATTTTCATTGTATACAGCGGAATGGGACAAATTAAGTCTGTATTTAAAATAAAACTTAAGAAAAATATATTGCTATGAATAATAAGTTAGAACTGATTGTTGGTTTCCTCTGAGTATAAGACACGGAGGCATCCCTGAAGTTATGAGCTCTAGCCAGGCCATGTATAGAGGCGCTGAGACAGCACCTTTACGTGGCATTGGTAGTGTCCTAGAAATTTAAAACAACGTTTAGTTGTTAAATTCATTTTTGCTTATTATATAATTAGGTTCCAAAAGGCTGGTATGTGAAAATGCAAATTCTAAGTCTTAAAAACTTATTAGTTAGAACATTAGCATTACAAATAATGAAAATAAAAATCCTCAACTAAATTTAATTATAATTAGTAATGCGATGGTAAGTAATCTTTTTTTTTTTCTCATGAGCTACAATGGACTAAGTTTTTTTCCAACTTTCTCCTTTATTCTCGTACAATGGTTTTTATTTCTCTCTTCTGTCCAAGCAGCCCATTCTAATTTTTAGTCTTCCTGAAAACCCATTGATTTGGGTGATTTCAGCTGCTCTATGTTTTTTTCAATTCTGTGAACTATGTATTCTTTAATTTTGCTTTTTCAAATATAAGTCTTCCAGTTTATTATTTGGTTTAATGGAAAAAATAATTTTATTTCAGGTTGAGGAGTAATACCACAACGTCTGAAAATCTTAGAGATATTCCATATGTATGATTATACGAGCAATGTTTTTATAAAAACTTACGTTTACCTGAATAAATAGACTATTCTGTAGTTATAATTCTTAAGAACTAAGAAACCTTTTTAAAACTTATAAAAATAAACTTTAGTTTTCTAACCATAAACTCTTTTAAAGAAACATGTAATGTTAACATACACTACTAGAAAAGTTGAATCTTTTGAATGTTCAAACAAAAGCTCTCTCAGCCTCATATGCCTGTTTGTTTTCTCCGCTAATAAGGAGAGCTCTGCATCAGTTAAACCCAATCCGTTTTCTTCACCTAAAATTTGAATTTAAATATGAAATTTAATCATGCTGTTGCTCCCATAAATAATCATAATGCCAATATTATACCTTGTTCGGAAGAACTTTCCTTAAAATTTTTCACCATTCCTTCAAATTCTTTAATCGTTTCAGGTTTTGCTTTTTTCGTTATATCTGGAATGATTTTGAGATCACTGTAGTCTATACGAAATTTAGAAAGTAATGCTGCCAAACTGTGAAAAGTGATGAAATAATTGTATCATTATTATATAAATCAAAATTAATTTTTATATAAATAAAATTTAATTAAAAAACAAATTAAATCTGCATAAGAGTAACAGAAATATAAATTTATACTATAATAAGATGTAATTAGTTGGGGGTGCAGTCAAGAAAACACTTTTTCTTTCTTACATAAATTTATACTAATTTTAATTAACGACTCAGTGCATGAAACAAGAATTTTTCTGGTTCAGTTAAATAACAACAAATTTGGTGAATTCTTACTTCCTATGTGCTCGGTCAAGCTCATTCCTTCTATTGGCCAAAGAGAAGATGCGTAGTTTGCATTCAGAATATTGAGATCGTGTGCTTAATATATGTGGTATAAGCAGGGTTAGGCCTGAAATAATTTAAAAATGAAAAGGATGAGGAACATGCCAGAACCTGCTGGTTTTGATATATTCATAATATTAGTGTTATACAAAAAGAATAACTACCTTTACCAATTTATTTTTTTAATTTTACATGTCAACAAATTTTTGTTTTTACATTTTCTTGTGTTGGGTCGTTTCATATAAAATGTCCGTTTTCATATTTTCTAAAATCCTCTCTTTTTTTGATAATGCTTACTAATACTGCAATTGAACAAACATTATTTAATAAGAAATATGACCGGAAAAACAAGTTTAAACTTGGACACTCGGCAGCCCAAGTTGTAACAATCATTACCAAGGTGTTCGTGGAAGGCTGTTGTCACAAACGGAGCATTCGTCATTGGTTCGAGAAATTTTCAGCTGGTGACACAGATTAATTCATAAATTAATAATTAGTTCATAAATTTCTCCTTTATACTCAGAAATGAAACCATCACATCCACATTGTACTGCAGGGATATCGACTTAATTTAAAAAAAAATTAATAAAAACCAACCTGCATTGGTTAAACGAGAGGGACCAATACTCTTCCACACCAGACAGTAAAGAAACTAAACAAGCTGAATTAAGAAGTCCTTATTCGCCTGACTTATATCTAAAAGATTTCTATCTGTTCTGAAATTTGACAACTTCCTTAAGGGCAAAATTTTTGAGAATGATTTTCAAATCAAAACCCACTTTTAGACTTTATTTCATCACAAAACCCTAATTTTTTTATTTCTGAAATTGAAAATTTGATAACTCGTTGAGAAAAATGTAAAGAAATATTTTGAATAAAAATGTTTTGATGTCATTAAGTTGTTTTACTCAATAACATTTCCTTTGAAAGCAGACATTTTATATGAAATGAGCCTGTTCACAGTAAAAGAAATATTGTAATTAAGAATATTTTCAATATACCATGGAGGTACATGGTTTATTATTTTGTTTTCATTGATTACTTGGAAAAATTAATTTTAAACATCATATTGTTGAACAAAGTATTAGAAAAAATATGGCTGTAAATATATTTTAGTGCTTATTTTAATTTAAAAATACATACCACCGTCATCATATAGCCACCAAACATCAATGAATCCTTTTTGCTGTTTTCTTCTGAAATATGTTATTGCTGCAAGATGGTGAGTGGAGAGTGGTTCACCTTGGGCTCCAAAATATATATCACTTGTATCTTTTCGACTCAAACTATTTTCGATAGGAACGGTAGTTGCTAATTCTTCACCCTTGATTGATTCACATGATAGACTGCTTTCACTACTTACATCATCTGTTAAAATATTTAGCATTTATAATATATTTTATAAATAATATAGAAACAAATTTAAGAAAGCATATACATTTCTTCATGCTTTTTTTTTTTTTTTGCACACATATCAATATCAAAAAAATTGAACTGAGAAGAAAATTTTGTTTTGTTTTGGTTTTCAGAAAAAAACCTTTGTGATCGACCATGAAAAAATAATTAAAGATTTTACAATCCAAGATCGAGTTAAAAAAAAAATCTATTTGGGAACTAACTACCGAACAGATTTTCTTCAGATTTGGCTTCCAATTCATAGGTCATCCTAAGATGATCCTTAAAACTCAACATGATGACAGCCAATTAGAGATTTAATATGTTCTGATTAATTGGAGATTATATATTGATTAATCTATAATTAAAGATGCTGTAATGATGTTCTATAAAACAAAATAGCAAGAGAAGGAAGAAGAAAGGATACATCAGTAATTCTTTCTTTTATAAATATAAAGGAAAAATGTAAAACATCAGTGCACTATGTCTTAAAAAATCTTTTTAAATGTCTCTTGGTTTATTATTTTAAAAAAATCTTTGAAATCAGATGAGTATTAGCTTTTGAACTTTATTTACTGTCTTCCTAGCAATAGGTCTTTTTGGCATTATCAATTAAGATAGTCACGTAAATGGGCATACCAGATGTTTTTGAGATATAGCTATTTGGAAATTTTATATCAATGTTTAATAATTTTAGAATGAAGTGGAGAAAGATCATATGAGGTGTTCAGGATCAAAAGTGGATAACTCGGAAATTTCAAAAATTACTTTTTACCATTTTTCGCTACTTTAATCTAGCAATTTCGTCTAGCACAACAGTTTGCCGCCTTATTTCTTATGGCCTTTGTTCAATTCTGAACCTGAAGTTTCGGGAGCATAATGCGTTGCTTGACTAAACAAGTGGAAATTTCATAGTCATGTTTTGAAATGTTGGAGTTTTCCACTGTTGATCCTGAATACCTCAAATATGAATAAAGAGCATGCAATGAAATTAAGATACTTATGAGTAACAAAGCAATACTGTATGTGTGTTTAATATTCAACATACCCAAAGACAGCTGGCCTTCAGATATATTCCGAGAAATTTTAATTTCACATTTCCTTTCCATTACCGGGCTCAAAGGAGGGTCCTCTCCGTCGATCATTGATGAATAATCAAGCCCCTCTGCCATCCTCAGAATCCCAACGGCCATGTAACTGTCCAAGGCAACACTGTAAGTTGTAATGGACAAATTTAATTAAATATATTAATAATAATAACAATATAAGGTATTAATATTAAGGCTGCTCCCAGATATTTTCATATGTTTTATTATTTCTGCAGCCCTGGTTAAAGAGTGGTTAAGTTGAATTTTATCCAAAATGAATTTCTCTGTACTTAGTGAAACTGTTTCATGTTAATCCTGTTGTGAATAAGTAACTAAGTCAACAAAGGGAGCTATTGCTTATTTTATAACTCCATTTCAAATCAAAGACAAGGAGAATGATGTGATTCCACTTCCCTCAGTACAATTAACTCACTCTGGATAAACAACAACTTATTCACCGAGGCTGCAGATTTATGTTGATATATTTTATTTCATTAATTAAGAGTATATTTAAAAAATATTATTTAGCAAGCAAATTAACTAGGGCACCATATACTTTGCATTTAAATGTATAAACTATTTTAAAGAAACCAACTTAGTATTGTGATTTTTATGATTTTATATTGCAAACTAATTTTTTTTAAAGACTTACTGGAGAAGTGCAAAGTATTGGTCCAACTCAATCCTCGGACAGGTAGCCCAATCACGCTTATAGCCCATCAATATCATGTTCGGTCTTAGTTTTCCAAGTCCAGAAAGCCTCATTAGCGCTTTTGCAACATTATTCTCTTCTGCAGCATTTTCACCAAGGAGGAAAAAAGCCTTCATCTAAATAAAAATAATAATAAGGATTAGAATTTAATTATTATAAGTACTGAATTAAAATCAGTGGCAAATAAAATTGATATTTATACAACATTAGATGACAAATCCAACATCTGCTAACTTAAATATAATCAATCCTTATTTTCCCTATCATATAAATTATTTATCTTTATTGTAGTAATACAATAAATAGAATAGAATAGAAAAGTAATTTTATTAAGAATAACAGCAGTGTACAGAAATTAATAAAAATATATCTGGCCAAACGGCTACATTATTAGATTACTACAATAATTACATAATAACATGAAGTTAAATATGAACTAAAGGGTATGTTCTGATAGAGAATAAAACAAAATATCATACAAATTTACAATAAAAAGAAATTGGCTAATGGAAAAATAAATAAGTAGATAAGAACATCTAATAATATAAAAAATAATATCTTTATGAGTGAGGAATATTTACAGTAATTCATCAATCAGTTGTGTTGATTATAGCTATTAATTTTTATTGATTAGAGAGAAATTGTTTGGGAATTTAGGAGATGTAGGAATAGTTTGGATTTCAATGTGGATAAAGAAGATGCGTGATGGATATCGGGTGGGAGTGAGTTCCAAAGAGAGATAGAAAGGGCAAGAAAGGAACTAAATACATTGACATTCGCTGATGCTTGGAGTTTATGATTCTAGGAAAAAAAAAATCAATGTTTGATCTATTAAATATCGAAGTATGACAGTGATTAATTAATAATAATTCTAATTTTACCTTTTAATTAATAATAATTCTAATTTTACTAATCTTATAATCTTACCTTGTGCTGTTCGAACCAATGTTGGGCTTTATCACACAGTGCATCATGGACTCGTTTTGAATGCATTCCCTAAGGGAATATAAATAATTGGATAAAAAATATCGCAGACAGCTTTGTGCTTACATATTAATGCAGGCTGATAGATAATATGAATGTTCAAACACATATAATTAATAGGGAAATAAAATTTAAAAATTAATAAAATAAAAATTAATAGGGAAACTACTAATTTTGTGGTAAATACTTTACCTAACATTTTTATTATTATATGTTTAATAACTACATTAATATTTAATGTAGTATAATATCTAAAAAATATTAATGCTTTTGTATAATAAAAATAATACTACAATGCTGGGCAAAGTAAATACAACAAAATTAGTGGTATCCCTAATCATTTTTGCATTGTTTAGTATTAATGATGAAAACAGAGCTATGATAAACAAAATGAACGAAAAAACTTGAAGGAGAAATAAACTAAACTATAGAAGTTTTACAAAATAATTTTAACCCATTTTCCAGATTTAGGATTAAAATTATGTATTAAACTTAGTTTTCCACTACCACTGCAGGTTTGTGCTAGTGAAATTTCTATAATCTCAATTTAAATAATATAGTATATTGTAAGCATAATATTTTATAATTTATTTCAATAATTTTATATATTTTTGGAGACTTTAAAAATTGAGGTAGTAACCAATAAATAAAAGCCTTTGCTCAGATAAAATTGCCTTCCTAACTTAAAAAAGATCTTTTGAAAAAAGGGCAATTCCTAAAATGGATAACCTGCTCAGAGTAAAGACAGTAGTAATAGAGTTTGAAATTTTATTTCATTATTAGTTTTATGTTAAATTTTGTGTTATGAGTGAAAGTTACTTACTAACCTTGATGAACCGTGTACATATAAGAAGTGACTTTCCTTTTGTTATTAAATTGGCAAAATCGATCAGAGCAGGTCTCGCGCTGGGTTGTCCTGAGAGAACAAGAACTTGCGGTCTGTAGTTCTTTACATGTTCAGCAACTTTGTTCAATTCTAACGCAGATCTCAGAGCAAAGTAGTAAGCTTGAGCTTGGGTACTCGAACCCCAGTTCACTTCTGTAAAATAGTTAATTATCCATTTAATTATAAATAAATAAATCTCCATTTGTTTATAATATTGGAAGGCACCTATTCAAAAGAAAAATGGCATAGTTGTTAAGAAACCCAAAATTTTCGAATTCAGTAAACATACTAAACAGTAACATAAATCTATTCATTTTTTTAATCATCAAATTAATTTTATTATGGATATCATATTTATATTGTCAAATAAATATCATTAATATTTCAATTAAAATAAACCATACTTGGAGAAATGGCAAGGAAGAAAATAAAGCAATTTTTAAACTATAAATAATTAAAAAATAAATAGAATTCGTCCAAAAAATTGTTACGAAAGACTTGTTAATATAAGTTCCCCGTTCAATTTATGATTAAAACTTATCCTAGTGTCCAGAATAAAATTTGTCCAGCATCTTTTCCTCACTTACTTTAACAACTTTTAATTTATTATATCATAATAATTTTGAAAATAATTATTTTCAATTTATTTTATTTTAATGTTATAGGAATTTTAAAAAATATATAAATGTATTTAAGTAACTATAATAGTTTATTTATTTAGATATTATATTTTAAAATAACACAGCATAAGAAGCACTTCATAACAGATGGTATAATCCACTTAGATTATGTATTTTTTCATATTTATGAAGATGCAAATATATTTACATCATAGAAAACCCTAAGAACCAGGGAAGAAATGTTTAAACATATTATTATTAAAGTAGTGATATTAAAAAAATAAATTGTAGCCACATGAAGCACCTAATATGTTTACCAATAAATATAATTTTATTATTCATAGATCATGGAAGAACTGGGGAAATTCTTTGTATACAGAAGCCTTACTGGCATAGTTGGACCTAGTGCGTATCAGCGGGCTCAATAAAATTGTTTAAAATATGTTGAGAACCAAGATAGATTGTTTGTTTTAAATAACAATAATATCACAAGGAATAAATATAATAATAATACATAATGCATAATTAACGGGCATGTGTAAAAGAAAATTGATTACATGAAAATCAAGTTGATGAGAAAATACATTTTAACTTAAATCAAATAATCCTATCATTTTTCAAATTAGTAAATTTCAAATGGTAAATATTGATAAAAAATTAAAAGTTATCATGATTAAGGTAAGAAAAAACATTTATTTAAATTATGGTATAGTTCTGCTGAGAACATCTAAATTGTTGTATTTAAAACATAATATAGAATAAATATATAATGATAAACTACCTGGTTTCCGATACGAAACATATAAATAAAGGGTGACAACAACAAAAAAGGTTGCAAGAGCGGTCCACCATGAAATGAGAAACATGACAGCTATACACAACAATGTTCCTGCTAGGCTTACCCAAGCATTGTAATACTGAAAATAAAATGTCTTATGTATTGTAATGTATACACTAATTTTTTTAAACATAATTATTTTTTGAAAATATTAGCACAATAGCAGCCTCAACTTTATTTTTATTTATATTGACATCGATACCTAATCAATTAAAAAAAAATGGCGGAAAATAAATAACTAATTAGCTAAATAGACTGGTCAATTAATTTCGAATATTTTAGAGTTAATTGTCTTATATAAATATCTTTTTTAGCTTTTTCTATTTTTTTATTTTTTTTTTGATAAATACAGATTGTTATTCAAAAAGACACACACTCAACCCACTATCACAAGCGCATGCAGACAAACAATTAGTAGCCTATTTGTATATAGTACCACTTCATGTGTTTTATATTGTTTGAATTTTAATACTTTTCTAAGATTTTACTTTCTGGACTCAAGTCGGATCCAGGTAGGCTACTAGATTTATTGAAATCTATATTATATCTATTGTATTTTGAATGATTAGAATAATGAGGAAAACACTCTACCATTTAACAGTGAATTCAGTGAAAAAATTATTATGTTCATAAATTACTGTAATGTAATTTTATATTATTCTTATATATAATATTATTTTATATGTATAATAAAAAAGAATACACCTTACTTTAAAAGCTGGCCTCCAACCAGGGCTCTTTGAGATGGATACATGAAACACTGAAAAGTTGATCAGTGCATAAGCAGCCAAAAAGAAATTTGATAATAGAGGTGCGATGTAGTTCAACTGTCCTAAACAGGCAACAAAAATTCATTAGTTTACCTATTCTTTTCTGATAGATATTATTTATATGGTATACAAAAAACATATGAAAATGTATATTATATAACGATGTCTTAGTTCAAAAATGTATTAAGTGCAAATTTTTCAAAAATGGGTTTTGTTATATAAATGATATTGTAAAGTTGTGATCAGGAAGTCATAGATCATTTGTTGATATAATATTAATAGAGAAGCTGTAAAGGTTACAAAAATATATTGTGTGTTTAAACTTGAACTCTATTTCTTGTGTTAAATTATTATCAAAGTTGACTCATGTAAAATCTTGTTTTCGGCACTTAACACATATGTAAACTAAGCCATCGATAAGTAATTACTTTCAGATGAGAAAAGTATGTGAGGCTCTGAATTATGTATCTTGTGCTTAAAACTTGCCATTATGCTTGAAGGGTAAGTTGTATGCTTATTTTTACAAAAAATCTTTCTTTCTTTATATTAACATTAAAAATGATTATTTTTCACCAATAATAATGTTAACTATTTTTCCGCGTGTATATATTTTTATTACATTTATTTATTTTATTTTTATGGAATGATTGTATAGCTACTTAGCACTATTACTAATTGCCCACAAGTGGCAGATTGTAATAATTCAATAAAGTGCAATAAAAAAAATAAATAATAATAATGTTAATATTTCACAATTAGTGGGTTTTAAACACCATCCAAAATAAATTTATCATTTCAAATGAGGTATAATAGCTAGGTTAAAATATTACTAACAGGCATTGTTTCACTAAAACAATGAAATTAACAAAGCAACTCTTTAGCTATTTAAAATTAAAATAACTATCTCTATCCTCTAAAGCAGTAGTTCCCAACCTGGGGGTGTGAGACCAGTTGAAAATAATAAAATTTTCACTTAATTTTGGTTATTATCACTTTCCAGCACTTTTTTATCTTAAATTGAAAGTTATAATGTTGTACCTTGTGATAATAAAACTAAATATTTTGTTTTTAATGTAATATGTGTTTTTTTTCATTTTTGAACAAATTTTGTGCAAGGAGGGCATGTAAGTTTTGCATTTGAACAAGAGGGCATGACATCAAAAAGGTTGGGAACCACTGCTCAAAAGTAATTAAGAACTTCCATTACCAATAAGAATGCATCCAAATGCAATCACAAACACGAGTAGATAGCCTCTGATTGGATCATT
The DNA here is from genome assembly GCA_964056705.1 of Troilus luridus. Lineage (NCBI taxonomy): Eukaryota > Metazoa > Arthropoda > Insecta > Hemiptera > Pentatomidae > Troilus > Troilus luridus. The sequence goes on along the minus strand of OZ057417.1, from coordinate 40,571,721 downwards.
ATTAGCACCATAACCTTTTGAAAAAAATTCTATGGACGGGTATAATTTGTCTTTCGCTAAGGCCTAGAACAGAAAGTAATTTTTTTTTTATTCTTAAACAAACTTTAAAATTAAAGAAGCATGTCAGATTTTTTAACCTGCAAAACTCTTGGAGCCCCAACCAAACTTGCAATTGCTGATGAGAGAGTCGCTGCAAAACATCCTCCATAGATAAGTGGGCCCCATAATGAAACTAATTCCATTGCCTGGGCAAAGTTATATTATATTACAAAATTATATATAACAAAAGTTATATTATAGTATATATATTATATTAATTTTTATGTTTGTGAGTATACTTAAACAGTACAAATTATTTGGTTTTATATGAGGTGTTCCGGATCAAAAGTGGATAGCTAAATTTATAAATAAAGATATCCTCCCAAAACTTCACGTTTAGCCCCACTAACTAAAATTAACTTATCAAGAAACCTAAAACAGCTTCAGAGGAATTGGATGGCGGTGGCACAGGATCGAGACAATTGGTGGAAGCTGGTACAGGAGGCCAAGACTCGAAATCGAGGTGTGGCGCCGAATGAATGAAGAAAATTTCAGGTTAAGAACTGGATTAAAACCAAGAAATATAATTATAATTTTCTTTTTTAAATAGGGTTTAATTTAGATACAGCAAACATTATAGAAGGCTTTACTATACAGAAATACAATATTTTATGCAATAATAATAAAGTATAAAGGCCGCCATCTAGATTTCATTGTTTAACATAAATAAAAATGAAATGCACAGCTCAGGAATATATTTAAAAAACAGGAATATGTTGGAAAAAATAAAAATAAATAAATAGGTTCGTGTACTTATCAAACCAAAAAAGATACTAGAAAAAATAGTTTATTTAGGAAGATATGGTGATGGACAAAAAAATATAAACAATTTTAGCGATGAAGATTCTGGTCTAAATGATGATCTTAATAAATGACATTTAATCATAACCACCTGATTATCATTTTCTAAGCCATATCTACAAGTAGAGTTGCATTCCCTCAGTCTTTCCCATCTCTCTTCTAGAGGAATTCCTTCTTCGGTTTGAAGAGATGTAATATTCCCTGAAGCATCTCGAAGTACACACCCTCCCATCATAAGAGCATATGAGATATACGAAAAGAATGTAGTCATTATAGATAAAAGCGTGCCTTTAGGAATAGCCACGCTAGGATCCTAAACAATCACAATATAAAAATTTCAATATTTAAGATCATTTACAACAAAAAATTTAAATATAGTTATTTTGAAAAATTGTATGGATTTTAATAAAATGAAGCCTGCAAATACCACTATACCTTTAAATCGCCAGATAAATTTGCACCAGCTACAATTCCTGTCACAGCTGGGAAAAAAACTGAAAATACTGAGAAAAAATCATGTTCAACTCCTTCAAAAAGTCGATAATCTGACATTAAATTCTTTTTGAAAACTCCTACTAAAACAAAAAGAGAGCAATTACAAAAAATGATTTAGGGTAAACCATATATAAAATTATAAACATGAACAGACTAATATAAAATAAATCTTACAATTATAACCAACGAAACCTTTTGCTTCTTCTAATTGAGTTTTGGGTCCAACAATACTTCCAATTACAAAATCTAGCTGTGAGGCGATTAGAACAATCAGAAGACACATTTGGGCCTGAAAAAAAAATTTTTTTTTCTTTTATACACTTATACCTTAAAAGTTCATTGCTGGGGTGATTCTAGAATTAAGAAACCAAACAATACTAGCAAAGTATTACCGACTCAATCAGTAGTGAAAATGTATATTAAGCCTTAATTATCAACTATTTCATACTCAACAAATTATCAACATCCTTACCATATAAAGTTTTCCTGAATAATTTTTAGATTGTGATTGGATATAGTTAATAATAATAAGATAGATAATTATTAATAAAAAAAAAGTCTTTAAATATGTAATGCAGGTAAGCAATTTTAGAAAATACTCCAACAAAACAAAAATGGCGGAAGTAAGTAAGGCAATAGAATTTTTAAAAATGTCAAAATTCGAACGAGTTTTTAGTTTTCAGGTTAAGTAAAAAAATATGTTTACTACTTTTAAATTTATTTGATTTAATTATATTTTATTTTATCAATATTAATAGTTGATGATATTTATTTCGAAATTTACAACACTGTTATTAAGTTAGAAAGGGGAGGGGATAAGGTTTCTGCTCTATGGCAAGAATGGTCACAATTTAATGGTTAGCGATTGACTCGAGTCTTCAGACAGAGCTGAACAATTATTTGCACTTGATAAACACCTAATTTGTGGACATGGTTTTACACAAAATTGTTCCTATTACTAATATATTCTATACAGAATATATGATGGCGCCCAATGAGAAATAAATATAAATACTCACAAAATAATGGTAAAGTTTAAATGGATTTAACATACTTACTCTCGTTACCCAATCCATTCCAACAAATGCCAGAATCAAGATTCCTATCAGTGCTACGGCAGAGACAAGACGAACATCGTTCGTTCCATTGTCAATTATCGAAGCACCAAAGGTCCTCAGGAGATCTTGCAGGGATTCGCTGAAGCCAACGACGTACATCGAGACTGCCACGGAGTTTGCTAATGTGAACATCAGCCCGATAGCTCCGCCGAACTCAGGTCCGAGGGATCGTGATATCATGTAGTAAATACCACCTGCAATAAACATATAATTATATCACAATATAATATAGTTTTTTTTAAATGTTATCATACAACATTTTGCGGTAATTGTCTTGGAATTTAACTATACAACATCACGTCGTTGTAATTTCTAAAAAAAATCAATAAAATTAACTTATCAAAATTCGACTTTAGCACTTATTCACCGGGGCTGCACTGCAAGTTTAACAATTACTTAATCGATATCAATGCCTAGATATCTATATACGGACGCCATTTTGAAATAACTAACATTGATCATCCTTGGACGATGTATGATTAATAATCCTTTCAGCAGGAAACGCTGTAGATAAGCTAATGGTGAAAATAGAAAGGCTTAAACGGTGCGTCCCAAATATTTATTTGCCATCTATATTGAGAATACTTAACGACAGAGGAAGGAAGAAGAAGATAATAAAGAAATCGGACAGCAATTCCCCCCCCCCTACTGTAGAAGACCACTAATCCAATACAATAAGATGATTGCCTACCTCCTTCTATTATACCGTTCGTGCTTACTGCAGACATAGACAGGGTTGTAGCAACTGTTACAAGGTTCGCCAGGCAAATTATGATAACCCCTTCCGCTGAAACAATAAATTATATAAGCGATAAATAAATAATGTGTTATATATTACATAATTACATTTAAAAAATACAATCTACCGATTCCTGCTTGGCCGACTACCCATGAGAGTCTGAGAAAGAGCATGACGCCCCAAATGTTAAGTATGCATCGCATCTGTAAAATGTAATTAAGGTATTAATTTTAACTATTACTAAAAACTGTTAATTAAGTAATAAACTATAAATAAAATAATAAAAATGTAAAATATGTAAAAAAAAGTTTAGTATTCTAATTATTTCTCCGTAATACTCTTGTGATATTTATAAAAAAGGCAAAAACTCCAAAAATAAAATTAACTGCCTATGTAATAATATAATTAATTGCTATTTTTTATTTATATTAACAAGAGTATTACGGAGAAATGATAAAAGTATTAAACTTATTACTTAATTTATATTTTTATTACTTGGTTTATAATTTAATTAATAAGAATGCCATTAGAAAACTCCAAAAATAATGCCTTATGTCTCTAAAACAATGGAAAATAACTAATGAACCAACTCAGACATAAAAATTCACTTCAATGAAGATCAAATGCAGCATATCTCACACTAACAGCCCAAACAGACTCATCAATTAGAGTTAGCAACCTCACTCAAGACGTTTAATAGAAAACTAATTATTTAATTCAATAAAAATTAATAAGATTTTTATTGAAGGTCTAGGAGTGAAGTTTCTGTCTTTAATTGATAAGTATGTTTGGACTGTTGATGTGAGATGTGCTGCATTTTATCTTCATCGATGTGAATTTCTATGTTGGTATTTTTTTTTTTTTTATGCCTCATTTCTCTAAAATACTGGAAAAGAACTAACACGTCAACGTTTCGCCAACTGAGGCATCATTAGAAAATACATCCAAATAAAAATTCAAAACCAATGAAAATCTATTGCTGCACATCTCACATCAACAGCACTAATAGGGTCATCCATCAGAAACAGCGACCTCACTCGAGACGTTTAATAAAAGATTAATCAATATATTATTCAATTCAAACACATTAAGATTTTTTATGTGAAACATCTAATGGGGCATTTGGCGAGTGAGAGGAACTGTTGATGTGATGCGAAAACTTCGAGCAGTCCCGTGGCTGTGCCTCTCGTTAAATCTATTATTTAATTGAACATTAAATGTGCTCAAATTCAAGTTATTTAAAATTATAATATTAAACATTTATTTATTATTAATAAAATTGTTACCCTTATAAAATTACGCTTTAAGTGCTTAAATGCCTCTTTAAATGTGCTTCTCAATTTACATTACATGATGGGAGACAGATACTCATGGTTGTATATATTTCACCTAACCAAAAAATCAAAGTTATCATCTCATTTTTACACCGTATTCTACTTACGTACAGTATAAGAGGTTCAAGAATTTTAAACGAAAATTTAGATGAATACTTTGATTTATTTGATGAATACCCATGATTTTAGCTGGATACTTTAATGTAAATTTAGCAAAAGATGAGTCAGTACCACTGATTACGTTTTTCAACAAGATTTTCAGTTATAATAATCCAAGGGAATCTACAAGATATGGCACAATAAACGCAGTAATTACAAGACACCACCATAACGTTAAAAGTAACACTTTCGTTGCTTATTTTAGTTACCATCGGCCTATTGTAACTTTGATACCATCAGAAACATCATCGAGTGTTAATATTACAGAAATAACTGATGATACTGAATTGTAATATTTTATTTGGATTATAATGGTCTTTTATGTATATTTTTTAATGAAAATAATATTATTTTTATCACATAAATCTAAAAAAATGTCTGTTTTCCCTTCCATTACACCCTTTTCTTAGAGTTAAATAATTAATTCTTTACAAATAACATCCAACTTCTATGTTTCAAATCTACCAGGCGTCCCGCGACGGCTTATTTATTTTTTTATTGAACGTCTTAGAGTAATGTTTCAGCCTGAAAAATTAGTCAGTTTGGACTGTTGATGTAAGATGTGCTACATTTGATCTTCATTCATCTACTAAGCAATACTTCTTGTAACGAAATACAAAATAATATAGTTTCCATAAATAATTAATAATAATAATTATCACTTACATAAACTCCCTCCACCCATCCGAATTTAATAATTTTCCCCTTTTTAGGAGGTTGAGCAGAGCTCTTTCTTCGGGTATTCTTTTCATTTTTTTCTGTAGATTTAACCTGGAAAAATATTAAATTTTGAAACATAAAAAAATAAATAAAAATGTATCATATTAAATAGACGCCTAAATAATAATCGCAAAGCTGCTCGCGGTGGGTTTGGAATACACATTTATGTCTTAAATTTCTGTTGGTACACCTGTTTCTTACCTCTTGTACTCTACTAAATGTATCAATAAATAGATAACAAAGAACTATTTAGATAATATGAGAGCGGTTAGGCGATACATAAATGGGAAGATTTCGTTAGATCATAGCGTGTCTATTTGTGGGTGGATGGCTAGTTAGCAGGCACAAAATTTTATGTTTGTTAGGTCTTATGATTTTAATTATTTTAGTTATAATGGAGTGATCTAACTTTTTTTTTTGTTGTTCTCTTAAGTAGGAAAGTGAAAGCACAACGCTAAATGTGGTTACCGTTTCGTTTTATCTATCTTACGTTAAAAAGAATAAAGAAACTTATATCACAAGTACCCATGAATGGTTTTGGATTCAGTACATAGTAGAGAAAATACTGATTCTATGGCAACAGTTGTGTAGAGAGATTATTTGAGGTTTTTCCACCAATTTAGGGTACCCACTTTATTTAAATAAGCCTTAGGAGGATCAAATGATCCAACAGGCTCCATCCTTGGCTGTTAGCAGCTAAAATAATTTATCTACCACATCCAGAATCGAACACGGAATTTTCAGCATGCTAAATCAACCCCTGCACAGTGAGCTACCTCGCTCCCTGCTTTAGCATATGGAGGCATATATATAATAAATATACCTTTAACATCTAGACTGCGCCATAATTGTACAGAATAACATTTTATTTATTTTGTATAGTTTCTTAAGTAGATAATTATACTCTTAAACAATACTCAAAACTCTGAATGCCTAAAATTCCGTGAACGCTTCGTAATCACAATCTTGACATTAGTATCCAAATTTAGAAAATAAGTGTTCTGACCGGAAAGATCGCAATGTTGCTAATGGTGGTGTAGGAGTAATGGTCGTTGTGGAGACATTCCTTGAATGGAGAAGTCTGTTCTAACAACAAAGTTTGAGCTTCGTTAGAATTAAAAAAGTATTTAAAATTTTCTAGAAATAACTTAAAAAACGCCGTTTTGCCAAGGGAAAAATGTAGTGTAGAGGTTAGCATAAGAACCTACTATGCCCAAGATCGCGGGCTAACGGCCCGAACCTAGCCTTAGGATTTTTTAATGGGAGTTAAAAATCCTTAGTTGCGTATTCTTCGAAGGAAACATAAAATGGTGATCTCGAATCTGTCCGATGTCAGATTCTCGTTAAAGGTCTATTTACCTATATAAATATACCTGGATTGGAAAAATATAGCCCTTCCACTGTAACATTGTCCGATTAGCTTTAGCGCCATAAAGTGATCTGAAATGAACTGCCAATTAGGACCACCTTTTGCAACACCATCTTCCATAAAATCGGTCATTTATAAAATTAGTTTGGAATAACAATAAGATGGGAGATTATGGTTGAATGAAACATTAAACTGTTTTGTCGTGTAAATTTTAATAATTAACAATAATTGTTTGATAATTTTTTTTAAATTAATTTCTTTTTTTTTAATTTGCTATTGTTTTTACAATTGTATTGTTCTTTTCAAACAAAATATTGTACCATAGCATACCACGATTTTATGACACTAATGAAGTTTTAGCGAAAACCAATTTTTTGTTTGTTTTTATATTGCCAAAGCAGCATAAAGTGACATTAAATGAAACAAAAAAAACGTTTTTGGCCCAAACTTGACGAACTAAATCGTTTGTGCTAAAGTTTCATCGAGATAAGTGCTTAAGGAAGTTTGTATTAAAATTTTGATAAATATTCTTGCTAAATTTTATTTTCAAGTTAATTGTTAAAACAGCTAACTGATTCGTACCGTAATAACTAGTTTTAGTTTGAATTGACTAGCACTTTGTGGATACAGTTCGTGGTTAAAACTAATTTTAAAATTTGACGAGTAAGAACTTGTTTAAAAATCCTTGGACTCAGACTGGAGTTGTACCTGGTCAAGAAAACGTGCTTCGTGGAGTTCCTCAAGGGTTGGTCGTAATGCGTGAGCTGGAAATATCATATCCCTGTAGTTCTCCGCCCTCGGGAGAGCCTCCCTGGTCAGTTGGCCAAGACTTTTGGAGTTGGAGGATTCGTATGGACTCTCGGAACCTCCGACCACAGAAACTCTGGCCACCCGGAACCGGGAACTCTCCCATAGCGGTACTTCAAGAAGGCTGCTGCTCTTCCTCTCTGCCTCCATCTCGCAGACTGGACACAGTCACGATGGGAGGGGAGAACTTAAGACAATTGGGATTTATTGGAGGTCTAAACAAGGGGACCCCCACGCCGACCATAAGGTTTATTTGCAAGTACGTTTTGAAAATTGATTATGCACGTGATAATTTAGTGCCCATTAAAATGCATCAGGGATTCTATTGATACATAATTTTATATCCACTAATAATAATTCCATGTAATATTTAAAATTCATCAAAACAACAAATAATTTTGTTTATTCGCTCAAATGGAGAAGATGGCTTTTGTAATTTTCTTATTTCTGGAATACCTTTGTTGCATTCCATCTATCTTACTCAAATTTTTCGAAGAATTGTGAGTCTAAAAAATCGATTATTAAAAGTAACGTAAACAACAACCTCTCGACCCCTTCCAGTTTCATCAAAATTGCCGAATCATTATATGTTGATTCATTTAACGCCACTTTATAACTATGGCTAATCGGGCGATGCTACAGTGGGAGTCTTAAATTTTGCCTATCCAGGTACAATTAGGATAGAGATCTTTAACGAGCACCTGACACCGCACAGACTCAGGAATACCATTTTACGCCCAATCCGAATGACGTCATAACCAAGGATTTTTTACTCCTTTTAAAAAATCCAAACCTGCCGGGCTGCGACCCGCAATCTCGGGCATAGTAGGTTAATTAATAATAGGGTAATGTAACAATTAAGTAACATATAAAAAGTACAATGTTTCGGAACTAGTAATTGTGTTGCGCGGGATAACTTGTTAATTTTGTCATTTAAAACCACACCTTAACTTGTCAACAATTTTTAATAATTAATTTTAAATACTGCAAGAAATCAGATGAAAATACCAATTATTTGTATATTTCTAAAAAAAAAATAGTGGCCGTAGTTCTGTATTAATATATTGATTATTAATGCTACAAAATATTTTAAATGCTATCTTAAGACAGTAAGGAAGATATTAAAATATTTTCCCCGAAAAGGGTCTCCATAAAGATCTCAGGGGAGTGAAAATCCTTGGATATGCTGTACTTCAGAAGGGACGTAAAATGGGAGTACCTAGTCCGATGTCAGGTTAAAGAACTCTATCCTTTGGAAATTTAGGACCACACTGTAGGATCGCCCGACTAGCTATAGCAGCATGAAGTGACGTGATTAAATAAACAAAAATATCTGAACTCTTTTCCAGGGATCTTTTTTCATTTTTAAACTATTAGTAATTTTTTTAATTAATAGAAATCATAAATTAGTACAACAAATTGTTTTATCGTGTAAATTTTATTATTTACAATCCTTGTTTGACATATTTTGTTAAATTTAAGTTTCAACTAGCATTTCGAAGTTTTGTTAAAACGTTTATTTCTAGATGAAATGATTACGAAGTATAAAATTTCCCATAACTACAATCTCTTTTTCGTAGCTCATGATAACTTGTATTTTTGGAAAATATTAGAAGGGGACGAATGAAAAGTTAAAATTTGTTTTGCCTATACTCGAAGCGACAACCTGCGGAATAATTACCCTATTTTCTATTGTTGAGTTAAAACAAAATATTGTATCATATCAAAACATTGCATTATTGTTTGATGTTTTAACGAAAACAAGCTTTAACGTTTCAACCGTTTTATTATTTTTTTTTTTTGTATGCAGTTTAATAATTTCTATTAACAAATAAAACGTGCTGTATTAATCAATGAAAACCATTAAATATTCCCAATTTTCTAATAATCCTCAAAAATCATCATGTAATATGTATATAATAAGATCTCAAGAAAACATCAAGACGTGTCTTCTTAAACTAATAATATTTTGTTTAATTTTTGTTTGCTTACTATTCTTTTTATAACAATCGCCGATTTTTATCAACTAAATGGAAATTTCAACATATAAATATCATTATGCTTACCTAAAAGGTTAATCCCTGATTATTGGACATTTTTCTATTCAAAGCACATTTACAGAATAATAAAGAACATATAAATAAATAATTTTCACCAAATAATGAGCTGTTAAAATATACATATAACGAGATAAATTGGTACGTTTCCGTTTTCGAAAAATATTTGACTTAATATTATAATTAAATATTGTCCTCAATTTACTAAACATTAAACTATTTAGTCGGTTCGAGAATATTAACCGAAGATATGAGTTTCCATTGCATTTTCAAATGACATTTAAACAATTAGAACCGTGTCGAAAAATAACATACGATATGACGGATATATTTGATACTTTTTAAATATAAATTTTATGATTAATGACGAAGTTGGTATATGTTTAGATGATTTACGACTTTTTGAAAATAAATCACCGATTGTACAAGATATTTTCTATATAAATAGCTTTATTTGCAGCTTAAAACCATTAATAGGAATTTCAATCGGTTTGTACTAAAAAAGGACAACATTGCTCAGATAACCTGCTGATAACGAACCTCGATATCCAAATAAACATTACTGCATCCTATGGTTCTTTTACTTTATTTAAGCATCATAAAATTTATTGTTTGGTCATGAACGAGGCAGAAAGGGGATCACAAGTAAACATATTGTAATGATTCTTGGAATACTGGTGAGTCAGTTATTCAAACTTCTAATTATCAAAGAATGACACAAAATTTTTCAATAAGTTTTTAGACTCTTCATAAATTCATTACTTTTTACCCCTGTGTATCTTCATATAATAATTTAATGAATAACTAAATTTTCAATGTATTAATCTTGGAATTGTTAAGGTGACTTGGAGTATTACACATGTTGAGACATTGCCTAAAAACTAAACAAAACTGTCAAAGTGTTATTGTTTACTTTAGAACTACAATATTTATTCTAGGATAGTGTGAAAGGTTATTGCTGAAAAGATTTTTTTTTATCGGCTCAAATGTTTATAATCACTATTTTATGTGTTGAATAATTCCATGCAGGGTATTCTTTCTTTCTTTATTGTTTATTGTAATGAACTTATCTAAATGATGCATTTATTACAGGAAAATAAAAAATTCCATAAATGATTACAATGAATAGTAAAATACAATGACAAGTAAAAAACTGATAAATTAAGAAAAGGAAAAGAGAAAAATACATAAGAAAAAAGCTGTCTTTATGGAATCTTAAGGCAATAAACATTTATTTGATTGAGTTATTTCTAGAAAATATCTGTTGAAATGTATGCATATTAATGTATATCTTATGTATCAATAGAATGCTGGAAATTTTTTTTAATTTAAAGTGATTTTTACAAGAATCAATCTAATGATTTGAAATACTTAATGCATAGCAGGAAAATTTTGTTATAGTTTGATTTTTTCGCGTTCATTGTCAGGCTTCGAAAAATTGGTTACATATCTAATCTACCCAAAGGGGAGAGTTATGATTCATTCTGTGGTCCAGTCATGAAATAATATGTCAATCCTTCCTGGCTTGATATGGACAGTTAAAGTCTCGAGAATACTAGGATAAAGTTAACTCAGTTACCATTTTATCTTATCTTAAATTACAGAAGGTAGGCAGATGATTATTTTAGAGCACTGTGACGGAGATGCAGACGACCCGGTTTCGAATCCCGGCCAGGGCAAATCTTTTCTCTTCAAAACAAAAATATTTAAAAATAAACACTATCAAAATAATAATTAATAAAAAAAAAAAGATTATTTATTTTAATTTGAGTTTTGAATTTTTAGTATCTTGAAAAGTAAAACCTTAAGATAGAGTTAATATTCTTTCGTCTTGGTTGATTACAACCAAAGGTTTATTATTTAAAGTAATAAACAATTTATTAAATGTTTATGGTTGATTTCTATTGGGAAAATAATCGGGCATTGTTGGAGTTTAGTTAGGGTGAAGTTTGTGTACAGATATCTGGAAGATACAATGATTTCAAATATTCATGATTGAATTTTTTTTTTTGTATCCACTAATAAATATCTAAAATATATCAATTAAAATTAAACTTGATGTTTCAGTTTTGTAATGCACTGGATAGCTCATATTGAAAGTGGTCCCAGGCGTGTAAATCATGCTGCAGCTGCTGTCGGTGAACGTATATTTACATTCGGAGGTTACAGTTCTATGGAAGCTAATGCCTACCGCAGCAAATTGCCGATCGATGTTCATGTCTTGAATACTGGTATGATTATATCCTATTTGTTTTTATTTATTTATTTTTTACATTTCTACCTATCTGCCTACAAATGAACATAAACCTTGATGACAAGATGATATGTGGAGTAAATTGCTGGGACAATGATCTTTAAAAGGAGATTAGGTAGTTTCTTCTTCACTCTATAGTATTCTATATCTCAAGTAATTAATCAAATGTGGGTAATTAATTAGTGTATTTATTAAATTTAAATGCAATTTTAAATCAAAGAATTTTATGAACTGATAATTAATCAAAAATGCTGATGGCCTAGCACAATTTTTAAAATAAATCCAACATTGACAAGTTCTGTAAACTATTGAGAAAAAAAAGCCTGTTCCACTCCTACCTACTTAGTGTCTTGGATTCAGTACATGGTAGAGAATGTACTATCCAGGACAATGGTTGTGCAGGGAGGTGATTTGTCAGAGATCATGCACTACCCCCGGGGTTTTCTCCCAATTAAGTGTACCCTCTATACAGAGGAATTGTGACCCCAGGTGGGTCCTCATATCTCTAAGGTCCAAACAGGGCTGTTAACATTTTAAATACTTTATGTGCCACAATCAGAAATATTCGGCACCACAACTAAGCACTCTTAGTTGCGGCAATATATTCGGCACCCTCTGAGCTACCCTGCTCCTTTTAAAATCTATTGAACTATCTTCCAAATCTAGGAACTGACCAAACTTCTTCCTTATTTAGGAATGATTAGCAATTAAAGAAAATTAATATCAGTCACCTGGTTATTATTTTAGATGTTTACTAAATATTAAACTTATGTACTGTATTTTTTTTCATTTAATGTAACTTACAATATTTTATTATGAAATGAATTCTGTGGATCATAGTCATACATATTAATGATTACGCTATCACTAAAGTATCTATGATCCTCCCCTGTGCATCTTTATTATGTCAAAACTCTTTATCAGTAAAATTAATTTATTTATTTTTATTTCCCAGAAAAAATATATTTAGATTGGCAAGAAATAGAGAAACCTGAACGAAGCAGTCCACAATACAGTGTTACTCCATTCCAACGATATGGGCATACGGCAGTTGCTTATGGTAAAAAAATTTATATATGGGGTGGACGAAATGATCACATCGCCTGCAACAGGCTCTTCTGTTTTGATACAGGTTGTTCGTTGATTTATCTCAATATTTTTTATTTATAAATGATTTTTTTTTTTTTTTGTAATAAAAGTTTATGTAGGCATTCTTCATGTAATCGTGGAAAAGTATATCAACTAAAGTTGTTATTTTTAAAGTAAAATTATGCGGTTCCTTTCTTATTTTAACAAGAGGTTGTAGAGTTCTAAAGTGTAATCTATGAATAAATTTCAATATATTTGCCATAAAGATAGTTTATATTTTCTCAGGAATCACTTCTTGGATATTCAATGTTTAATCAATAAGAGTATTGAAACTGATTAGGAAAAACTGCCAGAAAACTTTGTGAATTATAATAAAAAAACTGCCTGAAGTCTCATTGCCACAATTAAAGGATGTACTAAAGAAAGTCTATCTAAATGAAGCCATTTTTAAAAATAATTTATTTATGCAAATGATTCCTAGAAATCAAATCTACAGATACTTTCCTTAGTAAAAAAAACTCTTTTCAAATTACTATGTTTCGTTTTCAGATACATTTTTATGGTCGAGTCCGCCGACAACTGGTATAGTGCCTTATTCACGTGATGGACATTCAGCCTGTATCATTGGAAATAGCATGTACATTTTCGGAGGATATGAAGAAGAATTTGAAAGATTTTCCCAAGAAGTTTATGCTTTAGATTTAGAGACGATGCACTGGACCTATGTAGTTACTAAGGTATTTTATTTTAATGTTTTTTATTAAAACAAATGTTTGGAAATAGTTAAAACTGTTTATCTCCATGGTAACCGACCATTTTCAGAAACTTATCAACTTTTAATTATTTAAAATCAATATTTTTTTTACCTTGTAGAATATGCATGTGTAAAAATTGCTATTTAAAGCCCAAACATGTTTTAGGAGGTTTATGTTACACCCCTCAATCAAGTAGACCCTTGATTGAGGGGTGTAAATATACTGTAATGGATTGAAATGTTCGGGAGGTGCAGTCAAATATTACTCAAAATAAAAAAAACTTATTTTGTTGAGTCAACGTTTCGGCCTAAGATGTAGACCATCTTCAGGGCTGGGAAAAGAAACAGAAAATGGCTGTATAAAACATTGCTGTAACAAGGAACAATAATAGATTTTATGGACAGAATTAATAAGAAATACAGAAAGTAAGATAAATTATGATAAAACTTGTGAGCAAAAATAAATTGTTCTCACTCTTACTCTCTGTAGTTATTTCCATCCATCTTTCCTGTAGTTCTTATCAATTCTGTTCATAAAATCTCTTATTCTTCCTTGGTATTGTAATGTTTTATATAGTTATTTTCTGTCTTTTTTTCCTAGCACTGATGATTGGCTACATCTTAGGACGTAACGTTGGGACAATAAAATAAGTTTTCTTATTTTGTGTAACATTTGACTGCACCCCCTGACCATTTCAATCCATAATTAGAATTATCCAGTCAACTATTTATCACTGTTGTGTAGAGTTTGTAAATGATGTAAATACCTTTTTATGATTTTTTTTTTTTTCCTCCAGGGAGAAAGCCCACCTTATACGGATTTTCATACTGGTACTGCAATTGGCAACAGGATGTACGTTTTCGGGGGGAGATCAGATCGAGCAGCACCTAATACTTCTGAGCATGACTTTTATCCAAATGAAATCATGTACTTAGACACCGATACATGCATGTGGGTTTCACCAGCGGTTAATGGAGATGTACCTTTAGGAAGGAGGAGCCATTCTGCTTGTATATTTATTTAATCTCTTTCTCATTCGGTTCATTTAATTTAATTTAATAATTATATTTTTAACATTTTATTATTTATGTTAGTTCTCTACAAAAATGATTTGTACGTTTTTGGTGGTTACAACGCTCTTATAAATCAACACTTCAACGACTTGTATAAATTTAATCCTTTTACTTGCACTTGGACGATCGTTCAAACTGTTGGAGTTTGTCCGAAAGAAAGGCGGAGACAAGTTTGCATAGTAGTTAAGAATAAGATGTATTTATTCGGCGGAACAAGGTAATTTTTTACGATTTATTATAAAATAAAAAATTGTTTTTTAAACAAATTAATACTTGTGGCGTGATATTTATGTAGCCCCATACGAGACCCAGTATATGATGATGGAGGTGATTCTCCCGATGACCATGAATTGATGGATCATGATGACCTTCACGTTCTTGATTTAGGTGAGTCACAGGAAATTATTAGGTATTTTGATATATTTAAAAGTGTCGCATACTAATTCTTTCGATAAAACCTCAAAATATCTTTCCCTAAGTCTACTGATGCTTATTTTTAGTTATATCCATTGTGTAGGGTGTTGTTATCCTCCAGTATCAGTATATATTTAATATTAATATTTTTTATTTACATATACTGAAAATTATTGGATAAAGGCCCCATTAATATCCAGTGATTCATATATTATTTATACTATTTTCGAAGAAACAGAATTTTATTTTTATAGGCTTCAAGTTAAAAAAAAAAAGCTTATTTTATTATTAATGGGCATTATAATTTTAAAATAATTTAGTTTTTAATCTAGTTGAAAAATAATTTCACTGTTCTAAAAGATATATTATTTGTTTTAGATCCTTCTTTGAAAACTCTATGCATGCTGTGTGTTATAAACAATGAAATGATGAATCATAGCAGTTTGCCACGGGACCTTATGTAAGTAGAACTACTTAATTATTTTGTGTATTTTTTTTAGAGTAAAGATACCTTACCTAAATAGGCCAGGAAAGTAAGCACATCGGATCAAGTCTGATTTTCAGTATATATTATGGGTTGGTGAGTTAGGCAACGGTATTGATGGTATTAACACTCATAACTATAAAACCTTATCATGATCATTGAATTATCAGTTACCAATGTCGTTAATAATATCATACTTCTTGCCAAAAGTCAAATCTTTTAGTCTTGGAAAAAAATAATGCAAAGTGAAAATTTAATTATTGTTTCTTTCAATATCTTCTTAGTCCTGTTAGCTAGACATGGAATAGCCTCGATCCATTTCTCGTAGTAATCTGTATTCAGTATCGTTCATCAAATTTGATCCATCAGCAATCACATTCCCCTTTAAGTCTGTCTATATATTCATTATAAGTAATCCTTGGCCTTGCAGTCATCTTTTATCCTGTAAACATGACCAAACCATTTAACCCGGCATTCGGAAGGACAAAATGACAGAAGTCATCCTCTGCAATGGCACAGATGCAGTTATTTGTAATACAGTTCTGTCTAGATTTTCCTGCCACTTTTTTTAGATATTTAATTTAAGCTGGAGTAATTTGGCACCCGTTTTTTAATGACGTTTTAAGATAATGATGCTCCTAGAGAACATCCATCTTTATGACCAGTAAAGAAAAATAGGCAAGAACACAGACTTAAATAGGCATAGCTTCTTCTTTTTGCTATTTACCTTCTTATTCTCTTATTGTTTACCCTTCTTATTGTGTTCTGTATAATCTTGGTATGTTTTCCCTTTTCTTATAATAAAAAAAAAAAAAACCGTACCACTACAATCCATGAACGGGTCTGTGGTTCAGTACATAGTAGTGACTGTACTGTTTCATGGACAACAGTTCTGCAAGGAGCTGACTTTTCCTAGGTCACGCTCAACCGCCAGATTTTCCCTCCCTTATTTTGGGTACCCTATTTTTATATTATTTTATAGAGGCTGGGTGAGCTCCAGGAGGGTCCTAGATCCTAAATGGTCCATCTCCGGCTGCAGACTAAATAATAGTCATGCCTGCAGCGGGATTCGAACCAGGATTTTCGGCATGGTAACTCAGTGCTCCACCACTGAGCCACTCCGCTCCCTAGTCATTTTTTTCTAGAGCCTCTTCTTATAATAGATCTCTGGTAAAAAAAATTATCCATTTATCCGTTAATTATAAACTGTTGGGACGTTCTTTTCCATTCTGAATATTTTCCTTTTATTGGTATTTATACTTCTCAATTATTCAGATCAATCATCAACAGCTTCATGTAAACTTTGAGACTCATTTTTAATCACCATGATGCCATCTGCATAAATGAAATAGACTAGCAATGGAAGTAGACCGATTGTTATAACTATATAACCTTACCTCAGAATGCAAATTGAAAAAACCACAAGCAAAGCCTTATGTTTCAAATCTGGTGTAAAAACAAACAATTACCAGTCGACGTTTCTCCTATTCAGGCATTATCAAGACACAAAAAAGAGTAAGATCAATCACATCTCAAAGAAGAAGTACAATACATCCCAACGAATAATCGCTCAAATAGGCTCATAACCTGAGACCTCCACCCCAAGACGTTCAACCCAAAACTCTTTTTTCGTTGTGATTGATCTTACTCTTTTTTGTGTCTTGATAATGCCTGAATAGGAGAAACGTCGACTGGTAATTGTTTGTTTTTACACCAGATTTGAAACATAAGGCTTTGCTTGTGGTTTTTTCAATTTGCATTCTTATAAATATTATAAGAACATAAGGCTTTGCATTCTAATAAATTTTAATGTTTCATTTTGAGTTTTGGCTCTATTTTATTGCTTAGTTTACTTCTATGGTGTCAATTATATTTTGTGTCTGTGCATTTTATCTAATCTTCAATATGTTCTATTTCAATATCCCACTTCAATTGCTTGATTTTTTTTTCACATTAATTGAATTTACTCTCAAATTTAATTAATTTAAAAGAAGGTATTGTAGCATTAATTTTCATGGCCATTTTTTTTTTATAGACCTATTAAAAAAATTTAATCTCTTCAATCAAAAGGTTATCCAGTCATTTTAAAAGAAAGATTTTTTAATGTGTTTTTAAGAAATGCTGTTAAATATGAATTTTAGGGAATTCCTTTTATATATTATTTTTTTATAAATAATAAATTTTTTAGACATCGATCACAATTATTTGTAATAATGTTATTGGTATTTACTATTGTTATTATTTTTTTTAATTAATATTTCATTCTACAAGATTATTCCACCGATTACTGATGTATAAATTTATTTGATTACAGACAAGACTTGAATCTATTGAAAGCAAATCTTTGGATCGTAGATCAGATGACTCTTTGAAAAGTTTTTATATTCATATCGATCTGGTGTGTCATCATCTTTTATAATTGATCAACAGAAAAAAATTGTAAATGTATTACAATGAATGTATATATGTAAATGATGCAAGTAAATAATTACATTGAATATTTATTATTGTTTTTTTTTCTCATGTTACTGAGTTGTATTTTAAGGTTTGTTTTTTTGTAAAAAGTTTATGAATGATTATAATAATAACTTATTTATTGAAATTAATTTTAAAGAATTGTAAAATTATTTTTTGTTTGTAATCTAATATAGTTTATACGTATTCAAGAATTATTACGCAATTTTAATACTGCTTAGTTTCCTTTACTTTTACTGCAGAAATTGAAATCTCTTTATAAAAAAATATTTTTAAATCTATATATATTTTCATGTATTTTTTTATTGGTATGCTACTTTTGATAAAATGGTAATTATTATGTAAAAATTGCTGATAATATTTATGGATAACTTTTCCCTAAATTTATTACTAGTATTCTCAATTGTTTTATATAGTTATAAAATTAACTATAAGAAGCACATATTTTAATATCCTATTTTTCAGTTATTCAGACAATTACAATTTTTATTTGAACAATGTTATAATTCAATTGAACTGTATTTTTTCACATTTCATTCTATAGTAAAAAAAAAATTGATAATTCTGATTAAAATGTGTTCTTTCTATCAAACCTTTCTATCCTATCTCATAGAGTTTATCAACACCTCTTTTAAGACATGATCATTTAACCTGGAACAACAAAAAAGAATCTAATTTCGGTTAGTGGAACAAGGAATAGTCAATTTTTTTCAAAAATTTGGTAAAGGAATTACTCAAACAACAAACGCATGTTCACTGGTGGGTGGAGAAAGTCCCACAAAAGAACTGGCTTTGCCCTATAATCCAGTTTTTTTTTACAAGTAAAAATAAAAAACAAAACAATAATTTGCCTAATAATCATTAATAAATTTTATAAAAACCAATTGGTGCTAATTTATCAAACTGATGCCATGTTTCCTTTGGTCCTTCATCAAGATGTATTTAATTAATAATAGTCTATTTTTTTCTGAATCATTGTTATTATTCTTTCTTTTATTAAAACATTCTAAGGTCCTAAATTCATTTATATTTGCACACCCATCTTTTTGAGTAACTTATAAAAGTAGTAACTTGCTTATAAACGTAGCATTTAAACCTCTAACTTTAGTTTTATTAATAAAATATGGATGCTGTGCTAGAAAAATATTTCCTGTATTCTAAGAATTAGTTGTGGGCCATGTTACTGTTCCCTGTTACCACACTCTCAACTGTTGAGTTTTAAGAATATTACAATTGTTAAGGTTCAACAGGAAAATGAATTTAGTGTTCGTTTAGTTTGTGGATGTCCAAAAGAACCTGTAATCTATCTCTTTTTTTCCCCTTTATTAATATTAATTAGTGGTTTCAGTAATTTTTGCTTGCACGACACTCAAACTTGATTTTATCCGATCATAAATAAACTATATTATGGAAGTTGAAAATCCTTAGTTATACCATCTTTAAGAAGGCTCCGATGGTATAAACACCAAATGGAGGCTCCGAGCATGTACTGTGTCAGGTTCTCCTTAAAAGATAACGATCCAAATTATATCCGAAGATACAAAATTTAGGAATCCCACATTAGCATTGTCAGATTAGTCATAGCACCATATAGTGACATTAAATAAATTAACTACACTTCTAAACAAAATAGTAAACGTGTTCAAAATAAAAAAAATTTACAAATAAATTTTATCTTGTAATTAATAAGTATTGCTTATCAAATATAACACTTAATGAGTATTTTTTAATTTGAACACTCTTTACTGTTTTGCTTACAAATGTAGTTGACTGTTCTTTTATTTAATGTCACTTCTTGCTGCAATGGCTAGTTGGATGGTGCTACAATGGGAGTTCTGAATTTTGCCTTATTAGGTATACTTAAGTAGGTATCTTTTAAGGAGTACCTGAAACTGCACAGATGCACAGAAGATTCTACAAAAAGGATTAAGCAAATATAAAAAAAAAATATGCTTTAGAGTTTTCAAACAGTACGATAATCATCCGAGGTCGAACACTAAATTTCCTGCATTCTTACGCCCCTTCTATGATTCTTGAATATTGGTCTTAGTTGACATTGATGATCAGACTGCGTGAAAACACCCTAATAATTCAGAAACCGCTGTATTTCCATTTTATTATTCAGGAAAGGATGTTATTTTTATATAATATTATCATCGTTATTTAAAATTTTTAAAAAATCCATCAACTGTTATTTATTTATTTTCAGCAGTGGTCTTTTGTAGGTACGTTTCTTTATTTAAATTAATAACAGAGTAATGGTTAGTACTCTCTAGTCAGAGTAATGGGTCTGGTCTAATGGTTAGCATAACAAACTATTAAGCCCAAGATCGCGGGTTCGCAGCCCGGCAGGTGACCCTAGGATTTTTTAATGGGAGAAAAAAATCCTTGGTTATGCCGTCCTTCGGAAGAGAAGTAAAACGAGGATCCTGAGCCTGTACGATGTCAGACACTCGTGAAAAATCCCTATCCTAATTTAACCTGGATATGCAAAACGTATAGCCCACACTGTAGCATCGTCCGATTAGCCATAGAAGCTTGAAGTGTCGTTAAATGAACAAACAACAAAATACCTCTTTGGTATGTAAATTCTGCCAAGAAACATCTTCCTTTTGAGTGGCACGTTATCGAACGACATAACTTTATAACATGGAATGAATTTCCAGTAATGAATGAACTTCCAGATCTTAAATCTGGAGTAAATGACAAATTAAAAGAAGTCAGTCCTAATCTTGACCTAACTCAGGTGACTATTAATTAGAATCTTCAAATTATTATAAATAAAGTGTTGTTATGTGTTAAGATTAATTTCATATTTTTAAAAATAATGATTCTTATATAATCTATTTTTAATGGATTACCTACAAATATAATTAACTAAAAATGTAACATTACAAAGTACAATAGCAAGTGGTTCTTTTCTTTTCCTTTTTTTTTTTTTTTAATTATTGTCCAATGGGCCCTTGGAGGTGAAAAAAATAATAAATAATGTACACAGAAACTGTTATATTTTTATACCTCAAGTTTGATAAATAATTTTCATTGTTTTAAAGGCAAATTTAATAAAAATGAATATTAGTAATTAATTTTTGATTAAATCAATTTTATAAAATGTCTAAACAATAGGGGTTTATAAATATGATAAAAACTTAAAAGCACAACAAAAACCTAATTGTAAAGGAATTAAAAACTAAATGAAAAAATTAAACTTATAATAGAATTCAATTTTTCTTATTTCTTTCGTCTCTGAGTGATCACAATTTTAAACTCAGAATTTTTTTTTAACCGGAGCTATGTATTTTCTCTTTAGTTACACTAATCTGATATCAAAGCTCATGGGATTCACAGACAGGAGAATGTTTCTTCTTTCTAGACCTAATGTTAAGTGTTGGTTACACCATTTAGATGTGTGTTAAAATTATGGTTACTAAATACATTTTTTTTTAAATTGAGATCTTTTGCAAACGTTTTTGTTTTAAAATACAAAAGTATCTCACGGTTAAAGGAAGTATTGTAGTTTAAGTACACCAATCCTAAAATTTGGATTTAATCATTTAAATGATTCCTTAATAGTAATTATATGAATCTTAAAAATAATTAGATAAGTAGACCCCTGACATAAGTATTTGTTAACAAATGTTTTTAGGTTCATCTTGGTGGCTCTTTATAAATCCAAGTTAAAAATTAAACTTTTTTTTTTTTTTAACCACGCCTTTTTTTACTTTTGAATAGAAAGGAATTATATCAAAGTCTTTTCCTTTAAAAATCTCAGAACACTGGCTATTGTTAATAGGTTCCCCACATTTTACAACCTGAAATCCCTTTTTAAGCCTTTCTTAGATTCAAGTAGCATGCCATAAAATTATAAAATAGTTTATGCTAAGTCAAAAAAATGAAATAATACTCTTAAAAATACTTATTGGTGAAAAGTTGTCAGAAGGGGCTAACCTGTGCTCTATAACTTTCTCTAAAAAAATGTATCAGCACAAAGTAAAAGAACAAAAAACAAAAGTCAAAAAAGAAACCGAAGAAGAAAAAGAAACAGAAGAATACATTAATAAATAACTAAGAAGGATGAATCATTGTGATCATCGGAAGGTCAAGAGATACCCAGAGCCGACTCACTTCCTCTTAACCTAAGACACTTCTTTTCTATTCATTTTTCTATTGTTGAATTTTAATTTTTATTGTCTCTTAAAAGTTATGTTTTCTGTCTTATTCTCCTTTACCACCCGATTAATTTGAAGGGAAACAGATGTTATTATTACAAAATGCTGACTATAGTTATTTTTTTTTTTAGGCACCGCCGATCAACCAAAAAAGGATTGTTACATTTATAAATCATTTTCTTATTAACACAGTCGATTTTTTAAATAAATTTTCTAACAACTGTACAAGCAAACTTATGACCCTTGACCAGAAAATAAACAGGATCGAAGCTGAATTATGTTTGTTGGAATCTAAGGTTTGTTAAAATTTTAACAAATAAAATTGTTTACTCTATTTTTGAGATATATTTTTTTTAATTTAAGTTGTTTCATTGCAGTTAAATTCAATCCCTGAAGTAGCGGATTCTAAAGACGTCAATGTCGAGTTACCTAAACCTGAAGAAATAGAATTACCAAAAAATAATGAAAATAACCAGGAAAATGGAGCGCCCACAGAGGTAATTTGTGTATATTGTCGCCTTAGTGTCACAATTATGTATGTATAAAGCTGGCATTTTCCAGAAATTAATGAAATATTAATTTACGAGTGGAAACAAAAAACTTATATCCAGGCAACGCAGACCTAACATCTTTTGACCCTAAAATAGAACATGAAGAATAATGTTACCACGTATATCTCAAAAATGTCTATTCTGTAAATATGTTTTAGTGTCACACACACGAAGATATATATAAATATATTTAATTGTTCAGTGATTTACAAAAATCGTTCAAGCAGATGAAGTTCAAGGGAGAATTCTCTGGGTTGATGATGTGGGGTAATGGATATACTTTTAATGGAGTATATATTGAAGAATTTGAGCAACTTAATGAAGCTAAGTAATGGATATAATTGGTCAGGAGGTGCAGTCAAAGATAACACAAAATAAGCAAAACTTATTTTATTGTGCCAACGTTTCGGCTCAAGACGTAGACCTATCTTCAGGGCTAGGGGCTGACATGAAGCTGTAGAATTTCACCTAACGATTTAATAATGAAGCTCAGGTACTCCGCAATCAGTGTGGTCATTCAATTTATTAATAAATAGAATGTATGGAAATTCAATATCCTTTCTCAGAAAAAAAAAATGCATCTCCTGTTGGTTATGCTAAATCCGTTAGGGGAAAGAGTTGGGGTATTCTACATGGACTAAAGTCATGGAATCATGTAGTTTGATGGGAGGGAAAAAGTGAAGTTCGAATGAGAGCATTCAGTGATTTTTTTTGTTCAGTAAATTATCCAATTATTTTTCTCTGCAACAAAATTAAATAATGCACTAGTTAGGTAATGCTACATGATGTGTGAGACCAAGCACCACAAACTCAGTTATTTCTTTATTTTCATCTGGAAGGTTTTTAACTTTATCACTGATGTTTAAATAATATCATTTGTAATAATATATTTTTTTAAATATTGAGTATTTATTTTATATTTTAGGTAAAAGAAAACATTGAAACCCCTCTAGTCGATGAAGTCGATCCACCTAAAGAGCCAGAACCAGAAAATCCTGAACTTCTTAGGTTTCGTAAGATGGTACAATTTGGTGTTCCTTTGCAAGCTGTCAAGATGAAAATGCAAATCGAAGGGCTCGATCCTAACTTGCTGGATACTTGATGTGATACAGTTGCTACTCATGCTAAGCAATACATATACTTGGTTTATTCTCGCTATGTTAAGCCTATACAAATATTTTATTTGCAAAATATATGCATTCAATAAGTTATCACAGATGTAAGGGTGATCAAAGAGCCATAAGGCGGTTTCAGTTCCTAGACTTCTAAGTTATCTGCCATAAACGATTCTTCAAAAAATGGATTAGTATTCGTGAAGCTGCCTATGGTTCTCAATACAAGCCAGGAATGATTGTGATAAAATACATTATATATTTGCCTTATAATAGAATATTTTTTGTAAATATTAAAATAACAAGCTCAAATTTTGTCATTAAAAATGGTTCTTAAAAACAATGTGTTTTATACTAAAACTCTTTCACTGTTTTATATTTCCAAATTAAAATTATTTTAAAATTTTATTAATGTTTCATTATACTTTTTTACCTGAGTCTAATTGTCTTAAATTGCATTCTTACTATTTACAATTTAATTCAATAACTACCTTACAGTTATAATAATCTTTGATTGGGCACAAGCTTAAGTCCATCATTAGTTTTTATAAAAACTATAATTTAAAGAAATCTATAATATATTGCTAAGTCTCATTTTTTGCAGAGATTTACAAGAAACAGGACCAAAGGTAATTAAGTCTCATATTGTTATTACTTTTATTTTTCCTTACACTCCCATATATTAAAAAAATTATGTTTTCATAACTTTTTGGTACCTTTTTCAAATATTAAAAAGTAGCGCAATCAATAAGTACAACTTTATGGTTATCTCAGGGAGAAAAGGCTACTTAGACCATTGTGAATGAAGAGCCCATACCTATAGGATGTTCTATGGTTTCCTAAATTTCCCCTAATTGGTGAGAACCCCCATGAAGCTCCATCCCTGGCTATTGACAAATCAAGTAATTTATTTGCTACAGTCTGAATAGAACCCGAAACCTTCAGCATAGGTACTCAAGACTACACACAGTGAGCTAACCCGCTCCCTATACATGTATACACCTTTTTTATGATGGATCCCTCATCCAGTTTTAAGGATAGCTCCGAAATTACTTTCTTTATTCTAGTTTCTGACCTTTGTCAACAAGATCCTAATTAAAATAATGTTCAATGAACATTCTTCCCCCGTGTATACATCGGCGAAATTGCGAGAGAACACGGAGATATAGGATCGGTGAAGAGAAAGGATTTGTCTGACTGGGATTCGACCCCTGGTAGCTCAGTGGTTTAGAGCACTGCTACGGAAAAGCAGACTACCCGGGTACGAATCCCGGCCAGGGCAAATCTTTTCTCTTCATAACAAAAAAATATTTAAAAATAATTAATAATAAAATTAAATTGTTTTTTTTTTTAATAAAAATAAATTGTATATCGAAAATATTTTTATTCTAAAGCACAAATAAAATGAGCAAACTTATTTTGTGTTAGGTAGACTGACCCGACCTTTTTACACTTTTTTAAGATAAATCCAGTCAACCATTTCCACATGAATATATTATTTAAAGATAGTATTAAATTATTCGATAGCAATTCTATAGAGAACAGATAATATGCATTATTAAGACATAATGGCACAAATACAGATGTATTAGTATTTATGCTGTTTTGGTTTTATTATTAAGACAATTCCTGTAATCTTATATGGTTTAAGTCATCTAAACTTAACAGTTAGTGTTACTAGTTAATAATAATTAAAATTACTTGAATATAATGGTTACTTACTGTGTTATAAAAATAATGCACTTTCAATCCTAAGCTTTAAATGGAAAATATAAATTTATAAAGGCTAAGTTGGGTAAATTATGAGAAAATAAACAGACTGGTTTATATAAAACTTTAATGGCCAAAATTATGTACAAAACTTAATCAGAATATTTTTTCTTCTTAAAATTGAATCATTTGGCCCTGAAAAAAACAAAAACAAACAACATATAAGTAATATGATATAATTAAACTCTTTTTTTAAACTTATGTTTAAGGAAAATAATTACAAAAGTCAATGTTGATTAAAATATAAAATCATGATTAGCACCTGAAGCATATATCAATTTTAATAATATTTGTAAGATAATTATCACAATGAAGAAGTAATAAAGTATTTTTTTATCTAAATAAGTTTAGGAAAATAGGTATACTTCTTTCCTTAATGACTAAAATTGCAGCCTTGGTTAAGTCGAATTCTGTAACTGTATTGAAGGAAGCGGAATTGTATCATTATTGTGGTTTTTGACTTGAAATGGAGTTGTAATTTAAGCAATAACTCCTTTTTAATCCTATACCTTATTTAGCCCCTTTTTCAATACAAAAATAACACGATTCGACTTCTGTATGTACAAGAAACTCATTTTGAAAAAATTTTGATTTAATCACTAATTCACTGAGGCTGTAGAAATATATTTGCTAGTCTCAGATACACATAAAAATACAACAAAACGACAATTCTCTCCATTGATTTTTTTTTAAACATTTATATTAACAGTAAATAATTTATAGCCTAAGGATTTTTCAGGTGTGAAGAGCGTAATGTTGGGCTGTCCTACATTGAAAATTATAAACAAATTATGCAGACGAAAATGCCAGGCCACTTGAAGCATAACAGGAGTTTGATCTATGCACTCGTGGTGTGCCGGATCATTAACAAAGTATATCGGGGGATTTCATAGAATACATGTCAGAAAAAAGATTACCAAGAGATCAAGACCAGCTAAAGTATTGGCAGATTAACAGTAAAAAGTTTAGAGGTCTCAGTCACATTGCTTGCACATACTTATCATCACCTGCCACAAGCGTTCCAAGTGAACAGATTTTCAGTGCAACAGGAATTGATTACGATCCTCATCGTAACAGACTTATGGGGGATGAAGCTGCCAAGTTACTCTTTTTGAAGCAAAATTTACCAATACTTAACTTCAATTATGAGATCATATTTTTTCAGTTCCTACAATTGTTATTGTTTTTATTTAAACCCAATATTAACACTTTATGTGTCACACAGGATTCATTAACTTAATAAGAATAATCGATTAATTAGAATTTAAAATAAATGTCACGAAGATTTAACTTTTGGTTTTCTCATTATAAAGATGGTTGATTTAGTATCTACGACCAAACTGGTTTATTTAGTGTAGTACGATAAATTTTTGCAATATAAATGTGCTAAATATTTGATTTAGGAAATAAAAAGTAATGTGAACAGAATTCAATAGCTTTTCACTGCTACCTAATATTTTAAATTTACTGAAAACCCCTTAGGTAAGTGTTGGTAAAACTATAAACAACAACTTTTGTTCTGGGTAAACATCGAAAACATTTTGTTTCTCCATACAAACTAAGATCAGCTGATAGGTCATGATGGAGGACTGAATTTTTTTTTATTTCGACAATGGACAGAACAAAAGTTGCTGTTTATAGTGTTACTAATACGTAGCTTACAGTTTTTCTGTGAATATAAAATAACCTTATATAGAATTTCATCAGTATTGAAAATTAATAAGGTAAAAGATCCATAAAAAATCTGCCAAAAAAGTCACGGATACGGATATCCGACATATCACTACTATGTACCCACATCCTTTAATATTACAAAAATCCAAACCAGATGTTCATCCCAGTCCCAATTTACTCATTATCATTTTATTCAATAATTATTTCGCAGGCTGTCGCTTCGAGTTGAGTTACAAGTTTTAACTTTTTCTATGCTTCTCTTTTAATATTTTACAAAAATACAGTTATCACGAGCTTATGTATGGAAAAGAGACTGTAAATGTATGGAGTTGATTTAGGTAATCATTTCAATCAAGAAATTAAAGTTTCAACTAACATTTCAAAGTATAGATGATATATGTTTGTTTAAATAATTACCGAAGTATACTGATTACCCATTATTACATTCTCATTTCCATACTAAAGCTCATGATAACCTTTATTTATAGAAAATATTAAACAAAACAAATCAAAAGTTAAAACTTGTGGCTCAACTTGAAGTGACAACCTGTGGAATAATTACTTACTATTCAGATGTTAAACATTTCAAAAAAAGATCAATACCCTAAATCTTATCAGAAATGGTAACATAAAAACTGTGCATAATATAATTTTTCGGGGTAATTTTATAAAATGAATACTGCTGACAATATGTTGAATTAACAACTAATCTCAAACAAAGCATCCTGCTTGACCTACTTTAAAGTGTAAATAAAACGTTAGCAGCTAATAATAGTTTAAATAAGCACCTAACTCCATA
This sequence comes from Troilus luridus, assembly GCA_964056705.1. Lineage (NCBI taxonomy): Eukaryota > Metazoa > Arthropoda > Insecta > Hemiptera > Pentatomidae > Troilus > Troilus luridus. Next base: position 40,543,404 of record OZ057417.1, on the reverse strand, counting down.
AAAGGTTAATCTACTATCAAAAAAGTTGTTTTATAGATTAAACCCAACAAGCGTACTTTATTCCTTGACTAAACCTGCATTATTTAATAATGTTCATATCAAGTTTAAAAAACTAAAAGACTTGTACCACTACAACCCAGGAAGGATCTTGGCTTCAGAACATGTTGGAGGTCTGTACTGTTCCTCGGGCAAATCTGCAGGAAGGTGAATTATTCGAGATCAACAGCCAGGTTTTCACATTAATTAAGATCTATAGAGGCTGGATAAGCCCCACAAGGGTCTCCAGATCCCATAGTCTATCAATAGCAGTTAATAGATTAAGTAAATTATCTGCTACAGCCAGATTTAAACCCGGGCGCTTCAACAACAGCAACTCACCGCTTCACCACTGAGCTACCCTGGTCTCTATGCAGTTTAAAGAAACTTATAAAATAGTTTGAAATGGCCAATTTTCCATTGGCTTCGCTGAGTGAATATTCATATCAGCTTTTGGAAAATTATAATTCATAAAGCAAATATTATAGAGTAATGGGCTAGCTGATTAACAGTACTATAATTTCAGTCCAGTAAAGTACTATTATCATTCTACAATGATTATTTTATCACAGATTTATAGAAACAAACAGTTTTAAGAAAATAATACCTTGCGTTTCTTGTCTCCACCCAATTCAAAATGCTTACACCTCTTAAGAGGAACTTGCTTCCTATATTTGCAATCGGTACATTCCATCCTTAACACGATTTTCTTAGTGGTCTTGGCCTAAAAAATAATAATGTGAGTAAATGAACAAAAACAAAGGATATATTAGCTCAATACATGAAACACATACCTTCTTCCTGAAGATGGGTTTTGTTTGTCCACCATAACCTTGCTGTTTACGGTCGTATCTCCTTCTTCCTTGAGAAGCATGCCTTTCCTTAGACTTCTTGTACTGAGTAACTTTGTGAAGCTTATGAACCTTACATTTTTTGCAAAATGTACGTCTCTGTTTCGGTACGTTAACCTAAGCAACAAAAAAATTAAATAAAATTATTTCCTGAAACTAAAGAAGAGAAATGATGTAAAATTGTTGCCTTGTTTTATTAACCATTTTTATAATTATGGATGAGCTCCGTAAAAAGAGATATTACAAGATTACAATCCAAATTTAAACTCACCATAATGGACTTCCAAGAGATCACCCAACAAGGAATCGAGTAACTTCCACTGCTGACAAGATCTCAAAAAGAATAGAAGTCCTGCAGGTGGCATTTTTTTACTTTATTATGCATAAACAAATATATTTATAAAATTATGAGTAACATTAAACCAAATTTTATTTTATATAATAATTTAAAATATATAATAGATTTACTGTTTTTTATTTATAACAGAGTAATTGTAAACTTGAATAGCTCATTGAACATGGGAATGGTAGAAAGTTGATCAAGATTGGGCTGATGCGATTTGTCTAGACAAATGAAAGGTCTTTAGTAAAATGGGAAACTTTATTACAATTTATTATTATATTATATTATAACAATTATTTTATTATTTATTGCTGCCATGAAATCAGTTAAAGTAGAGATAGGAATTCCTTAACCAAATTTATACCGATGAAAAAGCACCAGGAACATGACAGACAAAGTAAAATTTTGTGCGTGTGCATGAAATTTTATAAATACGGACGTAAGACAGTACAAACAAAAAATGTTTAATTTGCCAAGAAAATATATGCGCAAATTTGTTCGGCAGTTTTGTAGGTGTAGATCCGAATTCATATTAACAGTGTTTTTTTTTTTATTTCTGTGGTACATCAATATCTACTCTGGTTATAGAAGTAATCATGGAGTGTCTTACATATAATAATTATTTCATATAGGGAGGGTTTACATGTACACTATTTTTCTTGAAATAATACTCAACTTACATATTTTAGGAGCCTATGATGGAAGAAGAACTCCAAGTGACATAATTATCTACTGCAAACGTGATAAAATAAAACACCTTAGAGGCGCACTAAACGAACAGTAGAGATTTTCCCAATGAAAACGAAACTGCGAAATTCCACCGAAAAAAATAAATTTAAACGGGCAGAAGTCACGGAAGATCCACTGCCAAATATAAAATTTTAAAAAATCTTCAAAGGTGGGATGGGATATCTGTAACTACTGAATAGTAGTTGAGCGAACATTAATAGAGTAGTTGCAACTGTCAAAAGAGTTATTGCTGACTGGACGTGAATTGGAATAAGCAATTACTCCTACATTGGAGGAACTAGGGAAATAAATATGTAAACTGAAGATAAATAAATAATGCATATAAAGCACCAAATATAGACAATATAACTCTTGAACTCTCAAAATTTGTGGGTCATGTCCTACCGAGTGTTTGAGATACAGATTAATAGAGGAATGAAGAAAGCATATCCGAAAATGTAACAGTACACTTATTACATTGTTTGACATGAATGAAAACCTGACACAAAGCAGCACATCCTTAGGTTAAGCCGACCTTCAGATGGGACGTAAAATGGAGCCTGTTATATGTCAGGCATTCGTTTATGATTCGTATCCTTATTGTTTCTGGATAACCATAAGATAGGACTCCCATTGTAACATCGTCCGATTATCCATACTAGCATAAAGTGTCTATTGTTAGTTTGTTTATTGATATTACGCCAATTTATGCTGCTACGGCTAATCGAACGATGCTACATTAGGAGTCATAAATTTTGCCTATAATTAGTATAGAGATCATTAACGAGTATCTGACACTGCACAGGCTCAGGATCGTCATTTTACCCTCCCACCGATGAACGGCATAACCACGGAATTTTTACTCCCTTTGAAAAATCCTTAGGCCACCTATCGTCTTGCAAACCCACGATCTTGTATAGTAGGTTGCTAAGCTAACCAGTGGAAACCCCTTTTGCCAATGGCCATACCACGTTGAACACACCGGTTCTCGTCCGATCATCGAAGTTAGGCTACGTCAGGCGTGATTATTACTTGGATAAGTGACCGGCTGGGAAAACTGTGCTGCTGACATAGCTTTTATTGGTCACTTGTGGTGCAGTGGTTAGCATAAAATGGAATTAAACGAATGGTGATTGTTGAACAAACAATCAAATTGCAGGTGTTCATTATTTTTTAAATATTAATTAGTTATATATTGATAATTTATTTATATTTATTGTATTTGCCTTCGAAATATGTTCCTGAAATTGTTTATAGGTCTAACGTTAATAATTCTGATAGTCTGTATTCTATATGCTATATAAAGGGGCGACCTGTGATCTAGTGGTTAGCATAACAAGCTACTAAGCCCAAGATCGCGGGTTCGTAGCCTGGCATGTTTTAAAGGGAGTAAAAAATCCTTAGTTACGCCACCCTTCGGAAGGAACGTTAAACGGGGGTCCCGAGCCTGTACGATGTCAAGTACTCGTTAAAAATCCCTATCCTAATTAAACCTGGATAGGCAAAATTTAGAGCTCCCAATGTAGCATCGTCCGATTAGCCACAGCAGCATAAAGTGACGTTAAATGAACAAACAACAACATATGCTATATAAAAATTGTAAATTTTCTTCAGTTAGCAAAGTCGATTTGTTAGGACAAAAATAATCCTTTAATTTAATTAAGAAAAGAAATCCTTGTCACATATCCTTGGGACTGGTCAGATTTATTTCTATAGAACTTCATAAGTTAAATCGAGACATTTCGATTAATAATCTCAACTGCCCTCTCCATCTGTCTATAGATCGTAGGTTACTAATGCTCTTAAATGTTTACCATTTCTTAAAGTTCTCAGATAAATTTTGAAATGTAATAAGGTATCTTATTTATTAAAATTTTTAATGCAGTAAAATTCTGTGCTACCGTGTTACATCCTTTAATTTTCCGTTATAGGTACCCGAAGTTTTTCTTAAATTATGAATTCGAAAAAAGTTCATGTTATTTCATGAAACTTTTATTTTTTTGTTATTAATTGAAGTATTTTCTGGCAAATGTTGTCTCGTAAACAGATTTTTCTATAATCTTGTTATGTGAAAAAGGCTAATAAGTTACTTAATTGCAATAGCTATAGTTACCACAGTATTTCTTATTGTCCACAGTTTGTTAAATTTCCTTGTTAATTGTTAGAAGAATTAATAATTATCCTTATCCAATCAAGAATATTAGCAACAATGGAGACTAGTAAGTTATCATTTACTATCATTACCAATATTTCTTTAAAGTTAATTTATTAATACTGTTTTTTTTGTTCATTTATTTAGATGCTTCACAAGATGAATTGATTATTCAACAACACAGGGAAATAGAGAGAGAAGTAATTTATTACATACATTGTTATTTTTATATGTATAGACATAAAATCCTAATTTTTTTGGTTTTTAGATATCTGATAGAATAAAACTGATAGGAGATAAGGAAGACTTATCAACTCTCAAAAATGAATATATCAATGATCCTATTTATCAGAAGAAAGTTTTAGATCTTTGTAATAAGTATGATAGTATGAGAAGGACTCGTCCTGATGGGAATTGCTTTTTCAGAGCCTTCGGTTTTGCCTACTTAGAACATTTATTGGACAAAAAAGAACAATATGAGAGGTTTGTCTTATTCACCCATATTTTTTCCTAGATTGTCTAATCCATATTTGAAATTTTTAAAAAAATTCTGATTGTTTTCAGATTTAGAGAACTGGCTGAAAAAAGTAAAGATCAGTTAATAGCACTCCAGTTCCCGAAGTTTACATTGGAGGATTTTCATGATGTCGTAAGTCTAATTTGTTTAATTTGAAATAATTTTGTTCTCATTAAATTAATATTGGCATCATTCTTAATTTTATATTATAATTTTCTGAAAAGCTAACATTATTACTTTGCAGTTCATGGAGGTTGTAAATGCTGTTGGTGGATGTGGCGAAGAAAGAATGTCAGAACTTTATCGAATGTTCAATGAACAGGGCTACTCAGATTATGTTGTCGTATATTTAAGGCTTATAGCTTCAGCGCATCTTCAGGAAAAAGCCGAATTTTATCAAAATTTTATTGAAGGAAATAGATCGGTTATTGATTTTTGCCATCAGGTAACTTTATTTAATATTTATATTTACTGTTTAACTTAATTTTAGATGTTTTGTAACATGAATACGTTTAACAATGTAACTTCAATTTAAATATTTATCATAAATTTAGTATTAACAAGGGAGAAAAAAAGGGGGGAAAATACACAAAATTAAAAAAAAATTATAATTAAGTGAATGAAGGATATTAATATATGCAGCTCAAGTGATTTAGTCGAATCATGTTCAGAGAGAGAGTTAATTGTTTTGAGTGGAGTGGAATAGAAGTTGTATTATAAGCAATAACTTCGTTTCAAGCCATTGCATGACTTAGTTCCTTATTCACTGAGAAAATAATACAATTCTCCTTTCCTAAGCACAAGAAACTCATTTTAGAGAAAATTTGACTTAATCACTTATTCATTAGGGCTCCAGATGTATGCTTGGTTCTGTTTGGAGTGTTGCATTTAATAAATGATTTATTATAATTTCCAAAGTTTTTTTTAACATTGAATTGTTTTTCCTAAATATGTTTCGAGATGAATTTTTGTAGAATAGGAATTTCTTAGTCTTGAACCACAGTGATTATTTTTGCATATTAGGAGGTAATTTATTGACGAATTTCATGTGTAAATTTTTAGTGTTTTCAAATTTTTTATAATCGTATTTTCAAGTTAAACTCCTAACGAGGGTTCAAAAAATTAAAATTACAAAACTATAAGCAAACCACTCAGTTTAATTTTGGTTTCAATAAATTGAGGGAAAGAATTTATACTCCCATCGCTGTCTTGACTCAAAAGAAGGTGCTCATGTAAACCCTAAAATTGTCCACTTTTATAGTAATTTCCATTATATTTTTAAAAATTTAATTCCCTACTAAACAATCATTTTTTAGGAGGTTGAACCCATGTACAAAGAAAGTGATCATATTCACATAATTGCTTTGAGTTCCGCACTTGATGTTGGAATAAGGGTTCGCTACATGGATCGGGGAGATGGTACTGAAGTTATAGCACATGATTTCCCTGAGGGAACGGTTCCAAGAGTCCATCTGTTGTATCGTCCTGGCCATTATGATATTCTTTATGAGAAGAATTCAACATCGTAGCCATTACAGGTATCTGGTATTTGGATTTATATGAATTCTGTATCATCATCGATCCTTAAAGTAATCAAGATGAAATTTCATAATTATCCCACAGGTTATCGCTTCGAGTTGAGTCAAAAGTTTTAACAGTTTATTCATTTCATTTTTAATATTTTGCTAAATACAAGTTATCATGAGCTTTAGTATGGAACAGAGAATGTAATTATGGGAAATGTGTATACTTCGGTAATCATTTTATCAATAAATGAATGTTTCAACAAACATCATCTATACTTCGAAATGTTAGATGAAACTTTTATATCTTGATGAAATGATTACTGAAATCTACTCATTACCCATAATTATTTTTTCTTTTCCATACCAAAGCTCATGTTGACTTGAATTTTGGAAAGTATTAAAAATTCAATGAATAAACAGTTAAAACTTGTAACTTAACTCAAGGCGACAACCTGCGGAACAGATACCTGAAATTTTAGTAATTTTGATTATTGATATATGAATGTGTAATTTTTTTAACACACTGTATGTATTTATGTAACATAATCTTTGAACTTGATTTTCGGCCACTTCAAAACATGGAATTAAATTGAAACTTAGCTCTCTTTTCCAAGACCGATGACGATACAATAATTAAATAAGTTTGTCACTTTATCCTGACCAGGATCTTAAGGATTAATGATTTTTCTTATAAAACAATACTAAAAAGTTGAAAATAATTTTCAATAAGTTTAATGTGATGAACAGAAAAATTTGTTTTATCAGTAAAAAAGGGTGAGATGCTTTTTAAGATATTTTTATGACTCTATTTCTCCAATATCAGTCAATAAAATATTTACAATAATTAACATCAAGTACCCAACACATATTTTTAGGTGGGGGGGGGTGGTGTAGAATACTATAAAAGATGTTTGAGAAGCGGGTTGGCTTTACCATGCTACCATTACACAAAATCTGAGCTTAAATTATTCTGTACAAAATATATTGTATATAACTAGTTTTTTGTCAGTGATATGATGTGCCAAACTTGTCCTGTCACATGTGACTATTTTTTGCCAAAGTCTAAATTAGAAGTTTAGTGCAGTCGAAAAAAGAAATATCCATTAAATTAAATATTGCCACCCTTTATATAAGGTATTATAGTTAGATTTTTTTATAATTAATGTTTTAACATTAATTTTTTTAATTAATAATTATTTATTGCCACCCTTTTATTTTAATAGGATATTATAGTTAGGTTTTTGGAGTTTACTCCTTAAGAAACGATTTTCATATTTAGCCCACTGTTTGAAAATTTTAGGAGTAAAATCTAATTTTAGCTAAATGTGGTGCGTTACGTTCCCTTCTCAATAATATTGTATTATTTGTTTTACATAATAGATAGAAATTAAAAGTTAAATTCGTGTGGTATCTATGGTAACAGTGTATTCTATTACTTTATTGATTTATATTGCTTTAGCGAAGTGTTGAAATGCTATAATTTTTTAAAACCTCAAATTAAGGTTAGCTTTGTTTGAACTAGTTAAGAAGATTAATATATAACCTCAATGTTACCTTTGAGCTTAGATGTTTTTTATGTTTCGTTATTATGAGAATAAATTTACAAATGTTTTAAATGGTCAGGGAGGAGGTTTAGTCTATAAACTTTACAGTAAAATATAAATATATTGAGAGACGTTATGTTCCTTTGCGCACCTCTCACTTCGAGATTATGCATGTGTATAACAGCAACCTAACCATCAAATTGTAAAATTGAAAAATACTTACTTAAAGCGAAACCAGTTTTAGTATGAAATCATTTATTGTTAGTTCTTTCAAAGATAAAGATACAGTGCATATTTGTTAATTCACTTAACGTCACTAAGTAAAATTTTAATAGTGAAAAGTCAATTTAATTTTTACTAAGTAAAGATGAAAGTTTACACTTCTACAAGTACAATTCTTGAAAAATTAACTAAATTTAGTCTTTATTTCTGGCTCGAATTTTAGTCTTTATCTACTCGGGACGACTAGATATGGTACAACTATTGATGCAGAGTTTTCAGGATTCATAGCCCATGTAACTTCTGACGTACACATATTGTATTTTAGTTACCACAAACCTATTTTCACAGTATTTAATAATGATGATAATTCTATTCACGGACTGAATACTGTTCAAAATCATGTTCAATGTTCATGGTAGAACAAACGAATCTTCCCAAGAATGATTTATATAAAAATACTAACAATTATTATTATGTGAAATAGTTGATGATATATATTTCATTGGAATGATGTTAATATTTATATATGCTTTGATTATTTTTTAAGATGCTTTCATTTACCCTCTTTTTACATAATCTTCACAATACTAGTTCTTAAGGAGTAAACTCCAGTCGTGCGTCGGAGCTGACACACTTTTTTTTTTAATAATTAATGTTTTAACATTAATTTGTTTTATTTTTGAACCATCTAATCTGCAATACTAATCCAATTTTAGCCTGTAACATAAAATCTTGAAACTTAATCCCATTATAAGTCAGATGCTGCATTTGATTTTAAGTTAAATTAAAAGTTCTAATTAATTTTTTGTCTTCTATTTCAGGTTCCTTGAAAATGAAGTCAAAAGTAAAAGAAAATTCTACTAAATATTTTTTGTATAGATACTTATTAATTCTCTATTACCTTTGATCTCAAGTAAATATGAAGTAATAATTGAGTAAGAGGAAAAACATGAATGAGACCACTAAATTAATTTTAGTTTATTAGATTTTTCTGTTATGATTTCTATTTCGCTGCACTGTATCCATTCTTTCCATCAATGTTCTCTAATTTATTTATTTTTATAATTTGTATATATACAGTGAGTGAATATATATATTTTAAGATGTATTTAAACATTTTCAAATCAAGTTTCCGTTGTGTGATGTATAAGAAATGTTCAAATAGGGTATTTTTTATATATCTATTATAAATACACGTTTCTATGAAATATTAATTTGAATTTTTTAATTGCCTATACCTGATAGTATAAAACTGATTAACATGTTATGTGTATTCAATTTGATGACTATTAAATCCATATGAAGTATTTTTATAAATACTAAGGTTTACCTCATTTTCTACTATTTGTAATGGCAAATGAACCACGCATGCTCTGTTCATTTCGTAGTAATTCTCATTGATAATGGTATAATAAAAAATTGATAAAAAGTGTAAAATTATTATTATAAAAATATATATATTATTAATATAAAAATATTAGTAATGCTATTAATATATAAAAATTTGATTTGTTTAAATATAGCAAGGTTAAATTCTTTGTAAAAAAAAAACTATATATAGGAATTTTTTGAAAACCAACACAACTTATACTTGGATTGGAAACAATTCATTCTTTCTTGCTGGATAGCACTTCAACCCTATTGCTTAAAAACATTATAACAATTTATCTATAGGTCGAATGTGTAAACAGTTATCTGTAATCAAGAAAGTCCGGGTTCCATTAAAAAGACATGATAGAAGTCTACTTTTCTCACAGTAAAATATAAAATGAAACATTACAGAGCCTTTTTAGGAAATAATTAATACAAAATAAACAGGGCATGTGTGGGAGATGAAGTAGAAAGTAAACCTCATATTGTCCAGGTCACACCTACAATATTTAAATTATACAGGGTGTTTCGGAATTGCACGGCTGTAAATACCTAATAGTGCCGTGCAATTCCGAAACACCCTATATAGTATTGCGGTTCTAATATATACCTCATCTGGCACGAGCAAGAGTGATGCTGATGATGATGATGTAGATGGTTATAACCTTCACACTGAACATATTAATACATAAGATGAAAATTCACTATTTAATATTATTTTTCTCCAGCTACTAACGAATAATATTCAAAACAAAACTGAGATGATAAAAACATTTTATTTATCTGTCATCACTATCAATTCATTAATAGCAAGTTATTAATCAGATATACTGAAAAATTATAAGCATCTGTATTTAAATTTAAAAATATAAATAAGTTTAAATAAATAAAATATTTAATATACTATTTTCAATAACAAAAATCTTGTCTTTTTTAATACAAAAACTAATGCATTATAAAAAAAGGATCGTATAATGGAAGCAATGGTCATATGATGTCAAAATAAGACTAGAAATTAACATTTTGTGATTTCAATACTTTAATTTAAACGAATAGAAAAGAAATTAATTTCTTAAAAATATAATACACTTAGAACTTAATTATAATTTACAAATATTTACAATATACAAATATATATGTACAAAAGATGAAGTATAAACATGAAACATTATTTTAAATTAAGCATAAATAAAATTCTAACTAAGAGCTAGTTAGACTGGCCATGAGGAGTTCCATTTTATTAAGGAAGTTCTTCCCTTCCATCTTGTCCCAACGCACTTCTTTAAAGGCGCCGCCCAAGTTTTCCCATTTCCTCTCTTTCACCAGTTGTCCGCTGAAGAAATCCTTCTTAGGAGAATGAGCTATCGAAACTTGAACCGCACCTTGGGGTTCGCATCGTACGGCGATTAGTCTGGAAAATATTAAATAATAATTGGAAAAAATTTTATATAATTCACTTTTCAATTAAGAGGCATACAGCTTGTCAATAACTAAACACGAATTAAAAGAATATTTTGATTCATGGATAAATAGAACCCTGACTAGATGCACCGTAAAAAATTAGATTCGAATACATGTTACCTGAATAACATTTACATTGTTAGGATCTTATGTTAATAAGTATAGTTATGGGTAATAGTCGCTTCGAGTTGAGCCACTACAAGATTTAACTTTACATTCGTTTCCCTTTTAATATTTTCCAAAAATGCAAGTTATCATGCTGTAGTATGGAAAAGAGAATGTAGTTATAGGTAATAAGTAAATTTCAGTAATCATTTCATCTAGAAATGAATGTGTCAACAAATTTATATCATCTATAAGGAAGAAAATAGTTGGGAGTGCAGTCAAATGAAAACACTAAATAAGTGGTTGCTTATTTAATTATGTGCCGACGTTTCGACCCACTTTGTGGGTCATCTTCAGGGTAAGAAAGAAAAACAGACAAAATAACAGAACTATAAAAATACATTGAGGACTAAGTATATGATAAATGAGAAATAATATAATGTACAGAACGGTGGTGATGCCAAAAAATTTATTGCATTTACTCTGTAATTTTTTTTATTCATATATATCCCTCACTTTTGTTCTAAATTTCTACCTCTCTACATATATATTTTTTCTCATTTATCATATACTTAGTCCTCAATGTATTTTTATAGTTCTGTTATTTTGTCTGTTTTTCTTTCTTAGCCCTGAAGATGACCCACAAAGTGGGTTGAAATGTCGGCACATAATTAAATAAGCAACCACTTATTTAGTGTTTTCATTTGACTGCACCCCCAACTATTTTCTTCCTTACGTCTACTTTCCAGTCATCCATCCCCTCGCTTCTCATATATCATCTATACTTCGAAATGATAGTTGAAACTTTTATTTCGTGATGAAATGATTGCCAAAAACTCATTACCCATAATTATTTCTCTTTTCCATACTAAAACTCACAATATTTTGTATTTTCGGAAAATATTAAAAATGAAACAAATAACAAATAAACAGTTAATTATAAATGCGAAAGTTTGTATGTATGTTTGTTACTCTTTCACCCAAAAACTACTGAACGGATTTGGATGAAACTTTACAGTAATATAGTTTTAAACATAGGCTACAATTTATAATGATTTTTTTTTAATTTTGTCATTATATAACCATAAATATCAAGGAAGCCTGATAAAATTCTGCCCTCTGAGTAGCTTGCTCACGTGTTTCTTACTCGCAAAATCTACACATTTACACTCAACGAAACAAATCAAGTAACATAGTTTACAGGAGTATATTGCAGTAGGTAAGTAGGACCGCCAAAACTAAAAACACATCAATAAACATGCATATGTACATTATTCTAATCCTTTCAGTTTTAATTTCTCGCTGCTGCCATATGACAAGTGAACCGTTACACTAAGTAATCCTTTTCAATAAATTCAATAACATTACATACTAATCCTTTACTGACATGAACAACAGTAAACAAAAGTAACTTCTGTCCGTCCCGTTTGTTAATCAGTGTCAATGTATGTTTCATGGCTGTGCTGATCCGTTTATGATGAAATTTGATATGGATAATCTCAAGCCTGGGGAAGGACATAGGCTACTTTTTATCAGCACACCACACAGGCGAAGTTTATATAAAACTCTAACCTGATTGTGTAACACAACCAGCGGTGAACGCACAGCAGAAACCACTGAACTTAGCATTTTGAAATTCGCAGATAGGCTCTTTGTATAGCTTAAATGAGCACTAAGAAAGGAATTTGGACAATTCCACCCCCAAGGGTTTCCCCCTTAATATAATAGGGATTCAAAGATTGTATGAAATCCGTCAGTTTTGAAGTTAGACATCTGAAAGTTCGGATGTACGAGTAACTTATTGTTACAAAAAATTGAATTATTTCTCATTTATTCAACTAATACGATCCATAATAATGCTCCATAAAACATAATATTATTTACTATATATATAAATTTATTGCGATTGCCAATGAACTTTTTACTTCTGCCGTGCGATCTTAAGCACACACTCTATTTATTTTTATATATGCATTAATTTTTATTTCTAATTAAGAAATGTCTAAAGAACATGCCTAGTTCCATTACCACATACAGATTATAAAATATATGCACATGAAGACTACAGGGGGAAAACGAGTTAACTTACTCTCTTAAATGAAAAGGAAAGTAAATTTACCTTGGAATCGGTATCGTAACTTTTATTAAAGTCCATGCGGATTCCTGGTCCTATCAATGTGACAATGAAGAGGATGCTGGAAGGGCTCGAAACCCAACTCGGTAAAGTCACCTCGTTCTTCCCCAGGGAATCGTTCTGATAAACTAGTTTTTCCTATTTACCGACATACTTTTTAAGAAATTTTGAGCAGTTTGAACTCATTTTTCTCCTGTTTTGACTATACCACCGGGTTCACCATTGAAAAATCTATCAGAAACCGCAGTTATCAAATTTTGATATAAAAAAATTGAGCTACCTCGTTTTTTTCTTGTAGTTTTCATATATGATTTCTTAAAATATAAAATGTCATAAGTATCATTACCAGTTGCCAGAAACAATTTTTGGCCATGGGTCAAAATCAACTAAAATGTGAGTATCAAAGAAACATTCTCATCAGAGATATTTGTGTATTAAAATAGTCTTTTAGGTACAACAGAAAATAATTACAAACATAGCTGATTGAAATTTATTTATAATAAGCAATCTCTTCAATATTAGTTGAGGTAGCAGGACTTTTTTTTAAAATTACTCTGAATACATAAAGCATTATTTTTCAAATAAGATAAAGAATTTGGATTAGAATCAATTCTATAAATATGAATATTGAAAAACAGTTGGATTTTATCAACTTCTAATTACAAAAAGATAACAATAAAATTGATTATTAAAAGAAAAAGGTCTTAAAAATATATATATTAAATACTCTTAGGTTTCCGCCACTATTTATACAAAATACTTCAGTGGTATCTTCTGGTTTAGACCGTGTCGCTAACTTTTTCGCCAACGAATGAAATCATTCTCTTTTCTGCCCTGAAGAAGTCAGCAGCATGTCTGGCAAAACGTTGGCGAAAAAGTTAGCGACACAATCTAAACCAGAAGATACCACTGAAGTATTTAATATATATATATTATTTTTTTTCATCCATAAGTGTCAAATGCAAATAATTTCTAATCAGTAGATATCCTGTCACTAACATTAGAACAAAATGAAATGAGGTGCATGAAGAAGAGCTTCTGCTACTCTGACATGGCTTTATTTTAAAAAATATGTAAAAAATTAATGACTATGTTTTCTTAGTTGAAAGATCGTAAGAAAATAATAGAATACCTATCACCCATCGGCGAAGCCAAGATGCAGCTACTTGCATTCCCTAACGGCTCAACTGCACCAATTCCAAGATGAGTACTGTTAGAAAGATACTGCCATCCCATGCATCGGGCAAGTTGCTGCACCGCTGTAATCTGGTGCTGGTATATCTATAAAAAAAACATTTTTCAAAATAATAATGAAATTAATTTTGCTCTATGAATACATCTTCAAATCAAAAGAAACCTCATACCTGACAAAATATAAGATCACGAAGTTCCTGAAGTTCGTAAGACATGTGCATTACTCGTCCATCGCGGCATACACATTTTAATGATTTATCGGCAACCTGGATGACAAGGGATGTTCGGCATACAGTATCGTATCTATAACAGGAGATCAGATATTAAGTATAACAGATAATATATATTCTACCTTCATAGCTTAAATCGGATGAAATATATATACCCGTGAGTCATTATGTTGATCTTGACGCATGAAACAGTAGGAGAATTCAAAGCATTCCAATGAGATACGATAATAGGATCCTTAACTTCTTTGATTATCGTATCCAGCACATACTCCGTTCGAATGCGTAGGAAGAAATGCTGGGCTTGCTGAATAATTTGTTCCAATAAAGTTTGACTACAACAAAAGTTTATCTAAATATATAAGGAAAAATATTACGATAAATGGTTTATATCGTAAATCAATATTTCTAAGCTGATTTATAAAAACCATAAGTGCCCACAAATAAAACAATAATTATTATTTATATTTATAATTTTTATTTTATTGTGATTATTATCCCGGCCAGGACAAATCTTTTCTCTTCAAAATAAAAATTATTATTTATAACATATTTCCTAGAGTCTATCAATGGTTTAGAGGAAACATTTTTACATTCAGAATAAATTCCAGCAATCCTTACGTTCTATTCGAACTATTAAAACATTAAAATAAATCAAGTGCAAGTTTTACACAATAACCTTTTAATATATTTCTTATATAATAATAATCATAACTTTCTTTAGATTTAAAGAAGAATTTTAAACACCTAACCTTTTACAAAAAAACCTAAGTTGTTCATTTTTTAAAAATGTATTGCATCATTATTTATTAACCATCATTTTTGTTTAATTAACAAGTGATCTATATACAGAATAATTTTCGATTTCTTAATTTCTAAATATTACCATCAAAGAATGAACAACGTCTTAAAGTATTCGGAAATAAGGTGTTGTGTGATCCAAAAGGATGAGACCACTGGAGAATTTAGGAAATTACACAATGCAGAATCGCAGAGCCTGCACCTGTTCAATATTATTGAAGTAAAGATTAAGATAGGCTTTTAAAGTTGTTGGGCTGGGTAACGAAATTATTCCTAAAAAGTTAATAAGCTTTGTGCTGACTGGTCTGAGGGGTAGACAGAGGGGTAGGTGGGAGAATAGCATTGCGAGTGATCTTGTAGATTCGGGCTTGGGTAATGGTCAGTGGACAGAAGTTTGTAATCTTTATTAGGCTTTCTTAAGAAGTTTGTAATTGGTGGTATCGGCATCGTGCCTTCGGGTTCGCTAAGCCTTATTATTATTACCATCAAAACTGGTTTATTAAACAAAACTATTAGGTGCATTATACATCACAAAAATCAATTTATTTGATTAAAAAATTGGGAATGTAATTAATTACTATTTATGGATTTTAGTTACCTTTTAGTCATTTCAAGTAACTGGTACCTATCTGCAGCAGTTGGCCCGGCTAGGCATCGCCGCTTAGAGGGGCCAAGAGGTGCAGATGATGGGTGTGGAAATGGATGGTGAGTATTTCGATGGTGAACCTCTCTCAATAATTGGTGCAAGGAATGCTCAAGAACGTGATCGTGTTCAGATTTAAAACCACTTTCGCGTTTTTCAACATTCCCTCCTGTGGTGCTATGAGTTAGGTGAATAATGAGTTGTACACCAGGAAACATCTAGAAAAAAATATATAACATTTTTTTTTGAGTAATTAATTTGATTTCATGAATTAACTTGAATACTAAAGAGAGAAGCATACTATTTATAAGAAACAAAAGTTCCTAGAAACGGTTAATGAGAGCAAAAACCTATAAAAACAGAAGTCCTATAACTCCCTGACAGTTGACAGCCTGAGAGCTAACTCAAGTAGCATGTTAAAAAGGCTGTTTTTCTGTACCCTCATGATATATATCTAAAATATTTATTTTCAACAGTTTATAATGTTTTCAGGTTCTTGAGGTTCATTCAATAAATATAAAACTATATTTTGATGTTTAACATTGAAAACAGGCTTTTAGTGAATTTAATACATGGATATGGATAAATTTAGTAGAAAGAAATGAACATTAAGATCTCAAAATTAATACTTATTATAACTAAAATTAGATTCTAAATTTGGAGAACACAATATTAATATATAATTCAACCTTGGAAATTTATTACAAACTATTTAGTACTACATTATTTCCACTGTACTGCTCGAGACTGGGTGAGAGGTTAAAACCTGAATTTGTATTCAGCACTATAAGGGCATAAATATGAGTATAATCGTTAACAGTATAATTCTTGAGTTTGAGGTCAACCAATATAGAATATAATTTATTTTTATTATTGTTATTTTGATGGTGATCATTTTTAAATATTTTTGTTTTGAAGAAAAAAGATTTGTCCTGGCCGGGATTCGAACCCGGGTCGTTTGCATCTCCGGTGCAGTGTTCTAAACCACTGAGCTACCAGGGATCGTATCCAAGTCAAACAAATATGTACTCTTTTCTCTTCAAAACAAAAATATTTAAAAATAATCACCATCAAAATAAAATTAATATAAATAAATTATAAATAATATACTGATGTAAGTCTACAAGATCCTAATTAAAGTAATGTTCAATGAACATTCTTCCCCGTGTATAAATTGCGAAAATCGTGAGAACACGGGGATAAAGGATCGGTGAAGAGAATGGATTTGTCTGACTTAGATACGACCCCTGGTAGCTCAGTGGTTTATAGCACTGCACCGGGGATGCAGACGACCCAGGTTCGAATCCCGGCCAGGACAAATCTTTTCTCTTCAAAACAAAATTATTTAGTTATAAAATATAGTTCTATATTGATTGACCTCAACCTCAATATTCTGAAATAACTTATAAATTCAATCCAAGAGTAAAAAAAAAGCACCATAAACAGATTTTTTACTCAATGTTTTAATTTTTAAAAACTAATTATTAGCTTCTTGAAGTAGAAGTATCAATGAAAAAAAAATTAAAATTATCAAACCTTAAAAAGAAAAATATTTCCAACTTACAGAAGCCATAATCTGATTTCCGAGAACCATATGTGGAATAGGAGCATGGAGCTGAACTGCCTCTTTAGCCAACTGATTAAATAATTCTTTACAAAACAAAACGTTCTGAGCTGATTCCAGTTTTTGCCTCCAGTGGAGATCCGGATGGTTCACAGCCCTCTCCCCAAGAGACGTGATGGAAGCTGAGCAAAGGTCTTCTTGATCTAATAACAGAAAGGACATTTACAGCTAAATATTTAATTTACATTTTTCACATCAAGAAAGTAATAAGTAATAATGCTGACTGGTTCCCAATGATACCACTCGCACATATAAAAAAACTTACTAAATATAATAACTTAATGCTTCTAATCATTATACTCACCCAGAAGATCCTGAAACAAGTAAAACCTTTCTAGGTAAGGGGAAGCAGAAAACTAAATTTTACAGCCCCAATCAAGTATTATTGCTATTGAAAAGCATCAATTTAACTTTCGATATACTGGTAGAAATGTTTAAGGAATATTGAATGTGATATAGAAAATGTGGAGGACAGGATTTGCATTTTTGAAAGCTATCGACTAAAGAGAAAAATCAAACTTTTCACATTACACAATTCTGTACCATATAATGATGTACAGTAGGACATTGCCTAATCTATGCCTCTGAAAAATCTGGCAAGATAATCGATAGAACATTTAATAATATGAGGGGTCGAAAGGGAGTGTGATGCAGAATATAAGATCCTCTTCAAGTGAACATCTCTAGCCTAATCTCACCTGCAGGTGGTGAAACCTACAAAGTTGAGCAATCCAGCTGGAAGTACTGTTGTTGTTTCTTCATTTAACGTCACTTTATACTGCTATGACTAATCGGACGATGCTACATTGGGAGCTCTAAATTTTGCCTATCCAGGTTTAATTAGAATAGGATTTTTAACGAGTCCCTGACATCGTACAGTCTCGGGACCCCCGTTTAAAAATAGTTTGAAGATTTTAATTAAAAGTCACCTGAGTTAGGTCAAGGTTAGGCCTAACTTCTTTTGATTTCTCATTTACTCCAGATTTAAGATGTGGAAGTTCATTCATTACTGGAAATTCATTCCATGTTATAAAGTTATGTAGTTCAATAACGAAACCTTCAAAAGGAAGAAGTTTCTCAGCAAAATTTACAATTAACAATAGGATGAGAAAGAAAATTCTCCCTATATAAGAGAACTTTCTTGGCCTCTACCCGGGCCATTTTCTTCCTCATATATACATAAGGTCAACTAATACTTTTCAACATAATCATAGAGGTACTTTGTTGTTTGTTCTTTTAACGACATTTTAAGCTTCTATGGCTAATCGGACGATGCCACAGTGGGAGCTCTAAATTTTGCCTATGCAGGTTTAAGTAGTGTAGGGATTTTTCACGAGTACCTGACATCGTACATGCTCCGTTTAACATCTCTTCCGAAGGACGGTGTAAGTAAGGATTTTTGACTCCCTTTAAAAAATCCTAGGGCCAGCTGCCAGGCTACTATCTTGGGCTTAGTAATTTGTTACGCTAACCACTAGACTACAGTCGCCCCTCGAAGTATGATATCACTATCAAAGATTGGATAAACCTACAGATGGGAGAGGTGCTAAGGGGCCTCTATTACTGGGCTAATTACTTGTAGTGCTAATGATTCAAAGACTTGATACAGTTTGTTGAATTTGTTTGGTTTTTTGCACAAAAAAAAGGGCCTACCGATAAATCCAAAAAAATAAATTTTGCATTTCAACAATAATTTAAATAAATAAGGAATATTAGAAAGGCAAATTCTAAGGAAAATATTAGGACCAAAAAATGCAGCAAAAAGCTGGAAATTACAAATTAATGTTGGAATATATGAAGATATAGAAAAGAAATGAAAAGTTTTGAGAAAAAGGAGACTCATGTTTTTTGGACATCTATATACAATGGAGGACAATAGTAGATTGACCAATAAGGTTTCAAAAATTTGAAGAAAAAGAAGACAAGCTGTGTTAACAAAGTAAAAAAAGATTTAGAGAAAAATAACATCCAAACAGAAGAAGAAAATGATGAAGAAGCGATTGGGAAAAAAGTATTGAAAGTGGAAGAATTCCATGGCACAAAAAAAAAACAGGTTCTGGGGATAGGAGAAGAAAGGATAATGGGCGTGGAGGCAAATTTGAAGAAAAGAATCAGAAATTGAAATTGGAATGGGGTCCTTAGATTCGTGGAGGAAAAAAAAAGAAAGTATTACATCAAAATTGAGGGAGAGAATAGGAAAAACATTAGCAAACTCTAGTTGTCATTAGAATTTTAAAAACATATCTATACATTTAAAATGCTTTCTCCTGAATGACTGACAGAGGGATCAACGCACAGCCTAAACTGCTGAAAGGGGGGCAAAGTTTGTATGCTTGCTCACGTGTTTCTTACTCGCAAAATCTACATATTTTTGCTGAACAAAACAAATCAAGTTACATAGTTTACTTCTCATTATAAATAAATTAGAAGAAAAAACAAAAAAGTTCACTTCTCGCTGCTGCCGTAAGACAAGTAAAACCGTAATACGAAGTAATTCTTTTTAATAAATTAAATACCATTACATACTAATCCTTTACTGACACGAACAACAGTCCCGTTAAGCCCAAGATCACGGGTTTGTTGCCTGGCAGGTGACCCTAGGATTTTTTTAAGGGAGTAAAAAATTCTTAGTTACACCGTCCTTTGGATGGGATGTTAAACGGGGGTCCCGAGCCTGTACAATGTCAGGTACTCGTTAAAAATCCCTGTCCTAATTAAACCTGGGTAGCCAAAATTTAGAGCTCCCACTATTGTATCGTCCAGCTACAGCAGCATAAAGTGACGTTAAATGAACAAACAAACAGTCCCGTTTGTTAATCAGTGTCAATGTATGTTTCATTGCTGTGCTGATCCATCTGCGATGAAATTTGATATGGATAATCTCAAGCCTGGGGAAGGACATAGGCTACTTTTTATTAGCACACCACACAGGCGAAGTTTATATAAAACTGTAGTCTGATTGACTAACACACCCAGTGGTCATAACAGAAACCACTGAAATTACCATCTGGAAATTCGCTGATAGGTTCTTTGGATAGCTTAAATGAGCACTAAGAAAGGAATTTGGACAATTCCACCCCCAAGGGTTTCCCCCTTAATATAATAGGGGTTCAAAGATTGTATGGAATCCGTTAGTTTTGAAGTTTGACGATGTACGAGTAACTTATAGTAAAAAAAAATTAAATTATTTATTTAAAATGATGTGTCACGAAACTTTATGTGGCAGACCAAATCCCACGTGAGCGAAGCCTTGGACAAAAGCTAGTATAAATACATACTGAAACTGTTAAGTTATTACCTTTCTGTACAATTACTCCAATGTAGGCTACGCCTTGTAATTCGGATGGAATAATAACTCTAAGAGCAGAAGCGGGCCTTGCTATACCTCCTGGATCTGGGCTACTTTCTCCTGAAGTTTCTGGTTCATCTTCAGCCTTTGTCACCTCAAATAGACCACTCTGAGCATATTTACTTCCAGCTATAATAAACGAAAAATTATCGATTAAAAAGTAAATTCAAATTAGAACATATAATTAACCACGTATAAAAAAATCAAAAGATAGAAGTCAATATTCTCATGTTTATAAAGCAAATTATCAAGCCCTGCTTAACAATGTAGCACTCATATATATTTTAAATTTTTCGATACTCTTTCCATAGTCACCATATAAATGAACTCTTAATTTGTGATATGCCAAATAAAAATAAATGTTAACAGGTTTCCTATGATCATAGTTAAAAAGTTGATGTGCCTTCTTGGTCTTCTTCCATAATATATCATATAACTTTTGAGCATTCTTTTCTCGCCCATTCTATCTCTCTTTGGAACTCACTCCCTCACGATATCTGTCATTCGTCTTCTCTAACCTCATTTAAATTCCAAACTTTTCCTACATCTTCTAAATTACCAATCAGATGCTTTATAATCAATAAATAATTTATAAATATATTCAACTTGATCAATTGATGAACTACTGTAAATATTCCTCACCCATAATGATTTCATTTTTTGTTAGTATTAGGTGCTATTATTTATTCACTTATTTTTCCATAAGCCTATTTCTTTTTATTGTAAATTTATTTTCTATTTTAATTTTGTATTACATTTTCTGATTCTCTACCAAAATATACCTGTGTAGTTATTTACTTTCAAGATATTATGTAAATATTGTTTTATTTTGATGTAGGCCTTTGCCCAGATATATATTTATTTAATTTTGTTCATCTCTGTTATTCTAAAGGGACCTGGTCCCAGAATAAAATTATTTTTCTATTCTATTCTATTGTATTCTATATGTCTTAAAGTCAACTTTGTCAAAATCAAATATAAAATGAAAGAGGAAAAGTACTATCTATTGGATCATTTAAAACATTTTAAAGTGGGATTTTGTTGGATCATAGTTTATTAGAACAAAAATAATTTTTAGTATATTTGTTAAATAGCAATAATAATAAATATTATTTCCAGAAATGATATATAGTAATTTCAAATATCTATCATTTGTAAGATAGATTAACATCAATTATGAGACTCCTAAGAAAAGGATGACCCATAATGAAAATCTATGCTGACTGAAAGCATCATCAACATCAGTTGAATGGGTTGTTATACAAAATCATTAGACTAAGTGGAAATAACACATAACAACCGCCAATCTCAGAGAAATTCACTATTGTCAGGAAAGGCCAGCAATGACAGAGACATTAGACTTACAGAAGCAATACACCCATATATTCAAGGGATGATAAGAGAAACATAAAATCATATATTTCTTCCCAAGGAAAGAACAATGAATGTATTAATTACGTTATATTATTAGTGCAATTTTATACATAAACTTCATATACTACAAATTGATACAGTTTATAAAAATTGGTTTTGAACAAGGTGGTAAAATATAAAAGGAAATGTCATTTTTGGTTATTTCAATAGTTATATTCTTCTACCAAATCCAAAAACCATTGCATGATTCTCTGGTTTATTGCTGCCTGATTTATTTTATCTTAATCATTAAAGACTGCTAAATGAAACTTTTCAAATAAGACAATCTAAGCAGCTAGAAAAAGTTTGATTACTAATTTCACATATTTATAAGATGTATTAGAATAATAATAATTATTATTATTATAAATTAGAATAATTTATATTTAGAGAAAAAAAAAACCAACATACCAGTTCGATATGAGAGATCTCCAATAATGGTATTTGACACCTTCTTCAGCCTCCAGCTTTGCCTAAGACGTAGTAATTCAATATGAAAGTCTGGTACAACTCTGTTGCGAACAGCTTCAGTTTGACATGTTCTTAACCTATCAGCAGCAGTCAACAGTACAGATGCTGCTCCGGCTAGTGCCTTGATAGAGAAATAAATACATTAAAAACATTCACCTCAATATAATTAAATCTATATAGCATTAACTAATAACAACATAAATGCATACCTTTTTTCTAGCATATACTTGGGCCATAGATTTCTGCTCATGCATTTCCTGAGGAATAGGATCAAAAACCATATACCTCTTTTCTTTGGCTATAGATACTACATCAGCTAACACACAAATTTCGGTATAGGCATTTCTAAAAAAAACAAGAGAGAATCAATAACAAATCAAAAATTATTGTAAAGGCAAAAGCACTTAAAATGTATAAACCAATATATACCGTAATTTATTTCTGACAGAATCCCATGGCCAAATGGCTGATTGATATGCATCTTTGGAAGAAGATTCTTCTTCTCCATTCTCGCTAGCATCAGGTTCCTTTTTTATATCTTCACATCCTGTTTTACTGAAATCGATCTTTGCGGCCAATTTCGTAAGGCTCTCAGACATAGTGAGAGGTCTGAATTTAAAAAAAAATAAATAAATAAAAAAAATGTGGAAAACACAGTGCACTAAAATCAAATAATACAAAAATTTTCTTACGTCTGATAAAATTCCTGTCCATCGTAAGATATTTCCTGAATCTGATTTTCAACAGGAGCCTCAACAGCGATATTGACTGTGTACCCTGGTATACCTGCCATATCTAAGTATTTAAATCACACTGTTCTATCTCGTATTTTTTAAAAATATATAAAATTACAACACTCCTAAGAATGAAGTAAATCTAGACTCAAAAAACACTGATATCATTTTATTCAAAAGAGAGATTGCCTTAATTAGGATAAATATCTTCACCAAAAACTTTCATCTAAACAGGTCACAGTTATAAGAATAAAATAATATTATCCATAAAATTACAAGCATACAAAAATGACTATTTCTTAGTAAATAAAGTAGGAGAGGAACAAAACATTAAAACAACACACAGCCCTCTCCTAACCTCCTGAATGTTATTTACCATAGAGGTAGGATATATTGAAGATGTTCAGCAGAAATAATTTTATTTAACACGAGAAAATGAGTTTATATAATTGTTTAATTCTTTTTATATATGCATTCCTGCCGTTGTACCATATTATAATAATAAGTATTATTCTTCAATAATCACTTTTCGCAGTCATCTTCGATCTGAAATCTTCAAGTCTTCATATATGTCTTGATGTTCTATGCCCACAACTTCTTCGTCTTCCACTATTGTAGGAGCAATTCTTTTCTTCCATTTCAAGGCCAGTTCATAATACCTCAATCTTGTTTGACCTACTTCATTGAGAATATTTACTTCATTTATCTTGTTTTTTCCATTAGAAACCTGTATATGCTTTTTTCTCCAAATGCTTTTTTATCCAAATGGATATGATTTTTTCTCCAAAAATCCATTCTCAGAGGTCAATGACGTATTTTCATATGTATTATTCATTAATCAGTAAGTAGTAATTGGTTTTGTTTTTATAAACTACACTCTGCAATTAACAACTATTTTGTTTTTAATTTTAAAGCGTAGGTGCGAATATTTATGACAGGTCTATGCGTGTGCTGTCTATATTTCGCCTCTTCAGGCATATTCAGAACACAAAGCTAGTAATAGCAAATGGAAAAGAAAAAACATACATAGCACATCCCAACCACAAAATGCAAGAAATAGCTGGAGTAGGTTAAATAAAAACAGCTTATATAAAAAAAATATATAAAATGCAAAATACACTCATCAAACTTCAACCAGCACAAAGGAAGAAAAAATTAAAACAGAAGACATGATACCATATCTTGGTATGTGTGACTAAAAGTATACAAAAAAGGACATTATTGTTATTTCCTTGATGTCTCTAACAACTCAACCACCGACTTGCGCTTGTGCAGATTCTAATCTGCCAGTTTGATTGTTTCAAAAACAGGGATTTTTTTTCAAATGCGTGCTTTATTCAAAAAATAAAGCACAATAATTATCAAAAATTCTGTGGACATACGGCTATTTCTTCTTCTTTAGACACGACAGACGCCTGCAGCTGTCCTTGGTCTTCTTAACAAGTCTGTCACTGCATTCTGTATTCAGCCAGTGATGTCGAGTCCTAGCTTCCGGAGGTCTCCATCAACACTGTCCCGCCATCTAGTCGTCGGACTACCTCTTGGGCGTGCTCCATCTGAACCATGCTTATACAATCTTTTGGCATCTATTTGATCATAAGTTCTGTGTAGATGCATCTTTTCGTCCTGGATCGTATATCAGTTTTAAGTTTTTTCTTTTAAACCTGTCCATTTTTTCTGCAACTAATTCGTTGAGTGAACTTGTCTCACCACCATAAGTTATAATGGGCCTATTCAGTGTCTGATATTGTGGTTCTGCTCAGAAGCTTGTATCTTAAAATATTACGCAGAGCCAAGTTTGCTTTGTTTCTTGCCATTAATTTAGATCTTAACTACTCACCTTCGTTTACATATCCATTGATAACAGAATTATTCCGCAAAATGTTAGTATAGGAGAGAAAAAGCTAAAAAACATCAACATAAAATACTTATTAAGATATGTATTGAAAAAATCCAAACAAAATATCGACAGATTAGTTGAATAGGCGAAACAGCGAGAGGCATTTTTATTTCCTGTTTTTATTTTAGAGACTTAAGACTTTTTTGGGGGATTTTTTCCGTACATGTCTTAAATAATAAAATAACTTTACATGAAATGTTAACACAACTAGAACTAATTATGAGAATGATTTTAAATATAAGTGAAAGGGCTAAATGTGCACATCACTCCTTGTTAACTCCCCTTTCAAACTCAAAGAGAGAAGCTATTCGTAAAGTTGATGAGTAATATGTACACTGCTAGGTAGAAGAGATTATAGGACAAGAAAAAAGATTACGTTGGAGAATACATTTCAGCCTTTTTGATTACTCTTTGGTTTGAACCTCTTTGGAACTTTCCCCTTCAAAAGATGACTATCCCCCCTCCCGCGGAGTTTACCAGTGTTGAAGGGAGGAGGATCAATCAGCAGTTTGCCGGTCTGCTGGTTGGTTGTTGTTGGAGAGGAATTGAAAGTTGTCATTAGAAACTGGGCTATCATCCTACTTTCCCTATTATTTTCAGTTTGCAGAATAAGATTTGATCATTCCCGAAAAGGAAATATACCTTCATTCTGATATTATTATATTGACTTACATAAAAAACATTCAAAATGACCAACTTTCATCATGTAAGTATATACTTTCTGACAAATATGTAATAGAGTAGTTAAAATCTCTAATGTAATGTATTCATCGTTACATATATTAATTGTCATGGATATTAATGGAGTCATGTTACTTCGATTAATTCTCAATTGTAATAAAATATTTTATAATTAGTAATTGGCCATGTCATATATTAATTAAAATTTCATTTAAAGTTTTCTTTAGAAGTAATTAAATATTATTTTAGCCTTATTATTTGAATCTATGGTCCCTATATTTAATTTTCCAAACATTACTGCTTTCAAAGTTTTAAAATAAGTTTTGATTTTTTGATTATGTACTTACTCCGAAAAATGATACTGTCAATTTAATTTCTGACTTGTCAGTCCAAATTCCTTCTAACATTGAAATCTTTTTGAATTTAGTATTTTATTACTTTACATAAAACCAGTTTTTAAATAAAACATTTTTATTGTATTCATGAATAGTTTTTGTCATTATTATTCTTGATTTATGCAGATTAAAGAATAATCAATATAGTTTGTTAATGAGAATGATTCCAGAACTAACATCTTATTTATGCTATGTCTTGTTCTAGAAATTTACAATTAGTGACAATCTTTGTGGCCATTTATAGACATTTGTTTGCTATAATATAATTGAAAATTAAGTCCGATTTATTACTGAAAGGCTTTCATTAAGTATGATTTTTTGTTGTAGCCAGACAATTGTATTCAAACGACAAAACTTTCATTAATATTAAATAAAACAATTGAATTATAGTCCATTAGATTGTATATTAATATTTATGCATTAAACGATTTTTTAATTTATTGATATTAATACACTGTCAGTAACATTTGCATTTATGTAGGTTTTAATTGCTTAGCTTTTTTCTGTCCGTATTTTTATGGAATGGATTCATAGTATCAATTTTTTCCTTTGCTTTCCAATTTTATTTACAAAATATGTAAATTGATATACTGCAAGAATAGTATCAATTGCTTGTTATTATGAATTACGTACATCAAGAGTTTGTTGGTTTTGATTCTTTTCATAAGTTAAAATTATCCAAGTCTCCTAATGAACATTTTTCCATTTAAATATTCTAAACTCTTTTGCCTGTTAAGGCTTTATTGATTTTCATAAAGAATAAGACAGTTATGGAATGGATGTTATATTTTTGTTTCCTTATTACATTTTTAGGTTGTTTCGAAAGCTAGAGAAACATTCGACAGCGGGAAAACTCGTTCATATGAATTTCGTAAAAGGCAACTTGAAAATTTCAAGAGAATGGTGGAAGAAAATGGAGACAAAATCGCTCAATCTTTGGAACAGGACTTGAACAAGGTTCGTTTCAGTTTCCTATTAGTTTCAATTTTTTAATATGCCATTTTAATTTTTTTTAAATATTAATTTATGTTTTAGTGCAAAATGGAGTCTTTCTTTACTGAAATTGGTCTTTTGGTAACTGAAATTGATTATATTTTGGAGAACTTAAAACAATGGATGGCGCCAGCAGAAGTAAGCTCTATTTTCTATTATTTAAACATTTATTTAATAGATAGTAGCTTTTTTGGGTTCTACCCATCGAATTCTTAATTGGTTTTTCTTATTTATTATTGGTCCAAGTTTTTTATTATTTATATCTTGTTGTATAGGAAATATGCAAAAAAATTATATGTTTGTATAATTGTAGATTATTGATGATTACATGGGAAAAACACATAGTGCTTGCTTATCCCGTTTTACTGTTGTGTTTACAATAAAAATAAAATTTATATTATCAGTGTTTTTAATAAAACATATTAAGAATATATTATACCCATTTATTAAAAATAGATAAATAAGAGTTTTTGAACAAAAAAAAACTTTGTTTTTAGTAGATTTTTAAAAATTATTCTTTTCTTCTCTTACCTTTGTTATCACACATTAATTGTAACAAAAAAAATTTTTAAGAGGTTTTTCATGTTCTTCTAATAGCTTGTTCTATTTAATACTTGCAAAAAATTATATGAAACTCATCAAATAAAGTAGAGTATTGAGTACTTATTTGGAAATAATGGCAATTTGTTTCATTTATTACTAAAATATGTCTCTTAAATTAATTTTTTATTATAATAGTCTTGCTCTATATTCCCACTTTAATCATAAATATTTATAATTGCTCCTTATTATTGATTTAAAAGGCTAAATTTTTGATGATCCATTCTTGATTTTAAATCCATAGGGATTAATTTTATACTAGTTATTTGACTCATTACTACTAACTTTTATTTACTTTTTTCTTTCCATTAGAGAATAAATTGAATAAAAAAATAGAGTTTAATTTTTAATATATTCAGTTTTTGTAATGAATCCTCAAGAGTACTTTTTTTAACCCAAATTTAGTAGATAAGAGATCTGGAGCCTATTTTTAAACATGGCCTTGGAACAGATGATAGCTTCCAGCTCTTGTCATTAAAGAAGAGTTTTAAGCTGCATATGTGCGGGAAATAGTTACTAAATGTTTATAATGGGTTAAATTTTGGTTACAATATATCACATTAATTTTTTTGTTTTCCAATAATTTACAGCCTGTAAAAAAAGCTATAATTTTTAATGTTAAATTCTTTGCCTTTTTTTTTTTTAAATTGATATATTTGTTTACTTCTAGTACTGTATATGTTAATATTAATTTTCCTGTAGTTTTTATAATAGATTATTTATATTAATCTCTCATGCCAATTATATTATCTACATTTATTTGATCATCATGGGCTGATTTATCTATCATTGTTTACCTGTTTCCTCCTTTAATTTTATCTATTATTGCTGTTCTTTTTTGTAAGAAATTTTAAGCAGTAGAGGATTAGAAATGATAATTGTTCTGTGCTGTTATAAAATGTAATTAAATATTGGAAATGTTATAAACAAATAATATTATTATAAACATGAGAGGTAAGCTGATTTAAGTAATATGTTCTAAGTTTATCAAGAGAGCAAAAGGAGATTTTTTTATTTGAAACTTCTTCATATTTTAATATCCTCTTAGCTTAATTAAAAATCTTAAATTTCTAAAACATGGCTACAATTACACAGATATAATTAAATTTAAATAAGCAAACTTGCACTTAAACGGTTTATCTCTGACATATGCAATTATCATCATACTTATCTCTACTATTTTATTTATGGTTTAAATTTGGCCTTACTATTACTTTCATATTATAAGTTTTATTTTATTCACATAGCCCGAGAAGAATTTAATTACTATGCTTGACAAAGTGAGGATATACAACGACCCGAAAGGTGTTGTTCTCGTCATGGGAGCATGGAATTACCCGATTAATCTGACACTTATGCCTGTAATCGGTGCCATTTCTGCAGGAAACTGCGTAGTTATTAAGCCATCCGAAGTCGCTCCAGCTTCAGCCAATGTCATTGCAGAACTTATTCCAAAATATCTTGATCCCGTAAGTATCATTTGACCATATTCTCTATAATTGTCTTTTAAAATATTCTATAGTACTATTTTTTAATGCAATCTTTGTAAATAATTATGTAGAAAAAAGTTGTTTCAAAAATTGCATAAATTTTGCACCACTCAGGCCTATAATTAGTATCCTGCCAACTTATCTATACAGATAAATATACTTTTTTTTCTTTATCTATTTAAAGTTTCAGTCTAAATTAGTAAAAGATATTATAGTTCCGATTAATTAATTATAATCTGGTTTGATTTTAAATTCTTATTTCTATGAATCATACATATCTAAAATAAAAATCAATATTATATAGCCTCCAGAAAATAAGGACAAGATTAATAATAAAAAAAATCTTATTTAGTGTATCTACAGAAAATATTTCACTGATTTTTTTTTATCTACTGTCTCCTGAGAAAACATTTCTTTGATGCCTACTTCAGAGGATATTTTTAACCTTTTCATGACTTCTAAGATTATAAACTTATATAATTTTATAATCCCGATGGGTCATTCATTTTATTGTTATTTCAGATTATTTTTATTAGAAATGGAGCCTGTTTAATAATAAGCGATTATTTATAGATAGTCAAAAATATTGAATATATTTTTATGCCGCTCAAATGATAATGAGAAAAGATTGTTTTTATTATATATTATGCTTATCTTTTTTTATCTTATTTATTACCATTGCAAAAATTTTCCGATTCATTTTAGAATAATAATTAATGCCTTAGAAGGAAACTAGAGATAAATTTATCAACATATATGATCCATACTAAACATAGGTATATTCGATGAGGCTTGGAAATGCTTTTTATCTACTTTAAGGTCATTGTCATAGCCAACGACGTCTTGATCTTGTTCTGATTTTTTGTTTATATTATAATTTATATTGTAGGTACTTCAGCAATACTTACTCAGAAATTATTTTACTTCAAATTTGTCAGTAATGTAAAAGTCATTAATTTGATTTTCTTTTGGCATGACACTCTACAAAGTCTTCTTTGCCTCCTTATCTACTATTAAAAATTGAGAGGAAAAAAAGGGACGGAAAAAAAGGGAGTAATGATAGCATTACTCATGTTGCTTACAAGAGTTAGCAGATCCAAAAGGAATAGAATTTTTTTTATATAATAGAATCACAAAGACTAAAAGCTGTAAGGAGAATCACCCTCTAGGGTTTGACAAGGATTGATAGGGTACAAAATCTGTCCTTAAATAAACTTAAACATGGGGAAAAGTACTGCCAAAGTTTTGTGAAGAGACCTCCCATTTCATGTACCTTCCGAAGGACGCCATTAACAAGATTTTTGTTTACTTATTGAACCTTTTAAATCACTCCTAAATTCCTGCAAGCAAAAAATGTCGTCTACATAGATCTGAGGTAGTTTATTCAGGAACGTATGTGAGTTTCATTCCCTAATGGTACAATTTTGAAAGAAAAAACTTTGGTGAAGTTTGGGTTGTCATATGATAGGAAAGTAACACTTACATCTTTCAAGCATAAGTTGTATGGTCCACTGGTGCTGTCAGAGTTCTCAACTTAATTTTTTTTTAAATCGATTTATTGAAATTTACAACTATATGAAATAGATAGTACGCATAAAGTAATTATTATGAATGATAAATAGTGACTAGTAAAGAAACTATCCAATGAAAGTACTCTAATAACAGACTAATGTTAGAAGGTCACAAGGCCATCTTCTTTTCAGACGCATCGGAGGATTATCGGGAATTGAAGGAGTAGTGTAAACCAGTAGAGTAGTAGAAACCAGTGGGTTTGAGGGGGAATAAAATCTGTCATGAAAGGACTGGTATCTGGTTCGGTCCAAATCAGCAAGGAATGAGACACGAAAGTCATCATGGATGATTTTATTCATTACAAAGTAAGCGTTGAGAATTTTAGGAAGGATTTTGAATCGTGAGGATTGGATATGAAAGGAATTCAATAGCTTAGTAGAGCGCCTAACCTCTAAATTTACAAGTAAATTTAAGAAAATTATACATATTGGGTTTGTCACACATGGAATGTCCGATTTTTTAAATCTTAATCTTAATAGAGGATTAAAGCGTTGCCTGTTGATTCCTAGCAAAATCTTTACTATCTATAATAAGCACTTGTTAATCCTCTATTTTGCAAACTGTGTTTGTTTTCTTCCCAATCAGGAATACAGATTTTAGTGTGATTTTTACCGTGGCCATGGAAACACGCGATTTCCGAACGATTTTTTTGTATGAGTACAAACTCGGTTATTCCGCTGCCCAGGCAGCAAGAAATATTAATCATGTGTTTGGTGAAGGAAGTGCTAATGAAAGAATCATCCGTCGTTGGTTTAAAGTTTAAAATTATCCTCAGGAGAAACGACATTAGAAAATCTGCCCCGGACGGCCTTAAAACATCAATAGAGGACGAAGATCTTAAGAATGCTGTGGAAGAATACCCTCACAAAACAGTCAGAAAATATGCGTCAGGGGTAGGCACAAGTCGTACGACAGTTTCCAGGCCTTTAAAATTGATCGGAAAGGCAAAAAAGCTCGATTCCTGGGTCCCACACGAGCTCCTTCGTGATAACGCCCGATCTCATATTTCAATATAGACAGTGAATAAATTAAAGGAGTTGGGCTATGAAGTCTTACCGCACCCCCATATTCCCCTCATCTATCCCCTACAGACTACCATTTTTTTCGGAGTTTGGACAACTTTTTGCGAGGAAAATTTTTTACTAATGCTTCAGAGATTAAAAATGCATTTTCTGAATTCCTTTCACCACGTGACTCAACGTTTTTCAAATCTGGTAAAAGCTTGATAGAAAACTTGGTAAGCCGTTGGTAGAAGTGTATCAAAAATGATGTATAAATACTTTGAATAAAATATATGTTAGATTTTATCTCAAATTTTTATTTTCTTCCTGGTTCTAAAAACGGTCATTTCATGAGTGACAACTTAATAGAATTCTTAAGGATTAACACCAGAACAAGTTGGCAACATAGCCGATCAGGTATTATTTTTAATAATAGCTTAAAAACTAAAAAAACACGCTTTAATAAAAAATAAAACTACGTAGTAGAAAATAATTCTCAATGGTTTAATATAAAAATAGAGTGATGGAAAAAAAATCATTTTAGCTTAAAAACGTTGGGTACTTTTTAAGGTATTTTTTATAATATTTCTACTTTTAGCAATATCACTCAATAAAATTATTATAACAATTAACACCAAGCATCGCACGCTTTTTTATGATAAAATTAATTTTTGTTCATCGTTCTATTCTTACTGAAAATTATTTTATTATTTATAGTTTTGTTTACTATCAAAGCGTGTTTATTAGTTTGTTTAAACTAGTATTTACTTTTCTATGCGGCTGGAGGTACAATGTCAACCAGTCGTATTTGTAGCGGCATACGAAGCAATGTCCTTGGCTTCGTAATGGCGGTCGTGATCAAAGAATTAGAATAAATAAACGTTGAATCAACTTTCCTTTCCAGTCAAAAACACTTTTGCATTCAGAATTAACTAATTGGGTACCACTTCCGAAGGTTGTCGCTTCGAGCTAAATCTCAACAAGTTTTAGCTTTTCATTCGTTTTAGTATGGAAAAAACTATTGTAATTATTGTATATTTTGGTAAACATTTCATCTAGAAATGAACGTTACAACAAACGTATATCATCTATACTTTGAAATGTTAATTGAAACTTTTATTTCTTGATGAAATGATTACTGATATCTACTCATTAGCCATAATTACATTAGCTTTTCCATACTAATGCTCACGATAACTTTTATTTTAGGAAAATATAAAAAAATTAATTGAATAAAAATTTAAAACTTTTTTAATTCGTCTCGAAGCGACAACCTGCGGAACCGATTTCGTTCCAACAAAAATGTCTATATATATTTGATTAAATAATTTAAAAACTATGTTTAAGTCGGCTCTTTAATCTATTTAAAGTCATTAATAGTTACTATATCGTCGCTTAAAAAGAACGTCATAACTATTTAAAAAAAAACATAATTTTCAAAAGAGCTATTTGAAAGTTTCACGAGGTTAAAAAAAAAAAATCTGTATTGGTAAAGCAAAGCATTCATATTGTAATGGTGGTATTGAAATTCTTTTATTGGTCATTAGACAAATTTTTAAAGCTTGAAACATTTTTGATTTCAACCTATGTCATTCCCATAAAACTTCAAGTTCAAACCTGATAAACTCAAAATATGGCTTTAATAAAACAAAATATAGGAAATGGTATATTATATATTTCGTTCCTGAATTTAAAAGCTTCTACCAATACAATTGCTACTGAAGGCGTAACTCAAAATAGCCATTTTTTTTTAGTTATGTTGTTCATTTGAAAGAGCGGTATACAGTCAATGATAGTTACTTTATAGAGTTAGTAATAAAATTATTTTTATTTTCGAGAATATTAAAAAGGAAACCAATGAAATGTTGTGACGACTCGAAACGACAACCTGCGGAACTGATACCCTTTTTTTTATTCTGTGGGAGAGAAGTACATCTATCTTGATATAACACCATATGGCCGCGTTCACACAGAGGCCATATAAGATAAGCGAAATATCGTAATGGATATATCCCGACGATTTATTGCTGGGAAGGTTCAATAATAGCTGATAAATCGGCGCGACCTGAGGAAAAAAAAATTGTACCGCTACAACCCAAGCCAGCATTTGTGCAAGGGAGTGATTTGACCAAAATCACGTTAAAGCTTCAATTTTCTCTGTAATTAAGTGTACACAATTTAGCCTTCAACTCAAGACCTAGAAATCTGTAGCACAAATCAACTACGTAATTGTTTAAAAAATACCTATAAACGATTTCAGAGATGGGAGATAATGAACAATTTTTACCGCTTCAGTTATGAATATGACCTCAAGTGTGGAAGACGTCGTGGTTTATTGGTTCAGATGTAGAATGAGAAAAAAAAAGAAAAGAAAATACTGGTTACATGCAGAAAAAGTAAAGTACAAGAAAAAAAAAGTGTGTGTGTCAGCTCCGACACGCGGCTGGAGTTTACCCCTTTCCGTTTCTAATGAATTTTGAATGTGTTCTTACCAATTAAACGCTCTCTACTGGTACTTACCATCGCTTATTCTTTTTTTTTAATTTGTAAATTATTTTAAAAAGTATATTAAATTAATGTGAACTATTTTAATTAAAATTATAAATATATATTTTGGATTAATCGTGCCAACGTTTCGGCATACGTTGTAGGCCATCTTCAGGGCAAATAGTGCGTGCTGTGACTTGTCACAACACTAAAACTGTCAACTGAACTCATATAGATGTATATTCATGGTTATATAAGCCCAGTATGATCACTGCCTGTCCACTTCCTAATACACCAATCTCCTGTCCTAGTAGCACTACACACTACACGCTGCACACTGTACACAATTAAATAGTTATATCCAAGTGATATGAATGGATCCCAACGGCTTAAGGCGGAATCTAAATAAGAGTAGTAATAGTTTTTGCTTGGATAGGTGTCTTTTAAAAGGCTCCTATATAAAAAATTATCGCATTTCAACACTTCGAGAATATAGCAATAGAATACACTGTTACCATAGATACCACACGCATGTCTTCCCGACTAGTAGGAATTTGACTTTTAATTTCTATCTATTATGTGAAACAATAAATAGAACCTTATCGAGAAGGGAACGTAACGGGCCACTTTTAGTCAAAACTCGATTTTACTCCTCATAAAATTTCCATACCGTGGGCTAAATATGAAAATCGTTTCTTAAGGAGTAAACTCCTAAAATAAAATATTTTCTGTATGTGATAATGTAAAAATTCCAGATGCGCTCCTTAGCTTGCACTAGATTAATGAGAGTAATTATCGAATTATCTTCTCTTCTCTTCCGAGCTACTACGCCCCCCTACAGAAAACAAACTATAATTTAGTATTTGTTCCCCAGGTTGTCACTTCGAGTTGAGTTATAAGTTTTAACTGTTTATTTGTTTCTCTTTTTAATGTCTTCCAAAAATAAAAGGGAATGTAATTATGAGAAATGCGTATACTTCGGTAATCACTCCATCTAGAAATGAACGTTTCAACAAAACGTTTATCATCTATACTTCGAAACGTTAATTGAAACGTTTATTTCTAGATGAAATGATTACCGAAATATACAAGTTTTCCATAATTACTCTCTTTTTTCCCACACTAAACCTCAGGATTATTTTCATTTTCGAGAATATTAAAAAGGAAAAGTAAAAACTTGTGACTTAACTCGAAGCGACATCCTGCGGAATAATTACCTTTATTATTAATATAGAGTGATGTGAACAACTTATAAAAAACTACAAAATGGTACGAAAATTCGGGTTGAGGATCTGCTTTGAAGAGGGATCTGAACAGTGGGCCATCCTTGGAGGACACCTTAAAACCTGTTTGTTAAACTTGACATTTAGATTTTGAAAGAAAATGGTTGACCTTGATGAAAATTGTGGATGAAAATGGTCCGGGAAGAGGTCAATAAGTTTTTCTGAATATCAAGAATATTTATTCAGTAGCCTGTATAAATATTCTTGTAATAAATATTCTTGATATTCAGAAAAACTTATTGACCTCTTCCCGGACCATTTTCATCCACAATTGACATTTAGATGTTTCACATATTGCATCCTCTGGAATTATTTTATTCTAACTATTTCCTTTTTTTAAAGTTTTGTGGTTTCATAAGAGTTTTTTTTTTTTTTGTATACTATCTTATTCAGTACATAAAACCTTTTGTTTCATTCATCCTTATCAATTTAAAAAACCGAATAGGTATCATTACTTATGCATAGTGATGATAGTGATGAATTAGTTATCATAAAGCACTTATTTTTCTTTTTGTTCTTTCTTGAAAGCAATCTGCAGTTCCTTCCTAAGTGAAGAATTACCTTCGATGCCATCCTGAGAGACCTCGAGCTCTTCAATTTCTTTTATTTATTGTATAAGTTAATTTAATTTAACAGATCCGGAGGTTTTCGCTTCGAGTTGAGTTTAGACAAGTTTTAACTGTTTGTTGGTTTTATTTTCAATTTTATCAAAAATATAAGTTATCGTAAGGTTTAGTACGGAAGAGAGACTATTATAATGGATAATGAGTAGATTTCGGTAATCATTTTTATCAAAAAAATAAAAGTGTTATCTGACATTTTGAAGTACAGATGAAATATGTTTGTTGAAACGTTCATTTCTAGATGAAATTATTACCAAACTATATAAATTTCCCATAATTCCATTCTCTTTTTCATACTAAAGCTCACGATAACTTTTATTTTTAGAAAATATTAAAAGAGAAACGAATAAACACTTAAAACTTGTGACACAACTCGAAGCTACAACTTGTGGAATAATTACCTTTTCCTGCAACCATTGAGTAATGCTACCCATTACTTAACTAAAACTGGTGTGGAAAGTCCCACTTTCCCCCACTAGTGAGGGAAAACCACTTTCACTCACTAGTGAGGAAAAGTAACAGCCACCTAGATCGAATTTGACAATCAGCACTCAGTTGTTTTAAATTTTAAATGGTGGTAATATAATATTATTCATTTTTTTATTCCTAAAATGTTAAAATAAATAAAAATGTTAAATAAAAGTTTTAGAACTATTTTATATTTAATTCAAGATAGATTTTAATAATTTTGAAGCGATTTTATAGAAATATTTAATATAACCTTAAATGTATTAGAAACCTTCACACATCAGAAATTTGGAGATCTAGCATTAGCATTACCCACTAGCGCTAGTGTAGTGTTTTAACAAATCTAAAGTTTCACCTTTAATTTCTTAATTTTTAAATGGTTACAGGAAAAATGTAATATTTAACACGTGAGAAAAGTGCTTGTAACACCCTCGTTTAATTAAACGAAAATGTAAAATTCACTCGGGTGTAATAAAGTGGCACTTTCCTCATTTGTCAAATAAATAACTAATTCTTCTTTTGTAAAATTAGTTTTTTTTTAGTTATATCTTTTTTAGTATATAAAAACTGTAAGCTACTTTGCTTGTTCTGAGATTCTCCTTTTGTTTTATTTATTTTATTATTTAAAAAAACGGAATAAATGCACCGTATAATTTTTCGTTTATATAAAAGTAGAAAAAACAGATATTTCTAATCAGCTGACTCATTTAAGTGCAGTGAATGATTATCACTTCGTACTTATAAACAACACGATAAGTATTCCAAGGACTTGATATGTCTCTTTTAACTTTTTTTATGGGGCTCCACCAAACCATCAAATTCCTATCGTATTCAATCCTTGCAATCCAAAATCCTTCGCAAAATCCTAAACGCTCCTTATTTTGTCACAAATAAAACCATCCATAAAGACCTTAACGTTCCATATGTTACCGATTTAGCCCATTCCAGATACCTATCATTCCAAAATAAACTCCAGTCCCATCCAAACCCACTAGTTTCCATCCTTGCATCCAATTCCATCCCGGACAATCCTCCTAGGCGTCTGAAGAGAAGATGGCCTCGGGACCTTATATGTAATGTTATTAGAGTGCTGCCAGTGGGTAGTGCCTCTACATGTCCTTTCATGCATCTAGTTAGTCATATAGCCCTTGTACTAGATGTATATATTACAGTTGTACAATTCAATAAAATAGTTTTTAAAAAAACAAAAATCTTTTTTTATTGTAGATTGATTTCTTAATTATATTCAGAAGATTGTATAGCACTTTTCTTTTTCTTCTTCTTAATAGTGTATTTTTAAACTCGGAGAAACGTTTCAAAGGTTGAATAAATATTCTGCCTTTTTTTTTCACCATCTAGATCGGACGGAAAGAGCTGGTGATATCAAAGGCTGTGGACGATAGCCAAGAAATAAATTTCGACCTAAATTGTTATCACTAGGGACTGAAACAGTTGTTTACCTTCTTAGTTTTGTTTTAAAGGTTACAACAAACCTTTATTCTAAAAAAAGTTTTGAAAAACATTAAATATTTTTTTTAGGCTTTAAATAAACTTGTATTTTATCAGGGTGTATTTTTAAGTTCCAAGAATCGAACGTTACTATCGATTTATAGCGCAATGAAAATAAAGAACTTGCTTGGATTTGAAGTTTAATCACAGGTTGTTAGTTGGAGTTTATGTTATGTGGTTATATGAGGGTGTCTTCATATATTTAATAATTAATATTGTCCAATACTTAGTTGTATTAATGAATCTACAATAAATAAAAAAGTTTATATCCGCCTGTTTTCGGGTTTTTGCTATAAACAAATGATGTAGTACTCAAAACTAAATTTAGGCAATCCAACGATTGGATTCGCAGTTTTTATACATTTTGGTTTTATGTATATAGGATTCGTAAGTTAGCAAATTCTGATCTAACGCTCCCAATCAATTTTAGGTTTTGAATCTCTTCAATATTAAAGTGTGTTGAAAATTGCCTAATAAATGGGAAAATAGTCTTAAAACAAAAAATCAATGGGGTCCCCTTGGGTGTAGTGATTAGTATAACAACGTGCTAAGACCAAAATTGCGGATTTGCAGCCCGACTAGTGGCCTTTAGGATTTTTTAAAGAGATATAAAAATCCTTAGTTATGCCGTCCTTCGGATGGAACGTATGATGGAGAACCTGTTTGGTGTCAGGTACTTGTTAAAGATCCTATCTTAATTATACATGCATGGGCAAAATTTAGGACTACCACTATAGCATAGCAGCGTTAGCCATTAGCCATAGCAGCATAAAGTGACATTTATGAATAAGCAAACAAACATACGATTCCATTCAAAAAAACATTTTATAACCACAGGAAAATTCGAGTGTATAAATAACGCAAATATTTGATTAAATTTGTTTTTGTTTTAATATTTGGAAAGCATCTTATCGAACAGTGCATCACAGTACTCGGAGAAAATCTTAACGAGTGAACTCTGACTCAGTTCGATGGGAACCTTGGTATGCCGAGGAAATCATTAAACCATGATATCAAAGGAATGTCAATATAGATTTCCACCGTCATCGTGTATGTTTTGATAAAGAAAGAAAGAATGTAGGAGAAATGTTGAAGGGTATTACAGTTTATCGTTTCTATGGGAAAGTAGTTATTGAAATAAACCCATTTGATTTGAGATTTAAGTCATTCATTATTATTTATAACAGACTTATCATGATATTGTGGTTTTCTAATTTTTAATATTACTCTTGATTCATCTAATCGAGGACGACAAAAGACTAAACAACAGTTTTCTCGATTTGTTGCCAGGTAGCGCTGATAAAATATTACATCACTAAAAACTTGTTTATGTATAGTGATAAATATATATATATATACTCACAATTCTATAAACATACACTCATATGTGTGTATGTATAGAACACATACAAAAAATGTAATCAAAGTTGTCCTGCTCAATCGTTCAGGAGTTGGATAAAGTAATTTAAAATAGCATTATCTATCGGAAGGAATTGTGAAGCTAAACCATTCTCGAAACCACTTGAACTCAAAAATTCATCAAAATCTGTCCTACCGTTTAGGAGTTCAGTGACATACACAAGAACAGAAGGATTACATCCTTAAAATATAATGTTGGTTGTAATTGTCTTTTAAATTATGGTTATTTCTTGGGTCCTTTTTCAGGCGAACCTTGTTTAACGCGTTAGTAATTATAGGTAATAACCGAGTCCGAAATCGGGTAGTTTAAAGTCGATTTACATGTAATTTATTTATTTCTTTTGCTTTGGAACTAAAAATAAATGTTTATAAGTGACTTGTCATTCTGCTATTATACTCACGCGACGTTTTCGTTCTTGGATTATTGTGAACCTTTTTAAGAAACTTCCTTTAACCATTATGTAATCAAATTCTTAAACCTGTGAAGTGTCTTGGGTTCAGTAAATACTTGTACATCCGTTGGTTGGAACCATTACAGTCTCTACTGTGTACCGAACCCAGGAACCTTTATGAGTTGCACTGGTACAATGTTTTTTTTTTCTGTAGATACGATTCTCTACATTTATAAGTCTCTAAGAATCGGTTGGTGTGGGATAAACTGGCTTAAACCGCGTTCGCCATGTAATATCAATAAAATGATGAGTAGAAGGAGAGATAATTCGGTAATTACTTTCATTTATCTAGCGCAGGGTTATGGAATTCTTGATGTACCCAGTAGTTTCTTTTCCTTATCATTCTATGCCTGACCCAATAAAACGGTGAGTCTTCCTCACTTGAACTCATTTTTGTATCTGAGGCGGTGAAAATTGTACTCCCACCAAAATTTTATCGCCAAGGTCGTGCCAATTTATCGGCTGCTGTTATTGAACCTAGAAATGTATTCCTTATGATATATTAGATCGTGACGGATTACTTCAAATCAACTATTTGCACGGCAATTGGTTTGGAAACTGTACAGTCACCATGTAAAACTCCATGAGTTGGAATGGTTAAGGTTGTTTTTTTTGTACGGAAATGATTCGACTCATTATTATTTTTTGGTAATAGCAGTCAGTAATTGGGAGACAATTTCGATAAATTACTACACGTTTGATTATTAGAAAGATATATAGATGTACATATATTCGTTTATAAATAGTCCCAGGAAGGAGCGTTCGTGCAACCAACTGGATTGAAGGTTTCGAGAATAATGAATGTAATCTGTTTCAACACAAGGTTACGTACCAACTGCATGCGGCTTCGCTCCCAGGACAAAATATACCTTTAAGGACAATTACGAAATCCTTTTAATCCTTAACCTTCAGAACTCTGCAATACATGAAGGTTTTCCCATTGTTATATATTGAACGAAATTCTTCTGCCTTTTTATCAATCATGCACTCAAGATTTTTCGAGTTCCAGGGTGTCTTTTGATATTCTAGGTTCCTGTAGTACAGATAATTCCGGGATACAGATAAACCTCTGTTTTTGGTTGTCTAAATTTTTCGGAAATCTAAATCAAGTGTTTTAATTTTTTAGAATTATCTCGCGTTCGTGAAATATATATTTCTTAAACAGGCAAACACTTAAGGTTTTCGTGATATGTATGTGTGATAGGTTGGATCCAGGTTGCCAATGGAGGTGAACGATCCCTGAAACCAATTCCTGAAACAGGCATGGCGACAGAGCTCGTTAATCGAGGACATTTGGATGACAACTGGTCTCTTCCATTTGCCAAGGATGCCATAAAGAGGAAGGATTGAGATAGCATTAGCTGAAGCGATAACGTTGAATCGGAAGTGACGGTTTAATAGGACTCGTTTTGAAGAATCGATTACCAACTTCTTTTGTTTTGGAAAAATCAGGGAATCCACCCAAAAAAATAAAAATGGAAACAGGCATTGGGAAAAAAATCCAGTTTTTAAATTAGAAACAAAATAGCATATTCTTCAGTTGTAATGAAATGCATATGGTGCTAATATTTATCATGTATTTATTATTTATGAGTTATATTTATTATTACGTCGAACCAACCCCTATTAAGAAACTACTTAAATATTAGTATTGTTTTGATATTTAGAGTATTTTGTATATAATAAAATATTTTGTATCAGTCCGAAAATCATATCGGAATAAGATCTAGCTTAAATATTCTCTTTAAATGTCACGGTCAATATTTTTAATTCATTCATAACTTATTTCTTCTGGTTTCAACCGTGTCAAGATCTTTTCCGACGTTTCGCTGTCCATACTAAAAGCTTCCTCAGGGCTTAATCTGAGTCTCAAAGAACGTGACACTGGAAAAATATGCCTTGATTTATTTTTTCAATTTCAATTTTTTCTAATTGATTTTTTTTTAAAACAGTGCCATTTTTTTTTTAATTGCTTAAAGAAGTCTGGAACAGTGACTTTATGATTCGCTGATTTTTTTAATATTTATGATTTTACTGATCGAGCACAACAA
This sequence comes from Troilus luridus, assembly GCA_964056705.1. NCBI lineage: Eukaryota > Metazoa > Arthropoda > Insecta > Hemiptera > Pentatomidae > Troilus > Troilus luridus. Next base: position 40,501,033 of record OZ057417.1, on the reverse strand, counting down.
AAGGCTGAAAAAAAGTAGTTCCTCGACCCTTCGATAAAATATACCACTAAAAACTTTTTTATATAACAGAAAGAATAATAATAAGGCTTAGCAAACCCGAAGGCACGATACCGATACCACCAATCTCTGATTACAAACTTCTGTCTACGGACCACTACACAATCCCAAAATCGTTACATCATTTTTAACGCAATCTTCCCACCTACGCTTCGGTTTATCCCTCCGACGCTTCCCAGTCGAATATAATAGAAAGAATAATTTTTATGTAGTAGAAAGAATAAATGTACTAGTTATGCATCGTATAGGTACTGGTGGACCCCTCTCTTCTCTACCCCTGGAATGTTAAAAAAAATCTTTTTCTTCGAAAAATATTTGCTATTACATTTACAATAGTGGGTTTTCTTAATATAATGAATTTCTGTTTAATTGTATAAATTTTTGATATTCTAGGTTCCTGTTGTACAGATAATTCCGGGTTTGGCTCTGTTTTTGGTTGTCTAAATTTTTCGGAAATCTAAATCAAGCGTATTAATTAATTATCTCGCGTTCGTGAAATATATATTTCTTAAACAGGCAAACACTTAAGGTTTTCGTGATATATACGAACATATATAATGTATGAATATTTTGTGATACATATGTACGAATTTATGTAAGTATATGATTTAAAAGAAAAAAAAAATCCTTATAATTATTTGAACCGATTATCGGGATATTGAGTCCGTGAAAATAGTTCTAAAAAAATCGCTAATAATTTTTATGCATTAGAATATACTTAATGAAGCTACTTATATCGGTTAATTTTAGTTATTTTTATTCGAGGAAAACTTGTTAAAAATGTTATAAATTTCTTCTACCTTCCTAACATAACTTGTTATAGAAAACTCGTTAAAATTAAGATAAGAATAAATGAAAATAAAATTTAAACAAATCTTATCATTTAAATAATTGATTGAAACATTGTTTCGAAGTGATGGAAGCGTAAATGATAACTAAATTTTTCTCTTTTTTTCATTTGTATTTAACGCAATTTTTTTACTTATTTTGATTTTTTACCAAAAGCAAAATACAATGTTTATTCCGGTAGATTTCGGATAACATGTTAATAATAACATGATTGATTTGTTATTGAATCATAGGTTTTCAAGTAATAACAGAAAATACCAAATTAAAATTTATAAATTGACATCAATAATTATCATTATTGCATTAATTATAAACTAAATCAAAATTATTTTTCCGCATTGATATAAACAATTATTTTCTTGTGGTATTTTTAATAAAATATTCATTAAATGTGAATCTCGGATGAAACGTTAAGTTTGTAAGAAATAAAAAAAAAGTTGTGTTTTGTAGCGAATGTTATATAACATCTGTGCCATAACTACTATTTCGTTAAATAAATTATAATTATAAATTATAAAAATAGTAAACTTAAATGTTTGGTTGAGAAAAACTTGTTGAAAATGAGGCATTTTTAAGCCAGGGATTTCCTTCTGTTTTCGTAGACATCTTTTTATAGAACAACTCGTTAAAAGTGAGATAAGATTAAATAAAAATAAAATTAAGACATATCTTATCGTTTAAATAATTGGTCGAAACATTGTTTCGAAGTGACGGAAAAATGGAAACATGCTCTCATTAATTTTCCTATTTTTCTTTAACACCATAATAAGTTTATTTTTTACATATTCTGTTAATCGAATAATAAATTTTCAATCAGTAACAGAAGAGACTTAAAAATCCCAATTTTTTAAAAACTGAGCTGCTATTATTGAAAATGGTATAAGTCCATTTTTTATGTACCGAAATATTTAAGGATTCACATTTGAATTAATTATAAAATATGGCGAAACGTTATGTTTTTAACATTAAATACTTTTTATAAATTTATTTATTATAAAATTATAATCATTAAAATTTAAAAGAATGTAAGATACTTTTTTTAATACCCAAATAGGCTTTTGCCACTTTTAAAAATTACATCTAAATTATTAATTATTATTATTATTGTATCGATTATAATATAAAAATAATCCGCATTGTTGTAAATAATTGTTTTGTTTTTTAAGGTAAGCGATTTTTAATGAAAAATTTATTGAGTGTGAAGATTGAAATAAATTTTTTGTTATAAGAAGAAAAAAAAAAGAAAATTTTGTTTTATAGGCAATGTTATATAACATCTGCGCCGTAACTACTGTGTTGCTTTCCCCATAATAGCTGCTCTAGTAATCAGCTAGCTTTAGCCTGTCTTCTTATTCACTCAGTTAAAAAAATATTATTTATAAATGTATTATATATCTTCTGCCCCGGAGAATAAGTGGTTAAGTCGAATTTTCTCAAAATGAGTTTCTTGTACTTAAGTAAACGGAACGAGTTACTTTCGTAGTGAATAAGGGGCTAAGTAATGCATTAGCTTGAAAAGCAGTTATTGTTTATATTGGGTTGTTACACATGAAATGTCCGATTTTTTAAATCTTAATCTTTGTAGAGAATTAAATCGTTGCCTGTTGATTCCTAGCAAAATATTTACTATCTTTAATAAGCACTTGTTAATCCTCTATTTGCAAACTGTGTTTGTTTTTTCCCAATTAGGCATACAGATTTTAATATAATTTTAACCGTGGCCATGGAAACACGCGATTTCCGAAAGATTTTTTTTTATGAGTACAAACTCGGTCATTCCGCTGCCCAGGCAGCAAGAAATATTAATGATGCGTTTGGTGAAGGAAGTGCTAATGAAAGAACCATCCGTCGTCGGTTTACAAAATTTTCCTCAGGAGATACGACGTTAGAAAATCTGCCCCGTGGACGGCCGCAAACATCAATAGAGGACGAATATCTTAAGAATGCTGTGGAAGAAGACCCTCATAAAACAGTCAGAGCTAGGCACAAGTCGTACGACAGTTTCCAGGCATTTGAAATTGATCGGAAAGGCAAAAAAGCTCGATTCCTGGGTCCCACAAGAGCTCCTTCATGATAACGCCCGACCTCATGTTTCAATACAGACAGAATAAATTAAAGGAGTTGGGCTATGAAGTCTTACCGCATCCCCCTGCTCTATCCCCTATAGACTACCACTTGTTTCGGAGTTTGGACAACTTTTTGCAAGGAAAATTGTTTACCAATGATTTAGACATTAAAAATGCATTTTCTGAATTCCTTTCATCACGTGACTCAACGTTTTTCAAATCTGGGATAAAAAACATGGTACGCCGTTGGCAGAAGTGTATCGAAAATGATGGTAAATACTTTGAATAAAAAATATGTTAGATTTGATCTCAAATTTTTATTTTCTTCCTGGTTCTAAAAACGGTCATTTCATGTGTGACAACCCAATATTTAAAGCCAAATAATACGATAATGATCCACGATTCCGGTTATTTGAAAGCAGATAACTCTAGACAAAATCCGACTTAACTAACCACTTATTCACCGGGGCTGTTGATATATGGTACTTTACTTCAAAGCATTACCTTAAAAAAATATACACTTTTTTTTAATGGTTTGTCTTCAACTCAATAACCAACTTATTTTTCACAAGTGGGAGCTACTAACGTGTGACCATTCATTTCAATAGAAAATATTTTCGAGAATACATACTAGAATGTTTTAAATATTTCCTCATAAAAAAATAATTGTTTTTTGCCTATATTAAAATTTTTATCTAAGCTATTTTATATTAGCTCATTAAAAAAAATATTTGGTAGATTTTATTGATACGACCGCTGGAAATCATCATAGTGTGTTTGTAAGTTTTTAACAATTGTGTACTTGCATGTACCACACACAAATAAAAATAGTGAAAAAATATTAATATGTATTTTTAATGCCATGGTTTGATGTTTCCAAAAACATCATGTTTTTCTTTTGTAGACAGAAACATATCCATAATTAACCAACTGAAATGTTTTATCGGTTGTAATTTTAATTAATGATTTTTTATGGCTTTTTTCATCGAGCTCTGAACTTTATATTGCAGTTTTTTTTTTAGTAAAAAAAATTGTATTGTTGTTTTATAGTACTTTAAATCAACTATTCATGCTGATAAACAAAACTCCAAACAAACAGATATAGTCAAGCAAGCTTTTAAAATAGTAGATACCAAAATATTTTTCTAAGGTTTTTCCCCTAAAAATAAACAGAAATCGCTTCCCCCTATACCTATTAAATTCCTTCAAAAACAGATGAATAAATATATTTGTTTCTATTTTAATTCAGGTAGTTTTTTTAAATATACCAAGATTTTTTTTTATGTTATTAAAAATATATGATTTTATTAGCTAGTCATTAAAAAAAAAAAAAAAACCTGTACCACTACGACCCGTGAACGAGTCTGGGGGTTCAGTACATGGTAGAGACTGTACTGTTTCATGGACAACGGTTCTGCAGGGAGGTGACGTCCTAGGTCACGCTCAACCGCCAGGTTTCCCCTCCTTATTTTGGGTACCCTATTTTTATAATATTTTATAGAGGCTGGGTGAGCCCCAGAAGAGTCCTAGATCCCATATGATCCATCTCCCGCCGCAAACAGACTAAATAATAGTAACTGCCTGCAGCGGGATTTGAACCAGGATTTCCGGCATGGCAACTCAGTGCTCTACCACTGAGCCACTCCGCTCCCTAGTAATTTTTTTATCTAGTATTATTTATGTTATATGTAAAAAAACTAAATTAAAATAATTATCGATAATTTGCCTATAAATGTTTCAGACTTTATCGATCATATATATATATATATATATATATATAATATACAGGAGGACTTGTTCACCTCATGAATTAGCAATGTCATGAATTAGCAAATGACATAAAAAACATTAACAAAAAGTTAAATAATATAGGCAATGAAATAATGTAAAAAAAAATAATATTTTTAACCTAAATTGCTTATAAAAATATCACCAGATGACGAGTGATTCAACTCATCAAACTTGAAAATTCGTTATACCATTCTCTCAAAATAACAATAATTGATAATACCTAAACAATTAATATAGAATTTCTTAGTTATTTTAAATTTTAAGTTCAAAACCTTTCTACGAATAATTGGAAAATCGTTGCAACGTCCAGAACATGGTACTGTTTCAAGGACAACGATTGTGCAGGGAGGTGATTTTTGAGGCTGGGTGAGCCCCAGGAGAGTTTGTAGATCCCGCAGGGTACATCTGTGACTGTTTGTATTTTGTTGTATTATAAAAATTGTATAATTTATCTGCCGCAGCCGGATTCGAATATGAATCTTCAGCATAGCAATTCAGCACTCAACACACTGAGCTACCCAACTCCAAATAATTAAGATAATCTTTAATAATTCAAAAATTTACATTTAACAACTCGAACGGTAAAGGATACTTGAATAAATTTTAAGGGCCAATTTTAATTTAACGAATTAGATATCCATGACCTACCAGGACAGTTCTTATTTAATGTCCACTTTCGAAATCTGAGAAAGAAATAATACTGCTGAATTATAAGCTAATTGGACATAAAAGATGCCGTAAAAACCGCCCGAATGAGTAAAATAAATTTAGAATATTCTAGAGGTGAACAATCGCTAGTCTGGAACTCTACCAATTGAGCTATCCGGGGCTCAATCAAGCTCGCTCCCCGGTCATGTCCTTATCCTTTCTTTTCACTGATCCCATGTCCCCACGTTCTCGCAATTTGCGATGTATACGACGGGAAGAATGTTCTTTGAACATTTATTTAATTTGGATCTTGTTGACTTACGTCATTATATATTATTATAATTTATTAGTTATTGATTTTATTAATTTTTAAATATTTTTATTTGAAAAGAAAAGATATGTCCAGGACCCAGATCGCGAGTATGGAACTCTACCAATTGAGCTATCCTGGGCTCAATTAATAACAAACTAAAATATTAATGATGAATAATTAATTATAATAATAATATATAATATAATTAATTAAAAATTATCAGTCATTTTTTTTGTAATTGTAACGTTCTGTTTATGTCAAATTTATTTATGAATTAATAATTGTGTTGATTAATAAGGTAGTTGACGGAATTAAAAAAAAAAGTTAATTGATTATTTTGAAACTTTGCACATATATGTGTTTGTGTCTGTGTATGTATATATATATAAATAGATATATAAATTATAGCCCAAAGGAATGCAGTTCCATTTCACACGTTTTACGACCTGGTAATTCTTACAGTTCTTTTTTTGCTTTTATAGTTCATTAAAAAACGCTTCTTAATACCCTAATAGATAGCTTTTAGTATTTTCGCCTTGAGTTCGAATATATGGCCTTATTAGAATTTGTATGCAAAAGTTTTGAAATGCTCTAAAATCTTATTGAATTTTCCGGTTTACCGATTGTAAATCATTTAGTATATATCGAATTTTAATAAGATATTGGTACCAGTTCCGCAGGTCGACGCTTCAAGTTGAGTCACAACAGGTTTTAAGTTTTCTTCCGTTTCCTTTTTAATATTCTCCATAAATAAAAATAATCGTGTGGTTACTTATGAAAAAAAGAGAGTAATTATGGAAAACGTGTATATTTCGGTAATCATTTCATTAAGATATGAAGGTTTCAACAAAAATTTCGAATTATAGATGATTATATAACTTAAACACTTTGTCTAAGTCGATTCTTTAATTTATATACAATCAGTAATAAAATCATTTTTATTTTAGTTTGTTATTAAAAATGAAACGAATAAAAAGTTAAAACTGGAAGCGGCAACATGCGGAACTGATACCAAAATAATAATTATTTTTATCGATTTTATGTTAATTTTAATTTTCGTTCGAGTGTTTTGCAAATATTACCCTTCCTAAGACTGTATTATTGCTATAATTATTTTAAAACGGTGGTCTATTGTTACATAGATCATGCGTGTGTTATTTGAATATTTATGTTTTATTCATGGAGTCGCTTTTGTTTAATATTCAAAGCGAATGTTCGAAGCAGGCTGGAAGTCTTTATTTTATTTTATTAGTTTGCTTTTATCTGTTAGCTATTTTTTATTTAGGTGGTTCTGGAAATGTCTAAAAAAAGAATCTGACTTAGGAGGTCATGAATGCGGTGTTGAGGTTTTGGAGCCAGCGGCAAGGCCAAAACTATTATGGTTTGAGAAATGCCAGATGACTAGAGCATATCTCTTCCTATACTTGTTTAATAATAGAGTTAATTTATTTACAAATTTAATGAATTTTAAAATTCGTTTATGGGATTATAAAATTAGAAAATATTAGCCTAAAAGAAGTTAGATTATTAATAAAACTTCATGAGGGCTTTGTCATTTTATTTATATTATTATTTAAACTTCTTGTAGGTATTATAAATATTAACGTATATAAATTTAATGTAAGATATATGTACTTAATTATTCGGCATCTGCTCCGCATTTCATTTAATTTTTGATATTTTCCAAGGGATCTGTCGCTGGAACCTGATATTTATTTTAGCTCTGGCGTCCATTAATCATATTATTTTTTAAACATTGAATATTAAAGGGTGTTAAGTGATGCGTCCACCACAACTGATTTTTAGGTAGTATTTCGAATAAATAGAAATTTCGGTATCAGTTCTGCAGGCTGTCGCTTCGAGTTAAGTCACAACATGTTTTAACTTTTCATTCGATTCCTTTTTAATATTCTCGGAAGTAAAAATAATCGTGTGTTTCAGAATGAAAAAAAGAATTTAATTATTGAAAAATGTGTATCCAGGTTGTCGCTTCGAGATGAGTCACAAGTTTTAACTGTTTATTTGTTTCATTTTTAATATTTTCCAAAAATACATGTTATCGTTATCTTTAATATTGAAAAGAAAATGTAGTTATAGGTAATGAGTCAGTAATCATTTAGTATCCTTACATTTTCATAATTATCTAATTTAAATCAAATAATAAAGAGAAAATAACCTTATCTTTTTTTTTCGTTATCAATCTTTTTTTGGGGGGGGGGTTGAGACGCCCTTTTGAGATTAAAATTTGAGAGAATATAAGTTTCGAGAGCCTAAAGATTAGGAGACGCCAGAGCTATTTCTGTTCCAGAAGACCTTGATGCTCCTCGCCCCCTTTCGTATTTTTTTTTTTTTTACTTCTTTCTGCTGACTGTTGCTTCCAATCCTTTGCTTTGATCTTTTGTTTTTATGGCCCTCTTGACCCTATTCGTTAGTGTTCTAACCCACCTCTTTCTTTTGTTGTTCTTTTTTCTCGATTTCCGATGGAAATATTCATGGATCCACGAAATATTACCTGACATCTGTAGTTCCAGACCTTTTCATCGACTAATACAAAATTCCGTGTCAGTTCCGCAGTTTGTAATTTCGAGTAAGATCACAACAATAATTTTCTATTCGTTTCCTTAATAATATTCTCGAAAATAAAAATAATTTTTATTTAATTTAAGTGTTTATGTTTATATTACTTATGTCATTTGTAAGCTCATGGTATTTTCAAGGTTCAAAGTAATGCTATTCTTTCCTTTTTAATGTTACTGATTAATTTCTTTAGTCACATCATTTTTTTATTTATTTTTTTAAAGCGTCAGCCAAAATCGACTTCGTTTGTTTCAGCTGCCCTTTTATTCTCTCCCATATCTCTCTTGCTTTTCCTGTGTTTTTACTTTATTTCTGGTGTCAAAATGCTCCTACCTTTCTTTTTATTCTGCCTTGAAAGCCTTGAGCATTCTGAAGTTCCTTCTTAAGTGAAGAACCCCCTCCTTCAATGCCATCCGGAGAGACCTCGAGCTCTTCAATTTTTTTTATTTATTATATTTAAAATTAATTGGGCATCAGTTCCGCAGGTTATCTTCGCGTAAGGTCACAACAATAATCTTTCATTCGTTCCCTTTTTTAATATTCTCAAAAATAATAGTTATTTATTTGACTAGTGAGGAAAGTGCCACTTTATCACACCCGAGCGAATTTTACCTCACGAGCCGAAGGTGAGTGTGGTAATTAAACGAGGTTGTTATAAGCACTTTTCTCACGTGTTAAATATTACATTTTTCCTGCAACCATTTAAAAATTAAGAAATTAAAGGTGAAACTTTAGATTTGTAAAAACTACATTAGCGCTATCTCTTACAATTTTCTATTACTTACCATGCAAATTATAACTCTAGGACGGTTCGCTCATTGAAACATTTATTTATTATTATTTAGAAAATAATATTCTGATAACACATACAAAAATAAAATAAACATATATTATTATATCTTGATTTATATTTATATTTCTCTTCATATCTGACTTTAGATGTTTTTGGTAAAAGTTGATTTATTGCCTGTTCAGCCTGTTCTTATATGAATGGAGGAGTAAATTCTATGAATTCGTCACTATCTACTTCCATTTTTTATTTCGTTTGTGGTCTGATCACTGTTTTAATGCAAGATCTCCAAATTTCTGATGTGTGAAGGTTCTAATAGATTTAAGGTTGTATTAAATATTTCTATAAAACCGCTACAAAATAAATAAAATACATCTTGAATTAAATATAAAATTATTTATTTTAACATTTTAGGAATATAAAATGAATAATATTACAATACCGCCATTTAACATTTAAAATAACAGAGTGCTGGTTGTCAAATTCGATCTTGGTGGCTGTTACTTCCCCCACTAGTGATGGAAAGTGGTTTTCCCTCACTAGTGGGGGAAAGTGGAACTTTCCACACCAGTTTTAGTTGAGTAATGGATAGCATGGATTTTCGAGAATATTAAAAAGGAAACGAATGAAAAGTTAAAACATGTTGTGACTTAACTCGAAACGACAACCTGCGGAACTGGTACCGAAATTTCTATTTATTCGATATACTACCCTAAAAATCAGTTGTGGTGGACGTATCACTTGCCTTCATTTAATATTCAATGTTTAAAAATAATTTTATTAATGGAAGCCAGAGCTGAAAAAAATAGGAACCAGGAATAAGTTTTATATATATATATATATATATATATATATATATATATATTAAACCTAAAGCCTCTAAAATATTTTCGTGTATGTTATAAGGATGTCTGAATTTGTGTAACATTGACAGATGTGACTTAAGTTTTTGGTTTTTTTTCCCCCAGAAACATTCTAATAATTAATTGTATATGTTAAGTCTCTTTTTGAGTGTTTAGTCATTTTTATTATTTACTAGCGACCCTTTGCACGAGTAGTAAGACATATTATGTCCACACGTTTTGTCTGTCTAATGTATTTTATTATGTAGATATTATAAACATAAAAACAAAACAAAATATTTCTTTATATACGAATTTGTTTTCTTGCGCGTTAAGTTTTTGCGATAACCCATAAGATACTCATTTAAATTTTATGTTATAACAACAATGCGCATGAAATGCTTAAGGTAACTGAAGTATATAAGTTGATAAGGATTAATACTGTACTCCTCTAAATAGCTTTCCAAATACCGCATTGTACGTTATCAATTTACTAGAAGATAAAATGCGTATAGTAAGATTTCCTTATAATATAGATATATGCTATCACTGACTTATATAAAAGAGGAATGTAGATCTATAAAAGAGGAATATTCCACCAAGCATTGTTTCGTTGTATGACAAAGGCATTAGGAAGCGCCTTCGATGAAGCCTCCCAGGAGTCTATACGGTTTCCAACATTTCCGCAAAATATCGTTATATTCTCACCAATTTACACAACACTTCGACAAATTATATACCTAAACCTTCCTGGTGCATCACTCTATCTATTGGTGAAAACCGCAAGAAAATCCGTGCAGTAGTGATTGAGTTTACCGCGAACAAACGCGGCTGAGGACTTTGTTTCATAATATTTACGTAACCCTAACTGTAATTAACGTTTACTTCATTGGTAAACCGAAATACACTAAAATCTTATACTACTCATAAAGCCTTAATGTGCGATAATGATCATTTTAAATTTTTCGTTTGTCAAGTTGAATATTAGTTGTTAAGTTCTTACTTAGTTTCCATGGAAATTTAATTTATTTTCCGTTAAGTAATATAAAATACTGACATATAATAAGTATATCGAACTTTTAATTTCGATTATAAATTCGATGAGTAATAATCGACCAAATTATCTTATGTAATTAGTAATTCTCTTTATCGACTTTTATCTTGAAGTGATACTGATAATAAATAAAAGGAAGCAGATAAGATAAACGACATTACTGGCATAAAATTGTATGTATTTGTAATTTGAGCTTTTTTACGATCTAAAAATATTGTTTTGTTTTTTTAAGGTCCTTTGTGTGAACTAAAACTAATTATGCTTTTAAATATTTGACTTATTGTTCCAATATCTATACGTTGGAACAAAATCTACACAGTTTAGGACTACCACTGTAGCATCATCCGATTAGCCATAGCAGTATAAAGTGTCGTTTAACTCTAATATACATAAACAACTATCGCTTATGTCTACTCTGCTGCTACTTGTACAAGTATAGCACTACATCACGGGTTGTACATTGGTTTCCTCAAGAGCTTTGTTTCTGCCTTTTCTATTTCTGGCCTTCTGTTTCCATTCAGTGACGCCATTTCTTTAAGGCCCTCTTCAACATCTTGTATCCACCGCCTGCGTGGTCTGCCAACTCTTGTAAATTATAGAACCCTGCTGGATATTCGGTATTCTTGAGGCGTTCTTTTTATATGACCTTTCCATTCCATACGGCGTGCCTTGATGAATTGGACTTCATAAGGATCCTTTTCCGAAGTCCGAAGCCTCTATTAATTAAAAAAAATACCGGTACCACTACAACTCATCCAGAATATTGGATTCAGTACATGATAGGGACTGTACTGTTTCTTGTACAACGGATGTGCTGATAGGTGATTTGTCCTAACTCTCAACCGCCAGGTATTCCCCCTTTTTGGTTATCCACTTTATATAGGCTGGGTGAGCCTCAGGAGACTACCAGATCCCAAAGGATCCACCTCCGGCTGTTAACATATCAAATAAAATCAGCTACAGCCGGGTTTTCGGCATGGCAATTCAGTGCTCTACCACTGAACCTCTCCATCCCCTTTACATTTTGTTTACTCTATTAAAAACCGGACCATAAATTTTCCTGTAAACCTTTCGTTCGAATATTTACAGTTAGTTTGTTACTGCAGCTGTATGTGTCCATGTTTCTGCACTTATGTTTATAAAAACCGTAATTACAAATAATTGTACTATTCGATATTTTTCACGATCGACTTCCCACAAGCTGGATCAAGGTTAATTATAATTCACGACAGTTATATTTTAAATTATCCACATATTTACCTCCCCCCCAACTAAAGATCCGGCAGAGATGATTACAGGACAAATGTGTACTATCCTTGTAGAAATGTTCTCAGATAATAAACTGCAATAGTTTATAGAATACAGTCGCGGCGAAAAACATCCGGTTTGATTTAAACTCTTCGTGCAGGTTGCACAACGATATAAATTCCCTGCTATTAGTTGGAACTCTCCTTGCGCAGAGCCAAGGTTAGGGTTACAATAATTTTCTACAAGAATCCCACATGTTTTCCGGATGTATACAATGTAACGTGTATATAAAATAGACATTACATTACTTATGGTTTTTTAAATTTATTGACACGCTTTTATTAGCTTAACCTATGTATAACGGAATCTTCCAACTTGTTTTTCAGCCACTTCAAAACATCAAATTAAATTGAATCTTTGGGGCGACCTGTGGTCTAGTGGTTGCCCGGCAAGTGGCCCTAGGATTTTTTAAAGGGAGTAAAAAATCCTTGGTTATGTCGTCCTTCAGAAGGGACGTTAAACGGGGGTCCCGAGCTTGTACGATGTCAGGTACTCGTTAAAATCCCTAAGCAAAATTTAGAGCTCCACACACTGTAGCATCGTCCGATTAGCAATAACAGCATAAAGTGACGTTAAATAAACAAACAAACAAATTGAAACTTTGCACACTTCTCAAGTATCGATGACAATACGATAAATAATAAGACTGTCTTATTATTCTGACCAGGATCTTCAGGATTAGCGATTTTCATATCCGAAGATACGGCAGTATCTTGAGGCAAGTACTAAGGCGTGTACTAAGGAATACATGGCTTATTATTTAAGACAAGCATATGAATTTCGGCAGGGTCAACTGGGAAGTTTAAACTTATCCTGTGAAGGAATATTGCGGCTACTCCAATATCCCTTCAATCGATCAAAATTATCGATTTATTTTATAACAAAAACTGATATTTTTCCAAAATCTATATCTTAAGCAGTTTTCACTCAGTTTTAAAATCGATCAAAACTCAATTTTTAAATCGATGTTACAATATATAAAATAAACATAGGACAATAATACATCTATGTATATGTATTAATGTTCTGCATTTTTTATTTGATATATTGTAACATCAATTTTAAAATAAATTTTTGGTAAATATTTATTCATTTATTCAACATTCCTTCTACTAACAATTACTTTTATTTCGCTGAATCAGCTTTCTTTTTCCTCCCTATATTCTTTGTCTCAAATAGCTGTCTCTCTTTCACTGGTTCACCTTGATTGCAGAAGCTGCTACCTTCTATGAATACATAATTTCCTGTATATACTCCATTCGATAAATGCTTTCCATTTAATGCTTCCTTCAATTAGGTTCTTTAATTGTTCCAATTATAGATAGCCCTGCAAATCACAAAATAAAATGTCTTGACATAATAATAATAATAATAATATAGCATGGCAATTTTATCAGGTTCAATTGAGACACCTGTAAAACAGATCGAGCTGTTAAATGATCATGCCATGGAAATGGCCTTACAAATCTCCTTCGAAAAAAATAGATATATAACAAACATTAAGGTAGCCTCTACAACAATGAAAATACCAAGGCCTGATATCTAGAACAGATTAATTCAAGTACCTTGGAGAAATCATCGAGCAAAATGTTTCCGAGAAAGAAGCTATGAGATACAGAATAAAAGACTAAAGTTTGCTGCAAATGTAACAGAGTATTTATTATAAAAAGTCTAAACGGTGATTAGGCCAGAATCTTTATATGCTGCAGAGTGCTTAGCTCTAAAATGAAAATTGAAAAAAGGAGCATACTCAGAAAAATGTTGGGCCCATTTAAAGTTGGAAATGAATACCAGCTATTCCATAATATATTTTGTTAATTGATATAAATTATAAATCAAAAACATCTCAAAATTATAATAATCCCTCTTCACAAATTATAGTAGAAGATTTTGGAAATTGGAGAACCAAAATAATTTAAATTATGAATTTCTTTTACCATAAAACTTATATATTTTTGTTAATTTATTTGCATACATATATACTACTGATTGCCTTTTATTGAATTTAATTAATAAAAATGAGCTTGATGCAATGTCCTGAACCCAAGACCCTTCATTGGTTGTTGTTGTACGGGTTTTTTATTACAAAAAAATTATTTTTTTTCTATTCTATGATTTATAATATTTTACGCCAGTTATTTGGTAAGTACTGACTTAAAATTTTGTTGCTGTATAGGACTTCAAATGAAGTCTTTAGCCAACATAAAAAAAAAAAAAAAAAAATTTATTTTTATTAATTCTTTTTTCATGACTTGATTTAATATTTATATTTCGCTTCCTCCACCAAAATAATAATCGTGCATCTTTTTTAAACTGTTGAATTAATTTACTATTATTTTACAGGAATGTTATCAAGTATGTTTGGGAGGAGTTGCAGAAACTACCGAGCTTTTAAAAGAAAAATTCGACCATATTATGTACACTGGCTCAACAGTGGTCGGAAGAATTATTTATGCTGCTGCAAACAAAAATCTGACTCCAGTAACACTCGAACTTGGAGGCAAGAGGTAATTTATTGTTTATTTATCTATCTCATATTTCATATATTATAAATTTTGTACTTAATACATAAAAACAATATTATGGAGTGGTGATGTGTGGTTTAGGGATCAGCATAACAACCTGCTATGTCCAAGTTCACAGTTTGTAGCCTGGCAGGTGGCCCTAGGATTTTTTAAAGGGACTAAAAAATCCTTGGTTATGCCATCCTTCAGAAGGGGCGTAAAATGGGGATACAGAGCCTATAGTTTGTCAGGCACTTTTTAAAAATCCCTATCCTAATAATACAAATTTTGGTAAAATTAAGGACTCCAACCATAGTCTAAATTTGGTCCGATTAACTGTAGCAGCATAAAGTGATGTTAATTGAATAAACAAACAATATACTATTGAAAATGTTTAATTTCATTTTACAGAAGAGGCGACTATCCGAGGAGAATAACCAAATTTTAAATTTGAAGCGGAAAAGAAACAGTTTTTCACTATTATTGGTTGAATTTGTAATTAAAAAAAAATTAAATTACTAGGTTTTTGCCATGAAGTTTTCAATTGCTCCCTAGTTTAGAGGCAAATATATAGAAATAAATAAATTTAACATTTTTGAGTTACGCCTTCATTAGTAATTGTATTGGTGAAGGTTTTTAATCCAGAAATGACATTTCTGATACTCCATTTCCAACATATTTTTTTTTAAAGCCATATTTTGAATTTTATCATGTTAGAACTTAAAGTTTTATGGGAATGACTTAAGTTAAAATGAAAAAAGTTTCAAGCTTTTAAAATTTTTCTAATGCTTAGTAAAAGAATTTAAATACCATTGTTACAATAAGAATGCTTTGCTTTATCAATACCCAAATTTTTTTTTTTTTTAACTCATGTGGAACTTTCAAATACTTTTTCTGGAGAATTAGGTTTTTTTAGTTATGAATTGTTCTTTGGAAGGAGCAATATCATCCATTTTCCAAGAATATAATATATATACACCAAATTTTACAATAATACGACCTTCATAACTATTTCTGGATCATCAGCATAAGAAGAGAAGTCGGTCTGACCTACAAAGTCAATGTCTAGCATTAACCTTCACTAAATTACAGTTATTACCCTCTGGTGTAATTGCATAAGTTGTCATTACAGCCAGGCTTTTTTAAGCAGTCAATTTACAGTAGTCAAGGCAGTTTAGTAATCGACTCTGTAGTTTACTAATTCTCAATTAAAGAGAGCTACTTCAACTGTAATAATCGCTGTTATATTACTTAAGAATTTATCAGGGCTTCAATGAGAATGAGAGAAATGTTAAAATTATATGTTTTAGCTGATTTATAAATTTTTGGAAACTAACTGAAATTTGTTATATCAGAAAACTACCCATACTTATAAAGGCTTTATGTAGAATAGAATAGAACAGAAAAATAATTTTATTCTGGGACCAGGTCTCTTAAGAATAACAGATGTGTACAAAATTTAATAAAGATATATCTGACCAAAAGGGAGCGAATTGGCTCAGTGGTAGAGTACTGAGTTGCCATGCTCGGAAATTCTGGTTCAAATCCCGCTGCAGCCCATGATTTTTATTTAGTCTGTTTGCAGCGGGAGATGGATCATATAGGATCTAGGACCCTCGTGGGGCCCACCCAGCCTCTATAAAATATTATAGATTAGGGTACCCAAAATAAGGGGGAAAATCTGCCGGTTGAGCGTGGTCTAGGAAAAGTCACCTCCTTGCAGAACCGTTGTCCATGAAACAGTACAGTCTCTACCATGTATTGGACTCCAGACCCTTCATGGGTTGTAGTGGTACAGGTTTTTTTTTATATCTGACCAAACCATTTACCATTACATAACAACCATTTACATAATAACATGAAAATAAATATAAACTAAAATGAATGTTGTGGTGGAGAAAAAAAAATAATACAAGACAATAAATTTACTCAATTTTACAATAAAAAGAAATAAGCTGAAAAAAAATAATAAATACATAAAAGCACCTAACAATATAAAGATTAATATTAATTAATCTACAGGTAGAAAGTAAATTAGGCCCTTTTCACTACACACTGAGCAGAAGAGGACCTATTCTTGAAATACCGCCTAAAAATTAAGGCGATTTTGTTGAGTCTTCGATGAGAAGGAGGTTTATATAAAATATTGATATGTTTCCAAGCAGGGATGAATATATCTGCAGTCCTGGTGGATAAGTGTTTAAGTCATATTGTTGCCAAAATGATTTAATTGAAAGAAACAGAATCGTGTCATACAGTGCATAAGTGCCTAAGTCAGGCCTTGGCTTAAAAATGAGTTATTGTATTATAACTCTTTCAAGCCTTAAGACTACAAGAATGGCACAATTCCACTTCTCTCAGTAAAATTAACTCATTCTAGACTAAATTTGACTTAACCATTTATTCACATGGGCTGCGGACATGTACTCAGGCTCAATGGAGAACAATAAAAAAATAAATAATTATAATGGTAATAAATAATTATAATAGTAATAATGCACATTTAAAAAATATAGATTTTAGGAAAATTAATACTGCATATTCAAAAATTATTGTTTATATTATTTTCATTTTTTTTTTTTCCGTTACAGCCCTTGCTACGTTGACGATACAGTCAACATGAATTATGCCGTAAAACGTATCATGTGGGGCAAATGCATAAATGCTGGACAAACTTGTATTGCTCCAGATTATATGCTCTGTACCAAAGAAGTTCAAGACAAATTTGTCAAAGAAGCTAAGAAAGTCATTGAAGAATGGTATGGCTCTAATGCGATAAATTCTCCAGACTACTGTAGAATCGTTTCAGACAGGCACTTTAAGTAAGTAGTTTTTGTATTATTTTTACGCTCATTTATTTGTTTTAAGGTAAAAGTGGTTATTATTAAATTTAAGAGGGGAGAATCTAAAAAAGAAAAAAAAATGCTCAATTCCCAGTTATTTAAATCAACTTAATTTTTTTAGGAATTTATATTGGGAAAGAGAAAATCATTTTCCAGTCAATTATATTTTCTTGATCCTTATTGATCTCTTGAGACATTTTTAACAGTGTGTCATTTTCAATCTATCACATTTAGTTTTCTGCATCAACACCAATAATTTACACAACTTTATCACAGTTACAAGTCCAAAAACTCTGTGGATAAACAATAACAACTACACTAAATTATGTAATTCAACAAATATAATAACGTGTCCAAATTAATTATATTTATTATAATATAATATAATACAAATATAATTAATTTGGACACGTTATTATATTTGTTGAATTACATAATTTAGTGTAGTTGTTATTGTTTTTCCACAGAGTTTTTAGACTTGTAACTGTGATAAAGTTGTGTAAATGATTGGTGTTGATGGAGAAAACTAAATGTGGCAGATTGAAAATGACACACTGTCGAAACATCTCAAGTGATCAATAAGGATCAAGAAAATATAATTGACTGGAAAATGGTGTTCTCTTTCCCAATAAAAAATGCCTAAAGAAATGAGTCCAATTTTTAAGAAAAAATTTATAAAAATGAACTTAATTTTTTAATTATTATTTATACGAGTATATGGTAGAATATATGTATATTAGTTCATATATATATATATATATATAAGTTAAGTGCCATAGCCTGGTAATAGTGAAGCTTAATCCTACAAATAATGTAAACAACTCCCAGATCCTATATATAGAGGATTACTTGATAAATAAAGTCAGTGTTTAACCAGCCTTCTAGTGAGTTGTTTCTTTTCCCAATTACTCTTTTTTTTTTTACGTTTCGTGGTCCGAAGCTCTTAAGTGGTGCCGAAACCCGGGAACCTGATAGAAAGTCATAGTGAGATTATTTTTTTTTTTGTATGGTTGTTATTTCATTTTTTTTTTTATCTCTTCTGTAAGAACACGTAAAAAAATTCTTGCATCATTATGAATGAACAAGGACAGAGCATTCTTAGGCCTGCTACATTGACGCTAGAGCCTCCACAGCCAGAACAAGCGAATTCGGATTTCCCGCCATATCCTTCGACTACCCTAGCAATGGCAAGAGCAGACATAGCCGCACAAGAAGCGAATAGAATAGCTCAGGAAACGAATGAGTTAGAGAGAATGAAATTGAAAAAGGCTAATGCACAGGATATTAGGAGGGAAATCTCCGACCTGGAGAAGTTCAATGGTGACGTTGGCGAGCTGAACCACTTTATCAAAGGTGGAGATGGAATCATGGTCAGCATCCAGTCCCAGTTGGCGTCAGACCTGTTAGAAGAAGCGGATGCTACGAGATTAAGAGTGGCCCTAGCACGTAGAGTCAGGAGGAGCGTCCTGAACATGATCCAAGCTGATGAAGATACCTCGTGGCAGGTAATTAAAGAGAGGTTGAAAAAAGCGTATGGAGGGGGGCGATGGGCCCCAGAAGAGGACATGCTCCAAATGTTCCGGGAAACGAGGAAGCCTAATCAAACAAACGGTCAGTATGCCGCAGGACTTCTCGCGAGGTTGAACAAAATCAACGAAAAGCTTCGAGAGGTGATGGAAACGAGCGCCGTTGAAGCGTGGATGTTATTCATGACCACGGTCCTAAAGGTACAGCTGGCTAGGGACACAGGAAGGAAAGATGGGCTACCCAGGGACAAGGCGTTTATCGAATGTGCTCAAGAGATGGTGGATGCAAGTGCTCGCGACGAGGAAGAAAAGGAGGTGTTCGACTCCGGGTGGAGTAGAGTATCTTATCGCAGGAATGAAGTAGGGCGCTATAGAATAAGACAGGACCTAGGAAAAAGGAGAGACGGAGAAGTAAATAGAAAGGAAAGGTTACCGAAGGAAAGAAGGCAGTTCACGGATAGGAGGAACGGGAGAAGAGAGGAGAGGAAGTGCCATGAGTGTGGCAAGACGGGACATCTGGTAGCAAATTGTCCACGCACCAGATGTTACGAGTGCGGGATGGAAGGGCACATATCCAGGCAATGCCCATACATCTACCGCAGGAAAGAGGCATACCAAGGTGAGCCGATGGAGGTGAACGCGCAGGAGGTGCGCAAAAGAAGGTACGCGGCCAGGCGAGGTGATGTTTCCAGGGACTCGACTATCGCATCCGGATCTTCAGAGACAGAAGAGGATTTGGAGAGCAGCGGAGGCGAAGGCGGCTGGAGTAGCGGGGGGGACCGGCAAAGGAAAGCAGCTCAGGACCAAGGACAGCGCCAGGCACTAACGGTGAGACGTAAGCAGACATCGGTATGAGGAGGGTGCTCGCAGAGTGGCGACCGAGCTTGCACCATTAACAACATAACAGGTAAGCTCAGAAATTGGTTGCCTATTATCAAGACAAAACGCGGTGTGAAGTGCCTTGTGGATACAGGGAGCTCGAGCACCCTGGTGTCAGAAGTAGTGATAAAAAATTTATGCGATAAGGGGAAGGCACTTCAGATAAAAAAATGCGATTGTAGGCTACTTACGTTGGGTGGGCCGTGTGAAGTGGTAGGCGAAACGGACATTGGTCTGAGCGAGTGGGGGAAAACGGGGGCGAATTTGCGGGTACATGTGGTAGCGAGCATGCCAAGGGAGTATCAGGCCATAATCGGGTGTGACCTATTAAAGAGAGTAGGCGTTGAAGTAAGAAATATACACGGCAGATGGCACGTGAAGTTAGGGGGCAGGTCGTTCGCATGTCACCGCGCTGTTAGAGGCTCGCGAGTGGGGGCCGTAAATAAGGCGGTAGAGTGGAGGAAAACACTACTGAAAGAGTTTCGGGACATTTTTTATAAGGAAGGGAAAGTATTAGGTGTCACGGGTAAGACGGTACACGAAATACCCCTAAAACAAGAAAAAATTACCTACGTGAAAGAGAAGCGTTACCCCCAAGCGTTGAGGCAACACATCCGAGAGGAGTTGGAAGAGTTAAGTCGGCAGGGGATCATAGTTAATAGTTCATCCCCATATAATAGTCCCCTGTGGGCGGTCAAGAAAAAGAGTACGTCGGGGCAGGAGAAATATAGGGTGGTTATCGACTTTCGTCAATTGAATGAAAATACTAAAGACGAGGCATACCCGATTCCCCGCTTTGACGACATCATCGACAGACTTAGCGGAGCCACGGTGTTTAGCACACTGGATTTGAAGGCCGGATACCACCAAATCCGCATGCATCCGAAGGATCAGGCAAAAACGGCTTTCACGTTTGAACGAGGGCACTATGAGTTCACCAGAATGCCGTTCGGGCTGAAGAACGCTCCCCTCACGTTTCAGCGGCTAATGGACGAGTTTCTTAGGGGTATTGATGAAGGAATTTGCCAGGTCTACATGGACGATCTCCTGGTGTTCAGTAGGTCGGAGGAAGACCATGAAAAGCATCTACGACAAGTATTCGCGAGGATCAGAGAATTTGGGTTGAAGTTGTCCCCGGAGAAGTCTATCTTGGGTATGGCTGAAATAAATTTTTTAGGCCACACCGTGTCAAGAGACGGGGTTAAGCCGGACAAATCTAAAGTGGAAGCGATCACCAAGATGGCAATACCTCGCGATGTGAAAGGTATAAGGAGACTGCTGGGAGCTCTGAATTATTACCGGCGGTTCGTACCGGACATGGCACGATACTTGGTGCCCATTAACAACTTGTTGAAAAAGGGAGCGCGGGTGATTGTCACACCCAGTATGGAGGACAATCTAAGACATTGTATGGAGCACCTCAAGGAGGAACCGGTGTTAGCTTTTCCGGACTTCAATAAAAAGTTTACGGTGACCACGGATGCCAGCGAATACGCCTTGGGTGCAGTGTTGTCGCAAGACAGTGAATGCGGGGAACGGCCCATAGCTTACGCTAGTAGGAGGTTATCGGATGCCGAATCAAGATATAGCGCGCTGGAGAGGGAACTATTGGGCATCGTCTGGGCAATTGACCATTTCCGGCCATACTTATTCGGAAGAAGGTTTCGGGTTCAGACTGATCACAGGCCGCTACAATGGGTAGGACAACTGAAGGAGTCGTCGGCACGGGTGGCGCGCTGGAAAGAAAGGCTGAACCAGTACTCGATGGACGTAGTCTACAAGCCCGGCAAAGAGAACGTCGTCGCAGATTGGCTATCACGGGCGCTGATGGTGAATGCCATAGAAGAAGACGTCGCGGGGTCGTCCAGAGACATTCGCGGATTTCTCCAGGATTGGTCGCCAGAGCGCGAAGGGGAACAAGCGGCAACAGAAGCAGCAAGGGAAGAGGGGTCCTCCGCCAGGGATAGCTCTACGGATGAGAGACCGGGTGAATTAGAAGAAATTGACGAGATTGTCAACAACAAACCGCGCCAAGTAATCTGGAAGACGAAGACCGCGGGCATGCTGTCGATAGAGTACCTACGGTACGGGAGATCACGGGTAAACGTAATTTCGTCACAACCGGGGGTCAGATTGGATTTGGTATGTAAAGCCCTTAAGGACGCGTCGAAGCCAGGTCAGACATACTATTTATACGTGGGGAATGCCACCATATGGGAAAAAATTAAGCAAGTATGGAAGACGGACCAAATTCCGGACCGCGTCTTTATTCGATGCAAGGTAATGGTAGAAACCGTTAGGGACGTCGAACGGCAGAAGGAGCTAATAGAGGCGTATCATCAGGGTAAGACCAACCATCGAGGGGTGAATGAGACGCTACAGGCGCTAAGGAGGCGGTATTATTGGTCGGGCATGCGGCGGACCATCCAGGAAGTTATAGGGGCGTGCGAAGTTTGCATGACTACGAAGTACGACCGGCACCCACCGCAAGCCGTACAAGAGGAAACACCAACGGGCGATCGGCCACTCCGAGATCTGCAAGTAGACACCTTCACCTGGAGGGGTTTTACGTGGCTAACGGTCATCGACATTTTTAGCAAAATCGCCATGGCTCACCGGATACAGACTAAAGAAGCCGAGTCAGCGTTGTCAGCCCTCCAAACGTGGTTTATGTTTTATGGAGTACCAGACAGTATAACATCCGATAAAGGGAGGGAGTTCGACAACACAATTATGAGCGAAGAAATGCGTAAGTTGGAGGTCACGTGGCATTTCAACACTCCTGGCCACCCGAAGGGTAGGGGAGGAGTAGAGCGTTTGCATGGGACTCTCGGTGACCACCTTAGAGTGTATCACGTTGAACAGGGGCTGACGCCTGATGTAGCGATGCGAAAAGCGGTTGCGGCCTACAACCACTCAATTCATTCGATAACGGGGTTCTCTCCGTTTGAAGTGCTTTTTGGGGTGCGGGGGCCCAGTAGAGATTTCGAGGGTACCGTAGGGGACAATCCGCGAGCTCGCGAAATCGTGGCGAACCATGTGCGGGTTCGAGGGTCCTGGGAGAAAGTACGGAGAAAAATTTTGAAGGAAAAACGAACCAGGGTGACGAGGGAGAACACAAGGCTACGAGACTGCGCGGGAGAGTTAAAAATTGGGACCGTAGTATACCGGCGGATTGGATCCAACAGGGGTAAAGAACCGCGGAGATATGAGGGGCCATTCCGCATCGTCGTCATAAGGGAGCATAACGTGGTCACGATAGAAAGCGTAGGGGACCCAAGGAGGCGGCGGACGGTTCATATCGAGCAATTGAAGTTTCCCTGGGGATCTGGAGTGCCTTCGCCTGTGCAAACGGAGTAAAATGTAAGAACGAGGAAGTTTTTTTTTGTAAACAAAGATAATGATTGTGTTTTTTTTTTTGTTTGTTTGTTGGGCTGTTGTGTTCTGTTCTTTGCTTTTATACTGTGTATACATTTTTATTTTTTTTGTTTTTTTGTCTGGGAGCTGTAATGCTGTACAGGAGCGAGCTCTACGACTTGCCAGGCGGGTCACTTAGTTTCCAAAAGGTGTCTGGAAACTGGAGGGGGGGAGTTAAGTGCCATAGCCTGGTAATAGTGAAGCTTAATCCTACAAATAATGTAAACAACTCCCAGATCCTATATATAGAGGATTACTTGATAAATAAAGTCAGTGTTTAACCAGCCTTCTAGTGAGTTGTTTCTTTTCCCAATTACTCTTTTTTTTTTACGTTTCGTGGTCCGAAGCTCTTAAGTTATATATATATATATATATATATATATATATATATATATATAATTCATATAATTCTATTCTTGAGAACTTAAAGTATATTAAAAAGTTTTAATGATGTATTGAATTAGTCAGGGGTGCAGTCAATGATAACACAAAATAAGCATATCTTATTTTATTGTCCTGACATTTCGGCCTAAGATGTAACCCATCTTCAGGGCTAGAAAAGAAAAAAGTTTAAAAATTAAATTAAGTTTAAAAGTTAAAAAGTTTTAGTTTTGTTATACTTGAACCTTAGTATTACAAAACAAAAAAAATTAACTTCTACTTAAGGAAGGTATATTAATTCAGTCGATGTTTTATTAATATACCTTGAATCTAGATGTTTTGTACAAAAAGTATTGATGATAATTATTTTCTATCGTAAACTTTTGCAATTAAACAAAGAAAAAATATCCACCCTCTCACTCATCTAACTTTTTGGAAGTATTAAAACATTCTGCTGTTGTATCAATTTTTTTTCTATGACCTCTCTCTCTCTCTCTCTCTATATATATATATATATATATATATATATATATATATATATATATATATATATATATTATTTTGTTAATTGAATGGGATGGGAAAATATGCTCTTTGATCTTTGTTCAATATATTTTTTTTAAATACATTCATTGAAATAGTATTACAATCTGCCACTATGTTCAATAATTAAACTCAAAATATTCATTTTAACAGGAGATTAGAAAAAATGCTGCAAAATGCTGAAATTGCATATGGAGGACAACTCAACCCCAAAGAGAGGTATTTTGGCCCAACCATCTTGACCAATGTTAGTCCGAACCATCCTGTCATGAAAGAGGAAATATTTGGACCTATTATGCCTATCGTAACTGTCGCTAATGCTCATGAGGCCATCAAATTCATCAATGCCAGGTATGTAAACACGATTGACATTGATATTTAACATTCATTAGGGGCATTTAATATGAACAAAATGCATTAATTAAATACCGTAATTACGGTATTTAATTAATGCATTTTGATGTTGATGTGTATTGTTGGAAGAAAAATATTTTTTTATGTGTAAAATGCCATCCATATATTATTCAATACTTTTAGGTTGATAAAAAAAAATGTATATTTTACTTTATGAGTTTCTTTAACTGCTATTCATTTGTCTAAGTAAATGTTTCTGAAACTGGTAATGTGAGTACACCACAAGGGTATTGCAAATTATTTAAATAGTTAAATTAATTAAATATTGGTGTATTGAATTTAATTCAATAATAAATTAAACAGAAAAAATTGATATGGCTTTTTATTACAACTATGTGGTTATAAATTGCTTATTTCTATAGTTTAATATTCCATTATAAAAAATATATGAATTTAATAAAAATAACAACAGAGATGCCTTAAAATTGGTTTAATAATTCCATGTCCGTGGAAATTTTATTTAGTTTTTTAAAATTTAAACTGTTAGAAGCATAATTTCAATCAATGCATGCATTTTTTGTAAGAATTTTATTAATTAATTTCAATTTCATATTGTATATTTTCATCATTTTATTTTTATTTTACCAACAGTTTATTTTTATTAGATGTGCTACTAAAATAAAAACAAGTATTTCAGAACAAAATATTCCTAGTAGAACAGTGAATATTACTGCTGATCTGATATTAATATTTTTGCTGATTTATATGGTTTTTGTTGCTATAATTTTTTTTGTAATCTAAGAATATTGGTTTATTTTTCATCAAAAGATAAACAAAATATTTCCTTAAATACAATTATATTTTTTTTAGTTTTTTTTTTTTTAAATATTTTTAGAATATATATTAAATAAATACGCATGTTGACATTAGTGAACATACTTAAATGTAGAAATATTGGTTTATTTTTTATCAAAAGATAAAAGATTTCCTTAAATATAACTTTTTTCTTTATTTCAGGGTTCATATTAAGTAAATAAGCACATTTGCGTAGTAAATATACTTAAATGTGGAAATATATAGATATTAAATTAAATATATGAAAGGGAAACACATTTAAATCGATTAAATTTACAATAATAATAAACAAAGCTTAATAGTATAGCTATGCCGAGGTAATAGTTTTATGAAATTCCATAAGAGGCCAGCACTATCCAGAGAGTTAGAGACCTTAAGAGTATGTAGTTCCGCCATCCGCCGAGAGATAGCAGCACATCCCGAGTCGAGCTGGTCTGAAAAGCCAGCTCAAAATTTTAACTTAGTATTAGGAGAGTAGGAATTAACAGGAGCTCACCTAAACGGGTAGGTCCTGGGGGGGAAAATAGTTCGAGAATCAGCCACAAGATGTCAGCACCATCGCGTCTTCTCTAGTGCCGGAGAGTTGAGCTCCTGTTACTTCCTACCCTCCTATTACTAAGTTTAGTTTTTAAACTTGCTTTTCAGACCTAACTACTGGCTGAGGAAGTGCTGCTATCTATTGGTTAATGCGTAAACTACTACTAAAATTCTAAGGGATGATTGGATTGTGCTGATACCCTGCGGATTTTATAAGAACTATTAATTTTATCAAATTAAAGTTATTCTATTGAAATATTTATTTTCTAAAATTAAATCAATAATTGAGTTGTTTTTGTTTTAATTTTTATCTTAAAAAATTTAATCTTCATAGATTTAATTCTACCTAAAAAATAGAAACATAATAGCAATTTGTAGCCATTATATTGCATGTTTATTGAACTAATTAATTAAAAATGTTCAATTGTATTTCAAATACTTTTATACTGTTTTTGTTATATTGTTGAACTTCAGTGGAAAAAATAAAAACTTAATAAATGAAAGAAAAACATTTTTATCCTAAAAAAAATTAAATCTATTTGATAGATTTGATTTTATCTAAAAAAAAATAGAATAATAATATCAAGCTTAAGCTAATACATTACATGGTTGTTTTATTAATTAATTAAAAATGTACAATCATATTTAAATATTTTTATACTGTTTTTGTTCTATTGTGGAACTTTAGAGAAAAAATAAAACTGTTGAAGATGAAAGAAAATTTTGAAATGCCAGTCTGAAAGAATAAGAATGTGAATTAAAATAGAGAAATGTTCAATGATGGTTTTAAACATTAAAATTTTAAAACATTAATTTTTTGCATTTATTGTCTTATAGGGATCGCCCTCTTACATCTTATGTCTTTACTAAAGACAAGCAGATACAAGATCTTTTCCTGGAGAACACGATTTCTGGGTCTGCAGTTGTTAATGACACCCTAATTCAATTTGGAGGTAAACTTTCTAGTAGCTGTTATTTTTATTATTTTATAATTGAAAACTCAATTATAACATCTTAAGCCTAATTATAATTGTTATTTTGAAAAAAACAAGAAAATAAAACAGTTTAGTGCCACTATTATAGAAATTAGTACCATTGTCATTTCTTTCATAAATGACAATTTTTATTTTGCCTTTTTTTATTATTAATATTAACTACTATTCAAATTAATAATGATTTTTAATATGGTTTGTTCTTATAATAATAGAAAGTTTGTCTTTTTTAGTGCACACCCTTCCTTTTGGAGGAGTAGGTGAGAGTGGCATGGGTGCCTATCACGGCAAATATTCTTTTGATACATTTACTCACAAGAAGAGTACAATTATCAAGAATTTCAACAGTCTTGGTGAAAAAGTCGCAAGGTAAATGTTTTATTAAATTTTTTTGAAACATGTGTTTAATTAGTAACAAAAAATGTTATCCAAATTAATTTTAATTAAATTTTACATTAACAGTATATGTCAAAATAATTTTTCGTTGACTAAATATGATCTCTACTAACGAAAAATTATATAGATAATAATATTTAGTTATGGAATGTAATTTCAGGATATTCATTTTCTGCTGTTGAACTTATTCACAAATATTTTCAGATCGGATATGTTTAGGAAATGATTTGTTTTATTTATTTCTATTTAAATTAAATTAAGTTGAAATTAAACTGTAAAAACGATCTTCTTGCTGAAAATGTGTTCAGATTATCAAAATAATTGTGGTATCATCAAACTAAATACCAACTTACCATTCCAGATTATTGATTATTTCTCTTAATCCATTGGAAGATTATACTACTTAACTATGTACTGGTATATGTATTATCTACAGCATTTTACCTACTCTATATATTATGTATATTCCCTGCTTTCTGGATTTTTGAAGGCTACATAAGAGAGATATGAAGTGAATATTGTAAGAGAAATAATGTTGTGGTTCTGATCATTCATTTTCAAGTATCAATTCCACCTTTTCTACATCTCCCTCTGTAGTTTTGAGAAAATAAAAACTAGTGTTCATAAAATTATTAAAACTATTTTCGTTAAAGGAATTTAAATCTATATTCAATCGAATTGTATTAATTTGTAATTTGTTTCTCTTTCAGTGCTCGATATCCTCCTTATTCCGACAGGAAGCTTGGTGTTATGCAGGCCCTGATGAGAGTCAAACTGAACTTTGGCTTATTCAAGTACGTCCCACACGCGGCACTTTTCGCTGCAGGACTGGCGGCCGGGATAGCCTACAACCAATACAAGGTGCGCCCACTCCCTGCCAACCTCCCGTTCCAAATACCTCAGGGAATTCTAGATCGTCTTGGGCTTACCCAAGAACCCAAGACTTCCAATTAGACTTCCAAATACCTATTAGTGAATGACCCTACTTCTTCCTACCTTTCACTCGGTTAATTCTAGACTTCTTTACCTTTAAATGCAAGTTTTCAAAATAGCTTTTAGGAAAAGGTAACAACATAACATTCAAGGCTGAGAAAAGAAATATTTTTATTATCTTTTCATTTTGGGGCGTTTTTTCTTATTTACCTCAATTTATATTGGAATCCTTATTTTGTCGATTTTCCATATTTATATTGTAATATTTCTTTTCTCAGTTCCCGATATTTTTCTACAACAATTAAAAAAGTATTAACTTTCTTCGGTATTTGAATACCATTATAAATAAATATCTGACCGAAAAAACTATAGAGACTGAAGATCGCTTTCTATTAATACTGCTCTATTTTCTTGCCTAAAAAAAAAGAGGTAGGTGATTGAAAATAATTGTGTTCTCTATAATCAAAATAATTAGTATTATAGTAAGTACTGTAGTACTTAATTATATAGTAATAATTAGTATTATTAATTTGATAGTTTTTACAAGAAATAATTATAGGTTATCCAGTAACAAAGCTTCTCTGTCTTTAATCCCACTTTTCTTCTATCTTTTAGTTTTTATGTCAAAATATACAATTTAAATTAGGGTTTTAGTTAACACATTGGAATTTTTTAAAGTAGCCAAACTTTGGCATTAGTTGGCTTCATTCATAAAACAACTACACCCTGCATATTAGTAAAAAAGCATGCACATAGTTTGTACGTATATCTGCACATACTTCCATAGATATACATTTTTATTTAGATTTATGCTATTAAAACATTATAAATAAATATTCTGACATGATAAAGGGATTCAGCTCTATAACTTCTCTTGGGCAGTGAAGGTTTAATAATATTAGATGCAACTCCCAATTTTATCGAAACCAATTCTTATTGAATATGTAATATATTAAATGTTTTTAAATTGGCAAAGGACAGTTTTAATCACTTTTTAATGATATTAATGACATAATTTATTTTTTTTAAATTGCTAACTTGGTTTACAGGATGGTTTTTATCTTTCCTTTTTTTTTAATGGTTAAGGTTTTTTTTTTCTTTCTATTTCTTCACAAAAAGGAAAATTTTTGCATGGCAAATTTCAGTCTTATCGAAAAACAATTTCTAATTTATCTGTATTAACAATAAGATGTGTGCAAAAATTCATACATTTTTACTAAAGTACGCTATATCAAACAACAAATGTTTTTAATGAAATAATATGACTAATTAAATTAGTTCTATCAAACTTTAGGTCTTGACGATTTAATAAACTTAAAATCTTATAAGGCATTAAAAATTGTCTGGTCTTATCTTTTCAGGAGATTCTTGGCGCTTAGAGCGATATCTTGACATCTTTATTCTCTGTTACCATTATAAATTAATTATTTTTCTAACACATTATAAATATAACATAAATCTGTTATACGACTATTATTACATCTTTGTTTTATTTTTTTTTTGTCATGAAGAATTTTTCCTTGAGAGGAAAATTAACTATTTTTTATTTTCATGTTTGAGCTTGTCCAATCTTAATTGCATGTTTAAGTTTATTTTTATCTATCACTTTATGCACTATCTTGGCTTTGGAAGCATGACTAAAATACGCTAATTTTTTAATTTTATATTTTTATCATAGTTAGTCAAAATTAATTATTACTATTAGATGGTTATGGTAATTAATGTGAATTGGATAATAATTTATTCAACTTAAATATTCCATTTTACCCTACCCTCTTCTAATCATTTAATGTGATCTTCAATTCCTATCCTCGTTACTGAAAGCAACGGTTACTTTTAAATGCAGGAAGAAGCTCCAACATGATGTGCTAAATGTCTTTTTCTATTTTTATAATTACATTGTTATTTATGAATTTTTAAATTAATGACAACTAAAAGCTGTGATTTCAAATCACCCATTGTTTAAAACTCTATCTTTATGATATATTAAAGTAATTAATATTTTAAAAGTTACAAATCACTATTTCAATGAGTATAATGTGTATTGGATATTGTCTATGAGGACCCTCAGTATAAGATAACAATGTTTGGTCGATGCCAATTTAATTATATGTTATTTTATTTTACATTATTACTCAGTAGCAATTTAAAGAATGAACTTAATGAAGAAACATATTAGGTATTATTTATGTTACTTACTTGGAAGTTCTGAGATTATTCCAGTGATTAGTTATATTTTGGAGGCATAGAGAAATCAGTCAATTTAGCTACTAAAATCTCGCCAAATTTAATTTACAAAATGCTCGTTGATTCTTATGATCAGATATTTTCGCTTAATTTGATTTGTCATTATAAACGATATCCAAAAATCATTTATAACTGTATCTCTGTTTTTTTAAGTTACTTAACATAGAAAAGGAAAAAATTAAATCGCTAGTGTTTTAAATATGTGATTGAAATAGATTTTCTATGGTGCAAAAAATTGTTGGTTATTGTATTTAAAAAGATATATATATATTTAATAATATTAGGATGTAATTAGTTTTTATCTAAATTCTAAGCAAATTATAAAGAATAATAGAAAACACTAATATTTTTAAATACAAAATTTATTTTTTGATTTTTAGCTGTGATATTCTTTATTCTTTCTAAATAGACAGTTATTTTAACTGCAGTCAAAAGGGACATTACTCGGTATAAATTATATATATACACACAATATTTGATATGATCAATATGTGATAATGTAATACCTTAGGAATACTCAAACTTACTGTTTTGATAAATTTTATACTGATATTTGATATTAATGGACTTTATAGAAGATATATATAATGTAAGAATTTATGTTAATGTAGGGGAAATAAAAACGTATAAAATATGTAGTTTATTAACCTCACAGCCTCCTAAGAAAGAAATATATATTTATACATACACACACAGGTTTTTCATTTATGGTTTTGATTATTTTTTACATTGGCTGAACAAACAACCTACAATTAGGATCTTATCTGAGAAACACGGCCCGCAAGAACACTGGATCACGAATGTTTATAACGTTAAAAAGAAAATAATGAAGAATCATCACGACTGTGAATAATATCTATTAATAATCAAGCACAGTTCTACTCAATTGAATGCGATGTCTTTGATTCTTTGGAATACAGGGGGAAAAATTAAACAATTAAAAGACATATGAAAGAAAAATAATAATATCTAATTTAGAGATTCTTTATTCAAGGAAAATTAATAAACAGGAATTACCTTCTGCCCTGATTTAGTTTTAGAAGCATCAGTAATCAGAAGTCACTGTCTATTACGATAAAAAATTCGTCTTATAAGTCTTCGTTATTCAAATTAAAAACTATCCATCTCTGTTGCATGCGATTGTTAAACTTTGGTTGACCAGAAAGCACAACAAACCAATTATTAACTGTTTGTTCTAGTTATATTTTTTATTTAAATTGCTTTAGATTAGTGTTATTAGAACATATAGAATTCTTTATTAGATAGTTTACAATCCTTTGTCAGTCATCAATTGTAAATTACAACTTTTAAGAGTGCCTAAGTAGTGTTACTCACTTTATTATTAATTTTTATTAATTATTAATAATAAAAAAACAAACTAAAACATACATTTTTTATAAAGAATATGATAGAATTTGTATTATTTATTATTTTTTGTATAATTTTCTCTCTATCCCTCTTCTATAATCATAATTTTTTTATACATATATTTATTATACGTATGGTTGTTAGTAATAGCATAATGAATGCAAATATAATGAGGTTTTTGTTATTGTTATTCTACCTAATCTGTCTTATTAAAAAAAAAATATGTACCCATGAAGGGTCTTTGGTTCTGTACTTTTTAAGGACTGTATTAATATTTAGACCTACAGTTGTGCAAGGAGGTGATTCAGCTGCCAGTTTATCCCCATTTAACGGTATCCACTTTACAGAGGCTGGATGAACTATCGGAAGGTATCCCAATCTCAAGCCGATCACAGAATCAATAATTATCAGCGAAAGTGAGTCTCACTACTAGAAATTAGTACCACAGTGCCTTTCTCCTTAAGTTATCTCACATATTCTAAACAACTTATTACCTGAATTATCAATAAACAGTACAGATACAGTCTTTGTTAGTAATAAGACATTAAACAATTTTAAATGATGTGATAGTTTATTATACAATAGATTCCACTTAAGTTAGGTAAGTATTTATAAAACTATGAGTATTAATCTACAGCCTCGGTGAATAGGTGGTTAAGTCATATTTTGTCCAGAGAGAGTTAACTGCTTTCAGATAACCGGAATTGTATCATTCTCGTACTTTTTGGGTTGAAATGGAGTTATATAAACAATAACTCATTTTCAAGCCAATGCCTTACTTAGCCCCTTATTCACTACGAAAATAACTCGATTCCGCTTACTTAAGTACAAGAAACTCAAAGAAGAAACATGTTACTTTATTAATGAGTTTGTAGCGCGCTGAGTTGCTGTGCTGAAAGTTCCAGGTTCAAACACAGCTGATGAATTATTTAATCTGTTAACAGCAGACCCTCTTGGGCCTCACCTAGCTTCTATAAAGTGTGTACTCTTAATTGGGGTAAAAAACCGTACGGTTGAGCATGACCTCCAACAAAAAAAATCACCTCCTAGCACAACCATTTTCCCAGAAACAGTTTAGTCTCTATTATGTACTTAATCTAAGATCCTTCATGGTTAGTAGAGGAACAGGTTTTCTTTGCCATGTATGAAAATCAAACATAAAATGATAATAATTAAATATAGCATAATCATCTACTTAATAATAATTATTTCATTCATTAAACACATGACAATATCTATTTAAAAATTATGTAAACATGTGATGCAAGTGATGAAATGCGTGTGGAGGTAAAAGTGCTTGGCTACCAATCAGAATACCTCAAATAATATTCTGGCAAACCGTTTAATTACCATATCGACTTGCTTAAGCTTCTGGGGCTTTGTATGGCGAATATATAAATACACCTTTAAAGAAAAAAATATATATATTACATACATATATGCGGTGCATGTAATATATCTTTAAACTTAACAAGAAAAAAAGGAAGTGATTATCTAACCTATATAAAGCTAATAAAACCACAGATTATTAAAATTATAAAAGTTTGCCTAATCCATTTTTCATTATTTTAAATCCATTTAGAAAAGAAAGATTTCCTTTTTATTTAACAAAATAAATTTGAAGAGCTCGGGGCATGAATACGATATATGTACCACATTATTGAAGTTAGTGATTATTAAATGCATAATGCTATGTTATTTCTAAATGTAGCTTTTAATCCTATTAATTAGGGTACATTCCTTTAAATAGTTTAATTTTCTGTTGAAATGCCCCCTGTTTACTAACATAACAAACCAACTACCATTTCGTTCAAAATAATCGGCAGCAACAAACGAGCTGGTTTGGAGGCTTAAGCTTCAGCCAAGAGGTGATGTTCTCTTTTTAAGATCCAAATTTTTATCTGAATGGTTAAAAGTTATAACCGAAAAGGTTAGGGAGAATTGGGATGAAATATGGGAGATACTTCCGCAAATCCACCTCCTTCATATGAAATATAAAAAAATTGGATTCCTCCAAACAGTCTAATGTCAAAAGAATACAGCATAGCAAGCAGGCTAAGAATCGGATACATAAATCTGACTCATCTCCATCTACTTTTAGGGCAACATCCACCAGCCTGCTAAAGTTGTAAAGCACGTATTTGAATGTAAAAAGCATGAAAAATAAAGAACACAAAGAAAAAATATGTCTGCTCCTCAAAGAAAATGGTAAAATACATAAAAAACTGAGTTCTTTAAAAGGTACAATATCAATTGAAGAAATTAGGAAGATCAGTCGAAGTTAAGTTAAACAAATACAAATAAATAAAACTTATTTATAATAAAGATATGGTTTATCCCATTACGACTCAAAGCCTTTATTTTAACAGGGGAATTATTCTCATGGGGAAAAATGTATACCTGCTATTTCTTTCTAAAGTATGATGCTGAAGTAAGCTTTATTGACTGTTATCACACTTTAGTATGGGAGAGGAGTGGCTCAGTGGTAGAGTACTGAGTTACCATGCCGGAAATCCTGGTTCAATTCCCGCTGCAGGCCATGATTTTTATTTAGTCTGTTTGCAGAGGGAGATGGATCATATAGGATCTAGGACCCTCCTGAGGCCCACCCAGCCTCTATAAAATATTATAAAAATAGGGTACCCAAAATAAGGGGGGAAAATCTGGCGGTCGAGCGTGGCCTAGGACAAGTCACCTTGCAGAACCATTGTCCATGAAACAGTACAGTCTGTACCATGTACTGAACCCCACACCCTTCATGGGTTGTAGTGGTACAGGTTTTTTTTTTTTTTTTTTTTATCACACTTTAGTGATCATTGGTTATGAAAAGAGCAACTTTAAATATTTAAAAAAATATCAACTAAAATTATCAGGATTTCTCCTAATTTAAACATGGTATATCCTAGGTGTGAAGGAAATAATGATTTAGAATGATGATTAATGATCTAGAAATAAACACATTAGTGTATTTTTGTCTATTATATTTATTTCATTTCTTTATCAACATTTAATTTGTACAACGGTAAAAACATTCCATTTAATGTACGCAAGAATATAAAATAATTGATTTTGATGTCAAGCCTTAATTTTAAGGGTCATTCGTGTTACTTTTGTAGTTTTATGCCAAACTACTTGGTGGTGCAGGCACGTAAATGTTTTAACATGCTTTAAAAGCTCAAATATTTTATTTAGATTTCGTATGAGTCTGAACGACTTTATGGAATGTTTTAGCAAAGACATTTTGCGTTGTTTACGGTTTCCAAGAATAAAATTCATTGAGAAATATATAATTCATGAGTCTCTGGAACTTGGGAGACTTCAGAGCCCAAATCCGTAATAAGGTGTAAATGGACAACAGACCTACAGAAAAGAAGAACAGAGGCTATTCCTTCAAGCCAAATAGAAACAGAAAAAAAAATAAATGAGGGTCTCCTGTGGTATAATAAGTTTAAAAACTTTCAGGATAATTTGAAAAATATTCTTAAGTATGCGGGGCGACCTGTGGTTTAGTGGTTAGCATAACAACCTACCAAGATGATGGGTTCGCAGCCTGGCAGGAGGCCTTATGATTTTTAAAAGGGAGTAAAAAATCCTTGGTTATGCTGACCTTTAGAAGAGACTTAATATGAGTATCCTGAAGATCTCAGGTACTTGTTAAATATCCCTATCGTAATTATACTTGGACAGGCAAAATTTAGGGCTCCCACTGTAGGTGCGTCCAATTAGCCATAGGAGAATAATGATGTTTAATAAATAAACAAATAAGAAGATAAATTTTATTCAAAATAAATTAAAATTAAAAAATGTTTTTTGATTAAAACCACACAAATAATTATATTAGCTTTAATTATCTCTCCTTCAGTCGGAACAACCCCTCTCTCCACTTCTTCTTTCTTCGCTTCACGGACAGTGTCAAATAGCTCTTAACCATTCTCTACAGTTACCCTGAAGAGGTATATTTTATTATTATTAATAATTGTTAATAGAGAGTTGTAACAGGTAGTTGAAGAGTATTTTTGTTTATTTATTTAAATTAAAAGTATGTAA
The DNA here is from genome assembly GCA_964056705.1 of Troilus luridus. NCBI lineage: Eukaryota > Metazoa > Arthropoda > Insecta > Hemiptera > Pentatomidae > Troilus > Troilus luridus. The sequence continues at coordinate 40,464,916 of OZ057417.1, read as the reverse complement.
TTTAACGGTTTAAGTATACCTTGGTAAATCAAAATCCTTAAATAAGAAATATTGTTAAACATTTTTAGGTTATGTTTGATGTTAGACAGTTCATTAATAAATATGGTAGATTTCCACCCTTTTTATCTTACTCATATTAATAAAAATATCCTAAATTTGTTATAGTTCCTTTTTTATTATATAAGTTGAATAGTTATTACCTTTTCCACATAAATTATATTTTAGAAAACAAGTTTAAGAACATTATGGACCGAGCTTAGGCCATGAGGCTATTTTGTTATTTATTTATGATTATTAAAAATAATAAACATTTGTGGTCTAGTAGTCTATGCCTATGATCACAGGGACGCAGCCCGACAGGTGCCCTTAAGATTTTTTAAAAGGAGTAAAAAATCCTTGGTTATGCCTATGATCACGGGGACGCAGCCCGACAGGTGGCCTTAAGATTTTTTAACAGGAGTAAAAAATCCTTGGTTATGCCGTCTTCCAGGAGGGACGTAAAATGGTCGCCCCGAGCCTGTATGGTGTTAGATACTCGTTAAAGATGCCTATCTTAATTAAACTTGGATCAGCAAAATTTAGGACTCCACTGTATCATTATCCGATCAGCCATAGCAGCATAAAGTGATGTTAAATGAACAAACAACAATTATTATATACATTATTATTTCAGGAATGTTAAGTAAATAAAAAAAATTTTACAATTAAATTATTTTTTTCAAAGATAATCCATTTTGAGATATTTGCCAAAAATAATAGTTTAATCACGGTATATACTTCCTCTAATTACTTAATTAATATGAGAATAGTCCCGTAACATTAATATGTATTTTTAAAAATTTGAATCCATAGTTTTATTTCCCATTATTTTTAGAATGGCTTGAAGAATGAATGAATTGAATAACTATAAATTTATATATAACTTGGTGATTACATAAATATATAAATTTATTTGATATAACTGCACATAAATTAAACTGATAATGATAATAAATAACTTTGTGAACCCAAAGACTTGGTGCCAATACAACCTATTACTGCTTACAAACCTTCATCCATGAATTACCACCCAATCCCGTAAGACCCTCATCAACCCAAACCTCTCATCTATGCCTTGTTTCATCTTGTAATAATGATATGAGTATTGTGCAGTTTCCATTCTTTCCCATAATAGAATGGAAAATATTTAGTTGTTTGACTCATGCTCAGATGTAATAAAATATGAATTTTATTTTGCATAAAATTGCATGCTTAGTCGTTTAAAAAGACTGATGTTGCATGTAAAACTACTGTATCTTCCACTTTGCTTTGAGGAGTATACTTATATAATTGCATGTTTTAATGCTTAAAGTCTGAAGAATGAAAATGTTCAGAATAGTTGGGTGATGTATTTTTGGAAAATAAGACGTATTATATGATTTTATCTGATTTATGTGATTGGAATAATCTAACAAAATGTATAATTAAATTAAGAGGAATCTGATAGTTTTTGATTGGCATTCTTTTTGCTATAGGGATATCAAACAATAATCTCTTATACAATGCGTAATCATTTTTCCTGATTATATTAAAATGTGGTCTCATTTTTAAAATTATTTATTGAGTCATATTCAAATATTTTATAGTTTTTATATAAAAACGTATTTAAATCATAATTATATTTCAGGTTGTTTCTTCTGTGATGCTTGGAATCCTCAAATACTTTTTGCAAAAACTAAATCTGACCAGTTAACTTTTTTGAAGAAAAGTACCAGGTAATTTTGATTTATTAATATATTTTAATGTTTTATTTCATCTAATGAATTTAACTTTACTTGAAAAGGGACATTATTAATTAAGAAAAATTTCAGTTAGGTGAAAAAATTACTAGTCAACGAAAAAATTAAGGTGACGTCTCAACTTCTCTTGAACCTCTCCAGCATTTAAAATTGGACAAGTTAAAAATTTTTTTAAGTGTAATAAATAAATATATATATCTAAATTGTTATTATTAATTCTTTGTGCTATGAATCACTGTGCTACTTTTTTTTTGGTCAAAAATTAAAATTTGAAACCTCAGAGAAAATTAATTGTTTGAATTTTGGATCAATACCTATCTGAAAAAAACAAAATCAAAAGAAATTACTATAATTCATTATTTGTTTGAGCCCATTAGAAAATATACTCATCTAAAATATATTTTTTAATACTCATTATAGTAAACAAATAAAACAGATCCTGAGCCTTAAGCTCCTGATCAGATACTACAGAACTAAGAGCGGGAAGAATCTGTTCATCTCGTTCGTCTTCTTCAAGAAGGTGTACGACTTGGTGGACAGGGAGACCCTGCTCAAAGTACTCAAGGAATACGGGGTCGACCAGAAAACCAGGAAGCTGATAGGACTGACCCTGTCAGAGACCGAGTCGAAAGTCAAATACCAAGGACACATCAGCAAACCGTTCCGGATAAAAATGGGACTCAGGCAGGAAGATGGATTATCCCTGGTACTATTCAATGTAGTACTGGATAAGAGAACTGTGGAAGGAAAACGACTCCTCGTGGAAACGGATGAAGAGGCGGTCGCTCAGATAAATGCCCTCTCAAGGATAGCCAGGAAAATGGGCCTACAAATCTCCTCTGAAAAGACAGAACTAATGGCCACGGATTCAAAATACAAGAAAAAGGCGGTCGACACCAAATGTGGAAAGATTAGGGTAACCCAAAAATTCAAATATCTAGGAGAAGTCATCTGCAATAACGGTTCGGACCGAGAAAGCTTCAAAGGAAAAGTCACCAAACTGAAGAGATTGAGTTTCCACCTCAGGAACTTCTACAACAAAAAGAACTTATCCATCAAAGCCAAAGGTATGGAGACCTCCTGTCTCCGTAGCGTGGAAAAGCTTCTGAAAGTAGAAAGAAAAATCCTTAGGAAAATCTACGGGCCAAAAAAGACACCCGAAGGATACAGGCTAAAGTCCAACAAAGAAATATACAGTAACAACAAAAGCCTGGAGACCAACATCAGGGTAAGAAGACTTAAATTCTAGTATACCCTGAAAGGTCAAACTGGGAAATCTTTCGGCGATTCCACCAGCGCAAGAACACAACGGGGTTTTTCAAGCAGATCAGGGTCGACATGGATTCAGCAGAACTGAAGGACTCAGACTGTCAGGATAGAGAAACCTATAGAAAGTTACTGAACGATATAAAGGTCTTTGTGGACAAGGAATGCCCGAAAAGGGGTTGTGCGTGGTCAGAGGAGAGGAAGCGCAGACACGCGGAGCTCATGAGGGAAGTATGGAGAAAGAGGAAGTTTAGGAGGAAAACCTAAACATGATATTCGCCTGGTCTTTAATGCCTTTTCCTTAAATTTGAGTTAGAAATTATGGCTTTCTGTGTAGACTGGGATTACCCATGCCAATTCTTTCATTATCTTTAGTATGGTAAATATAGAATATATTAATTTTTTTTAGAGTAATTTTTTTTTGTTTTTATTTAAACCCTAAGGAAGGAAGGTCATAGTTTTTAATCCATGTGTGCCTTTTTGACTAGGATTGAAGGATTTGATTCTTTTTGATATATTTGCGTGTTAGTCTGTGTGTGTAATGAATATCATTATTAATTAAATTATACAATATTATGATACAGAACATTTAAAGAAAGAAAATAATGAACCTTTTCAGTTGGCAAGATTCCAACAAAATAAATTAAAGAAAATGACTTCTCATAGTAAAAAGGTTATCTCTGACTTCTGGAATTATATATATATATATATATATATATATATATATATATATATATATATATATATATATATATATATATATATATATATATATATATATATATATATATATATATATATATATATATATAGTTGGAACATAGAAATTTCAAATGGTAGAAGACTAAGCATTCAGTTGTTTTTTTATTTAAAACTTGTATTTTTTTCTAGGTTCGATAAGTTTTTCATTAGTTGAAACCATGAACCATCTCTAGAAGAATATTGTTTTTTGTTAATAATTCCATTTCTTGTTTAGGATCGTATTCTTTTTTTGTTCTTAGTTTTAGAACTCGCACCTCTTTTAATATGACTAATTATATTGACACTATTGATGGTGCAGAGTTTATATCTTTATAAAAGCACTGATTGTATTATGTTTATAGAGTTAGAAGTCTGATGGTGATCAAATTGCATGTAAAGCTATTGTATCTTTCGCTTTGCTTTGAGGAGTATATTTATATATATTATTATTTTATTATGTACTATCATAACTGTTATTGTTCTCTTGGCTGTGTACTCGTATTATTTGCAATGTTTCAGTATTTATGTAGTTCTTAATTAGTTATATTTTGTTTAAATATTTTCTTTCTTGATCGCTGTTAAGCTATCTTCTATTATTTTTTTGATTGAAATATTATTTATCAATATTTTTATATACTGAAGAGGTATTTTATTAAAATGAATATAGCTTTTCCAGTTGAATTCAAACTATTAATTTCATATTGAAAAAAATGCATAACTTTAAAATTTCAATTTTTTTTTTAAAGGTTAAAACTTTCAAAAAGAAATCATCTTATTAAGGAGGTGGAAACTCAAAAATAAAATAACTAAAAATCATATCGTACATTGCTAGGTTTCATAGTTTTACCTAGTATAACAATAGATGTTTAATTGTTTACTGTAAGTTATTTATGCCTGTTAGATTAAATATTTTCTGATTTCAAAAATGTACACTGATTTTAAATGGTTAAAAATTCTCTAATTGATTTTGGTTCTTTTAATTTTTTATGATACTTTGTTCCGGAATTTTAACCTATGAAGTTATTTATATAAAAAATTTTACATACCGGTAATTTAAAAAGATGTTTGTATATAAGACTTGTAGAAATAAGATATTTTGCATAATATGTATTTTGTACTTAAAACACATATATGATGAAACGATAGGAGTGAATGTATATTTTTTCTAAATATTCACTTGTATTCTTGTATAATTATCAGTATTTCTCGTAGTTAAACTTATTGCCTTTTTGAAATGATATTCCTATATAAGATAATGTAGAAATGCTCACTGTTTCATTTTCTTAAAACTTTTCTGTGTGCTTCCTTATTGCATTATTCCTAGAAAAACAGGGCTGCTACAAAAATGATAAATTTTTTAATAAATGTCCATGTATTCATATCGCACATTATTTTAAAATTTTTATTAAATATAAAAAGTCTCAAACCATCTTCATTATAGGGATTTTCATAACTAAACATTAAAATTAACACATAATTTAATTAAAATATAATATTTACTACGGATAAGAATTTAAAACAATTTCATATAAATGTATTTTTTGGGGGTTAGGACAACTTTATTGCATGTTTTAGGCTTTGCGTGATATACGGCTGGGTCTTACTGTAATCATAAACAAATTATTTTGTTATAAGAATATACTAGTAACATTGAATACTCATCTAAAAAATATTTATTTTGTATATGATTTGCCATGCAGGGTATTAATGAATAGTTAAAAATGACAGGGTAATTGAATACTCTCTAAAATAAATTTTAATTTTTTTTTCGTAAATTATGATTTTTGTTTAAATAAATGGTATTTGCACAATTATTTATAGTACATCACCTTATAGGTATAATGATGTATGTTTGATATGTTCTTGTGATGTTAATGCTATATGTATTTCCTTAATAGTATTTTTACTGTATTATTGCTTATTTCTCCTTTGTTAGTTTCTACTTACAAATATTATATTTATGTCTTTGCGGTCAATTTGCAGTAAATGCTTACAATCGTTTTATGCTTACAAACTACTGGTATTTATAACTTCATGTTTGTATGTAATGATTGAAATAATGTTAAAATATTTATGTGGAATATATTTCTATGATGTATATTGTATCATTAAATATTCTGAAGCTCTGAAGCAGGCGATGAACAAATTTAAGAAAGAAAAAATATAAATAAGTATCTGAATTTTATGGCTTATATATTCGATTGCTTTTGAATTTTTTAAATTAATTTATTTAATTTTTTATTGAAAGCTTGAGGCAAGACTCTGGTAATTAAAAATTTTGAAGATTATTTGGAGCAAATTGTTGTATTATTTCTTAACATAGCTTATAATTATGTTAGATTTGGTAAATAATTCTATGAAATGTTCTTATTATCTCATGGACTTTATTTCCTCTAAGTTTAATATGTACTATTTCATAATTAGATATAATTTATTTAAATTTTTAAAATGTTACATTTTATAATTATGGATTCTTTATTTATGCTAAAAAAAAAAAAATTCTATTTTTACTCCAAGAGCTTAAGCTAATGCTGTTTTAGACCTATGGGTCAATCATTAAGTGGTTGGAAGAATAGTTTTAGTTAGTATTGTGTAGAATGTTCGAATATTTTACAGAGCTACTATGTATACATATTTTTTTCTATAACCATATAGTTATTCCATTTTAAATATTATGTTGTTAACTGTTGAATATTTATTAAATTTTGTTGTGTTAATTGTTTCACTTATATTTCCTAACATAAAATTGCAAAAACTGTAGTGACTACACCTTTACAGTTTTTTTTTTGTTGGAAAATTAATGAACTAGGGTAAAGGTTAAAAAAAACAATAATTCAAGGTTATGATAACACGATCATTCTATAAACAAAAATGGAGAGAAATGTGTAATAGAAAAACAAAATTGGATATTTGAATTAAAATAGAAGATAATTTAATTTATGCTCCAGCTTGGCATAACTTTAAAAAATCTGTTATAGAAAGAGAATAAATGAAACTCTCTAAATGGGCCAGTTAAGTTATTTGAATTAATCAGTATTTTTTCAATGTAAAGTATCAAGCAAAATTTAGACCCTCCCCCCAAAAAAACCCCCCACAAAAAACAGCATTTATTATAGCTTTTGGTTGTGGCAACACTGAGGAGTAAGAAATCAGAATTTCATGTTTTGTATTTGCCTTTGTCCCATAATCAATTTTTTTAATAAATGATGAATGGTAAGTATGATTCTCATAGGAAAGACTATGGTAAAAGTGTATTAATTTCTTCCTTTTGTGACTTGAATCCATTATTTGAACCTTACATGAATGTACCATGAAAAAATATCTTTTCCTACTAAGAGAATGCTACAAGTCATTCAAAAATGGGGTTTACAGATTAGGTAAGAAAATTTAATATATAATTAATTTATTTATTGATAAATATAATTTTTTATTGTATTTTTAAGAAACAAATGTTCTTGAAACCATTAAAAAGGTTTTTTTGTTTTAATACTACACAGTAGATATAACCAATGCTTGAATATGGTATAGCTTAACATATTAATATTGAAGCATTTTTTCTGAATATAGTATTCAACAAATATTTCATATATGGTATTATGGTATATATGGTTTCTGAATGTAGTGCTAGTCCATCCTGATGAATCTATAATCAAACGTGGCACTTTAGGAAGCATTAAATGACTGTATTCTCATCCAACTGTGTTATTTAATTATGAAATATCTTTAAAGAAAGACGATAAACAAAATTTTTTAAATATATATCATAACAGAGGGGGTGGAGGACGTATCTTGCCCAGTGCTGTCACTAGATGGCGACCATGTTCCGCTAGTCCATCCTGATGAATCTGTAATTTGAACTGTAAATTATTTCATTAATTTAAATTTATTTTGTTGACTTAAAAGAGCATTTACCCGAGGGTGGATTGGTGGAGGTATCTTGTTCAGTTTGACTTGTGATGTCAGTCACTTGATCGCCATTGCAGTCAGTTGTAGCTTCTGTTGGTTTACGCACACGAGTACGACGAGTAGGGCGGGGAGATCGAGAAGTGTATTGAGGTTGATCATTCTGTTGATTCTGCTGAGTTTTGTTCAATATCAGGTTCGTATTATCGTCTGGTTGTATCAAATTTGTAGTTGCATAGCAGATAGTGTCTGAGCCAATAATGAAACTATAGTCATTTATTTTTATTACAGAATAAAAGGAATATAGAGGATATAAAATATAAATATAAATGACTCCGGCTAGTTGGTGATGTAGTTTAACCTTGCACTTGAAAACGCCGTTAAAGACATGGGAATATTAGAACGACAAGAAAACATATTTACTGGGCTTATCCATCTATTTGCCTTTGCGGATGACTTAGGCATTGTGGGGCACTTCCTTCAAGCTGTCACTAATACTTTTCTTGCAGGTACTTCAGGCAGGCTAGGGTTAGAAGTGGATGTTTCTGAACACATCCAATTTAAAGTAAACGTCGTATTATATATTATAATAATAAACTTCACAATACATTATAATTTATTATGATTTATTTGGGTAGTTACGTCAATGAAATCCGTAAAACATGGTGAGTTTGTGTAGCCAAAAAATATTTATTTTTTAATTTAATAGCAATAATTTTATTATTTGTTTAAATGTAAATAAAAATAAAATATTTAAGGCATTTTAAATAATCAGACAAATGCACTATTAGTAGATATGATGTCGACGTGCAAAAAAGTCATTGTTCTCTCTTGTGTGATTTAGTCTGTTTGCGTAATGTCTGTTGCGGAACTTTATGACATTCAAAAAATCAAAATCCTAATATGATTCATTTTGACTCTTTTATATTTATGGAGTTATACTCAGGTTTTGGAAAGTATTCAAAGAGGAACCTTTTTATATATTTTTATTTGAAAAGAAAAAATACCATGACCAAAAAGCGTCCTTGATTAGGGCCAGGATAGCTCAAATGGTAGAGTTCTAGACTAGCGGTCTGGAAGACCCGAGTTCGTGTCCCGGTCCTGGACATATCTTTTCTTTTCAAATACAAATATTTAAAAATTAAGAACAAATAAAATAAAATAAATTATAATGACGTAAGTCAACTAGATCCAAATTAAAATAATGTTCAAAGAACATTCTTCCCCTCGTATACTTCGCAAAAATGCGAAAACGCGGGGACTTGGGATCAGTGAAAAGAAAAGATATGACCATGACCGAGAAGCGTGCTTGATTAGGACCAGGATAGCTCAAATGGTAGAGTTCCAGGCTAGCGATCTGGAAGACCCGGGTTCGAGTCCCGGTCCTGGATCTATATATTTTCTTTTCAAATAAAATTAATTACAAATAAAATAAAATGAACCTTTTTATAAAGTAAGAGCCATGTAATTATTCACTTTTAAATTATATGTTATATTTAACATTCAAGAACGATTCGTGAATTTAATATTGAACGAAAGATGGAAACATTTTTCCAATGGTTTTTATGTGTTAGAAGGCTAATTTGAACTCATTATAAAAAAAAAATGTTGGTAATAACCCTCTAATCATGGTGAATAGGAAAATAAATTAAGTGAGGTAATATTATAAAAAACTTAATTATTCGTATTATTTTATTTTAATATATATGCTTCAGATGAAATAATGAAAGACAGGTAGTTATGTCTGATCTCACTGGTTTGATATTAATTCTTTAAACCAACAGCATGGAACATACCCTGAAAATAATACTTGTCAATTATAGTATACAAATTAAATACATAAATTTAAATATATATAATAAAATATAATTATCAATAACGTTATTTCAGCGTACTTCCTCCACAAAGATTAACATTATCCATTTCACATTGGCTGTCGAATATTCTGTATTCGTAAAGACCATTTCTTGTTAGTTTTTTCCCACACTTAGGTTCATATACGAAGTAATAGGGACATTTCACGGGATTACACCGTTCGCAGTTGGATTGCGGATGTTCCTCTATTCCGGCAACATCTGAAATCAATTTATAAGAAAAAATATAATTTTTAATGGTAGTAAAGTAAGTTTTTTTAATCTAGGAATAAATTTTTTATGTTTCATAAAACCTCAAGACTTTCTGTTGTTTATTTATTTAACTTTGTGCTGCTATGGCTGTTCAGACGATGCTACAGTGGGAATCTAAAACTTTACTCTCCATGTAAAATTAGGATATGGACCTTTATGGTGTAGCTGGCACCGTAATGGCTCGGGACCCCCATTTTACGTTCCCTCCGAAGGATGGCATAATCAAGGATTTTTTTCTCCTTGACAAATCCTAAGGCTACTTGCTTGACTATGAATCCGTGATATTGGGCATAGTATCATCATATGCTAGCCACTGCACCACAGGTGACATAACCTTAAGAATTAAAAACACCAAGAAGATTTATGAGCATTTAGATAAAAATTATTTTTACAAAAGAAAAGAGAAGGTTAAGATTTTTCCGCCATACTTACAAAATATATGGTAATAGACTGACTAAAAAAGTATCTATCTGATTTGATAAAAGAAAATCCAATGGTTTACAGAAGCTTATAAAGATGATTGTTTAGGAACCACAAAAAGGTTAATATACACGAGAAAAATTCCAGAGAAACAATCCAATCCAGATAGAAAATGAAAAAAAGAAAAGAAAAAGCAAGAAGGAGTCAGAATAAAAATATTCTGGAAACAAAAAAAAATCCAAATCATCCGAAGCGACGTGATATCTAGATAGTCTAAACGATGTACAAAATAAAAATTAAAAAACGAAGTATTTTTATTATATTTTACCAGTGAAATATATTATATTCAACCCTTTTCTATTCAATTTGAGTTTCGAAATGTATTATTTTTTAAAGATTTATATGTTAGTATTTTTAAGTTATAATAGTGCAGGTTGTACGAACCCGAACTTTCTTTGCCGCGGCGTAGACAGTATGACGTTACTCCAAAGGTTAACAAACTTTAACTAAATTAAATTAGTTTAAACAAATATTAATGCTACTTACATGTGATAAAGAAGGCAAATGAAATTAGATATTTCATCGTCAAAAGGCTATGAGTACATGTAGTTCTCATTCTCCTGACATCCTAAGTGTTCTCAAAGACGTGATCTATATATACTAACTTTATCGGCACGTATGTTATTTCTTTCTTTATAATATTCAAAGTAATTAAAATTAACTATAATTTATCTGGCATGACATGTTTACATTATTGCACAACAGTTTCAACTCTTAATTTAGATCTAATTTCGATTCTTACATATTGCTTAGAACTCGGTAAATAGTGGACTTCACGAACCAATATACGTATTTATATTTTAATTATTTTGTTAGGGTTTATCTGTTAATTCCAATCACAACGCAAATATGATAAATATGAATGTTCTTTGTTTCAGCATTAGTGATTGCTATTGTATTCACCACAAGTGAATGTTCTTTGGTTCACCATTAGTGAATATTCCATGGTTCACCACCAGAGAATGATCTGTGGTTCACCACTATTGAATGTTCTTTGGTTCACCACAAGTGAACGGTCCTACTATACTATCAACGACATTCGGTTATACCGTTGTAAACGCCAATATAGGGTATTGGGTACAGTACATAGTAGAGACTGTACTGTACAAAGCCAACCGCTATGCAGGGAAGTGATTTGCCTGAGATCACATATAGCAGCTAGGTTTTCCCCAATCAAGAGCAAGCACTATATAATGGAAGGGTCAATTCCAGGTTGGTCTGCAGATCCCACAGTCAAAAAATTTATATATTTATACTATTTTTTAATTCTCTGAATCAAGCATATATATATAGATGTTGATGGAATGGATTAGACCGATTGAATGTCAGGGATTCATAAAAAAATGTATTAGCCTAGGAGTTGTTTTAGTGTTCTATATCACTAATTTTCTGATAACTTAATTATTATTATAATTAATCAAAGTACATTCCCTTAGCTTATCAGCATCTATAATACGTAGGATAACATATAATCGCTTAATTAACTGTAATGCCTCATAATCCTAGGTATCGATTTTCCGACTAAAATCACTCCCCTGAGTTGATAAACAAAACATCGGAGACTGATTAACAAGGAGCTTGTGAAATTAAAGTTTCAGCCTGTAAGTTTTTTTTTTATTTATTGAGAGTTTCCCCAAAGTTGAGGTTTTCTCCAACCAAATTTTAGAGTAACATTTTTTTCCAGGTTTTCCTGTCAAGTGCGTCCTCTTCATTAAGGCCATATCCTGCCATGTCTTCCTGGACTTGGTTCATCCATGTAGTTCTTGGTCGTCCTCTTCTTCTTCTTCCTCAGGGCACCAGTTCATTGTCATTCTGGGTATTCTATTACCCATCCTAATGAGGTGTCCAATCCACTCTAATCACTTTATTGTGATTTTTTTCAAGTATGGTATTCTGAGGACCCATTATCTCTCGCACTACTGAATTGGGAATCCTTTCAAGTCTAGAAATTCCGACTGCCCTTCTCCAGAAATCCATTTCCAAACTATAAGTTTCTCTTGGCTTCCCTTTCGCAATTTCCATGTTTCACACTCATATAACATTATAGCCGCTATAATATCACGGAAAATCATTTTTTTGTAATTTTTAATTTGCAAAAAAAACAAAGAAAAATATAACAATCAATCACTTTGCGTTTAGTAGGTACATAACGTATTAATGAATCTCGGCATGAAAAATGCAAGAAATTGATTTTTTTTTTTTTTAATCGAATTTTGTACAAGAGATAGTAAAAAGTTTACTAATTATTACTTATATTATAAAAAAAGGTACCACAAATTTGCTTTTAAAAACTCTTTTTTTCTTAATATTGTAAAAATAATTTGTACTACCTCTAACGACCATTCCTGGAATACAGATTTATGACAACACTGGAGTTTTACGCATGTGTTTTCCAGATGACACTGATTTTTATAAATATTCTTAATTTTTTATAAATATTCTCCTCATTATCTGATTATTATTTTAGGTATTGCATTTTTATTACAACTTTATTCTGTGGTACACTCCGCTGTGCGATCGCAAGATACTAGTTGCACTATTAGACTGCAACCTATTTTCTTTTCTCTCCTTTTAGTTGTCTATTGCTCCGGTTTGTCCGTTGGTCGTCTTCATCCAAAGTAACTGCTTCTTCAGAGGCGTCGGGATCACCACCCCTTTCCACTTCCGTGCTTCAAGAAAAAGAGATCATTTTCTCTTCCTTCAGCCTCTGAAGTTCTGCCTCGCTGATGACAACAAACCAGTCTTCCTGGATGACCAGGCTCGATGGTCATCGGTGTAAGATATCACAGCATCGGAGATTGATCCCAGAACCCTCCATGTCCAGTTATGATCAGTCTTACTGTAGTCACACCCTCTGTTAATCTGTAGTAAGATCCTGTACTGATCTCTAACGTTAATATTGAGCTATTTTAGCTTGCAACCTACCATCTGTTTTGCTTCTCCTGGGAGTCTTTCCTCAGCAACACCAAAGAGTGTGAGACAAGTATCACATAAAAAGCAGAGCAAGTTTGGGGGTTTAATGTATTGGGAGATTCTGTTATGTCCGTGATAACGGACACCTTCATCAACAATTCCATCGGTTTGCACTTGCGCAGACGAGTTGTTCCGGGACGAACAACTCTTAATTACATATACTCACGTTAACTTAATTACATACACTTACGTTGTTTACGCCATTGTCCTTGTTACTATTTTTTCATTACAGTGATTTTATTGTATCAAATGGGTGCTTTATTCTAAAATTACAACAGATTCTTAAATAGGTGCTTTACAATATTGTGGAACTTAGGTGAAATAACCGACACAAATATACAAATAAAATATGTAATATGTGATTATTATAAATGATGCTGTATTATATTATATAACATAAACAATAAAACGTAAATTTTCATTGTTTGATCCAATTGAATTTCTTCTCTCAGTTAACAGTAGTTTTAATTTCTCAATTTTTTTGCGTCATCCCATCGAAGTTACAACAGGGTGTCCAACCTAGAAAATTGAAATAATAGTTAAATAAAATGTAGAGTTTCGGTATCGATTTCGTTGAAATTGTATAGTTATATCTCTGATTGTTCATTAATGTTATAGTACATTTCCCACTCAATCACCATTGTTCATTTTCTGGACCCAGATATGAAGTAATTTAAAAAGATTTGATATTAAAAGTTGACTTAATGTACTAATCTTACCTCCACCACATTCGTTTTCTGCATCCATCTGACACTGATTTCCAAAAATCTTTTCAGCAAAGATGTTCGGCAATTCTACAAGACGTTTGCCGCAAATTGGAAGGTAGAAAAAAGGACAAAATTTGGGTCCACATTTTTTGTCACCTTCCTTTGGAGCCGAATGGTGCGCAAGGCCTGGACAAAAAATGAGTCGTTAAGTATTTCTATAGTATGGAATACTTTTTTTAATGGAACGCTAAGCAAGGTCCTATTTGTTGTTATAATAAAGAAGAAAAGTTGGATATTTTTAAGGAATAAATTTTGAACTTAATGCTTGTTTTTATAAAAATTTGGGGAGAGATGTAGCTCAGTATGTAGGGCGCTGAGTTGCAGAAGATTTCGGAATCAAATCCAGCTTGGGCAAATCAATTGTTTAATCTGTCAACAGCTATGGATGAACCCTGGGGGATCTGCAGACCCTCCTCGAGCTAACTAACCCTCTATAAGATACCTTTAAGATTGGTACTCTAATATGGGGGTAAATCTTGACGGTTGAGGGTGATCTCGGATGAATCGCCTTCCTACCCGACCGTTGTCTAAGAAAAGGGAAAGTTTTTCTGTATACATACTGAAAAAATAACCGCAAGATTTTCCTTAGAGGGGAGCACCCTAAATATAAAATAAATAAGAAATATTTGCGTAAACAATTTATTTATTATAGTTTCGTGAATGATTTAGGTTTTAAACCTAATTTGTATTGGATATATGTTTATTGCATATATGAACACAATCAATTAAAAAAATGAAATACAAGCAACTTACAAATATTCACTGCAAGAAGGAAAAATAAGTACTTCATTTCAATTCTATGTACTGATGGCAATATGACGATTTATCTCCTTATATCTATACTCAAACGTGTTTAAGTTGTGTTTTCCTCTCGAATTATTATGCCATAATGACACTAGCGATAATAACTGCCTAAAAAATATTTAAATTATTTTACCACGCCTTGATTGGTAATTTGCAAAGTGTTTTTTTGCCATATTAAAAACAAATGTCGACTATTGTTATGTTATTTTTAATCGACAAACGCAGGTACTCGCCTATGCAGATGACGTGGTAACTATTGGAAGGACATTACCTAGTATTAAGGACAACCTGCAAAGGCTTGAGTCTGAAGCAGAAAAGTTAGGGTTAAAAATAAATGAGGAAAAAACGAAACTGATGGTGCTGAGAAGAGGAAGGCAAAATCAACAAATTCGCCGGCAACAACTCTACATAATGGGAACACATACCTTCGAGGTGTTGAACAGCTTCCAATACCTTGGCTCTGTCATCAACGACAAACTACATGAAACAGAAGAAATCAGAAGAAGAGTACTGGCTGGGAATCGGGCATACTTTGGCATTGCCAGTTTGCTGAAAAGCAAAAATGTCGACCTCAAAACTAAGACCACTCTCTATAAATCGCTGATTCGGCCAATAGTGACATATGCTTGCGAGACATGGACCCTAAACAAGAAGGATGCACATCTGGTGTATAGATTCGAAAGGCTTATCCTCAGACGCGTCATAGTCGTCTAGGAAAACGATGTATGGCGCAGAAGATAAAACAGAGAGTTATATGCACGCTATAATGACATGACGATCTCTTTTGCCAGGTTACAGAGTATGAAGTGGCTGGGTCACCTGCTGAGAATGGGAGAAGAAAGAACTGTTAGAAGAGTGTATGAAAACTGCCCCGATGGAGTGAGTATTTTACTAGCTTGTTTCCCGAGTTAGTTTCAAAATTCAATTGATTACATACATCCTCAAACAATGCGAGTTATCTTTAAGGGGCATCTCAACCAAATGTTCAATGATTCAATGAAGCATCAAATTTTGAGATAAAGATTTAAAATTTCTTGTATAAAGTAAATTTCAGCCGACTGACTGGAGTTATGTGCTGATAATGAGAATTTTCCAAAATTTAAAACGGGTTCTATATATAAGTCCATTTTGATGGATGAAGCCATCACCCTCTCTGAAACTATAATTGTTATTAGGGCTGAATTTACAAGAAGTAAGTTTTAAATCCAATGGGTGGTATTCAGTCTAAACAGAACCCAGATATATTGTTCCTAAGGCTTCACTAGATTTATTTGCAAGCAGGATCTAGGTCCTCTTAAGCTTTCAATCCATTTTAAAGACTAAGTATTGATAAAGATGATACTAAGATGCTAGCTCAATCCTCGCACAGTTTACTTGACTATTGGGTAGTTCCTCCTCCTGAAGTTATCTTTGGGAAAATTCAACATAGGTTTGTATCTTAGAATCCTTCCACTAAGAACAAAAGAGAGTTCTAAAGGGCAGACGGTAGTTTCAAACCAGCCTTCAAACTCTCTCATCCTGGAGGAACACATGTACACACTTCAAAATGTGTTGGATGTTGTTATGGTAAAGTCTGATCCATAAGTAGTATTTTTATTTTATTTATTTATTACTGGGCTCTACAGTCCTTGGAGAACCATGGCCTCTGCTAATTTCTTCTGCCATTCACCTCTGTCCGCCGCAAGGGGCCCCAGCGGTTTATAACCATCGCCTTCAGGTCACCCTCCAAATCGTCAAGCCACCTGAGACTCCTTCTTAATCTTAAACCATCATTTGGTATCCCGTAGATCAGTGTTTTTCAACCTTTTTCATGACACGACCCCCATAGTATCAAGAAACATTTTGCGACCCCCCGATCCTTTTTTTTCATGTATGTTAAAAATATGTAATCCATACAAAAATTTTAGGCGTTTGCGTTATTGGGATTCGGATATAAATATATAATTAAGTACGAATATCGTACTAAGATATGAATATCGATTGGGCACAAAAATGCATTACTATTTTTGTACCAGTCGCACATGACTGGTGCGAAAAGTGGATTTATTGCTAGACTGAAAGAACAGGAGAAAGAACAGCTCTTGCAGCCAAAACCTTGCCATAAGAATACAGTCAAGTTCAATATGAGTGTTCGGGACCGAATCGCATTATTTTTTTTAATTAGGTCACATTAAAATTTTGTTTAATGTTTACATTTATGTTTGTTTATATAAGGTTACATTTATATGTATTTAGTGAAAGGTCTTTTAATTTAATAATAATAATAATAATAAGGTAATAACAACGGTAATAGGAAGGAAGAATCGAGGATGAGAGTCCATGTTTATCGTCAACAACAACAACGTCCTGTTACAACTCTGGGACTATGACCAGTTCAGTGCTAACAGCCGGCCGGCTCAGTACCTTTTTCATCGCTCAGACGAGCACTTTTTTTGTCATCGCTCAGACGAGCACCTTCTTCATCGCTCAGCCGAGCACCTTTTTCATCGCTCAGACGAGCAATAATGAAGACTGATTTCATACGGAAGCTACATCTGCCTGGGTTCGTACGAATTGTATTTGCGGTTTTATGCGCATAAAACAAAATAAAATAAAATAAAATTGGACCAGTTTAAAAATGTTTATAGTTTAGCTTATAGTCTTAATTTTTTTTCTTTAGAATAAGATTTTGTTTCTTTCATTTATGAAGTGTTTTTTTTTTTTATTTCACGAAAGTTCACCACAATATCACAAAAAACAATATAATAGTGTTTTTAAATACAGTTGTATAATTTTAATTTTGTATTTGGTGCAACAATCACCAATTAAAATATATCACCTTTTATTGTCAAAACATCGCACTCCGGCGCAGTCCAGTTAAAATAAAATTTATTTTTATTTTAATTTTTTTTTAATTAATCATCCCTTTCCCAGTTGATAACGTTGAGACAGATTGGGTGATAAAACATTTGGTCCTCCGAGGTCGGATTGCGGTGGTGTGACAAAAAGGTTATACTATAAGTTATTTATTTAATATTTTTCTTTTTTTATTAGGTTATGATTGTAATATTTTCAACAACAAAATTCTAGTTCGCGTGGGCTCGAACATTCTGTTCATTCACAGTATTCTCTGAATCATAATTTTACCTTCGTATTAACGTGAGAATTTTTTCGAATTGAACCTTCCAATAATAATTTTTTTTTTATCTTTTTCCTTCTCTTTTCTTCTTCAACATGGCTACTGAGAAAGATATTGAAAAACATTTGAAGTATTTAAAGTCGAAGTTATCAACGCTTCAAGCCAGAATCAAGGGAGTGACAGACCAAGGAAGACGGGTTGCCACCGATGCTTCACACAAACCACTTTTTTACGCCATGTATGATGATTTAACTTCCCTTCGGCTACAAATGGATCAAACCCAAGAAGAAATTACACAAATGTATTTTCAAGGAGGTCGTGAAAAGGAATATCCCGATGAAAACGAGAAAGCAAGAAAGGAAAATTCCGACCGTTACTATTATGAAAGTAAAATGTTATACAAACGTCTAACTGAGGAAGATGCCAAAACAACACGAATTGGTTCGACAGACCAATCGGTAAATGCAACTGCCTCATTAAATGACTCCAGAAATCCACGAGGGCGTTTGCCCAAAATTAATCTCCCAATTTTCAATGGAAACCCTCTTGATTGGCCTCACTACCGCGATTCCTATGAAGTTCTAGTTCACAAGGACGACGGTTTAGATAAAATTGAAAAATTTCATTACCTGAATTCGACTCTAAGAGATGATGCTCTAAATCTGATTAAAAATCTCCCAATTCAGGAGCTGAATTATGACTTGGCTTGGGAAAGGCTTATTACTCGATACAATAATAAACGCATTTTAGCCTCTCTTTATGTTCAACGGTTATTAGCATTCAAGCCAATAACTGGATCACCGACGTTATCGTCCTTAAGGCATTTCTTGGATTGCATGGTGGATAATGTAACACAATTTCAGCAGCTACACCTGGCGGATGAAACTGGATTTATTCTATTCAGCTTAGCCATGCGGTGTTTGGATGCATCAACTAAAAGAGCTTTCGAACAAAAACATATTGACGTCGAGTTCCCTACCTTTGACCAACTTACAAAGTTTGTGACTCAGCAATGTAAAGTTATGGAATTATCTTCATGCCTATCCGAAGATAATAAAATTCAAGAAAATACCAACCGCAAGCCCAAAGGACATTCATTTATCGTTTCAACGCAACCAAATTCTCAACAGAATAAACAATTACGTACTTGTTTTTTATGCAAACAAAACCATTATTTAACGAGCTGCCCTCGTTTCAAGGCAATGACTGCCAAAGAACGGTTTGAATCAATAAAGAATTACCCAGGTTGTCGCTATCATCTCACCTTGACTCATTCAACTCAAGAGTGTAAAAACAAAACATGTTGTGCATATTGTCAAAAATCTCACAATTCACTGCTGCATTTCCCGAGCCGAAATAACCAATTTAATAGCCAAGCAAATGATGCCGTAACACCTGTGGCCAATCAAAATCCAGCTGAAACATGTTCTTCAGTAATGACACATGCTTGCCAAGACAACAATGACATATTGCTAAGTACGGCTATCGTGCATTTACAGGATAATAAGTCGATGTTTAAACCAATTCGCATCCTCCTAGATTCCGGGTCACAGTGTACATTGATCACCCAATCATGTGCGAATGCTTTTCATCTCCCTATTGAGAAAGTAAAAAGAAATCTTTCAGGAGTGGGGCAACATCTAACGGAGGGAATAGGAACAGCTCGCTGCATATTAAAGCCAAGAAACAGGCACGGTCCTTTATTATCCACGCAAGCAACTGTTGTGCCGAATATTACTGGTAAATTGCCAACGAGTCAAGTATCCCGTAGGGTCCAACAGAAAATCGCATCATATGCTTTAGCGGATCCTAATTTCTTTGAGCCTCGAGAAATTGACATTTTATTGGGAGCTGATTTGTTTTGGAAAATTCTTCGGAATGGAATACGACGAATCGAAGGTGAGGAAGCCACGTTAATGAACACCGTATTCGGATGGGTGGTTTTAGGACGAATTCACAATGTTGAACCTAGCTACACAGCTTCGTTGCATATTTTATCCACATCAACAATTGACAACTTAATCGAAAAATTTTGGGAACTGGAAGAACCAGCTTCTCCAAATATTCCATCGAATCCTGAGGATGTCGCGTGTGAAACTCATTTTGACCAAACTCATTATAGATTACCGTCTGGACGATATGGGGTTCGGTTACCTTTTAAAGGTACACCACCTGATTTGTGTGATGGCAACCAACAGGCTTTAAAACGTTTTTTCTCCTTGGAATCTAAATTTTCAAAAAATCCAGATTTAAAAAATTCATATTCACTCTTTATGGAAGAATATCGACAATTGGGACACATGAGGCCAACCACTGATCAAGCCAAGTATATAATACCACACCATGGTGTTGTCAAAAGGGATAGCTCATCCGCTAGGCTTCGAGTGGTTTTCGATGCATCAATGCGTTGTAAATTTGGTTTATTGAATGATTTTCTTTACGCAGGGCCAAAACTGCAGTTGGACATAGCAGATATAATGATAAACTTTCGCACCCACGAGATTGCCTTCACTGCTGACATTTGCAAGATGTACCGGCAGATTGAATTACATAAAGATGATCGCTGTTATCAACATATTTTCTGGAGGTCAGCTTCCCACGAAGAGCTAAAACAGTTCGAGCTCACGACTGTTACCTATGGCATATCAGCTTCGCCATTCTTGGCCTTACGTGTCATCAAACAGTTAACAATGGATGAAGGCAAGTGTTTTCCTGAAGCCGTGCAAGCTTTGTCGCAGGATATGTATGTTGATGATATCGTCACTGGATCGGATTCACTAGAAGGAGCATTAATTCTTCAGAAACAGTTAATCGATATATTGGAAAAGGGTGGATTTCAGCTCAGAAAGTGGGCCAGTAACTCTCAAGCACTTCTAAACGTGATCCCAGAAGACTATCGTGAACAGGCCGTGAAGTTGAACCCCAAAGATGACTTTTCAATTAAAATTTTGGGGATGCACTGGGACCCATCCAACGACATGTTCTCTTACCATATCCATGATTTACCAACAGTTACCACTAAGCGCTCCATACTATCCACAATCGCCAGAATTTACGACCCCTTAGGTTATCTCTCCCCCGTAGTGTTTTATGCCAAGGTGATCATGCAGGAACTTTGGAAACATCGTTTGAAGTGGGATGACCCTATACCTACAGACATTAACAACAAGTGGTCAACTTTTATTAAAGAATTAAGATCAATATCAAGCATTCAAATACCAAGAAGTCTCAAACTAAAAACTGCTATCAACACCCAATTAATAGGCTTTTGTGACGCCTCACAACGAGGTTATGCTGCTATGCTTTTTCTTAGGGTCGAACATACTAATGGAGACGTTCATGTTTCTTTGCTTAAAGCCAAAACAAAACTCACTCCCATTAAAACCATTACGATTCCTCGACTCGAGCTGTGTGGAGCTCACCTTTTAGCGCTACTGTATGACTCCATAAAAGAATTTTTAAGGCGCTTGAATATTGACGACATTTACATGTTCACGGATTCGACTATAGTGTTAGGGTGGTTGAATACTTTACCCCATAAGCTTAACATCTATGTCGCAAATAGAATTCTACAAATATTAGAGAAAACCGAGCGGACATATTGGTTTCATGTGGATTCATCTGATAATCCTGCTGATGGTGCCTCCAGAGGCATGACCCCTTCTAACTTTTTGAAATACCCACTATGGTGGGCGGGTCTTAAATGGCTACTTCAACCGACAACCGAGTGGCCTAAACCAGCCAATATTGATACAAATGTTGTACTCCCTGAAATTAAACTTGAAAAGAACATCCTTCTGACATCAAACGTTCAAGCAAGCACTTATTGTTGGTGTATCTGGTTAGAGAGGTTTTCTTCATTCACTAAATTATTAAGAGTAGTCGCTTATCTCTTTCGATTTATTAATAACATAAAAACATCCAACATCAAAACGATAGGACCCTTTACAGTTCCCGAAATTCACTTTGCCGAGGTCACCATTATTAAATGGACCCAGCAACAATATTTTCCCAAACGTTTCGCTGAGCCAGCTCTGCTATGCCATGAGAAGGAATTAGCACGACTCTCACCTTTCCTTGATGGCCATGGACTATTGAGGGTGGGTGGCCGACTTCGTCATTCTGATCTACACTACGACAGCAAACATCCTGTTTTACTACCCCAAAAATGTCACTTATCTAACATTTTGGTTGATCATTACCACCGTATTACACTTCATGGGGGTTTACAGATGATCCAATCCGCTTTACGTCAAAAATACTGGATTCTTTCCTCCAGACGTTTAATAAAGTTCCGTATATTCAAATGCCTCAAGTGTTTTAAATTAAAGGCGAAACCCTCGCCCCCCTTGATGGGAGATTTGCCGCCTGCTCGGCTCGCCAGTGGAAGAGCTTTTCTAAATGTTGGAGTGGATTATGCCGGTCCCTTCCAGTTGAAATTTTCGTCAAGAAGGAATTCCCCTACCACCAAAGGATACATATGCTTATTTATATGCTTAGCAACCAGAGCCTTACATCTGGAGATAGTTTCAAGCCTTACCACTGATGCCTTCTTAGCTTCACTGGATCGGTTTATAGCCAGACGAGGCAAACCTATTAACATCTATTCCGATTGTGGAACCAACTTCGTAGGAGCAGCTCGGGAGATGAAGGAAATTTCAAAATGGTTTGGAGTACCTGCTAATCAACATACCATAGTAATTCACTTGGTAGAGAAAGAAATAGCATGGCACTTTAACCCCCCTGCAGCTCCCCACTTTGGAGGCATATGGGAGGCAGGGGTTAAATCAGTAAAACACCATCTAACAAGAATTTTATCTTCTACTCCATACACCTTCGAGGAATTTTACACAATTGCAGTCCAGATTGAAGCCATATTGAACTCGCGCCCACTATATCCGTTATCATCTGAGCCAGAAGATTTCCAATACCTAACTCCAGGTCATTTTTTAATAGGCGACTGTTTAACGTCTCGTCCCACTCATGACTCGACGAATGCGGCTGAAAATCGTCTCAGCAGATGGCAGCTGATTCAGCAACGTACGCAACATTTTTGGACGAAATGGCGTCATGATTATTTGAACACATTGCAGCAAAGAATCAAATGGACAAAACAAGCTACGTATTCACCGCAAATTGGTGACTTGGTTTTAATTCATGACAAAACAGCTTCGCCCCTTTCCTGGCCAACGGCACGTATAACAGCCTTACACAAAGGTGCTGATGACGTAGTCAGAGTAGTCACCATTAAAACAATTAATAGGGAATTCCAGCGTCCCGTTGTCAACTTAATTCCGCTTCTTAACTCTGAAGCTGATGGATAGCCATGAAGGTTCAAATTTCCATAAAATCTCATGGAAATTTTGGTGGGCGGGATGTTCGGGACCGAATCGCATTATTTTTTTTAATTAGGTCACATTAAAATTTTGTTTAATGTTTACATTTATGTTTGTTTATATAAGGTTACATTTATATGTATTTAGTGAAAGGTCTTTTAATTTAATAATAATAATAATAATAAGGTAATAACAACGGTAATAGGAAGGAAGAATCGAGGATTAGAGTCCATGTTTATCGTCAACAACAACAACGTCCTGTTACAACTCTGGGACTATGACCAGTTCAGTGCTAACAGCCGGCCGGCTCAGTACCTTTTTCATCGCTCAGACGAGCACTTTTTTTGTCATCGCTCAGACGAGCACCTTCTTCATCGCTCAGCCGAGCACCTTTTTCATCGCTCAGACGAGCAATAATGAAGACTGATTTCATACGGAAGCTACATCTGCCTGGGTTCGTACGAATTGTATTTGCGGTTTTATGCGCATAAAACAAAATAAAATAAAATAAAATTGGACCAGTTTAAAAATGTTTATAGTTTAGCTTATAGTCTTAATTTTTTTTCTTTAGAATAAGATTTTGTTTCTTTCATTTATGAAGTGTTTTTTTTTTTTATTTCACGAAAGTTCACCACAATATCACAAAAAACAATATAATAGTGTTTTTAAATACAGTTGTATAATTTTAATTTTGTATTTGGTGCAACAATCACCAATTAAAATATATCACCTTTTATTGTCAAAACATCGCACTCCGGCGCAGTCCAGTTAAAATAAAATTTATTTTTATTTTAATTTTTTTTTAATTAATCATCCCTTTCCCAGTTGATAACGTTGAGACAGATTGGGTGATAAAACAATGAGTTAATTTTAATAAATTAAAATTATTATTATTAACATTGTAAATTCTATTAAAGGAAAAGCGTTGCAGACTCGATTGTTTCGAATCATTTGTGAAGATATGGGGGCACTAAACCACAATTTGCTTTACCATACAGAGGTTAGGTGGTTATCAAAAGGCAAAGTACTGACCTGAGTTATGGAACTCCGCGCCGAACTGTTAGTATATTTACAACAAGCCAAGTCATATTACTCTGAATTCATTTCTAACCCGGAATTCCTTTTGAAATTGGCCTTTCTTTCTGACTTATTTGAGCATTTAAATAACTTGAATAAAAGTCTTCAAGGGCAGGACGAAAATGTCATTACAGTAAAAGACAAACTCCATGGCTTTATAAAAAAACTTGAATTGTGGTCATCATCTATAAATCAAAACAACTTTGATTCATTTTCATCGACACAGTCTTTCATTGAAGAAGTCGGAAGCGAGATAAACATCAACTCATTTTTATATCTGGTATGAAAATGGTGTTAGATAATTTGAAGAACCAGTTGTGTCTACTTCTATGTCCAAGATATATTGGATAACACTGGGCAAAGATGGATCTTAAATCCGTTTTTAAATGCAGCTATAAATGAGGCAAATTTAGCAACTAAGCTCAAAGAGAATCTGCTGGAATTATCTGCCGGTGGGATGTTACACTTGGAATTCAAGTCTGAAAATTTGGATACCTTTAGGTTAAAAAGAAAAACAGAATACCCGGAATTAACAACCGAGGCTTTGAAGTGTTTGATTCCATTTTCTACCTGGTACTTGTGCGAGTTGGCATTTTATCAATGGCCCAAATAAAAAGAAAACTAAGAAATAGCTTAAATTTGGAAAATGATTTAATATTTAAAGTTGCAAAAACGGATCCACGATGGGAGAAATTGATGGAACAAACTCAAGCTCAAACTTCACATTAAAATGAACGAGTACTCGAAGATTTTATTTTTTGTTAATGTGTTTGTATAAATAACATAACGAGCATCATTTTGTTAACTTTTTTTTAGTATATCTTCTTCTTCTTCCCATGGCTCTACAGCCCTTGCAGGGCCCTGGCCTCCGCAACAACGCCTCTCCAGTCCTCCCTGTCAGCAGCTCGACCTCTCCACTGTCTGATCCCCATCCTCTGCAGATCGTTCTCTACATCATCCAGCCATCGCAGCCTGGGCCTTCCTCTTCTTCTTTTGCCTCCTGGTTTGCCATATAATAGCTTCTTTGGGTACCTATCTTCTCCCATTCTTTCTACGTGCCCAAGCCATCTTATACGTGTAGATTTAATAAAGGTGACTAGGTCTGGTGCATTGTATAGGTCCTGAAGCTCTCTATTATTTCTAGACCTCCATTGGCCTTCATTACATACTGGCCCAAATATCTGCCGAAGCACCTTCCTCTCCCAGATCTGCAGCATCTTTTCGCATTCCTGTGTCAGGACCCACGTTTCACAAGCGTATGTAACAATCGGTCTTAGGATATTTTTAGTATATCTACCTTTTTAAAATTTATTGATTTTTTTACTGAGTTATCTCGACCTCTTGCGACCCCCCTACAGAGGCTTCACGACCCACAGGTTGAAAAACACTGCCTTAGATCATCCTTCTTGGAAATCTCATTGGGTCCATCCTGAATTTATTTATTATAGATTATGAAGTATGAATTTATTGTTTATAGAAATAGTAAAATAGTTTTAAAATCATAAGATTGTATTTATTTAACATATTCTAGGATACTAATACTCATGCAGCCTCAGTGAATAAGTGCGTAAGTCGAATTTTGTCCAAAATGGGTATATATATAATTCCATTTCAAACCAAAGACTATAAGAAAGACTCAATTCTGCTTACCTAAATACAATTTGGACAAAATTTGACTTAACTACTTACTAACCGCGGCTGCAGATTTAATCAATTGACAAAGAGAGTAAAAGGTGTACATAAACAAAAGAAAATAATGCTCATAAAATAAGGTACATTTTTATTTTTTAATTCAATCATAAACTTATATTTTCAGCCATTAATAAAATTAATGAATAACATCTTCTAAAAGTATAAAAATAAATGAAGATGAATGTATCTTCATTATTTCATGATTATTTAAATACACTTTTGTAACAAAATAACAACTATTTATTAATTGTATTCATTAAAAAGTCATTTTAAAACTATAAGAGGAAATTCATTTACAGTATAGCCAGGAAGAATATTGGCATATTATCTATTAAGCTCACAGCCAAACAGCAATAAAAAATTCTAAATAATAAAAAATAACATTTATAACAATCCTTTTTTTAAAAAATCAACAATTTTCAATAACCAACCAATTTCAAATGCATTCTGGCTTTTTTGGCAACTACAACATTAATAAAATAATGTCACTAATAACCATTGTATCACACAAACCAAAGTTTGAAAACTTCAAAAAAACTCCATTACAATAACAATAAATGTGAAATTAAAATTAGTAACATATAATTAAGATCAACATATATTTTTAACAATTTTGCAATTTAACATTTCATAGATATGCACAACATGCATGTAAAAATTAAATATCTTAAATTGTACACTTATGTTCCTCATTCTCATCAATATTTCTTATTTCCATTTTAGAACTCAAAGTTTGTGTTGCAGTTAATGTGATAAAAAGATGAGATGTCATTTTCTTAAAATTGTTCTGTCATCCAGGTTAAAAAATAAACAACATTATTATAATTATAGTATTGTGACAGAACGGCCAAAGATCTTTTGATTTAATCTTTGTTTATCTCCCAGAAGAAGGGAGAGAAGAACATCCAAACTGCAAAAAGCAGTTTTAGCATTAGAGATTCTTTGACTAAATTCTTTATTTATTTTTTCAATTTATTTTACTAATATTCCGTAGTGCGGTAAGTAAATTCCTATAAGAGGAACAATGTAGTATATGAATTATGAAAATTAAACTATTACAGATGGAAGATTAAATGGAATTTTGTTTTGGTCAAATAAAAAAAAAAATAAAAAAAACCTGTACCACTACAACCCATGAAGGGTCTGGGGTTCAGTACATGGTAGAGACTGTACTGTTTCATGGACAACGGTTTTGCAAGGAGGTGACTTGTCCTAGGTCACGCTCGACCGCCAGATTTTTCCCCCTTATTTTGGGTACCCTATTTTTATAATATTTTATAGAGGCTGGGTGGGCCCCAGGAGGGTCCTAGATCCTATATGATCCATCTCCCCCTGTAAACAGACTAAATAAAAATCATGGCCTGCAGCGGGAATTGAACCAGGATTTCCGGCATGGTAACTCAGTACTCTACCACTGAGCCACTCCTCACCTTTTGGTCAAATAAAAAATGAAATTTCTAAAATATAATTGTTATTTAAACGTCCAAATATATAACAAAAAAAAGAAACCTTTAATAAAAGGTTATGTTAAATAATCATTCAAATGCTTTAATAAAAACGAAAAAAAAAATTTGAAATTGGGGTAATGATTACAAAATATTTTTTAAAATAGAGATCTCAAATAAAAAATTTTTGGTCCGATCA
The DNA here is from genome assembly GCA_964056705.1 of Troilus luridus. Taxonomy (NCBI): domain Eukaryota; kingdom Metazoa; phylum Arthropoda; class Insecta; order Hemiptera; family Pentatomidae; genus Troilus; species Troilus luridus. The sequence continues at coordinate 40,437,211 of OZ057417.1, read as the reverse complement.
CGATCACTTACTTATTCAATATCATATATTTGAACAAGTATGTACCAATTTCACTCACCACATTTTAGGAATGAAGTAATTTAAAATATCATAATTTTAAAATTATTAACAATCTGATATGAGAATAAAGATTAAAAGAAATATTAATGTGCAACATAAGGAATAAAAGCTACCACCTATGTTCTATCATGGCCCTGTGAAGCGATGCTGCTTTAAATAGAAATGAACTGTCAAATTTCTAACTAAAATTGTCTACTAAAATGATAACATCATTACTGTTTGCTCATGGCACACAATTTATCAATGATCTTCGTTGATTCCTCATAATGTGGACTTGCTTCGGATTTGACAGAATCCATGTAAGCTGTCAATTTTGGTCTACCGGAACGGGGATCATAGCCACATAGTCCTGAAAAAAATGTTTAGAAACTTTAATGTTTTTTATTATTTTAAAATAGGATTGTAATTAAAATAAAAAGTACTAAAACGTGTGATAACGCTCAGTAAATGAATTTCATTACTTTTTCTACTATATTTTATTTATTTATTTGTTTGTAATTTGAATAGTTGTCTGTTACAATTAGATTAAACATGTAAGTTATAGTTAGATGAATGAGAGAAACCATGTTGCAATAATGGTATTAATATATACAGTGGAGCGTCGATTATCCGAACGTTCAATTAACGGAACTGCTTCTTCTTCTTTTTGTTTATTTTTCCAAATGTAATTTTAATTAATTTGATCAGATCATCTAGTTACTTAATTGTATTGCTAAAATTATTGTTATTTTAAATAAACTTTGATGAAAAATAAAAAGATTTTTCCATGAACGTCAATCAGAGGGGCCCTAATCATTTCTTGGAAACTGTAAACAAATGAACTTAGACTTCAATACATATTTGTTTACTAAGAACTGTAAACCTAATTTCATTTGTTTGTCTGAATCCCTTCCTATTCATTTGGTTGGTAATAGCTTGCTCATCTTCAGTTTTAAATCATTCTTGGTGAGGCGTACATCGCATTTGTGATTACTTTTTGTTTTAAAATTCCAGCATGTCAACAACAAGAAAACGAGTGGTTCTTTCACTAAAAGACAAATTGGAAATAGTTAAGCGGCTAAAAAAATGTGGATCGGGTCAGACATTAGCTACGGAGTTCAGTGTTGGTAAATCAACCATTATAGGAATAAAAAATAATTCTGAATCAATCAGCAGGTAAGCAAATAATCTTTACAGTGAGGCGGGCAGCTCCAGTCATAAAACTTTGAAAAAAGTGAGAAGTGAATTTTTTATTCGTTCATTTTTCACTATGTACATATATTTTTACGTAAATAAACAATTATGCATTTTATAAATTTTTATTGATTGGTTTAGATTTTAGACACACATGTTTATATTTATATAAATGTATACACACATATATATATATATATATATATATATATATATATATATATATATATATATATATTTTATTTTTAGTGAATTTCGATTATCCGAATTATTGATTATCCGAACCACCCCTGACAACATTAGTTCGGATAATCGACGCTTATATTTAAAAGTAGGTTTAATAGTTCGGATATTGCTCCTCATTGAATACAGCTGAGGAAACATTGACTATACACAATCACCGATTGTGTTTTTGTGCTGGCGGCCAGTTCTGATCAAATTGCTCTAGTCATCATTAGAAGGTACCTCCAATTAATATTAGTAATAGAAGGCCGTGATATTGAGGAAAAAACATCACAGATAATTCATAATTTATCATTTATGGACATTAAAATTATTGTTTTTGTTTGTATATTTTAATCTAAATTCATAATTTTTTTATTTCTTTATTTCACTTAACAAAGTTCACTTTTATTTGAAAAAATAAAAGGTCTACCAACAATATTTAATTATAATTTGTAATTTTCATTGTCATTTAATCATTGTAAATTTCTCTCAATCAATTAAATTTAATTTTTTCACAAGATTTTTCAATAATTCTAATTTATTTAAATTATGTTTTATAAAACCATAATTTAGCCTTTCTCATATGCTCAGAAATAACGGGCAATCGATACGAGGTCTGGATATTTAGGCCTGTTGGACTTTTTTCCTTTATGGTGTCGCTCTTGCCAACAAGATGTAAACAATTACATACAATTTTTATAACACTCAAGATATTTATTTTCCATATCAAGAGATATTTTTTGATATTGTTAAAGGTCGAATTTTTATAAAAAACATTAAGAGTACATTAGTGATGGAGTCATATCCATGGCATTATGAATTTACCATCTAGAACTATATTTAATTTTAAATTAATATAGAATATCAAAAGCTCTAAAGATACATAAAATATATCTTAAACCAATTTAAATTCCAAGCTTTAGGTATTCAAACTAAAAAAGGAAAATAATACCTTTCAATATATCATCTTATAAGCACCTTCAGGACTGAAAGAGAACAATAGTAAAGGAAAAAAACAAATAAAAATATCCTAATCTCAGTTTAGTTAGGAGACTTGAAGCTTTTTGGTTTGAATTTTTCAACTGTCTTAACATTTAATTTTTAATGAAATTTACATATGCGTTAACCTTTTAATCCTTGGTAACTAAATGGATACAATTACATTACAAAGATCATGATCAGCCAAAATCAATCTAATTTTTTGGAACTGTCACAGTTTATACTGACAGTAGAAAATCTGTCACATGACATTCACTAATACAAAATACAAATATTTCTTTTTCAAATTATTTTTGAGAAAATAGAATAGTAACAACCCAGCATGTCATAAGGTGAAAAGAAAATTAATTTTAGATTTTCTAAAATAATAAAAGGAGAGCAATGGTAGGGCTCTGAGTTGCTCTGGTTCAAATCCAGATAATTTCTAATATCTGTAAATAACCGGGGATGGACCGAGTGGGATCGGAGACCTTTGGATCTATGGATTCTATCCAGTGGGTAATTTTTCTTGGGGGAAAAACCTGGTAAATAAGCATGATATAGGACAAATTATCTCTCTGCACAAATATTGTTCTAGATACAGGTTATAAAATAATAAATTAAAGTAATGAAAAACGTAGATATTACAATAAGATCAAAACTTACTAGGCTGTTCCAATTCCATTACGGCAAGGAGATCTGCAATAGTCAGATGGTTTCCAAATAGAAATTTCTTATTACCATTCAACCAGATGTTCTCCATATTATCACAGCTAGCTACCATTAAAGCTTTGAACCTCTTGACATCACTTTCCAAAGGAGGTTTTCCAGTCCGAAGCGGTTCCAACCACTAAAAAATTGTGTTAAATATGAATATAATCTACGAAACCTTTAAAAAAAATATGAAAAAATAAATATGAATATAATCTACGAAACCTTTAAAAATAATCCAACAACTGGTTATATCATTTAAAACTAATAATTATGTTAAATGACAATTGTTCAATTGTCATAATGACCTCACATTGTCATTTCTATGCCACGATCTTATCTGTATCGGCAGTGCCCCCAACAATTAAGTAAAAAAACAATAACCTGAGATATTTAACCTGGCCAATATGTACTTATTCTGGCATAATTTCCTGTTCCTTTACATATAATGAATCTTTCTAATATACCAGGAAATTATGTCAGTTGAAATTATTCATCTTAACTTGCCCGTTATTGGTTATGTCAATCATTCTCAAATAAGCGGTAACTTTGTTTTATTCAGGTTTGTTTGCAAGCCAATTTTTTTCTAACCATTCCAATTTTGTAGATTATATATATAAATTATATATATGTGTGTGTGTGTGTGTCCGGTAAAAGCAATCAGTTGGTATTATGCATGCATATATGCGTTTATCAATTTTTGTCATGTAATAATTAAACGTATAACTTTAGCTACGGCATTATGAAATAATCAGATTTATGAAAAAAAATTAAGAGGAAGTCAAAATAATAAATTAGCTAAAATATCATGATATTTTAAATAAATTTTATGGTAGGTATTATTAGTTGTAATCACTCGAGACCCTAAATATCTGCACATTTGATCAAGATTATTTTATGTTGTAATTATATAATTTTATAATTTGTAATGAATAAATTTTACTCATGTTAATAGATGATCGATGCTTTAAAATAACAGTCTGGAGCAAGAGAAATACCATAATAATTTATCATTTGCGCCTTGAAGTTAATCCAGCAATAGATCTGGTACGAATGAAAAGTATTCAGACAACAGCGATGGTAAGCGAGAGTCGTGCGCACTTTAAAGGTTAATCTAAACAACCATGAATGATACTAGAAAATTATTAGGAAAAATCCTTCCCGCTCCAAAATCCTAGGTGGCCTTAATTAATATAACCAGTGTAAGTTATAAGGATGATTTAGTACATCATTCCTTATACCTTAGACAATTGACAAATTTCATCAATTTATGTTTGATAACATAATGTTAGTTTTATATTAATAGAATGAAAATAAAGTTTTGGCCATCCAAATTTATTTTACAATTTTTTTTTAAATCGAAAAAGTCTTAAATATGTAAATAAATTATTTCTTATATTAATAGATAAATAAATAAAGTGTAATACTGTGAACTTGAAGTAAAACCCACAAGGCAGCCTCAAGCCAAGATGTTGCCATTCAATAAATTCATCCAGTTTGGCTTGTGCTTTGCTTTCCTTGGGATACCAGTGATCAGGAACATTCTTTTCACGGCTCAGATATCGAAGGATACCAACACTGGAAATAAAAACAAAATAAACCATAAATAACAATAAACATACGACATGTTTACCCATGACTTTTGGTTGGTAGTTTGTTTTAAAATTGAGGCGTGAAATCTATTGGTCATTATTATAGGGGACTAAATAAAACTTAAAAAATAAGAGACTGGTAAGTGAATTTAAGATAAAAATAAGAGCAAATAAAAAGGAGGAGATAACTGTATTAGATATTTTTAATTAATCCTTTTTGGGAAGAAAGGTGATGGACCTTATTAACTCCCCAAACCATTGATACATTACCGGGTAGTCCTATTGTACATATCGTTCTTTCGTAAAAGGCACAACCCTCAAAGATATGGACTAATGTTAAGCTCCATCCAAGACTGTTCCCTATGATGGTCGCTTCCCTCCATTGTTCCATTTTTATCTAATTAAATTATATATCAAATAATGGGGTTAAAAAAGAGGCTCTACAACAGCAAAAAATAAAAAATAATTTAATCTCCAAGAGTATAAGAAATAGTACACACTTTATGCACATGGGAAATTACAAACGCACTTAAAATGTCTATATCTTTTGAAGTAATATTTATCTATATTTTTAAATGAATATCCTAAATTTGAACAGTGAAATTATTGACCAAAAATTTTTATTATTATAATTGAAGCACACTACGACTGGAAAAAGAAACAATACAGTACAACCCTTGAAGAGTCTTGAGTCCAGGATGGTGATTGGTCCTCTATCACAAGAACTGGAAGTGAATATTTAAAATATTTTAACAATTTTTTTATTGCAGTTCTTATTTCCACTCCCATTATTTCTTTACTTTCTTTATCAATTGGGTTTTGATGCAGTGGAATTAAGGGCAACAGAACTCCAGCTGCTACCCACAACCCCGACCACTTCACAAAATATTTCCACTGACTATTCTTCCATGGTAAAATAATGGAAAATAATAAATGGAAATTGTACATGAAGAGCTGCATTGGTTGAAATGAAAAACTAACAAAGATAGTGACAGCAAATTTTTCCTTGTACGGTTAGGGCATAAGATCTTAGTTTTGTTTGTTGTATGAGCTTAGCAAAAGTAGTGTCTGGTAAATTGCCACAATCCCAGGAGGCAAAGAAAAATCAACAGTGCCACCTTTGGCGTAGATGTATAGTTACTTGGGAAGAGATGTAAAATGCTGATCCTGAGTCTGTACAGGGTCAGGTATTTGTGAAAGATCCCTATCTTAATTACACCTGGATAGGCAAAATTTAGGACTCCCACAGTAGCAGTGCCAGATTAGCTATAACACCATAAAGTAATGTTAAATGAATAAACAACAAAATTAAATAGTTTTCTTGTGATTATAGAAACAAAAACAAATTCACTGCCTCAATTTTTAACCATTAATTTAGAATGAATTTCTTCTCTTTTATAAAAATTGTAAATAATACTTACCTTTCTCGAAGTATGAATCCATTATCATCAATGACAGGAACTTGTGCCATAGGATTTATCTTCTGAAATTCTTCAGTTTTCTGTTCAACTATAGCAAATAATAATATTAATTATTGTTTGTAGTTTAAATAAAACTTAAAAATAATTAGTAATTTGAACATACAGCTTCCCAACTTCACTAATTTAGGTTCATGCTTGATGCCATTTAATTTTAAAAAGATATAAACTGCACGACTAGGTTGAGACAGAAAATCATAATAAAACTTTAAAGACATCTTGATAAATAATATCAGGATGTTGTTCGAGAGAAATTGAGTTATCAACTCAAGAAATAACCTGAGTTGAGGTTCTGATTAGGGTTGCCCAAGTAGACCTGTGTCGATCGTGATTGATCGAATCCTTTTGATTCGATCGTAACCCTTACACGAGTGATCGAATCACAGTTTTTAAAAAGATTCGATCATCAGACCTGTGTCGATCGCGATTGATCGAATCCTTTGACTGATTCTATCTCTTTCGTTCATAGTCTGGCCGCTGCCACGCTCGTTACACTCTCGCTTAAGCAGGTAATGTCGAATTGTCAACAAAGGATTGAAAGAATCTGTGTGGAAGAAAATGGTCCGGGTAGAGGTCAATAAATTTCTCTTAGATATGGAGAAATGTTTATTTAGTGGCCAACGTTTCGACCTACTTTGCAGGTCTTATTCAGGGCTAAATATGCAAAATACAGACAATTGAAAATTAAAAAATAGTAAAAATTGCTAAGCATGGTAAATATAAAGGTTAAAATGTATGATTATCTGATTTATCTATTTTTAATTTATTCTAGGAGTTTTTAGGTCAGAATCCCATAGATAGAATGATATAAATGCGAAAAAGAGGAATATTTTCGGTTCACAGAAAAATAAATCTGAGAAAGGGAACTGTGGTGCCTAATTACTATAAAAACTAAAAACACTTTTATATAATTGGTAAAAACGTCCTAACATCAGTTGTTCTGATGGTTAAAAAATATTAAAGTTAAAATACATAAGTATCAGGTATCTGATTTTTTTTTCTTTTTTACCAACATATACAAAAAAAATAACATATAAATGTATTCATTCATTACATGACTTATTCTTCTATTTAACGATGGCATTTAATTATTTTATAAAATGGTCCTACACTTTCAATTTTTGATTTTAGCTAACTTTCCCTAACTTTATACTTAACGTCCTTTTGAAACAGCCTTTTTTTTTCTGATTTTATAATACGTAGCATGTAGTGGGAGTTATACCGTCTCCGGCTCCCTCTTAAGTTAAGTCTTAACCCCTATCATCATCAATCACGAATCACAGTTAGTAGCAGTTAAGAAACATCACAGTAACGGTTGGAGCTGTTACTGAAAAGTAGCAGTTAAGCCCATAGGGTCTCAGTCTGAGACCCGAATGATCGAATCATTTTGACCCGATCGCCAATAGGAATGGGTGAAGATCGATTCGATCGACCCAGGTTCATTGCCAAGTCCTCTCGTTTCCCACCACAAACCTCTCTGGTTTATCCCCACAATTAATCAATAACTTAGACAATGTTTACTTATTTTCTATTATACAAACAAAGTTTGTTATTCTCAATTATAAAAACAAGTTTCGAAGTATCTAGATGAAATGACTACCGTAGTATACACACATCTATATATATACATATACATCTATCTACATATATACACACACCCCATACTAAAGCTCACGATAACTTGTATTTTTGAAAAATATTAAAAGGGAACAGAATGAAAAGTTAAAACTTGTTTTGACTCAACTCGAAGCGACAACCTATGGATTAATAATTTACATGTTATTATTACGTTTAAAAAAAAATCCGAAAAATATTTTTATCCTAATAATTTTCTGTCTTAAGAAAACAAAACCTGGTCCTGGGATACTCTCTCAGATTCATCCCCATGCTGCAGGAGTGTCCACGGGTTGCGGATTGTGTAAAGTCCAGCTGCGAAATAAGCAAATCTTGTAAAGATCTGACGTCTCAGCAGTCGCGGACAAGGGGACAAAGTTGGAGAAGAGATTGAGTGTTTGTGTGGGTGACTCGGAAACTCCTAGAAAATACATCATTACTCAGCGAAAACGTTTAAGATGAGAGTAAGCAGCGCCACCTGAATCAAAGTGCTTTGCCCGGGAGTGGGACCTCGAGAACGTTTGTCATCAACCACCCTAAAGGATTTGTGCCATAAGAGGAATTAATTCTGGTGATCCGGGTTGGAGGTTGGCCAAGTTACGCAGCCTCGTAAAAAATTCCTCTATTTCGAAACCAAATCAAAGAAATACTGGAAGGGTCCGTCTTATTGAAATGATCGTAAGTAATGTCCAGTGTGTAAGCTCTCAGAGGTTTTTATATCGTATAAGGGTGTCCGCCCATATACGATATATTGTAATGTAACCCAACGAAAATGTCTCTTTACAAAACACTGAGGCCTGTTCTTTTTTATGCTGAGTTCTAAAAAATACAGGCAAGCTTGCTGTTTTAAGGTCGATAGTCGGATCCTTTACAGCTGTGAAGAATGGACAGGTAAGGAAAGGAAGGATTAACCGCGAACTAAAAGAGCCCTATATGGAACTCAGGATTATTTATTTCATTAAGTCGCAGAGGTTACCCAATACAGGCCATATCATAAGAATGGATTCATATGAGAATCCCGTTAGATATGGGGATACTTGGCAAAAGAAAGGTAGGTTGTCCAAGTTTACGAAATGGTGAACGAAGATGCTGGAGATCTGAAATTGGAAAGCTGCGAAGACTGGTGGTTCAGACAACGGGAGTCTTTTCGAGTTGTAGCACCATCGAAGAAGATGCTCGTAACAAACTAAAAATACTAAACTGGAGGATGACAGCGGCTGAAATAACCACCTGTCGTAGGCTAGGATTCGCACAGTTACTAGTAGGAATGCTACAGAAAAGAAAAAATCTAAAAAGGGGCGGTAGTGGGGTTAAATCTGGTAACAGTGGTTCTAAAAGATCAATCTATTGATAGTTCATAACTAAACATTACCGTAACTTCTAACAATAGAACTATTGTCATTTAAAATGATACAAAGCACATTTCATTGTGGTAACAACAGTGTCTGATGCTCCAGAGTGAGCAGTATACTATCTGTTTTCGGCCGGAGATAGTTCGCGTATTGCTCGTTAGATGCAGCACAATTGTGACAGTGCTGAAATACTGACTTGTGTTCGTTATTTTTAATAACTTTCATTTGATTTATCTATTTTTAATTTATTCTAGGAGTTTTTAGGTCAGAATCCCATAGATAGAATGATATAAATGCGAAAAAGAGGAATATTTTCAGTTCACAGAAAAATAAATCTGAGAAAAGGAACTGTGGTGCCTCCATTACTATAAAAACTAAAAACACTTTTAGATAATTGGTAAAAACGTCCTAACATCAGTTGTTCTGATGGTTAAAAAAAAAATTGTATTTTAAAGACATCTTTCCCTCTCATTTTTATTTCCTAATATTTTGTAAAATGTATAATTATGCCGACAGTTTTAATATATTTTAATGTAATATTAGTACATTAAATTTTAGGAAGAGTAATGTAGGAAACGAAAGAATATGTGAATTTCTCTTGCCTATCCCATTTTCGGTTAAATATTTATAATTGAAATAATATTATTGTTATTCTACAGCACTACAACTTGGTGATGAGTCCTGGCCTCCTCTACCAGCTTCTTCCAGTTGCCTCTATTTTCCACAGCTGTCATCCAGCATCTGACTCCTAGGAGATCCCCCGTGTCTCTCTCCACACCTCAGCTTCGGTCTCCCCCTTCTTCTTGTGCCATACAGAGGTTCTGTTAAAGTCTTTTTAGGAATGGCCTCGTCCTCCATTCTAGCCACATGACCAGCCCATCGCAGTCTTCTAATTTTTAAGGAGTAAACATCAGCTTCGTTGAACATTTAGTAAACTTCGCTGTTTGTTCTCCTTTGCCAGTTTCCATCACGATATACTCCACCGAAGATCCTTCGGTTCTAAGATGAAATAATACACTTACATATAATATATGTCTTAAGATCTAATGTATTTTTTTTTTCTAGCCCCTTTACAAAATTTATCTTCTTTTAAGTGTTTCTGGAAATGAATTTGTTTCATTTTTTGTTCATATTTTGTCTAAACAGTTCTTTTCATCAATATAGTAGGATATAATAAGAACACCTGAAAAATTTGATGATGATCTCTCTTACTATGAACAATAATGTTCCTTACACGGTAATGCCAGTCTTGGTATTACAATACCGACATTTTCAATTTTTTTAAATAGTTTTAGTATGACATAAATTTCCAAGGAGTAAAACTTTTTGTTTATCTTGAATTAATAAAATAAATATTATTGTTAATTTTAAATATATAAATTAATTTAGTCTTTTGCTTGTTGATTTAATTATTTCATTAATTTTTTTTAAATCAAACTGTTCATTCCAAACTCCATTTTATGATAAGAACTAGAATAGAATAGAAATGAACATAATTTAATCGTAAATAAGAATTAACATATTGATTATGTATTATAAATATGTACCACACAGAAAGGACAGGAGATAAATTATTTTTCTACTAAAAATAATAAGGATGAATATTTGATGGAACAATCCAACAGTACACTCAATAAAACTATACTTATTTAAAATTTATTTTTATTTATTGTTCTTTTGATGGTGATTATTTTTATTTAAGTTATAAATTATTTATTTTTCTAATTGAAATACTAATACTATAAAGTAAACAATATAACATGATTTTTTAAAGTTTAATTTTAGCAACGATTTATTGATTAGATTGGTATTGTTACAGACTAGGTGGCATAATTTGACAATTCGGAAGCTTAGAATTTATTTTCTTAATACACTCTTGTAAGTTTTTAACACCATCAAGTTTTCCAACTTTAAGAAGTTGAAGGTTCCTGAAAAGATAAACTTTATTATTTCTTTGAAAAATGAACCTGGTTTGTTTTTTGAGTAACAATATGATTTATGAAGTACATACGAGAGTGACGAGAGATGGAGAAGACCTTCATCTGTAACTTCACCACACTGTTCAATCTCTAAGCAAATTAGAGAATTTACTAATAAATCAAGATTTTTCAAGCAAGTATTATCAATATACGAGCATTTTTTAAATGTCATTTTACTGATATGGTTGCAGCCTTCTAAAATAAAAATAAAAAATTGAGAAAAAAACTTAATTAATAAACAAAAGCAATGTGTATCTTTAAAAATTAAGGTAATTGTTCAGGAGGTTGTCACTTCGAATTGAGTCACAACAAGTTTTAACTTTTCATTCATGTCTCTTTTAATATTTTCCAAAATACAAATAATATTAAAAATGAAATGAATAAACAGTTAAAACTTGTAACTCAGCTCAAAGCGACAACCTGTGGAACAGATACCAAAATTATCAAAAAATATTTTTATTTGGATGGAAAGGTAAGATAACTGAAATAAAAACTGTAGAGGATAATTAATATTGAAATAAAAACTATAACATTTTGAGTTAGTGTGTATAAGGATAATAATAAAATCCTGCCACAATGATTTTAGTAATAAGGCTTTAATATATAGTCTACTTTTAGTGCTATTTTTACTGTCATCCTAATACACTGCTTAACACTTTCGATGCAAACTAGAGTTTTAAAAAGATAAGCAACCTATTATTATAACATAAGGAAAAGTTATATAACAACAAAGAGTCAGAATGAAAATATTTTGGGAAAAGAATATAATTCAAATTATGTAAACTTGATGCTTAGATGGTTTGTGAATCATTTTATTTCCTTTTGATCATTAAGATATTATAGATATGCTGTGTTGACTGGTTAATTTCTTTATGAACTACATACAACTCTTATCATATCTCAACAACTCACAGACTTGATACAATCGTAACATCATTTCTGTATCTCTTATATTATATATATGATGTAAATTTTTCTCTTTGACATAGCAATATTATCAGAAAAGAAATCGAGCTAAATATTCAAAAAACGAATATTAGCTTCTAAACCTATTTTTTTCCTTTTATAGCTTACAAATCATATTGGCTTAAAAAAAAATATAGTGACAATCTATTATAATAATATATGTAAGGAAGAAAATAGTTGGGGGTGCAGTCAAATAAAAACACTAAATAAGTGGTTACTTATTTAATTATGTGCCGACGTTTCGACCCACTTTGTGGGTCATCTTCAGGGCTAAGAAAGAAAAACAGACAAAATAACAAAACTATAAAAATACATTGCAGACTAATTATATGACAAATTAGAAAAAATATATATGTAGAGAGGAAGAAATTTAGAACAAAAGTGGGGGGTATATATGAATAAAAAAATTACAGAGGAAATGTACAAAAAGGTGGTGATGCAAAAAATTTTTTTTACAAAGATAAAAGAAGGAAGTAAACAGAAAGTTTTTTAAAAAAAGAAAAAGTATAAACATCAGAGGTGAGAAGTAAAATTATGGAAAAGGTAGTAGAATATATATAAAACTATAAAATTGATAATAGACTCCTAGGGAGTTTACATAAGTAAAATGAAAGAAGGTATAACGAAAATGATATTAAAGAGTACATTAAGGAAAAATAACAGTAGAAAGTCAAGATATAAATATAGAGTATAACAGTTTTTAAAACGCATACATATAGAATGAAGTGGTATAAATATATGACGTAAATATACAAGGAACGTATAGAAATATAAGTAACAATATGGTATGAGCATGGAAATAGAATAAAATATGATGAAATAGTGATGTTTAAATGCTAATGAAATTTAGCATTCAACATCACTAAAGTATGTAGTTCATTAGCATTTAAACTTCACTATTTCATCATATTTTATTCTATCCCTCACTTTTGTTCTAAATTTCTACCTCTCTACATATATATTTTTTCTAATTTATCATATACTTAGTCTGCAATGTATTTTTATAGTTTTATTATTTTGTCTGTTTTTCTTTCTTAGCCCTGAAGATGACCCACAAAGTGGGTCAAAACGTCGGCACATAATTAAATAAGTAACCACTTATTTAGTGTTTTTATTTGACTGCACCCCCGACTATTTTCTTCCTTACGTCTATCTTCCAGTCAACCATCCCCTCGCTTCTTATTATAATAATAATCGTATTAAGATGTGGCAGTAGCTTATTTTCCATTTATAAATATATTTTTTGGGGGTTAATTTTTTCTAGATTAATTTTGACCAATCTTTCTCATTAATATCTGATTCATAAAGAATTTTTCTATCCAGTGAGTCTCTCAGGCACTTTTAAAACCATATATTCTCAAACCAAAATTGAAATGATATATAGTAAAAGTATTTTAATCAATACTAAATAAAGCTTTCACCTTTCCCTCTTTTTAAATTTAATTGTCAAACTGTCAATATAAGTGCATTATACTTAGTCGTTTAATATTGGAGTTTTTAAAACTTCAAAAATACAAACAAATTTTTATAATATGGTAACGAATTTCACAACATTTTTATTTACACTAGATATAAATTGAGTGGCTTTGCTTTTCATCTTATTCAACACAATACCTCAAGAAAAAGGTAAATTCATTCAAATTAGTTTTTATATAAGCCAGTACAGTTAAAAAAAGAAAAGAAATCCATAATTCCTCGAGTTAGTTTCAAACAGAAAAACAACAGTAAAACATTAGGTAATTATTCCACAGGTTGTCGCTTCGAGTTGAATCACAACAAGTTTTAACTTTTCATTTGTTTCCTTTTTAATATTTTCTTAAAATACAAGTTATCATGATTGTTAGTATGGAAAAGAGAATGTAATTTTGGGAAATGTGTATGCTTCGGTAACCATTTCATCAAGAAATGAACATTTCAATGAACATATATCATCTATACTTCGAAATGTTAGTTGCAACTTTTATTTCTTGATGAAATGATTACCGAAATCTATTCATTACCCATAATTACATTCTATTTTCCTTACTAAAGCTCACGATAACTTGTATTTTTGGAAAATATTAATAATGAAATGAATAAACAGCATACGAATAAATTTGTAACTCAACTTGAAGCGACAACATGGAACAGATACCAGACTTTCATTTAGATTAATTTTAAGGGGTGTAAAGATATGGGGTTTTATTAAACAATTGTAGGAAAGGTAGGAGCCCTAAAATAGGTGTTGTTAATCATAATTTATGCATACTAAAGTGATTGAATCCATGATAAGAAATAGAAGCTTCTACAGCAGAAACCTCTTCAATGTAATAGTGATTCTTATCTTCAGGATCCAATGGCAAAAAATTATAATGTGACACAAATCCTGGTTGATCTTTCCATCTAACAAAAGCACCATTTTTCATAAGCCACTCAGCACAAGCTCTATCCGGACCAACCAAATTAATACGGCTTTTAGAAACACTGCAAGAAAATTGTTTATCTAAAAATCAATTCATACTTCTTAAATAATTAATCAACTAGCAATTACCGATTAAAAATTATATTTAAAGCCCCCCAAAAAGATCTCGTAGGGATCTTCAATGGAACCGCACTTCTGAGTAAATACATCAAGATCAGATTTTACTTTATACAAATTTTTGTAAGTTTGTCTTCAAATCAATAATCTTTTTCTAAAAATAGTTTCTCTAAATTGTTGACTCAAAAGAAGCAATAGATAACCTACTCTAATCATTGAGAGGAGGTTACACATTTGTTTACTCGTTATGACTTGTCATTTGTATGCAATCGCTTATCTACTGATGGGTTAACTGTCAACATTTTATAATACCTCTTAATTCTTTGAGCTTTTGCACTTCATACAAAATGGAACCAGTTCCTATGCCCAACAAATTACCCATTTTAACGATTAATAATGAAGTTTTATTGCCTGGAGCACCAATGAAACTTGGAATTACTAGTAGTACCAAGTATGATCTTGTATTTTATAAGTTTCGTTTTGAAAGAATATATTTATTGTTTGGATCTTATAATTACCGATTATTAATCTTTCATATTTTTAGTCGAGCTCTTATGAAAGAAGTTTTAAGTAAAGGACTTAAAGTTATTGGAGTCATTCCATTAAAGGATGAGTTGGATGTAAGTCACTTATATATAATTTAAATTATCGCTATCTGTTAGATTAGGCTGACTAGTATTTTATACCAACCAATATATAATTAGTGTATATTATGATTACATGATGTGTGCATAATGTAAAAAACATGAAATACGGTACAGTTTCCGCATTATAATTTTTTTATAGAGGGTGTAACAGGTAATTAAGAATTTAACTAAATCTATTTATGAGAAATAACATAATAATTATGTTATGTATGAATTTAGGATATGATGAAGTTAAAATTTGGATTGGATTGAAAGATGTGATTCTGGAATAATCACTTGATATTGTTCTGTAAACTGGAGATACGAAAAGTAAACTGTTGAAAACAATTCATTATGTTTACATTGAGGAGTTATAATAAAGAACAATGTCATTTTCACCTTGCATCATTATGCTCTAGTTAGATTTATCTTTAGATGCCATATCGTGCTTCATCCAAATCTCTGTTCTAATGCTGTTGAAACGTCCTTATGAAGCTCCAGATCATTTGTGATATAATTGTTTTCAAAGATCAGATACTTTACACAAACATAATAAAGAAATTGTAGTCTGTTATTGAAAAAGTATTAATGATTGATTGTGGAGTTTTAATAGAGAACTAAATTTGGATATGGCTCTGCTATATAAATTAATTACTTTGTTAACAGCAATAGACCGACCATGTGAGATCTACGGCCCTTATGGGGCTAACCCAGCCTCTATATAGTGGGTATACCCTAAATTGAAGGAAAAACCTGGTGTTTAGCGTGGTCACCGCTATTGGCTTAGAGACTAGTAGAAAATCTGCCATGTACAGAGACCAACCTTTCATCGGTGTTAATTCGTACATTTTTATTTTATTATTATTATTTTTTTGTATACCCTAAGAATAAGCTGTTAAACTCTGAATTACTAACTAATAATTCTACCTTTTTCGTATTATGAAGATGCTTATACCTTCTTTTGTCAAGATGTCAAAGAGTGGTCATTCTATTCCCACAGTGATTCTTGAGATTTTATCATAGCCTGTTTCTTGGAGTTGCTCTCATTAAAAAATAACCTTCTTCCATTAGGAACTATACTGTTTTTAAGCCGACTCTTCTGCAAGGGCATGATTTGGCCAAGAGCTCATTCAACCACCAAGTTTTTCCCCAATTAAGAGTACTAAGAGGGAGAGCCCCAAGAGGGTCTTCAGATCCCCATAGAGTTTATTCCTGATGTTAAAAGAATTTATCTTACATGGCTGGTGTTGAACTCAGTACCTAGAGATCAGTAACTCATCACCCTATAGAGCCAGCCCTCCCCCCCCCCACCCTCATAAAACCTGGCTCTATTATAAACAGATATAGTGAATTTATAATTCAGCTAAATAACTATTACAATCCGAAGTAATGCATTTAACTGCCATACTCCTTCATTTTTTTTTTCTACAGATATCCATTTCTCATTAATTCCCTATAAACGAAGAAGTTTACACCCACTAAACAAGATTCAGCTTAGTATTTTTATAGCTTTTTTTTTTTACTCTTTATTCTATGTAGAATAAAATAAGGAAACTTCTATTCAGTTAGAGTATTATCTTCATATTAATTTTTAGTTAAGTTGTTGGCATTGATTTAATTTAAAATAATGATTTATTTCAGGCTATTAAAAAAAAAGATGTTGGAACAGTTGCATTACTGGTGCGGATTTCCAGCTTCAATTATCCTGAAGATTCGATTGTTGTTATGACCATTGGACTCTGCCGTTTCATCGTAAAAAATGTCCTTTCTTCTACTCCTTTCCCTTCTGCAGAGGTCGTAATACACAAAGATGAATATGGTAAGCATATCTTTGACTATAGTGAAACGGTAGATATAAGCATTAAATGATGATAAAATTGGTATTGCTTAAATTAGTTTCTTGTTTGTTTATTTAACATCACTTTATTCTGCTATGGCTAATAGGACGATAAAAAACGATATAATTGCATCGGCCGTACATATACTAAAATTGGAACAGAGAAATTAGTTTCTAATTCTAAATAATCTAGTTTCTAATTCCAAATAATTTATATATTGGTTTCTACTTATATTGACTGTTATAGAAAATATATATTCTGATTCTTGAGTTCCAGACAGTTCTTAAATTTCTTTTGGCGACATTTCGAGACTAGGTTGGCCACATATTCATGCCCGACCAGTGGAAAAATAAGCTTTTTATAAGTACATTAAATAGCACATTAAAATAAATATATATTTTTGTTTTGGAGAGAAAAGATTTGCCCTGGCCGGGATTCGAACCCGGGATACTGCTTCTCCGTAGCAGTGATCTAAGCCACCAGGGGTCGTATCCAAGTCAGACAAATCTGTTCTCTTCTCCGATCCTATATCCCCGTGTTCTCGCCATTTTTGCGATGTATACACGGGGAAGAATGTTCATTGAATCTTGGATCTTGTTGACATATGTCAATATATTATTTATAATTTATTTTTATTAATTGTTATTTTTAAATATTTTTGTTTTGAAGAGAAAAGATTTGCCCTGGCCATGATTCGAACCCGGTTTGTCTGCTTCTCCGTAGCAGTGCTCTAAGCCACTGAGTTACCAGGGGTCGTATCTAAGTCAGACAAATCTTTTCTCTTCAAAAAATTTAAAAATAATTGCCATAAAAATAACAATTAATAAAAATAAATATAATTTGACATGTGTAAGGTGTTAATTAGATAAGTTTTAAAGAATTGGTCAGTTAATCATTAATCAGTTACCTTCCAATACTTCATAAAATATTAATATTGTTCCTAAAAATAGATTACTTACTCATTAATCACAACTATCACAATATTAACATTTTATGAAAAATTGGAAGGTAACTGATTAATGATTAACAATTCTTTTAAAACTTGTAAGTACAACTTACCTAATTAAAAACTTACATTTGTCAAATTATATTTATTTTAGCGTGGTATTTAATGTATTTATTAAGCTCATTTTTTCACTGTTAGGGCATGAATATGAGACCAACCTAGTCTCGAAAGGTCATCAAAAGAAATTTAAGAAATGACTTTAACTCAAGAATCAGAGACCGTGTTCTCGCAAGTTTTGCGATGTATACACGAGGACGAAAGTTCTTTGATCATTGCTTTAATTTTAGGAACTTGTTGAGATACGTCATATTACTATTTACAATTTTTTATAATTTATTAGTTAGCTAGTAAATAGTGTTCAACTGACAATTTATTTTGGGAAAAGAAATGATGCTGCTACTAACTAAAATCTGATAATGTTTCTATTGCTAGAAAAAGATTGGGGGCTCATATTCACATGCCTTGCGAAAAATAGTTGACTTAGCCTCTTATGTTTTGTATTCTTGTCATTTTTTATATTTTGTATTACAGTGGAATCCCGATTATTCGTATTTCCGGTTAATTCGTACAAATTTGCCGGTCCACAGAGAAAATCCCGATAAATGGTATAAAATCAATGCATTTCAGACCCCTCGATAATTCGTATTATTTTTATGCTCGAGGTCACTTACAACGTCATGTAATTCGTATTTCCAGCTTTAAAATCTCGTTACTTAGTACTGTTTTCGAAAGGGAGGGAGAGAACAGTGAAGCAGATATGCCAGGGATCAGAATGAGAATAAATGATTTCTAGGAAATCACTCAATTTGTATTTATTTTTATACACAAATATGTTTGTATTGTTTAGAGGCACAGTAGATCCTATTGTTTTTTACGGGGGAGCGAGTGAGAGAGACAAATTTTCTAAGAAATCTCATAAGTAATCCGTACTGTTTTCTCTCATAGGAAATTGGGGGAGTAGAGAGGGGAAGCTCTATTAATTTTATTAAGCTTTTCTTACAATCACACTTTTATTTACAATTCAGTCTCGTTTTTGTTACCGCTGTGACACGTAATCATACCTCCAAAATACGTTAGCCTCTCTATTGATGAGAAACAACAAATCATAAACGCTGTGACCAGTGGCTGTAAGCTAATTGACGTATCCAAGCATTTCATCGTCCCTGGTTCCACGATCACATCAATCCTGAAGAACAAGGACAAAATCACTTCCCAGACTTGTAGAGAACTTAAAAAAGCGGTTCGTACAAGCAAGGAATTCAAATGTACCAGTTGGAGGTAATATTTGAAGGGAAAAAACCCTAGTTTTCACAGAAAAATGGGAATTGAAGACTTTCGTACAAGCGATCGATGGTTCAATAGATTAAAAAAATTTCATTAGTACGTTTTTTTATTTTGTACTCCCGATACTTGGTATTCCCGATAATTCGTACCAAATCATCAGTCCCTTGACCATACGAATTATCGGGATTCTACTGTATTCGTTTAGTGTTACATAAAAATATTTATTGAAAAAAACTGTTTGTAATCATTATGTTTCTTCTCTTCTAATATTCTCAGAGTAATTTTTCAATGCAATCTTTTTGTTTTATGTGTGTTTAGAAGAAGAAATTAATGAAAATGTGGGTAACGTTTTAAGGAACTTAAAAGATATAATGCTTCCCGTTATAGACAGAATTGGCCTACTCCCTCTTCAATATTTACACCATTTTAAGGTTAGTAATACATTAAAGTTTTTGATGAGTTTCAGTCACTATAATTAGTTTATTTTACATCAGCTTTCTAATTTTTTTATTATTTTTGATTACCCAATTAATTATTTAGTATAGAAAATTGTGGGGAGTGGGATAGCTCAGAGGTAGAGAAATGGGTTTCTCTGCTGAATATCCTTGGTTCAAATCTGGCTGTAAGAGATAAATCACTGTTGATAGTTATATATGTACCATGTGGAATCAGCAGATCCTCCTGGGGCTCACCCATCCTCTATAATCTCCATTTTAAACTTCCTTAATCTCCCCTTCTCTTTTATGTGTATATTTACTAGCTCTAAATATTGTTAAAAAGGAAATATAAGAGATAATATTGAACTGAGATGAGAGGGTAAGGTAGTCAGTAAGTTAGTTCTATAACAATTATACTGTTAACCCTCTAGTATCTATAGACCATCCTGTAGAAAAACCTGCGTAGTCTCAGATGTAACCTCCCTGCACAACTGTGTTCTTAAAAACAGTACAGTCCCT
Organism: Troilus luridus; assembly: GCA_964056705.1. Lineage (NCBI taxonomy): Eukaryota > Metazoa > Arthropoda > Insecta > Hemiptera > Pentatomidae > Troilus > Troilus luridus. Next base: position 40,416,855 of record OZ057417.1, on the reverse strand, counting down.
ACCATGTACTGAACCCAAGTCATGGGTTATAGTGGTTAATTATTGATTAAGTAGGGGAGTCCAAAGGAGGGGTGTGGATTATGAAGAAACGTTCTCACCAGTTGTAAGGTACAGTTCCATCAGATACCTTATATCGCTGGCTGCAGAGTACAATCTAGATATTGATCAGATGGACGCCATATCCGCATTTCTTCAGGGAGATCTGGAAGAGGAAATTTACATGTCTCAGCCACCTGGTTTCAGCGATGGAACTTCAAGAGTATGTCGACTTCGAAAGAGCTTGTACGGACTCAAGCAAGCTAGCCGAATATGGAATAAAAAATTGGATGGAGTTTTGCAGGAATTTGGCTTGACACAGTCAAAATTTGACTCTTGTGTTTATTTCAAAATAACAGAAAAGTGTATGATAATAGTGGCTGTCTGGGTAGATGACCTGTTGATTTTTTCAAACAATAAAAAATTGAAAAATCAGGTCAAATTGCAACTTTCAAGATCATTCAAGATGACTGACCTTGGTGAGGCCAATTCATTTTTAGGCCTTGAGCTAACGCGTGATCGTCAATCAAAGAAAATTTGGCTTAGCCAACAAAATTATATTGAGCAGATTCTCAAACGGTTTAAGATGGATGAAGCAAATCCAGTATCAACTCCAATGTCCAACGGTGAGAAGTTTTCTAAAACTCAGGAGCCGCAAACAGAAATAGAAAGGGAAAATATGAGAAAAATTCCTTATCAAGAAGCTATTGGCAGCCTCTTGTTCGCAGCCCAAGTCTCAAGACCAGATATAGCGTTTGCTGTTAGTAGCCTGAGCAGATTCAATAACAATCCAGGCGTGTTGCACTGGGCAGGTGTGAAACGGGTATTGAGATACCTCCGTGGAACTTCCTCATACAAGCTAAAATTTGATGGATCAAATGTTGGACCCATTCATGGATACTGTGATGCCGATTGGGCTAGTGACCCAGATGAAAGAAGATCAGTGACAGGTTATTTGTTTATCAAGTGTGGCGCCCCGATATCCTGGTGCACTAAACGACAGCCCACTGTAGCTCTCTCAACAACAGAGGCTGAATACATGTCAATGTCTTCTGCAGCACAGGAAGCTTTATGGTTAAGGGGCCTCTCTGAAGAGATTGAACAGCCTTCAAAGAATCCTACTCAGATCTTCTGCGACAACCAGGGAGCAAGGAATCTGGCACTGGATGGTGCTTATCAGTCAAGGACCAAGCATATTGACGTACGGCACCATTTTATGAGAGAAAAGGTGCAGGAGAAGCTTCTGGCCTTCACGTACATACCAACCAAGAACATGGTCGCCGACTCCTTGACTAAGGCGCTTGATGTGGATAAGTTCAAAGAGTGTATCAAGTGCCAAGGACTCCACAAATAAGGAGGGTGTTAGATAATCGATTTGTGTATCCATGACAACCATCCCCTCAAACCGGAGATATAGTGTGTGTGTAACCTCCTAGGTTATGTTATATTATTCTATGTCACGTTTTTGTAGATAATCTAAAATATAGCTTAAGTTTCATACTATAGTGTCTCTTGTGTCTGGTCCTAATATATCAAAATGTAGTTTAACACTAGTATCTATAGACCATCCTGTAGAAAAACCTGCGTAGTCTCAGATGTAACCTCCCTGCACAACTGTGTTCTTAAAAACAGTACAGTCCCTACCATGTACTGAACCCAAGTCATGGGTTATAGTGGTTAATTATTGATTAAGTGGCTGAAGAGTGACAAGAAAATATATTAACATACTTGTATTTATTTGTGCTCCTTACGATGTTTATATTATGTTTATGTTACAGGATTTAATTGATAATTTTCCAGCATCTTGCATTATTGATGTTTGCATAAATGCAATAAGTGCGTCATTTGAAGAAAAATTGAAGGTTTTAAAAGCACTGGAACTTAGAGAAAGGATTGCTATTGGGGTGCCGTTGATATTGAAGTTCTTTGGTTTGTATTTTAGCTAATTCAATCAAAGACTTAGTGAACTGTAAAATTAATATTTTATTCTTTTTTTTTAATAATAATTTTTAGTTGAAATGTATCTCCATCTTTATTTACTTATTAGTATTATCTTTTCTTTTTTTAATTTTATTTGACAGGAAATGAAAATGAGTTTAAAACACGCCTAGGCCCCAGCAGGGCAATTAATTCAATTCCTGGGGTTTCGGTTGTTAAGTTTAAGTCGTTCCCACAGGTAAGGGCAATGCCGCGCCCTTTACTGGGCGATTCAGACATCGAGGATTTAGAACAACGTTTACAGTAATCACAATTTTTATTTTATGTATTAACAACAATTTTCATTTTTTTTTTCACTTTTTAATGTAGTTATTAATTTTTTTTAATTATATTTTTTTCAGGAAAGCAAATCTACCAGAGCAGGTGTCTAAAATCGTTGCTAAGGATCTTGAAAAGTTAAAACGGTTAAGCCCTTTGAGTCCTGATAATTCTATTATCAGAAACTACTTAGAATTTGTTGTTGACTTGCCGTGGTGTGTATCTTCAAAAGAAACCTTAGACGTAAACGCTGCCAAAGTGGTCTGTATGAATCTTGTGTTCATTTTTGTTCATTATGAATTGGTTTTATTAGTTTTTTTTATCTTTTGTCCCTATCTTTTACGATTTATTTGGTTCTATCGCATCCTGCTCATTAGCAATTGGATCTTGACCATTACGGTATGGAAAAGTTAAAGAAACGTATCATTGAATTTCTCGCTGTAAGGCGATTGAAAGCGAATGTGAAGGGACCTATACTTTGCTTTATTGGGCCTCCTGGAACTGGAAAAACAAGTATTGGACGTTCTATTGCGCACATTTTAAACAGAAAATTTCAAAGGTAAATATTTGTTACTTTTCATTATATTACAGTTAATAAATTCATCAGTAATATAAAAACTCTCATGTGTGGGTTTAAATGTGTGTGTAGAAACCGTTCACATGATCTTTTATTTAAAAAAAAAATGTACTCACTAATTTTTTTTTCATTTCTTTGTTTTGCTGGTATTGTTGGTTTGTATTAGTATTTTGTTTTTATGTTGAATAATACTAGTTGACCTTGTACATATGAGGAAGAAAATGGTCCTGGTAGAGGTCAAGAAAATTGTCTTATACAGGGAGAACATTTTATTGGTAAGCCAACGTTTCGACCCACATTGCAGGTCTTCTTCAGGCTAAATATACAAGATACAAATAAATTAAAATAATATATGACACATAATAATATTTCATTTGTTACCTTTTTTGGACACTTTATTGGATAATTTTTCATTTTTTACTTTGCTCTAATTTTTAATTTTGCATTTGTTACTTGGTTGGATTTAAACAGTACCTCTTTGTTAATATATAGTACCTTTTTGTCATTATATAATTCAATCCCCTCAAGCTTTTGTTTCTACTACTTACGCCATGTAACATTATTCTATCAATGTACCACATATACTGTTATTCTGTGTCATGCATTATTTGAATTTATTTGTAAATTGCATATTTAGCCCTGAAGAAGACCTGCAATGAGGGTCGAAACGTTGGCTTACTGATAAAAAGTTCTCCCTATATAAGAGAATTTTCTTGGCCTCTACCCGGACCATTTTCTTCCTCTTATTTTGTTTTTAATTTATAACAATTGGTTATATTTCCTGCAGGATCTCTCTTGGTGGTGTGGCGAATCAATCCGATATAAGAGGCCATAGAAGAACTTATATTGGTGCAATGCCTGGGCGTATTTTACATGCAATCAAATCTGCCGGAACAAATAATCCTGTCATTCTTCTTGATGAAATTGACAAGCTTGTAAGGATTTGATTAAAATAATTTTTATTTTTTTACTTTCCCATCTCTGCAGGTATAAAATTGCAATTAAATCACTGATTTACTTAATTCCTTAACTACTGTGGAAAATAAATTTTAATATTTTTTTTATTGAAGTGGAAATGGTTGACTCTAGTATATCTTTTGAATATGGGGCTTCATATTCATTTTAATAGTAGCCAATTTCAAACTCATTTTGTCTTTTACCAATAACATGACATTCATTATATTTTTATAGATTTGATTTTATTTATGTTATTTTCATAAATTATTTTTCTATTTAACTTTTTGTTAATTTTATTTAGTTTTTGTGATTCCTATAATTTCTGTTATATAAACCTGTTATATTTTCTTAGGTATTGCCCTGTTTTTATTGTTATTCTGTTTTGTTTTATTACGAGCTTTGATGATGGCCTAAAATTCAGGCTGAAACGTTGACACAAATAAAATAAGTGATACTTATTTCGTTTAAAATTTATTAACTGTACCCCCTTACCATTTTCAACATTTCTCGTAATATTTTTATCTTTTTTTTATGACATAAGAGATTGGTGCATGAGCTAGATCTGTATCAAATTCATCTAAAAAAAAAGAATCCTTTTACTTTCTTCCTTTCTGATATTTTCTAGAATTAATGTCATATTAATATTAATATCTATCTAACTATCCAAATTTATTTTCATTTTTTTTTTTTTTTTTTCAAATAGTAAATTTAGAATGTTTATAGAAATATTCAAGTGCAATTTCTTATTTTTCACAAAGATATTTTCTTAAATAATTGTGCTGTGACTTGTGACTTAGCTAGTACCCTTGAAACCTACCTCCTTATCTCATGTAACCTCTTCTTATCACTAATCTCATTTGAGTTATTTGTGTGTGCATTAACTATTGTTTTCTATACAGATACAATACTGTTTTTGTCTTGTTACTTTTATGATTGTCTATTTAAATTTCCGTATTTTTTGTTAAGTTTAATTTTGTGTTTTTGTCATATTCCTTTTGTTATTGCCTATTTAAAATGTATATAATAACACTTTGAGAATAGCCATCTTTAAAAGAAGAGGCTATGAAATACTTCCAGAAGTTCAGAATAATTCCAAAGATGAAATTATATGAAAGAAGTCTTCAAATGGATTTTGACAAGGATAGAATTGGAGATTGTTTTGCCAAAAGTTTAGGGAAAACATTTATATAAGAAGAGGAATATGGCTAGTGGTCTAGAATTAACATTTTATTAGTATATTCTGTATTTCCAATAATATGAATAAGAACGTTATCAGTGTTCAGGTTATTAACAATGGTGGATAACAGTCCATAGAGGCCGGCTAATACATAAGTACCCTTTTTAAAATCCCTTGGTTTTAATAGGTTTTGTTATGTTTCAGGGAAGTGGAGGCCTAAATGGGGATCCCAGAGCTGCACTTTTGGAAGTTTTAGATCCTGAACAAAATATACATTTTACTGATCATTATCTTAATGTTCCATTTGATCTATCGAATGTTACATTTATCGCGACTGCTAACTCATCAGGGACAATACCAGCTCCACTTTACGACAGGCTAGAAGTTATTAATGTTGATGGCTACACACTGGTAATTATATTCATTTGTTTTTTAGTTTATCCTAACATCTTATATACGTAATATATAAATGAACAAACAAATGTTCAAATTTATTTACTTTTATTTTAAATAAGATTGTTATAATGGATCTGGATTTGAGCAATTAAGTTTTCATTTCTACTTTCAACTACTTATATTTGTTTTTAATACAAATATATGTTTTAATTTTCATTTAGTACAATTAACGTATGTCTTGCTAAATGGTTTATGTATTTATGTGAGAAAGAAATAGTTGACTGTGGGTACTATAATAGGATGTTGATAGTTGGGGGTGCAGTCAAGAAAACACGCAAAAATAGGTGAAACTATTTTATTTTAAGTGCCGACGTTTCTTATTTGCCGACGGTTTATGTATTTGTGTTTGTTCACACAATCAGACGTTTTATGTAGGTTCGTTTCATATGAAATGTCTGTTTTCAAAGGAAAGGTTATTTAGTAAAACAATTTAATGAAATCAAAATATTTACTCTCATCTTCTATAAATTTTTCCCTACGGGTTTTCAAATTTTCAAACCTAGAACGGAAAAATTCAGGATTTTGTGGTGAAATAAAAATGCACTTTTGATTTGAGAATCATTTAAAAAAATTTTACCCTTAAGGGAGTTGTCCAAATTTCTGAACTGATGGAAATCTGTTGAAGACACACCTGGCGAATAAGGTGGGTGTGGGAAGACTTTGTAAACCAGCACCTTTAGTTTCTTCACTGTCGTGAAACATATGAGTATAGAAGAGTTTCCAAGTTTAAACTCATAAAAAAATTTACACAAATTTGTTTGTTTCCATCATCATATTTGATGGCATACTAAACGATATTTGTTTAATTGTAGTGATAGTAAATATTACCAAAAATGACTGATCATTACAACCTGTAAACATAAGCAAAAAAGTCCAATAATTTTGCTTTGAATTTCAGAAATAATAAAAAAGAACATATATTTTTATAATGACCTAATATAATTCTTATCTGCAAGTAATTTTTTAAAACTTCTTACATATTATTTTCTTTTTTCCAGGTTGAAAAGTATCATATTGCAGTTAAATATTTGCTTCCTAAACAGCTTGACCTCCATGGATTAGACCCTCAAATGTTGCAATTAACGGATGACGCTATACATAAAATAAGTTAGTTATTGTTTTGAAATCGGTTATGCTTTTTAAAATGTTTGAAAAATTAATAATGTCTCTGTTTGATAGTTAATGAGTATACAAAAGAAGCCGGAGTAAGATCCCTTGAAAGAAAACTCGCAGCTGTTTGTCGTTCAATTGCTGTAAAAGTTGCCGAATCTTCAGATGTTACACTTCCTTATATTATCAGTGCTGACAAGATTGAGGATATTCTCGGTGTAAGTAACATTTATATAAAGTTATAAAACATTTAATAAAATTTTTTATTTATATTATTATTTGAAAGGTCTTTGAAAATAATAATAGTAAAATCAGTTGTATTTAAACCATGATTATCTTGTTTAGATGGCTCCATATTATGGTGAAGAAATCCTTACACTTCCAAGTCACCCAGGAGTAGCCCTGGGCTTGGCTTGGACCGGGAAAGGAGGTTCGCTGCTTGTCGTTGAGGCAAAAAGGGTCCCTAAAAGCTCGGGGCAAAAGGCCAAGCTTATATTGACCGGACTCCTCGGATCTGTTATGAAGGAATCAGCTCAGATTGCTTTTAATTGGGTCAGGTCTGCTGCTATTCAGGTATTATATATTATATTTTATTATTATTAAAATAATATTATAACTCTATTTTATAATATAATTATAAAAATCCCATTAACACGTTGACTACCAGGCACATTTTCCATAGTTTGGCCAAGGCGCCAACATGATTTTATATAATGCTATGTTATTTGAATTGATTATTTGAGTTGAAATGTTATTTGCAGTAAATAAAGTGAGTTATAATATCATGTTTCATGCATTTTTCGGCACTGTCGACAATTTTTACGATTGTCCTTTATTAAAACAATCGTGCTTCAGCTGCTAAGCGGCTATTTTTTGCATTTTATATCTTTCATTCAATTTTTTATTTTGCCCTCAAAAATATGCTTCAAATGAAGATTATTCATCAAGTACATCATCTGGCAGTCCAGTTTTACAAAGACCCTCAAAAATATTTCGACTGCTATCAGACAGCGAGAAAAGTTCATCGAGTAGTTCATCCCATATGGTAAGAGCTTACATGGTACATCGCTGCCGAATTTAATCAGAGAGTGAAACTGAAGCTGAATATAGCGATAACAATGAAGATGATATACTCGAAGACGTGAATTGGCATACTCCGTTAGGTAATAAAACTAATATAACATTTTCAAATTTGTCAGGTATCAACGCATGTCAACCTGCATGTCAATCTATTGTAGTATCTATCTTTCCAATTGTTAATTAACTAGCAACATTTTATCAGTGTTTCGTAAACTAAACCATTGATTCGTTGATCGTATTCAAAAGAAATATCTTAGTTCTGACGGTGAGAAAATTTTATTTGGTTGAGAATGGTGTACTTTTAAACTGATCAAGGAGGATTCTACAAGACCTGATGGCCCTGCCCGAATTAATGACCTTAATTATATTGAGCTTCTACAGTTCTATCAGAACGCTTTACGAGTTGTGTCACTGAAGTAGAAGAATACCTATAAGGCATCTCAACAAACTTACATATGTACCTCAACAATCCATGAATGGTTTTGGGTTCAGTATATGGTAGAGAATGTTCAGAAATTTTTGATTGTACGCAACCACATGATTTTTATTTCCTTTTTGTTACTGACGAAATATTCAAAATTATTGCAAAGCAAACAAACATCTATCATTTACAAACAATACAAAGAAAATCAGAACTGCAATCGTATTGTTAAGATCAATGGCATGAAACAAATGCTAATGAAATAAAACGTTTTTTTGGTCTCATTATATGAAAGGGATTAGTGCGATTGCCTAAAATAAAGCAGTATTGGAGTAAATATGAAGGATATACCCTGACACTTCCACGTATAATTATGCCAAGAAATCGATTTGAATTGTTATTGCGGTTTGTTCATTTCAGCAATAATGAAGAAAATGAACCTCAAAATACACTATCAAAAGTTTCCCGCTTTTATCAATTGTTTGAACAGTAATTTTAAGAAATATTATAAACCAGATGGAATACAATGCGTGGATGAATCCTTATTGCCTTTTTGAGGCCGCATAGTATTTCGTCAGTTTATAAAAACAAAACGTCATAGATATGGCATTAAAGTTTTTAAATTATGTAGTGGGCCAGGGTACACTTACTCATTTCGAATCTACACTGGAAAAGACAAAAATACAAATAAAATAAGTCGACTGAGATTGTAGTGGCTCTTTGTTAAGGTATTTAAGACAAAGGCCACACTATCTGCACAGATAGTTGGTACACAAGCGTTGCCCTGGCGCAAAACTATAAAATGGTACAAGAAATTGGCAATAGAGCTTATACTAAATACTTGTATTGTAAATTCAATAGTGCTATTCAAACAAGTAACCCGGAAAAATATTGCAATTCCTGTTTTTAGGATGGCGTAGCAGACCCCGTCATGAATTAAAAAAAAATGCTGGGGAATGCACGAAATGTAAGGCGGTTTTGTAAGGCGTGCTTTAAAAAAAAATTCAAAGCAGCTAGGAAGAACTGGAGCAAAGAGTACCACTAAAAAAGTTGTGACGTATTGTTCCGATTGGGATGATTCACCTTTTCTTTGCCTCGAGTGTTTCAATCTGACCCATCGCAATATGCATTGATAATATGTATATATATATTGATAATATTTTTCATGTAGTAATAAAATTATTTTTGTATGGTCTATATTGCATTAATTTCTTCAAACCTTTATAGCTTAATGGTAGTATTGAAAAATTTATCAGTATCCATATTTACTCTAATTATGTACTTTTAGAATTTGCTACGTCGCCGGTCACCGGTGACCCCCATGGCAGTCAACGTGTTAATTATAAAGACATTAATTTCTTCTAATGTCTTTTTTATTCTCATTTGCTATAGAAATAAACACTTGCACAATAAACACAAAGATGGGGTTAATTCAGGTATAGAAAATTAACAAATAATCTCTATAAGGCATGAAAGGAAGTTAAAGAAAAAAAATATTCTCTTTGTTTCCTTTAGGAGAGAGTAACTTACAAAATAAACTTATTAAAATTCATTTACGGAGTAGATTGGGTGTAAAAATTCTAAATTAACATGATAATATATTATACTATTTCAATATTAGACAATGTTTCAGCCTGTACTATGGGCCATGGTCTTGGTTTATTCAAGCCTTATACCGGCTCCAACAATTGCCAACAATACGTCAATTGTTATAGTTAGATTAAATGTTACAAGACAGACAATTGAAGAAATGTTTTATTAATGATTAAATAAGGTGGTTAGTAGTTCATGGTAAATTTATATAGAAATTATATATTTTTAATAATTATTCAATATTTTTAACAGGAAATGAAACAAATTAAAAACTTCAGAATAGCTCAATCTCGACCATACTTAAATAATTTTAATAAAATACATATTTTATTAATATGCCGTTCCAGTGATAATTATATTAATTTAATAAAAAATATTTCACGAAACCCTCATTCAATTTGTATTTTATTAACTTCTTGACTAATTTAAAAATAAATAAAAAAATAGAGAAAGGCAGTTTATCACATTATTATGTGTGCTGCGATCAAGCCTCCTTCAACATTCACTAAGAGCACCTGCTATAATTTCCTTGTCTTAAGATTTATGAATTCTTGAAATCAGATGAAGTATTGTCATTATTTTGGCTTACGGTTAATCTAGATTGAATTGAATATTAATTTTAAATATTTTTTTCACAGTATGGTATAGTAGAAGAAGGCTATGATTTGCTGGAGAAAAGTGATATACATATTCATTTTCCGGAAGGAGCCATTAACAAAGAAGGCCCTTCGGCCGGAGTGACGATAGCGACAGCGCTCATGTCATTATTCACTGGGATACCCGTCGCCTCCGGGCTCGCTATGACGGGAGAGCTCACTCTCCAGGGACTAGTCTTACCTGTGCGTATTTTATTATTAATCTTTATCAATAATTTTTAAAAATTTTTAATTTTTTATAGCAGTCAATTGAAATAAGATTTTTAAGGTGTCCATAACTTCTGTGGGCAGAACCTGGTTCCAAAGCTATATTCCATGGGTCTTTACTGCTAGAATTACAAACAATGACAAAGTTCCAAGTATACATATAAGTAATACAATATAATACTTATAAGGTATCTGTTCCACAGGTTGTTGCTTCGAGTTGATTCACAACAAGTTTTAACTTTTCATTGGTTTCCCTTTTAATATTTTTTGAAAAATACAATTTATCATGAGCTTTGCTGTGGAAAAGATAATGTAATTATGGGTAATAAGTAGATTTCGGTAATTATCTCATCAAGAAATAAAAGTAATTAAGTAAGAAAAACCAATATCCAGTCGAACTTCATTATTTATTAATTCTTCAACGTTTCGACATTTAGTCATTATCAATTGTTAAATAAATATGGTTTTATGCATCAACCTGTAATGTATATAACTATATCAAGTTATATGTCAATTTTTCTCTAAAATGCATTGCTATATTATTAATTTAAAATTTTCATCGTCTAGGGAATACTTATCTGCCATGGTCAACTACAAGTTTAAGGAACAAATCATTTATATAATAGGAAGAAGGTAACATTGAGGTTGTATAAGTTATCTGAAAATGAGTGACTATAGAATTATTACAATTCCTCCACAATGCTATAGAAGCCATGTTTCAATTTCCATACCTAAATGATTATTTATTTACAGGTGGTGGTGAATTGTAAGTCCTATTTTAAAGTTTAAAACAATACAAATTTATATTGATCAAATTGAATATTAAGTCCAAATCATATATTTTATCATAACCTAATAAACTAAAACATTTTATGATTCCAATTTTGTTTTAAATTAAATCCAATTATTTAATGTACTGTCCATTGAATTTCCAGTTGACAGCTTTAACTTATATTGCATTTTCATATTTTGGACTCAATGATTACAGCTTTTAATTTTTTTTTAAATAATGAGATTTTATTATTATTATTATGTTTATAGGTTGGAGGAATCAAAGAAAAACTAATGGTAGCACATCGGTTAGGGATGAAGAAAGTAATAATTCCCATCAAATGTACAAAAAATCTAGCTGATATTCCGAGCTGTATTTTGGTATGTATTTTTATTTTATCATCAATAGTTAAATTTATTTAAAGTTCTTCTTAAAATTAATAATATTGTGATATATTTTATAAATATCACTTCACAACATTGATGGGATTATTGAAGTAGATTTATTTATTATTAGTAGTAGATTTATTATTTATATAACAATAAATAAAAATTTCAGGTGGCAAGTTCTTAAAAAATCAACTTTATTTTGTAATCATTAGAAATTAATTAGATTAATGTTTCCAACGCTTTTGCCACCTAAAAATCCTATTTGAGTTCGCCATAATTTACATATCAAAGCTTTTCCATTTATTTGATCAGGTTAGGGATGTTACCAAAATATATTTGAGCAGATTAGAAAGTTTGGTATCTATTCCACAGGCTGTCATTTCAAGCTGATTTACAATAACTTTTAACTGTTTAATTGTTTCATTTGTATTTTAATATAAATGAAAAAGTTATCATGAGCTTTAATATGGAAAAGAGAATGTAGTTATGGGTAATGAATAAATTTCCGTATTCATTTCATCAAGTAATATAAGTTTCAACTAACATTTCGAAGTATAGATGATATATGTTTGTTGAAACGTTCATTTATAGATGAAATGGTTACCGAAGTATGCACATTTCTCATAGTTACATTCTATTTTCCATACCAAAGCTCATGATAACTTGTATTTTTGGAAAATATTATAAGGGAAACAAATGAAAAATTAAAACTCGAAGTGACAAGCTGCGGAATAATTACCAATAGTTTTATAATAGTTGCATCTCATCAGAGTTTTTTAATGGTCTTCCAAAACTCAAACAAAATAAATATCTTTTTGTAATTAATTTTATATTATCATTATCTATTAATAGTAAAAAAAAAAAAACCTGTACCACTATAACCCATGAACGTCTAGGGTTCAGTACATGGTAGAGATTGTACTGTTTCATGGACAACGGTTGTGCAGGGAGGTTATTTGTCATAGATCACGCACAACCGTCAGATTTTCCCCCTTATTTTGGATACCCTATTTTTATAACATGTTTTAGAGGCTGGGTGAGCCCCAGGAGATCCCATATGATCCATCTCCGGCTGCAAACAGACTAAATAAAAGTCTTGCCTGCAGCAGGATTTGAACCAGGAATAGTTTCTAATAGGCAGTTATATAACAAAAAAAAATAAATAAGAAAACATCAGCTGTGTGTTGATAACCCTGATTCACAATTTTGTTTTAGATAATAGTGAAAAGTTTACAAAATTCATTCAGCTGATTTTAGAACTGAACTTATTAATTTTTAATAATTTTTTTAAATTATTAAAATTTAAGATGAGTATACATTTTTTATTTAATAATTCTGTATTATTTCATGCATAATTTTTCTTTTATACCCTCAGGATGAGCTAAAGATAATTACAGTGAAAACTATGGATGACGTCATAGAAACAGCATTTGAAGGATTGACAAGTGCATCGAACGATAACCTTTTATCAAGCAAACTTTAGAATATTGTCTTTGTAATTTATGTAAATATTTTTGTTTTAAACAAATTAACTTGGCACGGCATATGTTGAACATTGTGATATTTTACAGTTACTAATGGGTATTATGTCAAGTTCTTATTTATGAATTTAAGAATATAATTGTATTTTTGTTTTATAAAGACGTTATGTTTGATAAAACAATGGTCATTGTTTTATGCTATTTCTGTTTTGTTTTTTTATATTTAATATAGACTTAATTTGATATTGATTTATTCAAATTCCTTTAATATTGTAAACAAAAAATGATTATTATATTTAGAAATCAAATAAAACAATGTTAAAGATGGTAAATGGTTTTGTTGGGGGTAATTAGTACATAGATTTTTTATATTTTTCTTGAATAATACTAGTTGACCTTGTATTGATAAGGAAATGGTCCGGGTGGAGGTCAACAAATTTCTCTTAAGTTGGGAGACCTTTTTATCAAAGAGCCGTTTCGACCCACATTGCAGGTCTTCTTCAGGGCTAAATATGCAAAATAAAGACAATTAAAATTACATCTGGTAAATATTAAAGTTAAAAATATAAGCATCAAGGTATCTGTGTGGTGGAAAATAAAGATGGGGGGGGAACCTGAGATGTAGATACAAAGCAGGGGGGAATAAATGTAGAGTATTGATAACTAAGTGACAAGGAAGGTAATACAAAAAGTATAATATAAGTAACACAGAAAATAATCAAAATTAAAGCATAAGGTAATAAAGATAAAAATTAAAATTGGTATATATCAAAATTAAAATACATAAGTATCAAGGTATCTGATATATATATATATATATAGGGAGCAAGGTACAATGTAGAGTATTAATAACAAAGTGACTTGATACTTAAGTAGTTGGGCCTTGTGTGGCAATTGTAATTTATTGATCACATTTTTTATGCAATTTGTATGTATCATTTTCATAATCAACTATGTTCTCCTTTCTTATAATGTCCCACCAGTTATTACACACTTTCCTTTATAATATGTCATTAACAATTTGTGTGTATTGTCGTCCCCATTATTGATATATTAATTCTTCATGTCCACCAATGCCTATTTTAATTTTGCCATTCCTATTGGATTTATCTGTATTACCTTCCTTATTATTGTTACCTTATTTTTATATATTTCTTCATTTTCATTTTTATTACCGTATGCCTCAATGTTTTATTACTTATTGTATTGTTAATTTTTTTTTATTACCTTCCTTGTCACTTTGCTATTAATACTCTATGAGAAGCGAGGGATGGTTGACTGGATGATAGATGTAAGGAAGAAAATAGTTGGGGGTGCAGTCAAATAAGACACTAAATAAGTGGTTACTTATTTAGTGTCTTATTTGACTGCACCCCCAACTATTTTCTTCCTTATATTAATACTCTACATCGATTATCCTTGTTCTGGATCCTTACTATTTTTCTCAGATTCTACTCCCACATCTTTATTTTCTACCACTCAGATACCTTGGTACCTATATATTTTAATTATAAAATTTACTAATTGCAATTTTATTTTTTATTATTTTCTGTATTACCTATTTTATTCTTTATTACTTTTTGTATTACCTTCTTTGTCCCTTAGCTAACAATACCCTACATTTATTCCCTGCTTTGTATCTACATCTCGGGTCTCCCCCCCATCTTTATATTCTACCACACAGATACCTTGATGCTTATATTTTTACATTTAATATTTACCATATATAATTTTAATTGTCTGTATTTTGTATATTTAGCCCTGAAGAGACCTGCAATATGGGTCGAAACGTTGGCTCTTTAATAAACGGTTTTCCCTCCTTAAGAGAAATTTTTTATCTTCACCAAGACCATTTTCTTCCATCTATTTTTTATAATTGTTCTGATAAGTTCAATTAAAACTTATTTTTGTTTTATTTGTAAAAAAAAATGTTAGAATAGTCTGAATTTTATTTTTAAGGATAATTACTTAATGAATAATCTCTTCTATCTTATAACAATAGACTTTCCAGGAATATGTTGAAGGAGTTACTTTTATTCCATAAATTAAAATAAAGTTCCTTTCTACATCTGTAACTTTTTATTAGTTTATTAATTAATACTCCTAAAAACCTTCTGATGGAATTAAGCATTTGTTTCCAGATAACCAGTATTATTGCCATCTTATTATTATTATATCCTCATCAAAAACTTTGAGTCTGATTGTTGTATTAACGTTTGCTGATGTCGTTTGGAATCTAATTATCATGATTCTAATTGTTAAAGTAGAGATATAATTTTATTTTTGAAACTTGAAGAAAATAGGGAAGGTTTATTTTAGAATATTTTTAATACTGTTAATAGCTCCTAATAAAATATTAAATACTCCATAAATTTTAAGTTCTCAAAAATACTTTTTTCCATGGAGCGATGAAAAAATTTTAATTACAACCATAGAAATTTTCTTTAAGAAACATCAATATATGTATTAGCTTATTAATAAAGTAGATTCTGAGAGAGTTCAATTACTTTAATTACCATTTCCAAACAGTTACCTCATCATGCCTTTCAGTGAGATTTTGAAAGTAGTAAAACAAAAATGTTATCTTTAGTCTTCAAATAGCATAATCACTTGGAATTTATCTCATTGAATTCCAAAGAAATTTACGATTATAAGCACTAGACTGTACAAAGCTGTATTTATTATAATTTTCATTCAATATAATTATAAGTTACTAAGATGATTTTTTTTTTATCTGAATTAATATAATAATTATATATTGGGGCAAGATGCTAAGAATTCTCTCAGAGAAATTTGACACTTAAAGAGATGTCTGATGTGTAAACGTTTTTAGATTTTTCAGTTTATTTATCTTCATTAGATAATTTTAATTTTATTTTAGTTTTTTATTGTGATTTACTGATTTATAATTTTTAAAAAACAATCACTAAAATCTCAGGTGGGTATTGGGCTCAATACATGATATATTTTATTCTGTATCTGAGACAATTATTGTCCAGGGAAGCAATTCGGGCTAGATCACGCTCAACCCCCAATTATTTTTTGTTTTATTAAGGTGAATAATTAGAAGTGTTTTAATATCGGATTATATAAGAGTTTTGACTCATTTATGGATAACATCAGACATTAAATACATTGGATATGATTTGAAATGAGTTATTTGCATTACCCACTTATTTGTTATCTATTAAACTTGTACTACTTTCCACCAAGGGCGGACTCAGGGGAAGGGGGGGGGGCACGGAGGCACGTACTATGGAGAATCCATTATAGTACATAATTATAGGCAAATCACATGACCATAGTTGTTAAAATGACAGAAAGAACATGAGTGAAACTATTGTTTTGATATTTTAATAAACCTTTGAAATCTTTCTATAGATACTACAAGTTTATTTGTAAGTTATTATTGATTTGTTTTCCCTTCTCCCTGTTGTGCCCCCCAGAAAAAAATCCTGGATCCCTCCTTGCTTCCCACTTATCTTTTTGGAAACCAAATAAAAGTCTCACTTTATTTATTTTTTTCCTTCTTTCCAAAATTTTCTTGGATGAGATCACTTATAAAATCAGATTTTTTAAAAACCAAAAACGAGGTTTCGCACCAAAAGTTGGAGATTAATGAAGATAAACACAAATTAGAAGTACTATATAATTGTTATTTTATGCACTTCATCCTCAATAAAATGCAAAAATTACCTTAGTTATTTTTGTAGGAAATAATATTTTATTTTTATTTTTATTTATTGTCTTCTATTACAAAGAAAATTGCACCTCAGAGGTTCCACTGAGTATTTAGGGGAGGGTAGAATACTCAACTCTACTACCCAAGACCATAGTCCTCTCACAAGTTTGCCCCCCCTCAGTACCTTGGAAAAATTTGTTTGAACGCTCGTAAATAATTTTTACATATATAATATTTTACATTTACTGATTTATACAGTCTAAAGAAGCTGTTTTTAACAGCAGTAAAATTTTTCAAACATAAATGTATAATTTCATTCGAATTGTTAAATCTAGGGATAATAGAGGTGTTTATTATGTTGGGTTATGTTACTCAACCTGTTTGTTCCAATGTACAGTAGGTAGTCTTATATTACAAAGCGTATTAATATTAGATGTATTTTAATTATAGTGAACCTTTACTGAAGAAGAATTTTAATAAGATCATTACAGTTATGAAAAAGGTAAATTTGTTTTTCAGTTCAACAAAATTCTCAGTGGTGGAATCATTTCAGGAGGATGGAAGAGTAATTAACTTTTCCATCCTTCTAGACATCCATCAATTTGTTTCACTAAATTGTTTTATAAAAACTTTATTCCAAGACAAATTCTTTTGATAATAGCCAAAGCATATTATTATTTGTAAGATATATAATATAATAGTAGCTATATTAATTGATTGATATATAATTACTATTATATGATGGAGGAAATTTTAGATAAGCATTTCATTTCGGGATCTCTAACTTCAGTTATACTTGTATTAAAGCTATTAAATGCAGTAATTACTTTGCAAAAACGTTTAATATTTTATAAATTCTTTTGTTGGCCCTTTAAAATTTGTTAATATGTATCGTATACATATATATTTTTATATAAATTACTAAATTTTAATATTAAATTAGAAATGACGAAACAGTGACGTCACTACTTGGGATTTTAACTCCAGAAGACAAACTACGAGTAGAACTGATTCAGCCTGACGGATTGTCTTAGTATTTGTTTTAAAGGAGTTAAAAATCGTTGGTTATGCCGTCCTTCGGAGGGAAATTAAAATATTGGTCCCAACATTGTCAGGTACTCGTTTAAGAACCTTTCATAATTATAACTGGGTTGGCAAAATTTTGGACTTCCACTGTAGCATCAATGGATTTGCCATAGCAGCATTAAATGACGTGAAATTAAACAATTCTTAAGTATATATATTTTTTTACATTAATGAGATATGGGTTTCATGCATACATGTGTATTTATATATAAATTATAGGAACGTATTGGAGAGCAAGCCTTAACGTTTTTTTTATTAAAATAAGATATAATTAAAATAATTGGAGACAGCTATATTTGTACAAATAATTTAGATTTGAAAATAAAATTACTCTCGTTATTTATTCACTGTTTTCTCAATTGAAGTTGTCAAATCCACAAGATGGTCGTAACATTTACTACAGCTAATCCTATGAAATATTCAGTTTGCTAAGCTATTTCAACTGGCGTCAGTTTCGAGGTTGCTAAGGAGACGCCCCAACACTTTCAGTCTCAACCAGAATAATCCTTCCAACTTTCATCTTTTTGGAGAAAAAAAAATCACAGCTTAACTTTTATTTAGATAGTTGAGAAACAATATAGGCATTTGCTTTCCAGAATAGATATATCAAAATTCCACCCTTGGAAAACTTTTATATTTAAAGCGTAAATGTTGTGTTTATTAAGGTATAATCAAAATTAATATTTCCTTTTAATTCGGATTTGGCAGACGGTGGGATTACATCAACTGGAAGGGTACTATCAGAGGGATATATCACCATTAAAATAATAAAATGGTGATATATCCCTCTGATAGTAAATAATAAAAATCACAGTTACGCTATGATTTTATTTTTTGCTCACCAAGTAATAAATTAATAAGTAAGGAAAATCAAATCATTAGAATCGACATAACAAAACATTAAAACGTAGTTGGAGGGTTATCTATTCTTGATTACAGATAATAATAGATTATTATCAAATCTTGAATTTATTATTAGCGGAGATATTGAAGAAAACATTATCGGACTCAACAGTCAGATAAGAAGTGTATTTGGACTACTATGTTGGTTTAAAACAATGACGAATTTATAAAATGTTATGGAACGTGGCTGTTAACGTTGAAAGGTAAAAAACGTCTTGAGGTATTCGAAAATAAGGTATTGCGAGGAATATTCAGTCCGAAAAAGGACTAGTCCAATGGAGAATTTGGGAGGTTATACCACGCGGCATTATAGGGCATACACCCGGTTAATATAATTCAAGTGGTAGCATTGCGAATGTTGAGGTGGAGTTGTAATGTTCTTGGGCTCAGTAACGAAAAAATCCTAAACAAATAATAAGCGTTGAGCTGACTGGTAAATGTCAGAAGCGTAAGTGGGAGAATCGCGTTAAAGGTGATCTTACGGATTCGGTGATATTTTATTTTTTAAATATTATTTAACTGGTTGAAGTTGTGTTATTTGTTTGTTTCATTTTACATCACTTTATGTCGATCTTTCTAATCGGGCGATGCTACTGTGGGAGTCCTAAATTTCGCCAATCAAATATATTTAGGAAGGGATCTTGGAACTACTACCTAACACATGGGACCGCCATTTACGCCCCCTCCGAAGGACGCTATTACCAAGGGCTGTTTGATCCCTTTAAAAAATCCTAAAATGTACTAAAGATAAAATGATTGATAATTAAATTCATATCTTATTAAAAATGACATGATGAATTAAAAAAAAAACATAATTATAAGGCTGCTTTTTTTTTTCTTTTAGATAATGTTAGTACAGAAAATAATATAACATAATAACAAATCGGTTGAAAAAATGAATTAATGGGTGTGTGTAATAAAGTTAAAAACTTGTACTAATATTTGCTTCTTAGCCATAACTCTATAATTCCAAGGAATAAAATGCATTAAATTTGTGTTGAAAGATTACCTAATATTTCAGATATCCTCTTATAACCTGTACATAATCATAATGATAATTATCTAGAATATAAAATGGATTCCATATGTAAGTCGTTTCACAAATAGTTTTTATTATTTATTTATTAAATTTTATTTTATTTATTGTTTTCATCGAACCTTCGGGTTCACTAACACTTTTATTATTATTATTATTATTTAGTATGTGATGTCAGCGTGTTTGGACTCGCGTCCGAACAATATCAAAATTTCTTCTAATATTTTATGAGTTTATTCACAATTTTGTATAATTTTCTTCGAAAGGGAAAAAGTCCTTATTCCTTCTCAGTGACCCCAATAATGGCAAAAACAACAAGACTTGATTTACGGCGCATAGCCAAGTTAGGGGTTGGTGGTCTCCATTCTCCCTCCCCTAAAATATTCAAAAAATATATAATTTACTTATACTTGTGTATGAAATAGAAAATAATCTCTCATTTTGATGAAAAACAAAACAATTTATTATAAATAATAATCCAGTTTCGATAGTAACTCGTAATTAATTTTAGAGTGAATCTAAAATTATCGCCTAAATAAACAAAGTTAAGATAGTTTGAGATAGCAAAAATAACCTTAATTACTCGACTATGGGGTTTTGGTATGTGGTGGTACCACAGCCAAGTTCAAATCCGGCTGTGTTAGATAATTTATTTAATCTGTTAAAGGCTGGGGATGGACCTTGAGGTATCTGTAGACCCTACTGGTGCTCACCCAGCCTCTAAAAAGCGGCACCCTAAATTAAGAAAAAACCTGGAGGTTGAGCGAAATAGAGGACAAATCACCTTCCAGCACAATCGCTGACCTAGAAACAGTAGCGTCTCTACCACGTACTGAACCCTAAACCCATCATGGGTCTTATTAGTACATTTTTTTTTTGTACATTGATTTTTAGGGTAATGCCTTCGATCTGTCGTTTTTTTATCGATTTATTGGGAGAATGATTGCGCCGTTTAGATAGTGAATCTATCAAATATTTATTCAGATCATATGAATGTTAAGAAAAATCTTGAGTTCGAAATAGTAACGAAATCAGTCCGTTTGATGTAACAGTTTATTTAAGCGAACGTCAAAGACGAATATTGTTGTTAGATATAAAAATTATCTTTGTTGATTAATGATATTGAAAAATTAAATATCAAGTCTCAATCTCATTTTAGGCCTTATATTTCTCGGTTAAGGTTATATTGAAGGGTTTGATAAAACCATAAAACCTGTCACTTTAACTGGTTAGTGAATAGTTGGTTAATTATTTTTCATTAATTATTTTATTCATTAAATTTAAGATAGTTTGATATTAACACATACAATTAATTACCTGAATATGGCTTCAGATATTTTGCGTTAAACAGATCTCTTGAACGGGCTTCAAATAAAATTTTTTTGGAAGCAAATATTTGTAAGTACATTCCTCACCTAAGGACGAATGTTGTTGTTAGATATAAAAATTATCTTTGTATTCACAGTTTTTATTTTTATTAATTAATTCGTTTAAAAAAAATTAAATAATATGTTTAGTCTCATTTAAGGTCTTCATCGTTTTTCCCCAAGGTAGTATCATTGGCCCAATCCTTTATACAGTTTATACAGCTGACATCCCAACTCATCCTAATACTATCCTTACCACATATGCTGATGATACATGTGTATTATCAGTCAATACCAATCCAGTTATTGTATCCCAAAGCCTCCAATCCCATATCACTGATCTAGAAGAATGGTGCCAGAACTGGAGAATTAAAATAAATTCTCAAAAATCCCATCAAATCACTTTTACCTTACGTCGTAAACCAATGATTTCCTGCCCTTCAGTATCCTTTAATAATATTCCACTGGTGCCTGTAGAACAGATCCGATACTTAGGGTTGCATCTTGACAAACGATTAACCTGGAATCCTCATACGAGACTGAAAAGACAAGAAACCGCTCGACGTTTCAGGCTACTTCAACACTTACTAGACAAACGCTCTAAGCTCCCAATTAACTACAAAAGACTCATCTACATGACCATCATACGGCCTATTTGGACCTACGGAGTAGAGCTTTGGGGCTCCACTAAGCCATCGAATTCCTCTCGTATCCAATCCCTACAATCCAAAATCCTTCGTAAAATCCTTAATGCTCCTTATTTTGTTAAGAATAAAGTCATCCATAACGACCTTAATGTCCCATTTGTTGCTGATTTGGCCCGAAACCGCTATCTATCCTTTCATAACAAACTCAATTTTCACTCAAATCCTCTAGTTTCAAACCTAGCTTCCTCTTCAATTCCCGATAATCCTCCGAGGCGTCTGAAAAGAAGATGGCCCCGTGACTTCTTAGTTGAACTTGTGACTTGAGTACTACCAGTGGGTAGTTTCTCTACTAGTCATTTTCACATGTCATTATGTATCGCTTAGCCCATTTACTTGATGTATTATTATAATACAGTTGTAAATATCAATAAATAAAAAATAAAAAATTCATTGTTTAAGATTATATTGAAGGGTTTGATAAAACCTATCTGTTATCTGAGTTTTCATTTTTATTTTTAAATTTTTTAACTCAAGTGGAACTTTCAATACCTCTATTGAAAAATTAGGTTTTCTTAGTTATGACACTGTTCTTTTAAAGGAGCTATATGTAAGCACATTCCGTAAGAAAGTACGAATATTGTTGTTAGATATAAAAACTATCTTTGAATTCAGAGTTTTTATATTTATTAATAACTACATTGAAAAATATTAATCATAATGCTGCATGTTCAGTTCTCGTATGAGGTCTTATAATTCTTGCTTAAGATTATATTGTGGGGTTTGGTAAAAACTATTATTTTAATCGGTTAATGACTAGTTGGTAATGTAATTTTCATTAATTATTCAATTAATTAAATAATATCAGATGTAAAATATATCTAAGGATATCGATTTAGGAGTGCTTTGGAAGTAGGGCAGTAGAATTGGGTCGATATAGGTTCGCCAGGCTGTCTCCTCCCTCCTTACAACCCACAGATCACCCCTATCAGTTATTTCATTAAATATAAAACAATAATAAAATAACAATTACAACTATTAATAAATTAGTTTTGGATAAAAATAAAGTAGATATTAATAAACTGATTATTTTTGTTCTGGTTATAATTGCTGTTTTTCTTGGAAATTTTTTAATTGTTCTTGTAAGTTGGTAGACTAGTAATGTTAACTTCAGAAAAAAATCATACATTTCCGTTAAACTTTATAGTACGATTACACCTTTCGTAAGGATGGGTATTTATTTTAATGTATGTGTATCAGCACGGAATTTAACTTTATTGAAAAAATATGAAAAATTTCGTCCCATTATATGGACAGATTTCCCATACATCGTTTGGGAAAACATCATATCTGTGTTGCTATAAACATTTATAATAAAATAACAATTAATACTATTAATAAATTAGTTTTGGATAAACATAATATATATATAAATGAACTTATTATTTTTGTTCTGGATATAATTGCTGTTTTTCTTTGAAATATATATACTTTTTAATTGTTCTTGTAAGTTTGTAGAGT
Source organism: Troilus luridus (assembly GCA_964056705.1). NCBI lineage: Eukaryota > Metazoa > Arthropoda > Insecta > Hemiptera > Pentatomidae > Troilus > Troilus luridus. Next base: position 40,393,448 of record OZ057417.1, on the reverse strand, counting down.
AGTGATATAAGCTTAAGAAAAAAGTCATATATTCCCGTTTAGCATTATAGTACTATTGCACATTTAATAAAAAATAAAACCTGTACCCCTACAACTCGTGAACGGGTCTGGGGTTCAGTATATGGTAGAGAGTGTACTGTTTCATGGACAACGGTTATTTTCTCCCTTATTTTGGGTACCTACATTATAGAGGCTGGGTGAGCCTCAGGAGGGTCCTAAATCCCATATGATCCATCTCCGGATGCTAACAGATTAAATAAAAGTTTTGCCAGCAGCGGGATTTGAACCTGGATTTTCGGTATTTGGGAAAATATCATATCTGTGTTGCTATAAACATTTATAATAAAATAACTGTTAATACTATTAATAAATTAGTTTTGGATAAAAATAAAATAGATATTAATAAACTGATTATTTTTGTTGCTGATATAACTGCTGTTTTTCTTGGGAATATATTTTTTAATTGTTCTTGTAAGTTGCCATACTTGTAATATGTATTAACTTTAGAAAAAAAATCATATATTTCCTTTAAGCATTATAGTATGGTTAGACCTTTAATAAGCATGGGTATTCATTTTAATAATATATATAGGTATCTATTAATATATATTAATTGAAAAAATATGAAAAGTTTCATCGCATTAAATGGATATATTTCCCTTAGATCGTTTGAGAAAATTGTTACCATTTACATGTTGTTACAAATTGTTACGTAAATCTGTGTTACTATGACCATCTATATATATTATAAAACAAAGTTCTCAGCCGCGTTTTTTCGCGTTAAACTCAATAGCTACTACCTATAGCCTCCTGGGAGGTTTCATCGAAGGCGCTACCTAATGCCTTTGTCATATAACGAAACAATGCATGATGGAATATTCCTCTTTTATTGATCTACAAAAAAGTCAGTTTAATAATAAAAAGTCCCTATATTTTAAGGAAAGCATGCAATACCCATTTTATCTTCTGAAAAAATTGATCACGTACAATGGAATTTGGAAAGCTATTTAGATGAGTACAGTATTAATCCTTACCGACTTATATACTTAAGCATTTCATGGGCGTTATTAGAATATTTAATACCATATAATTGAAATGGGTATCTTAAGGGTTATCGCAAAAACTTAACGCGCAAGAAAACAAATTCCTATATAAAGAAATGTTTTGTTTTTATGATTATAATATCTACATAATAAATTACAGTAGACAGACAAAACATGTGGGCATAATATGTCCCACTACCGTACAGTACAGTCTGTACCACGCACTGAACCCCAGACTCTTCATGGGTTGTAGTGGTACAGGTTAAACAATTGTTATAATTAAAAAGGCAACACTGCTCTCGTACGGTAATAAATATTTTATAATTACGAAAAATATTTTTCTTGATCTTCTTGAAAAACTTATCTCGATGATTATGATCGCACATTATTCAGAATATTATTAATTTTTACTTGTCTCATAATTTATGTATAAATAATTAATGCAAATCTAATGGACTCGTGAAATATCGCTCTAAGTCCTAACTCCGAATAGAGAATTTCACCACCTTTACACAGCTTTTGACTTCGATTAAACTTCGCCCTTCCTCTTAAAGCAGACTTAATTGATGGCTTGAAGCTTCTGAAAGGAATGAAAGAGTAGCAGTTTTTGGTGGAGGTCCTGAATTAAAAAAATCTATAGGCTGTAGCTCTCAATAAATCTTTTTTTTTTTTTAAATTTAATTTATTGATATTTACAACTATAATATGATTATAACTAGTAAATCTGCTGATATGTACATTATGACATGAAAAACACATGTGGAGTAACTACCCATCGGCAGCACTCCAATAAAGTTCTATAGAAGATGGTCTCGAGGCCATCTTCTTTTCAGACGCCTCGGAGGGTTATCAGGAATAGTATGGGAAGCAAGTTGAGAGACTAGAGGATTCGAGTGTGTATGGAGCTTGTCGTGGAAGGATAGGTATCTAGTTTGGGCCAAATCAGTAACATATGGGATATTAAGATCTTGATGGATGAGTTTGTTTGTGACATATTAGGGAGCATTGAGGATTTTACGAAGGATTTTGGATGGTAAGGATTGGATACGAGATGAATTGGATGGTTTAGTAGAGCCCCAAAGCTCAACTCCGTATGTCCAAATAGGTCTGATAACTGTCATGTAAATGAGTCTTTTGTAATTAATTGGTAGCTTAGAGCGTTTGTCCAGTAAGTGTTGAAGTAGGCGAAAACGTCGAGCAGTTTCTTGTCTTTTCAATCTTGTATGAGGATTCCAAGTGAGACGTAATAAATCTTTAAAAAAAAAAGACTTTGTATTCTTTAAAAAAACTGTAATACTACCACCCATGAAGAGTTTTGGGTTCAGGACGTGGTAGAGACTAGTGTTTCTAAGGCAACGGTTGTGCAGTGATGTTATTTGCCTGAGATCACGCTCAATCGCCAGGTTTCCTCCCCTGTTTTGGGTACTCACTTTATTGTGGGTGGGTGAGTCCCAGGAGGGTTTCCAGAACCCTAAGGATAACTCCCCGGCTGTTAAAAGATTAAATAAATTATCAACCCCAGCCGGATTTGAACCCAGGGCATTCGCCACGGCAACTCAATGCTCTTCCACTGAGTCACACCCTTCTTGTATTTTCATAATATATAGCATATATTTTCAAAATAAATTATCACATCCCAAGTAGGTTAAAAGTATTACACTAAAAATTATAATTTTGAGTTAGGAACATACTTCAATTGATGAAGTAGTCATTTTTTTCACTTAAAATATAAGGATAAATCAAATTGACTTTGTCAACCTTTTCTCACATCCCCACTTCCTAATATTTATTTATAATAATAGTAATAAATTCATTAATTCATTCGTTTATTACACCCATCGTCCATGCAATAAAAGTAAATGAAACAATTTTTAGTCGATTTTTCTAGGATATCTCAGAACAATATTATTTGTACCTCATTGAGGCCTGCTGACCCTCCTGGGACTCATCCAGCTGTTATGAAATTTACTTAAATATCTTCTATACTATTGTAAATCTTCTCGTTACCCATATTGAAGGTTAGTCATGCCTTTTATAATTCTTACCTCTTTTATCATCAATGTTACTATTTAGTTAGTATTTATGACTACTTTACTACTATATTATTTGAGCATTACATGATCTCTTTATTGGGCATTGGTGGTGGAATTTTCTTTGTTTTTTCGATTTTTTCGGGATGATACCTTCTTACATATATGATTTCAAAACTTTTATCTATACCATGTTAGCGAGGAGATAGTTGACTGGAAGATCTGAGTAAGGAAGGGAATAGTTGGGGGTGCAGTCAAATTGAACACTAAATAAGTGGGTACTTATTTTATTTTGTGCCAACGTTTCGACCCACTTTGTGGGTCATCTTCAGGGCTAAGAAAGAAAACAACGTTTCCAGTTAGACCGCTTCTAGTCTAGCCTCAGCTCCCATTAGCCCTGAAGATGACCCACAAAGTGGGTCGAAACGTTGGCAAAAAAATAAAATAAGTACCCACTTATTTAGTGTTTAATTTGACTGCACCCCCAACTATTTCCTTCCTTACTTTTATCTATACCCTTCAACTTGAGGTAAAAAGGTATCATTGTTCTCAAATACCCTTTAATTTTATTATTTTTAATAATAAACCCTTGTAATTGACCGATAAAGAAATATTAGCACCCCAAATAAAAGTTGAGGTTTTACATTTTAAAATATTATTTGCATCCGTTAAGTTATTTTCGATCGATATCCAATAAAATCCCAAACAAAACAAAAAAAATCTAAGAAATCTGATCTGCATGAACTGATAAATAACGGTTTGAACTTGCTACCGCTTCTTGTCCTTAAAGATAAGTGACAACTTGTCATTCGATACTTTTCAAATATTACTATTTGGAGTCCGATTGAGTAATAATTTGCTACGATTTTCTCAATTTATAATATATTATTATTATTATTATTGTTTAGTTATGATTTATTCATATTTTTATTGTATTTTGATTTAAACAATAAATAAATAACAGAATTTATAAAATGTATTAAAGGTTTTTTTATTCTCTTCGTTCAGACCATTTACGCTTACATGATTTGGCTTTTTTCTTTTCAAAGAATATTTTCATTCTTACTCTTTGTTGTTCCTTCGTTTCGCTTTGTTGTTATCATTTTCTATCCAGATTGAATTTTTTTCCTGGAAACCTATTTTAAAATGTGATAATATAGTACAGGGACAGCGGAGAAGAGCGCTGAGTTGTGGTGCAGATCCTGGGCTCAAAACCGGGAGTGACAGATAAATTATTTAATCTTTTAACAGCCTTATATGGACTGTTGGATCTGCAGACAGTCTTGGGGCACTTCCGTCCTCTATAAAGTGTTTACCCATAATTGAGGAAAGAAACCTGTTAATTGAGCTTGTTCTCGGACTAGTCATCTCTCAGCACAAACGTTGTCAAAGAAACCATACAGTCTCTGGCATGTACAGAACCTTCATGGGTTTTTTTGATACAGATTTTTAAAAATATTATATTGTATTACGATAATATGATATTAATTAAAAATCAGGAAATGGATTCTATAGTTATGATTTGATAGTTAAAAATAATTACGATTCCGGGTGCCATTATATAACTAACATTATAAAGAGATACAAATAAATAATTCTTTAACAAACATTAGAACATTTGTGATTTTCCTTTTTTTTGTTTAATCACTTCTTCTTCTTTAGCTTCTCTCTTTAGTGCCTTTCAGCGTAGAGGAGCATCCAGCCAGGAATTCCATTCTTCCCTATTTCCAGCTAGGTTCCTGGCCTGTCGGAGGTCCTTCCCCCTCGTCCTACAGAGTCGAACAATGTAGTCGAGATAGGACATCCTAGGGCGGCTCCTAGGTCTTCTGCCATCTGGGACATATTCCATGGTTTTTAGAGGGTCTCTGTGATCGTCCATCCTTATGGACCTTATTGTTAGCCAAACAACTTTAGCTGCCGAGTTTCTAGGAGCTGTTTCAATGGGGCTATCTCCAGTTCCTGACGAATCCTTTCATTACGAACTCGGTCTCTCCTTGTTTTCCCAATCGTTCTCCGCAGAAATTTCATTTCGGCAGCGGTGATTCTGCTCTCCTGTCGGTCTGTTAATATCCAACTCTCCGCTTCATACAAAAGTATGGGCAGATACACCGTCTTGAAGATGTGGAGGTTGACATCCTTGCCTACCTCTCTCTTCCCTACCACAGTGTCCAGATCTGGTAGTAAACTGCATTTGCCTTGTTAATTCTGTTTGATATTCCTTCGTCTACCTTCCCAGATCCGTCTATCACTGTACCTAGTAAGTCTGTCACCACCTCCAATTTTTCTCCATTACTGTATATTTGGATATCTTCTTAATTTCTTCCACATTTTTTAAATAACTACGCATAATATATAAGACTGATCGCTTTACAGATATCTATTGTCAGGCAATTATATAGTTAAGAATGGGCCTTAATAAAGCAACATAATTTTACGTTATGGCGAAAACTTAGGCACCCTAAAGGGCAGAAATATATTACATAAAAATATAGCTAAATAAAAAACATACTTATACCACTACTCCTTAGTTACTAATGCGACAACCTGCGGTATAACTACCAAAACATATAATTATTTATGGGTACTTATTGTTTATATTGTCGTTTGCTATTGGATTGGTTAATTTTTATAGTCCTCGTCAACCATCAACTTTCCTGACAATCCATTTCCTGGGATTATATTAAATAAAATTTGTTGAATAATTATTTATTATTGTTAAACTGTTTATATTGTTGTTATTATAGCTATAGCTGACAGGGGTGGTAGGGGAAGCGGGAATGGCGATGGAGGTTGGGCGGTGGAGGGAGGAAATCGATCCTTCCTTCCCAGTCTGGGCTCAGCCTTCTTCCAGGATGGGTCTGTCACTGCTTCTAATCCTATCCTTCTTCACCGTCGTGTCTGCGAGGCACAACTACACAATCGACCAGAAGATAAGGGACGACTCCGATCTATCTCAGGTTAGTGGATATCATCCTTAAGACGATAAGAGAAAAACCAGCTCCGGGTATGACTTTGAACGGTTTTAATCGTAAGAATATGACGAGAACTCTCTGCAAGTGCAAAAAATAATTCGGGAAAGAAAAAATACGAAATTATTGAAGAAAACTTCGGTATCTGTTCCGCAGGTTGTCGCTTGTAGTTAAGTCACAACAAGCTTAACTGTTTATTCGTTTCAACTTTAATATTTTCCAAAAATACCAGTCATCATGAGCTTTAGTATGGAAGAGAAAATGTAATTATGACAAAACTATATACTTCTGTAATCATTTCATCAATATATATAAGTTTCAACTAACATTTCGTAGTATAGATTTGCTTGTTGAAACGTTGATATATAGAGTTGTTTACCTAAATATACACATTTCATATAATTACATTCTTTTTTCCATGCTAAAGCTCATTATAACTTGTATTTTTGAAAATATTGAAAATGTAACGAATGAACAGTAACTAAACTCAAAGCGACAACCTGCGGAACAGATACCCAGGATAGAAATTTCAAAACTCATCTTTTTCAAATTTTTCTCTGAATATTTTTAATCTAAATTTTACTATCAATTTATGGTGCATTTTCTGATTATATAATAAAATTTATAAATATAATAAATCACATGCATGTTTCAAAAATTGACTTTTTTTGTCCTTCCGGTTCAGAACCGTACTAAAACCACGAGAAATAAGGCGGCGAATTGTCGTGACTAAACTAGTGAAAAAAGGCAATTTTTGAAATTTTGGTGTTATCCGCTTTCGATCCTGAATTTATTATTATTTTTTGACGTTTCGTCTGTTATTTTTGTTATTCAAGGTTTTTTTAAATTAATAATAATTTTGAGTTTTTTTATAAATATTACCATATATCAATTAATAACCAGTCATATTTAATAATTTTAAAAGTGCGTCATTCACATTTTTTGAAGTTTAGAGGGGTTTTTTTTTTAAATAACGTTATCGCTGAATAGACGTTCTTAATATACTGGTTAAATAATATGTTTTTTTTTTCCTTTGCTTTGCAATCGGAAACGTTTTCATGTTTGTTGTATATAACTATTTATCTTTAATTGATCGTGATTTTCGATATATTACACATGTTTATGTAATTTAAATGACAGATAATGACCAAAATAAAATCAACGGCCGAAAGGTCAGGGCGAAATATGTTTTATGTAATTGCATTTTTAAATAATCACAAATATTTGATATGTGAACAAATATGTGACTCAAGATTGTTAATTTTATTTAAATATATGTATTTTTTCGACGTTTCGGGGCGTTAGTTTGGTTATTTATGAAATTGGTGTTATATTTCAGTATTAAAACATGTGAAAGTTATTATCAAGTTTTAGGTAATAATTTTTCTCAAGGTATGATGCCAATAAATAAAATGAAATACGTATATGAATCATCAATAATGGATTAAATAGGACAGTCTTATAATCTTTCATAAAAAAATAAAAATAGATACATATAATTATGAATATATACCGTGTACAAATTGTATTTTAAAATAGATCAAAGGTATTTTTTACGACTCTCCCAATACTTTTGTTCTCAAAGAAGTCTTTTACGTTTTAATATTAATACAACTTTAGAATTTTTTTAGGTAGGAAAGAAATTCGTTGACTGGTAGATACTATAATAGGATGTAATTAGTTGGGGGTGCAGTCAAGAAAACACAGCAAAATAAGTGAAACTTATTGTATTTTATACGTGCCGACGTTTCGACCTACTGTGTCTTCAGGGCTATGAGAAAACAGACAAAAACAGAATAGACTGTAAAAATACATAAGATAGAGATACAGTAAACATAACAAAATGTAGAGAAATAGAAAAATTGAGCGAAAAAAGTGAAGGATATATAATGAAAGGATATATGAATAAAGATGATTACATAGTAGATGTATAGAAAGGTGATAATTTTTCTATTCGCTCAATTTTTCTATATCTCTACATTTTGTTATGTTTTCTGTATCTCTATCTTATGTATTTTTACAGTCTATTCTGTTTTTGTCTGTTTTCTCATAGCCCTGAAGACACAGTAGGTCGAAACGTCGGAACATATAAAATACAATAAGTTTCACTTATTTTGCTGTGTTTTCTTGACTGCACCCCCAACTAATTACATCCTATTGTAGAATTTTTTGTTTAAAGATTAAGTTATCACACAATGGACATTCTAATTACAATTATTTGTCATGTATAGTTTTGTTTTTCCTTATGAAAGCTTGGAAAAAATAAACAACATTAATAATTTCTTAAGATACTCAAGGCTTTTTGTTCTGAATTTTTATAAAATAAACATTTATCAGGTCTAGTTTGTAATTGTTTAAAATACCTTTTGTCGTAAATAATTATATATTTTTTTATTTTTATTTTATTATATCGTAATATTGTTTTTTCAATCAATAATTGTTTTTAGTGTTTATGCAAATTAATATGACATATGATGACTAATAAAAAAATATTTGTTTGATCGATTACTAGGTGTTCTTTATTAGTCGATTATCGATTATTTATTAAAAGATCATACATCTCTAAAATATATAAATCAGGGTATTAATAATTGTAAACTGCATCTGTTTACTATTATTTCCATTTTTATTTCAGGAAATTCATTTATTATATTCCAAAAATTTCACTCTTCTATGATTTTATTTTTATATCCACGTTTTGTTTGAAACATTTTTTTAAATAAAAAATAAGAGGTAAATTATTTCCACTATTAGTTACATAGACAACACGATTTTTTTTAAATCGTAAATTCGATAAGAGATGCAAGTGGGATAACATGTACAAAAATTATCAGATAAAAATTGATAAAATAATCACATCATTCAATTAATAAATATAAATTAAAGCTGAAGATTTAGGATGATAATAATAAGTGATAATTGAGTATCATTAATAATAAAACATTGTGGAATATAAATCCTAAAAGATTTTTTAAAACATTATTATAAAAATTTGAATTAATTACAGAATATACAATAATTAAATAGATAGATGGAATTAAAAAATAAAAAAATATTTAGAGAGATTACTATATCAATAATAGATTACAGACTGATTATTTAGACTTGTATTTGGTGTTACGGCTTCTGCAATAAAAAAATCATTGTTACTGATTCCTTATTATCCTCCGGTTCAAATCCAGGTGTTGTAGATAAATTATTTAATCTGTTAATAACTATGTATGGACAATGTGAAATCTACAAACCCTGCTGAGGTTTACACTGTCTCTGTAAAATGAGCAGTCTTAATTAGCGGTTAAGAGTGATATGGGGCAAATCACATCCTTGCATTGTCGTAGAAAGAGTACGTTCTCTACTATGTAATGAACCCAAGATGGTGAAAGTAATGTAGTGGTGCAAGTTACATGTATCAAAACTGATATTTCATTAAATATCCAAGTTCAAGAACGGCCTTAGACTCCATTTTATCGTGTCATTTAGTTGGAAGTTGTACGCACAATATAAACTTTTTCAATATCCTGTTTTACATTCAGACAATTTACTGAACCGTTTCGATAAAGTGGTTTTGTGTAGCTTTAAGCTTCTCAATATTGTAAAACTTGTTTAGGAACTTCAAGTAATCATTAGTATGCTATAACGCCATTGTTATGTCAAAATATGAAATGATGAAAGTATTTTAAAGCTAGGGGATGTGATGGGAAAGTGTCAGCTGAAGTAGACTGAAATACTTCCAAGTAATACCATTCCTATGCATTAAGATATTATATAAGAAAAAAAGGAAGCAGGATGGCTCAGTCTGTAGAGCGCTGCGTTGCTATGCAGAAGGTTCCGGATACAAATCCGGCTTTAGTAGTTAATTATTTAATCTGTTAATAGTTAATGTATGGACCATGTGGTATCTGCAGACCTTGTTGAAGTTTACCTAGCCTCTATTAAGTTAACCTGTACCACTACAACCCGTGAAGAGCAGACCCCAGAGGGTTCAGTACATGGTAGAGACATTAATATTTCATGGACAACGGTTGTGTAGGGAGGTGATTTGTCCTAGATCACGCTCAACCGCCAGATTTTCCCCTTTTTTTGGGTACCCACTTAAGAGGCTGGGTGAGCCCTAGGAAGGTCCTAAATCCTATATGGTCCATCTCCGGCTGCTTACAGACCAAATAAAAGTCTTGCCTCCACCAGGATTTTCGGCATGGCAACTCAGTGCTCCACCACTGAGCCACTCCGCTCCATATGCCTCTACTAAGTGGGTAACCTTAATCGTTGAAAAATTCTGGAGGTTGGGCGTGATATCTTGGAAAAATCACCTCTCAGCACAACCTTTGTCCTAAAAAATGTGGACTTTTTCAGGTACTGAGCCCAAGACACTTCATCTGTTCTAGTTTGATAGATTTTTTTTCTTTATAAATAATATATAAAATCTAAATTCAATAAATATTCAAAGCATCACATTTACAGTATATTATAAAGTTAACACTCTAGGGAATGAGTTGAATTACTGACTACTTCATTCTTGTTTTGAAAACTTTTTTCTTTAACTAAGCCTGTCCTGGAAAACTCAAACTGACATAACATGTTAACAGAACAATGATTTTCTTAAATTTCTTTTAAGCCCAGAAAATACACCTGAAACACTATACATGGTTGACTTTAAGAATTATACAAACAGTTTTATCATAACTTATTTATATGTTTTTCTCAGTAAAATACTATTAAAATATTAGAAAAACCTCAACCACATCAAGTTAACGAATGCGCAGGAAAGTGATCACTCCTAGTAGCTAGATTTATCCTCCAATTATAGGTACTCATCTTATAGAGGCTGTATGAACCGCAAGGGGTTCTCCTATTCCCACAAGGGTTGATTCACGCCTTCTGACGCTGAACATCCATCACAGATTGTGTCCTACTCGAGATCTAAAGATCAGTAACTGAGTATGCCTTATAAAGGCTGGGTGAGCCATAATAGGAGTCGATTTCGAGAAGGTCTTTTCACGACTGATGACAGGCTAAGTCATCTGCCACAGCCATTCTCGTTCCCTGGACATTGAAGTACTGTTGTGATATTCCTTATACATTAAACCATAAATAAATTGTATTAATTATACAAAATGAATTAACTATTGCATCCTGGTTCAGTAAAAAATAAAACTAGCATTTTTTTAAGTTAATATTTTTTTTACATTATGCTTATTTGTTTTTATTATTTAGCTTTAAAATTAAAATTTTATTTCGTTGTTCCGAATTGTTATAACTTTAATTTTTCAGTGCAAATTAAAGTCAAACCATAGTGGGATAATAATGTTAAAAATGAAGTAAACCATTTTTTCATGACGCCCTCTGATATATTTTTTATAGATATTGTAATTTTTTGTATTACTTTTTTCCATACAGGTAAAATAAAATTTTATTGGCTACCTGTTCAGTTTAAATGAAGCCATTAAAAGCTTGGTTGTGTGTCATTTATAAAGATGAATTCCATTGGGGATTCCTTTTCAACAATAGGCTTTCATTCCTTGAAGATATGTTTGTCAGTTCTGTATGGAAAGCATTTCATCTCGGAAAATTGGACATGTTTTTCTCTCGTTTTTTTTCTTTTTATTACTGATTTCTTTTTATTGTAGGTAAACCTTTATATTGTCATTGAAAAACGACGAATATTTATAATTGATAAACCTGCTGTGCGTTTTTTTATCAGTTATAATTCCTCATTTATTTTATCGGGCGCATTCAAATTTATTTTCTATTTCTACTTTTCTACTTAGATGCATAAACATATTTTGATTTACTTGTACCACTGTATGGACCTATGAAGGGGCTGTGGTTCAGTACATGGTATACTGTACTGTTTTTATGACAACGGTTGTGTAATGAAGTGATCAGTCCTAGATTACGCAAAACCGCCGGATTTTCCCTCAATTTAGGGTACCCACATTATAGAGGCTCTGGGTAAGACCCAGAAGGATCTCCAGAACCCACAGAGTCTTTTCCTGTCCTTAATAGGTTAAATAAATTATCTCTCACAGCCGGCATAAACATATATTTTTGAAATGCTTTGTTCTGTGTTAAGGTCTTTTTATATAATTATTATTAAATTTTGTGAACATATTTAATGCAAATATTAACTTGTATCATTACAACCTATGAAGGGTCTTGCGTTCAGTACTTACTGAACAGTATAGTACTATTTTTAGGACAAATGTAGTGCAGGGAGGTGATTTGCCCGAAATCACGCTCAACCGTTTCCCCCCAATTTAGGGTACACACTTTATAGAGTCTGGGTGTGTCCCAGGCGAGTCTGTAGATCCCAAAGTGTCCATCCGTTGTTAACAGATAAATAATGCATCTGCTTAAGCCGGGTTTAACCCAGAATCTTCAGTATAGCAACTCAGCTAACAGAACTACCTCGGTCCCCTAACATTTTTAGCTCTACCTCTACAATCCGTAAAGGGTCTTGGGTTCCGTGGTAGAGACTGTTCTTGGAAACGGTTGTGTAGGGAGGTGATTTATTCTAGTATAAGCTCAACGCCAGCCCCCCCCCCCAAAATTAGTTTACCCACTTTACAGAGTATGACCTGTAGATCCCAAAATGTACATTTGTTGATATCAACTGATTAAATAATAAATCTGTTAAAGTCAGCTCACTATTAATTTTTATTTCGATCACTGATACGGTTTACATTTTATTATATGCTTTATTTATTATTTCAGAGATGTGCAGCTCAATCGCTGTTATTCCAGAAACTTGTTGGAAATAGTTCTCTTCCTAAGTTCATGACTTTTCGCGAACCCTACTAACTCAGAAACAAAACTTAGTGACCGAAGATTTTTTTTTTTTTTTTTGCTAGCACTATCTGTCTGGAGAAGTTTTATCTTCTCCCAAGTTCCCCCCACTAAGGAGGGTCTTGCCTCGTAGGATACAGCCATGTTTTATTCCGGAGTAGTCAGCAAGAAAAAAAAGAGTGTCGTTTTGGGTCTTCTTTTTTACAGCTAAATCTCTGTTTCTATATCCTTTTCCCGTTTAACTAAACAATTTCGTTTTTGAGGAAACAATATTTTGGCTATATCTGTAACCCCAGTGAATAAGTGGTTAAGTCAATTTTTTTTTCTCCAAAATAAGTTAAAGACTTAAGGAAGCGGAATCGTAACGTGTTTTCCATTTCATGGTCATGTTTGAGTCACCTGTCATGTTATATCTTATAAGTTCAATACAAAAACGGAAGTACTATTTAATTTTTTTAATTTAGAAGCCGCAGAATATTGAAATCAATGAAATAATTATATTATTAAGCGGAATGGCCGTTCCAAAGATTCCGGGTTCCAATCCGGCTGTGGCAGATTGTATTTAATCTGTAAACAGCCGGGGATGGATCCTTTGGGATCTAGGACCTTACTGGGGCTCATCCAGCCTCTATATTGTATGTTCCATATACATGAGGAATACCCTGGCCGTTGAGCTTTATCTAGGACTAGGGACCTGCCTGCACAACCAAACAAAACAAAAAAATAGCCTGTACCACTACAACCCTTGAAGGGTCTGGGGTTCAGTACATGGTAGAGACAGTACTGTTTCATAGACAACAGTTGTACAGAGAGGTGAATTGTCCTAGCTCAACTGCAAAATTTTCCCCATTATTTTGGGTACCCACTTTTAGAGACTGGGTGAGCCCCAGGAGACTCCTAGTCCTAAATGATCCATCTCTGGCTGCTAATAGACTAAATAAAAGTCTTGCCTGCAGCGGGATTAAACCAGGATTTTCGGCATGACAACTCAGTGCTCTACCACTGAGTCACTCCGCTCCCTGCACAACCGTTGTACTAGAAATATTACAGCCTCTACTGTGTGATGAACCTAAGACTCTCCATGGGTTGTAGTAGTGCAGTTTTTCTTAACATTACCTGTAGCGTCCCAAGCATGAATTAATGTCCTGTTTGTCCTTCTTTTTTAACATTATTAAAAGCAATTAAAAAAAGAAAAGAATCTAAAAAAGAAAACATAGTTTGTTTGAATAACGAAATTCCCATTTTTATTGTACATCCTGTAATCTCCTTAAATTTCACGCGATTATCGATCGATGAAATTGAATGAAGCCTTAGATTGAAGGTTACCTGCCCGCAAATTTGCATATTCTCAATGGCGATCTCGGGTATCACAATTTCACCTACAAAGTTTCCTTATTAATTAATAGCAATTAAATTCGATATCAGATATTAATAAACTGTTATAAAGGTATTCATTGTTAAAATCAGAGGTATCTGTTCCGCAGGTGGGCGTTTCGAATTGAGTTACAAGTTTTAACTTTTCATTCGTATCCCTTTTAATATTTTCCAAAAATGCAATTTATCGTGAGCTTAAGTATTGAAAGAGAATATAATTTTGGGTAAAGCGTATATTTTAGTTATCATTTTATCTAGAAATGAACCTTTCAACAACCATATATCATCTTCGAAATGGTTGTTTCTTGATTAAATGATTACGGGAATATATTAATTACCCATTATTACATTCTCCTTTTCATACTAAAGCTCACGATAACTTGTTTTTTTGAAAACGGTTGTGTAGGGAGGTGATTTATTCTAGTATACGCTCAACGCCCGGTCCCCCCCCCCAAATCAGTTTACCCACTTTACAGAGTATGACCTGTAGATCCCAAAATGTACATTTGTTGATATCAACTGATTAAATAATAAATCTGTTAAAGTAAGCTCGCTATTCCTTTTTATTTTGATCACTGATTCGGTTTACATTTTATTATATGCTTTATTTATTAAATAAATAAATTTATCAAATAAAGGGAAACGAATGAAAAGTTAAAATTTGTTTGAGTGGAAAATAGTTGACTGGATAATTCAACCCTTCGTTAAAATTTGTTGTGGCTCAACTCGAAGCGACAACCTGCGGAATAATTACCGTTAGTTCCCCCCCCCCACTATTTTAGAGACGTAAGTTTAGTTTTTGGATTTTCCCATTTTTCATTATATTAGTTTATATGTCTTTTTTAGTTGTTATTCATTTATATCTATTTAAATTAAAATATTACTTCATCTTTTCTTATAATATATCCTATTGATAAAGAAGAACAGTATTTGCTCATAGTAATTTGGTCGTTTAACTACAGTAATTAAGAAAAAATACAGTCAGCTCTACATGAGACAATAATGGACTTAATTCTGTAAATACTTGTGAGAACCAATACAGACAAAGTGTTGTGGTTTTCAGGAAAAACCGATCACCCCTCTTTAACTGGAATTAGTCAATTAGGAATCGCTTTTTTAACAAATAAGTACACAGAATCCGTTTATTAGAAATTCACAATATTTTTTGTTGGAAACGAATTATTTATATATTTTTTTAAATAAATATAAGGCACGGTCTAATCAACTTGTATAAACATATTAAAAATTAAACAAAAATTTGACTATTTATTTTTTCATCTATGCATGTTACCTTGTTCTATTACAAGCAATTTGTTTTAAATGTCCATACAACAAGTAGTTATGCATATAGTATGAGTGGCAGAGGAGAAAAATACCATGACAAATAAATCCGTTTCACCCAATTTTGTTAGCGTTTCACGTATTGGATATTGTGCGTTGGGATAAGCCGGATATTTGCATTTCTCATCTACAATTCGGTTTCACCTTTTGGAGTTTGGTATCTTTTTGGTGATAAGATAGCGATCTGATGTTGAATAATATTCCTCGTGTGTGTCTAACATACTCCCTTAAGGTCGTAAAATTTTATTTTTTTAATGTTTTTATAGGCTGTGTCAAAGTGTGATTACAATTGCAACATTTATTTATTTAATTACCACTAATCGAATTGAATATCTTCTTTAGTGTATATCATAAGTACATAAAATAAATATATTACCTTTTTAGATTTAAAGAACTGCAATGCTGAGCACAAAATAACATTTCATAGATTGTGATAGTAAGGGAGCGGGATTGCTCAGTAGTAGAGTGCAGGTTGCCGTGCCAAAGGTCCGGGGGTTCATATTCGACTTTGATAGGTAATTTATTTAATCTGTTAACAGTCGAGGATGGATCCTGTGGGATCAAATCCATCCTAGATAAACCGCTTATTCTTAATTGTTGGAAAAACCTGGTGGTTGAGCGATTTATTAACTTATGCTTACTGTAAAATTATGTTTGGAGGTTCATCGATATCTGGAATGAGATTTTGGGTATATTCTTGTTGAGGCGGGAATGGCTAGATGCTAGATTGAGATCTGTTTACCTGAGCAGGTATAAAACACCTGCTGTTTCAGGTATGAATGCAGGATATTTCTGCTGCTAGTACCGTCATTATAGCATAGTCCTTTGTTATGCTAAATTATAAACATAAAGATGTTCTCTGTTATTTAAATGTGCTACCGAATGCACATTCGCGCTTCTATCATGCTAATGCTTATAGATTACGGGTAGGAAAATAGTTCTGCTGGAGGTCAAACTAAAAAAATTTAAGGAGTAACAAAAAAAAATATATATATCTTGAATAATTTTTAGTTGACCTTATAAACATGGAGAGGAAATTAGTCCAGGTCAAAAATAATTCCTTAAATAGAGATAAATTATTTATTAGAGAGCGATTTTCGACCACAAAGCAGGTCTTCCTTCTTCAGGGCTGGACAAGATAAAAACAAATTAAAATGAAATAATTTGAATCAATAAAATAATATATAAATGTCAATAACTCATACCCCATTGTTCTAGTACAAATATTTTAAATACTGCCTTTATTATATTTAAAAAATTTTAATTATCCTTACGTTTCCATCAGTTGTACTCCAATAGTTTCATTTTTACATATCATGTTCCTCTTTATAATACTTTTTATTCCAATTATATACTTTTAATATGATTGTATCCGGTCTTTCCAGCCCTGAAGAATTATTTCTTTGACCTCCACTCTGACCATTTTCTTCGACGTGTGTATAAGTACAACTAATATTGTTCATGATTATAGTTTATGAAATTTTAATCATACTCGTGCTTTAAATTAAACAAAATTGCGATTATATAAAATAAATCTCTGAGAAGGAAACAAATTAATAAAGCATATAATTGGCCTGAACGGTGAAGGAAAAATAATTAGTATATTTCTCTTGTATTTATGTGATTTTATTTAACTCGTTTCAAAGTCTCCTGTTCCCCAAATCCAAAATTTACGACAAAAATGTTATACATATTATGTCAATGTTATAAAATGTTATATGAGAGTCACTATGGTGTAGTGGTTAGAAACCATAACATCTCGTATGTCCAAAGGCGCGGGTTCACAGCCCGTCGGGTAGGTCTAAGATTTTTTAAATGAGCAAAATATCCTTGGTTTGCCGTCCTTCGGAAGGGATGAAAAATGACGGCCCCGAGCCTGTGCAGTGTCAGGTACTCGTTAAATATCCCAGATTATATCTTGATAGCAAACATTTAAGATTCGAATTATTCAATAGTGAATATAATCCTTTTGGGATTGCTTAAACAATTTTTAAGTATTGTATTGTTTAAATAAAGCGATTACAGTGGTTTGGACACCTCTTTAGGATGGATAATAATAGAATACCCAAAATGACAATGTACTGGTGCCCTGAAGTAAGAAAAAGAAGACGACGACCTTGAACTTCTTGGATAAACCAAGTCCAGCAAGACATGCCAGGACATGGCCTTAATGAAGAGGACTCATTTGACAGGAAAACCTGGAAAATGTTACTCTAAAATTTGGTTGGAGAAAACCTCAACTTTGGGGAAACTCTCAATAAAAAAATTTTTTTTAAGTAAGTATCGAAAATTTTAATCTGAGTGTTTAGAAGTTAAGATTGAGTATTTAAAGGTTCATGTTTTTTTCGAGAATACCAATATAATGTTACCATTACCATGTTATCTGTCCATCTTATAATTATTATTACAAAACCGCTTAAGTAATAGTATAATATCTTTGATCAAATAAATTTTGAAATTTCCAATTTTAAAATAAAGCGCCAATTTAAAATATCTTTAATTAGTTTCTTCGTGGTAGTGGAATTCATAATAGTACTCCTGACAAACATAATAAAAATTATTAATGAACTCTATAAACAAGTCTTTTATTATAAACTTAATATAACTAATTATAAACTTATAAACAAGGAAACTTTACAAACATGGTTTTCCATTAAGCAATAGTAAACACCTTCTTCTCTCTGGCAGATTGGACACGGAAGGTGTAATTTTTCGCCAAGGTCGATTATTTAAAAGTCGTGATTCATCTCCTATTGAATATAATTCTCATCATTGAACTTGTTGTTCTTAATTAACGTAGCTCTACAGTTGTTTTTACTGAGATCTGATTAATAGTATATTGAAGAATGATTTTTGAGCCGAAAATACTCATTATCACTTTCTCCCACTCTCCTAGGGAGCAAGTTAGCTCAGTGTGTAGCGTGCTTTACACAAAAAATTCACTCACGGAGAAAAGATTTTTCCTGGCCGGGTTCGAACCCGGGTCCTCCGCATCTCTAGCGCGGCACTCATGCGGAGGACACGGGTTCGAATCCCGGCCAGGACAAATCTTTTCTCTTCAAAATAAAAATATTAAAATATTTAAATAATCTCCTCTTATTCTTCTTTATCTTCCTCCTTAGTGTCTCTCAGCAATAAAATAAAAATGAAAATTATAAATATAAAATTGACGTACGTCAACCAGATCCCAATTAAAGTACGAGAAATGTTCAGTGAACATTCTTCCCCATATGTACATCGCAAGAATTGCGAGTGCTGGGGATTTGGGATTGGTGAAGAGAATGGATTTGTCTGACCTGGTTACCAGCACTGGTAGCTTAGTTGGAAGAGTGCCGCGCAAGAGATGCGGAGGACCCTGGTTCGAGTCCCGGCTAGGAAAAATCTTTTCTCTTCAAAATAAAAATATTACAATTATCCTTCTTTCGTATTTCCAAAATTAACATTTACAACCAACGACCGCTCTGGCCGATTCCCAATACCTCTACCACTCCCGTGCAATCGCCTAAACTCCGTGTTGGAAGTTCCTTACGAAATGAGATATTGGGCCGATGTTGCACACGCGATTCCCTCCCGTTCGTCGACCTTGTCTTCTAGGTCAACTACATTTTTCTCATCAATACTTATCGACTTCTCCGTCCAAATGCTCAGAGCTTTCTCTATGGTGCTTACGAACTTCTTTCACTCTCAGATACAGAAGTTGTATTTTATTAAGTCTGTAATCCATGATTTTGGTTTTTCGTTTATCAAACTGCATCCATTGAAGGGTCTTGGGTTCAGTACGTGGTGGAAACTGTCGTGATTTATCCTAGATCACGCTCAAACGCTAGGTTTTCCCCCAATTAAGGGAATCCACGTTATAGAGGCTAGGTGTGACCCGGGACGTCTCCAGGTCTATCCTCGGCTGTTAACAAATTAATTTAAATGATCTACCACTGCAGGATTTGAATGCGGAACCTTCTGCTTGGCATAGTTATAGATTTATGTATATTGGGGCCAGTCTTCCGTTCCCATATTAAAAATATTCACTTGAGGCATTTTTTTAATACATTTTTTCGGTGATAGACATTATTCTTTTTAATAAAACTTTGCCTTCTAATGATAGATATTTTCCCTAATCCTTCATCACAGATCCGCCGATTAATTAATGTTACGAAAAACATTGTGTTAATTGTGTTATTAAACCAAAATAATTAGAGGAGGTAAACCTCAAATTACCTTACTAGTGTAGGATAATATGTAGAAACCTGAGTTGCTGTGCTGAAGGCTTCAAATCCGGCTGTCAAATAAATTATAGTGGAGCATGTGGGATGTACAGACCCTCCTGGGGCTCACTAAAGAGGAAAAATCTGGTGGTAGAATGTGATCTCGAGCAAATCACCTTCCTACACAAACGTTGTCCTAGGAACAGTACAGTCTCTACAATGTACTGAACTCAAAACCTTCATGGGTTGTTGTAGTACACGTAAAAAAACAAACACTCGAGTATCCTTTATTATATGAAAACGAACAGTAATAAATCCCCGAATTTCGGTATACCTATTCAAAACATTATTAAAAATCTAAATTCGTGTAATATGACAAGGATTAAAATTAGGTTTATATATTTGTGTGTGTATACGTGAAATGGTTTCGAGATATTTTTATCCTGTTAGAAGCTTACGTGTTTTGTTAAAGCCCCGAGAGATATTATTGACGAAGTTGCCTAACTGCTTTGTTAACTAAGTCCTTTTGCGGTTGAGCTGCTCGTTATAGAAGCAGATCTGCTTAGTCGATCGAACTTGCCTCCCCATTCTCATTCTACTAAACCTCATCTCTTTACAATAGCTTGGAATATAATATGTATTGTAATGTGCACTAAAATAATAATAAAGATTAATTTGACAAAAGACGTAAGCAATTACTAGTAATTAAAACTGATATGGGAGACTTCCTGTAATCTCGTTAAGAGTGTGATTAATGGGAAGCGGGGGCGTGTTGATATTAACTTGATCATTAGCCTTTGTGTAGGAGTGCTTTTTTTTTTTATAGATTTAATTTTATTAAAATTTAACGGTTTTTATCGGATGTCTCTTCACTGTAGAAACGTTTGAGAATTATAATCCCATCCTCAAAATATATACACAAAAATATAGAAGATTAAAAAGGATTATACTCGAAAGCACTTTACTTGGATTTTCTTTTTCCTTGAAGTCTCATGAAAATTGATGTACTAGATTGCTAAAAATTCCCTTGTACACAATTATAGTTATAGATTATGCTCGTTTAAAAGAAGAACGACATAGTTAAAAAATTTGCAATTTTGATTTAACCCTTCATTAGTAATTGGTTAAAGCTTTTTATTTCAGGAACGATATATCTGATATTCCATTTTCAACATTTTTTTTTTAATAAAGTCATATTTTTAGTTGTATCATGTTTGAATCTCATGTTTTATGAGAATAAGTTGAAAAAAAAAAGAATTGAAAGTTTTTAAAACTTCTCTATTGGTTAATAAAATAATTCCAATACCATCATTCCAATAGGAATGCTTTACTTTATCAGCAGTCAAATGTTAATTTTTTTAATTCTCATGGAACTTTCAAATACCTTTGATTTATGACATTGTTCTTTTGTAAGATCTATGTGATTTAAACAAATTAATTTTTTTTAAACAATCTAAAGATGTAATATTAGGCCTATAAGCAGGAAGATGCCAAACGTAACTAAATCTGCATAGTTAAAATTCCCATAATTGAAACTTTTTACTAATCACTTTGTAAAAACCTTGTACTTGATAGATATTTTTCTGTTTAATCGTAGTAGAATTCAGTGTTTAAGCAAAATACTCTTCAAATCTAATGTCTATGTTCTCATAATTTTTAAATATCAAAAATTATCAATTGATGTAAAAATTCTATAATTTGATGGTGCAGTATACCGGATATAGGCATACCATGATGTCTTAGTGTTTTCAGTTACATACTGATACAGTAAGCAAGCCATAACGAAAATTAGCATGTACAAAGGAATAGTTTTGTATAGAATGAATAATATTGAACGTTATACGGTTGGAATAACGTCGAATATATTTTCAATCTAGCGTCTGGATGGATATCTTCAGTATCCGTAGGTGAAATAACCTATTAATGATGGTAACGAGGTTGAAATAACATATGTTCTTCTATTGCTCTCGAATAGTATGGTAAACAAATTCTGAATGGGGTTGTAAGAAATGGATTCTTAATATAGGCTTTCTTTCTATAACCACACTGGTAGGCGATAAACTGTTTCTAAACCAACTGTAGGGATGTGATTGGTTCGAGATCACGCCTAATCACAGCCAGAGGAGGGTTGGCATTTCCCACATTGTCGATCTAGGACTGTTAACAAATCAAATAATTCATCTACCATAGCCGGATTCGACTCGGGATCTAAAATTTTCCCCTAGTATAGCCTCCCCGCCTGCACATTTATTTGAAAAGATGTTTTAATATACTACCTGGTCGAAACTGAAAAACATATAACCAACAACCGTTACCGTAACTGAAGAATTATAAATCGGATGGGGTGCTGACAGGTGTTGATGGATACGGTTCCAAGCTAACGCGACTCCACGCTGAGCTTTGTGCGCTATGTACCCGTGCATTAGGGAGCGCATTGCTACAATACGCGGCTGCAATAGAACGTTATACCATTGTCGGCAAGTTTGCGGTTTGGAAGGGTGGCTGGTTTCCGGTACAATGCCTATCGCATCGGACACTGTTATTACGCCCAGTTATGAAGAGTCACACCCATCCGGTACGTCGTCTCTTGGGGTCCGCGTGTCATTCAATCCTAATTGCTGCCCGTATCCGAACCCTCGGGGAACCCTTTGAGAGAGGGATACGATGGTCTTACCCTGAGGTTACTCTTGTTAAGGCTCACTTTGGGTGGCCGTAACTCTGATTGTTAGAGGTTATGTGGTCGACGTATTCTTTAACTTTGAATATCTATTGATGTTTAACAGTCCGCACTCTATAGAAAAAAATGTGGTAATTATCCCGCAGGTTGTCGGTTCTAGTTGAGATACAATATGTTTTAACTTATCATTCGTTTCCCTTTTAATATTTTCCAAAAATACGTAATTATAAGAAATGTGTATACTTCTGTAATCAGTTCATCTAGAAATGAACGTTTCAACAAACATACATCATATATACTTCGCAATTTTAGTTGAAACATTTATTTATTGATGAAGTGATCACCGAAATCTACTCATTATCCATAATTACATTCTCTTTTCCATATTAGAGCTCACGATAACTTGTATTTTTGGAAAATATTAAGAATGAAATGAATAAACAGTTAAACTTGTTTTAGCTCATTTTAAATCGACAACCTGCCTTTGGATACAAACAATAAAATAAAAATAAAACCTGTCTCACAATCCATGAAGGGTCTTGGATTCAGTACGTGGTGGAGACCGTACTGTTACTTGGTTTGTGCAGCTTTGCAGAGACGTGATTTGTTTTAGATCACGCTCTTCTTTTATCCCCTATTTTGGGTAACCACTTGATAGAGGCTGTGTAATCCTCAGGAGAGTCCTAGATCTCGAAGAATCCATTTCTGGCTGCTAACAGATCTCTGCTTTCATTTAACCTGCCATAGCACAGTCCTTACCGATAATTCCTAAAATGAACTGTGAAACGTGTTTTGTTAGGTAAACGCGTGTCCATCCAAGTTAGTTTTTAAAAGTTTATTATTAAATAACTTTGTTTTTTGATAAACTAAACTATATGAATAAACATATCTGCCTTTTTAAACTTGTATACAATATTATGACGATCAAAAAGGATATGTTTATTACAAACAAGTGGTATCTGTGACATATGCGCGACCGTCCTTGATGGTTTAGGAGGTGCGCCTTTTGGGATGATAATAAGGCAATTTAATGATTTAAATGAAATCGCCTAGTACGAACTTATTTCAAAAAGTTAAAGATACTTCATTCAATGCAGATGATCTATATTTTCGTTCATTTATTCATCTATGTTGTACTTGAGGATCCAATGAAAACAACATACTACAGCACTTATGCTGCATACTCCACTCAAGTCCCGTTATAGACTATTTCGTTGTACCTCCCCCCCCCCCCACCAACGCAGCCCCCCCCCCCCCGACTGATTCCTATTTTCCAGATATTGATTGTTTATTGGATTTGTTCGTTTAGCGACTCGACTTGAGCGTACGCCATGCTCTCCGGGTCTTCCCTAACCCAATTTGCCAACCCCCTCTAACCCCTCCTTTATGTAACAGGGGTGAGGCGCCATTTTATTTATGTCGCCCTGGCACAGGTTCAGCTAGTTCCCCTTTCAACTTATATTTTTCCTAATGGAGTCGCCGCTCGTTGTGTAGTTTTTTATTTTATGCATCTTTCACGCTTGTATTGCTTATTCAAAGTTTTTTTTATTTATCATTTTTAAAATGTTTTCCTTATCGTTTTTCTTAGTCTTCTTCTCTGGAAATGATTCCGGGGCTCGCGGATCACTTTGTTCTAGATTAAAAAACATCTGTACCATTACATTCCATGAAAAGGCTTGCGTTCAGTACTTCGTTGAGAGACTGTACTTTTCATAATAAAACGGTTGTGCAGGGAAGTACTTTCTGCATCTTCTACGCTTTTATTACTTATTCAAAGTTTCTTTTAATGTTTTATAATTAACTTTCTTAGTCTTCTCCCAAACAAATACGAAATTTTTAAAGGCTTCCAACTTTTAAGGATTCGTGGCTCACTTTGTCCTAGATAAAAAAAAAAAAATTATGTACCACTAAAATCCATGAAAGGTCTTGGGTTCAGTACTTCGTGGAGAAACTGCAATTTTCATTAGAAAACGGTTGTGCAGAGAGGTACGTTCTGCGTCTTTCACGCTTATTTCACTTATTGAAAGTTTTTTTTTTAAATGTTCTTTCCTTAGTCTTCTCCTCTACAAATGATTTCGAGATTTTTAAAGGTTTCCAACTTGTAAGGTCTCGTGGATCACATTGTTCTAAATAAAAAATAAAATAAAATTCTTGACTATACAATCCATGAAGGAGATAGTGTTCAGCAGATAGTGAAGACTGAATAACTCAACGGTTGTGCAGTGATTTGTCCGAGGCCTCGCTCAACTCCCCAATTAAGGATACCCATTTTATAAAGGCTGGATTACCCACAGGGGATTTCTTTAATATTTAATTAATGCAGTAATAAATTTAATAATTCTAATAAATGCGAAATTTATAACTGAATACTAAACAGTTTGCATGAATAGCTGAAATTATTAGATAGTGCCCAATGCATTAAGTTGTAACTATAAAATAATATATTTAAGAAAAACAAACTCATAGCTCAGTATAATTATTTTCAGTTACATACTGATACAGTAAGCAAGCCATAACGAAAATTAGCATGTACAAAGGAATAGTTTTGTATAGAATGAATAATATTCAACGTTTTACGGTTGGAATAACGACGAATATATTTTCAATCCAGCGTCTGGATGAATGTCTTCAGTAAACATTTATAATTTGCAGTAACATCTAGTAATATTAGTCCAGGATCCATGGTCCATTTTTTCACTTGATTAGTATCAAGCTGAATCTTCGTGAATAGCTTTGTTTCGATGAGACGCCCAACAATTTCCTGTGCGAAAATTCTTGATTGTGGTAGCTAACAGAGGTAGCAAGGATTAAATATGTCGATTTGATGATTCTCAAAAATTTATTACTAACTGGGTTTATTTTTTTTGTTATATCTCAAGATAATTATCTAAATTATTTAAAAAAATATTTGTCCTACAAAATGTATGGTTTGATCAAAGAGTCCCCTCCTTCCAACATGTATCGATAACGAGGTCACCAAAAATGATTACTAACCAGCTATTGTTTTTTTTTACTTCTTCTTTTTTGACTTCGTTATCGATACATATTGGAAGGAGGGGACTCTTTGATCAAACCATACATTTTGTAGGACAAATATTTTTTAAAATAATTTAGATAATTATCTTGAGATATAACAAAAAAAAAAAACCCAGTTAGTAATAAATTTTTGAGAATCATCAAATCGACATATTTAATCCTTGCTACCTCTGTTAGCTACCACAATCGAGAATTTTCGCACAGGAAATTGTTGGGCGTCTCATCGAAACAAAGCTATTCACGAAGATTCAGCTTGATACTAATCAAGTGAAAAAATGGACCATGGATCCTGGACTATATGTTATAAAACCGTGTTGAAAATAAACAAGTGGTTTTTAATAAAAAGTATTACAAGTTGATAACACTGAATAATGCACAGAATGGATAGTATTATTAAATTTCACATATAAGTGATCAATCCTAAAGTTTATCCTATTATTCTTTCTATTTTACTCGCAGACATTAAAGCTCATTCAGTTTCTGTACTTTCTTTCTAAAGTGTCTTGTCGCAGAATGAATTAATAATTTATTGTTATTATTATTATTATTTAAACTTTTAATTAATGAACAATACACTCAATGAATAGAAATCGTTTATAACTTCTCAAGTGACACACTGGGATATGACTCATAATTTAATGGAACAAAAAATTAAACGACTGCACTGGTCAACCGCAATTATCTCCTTATGAATCACGCTGGAAAAATGATTTTAAGGTGCAGAGGAAAACTGAGCCAGTATTAAAGAAACTGTTGTATTATATGGCGTAATATTTAATATTTTCTCCTTAGTTTTAGAATTCGTAATTCATGTCGATTTATCATGTCTCCAGTAATGTAGTGGTTAGAATAAAAACCTTCTATGCCCATGGTTGCGGGTTCGTAGCCAATCAGGTGACCCTAGGATTGTTAAAAAGGGAGTGAATAATTCTTAGGTTTGCTGTCCTTCGGAAGGGACGTAAAACACAAGCTTATAAGATGTCAGGTACTCGTTAAAGATTCCTATCCTAATTATACTTGGATAGGCAAAATCTAGGACTCCCACTGTATCATCTTCGGATTAGCTATATTAATTTCGTTAAAAATAAATGAAAAGCAATTTTGTGATTTATTAGTCGTAACTAATTTCTCAGGTATCTCAAAATTTATTTGCCACTATAAGAAGTTGCAGTTTCGGGTATTGTGAATTTTTTTTTCTTGTACTAAACTTTTAATTTCCAAATTTATTTCGGCTCAAGATAGCTAACAATTGCGTAGTGTGAAGGTCACCAGTTAAGTGTATTTCAATTGGTGTCTGTAAATGATTGTCAAGGATTGCTAAATTATTGCGCTGATCTAAAAAAGTAAACGACCAAACAGTAAACAGGAACATACCATAGAATACTGTGTTAGATTTTTGGTTTCGATTGAGTTTGGTTTTGTCATAAACCGTCTTATTTCCTCAATGATTAAATATAATTGAAATGCTTACTGGTACAAATAGATGTACATAAATATTGTAAAATAATATAAAATATATATAATTATTTTGTACTTACCGGTATTGATATTTAGTGAATAGTGGTCCTCTTGGCTATTTCTTAGTACTAATTTCGGTCTTCGCTGCATAATAATCAAACGGAGAAAGTGTCGCATCTATTGAGATAACTGCGAAATTAATAATATTCCCAGGTGGGAATCGAACCCACAAGATTTCGAAAGAAATACATGCGATACATGTTTTGTTTTTTTCTATTTTGCTTGTTGTAATCCATGTACACCTGAAGGGTTAGTAGCTACGAATGCAATAATTTCAGGGACAACCTGTCAAAATTGAAAAAAAAATCCGGTAAAAAGAACAAGAAGAATGTCAAATAGTCCATCAAATTGACAAAAAAATAATCGTACCTCTTCGACCAATACAGGAGCTTAGGTTCATTACATGGTAGAGACTGTACTGTTTCTAAGCCAATGGCAAGTGCTGAGTGAATATTTAGGTATGATCACAGAGTTTTTCATCCAATCAAATGTACCCGGAATGGATGAGTGCAAGGAGGGTCGCCAGATCGTACAGGGTTCATCCGTCGCTGCTAACATAAAAAAAAAATTATCTGCCTCAGGATTTGAACCCAGAACCTTCAGCATTGTAGGTCAGTGCTCTACACTCTAATCTACAGCTGTACCAAATAAGCTCTCCTGATATCGTAACAGTAACTGTTAATGATAACAGTAACAGTTGTCATTACACCGTATTACGTTATGTATAAATAGTTCCTATTTCATCTATTTCCATAATTAAATAATCTTGAAATTTAATGAAATCTTTTCCCCATTTACATTATGGTTTCGCGTGATCCGAGTGCGTTCGGCCTTTTACGTGCTGCATGAACTTTTTACCCTTATCATAAATTGCATGAAGTCTCAAGGTCATGATAACTACCAGGTTTTACTGGATTATAGCAATTAAAAATAAATTCCACTGTTATCAACTTGTAATATTTTGCATTAAATAAACAATTATTTATTTCAGTATCATGAATTGTGCAACGGTATGGTTACAGGAAATTATGAAATTTTACAGTAAATATCCATTCAAATACAAATTTGAAAATTTTCTGGAGGTGAAAACTAAAATCATTCTGCCGACTTTATAATAAACATAAGTATTATTCATAAATATTTTTATTTTGAAGAGAAAAGATTTGTCCAGGCCGGGATTCGAACCCGGGTCGCCCACCTCTCCACGCTGGTGCTCTTACCAACTGATTTATTTATCTTCAAAATAAAAATATTTAAAAATTATAACAATTAATAAAAAAAAATTGTAAATAAGTATAATTCATTCTGTAAATAACTGTTCCATGTTACATTACTAATTTTCATCGTTTATTTACTGCCATCAGGGTGTAATAAAAAATAATTAGAATTAATCGTGAGTTTGCTGCTTAATAACGAACGAATTATATTTAATGAGCGCTGTGCCAATTGGGAAGTGTCTGAGGAGTAGACCGAAGCGTAGGTGGGAAGATCGAGGTAAGAGTGGTCTGATAGATTTGGGTTCGAATACTGGACCGTGGACAGAGGTTTATAATAAACATTTTTCTAGCTACAACTTATTGCATTGCGCATTATCTAACACAATTAGTAATTCTTCCTAACCGAGATGTATACGATTATAAAATTCGTATTTATTGGAATTATTAAATCTATTCTAGCTTTAATTATAAGTTAAAAGAATCCCATGCGGTATCTACAGAGCCTCCTGGTGCTCACCCAGCTTTCGTATAATGAGTACCCTTTATTAGGGTAAAATCCTGACGGTTTGAAGAGATCTTAGAGAGAGGAAGTATAACCTCCCTACACAACCTTTGGCTTAGAAATGATACAGTCTCTACACCTAGTACACAAATCTCCGATTATAAACCTCTGTCCACGGACCAGTACCCAAACCAAAGTCTGTCAGACCACTCTTAACGCGATCTTCCCACCTACGCTTCGTCTACCCCTCCGACGCTTCCCAATCGGTACAGCGCTCATTAAATTTTTTGGAATTAGTTCTTTATCAAGTCTAGCAACTTTACTAGCCCATCTTAATCCTCCTGACGATATCACTTGAACAACATTAACCGGAATGCTTCGCTATTCCGCGTTGTGTAATCTCCTGAGTTATCCAGTGGTCTCATTCTTTTTTAATAAGATATTATTCAAAATTACCATCGGTATGGAATTAACAAACAATAAATAAATAAACATAACCCTGACTGATCCTTATTCAACCTAGAGACTTGTATCAATTTTTTTCATTATTCATGTTATAATTAGATCACATCTGTTGATAAATAAATAATTAAAATGTACATAGCGACGGATTCTTTCAGTTGAGATCTGGCCTTACCGCAATTTAAACTATGACTCCTTTAGCTGCGAATTCCCTTGACTAGCGGATGCCAGAATAATAATATTAATTTATTTAAAATTGGATCAACAGACTTCTAATAATTCTAATAAATAAAAAGCTAACAGTTAAACGAAAAGTGAGACAACTGCGACCTCAACTGATAATGCGAACGCATCATAATTCTACCTTTTTCTGATATCTTTAGAAATTAATCGGGTTTCTAAGGATTTAAAATTTATAAATATCCTTAAAATTTCTTCGAATCTTAGTCAAATTTATTGGTCATTAGTTTTTTTCGGTTGTTTTTAAGTGACATATCAATAAAATTTGTCGGTTCTTGGTAGAGTGATATTATTCTAAGCATTCTATTAACCCCATAGTTCGTCATAAATCAGATATCTTGGGGACAGCACATATCTCACTCGTATCTTATCACTATGTTTACATCAACTTTTCAAAATACAGATGTTTGTTTTGAATATTTGTCGTGATTTAGTTTGTTTACTCGCGATGAGTGTCAAGCTAAGGTGAAATTAATTTATTATTATTAATCTACTACCCTCATTATATATGCCACTGTATCTTTCATTTAACTGAAAGCAAACCATACCGCTAACTCTTGAATTCTTATTGTTTGTTGTTCTTGCTTAGAGGCGTAAAACCCTAGGGTCATCAACGTCTGTAGATTTTTTATTTTTATAATTATTTATCTTTAAAAAAAAAAATAATAATAATAATAAATATAAAGAAAAAATAAAAAAATAATAAAAAAATAAAATAGTCATATACACATACATACTAATAAATAATCCAACTATAATAAGGAAAAAAATAAAGCAATCGGAAAAAACAACAAATGCATCTATAGCAGGGACAATGGAGGATCAAATATTGGTTATTAATTTACAGTTTGTGATGAATTTCACCACTTTGTCGATTTCAGTTTTGTTGTCTCTAAGTTCTTCTCTAACATCGGGGGGTATTTTGAGCTGATTAAGTATTTTTTTATAGGAGTAGCATTCCTCAAACATATGTCTGATGGAAAGATTTTTATTACACCTAAGGCATATCGGTGGTGGATCCCTTGTAATGAGATGTGCGTGGGTAAGCCGGGTGTGTCCTATTCGAAGGCGAGCTATAGCCACACTGATTTCTTATATTCTTCAATGATTATTCTTCCCTATGTGTTTTTATTCTGGAAAATGGGAAGTTCCATTCTGGGTCTTTAGGATTACAAAATAAGTGCAAGTAATATTTTAAATAAGGCGTTCAGAAACAAATCCAGAAACCCCAAAGCTTCAAAAATTGGTTTTTCCAATTTTTTCGCTCGTTTAGTCAAGGAATTTTGTCTAAAACGGCATTATTTCTCATGGTTTTAGCCCGGCTCTAGGAGAACCTGGAGCTTCGGGAGCATAAAGTATTGCTTAATTAAAATTTAAAAAAGTCAATTTTTGATGTTTAAAGTTAACCACTTTTGATCTTGAACGCCTCAACAAATGCATTGCAGTAATGAAAAAGGAGGCCCTAAGATCCAATTATACAGCCAATGCACTTTTTCACGTTTCACGAGTCGTCCGACTTAACGTAAATTTTCTACGCTCTGCCTGTTTTTGACTCTACTGTTAGTTATGCCCGGATCCGACCTTTTTTTTTCCTTGTCGCAGCGACTTCAAAAGTTGCCAAACCACGGACTCATTTCCTTCGTAGGAAGTTGAAATAGGCGATTTCCAAAGAACCCTAGGCGTGACTTCTCGCTTCCACGATCCACAGGTTTCCTTGCGTTAATTGCTTACTGATCGTAGAACCACTGGGACCATTCACCGTTCGTTGAGGGTGAAATAGTGTTAGTCTTAGTCGAGGCGAATCGGAACTAAACGGCTAAGTTTCAGTCTTGGATACTATTAGGAATCGATGGAATACAATTGGGAAATAAAAAAAATAAAAAAAGCGAAAAAACTAAAAAAAAAAGAAAGCCTTACCTCTCTAAAGTACTGGAAAATTACTAACCAGCCCACATAGTGCCAATTCAGGCATCCTACAACGATATTAGATATAGCGCAGCACATCTCACATTAATAGTCCAGACTCGTGAATCAGAGACAACAGCCTCACCCCTAGACGTATGGCAAAGGAAGGCAATATACTAATAGGTAATATACGGAAGGTAATATACTTTGTCTCTTAATTTAATCCCACTTTATAACGATAATAATAAAGTATTTTGTTCCAATAAATTTGATTATTTACATTTTGTTGAATTAACAATAATAAATAAGAAGTGGTATACATTTATAACAGTAGGAAAAGGAAAAGAAAACCCTACACAAAATATAAAAAATATAAAATAAAAGTAAAATAAAGAAATTAAAATAAGTATAATTTTTGGTTGTAAAATAAACGAGTCTATTACAATAAATTTTTTACATTTGAGGAATAAATTAACTTATAATTAATAAATTATTATAATGTAATAAATTAATTATATTTATTCTAATAGTATATGTCTAGTTCGTCTGTGTATGTATCGTCTTAAAATAGTCATTTTGTTTCGCAATTGAAATAATTATTTCCGGTAAGTATTAATAAGAGAAAATGTTATTTAGACGAGGTAAAATGTAAGAGTATTGTTTAATGTTTAACTTGTAGTAGGGATATTGTATTGTTGTCATTATTTGTTGTAGTGGAATGATTCTTAAATAATTCCTTACCGGCTATTATTTTAAAACACAGTGTATGACTTACACAGTATGAAATATTACCATTATTACTGCGTACTTTGTTCCAAGATATATATTGAGTGTGGGAAATACTATTTACGTGATATTTTAAAGTAGTCCATTATTCAAATAATGATAATAAACCATCTATTATTATGAATATTTTTGGCATAATATCGTCAGCGTTTTTCACTTCTGACATAATACTTTTAAATTTAGTTAAAGTTTTATCAAAATTGAATGTGCTAAACATATTCTTAATTTCTTTAAAGCAATCCATTCAAGGTTCATTGTTTGACTTAATTGGTTCATCATGGCTTACAAACGTTTTTTCAAACCATTTCGAATTGGATTTGGGTAAAGCTGGAAAGTCTGTAGGTTTAGCTTTATAAATTATTCTGTCGGAGGGAACGTCACTTTATGCTGTTTTGGAAAACCAGAAGATGCTATGGTCATGGATTTTGCGTACCCATTTATAATTAGGATAGAAATCTTTAACGAGTACTTGACATCGTACAGGCTCGAACTCCCCATTTTACGTTGTTTCTGAAGGAAGGCATAACTAAGGATTTTTATAATAATTATGTATAATTGGTAGATCTATACCATACGTCAAACGGTTTTTATAGTATAGCCTTCCCTGGGCATAAACCTTTCGGAGAACAGTTCTTGAATCCTTAGAAATAAATGTCTAATGTTTTCAAAACTTCCTTGAAGAATATTTAATTTTTCCTTCACATATCTCCCCCTACGAATCTTGGATACAAAAAATGGATTCATATAAATCCAATCCTACCTATCCATCTGCCGGGGCTATAAAAAGGCCCAGGATAAACAATGTCAAACGAAGGGAAGAGGATTGTAAACAAGAGATGGGAAAGGGAACATCTGTAACCGAATCAGATACTTTTAATTTTAATTTTGGATTATAGTTTATTAATCTGGTATAACAAATCATTCTTATTGAGGAAATATTAAAATTAGTTTAAGACATAGCGTATTCAGGAGAACAAGGGTGGTAACTACACTCCCTAATATTACATAAGAATTTATTTGTAGCATCATGTATGACCATCATATGTATAGGAGCTTAGTGTGTAGAGTGATGAGTTGCTGAGCTGTAGCTCCCGGGTCTTCGGATCTTCCGTGTAGCTGAGCTGTAGCTCCCGGGTCTTCGGATCTTCCGTGTAGCTGAGCTGTAGCTCCGTGGCTCTCGCAGTCTCTATGAAGTTATACCCTTAATTCAAGGGAAAACTCTGGCAGTGAGAGTGTGAATTTGGTCAAATCACCTCCTTGTATAACCGTTGGAGGTTTAGAAACAGTACAGGATTAATAATGTACTGAACCCAAGATCCTTCAAAACAAAAACCCCAATTTTTGAGCCTATAGTAGTAATTGTATTGGTTGAAGCCATTTAATTCAGGAATGACATATCTGATATTCTATTTCCGTCATCTTTTTTAAAAAATTAAGTAAGATTTAAATTCTATCATCTTTGAACTTGAAGCTTTATGGGAATAATGACATAAGTTAAAATAAAGTTTCAAGCTTTAATTTAAAAAAAAAATCTAGTGGTTAACGAAAGAATTTCAATACCATCATTACAATGGAAATGCTTTGCTTTACCAATACCCAAATTTATATTTTTTTAACTCATCTGGTTTAATTTTAAAAAAATATGGAATTTGCAAATAGCTCTATTGAAAAATTTGTTGTTTTGAATTATGACATTGTTAATATATGATCTGACTCTTTTAATTATTATGTTTATTTTAATACGTATGATTTATGACTTGAAATAAATTAAATTTTGCGCCCATCTTTCCCACCAACTTCCAATTTGAGCTAGATAATCCCTTCTGATTTAGACATGAATATTTTAGTTTGGAGAAGATGGATCATAATGACATGAATTATCCCTAATGAGAGACGGCACCGCACATTTCATCCAATTAGTTGAACAAGCCATGTTTCAATTATCTGGGATTATATCTCTGTTAACTCTTCTGTTAGCTTTTGCTCGTTACCGTTACGATTGTATTCGTAAGTACTATTAAACAAATTAAATTAATTGATTAACATATTGTGTGTTTTGAAGTATGGGTTATTGGGATATTATTTTAACCATGAAATACCTAAACCAAGTAACTTTATTTATTTTTATCAAGTAGTTAAGCATCTAAGTTGATGGCAAAGCTTTTCAGTTCAAGTAGCCTACCACTATATTAGTTATTCAACCCTCTGAAGTAAATGGTGTCCTTTTGGAATAATTCAACTAATTATTCCACTAATTAATGGAATAACCTTTGACGCTATGCTTTGACAGCGACTCATGTCATATGCTGTAGTGCTGAAGGCCCTGGTTTGAAATCCGACTGTGGCTGATAAATTATGTAATCTGTTAACAGTCATAGATGGACTCCCGTAGGATCTGAATACAACACTTGGGCTCAACTTAATTGCGGTTCAATATGTCTCTGCTTTGACTTATATCTAATGCTGTTGTCATTAGATATGATTCTTGCTTATGATAAACAAAATTATTGCTTACCGTCTTATCACGATCTTGTGCTTTATATATGACTCTGTATGAATTACCAATCCTAAAGCAATCGCTACAGATCGAAAACAAAAATCAGTTTTTTTTACATTCGATACTTTGTATTTGTATCGACAATATCTACCCCATCCACAACCATTAGCTTGGAAACAGTAAAGCCTCTACCCTGCACTGAGTGAAATAGTCGGGAGGTGAAGTAAATTTTACATTAATTTAGTTTAACATATTTTATTTTTGCCATTGTTTCGGCCTCTGCTTAAGACCATCATCAGGGCAGATGAATGAGAGTCCAACTTAATTTCCTTATTTTTGGAGATGGTTGATTTACTGGACATATCTTATATAGGTAGGCAAAGTAGTTCCTTTTACTGACTCGTTCCTTTTGAGACAGTTCATTCTAATGAACTAGTTCAAATGAACTATACAGTTCATTTTTAAAAAGAACTAGAAATGTACTAAACTAGGAGAGGAATTGGACTATGGAAAAAGGGGGAGGAACTGAGAGGTCAAATGAACTAGAAAGGTTCAACCAGTTCACTTAGTTCAGTAGTTCTTCTTCCGATCTCAGGTCAGACGCCGACGGTCCCCTGTCCAAGTGTGGTAGCTGGTGAGTAGTGTGAACTAAAAAGAACTATAATTCACCAAAACAGAGAGCGCTCATTATAATTCATTATCCGGATCTAGTTCAATGAACTAGTTCGTTCACGTACTTCTCATCTCTAATATATTAGAACAGTGAGTGTGCAATCAATAAAAATGCCATCATAAGGGCAGAGTGTCATAAGTGTCCAATTATATCTCATAAAAATAAAAATATATTTATTCAATAACTGCAAGAAATGATAAATAACTACATCAGGAATAGTTTTTATCTTTTTCATTAACTAAATTACCGTTTTTTTAAATGAGGCAGGGTAAAAAAAAAATCATTGGCGAGAAAACCTGGGACTTGAGCTTAATGTCGGATAAATTACCTCCCCGCATACCCTTTGCTCTGTAGTATAGTCTGTACTGAATGTAGTGGTACTGTAGAACAAAGGGTATGCGGGGAGGTACTGATTTTTATTTTTTATTATTAATTTTGATAATTAAATTGGCCGAAATGTAAATGAGAGAGAGAACTATAAATGAAATAATACGGTCCTTCTAACTAGATGAAGAGCAGTTATCTATTTAGTGTATTTGATGTATTCCCTTGATCACGGATGCGTTAATGGTGGTTAAAGCTTGGGGTTTCCGACAGGCGATATACAGAGGGAGGGGAAGCACAAAGAGGATGGAACAGAGAGAGCCAAGACAAAGGAACCTCGAAGCACAAAGCAAAGTCAATATGTCACCCCAAACAATCGCCATCCAGTTCAAAAACAATAAAACAGCCATTTCCTTCGCTTCACTTGTATACTTGTTCCCTCTGAGTTACCTGAAATTATTCATCAGAGGAAATGTTGGAAATAAACAGTAATATGCAGCAGTCTATAGTTTTATTCTAATAGAAATACTTTTATTTTAAAAAACAAATTTATTTGTACAGAAAAGATATTCCCAGGACCGGGACTCGAACCCGGGTTGTCCAGATCGCTTGTCTGGAACTCTACCATATGAGCTATCCTGGCCCAATCAAGCACGCTTCTCGGTCGTGGTCATATCCTTTCTTTTCACTGATCCCAAGTCCCCGCGTTCCCGCATTTTTTAGATGTATACGAGGGGGAAGAATGTCCTTTGAAAATTATTTTATTTTGGATCTTGTTGACTTACGTCATTACAATTATTATAATTATTACAATTATTGTATTTTATTTGTTATTAATTTTTAAATATTTTTATTTGAAAATAAAAGAAATGTCCAGGACCGGGACTCGAACCCGGGTCATCCAGATCGCTACTTTTATTTTAGTTATCATATATATTTCGAACTGCTTGTTTATTCATTTAACGGTACTTCATGCTGCTAATCTAAAGTGTGACTCATAAATTTTGCCTATCCAGGTATAATTAGGATAGGGATCTTTTACTAGTACCTCATATCGCACAGGCTTGGTATCTCCATTTTACTTCCCGTCCGTAGAACGGCATAACCAAAGATTATTTACAACCTTTTAAATCAACCAAAGGCCACTTTCCGGGTGGTTAACTCTCGACGAGATTATGCTAACCACTACACCTATGGTGACCCAGGGATGGATTCTGTGGGACCTGGAGACCCTCCTTGGGCTCACCCAGGCTCTATACTCTATAAATTTGGTACCTGTTCCTTAAGGAAAACCTGGCGGTTAGTCTGATATCGGCCAAATCATCTCTTGTTCAACAGTTGTTCTAGAATTAGAACAGTTTCTACCAAGTACTGAACCCAAGACCCTTCATGGTAGTAGTAATATTGTTCTGATTCGATTATAGAAATACAACAAGTAAATATTATGAATACTTATTTACTCTAACGGCGCTGGAGTCTTTGGAGGACTTGATGGTCTCCTCAGGAATCCTCCACACAGATCTGTCATTTGGTGCCAGCTATGAATGATTAATGGCACAAAAACACATGCAGGGAAACTACTCACTGATATTGCTGCCATAATAAAGTTATCTTTGAAGGTTCCAAGGCCATCTTCTGTTCAGATACCTCGGAGGATTATTGGGAATGAAAGAGATAGCTAGGTTTGAAACTAGTGAGTTTGAGTGGGAATAAAGTTTATCATGAAGGGATTAATGTCAGGTTGTGGCCAAATTGGCTTATCGTCCCCTTTTATGCTGGTTTACATAAGTAAAGTACTTTGAGGATTTTACCAAGGATTGGATATGAGAGGATATTGATTGCTTAGTAGGGCTTCAATGCTTTACACCGAATGTCCGAATAGTCTTATAATTTTGGATTAACCATTGCCTAATGGATAACTGTTCGTTCACAAGGAGTCGTGTCTCTGTCGGATCTGACTTTTTGCAGGATCCGGGGCAGTGGCAATACAATTTCTATGCTAGAGTTCACACAACCATCCGGTTTTAAGATCCGACAGAAAACATAATCTTACTAAAGTTGACATCCGGTTTGGCTGCTTGAACCGGAACGATAATTTTAGTTCCGTTTTAAGCGGCCTAGTATTTTCAATACGAGAGGTCATACGATATAACGTTCAGTCGAATCTGTTTTTGTTGGATCTTACAACCGAATACATCGCGCGATTCGCACGCCAGCGGGAGGGGGCCAAAGCCGTGCGCACCCACCGCCAGTCAAGTCAGTGCCCTGACAAAGACTACATGATTGCTGTTATCTATGCTAGCTATTATTACTATTATTAGCTATTATGCTAACTACTTATCTGATAGACTTTACGAAAACGCCGCGATTGTCTCACTATGGCGTCACATAATAATACTTTTTTTTTTAAATTTAATTTATTGATATTTACAACTATAATATGATTATAACTATGATTATCTCCTGATATGTACATTATGACATGAAAAACACATGTGGAGTAACTACCCATCGGCAGCACTCCAAACATAATAATACTGAATTGTGGATTCCTCTGGTCGAAAATCGGCCATTACTATGGGACAAAACATTAGACACTTACAAAGATAAAAACGTCCATCGCTTCCAATCGACAGGTACTGACTGAGCGTGAGCGAGCGGTTTTATTCAAAAAATCGGATCGTGTGTTCACACGGGCACCAAAGATATCCGGATCCGGGGCAGTCTGACACGATTGCGCCGTGTGAACTCAACGTTCGGTTTTTTCAGATCCGACAGAAATAAGATTCGACAAAACTTACCTTCGTGTGAATGAAGGCTAACATAGAACTGACTCCTAATAGAGCATATTTCCTTACAATTTTTATTCAAGGGTAACCGTTCGCTATGATTTTTCATCCGGTATAGTTTTGAAAAAGCTTTCCTATTCTACACAATGGAAAAAAAAATCGGAATCTCCCAACCCCGATTCCGATGAGCCATAAACAATTGACTTAATGAAAACGCTCTAGACAAACGAACCCTTCAGGCCACTCCCCCAGGATTTACTGCCCTAACAGTGTTGTTTTGTTTCTAGTTTAATTTGTGAGGATTAAGGTCGTTAGGGAGACAACTATTAAATTCCTCGCCCCCCCCCACCAGATTCAATTTTCACCCTCTCCCTAGGGGTGGCTTCCTTACCTCTTTTTTTTACTCTCACCCTTGTTGTCACTTGATCCGATTTGTGATCGCTCAGGTCTCAGCTAGGGCCGTGATTAACAATCCCCTAGCCCATGAATATTGCAAGTCTCAATTTCAGTCCTGTCGTTGATTAAAGTTACACCTCAATTGAAAAGCGACTGTGGAATCGATAGTCAGAATCAAATTTACTAATTTGAAAGCCGAAGTCAGCCCATAATTGTGATTCTTCGTCAGGGCTGAAATAAAATCAGAGATACACACAGGACAACCGTAACAATTTTAGACTCAGGGAAACAATGTTTCGTAGAATATTGAAAAAAGAATAATCTATCAAGGGGAGAAAACGGTCGTTGTGGGGTATAAGTATTTCAACCCGCACTGCAGGTCTTCTTCATAATTTAAACAGAAAGAATAAAATCATATATACAAACGAAACTATTGTAAACCTGTAACTCTAACCCAGCCATGTTCTTGCAGGGCTCATTTTTGTATTTTACTTTCATTATAATTTTTATCTATTTCAGTTATTTTATTTTTAAATAGTTTTATATCTCGTCTATCCTTCCCAGGAGGACTGCAATGTGGAGAGAAATGTCTATTCAATTCAAGCATCTAATACATGAGGAAAAAAATGATCCGGGTGGTGGTAAAGAAAATACTGTCTATATATTCTTGAAGGAACTTGTGTATTAAATCCACCACCTATAAATGCAAATGTGCAACCAGTTACGTTTTAGAATTTGCATAACATAACATGCAGTATAATAATAATGGAAATAATTAAATAGAACTAACAATAAAATAATTGAATATATAACATATATAGATAATATATTGAATATATAACATATATAATTAATGGAATATATCATCAACAATTTAAAATAAAAAAAAATATTTAAAAACTAAGTATTCATAATTTTTATAACATAACATGGAATATAATAATTTGCATTACATAAGATGGAATATAATAATAATGGAAATAAATAAATATAACTAATAATAATATAATTGAATATATAACATGTATAGATAATATATTGAATATATAACATATATAAATAATGGAATATATCATCAACAGATAACCAAACAAACAAGAACAAATGTAGAACAAATAACCAAACAATGAACAAATCAGCAGCAAACAAAAATGAGGATACAACAACAGCTCTAGAAAACACGAAGAAACAAAGAACAATAAATCTGTAAATAATGTAACTG
Organism: Troilus luridus; assembly: GCA_964056705.1. Classification (NCBI taxonomy): domain Eukaryota; kingdom Metazoa; phylum Arthropoda; class Insecta; order Hemiptera; family Pentatomidae; genus Troilus; species Troilus luridus. Next base: position 40,353,459 of record OZ057417.1, on the reverse strand, counting down.
TTACTGTTAGAAATATAACTGTTATAAAATGTAACTGCTTGTGCAGGCCTACAACATTGGCCTTTTCAGGTGGTGGATTTAATACACAAGTACCTTCTTGACCTCCACTCGGAGCATTTTCTTCCTCATATATACAAGGTCAACTAATATTATTCATATTAGTGTAATATTCATATTAGGGTGGCTATTTGTAGAGCGATGAGTTTCTGATAAATTATTTAATATATTAGCAGTCATAGATGGACCCTGTTGGATCTGGAAACACAAGTTGGGCTCATCTAATAGATGGTTTATCACCTTTTATTACGGAATTAATTCTTCGACTTTCATACTGACTATTCCAAGATAATCTGTCAAATTAGATAAAACACAAAATCGTCGTACGGTTTATGATTGGCCACATTCGACTCCAAATCTAATCCTCCATGGCGTTAGTTGCAATTGATGTTTATACAGTATAATTCCCCTCAATTTTTTTTTTCTGTATAACTCAGTTTCACTCAAATCCCCAACAGCTTACTTACCTTTCCTTTTTTGTTTCTTTTTTGTTAATCTTGTACTTTTTTGGCCTGAAAATTGGTAAAGTATTTATATGCTGTCCCATATTTAGAAGAACTGTATTATTCAGCGCTATATTCGCTATAAAACACTCAAGTACTACCCCTTTTATCTGAAGGAGGGCAGTACATGGTACTTTGTATACAAGTTTAATATTTAACCGTCCTTTTGAGATGTTATAACCTTTTTCACGCACCTGTACAATATTGAACATCAAGGGATCTACAACAGGCTTCTTGCTTTGGAGAATGCTGGACGGCGTATATGTCTTCAGGTAAACCAAGTAAAGACTAAGTATATGGTGCCTAACCCTTCGAGACAATCGGACCCCACTATCACGTTTGGGACCTACACTTTCGAAAGTGTCGACAGTTTTGTCTACCTCGGTTCTATGGTCAAATCAGATAGCTCAATCAACCCAGAAGTTCAAAGAAGAATTTTGGCCGCTAATAGATGTTATTTTGGGATGGCGAAAATTTTACGAAGTCGTCTGATATCAAGAAGAGCCAAGGTCATGCTGTACAAAACAATTATCACGCCTGTTTTAACTTACGGATCGCAGACCTGGCCTCTGTCCAGGGCAGATGCCAACAGTTTACTGCTCTTCGAAAGAAAAATATTAAGAAGGATGTTTGGAGCTGTAAGAGTTGGCGGGAAATTTAGACTCGAGACAAAATTCAGAGCTGTATCTGATGTATCAGAAGCCTGACATGGTGAAACACATAAGAATGGCTAGACTGAGATGGGCTGGACATGTGGCCAGAATGGAGGACGACGCTACCCTGAAAAGACTGCTGGGTTCGTTGACGGAAAAAGAAAACGCGGGCGTCCACGACTTAGATGGGCAGATGAAGTCGAGAGTTATGCAGGCAGCATTATTGGAACCAGAGCTTGGAGGACCTTGGCGCAGGACAGAGAAGAGTGGAGGAGACGCCTTGATGTGGCATGGACCCGTGCTGGGTTGTAGAGCCAGTGCTGATTGATTGATTGTACAATATTGAAACGGGCGACCTGTGGTCTAGTGGTTAGCGTAACAAACTACTAAACCCAAGATAGCGGGTTCGTAGCCCGGCAGGTGACCCTAGGATTTTTTTAAGGGAGAAAAAATCCTTAGTTACGCCGTTCTTCGGAAGGGACGTTAAACAGGAGTCCCGAGCCTGTTCGATATCAGGTACTCGTTAAAAATCCCTAATTAAACCTGGATAGGCAAAATTTAGAGCTCCCACTATAGCATCGTCCTATTAGCCATGTCAGCATAAAGCGACGTTAAATGAACAAACAACAATGCAAGAATGCACAATTGTAAAAGGTACAGTCTCTAGACTATGGGATTTCATATAAGCTGGTCGTAACTAACTTTGTAACTTTTTGTTACAAATGTATTCAACTACGTCCTAAACGTGTTTTACAACTGTTCGATATATTTTTAGGGGTCACCTATAATATAGGTGATATATAATAGGGGATATTATTAACATAACAAACCTACTATTTCCAAGATCGCGGTTTCGCAGCTTAGGATTTTTAAAGGGAGTAAAAAAAACCCTCAGTTATGCCCTCCTTCTGTATGTAAAATTGGAGTCCTGAGGTGTAAGGTACTCGTTGAAGATCCCTGTCCTAACTAACTATACCTGGGTAGGAAAAAAAATAGGGCTCCCACTATAGCATCGTCCGATTATCAATATAAAATGGAGTTGAATAATTAAACAACGAAGATATATTATGTAGTTATATGATGTGGATAACACCGAATACATGAAAATATTGATTGCTATATTGAAAATATTAATTTATTGTACCTCTTTGTTATCATATAATTCAATCCCTTCTGGTTTTTATTTCTACTACTTACTACATTTATTATTATTCTATCAATACACTAAATATATTATTCTTTACCATATATTATTTTAATTTATATACATATTGTATATTTAGCCCTGAAGAAGACCTGCAATGTGGGTCAATACTTTCCAATAAAAAGTTCTCCCTATATATAAGAACTTTTTTGACCTCCCAAAGGACTTTTTCCCCCTGAAAAATATTGATGTTAGTAGACTGTAATCTGTAAGTCGGAATGAATAATCAGTTTGGAGTCGGTATAATAAATTTTAATTATATGTAAAAAAAATAAAAAACATTAACTGTTCTAACTAAATGCATGGTTGATGATTTGGCTTGTGCTCCAAGTTAGGCAGGAAGGCCGTGTTCTGCAGGTTGTCGACCTCGAACTAGAGCATTGTATAGGAGAAGACCTACGTGGATCCACAACCGAAAGTTAAAATTAATACAAACCTAATTAAATTATCAAAGGTATTATTATATTATACAATACTATTATATTGAATTGTCGAAATACTATTGAACCTTCATTCACGTAGTCCAAATTCCATGTTATGAAACACATAGATATGTATACAGATGTTACTCTCCCTCACTCTCCTGATTGGAGTGCTAACACATCAAGGTGATGAACCATGCCAATAATTTCTAAACCAAACAAACAGCGGATTCCATCGTTCGGAAATGAGGCAGTAGTACGCCAGTGACGTAAGCAAGAGGCGTGACTTTCACCTCCACTCCCAAGGTCATCTTGTATTCCTACGCCGTCCGTTAGATGCCAACTGACTTCCCGCCATCTCGGTTCTTCTCCTGCAATATTTTGGTTTTACTCAAGACATGTTGACTCGTTGGGAGCTAAAAGTTCGAATCCGTTGCCTTTGGAATTGTTAGTTCGGGCGTCATTGATTTTTCGTTATTTTAGTAAGTTACTTTACTTATTAATTATTAAACAACAAAACATTAGAAACTGCATAGCACTGAGAAATAATTGTAAGGAGTAGAATTCCAAGACTTAGGCCGTGGATATCTGTTCCGCGGGTTGTCGCTTCTCTTTGAGTTTCAACTGTTTATTCGTTTCATTTTTAATATTTTCCAAGAATACAAGAAATCATGAGCTTTAGTCTGGAAAAGAGATTTTAATTATGGGTAATTAGTAGATTTCGGTAATCATTTCATCATCAAGAAATAAAAGTTTCAACTAACATTTCGAAGGTTAGATGATAATGTTTTTGTTGAAACGTTCACTTCTTGACGAAATGATTAACAAAATGTACATATTTCCCATAATTACAATCTTTTTTACATATTAAAGCTCATGATAACTGTTTTTGGAAAATATTAAAACGAATGGAAAGCTAAAACTTGCTGTCACTCAACTCGAAGCGACAGCCAGCGGAATAATTACCACATTCCTCACTGTGTAGCACTGAGAAAACCGTAAGGAGAGGAACTCCATCACTAAGGTCGTATTTTCAATTGGATCCTAAAAGAGTAAAAAAAAAAAAACCTGTACCACTACGACCCGTGAACGAGTCTGGGGGTTCAGTACATGGTTGAGACTGTACTGTTTCATGGACAACGGTTCTGCAAGGAGGTGACTTGTCCTAGGTCACCCTCAACCGCTAGGTTTTTCCCCCTTATTATGAGCCCCAGGAGGGTCCTAGATCCTATATGATCCATTTCCGGCCGCAAACAGACTAAATAAAAGTAACTGCCCGCAGTGGGATTTGAACCAGGATTTCTGGCATGGCAACTCAGTACTCAACCACTGAGCCACTCCGCTCCCATCCTAAAAGAGTAAACAATCAAAACTGCAGAACCGAGAGAAAATAAACCCAATTTTAGCTGACTCAAATATTGCCATAGAAAAAGTTCATGTGTATTCTTTCAGTTCACTTGAAAATGGAGAGGTTCTGGAAAATCTTTTCAAATATCAATTTTGTGGAAAATGTAGTGGAGTAGTATTCATCAATACGTTTCCTAACAATCGTTTGATTTTAACGAATATTAAATTATTTTAGAGAAATATTATGTTAAATAAAGGACGTTTGTATCTTCTAACAAGTACTAAAAATCTGAATTAAAAGTATCCTTGAGCCTTAAGCAAAAAAAAAAACTGAGGGGTTCGGAAAAATGAGCTGCGAGTCCCAAAATGTACTTAACTGACACGAATAAAATTCACATATTAATTTTTATTCCTACTAACTCAATTTGATGGGGCTGTAAAAATGCCTAAAACATTAAAAGCCGTAAAAATTTATGTAAACTTATAGAGTAATTGACTGAAATATGTTGTATTTTACTAGAATACATACACACATACAATTTTTACACAGTTTCTAGTTCACTGAATTGCTGTTCTGAAAGACCCGGGTTCGAATCCGGCTGTGTCAGATGATGTATTTAATATGTCCTGTGGTATCTGCTGACCGTCCTCGGGCTGAACCAACCTCTATAACCTATCAAGGGGTCATGGGTTTAGTACATGATAGACTGTACTCTTTCTAAGCCAACAGTTTTGCAGAGTGGTGATTTTGACTAGCTCATTCACAACCACCAGGTTTCCACCAATGAAGGGAACTCACTTTATATAGATTGGGTGAGCCCCAGGAGTTTTGTCTCCGCTGAACCCACAAGATCATATAATGCTGTTAAAAGATTAAATAAATTGTTTTGGACATTCAGCTCAGCAACTCAGTGTTCTACACTCTGAGCTGCTTCGCTTCAATTCCATGTATAAAGATTTAAAAAATGAAATTAAGTATGTAGAAAATTGTGTATAGCATGAATCTGGCAGCTTGCATTAGGATTTTTAGGTGTTTGGTGCTCGTGAAAGACCCCTATCCCAATTATGCTTGGATAGGAAAAATTTAGGACTCCCACCGTAGCATCATCCGATTAGCCCTAGCAACTTATAGTTGAATGGATAAACAAATGAAGCGTAAATTACGACCCGTTCATTAAAATGATTATGTGGTTAAATTATGTCTCAAATGAATGGTCGCAGCTCGTAGGAGTAGACAAATTGTCTACTGGAGATATATCTTACTTCAAACACATTTAATTAAGGAGAATCGCCAAGAGGAACGTTTAGCAACGAGACTAGTTTACTTAGTCGCTATTAGAGCAGTTACTAAGAGCTGATGTCTGATTGGCTAAAATATGGTTAATGTATCATACTGCTTTGTGGAATTAACTGCATGTTTAAGTAACAGATAAAATTAGTAATCGGAACAGTGAACTATAATTTCAATCTATCAGAATGGCTAGTGTAACAAGTTATTCCGACAAGAACGACTCCTTGAGAGAACAAGTGAGTCTTGGCAGAATGTCAACCCTTACATTGTCATTTGAGTCTGAATCAGCTCCAGTGATGGAAGTCACTTGTTAGCAATCATTTGCGTCACTGCTACACGGGCTGGATTTTAATTGGCTTGTTCATGTGCATGTGTCACCATTCTTGAGAAGAAGAGAATTTTTCAAAAATAACTTATAACAATAACTTGTTGTTCTAGACTTTAACAAGGAAAAAATGTCAATTATTTTTACAAATAATTGGGCCGTTTCATATGAAATGTCCGTTTTCAAAGGAAAGGTTATTTAGAGAAACAACTTTACCTCTTATTTTCTATACTTTTGTCCTAACGTGTTATCAAAACATCAATCCCAGAACTGAAAAATTCAGGGTTTCGCTATGAAATAAAGTCTGAAAATACGTTTTTGAATCATTTAAAAAAAAAATTATCCTTAAGGAAGTTGTCCAAATTTCTGAACAGATGGGAATCTGTCGTGAAACATCAATTAACCATTGCAGGTGGTTTTTTTTGATAATTTATTATTGCATTATGTCAATATCCCTACAGTACGATGTGGGTGTGAATTTACCTCTTAATAGAAAGGATAAATGAATTATTTATGAATTAATCTCTGTCACTAGCTCAACATTTCTCAAACCAACGGCGAATGGTCCGTAGTAAACGCATAATTTTTATTTTTTTTTTAAATTTATTTATTGAAATTTACAACTGTATACAAAATACATCAAGTAAATAAAATGAGTGAATACATTGACACGAAAAGACAAGTTGAGAAACCACCCAGTGGTAGTACTCAAATAAAAAGTTCAGCTTAGAAGGTCACGAGGCCATCTCCTTTTCAGACGCCTCGGAGGATTATCAGGAATTGAAGAGGTTGCGAGGTTTGAAACTAGTGGGTTTGAGTGGAAATGAAGTTTGTCATGAAAAGATTGATATCGGATTCGGGCCAAATCAGCAATAAACGGGACGTTAAGGTCATTATGGATTACTTTGTTCGTAACAAAGTAAGGAGCATTAAGGATTTTCTCCAGGATTTTGGCTCTAAACGGATAATAAAAATAAATAATAAACATTCTTCCCCGAAAGCGGTGGTAATGTCTCCGAAAGCTTTGGCTGACGTGTCCAAGTTTTAACTTTTTTTCTCTTTATTTATTTATAGAGTGTCAAATAAAAACACTGACAATCAGCAGGTTGGCTGACAGTAAAATAGTATACAATGACATGAGAGGCATGAAGAAGAACAGTACTTAGCGGTACCTCTTCCTTGGCTTGATCCCTCATCCACGTTCTTTTTAGTATCCTTCTAGTGTTCTCAAGCATGAGTGTTGTGGCCAAGTTTAAACTCATAAAACTTACGAAAATCGCCTTTCCATGGTCATAAAGGATGTCCCAAAATTAACGCAAGATTTGAATTTGTCGCCATTTGTGAAGTTGAGTGTTGGCAGCCCTAAAAAAAACCAATTCGACAGCTGAGGGTTAGTAAAATTGGAGCGTTACACGATCCATTCTATCGTTACACGATAGAACAACGTGTCTTCATTTTTGAACAATATTTCAAAAATAATGAAACTAAATAATAAACGAGTGCGTATGTACATGCAAAGCCGTCGAGGACATTTACCTGATGTGTTATTCCATAAATAACCCTATCCTATGTACTTTAATATATACGTTAATTTTGGGACACCCTGAATTTGATGGCATACTAAACAATATTCGTTCAATTGTAGGAAATATTATCCAAAAAGAGAGAATTGATAACAGCTTTATTACAATCTATAAACGTAAATATAGTAGACATCAGAAGTCCAATAATTCCACTTTGTATTGTACAAATAATAAAGACGGACATTTCATATATAACGACCCAAAAAATTTATCAGCAATGGACTATATGGACTTTTGCGACTTTATACAATATACAGAAAAAGTAGGCTCAGATTTTTTGTTTATTACCCTTATATCTCAGGTATCTTTAAACTGAGTTAAGGCCTTGGAATATCCCAGGTGGGGTGACATGTTTTCACGTTTCCTAGGTAACGTTGAGTCACACCTGACTCATTTTTATCGATTATTTATTAAACGGTTTAGTTTGTCCGATGTATCATCCGTTTATTCATATGTTTTTACGTAAATGTTATACTATCATGCTCACCATCTAGAATTCCCCGTTACCGTTTCTGCAAATGTGGATATTCTGCAGGTACCTGTTGATGCGCAAGTGGTTTGACAGTAATTTGCATGACTTATGAAAAATCGATATACATGCTACAAGTTCGGAGATGGAGGGTTCGCAGGCACCGCTGCACTTTACCGTGATAAGTTTCCTATAGTAAAATTGGGAATTTATTTTAAAAATCAGGAGGAGTTTAGCAAAACGCGAGAATAAAAATTCCCATGAACAACAGAACTTCGTCATATCTTAAATTATCGACAATAATCCTTAAAATTCAAGATTTAAAATCTTAGGGTTGGGAGAATAAAGTTGAGACGAGACATAAAAAGAACTTATATTACATCAATTTTATTTACAGACAAATTTTTTACCTGTTGCATATAATCTTGAAAAAATATTTAAAGATTTGGGAATTTTTACTTAAGTATGTTTCCTTTGATCCTAATTTTGCGGAATTTTCCGACAATTCTGCAGGTACCAGACCGAATTACTTTTTATACTACTTTCAATTTTCCTATATTTAGACCAAGGTCTTCTGCACCATCTATTTAATAAGATTATTATTATTTTTGTTTTTACATCTTCTTAGCAGTTGGTCTATCTGGACCGTGGTCAAGGTTTTGCTGAATTTTTAATTTTTTCAGGAAGTGGGGTGAGGTGTGGGTCTGTGTGACTGATTCAGTGTAATGACAATTACTATAGATTTACTTATTGGTTCTATCAATATTATCGGGAGTGCGGTAGCTTACTGAGTAGAGCGCTGAATTGGTATACTAAAGGTCCTGGTTTCATATCCGGCTGTGGCTGATAATTTATTTAATATTTTAAAAGCTGACGATAGGCCCCCTGTGTGACCTGGAGACCCTCCTGGGACTCGCCCAGCCTCTATAATGTTAATCTTCCACCAACAACCGTTGTCCTAAAGTCAGTAATGTCTCTACCACTTATTGGATCAAAGACCCTTCTAGTGTTGTAATGGCATAGGTTAGTTTTTCTTGTATTCAAAAATTTTCTTATTACACAATTGGTTCATAATGTTACTGCTTTTTGCAGTACTTTAACTTCCTTTTGGATCTTCAATGATTCCATTGTTTCCACTGTAATTGGGCCATTGTTAGAAATTACAATTAGTAGCTCTTTGATTGCTGTATAGATCAGGCTGTATAGATGTTCCTGAAGTTCATCACTATGGTCTTGATATTTCCGATTTTTTTTCGCTTACTGTTTTCTGTACATTATCATCGGCAGGAGCATTATCTCAATGATTTGCGCTTTCTTTACTGCGCATGCGTACATATGATCTATTATGTAGGATATCATGGTCTGTTATTTACATCTGATTACATAACCACTTTATATTACTATTATTTATTTATTATTTCATTTTTTTCGGACTTTTGAGGTTTTACAACTTAAGCGGCGAAATTTATATATTTATTTTTTAAACCTTACAGCAGAACATTATAAAACAAAAAATTACCAAGCATAAAAATGCTTAACTGTTACATTGTGAAAATAATTAGGCTTGCGAACCCTAGGAGGAACACTTGAAGCATTCCTTCCATTGAAGGCGTCTTGCTTGTTAACTTTTCCTCCCCTCGCAATTTTCTTTTGTACTAATAATTAAAACATGGCGTTAAAATCTAAATCGCAGTCTAGATTACACTTTTTTTTGTCTCATTATATACTTTAACATCTATTATAATCATAATAGTTCAGCTTGCTGTGTGAAGTATACGTGTATTATATACAGTAAATTTAATATGAAATTTAATATCTAATTAATATGTCGGAAATGGAACTGAAAATATATGTTGGAAATGTAATATCAGTTATGTAGTTTCTAAATTAAAAATCTTTAACATATACAATTGCTACTGAAGGCTTAACTCAAAAATACCAATGTTTGAGTTACTTCTAAATATTGTACGTTTAGACAGTAAGTTTTCCCTCTGATTATGTCAAACATTATTAAAATTAGAAATCAATATATTCTACGCGGTTTGTACTCATATACCCTGTAAAATTGTCAATATGATTGTCAATGTTTATTTGTTTTACTAATTTTTACATAAAAGAAATTTTGAACGTACAAGGGATATCCAGCGTAGGCTAAAATTAAATAAATTAAAACATAATAATTATTGTAATTAGATAGGTTTTATTTATTTTTTTTTATTCCTGCTCATAATAATTTTCCGGGGAAAACCTAGTGATGCTTTGTGATTAGTAACAAGCTTGTTTCATAGGATGGGTGAATCTTTTTTTCCTTGTACATATCTCTCATTTTTCGATGTTTTCCAAAGAGGGAAATTCACCTTTCCTTAAACACAAAGTCAGTCATAGCATAAGACATAATCGATCATATTATTATGTCATATAATTATTCAAGCCCCAATAATTTTATTATATGTAGTAATCAGATTTAAACCTCTCATTATACGGGAAAAAAATATGTTCGATATTTTTACCATTTATTTTGTATTATATAAATAGATATTTCATAGGAGGGATCCCGCGTTAATACCTTACCTTTATTTCTATTTCCTCAAAATATTTAAACAAATATTTTTAAACTATTAACAAAAGTTTAGAAATAAAAAAATTTCAATTAATTTTTTTTTCGATTTTCTTTAAATTTACTCGAGTTAACCCTAAACCTGTACCACTAAGACCCATGAATGATACTGGGTTCAGTACATGGTAGAGGCTTAATTATTTCAAAGACAACTGTTGTGCAGGATGGAGATTTAGCGGTGATTACACTTAACTGCTAGTTTTTTCCTGAATCATGGTAACCTACTTTTTAGAGGCTGTTTGAGCCCCAGGAGATTTTTGGAAACCCTGCAGGGCCCATCTATGGCTCTTAACAGATTAAATAATTTATCTTGCACAGCTGGATTTGAACCCGGGACCTTCAACACAACAGCTCAGCTCTCCACACATTAAGGTACCCCATTTCCATAACGTCTGTTAAATTCCATGTCTGCAATAACTGGATCTAAATGAAATAAATATTTATGCAAAGTTATGCATTGGTTTGTAATTGAGTTATTGCTTAATAATTCCATATAACTCAATTACAAACCAATGGATATAACTCCATTTGAAGGGAGAAAAATACGTGAATGGCACGATTCCGCTTTCCTCAAAACAATTAACGCTCTGGACGAATTTTGACTTATTCACCAGGGTTGCAAATATACGGCAAACGATACTTGCAATCCTTTGAATAAGCCCAAATATAAGCCCATTCTTCCTTTGGGTACGCAGAGGCTTATGAATGAGAGCTTGATTGCTGTATTTTAATGACCTGCTGTATAAAAATTATCCCTTACCATAAAAAGATCCATTACCTTGTTAAGCCAGGCAGGTGATACAACTGTTATTTAAATATGGAAATAAATAATGACACTTATTAGCCAATCAGCGAGCTATAGTTCCGGCCGGCTACCCGACAGTTGCCTAGACCGTTGGCGGTGGAACCCGGTGCCCGGTACCGGAGGACCCTCGCCACGACCCCAAGAACTGTCAGTCAGCATTACCATTTAGCCGGAATTACATGACAACAGTACGGTGGTTCCTATGGCTGTAGCGACCCCGTGTTACACGGTCTGCCGAGCGGAAGAAATAGATTGAATGTCTTCTCCCCTGACTTCCATTCATACTTCATCTTAATCCTTTCCTCCCTTCTGCGCGAGGAGTCCATTTATCAATTTGAACAGTCTCAAATGACAAGCAAAAAAAAAAAACAGTAACTGTAATATTTTTTTATAACCTAACATTTTTAAGGGACCCCACTCCCCGATGTACTGAAGGTTCCTGGTTCAAATCTGGCTATTTCAGATAGATTAAGTAAGCTGTTAACAGTAACTCCGAAAGTTGCTATGCTGCATAAATTTAAACGTGAAGACCCGATTCAGAGCACTCAGATCTTATGCGTTATCATCTGTCGCATCTGCAGACTCTCCTTGGGTTCACCCAGCCTCTATAAAGCGGGTATCCTTAATAAGGAGGAAAACCTACTCTCTATTTCGGAACACATGACCAAAGTATCCCAATTTATATGTTCTGATGCTATCCAATATCTCGAGGGAATTCTGTATTGGTTGCAGTATGATTTCGTTTGCAATTGCTGACCTGGTGCGCCCATGAAACTGCGAATCTACGTCAATTACACCACATCTCTCGAATGCTTGTAGAGGTTTACCTGAAGCATCTGTAAGTGTCCATACTGAGTTCGAATCTGTCTTATCTTTCGTTCCAAACTTCCTCCTAATTCATTTTACCAAGATAATTAATCCAATTAGCTATCAGAGTCCTCTCTTATATAAACTTATTATTTATTTAATTAATTATCCCTGATCGATAACTAATGTAATTATGGTCAATCGCGGAATCGGTTCCTACTTTATTAGTTATGAAACCAAGCTAACTTGCTCTCCGATCGATAACCTATAAAGCACTCAATCCATTAATCTCTAAAAGGCTTAACGGTGGGAAGGATCTATCTACATTGCCAATCAAGTCTGGATTAAACATGGCGGAAAATCTTCTGAACCTTTTATATTTATATCCTCGAAAGGTCTACCTAAGGGATGACCTTTATCTATCCCGCGTTTTGTGATGTAATATATAATATATTTGTACGATATTTAAAAAAATGTATAAGCAGTAAAGTACATTTACTCCCCACCCCATTATGAAACAAATTTTGGTAACTATTCCACAGGTTCTCGCTTTGAGTTGAATCACAACCATTTTTAACTTTTCATTTGTTTCCCTTTTAATATTTTCCAAAAATACAAGTCATCATGGGCTTTAGTATGGGAAATAGAATGTAATTATGGGGAATGTGCATACTTCGGTAATCATTTCATCTAGAAATGAACGTTTTAACAAACCTATATCATCTATAATTGGAAAGTAAGTCAACAAGATCCTAATTAATGTAATGTTCAATGAACATTCTTCCCCTGGTATACATCGCAAATTGCGAGAACACCGGGATATGGGATCAGTGAAGAGAATGGATTTGTCTGACCGAGATGTAAGCCAGGATAGCTCAAGTGGCAGAGTACCATGACGGAAACGTGGGAGACCCGGGTTCGAATCCCGTGCCTGGACGTATCTTTTCTCTTCAAAATGAAATATTTAAAAATTATTATAACTGGAAAGGTTAGTTGAAACTTTTATTTCTTGATGAAGTGATCACCGAAATCTACTCATTACCCATAATTGCATCCTCTCTTTCATACTAAAGCTCACAACTACTTGTATTTTTAATACAAGTATTAAAAGGAAAACGAATGAAATGTTAAAACTTGTGACTCAACTCGAAACGACAACATTCGGAACAAATACCAAAATTTCACTTAGGTCCAATGCCTACTAAATATATACTTTTTAACAAAAAAATTAATGCTACACTAAAAAGTAAAAGCAATAAAAATATTGTGTATGTAATTAGAACACTCGTACCATTGAGGGACTTGGTTTCATTACATGGTAGAGACCAGTGTTTCTAAGACAACGGTTGTGCAGGGCAGTAATTTATTATAGAAACGCTCATCCTCTAGGTTTTTCCTCAAAAGTCCCCACTTTATAGAGGCAGGGTGAGCCATAAAGCGTTTCCAGATCCCCGGCTGTTAACCCGGCACCTACGGTACGGCATCTCACCGCTTTACAGACTAAGCTGCCGCACTTCCTTCACCGTTAATAGTTACCAATAAATAAATCTATAGTGATTATCAATACACTGAATCACTCACACACATACCCACACCTATTCAATTGATTATTTTAATTAAATTCCACGCTTACAAGAAGCAGCCAACTCACGGGTAATTTGTCGGCGACTCATCAGTTTACGTCGTTTTGTCACGCAACAATGATCGATTTCTTGTACTGTCTGTCGTTAACTTGGGATATCTATTCTGATTTAATGTTATTACCAAGTATGAATTAAATCTTATTACGCTCTCTCTCTCTCTCTCTCTCTCTCTCTCTCTCTCTCTCTCTCTCTCTCTCTCTATATATATATATATATATATATATATATATATATATATATATATATATATATATATATATATGTATATATATAAATACATATATATTTAGAAAGAATAGAAAGGTCTGGAGCTCAGTACATGCCAGAGGCTGTACTATTTTTTGGACAACGGTTTTGCAGGGTGGTGATTTGTCCTAGATCACTTTCAACAGCTAGATTTCCTCCCCTTATTTTGGGTACCCTTTTTATAGAGGCTGGGTAAGGTCCCGGAGGGTCCGGTTGCTAACAGATTAAATAAAAGTCTACCAGCGCGTGGGATTTGAAAGCACATGCATTCGGTATGGTAACTTAGCGCTCTACCACTTAGCCACTCCGCTACCTACGTAATGATACTGGTTGATGAATTCATTTTATTACGAATATTCATTCATTAATTTTATATTGATACTTGCAGTTTTCTTTTGTAATTGTAGATTATAAATGACTATAGAAGAGTAGAATAATTAAATTCTTGTTGAACTTAAAATGAAAATACAGTTCCCCTAAAGTTTTAAAAATATTATAATACCTAAACTGGTGTACATTATAACAGTTTCAAAAAAATTCATTTTTTTAATATCTTTATTATTTTATTTTTTTAGTACCACATTTTTTGTTGGATCGATAGCACAAAAACTATTCTAGGTAATTCTCAGAACCTTCACGTCCTACTGATATCCCAATTCTCAAAAAAACTTCTGATTTTATTTATTTAATTTTTTTAAAGCTAAAACCCTTCAATAAGGTTAATTGACGTGTATTTAAAGTATGGATTATTTTGGATTATATTATGGTATGCTAAAATTTGAGTTTTATTGATAGGCTTCATAGATTGAGAACTGTTTGGTTTTGTAATACCGGAGCTTAAGAACTCAGTGGGAAGAGCGCTGAGTTGCTGTCCTGGAGGTCATGGGGATCTGTAGACCCTCCTGGGGCTCATCTAACCTCTATAACGTTGGTAGCGTTAATTGGGGGGAAACCTGAAGTTTGAGACTGATGTCGGACAAAAATCTGTATGAGTACTAATGTAACCACTTCTATAAACACTAATGGAATACATGATAAAACTACAATAAAACTGTATTGGCACGTATAAATATTTTATTGTGACTTTTGGGAAACCTTTCCTCGTACTTAAACTGCCAAATGTGATTTATCGATATTTTTAGATTGAAGGGGGAGCGGAGTGGTTGAGCACTGAGTTGCCATGTCGAAAATCCTGGTTCTGATCTCGCTGTTGACTTTTATTTAGTATGTTAGTAACCAATGATGGATACTATGGGATCTGGGACCCTCCTGAAGCTCACCCAGCTTCTATAAAGTGGGTACCCAAAATAAGGGAGAAAGTACCAAAGAAAGGGAGAAAGGGAGAACTGGCGGTTGAGCGTGATCTTGGACAAATCACCTCCCTGCACAACCGTTGTCCTTGAAATAGTACAGTCTCTACCATGTACTGAGCCTTTGGCCCGTCCACGGGTTGTAGTGGTACAGATTTTTTAAAATGGAAGAAAATTCAACAATAACTCTTAAACTATTCACTATATCGTCTTGGGATCTGATAATTCATATTGTATTTATCTGTCAGTGATTCTATTATACATTGTGTTTAGTCTAGCATTACATATGTATGTACATATGTAACATAAGTAGGGTAGGATTATCATTGATCGACGACAATGATGTCGACACTGATCCTGTGTGACAGAAATCATGCTGGATGAGGATGATAGTGGATTGGTGACAGTCATGAACAACGGGTCGCACGTCATGTGATGTAGTTGACAGTAGAATAGAATAACAGTAATGTTAGTTTCACATGCTTCTTTGTTACTGTCATGACAGTCATCATGTTCTACTTAAGCTTAGATTTGAGTTTTGTGAAATAATTGCAGTTACACCGTTATGAAATACGTTATATTTCATGACATTAATTATTTAATTCATGTTGCTATAGTTGTTTAAAATACAGCTCTGTAAGTTGTTTAAAATAAAAAAAGTTCATAGTTTCTAAAAAAAAAGTGGCTAATACTAGTGTTGGTTATTTCTAAATAATTATACATGAAACAATTATTATATAAACATGATTATTATGTATGGAAACATTCGCTAATGAAAGTTTAATGTGAATCGATCTAATATTCCCCAAAGTAAACATGTACTCCATAAGTAAACATATATGTACACTGCAACTCATATGCGGATGAATAATTGAAAATGTTTTCTAACACTATGTAATTATTATTCGTATTTTAGCCGAAGCTCTTCGTTGAGAAATATCCATTTAATTTATATTTTTATTATTATTTTGAAGAGAAAAGATATGCCCAGGGTCGCGATTCGCACCCGGGTCGCCCACCTTTCCGTTGTAGTGCTATACCACCTGAGCTATCCTGGTTCGTACCTCGGTCAGACAAATCCATTCTCTTCACTGATCCCATATCCCCGTGTTCTCGCAATTTGCGATGTATACAAGGGGAAGAATGTTCATTGAACATTTAATTAATAATTTTATTTAACTCAGCTAATGACCTACAACTGAATAGAAAAATTAGATAATATAAAAATAGAGTTTTTTTTATCATTTCAGGTGTTTATATTACTATAAACGATTTACGATTTTTTATGTGTATATCCCATACTTCATTGATCTTTATAAATCCCTTAGAAATTATTTTTTTCAGATGTAGAAAGACTATGATTAAAACCGAAGATTAACTTCAAACATTAATAGTGCCGTTAGGATAATTTATTTGTTTGTAATTTTAGCTATATATTTAAAATCTAATTTATTGATTGTAATTAATCTATCCTAATCTATACCACTTCAAAAAAATTTTTTTTTTAGTTATACCTAATTAAGGGTAGCCCCTATAAAGGGGCTGGGTGAGCCCCAGGTTAGGGTCCAGATCCCATTGGGTCGAATTAATAATTTATCTGCCACGGTATTGAACTCAGTATCAGTAACTTAGCACTCATGTACTGAACTACATTCCTTCTCTTTTATTTTTAATTACATACTTGAATATTGTTTATTCACAATTGAAATTAATGACGCTTCAACTTGCTAATATGCAGATTATAAATGGCTTTTGTTATTTTGGATAGGAGACAAACGTTTGTTAAAGTAACAATCTGTTTTGGGAAGGGATACATTTATTTCAAAATACGTTTACACTTTTTTTAAAAATCTTTTAGGCTCCTCTACAGGCACTCCGCAGTAAGTTGAGTGTTAAACTTAGATATTTGAAGTTTACTTTTTATTTTGATATTTTGAGACCACATTTTTACTTTTCAATGTCCTAGAACCAACACGAAATATAATAAATTAAAATTATATATTTGACAACGATAATAATCAACACCTATGTTTGAAAAAAACTGGTACAATACAAAAGACTGCCTCTGGATTTACTCCTTGGTTTTGGGTGGCGGTTTTTATACAGTTTTTTGTTCGAAGTCCTCAGGTGTGTGCTACCTTTTGTACAATAAGCTTCTTCACTATTCGGTATCTCAACTCTCAAATATTCTCTTTCTCAGTTTTATATTACTTGTCCTTAAAATAATTCCAAGAATCAAGTATAGAACATTACCGATGAATGTTTTTAAGTTTATCTAAAATAATTAAGAATTTACAGTATAAATCTGGGGGATAAAATGGTCCGCGTGGAGATCTAAAATATGAATTCCTTAAATAGTTATAAAGAAGTGTTATTGTATTAATAAATAATTATATTTTATAGTTTAAATCATTTCTACTTTTATAGCTTGTTTACTCTTACAGTTTCATTTTTATATTTATTAATGTATTCAATTTCCGTTTTTAAATATTTTTGTATATTTTCTATCGAACCTTGAAGAAAACCTGCAATGTGGGTCAAAACGTCTGTTTGTTGTAAATAGTTTATCTCTAATTACGATTTTTTTTTTATACCCACCCGGACAATTTTGTTCCCTATTATTAAGTTTTTTTAACAGACAGTAGATTAGCATAAGCAACTGGCAATATATATGGTTATATGTTACATATTGTATATTTTTATTGCCTGCTGCGTCTGGTTATTCCATACATAAAACCTCTATGCAGTCTTTATAGTCTAGGAGATAAAGCTTTATTCCTAGAAAACCAATTACATTGAATGGTTTTCAGTTCTTTTTTTTTTTCATTGAATTAACCAAGAAGTAAAAAGTTTATGCTCTTCTCTTTTTATTCTTTATTTATATTTTTCTTTATTTCTTATTGCAAAAAAATAAAAACGATACTTGTATACGGACCTCAGTCTTATAATTTTTCTCATATTGTATGAAGTCGTGTTGAAGACATTTAATGTGTCTCTTAAATGATCGTTTTATATTTATTTTCTTCTGATATTAGTAATTATATTGAAAATGTATAAATAATTTACGTGACATTTATCTATTCATTAAATCAGGGGAGTGTTGATGTTTTTAGTTTTAGAATTTGTTTTTGTTTTTTGGAGTCCAGCAGTGCCAGATATATCATCTAATCTGTTGTTAAATGCCATAGATGGACCTTTCGGGATTGTAGGACCCTCTTAGGGCTCACCCAAACTCCATAAAATGGGTTTTCTTAATTGACGGAAACCTGATGATTAAGATTAAACTTCCCCAAAATCTTCCTGCCGTAAGGAACCGTTTAGAAACATTACACTCTCTACCATGTACTGAATCCATGAGCCCTTCACAGGTTGTAATGGTATATTTTTTAATATACGTGCAATCGGTTTGAAAAATCACACATGCAGAACTTTCTGATACCTCTTGAAAGTGGGTACTTCTAATGAGGAAAAAATCTGGTGGTTGAGATTAGTTTGTATTATAGTATGATTTGTTGAGCCATTGAGAAAGAATTATTTTTAGGATGACATTTATTTAATATGTGCTCTTAGGGGAGAGACGTACCTAAGTGCGTAGAGCCTTTGTAGTTCTGAAAGACCCCGGGTTCAAATCAATATGTTATATGTGCATTATTTAACCTGTTAACAGGCCCGGATGGACCCATGGGGGATCTAGAAACTAACCTGCGCAACCGTTGTCTTAGGAACAGCCCAGTTTCTACCATGTTCTGGACACAATACTCTTCATAAGTTTTGGTACTACACATTTATTTCATATAGTGAATGACTTCTGTAGTTAGTTCATAAAAAATTCAGCTTATTTTCTCTTATTCGCCCGTAACATTTTGCAAAACTTTCCTCAGAAATATAAACATGTAAAGCTAAAAGTACTTTTACTTTGCTTACAGAAAACTCGCAGGGCTGTAGCCCTTGGAGCCATCTGTAGGGCTTCCCTAAATCTTATTGAGTGGCTTTGTTCTATCGATCGGACCTACTTTCTTACTTCGGTTTCAAAGCTCCTTACACTATTTTTGTGCGAATATTACGCAACGAGTTTCACGACAAACACTGAAGAAACGAAGCTAGGTTACGAAGTCCTCCACCATCCGCCTTATTTGCCAGACTTATCTCTAAACATCTGTTTAGAAATTTGGTCAACTTCTTTAAAGGGTAATTTTTTGAAAATGATGTAAAAAATGCATTTTCATACTTTATTTCATCACAAAACCCTGAATTTTTCAGTCCTGGGATTGAAAATTTGACATGTTGGAAAAAATGTAGAGAAAAATTAGGTAATAATGATCCCCTAATGTGCCTTCAGGGCGATAGATACGAGCTGAACGTTTTCGAAGGTTATCGAATAGCGCATTGCAGGCGGAACAAATCATATTTATCAGTGAATGCTACACTTCGTCCATTACACTGGATGGATGCCTTTGAATGAATGCTTCGTAGCTCCGGATGTGATTACTAAATACTCATTCCATTCTTAAACACTCGTTTCATTAAAATATAAATGGGATTCTGTTAGCATATTTAGGCCTATTGGAGTCTGTTTACTCATTTAACGTCACCTGCTATGGCTAATCATTCAGAGATCTCTGCAATAATACAGGTTACTACTATAAGTGGGGTTTGAATGGTTGAACATAACCCTTGGCTTAAAACCCGTTCAGTATCTTGTACTGGATCCAATATCCTTAATTAAAATTTGTATTTTATTCTTTACTTTCTTTTATTAATGTATTATTTTATTTACTTTCTAAATATTAATTTATTGCGGATGGACCCAGAAGGATGGCACAAAGCACTCTGACGTTTTTTCCATTTTCTACCTTGTTTCCAAACTTGTTTTGTAGGTTTTTTTTTTAAAAATATTTATTCTTATATAACATTGCTACAACACAAAAATTATATGCTGTACCATATGACCCCAGTCTCAAACTTAAAAACTATTACCATTTAAATGTATCTATTAAAAATCAGTATACAATGAAAGAAAAAAAATATGCAAAAAAAACTCTGTATGCTAGTAACTCTTCTATTGGTAAGTCTTGTTTACGGATGTCTATCCACAGAATTTTAATGTCTGCTGCCCCTTGACTGTAATCGGTATCCTTCTTTGGTTGATTTGGGTCCTAAAATCTTTCTCATAATTCTGCATTCTTCTTCTGGTATTTTTTCCATGTCACATTTTGTGTGGGGTGTGTTAGTTTCACTTGTATATAGTGCTGGTGGTTCAATTACTGTGCAGAAGTGCCTGATCATAGTTTAAGTGAGTGGAAAAGCATTTCTTATTGTACATTTCACATGGCATGCTATATGTGAAACTATATGGAGGATTAGGAGTGCCTTTGTAGGGATTTATGGAACAATAGGGTAAGGGGCTTTGAGCATGTAGTTTAAATCTTCCTTAGAGACTTTTAAACTTTTACTCTTGAGAGGCAGAACGGCAGTCATGGGCAAGGAGCGGGTAAGTCGAGAGGGAACTGGATGAACCAATAGCCAGTCAAATAGTGCGCCCCCATTCTTTCTTTGCAAGCAGATGTTTAAGTTATCATGTCAACTATGATCAGCAGACAATAAAAGAATGTTATTCAATAACTATTATTATTTAATAAACAACTCCTAATCAGTCAATGACGTCAAGCTTGGAGATATGAGGGATATGTTTCTTATTCATTCATTACTATATGTAAGTTTGAATATTCACGCCTGGTTCCTTATCGAGATGACGGTAGCCCTCTTCCAAAAAAGGGGGGATGTAAGTTTGAATATTCACGCCAAACTTAACAGCTTGGAAGATAACCTTAGGACAGATGTGAGGAAGGTTATGATAGATATCTGCTTACTGAGAGACTCGCTGAAGTTGACATTTGTTAAATTAATATTATTAGTGTTATTATGGAATATTGACAATTGTGTTGATTCAGGTTTGTAATTAAAGATACCTGTAGTTATTTAGTTATTTATAAGTTTGTAAATATGTTTTTTTAAATTACAGTTCTTCACTGCATCCACGTGTTTTATTCCATTCACCTCCTTGGTCAAGTTGTTGAATTCGCGACTTACATATATACTATACTATATAAATGGGAATTACTATATCTCAAATATAACGATCTCAGGGAGGGGCGACCTGTCGTCTAGTGGTTAGCGTAACAAGATCAGCCCATGATTGCGGGTTCATAGCCCGGCAGGTGGCCCTAGGATTTTTTTAAAAGGAGTAAAAATCCTTAGTTACGCCGTCCTTCGGAAGGGATGTTAAACGGGGGTCCCGAGACTGTACGATGTCAGGGACTCGTTAAAAATCCCTATCCTAATTAAACCTGGGTAGGCAAAATTTATAGCTCCCACTGTAGCATCGTCCGATTAGCCATAGCAGCATAAAGTGACGTTAAATGAACAATCCAAACAACGATCTCAGGGTGGCATCCTATTTTATTATTTAAATATTATTCAGATCTAAGGTCTGACTTAGGTATGATCTCACCTAGGTATTTAAAATGTTGTATTCTATTTATTTATTTACACATATATGCTTATACATGTAAATATGAAGCAAATTAAAATGCCTGAAGAGGCTGTCCCTGAAGTAGAGGATGGAGCTGAGACATGGATTAGTGGAAAGATGCCTGCTTAGAGTTTAGAGTGTCATTACACAATTAGAGCCATTTGAGCCCGCGGCTCTCAGGCCCACATGTAGTTATCACATCTCCTTCACTCTATTCTATAGCAGCTGTCACTATCATCCACTATCCACTGTCATTAAAGGATGAGTTACCTAGTAAAACAACTTTATGAAATCAAGATATTTTTATACAGAATATTTACATAGTTACATCTCCTTGTCTATACATTTTTCACTTGGTGTTATCAAATTTTCAATCCCAGAACTGAAATAAATCAAAAGTATTTCATAAGTCTGAAAATGCGTTTTTGAATTTAGAATAATTTTCAAAAATTGTACCCTTAAGGAAGTTGACCGAATTTCTGGACAGATAGAAATCTGTGGGAGATAATTCTGGTAAATAAGTTGGGTATGGGAGGACTTCGTAACCCTAAGTTTCTTCACTATCTGTCATAAAACATGAGGTTTGACGTTGTCGTGTAAGATTATAGATCGCTTCCAATTAACCAATGCAAGTTTTTTTTTTTATAAGTCTTTGTTTGTATATGTCATTATCCCTGCAGTACGATGTGGAAGTAATGTTTTCACCTCTGGGGAAAAGAAGAAATAAGAAATGATCTAATATAGAACAGTTACTTGTTGAATATTGTTAGTTGACCTTGTATATATGAGGAAGAAAATGGTCCGGGTGGAGGTCAAGAAAATTCTCTTATACACGGAGAACTTTTTATTTGTAAGCCAACGTTTCGACCCACCTTGCAGGATTTCTTCAGGGCTATTTTGATGCTCCCATATGGTCCACTATCACTGACCAAGTCTAGTTTCAACCCTCGCCGATTTAACTAACCCTGAAGAAGACCTCCAATGTGGGTCGAAAGGTTGGTTTACGTATAAAAAGTTCTCCTTATATTTGAGAATTTTCTTGAACTCTACCCGGACCATTATATTCCTCATAAAACAATAACGCTTAAATGAATATTACCACTTAAGCGCTCTGTATGTAACAGAATATTTGAAGGCAGAAAGATTACGTTTAGCATATAGTAGGTAGACCCTATTCAAGTTAAAAATTAAATATATTGTAAGATATGAAATTATTCTTGTTGCAGTAATATTTGGCATTGAAATTTTAGTGTCAATGTTTTCAATCAGTTATTTTTTTAATTTTAATAATAATAATAATAATAATCGAGGTTTTAAGACTAGCCACAGCCAGGATCATCAGAAAATTTCTGAATGTTTAAAGATGAAAAATATAAAAATCAAAAAATAATAGCTGCAGATGGTTGGACTTGTCCCCCACCTCTGTTTTGAACCCTCAAATGCGAGAAAAAAATAGATAGTTAAAATAATAATAAGCTGAAGAAAGTACCCGCAAATGGGAGAAAATAAAGAGATAATTATAATAATAATGTCTTTATTTATTCTGGGACAAGTCCCTTTAGAATAACAATACAGCTGTTGTAAGCTATCATGCCTTAGAGTGTAAAATAATTACATTTCATTAATTATTACAAGAAATTTAGTAAGTGAGAAAGAATGAAAAAAATAATGAACAATAAAAAAGCGAATTACCTCCAATGACAATATTTTAAAAACAGATTAGAAGAAGAGAAAGAAAAACAAATTAAAATAAGTTAACAATAATTATATTAGAGAAACAATTTATAGTTACTTATATATTAAACTTATGCCAAGAAAAAAACAAACAATAATGAATAAAAATTAAACAATATTATCAGTGATTTACATTTAATCCCTGTATGTCTTTTTTTTTTAAACATCTAACTAGATGATATTAATATATATGTATATGGTTTAAAATCCACTCACTCATATATATACGTACATAACCACACACACAAGTGTACATTAAAAAACATCATTCATTCATCGAATGAAGAAAATTTTAACTCAAAACTGATCCCCTAATATTTCCGATATTTTATTGTGTATAAATATTAGATGTTATATTACTTCCAGCAGCAAGACACCAATAGAAAGAGTTACTTGCCTTATCTTACCCCAATTACTTGCATACAAAGAGTCAATTCAAAAACGATGGATTAGCCAAATAGCAATAGATTTACAAAAAAACGAAAATAGAACCATGTTGTAGACAAAAAAATGTTTGGGAATATGTAGAAAAGTGTCAGAGAAGGAAACATTGAAGAAACCAGTGTCAAAATGGACATAAGAATGAAAAAGAATACATAGAGAAAATATGAAGAAAGTATGGATAAAGTACGTCAGAATGCTTTGCGTGATCTTCCTGGCTCCATCTTCTACAAACAGATTTAGAAAATAAAGTGAGACAGACATAATAAAATATGTATTAACAAGAAAAAAAAGGGGCGAACTGTGGTCTAGTGATTAGCGTAACAAACTACTTAGCCCAAAATCGCGGGTTCGTAGCCCGGCAGGTGGCCCTAGTTTTTTTTAAAGGTAGTAAAAATCCTTAGTTACGCCGCCCTTCGGAAGGGGCGTAAAATTGGGGTCCCGAGCTTGTACGATGTGAGGTACTTGTTAAAAATCCCTATCCTATTTAAACCTGCAGATGGTTGCAGTGCTATCCAATGTAGCATCGTCCGATTAGCCATAGCAGCAAAAAGTGACGTTAAATGAACAAACAACAAGAAAAAATAAACAAAAAAGTATAATTTACATAACGTATGATAGTGTGTACGTAAATAGTATGTATATGATAAATATAGTAACGTGCGTATTTTTTAACACTTAGCGATAAAGATTCTCATAAATTATACAATATTATTATTATTAATAATTGTTGTCAATTGTTTGGAATTTTAAAATAATATTCCTTCATTCACCTCTTATTGATTTTATTATCTGTGGAGTGGGGAAAAAGTTAATGTTTGTGAAGTGGGATGACACTTTTGAAGTGGAATGAATTCATTACTTGAAGTGGCACTTGAGTAGGCCTGTCTAACCAGTGGGGCCACTTAAGCTTGTTTTAAGTGCTTTATTTAGTGTGATTACTGTTTATCGTAATTTACTTTGGTACGAATATTATATTATTCAAAATCGGAATAAATAGTTATTAGACAAATCGAGTCGTATCGAAACAGGTGTTCGTTAGGTCATAAGGAAGAATAACATTCAGCAAGACAGTTGTGGGAATATTCACACTGGCGGACTCTATGGTGTAAATAAATTATTATTTTCTTTTAATACAAAACTTGGTAGAATCGCATTTAATTTAGAATTTTCTTATATAGAATATTCTTGTGCATATACAGATATAACTTAATTGGGAAAGGGATCTTCAACGAGTACTTGACATAGCATAGACCATAGCCACGTTTTATACTGTATTTTATAATCCTAGAGCCAACTGCCCACGAAGTTGTAGGTCTTATGCTAACCACTTCACCACAACTGGCCTTTAATATATCTGCCACTTGCTCAGGATTTGAATCATGTTCCTAAACCGTTGTGAAAGGCATTAAAACTATCCTAAGACCCTTCTCGCAACGGGAGAGTATATGGAAGTTTTCTAGTACTGTAGTTTGAGCTCGTCTACTTAACCAATGAGATACTTGGGGTTTGAAAAATACGCTGCCATGCCTGCATTTCTTTTTGCCCAATGTTCGATAACCATTTCATAAAGGCTGGGTCAGCATCCGAAGGATCTGTATATCCCACAGGGTCAATCCGCGGTTTTTAACAGTTTAAATAATATATCTGCCAGCTGCAGGATTTGAATCCTGTTCCTAAACCGTTGTAAAAGGCAGTAAAATTATCCCAAGGCCCTTCTTAAATCGGAAGAGTAAATAGAAGTTTTCTAGTCCCTTTCTTTGAGCTCGTCTACTTAACTAACTGATAAGATACTTGAAATTCGGGAAATAAGCTGTTATGGCTTTATTTTAATTCGCCCGATGTTGGGTACCCATTTTTTATTGTCTGGGTTGGCCTTCGAAGGATCTGCAGATCCCATAAGGTCCATCTGTGCGTATTAAAAGTTTAAATAATTTGAATCCTGTTCCCAAACAATTGTCTAAGGCAGTGAATATATTATTTTCTCAGACACCTCTCACAACGACAGAGTATAAGTACTGCGCATTGAGCTCGACTAATAAACAAATTAGGTGCTTGGTTTGGTAAATACTCTGTCATGACTGCATTTCATTTCGTCCAATGATGTTACCCATTTCGTATAGCTTCAGAAGGGTCTGCAGGCCCATTTGTCCGTCGCTGTTAACAGTTTAAATAATTTATCCGCCACTGCAGGATTTGAATCCTGTCCCTAAACCATTCTGTAAGGGAGTAAAATTATCCTCGAAGCCTTCGCACAAAGGGGAGTATGGGGGAGTCTTCTGGTACTCATCTTTGAGCACGTTTACTTAGCTAATGAGGTACTTGAGGTTAGGGTAGTATGCTGTCATGATCGCTCTTACTATCCTGACAATATTGGGATATCCATCGAATGACTTTTCGGAGGGTGATAAATTCCCTAAAAACGACTATGTATATTGTGCCCATCGAGGCGGATAATCGACGAGTTATTTATTGCTTTATCCGCAAAAAGTATACCTCGGAATAAACGAGCCGTCAAAGGCAGGGTAGCCCTTATTCCGGAAGTCGAGGAGGGTTGGCGGAAGTGGGACTCCGCAGTGCTGCCACCCTTACAATTGTGTGTGCGTAACCGGGGAATAATGTCCTCTCGCTAATTTTATGGCTTTTATTTCCAACGACCCTCTCCTCTTTAGGGGATGTTGTTCCATTCAATGCGGTTCCGTCGACTCAAGCTTGGGGGAGGAAATTGATCTGTTTCCTATGTTCCATTCTACTTAAATTGAGAGCCGTTATGGCCGTTTTAAATGCGTTTTAACTTTTTTAATACACAGACAGGATTGTTTATTTTTGTATTAAAAAAATACAGATAGAAGAGGTTACTTGTGGTCTAATGGTTAGCAATAAAAGCTACCGTGCCCATGACCACAACCGGCCTTAGGATTTTTATAAGGGAGTATGGGGTAAACATCCTTGGTTATGCCGTCCTTCGGAAAGGACTTGAAATGGCGTTCCCGAGCCTGTGTAGAGTTAGGTACTCGCTAAACATCCCTATCTAATTGTACCTAGCTATGTACTATCTAATTGATTATTTTAATATTTTCATAAAAAAATCTTTAAGGTATTACTTCACATTATGAAAAAAAAAGAAACAAACCTGGTAAGTTTTAGATTTTTTATTTTAATTTTAATACATCCAAAATAATACAACACAAGAACTAAATCCAAAGAGATTAAAGTCTGGGACTTGGGACTTGACCAGCCTCCATAAAGTTAACAACCTTAATTGGGGGAAAACCTGGTGGTTGAACGTAATCAGATCCAAATCTCTCCGCACAACCTTAGTCCTAGAAACAGTGGAGTCTTTACTACATGAACTCAATATCTTTCATTTGTTTTAGCGGTACTGTGTTTTTTTTTTACATCTTATAATAACGCTAAACAATTGTAGGAATTATTAAAGTAAGTTTAAATAGAAATAAATCATTTGTGTTCTATGCTTGCCACTTGGGTCCTTACAGTGTTAGTCATTCAAAGTAACTAACTCGCTGTCCAATTTAATTGAAACGGAGAGAGTAGATTACACATAATGCCGACTATACAAATAAACTCGTACTCATTAATATTTCCGACGCTATTGTACAATAAAAAAAAAATGGTATTAATTCCGCAGGTTGTCGCTTCGAATTAATTCTCAACAATATTTAACTGTCCTTATTAATATCCTCGAAAATAAAAATAATTTTGAGATTTAATGTGAAAAAAAAGAGTGTAATCATGGGAAATGTGTATATTTCTGTAATCATTTCATCGAGAAATAAACGTTTCAGTTACCATTTCAAAGTATAGATGATATGGCCTAAACATTATGTGTAAGTCGGTACTTTAATCTATGTAAAGTCAGTTATAGTTACTACGTACGGTCAATAATAAAATTATTTTTATTTTCGAGAATATTATTGAGAAGGAAACTAATAAAAAGTTAAACCTTGTTTTGACTTGAAGCGACAAATTGTAGGACTGATATCATTTTAAAAGAGGAAGGAAATGGTCCGTGTGGAGGTCAGAAAAAATTCTAAAGACAAAGTTTCGACCCACACTGCATTTCTTCTCCATGGCTAAATATACAAGATACATATAAATCAAAAATATATATGATAAAGAACTACAATATATAAAGTAAGGAAGAATAACAATGTATGTATTATATTGATAATAATAATAATATGCGTAGTAAAGAATAACAAAATATTTAGTCTATCTAGGGATATGAGTGATAAAAAATATATAACAAATATGAAGAACCCTTTAGGTAGATTTATCAGAAAAGGGAATGAATAGTTGTAGAGAAGTATCAAATAAGAGATAAGGAATAACTGCCATAAAGACATTATTTAAGATAAATTATAGGGAATGAACACTAGAGGTAGATATCCAAAAAACACAAATTTTGGCTTTAAAAATAAACAGTTCTTACTGAAGAGAATTTTTTTCTGACCTCCGCCAGGACCATTTTCTTCCTCATATATATAAAGTCAACTAATATTATTCAATATCTATCTAAGAACCTGTACTACTACAACCCGTGAACGGGCCTGGGTTTCAGTACATGGTAGAGACTGTACTATTTCATGGACAACGGTTCTGCAAGGAGGTGATTTGTCCAAGCTCAACCGCCTGATTTTCCCCCTTATGTTGGGTTCCCTATTTTTTATAATATTTTATAGAGGCTGGGTGAGACCCAGGAGGGTCCTAGATCCTATATGATCCATCTCCTGCTGCAAACAGACTAATTAAAAGTCATGGCCAGGATTTGAACCAGGATTTCCTGGCAACTCGGTGCTCTACCACTGAGCCACTCCGCTCCCTCTTATCAGTATACTGCATATGTTGTTATTCTTTACTATATATGTTTCTTGTATACTTAGCCTTGAAGATTATTATTACATGCAGTGTGGGAAAGACATTATTTATTGTGATATGAAGACATTATTTAAGATAAATTATAGGGAAATAGCGCTAGTTACTAGTTTTAAAACGTTGGCTTTAAAAATAAACAGTTCGTCTTACTAAAGATAATTCTTTCTGACCTCTACCCACACCATTGTCTTCCTCATATCTATAAGGTTAACTAATATTGTTCAAAATGTTACCATTCGAATTTGTACGTTCAATTCCAATGATCGTAGTAGAACATTTTATTTGATTTATATTATTTTTATGTAATAAAATTCGACGACAGTTGAAAGCAGTTGAATGGTCGATTGGCCACTCCTTCATCTATGCAAATGGATTTCCGTTTCGGTTGAATGTTCTTCATGCATCGACTGTCATAAGGACAATTAATACTTCAATTAGTTCCTCCTGTCTCCGCTATCTTTTACGTTCATCAACTGTATAAGCGTTTATTAAATTATGACAATATCACCGTTAGATAATAACAGTACAACAGCCATCTTGATTGTCTACACGGTACTATGATTTATTGGAATGTGATAGTATCCAAAGATACACGGGATAGGTAGGGGACGTCAACCCATCAATGAACTTCTAAATCAATCATATAGGGAAATATCAGATTTTAAAATGTAATGACAAATTAACAGAACTGTGGTAAAAGATAGTTAGACTAAAAATTCGAGTATTACTTACAGGATGCGTTTTGAAAAATATATATTCATAACAAAATTTACTGTAATGTACAACTGTATTATAGGAAGGAAATAGTTGGGGGTGCAGTCAAATTAAACACTAAATAAGTGGGTACTTATTTTATTTTGTGCCGATGTTTCGACCCACTTTGTGGGTCATCTTTTTGTGGGCCAACTATTTCCTTCCTTACTCAAATCTTCCAGTCAACTATCTCCTCGCTAACAACTGTATTATAATTCAAAAAGTAAATAGAATGAATTACACATAGTGACATTAGATAAAGATGAATAAAGAAACTACTCGCTGATAGTACTCAAAATAAAAACTGAAATAAAAATATTTTATCAATCTTCGCAATGTCGTTATCCATATTCTTCACTATCATGCCTCTCATAAAGACATCCAACGTGAGCGAAAATTATTTATTTCAATTTATTATTTTTTTAATATTTGAGACTTTATTTGATAACCACCTAGACTATCTCATCCTCCATATAAGAATAAACAATACAATATATTTAAAAAAAAAAAGAAAAGTCTATTACTGAGACAATTTTCCATAATAACAGCAAGGTTGTATTATAAATATACACACAAAAACAATCTTTTTACTCAGAAACTTACATATTAGATAAGCAAATAAAATCACAAATAATATAAGAAACATAAACAAAAAAATGTAATAAGTCTTCTGAAAAATTATAATTGAAGTATTAATAAAAATAACAAAGAAAGAGAAAAAAATTACCTTAAGCATATGCTATGCCATTCAAAAAATATTTCACTATATTAACAGAAAGGAAAAAAAAATACTTTAAAGGTTATGTACAACAGATTAGCTATAAGTATAGTTGCTAAATAGTTGAAGAACATACCAATTCCTAATATGGTGAGGAAAATTAAAACATTTAATGTGATTGAAGAATATGCGCTAATATACAATTGTAGATTTTGGCCTTTCTAAATGAGAGGGTAAATTTTATTCCATGATTAAGTTCAAACTGAAAAAAAATGTAAATTTTCGAAGAAAGATTAAGGGTTAAACTTTTTTTATGTTGGGGAAGGGAGTAACTTTTTTTATTTTTACGGAATATATTATTTTTTCCGTACGGGTGTGTTGGCTTAGAAATATTATAAATTAAATATGAGTTTAAAATAATTCGGTGTTTGTACATTATTCCCAAAGTTTAACGTAATTTTTAAGTATTTGTAAGTTTTATATTTAATATGATCAGGTCATTGATGACCAGAATGGACTTTTTTTTTTTAATTTTGCGGGTAAGGATGTGGAGAGAACTTGAGACGACTAGCTTTAAGGCGGATGCTGCACCCACATATTGGATGCCCTTTTATCCTCGCCTGAAACATATATATATGTTCGAGAAATCATAGATAGATATATTTTTTTAAAATAACCATTAATTGGATTTATTATCCTCATTAATAATTTTTATTTTATTTTCCAGGTGAGGTTCCGTATGATGACTTTTTTTATGTTTGCTGTATTTGGTGAGTAATTACAATTATATTATTTAATTAGACAGTAAGCCATTGTATTGTCTATATGCATAGCCCTGAGATATACGTGTAGCTACTAGATTCTATGTTTGTAGCATAGAAGAAACAATTATAATGAAATATTTTATTTGTAATTGCTCTATTATGTATAATAAAAATTCTAAAATAACATTTTTTATTAGCATAGTCCGCGAAGTTATGCTCAAAGAGGAGAGAGTCTTCTGAGTATACATTTGTATACATGTGCGGTTCACTCACTCTGGAGTTGGTTAAATTTCATTTTATTCGGAGAGTATTAATTGTAATAAATTTGTAAGGGCGTGAATTTTAGATAATTTGTTCTATTTTTAAGGAGTATTTATAATATTTTTCTCCCTGTTGTTAATATTCAAGAATATCTAATAATAGAATACGTGTTAAAGAGGTTATTAAAAAAAAGCTTGACTGAATAAATGACCAAAAATAATTGTTTAAATGAGTGTATTGCTAAAAAAAAATAGAACTGCAAAGTATGATACAATACTTGAAAATGAAGTGTGTGACCGAAAATGAGGGAATTGATAAAAATACATCAGTTATCTATTCCCCAGTTTGTTGCCTCGTGTTGAATCTCATTTTTAACTTTCATTCATTACCCTTTTAATATTTTCCAAAAATACAAGTTATCATGAGCTTTGGTTTAGAAAAGAGAATTTTATTATGGGTAATGAGTAGATTTCCGTAATCATTTTATGGAGAAATTAGTTTCAACCTACATTTCGATGTATAGATGATATATTTTTGTTGAAACGTTCATTTCTAGATGAAATGATTACCGAAGTATACGCATTTCTCATAATTACACTCTCTTTTCCATACCAAAGCTCATGATAACTTGTATTTTTGGAAAATTTTAAGAGGGGAACGAATAAACAGTTAAAACTTTTATATTTATATTTTTATAACTCAACTCGAAGCGACAACAGCCTTTAAATGTATTGAAAACCTATTTGAGAATATTTCATTATTACTCATAAATAAGTAATTATTAAAATATATATATATATATATATTGGTTTCTACTTATCTTGACTGTTGTAGAAATATATTGTTTATGGTTCTCGAGTTTCAGTCAGTTATTTCAACTTCTTAGGCGACGTTTCGAGACTAGGTTAGTCTCATATTCATGCCCTGACAGTGAAAAAACTGCTGTTCCTAAAAATCGATTACTTATTCGTTGATCATAGCTAATGCAATATAAACATTTTATGATATATTGCGAAGTAAGTGATTAATGATAAATTGATCAATTCTTTGGAACTTGTAAGTACACCCTATCCTATTATACTTACACGTGACATTTTACATTAATTTTAGTGTGCTATTTAATGTTTTCACTAAAAGATCATTTTTTCACTGTCAGGGCATGAATATGAGACTAACCTAGTCTCGAAACGTCGCCTAAGAAGTTGAAATAACTGACTGAAACTCGAGAACCATAAACAATATATATATATATATATATATATATATATATATATATATATATATATATATATATATATATTGTTTATGGTTCTTGAGTTTCAGTCAGTTATAAACAATATATTTCCACAACAGTCAAGATAAGTAGAAACCAATATATATATATTTTTTTTTTTTTTTCATAGCTACTTTTTCTCTTTATTATACCTTTCCTTAATTGGGAATTTATTTTTCCTTAATAAATAATTAACAACGCTGTTTCTCATTTCATTGGTTCATTTATTTCTTATTCTCCGCACTCAATGTTCTTTATTTTACAGATATCGTAAAAAAAGTGCTGTAAACTCTGTTATTATTTTTTGATGGCGTAGACATAACACGGATACATAAATAAGAATTCGGGTAGGCTATGTTTGCCCCAGCAAGAAACATAAACTACCTTGTTTGTGTTCTGCCATGTCTTGTATGTTTTATGTTTTTTTGCACCTTTCCTCAGTTTGATATACCAGTTCTTATTCGAGCAAAAAAAAAAAATGTTTTGGCTATGATGATGAGGTAGCTAGATTAATATTTATATTTTTGATGAGTCGTAGCAGTACCAAATTGTTGATAAACATACGAATAAACTATTCACAAACAGGGAATATCCCTTCCGTCTCCCTATCTTACAATTTGAAAACTCGTTACTTGTGTTTTAGCCGGCCTGCATGAAACTTAATTATTTATTTCGTGTAACCTCTTCTGATCACTCGTCTCATTTGAGTTATTTTAATGAGGGAGCAATTATTTTATTATGCTTTTGTTCTATTAATTTTGTTTATTGTCTATTTGAATTTCTATATTCTTTATTAAATATTATGTGTTTTTTGTCTTATTCCTTTTATGGCCTACTTCAAATGGATAGCATAACACTTTGGGAATAGCCATCTTTAAAAAATAAGCTGTGAAGTACTTTCAGAAGTTCGGAATAACTCCAAAGATAAAATTGTTTGAAAAAAGTCGTCAATTGGTTTTGTACAAGGATAGATATGGAGATATTCGTCGAAAGTGTAGGGAAACATTTATATCAGAAGATGAACGTGGCTAAATAGGTCTAAAATTGGTATTTTATTATTACATTTTTATATTCCAATTCACAGTAATATGTCTTGTCAGTGTTCAGGTTATAAACAATGACGGATAACAGTCCCTGCAGACCGGCTTATATAAAAGTACAGAAAAACACATAAGTTAGGAAATTAGAGTTTTATCGATACAATGCAATTCTTGATCTGGAAAGGATATTGTTGTTGTGTAATCTTCGATTTGTTTTTCCTCCCCCAGTAGTATCCTTGGATACTCCAGCCTTTATCGGTCCCGAACAGACGGAGCTGCTGAAGAGTCATTGCTAGGGCGGGACAACCTGGGAGGAGGAAGAAGCCGATTAAAGTGGCCCATCAGTCAGCAATATTCGGCCACACAGCAAGCACCCGCATTCAGCCACGTGGCACTACTGCTGTCATAGTTACGGTAAACATCTTGGGTGTGTAGTAATAGTATGTTGGAGAGCAACATCATATATCACCATTCTAAATTACACATAATTACCTACAGAAAGGAGCGTCTTGAGTAAAGTAGTAAAAAAATTAAATTCGAAAATGAATTTCTTACATAAAATTAAAAAATACATAAAAATATACTGTGATATCGTCGTGGGTTTAAGATGAGCGACTTTGTGCTTATTGACGAACAAATTTCTTAAAAGTTAGTAAAACAATCCCGGGTGCCAACTCAGTCAAAAGCAGAGAAAGGCATTCCACATCGAGAAAGACCGCCAAACAGTATGTTCCAAAGTATAGGAAACAACGTCCACCACACGATGACATTACTGGATAGTGGAGTGGGATATTAGTAATCCGAAACGGTGATCCAGTTTACTGTGGTTTGCATCCAGGATAGAGTACAATCGTTTCAGGACGAGCTTCTTCAGGATTTTACCCATACAAGGTGACAATGAGATAGGACGGTAAGTGAAAGGTTATTCCGTATTAAAGCGTATTTTTAGATTTGGGTATTATTTTTACAACGGGTGATTTCCAGAGGTTAGGAAAGTACAGCATTATATTTGTTGGTGAGGAATCAAATGGCTTTTCTTGGGAGATGTTTTGATATCGACATATTAATGTAGTGATGGGGTCGTGTCCAGGAGCTTTGCATGAAGGCAATCTGTGAATAATATTAGATATTTCCGAAGGGTGAAATGTTACGCGAGGAAGGGTCATTTGGAGGGAAATATTTAATTATATTTTTATATATTCGAGGTGGGTTGGATTCATGATTTCAAGATGTAGATGAAAAGTTTAGAAATGTTTTGGACGAATTACTTTAATTTTCCTTCGTCAAATCTTGACCAGACATTGGATTCAGTAAGAAATGGAGTTGTTTTGTCTTAACTAAATCTTAGGTTTCATTTAGTTTTATAATATCAATGTAACTATTTTATAGGTAATAATGTACCTTGGATCATCTAAACTACTAACTACTAGCGACATGTCGTCTAGTGGTTAGCGTAACAAACTACTAAGCCCAAGATCGCGGGTTCGTAGCCCGGTAGGTGGCCCTAGGATTTTTTAAAGGGAGTAAAAATCCTTAGTTACGTCGTCCTTTGGAAGGGACGTTAAATGGGGGGTCCTGAGCCTGTACAGTGATGTCAGGTACTCGTTAAAAATCCCTGTCCTAATTAAACCTGGGTAGGCAAAATTTAGAACTCCCACTGTAGCATCGTCCTATTAGCCACAGCAGCATTGAGTGACGTCAAATGAACAAACTAACTACTATGTATTGCACATATTACCATTGAGTTTGGTTTTTTTTGTTATCTTTTCTGGTCTTCTCTAATTTTTTTCTGGAAATGTCTTGATGAATCCTGATTTGGAGAAACGTCGATTAGTTAGTTATTTTCCAGTATTTTCGAGACTTCGTTTCTTTGTGTTTTCCTGCGTTCTACCTGTGTTAACTTTTATGCTAAGTGAAAATATCGATTCATGATTTATTTTTATTATGTTTTGATCTCTATTTAGGGAGCGGAGTGGCTCAGTGGTTGATCACTGAGTTGTCACGACGGAAATCCTGGTTCAAATCCCGCTGCGGGCAAGACTTATATTTAGACTGTTTGCAGCTGGAGATGGATCATATAGGATCTAGGACCCTCCTGGGGCTCACCCAGCATCTATAAAATATTATAAAAAATATGGTACCCAAAATAAGGGGTAAAAATCTGGCGGTTGAGCGTGACCTAGGACTAGTCACCTCCTTGCAGAACAGTACAGTCTCTATGGTCTCTACCACAGTACTGAACCCCTGACCCGTTCACGGGTTGTAGTGGTACAGGTTTTTTTTCTTTCTTTATTTTAACGAATTAACTGAACTAGTAAATATTACTGAAAACACTCTTTAAAAATCTGATAATATTTTGGAAGACAGTAGCAATGATTAATCATAAAAATTAGGCTTAGCGAGCCCGAAGGCTCGCCGCCAATAACACTAATCTCAATGAATGTTTATTTAGCTAATAACTTATATATAATTTTTAAAAAACTTGCTAGAATTGTATACAAACAAAACTTATAAACTGTTTTGGATTCTATAACGTTGAAATTTCAGCCTCATCCTTGAAGCAAGAGAGGCAAACCGGAACATTCTTATTACCGAAACAGCCAGTTGTGATTCTGCAAATCGTCTGATATTTGAAGGAGCCATTTGCTTAATCTATGGCGGTTGTTTAGGTCGTTACAAAATCTAAGGTCAAAGTTATAGTGCATATGTTCCACAGGTCATCGCTTGGGCTTGGAGACACAAGTTTTAATTGGTTATTCGTTTCATTTTTAATATTCCAAAAAAATACAGATTATCCTGAGCTTTAGAGTGGAAACGATAATGCAATTATGGGTTATGAATAAAGTTTTAACTAACATTTCGAAGTATAGATGATATATGTTTGTTGAAACATTCATTTTTAGATAAAATGATTACCAAAATATACACATTTCCTATAATTACAATCTCTTTTCCATACTAAAGCTCGTGACAAGTTGTATTTTGGAAATTATTAAAATAGAAACGAATGGAAAGTTAAAATTTTTCGTGACTCAACTCGAAGCTACAACCTTCGGAACTTATACCATTGAATGATCTATTTGACTAATCTATGGCGTTCGTTTTGGTTGTTAAAATTCGGGTATAAGTTAATTTAATCAGATCCATTATTAAATTTCCCTTACTAATATAAAACATTTTAAAAATAATATGAATTGATATGATTATCGATTGTATTTACGAACATTCTCATCATCCAAAGAGCCGTTTGTGATTTAGCAAATCTTCGGATGCTTGATGGATTCGGTTAATCAAATCTATAACGGTTGTTCAGGTCGTTATAAAATAGTAGGTTGTAAAGCAACCACCATATACGACAGTACTTCCGATACCTAAGCCCTAACCACACCCACCTGATTACTATCACCCATCAACTAATAGTAATTGATTATTTAATGAGATGGCATCGTATAAAAAGTTAAATTAGAGCAGATGCCTAGTTTCACTTACCGGTTGTAAGGCTGGAAGGGGTTTCCGTACTAGATGGAGCGATGCGTGTGGCCTCTCAGTGTCCTGTAATCTTATTGGTGATTAATGGATCGACATTACACCTTGTAAAATTAAATTATAAATAAGCACGGTTTTTTAATTTTTTACGACCGGTATTCTAGTGAAGTATTATAAGTGAGCATTGTACCTAAATGTACGCATTAATATTTAAGTATTTTCCTGTTCAATCGCTTTCAGGAGGGTATTAATGTTATTCGAAATATCGTTTTTCTTTTATCTATTAACCTATAAATCTATACAAATCTACACATTAAAAATTACAAAGCAAATCAGTTTGTATTATTTGTTGATTATACAAAATTAGAGGTTCATTAAAAAAGAAAAATCACTTTAACATTGTCTATTTCATAACTTGCTAAAGAAACCACATACCTGAGACATATATATCACGTTACTACGTCAGTGTATTCTGCCCCGTTAGTTACTGTCACACTGCTACTACCAAGTTTTCACGTTGTGCTTTAGTGCTGAATAATTTTACCGGCCATCATTTGTCTTTTTGGAATATAAGTGTTACTTAGTATTTCAAAGGGACAATCCTACTTCAACGTTAAGGTTATAATTTTTAAGGAAATCGTTTACTCTCTCTGCCTTAAAAAAGGAATAGCTAAACAAAAGTCACGTTAGTTACCGTAGCATGAAATATATTTTTAATGACCTCGTATGTCAGAGTATACATTTTGTATAGTTAATTTCGTTTATTTTTCATTTTATAAAATTTATAAACAGTAATTCATAAATAGTTATAAACAGTATTTATAACATTTATAGATAGTTACATTTATAAATCTGTACAAGACTTTAATGTTAAATTAACTACTATTTAAGTTGCGAGAGATCATGGAAAAAATATGGTATTTTTAAAATAATAGCCCTTAAAAATGAGGAATTAGATAAAAATTGCAGCAAAACTAGTCGACGACGATGCAGATTAGATCATTGTTTTTAAGGATTTTATCGCCTATGAGTGATAAAATGAGAATCATAAGCCTAAGTCACGCCAAGTAGTCACGTAAGCGATTACGAAAATCTACATACGAGTATATATCTGTTTATTACGATTAGGTATATAATATATAAAAAATATACACAGAAATATATGTACATATATGATAGACAGATACATATATAAATAAGTCTATGTATAGTTAAAAATCTTATATACTTAAGAGCTGAACCATTTTTTCTCACTATTTTCTTTCTTGTGCACTAAGAAATTATTTATATTTATTCTATTGATATATATTAATCAATTTTATGACTGGAATAAAAAACATAGGGGCATATACACCTGTGTTTAAAATTACTTTTTATGAAGGTACAAACCGGACGGTTGATGGTTACTATAGTGAACCAATCATTATCGTCGGCAGCTGCCTGTGTAGCGTGTTACTTGATGTTATTACTTCCTTTCGTTTTTCAATCCATTATAGCCATCGATTTATTCATTTCCTTCGTTTCATAAAAAAAAAGTAATAAAATATAATAATAATAATTAAAAACAAAATTTTAATTAAATTATTCAAATATCATGAACTAGTATTAACGTACATATAAACTGTACGACGTCGGGTACTCGTTAAAGGGCCTGGACGTATCTTTCCTTTTAAATAAAAATATTTACTAATTATACCTGCATAGGCATCGTCCTCCGTAGCCCTCCGTAGCATCGTCCTATTAGCCAAAGTAGAATAAAGTGGCATTAAATAAATAAACAAACATAAATATAAAATCAGAGTAATAATATAAATTTTTCTCTATTTTAAAAAATGTATTTTTAAAAATTTTCAACTGTATTATATGTCTATAAAAAGGAAATGTAATGGCAGATATGATACATAATGGCATGGATAAAAACAAGTAGAGAAACTAACCAGTGGTAGTACTCAAATAAAAAATTCAAGATAAAAGATCACGAGACCATCTTCTTTTTAAACGCCTCGGAGGAATTGAAGAGGTTGCTTGGTTTGATATTAGCTTTTGTAATTAATTGGGAGCTTAGAGCATTATTTTTTGTCATTTCTTTAAACTTGAATATCTTTAAATTTGAAAGGATTTTAATAGATTTTTGAAAATATTACATTTCAACTGGAGCGGGGTAGCTCAGTGAATAGAGCGATTAGTTGCTACGCGAAGGCCCCGGGTTCAAATCCAGCTGTGGCAGAAAAATTATTTATAAATATAAATTATGAATATATTTTAAAATAAGCAAGAATGGACCCTGTGGGGTCTAAACACCCCCTGGGGCTCACTCAGCCTCTATAAACTTTTATAGAATACTTTTTGGCTTGAAATGGAGTTACTTGTGATTATAGATAAGTTTAGATTGACAACCAACAATACTTATATGTAATGAATTATCTGCATCCCCGGGGAACAAGATGATTTTTTTCCAGAGAGATTAATTGAATTGTGGGAAGTGGAATCGTTAGTTTTTGGTTTGAAATGGACTGGTTTGTTTATTTAAAGTCACTTTTATGCTGCTATGGCTAATCGATGCTACCGATCTCTAAATTTTGCGTATCCAGATTTAATTAGAACAGGGATTTTTAACGAGTACCTGACATTGTACAGGGGTCCCGTATTCAACGTTCCTTCCAAAGGACGGCATAACCAAGGATTTTTACTCCCTTTAAAAAATTCTAGTGCCTGCTGGGCTAGAAAACCCGCGATCTTTGACAGTAGATTGTTATACTAACTACTAGACCACAGGTCGGCCCTTGAAATGGAGTTATAATAAAAGCAATATCCCCACTTATGTCCCGATGTCTGACTCAGCCATTTATTTACTAAGAGAATAACACTGTTCCGTCTCCTAAGGGTAATAGTTTTGCAAAATATACAAAATTCGACTAAACTACTTTTTCACCGATGCTGCAGATATAATATTCAATACATGGATTAAGATTTTTTTTTTATTAATATGTTACCCCGGATCCAACAAGATTCAACAGTCCATTCTCCAAAGTGCCGATAAATAAAAAATGTCCATGGTCGATAATACCGCTTTTATTATTCAACTCGATTCATATTTCATGATGTTCGATAGTCCTTACCTCTTCGATGAACCTGTTTCTGGCCTGCTCATCTGTTTAATGAATAAAGTAGAGCGTGTGTTCCTAAAAAACGGCACGGTACGGAAAAAAATATAAGTTTCAAAAGTAGGAAGACTAAAGATCACGTCATTCATTATTCATGATTCATCATTATATTCTTATTTTAAATATATCGAAAATTATTTTCTACTTTTTCATTTTTTTTTCTGTTACACCGTGTTTTTAATAATTATTTTATACTTTTTAGTTCGCCTAGCTTCAAAAGTGTGTTTTTTAATTTTGTTGTTGCCAAATATTCAAAACTCCCTAGTTGATCCTGCCAGTCATATGCTTTTCTCAAAGATTAAGCTACATGCCTTATTACACGCCTTAGTACTTGGCGCTAGACACAAGCGTGTCTTCGGTTATGGAACATTGAAACGTGTCAACGCTTATTCTGCAGATCCTAGTCAGGATACAAAGACAAATTCATTAAACTACACTATTGCCATCAATACAAGAAGTGAAAAAAGTTGTTTTGAAGTTTTCGAAATTAAAGTTCAAATATTAATGGATTGGCGAAACTGACCTAAACATGTTAAAAAGAGTACAGTCTCTACTTGGCACAAAACACAATACCTTTATTCTTATGGGTTATGCTCTCCCCTTTTCTTCTGGGGCCCTTTTATTCCGAATCGACTTTACTATTGGTAAATGCTGATGATGATCACAAGCAAAGACATTGCTGGCAGAAGGGATTGCTCCAGATCATTAGCTCCGACCGTTTGTCACCGGAACAACTTCCTTCCTTTTGTCGGCCGTCCTTGGAGAGGAGGAAGCACGGGTTGGGAATGCCCTCCTTTGTAAACATTGTCGTTGATTTGTTTTCATTATGGCTTTTGTGTTTAAATTTTTAATTCTACTTAAGAACTCTTTCAAAAGAAATAGGCATGCGGTGATATCTTTTATGATCTTAGCGTTGAGAAGTTTTGGGAATTTGTATATTTCGGCAATTACTTCATCAAGAAATAAAACGTTGAAACGTTTATTTTTTGATTCAATAATTACTGAAATATACAATAATTTGGAGTATATTAAAAAGGTAACGAATGAACAGTCAAAAGTTGTTACTCAACTCAAAGCGACTGCCTGCGGAACTGATACCCAATTTATATTGAACTGTTCCGAGTATTTCACCTCCAACCTATTGAAGAGTATATAACGATCATATTTCTGTGACTGGAAAACGTGAATAAGCTATAGGGGGAAAAAAAAAAGCAAAAGGGATATGATATTTGGGCGTTTGTTAGTGAGGTAGGTAAATGTCAGAACCGGAGGGGCTGAAAGGGCAAGTCATGGTTTTTGCAGCTTATTAGGCTAGGTCCAAAACTCCTGTAGGGTTTACTGTTGTTCAAGTCAGGATGCTTTCTCTCTTTCACATAATGCGTTTAATAAATCTATATAAATATAAAGAAAAACTGAAACAGTTTGGAAACAGGAGAGAGAGAAAAACTCGGGGGAGTGAATCAGATATGGAAGAAAAGGAAAAAACAATGGAAACAAACGTAGTCCATAGTAGCTCAATCGTAAAAAAATATATAAGTATATAAATGGGCCGCAGGAAAATTAACTTGTATCGAAGAAGAACGCCTTAAACGCGTTTTCAGAAAGAAAGAGCAGTTAAAAAGCGTGCGAAAAACAAAAAAAAATTAAAAAAGAGATTAGTGGCAAAAATTTAACTTCCGAACAATTAGAAACAAGTCGAATAACGATAGAGTCGAAAACTTAAAAGAAACGATGATAAAAAAAGACAACGAAGGAAGCTCGACGTAACAGGAAATAAAAAAGGCTCACCCAGCCTCTATAAAGTGGATACCATTAATTAGGGAAACGGTTGAGTGTGATCTCACCCAAATCATATCCTTCCACAACCATTTGCTCTACAGTACAGTCTCTACCATGTTTTGAACCCAAGACCCTTCTTATAATCCTTCCTTACAATCCTTTATGGGTTGTAGAAATGAAGTTTTTTTTTGTAAATTGTTATTACTCGTACGAAATATTTCAAGATAACGTTCTGTAACAGGCAAGCATTTAATACTTTTGTTTTATTGATTCATATGATTTTTGTATAACTGTTTTATTCTAAGTAGTGGCACATATGGCTAGGAAGCTACTGTATTTACGAATGTAATTTAAAAAAATATAAGTATTTAGTGATGTGTTTAGTCAAGTGTCAAAACGACAGTGAAAATTTCGATTATAAAAGACTTCCCACCTTAAGTATTAGCAAATAAGAAGCTAGTCTGACTTTAAATTGGATTAAATTTAGTTAGCTTTAAAGTCCATCTTCTTATCGATGGGTCTTGTTGGGTGTTGATGTGCAGCATTTGATCTTCATTGATGTGATTTTTTTTCTCTATGTCCTGATGTTGCCTGACTTGGGGTTTTTTTTTCATTATTGAATTAATTTTTTTACCGTAATAAATATTTGTGGGATTGTAGATAATATATCCAGAATAATATAAGATATCCAGAATAAAATAATCTATCGGTGTAGACCATCTTCAGGCCTAAGAAAGAATACAGAAAATAACTATAATAACATTGCAGTACCAAGAAAGAATTATAGAATAATATCGATGCCTTAGTTCACAAATTTGTTTAGTGCAAATTTTTCAAAAATGGGTTTTGTTATATAAATAATATT
The DNA here is from genome assembly GCA_964056705.1 of Troilus luridus. Taxonomy (NCBI): domain Eukaryota; kingdom Metazoa; phylum Arthropoda; class Insecta; order Hemiptera; family Pentatomidae; genus Troilus; species Troilus luridus. Next base: position 40,310,471 of record OZ057417.1, on the reverse strand, counting down.
GTAAAGTTGTGATCAGGAGTCATAGATCTTATAGGAAGTCATAGATTTTATATGTTGATATAAAATTAATAGAGAAGTTGTGAAGGTTGCAAAAATATATTGTGTGCCTAAACTTGAACTGTATTTCTTGTGTTAAATTATTATCAAATTTGACTCCTGTAAAATCTTGTTTTCGGCACTTAACACATATGTGAACTAACGCACTGATATCTAGAGTTTATAGAAAAATAATATAATACAGAGCGTCGGATAGATTATTAAGGATATATATGAATAACAGATTATGTATACAGAAAGGTGATAAGGTAACCTTCCCTATGATTCAATTATTTGCATTTGAGCCTTCGAGGTGGTGGGATGTGTTTTTTGGGTGCATTCTTCATGGTTTGCTTTGCTGTAATTCTCTTCCTGCCCTGTGGATGCCTGAATAGGCAAAATATTGGACAGGTATTTTAAATTTCCTGTTTGAGTTTAGAGACTTAAGGTTTTTAGTTGGAATTTTTCCACTAATGTATTAAAATAATCTATCTTAAACAATGATGAGCCTGTTTGATTAACTTTATGATGAATAGAGAATATATGTCAGATAGGAAAATAGTTGACTGGATGATTCAAATGAAGGTCAGAATTGGTCAGGGGGTGGAGTCAATGATAACACGAAAATAAGAATAACTTATTTTTTAATAGTGCCAACGTTTCGGCCTACGGTGTAGACCATCTTCAGGCCTAAGAAAGAATACAGAAAATAACTATAAAAACATTGCAGTACCAAGAAAGAATTATAGAATAATATCGATGCCTTAGTTCACAAATTTGTTTAGTGCAAATTTTTCAAAAATGGGTTTTGTTATATAAATAATATTGTAAAGTCGTGATCAGGAGTCATAGATCTTATAGGAAGTCATAGATTTTATATGTTGATATAAAATTAATAGAGAAGCTGTGAAGGTTGCAAAAATATATTTTGTGCCTAAACTTGAACTGTATTTCTTGTGTTAAATTATTATCAAATTTGACTCCTGTAAAATCTTGTTTTCGGCACTTAACACATATGTGAACTAACGCACCGATATATAGAGTTTATAGAAAAATAATGAAATACAGAGCGTCGGATAGATTATTAAGGATATATATGAATAACAGATTATGTGTACAGAAAGGTGATAATGTAAAAAAATACAAAGAGTAAAAAAAAAAATGAGTTAAAAAGTAAGATACATTATGAAAAAATAAAGAAAAAGGTATGTAAAACTGGTGATAATTAAATGTTTTTTTCTTGGTACTGCAATGTTTTTATAATTATCTTATGTTTTCTTTCTGAGCCCTGAAGATGGCTACACCGCAGGCCGAAACGTTAAAATTTTTTTTAAAAAAGTTATTCTTATTTTTGTATTATCATTGACTGGACCCCCTGGCCAATTCTATCAATCAATAGATAATATAATTGTATTTCACTTTTTAATAAAATGTATATTTGTTTTGTATTTTATAGTGCTTTGTACATTTTATTATTTAGGTCATAGACGCAGTAGATCATAGGACGGGGCTTGTACTTTGTCATGAAATATAACACTGAATGCCTGGAAGATAAACGACGGATATTATTCATCCATTGTCCTGCGACACTGAGCTCTTTCGTTCCGCAAAATGTAATTAAATCGTGTATTTGTTTTAGCGGAAGGTTATTGGAGGAGGCTCTTGCAATTTCGGTTGATTAAATCTGGTTTTCGCTCGATTCCTCTACCGCAACTGTATGTTGGTCAAAACAGTAATATTTATTTAAGCGTTTAAAAAAAATTATCCGATTCAATCAATTTATCAATATGTATGTTTTTTAACACGCTATATTAGCTTCGCTTGTTCAAATCTTTGAACTCGATTTTCGGCTGCTTCCAAACATCTAGTAAAATTGAAACTTTCCACACTTCTTCTGACAATACAATAATTAATGAATTTGTCTCATTCTCCTGACCAGGATTTCCGGGATTAGAGTTTTTTCATATCCGTGTCTTGTCCCAAGTACTAAGGCGTGTACAGAGCCATACATGGCTTAATCTTTGAGGTAAGTATAAATCATAATCCTGACTACTGGCAGGGTCAGTTGAGGAGTTTCGTATATTTTGCAACAAAAATAATAATAATATTTTGAATAATAATAGTTGACTTGTAAGAAAATGGTCCGGGTGGAGTTTAAAAAAAAATCTTTTAAGTAGGGAGAACTGTTTATTGGAAAGCCAACGTTTCGGCCCACATTGTAGGTCTTCTTCAGGGTTTGTGGTCAAGTGTCTAGGTTTAACCCCAGTTGATGGCTTATTTTATACATTTATTAAATTTCCTTGTGAATCCCCAAAAAGAAGTTTGTTGAGGACATAAATATATGCCATATGGCATTTGTAGAAAATTCCCAAATAAATATAAATTATTTAATTAATTAAATACTTATTATATATTTGTTTTAATTAATAAAAGGGAGCGACGTACCTCAGTGGTAGAGCGTTGAGTTGCCGTGCCAAAGATCATGGGTTCAAATCCGGCTGTTGAGGTTAAATTATTTATTTTGTTAGCAGCCACGAATGGACCCTGCGGGGCCTGGAGACCGTCCTAGAGTTCACCCAGCCTCTATAAAGTTTCTATCCTTAATTGGGGGAAAAACTTGGCGGATGAGCGTGAGCTAGGACAAATCAACACCCCTCACAACCGTTGCCCTTTATATTGAACATTCTCTACCATGTACTGAACCAAAGACCCTTCATCGGTTTTAGTGGTACAGGTTTTTTAAAATTAATAAATATTTATTATTATTATATAATTAATGCCTTAATTTTTAAAACTGCATGATACCTTGTCACCCGTGAGGAATAAATTATACATTCTTATTTGTTTTAATGATTCATTTCAACCATTTACTAGCTAATAATGATTTCATCAAAATGAAGAGGAAATGAAATCATTTTTTATTTACTCAAGTGTCTTTCAAATCCGCCCTAGCATGAATTCGTTACTGCATCTTAGATTAATTACTGCTCTGTAACTCAACTAATTAAAGTCATTTTTTCTTTTAAAACAATTGGTAATTAATAATAAAAAATAAATATAAAGGAATTGGTGTAAATATTACTGGAGTGTGCAGTCATACGTCTTCCGCGACCGCCTTGTCCCTATGTAACAAATATTTTTGTTTATTCATTAATTTTTGCCCAATATTTTTTTTTAAATTTTAGACATTTAATTTAGTGTTCAAATGAAATGTCCGAAAGATGTTTCAATTTCGTATTAAAAATAAATACTTTAAACCAGTTTCCATAGGAACTTACAAAGAATAAAACATGTGTATACAATTTAATAGGTTCTACGTAGAGAAGAAAATGGTTGACTGGAAGATCGATGGATACAATTTGTCTGGGGGTGCAGTCATTAATAACACTAAATAAGGTTAACTTATTTATTATAAGTGCCGACATTTCGGCCTACAGTGTAGGCCATCTTCAGGGCAAAAAGAAGTAGAAGCGGCTGAGCGAACTATCAACTATATCATGTCAACTGACTCAATTTACAGGTCAGTTGACATGATATAGTTGACAGTTCGCGAAGTCTTAAAATATCCTTTCCTTTGGAAATATTTGTGAAAACTTATACCATTCCATCAGAAATCATTTCGGCCAAACCGTTTTACGGAGAAATGTTATACAACTATATAAATAAAAATGAATCGCCAAATGTGTTGCTAAGCGCAAAACTCGAGAACGGCTCGACCAATTCGGCTAATTTTTGTTTCCTTATTTTAGTTAAGACTCAAAGAAGGTTCTTATAGAGGGAAAAACGTAATAATTACGAGGGAAATAATAAAAACAACACTTTTCTTGATCCCTTCATAAAAAATAACAATTCAGTGAGGAGGTCTATATAGTAGTAGAATTACAAATTTTGTTTCACCAACACAATCAATGAATGCATTTTGTAAAACTGCACTGGATCTTATACCATTTGGTAATCATAAAGTTCTAATCAGAGCTGGTAAAACTTCTGTTGGAGAACGTTTCAATGCACCAACAATCGATAAAGTTGCCGTTGTAGAAAATTTGGAAGCCTCTTGTTTTAGGGAAATAGGGCAGAACAACGTCTGCCGGGACAGCTTAGAATAATATTATCAAGTATTTACCAATAATCGAATGTAAAGCATTACGATATAAACCCTACCATAAGCTTCTAATTTAAATGTTTTAAAAACATTAAGGAAAGAAAAGATATGAATTTCAATATCAAATAGAAATGAATATGTTTTGATATCTCATTATTCATTTTTATAGCAAAAACCTATACCACTACATACAATGAAGGGTCTTGGTCTCATTACATGGTAGAGACTGTACTGTTTCTACGTTGATTAGTTACAGTTTCTTAGTTGACAGGAAGGTGATTAGTCCGAGATCAAGTTCAACCGCTAGGTTTGTCCCCCAGTTTTGGGTACCCAATTATAGAGGCTGGGTGAGTCCCAGGAGGGTCTGTAGATCCCACAGGGTCTATCCGTAGCTATTCACAGGTTAAATAATTTATCTGTCGTAGGTAGAACCCGGAAACTTCAGCATAGCAACTCAGCGCTCTACACATACGGTCAATTAGGATAACTTTAACATCGATTAAGGAGTGTTTTGTGTATTGCCCGGATTATCCGGATTGCCTTTTGTAACAGCCACGGATAAACGAGGTTTAACTGATCGTAGATAAATTTTACGGGAAGGGTACGTATATCTTACTGATCTTAACGGACCCCTTGTTTGAAACCGGCTTAAGGAGATTAATTATTTACGATGTATCAACCCCGTGGGAATGGGATTTCCCAGTCTCTATGTGAGTGTGGTCTCTGTCAACCACCTCGCTGCACAACAGTTGGCTCAGAAGCATTCCAATCCTTGCTAAAACTTTTTGAGAGGTGTATCGGTAAAGATATTAGATAAATTTTGCTATAATTTGAGAAAACTAAAATTCTTTCGTTGTTCAACTAAACAATCGTTCTTGAAATAACCCTTTTTTATGAACGATCCATAATAACAATTCTGTAGAATGTGAAATAACTATTTTCGAATATCTGAAAGGCAATTTTACTTCATCCATTTTTTTTTTTCTTTTAAATCAACAGGGTGTTACAAATTTTTTTTTGGCGACAATGATCTTACAATTGCTTTTCTAAAACATGGTGCGGACATTTTTTGCTGCGGAAACTTTTTTATTTTTTACAACGCCCAGTGAATACTGAAACAAATAAAAAATTAACAAAAATAAACAATGTTATCGCTCCAATGAACTTCTCTCTCTAAATAGCCTATTTGATCATGCTCCGGAAAAGAAAACGGGCTATGACTCGAAGGTTTCCTGAATCGCAGTTCTTTGGAGAGCACTAGATCATCGGATCCAACGCCAGTAAAACAGTATGACAGTGCGACAGTACGACAGTAACACTGAGCACGACCGTTGAGACGGCAGATGGTCGTGGTCAGGAGGCGTGACCGGCGCCTTTGTGAGCAATGCTCATTCAGGAACGAGTCGTTCATCATAATTCATTTCCTAAATCCCCTTCCCCTTAAATAGTCTCTAATTGGGTTCAGGTAGTACCAGGATATAAATTTAAATCTGTTATCTCTTTCCAAAGAGGTTATTACGAAGGGAGGATCTGTTTTGGTCCCTGCTTTATAAAGAGAAAATTCAGTTTGTTTTTTTGTCAGTATCGTCCGCATATAGTAGACATGGCGTAACCAACCAATAATTCTGTTATATTTATAATAAATGGCGATTTTATCATTATTATTCGCAATCATAGTATTTAGCTAAATTTATTCACCTTCTCTATCTTTAGGTACAAATAGAAAAACATTGTCCAAAAATAAAAATATTTAAATTTTACCTATATTGGATCAAAGGATAACTCAGTGTAGACCAAGAAGTTTGAGCTTTGAATAAAAAATAAACATAAAAAAATTGAATTTTCGATGCATTGTATACGGACCCACCTACCATTTATTTATTTTAGTTACTTCATACATTCTAAACTTCTATATAGTAAAATAAATTACATGGAAATACATTGTGGATCGATATAATATAATTATACATAGACTTTCTTACATGCTAACTAAATTGACTATCAACTATAGACTAAAGTTATTACTTATCAACTCATATAGCGAGGGAGGGAGGTGTCTACTTTACCGTCGTTTCTCTACTTTATCTCCCTCTATCTATTTCTACTCTTCTATCTTACTATCTTTTAGAGCTGGTATATATACATATATCTGAGTTGCCAATCTCCGTGTGCAAATCCGGCCGGGACAGATATTTTATTTAATCTGTTAACCGGCGGAGATTGAATCTGTGGGATTTAACCAACCTCTTGAAATCGGTACCCTTAAATGTAGTAAAAAAGTTAAAGGTTGAAAAAACCTGACGGTTGAACTTGATCTAGGCTAAGTTACCTCCCTCCACTTTGATCTTGAAACAGTACAGTCTCTACCACATATCAATGCTCGTTCTTCATGAGTTGTAGTGGTACTTAATTTTTTTTTTATAAAAAGTTCCCTCGGTGAAATTTACTTCTCGCTCTCATTAAGTATTATTATGTATTATCAGCATTAACATTCTTCATTAGGTAAAATCTCAATAAAATGCACTTTGTTGAGTTAAAATTTGAGAAAAATAAAAATTGCATAAAAACTCCTGGGGCTCACCCAGCATATATTAAGTACGAACCCTTAATTGGGGGTTGAGTGCGATCTAGGACCAATACACAACCTCTGTCCTAGTAACAGTACCATTTATACCACGTACTGAACTCAAGACCAATAATTTTTGGAATTTAACATAAAGATATCGTTTGAATGGTCTCTTTAAGTAAGGAAGGGATGTAAACTTAGGTTACGAAAATGCTTGTATTGCCAAACTTGATGTAGATATTTCGACTAATGCGGGAAAGTTTTGTTAAGTAAATTCTTTCCTTTTACCTCTTGCTGAACCCAAGACCCTTCATGGGTTGTAGTGGTAGAGGTTAAAAAAATAAACCATTTCTGACAACAAGGAAGCAATTTCATAACTTCCTTGGATAAAAATCCATATTATAAACATTATGTTAGGCCATCGAATCGTTTGGTTGTAACTATCTTACACGATACGATCACGCATTCTTTGTATTTCAGGACGTAATACAAACATCTGAAGGAGATGATAAATCCAGAAGAGAAGATATCTCGGTGAGATTCGGATTGCGTAGATATCTCTTAAGAAAAGGAGGGGGAATGAAGGGGGGTTGGCGCCCCAGCGATAGATCGCGACGGGGCGTCGAATGTTTTAGCCCTGTTTTCTTCTCTTTCCTCTAACTTCACTTGGTCACTGGGTTTCCTCTCAACTTCTCTCCTCTAGGCTAAAATATGTCAATAGTCCAGCTTTACCTTCAAATAAATGTATTAACGCAAAATTACTACAATAAGAAATCGATATTCATCCAAGCGAAGATAAGAAACTATAATTCAGTTATTAGGACATAAACAACATGCGGATCTTAACACTGAAGAAGAAAGGAGAACTAGAAAAAGAAAGAGAAGAATTCTAGGGCCTGAGATAAACAATGAAAATATAAGGAGAAATGAAGATTTGTATAAAAACATAGAAAAAATCACAGATACATTGAGGAAGAGACGGCTAAGATTGCGTTGACATTTAAAAAGAATGGAAGAAACTCGGATTACAAAGAAGATTTTTCATTACGTTAATAAACTGAAGAAAACAGTAGGATGGGTAGAAGCAGTAAAGGAAGATGCCAACAAAGTAGGTGTTACAGAAGAAATATTACGTGGCAGGGACCGCTTCAGGCTACTTATAGAAAACACAACTTATGAAGAAGACAAGACTTAGCCTCGACCGAAGAAAGTGCGGACAGATCCTCAGAGACGAGCAGTTGGACAGAGAATGAAGAAGTACTGAGAAGAGAAGAATAAAAAGAGACGTCATAGGTCTTGAGTTCTGTGCGGTCCATAGATGGAAGACAAGCCCACTTCTTTAAATTTTACCAGACAAAAAAGGATCTTGTCCTGGACTAGTCCCCTTCCTGTAGTAAATAAAATATTGAGAGCGTTGTCAAGAGTGTGCAATCTTGCGGACAAGTGTCTATTATGTAGTAAACCAGTGGTACCCTACCTGGGGGGGCTTGTGTACAAGTCAAGAGGGGGCGCGAGACCAGTTGAAAAAGAAAATTCTCACTTAATTTTAGTTATTTTTCTCTTACCAATACGTCTTTACCTCAAATGGAAATGTTGTATCTTGTGACGGTAAAGTTATATGTTCTGCTTTCAATGTAATAGTTATTGTTTTTTTTCATTTGTCCAAAATATGTATTGTGCATGTGGGAGGCTTATGAGTAATTACATTTAAACAGGGGGGCCGTGGAAGGTTTTCATTTGAACAATGGGGGTGTGGACAAAGTTAAAAGTTTTGAAAATAAAAATATCAGAATTTGGACGTTTGTTTTTTAGCAGTAAGAGATTCGTGTATGGTTAAGTCTGTACTGTTACTTGAACAACAGTTGTGAAGGGAGGCGATGTATCACTCTTGACTTCCAGATTTTTCTCCCAATTAAGAACATCCACTTTTAAAAGGATGATTGGGCTCCTGTAGGGTCTGCAGATACATTATTATCAACCCTGTGAGATTTAAAACAATGGAACCTTATGAGGTTCACTCGAACTCTTTAAAGTTGTTGCCCTAAATTAGGGAAAAAGTCGAGCAGTTGAACGTGATCTCGGACAAGTCACTTCCTTGCACAACCTAGAAGCAGTACTGTCTCTACCTTGTATTGAACCAAAGACCCTTCATGGGTTGGAAGATTCTCAGCAAACACACTCACGCCCTTCTCATGTATTCTCTCCCTTACCATGAAATTACTGCTCATTAAAATATATATTAAATATACTTTATTACATACTTATGGAATTCCAGTTTCCCCTTGGTCCGTAATATTCCCTCAACTGCCTCATCTATTTCCCTCATCCTTTCCCCACACATTATCTCTCCAAACATCTCAAAATACTAATATTAATTTTCTTCCTCATTTTCATATTAATTTTATCTGGGTTCTGTTTTAGTCGCATTTTATACCTAAATCCAGTACTTTCGACTATTGTACAGTATCGACGTTGAACAGAGTGTGGTAGATATGTATTTTATACACGTATCGTGCCCCTTAAAACCCAATATTTGGATTCCGGAGATGTTTCATAAGCCCAATTTAAATAAAATTATCTTAAATTCAAGTCAAGGGTGTCTTTCCGGGAGAGCAAAGCCATAAAAGGGATGGATATCTACGTTTCGGTGTGCTTATTTCAAATCTCGTGGCTTTTATGGGTTACTTACAACTCACTGCTCATCTGATTTGGGTTTTTTTATTTTTATTAATGGCATTGGATACTTCCATACGGCCAGATATATATTTATTTGATTAATTGGTAATAATGAGGAAGATATTTACATATTTATGTATTAAATACATTTTTTTATTGATTTAAGATAATTCAATATGGAGTTTATCTCATCTCTTCCGCTTAGTGATATTATTTATTTATATGAAATGTTATTATTCTTAAGATGCTGTAGAAGTTTTTTTCTATGAGGTGTATATGACTTACATTCCATAACGATATGGTACAGAGTTTCTCGGTTATTGCAGTTTTGGCATGCGGCCGATTCCGAAATGTCCGATACGGTGCAAATAACTGTCTTATTTGGGTTACCGCATTGGAAATTTGTATCCTGATTGAAATGTGTGTTTTGGAACGTCTATATTTTTTTAATATTTTAGTGCATGCTTTTTATATTTTATGAGCTCTGCTGCTCAAGCTTTTATTATATTATCTCATTTTTCTAATCTCTCCATTATATTAAAATGTGTTTGGCGAAGTAATATTTTATCGGCGTTGCCTAGCAGCGGATCGTGGAACGACTTATTTTTTATTCTTTTGTCGTGCTCTATCAGTTAAATTATAAATATTTCTAAAAATAGCCAAACCACAAAGCCACTGTTCCTGACTTCTTTAACCCGTTACATAGAACATAGCAGTTTTTTTTTATTTAAGTGGAACGCATCGTTACGAAATATTAAACAAGCAACATTTTATTCAGATTATTTTTATTTTAGTTATTTCAATCCAGAATGAAATGAAAATAAGAAACTTTTCTTATAAACTAATTTTTTTCTATCTATAAATCAAACCTATAATACAATTTTAAAAAATCATTATTTTATATAATAAGTACTCAAAATCTGAAAACAGTTAAATGGGTACTCATATTTTAATAGGCTCACTAGAGGCATCAAAACAAGTATTAAACTAAATTACTGTAGTACAAATAAGGGAACAGAATATATATATATATATATATATATATATACTTTGTAAAATATTTTTAAAAATTGGCAAGTAACAACTGTCTTTGACTTATTTAGACCATAATACAAAATATAGCGTTTTCTTTTAAGTTAAACAGAAAATATGGGATACGCCGATTTAAAAAATAAACTAAGGTACATTTAATTCCATTATTTTGATTTTAGGATTTTTTTTCAATGCAGAGAAAGCAGTGAAGTAAGATTAACAAATTTTTCTTATAATTTTTTTTGTAACCATTAATCAAACAAACCGAAAATAAAAATAAAAAATCATTATTTTATACAGGGGGATATAGATAGTCCGGTGGTGCAGTAAAAACAAACACTAAATAAGACAAACTTATTTATTGTACGTGCCAACGTTTCGACTTACGTTGTAGGCCATCTTCAGGGCTATGAGAGAAACAGAAACAGAACAAAAATAACTATAAAAACAAAGCCATACCGAGAAAGAATATAATAACATAGGAATTAAAAAGTAATTTATGAGATACTATTATCTCATCATTTTACATTTGTACCCTTTCTTTATGTTCACTTTGTATCTTACTTACTGTTCATCCACCTTTTTGTACTCTTATGCTGTAATCTTTTATTCATATATACCCTTAATTTTATATCCATCGCTAATTTCATTACTTTTCAAGTTATTATATTCTTTCTCGGTATTGCAATGTTTTTTATAGTAATTTTTGTTCTGTTTGTTTTTTTCTCATAGCCCTAAAGATGGCCTACAACGTATGTCGAAACGTCGGCACGTATAATAAATAAGTTCATGAAAAGTAATGAAATTAGGGATAGATATAAAATTAAGGGTATAGATGAATAAAAGATTACAGCATAAAAGTACAAAAAGGTGGATGAACAGTAAGTAAGATAAAAAATGAACATAAAGAAAGGGTACAAATGTAAAATGGTAGATATTAATATCTCATAAATTACTTTTCAATTCCTATGATATTATATTCTTTCTCGGTATTGCTTTGTTTTTTATAGTTATTTTTGTTCTGTTTCTTTTTCTCTCATAGCGCTGAGGATGGCCTACAACGTAGGTCGAAACGTCGGCACGTATAATAAATAAGTTTGTCTTATTTAGTCTTATTTTGACTGCACCCCCAGACTATCTATATCCCACATTAGATCTCCCAGTCAACTGTTTTCCTCTCAATTATTTTATATAATGGAAAATAGTCAATGTCTCAATGTTTAAGTACTTAGGGTCAATGGTAACTGGAAAAAACGAAATTCAAGAGGAAATAAAGGCGCGACTAAAGGCGGGAAATGCTTGTTATCATTCGGTCTCGAAATTACTAAGCTCGCGTCTTTTGTCCCGAAATCTAAAAATCAGATTTATAAATCAATTATCCTTCCATCTCTTCTCTATGGTTGTGAAACTTGGCCACTAACGCTCAAGGATGAACAACGTCTTCAAGTATTCGAAAATAAGGTGTTACGTAGAATATTCGGTCCAAAAAAAGGATGAGACCACCGGGGAATATAGGAAATTACATAACGCGGAATGGCGAAGTATGCATCCGGTAAATATTATTCAGGTGATAGCCTCGCGAAGATTAAGATGGGCATGCAAAGTTGCTGGACTTAGTAACGAACGAATTCCCAAGATGTTAATAGGCGCTGTACCGATAGGGAAGTGTCTGAGGGGTAGACCGAGGCGTAGGTGGGAGGATTGCGTTAGGAATGATCTAGCGGGTTTGGGTTTGGGTGGTGCCCCGTGGACGGAGGTTTGTAAAGATAGATTGGTGGTATCGGCATCGAGCCTTCGGGTTCGTTAAGCCTTTTATTTATTTACTCAATGTCTCAAAATAATACTAAGTGGGTACTCATATTTTAATAGGCTTACTAGGGGGGAATCAAATAAGTACTAAACTGAACTTCTAAAATAATATCGGGGTACATTTACTAAAACGTTAAGTACCTACCTGAAAAAAATACCTGTACCACTAAAACCCATGAAGGGTCTGGGGTTCAGTATATGGTAGATACAGTAATGTTTCATGGGCAACGGCTGTGCAGGGAAGTGATTTGTCCTAGATCAGGCTCAACCGACAGATTTTCCCCCTTATTTTGGGTACCCACTTTAAAGAGGCTGGGTGAGCCCCAAGGAGGTTCCTAGATCCTGCATGATCCATCTCCGGCTGCAAACAGACTAAATAAAAGTCTTTTCTGTGGCGGGGTATAAACCAGGATTTTCGGCATGGCAACTCAGTGCTCTACCACTGAGCCACTCCGCTCCCATTACTTAATGGGAATACCGCTCCCAGTACTTACCTACTGTACAGTTAAATAAACAGTTGTATAATTTGTAAAACTGGGGTTAGTCCGCCTTTAGGTGAAATATACATGGAATATCGGATATAAAACTATCTTCAGGCCGCACTGGCGGCAGTTGCATGGGTGACTATTGTCGGTTTTAAGCAAAGTAATTATTCAATTCAGTTTAATTGTAGTTGTTTTTTTTCATTCGCCCGCTTCAGTCGGAATCAACTATTCTATAAGTGAGTAGGCGTAGAAGTGGGGGAAACGTTTTCATTTTTTATATTTTCTTTAATAATTAGTTTTTCAATTTATACACATTTAGTTTTGAATGAACATAGTTGACCTTGATGAAATATGTGGAAGAAAATGGTCCGGGTAGAGGTCAATAAATTAGCTCTAAATTTTTCGTTTCCAAGTTTAATTATAATAGGGATTTTTAACGAGTACCTGAAATCGTAAAGACTTGGACCCTATTTAATGCCCCTTCCGAAAGACGGTATTTTTAATTTCCTTAAAAAAAATCTTGAGACCACCTGGAGGGCTGCGAACCCGAGATCTTGGACTTTGTTGGTTGTTATACTAATCACTACACCGCAGGTCGCTCCCACAGTTGCTTAGTGATGTGCCAATCAAAAAATATTTATAATTTAACTGATCGAACTCTTTAGTCTATGGGTGGTCTAGTGGTTTAGCGTAACAAAATACTAAGCCTAGGCAGCTGGCCTAGGATTTTTTAAAGGGAGTAAAATATCATTGGTTATGCTGTCCTTCAGAAAGAACGTTAAAAGGGGTCCGGAGCCTGCACGATGTGAGGTTCTCGTTAAAAATCCCTATCCTAATGAAACCTGGATCGGAAAAATTTTGAGTTCCCACAGTAGCATCGTCCGATTAGCCATAGCAGTATAAAGTGACGTTAGATGAACAAACAATGACACCAACTCTTTTGTCAGTATACTGTCAGTGATAGTTGCTATATACAGTGGGTTACAAAATTATTTTTATTTCCGTGAATATTAAAAAAGAAAAAAAATTGTGACTTAACTCGAAGCGAGAACATGCGGTAGTGATACAGAATATTTTGAAAATATGTATACCTTCTACATAGAAGAAACGTAGAATGATTTTCAGTTTATTATTCCGGTCTTATCTTTAATTCTCAAGAAAGATCTTGAGGAATCAGTATAAACCTAAATAAAAAGAAAGTTCTCGTTAAGTCTCAACGTTTCTTCATGGCGTTTAATCAATGGTTGGTTAAATGGAGGAAAAAATGAGTCTCAACCTCCGTTTTATTACTTAGCCTCAGCCATTTATTTCTTTCACTAAAGGCTGAAGACTGAAGACTGTGGTTCTTCTAGATGCTAGGACCATGGCCAATTGTAAATAGCCAGTATAAATTATCAGGCCGTGGGCCACTTCCCGTCTTAAGTTTTTATAAACCTTCTAAAGTATTCATGGAGAACAAATTTTTACAAAGGAGAACCTTTGTATATAAATTATAAAAAAACAAAATACTGCAAAACTACAACCCATGAAGGTCTTGTGTTCAGTACATAGTAGAGACAGTTCTGTTCCTGTTCAACGGTTGTGCAGGATTTTCCCCAAATAAGGGTGCTCATAAAATACTGGGGCTGGGTGAGCCCCAGAAAGGATCTGCAGATCCCATAGGGTCCATCTATATTAGTTAATAGTTTAAATAATTTATCTATCCGGGTTTGTATTCGGAGACTTCGGCATGACAAATCAGCAGCCTACTCGCTCCCGTATATAAATTATATCTATAATAAGTTTTATTATATGTTTTTGACAAGAGATTATAGTTAGTCATCTGACGTTTTAAAAACATTTTTGGTAATGATATCCTGTTTAGTCGTATTTTTTACAAAAGAACTGATTTAGTATTGAATTGAAGATATTGAATATGGAGATATTCTCTAAATACATCTCATATATTTAGTACATATAATGGAAATAGTATTTTATTTGGCGTATATCTCGGAAAAATATACACTTAAGTATATCGTGTATATTTTTTAACTATCAGAGACGGACCCTGTCAGATATGGAGAATATCCTGGGGCTCACCCAGCCTACATAAATTGAGTACCCTTAATTGTTGAAATTTCATATTATCTCCTAACATCGTACTCCGTGGTTTCTCCCTTCGGCATCCAAATTATAAAAATATAGAATTTAACATAATCAGGCGCGGTTCTAATCTTTTAAGAGCTGGGTATGGACCATGTGAGATCTGGAGATCCTTTTGGAGCACACCCAGCCTCTATAAAGTAATTTTCCTTAATAGGAGGAAAACCTGGGGTTGAGCATAATATAGGACAAATCACCTTCTACTCAACCGTTGCCCAAGAAATAGTTCAGTTTCTACTAAATACTGAACCCAAGTTTTTTCATGAGTTGTAGTTTTACAGACTTCATTTTATTTTAGAAAAGGTTGTTTCCTCGGTGAAGTACTCGCTCTCATTAAGCGTTATATAGCCAACTTTAACATTCTTCAAATACACTTTGTAGAGTTAAAATAAAAAAATAAAAACAGAAACCTTCCTGGAGCTCACCCAGCCTCTATTATGTAAGTATACTTAATTGGAGGAAAATCTGGCGTTTGTGTGTGATCTATGAAAAATCGCCCCCTTTACAACTGTTGTTCTACAACCAGTACAGTCTCTTCTACGTACTGAACCCATTATTTTTAGAGTTTAATATAAAGATATAGTTTGAATGGCCTCCTGAAGTTAAAAACTAATGCAACGTAGGTTATTAAAACGCTTGTATTAACACCAAAAGTGATGTTGATGACGTTATACTCCTGTAAAGTTTCTTTAAGTGAACTCTTCCCATTAACGTAACAGTTGATGGAGTGGAAAGAAACTAAGCCTGGAAAGATGATGACTAAAGTTGACTGAGGCAGTAAGTTGATAGCGAGGTTGATATAGAGTTGCGGGGAACGGGGAAGCCAGCCTCGGAGAGTCGCACGTATTGATTCCGCACTCTCCTCACACAAAATGGCTTATTTGTTTCTATCTCTCCAGGATTTGTATGAGGGACCCTATTCAGTCTTCAATCTAGCCTCTCCTGGGGATTTTCTAAGGACCGTTCCCAGCTTTTAGAATATTAAACAGATTTTGTACATTGCCGTATTTTCAGAGTAGGGAATCCTTATTTAGGATTCGTTTTTATAGTTTTTAATATGTGTCATAAACTGCCTACGTATGGTCAAGATTTTTTTTTTTAATTTCTATACACTGAATAGTTGTACTTAATTCATTTCACAAATCCTCCCTCCCTTAAATAGTTTATAATTTGGTTCAGGTACTGCAAAGTTAACAATTTAAATCTGTTGTCTTTGTAAGAGATAGATATACAAATACAAAATACAAATATTTTTTATTCTCGGTTTAAAAAAGAAAAATATCAGTTGTTTTTTTCCAATATCGTTCACATATGAGGAGTTCACATTGATCCTGAGCAAAAACGGATAAATTCAAATATTACACTTCAGATTATTACTTTTTATTTTTTGGAGGGTTCAATACATGATAAAGACTTCTGTTAATAGGACAACTGTTGTGGAGAGAGAAATATTTTTTGACCGAGATCACTCTTCACTACACAGGTTTCCCCCCAAATCAATGTACCACATTATGTTTGTAATGCAGAATTAAAAAAAAAAACTGTATGGGAATACGTCCCTTGAGAATATTAAGGTTGTTTAAAAAAATAAAAACAAGATTAGTCAGAACTTATGTGATTTTATATACATATAAAAATAATCAAACACATATCATAAAAAATATGAAATTAAATTAAAAGAAGGAAAACTATATTTGTAAAACATTATAATAGAGTTAATAATAAGAATAATTTAAAAAAACCTGTACAACTGCAACCTATCAAGGATCTAGGATTCGGTACATGGTAGAGACTGTACTGTTTCTAAGCCAACGGCTGTGCACATAGATGATTTGACCGAGATCACACTCCCCTTCCAGGTTTCCCCCCACTTAGGTGTACCCAGTATACAGAGGCTGGGTAAGCCCTAGAAGGATCGGCAGATCCCATAGGGTCCATCTATTAACAGGTTAAATAATTTATCTGCCACAATGAACTCCTCAGCCTCTACACCTTTGAAATCTTAAAACCCTCCACACACTGATCTACCCCGGCTCCTGTTAATAATAGTTCAATATAATTTTAAAATTTTGTTTGAAGAAGTAATTTAGCAAGTCATGAAAAGTATTTATTGTAAATATAACATATACTTTTTATTATAATACATAAAATATGAAATAAAATAATAATTTTAATTAGTATGTTCTTTATTACTTTGCTTTTTTAATAAATATAATACGTATGTACTTTTGAGTAAATATATAATACCTAAGTGCGTTTTATATAAATATTTTTTTTATGTTTGCAACATTTAAAATATAAATTTTTGTTTTTGATGGAAATTTATTATGACCTGAGAGACCGGAAAGTTTCGCGATTACAGACTTCCTTTCCTGCATGAAAGTAAAATGATAAAAGTTCGTCTAATCTTTAATAAAAAAAAATTCAAGGCTACGTTAGTTTTCAATATAAAATAACCAAATGGAAAATTGGAAGGCGATTAAAATATTAAAGCTTTAATAGAATTTAATACTGTATTAATTTATGCGTGTTTGATAATTATTCATACTTTTTTTTTTTAAGTGATTCAGGATAAATTTTGTTTTCATAGTTTAGTAGTAGTACAATGAAGTGATGAGGTGTCCATATCAGAATCATTAAGTAATAAAAATAATTAGTTACACAATTAATTACTGTTTTAATTGTTAATCAGAGCAATAGACTTATTGATATTTATCAACCTACGTTTTTCTCAGCATGTATTTTTATATCCCATCCAATAGAATATGCGACTGTGTCATGCAATTGCATTCGGTCTCGTGTGGGAATAAAAGTCTATTATATCATTGCAATTGAAAATGGAATAGAAATTCTCATAGAGTTTTTTTTTTTTATAGCTCTTTATTTGAAATAACTAAAATCAATCGCAAGTATTGAAAGCATGTTGAAGGGAAATAATTTGGAAATTGCTGCCGTATTGGAAGGTGTCTTGTATATTATCTTAAGCAGGAGAAAATCTATAGTCGATACGCCTATAGTATTCGGAATATTTAAGCTGTGCGGTTTGTTTTAATAGTTAATACTCAAGAATTATACAATAATTAAAAATTGTTTTAGTGCAAAATACAAATAATAAATTCAGTATAGTTTATTATTTATGATGAATTTATGAGGAAGAAAATGGTTCGGGTATAGTTCGAAAAAATTCTTTTATATGGTCATAAATTTAAAATGATGACAAAATTATTAAATTATGATAAAATTATTTAACATTTATTGATTTTTTTTATATACATTTTTTACATCAATCGGCCAGCAAGGGCCATGCTAATAACACTTAATAATCTTCTTCACATTCTCCGCCTTCCTTCTATTCCAGTACTCTCTCATCTTCCTGGACTGTTCATTTCGCTCTTCCTTAGTCCATTTTCTCCCTCATCACTCCTTCCTGCAAGAATCCCAACTTCTTTTAGTTTTTTCCCGAAAAGCTCTCTATCCAAGCAGTCCTTATCCCACATATCCACCTATACTCTTATAGGTTAACATTTTATCGAAAACACTTTGGCATCATAAAATGATTAAGCGTACGGTTTTTGCTCGTTAAGTAAAACAATTTTGTCTAGCATGACACTTTGCTGCCTTATTTCTTAGGTTTTAGTCCGTTGCTGGACCTGAAGTTTCGGGAGCATAAAGCATTTCTTGACTTAGCTAGTGAAAAGTATGCATTTTCAGAGTTATCAGCTTTTGATCCTGAACGCCTCATTTCTCCTCGTAGTTTAGAGATTCATTGGGATGTCATCGCCATTTTAATTTGAGTATGCATTCCTACGACAACTTGCTTCTTCCTGCTTGAACTTTGTACTTCATCAACGGTTGTGCAGAGAGGCTGTTTGGGTCAGGTGTGGTAAGAGGTATAGGATGGTATAAATAGCCGTGTGTAGAAACTGATGGAGGAAGAGAGAGGAGGCAGGATGGGGCAATTCAGTCTATTATAGCTCGGATCAGAGTTAGGCATTCGATCCTAGAGGCGTCTCTATATGTCAACCATGGTGGTTGTTAGTACTATCTTAAGGATGTTTCTTTATTATGTCCTTACTTTTCTGGTTGTTTAAAAAAAATAATAATCCTTTGAAGCAACCGAAAAAGGTTTCAATTTGAATCTGGATAGTAAAAATATCCGCGCTTGGGTTTGCAGACAATTTGGTTCTGTTGGGCGAGGACGGGAAAAATACAAAACTATATGCAATATGTTAATTGGAGGTGACATAAGGCTCGAAGAAAAATTATATAAGACTGAGTATTAAGTTTGTAACGGAAACGATGCTATTGATGGTATTGATATAAGAGGGTATATGCTTGAATGTACTGAGAAGTTTAAGTACTATAGGACCATGGTAACTATAAAAAATGAAGTTCGAGAATAACTAAAGGCAATAAGGAAATTGTTGTTTTTTTCGACATTACTAAGATCGTCAATTTTGCTCCGAAATTTAAAAAATATAAAGCTACCACATTTCCATCTGTCCTTAATGGATGTGAAACATGTCCGTTAACTCTTAAAGAATGTACTAGGTTTTGAAGGAATTCGAAAATAAGGTGTTGCGTAAAATATTCAGTCCGAAGAAAGTACGGAATTGCAGAGCATGCGCCTGCTGAGTGTAGTTTATATGATAGCGTAGCGAAGGTTGAGATGGCTTAGTGATGATCGGAATAAAAAAAATTAATGGGCAATCCCCAAGGTTCCCATCTCGGCAGGAGACCTTAGAGTTTTTAAAGATAGGAAAATATCTTTGATTATGCCGTTCTTCGGGAGGGATGTAGTATGGCGGTCTGAAGCCATATCCATATCCATAACCATAGACGGTTTAAGATCCGTATCCGTTGATAAACATAATTTAAGGTTCTTTAGTATTGCCAGATTTCTCTTCCGACCAAATTAGTTAGGTTTTTACAATGCCTTAAGAAATTATCAACAAATATTGTAGTATTTGCTAGTATTATTCTCTTATTATAATTTCATATTATACGGAGCGGAGTGGCTCAGTGGTAGAGTACTGAGTTGCCATGCCGGAAATCCTCGTTCAAATTCGCTGCGGGCAAGACGTTTATTTGGTCTGTTTGAGGCCGGAGATGGATTATATAGGACCCTCCTACGGCTCACCCAGCCTTTGTAAAATATTATAAAGTACCCAATATAAGGGGGAAAATCTGGCGGTTGAGCGTGGCCTAGGACAAGTCACCTCCTTGCAGAACCGTTGTTCATGAAACAGTACATTTTCTACCATGTACTGATCCCCAGACCCGTTCACGGGTTGTAGTGTTTTTTTATAATTTCATAGTTATGTTCTTAAAAATATATTGATGTTTCTTCATATATACGTACTAATTGTCTTTTCCTTTTGTTTTAGGTAAATGATGAAATTTGGATACACTACTGATCTAAAGCTATTTCTTAATAAATATTATGGTCAATATGAAACAAGGTATTTATTTCATGTTTATTTATTCCACAAGTATTGTTTTATATATTATGAATGTTTGATGTGAATAATACAAAAACTGTACTCAAATAAAAATTATATTGTTGATTTATAATCGTAGTATAACAACTACTGATCAATTCAGTCCAATATTTTCATTACCAACCGCCTGATTACTCCCCAAAATAAGGGAATCCACTTTCCAGCATTTCGACTCCAGAATGTTAACTGTTCAATGTTACCTGAATAAATGATGATCTGAGTGGGTCGTTCTCGATTGCGAAAAGCATATTGTGAAAGAGTGGAATAGCTCAGTGAATTTTTCCCTTTACTACTAACTCTCAAGTACGGTATCGCATCAGTCGTATCTTTGGCAATAATTATTTATTCTTATATTAGCTGCAGCTCGAATCTAATATCGGTAGACACTCTTAGAATTACCCAGCCACCATAATGATTTTTCTTAACTCTTAGGCATAGAGCATGAGCCTGGACTATTGTTTGTAACTGAACAGTATATCATTACCTCGTACTAAATCCAAGTTGTGTAATAATTTAAAGTAGGGGAACGTATTTTTGTTCATATCGCCTAATTCTAAGAAGTTGCTGAGATACAAATCGACCTTGTTCTATGTGTAGATCCTCCTGGGGCTCACTCAGCTTCTGTAGTTTTTTTTAATATTTGTGGTGTAGTGAGCCTTACTATTTCTATTAGTCCACTAACTATATATTTCCTAGAATGATCCGTATACGATGGAGACTTCAAGAATGTCATATTGTACCTTTCTGCCTTTAAATTTTTAATGTTATTCGAAAAATGCAATGCTTCTATTCATGAACCTCCAGTAATTTATTCCATTTCGGTTGACAGCTGGAATACACCCTCCTCAAAGAGAGCCAACTAGAAGAACCACAAAGGTAGATCCCATCATAATATCTGCGGCCTCATTATTAAAGGGAAGAATAAATGCATTCTTAATTAAGGATCTGTGAGTCATATTCATCAGTGGTTCTAATTAGAACGCTAAATCATTATCATTATCACTTCATAAGGTTTTCCATAGGCGTTGCTCAATGTATAGTGCGCAGGCTTGCTGAGATATAGTTGAAGGTTCCAATCCGGTTATGGCATTTAAATTATTTATTATAGTTGTAAATATCAATAAATTAAATTTAAAAAAAAAATATTTATTCTGTTAAGAGCTCACCTGTCCTCTATAATATTTCCCTTCCATACCAGTTAATGATTCCAAAAAAAATATTGTAGAATGGATGGATAATCCTTGTTAGTATTTTGAGTGCCGATTTGCTATACTGAAGGTCTATGGTTGAAATCGGGCTGTAACATATAATCTCATACCTCCTAAGATTATCTTAAGGCTATCTCCTAACAGCCACCTATAGACAGTGTAGGATATACAGACATTCCTCTACAAAGCGGATACCCTCAACTGGGGTAAAAACCTGGCGGTTGAACGTGACCTCTCTGCGTAAGCTTTGTCCACCATATACTGAACCCAAGACCTTTCATGGATTGTACAGATTTTAGTTATAGAATCCGTCGATCCCATTTGCAGGAACAGATTTTACTTTCAATGTCACTTCTATAGTTGACATATTTTCTTATCTATGTTAGTATGCACTAGAATAGTATCGAGTTTCCATATTTTCGTCAAATAGAACTTTACTGATTAGTAGTGGAACTTATGTTGTTTTTTTTATTATATTTCATACAGTAATAATTTTACTTAATACTACTGTGTTGATACACTACAAAGTCAGTTTTTTAAACTTTTTGAAGCGTTTTATACTACTTCAAAAGTACTAAATCATAATAAATAATAATAACTAAATCATAGTTATAAAAGAAGCATATACAAAAATTGACAAAGAGGCTAAGATGTGTTTATTTATTAATTCTTGCTACTTTTTGCTTTGGAGGTTGACCCAGAGGGAAGACCAGGGTTCGAATCCCGGCCTGGACAAATCTTTTCTCTTAAAAAAAAATATTTTAAAGTAATCACCATCATAAGAATAATAAAAAAAATTAAAATATTACCATTATTTGATGAAGCCATTTGTGGACTACAAATATACAAAAACCGTTCAGATTTTCTTCTTCAAGGAATTCTTTCCTTGCTGTCTAGCTTTCTGCCAGATATGATTCAGCTTCTGACTCTTCGATCGTTCTTCTGCAGAATGCTTTTGTCTTCCTTTGGGGAGATCCTTCACGCCTGCATCTCTAATTCTAAATCCTGTCCTATCCCAATATGTACTTCGGTCGGTTTAATGTTTGCCCTTTTTAAGTTTATGTCCTGCAGTTCCTCCTGAAGCCATGGAGGTTTCACTTTATAGCTAAGCCAGAGTTCTTATATGCAGCAAAAACCTGAACTAAGGCAAGCAAGAAAAGAAACAAAGAAAAGCGAAGGTTAGCAAGGAAAGGAAAATCTTACGGAAAATTCTATGTTCCAAGAAAATAAGTTTTTACAAAGTCTCATATTCTAAGGTTATATCATATTACATTGTATTATAATAATCATGATACTCTTTGAAATACTATTATTATTATATTAATTACATTGTATTTAATTAAGTAGTTGTAGCTATTGATATTGCAGCTTTTGGGTAAACACCCAAACAATGTGGAATCAATAAATAAATATTTCGTTTTGAATATTTTAAAACCGTCCTTGGTAAGTTCCCCTATCTTAAATTATATATCAGGAGTAGTGGAATCGGAAACGAATTATTTAATCCTCAAAATAAATAAATAAAAATGGATTTAAAGATAAGCTATGGGGAAACTTAAATATTAGCCGTATCGATTTCAAACTATATTTGAACTGATAATTATCTCACATTTAGTTATCACTTAACGTCTAAATGAATATAATGAAATATTTATTAATGGGAGCAGGATAGCTCAGTGGTTGAGTACCGAGTTGGTAAGCTGAAGGGTCCGGGTTCAAATCCGGCTATGACAAATGAATTATTTAACCTCTTAACATCCAGGAATAGTCCATGTGGGATCTACAGACACTCCAGGGGCTAACGGGGGACAAATTACCTCAATTGATGGTTTATTAATGGTACAGATTTTTTTAAAATAATAAAAGACAATTGCTTATTAGGAAGCAATATGTGAACCCCCAAAAACATATTATATACACCAATATTATCTACATAAAATTTATAATGTATTCATAACTTATACAATATATGTATCTATGAGTATCTACATATTGTAGTTATTTAAAACTTAAAAATGGACTTTGCAGTTTTTATTATAGTTTCTCTAATGGATATTAATGATGATATCGTTACAATGAGGTTTATTTTATTATTTCTGCTTCTTGATCGATTTTATTCTTTAATAAAATTTTTATTAAACTTGTCTGTTCATTTATTGTATGCTAAATATTATAATAAAAATATAAATACTTGTTAAATTAAATCGAAATACATTATAGTTGTTAGAATTTAGCTGAGAGCCAAGATAGTATTTAGGTTATCCGCGATTAGTAAGTTACTGCATTCGATCGATGTTCCATATCCCAAGGCTGCTTTTAAGTCTAAGCTTATCAAGTACTAGCTTATATCAAGTTAGTTTTGTTTGAATAATCGGTTTATCTGCGTATAACATTTTGCTGTATAATTTGTTGTATTACATTTTGTTTTATTATTTATTGTATAACATTTTAGTAAATGTAGCTAATTTTATAAGTTTCTCACAGAATACTTTTCCGTGAATAATTAATTATTCTTCCCTCGATCAATACTGGGTTTATAGGTGAGATATCTGTAATTTTTACCTACAGGGACAATTTTTAAAAAGTGGCCATTATTTGAATAAATATATATATTTTCCCATGTAAAGGAATGTCTAATTTATAAAAAAAACTGTTGAATTCAAATCATCGTCATAATTGGCACTACAACCCGATATGGTTCTTGGCCGCGTCAAGTCTTCGCTTCCATTATTCTCTGTCCTGGTTTGAGACTATAGTGTAAACTATTTGTAAATAAAGATACAAGAATTAAACAATATAACTATATACTAATTATTATTTCAATTAAGTGTATTGGTATTTTTATAGAGCTTGTGCAACCCATCATATGGTTTGATTAATAAATAAATTGCTAGGAAATATATATAATTATTGTTCCGAGTGTCAGTATATGTGAAAACCAGGCTAATGCTAATTATTTAAATGTACAAATTTGAAGTTTAAATAATTTTGACTATAATTGATTTACAAATTCATAAAGGAATACAGTTATTTCAAAGTTCTGAGTTTTCACTTCTGTTGGCGGTTCGCATGACTGCCTATTTAGTTATTATTTTTTTTATGAATTATCGAAATAATAATTATAATTATTAACAATTAATGACAATAGCAAAAGTCAGGACGAGAACACATAAAGGATAGTGAAGAAGGAAAGGAGATCTCCTGGTGTGGGCGGTTGTTAATGTCAATTTAAGAGGCCATTTCTCTTCGCTTGTTACTGGCCTCTTTTAATGCCTCTAAGTCCCAACCACTTCTCTTAATTATTATTCCTATCTGCCTCTTTCTCTTGTTACGCAAAATATAACGCGTATTTCTCAACGAATATTAGATATTTTAAAAATAAAAATATTCCCATTTTAATCCACTGCTTCTTATTCTTATTTCCCAGGAGTGGTTCAGTGGTATAGCGCTGAGTAGCCGTGCCGAAGGTTACTTAATCTGTTAAAAGCAACAGATGGATTGTTTAGGATCTGAGACCCTCCTTCGACTCACCCAGCGTCTATGAATTGGGTTACCAAAATATGGGAAAGGCTGGCGGTTGAACGCGATATAGGACAAATCACCACCCTGCATAGCCTTTGTCCCAGAAACAGTTCAGTCTCTATCTTTGTTCGAACCTAAGACAATTCATGAGCTGTAGTGGTTCAGGTTTTTTTTTTAAATCTTGATTTATCTGAATTCTACTTAATAGAAGATTATGCGATACCATCAATTATTACTCTAACCAAATTATCATCTTTATTAAAGGAATGATATAAAGATTCCGAACAATCATCTCCCAGATATCAGGAAATAACTTAACAGAAGACATAATAACCTTCTATGTCCAAGATCGCGAGTTCATAACCTAGCAGATAACCCTAGAATATTTTACAATGGAGTAAACAATCCTTGGTACCATTCTTTATTACTCTAATCAAATTATCATCCTATTAAAGGAATGGTCTGAAGATTACATACAGTACACCCAAATACCAGAACATAACTAACCAGTCAACGTTTTGTCAGTTCGGCCAGAAGAAACGATATCTTCTTCCTGTGCCTTTTCCGTTTCGGACGATGGTTATGAACATGGGGAACTTCAATTTGTTTGCGGCAGTTCTAAACAATTGGACAGTAGTGAGACCAAACCAATGCCTTTTATTATGCAGGCAGAAGTACTCCTTACTGGTCCCCTCCTATAAATGTTTGGTTGTGGATGTGGTCAGTACATGAAATTGGGAAAATACGGTAAACCCACGTCTCGAATGCTTCTACTTTCTTCGTCATTGTCCATGCTTCCGCAGCAGCAGTACAGGGAATACATAGACATTTCACCAGTCTTACTCCCAGAGGAATAGGCTAGTCGATATAAGTGCGGAGTTTCTTCAAGGTAAATAATGCTCTTGCTTACTATATTCTTGACCTTACTTCGATAGTCTGGTCCCATTTTAAATTGATAAGCTTTCCACGTAGATGTATGCTTTTCCAAGTGTTCAATAGTTTGGCCATTCCGTGGGGGCAAACTGAGGCGTAGGTGGGAGGATTCTGTTTAGAGCGATCTGACGGAATTTTATTTGGGAAGTAATCTATGGACGGAAATTTTTAAGAAGAGATTGGTGGTATCTGCATTGAGCCTGCGGGTTCGCAAAACCTCAATATTTTTTATTTTATTTGTCTTACATTATTTTAATTAAAACTTTTAGTAAACATTATTCGGCAACATATTATTGTAAAAAAAAAGTTTGCAGGATAATCCGGATTTCAGATAGGGACGATTAACGAGCTTTTACTCTAATTCCGATTTTACTACCAATCAAATATGATATCTAATAAATATTTTATGTGTCCGTAGGGCCTATAACGTATAATATATATATATATATAATTCAATGTATATTATGACTGGTCGTATCCCCTAGCGTAGCGTAAACATGATTATCCATAAACAAACATGGTCACGTGTTATGGGGGTTTGGTCTCAACCCAGTGCACTTCCTACCCTCGTACGACCAACAGTGTGTATCGTGCCAATTGACAATTGTGTTAATATATATTTACATATTAATATTGACTTCTCATAGTTCAATATGTATTATTAATTTCGCTATTAGGGAGCGGAGTGGGTCAGTGGTAGAGCACTGAGTTGCCATGCCGGAAATCCTGGTTCAAATCCCACTGCATGCAAGACTTTTATTTACTCTGCTTGCAGCTGGAGATGACTCATATGGGATATAGGACCCTCCTGGGGTTCACCCAGCCTCTATAAAATATTATAAAAATAGGGTACCCAAAATAAGGGGGAAAATCTCTACCATGTACTAAACCAAGACCCGTTCTCGGGTTGTAGTTGTGCAGGTGAAAAAAAAATCGCAATTATATTATTTATTAGGTGACAGACACAAGTATTAATTGACGACTATCGAAGGATTAATCTGTTTGCTTTATTTTTGAATATCAACTCATTATTGTCATATAAAAAAATATATACTATTTGCTTGCCATTTGTTTGTTTTTTCTTCTTTGGAAGTTATATTATAGATGCATAATGCAAACATTTTAAAAATAATTGGAATGCCCTAAAACTACGATATTTTTCTGGAAATTAACATCTTATTTAAAAAAATCATTTCTTGCCTTATAATGCTTTCAGTTTCCATACAAGGAAACACAAAAAAGGAATAAAATATACCAAGTAAAAGGCAAAATAATTTTTATTGGGTATTTGAAAAAAACCCATATAGAATACCACATTTTCGGCTTCTCAACTCGTTATGAAGAACTAAAATGGCTCTTTTTTGGGGAATTTTCTTTTATTTGATCAGATATCTCTCCTCCTTTCTCTCTTTTTTATTAAATGTACAATTGTATCATGGTGTATAAATATACTGTTTTTTTCAAAATTAAGAAATAATAACAATATATCCAACAGTATGATTTAATTTTGTTAAATTCTTAGTAATAATAATAGATAGATAGATTATTTAGTCTGTCGACAACAATATTTAGACCCTGTGAGATCTTGCGACTCTCCTTGGTCTCACCCGATCTCAATAAAGTGGGTACCCTTAATCAGCGTGACCTCAGGACAAGTCTCCTTTCTGCGCAACCGTTCTCTAAGAAACAGAACAGTTTGCACCACATATTGAACCCTTCATGGGTTGTATTGGTACAGGCTTATATGTATATAAATATAATATGCTTATAGTACAGTAGAGTATACAGTATATTGAATAATACTCTATATAATATATAGAATAGTATTGGTTTATTTTCAATGAACCCTATCTAACGGTCAACAATATTATTCCGTTACTTCTATTAGTTCTATCAGTTTCGGTTCTATTTCAGGTGGTATTTTCGATAAACGGGTTTCCTTTGGAAGAAAATTGAAAATTATGTGTGATTGTTAAGTTTTTTTAACAAACAAGCAAAGCGTTGGAAAGATATTTATTGGAAAAATAGCTTTAGAATATAATGTTTTATAAGAATTTGTTAAAAAATAAAAGACTCCGTTGAAGATTCCAGAGTCATGTGCTGTGAAGAAGTACTTGAGAAAGTTAGAGAGTTGAATATGAGCACAATGCAAACTTTATGCGACAAAGTTGTACCTTAGCAAGTTTCTCGCCAAAATTAAGGGGATGGTTTAATTTAGTCCAAAACTCTCTCAATCTCTCTCTCTCTCTCTCTCTCTCTCTCTCTCTCTCTCTCTCTCTCCATTTATATATATATATATATATATATATATATATATACATATATATACTCGTTGAACATAGCTATTGCAATATAAACATTTTATGATATATTGCGACATTGATTGATATATTGAACTGATTGATGATAAACTGATCTATTCTTTGGAACTTGGCATGAGTATGAGACGTCGCCAAAAGATGTTTAAGGAGGAGTGAAACTCAAGAACCAAAACATATAATTTCCATAACAGTCAAGATAAGTAGAAACCAATATATATACTACCAACTATAACGGGTTTAGTTAGGTACCCTTAAAAGATAGACATATGCTTTCGTGGACAGAAAGCGGAAAAGAGGAATATTCCACCATGCATTGTTTTGTTATATCTCAAAGGGATTAGGCAGAGTCTTCGATGAAAGCGCCCATGCGTCGACTTTTTCCACTACTTACAACAATTATCGTTATATTCCAAACAATTTACAATTTATATATATATATATACCCGACAACTTATATCCAACAAATTATATACCCGAACCTTCATCATGAATCACTTTATCTATTGGTGAAAACCGCATGAAAATCCGTGCAGTAGTTTTTGAGTTTATCGCGAATAGACAGGCATATGCGGCGGAGGACTTTGTTTTATAACATGTGTATATATATTTATTTTTTTATTTATTGTTCTTTTTGATTATTTAAATATTTTCTTATTTTGAAGAGAATATATATATATATATATATATATATATATATATATACGAACTTGTTAAAGATGACCTGAAAGAACGTATTCATCTCCCTTATCCTTCGGTAACAGGAGCAAAAACTGTTCCTGCTAGCATCAGCACCTCTGGAATGTGTCACGAAGTTTTTTTGGGGTCCCTATAACTTATAAGCGTCTGGTAAACTTTGTTTATATGAGCCAAATACTGTCAGCCATAAATAACAAAACATGTAGTTCACCTCTATATGGAAGTTCTTTTAGGGCAATAACACACATATAGGGTTCAGGAAGATCTAATGGTTAACGTCACTTTTTATATTTGTCTAGTTATGCAAGATTATGGATAATTTATTATGGTTTTTCAAATTTTTATATTTTTCATGGGGTTGAGCCAGAATATATATATATATAAAGCGAGGTGTCGTGTTAGAAAAAAGTGCTATATATATCTATAGCACTTTTTTCTAACACGACACATCACTTTGTTTTGTTTTTTTAATAATAATAATAAAGCATTTATTTATTCTGGGACAAGCCCCTTTAGAATAACAGCACAGGTATTGATATATAAGCTATTATTGTCTTAGAGTATAATTACGCTTAATTAATTAATACAATGAAGTTAACAAATGAAAAAGAATTAGAAGATTATATGAAAAAATAATTGTGAATTACCTCCAATGACAATTTTTAAAGAGAGAAAAAATCCGATTGTTTTAATCCTGTTCTGAACCTGAAAATTCGTGAGCATAAACTAAAATAAAGTGAATTTTCGAAATTTCGGAATTATACGCTTTTGAGCCCATATGCCTCCTAAATGGATTCATATATCTGCAGCTCCAGTAAATAAGTGTTTAATTCGAATTTTCTCCATAATCAGTTTCTTGTACTTAGGGAAGCATGTTCGTGTTATTTTCGTAGTGAATAAGGGGCTATGTCAGGCATTGGCTTGAAAAGGAGTTATTGCTTATAATACAACTCCATTTCAAGCCAACGACTACGAGAATGAGTTCCGCTTCCCTCAAACCGGTTAACTCTCTCTGGAAAACAATCGACTTAACCACTTATTCACCGGGGCTGCAGACTTATACGTTTTATATTTTATTAAAATATGTTTATTACAGTCATGACAAATTCATTAAATTGTTGGTTATGATTGTGGTAGAAAAGTAAACCTTTTTATTTTTTCAAGGGGGCTGTGTACCTCAGTGTGTAGAGAGCTAATTTGCTAAACTGCTATCTTGAAGGTTCCGAATTATAACCCGGCTGATCAGACAGATGAATTATTTAATCTGTTAATAGCCACATATTGCACTCAATAGGATCTGGAGATCCACTTGGAACTCATCGAGCCTGTATGAAGTGTGTTCTCAAAATCTGGGGAAAAATCTTGAAGTTGAGCGTGATCTCGGACATATCACCTCCCTACCTTTGGCTTAGTAACAGTACAGTCACTACTATGTACTGAACCCAAGACCTTCCATGGGATGTAGGTATTATTATTGTAGGTACTATTTTTTTAATATTAAGTAAATAAAGTGAAGTATCACACATATATATTAAGCATAGGGGAAACTAATGTTGATCCCGAGACAATTTCACTCGAGCTAATAGCCTATAAAAACATCAGCGGCCCAGCTCTCGCAATTAACCTTTCCCTTGACCTTATCAGATAGGACGAGATCCTCGAGATAGATAAGATGGATGACGAAGAACTGGGAGTAATCACTTCTACCAAATGAAAATCACAAATAAATCTTCATTACTTTTTTTGCATACAAGTGGATTGATAATAAGTTGTTTAATCATACACGCCATGTACTGTAGAAATCATTTTGTATCATCAGAACTTAATTAGGCCTAGAGATACAGAGTAGCAAACGTGTTAGAATACAGAATAAAAAAAACTGTACCACTACTTCCCATGAAGGGTCTTGGGCTCAGTACATGGTAGAGACTGTACTGTTTCTACGTTGATTAGTTACAGTTTCTTAGTTGACAGGAAGGTGATTAGTCCGAGATCAAGTTCAACCGCTAGGTTTGTCCCCCAGTTTTGGGTACCCAATTATAGAGGCTGGGTGAGTCCCAGGAGGGTCTGTAGATCCCACAGGGTCCATCCCTGGCTGTTAACAGATCAATTAAATTATCTGGCTCAACTGGATTTTAATCCAGTACCATCGTCATGGCAACTCAGCGCTTTACCTCTGAGCCACTCAGCTCCCTTATAGGATAACAACAAATACCTAAAAACAGAAGCTTCATGAAGTGAAAATTCCAGACTCTCAGTACCAATGTGGATTTCAGGATGTCTCCATATGTAGTTATTGCAATTTTTGTTACCATCACGCTTTCTATATATCCGTAGGTTCATTCCCAAAGTTGACTTAATATTTAGTTAGGGATCGCAATATCAAACTTTGCTTTCCTCCTTTCAACTTAATAAGGAGGATATCACGTCTATTGTGATACATATTATAGTGATTCTTCGCAGGACAGTTTAAGGGAATCTTTTTGAAGAAATATATTTGGACTGTACTAATAGTATGGTGCCATTTCGCCTAATAGTTTGAATTAGAGCCTGGTGATAAATTCTTGTTTATTTGTGCCTCATTGTTGTGCCTCAGTAGATACTCCGTACAAACCAACAAGCCGCATCCAGATGTGTTATGTTGGATAGATTCAAGATTACTATTTTTTAGAAGAATGAAGGTGGAACAGCACTTCTTCCGTTTTCTATTAAACAATTTTTTTATCCCAACGAATTTTTTTATGTTGTTAATTTCCGTGTACTATTGTCCCATTGATATGCGTGATACCATGGCAGGCACTAATATTATCTATACACTACGCTCTCTGCATCCATTATCTTCATAGGTACATGGAGACGATCGTTCTACCACTGATGTTGAGAAATACATTACGAATGATGAGAATAACTTTTAGTTGAAATTGAGTTGCCTGTTTGATACTCGGGTACGGCAAAATATTTACTGAGTGAGGGAGTTAGGAGTTGATATGGCGGAGGTGACATTATCTAACTTTCCTTGGATGTGATGAAGATCCTCCATACTAGCCTTTGTCACATCAGCTTTTAGTATGCTCTTTGGTGATGAAGCTATAACTAAATTCCCCGTATCAAAGAGGATTTAAACAAAGGACGCATATAGGTATAGTTCAGGGTCATTATTAATATTAGTTCATTTATGAGTTGATTATATATATAAAACGACTTTATTACAACAATGCGTCATATTTCGTAGCCTTATTCATACAAGCCTAGTCACCATTTCTTTTTATCGTAACAGTCTTCCGCTCTAAGTCCTCTTGCCGCTATGGCCTCCGGGATCTCTTCCATCCACCTCTTCTCTGGGCGGCCTCTCTTCCCCCTTTCCAATGGTACATGTTTCAGTACCCTTTTAGGCCATCGATCATTCGCCATGCTCATAACCTCATGGCCAAATCAACTCAGTTTTGTCGTTCCAACTGAGTACAGGATGTTAAGTGGTCTGTTTACTGCTTCCCTAATTCTGTCATTAGGAACGTGTTGTCTTGATATCCTATAACTACGCCTCCGAAAATCCATTTCCATTCAAAGCAGTCTTGTTGCTAAATTCATTAACTTGAGTTGATTAAACTGTTAAAAAATCAAGTTAACAAAAAAAAAAAACTGTGCCACTACAACCCGTTAAGGGTCACTACAAGGGCTTACTACATGGTAGAGACTGTTCTTGGACAACGGTTGCGCAGGGAGATGATTTGTCCTAGATGATGCTCAACCACAAGATTTGGGTACACACTTTATAGAGGCTGGGTGAGCCCCAGGAGGGTCCTATATCTAATAAGATTAATTAAAAGTCTGCGAGTGAGCGGGATTTGAGAACCTAGGACCTTCAGCATGATAACTCAGCGCTATTGCACTGAGCCACACCGCTCCCTTATTTAAAACATTCAAACACATGCATATTTATTTATTTTTTGCGAAAGCCAGGAGGATCACTTAAAGCATGACGTTTTTTCCATACTTCTCTCATATTTTCTCCGTGTATCCCATTTCTCTCTTCTGTCTATTTTGTTCCTAATTTCTTCAATGCTTCCTTCTTTCACATTGCTATCTACTTTTTCTACCTTATTTCCAATAATTTTTTAGAAAATAATTTTCTAACTCTATTTTCGCCTATTGTAACTCTATTTTAACTTTGCTAATCCATGGTGTGATTTTGTATGTAAGTAACAATTCTATTGGAGAGTCTTATTGGGGAAGTCTGTTGATATGCCCATCGAATTCCAATCGTCGTTTTCTTATGTCTGTTGCCAGGTTGGAGATATGTTCTGTTTTTTCTTTTTATTTACTTTGTATCCTTCTTCAGTTGATTTTTGACCTAAAATCTTTCTTATAATTTTACGTATATTCTTTGTTTTTTATTTATTAGTTAACAAATTATAAATTGATTTATAATATCAAAAATATAGAATCTAGATCCATAACATAGGATGTGTACGTGTGAGCTATATATTTTGCTTGTACTAATTTCTCCTCCATTACCCAGATATATCATGAAGTATAATATTGCATATATATTATAGTCGTGAGAAGGGATACTCTCATAAGTTTATATTGGTGAGAGGTGCACATCTTTTATTTCAATAGTATTTAATTACAGAGTTGTGATAGATGTTTTTCATTATGTCTACAGCCCCAGTTAATAAGTGGCTAAGTCGCATTTCTTTTTCCAAAATGAGCTTCTTGTACTTAAGGAAGTGGAATCGTGTTATACAGGTTGTGTTTTAGTGGCTAAGCCTAAATGGCTTTCTTTATGGCTTGAAATGGAGTTATAGCTAATAAACTATAACTCCATTTCAAGTCAGAGACTACGGAAATTACACGATGCCTCTTCCCTATAGTAACCTAGAGAAGAAAAATCACAAATCTTCTAAAATGCTTTATAAGATTTTATATCTGTATTGCGAGGGATAAAAATAGTGCATTTTAAAAATACAAAGAAGATACAGTTCAATTTTAAACAATTGAAATCGGTCAATTATTTTTTTTCTGACATAATTCTTGGGAAAAGACAAAAAATAATTTAAAACTGTATTATAATAATGCAACAAGTAAATTGCAGGAATGATGCATATTGGCATGAATAAAGACAAGTAGAGAAACTACCCAGTGTTAGTACTCAAATATCATATATAATTAAATTTAATATGATTACTAACGTTACTAAAGAGTCAAGATACAAAAATATTTTCATCTGTTAGATCGTTTTGTTTTCTAGAAAATAAAGAAAAACATTGATAATGAAGAAATATGGATATTTTATGATGTATGAGTAGCATCTACATTACTATTTTCTTATTTTATTTTATTTTCCCATTACAAACTGATCGATAATATCATTTCATACCTAAAAAAAATTGTACGGCTATATGAAGGGTTTTGGGTCCAGTAGATGGTAGAGAGCATACTGTTTCTAGGACAACAGTTGTGCAGGGAGGTGATTTGTCCTAGATCACGCTCAACAGCCAGGTTTTCCCCCAATTAAGGGCGAGTTTGTAGAGGCTGGGTGAGCCCCAGAAGAACGGAGTGGATCAGTAGTATAGCGCTGACTTGCCATGCCGAAGGTCCTGGATGCTGGCAAGTATTTTATTGAATCTTTAGCATATCCTATGGATCTAGTAAAAGGGGAAAAATCTGGCCTTTGAGCGTGATCTTGAACATATCACATCCTTGTACAACCGTTGTCCTAGAAAATGTACAGTCTCTACCATGTACTGAACCCCAGAATTTTCCGCCTTGTAGTGGCACACTTTTTTTCCTGTTTTTTTTAAGGGTGAGTCCCAGGAGTGTTTGCAGATCTCATTAGGTTCATCCCCAGCTTTTAAAATATTACACAAATTATCTGCCATAGCCGGCTTTGAACCTGAGATCTTCGGCACTGCAAATGAGAGCTTTCCGAACAAAATCACTCCGCTCCCAACACTTAAACTAATCTCCGTTTTGTCATACGTGGGCTCGAAATGAATACAATGAAGGAACGAAATAAACTAATGAAGATTGATCAGCAAACTATTTACTGATATCTTTAGGAGATAAATAAATGTTTTTGATAATGTTATCCAATGCATTATATGTTTATTGCTGAACTTAGAGCCTGCTTCAGTTCCCCGATGAGACAGTTAAGCTATAGTTTGTACGAGCTGTGTTTACTATAGTTGTAGTAGTTTGCTAAGTCCTTGGAACACTTCACTAAGTCTCCCCAATACTTTGCTAAGTCCACAGGACATCATCCTGGGAGGTGGTTGCCCCGGAGGCGGGCGAAGCCCTGGCGCCAGCTCAGTATTGATTTTCTGATCCGCCCTATGTCCCTTTTTCAAACCCTTATTTTTGGACACGACTTGTTTTATATATCCAAACTATACTTTTACTGCACAATATGTAACACTAAATTACTTATACAGTCATAAAGATTACAGCAGTAAAGATATAATAAATTAATAACAATAAACCGACGTGAACGCTGGGTTGTATACCCGACCTACTTCCACCATTACGTTTCTCCACACTTGTTTGTATTGTTTTTTTATTTTGGTTTTCCATAATTTTTATTTTGCTTTAAATGTGTTTCGTTTTTTATCAAAATTATTTTATTTTTTGGATTTAATTAAATTATTAATTTAATATGAGGAAGAAAATGGTCCGGGTGGAAGTTATAAAATTTCTCTTGTAAAGGGAGAACTGTTTATTGGGAAGCAGACGTTTCGCCCCACATTGCAGCTCCTTCTTCAGGGCTCACACTAGACATTAGACTCTTATTAATTTAAATAATAACTTTGAATTAATTTATACACTTATTAATTTAATAATTACTATTGATTCAATTACTAATATTAATATTAGATTAATAGCGAATAATATTATTATTGTATTTCGTTTATTTGCTATTAAATCATTTAATTTTAACCTCATTTAAATCCAAACTTTTTCTACATCTTCTAAATTCCTAAACAGATGCTCTATAATAAATAAATAATTTTTAGTTATATTCAACTTAATCGATTGATGAATTACTGTAAATATTCCTCCCTTATAATCAAATCATTTTGTGTATTATTATATGCTATTATTTATTCACTTTTTTTTCTATAAGCCTATTTCATTGTATTGTAAATTTGTTCTTTCTTTATTGTTGTATTAAATTTTCTAATTCTCTACCAAAACATACCTGTTACTTATTTACTTTCAAGATATTATTTAAATATTGTTTTATTCTAATAATGTAGGTCTTTGGCCAGATATATATTTATTTAATTTTCTGCATTTCTGTTATTCTTAAGGGACCTGGTCCCAGAATAAATAATTTATAAATCAATTAGAGATTTAAAATATATAAATTTATATCATAAGTAAAATTTATTTGCTATCATAAGTTACTAGTTTTACTTTTACTTAAAATTTATAGAATTTTTTTAACCTTATTTTTTTTTTACTTCTTGAAATTTTCTTTACACGAACTTTCTTTATGTCCACAAACTTTGAGTAATTATAACTTTAACTAAGAGTAACTATAACTACTAATAAAGTAATTAAAATTATAAAATACTTTATTATTCTTATTTTGCTTGAAATTTGTTGAATTATTTTTAGCCAGATTCTTTTTTTCTTTAAATTTTATTTACTATTATACGAGCTGTTATTTTGAAAGTGTTATTTTAAATTAATTTATAAATATGGGAAACGTTATGTTTTTATCACTTACAATTTAGCAAAGAGTGGTGTTTTTAAATCTATATTCCCATTAAATTGTATTACGAAATAATTAAAAAGAATAAACGAATGTTTCCTTTTAAATCTAAATGTCTCTCTTCCAAAAGTATATTAAAATACAAATATATATAAAATCATTATTCTCTAGAAGGACTACTGTTTAAAAAAAAATTAATTATACATTTCAATTTAAGTTAAATTTTGGATTGAATAGCGCATGGATTATAATTATTTTTTAAATATTTGAATACTCGTTTTATGGATTGATAAAACTAAAAAAAGTTTTTTTCGTCGTTAATCAATAATTTTAAATCCAAACAGATTAAGCCTTCGGAAAAATAACAAAAGGCAATTCCAGATTGAATATTTCAATTCTTCGATGAAAACCTTATCTCTGCCTTTCTTTTTTTTTATAAAATCCTCTTATCTCATAATTCTTTGTTTGTGAATTCATGTGTGGGTGTGTGTGTGTATTAAATTAGGTCGGGTATTAATTAGTAATTTGGTGATACATACTGTACAGTTAAAATTTTCAGATTGAAAAAATGGAAAAAATGAAAACGGATTTATGTTAAATTATTATATTACTATTAGTTTTAGTTCTCATTTTATAAATTATTTAACCGAGAAAACAAATGTAACTTACAACAGGAAGTAAATGTTATTACTACAAATTACGTATTTTGTTTATCTCTGATTATAACACTTTACTGATGCACAAAAATAGGTAGAAATAAGAAAGAATTTGTTTTATGGGTAAGCCATAAATTTACATTTTCGCTAAAACTTTCCTAAAAATACTTTATTTTTACTTCTTACCATAATTAACCGTAATACCATTTTGTGTAATATATCTTGGTAAAATTAGGTTACGTTATTTTAGGAAATGGATATTTATATCAGAAATAGTGTAAAATTATTAAAATTATATGATAGAGGAATATAAGTTATTTAGATATGTAAAATGTGTAATTTTAAACTTACATTACAAATTTAGTTTTGACATAGTATTATGTTAATTTATTATTAATATACATTATTAATATGTATTATTAAATGTATATATTTAACATCTCAGTAAAATATATATATTTTCTTAAAATAAAAAAAAAAAGTTTATATACATACGTAAATAAGTATATATATACAATAGTGTAAATACCAATATACACTGAGAGATAAAGATACAAATTCTGGTGAAGTTGGTGTTTTACAGAACGGGTATACCCACAGCGCCGTCATGTGTTTATTCTAATTAAAACTCTTGGAATACAATATTTACTAAAAAAAACATTTATATTTGTTTTTAGCTTACTGTTCTCTTAATTTAACTTAATTTTTTAGTATCGAAAAAATATTTTTTATGTAATTTTAAAACCGATATTTTGATATTTTAGTGAACAAAACAATTTTGATCGCCCCTAAATCCCCCATTAGATTATTATTGTTAAAATCGTAACTATTATTTTTTAGATATTTTGTAGATATTTATATTGTATATCCTGTAATAATTAATAAATTAGATAATTTAAAAATACTTGATGCTGTATATGTAGATTTTAATTTTATTTAGGATCACTTTCTAAGATTAACTTTTATCATTTTTTTCATTGAGTTTTTTAATTGTTTTTCTATATTTCATAAAACTATGCTTAGAATGTAATACTCACTTTGATATCATGTTAAATACATTAATTGAAATTAGTTCTGAAAATAAATTTACGGTATACAGTTCTTTTTTTTAAAGATTCGCTTATGTTTTACTTTAAATTATTTTATGATATTCCACAAAACTTAATCTAATATGAATTCCAAACTTAGGGCCAACAATTTGTTTTCGTTCGTAGATATTAACATTGATAAATAATTACTAGATGATGCAATTAATTAAAATTATTTTGCTCATTTTGCCCAGAAAAATAACCAAAAATTACTATTTGGTATTAAACTAATATTTAATCATGTAAGCTCATGTTAATAATGAAATATAAAATTTCATTCAGATTTCCATGTTGTATTTATTAAATTGAATTATAAAATTAAGTATTTTTTCAATGTTTCTTATTGAATTTCATTTCATTTCATTAAAAGTTTAATTTTCTGGATTAAATATTGGGTATTATTAAACTATAGAGTTTCCTGAATATGGGGGAAACTTGTTCAGAATTGTTAATTAAATACATTAATTGAAATTAGTTCTGAAAATAAATTTACGGTATACAGTTCTTTTTTTTTAAAGATTCGCTTATGTTTTACTTTAAATTATTTTATGATATTCCACAAAACTTAATCTAATATGAATTCCAAATTTAGGTCCAACAATTTTTTTTCGTTCGTAGATATTAACATTGATAAATAATTACTGTTGAAATCCAATACTGTTGAAATGTTAATGTTGAAATTCGTAATGTGTGATAAGACGTTATCACAATTAATCATTATTAATTAACTTATCATTATTAAGGTGAAATTATTAATCTCCAATTAATAGTGCACATTATACTTAGTACATTATATAGAATAGTATCGTATTTTATGATTGCCTCTTCTCTATTTCCATATAAAACTTATCTCCATTTAAGTGGAAATATATATTTTATTTAATTTTTAAAACTTATTTGTTATATTTTTATCGTTTTGAAGTTTATTTATTCGATAAAATATATTCGTATATATTTTTCAGGAGGGATCTAGGGGGTGAAAACTTTCGTAAAATATTAATCCAATTTTTATTTATTTACTACTTAACTAAAGAAGAAAAAAGATTTTACTATAAATATTTTACGAATCCAAAAAAAAAAAACTGTTGAATTAATTCTTTTCCTCCCTTCAGAGTTTTAGCCCTACATTGAGGTCAAAGACCTTTAGGTTGGCCAGGACACTGTGCACATATTTACCTAAGTCCAGTTGGAACCAATCAACCCCTAGGCAGTTCCAGTCTCTTCTTCGTAAAAGATAATTCCTCACCAAAAATATTCCAGAATTTCTCTGATTAATGTATATTATAAAATCCTGTCTGACAAAATGGCATAGTTTTCATAGCATAAAAAAAAACGCATTTATATTTAAAGTATATTCTGCATCTAAAATAAATTAAATAAAGTAATAGATATTGTGGTATGGATAATTCTGAAAGAACCCTGATGTCACATTTTTGTAATTTTTTTATTTGGTAAAGAGAGCCTACTTTCCATAACTTTGAAACATTAAAATATGTTTCTTCATTACAAATATAAACACCTTGAAGAAAATTGTTTTTATTGTTAATGGCATTGATAAGTAATTGGAAGTATTTATCGAAGTATTTATTTATGACAATTTACCTAAAATATTACCTATTTTATGGACATAGTTACCTTTACCTCTGGGGCTCAGAATTAATTATATCAAAGATCTTTTTTTACATCGTGTTATTGAATGTTAGTTGGTTATATTATTGAAGGTTGATGTTTATTAATGACTAGATTTGGAGTCACTTAAAAAGATAACCGTATATTCTTGAAATAAAGTATGAAATATTTTCTAATAGAACTTATTTTTACCCAATAGCGATTTTTGACGTTTATTATTAATAACAATGTGAGTGGAGTAACTCAATAGTAGAGCGCTGTGTTGACGTCCTTAAGGTCCCCGGTTCAAACCCGGCTGTGACTGATAATTTATTTTTAACAACTGGGAATAGGTCCTGTGGGATGTGGAGACCGTTCTGAGGCTCAACTAGCCCTTATATAAATGGGTATCCTTAATTGGGGAAAACCCGGGGCGGTTGATCTGGAACAAATCACCCCCCTGCACATCCGTTTTCCTAGAAACAATACAGTCTCTACCATCTACTGAACCCAACACGCTTCAGGGGTTGTAGTGATACGTTTTTTATTTTTTTATAATAACAATATATATATTTATCACAAATGTACCTTTATATTTTTTATTCATAAACAATATTAGAAGAATTGTAAACATATAAAAGAAGCCTCGTAATGCAATTATCGCAACGACATGAATCGATTATACACGAAAAAGCTATAGATGCATTCAGTGTCCTGTCTCTTGAGTTTTATGGCTATTACCTCATTTTTTATTACGGTCTTATTTCATGTTCATGTCTCTGGGACATTTGAAGAGTAAAAAGAACATTTAGAAATTGTTATTAAGAACACTCAAGTGGGCTTTAGTGGATGCTGCCCAAATCTCCAAAAGAGAAGACTCTAAACTTAGAAATCACTGCGCGAACTCAAATATAAGTTTTATAAATATGTGTCAGGGAGAACTTTTTTTAATAAATTTTTCTTTTCTCAGAGTCCTCATACACTTAGAATATGTATGTACCAACTCAACAAATTATTGGATTTAAATCATACTAAATACTTCATTACGTAGTATAGCTTTTCATAATTATATTTTATAAACATTTGAAAAATCTACACTTCTTGTGTACTCTCATACTGGTCTCGCAACTCATATGGTATATTCATAAATAATTCCATCTAAAAAAAAATCTTGTACTACTACAACTCATGAAGTGTCTTGTATTCAATATGTGGTAGAGACTCTGGAGGCGTGATCACCCTCAACCGCAAGGTTTTTTCCCCCGCTTTAGGGTTCCCACTTTATTAAGTTAGGGTAAGCCCCAGCCGGGTTTGTAGATTCGACAGGGTCCGTCCGTAGCTGTAAGTAGATGTGATAATTGATTTATCGCAGCCTGAATTCAATCAGGAAATCTTGAGCATACCAGCACTCAACACGCCAAGCTACTCCGCTTCTTAAAAATAATCACATCTAGTGCGTAAAAACTGTTTTATATTTAACGAATAACTATTGTTAACAGTCTGTAACAATTGATAAAATGAAATGTAAGTTACTTCTTTTATGATCACTAAAAGAAAATACTAAAATTTTCAATTTCTGTTGTTTGACCAGTTTATTTTATTCTGTTTCTGTATTTTCCGCTGATCAGCTGTTTTTATATAACCTTCCCAGCTGGTCGTATATTACCTTCCTTTGGCTTAGTATTTGATTGATCGTCTTGGGGTGAGATTGCTGTCTCTGATTGATTTGGCGGTGAGTTGTGTACAAATGTGAGTTGTGCTGCATTCGATTTTCATTTATTTGATTTTATTTATGTATTTCCTGATGATGCATGAATTGGTGAAGACTGGTTAGTTATTTTAAAATATTTTATTTTTTCGAAATTTCCTATTGTATTCTTATATATATTTATGTATATATATATATATATATATATATATATATATGTGTGTGTGTGTGTGTGTGTGTGTGTGTAATTCTGTATTCTATATATTATTCTATATATAAAGAGTAATCACAGTTTAAGCATCCCAATGTCTGAAAAATGATTAAACAAAACAAAAAGTCAGTAACAAATAACAAAAAATAATACAAAAATACAATATAAAAAATAATAATACCTGAATAAACTGAATGGATGATGTTTCATTAGAATATCAGAATGAAACGAAGTGACAACTATTAAAAAAAAATAAAAGACTAAATATAAATAAAATATGTGTCACAAAAAAAATCCTACACTTAACTATTAGTGTAGGTTACACAAAAGCTTACATTATTACTTCTATGCTCATAAACTATTTTACATACATATATATTATATATGTATTTTATTGCATATGTATTATATTATTACATTATATTATATATATATATA
This sequence comes from Troilus luridus, assembly GCA_964056705.1. NCBI lineage: Eukaryota > Metazoa > Arthropoda > Insecta > Hemiptera > Pentatomidae > Troilus > Troilus luridus. Next base: position 40,268,016 of record OZ057417.1, on the reverse strand, counting down.
TATATATATATTATGTATATATACATATATATATATATATATATACATTATATATATATATATATATATATAACTTAAGAGCTTCCGGACACAGAATGTAAAAAAAAAGAAGAAGTTGGGTTAAGAATAACTCTCACGAAGGCTGTTTAAACACTGACTTTATTCGTCTATTAATCCTCTATATATACTATTTACAATGTGTGTTTACAATGGTTTGGTATTAGTGGATATACAGGTATTAGTCTCATCTTAACTTATATATATATATATATATATATATATATATATATATATATATATATATATATACACATACATACATATATATATATACATTATAGGTTGAACATTTTAATTAGTTCTTCAAAGGTACCATAGTGTTGGTCTGATCAGATTATTACATTACGACTAAGTACCGATGCTTCGTTTGTACCACTAGTTTTGTACTGATAATGTTTAACGACCCGTACACTCAAGTGCCATGGCAACCTTACGTATATCACTTAATGGCCCCATTAATCCATTTATTCAATTGGATAATGGTGTCCATTTCTTTTTCTGGTGGTAATTTTATCTGTCCATAGTTTTAGTATTATGTAATTGACAATATAAAAAGGGATCATATGGTTTTTATTGAGTTTTCAAATTTCTGATCTTTTTGTACCGAATTAGTCTATTTCGACTCCATTAACTGGATTCCGAGAATTGAGTTGGACGTATAATTTGGTTTTATTTTTATCATTATCGACTCGTGACAATGATTACTCAACTAACACCGTGATGTGACTTGTGGTGTAGTGGTTTACGTTCAACCAAATATGCGGGTTCGCATCCACGCCGGAGAATTAAGATTTTTTAAAAGGGAATGAAAAATCCTTGGTTTACCCGTCCTCCGGAATTGACATTAAATAGGGCACCCCGACCGTGTTTGGTGGCAGATATTTGTTAAAGATCCCCTGCCTAATTATATATGAATTGGCTAAATTTAGGATTCCCACTGTAACATCTTTCAATTAGACTTAGCATCATAATATGGCGTTTATTGAATACAATCAACCACAGTCGTGATTGGTAAATTAAATTTAGCATTCATAAAAATGTTCTTCTAATCCTGTTTCTTCTGGTGCGTTATTCTATTTTCATTTTCATTTTCTTGTTCTTGATAGTAAGATCATGATTAGAACGAATGTGCTGAGGGGCAAGTAGATCTTATTGTATATTTATTTATTTTCTATCTATAAAGAAACTCCCTTTCATGTAATTACACAGATATCATTTTTGTATTAAATTTAAACATTAAAAAAAAGGAATGGGGTGGTAGAGCGCTGAGTTGCTGAGCCGAGGGTCCCAGGTTCAAATCCGACGGTGGCAGGTGATTTATTTAATCTGTTAACACCTGGGGATGGAGCCTGTGTGATTTGGAGAACCTCCGGGGACCTGCGTCTGTATTTCTGACTGAATTATTTAGGTTTTGTTGATTACCAGTAGATTGCGGAACATTTAAAAAAATATTTTTAACACCTTGTTCTAAAGTTAACAGAGAGGGGAAGCGGGGAAACACCTTTCCCCTAATGGAGACCTAATAGAAGCTGTTAATAGAACCAGACTGGGAAATTAAACCGTCACTCGGGTGAGATTGGGGTGTCACCCACAGGGCCAACGGTTAGAAAGGTCACTCCTACTCATTCCGATTCATTTACCTCTTTTTGTAAAGTCGTTCCCTCATTATTTATTTGAGGATCGAGTTTAGAATTAATTCGTTGCGGAATTCTTTGATCTTAAAGGGTTTCTCTATGTGGCGTTAATAAGTACAAATTAATATTCTGCTTATATTTCCTGCTTAATGTATTTTACAAAGTTCTTGATCAAGGTACTTCTCTAATACTTATTCTAATATATTAGGAGGAACTGTGGAGGTTAATAAAACCTTCAAGGCCTGTGAATTCCGTAATAAAAATAAAAAAACTTCTACCGCTACAAACTCCCCTTTATTATGGGTACCCAGTTTATAATATCAGGAGAGTACCAATGCTCTACCACTGAGCCACTCCGCTCGCTAGAATTCCGTAATAGTGGATATTGATTTACAATATACAGTATTTAGTTAACAAACAGTAGATTTATCTTGTAAGTGAGACAATGAGTCCCTACTAAAATGACACACCTGGATATTGATAACAATATTTGATTTTAACCACTTAGCGCCCTAATAAACACATAAAAATAACCAAAGGTTTAATAATAAAAATAAAAGATATTTGTTCATTATTACTAATCCCACATTGAAAATCAATGTTTTCCTAGTAAATTTTTACTTTAAACTATTTTCCTTTAGTTAAACTCTTGCTTTGAAAGTGTTAGGTTCTTTTCAAAGTCAGTTCCAAAAAATGTTGCCGCATATCAGAACTTTTTTTCAATAATACACAAAACGTTTAAATATGAACGTGTAATGGTCTTTAAATATTTTAATGATAAGAAATTTCCAAATCAAATAGCGGTCATTATTTTTAAAACGCCGTTCCACTGTCCAGCATAATTGTAATTAAAAAGTGTTTAAAGATTTAGAAGTATCTGAAATAAATTATTTTATTTATTTATTAAATTAAGAATATTTTTTTGATTTGGTGTATATATACATATACATATGAATGAAGGCCTAAGGGGAAGAATATAAGAGAAACCACTTATTAAAATGAGTATTATATACAAACATACTAACATAAATTGGATATAATACTATTCAATATATATATATATTATATATATACTATATAAGGAACAATAAATTGGAACAAAGTAGGTTTTGGTACAAAATACTCATTCCCTTCAAAGATGTTGCTTGTCACATTACCCAAGTAATTTATATCAGATGTCCCCGAAGCCGATAAAACCTTCTAGGAGCTATAAAAAGGGGGGGGGGGAAGTCTCTTGTTTCAGAAGAAATATGGCAAAAAAAAAAGAGAAGAGCGCAATAAGAAAAAATAAGAGTAAAGAGGAAAATACAATAACGGAATATCATAATGCCATAAAAGAACAGTTTCTCACGTGTGTATATATATAATGGGGTGTATAAAAAAGAATGACCGTTTTACCAAATTCCAGAGTTCAAAAGTCTGTAAATATTTTAATGCTATTTATTATTTACCAACACTTAATAATCCCATTAGAGCATGCTCTAAGCTTGTCTACTAACAATGGACTTCTTCAAAAAACTTCAAAAAAGCCTCAGTTTAGTTATTTATTTGAAAGAAGAAACGTGACAGTGTCCTACAAAATTCTCGTAATTTTAAGACATTACTGGAACAAAAATTTCACAGCCGCTGAAGCTACTCACGAAATTATTAAATATGAAGGGGAAGGTGTCCTAGACCAGCGCACTGCGCGCCGTTGGTTAGAAAATATTAGCAATGGAGATACGAAGTTGGAAAGGAAGAAGGGCTCCGGGCGACATTAATGGATATTGATGAGGTTCTGAAGGAAGCTGTTGAGTCAAATCCGTCCACAAGTGCTCGCGAACTTGCCAGGGAGTGTGGTGTGTTAAAAGATACTGTTAGTTGCCATCTTCTCTCCATGGAGAAGGTGAAACGGTCATTTTTTTTATAAACCCCATTATATATATATATATATATATATATAAATAAAGATTTTAGACAAATCGAGGGCAGATCAAACGTTTTATTTGAGAATCGTGGAAAGGATTTAGCAGAAAAGAACCGACCTAAATATGCGAAATTGAGAGAGAGGGGTGGTTAAGAATGGGGTTAGTTCTTACCGTTTTAATTTTTTTTGAACAACTATCTCTTGATCCAAGTGTCACTAATAATAGATCTAAGTTCAAATAAAGAATATTTAAATTAAATGTGACTTATTACTTGTTTTAACTTTATGAAGGTGGGGTCTTTAATCTTATGGCTAGCTCAACTACCATGCCCATGATCCGCGGGTTCACATCCTTGTTACGGATTTTTTTAAGAGTCAAAAAATCCTTGAATTCATGGAAAGGTACGGTGCGGGGTACTTGGTGAAGATCCCTATAATAAATATATCTGGATAGGCAAAATTTAGGAATCCTACTGTATCATCGTCCGATTTGACATACCAGCATAAAGTGACGTTGAATGAATATATACATATTACGCGGTAAATGAAAAAAATTTAAATTAATTGAATTTTTAAAATAAAGTTTACAAAGGGGACGAATACTATACACACACTTACCTTTGTATACTGTAGGTAAGGTGATTCAAAAAAACTTCTTCTCTAAGAAGTGAAGTGTGAAAGACAAACTGTCACGAAGCATCTGTCAGAAACCCCGTGAAGACTTGAAGAGCTTTCACGAACTTTTCTATGAATTATCGCAGAGGGTCTTATTGGGCAGAAACAGTTAGACAAAAGAAAGTGCCGAAGAGATACTTGGTCGATGCTATGGAAAGCGCGATATCCCGAGTGGCACCGCAGGGGTTCACAGCTTGGGGCCAATCCGCCACTTGAGGGTGTCACAGTACTTGATGGATGGTCCTTCCAGTTCCAATAATTGTCTCCTCCAGCTGTTTGTTGTGCTGTGATTGCTTCTTTACCTCCCCTTCCATCTATTCCTAGTTGATTCAATATCTCACAATGGAAGGATCATATTCTGGATGAAAATGTCAGGGGATCTGGAATCTGGATTAATTTATATTTTCCAAAAGTATTTCTTTCAGTAGGAAGTGTCTTCTCCAAAACGTCATGAACCACTACATTAAAGAGTTTTGGTTGCAAAATATATTGGGTCGTTTCAAATGAAATATCCGTTTTCAAGGAAAAACGACGATAAAATCAAAAAAACTTTATTCAAAATATTTATTCTCATTTTTTATACATTTTCCCCAAAGTTTCATCAAGCTTTTAATCTCGGAATTGAAAAATTCAGGGTTTTGTGACGAAATAAAGTCTGAAAATGCGTTTTTTACTTGAGAAAAAGTTTTACCCTAAAGGAAGTTGGAAGTTGTCCAAATTTCTGAACAGATGGACATCTGTTGGAGGTGAGTCTGGCGAATAAGGTGGTTGTGGGAGGACTCGTTAACCGAGATCATTTAATTTCTTCTCTGTCTATCGTGAAACATGAAGTCACACGTTGTGTTATAGGGTCCCTTCTGATTAACCAACCCAGGTTGTGTTTTGATAAAGGCTTTATTACATTATGTAAATATCCATTCGGTACGTTGTGTATGTGGTGGTTTCAGCTCTGGGTGGAAAGAAGAAACTAATTATTGATGAATTAAACTAGTCACCAGCTGAAAACAATACCTTCCCCCAACACGGTGGCAATCATTTTTACAGCTTGGCCCTCCGATTGTCCAAGTTTAAACTCTTCTAAAAAATACACGAAAATCGCGTATCCACGGTCATATTTAACGGTGTACTAAACAATATTTTTTCAACGGTTGGGATACAAAATATTATCATAAATGAGAGGATTCTCTGTATGATTATGCTTTACTATTCAAATGAAACGACTGAAAAATAATGGGAGTATATGAAAAACACCAGATTATCAAATCACTTGATATAAAAGATTGATTATGAGTGTGTGTGCATATGTGTAGCAATTAGTCAATACTCCCCAAGTCCTTCTGGAGCCCAATTTCCAGGGATATTGCCCCTTTTTTCTTTCTCAGCCCTTCCTTGAGGGCGGTCCATGTAAATATTAATATAAAGATATATTTTCCGTCCAAAATCTTCTCCATGCTCGGTATACAACTCTTGTGCAGGGAGATGATTCCTCCTGTATCACGCTCAGCAACCAGATTTTACCCTTACTTTGGGTACCCTCGTTATAGAGGCTGGGTGAACCCCAGGATGGTCCTAGATTTCTTAGAATCCATCTCCGGCTGCTAACAGACTATATAAAAGTCTGCCAGTGAGCAAAATTTTAACTTAGGGCCTTCGGGATGGCAACTCAGTGCTCTACCACTGAGCCACTCCGCTCCCTATGGTGAGGTTACTTAAACAGTTAATGTCGGAATCGAAGCAGTAAACATTGGCTTAGCATTCGAGAATGGAATCGGATAAATATCGGAAGATGGGGAGAGATGATAAAGGAAATCTCGACGGGAGGTCTGGAACTCTTTGACCGAGGAAGAGATTATGGAAAGTTCTGCTAGTAGACAATAGGAGGCGTTAGTGCGGTCGGTGAAAAACAGGCTTACCACTACAATGGCCACAATCAAGGTTTCCCACACTGGGGGTTGGACATCTGCCGGGATTTAGCACGTGATTTATTCCTATCAGCAGTCGGCATTATCTCCTCTCTTGTCCCGCCCGGTTAACTGTGTAAATGTCCCCTTATCTCTGCTATTTAAGGGGAGGAGTTTCGGTTATCTGGTAGCTGTCGATAGAGTCGCGTGTTCGATGCTTCTTCAATATCTTCATGTTTACGTAACGGTTTCCATAAACAAAACGAAAAAGAAGCGAGTGGACCTCAAAGAACAGTGAAAAATAGATCAGGATTCAGTATCAGTTCCGCAGGATGTCGCTTCGAGTTAAGTCATTTGCATAACAGTTTTAACATTTTATCCATTTCCTTTTTAATATTCTCGGAACTATATAGAAAGGAGTGTAATCATGGGAAATGTGTAAATTTCGTCTATCATTTTATCAAAAAATGAAAGTTTCAACAAATATTTCGAAGTATAGATGATTATATATCTTAAACAGTATTTGTAACTCGGTTATTTAATCTATATACAGTCACTAATGAAATTATTTATATTTTCGAGAACATTAAAAAGTTCTGTCACAACTTGAAGTAACAACTTGTGGAACAGTTACCAAACGATTTTAATAATTATATTGCTGACTGTATATTGTAACTACTCCCAACTGTATATAGATTAAAGAACCGACTTGCACATACTGTTTAAGTCATAACATCATCTATACTTCGAAATGTTTGTTGAAACGTTCATTTCTTGATGAAATGATTACCGAAGTATATACATTTCCCATAATTACACTATTTTATTCATACTGCAACCTTTTTAAATATTTTTATTTTGAAAAGAAAAGACTTGGCCCTGGCCGGTATCCTGGATTTTTTCTCTTCAAAATAAAAATATTTAAAAATTTAAACAATTATAAATAATATAATGACGTAAGTCAACAGCATCCTAATTGAAGTGATGTTCAATGAACGTTCTTCGTGTATACATCGCGAAATTGCCTCCCCGGGATAAGGGATCGGTGAAGAGAAAGGATTTGTCCTGGCTGGGAGGCAATCCCTGGTAGCTCAAATTATCTTCTATCTTCAAAATAAAAATATTTAAAAATTAAAACAATTAACAAAAAAATATAAAAAAATTACTACCTTTTTATATTTTCGAGAAAATTAAAAAGGAAACAAATAAACATTTAAAACCAGTTAGTTAAGAGACAACCTGCGGAATTGATATCAAAGATTTTTGACGTGTTTTTTTTACAGGTACAATTTAAAGCTGAGTATAACACAAAGAATAGTGAGCGGGGTAGATCAGCACAGAGCCGCCGAGCTGAAGATCCCGGGTTCAAATCCAGCTGTGGTAGATAAATTATTAAATCCAACAACAGCCATAGGCGAATCCTGTGGGATTGGCTACCCTCCTGGTACTCTCTAATTCTCTAAAAAGTGGGTAACCCTTAGTTGGGTAAAAGCCTGAGTGTGTTCTCGGACAAGTCATCTGACTGGAATACGTTGGGTTAGAGACAGTACTTTCTAACATGTTTCGAACCCAAGAACATTCATGGGTTTTATTGGTAAAGTTTTTTTTAGTTTTTAGTATCGAATATTTGAAGAGTATAGTGTATAATTTTTGTTTTGAATTTAATTTTTTTTTTAAAGTTATTTAATGAAATTTACAACTGTATAACAGAAGACATCAAGTAAATATAATGAATGTATACATTGACATGAAAAGACAAGTAGAGAAACTACCCAGTGGTAGTACTCAAATAAAAAGTTTAACTTAGAAGATCTCGAGGCCATCTTCTTTTCAGACGCCTCGGAGGATTATCAGGAATTGAAGAGGTTGCGAGGTTTGAAACTAGTGGGTTCGAGTGGGAATGAAGTTTGTCATAAAAAGATTGATATCGGATTCGGGCCAGATCAGCAACAAATGGAACATTAAAGTCATTATGGATTACTTTGTTCGTAACAAAGTAAGGAGCATTGAGGATTTTACGAAGGATTTTGGACTGTAAAGATTGAATACGAGAGGAATTCGATGATTTAGTGGAGCCCCAAAGCTCTATTCCGTAAGTCCAGATGGGCTTATATTTATATGAGTCTTTTGCAATTAATTGAGAGATTAGAACGTTTGTCTAGTAAATGTTGAAGTAGCCTTAAACGACGTGCTGTTTCTTGTCGTTTCAATCCAGTATGAGGATTCCAATTTAATCTGTTGTCAAGAAGTAGTCTTAAGTACCGGACCTGTTCTACAGGATTCAGTGGGATGTTATTAAACGATACGGGAGGACAGGAAGAATTTAATACTTGAATGAATAATTGAAGTTCTGCTAGTTTTAATAAGAATACTTAACTTATGTAATTATTATTAAAATATACTACCATTGAGTAGTTAAAAATAAATAAATGTGTGTGTTTATATAAAATAATTGGCTCTTGGTAGTATTATACAACTTTACAATAAAATCTTGTTATTATTATGGAGTAGTAAAACAATAAACGCTTGATGTAGTCGTAATAATACATTCATAAAACAATGAACTCTTTTTACAATTGTACAGTCGTCAAACAATAAAGTCTTGTTTATTTTTTTTTCATTCTTATTGAGCTGCTATGGACTAAGAATTAACAATCAATGTCATTTTCCAAGACTGATTTTGGTTCTCCTACCGGCTTTGATGTCCTGCCAACATTTCTTGAGCCTTTTACTCACAGCCTTCTTCCATTCTTCCGACAGAGATTTCCTTCGTCTTTTGAGTTCCTCTACCACCACGTTAATACTTCTGTAGTATTTTATACATAACAATAAAATCTTGTTATTATTATACCGTAGTTAAACAAAAAATTCTGGTTATTATTCTGCACCCCCTTAGAGTAAGTAGTTATGTCGACTTTTGTACCGAGTGAGCTAATAGTATTGAGAGAAGCGGTCGTATCGTTCTCGTAGTTTTTGGCTTGAAATGGAGTCTTAATCCAAGCGATAACTCCAGTTCAAGACAATGCCTGAAATAGCCCCTTATTCACTTCTTAAATAATACGATTCCACCAAGTACAAGAAACTCATTTTGGACAATTGTCACCAGGGGTGTAGGCTCAATAATATACATGAACCAGTAGTAAGATTCGTTTCCATAATGCTTTAATCCGTATTTTATTATTACTATTATTAAATAAACCTGTACCATTACAACCCGTGAAGGGTCTGGGGTTCAGAATATGGTAGAGACTGTACTGTTTCTTGGACAACGGTTGTGCAGGGAGGTGATTTGTCCTAGATCACGCTCAACCGGCAGGTTTTTTCCCGTCTTATTTATGTTATACACATTAGAGAGTCTGGGTGAGCCCCAGAAGGGTCCTGTCCCCCATAGTCCTATCTCCGGCCGCTAACAGAGTAAATACAATTCTGCCAACTGTGGGATTTGAACCAAGGACCTTCGGTACGCCAACTCAACGCTCTATCACTGAACCACTCCGCTCCCTATTATCATTATTAGCAATCAAACGCTGAAGACATCGAGAGGGATGGTATGACAAATCTCTTTCTATATTTAATTTATTTAACATTCCCATTCTCTTCTGTTGGAATCTCCATTCTAAGTTCAAAAGTTTTCCAATATTTAAAAAACAAAAAATAAATAAATTCGAGATATATCATTTAATTACATCTGAAGATAAGAGACTAACGGAGAGAGATAAAAGGTCCGACTGCTTCCTTGCGCTGCCGTTGAGAGAACACGACAAAGCTAGCCCAGTATCTTCCCGAAGGTAATGACTCCTTCAACCCGAGGAATAATAAGGCCCGAAAGATAAGAAGTTCGCTAAGGGGAGGTCTCTGGGGGGGGAGGGGGGGCTTAAAATTTTGAGAGAAGATAGGCTTTTAAGGGAAACAACTTCAATTAAATAGTTCTAAAGCAGTTGGTGTAATTTTTAATGTAATTTATCTCATCTCTGTTAGCTATCTTGTTATGATCTCTTTGTGATTTTTACATCGTGGCTTAAATATTATGAATTGCTTTTGTGTTGAGAAAAATTCTAGAAAAATTAGAGTATTGTTCTTTATTTATTATATACGTATCAATTCTTTGTATGGTGTGTGTATGTTTAATTTATGTATGTATCTATGGATATATAAACGACCATTTTTCCGCTTGCTTACAGACTTAACCTTATCATAGTTTTGTTTCGTAGATAAAAAAATAAACTTTAATACAATGTTATATTTTTATGGAACAGTAAAATACACATTTCGTTATAACAATGCTGTTGTTAGTACATAATAACTTTCTTTACTAATATATATCTAATAGTACTGATAATAATAATAACAACTAGCCAATAACTATTAGGTACAATTATTCAAAACTTGATCAATAGGTGCATTGATCTATAGCCCTTGTGTTTTTCTAGAGCTTCTCAACTGCTTAATATATATACATTTTTAAAACTATAGTGGATAGGAATGATGCAGTCAGGAGAGACTCCGTTGTTGCATATGGGTATATGTCTATATATAATGTACCTAGGTAGGTATTTATTATCTATGGTATACGTAATTACTAGTGTTCATGTAGATTTAGTAATGTCAGGGATCGAAAGGTAACATAACACACACACATATATACGAGAATATCCCAGAGTGTAGGCCACCGAGTTGCTGTGCCAAATCCGGTTGTGGCAGATAAATTATTTCAACTGTTAACGGCCACGCATGTACCTTGTGGGCTATGGAGACTATATTCATCGTTTATATAGGTACCCTCAATATTATGGGTATCCTAAAATAGGGGAAAACCTGAATGTTGAGCGTGATCTCGAACACATTACCTCCCTGCATAACCGTTTTACTAGAAACAGTACATACTCCTACCGCGTACTGAACCCAAGACCCCAAGACTTATGAAGAAGTTTTAGTTTCTTTATGACTCCTCAATAATACGTCATCTATAAGGTATCGAATATTCAATCTTTCTAATTAAAACTTTATAAATAGATATTTCACGTAAAAAATGCCTATGTATTTTAAGATTTAGGCATTGTTCGATTATCTAGCCCTAGATATCTGGAAGGATGACGAAGGCCGTGGAACCGGGTGGAAATTGAGCCCTACCGCTCGCAAGGGTAATATATCATCGTTCTCATTTCCTTCCAGGCCCTTAAATTTTCACCAGTCCTTATCTCGCTAAAAAATAATAAATCGATTTTATGTTCTGAATCGATCCCTTACAATATTGAACCTACATGCGATAAATACTGCGATGAAATAAGATGTAGGTTCTAAATTAGAATAAATTCTAAGGAACAAATTTATTTTTTCTACTTTGAGCGATTGAATCATCAGTGTAATTTACTAAGGAAATAGCCGACATTTTTATTTAACGTAGAAATTAAGTAATTCACAAGCTATTAACCTTTCTCGTTTAACAATTTCTTAATGAGAAAACTTCAGAAAGTGAACTGATGGTTAACAATTTTCCTTAAATATGTACTAAAATTTAATAACAATTTCATTAAGTGTTGTTTTTATATATTCTGTGCTGCCATTTTATTTTTTCTACTTTGAACACTGTTTCCTATAAGTCGGTGCAGGTTCAGTGTTGGCCTTGCTATGAACCGAGTAATTGTTGTAGTTATTGCCTCTATGTTCAGTATATTTCACATATATTTGAATTATTAATTTAACTATCAGAAGAAATAACGGAAAACTTCATATTCAATGTAGGAATGAGTAATTAGTATTTCACGTTTTATTGGCTATTTCTTAATGAGAACATTTGAGGAAGTGAACAGTTTTTAGTGGTTAACAGTTTTTCTTATCATTGTTCATAAATCTAAGAATAATTCCATTGAGTTTTAAAATTATAATATATTCTGAGCAGCTGTTTTATATTCCCCTCTACTTTGGACATTGTACCCTACATGTCGGTGCAGGTTCGTACCCAGTACTTCGATATCAGTGTTGGCCGAGCTGTGAATAATTTCATAGTTATTGCTTATAAATTCAGTATGTTTCGTCTACATTTGAATTATTAATTCAACAATCTAAAGAAATGACGGAAATATAAAACGTAGAACTGAGGTAATAAATTATTTCGTAAGTAATTATTATTTCATGGTATAATAACAATTTCTTAACGAGAACACTTGAGCAAGTGAACTGATGGTTAAAACTTTTCTCCGCTCCCTCAGAGAATAACTACTCTCTATTTTTCGTACTAAAACTAAATATTATTTTTATTTTCGAGAATATTACAAAGGAAACGAAAGTGTTAAAACTTGTTGTGACTTAACTCGAAGTGGGAACCAGCGGAACTGATACCGAAATAATATTTGTAAATACTGCTCGAGACCAGTTGATAGATTTAATGACTGTTTATTTCACTGTCAGTGCATTAATTTGAGAATAATAAATTCTCGAAACGCCTTCGGAAGAAATTTGTATATATATATTTTTTTATTTATCCAATCCCAGCACATTTCTGCCAAACGCCGACGAGCATCCCAATAAAGAAAGACAAGCATCGTCACCATTGTTTGGAACATCTCTCATTTTTATATTAATAACATCAGACAATTGAAATTGGAAAAACATATTTATATTTCGCTATATAATTATTAACTGGAACGCTAATTCGTTTTGTAATGTTTCAGAATATTTAATAGTATTGGGTTAAATTTAATAATTAATTATATTATAATATCAAAGACTTTTTAAGCTCATTATAGGTGAAGCAGTCAAGTAAGCTTCCGCTGTAGGCTGGTTTGGATCAAAGAAAGGGCTCTATCAAAAGAGCGGTAGGACCAAAGCGGTTGGGGTTCGACCCCACAATATAAATCTCGAAAAGCCTGACCTCAATAGAAGTGGTCCTTAGTAACCTGTAAGGGCCTAATTACTCTCAACCCTAAAGTTAACTATCAAGTCATAGGTAGTTTTTGTTATCATGTCTTTGACACGAGAGTGTGTGTGTAAATATACCGCGTAAAAATGAATAGTGACATTTCTAATTTAGTAGTATATACTTAACCTAGCATTTATATTATGTATTATGGAAAAGGTTATACAATATTTAATTTAGTATACTTTCTAATAAATATTAATGCTTTTTATAATAAAAATGACAGGCAAAGTTAATACAACAAAATTAATGGTATCCCAATTCATTTTTGCGCAATATATAAATATAATTTTCTATTAGTTGTACAAATATATATATTGTATTGAAACATTCATTTCTTCACTAAATGATTACCGAAATATACACATTTCCTATAATTACATTCTCTTTTTCATACTAAAGCTCACGATAATTTGCATTTTCGGAGATTATTAAAAAGGAAACGAATGAATTGTTGTATCAGTGGTAGAGCACTGAGTTGCAATGCGAAAAGTCCCGGGTTCAATTCCCGCTGCTGGCAAGACTTTTATTTAATTTGTTAGCAGCCGGAGATGGTTCCTATGGGATCTAGGACCCTCATGAGGCTCACCCAGCCTCTATAAAGTGGGTACTCAAAAACAGGGGGGGAATCTGGTGGTTGAGAGTAATTTTGACATACCCTCCCCCTGCACAACCGTTTTCCAAGAAACAGTACAGTCGCTACCATGCACTAAACCCCAGACCCTTTCAAGGGTTGTAGTGGTACAGGAATAATAATAGTTATTATCTGAACATATAAAATAATGCTTTTGACGGTTCCCTGAAATTTTTTATTGTAATTTTTGTCATTTCTGGTGGAATGGCAATGGTATTGGCGTAGAAATAAAATAAAGTGACGTCACTTGACGGGACTTTAAGTACTCCTACCTGGCTACCTGCGGAATAAGTACTTAATTAATTTTATCACCATCCGGAAATCGGTCTTCCACTCCTCGTCGGAACCGCTCCTCTGGAGTGCCGCCATGATGAGATCTGAGGGAGCAGAGGTTAGCCACGTGCCGACTAACTAGCAACAAGGGTGATTCATTATCCCTGAATTGTAGCGATATGTTCTGGAGGGCAGTTTCACAGCTGGCTGGTTCTGCCCCAATGTCAAAGCAATAAATCCCAATAGGGGCATATATATCCAACGACAGTCTGGACAAATTGCTTCCGACTAATTAGTGACTTTGGCTAACAGATGTATCTGGATCTAGCGAGGGTAGGGATAAGGACCACAGTGCCCAATTTTATGTTGGAACAACAGGAGGAAGAGATGGAAAATATTAAACGTCAAGTAGGCTAATATTTACTCACAAAAATCTCAAGTACAAAAATAGTTATCTGTTCCATTCTGGGATTCACCCAGTCTCTATAAAGTGCGGAAAGCTTGGTGGTTGAGCGTGATCTCGGACAAATCACCTCCCTGCATGACCTTTGTCCTAGAAAACTTAGAGACTACCACGTACTGAACCAAGACCAAGACCATTCATGGGTTTTAGTGGTACAGGTCTCTTGGTATATGTTGCAAGGTCGCTTCGAGTTGAGTTACAACAGGTTTAACTGTTTATTAGTTTCATTTTTAACATTTTCCAAACATATAAGTTATCGTGAGCTTTAATATGGAAAATAGAATGTAATTATGGGTGGTGAGTAGATTTCGGTAATCATTTCATCAAGAAATAAAAGTTTAACTAACCTTTCAAAGTTTTTTAATGTTTGTTGAAACGTTCATTTCTTGATGAAATGGTTACCGATGTATACACATTTCCCATAATTACATTCTCTATTCCATACTAAAGCTCATGATAACTTATATCTGTGAAAATATTAAAAGGGAAACGAATGGAAAGTCAAACATTTTTATGACTCAACTCGATGCGACAACCTGCAGAATAAATACCCAAAAACTTGTTTGCGGGAGCGGAGTGGCTCAGTGACGGAGTGGCCGCGCCGAAGGTCCCGGGTTCAAATCCGTCTGTGACAGATTTTATTTAACCTGTTAACAGCGAATAATGATTTAAAATTTGAAAACCTTCTGTTGCTCTCCCATCCTATATAAAGTAGGCAAAGCAACTTTTTTTAGGAAATCAAGAGGAAAACCTGTGTGTGATCTAGGACAGATCACCTCCCTGCACAACGGTTGCCCTAGAAATAATACAAATAATAAAAATACTCCACCTATCAGCAATATAATTGCGTTATGAAGTAGAACAGAAACTATAATCAGCTTCTCGTCTTTCTGAAGCTGAAAATTACTGAGTCGAAACACAAATTGTCACAACTATTTTCCTGTCAATTGTCGAATGGATGGTTAGTATTTAATGAGATCCTCAGCAGGAACCAGCTATGAGAAACGCTAGATAATTGGAGAGTCGATTTTAGGCGACGGGGCGGCAAACTACCGTAAACTACTTTTCAACCGCAGTTCATCAAGCTTCAGTACAGAAAAGGAATCCAAAACAAATTTAAAAAGCCTAAAGTTTGGATCTCATTAGGTTTCTGAAAGTTTAGTTACAGTACCTATTCAATCAAATAACCCAAGCTTTTCATCGAATTGGTTTTGTTTTTATTAGTGTATCGGATGCACTTCCAACCAACTGTCTAACAGAACAGCCGCTTCCAAAGTAGCAAAATAGCGGTGACAATCGCCAACATTCGACTCGGAAATGACATGGGAAGTAGATGGTTTGTGTGATGATAGGTTCAAGGCAGGGTCGGGTAGTATTCAGTTTTTAAATTTTGTATGTTTAGGGAACGAGTTGCCGAGTGGTAGAAAGCCGAGTTGAATTACAGTTTTAACTAATTATTCGTTCCCCTTTTAATATTTTCCAGAAATAAAACTTAAAATGAGCTTTAGTATGGAAAAGAGAATGTAATTATGGGGAACGTAGATATACTTCGGTAATCATTTCAAATAGAAATGAAAGTTTCAACAAACATTTATCATCTATACTTCGAATTGTTAGTTGAAACTTTTATTTCTCAATGAAATGATTACCGAAATCTACTCACCACCCATAATTACATTCTATTTTCCATATTAAAGCTCACGGTAATTAGTATTTTTGGAAAATGTTAAAAATTAAACGAACAAACAGTTAAACCTGTTGTAACTCGAAGCGACCTTGGAACAGATACCAAGAAATCTGTACCACTAAAATCCATGAATGGTCTTGGTTCAGTACGTGGTAGTCTCTAAGTTTTCTAGGACAAAGGTCATGCAGGGAGGTGATTTGTCCGAGATCACGCTCAACCAAGTTTTCCTCACTTTATAGAGACTGGGTGAATCCAGATAAACAGAGATTCCTGTGATTAAACATTGGCCTACTTGACGTTTAATATTTTACATCTCTTCCTCCCGTTGTTCCAACATAACATTGGGCTCTGTGATCCTTATCCCTGTCTTCGGTAGATCCAGATACATCTGTTAGCCATACTTTTCTAGCTATAGCTTTTCCATACTAAAGCACGATAACTTTTTTTTTTTAAATATTAAAATTGAAACGATTAAACAATTAAAACTCGTTATAACTCAACTCGAAGCGACAACCTGCGGAATAATTAACAGAAATTTAAATAGACAACAATTAATGATCGTACAAATAACTCTTATGAGACGAGAAGAGGCTACACAAGTTAAGGAAGTAGGTTTCATGTAGACCGGCTAATACAAAGGACCATTTTTTTTATTTTTTTTTTATATTAACCTTTAAGGTATTTAGGAGGGAGGAAAGGATTTAACCATGCCGAGGTGACCTGTGATCTAGTGGTTAGCATAACAACCTACTAAGCCCAAGATCGCTGGTTCGTAGCCCGGCAGGTGGCCCTAGTATTTTTTAAAGGGAGAAAAAATCCTTGGAAATGCCGTCCTTCAGAGGATACGTTAAACAGGGGTCTCGAGACTGTACGATGTCAAAACTCCCTGACCGGTACTCTTTAAATTAATCCCTATCCTAATTAAACCAGGATAGGCAAAATTTAGAGCTCCCAATGTAGCATCGTCGCATTAGCCATAGCAGCATAAGGTGACGTTAAGTAAAGAAAGATGAAAGGGCGCATCCATTTGGGAACGCATGAAGAAATAATTAGTAATTAAAATGCATTGATTTAAGTTAATCGAGAAATTGGCTTGAAAATAAATGAATTAAAGGAGCGGTTAGGGTATCACTTCCATGATACCCAATATATTTGAGGTTGGAGTCAAGCGGAAGATGAAAAGTGAACCCGGATAAGAAGAGGCTATTTTCATGGGACATTGGCCCTCCGGAGGGGCGCTAACTAGATCTCTTTGACTGCAGGAGCAGAAAGGTCCATGAGTCAGCTCCGACCAGGCGTCCTCGATGTTCTTCACCCCTCGGCCTCCGTAATGGAGTTAACAATGCCCTCAAAGAATCCTCACTCTGGTAGATTAATTCAAGATTGAACTTAGAGACTCAATCTCGGAAGTAAGGCTTGATCATAATTAAACTAAAAGGATAGTTCGTCTTGAAGACCCAGAACAATCTCTTAACTGACTGTTGATAATTAAATAATTACAGTGAAATCCCGGTTATCCGTAGTCGAATGGCGGTGCGAGGTAAAGAGGGCGACTACCATGGGCTCTAGGCCACGAAAAATTTAAATAAATAAAACCTTTATTAAAACTTTGTCTTTGTTTATTCATTTAACGTCACTTTATGTTGCTATGGCTAATCGGACGATGCTTCAGTGGGAGTCCTAAATTTTGCCTACCCAAGTAAAATTAGGATAAGGATCTTGAACTGTCCGTATGTCACATCTAAAAATCATAATTTATAAAACCATCATCCTTCCAACTCTTCTTTACGGATGAGAAACGTGGTATATGTATACACCCCAGCATCGTATGTGATAGAATCACGTCGCACCGATTCGGATCCGATGTAGGTGTAGCCTTAAGGTATTCGAAAATAAAGTGATGCGTAAAATATTCGGTACAAAAAAGGGTGGGACCATTGAAGAATATAGGAGATTACATAACGCATTGCGAACATGCATCGGGTATATATTATTCAAGTGATAGCGTCACGAAGATTAAGATGGGCATGTAAAGTGGTTGGGCTAAGGAACGAATTGATTCCTAAGATGTTAATAAGCGCTGTGCCGATTTGTAAGCGTCTGAGGGCAGACCGAAGCGTTGGTTGGAGGATTGCTTTAAGAGTGATCTGGCGGATGTGGGTTTGGGTAGCGGTCCGTGGACGGAAGTTTGTAAGCAGAGTTTGCTAGTATCGGCATCGAGCCTTCGGCTTCCCTAAGCCTTATTATTATTATTATCCGTTTGTCACATACTTTCCACGTGTCACCAAGTTAAATGATTTTTGTAGTTGGAGGAAGACATTGACAGAAAATTTTTGTAGTCCTCGAGATCAATTCTTGAGATCTTAGGTCCAACAACTCGTGTTTGCCTCTCTCTTCGTACAATTTAGCTCGCCAAAAACGAGGAGGTCTTCTGTAATCTTCTGCCAAATAATGAATTCTAATATAGGCTGCACTTGCCATTGACGAAACGTTGTTCCTTTAAGATTCGCCTTAACGTTGCATAGCACTTGCTGATCGCTGTGTTCAAAAACCTCGCCCACATAAAGAGAATGCGCGAAGTGCCGTTGATTCGTGAGCTTTTTGGATACCTGGCGTATCATAGCACTGGCTATGTTCTCCCCACTCTTACTAATATCAGTCGACTACGTGTAGTATAAATAACCAATTTTCTAAGGCTAAGCGTTTTTTAGTTTCGCGAGATTCGAACGCATGTACAGACATCGAGACGAAAATAGTCTACATGAATTTAGACATAGTCATAATGGATACTTCTATTATAATCTAAAAATTGGAATTTTTTGCGAATATAATGCATCCTTTAAAGCGTACAAGGAAATAAAAACGAGATTATAAAAGTGCAATTGAATGGGTTCTTCAACTTGGAAATAGTAAATGATATGCAAAACTCTTTGAAAATTTGACAAAGAAACTTATTCTTTGTGTTTTATGAGTTATACGTTTATATTCTTATATATGTTATTATCATTTATACGTTTTAAGAGGGGGATCAATTATAGCTCAATGTTTAGAGCGCTTATTTAATATCTTGAAAGTCTCGGGCTCAAATCCAGCTGTGGTAGATAAATCATTTAATCTATTAACAGCTAACAGATTGGATCCAATGGAATCTGCACACCAACCTGGGGCTCACCAAACCTCTATAATATAGGTACCCTTCATGGGGGGGGGGCTGGCAGTTATGTGATCTCAGACAAATCACCTCTCTGCACAACTGTTGGTCTAGGGTTTTATTATTGTAGATTTTTTTTATACTTTCTTGTAAACAGTTAATGAAGTATTATAATCGGGAAAATTAACAACAACGCTTTATTATTAGATACATGATTCATTATCTAAGTCTCTCCGATTTATTGATTATTAAAACACAAAAATTGTTGGTATTTGTTTTATATTTTAGTATAATGTTTACTACAATTTTCAGTTTGAAACTGGTTCTCAAATCTCTAATTTCCCCAACATTTTTTAAAAATTATGTGGAGGTAGTATATCCTATTCTTCCATGTCAAAGCTCTTGTTACCAGATCAGTGTATTAGCTTTTTATATTCATTTCTCATTAGCCATTTTATATCTTGTTATAGTGAAAAACTAGTTTTTAAATTGTTTATAATATTTTATCAGATCAAATGATGTCTGTGTGTGTGTGTGTGTGTGTGTGTATATATATATATAAACATATAGTTTGTTTTCCAATTTCATTTACACCTGTTATTTGTAGCTTGACTTGTGCCAATATTAATTGTTTTTTTTTCTGTTTTTTTAGTTTTATTCATTGCTGGAACGGGATAAGGTTGCGAAGAGTACTCTTGAATACAGGGCAGTTACAATCTTTGCTCCTCTCAATTTTGCTTTTCAAAAGTTTAAAGGAAAACCGGACGAATCCTTAGTACTGTACCACATAAGTAAGTATTTCTAAATTTATTAGGCATGCTAGCATGTAAAATTATATTTTCATATAATTTATATTTCAATTGAAGTAAAACTTTACAATGCAATCGCACTAATGTGATATTATAAATTTTTATTCCTGTTGGTTTTTGCTTGTCACATTCATAAGTAAATAAATGCATAAAACAATAATTAATTGTAATCACTAAACATTCTTGTATAATAATATGTTCTTTGTGTATAATCATATAAGAATTATCCAGGATTTAGTAATAAAAATAAAACACATTTGTTATTATTACCAATCTCACAGTGAAAATGATACATCTTTGTTTTTCCCAATGTTTGTTTACCTTAAACCATTTTCCCTAAGTTAAACTCTTTGTCTCAATAGTGCTAGGTTTTATTCAAAGTTAGTTTCACAAAATACCGCATATGAACTTTTTTTCAATAATGGGACTACATATAATGATTAAAGAATGTGAGCTAGTGATTCGACATTTTAATGAAACGATATTTCTGAATAAAATAGCCCTAATTATTTTTAAAAATGTACAATTGTCTATCATATTGTGTAGAGATTAAAAAAGAAAACTGAATCGCCAGAAAAAAAAATTAAAAGTACAAGAAAAATTTTAAGTGATAGAGATATGGTACAGATCATCAGAGAAATAAAACAAAACCCGCATTTGAGTGCACCCAACCAAGTACAACTTATAAAGTATTGTACTAAATTAAATTTAAACATATAAATATAAAGATTATAAATTTATAGTGCTCAAAAGTTTATAAGAAGTAAGGTTTGTCATATTGACTATGACATGATTTTTTTTTAATTAATCAAAGTTGAATATTTTTAATTTTTTTGTTTGTAGATATTTAAATTGATATTATAAATAACTATATTAGAGAGTTTCTGTTTTGTTTCCTGTAACCATTTAAATTAATATTTTCTTTTTGTATTCTCTCTCTCTCTCTCTCTCTCTCTCTCTATATATATATATATATATATATATATATATATATATATATATATATATATATATATATATATATATTTGAGCATTTGAACTTGTTTTTCAGCCAATTCAGCACACAAGTTAAATCAACTTGGATATACTGTTTCATCCGAATATGAGGGGAACCCACCACTTTGGGTTAGTCGAGTGAGATACGAAAACAAGGATGAAATATACATTAACAATGCGCGAGTTGTACAACAGAGATCAAATTTTCTTCTGAATAACAACTTGGGCAAGAAGCAAGTAAGTGTGTTGATTAAATGTCATATACATATATTAGTTTGTTTAAGTGAGATAGCTAACAGAACACATAAAAGAGTCTTGTTTACTTTTTTTTTTTTAAACTTTTAATTTAAGATACCCAAAGACTTCTTGAATCATATTTATATTTAATGTTTTACCAATAAATTTGCTTTTTAATGTCTGCCTGCCCATTTTAGGTATTGCACATTCTGGAAGGTGTTTTAGAACCTGTAAGATCCACGTCTCCTGAAGTACCCATTTATAATCCAAACGCTTATGAATTTATGAATTTTTCTGAGAGTCTTGATCTTGAAAATCACAGAATAAGGTAACTTTTCTAAAATACAAAATTGAACAATTGAATCTTGAATTTTCTAATTTTAGTGCTAACATATTTACTTTTTTAAATTTTAGGTCTTTCCGCCATCGTGTTAACTCCAATAATAAACAAAATGTTTTTACAGCAGAAGGGAAGTTCACTTTTTTTATTCCCGTGGATGAAGGATTTCAGGTACAACATTCATATTATACCTTGATTTACTATTTTAAAAATATGTCTTGCATTTTTTGCTTTCTTAGTATATTCTTTGGCAAATTAAAATTACTTGAAAAAAAAATTAGTGAAAAATTGAAATTATGAATCCTGGGGTTGTTTGTTGGAGGGATGATTAAAAAAATTGGAAACAGAATTCCAGTGAAAATTAAGGATTTTTCTTGATTGGTATTAATTTATCAATAAACAAGAAAACTTCAGATAATTTACCAGACAATTGTGAGATTTACATCTTTAAGCCACTGAATTTTGTAAACCTCATAAAGTTCCGATCACTATACTAAAATAAATAAACATAAAATTCAATGTATATTTTTCCAGTATTATATTCTTTTCAATTAGTTAAAACTCATTAAAAAATTAAATTAAATTCCCTAAATAGGCAATCAATGAGAGAGATGGAAATAGAAATTATTTCAAGCTTAATTTTGTGTATGCGAGGAGATAGTTGACTGGAAGATCTGAATAAGGAAGGAAATAGTTGGGGGTGCAGTCAAATTAAACACTAAATAAGTGGCTACTTATTTTATTTTGTGCCGACGTTTCGACCCACTTTGTGGGTCATCTTCAGGGCTAAGAATGAAAAGCAGACAAAACAACAAAACTATAAAAATACATTGCAGTACCAAGTAAATGATAATATAAAAATAAATAAATATATATGTAGAGTAATAAAAATTTAGAACAAAAAAGTGAGGGATATATATGAATAAAAATATTATAGAGTAAATGTACAGAAAGGTGGTGATGTAAAAATTTACAAAGATAAAAGAAGGAAGTAAACAGAAAGTTTACAAAAAGAAAAAATATAAACATCAGAGGTGAGATGTAAAATTATGGAAAAGCTAATAGAATATAGATAAAATATAAAATGTAAGATAATAGACTCCTAGGGAGTTTACATAAGTAAAATGAAAGAAAATATAACAAAAATGATGTCAAAGAGTAAATAAAGGAAAAAGAAAAGTAGAAAGTAAAGATATAAATCTAGAGTATAACAGGTAGAAAAGTAAAATGAACATGGAAAGTAGAAAATATAAGTAAGAGAAGTTTTAAAATGTATAAACATAGAATGAAGTGGTATAAATATAAAATATGATGTAAATATACAAGGAACGTATAGAAATATAAGTAAAATTATGGTTTGAGAATGGAGATAGAACAAGAAATGATGAAATAGTGATGTTAAATAATAATGAAATCTTAAATAATAACATATTATGGATGCTAAAGAGCTAATAGGAGAAAAAGGTGTGCGGAATGGAGAAGGAAAAGGGTGAGGAGAAGATATGAATATTAAAAATGTACTGACCTAATGGAAGCTGAGGCTAGACTAGAAGCGGTCTAACTGACAAATAAGATACGTTATGAAGGTGCTGTCAGCGATATCTGACGGCCAAAAAAATGGTTAATTTTTATTTTTTATATATTTTTTTATTTTTATTTTTAAAAATTCCTTAATTTTGTGTAGTTAAAAGATAAATATACTAAATTTATTGGAATCTAGGAACAGAGGAAAAGATTGTTTATATTTTTATATTTTGTTTCCTATATTTTCGATATTGCGTTTGATATATTTTTGATATTTCGTTTGCTATATTTTTGACATTTTGTTTGCATCTTGAAAACAGTTAATCTTATCTTAAAACGTAAGCAAAAAATTATAATTTTAATATCTTTGAATGAAATATTTGTTCCTTAAAGTTACAAATTTAAAAACACAAAAAACATTGTCTCTGGGCTATACTTTACTGGACTTTGCTTTGTCATTACTATGCTTTATTTATTTATTTGATGAGCTTAAATTTCTCCCAAAAAAAAAAGTAATAGGAACATTTTTGGAGAAAATTCAAAGCTCTTCAAATATTTCATATCAATTATTTTCAGTTTAGACCAACCATTCACTATATACAAATATAAATAAATAAAAAAAAATTCTCCATTCTTTGTCTCTACTCCTATGTTCCAGGACTTTTAATATGTTTACCTTTTAAGTAGTCCAAACAAAGTCCTCCAGTTAATTCTGTTTTTTTTTCAATCTTTACCATCAACACCCCCTTGTGAGCATTTATCGACTAGACTATAATAAATACTAATGATTTAAGAAATTTCATGGATTTTTACAGATTAAACGCCGAAATCATACAGATGACCAGGTAAGATATACCTGAAATTTCACCCGGTTGTTTGGTTTCCATTTACCCTTCCCTACCACTGTTGTTAGGATATCGCACTCATCTTTCTCTCATGTTGTGTCTCCCTTAAATATATTGTAGTTTTGATCAGTTTTCATTTTTCATAATTTAAAATATAATTTGATTTATGAATTTAATGGTAAAGTCTACTTGTTCAACAGCACCTGGACGGCTAATTCAAGAGTTTCCATGAGAATCTTAAAAAAATTAGCTCTATGTAAAACCATTACCTAAGGTAAATTACCTTCATGGCCTCAAAAGGTTAACACAACTAAATTTTCTCTTGTTTTTTGAAAAAATAATTGTTTATATAAAAATATGTAGATTAGATTTAAATAAAGTAACTGAGTCTACCCTAAAACCCCAAGACTGATCTCTTTTTGAGATTTAATATTTAATATATATTATTGTTTTTAATAAACATTAAAACTTAGTTTAAAAACATCAAATTTAAACATTTCTAACCCAATAAAATATTTATAATTATATTAAAAAACAATTTGAGTTTCTAATGTACTGTTGGATTTGTTAACCTTTAGTATTTTATATCATAGATACTTGCACCTTTGTAGTAACTTTTTTTGTTTAAAAAACTTGTATATAATTTTTTTTAGTATATTTGCTATCCTCTGTTTTATTATAGCATTGTACTCATAAATAAAGGTCTCTGATAAAATTGTTTATTTTATTTCATTATTATTATTATTATTATCTTTGGTGGGGAAGGGAAATTTTAAAAATGGAAATTTATGCTTTGGGAAAACGCATTAAAGCAATGGTTTGCTACAACATGATATTGTATGAATAATTTTAAAAACTTCTTATCAAGTAGATTCAAATCATCTAAATCTATTGAGACAATTGTATCATATCATAAATAAATAAATCATTACATAATAATAATTAATCATTAGTGTTTCAATAAAAAGTATGTTATTTATTTAGTAATTAAACACGTCCAACTCAAACTATATATTTTTTTTAATGTGTAGCTCATAAAATAGTTCTTTATTATTTATAGCCTCCTCCAAGACCAGAAAAGATTGATGATAAAGTAATTGATGGTCACGTTATTCCTGACAAAGTTCTCTTCACTGCTCCGACTGAAGATGGCCAAGAATTTGAAACACTTTCTTATACAGATACATTGAAGGTTACAATTTCATTTAGCACTGAGAAGGACGGAAAAGAAATAAGGAGTAAGACAACATTTATTTTTTCATTATCTTTGGTTTCATTTTAATTTATAATTGTTTTTATATACTGGATATGAATGCTCTTCTGCCATTTGGCATCATGTTTGCACTGTAGGGCAACCTAGCTCTTAAGGTTAGCAAAATGCCCACCAAACTAATATCAGCCTAGAAATCATAATATTTTAAGAAATATCTTTACAAAATGGTTTTAACAACAGAGGTGGATATAAAAAAGTTTCTTATACTCTAAAATTAAAAAACAAAATGTTATTGTGATTTCTTTTCTGTAATTTTAATACCAAAATAAATGAAGGAAATCTCCATTCAAAATCATTAACTGATTTCTATAAGAAACAGTTGCAAATCTAAGTGAATTCATATATATATATATATAACTTGGAAAAAAAAATTGTCAAACAATCATTGCATTTAACAATCAAATTAAATATATGAGAAGCGAGGGATCGTTGACTGGATGATGTTAGGAAGAAAATAGTTGGGGGTGCAGTCAATTAATTGACTGCACCCCCAACTATTTTCTTCCTCAAATTAAATATAAATAAAAACTATAGAAGTACATTCCAATAGTCATTTAATCCAATTGAAAATTTAAAGTTCTATGGGGATAGCCAGGTCTTTTACCTATATTTTTGTGTTAACTGGCAGAGGCAGTTGGTGGAGGCCAAGTCATCAGGCTGTAGCATCACAATAATAATAATTCAAAAGACTAAAGATAGACTTAAAACCACAAAATATGTCAATGTATCTATACACTTTAGGGATCGGTCTAAGTCGAACTTAACTTAACACTCAGAAATGACTCTATCACTAGTAACCTTCCT
Organism: Troilus luridus; assembly: GCA_964056705.1. Taxonomy (NCBI): domain Eukaryota; kingdom Metazoa; phylum Arthropoda; class Insecta; order Hemiptera; family Pentatomidae; genus Troilus; species Troilus luridus. The sequence goes on along the minus strand of OZ057417.1, from coordinate 40,241,888 downwards.
ATACTTAAAATATAAAATCTCTATAAGGGCCTTCTTTATTTGTTTTTCAGAATATGTTAAAAGCCACACTATCGTTGGAGATCAGCAACATCCTAATGGCGTTGTTTTAGCAGAAATCGTGAAAGCAAATATTCCCGTTAAGAATGGTGTTGTCCATCTAATACACAGACCTTTGATGGTTGTTGATACAACTGTTACTCAATTTTTAGAGGTAAGTGAAACCAAATTTTATTATTTTTATTTGTTTATTACTTATTTTTCCAATTTTTTATTGTCACTGTTTATATGTCAATCAATGATTCCTTTGTCATTTATTACAATCATAAATAATAAATGTATTATCAGATTTCTCTGAAAGTCAAATTTTTAATTTTAAAAACTTTAATCATCTTAGATTTGAATTCAGTTCAGTAGAATCCCGATAAATAATATTTTACAATAGTTTATTCTTTAGAAACTCAATTATCTAGATGCTTGGTTTTCCTGTATATATGGGTAATCTGAAGAAGTTCATTATTTTTCACCAATCAATTCTCTCCTGGCCCAAAAAACAAAATAATAAATGTATAATAAAGCTTTCCACTCTATTCTACTGAAATTTTAAAAATTAAAATTCATTTTTCAATACCTTTTAATAGATTTACTATTGCTAATGATCTATTTTAATGATTAGACCATAGGAATCATTTTTATTTTTCAAAATTATTTTCTTCACTTTGGTCTGAACACATTCAGTGTATATATTTCATGCAATTACATCACCAATCAATTGTTTTTTTAATATTTTCACCTTTAAATGTTTTTAAAACTTTGCTTGTTCGATAACGACACTGTTGTATTCATATGATGAATTCTATATTTTATGATTTTAGTTAGAAATGTGATTATTAACTATAACTCCTAAGTTAATTAAATTGATTTGTTGCATTTAATTAAATGTTTTTATGACATCGTTATATAGAGAAAACTTAACCAATAAAATTGTATTAATATTTCTTGCCTATCGATAAACTCCTACAAAAATGATGATAACAAATATAAAAATTAAATCTCTCCCTCTCCCGATATGCTTATGCATTAATTTTTTGTGTAGTCTATGCAATGTAATACTTTATGTATGCATTACTTGATTTTATTAACAATATTGAAAACTTGATCAATTTATTCCGAAAGGTAATCAGAATCTACAATCAGAAAGTTAAACTTTTTATATTTCTTATGAAAACTGACAAACTAAAATAGTAATAGAAAAAAATATTACTTTGATATTACTCATTAGAACCAAAACTGTGTCAACTCAAAAATTTAAATTTACTTTTCTATAGTTATTGATTGTAATTATATTGATTTACTTCAGAAATTAAAGAAATTTGGAATATATAAAATTAAAAGCATCTTTTCAATCAAATTTAGTGACACTAAATTTTTGAAATCATGATTAGCTGCAAGAAAAAAAAATAAGGGAATATTGACATAGCTTGAATCATGAAATACCTAAATATACATTTTAATATTATCTCAGTCTTTAATTTAAAAAAAGAAAATGATCAAACAATACTTTTATAAGTTTCTGAATTACAACAATAGTAAATATATTTTTTATAAATAAAAAACAAATGTTTATTTATTTTTTTATTTTATTGTTCCTGTTACCTCGGAAAACAGTCATTTAAGGTAAGGTCAAATATTTTTAACAGTGTCGTTCTGCTTTTATGACAGTTAACTGTTTCTGTTTCATATAAAATTTCCCTTTGTTTTTTTGTTTCTGTCTCATTTTTTTTTTGTATCCTTTACTTAACCTTTTCTCTTTCTTATTTGCACAACAGCATGTTTATGTACACATGTTACCATTTTTTTTTTACTCCAATTTAGAAGAATCTATTAATTTATCATTTTTGCATTTACAGTACACAGAAACCCACACATACATTTTCGTAGATGTGTGTGTTTGTCATGTGTATCTGCATACATAAATCTATTTGGTATGATTGTTTTGCATTGATTAAAATGTTCATATTTTATGTTAAATCTTGTAATTGATGACTTCTATCCATTTTCTATTTATGTTATTTAATATTTTTATAAGTCGTTCTTTATTTTAAAAGTAGTAAATGGATTCAATTATTCATCCTGCTGACATGAGAGAGCATTTATGTTAGATGTGATAATGTTGGTATTTAATTGTTTTCATTATTTGAATTGTTATTTATCTCAAGGACAACTATTGCTAGGTTTGAAATAGATGGATATCAACAATTTCATTTATTTAAAAAATAGCTTTCATTTCTTAAGAATAAAAATTTTAATAAGTGGAAAAATATGAAGAGGTTTTTTTTTTTCGTTTTGAATATTGAAACTGTGTCACAGATATTAAGCAAAAGAAAAATATATAATTTTGTGTTGATGTACTGTTTTCTTACTGTAAGAAATAACTCTCATCAGTTTCAATATAACAGCAATCGTGTACATCATAATTCAGTAAACATAAGATGTTCTATTAAATACAGATTTTTATCTCATAATGACAAAAAAATCCTATAATGTTAAACTATTACTTATTGATATATCTCTTATTTTTAAACTGTTTTATCTTAAACTTTATTACTGGTGCTATTTTTTATAATTCATTATTATTTCATGTTATTTTATAATTAAAAATAACAAAAGATTTAAATAGAATGCAATATTTATCTGGGATAGATCTGATCTGTTGTTATGATCATTACAACAGCAGTTCTTCACTTGTTTGAAATGCCAGTTAATCATTGTAGTTATGAAACTTTCAAAATTATTATAAAAGTTTAGCTTATAAGTTTATTTTAGTAATTATTTATTGTTGAAATATATTTAACATGTAGCTTTATTTGGACTGTTATTTATAGTTTAAAATTTGATCATTTAGGTTTTAGTAAACATAGGATTTTATTTTTTGGGTTTTTCTTTTATGTATTCAATTTTTTATTGCCTTGTTTGAACTTGTTCTATCACTTTTTTGTATCACAGTGAATATTTGTTTCTTTTTGTATTTTCACGTTATGGGAATCAATCCAAGTTTTGAACTTTGAAGTTTTTTTTTTTAAATTAGTTACTTTTAGTGATCAGTTAATGTTTACATTAAATTGTAGTATATATATATATATATATATATATATATATATATATATATATATATATATATATATATATATTGTTTATGGTTCTTGAGTTTCAGTCAGTTATTTCAACTTCTTAGGCGACGTTTCGAGACTAGGTTAGTCTCATATTCATGCCCTGACAGTGAAAAAATGAGCTTTTAGTAAAAAACATTAAATAGCACACTAAAATGACACGTGTAAGTTGTAATAAGATAGGGCGTACTTAAAAGTTCCAAAGAATTGATCAATTTATCATCAATCACTTACTTCTATTTCTATTCAAATATAGTTGTGATTCAATAATAAAAAACCCTAATAAACCAGATCAAACAGCGCTCACTACACATTTTAGAAATACTCAACATACATTTAAATTTGATAAACCTAAGGGGATACACCAAGAAAAAAATAGCTTCAAACGGAATATAAAAGAAATGATAACTATAGAGAAATATAAAAATCGCGCTGTAAACAAAAAACCGGATGTTGAAGGTCTAAGCTCCTGTTATGCTAATTTAATTAATTCTTGGTGATATAATAATAAATAGTCTAATATGATTCAACAATTAAATAAAACTGCTGTTCCTAAAAATCGATTACTTATTCCTTGATCATAGCTAATGCAATATAAACATTCTATGATACATTGCAAAGTAAGTGATTGATGATAAATTGATCAATTCTTTGGAACTTGTAAGTACACCCTATCCTATTACAACTTACACGTGTCATTTTATATTAATTTTAGTGTGCTATTTAATGTTTTTTACTAAAAGCTCATTTTTTCACTGTCAGGGCATGAATATGAGACTAACCTAGTCTCGAAATGTCGCCTAAGAAGTTGAAATAACTGACTGAAACGCAAGAACCATAAACAATATATTTCCACAACAGTCAAGATAATTAGAAACCAATATATATATATCTTTTTATTAAATGCATGATTCAAACTGGTTTTGATTTTGTACCATAAGTTATAAATGTACCGTTATAATCTTGGTCATACCTATTTTCTTTATATAAGTGTCTATAAATATATATTAATTTAAAATAATTTATGTCAATGAAGTTCATTTTCAAAGTTTGGATTGATTACATAAGTAAATGATCTTTATTTGCTTTGTGTATTTGTTGTGTATGTCTGTTCATGATGCTCGCATGTCTGCATGTACAGGGTATTGTAAGTACTCACATAATTTTTTTCAATTTATTGTATAACTAAGTTATTTATATATCCTAAAAATAACGATTTTCTTTTCAACAAAAACATATCATCGGAGCAATACCAAAGTGGCATATCTGCAAATTTTTCTATTTTCTAGTTCAAATTTCAACAAGTGTTTTTTTTATTCCTTTTACAAATCCAAAAATACATAACTAAATACGCCCTATCACTAGTTATAGAAATATTTATAGTTTTTGGTTGTATAGATTTTCAGTTATGCTACAAAGGTATTGTACCAACAATATGTAGTATAATTCTCTTTCCTAGTTATTATCTAACTCAACTTTAGATGAAAATAAGTCCTTTAAGTGAAAGTTAAAGTTAAGTTTAATTTTAAGCCTCGATTTTTGAATTCTGCCAGGAGTTCTCTGGCAAATATTGGACTTATATTAATGATATATTGATGTGTCATATTTTGACAAAGTCCTTGATTGTATATCCATCAAAGGAGTACATGATGCAATGTTAGTGCTGTACTATCCATGGATAACTCAATGTTGCATAGATTATCGTTCAGGGATTCTATAAACCATAATCCTTGTAAACGTTTTTTTTTTAACCATCAAGGCATTCTTCCTGAATAACTTCATCATTTTTCGGTCTTCCTATTCAAGATTTATGTTTCTTTCCTTACTATGTAAAATGATCATTTTCTATGTTCCGGCATACAATCTTTCAATTAGCTAACTGTATTTTCTCAATGATCTCTGTGACTACAATGAGTCTATTCAGATTCCTCTGTCAAGTCCACTAACTGCTTGGGAATCAACTAGGGTCACTATATAAGTCGCATTTCTGTTAATGCAATCTTATGAAATATCCCGAATTTCACTTTAGAAATTTGTAAACCCATTGCCGTTTTCCACAATTACACAAAATGTTTGCTGTATGGGCGGATACAAGATAATATCTTTGGTCATGAGCTGAGAAAAATCATTCTTGTAGTGTTTGGTTCTCCTTAGGATCCTAGATCTTTGTGCCTCAAAGGTGGTGCAGATATGCTCAGCAGACTCTGGGATACTGCAGCAAGGACATAAAGTCTTTTAGCTTTGCCTCAATGAGTTGATTCAATGAAAGCAATTTACGTGCTAAATAGAGTAATTGGTCCTGATTCAGACCAACAATAAAATGTTAAGGTTTAAGAACTGATTTTCACCATATTCGGTGTAATGAATGCTATTAGTTTATACAATCAAGTTGCTGTATGAAATTTTTTTTTCTCCTTCATCTTTAGATTTTAGCTATATCTAATAACCTATCATTGTGTTTAATTATTCTAATTAAACTACTGCTACCTGTGACTCTATCCAGCAATCCTATTGCTATCTGGTATATCCAGATAGTCCCATAAAAAACAATTTATAGAAAAAAGCTTTGCCTGTCTAATAGCTGTAGTGAACTTCAAATATAGTTACTAAGTTAGCTCGTAGTGTTGGATATATCAGAGTATACCATGTAAGTAGGTCTGTGTATAGCAAAATCAACATGCTTGACTATCTAATTATTTTTTTAAATCATCAGAAAACCGTTTGGTTCTGTTAATATTTTTCTTTTAATTGCTGATTTTGTTATAGAAAGAAAAAATTTACATTCAACTAGTCGAATACTCCTGTTCCATCATTATTTTTAAGTGCTCACTAGTAGATGGTTGGGAATAGGCCGACAATCTTTGTGTTATACTTATAACATTTAAAATCAATTTATAAGTACATCTTTTAATTATTATGTCTTGTATTTCCTATATTTCAGTCTGTTTTTTCCGTTAATCACTCTATACAGGATCGAGAAGATGGACCTCTCTATAAGTTGTACGAGGTAATTAGGGACACGGACGGAGACTTCATGGAGCGGCTCACGAGAATGAGAGAGTTGACTCTTTTTGCACCATCTAACGCTGCCTGGCGAGACCCGAGCCTGAATCTCATAATGAGGGATCGTAATCGTATAAGGGATATCCTACACATGCATCTCGTCGAGGAAAAACTCCCTATGGAAACTATTATATACAAGAACATCAACCAGGTACGAAAATTATTTTGTTTATATTATCTTATTATTATTAGAAAGTGAATAACTTCTTTTTAAAGGTTTTCTTAAATATCAAAGAAACATCCAGATGAAATGATATAGTGTTTCCAAAGCTGTCTAAATCATTTCTTGGCTAAACATCGCCCACCTACAATAAATTGAATTTTCCTCATTCTAAATTAGTTATGCCCCATTTTATCTAGATAATGAAAATTTTCAAAATCATAAATAGTTGTTGCCCTATTTTATTTCATTTCTAAAATAATGTATTTTTTTTTTGTACACTTTGTCACATTAAAATAAAACTAAGCCATATATTATACATGGTTTTTTGTTAATGAGAAATAGGTTTCAGATGCACTAAAAAAAAAATAAATAATAATGTTTACTAGAAAAATAATAATTTTTTTTCTTTATTGTAAAAACTTGATTTACAGTATTAACTTGAGAACAGTATTTTTCAATACCTTAAACTATTGATTTGTATCGGTCTATTAGTAAAGAAAATTTTTATATTTTAAGAATATAATTTCAAATCCTGCATCATATTACTCTTTTTTTAATTATTAATTTGAATGTAAAATCCACAAATTTGGCAAAATTTATGATGAACTTTTACACATTTAATGGCTTTTATTAAATCAAAAAAGGGCTTATTTGTGCTTTGCATGAACTTAGCAGTAAAGTTCACTTTCACTGAATTCACTGAAATCATTTAAGCACATATTAAAGCTAGCTCCCAGTGCCAATAAGATTATCAGCTTTACAAAAACAGCTATGGAAAATTATTATTTATGTATATTTAATTTTATGATGAGGGTTTATTGTTATAGATGTCTGTTGTTTTTTTTTAAATATATAATACTAGAAGGGTTTTCATTCTTATGTGCCATTTTGAGGGTGGGAAATCATAAATCTTCAGCTGGAAATAGCTAACAGTTTTTTAATTTATATATTTTTATGATTTGTGTTTTTTTTATCACTATCTGCAGTTTTATTTTTTCTTATTATTTTGCTATAATAAGGTTTTTGTTCAAATACATTATTATTATTATTTGTTTAGCTTAAAACAGTAATTTATTCTTATCAAAATTACTTATGCTTCTTAAAATTATGCAGCCTTACTATTTCATGTATTTATGTGTTTTGCATATCCCATATTATTTAATACACTATGATAATTTGTTTTTGCTTCTTGACAGGTAGAATTTTTTATACAAAACATGATCCCTATTTCATGGTATACATGGTACTACATTACAATTATTGTTTAAAATAATTGTATTATAGTGCATAAGTTGTGCCTTAATGGATTATTTGGTGTCTGTTGATTTAAAGAGTCAATCCTATCTAATTACTATTATCATTATCATATCAATACATAAATATTTGATTTATTAAAATTTTCTGCCTGTACAGAAATAAACTTTTTTTTAAATCCCTTTAGAACCTTGCCTTACTTTTTTCACAAGTATCATTTATCCTTTCCTTTTTTCTGTTATCAAAAATTTTTGGTTCATTGCTTATTTTAAGTTAAGGTTATTGTCCACTATCAATCATTTCTGAAGGGTTTTTTCTTAATCTTGGGTGTAGATTATGGGTGTATGTACACATATCAATTATGTATAAATTTAATAAAATCTCAAACCATTTATTTTTTTTAAATCGTAAAAAAGGATACATTTGTAATTATTTGAATAAGACTTTCGTATAGGATTTAACAAAATAATTAAAAGTAAATAACCTTTTTTAATTAATTATTTATTGTTCTACCACGAGACTTCTTTTCAATGGAGAATATATATAGTCTGTTACAGGGAGAAATCTGTTAAGATGAGGTAAATTTAAAATTAGTGCAAAAATTAAATTATGAAGTTATGTACTAATTGTTTGATAAATTATACTCCTCAATGTACATTTAAGCAATAATTTTAATCACTTGTTGAATTTGTTAAAATAAATAAAAAAAATTTATAAAGGTTAATATTTAGGAAATTAGTGAATTCTATAGGAAATAAAATGAATGATTATAATGATAGTAATCATTTATCTATTTGAAATCATTTACTCCATGAAATATTATTTTTTTTAAATTAATTGAACTGAATAATTATTTAAACCTAGAAGTAAAAAAAAAAAATTTATTTTGCACATGACATAATCGTTTAGATAAAAATAAATACAACTACCTATAATTGTCGATAATATTGATGAAACCTTTTGTTCTGCAAACAACCCAGCGGAAAAAAAAATTAATGCATGAATCAATAGCTATTTATCCTTATCATTTATCACAATAAACAAAATGTAGAATGAAATTTTGCTTTAAAATATGCACTAATCCACAAAAGTTGAATACCAGAGCGCAAAAATGGACATGCATGCTCTATTTCTCGTTTGTAATGAGAGATTTACAAACTGTTACACCCTAAAATACTCATGAAAAATGTCTTCTTTGATGTATGTTTCAATGCATTGCAAGAATTTTAATCGCACTGATTTATATAAAGTACCTAACTCTTCTTTTTTTATAGGTTATTATTATATATCATTTGGATGTTTTGTTTTTTAATTGCTTTAAAATACTGATTCATTAAAATTTATTTATACATGACTTTGACGCTGGTTATTCTCAATTCGAAATTTTGTTTTTCAATTGCCAAAATTGCTCTACTTTTTTTTTTTCTTTTTGCCACATTTGATAGGTTCAAGATAGTTTTTCATCTGTCTAATGAGATTGGGAATTTGCTTTTCCTTTCATTCCTTAACCTGTTCCTTTTCCCTTGTTCTTTTTATATTTTACTGCCTTAATTTTTATATATTTTCCTTTTTCCTGGTTTTTCCGTTCTTCTTTTTCTTTTTCTTTTTTTTTCTTTTGTTTGTTTCGTTTCCATCCTCCCACACACAAGCTGTTCCAGGCTCCTACGCTGACACCCCGCAAAAATCTATACTTCAATGTAATCAACATCGGAGGCAATAAGACGTTGACCGTGGAAGGAGGAGGTGTGAATGCTACCGTCATCCAGCCGGACATAGCTGCAATCAACGGAATCGTTCACATAATAGACAGAGTCCTCGGCGTTGCTCATACAACAGTTGGCAAAAAATTAGCTGCAGACCCAATGTTGAAGTAAGTTATCAATACTTCTTAATTACTAATAAATTGACTGATTATATTTATTTGTAGTTATATTATTTATTAGAAATTCACTAACATTCCAAAGGATTTAATTTGAATGTCTATCCAATTTGGAAAATTCAACTTAACAGCATTGTTAGGAATGTATCTATTCCGTTTTTATAATATTACTTAATTTATTAACCTCACAAAAGGAAAATAATTATTCAGTTTCGAAGAAAAATGATTGGAAGACATGAAGGTTGTTCAACTTTTTTTAAATTAGCACATGATGTGTCTAATTATTTAAATGAAAACTACTTTTGATTTACAAGAATAAAAATAAAAACCAAATATTTTAATTAGATTGAATAAATCATTTGAATAATGCCTCCTGCATTGTCATTATAAAGTTTGGATTTTGCAGTTATCCAATACAAAAAAATTTGTAATTCAATAAAATTTGAAGGAAGATTCTAGTGGTCCTATTTTTAAAATTGTGATTGGTTAAATATCATGTGTATAGTATGATTCTTAAGGTAAAGAGTTTTTTCTCATACAATTACAAATCATCCTACATAGATCAGTTTTTGAAAATATTGTTAACATTCATTAAAGTAATTAGATCTGTATTTTTATCAAGTAAACACAAATATTGTGTTTTATTCCTCCCTAATAATTGTGTTTTATCTTTATCTATTACATTTTAAGAGCAAATGAGGTATTTTTTTTTAAAATATAATTTCTGCTACAAGAAAAGTTGTACTATCCAATTTTGGTTTGATGATTAAAATTTTGCTATTAATTTTTGTTTATTTTAAATTTTCTAAGGTACTCATCATAGTAAGGAAGTATGATTTTAACCCTAGAAAGATAACCATATTTTCTGTGTGCTGACTGAGTTGGCGGGAACGGTCAGTGCAGCAAAGTGCAATTTAAAAGAGTTAGCCCGCTTATTTAAATTTGTTTACGTCGATTCGACATAGGTTATCTTTCCAGGGTTAAGCTAGTTTATTCATTAGATGATTTTTTTTTAATCATTTATGAAACAGCAATGAGTCATTTATTTTTTTTGTTTTATAGTAAAACCTATCAGATGGGAAAACCTCAGGGATTCAATGCTCAGCTTGATGATATGAATAAAAGATTTACTTATTTCGTCCCGAGAGATTACGCTTGGAAAAAGCTCGAAACACGAAATCCTTCTGCTCATAAGAAGCTCTTCATGCACGAATACGCTTATCATGTGAGTAAATTTATTTAGTTCTTTAATTAATTGATGGCTAATTAACTAATAAATTATTAGTATAAAAATTAACCTTGTACTATTATATTATTCAAATGTCAAATATATTCTTAAATGGCTTACCATTTCATGGAACACCAGAGGATATATAACATTTCGATTAAATTGGGAATATCAAAGAAGTTAGTATATCTGTTAGGATTAGAGTATATCATTATGTAAAATGTACCGATAAAAGTTTGAATTCAGGCAGTAAAATATTCATACTTCAGTTTGCATATAATTTAGTATTGCTTTGTAGAAATTACTAAATATTATATTGATAAAAGTTAGTAAAGAAGTAGGCCTCGAAGTAAGCACGGGTAAAGAAAAATATTTTATTAGAAACAGAAATGGCTTTAGTGATAAATATGTGAGAAAGCGCTTGAACTCATTAAGAAATTTAATGTTTTGGAATCTAGAACACATATAAAAAATAAAACTTAAGAAGAAACCGGGTAATATTAACCTTCTAACCAGGGAATACAATTTTATTCAACTCCTTTCACAATGGGGCTTTTTTATTCATAATTATAGGAAATATCATCGCACCTTAAGTAATAAAAGGAAATAATTTTTAACTTATTGAATTTTATTTATTTAAACAACATATTTTATTTTAACAAATATAAATAGTTAAATAGAAATATTTCGTCATGACCAGTTAACAGGTCAAAGAAGTGACATGCTTGTTTTTTTATCTCGACATTATTTATCTAATGGGTTATGTCTTAGAAGTTTGAATTTACAAAACCACAATTCTGTAAGACTAATGGCTTTTAGATATAGAATTATGTATTGTGTAGAATATTTTGTCCAAAAAATGATGAGTCTACTGGAGAAACAAAGACATTAGACTTGGTAGAATGCACGGTTAAAATGGTCTTGTGCAGTTGTTGAGTTTATTAATGACTAGCTGGGGTACCCGGCTTCACTCAGGGAGTTGACATGAGATTGTGTGGTAGTTGGAATAAAAGAATAAACTTTAAAATATAAGAGATACATATTTTTTATTGAAAATATATTCTAACTACAATACTTCTATTAACAGTACTTGTTTATAAGCAACATTTTTCATTTTTTTATCCAGAGTATATGTGTATGAATTTTTCGAATTTCCTACTCGAGAGCAAGCTACGTATAGTTGACCTTGAGAAAAGCAGGAGTCTTTGAGGCTGATGCCGCAAAATTTTAAAGTTTGTCCTTGCCCTTTGTTAATTGTAAAACTATAGGCTAATTTGATTGGAAATTTCATTCTTTTAAATTGGAATGGCAATTCAGTAAAGATCAGTGGTACTATATGTCCTTTGTCCTTTCCAGTCAGGCTTCGATGATGTTATTCAATAGCTTTTTGACGATCAGCCTTGTTCCTATATATAGTTTTGGTGAGTTAAGATTTTTAAGTAGTATGATCGGAGATCCAATTTTCAATCGAAGGCAATGTAATGGCATTCCTGGTACTTGCAAAGAATTTAAAAATTCTGTAGGGAGTTGACACTTTCTTCAATGTTTGCCATCGGATCGATCTATTAACATTCCAGAATGTTCTGAAACGTTCGTACCCAAGACGGATCTTGCTTTATATACCCCTATAGGTAGCTTCACTCATACAAAAATGTCTTCGAATGGTCCACAATGTTCTAGAATATTCCACAACATTTGGGACTGTTGTGGAATGATCCACAATGATCTGGGATATTCCCGAACATTCCACAACATTGCCGTCCAGAATGTTGTGGAATGCTCTCGAATGTTCTGGACTGTTCTAGAAATTTCTAGAGGGCGAAACTTCCAGCTTTTATATCTTCAAAAGCACCCCCTTCAGGTAAAAACGGGAACCTTCTTCATGGACGTGAGATAGAGGGCTACCACACCATATAACTCCCTTGATCGTACAGGGACTCATTTTTTAGTTTTAGCGGCATGCACATTGTACACTTTCTTTTACATAATAATATATAATAATATAATATATATTGAATACAAATTCAACAATGTGTAACCATTAATAAATTTCAAATTCCTAAAACTTTAATAAGTGCTGAGTGGACTAATAAATCACTGTAGATTTAGATGGTAATCCATGGACAGAGGTTTGAACATAGGTGACATCTGCTTCGAACATCTGTTTGGCAAATCTTTTTATTATTATTATAAAAAATATACCATGTAAACAAATATTCACTTATTAAGCTACTTGAAATAAATTTGAAAAGTTTCTATGGAAATATTTTTTCCAGGAGCTCTTTCAATGTTTCGAAAATTGCATAGATCTGCGAACTATCCCTCTATTATTAAATAAATATATGCTTTTCCAATATCTCATGACTTTCCAAAAAGATGCTCTCTTAGCAAGTCATTTGCTTATATGAATCGGTATTAAATAATTGATTTTGTAGGTTAGTTGTTTTTTGCAAAGAAGATATACATTATGTAAAAAATTATTGTATCCTAGCTCATGCATTTAACTGTTCTTATTAATTTATTTATTCTCTTAAATTGATTAATGTCTTGTAATTCGTTCATTTAATTTTTTTTAATACTTTTTAAACACTTTTTGATTTGTATTATGTTGCTTTCTGGCCATATATGTTTCTTTTTCTGTTCATGTTTGTTATTCTAAAGGAACTTAGTCCCAGAATAAAGTTACTTTTCTATTCTACATGTATTGGGTTAAATGAAAATGTTTCTTGAATGAGTTTCTTGTTCTTGAGGAAGTGGAATCGTGTTATTTTCATAGTGCATAAGTCAGGTATTGGCTTGAAATGGAGTTATTGCTTAAATTGCAACTCCATTTCAAGCCAAAAACTACAAGATTACAATTCCCCCAAGAGTTAACTCTCTCTGGACAAAATCCTGCATAACCACCTACTCACTGGAGGTGCAGATATAGATATGTCAAAAATGCTATATATATCCTATTATGTAATTTTAATGAATCTTAATTATTGTAAGGCAAAACAGATATTGGAAAGACATCTGGTTGTGGCTGACAAGAGTTTCACTATCTCAGAACTGGCAAACATGACTCAGCATGAGGCTAAGCAACTCCCTACCGTTAGAGATGTCGTCAAGTTCAAAGTTAAGGAGAACCAGAGAAGTAAGTTGTACTTAGTTCTACTTAGTTATAAAAGAAAGGAAATAGCTCTTACATTTCAGCTTTTATTTCGATATATCAATGTATTCGATAACTTTCCAGGCAGAAAGAAATGTTTATTAGGTATTAAAATTGTGATATATAAGACATAAATATGGAAATTATGTTCCTATAGTATAGGTCACTATAGGAAAGAGTAATACTTCTATCATGTGGTATAATATACTGTAACAGTTATAGTAATAATGTTAATTATTCCGGAGGGTGTCGCTTTGAGTTGAGTCACCACAAGTTTTAACTTTTAATTTGTTTCCCTTTTAATATTTAACAAAAATTCAAATCATCATTAGCTTTAGTATGAAAAAGAGAATGTAATTTTGGGAAATGTGTATACTTTGGTGATCATTTCATCCAGAAATGATCGTTTTAACGGACATATATCATCTGTACTTCGAAATATTAGTTGAAACTTTTATTTTCTTGATGAAATGATTACCAAAATCTACACATTGCCCATGATTACATCCTCTTTTCCATACTAAAGTTCATGATAACTTGTATTTTTGGAAAATATTAAAAATTAAACGAATAAACAGTTAAAACTTGTCACTCAACTCGAAGCGACAGGCTGCGGAACAGATACTGTAATAATCATGTGTTAATAATTTTTACCAGTGGCATGGATTGAAATTGGGTAAACCACGTTTTGTACTCTGGTTGGTCAAGTAGGTGGCAGTATTTAGGCAAATATTTTTAAATCAATCTTTAATTTTAAAATAATTAATTTTGAAATAATTTCCTTCCTACGTTTTATTATTAATCCCATGACATAGGAGTTCCCAAAACTGTTAAGCTCTTATCGTATTACTACATATTACTTATTAATTATTACTTCTGATTATTTTATAGAATTTTGAGAAACGTCACCTTTTATGAGAACGTTCAGTTTTCAAAACATCAAGTAAATCTTCAAATTAAATTTTGTTTTGAATTTATTGTGTCCATTTTGGTGTATATAAAGAAAAATAAAACGTAAAAACCTTTTATTATGTATTATAGTTATTCCAACTGGAGAATAATTAAAAAATTAAATTTATATACAGTGGAATCCCGATATTTCGTATCCCGATTATTCATATTTCCGGCTAATTTGTACAAATTTGCCGGTCCCCAGAGAAAATCCCGATAAATGGTATAAAATCAATGTATTTCAGACCCCTCGGTAATTCGTATTATTTTTATGCTAGAGGTCACTTATAACGTCATATAATTCGTATTTCCAGCTTTAAAATCTCGTTACTCAGTACTGTTTTCGAAAGGGAGGGAGAGAACAGTGAAGCAGATATGCCAGGGAGCAGAATGAGAATAAAGCCTTTCTAGAAGGCTAGTAGTGTTTTTATACACAAGTATGTTTGTACTGTTTAGAGGAACAGTAGATCCTATCGTTTTGGAGAGAGAGACAAGTTTTCTTAGAAATCTTATAAGTAATTCGTACTGTTTTCACTCAAAGAAAATGGGGGGAGTTCTAGGAATTTGATTAAGCTTTTCTTACAATCACACTTTTATTTACAATTCAGTATCGTTTTTGTTACCATTGTGACACGTTATCATGCCTCCAAAATACGTTAGCCTCTCTATTGAAGAGAAACAACAAATCATAAACGCCGTGACCAGTGGCTGTTAGCTAATTGACGTATCCAAGCATTTCATCGTCCCTGGTTCCACGATCACAAAAATTGTGAAGAACAAGGACAAAATCACTTCCCAGACTTGTAGAGAACTTAAAAAAGTGGTTCGTACAAGCAAGGAATTCAAACCAGTTGAAGGGAAAAAGCCCGAGTTTTCACAGAAAAATGGGAATTGAAGACTTTCGTGCAAGTGATGGACCGTTTGATAGATTCAAAAAATTGTAATTATACGGTTTTTAATTGTTTTTATTTTGTACTCCCGATAATTGGTATTCCCGATAATTCGTACCAAATCTTCAGTCCCTTGACCATACGAATTATCGGGATTCTACTGTAATTGTAAAAATAAATATGTATTATAATCTCAATATTTGCGACATAATGTTTGACGGTCACATTCTTTGGGAACTCCTGTTAATGGTTCGTTTGTTTATGGTGTCAGGTTTTATGGTGTTGGTGAATAACAATAAATAACTATTCTTCCATAATTTTTTTCTTTTTATTCTTTACAATAATCTTCTCATTTTGTCCCTGATTGATACAAGTTCTATCGACTTCAAACACTGTCTATTCAATGTCATTTGGTCAATGAGCTAGATACCAGTTTTTCCTTCAGATATTTAATTATTTTCCCATGTTATTACTGTTAACGTTGCTACACATTATTTCAGACATTAATATTATTTATCAATTCTTTTAAAAGTTGTACTATAGATGAATTAGAAACAACTATCACGTTTCTTCTAACTTATATGCAATATATAAAAGGTGAAAAAGAAAAAACTGGCTTAAATTATAAAGAAAGGTTATTTTTATTAAAAATAATTTCTTTAATGATCCCAGTTGAATTTCACACTGTTATTATTATTTTGTCATTTACATAAATTTTCTTTACCTTTTTTTTATTTTAATTCTGTATAAGTTTATTTTATTTATTATTATTTCATTATTTTTTTTTACCAGATGAAATGAATGAATCAAAGGGTGAGTGGAAATCTGCTCCTAACGTTTTTCTTTCTTCTCAAAATCAGTCTGGCATAACTCACAGTTTTATACACACAATGTAAAAAATCAAAAATTAGTATTATCAAAAGCCATATTGATCAGATAAAAAATACAAAATAATAATGTATCTTTGTAAATTTAGGGAAATTTCATTAATCTTTGACAATGCTTATAAAGCTTACTAACACATGCTATTATCCCTATAATAAAAAAGACAATAATTAAGTGTTAACATGTTTTTTAATTTTAAGTTGTATGTAAATATAAAAAGAAAATTATTGAAAAACTTAATAACAACAGTGGAATCTTTACTTCGATATAAAACTGAAATTACAATGGAGTCTGGTAGATGTCTCAAAAATAAATAAGCATTTGAATTTCATGTTTTATAAAATCAATTTGGCTTTTGTTAATAATTAATTACGTGTTATGCATGGCACCTATTCATAACATTGAAGCACTCTGCAGTAACCGAAGAGCTTTTTAAAAATTAAGCTGATATTTCTAATCAATATATTTCCAAGTAATGATACATATACAATTATTTTTCCAAAGATTTGATTAGATATTTATAAAAAGTTTAAAATTAATATTTCTCAATTAATTGTTTTTTTAAATTTTAATTGGTATATAAAACATTTTAAGTTCAGTAATAACTCAGATATGTTAGAAAAGTTAATTTATTTTTTTTTATATTTTTCATAATTACTATTTTATTTTTTATGAAGGTGTTTTTCTTTAGAAGTATTACATGATTTTTATAATTTTAGGAATTGGTTGAAGAATTTTAATTTAAACATTTTTGTTTGAAGATAAAAGATTTGTCCTGGCTGGGATTCAAACCCTGCATCTCCGGTGTAGTGCTCTAAACTACTGAGCTACCAGGGGTCGTATCCAAGTCAGACAAATCCGATCTCTTCACCAATTTCTCTGACTTGGTAGCTCAGTAGTTTAGAGCACTGTACCGGAGATGCAGACGACCCGGGTTTGAATCCTGGCCAGGACAAATCTATTCTCTTCAAATCAAAAGTATTTAAAAATAATCACCATAAAAATAACAATTAATAAAATTTTAATTTTATGTCTTATAATACATTTAAAATAATACTCTTAAATTTCATAAATTACATTTGTCATAGGCCATAAATACATATATATTTTACTTTTCAGTGTTCAGTTATATTCAAACGATTTATTAAGAAACAAAATACATATTCTTCATTTCTCTCATACTTGAATCTGAAGTTGTATAGGTATAGGCACACAACTTAAGGAATAACCTTGCGGACTGAGTATAGGCATCTTATTCTGTGATCTTATAAAAAATGAAATTTAAAAATTTTTTTTAAACATTTTGATTAATTTGAAATCTTTCTTACAATTCCCTACCCTAATTGCTCTGTTAGATGTTACTTAAATATATACCAGTTAGTTGTATGGTCACTATAAGGTTCTTCCTTGAGTTGTTCTTTGAGTATACCAATGGTCCTGCCATTACTTTAGCTGGGTTTATTTCTTCTACGAAGAGTCATATATTTTTCAAAACAATACATTTTAATTGTATACTATTAATTATCATTCTATTGTCATTTATTTTATTGTGTATATTTTTTAAAAAACTTTTTAGCTTATTATTTATTAGTTATTACTCCTTAATGACTTTGTCAATATCTCTGCCACAAAATTCAATCACTGATTATGTATTGGAATAAATGATATAACCTTTCGACATTTTTCAGGTTTTTACATCGAATGGAACAACGATTGGATACACGTGTTCCGGCCAGATGTCGAATGCACCAATGGAGTGATTCACGTTATCGACAAGGTTCTCCTCAAGGAAAGTGACATTTACGTAACAGGTTCCGGTTATCACCTTCATCCAACCTTTGGTTTCGTGTTCTGTCTTCTCCTTAGCCGCTATTTGTAGGCATTAGCATGTTAAAAATCTGTAATAAGAGTTTCTTTGTGTGTTATTTTGACCGAATTCGCATGTAACGCTTTTCCTCATACGGGCAGTGGGATGCTTGAAATGTAGAAAAACAAGAGCACACAACTGTCTTTAAAGTAAGGAAAAGTACGCAAATATAAAAATCTATGATCCCTACCTGTGAAAGTGAAAAAGTAGAGACCCTTTTTTTTTTTAATTAATAATTACAAACCCTGATATGTTGACCATTTGTTCAAGACTGACTGATTTGAAAAGACGATGGGTCTCTTTCCTTGAATTTTCTTTTTCACTTTCAAGTTTTATTGGCTCTTTTATTTCTTTGTTTAAAAAAGTAATAACAATAAAAACCTAAATAGGAATTTCAAAACTGTAGAATTTGGTAAAACACACTAAGTTATTTTTTGTTTCCAAAATGAATAACGATGAAACTATTTTGATTTAATAATGTAACAAAGGGATATATTGTTAATTTTATAATTTATCATTTCAGATATACAATAAAAGGACACATTAGTGCATTATCCATCAAAGTAGTTTCAATCTTACTTTCGATCTAGTTATGTATATTCATATTGGAAGTTTTATAAGATTCTAGGGGAAAAGGTCTTTGAAAACAGTCTAGTCTCATTTTTCTTTTTTTTTTATATTTAATTTAAATAAAATCTATGTGTTTGTAAGATTCATTGTGTTTTACTTTCATTTTTGTGTTTACACATTGTATTTCGGATTCAAAATTGCACAATTGTTATTTATTAAAAGTAGAAGTATAATTTTTAATTATCTTAAGATAGTGAAAATTAGATTCCTGTAAACTTTATTGTTTCATTGAATTTTGCTGGTAGATTTTTCTTTTTATATGATGATGCTGTTTTTTTAGTTTTATTTTAATTTTTCTTTAAGTAATATAAGTTTAAGTATTAATTTAAGTTGAGGTTAAAATAAATATTTATTGTGTTATTTTCTTTTGAGGTGTATCTGAAGTATTTCACATGTTTTTTTGTTTTTTTATAATTATATATAATAGAATTTTGAATTTTTAGTTTTAAACAAAACCGTAAATGGAATGTAAAATTCCATTAACTAAGTATAATAAAAATAATGTCCAAATTGAATATTTAAATGTTATTACATAATATATGTGTACATATAACCTGCATCAAATATGCAGTTGTTGATTATTTTTCCTTGTAAATTGAAGTGAAAATTCTAAAATCTTGTATTCCTTATTAATACAATTTTATTAATATATTTAAAATACTGTATTTTCTCTATTTTTTATCAACCAATAATTTATTAGCGAAACTACAGAAGATAATATATAAATTATTTTTTATATTGTGTTCTGATTCATGTACGATATAAATATATTTACTTCATATAAATCATTTATAATGTTGGGAATAACATATGTTTATTTAAAGACTAAATATCCCAGTTCTCATTGTCCACTGTTGTTGTTTTATTTTTTCTATTAAATTGTAATTTATAAATAGTATTATAGTAAATGTCAGTGTGTAGTCACCTTCTTAACAATTTATTAAAAAAATTAAATAAATGTTACATATAAATTTGTGAAATCTACTTGTTATTGTATGTTAGCCATAAAAAAAGATTCATGGTTTAAATTATTAAAATATAATTTTAATGGTGTAAATTTTATAATAAGGTGTATTAAATAAATCATGATACTGCCAATAATTTTAATGCCTGTTGTGAATTTATTGCTGTTGTTTTCAATAATTCATTCAATTGTATTGTGTAATTTTGTAAATTTTTTTTTTTTTAACTAAGGAAAATGGAAGTTTGGTCTCAATTTGAAGCCTTATGTTTTAAAAATTACTATTTAAAAAAACAAATCTGAGTTAAAATGGCAGTTTGTCATAGATAATAATCACACTTATGATCATTGCATGTTTTTCTCTTCATTTTATATTTTTGCATTACTTACTTCTGTTTTATTAAGCTGTAAAATAGATATTTTAGCTGTTCTTCTAAATTTATTGCATTTCAATGTTTATCCATATTTCACAAAATCGAGCATAATCTTTTAAAAAAAATTAAAAATCAAATCTAGCCTCTTCCGAATTACTACTAATTCTGTTTTGATTGTAACTATTTTCATTTTTTTTTTTAAATTATTCTTTATGTTTGATAAAATTTCTTATCACACGTACTGTTTGCATGGTAAAATTACAATATTAGAATATAAGTATTAAAAAAGATGTCAAAGTTTTTAATTAGAGTCAACATGATTGGAATAATACGGATCATATTTTAAATAGTTTAAGAAAATTTGGAAAGAGCTACATTTGATTCAGAAAACGTTTTTATAAACTTGAAAAAGCTATTACTTAAATATTATGGCCTTCAAATTTTATATAAAAACCGGCATTAGTTAATTCGTTTTTAAGCGCGAGCATTGGTGGGTTTTGTGAGGTAATAAAATGATATTATGTTGTATGGATTTCCCAAGGGTATGGTAAAAGCTTTGAGTTTTATGTATATTTAGGGAACAATGTACATAACTTTGCAGTAGAAAATTAAGCATGGTTTAAAATGAATCGCAAGAATTGCTGTTTAGATATGCCTTTCATAATAATTGATAATTTTATTCATTTAAGAAAAAAAATAATAAGATGAAAAGTGAATTATTTGCATTACCATAAGTTCAATATGCTATTAATGTTGTAAATAAATAAATGTAATATATGTTTTTTTCATTATGCATGGACATAAATGAATAAAAATCTCTTAAACTTTAATCATCCTGTATTTGTGAGGTATTTCATTTTTGAAAAACCTATCTTATTTTTAATATGAAGACCTAAGTTATGATTTTTCGATTATGTTCGAAGATGGAATTAATTGTACTTATGAATGTATAATTAATTGCAGAAATTGTATATTTATAAATCACTTATAAAAAAAAAAAATGTCAAATTAATAGTATTTCTGAAAAAAACAAAAAAACCATCACATACTGGGAACTAGATAAAGCATAGCTTTGACAGGAAAAAATTAAACAGAGATTGAAGAAAAACAGTGTTAAATGAATTACTAAATATTTTTCAGAATCCATAAAGCAATATTCTAAATATAGTAAAGCTGTTAATATAGAATATTATATTCTAAAATAAATAAAACATTTGTTTCCAAGATTTTATCGATACAGATGATTTTATAATGTAATTATGATTTATTTCACAATGCAATGAGGTATCCCAAATTCAATATCAAAACTTATTAACTGTTCTGGATGAGGGAAATGGTTTTCTTGTACTGCTTCCAGCACAGATTTGCTAGCAATTAATTTAGATATTATTTTGAGAGCCTACAAGATATGAAATTGTTTAATAATAATTATTTACTGAAAATATTAAATGTTTAGTCCATGACTTGATTACAATTTAATTCAGATAAGGATAAGTCTTATTAAATACCAATCACAAAGTGCCCTAACTGTATATAAATATGGTAAAACATTCATTTTTTTCAAGACAAACCACAATTTATTTTTTTGTAAATAATAATCTAATTATTACTCCATAAAGCAAATGAAAAGCATTATCATTCCTCTTTGAACAACCATAAACATCAGACAGATAGCTGACTAAAAAATCTATTTTATCACTAAATTAATAGTAAAAAGAGAATTTTAGGGAGTTAATAATTTCATTTTTACAGAAAGGGTGTTGAGTGCTGAGTGTCCAAGCTGAAGTTGCCAGGTTCAAATCTGGCTGTGACTATTAAATTAATTAATCTGTTAAAAGCCATAGATTGGGTCTTGTGAAATGTGCAGACCTTCCTGGAGCTCTTCCAGCCTCTAAAAAATGGGTTCCTTAAATTGGGGGGAACCTAGTGATTGATTGGCCAAAGTACAACACTGCAAAATTGTTGGCTTAGAAACCGTACAATCTCTTTGATGTATTACGTCTTTTCATCAACAACTTTCCAATGTCATATGTAATATTGGCACCATCTTCAGCAGTAATACATCAATCAAACAGTTGATGGTTATCCAACAGAATATTAAAAACCCACTGAAATAAAAATCAGTAATTATTCCACAGGTCGTCTTTTGAGTTGGATCATAACATGTTTTAACTTTAGATTCTTTTCCCATTTAATATTTTTCGAAAATACAAGTTATCATGAGCTTTAGTATGAAAAAAAAAAATGTAATTATGGGAAATGTGAATACTTTGGTTATCATTCCATCTAGAAATGAACGTGTCAACAAACATATATCATCTATAGTTCGAAATCTTTGTTGAAACTTTTATTTCTTGATGGAATGATTACCGAAATATATTAATTACCCATAATTACATTATTTTTTTCATATTTCCATTTTAATACATTTCCATACTTAAAGCTCACAATAACTTGTATTTTTGGAAAATATTTAAAATAAAACGAATAAACATTGAATACTTATAACTCAACCCGAAGTGACAACCTGCGGAACAGATACCTAAATTTTTTTAGATATATTCTTTTACTTTTTAAAGGCCTTCAAAATGTGATGATTTTGACTATTCTATTTTTTTATATTGCATTTACAAACCGCACAATGTATTCAACTGCTGCTCTACTCCAGCTGTACTTATTAGTAATTAATCTAATGTTGATTTTTTATAAATTAGATCTTACTTTCCAAGCAGGTTCTGGAACTGAAAGTTCGTGGTATGAAGATGAAGTTCCCTTATTTATAAAATCTTCGACTGTGCTTCCCATTGTGACACAGTATATTCCTCCAAATCGTTTGAAAGCATCATAAATTCTCTTGAAAATAAAAAGTAATTGCATAATTTTTATTTTAAAAGGGAGTGGGGTTGTGTTTATACTTGGCAATTAAAGTAATATTTTATAAAAATAATCTAAGTTATAAAAATAAGGTACTCACCGTTTCATAAATTAAGTCGCTACTGTAAAGAATTCTTCCTTGTGTAACATTAAACTTTGAAAGTTCTGTCAAAAGTTTGGGAAAAGTGCTTATTGTTGGTCCTTCTATGTACATAAGTATTTTATTCACACAATCTACACAGAAACCTAAAAAAAAAATAGTTATAAAATTCTATACAATAGTCTCAGATTAAGCCCTGAGGAAGCTTGCGGTATGGTCAGCCAATCTTTGGCAAAGAATGTGAGGACACTGTTGTAACCAGAAGAAATACGTGATGAATGGATTACTAGTTATATAATGTTCTACCAGCAATATTAGAATACTTTTTCTAGTCATATTATGTATTTTTTCTTTTAATTTTAATACTCATCCCACATATAAATAATAGAATGTAAGTAATATTTTCAAGTATTTATACAGACCCTACTTAATAATCTGGACTCTAGTAAGTCAAAAAATTAAATCATGGTCAGAACTCCTGGAAGACATCTCTGATGAAGGAGTAGGAGGTCATCATACCGCTCTTTCACTTATAATTTTGGAACCCCAATTTTAGGAAAATTTGAGATTGGAGTAAAATTGTAGTGAGTTTCCACAACTTTTGAAACCAATATGTAAACCTCTTAAGTTGAGAGTTTCAAATTTTTTCGCAACAGGGTTGTTTTTGAATGTAAAATAAAATTATTGTTGCGAGATACTGTCAAACTTATAGGTACCACAAAAAAATCTATACCACAACAAACCACCAAGGGTCCTGGGCTCAGTACATGGAAGAGACTGTTCTATTTCCAAGCTAACAGTTGTTTAGGGAAATAGCCCAAGATAACACTCCACCGCCAGTTTTTTTCCCAATTATGGGTACCCTCTTTATGGAGATTGGGTGAGCCCTAGGAGATCCCACAATGTCCAACCAAGGTTGTTAACATATTACTAAAATAAAATATATTATATAAACAATAAAGTATGTAATTTAAAGTATAGTACAATAATAAAATATATAATATAATTTTTATTATAGTCTATGTAGTGAAGCATAACTGGGTCCTATGTTTTTTAATTTAAAAAAAAAAAGATAGGAAGAAAAAAACCTAGGGCCCAGTCATGATTTACTTTACTGCAGACTTTTATTTAATCTGTTAGCTGTCGGAGATGGATCCAATGGGATCTAGGACCCTACTGGGGCTCATCCAGCCTATATAAAGTGGGTACCCAAAATAATGGGGGGAAATCAGGCGGTCGAACGTGATCTAGGACAAATCATCGCCCTTCACAACCATTGTTCATGAATTAGTACAGCCTCTATCATATTCTGAACACCAGACCCTTCATGGTTTGTAGTGGTATAAATTAGATATTTCTTTCCAATTATAATGCTACTAGAGGCTCATCGAAATATGTTATGAAAATATTTCTTTCTAATGTAAGAATCACCTTTAACTATATCATTTGACTATTTTAATGCTAAGGAATATTATAAATTTACCTGTAAAGTATTTATTTGAAACAACATCTTCTGTAAGTTCTTTAGAGACTTTCTCGCAACTCTCCTCCTGTTCCTTCCGAAATGTGAAGATGGACTCGAAAGGGGGAGGCGAATCTACTTTGTAAAGTTTTCGAAATGGAACTAACGGCAAATCATAATCCCGAATATCCTCCAACGATTCACTGTTAAGATTGAATATTTTCTGGAAATTGAAAAAATGATTTAAATTAATTTATATTACACCGAAGCAACAAGAAGCTGCTCACTGTTTCAGTTGTTATTTGAGTACTACTACTGGGGTTTTTCTCTACTTGTCTTTATCCATTGAAAGTTCATCACATTTCACACTATCAGACTCGATAAGTAGTGACAACAACCTTGCTCTAAGACGCTCCACAATTTTTGGTTGCTTTTGCATATACAACAAAGTTGATTGTGGACGGTTTTGGAGCAAGGTTACTGGGTCTATTTGATGAATCTGTTTGGACTGTTGGTGTGAAATGTGCTGCACTTTTCATGTATTTTTTTGGTGTGTCCTGATGATGCCTGAATTTGTGAAATGTTGACTGGTTGGATTTCCCAGTGCTCAAAGCTTTGCTTTTTGGAATTTTCCTATTTGCATCCTATTAATGTTTTAATATTTATTTTTCAATCCTCAGTAAAGGTAATCTTTGTTAGCTTTGTTATTTATTTTTTATTATACTGTCAATTCTTTCTCACAACCTTACTCCTCCCCCTTTTTGAGTAAATTTCAATTATATTTATTATATATATATTTACATATACATCTGGAGAAATATTTGCATTCTTAAAAATCTTAATGTAATCAATTTATTATTTAAAAAAAAAAAAGTGTGTGGGTCAGCTCCGACATGTAACTAGATTACCCCTTTCCGTTTCTAATGAATTTTAAATGTGTTCTTGCCAATTAATCGCTCTACTTATCATCCCGTATTCTTTTTTTTAATTTGTAAATTATTTAAAATTAATGTGAACTATTTTAATTAAAATTATAAATATATATTTCTTATTAATCATGGCAACGTTTCAGCCTACGTTTAGGCCATCTTCGGGGCAAATAGTGGGTGTGGTGTTACAACACTAAAACTGTCAACTGAACTCATAATATATATATATACATTAAAATCACAATTTGTATTGATATAAATTCATATTTATATAACTTTCCAATACGTAAATAATCAAACATTTTTATATCATTCTTAACCTGTAAATTAACAGTTGAGATTTAATATTGTAAATTTATTTATTTGGTTAAATTGTGTCCTGTTAATCCTTGAATTGTGGTTGTAAGTTCTCACAGATATGGTTGCACATCTTACACATTTTATGGTGTGGTTGCAGTAGTTTTTTGTGTACCCAAATTGCTGACATTTATAGCACTATTTGATGACCGAACTTGATCATTTAGAGGAAGTAAAAGTCGTAACAAGGTTTCCGTAGGTGAACCTGTGGAAGGATCATTAAAGATTTGCATGCGTGTGTATCTTGCCTCACGGCTCGATGGCATAGCGTATGTCAAAACTTGAAGCCCTAGTGGTTCCATTTTAATAGCCGCCGGTCGGGCCTCGGGCCTCCGGCGGTTTTAGGGGCGACGGCGCACGTTCTCCTCCCTTGGAGGGCTAGTGTGTCTGCCGGGCTCCCGGCTCGAAACGCCGACAGCTATCTAGCGAGAGACGCTTACCGACGGACCCTTTGGCTTCCGATCGGGCCTTTCGCCGAGCAACGCTCACCTGTAGGGTGGTGCTCGGCGCCCTCTATTGGGGGTCCAAGGTCGTATCTCGCTTCTGGCCTGTCTTTGGTGTAGTAGAGCGCGGAGGAGACCGGATCACACTCTCGGGAGGCGCGGCGCTGCCGGCTCCGGCCTAGCAAGCCGGAGACCCCGAAAACATATTTAACCACCTCCTCCATCTCCGTCCCCGAGGTGTCTCGGTCGGGAGCGAGGATGTTGCGAGATTCGGTGGCTTGACATCACGCCCTGCCCCGGCCGCCGATATTAATTGACAATGACGCACACACTGTAAGTCGGGAATGGCCGGAAACGAGCCTATTTCCACATACATTTATGAGTATTTATAATATACTACCCTGAGCGGTGGATCATTCGGCTCGTGGGTCGATGAAAGACGCAGCAAACTGCGCGTCGTCGTGTAAACTGCAGGACACATGAGCATCGACATTTCGAACGCACGTTGAATATCCTTTCTTGGGATTTATTTCACAACCGTACTTTGTCTTGTATATCTTTTATAGTGGTATATCTTATAGAACAGTTATCAGGATAGGTGATAATTCCATTTTTCATCCGGTGCATTCTTTTGCATATGTCTTGTGTCCGTATCCTAAATAGGTTCAAATGCCTTCCTGTCATCAGATATGGGAATAGAAAGACCAAGATTTTTTATCACAAATTTGTTTGAGAGTTTTGCCAGGTTTTTGGGTGCAAAACTATGGTACACAATTCCGCGAGTTTTATAGATGTCTTTCTAATGTGGGTCAGTCAGTCTCTAATCTCAGTCCTCATCTGTTTGATAAATTAATGATTACAATTAATTTTGTTTCCGAAATCACTCTCCTCATTTAACGTGGTTTTCTCGGTCCATTATAACGGGATGAATCTTCTTTGGTGGGGGAGCCGTAGGTTCCTCAGTTGGTGGTAAAATAGCTAGAGAATAAGCGTGAAAATGAAAGTGAGAGTGATAATGAAAGGGAGGGTGATAGTGAAAATCAAAGTGAGTGTGAGAATGAGAATGAAATTGGTATTTGAAAGTGAGGGTAAAAGTGAGAGTGTTGGTAAAAATGAGATTGAAAGTGAGAGTGATGTGAGGTTGGAGATGAAAACGAGAGTGAGGGTTAGACTGGGAATGAAATTGAGAGTAATATTGATAATGGGAATGAAAGTGAGAGCGGTGGCGATATTGAAAATGAAAGTGAGATTGATAGTGATAGTGAAAATGTAAATGAGAGGGGTGGTTAGTGCGGAAATGAAAGTGAGAGTAAGGGTGGAAGTGAAAACGAGAGTGAGTGTAAGAATGAAAGGGAGGGTGATAGTGAAAATGGAAATGAGGGTGAAGATGAATGGGAGGGTGATAGTAAAAATGAAAGTGAGAGTGAGTATGAATGGGAGGGTGGTAGTAAAAATGAAAATTAGAGTGAAGATGAAAGGGAGAGTGATAGTGAAACTGAAAGTGAGAATTAAAGGGAGGGTGGTAGTGAACATGAAAATGATAGTGAAAAGTGAGAGTGAAAATGAAAGCGGATGTAATAGCGAAAATGAAAGTGATAGTGCAGTTCTTCTTTCGTTCGCATTGGCAATCCGAGGCTCAACAGCCAGATTTTCCCCCCTTATTTTGGGTACCTTATTTTTATAATATTTCACAGAGGCTGGATGAGCCCAAGGAGGGTCCTAAATCCTATATGATCCGTCTCCGGCTGGAAACAGACTAAATAAAAGTTATTGCATGGAGCGGTATATGAACCAGGATTTCCGGCATGGCAACTCAGTGCTCTACAACTGAGCCACTACACTCCTATTTATTATTAAATGTAAGTAATTATTTTGATCAGACCATTTTCCAACAATTCCTTATTCTGAATAAAACAAAAAAATACCTCCACTCATGGCAACTATGGTACAGATAAGAAAATACAGATAAAACTGTCTTACATAATTTATATTTATATTTTATTTGTGATAAAATAGCAGATGTGATTAATTTTAACAGATTGCAATATATGTTTATAAGCATAATTATATACCTTTATTATCTCCGTTGCGAATCCTTTATCTGACAAAATAATGATCGCTCGGCTAAACGCATTGTTTATACAAGGATGTAAATTAACAAATGGCGGCGTCAGTAAAAATCCGCATTTCGCTGTTAACTGAAATAAAACGTTATTTATTTACGGGTTTACACAAATATGTATTATGACTTCGTGGGCTTACGACTAACTGAAGGAATAATATTTGTCGAATTCACTATTCAAGGAGTTCAGGATCAAAAGTTGATAATTCCAAATTTTCAAAAATTACTTTTTCACATTTTTCGCTAATTTAATCAAGCAATATTGACCCCCCCCCCACCCGAAACTCCAGGTTCGTAATAAAACCACAAGAAATGAGTCGGTAATTGCTTTTTTAGACAAAATTGCTAAACTAAACTAACGAACGCGAAACTGATTTTTTGTAGTAATCTCCTTTTGATACAGAACGTCTCATATATTATCGCTATAGATATATACATATATATATAGGTATTGTAATTTTTCAAATCTAAAATGAGTACCATAAAATAATTCATAACTACATGTTTTCAAGTATAAGTTGACAATTATTACTTTTCTTCTTTTGCAATTTTTTTTCTCAATCTACTTTCTGGTATCTTGATCATTTTTCGAGACTTTTCTTTTAATTTATTTTTGCAATCTTCCCCGTATGGAAAAAGGCTTACAAACATATTAAAAGATTTATATGTATTTTATTTTTCCTTTACGGAGCGGGGTTGCTCAGTGTATAGAGCGCCGAGTTGCTAAGTTGCTGAGCAGAAGCCCACGGATCAAGTCCGGCTGCGGTAGTTATTTAATCCGGAATATACCATAGATCGACCCTGGGTGATCTGGAGATTCTCTTACGGCTTACCAGCCTGTATAGAGTGGGTTACCTTAATCGTGGAAAAAAAAACTGGCGTTTGAGAGTGATCTCGACCAAAACACCTCCCTCCACAACCGTTGGTTTGGAAACAGTACAATCCTACAACTTTTGGGACTAAAAGGACTTGTAGTAGTAATGTTTTTTAAATCAAAATTAAATCAATTTACTAAACTATTGAGAAACTATTGAGTTTCTTTAATCAGTACTAAAGACGACCACCTGACGACGTAAAATAACGTACAGTGGTAATAGAAATATAATTTCTCTTCACAACCACTACGGCAGATAAATTACTTAATCTATTAACAAGCACGGATGGACTTTGTGGGATCTGTAGACCCTCCTGGGACTTAACCTCAATAAAGTGGATACACTCAATCGGGGGTAAAACCTTGGGGTTCAGCGTGATCTCGGACAAACCACCTTTTCCTTTATGACTAATTTTTTAAATAGTTTGCTTTATATCGATATTACTTTTTAATATGTTATATACTATATATAATATGTTATATACTATATATAATATGTTATATACTATATATAATATGTTATATACTATATATAATATGTTATATACTATATATAATATGTTATATACTATATATAATATGTTATATACTATATATAATATATTATATACTATATAATATATTATATACTATATATAATATGTTATATACTATATACAATATGTTATATACTATATATAATATGTTATATAATATATATAATATGTTATTTACTATAAGTTAAGTCCTGGAGACCAACAATATTCACTTTAATCCTTAAAGTGCTTAGATGTAAATAAACCAAAGGTATATATGTAGGATTATGAGAGCAATAAAGTTAGTTATCAATCAGAGTTGGCAGTGTTCATTTCAAACCTTTCTCTTTTTTTTTAAGTATTCCTTTCGATAGACCTTAACTGGTGCCGAAACCGGCGGGACAGTGCGGAAAAGAAAAATCGTGGTAAATTAATTTTTCTTTTTCTTCCTATTTAATTGTGCGTATCAAGTGAGAAAAATGCCCGAACCAGGACTAAGTGACATTTTGAGACCGGCAATTCTCACAGTGGATTCTCAACAACAACCAGTAACCCAACCACCTATAGAAACTCAGGAACCGATAAATCCTGATTTCCCCATGCTGCCGACTACCACGTTAGCGATGGCTCGTGCAGACATAGCGGCAAGAGAGGCAAATCTAATAGAGAGGATGAAGTTAAGAAAAAATAATGCACGTGATCTTAGGAGGGAGATCAGCGAGCTAGAAAGGTTCGACGGAGAAGTTGGTGAGTTAAATCACTTCCTCAAAGGGGGGGACAGGATTATGTATTATATCCAGGTCCACGTCGAGGCAAAGGATATCGACGAATTGGACGCCACCAGGCTAAGGGCAGCTTTAGTATGCCGAGTTAGAAGAAACATCCTCAACTTAATTCAGGCGGACGAAGAGACGCCATGGCATACGGTCAAGGAGAGGCTGAAAAAGGCATTCGGGGGTGGACGATGGGCCCCAGAAGAAGACATGCTCCAGATGTTCAGGGAATACCGCAAACAAGGACAGTCACACGGGCAATATGCAGCGGTACTGTTGGCGCGGTATAATAAAATTACGGAGAAATTACGTGAAATGATGGAAACGGATCAAGTGGAGGCTCGCATGGATTTTCTATCCAGAATACTGAAAGTCCAGTTAGCCAGGGATACTGGAAGAAAGGATGGATTGCCGAAAGACAAAACATTCTTGGAGTGCGCACAGGAGATGGTAGACGTGAGCGCAAGGGAGGAAGAATCAAAATTCGGCGAGGTCGCAGAGACGGGCTGGAGTAAGGTCACTTACCGCCGACCTGAGATTAGCCGAAACCGTCCAAGATTGGACATGGGTAGGAGAAGAGACCCCGAAGGTTATAAGAAGGAGAGGTCGGCTGCACGAGATAGACGACCAGGGACGGAGAAGAAAAATGGACGAAGAGAGGAGAGGAAATGCCACGAGTGCGGTAAAACAGGACACCTAATGGCTCAGTGCCCTCGCACGCGGTGCTTTGAGTGCGGAACAGAGGGACACATGGTCAGGCAGTGCCCCTATATCTACTCTCGCAGGGAGACGCAGAGGGTGGAACCCATGGAAGTGAACGCCCAGAGAGTCTGGCGAAGACATAAGTCGACACCAGCGTCGACGGAGACATCGGAGACGGAAGAAGAAGGACCAGCGAGCAGTGGAGGTGAAGGAGACAGAAGTAGTCGCAGGAGCGGAAGACTGCGTGTAACATCAGAGAGGAAGCAGCGCGCGGAAGACTGAGGTGAGTGTCAGCAGAGAGGCGACCGCATGATAGTGAACTGCAGCGTGAGAGGAGTATGTGGCGGTTTGCCTATTATACAGGTGGAGCGAGGAATCAGGTGCCTCGTAGATACAGGAAGTTCCGGCACAATCCTGAGTAGGAAGGCGGTGGAGAAGCTGGCGGCGGGAAAAAGGACACCCCAGGTACAGGTATGTACATGCAAATTAACCACTCTGGGTGGCCCTTGTAGAGTAGAGGGGGAAGTGATGATGGAATTGGGGACGTGGTTTAAAGCAGGGACCAAACTAAGGGTACACGTGGTGGAAAATATGTTACGTGGTTATGAAGGGATAATCGGGTGCGATATTCTGAATCAGTTAGGTACTCGAGTGAAAAATAAGGATGGGAGATGGTCAGTCAAGATAGGGGGTAAGCGATACAAAAGTTACGTGAGGGCGAAGGACGCGATGGTGTGTGTGGGCGTAGTGAACCAGGCAGAGGATTGGAGGGTACGGATACGGCGAGACTTCGATGATATTTTCCATAAGGAGGGCGAGCGGTTAGGCGCAACGGGGGAAACCGTTCACGAAATATCATTAAAAGAAGAACGGGCGACATACGTCAAAGAAAGGCGATACCCGCAGGCGTTGAGGCAGCACATTAGGGAGGAGATAAAGAATCTTAAAGATCAAGGGATTATAGTAGACAGCACATCGCCGTATAATAGTCCACTTTGGGCGGTAAGGAAAAAGAGCGCAGCTGGGGAAGAGAAATACAGAGTCGTGATAGACTACCGGAAGTTAAATGAAAACACGATAGATGAAAAGTATCCCATCCCGAGATTCGAAGACATCATTGATAGGCTGAGCGGGGCAACAGTGTTTAGCACCCTAGATTTGAAGGCAGGATATCATCAGATCAAGATGCACCCGAGGGATCAGTCCAAGACCGCATTCACATTCGAAAGAGGGCACTATGAGTTTACGAGGATGCCCTTCGGACTCAAAAACGCGCCCATAACTTTTCAAAAGTTAATGGATGAGTTTCTTCGGGGGGTGGATGAAGATGTGTGTCAAGTCTACATGGACGACCTGTTGGTGTTCAGCAAAACCGAAACGCAGCATATCGAGCATCTCAGGAGTGTGTTTAACAGGATCCGGAGATTCGGCTTGAAGTTATCTGCTGAAAAATCACTTCTGGGAAAAGGAGAAATTACTTTCTTGGGACACACCATTACGAAGGAGGGGGTGAAACCCGATAAGAGCAAAGTGGACGCAATTTCAAGGATGGCGGTGCCGAGAGATGTCCAGGGTATACGTCGTCTATTGGGCTCGCTAAATTATTACCGGCGTTTTGTCCCGGAAATGGCGGAATACCTTGTACCCCTCAACAACCTATTGAAGAAAGGCCGAAAAATTTTCGTTACCCCGGAGATGGAGAATAACATCCGCAAATGTATGGTACGGCTTCAGGAGGAACCAGTACTGGCCTTCCCGGACTTCGAGAAGCCCTTCATGCTCACGACGGATGCCAGCGAATATGCACTGGGAGCAGTGTTGTCACAAGATGGGGAAAAAGGAGACCGCCCTGTTGCTTACGCTAGCCGGCGCCTTA
This sequence comes from Troilus luridus, assembly GCA_964056705.1. Taxonomy (NCBI): domain Eukaryota; kingdom Metazoa; phylum Arthropoda; class Insecta; order Hemiptera; family Pentatomidae; genus Troilus; species Troilus luridus. The sequence continues at coordinate 40,208,398 of OZ057417.1, read as the reverse complement.
CGGAAGCCGAGACAAGGTACAGTGCGTTAGAGCGCGAACTTCTAGCAATAGTGTGGTCAATAGACCATTTCAGACCGTACGTATTCGGAAGGAAGTTCACGGTACATACGGACCACAGACCTCTGCAGTGGGTGGGAAAGTTAAAAGAATCGTCTGCGCGCATCACTCGTTGGAAGGAATTTTTGGGGCAGTACAACCTCGAAATCAAATATAAACCGGGCAAGGAGAACGTGGTAGCCGATTGGCTGTCCCGGGCGATAATGGTAAACGCGGTGGAAGAAACGGGAGAGGGCCCATCGCGGGACATTAGACAGTTCCTACAAGAATGGACTCCGGAGGGGGAAGGAGGACGCAGTTCGGACAGCAGAGAAGAGGAAGACCAGGACGAGGAAAGTTCAGCGGAAGATAGACCGACGGAGATGACGGAGTTAGAGGAAATAATTAATGACAAGAAGCGTCAAGTCATATGGAAGACCAGGACCGCGGGGCTACTTAAAATGGACTTCTCAAAATACGGTAGGAGTAACATTATTACCATCTGGTCACAACCCGGAGTCAGTGATGACAACATTTGTCGAGTACTGAAAGAGGCTTCCAGGCCGGGAAGAACATCCCATTTGTACGTCGGAAACGCCACCGTGTGGGAAAAAATACAGCGGTTATGGCGGTCGGAAAGGTTAGGAGTGGACCGCAACTTCGTTCGCTGTACGATGATGGTAGAGACGATTCGTGAGAGCGACCGTCAGAAGGAGATCACCGTAGCTTATCACCAGGGCAAGACGAATCATAGGGGAGTCAGCGAAACTATCCAAGCGCTTAAGCGGAGGTACTTCTGGTGGAATATGAAGGAAACAGTCAGGGAAGTTGTGGGGGCATGCGACGTTTGTTTATCCACGAAATACGACAGACATCCCCCCAAAGGAATACAGGAGGAAACGCCCACTGCAGAAATGCCTTTGACGGACCTGCAAATCGATACGTTTTCCTGGAGAGGCTATAAGTGGATCACATTAATAGACTGCTTCAGTAAGGTGGCTGCGGCCCATCTCATTAACGAGAAATCGGCGGATGCAGTTCTAGTGGCCCTTAGGGCCTGGTTTAAGGTATATGGGGTACCCGACAGAATCGCCTCCGATGGTGGAATGGAGTTCGACAATGCGAAGATAAGGGCCGAAGCGAGGGAGCTAGGGGTGGTATGGAGAATCAACACCCCGGGACATCCCAAAAGTAGAGGAGCCATCGAGAGGTTGCATAGTACCCTCAGCGACCACCTGCGAATCTATCAGGTAGAAAAAGGGTTAGAACCAGATGAGGCAATGGAAAAGGCAATCGCGGCGTATAACGAATCTATCCATTCCGTTACCGGGTTTTCTCCCTTTGAGATTATTTTCGGGTTGCGACAACGACGAAGGGACACCAGAGCTACAACCGTTGAGGGCGAGTTGAAGGATCACGTGGTTGCAAATCGAATATCGCTAGAGAAGTTACAGGGGAAAGTCAAAGACAGGCTCGAACGGGAAAAGCGAAGTCGCGTAGCGAAAGAGAACCTCAGGGTCAAGGACGCCATGGGTGGGATCAAGATAGGTACTACCGTTTATAGGCAGAGGAGTTCCAACCGGGGGAAAGAATTACTACGCTACGAAGGGCCATTCCGAGTGGTAGCGATAAGGGAACATAACATTGTAACGGTTGAATACATTAAGGATCCCAAGCGACGTAAGAATGTTCATATCGAACAACTTAAGCTTCCTCTCGGGCAGTTACAACATGCGTAACGGCCTGGAGTGTCCTGGCCGTCATCCAGAAGCATACATATTCTTTTTATGACTTTTTATTTTTCTATTGTGAGTGTATATATAGTGCGAACCCTTTTTTTTTTATTTATTATTAGAAGCATCTCGTTTTGTTTTGTGTGTGTGTGTCAGTTCTATCGAAAGTGAAAGAGAGGATTTCGGATCTATAAGTTTATTTTTTTATTTTTTTGTCTCTCACTGTATATGTGTTCAGCACTACGTAAATGTACAGTGAATGTTGCTGGCCTTCCGGGTTTTGGCTTACTTCGTTTCCAAGTTTCCGAAATTCTTCGAAAACTGGAGGGGGGGAGTTAAGTCCTGGAGACCAACAATATTCACTTTAATCCTTAAAGTGCTTAGATGTAAATAAACCAAAGGTATATATGTAGGATTATGAGAGCAATAAAGTTAGTTATCAATCAGAGTTGGCAGTGTTCATTTCAAACCTTTCTCTTTTTTTTTAAGTATTCCTTTCGATAGACCTTAACTTATATATAATATGTTAAATACTATATATAATTTTCACCTTGACCATCGCATTGCTTTCACATAATATTCTGTTCGGTAATAAGCCGCTTTCGTATTTACATCGGTCGTTATGAATAACCGTGATACATGTGTGCTCAAAATCTGGAGTTTTCGAGTCATTCTGTAATTATTTTTTTATTTATTTAGTTTTTATTATTTATACCAATGGATCATTAGTTATTGCTAAGAATAAAAGTATGAAAGAAAATCTCTCAAAACTGTATAATGTAAGAATTGATTTCGAAACATTTCAATAGATTCACAGTTGTGTGTAATGTGTAGATACTCACACTTGGATTGTCGTGAAAGATGAGTGTTTAGTTCACAATGTTTATAGTAAATATTACCAGGCGGGCTTATATTTTGTATGAATAATAGTAATTTAGTAATATATGATTTGGTATTTATGGATTATATTGTCATTGTTTTTTATGAACCTTATAAGTAAAGTAATATTAGAAAATTTATTAATAAGTGTGTTTCCCCTTGAGATTAGTATTTTCAAAGTTATATTGTAAGGAAGAAAACCCGTACTTTATTCAGATATAATATAATATTATACAATATACAATATAAAATAGTACAGTAAAACCTCTAGTATCCGTCACTCTATTTACCGTCACTCTGTTAACCGTCGAGTCAGTTTTGAGGAAGAAAAAAAAGGTGTGTATATGTTGTTTGGTTGCTAATTTCATAGGCGCGGGCTAAGAATCAATCGTTGTGTCTTGAAAAGTCCTAGTTCGATTCTCAAAACTAGAATCTGTTTACTCAAAACCTAGTCTTTCTCAGAAATTAATTATCTCCTCATCTCTACCTAATGTAGCTTCCGCAGTTAAACTTCCTTCAGTCTTTATTCTTGTCTTACGGGTACTTGTCGTTTTCTTAAAAATACGTCTAATAATGTCAGAAAAAAGATAAAGGAAGAGATAAAAGTTTCCGTTATTATTATGTTATTAGTATGTCCATGTTATATATATGATTATTAAGACGGGGCATACTACGTTTGTCCCGCAGGAAAGGGCTAAACTCCACCTTTAAATTGATATTAACTTCTTAAGAGGGGAAAAATGGATATACAATGATTGCGCTTTTAGCCATCGATGTACGTAATTATTATTATTTAAAAAAAAATTTTTACTACATATGTATACCTTATTAGTACGTAAATAAGTTACGAGTACATATATAATGTCGAATGTTTGAAGCATATCGTTCAATTTATGTATATATATATATATATATATATATACAACATATGTCTCACTCCCATATCCGTCTATTTCCCAAATCCGTCACCATCTTGGTCCCATAACCTGACGGATAATCGAGGTTCTACTGTAACTTAATTCGTATATCATTACATCAATCGGTAATGACCCAACTTCAAGTGAAAAATATTCGTTGGTATGTCTATTTTTTCTTTTATTTATTATTCCTTTTTTTTGAGCGAGACATTTTCTTCTGATTAAAGCCGTAATTATTTTAATAATCGAAGAATAACTTAACTTCTTACTCCAATGCTTATACCCAAACTTTTGGTAAAAGTTTTTCATTATTTTTTTTCAGTTCTCCATACTATTACATAGCTCAGTTTGTAGAGCGCTGAGTTGCGGTCCTGAAGGTTGAGGGTTCAAATCCGGGTGTGTTTAAATAAATTACTTAATCTGTTAACAACCAAGGACCTGCCGACTCTCCATAAAGAGGTTACCTTTAATTGGGGGGAAAATCTAGCGGTTAGATGTGATTCCGGACATTTCGACTCCCTGCAAAACCGTTGCCTTAGAAACAGTACAGTCTCAGTCAACGCTGAGCCAGTGAATGGAGCGCTGAGTTGCTATGCGCTGAGTTTCCGGGTTCAAGTCTGGCTATGAGAGATAATTTATTTAATATCTTTCCGGGGTTGGATCCTTTGGGATCTAAAAATCTTCCTGACGCTCACTCATGAAATGGAGGGAAAACTAGGTGGTTGAGCATGATCACGGACAAATCACCTTCCTGCACAATCGTTATCCTTGAAATAGTAGAGTCTCTACCATGTACTGAACCCAAGACTCTTCAAGGGTTTTAGGTTCTAAAAATTTTTCACTTCTAATTTCAAGTGCCATTACATTTATATTACCTCCTGATAAATTAATTTTACGATGCCAGGTATTTGTGTGTAGTATTAAATAAGAATGGAGAAAACTATCTTGAAATGGCAAATTAACTTCGTTTTGATAAAACATAATAAATAAATAAAAAAAACGGTACCACTACAACCCCCCAAGAGGTAGAGAGGTAGAGACTCTACTGTTTCTAAGCCAACGGTTGTGGAGGAAGGTGTTTTGGCCGAGATCACGCTTAAGGCTGGGTGAGCCTTATGAGGATCGGCAGATCCTAAAGCGCCGATCAATGGTTGATTCTGGATTAAATAAATCAACCGCAGCCGGATTTAACCCCTGGCCTTATGCTAAGCAGCTCAGCGCTCTAAACACTCATCTAAAAACACTGATCTACCTCACTTTTAGTAGAAATAAAGTCATTAAAAAATAAAATTAGATAGTACTTGCAATGATAACAGGCCGAGATGATAACGCTTCATAAGCGCTGACGGTATTAATTCCGAAAACCAAAGGCGACAAATCGAACCTCGCTATTCCTATGAGGAAATGAAATGCCTTCTTTGGGAATGTGAGTTGCTCGTCTTCTCCTTCCAGTCTGTTTCTTTTTTTGGTCCTGTTTTTTCCGGATCTGAAGTTAAAACTGATGCGTTTATTCGTCCGTTTCACGATTGGTTTGGGTTCGTCAGGGTTTCCTGCCATTTCAAGAAGTTCATTCGTCGTAGGCGCTTTGATGCAGGATGACATCCGATCGTCCTTCAGATTTGCACCGTAGACTCCAATACCCTTACCAGACTTTGCCCAAGGAAGATTATCCCTGACACCTATTACCTAAAACAGATTAGGAATATACATTATTAAGCGCTTAAGGGACAATGTAGTTTGTCTTGTTCATGCATACACGTTCCAACGCACCCTCACTAATAACTTCCTAGACTGGATGCTACTGATAATAGACAAAGGACTGAATTCGTCAGTGAGAAATACTTTAATGTCCTTGAAGCGGTCTATGCAGTTCGGCCTCAATTGCTGGAGATTCGTCCTTGTTTTGGGGATTATAGGATCAAGTTCATACTCCACGAAGAATCTGTTTATTCTGGAAGACAGTCAACAATTCAAAACATTTGAACCTATTGATGAAATTATTACATGATCATATCATATGATTACCCTAGTGCTTTCAATTCATTGACGGGTATGTATTCTAACGACTGCAGATTTATACTGAACGGGTTAAACATTTGCTTCGTTTCTTCGTCAAGAAGAGAAGAAACCGTTACAAAGACAAAAATGTCTTGAATAGTCCTTGACATAGGTCTTTCGCATCTAAGTACCCAGACAGGCTTATCTGGAAAGTCGATTCCACAAATTAAATTATAAATATTTACATAAAATAAATAAACCATTTTTTTTTAGAACAAAATAATTTAGACAATGAAAAGCGTTGGATATCGGCTATACTTGTAGTTCTGGAATTTTATTATTGCGAGTTTATTTAATGTAATTAACGCATTGCAAATAGGAGAATGGATGGAAATATTCAGAAAAAATGTTCTAGGTGGCTATACCGAAACATTAATGCCACAGTTGGTATTAAATTGGTATACCTGAAAAGCTGTACAACTACAACCCGTAAACGTTTCATGGCAGAGACTGTACTGTTTCGTGGACAACGGTTGGGCAGGGAGATGATTTTTCCTGGATTTCGATCTACCGCCCAGGTTTTCCCCCTTATTTTGGGTACCCACTTTATCGAGGCTGGGTGATCCCTAGTGGGGTCATGGATGAGGGAGAGCGCCCCCCTCATTGAGGATGACCTGCTGGGAATCTTCAATGAGTGTTTGGACCAGGGGTGGTTCCCGAGTAGGTGGAGGATCGCGGACTTGAGACTGCTCTACAAGGGAGGAGGTAAGGATAAAGAGGATCCTAAGGCGTACAGACCGATATGCCTCCTCCCGGTCCTCAGAAAGGTCCTGGAGAGCTTGATTGTCAATAGCCTGAAGCCGGTCCTCATCGAAGCAAGCCATCCACGGCAGTTCGGCTCGACCCGTGGCAGGGGAACTACAGATGCGCTGCTGAGGGTGCGCAGGGACGTGGAAGGGAGGGCGGAGAAGTATGTTATGCTTATACTATTTGACATATCCTCCGCCTTCGACAGTGTATGGTGGCACTGTGTACTACAGCGGCTGCAGGAGTTCAACACCCCCAGCAACTTGTACTCCCTCATAAGTAGTTACCTCAGTGACAGGAGCGTTAGGATTAGAGGTAGCTACTACGAGGTCGAGAGAAGGATTGAGAGAGGATGCCCGCAGGGGTCGGTCCTCGGACCGGCCCTGTGGAAGCTCGTTTTCGACCCGTTGCTGGGGGAGTTAGAACAGGAAGGGTTCCTTGCCACGGCCTACGTCGACGACCTAGCAGTCATCGTGGCGGAAAACAGCAGAGCCAGAGTGAAGACACAAGCGGAGAGGTGCGCCGGTCTCGTAGCGGAATGGTGCGTGGGGAAAAAGTTGAGTATGGCCGCAGCCAAGACCCAGGCCATACTCCTGAGAGGCTCCACCGACAGGGCTCACCCTGTCATACTAGATGTTCGGGGAGAAAGGGTGAGGCTGGGTGAGGAGGTCAGGTACCTGGGTGTGAAGTTCAGAAGGAACTTCGACGCCACCCCTCACCTGGTGTACCTGTATCAAGAATAGGGGGTGCATTTTGGGGCCTCAGGTACCCAGCAACGATGACCATTTATAAAGGCGTGGTCCTGGGTATCCTGAGGTATGCATCCCCAATGTGGAGCCGAAACCTCACGCAGCTACAGAGGAGGAGATTGGCCACCATCCAGAGACTGGCTCTGCTGCGAGTCACGAAGGCGTACCGAACGGTATCGCACGAGGCGGTGCAGGTGCTGGCGGGAGCGATGCCCCTGGACCTCGTCCTTGAGGAGGACCCGATGGTCTACGAGGTGAAGAGACAGGGGCTAGCGGCGCTCCCGGAGGGACTCCGAGAAAGGATCGGCGAGACCCCAACAGATGGAGGAGGATTGTTAGGGAGGACTCGATCGAGGGGTGGAACGGACGGTGGGTGGGAAGCCAGAAAGGCTCCACCTTGAGGAAGTTCTTCCCCACCGTCCAGTCGAGAATGACCGCGACATGGGTCCTCCCGGACTACTGGGTCTCGCAGATGTTGACAGGACATGGCGGGTTCCGGGGAAAGCTCAGCGAGCATAAGAGAGAAATCGACCCCCGGTGCTCTGCCTGTGGAGTCCCTGAGACAGCGGAGTACGTTATTGTTTCCTGCACCGCGATGGAAGGACACCGTGCCAGGTTGTCGCGGAAAACCGGGATTTTTCGCCCTCGCCGAGGAGGACTTCCCCCGTTTGATGGAGGAAGGGAATTACCCCTTCTTCAAGGAGTTTGTCTACGGGTGGAAGCAAGTGGTCGGGCCTGCGCATTTCACTATTAGCAGGATCCGGCCCCTCGGCGAGCCACCAGACGAGGAGCCACCAGATGAGGAGCCAGACGGGGAACCCCCCCCCCCCCGGAGGAGAGAGACGCAGTTGAGGACCGGGCGGATGCGGACCGGGAGGGCTGGACGGCATCCGGACGGATGGAGACCGGCCAGGAGACCTAAAGGTGCTGCCCCAACAGTAAGGTGCACATCCGTGCACCGGGCAGCACCACAGATTAACAAAAAAATTTACCCACAAAAATAAATGGTACCCCCCCCCCATTTAATGTAGTTTTTTTTTTTAAATAAAGATTAAAAAAAAAAAAGTTGAATTATTGGCAGTGGCGGGCGTGCGTAAACCCAACGCATCAACCCGTCACTGCCGAGAACCCCGTATGCCAGCAATGGCAGGAAGGGGGCCCAAAAAAAAAAAAAAAAAAAAAAAAAAAAAAAAAAAAAAAAAAAAAAAAAAAAAAAAAAAAAAAAAAAAAAGTGGGGTCATGGATCCCATATGATCCATCTCAGGCTGATGGATGAAATGAAAGTCTTGCCACCAGCAGCGGAATTTCAATCAGGATTTTCGACAGACAGCAGATCTAAGATAGTCTATTTATTGTTGTTATCAGATTAAATAATTTGTCTGTCTTATTCAGATACGAACGGCACGCTCTACACAATGAGGTAACCTGTTTAAAATTAAACCTTAATACAATTATTAAGAGCTATATAGATAAACAAAGTTTTCAATAAAAATTTCATTATATTAGAAATCACTTTGCTTTGCTCTATGCATATTTTTGCTGTTATTAACAGTTGACCTTTTTTTACACTGCTTTGAATCATCGCTTTAGTTTTCTTTTCTGTAGGTGTTTAGATCTTCAATATATGCAATTTTTAAAAATAAGGAGCTGTTAAGATTGAATGTAATCTTACTTTTCTTTGTTATTAATACTTTTAATAATATACCGTAAAGTAACATCGAAACTGGTAGAGAGAGAGAGCACGTCGAAGAAGTCTTCTGAGTCAAGGGCTCTTGTTTAGATTTCATTATTGATTTGCTTATTTTATAAAGGTGTAGTGAGGCAACAGTTTTACAAATTTCTGGTTCGTTGCTGAAATTAATAAACAAATATAATAAATACTAAACGATCAAAGTATATAAAAAGTGTTAACCATCTAAACAAAAAAAACAAAAAAAATTCAGAAAAGGAAACTCCAGATCCAACAAAGTGGTAAGGATCCGATTATATTAACAGGATCCTCAATACACAATTAGGATTGGATATAGCTCGTTTAAGGACTCGAAGAAGGAATAAGTGAGGGGAAACGTCGTAAAAACTAATAAACTAACTGCTTCCATAAGGTACATATGTACTTATGGGACGTTTAAATTTATGCAATCATTAAAATAAAAAATATTCTCAACAAATTCGAAAAACGTAGGTTATAATTTGATCAACGATTGCGGAAATACCATATTCTCTTAGAATAAAAGCACATTTTAAGCACAAGTATTAATGAACATTATGATCCCAAGGAAATACCAAACGATTTTTTTTAAACTTCAAATAAATATACAAAAGAAATATTTAATGGCAAAGTTTAGAGCCTGCCACTCACAACCTTGGTTTTCTATCCCATGTCTGAAACAGGCACAGTTATACTTCCAGGGGCCAGGCCACAAAATATCTTCTACAACTTCCACCCACAGTATCTTTCTGCATGGTTCTGCTCTAAAAATATCGTCCTTGGACGTTCTCTTAGCCTCCTGATCAATGTGTTCATCCATCCTACATTTCCTAACCATATTATTTGTTTATTCTGTATTGCTTCTATGATTTAACATATTATAAGACCCCCTTTTTCATTGCTTATGCCGTCCTTCCTTGTTTTCAAGTCTTTCCTTCGTAGGTACTTCGTTTCGGAGTGTCATAAGTTAGTAGTTTAATGAAGAATGTGTCCTAAGGGAAAGTGATGAACATTATAAGATCCTCTTCAAGCGAACAACTCTAGCCTCTCCACTCCTAGCCTACTGTCACCTACACGTGGTGGACCCTGAAATGTTGAGCGATCTGCTCGTAGTTGGAAGTAGCGTTGTTCAAAACACTACTGAAGACTGGGTCAACCTTCTAGGTCAAGTGCTACGGGGCCTCTATTACTGGGCTAATCCTTCATAGAGTATTATCGATTGAAAGGCATGTTGCAAACAACCTTGCATTTGGATGGTCTTATCAGAAAAGACACAACAAGGAAAAGTAGGTTCGATTTGGAACAATAAATTTATAAGGTGAGTAATTTTTGAACAATGTTTTGAAAATTCCTAATAAATAAAGAATTACTATACCATGAAATAATTAGATGAAGCATTAAATAAGCGAAACATTAAATCATGGGATCGATATAAATAAACTATCGTACCTCAGTCAGTCTTTGCAACTTCTCTTCTTCTTCTTTCTCTATCTCCTTTGTGCTGTTAAGCATGGAGTAGTCTCGGACCACCTTCAGTATGTGTCCCTATCCTGGGCCTTCCTTCTCATCTCCACTAGGGTCGACCCCCGCTCTCACCCGAGTCTATCCATAAAACTATTATATGTGATTCTCGGGCGTCCAACCGGTCTTTGCCCTCTAAGTCTGGCGTCCATCAGCCACCTTGCCTTACGCTCGTCCCCCATCCTGCAGACGTGCCCATACCACTTGAGCTGGCATTCCTCTATGACATCCCTCACATGTCTAACTCCCAGGGTGTCTCTGTCCCTCACGCAATCTCGTCTCGTCTTTCCCGCAGCTCTTCTGAGATACCTCATTTCTGCTGACGTCACTCGTGATGCATTCGTGTCCAGGAGTACCCAGCTCTAGGCTCCATATAACAAGACTGGGAGGAAGACAGATCTAAATATGCGAAGCTTCGCCTTCTTGCTCACCTCCTGCTTGCCGGCCAGAGTTCTGGAAACCTGGAACAAAACCTGGTTTGCTTTACGCACTCGATGCATAACCTCCTGGTCCTATCCCGACTGAAGATCGTTCCCAGATATTCATAAATATCATCCTGCTCCAGTTGGTGTCCTTCACTCAAAATCCTGAGCTCCACCTCCTCCTGTCCTACCTGCATAACCTTGCTTTTATCTGGATCGATGGAAGTCCTCTTCTTTTAAGCTCCTCGGACGACTCTTCCACTGCAACTTGCATAGAATCCACATTGTCTGCTACCACCACAATGTCGTCTGCATAAACGAAACATGGGCCTGGACGGGCAACATATTCCAGTAGCCAACGATTGCTCTGTGTGTTCTCCGCTTGCATACCTTCAACACCTCGTCCATGACGCTAATCATGTTTGGTGGTACCCGCTTCTCTTGTAGAGCAGTCCAAATATCCTGTCTGGGGACCGTGTCAAAGGCTGCTTTGAGGTCCAAAGGGCAAGGTAGACATTCCGTCCTCGGTCCAACGCTTTCTCCGTAACCATCCTGAGAGAGAAGATATGATCCTGGGTTTGTCTTGAAGGCCGGAAAGAAGCTTGTTCTTCTTCCATGTTGGGTTTAACATATCCTCTCAGCCGCTGCTCCAGGGTGCTTGTATACACTTTATGCAGCACCAAAGAGAGGCATATGGACCTCTAGTTCTCACATAAGGTCTGGTCTCCCTTCTTGTATATAGGTATAATTAGATTTTCCTCCCATTCCCCAGGTATGGTCCCTGAGTTCCAAATCCTCTGGAACAGGTTCTGTAGCGCTTTAACCAGCGTTGGTCCCCCAAACTTTACCAGTTCTGGTGCTGTATCACCCGTTCCCGGAGCTTTTCCAACCTTTATAAGTGCCACTGCATACTCAACCTTAGTCTTTGCAGCGCTGGCTGAAAACTAAGGGCAAGACTTGGAGAAACCGAGGTTAATGCAAGAAAGTAGGACACTAAATTCCTCTTTCGTTCCACAGAATGAAAATTTCGGGAACGGCCCTAACTGACAGTATTAATAGGTGGATGAGTCATGCTCAAGAGTACGAGTCTATTGTTGAGAAGACAATAGACATAATAGAAAACTGTAGAAGCAAGCATACTGGTTCGTTCAAAGGTTACTGAGTTAGCAAACTATTATAATTAATCGAACAATAAACTAGTAAGTATCAAAAAAGTAATTAAATAATTACCTGGTGTCACAATAAATTAGTTTTGGCCTGCTTTTCGCTGTTACCAGTTTCGATTTGTTGCCCATCACCGTTCCTTTTTTCCTCACGCTATGAGTTGCCACGTTACTTTTATGTTTTGTTGCTACTTTAATTTTTTCTCTTAAACTATATACTGGTATAAAACGGTTTTGCTTGAATTTATTATAATACATGTACATTTCCCATTGTTCGGTTTTAAATCTACAAAACATAGGTTCAATGGTAATTATTTAGATTTACATCACTTTGCGAACCCAGCCAACTACTTAATATTAGGAGTACCTGTTGTGTAGTGTTTAGCGTAACAACTTACTGTACCCAAGATAGATTCGAAGCAGAGCAGATGGCCTTTTAAAGGGAGTAAAAAATCATTGGTTACGCCGTACTTCGTACCTGGCACTCCTTAAAGATCCCTATCCTAATTATACCTGGATAGGAAAAATCTACGAATCCCAATTTGTAATAATTATTTATAGAAAAACTATAGCGTTTTGTATTAGTTTTTTTTTTTTTTTACAAAGTGGAAGCAAAGAATCATTTCATTTCGTTGTCGAAGCTTTTGAGCAGAAGTGCCCAGAGCCAAGTGAGCTACAATGCTGACGGTTCATAAATGACACGCAACCTGCGGTGTTAACCGATCTGATTATGGTTATTCAACGTAAAAAAAGTTTATAAAAAAAACAACATATATCACTTCAAACCATGAAGGGTCTTGAGTTCTGTTCATGGTCGAGTCTGTGACATTTCTAGTTCAAGATCACGCTTAATCCCCTGTGTTTTCTCCCAATTCAGGGCACCCTAGTTACAGAGGCTGGTTGAGCACTGTGAGCGTCTTCAGATCCTTCAGGGTCCATCCGTAATTTTTATTAAATAATTTATCTGCCACAGCTGGATTTGAATCCGGGATATTATAGGAGAGAAATGTTTAAAAAAAACTTTTTATTATATAAGTAATAATTATTATAAAAGTTACAGGATATTGAGAAGGGAAAGGTAAAGAGGTTTAATGTGATACGCCTAAGGCTACACCAACATTGGATCCGGTGTGATACGATGAGACGTCGCTAGCAAACCAAATTATTTATTAATTATTTTTAATACATATATATTTTACTATAATGTATAGTAAAATATGTATAATGTATACACCCCAGCATCGTATGTGATAGAATGTAGGTGTAGCCTAAGAAGAGAAACCATTCCTTGTGGCACATGATGTAATAACAATAAGATATTATATAAGTATTAAAGGTTTGACATCTTTGGGTTGTTGTAAGATAGATTTTCTCTTCAAGACGAACTAGTATCATTAGCGTTCTAACAAGCCTTGAAGTGTAATCTAATGATGATACTTTATAAAGATGGGTTTCGCGAAGGTTGACACGAGAGCATTGAAATAAGCAGCTTGAAATGTTATTAATTATTTTTTGGATCTAAATAACTAATACTATATAAGATTATTAGAATACAATAACCGGCACACCAACTCGTCACCGAGTCCGGGCCGCCTCAAGTAGCCTCCGGCAGTTGGCTCTATCCTGTGCAGCAGTCCTCCAGTCCCGCACGCCGAGAAGAGTCCTAGCGTCCTCAGTCACACCATCCATCCATCACACGCTCGGTCGTCCCACTCTCCTTGTTCCAAAGATCTCTTCTGTGGCCACTTTCTTCGGAATCTCGCCATCCTTCATTCTGGCTAGCTGGCCAGCCCATCGAAGTCTTCCCAATTTTATGATTTTGGATATCTCGTTGTCTTCAATGAGTTCGTACAATTCCAGGTTTTTTCGTCTCCTCCATGTCTCACCTACTTTGATGGGTCCATATATCCTCCTCAGTATCCCCCTTTTGGGGGAAAACACCAAGAGCCGTTTTTCATCTGCCTTCTTAATAGCCCATGCCTCCGAGCCATAAATTAGTAATGGGCGGACTATTGCTTTATATATCTTGATTTTTGTCTTCCTTGACAGATATCGGCTCCTGAAGTTTCTTGATAAGCTGTAGTAGCACCTGTTAGCGGTTATTATCCTACGCTTAATTTCTTGGGTGATATCGTTTTGGTGGTTTATTTCGCTTCCCAAGTAGATAAAGCTGTTGACCACCTGGAATCTATACTGCCCAACCTCAAAGTACGCCTCGTGGTTTCCTAGCCCTCCAACCTGCATATGCTTACTTTTTTTGCTGGTTTACTTTTAATCCAAACCTTCTTGCAGAATCCTGAAGGGCAAGAAATGCCTCCCTTAAGGCTTGTTTGGATCCGGACATTATGTCAAAGTCGTCAGCATAACCCAGTAGCTGCACCAGTCTGTGAACAGGGTCCCACCAACCTGGATACCCGACTTCCTGACAGCCCCTTCTGCGGCTATGTTGAAGAGCAGGCATGCAAGTGCACCTCCCTGCCTCACTCCATTATTTGTGTGGAACTCCTCTGAGACATCGGCTCCAATGCGCACTACACACTTTGAGTTCTTCATGGTCATTTTTACCATGCGCGTCAGGTTTTTAGGTATTCCCATTTCCTCAAGGGTCCGGTAGAGCTCCATCCGGTCCACACTGTCGTAAGCTGCCCTGAAGTCGAGAAAGAGGTGGTGAGTCGTGATCTGGTGCTCCTTGCACCTTTCAAGTTTCATTCTTAATGGGAAAAGGGTGTCAATGGTAGATCTACCTCTTCTAAAGCCTGCCTGATAATTCCCTAGTTGTCTTTCAGCAAAGGATGACAGCCGTTCAAAGAGAATACATGATAGAATCTTATATGCGCATGATAGGAGTGCAATTCCTCGATAGTTTTCGCAGTTGGACTGATCTCCCTTCTTATGTATTGGGTGTATTACGGCTTTCGCCCAGTCCTCTTGCATCCGTTCCTGCTTCCAGATCGTACTCCATGTTGTGGAGTTCCTTCCTAAGCTCATTTTAAGAGTTCTGGCTGGATCCCTGGATATGTTTGGATTAAAATTATTAATGAAAACAAACAAATTATCAAATAAAAGAAACCTTGCCACATGTCTTGGCCCTTCGTTAAAATGAAATTCAAGGGATTTCGCAATAATGGTTTTTAGTTGATCTGGTTTTATACCGTCCATCGATTGCTTTACCGAAAAAGCAGCCCAAGTTTTGTTACCATTTACTTCAGTTCGGAAATTACATTCTTCTTTAATACCGTAAACCTGGAAGAAGAATATTAATGATACATTGCAATGCATCCGCAAAATTTTAGCAGCTGTCATTAATCCTTGATATACATGCCATTTCGGAATTATTTCAGCTTTTAGATTGGTTGTTAGAAAATGATACTACCCTCCACTTAGTATCTCATCGTTCTTGTTCTCTGATAGATTTTTTTGTCCGACAAGGTTCAGAAATATCATCAATTAGACCAGTTAAGACTGTCGTACTCCAAGGATTAATCCTTGAACCACTACTATACTTAACATACACTCACTCCAGCAGAAATGACACTCTCACTGCCACATGCCAGGTGATATTAATATTAAAGCAAAGAACCAAGGCCATGCTTCCGTGATTTTACTATTCCACTTATTGCGGACGTTGGAAAATAAACCTAACGCAGAAAAAAATCATACCATATCACGTTCTCACTTCGACATGTTACATGCCCTCAATTTTATCATAAGAATTAAAATATACCTCAATCTAACTAAATGAAATGCACTTCAACATTCAAAAAATACTGAGACCAAAACTTTCAGGACAATTACTCTATCCCTCACCATGATACGTAAGCAGCATAACTGCACACAAAGACTCAAATATGCCTACAATAAAAAAACACGCAAAATTTTACAGTAAGCATCAAGGTCGTCCTAATGGGCTCATTATCATTTTGCCTAGGAAACATGCCAGACAGCATTCACAAAAGATTGAAAAGGAGCTGGATGAGAGACTTCCTTTCTGAAGAATTGCCACTGGGTGAATTTCATTGTGGTTTCTGTTCATTATGTGCATTGTTAATTGTAATTGCATTCGTGTGTCGAGACAGTCCCGAACATGTGTTACCTACCAAACAAAGTTTTCTGTTATGCAGCTATTACTTCAAGACTGGGAGAAAATGCGTCTAAATCAACGATTTTGTAACCACTGGTTTAGACTCAAGCATGCACAGAAAGAAGAATCTAAACAGTTAAAGAAAACCTCGATGGCTAGCTGATGGAAAGAACGTAATACATACTTATCATATTATAATAACCTCATATATATAGTTGAGCGCGTTTTTTATTTTAACTAATGACAAATAGTCAACAGACCTTAAGCATTGGTGACCAACAGGCAATAGAAATTTTTTTTTCTATCGGGTCCCCAAGACCTGGTAATGAGTAAGTAATGTTACAAACATTCTTCCGATCAGGATGGGTCTTAAAAAGGACATATAGTTGCTCCTCAATCTCTTGGCTCCCTTCAGGTTTAGCATGAAATTGAGCATCATTATCAGGAAACGATTTGAAAGACATTAAAAAACTAATAAGAAACTTTGCCATTTTTTGTCCTTTTCGTAAACATATGATAGGAGTTAAATTATAATAAAAAATTGTTTGAAAAGAAAACTTTATATATTAAAAATATATTGTATTACTATGGATTGAGTTATTCCAATTTCACCCCAACAGGTTGATGCGGCAAAATACTAATCAGCTCAGGAGTTATTGGTTGCCGTTAAACCTTGAGAACATTGTACGAACCATATTCAGTATTATAAAAAAACAGAAGTAACTGCGTTTGGAAAATTCTTTATCATTAACTCACTGATGTCTGAAAACATCACTTCTATTAAACACATGATATTACGGGACAAAACGAAAAATCGGTTTATAATTGTTTTTATTATTAAAAAAATAGAACACGGTAGGTAAATAACTGTGAAAACTGCCTTGGAAGTGTCTCGTAGGTGATTTATAGCAGTAAATATTACGAATGCGATAGTAACTGTAAACACTTACAGAAAAAACATTTTTTTATATAAATTTAAATCATGTTGGGTTAGATTTCGTGAGCACATATATACCATGGTCTATAATAAAATCAAAATCGAGGTAAGGACATGAACCATATGTCCAGAGATGTTTACTTAAAAATTTAGGTATCAATTACACAGGTTTTCGTTTCGGAATGAATTACAAATTTTAATTGTTTATTCGTTTCATTTTTAATATTTTCCAAAAATACAAGTTATCGTGAGCTTTAGTTTGGAAAATAGAATGTAATTATGGGTAATAAGTAGATTTCGGAAATCATTTCATCAAGAAATAAAAGTTTCAACTTGAAAGTTGAAAAGTTAAAACTTGTTGTGACTCAACTCAATGCGACAACTTACGGTATATTCAGATGTGGCTGTATGGAATATACCAATGCCACCCCTATTGAGGAAAAAGGAAAAAAATAATAATAAAATAAACTTACGGAATAATTACCAAAAGTTAACATCAATCAGTGGTGAATAAAAACACTGTACGACGGATGTTTGTCCTGAAGCACTTTATATGGTACAATGTCTGATCCTGAACAAAAAAATGATGATGCAAGATTTTGAATTAATTGAGAAATAAATTTTAAGGAAATTTTGGGGCCAATCAAGAAGGCGACTCTGTAAGGGACGCTGCATACAATTAGAGAAAATTAGAAACATAATCAGAATGAGAAGAATATACTTTATAGCCACCGGCAAAGGATGAATCCGAACAGATTGACAGGACATTTGTTCTACAACGTAAAACAATTGAAATTGGACAATACGTGGATCAAGGAAACAGAATAGGGCATAAAGTAACTTAATATGGCAACGCAAGATATTGAAAACCGTGCACATCAGAGAAACAAACTGGCTAAAGCTGAAAACAGGGCTTTCAAGGAAAACCAAAAAAGAAGACTGGAGACTGGACTGAGGAAAGAAATTAAAAACATAGGAGGACGAAATAGTTGTACGCGGCTAACAAATTGGAAGGAAGGAACCAGTAGAAATGAACGTGGTGGAACGAAGGTTTCAAGAAAACGAAAAACAATCCAACCTGGGTATAATATGAACAAAGAAAGGAAGGAACAACAAACAGTCAGAATGAAAATATGTGAGAAAAGAAAAAATATAAATTATGAAGCAGTGATTCTCAGATGGTCTAAACGAAATAAAAAAATAAAAATCATATTGTGTTTAGGTAAAATGGGAGGTTTCAAATTGACAATGATTATTTGCTTTTGAGTCGAATTGACCTAATATTTTATAACAAATAATTATTTCTAAGCACAATAATCAATTTCCAGCATAGCTTGTTTATTTTTTAGCTCGCGAAGCAAGGTTTAGCATACATGGATTACTTTTGAATCAGGTAAAGTGTGCGATCACTCTCTCAGGAGAGCAGTTGCTATATAAAAGACATATAAAAGAGCTATCAACCGATTTCGTTCCTAAAAGAGGGCATACAACAAGATGAGGATGGTAGCATAAGGTTTCCGACATACGAACTCATTGCATTAGACGGAATTCGGCGGAAAGAACCTAGCTCTTATTCCATATCTTTTGAATTTAATCAATTCACTAAATGACCTTGAAAGTGTTTAAAACTTTGTAATAAGGCTATTATCTTTTTTCGCAAACTTATTTTTGCAGAGTCCCGAAGTACACAAAGGTGAAAAATCCCTACCACTGCACACAAGATATATCAACACCATTACAATATATCAATATAATATACAAGAATATTCATAGGAAAGAGCCAAGCACTGCACTCTAAGATTTTTAAACATCTATTTGATTTAGATAGAGCTGTTCATTGAGAAAATAGCTCGAAAAGAAACCTATTTGAGGCGATGCACATAGCACAGAATATGAACATTGTCGTCATGGATAGAACTTATATAAGAAATTTTAACCAAACTTATTCGGAAATTTTATTTTTAACAATCCTAATTTTTCTAAATAACTAGATTGATTATATTATATATATTGTTATTGTTGTTTTCTTTTTCTTTTAATGTGTTTTCCGCCGATCAGCTGTTTTTTACAACCTTCTTATTTGTTCGGATATTACCTTCCTTAGCTTTAGTATTAGATAGGACGTCTTGGGGTGGAGTTAGTGTCTCTGATTGATGAGTCTGTTGATATGAGATATATTGCATTTGCTCTTCAATCGTGTACATTTTGTTGTATATGTCCTGATGATTACTGAATTGGCAAAACTAGTTATATTCCGGTATTTAAGGGACTTGAGGGTCTGTTATATTTTATTTTTACACTTGCCTTCTAATGTGAGTTGATACGAACGAATTCATTTTTCGAAATGGCTTATATATGAACAGTTTGATGGTTATATATCTCCAAGCTAGATGTATTGAATACAGTCAGGAGATCCATGTACTGACGACTATTCCCTGTAAAACTCCATATCTCTTATTTTTTAAACTTTATTCTATTATACGCTATACTTTATTTGTTCTGTATAAATCGTCTAGGACCTTGCATCTTACGATATCCACTTTCATCTCCATTGTAACTGGTCCATTCACTGATTCACATCCACTATAACTGATATCCACTTTCATAATTATTATGAATGTTAGTTCTAGACTTCTTTAAATATAATTATTGGATGATCTTCGAATTATACCTTCAATGCATGGTCATTTTTAGTATAATCATTATCGTTTGATTTTATTGAAATGCTACCTTTTATTATTATCGTCACCCATGAATTGAACTAATGTAAATAGACAATTTTGTGAGGTTTCACTGATATCCATTCCTTAATTATTGCTCAAATCTCGTTTTTCTTAAAAAATTTCGGTACAACTTCAGGATACTGGGCAACCTGTGGTGTAGTGGTTAACATGACAACTTACTGTACCAAAAATCTTCGGTTCGCTGCCCAGCAGGTGGTCTCAGTATTTTTTAATGGGGAGTTAAAAATCCTTAGTTAGGCCGTCTTTTATAGGGGACGTAAAACGGAGATCCTGAGCCTGTACGATGTCAGGTATTCCTTAAAAATCTCCATCCTAATTATACCTGGATAAGCAAACTCTAATACTCCCACTGAAGCATCGTCCGATTCGATGATATCCTAGTGGCTGGCACAGACGAACATGCTGCTTGGGCCGCTAAAGTGGGCAGACTGCCTGAAGTTCATCATATAGCCGAGGAAAACTCTCTGAAGGCAAGTCTAAATCAGAGCAGTCGTTATAACTTGAGACGCCGGAAAGATCGTTTCCAACCGGGGGACCAAGTCTTAAAGATGAGGTTTCAGCTATCGTCGGCAGCTGATAAACTCGCTGCTAAACTGAACCCCAAATATGAAGGCCCTTTTACGGTTGTTTCCGTTACGGGTGGTGGATCCTGTAAACTGAGAGATGAAGATGGAAAGATAATAGGCTTATGGCATCCCTCAAAACTTAAATTATTTTATCCAACCCGACGGACTTAATCGCTGGAGGGGAGTGTGTAACGAGTATTCTTTTGTTGCTAAATTCGTCCGTCAGGTGTCTCTATCTATCTGACCTCACTTAACTGAGGACCGTCATTCCATACGGATGTGTTTAAGTCGGTTATATGGCCAAGTAATTGCCAAATTTAATTGTTTTACCTTATCGTATCTTTGCGGCTCAGCGGTAAGCATCCTATTAATATTTGTAAATAAAAGTGTATATAATCTTTGTTTTTATTAATTATGTATCTATGATTTTTAGTTGGTGGTGTTACGATATATATATTATGGTTATGTTTTTGGAGTTGGCATAATGTTACCGTTGATGTATAATATAAGAATACAACATTTTTATTTGGACAATAGTTTATTTAAATCAATTTGGACCTTGGACCGAAAACCCCACAACCTGGTCACAAATATTATGAAGCGCGGCTCAGCGTTGGTGGGAGGAGGAATCGAAGTAACGGAACCAACCTTATCTGGATCTACACTCAAGCCATCACTATTAACCAGATAGCCCAAGTACCTAACTTCATTACAACCAAATTCACATTTTTCCGGGTTGATACGCAGACCTGAGGCTTTAAGTCGACTGAACACTTCCATTAGCATATCCAAATGCAGTTTGAAAGTTGGTGTGCAAACCAAAATATCATCCAGAAAAACGACTACGTAAGGGTAAAGTTCGGGTCCAAATATTGCATCGGCTAACCTCTGAAAGGTAGCAGGTGAATTCGTCAGCCCAAAGGGCATAACTTTAAACCTGAATAGTCCTCTGCCAGGAACTGTAAACGCAGTAATGTCTTTACTAGTTTCGTCGGCAAGGGGCACTTGCAAAAATGCTTGCTTGAGGTCTAACTTGGAGAGATATCGAGCCTGTCGAAGTCCGTCTAAGAGAGATGTCATATTAGGCATAGGATAGGAATCTTTACAAGTGACTTCATTAACCTTACGAAAGTCTATACAGAAACGATAACCTGATCCCTTACGAACCATGACTACCGGGGAAGACCATGGAGATTGGCAAGGTTCCACTAAGTCTTCATCCAACATTCGATCTAACTCCTGGTGCATTGCCTCAAGTACTTTGGGTGAGTAATGGTAGGAGCGCTGCTTGATAGGTCGGGCATCCTGAACATCTACCTTATGGCTAATGCGCGTCGTTAATCCTGGAGAATCTTGGAGAATTCGCAAACCTTCACTGACTATTCTATCCAGATCCACCCTTTCTGAGGGATCAAGTGAACTAATGCCGCATATTTTTGATGTTTCCTCTTCTACTAATTGAACATCTTGACGAAACGAGAACTTATGGTCGGGGTCATCTTGAAACCACCATGTCGCTTCACGATGATTAGTACTCATATTTGTGTTAACGATAAAATCTAACCCTAAAAGAAACATAAATGGAAGCTTTGTTAAAACGTAAAGCTTCGTGTCATATGACCGGTACCCAACGATAATTGAAATGGAGAATCTTTCATCAACGATACAAGAGCTTCCATTAGCGACACAAATATTAAATTCGGGAATTTTCTCAACTTCATATCCCAATTTAAGGAGAATTTGAACCCCTTCTGGTCCAACAAATGAGGTAGTGGAACCAGGGTCAAACAGGGCCAAGTAGGACAGGCCTCCTTTGTCAGGTTTCCCTATTCGGAAATCAATATAGTGCTGTTTAGGAAACGGTAAACGATAACAAGATACGGTAGAACTTTCGGGAGAATTCGATACGACACATGGAGAAACGATATCAGATTTAGCGGTACAAAAAGGTAAACGATAAGGCACGGTAATAGGTAAATCGGTACTTGGTGGGTCAGCTGAAACCGTGGGAATAGGAATGACCCTCACTTCCGATTCCCTTGCACATTTCCCGGAGTACATTTAGGACATGCGTGAATGGAAACTCCTGGGTTACCACAACGGTAGCAAAACAACTTTCGTGGTAGCGGACATCTGGAATATACGTGCGGTCCACCACAATTCCAGCAAATTAATTTCTTAGCTGGTAGAGCCGGTTTTGAGCCTTTTAGACACGTTTTCTCGTAGAGAATCGGTTCGGTACTATTTCTTGATTGTACATCAGTCGGAGAGAATACCTGTTTCTTAGAGCCAACTGCCTCAATTTCGAACTGGTCGAATTGAGGATCGTGATTCGTTGTGTTAGCAGCAACATCGGTTTGTTTTTCCAATGGCGAAACAGTAAAAATTCCCGGAGATATTTGTTCTTTTCCGGAATTGGATTTGTTATATCGTCTAGTGGAATTCGCAGAGCGGGATTTTTCTATAATAGGCTTTTCTGATCGGCCTTCTTGAGCCATCATCTCATATACTCGAGTTCGTTCGGTGACGAAATTAATCAAATCCTTATAAGAGGGAATATCTGCTGATTTTATTCGTTCTTCGAATGCTTTTCTAGTCCCTGGATCTAAATTATTAAGAGCTAAATGAAGTTTAATGAAATCCCCCATGTCTTCAATGCCTAAAGCCGATAACGCAGAAAAATTATTTTCATGCTCAGATAAAAATCTCTGCAAATTAGACGCTGAAGAATTGTTTAAAGGTGTAAAATCCATCACCTTCTTGATATAAAATCTGGCTAGTCGCCTTTTATTTTGATAGCGAGAGACCAATGCGTCGTAAGCGAGCGAATAATTAGCTTCGTCTAATGCGAAGCCCGAGATAAGCGACAGAGCTTCATCGCGTAAGCTACTTCGTAGATAATAAAATTTCCTAATGGTCGATAGAGATTCTTCCCTATGAACCATAGAATCAAATAGGGAATAGAATCCATTCCAGTCCTCTAATTTCCCTGTGAATATCGGTAAGTCAATTTTCGGTAGCTCCTGAGGAATAGAATGAGAATGGACAACCACAGGATTATTCTCAGGAGGGCAGGTAGATTGTACCACTTTGTAATAATTCGCTTTAGTAATATCAACTAAATCGTTAAATGAATTTTGTACTTCTGTTGTCTCGAGTTTTTCACTTTTGTTCTTTATACTTGCATTAAATATCCGAATTTTTGATTGAATTTCTTCAAATCGAATTTCATTTTTGAGTAAGCGGTCATAAGCGGGTTTAAAAGGGTACTTAAAGATTTGGATTTTGTGAAAATGGATTGAACTGCGGCAAAAATATCCTCCCTCTCTGACACTAGAACGACTGGATCACCCATCGTGACAATAAATCAAGACGTTACCCCAAGTTACAAAAAAATGCCAAAGAAATTAAATGTTGAAAAAAAATACCAACAGAACCTTTAAAAGTCGTAAAATACTGAAAATTAAATTAATAAAATTATATTAAAACTAACAAATTAAATTAAATCGGTAAGCGTCCTTTACAAACTTAATATATAATTTTTTTCATATGTCAGCCATAGATAAACAAATATTTTCCTTTTAAAAGGAAACACAAGATAATGCTAAATAGAAACAAACAACAGCTGTTGTCTCTAATGCTTACTTGCTAATCTATCATATGTTCAATTCAACTATTTAAACTTACGGTAAAAATACAAAATAAAATCATATATTAGTAGATTTTAATTTTCAAAACATGTGTTAAACAAAACTAAGTCGTTCTACGACCTTAAGTAAAAATTCCTGATTTTTGTTGTTGATACAAAATTATAAATTAAAAATAATTATCTTTACATTTCCAAAATTGCGTCTAAGACAAACATTTAGCTTCAATCAACAGAAATTTAGTACCTTCAATTAATACGATAATTATATTTAAACATTAGAAAAAAATATTAAAGTATTGTTTGGAAAAATTATTCTGTTACTATTATCATAAAACTATTAACAGTTAACTTCACTATTTCAAAAAAATGTTAATATAATAATTAAATCTTCAACTAATAACTTATCTGTAGATTTTTCTTTTGTAGTCCCTGTATTCGAGCGCCATAATATTTCAAACAAAGTCCATTAAAAATTATCATGCAAGTAAACATGATTGAGATAGGCAGTACATTCAAAATTCCTTCACTAGAAAATGGTGATCCATCTGGAAAATTTAGTTTATCAGGATTCCATTTGGAGTATTTCTTGAGGAGAAGACAAATAATAACTGAAGTAAAGCATTGATACCACAGTACAAAGAATGGAGCTTCCAAGTCTTTATCATTGTTGCTAAGTAAACTTTTGTTAACAAAAACTGTAGAAATAGAAACTATCCAGTAAATAGTGACAACAGTGGTGATGTGTAGATATTTAGCATTATCTTGTGTTTCCTTTTAAAAGGAAAATATTTGTTTATCTATGGCTGACATATGAAAAAAATTATATATTAAGTTTGTAAAGGACGCTTACCGATTTAATTTAATTTGTTAGTTTTAATATAATTTTATTAATTTAATTTTCAGTATTTTACGACTTTTAAAGGTTCTGTTGGTATTTTTTTTCAACATTTAATTTCTTTGGCATTTTTTTGTAACTTGGGGTAACGTCTTGATTTATTGTCACGATGGGTGATCCAGTCGTTCTAGTGTCAGAGAGGGAGGATATTTTTGCCGCAGTTCAATCCATTTTCACAAAATCCAAATCTTTAAGTACCCTTTTAAACCCGCTTATGACCGCTTACTCAAAAATGAAATTCGATTTGAAGAAATTCAATCAAAAATTCGGATATTTAATGCAAGTATAAAGAACAAAAGTGAAAAACTCGAGACAACAGAAGTACAAAATTCATTTAACGATTTAGTTGATATTACTAAAGCGAATTATTACAAAGTGGTACAATCTACCTGCCCTCCTGAGAATAATCCTGTGGTTGTCCATTCTCATTCTATTCCTCAGGAGCTACCGAAAATTGACTTACCGATATTCACAGGGAAATTAGAGGACTGGAATGGATTCTATTCCCTATTTGATTCTATGGTTCATAGGGAAGAATCTCTATCGACCATTAGGAAATTTTATTATCTACGAAGTAGCTTACGCGATGAAGCTCTGTCGCTTATCTCGGGCTTCGCATTAGACGAAGCTAATTATTCGCTCGCTTACGACGCATTGGTCTCTCGCTATCAAAATAAAAGGCGACTAGCCAGATTTTATATCAAGAAGGTGATGGATTTTACACCTTTAAACAATTCTTCAGCGTCTAATTTGCAGAGATTTTTATCTGAGCATGAAAATAATTTTTCTGCGTTATCGGCTTTAGGCATTGAAGACATGGGGGATTTCATTAAACTTCATTTAGCTCTTAATAATTTAGATCCAGGGACTAGAAAAGCATTCGAAGAACGAATAAAATCAGCAGATATTCCCTCTTATAAGGATTTGATTAATTTCGTCACCGAACGAACTCGAGTATATGAGATGATGGCTCAAGAAGGCCGATCAGAAAAGCCTATTATAGAAAAATCCCGCTCTGCGAATTCCACTAGACGATATAACAAATCCAATTCCGGAAAAGAACAAATATCTCCGGGAATTTTTACTGTTTCGCCATTGGAAAAACAAACCGATGTTGCTGCTAACACAACGAATCACGATCCTCAATTCGACCAGTTCGAAATTGAGGCAGTTGGCTCTAAGAAACAGGTATTCTCTCCGACTGATGTACAATCAAGAAATAGTACCGAACCGATTCTCTACGAGAAAACGTGTCTAAAAGGCTCAAAACCGGCTCTACCAGCTAAGAAATTAATTTGCTGGAATTGTGGTGGACCGCACGTATATTCCAGATGTCCGCTACCACGAAAGTTGTTTTGCTACCGTTGTGGTAACCCAGGAGTTTCCATTCACGCATGTCCTAAATGTACTCCGGGAAATGTGCAAGGGAATCGGAAGTGAGGGTCATTCCTATTCCCACGGTTTCAGCTGACCCACCAAGTACCGATTTACCTATTACCGTGCCTTATCGTTTACCTTTTTGTACCGCTAAATCTGATATCGTTTCTCCATGTGTCGTATCGAATTCTCCCGAAAGTTCTACCGTATCTTGTTATCGTTTACCGTTTCCTAAACAGCACTATATTGATTTCCGAATAGGGAAACCTGACAAAGGAGGCCTGTCCTACTTGGCCCTGTTTGACCCTGGTTCCACTACCTCATTTGTTGGACCAGAAGGGGTTCAAATTCTCCTTAAATTGGGATATGAAGTTGAGAAAATTCCCGAATTTAATATTTGTGTCGCTAATGGAAGCTCTTGTATCGTTGATGAAAGATTCTCCATTTCAATTATCGTTGGGTACCGGTCATATGACACGAAGCTTTACGTTTTAACAAAGCTTCCATTTATGTTTCTTTTAGGGTTAGATTTTATCGTTAACACAAATATGAGTACTAATCATCGTGAAGCGACATGGTGGTTTCAAGATGACCCCGACCATAAGTTCTCGTTTCGTCAAGATGTTCAATTAGTAGAAGAGGAAACATCAAAAATATGCGGCATTAGTTCACTTGATCCCTCAGAAAGGGTGGATCTGGATAGAATAGTCAGTGAAGGTTTGCGAATTCTCCAAGATTCTCCAGGATTAACGACGCGCATTAGCCATAAGGTAGATGTTCAGGATGCCCGACCTATCAAGCAGCGCTCCTACCATTACTCACCCAAAGTACTTGAGGCAATGCACCAGGAGTTAGATCGAATGTTGGATGAAGACTTAGTGGAACCTTGCCAATCTCCATGGTCTTCCCCGGTAGTCATGGTTCGTAAGGGATCAGGTTATCGTTTCTGTATAGACTTTCGTAAGGTTAATGAAGTCACTTGTAAAGATTCCTATCCTATGCCTAATATGACATCTCTCTTAGACGGACTTCGACAGGCTCGATATCTCTCCAAGTTAGACCTCAAGCAAGCATTTTTGCAAGTGCCCCTTGCCGACGAAACTAGTAAAGACATTACTGCGTTTACAGTTCCTGGCAGAGGACTATTCAGGTTTAAAGTTATGCCCTTTGGGCTGACGAATTCACCTGCTACCTTTCAGAGGTTAGCCGATGCAATATTTGGACCCGAACTTTACCCTTACGTAGTCGTTTTTCTGGATGATATTTTGGTTTGCACACCAACTTTCAAACTGCATTTGGATATGCTAATGGAAGTGTTCAGTCGACTTAAAGCCTCAGGTCTGCGTATCAACCCGGAAAAATGTGAATTTGGTTGTAATGAAGTTAGGTACTTGGGCTATCTGGTTAATAGTGATGGCTTGAGTGTAGATCCAGATAAGGTTGGTTCCGTTACTTCGATTCCTCCTCCCACCAACGCTGAGCCGCGCTTCATAATATTTGTGACCAGGTTGTGGGGTTTTCGGTCCAAGGTCCAAATTGATTTAAATAAACTATTGTCCAAATAAAAATGTTGTATTCTTATATTATACATCAACGGTAACATTATGCCAACTCCAAAAACATAACCATAATATATATATCGTAACACCACCAACTAAAAATCATAGATACATAATTAATAAAAACAAAGATTATATACACTTTTATTTACAAATATTAATAGGATGCTTACCGCTGAGCCGCAAAGATACGATAAGGTAAAACAATTAAATTTGGCAATTACTTGGCCATATAACCGACTTAAACACATCCGTATGGAATGACGGTCCTCAGTTAAGTGAGGTCAGATAGATAGAGACACCTGACGGACGAATTTAGCAACAAAAGAATACTCGTTACACACT
Organism: Troilus luridus; assembly: GCA_964056705.1. Taxonomy (NCBI): domain Eukaryota; kingdom Metazoa; phylum Arthropoda; class Insecta; order Hemiptera; family Pentatomidae; genus Troilus; species Troilus luridus. The sequence goes on along the minus strand of OZ057417.1, from coordinate 40,180,312 downwards.
CCCCTCCAGCGATTAAGTCCGTCGGGTTGGATAAAATAATTTAAGTTTTGAGGGATGCCATAAGCCTATTATCTTTCCATCTTCATCTCTCAGTTTACAGGATCCACCACCCGTAACGGAAACAACCGTAAAAGGGCCTTCATATTTGGGGTTCAGTTTAGCAGCGAGTTTATCAGCTGCCGACGATAGCTGAAACCTCATCTTTAAGACTTGGTCCCCCGGTTGGAAACGATCTTTCCGGCGTCTCAAGTTATAACGACTGCTCTGATTTAGACTTGCCTTCAGAGAGTTTTCCTCGGCTATATGATGAACTTCAGGCAGTCTGCCCACTTTAGCGGCCCAAGCAGCATGTTCGTCTGTGCCAGCCACTAGGATATCATCGTCGTTAGCTTGATGTAGAGGCCTCAGTTCTCTACCAAAATTTAAGAAGGCAGGACTGAACTTGGTCGAATCTTGAACGGCGGAATTTAAGGCAAACTGGATCTCTCCTAGTTTTTCGTCCCAGCGTTGGTGTTTCTTCCCTAGGTACGCTACGATAAGTTGCTTGATATTCCGATTCGCTCGTTCTGTCGGATTTGCCTGTGAATGGTAAAGAGGAGTAGTTTCTCTCTTGATTCCAAACTCCTTAGCCACTTCAGTTACAAGATTACTGACGAAGTTCTTCGCATTGTCGGAAATTACTTTATGTGGTGCGCCATATCTGTATATTATGCGGGATTTCAGTTTATTTACAATAACCGAAGAGGTAGCTTTTCTGATGGGACATAATTCCACCCATCTACTAAATAAATCTACAAACACTAGTAGATATACATTGCCTCTAGAACTCCTAGGATAAGGACCCATAATGTCAACTGACACCATTTCCCACGGCTGCTTGTTATAGCGAGGAAACATTAACCCACGAGGTGGCGTGTTATTGGGTTTGACCTTCTGGCATAACTCACAGTGCCTAACATACTGGCTTATATCTCGGTATAATCCAGGCCAATAATAGAGTCTACTAACCCTAGAAACAGTTTTATCTATCCCCAGGTGGCCTGACTGCGGTAGATCATGATTTTCATATATTATTGCTCCCCTTAAATATCTAGGAACGACAACTTTCCATTCCTCACTGGGGTCTTCTAGCTCTCCCTTCAAAGGATTCTTTCGATGGTATAATAGCTGTCCATCTTTTATCGACCATCCAGGGTGGAGTTCTGGGGACTTCTGGACTCGATAAAATTTCTGATTATACCATTCGTCGGTCGCTATGAAAGTTCCTGAAGTCGAAACTGAATCGGTAGAAGAATTAGGATCGGAACTGGTAGACAATACTGTGATTGCAGCAATTCGTGATAGGGCATCGGCCACTGTGTTGAGTTTCCCCTTTCGATATTCCACCTTGTAGTTGTAAGGCTGCAAGCGAAGAGCCCATCTAGCCAAACGACCTGAAGGGTTTTTCAAGTTCAGTAACCACTTCAGACTGGCGTGGTCAGTTATTACAGTGAAGGGATAACCTTCCAAGTAATGCCTATTCTTCTCGATACCAAACAGAACTGCGAGGCATTCCTTTTCGGTTACGGTATAATTCCTTTCAGCTGAACTTAAGGTACGAGAACAAAAAGCGATAACTCTTTCTTCGCCGTCTTGTATTTGAGTCAAGACCGCTCCAAGACCTGTATCACTGGCGTCAGTCTGTAATTGAAAAGGGTGTTTAAAGTCTGGCCTAGCTAATATTGGTGCTACAGTCAGTGCTGACTTGAGAGCATTGAAAGAGGTGTCCTGCTCTTCTGACCAGATCCATTTAGCGTTACGCTTAAGCAAAGCTGTTAGCGGAGAGACAACTGTGGAGAAGTCTTTAATAAAACGGCGATACCATCCTGCCATTCCAAGGAATCTTCTGAGCTGCCCAGCGTTGGTGGGAGGAGGAATCGAAGTAACGGAACCAACCTTATCTGGATCTACACTCAAGCCATCACTATTAACCAGATAGCCCAAGTACCTAACTTCATTACAACCAAATTCACATTTTTCCGGGTTGATACGCAGACCTGAGGCTTTAAGTCGACTGAACACTTCCATTAGCATATCCAAATGCAGTTTGAAAGTTGGTGTGCAAACCAAAATATCATCCAGAAAAACGACTACGTAAGGGTAAAGTTCGGGTCCAAATATTGCATCGGCTAACCTCTGAAAGGTAGCAGGTGAATTCGTCAGCCCAAAGGGCATAACTTTAAACCTGAATAGTCCTCTGCCAGGAACTGTAAACGCAGTAATGTCTTTACTAGTTTCGTCGGCAAGGGGCACTTGCAAAAATGCTTGCTTGAGGTCTAACTTGGAGAGATATCGAGCCTGTCGAAGTCCGTCTAAGAGAGATGTCATATTAGGCATAGGATAGGAATCTTTACAAGTGACTTCATTAACCTTACGAAAGTCTATACAGAAACGATAACCTGATCCCTTACGAACCATGACTACCGGGGAAGACCATGGAGATTGGCAAGGTTCCACTAAGTCTTCATCCAACATTCGATCTAACTCCTGGTGCATTGCCTCAAGTACTTTGGGTGAGTAATGGTAGGAGCGCTGCTTGATAGGTCGGGCATCCTGAACATCTACCTTATGGCTAATGCGCGTCGTTAATCCTGGAGAATCTTGGAGAATTCGCAAACCTTCACTGACTATTCTATCCAGATCCACCCTTTCTGAGGGATCAAGTGAACTAATGCCGCATATTTTTGATGTTTCCTCTTCTACTAATTGAACATCTTGACGAAACGAGAACTTATGGTCGGGGTCATCTTGAAACCACCATGTCGCTTCACGATGATTAGTACTCATATTTGTGTTAACGATAAAATCTAACCCTAAAAGAAACATAAATGGAAGCTTTGTTAAAACGTAAAGCTTCGTGTCATATGACCGGTACCCAACGATAATTGAAATGGAGAATCTTTCATCAACGATACAAGAGCTTCCATTAGCGACACAAATATTAAATTCGGGAATTTTCTCAACTTCATATCCCAATTTAAGGAGAATTTGAACCCCTTCTGGTCCAACAAATGAGGTAGTGGAACCAGGGTCAAACAGGGCCAAGTAGGACAGGCCTCCTTTGTCAGGTTTCCCTATTCGGAAATCAATATAGTGCTGTTTAGGAAACGGTAAACGATAACAAGATACGGTAGAACTTTCGGGAGAATTCGATACGACACATGGAGAAACGATATCAGATTTAGCGGTACAAAAAGGTAAACGATAAGGCACGGTAATAGGTAAATCGGTACTTGGTGGGTCAGCTGAAACCGTGGGAATAGGAATGACCCTCACTTCCGATTCCCTTGCACATTTCCCGGAGTACATTTAGGACATGCGTGAATGGAAACTCCTGGGTTACCACAACGGTAGCAAAACAACTTTCGTGGTAGCGGACATCTGGAATATACGTGCGGTCCACCACAATTCCAGCAAATTAATTTCTTAGCTGGTAGAGCCGGTTTTGAGCCTTTTAGACACGTTTTCTCGTAGAGAATCGGTTCGGTACTATTTCTTGATTGTACATCAGTCGGAGAGAATACCTGTTTCTTAGAGCCAACTGCCTCAATTTCGAACTGGTCGAATTGAGGATCGTGATTCGTTGTGTTAGCAGCAACATCGGTTTGTTTTTCCAATGGCGAAACAGTAAAAATTCCCGGAGATATTTGTTCTTTTCCGGAATTGGATTTGTTATATCGTTTAGTGGAATTCGCAGAGCGGGATTTTTCTATAATAGGCTTTTCTGATCGGCCTTCTTGAGCCATCATTTCATATACTCGAGTTCGTTCGGTGACGAAATTAATCAAATCCTTATAAGAGGGAATATCTGCTGATTTTATTCGTTCTTCGAATGCTTTTCTAGTCCCTGGGTCTAAATTATTAAGAGCTAAATGAAGTTTAATGAAATCCCCCATGTCTTCAATGCCTAAAGCCGATAACGCAGAAAAATTATTTTCATGCTCAGATAAAAATCTCTGCAAATTAGACGCTGAAGAATTGTTTAAAGGGGTAAAATCCATCACCTTCTTGATATAAAATCTGGCTAGTCGCCTTTTATTTTGATAGCGAGATACCAATGCGTCATAAGCGAGCGGATAATTAGCTTCGTCTAATGCGAAGCCCGAGATAAGCGACAGAGCTTCATCGCGTAAGCTACTTCGTAAATAATAAAATTTCCTAATGGTCGATAGAGATTCTTCCCTATGAACCATAGAATCAAATAGGGAATAGAATCCATTCCAGTCCTCTAATTTCCCTGTGAATATCGGTAAGTCAATTTTCGGTAGCTCCTGAGGAATAGAATGAGAATGGACAACCACAGGTTTATTCTCAGGAGGGCAGGTAGATTGTACCACTTTGTAATAATTCGCTTTAGTAATATCGACTAAATCGTTAAATGAATTTTGTACTGCTGTTGTCTCGAGTTTTTCACTTTTGTTCTTTAAACTTGCATTAAATATCCGAATTTTTGATTGAATTTCTTCAAATCGGATTTCATTTTTGAGTAAGCGGTCATAAGCGGGTTTAAAAGCGGATGCTGAATCGGTACTTAAAGATTTGGATTTTGTGAAAATGGATTGAACTGCGGCAAAAATATCCTCCCTCTCTGACACTAGAACGACTGGATCACCCATCGTGACAATAAATCAAGACGTTACCCAAAATTAAAAAAAATGCCAAAGAAATTAAATGTTGAAAAAAAAAATACCAACAGAACCTTTAAAAGTCGTAAAATACTGAAAATTAAATTAATAAAATTATATTAAAACTAACAAATTAAATTAAGTCGGTAAGCGTCCTTTACAAACTTAATATATAATTTTTTCATATGTCAGCCATAGATAAACAAATATTTTCCTTTTAAAAGGAACACAAGATAATGCTAAGTAGAAACAAACAACAGCTGTTGTCTCTAAGTGAACTTAATGCTTACTTGCTAATCTATCATGTGTTCAATTCAACTATTTCAACTTACGGTAAAAATACAAAATAAAATGATATATTAGTAGATTTTAATTTTCAAAACATGTGTTAAACAAAACTAAGTCGTTCTACGACGTTAAGTAAAATTCTTAATTTTTGTTGTTGATACAAAATTAATAAATTAAAAATAATTATCTTTACATTTCCAAAATTGCGTCTAAGACAACCATTTTGCTTCAATCAACAGAAATTTAGTACCTTCAATTAATACGAAAATTATATTTAAACATTCGAAAAAATATTAAAGTATTGTTTGGAAAAACTATTCTGTTACTATTATTATAAAACTATTATCAGTTAACTTCACTATTTCAAAAAAAAATGTTAATATAATAATTAAATCTTCAACTAATAACTTATCTGTAGATTTTCCTTTTGTAGTCCCTGTTCGGGCGCCATAATATTTGTGACCAGGTTGTGGGGTTTTCGGTCCAAGGTCCAAATTGATTTAAATAAACTATTGTCCAAATAAAAATGTTGTATTCTTATATTATACATCAACGGTAACATTATGCCAACTCCAAAAACATAACCATAATATATATATCGTAACACCACCAACTAAAAATCATAGATACATAATTAATAAAAACAAAGATTATATACACTTTTATTTACAAATATTAATAGGATGCTTACCGCTGAGCCGCAAAGATACGATAAGGTAAAACAATTAAATTTGGCAATTACTTGGCCATATAACCGACTTAAACACATCCGTATGGAATGACGGTCCTCAGTTAAGTGAGGTCAGATAGATAGAGACACCTGACGGACGAATTTAGCAACAAAAGAATACTCGTTACAACATATGAGTAACTTCCTATGAATTCCGCTAAACACTATTATAGCGGCGCATTGGACTTATAAAGCGGGAGTATTGTGGAATTGTACCAATATTTAAAGTACATTGCACAAATTAAGCAGTGACGAATAACTTAAAAAGTGTTTGCAATTTCCAACTATACTAAACTTGTATGAAGCTTGTACAATAAATCGACAATCGAACTTAGAATTAATCGATAGTAATGTTAGAAAAGTCGTATTTGTTCGAAACTATTAACTAAGTTTTAGATCCTAGGAATAAATATTTAATCTTAAAAAGTTGTTTATATTTTATTAACGAATGTTTTTTATAACATAAATTTGTTATTAATTGGAACTCGATATTGTTGGCAACGACAATTAGGTTTTGTCTTTATCTTGAACAGTCTCATAATGGCTGCGTAAATCGTTTACCCGGTTTAAAGGCAGTTGACGGGTTTTTGGGTTAAGTATATTGTGGATGAAAGAGACTTCCATGTATTCTTACATAGATTTGTTGTAAGTTTTAATACATTATTGTTTAATAATTTCGTTAATTAAGTACCGAATCTAAGTGCAAATACTTATCATGACTGTTTTCTCTATTAAGGCTTTTATTAGTGATAAACAACCTTGTGATGTTCTCTGTCAATATTTGTTAACCATTATTATGGATAATATTTATTAATTTAAACGTTTTTCAAATATGGTCTTTTTTTCTTAGTTCTTAACAACCACCCAAAGTTTTCAGGGATGTTCATTAGTTAACAGAATGATCTCCATATTCTTTTGTACTTAATATATGTAAAGTATTAATGAAACATTAAATTGTTAATTAAATTATATCTTCTTATGATTATTAGCCATTAATTTAAACTTCCTTTACCTTATATGCTTAATGATTTCCAAAATCTCAATGTTATGTTGTATTATGGACGATATTATTTTTAGAAGGTGGACCAAAAATGACGGTGTTATGGGATGTAGGTGAATGTCCGCCCAGGAAGAAACTCTGCTTGTCCACCAGCCAGGCAAAAAAAATAAACCAACCTGTGGATGAATCGCCTATGGCAATACCTATTGAAGCAGGTAAGAATGTGTTATCATAGATTTATTTTGTTTAATTTTTAAACAATGGTGATGTTTAATATTAAAATAAATGTGTACTAATTTACACCGGGATTTTTGAGAACTGAATAAAATGCACAAGTCACTTTTTGGAGTATTTACAATTTTTCTATTCTTTCATCCGTTAATTTAGCCTCTTATGTGTGTTTTTTAAAATGGTTTGTAGTAATTTCATTGATAGTTAATAAGTAAAGTTAAGTCAGAGACGTTATAAATAAGAAGTATCAGAAGCTATATAATTTAGTCCGAACTAGTTTACATACAATTTCATCGTAAATAAACATTTTTTTACATATTATTGAAAATCTCTAATTCAGTAAAGTTGATTTGGGAAACCCCATAAGCCAAGTAAGTTTAAGATGTATTCATCACAATGACTCTTTTTGTTTCAAATTGATAAATAGTAAGTTTGTATTATATCACATTTTAATTATCTGTCATTTGTGGATGCCTTCAACTAAACACTTTGGATTGGACTATTTTTTGTTTTGAAGAAGGAAATCAACAATTCAATCATCACTCCAGCCGGAAGTATGGGTATTAGATCTTAGACTTTACCGTAAAGAGTGTTGAATTAGCATTTTTTGTAGTTTTTTTAAATTGTTTATTTTTTTTAATGTAAACTATGTTAGTTTTATGTTTTTATAAACAAATTTGTTTACACTATCATCTTAATGTTGCAGTAATCAGAAAAAAATGTTTAACAACCTATTACTTCAATGATCCTTTTTTATCCATTTTTATGTCACGTCTTATTTTATTTTAAAAATTTGTTTTATCCAGATTCAAGTTTATTAATATAATATTTTTCTATTGCTTATTTTATTCTGTTAGTATATCTGTTAAAAGATTACAATTATTCATGATGAGGCCTCATAATGAAAAATTATTATCTGTATATGTTTTAATCAATGCTGTTTTGTTTTTGTAATCTATGTAATTGTTAGTACGTCAAGCAATTTTTTTGCGGAAATCACCAGATGTTCCTTCCCTAATAGTTATTTATAGATATTATAAAATAATATAATATCTTGTATTATATATAAAATAATATCTTGAATAATTACTAGTTGACAGTATAAATATGTGCAAGAAAATGGGTGGAGGTCAAGTTTCACTATTTAAGGAATTGTTTTTTACACTCTACATTCTACTTATGGTGAGACTCTAGTTACAGGAAAATTAGTTATGTTTATAATGAATTAGATCAGTTGAGAACATGTAATTACGAAATATTTATAGTCCCTGGTTGTATATTTTGTTGTATAACAAAAGAAATTGAGCTTACCTGCTTATTGACATACATGGTTCTGGAAAAGATGGTTTGTGACTCCATACCAAATAGGTTAGTTCAAAGATTCTCAATCAAACCATCTTCTAGCATTGTTTTTTTATTTATATTTGTATGGACAGAATGGTAGGTGCCCTAAAATGATGATAGAGGGACATCAAAGTGGAAGAAGAAGCAGATGTAGACCTACACTTCATTGGCTGCAAGATGTTGAAGATGATCTTCAGGTGTCGGGTGTCTATAGGTGGAATAGGTCTGTTTAGAGGAGAATAATTGAGGAGGCCAAGGTTCAGAGGGTCGTCAGAGATAGAATAAGGACGGAATAGTGATGGGATTCTGAGCTACTGGCTTCTCTTATTTCTTAGTTCAATACTGTTTGTGCCAAATAGATTATTCTTTGAATTGACCCTGTGGGATCTGCAGATATCCTTCCTCTATCAGGCCATCGCCCTTTAATGGGGGAAAAGTCTGACAGTTGGGCTATAAACTCCCCTGGGCGACATCATTCAACCTCTCTGAGCAAGCTACTGTTGACTGGAAAAAACACACGCTTGATCCAGTCGAAATCACCTTCCTCTGCTTTTGTTCTAGAAAGAGTAATTCTAGACCCTTCATGATTGAAGTGGTAAAGATTTCTGTTATTTTAGTAAACCTGTTTTAGTCCTTGAAGGAATTGTCCTTTCAACTTGATCTTTTTTCTTTTTTTTTAAAATGTATTTATTGAAATTTACAGCTGTATACTGAATACATCACATAAAAATAATGAAAGATAAATAATGTCCTGAGATAAAAGCAAGTAGAGAACTACCCAGTGGTAGTACTCAAGTAAAAAGTTCAACTTAGGTCACGAGGCCATCTTATTTTCAGATGCCGGTGAGGATTATCAGGAATTGAAGAGGTTGCGAGGTTTGAAACTAGTGGGTTTGAGTGGAAATGAAGTTTGCTATGAAAAGATTGATATCGGATTCGGGTCAAATCAGCAACAAACGGGGCATTAAGGTCATTATGGATTACTTTGTTCGTAACAAAGTAAGGATTGAATATGAGAATAATTTTATGGGTTAGTGGAGCCCCAAAGCTTTATTCCGTAAGTCCAGAAGGGCTCTAATGGTTGTCATGTATATGAGCCTTTTGTAATTAGTTGGGAGCTTAGAGCGTTTGTCTAGTAAATGTTGAAGTAGCCTGAAACGGTGAGCTGTTTCTTGTTGTTTCAGTCTAGTATGAGGATTCCAAGTTAAGCGTTTGTCAAGGTGTAGTCCTAAGTACCGTAGCTGTTCTATAGAAATCAGTGAGATGTTATAATTTGATCTTGAATTGATTTAATTTATGTATGTGATTCTGAGGAGTTAATTAGACTGACTTACTAAGTTATTTCACTATTTTGAATGCATAAAACCAGTCAATGTCACCGAAATAATTTATCATCCTTTTCAACAACTGTCAATGTATAAATGTACATAAAATACTAAATTATTTTATTTTATTTTAATAACTCATATTTTTTGTTCTTTACTTAGGAAAGGTGATGTATATTTATTAATGTACTCTAAATTATTTATTAAAAATAAAATGGTGTTAATTTTTATTTTTATTTAAACATGAATAAAAAAGAATTATTCTTTTCAGGGCTAATGGTGGTTGGCGGAGTCGATGGTAGTGGGCGAGGGGGCGGAGACGCTCCAGAAAACCCTATTACCACTCTTTCAAATCTTGGTAACACTTGCTTCCTCAATTCAGTATTATACACCCTTCGGTTCGCTCCTTCTTTTCTACATAATTTGCATCATCTCGCTCTTGATCTCCAAGAATATTCTGGTCGGGCTGGCCTAAAGGTGAGCTTTTTCCTTCAAAATATAGTTTTGGTATCAGTTCCGCAGGTTGTCGTTTCGAATTAAGTCACAACAAGTTATAACTTTTCATTTGTTTCCTTTTTAATATATTTCATTTGTTTGTCTTTTATTATAAAAAAAAATCATGAATTTTAGTGTGAAACAACAAAGTGTAGTCATGGGAAATGTGTATAATTTGTTGATAATTTCAGTAAGAAATGAACGTTTCAACAAACATTTCGAAGTATAGATAATATTTTAACCTAAACAGTAAGTGTAAGTCGGCTCGTTAATCCATATACAGTCAGTAATAAATTAATATTTATTTTTGAGAGTGTTACTAAAAACGAAATTAATAAATAGTTAAAACATGTGACTTAGCAGAAGCGACGACCTCGGAACTTTAAAAACCAGTAGTTTTGTATTAAAAACCAATCCAGGGGCTGACATGGAAAAGGTAGTAAGTCATGAAAAGGTAATTTTACAGAAAAACCAAAAAACTGTTTTGACAACTGTAGATTAACTTGAAAAATATTAACTACCACCGTTCATAGAAACTAAACTACTCCCATTTTTGACTTAGTCCTCTTTCTATCCTTTTTTTTTTTTTTTTACCACTACAACCCATGGGTCTGGGGGTTCAGTACATGGTAGAGACTGTACTGTTTCATAGACAACGGTTCTGCAAGGAGGTGGCTTGTCCTAGGTCACGCTCAACCGCCAGATTTTTCCCCCTTATAGTGGCTGGGTGAGCCCCAGGAGGGTCCTATATAATCCATCTCCGGAGACAAAAAGACTAAATAAAAGTCTTGCCCACAGCGGGATTTCAACCAGGATTTCAGTCATGGCAACTCAATGCTCTACCACTGAGCCACTCCGCTCCCCTTTCTATCCTATTGGTATGATTAATCACTAGCTTTCTTCTATAAAAAAAAATAAAATTTTTTTTGTCTTTTATAACCTTTTCCATGGGAATCCTTAAATTCTTACCATAATTTTTGTCATATGTAACTACAAGCAAACAACAGATAATAGTAATGTGTTTGTCTGATTAGCTGTTCAGTAGACTTCCTTATTCATAGGGCCAAACATGTTCGTATAAAAAAAACAAAAACGTTTTTTCCTAAACCTCTATGAGAAAATAAAATAAGTAATGAAGACAAAGTTTTGATTGTTTACTTGTATTCACATATAAGTAAGTACTTTTGATATTTTAAAAATTGAACTTATATTTCTAATTTAAATACATAAGTAAATAGTAAATACTTATTAAATAAATATGTAAGTAAATTTACTTATTTAAGTAAATCAATCACTCTTTACATATTTAAGGAATCATAACATTGTGGTCTGGCGTTTCGGGCCAGTGCATTATGGCTAGAAAGGTTAATTCTATTGAAAAATATGCGTGAATTGTATTGCTACAAAAAATTACTTTACATTTAAAAAGGCATTAAGTTTTTTTTTAACTTTTATTTTATCAACTTACTATGTATTCTTCATTGTTATTATAAAAATTGAGACACTTTAATCATACTTACAATCTATCTAATCTATTTTTTTGTTCATGTTAGTATTTTGTATTATTATGTATAAGTAAGGCCAACAGCAAACATTGTAACCCTTATAGTTATTGCAACCTTTATTTAGCTTATGTTAATATTTATCTGTAAAAAATATATAACTACATGACCTGCTCTCTACTTATGGTGTGCGAAAAAAATATTTTTGAGTCCCGACCACAATCTATTAACATTTAATTTCATTAAACCAAAAAATTTTAAAATAATTGCATTGCTACTTCAACCACTCATATGGTAAAAACTAAGTAATTAATTGTGGTTCAGAAATATTTTTTCCTGATTTTTTTTTTTTAAATAAAACAGGCGATTGTTTGGAATTTTCATTTTAATCCTCCAAAGCCAGGAATTATTTTTTTGAAAAATATTTTCTTTTTCTTTACATTTTTATATTCTTATAGTGATACAGAACTGGAGAAAAATAATTTAAAACATTTGCACTTAACTGACTGTCAGGGCCCCTTGCAGGTAGATGCAACGGTAATTCACCGTTAACAATAATAAAAGAGAAAGGGGGAGGGTAAACCCAGGCTACTTTCTCTTGTGACATAAACGTCACACTAGGCTTTGGAGGGTTAAGTGAATTTCGGTTATCTGAACCACGCCCAACAACATTAATTTGGTTAACTGATGATCTGCTGTATAATATGACCTATGGTCTAAAATAGGTTTTAAAAATATAGTCCCATCTTCCAGGTTTGTTTTAATTAAGAAAGAATAAATGAATATTTTCAATGGTTTAATTAAATCTATAAATTGTGATAGTTAAGTGCATATACTTTTGTATTTTAGTGTTCATCTCTGGGTAGAGGAGGAAAAAGTTGGAGTAGTAAAGACATTGGTTCATTGACGGGTGGGGACACCCTCAAGATGCAAATTGCTACTGACAAGTTACATCAACTTTACGAGTCGTTGAGGACCGAAGAAGTGAAAGATCACCATTCCGAACCTTTCCATCCTCATCTTTTTCTTCAGTCTCTTAGGTAATATTTTGTCGGGTTGTGATCCTGAGGGAATATTAAAATTACTTCTTTCTAAACTCTATTTTTGATTCTGTTAGAGATGTCAACCCGATTTTCGAAGGCAATCAACAACATGACGCACATGAACTTTTGGTATGCTTGTTAGACAACATTCGTGAAACTTGTTGTCAGTTACGTCAGGCTGCATCTGTTTCGGCTGTTACTACTGCACCTCCTCCTCCGTTACCTCCTGTTAAACAGTCTTGGTCTCGACAGGTAAACTATTAGTGATTTATATATCATTATTTTTTTTTAACGCTCAAAACATATTAAATTTCCTCTTGGAATTACTTCCCCACCTCTACTCAATGTAGTATAAGTATGACTATCAATTTTGTATATTAAAATTTATGAATATTGTTTGTTTGTATAATATGCAAATGTTTTTTTATTTGTGTTCTACTAATGGTTTTTATTTTGTTTTTTTAGGTGCGAAAATCGTTAAGCATTGGGAGACAAGGACGTGGTAAAGGAGAAAATGATTCTAGGGGAATCGGTTAGTATATATATCATAATGTGTTGTATTATCTCGTAATATACACAATTAATTTATTAAAATAAGAAACCTCCAAATGCTTTATAATTAATATATATTGTCTAGTAGCTTCTTAACAGTTTTCTGAAGTTCAATATTTATAATTCCCTCTTAAAACCTTTGAGTTTGAGGAATTAATTCTTTAAATTATGTGTAGCATGGCTAAAACATTAAAATCTCCATGCCTTAGTTCACATATGTGTTAATTGCCGAAAACAAGATTTTACAGGAGTCAACTTTGATAATAATTTAATACAAGAAATACAATTCAAGTTTAAGCACACAATATATTTTTGTAATCTCTTAATTCGTTCTCTATTAATTTTATATCAACATATGTTCTATGACTTCCTGGTCACAACTTTACAATATTATTTATATAACAAAACCCATTTTTGAAAAATTTGCACTTAAAACATTTGTTAACTAAGGCATCGTGTCCTATGCCTCAAAATACAGTAGTATAATTTTAGGATCAGTAGGTGGTCACCGGCAGACTTTTATTCAATCTGTTAGCGGCTGGAGATAGATCCTATGGGATCTAGGACCCTTCTGTGGCTCACCCAGCCTCAATAATATGGATACCAAAAATAAGGGGTGGGGGGAATCTGGTTGAGTGTGATCTAGGACTAATCATATTCCTGCAAAACTGTTGTTCAAGAAACAGTGTAGTCTCTACCATGTACAGAACCCCCCCCCCCCCAGACCCTTCATGGGTTGTATTGGTACAAGTTTATTTATTTTTTTTAAGGGTTGTTAACTTTCTATTGTCTCTTAACTAATTTTCCCTTGTTTTGAATGGTTCATATGATCAGGTTCAATCATTGAGGAGCCATAGATACCCCGATTACGATATTAAAGTTTAAAGAGGAAGTCCTTAGTTTTTTTAGGTATTTTTATTTGAAGTAAAGGTAATTCCGCAGGCTGCCGCTTCGAGTTTAGCCACAAGTTTTAACTTTTCCTTTAGTATGTTCCTATAGTATACGTAACTATAGGAAGGATTAATCCTTTTATCATGTGGTATAATATAATATAACAGTTATAGCAATAATTGTCATTACTCTGCATGTTGTCGCTCTGAGTTAAGTCACAACAAATTTTAACTTAGCATTCGTTTCCCTTTTAATATTTTCTGAAAAATGTATGTTATCATGATCTTTAGTATGGAAAAGAGAATGTCATTATGGTAAATGTGTATACTTCGGGAATCATTTCATCTAGAAATGAACGTTTCTACAAACATATATTATCTATACTTCGAAATGTTAGTTGAAACTTTTATTTCTTGATGAAATTATTACCGAAATCTACTCATTACCCATAATTACATTATCTTTTCCATACTAAAGCAAACTTGTATTTTTGGAAAGTATTAAAAATAAAACGAATAAACGGTGAAAACTTATAACTCAACTCAAAGCGAAAACCCGCGGAACAGATACTGAAGTATAATGTAATCTTAGCTGTAAATTTATTGAAGTAGCATCTTCTTTTTTAGTACAGTTATGTGTAAATATATATATATATATATATATATATATATATATATATATATATATATACATACAATTTGTTTTATATATATAGAATCAATAGCTCAAAATGGAGACTGCTGCACCAATGGGGTGGATTATGAAGAAGAAAGTACCACTGTAGGACACAACTTCATATCGGAACACTTCGAAGGAGTCTCCCTATTGAGAACTACATGCCTCGAGTGCGAGCAGGTTACTCAAAGGAAGGAAACATTTTGTGATATATGTGTTCCTATCACGACAGATTCACAAGGGAAGGGTATGTATTATATTTTATTGAAGGTTTTATTCAAACACACTCAGGGAATGGGCTCAGTGGTAGAGCGCTGAGTTGCTATGCTGAAGGTCCTGGGTTCAAATCTCGCTCGCTGGCAGACTTATTTAATCTGTTAGTGGCCAGAGATGGATCCCATGGGATCTAGGACCCTCCTGGGGCTCACCCACCCTCTATTAAGTGGGTTCCCAAAATAAGTGGGAAAAAATCTAGCGATTGACCGTGATCTAGGACGAATCAAATCCCTGCTCAACCGTTGTCCTGAAACAGTACAGTCTGTACCATGTACTGAACCCCAGACCTTTCACGGGTTGTAGCATAAATGGCTGACCCCAAAATTTTATTTTAAATTTCCTTTGCTCTTGTGACCTGTCATGTTAGGCATGTGATTACATTTTTTAGTCAGCCGGTTTAAATGTATTTAATCACGTGATCCCACACCCTTATATATCGCTCCTTCAAAAGAACAACATAACTCTAAAATTAGCATTTTTGAGTTAAGCTTGTGGTAGCAATTGTACTGGTTGAAGCTTTTCAATTCAGGAACGACATCTAATATTCCATTATCATGATATGATGTGATAATTTTTTTTCTTTCTTTTTTTAACAAAGTCATGATTTGAGTTGTATCATGTTTGAATCAGAAGTTTTATGAGAATAATAACATAAGTAAAAATAAAGTTTCAAGCTTTTAAAAATTGTCTAATAGATTAATATAAGAATTTCAGTAGCATCATTCCAATAGGAATGCTCTTCTTTACCATTACCCTAGTTTATATTTTTTTTAACTCATCTGGTTTAACTTTTAAAAGATATAAAACTTTCAAATACCTCTTTTGAAAAATTAGGTTTTTTGAGTTATGACATTGTTCTTTTGAGGGAGTGATTTGTGACCAATCCCTTTTACTCCTTTTTTTACCAATAATTTTTATAACGTAATCACATGTTTGAGTGAACTGCTCCTAATTAGTCACATTGTAGGGCCTGTAGTTTAAAATTTATTTTTCATTCACTCATTGACCAAACTTTTTCAAGCAAATATAATAATAATTTATTTTTTTATTAATTGTTATAACTTTTAAATATTTTATTTTGAAGAGAAAAGATTTGTCAAGGATACGTGGGAGACCCGGGTTCGAATCCCGGCCCTGGACAAATCTTTTCTCTTCAAAATAAAATATAATAAAAATATTGGTTAATCTTATATATCTGTACCTCGGAGGGATACAACACTATGTCCATTTTTTCCCATCTCAATAAATAGCTGTGCCAATAACACTTTTTGTTGAAAAAAAGTTTAAAACTCCTCTCCTGTAAAGTTATGAAAATGGACATAGTGTTGTATCTTTCCGAGGTACAGATATATAAGAGGAATAAAATAGTCTGGGCAGAGGTCACAAAAAATTCTCTTTGATAAGGTAAGGAGAACTATTTATTTCAAAGCCAACATTTCTTTCAATATTTTAACTTAAATTACCTTATGCCATGTTATACCATATTCTCCAACAGCATTCTTATTAGTTATGTTTAAAAATATATATGTATAGGCCTATATACATTCATTAGATTAATTTGTATTACTCTTTTATTATTATAAATATTTTATTGCTCTACTACTTTTATGAATACCATTCATTTGATTAATTTGTATTATCCCTTATTACTTATTCGATAATACTCTATAATCGTTCCCTCTGTTGTTATATTTACCTTAAGGCTTCACCATTTTTATTTTATATTTGTATCACCTATATCCTTTATTTATTCTTTACTTTGTATTATTTTAATTTATATGCATCTTGAATACTTAGCCCTGAAGAAGACCTGCAACGTGGGTCGAAGCGTTGGCTTTAAAATAAACAGTTCCTCTTACTAAGGGGAATTTTTTCTGACCTCCGCGAGGACCATTTTCTTCCTCATTAATAATATTAGTATTATTTGTTTAGAATAATATTAATGTAAAAATAATTTTCTGATTTTTGTTTGAATAGATGACGGCCTCAATGTTAATCAGTTGTACCAGTCTGCTCTTGTGACAGAGGAGTATTTACACGACAGTAACAAATACTGGTGTGAAAAATGCCTCCGTTACAATGAAGCTCGACGATGCGTTAAATTCGAGTCATTACCGAAACTCCTAACATTGCAAATTAAAAGGTTCTCTTCTGGTTATGGGTAAGTTTTATCATAGTCATCATTTATTCATGACATTTTAATTACATTGAAGTATCTATTAACTGAAATCATTTTAAAGTTTAAATATTGTCATCACAAAATTATCAATTTCAAAACAATGTTCATTAATTCATAGTGGCTAAATTTGCTTTAGCTTTGTGTTGTGTGTCATACTCAAATTCATATCATCATTATAACAGATTTATAATTAAAATTGATTAATATATAGAAGTATATATGTATAATTAAGTATATATCAGATTTTATTGTAATGCAGATATTAGGTAGATTATGAACAATGAGCAATAAGCTCTATTGTTTCTAAATTGTACTTAAAAAGCTTAATTTAAAAAAAAATGCAGGGATATGTTTGAAGTTCTCAGAACTTTGAGAAGGATATTTATAGGTAAACATAGATTTGAGAAACTTTTAAAAGGTTCTTATTTCTTGATTTGTCAAAAGGGAAAATAGAGTAACCATGATAGATAATGAAGGTCTGTGTGCTTGAAATATGTCTTGCTGTATTATTATATTTAAATTTTCTCATAGCAATTTCAAATTCCCCCTTACTTGATAACATATCTACAGCCCCAGTGAATAAATGGTTAAGATCAATGTTCTCCTAAATGAGTTTTATGTACTTAAGGAGTGGAATTGTGCCATTTTCATGGAGTAATTGCTTAAATTGCAACTCAATTTCAAGCCAAAAACAATGAAAATTACTTAAAACAATTAACTCACTTTGGACAAAATTTCGACTTCACCACTTATGCACCGGGTCTGTGGACATAATGATATAAATAAATTATTATTTTTTCATTTCCTTCATTTTAGGTCTGTAGTGAGCAAAGTTAACGAGCACATGCCGACGCCTTTGAGGCTCGGATGCTTCTGCGAAGGATGCGAAAAGCTCGGCAGTCCGAACCCCGAACATGAATATAGTCTATATTCTGTCATCATGCACCTCGGGGCTACCATGGCGTCGGGTCATTATGTCGCTTATGTTAAACCTCGAGATTTTTCAACTGATTATGAATCCTGTAACAGGTTTGTCTTACTTAGAAAATTATATACTTAATTAACACCAATATTTTTAACTACTATCAGAATACTCCATTTTAGTGTAGATACTTAATTATGGAATGTTTCATGTGGGCTTGAACCAGCCTGTAAATACTTCCAATCCAGCCTGCCATATATTATTTTATTAAATCATAAAATTTATAATGTAAGTTTTTTAATGGAGAAGAAAATAGTCTGGAGAGAGGTCAAAAAATAATTCCTTAAATAGTGGAATTATTTGTTAGAAATTATTTTTTGAACCACCTTGCATGTCTTCGTCAGGGCTTATTGCTCACAAGTATGGGGGTCACCTTCGCTCTAAATTAAATTTTTCTTCTAATTAAAATTTTTTTTTTAAATGAAAGAAATTTTGATTGATGGGTATACAAATTTTGTCTTAGTTATATCCTTAATTACTAATTAATTAATAACTTTATTAATTAAACATGTTATGAATGTTATAGAGAGAGAAGGAAAACAGCTTCGTTATCAAGTGCAGCTCCTGATAAGAATTCTTCTGCCACTGCAAAAAAAAAGTGGTTTTTTAGAACTCCCAAGAATGGTTCAATTACTGAGAGTAGAGGACAGTACTTCAGGTTTGTAGGAAGGTTAGAATTTAATTTATTACAAAACTTATTATTTTTTTCATAAAATACATATATACTTTTTTTTTTGTATGTGTGTGTTTTTGTCTCATGTGAACTGGTTAAGTTATATCAAATCTTGAGCAATTGAAAGCTTAAAAATTAAGAGTTCAAGAAAGCTTCTCCTCTTCTTTTCTTTCCTCCGTAAAACTTTCATCTGCTCCAGAATTTTACCTCTTTCCTCTCCCAACTTGCGAATATATTTCCTATACTTGGTCTTGTGCTTATAGCTTCAAACTTCTTTTATGGTATCGTTCCTGACTCATTCGACTAATCCGTACAAACCACCTCAGCTGCCGTTTCTGCTAGGAATCTTTCAATGCAGTGATTCCCAAGTCTTCCCTTATTCTTATATTTCTTACCCGGTCTCTGCTTGTTTTACCAACAACAGCGAAGGTATTTCATTTCCATTGTGGTTATTCGGCTTATGTGCTTGTCCATTGCACAACTTTCATGTCGGTGCATCAAGGTAGGGAGAAATATCGCTTTATAAATATGGAGTTTAACTTTCTTACTTACCTCTCACTTACCCACGATAGTGTTGCAAATCAGACCTGGTTAGCTTTTACTATTCTGTTTGAAATTTCTTGGTCTATCCTTCCCGACTTGCTAATAATCAGAAAAGCTCTTTTACAGAATTGTTATCGATGATAGAGGAACAAATTTAAGAAAAGCTGAGCTATATTGACTCTTTAAATATGCGGTGAGCTGCTAGGAGAGAAGAGAGCATTTAAGGCAGAATTTTGTTTTTGTTTTTTTTAATTAAAAAAAGTAGCTTCCACATTATTTCATATTATAAGTTTTAATCATAATATTGTTTATGCGTAGTTTTTGTTTTAATTTCTTCCTATATTATTGCTCAGACATATAATGTAGAGAAGAAAATATTTCTTATTGTCTATATAACTACATATTACTACATAATAAAAGTTGTTATTTTATATAGATCATTGACCCATATGTTTATGATTATCTGCATGGTGTTGCAACTGATTTCCTAAAAAGGGATTTCAGGTTGATTATGTTTTGATGGGTCTTTTTCATTTTATCTCTGAATTGTGTTAAAATTAAAAGATTACATATTTTTTTCAAGTTCTCTAAAACAGAAGGTAATAAGTGTTTAAAAATTGTTTTTTATTATTTTTATTTTATAGGTCTTCGTGTAGGGGATCTGACTGTTGCGGGGTTAGAATGCGAGAAGAAGTCAACGATGAGACCTGGCTTGAGTGTGACGATGAAACGGTTAGAGTGATCTCGCGCCGACAGCTTGAAGAAATATTAGCCGGGAAGCAAGCTAAAGGCTCAGCTTTGACACCATACCTACTCTTCTATTCAAGGCACTAAATTTAGATTTTTGAAAATGTAATTATCGTTCGACTAGTGGGGCTTATGAGCTCTTTTTTTTTCTTTTTTTTTATCATTTTACTGGCATTCGTTCGTTATTACAATTGAGGTCAACAGAAATGAAAATGCCCTCAGCTTAGATGATAAGAGAAAAGAATGTGTAGCGAAAGTTGAAGAGTAAGAGATTAAAAAAAAATAACATAAATCCTTTTCGCCAAGGTACCTGTTAATACATTTTATAAAATTGTTTCATATTAATAATCCATTTTGTAAATTTGTTTGGTATAACAAATTTTCTGTCTATGCGTAATTTGACATGCTTAATGCTAGATATTTATTATATTTATTATTAAAATATTCAGGGCAGGACGTTCACTTTTGTAATAGAAATTATTGTAATTTGTAATATTACTCGCTTGATAATAAAACTTTATTTGTTTAAAAAACTAGTTATTTAAGTGAAAATTAACATAATTTTATCATATTTTTTGGAAGCAGATTTACGAACGAAAATTAAATCCTGAATAATCCAATGTGTTCATACCAAAGTAGTATTTCATTATTATTAAATTCATATTTCTGGTGACTTTAAATTGTAATTTATGGTTAAGACTTAAATGTAATATATTTTACTTCCCGTTGTTTTTTTTTTATACTCTTGCAATTACAAAATTATAATACCACTGCTATGTTATTAAATTATATTTTATTGGTTTTATTTTGTAATATCATTTGTTAATGGCCGAATGTTTTCTTATGGTATACATAGTAAGTCCATATTTTTTTCCTTACTTAATTTGTTGGCAAACAAAATAATTTCTTCAATTATAGGATCTACTAGGTTGATTCCTGTTAGTTTCTTTATTAAAATGATCTTTATTTCAGAGAATAGTAATTCCATATTAACATGACTTCTAAATATGCCCTCACATGTTAATTGGATATTTTTTAAAACACCTTCATTTCTGAGCAAATTCACTGGCAAAAACTTTTAACATGGATTTTAATTTTGTTCAATCTATTTTAACAGTAAATAATAAGGTTTGATCTTAACAATATTTCTAATCACTGCCGCTACATAGGTTCCTTAAATTTTTTTCCCTACAAAATTGATGCCGGTTCCGCTACTAACCCAATTGAACCTCACTAATCGCTACACATTTACAATATCTTTATAATAAAGTGTAAATTTTTATATGGAGAATAAAAAGTGTATATTATTGGAAAGTAGTTTATATTATTAAATACATTAAATGATTACAATAGGTAATAATTTCTCATGAAACAAGTATGAATGTTCGTAATGATAAAATTTAAATGTAAACAAATTTTTTAAAATGCTTTTTTTTTCTTCTTTTTTTTTTATCCTCATACCCAAGTTCTAGGGATATCGTGTGCCCACTGCGCAGCGGGAAGAGGAGAGGGTTGTACGAAGCAAAAAAGATTAGCAAGGTTCTGTTTTACGACTAATTCGATAGCTTTACTCGTTTTACAACTCAATTCCCTAAATTATTCCGTTGCTTGATGAAGATCGTGTGATATTGTATAATTTAGCTTCTTTCTCTTCATTTTAGTTTTCAGTTCTATTTTCATCTTCTTATTTATGCCATATGTTTTATTCAATTCGTTTTTTCTTTTTAATAATTGAGATTGATGCTTCTTTTAATTCTTAGTAAATATCTTCTCTTTTGTTCAGATTTAAGTCTTTCTTAATTTGCTAAATGCTTCTTCTTAATTTTTTTTCCTAACTTGCTTCCTCTAGTGCTTATTTAATTCTGTAACTTCCACTACTTTAAAGCAAACCGAATCACTGCCATCATAATCGTCTGGATATTTTGCCAACAACAAATAAACCCTTCCTACTTACTTTTGCATGTCTAATGAGGTATTTTATTAATTATGGGCCTCTTGTTAATTTTGAATGTTTTAAACGTTTGTTACAATGTGGTTAGAAATCTTAATCATCATCTTCCCCCTGAAGAATCATTTGCAAGTTGTACTTGTTTGCTCTGCAATTGTAGGATAACATAATTATTTTTATATTAACACTTATTGGTTTTGTTATTTCTCTTTTACAACAGTTCTTTGTCGCAGCAGTTGTGTGTCACTTAGAGGTTATAAGTCAGAATATGTCAATAATCTTTATACTGAAAATTGTTTGCTAATTTACCAAAATCACATATAAAAAGCTAGCATCCAATAACGGTTAATATACAACTAACTGGAATTAAATAAATGGAAGAATGTTAAAACTTATAGCATTTCCAAGTCTATTTGAACCTTTTCCAAGTCAACTGTAATATTTTACAAATCAAATGCTACCCTTTCCAATTCAAATGTAATGCTTTACAACTCAACTGTCACCCTTGAAAATGTTTTGAAAATTTACCGTCATGGGGAATAGGCAAATTTAGGGCCTCAGGATTCGCCAGGATAAAATCATCACAACCTTTTTATTCACAACTCTTGTTAGGACAAAAATTAGGGAAATAATTTAAAAAACAAATAAATGATTTTTTGTTTGAGAAAGTTTATTTAAAAAAAGTAAAAACATGTAGTATGAACTTAACAGTAGCATCTTTATAGTTTTGGAAATAAAATAATAAACATAATAATAATATTCTAGTTTACAAAAAGTTGATTTTTTTTCTCTCATATTTCCTCAGGGTCAAAGAAGTTTTTATTAGTGCAATAATTTTGCTATGAGTTTTTATTTTTGCAATCGAAGAAAGAAACTGTTGATAACTTCAGTTTACATAGTTTTTCTTTCTAAAAAAAAATCCTTTTTTTTTTTTAATGGGTTCCTTCAAAAAAGAATAATTATTTAAACAATAATCATCGCTTTTCGAAAATTATATTAATTTCATTTATTTACTGCTTTGTGCCAATAATAGTTTTGAAAATAACAAAATTAAAAATACTGTAAAAATAACAAAATTAATCCTGTTGAGTTTTGAGGCCTTAAATTTTCAAGGGTGACAATTGAAATGAAAACGGTTACAATTGAAATAAAATGGGTGACAGTTGAGTTGTAAAGCGCTACATTTGAATTGGAAAAGGTTCAAATAGACTTGGAAATGCTATATAAACATAGCATTTACTTAGTTTTTCAATTAGGTTTCTTCAGAATACCATTTATTGTTTGTTGCCATGGTTATGAATTCAAAAAATTTAATTTTTAATATCAGACCAAAGGATTCTATGTAACAGTTATGCAGTAAATGCCCTTTATCACTAATTTTTTTTTTTTTTTTTTTACAAGTTATTTGTTAATGCAATTTAACATAACAAAGTAAACAATGTCAGACGTGTGCTATGATATTGAAACGGTGACGGCTGAGTCACAGTTCAGGTTTATTGAGATTAAATGTGTCCTAACAGTTTTTGGTGTTTTTCGCATAAATTGATGTTCTTCAAACCATATTTAGAGAAAATAAATAATAAATGATTCTTAGTCCAGTTTTAGTAAACGTTAGTTTGATGAATTAGCTTTAGTATTGATTTTGTTTAAAACAATTTCTATTCTTCATTGAATTTTTTTAATGGGCTCTTTCAGACGGATCTTTTTTACAATCTTTTGTTGTTCTTTTACTTGGTGGAATGGAAACTATTTTCTCTAGTTTAAATAATAAGTTCATGTTTCTGCTGATCAATTCCTTGTATTTTTAATTCTTTTTTGGTCCGATTACTCAGTTAGGTAATCAGAATAATTTAAATTTATAACAAAAACCCGTGAAAGAATTAAAAAATATATTTTTATTTAAGCTTTTTCATTACTCAAAAGAATGTCATTTAATCAAGTAGGCTTAAGGAAAATTCATTTTTATTATCAGTCATGGAGTTTTTCAAGAAAATTTGAAAGTAAGGAAAAAAAATTATGGAAATAAGCTATTATGGTAATTAAATAAATAAAAACATAATAATTAGCACTGCCGTATTCAATATATCATCTGATAGTTATACCAATTATATCTGCGTATTTGGTGCCTCGACGATGGTTCGTAGTGCCTCTCTATGTTTGTTATATCAAAATATTCAAAAATTAGAATCAGAAGGCCTAATGATATATATGAATAATAAATGTATACATATGTAATTTTAGTGTTATAAGGCTCGGTTAATTTTTTTTTTCTTTTAAAATTTAAGTATACTGCCTTTGTAAAGATATATTGTACAGTGATGGTTCTATGTATAGGGGTGGTTACTAAAGATGATTCAGGGTTTGACAACCAGGGTATGGATTGAGAAATTGACAGCTCAGTAAAAATAACCGTGACTCACATTACTCGACTCAAAAAAATCCTGCAGATCCTGGTTTTGAATTCTTACTGAGTGATGAGCTGTGGAAAAGAGCTAGTTGTTTTGTTGTTTTAATAATTAAAAATAAATAATTCTCCCGTCTCTAATCATGACACTATTTTTCAATAACATAAATAAGAAAAAAAGCTTAGAAAGAGTCGATTTCGATGTCACCCAGTTTTCAATTGGCATCAATTTAATTATTTATAATATTCGCTATATAAAAATGTTGTTTATGAGTTTCAATGTGTGTATTATTTCTTTTAACTATTTAATAACGTTAAAGTCTTCCATGTTTAACAATATATTATAAATGCAATAAGTTAGCTGTCAGGATTATGCACTATATAAGAATTTTTTTTTAAATTTACTTATTACAATAACTGTTGATTTATTTTTTTAAACTTTATTTTTAATTATCACCTATCCAATGGGGTATAAATTATTATACATTAAGAATCAAGTTATACGTATATAACTAATACTGCTTTTACTTGTTTATTTACGTTTTTTACCCAATATAAAGTAATAGACTTAAAATTAGTTCAAGGACCTTGACGGAGATTTTTAAAAACATTTATCAAATCTATAAAATATTTCTTATCCGGCATTACTGGCAACACCAAGAAATTATTGATTGTCCTAAATGATATTAATAATTGGAGTCGAGTAGCTCACTGTGCTCCTTATTTATTTTGTTTCATCAGCCCTGCGATCAGGAGATCCTCTAGAGGATCAATCAGCCGTTATAAAGCAGATACCCTCAATTGGATATACATACGTATATGCAATATATGTATCCATACTTTTAAATTAATAAACTGCCTTTGTGCTGAACTGTTTCCTCTCACCAATAATACTAAGAAAGTCGCCAAAGCCAATCTTTTTGATTATTCCATTCCTAAATCTTATTCTAAATATGTTTTAAATAATATTAAATTAGTTTTATCAGTGCTTACCCTAATGCCGGATTAAAGAAGTATTTTGCAATATAATTGACATCAATCATAATAACACTTGATATTTTTTATTTTGATTCTACATTTTACTGTATCTTAAATATTACTAAAATAACTTTGTCTTAGATACTAACCTTGCACATAAGAGGGGAAGTTATTTAATAAGAATTTTTTTAATATTAGATAAAAAAATTATTGTAGAGAGAAAGTAATGTTATTTTGTTGGATTTTTGTTTTTATCATTACTAGTTTTTACTCACACTTATCTTTTATTTATTTATTTATTTTTGTAATGGTTGTCGCACGATACTTAAAGCATAGTGATAAAATTTGTCTACTATGATTTATGTTTCAAGTGCTTTGCTTAAAGCTATTAATAAATGTATCTATTTGTAAAATACGTTCATGACATTTATTTTAATCAAAATAGAGAATGGACATAAATGCTGGCCTCTGTGATAATGTTTAATTTATAAATATAAGCATTTAAATATATTGTAAATATGTGATATGTATATGCTTACATAGGCACATATATTCAGAACATTCCAATTATTTATTCATTTATGTTCCATTTTAACCATGCTATGAACCAAATAAAATTAATTTTACATGTTTAATTATTTACAATATAGATAATGCTTGTGCTCGTTAAGTTACCGAGCTGTGGATTTATTTAATGTTAAGTTTTAAATCGAAGTAAAAATATTGCAATGAGCCATAACTGGGCTGGAATTTCAAATACAAAAATCTACAGTAATCATACATAGTTTTGTTATTATAAATACATTTTTCCCATTAAATAGTTTCTCCTGATAAAGTTGATTATTGCTCCTAACTTTAAATTTTAAGGGCAGTTGGGGCAAATTAGGAAATTTGCTTCTTGATTGTCGGTTAATTGGTCAATCAATATGCATACAATTGTCGGTATGCAACATTATATATATTTTATTTAACAAGTATTTTTCTTAACTTTTGCTGAAATTTAATTTTTTTGATTAAAAAATCTTTAATTGGGGTTTAAAATCTCGGCTGGCCACTGCCAGTTAGAAAGTCCTGTTTTAAATTTTCTTAAAACTACTAAAACCTGTACCTCTACAACCCGTGAACCGGTCTGAAAATTTGAGATCTATATATTTATTATGAAACGAGGAAAACTGAAGAATATTTTAATCAAATAAAACAACCAGATTAAATGCTACATACTCTCGGTGCTTTTTATCAAACACATGCTTCTGGCAGGTATTCTCTTATTCCGTCTGTAATTTCAGTTTGTTTGTTTGTTGCTCAGAGGTGTAAAACCTTAGGTTCATCAACACCTGTAGATTTTTGATTTTTATAATTAGTTATCTTTAAAAAAAAAATATATATATATACACACATACTAACAAATAATATATCTATAATAAGGAAATAAAACAATCAGAAAAAAGAACAAATGCATCTATAGCAGAGACAATGGATGATCAGATATAGCTTATTAATTTACAGTTTGTAATGAATTTCAGATTTGCTGTCTCTAAGTGCTTCCCTAACATTGGGTGGTATTTTGAGCTGATTTAGTATTTTTTTATAGGAGTAGCATTCCTCAAATATATGTCTGATACAAAGATTTTTATTACACCTGGGGCATATTGGAGGTGCATCCCTTGTAATGAATGAGATGTGCGTGGGTAAGCCGGGTGTGTCCTATTCTAAGGCGAGCAATAGCCACCTCTTCATGGCGTTTACTGCAATTGGATGTAGCCCAAGGCTTTACTTCCCTTTTTATATATTTCAATTTACTGGCTGGACTTTCATCCCACATTGCTTGCCATCTTTTATCCATACATTCTTTAAGGGGGCGAGCAAATTCTTGGGCGGTTAGAATAGCTGTGCCTCTACCTGGGAGGGTTAGAGCTGCTCAAGCAGCTTTGTCAGCCATCTCATTCCCGACAATACCCATATGTCCCGGGGCCCAGATGAAGAATATCTTTTTGTTATGTGGTTTAGCATTATTAGATATTCGTGAATGCGTTGGACTATGGGGTTGTGTAAGTACATATTGTTTAATTTCTGAAGGGCGCTAATTGAATCGGAAATTATTACTAAATTGTTAGTTTGTATATTTGTCATGGAGAAATGTAGAGCGAATTCTATGGCATTTAGTTCGGCGGTATAGACGTTGCAGAGGTGGTGTAGCTTTTTTTTATGGGTTGAATTGGGCATAACAAAGGAAGATCCAGTTGAGCTGTCAGACTTTGAGCCGTCTGTATAAATTGCAGTGTGGTGTGGTAAAAATTGTATCAGTTCACGGAACATTTTTCGATATTGCGCGGTCGGGGTGTCTTGTTTACGGAACTTGGACAGCTGTAGAAATACTTTGGGTGGTCTGTAAGTCCAGGGTGGTGTATATGTATCTATTATATTATGGAGTGATATGTCTTAGAGGAAGGCGATTGCAAATGAGATTCTTTCTGGGAGAGGGAGGGTCGAGTTCGGTTTATTATGGAAGGCAGAAGTAAACTTAGGTTTAAATATATATTTATGAGTGGGATGATTAGTTTGGAAACATAATTGATAGCCAGTTTCTGTCTTCTAAATAAAAGGGGAGGAAAACCGGCTTCGGTGCACAGGCTAAGGATGGGACTTGTTCGAAAAGCCTTGTGGCTTGGACTTGTGCCAATATCCTAATTCCAGTGTGGTGAATGGAGTCAAGCTTGGCTAGGATTCGTGTGCGGGCAGAAGCGTAGATAAAGGACCCATAATCAAACTTCGAACAAACTAGTGCCCGGTAGAGTTTCAGCAATGTAGCCTGTCTGAACCCCAAGTAGTACCGCTGGGAATACGTAGTATGTTTAATTTCTTTAAGGCTGATGTTTTGATTGTAGTTAAATGATGTTCTGAGGTTAATTTTCTGTCAAATGTGAGTTCTAAAAATTTGTGGTGGTCATTACTGACTTCTCTTTCAGATTAATGGTAATTAGATAAATATCTCTATCTGGATATTTATTTTGCACAAACAATACAAAAATCGCAAAAGGCATTTTTTATCAATTTTATGGATTCCAAATCATTTTAAAAACTTTGTTTAAACATTAATTAAGCCTAAATCCTAATTATTAAGCCTTTTAATTTATGATCTAGGTGCATTAAAATTTATTATAGGTATTTGCTGCAGAGCGTTTTAAAATATTTTGCATTTGTGCATATCTAAAAAAGGTTTTAGAAATAACTTGCTGGATGTTTTTTTCTGGACATTGGGTATTTTTAATTATTGGCTTGGCAGGCACATACAACTGAAGTCAAATTTACTACACTTAAATAATTGTAAAAAGAGCAGACCTGCTAAGAAATTATATTAAAAATCTCTTATCCTCGCCCTAATAAATTACAACGGAAGTGTAAACATTCTTTGTAGTTTATTCATTTTACGTCACTTTATGCTTCTACGGCTAGTTGGATGATGCTACAGTGGAAGTCCTAAATTTTTCCCACCGTGGTATAAATATAAAGGAAATAGGGATCTTTTATGAGTGGACATCAGGGAGCCCAGTTTACATCCCTTCTGAAGGACTGCATTACCAAGAATTTTCTACTTCCTTCAAAAAGTAAGTGTGGAGTTATATTCCCAATTTAAAAAACTGTTCAATTAGGAAGGAACTATACCTGCTAAAAAACAAGTGCTCACAAAGCTGAAGTTCATTTCAGTTGTTTTTTTTTCTATTGAAGATAGTTCTTTTACTCAAGAGATTCAATTTCAAAGCAGATTTCAGGGATGAAATTTATAATTAAGCTATGTATTCATTGCCAATAATTGTTTAATGTGAGAAACATCATTTTTTTTTTTACCTAGTTGTTGAAAGGTTAATGCACCCACAAACTCCTATTTCATTACATTTTGGGCTTTTGTCGATTGCATGTATTCTCCAGCAATTGGCTTGAAAATAAATATGAAGTAGGTGATTCTCATTGGTGAGCAGAGGTTTTGGTTGTTCAGGAACTCGAGGAAAATATAAGCTCAAGGAATACTCCCAAACCATAAATGGACAAACTCTACTGGATTTATATCCTATTCTCTCCTTTAAAAAAGCTGGAACAATACAGCGATATAAACAAAGCCTGCTAAGATGCTGCCCTAACAATTTCGACCATTGGGGCCTCTTCAAGGCGCACCATTGCAGTCCAAGTTCACTAGGGGTCGGAATTGTCCGAGATGGCCTTCGACGATTAGTGTACTGAAGCCGGGAATGGAAGATCTTTAGTTGGTCCTTCTAAAAGATTAGGTCTCAGATCCATAAAGAGTAGTGTACTCCTCGTACGGCACGTACATTGAAAGACGGTTGATATTTTGAGTTGGGATAGATATCCTCAAGAACTATACGATTCGAACTGCCGATTTTATTTTATTTTGGATCCAGATGTCGTAAGTTTACTGTAATGAATATCCCACCAAAATGTTTAATTAGAGTATAATCTGGGCTAGCCTCAAGGAAAATAACTTCTTGTACAAATGGGCCGCATTAACTGTATCGTAACTTAGGCTCTCAAGAGGCCGCAGTGGTAAGTTAGAATTGACATTTCGAATCGTTCTTGAGGATATCTACCCCAACTCAAAATATCAACCATCTTTCAATGTCCATCAAATGTACACTACTCTTTTAGGAACTGCACCCATAAACAACATGAATCCTCCAGGAGGATCAATTAAAGACGTTCCTTCCCCGGGCTCACTACGCTAATCTTCGAAGACCATCTCTGATAACCCGAACCCTTGTGAATTTTTATAATGAATATTGAAAAATTATTAACATTTAACAGGTTACAACTGTATTTATTTTGTGTGTTAAATAATGTCTTAGTTGTATTCTGAGATTTAACTACGTCCTAGTTTATCTTCAACTGAAAAACATCTACTGTAAACTGTACATTAGAAAAGATTCTTTTTTATATACATAAAATCTTTATTTTATCCAAATAATAAGTGCGAAAACAGGATAAATGAAGTGTTCAAATACTTAATTTTTTATATTTATAACCCTCCGAGGCGTCTGAAAAGAAGATCGCCTCGAGACCATCTACTATAGAACTTTATTGAAGTGCTACTGATGGGTAGTTTCTCCACAAGTGTTGTTTTTTTTCATGTCATATTAGCAGATTTACTAGTTATAATAATATTATTGTTGTAAATATCAATCAATTAAATTTAAAAAAAATATATTTATAACATTTCAGCAGTACATAAAAAAGAAATACTGTAAACTAGAAGTATATCCATATCTCTTTTGGAGGACACATGCCAGTATTTAAATCGCTGACTGCAGAAAGGCAACAAGTCCAATTTTCGAGATTTATTTGTTATAGCACTTTTAACTTTTGCAAGAGACAGAAGACATTGTTTACTGCAGAAAGGATATTGTAACAGTCTTGATAACGCTTCACTATTTTCTTTACTGCAGATATGGAACAAGTCCAGGACAATATCCATTTTTTGCCTCTCTTGTGGTTGACTAATTTCCTTACTGCAGGTAGCGACTCAGCTATGCTCAACTACTATGTTTCTGCATAAGAAATGAAGAATAAATATCTAATAACAAAGTGGTGTAAGTTTT
Source organism: Troilus luridus (assembly GCA_964056705.1). Classification (NCBI taxonomy): domain Eukaryota; kingdom Metazoa; phylum Arthropoda; class Insecta; order Hemiptera; family Pentatomidae; genus Troilus; species Troilus luridus. Next base: position 40,149,236 of record OZ057417.1, on the reverse strand, counting down.
GTAGGGGAAGAATTCTTTCTTCTTAGACATGCCTTCTCCGTATAGGAGGTTCACGAATGCCTCACTGAATTTTTGCCAGTCTTCAGCTAACAGAATTAGCACTACCGATGTATCGAGACCTATTCAGTCCCTAATATGCGCTTTATTAAAGACAACTTTTTTTCTTCCCACTCCACGTTTACCTTGTATTTCCCCTTCAATACTATGTAACGGTAAGAACTTAAGGTCTTCATATCGGTAAGGAAGCCCCTAATCAGAATTTAGTCGAAGGCCTCCAAAGGAGTTGTTAGTCCGGTCCTGAAGGTAAATGAGTCTTTAAATTACAATTAAGGGAGCAGGGTGGCTCAGTGGTAGAGCGCTGAGTTGCTTTATCAAAGGTCCCGGGTTTAAATCTAGCTGTGGGGTATGAATTATTTAATCTCTTAACAGACACGGATGGACCCTGTAGGATGTGGAGACCATTCTGTGGCTCACTCAGCCTTTATAAAGTGGGGAAAACTTGGCGGTTGAGCGTGATCTCGATCACCTCTCTCCACAATCGTTGTCCTAGAAAACTTACAAACGCTACTTTGTACTGAACCTAAGACCCTTCATGCTTACTGGTACCAGGTTTCTTGGTTGCCACTTCGAGTTGTTCGTTTCATTTTTAATATTAAGTTATCGTGAGCTTTAGTATCAATCAATCAACACTGGCTCTACAACCCAGTACGGGTCTTGGCCGCATCAAGGTGTCACCTCTACTTTTCTCTGTCCTGTTCCAAGGTCTTCCAAGCTCTATATCCAACAGTGCTACCTGCATCCTTTTCGACCTCGTCTGCCTATCTTTGTCGTGGCCGTCCACGTATCCTTTTTCCGTCAGCTAACCCAAATAGCAGTCTCTTATGAGTAGCGATGTCTTCAACTTTGGCTACATATCCAGCCCATCCAAGCCTAGCTATTCTTATATACTGAACCACGTATAGCTACTGATACATCCGATATAGCTCTGCATTTTGCCTGAGTCTAAATGGATCACCAACTCTTACCGCTCCAAACATCCTTCTTAATATTTTTCTTTTGAAGAGCAGTAAACTGTTGGCATCTGCCCTGGACAGAGGCCAGGTTTCCGATCCGTAAGTTAAAACAGGCCTGATAATTGTCTTGTAAAGTATCACCTTGACTCTCCTTGATATCAGTTGACTTACAATTTTTGCCGAGCTTTAGTATGGAAAAGAGAATGTAATTGTGGGTAATGAGTAGATTTCGGTTATCATTTCATCTAGAAATGAACGTTTAAACAAACATAAATCAAAATGTTAGTTGAAACGTTTATTTAAAGATGCAATGATTACGGAAGTATAGACATTTAACCATTCTATTTTCCATACCTAAGCTCATGATATTTTTGGATAATATTAAAACAGAAACGAATTTACAGTCAAAACTTGTTATGATTCAATCCGAAGAGACAACCTGCGGAATAATTACCCCAAAATAGTTTTTTCATTGTATAAAAATTATTTAAATTCAATAGGAAGAGATTATAAGAATTTTATAGTTCTTGTTACTTATGTACTGTAAATTAGTAAATATGAAATTTGAAAGTTACTTTAGATTTCTAAGCAATAATTTAAAAAATATTTTATAATTATAGGACCTTTATTTTAAATTGTGACATCTTATTTTAATTAATAAACCGGTTTAACAATTCTTGTTTTAATTTAAAATCAAGAAGGCATAGTAGACTGATAAGCGCGAGCCATGGATAAAGCACCAGTGTCTTGTTTACCAACAAACTCGAAGATGTCGAAGGCAAAGAAAGTCTTAGACGATGCCCGTGAAATTCAGAACCCAGAACTTGATCTCTGTGACAAAGGAATTGTGACTTTTGAAGAATTACCAGGGCTATGTGAGTAAATGTGAACAGATTGCTTGCGATTTCCTAATATGGTAAAGAAATGATAAGTGGGAGTTGTAACCTTTGAAAATGATTCACACCACTGTTCACTCTTGACAGTAGTGTAAATTAATTAAAAATATTTTATCCATCAATTTAAATACTATTTCATTCGTTATACTGCTAAAATAAAGATTATTTAATATTATAGTGTCAAAATAAAAATATTTTGCATATATTTTATTTTTTGTTTCCATAAAATTTAATCTCCAGAATTCATATATACTTTATTTATTTTTTACAAACTTAAACATAACAATAAGTACATTTTAATATTTGTCATTAAATTGTGGGCCACACCCTTCCGGCTATGATAAATGACATCATTCATTGATGACAATTTTATTCTGAAATAAATTTAGCAATATTCTCTTTTCTGCCTGTATTACTACATAAGTTCTAAATAATAAAATATTTTCTGTTTCATTGAAAGTTATTTTAATTTTTTCCTATGGTAGATGATTGTTTATTTACAGTAGTCCTTACTTTATTTCCCGGTCTTTAAAGTATGAAATGGTTATTCAACAGCTTATGTACATTAAAATAGTATCAAGTTTTGATTTCCCTGAGGTGAACGAAAAATAACAATTCTATCAAATATATATCCTGTTAAAAAAATTGGTGAACAAATCGCACTAGTCTTTTTAATGTGACATAAGTCTAAAAAGTACATTTTTGGAATAGCGGGAAAACTATAAGTGAGCTTAGGAAAGCATTAGGAAACTAAGAGTGACACAAGTGCCTTTTGGCTGATGTGCTCTAAAGCTAAGTTAACAGATTTTTTTGTGAGTAATAAAGAGACAAATAACCATTTTTTTTATGGTCATAACTCACCACTGAGAAAAAACTCTGACATTTGTGTTGTGTCACTTCAGAAGTACTGGTGCGAAGTAATGATTTAGTAAATGACTATTAGGAATTCCTGTTCAAAACATCTGAAAATAGCTTATCTTTAATCTATACTGATGTACTAAAGGATCAGCATTTATTGATTACTGCTTTAATTCGATCACAGCGGACTACTTCTTGCTCAGTAGGTAGAGAATGAAGGAATACAACCTTATCAGTTGTTGTCAGGCTTTAAATTCACATAAATACAAAAACTATCATGTAATTTTCTAACTAAAACATGGAACATGCTTTTAAAGATTCAATGAAGCAGTATCAGACTTTCATTTTTGTATGCTTATATTCCTAATTGGATGATGGTACAGTGGAAGTTATAAATTTTCTGATAGATCTTAAATGAGTACCTGACACTGCACTGGCTCGAGACTGCCATTTTACCAAGAATTTTTCTATCCCTTAAAAAAAAAACCTGAGGCCAACCTCCCAGGCTGCAAACCTGTGATATTGGACAAACAGGTTGTTATGCTAACAATAACAATATGGGCGAATAAAGGTCCTTCATGTAGTATATATGAATATGTATATGTACAGTATATATATATATATATACTGTAGCTGTATGCTAATTAATATGTTCTACCTAGAAATTGTTATTTATTATTTAAATTTTTAATTTTTGCAGTTAATATGAAAAATATTACAAGACTGACTCTGAGCCACAATAAAATACGCAGTAAGTTTTTACTAATATTTCTATATTATTTTCTAGTTACATCAATTATATTATTGCAGTCAGCCATTAACTTTTATATTATTATTTATATTTATAATGCTAATCGACACAGTTAATTATCTTATTTGGTTTGTGGCAAAATAATTAGCATTATTATTATTATTAATTTTTTTTTTTAGGCGTTCCTGGTGGTTTGGCTAACTTGGTTAACTTGGAAATATTGAATCTTTTCAACAATTACCTCGAAGAATTACCGATGTCAATATCTTCTATGCCAAAATTGAGGATTTTAAATCTTGGGTATGCATTTCTTTATTTATATTTAATTCTATAGCTCTATGTATGTCTTATTTAGTTATGTATACTTAAAGTTGCTATATGTTCACCTGTCGATATTATTTCTGAGTGCTTTTACATATCTACTTTATCAGAAAGCAAAGGTCATTAGTGTAATTGGCTTGAACACTGAAACTTGGTGTAGTGGGGTGCCTTTCTCGGCATATTATGGCTCCTTACAGATACATTCTGTTCTTTATTTAAATGTAGAGGAAATAAATTACTAAAATGTTTGGTTCTTAAGTTTTATTCCACAATCAAAGTTACCAGACTCCAAGTTTTAATGTTTATTTACATCAATTTCACTCACAACACAGCTATGTGTCAAATAAATATGCACATATATATTCTGTCCTAAGGATGGACAAATAAAAAATAGGACTTATATAAATGTAATCCTTATAAATACTTTATTTATTATATTCTTTTAATTTTTTAATCCTCTTAAAAGAAGATTCTGCAATCCATACTACTATTATTAATGAAGAGACATAAGGGGAAATCCAATCATTTAAATGTTAATTAAAGAATTTAATTTCTTGTTTTTCAGCATGAATCGGCTTAATTCTCTACCAAGGGGTTTCGGTGCATGCCCAGCACTTGAAGTTCTTGATCTTACATATAATAATCTACATGAAGGCAGTCTTCCTAATAACTTTTTTATGTTAGGTAACTATACTTTAAAATTTTACGTGAAATTATCATTAAATTAATTGTGCAATAATCAAAGTTACTTAAAATGTCATTGGTATCGGTAATAGAAAGGTATCAGTAGCTCTTTACTCTACTTTACTGAAAAAGTTAGTTTTCAAATTAATTGGCGAAATACACATTTTTTATTATTATTTATGTTACAGAAACCTTGAGAGCACTTTATCTGGGAGATAATGATTTTGAAATACTTCCTCCTGAAATTGGACAGTTAAAAAACCTGCAAATTGTACGTAAATCATTTTTTATATTTTTCTTGAATATTATTATCTATGAATATTTTAATGCAATCAAAGACATTAAAATAGAATTTAGAATTGTTTTGGAAGAGTTGACTATAAAATACAGTATACTAAGAATTAAGAAAATATGCTATAATTTTTTCTAAACCTCTGGAATCATTAAGCTTCACAACATTAAGCTCCAAAAATTTCATGATAAATAAATGTTTTCTTTGTGGCATTAATCCTACATACAAGTCTGGATGTATTCTTATTGTTGGACAGTGATTCTATCAGACTTACCTGGGAGGAACTCCAAAATAATTTCCAACCATTGCCATACCTGCCTTCTGTGAGATGCACCCATAATTTTATCTATTGGGTTGTCACACATGAAATGACCGTTTTTAGAACCAGGAAGAAAATAAAAATTTGAGATCAAATCTAACATATTTTTTATTCAAAGTATTTACCATCAGTTTTGATACACTTCTGCCAACGCCTAACCAAGTTTCTATCCCAGATTTGAAAAACGTTGAGTCACGTGATGAAAGGAATTCAGAAAATGCATTTTTAATGTCTAAATCATTGGTAAACAATTTTCCTCACAAAAAGTTGTCCAAACTCCGAAAAAAGTGGTAGTCTGTAGGGGATAGATCAGGGGAATATGGGGTTTGTGGTAAGACTTCATAGCCCAACTCCTTTAATTTATTCACTGTCTGTATTGAAACATGAGGTCGGGTGTTATCGTGAAGGAGCTCGTGTGGAACCCAGGAATCGAGCTTTTTTGCCTTTCCAATCAATTTTAAATCCCTGGAAACTGTCGTAGGACTTGTGCCAGCTATGAGGCATATTCTCTGACTGTTTTATGAGGGTCTTCTTCCACAGCATTCTTAAGATCTTTTTCACCTATAGATGTTTGAGGCCTACCACGGGGAAGATTTTCTAATGTCCTATCTCTTGAGGAAAATTTTGTAAACCAACGACGGGTGGTTCTTTAATTAGCACTTCCTTCACCAAATACATGATTAATATTTCTTGGTGCTTGGGCAGCGGAATGACGAGTTTGTACTCTTAAAAAAGAATTGTTTGGAAATCGCATGTTTCTATGGCCACGGTTAAAATTATACTAACATCTGTAAGCCTACTTAGGGAGAGGAGTGGCTCAGTGGTAGAGTACTGAGTTTCCATGCTGGAAATCCTGGTTCAATTCCCGCTGCAGGCCATGATTTTTATTTAGTCTTTTTGCAGCGGGAGATGGATCATATAGGATCTAGGACCCTCCTGGGGCCCACCCAGCCTCTATAAAATATTATAAAAAAAGGGTAACCACAATAAGGGGGGAAAATCTCGCGGTCGAGCGTGACCTAGGACAAGTCACCTCCTTGCAGAATAGTTGTCCATGAAACAGTACAGTCTCTACCATGTACTGAACCCCACACCCTTCATGGGTTGTAGTGGTACAGGTTTTTTTTTTTTTTTTTCTGTAAGCCTACTTGGGAAAAAAACAAACACAGTTTGCAAATAGAGGATTAACAAGTGCTTATTATAGATAGGCAATATTTTGCTAGGAATCAACAGGCAATGCTTTAATCCTATATAAAGATTAAGATTTAAAAAATCGGACATTTCATGTGTGACAATCCAATATTTATGTTCCAAAGAAAAAATGTTTATAGTGTATAGAGAAAATGTAAGTTAGGTGTATGTAGTGGACTGAAATGAGGATAATCCATTCTATTTTTTTTATAAGAAGCGAGGGGATGGTTGACTGGAAGATAGAGTAAGGAAGAAAATAGTTGGGGGTGCAGTCAAATAAATTTATTTGACTGTACCCCAACTATTTTCTTTATTTTTTTTTATACTATCCTTAGTAATCCTTATCTTTTAGAAGTAGAGATCTGCTGTAGCGTCGTATCGCTACTTCAATGGAAATGGAATATCATCCTCGATTCGTTCCTAAATTGAGAAGCTTTAACCAACACAATTGCTACTGAAGGCTTATCTCAAAAATGCCAAAAATTAAACAGGAGTGATATGTTAGGATCTTTTGTAAACAATACTTTAATTTTACAGCTAGTCCTCAGGGATAACGAACTGATAGAATTGCCTAAAGAATTGGGTGAACTTACGAGGCTGAGGGAGCTACATCTTCAAGCAAACCGCCTCTCTCTCCTTCCTCCAGAATTAGGTATTAGTTAGTTATAAATGAGTTTATTATTAACCTGTAAGATAATATTAAAAATAAAATTCATGTATTTATGATTAATATAAATATTATTAGAAATCCAGACTTAAGTGTCATTAAACTTTTTTTTAGGCAATCTGGATTTCACTTCTGACAAATCGGAGGTGAAACTTCATTTGAACCCTTGGGTTGCACCAATCAGTGATCAGCTTCAAGGTGGTATTGTCAGAATAATGGAGTATATCAGGTCGGATACTTATAAATTGTAAGTATATCAGAAAAATGATTATTTAAAAAAATATATATAATGGATAGCTCTGTACATTTGTAAATGGATATTTTAGACAGACAAAGTCTAATCTGTGGATTCAATACTTGGACTCAATTGTATAAGCTGATTTTTAGGCTATTATTCTCTCCTCTGTATTTGGTCTGTCTAAAAGTTTTTTAATTAATCCATCGAATCTAACCTGCAATTACAGGTTGTATTCAATTTAATTTTTAACCTAACTTATTATATTCCATCTAACATGATTCCATTTGGTTTAGGGTTATTACACTTAAATAAAGAAGTGATGGTCCTACATATGTTTTTTTATTTATTATTTTCAATAATAAACCTTTGTAATTGACCGAGAAAAAAACATTTGTAACATCCTTCAAATTTGACGTTTTACTTGTCAAGATCCATTCAATGCACAAATAGAATACCGTGATTATTCTATTTCCATTCATCAGTGGCTTTTTTTTTCTAGATACATTTGTATAGCTTCGTGAGCAGTGATTTTTTTTTTTTTTTAATAGTTTTAGTATTAATTTTTATCCTCTAGTTTAGTATGTAAGCAGGGCATGTTTATGATTAACAACAACATTTGTTCTCAGATAACTCTCTTTTTTGTCTACCTAATCACAAAATCTTGTTTTTGTTTCAGTTTATACAAGAGGCAGATTTCTCTGAAGGCTCCTCCTCCTCCAAAAACTGTTGATAAAAGTAAAAAATTATCAAGACAAAGGAATGCTAGTTAAATATGAAATAGTTTATTTAAACTATACTTTACCTCTACTGCCATATTGTTTTGTTGTCTTCTATGTACTTAGATTTTTATAGTATTAATCAAGATAACGTATATTTTTTAAGTTATCTTAAGTGCTAATACATGCATTTTGTAAATGTGCCTTATATAAATTGTTGCCTTGTGTATATTGATTTTAATAACATGTAAATGTTTAAATTGTGTTATTTTTTTTTATTTTTAATACTGTTTTGTTTAGTTCTAAGTAAAAACAATTATTTTATTTTTTAATCAATTGATGTGATTCGTTTACTGATGATCTGATTGTAAAACATTATATAATAATACAATATGTATTACATTGAATATGTAGATAATATAATATTAATTTTAATTTTTCTGTATGCATTAACTTTCAACCAGGCATTATTTATTTAACTATATTAATTATTTACTTAAATTATAAAACTTAAAAATCTAAATTATTTTTTATTGAATTATCAATGCTTTTTAATTTCATATTTATAATTATTAGAAGGTAGACTCATAGCAGATAATATAAAACATTAATTGCATTTGATGTATGGAATCAATTTTAATTTTTCTGTATTTATTAATTTTATTTCAAATAAGTATTATGATTTTGTAAATTATATATTATTTATTCGCATGAATTTTAAAACATTAAACTTTATTGCTTTTAGCATGGTTTCATCTGCTTAAAACCTGAATAGAAGTTTATTTTTTATTACAATTTAAACTGGTTAATAAATCTCTTAATGTTTATTTTTGCATTACATTTTACAGTGAAATAATTTTGTTTATATATCTATATACCTATCAGTATTTATGTTTTTATTGGTTAACCACACTTCTTTATATTTATGAGGTGTTAAAGAAAAAATAGTTTAATGGGATAATTCCAAAACTTTGAATTTACTCAGTGGCATTAATTATTGTTAAATTTCTTCAAGATTATTGAAAACATTTCATTATTGCTTTAAATAGATCAAATTTATCAATACTTGGTCAAGATATAAACAATTTTTTTTTTTTTTAATTATCGAAGGGTGAAGGTAATTTGATGGGATTTGCTAGGATTTATTTTAATTCTCCAATTTTGACACCATTCTTGAAGGTTTGAGATATGGGATTGAAGAGATTGGAATGCAACAAATGGATCCTTATTTACTGATAACACACATGTGTCATCAGCGTACGTAGTGAGGACAGTGCTTGGATGGGTTGGGATGTCAGCTGTATATATAGTGTATAGGATGGGACCCAGGATACTACCTTGAGGAACACTGGCAGACTGGGTAAAGAGGGAAGAGTAGGAAAAATTATGGTTTAGATATAAACAATACTTTTGATCTATCTTTTCCTGTTTAAATAGGAATCTTACTGTAATTTAGGTATAGTTAAATATGTAATAAAAGTATCATTTTATTTTTATGATACACTTTCTTTGATGGAATAATCTTAAAATCTTTAAAATGCTCTACTTTATTTTATCATTTTTTAATATTTTATTGCAAAAATATCATAGAATTTATTAATACACTAATGAACTAAACCCAGAACTGACAACGAATGATAGAATATAGATCATAAATAAAACCAATAGAACATAAGAGGTAATCAGAATCAAAATTATAAAACTCGAAATTCCAAAAATTGAGTCACCTCTTTCAAATAATCAAGCAGTACTTTATGTCCCTGAAACTTCAGGTTCAGAACAGGACTAAAACCATGAGGAATAAGATGGCAATGTGAATTGCTTAATTAAGTCAATTTTTGTAATTTATCTGCTTAGATCCTAGAGTTATCTGCTTTTGATCCTAAACGTGTCATTTGGTCAATACCTTAATATTTAAGTAACTAAATCAAACATTAAATGCTGCTTATGTTCGAGAATTCTAATAATAATAATTATATTCAGAATATAATTATGTCTATCTCAATTCATGGAAAAAGAAGAAGAGGGACTTTATTCTGAAAGTTCTACATAAGTTAATACTAGATGTAATTTGTACAGTGATCATACCTCTTTAACTATTTTGTTTATTAACTCTACATTTGGAAACGAATCATTAATTTTTATTGAAACCTGAGGCATCCCCATGCTACCAGGCACATCCACAGGTTGCAGGTTGTGAAACAGCCACCAGATATGATGGCTGGCTGCAACATAAGCAGTTTAGTGAATAAGGAGCCACAGACAAGGGAGCACATTGGAGGTAGGTGGACTATCTGGTCACATAGACAAGCCTCATATCTCTATGATTTTGGCAATTGGCAAAATCCCCCTGGTCCTTCATGTTGGGAGTTGAAAACAGGGTTATTACTTGACAAAGACCCAGGAATACAAAAGGAAGCATGATAATAAAATTGCGACAGGTATATTCTATGCACCGACCAAGGGCACTTATGCTCTCAATAAATATAGATTTGATGTCTTGACATTACAATAAATGAGATGGACGAGCTGTGGTTTATGGATAAGCCCTGATTTGTGATTCAGAAGGAATGGCTTATGACAGGTAACAGAGATATGATACCAAAATACCAATGGGTGTCCTGGATACTAACGTTGGACCTGGATACGATAGATGTATTGAAAGATTCAGCTTACAGGATGATATCAATGATAATGGGTTCAGATTTGAGAAGAAGGTGTTGATAAGTGGTACGCTGTATCGAATAAAACGACGAATGAAAATAAAATGTTCTTATTCTGGTGACTTCAAAGGTATTTGCGAACGGATTTATCACATGATAATTTTTGGCATCTCAAAAGTAGAAATACAATTTTAAGAACACTAAACCAGCATGTTTAATAACCTTTTAACAGCAATAATATATACACTATTATATACGGATATCGCATTACGTAAACATCTGTTGCACTGTTCTGCGATGTCACTCCTTTTAATTAGGTTCATTAGTGATAATACTAAAAATAAGTTGACAGTTTCAAAAAACAACTGTAGACAATATATTACAGTGACATGGGGCATCATGGGTAGAGGAAATCATGTATGGAAATTACTCGAAGGATGGAAAAGGAGAAAAGAGACAGACTCATGATTATCGCCAAGACTGGCAAGGTACTTTTACGCGTATAAAATGTACGAAGATTATTTTAATTATTAATCGATTTTAGGTTAATTGAAATAAAAAACAACTATTTTATAAATATAATGATAAAGATAAAGAAAATTGAGTACTTCGGTATTTTTTATCAATTTAACGTCACTTTCTGCTGCTAAGGCAAATCGGACAATGCTGCAGTGCGAGTCCTAAATCTGGATAGGCAAAATTATAATAAGGATAGGTATCTATTACTAGTACAAGACACCGTACAGGCTCCGAACCCCTATTTTACGCCCCCTCCGAAGCTAAGGATATTTTACTTCCTTTAGGGCCATCTACCGGGCTACGAACCCGCGATCTTGTGATTTGTAGATAGTTATGCTAACCACTGCACCACATGTGACCCTAAGTATACTTCAGTGTACAGTTTCTATTAAAAACATAGTGTTTCTTTGTGACAAAGTTTATGGTACATACTTGACCATATTGTTTTCGAATACTATGTCGTTTCGTGTTAGGAAACGAGTGGGGTAGGTCCCGGGTTCAAACCCGACTGAGGTAGCTAATTTATTTATACTTTTTATCAGCTGAGGATGGACCCTGTGGGATCTGGAGACCCTCCTGGGGCTCACTCAACCTCTATAAAATGGTTTTCCTTGATTTGGGAGAAAAGCAAGGGGGTTGAACGTGATCTAGGAATATATCGCGACGATTTTTTTGTTAGAAAGGTTCACAAACAGCAGTACCTGGGTGATAATATTTGGTTGATACACAATTTTCACCATTTCAGTCACAAAAACGAGGTCAAGTGAAGGAGAGTCGTAGTGGTTTATTGGCTCAGGCGTTGGACGAGAAGTAAAAGAAAATACTGGGTACATCAAGAACAAGAAAAAACTATTTTTTTTGTATGCGGCAACGATATAGTAAAAAATGCACTCATTAGCTTTCAGTAGATTTATGAAAGTAATTACCGAATTGTCTTCCCTTCTTTCCGTCTTATTCACAGTTCGAATTATCGGACGATACAAATCGCTGAGGATATTGACAAGTGGTACTTCGATATATTCGTCATATGCAATATGTTGCGCAATGACGCAGGTTTGAACTTTTTTTATGGTTACCCTTTTAGAATTCATGGACTTGTCTGAGCATATCGCGTATCATATATCGCTGATCTTATAACAATTTAGCGTAAACGCGACCAAAAACTAACATCAGATTTACTGTTATATCAAACCATTAACCGCTCTAATCTCATTGCTTTTGGCAGATTATGTTGCGCAGAAAGAAGGTCACCCTGAACCAGGATTAGAAATTAAAAAAAATTACTTACCAAGGCGTAACGCTTTTTACGAATTGGGAGACGAACCAAGAGCTGGTCCCGTCAGCGATGACGAATTCTCCCACTTTTCCTTCCCAACGATTGGTTTCTGCGATATAAATTCCAAGGCTGAAGTAGCAGGTTCGAAACCGGCCCAGATAAGTGATCTTTGTAAAGAAGACAGGCAGAGGATTGCACAGCTTGTCACGGAAATTTCCAGGTAATTAAAATTGTGGTTTATTTAATTTATAACAAATTCGTCTTCTTTGTTTATTCATTTAACTTTATACTAATGATTCTTATTACATTATGCTGCTATGGCTAATCGGACGATGCTACAGTGGGAGTCTTAAATATTGGCAATCCGGGTACAATTAGGTATCCTAAACGAATACCTGACCACTTTACGTCCCTTCCAAAGGACAGTATAACCCAAGATTTTTTGACTCCTTTAATCCTTCTTCTTAAACTCTCTAAAACCTTCCTGACTTCACCTTCCTTTGTGGGCCTTCCTCTTGTTCTTCTTTCTTCCACTTTTGCCTCGTAGACTACTCTGGCTATCATTTTCTATATTCTTTTGATATGGCTTTTTAGGTCCACTATAATTTCTGCAAGTTAAATTAATTATATATTTCAAATTTAATCTATAATCAAACCTATTATTTATAAAATAATAAACAGACCATTCCTCTCATAAAATTTTATGTTGATCTCCAAATTATAAATAAAAACGTAGGCCTGACTCATGACCCTGCCTAAATGCATGTTTCCTTTTGCGCTCCAGAAGAAAATAACCGAATTTAATGTTACCTTACATGCAATGCATAATAATAATAATATTTTACCTTGCAACCTTTTCCAAACTTATCCCTACCATATATACACGGATCTGTGTCCACGGTGAATAAGTCATTAACTCTACTTTGTCCAAAATGAGTTAATTACACTGGTGGGAGCGGAATCGTGTCATTATCGTAGTGCATAACTGGCTAAGTCAGGCCATGGCTTGAAATGAAGTTATTGTTTGTATTAAAGCTCCATTTAAAACCAAAACTAAGATAATGACAACATTCTGCTTCTCTCAGTACAAGACCCTCATTTTGGACAAAATTCGACTTAACCACTTACTTACTGTGGCTTTAGATATACAAAACACAATTTTATTTCGTTCATCTTAATAATAAATAAGCCTTTTAATTTTTTTTTATTTGGTTGGAATGTTTTCCTTATTATCTGTTAATAAATAACCGTCCTCAGGTTCTGCTCCGTTACTTCTACATACAATGTTATGCGATGTTCCCGACGTTTTAGTAATGGCATTTAAAAGAAAAATTATTCGGTTTATTTAGTATTCTTTACATCATTTAATGAAACAAAATCGATCTAAGTTATTGTAAGAACAGTTAAATATTCTCTATACCTTCCTCGATGTTTTTAGATTGCATTTAAAAAATACAATAAATATAACTTTGCAGATGTCGTGAAGATCAGAAAGAAAAGTCACAGCAAGCGAAGAAATTGTACGATGAGAATTTAGAATTGAAATCACACATGGGGCAATTGGAAAAAGACTTATCAGCTTTACGAATCAGCGTTAAGTATGGCGAAGAAAATTTAAACCTAATATCTAAGTCCCATGCTGTTAAAGAATCGAGCCTTAAAAATCAGGTTTTAATTTTTTCTCCATTTAATTTGCATTTACACCTTTCTTACACCGTTATCCACTTATTTAAGTGTTGCATAACTGGTAGACATTGAAAGATACATAATATTATTGATTATGAAAAGCTAAGAATTAGTTAACCTAATGTTTTAAGTAGTAACGAAGTTTTATCAGATTATATGACATGTTTGTAATTATTGATCTTATAGTAATTATCTTGATATATGTCACAATAATTATATTGGGTCGTTTCTTATGAAGCCTCCGTTTTTTTATTTATATCTAAAGCTCAAAATTGAATTAATGGACTTCTGGTTTTCACTGTACAAATGTTGACTGATTGTAACGAGCTGGTATTAATCCTCTCTTTTTTGATTGTATTTAATATCTCAAAAATTTAACGAAATTTATTATGCCATTAATTATATCCACTGAAATACTTGATTTTCGAGTAATTTTTTTTAATGAGTTTAAACTTGGATACTCGGCAGCCCGAGCTGCGAGAAACATTACCACCGCGTTCGTAGAAGGATGTTGTACTGACCATTCGCCGCTAGTTTGAGAAATATTCAACTTGTGACACAGATTAGCTTATACATAATTAATTTCTCCTTTTTGCCCAAAGATAAAACTATCACATCCACATCTTACTGAATATTGACATAATGCAACAAGAAAATTATCATAAAACGACCACGCCAGAGCACATATTTCATGACAGACTGCTATACATTAGGCACATATTTCCTGACAGACTGCTATACATATACATATCTGGAACATTAGGAGTCACTAGAGTAACTAAATAAATAGGGTAAGAGGCATACAATAGGTAGTGCCCTTCGGGCTTACTCTTTACTCTTAAGATAGGAGCGGCAGTTGTTCAGAAGGAGCGGACAACTCAAGATGCAAGGAACTGGATGAAGCAATTGTCGGTAGATAGCCAGTCACATATAGCGTCCCCCATTCTTTGTAAGTACATAGTTTTATAAGTTGTCTTGTAACCATGAATAGCACAAATAAATATAATGTTATCAATTAAATTAAAAAGAACCTGTATTTAATAATTAACTCCTGGTCAGTCAACCACGTCAAACTTTGGAGAAGAGAGGAATATTTCTCTTATTTATTAATGATATAGAATTACTATACAATAAGTATAAAGATCTCAGGGTGGCATCCCAATTTATTATTTTTAAAAAGTGTGTATGTCAGCTCCGGGACATACACACCCGCAACTGGAGTTTACCCCATTCCGTTTCTAATGCATTTTAAATGTGTTCGTACCAATTAATCGCTCTCTACTGGTACTTATCATCGCGAATTATTTATTTTTTATTTGTAAATTATTAAAAAAACTATTTAAAATTAAAGTGGATATAATAAAACTATTTCAATTAAAGTTATAAATATATATTGTTCATTAATCGTGCCAACGTTTCGGCCTACGTTTAGGCCATCTTCAGGGCAAATAGTGGGTGTGGTGACTTGGTACAACACTAAAACTGTCAACTGATCACAATTATATTAATATCACAATTTTTATTAATATAAATTCATATTTATATAATTTTCCAATACGTAAATAATCAAACATTTTTATATCATTCATTACCTATAATTTAACGGTTGAGATTTACTATTGTGAATTTATTTATTTGGTTAAATTTTGTCTTGTTAATCCTTGAATTGTGGTTGTAAGTTTATGGAAGTAAATTGTGCCGTGAGCTGAGTCATCTGATTAACAAGAGCTATCATGAGATTCGATTGGTCCGTCTGCGGTGGTTAAGGTATATAGGCAAAAGTTTGTGGAGGCTCTGATGATGGTGGAGCATGGTTTGACTGGTTGATGGTTGTGGTTCGGTTGTCATTATGGTACCTTGTAGAAATATTCGTATTCTTCACCTGGGCGAACTGTCATGCTGTTAGTCATTGGTTTGGATATGTTTTGGGTTATTACTGATCTGCTTAGATCTCTTTTTTTCCATCATTTTGGTCACTATTTCTTCTATTTTTTTCCTACGAAGGCATTTTCTGCGAGTGCGCTCCCTCGCAATTCGAGCATTTTGGTTCGCCTAGTCGCGGACCTTCAGAGTTTTTTGTATGCCCAAATTGCTGACATTTATAGCACTGGGGCGGTAGGATATCCTTCCTTGGGATTTATTTCACAATCGTACTTTGTCTTGTATATCTTTTATAGTGGTATACCTTATAGAACAGTGATCAGTGTTTGAGCAACCTCGAAATAGTTATTGGACCTTTCGATGAGAGCTCCGAAATGGATAAGGAAAATAAATTTCTGATTCAATTATACCAGATCGCATGTCATTTTGAATGTAACCTTTTATTAAACTAATAACATAAATCAATGTTCATAAATTAAATAACTAATACTTTTGATAATGAAAACCCAATTAATTAAATTAAAAGAACAATTTAAACGCTTTTATAATGAGAAAATGAAGTTATTAAAATTAACTAAATTACAAACAACTAATTAATAACAAAAGAAAACAATTATTATTTAATCCTACGATAGTAAATTTAACTCTATTAAATTACAAATAAAATCTATTACAAAATAATGAATGTTTATGCGGTTTTCTGATTGCAATGATATAATAATGAAAACTCTTATCTGTCTGTCGAAGTAGTTCTCAGTAGATGGTAGATTCTCGGCAGGGCGAGCTGGATGTTGAGACGACAGAGGATTTTCGTCGGCAGGGCGAGCGAAGATGGTGAAACAATAGAGGTTGAGATGATCGACTGGGTCAATTCGAATTGATCGAATCTATGACGAAGTTTAAACTAATTACACCTGCAGGTGGGCAGCAAATTAGTATCTCCTTCAAATTCACACAAAACAATTTTGGGCTCCTATAGAGCATACGATGTGCACGTCAAGAGGCTCGTGGCAACACTGACTTAAAATTCACAAAACACAACTTTGGGCTCCTGTAGAGCATACGATGTGTACGGCTAAGGGTTCGCGTCAACACTGACTTCAAATTAACAAAACACAAGTTTGGGCTCCTATAGAGCATACGATGTGCACGGCTAAGGGCTCGTGGCGACACTCACTGCCTCGGTCTAGCCGGAGCGAATAAAAGCCGATCGACTCTCTTTTGTTTTTCTCTCTTCACTTTTATAACATATGTTTTCACACTTACTACAAATATTACACTTATATCTAAACCAAATAAAATTACCCTTTAAATTAAATTATTCTAAACAATTATGAAATTAAACGTTTAAATTATTATATTAAATAAAATGTGAAAATTAAGTAAAAAATGCTCTTTCTTTTACGAAAACAATTATTTAATTTTTATGATTAAAATAATAATATTTTATAAGGTTACTATTTCATCTGGCCTTAACAATCAGTATAGGTGATAACTCCGTTTTTCATCCAGTACAGTCTTTTGCATACGTGCTTGAAAGTGAAACTGGGTGTAAAATGAACTAAACTATTACTAAATTCAAGATACTAAAACTTATTAACAAATTAAAAAGATTACAAGGAAATTATTAAAAACAATTAAATTATTAAACTAATATGAATTTACAATAACAATATAGGATATTCCTGATACTAAATAACTTAACTATTTACCTAAATTTGTATAAATACAATAAAATTACACTATAGTTTATAACTACAAATTAACACTTACAGTTCGCTAATTAAAGTCCACCGACCGTAAGACTCTCCAAATATGACATACTGACGCACAGTTTATTACACTCACTGATTACTTATCACGCTGCCACTGGCAGACACTAACTCACTGTAACTCACACGCACTGCCACTAGTTAACTACTGCTTATTACTGACTGATAGTAACTGACTCTTCGAAACAGCTGGCCTTTTATATAGGCAAGGTAGATTGGGGTGGGGACACCTAGAACATTCCACGCAATTCTTGATGTGTCTAGACTATGCTTTGATCCCTTCCGGCTTATCTTAATCCCTTCAGCCGGCCCCTCTGTCCCTCTGATCGTAACACTACCCCCTCCTTAAAAGTGCTCTGCCCCAGAGCATAGTCCGGAGAAATCGGGCAGCTATGAGCTACTACGGATGGAGACGCTTCTCCTTTCCAGGGGTTGAACATGCACACCAAATTGGCGACTCCAGAGTTGGCGAATGTCTGTTCAAGCATGTTCTCGACAACCTTCCACTCCAGGCCGTCATAGCCACACCCCAACGCGAGGGCGATCCGATCGCGAGCTTGGTGACACGCAGTCTCAGAAGCTTACTCCGCAGATCGTCGAGGCTTCGCCGCAGTGCGTCATATGTAGGCTTCTGATCAGCGGCACACTTGGTAACTAAGTAGAATAGGTGTCTTCCTTCGTGCGTTTGGTAGAGTGCTTTCCCGACGCTTGGTCCTTGGCGTTCTAGTTCCATAGTTCCACCAAACTTCTTCCTGAAGACCGTTGCAATCCCTCGAGAAGTCCTCAGATCTTCGGCAACACAATGGGCCAGAGAATAGTCCACTGGTAACGAGAAGATATCTCTGTAGACTGTCTGAGTTACTCTGCGGGAACCTGGTACCTTAAGGTGTGCGACTGAAACCTTAGTGGTCTCCACGTTGTTGAGGTACCTGACTTGCTGGTCTTCGGTCGAGCCATGGTCTCCTTTGTATGGGGCCAGTCTATTAAAATGGACAACCCTGGGTTTTCCTTTTGGCTGCTTCCTGATCCTATAGATGACGTCGTTTATCCTATTGATGATCTCAAACGGGCCATCCCAGGGTTTCTGAAGTTTAGGTGAGTAGCCTCGCCTTCTTCGAGGATCATACAGCCAGACCAAATCTCCAGGCTGGAAACCTCTTTTCTCCGCCCTGATGTCGTTACGCTCCTTCATTCTGTCATTGGCTCCCTGGATGTTTGCACGAACCTTCTCGTGGGTATTATCCATCCGCTTCCGTAGGTTCGTGACGTACTCCTCTCCGGCAACTTCCTCATTGGGCATGAACCCGAATTTCAGATCACAAGGCAAACGAAGTTCTGGCCGAACACCACATTTGCGGGGGTCTTCCCCGTTGCTTCATGGACTGAACTGCGGTAGGCTAACAGGAACAAGTGAAGATACTGGTCCAAGTCTCGCTGATGGTCGGAGACCACTTTAGACAAATATCGACCCATTGTCCTGTTCATGCGCTCCACCATGCCACCCGATTGAGGGTGAAGAGGCGTGGTCCTGGTCTTCCGTATTCCGGAGAAGACTGCAGACTCAAAGTTTCTTCCCTGGTCAGCGTGAAGTTCCATGGGTACTCCAAACCGGCTGACGAGCTGTCTGACGTCTGCAACCGTGACTGCCTCTTGATTCGGAAGGGCAAAAGCTTCCACCCATTTAGAGAAATAGTCCATGGCCACGAGAAAATATCGATTACCTTCATCCCTCACAGGGAAAGGACCAGCGATGTCGATCGCTATCCTCTCGAACGGTGCTCCCACGTTGTACTGCTTCATAGGGGCCCTCTTTCTTCTTGTTGGTCCGTTAGAAGCCGCACAATTCGCACAACGCCTGCACCAGTCCAACACATCGCCCAGTAAAAGCGTTCACAAACTTTTTCCAATGTACGATGAACTCCAAGATGGCCGCCAGATACACCGTCATGTAGTTCCCTAAGCACTTCGGACACTTTATTCATTGGAACGATGAGCTGTAGCCTGCGCTGATCTCCTTCCGCGTTCTCCAATGCCCGTTTCAGCAGCCCGTTGTCCACTAAAATGGAGTCCTATTGGGCCCAGTACGTTTTCACCTTCTTCGACATTGGAACAACATCCTGCCAGGTAGGTCTTCCTTGCCCGGATAGTTTCAATTGTTTTATTTGCTTCAAGCCCGGGTCCTCGTCCTGTTCCTTTGACACATCTGCGTCCTGCCAACTGTCGATGACAACCGCTGTCCTCAACACCCTTGCCTGCTTCTCTTCTTGTCAAGAACAATGCTTGCAACCTTCATCACAAGGTCTTCTTGACAGCGCTTCCCCATTTCTGTGACTTGTTCCAGAACGATGAGCAGATTCGAAGTCATACTCTTGAAAGCGCTCGATCCACCTCGCCACTTGTCCCTCTGGTGACTTAAATCGCAGTAGCCACATTAGAGCCGCGTGGTCCGTTCTCAGGAGGAACTTTCGTCCGTATAGGTATTTATGAAAATGCTCTATGGACTTTACTATTGCCAAAAGCTCTTTGCTTGTGACACAGTAGTTGCGTTCCGGAGCTGAGAGTGCTTTGCTGAAATATCCAATGACGCTTTCTTCTCCGTCTTGGATCTGAGAAAGGACACTTCCAATAGCGATGTTGCTGGCATCTGTGTCAAGTATGAACTTGCCCTCGGGACGTGGATAGCTTAGAATAGGAACACTACTCAATTTACTCTTCAGCTCCTCGAAGGATGCCTGACACTCGTGTTCCCAACACATGGTCGCGACATGATTCGTCCACAAATCCTTTTAGTTCCTCTGGGAGCCCTCGAAGATCGGTGGGACGACGTTGCAGCTGACGAACCACTGAGGTAGCGGTGGTACACTCCCCGACCGGTGTTCCTTTCTTCAGTGTTACCGGGAAGCTGTTCAGGTTCATTAGCCGAATTGGAGTGGTAGGTCCGATCTTGATGAGAGACCTAGCAACCAGTACGCCGCGTCCAACCTCTTGTTCTTCGTGCCTTCTGGGTTCAAGTAGTACACACTGACCCTCCGGTAAATGCCCTTCGACCGTCCCATGCGTCAGGATTTGGCTCCGTGCAGGTAAAGTGGTGTTTTCTCGGGTAGCAGCACTCGTGGGCTGAAGTCCTTTTCCTGCCGAAGTATGACTTCCTCGTCTCCCAGAGTCATCACACCTCTTGACATATCCAGCTTGATCCTGTATGCGATCATAAAGTCCATGCTCAGTATGACATCTTCATCTATATCTGCCACTAGAGCGCGGTGCTTCAGATGTTGGCCCCCGATGAGCAAGGTGGCACCCGTCTCCCGTAGACCTTGCTGGCTGGCCCGTGGCAGTCCGCAATGCCCAAGTGGTCGGTATGAACCCGTACAGACTGTCTAACAGCCTCAAACTCCATGGCCTGGGATAATGCGTCTCCCAAAGTTTTCGGCCTGGCGAGCTTCACTGCCTGTTGTGTCTCTGGGTCCCGTAGTCCATCCAGGAATTTGTCGACAGCCAAGCTTTCGTAGACATCGTCGGGGACCGATGTGAAGGCGTTCCTCACCAGCCAGGCAATATCCGCTTCAAATTCTTGCAAAGTCTCGTTGGTCTTCTGGACCCTGCTTCTCAGCTGTGAGCGATACAGCTGGTCCATATGGCGGTGGCCGAGACGCATCTCCAGTCTTCTGATCAGCTCCCCGTAGTTGGACCGCTCCGACATGGGTATCCCCTGGAGTACTCCCAAGGCGTCTCCACGCAAGGCCAGGCACAACGCTGAAGCTTGGGTCTCCTGTGACCAACCGTGGATCGAAGCCGCGGTCTCGAAGAGAGTCATATAGTCCTCCCACGGCGTCTTTCCGTCGAATACTGGAATTGTGTCGTGAGTTGGTGGTGCCCCAGCATAGGCGGGTAGAATGCTGTTACGATGGCTGCCCTCGGAGGAACAGCTGGTGTCGTTTGTCGGTGGGTTGCTCTTACGCCCCTCGAGAGCTTCCATTCCAGCGATAGTGAAAACGAAAGTAAGAGTGAAAATGTGGGTGAGGGTGAAAGTAAGAGTGGTCATTGGAGTGAAAGTGGAATGGAGGGTGATATTGAAAATGAGAGTGAGGATAGGAGGGAGTGTGGTAGTGAAAATGAAAATGAGAGTGGATATGAAAGGGAGGGTGATATTGAAAATGAAAATGAGAGTGAAAATGAAAACGAGGGCGGAAATGAAAATGAGAGTGGGTGTGATAATGAAAGTGAGAGTGAAGTCGATAGTGAAAGTGATAACGAAGTGAGAGTGGATGTGAAAATGAAAGTGAGAGGGAGGGGCAGAGTGAAAATGAAAATGAGAGCGGATGTGATAGTGAAAGTGAATGCGACAGTGAAAGTGATAACGAAAGCGAGAGTGAATGTGATAATGAAAGTGAGAGTGGAAATGAAGCGGTGTGATGGATATGTTGCTGGCATCTGTGTCAAGTATGAACTTGCCCTCGGGACGTGGATAGCTTAGAATAGGAGCACTACTCAATTTACTCTTCAGCTCCTCGAAGGATGCCTGACACTAGCGTTCCCAATGGAAAGTCCTTTTCTCCTCGGTAAGCCTGGTAAGAGGTTTTGCGATGTTAGCAAATCCTTTCACGTACCTCCGGTAATAGGTGCAGTGGCCGAGAAAACTTCCCACCTGGTGCTTATCTCGAGGTACTGGCCAGTCGGTGATCGCTGCTATCTTCTCTGGGTCAACAGTAACTCCGTTGTCTGACACAATATGCCCCAGGTTGTTGACTTGCGTTCGGAAGAGATTACACTTCTTCGGGTTCAACTTTAGGTTCGCTGCACGCAGGCGTTCGAAGACCTTCTCCAGATTCTTCAGATGGTGAGCAAAGGACTTTCCCAGCACAATAATGTCGTCCAGGTATACCAGGCATACCTCCCAAGAGAGACCTCTTAACACGTTTTCCATCAGCCTCTCGAATGTTGCAGGAGCATTGCAAAGCCCGAACGGCATTACTGTAAACTGCCAGAGCCCACTGCCTATTGAAAACGCCGTCTTCTCTTTATCTTCAGGTGCCAATCCAACCTGCCAATATCCACTGCGGAGATCCAAAGTAGAGAAGACGATACGATATACCCCTCTAGGGTGTCCAGCGTATCGTCAATCCTGGGAAGCGGATAGCTGTCCTTCTTGGTGACGTTGTTTAGAAGACGGTAGTCTACGCAGAATCTCGTTGTGCCGTCTTTCTTCTTCACCAATACGACAGGAGACATCCAGGGGCTACTCGAAGGCTCAATGACACCGTCAGCCGCCATCACCTTAATAATCACCTCGGCGTCCTCCCGTTTGACTAACGGCAGCCTCCGCGGGACCTGTCTGATGGGCTTCGCATCCCCAGTGTCAATCCTGTGCTGGACGATATCCGTTCTACCCCGTGGTCCCGGTCCGATCTCGAATATGTCATACCATCAGGTAATCATGTTCATGATTCACTTCCTCGCTCTGTTCAGGCGAAAGGTCGCGACATGAGTCGTCCACAAATCCTTTTAGTTCCTCTGGGAGCCCTCGAAGATCGGTGGGACGACGTTGCAGCTGACGAACCACTGAGGTAGCGGTGGTACACTCCCCGACCGGTGTTCCTTTCTTCAGTGTTACCGGGAAGCTGTTCAGGTTCATTAGCCGAATTGGAGTGGTAGGTCCGATCTTGATGAGAGACCTAGCAACCAGTACGCCGCGTCCAACCTCTTGTTCTTCGTTTCCTCACCAGCCAGGCAATATCCGCTTCAAATTCTTGCAAAGTCTCGTTGGTCTTCTGGACCCTGCTTCTCAGCTGTGAGCGATACAGCTGGTCCATGTGGCGGTGGCCGAGACGCATCTCCAGTCTTCTGATCAGCTCCCCGCAGTTGGACCGCTCCGACATGGGTATCCCCTGGAGTACTCCCAAGGCGTCTCCACGCAAGGCCCGGCAAAACGCTGAAGCTTGGGTCTCCTGTGACCAACCGTGGATCGAAGCCGCTGTCTCGAAGAGAGTCATATAGTCCTCCCACGGCGTCTTTCAGTCGAATACTGGAATTGTGTCGTGAGTTGGTGGTGCCCCAGCATAGGCGGGTAGAATGCTGTTACGATGGCTGCCCTCGGAGGAACAGCCGGTGTCGTTTGTCGGTGGGTTGCTCTTACGTCCCTCGAGAGCTTCCATTCCAGTGATAGTGAAAACGAAAGTAAGAGTGAAAATGTGGGTGAGGGTGAAATTAAGAGTGGTCATTAGAGTGAAAGTGGAATGGAGGGTGATATTGAAAATGAGAGTGAGGATAGGAGGGAGTGTGGTAGTGAAAATGAAAATGAGAGTGGATATGAAAGGGAGGGTGATATTGAAAATGAAAATGAGAGTGAAAATGAAAACGAGGGTGGAAATGAAAGTGAGAGTGGGTGTGGTAATGAAAGTGAGAGTGAAGTCGATAGTGAAAGTGATAACGAAGTGAGAGTGAATGTGAAAATGAAAGTGATAACGAAGTGAGAGCGAAAGTGAAAATGAAAGAGATAACGAAGTGAGAGTGAATGTGAAAATGAAAGAGATAACGAAGTGAGAGTGAATGTGAAAATGAAAGAGATAACGAAGTGAGAGTGAATGTGAAAATGAAAGTGAGAGTGAGGATGAGAGGGAGGGGCAGAGTGAAAATGAAAATGAGAGCGGATGTGATAGTGAAAGCGAATGCGACAGTGAAAGTGATAACGAAAGCGAGAGTGAATGTGATAATGAAAGTGAGAGTGGAAATGAAGCGGTGTGATGGATATGTTGCTGGCATCTGTGTCAAGTATGAACTTGCCCTCGGGACGTGGATAGCTTAGAATAGGAGCACTACTCAATTTACTCTTCAGCTCCTCGAAGGATGCCTGACACTAGCGTTCCCAATGGAAAGTCCTTTTCTCCTCGGTAAGCCTGGTAAGAGGTTTTGCGATGTTAGCAAATCCTTTCACGTACCTCCGGTAATAGGTGCAGTGGCCGAGAAAACTTCCCACCTGGTGCTTATCTCGAGGTACTGGCCAGTCGGTGATCGCTGCTATCTTCTCTGGGTCAACAGTAACTCCGTTGTCTGACACAATATGCCCCAGGTTGTTGACTTGCGTTCGGAAGAGATTACACTTCTTCGGGTTCAACTTTAGGTTCGCTGCACGCAGGCGTTCGAAGACCTTCTCCAGATTCTTCAGATGGTGAGCAAAGGACTTTCCCAGCACAATAATGTCGTCCAGGTATACCAGGCATACCTCCCAAGAGAGACCTCTTAACACGTTTTCCATCAGCCTCTCGAATGTTGCAGGAGCATTGCAAAGCCCGAACGGCATTACTGTAAACTGCCAGAGCCCACTGCCTATTGAAAACGCCGTCTTCTCTTTATCTTCAGGTGCCAATCCAACCTGCCAATATCCACTGCGGAGATCCAAAGTAGAGAAGACGATACGATATACCCCTCTAGGGTGTCCAGCGTATCGTCAATCCTGGGAAGCGGATAGCTGTCCTTCTTGGTGACGTTGTTTAGAAGACGGTAGTCTACGCAGAATCTCGTTGTGCCGTCTTTCTTCTTCACCAATACGACAGGAGACATCCAGGGGCTACTCGAAGGCTCAATGACACCGTCAGCCGCCATCACCTTAATAATCACCTCGGCGTCCTCCCGTTTGACTAACGGCAGCCTCCGCGGGACCTGTCTGATGGGCTTCGCATCCCCAGTGTCAATCCTGTGCTGGACGATATCCGTTCTACCCCGTGGTCCCGGTCCGATCTCGAATATGTCATACCATCAGGTAATCATGTTCATGATTCACTTCCTCGCTCTGTTCAGGCGAAAGGTCGCGACATGATTCGTCCACAAATCCTTTTAGTTCCTCTGGGAGCCCTCGAAGATCGGTGGGACGACGTTGCAGCTGACGAACCACTGAGGTAGCGGTGGTACACTCCCCGACCGGTGTTCCTTTCTTCAGTGTTACCGGGAAGCTGTTCAGGTTCATTAGCCGAATTGGAGTGGTAGGTCCGATCTTGATGAGAGACCTAGCAACCAGTACGCCGCGTCCAACCTCTTGTTCTTCGTTTCCTCACCAGCCAGGCAATATCCGCTTCAAATTCTTGCAAAGTCTCGTTGGTCTTCTGGACCCTGCTTCTCAGCTGTGAGCGATACAGCTGGTCCATGTGGCGGTGGCCGAGACGCATCTCCAGTCTTCTGATCAGCTCCCCGCAGTTGGACCGCTCCGACATGGGTATCCCCTGGAGTACTCCCAAGGCGTCTCCACGCAAGGCCCGGCAAAACGCTGAAGCTTGGGTCTCCTGTGACCAACCGTGGATCGAAGCCGCTGTCTCGAAGAGAGTCATATAGTCCTCCCACGGCGTCTTTCAGTCGAATACTGGAATTGTGTCGTGAGTTGGTGGTGCCCCAGCATAGGCGGGTAGAATGTTGTTACGATGGCTGCCCTCGGAGGAACAGCCGGTGTCGTTTGTCGGTGGGTTGCTCTTACGTCCCTCGAGAGCTTCCATTCCAGTGATAGTGAAAACGAAAGTAAGAGTGAAAATGTGGGTGAGGGTGAAATTAAGAGTGGTCATTAGAGTGAAAGTGGAATGGAGGGTGATATTGAAAATGAGAGTGAGGATAGGAGGGAGTGTGGTAGTGAAAATGAAAATGAGAGTGGATATGAAAGGGAGGGTGATATTGAAAATGAAAATGAGAGTGAAAATGAAAACGAGGGTGGAAATGAAAGTGAGAGTGGGTGTGGTAATGAAAGCGAGAGTGAAGTCGATAGTGAAAGTGATAACGAAGTGAGAGTGAATGTGAAAATGAAAGTGATAACGAAGTGAGAGCGAAAGTGAAAATGAAAGAGATAACGAAGTGAGAGTGAATGTGAAAATGAAAGAGATAACGAAGTGAGAGTGAATGTGAAAATGAAAGAGATAACGAAGTGAGAGTGAATGTGAAAATGAAAGTGAGAGTGAGGATGAGAGGGAGGGGCAGAGTGAAAATGAAAATGAGAGCGGATGTGATAGTGAAAGTGAATGCGACAGTGAAAGTGATAACGAAAGCGAGAGTGAATGTGATAATGAAAGTGAGAGTGTAAATGAAGCGGTGTGATGGATATGTTGCTGGCATCTGTGTCAAGTATGAACTTGCCCTCGGGACGTGGATAGCTTAGAATAGGAGCACTACTCAATTTACTCTTCAGCTCCTCGAAGGATGCCTGACACTAGCGTTCCCAATGGAAAGTCCTTTTCTCCTCGGTAAGCCTGGTAAGAGGTTTTGCGATGTTAGCAAATCCTTTCACGTACCTCCGGTAATAGGTGCAGTGGCCGAGAAAACTTCCCACCTGGTGCTTATCTCGAGGTACTGGCCAGTCGGTGATCGCTGCTATCTTCTCTGGGTCAACAGTAACTCCGTTGTCTGACACAATATGCCCCAGGTTGTTGACTTGCGTTCGGAAGAGATTACACTTCTTCGGGTTCAACTTTAGGTTCGCTGCACGCAGGCGTTCGAAGACCTTCTCCAGATTCTTCAGATGGTGAGCAAAGGACTTTCCCAGCACAATAATGTCGTCCAGGTATACCAGGCATACCTCCCAAGAGAGACCTCTTAACACGTTTTCCATCAGCCTCTCGAATGTTGCAGGAGCATTGCAAAGCCCGAACGGCATTACTGTAAACTGCCAGAGCCCACTGCCTATTGAAAACGCCGTCTTCTCTTTATCTTCAGGTGCCAATCCAACCTGCCAATATCCACTGCGGAGATCCAAAGTAGAGAAGACGATACGATATACCCCTCTAGGGTGTCCAGCGTATCGTCAATCCTGGGAAGCGGATAGCTGTCCTTCTTGGTGACGTTGTTTAGAAGACGGTAGTCTACGCAGAATCTCGTTGTGCCGTCTTTCTTCTTCACCAATACGACAGGAGACATCCAGGGGCTACTCGAAGGCTCAATGACACCGTCAGCCGCCATCACCTTAATAATCACCTCGGCGTCCTCCCGTTTGACTAACGGCAGCCTCCGCGGGACCTGTCGGATGGGCTTCGCATCCCCAGTGTCAATCCTGTGCTGGACGATATCCGTTCTACCCCGTGGTCCCGGTCCGATCTCGAATATGTCATACCATCAGGTAATCATGTTCATGATTCACTTCCTCGCTCTGTTCAGGCGAAAGGTCGCGACATGATTCGTCCACAAATCCTTTTAGTTCCTCTGGGAGCCCTCGAAGATCGGTGGGACGACGTTGCAGCTGACGAACCACTGAGGTAGCGGTGGTACACTCCCCGACCGGTGTTCCTTTCTTCAGTGTTACCGGGAAGCTGTTCAGGTTCATTAGCCGAATTGGAGTGGTAGGTCCGATCTTGATGAGAGACCTAGCAACCAGTACGCCGCGTCCAACCTCTTGTTCTTCGTTTCCTCACCAGCCAGGCAATATCCGCTTCAAATTCTTGCAAAGTCTCGTTGGTCTTCTGGACCCTGCTTCTCAGCTGTGAGCGATACAGCTGGTCCATGTGGCGGTGGCCGAGACGCATCTCCAGTCTTCTGATCAGCTCCCCGTAGTTGGACCGCTCCGACATGGGTATCCCCTGGAGTACTCCCAAGGCGTCTCCACGCAAGGCCAGGCAAAACGCTGAAGCTTGGGTCTCCTGTGACCAATTGTGTCGTGAGTTGGTGGTGCCCCAGCATGGGCGGGTAGAATGCTGTTACGATGGCTGCCCTCGGTGGGTTGCTCTTACGTCCCTCGAGAGCTTCCATTCCAGTGATAGTGAAAACGAAAGTAAGAGTGAAAATGTGGGTGAGGGTGAAAGTAAGAGTGGTCATTAGAGTGAATGTGAAATGGAGGGTGATATTGAAAATGAGAGTGAGGATAGTAGGGAGTGTGAAAGTGAAAATGAAAATGAGAGTGGATATGAAAACGAGGGTGGAAATGAAAATGAAAGTGAGAATGAATGTGATAATGAAAGTGAGAGTGGAAATGAAGCGGTGTGGTGGATATGTTGCTGGCATCTGTGTCAAGTATGAACTTGCCCTCGGGACGTGGATAGCTTAGAATAGCACTACTCAATTTACTCTTCAGCTCCTCGAAGGATGCCTGACACTCGCGTTCCCAATGGAAAGTCCTTTTCTCCTCGGTAAGCCTGGTAAGAGGTTTTGCGATGTTAGCAAATCCTTTCACGTACGTCCGGTAATAGGTGCAGAGCCCGAGAAAACTTCCCACCTGGTGCTTATCTCGAGGTACTGGCCAGTCGGTGATCGCTGCTATCTTCTCTGGGTCAACAGTAACTCCGTTGTCTGACACAATATGCCCCAGGTTGTTGACTTGCGTTCGGAAGAGATTACACTTCTTCGGGTTCAACTTTAGGTTCGCTGCACGCTGGCGTTCGAAGACCTTCTCCAGATTCTTCAGATGGTGAGCAAAGGATTTTCCCAGCACAATAATGTCGTCCAGGTATACCAGGCATACCTCCCAAGAGAGACCTCTTAACACGTTTTCCATCAACCTCTCGAATGTTGCAGGAGCATTGCAAGCCCGAACGGCAAATGAGAGTGGATATGAAAGGGAGGGTGATATTGAAAATGAAAATGAGAGTGGGTGTGATAATGAAAGTGAGAGTGAAAGTGATACCGAAGTGAGAGTGAATATGAAAGTGAAAGTGGTAACGAAAGCGAGAGTGAATGTGGTAATGAAAGTGAGAGTGTAAATGAAGCGGTGTGATGTCAAAAATGAAAATGAGAGTGGTTGTGATAATGAAAGTGAAAGCGAATGCGATATTGAAAGTGACAACGAAAGTGAGAGTGAATGTGATAAAGAAAGTTAGAGTGGATGTGATAATGAAAGTGAGAGTGAGGATGGGAGGGAGAATATGCGATAGTGAAAATGAAAGTGATATTGAGAAAGGGCAGTGCGGTGATAGTGAAAACGAAAGTAATAGTGAAAATGTGGGGAGGGTGAAAGTAAGAGTGGACATTATAGTGAAAGTGGGGGTGAAAATGACATTTAGAGTGAGCGTGAAAATGAAAGGGATAGTGAGATCGAGTGAGTGTGAGAAAGATATGCAGAGACTGTAGAGTTTCTGGGACAATGGTTGTTTTCCAGGCAAGTGATTTTTCCAGAACACACTCAATCGCCAGATTTGCCCCCTTATTTCGGGGACTCACTTTAAGAGAATGGGTGAGCCCCAATTGGTTCCCAGATTGCAAAGGATCCATCCCCTGCCGTTAACAGAACCAATAAAATATGCCACAGCCAGATTTGAACCCAGGATTTTTGGAACAGTAACTCAGCTCTTTACCACAGAGTTACTCCGCTCCCAAATATATATGTTGGGGATTTCTGTAATGGTTGAACGAATTCACAATCAACAAACTTTATTAGGTCTTAAATACAACTGTAAAAAGAATCATTGGAAGTTTACAATCACATGCTAATGAAATTTCAAGTCTCTAACACAATAATACCAATCTTCAAAACATTACAACAGAAAACGTCGTGTGTCTGTAGAGAACGTAACAACAAGACTGGAACCTTCTATCTGCCCTCGTTCGGGAAGTGGCGCGCTCTTCGTCTGTTAGAGGGGTGACGTCATCAGGCTGGTGGACAGTCCAACATCTCGGCCATCCTGATATTCCGGGACGTCACCTGGTGGCCTGGCGTCTTCTTCCTCACCGGAATCGTCATAATTGTGTTTCCATCTTTTCATTTAGTCACTGGTGGTGGACGTGCTATTAGGGCCTTCACTGTTTTCAACTTCGTATCGGTTTTTTTTTGCTTAACAGTAACAACTTTATACGGTCCCAAGTATGGGGTTTTAATCTTCGTTTACTTAGCAAACTGAGTTCTCTTAATCGCCACCAAGTCGCCTACTTGGTATATCTGTGGTGGTCGTCGTTTTCCGTCGTCTGCTCGGCTTAAATCTTTTGTATCTGAGTTTTGGCATGTCGTCGTAAGTCTTCTCTCTGCGTATCATAAGCTTTTGCGACTTGTTCCACAATATTCTTAAGTTGCAGTTCTTCTTTCGTTCGCATAAGCAATCCAAAAAGAAGCTCGTATGGTGTAATTTTGAATCTTCTTCAGTGGGGCCGCGGTAGATTCCTCATTTGGTGGTAAATTAACGAGAGCGATAATGCTGTTCGATGTCCCTTCCGGTGGCCTTCTTCTGCTTTCGTTGTCTTCCTCTTGGCCGATTTCTTCCCTGTCTTTACTTTTTTGAAGGGGCCACATCTTCAGAGTCCGGTAGAGGTGTATTTAAGCCCAGCATGTTCACTGCCTTTCCACTTCCTAATACACTATACACTACACAGTGTACACAATTATGTAGTCACTGCACAGCCTTGCTAGATAGCTAGTCAATTTCCTACTCTTATCAGAGCAATGCTGCCCTGTCGTCTGTTGAGGTTGTATCAAAGTGATATGAATGGACCCCAACAGCTTAAGGCGGAATCTAAATAAAAGTAGTAGTGTTTGTTTTGATAGGAGTCTTTAAAAAGGCTCCTATACAAAAAATTATCTCATTTCAACACTTCGAGAATATAGCAATAGAATACACTTTTACCATAGATACCTACTACACGTTTCTCTTCCCGATCAGTCCCGGAATTTTACTTTTAATTTCTATCTTTTATGTAAAACAAATAATACAATAAACTTCAGTTGTTTCTTCTGGTTTAGACCGTGTCGGTGAATTTTCTGCCAACGTTTCGCGAGACATGCTGCTGACTTCCTCAAGGCTTAATTGAGACTGAAGATGTTTAGCTAACCCGCGGCGTTATATAGTAGCCACTCGGGTCCACTCGTGACTCATCGGTTCCTTCCGTTAGTCAATCGGGTTTTTTCGTGTCCGGGGCCTGAGTCTGCTCTTCCATGCCTGTGATTGGCTGGTTTCTGATTGCCTGGAATTCGGCTTGATTGTCCTTCTTCTGTGCTATGTTAGAGAGCCATAGTTTACTTAATTTGTACCCGTCCTTCCTGTTGAAGTTTTCCGGGTGTTTTACTATTTCTATTGCTCCCAGTATCTACCTTTCTTTAGCCTTGCTACATTTCTTAACAAATCTGATTTTTTCAAATTCTATGGCGTGGTTAGTAGTAGTGAAATGTTCTGCCAAAGCCGATGTTTTGCTGTCCATTTTCTTCAAACTTTTAATGCGTTCTGTCAGCCTTGTGGATATCAGCCTTCCTGTTTGCCCAATGTATTCCTTACCACAGGAGCATGGAATGCTATATATCCCAGGTGTCCTGAGCCCTAAGTTGTCTTTTGCATTTGGCAAAACTTGGCCTATCTTCCTATTTGTGGTGCATATCGTTCCTATATTAAACTTCTTCGGTACTTTAGCTATTTTCTCTGTGGTGCCTTTGACAAATAATACAATATTATCGAGAAAGGAATGTGATGCACCACTTTTAGCTAAATTCGAATTTACTACTCATAAAATGTTCATACTGCAGGCTAAATATGAAAATCGTTTCTTAAGGAGTAAACTCCAATATTCTGACTTTTCCTTGAGATCATTGCTTGAGCAGTGAAGTCAATATAGCAAGACAGAGAAGGGAGTATGTGCTGGATTAAGATGTCCTCCTACACCCACCTTATCTCCAACAGATAAAATATTCAATTGCTAACAGCCTTAGATGGACACTGTGGGATCTGCATACTCTCTTGGGGCTCACCCAGCCGCTATACGTTTAGGAGGGGAGACCTTGTGGTTGAGTGTGATCTTGGATAAATCACCTCAAACGGTACAATCTCCAGGTTTTTTTTCCTTCAGCTGTTCTACTACGGAAAAAAGTTTTTGTGGAATCAGGCACATTTACCTCCTAAGATCTTCAAGTAACCTAATTGATCTATATTATTATTACAATAAACATGTAAATATATTTTTATTGAATTACTAAGAATCGAGATTACAATGTGCTTACATCTTAACAGTTGGGCATGAATTGACTTGAAAGTTATTTTATTTTCGTTTTAGAACTTCGAGCTTCATAACAAGATCAAACTACTTGAACATGAGAAAGCTGAGTTGCAAGTGAAATTAGAAGAAGCTCAAAAACAGGCTGATAAATTGGCTAATGTTGTTTATTACGTTAGCAATGAAAGTAAAAAATTTTACAAAAAATATGACAATTCAAAAGAAAAATTGAGAGCCGCCTTAGAAGCAATATCTCAAATTGTGAGTATCTAATGAGAGGAATTTTGTTAGTGCAAAAATACTAATTCATTTTTTTCTCTTTGTATACTATTGGACAATTTGATATAAACAAGATACAAACATCAGAATCCAAAATCCTAAAAAAAATTGTTAATGCACCTTGGTTTATTTCTAATCATGACAATGACATGAACATTCCCAATATAAAATCATATATTCACACCAAATACACATTCCATTCGTCAACAGATCACCTAAATCTTCTCTTTACTACTCTCTGTTACCTGGACATCCTGTGAGATGATTACAAAGATAATGACCTAGGCACCTGCAAAGAAAACGTCAGTTCAAAAATTGCCTCCAAATTTAGGAGAAAAAAAACAGAGATCAAAATTTGCGGATACTGCGCATGTGCAAATGTAACATATGGGAATAATATTTTTTTTTAATTCAAAGCGAATCAGTAACACCAGTAACAGTAAGACACACTAAGCCAAACCTCTTTAGCTATTTGTGTTCTATAACTTATTTCTTGTTTTAATCATTTCTGATGAAATCTCTCCAAGTTTGGCTAGACATTCTAAAATATTTCAGCTATGATCTGGCGACGTTGGTTAAATATCCGATCAAGAACCCAGATCTTGCTTCCATACAATTTACTAATCTTAAATTATAGTACAAGAGTAAGGTGGCATAGTGATTGAGTGTTGAGTTTCCGTGCCAAAGGTCCCAGGTTCAAATCAATTTTGTAGTAATTTAATTAATCAATTTGTGCTGGTGAAAGAACCTGTGCAATCTAGAAACCCTTCCTGGGCTCACCCAGCCTTCTATAAAATGGGTACCCTTAATAGAGAGGAAACCAGGGAGTAGAGTGTTATCTTAGATAAATCACTACCTGCTTAACCATTGTCCTAGAAACGTTACCATCTCTACCATGTACTGAACCCATGACTCTTCATGGGTTATAGTGGTGCAGGTTAAATTAGCCTGTGTTTGTAAGTAGTGTTACAATGATACAGGAGGCCCTGACTCAATTCAAGTTGTAGCGCCAAAAAGAAAAAGTAAACAATAGTTAAAATATATATTTTAAATTCATTGGAAAATATTTCAAAACTGTAGAAAATGAAAGATTATTAATTGTCTTTTGAAGGAATTAAAGCAGAAAGAAGCAGCTTCAAGTAAAAAAATGGAAAGCAGAAGTTCACAAACAAACTTGGATATTATTCATCAAACCCGATCGAGATTAAAATGTTCAAGAAAGGAACACAAATGCCATAATAAATACCACTTTTGGTAATAAAAAATTTATTATTAAAAATTATTTTTAATTATTTTCGAGGCCTTTCAAAGGATAATTCATGTTTCAGTAAGCAGGAACAAGATGGAAGATTGAGTTCGGACGAAGACAGCCTTATTTCAGAGTTGTTTTTTATACCTAAACAGAAAAATCAGAAAAAGCTGACCTATTTTTCTGATGACGATTCACCATGAAAAATTATGTTAAAGGAGCTATTCCACTATTAATATTACAAAGCTTCATTTTTAATTGTTCTGTAATTAGCCATAAAACCAGAGTGAAATGTTTTAATTCATGAAAATAAATATATATGCCAAATAGTATTTGTATTATGATAAATCAAACATAATTAAAATAATAATAATAAGGCTTAGCGAACCCGATGCCGATACCACCAATCTCTGCTTACAAACTTCTGTTCAAGGACCACTACCCAAACCAAAATCCGCCAAATCACTCTCAATGAAATCCTCCCACCTACGCCTTGGTCTACCCCTCAAATGCTTCCCAGTTGGCACAGCGCTTATTAACATTCATGCACTTAAGACCCTCTTCCTTACTTCGGTCCACTTTGGTCTTTGGGTGGCGTCTTCTCTGACATCACTTCCCACTTGTGTCCAAAGGCAAGGTCTTTCTTTGTAGGGGATCACTAAAATACAGTTTTAAAAAACAATACCACAAACACAGTTGTACTTAATAAACAAAAATCATTTAAGCATTGAAATTCATAATTATTATTCCGAAAATCAAAATATTATTATTAATTCTTTAAATTTGCTGTCTATCGGAGACATTTAAGGCAATGGATCAGCTACTACATTAGAGCTACAGGTTTTTACTACCTACTGCCAGAAATATTTTAGGAATGAAATGGCAAACATTTATTCTTTAACGTAATTATTATTTTCAGAATTCAAATAAATAAAATTGAAAGCTTATAATATTTAAACACTTTAATGTTGATATCAACTCATAAAATTTAAACAGTCTCCTAAGTTAAGGTGTTATTTCGTATAAAAAAATATACAAGTAAAACTTCGACTAACTTGTAACAGTACATTGGATTTGAAATTTTTAAGTAGAGTATCACAGATTATAAAAATATCTATAATATAGGTGTCAAACATCAAAATTACTTATTTTATACAGTACAAATACAATTATAAACATTACTACAACTACAACATTAAATACAGGATTTATGAACAAATATATCACGGCACTTCATAGAAAACACCTTAAAAGTTATTTAAAATCCAAATAGAAAAATATTAAATAAAAGATATGTCAGAAAAAAATGGCACAATGTTGAAATCATTATAAAACAGAAAACACCACATAAGCACTATGTACAACCATTATGATCAAATAATGGAATAACATTTCTTCAAGATTTCAAAAGTTAATGTTACAATCACTGTATCAAAACTTCCACACAGTCAAAAGGTTTACAATTAGTTATAAGTTCGATAAAAAAAATTTTAAAATCGTTTAAGCTAGTCAGTCGAAGATGAAGAATCATCGGTTAGTAAATCATCAAATTCAATCTGTTTAACATCCGTTTCAAAAGCTAAAACCTCTTCATCCAACAGATGGGAAGAACCTTGTACAAATTTCGCAAACCTGTAAAAGAATTTTAATTTAGAAAACATATATTGAAAAAATCATTGTCATTAAACAAAGTATAATCACAAATTCCGGAATCATGGAAAGTTAAAGGTAAATAATAAATTAGGTATAAATGAAGTGTGAAGAATTACTTTTTAATGAATGACTTTTATTTAAATGACTCAACAACACACAAATTATTAATAAAAATAAATAAATAAACAATAAGCCAGTCAATTAAGCCATGCATTTCATAGTAATAACCAATGTGGTATGTCACCTACTGTGTTAGCACGCTGATTCAATACTAAGTAACATAGATGGCCAGCATTGTAGAACTGTATATTATTATTTATAAATTTTTGTTTTTTATAAACAAAAAATGGATAAAAATAGACTATTAAAGAATGGAACCAATAATTCAAGGTTGCATAGATTATAAAAAAGGCTTTGCAATTGATTTACTAAAAAATTGTGCCATCCGTGGCACCACACCAGATTTTTAACATTTTGGGTTATACATCCTAAGTTATGGAACCATTTTTGATTAAAATTAATGAATTATAGCTAGTAGCTAAGACTTTTCACAAAATTAGATATATTAATGTTAATTTATTTTTTATTAATTGTTATAATTTTTAAATATTTTTATTTAAAAAGAAAAGATATGTACAGGGCTGGGACTCGAACCCGGGTCGCCCACGTGACTAGCGTGGTGCTCTGCCAACTGAGCTATCCTGGTTCGCTTCTCGGTCAGACATATCCCTTCTTTCCACTGACCCCATATCCCCGTGTTCTCGCAATTTGCTATGTATACAAGGGGAAGAATGTTCATTGAACATTACTTTAATTAGAATCTTGTTGACTTACGTCATTATATATATTATAATTTATTTTATTTTATTTTTTATTAATTGTTATAATTTTTAAATATTTTTATTTGATAATATTTAATTGTTAATTTAGTTGATCTTATTATGTTATTGTTAATAAGCGACAGAAATATATTTATAATCCTAATATTGTTATTATTAAACTAATAAAAGAAGGAATATATTTATGCTTTACCGATTCGCAGTATTTGACTTTCTAAAAAATCTCTTCCTAGCGTTTTTTGGCTTTAATCCATTCTTTCTAATATTTGTTGAAAATACCTCGTACTTTTTGTTATCAGTGCTAATAAGATTTGCTTGAACAGCCTTATGATGATACTGACTAAAATTGGTATAAAAATAATCATTAATATTCTCTGCACTAATTCACTCTTAAAATATGCAATGTTATGATCAAATCATTAAAAATATTTTAAAGTTTACTCGTCTTACTTTAAATTTACCTAAACCTATTTTGTTATTTTTTTTTAGTCTCAAAAGGAATTGTTTTAGGCTTTTTTACACGTGAAACTGTATACAAGACTGTAAATATTAAAATAAGGCTGTGAGGGGATGCTGAGCAGGTAGAGTAAACCCTTATTGGGCCTCTACCTGGAAAAGGAGAAATGGAACAGTTGTAGGCAGGACACAAGAGAGTCAAGATGCCGGGAGATCTCATATAGGAATTTTCAGATCTAAGCACTCATATGTAACCAAAAGGGGCATTTTGTAAGTATGCATGTATTTTTGCATAAGCATGATCACCGTATAATGAAAGTAAAATTATTTAATGTGATATAAAAGGATGTTTATCTATTAAAACAACACCCAGTCAATCAACCACGTACAACTTTGGAAAAGAGAGGTTTATATATTTTAATTGACAATTATATAGTAGCTCACTTGTAACGATCTCAGAATGGCATTCCATAATAATATTGTTAAAATGAATATGATCAATAATGGTTCTTAACTTTTCCAGAAGGGGTGAGTAAGGACTGCAGAGCAGTTTATAATACATAATTTACTTCATAATGATTATTGCTCTATTATCCATAATAAACTTCAGATAAATTTTATGCTCATTTATAATAAGTGATCATAGAATTCAGAACTTCATAGGAAAGAAGGAATATTACATCAGATACGAAAATTATTAGTAAGAAGGAAAAAAATATGGAAAATATATAAAAATGGTAAAAGGTGATTAGAGAAAGAGTGACCAATTTTATAAAAGTACATGTTCTCAAAATAAATTCACTCCATGCTTTTAATTCACATTTTTTTAATTAGTTGTAACTATAAAATTCAATTTGTTAATATTAATTTATTTTTTTATTATTGTTCTTGGAGTTTAACAAATATTTATAAAAGATACCTCATAGGGCTGCGTAATTTGAGAACTGTCTTCCACTGATTGCACTCGGGACTCGAGCAGTAGCCGCGCAATTCTTCAAGAGCTTTCTCGGTTTCGATAACTCCTTGATGATGATACTCATCTTCAGTAAGCAGTGGGATAGGTTTAGGCCTAGACCATCTGAAACTATAATACGAGATATATTATAACTATAAACTATAAAATAATAAAAAACAAAAAACTATAAACAATACCTTCATATTAAACAATATAATATGAATTTCATCTAATTTTGTTCATAAGTACAAAAATATTAACTAACAATATTTTTTTTTTTAAATCTGTACCACTGCGAACTGTCAACAAGAGTCTTGGGTTCAGAATGTGTTAGAGACTGTACTGTTTCTAAGACAAGGTTTGCAGGGAGGTGATTTGCCCGTGATCACGCTTTCAGAGTAAAGTACCCAATTTATTGAGACTGGGTAAGCACCTGAAGGGTCGCCAGATCCCAAACTATCTATCCTTAGCTGTTAACAGATTAAATAAATTACCTGCCACAGCCAGATTTGAACCCATTCGGTTAGCGACCTACCCGGCCCTTACCAATATTTCAAAAAAGAGCAATAATATTCACAGGTTAAACATATTGACCAACATACTGATTATAAAAAGACAAAGGCTGTGAATGAATATTAAATTATAAATGATAATTAATATAATATGCAATCCAAAATACTTACAATTTCTTCGAGAAACCTAGAACAGTTCCAAAAGGCAAAAGGTAGAAGGCAAGAAAAAGCATATCAAATGCTAAAGTCGCCTCTTTGAAATCACTGCTCATTAATATTAAACCGAGACCAAAAGCCTGCAACAAACATTTATTTATATATATATATATATATATATATATATATATATATATATATATATATAGTCAGTTATTTCAACCTCATTGAATTAAGAATAATAAAAAAGAATGAGAAACTCGAGAACCATAAACAATATATTTCTACAACAGCCAAGATAAGTAGAAACCAATATATATATATATATATATATATATATATATATTACCATAATTAAATTCAGGCTTAACTATAAGAATATTAAACATTAGATGCTTAAAGATGATACAATTTAATTAGAAGGCGTGCAAATAAACATGCTAGTCTTATCAATGAGAAAATTGTTGTTTTTTTGTCTCAGACACTAAGATTTACCTTTTAGTTTATTTACTTGACATAATTATGTAATAGCACATATAACAAAACCATAAATATAAAATAATAAAAAATATTACTCAGTTGCAAAATCACCCAAAAACCATGATTTTAAGTATGTACTACGGGTACAAGTGCAATGACCTTATATTAATTGTGTCATTATTTTATTTTTTTTAATAAGATTTTCGGTGTAAATGTAATAATAGGACTTAAAAGTGTAAATTTCAACATATGACTTGGGCGCTGATGACGAGCAATATATCTCCAGGCCTAGTGAAAAGTGGTTAAGTAAAATTTTGTCAAGAGTTAATTTGTATCGTGTAATTCTCGTGGTACTTGGCCATTGAATTGAAAAGTATAAACAATAACTCTATTTCAAGTCAATGCCTGACTTACCCACTTATGCACTAAGAGAATGGCACGATTCGGTTTCCCTTAATACAATTGACTCTCTCAGAAAAAAATTCAATTTAACCACTTAGTCACAGGGGATGCAGATATAATGTCTTGAAGAAAGTAAAATAAAAAATTATCATTGAATTTTATTAAATCAAATTCAATATTTAAGTTCATAAATATATCTAATAAAGGAAAAAACTTAAAATCACACCTGCATTAACCATTTTATAATGTTAATACTCCTTGGGTCAGAGACGGGTCCGATTCGATAGCAAATTATAAAACTAAGAACTCCTGTACCAATTATATAATAAAAGACGTAAGACTGATATTCCAATGCGATCGTCCGAATGTTGTCCCAAAGAAGCTGAACTAAGTACAGTCCGATAGTCCATCCCCCTACAAGAAAGCTGTACATCATAGGTTTCTAAAAACAATACATTACAACAAGAATTAATAAATAAATCCATCACACTCAAATAATATACTCTAATGGTTTAATTTATTTAGCACTTTACATTATTTTCAAACAAATTAATTAAAGATTTTGTAATAATGAATTTCTAAAATTAAATCAACTTACTATTGGCTCATCCAACAGTATTTTTTTTTTAATCAAGTTTTTTTTTGCATGGTTGACTTTACTGATAATTTTCTATAAACAATTAATTTCATTTCCGTTTAAATTTATTCCTATAAATTGCATACAAAAAATTACTAAATTTTAGATTTTTTTTATCCTCCCATAAAGCCATTTTTAATTTGTTCTGGCATAATCTATATTTATAAAATAATTTGTATTAATGATATCTCACTGATTCCTTTTTATTGCCATTGCTCCATCATAAACCTGATGGAGTAAAATATCAATGATATAAAAAATCAGTACTTTTGCCAATCTTTTATTTATTATTTTTTTTATTTGCCACACCAAACAACTTAGAAATCTGCTCAAGTTTGTGTGATTTATACAAAAGACCTCACAAAATGGATACTACTTAAAGAATGTTAAAGTATTTTCCATGCCAATATATGATTATATAATTAAAATCTAAACTAAAACAAAAGTATATACCTTTGGTAGAAGTCGACTAATAATGAAAATCAAAATCAGCACAGATGCACAAGTCCCAAAAGACACACCACAGATATAATAGAATAACGAATTGCTGCTAAGTTTAGGAGCCAATAAAAAAAGGGATATTCCACAGACGAAAGTAAGTATCCTCCAATAGTCGACACCTGTAATCATTAGAAATATCACATAGAACCAATTTGAAATGCAATCCAACCAACAAATAGTTTAATATTAATGATTAGAACATATAAGTATATTAATTAGATATTATAGACTCAACATTTTAACAACTTTCAAACAACATGGTTGCATTGCATTAAAAAATTATGATTTTTTGTTTTAAATACATAACATATACTTACGAATGCGTGTGAGTTTAATATTATATGAGCTCTCGGTAATGACACCGATGCAAGTGCTGTTGAATGGATTTAATTTTATCACTTTTTTCTTTGGTTTATAGATATTGAAATTCCATGATGTTTTTTTACTTTCAATTTTCGACAAAACCTCTTCAGGAGAAAATCCATCAAATTCCTCGAACTCATCAGAAGACAAACTTAAATGGAGCTGGAAAATAAATTAGTATTAATTTATAAAGGCTTATTTTTTTTAAATCCATAAATATTACAGTTAAAAACATTACCTGTATAGTTTCCCATATGTTAACAATATTTTTTGGCTTCCCTTTGTAACAATAAATGTTAGGAAGATTATTCCACACACTTTCACATGCCAAATTATTATTATTATCTGGATCTATGTAATGGACTGAAATAAACAATTAAAAGATTATTAAAATTGAAAATATTATTATGTAATTACTACTAATGACTAAATCACTTTTGAGTTATGTAATCACTATTACAAATAGATTTCTTCACTTACGATGTGAACAACATAAACTTAATAATAAGCTGTATTTAGCAAAATAATATTACTTCAATGATTTTTCGAGATACGATATAACTGATAGGTCATCTTGAGTTCAGTACTGGATGTTTCACAAACACATCAAAATAAATGTGACCAATACTCAACCACCAGGTTTCCTCTTCTACTTATTTAGATGTCAGATATCATTACACCCTGTGAGTTTTTAGACTAGTTTAAATCCAGGTGTGAAGGGTCTTGGGTTCAGTATGTGGTAGAAACTGTACAGTTTCTTGGACAATGGTTGTGCAGGGAGGTGATTTGTAGTAGATCATGCTCAATCACCAGGTTTTTTCCCCAATTAAAGCTACCCGCTTTACAGAGACTAGGTAAGCTAGATCACACCGGGCCCATATTTGGCTCTTGACAGATAAAATTAATTATCTGCGACCTTCAGTATGGCTACTCAGTGCACTATCACTAAGCAACCCCTCTCAGAGATAATCTATAATTACCCAAATATTTCGACCAAATTTTATAAAATGGAGATGAAATACACCTCAGTAGGGATCTGGTGGTAGATCAATCTATATAGCATTTATAAGTTACTTATTCCTATCAATAAGCATAATTACTCCCCTGTGGCGATCTTTAAAATTTTAAAGAGTTAATAACCATCATCGAGAGATCTTACAGCAACATTTATGAAAGACTGGTGTATACTTTAACTATTGTACCTCTTTAATACAATGAAGCACCACAGTTAATTCATTAATAAATCATAATATAACAAGAAATGCTGTGTACTATAATATAAGTACACAAACTTAGATCTTTAACATTATTTTTATACTAACAGTCCAACTAATCTAGAAAAAATAACCACATCTTTTAAATCCAGTTGGAACAATGTGGTTGAGGGTGACCAGAAAACTCAAATCAAAAGATATCATCAAGCTTATCAGTTTCATGAAAAACAAAAAAACATTCACACAAAATTAACAGAGGATACTGATGATAAACAAGTTGATTAATAATTTAAAAGGAATAAATCTGGGAATTCCGAATTCGAGAAAGATCCCCCCAAAAAATACATATAATAATTACTTTCTGATACACTAAGTTAATTTCATCTATTCTATACTCATTACTCATGATAATAAGATATAAAAATTACCTTTATGTCGGACTTGTGCCAATGTTCCAGAAAATAACACAAATAAAATATAAAATAGCCTCATATTGATTTGACATAAATAAAACCCAAAAATATTTTTGAACTGCAAGGAAGGTTACAAACGGTTACTGGTTCAGCCGCGCAATGCTGAATTGATGTTAACGATGGGCGTGTTTACAGTATATTATTACTTAGCAATGAGAGTAATAAAGTATATAGTAATAAAATGATAATTTTTAAATATCTTAATTATTCAAATCAAACATATTAAATTTAGCAGTAAGTTCACTCTTCCATTGAAGCAAAATTTAGACAATATACGAAATCCCCCCCCCCAAAATTACAATAACTGGACTTGGTACAAGTTAAATTTATTTATTCAAGAATTAATAATGTGTTGTCATAAATTTTAATTCAGTAATAATCAATTAATTTAATTCAAAGTGGGAGCTAAAGTCCAAAATACAGCGTCTTTATCATGTTAGAGATACTTCACGGCTTCGCACTATTGCTGTCTATCAGAATTCTCGGTAACTGCTTTGCATTCGAATGTTAAAGTTGTATTAATTGGAATTAAATTATTACTGCTATAATCTTGTATTATTTAAAACTAGTTTTGTCGTTTTCTTATCTGTGGATGCTACATATGTTTAGAGTATTTTTTAAAAAATTGAAATTTACGACTGTTTACACGTTTCATCAATTCAGACATCATCAGGATATTCTCCAAAAGAAAAATCACATCAAAGAAGACAAAGTGCCGCATATCTCACATCAACAGTT
Organism: Troilus luridus; assembly: GCA_964056705.1. NCBI lineage: Eukaryota > Metazoa > Arthropoda > Insecta > Hemiptera > Pentatomidae > Troilus > Troilus luridus. The sequence goes on along the minus strand of OZ057417.1, from coordinate 40,105,724 downwards.
GATACAGACTCATCAAATAGACACAGCAACCTTGCTCCAAGACATTCCACCAATTCCACTCCATCTCTAAGTTTGTGGAATGTCTTGGAGCAAGGTTGCTGTGTCTATTTGATGAGTCTGTATCAGCTGCTGATGTAAGATGTGCTGCACTTTGTCTTCTTTGATGCGATTTTTCTTTTGGAGCATGTCCTGATGGCACCTGATTTGGTTAAACATTGACTGATTAGTTTTTCCCAGCATTGTAGAGACTTGCCACAATGCTTTTGGGGATTTTTCCCATTACACTGTAGTTTATAATTTATGTCTCTTTTTGTGTTATTGCTCATTTTTATGTATTAATAATACAGATGGTTTATAATGGTCTGACATAAACACTAGTAGAGAAACTGCTTACTTGTAGTACATTGATTTAAAGCAGTAATTTAAGTTATTGTTATGGCTCGACCTCTACTGAATAGGACCCCAGGGGATTTTTAAATCTCTTGAGCAAGTTCAAGTGCAATTTAAGTAAAGCAAGTCAGCTGCTATAATCGAGTTCCTGACACCTTACAGGCTTGGGACTGCCATTTTACATCTCTTCTGAAGGAAAGCATAACTAAGGATTTTTTACCTCCTTTGAAAAATCCTAAGGCTACCAGCTGTGCTGCGAACCGGCCATCTTGGGCATAGTAGGTTGTTATACTACCCGCTAGACCACAGGTGACCCTCAAACAAATAGTTATGATGGAGGGGCCACAGAATATCTAATATTTTAGAGTTTCTTGATATTCAGTACCCATATCTCAGTTGCTGTTCTGGAATTTGAGAGTAATTTCAGATATTTTTTAAAATAATTAATATTCTAATAATTAAATACTCTTTCAAGTTTCCACGGCCACTATTTATACAAAAACTTCAGTTGTTTCTTCTGGTTTAGACCGTGTCGGTAAATTTACTGCCAACGTTTCGCCAGACATGCTGCTGACTTCCTCAAGGCTTAATTGAGACTGAAGATGGTCAGCTAACCCGCGGCGTTACATAGTTGCCACTCGGGTCCATTCGTGATTCATCGGTTCCTTCCGTTAGTCGATCGGGTTTTTTCGTGTCCGTGGTCGGAGTCTGCTCTTCCATGCCTGTGATAGGCTGGTTTCTGATTGGGTGGAATTCGGCTTGATTGTCTTTCTTTTGTTCTATGTTAGAGAGCCATAGTTTACTTAATTTGTACCCGTTCTCCCCGAAGATTTCCGGGTGTTTAACTATTTCTATTGCTTCCAGTATCTTCCTTTCTGTGGCCTTGCTACATTTCTTAACTACTCTGATTATCAAATTCTATGGCGTGGTTAGTATTAGTGAAATGTTCTCCCAAAGCCGATGTTTTGCTGTCCATTTTCTTCACACTTTTAATGTGTTCTGTCAGCCTTGTGGATATCAGCCTTCCCGTTTGCGCAATGTATTCCTTACCACAGGAGCATGGATTGCTGTATATCCCAGGTGTCCTGAGTCCTAAGTTGTCTTTTAGATTCGGCAAAACCTGACCTATCTTCCTGTCTGTGGTGTATATCGTTCCTATATTAAACTTCTTCAGTACTTTAGCTATTTTCTCAGTGGTGCCTTTGACATGTCTGGCGAAACGTTGGCAGAAAATTCACGGACACGGTCTAAACCAGAAGAAACAACTGAAGTTTTTTGTATTCTAACAATTGTTTATTATCAAATAAATAAAAACTGTAATAGCCTATATTTCTAAAATATTCGGAAGGAGACAATAGTATAATGCACAGTGCTGTATTGTCTACAAATGTTCCTAAAGTATCCAATTGACCAACATTTTGTTTCCATATAAAAAAAAAAAAATCAATAGCATGCCTGTATTTTTAATAAAGGGAAATGGGATTTTTCAATTCATTATGACAGAAATTAACAGAGCTTAAAGATATAAAAATTTTATTTTTACAAGGAACAGTATATATAATTATAATAAATATAAAGTATTTATAAATATATATCAACAATGTTAATCATAAAATTTTGATGACCCAACAATTTTATAAAAATTGTGTTAGTAGATTTTCTATTTTCAACTGGATCAAGAATCTTCGACAACTCGATTAGTGAGAACCAGATGTATTAGATAATTAAGCATTAAGTAATAATTAAAATGGCAATTGTTGATGTGGTGAAGGAAGTTTTTCCCAGGTTGGCTCAACACCCCAGATTTCTCTAGCATATTCGGCGATTGTTCTATCAGAAGAAAACTTTCCAGAAGAGGCAATATTACAAATAGCCATTTCGACCCATTTTCTATAATCCTGTAAAAAGACAATTAAAACATATTAAATACAAAAATAAAAATTAGTATTCAAGCTTTATTAATGAACTAATGAAAATATGATGTTGTAGATCACAAAAAATTATACTGCCTGCCTTATAACATGAAAGAAAAACTGAGAAATTCTCAAGAAGCAAAAATTTTCTGGAGTTTACTCCTTAAGAAACGATTTTCATATTTAGCCCGCGGTATGAAAATTTTATGAGGAGTCAAAATCAAGTTTTAAATAAAAGTGACGAGTAACGCTCCCTTCTCGATAAGATTGTATTATTGGTTTTATATAATGGCCGGAAGTTAAAAGATAATCGGGAAGAGATACGTGTGGTATCTATGGTAACAGAGTATCCATTGCTTTATTCTCGAAGTGTTGAAATGCGATCATTTTTTATATAGGAGCCTTTTTAAAGACACCTATCCAAGCAAACACTATTACTACTCTTATTTAGATTCCACCTTAAGCTGTTGGGATCCATTTATATCACTTGGATAAGAGCTCAACAGATGACAAGGCAGCATTGCTCTGATAAGAGTAAGAAATTGACGAGCTATCTAACACGACGGGCACAGTGTGCAGTGACTATTTAATTGTCTATAGTGTGCAGTGTGTTGTGTATAAAGCTACTAGGACCAGAGATTTGTGTATTAGGAAGAGGACAGGCAGTGATCATGCTGGGCTTAAATACACCTCTATCGGACTCTGAAGATGAGGCCCCCTTCAAAATAATAAAGACAGGGAAGAAATCAGTTGTGATTCAGTTCTCATTTTGGTACCTCGTAGAAAAGATGCGTATTCTACGAACTGTCATGCTGTTAGACATTAGTTTGGGTATGTTTTGGTTAGTACTGATGTGCTTAGATCTCTTTTCTTCCATCGTAGTCGCGGACATTCAGAAATGTTATATAAGCCGCTGCATCTTACACATTTTACGGTGTGGTTGCAGTAGTTTTTTGTGTGCCCAAATTGCTGACATTTATAGCACTGGGGCAGTAGGATATCCTTTCTTGGGATGAATTTCACAACCGTGAATATACATCTATGTGAGTTTAGTTGACAGTTTTAGTGTTGTAAGAAGTCACCACACCCACTATTTGCCCTGAAGATGGCCTACAACGTAAGCCGAAACGTTGGCACAATTAATAAAAAATATATATTTATAATTTTAATTAAAATTGTTCACATTAATTTAAAATAATTTATAAATTAAAAGAAAATAATACACGATGATAAGTATCAGTAGAGAGCGATTTATTGGTAAGAACACATTTAAAATTCATTAGAAACGGAAAGAGGTAAACTCCAGTCACACACTTTTTTTTTTTACTCTACAGACCCCTTAAGTGGAGATGTTAAATTATCATAACCAAAAAACGTCAATTGATATAAGCAAGAATGCTTGTAAAGCATTCCTTCAATTTGTATATATTGAGAACTGTTTTTGGTAGACAGAGATATCTAATCTAATCAATCCCATCATAATGGTAATTGAGGCTAGTATAATTGAAATGTAACATCAAATTTACCACACTAATTAATTAAAATAATATACTATTATATTTTGGCAGCCATCTTTAAGAAAAAATAATGTTTTTGTTTTATATAAAGAATTGATACTTACCAAGTATGTTTCATTTACTTTTTCTTGACACTTGATGAAGTCATCATAGTCAGCAAGTAAATAGAACCTAAAAATAAATAAATAAATAAATGGAAAATTGTCAAACCTTAACATTTAACTTGACAACCATGAATAAGGGATAAAGAATAGTATAAATAGATCTTCTGTACTGCCACAACCCATGTAGAGTCTTGGATTCAGTAAATGGTAGAGACTGGACTGTTAATAGGACAATGATTGTACAGGGAGGTGATTTGTCTGAGATCACATCTTCTGCTAGGTCTTTCCCATTTAACTCCAATGAAGGGTTCCCATTTAATATAAATATAGAAAGATAGATCAAATATTGAAAGTAATTTGTTTAGAAATATTTTTCAAAAATCATTATATGTGTAGAGTGGTTATACTTGGACAATTGACTTAGACCAAGTGTCCCTTTCCTTTACTAGTTCTTTCCTCTGTAACAGTCCAGTACTCGATTCCTGAATGCCTTCATGATTTTTTGAGTTCTCATTTCTATTTTTTTCTATCTTGTGACCAAAATCTTACCATTATTTTTGTCCGGCTTTGAGAATTTTTATCCTAGCCGAATAACCAAGTCTGCCAAATGTAAAATATCTAGATAAAACTTTAAAAGTTGTAAAAAACTAAACTTATGCATTTAAGGTTAGGGCAGCCTTCTGCTGTATCTGGCTTGGGGTATAATAATAATAACGAGTAGTCTCTCTACTACTCATTATTACATTATTTATTAAAAAAATAATTATTTTTAATAATTAAGATATTAAATGATATTTAATAATATAAGATACAAGTATTCAAGATATTTTTACATGAAAAAATTTAACCTGGGAAGGGATGCTTTGAAAATATTTCAACTAACAGAAAAAATAATCTAATTATATGTACTTATTAAAATAATTACCTGTCATATTTTAGAAGAACATCAACAATATCATGGAATTCAGAAGGATTATACGGTGAAAAGTATCCGTCTCGTATCATGTCTATGACTTCCTTCAATTCCGGGTTTCTATTGTAATAAGTCATGGCGTCGTATCCTCTTTGCTTCAGAGCTTCAACTTCATGAACCCTCATTCCGAAAATAAATATATTTTCTTCTCCCATTTCTTCAGCCATTTCAACATTGGCACCATCCATGGTTCCAATTGTAAGAGCCCCATTCAACTAATGGACCAAATAATTCAATATTAGTACAAGCCATTATAAGTCTAAGATAAAAAAGTAAAAACAATGAGAACAAATACTTGCCATAAACTTCATATTTCCGGTACCAGATGCTTCAGTTCCAGCAGTACTTATCTGCTCGCTCAAATCAGCAGCAGGTATTATCTTTTCAGCCAGAGTTACTCGATAATTTTCCAAATATATAACCTTCAAGTTGTCGCCAATCACAGGATCTGAATTTACAACAGCACCAACACTGCATATCAATTTGATTATTTTCTTAGCCATGTGGTATCCTGGAGCTGCCTAAAATAATAATAATAAAAATAATAAAATTAATTTTTAAAAAAGGGATAAATGAGGATTTCCAAAATAAGCGATGAAAAAAAATATACCAGCGACAAGAGTGTTGCCAAAAGTAAACCATATATTTTATCATTTGCATTTTCTAAATATTTATGATAATTATAACCTAAGTGACCATTAACATTGACTGACGAACCACTTAAGATTTTCAAAACTAATGTTCCATGTTGTGCATAGTTTGCACAACATGGAATTGCAGAGCATACACCTGGTTAATATAATTGAAGTGATAGTGCCGCAAAGGTTGAGATGTGGTTGTGAATTTGTTGGATTTAGTAATGAACAAAATCCTATAAAGTTAATAAATGGCGACTGCCATACGTCAGAGGTGTATGTGGGATGATTGTGTTGAGAGTGCTAATAGTTCGGGTTTGAGTGGTGGTGGTTCATGGTGGAAGTTTGCAAGCAGAGATTGGAGATATTCGCTAAGTCTTATAATTATTATCATTTCTAATCTCAGACCCTGACAAAAGCCAATGAACAAGATCCCTTTATCTTGCAATGCAAGATTCTATGAAGCATTTTTGGTCGAGTGTTCTTGGAAGTCACCTCCTTGCAGAACCGTTGTCCATGAAACAGTACAGTCTCTACCATGTACTGAACCCCAGACCCTTCATGGGTTGTAGTGGTACAGGAGGAGTTCTTGGATGGTGTTTAACCAGGAATTATATCAAGCATTTATAGAGCCATCATCCAGATTTTTTAAGTAGCCTGATTGAAATGGGCGTGAAATTTGATACGGATGTAGGAAAATGAAATATCAAAGAGAAAGTTTAAAGAGACACTTCATGGGACCAAGAAAACAGAGCAAGGTTAGAGAATTAAGAGTAGTGGCTGACTCGAGGGCATTCATGTTGTCAGGAAATGGATGGCAAGTACACAAAATCCTGACGACTGGCAGAGGTGGTTATTAAAAGCCAGGACATGTCATTGTCTTGTGGCACCACAATAATAATATCTAGATTAGATAACGATATGTATAATAGGTTATAAAGAATATGTTATAAATAGGTTAGACTTACCTTGCCACCAATCATAATTGTCCTAGGAACAAACTTTCCATTTGGATTTTTCCTAATCCTATTGTATAAAGTAATTATATGCAAGCAATTCAACAACTGGCGTTTATACTCATGAATCCTTTTTACCTAAAATGTATAAAACAGTCATTAAACGTTAGTTATAACAAATTTGATATACTTTGTTAGTAAGATAGAAAAATTTACATGGATGTCAAACAACGAAGCAGGGTTTATTTTAACACCATACTCGTTTTCCAAGAGTTGGGCGAGAATTCTCTTATTTCCAAGTTTTACTTTCATTACTTCATCCTGGAATTGACGGTTTTTGCACAGGCTCTTCAACTCCGCTAGTTTGTCCAAATGGACAGTCCAATCTTCACCAATTTTCTGAAAATAATTAATAAATATAATAAAATTGTAATGGCTAAATAAGTTAAATTCTATGAACCAATATATTTAGATATACAGTCATCAGACTGAGATGCCCAAAATAATAGATTTAAGCAAAAGGAAATTTAATTATAAGCAATATAATAAACACAAACATTTATTTATATATTATTCATAATTTAATATTTATTATCTAAATTATTTACTTCAGAAATGCAATGAGAAAGAGATGGATTACACATGAGAAGCCACCTTCGGGGAGTAATACCATTAGTCTTATTTTGGAATCTTTCAGGCCAAATTTCATAAAAATCTTTGAATCTACAACAAATAAAATAATGTTTATACACAAAAAAGAAACACAGCTGCTCAGTAATTATAAAGCCAGATTTATATTTAAAATTTATATTTCTGCTAATTATTTTTTAAATACTAACACGTCCTGTATCAGGATTTCTGAGTGCAATCTAGCAACTCCATTAATCACATGCGAACCGACGATCGAAAGATGAGCCATATTAACTCTCTTCTCACCATCTTCCTCGATACAAGACATCCTTCTCATTCTGTCCAAGTCTCCAGGATATTTTTTGAGTACTTCCTTAAAAATTCAACATAAAAATTTTAATTAACAAGGCAATGCCATACACAACTCAGTTTATTTCATTTTAACTTATTTGTTTAAAATATGCCTTAATAGAAACTAATGTCATAATATCCATGTTATTTATATACAAGTTAAAAATTTGCTTGTATTGGTGTTAATTTTTCTTGGCTGTTAATAAATAGTTATTTATTTGACAAGTGAGGAAAGTGCCACTTTATTACACCCGAGTGAATTTTACCACTCGGTGTAATAAAGGTAGTTGTTTAATTACCAGCTGAAGGCTCGTGTGGTAATTAAACGAGGGTGTTATAAGCACTTTTCTCACGTGTTAAATATTACTTTTTTCCTGCAACCATTTAAAAATTAAGAAATTAAAGGTGAAACTTTAGAATTGTTAAAACTACACTAGCGCTAGTAGGTAATGCTAATGGTAGATCTCCAAAATTCTGATGTGTGAAGGTTCTAATACATTTAAGGTTATATTAAATATTTCTATAAAATTGCTTCAAGATAAATAAAATTTAAATATAAAATAGTTCTAAAATTATTTATTTTAACATTTTAGGAATATAAAATGAATAATATTATAATACCGCCATTTAATATTTAAAATAACAGAGTGCTGATAGTCAAATTCGATCTAGGTGGCTGTTACTTTTACCTCACTAGTGAAACTATCCACACCAGTTTTAGTTGAGTAATGAATAGCATTACTCAATGGTTGCAGAAAAATAAGTTTTTTCTATCAGTTCTATAGATTAAGATTCTGTTGGTGATATTCTCAAAATCGTGCCCTGACAGTAAAATATGGGCTTTTAGTGAACTATATTAAACCACACACTAGTCTGAATTTAAAATTAACACTTGTACGATTAGAATATAAGTATTAACATTTTCTTTTAGTCGTACAAGCCTAAATATAACTATTGCGACTAGAAGAAAATATTAATACATATAATACATATGTACTAATATTGTCTTTTAGTCGGGCAAGTGTTGATTTAATATATATAGAGAGAATAGAGTGATTTAACATAATTCACTAAAACCCCCCTTCACTCTGTTTTTTCAATGTTGGGACATGATTATGAGACAATTAAGTCTTGACCCGTCGCCAAAAGATAGATTAATGAGTATTTCCTGAATCTTGAGAATATAAATTAAGACATAATTATTAAAATACAACTTTAAAATAAAATATTACCTGAAGATGTAGATGATTAATCTGATATATTATTTGCAGATGCCTTGGTAAGATGCTTTCCAATAGTGAAACAGGCCACCTCTCTAAAGCTTCTGGCAGGACGGTGTGATTTGTATAGGCACATACTTTAACTGTTATATCCCAAGCCTATAAACAAAAATTATTTCATAAGATAATGTAAAATATTTGTAGTAGTAACATTGTAATATTTAGAAAGAAAATGATATAATACTACTCCTTATAAAAAATAAAATATAAATTTTAACATTGATCACTTTGTATAAGCCTTACATAAATATACAAAACCATTGCAGTAGCTAACTCTTCTGAAGTTTCAAACAATTTTTTAATTATCTGTCACACTGGTATTGATTATAAAAACTGTTTTGTAATTATGAACCCAATCCTATAACTTTTAGAAATCTGAGTTACCATCACTGTATGTCTTGTTTAGCCAATTATAATAGAGGAATTAGTTCTATAATTAAACATCAGCTAAATTCCGGATATTATTATAAATACTTTATCATTTAGTGATTCCTAAATGTATGAGGCCTTTAGAATCAAAATTCTATAAAACCAAGTAGATTTTATTTTTCTTCTGAAAATAAAAGTACTTGAAAATTTCAGGTTATAATCAGAAGTTTATTTAAATTAAATTATTTGTCAGAAGTAAAGTTATTTAAAGTAATAATAACAGAAGTAAATGTTATTTTTAAGCAGGTTTACAATACAAACCTTCAGGCTAATTGGTCGAAGAGACTTTCAATATTAGTATAAATACAAAGAAAAATTAACACTAAGTATATAGATATATAGGAGTGTGATTTTAAAATTCTTATACAGAACGGATTTGCTTCATGAATTAAAATTTTAAACTATTTACTCATTTCAACAATTTTATAACTTACTTTTATAACTTATAACAATCATGAATTTTTATTTAATATCACAAGGATAATTGAGATGATATGAAACTGTTAACTAGCAGAGTTCCATATTAATAATTTCATAAATATTAATAATAAATACAATTATTTATAGAACTGGATTTACCTGATCCCACAATAAACCTTCTTCATCGACCAGTATCCTCATAAGTTCTGGAATAGCCAGGGAGGGATGCGTGTCATTAAGCTGGATCGCAACTTTTTCAGGGAGCAAAGATAAATCGGAAGGCTGGTTTTTCATTTTTCTAGAAACTTTGAATCTCCTAATAATATCCTGAGATAAAAAAAACTTGGTTATTAAAAAGTCAAATAAATACATTACTATTAAAAAACAATACAGATCATTTGCAAGAAATGTTAAATTATATTGTGAAAATACCTGCAAAGATGCTGCACACATGAAGTATTCTTGTTTAAGACGAAGTTCTTTTCCTTCAAAGAAATTATCATTCGGATAAAGTACCCTAGAAATATTTTCAGCCAAATTTCTATCCAGGACAGCTTGGATATAATCTCCATCGTTGACTGAAATTTTTAAGAAATAATGTAAAAAAAGTTCAGCGATGATTGTCAAGTTATAGAATTACAGTAATTATTATATATTTTAATAACTAAAATTAGTTTGAACGTTTTAGTCTGATTGACTTTAAATCAACTGGGTGCACAGGGTCTTGCAGCATTCCATATCCCACCAACAGCAGTTTTCTTCTAGTACTGGTGGATTCGGTCAAGCCTTACATCTGTTTGTTCATTTTACTTAGCACCACTTTATGATGCTGTAGCTAATAGTACGATAATACAGTGGGAATCCTGAATTTCGCAAACCCAGGTATAATTTGATAGGGATATATTTCAGACTTCCGCTTTACGTCCCCTCCAAAGGATTATATAACCAAGGACTTTCTACTACCTTTAAGGCTGCCTGCAGGGTTGCAAACCCATGATCTTGGGCATAGTACATTGTTATGATAACCACTACACAACAGGTGTAAAAAATCCTTCCACTCCACCACTGGTGTAAAAAAACTGGAGTTGTGCTGTCCTTTAAATGGAGATAAAATGGCAGTACTGAACATGTGCAGTATAAGTACTCGATAAAGATTCCTATCTTAATTATGCCTGTAACATTGTCCTATTAGCCATAGCAGCTTAAAGAGACATTAAAATTTTATTTTAAGGATATTCATCAATAATGGAATGATAAAGCACATAAGACTTTATTCATAAAAAAAAAAAAAATCACTAATGTATTATCATAGTCCCTTTTTCTAAAGAGTTTTAACACCAACATAACACAAAGTTACTTATAATATTAAATATAGAATAAATAAAAAATCATTCAGCTTTCATCCACAGTACACCAAAGCCTGTGTTTTTTCTTAAATACTACTGAATCAATGCTCTTCACATTTAGTACCAAAGTCACAGGATTACATTAAAAGATTAGACAAAGGTACTCACAAAATTTAAGGTTAAATTCAATTGGTGATTTAGCAGACCAAAGTCGTAGGGTATTAACAGTGTTGTTTTGATAACCAGGTACTGGAGAATCATAAGGTAATGCAAGGACGACCTGAAATTATATGATGAAAGATATCATAACATTCATCAAGGTTTACTAAAACAAGTTAATGTCAATTACTGCCTATATAAATATTATAATTATTTTAATAAACTAAACCATACCTGTGTGTTGACCCATTGTTTTTTTCCTTCAGGGGTATCAATGACATGACCATAGAAATTGACAGGGATGGTATATTCTGGTCTTGCTTTCTCCCACGGATTTCCAAACCTCAACCAATCATCAGGTTCTTCAACCTAAATTTTAAAAAGTTAAAAAAAATAAGTTTACAAATTATACTTTTGGCGCCTTGAGTTAATAGATGAGATTAAAAAATTTAATAATAGGTTATATGTTAATTAAATCATTATAAAGTCAAGGTGAGCATATTTAAAAGAAAAATTTCAAAAAATTGCTCATGGTTTGGTAATTATGTTAAAATCTTAAGGATTAAGAATAACAATCATTGTTAAGGCTGATAGTGACAATAAATACAAATACCTTACATATAAAGTAAGATATACCTGCGGCCCTGGTGAAAAAGAGGTTAAGTCGATTTTTGCCCAAAATGAGTTAATTGTATTGAAAGAAGCAAAATCAAAAACCATTCTCGTAGCGTATTAGTGCCTAAGTCAGACCTTGGCTCTAAATGGAGTTATTGCTTACATTAAAGCTAAAGGCTCCTATCAGTACAACCACTTATTCACCAGGACAGCAGATGCGCTACACCCCCCTCCCTTTTTTTTTAAAGATTATTTTTATATGAGGCATGATTTTTAGATTATAAATATATTAAGATCATCTATAAAATGTCAGTATAATATAACAGGGAAGGCTGAAATGACTCAGACATGTGGAGAGGATGGAGCCAAGCAGACTCCCCATGAAGACCAGGAGGGAAGAGGAAATGAGGAAGACCACATCTAAGGTGGATTGATGGTGTGGAGCAGGAACTGAAAAACATGGTAGTGAGAAGGTGAAGGGAAATGGTGACTGATCGAGAGGCGCGGAGGTAGCTTGTCATGGAGTTCTAGGTCCCAAGGACTGTTGAACCAAGCAGTTAGTTTGCTAGTAATAAAGCATTAAAATATGCACTTTTCACAACATACCTGTTCTCCATTAAGAATTTTTTGAGCAAATATTCCATATTCGTATCTTATTCCATAGCCGATCGCTGCAAGCCCAAGAGTGGCCATGCTGTCTAAGAAACAGGCGGCTAGTCTTCCGAGCCCACCGTTACCGAGACCCGCATCTTCTTCTAAACTTTCCAGTTCTTCGATATCCAACCCCATCTAAAATCATAGTAAGCAGCTACATTATTATTATATTATAATAAATATGATACATAGCTTAAGGTACTACAATATTAAATGACATACCTGGTATAAAGCTTCATCAACTATTCCTTGCACTCCCAAGTTTATCATGGTGTTGGTAAGAGAACGGCCCATGTAATATTCCAGTGAAAGATAATAGACCCTCTATACATAAAAAAAAAAAAAAAATTTATTAAGCATAATAAAAAAAAATTGAAAGATATAAAAAAATCACTAAACTTTAACACAGGTAATATTGAAAGATGGAGATGTAAAAATATTAATAAGTTAGTTCATTAGAAATTAGGATTTTTATAAGATGCATACATTAGGAGTATTGAGGCAATACAGTTTACAACTGGTAATAAAGCAGAAGTGATTGAACTGTTCAGTGCAATGTTTCAAAGACAGTAATCTTCATGCATACATTCCAAATTAGATGCGGAAAGGGAATTTATTTTTATAAAATCAATAATTGAAGAGCGTTAAATCAGTTTGTCATATAAATAAATGTTCTTGGTTGCACATAATACATTATAAACATTATTACAATGTGATGAAAGATTTAACAGATGCTTAAATGGAACAGAGCAATTTGATTGGTGTGACTATCGACTTTAGAAATTTACTAGTTCTTTATAAAATTCATGGGTGATTCTGAATTATCAGAACTCTCTTAGGATGGAAACTTACAGAAATTCCATTCAAGCAATTTAAATTTATAAAAAAATAAAATAAAATAAAAATGAAACATTTAAATGCATTAGTTTATAGAATGCTAGCTGAAATTGCATTCAGGAAATATTCAGGTTGTAATGAATACAGTGAGGACTGTCATGAAAGTACACTAATTAAATTAGTAACTAATGTTTTATTGCAAGTGTTAGCTCAACAATAAAAATTACTAACTATTTCTAAATAAATGGTTCATTATATTTAAAAAAATAGTAACTAAAAAAACACATAAAATGTATTATTTTTGTTTAAAAAAATATTAATAAATTTTTAAGAATATTTCAAGTAATATATATTTATAATTTTTCTTCTTGAATGATAATAGTTGACCTTGTATATGCATATGCACGTGTGGGAGAAAATGGTTAGGGTGGAGGACAATAAATTTTTCTTAAGTAGGGAGAAATGTTTATTAAAGAGCCAATGCTTCGATCCACATTGCAGGTCTTCTTCAGGGCTAAATATGCAAAATATAGACAATTGAAAATTACTAAATTATTAAAAATTAATAAATTATGGTAAATATTAAAGTAAAATGTATAAGCATCAAGAGTATTAATAATAGGTCTTAATAAAAGGTATATTTATTAATAATCTTTATTAATAAAAGGTCTGAAGAAGACCTGCAATGTGGGTCGAAATGTTGATACTATTAATAAACATTTCTCCCTACTTAAGAGAAATTTATTGACCTCCACCCGGACCATTTTCTTCCACATATTTTTCATAAAGTTTTATATAGGAAGATACATATTTTTTTTAAATGTATTAGTATTTTTTTTTTTAAATGCCTCCAATTATTTTAATTTGTAGTGAGTAATTGAATATTAATGTATAATTTGTAATAGTCATTTTTTTTCATCATTTTGATTTTTTATTCAAGTGGTTTGTTTTTGCTATAACTGATTATTCTTTAAGAACTTAATTGATATTGTTTTGTTTAAGAAAAGGCATTAAAATAATTGGTTTGAGTTTCTTCAATTTATCAGTATGAACTGTGAATAGACAGATAGAGAATTCCTCTACTCCCAGTCAAAAATAGTGAGATGAATTGAGTAGCGGAAATCGGCCAAAGCACAAATTTCCGATCATCTATTTTTGGGCTGACTACTATAGAATACTATATATAACCTATTGACCAATGGTTAAAAATAAATAATTTGTAATATTAATAAAGATTTACACTTCCATAGTGAGTTGATTAAATATAAACGTATTCTAAAGGCAATTTAAAATGCTGTTAGAATTTGATTATATGTAAAACTTTAATAATTATTTAGTATAAAATATAAAATCTTAGAGCCTTAAAATTAAATAAAAACAATTATTCATTTGAATAAATATAATTTAAAATGAAAATTGTTAAAAACAATGCTATTGACATTAGTAGCAATTGAATTCAAATCAATTTTTCCAATCAAAAAACAAATACATATTAATATTAACTAAAAAATTCTTACCATATATTTGTTTCCCCTTGAGATGCAAGCAAAGGAAAGAAAAGAAAAAATGTAATTTATTATTTGCAGACGTATAAAATGTAGGTTATATAGTTAATGAAAATAATCAACAGTAAAAATGTTTGAATAAAATCTCATAATACACTCAAAACATGAACAACATTTTGCAAAAAGAAACCAAACCTTACTTAATACTTTGAGTAAACTTGATTAAACATTTAATCGCTTTGGAAGATTTAGAATCTAGACAATAATTTTATTATATTTTAAGTCACAAACTCAATTGTATTGCACAACATGAAAACAGTGCAATTTGTTCTTATATTGTGTATTTTGGTTCATTTTCATGAAATTGAAACTTCATATTCTATTTCCAATATTGTTTTTAAAGTATGATTTTCCATTGAAGATGCCAAGAGCAAATGCAAACGATATTTTCTTGTTTTAATATGACATACTAGCCACCCATTGCTTTCAGTCCACCGCCATTTGATTTCAGTTCACCAATCATTACTTTCAGGCCATAACACACCGCTTTCAGTCCACAACTGATAGTTCCAGTCTATACCCAATTCTTTCAATCTACAGCCTATAGCTCTCAATCCACCTACCATTGCTTTCAGTCCACCTCCAGTTGCTTTCAGTCCACCCTACAGCTCTCGGTCTACCGTTCATTGCTTTCAGTCAATCCCATTGCTTTCAGTCCATCACCCATTACTTTCTGTCCACCCCATTGTTTTCATTCCACCCCATTGTTTTCATTCCACCACCTTTTGCTTTCAGTCAATGCATTCTAATTCTTTCAGTCCTACAGTCCAATGCTTTCAGTATTGTGACATTGTGATTATTTTACCATTTCTGCAACAATCAGAAGTACAAACACCTGAATGACACAAGCATTGTCACCAATCATAATGCCAGTTTGCACAAACATTTCAAATAAATTAGTTCTGATGCTTGGAAGAAGGTTCGTATTATGACCTAAGTAAAAAATGTATACTAATTACGCTTTTAATAGCAAAGTGTAGAGGATATTCAAAAATCTGTAAGAATATCTTTTGTTGTACCTTTAATTCTCATTTAAAACAAAAAAAAAAGAAAGATTTGACCGGGGATGAATGACGTCAAATAACGTGTCTCTTCCGCCATATTTAAAGGCGGCAAGCAGCGTTTATACATACCCTAAAGTGTCATTTTAGTTAAGAATTAAAAAAGAAAACGCCTCCGAAAGGTTTTCAGAACTCGTGCGCTAGTTTATTAACTTTAATCTGTACTCGGTCGAGGTAGGTCACGCTAGTCTCATTCAAACAACGTTGGGGCAGGTTATTGTTAAAACGTGCGGAGAATGTAAACAGGTAGAAACCAAGGCCCATAAAAAAAAACTTCAGGCGATTCTAAAGAGCAGGTAGCTTTTCCTATTACTAACACGGAGTTCGTCTGAGCCCTGAAATCTTTAAGTCGGATTATTAACGAAGAGATAACTGGCATGGAATAAAAGATAGGTACCTGGGCATAAGGTGCTAAGAAGGAAGAGAGGATTTTTTTCTGTTATCCCTCTCCAGGTACAAACAGAAACTCTCCAACTCTTGAGGGGATAGGGAATTCCAACTAATGTTTATAATTAATATTTATTGATTTATTTATTTAAATTCACAATTGTATTGTAACAATACAAACAGTAAGTGGCAGTCATATCAGAGGTAGTACTCAAAACAACAAATTCAGCATAGGTCACAAGGCCATCTTCTTTTCATACGCTCCGGGAATTGAAGTAGTAGGTAGATTTGAAACTAGTGAGAATTAAGTTTGTCATGAAAAGATTATTATCAGATTCGGGCCAAATCTGTAACAAACGGGACTTTAAGTTTATTATGGATTACTTTGTTCGTGACAAAGTAAAGAGCATAGAGTATTTTACGAAGGATTTTGGATTGTAAGGATTGGTTACGAGAGGAATATGATGGCTTAGTGGAGCCCCGAAGGTCTACTTCGTAACTCTTATGATATTCATGTAAAACAATAAAAACTAAAATAATTAAAACGCCCAACTTTGATTTCCGAAAGTTTGATAACTACATGACGCCAAATTCGAACAATGACTATGCGATATCTAATCTAAATTATAATAAAATCTGTTTCTTTTCTGTTTAAAGTCTTTAAAACCTGAAAGTTCATTACAAGTGAAGTGTAATTTTTATGAGTGATCATAAATATATTAGATGTAGAATAATGATAAGCGCATAGCAATAATGTGCAGATTATTACCAATACGCGAATATAAAAACGATAATAAACTTAGAGCCTGTGAAGATCTAATCTAAAACAGTAAGGCAGTAGTACTAGACAAGCATTAATTTAATTATTATACCTGGTAACAAAAAAAAAAATCATAAACTTTAGATTATTACAACAGAATGTGATAAATAGGTCTCCAAGTGTATAAACAATTAACAAACAAATACACTTATAATGTACTCAAAACTCAAGAAATGTCTTTATTTAACACAAGATCAATATTCAAAGATTAATCTTTTCATAAAAAAATATTTAAAAACTTGGATAATAAAAACTATAATCAGTAAGATCAATAGAGAACAACTAATTCGGATGTGAAATAATTAATGAGGAAAAAACCTTAACGTAAAAAACAGTTAGAATCCACCTATCGAGATGTAACTCCTTGGTATATAAACATATATATTAATTTAAGTCTCATTTTAGAGTCAAATAAAATATTGATTTAAATCTATTTATGATTAGTATTATGTGTACGATAAATGCAAAATGTTCAAGACTCAATTAAGAGGCCCTAGATGCACAAACTGTTCCATGACATCTAAAGGAAGAGAATAAAAAAGGTTCACACTCGTACGATTCCGCAACTTATCGCAAGTGACATATCATTAGAAGTGTCACTTGTGTGTGGGTCTCCTCAATGATTTGTATCATCCGATATTTCGAGCTGTGGATGTGACGAGAAAAGAGAAGATAATTCGGTAATTTCTTTCATTAGTCTAGTGGAAGCTCGTGAGTGCATCTGGAACTATTCCATTGCCGCATAACGAAAATGAAGTATTTTTTTCTCTTTAGGAACCCATTATTTTCTATTTCCTCTCATCCAACGTCTTGACCAATAAACCACTAATTCTACCACACTTAATTCATTTTTGTAATTTAAGCAGTCGAAATTGTGTAGCCACCAAATTTTGAATTGCCCACGTCGCGCCGATTTATCGGCTGACGTTATTGAACCTTCCTAGGAATAAATCGTCGCAATATATTCCTTATGATATACAGCTTTCATTATATCGTTTCAGTGTGAACACGATCTAAGAGGGTCAGAGCGAATCCCTAAAACAAGACCAGACCTAGAATAAGTAAAATAAAACAAAATGAGTCATGAAAATCCAGTTTTGCCGGTCGGAGTATCAACTCCAGACCGGGGACATCGTTTCACTAACCTGTTATTCAGCTAACATTTGCTGACTCACTTGATAAATAGAATCATGTGCATTAAAATCTCCGATTAGAATACAATTTAAAGACAAAAAAGTTAAGTGGTTTCGAGTGGTTTTTAGCAAAGCCAATAAGAGTGCGATGAAACTTTGTTCAGTTTTGCAATATTCTTATAAGATAAAATTCAAAGAATATATATATAACGCCGACATCTCCTTATAAACTTCCATCAACGTACTATTATCAAAACCCAAATGTGTTAAATTAAAACAAGCCTATCTCAACCTTCGCTACGCTATCACTTAGAAAAAAATATGTATATCTATATAAATATATTCGTGTATACTGGTCCTAGGAGACACCACTTTGACGTTGGTGGACCAGCTTGCACGTACTAAGAGTGTCTTATCTATCATTATATAATTACTCTTACAATTGTAAAATACTACTGGTGGTTGTGGTACCATATATATATATATATATATATATATATATATATATATATATATATATATATATATATATATATACACACACACACACATATAAATAAATAAACACAATTATGATATAACATGATGTAGTCGCCTTCTTCAATGTTAGGGAGAAGAACATTCATTCCAATTGAAACTAGTTAAGCCTCCTAAAGGTTATGGATGGATTTTCTTCTGTGGTCAGGAACGTCGTTATTAAAGGGGTAAGATATAATAAATCCCTTTAACAATATAAAGGAATATGATCAGCTTAATAATATTACAAGGACATGGTTGTAATAATATTAAGCTTATCCAAACTTGAAATTACCAACTTGCAAATATAACGAAACATTGTACCCTGAGAGTGAATAAAACTCAAAACTTATACCAATGACTGTAAGTCGAGAAATCAGGAATTTATCAATACAATGTTTGAGTTAAAAAACAACAACACATTCCAAGATTCGCAAAATGCACTGGCATGTATTTCAGCACAGAAATACATGTTTTTAACGCAATATTTCATTTGTTTGCTTATTTAACATCACTTAAAGGTACTATGATAATCCTACGATGCTACAGTGGGAGTTCTAAATTTTGCCTATCCAGGTGATTAGAATAGAGGTCTTTAACGAGTACCTGACACCGAAGGTACAGCCATTTTACGTCCCTTCCGAAGGACGGCATAGATAAGGAGTTTTTACCCCCTTTAAAAAAAATATAAGGCCATCTGTCGGGGTGGTAACCCGTGATCACATAATGTACGTGATAAGATCAGTATGAGAGAATTATTACAATCTATAATATTGCTATATTATATAGATAGAAAATCCAGTAGAAATTTTTGAGAAATTATGTAATTACGTAAGTATAAACATACACACACGTTACTTAAAGATTATTATTTAGTTATTTTATGAAAAATTACATTATTTATTTCGTATTTTACAAATAAATAAGCAGTTGTTAAATTTACACTTTCATATTCAACATATAATCTATAGTTCCTTAATAAGAACAATTTACGGTATCTATAACCATTTGTTGTTACTATTCGAACTTATAACTTTATTAATATACATTGCAAATAAAACTTCTAAAAACTATATTTAAAGTTCAGGGTTATCAATTTTTATCCTTCAAGGAAAAAAACACACACAAAAAAAACTACACGCTATCTCTAAATTAGATAAACCTTTATCGAAGGAATCAGCCAATATTTTACAAAAAAAAAATTGTTCCTATATTAAGTTATAATAACCTTCACCTGTACGACCATAACCCATGGCGAGTATTGGGTTCAGTACTAGGCACTATAGGTAGAGACTTTATCGTTACTAGGACAACGGTTGCGCAGGGAGGTGATTTGTCCGAGATCACGCTCAACCGCCAGGTACCCACTTTGTACAGAGTGAATCCTAAGGCTACACCTACATTGGATCCGGTGTGATACGATGAGACGTCGCTAGCAAACCAAATGACTGAAATATATCGAGAGTTATAACATTTGGTTCTTTAAATTTATAAAATTAAGATTATTTATTAATTATTTTTAATACATTTATATTTTACTATAATTTATAGTAAAATATGTATAATGTATACACCCCAGCATCGTATGTGATAGAATCACGTCGCACCGAATCGTATTCAATGTAGGTGTAGCCTAAGAGGGTCTGTAGATCCCACAGGATTCATCTCCGGCTGTTATAGACTAAATAAATCATCTGCCACAGCTTGATTTGACTCTGGGACCTTCAGCACAGCAACTCAGGGCTCTAACACTGACCCACCAAGCTGCAGTTATATTATATAACAATATTAAAATAGGAAAGGTTAAAAAATAATATTTTTGTAAAAAATTCTTAACTCGAGCATTCAGATTGGAATAATATACGAAGGTCGAATGACCATTGTATTAAACCTCACCATACTTTTTTATAGAACTTGTTTTTAATTTTAGCATAATATTTTAATTAATTCAATGACATAATAAAGATTTATTCAAGTTAAAACCGTATCAAGCAATATTTATTGCTAGAAAAAAAATATCAAGCGAGATTTTGTAAGACATCACCCCGAATGACACTGATCAAATCATCTTCATGCCACGTGATTTTTTGCAACACGAAGAAATGATTCATCCAAAATCACGCACTCCATGGATTCGCCAAACAAAAAAATCGAAATTTAGCTTAATACAATTTTGATTATCTATATTTTTTATAACCATTTCCAGTTTTCAGTATTATTACAAATAAATAAGATAAAAATATTTATTTCCGGGTATCGGTTACTATTATGTAGTTAATAAAATTGTTATCTATTATAAAAGTGTTCTAGTAACAAAAACATTAGATTTATTAAATTTAAACTGACTCTAATCTAATTGTCTGTCGTATATTTTTGTAATTAAATTAAATTTATACGTAAGAAAAAAATCTAAATTTGGCTATATAAAAATTTAAAACAATTAATTTAGTACATTTTTTATAATATTTTCCATCAATTAATTTTAACCTAATTATTAAAACAGGGTTTGAATTTATTGCTCTAATGTAATCATTTTTTTAAGTTGTCATTATTTGGTCCGAATTGGTAAAAAATATTTATATCTTTTTCTTGTACCACTTTTTTAAAAAACAAAAAAACTTAAATAATAATTTTAAAAAGACTACAACATTACGACCTATTAAGGATCTTGAGTTCAGTAGATGGTCAAGGCTGTACTGTTCCAAAGCCCTTGGAAAAGTATTAATAATATAATAAATGAAAATAAAAATAAATAATATCATAGATAGTTTTAAATATTTTGTATTTAATTTAATCACAATGTATAAAAATATCCTAATTTTAACACCGAAATATTTCTTTGCAGAAAGGATTATGTAAGTTAAAAATGTTTTTCAAGCAATGTCACAACACAATATTCACGGTTTTTTTTTGTTTTTTTTTTATCTGATAACGGTTTTTATGATAGAAAAATCGCTCAATACTACTGGCATGTATTTCAGCACAGAATCACATGTTTTCAACGCAACACTATTGTTTGTTTATCCGTTTAACATAACTTCATGCTACTGAGGTTAAATGGATGATACTGCAGTAAGAGTCCTGAATTTTGCTTATCCAGGTATAATTAGGATATGGATCTTAAACGAATACCTGACACCGCACGGGCTCAGGACCACCATTGTACGTCCCTTCCGAAGGGCGGCTCGCTGGATTTTTTATTCCCTTTTTAAAAAAGTCTAGAGCCAACTTCCAGAAAAAATACTGTTTAATCCGACATAAGAAACAATTCTTTTACAGCTCACCTAATTCAAAGCATCCATTCTTAAAATGAGAATGAAATTGGTCAGAAGACAAAAAATAGACAGTTGGAATCCATAATATCCCCTCAGTACCCAACAGTTAAGCAAGTCTTTGTGAGGCGTATAATTAATTAGAATTATTCTCAAGAATATAACTGTGTATGTTTGTTATTCTAAACTTGGTCAACAAGATACGTTGCCAAACGTGATATACGTTCATTAATGAACGTCCTTCAACAAATATAAAACAATTTAATGTCGCATTGATAACAACACTTAACATATTTCGAAATAATATGGTTATTTATAAACCAGACTTTGTTCAAATAACACATTTATATAAGAAAAACTAATCAGTGAAGAATTTATCAATCCAGTAACTAATAGAAACCGATAATTTAATCTTCAAATTAATTAATTAGTTATTGCTAACATTATAGGCTCAGTAATTTTCCGGAAATGAATTATCGAACTTGAAGATTTTCTTATAAAACACTTTTATTAAGTTTTACCGGCATCTTCGTGCGGAATACTTAAATCTTTTAAGTAATTAAGTCGACATAAGTTCGTATATAATTATGTACAACTTAGAGATTGCTATAAAAATTTAAACTGGATATTATTAACAAACCAAGATTACAGTTATTGTTATATGTATACAGATACTTACACTCAAATAAAATATCTACAGTAAATAGGATAAGTCTACGTAATTAAAAACGTCGAAAGTCATAAAAATAATAATTATCAAAACATTCCTCAAAGTTATGCAATATATTTAAATTACTAATATCGTATTAACTGATATAGAATAAAATACTTTCTTACAAAATGCGGATATCGGATAATTTTAAATTAAAACCTGAATTGATTTCGAACTTTTACCGGTAGATTTAGGAGGGAATTCTGTCTTGAAACCCACCAATTTTCCGGCAAATAAATCGTTGCATAGCGATTAATTAAACTATAAAAACAAGATGGAGGTAAAAATATTTAAAATCAACTATTATATTATTATTTATTATAATTTTGTTTTTTACAAGGATTTCCACAGCTGACATAGAAACAGTACAGTCTCCACCATGTACTGAACACAAGACACTTAATGGGTTGTAGAGGTAAAGGTACAAAAAAATATTATTTGGCCAATTCCAACCAAAGACTGACCACTTAAAAAAATAGAACTATTAGAACAATAAATTCAAATTATGGTTTAGTAATAAGGTTAAAATTAAAAGGTTAAAAATATTATTATAAAGATTTTTTTTCCTTTTTAAAAATTTCAATTTATTACAAAAATATACGACCCGGAATATAAGATTAGAGTCAACCTAAATTTAATAAATATAATATTCTCGTGATTAGAACACTTTTGTAGTAGATAACAATTTTTTAACAACACATTACATAATAGTAACCGCTACCGGCAAATAAATCTTTATTATTTATTTTATATTCTATCTTATTTATTGTTACTATGTAATAAAACTGGAAACTATATACGAGGAGTGGGCAAATAATAAGAGGGGGTAATTGAGGATACACAATCCTTGGAAATGCTCTAATTTCGAAACTCAAATCAAGTTTTAGTAAGCGACAACCAACTGGTTTTGAGTACTTCTACTTTGGATTATGTCTTACATGGTGAATGAGCCCTTCGTGAAGGAAACTAAAAGGAGGAAAATCAGCTGTTAAATTCAAATACATTTAAAAAATTGGCCTACTGAGACTTAAAGACTTATTTCATTTTAAAAAATATATATTTTTCAAGCTTGGAATATTTTTCTATATTGAATGCGAGAGCTACTTTCATAAATAAAAATAATCGAAAATTCCTAAAGAAATAATATCTGGAATATTGACAAGCATCTCAGTTTCCTGTAGAGGATTTTAACTTATTCACTTAGGGTGAAAGAGAAGTAAGTAAATATTTCCATACACCTTATCTACTCAATTTAAAGATTAATGCATTCTTGAACATATTTAATAATAAAGAAAATTAGATGTACCTTGGGATCTTTTTCGTAATAATACTGCTGTGTCCTGATCCATCTCGATACCAAATTATCCCTCACAGTATGAGCAAGGGCAAAATAATAGTCTCGATGCGTAGCAACATTCCTGTCTTTGACAAGTGTGTAATGCAAATGACGATTGAACGCCTTCTTGGTAGAGACTACATCTTCTACATCGGCGATTGTCCGTACGCTGATCTGTTTCCTCTTTTCGGCATCTTGCTTGACGTAAGCCATCCTCACATAAACGTCTAGACCGAAACAGTAACTGAGACTGAATCGAGAAGTAAGATCTATCAGCTGATTTCGACGCTACTGCCATCTGTTGGCGGACTCAGAAAGTTCCTATTTTTTTATTTTTGAGTCACCATTATATCAAATTTCATTTTTTTTTTTTTTAGATTTAGTTTTAGTTATAAGCCAATAATTTGTAATCTAAACTAACTTTTTCTTAAGTTAAAATATTAATAAACAGCTATCAATCATTATATTCAAGATTATTGGTTTATTTTTTAATTTTGCTATTTTTCTATCTCGGAAAAATGTGCAATGTATGAAAAATTACATTAAGGTAGAATTTTTAATAGATTCTACTATTAAAATATTTTCTTTAGATTTCACTCTAACTTAATGATTCCATTTTTAAAATTTAAAAAATATACATTAATAGACATTTACTAATTATTATTACATTAATAATTTACAGTTCTTATAAAGTTTATTATTATTAATAAACAGTTATAATAATAATAACTGTAATTAATTATTATTACAGTTATAAAAATATTAATAGACATTCAGCATTCATCATGTTCAAACGTTATTAGTTTATTTTTTATATTTCACCATTTTTCTTTCTCTAAAAAATGTGTAATATATGAAAAATTACATCAGTATGAAATTTCATCACAGACGGATCAGCATAGCCGTGATACATTTATTGACACTGATTAACAAATGGGATGGTCAGAAGTTTACTGTTGTTCGTGTCAGTAAAGGATTAGTATGTAAAGTTAATGGATTTATAGAAAAGGATTGCTTAGTATAAAGGTTTCACTTGTCCTACGGCAGCAGTGAGAAGTGCGAAAATATGTAGATTTTGCGAGTAAGAAACACGTGAGCAAGCATACAAACTTTGCCCCCCTTTTTCACCCCTTTAGGGTTAGAATTTAGGAACATATTTTCTTATCGGATGCCTACGTCATACTAAGAAAACACCCTCCAAGTTTCAGGTCTCAACGATCAGCGGTTTAAGCTGTGCGTTGATCCCTAAGTCAGTCATTCAGGACAAAGCATTTTATATGTATAGATTAATTATACTTGTACTAACTATTCTAAAAAAAATACAAATAATTCCATTCATCATTTTATTATTATTAGCCCATAGTTTTTTTAATACAAAAACCCTATATATAGCCGAAACATGGACAACAAAAAAAAAAGACATAGCTGCAGCATCTCAAGGCTCCAACACATTTAGTTTTAAGAGTGGGCAAGGGGTGCAATCTCCTTTTCCTAATATTTTATTTTCTGTTCTTCATTTCACTACCAACAACCAACAAAATTATGACAGTACTTTTTTCAATATTTTAACCAAGCAAACATTTAATAAAAAAAGATAGTGAAACAACATACTAATATTACTCTGAGAACCTTGTTAGGATGAAGCCAGTTCAATAATGAAGCCAGATTGTAATATTATATTAAATAAAGTATTATTATTTTTTACAAATAAATTATAAATGAATGATTATCAAAAATCATAATACTTCAAAACAATATATTTGCAAATAAAAATTTAGCTAACATCCATCTCTGCACAGAGACTAGTCTACGTTAAAGATTTTATGTATAAAAAACATATAATATTTTCTATACTTTGGAATCAAAGGATTTTCAATATCATAGTTTATCTCAAATATAAATTTTAATATTCATTGATGCAGTTTGGTGGTTTACATGTCCTTATCGGACTTAGTTCTGTAAGACTTATAAACTGGAACACTAATACAAGATAGGTTGTGGTAGAAGCTAGTATCTGAAACATACCAGAGAATATAAAAAATGTATAATTAATAAATAAGTTCATTATCTGGCTGTTTAAATATAGATTAAAAGAAAATATTACATTTAAATACTAACATGACACATGTATGGGTGATATAACATAAAATAAAGTTTAATTAATCTTTTAATGACAATAACTTTATTAAAATAAAAAAAGTAATTACTGTCCATATCACAATAAAATATTATTCCTTTTTCTTCCAGTTCTTCATTTTTTATTTTTCATATATTTTATATAATCTATTTCAATCAGTTTTCCCTCAATTTCATAAATAAAAACCAATCCGTTTAAAGATCATTTCAGTGATGGCAAAAATTGGTGAAACCGTTTAATACTTTCAATTAATAAAAATGATATGGATAAACATCATATGTATCTTATAATTATTAATAATTAACTCATACTTACAGTGTGTACTAATTTAAAGTCAAAATTGAAGAATTCGGCAGCTGTGAACTGAATCCAATTATTTTTCTGTAGATGATTCAAGATTTGTTCCTGAAATAAATAAATACATATGTATATGTATATATATCTGCAGCCCCAGTTAATAAGTCTAATTTTCTCCAAAATGAATTTCTTGTAATTAAGTAAGCGGAATCAAGTTATTTTCGTAGTGAATAAGGGGATAAGTAAGGGCTTTGGCTTGTAAAGGAGTTATTGTTTATGTTACAACTCCATTTAAAGCCAAAAACTACTAGAGTGATATGATTCTGGTTATCTGAAAGCAATTAACTCTCTCTGGACAAAATCCAGATTTTGCCACTTATTCACTGGGGCTGTAGATATAATATAGGGACTTGACAGGTTCATAGATTAAATTTAACTGTACATGTAAGTTTCTGCACAGCAATTCTTAATTTTGAACCACTTTATTTCAGAGATATAAAAATTAATGAAAGCATTTTCACAAAATTTGATTTATCTATCTTAACATTTTTGTTCAACTTCATAAATAGATTTTTTATTTATCATTATTATTTTTAAAATAATTATTATATAAGAACAGACCTGAGCCTATACTATAATATAAGATTTGTTAAAATAAATATTAGTAAGAGTGAGGTTTGCGTATCTGTAGGTTAGAATGAACAAGCTACAAAGAGAAGGGGCAAGAAGTGGCGAAGAGAAATTATTGTACGGAGCCACAACGCTGTGGGGCTAAAGAACCTTATTTAATAAAGTAATCACATTTCAGACAAATTTATAGTTCATGTTGTAGGTTACTGATTGAAATCCGTTAATCAATAAAATTCTGAAATAATGATGAAACCAGTGCACATGAAAATATTCTTATACCTAATTGTCTGACAGTTGAACCCCACGCTCCTGAAATATAACTTTTGGGCTATACAAATTTACCATTGAACAAAAACATCATCAAAATTATAACTAAAATGCAAAATTACAAACTGAATAAATTACTTTTATGAGTAAATGTAAATAACTTAATTGGCATTTCTTCTAAAATTCTTCAAATTTCCTTCCACTAGTGATGTATTCTATTTATCATTTTGATGGTTTACCAGCACTTTCTTATGGGGATCTCCCAATATCATATGTGCTAAGTCTATCTATCTATATGGGGCTACAACCCGGGGGTGAGTCTTGGCCTGCTCTAGGAGCTTCTGCCATCTAGCTCGATCCATTGCTGCTGCTCTCCAGTTCGGTGTGCCTAGCCTGGAGTCAGTCACCACACTATCCATCCATTTCAGTCTGCCTCTCCTTCTGGTGCGGTCAATCCTATCCTCAAGGACTCTTTTAGGAATTTCTCCTTCTTCCATCCAAATCTTCCCCCCAAATTAATCTTCCCAGTTTTATCAAGTCGACGACATTCAAGTCATTATACAGGGCCTATAACTCCCGATTCCATCATTTCCTTCAAACGTCTTCCTCTTTTACAGGGCCGTATATTCGTTGGTGAGGTCAAACCATATATTTCGTTTTGGCCTCATTTACCTCAAGCCCCAACATCGAAGCTGCCTATTGGGTAGCCAGAAAAGCGCTACTCAGCTCAGATTTCGATTTTGCAACTATATCAATATCGTCTGCAAAATCCAGGATCTGGACACTTCTATTGACAATAGTTCTTGTTGTCTGTACTTTCGAGACCCTTACTGCTTTTTCAAGTCCTAAAATGAAAAGCAGACATGCCAACCCATCACCCTGTCGCAACCCCTTATCGGCCTGAAACTCGCTTGAGCACTATCCTTCTGATTACATTCCTCACATCATGCATGGTCATCTCAACAAGACAGAGAAGTTTTCTGGGAATGCCAAATTTTACAATAGCTTTGTAGATTTAAGATCTATTAATCCTATTGTATGCATTTTTGAAATCCACAAAAAGATGGTAGGTTGACATGTATTCAATTCCTCTCTCCATGATAGTCCTCAGGTAAAAATGTGCTAAGTAATATAATTAAAATTTCAACAATAATAATAATAATAATATCTATCACAAACATAATAAAAACAGATTTCAAATTTATTGTATTTTTTTTATTATTAATTACTGTAACTAATCCTCAATTAAGCGACTGTCCTAAACTCTTATGTTTCCTTGTTGCGTACTAAGTAAAATTTTTTATAGAACATTTCATGTAGGTTTCATCTTCACTGCTACATCTCCTTTCACTAACACAAAAAACTGAAGAGTTGTCAGAGGTACACTTTAAAACCTATTTTATTATGTTATTCTTTCTCGTGAGTCTTAGCCATCTTCTTGATTTTTTCCAGGTCAACTATCAACATTAATAATTTATTCTTAACATGTAAGAAAGAAATTAGTTGACTGTAGGTACTATAATAGGATGTAATTAGTTGGGGGTGCAGTCAAGAAAACACGCAAAAATAGGTGAAACTATTAGTTTAAATAGTTTCACCTATTTTTGCGTGTTTTCTTGACTGCACCCCCAACTAATTGCATCCTATTATTTATTCTTAACACTCCAATTTCAATAGGAGCTTGACATACTTCAACAACTGTTACCATGGCACTGTCATAAATATATGTAAGTAGGAAACTAGAAATATTTATCTATACATTTTTAAAAACCTCATTACTATCACGAGATTTGATATTGTAAGATGGTGCAAAATGACAAAATATAGAGTTTCAGTTGCAGTTGGACACTTCATCCCTCTGCCCTGATGATGGCTTAAAACTTCTTAAGCCAAAAAGCCAAAACATAGGCACAAATAAAAAAGTTAACTTATTTTGAGTGAAATATTTATTGACTGCAACCCCATGACTATTTTACTCTCTTATAAAATAAATACACTTCATTTTATAATGATTACTAGTCAAATAAATACCCTACAAATAATACCAGAAAAAGCAGGCCTACAAATATAATATGAAAATAGAACTCATGACTACTGAAGTAAATTTCAAGAAAAAAGCAGTACTTGGGAGAAGTATATGTTACAGCGGTTCTGAGAAAGAGAGCATCCAAGAGAAAATAAAAAAAATTAGAAAATTTATGCCTTCAAACAGGCAAAATTTACCATAAACAGAACCTTTCCTCCAATGCAAAGTTAAGGCATTACAACATTGTGATAAAGCCTGTGATTTTATATGGGATAGAGACCACATGCCTGCCCAACTTGGAAAAACTGCTAAGAATAGAAAGGAGGATCTTAAGAAAAATCTATGAGCCCAGGAAAACACAGGAAGGTTAAAGGCGAAGATCTAACGAAGAGATCTACAGAGAAATCAAAGACCTGGAAACCGAGATAAGAATCAGGACAAGGCTGATGTACTATGGGCACTTGAAAAGGATGAAGGAGGAAAGATTGAACAATAAGATCTTTAACAACACTTTTAGCTACAAAAGCGTGGGAGGATACACGAAGCAAATAAGAGAAGAATTAAAGAACCTTAAAATTTCAGATGCCGACTGTCTTGATAGAGACACATACAGGAAAACACTGAAAAATCTCACCAATATTGGAAGAGAAAAAAGGAGGGGTACAAAGTGGTCCCAAGAAAGAAAAAAATTTCAGTAGGAAATTGTTAAGCTGAGATGGGAAGAAAGAAAATCAAGACTCCCAAAGAAGCCTAACCAATGATATTCGCGTGGTCCTTAGTGGCTGGTACGTGATTAAAAAAAAGAAAAAAAATTTCTAGAACAAGTAACGTTTTTAGATAATAAAACTTAGTAGGTAGTATTTTACTAAATTGGAATTTAAAATAAATAAAACTTACATTCTCACTAATGTGTCCAGTTAAGTCATCTACAAATATGCTGTGAAGATCTAGATTAAAAGAATAGGACTGAAAAGAAAAAAGTATATAGTTAATGAATTTACTATTGACATTGTTAAATAAAATACAATAATAATAAGCCTCGATCTATTACATATTTTATTATGTGTAATATTTTATCAGTGCAGCCAAGCAATGGATGAAGGAATTACCTCTTGTTTAGTCTTTTGTCCAGCTAGATTAGTTAAATTATAAATATTTTAAATAATTGGCATACCACAAAGATACTGTTCTTGACTATTTTTAGGCCTTACACCATATATAGCACTATTTTTGAATTTTAATAGAAAAAATGGAATGCATCAATTTATTTTTTATTTAAAAAAAATTATTTTATTGAATTGTACAATTGTAATATATACATCTAGTACAATGGCTAAATGAATTAATAAATACATGAAAGGACATGTAGAGGCACTACCCATTGGCAGCACTCTAATAACATTTCTATAATAGAAGGTCCCGAGGCCATCTTCTCTTCAGACACCAAGGAGGATTGTCCGGGATGGAATTGGATGCAAGGATGGAAATTAGTGGGTTTGGATGGGCCTGGAGTTTCTTATGGAATGATAGGTATCTGGAATGGGCTAAATCGATAACATATAAAATGTTAAGGTCATTATGGATGGTTTTATTTGTGACAAAATAAAGAGCGTTAAGGATTTTGCAAAGGATTTTGGATTGCAAGGATTGAATACAAGAGGAATTCGATGGTTTGGTGGAGCCCCATAGTTTGATTCCGTAAGTCCATATAGGTCTTATAACAGTCACTTAAATGAGTCTGTTGTAATTAATCTGAAGATTTGAGCGTTTGTCTAGTATGTGTTGAAGTAGTCGGAAGCGTCTTCTAGCTGTTTCTTGTCTTTTCAGTCTTGTGTGAGGGTTCCAAGTAAGACGTTTGTCTAAGTTGAGTCCTAGGTAGCGAATCTGTTCAACAGGGATAAGTGGAGTACTATTAAAGATACAGTAGGACAGGAAGTCATGGCTTTTCGGTGAAGGGTAAAGGTAATTTGACGGGACTTGTTGGAATTGATTTTAATTCTCCAATACCGACACTATTCTTCGAGGCTTGATAAAGGTGATTGAAGGGATTGGGATGCAATGTATGGGTCGTTATTAACTGATAACACACATGTGTCATCAGCATACGTGGAGATGAAGGTGTTAGGATGGGTTGGAATGTCAGCTGTATATACTGTATAGAGGATAGGATCGAGGATGCTATTGAGGAACACCAGCAGACTGGGAATAGAGGGACGAGTAGGAACCTTTATGACTTACTTTAAATGTTCTGCCAGTTAGAAAGGAGCGAATGATTAAAAAGTATGTAGGAGGAAGGAATTCCCGGATTTAGTAAAGGAGACCTGGGTGCCAGACTCGATCAAAAGCCTGTTGCATCATTTTAAAAAATAAAACAAGCAACATCTTGTTCAAAAATTTCTGTACAAATAATGTAGTTTAATAAGATTAAGACATTATTCTTATAATCTACATATTTTTTTGTTAATTTATAAAATAAATCTCGAATAAAAAAATCATTTAATTTAATGCAACATACTCAATATTTTCATAACAATACTAAGTGGGCTCTCATACTTTAATTGTCTCATTAGGAGGCAGCAAAATACATTTATGCATAAAACTGAACTTCAATTTCTAGAATATTATCGAGGTAACACTAATAAAACGTTGAGTAACTACTGCATTAAAATCGTATAAACAGTAATATAAGTTGTAAAATGGGCTTTGATCCGCCTTCGGGCATTTCAAAAATAAAATTTCTAGAAGACACTACAACTGTTATCGTTATCTTGTACATTGATTATATTTCCAGAGTTTTTTTTTTATAACATAGATTCAGGACACATGATTATGACTAATACGATATAGGAAATAAAATATTTCATCAAATTTTCTGTGAGATACATGAATGCGAGATCGAATTGAGAGTGATTCTTGTATCACGTCTGATGTGTCAGAACAAGATAAGATTATTTAACCATGTAGTTTAAACTCTATCTGTTTACCAGGCTCTCTTCGGATGTCAATTTGTTTATAAAATTAAAATCTCATCATCATCATCATATTCCATCCTCTCTACCGCTCATGCGCAGTGTGAGGTTTCCTTCTGTACAGCACGGACCACACCGTACCTCTACCATTTCTCTTCTTATATTCCATTCCAAGCTTCTCTTTGCGATGTATTCCTTAACACCTTCTCCCAAGTATGTCTAGGTCTTCCTCTGTATCTTATTCCGTCACCCTAAGGCCTCATATGTCATCTTGGCCAGCCTGTTGTTTTTAATCTTCAGAACATGCCCAAATCATCTTAGTCTGTTTTCCTCAATGACTTTTTCTGCTGGCTCCATTTCGAGGCTTGATCTAATGATCGAGTTGCGAATTCAGTTTCCCCTCTATCTTTCTAAGAGAAGAAATGTAGATTTATAAACGTTAAAATATCTGTCCTTAGATAATTCTCTTTTATTCAAGAACCTTTAAAATCACAAAATCTATTATATTAAAGTAGATTTAGGCATACGCAGGTAATGCTGCAGCTAATAGGTCAGTATACTCATAGTACCACGAATGTTAATTTGTTGGTTTAATTTAGATTTAAAAATATATATTTATTATATTTACACAACATTCTATTATTTTACTGAGGAATATGGAACGGCACGGAATATACACGAAACTGTAATGAAGTTAGCGTATTCTAGAATGATCGGAAGATCGTCATATATAAGGGTTAAAAACAAAACTCCTGACAAAACAGGTTTAAAAATGATCATATGCCGAAACATACAAGACCCAATAGACATAATGTGCATCAATGATAGTTAATTGATGCACAAGATATGAATTATCCTCTTGATAAGAGAAGACCTGAGTGTAAGTAAGATTAGTTAATAAGCTGTTCGAAGAGGAGCTAATGGATGGGAGATAATCTATGACCCCGGTGAATAAGTGATTAAGTCAAATTTCGTTAATTGCACTGGGGGAAGCAGAATCGTAGTGAATAAGTGGCTAAGTCAGGTCTTAGCTTAAAAAAATTGATGTATGACTCGATTCCGCTTCCCTCAATACAATTATCTCTCTCTGGACAATTCGACTTAACCACTTACTGACTGGCGCTGTAGAAATAAAAATTAATGCGTTTTCATCTCTCTCTCCACCCTTCCTAGGGTCACAGCCCTTTAAAATAGGTAAAATAAATTAGGTAAAGAAAGACAACTTACTGCCTTTGCTATCTTCTCACACACAATGACAATGTCCAGGAAGTGTATGATCCAGACAAGCGCATAAAAACACGTAACGAAAAACAAATGATAATCAATTTTCCCATAAAACAAAAGCCCTATCACGGTTATCATAAATTTCGATATCATCAAAAACATTACCATTGACAGACCTAACAAGTATTTGGAATAAATGCTATTAACTTTTTTAGAAAAATTGTAAATGTACGAGTGTAGCAGGATGAGATGTTCTAATTTTGCAGCTCTGTTGAACCCGACGTCTTTCTTCCGATTCAAACCTAACTCCTCCCAGATCGTTCCAAAATACTGAGAGCTGATATACAAGAATAATTTCAACGGCTTCCCGATCATGTAGGCCAGTAGAGAAGGGACGAATTCGCACATCACAACAGCAAGCCATAAGCATGGTTTCTTCAACGTGTCCATCTTGAGATAAATAGACAGATAGAGGACTGCAATGATACAAATGGCGGAATCGACGAAGACGGTTCTTTTAAAACAATATTTCATCTTGAACTTTTCGCTTAGGAAGAGATATTCGATCCTGGCAACCTGACTGTAAATGTTTTCGATGTTTTTCAGATTCAGAAGGAAAGAGAAATAGGAAACGACAGCGACGAGGTAGATCGTAAAGGCCATCACGAAGTTGAAGACATCCTCGATGTAAGATGAAGCAATTACTTCGCAGTAGAACTGAACCTTCATTATCGACGAGAAACCGGTGAGAATAAAAATAATGAAAATGACGATGCTGTATCTGTGCAGTATCTTCTTTACTTGAAATCTGTAATCGAACGGATAGATTAACAGAAATTTAGGTAAAAATAGGACTACTTTGCAAAAGGCTTGGAAACTCTTAGTCAACTTCATGTTAAAGTGATTTAATGGCTTCTGAGTAGTGAGTTCGTCAGTAATGTTTTTAAATCGTTATAGAAGTTATCTGTTGTTTGTTTGTTTGTTTAACGTCACTTTATCCTGCTACGGCTAATCGGACGATGCTACAGCGGTAATCATATATTTTGACTATCCAGGTATGATTAGGATATGGATCTTTAACGAGTACATGACACCGCAACAACTTTGCGTTATTGCTGTAAATATTATGAAAGTAAGCACTGATTAATTTTGAATACTTTATTATTATCTAACGGTAACTTAAGATTATTTCCCGAAACGATAATATTTTTCGGTCTTCTCCTTGTGGCTGAATTTTTTTAATTTTTTTATTTTTCTTAAAAAATATTCCAGAACAGTTTATATGTTTCTTCTACCATCATAAACGACCGAGGTACAGTATCATTCTGATATTAAACAACTAACGGATACTTTCCTTACCTTTTCTTACAGCTTGCTACACGGGTCACTTTTTAAATGGAATGTAACTAAAAAGAGTTCGTGTATGTATACTTATCTTTGTGTATGTAGATAATGTATATAAATTCATTGATTACTATGCATAGATAAAACTTTTTTAACATAATACTACTATTTACTCACCCAATGGTACTTAAATATTCAAGTGGATGAATCGAACTGTGACATTATGACAATAAATGTCGTACTAGAACATACCATCTGAAACCAATAATTAGGATCAAGATGATGAAACGGAATGAAGATATTGTAAATAACTTACTGCCATGAATGATATACTTCGTAAATGAGTAAAAATAAAATGAAATGAAAATTATACAAATCATACTTACTGACTGTACCATCGTGTAGTCAACATCGAAAAAATCGAATGCAGTCATTCTTATCTGCCTATTGATGTAGATACTGGCTAACAGCTTTTTCTAAATTGAAAAAAAAATTATATAATCATTATTTTTTTCCTGAATTTAAATATTTTTATTTTGAAGAGAAAAGATTTGTCCTGGCCGAGATTCGAACCCGGGTCCTCCGCATCTTTTCTCTTCAAAATCTTTTCTCTCCGAATCTTTTCTCTTCAAAATAAAAATATTTAAATAATCACAATTAAATAAAATAAATTATAAAGGTATTTATATTATTATAATTATAGAAGTAGAATAAAAATAATGTTTTCATTTGTTACTTAGCCCAACAACGTTTTAAGCATATTTCAACCTCCGCGGCCCTGTCATTTCAATATATATACATACAGTAGAGTATATATATACTCAACTGGTACAAAGAGACACCACCTTGACGTTGGTGGACCAGCTTGCTCGTACAGTGTCTCATCTATCTTCAATTAATTAGTTTTATAAGCATTAAGTTATACTTCACTGGTGATTTCTGTACCCACATATTTATAAATAAAAAAACCTGTACCACTACGACCCATGAAGGGTCTTGGGTTCAGTACGTGATAGAGTTTGTTTCTAGGACAACGGCTGTGCAGGGAGACGATTTGCCTCAAATCAAATGCGAGGTTTTCCCCCATAAAGGGTACCCACTTTACGGGTGAGCTCCTTCCAATACGGGATCTTCGGAACACCAACTCAGGGCTCTGCCACTGAGCTGCCCCACTCGACAAATATTTATAAAGTATTATAAAAATAATGGAATCCTTTTTTACTAAGCCCAACTACTTGATAAGCATATCTCAACCTCTTATAAGCAAATCTTTCGAAAATTATATATTATTTATTCTCAGGTGGTCCTTACATACATCACGGATTGAATAACCAACATCTAAAATATGGTTTTAATACTCGTTCATTGAGAGACGACGGTTCTTTAATTCATGTACAGGACCTCCAGGTGTTACGAGAAGACATGGAAAGAGGGATATCATAAGTAAAACCGTTAAAAAACGAGTTTAACGCAACATAATTGAAAATCAATTTTCAAAACTAGAATAAAATTACAACTAGGAAAAGTTGATAGGTATCAAAGTTATAAGCAAAATATAACTACCTACACCTTGTTATATTTTTAATTAAGTTTAAAACTTTAAAAATATGTAGATTTTTAAATTTACTCACAGATTTGAGCAGTTTTTCCCCTTCACGCTTGATCAACACCTCATAGAGCGCAATGTTCAACTCCTCTGACTGAAATATATTGGCTTAGCTTTTTATTCTGTTTCTACTAAACCAACGGACCAGCAAGGGAAGGTGATTACTTACGTTTGAATGCAGCATTTGAAAACATCTAGCACACAGCAAGATATCAAGCGCACACAATGCCGTAATCGCTGCGTTGTACTCATCCAGTAAGGGCTTTATGAAAATATTCTCAGGCATGGTGGTCGTAATTAAAAAATGCAAATGCAGTATCATCATAGCGAAATATAATGTCATTACGAATAAAAGCTGGATACTGAACAACCTCTCTATTTTGAGGAATATATTACAGATCTTGGAATACATAGCTACGCACTGTTCCAAAGTGAACATCTTTTGCTTCGAGTTTATGTTCTTTTTTATGTAATCAAGTTGGATGTTGACAACGGCGACAAAGCATTCGATGGACGCCAGTACGAAATGTCCAGTATTCAGATTAACATTGTGGATGAATTCCTGCAATCTTGAAGGATGAGGATAACTGTAAAAGGTAGTGGCTGAACCGATCAAGATGGAATAAAGAAATAAAAAGTTCCACAATGTTTCCAAAGCTTTGGTTTCGAAGGTGTTATAAATCAGTGGAGAAAATGGATTGATACGCTTCATTCTTAAATTTATATTTATAAGGCCGGAAAGTAAATCTTCATACCCATTAGCAAAAAGCAGGACGAAAACTTTTATCAAATTTAAAATAACAATAGAAATCACGAAGAACATGGGAACAATGATTTTAAACACGTTACCGTTAACTCTAATCTTCAAATAATACCTGAAAGCATCTACGGCTATAAAATTTATTACAAGTTGATGGATAATGGAAAAAATATAAAATGAAGGGGTCGGTTTTAACGTTTTCCCCGAAGGGACTACTAACATAACCTTTCCTTTGAAAAGTAAACTATTCACGAACTTGGCCACCTCTGCCGTCGACATCCTCAATAGTTCTGTTTAGGATGGTCCCTTAAGAATCGATGGCTATTAAAATTAATTGTCGACTAATGATGTATCGATAAGGTCTCAAGGGTTCATCGGAAGGATTTCGATTTAGATCCAGAAAACGGAGTGATTCTTTTCAGGGAATAGAGGATTTGTTTATTTCTGAAGAATAACAACAGTAACACATTAAGCATTGCAACACTTACTAGACAAACGTTCAAAGCGCCCAGTTAATTACAAAATACTCAAACACATGGCTATTATAAGTCCTATTTGGATTTCAGGAGCAGAGCTTTGGGGCTCCACTAAGCAATCGAATTCCTCTCGTATCCAATCCTGACAATCCAAAATCCTTAATCCTCACAACATAGCCACTAGATATTGCCTCTTTCCCCCAATGGAAAATAATATATTCACAGCAGAATTCACTTGTTTCTTAGTCCCACTCTCTATTACCTGAATGTTGTATATATTAGCTACACTCCCCTAGTAGACAATTGCTCAAATGCCAGTTGACATGGACGCCTTGGGACCATTGAGCGTATTATAATGTTATCCAATACAGTATTCAATAATATCAAATGCGTGCTAATTTTAAGATATAACACTGGGCTTCTTATGAGAAGATTAAAAAGACAATAGAGAGCTGCTTGTAAACCATTAGGAAATTTAAAAAAATCATATTCCAGCAAACTGAGGAGAAAAAAACAAAAGATTGTGATCAAATTTTCTGGATGTGAAACTGTGCAGGTGCAAATGTAACATAAAATAATAATAATAGATATTTTTGTTTTGAAGAGAAAAGATTTGTCCTGGCCTGGTCGTCTGCATCCCCGGTGCAGTGCTCTAAACCACTGAGCTACCAGGGTTCGTATCCAAGTCAGACAAATCCGTTCTCTTCACCGATCCTATATCCCCCGTTAACAAAAATAATAGAAATTGTTTGATTCGTGTCGAATATATATTTTAAAAAACAAATAAATAAGATGTATGTCCGAGGTTCTATTATCTCTGGCGCTCAAACATCCCTGAATCTTACACCCTCTCTTCAGTAACATCCCAAAAGACCGCGGAATCACGATTTTTGTGTGGTTTTAAAAAAATGTAATTGACCGCATTAAGCCAACTTGTCAGACAAAATTAAAAGATCGGTCAAAGTAAATATTGATGTAAATAATAGGAACGAAAACATACTTATAGGAATAATAATAATAATCTGAGTTAGAATTAAGGATTGAGTTAATGTTGTAGAAAAAATCTGAGTTAGAATTAAGGATTGAGTTAATGTTGTAGAAAAAATCTGAGTTAGAATTAAGGATTGAGTTAATGTTGTAGAAAAAATCTGAGTTAGAATTAAGGATTGAGTTAATGTTGTAGAAAAAATCTGAGTTAGAATTAAGGATTGAGTTAATGTTGTAGAAAAAATCTGAGTTAGAATTAAGGATTGAGTTAATGTTGTAGAAAAAATTCTTTTTTATCACCATAAAATAATAATGTTCTATTATTAACTTTTTTATTTAATGATTGTAATACCACTTGGGGTTTGAGACCCCTCTTGGCCATCCAGGCTGCCAAAATATTTCTTAAATCCTCGTTCAACTTCGACACAAGGTTTAGACCTTTTTGTTGGAAACTGAGGTTGTGGTTCGGCAACCGTATACTCACCGATAACGGGCGTTCGCTTTATTAATATTTTGTGAGGGAAAAAGTCACTTTCTGAATTATCTTCCGGTGGTTTTGTCACCGTTCTACTATCCCCAGCTTTTCTTTTACTAACCAAATTTGATAGTTTTGTTTTGGGTGAATTATAGACTATTTTTGGTTGCCTTTTCATCGGTTTCAGATACCCGATGAAGTCCGGTTTTCTAATCCATATAGTATTCTTACAGTTTTTAGCAGGTCCTCGGAAACCTAAAAAAGATATGTCTTTATCTGTATTATATATTACATGTTACATTAATTATTTTAATCACTTCATTGCATCGGTTAAAAAAAGTTAAATAGTTATAGATGGATATTAATATTTATTATGTTTTTTTATTTATAATTATAGTTAACTAATTAACTAAGTAAGGAGCATATCAGATTCGGGCCCAATCCAATCGGGGATATCCATCAGCAACAAATGGGACATTAAGGTCATTATGGATTACTTTGTTCGGAACAAAGTAAGGAGCATTGAGGGTTTTACGAAGGATTTTGGATTGTAAGGATTGAATACGAGAGGAATTCGATGGTTTAGTGGAGCCCCAAAGTCCATCTATTCCGTAAGTCCATATGGGTCTAATGATTGTCATGTTTATGAGTCATTTATAATTAATTGAGAGCTTAGAGAGTTTGTCTAGTACATTTTGAAGAAGCCTGAAACGGTGACCTGTTTCTTGTCGTTTCGGTATAGTATGAGGATTCCAAGTTAAACGTTTGTGAAGGTGTAGTCCTAAGAACAGGACCTGTTCTACACGAATCTGTGGGATGTTATTAAAGGATACAGGAGGACAGGAAGTTGTTGGTTTATGATGGTGATTTGACGGAATTTGTGGAAATTAATTTTAATCCTCCAGTTTTGACACAATTTTTCAATCCAGTGACATGGAATTGAAGAGCATGGGGTGCTATAATTGGATCGGTGTTGGCTGATTATAGATTTGTTTATAATAAATAAGTATATTATAATACAACTTTGTCACGGGGACCAGACTTTATGATAACTTACCCCTTTGACAACCTACGCCCTACTTCATGTTTATCTATGTATATGTATTGATCTGCCTATTTTTTCGTACCAATAAACTTCATTTTGTATGCGACCTATGGTCTAGTAGTTAGCATAACAACAAGATCGCGGGTTTGTAGCCCGGAATATGGCCCTCGGATTTCTTTAAAGGGAGAAAAAATCCTTGATTATGCTATCCTTCGGAAAACGGGGGTCACAAGCCTATACAATGGCAGGTACTCGTTAAAGCTTCCTACCCTTATTAACCCTGGATAGGTAAAATATAGAGCTTCGACTGTAGCATCGTCCGATTAGTATAAAAGGGACGTTAAGTAAACAAACACCTTTCATTTTTTTATGCCATAGTTTTTTTAACAAGTATAATTTATACAGACCTCTCATTTGAAGAATTTCTTCCATCGTGGTCTCCCTGGTGTTGGGTCTCTTAACGCCATACTTGTCCCTTGGAGGATTGAGATTAACCTGATAATCATTTAATGCTTTCTGACGCCTTTCCTCCTCAAGAATAATATTATCTGGGGTTCGAGATTTCTTATCTAGCTCTTCAAGAACTTGAATTTTGTTTTTCAATACCTTTTCTCTATTACGCTCCTTATCACTGTACAACATTTTTGCTTTTTGGACGAGGTACTGCCACATATATTTCTCATATTGGGATCTCCCACTTGTTTCTCCAAGGATAGACGCTTTGCTCATCTGATCATCGACATCTTTCATCAAATTGTCTCTTTTGTTTTGTTTCAATCCGACTGGTACTTCGGCCATATTTTCCTCGTTCTTAACGTCAAAGTGATTTTTCCAAAGAACAAAAACGCTTTTTCTTTCTCTTCTCCGTTTTTTTATAAATTCGGGTTCTGCCAGTGCCGAACTTAATTTACGATCAGCGAGTATGCGTAGCATGCCTTTTATCTGTTTAATAACGTACTCCTTAGTTTTCTCATCCAATTCCTCGTCAGAAACCTGTTCAAGTTTTTTTTGCAATAGCTTTGATGAAGCTAAACGCCGCCTAGATTCAGACGAACGTAATAGTGATTCAATAGATGCAGTGGTAGACCCTAATGATGCAGTGGTACCTTTAGGTTTGAGTATTTCCAACTCGCCTGTTGAACGCAGACCCTTGAGGTCGCC
Organism: Troilus luridus; assembly: GCA_964056705.1. NCBI lineage: Eukaryota > Metazoa > Arthropoda > Insecta > Hemiptera > Pentatomidae > Troilus > Troilus luridus. The sequence goes on along the minus strand of OZ057417.1, from coordinate 40,064,309 downwards.
GCTTTCTCCAGGTTCCCTAAAAGCTACCAGAGGACGTGGTGTTGGAGGTTTAGACACGTCTTTGATACCTTTCCATGGTTTTGACGGTTGGTCTATTATAGCTTTCGTTTGAGGATATTCATCTATTTTTTCGGTTAAAGGACTTGGAGTTTTTTCTACTTTAAAATCCTGTCTTTTCGGTCTTTCTTTCTTCGATAACTTCTTTCCCTTCCTGTCTCCACTTTTTAGTTCTGAACTCCTTCTCGTTACTTCCGTGTAAGTTCTTTCTAAAGGTTTTCTTCTTGCGCCAATCATTTCCTTGGGTTTTGAATCGGGATGGACCTCTATTTTAGTAACGTTCATAAACGATAATCCAAATGGCTTAGGAGTACGCCGCATCAATATTTCTGCCACCGGTTCATCATAGTACATATCCCTTTTATGAGTGGTAATATAGGGCGAGTGATGTTGGTGAGGCTGTACTTCTGGTCTTGGAACCGGGGCTGAAAAAAATATTTTTTTATCAGATTAGGACAAAGGCTCAAAAGTGACCTCCTCAATTAATAACATTAATATCTGATTATCTTCAATACCTAAACAGTTTAGATAAATATTTAAAGAAAGCTACGATTTACAGAAGAAAAAAAAGTCAGATTTATATGAACTACGGAATAGAGCTTTGATCCGCCAACAAGACAGATAAATCCAAGCCTACTTTAGCAAAATATACTTCTCAAGCAGGGAGGATGTTGAAGATAAAACATAACTTGTTAAAAAAGAAATCATGTATAAAAAATTGTCGTTTACTCAACACAAAAAAATAATTCAACAATTTATAACCGTGCATTAAATCTGTACCCTCTCCTACGCTTACAATTATAGAAGATGTGGTGATATCAAGTAGGCTGTGTCGCTTAATAACAAATAAAAAATAAAGAAGAGCTCTCGTATATTACATAGTTTTCTTTACAAATGTCTAAAAATATAATTGAAATTAAACGTTAGTGAGAGAAATATATTTTTCATTGTCACTAAAATACTAATACCTACACCCTTTTCTTGTTGGTACCTTCGTTTCTTTTCTTAACATGTTATCAAGTTATGTTTTGTCTTCAACATCCTCCCTGCCTCAGAAGTATATTTCGGTGGAGTTGATTTTGGATTTACTTGTCGTTTTGGTTAATCACACCTCTAATCCGTAGATCATATAATGACTGACATTTTTTTTTCTTTAATATGTTTTTTATGGGTTTTTTTTCACAATACACTTTTGGATAGTTGTTTTTTTAGTTTTAGATTGTGCAATCTTGTTTGTTATTGTCACCATTCCTGTTTACGCCACTAATGTTCATTCTATAAACAACAATAACTGTGGGAAACTGCTCACGTCGGAAGTAATAGAGCAATTAATATATATATATATATATATATATAGCCACTCTTTAAATGTAATATCGGCGTAAAGGGTTTCTTTTGGCACCTTTTGTGGAGTCGCTTCGGCATGTTGTAGTCTGTGTACTTTATGTCACTACAAGAATAACACCCAGCACTGAAACATTTCAAAGACTTGCGGAAGGTCGGATGTTGAAAAAGTTGGAGAGATTCGACTTATCGCTCTTAGGCAACTTATGGCACATTACTGCAAAGCGTTGGAAATAAATAATTATTTGCATCGGAGTAGTTTAAATTAGTTAATCACTAATTTCTAGAAGTTTTGAGATATTTTTTCCTACGTATGTTATTAAACTATTATTGGGCAGATCAGACACTATTCATAGTGGATTATGACTTTCAGATGTTCAAATCTCGTAACGCAGCTTGTGCAACAGAATTGAACACTGTCGGTTGCGATTTCATTCTTGGTGTGAAGAGGAGTCAGATGCCCCACAAGATTTTAAATACATAATGTGTATGTACATATTATATACAACTCAGAATTACTGTTCCAAATAAATCTTCGTAGTTTCAGCTAACTAATGGTTTTGGTTTGTTGTTTTTGAAAAATTAAAGGTGAAACTTTAGATTTTCTAAAACTACACTAGCGCTATCTCTTAGAATTTTCTATTACTAACCATGCAAATAATAACTCAAGGACGGTTTACTCATTATCACATTTATTTATTATTATTTATAAAATAATATTCTGATAACACATACAAAAATAAAATAAACGTATATTATTATATCTTGATTTATATTTATATTTCTCTTCATATCTGACTTTAGATGTTTTGGGTAAAAGTTGATTTATTGCCTGTTCAGCCTGTTCTTTTACGAATGGAGGAGTAAATTCTATGAATTCATCACTAACTACTTCCATTTTTTAATTTATTTGTGGTCTGATCACTGTTTTAACTAGGTCTCCAAATTTCTGATGTGTGAAGGTTCTGATACATTTAAGGTTATATTAAATATTTCTATAAAATCGCTTCAAAATAAATAAAATCTATCTTGAATTAAATATGAAATAGTTCTAAAATTATTTATTTTAACATTTTAGGAATATAAAATGAATAATATTATAATACCGCCATTTTACATTTAAAATAACAGAGTGCTGATTGTCAAATTCGATCTTGGTGGCTGTTACTTTCCCCCACTAGTGAGGGAAAGTGGGACTTTCCTCACCAGTTTTAGTTGAGTAATGGATTGCATTACTCAATGGTTGCAGGAAAAAAATATTCTTATTAAACTGTTACTACTTGAATAGTGGGTCATTCTTGCAAACAGCAATCAAAGTGAGCAAAATTAATTTGTGGGCTGGTATGTAATATTTGAGGAACAGTGTGGGAACGGAGTAGCTGTTGGTGGAGTGTGTGGGAGCGGAGTAGAGTGGGTGGCTTGCTCTGTTGCCATGCTTAAGGTCCAGGGTTCAAAACCTGCTCTGGTAGATAATTTATTTAATCTGATAATAGCCGGAGATGGACTCTGTGGTATCTGGAGATCCTCCTGGGGGAAATACAGACTCTATAACAAGGGTACTATCAATTGGGGGGGGGGTCCGGCGGTTGAACATGATCTAGAACAAATCATCTCCCTGTACAAACGCTGTCCATGAAACAATACAGTCGCTATCACGTACTGAACCCAAGACCCTTGTTTTTAGGGTTTTATTTTATTTTATTTTTAGTAGTATATTGTAGTATTCGCAGTAGCAGAAAGAGAGAATGGGGAGATAGATATCTAGAATTAACAGACGGTCGATGGCTGGGTAGAAATATATAGGATCATTGAGCTATTTAACAGAGATGATATGGATAAACAAGAGATGTTCTTATGAACTAACTTGGTACCTTGTTGCTATTGACTATCATTATAAATTACAATGGACTAAATCTAACTTAGAGACTACACTCTTACATACTATAAAGAATGTAGAATCCTTATTACAAATCCAATTTATAAACAATTTACTTTATATCATTACCACAACATTACTCTAACTTCAAAAATAAGAAGGAATTCACAGTCTGGTTAAGTTGTACTTTCCCCAAATTACCTTAAATAATGTCAACTTAATTCTATTTATATATATATATATATATATATATATATATATATATATATTATTTACCTTTTGGCTGAGCATTTGGAACTGGTTCTGGTATCTCCTTGTAAGAGTGAATACTTTCGTCAGATTCCTCTTCAACAGAAATTTCTTCGCTAAATTCTTCAGAAGATATTTCTTCTTCTGTAGGTTTCTTCTTTTCAATCTCCTACGTATAAAGACGTTAAACTACTATATATATATTTCTTAAGATAGTTGTTATCAGGCCTCTAAAATCATGTTACGTGAAATTAAAACATAGTTTATACCATATGAAATCTGCAGTTAGTATCTTTAACAGGGTCATTTGCCTCCTATGGTTAGAAAGATTTTTTATGCAATTAAATACCCACAGAAGGAAGCAGAGTGGCTCAGTGGTAGAGCGCTGAGTTGCCATCCCGTAAGCCCTGGATTCAAATTCCGCTCGTTGGCGGACTTTTATTAATATGTTAGTGGCCGGAGATGGATACTATGAGGCTCATCCAGCCTCTATAATGTGGCTAGCCAAAATAAGGGGGGGATCTGGCTGTTGAGCGTGATACAAAACAAAAACAAACTTTATAAGGAAATATTTAAGGATAAATGAAAATAGATGGGATGAAATTCCGATCAAGATGGTTTACACACAAGTGTTACGTTTTTATGAGAAAGAAAACGGGCCGGGTGGATGTCGAAAAATTCTCTTATATAGGAAGAACTGTTTATTGAAAGCCAACGTTTCGACCCACATTGCAGGTCTTCTTCAGGGCCTTTAATAGGGTCAAGTGTTGAGGCTGGTTCCACCCGACCATTTTCTTCCTCATTTTTATCAACTAATAAAAGGCCACTAATATAAATAATAAGGTAAACTAATATTATTCAAGGTTACGTTTTTATGATTGCATAGGCATATGAACGATATTTTTTCGCCGGTATTACAGTTCGAGGTGAACTTCGGCATCCTGGATATTCAGAAAATCTGATTATCTACTCAATTTTCAACGTGATACTATATTTTTAATTGCTCATGAAGATGCTTATGAGGGACCTGGTCTCAGAATAAAATTTCTATTCTATTCTATTCTATAAGAAACAACTCTTAACCGCGGAAACGGGTATGCTAGAAGAGGGACGAAGGGAGTAATTAGTTGTGTAAGTTGAAAGAAAGGGTGATTATTCAGAAGGCTGCCTGTTTGGTGGTAGGAGAAGTTAATGTCCCGCCAAGTTACGTCATTTCTATTGTTATCAAACGGTGGACAACTTGCAAGAAATATATAGATTTCTTGAGTTATTGTATAATGAGAACATACAAGAGACATTCTTATGAACTAACTTGGAGACATTACGAAGGGCTTTAATAATTTATTGACTATGGACTACATCCAATTAATTACTTACATACTAACTACTATATCTCTCAACTCTCTACTCTCCTATCATCCATGTATATAAATGTGTGTGTGCGTGTTTTTTTTTTGTGTTTTTTTTACGAGGGTAGGTGGAAATCTTGAAACCAACACCTGTTTCTCAGCCTCCACGGGACCGCCGTTAGGCATTACATCATGGGAAGGGGAGTGGCTGAGTGCCGCCGCATTGATTTCAGCTACCTCCTGGTTCGCCTTTCTTTCTCCTCCTTTCTTAGCTTTTGTAGCACCTGTGCTGCTAACCTTTGGTCTGCCATCCAATAATACTGATTGATCAGCATAAGGTTGACTTCATTATCTGCAGTGGGATCTGAGCCGCAGACGCGTCGGAACTCCATCCTCTCTTCTTGAAAGCGGGAACAGAAAAATAATATGTGATCTGCGCTCTCTTCCCCTCCTGGGCAGAATGCACATAGACCTGTATCATCGAGCTCAAACCTATGCTGGTAGGCCCGAAAGCAACCGTGCTCTGTGAGAAACTGAGTGATGTAGTAGTCGACCTCCGCGTGGTTTCTATTAACCCAAGCCTCAATGTAGGGCACCAACCTGTGCATCCACCTTCCACTGAATTCCATATCCCAACGACGTTGCCACTCCCTAACCGTCTGCTTTCTTGATTCGTCTCTGAGAATGGGGTCAGCACTGAGTTATAAGAGCGCCTCCTCTCTTCAGCGATCAGCTCAATCGGTAGCATCCTGGCCACCACGCAGCCGCTTCGTATGACACTGTACGATCACTCTTAGAACACACCGTCGATATACAGACACCATCTGTCTTCATAAGCCGCAGTGTCCAGCGCATCCTTCCATATCGCAGCTGCGTAGAGCAGGATGGATGGTACCACACTGGATATCAGCAGCCTGCGGATGTTCCTGGGTCCGCCTACGTTGCCCATTAAACGTGACAGAGCGGTGGTCACTCGAGCTGCTTTATCACTAACCCGCTGAATATGGTCCTTAAACCGGAGCCGATGATCAATTCTCACCCCGAGATAAGTCAAGGAAGGCTTGGACTGAATCTCTTGCCTACCTGCTCTCAAGATAATACTTTCTCTTCTTTTCCTGCTACTCACAAGAAGGACCTCTGTCTTATCATCTGCTAGTTGCAACCCTACAGACGCTAGGCAATCTCGAGTCAATGCGACACAATGGTTGGCCTTTAGTGCACCCTCTGGTAGTTTAAGCCTAAGGACTCCGTCGTACATAACATTCCTCAGGAGGGGTCCAAGCACTGAACCCTGGGCTACACCGCCTGTCACCTTAAACCTTCTCGAGCCGTCCTGTGTCGAACATATCAAGGTCCTGTCCTTGAAGTAGTCACAGAGGTATTCAGGGACATTTCTTGCCCGCAGAGCATCCAGAATACAGCTCCATCTCGCTGTGTTAAAGGCGTTCCTTACATCCATCGTGACTATTGCACAATAGCACGTGCCTCTCCTCCATCTCTTCCCTGCTACAGCCTTCTTGGTATGTGTTTTTTTTTACGCGGGCAGGTGGAAATCTTCAAAAGACGCGGATAGGCCCGTAACTATCCGTGTGTGGGATTTTTACCCACTAAAACCACCTCCCTACACCAGTTTTCCAAACTCCACACATTACAGGCATTACTTCGTGGAGTGGAATGGCTGTGTGCCGCCTCATGGCCACTTCCAACTTGTAGCTTCTTTGTCTGGATTCATCTTCTTCAAGAAGACACCAGTCTTTCTCTCCTTGTCCTTTCCTCCTCTCTCAATGTTTTGAGGACCCCTATAGCGAATTTTTTGGCCGCTGCCCACTGTTCATCCGACTTTAGCATACAGCTCACTAAATATTCAGGAGTCACCTTTCCACAAGCCAGCTCCAATTCCCTTCTCTCGTCACTGAAGCGGGTACATTAAAAAAATACATGCTCTGATCTTTCCTCTACCGCCATACACGTTGGGCATTCAGCACCGTCGTCCAGTTTTATTCTGTACTGGTAGGCTCTAAAGCATCCATGTCCAGACAATAGTTGTGTTAGGTGAAAATCAATAAATCTCTTCGTTACACTGAGACCATCTGTCTCCTGTAAGCTATTGACATGACTTCTTTCCAGATTGGACCTCCATATAAAAGAATTGAGGATACAACAGTTGCTAGGAGCTTTCTGCGACTTTCTTTGGGTCCTCCAATATTCAGCATAAGGCGTCAATAATGAGGTAACTCTTTCCGCTATGGCGCTGATATACTCCGTATGTACGTTAAATTGGAGACGTGCATCGATTAGAACTCCCAGGTATTTTAGGTATGGCTGGGAACGAATTTTCTTGGTTTGTGTGTGTGTGTGCATATAAAAGAATAGGAGAGAACAAGGAAGTTTACATTGCTGACAACATGGAAGCATTAAAGAAATGTCCATGTAACAGGTCCAATTTGCTTCAGGTTGTTAACTTTTAACTCTGCTTCAAGTTCTTGAAAACGTTTTGTTAAAAAAAATTTGAATCGTTAGAAAAAAAATTGGTTTGATAATATACCTCAAAAAAATCAAAGTGAGAGCTTGTTTTAGTACGACTAACATAGCCAGTAACGGGTAATTTCAACCGCTATGTTTTCCTGTTATTCAGAAGGCTATTATAACATTCATCATGTGCCAAGGGACAGGAAATTATACCAGATTCTAAAACCAAAATAAATGCATAATGGCTAGGTTTGGATGCCCTAGGCTATCCTCAGGGGGGCACCAACGATACAGATGGGAACGAAATGACGTCACTCGAAGGGACTTTAACTACTCCTACTACCAAGCTTAAAGAATTAATTAAAAATAAAGGAACTCACATCTCATTTTAACATTCTAAAGCGCTTCGTTTAGGGGATCTGGTGGATTGCAGGAGTTTCATAACATTATGAATAATAATAAATAATAAGAATTTTGAAGAAATACATTACAAATTAAAAATAAAAAGTAAAATTAATCATAATTCGGTAATTCTTACTTTAAACAATAGGCTAACTAGCCTTTCAGCTTCGTCTTGAAATTCTGTTCTAAAACCTAAAAAAATAAAATGTGAAATAATATGGACATTCTGAACCTTTGTAATATTTTAAAAATTTCATCAATCAAACAGAAAAGTCTTTTCACGATTTTACTGATGTTTTAGAATAGATTAGTTCAGTGCGTAGAACGCAGAGTTGCTATGATGGAGCTCTCAAGTTCAAATCCAGCTATGAGGTAAATTAGTTTATACGTCAACGGCCATAAATGAATTTGACATCCTGTGTGATCTGCAAACCCTCCTAGGACTCACTCAGCCCCTTGATTATGGGAAAATCCTGGGCCTGAGTGTGACATCGACCAGATCACCCCCTTGCACAAATGTCGGCTTAGAAACAGTAGTCATGGAGTCACTTTTTGTGTAGTGGTGAGGATAATAACCTACTATGCGCAAGATCGCGGTTTAGCTGCCCGGCTTTGTGGCTTTAGGATTTTTTAAAAAGAGTAAACAATCTTTTGATATATCTTTTGATATATATATATATATTAACGATTTAACGTTAGGATAAGAATCTTTAATGAGCAATTGACACCGCACAGGCTCGGTACCCCCATTTGACCTCTCTTTTGAAGGACGGTATATCAAAAGATTTTTTACTCTTTTTAAAAAATCCTAAAGCCACAAAGCCGGGCAGCTAAACCGCGATCTTGCGTATAGTAGGTTATTATCCTCACCACTACACTATATAAATAATAGTATATATATATACGAGGGCTATTCAGAAAGAAGGAACATTTTGGAATTAAAAAAACAACAACAAGAAAAACATTTTATACATGTGAAAGAGGGACTAAAATACTAGTTTTCAACATAATCACCATTCAAATTTGAAATTCCTGTGCCTGTGATCTCAGCCACTTAGTGACGTGTCTCACTATTCAAATGATTCACCCAGGTTTCGTCTCCTGCTCCGATTCGATCCAGTAGTGCATCACCATGACTGCGGTAGGCCTCCAAAAACGCCAAAGCTGCCCCCATTCGTTGTTCTTTATAGTGATCAGTAAGCATTTTTGGCACCCATCTTGCACAAAATTTATGGTAGCCTAGCTTCTGTGAAACAATTTCAATCAATAAAGTCCGTGAAACTTGTTCGAAACGTATAGAAAGCTCAGTTATTTTCACGAATCTTTTCGTCAACTTTGGCGACCGGATCGTCAGTCACAATGCTCTTTTCTTCATCATAAACGTTTGTTCGGCCATTTTTGAACTGAATGCACCACTTCCTAACAGGACCGTCACTCATTATGTTGTTCCCGTATTCTTCACACAGTTCCCGATGAGTTTCTATTGGCTAAGTTTTTTGCCAACAAAAAACGAATCAAAGACCACACTTCACAGCTGCCGGGATTTTGGATTGCAGCACACATTTCCAATTTGAATATAAAAAAAGGGGTAGGGCGGAAATGTTCCCGTTGCCACAGCTGAACGCTGACAGAAGTACAGCGCACGAGCACACCAATGTATACGCTATTGGCGCGCGCCTGGCGGCATCAGATGGAAACGTCTCTTACTTTCTGAATAGCCCTCGTATATTATCTGCACTTATAAATAAAGAAAAAAGTTGAATTTTAATGTAACCATACTTATATATTTATATATGCTTAAGTGTGAAGTGCAGAATGAATTATCTATCAAAACTTAGTAATAGAATTGTTAAATACCTTTGGCCAGCCCCAGATTCGCAGCGATATCTTCTAAAACTTTTTGTTTTTTCACCTGCAAAAAACAAAATTCACCCAAACCTTTGGAACATATTAACTACTTTAAAGTAAATTATAATACCATTCTTTTTCTTTGGATTAGGTGAGTAGTCCACGTTTTTGTAGCAGTTTTAGCTAAACCTTGTTGGAATTCACCGGCTAAGGATGGTCTTTTATTGATCGTTTTAAAAACCTTAAATAAGAATTTAATTAAAAACGGGTATTTATTTAGAAGTATATTAAATAAATGCACCAACGCAAAAATTACCATTTCTAAAAGCTTTGGATTTAACAAAGTTCGTCTATTTTCTTTTTCTTCAGTTCTAGGCATAGTTGAGCCAGTTACACTCGACGTTCTACTTCGAGAAATGGATTCGTTTAACGAAGGTTTTTTCTATAAAAATATTTATTTATTATTTAATTTTCATTTGCAATTGCGCATTCAGCAAATTTGATCCAAGTGCTTTTTCTATTTGCTTTTCTACATGATCATCGAGTTTTGGAATAAAAATATCAATAGGTGAGTAGGTCTCTTGGCCAATGTCTTTTTAATCTTTTCTTATCAAGTCCAGGTAACAGGGAGTAGGAAAGCGGAAGAACGAGTGGGTTTGGGTGATATTGTGTCGATGAGTGGAATGTTATGTATTTCTTATGAATATATGATTTTTTTTTTTTTTAATTTAATTTATTGATATTTACAACTATAATATGATGATAACTAGTAAATCTGCTGATATGTACATTATGACATGAAAAACACATGTGGAGTAACTACCCATCGGCAGCACTCCAAATATATGATTTTATAGTGGGAATGTTCATCTCGTTGTTTATGGTGTGATTCGAAATATATCATGGTACATAAACAATTTTTCTGAGAATTTCGGACTGTGTTGTTTGTATCTTGTATATGTGGACTTTTTTTGCTGAACCCCAAAGTTCTGCTCCATATGTCCAAATAGGTTTTAGTATACTATTATAGATAAGTCGTTTGTTCTGTAAGTCAAGTGAAGATCTGTAGTCCAGAAGATGTGATAGTTGTTTGTACCGTCTAGTCAGTTATTGTCTTTTTAATTTTGTATGTACGTTCCATGTAAGTCTTTTGTCTAAGTATAGTCCGAGATAACGTACATAATTTTTGGAAAGTACTTCGTCCTTGTCAATTTTGACTGCTGGACACAAAGCTTTCCAATGAGAGAAGATTACATGGCTCGATTTTGTGGCGTATATTCTGATTTGCCATTTATAGAACCACTTTTCTAAATCAAATAAATGATTTTGAAGAGCTATAGATGCTAGGTTTGGGTCTCTGTGAGAAGAAATAATGGCTGCATCGTCAGCGAAGGTATAGATGTTGGTGCAAGGGTGCTACGCAATATCAGAGGTGTAAACAGAATAGAGAATGGGCCTTAAAAAACTCCCTTGCAGTACACCCCTGTATTGAGGAAAGGAGGAAGAAATCGAAGAGTCAACGGAAGTACAAAAGAATCTGTCTTGGAAATAAGATTGAAGAATTAAAAAGTATGTAGGAGGTAAGTGAGGTTTTATTTTCCAGAGAAGACCCTTGTACCAGACACTATCAAAGGCTTTTTCAATGTCAAGAAAAATCGCAGAGCAATATTCTTTTTTCTCAAAAGCTATAGATATATTTTATATGTATAATAATATATAAATACATTTCTATTATCACTTATGTTAACTATAAATACCATAAATAATAATAATAATAGTAGAGGTATTGGAGGTTCGATGGCTTCCCATCAAATACATCTGCGGATCTCCCTTCATTGAATTTAATGAAAATCTAATTGAGTAAATTTTGTTCCATTCTAGAATCAAACTTTAAATTTACCTTATTATATTTAAATTAAATAAATGTATTGGTTTCTATCGAAAAAACAGTAAAACTAACATACGGACAAGGACAAGACAAAACAATGAACTCAGTCATGGACTTGGACAAGGACTTGGCCTGTATTGACGGACAAGGAACAAACTATAGAAGACCAGACAAGATGAACAAAACTAGATACACAATACAAAATAGACAAGACAAGCCTGACGGACAGTGAACACACAAGAACAGGCCAGACTAACACAGGACAGACAAGACAAAACATAAAAACAGATGAGACAGGCAAGACATAGATAAAGGTCAGAAGAAAAAACAACATACAGGACATTACCTAATATGACTAGACCATACCTGACATGACGAGACCAGACCAGATCAGACCTAGCAAGACTGGACCAGCATATACAAGCAAAGGCAGGCCTGTACAAGCCAAGACTAATCAAGTCATGACCAATCAAGGCAAGTAATTAAAAGTCAAGCTAGTCAAGGTAACCAAAGACAAGTCAAAACAAGACCAGACCAGACCGGGCCGGACATGACCAGGTTAGGCCAGACCAGATCGGACAAGACCAGACATAAATATCAGAACAGACGATACAGACAAGACATAGACATCGATCAGAGTAGACAACATATAAGACATTACCAGATATGACTAGTCAAGACGAGATGTGACCAAATCAGATGTAGACAAGACGAGACAAGACTTGTCTTTATTTATTTATTTTTTTTACTTTTTATTTATTTTAACTATTTTATTTTTTTTTAAATATAATTATTTATTTAATTTCGTTCCGTTTCCTCCCGTATCGTTCCGTTCCGTTTCATATAGTTTAGTTTAGTTCCTTTCAGCATAGTTCCGTATCGTTCCGTTTCGTTTCGTTCCGTTCCGTTCCGTTTCGTTTCGTTACGTTACATTACGTTATTTAATATGGAATAAAAAAATAAATAAAATAAAATAAAATAATTAATTAAGTAATTAATTAAATAAAAAAGTAAAATAAAAATAAAAACGGGACGGAACGGAACGGAACGGATGATATATGATATATAATATATTATATATGATACATGATATACTATATATGATATCATATATGCTAAACTGACTAATTATTCTTAATCCAAAACGGGACATTTTTTTAATATACGCAATTTAGCAGGTGTCAATGAAAATAAACACAACTTTTTAATGTTATTTATTTGAAAAAAGTCCAACTTAATAGAATTAGTGTGTACTGTAATTATTTTCAGACTAATCACATTATTTTTATAATAACAAATTGTGAAAAATAAAAATCAATCACCAGTTCACCAGCTTTATAGTAGTTTAATAAAATTCCGTGGGACAGTAATTATTGAATTATACGCAACACATTTTTTTTAATTATTATTATATTTGTCATGGAACAAATTTTATTTAATAAAGTTGGTGATAAGTTCAGTTTAGAGTGAGGGATAGGTTGCATGCCCAAACAAAGGGATTGTTTACACTTTGAATGTCATAAAACGGGGGTACCAGCACTAAATAAAAATACACACAAAATATCTCTTATATTTTTAGATGAAAATACCTGTATAACGAAAACTATGAGCAAAATAAAATAAAAGTTATTTCCCTACATCAGAATGGCAGAGATACTGACATGCACAATCCTCTTATTCCATCACTACCTTCCCCTCTGACATTGTTCCTCCACACTCATACAAACAATGTTACTCAATCCCAAAAATTCTCTATATCCTTCTAACTGTTTTCCAATGCCACCCAAATGTTCTCAATTTTCCAACAACGTTAATGCCTATAGGGTGCTGTTGCTGAAAAATCCCTGATGACTTGTTTAAATGTATTATTTGTCGGAAACATTTAATGGAGAGTCCAACATATTGTGGATCCTTTAGATCAACCACAGTACTCTGATGATTGTTTCATAATTAGTATTTTAAACAATATAATTATATCAAAAAAGTATCACAGAAACTTAGATAAATCTATGGAACTATGAATGCTGGGTTTCGAAAACGGTAGGAGAAGAAAATAGGTTAATTTCTTAATTATAATAGCCACAGTTTGAATCCTTATTTTGTGAGGTAATATATTTAAAAATAAAACACATGACTATTTTATTATTGTATTTTATGAAAATTAGCTAATCTTACTCGTTTATTATTCATTAAACAGTCTTATTTTTCATACTTACATTTTTCATAGGTGGTCCATTAATACTTTTTATTTCAAGAATGTCCATTGTTATTATTTTTTATTTTGGTTATTATAAACTATAGAAGCTTATGTGTCGCTCTTCTTTTTCCTTCTTTTCAGAAAATTATATATTTTATACCTATACCTGTAATTTGACTATATATTAATGATAATATTGATCATTGTATTTATTTCTTTTATATATTTTCCATATAGCACAAATCTCTAAAGAAATCTATAAGATGTAATTTTTTAAGTAAGTGTCAGGTATCACAAATATAAATCTACCAGATGACCAATTCTATATATTTTACAGATGGTTGTAAGTTGGTATATAGATTCAGATTTCTATATGATTCCTTTTTGTTTAAACAATGGGTAAAAGATATAAGACCTTTGTTATTATTAAAATTCACAAGTCATTCTTTAGAATCGGATCAGATCATGTTGGATCAGCTGGGAACAGATTGGATTGGGTAAGATCAAATCGAATTATACTTCATTTTACTGTATTGCAGTTAATTAGATTACCATTTCATTGAATTTTATTCTATTTCTTGGTATTTTTACTATATAATATTTTATTGTATTTTTTATTCTGCTGAATTATATTTTATTGTATTATATTTATTGTATAGAATTTAATTCGATTTTACTGTATTATATTTCATTACAATTTTACTGTACTATACTTTACTTTGTATTTTTACTTTATTATATTTTATTATTGTATTTTGATTGCATTGTATTTTTATTGTATGTTCTTATATTTATTCGAGGTTTTGTATTGATTGTATTAAATTGTGTTTTTGTGTTTCATTTTATTGTCTTGTATTTCACTGTATTGTATTTTTGTAAATAATATGTATTTAAGTATAATATGTGTATAAGTATGTAAATATAAACAATTATATTATTTTTCTTTCTATTTTATAGTGTGTTGTATTGTATTTTTATTGTGCATTGCATTTGAAATTGTACAGTATTTTTAATGAGTATTTGTAATTGTCTTGTCTTGAAAAAAAATTAATTTTATTTTTAATTAATCATAAACAACTAAGAAATATATTCTGCTTTACAAGCTAAAATGTTTAAAAAACGTTTTCCTAAATCATACAAAGAAGGTGTGGCCAACCAACAGCCGACCTCGAACATTTTTCAGGCTTATAAAATATATTTTGTATTGGCCAAAGTAGTGAAATCCGATGTGCTAAACAAATGAAATATTTTGTGCATCCATATATTCAAAAATCAACTATTGAAATTATGAGACAAAATATGAAGTTATAATATTTATAATGTGTGTTTAGTATCATTATTGATATGTCATATATATTTACATGAATATATAATTTACATAAAAATACCACTTGGGATCTAGGACCCTCCTAGGGCTAGCCCAGCCTCTATAAAGTGGGTAAAATAAGGGAGGAAAATCATGTGGTTGAGCATGATCTAGGACAAATCACCTCCCTGCACAATCATCCAAGAAACAGTACAGTCTCTAACATCTACTGAACCCCAGACCCTTCATGAGTTGTAGTGGCGCAAGTTTCTTTTTATACTGAACCACCAACTTAGCTCTCATTCTTATCATAACGTCAAAACTTCCATACACAAGACTCAAGATCTGAGTAATTTTTTTATAAATTATTGCAATGCCTAGAACTTCATTTTTAGTATAAACTACATATTATGATTTTCATTCAAAGAAGCTACACCTCCAGCATGATGCCACTTTGCCAATTCACAGAACAGCACAACAGAATTTGTGATATTTTAAAATTAAAATTATTGCTGATTATATTTAATATTATTTAAAATTATTATTAATACTGACTTTGACTAGCTACAAATACTCAAGAGATAAACGAGACCCTCAGTATCTTTTAAAGAGGAGACTAAGACCTAATTGTAATTTTAATTACTGCTGCTTTAAACATATCAGATTTTTCAACTTTCGCTCACTTAAGAGACATAAAAACCCCAAGGAGCTTTATACAGTGGATATCGGTTCTCAAATGTAACTTAAACAATTACTCTGTAGGAGACATTAAATATTTATATATAATTATTTTAAATTAAAACAAAATCAATGTCCAAAATCGATTTGATGTATCGATTACATCATTAATTAATATTTTGTTTGTTAATTAATATTTAAACAGAGTCATATTGTGAATTTTTAATAGAGTTATAATCCCATATAATCCTTATTGTAATAAAACTTAACAACAATTGGTGACCCCGATGTGATTTATTACAATCTGACTATGTAAATATTAATTAATGAACAGCTGTTGCCTGCATTAATTAATTATTTGTAAATGATTTAGAATACTAATTTTGTTTTATTTTAAAATAATTATAATATAAATATTTGTCTCCAACAACTCATTTAGGTACAATTTCCCCAAAATAAGTCTAAAGACAATGATTTTAAACAATACCAAACTATAGCCGTGATAAATCTTAATAATTTTAATTAATATAATTCTTAAATCAAGTAATTATTCTTAGAGCAAAATTAAAGTAGTTACAATGAATTCCACTAGGCAGCGATACGGAGGCATCTGAATTGGCGGAGTAATCATCATATCCAAAACAAATCTGCTTTTGTGCCCTTTCTCAAAATAAATGAGATTTGTGCTACACTTTCCTTGATTTTCATTCCTTACTTTTATATAGCATCACTAGGCTAAACCTGACACAATGATGCAACCATCCAAACAACACGTAAGCATATTTTCCCAGTGATTGTTAATAACCAACATTAATTCTATCAGTTGCAACTTTTAGTTTTTATGAGTATAAATGATTCTAAGCATGAATTAGAGAGACTATTCAGTAATTACCCGGAACACTTCTAATTAAAAAAATATTATCTTCTCCATTAAGGTATGCAAGAATACTAGGTTTGAATTTTCGGGTTTTGATCTATTAAGAAAATAACATACTGTAACTTACTATGTCACTTATTTATTTGTGTATAAAGCATAGAGAAAAAAAAATTAAAATTTCAACACAACAGCTGTCCAAATGACAAATGTTTTGTTTCTAAATAGAGGAAAATTATTTCCTAGGAAAGAAGAATATCACATAATTTTTTTTTTCCATTTTTCATTTAAATTTAAATTTTATTTCTAGCTTTCCCACCAACCTTTCTTGATTTGAGTATTTCCACTAAGCTCATAAATAATTCTTTTTATTAACAGGAAACATAAATATGTTCATACAAATAATATACAAATAAAAATAAGAAAATCTGAACAGTGATACAATGTCATTATAACAACTGAGGTCATATCCTAATTAAATAACAATAAATATATTTAGATATAACATTTTAAGAAAGAGTTGCAGTCCTGCTTGGAAAGGAACACAAATATTAATAATAAAGGTACAAAAAACGTAATTAAAACATCTGATAATATAATAATATAATCCAAACATTAACAAAGCCAATTAGTGCTAGGACATAGATAGTCCATTTTCTGTTACAATGTTTCACCATTCATGCGTGAAGAAGTGTTATACCTAGATAAAATATCGAGAACCTTAATTACAATTTATTCTTAACGCTTTGCATTTTATAATTTAAATTAGCATATATCTAAACATTTACATACATTTCAGATATATATATTTATGTATTATATAAAATCTATCAATAAAAAGGGCAGCCCAAACATAAATAGCAGTCGTACAAAAAACTTTGCATTTTACTACATAATATAAAAAAAAATTCTATTTAAAAAAAATTTTTACTCTATAATCGAGAACATTTCATAAGAATTTTTAAGATAAAAACCAATAAAAAATAAAATAAACAATAATTATGCCCCGCATATTTACTAAAATCAGGGATAGAAATTTTATTATATTTATTCTGCTGTCTGAAGGTAAGCTTATGGAGAAGGGTCTTGCGGGTTTTCAGAGACAAGAGGGATTCTTCCTAGAACATTCCCTCATATGTATTTTTTTTTTGTTTTTAAGTGCTTATTTTTTTCAGCCTTTACTGATCTTTAGGCTTTTCTTCCTTCTTTCCTGAAGGAATAGCTGCTTTCATCCTGAAAATAAAATTAGAAATAAAATTAAAACAGGTAAAGGTACAAGAATCGATATTTTAAAAATAGTATCTTAATTAATTGTATCAAGGGAAGCAGAATCCTTTCACTCTAATTGGGATTTTGGCTCAAAATGGAGTTGTGACGTAAGCGATGATTCCATTTCATGCCAATGGCTGACTTAGCCCTTTATTCACTACGAAAATAACACGATTCCACTTCCCTTACTACAAGGGAACTCACTTATGAGAAAATAATCTCAGGATATGAATAAAATTTAAGAGGAACAGAGGAATAAGCATACAATTTTATTTTTATTTTAAATATATTAAATTGTCACTCATTTATCCATAATATTGTAGAACCCAATAAAAATTGGAGTTACAGAATTTTCAAATCATGACTATTGAATAAAAAGGAAATAATAACCAAAATTTAGAAACAATTAATCTCAAATAATGCACAACATAATTTGTATTTGATAAAAATAACTTAACCATGTTAAATAAGGATTTTTTAAAATGTAATTACATTTATTGGCTCAAAAATCTCATAATAATTGTTCAACCAAAATAGAAGAAGGTCACAGGGAGTTTATTATAAATGTATTTATTGTTTACATAAGGAGGTTTATAAACTTACATTAATATGTTTATAAAATAACAAATTTTCAGATTAAAACATATGCTAAAGGAGGCCATAGATGATCAATTATTCGATCCAAAGATTGAGTCATATACACATGTGCTTCATGCAAGGTTACCGGTAAATCATTTGATCAAAATATTTAGTTAAAGCAACATTATTGGTCAACCGTTTGAACAAAATAGTTGGTCAATTGATTGATATGGCTTTCTTAGGTCAGAATTATGACTTTGAGACAGTAAATATCAAATGTTTATTAAAGGATGAGAAGCCAATAGATGAAAGCTATTTTTTTTTTAAAAGATAAAGTTGAGTACGGTTATGAATAATTAATGTATACACAATGTTTTTCAAAAGCAATATTACTCAATATTGAATGGATACATTATGTGGAATATAATATGAATTTAATACAAAGTTTTAATTTTGAAATTGGTTTTCTCTATTTATTAAAACTGTCTTATATATATATGCTGTTTGAGTTCTTCTTTAGTTTGAGATCGTGCACTTCTTTGGTTTCGTTTTCTAAAATGCTACATCATATTGCACACATTATTACATTTAATGGACTCCAAATTAAAAATTAAAGAGTAATTACCTATTAGTAATAATAGAAAGTTTATCCATTCCAATCTGGATATAAGCATCCACTTGGGTCTTGTTCTTTTCATATAGTCTCGGAAGTGAGAAAATAAGTACCACTCCTGAAACAGAAAAATTGTACATGATTAATTACTATTTCTAAATCAAAATTATAATTGTTTACGATAACTTCATTTTATTTCGAAAATTAAACTAATATAACATTTTGAATAAATATATCCAAAAAAATAAAATAATAAGTGCAGAGCTGTTATGCATAAGTAAAGAACTTTTTGAAATAGCACATAAAGCGGGCCAAACAAAAATAACTTCGAAAAATTTCCTTAAAAGTGTTTTTTGTAACTATTTCACATTTCTATTCTGTAATTTTATAACAATATCACAGATTAATATGTATTTCTTAATTAAAACAAAAAATAATTTAATTAAAAAAGGGAAAGATATGAACTAAATTAACTTTCACTTTGATTTAATATTTTTGTTTACATGAATAGGGTTCAATCTTTGAGAAAATCATTAGCTCAAGAGACATTATTAAAACACTAAATAAAATTATCATTATTATAAAAGGTATCTGTTCCGCAGGTCGTCGCTTCAAGTTGAGTTAAAACAAGTTTTAACTGTTTATTCCTTTCATTTTTAATATTTTCTAAAAATATAAATTATTGTGAGCTTTAGTATGGAGTAGAGAATGTAATTATGGGTAATGGGAAGATTTCGGTAATAATTTCATCAAGAAATAAAAGTTTCAACTAGCATTTTGAAGTACAGATGATATATGTTGGTTGAAACATTCATTTCTACATGAAGTGGTTACCAAAGTATACACATTTCTCATAATTACATTCTCTTTTCCATATCAAAGCTCAAAATAACTTGTATTTTTGGAAAATATTATAATGGAAATGAATGAAAAGTTAAAACTTGTGACTCAACTCGAAGCAACAACCTGCGGAATGATTATCTCTTAAAATTATATTATAAAATTATTAAAAATATTAAAAAGAAAAGTAATGAAAAGGTAAAACTTTTTGTGACTTTACTCGAAGCAACAACCTCCGAAACTGATACCCTTTATTCTTAAAACTTTAACTGTTCGACAAAAATCATTATAAACATAATCCTTTCAACATAAAGAATTAGATCCAAAAAAGAAGTAAAAAATATATGTAATTTTTATAAATTAATTAGTTAATGGCATACCAATAATTAGAAGAGTGAGACCATTGAACACAGCTCCGACATATGTAAGAGCCCAAAACAGTACGAGACCTTTAATAGAATCAACGAGGTCTTCGACGAGGAACAAGCTCCTCAATGCAGAAATGGCTGCATTCAGGTGTTGAGCAGCAATTCGAGCAGTTTCGGATACTTTCTCTTCCGACAATGAAATGTCCAGATCAAGATATTCCCTATAAAATAAATGGAAAAATGTATATTAAAGATGATTAATAAATGTTTTGAAACATAAAATATACTTTTTAACTACAATTGAGAGGTTGAGATGGAAAAAGTAGTAAGTCATGAAAAAATAACTTTAAAGGAAAACCAAAAAACTATTTTGAGAACTATAGATTAAGTTGGAAAATATTAACAACCACCGTTCATAGAAACTAAATCACTCCCAGATTTGACTTACTCCTCTTTCTATGCCTTGGCATGACAAATTACTATCTTTTGAATAAAAAATCTGAAAAAAGATTTCATTGACTTACTACCTTCTCCATGTCATGCCTCACAATTCATCAGAATCAATTATTTCAGAAATTATACCCGAAATAATTGATTCTTACCAGCCTAAACAAATAAACTTCTACCTTTAAATGTTTAGAAACCTTCTTTTTTTATAAATTAAAATTAATATAATCATAAATATCATTTAACTAAAACAGAAATATAAACAATTTAATGGAAAAAATGTATTTATTTATTATTTTTTAATGTTACATTTGCACCTATGTAGTGTCTTTTCCAGAAAGTTTGGTCTCAATGCTTTTTCCCCCTCAATTTGCAGGAATATGAAATTTTTGAACTGATTAATCCTTTTTGAGCAGGTCTCTGGGCCATTGTCTTTTTAATCTTCTAATAGGAAGTCCAGGCAATAGTGAGTAGGGAGGTGAAAGAACAAGAGGGTTTTGGTGATGTGTTGAAAAATGGAATGTTGTGTATTTGCTGTGAATACATGATTATACAGTGGGAAAGTTCATTTCATTGTGTATAGTATGATTCAAAATAAGCCAAAGAGCATAACCAATTTTTCTTAGATTTTGGATTGTGTTGTTTTTATGTTTTGTTTATGGTTGTGTTTTTCTGAATCCCAAAGTTTTGCTCCATAGGTCCAAATGGATCTTAGTATACTGTTGTAGATTAGTCATTTGTTTCGTAATTAAGAGAAGATCTGTGCGATAACTGTGACCTCTCGTCAGTTCTTGTCTTTTTAAATTTTGTATATATGTTCCATGTAAGTCTTTTGTCCACTTATAGACCGAGAAAACGTACATGGTTTTTTGAAGGTACATAGTTGTCAATTTTGATTTGTTAAAAAATTGACATTAAAAGAGTGATTGCATGCTAATTTAGAATTACAATGTTTATTAATAATTATTACTTGAATGGGTGTCCATCAGAAGTCTTCTGCACGGCTTGCATGATACTCTTGTATGTCCTGAAGGATATTGTGCCTGCGAGTGTGAGCAGGCTGAGGTAGGCAACAACGCTGATGAGGGAGAAACATGTCAGCGAAAGGAGTGTCACCATCAAAACACCGAATACTGCTCCAGATTTCTTAGGGTCCCTCCAGTACACCAGGGACTCCACTACAAAATATAAAAAAACAATAAAAATAGTAATTGTTTATTAATATTTTTGATGAAAATAAAATTACAACCACTATTCTACAGCCCCGGTCAATAAGTGGTCATGCCAAATTTTGTCCAGAATGAGTTTCTTATAATTTTGGAAGAGGAATCATGTCACAGTATACAAGTGTCAGTTAGTTTTGTTTATATTTTTTCTTTCATTATCTTATACCTTTTTTCGTTGTAATTTTGTTTCCGAAAATTTGTATGTATATGAGTGTTTGTATGTGTATATGTATATATGTAACTGTCAATTATTTCTCTGTTTATAATTATTGTTATCTTATTTCAATTATTTTTATTGCTTCTTCTTTATAAGAAATAGTTTTCTTTAATTATTGTTTGAGGAGGTAATTCTTAAATTTTTGTAAATTAATTTTTTATTTTTTATTGCTGATCTATTAATCTCAATTGTAATTAATTAATGTAATGTCAAATATATTTTACTCTAAGACATTTTAGTTTTTACACTATTCCTGTATTGTTATTCTAAAGGAACTTGTCCCAGAATAAATAAAGTCATTATTATTATTATGATTACATTTAGAACCAAAAACTACAATAATAACACGATTCTGCTTCTCTCAAAACACAAATAGCTCTCTCCGGACAAAACTCGACTTGCTTATTCACCAGGGGCTGCACAATAAACAAGTTATATATCTTAAATTAAAAGACATCTAAGATATACACAAATTAATTTCTATGATTAAAATGTTAAAAATAAATATTCAGGAAATAAACATAACCATGGCAGTTGACAGAACAATAAATAATTAGAGTGTAGCAATGATAATAAATTTTTCGGTCAAATACATATTACTTTGAAACTTTAACTAAATTATTCAATATTTTTTTTAATAGTTGAAAAATATGCCAACTGATTTGACCCTCAAGGAGAGAGATATTATCAATATTATCCAATTCCAAAAAATGGAATATAGATAAGGTTAACTTCAAAAGGCACATACAATGATTACTTAATCCATATTGTAAGAATAATAGTCCAGGATCCTTGGTCCATTTTTGCACTTGATTAGTATCAAGCTGAATCTTCCTGAATAGCTTCGTTTCGATGAGACGCCCAACAATTTCCTGTGCGAAAATTCTCAATTGTGGTAGCTAACAGAGGTAGCAAGGATAAAATATGTCGATTTGATGATTCTCAAAAATTTATTACTAACTGGGGTTTTTTTTTTTGTTAAATCTCAAGATAATTATCTAAATTATTTGAAAAAATATTTGTCCAACAAAATGTATGGTTTGATCATAGAGTCCCCTCCTTCCAACCTGTATCGATAACGAGGCCATCAAAAATGATTACTAACTAGCTGTTTTGTTTTTTTTTATTCTTCTTTTTTGACTTCGTTATCGATACATATTGGAAGAAGAGGACTCGTTGATCAAACCATACATTTTGTAGGACAAATATTTTTTCAAATAATTTAGATAATTATCTTGAGATTTAACAAAAAAAAACCCAGTTAGTAATAAATTTTTGAGCATCTTCAAATCGACATATTTTATCCTTGCTATCTCTTTTAGCTACCATAATCGAGAATTTTCGCACAGGAAATTGTTGGGCGTTTCATCGAAACGAAGCTATTTACGAAGATTCAGCTTGATACTAATCAAGTGAACAAATGTACCATGGGTCCTAGACTATAAATGCGAAGCCTTTAGAATAAAATATATTACAAAACAAGAGAGCGCTTCATATCGGTATAGAAACCGCAAACGATTGAACACAGAAATATTACTCCAACCTCGACACGGATCGTCGATATGCTGGAATACAGTTACCGCAAATGCATAAGGTAGTTTGTGTATGTAAGAGAGAACGTCGGGTTATCTGTTCCGCAGATTGTCGCTTCCAGTTGAATCACAATTTGATTGTTTATTCGTTTTATTTTTAATATTTTCGAATGATAGATAGATTTTAATATTTTGAAGTATAGATGATACATGTTTGTTGAAACTTTCATTTCAAGATGAAATGATTACCAAAGTATACACGTTTCCCATAATTACATCCTCTTTTCCATACTAAAGCTCACGATGAGTTATGTTTTTGAAAAACATTAAAAGGGAAAAGAATGAAAAGTTAAAACTTGTGACTCAACTCGAAGCGACAACCTGCGGATCAGATACCGAACGTCGGCTCCGATTTCTATTAAGATTATATTATTCATTCAATTAATAACATTTATTACTAGCTCTCATTAATAGAGAATGCGGCATTGGAAGTAATTAGTGCAGATGTCTGGAGGTTAGAAAGTGGAGTGAAGATTAAACCCGCTCCGATGGTTAACCGGAGCGAAAGTCAGAACAGTAGATGAACACTCTTGACTCTTACAGGAATAGTCCATGACTCAGAAGAGGAGTGCAAGGTGTGTCAGGCGTAAATTACTAAGAAAGTGTTTTCAATTAAAACATTAAATTTAAGTATTAAAAAAATATATTAAAAACACTCAAAAACTGCTTTATTAACACGCTTTTATTAGTTTGGCCCGTATGCATATATGTAATGGAATCTCTGGACTAGATTTTCAGCTACTTCAAAACATCGAATCAAACTGAAACATTGCACAGTTCTCAAGGACCGATGACGATACAATAATTTAATAAGTATGTCTCATTAACCTGACCAGGATCTTCAAGAGAGATTTTTCATATCCGAAAACACGGTAGTGTCTTGTGCAAAATATTAAGGCATACATGGCTTGATATTTGAGGCAAGAATACCGGCAGTATCAACTGGGGAGTATTGTATATTTTGCAACAATAAAATAATAGCTTAAAAGCTAAAACAGGCTTTTGTACTAGCAGAACTAAAAAGTAAGAAATAATTTTCAATAAAAATGAGAACAGAATGATGAGCAAGTAATACGTTTATCATTAAAAAACGTGTCCCCGGTTCGAATCTCGGCCTGGAGAAATATTTTCTCTTCAAAATAAAAATATTTAAAAATATAATTTTTTTTTTTGCGAAATATACGAAACTCCCCAGTTGATCCTGCCGGTAGTCACCTCAAAGATTAAGCCATGTATGCCTTAGTACTTGGCACAAGCCATTACCGTGTCTTCGGATATGAAAAAACGATAATCCTGAAGATCCTGATCATTATCCTAAAGAGACAAACTTATTAAATGATTGCACTGTCATCAATCCTTGAGAAGTGAGTTTCAAAGTTTCAATTCAATTCGAAGTTTTAAAGTGACCGAAAATCGAGTTTAAAGATTCCGTTACATACATACGTACAGGCGAAGTTAATAAAATCGTGTTTAAAAAGATACACTAAAACTGATTTATTTTATATATCGAGTATAGGAAACAATAAAGTCAAGGTTATTACACTTAGTTTTGAGAGTAGATCAAAGAAAAAATATACTAACGTCAGTAAAAAGAATTAAAGAAATCGGTGAGTTCAGAAACTCTTTAAATTTGGATGAGAGCCAAATGAGACAAACAGAACGGGCTATTCTTAAAGGTTATCAAACTTTCTAACCAAAGTCGAGAAGGTCGAAATTTTGAGTGTCCGCCACGAAATAAATTTTAAGGATTCGAACTCGAGCCGCAGAAAATACGAGGTTGATGAGTTGGCGCCACTTGAATACCTTGGCCAACGCACCTCAGCATAATTATAGACATGGCATCCAAATAGTATAGGTCCAAATATAAGGTAAAATCCCACAATACTGTAGCCCCGGTGAATAAGTGGTTATGTCAAATTTCGTCTTGAGGGGGTTAACTGTATTAAGGGAAGCGGAGTCGTGTCATCCGCCTAAAATTTTACCTTATGGAGTTGTAATAAAAACAATAACTCCTTTTCAAGCCGATACCGGACTTAGCACCTTATTCACAACAAAAATAACACGATTAAAGTTAATTATTCAGTAGGTTGTCGATTCGCGTTGAGTCACAAGTTTTAACTTTTCATTCGTTTTCTTAAAATACAAGTTATCATGAGCTTTAGTACGGAAAAGAGAATGTAATTATGGGAAAATGTGTATGCTTCGGTAATCATTTCATCTAGAAATGAACATTGCAACAAACATATATCATATATACTTCGAAATGTTAGTCGAAACTTTTATTTCAAGATGAATTGAATACCGAAATCTACTCATTAACCATAATTAGATACTGAAGCTCACGATACCTTGTATTTTTTGGAAAATATTAAAAATGAATTGAATAAACAGTTAAAACTTGTAACTCAACTCGAAGCGACAACCTGGGGATACCCGATTTCGCTTCCTTAAGTACAAGCTCATTAAAAAAAAAAAAAACGACTTAAACTCTTATTATCGGGACTGTAGATACATAAATACGCATAGGTGTCAAGTATTTTTATGGGGGGCCTTAGAATTCTTTAAAACTAACTAAATTAAGGAAAATAATACCAGAAGCAATACTCCTTGCAGGGAAGATGTAGCGGACGAATCCATGTTGATTTCATGGATTATAAATTAATAAGTTAAATGCGTTTGGACTGCATAGTCTTTGAAATACCGAATTAATTGCGTCCCTAGAATAAGATCTTATCTTAGAATCTATTTTAAGCGCCTAATCACAAAGGTGGGAAGATACAGACGTTACTTGAGTATTGTGGCGCAATTGAAATCGTCTGGGGAAATATTGCCATGTGTTATGCAAAAGTTAGGCCACTAAGATATATTTTATTTTAGTATTTGGATAAACCCTACTTAATTAGAAACAAATAAAAAAGAAACGAAATTTGAAGAAATATACTAAAAAAGATTTAGTATCAGAGAATTGCGTAACGAGCAAACCAAAAGCAGAAATTTAGCGAAAACACATTGGAAAAAACTAGGAAGAACTTGGAGTTAAATTTATATGTACATACATACGTATTTATAAATTAATTAATGATTCATATATGTGCAGTTTTCCTTCATAAAGCTCTTTGAACTGCTATATGCGACTCAAACTAGATCATCTGGAGTATCTAGACAAGTAGGGTATGGGGACTTGAGGTACCGAAGGTACGGTAAGAGGTACCTTCAGGTAAGTGTCCCTTAAGGTTTATTACCTTTAGTCACCAGATAAGATCAGTTGTAAGGAAGCAGCAGTCAACTCAAGATGTAAGGAACAGGATGAAGAATGAAGTCACATGTATCACATAAGCCACATATAGCGTCCCCCTTTTGTTGTAAGTAGTTTTATAACCTATCTTTGTAACCATAAAACCTGTAACCACTACGACCCATGAACGAGTATGGGGTTCAGTACATGGTAGAGACTGTACTGTTTCATGGACAACGGTTCTGCAAGGAGGTGACTTGTCCTAGGTCACCCTCAACCACCAGCCCCCCCCCTTATTTTGGGTACCCTATTTTTATAATATTTTATAGAGGGTGGGTGAGCCCCAGGAGGGTCCTAGATCCCATATGATCCATCTCCCGCCGCAAACAGACTAAATAAAAGTAACTGCCTGCAGCGGGATTTGAACCAGGATTACCGTCATGGCAACTCAGTGCTCTACCACTGAGCCACCCCGGTCCCCGAGGTACCTTCAGTGTCCCTTAGGGTTTATTACCTTTAGTCCCCAGATAAAGTCAGTTGTCGGGAAGCAGCAGTCAACTCTAGATGTAAGGAACAGGATGAAGAATGAAGTATCACTTAAGTCACATATAGCGTCCCACTTTTGTTGTAAGTAATTTTATAACCTATCTTTGTAACCATAATCAGCATAAATAAATATAATGTGATTCAATAACTATTATTCTTATTTAATAAACAACTCCTGGTCAGTCAACCCCGTTAACCTTTGGAGAAGAGTATATACACATCTATATATATATATATATATATATATACTCTCTAATATATCT
The DNA here is from genome assembly GCA_964056705.1 of Troilus luridus. Classification (NCBI taxonomy): domain Eukaryota; kingdom Metazoa; phylum Arthropoda; class Insecta; order Hemiptera; family Pentatomidae; genus Troilus; species Troilus luridus. The sequence continues at coordinate 40,036,577 of OZ057417.1, read as the reverse complement.
TATTTATTAATGATATAAAATTACTATATATTAAGTATAACGATCTCAGGGTGGGTATCACATTTTAGTATTTAAATATATTCAGATCAAAGGATCTGACTTTTCCCTGAGATCATAGCTTGGACAGTAAAGCCAATTACGTAGCACTACATTATCACACAAAAAAGTGCATTAAAATAAAACAAGAAAATTTGGGCTGTATGGATTGAATCTTTAACATATTAAATTAACTAGTCTTATATGATTTATTTCGTCCATAATAATGAAAAATTTCGATTCTGTACACCGAAAAATATCTATGTTTAAATACCATAGAGTAAAAAAAAGCTTATCACATTCGTAGAGGATTCAAAATGCTAGATTACGCTTCGTTATTTTTAATGTTATAAAATTAGTGAATAGTAAATCTAAAAATAATTCGATAATATTTAAATATATTTTTAAAAAAACAAAAATGTATTATTCAAGTAAAGCTCCAATTCTAGTTTATTTCATGTAGCCGAAATGTATCAAGTTATACCCATTAACATAAAATTCTTAAATATAAATTAATAAAAATAGATTTTTTTTATCATAACCAATTTAGAGCTTTAAGTATACAGTACTACTTCCGATTATCCAATTTAACCAAAATATGTCATGTAATTTAATCAATAAAAAGATTGCACCACTACAACCCATGAAGGGTCTTGGGGCCAGTACATAGTAAAGACAGTACTGTTTCGAGAACAACGGTTGTACAGGGAGATGATTTGTCCAAAATCAAGCTCAAACGCCAAGTTGTTTCACAATTTAGGGTACCCACTTTACAGAGGCTGAGTAAGCCACAGGAGGGTATGTAGATCCCTTATGGTCCACCCGTGACTGTTAAAAGATTAAATAATTTATCCCCCAAAGCCGGATTTAGTACAATTTGTTAGGTCTATATGTTTAAGGAGTTTATATTTAATTTTTATATAATTTTAGATAAAAACCTGTAATAAATCTAGTGAAATACTACTTCCTAAAATTATTATAACAGCAATCGCAAATCCAATATTAAGATTTCAATGGCTGACCGTTTTAGTTATAGTTTAATGCTAGATAGAAATAAATAAATATAAAAAGTAACCACAGAGATCTATTTTAGTTTAGTATTTAGATAAACCGTACTTAAATAAAAAAAACTAGAAAAAAAATTATATAAAAAATATATAAAATGTAAGTGATTAGAAAAACTATGAAGAAGTTGTAATTAAATATATATAAATTAATGAACGATCTCAATTCATGTTTTAACTATAAAATCCTTTTGAGTGCTACCACTTGGTTTCTCTACTTGTCTTTATCCATACAACTACGTATCATTCCTGCCATTTACTTGTTGTATTGTTATAATACAGTTGTGAATTTCAATGAATTAATTAGTAATTAATTAAAACAAATACATCCGAATACACTGTAATTGAATGTAGAAAGTCATATTAAAAAATTGAAAACTAATGCATCGCATGGTGTAACACAGTGCAATGGCTCATGCACCTGCATGACTGATGGTATAAAAATAACTGAACGGCTAATGGAAAATAGAATTTACCATTCAGTATGGCATTTGAAAAGCCTATTTCTTGATATCATATTGCTTTATTCCGAAAATTTAACCAATATTTTAAACAATATTTAGTAATGCACTGTAAGCGATTTACTGAGGAAAATTTGAAAATAAAGTTACGAAAATTACCGATAAATAAAATTTTTACTTAATAGTTGATCATTAAAGTTTACTACGACCTATTTAGGATGAGAGTCGTTAAAATTTCAACTAAAATATTTCCGGCCACAAAATATGATTTTTTTTTAAATTGCACACGATTTTAGCCCAATTTCTCAATCTAAGAAAATGAAGGAAAAGGATGAAAAAACGGCAATGTCTTTCAAATTGCAATGAAGTTACAATAATGTAATTAAATAATGATTTGAGAAGTAAAGTTAAGGTATCAGTTCCGCTTTTGAATATTCTCGAAAATCGTGAGTTTTACCATGAAAAAAAGTCTGTAATTATTTAAATGTGTATATTTCATTTCATTAAGAATTAAACATTTCAACTAATACTTCGAAGTATTGATGACATTTTTTTTGTTGAAACGTTCAAATCTTGATGAAATGATTACCGAAATATACACATTTCCCATAGTTAAACTCTTTTTTCCATACTAAAACTCACGATTATTTTTATTTTCGAGAATATTAAAAAGGAAACGAATTAAAAGTTTATGCTTGTTGTAACTCAACTAGAAGCGACAACCTAAGGAACTGATACCAAAGTTAATATGAATGTTACGTATGGCGAGTCTTGAATCCTTGATATAAATCGATTAATACATAAAATTAAATAAGAATTAAAAAATAATAAGTTGGGAGATATTAATAATGATTTTAATCAGATTTATTTAACTTTCTCTTTATTAATAGTTAATTAATTATAGTATTAAATATGAAGGGCAAGAGAAAGTGATCGCATATCTATGCTAATTAGATCCAAGTGTCACCAAGGTTTTCTCTGTAACCTTCCTCCTAAACGTTCACGTGTGCACTGCAGTAAGGTGAAGGTAAGATGTTTTAATTTTATTACATAAATTAATTATTAATCATTAATTTACAGTTAATATAACCATGAAATCAATAATATCAACATAGCACACAGTATTTAGTTAGTGAAGAATACTAATTCCAAAGTCTACAGAATAATTGAAAATTCCACGTTTCAGATACTATCTTTATCTATTAATTTATATAACGGTCCGGACGAAATGCTGACATGTATTAAAAAATAAAATAAAGTGCCGTACAAGCAAAGATTAGTCCAAGAGTAAAGGAGATATGAAATATCAGAACACGTTGGTCTGGAATCAGCTGGGACGTAAAGCACTTTCGAAATTTCTGAACTGGTTTTATTAATAGAGTAGGATGTTCTTCTTGTGTTTTAGAAAAATTTTTGTAGCCTTAAAAAATCTTCATTAGACGAAATTCGGATTTTTTCCGCGCATCGATTCGTTCAAAAATCATCCTAATAATGCTAATATTAATAATAACGTATCGATGTACATTAATGATAAAAGAAGTTAATACACAAAATTCTGTCAGAGAGAAATATGAAATATAAAATCATACTGGTTTGAATTCATGGAGTACATATTCATTATACCATATTCATGATTACATAGAACATAAAAAATTGTATTGATCCATATGAAATTCCAATGCGTACAATTGGTAATGAGTTTTAAATTTTAAAGGGTAAAACATATGTTTTTGGATTTAAATAAAAAACTAACCCAGAATTTCAGAAAAATATCGAATTTTTCATATGCATTGAAACGAAATTGTTGGAATGTCATGCTCATAGTTTCAGGATTAATAATGAGTTTTAATAAAATTAGTCAATTATAGTAGTAAATATATATAATTCTGTATTGAAAGAAGATATATAATATAAAATTATACGGGTTTGAAATCATGCAATATTTATGTATGTACATGTTTAATAAATAAAAAATGTGGTGAACCGATGATATTGAGTTGCGTACAATTAAATATACTGTTTTTTTTTTTTTAATTTAAAGGGACACGGAACATATGTTTTGGATTTAAATATCGGATTTTTCCCTTCCAAGTTCGAGGTTAATAACACACGTTAATAATTAAAAAAGTAAGTATATACAATTCTGTACAGGGAGAAATATAACATATAAAGTTATAATAGTTTGAATTCATTGAATGCATATGCACATGCTTATTAAATAAAACATAAAATATGCGGTAAATGGATGAAATCGCGTTGTGTACAATTTGCAATGGTTTTTAAATTTTAAAGGGTAAAACATATGTTCTATGTTAATACAAAAAAATCAAGACAGAATATAGAATAATGTCGGATTTTGAAGTGTCAACTGCTGCAGGATTGTGGAATATAATGCTGATAATTTTAAGCTTAATAATCCACGTTAATAACTAAATACAAATAATTCTGTGTAGGGAGAAATACAACATTTACAAATATACTAGTTTGAATTCATGGAATACAAATGTACATTCTTATAAATAACAAAACAAATCTGCTTAGAATTATGTTCTATAATTATCAGTATTTTTTTCAGTTTAAAGGGTAAACCATATGTTTTGGATTGCAAGGAAAAATTAACACAGATCACATACCAATTGAAATTGTGAGTATTTACAAGGTACCGACTTTTAATTAATTTTTTTCTTTCGAAACTACAATGCATGACTACCGTCCGGGTGCACAATGGAATAACTGCGAAAGAGTAATACGATACTGGACGAACAACGCCATCTGTTAAGAAACATTACAACTCCTGAGAGCCCTTTATGGAATAGTTCTTCCACCCGTTTTACTAAAAACCCATCCGAAGACGGTCCCTAAAAGAAGTGGAGTAACATCTCCTTACCTGGTCCTCTCGGAGGAAGATCCTCCTCTTGAGCAAGGTAACCATTCTGCCTCCTCTTGACCATGGTGAAAGACTGGAGCTGAAGACGTGGTACCTAGCCTCTCCCACTACCATCCCCCACCATAACCTTAGCTATGGGAAACCTCAACGTACCCTCCACGGGCAAGGACGTAGGTAAACAAACAGCTTTTTTTTTCTCAAACAGTCCATGTCATTCATGCCAACGTATACATTTAGTCTGTTTTGATAATCGTAACCTCTAATATAAAAGGGAATAATTCTCCTTGACAATATGAAGACTATGGTATAAACAGCTTTCTATTCACGACCTACGCGTTCGCCTACTTATGTAATAGATTAATGGAACTGGATCTTATAAAAAAATATATATTGATCATTTCAAGTTTGGAAAAGCTGAGAACAATAGTTTGATCCAATGACGGGCGAATATGTTTAAAAATATTTAACGCGTATATTCTTCTAGAATTATAAATGTAAATGGATTCAATGCTTGTCCATAAACAACCAATGTCGACACAGATTGAACTATTTCTGGAGAAGAAAATGGTCCGGATGGAGGTAACAAAAATTTGTATAAGTTCCGCAGGTTGTCGCTCCGAATTAAGTCACAACTTTCAACATTACATTCATTTCCTTTTTAATATTTTTATCATAATGAAAATAATTTTATTACCAGTATTACTGACTGTGTGTAGATTAAAGAACCGACTTGAACGTAGTGTTCAGGTTTTATTTCTATACTTCGAAATGTTTATTGATATTAAGCGTTCCTGATGAAATAATTACCGAAATTTACACATTTCCCGCAATTTAACTCTTTATCATACTAAAAATCACATAAAACTTTATGATTCTAGGACAATTGTTTTGAGGGGAAATGATTTGTCCGACCGAGATCACACTTAACTGCCAGGTTTTTCCCCAATTAAGAGTAGCTACTTTATAGAGACTGGGTGATCCCCACGAGGGTCTGAAAATCCTACAGGGTCCATCTTCGCCTGTTAACGGATTAAATAATTAATCTGCCACAACCAGATTTAAACCCGGGACGACCTGCACAGTAACCCAGCGCTTTACCACTGAGCTAGCCCGTTCCCTGATTTAAATTTTGTTAAACAATAAAGATGATTGTATATATATATATATATATATATATATATATATATATATATATATATATATATATATATATATATATATATATATATATATATATACTTATTTTTTAGTGAATTTCGATTATCCGAACCAACCCTGACAACATTAGTTCGGATAATCGGCGTTCCACTGTAATAATAAAATAACCTTGCAACCCATCAAAGTTCATTTTTAATTTTTTTTAAAACAACCAAGAAATTCGAAAAACTGTAAAACTCACTAAGTAAGAGTTTACATTCACTGGCTCGTTAAGTTAGTGGCCAGGACTACTTTCAGTTAATGAGAACACCTCACCAGCTTTCGAAAGTTTATCTGAGAATCTTCTTTCCAAATTAAGTACAGTAGGTTAAGTAAAATCCGAAACTATAATAATCCAAGAAGGAGCCAAATCCAAACTGGACAGGGATAAATAAACCTGGGTGCCCACTAGAGGATTTTATGGATCAGTGAGTGGCAGAAACTGTACTGTTTCTAGGACAACGGTTGTGCAGGGAAGAGTTTCGTCCGAGGTCACGCTTAACCACCATTTCCCCCCCAATTACGGTAGCCCACTTTATAGAGGTTGGGTGAACCCCAAGAGGATCTGTAGATCCCACAGGATCCATCCCCGGCTGTTAATCTAATTAAATAATCGACCACAAATGAACCTGGGACTCTTATTTTCGAATATTTTTAGTTTTACAAAAAGCACAAGGCTGATCAATTAAGACGCTCAATTTCAGTTTTAATCAAACTGGCAACGGTGAAATAGGTTTTAGAAGCCAAATCAACTAAGAATTAATATTAGAAAATTTCATTTCAATTAAAAGTAAATAATGGCCCGAAACTCCAGACTAGAATGACACAAACCACTCAGATGTAATCATAAAAAAAAAAAAAAGAATACTCAAGAAATAGAAGAGAAATGAATCGATGCATTTGATTACTTCAGAATGTTAATTGAGTATAGCATACAGTAACTTATACAAAGAAACGATTGTATTCTGCTTGCGAAGAAATATGAACAATAAGTCATTCATAAGTAAGGTAACTGTATTATAAATTATAAACTAATGTCCTTCAATATTTGGGAGCCATAAATAATATAATAAATATAATTAAGATATAATAAATAAGAATTTACATGTAATGCAACAAATATACAATATAACATAATAATCAAAACTATTAAAAAATATTTAAACAGTGTGTAAAATATGCATAATAATATGAAAATTGTTAGTTAAAATAAAAGTGTTCAAAATCGAAAGGTTTGTACCGCTTCAGGAGCTTGTACTGTGAACGCCATTATTATTTTATGACAGATGAATTATTTAATGTGTTAGCCATATACCATATCGCACATCCAGATCTAAAGGGAGCTAAGTCAAAAATCTATGTGATCTCTATATAATAGATAATAATAATAAGTAATCTATTTATAAAAATAGATCTCCTGGATTTTTGACTTAGCTCTAGATGTGCGATATACGGACCCTGTGTGATCTGTAAATCCTCTTGGGGCTCATCCAGCCTCTATAAAGTGGCTTTATAACAGGAAAACCCTGGCAGTTTAGATTGATCTCGGATAAATTAGTTGCATAACCGTTGTCTTAGAAAGAGTATAATCTCTACCACCAACTAAACACTTCATGGGTTGTAGTGGTACAGGCTAGGCTAAATTGAGGCGTGATTTTTTTTATGTTTATTTTTATACAAGAATATGACAAAATTCTTTCAAAGCAGAGACCAATTTAACTCTGCTTTGAGTCTAACTGATTGAAGGGGAAAAAATTAAAACCAGAAACATGAAAATCTAGTATGAACGATCCTTCGGACAGCCTGTTACGTTTTATTTCATTTTATTAATAACTCTCCAACGACATTAAACCTCCTTGCACAACCATGTTTCTAATCACGTAGTGAACCCAAAACACTTAATTTATAGTGGTACAGGTTTTTAATTATTTTTCAGATAAATCGTCTATCTATTCAAAACATTTCCAAGTATATGTAAGTGTATTCGTTTTACCCGAAATGCAAAGAAAGTGATTTCTAAAGGAGTTTGGAATCCAAAATGTATATTAATTAAAGAAATGAACCTAGTCTTCCGCAATTATTTTTACGGATGACTCTTGTAGTAGTTCCCTTGTTAGAGTAAAACTATAATTAATTATTACAAAACATGAATTATTTAAACTATTAATCTTTAAACATTTATTAATACATGGCGTAATGAAGTTAGTAGCACAGGTGCCAATAACCCTGTCTTGAGCTCGTCCCGTTATTTTGTTCCCATGACTCAAATGGTACTCGAAAATAAAATCATAAGAACATTTATTATTTATTAATAGTGTTTTACTATCTCATACCGATAATAATTCATTTTTTTTTTCTTTGCCCACACAAAAAGTTTCCCGTCGATCAATAAGCTCCCTAAAGTTATTCCATCGTTCCCGGCATCTTCTAACATTACCTATCTGTAAGATCCTCATCACTTCTTTGACTAAGGCTTTCTGGCTTATGGTGGCCTCTCGAACAAGCTTGAGGAAAGACTGAGACGAATTATAAACAGCTCACTTCGGTTTGTCTTCGACGCCCCGAGGAAGTCTCATGTGTCCCATATCTATGACGAGTTAAAGTGGCACCTCCCTTCTATCGTTAGACTCTATTTCCTAGGTTCTTTCTTATACCAAACCATCAACTCACAACATCCATCATATATCTCCTAGAGTTCAAATCCTCTATCCAATCCCAGGGCACAAGATCTTGCCTTTCCGACCTTTATTCCCGTTCCCATAGAACCAAAACTTTTGAGCCCTCTTTACTCGCTCGCTCTACCTCTCTACGAAACTCACTCCCATCTGATATCCGTCATGCATCTTCTTTATCAACATTCAAATACAAACTATTCCTCCATCTCCTCAATTCCCAAACAGATGCTCTCTAATCAATAAAATAAATAGCTACATAGAAAATACAGTAAACATTCCACACTCATTATGATACTATTATTCATATTATTAGATGTTACTATCTACTTCTTTATTTTTACATTAGCCAATTTCTGTTTATTGTAAGTTTGCATTCTATTATTATTTTTTTATACATATATATGTACTAGCTTTTGCCCACGGCTTCGCTTGCGTGGAATTTGGTCTGCCACATAAAGTTTTGTGACAGATCATTTTAAGTAAATAATTAATTTTTTTTTAACTATAAGTTACTCGTACATCTGAAATTTCAGATGTCTAACTTCAAAACTGACGGATTCCATACAATCTTTGAACCCCTATTATATTAAGGAGGAAACCCTTGGGGGTGGAATTATCCAAATTCCTGTCTTAGTGCTCATTTAAGTAATACATAGAACCTATCTGCGAATTTCAAGATGCTAAGTTCAGTGGTTTCTGATGTGCATTGACCGCTGGGTGTGTTAGTCAATCAGGTTACTGTTTTATATAAACTTCGCCTGTGTGGTGTGTTGATAAAAAGTAGCCAATGTCCTAACCCAGGCTTGAGATTATCCATATCAAATTTTTTCACAGACGGATCACCGCAGCCGTAAAATATACATTGACACTGATTAACAAACGGGACGGACAGAAGTTTACTGTTGCGCATGGCAGTAAAGGATTAGTATGTAATGTTATTGAATTTATTGAAAAGGATTACTTAGTATAACGGTTTCACTTGTCGTACTGCACCAGCGAGAAGTGAACTATGTTACTTGATGTTTTGTTCAGCGAAAATATTTAGATTTTGCGAGTAAGAAACTTTGTTCAGCGAAAATATCTAGATTTTGCGAGTAAGAAACTTTGCCCCCCTTTTTCACCCCCTTAAGAGTAGAATTTCGGAGAATCCTTTCTTATCAGATGTCTACGCCATACAATAAACACACCCTCCAAGTTTCAGGTCTCAACGATCTGCGGTTTAGGCTGTGCATTGAACCGTCAGTCATTCAGGACAAAGCATATTATATGTATAAAAATATATTTATTTTTTATTCTCTATCAGAACATATGTTTTAGATCATATTTAATTGCAGTATTCCAATAATGTAGTCGTTTGGCAAGATGTATTTCTATTAATTTCTGTACAATATTGTTATTTTTAAGAGACCTGGTCCCAGAATAAAATAATTTATCTATTCTATATTCCAACTAATAAGGGGCAGGATATCTTAGTGCTTAGAGTGCCGAGTTGCTATCCTGAAGTTTTCGCACTCAAAGCAGGCTGAGATATATATCTATAGACCTTGTGGGATCATCTAGCCTCCATTAAGTTAGTACACTTAATTCTGGGAAAGTTAGGTCCCTGACAAATCATCTCCCAGAACAACCGGTGTCCTAGAACCTTACAATCTCTACCTTCTACTGAACCCAAGACCCTTTAAGGGTTTTCGTGGAACAGGGTTTTCATATGCGTAAGGCTAAATGAGCCTTTATTAACGTACTTAATTAACGAATCAAAAATTATAAATAGAATTTTGCAGATAACCTGTAAGAAGAAGAAGGGAACAGATAAGAAAGGCAGCAATAATGATTCATTCAATCGCACAAGAGTCTTTATAAACAGAATAAATAGAAAATCTTCTATTCTGGTATTGAGAGTATTTTCACAGATGTAGAAGAAACATGGACAAAATGTTCCCCAAAATTAGTACCGTAGAAATAGATTATTGGAGTAGATGTATAAATAAGACGGATTTTGGAAATGCGTGAATAAGGAAAGAAATAAACCATTGGAAACGTTACTGAAACAGAAGCTGAGATGGTACGGGCACGTTCGGCGTATGACTACTGTTCGATGGCCGGGAAAAGTGAGAGGTTGGACTACTGAAAAAAAGAAAACAGATCGTCAGCAAGGACAAGGTGTAAAGAATCGGAGGAAGAACTGTACAAGAGAGGCGAAGACTGGAAAGATTGGGAACTACATATAGAAGGGATAGACTTGACGTTATGCTTACACTGAGAAAAGCCGGATAAAAGAACAGAAATAAAAAAGTTCATAAAAAAATTAAAAAATAAATCTGCGAAGCTTCTAAAATCGTAAGGTTTTTTGAAGAAGTTCGAAACTGGTACTTCTTAGGAGGCGTTGCATGCCGAGATATGTCCACCTTAAGAGTAAAGATTTAATCTGTCTTTAAAACTAACAAACAATAACGACTAAACCTCAGATATATAATGATTATTTTTTATTGTATTAATTTGTTAGTTTAGGGCCATCGAATTCCTTCCGTATACAATCCACAATCCTTCATAAAATCATCAATGCCCCTTGCTTTGTTACGAATAAAGTCAACCATAACTTCTATAGAAATTTTTCGACCTAATTAAAAGAAACCTCCTTTATAAATGACGATCACGAACGTCTAAGCTCCGAATGGAAGTCCATGGATATGAACAACTCATTAAGATGGCTGATAACTGAGCCAACACTGTGTGTAGGTGTTTATGTATGTGTATATATACGCTTATATATAACCATACATAAGTATTGCAGGTGTTTTCCATTACTAAAATGTTACTAAGCCATCTTGTATCCATACTATCCTTCGATAACCAATTCAAAAGGTTCGATACCGAGCTTAGATCTGATAGTTGATTTTGGTATCCAGTCTCGTCTAGTTTTCTTTTCTGTATTTTAAGTACCCTCTATTCTGGATATATTACTTCTAATTCTATTTCTTATTACTTATATTATTTCTTCATGGTAACCAACCATGATACACAGGAGTATGTTATCATGGGAAGTAAACTGGATCTGTGCACCTTCAATCTAGTGTCCTTGAAGAACCCTTTTGTCCAATAAGTTCCTATTTACGAAACAGGACATCTTTTCTATTGCCTGTATTCTCTCAATATCACATTATCGACGATTCTGTTCTTGTTCAAGTTCACCCGTGGATATTAACCTGTTTAATGGCGTCATAAATTCTTATTACACTAATCTTTCTTTTGGCTCCAGTCCATTTATATCACCCTTGTCTCTTGCTGGTTTATCTCCAGGTTGAATTTATTATAATTATGTACGGATAATCTTAATATTGCGAACGAAATCACTGTCGTAGTTAATGGATAAGATGAAGGTCATATTGAGGAAGGCCAAGGTCATGAAGATTCGGGTGGTTTATGGTCTAAAGTATTTAAATATCAAGTAGAAATTTCTCATATATGTAAATGAGTTTTTAATTTATTTGTAGTTATTTATTCAACTAAATAATATATTAACATCCCTATCGATAATCTCTAATCATCGATAGTTACATAAGCGTCTCTTAAACCGGATAGTACGAGTTTTTAAAATAATTAAGTTTAATTACGGAAGTAATTAAAACTATCATAAGTAGAGAAAGTAGTTAACCTTTAAGTATCAACTAGACATGTCATGTTACCAACCTATTTAAATCGGAAAATGAAGGTCAAGATTAATTTACGAAAACTAATCATGAATTACTCAACATATTTTGTTTTATTATATTGAATAATTCATATGTACTATATCAGGAGAGTGGCGGGTATCTGTACCACAGGTTGTCGCTTCGAGTTGAGTTACAAGTTTTAACTGTTTGTTCGCTTAATTTTTAATATTTTTTCAAAATACAATTTATCGTGTGCTTTAGTATGGAAAAGAGAATGTAATTATCAGTAGATTTCGGTAATCATTTCATCAAGAAATAAATGTTTCAACCAACATTTCGAAGTATAGATGAATATTTTTGTTTTGGAGAGAAAAAAATTGCCTTGGCCGGGATTCGAACCCGGGTCGTCTGCGGCTCCGTCAATTTTTTTTTTCATCAATTGGACCGACAACCTGCGGAATAATTACTATTTTCAATAATTGCCCTTGTACAATCGACTAAACAAAGTTACTAATGTCTAAGATATTTACTGTACAGGATTAGCAGAATCCAAAATGGATTCATATGTATGAATAATAACATCAATATATTGTGGTACATTTTTTTTTAATTTAGTACCAGTCACAGGAATGCACTGGTAACTCCCAGTTTTCCAACAGATCTAATCACAACTGATTACAGTTTTCATACGTTCATTTCTCGGCCATTTGGAGTTGGAGGCGAAACAAAAAGTATTGTGGAAAAATTATATAAAATGCCGAGAAATAAAACATATTCAATTCTAGTATTTGAAATTATGGTATCAGTTCCGCAGTTTGACGCTTCGAGTAAAGTCACAAGTTTTAACTTTTCGTTCGTTTCCTTTTTAATATTCCAGAAAATAAAAATAAAAGTGAGTTTTAGTATGGAAAAAAAAGAATGTAATTGGAATTCCACAAGTTCCAATTTTATCCAAATTATAAATATTTTAATATTCAATTTTTTTTTTATATATGACTATTTGGGAATAATTATAACCCTGTTTTAATATTTTTAAGAGTTTTAATATTATTTAATAAGAACAAAGTAAATAAAACAATAAAAATAGTCTCATTATTGTTCCCTTACAGCACCTTCGCCTTGAACAAAGGCATGCACCTGTAAGTCAGTCAGGGATGAACAATAGATGGGCCATCTTATATAACAAGTTCAAGTGTCCTTGAAATTATAATTATTTTAACTTAATTCGCCTAATCCTTTCCTAATTATAAAAATATATTTTATTATATAACCAAAATTCTAGTACTTTTAAGATTTTAAATTTAATAACACTTCGTAAGATAGTTAACGTGGAAACTAGTTTACTCAACATTACTTCTGACCACGTTCCAGTCATGGTGAAATTATCTTACAATACTGAGCAACAATTCGTATGAATTATTTGCTAATATAACATTAAAATACTAACTAAATCTACAAATTAAATTAAGTTTGATCTAATTATGATAAAAGAGAATTAAATAATGGATATATTCACGAAAAATGAACCTATTTTGGACTTGATAAAATTGAATGCATGTTAACAATAATTGGATAATATTTTCTTTAACACGTATTTGAACTGATGTAGTAGGATTAAAAATTATAAATAAAAAAACTCCCTTGAAATTTGAATACGTTTTTTTTTCAAGGTCTCATCAATGTCAATCAAATTAATCTTTGACAATCAATTACGATGCATCGAAAGTGGTTACGCCCTTATCATAACAACACAGTAATGATTATTAATTTAACTTTAAGTAAAATTATTATTAAACTTTGACAAATTGGTAATAAAAAAAAGGAAATAAGGAGAAAATTATCTGATAAAACTAGCGGCCTAGAAAAACTATAATTGTCTTTACCTATATATATATTCCTACTGGCTTCTTGGCTCAAGGAACTGAAAAGTCCTTCGGTTTGAACAGGTTTAATTTATAATGCATTTAATTAAATTCTTAATTATTTATCAAACGCGGTCAAATAAGAAAATAAGCGTAATTAATGTTTTATTAATATTTATTGCTGTTAATTTTTTAAGTACATAGGAAGTGATAAGGGCAAAAATGACAGAAATTAAAAAAGGCTTAAGAATGAAGTTTGTAAACAATGTTGGGCAATGTAATTATCTTACAAAAGACGTAATGACATCGTAAATGACATACGTTAAAATTAAAGATAAGGGAAATATAAGTTCATGCTTAAGACTTACATTCTTTCCTGTTTATCTCCATTTCTCCAAAAAATTCGAAGTAAACAAAAACGTCCACAACACAAAGGAATGATAAAAAAGATAGATAGTGACGAGGGAATAGGGAAGCCGATAAAACGGTTTAAAAAAAAATTAACACTGGTTTGTAGATGCTAGCAGGAGGGAACTATTTCTAAACGAAAGGGCTTTAGGAGACGAAACTTGGCAAAAAGACTCTTTCGTAGATCTAATAATAATAGCTCAAAATGGGGAAGGGGAAGCCAAGATGGCGGCAAGAGTTGTCACGGGGTCGATACACAGCTGGCCCGGTGACGTCACGGGGAGCTCGAATCCCATTGGCTGTCACGATTGCATCACAGGTAAACAACCAACGGATCGAAAGCCCGCGAAAATTCAAACTTTAAAATATGAAGTATGATGGCATCACTCGGTAATTATTCCGCATCATATATAGTAACTATTACTGACTGTATACATATTTAAGAAACGACTTACACACACTGTTTAGGTTATATTATATCATGTTCATTTCTCGATGAAATGATTACCGAAATATACAACTTCCCTATATTACTATATTCATCAAATTTTATTTTGGAGAATATTAAAAAGGACAGCTAAAACTTGTAACTCAACTCGAAGTGAGAATCTGCGGAGCAAATACCTATAACTCTCCTAAACTTAATTTTGTGACACACCCTATGCGGAGTCGATAATTTACAGCGATCCAACAATGTACCACAATTACAGTTATAGAAGTGGAAAAATAAACCATGGACAGGTGAAAAAAATGATTTCCAGATAGAATTTATTAGAATTTGGATAATTATCGATATAGAAATCACTTTATATATTTCTGTAAGAAGTATAAAATCCATCAAAAATGTTCTTATTTTCATATATTTACATATATATAAAGCAAATAAAACACCAATAAAATAAAATTTACTAAAGCATCGGGATTTTGTTTCTACAAGGAGTCATTGGCAACTTAACAAATTTCTAGAACAGAACCTAGCCAAGTTCTACCACATTCCGCCAGACAGACCTAGAATAGCAGAAATAATATATATATATATATATATATATATATATATATTTATATATATATATATATATATATATATATATATATATATATATATATTATATACAGGTAAATAGTTTATATCGGCCAGGAATGTGTATGTTTTTTTGTTTAAAACTAAAGTATCTCGAAAGTATATAGTTTATCGCTTGTTAATAATCGCAATTAATCTGACTAGTGCACGGTCATCAATTGTACACGTGTTTAACGCACGCACGTTTCATCATGAGAGGCTGGCTGGCGATAAAACATAATTAAATATAGATAGATACGATTAAAATTACTTAAGTTAAAAATGATAAATTAATCGAAAGCCGAAATCGATTAAAAAAAAAAACGATTTTTTTTCATTGGATTCTGCACGGTTATTGAAAAATGCAAACGTGAAGTATTCTATAACGAATAATCAATGAATTATTACTATAAGAATATTTAATGGAAATGTGGCAAATAATCAGTATGTATATTGTTAGGCAATTTTTTTTTTTTTATAATTTCAGATGTATAATGTTAATTATAAAACTTGGTAAAAATTAAAATACATGCTTTATAGCAAATGTTTTAATCAACAAATGGGACTTAAATAATTATGTAAAAGCAAGAAGAAATTAAATAAATACTTTAAAAAAGCATTTTCGGAAAGCGATGATTACTTTAAAAGTATTAATTCCAGTGAAGATTTACGTATATATGATTTTTTTTAAATACTTGTTGAAACAAAAGTAAATATTTAAACTTAAAAAACCCAAAATTTAAACATAAAATTGAATTAAATTTCCCTTAAATTTTCAATTTTAATATTTGAATTATTAACTATAAATCGATAAAACATAATTAAATATAGATAAATACGATTAAAATTACTTTGTAAGTTAAAAATGATAAATTACTCGAAAGCCGAAATCATGAAAGCATATATGTTATTTATATATGCAACGACGGATACTACATCCTATTATATTAACTATAAAAAAAATTCATAAGTTAATACAATTACAACATTAATTAATATAATAATACAACGAATGAAATCATGAAATCGAATGAATAAAGCATTAAATTTAACACACTTGGCAATTTACAAGACACTTGTGATTAAAGATGATAACGTCTGATAAAATAAAGCCTGCCTACGTTACTAATAAATACTATAATTTATAATTATTATAAATAAATAGGCATTTTTAAATAATTGTTGATAATTATAATAGTTATAAATTGTATGTTATACATTAATTGTATATAATATATTTCAGAGGCATGTTATTATTTAAAAGATTTATAAACTGCATATCCCTTACCTTGGGGATGAAGACGTGCAGGATTAAACCAGGCATCTGTAATAAAAACAAATGCAACAATCAATTATAATGATAAAAGGAATATGTATTAACTATGTGATTCAATCATTTAAATAATTTTTTTAACATGCTTTATCATTCTAATAGTATTCCACACTATAACACTAAAAATAATTCAATTCATAGTTTAACAGTTCCCTAGAAAACGAAATTTAAGAAATTTGTAAGGTTTGGGTCGGTGCAGTACGTCTAAAATTCTTTGGGAAAAATATTTTAAGATCACAAGTAAATGCATTAAAATTATTATTTGTTATGCATATAGATATATAGATAGATATAAAATGCTGTTTATTATTAAATTATTTACAGTGGTATTCTTTTTTAATTTTATTTACAACATTAGCAACCACATCATGGTACTTTATACCGTCTGCCGCGTTATGCATATATAAATAACATAAATGTAATCTAGTTACTTATTATTTCAAAATATATTGTACCAAATATTGTTATAAATAGATTATCTATTATTAAAGGAGTGGAAGAAAGGGGTAGTGGAAAATTACATTTTCTCCATGGCAACATAAATATTTATGTTTACGGTCCTGGACTGAACATTAGGGTCTACTTTCACTTTTACATATTTAGAAATGTTTCAATAGTTACTTTCCGTTATAAAAATGGAAATTTGAAAATATTTCTTAACAATGACTAATCAAAAACTAATTACAAATTAAATATTAAAATGATTAATAACAAGACGGTATATTTAAGTTGAACTAGTAAAGAAGAAAGGTATTACATTTCGATGTAAGAGAGCGTGGTAGCAGTGTGTTGAGTGCTGAGTTGCTTTCTTGAAGGTTCTGGGTTTTTTTATTTTTTGTTCATTTAACGTCACTGTATGCTGCTATGGCTAATCGGACGATGCTACATTGAGAGCTCTTAAATTTTGCCTATCCAGGTTTAATCGAACAGTCTCGGTACCCCCGTTTAACGTCCCTTCCGAAGGACAGCGTAACTAAGGATTTTTTACTCCCTTTAAAAAATCCTAGGGCCACCTTCCGGGCTACGAAGTCTTTATAAGGTGGATATCCTATAATTTTGGGGAAAAACCTGGCAGTTTAAGTTCGATCTCGGATAATCATCCCCCCTCCCTGGACAACCGTATTCCTAGAAGCAGTACAGCCCCTAAGTACTGAACCCAAGACCCTTCTGTAGTGGTATACGTTCCCCCAATTAAGAGTACCCACTTTATAGAGGCTGGATGAGCATTAAGAGGGTCTGCAAATACTACAGAGTCGACATATGGCTGTTACTAGATTAAATCGAGTATCTGCCACAGACGGGTTTTAACTTGGAACCTTCAGGATAGCAGCTCAGAACGCTACAAACTGAGCTAACCTGCTCCCACTTACATAATTAAAACTACATTTAATGTTATTTCAATATGTTTTAATTATATTGAACTTTAAAATGAGACAATTTCTACGTTGAATACTATGTAACTATTCTGTTTCAACCCGCAAGACTCGGTCTGAGATCTGCTTCATTTATAAACAATTCGTGAAATGGAATAAATACAGAAATGTTTGCAATATGTTCGAAGGACAGAAATTAACAATGTCGCCTGTTCAAGTTTCACAGCATTATTAAAAGTCATGAAATTAATAAATTACCCAACAAATAAACTTGGATAGAATTTGGTATTCGGAGCGATTTTTCTTATTGTGCATGTGCCGTTAGAATTAGTAAATGAGACAAATATTTCTATCCAGGAATTAATTATTAAACAATTACTCTTAGAAATGAAGCTGACATAGGGAGCGGAGTGGCTCAGTAAAACAACGCCGACTTGCCAGAGGGTCGCTGGCAGCCATTTATTTAATCTGTTAGCGGCCTGAGATGGATCATATGGGATCTAAGACCCTCCTGGGGCTCACCCAGCCTCTATAAAATGAGTAACCAAAATGGGGGAATCGGGAGGTTGAGCGTGATCAAGGACAAATCCTCCCTGCACAACCGTTGCCCAAGAAACGATACATCCACTACCATGTATGAACCCCAGACACTTCATGGATTGTAATGGTACAGGTTTGTTTTTTCTTTTACTAGGATATACATTAATAAAAATCTCTAATATATAAACAAGTTTCCGACTAGTAATAAAGTAATTAAAATATTTTTTCAACAGACCAAATAATGGTAGTTTGACTGATTTGAACAATTATTCTTAGTAATCTTAGTAATCATAAAAATAATAATAATATTTATACAAGATCAATAGTATCAAATTATTGTTTACTATGGCAATTAGTCAACAGTAATTATTAATACTAATTTTAGAATAAATATTTATACTAGATCAAATTGCTTGTTGTTTAATATTTTATTTTTGTCATACACCAAGACTATTTTCTCTTCCAAGATATTTATAGGATAAACAATTATTAAAAAAGTAATTACTAATTTAAAATTAGCATATTGATTGCATATTCATTAGACGCGACCTTAATAGCAATTAGTAACAGTAGACGTATAGCGTACAATGACTTACTCATTAATCTTATTAAACATAATCAGTTTTATTTTATTTTTTTCTCGATAATATAAACTTTTGACGAGTTTTTTAAACACTACGCGGACTCTTGAGGGTCTATACTTCTCTATTATAAAGCATCACACTTTTATACTAAATAATAATTAGATAATTGGAAGTTACTATTCAATTAACGCAATGAATGAACTCGAAAGATGGGAGGAGAAACCAGACGGTCGTTATGGACAGAGAGTTTTCTCTATTTCATGCATAAATTATGTTCAAATTAATTTACAATTCAATTTTCAGAAAATATATGTTAAAGTTGAGGAGCAGAGTAACTCAGTGGTAGTGCCCTGAGTTGCCGTGCCAAATATCCTAGGTTTAAATCTGGCTGCTAGCATATTTTATTTTATTTGTTAGCAA
Organism: Troilus luridus; assembly: GCA_964056705.1. Lineage (NCBI taxonomy): Eukaryota > Metazoa > Arthropoda > Insecta > Hemiptera > Pentatomidae > Troilus > Troilus luridus. The sequence continues at coordinate 40,017,027 of OZ057417.1, read as the reverse complement.
TCGGGGATGGATTCTTTGGGATGTAGGAGACACCTGTTGCTCATCCAGACTCTATAAAGTGAGTACCCAAAATAAAAGGGAATATTAGGCGGCTGAGTGCGAGCTAGGACTAATAACCTACCTGCACAACCGTTGTCCAAGACATAGTCACTACCATGTACTGAATCCCAGACCCTTGTTGGATTGTAGTGATACAGATTTTTTTTTTATATGTTAAAGTTAATAATTTACATAACAGTAAAAGGTAGACAAAGATAACTGACTCATTTTGAAGGGCTATTAAAAAAAACACAATATTATCAGTGAATATTAAAAGTAAATATCCAAAAAGTATCACTTTCTTCTTTTGACTAAACTTGAACCAATACAATTCATGGTCTGGGATTAAGTACAGGATAGATACTGTATTTAAGATAACTGTTTTCCAAGTAGATGATTTATACAAAAAACCGCAACTGGCAGGTTATCACCCGATTAATGAGGTATCACTTCCGCAGGTTAAGTCACGAGTTATAACTTTTCTTTCTTTCCTATTTAATATCATCGAAAATAAAAATAATCGTGAGTTTAAATATGAAAAAAATAGTGTAATTAAGGACGTCGAATTTATTGAGACTGGGAGAGACCAAGGAGGAACTCAAAACGCCAATGAGTCCATATAGGTCTGTTAAAATATTAAATAATCTGATACAGCCGGTTTCGAACCCGGGATCTTGAGCACAGCAACTAAGCACTTTACGCACTGCGCTAACCCGTCCCATCCTTTATCGACAAAGCATCACCGAAACTTTTCAATCACCCTTTTAATCACTTTTATTGGAACAAATAAAACATTCCTGTATTATTTTTTTTTGTTTTTTTTTTATATTTCCATCCCCGCTCAGCACGTTGTGTGCACATGTTGGATTCTATCCTTCGTGGGCCCTAGAGAACCTACGCACTTGAAAACTATTTTAGGCAGAACGGAACAGATGCATCGTAAGCCAGGATCCACGGCTCAAACATTACTATGGTCTGAAAGGAGTGTAACCAGTCTATTAAACGCCTTGCAATTTTTCTTCTGGTTTCATATTCAAGGTCAAAGTTTAAAACACCTACCTCGTTCTCTGAATGGTTTCAAGGCCACGAACAACAAAAACGAACAAGTAATGTCCTCCGACATTAACGAGGCTCATACACACAGAAAGGTATACGGAGGAAGGGAAAGAAGAAGAATGTCCGTTAATTACCGTGAAAAATAAGTCACAAAACTGCCTTAGATTATCCGAATGGAGTTGATTTTTAGATTTTAATTACCTTAAATAAAAACAAGAGATTGGGGTAGCCCAGTGTTTAGAGTGTTGAGTTGCTATATTGAAGGTCCCACGTCCAACCCATGGACTCTGCTTGAGGTATCTACAGATTGTTTGGTCATCTCCCTGCACTACCGTTGTTCTAGAAACAAAACCGTCTATACCATGTACTGAACACAAGACCGTTCATGGGTTGTAGTGGTACAGGGTATGTTTAAGTATAATTACATTAAGTACTTAAGTATAATTACATTAAGTACTGTAAACAAAAAGTACATTTTATTAAAAAAAGTCTCTAAAACGTCTATAAAAAAGAAACTAGTTGACATTTGGTGCCATTAGTTCTCATCATCATATGATAGCAACAATGAGATGACATAATAAGTAATTTTCATATTATCACCGGTAAAAAGAAATAATTATTAATAATTTTAATAATAATAAAAGAGTTCCAAAGATGACTTATACTAGACTCGAGGATCAAGTATAGTACAATCGCCTACTACAATAAGTTGTTTTTTTTTGTAATGCTTGGCAATTGTCCAGAGAGACAACGAATCAGCATTTTTTCTTGGTTGGAGACGATGAGACAGTCCTATCATTAATAAGACTTCTAAGAAGTAACCAAGAAATATAACAATAATTCATAAATGCATAAAAAAAAAGCAATATATAAAATTAATATAGCTGTTATTTAGGACTTGGATTGCAAATATAAGACCCCTCGTCAGAGCCTTAAATTTATCGAAAGGGTATCTATAAAAAAAAACCTATCCCACTGCAACCCATGAAGGGTATTGGCTCCACTACATAGTAGGGACTTTGCTGGTTTAAAGCCAATTGTCATCCAAGCATTATTTGGCCTTGATCACACTAAACCGCCAAGTTTTTCCCCAATTAAGGATTAAGGAATAAATTTACAAAATTAATATAGCTGTTATATGGAGCTTGAATTGAGAATATTTCACCCTTGTTAGGGTCTCAAATTTATTGTAAGGATATCTAAAAAAAAAACTCTTATCAATGGAACCGATGGGGTACAGAATAGAGTGATCGTACTATTTCCAAGTCAATGGTTGTGCAATATGATTTTGCCGTGATGACATTAAACCACCAGGGCTTTATCCCAAATGTATGGTACTACAGAGGCTAGATGAACCACAGGAAGTTCGGCAGATCCCACAGAGTCAATTTACGACTGTAAAAAGAATAAATAATTTTCTGCAACAGCCTGTTTCGGACTCAAGACCAGGAGATCAGTAATCCTGCACCCTTTGTACTGAGCTATCCCGCTTCTTAATAACCAACATCGAAAATGCCTTCAAGAATAATCGATTATCATTTGTATCGCCAGACGAGTTGTATTATCAATAGTTCTATAACCAAGCCGCAGTGCTGAGTCATCATCTCCGAGGCTACCGACTCGTGGTACGTGTAGATCTGAGGGTGTAAGATTGATAAGACGCAATTGATAACAGAGGATTCTTGAAGGCCAACCTTGCCTATCAGTTTATTCTGCATACGGTCCTATTTCTGACTAACTTTTATGTATTTTCCTTCAATAAAAGTATAAATAAATTATGGAGTACAATGGTCACAATCGACATACCGAGCAATTTTTGGGGCCACCGGTTGTCTAGCATTTAGCATGTAAAATGGAGTTCCCGAACATCTGCGGTCTCAGATACTCGTTAAAAATGCCTGTCCTAATTATTCATCAAAAAGGTGCTGCCCCATATGGAGTAAGATGAACCAAACTCTCAAAATGAAGGACATTTTTGAAATTTATCTTTAAAAAAACTGTCAAAGCTTTCAAGATTATTACTTCAAAATTTTCACAATAATAATAAAGCTTAGCGAACATGATGCCACGAGTATCGAATCCGATGCCACAAGATCTGCTTACAAACTTCCGTCCACGGACTACTACCTAAAACTAAATCCGTTAGATCACTCTTAGCACAATCCCACCTATGCCTCAGTCTACCCCTCAGAGGTTTACCAGTATACACAGAGGTTATTAACATTTTTGGAATTAGTTCGTGACTCAAGCCAACAACAATACAAGCTAATCTCCATCTTCATCATGGCGAATTTATCAATTATTAAAATACTATGCATTTAAAAAAAAAATGTTTTTTTCCTGAACACTCTTTTATTTATGTCCTCCCTCATCGACATAATAGTGTGGTACAATAAGTAAATAAAACTATTACAAAAAATAAACTGTACCACCACAACCGTGAACTGTCTTGGGTTCAGCACGACGTAGACACTATACTGTTTCTTGAACAACGGTTGTGCAGGGAGGTGATTTGTCCTAGATTACTTTATAGAGGCTGGGTAAGCCCCATGAGGGTCCTAGAATAGAATTGGTAACAGATTAAATAAAAGTCTGCCAAGCAGCAGGATTTGGACCTTCACAAACTCAGCGCTACTCAAGCCTGTGTATAAGGCAACTCAGCGCTCTACCACTGAGCCACTCATCTCTCCCAAAATACTAATTCAATTAACTATAATAGCTAGATTGTACGTAAGACATATCTTTATAGCTTACAAACCATACAAGAGTAATATAAATCTGTAATGTTAATTTTTACCTGCCTTAATTTACAACACTCAATGTGGAAGGCAATCATCGACAAAATATTGACATGAATATTAATTTGGAAAATTACATAAACATATATAATTAAGTTAATCAGTCGAAAGAAAAATAAACACGAGTAAACACTATAAAGCAAACATTGAGAGTTGACAGCCATTACCCCAATCAAACGGTAAGCTATTTAACATTAACTAATATTTGTAAATATTAAGTAATCATAGTATGTAAATTTACTTATTTCCAATACATATTACATAACTAAAGTTAAATAAATGTAAATAAAGTTCCCCTGTCATTTTAAATGAGTTTTTACCAAGTATATAAAATACCTAAGGTTACTTAAAGACAGACTGACTGAACCTCTGTCAGACAATGTGACATCTCTTATAACATCAATACATAATTAATTAATGTCTGGATGAAGATATATTCAGAAACAGGATTAATAATTAAGAATTTACTCCAGATAATGAGGAATCAAAACCATACTGAATAATGTGGACAGCAGAAAGAAGGAAGGCCATTGGGGAGAGGATGAAGAAATGCTGGAAAAACAAGAAGGACCCTGAGAAAGTTTGAATTGTCTGCTTATTGTTCTCCATTTCAGGAACATTGGCTAATAATAATAACAATAAAATCACTAGGATGTTCCTGAAAGTTTTAAGATATAAATTCATCAAAATTTACTGCAGTTTCTTTAATCAGGTTTATAAAATGATTCTCAATAATCTCGAGAATAACCCAGATATGTTCTTCAAGTCATTTATGTTGCTTCATAATTATCTCTCAATAATTACAGATCAACAGGGGAAAAAGTTAAAAAAGTTAATCAAAATGAGGACGAAATAAATAGAGAATTCAAAATACTGATTCAATATTACCAATACAAATAGCTGTAATCAACAACCATTCATTTAATAAGAGGAACATTAACTCTGGTTTAAATTAGAAGAAACTGGTCCTTGAAATTGTCAAATGTAATTACATATTTGTCAGTTTAGATTATTTTTAAAGTTAATTTAAATTAAATAAACTTATGATCAGAAAATTGAACCACTTCCATCAAACAGAAAAAAAACATAAGAAAAAGTTATAATAGTCATTTATTAACAATGTCTAAACATAGAATGACAACACAAATATTTGATTAATTTAAAAACAGGAAAACAAAATGTAAGTAGTTCAAACAAGTTCAACTCCATTTAAATAAGCTAAATATTTCAGATTCAAAGACCAATCTCTAAAATAGTAATCTCGATAGAGAAAAGAAGGGCAGCAATAGAAAGAATGAAGGAATATTGGAGATAGTGCAAGGAAGTGTCAACACAACAAAGTAAAAATAAAAGATTAAACATACCCCAAAATTGGTGACTCGAAAAAACACAAAATAAACTTTAATAGTTTTAATTTTTTTTAATCCATCAAAATAACAAACTAATTTAAATAAACTATACTTATATTGTTATATTATTATTAAATGAGATGTAAAGTTATAACTAATTAGCATGTCCAGTGGTTCTCTCTAATCATGGTTAAGATATTTTTAAATTGGATCATATTGTACCATTTGTCATTGGTTGGGTTATTGATTATCTCAGCAATCCTGAAAAACCAAACAGACACAGGATAAGATAACATATGCAGTTTATTAAACATATCTTCATTTTTATATCCTCAATGCTGTTCAAATGGAAGAATATATTCAAACATTAAATAATATAAAAAATTTAATCGCATAACCCTGGTCGGTTCTATAAGTAAGTAAGCCCTAAGTAAATTGCCTGGGGGAGGGGGGAAACGAAAAGAACAATAAATTTAATTTTTTGGTTTAATAATTGTATGTATGTTCGCAAAGGCTTACAGATAAATTTCATGTATCACTTAGAAATGAAGCTACTAATAATAAGATAATAATAAGGATAATAAGAGAAAAAGTAGAATGGTTTAATTTTATTTTTTTCTTATTGCTGTTCTCTTACTATCCTCCGCTTGTTCTTTAGCATGGAGTTGTCTCAGTACATCACTTATATTATTATATTAGGAGCTTCATTTCTGGGTCTGTCAATATGAAATTTATCAGTAATCCTTTCCGAACATACAGTTAGAAAAGATTTGGAATCATTGTTGAAGACTGCCTGGACACAGAGAGATATATGATTGGACTGAAGAACATTAGTGTTCTTGTTGAAGAGTTAAAGAGGTATGTGCATGGGGGACGGACGGAGGAAAGAAGAATACAACATTTAGAGAGAATGAGGGATTATTGGAGGAGAAGAAAGAAGGAGCTAAAAACATGATATCTATGTGGTCCTTTGATGGCCAGTTCGCAAACAGAAATACCTCTATTTTACTAATAAAAGTAATTAATTTAGTTGTAAAACAAAAATAAAAAAGTACACATCACAATAGCTATATGGGTTGAAAATATATGTTTCAAATAATAAACAATGCATCTAGTAATATAATTAGATTTAAACATTAGATTAAAGAAATACAAAAACCAATATAAATATAAACACCTTAGTTATAAAATCATAGATGTTGCATCACAAACAGAAATACTGTTATAAATAATAAACAGATAACACTAAAATAAAACAAGTATTAATTATTAAAATCAACTTGCAATGACACAACCACAGATTTAGACCACAATATATTGCTCCTCTGAATCGGACAAACTCTAAATCAACTTGAGAACAGTAAATGAGTAATGTTTAATATTAAAATCTTCCCTCCAATATCTGCTCTCCCTACAATACACCTGAGAAAGTGTAATGGGGACTGGGATGGAATAAAATTGCAAAACCCGATAATAATAATAAAATTAATAATCCTTCATTTAAATAAAATTTTCTGGAGCAAACATTAAATCATGTAATAAAGACCATAATCATCATACAAACTATTTTTTATGACATTGTGGATAAAGATAAACATAAAGTATACAAACCAAAGAAATCTTTTGTTTCCTTGAGAAGCCATTGAAAAAACCTATAGTGCCTCCTGTGGCGTTCTGATACTTCAACTGAAACAAAATTCCGTTTTTGTCATTTGAAATTCTTTAAAACGGTGAGGCCATGCACGTTATATACAGCTCGAAAACCATCACCAACAAAAAACAGCTTCCTGTAGGGACTGGCACGAAATGATAGAGGAAAAGTCATATTTTATGCAGAAGAATATTTACAATAAGCTTCAACAGACTTCAACAGTAAGTTTAATCGAAATCGAAAATGTTCAAGTGAGAATCACATGCATGAATCAAAGGATAATTATGGGGTGATATCTTTCAAATAACAAGTAAATAAGAAATACAATTAGCACCAACACCAAAATAAGCGTATCATAAATTAGGACAATGTAAAATAATATTATATAGTTATAATAGAAAAAGAATAATAAAATATTTTAAACCTTTAAGTTTCCCCTATATAACTCTAGAAAATAAGCAACAGTTTAATATAGCCAAAGAGAACCTGAAAGTAAAATTTTAAGGATAAATGTTTACTTTCATGGAGAATTGTAGATATGGACATTAAATTTGGAATTTTGCTTAAACTCGAAACATTTGGCCGAAAAACCATCAAAAAAAGAGTTTTTAACTCTAAATTCTATCTTATATTGATCCCTAATAATTCCAGTATTAGTATCTTATAAAAAAGCAACCTTAAACAATTTTCAGGAAGGTAACTTTGTAAAAAGAGTGCACTGATGAGAAGTAAGAGAACTATAATACCTCAGCATGATTAAGAACAATTACTATTTGTTTTCGATAAAGATTTAAAGCTATCTGATATTCACCATAATTTTACTACCAACAAAATAGTAAGTATAAGAATGGATGAAAGTAAAAAAAAAAAAAGAGTGAATAATTACTCAATCAGGGCATTTTTAAAAATATAGGTAATGATGAATTAAATTATGCATTTGTAAATAATGTAATTTTATTATTACATGATCTATGAAACCAAATGCTAACTATTTTTATTAAGAATAGATTTTATAAATAAATTCTATTTTAGAATTCTCAATTGATTTAGATATTATAATACTTAAAATATATCTACAGCCCCGGTGAATAAGTGGTTAAGTCGATTTTTATCCAGAGTGAGTTACCTGTATTTAGGGTGGTGGGACAGTGTCATTCTCAAAGTATTTGGCTTGAAATGGTTTAAATTAAGTTATAATATAAGCAATAGCTCCTTTTCAAGACAATGCCTGACTTAGACCTTTATTCACTCTGAAAATAACACAATTCGGCTTTCTTAGGTACAAGAAACTCATTTTGGAGAAAACTCGACTTAACCACTTATTCACAGGGGCAGTAGATATATGTTTAGATCTCAATCCCCATATGTATTTTCAACATTACTTCAGGCATTTAATTAAATAAATTTCAACTGTACTCCTCTTGGGTGTTCTTCCTATTGCATTATTGATTTAAGATCAACTAAAATTAATATTAATTCAAATAACAACGTTTTTTATGAAGTGTAGTTTTAAAGAGCTTTTCCAATTATTGAGTATCCTTTGGTTTTACATCAGTTTTCTTTGCACACAGTATTCTCCTTGTGATTTGCCATACAACTCTTTCTGCGGAATAATCTATGACTCTTCTGATCATCAGAACTAAACTACATCCGGCTTTGTGAATGTAACTCTTTACCTTTATACATTAGATTCCTAATTCCATAATTATTACGTCATTAATTACAATTACTTCTAGTTCAAATAGTAGGTAACAGAACTTTGCTGTGCTATCTCATCAATATATCCAGTGTAAGTTTTTTTTATTCCTTATTTAAAACCTTCTAAGATATTATTTATTTATTAAAAACCAATTGAAAACAGATGATGTCTCACTGATCGATTGAAAAATAATAATTATTATTATAATTTTTTTTCAATCTCTTTTATTAAGAGTTATTCGAAGTTCAATTTATGAGAAAAGCAAATTTAGTATTTGCACCATCTTCAAATGAAACAATACAATTTGCTAACAATGTACATGACAAACGATTATTTTAAAACTAGTATCAATATGCTGATATAATTATAAATGAATAAATAGTCACGTCCATTCAGAACAACGGTAATATTAACATAATATTTAAACGAAATACGTTAAATAATTGAAAAATAAAAATAGCAGCATACAGTAATAACAAATAAAAGATGTGAGGTGGAATAATAAAAATTTAAATAAACTACAATAGGAATACGATTAATCCATTAAATGTAAGATGAATTTTATGGATATAAAACAGAATCATGCTTATTAGAATAGTTTTATGAATTTCATTTTTAACAAATATGTAGAAGATAGATTAATAGATATATTAAATTAATAAAGAAATTAATTTATTGTTTTTAACTAATTTGTTTTTAAAAATTATATACTGTTTTTAAAAATATTATATAATTAATTTTGATAATTTATTTTAACCTGTATGAAACGTATTAACAATATTTTAATTTCAGTAAACTATATTGTAATTATGGGAATATAAATATGGAAAAATATCCTTAAATGTAGATATTAAATGAGTTTTGAATATAACCCTGAATTAGAAATATTGTGAATTTCACACCTTACAAATTAATAATTCTTCCAACGTTAAAAATATATAATTTAAATAGTAATTAAGATAGTAATTGACTGGTTTATGAAGTATTTATGAACTGTTTTACAAAGGAATATTATTAAAACCGAGATAAAACAAAAAAATTAATAAAAATATATCATAATATTTAATTAATATAGACATACATTATTAGACGTATTAAAGATTACAATAATTTCAAAAACGAACACAAATAACACTAAAATTATGGCCCATTCAAAGAATCCATTTAATAAACAGTAGTTCCAAAAAGTGCCAAGAGATGGTGCTTGTCTAGACTTTCTTAACTTTGTACCTCCTCAGGAGAGCTATGTATTTTATGCAACTACTTAAATGTAATTTTTTTTATATAATTAAAATTAGAGCGTCAATAATAATTTGGTTAATTATTTTATATATGAATAAATGCATTAAAACCATTTTAGAAGAAATTGGAAACATTTTGGACCATTTGAAGCTAAATAAAAACTAAAATCGACTGATAAATAAAAAAAATTAGACGGAGTAGAAAATTTATTTCATCATTATTGAATATATGAATTGATAGGTTATTGACTTTCCTGTTATCACCTGTTTATAATTACCAAACGAAATTAAGCTGATAGAAAATGCTAACAAATTAACATAATAAAACTCTAATATTATAATTAATATTAATAAAAATGGAGTAGGCAGACTAAGTAGGGGAGGGGAGAGATTTGTGTCTACTTGTATTGAATTACACCCAGTTCAAATCCAGATTAGGAACACTTGACGTTCCTGGATAAAAAAAAACTTTGGGCTTTGACAGAACGTGAAATCCTAGCCAGGGTTCACTCAGCCCTAAAATTAGTATCTTGTATTACGTCAGAGAACGAATCAGGTAGTTAAAGTCAATATTATTCAGAGAACAGGTATGCAGACAGCGTTAGAATGTAGATTCCTTTCGACTACTATATTGAGTTGAGTGGACCGTAAAATATTGAATTCAGCAGAAGGACTTGTCGTAAAAAAAAAACACGGATTAAATAAGAAAAATTGTGTTTAATTGTTTCTAATAAACCTTACTTTTTTTACAACGGAATTCACAAAAAAATATTTCATCTAATGACAGATTTAAATATTAAACAGCTAATAGGTTGCACATTGAAGCCTAAAATAATTCAGTAAAATGGCCGTGCCGTAAAAAAAATCACGGATATAATTTTAAACAAAGCAAAATAATTTTTAATCGTTTCTAAATATCCAATAATAATAATAGAGATAAATCTAATAATAGATTTACAATATTACACAACTACGTTATTATACTTAGAACTGAAAAAAAAAATTAGTTCAGAGTTGGGCGAGGAGTAAAAAAATTAAAAAACGGATATGTTTTTAAACAAAGAAAAATAAAATTTAATTGTCTAATAAACTTCAATAATGCTTACTATGATACGACGGAATATACTAAAGATTAGTTCATCAAATTATAGATTTACAACATTAAACAGCTACATGGTTGCACTTTGAACAGTAAAATATTATTAAAGTAGTAGGGCGTGCCGCAGAATTAAAAATAAATATCCGATAATAATAATAGCGATAACTCTAATTACAGATTAAACAACTGCTTTATTACACTTTGAACAGAAAAAAAAAATGAATTCAGCAAGTCGAGCGTGAAGTAACAAAATCACGGATTCGTTTCTAAACACGGAATAATTAAGTTTCATAGTTTCAAATAAAGTTGTTAGAATATAAAGAATATTATTTCTTCTAATTATATATTTACATTAATTATTAAACAACTGCAGGTTGGACTTTGAACCGTAAAATAATGAACTCGGCAAGATGGACGTACAATAGAAGATAGCTGTACAGATAATTATTATATAATTACTTATTGCTTATTATTATTATTAATTACTTTACTACAGTACCTGCTGGTTTAGCCTTGTGGCACCCGGGCGTAAGTGCACAGGTCACTTCTTCAATCGCGGTTTCGATTTCCTTGGCTGTGTCTTTCACGAATCCTTCCATATCGTCTTGCTTGTTCGAGTATTCCGGCACAGAAGACAACTCCTATCAGAATGAACGAAAATCGTACCGTCTCCAAACCGTAGTCATAATCTAATCTTATCTCCGTTTCCCACCAAGCGACACTTAAAGTGGACATTACGACAGAAAAGATAATGAGGATGACTGTTAATTTGAAAGTTCTGAGACAACCGTCGCCTGTTAACAATTTGGTTTTAACGGTTGCGCAATAAATAGTGTATATTGCATTTCGTAAGTTTGATTATAATAATTAAAGAGTATACCAAAGAAATCCAAATCCCTAAAATCATCCCAAACTCAATCCTCCCACCTACATTTCGGTGAGATCATATCACAATGGTTTCTGTTTTAATTTACCTCTTCACTATACCTTATTTCTTCTATATTGGTAATTTCTTCTTTGTGGTTAACTCCTTACAGATTTACATTTTCACTATAGTTAATTTCTTCAATATATTTCACAGCTTTTTTTTTATTCGTTGCCTCTTTCCTGTATACAAATGGTAGAGACTGTATAGTTTCTTGGACAACGGTTGTGCAGGGGGGTGATTTGTCCTAGAACACGCTCAACCGCTAGATTTTCCTTCTTCGGTTTCCACTTTATAAAGGTTAGGTGTGCCCCAAGAGATCCTTAAATACCCTAGGATCCATCTCCGGCAGCTAATATATTAAATAAGAGTCTGTCAAGCAGCGGGATTCGATCCAAGGACCTTCGGCTCGGCAGCTCAGTGCTCTACTCCTGGGCCAATCCACTCCCTTAGTTTAAATAGACCAATCGAATAAATGCACGATTTAAAATTTACATTTAAATAATCAAGGAGATCCCTCTGTCACCCTGAGTATATTCCGTTTTTAAAACGACTCACATAAAGAGAGAGAAATACTCCGCGAGACAGGTGAGTGAGAGAGCAGGTGTTTCAAAAAGCGGTGTACTGTCCGTTGAAAAAAAAATAGGTCAGAGTCCTATCTACTCGTTTACTATTCAAGGAAGGAGTAAAAATTTACTAAAGACTTTCCTGTCATAAATACTAAGTAATGCAATTTAAAAAAAAAAAATGTACCGCTACAACCCATAAAACATCTCGTGATCAGTATGTGGTAGTATTGTTACTTGGATGATTGTTCAGGGAGGTGAGATTTTTCTCCCAAATAGAGGCTGGGTGACCCCCAGGAGATTCTGCATCCATTTCCGGCTGAACAGACAAAATAATTTACCACAGTTGGATTCGAACTCGCGAACTTCGGCACAGCGACACAGCGTCTACCACGATCCAAGTACTGCCAATATAAGAAAGTATAAAGAATCCCGAATATGTAGAAAACCGGTTTAATAAAATAGGAAATCCTAAACGTTTATTCAAATTTATTTGTAACATGTAACAATACAAGTAAAGGAAATAAAAATGTGTTGGAAATGGACAAGACACATAGAAATAGTGATTGATAACACTGTTCTGCACGAAAATCCTCCTTCAAACCAAAACATGCTTTCTTACTGTTATCAGATGTGGTGAACACGAATTTGAAGTCAGATTTTGTCTATCACGCACAGTTTCCTGAGAAATTCTAGTTTTTTATCCAAAAAGGTGAGTTTTTTGTGGATTTGACGAATTTTTTTTCGGCATTAAAACATAGTGAAAAAAATTCAAAAGCCCGATGATTTTGAGCGCAATGAAGTATATTTGAACGAAAAAAATTTGATGGGAATATTACAAGTGGTTAAAGAAATATGGCTAAAAGTGTTTTTTCAGTTTTTCAAGGATCTCACTTTTGAAGCAAAGTTAAATACTACTGAGAAAAAGGCTTGGATTGCTTTTCGAGAGGTATGTGCTAAGTTTTTGGGAAACAACAAATCTAGAGACTACCGAAAAATAGTCCAAGAACTGCTTACTTCATATAAAACATTGGGATGCAAATGTCCTTAAAAATACATTTCCTGCATAGTCACCTAGACTTTTTCGCCCCAAATTTGGGTGCAGTTTTGGACGAACATGGAGAACGATTCCACCAAGACATATCCAGAATGGAAAAAAGATATTCTGACAAATGGAATGAGAAGATGCTGGCGGATTACTCCTGGACACTGCAGCGGGAGACAGAGGAGGAAGAGTACAAAAGAAAAAAAACTACTCATTGACGATGTGTGTATATTTTTTGAGTTGTGTCATATCTAGTATTATACCTGATAGCATGCAGGATTCAATTAATTATATTTTATTGTTGAAAAAGAAAAAAAATCTGTTCTAATAAAGACAATAATTTTCAAATACAATTTTTCATTTTTTCCAAGTTTCACCTCTTTTCTCTCAAAATCAGAGGGTGATAGAATTTTTCTGAGTTCGGATTCGGACTCAGCACACCTGAAAACATGAGAAACAGGCAAAATTGTTCAAGGGAGGGGAGAAAAGTTTTTTTTTGCAGAACAGTGTAACCCATGTTATACAAATGTATTCACTATATGGTAGGGACTGTACTATTAACAAGCCAACGGTTTTGCGATTGCCGAATTAGCAAGGTTTCCCCACTGATTCATGAGGGCTAGGTGAGCCCATGGAGTCTACAGATCCCGCAGAGTCGATTCACGACTGTAAAAAAAATGAACAATTTATACGAAAACTATTCTCGAACGTCAGTAACCCAGCACTCTACGTGCTGTACTACTCCCCTTTTCAAATCTCAAAGTTAATGGGAAAAAACTGTTGTAGGTATATTAAACAAAAATCATAAAAATTAGAAGATTGTGAGGTAAATGTTAATGATATAAAATCAAAGTATATATATATTTTTTTTAAATACATAAGAAATGTATATATACATGTAATACATTTAAATGTATATATACATATATTTTTAATACATAAATTATTCTTTTACGATAATAATTGAATGAACATAAAGGGGACATTCTATCCAAGCTCTCAGTAACTTCAGACCCCTCCTCACATAATCTTATCAGTAAATGATAACGCTGCAATTGAACTTATTATTTTAGGCTATCGAGAGATAAAATTATATGAGCCTTTTTGTTATATATTTGATTCTATCTTAGCAATCGACACCAGTCTTTACAAAAATTTAACAAACCTAGAATCACACATTAACAAAAGGATTGATATTGTCAAGAGACTTTCTTTCAGTCATTTGTATCCTATCTTCATGGAACTCGTTCCTATCTGCAAGAAACTATTTCCATGGAACTTGATCCGCTTAGATATCCTGCAGAATCTGCATTGTAATAGAAACCTTTTGATAATTCTTATCACCCTAATCACACAAGGCGACTTAACAATTAACAAAAAATAGACTCCATAAATCAACATAGAGACACCAACACAGACGTATATATTTTTTTGAGTGGAAAGTAAGATTTTGTATTGATATTCTTGATAGCATATTGAAATAATTTCTCCGCAAAAAATTTTATAAGCATTTATTATTATTTAAAAATTTTTTTTTTAAATTTACTTTAAATTTTACTGTTATGTATAAACATAAACATTACATAAAATACATCAACAGAAATAACCCATCGCCAAATCGTTAACAAGATATGGGTCTAGTGGTTGGCATAACAACCAACTAAGCAAAAGCTCGCAGAGTGCGCAGTCTGGCAGGTGGCTTTAGAATTTTTTAAAGGGAGTGAAAAATCTTTGGCTATTCCGTCCATTGAAAGGTACGTAAAATAGCCCAAAAATAAAAGTCCATACGATGTCTGATACTCGTTAAAAATACCTATTCTAACTATACCTCGAAAGCATAATTTAGGACTCCCACTGTAGCATCGTCCGAATAGAAAGAGAGAAGACATAAAATCGTTAAGGAGGATTCCTCGTTAGAAAAAAAAGTTGGTGGCATACCACCAGTAATAAGGTAGTGGCATTCCACCTAGTAATATAGAACGTCCCTCCAAAATACCGCGCATACCCTGCACTTTTGGCACTTCCCAAAGGTCAAGGTTATTTTAGCGTAAAGTTCTAACCCTAGTCGCCCCGACCTGTCCCCTTGTTAAAGCGAGGGATGTACGATTAAGGAAGGTTCGGGCGAAGGTGTTGTGTTACAAATTTCTGATTTTGAGAAATACATAATGATTTAATTTGTTCGTGTATATTAAAAAGACACAGCCTATCCTATCAAATTAGAGATCATACGATTAGCCAAGGATCTTGGGTTGTTAATCTTACCAAGTGAAGATTAATATGTTAAAAAAATAATAATAATATTTCCTGATCGTTACAATGCCCATCATATATTAAATTATATAGATAATAAAAATAATAATGCGTTTTTGCCAGTGAATACCTCTCGATTAATTATAGTCTCAAAAACTGTAAGCCCTGCAAATAAGAATTCTAAGAAAACTCATGGGTGCAGTTCAGACTGAAGATGGATGGAAACAGTGAAGTAACAAAGAAATCTACCAGGGAAGTGGAAAGAATCTTGAATACAATGCGGAAGAGAAGGCTAGCAATCCTAGGACGTCTGTATAGGATGAACAAGTATAGATTGATCGAATAAATATTCGACTATATCTGGAATAAAACAATAAAAAATTGGATTAAAGAAGTAAAAATTGAACATGATCGATTTTTACATTATAGAACAGACTTTGGGTGTAGAGTGAAAAATCTGGAAGAATTTTAGGAAAAGAAAGAATAGAGAAGGGTGGACTGAGCTGGACATGAGATCAAAGAAATCATGGGAGTGAACGCATGAAGGAATATTGGAGGCAGAGAAAACTCCAGCACAAAAAGGAGAGTGGTTATACGAATAGGAAAAAAATCTTTTCCTTAATTTTCGCCATTTGAAGTAGGTTATCAAAACAAAGTTGACAAAGTTAATAAATAAAGGATTTAATTAATTATTTATAAATAATAACATTTTAAGCCATATTGAAGAGCCCATCTAAAGGCGCCAGCTAATCTGAGGTATTGAAGAATCGTGACAGTTCCAACTTCTCGGGTGACAGTTCCAAAAATCATGGAAGATCCGAATTTTAATCAATTATATTTCCAACAGCCATGTCGGTGGAGAAAATCACTGATTGGCTAAAAATCACTAATAAATATACTTATTACTTAAGGTCTCAAGATCGCGAGTTCGAAGCCCGGCAGGTGGCCCTAGGATTTTTTAAAGGGAATAACAAATCCTTGTTTATGCCTTCCTTCGGTAGGGACGTTAAACGGGGGGTCCCGAGCCTGTACGATGTCAGGTACTCGTTAAAAATCCCTATCCTAATTAAACCTGGATAGGCAAAATTTCTAACTCCCACTGTAGCATCGTCCGATTAGCCATAGCAGCATAGAGTGACGTTAAATGACCAAACAAACAACTTGAGGTCACCTGTGCTATAGTGTTTAGCATAAAGCCTAAGCCCAAGATCACGGGTTTGCAGTCTGGCAGTTGGCGTTATAATTTTATAAAGGTAGTAAAAAATCCTTGGTTATGCCGTCCTTCAGAAGGTACGTAAATGGGGCTTCTGACACTATGCGGCGTCTGATACTCATTAAAGATCCCTACCCTAACCATACCTGAATAAGCAAAACATAAGATTCCCACTGTAGCATCGTCCCGTTAGTCATAGCAGTATAAAGTTGCGTTAAATGAAGAAACATTACGTTTGTGGAACCCATAAACAGGAATCGAAAATTCGTTGATAACTTCACAAGAAGGGAGCTCTACAACGAGTGAGGCTCATTGCACAAGTTGTGATAAATAATTAAATGTTAAAGCCAATGGAATTATTGAACAATTATAAGCGAAAATAAAAATAGTTCCAGCTGTACCAGACTTGAGAACCAGTTACTAATATTTAACTATATTATCGTATATAGTAATATAGTAAAAAAATTATATAAAAAATTATATAAAAAATTATAATATATAAATTTATTATATAATTATAAAAAATATAAAGTATATAGTAAAAAAAAGTTTTAATTTATACTAATAAATAAATTTCTTAATGATGCTTGATTGTACGTTCATTCATTTATCGTCACTTCATGGCTCATCGGATGATGTTAAATTTTGCCTACCAGGTATAATTAGGATAGTGAGTTTTAACCAGTATCTGACACCGTATATGCTGGGGACCTCGTTTACGTAACTTCCGAACGACGGCATTCATAATTACTTTAATTAATTGATTAATGGTATTAACAAAAATAAAACACATGGCATATAGACTAAGAGCAGTATTATTTCCAACTGAAATGTACGATTAACGGCTGAGTATAGAATATCTAAACTATTTCCTTTCACGATACCACAATCATCGCGAAACGGACTGAAATAGAAAACTACGCATTTATATCGCGGAAAAAGCTGCATTCTTTAAACTCGTGTTATTTTCAGCTTGGAAACTTTATTAAATGAAAATCAATCGATTTTTCTTCACTTATTAGTAGGAAAATTTATGGTTTTATGATATGAAATAATATTCATCTTCCGCAAGATAAGATTAAACTGACTCATGGTGTGGGTTAATCATCATATTGTATTCAGTGACCTTTTGATATAAATTACAGTATTTTACAATTATTAAAAGAAATATTAAAACAGTTAATAATGATAAATCACATGAAATAAATATTTTAAAAATGGTAGTACATGGTAGAGACTGAACTGTTTGATGCACAACAGTCGTGCAGGGAGGTGATTTCTCCTTGATCACACTCAACCGCCAGATTTCCCTCATTATTTTGGCTACCCAATTTAGAGAGGCCGGGTGAGCCCCAGGAGGGTTCTGGATTCCATACGAACCATCTCCGGCAGCTAATAGACTAAATAAAAGTCTTGCCAGCAGCGGGATTTGAACCGTGATTTTCGGAATGGCAACTCAGTGCTCTACCACTGAGCAACTCCGCTCATAAATGAAATGATAACGATACCACCGGTATTTGCTTACATCTACCTGAAGTAAATTGTATATAACAGTAAAAAAAAAAAATAATGTTTAGAAACGTTGAAAATGGTCTAGGAGTCCAAATTTTACACTGAAATAAGTATAACTCTTTTTTTTCCTTATATATCGATGCCTTAGTTCACATATGTTTTAAGTGCCGAAAACAAGATTTTACATGATCCAACTTTGATAATAATTTAACACAATATAGTTCAAGTTTAAGCACACAATATATTTTTGTAACCTTTAAAGCCTCTCAATTAATTTTATATCAACATATGATCTATGACTTCCTGATTAAAACTTTACAATATTATTTATATAACTAAATGATTTTTGAAAAATTTGAACTTAACATATTTGTGAACTATGGCATCGATATATGATTCCATTCCCTCTGTTGTTATTTCATTTGCCTTAAATAATGCCTTTATGTCAGGTTATTATTTAATGATGATTAATTTTTACTACTTTGTGTTATTCCTTATCTCTCATTCGATACTTCTCTATAATTATTTCATTTGTTAGATCTACCTGTGTCCCCTATGTTTTTTATATAGTTCTTATCATTTCGTTAGATATATTTTGCTATTTTTTACTATATATATATTATTATTATTCTTATCAATATACTACATACACTGTACATCCTTCTTTACCATATTTATTATTTTAATTTATATGTATTTATTATGAGTATATGACCTGCAATGTGGGTCGGAACGTTGGCTTTAAAAATATACAATTCTAACTAAAGATAATTTTTTCTGAACTACACCCGGAAAATATTCTTCCTAATAACTTATTTTATATTTGCCAACGTTTCGGCCTAATTTTTACGCCATCGTCAGGGCTGAGAATACAACAAAACAGAAGTTCCGAAGAAATCAATAATTAAATGGTGTATTTTAGTTTTTCAATCTATTTTTTTTATTGCAAAATATAGTAAACTCCCTGCATTAAAGAAAAAGTAAGTAAGGCAAAAGTTGGGATTAATATGATGTGGAGAGAACTGTTCAATAATCCAGAAGTGCCCTTAGAGTCAAAATTTAAAGTATTTGAGTCAACAATTAAAAATGTCATAACCTATGGATGTCAAGTTTGGGGCCACAAATATTTTGAGGAAATAGAAAAAGTTGAAAGGTATTTCATTAAAAAAATTTTTAAATTACCGGTTAATACCCCAAATTACTTTGTGTACTTAGAAATGAATAGAAAATTAATACACATGTACACACTAAAAGTGCAATCCAATTATATTTTAAAAATACTAGATTATAAAGAAGATAGGCTATGTACAGTTATAGCAAGAGAAATAATAAAACAAAACATATCATGGTTTAAAGAGTGGGGGGAAATTGCAAAAAAAATAAATTATAGACTGGATTTAACTTTAAACTCCATGGGTACTTGGGAGGGAGAAATGTTCAAAATGTTAGAGCTGTACAAAGATTATTTTATCCAAGTTTGCCATACAAAAGCAGCAGAGGGCACACACCACGGCCTCTATAGCTCATTAAATAAAACAATAGATTACCATAGACATTTTAAAGCAACAAAAAAAATTAGCGTAGTTATGAAATGCAGAGGGGAACTTCTGAATCTAAATTACAAACCATTTGAAATTGATTCGCAAAATATACAGCTATGCTCACTGTGTAATCTGAATGAAATTGAAAACAGTTTTCACTTCCTTGCAGTGTGCCCCGTCTTAAAATTGTATAGAAAAAAATTCTTAAAATATGAGCTGATATCCAAACAAAAATTAATAAATATTCTGAATGGAGAGAATTTTATAGGTTTATATAATTTTGTAAGTAATGCAGGTCGTTATAGAAAATTTTTAATTTCAGAATTTAATTATTAATGTCAAAAAGAAATTTGATTTATTTTTTAGTTTTGTTGTTGTTTAGTAGTTTAATCAAACTCCCGGCAGACGGTATAAAGTACCATGCTGTGGTGGCTAATGTGGAAAATGAAATTAAAAAGAACAGTTGTAAATAATTTAATAATAAATAGCATTTTATATCTATATCTATCTATCTATCTAGTAAACTCCCCACTTGATCCTGCGGTTATTACTATGCTAGTCTCGAATATTCAGCCTTAGTAATTTTTTTATATAAGATCTTGTTAAGGATAATGATATGAACTTATTAAATTGTTCTATTGTCATCGGACATGTGTGCAAAGTTTCAATTTAATTCGATGTTTTGAAGTGAGCGAAAATCGAGTACAAAGATTCCGTTACATTAATACGTTCAGGCCAAGCTAGTAAAAGCGTGTAACTTCTAGCATCTGTTGGTTTGTAATGCAATTCGAATTAATTATTTAATGAATTGAATGCGTGTATACAATAATTAAACCCTGAATACATAAAACATTCTTTCACGTAAATAGTATTCAATAAAGGAATTTAAGTAAAAACATAAAAAAGTGGATTTTATAATTATGATGATGAAATATCAATAAATCCATTACTCATTACTTAGCAGTAGCATTATCTTTCAGTTCATTATGCACAAAACATGATAAAAATTAAATGTAAATAACAAAACCAATAATTGGAAAATTTTTAATTATGTTTTATCACATGATAACGGTATGCCATTGATAACTAATTCTAAAAACCCATTCATGATTCATTCACTGACGTTTCACTAAAACGATGAAATAAAACTAGAAATAATATAATCGTTTGAAATAATGATAAGATAACTGACGTATAGATATCGATATATCAGCGTGTAGAGCGATGAGTTATTGTGATGAAGGTCCTGGGTTCAAATCCAATCCAATTATAAGGATTAGATACGAGAGAAATTCGATGGCTTAGTGGAGCCTCAAAGGTCCACTCCTTAAGTCCAAATGGGTCTTATCATAGTCATCATATAGTCAGTCATCTTATAACTTAAGATTTATGTAGATGCAGTATATGAGTCGTTTGCAATTAATTGAGAGCTTAGAAGCGATTGTCTTGTAAATGTTGGAGTAGCCTGAAACGGCTAACAGTTTCTTGTCGTTTCAGTATAGTGTGGGGATTCAAAGTCAAGCGTCCGTCAAGATGTAGTGATAAGTACCTACAGAAATCATTGGGATTTTATTAAACCATACAGGACAGGAAGTAATTGGTTTACGACAGAGGTTATTTGAAGGGACTTTGGGAATTTATTTTAATCCTTCAGTTTTAAAACTATTCTTCAAGATCAGTAATTGGGGCTGAAGAGAATGGGATGCTATGTATCATCATCATACGTGGTAAGGATAGTATTAGGATGGGTTGGGGTGCAAACTGTGCAGTATAAACTGTGCAGGGGATTGGGCCGAGGATACTGCCTTGAGGAACACCAGCAGTTGAGAAAAGAGGGATGAGTAGACATCATGATTTACTTTTAAAGTAAAAATGTAACAGTTTAATGCTATAAGAACAGTTGATATATCAATTTATCCATTGAAGAATACGATAAATATCATAGAAATACTTAACGGTCATGTCATGCTTAATATATTTCAATTATATAATAACTGAACCAGTCGCTTCGATAATAAGAGCAAAGACCTTTCATCTGATGAAGATAGGGACTAGCAAGCGGAACGAAGTACCGTATTAGGTGTCTGCAGGTTCTAGGGCATGGCTACCAACTGTAATGATATGAGCTGTTCGAATGAAAGTGCTTATATCAAGTTGTACAAAACTTACAAAGTAATATTATTAAAATAATAACAAACATATAAATCCCATTTAATATATAATCCGTGACCGAAGAGGATCTTCAAGCTCAGATATCGATTGGCGTTATCGAAGAACTTAGTTGGATGAAACCAAATGAAAAAGAATGAAGAACAGGTAATTAACCAAATTAATATATTAAATTATAAATCTATGAAGAGATGTTTATTAAGTAGTTTACTTATATAGGAAAGTAACTTCAGTGCAATACAATGGGTGAAGTTTCCTAATCGTCTCTAAGTCCGACTTATTTCTAACCATCCTCTATCAGCCAGTGATGTAAAACTATCGATAGTGGCATTGCCATCGTTTTACTTAGCAGTATATGAGAGAACAAAACAGAAGTTGGGACTTCAGTCTATGCAAAACAGTGGAGTTGAGAGGCCATCTACGGAACTCCGGAATTCCGCAACTTAGGATCGGGGAATAATTATACGTCTGAAATATAAGTATCTACAGCTCCAGTGAATAAGTGGTAAGTCGAATTCTTCCCAAGATAAATTCCTTGTACTTGTGAAGCGGTATCGTTTTATTTTCGTAGTCATTAAGGGTTTAAGTCAGGCATTGGCTTGGAAAGGAGTCATTGCTTATATTAAAATTCTATTTAAAGAAAAAAAACTAAGAGAATGACACGATTCCGCTTCCCTCGATACAGTTAACTCTCTCTGGACAAAATTCGGCTTACCCACTTATTCACTGGGACTGTAGATATACTTTTAAGTATTATAAGAATAAATAGATAGTTTAAGCGGAAATCCCTATGCCTTGTATGAAATTGCGCCTATAACAGCCTGGTTTTGAACCTGCTGCAGGACAGAGTATGTTTTCTCAAATCTAAACTAAAACACAGGTTCAATATGGCGTATCAAATTATGGGTTTATTAACGTTGTAACTAATTAATGTGAGAATTAATTTTAAAAAGAGAGAAGCGGAAATAGGTTATAACAGGAATTATAAGATATCGATCTGCATCGCTTTGAAGAAGGCGGAAACACCCGAGCCAACTCGGATTATGTTCCCATTAATACTTTTTTTGGTTTATAAAAAAAAAAAACTGTATGACTACAACCCTTGAAGGGTCTAGGGTTCAGTACAGGGTGGAAGACTGTACTGTTTCTAGGACAACGGGTGTGAAGTGATGTGATTTGTCTTAGATCACTCTCAGCCGACATATTTTTCCTCCTTATTTTGGGTACCCGCTTTATAGAGACTGGGTGAGCTCCAGGAGGGTCCTAGATCCCATAGGATCCATCTCCGGCTAACAGATTAAATAAAAGTATTGCCAGTAGCGGGATTTGAACCCAGGACCTTCGGGCATGATAACTCATCGCTCCACCACTGAGCAAGCTGCCTTTATTGATAATATACATTATATTATTGTTAAAGAATCTTTTGGCGACGGTTTGAGACTTACTTGTTGATATGCTCTAACATTGAAGGAACAGAATTTTAGTTAATTATATTAAATCACACACTAGTCTAAATATAAAAACTGATACAAGAAAACAATGATGATAAATGGCATTTACGAATTGCGGACGAAATGTCTTCAACAACAATACTCGATCGATATACTTGTACAATATTAACATGCGTCCTCTAAATACTGTTCAAGACATGGTGAGTGTTACAACAAAACCAAATTATACACATTTCAACACCCACCAAGTCTTGAACAGTATTGATATTAATATTGTACAGGGATATTGATTGACTGATGTAGACAAAATTACGTCATAAAGTTATAAATACCATTTACGTATTAAAATTGTCCTCTGGTACAAGTCTCAATCGAGGGTTCGCAGCCTAGCAGGTAGCCTTAGGAATTTTTAAATGGAGTAAAAAATTCACGGTTATGCCGTCTTTCGGGGAGGACGTAAAATGGGGGTTTCAAGCCTGTGATGTGTCGGATACTCCTTAAACATTCCTTTCCTAATATATCTGGATAGGCAAAATTTAGTATTCCCAATGTAGCATCGTCTGATTTAGCCATGGCAGCATAAAGTGGCGTTAAATGAATAAACAGGAGCCCGGAAAAAACAAAAGGAAAAACATCTATACATTATTTATTAACCATTTTTTAAATTTATTATTTTATTCTCCATGACAGTTAACAGAGCTTTTGAAATTCACAACAGCATAACTTTACATTTTCATCTTTACACTCTCCATTGTCAAAAATAGAATTTAAAACAAAAATAACTTCATCCGCAAATAATTACTTCATTATTATTAGACTAGAAAAAGAGAAAGTTAAGGGAAATTGAACGTTTTTTTTCTCCAATTGCTCTGTTATTCCTGAAGATAAAACTAAATAGTATAGATTTATCATTATTTATATAGATTATTATTACTATTATACTAACATTGTATTATGATTTTAAAAATTATTTTAAAAAAATTAACGAAGGATTCAAATGTTTATTTTAATGATAAAAGTTGTATTATTGTAGGTTTAAACGAGTTGGAGTGCCAGTCTGCAACGTAAATGGTATGTATGTATAGTAATTTTTTTCTAATTTATCTTGTATTCAACGATTTTTAGCGTCTCCATTTTAGCTCAGTAGTAGTGAATAGTAGACACAGAAGGATTTTCATATAAAATTATACCTTATATTTCTTTATAATTATAATTTTTCCCATGAATTTTATCTTCATAATTTTTAATTTGTGCAATAAAATATATAATTTTGGATAATCATTAGTTAAAAGAAAAAAAAATCTATACCACTACAACCAATGAAGGGTGTTGGGTTCAGCACATAGCAGAGACTGTACTGTTTCTAGGATAACGTTTGTGCACAGAGGTGATTTGTACCAGATCACGCTCAACTGCCAGGTTTTCCCCACTTTATAGAGGCTGGGTAAACCCCAGGAGTGTCAGTAGATCCCGAAGGGTCCACTCGTGTCTTTTAACAGTTTAAATCATGTATCTGTGGAAACTTGAGCATTGCAGCTCAGCGCTCTACTATTCAGCTACTCCGCTCATCATTACCTTTATGAAGGAGAAAACGGCCGGTTTGGGTGCCAAAAATAAAGTCTGAATTAGTAAATAACTATTATTTCATTACCTCCGGCTGGGATATTTTATCCATTTCTATAAAATAAATCAGTACAAAGATTTGGCTTTCATAACACTATCATGATTTTAACAGAAAATTCGAATTGCTTGGGAAAACAGATGAGGAAAAGAAAATTCAGGTGATTGTTACCAATCAAAAGGGAAAGCTGGGAAAATCCAGGCCACGCCTAGTTTGTAAGGGCTTTCCCGGGGTCGATGACCTGGCCCCCACTGTCTGTCCCTGGGAGCAACCCTCATCACTTCGACAGGGGTAAGATAAGGGTTTAGTAACATAAATAAATTAAAAAAACATATAACATAATAAATGCACAGAAGAAAGGCAAATAAACAATACATTAAATTAGGTTATGAGAAAAACAATATGGATATAGAGTATTTAGCGTGCCAATGATTTGGCTTTATTATCGGATTCAATAAATACAGCAACAAAACAATTAAAGTTAATACAAGAACAATCCGAAAAATTTGGAGTAGAAATCTCCTTTGAGATAACTAAGTTTATTGCAAACATTAAGACATCACCTAAGAAACTAAAAACGTTATATGGCCGCATTCGCAAAACTGAAAAATTTAAATATTTAGATGAAAAAATGGAACAAAATAAATCAGAAAAGGAAGCCATTAAATCAAGCGTCAACAAGATGAAAACACCTTTTCACATCACTAAAGATATTTACAACAAGAAGTTCTAAATGATATTATGCTAAACGTAAGCACTACCCAACAATAATCAAACTGAAAAGTACACCGAAGAGCGAAAGATCTCTCTGGATAGTTGAAGGACGTTCTTCATTAAGGCTGGAACTTCATGATGCTCCGGGTTTTCAAAATAGAACAAAAAGAAAATCAGGCGCAATTAGAACTCACGACAGGAAGTAAAAACACTGGTAGAGGGTGAAGGAGATACGGAAGGAAAGAACAGTTGAAACAGACATAATACATGATCGTAAAATCGTAAAAAAAAAAAATACATACATACATGCATATATATATTTAAACGCAGTACTAATATCGAAAATGCTAATTTCGTTGGAGATAAAAGGTACGCTTTGGAACGCGGCAATGAGCTCATACATATTCAAAGCACATTTTAACAAGAAAAATACTAAGGCTTTGTTTATTATTAACTTTATTTTAAAAACATGAGCTAGAATGTACTTCTTATTTATTCCCATACCGATGTTAATAATAATAAATTATTATTTTCACAATACTTAATATTGTTTTTTATATGGATTTAATTGGTCTGGGGGTGCAGTCAATGATAACAGAAAATAAGCAGAAGTTAGTTTGATAAGTCACCTTGTTTCAATTTATTTACTGGAATAAACAAAAAAAACCTAATAATTAATAAATAAATAAAACCCCTGACCAATTCAATCCATCATGAGGATTATCCAGTAAACTATTTTCCACTCAAGCATGATTTTTTAAAATTTATTTTTATTTTTTAAGAGAAAAAATATTCCCAGGGCCGGGATTCGAACCCGGGTCTCCCACATTTCCATGGTGGTGCTCTATCAACTGAGCTATCCTGGCTCGTAACACGGTCAGACAAATACATTCTCTTCACTGATCCCATATCCCCGTATATCCCATATCTCCCATTTTGAGATGTATACAAGGGGAAGAATGTTCATTGAACATTACTTTAATTAGGATCTTGTTGACTTATGTCATTATATATTATTATAATTTATTGTATCTTATTTTTTTTATTTATTGTAATAATTTTAAATATTTTTATATTTGAAGAGAAAAGATAAGCCCAGGGCCATTTTGTTTGTTTAAATTATACAACAAATAAATGAAGAATAATTATAATAGAGTAAAATTGACATTGTTTTATAACTGTTTACTTATTTATATTGATTTAAACATCTTAATTCTTATTGACGTCGGTTTATACTTATTAAGCACATAGGCCATTCTTCAAAGGTTTACAGATTAATTCTCATGAAATCTAAATAAATGAAATATAAGATCGATAACAATTTCTTAACAGCAGTGCTAACACTGTTAACTAGTTGTTACATACAAATAGAAAATATAAATTAAAAGTTTATAATTTAAAAAGTAAAGGCATATATTGATTAATAGATTACAGTAATAAAATTCTTTAAATGTTTTAATTGCATAAATAAAATCAAATATCTCTTAGTGTCAACACTAGTTAATCAATTAAAAATTTAATTATTATTTAATAAAATCTTTATTATTATTAAATATATTAAATATATATTTAGTAATAACTTAATGGATATAAATAAATTGGCTATATCCTTAAAGGGTTGTTATTAGAAACATTTAAGAACAAAGACAGATCAAGGACTGTTTATTTTGAAATCATATTCTTTAATTATCATAATAATTATTGTTATTTAAAAAATGCTCTCCTGTCTCCCTTCCATAAAAATAATAAAAGAAACAACGGGTTCCTAATAAAGAACAGTGTCAAATATCAACAATGATCTTGATTGATGTTATGGA
Organism: Troilus luridus; assembly: GCA_964056705.1. Taxonomy (NCBI): domain Eukaryota; kingdom Metazoa; phylum Arthropoda; class Insecta; order Hemiptera; family Pentatomidae; genus Troilus; species Troilus luridus. The sequence goes on along the minus strand of OZ057417.1, from coordinate 39,989,271 downwards.
ATATAAAACGATAAGAATAAATAAAATTGCCGCCCTCCCCCCAAAAAAGAGTTTAAAGCGACAAATAATAATAATAAATTATTAATTAATCTAAATTTATTAATTCACACTTAATATAAATAAAACAAAACTTTGCATCACAGTAAGGATCATATACATTTCATTTATTCCACCATTTTAAAAGAAAATTTTTATAACTCGCAAACTAGTCGAATTGCGAACTCTATGACACCGACATAACACTTATATTTATTCTTGGCAATTTTCCATGAACGTGTGTAGTGAGGAGTTTATAATGTAATAATTACATATTATATATATATATATATATATATATATATATATATATATATATATATATATATATATATATATACATTTATATGTGTTTTTTTTTTATATACAAATGAAAATTTTAAGAAAATGATTTGATTGCTATTGTTATATAAGAAAGGTAAATAATTTCGATGTCGAATTAATTTGAACTATAAAAGCATGTTGGGATTTAGAATAATAAAAAAAAATGAAATAATGTAAAGGGAAACAACAAAAAAAGAAAACAAGAAGAAAATTATTTAATTTATAAGCTGGGAGGAACATTATATCATGGTTTATATCAAATCTTGAACAATAATTGAATTTGCAGACCACAAATAATGATTATAGTTTTGTACATGTCAAATCTTTATCCGACAACCGGGACGTGTAATAAATATAAATTCTAAATATATATATCACAGAATTGATTAACTAATCTAAGGTAGAGTCCAAAATAGTTTTATGCCATTAACATGAATAAAAGATAATGTACATATTATTTATAAAACAAACATAAAAAAACACAGAAATAACTATATTTAATGCAATATTAATTTTTTTCATTTAAGGATATTTCCAATAAAAAGACAAATATCAAATATCTACAATGATCTTTTTAGAGTTCCCAAATGGAATTTAAAGTGATAGTTAAAAATAGTAATAAAATCTAGTTTTACCAACTTTAAGATCTAAGATATATTTCACAGGGAACGATATTTTTTGCCGATAAAACTTTTGAGAAAATATTTATAAAGCTAATTAAAATATCAATGATAATGGTACCAGTTCCGCAGGTAGTCTCTTCGAGTTGAATTACAGCAAGTTTTACCTGTTTATTCGTTTCATTTTTTTATATTTTCCAAAAATACAAGTTATAGTGAGTTTTAGTATGGAAAAGATAATGTAATTATGGATAATGAGTAGATTTCGGTAATCATTTCATCAAGAAATAGAAGTTTCAACTAGCATTTTGAAGTATAGATGATATATGGTTGTTAAAACTTTTATTCCTATATGACATACTTACCAAAGTATTGACATTTTCCATATATATATATATATATATATATATATACATATGGGAGCGGAGTGGCTCAGTGGTTAAGCACTGGTTGCCATGCCGGAAATCCTGGTTCAAATCCCGCTGCGGGCAGTTACTTTTATTTAGTCTATTTGCAGCCGGAGATGGATCATATAGGATCTAGGACCCTCCTGTGGCTCACCCAGCCTCTATAAAATATTATAAAAATAGGGTACCCATAATAAGGGGGGAAAACCTGGCGGTTGAGCGTGGCCTAGGACAAGTCACCTCCTTGTAGAACCGTTGTCCATGAAACAGTACAATCTCAACCATGCACTGAACCCCCAGACTCGTTCACGGGTCGTAGCGGTACAGGTTTTTTTAATGTATATATATATATATACATTCACTTTTCCAAACTAAAGCTCTAACTTGTACTTTCGTAAAATATCGAAAGGGAATCGACTGAAAACTAGTTGTATCTCAATTCAAAGCGACAACCTCCTGATTTATTACCAAAAGAATTTATTTTTGCCAAGGTAGAAAAATAACTGTTTTGAAAGCAGGGTGAGAGGCCACAGTAGCTTGTGGTATCAAGATTTTGTTAGCTATCTGAGGGGAAACGCTTCGACAGGGAAAAAGGCGGTCGATGCTGGAGCAGGCCAAGCCTCATTATGGGATGTAACGCCACGAAATAATAACAATAATACATTTTCACAAAACAAAAAAATTCCAATAAAGATATATCTCATATCATATATCATTTTCAACATTAACTTTATTTTGAATTTAGTCATTCTATAGTCCTTCTTTTATTGTGTAATTAGAATTTTATAATAATTATATCTAAATTTTAATTCATTTAAATTTTGTAATGCTATCATCAAGTTTTAAATGGGAAAAAAAGTACCACAATAACCCAAGAAGGTTCTTGAGTTCAGTACATGGTAGAGACTGCACTGTTTCTAATTGAACGGTTGTGCAGGGAGGTTATTTGACAGAGATCCCGCTCTACCGCCAGGTTTTTCCCTCAATTAAGGTAACCACGTTATAGAGGCTGGGTTAGCCCTTGATCTTACAGACCCCAAGAGTCCAGCAATTATTAATTTATCTGTCACACCCGGATAAGATCCCCAATATTTTCATTTCAGTAACTCAGCACTCTAGACACTGAGCTACTCCCCTCTAATAAAGCTTTATAAATGAAAAAAAAAAAAAAAGATTGTCGTAAAACGGAGGTTACTGTAACTGAGGCTAACTCAGTATCAAAATTTACGGTGTTTCTTTTTCATTTTTTTTTTAATTTATAATCTTTTAGAAGTCTTCACAACTTATTTTGATATTTTTTCTTTATTTTTAAAGCAGAAAAAACTTGAAATCTGGGAATACCATTTCTAAATATTATTTTATCACTATTGAATACATTTTGAATTAATATTGCTTATAAAAACTTTTATATATTTTTTTTTTTTTTTTTATGACACCTATCTGCAAAAGAATAAATGACATAACCTACATGATGTTTCATATCTAAGTAAAAAATGCACCAAGATTTTTGAATCTCAAAAATTGCTTTTCAACGTATATTTATTTGTAATAAATGTATATTTATTATTATTTGCCACATTACCACAGAATCCGACAAGGAGACTGAAACGTCTCTGGAGCAGGGATCTACTACAGAGAGATGAACCACGCTAGGAGTGCCTTCAATGGGACTTCCACGAGAATCCCTTAGGGGAGGTTTTCCAAAGAAGATCGAAAATACAATGTGCCAAAAGGCATTTGTATGATTACTCAAATAAATATTTTTATTATTATTATTATTATATGTGCCAAATGGCATTTGTATAATTTCTCAAATAAATAATTATTATTACCAAAAATAAAAAATTATATTCTATTCAAATTAAGGGTTAATAGTGATGGAATAGTTAGTGTCCTGTGTAAATACACCACATAATTTAATAATAAGTTTTAAGTTTTTGTCAATTTTTTTTGGGACCAGGCAAAGGAGGAATGTCCATTCAGCATTACCAAAATTAGGTTGCAACTCAGCTGCCTTCGACTGAACAATAAGTCATAATTATGCTTATTGTTATTATAATAAAACAGTTGAAATACTGGACATTTTTTTTCATTAAAATTGAACGACAAAGTACTAATTAGTAAGTAAATGATGATATAATATGTTTGTTTTAAAAAAGATATATTTATTGAAATTTACAACTGTATACAGAATACATCAAGTAAATATAATGAATGAATACATTGACATGAAAAGACAAGTAGAGAAACTACCCGGTGGTAGTACTCAAATAAAAAGTTCAGCTTAGGTGACGAGGCCATCTTCTTTTCAGACGCCTCGGAGGGATTATCAGGAATTGAAGAGGTTGCGAGGTTTGAAACTAGTGGGTTTGAGTGGAAATGAAGTTTGTCATGAAAAGATTGATATCGGATTCGGGCCAAATCAGCAATAAACGGGACGTCAAGGTCATTACGGATTACTTTGTTCGTAACAAAGTAAGAATTTGTAAGGATTGAATACGAGAGGAATTCGATGGCTTAGTGGAGCCCCAAAGCTCTATTCTGTAAGTCCAGATGGGAGCTTAGAGCGTTTGTCTAGTAAATGTTGAAGTAGCCTGAAACGGCGATAATATATCCGAGTCTTGTTAATCGTGGAAAAATTTAATAGATAAATATCTCAAATTCCAACTGAAACTAACCTCAGTGTAAATATAGTAACTGGAAGGGGAAATCATAGAATCTTCAGAACTTGGAAAACTTCCAATTTCTATAATAATATTTGTAAAGCGTCTGCCTGAATTCCCTTCTTATGCTCCTCAGTTAGTATATGCTGGACAAATGATTTGATAAATACTTCGTTAATGTACAACTATGACCTTGGATTCATGGAGTCATGGAAGGAGAAAACTGTTTCTAAGCCAACTGTTGTGAAGGAAGGTGGTTTGACCCAGATAACACTCAACAACACTAACAACCACATTTCCCCCTACACCATAGAGACTGATTGAGCCCAACGAGTGTCTCCATAACCCACAGGTTCTATCTATGGCTGTTAACAAGTTCAGTAATTATTTTCTGAGATCTATCTTCCATTGCTTTATCAATAAATAGATAGAGATCAATACTATAATTATAATATAAATACAATTCATTAATTTCTAATCGTCTAATAGTATTTAGCATCGCCATCCCAAATTTAACATATTTAAATTTATAAATTTAACATATGTATATGTACATTACGAAGGTTAGGTGAACCAAGGGTCCAGGACTCACAGGATTCATCTTTCATGGTTGTTAACAGATTAGGTAATTTATCTATCACAGCAGGCTTCGAATCCTCAGCGTTCTACAATGAGCTATAGTGCATTATTTTATTTTTGTATGTTTGTAATGAGCCGCTGTGGACTGTATATTATCAATCAATATAATTTTCCTTGTCTGGATCTTGTTTCCCTACAAGCTTTCTTTGGTGCTCTCCCAGTAACTCTTGAGCATCTCACTCATTTTTTCATTTTTTTTTTTGTTGAGAAATTGTTGCGTTTTTTCTCCTGGGATTATTCAAAGCTTTTAATTTTGCAACATCTTATTTATTTATGTTTTAGACAATTAACGTTTGTTCATTTTAATCACAGTTTTTCCTAGATACGAATCACCAACTTTTTTAATATTATATTATAACTATGAATCCTGCCTATCGATTATCTGTACCTTCGCGTTCATTCAACTCGCTCTACAAGTAAAGGACAGGTTCGAAGCCACAGAATGAACAGGATGGCAAAGATACAGACAACTTTAAACCCACCAGACGTGATTTTCTCAGGGTGCAGCTGTCACAAGATCTTGAAGAATGGACATGTGCTGAGATCACGAAGAAGAAAAAAAGCAACTCGACACCGTGAAATTAAAACGAGCTGAATTCTACTGCAGAACAGATAGTACCAACAGAACGATTCAAGCCGTACATTTTCTTGTATAGAGATATATAATATTATATATTATATATATATTTGTTAGCAGTGGCCATGGTTCTTCAAGGACTATACAGCCTAGTAATGAATGAATGAATGAACATAAAATATTTATTAATATTACATATAAAGATATAATAGAGAAGCAGGAAAAAACTAGACCTATCGTGAACGTTTATGAAAAATGCAACAACACTGCCATTAAAAACAGCCAAAGTTTCGTCCGATTTTTAAAACAATGTTTAAATATTTTGCTAAGAATCTTAAAAATATGTCAATCTTGATTCATTTATAATAAAATTTCTTGAAAATAAATAATAAATAAATTAGAGTTCTGCTAAAAACAACAACAACAACTGCACAGCTACCTTCTGTACAACCTATCAAGGGACTTGGAATTCAGTATATGGTAGAAGCTGTACTGTTTCTGTTTCTACGACAACGATTGTGCAGGGAGAATATTATACTTCCCCCAAAAAAGTGTTCCCACGTTATAAAGGTCTTTAGACCCGCATGATCCATCCCGGCTTTGAACAAATTAAATAATTTATCTGTCACAGCCGGATTTGAACCTTCAGCACTCTACACACTGAGATACTTTTCTACCTGATTAGTTATTCATTCCAATTTTTTGTTTTCTTTACAGAATTTGCAAATAATTAGGAGGGTCTGGGAGGAAAATAAATTAATTGCCACAGCCGGATTTGAACCCGGGACCTTCGGCACGGCAACTCAGCGCTTTACCACTGAGCTTTTTTTCTTTTAGAAACAGATGAATATACAATGTTTGGTTTTCTTAAAATGATGCAACGTACTCAAATTTTTGCCAGATACAAAAAATTTCTTAAAAACAGACGTGTCAAAAGTTATTATTTTAGACGTACACACTCATTGAGATTTTGTTTAACACTGCTTGTTATAGAAACTATTTTGGGTAGAAAGATAAAAAATTTTTAGATAGGGAAACATATTGTTTCCATACCAGGACCCACGAGGGCAAAAAGTTAAGAATGTTTATAATTAAATAATTATTGGGGCAAAATGGTAACATTTTATAATATTTATTATACACTTAATAAATATTTTCATCCGGGACTAATTATTTTTGCCTGGAGAATATTTCCCTTACAATAATATTCAAGTAGAAAATACAAATATAACTTTTTAGATTTACATCTGATAGCTTTTTATCAGTCATATTTCTTCTCACTTCCTAAGAAACTTCCTAAATATATCTTCAAAACCGAGAAAAAGTTTATATAACGTTTTAAAAATCTAAGTAAACACTGCTCTGTCATATCCCGTCATCAAGTTTTGTTATCAGACTTTTTTTTTTTAATAAAAAATATATAAACTCTAAGAAATACAGCAGGAAAATATCCAAATCCTTAATCACAACTAACTTAATCTGCAAATAATAATTTAGATAATAGGATATATTTCTGAAAAAAATATTAAACTTGAAATGCGTGAGTTTGTGACTAAAAAAATCACAAAATCTATGAGTAATGTTACTGAAAACACCTCATGATAATTTTTTTATTAATGTTTAAAACTATTTTTTACTGATAAGGCAAACATGGCCAGTTAGTACAAGCTATCAATATATTCTAGCCAGAATGTAAATGTCGACATTCATTCTGTGATTTTGGGCAGCGACCTATAAGGAGTCCCCCCACATCACTAAAATTTCCCCAAATATTTAAAAAAAAAAGGGAAGCATTGTTTTATCAAGTTGCTTAATGACCCTGTTAATCGTACTAAATTAATACAAATACAAAATCGTGATTTTTTTAACCCAAAAAAATAATCTCCTAAAAGCCCATAATTATGGAATGATTTATTAATTATATGTGTTGATATTTTAATTGTTTAATTACTTAATAAGATAAAGTGTTAATAAGAACATTGAATGCTAAGTATGTAATCTGTGTTATATTATAATCAGACATGGAAGTATTTATACAACTTCTTATGTAACCGGTGGATTCCATGTTTTATTTTCATATTTCTAAAGTAAGAAGACATGAGAAAAAATGACAGTATCATAGAAATAAATAGAGGAATTTTTCTCGAGTTTTTCACAACAATTTCTACTGTATTATTGATACCAGAAAAAAATAATATGAACATTAATACATTCTAAGGGGAAAAGTCAACTTAATTATTCATGCTTCAATATATTTTTATTGAATATACTCTATGCCTTATATCCTTATTCAAACTTATTTATATATAAGTATGTATATATATATATATATATATATATATATATATATATATATATATATATAAGTGTGTAACCTTATAAAAATAATAATAATAATATTACTGTAATAAGTAGACACTGAGAATATAATATATATAAAGTTAAAAACCCATTTATTTTTTCATTTGGGTTTATTTAAATTTTGTTTACAATTAATCATTCGTCAATTAAAAAGAAAAATGACAAAAGACCAAAAAGTCAAATATAATAGAAGTCTTTGAACTCTATTTAAACTGATGAAATACCAAATTATCTTTTATATTTAAAATTAACAAATAAATAACCATTTCTGGTAATTAAATCGTAAATTAAACTGATTTTTAAAAATTAAAAATCAGTACAAGTATCATGATAGTTACTAAATTCAAAATAAAAATATTTTATTGAATGTATTCAGAGTAGAGAAAGATGTTAAAAAAATTAATGATGTTTTCAAATATTCATACAGAAGCAAAACGTTTTTACAAAGCAAGGCTCTTCATAAATAATTAACATAGGATTAATATTTAAATATAAAAAGGGTAAAATGCAATATTATTTTTATTTTATTTTATCACTGTTTCTAGGAAGTCGTCATACTACTGCTATATCAAAACAACAATCAAATAAATAGACATTAGGCCATTCAGAGACAAAATGGCGACTGAAGTTGCAAGGCTAAAGCACTAAAGTTATTTTAAATTCATCTATAATTTAAAAGTTGAAAATCAATTTTCATCAATACGACTCTTATGTTAACTGGAGCGAGCGGTTTGATCCAGCAACGATCTATTTAAAAAGAAACATTTCTTGTTAAGCTGACGTTTCGTCAATAATCCGGTAGTTCTGTCAGCGTTTATCGGCACATTTCCTAAATAAATAATCATTTTTATGTTTATCACAAATAATTTATTTGTTATTTTTTGTTGGTTGCATTAGGTGTAGTAATAACTGGGATTAGGTTGCAGTTATTAGGTTGCTACTGCGCAAAATTGGACTTCAGAACCTGGAGTTGACTAAGTTGCCAGGAACTACTTAAGGGTTTTCCCAGCGAGGTTATGACCCTGCTAGGTTAAGTCCTCGACGTGGAACGTAACAAGGGAGGTTTTGTATAAGGGCGTTACTCGTGGATCTACTTACATTCGTACTTGACCGGCTGCCCGTTACTCCTCTCGGATTCCATTGCGCCAGTTGGAAACTAGGACGGCCTCTGTAGCGAACCTATAACGTCGACTGCAACAAGAACGCCCTCGGCACACTCCGTTTATCGACCGCAGTGTGCGCAAGCTCGTCGTGGCTGTCTCGTCTCCGGACCGGGTTCTTGTATTTATTGTTGTTAACCTTTAATACGATCCCTCTTTATAAGTCCCGTTAAATTAATATACCATAAAGTACTCCAAAAGAAAACAGTAGCGTAGATAGAACTAATCTTGAACGATAATAGTTGGCCATATATAAATATATATATATATATATATATATATAAATATGAAGAAGAAAATAAAAAAGATCTTCCTATTTTTCTTGAGGTCATCATTCGATCACGTTTGCACATTTTTAAGTTTTTCTTTTCCCAGAAAATTTTATTCTTACTCTTTGTTGTTCCTTCGTTTCTCCTGCCCATTTCCTTCCCGGTCTTTTCCTGGAAACCTTCTATTGTAAATAACTTTTTTATTTTGTCTCTTCCTTCCATCACACTTTTTTATAAAACTTTGTAGGTCTTTATAAACTTCTGTGAATGATTCAAAAACCCCAGTGAATAAGTAGTTACGTCAAATTAAGTCCATTCTTCCCAATGGAATGATACAATAATAATTGAATGATACACTTATCATTCATATAGTTTTTGGCTGACTACATGAATGAAGTAATATTACAAATGAATTAATATAAGCAGTAACTCCTCTTCAAGCCAATGCCTAACTTAGTCACTAATTCACTATTAAATATCATGATTCCGCTTCTCAAGAACAAGGAACCCATTTTGGAAAAAAATCGACTTTACCACTTATTAGACGGGGATGTAAATATTTAAATTGAATTATCGAACTGAATTTAAGAAAAATATCTTTCATATGGATTTTCCTGATTATTTTCATGGATTAAGTTTCCATAATTTGTATTTTTTCTTTTCCTAGAATATTTTGCTTCTTACTCTTTGTTGTTCCTTCGTTTCTTCTTTCCATTTTCTACCCGGTCTTTACCTGGAAACCTTCTATTGAACATCTTTGCATGATTAAGGTTTCGTTTTTCTTTTATCAAAATATTTTTTTAGTCTATTACTCTTTAATTGCCTTTTTTTAAATAAAACAATGTTTTATTTTTATATATATATATAATCTTTTTTCCTCGGCTTCTACCGGAGAATGCACCAACCCGGACTTAAATCAAAGGGTTAGTCAAGAAAAATTAATTTTTAATATTACAATGCTTTCTTAAAATACATGTATAATTCTTTTATAGTTTTTTCTTGAATTTAATGCGATAAAAAAATAAATAAATAAAAACTGTACCACTACGACCCATGAAGGGTCTTGCGTTACTTGGTAGAGACTATACAATTTCTAGGACAACGGTTATCCAGGGAAGTGATAAATCATCCTTAATTGTCATGTGTTTCCCCCAGCTAAGGGTACCCACTTTATAAAAAAATTAAATGAATTCTTCTACTTCTTCTTTCGGTTCTAAATCAGGTTTCCCTGAAGTTGGTACTTACATTGGCGAGTTGTTAGTGTTTTCAGTCAATATTAATAGTTATTCGACACTGCGTATTCTAGTCCATTCGCGTATGTTCTTCAACCATGCCACCTACTTCTTTAAATTCCATTTTACAGCGGTCCATGTACTCGATTTTACCTTCTAAGCTTCTTTTACAATTATAAGCTGGACGATTTGGTATAGGTTTCATTTAAGAATAAGCCCTAGTTACGATAACTTTCTTATCTTAATAGTTTTGAATAATTTATCAACTTTACGCTCTACTTACCGCTGCCTCGTTGGTCGGCATGGCAGTCAATATGTATGTAATACAAAAAATTCAGTTTCGGGATGTATTTAAATCTTCACTCACTCACAGTCTGGCGCTAGTCCTTGTTGGATCTGGGCCTCCTCCAACAACTTGCTCAACTCCGCTCTATCTGAAGCCCACCTCCTCCATCTCCGCACTCCCATCCTACGCAGATCCTCTACCAAATCTTCCATCCATCTCAATCGGAGTCTCCCGCGTTTTCTCCTTCCTTCCGGACTATCATACACCATTTTTCGAGGAAGTCTCTTCAGATCCATGCGTTCAATATGACCTAACCAGCCAAGCCTTCTCTTTCTAATGACCGTGACTAAGTCTGGTTCCGCTAGCAATTCCATCAGTTCCTTGCATTACTTCTCATTCTGAAATGCTCGCCTTCCTTAATAGGGCCATATATTGTTCTTAATACTCTTCTTTCCCAAATTCTGAGGGAATCTTTGGCTGCTTTTGTTAGGACCCATGTCTCGCTGCAATACGTAACAACGGAGCGTACGATTGTCAATGTCAAGTCCCCTTGCTGCCCCCTCAAACTCTTGCATAGCCCCCGATAAAGCTGGCATTGTTCTGGCCGACATAAGCACATCGTCGGCATATGCTAGATGCTGCGTCAATATATTATAAATCGTGCCATTTGGGCTCGTCTTTATAGATCTTTTTGCTACTTCCAGAATCAGGTTGAATATCACAGGTGAGAGAGGATCACCTTGTCTTAGTCCCTTATTTACCCTGAATTCTTCTGAAAGCTTTCCCTGGATCTTTAATCTACTCCTGGTATCATTCAGCGTCATTCTTACGAGCCTAATTCATTTTGACGGCAGTCCCAGGTTCTTCAGTCCTTTGTACATTTCATTCCTCTCGACACACTACCATATTTAAATCTTATTTTTTATAAATTAAAGCTTCCACATAACTAATTATAAATACAACAAAGATAAACGGTACCACGTTATGGAGGTTGGTTATGTGGTACAATAGAAGATATGGTAAAACGGTAGATACGGTATTTTTTTTAACAGTGTGAAGCTCGTTCTTCGTACAGGACGATCTATAATAGTTCTTTGTGGATTAGTAGTTTTTATTTATAAGAATATATATTTTTTTAAATAGTAAATAATGTATTGATCAAAACATAATTGTATTATACTTTAAAAATCCATCTAAAAACTGCTTTAAATGGGACTTACCGAAGGTCACCAGATAAACTTAGTTGGACGAGAAACTAACTTGTGTCCCCTGGACCTTGAAGCAGGCAACATGAAGCTCAAGGATTTAAAACAGCGCAGTTGCGCACAAAGCTTTAATATAAAGTAAAATTATTCAGTGCTAAAACCTAAGTTGAGCTTTTAGAGCTGTATATACGTAATTGTTTTTGGAAGAAGGGAAGGATTTGATAAGTAGACATTGTATTATCTGTAATCATATGGTAAAGGAAGCGGAGTGGCTCAGTTGTAGAGCACTGAGTTTCCATGCCGAATATCCCAGATTAAAAAAAAAAAAGGGAATTTGTTAACAACCGGGAATGGATTCTTTGGGGTTTGGGGCCCTCCTGAGGCTCACCCAGCCTTAAAAGATGTTATTTTCAACATACACACTCATGCAGATTTTGTTTCATACAGTTTGATAAAGAAATTATTTAACATAGAAAGTTTTTTTGTTTTTTTTGGAGGGATAGAACAATATGGACCCTACTTGGACCACGAGGTCAACAAGTTAAGAATGTTCATAATTTAAAATATGTTAGGGCAAAATGCTAACATTTTACAATGTTTATAAAACACTTAATAAATATTTTCATCCGGGACTAATTATTTTCGGGTTGAGAATATTTCCCTTACAATAATATTTCAGTAGATAATAAAAATATAACTTTTTTCATTACCTTATGATAGCTTTTATGTTTGTCATATATTCCTTCTCACTCCCAACGAAACTTCTTAAATCTATCTCCGAAACCAGGAAAAAGTTTATATCACGTTTTAAAAATCTAAATAAAGACTGTTCTGTCATATCCGTCATCTAGTTTTGGTTCTATAAAGTGAGTTATCTCCAATATAGGGGAGGGAGAACCTGGAGATTGAGCGTGATCTACGACAAATCGTCTCCCTGCAAAACCCTTGTCCAAGAAACAGACAAATCTCTTACCCAACCCAAGACTCTTCACGAGTTGTAGTGGTACGTGTATTCTAAAATCACGAGGTTCTATAATAATGAAATAAGTTTGTTTGATAATTTAACATCACTTTATGCCGCAATGGCTAATCGGAAGATGCTACAGTCGGATTCATAAATTGCTCATATCCAGGTATAATCAGGATTGGGATTTTAACGTGTACCGGCAACCACAAAGGCTAAAGATCAAAATTTTACGTATCCTCCGAAGAACGGCATAACCAACGATTTTTTACTTCCTTTAAAAAATCAATAACCCTTATCGGGCTGCGAACTCGCGTTGTCAAGTGTATCTTTCAATGACACCCCTCCGCATAACTCATTTAAAACTTATTTTTCTTCTTTAACTTGTTCGTAAAAGAACTTTTCTGAATCCAATCAAGTCCCATTGGTGATTCATCTTTGATTTTCTTCTTCTTTCCCAAGTTGTAAAGGCCACGTACTTAGTGGCGGGGTAGCTGTTGGCTTCCCAATTCAATTCCTGTAATTAATATTTCAGTAGCTAGTGGAAAATCAATCGACATGCAACAACCGTTGAGGTTTCATCCTCTGATGTAAGGAGTTCTGTATTCATTATTATTTTTTCAATAAAAAATGATTTTAAAAATTTTTGATTAAGTACTTAGATTACTTTTTTTTAGGATTACCTTAGGAAATCCTAAGGTTATTTAAATATTTCAGACAGTTCTCTTAGGAAACGTTTTTCATACTCTTCTGGCTACCTTTAAGGTATTCCTATCCTCTTTTTGCATGGAAATTCGATGCGGATTTCACAACTTTGTGCGATATCGTCAATAATTCTGTTCGACATATTGGACTATTTCGTCAAGGAACACGGATGTGCAGTAGATCCGAAATGAAGTCACACATAGCAACCATAACAAAACAAACTGAACCAAACAATCAATAGATTCGACAGGAAGAACTTGATTCTAGAATTGTTCAAATCTTCTCCGGGAATGGAAAGAGTTTCGATCGATCAATAAAACGGAAAGGAGTAAGATAATGATATAAGATAAAATTCAGACTATATTACGATTCTGAACTCTAACCTTTGCTATCAGTTTTGGGTTTTGTTTTATGATTTTAATTAATTGGAAGATTATGAATAAGAAAAAAGGTCAAATGAACATAAACGAAGATATAGTAAATTTGATAGAGATCGTAGAATTAATTCGTGGAGATTAAGACGGACAGTCGGCTTAACCTGTAAATAAAAAATAGTATTTCCATAAATGTAAAATATCTTCCTATTTCCTATTATAGAAATATAATTTGGGGGCTAAATTAGTTTATTACTGTATAACTGTTACCTGCAAGTGTATAGAATCTAAGAAGCTGTGTCAAGAATTTAAATTATTGCCATACAATGAGGATTACTTTGAAGTTATTTTTCTCCTCCAATGTATCTGTTATTCCCTAAGTGAGAAGGTCCATGATGAAATACATACGAAATAATTAGCATTCTTTATAATTTTCTACATTTTTTAATTGATATCGTCTTTTCAATGTTAAGTCATTACATAAGGAAGAAAATAGTTGGGGGTGCAGTCAAATAAATACACTAAATAAGTGGTTACTTATTTAATTATGTGCCGACGTTTTGACCCACTTTGTGGGTCATCTTCAGGGCTAAGAAAGAAAAACAGACAAAATAACAGAACTATAAAAATACATTGCAGACTAAGTGTATGATAAATGAGAAAAATATATATGTAGAGAGGTAGACATTTAGAACAAAAGTGAGGGATATATATGAATAAAAAATTACAGAGAAAATGTACATAACGGTGGTGATTCCGAAAAGATTTTTTTGCAAAGATAAAAGAAGGGAGTAAACAGAAAGTTATTTAAAAAGAAAAAGTATAAACATCAGAGGTGAGAAGTAAAATTATGGAAAAGGTAGTACAATATATATAAAAAACTATAAAATGTAAGATAATAGACTCCTGGGGAGTTTACATAAGTAAAATGAAAGAAGGTATACCCAAAATGATATTAATGAGTAAATAAAGGAAAAATAACAGTAGCAAGTCAATATATAAATATAGAGTATAACAGTTTTTAAAATGCATACATATAGTATGGAGTGGTATAAATGTATGACATAAATATACAAGGAACGTATAGAAATATAAGTAACAATATGGTATGAGCATGGAAATAGAATGACATATGATGAAAAAGTGATGTTAAATGCTAATGAAATCTCAAATAATAATAACATATGATGGATGCCGAAAAAGCTAATATGAGAAAAAGGTGAGCAAATTGGAGAAGGAAAGGGGTGAGGAGAAGATATGAGTAATAAAAATGTGCATACCTGTAGCACTGTGTTAATTAATTTGACTAAACTGTGTTTTTATTTGACTGCACCCCCAACTATTTTCTTCCTTACGTCTATCATCCAGTCAACCATCCCCTCGCTTCTATTAAGTCATTACAATACAGTTGTATGGTTTTTGGTGAAACTATAATTTTCTATGTAAAGCATAAACTCCCAAATTAATTACAATATTCATATACATGATTATTGTAAGACCTATTTGGACTTACGAAGTAGAGCTTTGTGGCTCCACTAAGCATTCGAATTCCTTACGAATGCTCAGTGCTCCTTAGTTTGTTAATAACGAAGTCATCCATAATGACCTAAATGTCCCATTTGTAGCTGATTTGGCCCGAATCCGATATCAATTTTTTCATGAAAACTCCATCCTCACTCAAATAAGTTTCAAACCTTGCAGCAACCTCTTCAATTACCAATAACCCTCCGAGGCGCCTGAAAACAAGATCACGACCCCATCTAAGTTGAATTTGTAATTTGAGTACTAACACTGGGTAGTTTCTCTACTTTATCCTTTTTCCTTGTCATTATATTTACTTGTTGTATTGTTATATACAGTTGCAAGTTTCAATAAATAAATTTAAAAATAAAATGTATAGCAGAGGATCGAAATAAAAACAAAATGGCGTGCGTTAAAAATGGAGTAGCACCTCAGAGAAGGAGACACTCTCAACGCGGTCCTTTACCTCGCCCGTTTATTCACGCTCTCTTTTGTGCCGTCATCCAGGCCTTCACCACCACCTTCTTTTCACCTCTTCCGACTCAATACCTCCTTATTTCCCACCTTCTTTTATAACAGCATGAAGGTTTTCCTAAAATAAATATCTTGAATCCTCGTTGAGAGGTAATCAGAATGTTTGTTTATTAATTTAACAACATTTTCTGCGGCTATGCCTAATCGGACGATACTGCAGAGGGAGTCCTCAATTTTCCCTATCCAGTTATAATTGGGATAGGTATCTTTAACGAGTACCTAAAACCGTACAGGCTCGGGATCCACATTTTACGTTCCTTATGAATGTGTTAACCAAGGATTTTTAACTCCTATAAAAACGGAGGCAACTTGCGAGGCTGAGAACCCGCGATCATGGGTGGAATGTTATGCTATCCACTACAACGCAGGAAACCACTAATTCAATGTAGAGTAGACATCGAATGAAGAATTTAACTAATTCTTTAAGACTGAAGTCACTACAATATAAATATATATATGTGTATAAAGATATCTACAACATTATTAGCCAGTGAGGACCTTTAATTCCGCAAGGATATATTCTAACCATTAGAAAGGAGAGATTGTTATTAAACTTAACAGTTTTTAGTGGGCTAAGGCGGGAAATGATGATCCTAAATTGTGCTAAGTGACCAAGGGAAGGATTAGATCAATAACATCCATCCTATTGCTTTAGACAGGAGGGCCACAGGCCCTCCAAGTTGGGGTAAATATACACTTGAATCCAAACATATACAATACTAATAGCACATCCCAACACTACAGACGAAGGACACTTACAGTGCACACTCTAAGATCACCTTCATTATGTAGACGCCCTTAAAGGATTGGACGGAACTCCCCATCCCATCAGTAAAAATCGATCTCAAACCCTCATCAGCATCACGCAGGATGTAATCCCCTGGATAAAACCCTTAGGTCGAAGTGCATATCCAGAAAAGCAAAAATAACTTTACAAAACAACCATGTGACTTATAGGAGACATGCTGACTCACATATAAAACAGAGAGCAAGATCAGGAGATGGGAAAGGAAGATATTATGAAAGATATTTGGCCCAATAATGGAGAATGGACAATGCCGGATAAGGAAAAATATAAAACTACAAAACATCTATAAGGATTGGAGTGCTACCGATGGGTAGTTTCTCCACAAGTTTTTTTCATGTCATAATATACATATCAGCAGATATACTTGTTATAATAATATTATAGTTGTAAATATCAATAAATTCATTTTTTTTTTTAATCTATAAGGAACCTGAAATTATCAGTAATAAAACAGGGAAGTCTAAGATAGCTTGAGCATGTGGAAAGGATAGAGTTAAGCAGACTCCCCAAGAAAATGCTCTATGGAAGAACACGAGGAAGACTACGTCTACGGTGGTGGATCGATGGTGTAGAGCAAGATGTGAAAAACATGGGTGTGAGAAGGTGGAGTGAGAAGGCGACGGACCGAGAGGTGTGGAGGAGGCTCGTCAGGGAGCACTTAAAGGACTGTCGTGCAGAACAGTTAGTTTAAAATTTAATAAGCTCCAATTCTTTTCGACGATTCATTAAATACATTTTAATGTGTAATTAATAACTAATTTCAAAGGATCGAAGTCTATTTCACCACTATGGTAATGAGAAGTAATAAATCTTAAACTAAAAAACCTTTACAGGTGAACGTATAATAAACAAATGTTTATTTTAAGTTACATCTGCAGTCTTTAAAACTGTGTGATTACATTAACGAAGTTTTTTTAAGTTTGCTCGCTAAGTTGCTTATTTATTTTTATACAAAATTTATTTTCAATTTGTTTTAGAATGCACTTTATTTCACAATGGCTAAAAATATAATAAAAAATTTACAAGTTAGTAATACAAATGAAAAATTAAATTATAACTATTTAAGCATGAAATAAGAACAACCTCCAAATAGTTATACATATTTTATTCCATTTTTTAAATACATTTTAAGAAAAATATATTTAAATAATATAAATTATCCTTTATTAACTTTTTTTACTATAGATTGCAGGGCTAAGTAGATATACAGTGACTCACATCAATTCACCAGATATAACCTGACAGTGCAATATTCACGAGTTACTGCACTGCAGATTTTGCAGAGTAGGGTGTGTCAATAACGAAAATCAATTTAGTTTTTTTTTTACTATTATTACAGATAATTACTTAATAAAAACGTATAAATTCCTGTTTAGTTAGTACTTTATTAATGGTAAATAATTAAAGAAATGACTGGATGGAAGTGTTATATATATATAGATAAGTAGAAACCAATATATATATATATATATTTATATTGGTTTCTACTTATCTTGACTGTTATGGAAATATTATGTTTTGGTTCTTGAGTTTCAGTCAGTTAATTTCAACTTCTTAAGGCGACGTTTCGAATTTAATGTTTTTACTAAAAGCTCATTTTTTCACTGTAAGGGCATGAATATGAGACTAACCTAGTCTCGAAACGTCGCCTTAAGAAGTTGAAATAAACTGACTGAAACTCGAGAACCAAAACATAATATATATATATATATATATGAAAGATAAATTGTCTAATATTTTAGACAGTGAAAGATAAATTATCTAATATTTTAACAGACATATATCTACTCTGGGATCTGCAGAACTTTTTAAGGCTCACTCAACCTCTATTAAATGGGAAAAACCTGCCGGATGAGCGCGATTTCAGTGAAATAAAGTCCCTAAACAAGTGTTGTCCTAAAAAGAGTACAGTCCCAACCATGTACTGAACCAAAGACCATTCGAGGGATATAGGGAAAAAAAATTAATTTATGGCAAATATAAGAAAACAACCATTGACCCTTGGCATAATACATGTACGCAGACATCAAGAAATATTGTTAAATTTATTTCTTCTTAATCTTTTACACTTAAAAAAAAAAAAATTTATTACAACTAAAATTGTGTTAAGGAATTATTGTGATAGGTCTGACCTTGAAGATTTGTTAACATGTTCCGTCGAGGGAAGCGTCAGTAAATGATTGTGTTATCACGGAACGTTCGGATCAGGCATAATGATAAATACGGATTTTCTAAAAAATATTTTTCTGAATTTTGTAATGAAAAAATTTAACATTATATTCGTTGTCATTATATCAATACTAATCAAAATTGTTACTAAAACTAAATTAAGGATAGATAACTAATAAATAAATTTAAAATGTTGTTTATATTATTTTAAAAAATGCACCGCTACAACATAAGAAGCCTCTTGGGTTCAGTACATGGTTGAGACTGTACTGTATCTAAGACAACGGTTGCTCAAAGGGGAAATTAGTCTGAGTTAACGCTTAACTCAGGTTTTCCATCATTTAAGGGTACCACATTATAGAGGATGGGTGAGCCCCATGAGGATTTGCAGATCCTACATGGTCGATCCTTATTTATTAACAGATTAAATAATATATCTGCCACAGCTGGCTATGTAATCAAAACCTTCAGAATAGCTACTCCACACGCTACACACTGAGTAAACCCGCTCCTCCCCAACTCTAATACTTTAAATTGCCAAAGATTTAAAATTTTGACTCTTCAAAACTCTATATGTTATTATATTCTTGGTACTGTAATGTTTTTTTATAATTATTTTTGTTTTGTTTGTTTTTCTCTCATAGCCCTGAAGATGACCAACAACATAGGTTTAAACGTCGGCACTTATAAAAAATAAGTTTTCACTTATTCGATGTTAATTTATGACTGCAACCCCCAACTAATTCCATCCTTCTTCATTTGAAATTTTCATTTATCTGAAGAATGTGACCACTTGACAACATTTTTTCTTCCAATACAGCATTCTATTGATAACATACTAAATTCTTAACATACAGATTTAAAATGTTATTATCTTTATAAATACTTAACACAATTGATTAAAAAAGATTTAAGAAAACCGTACAATAAAAATGTTACTGAAGAAAGTAGGGAGCAGAATAGCTCAGCGTATAGAGCGCTGAGGTTCTATGCAGAAGGTCCTGGGTTAAAATCCGGCTGTTACAGATAAATTATTTAACAATCACGGATGGACTGTGGGATATACAGACCCTCTTAGGGCTCACCCAGCCTCTATAAAGTAAATATCCTATATAACCTGGAAGTTGAGGGTGATGTCGGAAAAATAACCTCGCTGCACAACCGTTGTCCCAGAAGCAGTACAGTCTCTACCATGTAATGAACCCACGTCATGAATACACGTCATGGATTGTGGTGGTACCCACAATTAAGTAACTGATCAGTCAACAATATGGAGACATCATACTAGTATGCAATGACCTTTACAAAAAATATGTTTAATGGGATTTGATAGGGCCGTTATCAATGACCACGATTATTATCTATAATCGTCAAATAATCCGAGGTTTTTTTCTAGTTTGATTGATTTCTTTATCTTTGAATGTGAATAATTGAAATACAAAACCTAGTTTTTGTGAGCATTAAAATCACATATTTCATTAAATGGTATCAGTTCCCCAGGTAGTCTCTTCAAGTTAAATTTAAGAGTGTTGAGTTTCTATGCTGAAAGTTCCGGATTCAAATCCAGTTGAGGCTCACCCAGCCGCTATACAGTGATATCCTTAATTTGGGAGAAAACTTGACGGTTATGGTGTTGCTATACCGAAGGTTCCGGTTTCTATAAAGTAGGTACCCTAAATAACCTGGAGGTTGAGGGTGATCTAGGACAAATCACCTCTCTGCACAACCGTTGTCATAGAAACAGTACGATCTCTACCATGTACTGAACCCAACACCCTCCATGTGTTGTCGTATTAAAGGTTATCATAGGTGGGAGATCTGAAGATAATTGTCAAGTTTAGATGTCACAAACTGTAGTAGTAACGTTTATGAATACGTTTATGTATAGCTATGTACATAAACAGTTAATAAACTATTAAGTTATAATAAAATTTCTATAAAAAATATGGCAGTTAATCTGGAAGCGGTCGACGAAAGAGACTTGAGACGGGTCGATTATATCGCAGAGATGGGCGGCGCCGATCGTACTACTTGTCTAGCCTTAACCTGATGACGTCACATCCACCTAATCTGACTCATCCCTCTCACCTTCGAGCAAAGGTGTACGGTTAAAACCTGCCGTATATGGACATCTGGACAATTATATAACAATAAAAATGGATAAATAACTTAACTATTTATTATAACATTAACTAAATAATATGCCAATCTTCAAGTATCGAGTTTAAACTTCTACCACATTCAGGACCCTAGGGATTACTTGAAAAATTAGGAGAAAATAGGTATCAGTTCCGCAGGTGGTCACTTCGAGTTAATTCGCAATATTCATTCGGTTCCTTTTTTTTTTAAATAATTTTATTACTGGCTGAATACAGTAACTATTGCTGGCTGTAGATTAAAAAACCGACTTACACATACTATTTAGGCTATGTAATCATCTAAACTTCAAATTTTTTGCTGCAACGTTCATTTCTCGATGAAATGATTACCGAAATATACACTGAATAATATTAAACTCTTTTACTAAAATTAACGATTATTTTTATTTTCGAGAATATTAAAAAGGAAACAACATAGAATATTAAAACTAGTTGTGACTTAAATCGAAGCGACAACCTGCAGAACTGATACCCATTTTTTTAAAATATAAATAAGCGATTGGTTATATCCTTATTTGTAGCATAATTAAGCATATTGTATTACCTATTGTAAAAAAAAAAATCCTCTTGGACATTGGTGGAGGTCAAAGAATTAATTCCTTAGATAGTTAAGGAATTAATTCTTATTTTATATTAATTATTATATATTGTATAAACTAATCCTTACTATCTCCATTTATTCTATATTTTCTGTAAAAGCTAGACATTCTAATAAAATTATTTTAAAATAAATTTATTCAACAATCAAATTTTATTTTGACAAAAAATAATTGATTAATAGATAATTTATTATGAATTAAGCAATCATAGTAATATGTTTAGGCTTGGTAACACATTGGAAAGTAATTAAGGGAAAATGACAGAGATATAAATGTAAATTATATTTTTGTAAAAGAATTGAATTAGATGAATAATAATAAAAAATAAAAAAAATGAAGGGAGTATAGTTTTATAATGATCCCAAAATATTATCCTCATGTTTAGGATAATTCTATATTATACATTTAGAAATTATTGAGATTAATCCAAGCTTTAAATGTATCGTTTAAACAACTTCATTACTCAATATCTGATTCTTTAAAATAAAAATTTGTGTTTTCCAAGAGTTACCCTCACAATGTTTCTGTGATTTTTCTTTTAAAAGTTGATGTAATAAAATTTCGCAGAAAACTACTCAAATCAGTAATAATTCCATCTCAATCCTTTTAAAGTGACATGTGGTTAGGCATATAAAGATAATCCATTACCATTTGATTTTACTTATCAAATTAAAAAGTTACAAAAAAAAATTAAAATTGAGAAGCAAGCTATAAAATTGATTTTTCACATTATAAAAAAAAAAGACAAGTAAACTCTGGAGAAACAATGCTCAAAACTTTTAATAAAAATGTTTAAGTTATTTTATATTTAAAAATAAATCATTTCATTCTCATCAAACGGATTAATATCAGAATTTAACATAATAAAAAGAACCTGCAAATAAGCATTATTTTTTAAAAGTATAGTTCCATTTTAAATTTATTACAATTAAATAAATATAAAGTTAACATAAATTGTGAAATTAAATACCACCTATTCTAAATATTTTATTTATGTTAGGAAAAACAAAAAATTGAACAGTTAAAAATTTATAAATGTAAAAGTAATAGAATGAACTAATTTTTATTTTCCTTAAAAAAAAAAAGTAATAATAAAACAGGAAGGAAATTGATATAGATCTCAATAATGATGTACTGATGGACACAGTGAATGATATTCTCTGAGCAAACCAAGTTTAAAAAATGGTAGCAAAACGTCGCAACAGAAAGGTAAATCAATTAATATTATAGTATATTAAACAGAAAGTTAATAACTTAGTGATATCATCAGGGACTTTTATAATATTTAAATATAAGATAGTGAAATAATAGCAATGTAAAAAATATAATCAAACCTCATGGGTAAATTTTAAAGGAGTTTGAGAACATGAAACCTATATTTAATATTTATAAAATTACAATTTTAATTCAAATGATTCTTCAAATGTTACATATCAGTTAATCCAGTTTTATCCAAACAGTTCAGTTTTTTTAATTAATTGATTTTATTGGGATTAATCATAATCTATTTGTTGACCAGCAAAAGGTATGGCATATATACAATGAGTACAGGTCTCAACATTAAACTTTGTAAAGGAATTAATACCATCAACTAAATTATTTCTACAGCAATTCAATTAAGATAATTGAGGAATACTACCATTGATGTACAAGCAATTGTTAGCATATCTTTCCTTTACCATAAGCATAATGATTATGAAAATTATTTTATATTAAAATAATTACAATTATTTTATTTAAGTTTAATGAAACATATTGATCTATTAAAAAGAGATATATTTTGCACATGTAATATGTAACTAAAAATGTTTAACTTATAGTAATCTAATTGCAAAAAATGGGGACATTTATAACATTCATTTGCTGTGAAATATAATTATAACAAAATTATCAATATTCCCAAAGATTTTAGACTTAGAAACTCCCAAAACTATCAGGCAGCACTTACAACTTTCATTGCTTTGAAAGTTTGCCATTTTTAACTATTAGAAAATGTATTTATGATAAACTGTGTACACAAACTTACAAAAAAAAAATATTTAACTCAATAAGTAATTGTTATGACAAGGCAACAGTAAAGTTAAAGCCCTCAACCAGAAAATCAATAATGTGGAAATGCAGTTGGGAAAATGTGGTGCAACCTTTTTATTTTATTTATATTATTTTGGAAATGATTCTAAAAACTAATTAAGTAAATAAGTAAGACTTTCTATGAATAAGATTGGCTTGTAATAGAAAATATTTGATTCCATGAATATTGACAGTGCTATTTTTATTAATGTTTCATTTTTATATATTTACTTCCAAATATAATTTTTTATTCATAATAAATAAGCAAAATTTCCAAAATAATAGCCATCACTAATTCCCACCACCAGTTAAAAAAGCATGCATAACATGAACATAAAACTTACCAATTTCAACTATGATATCTTTGGCTCCAATGTCTCCAACAGATGGGGTCTTTTCCTCTTTTTTTGGGGCTTCTTTCACGACTTCTACAGGCTTTACAGGAGTCACAGGCCTCGGTTTAATTATTTCTTCATCATCCTTACTGGGCTCCATAGGTTTAAAATCAGGCTCTGGACTAGACTCAAATCTGTCTGGCGATTCATCTCTCAAATTCTGGTGCTTAGGTATTGGAGGAGGAATGGGGGAATCTTCACGGCTGATAGCAACAGGAGAATCACTAGCAGCACCGACAAATTCACTCCCATCATCATCTTTTTCTTGATTTCTCTTTATTTCAGTAGTTGCTTCGGACTTGAGAAAATCTGATGAGGATTCGAAGGGTTCTGGTGGGAGTGGTTTATTGAAGCCAAACAATTCTGTTTCTGGTTTTACTTCTTTCACCGGTTCTGGAATTTCTTCGGGTTTGCTCTTGGCTTCGTTTAGGAAATCTGTCACAGCCGCAATCGTATCATGTTCTGACATTACTGTATCTTTACTACTTATTTCAATTTCCTTCTCTAACTGGGGTTTCACATGTGATGGAGAAGAGTCAGACTTTTCAGTGAACAGACTATTTTCTATAGTTGATGAGACTTTGGAAGATTCGTTTTTAGCTGGAGTTAGAGTTAGAGGATCTGTAAATGTCTCAAGGGGATCAGTACCTCCTATTAAATCGGCGACGGTATTATTGCTCAGACTAGTGAGTGGAGAAGCATCGGTTTCTTGAGTCGTGGACGGTTCCATTTTAACGATACTCTGACAAAACTATCAAGAAGTATTATATTAGAACTCGTGGGATTATATCATGTAGTAATAATACACAAGTATCTGAGGTCTACTTACTGGACCGGCTTCTAGACACGAAGGAAGTGCACTATGATTTGACAGATAAAGGAGATTGTATTCAGCCTCAGTGTTACCTACCCCCACTCCTTAGGTGATTCATTCTAATTTCCCCTTCTTTTATTTTATGTGTCAGTTGATAAAATTTCTCTTGACTTAAAAATGCTATAATTTTTTTCTCTCTCTAACAGCATGCAATGATAATTCGTTCCGATCTCATATCAGTTGTTATATGAGTTTGCCTAAGGACGGGTGGAGTAGTGCCGGTAAGATTCGTTCGTGTTATTTAAAGCGAATTTAATGTCACTATGAGTTTGAATAATATCTCTTCCAACGAAGCTGGCCAAAATATCACGATTAAAAAACGAAGCACAAATGGTATTATCCACGAAGTTAAAAATGGCTTATCAAAGAATGAAACTGCCAAAAACTGTCAAGTTAGTACACTTCGTTATAACCTTCATCACTTTTTAAAAACATATAATTAATGTTATTCTTACAGGATTCATTCATTCATTATTTTGATTCTATTTTTCTAATTCTCTTAATTACAAAATTCCTCTCAATATATCTTCAAATAAATAATTTCTAGAAAAGAAATTTCTAAGCACTTGGCTCACCTTTGTTGACATTTTACACAATTTTGATTTTCTCTTTCAGAAACCTATCCACAATGGAACAGTGCCTAAAAATAAGAAAGAGTTATATCCTCGAGTAACCCTGTTTACAGCAATCAAGACTTATGCAAAACTTCACATACTCATGTTTTTAGATTATATCAGTCAGGTATTTTTTTCTAAGAAGGTTGCTCCAGAAAAAAATAAAAAGGTATGTACATTATTTGAATCTTTATCAGTTATTTGACTTAATTCAGTGATTATAAGTTTACTGAAACCATTGAAAGAAAAGAAACATCATTATCTTATCAGTATATTAGCTGTTCAGTTAATCATTCAAACATTTCATCTTTTAGAATCATAAAGAATGATAGCTTTTAAGAAACTGGCTTTTAGAGTTATAAACCTATTGAAGATTATGTAGGTCATTTATAATTTTGACATGTTTGTCTTACAACATACACAAAATGTGTCAGATAAAAAGATGAATTATGCACTATTCCTCTCCGTTAAATATTCACTTTATTATGCTAAGTTAGTTATTGATCATCAGGTAATTAATTTTTACTTGTTTCAGCCACAATCTCAAAATGGAACAGTCCATCATTTTAAAGTATCGAAGGAATCTTTCGAACAACCTGCTTTACATACGGCTCTGATGACATATCTAGGATTTTATATTTTGATGTTTCTTGGTTATATTAATCAATTTTTTTTCGCTCCCAAAGTCGCCACAGAAAAACATAGGGAGGTAAATCTTTATATTTATTATTGCCCGTCATTAATTTGTTTATTATGAAGATCATTACTCATTTGACTGTACGAAAATTTGATGTGTTACAAAGATGGAAAGAAGTTTTTAAAATTAGTGAAAAGATAAGAAGTGAAAAAACGTCAGTTTTTTTTTTAGTTCTATGAGGAGCATAAATTATAGTATTCTATTTTATGGTTGTTAAAGCTTTAGTTTACTGAGTTGTAATATTCTATTGTTCATCTTTGAACAATAGAAGTTTTGATTATTATGTTAATTTAATTTATATTTCTTTTCATCTAAATATTTTTATTAGTTGTTCTATGTATTAGAATTATTTTATAACACTATTACAATTTTGAAATATGTTATAGTTTTCAGTCTTAGTTTAGTCTACTAAGAACTAAATTATACTTATTTAAATTCCAAAGATAACTTACAAAGTATATTTTACTAAATAGATTCTATTTAGTATTACTAATATTATTTTAATGATGCATTGTAATGATTTTCCTGCTGCTACTGATATTTAGTATTGCTGATCAATATCTTTTATGTTGTATATAACATTTAAAGAAAAAATATTTATATTAATTTCATAATAAAATCCCTTTAATAATGATCCCTTTAATATAAAAATAATTTTCTCATTAACTCCTGTCATTAATTAAATCATATTTATTCGGAAAGAAATATCTTCCTTCAACTCTCTAAAGCTGAAGAAATGCTTATTTCATATCCATATATGTTGTCCAAAAGCTTTCAGAAGTGTCACCTTCTTCTTAAAAATTCGAATGTACTAATGATCCCTTTAATATAAAAATATTTTTTCCATTAACTCCTGTCATTAATAAAATCATATTTATTCGGAAAGAAATATCTTCCTTCAACTCTCTAAAGCTGAAAAAATGCTTATTTCATAAACATATATGTTGTCCAAAAGCTTTCAGAAGTGTCACCTTGTACTCGAAAATTCTAACTTCTTTCATCGTGACTTAACAAGTGTATCAGTTTTGCCGGTTATCTTATTTAAAGTAAACTCTGGTATTGTTATTTTCTGACGATTTTACTGTAGGCTTTCTGGGAAACAATAATGTTTGGATTGAGGCTATTGGTAAATGTAGAAAAACCAAATACATGTTCGCAGGACTTTATGGAACTGTCCAAAACTCCTTCAGATAGAAAGGCCTTTGAAAAGGTTTTAAAGTTTGATTGCATTGGAAAAGGCCTCCCTGTGGCCAAGAAATTCCCGCTTTTGGTATTTCTAAACATGAAAGAGTAGAGAGATCTTTCATTATATGAGACCCATTTTTGTCTAGGTCAGAATGTTTGTCACTATCAAGACCATAAGAATCCAATAGTTTTCCTTTGAACAATGGATACAGAGAAAAATATTTACATATCTAAGATGTAGAGGATCCGAACTTACATTGAATCAGGGAAACAAAATAAGATTTTCTTTTATTGTCTAAATTATTAGGGAAAGGAATTCTAGTTTGTTATATCTCTACTTAGACATAGTTCTTAAATTTTGCCATCTATGAATACTTAATACAATAAAATACACTGTAGGTAATTAATGTTAACTAGGTTTAAACAATTATCCTGAATAAATGTTATTTCAAATTTTGTTATTTCTCTGGCTGTTTAATTAATCTGTATTTGTGAACAATAAACTAAAATAGTTTATTTATTGTTTTAATTTTTAAATATGTTTATTTTGAAGTGAAAACATTTGCACTGGCCAGAATTTGAACCCGGGTCGTCCGCCTCTCCATGGCAGTGCTCTTACCAATTGAGCTACCAAGGGTCGCCTCACAGTCAGGACAAATCCTTTCTCTTCATCCCATAACCCCCATGCTCTCGCAATTTTGTGATATATACATGAGGAAGAATGTTCATTTAACAATACTTTAATTAGGATCTTTTTGGCTTACGTCATTATATTATTTATAATTTTTTCTTCCTCTTCTTCTTCTTGTTTCGAATGGGCCTACTTTGGACCACGCTTGTTCAACTGTTGGGCTTTGATCTTTGCCCAGTATTGCCGCATCTTCTGCCGGTGTAACTCCTTTCTCTCTTCTGTCCAGGGGGTACCTCTCCTTCGGCGTTTTTCCTGAAATCCACGGACGTCTTTCAGGGTGCGTCTCACAGACTGTCTGGTTTGGAGATCTTTTATTCCCAGTTCTTTAATGTCCTTCTCGGTTTCTGTCAACCAAGCCTTACGAACCTTCTTATTTTGCCAGAAAGTGAACAGACTTTATAATTTTTTATTAATTGTTTTAATTTTTAAATATTGTTATTTTGAAGAGAAAAGATTTGCCCCTAAAATAGTTTCACCTTGTGGCTTATATATTTCATTTTTTTTTTTTTTTAGGGTTATGTTCCTTTATATGATAACTTTGAAAAGTTCTACCTGTGGTATGTATATCGTAGAGTAAGAGATTGTTGGAATCGTCCTATAACGAGCGTACCTGGTGCAATGGTCACTGTCAAAGAAAGGGTTACTCATGACTATGGATGGACATTTGAGTAAGTAATTAGATCTTATTTTCTGTTTCTACTAAAATTTTGCCTATCCAGTTTTAATTAGGATAGAGATTTTTAACGAGTAACTGACATTATACAGGTTCAGGAGCCCCGTTTAATGTCCCTTTCGAAGGACGGCATAAGCAAGGAGTTTTTACTCCCTTTAAAATATTGTAGGCTACAAACCCGTGATTTTGGGCTTAGTAGGTTGTTATGCTAACCACTAGACCACAGGTCGCCCTTTTTTACTTTGTTAATATTTATTTGTTTTTTTCCCATTCATTATGATAACGGTGATGATTATTGTTTATTTTTTAAAATATCACACCCTCTATAGGGGTCAAAATTGCACTTAATCACCAACCTCCTTAAGCTGTTCAACATCTTCCTCTCCAACCATGGTTAAAAACTTTTAACTTAAAGAGTATACAAAATATCTCAATCCCCAATTAATACCACAAAAGCTTTGTGATTATATTTAAGGAAGAAATATAGAAGCATTTAAATATATGAAAATTTATTATAAACAAATTTATATTCTGGAATCATGTATTCAGTGTGGCTCCATCTTGATGTCCTATCCACTTAAACGTTTTTAACCTTGAAGTTACCATTTACTAGTATGGTTTTGTACTTAAATTTTCTTATTTAGAAGCTATTCATCTTAATTTTATGTAATTACTCTAAAACTTAAATTGATTTTATGATTTTAGGTTTACTGGAAGAGAAATTCCAAGTCTAAACCTAGGATCTTATAACTATTTAGGTTTTGCAGAATCTCATAGTAAATGCGCTGATGATTCTATTGAAACAATCCACAAGTATGGATGGGCTACTTGTTCCAGTAGACATGAAATCGGTAATTTTTCTTGAGTTTGTCTAATTAATGAAATTAACCTTTTGCATAATTATTTTATAAAAAATACAACTTTAAAACTGATTAATTTTAAAATATATGTGTGAGGGCTTATACCATGTATACAAGGTACATTATCTATTACTACTTTTAGAAGAAGAAAATGGTCCGGGTTGAGGTCAAGAAAATTCTCTTATGTAGGGAGAACTTTTTATTTGTAAGCCAACGTTTCGACCCACATTGCAGGTCTTCCTCAGGGCTAAATATACAAGATACAAATAAATTAAAATAATACATGGTAAGAAATAACATTATATGTAATGTATTGATAGAATAATGTTATATGTAGTAAGTAATAGAAATAAAAACCAGAGGGGATTGAATTATACAATGACAAAGAGGTTTAATTATATAATTCAATCCCCTCTGGTTTTTATTTCTACTATTTACTACATATAACTTTATTCTATCAATGTACTACATATAGTGTTATTCTGTACCATGTATTATTTAAATTTATTTGTATTTTATATATTTAGCCCTGAAGAAGACCTGCAATGTGGGTCGAAACGTCGGCTTGCTAATAAACAGTTCTCCCTATACAAGAGAATTTTCTTCCTCATATATATTAGGCCAACTAATATTATTCAACATATTTTACTACTTTTTTAAGAACACTCATCATATGTAACAATGTAATACAAAATTCATTAATTAACCGAAGGTTATAAGTACTGCTCCAGGGCTACCAGTGTTGCCACGACATATGAATAGTTTTGTTGTTATTTTAATATTGTATAAAATAAAACCATATTCTAGCAACGAAAAACTACACAGCCAACATAAAAAAAGAAAAGAATAATGGATGATAAAATTAAGTACTAAGGGTTACAATGGGATAACCTGTGATTTCTGTGCTGAATCTAGAAAAAATCACAGCAGTCTTGGAGGAAAACAAGAGTTTCAAAAGTTTTTTTTTGCTGAATTTTTAGAATCTATTTGTTTCTTGATTCATAAAATCTCATGTTAAATTTTTTTTATTCATATTAAACAGGTAAATTACTGAAAATAGAAAACCAAAGAGGCTTATACTTTAAGCCCCGTTGATTAAGCGGTTAAGTCGAATTTTCTCCAGAGAGAGTTGATTGTATTGAGGTAAGCGGAATTATGCCATTCTCATTGTTTTTAGCTTGACATGGACTTTTAATATAAGCAATAACTTCCTTTCTAGCCAACTGCTGACTTAGCCACTTATTCGCTACAAAATTAACACGATTCCACTTCCTAAGTTCAAGAAACTCATTTTGAAGAAAATTTGACTTAACCACTTATTCGCTTGGGCTATATCTATAGTTTCTGTAAATATTAAAGTGTTATAAATACTGTTAAAATTTTGTATTTAATTTTACTGAAATGAAGGAATGTTGAATTAAGTCTTTAGATGGATCTGATAAAGTTGATACTTCTTACACCATTAGAATAATTCACATTAATTTAACTATTAACATCGTGAGATGACAGTGTTTGTCTAACCAAGTATAATCTAATATGACAGAAACCAATTTTCTTGATGCTTTCGCTTTCTAAAGTAAGGACAAGCCATATAATTTTCATTTATATAATTTTAAGTTTTACTATAATTGAAATTTTGATTATTAGTTAATTTGCATATGGTATCTTGTTTTATTTTCTAGGTACAAATGTTCTTCATGTGGAATTGGAAAAACTCACTGCAAGGTTCCTCGGAGTTGAAGAGGCAATAGTGTTTGGTATGGGTTTCGCAACTAACGCTCTTAACTTACCCACCCTCATCAGCAATGGTTGCCTTGTCTTGAGTGATGAGAAAAATCATGCATCTCTCATCCTCGGACTTAGGCTTTCAGGAGCTCTAATACGTGTCTTTAAGCACAATAGTTAGTATTATCTCAAAATTAATATTAATTCTATAATAGTTTCAGTTTTTAAAGATAATAGATCTTTTTAGTATTACAACTTAGTAGTTCATTTTGGATTATTGTTTGTATCACCACAAACTGTGATCTATAATATTACTTATGTACCCTTTAAACTATTTCTGCTAACTTCATAGGATTTTTTCCTGACATTTCCTCACTTAAGGTAAAAAAAATATATATATATATATATATATATATATATATATATATATATATATATATATATATATATACATATGATTGTTAGAACGCAAATGGAAAAAACCACAAGCAAAGCCTTATGTTTCAAATCTGGGGTAAAAACAAACAATTACTAGTCGACGTTTCGCCTATTCAGGCATTATCAAGACACAAATAAGAGTAAAATCAATCACATCTCAAAGAAGAAGTGCATTCTTCTTCTTGGTTTTTTTCCATTTGCGTTCTAATAAATGTTAATGTTTCGTTTTGAGTTTTGGCTCTATTTTATTTATATATGATTGTCTTTAGAGCTCCCACTGTAGCCTCGTCTGATTAGCCATAGCAACATAAAGTGACGTTAAATGAACACACAAACAATATATGATTGTCATCAGACATATTTTAGGTGGAAGAATGGTGCTGCAGGATTTGATAAAACTGAATATTCCTTATTTTTCTTGAATATTAGTTGACCTTAAAGGGGAAAGAAAATGGTCCTGGTAATAGTCAAAGAATTAATTCCTTAAATAGATTTAAACTATTTATTACAAGCTGACGTTTCGACCCATATTGCAGGTCTTCTTCAGGGCATAATAAGCATGTGATTTGGATTTGTATTCATATCTTGGTTATGGCCCCTTCTTGTCTATCCAGCTTGAAGAAGAACTGCAATGTGGGTCAAAATCTCGGTTTATCAATATTTAAGGAATTAATTCTTTGACCACTACCAAGACCATTTTCTTCCCCTGAATATTCCTTAATTATATAATTAAAAATCATACATGGTTTCATTGATGTTATTTCATAATTGATAAATGATGAATTGCCTGAGCAATGATCTCAAGGAAAAGTCAGATCCATTGATCTGAATAATATTTAAATAATAAAATGGGATGCCACCCTGAGATTGTTATATTTGAGATATAGTAATTCTATATCATTAATAAATAAGAGACATGTCCCTCTCTTCTCCAAAGGTTGACTGACCGGTAGTTGGTTATTGAATAAAGATCTTTTATCCTTTAATTGAGTAACATTACATTTATTGTTTGCTGATCATAGTTACAGTTTAACTTATATTTCTACTTACAAAGAAAGAAAATGGGGATCCTTTCGCTATACGTGACAGCCTACATGTTGAGTTACCCGGTTTTTGCTTACGATTAACTCGTCTCCTGTATCTTAAGGGAAAGGTACTGGTCCTAAGGGACATTTAAGCTACCTGCTCGATGCCCTTACCCTATTTACTCAGGTACTCCTAATGTTCCAAATAGTGTCACATGTGGTAGCCTGTTTTCTGACAATGACTGACATTTCCTCATACTCTAAATATACATAATTTTCCCAGCAATAGTACAGTGGCTGATTATTGTAGTTACCTGCTGGGCTGGGTGGTGTGGTTGTCATATCCCCTTGTCTGATTTTGTTCATTATATAAATTAAAAATATTAACCCTATGTCTATTTCAGATTAAAAATAAATTCTTTTACTGATACACTTCTTGGTTTTTTCTCCAGGAATGGGGTCTCTTGTGGTGTAGGTTGGGATAACAATCCACTATGACCAAAATTGCGAGTCCGGTAGGTGGCCCTAGGAATTTTTTAAAGGGAGTAAAAACTCTATGGTTATTCCTTGAAATTATAAATTAATATAAATCAGTTTTTATTCCTTCAGAGGGGACGTTAAATGGGGGTCTTTAACCTGTACGATGTCAGGTACCTGTTAAAGGTCCCTATCCTTTGATCCTTTGATAAAGTTCTCCTTAACCTGGATTGCCAAAATTTAGGACTCCCTCTGCAGCTGTTAATTTATAAGTAAATTAACATAAAGAAAATATTTATATATTTTAGATATGAAACATCTTGAAAAACTGCTTAGAGAAGCGATAGTGAACGGACAACCTAAAACTGGAGATCCATGGGAAAAGATTTTGATTGTTGTCGAAGGCGTATACAGTATGGAAGGATCGATTGTAAAACTTCCCGAAGTAATAGCCTTGAAGAAAATGTACAAAGTAAGATTTAATATGAGTTTCTTTTATTTTTACCAACGTTACTTGATTTATCTTTAGTTTTATTAAATCCTCATGAGCATTACTAAGGATTTTTATATCCTTGCAAACATTCCAAAAATCCCACCTTTAAACTTAATATTAATGTTGTATCTAGTAATTATTCCTCAGGTTATCGCCTCGAGTTCAGTCACAACAAGTTTTAACGTTTATTCTTTTTAATATTTTCTAAAAATACGAGTTATGAGTTTTACTGTAGAAAAGATAATGTAATTATTGGAAATGTCTATACTTCAGTAATCATTTCATCTAGAAAAAAACGTTTCATCAAACATAATTATCTATATTTTATTTGTATTAATTGTTATTTTGATGGTAATTATTTTTAAATATTTTAGTTTTGAAGAGAAAATATTTGTCCTGGCCGGGATTCGAACCCGGGTCATCAGCATCTCCGGTGCAGTGCTCTAAACCACACTACGACCCCTGGTAGCTCAGTGGTTTGGAGCACTGCACCGGAGATGCAGACATATAATAATTTTCTTTTATTCTTTCCTTATTGTTGAATTAATAAAGCTTCATAAGACATATTGATGTAGGACTCTACAACTTGTTTACTACCGTGTTTATTAGATTTGTATTTAATATTATAATATTTTGTATGTCGTGTTTATAATAGTTTGTATGTAATATTGACTAATTACTAAAATATTAATTTTAGCTTCTGAATTATAAAAACTGACAATAGAATCAACAGTTTTTTGAGGTACTCTCTACATTTATTTTTGTTCTGTCTATCTAACAGGACAATCTAATTACTTGAGTTAACATCTTCTGTAGAGCCCCTATTCTTTTTTCATAATTACAGTTGGAGATGTTTCTATTTAAATATGTATTAATCAGTCACCTGTCTTTAATTTTTTTACTGAATACTTTTTCTTCTTCCTTTCTTATTATGTCTTATGAACTCTACCAAATGATTACTTGCCAATTAAGGAGGCGATACATTAATAGTTATTTTTTTACGGTTTCCCCCTTTTTTTCATTTCTTTTAAATATTCATATTTTCTAAATTTCTAATTTTTTTTTTTGTATAAATAAAATCATAGTGATTACTCCTTTTTTTTTCTTTTTTCTTATGATAAGGCAAAAATTAGAAATTTACCCTTTTAATTTTTTTTTCGTACCTCACATTTTGAACTTTTTTAAATTATCACTTTTATTTTATTTTATTTACACAATTAGGTGAAATCTTAATTTTATTATTATTTCAGGCATATCTGTACGTTGATGAGGCTCACAGTATTGGTGCATTGGGCCCGCGTGGAAGAGGTGTTGTAGATTACTGGGGTTGTGATTCTAAAGACATTGATGTTTTAATGGGTACTTTTACAAAATCTTTTGGAAGCGCTGGAGGATATATTGGTGGATCGAAGGTAAATTTTTATAATTTTTTATATCCAATCCAAATTTTGTTTTATCAATTTTTGTAAAAATATTATTTGGCCATCCAGTTTGTCTCAAAAGTTCTTTCACTTGTTTCTTATTCATACAATCCTAGATTTTTTTATTCTAGACTTAACAATATGAATATATTATTTTTTTAAGTTCAAAGATTTGGTTTAGTTTGTTTTCCTTTTAATTTTATTAATCAATCAATTAATCAATTTAATATTTCTTTTCAGGAACTTATAAACCATATAAGAGTAAATAGCCATGCTGCGTGTTATGCTTCCTCGATGTCGCCTCCTATCGCACAGCAAATCATCACTTCCATGAAAATTATTATGGGAGAGGATGGTACAGATGATGGTAATTATTATTTTCATCAATTTTATGATATAAGATATTTTTTTATTCATTAATATATATTAATGAGGCATTATTTGGAATAGCTTCTTCAACCTATTCATATATAATATTCTGTCAAGTTAGAGGGAAGACATCTGTTTATAAAATGTTTTAATTTATATATCACTCATAAATATGTTAATAATAAAAGGCTTTTAGCAAACCAAACTGTCTGCAGGTTGCCATTCACAGATTAGTGCCCCTGAATACATTCCTCCAAGTTAGGCCTCTATTCATCTCTTGGAAATTTACTAGAAACTCCTGTTTTTGGTTTCTCATCTTTGTCCAAGATTATATATATATTAATTAGTTCTACCGAAAGCCCTATACGCATCGGAAACCACAAGCATCAAAGGAAGGACAAAAATTGAAGAGATCGAAAAACAAGAAAGGAAAATCCTGATAAAAATCCACGGCACAGTTTTTAGAGACAATGTCTGGCAAAAAAAGACCTACAGAAGAACCATACAGACACACTGAAACCATCACTACAGTTATCAGAAAAGGTAGAACAAAATTTTTTGCACATATCTCCAGAATGAACGATAGCAGATTGACTAAAAGAATATTCAATATAGTCTCTAAATCGAAATTGGGCACTTCCTGGTATAAAGAAACCACAGAAGACTTGAGAAGATTAAACATTAAACAACCTTGATCTCCTTCCCTTCTTAAAGCACTTCTAACATTCCATGTTCCCAATTTCCAGATCCTTTTCCATTTCAGCAGTCCTACCCTTCCGATTGGCATTTCCTCTAATCAGTGTGGTTATACCACCCTGATTCGGTACCGCCTCAGTTAGGGTACTCCTTAACGGAGCGTTTCCCAGGGAGGACCAGGAGGAGGTTGAGGTCAGATTTTCCTCCCTATATATTTATTTTATCTTGAATATAATTTGAATATAATTTTAACCCAGGATTCATTGCTGTTGTATTGTTTTATCTATTTCACCTAACAACTCAAAATCACCTGCAAATCCAACCTTTTTTGGTTTGTATCTCCTTCTATATATCTTAATGTGTTTGTATCACTTTTTTCCCCCTTGGTGCTAAATTAAATAGTACAGGTGAATGCAAATCCCTTGCTTTATATCTAAGCAAACTTCAAATTTCTTTGAAAAATAATTACTAATTCTAACATTATTGACTGTTTTAATCAGGCATATTCCTATTAGATTTTTTGACTTCTTTAGTGCTCTCTGTCCAGTTAACTTCTGATTGTCGATGGTATTATAAACTTCTCTTTATCAATCTAAATCTGATGAACTATTTTGGAAGATTCTAATTTTTGCTATGAGGAAAATATTGGATTGATAGATTACCGGTTTTGTCAAAAAGCATATTGGTAGTCTCCAATAATTACCACCATGTATTCCGTGATTAGGATTAACACTAGTATTTTGCTGCATGCTGGGAGGATTCCACAATAATTATTACAATCTGTTCTCAAATCTTCAACTGACCTACTTCAAAATGTCCGGTAGAAATACTAATTTTCTTTTTTAATTCAAATTTTTGTCAAAATTTCACTATTATTAATTCATGATTTAATCCAAATTTTGCTTCACAATAAAGAATTTGGTGATGTCTACACATATAATTTTTAAAATCTGAATGGAAGACTAAGTCTGCCTCTGGATAATGGACAGAGAGATCCATGATTATTAAAAGTATTTTGTTAACTAAAAATATGTGAATAAGGCATTCAAACTTATGTCACTCCATATAGAGATATAAAAATTATTTTCTTTAATATTAATAGATAACATAGAAGTGAAACCTTAAGTTCTTTTTTTGTCTTCTGAAAAATAGCTGTATTCACATTGGTTACTTAAAAAGTGGCATCTACGTGTAGCTTCTTATTGGTTCACATAAGTATGTTTTTATTACAAAAACAAATAGACCTAATGATTTTTATACTCTATGTAATTTATTGCCAACTTTTTACCTCAGACTTAACTTAACTATCAATTAGTAAAAATATGTATTTCTATGTAAAACTTTCATTTTAGGAATCAGAAGAATAAGACAATTAAAACATAATACAAGATACTTTAGGAAAAGACTTCATCAAATGGGAGTAATAATTTATGGAAATGAAGACTCGCCAGTTGTTCCTCTATTGGTATATCTCTTCTCTAAGATTGGGTGAGGATTTTTAAATTTTATCAAAATAAATAACTTCTATAATAAAAGTCGGTATCAGTTATGTACTTAATCATTTACTTTGATCGATGATTTTTTAAAATTTAGTGAAGGTTTTGAAACAGTCTGCCTCAAGGGGTAACTGTTGCTTATCATTGCCTGGGGATTAGTGTCCCTGAGCTCTAAATACCATGCACAGTTAGTTCACTCTCACACCCATACTACAGTTAAATACACTCGCACACTCCCACTCACAATATACAGATGTTAAAGGGAATGTTCAGCTTCCCTTAAGTGACAGCCCCAGAATGAACTATATTGAAACAGTTCGATTCGCTGCACATCCAAAAGTTGAAAAACAACTCGAACTGCTTAGGAAATAGATGAGGATACACTGATACACTATGAGATATGATTAAATCAATCAGAATTGAAAAATTAAGATTTTTTTTAATACATTGGCAGTTATAGAAGACTCGCCACCCACCCCCGGCTTTGCATGGGTAGTAGTGCATATTATGCCTACATGTTTTGTCTTTTGAAGGACTGCATCAATTGTATGCGCTGATGATTTAAATGTAATATAATGTCTACACTACATGAAATATTTTAATGTATTTTATTATCTAGATATAAATAAACATAACAACAAATTAAAATATTTCTTTATATACAAACTTATTTTCATCTGCGTTAATTTTTTGCGATACCTCCTAAGATACTGATTTAAATTATATGTTGTAAAATATTATAATAATATGTAATTAAGGTAACTAAAGTATTTAAGTTGATGAGGATAAGTATTTAAGTTCCTGTATCCGTCTAAATAGCTTTCCAATTACCATATTATATGTAACCAATTTTTTAGAAGATATAATAGGTATAGTAAGCTATCCTTAAAAGATAGATATATGTTATCCAGGACTTTTTAGTAGATCTATAAAAGAGGAATTTTCCACCATGCATTGTTTTAGTGTATCTCAAAGGGATTAGACAGTGTCTTCGATGAAAGCTCCAAGACGGCTTGACTTTTTTCATCAACTATCGTTATATTCCAACCAATTTACACAAACCCTTGACAAATTATGTACCTAAACCTTCCTCATGAATCACTCTACCTATTGGTGAAAACTGCATGAAAACCCATGCAGTAGTTTTTGAGTTAATCCCGAACAGACAGATAGACACAGTGGAGGACTTTGTTTTATAAATATAGAATATAGATAAATATAAATAAATTGGTTTGATGAAAGTGCAAAAATAATTAAAGCTGTCATTCTAGTTACTTCATGTATATAGCAAGATGAAAACTATAATTTTTTTAGCTTCTATACATAACTACTGTTACTCATTTGTTACCTAATTTTTTCTCATTCTTGGGCAAACCCTTCGATATGTAAAAACAAAAAAAAATGTTTATTATGTTTTAGAAATAATCCTTTTTAATCTTTATTAGGTTTTTTCTTTGTTTTTTTTTTAATCCTGGCTAATTGTATTTCAACAACATAAAGGGAGCAAACTTTAAAAATTTCATATGTTTTATTTTGAAAGCAAATATTCGGTATAGCTTTCATGAGGACTGACTTATATATAAATATATATATGTGCTGACAATAGGAATTTTTGAGTATAAGTATTTTCAAAATTGTGCCATAAAAGCATTTAACTAAAAAAAACTAATAAATTCAAAAATAAAGGACTCAATAGATCAATTCTGATTGGTTTAGTATTTTCAGATTAATGGAATCGGATGCTAATGTTTTAGCATTAGTAGGTATTTTATATTATATGATAAATAATATTGATTAAATTATTTCAGAGGAGTCGTTCGAGGTTTGGCTGCTCGGAAAATTGCCACCGTGGGTGTGGGTTTTCCGGCAACACCTCTGATGGAAGGTAGGATAAGATTTTGCCTATCTGCTGCTCACACCAAAGAACAACTGGATTATGTAAGCAGCTTTATCTTATTTTATTTCATAATTTTGTCAATACTTTAAAATTAGAAAACTTTGTGATCAGTTTAGTGTATTAAGGGAGCGGAGTGGCTTAGCACTGAGTTGCCATGCCGAAGGTCCTGGGTTCAAATTCCGCTCGCTGGCAGACTTTTATTTTATCTGTTAGTGGTTGGAGATGAACACTATGGGATTTAGGACCCTCTTGGGGCTTCCGAGCCTCTAAAATGTGGGTATCTAAAATAAAAGGAAAAATCTGGCTGTTGACCATGATCTCAGACAAGTCACCTCCCTACACAGCTGTTGTCCTTGAAACAGTATAGTCTCTACCATGTACTGAATGCAAGACCCTTCATGGGTTGTAGTTATACCGTTTTTTTTTTTTTATTTACCCTCAACCTCCAGGTTATTAGAAGGATCTGTAGATTCTACACAAATTATTTAATCTGTTAACAGCCAAGGATGGACTCAGTAGAATCTACAGCCTCCCCCTGGAGTTCACCCAGCCTCTTTAAATAAGGTACCCATTAATGGGGGAAAATCTGATTGTTAAGAGTAAACTAGGTCTAATCACCTCCCTGCACAGCCATTGTCCTTGGAACAGTGCAGACTATGCCATGTACTGAACCCAAGACCCTTCATGGGTTGTAGTGGTACATTTTTTTTTTTATTAATAACCCTGTATACAACAAGTAAAGTTACTGGTATAAAGAAGATTGTAAACTTTTCGGCTCATAAATTCAATCCATGATATCTCTAATCCAAAAAATCTAATTTACAAAGTCTTGAAAATTTTTTAGTTTATAATTTACTACTTATAATAAATCACAAAATCATAATTTAATTCTGAAAAAAATTTGTTTCAGGCTCTCGATCAGATCGACGACATCGCTAACGAATTAGGGCTGAAGTATTCCCAGAAACCCCGATGCCCTAGGCCCATCTTGTACGGGAGCGATGATGATGAGGAGGATTTGGACGTGACTGATTAATGTTATAGTGAAATTTTGTGGTTTAATTCTCACATGCAGTGCCTTTTGCTACACCTGCCAGTTAATATCGAAATTCGCTAAATAGGGTGGGCCGGAAAATAAAATAAAAAACTCGAAGGTAGTCGAAAAAAAACAGGGACTAAATTTAGGCTATTCAATCCAATCCAGTCATAAATACTCGTTTAGTCAAATTCTTCTTTTAAAAAAAAAATTGTTTTTAACTGTTTATACAAGAAAGACTTCAGAAAGCATTGAATTGTTTTATATTGTAAATTTTCATATTACATTAATATGTTATGTAATATAACTCATTTTTAATGCATACAGAATTGAAAAAGTTATATATTTTCAAATTTCTTA
Source organism: Troilus luridus (assembly GCA_964056705.1). Lineage (NCBI taxonomy): Eukaryota > Metazoa > Arthropoda > Insecta > Hemiptera > Pentatomidae > Troilus > Troilus luridus. The sequence continues at coordinate 39,948,167 of OZ057417.1, read as the reverse complement.
CCTCGAATATAGGATGAAGTTTCTGTGCTATGGTAACAAGAAGCTCACTGCTTATGTAATCATTCAATGAATGAAAGATTAAATTAATCTTTTTATTATTTACAGTATCAAATTCTTTGAATTTGTTCGACACCTATTTAGTTAACTATTTCTTTTTTTATTTGTTTTAAATAAAGTAATAGTTTTTTATGTAACAACATGAGAAAGAAAAGTACAACAACTAAAAATGTACCTATTCAGTACCTTTTTGTAATGATTGATATTTTTGTGTTTACTGTATATTTGTTTAGATTTTTTGTTTATATTTACTGCACTGTATTTGTTTTCAAAGCAATGTTTTTATTATTTGTTAAATTTACAACTCAAGAAGAAAACGGGTAGAAGATTCACTTTTTTTTTTACAAGTATGAATCACTTCATAAAAACGGGGTCAGTCAGATCCGGCGAAGGTTTAAAATAAAAAAATATTATAAACCTTTAATGTAACTCTGAAATCTCCCAAATTATAACATCATGTAATTAGACCATTACATAATGCGTAGTAGAAATAAAATTTTATGAAACCGTTTCTATGTTTCTATACAAAACATTTTGCATTATTTGAATTTATGGTTGATCTGCATTTCTAAAAGCGGTGCAAATAATTTCCTTGAACTTATGACACGTTTGAAGTATTTATTTCAGTATTCTTGTAATTTATTGTTTTATCACATATATTAAATATGTAGTTCTTTAAAAAAAGATATGACAAATCTAATAATTGAGTTGTTGATATTGAAAAGGTTGTAAGTCATGAAAAGGTTATTTAAAGAAAAAACAAATAACTGCAGAAAAAAATGAAAGTTTCAATTGGAAAATATTAACCACCACCGTTCATAGAAACTGAACCACTCCCAGTTTTAACTTATTACTCTTTCTGTCTAATTGTCATGATTAATTAATATCATTTCTATAAAAAATTTAAAAATATATTTTTTTAAATTTGTATTTACTATTTTTTTTTACTTACTCACTTTTCGATGTCAACGGCTCAACTGTCTTTTCTTTTTTTTTACTTGAAGCTTGCTAAATGAATTCACTTTTTATAGAAAAAAAATTTAACTAAACAAATTCTAGTTAGATTTTTAAAATGTTTATTTTTAATAACTTTTATGTACTTGAATCATTCCAGCTTGTCGAAAGTATATTATTGGTTTTCCTTCCAACTATTTTCTGTGCTTTATCTGACTTGTTCAAGTATTGTTTTTTCATTATTATTGAACAAATAAAAATACTTCCAAAGATTATAAAAAAAGAAAGTTGAAGTTTAAAAATTAAATAAAAGACTGATTATTTATTATTGCCTAAGGTTCCTAAATAACTTTGCTTGTAGTACCTTTAGAAATATAAATTGTCAATTTTTTCTTTAAAAAATAAGTATACTGTGTATATTTTTTTATTTTGAAGGTTTGATAATTTCATGAGATGTGAGGGAAAATAAATGGATATCTCCAAAATTTAAAAAATTTACCCTTTCACATTTTTTTTGGTAATTTAGTCAAGCAATTTTGTCTGATGCGACACTTTGCCACTTTATACCTCATGGCTGTCCAGTTATGAACGTGTAGTTTTAGGAGCATAAAATTGCTTGACTAAACTAAAAAAATTGGAGAAATCCGATTTTTATGGTCAATGCTATATTTATACAGATTTGTTTAGTTGATACAATATTTATTGGCCATGAAGACCAAAACAAATGATACAATAATAAAGAATAGACTCTTCTATTAGAGTATTTTGTTTTAAAAGCAGTTATATTTTTCCTTGTGGATGTTATAGATCCAATGTTATTTAATAAATTATAATAGGCAAATCCTGTGTGTGAGATACATTTAATTCTCTTCGCTAGTAATAAAAATTATGTGACCTTTAGGATGCATTTCTTTATTATCATTCTAATCATAGTCAATTATTGATTTATATACTTTTTAAGGTTTTGCAAATAGATTCGCTTTATCGATAGCATTTCATCATTTTTTAATACAATAGAACTCTGGTGCAGCGGTAATTAGTGATAAAAATCTATTATAACTTTCAAATAAAATATCTTTTCCGGTAATTATATTGTGAAGAAAAAGAGAACTGCACAACTGGCTGTAATAAAAATGGAAACAAAATTTCAATGTTCAATGGATAACTGGTTTCTAAACTAAAATAAAGACACAAACTGATATCTTACTAAAGTTATGAATGAATCTATGTACAGATGTCCATATAGCTAGTCAATGTACGTACAGATGTCTATACAGCTAGTCAATGTATGTACAGATGTCCATATAGCTAGTCAATTTACGTGCAGATGTCCATACAGCTAGTCAATGTATGTACAGATGTCCATATAGCTAGCCAAATTGGATTTACATTGAAATATGAAAATTTTCACGATTACTTTAGTTCCTTTACTTCATAAACTTAGTAAAAATGATGTTTCTTGGTGTAAAAATAAGTATGTGGGAAAAATAAAAAATCTTCATAACTGCAGATCATCAGACTTTAGTTAACGTATATAACAAATTTACAGTAAAAACTTAATCAGAACAGCTGAGTAACCGAGCAAAATGCTTCTCACTTTCCAATACAAAAATCTTTGAAAATTATATCTAATAGTTGTTCTGTCGAAATTTTCCCTGTAAGTCGCCCTAAACTATCAATCGCTCTTCGTAACGTTTCTGCCGTCAAATCAACAGGAGAATCTTCGAGACTGAGTTTGGAAAACTGTTGAAGTGATTTTAGGCATTCTTCTAAACAATGCCTTTGACGAGAACTGCTGTAGCTAGGACTGTTATGAATACTCGCTGACTTTCCACATCTGTCAAAAAAAATTAGATTATATAAAATAAATAATATAAAATCTGCTTCTACCCAATGATACATAAAAGTACTCTCCCAATAGGGCACCTAGCAGCCAACAGCGAATTTACTAATTGGCAATAGGGGCTGCAGGCTATGGTAATTAATTTCCAATAAAATAAAGTTCTATTAAAAAAGTCATAATAAATTGAAGTTATCACTGATATAAATAAGAAAGACTTTCAGACAGAAGATTTGAATGTTTACCTTCAACACTTTCTCAGAACAGGGGTGACAGATAGCTATTAGTTCTTAATGGGTTAAAGTGTAGATCAGTTTCTGCTATTAAGGGTCACCTGTGGTGTTGTGGTTAACATAACAACCTTCTATGCCTAATGTCACGGTTTACAGCCTGGTAGGTGGCCATTAGATTTATTAAAGGGAGTAAAAAAATCCTTGGTTATGCTGCCCTTCAGCAGGGGTGTGAAATGGTGGTCCTGAGCCTGTGCAATGTCAGGTACTCATTAAAGATCCCTGTCCTAATTATACCTGGATAAGAAAAATTTAGGACTCCCACTGTAGCATTGTCCGATTAGCCATAGCAACATAAAGTGACATTAAATGAATAAACAGATTTAGCAAACAGCTCAGTCATCCCTACTATAATCAGCATATTAATTTTTACTAAAAATCAGAGAAGCAAAATATATCAAAAAGACAATAAAAACAGAACATTTTTTCAATTGTTATTTATTAGTTTAGAGTAAGATTTGTTCAAAATTTAAGCATAAATTTGTGCATGATTAAAGTCATTTTTTTTTAATTGGCTGACCTAAAAAAAATCACATTCATGTACATAGAAACTTGATTTCCTTTGCAAGTTTTAGCTCTATTAAAAAAATAGAAAACCCTTTAATATGACAAGAGCTAAGCCTAAAAAAAAAAATTGTTTCCAATAACTTTTTTTTGTATTTTTACCTAGTGTGACTAGTTGCAGTTGTGGCAATGTCCCAAATATCCAAAATATACTTATTTAATTTAATTTATTTAGTGAAATGTTTCAGACAGAATTAATTTAACTTGCACAAACTTCTTACAAGATTTTTTTTATTATTAGAAGTTTCCATACATTGAATATCACAAAATTTGCTATTTTTAAGAGTAATTGATGATACAATATCCTCACACTGCTTAGGCGGTAGAAGAAGATAAAAGATTTTAATGATGATTGAGGGGTAACTGACCAGTTGACAAACTAACAAGTTAATGTAATTATATGTGATTAATAATAATTAATTAATGATCATGTTATTAATGAATCATAAATAATACTTACAATGTTTCCAAATTATTTGTCATCCTTTCAAGAAGATCAGCAATGCCTTCTTCCGTTTTGCATGAGATTCCACAAATAAAATTATGACAATGATCTTTTTTGAGAAAACTCAAATCGTCTTCGCTCGATAATAAATCCATCTTATTCAACAGTATTAAACCTTGCGTTTTGCAGTCAGAATAGCATTTCTCATTGGTTAGTACATAGTGACAGAGATCGTGGCAGTGTTTTATTTGTTCCCATACGCCCAGATCATTGCACTGTAAATATTTTCTGATTGCTTCTGAGGTATTTAAATTATATCGATTGGCTTTAGCCCATTCTACAAATTTAACGACATCGAAAATAAATAGAATAAAATCCGAGCACATAGCAGATGAAATAGCTCTTGAAATTCCTTCGGCTTCTACCTGGTCTGCAGGATCCACTCGGAGCCCTGTAAAAAACAAAAAAACATTAAATATAGCAACGGATGAGTAACATTTAATAAAAAATAAAGTAATAATAATAATGAAATGTTCATCTTCTTCTGTGGCACTACAACTCTTGGAGAGTCAGATCCTCCAGCGATTTAGTCCACCTGACATCTCTGTTCTCTCCTGCTGCTAACCAGTTAGGAATATCTAGGATGGATATTGCATCAGTTGGCACGCCACCTATCCATCACAACTTGGGTATACCTGCTCTTCTTGAGGGATATATTTTTTCTTCCATTATCTTTCTAGGTATCTGGTCTGGTGTTATCCTTACAATATGACTAGCCCACCAGAGTCAACTTGATAATTCTAACATCAAGTTGGCTTTGATAACTCTAACATATTCTTTGAAATCAAGGATGGGATAATTAAAAATGCAATCCTAAAGTAATACACTCCCTTTTTCTTAGTAAAGTTTAGTTTAAAATTCATCAATTTAACCTACTTAGAGCTAACCAAATTTAAATTTATTTATTTTACTTTCTTAGTAATGTCATCGTGAGATGGATGTTGTTTCCTCAGCTTTGTAATGTGGATTGTATTGTCTGGTGGCCTTCCTCGATGTTGAACAGGCTTACGACCGAGTCTGGGTTTACAAACTCCGCCAATTCCTACCTCCTACCTACTTTCTCATTATTCAATCCTATCTCTCCAACAGGTCATTCACAGTAAATCATAATAATGGCTACTCATCCCTCTTTCCTCAATCTGCGGGTGTTCCTCAAGGCAGTATCATACAGTTTATACAGCTGACATCCCAACTTATCCTAATACTATCCTTACCACATATGCGGATGACACTTGTTTATTCTCAGTCAACACTGATCCAGTTATAGCATCCCATACTCTTCAATCCCATATCAATGACCTTCAAAAATGGTGTCAAAACTGGAGGATTAAAATAAATTCCCACAAATCCCATTAAATCACCTTTACCCTCTACCGTAAACCAACGACTTCCTGTCCTCCTGTATCGTTTAATAACATCATACTCATTCCTGTAGTGACACCTTGACAAATGCTAAACTTAGAATCCTCATACTAGACAAGAAACAGCTCGCCGTTTCAGGCTAATACAACATTTACTAAACAAATAAGCTCCCAATTAATTACAAAAGACTCATATACATGACAATCATTAGACCCATCTGGACTTACGGAGTAGAACTTTGGGGCTCCACTAAGCCATCGAATTCCTCTCGTATTCAAACCTTACCATCCAAAATCCTTACTTTGTTACAATAATGACCTTAATGTACCATTGGTTGCTGATTTGGCTCGAATCCCACATTAATCTTTTCATGACAAACTTCATTTCCACTCAAACCCACTAGTTTCAAACCTAGCAACCTCTTCTATGCCTGATAATCCTCAGAGGCATCTGAAATGAAGATGGCCTCGTGACCTTCTAAGTTGAACATTTTATTTGAGTACTACCACTGGGTAGTTTCTCTACTTGCCTTTATCTCGGGACATTATTTATCTTTGATTATATTTACTTGATGTATTCAATATGCAGTAGTAAATTTCAATAAATACATTTTTTTTTTAAATTTCTTAGTAAATTATTTTAACATTTATTGTATTATCCATAGTTGAGCATAATAAACAACTTGTCAGTAGTTCAGAAATAAGTTAACTTGCTTAAAAAATTACTTTAAGACTTTAGTAGACTTATTTCAGCATTAATGAGCAACTAGATGAAGAACGAGGCATTGGTGAAGTATCTCCTGAACTCTTATCTAAAAACTACTTCTTATAACAACTCTATGAATAAGTTATTCATAAAATTGGGTTGACAATTTAAAAATTATGATTAAGGGGTTAGCATTAACAAAAATACATCAACAATAAGTTGTAAGTATAATTAATTTATTAATAACTCTTATGGTATTATGCCCCTTTAAAGTGAAATTTAATGTAACAAAATGTCACAGAGTGCAAAAGTTGGATATTTGCAAGTTGAGAGATATCTAAAAACTGTTTTTTCAGAACAAATAACTGATTTTTTTTCTGAGAAGCGAGGGGATGGTTGACTGGAAGATAGGCGTAATGAAGAAAATAGTTGGGGGTGCAGTCAAATAAAAACACTAAATAAGTGGTTACTTATTTAATTATGTGCCAACGTTTCGACCCACTTTGTGGGTCATCTTCAAGGCTAAAAAAGAAAAACTTTTTTTTTCTGATTAGATTCTATAATTGTATGATTTTTGTAATATGCTTTGTAAATGATGCCTCCTCATATGTTCTCTATTCTACTTTATCTTCAACAGCTTCCTTTGTCAGATAACATTAAACTGCTCTCCAGAGTGTTCCGTGTCTTATTGGCATTCCAATCTTTCCACTTCCTCCAGATAACCATATCATAATCAAATTCATTTTCATCCTCCTTATTTCTTTGGATCATACATCTCTTGTAAAGTCTTCCTTGCATACTTCATCAGCATTCTTTCTTTATATAAGGTTTAATCCAGACCAAACTTCCATTGACTTCAGGCCTAAGATATGCCCTCTTAAACTTCTTTTAATGGCTATTTTACATTATCCACTATAGACCTAAGAATTGTATAATACATTTGTATTTAGTGGCTATTGTACATATTGTTACTAAAAAATCCATTAATCACTTACAAAACAATTACAAGCATTTTGGGCAGATAGCTAAATAAAGGAAGATTGGTTCTTCTTATTGAGCAACATTAATTCAAAATCATTCTTGACTTGAGCTAACTAGTTTGGCATAGCTCCAAGAATCTTCAGGGAATCAGCCGGCTTAGAGATTCTTCATTCCCAAAGTTAACCCTTGCTGAAGAACAGAAAATAAATTGTTAAAAATTCAGGTTCAACCCCGGGCCAAAGGTGTTAGAAGCCCATTGTAATAATAAATAAAAATTACGTACCAGCTGTGTCAGTGACATTTACTGGATAGCCATTTATATCTAAATGAGTTTCCACCAAATCTCTCGTTGTCCCAGGAATAGCGCTCACAATGGCAGCTGGTCTTTTACCTGTAAGTACAAAAAAAAAAGAAAACTTGATTCTACCTATCATACTAAGGATACCATTAAAAAAAACCAGGACCACTAAAAACCATGAGGGTCTTAGATTGAGTATGTGGTAGAGATAGTAATGTTTCTCGGATAACAGTTGTGCAAGGAGTTGATTTGTACAAGATCACGTTCAACTGTCAAGTTTTTCCCCTATAATAAAGGAGGGTTTCTTGATCCTACAGGATACATAACCGACTGTTAACAAATTATCTGCCACAGCCAGATTTGAACCAGGGATATTCGGCACAGCAGCTGAGTGAAGGATACCACAATAAAGACAAAGACACTCAAGTACTATTGAGAACTTGAGAATTAAGTTACACTCTATCAAGCCTAACAGTGATTCTAAATAATATAATTCATACTGGAAAATGTAAATGCATTTCTTTACAATGTTCAAATTTCTTATTTGAACTAATTAATTTCTTGGAACTCCATTAAACTCTGGTTTATTTTATAGCAATCCAACATTCGATTACATTTCGCCAGAGACGAGCATTCTAATACAACCATTAATTTTACTTCCTATGGAAAATATAAAAAAGGCGGATTATTTTCAGAGTCCACGGACTCTAAACTCCATCACTTTATAGCAACATCTGATAACTCCAATTGATTGTTATGGATTATTTGTTTGTTTATTTATTTAAATATAATATAATATAACAACCCCTTCGAAGGACGCTATAACTAAAGATTTCTACTCCCATTAAAAAATTATAAGGCCACGTGCCAGGCTGAAAGCTCACGATCTTGGGCAGAGCAGGTTGTTATACTAACTACTATATCACAGGAGTCCCTATAAATATTTACTTAAACTTAAGTTTATTTAGTAAAACTTATAAACATGAGTATTCATATAATTTTAATAAAATATTTGTTAAAAATAAATAAAGTTAAATTAAATGAAATCATCATTTGAGTTAATGATTCCAATCGTAGGGAAACTAAATACATCATCGGACTATATTGTTGTTTGCTCATTTAAGGATAATCATTCATTAATTCATTGCTAAGGTTATCAGACTATGCTACAGTACGAGCCCTAAATTTTGCCTATCCTAGTTTAATTAAGATAGGGATTTTTAATGAATACCTGACATTGTACAGGATCGGGGCTCCCATTTTACATCCCTTCCTAAGGACGGCATAATCGAGAATTTTTAATTCCCTATCGAACTATGTTTTTAATATTTAAAAAATTAATTTTCTTCAATTATTGACAAACTTACACAAAATATTCATAAGACTACTTTTTCCCGAATTCGGGGCACCTAATATAGTCATCCCAACACCTTTTCTGATTCTTTCACCCCTTCTTCCATCTTCGAGATGTTTCTATAAGAAAAAATATTTAAAATTAGGACAGGTAATTTCTATTTCCTGTTTTAGTTTAGAGACTTAAGGTTTTGAGTTAGAATTTTTCCACTAATGTGTTAACATTTAAAATTAGATAATCACAGCAATTACTTTCAACACACCAATATACTTAATAGAGAGAAGAACATAGATAATTTATATAGAGCTCACATTTTTATAACTCTTTTTAGTTATTATTTATTTGTCCCATTCACCAATATATGAAGGCTTTGTTTAGGAAAAGGTGACAGAGAATTATGATAAACAGAGAAACTTAATTATTTGATGTATAAATATTGAAACCTTAGTATTGTTACTGAATTCGTAAACTTGATTGTTTTTTCTATTTCATTTTATCCGAGCTACAGGATCTTACCCGCTCACATATGTATAACATATAGTAACATGATCATAACTAAATGAAAACTGAGCAAAGTTATGGGAATAATAGTTATTACACGATGATTTATCATTCTCAAATAATTATACCTTTATCTTTTAATAATTATAAATTATCTTGGAAAATTATTAATTTTTCTAAAGCTTGATATGATTCCAAAATATTTCTCTATGTTCGTAACGAGTTATATGTTTACAAAACCCTGGATTATCCATCATTTAGGACAAAAATGGTGATGCAAAGATGATAGTATCAGGTTCCAAGGATCAGTCTGGGGTAATCTATGATTTCGGTACCATTTAAAAAAACAATCAACCCCAGTGGATGGTCAAAGCTTTATCAAGATAAAAGTATTCTGGTTATTTTTGCATTTACCTAATACATCTTGAAATATTTTACCCAGCATTGTTCCAGCGAATATGAAAAAATGAACGTAATTTAATATTGTTTATTTAGTATGTTGAACATGCTCACCTTAATATCAACAATTAAATAAGTTACATTAGTACTAATATTCTCCATAACATCTTTATCAATATCCTGATCTTCATCAAAATCAATATAAGCTTCTAGGTGGGCCAAGCACTGAAAACATTTATTTAAAGTATAAATTAAAGAAAGAAATAACAAGATTATTCTTTGTGATGATGAAACATGATTTTTATTATAGATTACTTAAACACATACTATTTACTTAACTATTAGCCTAAAACAAAAAAGTAACACTAACTTACTTTCATAAGTTTATTAGACCATCCGTTGTATAAGGTATACAGAGAACCTTCCATCTGATGAAGGGCTTGCTTTCTTTGGATTTCTGTTTCTGAATCAATTAACGCCGACAATCCTTCAACTGATGTCAAATCCATTTTCCCAGAGTAAAATGCTCTTTTTGTGAATTCCCCTAAAAAATATACAGAGAACAAATGAAAATATAATAAACAAAATACCACTAACTATTTCTGATTACTCATGATATAACTGAATAAAAAAAATATAGAAGTGATATCAGACAATGGCGCAGGCTTAACAAACAATTATACACCATGTATTTGTGTGAACATTATATTGATACATTGATATTTGTACATTAGCATAAGAATAATAAATAAAAAAACTTAAAAAAACTGTACCATTAAAATTGGGAAGGGTCTGGGATTCAGTACATGGTAGAGAAAGTAGTGTTTCTTGGACAATGGTTTTGCAGGGAGGTGATTTTTCCTGGATCATGTTCAATCGCCAGATTTTTCTCTTATTTTGGGTACCCACTTTATAGAGGCTGGGTGAGCCGCAGGAGGGTCCTAGAACCCATAGGATGCATTTCTGACCGCTAACAGATTAAATAAAAGTCTGACAGCGGGTGGGATTTGAACCCAGGACCTTCTGCATAGCAACTCAGCGCTCTACCTGTGCCATTCCACTCCCTAAGTATAATTATTAGATATATATCTCAGCTTATTCAAATTAATGTGTCCTTATTCTTAGAAGCATTTTCTTTCAGCCTACTTCTCCTCTGCCAGTCTTCTTGAAGCCAATTCTTCATTTGCATCTTGATTCCATGTCTTCCTTGTCCGTTCTATTTTCTTCTTAGATTTATTATTATTTTAAATAATTCTTCCTAGATCAGGAAACCTTCTTTGACCATCTGTCTTCTATCTTCATTAAGTGACAAAACAATTAAGACATCTTGGCTTCAGTATAAACTAATACATACCGCTAATTCCAAATTACCCCTTTATATATTATTAATCTTATAAGTCCTAATGGTACCTTTATACAGTTATTATAGTATTTTTATGGATACCTACCTTCAGCTATTAATAAAGGTGAAGATCATTTCTTGTATTTTTGACTGAACCTTCAACCTAATTTATAGATCATGTAAATAAGTTTCTCAGACAATAAAATTGGATAAATCCAAAAGTTGATTACCAATGGCAAAAATGAGTTTCCTAAATATATTCTTCCATGAAAACCTAAAATATAAGATCTGTCTTTGCAATATCTTGTAACATCCATGTACATCACCTCAAAGGATCAGATCTGAAATTTTTTAATTCATACTCTTTAGTGCCTGAGAGTATACAAAAATTGTCTAAGTCTAAAAAAACTCTTCCACTACAACCCGTGAAGGGTATTGGGGCCAGTATGTGATACAGACTATAATCTTTCTAGGATAATGGCTGTGCAGGGAGGTGATTTCTCCGAGATCACACTCAACCACTAGGTTTTACCCCCTATTTATTGAACACACTTTATAGATCTTGGGGAAAAGATCCCACAAGATCCATTCCCGGCTGTTAACAGATTAAATAAATTATTTGCCACAGTCGAATTTGTACTTGGGACCTTTGGCACAGCAAGGTCATCTACCACTGAGCTACCCTGCACCCATGTCTATTTTTAGAAATATAAATTATCTAAACCTCTATTAATATAGTAGTTACCTATAGTATATTAGCAGTTATCCATAATATATTAGTAGTTATCCATAAACAGACCCTTGTGTTAATTATATAAAGTTCCATTAGGAATTCAATAGGGAGATATAATTAGTAATTAGCAGTATATATTATATTATAATAAAACCAGGAGGCTTCAAGTGTTTGGTCACTTAAGGTGGACAGATGACAGACGGTCAAAGAAGATGTCCTGATCAAAGCCAGAATCTGGGAAGAAAAGGGAAGGGCCAAAGAAGACATGGATTCAAGGAGTGGTTTTAAGAATAATGGGAAAGGAGAAGTATCCTAACAAAATACTTCAGAGAAAATGGGCAAAGAAATTGTAAAAAGCCGACATATATATCTATCTATCAATTACATATACAATCATGTACAAATATAAACATACTCTTGTTCTGACTAATACATGGTGTCCAGCAGAAAAAATTCAAACAACTGAAAATCCTAATGATGTGAAATGTAAAATCCATAGTATCTTTCAGCAGTTCATTGTAGCATATTTAAACCAAATGGGAATCGTGAAGTATTTTAATGACTTCAGATAAATGTATGTTTCGGACAGCAGAATGTATTTGAAGAATTACTTAGGTTGTGGATTTCAACTTCAAATAAATAACATCTATGTAATAAATTAATTAAATACTGAAAATTCCAGAAGTTCATTCAAGAATTAAATAAATATAATATTGTAGTCAGATTTATTATAAATAAACAATAAATTTATTATCATACCTGGTTCAGCGGGATAAAAATTATCAAGCTTTCCAAGAGCTTGGAGAACAGCGGAAATCACGGCAGTTCCTCCATGGATCTGAAATTCACAAGAATCTTCACCAGTAAAGCTATTAGGACCTGTAACACAAGTAATACTTGTTTAAAATATTTGTTGACCTCTTGATTAATGTTTTAACTTACTTACTCAGTCAACATATGGATAAAAAAAATCAATTTTGTTTGGATTAAACTTAGCCAAATTAATTTTTATAGATAAATAAAAAATATAGCAACAATGCTTTAATATTGTAGAAGAAGAATGAATAATAACAAAGATGCAGTACATAACATGAATTAGTAATGGATTATTATGGGAAGATGTTTAAGGAAGAACAGGGCAGATAGGATCATAAATGAGGTAATAAGGAAAGAAATGGAACTAGAAGAATCCTTCAGTGAAAGGATGATGAGAAACTGATATGGTAAAGGCACCTCTTGCATATGACCCCTGTTCGATGGCAGGAAAACTTGGGATTGGACTCCTGAAAAAAAGAAGACAAAGAAGCCATGGTCTAAAGAATTGGAGAAAAAAATGGCAGCTAAGTGTCTCCGAAGTGAAGATTGGAAAGATAAGGATCTACGGAAAGAATCAATATAATGATGACCCTACACCTAAGCGGGAAGTAATATTAATTTGTAATAAAATATAAAAAACACTCTTAACAGAGCACAGCCAATTGGTCGTGAGAGGCTATAATAATGACCCATTGAACAATTTTATAAAATCTATTACTTTATTACAATTGTATATTTAAAAAACACTATGTTGAAACAAGTAGTTGTACTATCCCCAAGATCATAAGTTTGGAGTACCTGACATTGCACAGTATCAGGACCCACATTTTATATCCCTTCTGAAGGACAGCATAACCAAGGATTTTTTACTACCTCAACTAAAACTAAGACCACCTGCCGTGCTGCAAACTCGTTTGTTTATTTAACATCACTTTTGCAGCACGGCAGGTGGTCTTATTATTTAAAGGCAGTAAAATATCCTTGGTAATGCTGTACTTCAGAAGAGATATAAAACCTGAGCCTGTGCGATGTCAGATACTCGTTAATTATCCCTATCTTAACAATACCTGGCAAGGAAAAGTTGAAGACTCCCGCTATAGCATAGTTCGATCAGCCATAGAAGCATAAAATAAATAAATAAAAAATTGTTGTTTTGCTGCATTATGAATCAATTTTAAACAAAGGACATAAATTAACTCTTTTTAGAGATAAATAATACCACATAATTTGTAGAAATTTACAATAAAATAAAGAAATAATACAGACTTTAATAAAGGAATTTATTCCCCAGTATATATGATATTATGTGTAAATATTTGATCCTATTTTAAATACATTTTCTTGTATTTTTCAAAAGGAAAAATTAACAATATTTTATGAATTAAAATGTTTTAACACATTATATTGCACATATTCAGCGCTTCTGCTCTTGAATAATCAATTAAAAAATCAAAAAAGAAAGGTAAACCTAGGAAGGTGGACTTTTAACCACAACCCATAAACATTGTGCATTCAAAAATATTGAAAATAAGGACAAGGAATAATGAGAAAACTTTAACTTTTCATTAAATATGTAATAATAATAAATATTTAATTATGTATTCTAATAAATATTTAATGTCATAATATACCTGGAAACCATAAAACTAAGCCTTGATCCAATACTTCTTTTGTAACAGGGTCAGAGAGTTTTTTTAATTTTGCCTTTCTAGGAGTAGGTAATTGTTTGAACCCGCCAATTTCTGTCAAAGCTTTTTTGACATCCGGTCCAGATACTCGAATTACCGCAACACCACATTTTCCAAAACCTAAATTTTAATATGAAGGTCAGAAAGATATATATAAATTACACAGAACTAAACAGTAAATACCATTTTTTTAAAAATTAAAAGTAGTACCTAGAGTTTTTTTATTTAGGAATTTGTAATTCTCACAAAAATAACAACTGAAAAAACTCTATATTTGTATGTAAATAAATTAAAATCTAGAAATATATTAAAAATCAAGAATATCTAAGAAGTTAGTTAACTATAATCCAGATGAAGCTAAATGGAGATTTCACGTAGAACATACCTGATGATAGAGCATAAATTGTAGATTTGTTTCTTGTAATATTATTGTAGAAAACATTAAAATTTCTTAAATGCTTTAAACCAGAACTTCTCATATCTTCCTAAATATGACAAATCCAAAATCAAGATTGATTGATAGTTAAATCAAAAGAGATTTTAAAACTATTTAATTTTATTCTACGTTCAATGTTTAAATGAAAGAAAGAAATAATAATGTTAAACTCATTCAATATTTAAATATCAAACTTTGTTTAAATTCCCACAAGTTTGATAACGTTAGGTTTGATAACAATACCAAAGAGGTCACAAACAATAATGCGCTGTAGATTTAGTAAGAAGAGTATCTAAATACTATCATGGGGTGACCTTTGGTCTAGTGGTTAGCCAACAAACTACTAAGCCCAAGACCGCTGGTTCGGCAGGTGGCCCTAGGATTTTTTAAAGGTAGTAAAAAATCCCAAGTTACGCCGTCCTTCGGAAGGGACGTTAAACGGGGGTCCCGAGGCTGTATGATGTCAGGTACTTATTAAAAATCCCTATCCTAATTAAACCTAGATAGGAAAACTTTAGAGCTCCCAATGTAGCATCGTCCGATTAGCCATAGCAACTAAAAGTGACGTTAAATGAACAAACAAGAATAAATACTGTTATTTGAGCATTTAAGATTTGGTTAGTAGGGGCCGACCTGACAGATAGCACAGGTATATTTTTCTTTCCCCTTTCCGTGTTGGCAACAATTGTTTCCCTTTCATGCTCCCAGTATGTACCTGTTTTGTAGATGACCCGGGTCAGTTTAGTGCCTTCCTGACCAGCAACCCTTCTGGACGGCCCATATGAAGCAGTCGTTCTGACAGATCGCTGCGACAGAAATCGTAAGTTTAACACACATCATATAAACATCAACTTTTTTTTGTTCATTCATATTATTACATTAGCTGTACCATTTCGCGTTGCCTGTTTTTTGTATGCACATTACAACATTGTTAGAATTGACGTCTTCGATCTCTCAGTTCGCCGCGACTAAGGTTCTTTTTATTCTTTTTTTCCCAACCAACATGGACCATAAAATGTATTTCCTTGATAATGAGAATAACGTTAACGAAATAGTCCGCGTGCTTCTTAGATCATGATAGTGACGGTAGTGGAGGCTCGTCAGATGAAGACAAATACAGGTGTGTTGTTAGTTGTTTATTTAACGTCACTTTATGCTGCTATGGCTAATCGGACGATGCTACAGTGGGAGCTCTAAATTTTGCCTATCCAGGTTTAATTAGGATAGGGATTTTTAACGAGCACCTGACATCGTACAGGCTCGGGAGCAGAGGGTAGATATAGGTGTGTGTACTGACGATGAATATGATGACAGCGAATTTTTCGTTGCCCATCAAATGAGAAATTAAAAAAATCTTTGAAACGTGGAGATGGAAGAAGACTCCTTACTATCAAGCTTAGAGGTGAGATGTTCAGAATGTTATCATGCACCTTCCTGGGGTGAAAGGTACAGGGAGAAATGTGAGAACTGTTCAAGATGCGTGGAGCCTTTTGTTTGATGGCTTATGTTAGCTATGAGTATGAAATATATCAATAAATATATTTAAAAAATTCTCTAGATCAAGGGATGCGATGGCCACATATATCGTAGAGCTGAAAGCTAACTCGTGATAGCTTACTATGAGATAGCTTACTATATCATCTTGATTTAAAAGAATAAGCTAAAGCTTTATTCAAAGTTTTTATGAGGCTTTCATCCTTGTCTGTTTTCTTGGATAAACCTTTCTAGTCTTAGTAATGTTATTATTAGAGTTCATTATAAAAATAAATATTGATAAATTAAAAAAAAGACAGAGTTTACCAAAAAAAAAAGTAAATTTATCGTTTCTGTAATTTTTTCATATGAATCCTTAATATACTTATAATTAGGCGTGTCATCAGTAACGAAAATAAAGTCTCAGAAAAAGTTAAAAACTTCAAATATCCGGGCGCTCGCCTTTACGAAAATGGTTACACGATTCTAAATTGACGGAACATATCGTCAGAAAGCAATACAAGCGTCAGAAATGAATTGTCCGAAAGAACGAGTGAGGAACAAGAAGTTAAGAGCCCGTGACTCTTCTAACAAGTGAAACCTCCTAAAGTTAAATCAGCCAATGATATAATAGAGGAAAATAGACTAAGACAGCTAGGACAGCTTCTAAAATGGAACAGTGCAGAATAGCTGGCGAGGCCTACCGAGCCAAAGTAGAGGAGAAAAGGGGGAAGAGAACGATCCACATTAGAAACCCAATAAGAAATATTTTAAATGAGAATATATTATAGAGGAAAATTTCAAAAAAAGTGAGTTAAATGGAAGAGAGGTATACAACTACCAGAAGACTGACAGAGTTAGTGAGAGCTCCAAAGACCTAAAGACTTCCTCATTAGACTGCTTAGATCATTAGAGGACTGAATATGATAACGACAAATATGTTAAGTTTTAAACGAATTTGTTTATATTTTAGGCAAAACGTTGATGCTTTCAGTAAAATAGTACATCTAACCTACTACTTATGGCCAAAAATTAACAGGATGTCCCCATTGGTAAAGATACCATGACAAAAGTAGTCAAAATGCATATTTTAATTATTTTCTTATATTAGCTACCTTCTGAAATCCACGAATTTTCAGGACTACAGTAGTTTCTTTAATGCTCATGTATGTGTAAGATGGAAAGCTTGGTTATTTGTAAATTTCATTTCACTCTCTTCTCAATGAGTAATTAAAAACAAGAGAGGAATAAAGAACTCTGAATACTTTAGATGAAAGTTTTAAAGGCATTAGTGGAAAAATTCCCAACAAAAAGCCTTAAGTCTCTAAAATAACAAAATACCTGCCAATATTTCACCCATTCAGGAATCTTTAGGACAGAAGAAGAACTATAGCATAGAAAAAAAAGCATGTCATAACTTCAAATTGCAGCTAGAGACTAAGCAGATGAAACATCTCTAGAGTTGCATTTAGAGTTTGGTAGTATCTATTACTTATACCCGCATCTTGAAGTGCCTTATTTGTTTTTATTCTACTTCTGTCCTGAAGATACCTGAATGAGTGAAATATTGGCAGGTATTTTTCCTGTTTTAGTTTAGAGACTTAGGATTTTTTCCATTAAAGTCTTAATATGTATTTGATTTATCTTTGGAGCTTTTGATCTGCGACATTAATGACAGTTTTGTTTATTATTCAAACAGAGAACTAAATTTTTAAAATAAATAAGTACGTACCTGTCTTATGTCTTTTTAATTCATACATTATGGCCTAGAAGATCTGTTTAAATATATATTTCTTTTAGTACCTAAATTATAAAAGGGCTCTGGGTGTCAAACAATTATGCCTTTTAAATTGCTAATTTCTTGTCTGAAGTTGCAGGAAAATATGCTGCCCTTAGCTTTTAAGAGTGTAATGATTAACTCATAAATATATAAATAAAACATTTATTATTAATCTTTTTCAATATAACAGATATTAAGAAGTATTTAATAAAATGAGTTTAATATTTTATTTATATATAACTGGTGATGGTACACATATAAAGTAGGTAATATGAAACTATTTTGTTTTTATTTTGAGAAATGTCCTCATTCATAGGATTTTTTTTTTCAAGTATTATTTATATGATTTCAATAGAACATTTTATTCATTGATGTTGGCAAGTCATTTTTAGTTGTTGGTGAGATAAATGATCTGGGTGTAATACAAACAATTTATATTTATTTATTGAAACAATAAATAAAAATATATAGACTGTATTCTGGACAATTATTTTATCAGAATAATTTTATTAGTAATCGAACACTAGATGTGAGATGTCTCACCAAACCTTGTTAGGCTATCTTCATAAGTAAGAATAGCTTTAAATAACGAATAGAATCCAGACCTTAATCATGAATGGGCCGTAGTCAGTGCTGCTGTCAGTGGCACGTCATAAAAACAACCTTTATTCAATTTACAGGTAGTGCTTTGGCAGTTGAAGTCAAATCAGTCTCTTAAAAACCACTGACATGTGAGGTGAATTTTATTTAAACTATTCTCATAATATTTAAACAATCAATTGTAATAATAATACATTTTAGATTCCTCAGATACGATTCAACTGATCAATTGATATTTTTTTTTTCAGTCGCTGATTTGACTTACTAAAGTCAGCTGGTTTTTAAGAACTAGCTTAAAGATAGAAGATGGCGGCGCTGGTGGCAGGTGTACAGTATGGTTTAACTTCACAAGAACATTTTAATGAAAATAAGTCTTTAATATTTGTGAAACTTACGGATTCTGCATTACGTACAATAGAAGAATATCTGAAAAATAGGGTGAGTACAATTTTGGATTTTTTGAGTGTTTCGTTAGTATAGAGCTGTTTATTTTTTGTGATGGTGTAACAGTTGTTTCAGAATGATATGTCGCCATATTTATACTACTGTCCATACGGATAGGTATTTTTATATTAAACGGTTGATTGTCATGTCATTTTGAACCTCTGGATGATTTTATAAGTTATCCATTTTGTTGGTTATGGTATTGCTTCATTATTTCCAAAATACCTTCTTGGGTTTTATAGTGTCACCAGACTATCACTTCTTTTTTCTTGATTTTTTGCTGTTAATTCGATTTGTTTAAATCTATTTTTATGTCACCTTTAAATTACCTTTGTCATGGACAAAAGAAATGCTGTAGTGAACTTCCACTTTATTTCATTTTTTATTTTAACCTTTTAAAAATAAAAGGAACAAGTTGAAATCCTCTGACAAATCTAGTTTTCAAATTACATTTTTATTTCAATTTGGATTCCTATTTTTAAAATTGTTCCTGTGTATTGAATTTTATTCAAGAATAATCGACATTTTTTATAGTTCAATTAAAAGTGCTGTTATTATTCTTTAGAATTTTTTAATTTATTAAGTTATAAGAATGTTATATACCCTGTATTACCCTTAAACTTTAAATAATTATGATTATTGTCTTTTTTTTATTCAGCCTTCTGCACATTTACATTAAAATCTAACACATTAAACTTTTGAAAGTGTTTTTTAATTTGCTGTACTTTAAACTAGTTGGTTATCAAGTTAAATATTACAAAATTGCTCTGTTAGTTACATAATTTGTAGAATCATTTTTCAATCAATTATTTTCTATCTTGATTTTCCTGGGATTTTACTTGATTTTTCTGTGATTTCTAGCTAGGTCTTGATGTTTTTATTGATTATTCATATGGATTTTCCCAATTTTCAAGCAACATGTATGGTCCTCTGACTTTCTTTCTCTAGCCATAAGGCATATTTGTTGGATTTTTTTTTCTTTCAGGACCATCTTCTTTTCTTGGAACTTAATATTATTATTAGGTCTCATTTCTTATTAATTTTCGTATTGGCCTTCATTTTGTTCAACCACATCTAAAAATTAATAGCCATAGGCAAAAATGGCTACAATTGTGAATAATTATTATTTTAAAAGGGTGTTTTAAATTTTTTATTGTCATCAGAGACTTAAAATTGTGCTATTGCCTTTCACTAAATTACTTTTTATAAATATATTATTGGTTATAAAGTACCTCTCATCCAATTTTGTTAAATATCAATGAGTGACTGAAATTGTTTTTATTATTGTAATACGGTCATTAAATGTTAAACTGCTGGTAAATGATTCTCCCCAAATATATATTCTTCGTTTGTTGAAATGTTGAAGTTAGATTTTCTTTACTTATTCATTTTTAACAAATACTATTACTCTATCTTGGTTTATAAGTTGAAGAAGAAAAGAAAAGTGTAGAAAACATTTTATTTAAAAATTTGAGGAAGATTATGAGTGTTTATTTCATTTTTTATTCCAGCCTTGCTCCCTTTGAAATAATTTTTATTCTAGTGATTCTTTCTTAGTGACATTGCCTGATTATCCAACATTTTATCTTTACAAGAATTATAAACTCTGTTAGATATCCCTTCCCATAGTATTATAAATCATCATGAAGGCATTAGGCTTTCTAAAAAATTAATCATTTAAACAGTAAATTTTTTTCATTTTAATTTCTAAGCTTCTCTCCAAAGGTAAATTTAAGAATGGAATTAATTTTTTTACTTGATTTATCATGTTTTATAGGTTGGAAAAGTCTTAACCATTGTCTCATAATTTCTTACATTTTTATATTAATAGTTCATATATTTGTTCATAAAATTCTTTGGGTAGTTGGCTAAAGTTAGTTTAATTTTTTTAATAAATTTGAATTATTCAGTTTTATTCATGTTGGTGCCTACTTAAAAAATACTTCATCATGCCCATGTCCTATTTTTGATAACTAGTTATTTTCTTTTTTTTATATTCATGGCTGTTTTATAATATTCTGTGTTATGCCTTGTTTTAAAAATGATATGTTCTTGTTGGCATATTAAATGTTCCATGTGGACCTTTAGTATTGATAGTTAATGTTGTAACTTTGAATGGATACTCAATTATTTAGCAAAATGAATGTAGGTTTTGGAGGAAATATGAACATTATATTTTACATGAACATTTCTTTATCCATTTACTTAACCTAGTTTTATACTTACATATATCTATCTACTCATGGAGGGTCATGACCATTATGTTAATTACTTGTGAAAATGGACTGACAATCTTAGTCTCAATATTTTTATTTACTATATTTTTTATAAAGGGTTTAATTATTTTCATTTTTAGGTACGGATTATATTCTAGTTCCCTTTTTTACAATTATTACTTTATTTATGTTTGTAACTGAGTAAATTTATAAATTAATGATAAATAATGGTTGCCAATGTTTATTTTCAGTTATCAGAAAATAAATTTGTGATTTATTATTTTTATTGTATTGCCTTTTATTTTGTTATCACTTTTTAAGATAAGATTACATTGAAATTCCAGGTTGTCAGTTAAATTGCATTGATACTTTTGTAGTTCACTATCTTCATTTTGTTTCTTATAAAAGGAAAAACAGCGTACATTTTAAAACAAAATTTATTTAATTTTTTTCTATTAACAGCAGAGTAATATGTTCTAAGTAATATTTGTTTTATCTAATCAGTTGAATTGTTACTTTTGTCAATCGATTTACTGAATATTTTTCTATTGCCTCTTTGCTAATCTGATTACATGATAATTTGTTAGCAGTTTGCTAAATTATTTAAACTATATTGTTAATTCTTTTGATAAAATAATTTATCGTTAATAACAATTGTGGTTCTACCATGATTTTCTTTACCAGGCGAATATTATTGATCTTTGTTTTTTTTTTTTATAAAAGCTGAACGTATGCATTGTAGAGGGTGCAATTTTATGTATAATATATCTGGATTATTAGAAAGATCGTTCGTTTATTTATAAGTAGTTGAAATATTATTTTTATTGAAGTGTTACCTGCTGGATTACTTTGATATTGAGTTTGTCATAAAACAGTCATAAATCATATTTTAGTGTCATAGTATCTTTAAGTATAGTTCCTTGACAATGTGTTAACTAGTTAGTAATCTTTGGTTCTGTTTTGTGTGTTAGATATTACTTTTTTTTTCATAAATGGATATTTTTTGCTTTTGTTGTGGAGATTTTTACTTAGGATCGTGACTTATGTTACATGAGTTTTGATGACAATTAAATTGCTAAGAGATTATATTTATAAATTCGATCTATTATTGGTTCAATTTATTCAAACCAATGCTTATTTGTATATACAAGAATTTAACAAAATGAAAGTATGTTAAGGAGTGTTTTTGTCTCAGTTAATGAAGTTATCTATTCAATCTTACCGAATTGGTAAGAGATTATGCTGGACCTGGATGCTGGCTGGAAGTTTTGTTGTTACAAAATTTGTTTATAGTTTGGTTGAACAAATTTAATTTTTACCTTACTAAATTGTTACTGTTAGGAGGGGGTGTGTCCGAGGAATGTTGCTTATTATTTATTTTTTTCTCCTGTAAAATTTAGCCATTTCAATGTCAATGCCTCAGTTGCGTTTAAATGTATGGCTGGTTTTACTTTAATATTATTCCGTATTTACAGTGATAAATATTTTTATAATTAGATTAAAAAACAAAATTTAGTGAAATTAGTTTAAACAAGTAAAAAAAAAAATTAAAATCTTACAAATCATAATACTCTAATTTCTTGCGAGTATTCATCGGTCCTATTTTGGACAATATGTTATTGTTTTCTGTAAATAATTTTTAAATATAGAGAAAGTTTTTTTTTTTAACAATCCATAACTGCAAAGTGTAATGTTGGGTCTATATTTGAAAGTTTTAGTTTGAGGTTTACTTAAATACTATAATTTTTTTTACTATTACAAGTTACAAAATAGTACAAATGGACTTGATTATTTAGGATTTTTATTGAATGATTTATTTGTATACAAAATACGAGATGTGAATGAGATGATAAACCAGTTATGGTGTACATATGTTCTACAAGATTAAGCAATTTTTTTTTTCAATTATAGTGAATATGTTAATCGATCATGCTCTTGTTGCGTTTTCTGTGCTGCATCAACGTTAAACAGATTTTGCTGAATATGTGATTTTATTTATTTTTATCTATAGTGCGAAATGGCTTTCCTCATTAAGATATGTCCGCAAGGGTTCTAGCCACTCTTTACTTTAAAGGACATTAAAGTCGGCTGATAAAAGGAAGGAGAAAAAAACTCTTTATCGACCGGACTCTGTTTCACCCGTTGCTTTGACGTAGAGACCTGGGTTGAGGCAGCTGTGGGATGTAGCCTTGCGTCACTATCCTGACGTCACTCCATTCAATCCCTGTGGTCTTCGTCTGCATCTGAGATCGTATACCTGTCATATATCAGATCAATCTCTTAATGTGTTAATTGTTATTGTTTTTAAGTATTTTGAACTTAATAAAAACAAAATAAAATCTCAATATAGCTCATTATCGGGTTGTCGAACAGTAACTTGGAATACTGAAAGAACAGCGGATTTTAAATGGCTAGTTTTGTTCGGTTTGGAGTAAAAGATGGTGAGTTTTATTGATTATATTAACATCAACAAATTGAAATTCCTTACCCCTTATTTGAACTTGGATTTCAAATATTTGCTTAGAACAAGATTCAATGTTTATGTCGAATTTTTTTTCAGAAAGAGTTTTTGGCTTGAATGGATTCGTAATATAAGCAATAACTCCTTTTCAAGCTAATGTCTAACTTAGCCACTTATTCACTACGAAAATAACACAATGCCGCCCCCGAAGTACCAGAAACTCATTTTGGATGAAATTCGGCTTGATATCTTATGCACTGAGGCTGGAGATATTTGATAGTTTTTTTTAATTATAAATTTTTTCGCCGATATTCATAGTCTAATCTGGTTCTATTTTATTCCTGTATAAATAAATATAATGCGTTGTTATTTTGTGTGTGTCTGGATAGGTTTGAAATTGTTTAAAGTAATTCGTCAATTAAATAATTGGGAAATTTATGTAATGTGAAAAATAAATAAACTAGAGATCGCCTAGGGTTTGCTAGTTGTAGGGTATTACTTAATTATTTGTAGGTTCGTCTGTCGCGTATTGGTTAGCATAACAAGGTTGTCCATGTCCAAGATCGCGGGTTCGCAGCCCGGCAGTTGGCTTTAGGATAATTAAAAGAGTAAAAAATCCTTGGTTATGCCTTCTTTCGGAAGGGTCGTAAAATAGCTGTTCTGAGCACGTGCGATTTCATATATTCGCTGAAGATTCTTGTCCTAATTATACCTGGATAGGCGAAATTTAGGACTCTCGCCTTAGCTTCGTACGATTGACCATATCAGCGTAAGTGATGTTAAATGAATAAACGAGCATCTTACAAATAGTTAAAATCCACCAATTCTCTTCCCACCCATATTGTGTTTGATACAAAACAAAAATCTTATTTTAGTAGAAATGAACAATAAGTTTCTATGAACAAGCAAACCTTGAAAACAAGACAGAACACTTGCTGTTATGAGTCTAATTTTGGTGCACGAACATCATTTAAAACTGATTTGATTTAATATGCAACGGTTAAGGCTGTGTGCAATTAATAGAACGCGAAGGGTGGTGTTTAAAATCAATATGGAAGCACATAGTAAATACTTGAACCCGTACCACTACAAAGCGTGAACGGGTCTGGGGTTCAGCACATGGTAGACTGTACTGTTTCATGGACAACGGTTCTGCAAGGAGGTGACTTGTCCTAGGTCACGCTCAACCGCCAGATTTTTCCCCCTTATTTTGGGTTCCCTATTTTTATAATATTTTATAGAGGCTGGGTGATCCCCAGGAGGGTCCTAGATCCTTTATGATCCATCTCCGGCTGCAAACAGACTAAATAAAAGTCCTGCCTGCAGCGGGATTTGAACCAAGATTTCCGGCATGGCAACTTAGTGCTCTACCATTGAGCCACTCCGCTCCCTAATAAATGCAAAAAAAAATTTTAGTCTTCATGCGGTTAAAACTTAAAAATATAGTTTTTACTTTCTGAATTAAAAAAAAATATTTTAAATTCTGTACCACTACAACTGAGTATTAGTTTCCCAAAAGGACCCCTACAGAGGATACATAAATAACAAAATTTATTTGAAAATAGTTTAATGTTACATATAAATAATTTATTGATATAATAAATATTTTTGATTGGTTAATAGGGGCTTTAAAATATAAATCAACAGTTTAATATTTAAAAACTTTCTTGATTACTTGGATCGGAGAAGATGGCCTATTACGCAGGTGCATACCACCCTTCCTCTGAGAAAATTCTTAAATCTATTAGTGACCGTTTCTAACCCAACGGTTGTTCAGAGAGAAGATTTGACCGAGGCCAGGCTCTTTTAGTTAACGGTACACAGTTCATAGAGGTTCATCATTCTATGTATTGAGCTGTTTCGTCTCTAAATAATTTCTTAATTTAAAAAAATAAATATTAAATACGCAAACATTTATAACATATAAACGCAACTAGTATTGGTTAGTCCGTATTGTGGTTTAATAAATACGTATGCATGACTACTTCGTATGACTGCTGGATTAATGTGGTCGTCGATAAATTGAATTTTATCATAGTTTATTAAATTAAGTGGTGTGTGAGATCATCAATTAAAATGACTAAAGGTTTTTTTTTACAACTACAGTCGGATATTTTTTGCGGGTATATATCGCTACTTCAAAAGAGCGACATTACTCAAAATTTGCCATTTTTTGAATTAAGCCTTCAGTAGCAATTGTATTGGTTGAAGCTTTTTACTTCATGAATGACTTATCTTATATCGCATTTCCTATTTTTTTTATAAAATAATGTTTTAGTTGTGTCATGTTTGAACTTGAAGTTTTATGGGAATAATGTCATAAGATAAAATCAAGAAAGTTTCAACCTTTTAAAAGATTTTTCTAATGATAATAAAAAAATTTCAATACCATCATTACAATAGGAATGGTTGTACCAATATCCAAATTATATTTTTTTTTACTCACGTGTAACTAACTGTTAATTACGTCTATCAAAAAAGTTTTATTAGTTTTTTTAGTTATGACGTTCTTTTGAAGGAGCGATATATTTATAATTTTTTTAAAATATTGCTTCGTTTTCTTTATTTAATGTAGAGAAGTAAAATGTACTTAAGAATCATTTAAGACACTTTTAAATAAATTTTTCCTATATTAAGTTAGAAAACCAAACATTTCAAAGACTCCTTTGGTTTACGATTGTTTGGGGAATCAAGCTAGCTTAGATGAATATTAATTTACTGCATAGGATTGGTTTTAGAAGAGTAGAAAATTGTTGGGAATTAGGAAGACAGATTCATCAGCTGTCTTGTGTCAGTTTTAATTAGTTTTGTCTGTTAAGTATAAGCTCATTACGTACGTTTGACGCCTCTTGGCAGAGTCCTTAGTAATCGATTAGTGATATATTTTATTCTATCTAAGAATTAGGGAGCGGAATGGCTCAGTGGTAGAGCGATGAGTTACTGTACCGAAGATTTCTGGTTCAAATCCCGCTGCTTGGCAGATTTTATTTAATCTGTTAGCACCCAGAGACGAATCCTATAGGATCCAGGACCATCCTTGGGCTCATCCAGCCTCTAAGAAGTGTGTACCTAAAATAAGGCGAAAATCAGGCAGTTGAGCGTGATTTAAGACAAATCACCTCCCTGTACAACGGTTGTCCAAGAAACAGTACAGTATATAACACGTACAAGACTTTTGCAATACACTACTCTCACCACACTGTAGTCTTATTATTTAAACGTTGGAATTTTTATTTTATTTTACATAGAGATGAATAAAAACTTTAAAATGACGTAGTTCAGTATAATTGAAACAATTTACAAATAAATATTATTATTTCAATGCTAAACAAATAATTTACAATATATATGTAGACGAATACTGTGAAACGACAATATCAACCTTGACTGTAATGGTGTTTCTGAATTAAGGAGGTTATTTTTTCGTCGAGAACTGCGTTTAAGAGCTTTCACCTAATAGCATTGAAGCCTTATGTTTATAGGATTTGCTGTAAAAATGTGCATGAATGAATTTATAAAATTATTGTATTAAACAAAAGAGTTTTTAATAATTGTCAGGGCTAAACATTTTTTTTTTAATTTGCTAATAGGATTGTTGCCCATGACCGTAATTGTTCCTCTCTAAGTCCTTGAAGGTCCAGATTTAATTTGGAGAGTTATTATATATGCTTGTTATTATTCGGTCTCGAAATTACGAAGCTCGCATCTTTTGTCCCGAAATATAAAATCAGAATTTATAAAATAATTATCCTTCCATCTCTTCTCTATGGATGTGAAACTTGGCCACTAACGCTGAAGGATGAAAAACGTCTTCAGGTATTCGAAAATAAGGTGTTACGTAGAATATTCGGTCCAAAAAAGGATGAGACCACAAGGGAATATAGGAGATTACATAACGCGGAATTGCGAAGTATGCATCCGGTAAATATTATTCAGGTGACAGCGTCGCGAAGATTAAGATGGGCATGTAAAGTTGCTGGGCTTAATAACGAACGAATTCCCAAGATGTTAATAGGCGCTGTACCGACTGGGAAGAGTCTGTGGGGTAGACCGTGGCGTATATGGGAGGATTGCGTTAGGAATGATCTAGCGGGTTTGGGTTTGGGTGGTGCCCCGTGGACGGAGGTTTGTAAAGATAGATTGGTGGTATCGGCATCGAGCTTTCGGGATCGTTAAGCCTTTTATTTATTTATTTAAAAAATGCCAAGATCAGTATTGTCCCCGTTACCATTTCACTAGTTGGAATAATAATTATATTATATGATAATATTATAGTAAATATAAATACAAATAAAAATAGAACTCTATATCATCTTATAACTAATCCATTTTTCGAAGAATACATCTTAGGTAAAGGAAATGCACATGCGCGATGAAGACGGACATTTATTTTATTATTATTTCTGTTCTTTTTCTCGGTTTCTACCGGAGAATGGACCTACCCGGACATAAGTCAATGGTTAGGCTAAAAAAATTAATTAGTAATATTCATAATTTTTCGAACAATAGTCGCAGTTCCGAGTAAGACTGCTTTCCGCATTTGATCCAGAATATTGTAATTAAGGTCTAATTCTTTTATGCTGTTTAATGTCATTTCTGGAATCAGTCCATTCGTGAATATAACCAACGATAATTATTATTATTATTTCCTCTCCCTCTCTAGTAACATAATAATAATTAATAAATGAGTAGAGAAATGGAATAAGGTGGCGCCAAAAGTGTTTTATTTATGCGAATAACGAACAGACTTACTTATAGATATTACGTTAAAAAAAAAAAAAATATATTATACACTATTGGAGTGTTGTAGCTCAGCGCTTAGGGCAATCTTATGCAGTACTCAAAGCTCCGAGTTCGAAATCAACTGTGACGGATAAATTATCATTTCTAGTAATCCATCTTGGATGGATTGGCTTATAGTATCAATTTTCTATGCGCTAATGTTTCGACGAACAGTTGTCTTTGCTTGCGCTGTCAATCTCTGATTAAGACTTGTTAAGTCGGTGTATGAACAGTTTATATTCATTTTTATTTTTATTGCTATTGTGATTTATACTCTTATCCATTAATCATTAAAAAAAAGGTATTCATTTGTGCGTCTTTACGCACTCATTCCTAAACGTATTTATTCAGCTGCTTAAATAAGTATATTTACCGTCACAACACCGATATGTTTATCATTTAAACAATAAGTAACCTTTCTTATTCCCTATTTTATAAATAATTGTTTAATCTGCAATTTGTGTAAAAAAAAAAAAATGAAAAGATAAACATTTTTTTGCTGCAATTTCCTCAATTCTTATCGTGCCCGTAGACGCACCCTTGTTTCCGGGAATATAGACTGAATTTTTCGTGTTATTTTTAAATTTTGGTGATTTACGTAATTGCTGTGTAATGTCGATGATTCAATTCCTTTAACTGTTTTAAAGATATATAATATATTAAGTATGAAGCGTTTAGGATCAAAAGTGGACAGCTCCAAAATTTCAAAAATTTACTTTTTTTATATTTTCCTCTACATTTTGTCTAACACGATACTTTGCCATATATTTCTCATGGTTTTAGTCCGGTTCTGAACCATAATTTTCGGGAACACAAAGTATTGCTTGATGAGAAATTATGGAGTATCTTGGTGCAAGGATGCTGTCTCTATCTGATGATTCTGTGAGGACTATTAGTGTGAGATGTGCGGCGCTTGGTCCTCTTCTGTGTGAATTTTCTCTTTTTTATGTCTATCTTGATGGTGTCTGGATTGTTGAAATGTCGACTGCTTGGTTTTTTCCAGTACTTTAGAGACTTAAGACTTTGTTTTTGTGTTTTTTCCTTTTGCATCCTATTTTTTATGATGTATGTCTCCTTATGGGTTTTTGCTCACTTTTATATAAAAACATAAAAAAATATTTGAAAGGTGGTGGAATTATTTCAGAAAATTTTGTCTCGATCAGTTATGCATTAGTCCTAAGCATTGCATTGCCCCTTTTGCTGACTTTTCCCCCTATTTGGTGGGAAGGAGATGAGCAAATCGTTCCTAATCTTCGGAATCGATCCTCGGATTGCTGTGGGTGTTGTTTGGGCCATAATATGGAATTAGGGTCTTTCACCAGAGGAAGATCCGGCATTTAACCGTGTGCCTGCGGTGGAGGTGAAAGGACGCCCTACACTAGGCACTTTCCTCACTTTCCAACCCAGCTCTGTCTGGACTTCTCATTCCTTCCGCCTTCCGAGTCTCGATGGCCTTTGTCCGCAATAGCCATGGATTCTTGTAAGATAATAATGGAGGTTTCCGAACGAAGAAAGAGAATGAATTATATACATTATGAATTTCGTACATGTCATATCAATAAATAAATACAAAATACCAATTTAAATGCAAAAAAAAAAAAAAACTCACTGAGAGATTTGAATTATAAATAGGATGCTACAGGAAAAATCCCCGAAACAAAGCCTCAAGTCTCCAAAATACTAGAAAACTGATCGTGGAGACCTGAAACTTGGAGGGTGTGTTATTTGTATGACGTAGGCATCCGATAAGAAAGAATTTAACGAAATTCTATCCCTAAGGGGTGAAAAAAGGGGGCAAAGTTTGTATGCTTGCTCACGTTTTCTTACACGCAAAATCTACATATTTTCGCTAAACAAAATCAATCATGTATTATAGTTCACTTCTCGCTGCTGCCGTACGACAAGTGAAACCGTTATACTAAGTAATCCTTTTCAATAAAATTACATACTAATCCTTTACTGACACAAAGAACAGTAAACTTCTGTCCGTCCCATTTGTTAATCAATGTCAATTTATGTTTCACGGCAGCGCTGATCCGTCTGTGATGAAATTTGATATGGATAATCTCAAGCCTGGGGAAGGACATAGGCTACTTTTTATCAACACACCACACAGGCGAAGTTTATATAAAACCAACCTTTATGATACTTAATGTGACAGACAAAATTCAACGCGAGCGAAGCCGTGGGTAAAAGCTAGTAATATAATAAAAAAGACGAACTCTTATTGTGTTTTACGCATATTTTCATAATTCATACGATTTCATAATATACATTTATACGATTTATGTTTGTTTGCTATCAGATATCAGGCAAAGTAATAAACTCAATTCTTATGACGAAAATTATTTCCTCTTTTATAATGATTTTATTTAATTTAATAATAATTTTTAAAATAAGTTACAATAAAAGTATTGTGATAGTGTGAATAGGTGTTCTTGGCGTGTAACTGCCTTAGGTTTCTCTGCGGATGAGTCATCAAGGATTTTTCATTGTTTGTGAGAGTTTAGTGTAACCTAACCTCATTCCAATTTCAACGTTCGTTAATCAATCACTACTGTTTGCGTTTAAACAAAAAAAAAAAAAAAAAACTAAGATTTAAACAATAAGATTTCCTTTAACATTTAAAATAAAATAATACTAATATTGTGTATTATTTAAATATTGTTATGGTGACGGGATAGCTCTGTTTGTTGAGTTTTGAGTTGCTATGCTGAGGTTTCAGGGTACCAATTCGACTGTGATAGATACTTTATTTAATCTGTTAAGATCCAAGGATCTAAAGACTCCCTGGAGCTCATCTCGCCTCTATAAAGTGGGCATCCTACTTGTAGGAAATCCTGGCGGTTGAGTGTGATCTCGCACAATATACCTCCCTGCACAACCGTTGTCTTAGCAAAAGTCCTACCATGTACTGAACCCAAGACTTGGGTTGTATTGGTACAGGTTTACAATTAAAACCACTGGTTAAAAAATTAGTAGTTTTAACAAAAGGTGATATTTAATGAATCATAGTATTTAAGTTGAACTGATCAAATAGATTTTTTTGAATATAATTACTTCTTCGAACTAATTGTTTCTACTTAAGCAATCATCATTAATTATTATACTTCTACAATATCCTATAATTGTCAATTTTTATTAATTTTAATTTGGTTCTTTTAAAAACCGGGAAGCGGGGTGGCTCATTGGTAGAGGACTGAGTTGCCATGCCGAAAATCCGAATTCCTGCTGCCGGCAAGGCTTTTATTTAGTCTGTTAGCAGCCACAGACTATGGGATCTAGGACCCTCCTGTGGCTCACCTGGCGGTTGAGCGTGATCTAGGACAAATCACTTCCCTGCACAGCCGTTATCCATGAAACAGTACAGTCTCTACCATGTACTGAACCCCAGATCCGTTCGCGGGTTGTAGTTGTACAGGTTCAGGTCTTTAAAAAATCACAAATCTGAAATATATCACTCCAGTAAAAAAAAAAAAATGTTCGTGCGTTCTCAGCGTTAATTGGAATTTTACTTGCTGCAGTAACGATTGCAGCGGCTCTACAAATATTTAAAATTACAATTACCATTATTCGTGATTGTTATTTCATTTCGAGGAAACACCAATAATAATAATAATTTATGTACTGTAATTAACACCGATACAAAAAATAATTGTATTAATCCTTTTTACTAATATCTAATTAAATGATTAATTCGACATTAACATACATTATAACATCTGAGCCAAAATATAATTTAATTAGTTGGGAATGTGTGGTGGGAAAAGATACTTTCCATGAATGCAATTCGAATTATTAATAAGACCGTTTCTAATTATATGAGCATTAACTGAGGGATTCGCTTTTTAATGGCGAAAATGCACCCCGGCCAACATTTAGGCTACCACTAGCTATGAGGGAGATGCGTACAATATCCGAAGATGTTAGTTCGGATAATCGAGGCTCTACTGTAGTTAATTTGTTTAAGCAGTAACATGAATTTTTGAAAAATTTTGGTTTTTTAATTTTTGAAAAATTAAAATGAAAAATACTACGCCTTCAGCAGATTTTGCAAAATTTTTGTTTTATTTTTTTCTTTGAAGAGGATTGATAACGAAAATATACATTGCCGATTGTGATCACTGCAAGTTTCTGTAATAGCCAAATACATTTGAATGCATACTTCTTTGTATCCGAGTAATTTGTTATTGTGTGAAATAATAAACAAAATGACTCCGAAGGATTCGGTTACTTATATTTGTGACTTGGCAATGCTAAGGTCAATATTAATTCTGCCAAGTATTTAGCGATGTTGAAATTTTTAAAATTTTCGTTTCTCTCGATTTCTGGAATATTATTACAGCAGTAGATAAGATACTGAAATTACTATTAAGTAGTAAAAAGTGACATTCTTAAATACTACTTTTATCTACTAGCAATAGCAATAGTGGCGAAAGAAAAAGATATGTTTAAAATTGAGATAAATCATTTAACTCTCGTAATTGAATATGATTAGTTAAGTAATGATGAGTAATTACTTTAATTAATATCACATAAAGTTGACAGTGAAAAGTCTTCCTGGTCGTTGCTCTGGGATACAGACCATTAATTTCCTTTTTGCTTGAGTCAGTACAGCTGAATGCTGTAGTAATAAGTCGTAATGAAATAAAAAGTCACGTGATGCAGTTATATATAAATAGGTAACAGTAACTCTTTAAAAAATACCCCACTCCTAAAATATTAATTATCTGAAGATAGATAAGACATTCTTAGTACGATCAAGCTGGTCCACTAACGGTAAGGTGGTGTCTCTTAGGACCAGTCGAGGACTGAATATACAAGTATACACACGCATATATGTAATGTAATGTAATAGATCAATTCATAATCAATAGAAGAATTTTTTATTAAATTGATGGTCTTGCCAATTACCAGTTTTCTATAACAATTCTAGCTATTATTTATGGCACAGGAAAAATGTTTTGATGGAATGTCATATTAGTTAAGGCAAACATTTTGTTGGAAAAAAAAATTCATAATGTATATCGAAGGTGAAATAACTTAAATAACCAAAACCCAACTAGCAACATCATTTCCCTCATTAATTACTCAAGGTTAATATTTTACTCAATTATTAAATTTATCGGGTAGAAGTGCCGAAGGTCCCGGGTTTAAATCCGGCTGTATCAGATAATTTATTTTATCTTTTATCAGCCAGGATGGTATCCCGGGGGATCTGGAGACCCTCCGGGAGCTCAATCAACTTCTATAAAGTGGGTATCCTAAAAATAATGAGAAACCCTGGTGGTTGAGCGTCATTATGTACAATTCATTGCTCTGCACTACCGATGTCATAGAAACAATACTGTCTCTACCACGCTCTGAACCCAAGATATGGGTTGTAGCGGTCCAAATTTTTTTTACGACTCATTTACTTTATAAAGATGTTAGCATTATCTTATTTATATCAAATACGGAGTAGAGCTTTGGGGTCCCACTAAGCCATCAAATTCCTCTTGATCCAATCCTAACAATCCAAAATCCTCAATGCTCCTTACTTTGCGAATAAACTCATCCATAATGAACTCAATTTCCCTTTTGTAATTTGGCTCGATCCCGATACCGGTCCTTTCATGACAGACTTTAATCCCACTCAAACCCTCTAGTTTCAAACCTAGCTACTTCATCAAATCCTCCGAGGCGAAAATAAGATGGCCTCGTAACTTAAGTTGAATTTGTTATTCGAGTACTACCACTGGGTTGTTTCTCTACACGCCTTTACAAGTTGTATTGTTATAATACAATATCAGTAAATACATTTTTTTTAAATTGTCAAAAATGTTTTTAAGTTCTTGAGAAGTAAAAGGGACGGTGTGCCCACCTTTTGGTTTCTTGCTCAAAACCTGTTCTGTATTATTTAACTTTCTCTGTGCGGCTGTTTGACCTCAGCTACCCTCCCGTCCATTAACATCTCTCTTAATAATAGAAACAATTAATAATTCACAGTTACCTATTGACGTATTTCAATCGCCACCGATGATGACATCAATGCTAATCCGCTTCTGTTAAATATGATATGAGGCTTATTTTATTTATTATAATTTATGCTTATGGTATCAGTTCCGCAGGTTGTCTCTTCTAGTTGAGTCATTGCAAGTCTTAAGTTTTCACACGTTTCCTTTTTAATCTTCTCGAAAATAAAAATAATTATGAGTTTTACTGTTTTATTATGAAAAAAAAGAGTGTAACGCAGTGTGAGAAATGCGTATATTTCGAGATACAGATGATGATGTAACCTAAACAGTATGTGTAAGTCGGTTCTTTAATATATATACAGTTAGTATTAGTTGTTATATATAGTCAGTTATGTAAAAATAAAATTATTTATTCACTTATCATTAATTAAATATTTATTTGTATATAAATGACTGTATATAGTAACTATTACTGACTGCATATGAAAGAATCTACTTACATTTACTGTTTATGTCTGATTGTCATCTATACTTCGAAATATTGATATCTGAAAAAGAAATGGGAAAAGGGGTATCTGTTCCGCAGGTAGTCGCTTCTAGTTGAGTTACAAGTTTCTCCTTTAAATATTTTCCAGTAATACAAGTTCTTATGAGCTTTAGTATAGAAAATAGAATGTAATTATGGGTAATGATTACCGAAGTATACACATTCCCCATAATTACATTCTCTTGTTCATACTAAAGCTCGTGATACCTTTTATTTTTGGAAAATATTAATTAACGAATAAAAACTTAAAACTTGTTTTGATTCAACTCGAAGTGACAACCTGTGGAATAATTACAGAAGCACTAGCGATTGAGCCTTATTTTGGTCATATAACCTGAACAATCGTTGTCTCAGAATCAGTTCATCTACCCTGTACTAGATCGAAGACTCTTCATGGGTAGAAATGGTTCAGCTTTTTTAATCAGTTTTCTTTATGATCAATTATAATAAAAGTTCATTTTCCCAAGACGAAAATTATATTATTTATGCAATCATATAAATTACTCAAAAACCATGATAATGAAAACAAACAAAGTCAATTTTATGTATGCTTCATGAGACATTCATGGCCAGGAAGAATTAACAGCACATTAAGCTTACTTTCATGCGAATATTAAATTTTCCGTCTGACGTTTATTATGTACTAAACTATATAATAAAAATAAATTTCTGCGTTAATTGTTTATATGCACTGCTACACAATCAATAGAATTGATGGCTTTCATACCGTAACATTAATATTTGCTAATAATATGTCGTCTTCTCATCCATAACGATTTTATTTCTTGTTATTTCTTATGGATGAGTACGGAACTCCTAACCATGATTGAAGTTAATTTAAATTGTCTGTGATTTATTATTTAAATGTCTACAATTGTATGTAAGAAGATTTTGCGTGGATAAACACACTGATTTCTATCAATGCGATTTGAAAATTTTTGATGTTTTATCAAAAAAATTTGGAGCTAGACCAAGTTTTTGCAGGCACTTATTGACATAGACCGACAATTTTCCCGATTAAAATTCTTAATAAATATTTCTGATACCGTTATCATTTCTGTTAATCACTATATTTTAATATTATTTTTAGTGAATTTAAAATTTTAAGGTTTTATAATAAGTTACAAGCGTGGTTGCTCAGTGCTAAAGCACTGAATTGTCATGTCGAATGTACCGGGCCCAAATCCGGCTTTGGCAGATAGTTTATTTAATCCTTAACATTCAGAGATGGATCCTTTTGTGTCTAGAGGCACTCCAGGGGCTCACCGAGCCTCTATAAATTGGGCAAAACCTGGCGGTTGAGCGGGATCTCGGAAAATTCACCTCCCTGCAAAACCGTTGTCCTAGAAACAGTCTCTACCATGCACTGAACCCCATGGGTTGTAGTTGTACAGACGTTTTTGTTTCAATTTTCTATTATTCATCATTTGATTAAATATTTGTATCTAATTTCGTTTCTTGGTTTAAATTTATATGATGCGTAATATATAGAGGTATATTCTGTTTTTTTTAAAAAATAAGCGTTGTTTCTAGTTTTCTATTAGAAAGTCCAAGGATGTAGTATTCACCTTGTATCTCATCTCTGTAAAACCGTTACCTCACTCCTGTATTCCAAATATGTATGTTTCAAATTGTTTACATTTTATGTATATGTTCAGCTAGTAGAATGTATTGATATACAATTACTAATAATCTTTATATTGAAGGGGTATCTTTTAAAAAAAAACATTAAAATACCATAACATCTTCTATAAATGGACAAATACCATTAAACAATTATGTATGTATCCATGTAATTTTTCTGAAAAAGGCTTAAGTGCCTTTGAAGTTAATGTTTAAATGTATTAAGGTGTGTGAATATGAGAATCCTACTCATGATATATAGAAATAAAATGGAAGTGAATAATCAATTACTGATACGATCATCATACAAAATTAAAAAACATATATGACATTAAATATAATTTTCGGGTATTATTGATTATTTGAAAAAGGGTTTAATTGCTTATTTAAATGAGGATGTTAAGAAAAATCTGTTAAAATTAATTCATTTATAACCGAAAAATCATTAAATAAGTTATTTAATTGTATATAGAAAAAAGAGGAAATGAAAATCTAATACTTATAATGTCACCAAAATTGAAAAACATGTTTGATAATATATTTCAATTTTAGCTGTTAACTATTAGTTTAAAAATGGATTAAATTGCTTATTTAAAAAAGGGATTTAAGGAAAAAAAGTATAATTATTTAAAATTCTGTACCCTGTAGGCGAAGAACACCATGGTCACATTTTGCCAATTTTTGCACTTTTCAGGAGAGCCAATTTTCCGTAGCTCTGAACTATTGAATTTCTTTCTTGGTTACTTATAGAAATAGTTTAAATAAAATTGTTGTAATTAGAATTATTGATCATAGTATTTATTTATGATAATTTACCTAAAATATTACCTAAATATTTTGTGGACATGATGTCAGGGGCACAGAATTATTCCATAGATAGCTAATTATTTGTTAGGTTTTTAAATATATTGTTTCATTGTCTATTTATATTTTCCGCTATAAAACTCCTTAAGTAATAAAAAGAATATATATTGATTTTATTTGATATACAATAAACACATATTTTGTTTTTCTCAACATGATATATTTTCTACATTCTAGATTTATTTTCTAGCTAGAATATAATTATTGCATCTGTAGTTTCCCCGTTTATATTTTATTTAAATGTTATTTATGATGCGATTCAAGAAAATACTCGAACAAGGAGTAGAGTTTCCTCGTTAATATTTAATAGTTTTTTTTCTTAGTCTTGTCGTATATTTTCATAACGAAGGATTCATTCAAATGCGCAGTTTATCCATTTCAATTTTTATTGCTTAGCCTCTTATTATAAAATTACAAATGTATTATAAATAATAATTTATTAATTCAATTAAATTCCTCAGGTTTTTTATTATTATCTAATCCAAACTGGTAATTTTTAGAGCGTGGCTGTGGTCACAACCACGGAACAAACGACTCTGCGTCATGAGATCGGTGCGGTTAAACGAGTTTTAAGTTGTTTAAATTTCGTCTTTATTATTTTGTTGAATAATATTGTTTTGGGAGTGGGATAGCTAAGTGTGAGAATTGGTAGTTGGGGGTTCCTGATTCGAATCTGGCTGTGGCAGATAAATTATTTAATCCGTCAACAGCCACGGATGGGTGCTATGGGATCTACAGACATTCCACGGGCTCACCCAGACTCTGTAAAGTTGGTTATTAAGGGAAAAACCCGGCGGTTGATCATAAACTCTGATAAATCCCCCTCCCCGCTCAAACCGTTGTTTAAGGAATTGTGCAGTATCTACCTTGTACTGAACTAAAGATCCTGCATGGGTTGTAGTGAGAACTTCTTTTTTGTTAGAGGGTAAACTTGTGGGCTCGCGTCCACAATGCATGCTCCAGACTGGTGACACCTATTCTGTGCATAAGTTATAAAACTTCTTTTAATCAACTTTATGTTAAAGGTTAGAATTCCATTGATATCAATTTAATTATATTTATCTAAAAAATTTAATGGTTATGCAATTGATAATGATAATAACGATCAATAATTGGTTGAACTTTTCCTTTCCCTTAAAAGATTATATTTGTAATAGTTGAATGTCTTGTTTTATGAAATGATTGAAAGTACAAATGAGCTAAATATAGTTAAACTTAACGATGATAATAATGATAACAATTAAAATAAAATCTATGTAAATACAATTCAACAAGTAAATGTAATTCAACAAGATATAAATAATACAACTATATACTTATGATTTCAATTAAATTATTGATATTTGTAGCTTGTGCAGCCCATCATGATTCGATTAATAAACAAATTACTTGTAAATGTATATAATTATTGCTAGGAGTGTCAATATATGTGGATACCAGACTAATGTTAATAATTTACAAATTCGATATTTAAATAATTCAGACTATAATTGATTTAGAAATTCAAAAAAGAATAAAGTTATTACAAAGTATAGAGTTTTCACTTTTGTCGATAGTCCTCGTGACTGCTTATTCAAATATTTTTAATATTGTCTTTTTAACATAATTTTTGTTAATAATATCATGGCTTCCATGCTAAAATTTAAATAAATTGATTGTTAATATCGACCAATGAAGTTCAAGGCTCCTGATCAGGTCGTGTATGCGACTGCCATTGTATCAGCGCGTAAATATTAATGCTTTATTTAGTTGTGCGAATATAACAATTACATTATATTTTATTTGTTTAAAATTTAATTGTGTATTCAATAATAAGAGCTTAGAAAGCATTTAGGGCGGTAATTTCATCTATGACGGGATCTTTGCCAGGTTTTAAAATGGGTTTCAGGTTTTGATCTCAAGGTATTTGAAAGTGGAGCACAAATATTTCATTTGACATTGTGAATTTGATTAAAAACTGAAGGACTTTTGTGTTAATTGAATTATTTAAATAATTTCATCTCTGAAATATTTTAATTTTAAACTAAATAAGTCATATTTTATGTTTCTTTTATTAGCCAATAAAAACAAACGCGTGCAATCAACACACTAACGTTGTTCCAATACGGTAGTTTATTTTAAAATGTTAATTTTTTTGTTTTTCCTTTTATCTATGCCATATTATCGCGAGCGTCATAAACATTGGGTTGTTGAAGTAAACAAATAAAAACATATTTTCCATACTTTTCTGACGAAATTTTTACTCAAAATGTTATAAATAATTATTCAAAAGTTTGTAATATTCGTATTTCCAAATTATTGGCAAATTTACAGGAGTGTGAAAAATATATTTTCTTCTCTTATTATGACATCAACTTCAAATTCAATAAAATATATATATGCTTGTGTGTGTGAGAGAGTGTGGAAAAATTGTTATTTCTTTCTTATTGTTCTAAAAAATGTTTATTACATCATTTGACTTAAAAAAAGAAGCGGGATAAAGAACGGATGTTGCAAATATATATATATGTTTTTATTCTTTATCATCCGTCAATTAACCCTGTGGGATCTGCAGGATCTCCTGGGACACATCCAGCGTCTATGTTATGGGAAAATTGGGAGGTTGATCGTGACATCTCCCAAAACACCTGCCTGTACAACCGTTAGTTTAAAATATCTTTCTTTACCAAAAATCCCCTGAATATTTTGAGATCCCCTGAACTTAAAAACCGCCTTTATGTTGTGTATTTTTTTCCTGATAATGGAAGGGATAGACTTGCAGAGGGGTTTCTTTTTGGCTGTTTCTAGGACAACGGTTGAGCAGGGCGGTGATTTGTTAGAGATAACGCTGAACTGCAATATTTTCCCCATTTATTGAGGCTGGGTGAGCCCCATGAGTTCCTGCAGATCCCATCGTTTGCTGTTAACAGATTAAATAATTTATCTGCCCCAGCCGGATCGAATGAGTTTGAATTTGTTATTTACGGTTGCTTTCTACGAAGAACTCCAAGTTTTTTTATTAGATGAAATCTTTTGCCAGCCCAAATTTAGTAAGAGAGATGATTTTTTTTTTTTTATAATTTACAGTGTTAGAGAAAGTTTTGTGGGGTCCCGCCATTTTTCTTTGATCTCCGCCACTTAGTTATCAGTTTTATCTTCCCTGAAAAGAGGGCCTTACCAATTATTGCTTTCATTAATTATTTTTCTTGTTAAAAATTAAGATTAGTAGGTAGACTAGCATTTAAATCCGAATTAAATAAACAATTCCTAAGCTATGAATGTATTTTACCGTACGTATGTTTATACATTAAATTTCACTTTATGAAACTATAACTAATTAAGCGATTCTAAGGTGGGTATTAAATATTGCCTATCCAGGTATATAGGTATCTTTAAGGAGTACCGTAGAAGCTCGGAAACCAAATTTTACGTCACTTCCGAATGACGCCATCCTTTAGGATTTTTTCTTTAAAAAATTCTAACTGTTCCCTTGTTGACCATAGATGAATTCAGATGTTTACAGGATACTTTTTATTTAGATATTTCATATTTTTTCTGAAGCTTTCTTGCATTTGCTTATTATGATCAGGGTTTTTGTTACCTACTATGGTATGAACCCGAAACCAAAATGACTTTTGCCTGTTGCGCGACATAGATTCTTTGCCTGGGGTCTTTCCTTTATGTTCTATCAGCGTAGAAGATCTCGAAGCAAACTTTCTATTCCCGAACCATCGCCTCTCTCTTATTCTCCCTTTATTCAATCACTTCCGAGTAAACTTGTTTGCTTTATAAATTTATATGTATATGTTTTGTATATGATCGTTTCATGTTGAAAGTCTGTTTTCTAAGGACAAAAACTTGATGAAATGAATACATTTTCCCATTTTCAATTTCAGAACTGAAAAATTTAGGGTTTTGTGATGAAATTAAGTATGAAAATGCATGTATATGTATGAAATTTTTCCAAATTTCTGAACAGATGGAAATCTGTTGAAGATAAGTCTGGCAAATGTGGGTGTGAGAGAACTTCTTAACCCAGCTCGTTCAGTTTCCCAAAAGCCTATCGTGAAACATGAGGTCTTGCGTTGTCGTGAAAGGGTATAGATTCCTTCCAATTAATCAATGCAGTTTTTTTTAAAATAAGTTTGTTGCATTACGTAAATACTCCTGCAATACAATGTAGATATGATGGTTTCACCTTTGGGTTGAATGGTTGAGATGAATAACTGCCTCACCAGCTGAAAATTTCTGGAACCGATGACAAATTATCCGTTCATTACAAAAAAATTACACGTAAATCGCGTGTTTAAATTGTCATATTTAATGGCACACTAAATAATGTACGTTCAGTTGTAGTGATAATATTTATTATCAAAAAGAGAGGATTATTAACAACTCATTAAAATCTGTAAAAATAAACATAGTTAATAACAGAAGTCCACTGGTTACACTTTGAATTTTAGAAATA
Source organism: Troilus luridus (assembly GCA_964056705.1). Lineage (NCBI taxonomy): Eukaryota > Metazoa > Arthropoda > Insecta > Hemiptera > Pentatomidae > Troilus > Troilus luridus. Next base: position 39,906,148 of record OZ057417.1, on the reverse strand, counting down.
ATAAAAACGGACACTTCATATGGAACTATTTAATTATTAATTAGTTAAGTACTATTTAATTATTAATTAAATAATTCTCTATAATCTTCAATAATAATCTCAACTCCCTTTTTTGTCATGATTCGCATTATATCAAACAAACAATTACTTAATATGAAAAAAAACTGTTAATTAATTTTGATGAGCATAATTATTTAATAATTAACAAGAATTTTTATTGCTGGGCTCGCCCTCACAAATACTTTCTTTATGAACCTCTTATCGTCTTTATCTCTTTAATGTTATGAAACTCGAATATTTAACATTCTTCACTCAATGTATTGAATCAGATGTAAGCTTTTACTTCTTTAAAAACGAAAAATAAAATATTTTCCCTTGTTTTCGTTCTAATTAAAGAGCGAGATAGCTCAGTGCGCAGAGCGTTGATTTACTCTGGGGAAGGTCCCGGGTTCAAATCCGGCTGTGGCAGATTTTACTAATCTGTTACAGACATGGATGGCTCCCGTTGGACCTGCAGATCCTCTTGGGGCTCACCCAGCCTCTATAAAGTGGGTACTCTTAATTGGAGAAAAAACCTGGAGCTTCAGCGTGATCTCAAACATATCACCTGTACAACCGTTGTTGTTACTACAGTCTCTGCAATGTAGTAAAACCCAAGAACCTTCATGGGTTGTAGTGGTACAGTGTTTTTTTTTGTTCAAGTTATATATTATAAAAATTAATTATAATTGCAACGAATTTAACTTTTAAGGTTCCCATCCAGGAATTTTTTATCCTAATTCAATAATTTAATTATTTTGTTGAGTGTTTTATGAAACTCACTTTCAGACAGCAGTCGTCTACTTGTCCTTAGTATTTCCATCTCAACTCATTCTCCTTTATCGGTTAATGGATTTTATATTATATATTAACAAATTAAATTAATTATTAATTGAATTAATAATAATTCTTATAAAGATAAAAATTGTTTTAATACAATATTTTAACTTGAAGGCTGTATCCTGCCAGTTTATGCTTCCCTCACCTGGCCTTGAGGTCGGTGGCCCTATTAAATTGTTTTCTCCAACCTTTTTTTTTTATCACTTTTTAATTTACTTTATAATTTTTATATTATTACTCGTTAAAGACAACTGAAACAGAGTTTGAGAAATTACAAATACTATACAAAAATTGCAATTGCCTTTTTATTTATCCGTTTCTACATTTTTTCGGTAAAAAATAAATAATAAAATATATGTGCTGCTATAAACTGGTATTTATTTTTTAAATTAAATTTCTTAAAATTTAAGGACTTACAGAAAGAAGTATTCGTTTAATTAAAAGCAATTGCATTAATATTTATTTATTTGTTTTTCTTTTATCTTGTTAGTAATTACTATCTACTATCGAAAGGGACCAAAATACAAACTGAATAGATATGCGCATGTAATGACATAAAAAATAGGTGGTAGAGATTTAAGTCTAGTATTCGGATCAGTAGATGATTATAACAATAATTCAAAAAAATTTTTTTATTTTTGTGACCAGCTGTAATATTTAGATATGAGTAACAATAAATACTTACTAATTATAGTAACATTATGTATTTATTTTATTATAATAAAAAGTAAGATCAATAAATATATATAGTTTTGTAATTGTCAAAACCTAAGAATCAGTTGTGGTTTTTTTTTCATCAGTTTTATTAGTTAATTTTAATTAATAAATAAATTTAGAAAGGAATTATTTTTTTAAATTTTTGTTCATTATCTTACTTTTCAAGGGATCTCTTTCTAGCTACAAAAAAAAAGTTAAATGATTCTCATTTTTTCTTCTTTTTTTTTATGAAAGATAAATGTTTATTTTTTCTTTAAAATATTGTTAATTAATTCTCCCTTCAATATTTCAAGCCAACGTTCAATATTTTCTTTTATATTTAGATTTTATTAGAAAATGGTATATTATTATTTTTTTTTTTTTTTTAAATATAGAGATGTTAAGATCATCTGCTCAGTTCTGCATCGGGCAATGAACCTGTGGTTGTCCCCCCACTATGGAAATGTCAACAGTTATTTCGCCAGTCTTAAAAAAATTATATTTTATTTCACCTTACTATAAATTTAAATTTTTTACTTTATCATAATTATTAATAGGAAAAATTTCTTCCAACTTCGCCTCTCATTTTAATTCTAGTGAATATAATACAGTTCAGTGTTATTTGTCTATTTTAAAATTGGTAATTAAATAAATAGTTAAATATTCGAATATTTTAGTGATTATGCGTTGGATAGAGTGTTTTATAGTGGTGTAAATGTTTAAATAAAGGGGAATATTGTTTAAAAAAAAAGTTAGTGTTGCTTGTAGGGTGGCCATGGTAACGGTACAAGCGGCACGGAGTAGGGAGGTCGCCCAAGGACGCCTACTGCCCTGAAGCCACTTCTTTCGTCTGCTTATTTTATAGCTTCATATTTATATAAATTATTTAATAATTATTTATTATAAACCCATTTTAAGGTTAAAACTATGCTAAATAATCAATTAACAGTCGTATAAACAAAAAAAATCGCCCTCTTTCAACCAACTTAGTATGAATGTGACTGTAATATGGTTGGATTCTCTGCCAGACTCCTTGGTCAAAGGTCAAGGCCACTATGAATAAATCGGCGATGTAGATATTTTTTAAAAAATTATAGTTGTTTCACTATCAGTAGTAGATTAACAAAGTGGTAGAGCGCTGAGTTGCCGTGCCGAATGTCCCGGGTTCGAATTCGGCTGCGGCAGATTTTATCAATGTCTGTTAACAAATGGGGATGAATCCTGTAGGATCTAGAGACCCTCCTGATGCTCACCCAGACTCTTTTCTGGGTAGCTCTACAAAATATCAGTATAAGATATCCGGGAGTAGGTCTATCTAAAGAGCGGTATACCTCAGTGGGTAGAGCGCTGAGTTTCTATGCTAATGTACTGTTTTCAGATCCGGCTGTGACAAATACATGATCCAATCTGTTGGGAGCCTGATCCAGCCTCTATAATGCGGATAACCTTTATACAAGACCTGACGGTTGAGCATGACCTCGGACAAATCACCTTCCTGCACAACCGTTGTCCTAGAAATTGTCTATCCTGTACTGAACCCAACAACGTGGGTTCTTTTTTTACATACTAACTACTCACAGTTATTGTTATTTTTGTAGAATATTGAATAGAATGAAAATTTAAAACCTGTTACAACCACCACCGGTTTCCTATATTCAATGTTTTATTTTAGTGAAAAAACAACCTTGATCAACCTTGTGCTATTCATGACTTTTTAAAAAAAAATTGTTGTCATTTACAACATAACCCATTCCGGAAGTATGAAATCTATTTCACACTCTTCAGAATTTATTTAATTTACCTAAATTTCAACCTTTTTCTGTTCTTGATGGATTCAACATAATTCTCAAAGTATTAAAGTGGAGAGTATTGTTTAAAAGACCTTAGTGTAGTCATATCCTAGCGGACCTTGCATCTACCATGACCTCCAAGTCCTTCGCTGCAGGAGACTGAATGCTATGACGAACATGATTGCCTATCCGTTTTATTGTCGTAACTAGAAACTCCCCCGTTCAACCATCATCTTCTAAGAATCTGTGTCGGACCCCATAAATAGACGCGTTTATATCATTATTTATTTTATTTTTTTATAAGTCTATGTTTTCTTGTAATTCAATGAATTGACTACGTATATATATCTCTTTTATTACAATGTTACGTTCATTTTTTGAGCACATGAAGCTGTGGTAGCAGGAATGTCGTATGCTCCAGATGTTAGTATTGAAGTACGAGGTTACAAAGTTTCTAGACGCACTTTAAATTTCTATGTTGGCCAACGATATCCTTTCCCCATTTTGTTAATACAACCAGTTATTCCTGAATTAATACTTAAATTATATTGGCAAATACTTAATAATATTTAATTATATTGGTGCCAGTTTATTCCTGTTTGGCCAAATAAACAACAATAACCACTTTATCTTATGTTATTTGTTCAGAAACGACTACTTTGTTTTTAATTTAGGTTTTATATTTATTAAATGGGTAATTATTCCGCAGGTTGTCGCTTCGTGTTGAGTTACAAGTTTAAACTGTTTATTCCTTCTCCTTTAAATATTTTCCAATAATACAAGTTGTTATGAGCTTTAGTAAGGAAAAGAGAATGTAATTATGAGAAATGTATACTTCGGTAATCATTTCATCAAGAAATAAAAGTTTCATCTAACATTTCGAAATACAGATGATATATTATAATTTATTTTATTTTATTAGTTATTGATTTTTAAATATTTTTATTTGAAAAGAACAGATATGTCCAGGACCGGGACTCGAACACGGGTCACCCAGATCGCTAGTCTGGAACTCTCCCGTTTGAGCTATAAAATATAAAAAGAAAGGATATGGCCATGATCGGGGAGCGAGCTTGATTGAGCCTAGGATAGCTCAATTGGTAGAGTTCCCGACTAGCGATCTGGGTGACCCGGGTTCGAGTCCCGGTCCTGGACATATCTTTTCTTTTCAAATAAAAATATTTACAGATGATATATGTTTGTTGAAACGTTCAGTTCTGGATGAAATGATTACCGAAGTATACACATATCCCATAATTATATTCTCTTTCCATACTAAAGCTGATAACATGTATTTTTGGAAAATATTAAAAATGAAACGAATAACCAGTCAAAACTTGTAACTCAAGTGGAAGCGACAACCTGTGGAACAGATGCCATTATTAGATAATTTATGGTATTATCAGTAGCTTTATTAAGATACAGTAAATGTCATATTTTCAGTTCATTTCATTCTTTTTTTTTTTAATAAAGAATATTTATTGACCTTGCTTTCAAAATGTATATTCCTATATTAAAACGTGATTATTATTTATCTGTAATATATAATAATAATTAATTAAAAAGCAACACTACCTGTACCTTATTAATTTTACTGGATAATGGAAATTCTATATCGAGATTCTGAAAGATATTGAGTTTAATTAAAATATAATTGTATAGAAGAAAAAAAACAAACTCAAAAGGTATTAATGATTAGGCGATGAGTATTATGTGTGTTTGAGATGTGCTTAATTTTTTTATTTATATGTATCCTTATATATTTTTAATATTTTTCTGCTATACCCACGATGCCTTAAGTTGCGGATTTCGGATAGGTATTTCTTTTTTGTTATTTTTGAGAGTTCAGATTGTCTTGTTTGTAATTTTACTATTTACCCTGATTATTCCATAAAAGATCATTTAAATTGATAAACCTAATATTTATTTTTTTAAGCTGAAAGTTTATACCTTGATCTTTTTATCCCTCTGCATTTCTAACAGTATGAAATCCTTCTATTGAACGCAACCTCAATTCAAGGCTCATGATATGGTTTTTAACTTTCACCCACCATCATTCCTGTCGTCAGTTGAGGCTAAAATCCCAGCAGATACATTGTGCGTTTTCTGTCTTACCATTGCACATTTCCCTCCCTTGCAAACCTTTGTTCATTTACATCAAATCTCGCTGTCGTTTGTTCTTATACATTATTTGTTCACGTGACTAAACTTAGACCCAGTTTGAGTTATGATTGTTTTATCTTTGATTGTTCTTCTTACGTAATTCTGTTTGTGGTCATTCGTGATACCCTGAAAGGCTTTTGTTGATGTTGATAATATTTCTCTGATTTTACGTAACATCTTTGCCGTCCTTTCTAATTCTCGATAGTTCAGGAAATGATTTATTATTATTCTTGAATAATATTATATAGCCTTATATCTACAGTCACGGTGAATAATTGGTTAAGTCGGACTTTGTCCAAAGAGAGTTAACTGCTTTCAGATAACCGGAATCGTATCATTCTCGTAGTTTTTGGCTTGAAATGGAGTTGTAATATAAACAATAACTCCTTTTCAAGCCAATGCCTTACTTAGTTCCCTATTCACTACGAAAATAACTCGATTCCGCTTACTTAAGTACAAGAAACTTATTTGGGAGAAAATTAGACTTGACCACTTATTCATCGGGCTGCATATATATAGTAGGAACGGAGTGGCTCAATGGTAGACTTTTCTTTAGTCTGTTAGCGGCCGGAGATAGATCATATGGGATCTAGGACCCTCCAGGGGCTCATCCAGCCTATATAAAGTAGTACCCAAAATAAGGGGGGAAATCTGGCGGTTGAGCGTGCACAACAGTTCCCTTAAAACAGTCTCTACCATGTACTGAACCTCAGGCACGTTCACGGGTTGTAGTGGTACAGGTTTATATATATGTGGAAGAAAAAGGTCCGGGTAGAGATCGGAGGGAAATCTCTTAAATAATAAGAAAATCTCTGAACTATTTATTTGAAAGCCAACGTTATAACTACCATAATACGTTTAATTAATTTAATTTATGATACAAACTAAATGAATTTGTATTACTCTATTGTTATTATACCCAATTGATTAATTTATATTACTCTCTTTATTACTTATTTGATACTACATAATCTATAATCATTCCCCCTCTTTTTATATTTATCTAGAAGGTTCCCCATTTTTATTTGTATCTCTCATATCCCTTGATGCTTACATACGTTTTTATTCTTTGCTATGTAACATTTGAATTTGTATGTATCTTGTACATTCAGCTAGCCCTGAAGAATACTTGCAATGTGGGTCGAAACGTTGACTTTCAAATAATAGTTCTCCTTATTTAAGAGATTTTTATGACCTGTATCATTTTCTTTGTCTTATTATTATAATATTAATATTATTAAACCATATAATATAAATAAAGTATGGGGATTCCCCTTTGGTGTAATGGTTAGCGTAACAACCTTCTATGACAAAGAGAGGGTTCGCATCTCAGCAGCTTAAGAGTAGTCCAACAACCCTTTGGTTATACCATCCTTCAGAAGGGACGTAAAATGGGAGTTCCTAGCCTCCAAAGTGTCAGGTACTCGTTAAATATCCATATCCTAATTATACCTGGAACGCAAAATTTTACTACTCCTACTGCAATATCGTCCGATTAGCCATTGCAGCTTAAATGAAAAAACCTTGTAGTTTGTCTCTCAGTGAGAGTTTTTTCTCCCAAATTTAGGCGGATTCGCCAGATCTCAATTTCTAATACCAAGACGTAGTCATGAAATTTTCATGATTGTTGGAATGTTGTTTGTGTCGACTATTTCGCCAATACTCTTTTTGAGGCTTGTATCATTCTTTATTTTTGTCAATTTTTACAAGAAGAACCAAAGAACCTTCATACGTTGCAGTGTTTTATTTTAATTTAAAATTAAACTTAATTTTAAATTATTTTATTTTCAATTTTTAAACTGAATGCTCTGTTTATATGTTATTTTATTATAGAATTAATTTTGAGATGCTGTCTCATTTTATGTGCCTGTTTGGGCTGTTGATTGTGGGATGTATTGCACTTTCTTCTTTGAGATGTGATTTATCTAACTCTTTTTGTGTCTTGATAATGCCTGAATAGGCGAAACGTCGACTGGTAAGTGTTTGTTTTACTCCAGAATCTTGAAGCATAAGGCTTTGCATTGTGGTTGTTCCATTTGAATTCTTAGACAAAATAAGATTTATGGTTCAATATTGGCTTCTCTATACCTACAGACCCACATTAAGTGGTAAACCCGAATTTTCCCTGTTTCTTGGAAAATGGTTGGTCCAATTACACATTTAACCACCTGGTTTTCACAAAATTAAGGGTAAGCTCTTTACAGAGGTCGGGCGAGCCCCAGGAGGGCCAGCAAACCCCACAGTTGAAAAATACAGGCTGGAGAATTTGTTTTGCTTGATTTATTAACTTCAGCATTGCACGTTTTGTGAAATTTTGTCAATTTCAAAATATTAAATAATCACGACAAATTGATTGAGATTTTGGCACCTAAAGGTGAAAGCCATCCTTGAACAACAGGTCAGCTTTAAGTTTATTTAAAAGTCTATACATTACAAGTATACTAAAACTATAGTAAAGTAACTTTATTCTAGGACTAGGTCACTTTAGTTACCGAACATGACCAAAAAAAGAAATCTTATATATACTTACATTCCTGGTGAATAAGTTGTTAAGTCAAATTTTCTCCAAAATTTATTGTACTCAGGGAAGCGGTATCGTGTTATTTTCTTATTGAATAAGGGGCTGAGTCAAGTGGAGTTATTACTTGTATTAAAACCATGTCAAGCCAAAAATCTCGATAATGGCACGATTCCGCTTTCCTCAATACTTATAACTCTGGACAAAATTCGACTTGACCACTTATTCATTGGGGCTGTAGGTATAATACACAAGATGGCGTGCATTTATTGTATCCAAACTGATATAGTATATTTACAGCACCAGCGAATTAGTGGTTAAGTCTATTTTTTTCCAAATCGAGTTTATAGTTCTTAAGTAAGCGGAATGGAGTTATTTTTACAGCTAATAAGATGCCAAGTCAGGAATTAGCTTAAAAAAATATTTATTGTTTATATTACAACCCCATTTCAAGCTAAAAACTACGAAAATGACTCGATTCTGCTTCCATCAGTACAGATAACTTAACAATATCCGACTTGACCACATATTCTCCGGGGCTGTAGGTATAATACACAAGGTTCTGTGACGGGCATTTATTCTTCCTAACTAAAATAAAGATAACATATAGAGATCCCAAAAAAGAATGTGTGAGAGTCAAGATTTCGCAAAACATCTTAAGTTTGAAGGTTCAGCATTCTGCTGTCTTAAGAATATAATTCAACCGTTTATAACGAACTATCACGCATTTCCGGCTGTTTCTTTCAAACATATATTTAATTTTACTCAAGGATTTGGACGAATGGATGTGTCTCCATTTACAACATTTACTCCTCTGTCCACGTTTCTGCCATGTGTGCTTTGTTTACAACAGGTGATAGCTTCAGGTTGTCGTTGCCCTTACAACCTTAACCATAAACCAGGTGCTGGTTGAAATAGTTTACCTAAAGGGCCTTCGCCAAACTTGGCCATTCTTGAGTCCTTTTGTTCGGATTCTTGCACCTGCTGTTTTCGAATTCAATGAGTGCACGTGCTCACGTTTGAATTTTTTAATTTTATTTTAAATGAATATAGTTCATATCTTTTGATGAACATATGTATTCTTTAATATATTTGATATTTACTTATGTTAATCATTTATGTATATATCTGCAGCCGGGTGAAGAAGTGGTCACGTCGAATTTTGCCAGAGTCAATTATATTGAGGGAAGCGAAATCGTATCATTCTTGCAGTTTTTGGCTTGAAATGGAGTTGCAATACAAGCAGTAACTCCATTTCAAGCAAATGCCTGGACTTAGCCCCTTATTCACTACGAACATGACACGATTCTGCTTCGATAAGTACAAGAAATTGAATTTGGGAAATATATATTTCTATATACTTATGTAGTACTTTCTATATAAAATACTACAAATAAACTTTGTTTTGACCTGTTGTTCTTAATTGACTTTCACCTCAAGGTTCCAAAACTTCAATCAGTTTTTTCCTTCGTCTTTTTTAAAAACTCTTTGTATGAGGGTAATCTCTAATTTGGTTGTCGTTCAAAAAATGTTAATTATCGATTTGAACCGAACCAAAATAATGAGCTAGTTTGTATTTCTGACCTGTGGGATCTGCAGACCCTTCTAGTGCTCACCCAACCTCTGTAAGGGGCTTAGCCTTAATTCGGGGAAAAACTTGGTGGTCGTGATATGGGGCCAACCACCTCCCTGCACAACCTTTTTCCCAGAAACACTAGTCTAGTCTATTATACCTGGGACCCTTCAAGGGTTGTAGTGTTATAAGTCTTCTGTATGTCTGAAAGATTTATAATAGCTTTTAATATGTCTAAAAATATTTGGAGAAAAATATATATTCCATTTTTTTGTTTTTACTTTGTATTTTTCATTATATTATTTAATTCCTAATTTATCAAAAGTCGATTAGAAAAGTGTGAAACGGTCGTATGGTAATTTTATTATAAATATATTCAATTGATTATATTATCATTTTCTTTATAATATCTAGTTAATGTTGTGAAAACCGTGTAGAAACTTAATTTCTTCTATTATTATTTTTTAAATATATTTTATTCTAAATTAATCAACTAAAAATTGTTCTTATTGTTATATTACTTGTAATATTATAGGTAAAATAAATTTTACTGAGGCTTATTTTATACCACTATTATTTTATCTTACATGGAATTCGTATAGGTATATATTTCAAAATTCTGTTCAAGTATTTGTGGGAATTTTCTTTTTTAGAAATTAAAACTAAATTATACTATTATTGAAAATGAGTCATTTTTTTGTTTAATTTTATTGTTTTTTTAATAAAACTATGTTAAACATTATCATGTTTGAACATTTCACAATTTGTCATGTATGAATTCGTTCTATTATGCTTCATTTTTTAATAACATCCTGAAAATTCTGAATTAAAATACAATATATTTATGTACATGTATTAAAGACGGTATATTCTTATTAAAAAGACAATTAATTTAAAAAAAAAAAGTTGTGTATGCTTTGACGTAACCGGCTGAATGTTCAATGTCTTACTGTGATAAGATAAAATTTTGAAAAATAACTACTTACAGGCAATCTTCTTCGTTTTTTTTTTTTAAATCTTATTATATTTTATAATTATTTAACTTTTGGGTCATAATTTATGGAAAAATAAGTTGATATAACACACATAACAATTTATTTAGATGATATAAAAAGGGTAAAAATATACAGTTGTAATAAAACTTCCCAACTACAGTAAATATATTAATTTTTTCAAATATATTACCAATTATTGTAACATTTTTATTTTTTTTAACATGTTTATTTTTATGTATTTAGCTAAACATGTAAATGTCTAAAGAATTATTTAGTGTATTCGAGTGTAATAATATTACAATATTCTCTTAAATCTCTAACTCTTATCTTAGATTAGATAAATCTTTTATATTGAGTTAGTTTCTTTATAATTCTTTATATTTTTATGGAATATTCAATTTTTTATTATTAATTTACTATATAATAATGTAATTATTGGCTTCATTTAACGTTGTGTTTTTTTTGTTACAGGTAAGTGGAATGACAGTACATTTGGTGAGATGAATTATATTTTTTGAATAATACTATCAGAAAAATTGTTTGCATCAAAAATTTATCATGTGATATTTTGTTGAATATTTGTAGTACTTAATAACTATGAGCATAATCAACTATTGGGTTTCTCTGATCTCATGTTATTGTTTCCATTATTTGTAAAAGTTTTAATATTGCAATTAAATTTAATTTCAATAATATTAAGTCTCAAAATTTAATAAATTTTACTATATCTAATTTTTATTTATTTTATTTTTTATTATATAAACCTTTTGAGGCAGAGTTAGTTCATTTTATTTTATTAGTTAAATGAAATATTGCAACAAAATATTAATTCCTGAAAATTACCACTTTTAATTATTTTTTATTAGCTTTATGGTGTATGGCTTACATTATTTTTTGTTAACATTCATTTTAAATTTTTCTTTTTGTTGTTTTTAATTAAGTTAATGTTAATCATATATTATTTGGTTTAACGCTTTTTTTTATTTATAATTTGAAATGTGCTAAAAGGATTAACCCATACTAACACACTCAGTATTTTATCGTTAAAAAAATGTGAAATTACTTAGATTAGACAAACATTTTTTGAATTAGCGTTATTTTACTGTTGGGTAAATTATGTGTACAACAATTAATTTCGATAATATATCACTACTTAATGATAAGAACAACTTTATTGTCTCTCTGCTACATAAAAAAGGTTTTAGTGATGTAATGTTTTATCAGTGTTGCCAAGCAACGGATCGAGGAACTTCTTTTTGTTTTGTCTTTTGTCGTACTCAAACAATTAAAAAAAATATATTTTTAGAAATTGCCAAACACAAAGCCACCGTTTCTGACTTCTTTTAACCGTTACACAAAATATAGCTCTGTTACTGAATAGGTAATATGTAGTACATCGATTTAAAAACGTCAATTGTAATCATTCAATGTTTTTTATAAGGTTGTTCTGTGTTGTGTATTGTAGAGACTCGAACATATCTGTCTTGAGAGTTAAGCTTATGGCGTTACTTATAATTTTATTTCTAAAACCAAAATAAATTTATGTAATTTCTTTTACTTATAGTCGTGGTTTTCTCAAGCATGAATGGATACGAAGCAAAAGCTATTACTTAAATATTACACTGCCCGCATTTAAGGTATAGCGTTGATTTTAGTATGTTCCATCTCAAACTTTCATTTCCTATAATTCCCTCTAATATATTATTGTAAAATAAAGTAAACGTCGATTATCCGAACTGATCGACGTGGTTTGGATTATCGAAATTCGCTTAAAAATATGAAAATACCGAATGATCATCACGTTTATATTAAAAATATCTTTATTATATTATGGGGCATGCATTTTGAAAAAAAAATTTTAATAAGTATGATAAAAAAAATATTTTTTTAATTATTAAATTAATTTACTCAGATAAAAGTATGTACGTTTTTTCATTTAACAAGGTGACACAAAGACTCCGACTTCATGTCAGTATGTCTCTAAATTTTTTTAATTTGTTAATAAGTATTGAAATTTTTTTACAGGAAATCAAATTTTAAAGAAAATAGTTCCAAACTTATTTTCCAGGAATGGCAATGTCGGATAATCTACGCTGTACTTTAGTTATAACGTTTTTCTTGTTCGAATGATAGTCGTTTTTATGCTATAATTGAAACATTAATTAATTGTTTAAAAAATTAAGCTTTCTCTTGCTAGCTTTTGTCTTGATTGTTCTATTGTTATATTTTTTAAATTAGCTTATGTTTTGTTTGTCGTTTTTAACTCCTAAATTAATCGGTTACAAATTATTTATTCTGTGACCAAATGTTTTTTTTTAAATGGTGTTTTAAAGCTTAAAAAATTTATTTCGTTTTCTTTTTTTTTAAATAAGTAATTCATGGAGTAAATATATTATATAAGGTTTACGCGACATGTAGATAATTAGACAAGAGACCTTACAAAAGAAGGTTATTTTTAAAACTCCATTCATATTTAATTATTCGGATTTTATTAAAAAAGTGTACATAATTTTTTATATAATGCAATAAATTGTTTATTAAGGATATGAAATATCTGTTTCTTTTTTTACAAGTTATTTTCAATTCCTGAGGATTCTTTTTTTTTTTTTTTTTTTTTTTTTTTAACTTTAATAAAAGGAATTAGAAAGAAAATATAATACACCTAAAGGTTTTTTTTTTGTTATGTTTTTCTGTATGTCGTAAAAGTGACGTAAATAATGATTTTTACTTGTATTCATAATAAAAAAAGGAAGATCTCCCAACTAGCGTATTAATTTATTATACATGATTTGTTATTCTTTTTGTTAAGGCAGTGTTTAAGAACTTACTCTTGCATTTCTCTAGCCTGCTTGACCTTAAATTTTATAATAGTTAATAATAAATTATCCTTCACAGATTTAATTATTTTAGGTTTAGGAATAACAATAATAGTAGGAGAATAGTTATAGTAAGAGTTCTTACCATTTTCGTGGATGAATATTTAATTCATAAAATTGTATTAATAGCTTTCCTTAATTAATTCCGAATTTGTTGGTCTTTCTTTATAAAATAGATATTTTAAAAATTATTTTGGCACTTACGGATTTCGAGTAAATGGTAAATAAATTCTGGGATATTGGTTTGCTAGGCGAATACCTGATTTTTTATTTTTGGCAGCGGAGTGAAATGGAATAAAAATTTCGAGTTTCTTAGAGAAACGTAGATTGAAATAGAATGGGACTTATGAGGGTTTTTCGGCATTTGATTAATTAATTAAAATAAATTAGTATTAGTAGTATGCGTGTTAGTAAATTTTTCTTGATTAATTTTTTTTTTTTCCTTTAAAATTAAAAAATAAAAGTCATATTATCAGTTAAATTCATCTATTTCATAGTCGTTTTTTTCTCGTAGATAATATCTGACGGCAAAATAATGCTTTCTTTAATTTAAAAAAGATATATTGAAAACTACAATTATAAAATTTAATTACGGATTAAATTAAAAATATATAATTATAAAAATGATGTCGAAAGATGTAATAAAAAAAAGATTAAATAGAGAAAACACACATTAAACTTGGTAAGTGATTGGTACTTTTGAAGATCATTATAATTTCTTTTGCACATTCCTAATATTTAAGCATTTGAATTGAAATATCCCACTGTTATAAATTGTGAACGGTAGAGTGGGGGAAAAAAATATATATGGGGCATTCTTGTTCAAATCCGACACTCCCTCTATCTAAAATTAGGCTCAACCTAAGAATATGTTGCAGGTTTCAAATGTAATATTTAGTTGTCTAGTTTTATATCTAGTATTTTCTGAATATTTAAAATAATAAGTTTATTCTGAATCATTATTGGTTGAACGCATAAATATGGAAAAGAAAATGGTCTGGGAGGAGGTAAAAAAATGATTCATTATGGGATATATAATTTTTTTAAATAGTAATATATTTAATTTTTTAAATATTGTATTCCAATTATTTCAGTTTTATATATTTTTGTATTTTTTCTATTCTGCCCTTAAGAAGATAAGCTTGTAGGTTTCTAATAAATAGTTTTATCATTATTTAAGGAATTATTTTCTTCCCCACAATAAATTTACTTAGCTCTCATAAATTAAATTTAAAGAAATACCATAAATTCTACTCAGAATACAGAAATGTTAAAATTTCTACAATACACAAACTAGAAAAAAGCTAATGCAAATATCAATTCATTACAATTCACATTTTTGATTAACGTTTGGGATAATCAAACGAAATATTTTATTTTATTGTATTTTTTTTATCTAAAGCTCAATATTAAGGTATCGATAATTATTAGCAAATAATATTGTAATATTCCATAAATATTAAGGAAAAAATAAGAACTAAAATAAACGTACCTCTATACAAAAATTCATTAAATATAATTAAGGAGTTGCTGAGTGTTTGGCAATCGATAAAACTTGGAAAATTCAAGGAATCGAACAGTTTCTTCGATATATTATACTCAATTCAATACACTAAAAATGGCTTACTATACTTTAAACTATACTCAATATACTCTACACTATACTACCGTACTCTTTACTCTAAACTATAATATACCTTACTCCATTCTCTATACTATACTCAATAAAGGGAATAGACTGTTCTCAATTCGATATACTAAAAATGAAATAATATAATAATCATTTTATGTATACTTCTTTTACACCATTTTTTGTTCAGCTTGTTGTATATTTTTATTCAGGCTTCGATATCAGCTCCGGATGTTATGCTAAAGGAGTTCTAGAATAAATAAATATTCAATTATTATCACATTAAATGTCAACGAAACTTAATGACCTTATTATTTTTCTTTTTATTATGTAATAATCCTTTATTATAAAATTTTTTAAAAAATTGTAAAAAAACCTCAAAATTTGAGTTTCGACATTTATAAACACCTATAACCTAAAAATCTTATTTACAAAATTCAGACTGCCGTTCGTGTCTATTCTCCGAAACTAGGCTGATTTTTTTCTTAGTTGGCATCGAAGACAGAATAATCCTTGAAAATTTACGTTACCACGTGCCGTTTTATTTTGAATAGTTCTTAAAATAAATTATTTTTATATTTGTATTAAAAAAAATTAAGTATCGCCTCATCCGCTGATCTCATTTTCAACCGAGTATGAGGGAACGGAGTTGAGTTGCTTAGGTTGTAGAGTTGTTATGCGCTCCTGGGTTCAAATCCTGCTGTGGCAGATTAATTGTTGCATCCAGTAATAGCTATAGAAGGACTCTGTGGGTTCTGCATAATCTCCTGGGGCTCTTCCAGCCTCTATAAAATGAGTATCCCAAATGCCTGATGGTGGAGAGAATGATCTCGTAACAAATCACCGGCATAAACATTTTCTTAGAAAAGGTACAGGTCTCTGCCATGTACTAAGCCCAAGATTTTATTGGGTTGTAGTCGTAGTTTTTTTTTTCAAATCACGCTTGTTGACAAACCTTAATTTAATCTGTAGCGACTGGAGATGGGTCCTATGGGATTTAGGACCTACCCAGCCTCTATGGGTACCCAAAATAAGGGGGAAAATCTGGTTGAGCGTGATCTCGGAAAAATCACCTCCCAGCACAACCTTTGTCCACGAACCCAAGATTTTAATGGCTTATAGTTGTAGTTTTCTTTTTTTATTACAATTTTTAAGGGAAGCATAAGCATTTTCAAGAATCCAAGGAAAAATTTAATAAAATGGTCATTACGTAAGAACGATGAGATCTTCGATATTGTTATGACTTTCGATACAATCTATATGATATCGCAATTTATCTAAGAATGATAAGAGCACTTAATGTCATGAAAAAGTGATTTTGAAGAAATCGTGAATATCTCCAGACACGTTAACCTTTTCTATAACTGATATAATTTAAAATCCGTTGCTGAAGTATCATTTCTTCAGCTGAACCTTCTGTAGCAGCGTTTTAAAATTTTGTTTATTATTTTTCTTTTGTTTAAACAAAAGAGCGTGAACGGACGCCTTTAATTGTCCCGTTCCTTTGAGTAAAACACTTTTGTTTACTCTTGTTAAAATAATATTTAACTATTTCATGGTAGTATTCAGCTGACATTCCGATGGTTATTGTTATCAGTTACGTTTATTATCTATTATCTATTATCCACGTACTATAGTAGATTATAGAGCTCCAACATCTTGATAAATTTACAATGATATTCAAGCGAATTATTCGTTGACCTCGGTGAATTTAGTCTATATAATATTTAGTTTTTTTTATGGTACTTGGTACTCCACAAGCGGTTATAGAGTTTTCTATTCATTGTGGAAATAATAGCAACTAAAGGTATGGACGGCGGAGAACAAACCACATTATTTTGCAAATTTAAAACTTATAACTTTTTTTTATATGAACTCTATAGTTTTCTCAATTAAGAATAATACCTAGAACTCATAAAGATATAATTAAATGAAAAGACAAGGTTACTCACAATAATTTCACAAAAAAATAAACCAATAAAATTAACGTTGAGAGATACTTGTTTCTCCATAGTAAAAAACATAAATTTGTGTTAAAGAAGTTAAATTTGTCGATGTAACTCAAAATAATTTGTATATGTGGTGATTCATTACTTTTTTGTTTCGGTTCCCTTGCAAAAATCTGAGCTGTTTGTACGCATTCAGAATATTATTAATTAATAACTAAAGCCATACAATTAATAGCAAAAACGTTATAATTTTTTTTTGTTTTTGTTTATGTATGCACTGAGTTGCCATGCCGGAAATCTTGGTTCAAATCCCGCTGCGGGCAAGACTTTTATTTAGTCTGTTTGCAGCCAGATCATATAGGATCTAGGACCCTCCTGGGCCTCACCCGGCCTCTATAAAATATTATAAAAATATGGTACCCCAAATTAGAGGTGGGGAAATCTGGTGGTTAAACGTGACCTAGGACAAGTCACCTTGCAGTCCCGTTCACGGGTTGTAGTGTTACAGGTTTTTTTTTTTCAACTATGGATCGGGGTAGCTCTGTTTGTAGAGCGCTGAGTTGCTATGATCAAGGTCCCGGTTTCAAATCTGGCTGAGAAAGGTAGATTATTTAATCTGTTGACAGCCAAGGATGGACCAAGATACTCCCTGGGGCTCACTCAGCCTCTATAAAGTTGGAAAATTAATCGGGGTAATAATGATGGCTGAGCGTGATCTAGGGAAAACCCTGCTCAATCTTTGGCTTACAGTCGCTACCCTGTACTGAATCCAAGACTCTTCATGGATTCCATTGGTACATTTTTTTTTTTTTTTAATAACTATTTTAGAAAACTGTGTTTTGGGCTATCAGAAATTAAAAGAAGTTTTACTTCTGCAAACTTCCTGGTGATTACATTCTTTCTCAAAACAATTCCTTAGTTATAATCTATACATATCAAATTCTTTGTCCTGAATGACTGACGGATCAACGCATGGCCTAAACTACTCATCGTAGAGACCTGAAACTTGGAGGGTGTCTTCTTTGTATGACGTAGGCATCCGATAAGAAAGGGGAGTGAAAAAGGGGGGCAAAGTTTGCATGGGGCAACGTGATTCCTTGGTACAGTCTACTTCAAATTTTGCATAAACCTTTATTAACAGAATTGATGGAAGACGTGTTTCGTATTTCATTGAAATTCATCCCTGGATTGAAAATGGGTAGAAAGTTGTTTTGGCGGTGATTTGCTTCGAAGTTGATATCAATACTTCGGGAATAGACTTGAGGGAAAGCTGCTCCTCTCACGGCCAGTTGTATGTCGCATGCTCCTGAGTAAGCGCACAGAGTAGCCTGGTGATTCTACCTCCCGAAGGAAAAACAAAAAATATTGTTTAGAAAGAAATACTGCGGTAGGTGTATAGTATTTCGATTTCGTTGTAAAAAGATAATACCATGTAACTTTCACCAGATCAAAGGTATACAAAATTTTTATTTTATTTTCATGTTTATTTGACCTTTAAATCCCTACACTATAATAAAGATTGTTTTATGTTATAAGTATTCAAACATTTTAACATAATAATTTATGTTAGAACCATTTTCGAACTCTACGCGGACGAAGTCGCGGGCAAAAGCTTGTAATTATTAAGTTCTAAAAACAAACATTGTTGGAAATTATTTATTTGAAATGTAACACATTACCACCTTACATTTTTCAACATCTCTTACGACTTCATTTATCAGATTTACACTATTCCTTATAGCGTTCAACAGGCTTCTCAACTAAATGTTTAGTTTTAGATATAATTAACTATTACCCGTAAGTGGATAAATAATTATGAAAGGTGAAAGATTATTAACCTGTAACACGAAATGTTTTTAACAATCCAGGTGAAGGGAATTGACTAAAAACAAAACGGCACGATTCGTTTCATGGAACGAACATTGCTGCTTAACCAACTGTTGTTCAGGTAAATTTTTATATCCTTTCTTTCTTTCTTTTTCAGCCTCGGACTCCTTACGCTGTCAGCAGGGCAAGTAACCTATATCTTAAATTAAGATACGATCAATAGTGTTTAGATAATTAAGCATTTATAGGAGCAAAAGGTTTATATTATTAATTATATAAGTTACAGAGTTGTTATAGCATCTTTATGTTTGTCAATCGTACATTATATGAATCCAAGGTACTGTTTATTTGTTCTTGAGCTACTGAACTACTTAACGTAACGCAATAATAATAATAATAATAAACAAAGGATAGTGTACAAAAAAAAATCAGACTGACCTTGAATTCGCCAATTACTTGTTTACATGAGGACATTTATTTATATTTTTTTTATTTTACTACCCCTTTTATATATAAATATATATATATATATATATATATATATATATACACACACATACCTATTTACTAAATACTTATTAACGGAATTGCCATCTTGATTATTCTTTAAACCTTGTTATTATTGGATTTACGAAACTGAAATTGCGTATCTAAATTTTTACAATTTTTTTTCTAAAAAGGGTTTAATGATTAATACTATCGGCGTAAAATGTTAAATATTACCACTGTCTCTTCCTAACTTAAATAATTTGATAGGGCGAAAATCCCGTATTTTGAAAATTTATACGTATTAAATGACTGGATAACAATGAATTATTGACGGAATTTTGTTATAAACCAAAGAAAAAAAATAGAGATTCTCCAGCGTTAAAAAAAAATCTGGAAACTTGATAAATGATACAGCGTTTGAATGCCTAAGGTTTTTTAAAAAAAAAAAAAATTATCTACTTAATAAGTTTTGGATGGTTGTGGAGTAATAAAAAACTGTTAGTATCAGTTCCACAGGTTGTTACTTCAACTTAAAGTTTTAGCTTTTCATTTGTTTCTTTTTTAATATTCTCGAAAATAAAAATAATCGTGAATTTTAGTATGAAAAAAAGAGTTTAGTTGTGGGAAATGTGTATATTTCAGTAAACATTTCATCTAGAAATGGACGTTTCAACAAACATGGAGCATCTATACTTTAAAATATTATTTCTTGAAGAAATGAAGTTAAATAATTTGTAAAAATAATTATTGAACATTGAGTTTTTCAAAATTTAACTTATCTGCACTAAATGCTCGATAACGTCCATGCTTTTTTTTTTTTTTTTTACTGATTAAAATTTAAGTGTATTATAATTCTAGATATCTATTCCGCACGTTGTCACTTCGAGTTGAGTTTCAAGTTTAAACTGTTTATTCGTTTCATTTTTAATATTTTTCAAAAATACTAGTCATCGTGAGCTTTAGTTTAGAAAACAGAATGTAATTATAGGTAATGAGCAGATTTCGGTAATCATTTCATCAAGAAATAAAAGTTTCAACTAATATTTCGAATTAGAATAATAATAAGAAGCGAGGGGATGGTTGACTGGAAGATAGAGTAAGGAATGTCGGCGCATAATTAAATAAATACCCACTTATTGAGTGTTTTATTTTACTGCACCCCCAACTATTTTCTTCCTTATTATAATAATAATAATAATGTCTTTATTTATTCTGGGACAGTCCCTTTAGAATAACAATACAGGTGTTGTAAGCTATTATGCCTTAGAGTGTAAAAATAATTACAATTACTTAATTATTACAAATAATTTAGTAAGTGAGGAAGAGTAAAAAAAAATAATGGAAAAAAAATGTAAATTAACTCCAATAACAATATTTTAAAAACAGATTAGAAGAAGAGAAAGAAAATATTAAAATAAGTTAACAATAATTATACAAGAAAAAAAAATTATAGTTACATATATATCAAATTTATGCCAAACAAAAAATAACGATAAAAAATTCAAACAATACTATCACTATATACTATATACTATCACTATATACTAACGATAAAAAATTCAAACAATACTATCAGTGATTTACACTTATTTTCTTCATTTCTGCTTCTTTAAAATGTCTAACTAGATGATACTAATACATATGTACGTGGTTTATATCCCGCACTCTAATATATATACATACATAATCACACATTCAAGTGTACATTAAAAAACATCATTCATGTATGTATCATCATATAGATAATACATTTCTACATTCTACATTTCTAACTTTCATTTCTACATGAAATGATTACCGCAATAAACAAATTCCCCATAATCACTCTATTTTTTCTTATTGAAACACAATTATTTTTCTTTTTTAAGAATATTTAAATGTCAACGAATGAAAAGTTAAAACTTGTGACTTAACTCGAAGTTACAAACTGTGTAATTGATATCCGCCCATAATTGTGATGGTTGTACGTAATAATATCTACGTAATTTTATATTATTTAATGAAAAAAAAATGGTATCCTTTGAAACTAAATTAAGTAGTGTAAAATTTATTTAAAGTAGAATGGGGAGTGTAACGTTTGCGTATACCGCGCCAAATATTTTTCAAAAGGATGTGCAAACATATTAATGTTTACTCATGCATATTTAAGTTTGATCTGTTGGCTACTATCAGTATCTTTATAGCCGCTTCATTCGGATAGTTTTAGCATATTCTTCGCCTGATTGAGGTCATTGCCACTTGCAGGTGACCCGAATGCTTTAGTTATCCCTCATTATGTGTTGTGCGTATCGTGCTGTGCGTAAAAAGGAGTCCATCGCAAATATAAGAGAGGGAGAGATGTGGTGACATAATATTCAAGGTTATCAGTTAATAGTCCTGGCTGTCTCCCGACATGTTGGATCTGGTCCCCATTTCTTCGGTAACAACTCCGAGCGATACCAGTTCGTAGCTTTGTATTCTTTGGGCGAAGAAGAGTCGTAAGTACTCTTGTACAGATCTACTTCACGATATAGGATTTAAGACTCCAACTTAGTGTTCTATATAAGTCAAACTAAATTTCAACCCAGCGACTTGATGAGCTGACTAAAACCGTTGCGTAGGACATGACACTATATTTAGGAATGTATTCTTTGTAGGAATATAACTGCTTTGAAGTTAAGCAGTTTGTAAAAACGGAACTGAAAGCTGAAGTCATTAATAATGCAACGTGCAAATTTGACCACTCCTAACCGATGCATCACTATGGATTGAATACATTTATCTAGGACTAATAATATCGCAATAAGTCCAATATAAAAAAAAAAAAAAAGAAAAGTTTTTTCACTTCTGTAACTGTAGTTTTCGTCCCAGGAAAATGCAGGTAAAGTGCGTCCCCTTGACATTTATAAATTCTTTCGGCGATTCACCCAAAAAAAAACGTGACAGATAAAGTTAACAAAAAACAAAATCTATCTCATGGCCAGAGTCATATATGCCAGGTATGTAAAACAGTATTTATTAAACCGACATTTCGACCAACCAGGTCTTCTTCAAGGCTGAATAGACAAGATACTAAAATTTTTAAATCTGAAATAATTGAAATAAGAAAAAAAATAAATAAAAATTAAACTATTGGAATAAACCAGCAACATAAATAGAAATAAGTCTCCTTTCCCTTTTCAATCTTAATAAATATAAATAATTTAATATTTAAAATAAATTAAAAGTATTTTTTTTTAAAACTAAAACTAGGGGATATAGAATAAGAATATGGAATATGTGTGTGTTTATATTTAAAGAAATATGATGTTCAAAACTACCAGGTAGAAAGGTGGGAAAAAAATGTAGCTTTTTTGAACACTATTTCTATGCTGTACCAGTTCTCCTTCGACGAAGTTCCTCATCTGATCGTTTGCTCCAGACTACACTATAGTACGTGAACATAAGAAAATAAAAACTACCAGCTGGTTTTCATCTTTAAAAAATAACGATAAAAACAAAGACTAAATTTTGTTATATTATTTTAATTCCTTAGATTAATGGGAACAATAATATTAAATCCTGATCGTACTCTTAAAAATAGAACAAAGTGGCAAGTTGGATTTATATGAATGGTAGAACCAATAATCTGCAGATGAGTGTGATCTCTGGCAAACCAACTTCCTGCGCAACCGTTGTCTTGGAAACAGTACAGACTCCTCTACCACGTACTGAACCCATGCCATTCATGGGTTGTATTGGTAGTTTTTTTTTAAGACTTAATAATTGATATTATTAGAATTAATCTACAATATTAGTATTATTATTATATAGTAATGACCATATTAATAATTAAAGTAATATTAAATTCCCCTTTGATATTTCCAGTGTTATTGATTTTTTTTTTTGTCCGGCCTTCTAAGATAAAGATGGCGCCTAGCTGTCCATTTAAGTTACGCCATTGTGTACACTCCCACAACTTTCTTTTCTGCATTCGGTCCTAAGGATAATATTTTTCTTTTTTTTTTTTACAGTACTATAAGAGCTTTATTTATTTATTTTTACAATATATCTTCATTGATAATTTAATTTTCATTCAAATGAGTTACAAAAACTAAAAATAAATAATTAAGTGGGTTTCCATTGGAACTTAGAGTGCTGTAATGTTCAACACGATGTATCTTTATTCATAACTTTCCAATTTCGATGTTCGTTTTTATATAGAACATGATTTTCTTTCTAATAATTAAAAACACAATTTACTTGTTTATATATATAAAAAACCTATACCGCTACGACCCATGAACGGTCTTGGATTCAGTACATGGTAGCGACTTTACTGTTTCAAGCACAGTGTTTGTGCTGAGGGAAGACTTGTTGGAGATCATGCTTAACCGTCAGGTATCCCCCCCCCCCCCCCCCCCCCCCCCCCCCCCGACAAAGACTATCTTATATAGATTGGTACATTCTACAGGGTTCATCCGTAGCTGTTAAAACATTAAATAATTTATCTGCTACAGCTTGATTTGTACCCGGACTTTGAGCATGGTAACTGAGTACTCTATACACCGAAATACTGGATATATTTTATATATTTCAAATGCTAGTTAATGGTTTTAAATGAACGACTTTAGCCCAGTTCCTTCATTAGATAAAATTGTTTGATGTTCAGAACGAACACGTTTTCGTCTATTGCGCAGTTCTTTTTTGCAGTCAGGATATAGGCACACTTATAAGAGCAGCCAAAGTCCTGCAAAACATTTTTTTTGTATTCTGGGGCTTATAACGTAAAGATCTGTTGAAAACGTATACGTATACGTTTCTTATGTATATTAATTTTAAGTAAAAATTTGGCCAGGATGGCAGGTTTGGGAATTCTACGCCTCGATTATACTTACCCGGTGAAGGTCAAGAAATTCTGCGCTGTATCATCATTTTTTTGTTTGTTTTTGTTTTTTTTCTGTTCTTTCGGGTTTGATTTACAGATACAGTTCTACAAAGCTTGAGACTGTAAGAGATTGATAGAAGTCTAAAGCGATTTTTGTTTTTCTAGGGTACGTGGTGTGGTGGCACTTAAATTATAAATGCGGTTATGGATGGTTGATGCTCATCAATTGGTTTTCAAAAATAATATTATGAGTAAGAAGCCAATTATCAACTTTAATATTTTAGTTTTTATTAAAAAAACTTTAAAATGCGTTTAAAAAAACAACACGTTAAATAGAACTATTTAATTCTCAACCTTAATATACTTTTTCACACGTTTTTTAATAAAATTACCTATTACTATAAATATGTTTTGTGAAATAACCACCATTTAGCATTGTAGTACAGTTTGACGTAGATTTAAGATCTGATAAATTTGGTAAAAATAGATAAAATATAATATAAATATTTGGGAATAATTGTTTAAAAAAAAAAGTGATAAGCGATATAAAAATTAATGGTGATTTAAGAAATTCTACCGATTAAATATAGACCAAAAGGAGTAAAAAAAATAATACCCTCAAACTGGAAGAACATTTAGAAATATCCTTTGAAAAAATAATAACAATTTAAATGTATTAAAATTAAACTATTATTGCAGGGAAGTTGTTGTTTTGATTGAAGAAATCAGTGCTGAGAATAAAAGTAAATAGAATAAATATATAAATAGTGCAGTGCCAAAGAAAATATAACAGCTTATATAAACAGAAACGATAGGAATTACAAGAAAAATATACAAAGAGGAAGTGATGAATAGTTGAAATAATAGATAAGTAATAACAGGAATGGAAAGAAATCTAGAAGATAATAAGACATGGATAGTAAAGATAAAAAAACATAGATAATAAAGATTATAAAGAATAGTAAAATTAGAAGAAAATAAGAATTGAAAGAATTATTTCAAGTCATTTTGTCTTTCACCAATAACATGGTATTCATTAGATTATCTAGTAAAATCATTTTTCTTGTAATTTTAATATGTTTTATTTTATTATAATTGAATTAAATCTATAAGATAATAAAACATAGACAATAAAGATCATTTTTTAAATTAATATTCTATAGCCATTTTGCTATGTTTTAATATCTTTGTTGTGTATGTTTTGGTATCTTTATTATTTATGTTTTGTTATCTTCTAGATTTCTTTTCATTCTTGTTATTTCTCATGTATTATTTCGTTAACTTTTTGCTCTTAGTATTTTTTTCTTGTCATTCCTATCATTTCTGTTTATATAGGCAGTAAATTTTCTTTGGTAATGCACTGTTTATATTGTTATTTTGTTTTCTTTTATTTTCAACCCTGATGAGAGACTAAAAATTAGGCCGAAACGTTGGCCCGAATAAAATAAATTAAACTTATTCTCTGTGAAATTTATTCACTGCTCCCCCGACCATTTCATACTCTTTCAGGATATTTTAACATTTCCACTTCAAGAAAAATAAATAGAAATACTCTGAAGCTACTATAGAAGTTTATACAGTAACGAATAGAATAAAAATAATCTTTCTTTAACCGAGTAGCAATTTAAATATAGATTTAGAGGTCAAATTAGTAATCTATTTTAGAAGTGCATATGATTAATCAGAAGGCACCTTTGTACTGTTAACAATTTGCTAGCCGTAGTGATTTCTTCCAGTTCTGGCGAATAATGATTCATCTGTTTTGATAATTTTAACTTTCTTTATCAGGGATCAGGTGAGAATGATTGGTTCTATTTTAGGATTCGCCAGTAAACATGCTTGTGAAAACAAACGATTATGTAAAAGGAAAATAACTGCCTCCGTTCTTCCGAATCCTTTACTAATAATAATAATTATACTGAATGGAATTAAATTAGTAAACCTACAGCTAGTTTAAATAGTATCATATAAAGCTTGTAGCTTTTTATTATAGATTTTATTATTCTACTAATAACTGGAGTCTTCTTTTAACTCCAAGTTCGAAGCAAAGGTAGTCTCTGTATAGCAATTGGGATAAGATTAATGACCTAGTCAGTTAATGTATCTATAATAAAAATAAAATTAATGGTTATAATAGTAATACTAAAATAATAATAGTTATAAACAGCATTGTACTAATGATTCTGGTTGTATTACACTGAGTTTGAAGCAAAGGTAGTGTTAAGATAAATAAAGTAGTCACTTGTTTAAAAGAACGATAGTAAAAAGTAACTCCAAGAGAGTTTACATAACTAAAATGAAAGAAAATATAACAAAAATGATATCAAAGAGTAAATATAGGAAAAAGAAAAGTAGAAAGTAAAGATATAAATCTAGAGTATATCAGGTAAAAAAGTAAACTGAACATGGAAAATAGAAAATATAAGTAAGGGGAGTTTTAAAATGTATAAACACGGAATGAAGTGGTATAAATATAAAATATGATGTAAATATACAAGGAACGTAAAGAAATATAAGTAAAAATATGGTTTGAGAATGGGAATAGAATATAAAATGATGAAATAGTGATGTTAAATAATAATGAAATCTTAAATAATAACATATTATGGATGCTAAAGAGCTAATAGGAGAAAAAGGTGTGCGGAATGGAGAAGGAAAGGGTGAGGAGAAGATATGAATATTAAAAATGTAGTGGAACCTAGGTCTGAAACTGACCTAATGATATGTTTTCAGGTATGAAATAAAAAGTAAAACAGTTCAAATTATTAATAAAAATCAGTATTTTATTTTTCAAATAATATATACATATTTTCCAAACATGCGTATTGGATTTGTCTCGCGTTCACCAACGATTTAATATGTCTAACTCAATTTTGGCCAAAAATGGACATGAGGTGTTTCTCAAATGACTGATTCAATTGGAATAGAAAAATGAAACCCTCATTTTTTTAAATTTATTTATTGCTCGGATCAGAAATTTCAAACTTTTTAAAATACTACTGAATGTAAATTATGGTATGAATAAATGAAATGGGGCGTTGACATGGAAAGTTAATTTTACTGGAGAAGCGAAAAATGGTTTTGACTACTTAAAAAGGATGTTTCAATAGGAAAATAGTAACTAAACCATTTCCAGTTTTGAGTTTCTTCTCTTTCTATCCAGGGGAGGAGAGCGGAGTGGCTCAGTGGTAGAGCACTGAGTTGTCATGCCGGAAATCCTGGTTCAAATCCCGCTGGAGGCCAAGACTTTTTTTATTTAGTCATGGTTTCAATTTTATTCTGTTTCACCATTTAGATATGTATCAGGTCAGTCCAAAAGTTCGTGCGCATTAGTAGCATGTATGGGATTAGCGGTGACTCATTACCAGATTGATAAGATTCCAAACCTGTCGAAACTTGTCATCACTTGACACATGCATTCGCCAGTTTGTCACCAAATTTAGTAAAGATCAGATGCATATTAGTACCGATAAAAAATGAATATCGATCACGCATATAAACATGCTGTTATTTTTTACCACATACGGCTCGAACAACGCTGCAAAAAATTAATGAACTGAATTGGGGGCTTTTGCTGCATACTCCCCGGATATTGCTCCAAGTGATTTTCAGTTATTTCGTGGCTTACAAAATTTTGCCATGGCAAAAAGTTCAATTCTAAACAGGAAATGCAAAATTAACTCATACGTTTTTTTTTGCTTCAAAACCAGAATCTTTTTACACCAATGGAATAAAAAAGCTACCAGAAAGATGGCGAAATATTGTAGATATCGGACATATAATTTAAAACTTTGCCCAAATGCGCGCATACTTTTGGACTGACCTGATATAATGAATGATATGAAATAAATTTACGAAGAAACTACTCGTTTTTAGCTCCATAATATAATATTTATTTCAGAAAATAGTTTTTTTGTTGATTGTTCAATTTATGAGTTTGTGTATGTCTGCATTTCAGTGTCAGGAAAAAGTAACTGCCAGTCCAGTTTTCCTCTATTTTTTTTTTATTCTGTTCCGCCATTTAAGTGGGTCGGTTAATCGTACCTACCAAACCTCTCCCAGTAACTTTTTATAACTATTGGCTGTGTTACAATTCGAAATTATATAATGCTTCTTGGCACCCCGAAGGAGATACTTATAACCTGAAAGAGTTTGTGAGGAATCATATCTTGTATTGGATAAACCACGTTCTTAAACTGTATCAATCTGTTCCTCTAGCCTACGCAATCTTCAGCTTTTTATAAGATTGGAGGAAGATAAAAAGATACGTTGCCTGGTTTTTCAAACAATGATGGAATGTCGTATAGATAAAGAAATATATCAGTTGACGTGTTTTTCTTAGTGAGGGAATGGCAACATGATTTCTGTTCAAATCTTGGAGGCCTTATCCAACGCCTGAATTGTTAAGGTTTAAGATAAAACCAAAATAGTGGTTCCTCATTTTTATCTTGGAAATTCAAAACAAGATTTTATAACTGCTCAGAATTTTTATTTTTGAGGTTGAAAATGGCCCGGGTAAGTAAAAAAAAAATCTTTTAAATAGAGAGTACTGTTGATTCAAAAATCCAACGCTTTGACCCACATTGTTGGTCTCCTTCAGGATTAAATATACTATATATAGACAAATTAAAATTATATAAGGTAAATATTAGAATTACATATAGGCATGAAGGTATCTGAGTGATAAATTATAAAGATGGGGGGGGGGTTAGATAAATATACAAAGTAATGGGAATAATTATAGAGTATTGTCAAATAAGTAATATAAATTAATTTAACAGAGCTGGTGAAGTAAAAAAATAAATAATGGTAATAATGAAATGTATAAATTGTTGATAAAATATTATAAATTTTATTTTTACTCGTGTCATTTGTTAATGTTTTTAAAGATTGATAGGAAATAACTATTTTCAATAGTTTTTTCCACATAGTTCCTTATTAGTCCAGGATCCATGGTCCATTTTTGCACTTGATTACTATCAAGCTGAATCTTCGTGAATAGCTTCGTTTCGATGAGACGCCCAACCTGTGCGAAAATTCTCGATTGTGGTAGCTAACAGAAGAAGCAAGGATAAAATATGTCAATTTGATGATTCTCAAAAATTTATTACTAACTGGTTTTTTTTTTTTTGTTAAATCTCAAGATAATTATATAAATTATTTGAAAAAATATTTGTCCTACAAAATGTATGGTTTGATCAAAGAGTCCCCTCCTTGATCGATACACGTTAAGAGGAGGGGACTCTTTGATCAAACCATACATTTTGTAGGACAAATATTTTTTCAAATAATTTAGATAATTATTTTGAGATTTAACAGAATTACTAATAATTTTTTGAGAATCATCAAATCGACACATTTTATCCTTGCTACCTCTGTTAGCTACCACAATCGAGAATTTTCGCACAGGAAATTGTTGGGCGTCGTATCGAAACGAAGCATTCACGAAGATTCAGCTTGATAGTATCAAGTGCAAAAATGGACCATGGATCCTGGACTATATAGTTTTACTACTTCGAAACTGTTTTCATAAAAAGCTAACATAATTAGTTAAAAAAATATTGTCATCTCATATCATTAAATAATGAGTAGCTCAATTAGTAGAGGACGAAATTGCCGTGCTGAAGATCCCTGGTTCGATTCCGGCCCTGATCGATAAATTATTTAGTCTGTTAACGCTCCAAATGGACCTTATAGGATCTGAAAAACCTCCCGGAGTTTATTCAGTGGATGCTCCCAATTGAGGGAAAACCCTGGCGTTTGAGCGTCTAGGCTATATCATCTCCTTGCACAACTGTTTAGAAACAACAATCTCCATGTACATTCTTATGGGTTGTAGTGGTACTATATTATTGTGTTTTTATCCTTATTTAATCTTAAATCAAATTTTTCGGTATTATTTCAAAAAAATGAACCATTTAAATTTAGAATAATGTTTAACGAATTCTTGTTTGGCAAAATATATTATTGTGTTGTATTCCAGATTCTTTTGGATATTCCATAATTCATTTCAAATAATAATTATCTTACATTTTTTTTTTAATAAGCATTAATGATTTTATTCTCATAAAATTATTAAGGTTTTGTCTCAATATCAACTCAGTTTATTAATTAATTGTAAATAATGAACATTTTATCTCTTTTCTTATTTTTTTCTAATTTTTGGTCAAATATATTTCATACCTGAAGTATAGTCCCCTCCTTCCAATATGTATCGATAACGAGGTCATCAAAAATGATTACTAACCAGCTGTTTTTTTTTTACTTCTTCTTTTTTGACTTCGTTATCGATACATATTGGAAGGAGGGGACTCTTTGATCAAACCATACATTTTGTAGGAAAAATATTTTTTCAAATAATTTAGATAATTATCTTGAGATTTAACAAAAAAACAAAACAAACAGTTAGTAATAATTTTTTGAGATTCATCGAATCGACATATTTCATCCTTGCTTCTTCTGTTAGCTACCACAATCGAGAATTTTCGCACAGGTTGGGCGTCTCATCGAAACGAAGCTATTCACGAAGATTCAGCTTGATAGTAATCAAGTGCAAAAATATACCATGGATCCTGGATTATTATTGTATATGCTTAATATTATAATTTATTAATATTTATTGCCGTTATTAAAATTATATTATTATATAATATCATGTATTACAGGCTCATATTTTGCACTCTCGTTCAAAATTCACTTATAAGATAAGAATGTGCTTTAATAGCTAATTTCTTATGTATAAAAGATATATAATATTTTTCTTTATCTATAGTAATTACATTTGTTTATCAGATGAGGCTTGTGTGTTGAATAAAGAAATTATTTTTTTTAATATTTCTTTAATAATATTATATTTTATTGGTCTTCTTTATTCATTATATAAATGTTTATGATTTTACATTTACTGATACGTGCCAAAATATTTTTTGCATTTTAATTTAATTGAGATTGTTAGTTGTTTTTCTTGTGTTCTTCTTTCATTGAAGTTAAATAATTTTAGTGTTTGGTAACACTAAATTTAGTGGACATCTGTCAAAATATTTTTTTTATTTTTAGCTTAGTAAATGTTGTTGATAGTTTTCGGGGTTCCTTCTAGAGTTTGATTTTTATTGTTTAATATATTGATAAAGCAAATTTTTAATATGATATATTCTTTTACTTGTCGCTAACTCTGAAATATGAACTTCTTAAGGTATTCCAAAATAAGGTGTCGCGTAGAATATTTCTACCCTTAAAAGGAAGAGACCATTGGAGAATTATGGAGATTACACAACGCTATTACGAAGCATGCTTACGGTTAATATTATTGAAGTGATAGCGTCGCGAATATTAATATAATTTGTAAAGTTGCTAGGCTTAGTAACGAACGAATTCCTAAAAAGTTAATAAGCCTTGTGCCGACTGGTCAACGTATGAGGGGTAGACCGAGTCGTAGATGGGAGGATTGCGTTGAAAGTGGTCTGGCGGAATTGTGCGTGGATGGAAGTTGGTGAGTAGAAATATGTAGTATCTACATCGAGCCTTAAGGTTCGCTAAACATTATTATTATTATATTTTTTACTTATATTTCCTTATGTATTACGTTTTATTCGCACACACTCCTTTGCAAAACTCTTATGGTTTTCCTAAACAAAGAAAATACTTAAGTATTTATAATTTGTTTTAAAAACAATTTCATTGTTTGGCCCGAGGTGTAGGCGGGAAGATTGCGTTAAAGGTGATTTGGCGGATTTTGGTTTTGGGTATTGGTCCGTGGAAGTTTGTATGTCGAGATTGGTCGTATCGGCATCGAGCTTTCGGGTTCGCTAAACCTTATTGGCGAAACGTTGACTGTTTGGTTTTCCAGAATTTTAGATACTTGCGCCTTTGCTTTTTGAGATTTATCCTATTGCATTCTAAATTATAAATTTATTTCTATTAACAGTGTACCAATAAATAAATTTATAAAGTTCCAGTATAACGTGTAAACATGTATCGTATCAATTATCTTTTTTTAAATTATGATGATTCATATTTTTTAATAATCAACATAATTAATATTTTTTAATTATTAAAAACTGATAGTGAATATCATGTAATAATTTATATTTACATTAGCGAGATAAAATTTGTTTTTGTATTTATTCCGGAAAAACTAATTAATAAAGGTCGGAAAATTTTATAGATTCCAGTCTGTAATTGCCGACAATATTGCAGCTATTTTCAGTATTTTTTTTTATTAGTTATTCTTTTTTTAAATAATTAGGTATAATGCCCCTAAATTGTTTTCTACCAGTTTTAAGCATCGTGTATGCGCGCGCATATTTTGTGATATAAAAAATGTATTATTTTTATAATACCAGTTCGTGCATTAACAACGTCCTCTGGAGTTTGGAAAACCTGTCATTCCAGATCCTGGAATACGAGCATTTAAATTCTTCCTTCTGGAATGTTTCACACCGCCATTTTAAGAATTATCTGTTAGCTTTTTTTTCTGTATTATTTTTGTTTTTTATCTGAAACATTCTTAGTGTAAAGACGCTCACAAATAACTTCGGTATTTTTAATATTTTTAATTTCATTTAAGTAGCGTTCATATTAGACAATGATAGAAAATAACAATGCAGTGGTTTCAACTTAAAAAGATTAATAGTACGTAACTGTATAAATAGGATGCAATAAGAAAAATCCCCAAAGCTTTATGTGTCTAAAATAGTGCAAACAACAAGTAGTCAACGTTTCTCCAATTCAGGCATCATCAGAACACGCTTAAAAAAAAAATCACATCTAACAAGACTAAGTGAAAGTGAACACATTTCACACCAACAGTCCAAATTGCATCCTGTTAATTATTTATGCCTCTTTTATAGTTTTGCTCATTTTGTTGGTCTAACTTTACATTTAGTTTCAGAAATCAGTTTTAGTGTAATTTTCTGTATTTCATCGATTAAAAAAAAATTATAAACGTTTTCTCAAAAAAAAAAAGATTAAAACATTTTGGCTCGCCGTTTCAGGCTACTTCAACATTTACTAGACAAACGCTCCAAGCTCCCAATTAATTACAAAAGACTCATATACATGACAATCATTAGACCCGTCTGGACTTACGGAATAGACCTTTGGGGCTCCACTTTTCCTCTCGCAAACAAAATTCCTCTCGTATTCAATCCTTACAATCCAAAACCCTTCGTGAAATCCTCAATGCTCCTTATTTTGTTACTAACAAAGTAATCCATGACGACCATAATGCCCCGTTTGTTGCTGATTTGGCCCGAATCCGATGTCAATCTTTTCATGACAAACTACATTTCCACTCAAACCCACTAGTTTCAAACCTCGCAACCTCTTCGATTCCTGATAAGCCTCCGAGGCGTCTGAAAAGAAGATGGTCTCGTGACCTTCTTTGTCGAACTTTATATTTGAGTACTACCACTGGGTAGTTTCTTTACTTACCTTTATCTCGGGACATGATTTATCATTCCTTATATTTACTTGATGTATTCAGTAT
Source organism: Troilus luridus (assembly GCA_964056705.1). Taxonomy (NCBI): domain Eukaryota; kingdom Metazoa; phylum Arthropoda; class Insecta; order Hemiptera; family Pentatomidae; genus Troilus; species Troilus luridus. Next base: position 39,872,430 of record OZ057417.1, on the reverse strand, counting down.
AATATTTTGATGTATTCAGTTGTAAATTTCAATAAATACATTAAAAAAAACAAAAACAAATATTTTGATTAAACTTATATGTCTCATTCTTATTATTAATATTAATGAAAATGGATAAATATAAAAATATTTGAAAGTTAAAATTATTATCACCGTTAATAAATGAAGCTCGGAACCACCCAAAAGTTTAAATGCCTTACCAAAATTTGTGAAAATTCAATTTCCAATTAGAAAAATATATTTTTAAAAATATGGCTATTGAAGATGAATATATTTTTTCTGATTATATAATAAAATAATGTTTATATTATAGAGATTTTATTTTTATCAAATCCATGCGTATGACAAAAAAAAAAAAACACTTGTGTATTAGCCGGTCTCCTGCTAACAGACTGCGGACTGTTATCCACCATTGTTTCCAACCTGAACACTGATAATTCAGATATTGATAGCACCTACCTTCTTATTCTTATTAATGAACCTTGAAATATATAAAATTAAATAATAAAATGCTTATTCTAGACCCTTCTTATATAAATGTTTTCCCCACACTTTCGACAAAAACATCGCCATTTCTTATGATTTTAAAAATTTGATGACCTTTTTCATATGATTTAATCTTTGGAATTATTCCGAACTTCTGTTATTTTACAGCTTCTTTATAGATTGCTGTTCCCAAAGTTTAATTCTACATACATTTATGTATGTATGTATATAATTATATTTATAAAATAATATATGTATTTGCTCTCACTAATCCACGTGGGCTTTGAAATTCATTACTCATAATCTCAGTCGGAACATAATGAAGAGTTAAGGCTCACTTCCCCTGCTCTATTTTAACAAGGAAATGCAGTACCCAAATGGGAATCAATTTGTTATACTCATGCTCTCAATGAATTTTGAGATATATTCAACTGTACATGCAGATTTTACGACGCCATTTTGTTTTTTGTCGATTTTAATGAATCTTAATAATTAAAAAAAGCTACGCATAATAAAGTGGTTTTTGAAAAGAACGAATAAGGAGTGAAGGAGTTCGCATATAATTGTTATTAAAATTATATTGAATTGTTAATTGTAGTATTAATAAAAGGATTAAAGGTATAGTTAGTTATTTACTGGGAGCAGTTCAAGTATTTTTGTTTTTAAATAATGTATCTTTGCCTGGTGTTATTTGCTCATTTCTTAAATATTGAAATTATATCACAGTATATATATTGGTCTGGTGGACGAGTTTTTTGTTTTTTTCAATTTTGCAGATTTGGCCCGAATCTGATATCAATCCTTTCAGAGAAACTTAATTCCCACTCAAACCCACTAGTTTCAAACCCAGCTATTCAATTCCTGATAATCCTCCGAGGCGTCTTTAAGAAGATGGTCTTGTGACCTTCTAAGTTGAACTTGTTATTTGCCGGTGGGTATTTTATCTTCTTGCTTTTAACTGATGCCATAACCTATCATTCATTCTATCAACTTGTATTATTATAAATCAGTTGTAAATTAAAATAAATATAAGGAAAAAAAAACATGACCATTATTGAGCACTTCATGCTGATAATATTAACGCGGAAATTTTGTTGAAAATCTAAATGTTTAACAATTATTTTAATTGATTATTTAATAGAAAATTTCGAGTATTAAAGAAAACTTTGTTGACTTTGGTAATTATTCCGCAGGTTGTCGCTTCGAATTGAGTCACAAGTTTTAATTTTGAACGTTTCAACAAACATATATTATCTATATTCCGAAATATTAGTTGAAACTTTTATTTCTTGATTAAATGATTCCCGAAATCCACTCATTACCCATAATTACATTCCTTTTTTCCATACTAAAGCTCACGATAACTTGTATTTTTGAAAAATATTAAAAATGAAACGAATAAACCGTTAAAACTTGTATCTCAACTCGAAGCGACGAAGGTATAATTCTAGATACCTGCGGAACAGATATCTAGAATTATAATTATTTTATAATATTTTATATTATAAATTATATTATATCATATTATAATGCTTTACATTTAACAACTATTTTAGCAAATTATTATAAATTGGATTTTTTATTTTTTGACTGAAGGTCCCTACTATTGTTTTTACTTTTATTGTTTGCTAATTAATTTTAAATAAAATTGATTTATTATATAATTGTTACTCATGATTAATGATCAGTTATATGATGTTTCAATCATGGATCCTAACATGGTCTCTGACACATGCCCTCAACTCCAGAACAAATCACTTTCTCTAAAGTATTGAGTAACTAACCAATCACTTAGTTCGTTACTAGTAACTTTTAACTGTTATTTATTTAGAACTTAACCCGTTACTTAGTCCTTACATTAATTATGTTTTGTTTAAAAAAAAAAATGATTTATTGAAATTAACAATCACATCATAATAATATAAGTAAATAGAATGAATGGTAGGTAATGCCATGAGATAAAGGCAAGTGGAGAAACCACCCACTAATACCACTGAAATTATATATATCTGTGGTAAAGGACACAATCTCCATAAAATGCGTAATGCTTTACGTAAATTGTCATAAATAAATAATGATATCATTACTTCCCATTACTTATCAATGCTAACAACAAGATGTACAATTCTTAAAGCTGTTTGTATAAGTAACGATAAATCAAATTTTAATAGTTCAAAGTTATGAAAAATTTCCTCTCTTGAATAAATATAAAAATGTGACATGGTGTATTTTACCTCCAGGATAGAAATATATATATATATATATATATATATATATATATATATATATATATATATATATATATATATATAAAAAATTAATTTACATTCATTTAATATTTTTGTTTATCTAAGTCTTAGTCCAAAAAAACTTCGAAAAGATACGGCTTAGGTGCTATATCTAAATAATTAAAAAAAACTCTTTCGTTTAATAAAAAAAAAAAATTATGGTGGGATGTTATTATTTTTTTTGGTTAAAAATAAATAATCTTATTTATACAAAAATTATAAAAATGGTGTAAACTAATGAATAAAATGCATACTAGGTATCATGTAATTCATATAGTCACTTGCTCAAATAAATTTGATTCCTGCGTTTTAATAATAAAATTATTAACCTGCATTTTTAATTGTATTTAATAAAAACATATGGGATTAGTTATAAACAATATTTATAATAAAATATTAGAGTTTAAATTGGAATATATCAATATTTGAAAACAATTAACAAAAATATATAATACATTTATATGTTTTTGTATTATGTACATGAGTGTGTTTATATGTATATGGATATGTATACACGTATGTGTAGTACAAAAATTTATATAATAACAAATACACTTAAGATAATAAATTATAGCATCAAAGTGATTGGGCTTACTGAGAATATAACTTTCATATAATTCAGATGTGGCTGTATGGAATATACCAATGCCTCCCCTATTGGGGAAAAAGGAAAAAAAAAAATTGGAATTAAAAGTTTCATTTTTTTTTCATACAAGGCAAGATCGAAATTCTTTATCGCACTTAATCTTAATTGCACCTATTACGATTTTTATCAATTGTTTATATGATGATAAATGTTATTGGATTTGTTGTATTATATATATTGACGAATACTGTTGTAATTAAATTTATTTATTTAAATAATATCTAAAAATTTAGCCTATACGTATTTTATATCAATTTGACTGTGCAAAAGTGGATAACTCTGCCCCTTAATAAAAATAAAAAAGAAGAAATTTTAGAATCCACTTTCAAAACTGGTTTAAAATTAAAAGAATTGTGACAGACATTTGTAAAAAAAACACTTTTAATTGATTTTTTCAAAATCACATCTCCATTTGGGTTCTCAAAGCCTTATATAATTCTATAAAATTGTTTAAAAAAAAAAAATTAAAATTAACTAAAGATTACAACAGTTAAAAATAAAAATAATTTCAATTAATTATGATAAGCTAATAAAAGTGATCACCTGGTGTCTTGTAGGCAGATTTTTGTTCTTAATGCAATAAAAAATTAAAGATAATTTGTAATAATATAATAGTTTACAGTGTTTAATGCCATTGAGATTTAAGGTACAAAAGCAATATTGAAGCGCGTTTATCCTTCAATACGTTTTTACTTTCAACCTTGAAATTAAAATAGATATCAGTTTTTGACTCGCCCAAGGAAAATCCTGACATAAATTTTCACTGAGCGTAATTTACAATAAAGTTTTTTGTTTTCTGAAACTGAAAGAGTAAATAAATACGTTATTATTTATATCTCTTCTTGAATTTATCTACACAGTTAAATATATATTCGCTTTCTATATATATTTTTTTTACTTTCTCCCGTCAAATGAAAGTAAAATGAATCCTAGAGAAATCCCGAGCTAAAATGCTGTCAACATCTTAGCTTAGGTTAAATTCTTATCAATATATCGATTTGTTATTGTAATTTTTTAATTAAATAGACGGCTTATAAAATTAATTATTAGAAACTTTATTATTTCTTAAAGAATTGAACGTTTTGGATAAATGACTTTCGCAATTTATGGCTTACAGAAGTCATAGTTATTCAACAATTCAAAGGTCAATAATAATAATACCTAGTGAATAGTAAAAGTAAATTGTATAATATACAATGCAATAGAAGATTAAAAAAAAAGTAATATTATTTCTTAATTACGGTTAATATTAATTAAAGTTAGGCTTTACTCCTTAAGTAATGGGGCCATTAAAATAAGACAATTAAACTTATTGGGTTTTATTGTTTTTTTATTTTTATAATTTATAAAATTGTTCTTACGCATTTCACGCGAAAATATTTTACTTTAGAAAATATTGTCGATTGTATAATCTTGCTTGCAGAATATGGACAGTTTGACTCTTAATTATTCAATATTTGTATGAAGTGGCTCAGTGATAGAGATGTGGACGGATAGTGAGACATATTATGCCTACATGTTTTGTCTGTCTAATGTATTTTATTATATAGATATTATAAACAAAACAAAATATTTCTTAATATACGAATTTATATAATTTTTTTGCGATAACCCATTAGATACTCTTTTAAATTATATGGTTTAAAATATTCTAATAGTGCCGATGAAATGCTTGAGGTAACTAAAGTATATAAGGATTAATACTGTACCCGTCTAAATAGCTTTACAAATACCGCATTGTACGTTATCAATCTTTTAGAAGATAAAATATTTAAAGTAAGCTATCCTTTAAAAAAATATGCTATCTCTGACTTTTATGTAGATCTATAAAAGAGGAATATACCGCCATGCATTGTTTCATTATATGTTAAAGGGATTAGGCAGCGTTTTTTAGGAAACCTCCCAGGAGGTTATGCTATTTCCTACACTTTATCGTTGGCTCACTCATTCACATATTAAAATACTGCCACTTCCTTTATGGCAATATTGTAACAGTTAAAGATATTTTTGAAGAATGTAATTATTAACTAATAGCAATAAATAAAATAGGACTAGCACCAAATTTATCGAAAGCACTTGATGACAACGAAGCCACCATCAAGTCGGTATTTAAATTGTTGATAGCTCATCGCCTACTGTCTAAATTATTATAATATAAATTTTATCCACCATTAACTAAAAATATGTGTTTTGTGTGTTATTTTCCATAATATAAAACAAAATTTTATATAGAGAGCTAAAAGCATTGATGGCCTGAGTGTTTTACGCTTTTAAATACCAACAAACAAATGACTATAATCTAACCACAAATATCATTTATAGTTTATACAAGGTCAATAATTTGTAATACATTTAAATGTAAATCTACCTTTTCCTTTTCAATTTCAGAAGGTTTTTATATTTTCATTTCAGATTTTCGACCTTGGAGGTATAGGATACCATTTCAAATTTCCTTAGTATCGTTGAAAAGCTGTTTGAACAAATGTTTTAATACTTACGAAAGTGAACTTTGTGTTCTTTAGAATTCATGTCATAAATTAAAATATGTATACATTATATAAAGGGAGCGGAGTGGCTCAGTGGTAGAGCACTGAGTTGCCATGCCGGAAATCCAGGTTCAAATCCCGCTGCAGGCAGTACTTTTATTTATTCTGTTTGCTGCGGGAGAAGGATCATATGGGCTAGGACCCTCCTGGGGCTCACCCAGCCTCTATAAAATATTATAAGAATAGGGTACCCAAAATAAGGGGGGGAAACCTGGCGGTTGAGCGTGACCTAGGACAAGTCTTCTCCTTGCGGAACCGTTGTCCATGAAACAGTGATGTCTCTACCATGTACTGAACCCCAGGCCCGTTCACGGGCTGTTGTAGTACAGGTTTTTTTAATATATATTATGTAATAAAAATATGTAGTTGTATAAAATAAAATACATTATATAAGGAGCGGGAGTAACTCGGTGATCAGGGTCTGCAGATCCTTCTGAAGCTCACCACGCATCTAAAACAAATGAGGGAAACCTAGCAGTTGAGCGTGATCTCTGCCAAATTATCTCCCTGCACAAACGTTGTCATAGAAACGGCAATATCTGTCTACTGACCCTTCATGGATTGCAGTAATGATAAAGGTTAATAAAATATTTAAATTTAATTAACCAAAAACGCCAAATAACAAACAATTGTTATCACACAATACAATTTCACTTATCATCTGTTGAAAATATATTTTCAAATGATATAGATTGTCTAAATTTCAGCAGTTGTTTGATAATATTTTCTTTAAGTGTTTTTGTATAGTCATCATCGTTATATAAGAGAAAAAAATGCCGATTTTTAACATTTTTGGATAATATAGTATTAGTATATCATTAATTATTCAGTTTGTTTGTTCCGTCTGTTGGTCACACAATCAGACGTCTGTCTGCGAAAAAATGGTGTACGCGGGTATTTCTTTGGTAGTAAGGCGGTCCTAGGGAATATATGTATAATATTATAAATTCATAAGAAAGGTTCCCAAACTGACAACATTGGGTTTTAAATATTCAGTCTAATGTTTATTTTTGGCATTGCAAGAATAATTACTTGTTAAAATGCAATACAATAATAAATATTTATTTGAGGAATATTAAGTGCAGGCAACCTTTTGACATTGAATGTATATCGTAGCGACATTATATATTATAGACATAATTTTTTACTTATATACATACATTAACTTAACATATTTATCATATGTTAATTAATATATGTAAATAATTAACTTAACATTTGATAAACATTTTCCTTAATAAATAACCAAATATCTTCCTTGTTTTCTGCACCTCATAGCAAGAATCTTAGCTTTACTATGAACATTATAAGCATCTTAAATGTTTATTTTTTTCTTTAGTCTTCCGATTATTTAATGGGTTGTTACTGGTAGTTGCCAGTTCATTAACTGTCGGTTATTACTTGGTTTGTTAGTACCAGTTTATTAAACAAACAATAACAATTTACAATGTATAAATATAATGAACATATGAAGTACTTAAAATATGAGCTGTTATTTTTGAAAGTGTCAAGTCCAATTGGTTCTAAAAAAATAATTTATTCTTTTAAAAAAGTTAATATTATTTTATATATATATAGAGGTGTATAACATTAAAACATTACTGTTTCCCGAGAGCTAAGTGTTACAAACATAAAGTTTGCCCATAATTTTAAATGAATTCAAATACAAACCCTTAAATATCCAATCAATCAATTTTATTTTCAATCATTTAACAAGGTATTTAAATGTTACAATTAAAATATTTCAGGGAAAACGAGAAGTTCAGCTAGTTATGGATGTTTAATTTATTATTAGTGTCAATTGTACAATTATTAAACGATTATTTAGATAAAAATAATTATTCTTATATCAAAGGAATTCTAGCCTTTAAACTAAATCATATAGCTCGCGAGGTGTCAGTTTCGAGCATGTTGCTGACGCTAAGCCGCAAGTTTGGCTTCTTCCAAAAGTCGATAAAGAAGTACTCACTTGATTTCAAGTGAATACTTCTTTACACTTCAAAAAAATATAAATAAATTGGAAAAAAATATGGATGAGAGATCTTTAACGGACTGAGAAGGCCTTGGTATGTTGAATGAACCACCACCAGTGAGCCACCAGATGTTGCCTAACGGAAATACTATCTAAGGAAAAAAGATCGTTAGAATTATTTACATCAGTTGAGAATATAATTAGTATTAACGGTACACTTTTTCCGTTGAAGTAGATCACTTAAATAAGTTTGTTACGATATCTGTTAATATACTAAGAACTATTTTGGTACGGTTGGTTTTCCCAAAATTAAAATAATTAAGAAATGCGAAGTAGCAAGTTTTGTGTGTATGTGTGTGTATTAGGACAACAGAGTTATTAGTAGTTTAAATAAAAGAGAACGACAATATTAAATAATAACAATAAAACTTGAAATAAAAAATAAATATGTGTAAGAAAGTGGTCCGGGTGGAGGAAAAAAATTCTCTTATATATAGTGAACTTTTTATTTGGAAGCAGACGTTTCGTCCCACATAGCAGGTCTTCTTCAGGGCTACTATAGTAGGATCACACTTGACAGTAGACTGAACATCACTAAACAGTACTTCTTTGTTAATATATATATATATGTAAATAAATAAATATACAACCTAAATATTACCTACTTCCTTCCCTATATTGAGTTCAAATATAGAGTGAGATTCATAATTATGAAGATACAACTGCTACTGTAACCAGATTACAGGTGAAATATATTGTTCACACATACACTTTACTTTTGGAAGAGTATCAGTATATGTGAAAACCAACCTAATGTTAATAATTTAAATTTAAATAATTCAGACTTATTGTATGTTTCTGGATCAAAACCGAAGCATGCAGTGTAAGTTTCTCTTCTATGTACTCTTAATCTTTAATCTTGCAATGCAACTTTCAATGGGACTTTGAGCCAAGTTGTTTTGTGTTTGTGTAAAGAAGTGGGAGCCAATACGGTTTTCAGGTCAGAGCGTTATATAATGCTTTTTTTTTTACGCAGTACCACGTTTCCTCTTTTGGAAAAATTTCAATCATGTGTGCTTAATTCTTAATCCAGTATAGGCCAAGGCAGTTCTGGACCTGCTGAAACTATTATGTAATGTTTATAAATTAAATATTAACCTTATTTGATTGTGAGGTTAAGGTGTTTTTATTTAAAATTTCTCTTCATTTTATTTACATTATCTACAGAAACACTAATATTTGGAAGTATCAGGAACTCTTTTGTATTTTTACTTTGGAACTTAAGTTACATAGGTACTTCCTTTAAGACATAGTTCCAGAATAGAGGTTCCGTATATATATATATATATATATATATATATATATATATATATATATATATATATATATATATATATATATATATATATATATATGTATATATATATATACACACACACACATATATATGTAGTTTTCCAAGTGTATAGAACATTTCTATCAGGCTGTTATAGAGCGGGAAGGAGCTCTTTATTTTTGCTGAGTTGAGGACCCGGGTTCAAATCTGGCTCTGGCAGATATATTATTTTGTCTATTTACAGCCATAAGTAAACCTTGTGCGGGATCTGCAAACCCTTAATTAGGGAAATTAGGTTGAGAGGTGTCTTGTTCCCCCAATCATCTCACTGCATAACCATTGTCTTAGAGAGCACAGTCTCTAACTTGTACCGAACATATGAACATATATAAAAATAAATATAATATAGATTGTACTGGTTCATGTTTTATTTATTTTTTTCTGCTACACATATTCAGTTTGAGATATATCCACACCGGTAAAAGTGATGCATTAATTGCTAAGTAACAACATATATACTCAAAATAACTATCTGTCTAGTCCATATTCATCATAATTTTATTTGATGTTATAATTTTACTGATTTATAAAATTCAATCCTTATTCCGTTCAGTTACAATACTTGTAAAATGCATGAATTTAAAACCGTGTTAATTTTTTTTTCGTATTTAAAATTGTTGTTACAATATCTTCAGACCATTGTTTTACAATTTAAATTGGATAGTTCGCCTCTTGTAGACCATTTTGATTAAGTTTAAGTTTTTCATGATTTATTCATATAAACAGGATGTTTTCCAGTATTTATACAGCAACTACTATGCACACGATACAGTTATCTTTTATTTATGGTAAAAGTTAGGCGTTATTATTAGTCGTGTTGTCGGGTGCCTTGCACTGCAGAAAATAGTGTTGGGTTTATATGTTGCATCTTTAAGAATCGATAGTCATCATAGTCCGTTATCCGAAGGTAGTTGATTTTAACAAGTCAAGAGTTGTTTTTGTGCCCTATTGTTGATACGGACTTACCCTAGGATACCCTGTTTTTCCATCAACATTTCTATTACCATCGACTTTGATAGACCTTACATAGTTGATTACAATTGACGTTTCAGGTGATCCAAGGTTTCTCTTGGGAAATTTTCCATTCATGTCTTTGCAAGTATCCTATACCTCTTTTGAGCTCTTGTTCTTCCATATTTCTATTACCTTCGACTTTGATAGACCTTACATAGTTGATTACAATTGAGGTAAGTGATGAGGTTATAGGTGATCCAAGTTTCGTAACATAGGACGTAGTGAAAGGTGCGGGCCCCGCCCCTCGAAGAGTGGGGGTGAGAGCTGGTCAGCTATCTGCAGTATATTCCATGCACTTTCCACTTCACTGCTTCTTGCAAACAATCCTCAATTAACGACATTTCAAAACTTTCCACTATAATTGTTCTTAATTCTGCGTGGCATTGTCTAACCCTTGATTATCTGCCATTCCCTTTTACTGCTTTGGATAGGGGTAACTTAGTTGGTAAAGCTCTGAGTTTCAATGCCGAAGGTTCCTGGTTCAAATCCGTATGTGGCAGATAACACGGCCACTATAAAATGGTACCCTAAATTGGGGAATACTTGACGATTAAGCGTGATATAGTACAAATCATCTACAAACACCACCGGTGTTCAAGAATCCACTATCTACTTTGTATTGAACCCAAGAACCTTCACGAGTTGTAGTGCTATAGGTCTTTTTTATCTAGTAGTCGTAGGTTAGTACGTTAATGTTTTAATTCACACTTAGTTTTGAATTTAAAGGTGGAGCTAAATTTCCAAGAAGGCAAATGACTGAATATTTAAAATAAAATTTGTTCAGTAAATTAATTGTAATAGAAAATATTGTAATTTTAGTGGGTCTGCAGGTTTTTTTCTTATAGTTGTCACTTAGGAAAGAGAACCTGATGTTAGGTTAGGTGAACCCCCTGTTCAAGTACGGTCTCTACCATGTATTGAACTCAAGAACATTCATGGATTGTATTGGCACAGTTTTTGTTTTTATATATCTCAACTCTCAACAGTTTTTCAAACATTCCTGAAACCATGGTTCACTATATATGGATTATTTGAGTATATTACAATTTACAGACTGTATCTTTATAATTTATATTTTTGATGACATTGTAATGAAATAGCTCAATATGATCCCATCTCAATATGCGGTTGGGTATATTAAGATCTGATTACAGGACTTATTAATTATTTTTTAAAATTAATTATTACCTCATTTCTAGATCGAAGATAAACTACTTCAATTGAATAAAGTCGACGTATAAGCAATAACTATAAAATTATTTGGATGTTCATCGGTTCAGAGCTCGGCCAACACTGATATCGAAGTGCTGGGTACGAACCTGCACAGACCTGTTGGGTACAATGTTCAAAGTAGAGGGAAAATACAATTTAAATACAGCACGTAATGGAATTATTATTAAATTTAAGCACATATAGTAGGAAAATGGAAACCCTTGATTCACTTGCACAAGTATTCGTATTAAGACATGGTTGATATTACTTAAAATATTAATTACTTGCTAAATAATTTATTTCCTCATTTATACGTTTAAAGTAAACTTTTCCTTTATTTCTACAGATATTTAAGTTAATAATTCAATCGTATATGACATATACTGGATATAGAACCAATACATATAAAATTATTAGATGTTCATGAGTTCATAGCTCGGCCAACACTGATATCGAAGTATTGCGTACGAACCTGCACAGACCTGTAGGGTACAATGTTCAAAGTGAAGTTGTAGCTATATTATAATAAAAATAAAATAATTACGTTAAGTTTAGTTTATAAGTTAAAATTTATTACAAAAAGCCTCCATAGTATTTTTATTGAATGTTAAAGATGTTAGTCGTGTTTCATTTGATTGTCATTAATGTGAATTTTTATTTTTATGTACATATGTTTTTACTATGTCTAAATTCGTGAAACGTTTTGTGGTTAGTTAATTTCCAGTATTTAGAAACTTAAAGCTTTTTTTTAATATTTTCCAATTATATAATAATAATTATTTTGTATCTACTTTTGAGTATTTGCTAATTTAATTGATCCGTCGATTATTAAAAATTTTTGTATTTTATTCATTTTTATTTTTATTTTATTTGTTTTAATGTAAAATTTTATTGTTTCAGAATAAGTGTGTTCAGACTCCTACAATACAATTTATCGGAAATGAGGGGGTAAGTACATATTCTATTTGATATAATTATTTTTTTCACCCGTATCATTTTAAAACAGAAATGAAACAATTATAAATTGTTTTAATTTTACACCTATTCATTTTAATATTAAGAAATTCACCTTAGTTTATGTGATTTCTTTGTTCATGAGAAATTCAATAATAAAACATGGCTTTTTAGCATATTATACACACCTAGGTCTTAAGAATTGTGTGTTTTTTTAACCAATTCCGAGACCGGTTGCACACCGCGTGTGCTATTGATTTCCGATAACATCTGCAATTATCAGTTATTCTGAGTAAAGTAGTCGTCTAACCGTGTTCGAAAAAAATCGTCGTCTCGAATGGGTTAAGCAATAATTATATATAAATAAATAATTTATTATAATTATTAAGTAAAGATTAGTCCGATCCCACTGGAGTTTGGAATATTAATTGACATAACTCTTTGCTGTTTCTTCAAGGGCTGTCGCGCCAAATACTCCATAGTCTCATTTCGAGGTTCATCTTTCTTAAGGCCTAATATTTTACGTAATACCGTATCCTAGACTACCTTTAGACGCAGTTCTTTCCCTTGCGTAACAGGCAACGTTTCACATCCGTAATGAGCAGTTGGAGGTGTAACAGTCTAGTCTTGGACTTCCCAAACTTTTACGTATTGTGACCCATTACAGTTTCCACCTTCGCCACCCACGGGTTTCGAAAGCCTAGAGATTTTTAAAAAACACCCAAAACACAATTTACTACTTTAAAAAATGATTATTGTTTATTTATTTAACATCAAGTAATGCTGCTATGGCTTATCAGACGATAGTAGGGATCCTAAATATTGCCTATCCAGGTATAATTAGGATAGGGATCATTAACGAGAACCTGACATCAAACAGGTTAGAACCCCATTTTACGTTCCTTCGGAATGATGCCATAATCAAGAAAGTGTTATACTAACCACGACACAACAGGGCATCCCTAAAAAATCATTATTATAAATATCATGAAGGAAAAAATGGTAAGGATGTAGATCAAATCTTAAATAATGTTTTATTAGTTATTAAAAACCAGCGTTTTGACTCACATTAGCATCTCTTCGCCATTGTTGAATAAACAGGTTAAACAAAAGTTATATAAATAAAAACCATTTAAATAATAACAAAAATAGATTATAATTAGAAAATTGTATAATAAATTATACAATAAAGATAAAAATAATATTTTTTGGGGTCTAGCTGCTAGATTAACAAACTACTAAGCCCAAAATCCCGGGTTCGTAGCCGAGCAGGTGGCACTAGGATTTTTAAAGGGAGTAAAAAATCCTCGGTTATGCCGTCCTTCGGAAGAGGCGTTAAACGGAGGTCCTGATCCTGTACGATTTCAAGTACTCGTTAAAAATCCGTATCCTAAAGAAGTCTGGATAGGCAAATTTAGAGCTCCCATCGTCCGATTAGCTCCCCCCTAGCAGCATAAAGTGACGTTTAATAAACAAAAAATAATATTTAGGTAAATAGATTAGTATAATAATAAAAGAAAGAATAACAGAATAGAGTAATTAGTAGTTAACACAAAATAGTGTGACAACACTAAATAATGACAATAAAACTTGAATTAAAAAATATTAAAATGCACAGAGTATCCTATATTAATAGTCACTAGTATGAGTGTGGGAGAAAGTGATTAAGGGAAAATTAAGAAGGAATAGAATATTAAGATGGCAGTGAGTTATGATTATTAAAATATTATTATAGTTAAATTGAGAAGTCAGTAAGGGGCGGTTGTGAATATATATTATGTTTACTTTAATTATTTACAAACAATTAGTATGCATTTATACAATTAATACATAGGCATCATGTATTTCAACAAATAATTATCATGTTTAAAATAAGGTGAAACTAAAGTAATAATAAGAAAGAAAATGGTTTGGATGGAGGTTAAAAAAATTCTCTTATATAGGGAGAACTGTTTTTTGGAAAGCTAACGTTTCGACCCAGATTTCAGGTCTTCTTCAGGGCTAAATATACAGGATTCAGGCAAATCTAAAATTATACATGGTAAATAATAGTAATACATATGGGCATCAAGTGATATGAGTTTTATAAAAACAGAGAGATTAATTATAGAGTATTATTAAATAGTAAATAACAAAAGTGATACCTATTAATCGTGTGAAATCACTTTATTTAAGGTAAAGTTATAATGAATCTATAAAGAAAGTAGGTAGAAAAAATTAGTAATTTAAAAAAATAATAATAACAATAAATATGACAGATTTATGGAATGTGTGGTAATAGACTTTAAAAAAAATATATATTAATGAATATTTTGATTTTTTTTTTAAATCCCCAGAAAAAAAAAAAAAGGTTCACAGAAATCTAGAAAGTTTAGGAATGACAAATGATGTAAAAAGGACAAAAACAAATTAAAAAAAAAAATACAATAGAATGAATCAGGAAAAGAAAAGCCATCCAATCCGGATAGAAAATGTACAGAAGAAAGAAAAGAAGCAACAGAGAATAAGTCGCTGAAATATAAATAGAAAAAATCCGAATTATGCAAGCGAGATCCGTTGGTGGTCTGAAGGAATTGGAAATATAACAAATAAATTAATATATTTTAATTAAATTAAAGCAAGAGACCAAATAATTATTATTAGGTGTAAAATGAATAGAGATTAGAAGAAATATAATCACAAAAATTGGAAATGGTCTTATAGATATTATCGTACATAAGCAAAATTTATATAGTGTGTAAAAATATGAAATAAAAGTATGGCATATGAGAAAAGCTATCTGTTCCGCAGGTTGTCGCTTCGAGTTGAGTTACAAGGTTTAACTGTTAATTCATTTAATTTTCAATGCTTTCCAAAAGTGTAAGTTATGACGGGAAATACAATGTAATTATGTGGAATGTTTATACTTCTGTAATCATTTTATATAGAAATTATCGTACATTATCAAAATTTATATAGTGTGTGAAAACATGAAAACTTATGAAGTATGACATGAGGAAAAAGCAAAACGGGTATCAGTTGTAACTGTTAATTAATTTCCCTAATAATATTTTCTAAAAATACATTTTATTTTGTCATGAGCTTCTTTAGTATGGAAAAAAAATGAGAAATGTTTATACTTCGGTAATCGTTTTATCAAGAAATAAAAATTTCAACTAACATTTCGAAGTGTAGATGATATATCTGCAGCCCCGGTGAATAAGTGATCTAATTTTCTAATTTCTCCCAAATCTAAAGTCTAATTTTCTCCAAAATGAGCATCTTGTATTTAAGTAAGCGGGATCGTGTTATTTTCATTGTGAACAAGGGGCTAAGTAAGGCATCGGCTTGAAAAGGAGTTATTGCTTATATTACAACCCCATTTAAAGCCCAAAACTACAAGAATGACACGATTCCGGTTATCTGAAAGCAGTTATCTCTCTCTCGGACAAAATCCGACTTAACCACTTATTCACCGGGGCTGTAGATATGTCCATGAAACGATTTTTTAAATGACATAATTTCCCATAATGGCATTCCCTTTTCCATACTAAAGCTCACAATAACAATAACTTATATTTTATTCCAAATTAATATTTTGGAAAATATTAACAGGGAAACGAATGAAAAGTTAAAACATGCTGTGACTTAACTCGAAGAGACAACTGCGGAATAATCACCTTTTTATTAAATAAATAAAAAACTTATACGTTTTTAATTATAATATTTCAATTTAATTTCTTCGAAGCCATTTCCTATAACGTCTAACTGTTTTTCACTTCGTTATAGAACGCTGATCTTGTTTTGCGAGGCTCTGATCGGTGAGGAATTTCGATCCATTCATTGAAATGGATCAATCGATCTAAAGAAAGAAAAGAAATGATGAATGCGATTTTATCTTTTCGGGAAGTTTTCCTGGTATTGTAATATCGATGTCTATCCCGATCATTGTTTCGGGAGGATCTTATGGGAACATTCCAATAGGTAAAGTATATCTGTTCTATGAATCAGGGGCCTACGCAAATCTGTTGGCATGTAGAACCAGGGTTCCAAGATTATATTCATTTGGGAGTGGAGTGGCTCATTGGTAGAGCGCTGAGTTGAAAAACCGAAGGAACCGCTGCTGGCAAGACTTTTATTTAGTAAGTTAGCAGCTGGAGATGGATCATATAGGATCTAGGATCCTTCTGGGGCTCACTCAGCCTCTATAAAGTGGATACCCAAAATAAGGTTGGAAATTTGGGGGTTGAGCTCGATCTAGAACTAATCACCTCCCTGCACAACCGTTGTCTAAGAAACAGTACAGACTCAGTACCATGTACTGAACCTCAGACCCTTCATTTATAATCTTATGATATAATAAATCAAAAATACTTCATATTTGTCCATATTCCTCATAAATGACTTAGATTTACAACGTAAGTTTTATTACGTTCCTTTATAGGTTATATAAGAACGTAATAAAACCTATTATCAGCCGCCATTTTGGGAACAAAACGGTAAATGGTACAAGATGGCACCAACCTCTGGCTTCTGTGCCAAATTCGAAAGAAACCGGCCCAGCAGTCTTAGAGAAATGCAAGTTGGCGTGAGATGGGCGTATTTTTCAATTAGATTACACTTTTTTACGTAAAAACATTAAATTAAGAGAGAGAAAGTAAAAGAAGAGAAAAGTTTTATTTATTTTTCTGAATCGATTACAAAATTACTAAGTAGAAAATAATAACCGACATAAAATTCTTTGGTTTTTTTGGTCAGTTTGCCTCTGATCACTTGTCTCCATTATAAGCCCCGAAGAAGACCTGCAATGTGGGTCGAAACATTGGCTTTCCAATGAATAGTTCTCCCTATTTAAGAGATTTTTTTTAACCTCCATCCAGACAATTTTCTTCCTCATTATTAATTTATTTTCATCTATATTCTAAACATGATCATTTTTTTGTTGAAAACATGATGCTTATGTAAATATTATAAATAAAAATAATAATTTTATTACTGATTGCATATGGTAAATATCACTGACTGTATATAAGAACCGACTTATACATTCTTATGTATATCATCATCTAAACTTTGTAATATTAGTTGGAACATTTATTTCTTGATGAAATGACTACCTAAACATTTCACTCATTTTTCTCACTAAAACTCACGATTATTTTTATTTTCGAGAATATTAAAAAGGAAACGAATGGAAAGTTAAAAGTTATGACTTAACCTAGAAGCGTCAACCTGCGGAACTGATACCAAAATTTCTACTTTTTAGTTTTGTTTCATATCTCAAGTTTTTTTAAAACTATTATTTATTTATATATTTATGGTATTTTTTGTTGTGTATTTACGTAACTTTTTAAATACGAATAAAAGGGGGCAGGTCTAGAGAAATGTAAAGCTTGGTAACGGGACACACCTCGTCGCATTCCTTCTACCTTCCGGCTTTTTCCTTTGCCCACTTCCTACCAGTCGTCCTCTTTTAACTCCCCCCTCCGTCTGTTCTAGTTCCCAATCTTCCTTCTCATGTGTGTATATGCACACACATACATACTCTCTCTCACACACACAGCTCTAGTATTGTCTTATCTCTTGTCAATAATCCTTCATCCCATTCTTCTATCCCAGACGATTTTTAAACGTTATCTCTGAATCGATCAGTGTTGCCAATATCGGATGCGATATACAAAACTCAATTAAGGGCGTAATGTATTGTTATTCCATAAATACACTTACACACACACAAACACCCAGAGCTCTTATCGCGTTTTATAATCCCTCTATTCTTCTATCCTGAACGATTCTTTAACTCTATCTATGAATCGATCAGTGCTGCCAATATCTGCATGCGACTAGGGTGTCTAGTCGTTACCTGTGGTCTAGTGGTTGGTATAACAACCTACTATCCTCAAGATTGCGGCTTCGTATCTCGGAATGGCCCTAGGATTATTTTTTAAAAAGAGTAAAAAGATCCTTGACGTCCTACAGAGGGGACGTAAATGGGGTCCAGAGTCTTTAAGATGCCGTACGATAGGCAAAATTTTCGTTTTCCTACTGTAGCATCTCCCGATTAGCCATAGCAGTAATGCGAAACACAATTAAATGCACACTGTATTATTACTCAAAGTATAATTTTACAATATTATTAATAATATAATATTAATATTTAATTAATGGAATATATTAATTATAATAATGGGGTCAGACTTGTGTGTGTCTGTCTGGATGCCAAGAGCGTTAATGTATTTGTTAAATAATAATCGAATCTACTTTTGCGAACAATTTTATTTTAACTAAATGCCCTATATTTTATAACTATACGGTATCGGTTCCGCAGGTTGTAGCTTCGAATTAATTTCTTCTTTCATTCCATTTTTAATATTCTCGAAAATACAAATAATCGCGAGTTTTAGAATAAAAAAAAAAGTGTGTCTATAGGAATAAGGAATTGGTTAAATTCTGTATTATTACAAAACAAGTTTATAATATAGTTTGGTAAAAGTTCCTAAGGTTGTCGCTTCGAGTTATGTCACAAAGAATTTTAACTTTTCATTTGTTTCTTTTTTAATATTCTATGAAATAAAAAAAGTTCCGGTATGCAAAAAAAAAGTGTAATTATGGGGAATGTATATATTTCGGTGATCATTTCATTAGGTTGATAATATAACCTAAACAGTGTAAGTCGGTTATTTAATTTATTCACAGTTAGTAATAGTGACTATTAACAGCCACTAATAAAACTATTTTCGAAAATATTAAGAAGGAAACGAATGGTAATTTAAAAGTTGTTCCTTAACTTGAAGCGACAACCTGCGGAACTTGTACCAAACTGTATTTTATCGTAAACACATTTAGCAATAATATAGACATTTAGCCAGTCCCTTATTCCTGTCGACACACCCATTTTATGTAAATTAGAAGTCTGACCATTGAACTGGTCCGTGGGAAAACCTAGCCACATCACCTAGCATTGCAATAGTTAAAACTTTCATACAAATCACACGAAGTATAATCGTGTTAGTTACAGTTTTTTATAATTATTAAGATTAAAAATATTAAGCCGTTTCGAGATATTTGTTTGTTAAATAGGAATTTTTTTAATAATATACAAAGTGAAAAAAAACAACCTTATCACGAGTGTGAAGTAACTGTTTCGAAGTTCATTCAAAATCAGTGCGTATCGTCAAAAGTATTTAACCAATGCCATTAAGCGTGGATTTGTGCCTTATACATGACTTTAAATGTAAATGAATATTAAATGAATTATCAATCCTTTAGTAATCGATATAGATCGAAAACAATCGATTTCTTGAAATGTATTTTTCATATTCGATACTTTACATTTTTATCGAAGATATAAACAAATTTGATAAAACATAATGATATTATCTTAAACCCACGTCATTGCCATTTTTTTTATTAACGTTATTTAATCGTGTTTAAAAATGTCTTAAATATATTTTTTTCTTGCATAATCAGTGTTTCTGTTTTTGTTTTTTTTTAGTCGTTTACAATAAATCGTTATGCGTTTCCTGCTGTTGACTATGGTTAGTATTCAACCTGTATTCGTCGATTTAAGTATTGAAGGTTATATTTTACGGGCTTTTTTAAGTTAAGACCATCAAGACACGAGAAAATAATAGTTTTTCCGACATTGTGAGGTGTTCTACTAAGGCCTTGGGACTCGTAACGGTTCAAGTTCGCGTTTCACCTCCGACGGACGACTGTCACATCTGCTTTCTGCCTTGGGTTTATATAGGCCTCGCGGTGGAGTGGGGAAGGAGGTCTGGTGGGGTATCTTATATGGCTATGAGTATGTGTGTCTATGATGTACATGGCACATATATAATGCATCCATATACATAGATATCTATGTTTATACATGGATTATGTGTATTGGAAACGGATATTCCTACAGTGGGTGGTTGTAATATCAGTGTTGCCTTACTCTCCCCACCTTGTTTCTTGGTCACCTGACCTAGCAGCTCAAGGAAACCTGTTTGTAGAGGAAGGCTGCTTTCGTTCCTTTGGCGTTGTAAGTTTCAGTAGCCATTTTCAAATATCTTTCATCATCCTATCACTTTCTTATATTTACTTGCCTTGCAAGTCTTTTCCCGTTCTATTTTGATATTCTTTACCTAATATTAATCATGAATTACTTAATGAGCATTACTTTATTTCCCTTTTGATCCAAAAATTGGAATCTTCCCTTTTATCAGAACTGTTATTTTCATCGAAATATTAGGTCATGAAAAGACAAGATTTACTAGATTACTGTTGCATAATGTGCATAAGTGCACAGTAGCTAGAAGTGCTGATGGACAGGGGACATTTTTGTTAAAGCGTATTATACATTAAAAACAAAATATACAACAATCCACGAAGGATCTTGGGTTCAGTACATGGAAGAGACTGTACAGTTTCTAAGCCAACGGTTAGGCAAGAAGGTGATTTTTTCCGAATTCGCTCTCTACCGCCAGGTTTTGGGTGACCTCCAGACATTCAGATCCAACAGGATTCACCCATAGCTTTGACCAGATTAAATAATTTATCTCCCAGGATCTTTAACACATTGCACAATACGCTACACAGCTATAAATATAAATGAAATATCTCGATTTAAAAAAAACAACTTAAAATTGAAAACTGTTGAAAGTTTTCATTGTAAAATGAAAATACAAAACTTATTGAAAAGAAATATCTGTTCTTCATAAATATTGTAACAGTAGTTTTAGTTTACAATATAACTTTCAGAGGATTTGGGAGCAAACATTTTTTTCTACACAAAATAGATATTTTACTAGTAAAAGGATCTATCGAAAACAATGCAGGGGTACATAGTTACCATAAATATCCCAAATTCTATATGAGTTCCTCATTTCCAAAACGTTCTTTATCCAATTTTTTCGAAATTGAGTTACTGTCAGCATGACAATCTATAGAGTTTTTCCTATCAAATTAACCAAATATTTAGTAGCAAAACGTTCTTTAAACCATTTAAAATAAATCTCAAAGTTGTGAGAAATTCGTGTTTGCTTTCTAAACGTCCTTTATACAATCCAATATGGCCACCACCTAACAGGAATTATTTTGTTTTTAAATCGTCCTCTATCCCATATTGTAATAAATGGATGTATTCAATTTTGTTTTCAAAATCGCTCTTATGCCAAATGTAGTTGAGTAATATTTTCCTCTGTAATACTAATTTATACCTCTTTGTCCAATATTTCAAAAGCTGAAATTTGTTGTGGTAGACCTGATGATCAGCTTGAAAAAAAATCTCGCCACTTTTGACGAAAGGATATGTTTTTATGCACCTTTGAAATTGAGGGTCCATACTATATCGTTGAGTATTTTTAAGATTTTTCATAAGTGTGTACTCTCTTTTTCAAGCCAGTATTTAGCTAATTACAATTTTAATAGTTCAAGTTGTGAATTTAATCAAGCAACAACAGTATTATACTCATTCATGATGGAATTTACATTGAAAACTGCAATGTCTTCGACTGGAAGACAGCCTGTGATAAGTTTCAGTAGAAACCGGAATCCTGGCACTTTAAATGTACCAGTGCAAAAATGTTTGTAATTACTAAAAGCATTGTGCCCGACACTCAAGTCCTTGTCTCAGGAGAGCCCTGGTATAACACGAATCTTGGACAATGTAAAAAAGTCATAAAGCCTGGTTATAAAACTCAAGATTTTGAACTGCCGCTTCTTTTCCCGTCAAGACTGCTAAGGTTGCAGATGTCAAGAATCTTCTTGAAGTTCAAAAACAGTATTTTTGGAAATAAAAATCCAAAAAATGATACTGCGCAGTCAGATGATGAAAGCGAAGGTGGGCTTATAGAGGACGCCGAAGAATTTTAAAAGAAATTTACATTCAGGACTATTCCCTTCAATTACAACCTCGTTGACAAGTTTATATTAATTCATAATAGTTTTATTATTTTAAGGTCAGACAAGAATAAACCTGTTTTTGTAAAGTTTTTTTATTCAAACTGTCCCTTGTCCTTTATTTTTTATTCAAACCGTTTCTTATCCATATTTTGGTTCCAAAACGACCTTCATCCAAACATTTTTTTAAAATAACAATGTAAGATATCATTCTTGAATAAAAAAGAAATAAATCCAGCATTTTTTTTTAATTTAAGAAAACCTTTTCCAAATTGGTATGCCCTAATTTAAATTCATAGGCTTTATTTCGTTGTTTGCCAAAATTTTCATCTTATGGATAAAGGAAGTTTTGGAAATAAACGACTCATATGCTGTCGCCACAGCGTTTAAGTATTTCTGATACCAAGAAGATGTTGGCAAATATTATTCTAAAAACACAAACACAGGCTAGAGAATTAAAAAAGACTAGTGATAAAAAAAAAAAAAAAAAATTAAATAAGGAACTTAAAAGTAAAATGTCAAGTTCATTTGTCGGTCATCTTGAAACTAGTTTTATTCAAATGTGTTACCTGATCTTTTAAACCAATATCATTAAAAAGAAAATTTATAATAATTATAATTTTAACTTCAAGATTGCAGAAATGTATAAATCTTTATTGTTATTATTATTATTAGTATTAAATGATTACCAACGGTCGAAGTTGCATTTAGTTATTGCATTTGTTTAACAATTTAGCTAAGTGAAAGTGAACTTCCTTGGAAAGATATTTTTAAAAGCCGAACCCACTTCCGATTAACATTTACAGGGCCGTGATTAGGTGATTAGTAACCTTTATTAGAAACAATTAAATAAAAAAATAAAAAATTATTATTTCGTTTTTTAAATGCAACCAATATATTAAAGATAACTACTCGTATCAATACATCGGTGTGCGCTACAACACTGACCTTGGCAAATAAAAATCTCGTAGATATGATATTGCTGTAGATAAAGATATTTTAATACATGGAGTATAGGTTATCTTATCACAAATACTGCATTTCGCCATGAAATTATTAAATTCTAAATCCGTGATAACTATTAAAGGTTGTCAATTATTTACCTGCTGAATTAATAAATTAATCGAAAAGCACTGAAATGCAGGATACAAAAAAAAGAAAGTAAGGACCATGTGGGATCTGCGGGCCCTCCTTGGGCTCAACCAGCCTCTATAAACGGTGTACTCTTAATCGGGATAAAATCTGGCGGTTGAGAATAATCTCAGATAAGTCACCTTCAAGCACAACCGTTATCTTATAAATATTACAGTATCTAGATGCATCCTTCTGGGGCTCACCTAGCCTCTATAAAGTGGGTACCCAAAATAGGGGGAAAATCTGACGGTTGAGTGATCTAGGACAAATCACATCCCTAGACACCCAGCCTATATTTACCTGCATAACCGTTGCCCAAGAAACAGTAAAGTCTCTATCATGTATTAAACCCAAGACCCTTCCTGAATGGTAGTGGTACAGGTTAGGTTATTTCGCTTAATACTAAAATAAACAATCCTCCTTCCATATCATCATAAAAACTCAGATTTTTATAGAAAGATAAAAATTAATAACTATTTAATAGTTTGATTTTTTGGATGAGTAGATTCCTAAATTTTCTGTACTAGCATTGGCAAATGATAATGTTTTCTTAGAAATGTTCCTATTGTAAGGGAGGGGGTTGATTTATTATTATTCAGTTGACAATAGAGTAAATCCGCATCTGGTTGATTCATTATTATTTAGTTGGCAATAGTGTAAATCCGCATTTGTGGAGGTGGAGTCAATATGGTTAGGTTAAGGTTCTGGGAGTAATGACCAGATGAGAGATTAAACTGAGAAGATAAGGAACAAAGCATGTTGAATCCAAGTATATTGACCTGCCATTGACTACGGGATCACCCATGGAAAAATAAAATGGAAACTATAAAATTATTCATAAGTTTCACGAAAAAGTTTTATTATTAGAAACTTTCTCGACCAAGAAATGGAAACCTTAAAGTTGTGTTTTGTACCGATGGATTTGTTGTTCTCTACTAATAGTAGACCAGTTAATATATACAACTATGTTTGGAAGAATTGTTGATACTATGCGTTCTTTGATCTTGAGTTCAGTCCACGTTTTGCAAGGATAGGAATCTGCTAGGCAAGGCGAAAAATAATCTCTTATCCAATTTTAAAGAAAATAACAGATCACTGCAGCCGAGAGCGGATCAGTTAGGTTATTTTCATGAAGAAATGATTCTGTAAAGCAGAAAGACAAATAAATAATTTTTAAAAATGTAGTGGTACAATCCACGTAGGTTCTTGGGCTCAGAACATGATAGAGAAAGTTCTCTTTTTACGACAAGGGTTGTACATGGAAGTGATTTGTCCGTGTTCACTCACATACACCCGTTTTTCTCTCCAATTAAAGATGACCACTTTATAGAGGCTGAGTGAACCCCAGGAGAGCTTCCAAATCCCTTGGGCTCACCCGTAGCTGTTAAAAGATTAAATAATTTATCTGCAAATAAGCAAAGAGTCAGAATCAAATTGTCTGGAATAAAAAAACACCAGAACGTAATCCTAAGATGATCTGAACAAAAAACAAAAATAAATAAATTCGAAAGTGACCTTAGACATATCATTTAGCTTGTAACAAAAAGAAACAATAATTTACCTCCTCACTATCTTTATCCAAAACAAATTTTTTTATGGGAAGAGTATTATTAAAAGTTTTTCCTTGGTGTTATTTTTTGGATGATCTGGTTTCTAAATTCCTGAATTTATCCTATGACTAACATAGGCGTATGATAGTTAACCAGAACTAATATAAATAAATAAAAAGCATGTTCCACTACAATTCATAAAGGTCTTGGGTCCAGTACATAGTGGAGAATTAAGTTTTTATCTGGATTGAACACACCCCACTTTGTAGAGGCTGGGTGAGCCCCAGGAGGGTCTGTGAATCCCATAGAGTCCCCTGGACTTCAGAGCTCTACATACTGAACTACCCCGTTCCTTAGAATTAATATAACTAGTTCATTTACTTCAAGTTTCTTCTTGAAGTTCTTGCTTCATTTCACCTTATGGGCTTGCCAATCAAGTCCTTCGAATCTAGGATGGTGTGTCCTACAAGGCTTTGTGTTGATTAGTACAGCGTCCTACCTGTTGATTCTCCAAATATTGATCTGTGTTAAGCCTCTGGCACCCCTCCGAAGAATGGACGTATCCCTTGCTATGTTGTCAGTGCGAAACTAAAATGGCGAGGGTGTAGATTTTGCTGTTTTCGGTCAAAAATTTCATCATTAATGCCAAAAAATATGACTGCCATTGTTTACATTGTAGTTAATACTAGCATTATTCATGCAAAATTTTCTCATTTTTTTTAATTCTCATGTATGCCCCTTTGTCAGGAATAGGATAACATGCCAGGCAAGTCGATGTTTAAGTGCATAGGGACTTATTTAAAATATATTATGTTGAGAGAGCTGAAATCTGTATGGATGTTACTCAGATGTAAAATCACCCTCCAATCAAGCAAACCTCTTCCCTTCACAACCGTTGACTTAGACCGTATAGTCTCTACCATGTCCTGAGCCCATCAATTCTTGGATTATGGTGGTACTGTTTTTTTTCTTATTTACTTCGAACTCCCTTTAGATGGCGCCTCTCCCTACAAAATAGACTTGAAATAAATTTCAATCAATATATACGTACCCTTTTCTGATACGCAATTACTCCGACTTACCTTACTTCAAAGCATTGTAAATTTAATAAAATTGTTGAATCCTGTGTTACATTTTTATACGTCATAAATTGTGTATTGTTCTGGATAAATTTGACCTTATCTGTGTAATGATAGCTTTTAAAAAAGTATACATTATTTAGATATACAGTGCCCATGAGAATAAAATTTAATAGCATTATTGTTTGGAAAAATATATTTACGGACCGCTTACCAAAGATCTAAGTAGGATAACCTGAGATATAAATGATTTACTTTGTATTGTTCTGAATTATTTTATTTTGAGATTCATTAGCGCCCATAATATGTTGTTTTTTTAAAATGTGTTTTGTTATTTTTTGTTACTTAATTGAATTTATAAAGACCTAAGTTTCCAAAACTTTCTGTTTGTCGATAACTCCGATTTTAGGCATCGCCATGATACCGGTTGGGGCGACTTTGTGGTAAGGTTTTTTTTCCCTCGTTATTTGGCCCGTGCTTTTGGAACTATGTCGTCGCCTTCCAAGATAATTTTTAGGTTGTGGTCTGACTGGATTGTCGAGTGTAGATAAATAATCGTTGTGGGTCCCTGCCCTGAATTTGTTTATCTAAAGTTCACGTACATTAATCATTTTTTTCATTAAACATTTTCAGTAATAGCGAATTCCACAATGTTAATCAACACTGTTGCCATTAAAAATCAACGTATCGATGTATACATATCGGAATAGTAAAATGTCGATATTTCTGTTTTTCCCAGGATTCCTAGTTACCTTCAATACTAAGCAATCGTGTTATTTGATACTAATTAACAATTACAACATAACTATTTTTATTGTAACATATAAATTGAATAAACGGTACATTAATATTTTATATTGCATCAGTAATAATACTGTTTTTAGTAATGTATTATTTCTATACCCAAAACTCATTTGGCTGCATTTGACATGAGTTGATGGTGAAAGGCTGTACCGTAACGGAGATCTGGGGCAAGGGCGAGCCTTTCCGATGGGGTTTCTATAACTTCTTTTTTTTTCATTCCATATTTATTTTTCATGTTTGATTTTTATTCAATTATTATTATTTATTACAATAGATCGTTTCCTAGTAAATTCCTAGGAAAAAATATCTTAATTACAATCATTATCCGCTTATGTTAATTCCGTTATTCTCTGTTAACTCATTAATCTAAAATACTGAAGCTCATAATTAATTTTCCGTAATATTATTCTGAAGGAACTTGTACAATAATAATTAAAGAATTTATTATAACATTATTAACTGTTGTTTCGTGAGGAGGGGGCTTCTTGTTATAATTTATCTAATAAATGGTGAATGTAGGGGGGTTATAGCATTGTTATACTTTTATAACCTGCTTCTAGATGTCTTTGTAACCTCCATCCTCTTAAGTCTTCTTCCTATCAATTTTGGGTACAAACATAGAACTCAGTATGTTCATATATGTTCAATAACTGAATATGCACACCATATCCAAAAAATAGGATGTTTTAGGTAAATTATCATGAATAAATACTATCATCAATACTTCCAATAACTTACAAACGCCATTTATTTATTAACTGTTTCTATAAGTAACAAAGAAAAAAAATTTAATAGTTTAAAGTTAAGGAAAATTTTATCTCCAGAACAAATGTCCTTTACCTTGTGGATACAGATATGATAGTAATAAATATCGTACAATAAATATTTTTGATATGCACTGTGATTGTTAGTCCTTACTTTCGTTTTATTAATAGTTTGTAGAATAAATTTTACTGGATATTTTAAAATATGCCAAAGTACTTTTTTTTTTTAATGATCCCCTCAACAAAAATAAAATAGTTTCAAATCTAGCATGAATTAGGATTTTCGTTTTGTAATTATAATTACTAGATGTCTAACTTAATACGATACTTTATCCATTTTCAAAATATTACTAAGGCCTGACTTAAACATTTCCGTTTTATTGGAGACAGTTTTACATTTTATTATTTCGAACAAGCCAAGGAAATATTAAACATAAAAAAAAAATATATATTAATTGTAATCTTGTATATCGATAAATAATTAATATGGACATCATTAAAGAGAATATATTAGCTGTTGATGCATATGTTTTAAAGTTATTCCAGTCAAAGTTAAATGGACTTGAAAGGTTGTAATTTACTTATATGTTTGTGCTTTTTATACTTTTTGTTCAAAACCTAATTGTATTCAACAATGTGGAACTATTGTAATTTGTTACATTAAAAATATTAAGTAGTTTAATTCTTTTAGAATAAAATAGAAACTCACCCTAAATTTTGCCTAGTTAGTTCACAAGATAGTTAGTTCTTCCCTCTTTAAATATTTATCTCTAATCCAATTCAAAATTATCACCAACTCATTTTTGCATATTTTGTTGATTAATTACCTTCTGCTAAATGTCCTTCATATTTTATCAGTTATGAGTTTATCTTGTTAAGATAATCGCAAAACAAAAACATTTGTAATATTTATTTTTCTAGGAGGTATTGTTTTATATAACGTATTTTAGTTATTATTATTTTTTTTTAAATTTAATTTATTGATATTTACAACTATAATATTATTATAACAAGTAAATCTGCTGATATGTACATTATGACATGAAAAACACTTGTGGAGAAACTATCCATCAGTAGCACTCCAATAAAATTCTATAGTAGATGGTCTTGAGGCCATCTTCTTTTCAGACGCCTCGGAGGGTTATCAAGAATAGTATGCGAAGCAAGTTGAGAGACTAGCGGATTCAAGTGGGTATAGAGCTTGTCGTGGAAGGATAGGTATCAAGTTTGGGCCAAATCAGTAACATATGGGATATTAAGATCATGATGGATGAGTTTGTTTGTGACATAATAAGGAGCATTGAGGATTTTACGAAGGATTTTGGATTGTAAGGATTGGATGGTTTAGTAGAGCCCCAAAGCTCAACTCCGTATGTCCATATAGGTCTGATAACTGTCATGTAAATAAGTCTTTTGTAATTAATTGGGAGCTTAGAGCGTTTGTCCAGTAAGTGTTGAAGTAGGCGGAAACGAAAGAAAGCAGTTTCTTGTCTTTTCAGTCTTGTATGAGGATTCCAAGTGAGATGTTTGTCCAGATGGAGTCCTAGGTAACGTATCTGTTTGACAGGGTTCAGTGGAATATTATTAAAGGATACAGTAGGGCAGGAATTTGTAGGTTTGCGACGAAGGGTGAAGGTAATTTGATGGGATTTGTTATGATTTATTTTAATTCTCCAATTTTGACACCATTCTTGAAGGTTTGAGATATGGGATTGAAGAGATTGGGATGCAACAAATGGATCCTTATTTACTGATAACACACATGTGTCATCAGCGTACGTAGTGAGGACAGTGCTTGGATGGGTTAGTTATTATTTAATTTTTTTAAATTAAAAAAAAAAACTAAGCCACGATAATTGAGGTATCCTAAGATATAATAATTGATTAATTATTCATTAATATTAATAATAATTGAGGTATTCCAATTTTATTATTAGCTGATCTAATCTTTTAGAAAAGCATTAGATCCAAAATGGAATTCTGAAAAGCTAAAGGAAATCAAAACTATCAATGAAAAGCTTTATATCATAGGTCTAAATCTGAAGAAAACATCTACCGCTGTTTTTCTATTGTGCCTCATGGGTTTTTCCATGCTTACCTACTGAGAGGGCTAAGCATGGTATAACTAAGATTGTCTTTATAAAACGCACAACCTTCTTTTTTTAAAGCAAACTCTGAAGGTGAATACTGTAATAGATGAAACACTCCAGAATTTTTTAAAATAAAATGGGAAAACTTATTTTGTTAAGTTTAAAACTAAACAGTATGATCTAATAATCATAGGGAAGCGGGATGGGTCTATGGTAGAGCACTGAGTTATCATGATTAAAGTCCTGGGTTCAAATCCAACTAAGATCTGTAATGTCGGTCGACATCGGTTTATATTAATATAGCTTATTACTATTAAAGAAATTATTTCTTTTACCTCCGCCCGGACAATTCTTCCCCATATATATATATATAAGGTCAACCAATAATATTTAAGGTGCAATAGATACTATTTTTGATAATTAGATACTAATTGAGCTTATCTAAAATTATGTTTTTCTTTGATTTCAGCACCTCTGGTTTCCAAATGGCCAATCCCCCCGCTCTAGGTCAGCATTTAAGTTCAGCCTTTCCAATAACTCAGACATTGAAGGACCACAGGGCTCCTTCGAGTGTATACGGCACTCGGGACAGAGGTGAGGAGTTAATGATATTGGCATGATGAGTGAGCTAATGAACAAAATGGTATCCATTTTGTTCTTTAGCAGTGATTATTTGTGAGTATGTATTAGTTATACCTCTTTTGTAATGACCATTCTTTTTTTTAAATATATACATATATATCTGTAAATATTAAAATATCTAGACTCTTACTAGCATCACGACTATGTTTGAATCATACTAAAGACAAACAACTTAAGGAAGAACTTTTTGGGTTGAGCTTAAGCCCAGAGCTTACACTTAAAGAGGGTTAAGGCTTCTTTCTCTAAATAACTTTAAACATTTAACTTGTTAATTAAACCTTTAATTCTATTATTAACATTTTTATTTTTTACAGTCTGTTACTGTTGTCATTAGTAACCATAACAGTCTGTGGTCATTAGTAACTGATTTTATTTCAATAAATAAACGTTATTAAGGTTCTACCTTAAGTTGTTTACTTGTACCTATTTAATAAATCAATATCATTTTGTGAAAAAGGATCTAGCGCCATAAAATTTTATATTTAGGTTTTAATTTATTATGAGCCACTAATGATATCTGTATCAATTTCTGTTTGTGATACGTTGTAAAAATTGACTCAATGGCCACTTGGTGATTGACGATGATTGCTATAGACATTAGAAAAACACTGTAATTATAAATGATTAATACCGTAATAAAATAATATTCTATACAATCAAAAATTACAGCTCAAGTGAATAAATGGTTAAATATAATTTATTCAAGTAAAATAAATGCCACATGCTTTTCTTTTGGTATCTTCCTTAATTACATCTTTATTAATAGTTTCTTTATTCTGAAAATATCAAAGAGAACAATCTACATTATACCAAATAATATGCTGTGCTATTATTTGCATGTTTTAAATTATATATTCTTTATTGCTTTTTATAGTTTTAACATCTTGAGCATAGAGATTTAAATCTTAAATCTGAAAGTTTATTTTTTTTTTTTATAGAAGTTTGGAAACAGTTGGATCGCTGCCATGCAAAATGCGGGTTCAAGCCAATGAAGATGTTTACGAGACTACCAGGAGTAGAATGCAGGCTGCAGAGAAGCAACAGAAAGAAAATTGGTATGTCAATGTTCCTTTTCTGTTATAATTTTTACATATTTCTTGTTTTCTTCCTGATTTTATAATTTCTGATTACTAATGTGAACAGACATAAGTTTAAAAGATCATTGTAATACGATTTTTTTGTGTTTTACTTTTTCTATCCAATCAGGATCTGTTGTAATCAACCAACCAAATGTGATGTAATAAAAGCAATAGCTTCACAGTTTATAGAATAAGCTCTCTATTTTCTTCCACTCCTTCTTAAAGAATAAGTAACAGTTTTGCTCTCTAAGAACATAATTTTATTTAAATAGTACTTCTTTTCTTTGCAGTACTTATTAAAATTTGTCTATTTGATTTGTAAATATATTTATAATATATAAAACAACAATAAAAAAGGCGACAGGCACCGAATTGATAATTACAGGCCCTAGTCCTGTTGTTATAATGTAGTTGTAAAAATGTTTACAGGAGTCCTGAAAAAACGGATCACACAAACTATATCATATTCATTAACAGCAGATGAGGCAGGTTTTCGCAAAGGCTAATCTGTAGCAGACCACCTGCATTCCACGAGACAACCAGTAGAAACAGCCAGAGAATATGATATCCCAATTTATATATGTTTTATAAACTTCCGAAAGGCCTTTGACTCTGTAAAACAGAGAAGCATGATAAAAGCCTTAGAAGAGATAGGCGTGGAAGACTGTTACATCCGTATAATAAAAGAGCTATACAGGAACAACCAGCCCTACATTGTAGCAGAAAGAAACGGACCACTATTTCCAGTCAGAAGAGGCGTAAGACAAGGTGATACTCTTTCACCTGATCTGTTTAACTGCACTCTGAAAAAAACTCTCGGTGGCCTAAAATGGAGAAATAAGGTCATTATAATAAATGGTATAAACCTTAATAAGCTCTAATTTGCAGATGATGTGGTTCTAATTTCAACCAGCGCTAAAGAGTTGTCAGGAATGATAGAGGAACTATTCGTAGAATGTCAAGCAGTAGGCCTAGAACCAAACTACTCTAAGACAAAAGTTATGACCAACAGCCTACAAGAAATAATAAAAATCAACAATCAAACTGTAAGTTATGTCGATGACTATGTATACCTAGGTCAGGTTATATCTTTTAAAAATAGTGCGAATAAGGAAATCCGGAGAAGACTTTCATTTGGTTGGAAAAAATACTGGAGCCTCGGCTTTATAATGAAAGGCAACTATGAAGTGAGGCTTAAAAAGCTAATCTTTGACAGCTGTGTCCTTCCAGTACTTACATACGGTACTTAGACTTGGTCCCTGATAAAGTGAATGTATGGCAATGTGCAATCAAAAGAAGTGTCCTGAAAATAAGGAAAAGGGATAAAGTGAGATGCACCGCAATAAGAAAGCAAATGAACTTCAGGGATGCTAACTTTGCCATCCAAATACAAAAATGGAAATGGGCCGGACAACTAATGCGCACTACAGATGAGAGATGGTCACCTAGACTCACTGACTGGATACCATACAACTAGAAAAGATGCAGAGGAAGGCAGCCAACAAGATGGAGAGATGTTTTCAAAAACTTTGTGGGCCCCAATTGGACAAGAATTGCTTAAGATAGAGTTAAGTGGCAAGAATTAATGTCGAACTTCACTTCCCAACAGAGCTGGTCACTCTGGGAAGTTAGACCATACTCCCATAAGGGGAGGCCTATAATAAGCAATTATATTATTACATTAATTAACTAATTAATTCATCTTTCAACAAGAAAAATCTTATTATTTATTATTGTTATTTAAGTTACAATATTAGGCAATTTACAAATATGTATATATTTTTGTAAATGTTAGTAGTTTTTTGTATACCATTTTGTTTTATATTTCTCTTTATAATAAAGGCTCAATTCATATAAAACAACAAAAACAAAGGGAATCTTATGATTCAATGTTGGGTATTCACACAACTAAATAGTAAAATCGGGTCAGAATGTTTGGTAAGAGATAAGTCTTACTGAACTGATTGCCATCATGATTGTTATCAGTCTATTGAGGTGAGACGTATGCTTAACATTATACCACTTCACTCAAGCCCAATTTTATTTTTTATATCAGTCAGTTTTTATTAGTTTAAGTAACTATTCAATTATTATTGAGTAAGGTCGAATAAATATTTTTTTAGAAATAATATAGCTTTTTAAAAAATCTTGAGGATAATATAAAAAGTTGCCTTTGCTTTAGCAACATACAGTTTTTTTTTTAATTTATTGTACATTCAAAAAATAAGGGATTGGCTCAGTATCTAGAGCACAGAGTTTTAGTGCTAAAGGTCTTGGGTTCAAATCCAGCTGTGGTAAATCATTTAATATGTCAACAGCAATGGATAGAACTGTAGAATCTGCAGACCCTCTCGATCACCCAGCTCTGTAGATTGTGTGCCCACAATTGGGGGAAAACCTAGAAGCTAAGTATGATCTTAAACTAATCACCTCCCACTACAATGTTTGTTCTAGAAACATTACAGTCCTTAACATCTACTGAACCCTTTATGGGCTGTAGTTCAGAGGGTTTTTTTTTTTTTCATAATTATAAAATATCAATAAATGAGAAGGATCAAATTGTTTATGTAGAAACAACAGTTCAACATAATTCGGTTTTAATTTTATCTACGCTTCCTAATCAAATGCCAGCAAGAAACAAACTTATTTTATTATTTGTCTATATTCGAAGCTCGGTAAAGCACAGACATTTTTGAGCAGGGGAACACTGCTCTAAACCTACTTCAATCTTGATGTGGAAATGTACTAAATGGTCGGGGGTGCAGTCAATAAATTTAAACACAAAACAAGTGTAGCGGGTTTATTTCATATGTGAGTCATATATAACTCTTTAACTCCTTAATATATATAACTCTTATGTAGCTTCATATTATTTTTAATGGTATTTCTTTCTTCTCATTCCTATATTTTCTGTTTATATAACCTGTTATATTAATGTTAATGTTATATAACCTGTTATATTTACGTTGGTACTGCACTGTTTGTATACTTATTCTGTTTTGTTTTATCAGCCCTGAAGATGCCATGAAATAAGTTAAACTTATTTTATTCAAAATTTATTTACTGCACTCCCCCGCCCCCTGACCGTTTCAAACTTTACTTCTTCTATCTTATTAATTTAAAAATCTCATAATAATTTTTTTAACTGTTATTTTTTCATTTCAGTACGAGGGAGATAGAACTTGATAAGACTGGTATTGGTCGCCGAGTGAAAGTTAGGAGCAAAATGGTAAATGGCAGTGGACTTGCTAGGAGAAGTTTACCACCTGTTGCCACGCCACCCGCACCCCACACAAAGCCACAGGGCAATAACCAGGCCCAGAAACCGGGAAACCCTGACCTCATGAAGAGGCCGATAAGGTATATTTTACTGACGATGTATTAATGATTATGATTTATTTTAAGGAACCTATGTTTATTATTACCTCCTTGTGAATCTTAATGGTTTTGTAAATATCAGATTAGTTATTATTTTTTCTTTCACAATTCGGTGTCTTTACTACTTCAGGACTGTCAGTTAATTTTTAGTTACATATTGGTTACATATAGTCACTACCAACTAACATATGGTTAAAAAATATTTAAACAGGTTGATAAATATTTATTTTAATGTAAAATATGAAAAAATTCTTGAAATTTGATTAAATCTTTCTTCCTCAAACCATCTATTCGAACATAACCCTTTTGAATCTTGACAGACTTGTTGGTTACAGAGCCACTTATGTTTAGTATTAACATCCTTCACATAATCTTTTCCTGGGGATAACGCCTCTTTCCTGTAAAAAATTATAGAAATTTCTTCTTTGCACAAGTCCAACGGTTCTATTGAATTAATATTGTCAATTACTAATGTTAAATAGAACTAACCTATCCACACATATTCATGATAATTGTCGTATTCAGTTACGTTTATTCAGTTACTGAAAAATAACTTAATTGACATTACAAAAAAGTAACCGGCAGACCTAAAATAGAAAAGACCCTCATTTTGGTTTGTCTTCATTGTCCATTCCTAAAATTCCGCTCCAGATTACTTGTCAGAATGTTTTTATAAATATTAATGTTTAAACTTTATACTATATCAACTTGTTATAATTTAAATTAATAACATTGTATAAAGCAAAGTCAGTTATATTTCCTTTTTCAAATTTATTTAAAAAAACTAATTATCCATCCTACTTTCTCACCGCTACAAATAATAAGTTAAGAAAATTTAAAATTTATTGGATAACTCATTTAATTTAATATTGAAAAAAAAAAGTTATACCACAAAACCTAGCTAATCTTGTGCAATATTTCGACCATCTGAACATCTTGTGGTCCTACTGGCATTTTCAATACTTTAGAATCATGCTGTAGAAGCCGAACTGGAGAGTTAACAATGAATATTTTCCAGAAAATGATCATTTGAATGAACTCTTCTCCTATCTTTCGGTAACCATTTTGAAACTATGATAAAATATGTATGAGAGCAAAAAGAACATATCAGAAAATGCTATGTTGATGCTGAGATGGTGAGACGGATCAGCTAAAGCCTGGAAGTCAGACTTACATTAAAACATAACTGACGAGTTTCTCTGAAAAACTTTTTTATTTTTTTTTAAATGTTATCATTGCATTCATATATTGTTTTTCATCTTTAAACAAATTTGATGTATGATATGTATATAATTTATTTATTTGTGTACCTACTTCTATAAATAACTTACACTTTTTTATTATCTTTATTTTGCAAGGAAAAAGTACATTTTATTATAAATAATCTGTTTATAATTAGAGTAAAAATAAGAATAAATAAAATTATAATTCAGCGATACGTTAAACACTTATTTTTTGTTTTTAGTTAATCTGATCTTTTAAGCTCTTCCATCACCCTTTGGTCCCTTCAAGATCGGATAAGCAATTTTCTATTTATGTAGAAAAATTACAATAAGGTTTTCATATTATGGAAACATTTAGGATGGTTAATGAATTTATGTAAGATATGATTCAGTTTAAATTAACCATTGCTAAGAGTTTACAGAATCATTAGGAGGACTTTTCGTTTTAGTTTTAGTAAGGAAAGTAAATGTCATTATAATTTTCTCAACGATATTAACCATATATTTAGGTTGAGTAGTTGTTTATTCCATTATCCCTTGCTTCTCCATTATTATACTATATGATATATACTGCGTAATGACAGCAATCCAGTCTGAGGTTGTGGTAGTGGTGTGTGGCTGCAGAGGAATCGATCTATGAGCCGACGAGGTGTGTGGGGGGTTCTGGCAGTAAATGGTGGTTGTGAGTAATGATGGTGAGCTTTGTAAGTTAGATTTTCCAAAGTTATTTTTTTGTTTACATTCTAAATGCAAAATAAACGTTCGATATTGTTTGAGAAGATTGAGTTAAATCTTTATATTGGTATTGGTGTTAATAAATTTTAAGATATACCGGTGTTTAAGTAATTGTATATACTGACAATTTATTTTAGTACTTTGGCAAACTAACTTAAATATTTTGGTTAAAAAAATATTTCCTCTACCTTCCCAATTACCTTTTAAGTATTTATAAATAATATTTCTGTTACAGGGATAGGATAATTCACCTATTAGCTGTAAGGCCTTATAAGAAACCAGAACTTTATCTAACATTAAATAGAGGTAATTATTTGTTTAAAATATTACAACTTTAACACTTATTCTTTTAATATATTAAGAATTTAAGCATGTTTTACCTTGAGTTACTTTATTCTTAACTTCAAATTTAAATTAGATTTTATTACAATGATCCTATGATCCATCTCTTTTTACACCATCATGGATATGTTCTAAGCTTTTCCGTAAAATTCTTTTATTTTCATTGTATGATTACTTAATATACGAACTGCATTTGCCCGTCAGTGAGAATATAAGACTGTTAAACTTTGTACTACTTGGATATTTGACGGTATCATTATACTTCATGATTATTCTGTTAATAAATTCATTGACATTGGATAAATTTCTAAAAATTTTGTAGTTAAGTTGCCTTTTCATTCTAAAGACACTAAGACTGAGGTATTTTGCTATTAGAAGGTGAATGACTAAACTTGTAAGACACTAAGTAATTTTGAAATGAGCAGTCAATTTTATGTCATAAAAGTTCATGCCTAGAAAAACAAAATTTCTAGATATTTTATAGATTGGTGATATAGATCACCAATTGAGGTTGGTGATCTATACAATTGAGGTGTTGACATGGAAAAGTTTGTAAGTAATGAAAAGGTAATTTTACAGAAGAAACTGTTTTGAAACTAAAAATGAAAGTTTCACTTGGAAAATAGTAACTACCACCATTCATAGAAACTAAACCATTCCCAGTTTTGGCTCCTCTTTTTTATCTTATCAGCTATTACTATCTTTTCTATTAAAAAAATATAGTAATTAATGATTTTTAAAATTATGATCGTACTAATTATGATCAAAAATGTTTCTTTTTTTACTTTCTAACTTTTCCAAGCCAACGCTTCAATTAAACATTATTTTTTAATGATTATTTCAGTAAATCATATTATTCATTCTGTTTCACCGTTATATAAATAATTATTAATTTTGTATTATGGTATTGAATTGACAGTAATTAAATATTTGCTTCATTATCATATGTAGCCATTTCTATTTGTTTATTACGAGTTATATTCTATTTCTGTAAAATTCCCATTTGTTGAATGATGTAAAATTATGTTTATATATTTTTAATATTGAATATTAAATATAAAATAACTGTTTTAATAATATAATTTTTAATATTGAATATTAAATATAAAATAACTGTTTTAATAATATAATTTTATGAATTCATTGTAAAAGTATAAATCTTTCCTAATTATATTATATTCTTTGCAAAAACTGATGTATAAAAAATAAATTTTATTTATTTCTATTTCTTTTTATGTTGCTTATAAATGTATAATTGTGAGATCTTTAATTATATGTACTAATTAATTTTGTAATATTAATAGTATTTGCTAATAATTTATTTTCTCTTTACTTTTTAGATGGAGTTAAAGAAAAAGATAGGTCTAACTTAATGAATACGATTTTGAGTGTTGCCACAATTAAGGACAACACATATCATTTAATGCGTCATGTCTGGAATGAAGTTCAGGAAGACTGGCCTTTTTATTCTGAACAGGATAAGCAGATGCTCAAAAGGTAAAATATTAATTTTTATTTGGGGGGGGGCATTGAATTATTTACTAGAAGGGCTTAATACAGATACTTCATTGAACTTTTTCATATTATGCTTAAAGATTTTCAACTGTATTTTATAAGTATTCTTATCTTGAATGTTATGCAATATTGGGCTATAATTATACCTGTAACCTGGAGTAAAAGGACATAATTTTATGTTTTTATATTTGTATATTTGTTCAGGAAAACCAATTTTCCAATTGGAAACTATTATAAGATTTGTTTTTTGTTACTTATAAAAAAAAAGGCTTAAAGAAATCGGTTCAAATTGTTATTGGTATTGATAAGTATTTGGAAGTATTGATACTAGTATTTATCTATGACAATTTAACTAGAATATTACCATATTTATTATAATAAATATTGAACATGATGCCATTTACCTCCAGGGCACCGATATTAAAAAACCGATAGTTTATTACTTCTTAGTTATCTATTTGAAGAAAAATGTTTTTAACAAGAAAAAAAAAAGTGGAAGGTAAAATCTTCTTTAGCCATGTTGAGCAATTTTGGGTACAGAAGCACTTACGGTTTCCCATCACCAACATATGTGATGTGTTGTGCGATACTGGTGATCCGTAGTGGCCTGTGTATGAGGTATACGTTTAATTGATTAGCTTTAGTTTAAAGGTCAGAATTTTAAACTAAAAGGTCATACGATTCATACCAATAATAACTTAAAGTATCAAGAACTGGTTCAATTTTTTATTTCCCCTCAAAGATTTTATTTCTCATTAATAATAAATATTTTGTTTTATGAGGTGATTGAAAGTACAAATGATCTAATTATTGTTGAATTTAACGATGATAAAAAAGCTTAAAAAAAAAAAAAGTTCATTAATATCTATATAAATTCTAATACAAGGTATAAATAATTTAACTTTATAATTGTTATTAATTTATTGATATTTTGTATTGAGCTTAGATCAATAAATAAGCTACTTGAAATTGTATGTAATTATTACTTGGAGTTTTAGTAGATGTGAAAACCAGACTAATGTTAGTTATTTAAAATTAACAAATTATGAAATTTAAATAATTCTGATAAAAATTGATTTATAAATTCAAAAAGAACATATTTATTCCAAAGTTTTAAGTTTTCACATCTCTTGACAGTCCTCATGACTGCCTATTCATTATTTTTTTTAATTAATCAATGAGTAATTTAGACTATATTTTATAATAATTCAGACTATGGTTGATTTTAAAATTATTAAAAGAACACAGTCTTTTCAAAGTTTTAAGTTTTCACTTATGTCTGCAGTCCTCATGATTGCTTATTTAAATTTTCTTTTTAATTAATCATTGAGTAATTTTTGTTATTAGGCGAAAACCAGAGAACTTAACTCCTCCTGGCAGTTCTGATTCTCAATCACCAAATTCCATTCACCCTGGAAGCCCCCCATCGGCGACTGAGCCATCGAAAAGGCCTGGATATTTTGATGGGGCTGACGGTCTTCTTGTCAAGAGGCCGAGGATATCACACTACAAGCGACCTGTAGTACCAACACCAACCACTAACGTTCCACCGCGTGGTTTGCCTCACCCTTCTCCACCTACGCCACCTCAGGACACCTCACCACCACCGCCTAAACATCCTCCGCCTCCTGATTTACCGAAATACCGCATGTAAGTAATAGTAAAAATTAGATCTTATTTTGATTACTAAAATATTATATTTTTATCATTTTAGAATATAATGAAGAACTATTCCTATAGTTTTATTTTATTGATGATTTATAATGAGGATAATTTATGGTTGAACATTGTCATAAGTACAGAACGGATGCAGAGTGGTTCAATGGTAGAGCTCAGAGTTGCCATGCCAAAGGTCCTGGGTTTAAATCCTGCTGCTGACAAGACTTTTATTTAATTTGTTAGCGGCCGGAGATGCATCCTATGACCTCACCTAGCTTCTATTATATTGGCCTCAATCTATATTGGTACCCAAAATAAGGGGGGAAATGTTTTTTGAGCATGATTTAGGACAAATTACTTCCCTGCACAACCGTTGTCCTAGAAAACAGTACAGTTGCTACCATGTACTCTACCCCAGACCCTTCACAGGTTGTATTGATGTAGTTGTTTTTTGTTTTTTTTGTATTAGTACAGAACACTATTTTCCATTTATAAAGATATGTTTAGGTTTACATTACTGTATAATTTAATATACTTTTATATCAGAAACACATGATTTTCATCATCATAATCCATCCTCTCTATCACCCTTACTGTGTGAGGTCTTCTTCTGTTCCATTTTAGACTTCTCTTAGTAAAGCATTCTTTAACACCTTCTTCCCTAGTATGTCAGAGTCTTTCCCTGGACCTTCTTCCATCGGCCATAACCTCATATGTTATACTGACCAGCCTGTTGTTTTCTATGTTGTACTAGATTTTAAATGTTTAAAAAATGTGATGCAACGCACAACACAAATTTCTCTTATCCCCTTACTTCAAATCAGTCTTAAAAGTTTCTAAACTGAAAATCCACTTCGTTTCCATCTAATACTACTTGTGTAGAATCTGTTGGCTGCAACAGTAACACAATTTTATGTGTTTTTCATCACTACCCATTCATTATAACTATTCTTTTTCTTCTTTTTTTTAAATTATTCAAAATAGAATTTTTTTATAATTTATTTTATTTGTTACCCGGGTCTTCTGGAGTCTGGGACTCTACCAACTGAGCCATCCTGGCTGTATCAGGCTCGCTCCCCGGCCATGGTCATATCCTTTCTTTTCACTGATCCTAAGTTCTCGCATTTTGCGAAGTATACGAGGGGAAGAATGTTCTTTGAACATTATTTTAATCTGGATCTAGTTGACTTACGTCATTATAATTATTATAATTTATTTTATTTTATTTTT
This sequence comes from Troilus luridus, assembly GCA_964056705.1. Taxonomy (NCBI): domain Eukaryota; kingdom Metazoa; phylum Arthropoda; class Insecta; order Hemiptera; family Pentatomidae; genus Troilus; species Troilus luridus. The sequence continues at coordinate 39,830,828 of OZ057417.1, read as the reverse complement.
TACTAATTTTTAATTGAAAAGAAATCCTAAATCTGGAAGACCCGGGTTCGAGTCCTGGTCCTGGACATATCTTTTCTTTTCAAATAAAAATATTTAGAATTTTTTTAATTTGTAAAAAGGAGTGGTATCAAGTGACATTTGTAAATATAAGGTAACATGTAAATACTTACCATATATGCTGAATTTAAGTTGTAAAACTTTTTAAATTTTTGAGCTTGACTTGTTACCCCACACAAACACATAGTATTGGAAATTTGTATTCAACAGATATTAAATAATATTCTATTATAAATTGAGTTTCTGAATTTTTTACAATCGAAATATCTTTATTACATTTACATGCTAGTGAAGTTAAGGATGGTTATATCTTACTGAAAATAAACATTAACCAAAATAAATAAGCTCATGTTTTATTACTTGGAAAAAATTAATATCCAGTTATTACTATGGTGATAGACATAATTTAAAAGTTTTTATTGGTGTAAACTTAAACTTTTATATATATAATATGGTATAATTCTTACTTGATTGCTTTTTATATGTATAATATGACATATATGATATTAATCTTTACTTCCAGTGATTATACAACGATAAAAGATGTAGACCAGAGGCGGAAGTACAAGGAAGACTTCAACGCTAATTATAGTGAATACAAACACTTACATTCACTCGTTGAACAAGTTTCTAAGAAATTCACGTTGCTCCAGGAGCAATTAAAAAAAGAGGAAAAAGGCAGTGAAGGCTGGCAGGTAATTGAAATTTAATATCATCTAATTTCATCCATTTGTATTTTAAATGAGATATTCTTCCTGTGCCAAAGAAATTAAGCACGAATCATTAAATGGAAGGTTTTGAGTTTGTTAGTATGAAATTAGTTTATTTTGGGGAAATTCTGAATAAAAGTTTCAAGATTTTGAAGACAAGGTTAGTTTGAAACTAACATTTGTATCTAACTCTTAGTCCAGTTAATTAACGGGGAGAGAAGTATTGAAGGGTCAGCAGTATTGATCATATTTAAAAATAGTTTGGTTTCATTAGGCTTAACACTTGTCAACTAGTCCTAGATATTTTGCAATTATCAGTTGTTTATGATAGACTAAATTAGTCTTCAAACTTTGTTATATGTTATATTATAATAGTTATATGAACTCAATATAGAAATATTATTTTATTTGGTCATTATTACTTTCTGTAGTTCGACTGTTATCATTGATTGAAATTTACTAATTAATATTAAACTATTATTTGGTTCTTGTCATTATTATTAATTAATTATATAAAAACTTATAACTTGAAAAAACTTCATACCAATAATATTTAATTGAGATTTTCTTAAAAAGCGCCCTTAAACTAATACTTAAAACATAAGTTTTACATTTATAATAGTATACAGACTCTCTCCCACTCTCTCTCTCTCTCTCTCTATATATATATATATATATATATATATATATATATATATATATATAAAACTCGTGTGTGTGTATTGAATAGAGACCTTAATGTTTTTTTTATTGTGACATTAATTTGATGTATATAACAGTAGCAATTTTGACCTGTAAGTGGGTGATTCCAAGATTACAGGCCACTTTGAGGAACTTGTCAACGACAAAAATTTAGGTCAATAAAAAAGTTCCAGGCTACTTATATAAACTAAGGCTGGTTTCCTGATGCTCCTAAAATGCTTAGGTAGAATTAGAGCTGGTCCTGCTTGAAATTTCAAAATTTTGAAAATTTGGTAGGATACGGTAATGACAATTATGCTATGGTAATGGCTTTAAATCATACTTATTGTTGTCCCCGTTTTAGGAAAAGCCATTTTTACTTAATTTAAGGATGGAGGACAAGATTACACACAATAAACATATAAAACATTAATTTAATTTACATATCATGTATATAAGCTTTAGGGCTGACAATAAAAAAAGGTTGGAACATGCAAAAGGTTGCATAACTGATTTTCTTGTGGGTTCTTACAAACTTTTTATGGAGGTTATGAAGTGTATCAGTCAGGAATCTATTTTGTTTTACCGCCCTATTACAACATGCTACACCCTTTTCCCCCGGATATAATCAGCTATTTTCATCCATTCCAAGGAACGCTTCAACATCTTGCCGAGTCCTTAATCCATCTTTCTTTTTTGCCTTTTTCCCTATTAGTAGTATCTGTCACTAACTTAATTTTCCCTTCTTAAACTCGCTTCAGGTACCTTCTTCTCTCCTTTTCTTAGTCTAACTCTCTCAAGATTGGATCCTGCTTTCTCCTTTCCCACCTCTCCTTAGCCTCTTCTACTCTGGTTCTTTTCTTCTTCGTTATTGTATTTTTTTGGTCTCGCCATGTTTCAGCTTATGCTCGATATACTGAAAAGCAAGAAAACTTGGGTAATTTTTAGCATATTTGAATCAGCCTAGCCAAATGGGCCAGAATATATCAATAATAATTTTGCGAAAAATCGTTGTAGGGTTTAAAAATGCATTATTAACATGGTACTGAGATTTATAGCTTAATGGCTGGAAAAATAAATAAATAATGATTTAAAACTTATTTCATCCTTATCAAAATTGTTCTTGAAAAAGTTTTTATGGATTTGGTTATTTTTGTATTGGATTCTCTTTATTTTTTTTAAACGCAAGGTTGAATAAAATATTTTGTTTATAACCCATGACTGTTATTTAACAAACATAAATGAAAATTATCAAATTTTGTGACGTTAGAAACATACAAAACTACACCCTAGTCGGGTAAAAAGAAAAATATTGACTATAAATCTATTCTGTAACTAAAAATAAATAACCATAAAACTTTTTCAAGAAAGATTTTCATAAGAATAAAATCGTTTTTATTATTTATTTACTTTTTCAGTAAAATAATCCAAAAAGTCAGTACCGGTACCAAAAACATTATTACCGTTACTAATAAAAATGTTACGGTAATGACCGCTTTAGGGTAACGGAGTTGACATTTTTGGTTTAAATGAAACATAATTATTAAGCAGTGATTAAACAGTCAAAACTGACAGTATTTTATGTTGCCCTTGACAACAGCTTTCAAGATATAATAGTATGAAATTGGTAACTTTTATCGTTTTTGAACAGTAAAGTAATACGGTAATGAACAATGAATAAGTACGAACCCGAAAGTTAATCTCGATTGTTGGGCGGGGCGGTTGGTGTGTGACTGATGGAAGGCGCCGGATCACTGCTCTATCGTCTTCAATAGTGTTGCCACTTTTCAAAGAACAAACCGTTTCCCAAAATTTCTCTCTGGTATTCAAATCCTACCTTTTCATGTTATGGGTACGGGAATGACATAGGAACTAAGGAACATGTGTTTTTTACATTTTTTTTACTTCCAGAATATCAAAAAAAAATATTACAGACCATAAAAATTGTTGAATGAAAGTTCATTTTTTGTGGAATAACAAAAAGAAAACTCTTGTTTTGATAAAAAAAATAGACGAGACTTCAAGAAAATTATAATCCCCGACTTGGGACCATTAGGGTAATGACATTTTTGGGATTCAAATTTATAAATGGCCCAGCTAATATTAAATATTGCCACTTATTTTTGCATTTTATAATAAAATAAGGATACTGCTGTGAAATTAATCACTTATTATTAACTGTGCACTCGTAGTAGATAAGTTAACCACCTTGGACTTGAAATTGGCTTGTAATCTTGGAATTACCCAAATCTGGTAAAATTTTTAATTTAGTTAGTTTTTTCTTAAGACATTGATTTTTCTCATGACGTACACCTCAATTTTAATTGATTTTTTTTTTTTTTCATTTCATAGATTATTCATTACACTTTTTTGTTTTGCAGCGCATTAAAGAACAAATCATGAGGGAGTACGAAGAAAATAATAGAAACAGCAGGCATCAAGAATGCAAACGAAGGTTTCACTATCTTCATGAAAAACTGTCCCATATTAAGCGCCTTGTAATGGAATATGACGAAAAACAGTACTCGTAGCCATAGTACGATTCCGCCCACACATATCCATATAACGACGCCAAGACTAGCAGATCTCACTTGATGTCAGTAAACAAAATATATCTCTCGTCTCTTTCCCGAGACATCTCTCTAGTTTCTAACACCTTTATGAAATTTATATATATATGTATATTTTTCTCCAATGTCTTGTATATAACGAGGCTGAAAAATTGTTTTAAAAAAAAAATTTTAAAATACAAAAAAAACAAAAACAAACAAAAACTAAATGGAGACTCTTGATGTATTCTGTGGTAAAAAAAAAAAGCAAACAAAAAAAAACAAGGTGCAAATCTAGATTTATAAAGTACTAAATTTTGTTAGTTATTTACATATAGTAGCAAATATTCTCTACCTAAGTGCTTTTATGCTGTATTATTTTGTTTATGCATTTATCGTGTGTTGATTAAGATATTATAGTGATATTATGTTTACAGTCCAGATTATATATTGAAATTCTTAATTATAGAGAAATTAGGTAGCAAAATAGTATCAATTGGTTTATTTGTTAATATTATTGTGGTGTTATTCAATATATATTTAAGTTTTTCTTTTTTTAAACAGGAAGGGTATTTTTTTTAATTATTATTTCCTGGCCTAAGAATATTGTAAATTGACGCATCATTGAACCATGTGATATAAATTTGTTATTATTTCTGGTACTATTTTATATTATGATTTGTGAATACTAACTATTTAAAACTGTTAACATTGAACAAGTTCTGTTGGGAAATATTATCCAATCATTTGATATTGAAAATTTTTTACTTTTATTTAATACGGAGCATAACATGATAATATTGACAAATAAATGCGTTGATAATTTTTATGTTATTTAATTTCTTTTATTTAAAAATTTTATGCTTCCTCGGTATATAGTCAATTATAACATTCATACTGACTGATAGTGCTGTTCTGTTTTTCAGCTTCTATTACAATTATTAATGTGATGAAAATAGTTAATCCGAAAGTGACAAAAAAATGAATTATTAAAAAAAAAATGACCAAATACATATTCTGACGTAAGTGTTTGATGTTATTTTTCTTTTAGCAATGTTAACTGTTTTATTGCTGCAATAAATTTTATATTGGTTTAGAATATACTTACATGGAAAAAAAAGTAATATTTTATCAGGGAATTGGATTAACATGAAATTAAAAAAGAATATCATAGTTTTGTATTTTTATATAGTGGTAATAAGCAGAATGAAGTTTTTGGTCTATTCCATATATTTACCGAGACCGAAATATTTTAATTTACACAATAATTATATATAACTATGGAAATGTGTGGGATATGGTGATTTGTATGTTGTTAATAAATGATATGTATGAATTACTGGTATAATAAAGTGTATTTGATACAATATTTATAGCTGCCACCAGAGATTCCTCATCTAATTATTTTCTAAATTATTAATTCTAGTTTGTTGAAGTTGATTTTTATATAATATATATATTTGTATGTTTTTGTTTTGTAATGGTTGTTGGATTAATGCCATTGTGCTTTATATATTATAAGTTTAGAATTAAAAATTAGCACGAGGAGAAATATGTGTTAAAAAAAATTTTATATAATTTTGTTTTCGCATTATAAAAAACATTTTAACTCTCCGTCGGGCACAGTCAATCGATATGAAAATTGTTTCTCATTATCAAGAAATGTTGTGCAAACTGCAAATAGTTTAAAATGATAGTTGTCCATTAGTAGGAAAATATTTGTTTCAATTATACCACGACTTATTTATTAAAAAATATATAAACAGTATCTGGTATAAGATGTTTCAAAAAATAGGAGTTTTTAAAACAAGATACTATATACCATAAAATCTTGACTGGTGTTGCGAATAATTTTAAAATTTTAATTTTCGTGAACATTCACATCTGTTCCTGTAATTTATGGATTTCTCTCTCTCTCTTTAGTATCGGATCTTTTAGATTTTCAATCTAACAATTAAAAAAAAAAATTAAAATAGTTCTAAAAGCAACACTTGGAAAAAATTATTGTTTATGAAATTGATCAGCGATGTCCGACTGAGGGATAAATGTTTTTGTTTGTTATTATTGGTTTTATTTTTCATTCAAAGTAGTTGTTACCCATAATCACTGTGATTATAAACTAATATAAAACAAAAAAAAAGGATAGAACAGAAATTTTGAAGTATTTTGCTTCTTTCATTAACTGTTATGTATGACCGAAACGGTTTTGGCTTTATCGATAAAAATCTGTTTTTTTTTTGTTTGTTTTTTATTATTCATTTTTTTTTATTGGTATTAGTTTCCATCCATTTATCATTTATTGCATTAGTCAATGTGCCTCATTTGATGCCTGCCAAATTTTATCTTTGTAGCAAGATAAATTTGGTTTATTTTCACACGAATTGTACATCTAGCAAGACTGAGTGCTTCGATTCATGTTGGATTTAAGTATTAAATAAATTTACAAAATTAATAATTAAAATATGTATATGTATACAGTTCATTCCTCAAAATTTTTATTTCTATTCTTCGTGTATGTGGGTGTTTGTGTGTATAAATGCATAACACGTGTAAGACATGGATTAATTTCTCAACGTAAGTGTACTTGAAATATACCTCACAATGGCGTATGTCTATTCAACCAATAATAGCTAATGTATATATACACATACATTTTGTATGAATATATCAAATTTAAGTCATTAGCGAAGCATATATTGTAAATTATTGTAGCATAACCTCTGGGTTACTCATATAACCTATACCTTAGTATAAAGTAAAATAGGGTGTATGGTTTCTATTATTGACTGTGATTCGTGATTGGAATATTTGTTATTAGCCTACAACTATTTTGAGTGTTGCTCATTTCTACTTGGCCAGGGGTCAGTTTGATAGGGGTTTATTGGTACTGTTTAGTTCAAATTTGTCCGTATGTACATAATTTTTATTTGATTGATTTTAAAATTTATGTTTTGATTTAATGTACTGTTGGTAGACGCTATTGGATTGTTGTTTAATTTGAAATACGAGTACTAAATTGACAAAAAAAAATTTGTGATGATTCTTTCTTTTAACGTGTCCTGTTATGGTACAATTTTTGTTTTATCTAAATCACTCCTATCATGTCACAGCATCACTTTTGTCATATATGATCTGATATTAGGATTCAAAGTTGTTTTTATCATTGAGAAGCTGATCTTTGTTGTGACTTCCGCTGTGACCTCGCAATTCGATTACAGTAATTAGTGTAATTTATAGAATAATGATCGCTTTTTTTGGCTACGACCCGGAACTGATTTGATGACTATTAGAATTTCTGCATTTTTTTTTTTCATTAATATAGTTTAATTTATAAAGATAAAATGTTAAACCCTATTTTTTATGAATTGTCTAGTTTTATGATTATCCGTTATTTCTACAAAGGAATAAAAAAAAAGGAAGGAAATTAATTGAATTAAAAGCCAGTACTTTTTAAGTTAAAATGAGGAGTTGAATATGTAATTGTAAAATTTAGTTAGGCCTATTAAGTACCAATTTTAATAATACTCTAGCAAAAATTATAAACATGTAACCAAATCATATATCTGTATTTATATATTATATTTAAAAAAATGTTTATTCATTGTTATTTTGTAGGCATTTAGCAAAAAAAATTTAAATAATAAAAATTAAAAAAAAATATGTCATTGAGGAATTGCATTAACACTCCTCATTTTTAGATAACTTATTCCTTTTGTTCAATTGTAATTGTTTTGTTTATTTTCGATGAAGTACTTGTTATGATTTAATTTTTCTTTCCTGTTATGTGTTGTTTTAAAGGTTGTACGTTTAGTTTATATAAATTATTTTGTTCCCATAAATAATTATTTTTATTAATTTATATCACGATTCCAATAATGTTGATGTATATACAAATTATCGAAGCTCAATCTTTGTTAGAACACTAAAATTAATTGTTCAAGCACAGTGTATATATTTCAGGAAAATGCCAAGATACAGATATATTTTATTTTTTATTTGTATAAAATGTATTATATATATATAAATATTATTGCCCTAAATATTAGTATAGGTTCCTATCTATCATCAGAAGATAAAAAGTATAATTATATAGAAAAAGGAATCGAAAATAAAGTTGGATCATAATTAAACGATATGAGCAGTGTACAGATTTAACCATTTACTTAATGCAAACCTTGTTTTGTTTTTTTTTAATTTATTTTTTTATTTATTTATTTCTTATTTAATATCTGATCATGTCCTGATGATTATAATTTCTTGTTACCTTTGGAATTGTATATTTTTAAGTAGTGTATCATGTTTGTGAGGATAACTTTCCACAATTAAATTTATATGTAATGTTAAGTGATAACGTAATAAGGAAATAAAATGAAATTTCGTTTTATGTTTAAGTGAGTGCCAAATGTTGGTTATGTAGTGAAAAGAAAAAGAAACAAAACAATTACACGTTAATAAATACTGCAAAGCAAATTTTAAAAATCTGTTTATTACTATTTTTTGACAAATATATACAAAAACTTAATACTTTTTTTGAATGCAGTTTTCGAACGAAATATTAATTCATTAATAGTTTTTGACCCATAAATTTATATTTTATGTAGTAACTGTGTGTGTCATGTGAGCCAGAACCAGATCTTATTTTTAATAATTATATCTTTAATATTATAGATAAACATTGTTAGGGTTCCTTATTATTTACTTATCTTTTGATCCCTAATGCACTAGATACTTCGCTCTCCTCTCAAGATAAGAATACAGAATTATTGCCCAGTTAGATAACAATGGACAACAAAATTTAACTTTTTGTCTATCAAATGAATTACAATGGCTGTTTCTTTTAGAATTTTGTTGCTCTGATTGCAAATTTGAAAAGCATTTTTGTCTCAGGACAAGAATTTTGTGTAATTTCAAAGTAAAAAAAATAATATAGTGTTAAAACAAGCAATTTTATATAATCAGCTTTCATACCGTAATTTAAATCAAAATGTAGCCTTTGATGATTTCCTGCTGTATTTGCGGCTGGTACATCTCTTTTCAAAGACCAACAATAGTCTGCCAACATATTTGGATTCCACTTTCCCTGGTATTGTTTCTTCTGAGTGGATATTTCTTGATGGAATCGCTCACTGTGTTCCCAGATTTTCAGGAAAGAAATCCAAATGCGAGTCAAGAAAATGTATTTTTATAGACATATTACATCCTAAAGCCTTATAATTTTGTAGATCAGAAACTAGCTCTCTGTAGTTTTCTGCTTTTTTATTTCCAAGAAATTCTTTCACAACATTTTTATTAGAAATCCAAGCTGATTTTTCGGCTCCATTCAAACATTCCTTAAAGTCTTGATGCTTCATAAGCTCTCTTATTTGTGGACTAACAAATACACCTTTTATTTTTGCATCACAGATCCGAGGAAATTTGGCTTTTAAATATAGAAATCCAGTGCCTTAACAAAATTTGTCATCAAACCAAGTTTGATGTGCAATGGTGGTAGATAAACGTTTTCTGGGTTTACTAGTGGTTCGAAAAGTACATTTTTTTCTCCAGGTACAAGATTTCTTTTGGGCCATTACTTCTTTATATAACGATTTTTGCGATCTCTGCTGTTCCACTCACACAGAACACAACAAAATTTTGTATAACCTGATTGAAGACCTAACAAAAGTCCTAATACTTGGAGGTCTCCCCACACATTCCAAGAATGCTTCTGGTATTGTATCTCGGATAGTAAAATCTTCAAATTGTCATATGTCTCTTCACATAAGACACGTTCATAGCTAATAAATATCCCTTTTTTTTTTTACAAAATTTAAAATTACAAAAAATCTGAGCCCCATAGGCAACTTTGATGGTCATATTCGGAATTACCATAGCAAAATACATATGAGACAGCCACATTTACCCATTTAACAAAAATACTGTTGACCAGTGTAATCTATGCCATACATTTATGTATACCATATATTAATATTTATCTTAAAAGTGTATTAATAATTACTTAAAACTTTAAAAAGACTTTATAGTTTTAATATTTATAAACCATCATACTGTCAGCTATCATAAACCAGTAGCTGATGAACTATCATACAACAATTTTAATATAATAGAAATATGAGTAAGTAAAAGTTCCCAATAATAATAAAATCATTATTTTGAGAAGAAATTGAAATTGGCACATGGTCCCTAGTTGGCCAAAACGAAGGGAAACAAAAAAAATCGTTATTTCTATTAAAAATTTCAAAAATATTTTTTTAATTTTATTAATCAGGAAAAAATACTTTATTTTAAAAGAACAAAAATAACTTTTATTGTTAGAATGAATGTATTTTATTTTTTATATATGGAGATAGTCAGAAGTCGTGGTCAATGAAGGCCTAAGTTTTATGGTTTCATGAGGTTTTGTTCTAGGAAATAATGGGGTGTATAAAATAAAATGACCGCTTCACCTTCCCCATGGAGAGAAGATGGCGACTAACAGTATCAGTTCGTGAGTAATCGTGGATGGATTCGACTCAACAGCTTCCTTCAGAACCTCAGCAATATCCATTAATGGTCGCCCGGAGCCCTTCTTCCTTTCCAACGTCATATCTCCACTGCTAAATTTTTCAAACCAATGCCACGAAGTGCGCTGGTCAAGGACACCTTAGTAAACAAGCTTAGAGAAAGTTCTAAAGGGATTATTAAGTGTTGGTAAATAATAAATAGCATTAAAATAATTACAGATTTTTGAACTCTGGAATTTGATAAAACGGTCATTTTTTTTTTATACACCCCATTATATTAAATTTTATAATAGTTATAAATATTAAAGTATCTCCTTTAGAGGTTATATAAAAAATAATTTACCTATGTAATAATAATAAAAATAAAAAAACTTGTGCCACTATGGCCCATCCCATCAAGATTCGGGTTCAGTATATACTAGAGTCTTTTCTGTTTCTGGTACAAAGGTTGTGCAGGGGTGCATTGTCCCACCAGGTTTCCCCCTATTTTGGGTATCCAATTAATAGAGGCTGGGTGAGCCCCAGGAGGGTCTCAAGATCCCAAAGGATTCATCCCTTTATGCTGAAAAATTAAGAGCAACTCGGGACTCTACCGCCGGATACTGAGTCGCCTATGCTATAATATAAATTAATAATTTATTGTAAATATCGATAGTTAAAATTTATGAAATGAACTAATATTTAATAAGGCTGTAATATTTGTACTAGGATGCTTAAGGTAAAACATAGTGGTTCTTCCTTTGCAATCACTATTTTTTATGGTAGTGTTAAACCTTTCCCCTCCACCCATGTTCTAAGTTTAAGAGATTTCATTAAATTGTGCCTAAGAATAATATGAAGTGTCAAGTCTTGTAGTTCTTCCTACCATAAGCAAGAAAATAAAACTGAAATGTAGAAATAAGTAACAGACTTGATAAATAGTGAAGATAATAAAAAAATGGATATGATTAAAAGGGCTAGTAACTGAATTAAATGGTATAATCAAATAAAACTATATTATAAAACCTTAATGTAAAAATTGGGTAAGTACTACAAATTAAAAGGCCAATGTCTCACCCATTAATAAAACAAATGAATGAAAAAGGATAAAATAATTCCAAATGGTAATAAATGTTTCATTTATTATTATTACGTATTTATACAATATATACATTATTTCAAGGGAAGTTTCCAAAAACGCAAATTACAAAATATGAATGTAAAGACTAATCTCTCAATATCGAGATAAAAAATTAACAAATTAATGAGATAAAACATGTCTTCCTTTTAAAATTCTATTCATTAAAACCTTTCTACCACCTTCTGTTGACATTCTAGTTGCCCAGCCATGTTTCTTTATTCTCATAGTCTCTGAAGGTCGGGGAAAGTAACACCTGGTGTTGTTGATTCTAAAATGTTTTTTCCACTGGTAGCGGTGTATTTCATTAGGGCTCGTCCATTTGGATGACATTTGTCTAATAAATGTTAAATAAGAAGTTGTCCTGCAAAAATCACATTACTCAATAATTAGATAAAAACATTGCTCAATACAAAATTAATAATAATAAACACTAATTATAGAGACAGTAAAAATTAGTTACATAGCTCAAGAATTAATTAATAAAACTAATATGGAAATAATAATTTATCAATTATCCACATTAACTTCTAGAGACTTCTCTGAACAACTAATAATTTTTTAAAAGGTAAAGAAGAAAATTTAAGTCTGTTCAAGACTCATGCCATTTCAAGTGGTCATGAAAAATTAAGGATTCAAGACAGAAAATTAGTTTTCTTTCCAACAAGAAAACTTGTACCACTACAACCCATGAAGGATCTTGGGTCCAGGATGAGGTAGAGGCTGGGCTTTATGTAGGACTATGGTCAACCGTCAGGTTTTTCCCTATTATGGACAACCACTTAACAAAGGCTGGGTGAGCGTTTCTACATCTCACAAATCTACCCCCGGCTATAAACAGATTAAATAAATTAACTGCTGCACCCAGATTTGAACCCATGACTTTCGGCACGACAACTCAACTTGCAAAAGTTGCTTTACATCAGAAAACCTTATTTTGTTATAATATGCTCCCACAACAGAAATGTATTGAATTAACTAATCATTTAAAATACTATTAATATGAATATTTTTTTAATTAAATCGGTAAGTAATCTAAGTTATTTTTAATTATTTAAGAGAAGCCTCGAGAGATACTAATGATTTTTTTTCCTAAGACAGAGTTAAATGCAACCATGAAGTTTCAAGTTATCCATATAAAATAAATGTTTTTTAATGGTAATAATTCTCAATAATATAAGTACAACACAAACTTAATCTTTGTAGATTTCTTCAAAATCCCTTTTCAGATAACTATTATATAACTGCTTGTACTCCAAGGTTCTTAACTATATTATCAAAGGTCTTGGAGTTGAAATTTAAATATTGAAATAACATGAAAATTACATAAAAAACGCTTTGAAAAAAAACCCACTATTATTATTATTATATTACATGATGCCAATTTGTTCTAAACTAGATATCTACCCTCTCATGATGAAAATTCTTTCCTACTCAAACCCATTAATTTCAAATCATTGATTTTTTTCAGATAACCCTTAGAGGCATCTGAAAAGAAGATCATATCAGGACCTTCGAATTTAGAATGTTACCAATGAATAGTTTCTCTACATAGAAGTCGTGTCATTCAAGCAAGACTCCATTTACTCGTAGTCTTTTTAAATAAATAAAGTTGTAGATTTCTGAGACAAAAACAAATGAAAATTTTGAGTTATGTGTGTCTATGATTTATATCTACTTCATCTATGGTACAAATTATGGGGTACATAAAAGCTTATCAATCTTCATAAAACTGACACAAAAACCACCAGGTGCAATTGATAATCAGTACTTTCTTCCAATAAATGATTGCATTTTTTAACCTAATGGCTTCTAATGTATGTAGCTAACTGGCATTCATGTTATTTAATCGGGCATTAAGAACACAAATCTTCTTTAAAAGAAACAAACTATAATCCATTAAGGGTCTTTGCTTCAAATCTAGATAAATACTGTAATTATTCTAATTCAGTTGGGCAGAGAGGTGGTCTTCCTGAGATTATGCTAAACTGTCAGGTTTTCCATCCAATTAAGGGTACTACTTTTTGAACCCCAGGGAGGTTCCTAGATCCCAAAGGTTGATGCATGGCTAATAACGGAATAAATAATTATCATCTACAGCAAGTCTGGAAATCTTTAATAACATATTAGTTTTAAAATGCATTAAAACACAAGGCCAACCCACTTCCATGGTTTAACTCTTACAAAAGTTTATTGAAGAACCGTTATACCTGATTAAAAATGTATGAAGATGATAGGCTTGCAATCAGCAGATTATTTGTGACAGTATATCTGCAGCCCTGATGAAAGTCGAGTTCCAGAGATAACTGCACTAAAGTAAGTGGAATCGTTTCATTCCTTTAATATATCTATTTATATAACATCTCTAATGCAAGCAATAAACAATAACTCTCTTTCAACCCAATGCCCAACTTAGTCCCTTATTTAATACATGATTCTGCTTCACTGTACAATAAAATCATTTTTGAAAAAAATCCTAGTTAACCACTTATTCATCGGGGCTGTAGATAGATTAAATGTCAGTATATTTGCATGTATTAACATTATACAGACTGAATTGTTTACAGATTTAAAGATTATGGATATTTTTTCAAAATATAAGCACACTTCTAGTTACTTTGGAATCATTAAAGCACCTGAAGGTACTCTTTATGTTCAGTAAGTGAACTCTATTAAGAGCTCAGTTACTCTACATAAAGAGTACCTTGTTGTAGAGCAGGCCGAATGGTTCTCGTGTATAAGCTCTATTCTCAAGTCAACCGAGAACATAATTATCTCACTAGTAAATTATTTTTTTGAGGTCTGTTCCACAGTTTGACACTTTGAGTTGATAACAATAACTTTCAACTGTTTATTCGTTTTATTTTTTATATTTTCCAAAAATACAAGCTATCGTGAGCTTTAGAATGGAAGAGAGAATGTAATTATGGGTAATGAGTAGATTTTAGTAACCATTTCATCAAGAAATAAAAGTTACTAACATTTCGAAATATAGATGATATATGTTCATTGAAACTTTCATTTCTAGATGAAATTATTACTTAAGTATATTCATTTCCTATAGTTTAATTCTCTTTTCCATGCTAAAGCTCATGATAACTTGTATTTTGGGAAAATGTTAAAAGGGAAACCAATAGAAAAATTTAAAACTCAAAACGACAACGAGGAATACTTACCATTTTTTTCATGATATTAACATAATTGCTTAGAGAATTTATAGCCCCGTGAATAAGTGCTTAAATCGAATCTTGTCCAACATACTGAGGAATGTGGAATGATGTCATTCCAGTAGTCTTTGGCTTCAAATAGAGTAATAATATATGCAATAACTCCATTTCAAGCCAATGCCTGACTTACCCACTTATGCACTACAAGAATGTCAAGATTCTGCTTTCCTAGTACAATTAACTCATTTTGGTCAAAACTTGTCTCACGGCTTCAGATATAACAGCAAAATAATTTCTTATGATGAATTAAAAAAATAATAATGGTTGAATAAATTAATAAAATGAACTAATAATTTAAAAAAAATAACTCACTGTCTAAGGAATTGAAGCACTGACATTGTTAGTTATTGAATTACTTAAGAAATATTTTTAGAAAAATTATAATTTTATCAAATTTGAACTTTTCCCAATAAAACAATTTAAACCTGATAAGAAATCAAAAAGTAATTCAGGAGCGATTAGTTTGCCATAGGGGTAGTTTCTGTTTCTTGACTGAGCATATATTTAGCAGAAGGGATTCAACCCATAAAATTGTGAATAATAAAAATGAGTGAAAAATGGGAATAGGATTTAAAATTTATACTGAAAATATCTCTTAGTTATTTTCAAGGTTTTTCAGAGGAAAATCATAAGAACAAAAAAGAAAAATAATGTTCTGAAAAAGAACAATGGCCAATTAATATTTTCATTGGAACAAATGCTTAAAAAATTATAATCTATTGAAAAGAAATAAAGTTAGGTTTGAGTTAAAAAACAAGTAAACCTAGGAAGCTTCCAAGTTCAGCTTAAACTTCGGTATAATTAAAACAAGTCCAATGAAGATTGGATATTTTGAGCTATAAAATAATAAATTCAAGTTTATTTTGATCTGCTAGTATTGGAAGCTTTGTCAGCTTAATGTTGTAGGTTTAGTGTCATTATAATATTTAAAAAATACTTTTGAATTCGACAGGAACTGCCCCACCTAAGAAAATATAAAACAGCTAAGACAGGAGAATACAATTACGCATGAAAATAGGATTTATAAAATTTTACGGCCTATAGGAATTATAAAATTAAAACTATGAAATAATTTTCATTTCGAATGCTAAAGGGAAAAAACGGTGAGGAAGACCACGGAAAAGATGGATGGAAGGAGTTGAGGAATCCATGCATGACCATAGATTGAGAGAGGAAGATTTACAACATAAAAAGAAAACGGAGAAGGGGTATCTGTTTCGCTGGTTGTCGAAGCGACTTGAGTCACAACAAGTTTTAACTATTCATTCCAATCCTTTATAATATTCTCCAAAAATACAAATTATAGTGAGCTTTTAGTATGGAAAAGAAAATGAAATTATGGGTAATGAGTAGCTTTCGGTGATCATTTCATAAAGAAATATTTCATCAGACATATATCATCTTTGAAATGTTAGTTGAAACTTTTATTCCTTAGTGAAATTATTACCAAAATGAACCCGGCGTTTTCAGTTCCAAAATTCTACAGAAACGCTACTTTGGCTTCAGAACAACACAGTTGCAGTTGACGATACAGGGATACATTGATGAGAGGATGCTTTCGTAGCAGTATTTGTACCATCAACAGGAATGAATTTATAAATTTTCTTAAATTGTGTCATTCCCGATACCTTTTTATTACGACTCCAAAATCTACTAATCAGCATGGCTCATTAAGGTTGAGAGAACAAATTATTGTATCTAGGATTTATGCACAGACTGAGTAGACACCCGCAATTTCAGAGCAACAACTTTTGGGAAACGGAAAAATTTAACTGATTTTTTTTTCTATTCAAACGAATTCGCAAGCTCATATAGAAAACATAAGTATAAAAATGGCTCCCATTTATTACTTAGTTATGGTGAATTATATACATTTTGAAGATAGAAGTTGGAGATGATCTTCCATATCCGTAGGCTTTACAAATCCGGACCTATGCCTAGTAGGGGACAAGTGCCTTTAATATCCCTAACATTTTTTTCCTCCTGAGCCACCGTTGTTATGTCCAATATGTCACTGATGAAAAATTGTGTATTTAAACTTTGAATACCAAATACATATACACACATCAGTATGTATAAATACATCAGTTTTAATCTTATTTTGATGTCCTAAATGTCAGATTGTTTATTCAAAGAGCGAGGTAAAAAAAAATGCTGCAGATTGCGAAAAAAGGCAATGAATTCATCAAACCCCAAATAGAGTTAAAGTACCGAATTAATGAATGAATTTCACTACCGTGGAGCTTTGGGAGGTACGCTTTTTGTATATCTTTAATTTGCCGTCTCTTACAATTTCCCCTCTTACCTATGATGGAGTTGCGGATTTGGTAGTTGGCATTATTAGCTTTTCTAATTCTACTATCGACCTCAACGTCGATTTTCCCACTTCTGCTTATAACCCCAAGGTTTTTTGTTGTTGTTATTAGTTTGTTTAAGTTACACAGGTTCCCTTTCCAGATGTAGTACTTTATTTGTATTTGTATTGATAGAGAGGCCTTTTCTTCCTAACTCCTCTTTCCATTCAAGCATAGCTTGCTGTAGTTTCTGCGGAGAGTCAGTCACTAGGACTGTGTCATCTGCGAACATAAGCTTGGGCATGGACATGCCTCATATTCCATAGTCACGATTTGCTTCTTACCTTTCTCCTTTTCCATCATAATAACTATCACAACTAAACAGCCTTTACAAACAACCACTACTTTAATTGGTTCTAACTTTTTACTTAGAACCTAAACTTATTGAGGTTAACAGGTAAGATATCATAAAAAAAAAAAGTTTATCATCCCGCAGGTTGTCGCTTCGTGTTGAGTCACAATACGTTTTAACTTTGAATTCATTTCCCTTTTAATATTTTAATTCCCAAAGATACAAGTTATCATGAGCTTTAGAATGGAAAAGAGAATGTAATTATGGGAAATTACTTTGGTAATCATATCATCTAGAAATGAACGTTTCAACAAACATTTATCATCTATATAATAGAAAAATAATTTTATTCTAGGACCAGGCCCCTTTAGAATAACAGAGATGAACAAAATTAAATAAATATATATCTGGGCAAGGGCCTACATCAGAATAAAACAATATTTACATAAGATCTTGAAAGTAAATAACTAAACAGGTATGTTTTGGTAGAGAATTAGAAAATGTAATACAAAATTAAAATTAAAAAAACAGTCAAATTTGCAATAAAAATAAATAGGCTTATGGAAAAATAAGTGAATAAATAATAGCATTTAATAATTTAAAAAATGATATCATTATGAGTGAGGAATTTTTACAGTAGTTCATCGATCGGTCAAGTTGAATATATCTATAAAATAATAGGATGTAATTCTTACATGAATATCTATAAAATATTTATTGATTATAAAGCATCTGATTGGGAATTTAGAAGATGTAGGAAAAGTTTTGATTTAAATGAGGTTAAAGAAGACGCATTACGGATATCGAGTGGGCGTGAGTTCCAAAGGGAGATAGAACGGGCGAGAAAGGAACGCTCAAAAGTTTTGGTTCAATGGGAACGGATATAAAGATCGGAAGGGCGAGATCTTGTGGCCTGGGATTGGATAGAGGATTTGAATTGTAGGAGACTATAGATATAAGATGGATGTTGTGAGTTGATAGTTTGATGTAAGTAAGAACCAAGGAAATAGAGTCTACGGATAGAAGGGAAGAGCCACTTTAACTCAACGTAGCGGCAGGACACATGAGACCTCCACGGGCTTCGAAGACAAATCGAAGCGAGCAGTTCATAATTCGCCTCAACCTCTCCTCGAACCTGTTCGAGAGGCCACCATATGCCACACAACCATAGTCAAAGTGTGGAAAGATAAAAGAAGTGATGAGGAGCTCACGGATAGGTAGTGTTAAAAGATGCCTGGAACGGTGGAACAACTTTAGAAAGCCTATTGGTCGACGGGAAATTTGGGCAACGTGGATAGGTCGAAAATGATTCCTTATATATTTATTTTGATAAATTATAAAATTATAATAAATTATAGATTCCTTGCATACTTCGAAATGTTAGTTGAAACTTTTATTTCTTCATGAAATGATAACCGAATTCTTTTCATAACCCATAATTACATTATCTTTTCCATATTAAATCTCACGATAACTTTTATTTTTGGAGAATATTATAAAGGATAGGAATAAACAGTTAAAACTTGTGGCTCAACTCGAACGAAGTGGCAACTCGCGGAACAGACCAAAAATAGTAATAAATAAAAACAAAACTAGAATTACTATAATCTAATTTAATAACAGCCAATAATTTTAACACCTGTTTTACACCATTTTAAGAATAATAACATTTCTTTGAAAGCTAATAAATACGATAATGTAATGAAGTTGCAGATACCGAGTAATTTTTGTAAATGGTTTAATTTTTTTTTAACTGAACGATTGTACAAAACACTTATTTATATCGAAATATATATTTGCAAATATGAAATATATTAAATTTTTTTTTTTGGAATTTGTTACTGACAAGAGAATTACTTCAGGAGTAATTTGCCTTTCTCTTTGAGAATAGTTCCTGAAAAGCCCGTTCAATACACTAATTCAAGAAGCTTGCTTGTATGTAAATGACGGTAATAGATTTACGTAAATTTGTTACAGTTAAAAATATCCATTTACCTTAGGATTTGTTCGTTAATTAGATTGTCTAATCAATGTTTGTTTTAAATTATTGATGGTCATTCGGGTTCTAAGTTATGAATAGTGTATCTAATCAAGTCAACTGAAAGCTTATTTCTTCTCGTGAGTAACAATTTTGTTTTGTATTATTATTGTAACATCCTATGTTTGTTATTTTTCTTATGTTTTGTGTTCGTTTTGTTAAATGTTTTAGGAATCTCAAGTAAAGAAATAAGTCTTGCCCTCGTTACTTGTCTTTTTTGGCAGCAGCCTCCATATTGGTTTTTGTGTAATCTTGGTAGATGGCTGCGAACAATTATTTTGGCTTTACCCATGGGGGAACTCAATATGCGTAAGTTTTAAGAAATATTTATGAACTTTGTGCTTAATAAAAGTCCCGTAATATATAGCATGCTCTTAATAGTGAGTTTTTAAAAATAGCCGGCTTATTTTGGTAAATGTCTCAGGGTATGGTTGTGAGGGTTATTCGGTATTATGAGATATAACATTTTTATTGTTTATTATTAGTGCTCCTGGAACACCAGCTTATCAAGCACCTCAGACTGGATATGCTGTAGCTCAAACAGCGGCTGCTGCTGCGGCAGCAACATATAGCACTCAAAGAGCTGCTACTGGCTATGATACCTATCAAGCAGCTACTCATACAACCCCTGGTACTTATGCAGGTAATTTGTATACTCAAATTTGTACATAATTGTAGCATTTTAATATTTTCTTTACATTTTGACTATTAGATTGCATTATTATTTCCATGATTTTAAATATTGAGTCATTGTAAACTCATTCTCATGTTGTGTTGTCACTGATGATGGCCCATGATGAAATGTCAGTAAGGTTTACACAAAATGCTTATAAGATTTACTTTTTAGTGTGTTGATTTTCCATTTATTGTATCTTAACCAAATCCTAGATATTAATTATATTTACTGTCTATTATTCTTGATCAGTATTGGTCTTATCCAAAATTATTGTTAAATTTTGCATTTACTGAAGAAGTTGCCTACTTAAATAATATTTTACATAAATGTAGAAGATACGTCAAGTTTTTAAATGATTCTATCCTGTAATATACACTGATATTTGTACTGATGCAGTTCATTTTTATACATTATTGTTAATTTTTATGTTTTCTTTAAATTTTGACCATTTGATTACATTTACAATCATTTCCATGTTTTTAAATATTGTTCGTTATGAACTCATTCTCATTTTTATGTTGAGTTGTTACTGGTGATTGCCTAATATGAAATGTCCACACAAAATGAAACATAAGCTTAACTCAGTGTGTTGATTTTTCATCGATTGCATCCGATTTTTACATATTTTAATGGTCAACTATTCTTTATTATTTGTCTCATATTAAATTATGAATTCATCGAAGAAGTTAAATACATACTATTTATAGATGAATATGAATGATATTTCCTTTCTGTAAATGATTCAGACCCATATTATACTCTGTAGGTTTGATTTCTTGAACACAATACAACTTTTGAGTGTATACCTTTAGGAAATTTTGTCGAGTTTATTTCAACTAATAGAGCTTTATCTTATGAATAATACATCTAATTGAGTAGTATTCCCAACATGACAAGTTGGCACAATGTGATGGCCTTACCTTAAATGCTGAATTTAGATGTATTTAGTACAGAATCCCAAGATACCTGTAGATGGAGGCCTGATTTCAGATGTAACGAAATCAGCTGAATCCTTGTCCATAGTTATACCTAATCTTCCTTCATTTCTAAATTATGGATGATATTGATTTAAACAGAATGTATAGGTTATGTGATGTCATTTTTATGGAGTTAGATTTCAACCTCATTAAATCCTTTCTGAGAAAACAAATATCAAAATTAACATAATATTAATCTTAATCATATATATTTATCTGTAATATGTAACAATAACTTATTATACTTAAATACACAAATCATAATAATAGTGATTTATTTGAGGGAAGAAATGGAAGGTTTAGACTGATCTAATAACCTAGCAGAAAAATTATTTAATAAAATCGAAGATACAAGAAAAATTAATAAAATCTGTAAATTCTATTTGTTTATTTTTTGTTTACGCTTATATATAATATAGCACTTAGACAATTGTGTTCCAGTTCTTTTAATAATTGTAGCAATGACAAGGAAAAGAAGGTGGTAAGAAAGAAAAAAAAATCATAGAAAAGGTAGTAATTTATCAGAACAATAAACAATAGGATAGAAAGAGTAGCAAGGCAAAACTGGGGGTGGTTTAATTTCTATTAATGGTGGTAGTTACTTTTTTGCATTTCAAACTTTCATTTTAAGTTCTTAAAACAGTTGTTTGCTATTCCTGAAATATTACCTTTTCATAACACTAAATTTTCCATTTCAACATCAAGTGCTATTAAAATCATATCATGTTTTGCAGTCTTTGTCAGAATTAGACTTATATATGTCATACATATTTAGCATTTTACTTATTGTTTGGCCTTATTATTTTAAGCCTACTATGGTATTTTTAACTCAGAGTTATCAATAAGGGTAAAACCAAAGGGATATTCTTTAAGTCAATTTCTTCAGATTTGTATTCAGTCTAATATAATAACATAGTAGTTCTATTTAAATATATTGCAATTATTATATCTCTATGAAGATGGCATTATTAGCTTATTATAAGTATAATGACTTCAGATTGTTGTAGCTGTATAAATTTATTAAGTTATGTGCCCTGAAATTCAGGCATTTAACTTATTACATATCATAGAACCCTTATAGATACTTTTATGAAATTAGGCTCAAACGTTACAACATGCATTAAAACATAAAAAACAATTAACGCTTGCTTTGGTGAAGTCAGCTGAACTTGTGGTTTTTTTTTTTCCAAGTTTAAAAATTTGAAAGTATTTTAAATACCAAAAATAACACCCAAATTTATCCTGAATACCAAAGAGGCGAACTGTTCATAAAAGGGTTGAGTAAGGAAGAAATAGTAACAGCCGTAGAACAATATTGAAATGGTATAAAGCAACAGCCATGCTAGTTACTAACAATATGGCTTGATGTGTTAGTAATTAAAATAATTTACTATTGTAATGTTGGGTGGATGGACAGATGCTTATTATTGATACCTGGTTTTCAATTATTGCTATGGTACAGATTTTACTGTTGTTTCTCTGTTGGTCTCCATTCTTCATATCATCCTTCTGGTTGGCTATATTTAAAATGACTTGATATGTTAGTAATTAAAGTGAATGGCTATTGTATTGTTAGATAGATGAATAAATGCTTATTTTTTAATACAGGTTCTATATTATTGCTGTTGTATAGATTTTACTGTTTATTTTCGATATACATTCTCTATGTCACTCCTCTGCTAGGCTTGGTTTAAATTCACTCATTCATTAAAAATGATTAATGATTACTTAAACCACTTAAACCGAAAGTTACCAATCTTGAACTCAACATAAAAGGTTTGCTGGAATGAATTATATTCTCAACCTTTCTTCTCCTGAAAGGTTTAGGAATAGCCCAATGATGAAAATAAAAACTGGAAAAATAATTTTATTTATTATTTTTTATTTTTATGAATCACTACTCATAAGGCTATTTCCTCTTTTTTTCTTTGGTATGATCCAAAGTGCAACTAATAAATTAATTAAACTCAATAGGTATTATCATTCGTCTTTATTCTTACCTTCTTTAATTCATCTTTCAAAAGTCAAGTTTAAAGATTTAGGGAAGGAAATAGTTTGGGTAGATATAAAATAATTAATTCATTAAATAGTGATAATCTGTTTATGATGATCTGTTTATTAGAAACCAATAAAATAAATTTTCGGATTCTAATAAATAGTTTTATCATTACTTAAGGTATTAATCCTTTGACCTCCACCCGGACCATTTTCTTATCTACACATGCATAAGTCAACTAATGTTATTCATGTTAAAAGATTTAATTAGTTATAGTTTATTAAAATTGTCTAACGTTCTGATTTATTTTTATTGAGTAGTTGCTGCTGGTACGACAGCAACTGGAACCTATGATTACGGCTACGCTCGCACTGCGCCAGCTGCCTATGATACAACAAAAACGTATTATCAACAAACTCCTGCTACCCAGGCTTACTCAACAGCCGATTACCAAGGTTGGCAGACAACCCAACAAAGTAGGACAGAATTTTGTTTTATTTTCTTTCTGTTTTTTGCTTTTCTTTTAACAGGAATATTGTTCAATTTTCTATTGTTTAGTTTGTGTTAGTCACCTTCTATTAATTAAATTTAAAAATTAAAAACAAAGATCAGATTTACTTAGTATTTCGATTATGTATTGTATCTAGAAAATTAACTGACCAGATTTACTTTGAGTATATGTAGTATTAGTATCTTATATCTCTATATTAAATTTTTAAAAAAATTATTGAAGCAATATTTTATTGGCTAGAAGATATGTTTAATGGATTGAGGAAATACTTTTCGTTTTGTCTTTTGTCGTGCTTGATCGTTTAAATAATAAATTTTTTTTTAAATGGGCAAATCACAAAGCCACTGCTACTAGCTTCTTTAAGCTGTTACACAAAATATAGCATTATTTTTTAATTTAAATGAAATGTAACAATTTAAAAAATTAAACAAACAATGTCTTTATAATAACTAGGACTGTTATTTCAATACAAGTAATGCAGGGAAATGATATTAAGACTTCTCATAAACTAAATTATTTTTAATTTATAAAACAAATCTAAAATAAAGAAAAAAATCATTATTTTATTTATTATAAAATAATCATTATTTCAAAACTATATTTTACTTGGTTGATCATAGTTTAATAAGCTCATTAGGGGGCTTAAGCTAATTAATGAGCTGAACTTTGATTTCTAGAATAATATCGAGGTACCTCTACTAAAATGTTCGGTACCGACTGTAGTACATTTAAATAAACTGTCGAATATTGTAAAATGGGAGCTGAGAATAAGTTTAAATTATTAAATAACACTTAGATATTATTAAAAATATGAACTCAGTTCTGTAACACATTGACTGTAGACTTTAAACTAAATCATTAAATCTTTAATTTAAATTATTTTCATAACCCTTAATTATTTTTTAGTACATTTTTTATTTTGTTTAAATGTTTACAAATTATCTAAAGTACTGTACAGTAAGCAGTATCATGTAGCATTATGATAGTCTTTTTATTTTTAAATTAAATTCACTATTTTAGTATTGTAATTTTATTTATTTTTAAATTTAATAGATTGTTTTAGTATTGTGCATTTGAATATTTAGTTTCTTATTTTGAAACTGCTTCATTTTCACACTCTTAATCTGATATTTTTAGCCGGCAAGACAGCATATAATGCTACATATACGACTCAGAGCGTTCGCCCCGCAACTGCTCAGCAGCATAAGGCAACGGGTTACGCTGCTGGTTATACCCCAGCTCCGCAGCAACAAGCTCAGAGCACTAACTACACCTATACCGCACCTGTTCAAACCCAACAACCTGCCAAGGTAAGTTATATATGAAAAGACAACATTAACATTTTTTTACATTTTCTTGTTAATGTTGAAGGTTAAATTTATATTACAGGTTGCGACTGGTGCAAACTATAACGGGGGTACGGCCGCTGTAAGTTACGGTAATGGAACGACAAGTACTAATTACAGTACTGCTTATACAGCGCAAAACCCAACGACTGTTCAGACGACTGCCACCCCTAAACCAAAAACTGGTTAGTGATTTTTTCTTTTCTTTAGATTTTGTAAACTTCATTAGTGCTTTCCCAACCTCTTTTTTTCTCTCCAGCTCTATTGAATGCTTTTCTTTTCATAATAAAAACTATATTTATATTTATATTTTATAACTATATTTATATTTTTTATCATTTCCACTTTGTCAAAAACAAATTATTGTATTATAATCCTGCACAAAATCAGTACAAAACTTCATTAAATTCCATTTTGTTAATACTGGGAGGTTTTATATTGAAAATACCTTATTCCTATAGTTTTTAGGCCGTTGAATCCTAATATGATATTAAAAAAGCTGTATCACCCACAATTTCTTCACATTTTATAGTTAAATTTATTAAATTAAGCGATTTTTAAAGAATTGAACAGCTTTAATATTTAAAATAAATAACTGAAAAACTAGGTCTATTGGTGTGGATGAAGTTGGTAGCACTGCTGAAACACATTTGCTGGCTAAAAAAGGTTGATTATTTTTTCTGTTAACAGCTGATGTTTTGTTTACTGTCAACCTAACCTCACTTTCACGTTTCCTGTACATGTGCTCAGTACAATGTCTAATCGCGGTTGTAAAAACTGTGGTGACAGTTTTTGTCATATTTGTGGTGAGTTTGTGATTAAAAAACACCAAAGAAATATTACCGACTTTATCAAAAAGGTTTATCTATCATACTTTGGAACTATACTTGGTGATCAGGATAAATCTTGGCCCTTGCAAAAGGTATGTTATGTATGTGTCGAAGATCTAAGAAAATGGTCGAAAAAGGAAAAAAAAACTTTAAATTTGCTGTTCCTATGATATGGAGGGAGCCAAGAAATCATTCCGATGATTGCTACTTTTGCAGTGTCAATATTACTGGTCATAACTCAAAAAACAAGAAGGTAATAAGCTACCCTAACCTTCCGTCCGCCATCTGACCAATAGGGCACGGTGTAGATTTACCAGCCCCTGAACCACCAGATGATTTAAATTCTATTCCGACGGAAGTATTTTCTGATGTACAATCGGAGTTGTATGAACATGATGATGAAGAATTCCAATGTTACAGAAAATGTAGAGCCTTAATTGTTTACTCAAATCGAGCTTAACGACTTGCTAAGGGAACTTGTCTTAACGAAAGAAAAAGGCAAATTGCTGGGCTCTAGACTAAAAGAAAAGAACTTGTTAGCGGTTGGAATCAGCATTTATGTGTACAGGAAGAGAGAGCAACAATTTTCCAAGTTTTTTGAACAAGAAGGTGATTTAGTGTGCTGCTCAGACATTCCAGTTGACAAGTGAAACCTGTATTAGCATATTATATCACTGTTTTAAGTAGCCACTGTAAATACAAACCATCCTTATGACGTAACATAGTGTTTCATTGATTCCTCCGTAGACCGTATAGGGGTTTATACTATATAATACAAAGCATATTGCTGGAAAATTATGGGTGATACAAAAAAACTAAAGCCAGATTTAGATTAAAAATCTATAAAGATCAACTCATCATCATCATCACTGGCACTACAACCCGGTATGGATCTTCGCCGCATCAAGACGCCTCCAATCATCTCTGTCTTGCGCCAGGTTCTGCCTATCTCTGGTGTTGAGGAGCTTCTTTGCGTCGGCTTTGACCTCATCTGCCCATCTCAGTCGTGGCCGTCCTCTCCTTCTCCTCGCATCCACATACCCAAAGAGCAGCCTCTTGATAGGTGTGTCCCCGTTCATTCTTGCAACATGGCCCGCCCATCGTAGCCTTGAGATCCTTATAAATTGCACCACATCCGGTTCCCGGTAAATCTGGTGCAACTCTGCATTTTGTCTCTGCCTGTACTGGGCACCATCCCTTACAGGTCCAAGCATTCTTCGCTCAAAAACCTGCAAGCTGATAGCATTTGTACATGCTAAAAGCTATGTCTCTGAGGCGCATGTCAGTACAGGTCTAATTAAAGATTTGTACAGAGATTTGTATAGAGTTTCTTGCCAGCAAATGACTTCTTAGTATTTCGGCTAGGCCAAAATAGCACCTGTTTGCTGTCGCTATTCGTCTCTGAACCTCCTGACAGGGCATATTGTCTGCACACACTAGGGAACCTAGATACACAAAACTATTAACACTTTCAAAGGTGTATCCTTCCAACCTAAGAGTAGGTGGTGGTTGCCTTAGAGGGTTAGCAACCATGTCTTTGGTCTTTCCTTGGTTGACTTGAAGACCCATTTTCCGCCCTGCTTCCTCTATAGCCAAGAAGGCCCGTTCCAAGTCCCTCTGTGATCTTGCTATGACGTCTATATCATCTGCGTAGGCTAGAATTTGGACTGACTTAGTGAGAATCGTACCGTTTTTTGGGCCTGTGTTAGCCATAGCAGCATAAAATGATGTTCGATTAATAAATACCAATAATTTTCTCTTCATTCTTTCTTTTCTTTATTCATTTACTACTTCCACTCTTATAATACTGAATTTCCCCCCTTCTAGCTCTCTCTATTTGTGATAAACCTAAATTTAAACACTTCTTTCTTGCTTCTCTTTACACTTTTTATTCTTACAATACAAATAAATTGTTATAGCGGTCTATAGCCCAGCCATGTATGTTAATCAAGGAAAACAAAATAACAGCACATGGCAAGGATATAAAAAGAATACAGGGATGAAACAAATGAGGATGAAAACCGCCCCGAAACCTCAGCAGCTCCATTACTGCGAAGTCTGTAAAATCAGCTGTGCTGGACCTCAAGTAATTATTTATATTTTTTAAATTATGGCTTATGAATTATTCCTTTTTTTCCACACAGTTTTTATTGCTGCCTCTTATAATTTTCCTCTTTCTTATAGACTTATCGTGAGCACTTGGAAGGCCAAAGGCACAAGAAGAAAGAGGCATTGCAGAAAGAAGGCACAGCTCCGCAAAGTGGAGGAAGAGGTGGTAACAATCTTCGCTGCGAGCTTTGTGACGTTGTATGTACTGGTTCGGATGCTTATGCTGCACATCTCCGCGGAGCTAAGCATCAAAAGGTAAATATTCATTGAAATCATAAATATTAGATATGAAATTCTCATGAGGAGTTGTGTGAGACCTGGCGACGTGTAAAGGCCTGCATATGAGTTAAGCGATATATTTTAATAAACTTTTGTTTAAAGGTTAGAATTCGTTTGATATTAGAATAATATTATTTAACTAAAAGGTCATGTAATAGTTATGGAATTGATTCTAATAATAATTTAAAACATCAATAACTAGTTAAGTTTTTAAAATGATTTGTTTTATGAAATGATTGAAAGTACAAATGATCCAAGTATTGTTGGACTTAATGATGATAACTATGCTTAAGTTCATTAACATCTATGGAAATGAACCAATATAAGATATTATTAGTACAACTAATTTCAATTAAATTATTGACATTTTGTATTGCGACTCTGCAGCTATCATACGTTTTTATTAATAAATAAACTAATTGAAAATGTATGTATCTATTGTTCAGAGTGTCAGTATATGCAAAAACAAGACCAATGCTAATAATTTAAATATAACTATAATAATATATGAGAAGCGAGGGGATGGTTGACTGGAAGATAGACGTAAGGAAGAAAATAGTTGGGGGTGCAGTCAAATAAAAACACTAAATAAGTGGTTACTTATTTAATTATGTGCCGACGTTTCGACCCACTTTGTGGGTCATCTTCAGGGCTAAGAAAGAAAAGCAGACAAGGCTTAATACTATCGTAACATTATATATAATAATATAGTCAATGATAACACAAAAATTAAGCAAAACTTAATTTTTATTAATCGTGCCAATGTTTCGGCCTACGTTGTAGGCCATCTTCAGGGCAAATAGTGAGTGCGTTGATTTGTCATAACACTTTTAACTGTCAACCTAATTTCATTTGTTTTGTTTTTTCTATAGGTTGTTAAACTTCATACAAGACTGGGAAAACCAATTCCAGAAGTTGATATGAAGACTGCAAAAGCAGCTGCGGCCGCTACTGCCTCGACCACAACGTCATCAACATCGGCTCCACCAAAGATAAATTTCGTTCAAAGTAAGCTTAATAAAATGAAATTTTTGTTCACCTCAATTCTTGTTTTAAACATATTGAAAATTATTTTCTACTTTTTAGTTTTGTTCTCTCTTGAAGCTTGTTTTTTAAATTATTTTTATTTTTTAAAGTAATATAGAATACTGATTACTGAATAGATTATACTTTGTTACATATTTCAAATTTATGTATTAATAATTCACAGTATTATTTTAGTTAGTTGTAAGCTTCAATTAATTTTTTTTTTTTTTGTAAGGTGGTAATTTAGGTACTGTCGTGAAAGCTGAGATAAAAGAAGAACCAAAAGATGACGCAAGCGGAGATGTCGAAATGGCTTCAGAAAATGAAGTTACGCCCGTGGGTCAGGAATATATAGAAGAAATAAAAAATGAAGACGGTAAGATGAAATATTAAATCGCATAATGATTTGGAACTTATACCTATCTGCTTTTTTTCTTCTGAAATTGAGTTTTTGGCTTAATACTATCGTATGCATTAAGTTTCTATATAATTAGTTTGTTGATATACTAAAAAGCATCAGATCCAGGTTTACCTTAAACAGCATAAAATCTTTCCTTAAGTAATAAAACTTTTATTATGTTTACATTATTAACCTTTCATTATTTACAGATTTTTATTGCTTTCTGATGAAATGTTTCAATCATTAATTTATTTACAGGGAAGCTTATCAGTTTTAATTGTAAACTTTGCGAATGCAAATTTAATGATCCGAATGCTAAGGACATGCATATGAAAGGCCGCCGACATCGTCTCCAATTTAAGAAAAAAGTTAATCCAGACTTAGTGGTTGATGTCAAACCGTCAGGTAGAAGGGGAAGGCTGCAGGAAGAGAAGATGAGGAGGAGAGATGATTTTCTACGTAGAAGAGAAGAAGATAGGTGAGTTTTTTTAATGTTTGTTATTTTTTTTAATGTTTTAAGTGATAAAACCCATAATATATACAATTCTCATAAAATATTAACTTTTAGGAAATAATTAAGTTTGTTCCAATTTTTTTTCTTTTAAATCTTAATTGTTGAGGGACTGTGGACAAAATAATTTTGTAGAAGAGAAAGATCAATGCCAGATCCTTCAAAATTGATTTACAAAATTTAAATTTGAAATGTGAATAAGATCACATCTCTTCATAGAAATGTTGAATTTGATCAATAATTATCACTCAGAATATATTAAAGAAAAAAAAATATTTAAGAATAATTATTTTATCGTAGAAAATATTTTCAAAAGAACAGTTTTTTTAAATCAAGGTAAAAAAAAGTAACAAATCACTCCTCCGGAAAAAAAAGACAATAATTTAAAATTGGCATTTTTGAGTTATGCCTAAAGTTGCAATTATATTGGTTGAAGTTTTTTTTTTTAATAAAGTAATTTTTTTATATTATATATGTTATGGGAATAATAACATTAGTTAAAATAAAAAAAGTTTCAACCTTTTAAAAATTTTCTAATGGTTTAATAAAAGAATTTCGATACCATCATTACTATAGAAATGCTTTGCTTTAGCAATACCCAAATATTTATTTTTTAAACTCAAATGGAACTTTCAAGTACCTCTATAGAAAAATTATTTTTTTTAAGTTATGGCAGTTTTTTTGATGGAGTGATATTAAAAAAAAAAAAAATTTATTGTGCATATTATTTTTAAAGAAACGGTTCTTAAGAAAAAGCATAAGTAAAGAAAT
This sequence comes from Troilus luridus, assembly GCA_964056705.1. Classification (NCBI taxonomy): domain Eukaryota; kingdom Metazoa; phylum Arthropoda; class Insecta; order Hemiptera; family Pentatomidae; genus Troilus; species Troilus luridus. Next base: position 39,799,871 of record OZ057417.1, on the reverse strand, counting down.
TTGATTCACATAATTTTGTTAACATTTTTGTCATACCTGGACAAGTAATTTTTTTTTATTGGTTTATTTTATTTAGTTAAAAACTCACTAGAAAAAAACTATTTAAACTTTCCCTTTCTACAAATTTGAGTGGTTAAAAAAGATAGTTGCATTTTTTAAAAGCATTTCGTTACTATAATCTTCTGTGATTTTTTCATAATAAGCTATCAATTCATTAATCTGAGGAGCAACGCGACTAGAAAGTCAGATGATTAAGAAATTCCTAGGACAATGCCAACATGCCACGAAGACTGAAGACAAGTAGATCATTAATCATGAGTGAATCAGTTGTTTGAAACTGAAACAAGGAGTTAATTAAAAAAAAAGTTTAAATAATTATTCTTCCTTTGACGATTACAGACAGATTAATGAGTAACAAAAATTAATGATCCTGTTTTCATAATTTCACTTCAGCCAATGAGTCATCTATTTATTCATAATACGGAAAAACCTGTTAGTGTTGCCAACCCACCAACTAATAATATTTATAAAAAAAAAAATAATTTGAATTTTTTCGAGCCAAGTGTATGATTAGTTATTTATAAGGGGATATCACAATAACATAAAATAAAAAAAGTCAATAAAAATCAAAATATACATCTATTGAGCTATCTATACCTGTTGATTATAATAGAAAATTAAACATATTTTACAATGAAAATATAATTAAAAATATGTATAAGGAAGAAAATGGTCCGCGTCAGAAAATATTCTCTTCAGTAAGAAAAACTGTTCATTTTAAACCCAATGTTTAACTCATGGGACAGGTATGCAGTTCTCAACAAACTGGCGGAGAATAACAGGGTTAGCAATGTGTGGGTTCCTGGACACTCGGGCATTCCTAGCAATGAAGAAGCTGATATGCTAGCCAGGCTGGGATCGGATAACATTCCATGCACTCCCGAACCAGTATGCGGCACTAGTCTGAGCTACGCTAAGAGTAGAATAAAGGCTATCTACCTTAAGAAATCGTACCAATACTGGTCCAGGGTAAAAGGATTAAAACATTCTAAATTATTCCTTGACAGCTTCAATGAGAAGACATGAAATGATTGCTCTTCTGGATCTGGACAGGGAAGCATTAAAAACAATTATAGCATCATTGTAGACTCAACACCCATATGTTCAGGCTGGGACTGGCGAGCTTTCCCACATGCCGCTTTTGTCGTACAGAGGACGAAACACACTATCATGTTATCTGTATATGTGATAGGTTTGCCGACCTAAGGTTCCCAACCTTTGGTCAGGATAGTGTCACTAACCTTAGGCAGGTCAAATTAATCAACCCAGCAAGTATACTTAAAAATTTGAGGGTTTAGCTAAGCTTAGATTATAGTAATCGCGCACAATAGATCAAGTAATGGTCGCAGTGCAACTTTATGCCCACAAAAAAAAAAAAACCCAATGTTTCGACACACATTGCAGGTCTTCCTTCTTCAGGGCTATTAAGAGGTCAAGGGTTGACAGTTGATTGCTGTATATATATATATATATATATATATATATATATATATATATATATATGTATATATACACACACACACATATGAGGTCAACTAATATTATTAAACAAAAAAACATGTATCTTTATCATATTTAAATAAGTTATTTATGTTTTTGTTGCTCTTATGATTTATAATGCTAATGTCCATTCATTTCATGTAATTTTTGGAGATTAACTAATATATTTTTGTGCTAGAAGTTTTTGGACGGATGATCGCATGTATTGGGAAGAAAGGAGGCGCTACGAAGAGGAGTTTGAATATATCGAATGGATGAGGCGACGAGGACCCGGACCTGCACCGTTTCTTCAGCCACCTCCAGTGAGTTATATTTTTTAAGACTGATTCCATTTATGTTTTAATGCTGACATTTACAAGTTATAGTCGTAATTAACTTATTTATAAAAATGGTATGTACTGCAATAGATTCCTTATTTCTCAGAACCTACTGGGGAAAACCTCTTAAGATATCTTTCAGAAATTAAGTATCAATTCTAGAAAAATTCGTATCTGTTCCACAGGTTGTTACTTTGAGGTTAATTCAACAAGTTTTCGTTCGTTCCATTTTTAATATTTTCAAAAATAAAATAAATTGTGAGTTTTAGTATGGCAAAAAAGAGTGTAATAATAAGAATTATGTATATTTTGTTAATCATTACATAAGAAATAAACGTTTCAACAAACTTATATCATCTATACTTCGAAATGTTAGGTATAATAATAAAACACACGATTATTTTTATTTTTCTAGAATATTAAATAGGAAATAAATGAAAAGTTAATACTTGTTACAATTTAAGCTCGAAACGACAACCTGCGGAAAATGATACTGAACTAGTACACCCTTGCGAGAATATATTTTAATTTATTCAGTAAATTAATTTTTACAAGGTGACAATGATAAGATTAAGTGTATATAGAATTATTGTTCGCCAAGTTTACAATCTACTTTGTCCAGATTTTATGAAAGCTTTAATTTCACAGTTGAATTCTTAATCCTTATCAGATGCCAGCTTTTAGGATGCGATATTCTATAGGTTTTTATATGTGATTCTCACCCGCTGGTTTCATAATTATGCCAAAAAAATGTCAGTATTATGAGAATTTTCGAACAGGTTCCGACTTGTCACTTCCCACTTGACGCAATAAAGAATTGTCATGTGAGATGTGACTTATGACTGATAAGGGCTTATTATTTATATCTTTATTAATAATAAAACTCTCCAAATAGTAGTATCAAATAGTAATTACATGCCATTTAAATTATAAATTAATCAGCAATTTTTATTTTTAGTTTGGTATTCGACGACCAGATACATTGGATGACCGCCATATAATTACTAAACATCAGTCTATTTATCCTAAAGAAGCTAAGTTGCAGTTAGTTCACAAAATAGTTGCACACTGTGAAAAAGCACTGAAAGTTGTATCAGATCAAATTTTGGATAAGAAAGGTAAGTGTAAAAATTCCCTGGTATATTTTATACATATTATTATTATTATTATTATAGTGATAAAATGTTAACCATTAAAATATAAACTTTTTACTATTATAACTATTAATTTAACTTATTAGATTAACAATTTGGGAAATGTGGGCTTGGAGAAAAGAATTTATGTATGTGTATGTGTTTTTTTATTAAAAACCTAAAGCATTAAATAAAATTATAGTTTATTTTGTAACTCAGTAAATTGTATATTTTCGCATAACAACATCACTAAGTTATTGGTGGCTTAAGTGGCTGACGATTGTGGCTAAAATTGATTTAGTTCTTGCACTGTTGTGATGTATAAATTTAAAATGGGGGTACAAAGAACTACCATCCATGGGGCGCTATTTTATATTTTATAGTTTATTTCTTAACTCAGTCATTCAAGGTGCAGTTTTAATATTAACAATATTTATCAATGTTTATCATTAAACTTTATTAAATTATTTTTTTTCTTTTAGCTAAACCAGACGTTAAAAAAGAACCAGGGAAAAAAGATACCCCAGCAATGTCAACTGAACAGGAACAGTCTAAATCAGATGGTTCTAAACCAAAGTAAGATCATATTTTTTATTTTTCTCTCTCTGTTCTATTTAATTAATTAAATAAAAGCTAATTAGTTATAGATTGCATATACTATTGTTAAGATATTGATTAAAGAGATCATCTTGAAAATTACTGCTTGGGTTAAATTCATTAATAGCATTGATTACATACAATGTAAAACGTGTAAAGTAATGAGCAAATTTTTTTGTAAATGTAAACTTCTATAAAATTTATTACTATGTAAGTTTATATACATTTTTCTTATCATATGTTTTGTTATTTAATTTTCTTAATAAGTGATTGAAAGGAACATATTGTACAGTGGTATGGAATAAAGAAAAAGAAAACTACTTTGTTAAATATCGTAAATAATAAAATTTAGCTAATGATTATGAAGTTTATGTTTAAAATCTGTTATTAATTATTATTTTATATTTATGGCACTGAAGTTTCTTTTTTTAGAAAGTTTTATGCCATTTTTTCATAGCATATGTTATTTAAAATTTAATACATTTCTCTCCTGTTTAGCCAAGCTGTTGTTGATGAGAAGGATAATTTGCGAATCATCAAAGCTATAATGAGAGTTGGTATTCTTGCAAAAGGACTAATGCTCGCAGATGAGAACAGCGTAAGCCTCGTTGTTCTTTGCGGAGAAATACCAACCAAAACGCTGCTTAACGAAGTATTTGTTGCTCTTGGTACTCAATTGAGTGTAAGTATATTAATAATAGGCTTAGCGAAACTGAAGGCTCAATGCCGTAGTATATTTATGACTTAAAATTAAAACAAAATATATAGGGTGTCTAGGAAAATTAAGAATATTTGTATTGAATTTTTTTTTATCATTAATATTTATATAATTTGGTAACAAACACCAATTCTGATTAGTTGTACAAAAAAAAAATTAGTTATTTTTATTGTAATACCTATTTTAAAAATAAATTTAATTGAATGTTGGTAATAATTGAAACCAACACAAGTTGGTCGTTAAAAAAAACACAATCAAAATTATTGGTACTTTTCTCTTACATGGGTACCATCATTGATAAAGCTAGAGGATTTAGCAATCTTGTAACCTTTTGATGTTTGTGTATGTTTTCTGTTAGTCATGTTTTGTTTTCATTTTATTAAATATGGTATCTTCCAGAAACAGAGAATGTAGCAGTATTAATTAAATATTTAAATATATATATTATATATATATGGTTGAATATTTTTATAAGTGGCACCCAAACAAGAGGAAAGTCCAAATTATCAATGAAAACTGGGTAGCTACCAATTCCTGGGCCAATGGAGGGTTCCCTTTAGATAAACTATTCTTAGTAAATGAAATATATACATAATTTGTATGCTTATGTATTAATTAATTTTTTTTTCCTTTACAGAATTTAGCTCCAGAAGAAAACTACAGTGTTACTTTAGAAAGTGCTGATGGTTCTATCATCGTTACTAGTTCTGGTGAACAGAAAATCACAGTGACTATCAGCCTCACATCTCCACTTCTAAGGGAGATGTTGATGTCAGGGGCAGACGGGGGTCAGTAAACTTATTACAGAAGTAACGATCTTCCTAGGGTCAATTCTCCCTAGCGTCTGTTATTATGAGCACACCAGTAGTAGTGAAGTTTATGATAATTTAAATAATTAAACAAATTTTAAATAAAATCTAACATTAGCTGAGAGGAGATACTATTTGACCCTTGGAAAGAGCAGATTATTGAGACGTTATCTTCCATCTCCTCTATTCTTTTAAAACAGTCAAAGCCTGGGCACTTATTAATCACAATATATTTAATTTTAGCTATTTAAAAAAAATCTTATCTCAATATTATAATGTTTAGCGTATCAATCTGAATTATTTGACGATTTTTATCTTGGAATTGGATAAGAAGATATTTTTTCTTTATGATATTTTTTTTTTTTTTTGTAGTATCAAAATAATTTTATATATTTATGATTATTTACTATTTTATTGAAATATATATATACAAGACTAATTGAAATGTCCAGGCTTGCTTCTTGACACTTAAGAAAGGCAAATTTTATAAGGCCAAGAAAAGGATTGTATCTGTGCCTCCAGAGGAAAAATGCAAAGGGAAAATCAGGCCCTAAATCTGTTTCTGAATTATTTTTCTATAATTGATGATAGATACTTGATATAATCTTTTGTTCTTTATTAATGATTTTGGAAGATGACTAATTCTTTTCATGTGCCTATTTTATGTTCCTAAGCTTTCTAGGTGTCACTACTTTACTGTGGAAAACAAAAAAAAAATATACAAAAAACAAAAAAAAACAGAAAAGACGGATTTTTCACCTTTTGTTTATATCTGCATCATCACAAACTGGCCTCAAACTCTTGATTTTCTTTTGCTTCAGAAAATATTTTATTTTACGTTATTTATTTTCGTTTATTTTTTAACGCGATTATAGTTTAATGCTTTTTTGTTTATCGTTGATAAAAACTGCTTATATTTACGAAAGCAAAAGGGGATCGAGAACGTTTGGGGCCGATTTGTGGTAGATTGCAATAAGGTGAAACATCCTATGTATGTACACAGAAGGAGGAAGCGCGAGTTTGGGGAACCAGGACACACTTGACCAAGCCAAGTGCCTTGAAGCTTTGGCCCAGCTACGACGTGCTAAATGGTTCCAGGTATATTACCAAAACGTATTTACAATATCAATGCTCGTCACTTTCTTCACACACATTCACTCTTTTTCTCTCTTTATCTCTCTGTATATCCTGTGTATGAGAAGAATTATTAATATTAAATACCTTTGCCGTTCCTGCCCCTTGTCTAAATCCTGTCATCATTATTAATATATTCATACAAAAAGCCTTTTCTATTTTTTATAATTGGCTGGTTATATATTATCATAAATTATTTACAAATTATATTTTTCAAAATATATAGCAATTTTTTTAATATGATTTCAAAACATAGATTATCTAAAATACATATAAAGTCTGTTTTTAAGCTATAAAAAACCGAATCTGAATGATGAATTCCCGATAGTTCCGTTTTCCTCGATTCCTTTTTCCTAGATCCTTTTTTAAAACTACTTCTCTGGGGCATTGATAGAGTAAAGCCGATTATTGGCCAATCATGCCACTCCCGGATTATGACTGTAATTATTGGCAAAGGTCATTTCCCTACAGACTTTCCAGCTCCCTTAAAAAAAATAGATATTTTTTACAATATTCACTTTTTGAATTAACTTGCTTTTGATATTTTGATTATTAAATCTTTTACATATTTATCTTGTTTATATGTATATACATATTTACATATATCGTTAGGTTAATATGTTTTCTCTCTTCTTTTTTTTTTTATAATTTTTTTTTCAATTTATATTTATCATAATACTCATTTTGTTGCTGGAAAGGTATAAACTGTAAGGATACCTTTTTTTTTCATTTTTAAAACTTTTTTTTATTTATTCTTTATTTGATTTTGTAGTTAGGAAGTTATTGCATGTACAAGACGATTGTTTAATTATTATTGATTAACTTCATTCTTTGATTTTTTTTTCTTCAGTAACTTTTTAAATTAAAGATCAATTTGAAAAATAATTAAACTTTAGCTTCAAAAAATAAATAAGTCTTGTACATGTAAACAAATTTTCATTATCAAATCTAACATTCCTTGTCTTATTAGGCTAGACCTGCTAACAACCATAGTAGCGTTATGGTGATAAGGATTCTGCGAGATCTTTGTCATAGAAACCCAACCTGGGCCCCTCTTAGTCAGTGGGTAAGTTGTTAATTTCAATTTTATTTAATTATATCATAATATATAATGAGATAATATTAGTTTTAAATTTGTGATTTCTATCCTTAAATATTAATCCTTAAAGTGGTACGGATGGTTGTATGTGTATGTCGATGCCTTAGTTCACAAATGTGTTAAGTGCAAATTTTTCAAAAATGGGTTTTGTTAATTAAATAATATTGTAAAGTTGTGATCAGGAAGTCATAGATCATATGTTGATATAAAACTAATAGAGAAGCTGTAAAGGTTACAAAAATATACTGTGTGCTTAAAATTGAACTATATTTCTTGTGTTAAATTATTATCAAAGTTGACTCATGTAAAATCTTGTTTTTGGCACTTAACACATTTGTAAACTAAGGCATCGATATATGCATATATTACTTCTTTAATAAACGGAATTTACATTCATTATATAGTGGACTATATATGGCAATGGGTTAGTCTCTTAAATCTTAACTTCCAGATTCAGGATCAGGTCTGGGTTGTTAAAATATATATATATATATATATATATTTAAATGTATTAATTGAAATTTACAACTGTATACTGAATATATCAAGTAAATATAATGAAAGATAAATCATTTCCCAAGATAAAGGCAAGTAGAGACTTTACCCAGTGGTAGTACTCAGTTAACATATATAAAATTAGTGAATAGTAATAAATCATAAAATAATAACTTATACTAACTAATTTTGTTGACGACACCCTTACCTATTTCAACTTATTAAAAATTTAATTTTGCATGATGTCATAATATACCTTTTATTTTATTAATAAAATTAATTTTTCTATCACACAATTGTTTATTCAATCGAAAATTATGTTATGAATATTGTTCTTTTATATTTATAGGGAATAGAACTTTTAGTGGACAAGGTCGTCGGTTGTGTTGGTTTTTCGGCTGCAGAGGCTTTAAGGAAAGTATTGGAAGCTATTGCAGGTGGTAAGTTTATTTATTTATCTTTTATTACTTTCTTATTTATTTAGGATTGGACATTTTGTTCTAGCTCTCAAAAGTTAATATTGGTTGTTGTCATTGTTAAGTATATATTTGTGACTATTAAAACTTATGTTTCTTTTCCAATAATTGTATGTCAATGTCAATTGAATACCAGTTTATGTTTGTGCATTTATGAGCTTTTAGTTAAATACTGAAATTGTTGGGACAGATCTTTTATGAATTCGCATGAATAAGAAAGCCTATTACATTGTTTAGTGGTACTTTAATTTTGAAATTTTTAAATACAATATATAGCATTCTAATTATTTTTAAAATTGCTAAATAAAATACTGAATCATAAAAGTAAATAAAATAACAAATATATATAACTTTAAATATAAATAAAATACGCGACTCCTTCTTAGAACATCTGATAAAGTGTCAAACTCAAAAATTTTGTTGGAAAAACATTAATTTTTTTTTTATTGCCTATTTATATATATTTTAATTTAATGAAATAAAAAAGAATTATATAAAGGGATTATCATGTTTGTTATTTGAATAAAATTAGAAAACATACATACCATATGTGTAAGATTTGACAAATACTGTTATATATATAGGTAAAAATGTTGTTCTAGATGTTAATATATTTAATAAATACATGTAAATTAATAAATATATTATTTCATATAATTAATATTTTTCCAACAACATTTTTGACGTTTTTACACTAATTTTATAAACATCAAACCTAAACTGGTAATCATTTGATATTGACATACAATTATTATATAAGAAATCTTAGTTTTACAAGTCCCAAATATATATTATATTCAACGAGTGCAAATAAATACTAAAATATTTATTTGCACTAGTTAAATTATTTCATGAATTTACATAAAGTTTTTTTAAATCAATTTTTCAAAAATCTGCCTGGTCCCTGGCGGCATTTGACTACACTACCCAGGCGTGTGGCCATTACAGTGTTAATAATTATATAAAATCCAATTTTTTTTTTACCAGAATTCATTTATAGAATAAATATTAATTGAGCTAGATGATAATCAAATCTATGCTACTCAGACCAGGGTTCTTTAGGGTTTCAGACCTAGATAATTTGCCATTATCCATGACATTCTGTTCGGTGTGGATATGGTTTACAAATTTACAAATTGATCTTTCTTACAGGTATTGTTCTTCCCGGTGGACCTGGACTTTCCGATCCGTGCGAGAGGGAACCTACAGACGCAACGGCTCATTTGACTTCTCAGCAGCGGGCTGACATAACTGCCTCGGCTCAAGTAATTATAACTTGTTTTATTACATTTATTGTTATAATTTTATTAATGTTGATGAATGTTGTTTCAAGATATGAAAGTTGTCTCCATTGTTGGGATTTTATTTTTTATTCAATTGAATTATTTTTACATTAGAAGCACTACATTCACTGTTTCATTAAGAAAATTATACAATTGAAGAAATAGCAATTTTAAATCTTGATCTATTAATCAACCAATAGATAGTTTGAGAAGAAGAAAAAAAGGATTCATAAAAATTTATTTTTGTTTAATCCTATAATTCAAAACGGCAATCTAGAGTAGGTTAGATTTTATTCTAATAAACAATTAACAGCTTATTTTATCTATTATATACTCGAACGTTTATAACATGTTTTTCCTGGGTCAAAATCAACTAAAATGTGGTCATTAAAGAGACTTTTTAGGTCAGATATTTTCATTTTAAAATAGTCTTTTAGTAAATAATAACAAGTATTTTGATAAGAAATTAATTACTAACATAGTTAAATGAAGTTTATTTTTAAACATTCTCTTTTTATTAATTATCAGTAATTTAATTTATTTTTAAATATATAATACTTTATTTTCGGAATTAAAATGGTTCACTTGAAATTATCAAATTGATCACTCAGTGACTAAGTCGTAGATTTCCCATTCCTGGTATACAATATTTCTGATAACAGTTTTATTTTTTTAGAACTCATTTATTTTTAATACATTGTCAATTTTGATTGATTTAGGCTTATATTTGAAAAAAGTTACTATTTCAAGTAGATTATATTTTTCAAAATTTAGTAAACCAACCTGTATTCAACTTCTGTCCTATGTTCAAATAATTTAGATGGAGGATTATTTAGTTATAAATAATGATTTTATTTTTTAGCATGCATTGAGGTTGATGGCATTCCGTCAAATTCATAAAGTACTTGGAATGGCTCCAATCCCACCTCCGAGGCACCCCGGAGCTAGACATAATCCTCAACGCTTCAACAGGAAGAGGCGTCGTGACCATTCAGCTGGTGAAACTCAAGAATCTGAAGGTAATCATTTTTTCTTTTCTACATTGTACTGAGCTTTAATTACATACACAAATATAAAACTATAATTACAATCAGCCTACCATTTGACAGAAGAAGTTTCATGAAAAAGAAACTTATCAAAACGGGTTCAAGTATGGTTAAAACAGAATAGATAAATCCTCTGAAATTCAAAATTTTTGACTAAGTACTTCCTTTACTATATATTAGGAAATAAAACTTGATTGATTCTTTTTAGCAAGATTCCTATACCTCTCTTACCATATGGTGTGTGAAAAAAAGCAACGTTTTTCTATATATTTTTTCCATTGATTTAAGTCTAACAAATGTTCATATAGGCATCATACCATATGAATTTAATGATGGCGGCGAGTGAAAATTTCCGTGATTAAAATACTTTCCTGCTAGACAAAATTAAAAGTAAATCCAAACTCATTAAATTATGATGAGTGCTTCTCCTCATGTTAAGATTAAGATATTAAATGAGTCGCTCATTACCAAATTGTCCTTTATCCATTAGCTGAAAATTTTGGCAAACAACAAAATAAAACCTATAAATTTAAATTAGGCCATACCAATTTGGAAATTATTTTCTTAAATTCATAAAAATTGCTGGATTTATTTCTTTTATATTCAAGAATGATATATATTTGAGTACTACCACTGGGTAGTTTTTCTGCTTGCTTTTATCTTGGGATATTATTTATCTTTTATTATATTTACTTGATGTATTCAATACACAGTTGTAAATTTCATTTAAAAAAAAAGAATGATATCTATCTTCATTGTTATTTTAAAAAAATGTTTGGATAAATATGGATTTAATCTAAAAATAAAGGAAAAGGGTTGAATAAAGGACGGTTAGAGAGTAAACACGAATTTCTTAAAACTTTGAGATTTATTTTTAAATGATTTAAAGGACGTTTTGTAACTAAATATTTGGTTAATTTGATAAGAAAAAGCTATATAGATTGTCATGGTAACAGTAAATCAATTTAGAAAAAATTGGATAAAGGGCAATTTGGAAATGAGCGACTCAAATATTAGAATTTTTAGTGACCAATCTCAACACTTGGCCACCTCTGCCACTTATCAAAAACCTGCATGTTCTCATGAATTGAATAGCATATGGTCTCGGAGATATGGTATAATCCAAAGATATTTATAGGCTGTGGATATTTAATTGAAATCTTTTGGGATTGAATACAAAATTTAAAAAAACTAAAAAACTTTTAAGCACAACAATAGAGAATATCTGATGCACATTTAAGTGCAGTAAAGCATCTCGATGGAGTTATTCTAAATAAATTTGTTAATCTTGAATGATAATAGTTGACCTTGATAATATATGTGGAAGAAAATGGTCCGGGTAGAGGTCAATAAATTTCTTTTAGATGTGGAGAAATGTTTATTATTTCTTTTATTTAAACATTTCTCCACATCTAAGAGAAATTTATTGACCTCTACCCGGACCAATTTCTTCCATATAAATTGGTTAATATTTTATCTTCTCCTTTCTCTCTCCGATAAGTCTCCAACAGGTCTCTTTAACCTCATGAATCACTCTCTATCCTGCTTCGGCGTATACAATAGTGAATCACTTTATTAATTCCAATATATAATGATTAACTTAAATCTAACATATATATATATATATATATATATATATATATTTATTTTTTTTATTTTTTTATTAATGATCATTGGATGCCCTCGTAACTAGTTACTTTGAGATTAGTATATGTAATATATGTAACTTTAAAAAAAATCTAAAAAAAATAAATTTTTATGTCAAGTTAGGTTTTTTGTTAAACTATAAATAACATATATTGGAATACTTATTTGGCTTATGTATCAACATGTTTGTTAATTTTTTTTTTTTAAATAATCAATCTTTCCTCATCATTCTTGGCTGTGGGGGCCAATTTAGTTTAAATGCTCTTTGCATTGCTAAAATTCGAATTGCCCATTTGATAGGAATTGTTTTGTAATTAAGACCACAAGTGTGGATAATAATAAATAGTTAGTCACTACCTAAGGTATAAAACTAATTTAAACCTATTTCTGTCTATAAAATATGATTTTTATGAGAGTAAAACATCGAATGGATGGACATGTCTTTTTTAAGGAGGAAAGATGGTTAAGGGAGTATTCAATGAATATTTAAAAAAAATAGATTGATTCAATTGTCTAACAATTATCAAAAATAATTAAATTTTAATTATCTTTTCTCCATTATCACACAATGGTTAAGGCAGTTTTGTCATAAAAAAATCGGAAAGTAACAGATTTGAACAAACTTTATATTTATATGAAATAAAGAAAGAAACATAAAATTTCAGAGCCCAAGAGATCTCCCTTGTTCCTGGGCCTGTAGCTGTCATGATGTTTCGTTGAGAAAAATAAAAAAATGGTTTCCCTCGGGTCCACAGGTAAGGAATTATGAAATATTCAAGTGGCGACCGCAATGACCCTTGAGAATGTCATGTAGCGGTCTTGATAGTTGAGATGTTTAGTCGCCTATATTCTGACCCTTGGAAAAAATTACTGTATAGTATTTCTCAACTTACATCATACTCCTGATAATACTTTTTGGTATATAAATAAAATTCTCTAAGTTGTTATGTTGTTACCAATCTTAAAAAATCTGTTTTATTGTTTTTATTTATTACCTTTTTATTGGTTGTAAAACACCAATCATTAATACAATTGTAAGTATAATTTATCCAAATTAAACAATTTCTAATTTATTGGTGACTTTTTATTTTTAAGGCAGTATAATTATCTTTTTTATGAATGAAAAAAGTTATTGTAACTACTTGTTAATGAAATACAAAATAGTTTATATTCATTATATATTTCTAAATATTGACTAATCTAAATTTCTAAATATTTGAAGAACTAAGGGCTCTGTCCACTGTGAGGCGCCTCCAGCGTTTTACCGTTACTATATACAAAACATAAGCAGTTTTCATTGACCATTTTTTTACTGGGTGAGCTTGCAGACTCACCACAACCCTCCTCCTTTATACAGGTTTGGGATTGGCAGCTGTCTTAGCTAAGTTAATCTTCCTACCTTAAATATATAGCAAACTTACGTCAAGAAAAGATAATAAAACAACAACAAATAAAGTGAGAACATCCTTGTAAAATAATAGATAATAGAGAAGTTAAGCTCATTTTATGAATAATGTGGTTAAGCTCAAAAAATAATGTAAGCAGCACGGAGAGCGTATTCCAACCCTTAAATTTCCTCTGTGTAACAAGAATTATGAACTAATCATTGCAGAAAAATATAAATACAGTGGTTATTATAAGTAAATACTTAATTAATTATAAACATAGGAAACTTAAGAACCATGGTTATTGCAATATCACTCATACACTGATATTATGATATGAAATCAGAATAAACCGCCTTAAGGTGAATTTTTTGTATAGACTGACAAGATTGAAATGAAGTTAACCTGCTGGTGTTGGTATATATGTTTGTAACAATCGAAAACTCTCGTTTGTTTGTTTTTCTGTATGCTGAATGTATGATTACATTTTGTTAGTTTTTTTTTCTCTTAATTATATTAATTTTTTTCTGTTTCAGCTGGTGATGGTAAGAAAGATAAGAAAGAAGGAGAAACCGGTGATGTCGCTATGGAAACCGCTTCAAAATGAAAAAAAAAATTATCTTAATTACGTCCAGTTGAATGACAGCTTCTTTACTCTCCTACCATTAGTCCTATTTCATTCTTTTGATAGCAATCAACAGACTGAATGGTCGCAATATGATTGTATTTAATTATTTTGTGAATTAATAGAATTGTATAGAATTATTTTTTATCGTTTGTATTATTTTACATTTTCGGGCAATATTTAAGTTGTTCTAATGACTTTTATTTCTGTTTTCATTTCATCATCAATTTAAAAAAAATTTGAAAAAGAAAAATATAGCTATAATTATGTATTTATAGATAGTTTACGATGAGGTCATTTATTTAATGTAGATGTTTAGTAGAAGTTATCTCGTTCCTCATTGTTAGCGCTATTAAATGTTTTCTCTAGTGATTTGGTTTCTTCCTTTTTTTTTATTATTGACTTCTTTCGAATGTATATACTGTACATTCAACACTTAACTGAATCGTTCTCTTAGAAAGATGTATTTATTTAGTTTTCACACCCATCATTATGTATGAAGTAAACTTATATTTGTTCATGTAAATTTTTTATATAGTGTTTGTCATTTTAAAAATGGTAAATGTTAAGTGTGTTATTAATGTAATAAAATGAATATTATTATAATGTAGATAACATTGGAAGGTTGGTCCGCTTATTTTCATTTAAACACATACATCCTGAAACAAAACTTGAAAAATGTGTTCTTTAAACGCATAACTAGCCAAGAATTCATTTATCAATCTATGTTTATTGGAATTTTTTTAAGGGTTAAATCTGCAGCTCTCATGAATAAGGGGTTAAGTCAAATTTTATCCAGAATGAGTTAATTCTACAGAGGGAAACTGAATCGTTTTATTCTCGTGGCCTTTGGCTTGGAATAAAAGCAATAACACCACTTAATGCACTACGATTATGACACGATACCGCTTCCTCCAATACAATTAACTTATTCCGGACAAAAATAAACTTGACCACTCATTCACCAGGGCTGCAGATATTTCCTATAAAACTTCCGTTTTATACCCATATTCTCGAAAATTTGTATCACATGTTTTAAGATTTTTTCTAAGATCTCTTAATATAAAAAAAGTATTGTACACTAACTTGTTTTCTATATTAAGTAAATAATTGAATTTATCTTGTTACAGAAACAATATTTAATTTTAAATAAAATAAATAGCAATAAGACAGTTGATAATTACATGATCCTTTTTCTACAAATAAAACAAATATTATTGTGAGTAATAATGTGAATATTATAAATACTTATATGTTGAAAAATATTAGTTAACCTTATGTATATATGAGGAAGAAAACATGATAATAATAAAAAGTCCTCCCTATATAAGAGAATTTTCTTTTCTTCCTCATAAATACTTATAACGTATTATTTAAGGCACCTTTCTTTAATCTACTTAAGGACTTTAAGACAAACCCGCTTTACATGGATTGAAAATGAACTTAAATTGACAAACTAAAAGATGTATAACAAACTCAAAACCAAACAAGGTGATCCAAATATGTGACTTAAAATGAAAGAGTACTGGCTTAAAAGAAAGGCACAGAACATTCAAATTAGATTGACTTAATGCACTTCCAAAGTCAAGTTTAACATACCAACTAGTAGTACTATTATAAATCAAACCAGATGCCGATGAAAATAATTGTTAAAAATTGCTAAAACAATATCAGTTCGAAATCCACAATTTGTCCGAAGCATTTGGAAAATATTTAATATATTTTGGCTTTTCTATTCCTTTGTTATAATGAATAGTTCATAAATTTTCTGAGAAGTATATCGTTGCTGTCAAAACAATACCACCTTAGTCGATTTTATAGGAGAGGAAAAAAACCATGGCATATGTTATGTATATCGGTTATCTTTTAATTGCTAATTACAGCACTGCCTTGCGTTTTACCTTGATAACTTTTTTTAATATTGTGTAATTCAACCTGTAGAATGCGTTACCGTTACTAACTCATTTTCACCAAAGTTGCAGATAGGCGTTATCGTTTTGACAGCGATGATATATTAGTTCATTTTCAGTCAGGTATGAATGAGGTTAATTAAAATCATGGTATATCTTCAATTTAATGTAAATACATAAAGTAATTCCTTGTAATAAACTATACCACTATTAATTATCATCGTGGTATAAACTTGTAAAAACCTATACCACTATTAATCATGAAGGGTCTTAGGTTGAGTACATGGTAGAGACTGCTACTGTTTCTAGGAGAATAGGGCAGGGAGATGACTTATCATATTATTGGGGCTGGATGAGCCCCAGGAGGATCTGCAGATAAACTTATATGTATCTTAATTTTTTTTTCTCAAACCTGTCAATCAAATAAAAAGACAATCAGCAGATTTTCTGTCTTCAAAGTTACAATAAAATGGCATGAAGAAGAACAGTACCCAGCGGTACCTCTCCTCTGGCTTGATTTGATATTTTTATGATAACAGATCCCTCATCCACGATCATAAATAAATATGCATACTTATATTTATTGAACACAGGGATAAGGGATATACTACTTTTACCTTGTCTGTCAGTAACATTTCCAATCAATATAATTATTTCAAAATCATTTGAAATAAAATTGATTTCACCTTTAATATTTGTGTAGACTGACTCCTAACTAGTAATATAAGAAATTATAACTCATAGATATTCACATTTGTTTTTACTTTTTTCTCACCTGATATTTAATTTGGTCTACAAATTAGTTATGAACGATGTTAGAACACAAATACTCCCCTCCTACTATTGTTTGTTCTTTTAACCTCACTAAGTGCTGTCCCCAATGCTACAGGGGGAGCTCTAAATTTTGCCTATCCAGGTTTTATTATGGTAGGTAGGGATTTTTAACAAGTACCTGACATTGTACATGCTTGGGAGCCCCATTTAACATCCCTTCCGAAGGATGGCATAACCTAGGATTTTTTACTCCCTTTAGAAAAAAGGAGTAAAAAATCCTAGGGACATGCTCTGGGCTACGAACCCGCGACCTTGGGCTTAGTAGTTTGTTATGCTAACTACTAGACCTTTAAAGTTTCTAAAATAAATATTAGACTTTACACTATTTACTTTTGTATAACATTTATACATGAAAATACATTAGTTCAAATTTATACTATTAAAGACTCCTTTGCTTTAATTCACAACCAGACCTATATTTTGGAATATAATAATACATATAAGTATTTTTTTTAAAAATCATTTCTTAAAATATTATTATTCAACAAATAATGCCAACAAAAATTTTAAAGTTTATAATTTAATAATACTATTTTTAATTTATAAAAATAGTTTACAGTTTGTAACGGAAAATATTTGAAAAAATATCAAATATATATATTTTTTTATATAAAACAAATTAATATAGGTTGCTATAGGAAAAACCCTAAAAACCAAAGCCTAAAGTCTCTAAAATACAGGAACAAAAACAACCAGTCAATGAAAATAACTTAAAATTGTTTTTGTTCCAGTATTTTGGAAGCTTGAGGCTTTGTTTAGGCAATTTTTCCTATTGAAAACTATTTATAATTTATGTTTTGTTTAAGAGTTTCTGCTCACTTTTATTGATAAACCAAATTAATTTAAAAAACCATGAATTTCTCTTTTGCGCATGCCTTCTTCTTTCTTCAGAGCAGAAAGAAGTTCTGAATGGAGTGATCTACCGATACCACCAGCTTCTGAAATCAGTTTAGAAAATGTGGAAGGCTGAACACTTCCAGGTCCGACTTTAAATGTAGAAAGGATTTTACCAGTTTCTGTAACTGCTAAAATACAAGTAAACGAACTGCATTGCTCTTCCTTGTTCGTTGCGTCAATCATAACACTATCACCAACTTTAGATAAAGTAACTAAACAAGGAATATTCGCAACATTCGGTGTCCAGGTGTCGAACGGATCATCCGTGATTTGCAATTCTTTTTCACCTTCATCTTCGTCCGATGCGACAATTTTCGGAATCATCGCCGTAGCCAAAGAAGCCTTGACGGCGAATCCGATCGCATCATACATATTTCCGTCGCAAGAAAGCACTGAAATATCGACATCGACCAGCCAACATTTGACCTGAGGAACGATACAGAATGACTCAAGCCTTATGCTTTCATAGGCTTTATTCAAAATTGTTGTTATTTCCTCGGAAGTTTGTTCGCCTCTTCGTCCTTCGAACCGTGGGGATGCTGTTGCAGATAAGTCTACATGAAGTTGTAACTTCCCTTCATCGGGCCTGTTCCATGTAGGAGTGAATGTGTCTGCTTTTACACAGGCGATTACGTCAGTATTACCTAACTTTATTCTAGCAGAACCCATTGCACTGGGGATAATGCCAGTTTCGACTTCAATGGGGCGATACTGCATCTGGCTTCTCCCATCTTCTCTAATATTATCTTCCACGCCATGGATTATATAAATTTTTTCTTCTGGACTTAACCGCACCATATCTGAAAACAAATTTAAAGAGCAAATATAATATACTATAAGAGAGGTAAATGCTAGCATATTCTAATGTCCACACATAACAATTCTTACATTCCCAACTGAATTGGAAAACACTACATAAATATATCACCAGCCCCAGTGAATAAATGGTTAACTTGGATTTTCTCCAAAATGAGTTTCTTGTACTCCGGGAAGTGGAATTGTGTTATTTTCATTTTGGATGAGATGCTGAGTCAGGCATAAGCTTGAAAATGAGTTGTTGGATATATTACAACTCCATGCTATGAGAACAACAAGATTCTCCTTCCCTCAATAAAATTACTCGCTCTGGACAAAATTCAATTTAACCACTTATTTACTGGGGCTTCAGATATTACAACGAACAAATGGTAACATTGCAATTTCTAAGTATTCCAAAATGTTGAGGCATAATTTGAAGAATTGTGTTCAAGATTTATTTAGGTGAATAAATAATAATAATTATATAAACTTCTATTATTCAGTAAATTACTCTGTCGAATAGTTTATATGTATATGGGCATAAAAAATAAACTTTCAAAAGAAATTACAATTTAAGGGAACTAAAACAGTTTATACTTAAAACCTGAATATATTCCTTTAATATAAAAATCAGATCATGGCGATAAAACAACATATTTATTAAGAAATGTTTTTACTCAGGTCTCAAAATATCAAAATGCCTTCATGTTAAATGGTTGTATCTACTAGAAGAGAACATACACTAAGACAAACTATGAAACCTTTATTAATATATAATGCATAATTTTATTTAGACTCACCTAATCACTTAATGAAGAAACAAAAAGTTTAACTCTGATAAGTAGCTCTGAGAATCAGTGGATGAATACAAAAAAAATCACTTTATACTTTCAACAATTAGCTTGCGTTTCTGCATTAATAACTTCAAAACTGCATTTAATCAGACTTAATCATGTTTGTCACAAGGCAAAATGATGAACTACAGCTTTGCACCTCATGAAATAGTTTTATTCTAATGATCTACCCACAATTCAAAGTCAGAAAACTTAAAAACAACTTAATTTATATAGAAAATGCAATGTTTTAAGAAAGAAAATTTGTGAAAATCACAAATATCTATTAAAATATTGCCAAACAATAGTTTGAAATGTGAAATATCACATTCGAAAAATTACCTTCCTTTGCTTCGAAAGCGTACACAACAAAGAGTACGAAACGTTTTCCGAGCTAGGAGGTAGTAAAAAAGTTAAAAAACTTTAATTAATTCTACTCTTCTTAATTAAGCTCACAAAAGGAACGGACTTGAATTTGTTCTTAACTCATCGAAAGCGTTCAAGGGAATCAATTCATTATACAGGCTAAGTGATGGTGGTTCATTGGTTATCGTATGTCATTGTGTTCTTATTTATTCATTTAATGTCACTTTATTCCGCCATCAATAATCGGAAGATGCAACATTGGGAAAATATTAATTTTACCTACACAGGGATAATTATGGTAGGGAGTGCTCAATGAGTACTTGACATCGTACAGGCTAGAGGCCCCCATTTTAGGTCCCTTCTTATGGGCGGAATAACTGTTATAATAACATACATATACATAACTGGTGTATACATATATATATATATATATATATATATATATAGATTATCGGGTGACATTGTATTCTTTTGTAGTCCCCCAATATTGAAGAGGTCCAGGTTTCTGGCTCTGGCACCACCCTTGGTTGAAGGTCGAGTATAATGGACATCCCTAACATCGATAGACCTGTTTCGCCCAGAGATCAGTAAAATCCCCAACAACTAAAAAGGATATACATTTTCAGAAAAATATAATTAATATGCTCAATTCGGAATAACACCTTACAATTACATTTCAAGGAGGCGCCGAAATCTTGGATGAAATTTTTTCTGATGTAATTAGCAGTCGCACAATTCTTCTTATTTTTCTTCCCCCTAATACCTTCAAGTTTAGAGGATTTTTTTATTATCTGAATAATTTTATTCTATTGCGGGTGATTGTAGGAGAAGAGGGATACCGAAACTGAGAGGACTGGAGGAGGCCAAGACTCGTAACCGAGTTGATAATAATAATAATAATTGTAGGTGATTAGCCAAATAAGGGAGAACCCACTAGCTCGGGATTACTAAAATTCTATTCCTCAGAATTAAGGGTGTGAACAAAGAGAGGACATAATGATATATGGGATGTGAGGACAGGCCAAGTTTCCCCTTGATCATGCTAATCATTAGAATGTAGGATTAAAGGGGAAACAAGAGCTTGCGTTGACAGGGTTGCTAGCTCCCTGAAGTAGATATGTTCCTGACTAGATGCATGAGGAAGTATCTACCCGCTACCCCGTAGAGTAATTACATACATAGATGGCTGCACATCCCACAAGCATCCCGCAATATCAACCACCAGTCATCTCTGTTAATTCCTGCTGCTCTCCAGTTACGGATGTGTAGGATGATGAATTTTCACTCTTGGTTTTAAAGTGAGAAGGATGCAACTCTTTCCTTACTCAAAAGAAGTTAGCCTCTTTATAAATTCTGTGTACAAATGTTGATTTTCTTACATTTTTTTTTAATGAGAAGCGACGGGATGGTTGACTGGAAAGTAGACGTATGGAAGAAAATAGTTGGGGGTGCAGTCAAATAAAAACACTAAATAAGTGGTTAGTTATTTAATTATGTGCCGACGTTTCAATATCTTGACGTTTTAATATCTTTTCTTGAGGGACCGATTTTTTCCATGGCATGGAGTCTACTTTTTAAAAGCATAAAAAGGGGAATTGTTGTAATTCATGCCGGAGAATGTAGCACAAGCTATAAAGTTAATTTTAATAGGAATCGTACCGTTTATTGTGTTTGTAAATCATTAATTTAATATTAAAAATGATGTAAACTGGACTGAAATTTATCTAATATTTCATTAACACAATAAAAAAACCTTTATCCAGTCAAGTATGCTTTTAATAAGACGTTTCGACATTAAATGTCATTTTCAATTATTTACATAAAAAATTCTTGTATCCTTTCATCTTAGTTAATAACTTGAAGATGTTACAAGTCATAATATCTGTAAATTAACAAATACAACAATATTATATAATAAATACAAATTTATAAAATATGTCCAAAAATAGAAATATGTATAGATGCCTTTTTTTTATTATTGTCATTATTAATGTTTAAAAATGTTTTACTTAGAGGTCAATTGTCCTCCATGCTCATCTTTTGTTAAATGGTTTAAACTTTGGTCTGTTTAATAATACCTTTGATTTATATTTTAATACTAAACATTTAAAAAATACCATAATCAAATTAAAAAACAATACATACAATTTATTAAATTAATAAAATTATTTTATTTGTAATAGATTTTTATCAGTTTTATGACTTCTTACATTAAAATGCATTAATAAATTAGTAATTTATTAATTTTAACCCTTGCTGGATGAACTTCATACTTTAGGAATTTGATTTTTGGCGTTTCAAGAAATATTGTCTCTTTGGAGCATTCCTTTATTTATAACCTATGTTTAAGAAGTGCAAGAAGATGGAATTGTTTACACCGTGTGTATCTTTTTGAAAAAGTAATTTTTTGAGTTCCTTATGTTCTAGTCTGTTGAAAACTTCGGATTTTACCAGCTTATTTTCAGTATGTATAAGTGAATTTTATGCTAAAAATTAATGTTGTATTTAATATTCTATCCAAATACTAAAAATAAATTTTAATAGGTGATGCACTTGTGATTTATTGGTTAAATATCTTTCTTTAGACATTTACAATCCTTTATAAATCTAAATATTCCTTGAAAATTTTCTGCTTGAAGTTCTCTTTACATTTCATGTGAATTTTAGTTTTTACCTTTTTACAATGTTACTACATAATCACTTATCATCATGTACTTTAGAATTCCACTCTATGACTGGAATGATATTATTTTATTAATTCCTACATTTCTTTTCGATGCAGTTAAAGAGCGATAATCCATGTTATTTCTCATTATAAGTTCTATAGATATCTATTTTAGGGAGCGGAGTGGCTCAGTGGTAGAGTACTGAGTTGCCATGCCGGAAATCCTAGTTCAATTCCCGCTGCGGGCCATGATTTTTATTTAGTCTGTTTGCAGCGGGAGATGGATCATATGAGATCTAGGACCCTCCTGGGGCCCACCCAGCCTCTATAAAATATTATAAAAATAGGGTACCCAAAATAAGGGGGAAAAATCTGGTGGTTGAGCGTGACCTAGGACAAGTCACCTCCTTGCAGAACCGTTGTCCATGATACTGTACAGTCTCTACCATGCACGGAACCCCAGACCCTTCATGGGTTGTAGTGGTACAGGTATAGTTATATATTTGCTACTTACTTATAAATAGGCCTTTAAGATTTTTATTTTTCTTTCTATTCCAGAAAAATTTCTTAAGAGATTTTTTAGCAAGTTTATTTTTTTAAATGTGATCAGATATAAGCTTTATTTTATTTTTTCTTGTGCTAGAGCATAAGGTGACAGTCCCTGGATACTGTTATTATAAGTTCAGTTATCTAATTGGATTTGTTGTTATCAATCACCTCTATACCTGTTCTGTGTTCATTGAGATAGTTAAAATTATGGTACACAGTATCACTGCTTATCAGTTCAGGCGCTGAATTATTGCTTACAAGCAGGACTCATTGGTAACTATTTATTTTGAATTCAACTTCAAATATCGTTATTATCGGAATTTTTACTTCTTTAATTTGATAAATTACTGATATAATTTAAAATTGTTATATGGTAATAATTATACCAAGGAGTGATAAATATCTCTAATAAATATTAATATCAATTTGTGCTGGTTTATATATTATATCACTTGATAGACCAGGAATCGTCAACATTGATCTAATTAAAGCAACAATAATTGAAATTATAATAAGGCTGTGATATCAACTTAAAAGGATCCATTGGGTTTTGTTTTTTCTTTATTAAAAGTAATGAGTAGAAGTCTTTATTATTATATAATAATTTAATTATTATTATTAAAGATCTGTGTTTTTAGATACATAAACAACTAAGTTGTAAAAATTGTTTAAAAAAAATCAAAGCAATAATCAGTTTTACTTAAATCAATTGAAAGTACTTATAATTTTCAATTGTAATTTTACAGTTGAATATTATAATGAATACAAATTTTACAGTTGAATTCAAAGTAATTAGCTTACAAAATTCTGCTAGATATCCCTTGTGTTGTACCGTGAAGCATTATATAGGCACTACTCTGGAGTTATATAAAAGTTACATTTATATGTAATTTTAATTATTAGGTAATGTAGAGTTAAATAAGTTTTATTTTTAAAATGAAAAACCTAGAGAAGTGTATTTTTTTTATTGAAATATTGAAGAAAATCATGGGTTTTATCTGCCAGGTAAATCCAATGCTTTCCATATTCTTGAAATGGATTGACTATAGGACTTATTGACATTGTCTGAGGTTAGATTAAAAATATATTTCATAAACTGTATAATAAATATAATAAGGTTTATAATTGATGTATAAAACTTGTAAACATGGAATACAATATAATTAGGTATTATATGTGCCCTCTTATTTAAGGTTGCTACCTTACAAATTTTATAATTTCATCATATTGTATGTAAATATAATTATTTAAAAAATATATCTTTATAATATTGATATCTTTATACATAAATTATTCATGATATTAACTTAAAATAATAGGACAAGGTTTGTTTATTTATTATTGCTCTTCCCCATGGAGTATGATTCCCACTCTCCGAGTAAAAGTAAGGCCCTAAAACTACTCTGCCTACGACTTTATCTTGTTTAAACATTGCGTATTCCTCGTTACTTTTCAACGAGACAATAATGTAGGTGTGACATTTTCCCGAGGCATCGATTTTGAACGAAGTGCTATAATTGAAAATTATCTCTTCTCTTCCACTTTCCATCCAGCTCAGAGGTGATGATTTTTCTTTTACTTTTTTCGATAGACTGTAGTAGGATATTTTTATGTACAATTTGCTTTTACCTGCAAAAGCATCAAACAGAATTATTTGCAAAGATTTTATTTTTAATAAGTAGAACAATATTAGCTTGTTTAATAACTTACTTAACTTGGGATCAAAATTAAATATTTTGTCGATTGTGATCTTGAAACTAGTTCCATCGTAGCCGAAAGTAATTTGCATCATGCCAGCACTTTTTTCTAGCTGAAATAATATTTTTATATTTTTTTTAATTTATTGTATAATATTTTTATTTTTGGAAATCATTGTAAAAATGATGATGATTGTACATTATTTTGTTCATTATATATATTTTTTTAATACAGTTCTCTTTTTTTGTAACTGTTCCAAAAATCCCCTAATGAAGGTTATATCAACCTTCTAGTGCAATAACCCTATTTACAAAAAATAAAATTTAAAAAAAATGTTGATCTTGTAGAGCTCAGCTTGCCATATTGTTATATATAACTATAATTTAATGATTTTATGAAGAATTTAAAAGCTGATCTTCTTTATCCTGTTAGTATCCATATTTATGTTCAGCAATGAACCACTCACCATATAATTTAATTTAATGTAATACTACCACAGTTATTAATAGAAAATAATTGTCAATTCTAAAATAAGGTACTTGTGTATTAGCTGGGCTGCATGAAATCTACCTACTTATCTTGTGTAACCTCTTCTTATAACTGGTCCCATTTGAGTTATTTGTATGTGTGTTATGAAATTGTTTTTGACTTGTTGATTTTGTTTATTCTCTATTTAAATTTATGTTTTGTTTATTAAATTTAATTTTTTGTTATTCCTTTTTGTATTGCCTCTTTAAAGTGGACAGAATAATACTTAAGGAATAGCCGTCATTGTGTGAAATATAGCTGTGAAATACTTCCTGAAGTTTAGAATAATTCCAAAGATGTAATTATGTGAGAAAGGTCATCAAATGGGTTTAGATAAGGATAGAAATGGAGATGTCTTTGTTTTCAAAAGTATAGGAAAAACATTTATGTAAGGGGAGGAACGTGGCTAGAAGGGTCTAGAATTAGCATTTTATATATTTCAATTTCCATTAATATGGATTAGTAGGTATTATATGAATTATAGGTATTAAGGAGGATGGAAATTGTTGGGGGGTGCAGTCAAAATATACACAAATAAGTGAAAACTATTTGTTATTTGTGCCGAAGTTTCAACTTACTTTGTAGGTCATCTTCAGGGCCAATTGGAGTGGCTGCTCAGTGAAACGTGTTACGGGCAAGTGGTCGAAATGTCGGCACAAATAACAAGTAGTTTTCACTTATTTGTGAGCATATTCTGACTGCACCCCCCAACAATTTCCATCGTCCATTAGATCTTCCAGTCAACTATTTTCCTGTCTATTATAGGTATTAAGGTAGTTGTTATCAGTATTCATTTATAAATAATGGCTGATAAAAGTCCCTACAGACCGGTTAATACTCAAGTACCTGAAGTAATTAACAATTCTCTTCTCATTTATTAATCAAATTTATTATAAACATTTGCATAAAAAAATTTGATTCTTACGCTCGATTGTGAAAATAATTTTAAAATGAGATTGTCTATGCTGTGCAAGCTATCATGTATTGGTAAAAGACTGTGTCCTACTGCATCATATTTTCCTTGCCTCTCAGCATTGTATACTGAAAATCTGAAAACGATCAAAGTTTATTATTTCATTATAGAATTGGGTTTAATTTTTATGATTTTATTAATTATTAATTTTATAATTCTAATTATTTTATTTGTATTAATAACCTTAAAGCTCTTGAATCGATATCCTTTGTAGAAAATGTAAATGCCTGATCTACCTTTGCATTTAAATTTCCTATTATTCGTTTTGTGGATTTTACAACTTTTTTTTTACCTAATAACGTCAGCTTAATTATTGATTCAAATGGTTCTTGTTCTATTCCTTCGCCGCTCAGAGATTGTATAGCATTGACTGTTACCATTAGTCTGCAACAAATTGTAGATTAATATATCTATTTAATGATTATATTTAAAAATATAAACAATATCATAGGGACACACTATTGGGTGAACTTAATAAATTTTATGTATATATTACTTAAAGGATCATTGTTTAAATAAATTCACTTTTAAACAGCTCATAAATAATTTTAACAAAATATCACAAATTGTCTTAAATTATTAAGTGCGTATTGTGGTTATATCATATTTTTATATTCTGTATGAATTCTCTGAATGAAAGTGATTTTTCGCATCTAGACCCAGAAATAAAGATTCTTCAGTTTCTTATGAATTTATTACTATATTGTATTTGTAGATTCCAGAAGTGAAGAAGTTCCAAAAAAAATATATATGTATATACATTTTTATTATTAGCGTATTCTCCCGATAGTGGAAGATTAAGCAAACAACTCAATCAAGCTTTCTTTGAGTTCTTCCTGTTCTTCCTCTAGGCTTTCATTCTCTCTGAGAAGGCTTGTTTATGTTCTTCCGACCACTTCTGTCTGCACTGCTTTTGCTTTGGTTGCTCTAATATAACTTCCCACTTTTTGACTTTGTGTCTGAAGGTGTCTCTTTCTAAAATTTCCAATGTACATATGTTTGCGTTTTTGAGGTGCTTTCGAAGTTCGTCCAGCCAAGGTGTTGATTCTTAAGTGAGCTAACATAATTTAATATTCTTTTTGACAGTCGATTTTCTGGTAATCTCGTGAGGTGTCCAAAGAATTTCATTCATCTTTTCCTAATGTCAATTTCAATGTTTGAAACTTTTTCTGTTGTCTTGATTTACCATCTTTATGTATATATATATATAAGCCAACATAAGATAAAAAGTAATGTGAGGATGTTAGATTATCGTGCAGGTGCAATTTATTTTCTGGAAAGAAATACTCATTATCATTTTGTTTTATTTCTAATATTTTTTACCCATATAAACTGGATTCTGGAATCTTTTGGCTTTTAATTAAATTTAAATAAAATAACTTAATCAGGGGGTTCATAAAGATTTCAAAAGGAATTTGAATTTAAGTACCGCTTCCAGTTTATTGCTTGCAGCCAAAATTGAATATGTTATTCCAATAAGTTCTATGGCTTATCGGACTGTGCTGCAGTGGGAGCCCTACATTTTTCCTATCCAGGTATAATTAGGATAGGGATCTTTATGAGTAATTGACATCGTACTGGCTCGGGACCAACATTACTTCCTCTACAAAAGACAGGATTACCAAGGACTTTTTCTCCCTTTAAAAATTCTTACACCACCTGCTGGGATGTAAACGTGCAATCTTTGGATAGTAGATTGTTATGCTAAGTTCTAAACCACAGCAGACACCTACAGTTTGTTTTTTATTGGGGAAACTCAAGAGGAAATAAAAATATTTAAAAATAATCACCATCAAAAGAACAATAAATAAAAGTACAAAATTAAAAATAGTCAATCAACCACTCTTTGATCTTTTCATTTGGATTGACCAGATGTTTTTAAGCTAATTTCTTGAACACTGAAAAATATTACATATTCCAAATCTAATACTCTGTTATGAGAAGGTATTTATTTCTTTTTGTTAATATAATTATCTTATTTACTGTTTCTGAAGAGCGTTGATGTTCAAGGTAACATCTAAAGTTCCAGCCGGTTCTTCCTCCCAAGTCAGTATCGCTACCTTATCAGGACTTTTTTTTATATTGAGTGGCCTCAAAGCTTCTTCGGTATACAAAGCTAAATCTAATCCGTATAACTTTGCGATTCTTTCTGCTTCTTTCAGTTTCTGAAATAAGTTTTAATATTAAAGAATTGGGGTCTATATTTTAATAATTACCACATTTTTTATAGTTAATAAACCTTTCCATCATCCTTTGATTTCCATTTACCCTGCAGCCTGTCTGGTATGCCAAGAGATGCTGCATATTTTTTAGGTTTATTTGTATAATCGGGTTCTTGGTTGTCACAATGAGCCTTAAGTAAGAGAAATACAGTTTTCATTAGACGTATACAAATTTTATGTATGCCTTATTAAAAAATACAATTTTTACATTTGAATAATATAAAAATATTATTTACCAAGTCTGGAGAAGACATAGACTTAAGTGGCCCTTTTGGTATTGTCAGTGTTGCCATTAAAGGTTGTTTCTTTTTGTTCTTATTTTTATACTTATTGAATAAATCGTCCTGCGATACACTGTTAGATTCCAAAACATTCGACTTATCTATGGTTCATATAAATTTTAAGTTTTGATTTCAACACAATAATTACTATTTCAAATCAAATTCTATCAAGTATTTTTACCGTTTCTTTTTAGCGGAGTCAAGAGTAAATCCTGACTGCGGCAGTTGTCCTTGTAAAATTTTTGCAATAAATCCTTTTTATTACCGGAATCGTTTTTTTTCCATTTGTGCTTAGTTTTGGCTTTCTTTGGACTCTCGTTGATAGTAGGCAGTTTTTTAATTTGGCTCATGATGTCTGAATGAGTAACTCCTGTAATATAGAAGAAAAAAAAACAATAGTTTATTGATGTGTAAATTAATGTATAGGTTATAATTGAAGAGTTGAATGAAAAACTGTGTTAATTAATAAGCGCAAAAGCTCAATAAGAGGCGCAAAATAATTATTAAAAAAGGGAAATTCCATGCTTGGAGCATTAAGTAGACAGCAGGTACTGTTTTTAGTTGTTATGTATGTATAAATACTATAATGTAATTATTAATAAACAAATATAATTTCTATTCCTAAAGTAAAACCTCGGAAAATCCAGCAAGGCCTGTCCAGTCTCGAGGTCTTAGCTAACTAAAATATTCCAATATTTTATTTTGAGAAAATTTTATTTATACATTAAAGAAGTATAAATAATTCCTAACAAATCAAGAAATATCATAAAAACCATTATTAACAAAGATATGTTTCAAACTTTATACCAACCTTTTTAAAGTATTCAGTACACATTTCTTATAAAGCCGAAACCCAATAATTTTTTTTTTTAGTTTTTCTATTATCAATCTCATTTATAATTTTCTTTCAAACAACAAAAAATATATTTTCTATTATTATTATTTAAGATACAGTAAAGAGTTTTTCTTTTGGACATACATCCAAAGTGGTTAGGAGAATCATTTGAGTGGGTTTATTTAATTTTATTATATATAAATCTGTGAATCAATTATGTATTGTATCAAGATTGTATTTGATTTTTAATGTTTTCTTCTAATTTGTGATTTATAAAATGAGTTTTTAGCTAATTTAGTATTTATTTATTTATTTTTTTAATTATTCTCTTAAATATGTATTAAATACATGCCTTCTGGCCAGATGTATATTATGTTTCTTTTCTCTTCTATATTATGTTTCTTAATGTTTGTTATCCTAAAAGGACTTAGTCCTAAAACAAAGTTACTTTTCTATTCTGTTCTATCTGCTGATTGTCAATTATTTGTATTTGACAGGTGTGGATAAAAATATAAAGAGAAAAATCCATTCATCACGTCTTATTTAAATGTTGGACACTTTAATCATATATATATTTTTAAATTCACACCTATAACCTATTTAAACAAATACTTTTGAAACTAAACATTTTTCTTTCGTTAAACTATTCATATAATCTTTCAATTCAGTTCATTAGAGTTTGGGTTAGAGAAGAGTATGATGTAATTTTTCTTTACTATTTTTTAATCTCAAGAGATCATATAGTAAATAGAACTGGATAATTATAAAACCTTATTTTAGTATTTTTTATTTAGGATTAGTATGTTTTCATAAATTATATTAAATTATTTAAATTAAAAATATTTATGTTTAAAAAATAAAATATTAGTTTTATTAAAGAGTATTTAAAATATCAGTATTTGCAAAATCAAGATTGCTATATGGATTGAGGTCACAATTTAGGGCACTGGTGATAACAATATTTTTCTCTCCACTGATGATAGTTTTAAGCCAGTTCTCTGAATTAATATATTTTTTTTGTTGTTGTTTACTGTTTGAAATAATTTTCATCAGTAATATTAATACATACCAAATAATTTATAAAAATTAATATGAACAGTAAGAATCATAAAATAAGAAAAGAGAAGAATCATTAATATCAACAGATGTAATAAATTAATTAAAAATAGATAAACAAATCTTTTTGCCATTTAAAAAAAAAATTTAGTCTTAAGTTAAATCCGATATTTTAAGGATATATGACAATAGACAAGGATTTTTTGTCAAAACATGGTTATATTTATTTAATCTTTTTAAATGCATATAATATATTATATTAATGAAATGAATGAAAGTAAATTTATAATACCTACAATAAAACAAATTAAATATTATGAACTCAATTACTATAAAGCAAATATTTTTACCTGATGAAATATTGTTTTACCAAAGCGACATTTTACTACAAATAAAAATACCCATTTTATCGATGATTTTTTAATTTTGATTTTAAACATTCTTGTAAATAAAACTTACCGTTAATGTTTCTACGATTGAATGGTTTATTTTTTATTACGATGCTTCCGTAATTTTAAAACTATAGGTTTATTACTACTATTATTATCTCTCTTACATGAATGAGCCTTATGTTGAAATAATAAATAGAATTTATTACACTTTTATAAATTATAATTTTTGTTTAACAAAACGTGTCATTTCCAATATTATTTTTCTGCTTGTCGGAGCTGTTATTTATTTTTATAGATTACATTAATTTTTAATATAAATAAATCTTTTTTTTTTTTTTTACTAATATTTAATATTTAGGATCGAATGTCAGGCCTATCTATATAATTATTACTTCACTATTATTATTGAACATTTTAATTTGGATTAAAATTTTATATATAAATCGATCCTCTAACCTGGTTGAACAGGAGCTGGCTTGCTGGACCAAGGCAGTGGTTCTCCATCGTACGTAAGGATGCTGGAATGCCTTCCTATTTCACTTTCTTCACCATTTTCGTTTATTATAGTGTGGCCGAAACTATAGAGTTCAAATGATTAATGAACGTTTTGAATCTAATTAATTTTATTAATTATTTTAATCACTATTGATTTTATTTTACCTAGATATTCTCCGTACAGTGTAAGTAGATTGGAAAGAAGCTAACTGATCGTTCGTTAAGCAGTCGAATTCGTTGCTATTCTTCCCGCAGCATTTCCGGAAAAAAATTATCAGACAGCTACACCAGGTCATTATCTGAAGGGGCATGAAATGATTTATTATAAATAAATATAATTTTGATTAACTAGTTTAGCATAATTCTTTATGCCTTACTGTTCTTATTAGAAGGTTTGAAAATTATGGTTGTTATTATATTTCACAAGGTGAATAACCCACATTAAGTGAGACAGGTGTGACCAACTATGACAGTAACAGCTGCAAGTTGGTGTTTTAGCCTCTTCAATACTGGCACACCCCCACCACCTTTTAAGCTCAAGCAGTACACTTTATCTATAACATGGCAGGAAACGAAGGACAGAAAGTGATTACAAAATATCGTACAATTTTATGCAGAGAGCAATCTCCCCCTTATTATAATACTATTATAACATTTATGAATACATGAAATTTTGTATTCAGCTAATATTTGTATCTTTATTATTATTACTAAACAAATATTATATTTTTAATGATGATTGTTAATTAATAAAAATATTTATACAGATATATGAAAAATAGTACACATATATGTAATAGAAAACAATGTCTAAAAGAAGGGATAATAAATATTTTTATATTATTAATTATTATTTGTTATTTTATTCATAAACAAAAATTAAGAATATTTATTAATGTAGGTATATTATATTATTATTTTTTTAAATATTTGTTTCTTTTATTATATATTTTAAATTGTTCATTTTGAATTTATCTATTTACAATATCATTTGAAAAGAATTATTCTATCTATTTATATATTTAGAATAAAATCAGAAATATTTTCATAATTTTAAATCTTTTATCCATGGCATGCCTAGTAATATATTAAACTATTTTCTTACTTGTTAGTTAATAATTATTCCAAAAGATTATTAGTATTGACTATTTTTAATATCATTATAAAAATTTAAAAAACATCATTGACTAATTTGAATATAATATCTGCATTGAATACAATGAAGGGAGTGAACAATTAAATAATTTTGTGAAAATCCATTTTGATAAAAACCTTCTTCTTTCTCATTGTGCCTTTCAGCGCGGAGGTGCCTCCACGATAAATTTAATAAAATTAAATAATAGTTATAATAGTTAATAAAAAAACAAAATTTTAAAATTTTGATCATACTTATAATATGGCTCTGCCGTATCTTTTTAAAACGTTTTATCTTCATTAACTATATATAACCCTAAATCTTTGGGGATTGTCCAATTGTTTATAACTGATTCCTTATTTTGAATCTTCAGTACAGAAAGCTTAATTATAACTGTAAAATTAAACTCTTTTATAATTGCCCGTTGAATATATTATTTTATTTCAAATTGTTTATTATTTATAAACTAATTTTCTTTATTATAATGCAAATTAAAACTAAAAACCAATCAATGATGTGATATAGATACAGTTTTTTAATATTTTTTATCACACCTTTTTATTAATAGATTATAGATCTGTGATCGCTACAGGTATAACACAACATAATAACAAAGAAGTTGAATTTAGTCATAATTTTGTTAAAGTTAAGTCTATATGTAAGTTATATCCCAGAGTTCAGTGTTTTTTTATAGACTTGTAAAGTTATGAGATTTTCATTACTTGTTATCAGTGTATATATACATATATATATATATATATATATATATATATATATATATATATATATATATATATATATATATAAGTAGTAATGTAGTACTTACTTACCTTTGACGAAAAATTATTTTGCTAAATAATTTTTTTTTTTTTTCATGCAGATATAGTTTTAGCTCTATCTTTCTTCTCCTCCAATGATCCTTCATTCCCTCTGAATGCTACCTTCATCTTTACTCTGTCTATGCCTCATTCTCTCTTTCAAAAGAACCCTTATGTTTTTATAACCATTCTGGCTTTTCAGATTGTATATCTTATTAAATATTTGCTTATTAACTTATATATATATTTTTTAGAACACTAGAAAAACAAAATGGCTGGGAGGGGCAGAGGTCGAGGTAGACAGGCACTCTCGTTCAATGTCGAGGCGCTGGGGATCATGCACGGGGAAGCATTGCCTGGCCCGTGCCTTCAGCCTCCTCCTGCTTATCCACTCTTGGAGCACCATCCTGCGCCTCTGGTCCTCACCCCGGCCTCTGTCATCCAGCTATCCTACAAGGTGGACCTGCTCAATTATCTTTCAAAAGAGGCCAAAGTGGTAAATTATCCTTGGGACTACTTTCCGTCTGAGCTGAGGCCAGGGGTGAAGAAGAGAAAGGCTACTCCAAATGAACCCGTACCTAGTACATCCAAGAAGTCAACTTTGAAAGCGACTAATATTGAGCAGTTGTTAGTATTTGTGATATTTTCCTATATATATTTATATATTGTAATTTCAGTTCTTGAGATTTAGTCTATTCTCGAGACTATATTGTTTTCATAATCTTAATAGTGAATTACATTTTAATTACAAATTAGTCTAAATATAAAATTGGCACTTGTACAATGTCAATTCATAAATGGTATTTACAAATTGATGTCATAATCCATTCATCACATGTTTCTTCTGGTTTCGACTCTATAGTCAGATTCTTTGCCGACATTTTGCTGGCCATACTGCAAGCTTCCTCCTATTATCTGATTGGCTGGGTTCCGACCTTGTCTTCTCTACTTGGATGTGCCTTGACTGGCTGACTTCTGATTGGTTTGCTTTTCCTTTCTGTTTTTTTTGGTTTCTTTTTGGCCACTGGTATATTTGGGAGCCATAAATTTGCTTAATTTATAACAATCTTCTCTGTTGAAATTTTTGGGGTGCTTATAATAATGTTATCATTACATTAATCAACCGAAATAACTGTTACAGTTTACCTTTTTTTTTTTAAATTATTACTCTACACTGAGTAATGTAGTCGTTTTTTCATCAGTTTGTAAGTGCCATTTACGTTTTAACATCGTAGAATCTCAATAACTGAAAGTATAACTTATATCATTAACAATCAAGGAAACTAGATACCAATCTACATATGGTTAGAGCATGTTTAAAAGCCTTTCTATTTTTTTTTTTCTTTAGGCTCGCCCATCTTGAAAAAAATGAAACAACTCAGGTAAAAGTTGAAGTTGATGAAACAGAGGAGGATAAGGAAAAGCAAAATGACGAAGAGGAAGAAGAATATATAGAAACCGATGAAGAAATGGATGACGGAACAGATTATAATCAAAATTATTTTGATAACGGTGAAGGATACATCGACGATGATGATGATATGGATGACGGTCCTATTTTTTAATAAAAATGTTCCTAGAATTTGATTGTAATATAATATTTTAGAAAATTGTAATGTTTTTCTATGAGATGACCTCTATTTATTCAGTGTAACTATTTTTACATTAAAATAAAAAATTATTTATTGACTTTAATAAGTTTATTTTACATAAGTACAATATTTTACAAGGGAAAGATAAAAATCTGCTAGTATGACCACTGCTTGGGATCACTACTTAATAAGGACATACAGTTTCAAGACGATTGTACTAGGATATAGAGATTTAGCCATGGTCACACTCAACTGCAAGTTGAAAAAAAATATGATGGATAATATCTAGAAAATGCTTCATTTATTGCTAGAAAAGTAATTAATGGTTAAGTCTAATTTAAGGCTCCAAAATGAGTTTCTTGTACTTAGGGAAACGGAATTGTGTTATTTCCGTAGTGGTAAGGGACTAAGTCAGGCATTGGCTTGAAAAGGAGTTATTGGTTACACTACAAATCCATTTCAAACAAAAAACTATGAGGATGACTCGATTCTGCTTTCCTCAATGAAAAAGCTTATTAAATCTCTCTGGAAAAAATTAGACTTAACCACTAACATTTACCGGGCCTGCAGAGATATTTATAAGGGTGTTTACATTGCTAACTAACTACGCTTTGTGATAGTGAAATAAAGAACATGAGTAAAGACAAATAGTTGAATTTATTTGTTTGAAAAAATAATTTAGTTATTATAACTGTTAGTAAAAAAAAAAAATTAATTTAAGACAGTCTTACTCCCCTCTTGGAGTGAAATTCTGGGATTTGGAAATTAATAGATATAAATATGATTTTATATTATTCATTGTTATTACATATAATTTATTAATTGTACGATTACTATTTTGCTATTAATCGTTTCCTATTACATCCTTTTCCTATTGAAGAATAAGTACTTGCATTTATAATAAACTATTTGTTGTGAAAAATCTTTGAAATATTTTATGGAAACTTCATTAGATACAGACATTGTCAACCATAGATGTAAGCTATGTAAAAATTGATTGAAGGTTTGATTATTTAAATAATACAAACTAATAAGTACACAAATAATTAAGTTCTACGTTTTAGTGCATTAAACAGACTACTTTCTACATATTAACTTAAAATTCATTTCACTTTGTGAAAAACGAGCAGTCATGTCTGTTATTCCAAGCGAAATTTTCTGTATTAAATACTCTTTGAATATTAAACTAAATTATTAATTAATATTAATTTACATAGCGTATAAGCTATGGTGCCGGCCCCTGTTGGTTGAATGAAGAATCAGAACTGCTGATAGTTCCCGAAAAAATCAACAGATGGCGTCTGCTTGCCGAAGTGAAGAGCTCAACAGTTATTAATTAGTCCTGCACAACACAGGAAAACAGTTTTTATAAAAAATACTTCTGATTTTTTAATGTCAGGTGAAATAAATAAAAAATCAGAAGTATTTTGTATAAAAATTGTTTTCCTGTGTTGTGGAGGACTATTTCAGTGTTTTATAAACCTTAATGGCTTATTGAAAAAATAAAAAACAGTAACATAAAAACATTTTGTTTTCCTGTGATTTTAGTGGTAAAAATAATTTTCTTACTTAACTTTGAGAGAAAAAAAATCAGTATATTTGGAACTGTTTGATGTTTCAATTTTATTATTTTTTGTGAAGAAAAATAATTGTTTCCTGGGACACTTAAGAATAAATGTGTACAGGAAAATAGAAAATACAGGCTATATAATTAAACCGGATGGCATTTACAGAAGTACCTAGATAGAAAATAAAACCAAAAAATGTTTGCTTTTATAACAATAAATTTTCAAATATTGAACAAATGATGATTGAAATATATTTCATTTATCTTTAAAACCAAAAAATTAATTGAAATTACCCGGTTCTGGGCGTGTACTGAAGAAAATTGAGCATTTCTAGATATAAATATGCCTTAATCTAAGCATAATTGTTTACAGCTCCTTATTAAATGTTAATGTTACAACACATTTGACTACAGCCCCTGAAGTTGGAGAATTCACTGATCAGCTTTTTCCTCCCTTAGTTATCAATAAAAATTTAGTGAAGTTATTAATTCAGATAATCCTCAACCCTCAGAAACCTTGATTATTTAGGTGATCCAAAAGAGGAAAGAAGTAAATCTTCATTTCTTTACGCTCCATTAATTTAATGTAACTTATTTTTAGACAATGCAGTATTTTTTCACGTAATAAACTAGCCCCACTAAGTCAGCCCAATTTTTTTATAAAATAATTTACATTCTCTACCAATCACTAGCTTTGTTACTCTTACATTTGATTTTACATAGACTGTTCTTATCACACAGTTTTTAATTTACTGAAACTATTAAGTATAACTTAAGCCGAAAAAACAAAACAATGTGCAGCATCTATTTTTACAGTTAACAAGTATATTTATCAAATTATCTAGTTTTTAAATTGAACATTTGACAAAACCCCATTATGTAATTAGTGAAAATCAGGAAAAAAATAAAAAAAATCAAACTGCAGGTTTGTTAATAACCAATAGTACATGTCCCCCAATGCACTGCAGGACACTCCACCAAAACTAAGAATAAATCTCACAAATTAAGGCAGAAAGAAGTACAACATGTAAGACCTTTACTTACTGAATTTTGAATGATTTCTTTTAAAACTAGCTCTGTTTTAGTTTCCTCAGGGATATGAGAAATAAAAAACTGCCAGGCTTATGCTCATGGGTTGAATTTTAGTTGTGGATGGAGGAAAAAGTGATGATTCAAATCAAATAAGATGTATTTAATTTTACTAGGTTTCCATGAACCACATCTTTAAACAATAGACACAGAAAAATTAATTACTTTTAGGATGTGGTATATTTTGAAGTATCGGTAAAAAAAAATTGTTGAGTCACAATGGAGAAGCATATAAGCCGAATTACCGGAGTAGAAATGAAATACCTCCATAGAGTTGCTGGCAAAACAAGAAGAGACTGAGTGAGAAATCTAAGAATAAGGGAACCCTGCATTAACGGCATTTGAGGTGGTTTGGACACATTTGCCGAATAAGTCACGATCGAGACCCAAGGAAGGTGTTCGAAGCTAGACCAACAGGCACAAGACCCCGAACTTCGTATAGAGAATATGTTCGCAAGTTGGTAAAACCCTGGATCAATGATGATAGTGGCCAAGACAGATAGGACTGGCACAGTTGGGTAGAAGCTCCTCAACACTGAAAGGTATGCGGAGGAAGGGAAAGAAGTAAAAAAAATTGTTTATTAGGAAAAATGTAGCTTTACAATATATACTTAAAATCCATTATATTATTTTTACCAATTGAAGTTTTAAGATGTTGGGAGCACTTTTATCGAGTTAGACAGGTTATTATTAAATGTTTTGGCTCTTAATTTGAAAAAAAAAGAAGAGAAAGTAGCTGAAATAGTTTAGTTAACAGCTTTATATTACACATAGGCAATTGAGGTATCAACAAGAGCATTTATCCAAACTGGAAGGCTGTAAATCTCAAAACAATTAAAGGACTAAGGTTATCTTAGAAATAATTAAAAAAAATTAAATATAAATAATTTTTATTAAACAAACATACATGATGGATGAAGGAACAAAGATTACCTTAGAAATAATTACAACAGTTTAATATAAATAAATTTTATTAATATTTTAACTCCTATAAAACATCAAAATAATTAATAAAAACATTACAAAAAATATATATATTTCAGTAGCACCAACTATTCTCTTGATTATGCTGTAAGAGGAAAAAATATTACTAACATAGAAATTATAAGTATAATAAATAGAAAAAATTAATTAATGACAATTAAAAAAAAAGGTTAATAGAATGAATGTTCAGACCCAGGCCAAAAGAAAATTTATCACTTCTTGTTAAAGATCCCATTCATAATTATGGAATATACAACAAACCAAAACAGCAAATGTTATTAAAACAGCTTGAAATTGTTAAAAAATGTTAACTGTTACTTTAAACTACTGATTTGAAAAACTTAAAAGGCAACATAAGAAACTGTAAGGTTTCTTCTACTTAAACATACCAGGTTTTATTTAATTTAGCCTGTCAAGGTAATATTAGAATATAAGATAATATAATGAAGGTAGAACTCTTTAATTTTATATAATTAATCTATTACTTTTAATTGGACATAATCTTTAGGAAGAGCAAGCTAATAAATGCAAATTTGGGGATATGTGGTAAATGGCAATTTGTTAGAAACACTGATTTAATGTAGGAGCTAAAAACAAATATAATACTTATTTAGAGCCAGTTAAAATTTATTTTTTAAAGAGGAATAAATAGGGTGTAGTCAATCTAAATTTAGTTTAATAGACCAACAGAGGCAAGGCAATATATAGTCTAAAAGGCCATTGTCTCTTACTCTCAAAGAAAAAAAAAAAAACCTAAGTCTATTTTAACCACTTCTCCAGACCCCACAATTCGCTTCAAGTTGGTCTATATAACAAGTCATAAGCATTAATCTCTTAAAAATTATTCCACTTGACCACACTTCTGTTCCGATACTTTCAATTGCTCTTAGCCCCATTAAATAGTTGTTGATTTATGAGATCAATCATAAATAAACTTAAAGTCTTTTAAATACTTATTCTAGACACCTTTGGTCAAGTTACTTTTTCAATAGGAAACGTTTTTCCTACACTTTCGACAAAAACATGTCCATTTCATCTTCAGGTCAAAATCCATTTTATGAGCTTCCTTAAATAATTTGATCTTTAGAATTATCCTGAACTTCTGGAAGTATTTTAAAGCATCTTCCGAAAACTTTTTTAAGTGTTTTTCTATTTATTTTTAATAGTCGATAACAAAACACTAAACAAAATTAATAAGACAAAAACAAAACAAATAACTATTGAAAACTGCACACAAAAATAACTACTCATCACGGACAATAAGTTACAGGAGAGTTGCTAAATCACAAGTACCAGTAAAATTTTTTAACTGATTTTATTTACGACCATTGTTACTTTATTTGTCATTTATCTGAGCATTCACAACCACCAAACTGTTCTTTATCATTAAAACTTGGGAAATGGTTTACTATTAATCTATTATATGATAGATACAGTAAAACAATCAATAACTCTGTTAAATAAAATATTTGTTTAACAGAGAACTATTAAGTGAACAGGAATTAGTAAAAAAAAAAGTCAAGGGGTTGATGTAAACATATACAGATCAACTAACCAACAGAACTTCAATTAAAAGCTTAATAAATAAATAAGAAAATTATATACTTACATCATTAGGAGAAAATTATTTTATATTTGTGAATAATCATTTTTATTTTAATTTACTGTTTCAAAATGTCAAAATAAAAAATCCTATTTCTGATTAGACAGCATTGTACTTCTTGAAATCACCAACCAAATTGATATAATTCATTCTTTTTTTTATCATCTTTAAATGATCTAATAAATAAAAAATTATTCATGGAAAAAATATATCCTAGAAATTTCATAAAAAGACAAAAACAAGGACGATAAAGTCCTGTGAAATTTACCTAGAATAAAACATTAAATGGTTAAATAAATTGTGAATTAATGGTGCTACAATAGATACTAATTTTTTTGTTATTTTCCTGATTTTTCTCAATAACAAATATTTAATATCTATCAACAGATATTTGTATTAATTATTGAATTAACTGCATACTAACCTGAACTAAT
The DNA here is from genome assembly GCA_964056705.1 of Troilus luridus. Taxonomy (NCBI): domain Eukaryota; kingdom Metazoa; phylum Arthropoda; class Insecta; order Hemiptera; family Pentatomidae; genus Troilus; species Troilus luridus. The sequence goes on along the minus strand of OZ057417.1, from coordinate 39,758,993 downwards.
TTTTTGAGTGAACTTATAGAATATTTAAATCCAGGATGTAAAGAACTTTTAATCAACATCCAAGTCTTTTTCTGATAAGTTTACCTGCCAAAGTGGCGAAGACATATAACACTGAAAAATGAGGAATTTTTAAGATAGCTTTTAAACATGTATGAATATATATGTCTTCAAAATTATATAAGTTAATTTAATACTTAAAAAGGACTATGGAAAGCATACAGGACTTTTGTTACTTAATGAAGTTTTGTCACAAGAAAAATAAAACCTTATTTTAACTATGTATAAAATATTTAAATAAACATGCATATGATACATTAAAAAATGCACTGATAAGTGCTTGTAATTCGACAGATCACCTCAGATTTAAAACAAATATTATAATTTTAACTTTTGAGATTGATATTATATAACTAATAATACCAAATTGTACTTTAATATCAACTTTTTATTTTTAAGCAAAGTAATACGTTTGTTAATTGAACTACTGAGGTTTTACAGTTACTAATAAGTAAATATTACTGCTATTAATTACAGAAGAATAAGATCATTTGTACCATAAAGTAACTAAAAATAGAGAATATTTCAGCATCTTAGAAAGAAGAGCTAAAGAAGCAGTAATCATGCTTCATAAACTGCAAACTAATAAAAATCATATATCAGTTTTGCAGGTTGTTGCATCAAGTTAGTTATAACAAGTTTTAACGGTTTATTTGTTTCATTTATAATATTCTCAAAAATAAAAATTATCGTGACCTTTAATAATATTTAATTTAATAAGGGAAATCTGTATATTTCAGTAATCATTTTGGACGATTACCGAAATACACTCTCTTCTATAGGCTCACAATTATTTGGATTTTGGGAGAATATTACAAATGAAAAATTAAAACTTGTGATTCAACTCAAAGCTACAATCAGCAGAACTGATACTGAAAGAAGAGTTCACGAAGCTGCAATAACATAAAAATCATTTTCATATATGTTATAAGAACAAGAATCATAGAGTTCGTAGTTGCTAGTTAAAAATTATCTAAGGATCGAGATCAGAGGTGAAATGTTGAAAAACATGTATAGAAAAACCTGAAGGTAATTCGTCAGCACGAAACAATATTAGACCATCGGCATAGCCTACCTTATATAAACAGCGACGTCCGGTCGGTCAGTAGTAGCGAATCACGTTTACCGGGATTTAACCGGGATAACGGACACGCCACACGCCTTTTACAGGACCGACGAGATGATAGCTTCATTCCTCAATATGTTTTATAGACTTGCGGATCGGTGGTGTTATACAAAAGTCGATATAGTACATTTTCAAATACATTTATTTGTCATTTTACAAACATGGAATAATAATATTTTTCACTACTGATAGTGATATACATAAAATAAGTCAAAATTACAAAAAGAATCAATAATCGGAAATAATGCCAGGCAGGCACGTATAAAAAGATTACATCTTGCCGGCTTATCAAAAAATTAAAAACAAAAAATAAAACAAAATTCGATAATCTAACCTAATTTTCAATGACACGATCATTCAATGTCGATTGGCTGAATTATATAATAAAAGTGCATTTACTACACTAATAGAGTATTAACATCTAACACTTTAATTATTTATTAATTAATTTATCTTGCAATACAAATCTACAAGTCGCCCATTAAAAACACAATTAAAAAGAAAGAAAAAGAAATAGAAACACTCAAGGGAATTAAAGGTAGCTTAAAAGGAGGAGAATATTCGATAGGTTTGAGGCGGCGAGCGACGTCTTCAGTATGGAGCGTACCGGCGAGGAGAACCGCCACGGGGTCCCAGTCTGAACAGAACATTAGCGACATCAGTATAAAACGATTTATTTTAAACAAAAATAACGTAGAAACAAAATACAATTATATACTAAAAAAATAAAAATAAAATAAACAAAAAGATCAAATATCGTTGAGTCTGACTTGAACAAAAAAAAAGAAAGCAAGTGTTTTTAAAGCCTTAAATGTTTGATTATATCAAATATCGCAACTTATAAATTATATCTTTTTCTTAAAAACAGGAATAAAAATCTATATTCAACATTTTAGCATTTGGAATTACTAAACCTTGAGAAAAACTAATATAAAATAAATATTACTAAATAAAACAAAACTGAAGATTACCAGGAGAAATTTTTAAAAATAAATTTTACACATTAAAAAAATAAATATTAAAACATGTGAATGATTCGAAAACTTACCTCCTGTCGTCGTATCCGTCACGGTTAAAGTCATCATACATTCCACGTCTGCAACAGAATAAAAAAAGAAATTGGTCAAAATGAAAGTCGCTAAAGCAAATAAGAAAGCAGTTTTATACAGTGCGAAAAAAACTCAAGAGTTAGCTTTTAAATTATAAAGCAAGGTTAAATTCTACTTTTAAATGAGGACAAGCAAGTTACAGCATCTTAATTTACAATTCTATTTAATTTATAATCAATAATGATGTAGTTGTTAAGTAATTACCTTAACTAGCAAAGAGTATGAAAATTAAAACCACCTAAATAATTCTATATCAGTTTAACGATCCTAAAGATCAGAAATTATTTATTAAATTACAGCATCTTAATTTATAATTATTAATGATGTAGTTGTTGGTAATTACCTCTACTAGCCTCTTTTAGAGATTTTTAATATAATTTAATTTAAATCATGAATTCAACCGACACTGTCAAAAATGATTGGAGGCAACGAATTCTGCTAATATTAACTTAAAACAGTAACACCAAATTAATGTTAAACTCTAGGACATTTATCATGCATGCACTCTTGCCTAATTTAATACCGAAATGGAAGTTAACTATAATAATATTGTAACACTTGTTCAAAGTTGATAAGGTGAAGAAAATAGACAAGTGGATCCTAACTAAAAGAACTAACAGAGTGGCAGATAGAATGGGCTAATGCTTATCCACGACACTTGGTCGCATAAATAATGAACAATTAAAGAAGCAAAATATGTTATTTTACAAAACTCAGCTTGTTTAATAGATCTTTCACTAATTGTTATTAATTATTTATAACAATATTTAGGTGGCAGAGTATGAAAATTAAAACTACCTAAATAATTTTATATTACAGTTTATCGATCCTAAACATCAGAAATTATTTAACACTACCATTTAAAATCTCATTGGGAAAATTATATTAAAGCAAATGATGAATAAATATTTTGATAATATTAAGAGCTTTTAAACAAAATATGCATTTATCTAATTTTATATGCACCTATCTAATAGAAAATTAAACATCAAGTAATATTCGATAAAGGTAGTTTGAACAATCAAAGCTCTACTGTATCTCAAATAAAGCAATACTAATTTTAATAAACTATTTCAAGAATTGAACAAAACCCACCACAAATAGTAATATAGTATTTCGGATTAACTTAGTCGCCTCCATCACTATTCCGAAGTTAAAGAAAAATATAACAAAAAGAAACACCTATTTTGATCTTCGTGGGAAGAAAGTTATATACAATAATATAAATTAATTCTATTCTTGTACCATTTTTTAAATATAATTATTGTTTCATTATCTCTTTATTATTTAATTTCAAAACAAAATGTTATGATGAACAATGATTCATTCTTCCATTTGGCACTCACTCTTCAATTTTGGCTCCCCTCTTTCTAATTCACCAACGATTATACATAGAATTATTTAATCCTCCCCTTAAATTAGTATATTTGTTAATATTGACTCACTAGTTTTGTTAACCATCCTGCTATGTTTTTAATTGAGATGTTTTATTTTTTGTTAAATTAGTTACTTCCTTAAGACTCAGTTTAAGCCACATTTTGTTAATATTATTACTACTAAGTATTTAAAACTTACAGATATAAATCTTCATGCAAATTAAAATATAGTATCATGCAATTGGTTGTTATTGTGTAATACTTAAGTAGCATTTACAGTCTATATCTATTAATTTACTAATAAGCGCTACAACTTAAAGGAATCTAATCTATGTTAGTTAAAAGGGGTCAATCTCCTTAGAGAAAGAGTTACCCATATGGAGGTTTTGAGAGAGGAGGTGACCTGCGAGAGAACATGTAGTCCGGCCTATCAAACCCTCGGCTGCCCAATCCCATTGGCGGCTCCCTCGGGCGGGATAGGGGTGGTGGTGGGAGGTAATCTCCTCCTCTTGACCTCGGGGGTGGCAACATATCCCTGCCCATCGGTGGTGGTGGGGGCAGGGGCGGTTGGAACCTTCTTTCATAGTCCCTATCATCATCGAATCCTCTGACTGGAGGCCTCTCATAAAATCTATCATAATAACTCTCCTGTAAAAAAAAAATAATATATATATTAATATAGGCTAAAAATTAATAACAGAAAACAATACAAGTGATTTAGCAGGTTGCCATGAAACCTATCTCAAAATATCTTCTAATCCCAGGTTTTACTTAAGTTTCTAGTGTGTACGTAATTAAAATGTTTTTTTTTTCAATTTTTAATTCTGTTTACAGTCAATTAAATTCAATATGGCGTTTTCCTTATTATCTTCATGCTGAAAGGTACAAGGAGGAAGCTTTTTATTATTAATTTTGATATTGTTTATTTAAAATGAATAAAATAAAACTTTGGACATTGCAGTCTTTCAAAGAAACTGTGAAGTACTCTCATAAGTTCAGAAAAATTCTGAAGATCAAATTATATGAAGGTCATCAAGTGGATTTTGATAAGATGAAATAGAGATGTTTTTGTCAAAAGTGAAGGAAAAACATGTATATAAGAATAGGAATGTTGCTAGAGAGGTCTAGAATTGACGATTTAATATTAATTTTTTTTTATTATAGACTACATTAATATGAATAAGAATGTAGGTATTAGCTGTGCAAGTTGTTCCTTCGGGTTAAGTTAAAAGTTTTAACTTTTCAATTGTTTCCTCCTAAATATTCTAGAAAATAAAAATAATCTAGAGTTTTAGTATCAAACATTTAACGCTTTAATTAATAAGTATTGAAGATTATATATGTTGAAACTTTCATTTTTTAATGAAATTATTACAAAGATATATAGTGGGTGTATAAAAAAAAAAAAAAAGCCCGTTTCACCTTCCCCATGGAGAGAAGATGCCGACTAACAGAGTATTTTTCGACACCACACTCACTGGCAAGTTCGTGAGTACTTGTGGACGGATTTGACTCAACAGCTTCCTTCAGAACCTCATCAATATCCATTAATGGTCGCCCGGAGCCCTTCTTCCTTTCTAACATCGTATCTCCACTGCTAAATTTTTCAAACCAACGCCGCGCAGTGTGATGGTCAAGGACACCTTCCCCTCCATATTTAATAATTTCAGGAGTTGCTTCAGCGGCTGTGAATTTTTTTTTTCCAGTAATGTCTTAAAATTACGAGAATTTCGTAGGACACTGTCATGTTTCTTCTTTGGAATAAATAACTAAACTGAAGCTTTTTTTGAAGAAGTCCAGTGTTAGTAATCAAGCTTAGAGAATGCTCTAAAGGGATTATTAAGTGTTGGTAAATAATAAGTAGCATTAAAATATTTACAGATTTTTGAACTCTGGAATTTGATAAAACGGTCATTTTTTTTAAATACACCCTATTAGATTCTCCTTTTTTTCATACCAAAACTCAGGATTATTTTTATTTTCTAGAATATTAAAAAGGAAATGAGTGATAAGTTAAAACTTGTGACTTAAATTTAAGAAAAAACCTGTGGAACTGATACCAGAATCCAGGTATTATCAGTATCAGAATTTACTGAGTTCAGGTAATACACAATGATGGATGATATTCCACTGGGACCTGCTTAATCACATGCACCTAGAAATAATAATACACAATATGAATTGACTTATGTACCTTTGGTTTTCCGCCAAATGGTGGTTCGCCACCCATCAACCTGTCTCTGAGGAAAGGAGGTGGTGGTGGTGGTGGGTAGGGATCCCTCGGACCACCAAACCTGTCTCCCCTGAACCTATCAGGCCCGATACCTGGTCTGAAATAAAAAAAAAAAATATATCAATCAGTATCTTAGTAAAAATAAGAGATAAAATTAAAAAACACACTATAATGACTAAATACAACGGCGCGTTTAATTCGCGTGTTTACTTGAAAACCTACCCTCCGGCTTTTGGACACTCCTTCGACCAATGCCCACCTCTACCGCACCTTAAGAAAAACAAAATTGATCGCATTTAATATGGTTTATCCCCTAGAAATTTCATTAAAATCCAGGGCCGAATGTACACTGAAGCCGAACAAACTAATACATAAACATACATTTTAATATAAGAAAAGATTTTGTCTCAACTTCAGTGCAAAAACGGCTTAGTATAAGTTAAGAATAAATACCTGTAACACTGTTCTGGATCACCCATTCCAGGCCTTTGGCGTACTCTGCTAGTAGAAACTTGTACTTTCATGGCTTGACCTTCTAGTTCAAATCCATCAAGTTCTTTGATAACATTATTGACATCTGCTGAAGCGATGTGCTAAAAAAAAATTGATAACCCTCTAACTACACTATTCACTATATAAAAAGTTTGCTGTATCAAAAAACTACGATTTATTTTCCAAACATTATTGAGAAAAAGTTAACTCACAACGAATCCATAGTTCCTGACAATGTCGCATTCGACAACGGTACCGTACTTAGAAAACAATGCTCTGACTTGAGCTGCTTTGACCCCATCGGCTAAATTTCCGACAAACATCTTTGTGGTAGGTGTGTTGGGGCCTTTACGGCTTGTAGCTGCTTCTACTTTCATTGGTTGTCCGTTAATCAGATAACCGTTAAGATTCTGGATGGCGTCCCTACCAGATTCTTCATTTTCCATATGCTAAAATAACATAAAATATTAATATATATTTTTATTTTGAAGAGAAAGGATTTGTCCTGGCCGGGATTCGAACCCAGGTCGTCTGCATCTCTAGTGCAGTGCTCTAAACCTCTGAGCTACCAGGGGTTGTATCCAAGCCAGACAAATCCATTCTCTTCTCTGATCACCGAATATACATAACTTAAGTTCAATGGAAAACATTTTCCAGAAATGATTAAGGATAAGAGTTGATTTTCAGAAGCTATAAAAGAAGTTCTGTAACAAAAGTTGATACTTTATTATTTTTTAATAAAATTTATAAAAAGGCCATTACTACTAAGACTAGAAATAAACTGGTTAGCAATTGTTCCTGAGTATAAAATTAAAAAGTGCTTTATTGACATGAGAGAAGAGGCACATATATTTTTGGTAATAGGTGCAATTGTGATACGTATTTACAATTTTATTTTGTGCCTATCTAATATTATTAGGCAATTGATTTATTTATATAGTAACAATAAATTGCATTAAATTAAGTTGAATCGTAACAATAATAAATATCGTAACAGGGGAACTGTAGAACTAAATAAGATTTGAGAACATTTAATAACACATAATAAAGATAATGTACATAAGTAAACATACTCACCACAAAACCATAGTTCTTTACTACGTCACATTCGACTACCTTTCCATATTTCTCAAACAAAGGTTTAATATCGGGTGTTTTAGTTGTGTCAGAAAGATTTCCAACGAATATTTTAAAAGTGCCCACGCTACTGACAGGCATTTTGATACTATAAAAAAAAACAAAAAAACTATTGACACACTTTATTTTGATCATGATTAAAAACCATTATTAATTTAAAATAAAATAAATTTAAGGTTTATAGTTCAATACAAAAAGTAAAAAGGTTTTTTTAAAGAAATTACAATATTTACGGGCTGATTGCATCAGAGTTGACAATGCAACTGACTAGTAACATAAAAAGAACACCATTAAAAAGGCAATATTAATAACTAATATTGAAACAGGGGACTTAATAATTTGAGAAGAAACCTTTTCAAGCTTTTATGGAAGGGAAAACCCCCTCAAAATATTTAACATGGTATCTGCTTAGTACAGGTTGAAATAATAAATTATTAATCTAAATTAAAGATTAATTAATAATTTGAGAAGAAACCTTTTCAAGCTTTTATGGAAGGGAAAACCCCCTCAAAATATTTAACATGGTATCTGCTTAGTACAGGTTGAAATAATAAATTATTAATCTAAATTAAAGATTAATTTAAGCCTGCAAGATACTCTCATTAAGTTAAAAAACTCAATATTTCTGTAAATTAATCTCAGAAGGAAAGCCTGACCACTATCTCAAGCATTAACTATTGAGGAGAGGGAAATATTCACCATTGAATAGCACAAAATATAAAATAAGTGATTTTTTTTCAACAATAAAAATGAGCTTAAGCTTAACTGCAGTTAACGAATTAACAACATAAAGAAATGCCTCGAAACTGCTTCGAATATTTTCAGACTTAACTGTTAAAAAACTATTTAAATCATGAGTAATTGAATAAAGAACAGTTAACCTAGGACAAGAGTAAATTTGAATAAAAATACTCGTAATACAACATTTTTTAAACAAAAAATTCAATGAATGTTTCACCAAGTTATTTGTTTACAAACAATTCATCCAGTCAATTGTTTACAATAAAATTTATGACAAGTCAGTTATGTGTCATCATAAAGAGAAATAAATTATAATTTCTTTGGCCATTCAATAAACCCATAGCTTATGATTGCTATAATTTTCCTTAAAACACTCAAGAGACTGACAAACAATACCATTTGAGATTATGTTAATACAACTGTAACTTGCTGTGAGAAAATGCCAACAGAATAGTAAAACATTAATAATAAATGCGATTGAGAAAGTTTTAATGTTGATAGAATCAAAATTTGGTATTAAAAACATAACAAAAGTAAGAGAAATTCATTACCACTTACACAAGTTTTCCTTAAAGCAAGCACAAACTTAGGGTGTTTCAAGGTCACCAAAATATATCAAATAAATTTCTAATGGTTTGATTAACATTAAATAATAAACATAATTAATGAAGTTAGAGAATGGTAAAAATAAGCTTCAAGTGGTTCAGTGATCATTGAAATGCTGCGATTTATGGCATTTATATTTTTTTCAAAAAGTATATATATAAGATAATTATGCAAATTAATGTAAATAACTACAATAATTAAGATTTAACTAAAGAAACATAACTAAGAAGAAAAGAGTAATGGAATACAATGAATACCAGAACTCAAGTGTGCAGCACTTAAAAAAGGATGAAATAGCCTAAATTCTACATCAGAATTTTGATGTAGAAAACAACAAAATATATCAAAATAGTTAATAACAAAGTGTAAAGCCAATTAATAGCTTAATAAAACCTATAGAGTGATAGGAACAGCAATAGGTCAAAAAATGATTCTGAAAATGTGACGCTATTACAGACGCTACTTGGCAACTCTTTAACAATTGCTATTCCGACGAATTTAGGCATACATCCAAAATAACAAATACTAGATAGTTTTTATAATGAAAAAAAAAGTTTAATACAGTATAAACAAAACCTTCTAATCAAAATAACATATTAAAAAACTTACATGACCGCGCGACTATACGAGAACGATCTACAACCCGGGTATTGGCTTGGGAAAATGGCCGAAGAATCGTCACCAAGCGCTTCTTTCAGCTTTCACAAGCTGCTTGATTATAAAAACTTATTGATTTCTTTCAAAAATATCATCTGTTCGTCTTAATCATTATTTAAATAATTATAAAGTACTAAAAAGTTATAATTAAATAAAAATAGCATAGTTAAAACAGATTTATTGAGATTTAAAGAACAAATTATGAAGCATGTATGAATATATTATATCTTGACCTTAACGTTTTAATTTCTATTACGATAATAACAATTAAATTATTGTTTTTGTTTATAATTCCAATTTATTATTAGTTTGTAATACTTAATATTACAGAGTTTTTATTTTTAATTAGCTATCCTGAGGTCATTGATCTTGGTCACCTCCCCACTCCTCTAGCTTTTTGGAAGCGTCTCTGCATGTCTGTAATTTTTTTTCAGTAATGAATTTTATAATTTTATTATCAAACACTAAATTCTTGAAAATTATAATATCAAACAAAAAATAATGACTTATCTTTACACACTTTAGGTCAATACTGCTTCCAACTTTTTATCGATTAATTTGAAAAAACAAACATATTTTCTCCTTTGTACTGAACTGTACCATAAAAGTTAATTTTTCTATTCATTTTTATTTTCAGTCCATAAAACATATCAGGGTATAATATACCATCTTCAAAAATATGCAGGAGTTGGATATTAAATATTTTAAAACAAAAAAAAAATTTAAAAAAATGGAATAAGTACCATATTTGTAAAAATGGAGTACCATGTTTGAAAATATTAAAAAGTATGGCAGAGATTGGAGAATCAAAAATAGCATCATCAAAGTTTCAATTCAAAATCATGTTTTTTTTAAAAGAATTTGGGGACAATGAACTAGGGGAAAAAATAACTATAACTGCCATTAGGATGATAATGTTAGCAAGCTAGTAAATAAATAATTATTTTATATAATAATATATTATTATATAATAATGGAGTTTTCCATGTTTCCTTATTTATTCATTATTAGATAAAATAAAATATTGTTGATGAATAGAATTCTAAAATTAATTCCTTTTTAATTCAAATAAATTGTAGAACAAAAAACTAACTGATTTAAGAATGTTTTTTTTTTTTAAATAGGGTTCCAATATAATAAATATGAGGTTTTTAAAAATACAAATATAAATATTTACAAAATAAACAAACAATCTGATACTGTTTCTGTAATTTAGTTGTTATCTGTTAATGCTCCCCTTGTATTTTTGGAATATCTGTTGTTGCTATTAATTCCTCAAAGCCTGTGTAATCAATATTTTTCTTGTTACTGTACTGATATGTTTTTGTTTTTATTTTTATGTAATGCTTAAATTTCTAGATCCAATGTGAGATACATTTATACCTCTGACAAACATTACAAGAACAATCTAGACTGGACCATAAACCTACGTTATGGTCTAAACGTTTTTCCTTGTATAATTCATTTGTTTTTTTTAAGCATCTTGTTCTTTTACCAACACTGTCTTGGACTTCCTCTCAAATTATAAACCTTTTAAAGTCTGGATATCAAAAATCAAAAGGATAAACAATGCATTTTCGTTCCTCCACCATCAATATATCTTATGTTTACAGATATTAAATTATCGTTAAATTAAATAAATAAAGCTTTTAATAGAAAACTAAGGAATAGGATACCTTATTAAGAAAAGAAAATCAACATATAAAATTGTTTATTAAAAAATAGAACATTTTCAGACATTATTTCTTCTTTCTTATACCATGCTTGTTTTTCAAATATATAGTTTGCTTTGGTATCACCCGAGGAGCAACTAAAACAATTAAATAATTAATAATCAAGGAATAAGCATTCAAAATAAAATAGAGGACTTTGGTGTTGCCATTAATTAGGACTTAATTAAATTAGACTAAATTTACTTTTTTTTAAATAAATATTTTGTAAAAAAAATAAGAATTAAAAAAATATTAGTTTTTTATTTTTAGCTGATTTTAGATATTTTAGTTATGCTATGTTAACAATGAAAGCACGGATGTAGGTATAACAATGTTATAGAGTGCATTTTATTTGCTTTATAAGGTATTTATTTATATTTATCAGGAAACGAAAACTATACACATATCTATCTCTTGATTCAAATAAACACACAGCTAATATGCTAACAAATACTATCACAAAGTATCTAGTAATTATACCTAAGACATTAATGGTTTTATGTGCAGGCATTTGGCATAAAACAGCTAAATATTTTGATTGAGATCTTTAACAAGCATGATACATTAAAAATAACCAAAAGAGTCTTAGCTACATTAAATTAACATGTTCAGATTTATTCTCATGAAGTAAAATGTTAATTAAAAAAATAAATAATAAAGTTATTTGACTTTTGGCGACAATTAAATTTTTAATACAAATACAGCATCTTATCTATAAAACTCCAATTTCAAAACGTTAAAACATCTTAACATTAAACTAAGTGATATATTAAATTTTAAAAAAGTGAATAATATATTCAGAAATCACTACATAGGTATCTGAAAATTCAATTTGTAAAACTTACCAAAAACAAACATGGGAGTATTAATGAGTTAACACACTATAAACGGGCACTAATTAGTAATAAAATGTGTTACTGTTTTAAATAAGAATTAAAAAAACATTTCAATACTAAAATCAATTTAATGAACTAAGCAAGGATGTATATAGCGGTAGGTGGAGAGCATTATCTTTAATAATCCGATAACCCAAAGTTGAGAAATTGATGAATTGAGAACTATTATTGTAAAACTTATTAATCACTGAATTACTTAAATTTAAAACCGTTACCAATACATTTCAAGTTAAGAAATTGGAATTTTATTATAAAAATGCTGTATTTGAATAAAGGAAAACATTTTTTGTAGACAATCAAAAGTCAAAACAAGCATGCTAAAAGGTCAAATCAAAAAATAGTTTGGAAAATTAAACTATTCTATAAACCTGTGGAATAGTAGATAGCATAACAACCTACTACGCCAAAGATTGCAGCTTCGCAGCCAAACAGTTGTTATTAGGATTTTTTGTTATTAGGAGTAAAAATCCTTGGTTATGGGGTCCTTCAGAAGGGTCGTAACATGGGATCAGGGTATGGGTGGTTTCATGTACTTGTTAAAGATCCTTATCCTAATTATACCAGTATAAGGAAAAATTAGGACTCCCACTTCAGCATCATCTGAAGAGCCATAGTAGCATGAAGTGACATTAAGTAAACAAACAATTATTGTGGGCAATCAAAACTCAAAACAAGCATGTTAAAAGGTCAAATACAAAAAGAGTTTGGAAAATTAAATAATTTCATAACAAACTAGGAAAAATTAAACTAATCAATATAAATGGGAAATATAGTAATAATTGTTATTAAATTTGACATTTCGCCTGTTCCACTCTCAAATCAATTGTTGATATATCCTTGAAGTTAAGAACAAATAATTTAAGATAATCTGAAATGGTTAAGCAGAGATAAAAATGTAGGGGGGTCAGTCCATAGCCTGGCAGGTGGCTCTAGGTTTTTTAAAGGGAGGAAAAAATCCTTAAAGGGACATAAAATGAAGGTCTGGAGGCTTTACAGTACCAGGTACTCATTAAAGATTCCTATAATAATTATAGCTGCATAGTCGAAATTTAAGACTTCCATTATTAGTATCTTATGATTAGCTATAGCAGCATAAATCAATAAACAACAAAAATAATTGCAGCAAGTAGATTCATTTTCCTTAGAGTTTTGATTATGTTTAAGGGGACAGAACTTAATAATCGCTGAATATACAAATTTTAAGCGTAACTAGTGAATAGTTTGTTAAATATACAATATTTAAATAATATAATTAATTTTTGCGTATATTCCTAAACTGTCTTGGAAACTATTTTAAAGCCTCCTTTGAGGTCTATAATTGAAACATGACAATGTCTAACCACTTGATTTATCTCTCAACCTATTGAGAAAAAAAAGATTCCTTGTTTCGCTTTGATAATGGAGTAGATCTGGCAACAATGATACCTCGATACAGAACATAACGTTTGATGATAAGCTGGATCGATAAGCGTAAACTTCCGAACTTTATCTTATCATTTTGTTATCCTTTTGCTATATCAGCCTACCTACCTGCGTTAAATATTAAATTAAAACACTACTTTAATATAAAACATTTCAATACTTTACCATAATACGATTCAATTTCATTTGTTTATTTTTATTGATTGATTTTGATGGTGATTATTTTTAAACATTTTTATTTTGAAGAGAAAAGATTTGTCCTGGCCAGGATTCGAACCCGATGTAGATCAATCAATGCAGACGACCCGGGTTCGAATCTTTTCTCTTCAAAATAAAAATAATTTGTTTATTGTGTACTTCACATCACATCACTTTATTCTACGGCTAATCGGACGATGCTACAGTGAAAGTCCTAAATTTTGCCCATCTCGGTATAAGGATAGGGATCTTTGACGAGCAGTCAGCAAGGATCGGGACCGTTATTTTACGTCCCCTCTGAAGCCCGCCATAACCAAGGATTTTTTATTCCTTTTAAATAATCCTGCCGGCCAGATTTTCTCCCAATTAAGGGTATCCATTTTAGACGCCGGGTGAGCACCAGGAAGGGAGTATGCAGATCCCCAAATGTCAATTCTGAAATTAATGTCAGTATCCTAAATTTTAAAACTTTTTGAATTTTAATAGTAAATGAATAAATGGTTACATATTTTATTTTGTATTTCACCGTCTACCCGTACCTTACGTTGATTTTTGACATTACTTCGTTTGAGATGGCTTTGTTTAATAATTTGAGGGGGGAAATAGAATTTAATCAAATAAAATAATATAATCAAACTGATTATTACACTTTGTATCATAAGCCCTGAGCCGATCTCCCCATTTCTGTAAGAATTCAAAAACTACTCCATTAGTCCAACCAAAGCCTTCTTGAGCGTCATATTCGCCCCCATCACCAGTTCTACCAATCAGTAAGGAGTCGTACTAAAAAATAAATCATAAAAAGTTATTTAATTTTATTATTTATCGAAAGATTATTAGCATTAATTATATGTGTCTACACATATAGATCTTGAGATTCGATGGAACATAATTTTTTTTTGTGTGTTGTTACTGTGCTGAAGCTTCTGGGTTCAAATCCGGCTACGGCATATACATACTCGCTTTTTTCACTGCGCTACTCCATTCCCCTAATTCCATATTAAATCTGTTAAGAGCCTGGCGCTTCAACGTGATCTCTGACATATCAGCTCCCTAAACAACATCTACCATGTACTGAACCAAAGACCCTTTATGGTTTGTAGTGGTACATGTTTTTTTTTAATTCACTGCATATTCTAGCTTAAAAACTGAGCAGTCTCAATGAATCACAGATAATCATTATATGTTTTTAACAATTTTAAAATTGTATAAACTGAGCTATGATTAAGGATTTGAATCATACGAACTGGGTATTTTTATTTAACAATGATATATAGTTTATAAAACTTGGAATACTTTTTATCTTCGGGTGTCAAAGGTTATCGGGAAGACGGATTAAGATTGTCGTATTTTTATTTGCAATTGGCTATTTATGATTAATAAACTTGAAAACAATTCCAATGAAAAACGTCAACCAGAATTTTACTTCGGGTGGGCCAATAATTTTACCACAAAAGAGAATTAGGGGAATGGAGTAGCGTGAAAAAAGCGAGTTGTTATGCTTAAGGTCCCGGGTTCTAATCCTGGCAGATAAATTATTTAATCTTTCAACAGCCATAGATGGATCCTTTGGGATCTGCAGGCCATACTAAGCTCTATAAAGTGGGACGAAACATGGCAGTTGAGAGTAATCTCGGCCAAATCAACTCCCTGCGCAACCGTTGGGTTACAACCAGTACAATCTCTACCATGTACTAAATACTGAAACTACTCTTCATATTGGAGCAGGTTTTTTAAAAATTGTTCTTTGTATCTTTTTTAGAAAATGAATCACTATAATATTATTTTAAATTGATTTAATATGTTTCATAATGAGTGATACGTTTATATTTTATGCACATATATTTGCTTTCTAAAGTAAATTATTTCTATTTTAATTAATTTCAGGAATATTTATTTTAATTCACATCTTCTCACCCTCATTTCGGAACTTGTCTTAAGGCCATATAATACATTGTAACTTTAAATTGGATTATACAGTAATGTTCACGTAGGCTTCCACGGTCGTTGATATTCTTCTTCCGGGATGGACCGTGTCATGTCGGTGCTGTTAACCAAGCTTTCGCTCATCGTGCTGTGAGCTTGGTCAACAGGACCGACATGACACGGTCCATCCCGGAAGAAAAATATAAGAAGAATATATAGTAATGATCATTATCATTCGGAAATTTAGTATTGTAATTATTTTATTACACCAGAGGTAATCGACATGTAACATTTTTGTATTTGTTCAGGAGAGCCAATTTTCCATAACTTTGAACTATTAAAAATTGTTTCGTCATTGCTTATTGAAACAGCATAAAGAAAATAGTTCACGTTGTTATTGGCATTGATAAGTAATTGGAATATGTGATCACATTATGTATTTATGACAATTTACCTAAAATATTACCTATTTCGTGGACATGGTGTATTTTACTCATGGGCAACATATATGTAATTAATTACTAATACTCGATATAGAATTTAGAATAAATTTCAAAACGTAATTTTACCTTTTCAAACATCACACCTAACTCCTTGAACCCTTTGTAATTCGAGTGGATATATTTATCAGCGAAATAGAACGCCACTTCCGATGCTTCGTATGTACCAATTCTGTCTAGACCCTGAATAAGAAATGCCTGTAGGGGTGGCCATGCGTTGGGGAAATCCCACTGTTCTCCAGAATACTCTGTGGAGCTTGGGAATCCACCTGCAGAATATAATTGGGAAGATAATTAATTAAACAATTAATAAACTCGTAAATTATTAGATTATTATTATCGTAAATCATATATTATTATGAGAGGGGGGTAACTTAATGAGCAGAGCTCTGAGTTGCTTTGCTGAATATCCGTAGTTAACATCCGACTGTGATTGTTATATTTTTCAATCTGTTAATAGCCCTGAATCGATACTGAGGGATCTGCAGACCGCTGCCTACGGCTCACTCAGCATCTATAAAGTGGGTACTTTTAATTAGGGGAAAATCTGGCAATTGAGCCTGGTCTAGGTCGAATCACCTCCTTGTCCAACCAATGGCTAAGAAACAATACAGTATCTACCATGTACTGAACCCAACATTCTCCATTGGTTGTTGTGGTACATTTGTTATTTTTTTATTAATATGGTTCCTTATTAATCAGTATGGTTTAATTCCAACATTTGCAACAAAATGTTTGCATTGACTCACTAAATAAATTTAAGTTATGTTATGGTCCCAACCTCAACTGAAAAGAATCAGTTGGGAGTTTTTACATCTATTATTCGAGTTTAAGCTTGAAACCAGTAGTGGTGTTTTTATTAACGATTTTAATAATTACAATAAATATGGATTTTTAATGCCGGTACATAAGTTTATTAATGATTTTTTATTTAACTAATTATTTAAATTTACTGCTTAAAATGGTATAAACTTTTATTGATCAGTGCTCTTCGATAATTTTCTAGAGGAGGGTCTTAACCGAGGTATTAGTTTTTTCTTTAAAGTAGCTGTTATTCAACAATAACTCCTAAAAAGAACTAGTTACTTTTTATCCCATACCCAATGTGGAGTTCATACTTGTTCCTTTATCGGAACAGGTTCGAAAGCTATCAAAAGTAGCATATTCGATTTTATTCTTAAATACATAAGACAATCATGTAATTAAAACATTGCATATATTTATTAATTATAAAGATTAATATTAGATTGACCTGTATAGCGATCCAAATTGTATTTAACCATATAATTAATTATATTTTTAGTAATATCTTCCGGATGGAACGTGTAAGATTTGGTCCAAAGTGGAGTAAAGTTAGACATGTAGAAGTAATCTCTTGATAAATTGTTTTCCAAGTCGTAATCCAACCAAATTCCTTCTTCCTCGTCCCACAAGACCTGAAATCAAATAATAACATAAACAATAAATATATATAATAAAGAAGTAATGTAATTAATCGTTTAATGTCTCTACGTTTTCGATCGCAGTCAGTAGTTCCTTCGCCAAGATCTTGTACTTTCTAGCCATTCCTTTGTTTCTCAGTTTTTCGTACCAGATATACAGCAATGTAAAATTTTTATGCATAATGGCGTTCAAGTCAACGGGTACGATCATGTGAGTTTGCATGTTGCTTAAATTTCCTGAAATAAAGTTATGTAATCCATTAAAAAAATAAATGAAAAAATATAATTTTTATCATATAGTGTTTTGGATAAACCGTTTGAAGAACTAAAAAGCTATACTAGAAACAAACAAAGGAAAAGAAGTCTGACGTATTAATGGTGTTTTTAGGACATCGGTTTTGCAAAGATGATTTGTCCGAGATTACACTCAACCACCAGTTTTTTCCTCCAGTATAGTGCACTGACTTCATAAAGCTGGGTGAGCCACAGAAGGGTCTGTATATCAATCAGGGTCGCAATAAATAATTTATATGTCAGGCGGATTTGAACCTGGGACCTTCATCATAGTATATTAACTTAGCACACTACACACAAAGCTAACTGTTCCCAAAAATTATACAGTTTGTTCATTTTGTTATACTTTTCGTTGCTCGATTTGTATAACTGTGTTTTACATTTATTCTGTTGTTAAGGTTGTATTTTTTTTAATATAGTTTAAGCGGAAAAAATAATTCAAGTTTTATACCTTCTACCTTGCATGGGTAAAATCCTAGAAAAACTCATCTTCAAACGATTGTACCCCATCCTTGATGCAAATCACATAATACCAGATCTCCA
The DNA here is from genome assembly GCA_964056705.1 of Troilus luridus. Classification (NCBI taxonomy): domain Eukaryota; kingdom Metazoa; phylum Arthropoda; class Insecta; order Hemiptera; family Pentatomidae; genus Troilus; species Troilus luridus. The sequence goes on along the minus strand of OZ057417.1, from coordinate 39,740,526 downwards.
GTTTCGATTCCGAGCATCCCACTCCACTATTCAATGTCATCGTGTGGTGGATGTAGTCTTCTCTGCATTATAACGTGGATCATATTGTTCGGGCGTCTTTCTTGACGTGGAACAGGCTTTTGACCGAGTCTGGCATCCGGGCTTGCTCTACAAACTCCGTAAATTCCTACCCCATACATACTTTCTCATCCTTCAATCCTATCTCATAAATAGAACTTTCCAAGTAAAACATAATAATGTCCATTCATCCCTCTTTTCCCAATCTGCTGGTGTTCCTCAAGGTTCCTTGGCCCAATCCTTTATACAGTTTATACACCTGACATCCCAACTCATCCTAATACTATCCTTACCACGTATGCTGATGATACATGTGTATTATCAGTCAACACCAATCCAGTTATTGCATCCCAAAGCCTCCAATCCCATATCACTGATCTTGAAGAATGGTGTCAAAACTGGAGAATTAAAATAAATTCTCAAAAATCGCATCAAATCACTTTTACCTTATGTCGTAAACCAATGACTTCTTGCCCTTCAGTATCCTTTAATAATATCCCACTTGTGCCTGTAGAACAGATCCGATACTTTGGGTTGCATCTCGACGAACGAATAATCTGGAATCCTCATACTAGACTGAAAATACAAGAAACCGCTCGACGTTTAAGGCTACTTCAACACTTACTAGACAAACGCTCTAACCTCCCAATTAACTACAAAAGACTCATCTACATAACCATCATACGACCTATTTGGACTTATGGAGTAGAGCTTTGGGGCTCCACTAAGCCATCGAATTCCTCACGCATCCAATTCCTACAATCGAAAATCCTTCGTAAAATCCTCAACGCTCCTTATTTTGTTAAGAATAAAGTCATCCATAACGACCTGAACGTCCCATTTGTTGCTGATTTGGCCCGAACCCGCTATCTATCCTTTCATAACAATCTTCATTCCCACTCAAACCCTCTAGTTTCAAACCTAGCTTCCTCTTCAATTCCCGATGATCCTCCGAGGCGTTTGAAAAGAAGATGGCCACGTGACCTTCTTAGTTGAACTAGTGATTAGAGTACTGCCAGTGGGTAGTTTCTCTACTTGTCATTACCTCATGTCATTATGTATCATATAGCCTATTTACTTGATGTATTATCGTAATACAGTTGTAAATATCAATAAATAAATAAAAAATAAAAAAAGTTGTATACCATTATTACATTTATTTCCGTTACGATTTTACATTGTAATTATATCTCTAATGTAAAATAAATTATTACAAGGTCACTAATTTTTTTGTTTATATAATAGAGATATTATTGATAATAAAACTTAAATTGCTTTTAGTAATTGGAATTGCACAGTTTTTATACGCCATTACCGACAAGTAATGTTTATTACTTCATAATATTTATGTAAGCAAAAAAAATGTAATAACACTTACATATATTTTATTACTTACTTATTATGGAAGCGGGGAGACTCAGTGGTAGAGCGCTGAGTTGCCGAGCCGAATGTGTTCAAATCCGGCTGAGGCAGACAATTTATTTAATCTAGTAAGGACAGATTAGGCGGTCATGGACAGATCACCTTTCTGCAAATCCGTTGTCCTGAATACAGTACAGTTTCTATCACATACTAGACCTGAGACCCTCCATGGGCTGTAGTGGTAAAGGTTTTTCTTTTATCTTATTTATTATTTACTTGTTTTTTTTTTACATTTATCCAGTTATTTCGAACGAACCAAATTTTTTAATGTATTTTTAAATTATTCAAGATTAATTGTTGAATAAGTTAATACTACCTTTATTTTCTCCGTGAAGGATGAACCACCTGGTCGAGAAATCCCAACCTGATTCTGCGGCTGTTTTTATTGACGTGTAGCGTTCTTGCTTTCTCTTTGGATCATCCACCATTGATGCGGAATGGATATCTTCCCTACCATATTAATTATGCTTAATTATTACTATTTTAGTAATTAAAATAGATTAATTACTAATTACCTGTACGATTCCGGACGAGGCCCTTCGTCTGCGGCGTAGTACCTGAAGAGTGTGTACTGGATCCCACATTTCATGATATGGACTGTCCTAGTTTTTAACCAAAAATCCATTTCTTTATCTAACAACTAAAAAAAATACAACAAAAATATTAAATATGAAAGAAAATTGTGAGGGTGAGGTCAGAAAAAATTCCCTTAAACAGGGTTGAACTATTTAAGCCAACGTTTCTACCCATATTGGAGGTCTTCTTCAGGGCTTGTAATGGGGACACCTTCAATGTTTGTGACAAAAGGTTGGCTTTTAAATAAACAGCCCAACCCTATTTAAGATAATTTTTTTCTGACCTGCACACGGACCATTTTCTTATAAACATATATAAGATCAACTAATATTATTCAAGAAATACATTAAATGATACAGTGTTTATTTTTTTTAAATCCTGCATAATTCGTACGTGTTTATTATGTAAAATTTAAATACGGATTTTACTCAAAGTTATTTTATTTCATACAAATTAATTTATACATATTCATTTTAATTATACAATAAGTATGTTGTGGTGCAGGGCTATCATAGAGTGCTTAGTTGGTATTCTGATGTTCCTGGGATCAAAACTCACTGTCATAGATAAATTATTTAACCCGTTAACAGCCATGGATGGATCCTGTGGGATCTGCAGGCCCTCCGGGGGCCCACTAAGCCCCTATAAAAACCTGGCGGTTGAATATGTTCTCGGACATCTCTCTGCGCAACCGTTATAATAAATATAACCGGTATAATCAAATTAAATAATTTATCTACCACAACCGGGTTTATACCCGGACCTTCGAAAAAGCAACCCAGCGCTCTACACTCTAAGCTAACCCGTTCCCTCAGCACGAAAAGGGGCAATGTATAATTACTAATACTTTTAGGTAATGTAGTAGTTACCGTAGACGCTAATTATTTACTGATTAGGAGTAAGTATATACTTACGTTTATGTTGGAGGCAATGAATTCAAAATCAAAAGAATATTTGTAATATGATTCAACCATCTGAGTGAGTAATGGAGGTTGAGTCCTCTCTTCATAATATATTCTGCTACCGTTAGGTACATGACCGATGGTAGCTACAAGGTGTAGCAGATTTTCCACCATTCCTGTGCAAAATATGTTATATTTTTTTATAGAACCCAAAAATGGTCGTGGGTTCAGTAAGTGGTTGAGACTATACATGGAGGTGATTTGTCCGCCAGGTTTCCCCTAATTAAGGTTTCCCACTTTATAGAGGCTGGGTGAGCCCCAGAAAGTTCAGACAAGTTTCCTTACGGCAGGACCTAGAACAGAGCCCTGGGGACACACCATCTCCACAGTGTCTTCTATTTCATAGAAACTCCCATGAATCTTCAGTGTCCTGCCCTGGAGATAGCTTTTAACCATCCATTGCCAAATCAACTCCCTTCTCAACCATTGGCTTGGAAATAGTACCATCTCTACCAATTACCGTACCCAATATGGTTCATAGGTTGGTATTTAGTAAAATTTTTAAATTTTCATATATTTTTTTTAAATTATCAGCTAACTTTGTTAGGTATAGATATTCGCGTTGGGCAATCGACATTTATTGGACACAGTTGACATAAATTGTATTTTTTTGTTTAAAAACTCATTTAATTCGTTCACTTAATGAAAACCTATTTCCAGTCGGTTTTTTTTTTTTTTTTTTTTTTTTTATTTTTTATTTTGCGGATACGTTTCGACTAATTTGTCATTTACAATCCATCAAGAACTTCCTTCATCTCAGAAGAGTTACAAGTCATCTTTTTTCTCTTTTTTTTTAAATTCATGTCATTAGCTAAAAACTTTTCTTGGAGGTCCATTGTCCTCCATGGTCCTTTTGTTAATTCAGGTTAAGATTAACAAAAGGACCATGGAGGACAATGGACCTCCAAGAAAAGTTTTTAGCTAATGACATGAATTTAAAAAAAAAGAGAAAAAAGATGACTTGTAACTCTTCTGAGATGAAGGAAGTTCTTGATGGATTGTAAATGACAAATTAGTCGAAACGTATCCGCAAAATAAAGTTATTTGCCAAAAAAAAAAAACCGACTGGAAATAGGTTTTCATTAAGTGAACGAATTATTAGATAATGCAATCCAGTTTACATCCTTTCAAACTCATTTAGCAAATACGATTATAAAAATTCTGTTCATATAGTTTTAATGACGAAACAATAATTATTTTTAGAGATAACAACGGATGGAGGGGGCGCTTTTATCTTATATTCGTGTGGGCGGTTCTACAATTTCTTCCATGTATTGAATCATATGAAAATATCTAAAAAAATACATATTTACTTGAAAGAAAAAAGTAAATACCTCGCACCAATGGTATCATATCGCATATAAGGAGACCATTTACTATCCAATATGTATCCCAGTAATATAATTCCCTAAATCTGCCTCCTGGTACGACGAATCTGAAATATAAATGATTTACCATTAGCAAAATCATAAAAAAAATAATAATATGTATTGGTTTGGATTCAGACATACAAAATCGAATGATAATGAGATGAGAATTTGCTAAGAGATAAACTAGATTTTCTGGCGATTGCCTGTGAAAATTTTGGGATAGAAGCAAAATTTGAGAAAAAAACATTTTTTGTTAAAAAAAAAAAGTTAGGATAGAATACGATTCAATTTATCACACTTAAATATAAAAATAGGAAGGAATAGAGAGATTTATAAAAAAATGTGTACAAAAAATACTGGTTTGGGCGCCATAATCTGCCATGATTATGGGCTGTAGTACTACCGATTCGCTCCTTATGACAATAAAGAACTTTCTATATAAAACTTATGTAGTTTTAATGGATATTGGTTTTAATTAATCAAATTAATTATTGCAATATAAAATGTTAACCGTGGCATATTTTTTTAAAAAACTCGTTTCTTAATGGGGACTTCACTGTTCATTATTGTAAGTTATATAGTCACTACTTATGTAAATAAAAGGAAATAATTTTTAAGTTATTGGTTGTATTAATTTTCACGAAATATTGTATGATAACATATATGATATATAATAATATAATAGAAATATTTCGTCAAGCCCTGTTAAAATTTTAAATACCATCAGATTGCAATCATAAAAATGGACATGCATGCTGACAAGTGTAATTTAATAAAGAAATATGCAAAGAAAAGATGTTTAAAATGTATATTTTCCTATTGTTTTATATTATAGCATTTTTAAGTCTATTTGAACCTTTTCCAAGTCTACTGTAACCTTTTACAAATCAAATCATATCCTTTCCAAGTCACAAGTAACCCTTTCCAATTCAAATGTAACTCTTTCCAAACGAGTTGAAACCCTTTCCAAAGCAAACGTAACGCTTTACAACTCAATTGTCACCCTTTTTATTTCAATTGTAACCGTTTCCATTTGAATAGTCACCCTTGAAAATGTTTTGAAAATTTACCGTACTGGGGAATGGGGGAATTTAGGGCCTCAGAACTCCAGGGCCAGGATAAAATCAACACAACCTTTTTCTTCACAACTCTTCACAGGACAAAAATGAGGGAAATAATTAAAAAAACAGTTGATTTTTTCTTTCTGAAAAAGTTTATTTAAAAAAAGTAAAAACATGTAATCTGAACTTAACAACAGTATCTTCATAGTTTTAGTAATAAAATAATAAACATAATAATATTCTTGTTTACAAAAAATTAAGGAAACAATTTAAAACAAAAAGTTTTAAATTTTTGTGTTTTTTTCTCAAGAAGTAAATAATAAAAAAAAAAACGGAAAAAACGTAGACGGAACTGAACATTATCACATTTAAAAAAAAGTGTTTATTCCTAAGGAGAAAGAAAAATAACGTTGTTCGTTTAAGATAACGTTAAATTTTCAAAACAATTTTAAGGGTGACAATTGAAATGGAAACGGTTACAATTAAAATAAAAAGGGTGACGATTGAGGTGTAAAGCGTTGCATTTGCTTTGAAAAGGGTTTCAACTCATTTGGAAAGAGTTACATTAGAATTGGATAGGGTTGCTTGTGGCTTGGAAATTGCATTTGATTTGTAAAAGGTTACAGTTGACTTGGAAAAGGTTGAAATAGACTTGGAAATGCTATATATTGTTGCTACTGGGTGTAAAATGAATTAAACTATTACTAAATTCAAGATACTAATATTTATTAACAAATTAAAAAGAATAAAATGAAATTATTTAAAACAATTAAATTATTAAACTAATATAAATTTACAGTAACAATGTTCTACAGATTATAACCTTGGCCTAACTGTTATCTAATTACTAAAATAATATACAAATAATATAAGATATTGCTAATACTAAATAACTTAACTATTTACATAAATTTGTACAAATACAATAAAATTACACTATAGTTTATAACTAAAAATTAACACTTACAGTTCTCTAATTAAAGTCCACCGACCGTAAGACCCTCCAAATATAACAAACTGACACACAGTAATAAACAGAAACAGTTATTTACTCTCTCGTACTGTCACAGTTCACTGATACACTGAGTTGGCGAGACTCACTTATCACTGACTAGTTCGTCACACTGACACTGACTGATATTTACTGTTACTAACTGTCTTATTACTCACATGGACTGTCACCGTTCACTGTCACACAAGTCAACAACTTTACTACTACTCTAGGCTGAAACGGCTGGCAGTTTATATAGGCAAGCTTGGGCGGGGTGGGGGTCCTCGAATATTCTCGACGCTTCGAGATCCTTCTCGATCGTTCTAATCCCTTAATCCCGTCTAGCTCATCTTAATCCCTTCAGCCGGTCTTACTCTCTCTCTCTCTGACCGTAACAATATGTATATTTGCTTACTTTTACAAAAAAAAAAAATGTAAACGTAATATATCATATAATTTAAAAAAAAAATCAAATATGAGGCTCTTGAATTACAGGTTATAGTTATGGACGAAATAGTGCGATGTCACCTACTGTCAGCTCACTTGTTAGACGATTTAAAGAAAATTAGGAAATTAAATATTTGAGAGGTAAGGGTGATTCAGATTTGGGTACTTGTCAGTAGATGGAAGTTTTTAAGCTGAAATTGGTGGTGTCGGGACCGTGCCTTCGGGCTCCCTAAGCGTTTTTATTATTGTTATATTCGAAACCCTACTTTATACTGAGAAATTTGATGTAAAACATGAAGATAGTACTTATTTCACGGTTGACGAAGTATCTACCATAACCTGACTCTGACTTTCTTGTTATTATATATGTAAATAATTGTTATGGCTTAACAAAAAATTATTTTTATATTTTTGGGTAATCATGTTTAAAAATATCATTACTACAATTCTTTTAAAAATAATTAAATGTAATAATCCCCGAATTTTCTAATGAATCTGAAATAATCCTCTGTTTGTGACTTCGGTTCCAAATTTAAACAAAATCAGACCAGTTATTTTTTTTTATGGAAGGGGGGAGAGTTTATCTCAGTGCCTAAAGCGCTGAGTTGCTATACTGTAGGATCTCAGGTTCGAATCCGTCTATGACAGATAAATTATTCATTCTGTTAACAGCCATTGATTGATCTTCCTGCGAGACCTGCAGGCTCTCTTAGAGATAATCCAGCCTCTCAATAAAATGGGCACCCTTAATTGGGAAAAAAACTATTGTTTGAGCGTGACTCTCAAATCTCCTTCCACAGCCGTTGTATAGAAACAATACAGTCTCTACCTTGTGCTGATTCCTACATCCTGTGTGGGCTATAATGCTACATATGATATATATATATTTTTTTTTTTTGTTTTTATGTATCTGAAAAAGGAAAATATTACGCGTTGGGTACAACCACAGAAGAAAAAAGTTCTTGATTATTCACTACTTCATCAGCGTGTTTTCTTGTGAGATTTTTCCAAATACTGTTCAGTTCAGAAGCCCAATTCCTCAGATGTATATCGACTATATTTTTCAAAATGCTCGGATTTGGTACCCAATCGGCTGGATCGTAATTCTGAAAATTGCAATTAATATAAGTTATAAAAATAAAAATGTAAAAATTATTATTTAAGCAGGAATAGGCACCAACAGGAACATCAGGTCTGCAAGGAATTACTATTCGGATGTGAACATTAATCTATTTTAAAACTTTTATCAAGTTTTATTCCAAATATAGCGCCAATAGAAGAGGTAGAATATTTCCTAATAATTAAACGAAAAGGAAATTCTTAAGTACTGCAATTCTAAACACCAATGAAACAGTTTTTCAGGTACTCATTCCGCAGGTTGTCAGTGGTAGGGGTAGTTAAAGTTCAGTCAAGTGACGTCGCAACGCGTCATTTTTACGTCACAGTCCTATCTGTATCGGTGATTTTCCCCATCATTTCTACCCAATATATAAGTAAGAAAAACGGTAACCTAAGAAATTTAAGCTTACCAATTTGTACTTGTTATGGATTCAAAATGTTGCTCAATTTCCTGGTTCTTTTCATATAGTGAAGGCTATATTAACCTTCTCATATAAAAGGAAATAGTTAACTATTTCTAACTCTTTAACTATGGCCTTTTCGTCAAAAATATGGTATATGGTCTCGGCAAGTGACGTCATCTGACGTCAGTTCAACGTCAAAATCTTATCTGTATCGGCGGTGTCCATACACACTGAATAAGTAAAAAACGATTATTGAGAATACAATAAACTAGGATATTTAACATAACCAATATATTCTTATTTTTTTTATTATCTTTATATATATTATAGAATCTGGGATAATTTTCAGTTCTTCTACATATAATGAAAGTTATATTAGCCTTCTCATGCTGCCAGTTAAAACAACTATATTCATCTTGAATTACCCATTACTGGCTATGATAGAATTTCTCAAATAAGCTTTAACTTTGTTTTATTTTATATTTTAAAGCCGGGAGCGGAGTTGCTTGGTGGGAAAGCACCGAGTTGCCATCCCGAAAATCCTGGTTCATTTCCCGCTGCCGGCAAGACTTTTATTTAGTCTGTTAGCAGCCAGATGGGATCTATAGGGATTCCTATTCGAGCCCTATGGGACCTGTGGGATCCTCCTGGGGTTCAACCAGTCTCTGTAAGGGGAAAATCCGGCGGTTGAGGGTAATCTAGGGACAAATCACCCCCTTTCACAACCGTCTCTACTGTGTACCGAACCCCAGAGCCATTCACGGGTTGCAGTGATACAGGTTTTTTTTTAAAGCCAATTTTTTTTAGCCCTTCCAATTTTATAGGTAACAAAATACAATATGATCGTACGTAAAAACACGTAACGTGATATCATTTGACGGTACTTTAACTATCCCTACCACCATGCTGTCACCTGCGGAACACATACCGTTTTTCATTTCGAGGAGTGATTTTCTTAAAGCTATTTATTTACAAAATAATAAAAACAAATAAAACTTGTCTTACATTTGTAAAAACTTTTTAAGAACACACCTCTAACTCGTTGGCATCCTGAAAGTTGTTATCAACGAAGTTTCTTACAACTTCCGGATTTTTCTGTCCTTCATTTTCACTAAGAAACTTGTCAAAATTGCTTAAAATCTGAAATAATAAAGATCGATGATATGGAATTCCTGTAATTTAGTAAGGCAAGATTGTACATACTATTGCGGGGGGGTATTTCATTTTCTTGTCGACGAAACTTTTAGAATCCGGGTACAAGGCTGCCATCTGAACCACATGCAGAAGATGGCCCCGACAATATATATCACTGAAATATTAATGAGTAATGGAAAATAAGATCCAAATAAATTATTTGTTAAAAGTAATATTAAATATCGGATAGGGCTAGCTCAGTGTGTAGAACACTGAGTTTCTGTGCTGAGGTTCCTGGGATCAGCATCCGGATGTTACAGATAAATTATTGAACCTGCTAATTGCCATAGAAGGACCATGTGGGATCTGCAGACCCTCTTAGTGCTCATCAAGCCTCTATAAAGTGGGTATCCATAATTGGGGGGAAACTTGGCGGTTGAGCCTAATCATTTACCTGCACAACAGTTGTCTAGAAAACAGTAAATTATCTACTATTCACTGGACTCAAGATCCACTGTGGGCTAATAACATCTTTAAACTACGATATATCTACTGCTAATTAGCTAATTAGCTAATTATTCCGCACATTGTCGCTTCGAGTAGGTTTAAAATTTTTTACGTTTCATTCATTTCCGTTTGAATATTTTCCAAAATACAAATTATTTTAAGGTTTTGTATGGAAAAGAGAATGCAATTTCTCTTTTTAAATTAGAAGATTTCTGTAATCATTCCGTCTAGAAATTCACGTTTCAACAAACATACATCATCTATAGTTATATTGATAGAAGTGTACTTCAGAATGTTAATTGAAACTTGTATTTCTTGATGAAATGATTACCGAAATACTCATTATCCATTATTACGTCCTCTTTTCCATACTACAACTCATGATATCTTGTATTTTTGGAAAATATTAAAAATGAGACGAATGAAAAGTTAAAAATTGTAACTCAACTCGAAGCGACAGCCTGTGGAACAGATACCTATAATTTAACCGAAATTAAAGGATATATCGACTCAAGTCCCGTGACGTGAAATTTATGTATTAATAATAACAAAATAACATCTTAAAAAATTGTGTTACTATTTCGTAGCCTGGTACAGAAGATTTTTCATACTCATCACTTTTTCCTTATTCATGTCTGCTTCAGACCAAGATTCTGGAGTATGTTCTTTTCCTTGGCTCAGGTTACGTGACATGGCTAATCCTTTCTTATCCAACAGTTGCTTTAAGAAAGCGGACGTATGACTTGATTTACAACGATGCATAGTTATTTTTTAAACAAATTGTGGCTTATCTTGTTGGTTTAATAATTTATTAAACTAATCAAAAACATCTGTATTAAAAATTAACATATTTCTCTTTCACAGGCTTTCGACGATTCTTGAATCGATACGGTAATCATTTTGAAATCAAGAGAAAAGTTCTTTAGCAATTATAATTTTATGATCATAATTGTAAGGGGCATCTCCGGTATAGCGGTTAGCACAACAATCTGATATGCCCAATATCGCGGATTCGGAGCCCGTGAGGTGCCTGTGGTGATTTTTAATCCCACTCATGTGTGGGAAACTTTCCCTACTATTGTCTAACCTGGCAGATAACCAGTTATATGTTTGTAAACTCACTATTCTTCTACAGTTGTTGTTTTAAGCTAATAGAATTGTGATGAAAATGGAAGAAGAATGAATTACCCTTAGAAAGGTTTTTATTAGCTTAAAACAACAACTGTAGAAGAATAGTGAGTTTACAAACATATAACTGGTTATCTGCCAGGTTAGACAATAGTAGGGAAAGTTTCCCACACATGAGTGGGATTAAAAATCACCACAGTGCCCTTAGTTTTTTTAAATGTATGTAAGAAATCCTTGGTTATGCCATCCTCCGGAGGGGACGTAAAATGGGGGTCTCCCTTCGAGCCTGTATGGGTCAGCCACTCGTTAAAGATTCTTATCCTAATTATACCTGGATAGGGAAAATTCAGGACTACCACTGTAGCATCGTCCGATTAGCCATAGCAGCTTTAAGTGACTAAATGAATAAAAATATATTAAATATCTCTGAATGTACACTCTAAGAAACTGTTATAATATTGTAAATAAACATGGGGTAACAGAACTAACACACATTTTTAATCTATCAACAGGTAGGTTACAGAAGATAGCCAATATGATATACACATAACCATAAATAACATTGACTTTCAACAGAAACGAACTGGATGGTGATTGAGGAGTTAAAAGAGAAATAAATAACGGGAAAAATAAAAAATGCCAAGCTTCTAAAAATTTCAGGGCTACAGATGGGTGTTTTAACAGATATTCATTATGTAATGACTCATTCTGTTCCATCACAGGAGTTGTTCTATTTTTCTCTCAATTCATTATTTCCCAACTAAGGTAGGACAAAATTTTACTATCTAATGAATACAGATATCAAATGATCTATTTACTTGTTTCATAAGTGAATAATGTATACTTTATTTGTTATTCTCAACACCAAGTAGTATAATTAGTGCGAATATTTTAACAAATTCTTTTTTTTTATTATTATTTATTTATTGATATTTACAACTATATTACAGTAATATAACAAGTAAATTGGCTGAGTGATACATAATGACATGATATAATGACAAGTAGAGAAACTACCCACTGGTAGTACTCAAATCACTAGTTCAACTAAGAAGGTCACGTGGCCATCTTCTCAGACGTCTCGGAGGATTATCGGGAATTGAAGAGGAAGCTAGGTTTGAAAATAGAGGGTTTGAATGGGAATGAAGTTTGTTATGAAAGGATAGATACCGGGTTCGGGCCAAATCAGCAACAAATGGGACATTAAGGTCATTATGGATGACTATATTCTTAACAAAATAAGGAGCGTTGAGGATTTTAAGAAGGATTTTGGATTGTATACGAGAGGAATTCGATGGCTTAGTGGAGCCCCAAAGCTCTACTCCGTAAGTACAAATAGTCGTATGATGGTCATGTAGATGAGTCTTTTGTAATTAATTGGGAGCTTAGAGCGTTTGTCTAGTAAGTGTTGAAGTAGCCTGAAACGTCGAGCGGTTTCTTGTCCAATCCCGAAAATCCTGGTTCAATTCCCGCTGCCGGCAAGACTTTTATTTAGTCTGTTAGCAGCCAGATGGGATCTATAGGGATCCCTATGGGACCTGTGGGATCCTCCTGGGGCTCAATCCGACTCTATAAAGTGTTTACCCAATGTAAGGAGAAAATCCAGCGGTTGAGGGTAATCTAGGGACAAATCACCCCTTGCACAACCGTATTTCATTTTCTTGTCGACGAAACTTTTAGAATCCGGGTACAAGGCTGCCATTTGAACCACATGCAGAAGATGACCCCGACAATACATATCACTGAAATATTAATGAGTAATGGAAAATAAGATCCAAATAAATTATTTGTTAAAAGTAATATTAAATATCGGATAGGGCTAGCTCAGTGTGTAATCGAAGAGGAAGCTAGGTTTGAAACTAGAGGGTTTGAGTGGGAATGAAGTTTGTTATGAAAGGATAGATACCGGGTTCGGGCCAAATCAGCAACAAGTGGGGCATTAAGGTCGTTATGGATGACTTTATTCTTAACAAAATAAGGAGCGTTGAGGATTTTGGATTGTAGGGATTGGATACAAGAGGAATTCGATGGCTTTATGGAGCCCCAAAGCTCTACTCCGTAAGTCCAAATAGGTCGTATGATGGTCATGTAGATGAGTCTTTTGTAATTAATTGGGAGCTTAGAGCGTTTGTCTAGTAAGTGTTGAAGTAGCCTTAAACGTCGAGCGGTTTCTTGTCTTTTCAGTCTAGTATGAGGATTCCAGATTATTCGTTCGTCGAGATGCAACCCAAAGTATCGGATCTGTTCTACAGGCACAAGTGGGATATTATTAAAGGATACTGAAGGGCAGGAAGTCATTGGTTTACGACATAAGGTAAAAGTGATTTGATGCGATTTTTGAGAATTTATTTTAATTCTCCAGTTTTGACACCATTCTTCAAGATCAGTGATATGGGATTGGAGGCTTTGGGATGCAATAACTGGATTGGTGTTGACTGATAATACACATGTATCATCAGCATACGTGGTAAGGATAGTATTAGGATGAGTTGGGATGTCAGGTGTATAAACTGTATAAAGGATTGGGCCAAGGATACTACCTTGAAACTTTTAATAATGATTTGTATTTATATTCATTACTAGGAACATATTGGTTTTATAATTTTTTTCTTTCTAAATGTGGCCAAATGTGCACTGCATGGAATCTAATACTTTCTGGTCAATGTTCCTTTTTTCTTTTCTTCCAGGTCCTCTTCATTTGTTTTATTATATCATATTATATTACAAAAATATTTCATATATCATGAAGCTTAAAACTGCACCTATTTTGATTTTTTATGGAAATTATATGCATATTCATGAACATAATTATACTATTCCTATTTTCAAATATTATCCATTAGATAGATATACTCCTTATTTACGATATTTATTGGTGCATCCCAAGCTCTGAATAATGAAGATTATCAACTCATGAACTCCAGTTCGCTTTAGATAAAGGATAGTAGGCATTTAATTGTAGAACTATAAATATAGTGAATTATTTTATTGTACATTTTAACAATTAGTGCAGTACTATTTCATTAAACAATTCAGTCCTTATGAGTCAAGGCAATTTATATTATCAATTGACATATTACTGTACATTAACAAAAAATAAAGAAAAGAAAAATCAGAAAAAAGTCTCGTTTCAACAAAGGGCCATAATGTATTTTTAATCGGCTTTAGTTCAAAACTGAAGTAAGATAAAAACAATATATACCTTAATCCTAATTGGCACAGGTTATAACTGAGTTCAATTCAAATATTTTTTTTTTTTAGTATTTCACAATATTTACATCTCCTAAAAACTACATTAGATAATGTTTCTTAAATTATTTATCGATGATAAGAGAAACATTCTCGTTATTTCTAAAAATACTATAAAGGATATACTCAATCATGAGTTTGATCATGAATGAATCTTTCATTCGATTAACTTAACTGTTTTTATGGCAAGCTTTTACCTCCAATATGAGCATTTCTAAAAAGTAAGAAACATCATAATGTACAATTTTTCCTTAAAATATACATAATATTTTAATTTCAGTCTTACTAAGAAACATTGAGTATTTACAATAATATACTAATTAAAATTAAGTATCAAATAATTATAATACACTATGTATACAATATCTGTACATATTAAAAAAAAAAAAAAAAATTAGTTGTATATACACAAAAAAACTAAATGAAAATTAACTAGGTACATACAATCATAGCAGGCCACAATTAAAAATAATAAGTTAGTCGACTTGAGTTATAATAAATACAGCTATTATGTTTAAGGGCCACGTTTCCAAAGTCTATATTGTGTAAGTACAAATTGAGAAAGTTATTTATTTTCAGATAAAGACGAAATGAATGGCACATCAAAAGACAGAATTAATAAATTAACATGACGTTCTAATTATTATACAAAAAAGGAACCATGGACAAAAATGAGAACAAGGCCACATCGTTTTTTTTTTTTTGTTTCTTCTATAACTTTCACATGTTTTGTTTTTTAATTTATAAAAATAAATGTATATACAAGCTGTTTGTCATTTGTACATTATCTATAATAGAACATGAATATTCAACAGTCTGAACATAAAATTTATAATAAATAAACACCTATTATTATAAAGAACAGACAACCGTATCATTCTTTCTCATTTAAAAAATAATATATATTTACAATAAATTAATGGATTTGTGAACACTTTACAATGGCCAAATTAATGAGTACTTTATGTTAAATATTATTGGACACTATATAATTTTTATCGATGGATCTGGATCTAACTTATATAGAGTTTTCTTCACTCGCAACGCTGTCAGGCGGACTGCGGGATTTGCGTGCCAGCATTCTTGCATGATTTTCGACAGCACAGAAGTAACCTAGAAAGATGTAATTACAAAATTTAGTACATATTTGCTTAGTAAACTATAAATTGTTAGCTTAACCCTTTAAGTACTATGGACGCATATATATGCGTTTTTCAATTTCTACAGTTCTTAATGTAATAATTACATGAACTTGTGATTAAATATTATGTATAACTTTATGTAAGACAGACATATACATATAACATTAGCTAAAGTAATAAATAAGGTATTATAGAAAAATTGTTAGTAAACACCCGAGATCCTAAATAGTCTATGGACCACATCGACTAAGAGTCAACCACATTTTAAGGGTTAAAAAGTGATTCTTAAGCCTAAAAACCTGTGTGTAAAGCATCAAGTATTACTGAATAATGTAAAATGTATAAAAAATAATAATTATGATTACCGATGAACAGGTGTGACCAACTAAAATGATTTTGTGGGCCACTTTGGAAATGCAGAAATCCACGGATCGCAAATAAAAATTGAAAATTCCCATAACAGATTTAGACCCACTTTAGATATAGTATATAAATGAAAAATTATAGACCTGAGTTGTTATAGTTGTGTCTCCAGATATTGTTGCATGTAAACTTAAAGAATATAACAATAACATTGTCAAACCACTATTACAATCATAATAATGACTTCATCATAACTTCGACAGTCAATTTTTGAATATATCGATACACAAATAATGTATTTTTTTAATACATTGATTTCACAACTGTTGCCTTTCTAAAACGAATATATTTCATAAAAGTATTATGAAAACTGATCATGTAAGACCATTTATTAGCTACTTTAATAGTTTTCAGATAATAGACTGAGACTGAAGCTAAGTGCACTACATTCTAAAATAAAAATAACTGATAATGACGTAATTGACAATATATTAAGGAACAATTTGTTATTCATACCTGACAGTTCTGCCAGCGAGATGGTATATGTGGCCTGATACCCTTGACGCAAACTGCAAGATGCATATCATCAAATGATGGATCGCTAGGAACGACATCATGATAAGGAAGAGCATACTCGTCTGCCTCGAGGCCCCATTTTTCACAGCTTCCGGTGGTTACACATCTCCTAAAATTATATAAAGATGATGTTACCATGTAGCAATAACATATTAATTATTACATTAATATACTAAAAAACACAAGTTTAATAATTTTCAGTATTTACAGAAATATAAGCCAAGAACAACTAATCTGAATCCATATAACAAAATCAATAAGATGTTAAAAAAAAGTTAAGGCCTTGAATTTGTTGTGAAACTTTTATTTTCTTAACTTAAAATGTATTCTTCATTGTCGGAATAAAAAATAAAGGCACATTGATCTTACCAACAATCTATCGAATTTATTGTTTTGTTTATGTTTTTACTTCGTAATAATATGTACGAGAAGTGGTAATCCTTATAGTGGAAGGTAGCAATCCTTATAGCTTTATTTCAGTCATTCATCAATAAAAACATTTAACTGCGCGAATCATGGTCTACTCATAGTATGCAAAAAATGTATTCTTATGTTTCCTGACCACAGAGGGTTAAAAATTAAATAATTTTAATTTTTAATGAGTTTAAAAAATTATATTTTTTTATACTTATAGATAATTCATTCTAAATATTCCGAAGTTTTTATTATTAGATTTTCAAATATGCGAGTTTATAATTTTTTTTAAAATTTATAATGAAACTTTTATACCAGGGATTATTAGGCATTACGATTAAATTTACAGTATAATTAAAATTTAAAAAACATTCACTATCTTTTTTCAGCAAATATAAACTAATAATATAGTACAGTAGAATCCCGATAATTCGTACGGTCAAGGGACTGATGATTTGGTACGAATTATCGGAAATACCAATTATCGGGAGTACAAAATTAAAAAACGTATTAATGCAATTTTTTTAATCTATCGAACCATCCATCACTTGCACGAGAGTCTTCAATTCCCATTTTTCTGTGAAAACTCGGGCTTTTTCCCTTCAAGTCTTATCTCCAACTGGTACATTTGAATTCCTTGCTTGTACAAACCACTTTTTTCAAGTTCTCTACAAGTCTGGGAAGTGATTTTGTCCTTGTTCTTCAGGATTGATGTGATCGTGGAACCAGGGATGATGAAATACTTGGATACGTCAATTAGCTTACAGCCACTGGTCACGGCGTTTATGATTTGTTGTTTCTCTTCAATAGAGAGGTGAACGTATTTTGGAGGCATGATTACGTGTCACAACGGTATCAAAATCGAGACTGAATTGTAAATAAAAGTGTGATTGTAAGAAAAGCTTAATAAAATTCGTAGAACTTCCCCTCTCTACTTCCCTAATTTCCTTTGAGTGAAAACAGTACGAATTACTTATGAGATTTCTTAGAAAACTTGTCTCTCTCACTCGCTCTCCCGTAAAAAACAATAGGATCTACTGTGCCTCTAAACAATACAAACATACTTGTGTATAAAAACAATACTAATTGAGTGATTTCCTAGAAAGCATGTATTCTCATTCTGCTCCCTGGCATATCTGCTTCACTGCCCCCCCCCCCTTCGAAAACAGTACTAAGTAACGAGATTTTAAAGCTGAAAAATACGAATTATATGACGTTATAAGTGACCTCGAGCATAAAAATAGTACGAATTACCGAGGGGTCTGAAATGCATTGATTTTATACCATTTATCGGGATTTTCTCTGGGGACCGGCAAATTTGTACGAATTACCCGGAAATACGAATAATCGGGATACGAAATATCGGGATTCCACTGTATATGTGTAATGTTTGTATTGTTTAGAGGCACAGTAGATCCTATTGTTTTTTACGGGGGAGCGAGTGAGGGAGACATGTTTTCTAAGAAATATCATAAGTAATCCGTACTGTTTTCTCTCATAGGAAATTGGGGGAGTAGAGAGGGGAAGTTCTATTAATTTTATTAAGCTTTTCTTACAATCACACTTTTATTTACAATTCAGTCTCGTTTTTGTTACCGTTGTGACACGTAATCATACCTACAAAATACGTCAGCCTCTCTTTTGAAAAGAAACAACAAATCATAAACGCCGTGACCAGTGGCTGTAAGCTAATTGATGTATCCAAGCATTTCATCGTCCCTGGTTCCACGATCACATCAATCCTGAAGAACAATGACAAAATCACTTCCCAGACTTGTAGAGAACTTAAAAAAGTGTTTCGTACAAGCAAGGAATTCAAATGTACCAGTTGGAGGTAATATTTGAAGGGAAAAAAGAGTTTTCACAGAAAAATGGGAATTGGAGACTTTCGTGCAAGCGATGGATGGTTCAATAGATTAAAAAAATTTCATTAGTACGTTTTTTTATTTTGTACTCCCGATAATTGGTATTCCCGATAATTCGTACCAAATCATCAGTCCCTTGACCATACGAATTATCGGGATTCTACTGTATAAGAATATAAATACATCAACTATTTTCCACTCAAATATAAAAATTATTTATTGATTTTACATACCGGCACATTTCCCAGAGAACAAGACTCAAAGCATAGATATCTGCCATTTTAAAAGCATCGAACGATTTTGTATCCAAAGACTCATCCAAAACCTCAGGAGCCATGTATCTTCTGGTTCCCACTCTGGTATTCGGTGTTATATCTATTTCATTAGTTTCACTGAAAAGAAAGAAAAATAATGAGATTTTCTTTAAACTCTATTAAATATAAGAATAATAAGAAAGAAAAAGGTTGGAACAGTACCTGATAAATCTCACAGCAAGACCAAAGTCAGCGATAGCACATTCCCCATTTCTTTTGACGAGAATATTTCTCGATTTTATATCTCGATGAGCAATACCAGGTTTTCCGCGAGTTCCGAAAATTTCCGTGTGCAAATGAGCAACTCCAGCAGCAGCAGAATGGGCAAGCTTCTGCAAACCTTCTGGTTCGATGACGGTCGACCTTAAAACGTCGTATAAAGATCCTCGGTCATGGTAATCAGTTATGAGTAACATCTGCGTCCAAGAACCAGTCCCTTTAATATCGGCAGCAATAAACCCTAGAGGAAAAAAGAACAAATCAATATAAATAATTCATGGTTAAATAATTTATCAATTATACTTAAAACTAAAAAAAAGTGTAATTTAATAAAATATTTTTAATAATTAAGATAATGAAGAGTTAACTATTTCTATTTAAAATTATCCATATGTGAAACATAAGCAGTTTATTATTATGATCATGTAAAATTTTTAATCTGAGTTCTTGATGTTAATACATGTTTTAGTTATGTCCACTGAGTTTATTGGTTATTACTAAGTTTCGTTTAAGTTTTTGTTGTATGTACAAGCGCATTTGTGCATAAGTAGTAATTCCAGCTCATAAATAAATATTTACATGAAACAGAAATGGTATATTTAAAGAAGTTTTAATCATGTCTTGAAATAGTAACTTTTTTTGTAAAATCATCATACGATAAAAGGCACTTTGCACATTTTTACAATTTTCTTGATAAAGGTTATAGCAATTAAAATAATTTAAACACATTATATCAATGTACTTTAAAATCAACTAGGTTTAATCATCGTAGATATAATATGTTGGTGCTAAAATACCACTATCATTAATTTTCTTTCTTTGAAAACTTAACCTTTCCTTCTTGTTAGCAGTAATAAAAAATTATTATCATTATATGGAAGAATTTAAAATTAACTGAAGGGAAAAAAATCATAAATAAGACCAGTAATTTAACTGTATAACATGCCATAGGAAACCTAAAAATGAAATGGAAATTAATGCATAGCAGCGGGCTAATGAAAAGTGAAGCAAAATGCATACACATAAATAATTGTTTACAACTATGTGTTACTATTAATCAATCATCAACAGAAAAACAACTTATATAATCAATTAGATACCGACTTATGAATATTTTTTTTATTATAACAGAAAACCATAATAATATTAAATATCACTCATTTTTTAAATTAAAATTGTATTTTTCCATAGAATTCACATGGCAGCTTTAGTAATAACTAAATCTCAGAACATAAACTGTAGTTTATAATTCCTTCTTCTTTTTTTTGTAATATTATTAAAACTAAATGTAAAAATTTGATATTATTTCAAAAAAGTGTAGGTTCTGTGCTTTGCGTACCATTTTAGTAATATATACAATAATTTATATAACCTAGATATGCTAATTATATCATTATAACCACTAAATACCTACCAAGTATATTATCATGACGCATGAGAACCGACTGGTATATCTCGGTTTCCCTGAACCATGAAGCTTCTTCCGTCGTAAAGAACACTTTGACGGCAACCTTCTCTCCCCTCCATCTTGCGAGCCACACTTCGCCATATCGTCCCTTACCGACTGAATGCACCATCTGGATCTGTTTAGCGATAGTCCGTTGAACCTGAAATCATTTTTATTTTAATCATAAATAAATAAAAGAGGATACTATCGATCTTTGTTAAGATACAGAATAAAAAATACCTTTAAAATACTAATGGCTTTTAAAATAAATGAACACTGTGAATTTCCAACCATGCTGTTCATTACTACTGCAACTATAGAACTGATATGAAATTTTATGAGACGGGACCCAGACAGAAAACAAGTGATACTAAGTACGTGGAAAGCGACAATAATAGAAATGGATTTAGTGATTAGCTGAATATAAACACTTTACTAACAATAGATGCAGTCAATGATAAAATTGGCCAACTCAGTTCTCATTGTCAATGAACTGGCTAAGGCTCAAGACCAGGTAAGCCCATATAACCTACCTCACAATAAAATTAAATGTGAAACTGTAATATAAGAAATTAAAAACAATATATTTACATTGAGAATTACTTGATTATATTATTCACGGAAAAAATAATAAGGACTTATAATCGATATTAAATAGAAATAATTTCTATTTTGTAAGTATAGTCAAGGAGAATAATGTGATCTTGATTACTATCATAGTTCGATGACTGGCCAAAAATGTTAACAATTGGATAGTAACATGAAACAAAAGTTGGATTTATAATAATTTATAATAACATGAACAATATTTATCCCTAATGATACATCAGAGCCCAAAAAATATAAATTATGATTTATTACTTCAAGTAATTGGAAAAAATATATAAACTTTTATAGGAACACAATTTATTTTTAATTTATTTAAAATATAATAAAGGCACAGAAACAGTTTATACTGGAGCATGAATATTCCTACGTACTCCCTACTTTTTGAGTATTTATATATTAAAAAGTCAGAGTATAATTAAAAATACTGAACAATTAAGAAAGTCATTAAAGGATGAGAATAAAGGATTCCAAGAGAAACCTCATGTTAGTAGAAAAATAGTAATCTCGGAAGATAAGAGAAAGGCAACATTGGAAAAATTGATTAGCTAAATATAACAGATCTCCCCATGACAAGGTGAAAACATGAAATATTTTTGTCATATAAGAAGTAACATATCACTTCTTAGCCATTGTTAATAATAATTTATCGTGAGACTCCATAATCATAAAAACTATAGTAATATTAAATATTACTTTTATTTATACCACAATTGTATTTTTAGTAAAAACATTCACACCACAACTTTAGAAATAACTAAAACTCTCGATAAAAATATGATATACACATTTCTAAACTAGGGAATCTACTACTGCTTTATACATTATATTCAAATATATTATATATACAAACTGTTGTTACCAGTAAAGGGAAGCCAGAACCGGAACCAGAACTCTGATCAATAAGGTCTTGAAGTGTATGAGAAGAAGTGAGGTAAGCATCTCGAGAACCTTCCACTAAATACAATTTACCGCTTTCTTCTTTTTTCCTACACCTAAGAAAAAAATACATATAAACATTATTAAAAACTTGATAAATTGCAGTTAAAATTAAAGTTATAACATGAAACGGTTTGACATAATACAAAGGTTAAAAAAAAACTTTGAAGTATATACTCGATGGAGCAAATATGTACATGATAGATTAAAACTAATATTTTATACATTATTTGAAAACCAAATGATTAATGTTTTTAATCGAATAAGTATACAGATTTTTTGTTTACTAGATAATGTTAACTTTAATTAAATATTACATTCTTTTTTATTCATTGAAATTTTAACGGTAATATAATAATAAAAATTGAAATTTTAGCTGTAATATAATAATGAAAATTGAAATTTTGACTGTAATATAATAATAAAAATTGAAATTTTAACTGTAATATAATAATGAAAATTGAAATTTTAACTGTAATATAATATTGAAACAAGTAAATAGAATAAATAATAAGTGATAAGCATGAGATGAAGGAAAGTAAAGAAATTACCCACTGGCAGTCCACTAGTACTCAAACAACAAATTCAACTGATAAGATCGTGAAGCCACCTTCTTTTCAGGCGCCTTGGAGGATTATCAGGAATTAAAGAGTTGCTAGGTTTGAAACCAGTGGGTTTGAATAGCAATAAAGTTAGTCATGAAAGAATTGATATCGGGTTTGGGCCAAATCAACGAATGGGACATTGAAGTCATTATGAATGACTTTATTGGTAACAAACTAAGGAGCATTGAGGATTTTGGATTTCAAGGAGTAGACACGAGAAGAATTCGATAGCTTAGAGGAGCCCTAAAGCTTTATCTACTCTATAATTCCAAATAGGTCTAGTCTAATAATAGAACATACGTTTTAGTTCATATTTAATTTCATGTTATTATGTAAATATTGCAGTATTCCAATAATGTAACCGTTTGGCCAAATATATTTTTATTAATTTCTGTACAATTTTGTTATTCTTAAGGGACCTAGTACTTCATTATTTTTCTATTCTATGATAGTCATGTATATGAGTCTTTTGTAATTAATTGGGAGTTTAGAGCAGTTGCCTAGTAAGTATTGAAGTAGCTGGAAACAGCGAGCAGTTTCTTGTTGTTTTGGTCGAGTAATTAAATGTTTTAAAATTATATAATAATCATAAACATACCTCACACAGAGACAGGCAACCATGACAAGGAAGACGACTAGGCAAAAAGTGAGAGAGACCAAGAGAGCAATGTAGGGTGCTGCTTCCTGAAGAGAGATAGGAGGTGGCGGGGGTAACGTTGGCCGAGGGCGATACATCGGAGTCAAAAACTTGTTGCACAAGTCGGATGAATTGCAACACTCGATCGACTTGCCGACGTAATGAGGAACCAGGTGACCCTTGCACTGAAACATTAAATAAATAAATTCTATAAAATAAAACAATAAGTAAAATAACATTAAGTAAAATTAATAAAAGCAAATTGTTATTAATGACAACAATGCTACAAAATATTACTAATGGTTTATCATCTTTTTAATTTCACTTATAACATGGTAATCATTATATTCTGTGACAAAATCATTTCTCTTGTAATTTTATTATGTTTTATTATCTTCTTTGTAAACACTTTGTATTTCTTTCTTTCATTGAAGTGGCAGGGTTAGTAAAGAAAAAATTCCCAAGATGTTAAGTTAATAAACGCTGTGCCGAATGGGAAGCGTCTGAGGGGTAGATCAAGGTATAGGTGGGAAGATTGCGTTAAAAGTGATTTGGGTCTGGGCAGTGGTCCGTGGACAGAAGTTTGTAAGCAGAGATTGCTGGTATCGGCAACCAGCCTTTGGGCACTCTTAGCCTTATTATTATTATTTCTTTCTTGTCATTCCTACTATTTCTGTTTATATCACCTGTTATATCTTCTTTGGTAGTGCATTGTTTAAATAGTTTTTTCTGTTTTCTTTTAATCTCAGCCCTGATGATGACCTAAAAATTATGCCGAAACATTGGCACAAATAAAGTAAACTATACTTATTTTGTGTAAAATTTATTGAGCGCACTCCCCGACCTTTTCACACCTTCTAAGATATATACGGTCAGCCATTTTCACATCACTACGAAATATTAATTTTACAACAATTGAGGCGTTGACATAGAAAATAGAGTAATGAATTATAACAACAGGATAGAAAGATCAGTAGATCAAAACTGGGTAAGGTTTAGTTTCTATGAATGGTTGAAGTCACTATTTTTCAATTGAAAATTTCATTTTAAATGTCAAAACAGTTTTTTGCTTCTCCTGTGAAATTATTTTTTCGTGACTTAATACTTTTTCCATGTTAACATTCCAATTAATTTAGAACAGTTATAGTTTGCAGTAGGTATTAGTCGTAAGTGCTCATTCTTCAATTTTGTTCAGGTTTACAAATGTGGTTATTGATTGCCAAATAATGTTTTATCTGTTACGACCAGATACAATGTAATTTTTATTTTAAAATCCTGTACATAAAATCCTCACCAACCAATAAAGGGCCCTCTGTACATGGTAGAGACTGGACTTTTTCTTGGATAACGGTTGTACAGGAAGGTGTCCAAGATCATGCCCAACCACTAGGTTTTTCCCCAATTATAGAGGCTGGGTATGCCCCTGGAGGGACTGCAGATCTCATATGGTACATCCGTTGCTGTTAACATATTAAATTTATGTTACAGCTAGATTTGAACCCAGGACCTTCAGCCTAGCAATTCAGTACTCTACACACTCAGCTAACTTGCTCCCCATTTTTAAAATCCACAGATTATTTATTAGTTTATTGCCATATTTAGACAAACTGATACACCTACTTTGTTCTGTTTGATTTTCGCATTAATTGTACAAATAAAAAAAAGAAATAAAAAAAATTACCTGCATAAACCCACTCTCATCAGGAGGAAGACAGCCGTAATAGGTCTCCGGCTCATAGCTGTTTGTTTCGGGGTTGTAGCTCTCCTCTACAGCCGCGAAGCACTGTGATCCGGGTCGTGCGACACAAGTACCATTCTCTTCGCCACCGGGGCAATGCCGAACACAGTAGCATAGCATACCCTCACCTGAACAGACAGAAATGGAATTTTAGTTCAAATTAAATATTTAAAAAAAAAAATGCATAAGCTTAATAAAAGACATATATATATATATATATATATATATATATATATATGTATATATATGTATATATATGTTTTGTATCAAGGAGCTAATCAAGTGAAAAAATAAATATATATGACAAATCCTATAATGAGAAATAAATTGAAATTCAGAAGTAAGGCGGAAATATGATAATTAATACTCATAGTTGTAATGAATATATAAAATATTTTATATTTCATTCCTTAAGGGAGAAAATTAACAATTTCAAAAATATTACATAAAAAAGAAGAAGAAAATGATGGAATAATTGACTATAAGCTTTATCTTCGGTGTTTTTAAAAAAATTGGATTCATAACATACACATATACTTCTAACATATAATTTTATTGTATTGAAATTATTTATGCTATGAAACTATTATTTAAATACAAAATTTGATACTTAACAATTTTTATTCTTATGATCCTTTTCAAGATACAGACTCAAGACTAAAAATAAGATGTTTTGTAAAAATTATTGTTTACTTTTGTGCCCTGGAGGCACTATGTCTACAAAATATGTAATATTGTAGATAAACAAGTTCAATAATAATGCGAATAATTTTGCTATAAGTTACTTTTATAAGTAATAAATTTTAATAGTTAGAAGATATGGGAAAATTGGCTCTCCTAAACAAATACAAAAATGTGGCATGATATCCTTTACCTCTAGGATAAAGATTTGTGTATTATATATTTGTATTTAAATTATAATTTACTGCATATTATTGTTTTTTTTGGTACTCACTAGATCCAATGTTGTTTGATTTAATAAACCTTAATTTTTTCTAAAGAATGGACCATTTAGGTAGGATAGGTGAAAAACGAAAAAGTAGTCCTAAAACTTCGAGTTTTTTCGGCCGCCGAAAAAGAGAACGAATGTAAAGTTAAAAGTTGTGACTATAAGCGACAACTTGCGGAACTGGTACCAATAAGTGAATATGCCTTAGGAATAAAATGCAAGGTCAACAAATGTTAGAAAAAAGAGCTGGCAACTTAAATTAGAAGAGACTCCTTACTCTCTACATCTTAAAGGAGTATATTAATGACGTGTTGAATACCAACAGGATATGTTGCCACGATGAGGCTAGGCATTCCGACGACTGACACCTTTTTTTTTCTTATCCTTCAGGAGGCACGTCCCGGCAGAATGAATCTGATATGACCAAGCAGGGAATGGGAGGATTGCAAGACCGGAGGACGAGAGGACTCCCAAGACCATGTCCATTCCTGGAGACCTGTCCGCTTCTTTTCAAGTCCTATCTCCTGTTTAGGAACAGATTGAGTTACACGAGAGGGATAGGCAGGTATTCGTCCAACAAAAATCTACTCAAATTTTTTAAATAAAATAAGACTTTTAATTTTTTTTGTAATACTAGCCTTAAGATTATTTGAACTATTATAGCCAACCTTAACCACCATAACAGTGTAACAGAATAAAAAAAACCGTTCCGTTACAAGCCATGAATGGTATTGGGTTCAGTACATGGTAGAGCAAGTACCGTTTCTAATACGATTGCACAGCATGGTGATTTCCCCGAGATCAAGCTCAACCGACAGGTTTTTACCCCAATTAAGGCTACCCACCTTATAGAGGCAGGGTTATCCATAAGGGGCAGTTCCAACAGACCCTATGGTCTGTTAAGAGATTAGATAATTTATTTACCACAGCTAGATTTGGTACCGGAAGCCTTCATTCCATTTTTCATCACTCTGTTAGTATTTTAAACTTACTGAAAATTATATTCTCCCTTTTGGTTTTGTTTCCAATCAAAGCATGTTTTTTTTTAACTATTATTTTTTTTAGTACAAAATATAAGTAATTAAATAAACGATAAAGTTATATAGGTTATTAACATGATTTACAGACGCGGTTGTATTTTGAAGAAATAGGATAATTTAATCCTACTTTTTTTAAATATTAAAAATCATAGGGTGTTTTTAAAGATATTTTCATTATGGCTCTACTTTTAGGAATATAATTCGATAAAATATTTACAACAATTGACATCAAGCACCCCACGATTTTTTTTTTACGATAAAATAATTTTTTTTGTTCACCGATCTGTTCGCATTTTAAAGTCATGGACAATTATTTTATACTTTTTAGGTTTGTTTTCTATTAAAGAATTTTTTTGTTAGTTTTTAAAACTATTTTCTTTTTTGCAATATATACGAAAATCCCCAGTTGATCCAGCCAGTAGTTATATAGTTGTCACAAACATTAAGCCATGTATGCCTTAGCTTAGTACGCGCTGTAGGACTTAGCACATGACACTAACGTGTCTTCGGATATGAAAAATTGCTAATCCTGAATACCCTGGTTAGGATAATGAGACAAACTTATTGTATTACTGTAATATCATCAGCCTTTAGAAGTGTGCAAAATATCAATTCGATTCGATGTTTTGAAGTGGCCGAAAATCGAGTTCAAAATTACGTTACATCCATACGAAGCTAAAAAAGCGTGTTAATCTAAAATGATTAACAGTGTCATAATACTTAATGTAATAATCGTCGGACGAATATCACATCCTAGTTGCTAGGGTCGACAAGACTGCAGCTGGTCAAAGATAAAAAATCGCTTTGTCGATGCTGACGAGAGAGATTGCAGAATAAATGCTTTCATTGCCAAGAGCCATCAGAAATCTGACGTCTGCATGTTGAAAAAAATGTTTCGGAAATGATTAACTCTTCAGTTGTAATGATGAACGTTTAGTCTACTTAGTACGGACAGAAATATAAAATAAAATAAAATCATTTTATTTTTTCAGAGGTAGAAACTAAGTATAACAATATCAATTCACTTTAATAATTGCTTAATATTACAAGAATAAAATTTCTAATAATATATGATATTAACTAAATTGATGACGAAACTTAATTAGTCGATTCGAAACTGATAGAAATATTACTTTTAAAAATTAATGAAACATTAAATATGTACAAGTTTTAAAAAATCAACATAATTTATTTTTCGTTTCAAAAATAGATAAAATTATGTATAATAATTCATTGATGAAAGTGTGTGAAAAGGATTTCCGAAAATATACATTAATAATGACAAATAATAAACACAAATCAGACAGAAACACTGCATTTAAAAATTAATGGAATATTAAATCAATGAAATTTATTTATATTGATTTTTTAAAAAGACGATGATATTATGAATAATAATTCATTCATGAAAGTGGGTTAGATTTCCAGAATATAATTACCGAACATTAATATCGTTATTAAGATACAATCGTTTTTTTTTTATTTAAGCTGTAAGAAATTTGAAAATATGGAAATGAAATACATCCGCAGAGTCGCTGGCAAAACAAGAAGAAACCGGGTGAGAAATTTAAGAATATGGGAAGACTTGGGAATCCCTGCGTTAAAAGATTCATTGCAGAAACGGCAATTGAGGTGGTTTGGACACATTTGCCGAAGGAAGTCGAACCTACAGGCACAAGACCGCGAGAAATACCACGAACGTCGTACAGAGACTATGATCGCAAGTTGGGAGAGGAAAGAGGTAAAATTCTGGAGCAGATGATGTTGGCACGGGACCTACTGGACTGGGACAGTTAGGTAAAGGCTTCTCCACACTGAAATGTGGAACCCGGAGGAAGGGAAAGAAGAAGAAATTTGAAAATGAATCTAGAAGGCTAAGGCTCATCGATGGGTTATAGAGCCACGAAAAAATAAAGAAGAAGAAATTTGAAGATTAAAAATATATTTATAATACTTCACAACTTAAACAAGAGACATTCGCTATCGCTTTTCATCTTCATTATGTTTTCATGATCAATACCACTGTCTTGTTTTGATTCGTGTATTATTAAAACTAATAGACTTTTTGTAAAGAAAATAAAGAAGAAATATTTATCCTTACTCAAAGTGATTTTAATTTTTATCTACGTAAAGTCCGTAAATTTCAGACCTCTTAGGACCACGTTTCAATACATAGAATAGAAAAATAATTTTATTCTTAAGAGTAACATATGTGAACAAAATTTAATAAAGATATATCTGGCCCAATGGCTACACAATAAGAATAACAATAAAGTTAAAACAATTTGTTTAAATAAATCAATATTATTTATACCACCCATGTGGTATTCAGAGTTGACTACAGACTACACTGAGATAAAGAGAGCAGAAAATTATCTATTACATTTTTTTTTCCACAGGTAATTACGAATTTTTTTACTTTCATCTCAATGTAAGATAAGATATCATCATGCAAAATAATTAATCACATACAATTATTGCTAATTACCAAGACAGGAGAAGGCCCGAAAGAGAATACTTAGCCTAAAGTGCTATTTATCTGTTCTAATGCTCCGAGCTACCTGCACAAATGATTTTCACCCTCCAATTTTGTGTAATAGCACTTAACTATAAGACTGAGCCTGGGGTCGAGAACATTGTAAGGCATAGGTAATTTAATGGTAATACTTTACCAGGGCAAGGTGTGCCGTTTATTGAAAAAAAGTAATAAAAATGATAATAAAGTATCTTGAATAATATTAGTCGACCTTATATTATGAGAAAATGGTCAGGGTGGAGGAAAAAAATTGATTTAAATAGAGAGAAGTGTTTATTGGAAAGCCGACGTTTCAACCCTCATTGCACAAGTCTTCTTCAGGGATAAATATACAAAATACAGACATGGTATACATGGTAAATACATACATTATTACATTATACATACATACATTCTATATAGTAAAATTATTCCCTTTGCTTATCTACGCCTCCCCCCCCATTTTTATATTTTACCTCTCAGAACTCAAGGTAGTATCCTTGGCCCAATCCTTTATACAGTTTATACAGCTGACATCCCAACTCATCCTAATACTATCCTTACCACATATGCTGATGATACATGTGTATTATCAGTCAATACCAATCCAGATATTGTATCCCAAAGCCTCCAATCCCATATCACTGATCTTGAAGAATGGTGCCAGAACTGGAGAATTAAAATAAATTCTCAAAAATCCCATCAAATCACTTTTACCTTACGTCGTAAACCAATGACTTCCTGCCCTTCAGTATCCTTTAATAATACCCCACTTATGCCTGTAGAACAGATCCGATACTTAGGGTTGCATCTCGACAAACGATTAACCTGGAATCCTCATACAAGACTGAAAAGACAAGAAACCGCTCGACGTTTCAGGCTACTTCAACACTTACTAGACAAACGCTCTAAGCTCCCAATTAGTTACAAAAGACTCATCTACATGACCATCATACGACCTATTTGGACTTACGGAGTAGAGCTTTGGGGCTCCACTAAGCCATCGAATTCCTCTCGTATCCAATCCCTACAGTCCAAAATCCTTCGTAAAATCCTCAACGCTCCTTATTTTGTTAAGAATAAAGTCATCCATAACGACCTTAATGTCCCATTTGTTGCTGATTTGGCCCGAACCCGGTATCTATCCTTTCATAACAAACTTCATTTCCACTCAAACCCTCTAGTTTCAAACCTAGCTTCCTCTTCAACTCCCGATAATCCTCCGAGGCGTCTGAGAAGATGGCCACGTGACCTTCTTAGTTGAACATGCGATTTGAGTACTACCAGTGGGTAGTTTCTCTACTTGTCATTATATCATGCCATTATGTATCACTCAGCCAATTTACTTGTTATATTACTGTAATATAGTTGTAAATATCAATAAATAAATAATAAAAAAAAAAAAAAAACCCTCAGATACCTTGACGCTTATATGTATTTTTAATATTTAGACCTGAAGAAGACCTGCAGTGTGGGTCGAAATGTTGGTTTCCAATAAACAGTTCTCCCTTACACAGAATATGTTTCAACTACACCCGGACTCTTTTCTTCCTGATAATAAAAAATGGTTAAAGTAATTTCGCTTCAAGTTTAACATGCAGGATGCACTAATAAGTGATAGTTGATAAACAAAACGCCTGTTTTATGTTAGTGAACCATAATCTCTAACGGTTACGCCTACCGAAATGATAACATAATGTTAGAATATTCATAATAAAAAAACTCAAAAAAGAGGCATAAAATAATTCTGCTAGTGAGTAAGTGGTCAAGTAATTTTTTTTCAGAGAAAGTTAAATGTACTGAGGTAAGCGAAATTGTGCCTGTCACGTAGTTTTTGGCTTGAAATTGAATTGTAATATAAGCAGAAACTCCTTTCCAAGCAAGTGTCTGACTTATCCCTTAGTGAAATATGAAAATAATACGGTTCTGTTTCCCTAATAACAAGAAACTCATTTTGGAGACAATTCGACTTTAACTACTTAGCGGCAACCTGTGGTGTAATGGTTAATAATGGTAGCATAACAACCTAATAAGCCCAAGATCGCGGGTAACATTTTTTAAAGGGAGTGAAAAATCCTTGGTTATGCCGTTCTTCGGAAGGGACGTTAAAAAGGGGGCCCGAGCCTGTACTATGACAGGTACTCGTAAAAAATCCCTGTCCTAATAAAAAGAAAAAACAAAATTAAAATTTAAGCTCCCACTGTAGCATTGTCCGATTAGCCATAGCAGGATAAAGTGACGTTAAATAAACAAAAAAAAAATTAAATAAACTTAATCAATTATTCATCGACACTGTAGAATTACAAGAAAAGAATTGATACTTATAACAATTTCGATAACACAATTCGTCGAACTCTATTCCTGAAAGGCATAAAATTGAATTTTACATAAGAGAGAATAACAACTTTTTCTATTTACTAAACAAGTACATAACAAAAACAACTGCTGAAGATAAGTATATCTGATGTTTTCGAAACCAATCTTTTTTTTATTTAACTTAAGTGTATTCGATAGGAATCGGAAAAAGGGTTTTCGTGGATTCCTACTCTATCTCATGATTCGAAAACAACAAACAACTAAAAGAAAATTTAAAAGTTTTTTCGTAAAAATGTTATTGGTATTTTAAAAAGTTAATAAAGAACTAGTCCGAATGACGTTTATATGTTTAGGCCAAACCTTTAGTACTTAAAAAAAAAAATTATAGCGACACATTAATATTTTTATGTGGTATATAGATAGTCTGGTGGTGCAGTAAAAAAAACACTAAATAAGATATAATAATAATAAATAAATAAATTTTTCGTAAAAACGTTATTGGTATTTTAAAAAGTTAATAAATTATATGTTTAGGCCAAAACTTTAGTATTTAAAAACATAAAATTTTTTAACGACACATTAATATTTTTGTGTGAGATATAGATAGTCTGGGGGTGCAGTCAAAAAAACACTAAATAAGACAAAGTTATTTATTATAAGTGCCGACGTTTCGACCTACGTTGTAGGCCATCTTCAGAGCCGGCAGTAGGCTGGAGCTACTATGACCTGTCGTGAACATGGCCTACAACCTAGGTCGAAACGTCGGCACATAAAATAAATAAGTTTGTCTTATTTAGTGTTTTTTTGACTGCACCTCCAGACTATCTATATCCCACATTAGATCTTCCAGTCAACAATCTTCCTCTCAATTAATATTTTTAATTGTTTAGAAATAAAAAAGTACAACATTGACTACAAGTATGAATATTTCTTCCATCATGTGAATCATGAAACAACTCATAATATCTTTCTTTTTTTTAAGCCAGGAATTTATTATAATTACTCCATATTAATTTTATGTTTGTTCAGATAAAATATTTTTGCAGTAACAAATTTTTAAAAAACACTAACATAATTAGTTTTCCTGACCCTAACTCTACGATACCGAAATAACGAACGAGTAATTAATTATAAACAAAAATCAATTAAAAACAAGCGACAGACCTTTTTTCCCGTGAGTCTTTTTCTGTCGTCATCAGTGAGACTACATTTTATACTATTTACAATCTAAAATACCACTATGGTATAATATTACACAAAAATTCCACAGTCAATTAATAAATAAATGAAAACAATGGGTTCATAATTATCCCTTTGTCCACTTTAATAATACGTTTATAAAGTAAATTTGAACAACTTATAATTGTTTATGTTATTTGAACAATGGCCAATTCTATATTAATTATCTTACTTAAATTTAAACAATGCGTTTATGTAATATCGAATAACAAATTTGATAAAGGTTTATGACGGACAAGTCATTAGTATATATAAAATAATAATAACAATAAAAATATTTATTAAAGAAATTATACAAATGTCATTTGGCACATGAATGATTCTCACTGTTATTGCCAAAATATTTCATTATTTGGCAGATGAATGACATATAATTGAAGTAGAGCCACGAATAACCGGAAAATGTCGTCAGGTGCGATTCGGATAAACGAAATTCATTTATGTAAAAAAAGAAATGCCAATTAATCACATTAACCTTATGTTTATGTAATTACTTTATACTTCCATTATAAGCATATATAACATGGGAAATCATTTAGAAAAATTGGTATCTGTTCCGCAGGTTGTCGCTTCGAGGTGTGTTACAAGTTATAATAGTTTACTCGTTTCATTTTTAATATTTTTCGAAAATACGAAGTTATCGTGAGCTTTAGTATGGGAGAGAGAATATATTTATGGGCAATGATTAGATTCGATAATCATTTCTTCAAGAAATAAAAGTTTCAACTAACATTTCGAACTGTAGATGATGTATCTACAGCCCCGGTGAATAAGTGGTTAAGTCGGATTTTCTCCAGAGAGAGTTAACTGCTTTCAGATAACCGGAATCGTATCATTCTCGTAGTTTTTTTAATTAAATGGAGTCGTAATATAAACAATAACTCATTTACAAGCCAATGCCTTACTTAGCCCCTTATTCACTACGAAAATAACTCGATTCCGCTTACTTGAGTACAATAAACTCTTTTTGGAGAAAATTAGACTTAACCACTTATTCACCGGGGCGGTAGATTTGTTTGTTGAAATGCCCAGATGAAATGACTACCGAAGTATACACATTTCCCATAATTACATTCTCTTTTCCATACTAAAGCTTTTTTGAAAAATATTAAAAGGGAAACGAATGAAATTTTGAAACACTGAATTACTGAAAAATTAAAACTCCGAGCGAATTTCAACTAAAATAAACATTTGAAGGTCCCCCAAGTTCATATTTAAAAAAATATTTATTGTTCCTTAATGAGACTTGACAAGAGTGAATCAGCCTGTCATTAGTTCTGATGAATGACAAGCATTTCGCTTTCATTCATTCACAATTTTTTACAATGGCTTTCGTGTTTTTGTTTTGCTAATTAATACTTTTTCTTGGGAGTAAATTGGATAAACTAGGGGATTTGTGAGGATAAAAAACCCTCGACTATAAAACAGTTAAAGTAAAATCAATCTGAGGAATTTCTTTGAGTATACCACCGGATGACAGATGGAAAATGAACAGAAAGTAAACATAATGAACAAACATGGTGTTTACATCCCAAGAAATTGTTTCAGCAATGTTTAATGAAACAAAAGAAATAAATTATTACTAAATTACTATATTAAATTTGTTTATTAGAAATATGTCGAATCCTCTACTCAAAAAAAATCTTATTTAATTCTGAAATAACCAACTGGAAAAATACCTTTGCCATGTCTACTAAAACGTAGAATGGATCGAGAATAGTTTTTATCCCCAACTATTATAATTATTATACCCACCTAATTATTTTATTATCTGTTTAATAAGATTTTTATTCAACGGAAATAGATTGTCGAATCATTTACTAAAAATATCTTGTTTAAAACTTATAAAAAAACAAGCTGGAAAAAAACTTTTGCCATGTCTACTAAAATCGCAGAATGGATCGAGAATCATTTTTATCCACAACTATTACCTCCAACTATTATAATTATTATACCCACCGAATTATTATATATTCTTTTTAATATGATTTAAGAAATACACTGAGGAATAATTTTTTGGGCATAGATATTTTTTATTTAATACTAAAAAAAAATCAGGAAAAATACCTTTGCCATGCCTACTAAAATCGTAGAATGGATCCCGAATTATTTGTATCCCCAACTATTATCATTATATCTCCTACTATTAAAATTATTATCCACACCAAAGTAGTTTCTGTAACCTTTTTTAATAAGACTTTTAGACATAGGAAATAGATTTGAGATTTCGTATTTAATAGCAACGAACAAGCAGGAGTCGGATTAAATGAAAAATAACTTCATTCATCTTTACTGAAACCTCTGATGTACATGATTATGCATTTAACCGACCTATTTTAAATAGTTAAAATAGTTTTATGGTTCGGGATATTCTATAGAAAAGAATAATTTAATCCTACATTAGAGAAAGAAGGTAAGATTTAAAGAAGCAAAAATGAAGGAGAAATTGTGGCAAAAATCTTATGTTGGTTGAGATTTTCTTCCTTAGTAATCGTACTTATCATTTTTTATTTTATTTTTACATAGCTTGATGTATTTTGTTATTAATTAATTGTTATTAATTAACAAGAGCCAATTTAACAATACCTGATGCAACACAAGCGTATTATTAGATACAGAACTATTTTTGAATCTGTGATTAATTGTAATTAGGCGTAGTAGAGTTTTTTTTTAATTTCTAAAATATAATACAAATTTTTAAAAAACTTAATATATTACAACGTAAACGCAGTGGTTTTTTAGTTCGTTAAACTATTATATATTTTAAAATTAATAGTATAATAAAATACAAGAATTATATGTATATTCAATATTTTTATATACACATATAACGTTATTATTGCCTTAATGTGCATCTAACAGATCGGTAAGGAAGATCTTGTGAGCCTTAAGCTTGAGACAAACAAAATGTTCTTTCTGAACACGTGGTTTTTGCGCAACTTGGACTATTATTTCCAGTTAATAATATAGGAGAACTTAGTGAAATATAATATTCCCTTATATGTACGAAGGGCTAGAGAGGACTTAGGTTTAGGTAGGGACATTAAAAAGGGATTATTAGTCGGTAGGGCCAGGGCGGGACTGATTTAAACAGAAGCGACTGGCCGGCGCCGGCATCGTCCCATCGTCCTCAGCCAGCCTCATATACTTCACTAGGGTCCTTGTCTCAGCTTCTCAACCGTAGCTCTGTCTCTCTTATAATTAATATATATATATATATATATATATATATATATATATATATATATATATATATATATATATATATTTCCTAGTTGATTTGAAAGAAATAAACAAAAAAAAAAGTTTTGCTTTGAATGCTTTAAACGTTCGCACAATCATACTATATTTATGTCATAACTTTGATTTATTAATAATTATTTCGCAGCTTGTTGCTTCCAGTTGAGTTGAATAGCTGGACGTGTCAAACATTAGATGGGCTGGGAAATGAAAGAATTCCTAAAAAGTCAATATACGCTGAGCCGACAGTCAAACCGAAGCGTAGGTGGGAGGATTTCATTTTGTGCGACCGTACGAGATTGGGTTGCTATCTGTGTATAGAAGACTACAAATCGCGATGAGTAGTATCTCTATCAATCCTTCGGGTTCGCTGAGCCTTTAATTATTATCAATTAATTATTATTAATAAAATTTTAAATCTTTTCAGAGAGTACTTAAGGTTAACACGATAATGAACTACAATGAAGTTAGATGCGTTTTCTGACCTCGATATAGCATTGTAGTATTCGTGAATGGTTATAAAATTTTATGACCATACAATCATAAAATTTTAAATATAATGTTTTTTTACATATTGTTATTAACAAGAGAGAGTAAGGATAAAACAAAACCAATATAAGAGTACGTGATATGAAAGAAATTGAGATATTTATCTTAGTCAAAACAGGATACTCTCCAAGGACAGATCAGTAGTCATGGCGGATTACCATCCAACAGATACCTAATAATCGAAATAAGTAATTACATTTAATTTAAAAATATTTCTTTATAAATTTAGTAATATTAAATAAAAAAGATACAAAATGTACTCCCACACTCGAGTGTGTAGGATTACATTCAGGGAAAATACGACTAAAAATACTTAAAGCGTATAAAAGTTAAGGCGGTTTTACAATCATTATAAGAACATGTATTTGAAATAAAAAATATAAAAATTAAGGTGATACAATTTTAAGTTAATTTTTATTCATAATATGCATGAAACTGTATGTAAATTTAAACAATTTATGAGAAGCGAAATAATATGAAATTTTCTCACAAGTATCAACAAGACATAAATAACACTATACTAAATTATTGTACAATAGAACTTCGATTATTCGATGTGGCGGGGATTGTTTCGGATAATTGTAAGTTCTTATAATCGAAATTAAGTTATAAAACCTAAAAATAGGAATTCCTTACAATCACAGTATATATATATATATATATATATATATATATATATATATATATATATATATATATATATATATATATATATATATATATGTAAATCTTTATTTTATTGTGCTCTTCAGACCTTCCTGTGGTTCACCCAGCCTCTATATAGTGGGGGAAACCTACTGGTTATGTGTGATCCCGGAAAAATCACCTCGCTGCACAACCGTTATCCTAGAAACAATATAGTTTCAACCAAGTACGCTTAAGACCCTCCATTAGTGGTACAGGTAGTGCATATGAACGTATTTAAAAAAATAAACGTCAATAAAAATATGTACGAATATAACTGCATCATAAGGGTTGTCGCAAAAAAGAAAGTTTTAATATTTAATTCAATAAACAACTGAATCATTCTAAGCAAAAGATATTTTTCTTTCAAGTGAACCTGTATCAGGAAAATATATTTAATACTACATAGAACGATTTTTTTAATCTGGATTCAGGTCTATTTAGGGAGCGGAATGGCTCAGTGGTAGATCACTGATTTGCCATGCCGAAACTCCTGGTTCAAATCCCGCTGCAGGCAAGACTTTTATTTAGTCTGTTAGCAGCCGGAGATGGATCATATAGGACCTAGGACCCTCCTGGGACTCACCCAGCCTCTATAAAGTGGATGGCGCTACACAACCGTTGTCCATGAAATAGTACTGTTTCTACCATATACTGAATCCCATACCTTTCACGGGTTGTAGAGGTACAAGTTTTTCAGATTTTAGTTCTATTTATTTATTTCAATATTTTGTGGGATCTATATGATTTTTCATTTCTGGTTATCAACATAATCATTATCATCATCAATGGATCTACAACTCTTGCAGAGTCAAGAGCTCCCGCAGTTTATTATCGTATCTATAAACATAATGCCCAAGAATTAAAAATATATTGTAAATAATTATTAAGTGTAAAATAAAAGTTCTTATTTATAGGACTCTCGAAGTATTGGCTTAGTAGTAAGTGGTTCCGTTCTTAAGAGCATTTTGGAACGATTGTGAGGAAACAAAAGAAAGGAAGTGAGATGCGGTATTGTTACCTGGGGCTACCGTGCCTACGAGATGTTGAATAGCATATCGGATCAAATACACCTGTCTTATTAGATTATATTACGTATTATGTAGTATATTAACTATTAGTTATAATAATTAAATGAACAAATTACATGAAATTGTGAACGATCCGTAATAATTCGACAGTAAACCGCGAAACTCCGAAAATTAGTAGAGAAACAAAGATAATGCAAGAAAATGTTGGATAGTTAACTTAACGTAATCTAATCAAAGTAATATTTTCAACGTGTACTACCTCAATCCACGAAGATCATTGGGCTTATTGGGGGGGGGGGTACATGTTAGAGACTGTATAGTTTTTTGTGTAGGTAGATTAACCAGCTAAGATCACGTTTAACAGCCAGGTTTATCTCCTGCTTTAAGTAGTAGAAGCTGGGTGAGTCCCAGTAGAGCTTGCAGATCCTACATTGTCCATTAATGGCTGTCAACAGACCAAATATCTACAACAGCCTTGTACTTGTAAGTAATTTCTAAGTATTTGTCACACTGATTCCTAGATAATAATAATCTGTTCAGATAATATTAAAGAAGTGTCGAGCATATACCTCAGTGAATGTACGTGTAACATTACAGATATAAGACATCCAATAATTTCGTTTATATGTTAACATAATAAAACAAGCATGTTTATGGAAATGATCCCATTGTCAATTTTTTATTGGATACTGTCTATATTTTTTCTTTCAGATTTAATTTTACAAAACAAAATAAAATATTTACTGACGGTTTATCGGGACAGGACCTATTCTTATTCTGTGTACAATTTAATGATTCAAGAGATTAATATGTGAATGAAGAACAACAAAACTATGAAATAATGGGCATGAAATTATTCAGGAGTAAAATATATTAATACCCCCTTGTTTATTGTTTAAAAAAATAAATTAATATACAATAATGTTTTATAATAATTCCGAAAAAACATATATATGATGGCACAAATAGTGAAATTCCACAAGATTTCAGGCCCAAGAAGCAGAAATAGCTTGACTACGCCGTTTTTCACTTCGTCCCACCGAAACGCCAGCAAAAAAAAGAACCCCTCTATTTGAGACGGGGCACTTAAACATTTTTCGACCTGAAGAGTATCCGTAGTATTGAAGCCTAACGAGATAGAAAACGTTTCAAAATACGTGTGTTCTAGCACGTGTGTTTACGTATATGTGTGTACATATAAACATATAAGTAAGCCCGAAATAAAAAATAATTATTAGGAAACAACATGAAAATAATAATCACAACAGGAAACATATCTTCAAAGCCCCCCCAAAAAACTGGAAAATAACAAAACAGTCAACCTTTCGTCAATTCAGAAGTTATCATTATCATACACCGAAAAATTCGTTATCAGTTCCGCAGGTTGTTGCGCCTGAAGTCACAAATTTTTACTTTCCATTTCTCCTCTTATAAATATTCTTGAAAATATAATATAATATTACTACTGACTGTAAATAGCAACTATTTCTGATCATATATAGATTAAAGAACTGACTTACACATACTTTTTTAGGTTATATAATCATCGAAATGTTAATTAAAACATTTATTTCTTGATGAAGTGATTACCGAAAAATATACACGATTATTTTTATTTTAAATAATATTAAAATGGAAACGAATGAAAAGTTAAATTTTGACTTAACTAAATGATTTAACTAGAAGCGACAACCTGCGGAACTAATACCTAAAATTCATATCAATATATATTAACTGCAGTACATCTCACATCGACAGCCAGACTTATCAATCAGACATAACAATATCGCTCCAACAAATTTCAATTGATAACTCAAATATTTAAAAATATATAGCCTTGCCATTTATTTCAAAACCAAAAAATCTAAACTCGATTTAAATAAGATAAAAATAATTTATAGTAAAAAGTATTTAATTTATAATACTAATCTATTGTACATCGTTATACTATTATTTATTTATTATTATACTACTAATGTATAATATATATTACTACAATACTAATTTAGGTTAATTTATAATAAGTATTTTAAAGCACCACTTTTGTGGTTTGAGACTTATTTGATAAGTCAAATACTATATGAAAAAATATAATAACTTCAATGCAGGCCTATATTTGTTATTTAATAATATTTTTTTCTAATAAGACAGTTACAGAGACTTTTCAGGGACAGATTTAATCATTGGAAAAAATATAAAACGCACTATTTATTTCACTACGTTTCGATAAAAAGATGAATAATAAACATTAATAATTAGCTGTAATGTGTAATTATTATAAATAGTAACCATTATTATTTCAAACCAATTAATATAAAATAGTTTTATAGATTGTAGTAGTAATAACTCGCTTCAACGGAGTACGAAGTTGTCGTAACTATTGAGGCCACCTACTTATCGTTTCTTATTAAGACGACCATGATATGAACGGAAAACGCCAAAAATAAAACTGGAAACGCGTAATAATTTAAAATAATTGGCATTTATCTTCTGGGAAACCATATAAAAATGGGGAGGTCGTAGAAAATTCGCCTTGACCACCTGTTGCCGTTAAGACGTTTTGATTTACGATAGGGTCAGGCAGAAAATAGAAACTAGAAGAGGACTAATAGCTTCTCTTCTCTCTAGACAATAAAAAGAATTATAAAATAATTAAGCAAACGGGCCTTTCAATTAGTAATGTTCAAGTAAATTAACAGATATAATGCTAAATTAAAAGAAAAAAAGAGACACTAATAGATGTGATCTTAGCCGAACTGTTTACGTATGAATGATAAGTTTGTTTATAAACATTGATAAGGAGTGTATTGATAGAATTGAAACTATTTTTAAATAGTACATAAAAATAGAAGGTCAATGTAAAAAAAAAGAAGAATCGTGATTCACCCGTAGTCCGAAAAAAAATGATTTGTATATATTTGTAAATTTTATAAATAAAATCTATTCACACTTCTTCGAAATTATTATTTTTCCCATAGCATGAGTAGTCTGTTTTTAAAAGTGGTTACATCCTACTTCAGAGATTAGTGTGAAACTTATCAGAAATTATTATAAATCAAATTTAAACAATTTAATAAGAAAATGTAATTATTTATATGTAAACATACATTTAATTACCTTTTTACGACAATCAAAAGTAAATAATATTAATGATGTAGTGATTAAACTCAAACTTTGCAGAATATATTTTATTTATTAGGTTAGATCCGTTTAAATTTCTAGTGGATATAATTGAAAGGGTTTTTCACTTTCGATACTATTTGTTTGCACGATATACAAAACGATAAGTATTATTGATATTCAACGATTTCATGTTTTTTTTTTTATTAAATAGAAATAATTGTAATACCGGAATGATAAACAGCTAATAAATAGTGTTTTTATAAGTATCAGTTCCGCAGGCTGTCGCTTCGAGTTAAGTCACAAGTTTTAACTTTTGAATGGGTCCATTTTAATATTCTCGAAAATAAAAATAATCGTGAGTTTTAGTATGGAGAAATAAGTGTAATTATGAGAAATGTCTATATTTCGGTAATCATTTCATCAAGAAATTAACGTATCAGCAAACATTTTAAAGTATAGACGATGACATAACCTTAACAATATGTTAAGTAGGTTCTTTGATCTATATAAGGTCAGTAATAAAATTACTGATACCGTGTAGGTATCAGTTCCGCAGGTATAAGTTTATTACAGACTATATATCGTAACTATTACTGACGGTATATAGATTAAAGAACCGACTTACACATTCTATTAAGGTTATATCATTATCCATACATCGAAATGTTTGTTGAAAGGTTCATTTGTTTATATGATACCAAAATATACACATTTACCATAATTACATCCTCTTTTCCAGACTAAAACTCATGAAAAGTTAAAAGGTGTGACTTAACTCTAAGCGACAACCTGCAGAATAATTACAAAAAAAAAAAAATTCAGACGCAAAACAAAAATAAAATCACGGAAAATAAAGCAAAATTAAAAAAAAAAATTACAACTTAAACTAATATAAACAGACTCATGTTTAAAAAAAATATACACAAGTATTAAGAAGTCTCACTGGAACTATGCAAACACATATACCTTATAAGTTCTTGTGGACAAGGAGTATACATGAAGATACGAGTACCTCCATTCTATTTAGCTAGGATACGAAGTAGTAAACAATATCATTGATAACGATAACAATAATAACAATACCTTGTTTTGTTTCGAATAGGTTCCAAACTGGAGACGCATGAACACTAACAGCTACCTCCAACGCACAAGACTCTACTGAAAGCCCCTTTTAGGAACTTGGGTACCCCCACCATACTTTAGAACAAGGAGTGGGGGTAAAGGCTGGAGAGACACCAGGTCACCGCACCAATACCTTATATTTATCTTTCACTTCTTATTGCCTTATCTTGTCATTCTGCCACTTCTGGAATAACGGGAGTATATCCTGGGGAATACGCCCATTCAGTAGAAATCGGAAGATCGCGAGGAGTCTCAAGACAGCGCCATATCCAGTTGAACATATAAGGTTAAGTCATCTGGTTCGATGACCTTGAGTTATTTGTTTAGATTATGGATTTTTAACCCAGGAAGTTGTCAATTCTTACTAGTGGTATCCAATCTAAACTTTCATATAAGTATATTTAGCAGCTTTAAAATAAAGCAAGATAGAGAAAAGAGGATGACAGTATATAGATAAGAGAGAAGTCACTATGTTAGCTCATATTAGTATAATCATGCTATTTCGTGTTACAATAAAAATAATTATTTCTTACAAGTCAAGTCTACTGTTTGTTAACTATGAGAGAACCCAATGTTAGCAAGAGATATTTCAACCAAGGATTGTTATTAGAAACGAGGTAGCTCAATGCGGAGAGCACTGAATTGCTGCTGAAGATCCTGAGTTCACATAATGTAATATGTTGAAAGCCATGGACGAATACTATTGGATCTGCATATCCTTACGGGGCTCATCCAGTCTCTTTAATTGGCAGAAAAACTAGGGGGGAGATTGATCTAGGACAAATCACCGCACTGTACAAACGCTGTTTAGGAAACAGTACAGATTCTAATAAGTACTGGACCTAAGACCCACCATTAGTGGTAGAGTTACAGATTTTTTTTTTTTTTAAATATTTAAAGTGATGGGGAATAACTCAGTTGCTAAACAGCCGCGGTTGGACACTATGGGGTCTGCAGACCCTCTCGGGGCTCACCCGGCCTACATAAAGTGGATATTCTTAATTGGGGGGAACTGGTGGTTGGGTGTGATAGCGAACAACTCTTCCCTGGACAACCGTTGTCCTAGAAACAGTTCAGTATTTACCATGTACTGAACCCAAGAATTTTGTGGGTGGCAGAGGGGAAGGTAAACAAAAATAAACAACCACAGATAACGGTATGTTTTTTTTTAACAGTAAAAAAACATTTCTCAAAAATAAATAAATAGAAATAGGACTGCAGAGCAAAAAATAGGACAAAAGATAAACACTGTCTTAACACCAGCCAACCTTCTGCCGCTTACGTTTATGTATAATAACCATATATTTATTTAACTCGAAGCGACAAACTTCGGAATCGATACCCAATGTACAAAGGATAATTATCGAAAACATGGTTTGAACGAAAAACATAGAAATAAGCGCGATATAAATTTTGCCTAATGGCTGTATGTTAAATTCAATTGTAATACTCTAGACAGATCTAAATATCGAATCAAACTATTTTGGGATAGTGTACCCTAAAGGCATAATGATATAGAAAGTACCAAATATCCAAGCAGTAGACAGAAATGACCAACAAACAGGTTATTCCTCAAGGTACGGCATAGAGGATCGGACCAGGTAGACAGGAGAAATAGGTACCAACTCGGTTAGGCCGTTCACTTTCATGGCAGGTATGCCGGGGTGAAAAGAATCGCCGAACATCTGAAGTAATGGAGGGTCCGTAAGATGTTCAAAAC
The DNA here is from genome assembly GCA_964056705.1 of Troilus luridus. Lineage (NCBI taxonomy): Eukaryota > Metazoa > Arthropoda > Insecta > Hemiptera > Pentatomidae > Troilus > Troilus luridus. The sequence continues at coordinate 39,695,706 of OZ057417.1, read as the reverse complement.
AAGACCCACCTTACAAAGGTCTACAGTGCTCCAAAGGATTACTACATCTTATTATTTAACGGCAGGAATGTTCAGTTTTCAAAGAAACTATTATCCTAATTGTGTAAAATTATTAACAAATCTCATTAATTAACAAATCTCAAAATATAATAACTTATTTTATTTGTTTAATTATTGAGCATATAATATGCCTTGCATCCGATTTAATAGTGACTCAGTGGGCGCGAATAAAGTACCAGGTTCAAATGCGGTTGTGGCAGATTTTACTTAATCTCTTAACAGTCATAATGGACCCTGTGGAGTCTTCAGAGACTCCTGGGATTCATCCAGTAACTGTAAAATTGGTACAATTAATTGGAGGAAAAATCGGGCGGTTGAGCGTGGTCTGGGACATATCACCTTCCTCCACAACCGTTGTCCGAGAAACAGTACAGTTTCTATGTATCTACTATGTACTGAACTCTCGTGTTATGCACTGAACCAAGACTGAGATGAGTTGTAGTGGTACAGGTATAAAAAAAATTATCTTATTTAATAACAGCGCTGATGATGTCCCACATGTTCGGATCGATTGTCGGCTTGTGGAATGAATACAACATACTTTTGTTGACTCCATCCGGGCTAATAATATAGTAATATGTTTGAAATAATAATTATTATATATTATAACAATAATTAGAGAACATGCAGTAAGTGATAAGAAAGGTAAAACTATTTTGAATGAAAATAGTTGACCTTGATGAAATATGTGGAAGAAAATGGTCCGGGTAGAGGCCAATAAATTTCTCTGAATATCAAGAAATATTTATTCAGTAGCCAACGTTTACTGACCTACTTTGCAGGTCTTCTTCAGGGCCTAATATGCAAAATACAGACAATTGAAAATTAAAAAATTGTTAAGCAACGAAAAAAAAGAAAAAAATAAAGAAATAGAAGCATAATAAAAGCATGGTAAATGTAGAAAATGAACATTAAAAAATATAAAAAATTTGAAAATTAAAAAATTGTTAAGCAAAGAAAAAAATAAACAAAATAAAGAAATAGAAGCATAATAAAAGTGTGATAAATGTAGAAAATGAACATTAAAAAATATAAAAAATCTAAATATAAAAAAATTTTGTATAAAAGAAGAAATAAAAGCATGGTAACTGTAGAAAATGAACATTAAAAAATATAAACAATTTGAAAATTAAAAAATTGTTAAGCAAAGAAAAAAATAAACAAAATGAAGAAATAAAAGCATGGTAAATGTAGAAAATGAACATTAAAAAATATAAAAAAATTGTTAAGCAAAGAAAAAATAAAATAAAATAAAGAAATAGAAGCATAATAAAAGTGTGGTAAATGTAGAAAATGAACATTAAAAAATATAAAAAAATTTTGTATTTTTTAATGTTCATTTTCTACATTTACCATGCTTTTATTTCTTTATTTTATTTTATTTTTTTCTTTGCTTAACAATTTTTTAATTTTCAATTGTCTGTATTTTCGACGTTTCGACCTACTTTGTAGGGCTAAATATGCAACCCTACAAAGTAGGTCGAAACGTTGGCTACTGAATAAATATTTCTTGATATTCAGAGAAATTTATTGACCTCTACCCGGACCATTTTCTTCCACGTAAAACTATTTTGTCCATGGATACTACCTGAGGAAAGCTTTAAGATCAATACTCGTAAATCTGATCTTCTAATTTTGATGTATTTTTTTTTTGGAAACAAGAGAGTTATATCTACGTTCCCAGGGAAAATGTTTGAAAGAACAGAATTCTTTTAAATATAATAAAATATCAAAAAATATAATAATGGGTTCGATGATTTAGCCTATTGTGAATTTAATAATACAGATATATAAATTAAGCGCTGTTTGTCAGACTACCATGGCTCAGACATTCTAGAAAAAAAAAAATCATAAAAAACTATGGAAATAAATTTTCCTCCTGGAAAATCATACCAAAATAATTCATAAGCAGAAATAGCACTTAACACGTTGCCGCAAATGACGGCTATAACCAACCGATCTTTGGCGATATGTAGGCAAACGACGGCTATAGCCATCGTGCACATTTTAATCAATCAAAAAAAGAACAGCGCTAGTACGAAGTGTACTGACGCATACACTTGTTAATTATTGAGTAATACATCGAAAAAAAGGTGTAGCATGCCAGACAGCATATTTATGTGTTTTCTCATGCTTTACCGCTTCGAAACATTTGGGCATCTAGGGACAAATGACGGCTATAACAGTCGACAGTTTTTTTTGGAAAAACTGTGGCCAAACGTGATAATTTTCACTTCCAAACATACAACTTACACTCGATTTCATCTGGCAGTCATAAACAATTGAAAAAAAAATGTGTTTCTGAGGACGATCATCAAATTAAAAGTGTGCAGCAACGTGTTAAATAACTTAATATTGTACATTTTCAAACATTTTATCTTATCTACAGCTATATCTATTAACTTTATGAGAGCAATGTTATTGACCTTACTCTACATGATTCCCTCCTCAGTAAGGAACTCATCACTGAGGCCAAAGACCTTGGTGGTTTGTTTATTTATTGAGCGATTGAAGTGAGCGGATGTGGACATATGTACGTAAAGCTACGATACTATAAAAATATATTTTTAATTATAGGCAGCGGAGTGGCTCAGTGGTAGGGCGCTGAGTTGAAGTGCCGAATATTCAAGTTCAAATTTGGCTATGGCAGATTTTATTTAATCTTATAGCATCCACAGTTGGATCCTTTGGGGTCTGCGGATCCTCCTGGTGCTCGCCCACCTTTCAAGTGGGTATACCAAAATAGGGGGAAATCTGGAGGTTGAGTATGATATCGGACAATTTACTTCCCTGCACAACCGTTTTTTAAGGGACAGTACAGTCTCTACCATATACTACTCAAAAATTATCGGGAAACTTCCAAATCTTCCTGGACTGTTCAGCTTTGAACTGAGCTTAATCAAAACATAAGATATGGGGATTGGTAGAGCGAGATACTTCAGAGTGTAGAACACTGAATTACTCGGTTGAATACTCCAGTTTAAATCACTTGCTTAGTACACTTTTATTTGACCTGTTAGCAGCCGGAGATGAATGCTATGGGATCTAAGGCGCCCCTGGGGCTCATCCAGCCTCTATAAATTTGGTACTCAAAATTAAGAGGAAAATCTGGTGGTTGATCTTAATTTCGGCGAAAAAAGTGCACTGGAGAATCGTCGTTGTTAGTTACCCAAACTAACCCAATGCAAGGAGTTGTAATGATTGCACTTTTTAAAAGTAAAATAGCTGTAGCAAAGCAACTTCAGTAATCATTCTTGTAGCACAACAACCCATGAGTTGAGCAATGTGATTCGGTCAAGGTAAACACAAACGCAATTCCCGAATTTAGCGTACATACTTTCTGAAGAAGCTCAGTGGTAGAGCGCTGAGTTACCAAGCCGAAGGTCCCAATTTAAATCCCGCTGCTTGGTAGACTATTATTTAGTATGTTAGCAGCCGGATATAGATAATATGTGAGATCTAGGATACTATTAGGGGTTTCCCCAGCCTCTATAAAGTGGGTACCTAAAATAAGGGGAAAATCTGACGGTTGAGCGTGATATAGGACAAATCATCTCCCCTACACAACCTTCTCTACCACGTACTAAACCCAAGTCTCTTCATGGGTTGTAGTTGTACATGTTTTCTCACTCTTTTTTTTTAACAGAATAGATAATTATATCCCATTCTGCGTACTCCTCACCTTAAAATCGTTAATAAGCACACATAAAACCAATTATAATTAGGAAAGTTCATTTCTAACGAATTTTTTTTTCGGAAACGAGCCTGATTGAAATAATTACAGAATTAGCAATAATTAAGGTAAACGTGAAGATGCCCATAACGAGTAAGAAGAAATACAAGAGTTTGAACTTTTATAACCTACCTCAAAGCAGGCGTAATTAGTACTCAGCGGAGAGGAACGTGTTCTTAGCACGTTGCGAACACGCGCATAAAGAACATCATACAAGGCTTAAAGTGTTAAAATTATAAAACAGCACTTATAAAAGTGTTGAAAATTATAAAACAGGAAGCATGGTAATAATTTATAAGAATTAATTTTAATTTTTTATGTTAATTTATAACACTTTTATTACCTTTGCCTGTATGTACGTATGTATGTAACAGAATCCTTAAACTCGATTTTCTTCCACTTGAAAACGTCGTATTGAATTGAAACTTTCCACATTTCTCTAAGACTGATGACAATACGATAATTTAATAAGTTTGTCACATATCCTGACCAGGATCTTCAGGATTACCGATTCTTCATATCCGATGACACAGTAGTGTCTTGTGCCAAATAATAAAGCATACATGTCTTATATTAGAGACAAGCGTATGACCATCGGTGGAATCAACAGGGGAGTTTTCTATATTTTTCCGAAAGGATAATAGTTTAAAAAACTGATCTAAAAATTAGAAAAATTATGTTGGGGTACTTGACTTAAATTGTAAATATTTTTTTTACTGATATTATTAAAAGTAGTTATGAAAATATCTTGAAAAGCATCCCACTAGTTTGTACGATCAGATGAATTTTTCGTTCATCGCTATATTCCAATTTTAACTTATTGAAAATTATTTTCTACTTGTTAGTTTTGTTCCCTTTTACAGCGTTTTTTAAACCATTATTTTTATAAGATAAATAATCAGAATGTTGAATTTCAAATTTAATATTGATGGAGATAGTTATGAATAATTAATTAAGAAAATATTTTAGCAATATATCACGCTGTTATGCTGTATCAGCCATTTTCCGGTTAAGTGACGTTAATTTTTCAGACTGTCCCATTAAGATAAACAATCTTGTTAACAACGGAACAATTATGTATTATAATCCGATAAAAAAAGGGTTTTCTTGCTTATACGCAAGTTACTTCCTAGTAATCACAGTTACTATAAAATAACGAAAATATTTTGCTGATTCATCTACATTTCGAAAAATGTTCGTCTGAATCAGTCCGAAGTTGATGTGAAGATGAGTATTTAGCAGAAAAATGGGCCTGTAAGGTAAATAACAGCTAGGAGTTTTTTATTTATTAAAAATAAATTAATATTTTTTTGGTCATTCTATTACCACCCGTTCTATAAATGTGGCTACAAATCTTAAAATCTGCGGTAAAGAATGAAGAAGACCCGGGTTCGAATCCCGGCCAGGACAAATCTTTTTTCTTCAAAATAAAAATATTTAAAAATTATCACATATTATATTATAAGAATAATAAATATAGAATAAATTATAATAAAAATCTTAATGTTCTCTCTTTGATAAATAAAGTTTAGTTTATTCATTCAATACTACTTTATCCTATTATTTCTAGTCGAACGATAGTGGAGGTCCTAAATTTTGTATAACCAAGTTTAATTAGGATAGGGACCGTTAACGAGTGACACCGTACAGGCTTGGGAGCTCCATTTTACATCCCTTCCGAAGGACGTCATAACCAAGGATTTAAACTCCCTTAAAAAAATCATATGGCCACATTGGAATCTAATCCCGCCATTCTGAGCATGGTATGTTTTTATGCTAACCATAACTTAAGCTGACCCTAAGTTTTATTATGTATTAAATTTTATTATGATTATGTTTAACAGAAAAACAGATTAAGTAAGGGATCAAGTGTATAAGTTGAAGCATAAAGAGCCCTAGCGGTACTTGAAACCAGTACTTACTGGACAAGTCACTGGACGAGAGTTTCCAGCCACGCTTTCTTCCATTTTTTCTCCCGTTTTCCTGACAAAGGAGTGAAACCCGCCTAGCGGACAATACCCTCCGCCTGTTATGCTCCCATTTTCTTTTTACCCAAGATTCCTTCCATACGATATAGAAAAGACCTTTCCGTGTCTGATTCCTCTATTATAGAATTCATTTTTTCTCGAACGTTTTGTTATACGAGAAGAAATTTAGTCGAAATAATTCTACAGGTAGCTGGAGGTAGATGGAAGATGAGATAAGGAAGAAGAGTAGGTGTATACACCTACCGGATGGTATATAATAGTGCCTCGCCGGAAACGCAGCAACTGATGCGAAGTTAAGATAGTATTTCAGGTTCGTAAAACCAAAAAAAAAAATGAGCAAAAATACAAATTTTAAAACTTTTTTTTATACGTTTTATGGGCGGAAATAAAAATTTAGACCGACTCCATCTTCATATTTACATAGACAGGATATGTTATGTAATATCTGTAGGCGAACGGGCCAAGCCTACACATAGTCTACCTGTTCCTAGGGCTATCTTGGCAACTAACACTTCAAAACTCAGAAGCTACAGGTGGACTGAATTTTAATACTTAAACTTAGCCTAATCTTTTAAATTTACATTTCCATCAATCCGAAATTAGTTTAACGTCTGTTGTTTATTTATTTAACGCCACTTTATGCTGCTATGGCTAATCTGTCGAGGCATAATTAGGATATGTATCTTTCACGATTATCTGACACAGCAAAGGCTTGGGTTTGCCCGTTTTACGTCCGTTCCGAAGGACGGCATAACCAAGGATTTTTCACCCCCTTTAAAAAATTCTAGGGTCACCAGAAGGACAGCGAACTCGGGCATGCTAGGTTGCCATGCTAACCACTAGACTACAGGTGACCCTTAGTATAACGCCTGGTTTTTATGCTATCTTCGTTAAAGACGGTCGCTCATTATAACTTCGAATGGGATAAGTGTAATGGATCGAATCGGTCCAACTTAATAACACTCCACCCCATCGTTCTATTTTTTACTAAAATATGAGTTATTCATACTCAAACCGAACAAGTAAACAGATAGAATCATATAACACTTATTCATGGGGTATAAATAAAGCTTCTACAATATCAATAAAAAACAAAACCTGTAACATTACAACCCATGAAAGGTCTTGAGTTCAATAAAAGGTAGATACTGTACTGTTTCTAGGAAAATTATTGTTCAGGGAGGTGATTTCTACGAAATCATGCACAACCGCAAGGTTTTTGGCCAAAATAAAGAAACCCATTTGAAAGAGGCTGGGCCCCTCCCTGGAGGGTCTGTAGATACCAGAATCAGCCTCTGGCTTTTAACAGATTAAAAAATTAATCTGCCACAGCCGGATTTGAACCCGGAAGTTCAGCTAAACAACTAAACATACAAAAAGAAATTATAATGGTAAAAATAAATAAAATTTAAGCCATTCATCACAATTTTTTTAACATGTTCTGTAAAATCAATATATTTAAACATTAACTGATCAAACTATACCACTACATGATTATGTGGTATTGATTACAGGGTAAGGACAGTACTGATGCAAGCCAACAGTTGTGCAAGGAGGGTATTTGGTCAAGAACACCCTCAATAACAAGGTTTTAACTTAGGCCCGGCGCATATTGGACCCAGCCCACGCACAACCCAGACCATGGGATGGGTCGAGTACCGCATATTGAACCCAGTTATAGTCACCCAGAATTCGCGATGTCAGCGTCAGAACTCCTCCCAGAAACCGAACCAGAACATGAAGAAGTGGTTGTACTTTATTCGTTACTGAAGAGGAGATGGAGAAGAGAAAAATAATTATTTAGCAGGGAGGAAAACATAGGGAAAGTTCAACCTTTTTCAGGAAGTTCCTGATAGTGTTTTTAAAAATAGTTTTCGACTCAGCCTTCATTTTAGTTCTCATATAGTCGGCATGACTAGTGTCAAATAGAAAGGGATGGCTCTGAACGATTTCTATTAACTACTTGAACTCCTATTGGAAAGCACAATGGTACCCACGCCCACGAAATCTGTTCGGAGAGGACCAACGTTTCTACGAGTGGATCCCAACAGACTGGGCTAGCCCTGGGCTGGGTCTAATGTGCGGTGAATCTTAAGGATACCAATCAATTGAGGTTTAGTAAGCCCCAAGAGTCTCCAGATCCTACAGAATTGATTCACGCCTGTTAACAGAAAAAAATAATACACCTGCCACAACCGGTCTGGTGTGCCCAGGGCTTAGAGATCAGTAACACAACTCTCAGTTATTCATAGTATTATTCCTGTAACACATTTTATTCAATCGAAATTGTATATTTATACTACATTTACTGATCAACTTGTACCATTACAGCCATTGTAATGCAACGGTTATTCAGGAAGAAGATTTGGCCAGGATACATTTTTCCCTTTAATTAAGATTTCCTTATAAATAGGCTGAGTTACCAAAGAAGGGTCTTTCACAGGGTCATTCAAATGTCTCAGTCCAGGACTGATAGATCAGCAAGCCAACGTACTGATCTACCTGGAACTTTTTAATGATTTACAATTTATATTATTATTGTGGTCTAAAAATCGTGTGAAACACTTAGCAATGCATCGTTCTACTTCAACAATTTTTCAAATCCACGGTAGATTTGAGTGAACAGATTTTCGTTTCACCGTCACGGAGTTTAGTAAGGAATTCTAGTCTTTCTAAACAAGATCGGATTTCACACTCACGGCCGTTTCACGCTACAATTGGCGTTAAGCCTCTGGGATGGAGTGGTTAACCGTAGCCATTTGAAAACATTCACACAAATTGTATTTGAATCAATTTTCAAAGGGAGTGGGGGTTGTTCAGTGTATAGAATTCGGCGCTGTGCTGAAGATTCCGGATTCAATCCGGCTGTGGCAGATAATTATTTAAATATAATTATTTGAAAAGATTTGCCCTGGCGGGGATTCGAACGCGGGGATTCGGTCGTCTGCGTCTCCGTTGCAGTGCTCTAAACCACTGAGCTACCAGGGGTCGTAGCAAAGTCAGACAAATCCGTTCTCTTCACCGATCCTATATCCCCGAGTTCTTGTTTACACAGGAAAGAGTGTTCATTGCAAAAATTATATTTATTATTACTTTAATATTATTAATTAACTAATTAATATTTCGTAAAGTTACAGACCCTTCATTCGATTCGCGCTGTCTTCATCTTTTTACACTTATATCCGAATTTTTTATACATACGTCAGTTTTTCATTTTCTCATTCATGACGTTTCTTTTATCTCATATGTATTTTATGGCCTCCAATGTAGCCTGCTTAATCCTGAGTTGCAATCTTCCTTGCCAAAGACTTCAATAAAGTTTTAATCAATTTTTAATTAAGTCTTTAAGCGCGCTAATCAATAACGATCTTAATTTCCTCTACATTTCAAATTAAGTAAAAAAAAAAAACTCAATAGAGTTTACTCGAGACGGGCAAATGACACCAGAATAAAGGAAGGGGCAAATTTTATTTATAGGCGGAGCAGAATTTAATTTATAGTTATAAATTATATAAGCTATTTGATTTTATTAGTATAGTGATTTATTATTATTAGATAATAATATTTAATTAGAACTATAAAATAGTCATAAACCAGAGTAAGTTACACAGCAACGTAACAACTGGGGCCACCTGAAGTGTAGTGATTAGCTTTATTTCAATAATATTAATAATATTTATTGTAGCACATTATGTATTATAATAGTACCAAATTAATACATATATTGGGGTTAACCGTGGTTTAATGGTTAACAAAATAATCTACTACACCCAAGATCGCCGGATTATTTAAAGGGAGTAAAAAATCCTTCGACTTATTCAACCTAGTATTCCAATGTTCAATTTTTAGTTACAAGTTTTAACTTTTAAATCGTTTCCTTTTTAATACTCTCGAAAAATAGTTATTTATGCACCTAGGGACTAAAGAAGATCATTATTCCCTCAGCTGTAAGTTTGTCCCCAGCGAATGCGAGGGTACAATCGAGTTTATTCCCGAACGAATAATTATCTTTACTTACGAGGCCAAGCCGAGGGAGTGAAGTATTGCTGGGAATAATGATCAATTTAGTCCCGAGGGGCATACAAGATTTTATTTCCGGATGGGATGTCAAAGGCAAACTATACGCTATAATATCTTATATTATGTTATGTTTTACAATAAATTCCAAAAACTGAAATTAAATGTGCAATTATTACAATTTTGAATTGTTAAGTTTTCAGCTATTTTATATTTACATTGGGAATTCTCTTTTTCTGATTTTTATGGCCGGTGTGACAGGTGTACCAACCTAACCCAGAACTTAGGTTATTATTAGGTTAACATTATTTAGACGAATTAGATTGTCATCTTTTTACTTTATTCCCTAGGGGCTAACTTTTTGACTCAATTTCTAATGCACAGGCAGAAAAGACGTACTTTAGTCCTAATTAATTGAGCCAAAAACGCATGTTTTTGTACCAGCTGGAGATGAAATAATTTTATTACTGACTGAATATAATAGCTATTACTGACTGTATATAGATTAAAGAACAGACTTACACATACTGCTTAGGTTATATTATCATGAATACTTCGAAATGTTAGTTGAAACGTTTATTTCTTGATGAAAAGATTACCGAAATATACAAATTCACACAATTACACAATTTTCAGAACAAAGCTCACGCCTATTTTATTTTGAGGAGCATTAAAAAGGAAACGAATGAAAATTTAAAACTTGGGACTTGAAACGAAGCGGCAACCTGCGGAGCTAGTACTTTTTTTTTAATTATAAAAATTTCTGGTATTTTATGTTGTTTTAAATTATAAAGGAAGATATCTCCTTATGCTCCACTTGAAAGATGTTTTATTACTCCTACAACCTGACAGTCATCCCTTCCCCACCATTACCATCATGGAACTCCTGCAACCCCTAAATCCGTCATTCAGAATATCCAGATTCAGCTGCAACCAGTTCTGACGTCATGAAGAATACAGTGTGACTACAAACTCGAGCGATCACCGAACCGTTCAGTGTAACTAATGAATAATGTAATGGCTATATATCCTTAAGACCATTTGCTAATCTTACACACGTCAAGACCCTTACATTAATATGCTAAATCTCATTTACAGTCTGCCAAGAGCGGTCTGGGGGATGTGAAGCAACTGACGCCCACCGCAATGTGAGATCGTTTTGGCAAAAGGTATCGTCATTAACAATGAATAAAAACGTATGAATATATATAAATGTTTAAATAATAATAGCAAGACAAAAATACCTCGCATTATAAATAGAAAATAATACTGAATTATTGAGTATGACAATGACGAACCACAGATGGTTTATTTTACAGAAGATTTTTTGACAGTTCTAACAACCAATCAAATTTTGTCATTTTGTGAAATATGAAACAATTTCCACCCAATTATTCAGTGCAATAATCAATCACTAAGTCAATACGTGTCACGTTTTGGCGATCCAAATGTTTAAAAGTATAAATGGGCTAATCAAAGAAAAAAATCCCAGTCACAAATTTATTTGGGGAACATTTATGGAATTTTGCAGCATACTTAAATCTCGATCAAGAACACCACAACAAAATCATAAATATTATGCGTGGTATTAGATCTTCTATAGTAGAGAACAGCAACGAATCTAATGCTAAGTTAAATTTTAACACAATTTATTAGCAATACAATTATATACAATTAGCAATTGACTCTCATATCATTTTTTAAGGGTCTATTAAACAATGTTTAATTACTAAGTATCAGTTCCACAGGTTGTCACAGTTAGTTAAGTCACAACAAATTTTAACTTTTCATTAATTTTCTTTTTAATATTTTCGAAAACAAAAATAATCTTGAATTTTAGTATAGCAAATAACAGGCCAGACTCATAGAGATATTAAATAACCAACCTCATCACTAGTCGTTCAACTAACAACATTTAACTTTAATAATTTTTAAGTTTACAATGAACGATTCTCAACGTAAACTGCGTGAACCTACAACATTCACAGGATCTCAAGTTGAATCTTGAGTTTTAATATCTATAATGTTGTTTTTATTTTTCATACTTCAAAATCAGTTGCGATAATTTTAAAGTATTGTATTGAATCGACATCGACTAGGAAATCGATATTTTCTTTGGAGAGACTCACACTTACGATTCTTTCGCGCCAAGTAATTTTTTTAAACCTTTTTAGACCCGAATTCGATGGATATGTCTGAAATTCCAGAAGATCCCTACGTTCCAGATGCCTAGAAGGCAACATATGTTGTTGAATGGACTGGCGTGTGTGGCTGGAGTCAACAGTGAATGATTGAACGAGACATAGCTTCCGGACAAACCAGTTTGACGGAGCCTGTGTAGTAATGGATGTTCCTAGTCTTATTTCTTCTTCTGTAATTTAAACATCAACAATTAATAAACTTCATCTTAATTCTTCTTCTTCTTTACGATCCGTCACAGATTTTTTTTATTATTTTCCGTCTTTTACTTAAGTCCCAGAACCAATTTCAGTAAAATTAGAGCTCGAAGCCAATTTTCTTTTTGTGACAATTAATTTTTATCTCGTGTAATAATCTCACGCTTGATTCTATTCTCATTATTTCAGCGCCCCCCCCCATTCGTTTTTTCATTACCTACATATTAAACTAAAATCAGTTTAATTTTTTTTTTTTTAAAGGAAACAATTTAAGTTGACATGTGCATTATTATCGTGAAAATGATTATTTTTTTTTGTTAAAATAGAAAATTTAATTTCCTTATTGTCGAGCCAAAGAAAAAATAGTATAAATAAAAAAAAAGGTTAAAAATTAATTAATAATAATGCTATTTAACTTATCTAAGGTTACGTTAAAAAAGAAAAAAAAAAGTGACAGATGATGTTAAGTTAAAACGGTAAAGCACCAAAAACCGTCAGATTCTAGACATGCAAAGTTTTATGTTAACTTGCCATTATTGAAACAAAGTAAAAAAAAGTAATTAAAGTAAAAATAAGGTTAAAATTTAAACTAATTTATAAAAAGTTTCATGTCAAATTCTTATTATTGAGACAAACTAAAAAAAAACAACAAGAAAGATAGTATAAATGAAAAAATATTATTAAATAAAAAAGAAATGAAGTAGAAATAGTATAAATGAATAAAACAATATAGTTTAAAATTTAAGCTAATCTAATTTTAATTAATAACTTTATTTAATTTGCGTTCAAAAACCTTAGTGATGCTTTTAAAGTTATAAATTAAATTATAAAAATAAATTAGGTTAAAATTAAATTAATAATTTTGTTTAATTTATCTAATGTTCGTTAAAAGAGAAAAAACATACTGTGTTAAGTGTAATGGTAAATAAAAAAACAGTAATTTTCTTGACATGTGAACATATATCAAATAAATGATTTTCTTTTTGGCTAAAATAATTTTTTTTTTCATATCGGTATGTTAGAAACCAAGAAAAACGATATAAATAAAAACAAAATAGGTTAAAATTAAGAAAAATATAGCATTACATATTTATTATATAAGGGGGAAAGCTTAGTCAACATTAAATGTGAATTGCTAAAATATATGGTATATAAGATAATCTGTCATGACTTTAAATCGTTAGATTAATAACTTCATGAACTTTACGAAAGAGTTAGTAATTGACATAATAATCTGGTAAGTACAAAAGCCAATGATTTATTATCCTTTAGTTAATAATTCATGAGCACCGCCCATCTGAAATGAACTTAATGCGAAATTTTTTTGCATACAATGAACAGACATAATTCTAGGTTTGTAAATCTGGCCTCGATTTTCTCTTACTAATTATTTCCTTGTTTACGAATCAATGATAATTTATTATTATTTTCAATTTTTTAATGGCATTTATCTTCTGAGGGTAAAAAGTCGAGGCAAGCAGAATCGAGAAAATCTCTAATTACTACATAAGCAATAATTTAAAAAAAATTAAATATTACATATTATCCGCTTAATAACGATATAAAAATAAATGCAATACATACTTAAGGATAACATTTTCAGTTAACTATTACAAATGTTGCCAACAAAAACTTACCTGGAACAAAAACAAATCAGAATTAAGTTTTGATTTTAATAATATACAATTTATATAATTGTAGAAATTGATTAAAAAAACAATAACATATTTTATGTGTACTATTAAATAATTTAATTATACAGTGTATTTCTCCCATATTAATTGGCTATCAACAAATGGATATTATAATAACAAAATGCATAAAAAGTAAATGTTAGATACTTATTTACTATAATAGCCCTGAAGAAGACCTGCAATGTGGGTCGAAACGTCGGCTTCCAAATATTTTTTTGGGAATATAATAAGAGCATTTTTTCTCTCTGTATAAGAGAATTTTTTACTTCCACCCGTACCATTTTCTTCCTCGTTTGATAATCATGTTTCTAAACAACAGTTGTGCAAAGAAATTATCTGGCCAAAGTAATGCTTGACCACCAGTTTTTTAAAATTTATTTAGCAATCTTTCGTTCTCATTACTGCACCAATGGTTTCAAAGATACGACGCACTGTAAGTGTTACTTTACAAAATTTACACTCGGAGTCGGATCTCTCCAACACAGCTTGGAAGATAAGGCAAACATTTTACAGTCGGTTCGATGATTTTCAGTTCATTATTCTCTAAGGAGTTTTGCCTTTAGAGCGCTGAGTTGTATCGAAGATCTCAGGTTCAAATCCGGCTGTGGAAGATAATTTATGTAATCTGGTAACAGTCGGCGGTGGATGTTATGGGGCCTGTAAATCATCCTGGGGCTCACCTGGCTTCTATAAATTGGGTATTCTAAATTAGGGAGAGAACTGAGGTTTGAGAGTGATCTTGGACAAATCACCAACTACCACAATCTTTCTCCTAGAAACAGTACAGTCTTTACTACGAACGGAATCCAAGACTCTTCATATGTCCTAGGGGTACAGTTTTAAAAAAATATTTTTTTTAAGGTGACGAAAAACAAGGACAATTCAACAGAAGATACAAAAAAAAAGCAGAAAAACTAAATTAACTGAAGTATCATGATATTTATAAATTTTAAATTAATATTGATAAACGCTCCTTCAAAAAAACAACGCCACAACTCAAAAAACTAATTTTTCAACAGAGCTATTTGAAAATTCCATGTAAGTTGAAAAAATAAATATTTGGGTATTGGTAAAGCAAATCATTCCTATTGTAATGATGTTATTGAAATTATTTTATTAACCATCGGAAAAGTTTTAAAAGCTTTAAACTTTTTTAACTTTACTAAACAATTAACAATTAAACTTATGCAATTACTCCCATAAAATTTTAAGTTTAAATATGATAAACCTAAAAATAAGACTTTAACAAAAAACATGTAGGACATGGGATATCAGATATGTATTTCCTAAATTCAAAACCTTCAACCAACGCAATTGCTGCTGAATGCTTACTTAAAAAAAGCCAGTTTAATCGGTGTTCTTTTGATATATTACTATCGCCAAATGCCTTAACTCACTATTCTACCTAGAGCATTTCTAAAAGAAATAACACACACACTTAAGTGTCACTTTACACATTGTACACTTAGGCGGATCTCTCCCATTCTTCAGGTATTCGTGGACCAAAAAAAAAATGTCCAATTCTTATGGGATAATAACAACCGCTAATCTTCTAGCATGGAAGATGATGTCCAGCAACTTGGAGTATATTAGATAATTTTCTAATATTGCGCCTGGATACAGTCCTTCGGCTCTACAAATTCGGGGAAAACCTGACGTTTGAGCATGATCTCAGATAAATCACTCACCTGCACATCGGTTGTCCTATAAGCAGTACAGTCTCTACCGCGTACTGAACCCAAGACCCTTCATGGATGAAGAGGTACAGGTTTATTGCGAGTTGTAACAGTAATATATTCTCCCTCCCACTCCTGGAGCAAGGTGAAGCGTTGTTCTTTTGAAGTTTGCCGCCCTTACCCCCAGTTAATCTTTTTCCTTACACCATTGTTGGCGCCAAGGATCATGTCTACGTCTCGCTATCTTCTTGTTTGGTTTATTTTAAATTTTAAAACATATTCCCTTAATAAATTCACTCCTCGGGACTAGGATCTTGCTTTTTCAGATTATCTTGATATATTGGCACATAATCCTTTAAATTATCACTATTTTATGATACATTATATTTAGTGTATAATAATATTGCCTGTATATTGTAGACATATACAATGTGTAGGTAAAATATGATTAGTTCAACTCTGTTGTAATATATTTGTAACCCCAGTGAATAAGTAGTTAAGCCGAAACTTGTGATTTATCTCCAGGAATGTAATTAATCAGGCACAAGATATAATATACTTACAATAATCAAACAAAGAAAATAAATTATTGCATTTTGAGATTATTTATGCGTTCCCAGTGAATAACTCGTTTTTTATTATTTTATTATTTATTTATTGATATTTACAACTATATTACAGTAATATAACAAGTAAATTGGCTGAGTGATACATAATGACAAGTAGAGAAACTACCCACTGCTAGTACTCAAATCGCATGTTCAATTAAGAAGGTCACGTGGCCATCTTCTTCTCAGACGCCTCGGAGGATTATCAGGAATTGAAGAGGAAGCTAGGTTTGAAACTAGAGGGTTTGTGGAAATGAAGTTTGTTAATAACTCGTTAAGTCGAATTTTTCCAGAAACAGTTCATAGTATTCTATAGAAGCGGCATTGTGTAATTCTCATAGTTTTTTTTAGTTGTAATATAAGTGATAACTCCATTTCAAGCCAATGCCTGACTTAGTTCATCATTCATACGAAAATAACAAGATCCCACTTCTTTAAGTACAAGAAATTCGACTAAACCGCTTTTTCACTGGAGCTGTAGATACATACACCACTAGAACAATAAAAGTGTGCACGATAGAAAAGAAAAATATCTGGCCCAAAGTCTTCAAATAAAATTCAATTGGTTTTAAAAATAAATTATTAAGTATCAAAAAATAAAATAAAACGGAAAAACAATTGTTAAAATTAAAAATATTAGCAAATTTGTACTTGAACAAAAAGAAACATTATTTAATTAAATTTGTATAGTTTAATTTAATTAATACATATAAATATATCACTTGCCCCAATACTCAACATCGTATATCAATTAATAGCAATATAAAAATAAGAAACACCAATAAGTATTAACAATAATAATATGTAAGCATTTATAAACTGAATTCATGCAAAAAAAACATATCACACTTCTCAATTTTCAACAGTATTAATTGTGGAATTCTTTATTAATCCATTCGATTGATTAATGTGGCACATCATATTTTCCTATTAATTACCCAGTACAATTTATGTGCTTACATTAACCATTTAAAATCGGATTCAATTATACTATATAAATAAATGTCAATTAAAGTAAATTTATAAAATGAAGATGATACATTTTAATCGACAGTGATAGGATATAAATATATTTTAACTATATTTATCACAATTATAATATATTGATAGCATCTGATTTTATTCCATTATGTATTGATACTTCATTATTGTTTTATTATCATCTTATATAATTTAAAGATACATAACTTAGTATTTATAATTTTCTTGTCACATTCACTATACTTATATCGTCTAATAATTTTACTTTTTAACTGAACCGACATAATAATAATTTATGTATCTCTTATTTTTCAATTTATATTTTCTATATCTCTCATAATCATTTAGGGCTTCATAGAATTATAAAAATATTTGTGAGCTTAAATATTTTTTAAAAATAATTAATTGTATATGTTTAAGGTCTTGACTATTTTCCTGGTAATCATGAGATATGTATTTGTATTTGTAATTGACATTGACAGTGTTTTATAAATATTAAAGGCCTTCAAATTTAAAAAAAAAAAAAAAAAAAAAATGTACCACTAAAACGCTTAATTAAGTCTGGGGTTCAGTAAATGGTAGAGACTGTACTGTTTCAACGGTTATGCAGGGAGGTGACCTGTCCTATCATTTGGATCTAAAAAAATCGTTTATTCTTAATGATTATTATTTAATAATAGAATTTAATAGGTGCTAAAGAGTTAAAAACATAACATTGGGCCATTTTAAAAAAAAATTAATTCAAATACCAATCCTTAAACATCCCATTAAATAATGGACTTATAGCACTTTAAAAAATAACAGCTATTTCATAATTTTAAAAATAGATTTTTAACTTTAATTAAATTGTCATAAAGGAACTAAAATGATACGGCAAATCTCTTAATTTCGAACTTATCTATTTTAAAGTTACTAAAGATTTTATTTAATTACGTGTAATATCTATAATTTTAATTAATAATATTGAATGATGCGTCCAGTGTTTTGCCTGCCCAATATATTTTTGACGGTTGTTTGTTCTCTTCATCTTTCGTGGCAGATCTGTCCCGAATGTTGAGAACACAAATATTTTTCTCAACGGATTCTTTTCCTGAAGATGGCAAGTGTTTGCCGCCAGAAAGGTTAGACCCCGATGGTGTTTGAATCTTTGTTGACTTTGGAAGAACGGCCACTAATGGAAAATATCTGTTCCATCCCCACCACAGGATAGGAGTCCAATAACTTCGACACTTCTTCAGTTTTAAACTTTATTATTTATTAAATAACTTTATTCAATAACGTTTTAAATATATTGTTGGTATTATATATACCCATATTACCTGGCCGGATAAACAAGATACAAACAAACCTATTTAAAACGAAATATTGGAATAGAAAGAAACTACTTAAAAGATTGATAAAATACAGTTTTTGCACTTGTAGAGGTAGTACCGTTTCATAGACAACGGTTGTGCATGCTGGTGATTTGTTCGAGATCACGCTCAACTGCTACCGACTTTATAGAGGTTCACTGAGCCCCAGGAGGATTAGTAGATCCCACAGGGTTCATCCATGGCTCTTAACAGACACAATAATTTATCTAACACACACGGATTTTTTTTTTAACTTTTACTAATTTATTTATTTATTTAATCTACTCCTCTTCTACCGCCAACGGTGTGGATATCTCCTGTAGAGCCTAACCCATGAATGTCTCTCCTATACCAATCGTCTTCTCCTTCCCCATTCCAAACCTCTTCTGTCAAAGGCCTCCTGGATTGCGCCTTCCCAAGTCTTCCCTTCGGTCTCGTACCTTCCACCTTTGTCTCATATACGGCCTTTGCCACACTGTTATTTGTATTTATGTAATTTATATTTTAATTTATTTTTGGATAAGTAAATGGTTCAAACCGGGTGGACGTCAAAGAATTATTGATTTTAACCCTCTGGGATCTGCAGACCTGAATGGGGCTCATTCGGTCTCTATAAAGTGTATACCCGCCATGCTTCATCCTTATCCACATTCAAAATTGCTTTACCTACATTTCCTAAATTCCCAAACATATGTTCTTAAAACATTTTTAATTAATAGCTCATGTCCATCAGAAGCTAATATATGACTTACCGTCAATTTTCTTCACTTATATAATAGTTTTTATATATGGTATGTGCTTTTATTTATGTATTGTTTTTCAGCTTAATTCTTGTTATTTTATTGGGTTGTCACGCATGAAATGACCGTTTATAGAACAAGGAAGTATTTAAAAATTTGAGATCAAATCTAACATATTTTTTATTCAAAGTATTTACTATCATTTTCGATACACTTCTGCCAACGGCTTACCATGTTTTCTATTCTAAATTTGAAAACCGGAGAGTCACGTGATGAAAATGCATTTTTAATGTCTAAATCATTGGTAAACAATTTTCCTCGCAAAAAGTTGTCCAAAGTCCGAAAAAAGTGGTAGTCTGTAGGGGATAGATCAGGGGAATATGGGGGGTGTGGTAAGACTTTATAGCCCAACTCCTTTAATTTATTCACTGTCTGTATTGAAACATGAGGTCGGGCGTTATCATGAAGGAGCTCGTGTGGGACCCAGGAATCGAGCTTTTTTGCCTTTCCGATCAACTTTAAATGCCTGGAAACTGTCATACGACTTGTCCCTAGCTCTGACGCATATTCTCTGACTGTTTTATCAGGGTCTTCTTCCACACCATTCTTAAGATCTTCATACTCTATCGATGTTTGAGGCCGTCCACGGGGCTGATTTTCTAATGTCGTATCTCCTGAGAGAAATTTTGTAAACCAACGACGGATGGTTCTATCATTAGGACTTCCTTCGCCAAACGTATGATTAATATTTCTTACTGCCTGGGCAGCGGAATGAACGAGTTTGTACTCATAAAAAAAAAAAGTTTGGAAATCGCGTGTTTCCATGGCCACGGTTAAAATTATACTAAAATCTGTATGCCTACTTTGGAAAATAACAAACATAGTTTGCAAATAGAGGATTAACAAGTGCTTATTATAGATATTAATATTTTGCTAGGAAACAACAGGCAACGCTTTAATCCTCTATGAAGATTAAGATTTAAAAAACCGGACATTTAATTTGTGACAAGCCAATAGATCCATTCGATTAGTACTTATAGATATCATTAGTAGTTAGTTTTTATTTTCTTATACTTTATTACTGATCATATTACTTTATTACTGATACATCCCCGAAGACAATGTATAGACACGGATGCTTTTATCCATTATATATTTCGATGTGTCGGGAGCTACGTGAGAAGAATTTAATACCTTAAGCAAGTAAGAAGGCACGGTGGCAGAAAAAAAGAAGAAAAAAATACTTCTGCGACGAGACAAGAAGAAGTGGATGGAGGATTTTATGACGAGGCCAGTATTAAAATGTGCCGGGGCACAAAGGGAGGCGCCAGGCAGGGAGGAACTCGTTTCGGTCAAAATTCAGGCTCGTATTGTGTTCGGGTCCTTCACAAAAGGACTGGGTGAACCATTATAGTTTTCCTTTCATTCCTCCGGCCACATCCTACTACTATCTGGAATCAGGTATCTTGGCGATTTTCGTTTATTATGTATCTTATGAAGTTTAAAAGAATTGTCCCACTAAAGATTATTGGAAACTAAACCTATGTCTAAAATACTCATCCACGAAGGATAAACGGTACATGCGTATTAGCCGATCCGCCATTGTTTATAACCTGAAAACTGATAATTATGATACTAATAATACCTGCCTTCTTATCCATATTAATGGTACATAAAAATAAAATATACATATCTAATAATAAAATGCTAAGTCTAGACTCCTCTTGCCACGTTGCTCTTCTTATATATTTTTTCTCCTCCGGTTTCGACGGAAACATCTACATATAGATTAAACAACCAACTTACACAGACTATTTAGGTTATATCATCATCTATACTATAATAAGTCAAAAATTGTTGTGACTTAACTCGAAGCGACTACCTATGGAACTAATACCAGAATATTATGTAATTCATTATTGGGTAAGTTAGGAATGATCTATCTCTTCATCTTACGCTTCCTTTCTCTCTCTTTTTCGCTTTCATACAAGATTTAACGGAAATGCAAAAAGTAGTTCTAAAAATATAGTTGAACTTTATATATTCGTATATTTTATATAAAATTAATATTACAATTTAATTAAACAAATATCCGTCGTCAGTAATTGTATAAGACTAAGCGTCCGCCTTCAACGCATCATTATTCCTAACGACATCGCTGCAACAGACACCCGGTGGCCAAAAACGTGATAGAAATTAATTTAAGTGCCATTTTCATTAATTTCTATGAGTTCTTATGAGAAGCAACCTGGATCGAATATTTAGGACTTAAATGAGTATTCTTAAAAAAACAAAAAACAGGTAGACTGAAAAATAAATTTTAAATTTTAGATTTTATTTTAAATTTGTTGAAAACGGAATTATTTTTTTACTAAGTATATGAAGAAAAGAAAACACTAGAAAGTAATTATATAGTAGTAAATTATAAAATAAATATATTAATCAAGCTGAATATTTTGTATAAATTTTAATTATTATTTCTAATAATAAATCCCTTTTGGCAGACACAAAAAAATTTCCATCACAGTCGCGTAGCCCTTCAGGGCTGTTTTGCGTCAAATAAATAAAATAATAAATAAATCCCTTTATTTGATAATATGGAATACGATGGACAATATGGATTGGGTTCTAAGGATCACTTGGAAGAAACTGTGATTTTGGCGCTTAATCGCCTTTCATCATATTTAAAAATAAATAAACAATAGTGACATTAGACCAGCAATCATAGAGAAAGCCGCTAAATACCGGAATTAAATAAATTTAAAAAAAAACACATAAACAAACGTATATAATATGAAATACCTTAAAAAAAGTATATATTTGTCAATTGTAAATGACGTGACAAGGGTTAAAACTGTATTAAAGAAAACACAACTACAACTCATGGAGGGTCTCGGATCCGGTACGTGGTAGAGACTGTACAGTTTCTTGGACAACGGTTGTACAGAGATGTGATTTGTCCTAGATCACGCTCAACCACCAGACCCCCCCCCTTATTTTGGGTACCCACTAAATAGAAGCTGGGCAGGTCCCAGGATGTTCCTTGATCCCATAGTATCCATCTCCAGCCGCTAACAGATTAAATAAAAATCTGCCAGCGAGCGGTATTTGAACCCAGGACCTTCGGTGCTGCAACTCAGTGCAATTATACAGCCGTGATTTCCTCCAAATTATTAATTTAACCATTACACGCCAATTTAAGCAGTTAATCGGACAATGCAACAGTGGGGGTCCTAAATTTTACCTAGCTGGGTATAATTGGGATCTTTAACGAGTACACGACATCGTACAGGCTTCGGAGCCCACAATTTCCGTCTCTTCTGAAGGACTGCATAACTAAGTATTTTAAAAAATTCTAAAGGCCATCTGCCGGGCTGCAAACCCGCGATCTTGGATATAGTAGGTTGAATACTAACCGCTAGACTACAGTTAACCCCTCCAAATTATTGAAGGATCAGGAACCTATATTTTGGATGTGTCTTCTAGGGTGTATACAATATTATTAGGATTGATAAAAATGATTTGACGAGCAATGGAAGATAGATCACCCGAATTCCCTGAATCAAATTTAAGCAAATGTTTAAATATTATCTAGCCAGAAGTATAAACAAGAGGTATACACATAACAACACTGATAAAGGTGTGAGCAATATATAAAACGATAACCTGAAAGCTGAACATAAAATGTTCCTTAGATTAACTAGTGTGGTTGATAGCGATATCAACTGATTCACACGTATGAGCCAATAATAACCTGCAACACTATCATAATACATAAATGTAGATAATAGAAATGCAATCAATGCTACGCTTAGGGGAGAAGACGTTTGGCAAGAAGACGCATTATATGAAAAGTATACTGAAATATATTCAAGAATAAAATTTAATTTACTTTTTTTTAAATGTCCATATATTTTCTTCATTAAAAAAAACAAAAAAACATTAATAATAAAGAGTGGTAAAGTATAAAGATTAAATAGGGAGGAGAATGTCGCGGGTGGAGGTCAGATTTTTTTAAATAGTGTGGAACTATTCATTTGAAAGCTAACGTTTCGACCCACATTCCAGGTATTCTTCAGGGGTAGATATAGAGGATACAAACAATAGAAATCATGACATTGTTGAAAAAATAATATTATCTGTCCCGCAGTTTGTCGTTTTGAGTTGAGTTAAAAGTTTTAACTGTCTTTTCGTTTCATTTTTAATATTATCGAAAATAAAAATAATCATGAGTTTTAGTATGAAAAAAGATTGTAATGAAAGGAAATGTGTATATTTCGGTAATAGTTTCATCAAAACAAAAGTTTCAAAAAACATTCGAAGTATAGATGATATTATGTTTGTTAAAAAGTTCATTCCTAGATGAAATGATCACCGAAGTATACACATTCCCATGATTTATATTTTCTATTCCATACTAAAGTTCATGATTTTATTTTTGGAAAATATTAAAAATGAAAAGTCAAAACTAGTCGTGACTCAACTCGAAGCGACAATCTACGGAATAATTACCAAAAAAAAAACATAGCAAAACAAATACGAAAGTGGGGATGGTTTAAATTATAGGATAAAATAAAGAATAAATTATAGGATAAAAATTCAAATAATATAATTTGAATATGAACTAAAACAATGTGTAATGAATAATAACAATAATGATGCAATGTATTTATGTTTATCTAAAAGGAATGTTTTTTTTGTTTTCTTTTATGTATTTATCTATGCATAATGTTTTTATATATACAAAAAATGGAATTTTTATATGTTCCGCTAAATGGAATATGTATATCATTAAGAAAAACATAAAAACAGTGGGAATAATAATAGAATATTATCTGATAAGTAATAAAGAAAGTAACTGACTGTGACAAATACCATTTCAAAGTTAAAATTCCAGGGACTATTAAGTAAACCGTTCCAAATAAAGTATTAAGTAAACCGTTCTAAACGGGGCTTAGACAGAGCGACGGCCTATCGCCGATTCTGTCCTGGACAAGATCATGAGAATTTTCTGGCAAAATGACGATGCGGGTGCAGTAATAGGAACAAAAAGGGACAATGTGAAAGTAAAGTGTTTGGCCTTTGCAGACGATCTAGCCCTGCTAGCAGAAACAGAGGAGGAAGCTCTAAAACAAATACCCTCAAAGAAATAGCTGAGAAAACGGGACTATGAAAATACAGAGGTTATGACAACGGATGCCAGCTTTAGCAAGGAAATGTTGAACACAAAATATGGGCAAATAAAATTCACGAAAATGTTTAAATACCTAGGGGAGATAATATATAACAACGGCACAGATATCCGTGCATCCGTGGAAGAAGGAATGGCCAAACTGGAAAGACTGAACTTTGCAACTTGAAACATGTATAGCAAGAAAAATTTGTCCTCCAATGCAAAAATAAGACACTACTGTACATTAATAAGACCAGTAATATTGTATGGTATGGAAACAGTCAGCCTTCCAAGCCTGGAGAAGGTCCTGAAGATTGAGAGAAAAATTCTGAGGAGGATTTATGGACCCAAAGTAACACAAGAGGCGAAAATCGAATGAGGAAATATACAAAAATTTGGAAGATCTTGAAACAGTCAACAGGACCTGGAGACTGAGGTTCTACAGCCACATGGTAAGAATGAACAATGGGGGGCTGAACAAAAATATCTTTGATAAAGTATTAAGCTACAAGGGTATAGGTGGATATGTGAAGCAAATAAAAGAGGAGCTGGATAGGCTAAAAATCAAGGATAAAGACTGCTTGGACAGAGGGCTTTATTTAGAAAAAACTAAAAGAAGTTGGGGTTCTTGCGGGAAGGAAGGAGAGACGAGGAAGAAAATGGACTAAGGAGCGAGAGGAACAGTCCAGGAAGATGAGAGTATTGGAGTAGACGGAAGACGCAGAGTGTGAAGAAGATTTGAGTGATATTCGCGTGGTCCTTGCTGGCCGATTCGTAAAAATTTTAAAGAAAGTAATACAAATTCATTTAATAAGTAGAATTTGAAACAGAGACAGATGGCTTAATATACATAGAAATATAAGTGATTTGGACGATTTTTTTCGATAAAATTTTTGTAAAGGGTACAATAGTTAAAATAAAATATAGAAATCTTGTAGGAGAATATCTTTGATGCGCGGCCATAAGGGCTTAAATCAAAATATTGAATTTTTCAGGAGAGCAACAGCAAAGTTCAAAACATTATGTAAAATCTAATTATTGATATTATTTGTAAGTTTATTTTTATAAAACAATATAGTAGTAATTTACAAACAATATAGTTTTAATTCTATTTGAAGCATACATTTATTTCTTGTCTGATCATTCCTGATTCTGTATTATGGACTTCTTTTGCCTTAAGCCCTTATAGAATAACATAACGGCATAATTTAAAGATAAATTATAGAAGAGCTGAAAGATAAGGGATTGAATTATAGAATAACACAGCGGAATTATTTAAAATAACAATAAGATATAGGTAATGAGACCAGAGATAAATTACTTAAATAGACATAATACAAAATATATAATAAACAATTTGATTTTCTCCTGAAAGTAAATCACCCCTTCTTAACTGAAAGTCTTCTTACAAACGAGAACCGACAGGAAGGGGACTTAATGTTATCCACCCACACACACCTCGGCTTGTCATCGAGGCGCCTCCCGGTCGGTTTAGTATTCATTATCCCTTCAGTGGATTCCAACGTTCTCTGAGTTACTAATTTCACGGTTCATTTATAGTGTCAATTATATTTTCTGATCATGCTGTTTCGCATGGTTTTAAATAATGCTATTATAGATAATGCGGACCCAGACGTCGTGTTCGAACGTTTTAAATCCAACAATTATAATAAAAAATAATTAAATAGATTCTAATTATTTGGACCGTTTTGATAAAAATATATATTTAAAAAAATCATTAAAATACCTGACGCCGTAAAGCGTACAGTTGACGAACTTGGCCAATCATTTACGTGTTTTTATATCTGTAAATAATAATAATAATAGCGATAAATATAAATAATTATTCATTGTTCTCTGGTTGATGAATTTTAACACTAAAATATTATTTTTTCTGATAAAATCGTTTAGAAATTTAGAATAATATTCTTAATATAACTGTTAACATGGAATTTTATTACTTTATTACACTCATAAAAATTTTGATTGCAATAATAAGTATTCTTTGATCTATATACATTTACTATATAGAGTCAGTAATACAATTATTTTTACTTTCGAGAATATTACTGACTATATAACAATTATCAGTGATTTTATACGGTGTGACTGGTAATTAGTGGTGGAGCCGTTAAGGGCTGATAGTATGGGGCAATTCTAGTCGATATTACTATGAGACCTACTTTCCTAAAGTTAACGCTTTCCAAGATATTCCTACTAAAAGAATTTTACAAAAAAAATTTAAAATCTTAAAATAGCTATAAATCTTAAAAAAATTTCTTTCTAGCCCATTTTTTCTTTGCTTTGCAACAAAGATATTCTAAGTAAAGAATGTTAATAGTCAAATCTTCGTTGTTGTCGGTATCCTACATTTTCCATTGATCATATCTTCGTGGTTTCTTAACTGACTTTTGATTTTAATACATCATTTGAAAGGTAATGAAACATAGATGTTTTTTAATTATTATGTACGTAATAATTTAGGGGGACTTTTGAGTAAAACAATGTTTTAGAGGCAGTCAGTCACCGCATTTTTTTTTTCATTTAACGATTTTCGCGTAAGATACCAAGAATTACGAAAATTTGACTATTAACATTGCTTATTTAGAATATCTTTGTTGCAAAACAAAAAAAATTTTTTTAAGGATTTGTAGCTATTTAAATAGGATAAATAGGATTTTTTTTTTTTGTAAAATTCTTTAACTAGGAATGTCTTGGAAAGAGTTAACTTTAGGACAGTAGGTCTCATAGTAATATCGACTGGAGTTGATCCATACTATCACCCCCTTAACGGCTCCGCCACTAATTACAGGTCACCCTGTATATGTTGAAGAACCGATTAATGTTTTTTTTTTTAATTTTCGAGAGTATTAAAAAGGAAACGAATGAAAATTTAAAACTCTTTGTGATTTAATTCGAAGCGAGAACCTGCAGAACTGATACCGAGCAATTACCCCAAAGAAGACAATGCCCAGCACATCTCACATCAACCATACTAAATTTAGCGGTTATTTGTATTTTTCGAGAATATTAAAAAGGTAACGAATGATAAGTTGAAACGATCGACTCAACTGGAAGCGACAAACTGCGAAACTGATACCTTATTCTTGTAATATTATTGTTTTCTTAATATTTTTGATTTTTCAATATATGTTTTTGGCTAGAAAAATTGTTAATTTTTATTATACAATATCCCGTCCCAGAATAAAGATTTTTTTCTTCCTATTCTAAACATTTCAAAACAATTTTTGTTTATTTTCATTCTCCATCTTAAAATTCCACGTAAGATTCCAGCCGAGCCTAGGTGGTAGCTCCAGACCTCATCCTCTAACCAGAAGACCATAAACTCCGGGGAATTTACTCCAACGCTGATTTATGGGGATATCATTCACCATTAGGACGGGCAAGAAAGAGGAGATGCAAATGGCCGAATACGTACGAGGCGAAGGAGGCTATTATAATATAGGAGGAGTGAGGATCACGCCTCTTGTAATGGCTTTTTAATAAATAAAGCAAAAGAAAAAAAAAGAGGAAAAAAAGTGGGGAGAAGACTGGTTCCTTGGCGCCAGCGCTACGGACTCGAAGCCAATTACTTTAACCACAGCCTCTCAAATCCAAATCTCTCCTCGGCCACTTACCGGATCATTACTACTCCAGACCTTCTCCATTACCATTTCAATATTTCAAGAAGATAACGTTAATACGATGAAGCGGAAACGTGAGAACTATAAGTACGATTAATTGGATATAGGTAAAACCAATTAATGAATACATTGTAGGGCGTAGGCAGAGACAATTGAAATCCGAAGTAGAGTTGTTGAACTCAGTGAATGTTTAAATATTTGAACAATAAGCGAATACAGTCATGTTGAACAAATAGGCAATGTGGACAATTGTATACGTGCTAGATGTGTGAATATAAAACTAGTCTATATATACACAGAAACAGTAGATCGATATTAACAAAATTAATTTATATATAAATATTAAAATAAATAAATCGACTGGAAGGTAGCAAAAATTCCTTAACAGTGCCGTCATTCGAAGGGGACGTAAAATGACAATCCCGAGCCTGTGCAGTGTCAGACACTTGTTTAAGACCGCTTTCCTATTTATACCTGGATAGGCAAAATTTAGGGCTTTCACTGTAGCATCGTCCAATTAGCCATAGCAGCTTAAAGTGACGTTCGAATTCATATCCTAATACTTATCCGTAATTTAAAATTTAGGCATCCATATTAAAACGGGAGTTGATTCAAGAAGAAACAAGATGGACCCATGCAATTGGTGCTCCTTCAAGAAAATAGAGGATTGATTAAAAGGGTAATTTAAAAAAACCCATTAAATTCCTTAATTTTAGATTAATTACGCAGTTATTAGGAAACGTAAAATGGGAGTCCCGGGGCCTCTGCGATATTATGTACTCGTTAAAGATCCCTACCAAATTATACCTGGATAGGCATGGTTTAGGACTCCCACTGTAGCATCGTCCGACTAGCGATAGCAGCACTAAATGATATAAAATGAACAAACAACTAGAAGAAGAGGGCCCATTTTGCCGAGGCTGGGTGAGCCCACAGTAAGGTAATAATTTAGATGAATTCAGCCGGATTCGAACCAGGTACCTCAAGCACAGAAACAGAGATATGCCTCTACACACAGATCTACTCCGCCCTTCTATGGAAACAGTACAAGCTTGTTTGCTTATTCTTTAAACATCACTTTATGCTTCTTCTCCTCTTCCTTTCTCCCAATGTCCCTCAGCGGAGATTCATCCAGGCATCTCAACCAGGCGTCATATCTTCTCTTTCCATCGTGATTGTCCTATCCTGGATAGGGAAAGATAGTCGAGGTCTACCCTTAGATCGGGCCTAATGGAAGCTTCCGGGTTCTCTAGATTCTCTCATTCTACCGACATGGCTATACCACTTGAGTTGACTTTTATCGAGTATATTGCTATGACGTCTTATTATTTTCGTATGCAGTCTCGTCTTGTTTTTCCAGCCACTCTTCGTAGATTTAACGGATAGTTGGATTGGGTTGATGACCTAGAGATATTGGCTATACTCGCGGGCTCCTTAACCTAATATCTACCTTGTCAGTTTTGTAACTTTCTTGAGCTTCCCTCTTCATTTATATTTATACATGTATAGATTAGCAGAGAGCACGTAGAAAGTAAGAGAGTAGAGATGTAGTAAATACTTTATAGTATGGAAGAGAGTAGTCTCTAAGTCACTTAGTTAGTTCATAATAATGTCTCTATTATATCTCTAACATATCAATATTATAATGTTCAATAAGTCAATAAACCTATATACTTCTTACAACTCTTCCACCGTTCGATACCTAGAACTGCCTCATTCCTGCTAGGATTATTATATTTCTGCATTTAAACTTTACAAGCAGCGGAATTATAAAAGATATATTTTTTTAAATAAACGAATTACTATATACAACTATTTTTAAGCCCGTTAGAATATAATTGGAAGATAGTAACAGAGCTACGGCTTGTTAGCTTAGAGAGCCCAGAGGTGGTACGTGGCCGGACTGGGAGATAGAGTCAGTTTCCTTATAGAGTGCAGACCCAAGCGGAACAGCTTCCCGACCATTGAAGTCTCTCATTACAGCGTTGGACGTCTCATCTCTCTCTAATCGTAGTTTACTGACAATTAACGAGCTTAATTCAATTGTACGCCTAGCTTTCTTAGTTTCCTCCGTCTAATTACTGGTCCTTAAACCAAATCCGGGGAATGCCTTCGATCCGATCCTCAGGACATTAAGAGGAAAGAATTGGACATTCTTTAACATTCCAGCTTCCGCTTATTCTAGAAGGATGATTAAAGTATTAATTTAAAACATTATCAACTGCCAGTTGTTTCACCCCTATTAAGGGCACCTAGAGGCTTGGTGAGCCCCTGGTAAGTCTGTAGATCTTACTGGGTCCATCAGTGGCTGTTGACAGATTAAATAATTTATCTGTCACAGCTGGATTTCAACCCGTGACCTTCGGCACTGCAAATGCTGTAACCAGCTGTTGTTACATGAGATTATCAAATATAAATAGGCAAGAATCCCGGAGAAACAGATCTACTAATCAAGAATAGCCGAAAGTTCTACTTAAAGTCTTCAGTTCAGGACATAGTAGAGACTGTAATGTTTTAGAGGGAAGGTGACTGGCCCGAGGTCACGCTCAACCGCCATGATTTTCCGCCCATTTTTTGTACAAACTTAAAAGCAGAAAGAAAATGATTCCTCGGTACATTTCGAGAAAACAATTGGGCATCCTCTGACAGAGCAGCTTCTACTTATCCATGACGTTGATTCTGATATTATTTAAAAAAAATTTCAATGTAGTATTTAACAATGAAATAAGATATTACCAAAAATACTTTAAGAAGGATGTAATATCGCTCCTTCAAAAGCACAACGACAAAACTAAAAAATTGGCTTTTAATAGCAACTGTATTGGTTGAAGCTATGTAATTCTGGAACCGCGTATCTGATATTTCATTTCTAACATTTAAAAAAAAATTAAATCATATTTGGAGCAGTATCATGTTTGAACTTGATACATTGAAGTTTTATGGTAATATTGAAAAAAGTTAAAAACTCACCGCGATCTTGAGAGTAATAGGCTATTCTAACCACTAAAACACTGGTGACTCCTGTAAATAGGAGTAGATCGGTGTGTAGACCTAAGAGTTCCTGAGCTCTAGGTACCTGGTTCGATTTACCAATTATCTGGTCAGGGTGACCGTTATACTATTACTTTTCTGGGGTTCATCCAGCCTCGCAAAAGTTGGTACTCTTAATTCGGCCGAAGACTTAAGGGTAGAGAGTGCTCTCGGCAGAATCATCTCTCTCCACAATCCTGTTGTCCTAGAAAAAGTGCAGACTCTACATTGTATTGACCTCAAGACCATTGGGTTGTTGCGGTATTAGGTAAAAATAAGGCTTAGCGAACTAGAAGGCTCGATGCCGATACAACCAATTTAAGTCCACGAACTAACACTAACATAAGTCCGCCAGATCACCCACAACTTAATCCTCCCATCTACACCTCGGACGTTTATCAGAATAAACTCACGGTGTGACTATTTCAAAGGGGGGGGGGGGTACAAAGGTATAAAAATATTAGGGTAGCGCACAGTTACATACGAATTATAATTTGCCAGATGACGTTTGAAAAACAAATCGTTTTAAAAAATGCAACAACCAAATAATTTATATATAATTTATTATATTCATATTATAAAAGTTACACATTAAGAATATAAACATGAAATAAACTGCACTCTTAACAAACTGTGCTTTGTTACAGATAATCGTAACAAAGCATGACGATCATATTCATAAAAATTCAGATTCATTGCATACACTGAGTAAACTTATTAAAATTCATAGCATACAACAAAAGCATCGGAAAAACAAAGACACAAAGGCAAGGTCGAACGCTGGAATAGTGAAATCTATACCATATAGAGGATACGGAGTAAAAATACTCCACAACAATAGGCGATTAAAATAACATCAGATAAAAATAGGCACGCTAAATTAAAATAAGTTGTATTTCAAGACAGTACAGCCATTTACTGGCATGCCCAACATGAATATAAAGTAACTGGAAAAACACCTCATTAAAAAAAACCTGTACCACTACAACCCATGAGGTCCTTGGGGTTCAGCACACTATAGAGAGTGTACTGTTTTACTGTATTGTGTACGGTTGTGAAGGAAGGTGATTAGTCCTAGATCACGCTCAACCGCCTGATCCCCCTTATTTAGGGTACCCACTTTATAAAGGCAGGGCTAACACCAGGAGGGTCCTAGAGCCCATAGGATCCATCTCCGGCTGCTAACTGATTAATGAAAAGTCTGCCACCGAGTGGGATTTGAACCCAGAACCTTCGGGACGGTAACTAACGTTTCTACTACTGAGCCACTCAACTCACAGGAAAAATATCTCTTAAAAGACACAATAAATTACAATTTTATTTGATGGATACAGTTCACGAGATTCAAACTTGAATAACAGTATAACTTATTTTCAAATACCTAAAGGCGTCATTCTTCCCTGAATATGAAGTGCTATGTTCCGCAAGCGTACGCACAACATAAAAAGGACTCAAGTAGTGTTTTAAGTTTCAGAGAAAAAAAACACGAGCTAAAAAATGTCGGTATCTGTTCCGCAGGGGGTTGCTTCTGATTGAGTTACAAGTATAAACTGTTTCATTTTTAATATTTAACACGAATATAAGGAACAGATAACGTAATTGTGGAAAATATGAACATTAACATCACATATTTTATAAACAGATTTTAGAATAAACATAATATTTAATAAGGAACATTTGAGGCGTCCAGGATCAAAAGCGGATACCTCAAAATTTCAAAAAAAATTTCACATTTTCCTCTTTAAAATAAATCCTAACAAATCCCATCAAATTACCTTCACCCTTCGTCGTAAACCTACGAATTCCTGCCCTACTGTATCCTTTAATAATATTCCACTGAACCCTATCGAACGACACGTTACCTAGGACTCCATCAGGACAAACGTCTCACTTGGAATTCTCATACAAGACTGAAAAAACAAGAAACTGCTCGACGTTTTCGCTTACTTCAACATTTACTGGACAAACGCTCTAAGCTCCCAATTAATTACAAAGACTCATTTACATGACAGTTATCAGACCTATTTGGACATACGGAGTTGAGCTTTGGGGCTCTACTAAACCATCCAGTTCATCTCGTATCCAGTCCTTACAATCCAAAAACCTTCGTAAAATCCTCAATGCTCCTTATTATGTCACAAACAAACTCATCCATCATGATCTTAATATCCCATATGTTACTGATTTGGTCCAAACTAGATACCTATCCTTCCATGGCAAGCTCCATACACACTTGAATCCGCTAGTCTCTCAACTTGCTTCCCATACTATTCCTGATAACACTCCGAGGCGTCTGAAAAGAAGATGACCTCGAGACCATCTACTATAGAACTTTATTGGAGTGCTACCGATGGGTAGTTTCTCCACAAATGTTTTCATGTCATATTGTACATATTAGCACATTTAATTGTTATAATAGCATTATAGTTGTAAATCAATAAATTAAATTTTAAAAAAAAACCGATTTCCTCTAGTTTGATCCATAACAAATAAGGGGACCAAATGTCCTGTTAGGCAAAATCAGCGGAAAATATTAAAGAGTAGATTTTTGAAATTTCGGAGCTTATGATCCTGAACGCCTCATTCTTCTTCATTAAACCAATAAATAAAACGAAGATGAAACCAGGAGGCTAAATAAATATCACACTCCAAGAATCATTTAAGATATTAAATCTTGAAACGTTTACTGAGAATAAATATTTTTTCCTTATAGAAGCGAACACCTGTGACCAATGGGGAAATCTTCGCGGACGCTTCATCTTTGTAGCAGATTCCTAACTTCATGTCCTTGCAAAGTCGTGAGTAGTTTTCTACTCTAAAAGGCACTAAAGGTTCAAATAAATTTTTTGCTACCAAAAGGAAAGAAAACAATAGTAATAGTATAATAAAGCAGGTCCTATAATGCCAAAATAAATTTATTGCACATTTATTTTGTTCAGGTGTTAGATCTACTATATTTATTCAATTAATACCGGCAGTAGAATAAAATATTAAGTTTAATATTGCACGGTATAGGTATAGTTTTATCCACAATACTCTGTTTTATTCCAAGAGCACCATGGTATGTCAATAACAAAACTTACATACTGACTTAAAAATACCAACGGCCGACGAACACATTTGAACATACTACAAAAGTTTTAATTATTTTATTTTATTGTTAGATATTATAATTTTTTAAATATTTTATTTGAAAAGAAAAGATATGACCAGGACCGGGACTCGAACCCGGGTTTTCAGAACCAGGATGGCCGAGGTGGCTATGCCTCACGACGGTTACGTAGAAAACCCGGGTTCGAGTCCCGGTCCCGGTCATATATTTTCTTTTCAAGTAAAATACTTATAAATATTTACAAAAGTTTTGATTTTTAGAGGAGGAATAAAGCCGAAATACATTTAAATTTAAAGCCAGAAATAAAATTGTAGAAGAGGTGTCATTGTGAACTAATGGAGGAGATATCTAGACTACGTTCGTTCCATTGGAGATTTTTTTAATCTATGATATTTATATTGATAGTAAAAATACCGGTCATATTACTATATTTATTTTTTAATTTCTTAGTTGTTATAAATTTAAATTTAAAGCCAGGTTTAAAGTTTTAGGGGTGTCGTTGTTAATTTAGGGGGGAGATCCCTAGACTACACTTGTGTCCTGGCAGATTTAAAAAAAACAACAAATATCTTCGATACTTATATTGAAAAGGAGTAGCTCAGTGGTAGAGCACTGAGTTGCCATGCCGTAAATCCTGGTTCAAATCCCGCAGCAGGCAAGACTTTTATTTAGTCTGTTTGCAGCGGGAGATGGATCATAGGGGATTTACGACCCTCCTGGGGCTCACCCAGTCTCTATAAAATGTTATAGAAATAGGGTACCCAAAATAAGGGTAAAAATCTGGCGGTTGAGCATAACCTAGGACAAGTCACCTCCTTGCAGAACCGTTGTCAGTACAGTCTCTACCATGTATTGAACCCAAACCCGTTCACGGGTTGTAGAGGTACAGTTTTTTTTCTTATATTGAAAGTGAAATAATAATGAATATTTACATTGAATGTCATATAATGCCGGGTACATAACTATATATTTTTTATTTTTTAGAGGAGGTATATAGTTATAGTAAACTAAAATTTGAAAGCCGGGTTAAAATCTTAGTAGAAGTGCCATTTTGAGCTACGTTTTGGAAGGGATTCCTAGACTACTTACGTTCCTTGGCAGATTTTTTAATTTATTTTTTTATCTATGATATTTATATTGAAAGTGACACTATACAGGATATATTACTATATTTAGACACTCAAAGAAAGCGAAAGGGGCGAATAAATTAATTAATGGTGATGTTGCTGGAAGCGGCCGAGGATAAGATAGCTGGGATTCCTAAGAGCCAGGACTGACGCCAACTCGAGCTATGACTCCGCATGAATTATATCTTCCCAGTCTAGAACCACTTTTCTCTCTTCATCGGATATATTGGCTCCTCTTAGCCACTCACCTGTCGTTTCGTTCTCTTAGAGGTTTAATTACGGGTTACTTTTAATTACAGCTACTTCGTCACTCTATTCTCGTAAAAAGATATAAAAATAGATCATAGTTGGCTATTTGTTACTAAATGTAAGTGCCACATATAAACTAGTTTCACAGTACTCGAAAAAAATAAGAAAACGGATTATATTGTGCATGGTGATTTGTCCGAGATCAACCGCCAAGTTTTGCTTCTCAATTGAGGGCACCCATCTGTATAAAGGATGGGTGAGCCCCTGGGGGGTCTGCAGGTCCTACTGGGTCCATCCGTGGTTGTTAACAGAATAAATAATTTATCTGTCACAACTGGATTTCAACCCGTGACCTCCGGCACGGCAAACGCTGTAACTACTCAAGAGTATCAAATATAAATAGGTTAGAATCACGGACAAACAGATCTACTAATTAAGAAAAGCCAAAAGTTTTACTTGAGTACATGGTAGAGACTGTACTGTTTCTAATATGTTGGTTTTGAAGAGAGGGAGCGGAGTGGCTCAGTGGTTGAGTACTGAGTTGCCATGCCGGAAATCCTGGTTCAAATCCCGCTGCGGGCAGTTACTTTTATTTAGTCTGTTTGCGACCGGAGATGGATCATATAGGATCTAGGACCCTCCTGGGGCTCACCCAGCCTCTATAAAATATTATAAAAATAGGGTACCCATTATAAGGGGGAAAACCTGGCGGTTGAGCGTGACCTAGGACAAGTCACCTCCTTGCAGAACCGTTGTCCATGAAACAGTACAGTCTCAACCATGTACTGAACCCCCAGACTCGTTCACGGGTAGTGGTACAGGTTTTTTTTTAAGAGAAGGTGAGGTCCGAGATCACGCTCAACCGCCAGGATTTTCCGTTTATTTAGGGTTCCCACTTTATAGAGACTGGGTTGAAATAAAAAGGAAAAAATGGACGAAAAACTGAAGTTGTCAAAGAAATATTAGTGGCAAATTTAACGCCCGAACTCTCTGAGAAAAAATATATCGTACTCCATAAGTAAAAAAAACATTTTTATCAAATTAAGGACGGGTAGAACAGTGTGTGAGCTGTTAACCGCCACGAATAAACCTTGTTAGATCTTCAGACCCTAATGGGGCTCACACAGCCTCTTTACAGAAGAGGAAAAAATACCCTTAATTGAGGAAAAAATCTGGCGGATGAGCAATCTTGAAACGTTTCTGTCGCGTTCTGAACTTAAAGTTTAAAAAAAAATTATCCTCAGTTCTTGTAGAGATAGCTTTACGCAGATCGGAGTCGTTTTAGGCCAATACTCTTCAGGTAAGAAGAGGTTTCGACCACTCCGCAGCATTTATATCGATATGTTTCATTATTTCTAAATCATATTGGTAACATGAAGACAATGTATGCAAAATTTGATAAATAACAGGCTACCTTCTATACTATTAAGGCATGGTGATCCAAATGTACATACTTATGTGAAAACCATTTTTCCAAGCAGGTGCGATATCTAAGAAACAAGCCAGGAGTTAATTAAAGTTGCAAAGAAGCATTCATAGAATCAAATCACTTTTATCCTTATCCGGGTGAGCACCTGCGATCACAGAAGAAATCTTCGCTGATTTCGTAACTCGCAAGAATCCCTATTCGAAGCCTAGCGCAGAAATAAGATATCCTTACTCCCAGTGACATGGAAGCATATTTAAAACTGGAAGAAACAAATTAGACTCGAAACACGGAAGAGAAAACTCTGGAAATTAAAGTATTCTACCTAAATTATTCTCAATTATATTATTTATCTCTCATCTTATGAGCCTCACGCAATGGCGTCATTCCACCTCTAAGTTAAAATATTTATGTTTTACAGCCGTGTTTTTACTACTAATGGAGGGTTTTAATAACCAAAAAAAAAGAAGAAAAGACTAATTTACAAGCCAAAACGTAATTATAATTAATTAATTAACTACTACTTCCGTAGCGGGCTGTGCCTCTGACTACGGACCGTGAAGGCATGGAGTCAATCCCTGAATCCTATAGTAATTTTTACGATTCGTTAAGTTCTAGAACTTAAACCGTTCCCAAGTCATGAGCATAACTGTGCACCGTAATGAAAAGAAAAAAAACATATACCACTACGACGCACGGAATGTCTTGTGTTCAGTACATGGCTGGTTGTGAAGGGAGGTGTTTTGTCCAAGATCCAGATAAACCGCCAAGTTTTTCCAAATTAAGTGTACCCAAATACGGCTGGGTAAGCTCCATGGGCCAGGAATGGAGGTTAACTATCACTGATGGGTCCTGTGCTATTTGCAGGTCCTCCTCTAGTTCACCTAGCCTCTATAAATGGGTAACCTTAATTGAAGGGAATAACTTGCGATTGCGCGTTAAACCACTTCCCGGCACAACAGTTGATTTAGAATCAGTACAGCCTCTACAATATACCGAACCCAGAGGTTTTTGAAAATAATTATCCTCAGTCCTTAAAGAAGAAACTACATTCAAATCTTCTCAGCCGTTTTGCCACTATTCTTAGAGAGAAATAGTTAGGCAACCTCTACTAATCTTATGGATGAGGATGATCTCGGACGAATCACTTCCATGAACAACAGTCGACTTATGAACACTACAGACTCTAGCATGTACTGAGCCTATTAAAAAAAAAAATAGTACCCTCCGTCTTTAAAGAGAACGCTTTACGCAAATATTCTCAGTAATTTTCTTAGGGAAGAAGTGTTTTCGAGTAATGAGCAACCTTTATATAGTGTGTACCATTGGTACCTTGAGGTTGGGGATGATCTTGGACGAATCACTTCCATGAACAACCGTTGACCTATGGACAATCCAGATTAGCATGTACTAAACCCAATTAAAGAAAAATATTATCCTCTGTATTTTTATGAGAAGTTCTAGGGAAGGAGTGTTTTTACGCAGCCTCTATACACAGATTACCTAATGTATCTACCTTAGCCGGATTTGATACCTGGAACTTCACCACAATAGTTTAGCAACTTCACTGATCTAATCTTAGTGGGGGGAAAATCTTGTAGTTGAGTGTGCTCTCGGACAGATTACTACCCTGCACAACCACTGTTTTATAAAAACCACACCATGTACTGTAATATACTTATATATAAATTAAACAACCGTTATATACAATAAAGGGTGAGGTTTGAACAAAAAATCTTCAGCACAGTAATTCTTCAAGTTTACACGCTGATCTACCCCGCTCCCCATAGTAATTATAACACGTCATAAATTATGACAAACCGTACCAACATAACACGGATAATTTAATAACTACGAAAGTATCTAGATGGGCCGTTTCGAAATGTAAATTAGACATAACGGCACTCCATAAAATTCCTCAGCATCCGGAGCTAAACTTCTTTATGAGCTGGGGTGTTGGGCTATAAGGCAAGAAATATAATAATTTCCTCGGAAGGGTCTCTGGAGGCGAGGGGATTACACGGATGGTCGACGTGGAAAAAAAGTTGGACGAATGAGGGAGGGTGTATAATCAGTACGAGGGCCTAAGGCGTGAGTGAATGTCGGAAGAAATATCGGCTGAGGCTGCTCTCTTGGGATACTTTTCACACTGCCTGTACAATCATATCACGATAGTAAGAGGTTAGAGGGTAGAACTACGCAGTTATGTATGTATGTATGTATATATATATATATGACGTAAAGCAATGGAAACTAATCATCATAAGGACTGCCGATAGAAGTGAAAGCCCAAAACTTTGAAATAATGTGTTATGCATGAATTTCTAAACTTCTAATTCATAAATTTAAAACATTAACATTAGCCTGGTTTTCACATATACCGACACTACGGACAATAATTATATATATTTTCAAGTAGTTTCAACAAGCTCAATAAAAATATATCAATAATTTAATTAAAGTAGTTATATTATTTATACCTTATATTGGTTTTTACATAATTTTATTTTCATTTTTAGCCCTATTATCATAGTTCAAAAATATATTGATCATTTTTACTTTCAACAATTTCATAAACCAAGATATTTAACTATTACAAATGAATTCTTGCAGAGGAAACGAGAACTTCAACCAATTATTGATGTTTTAAGTTATTATTTTATTCAATTGCAAAACTATTAAACGATTAAAATAATTATATCAATGGAATTATAAAATAAAGTTGATTAAAATAAATTGTATAACACAGGCCGCTAGGCGTCGCCAGTCTCGAGCATGTTGCAAAGGCGAACCTACAAGTATATTATCTACCAAAAGGCGGCTACAGAAGTTTTCACTTTAATAATAATTAAAAAATAATGTATAAAAGGCCTTTCGAAAATACAACCTAAGGGAATATGCTTCGTATTAGGTTCACATTTCACCGGATAGGTTTTATACTAACTCTTGTTTTGAATAATAAGTTTTTATGACATAAAATTATTACTATAAAACTTTTTTTTTTATTCTCCCTTAAACCTCCAGCTTAAGTAACTGTCAAAGAAAAAAGAAAAATAAATAATCAAATAATAGGAGTCTGTCTTATATTTTGTAATATCGCCAGTAATCCAAGGATATTAAAAAAAAAATAAAAAAATTGTAGCGCTACAACTCACGAAGGGGTCTTAGGTTTAATACATGGTAGAGACTGTTATATCTCACTCAACCGTCGGAATTTTTCCTCAATTGAGGGTACGCACAGAGGCACATTAATTGCAGTTTTATTCTTAATCTTTGATATTGAAATTGCAATTATTTTACCAATCATTATTACTATAAAATGAAGACTAACCAGAACATGAATTATTATTCATTATTCATCTTAATTTTAATTTTAGGATTATATCATTAATGAAATAATGGAGTTCTGAAATGAGCTAAATAATTAATAATAATGGGATTGTAGTTAAAATTTAACATTTAATTTACAATTAAAAAATACTAAAATTTACTAGTCTTCCTCATAAAGATAATGAAGCAAAATTTACATTTAGTTTCGACCTTAAATTACTAATAATCTTACAATATTAAATATGATAATCTTATTATGTTCAGGAATAACAGTAACATGAGCCCATTATAATAAATAGTAATTATTCAGAAGTAACAAAAAGCCTTTATATTATACTTCGCAGCATTACAACCCTATGAGCATATAGAAGCAATATTTTGCATCAGAGATTCAGTATATGGATCATGCTTCTATATAGCAACTGGATTTCACGGATTACATGTAATTATTGAAACAATCTTTTTAACAGTATGATTAATACGACACATTAAGTGCCATTTTTCAATAAATCATCATTTTGGATTTGAGTGGCAGCATGACATTGACACTTTGTATACGTAGTTAGACTTTTCCTATATATTTCAATTTACTGACGAGGTAGATAAATCTTTTTAGTATATTTAATATATTTGACTTCCAATCAAAAGATCTTCATAAAAAGAAAATATAAATGGTATTAACATTAA
Organism: Troilus luridus; assembly: GCA_964056705.1. Classification (NCBI taxonomy): domain Eukaryota; kingdom Metazoa; phylum Arthropoda; class Insecta; order Hemiptera; family Pentatomidae; genus Troilus; species Troilus luridus. Next base: position 39,654,683 of record OZ057417.1, on the reverse strand, counting down.
TTTAATCTATCTGCAGATCCAAAGGAGTCTAACCGTAACAAATTAAATAATTTATCTGCCGAGAAACTTTAGACTGCATTTCCCAACTCACTAATGTATAAAAATTTTTTTTTTATAAAAAATTAAAAATGGCCCATTGCAGAGGAGTTTGTATTTCATGTAAGAATTGTTTACGATGACAAATTACGTTACTCCGGAATAAGCAATTCTGATTTATACTAATTAATTCAATTATATGCAATATTAACTGTTAATTAATTAAATAATTAAATCACTACTGGTTTTCACATCATTCAATGGAATATATTTATATTTATTACATGGTTATAATTAATGATAAGGAAATTTCTTACTTTTTCTTCTTCAAACCTTTATTGATAATTCAACACGATATCTGTCATTAACTTACCTGAAACAAAAATAAAAAAATGATTAGTAAATAGTTCTATAGAAGAATTGTATTGCTATAACAATAATTTATACACTAATACAATAATTTCATGAAACTTTCTCACTGATAAATAAAAATTAAATTAAGAGTATGATTATAATATATTGCGAATAACCCAACTAAATCGATATATTAAGTTTTAATTCATATGGAATGTAAATTTATATAAATAAAATAAATTAGTAACTAATTTTGTTAACTTTATAGTAGAAACGATACTTTAAACCTCAATTAGTCAGGACGTTCTTCAACTAAAAAAGATTTAAAAAAATTCCGACGTATAATAAATATATGCGGGATAAATTGAAAATCATTCCTAAAAAAATTGAATTTGACTGTAGATGAAAGCCGAAAACGTAAGTAAATTGGAACAATATGGGTTTGTCCGCTGCTAGGTACCTCTCTAGTTATTTCTAAAGATAATAAATTTTCAACTTATTGCTCTTTTGATGGTGAATATTTTTAAATATTATTATTTGGAAGAGAAAAGATTTGTCCTGGCCAGGATTTGAACCCAGGTCGTCTGCATCTCTAGTGCAGTGCTCTAACCACTGAGCTACCAGGGATCGTATCCAAGTCAGATACGACCCATGCAGACGACCCTGGTTCGAATCGCGGCTAGGACCAATCATTTCTCTTCAAAATGAAAATAATTAAAAATATTTTCTTTTCAATTGAATATATTTAAAAATATTCACCATCAAAAGAACAATAAATACAAATAAATTATAAGTTATAAATTTGACGTGTCAACAAGATCCCAATTAAAGTATTTTTAAATGAACATTCTTACCCGTGTATACATCACAAAAATTGCGAGAACACGGGGATATAGGATCGGTGAAGAGAATGGATTTGTCTGACTTGGATACGACCCCTAGTCGCTCAGTGGTTAGAGCATTGCACTAGATATGTAGACGACCCGGGTTCGAATCCCAGCCAGAACAAATCTTTTATCCTCAAAATAAAAATATTTAATAATAAATTTTCGTATAAACGTTGTTACTACACATTATTTTTTACCTACGCCGGTAAGGCGCCATAGCGTGTAAAAATATTGCAAAAATCCTACCGAGTTCCTGTTATTATTAATTATTATAATAGGTGTTTACGCAAAAACACTCCATATTGATCTTACTCAGGGACGAAGCGCTACTTAAATGGTCTCTTAAGGGAGCTTTCTAGATAGTAAAAAATAAATAAAAATAGATTAAGATCTTTGTTGGTTAAGAAAATCGACAAGGCCAACACGATCTGCGAGGAAGTAAAGATGCCAACAAGACAAGATTGTGCACACCTCTGTCAAGGCAAAAGGAAAAATGTAATAAATAATAAAAAATACTAAGAAAGTTGTAAAAGAGATGTTTTATCCGATATCACTATCAACCGCAAGGTTTATCCAAATTAAGCCCACGTTTTAGAGCTTGGGTGATCCACAGGAGGGTCTACGGACCACACAGTGTTGCTGTTTGGCTGATAACAGACTAAACAATTTATCTGCAAACGCTGGCTTCGAATCCGGGACCTTCAGCCCAGCAACTCAGCGCTCTATGCTATCAACTACACCGCCCGTTATTATTAACATTTGAAGAAGTTAAATTTACTATTGGTTAGGAGAAGTGTACGATCATTCCAAAGATATTTATTTTTTGTTGTTCAGCTCAAGTCTCCAGTTTCTTCACCATTTTAGTATTTAAGTGACACTTATGTTATACTCAGACATATAATAAATATTATACGTATTAAGCAAAAATAAAAATAAAAGTAATATTAAAATCATTTATTACATTGGTTAAGCAGCGTAAACGAGTCATCTTTACGGAGCTGTAGAACTAGTATTTTTTAAAGGGACTAAATAATGCTTATGCCGTCCTTTGGTAGGGACATAAAATGGGGGGTCTTAAGTCTGTATGGTGCCAGGAGCTCGTTAAAGGTTCATATCCTAATTATACATCAATAGTCAAAATTTAGGACTTCCACTGTAGCATCTTTCGTTAAGACATAGCAGCATTAAGTGACGTTTAATCAATGAACAAACTTACGGAACCGTTAAAGCTACGTTAACTGTCACCCGTTACATAACCTTTTTAATATATATTTTTTTAAAATTTATTTATTGATATTTACAACTGTATAAAAAAAAATACAACAAGTAAATGGGCTAAGCGATACATAATGACATGTGAAAATGACAAGTAGAGAAACTACCCACTGGTAGTACTCAAATCACAAGTTCAACTAAGAAGTCACGGGGCCATCTTCTTTTCAGACGGCTCGGAGAATTATCGGGAATTGAAGAGGAAGCTAGGTTTGAAACTAGAGGGTTTGAGTGGAAATGAAGTTTGTTATGAAAGGATAGATAGCGGGTTCGGGCCAAATCAGCAACAAATGGGACATTAAGGTCGTTATGGATGATTTTATTCTTAACAAAATAAGGAACATTAAGGATTTTACGAAGGATTTTGGATTGTAGGGATTGGATACGAGAGGAATTCGATGGCTTAGTGGAGCCCCAAAGCTCTACTCCGTAGGTCCATAAACTGTATAAAAGATATTTAATATTTAAGTGACATTTTGGTTATACCTATAATCATTTATATCTACAGGGGGGTGAATAAGTGGTTAAGTCAGATTTTGTCCAGAGAGAGTTAACTCCTTTCAGATAACTGGAATGGTATCATTCTCGTAGTTTTTGGCTTTAAATGGAGTAGCAATATAAGCAATAACTCCTTTTCAAGCCAATGCCTTACATAACCCCTTATTCACTACGAAAATAACTTGATCCTGCTTTCTTATGTACAAGAAAACCATTTTGGAGAAAATTAGACTTAAGCACTTATTCACCGGGGTTTTAGATCATATAATATAATAAATAATTTCTGATCATAGCAGGAAAGCTGAAACGAGCCATCTTTCACTGATGGGTTAAACCGCAATCTGTTTCTTGTATAACTTAATCAATATTTTTCATGACTGATCTCGATAAAAATAACTACACATTTATATTTAAACGACAAGACTAAACGGTGCAATTATTAATACACACCATGTGTTCAGACAAAACTTGAGCAATACCTCATCTGACAAAAATGGTAAAGACATGAGACTGCGGATACTGGGTCACTTTGAGAGTTAGTTAACATTTTAAAAAGATCGTATATTTTAAATGAACGAGATAAAACTTGTGTAATACCTAGCGTATTCGAAAGCGTACGGCGAAGTCAGAAAGCAGATGGCCAAACTGGTCGGCTACCATATAGGGAAGAAAAGCAGATTTCTAAACTCCTATATAAAAGTAGGGCGACTGATTACTGGCTTCGGAGTATTTCTGCGAGTTGGCCAAATGCTACGAGTAACTGCCCGGTTATAGAGACTATCTCAATTATAGCCTTATTAAGACAAGTTGGATAACCAAGGTGAGCTTGTAATGTTATGGGAAAGGTAACGAGCGGGTAAACCAAGCTGTTAAACGTGCGGATAGTATAAAAATTAAATATGGTCACGGCAGATATGCAACTTAAATGTCATGCAATAATTTTATTACACACAAGCGTAGTATAACTTTCTGCCGAATAATACTGTCAAACACAAAACAAAACAAACAAATAATAACAATAAGATCATCATGTCCCACACAATAGACCTCACTTTTTATGTTTATTGACAAGACAGGAAAGAAAGTTCAATTCAGATGGGATAAGGTTGTATCAATCTGATACTTTGTATCTCATACTAAAAAGTAGTTGATACAAGTATCAGATACAGTCGAAATGTACCTGATACTTTTGTGTCAATTGATACAAGTATCAAGTATCAGATACAGTCAGATTGATACAACCTTACCCATCCCTAGTTAGAAGAATCAGCTATTCAGTATTCAGGAATATATTCACAACCTCATGCTATTTATTACTATAACATACAAATTAAAAGGGGTATACTATTTTTTTGTATCTACTTTGAGAATCAAATTGTGGGTTTTAATTTATCAAAGAACATAGCTCTTAAACATATTATATATATATTGAAATCGGGTGCAAAAAACAAAACAGCTATAGCGTTTTAAAGAGTATATATAGCGTGCGGCGGCGGACAGACAAATTTTGTATTACAACCCAAATTTTTTGCACCCGATTTCAATCAGTTATGACAATTGCCTTTACTTTATGGTATAGATATGTCCATTAATGAACCCATATTTGCCCGGACATAGCTCTAAACATATGTATTGAATTAATAAACTGTAACCATTATAGTTCTTTGGTTCAAATAAAAATATTTGAAAACTACACAGATTTCACAAATAACATTTTATCATTGTATAACATTGTCAATCAAATTTAACCATTTGGAAAGTAATTTTTGATAATTTAAGCAATCATTTATTTATACAACAATATAGTAATAAATATTAAGAAACAAAAACATGACAAGAAAATTACTGAAATAACCATCCCTTGATTGCCGTTTAAAATCAGTCACGGGACGATATCCATTTCAGGCGCCTCTGGAAATTAAGGGTTCGAAAAAAAAGTTTCGGGTGTTAGGGGATAATGTATACCTGTAGCTGTAAAAGATTTATTAACACATACGTTATGTTCAAAGTAAATGTAATATATTTATTAATAACAAAAGCAAAATTATTGGCATCCATATGGAATAAAGAAAAAAAAACATACTTATAAGAACCCGATTTGTGCCTCATCTATTCATATTATAAAACAAAGTCCTCGGTCGCGTTTGTTAGCGGTAAACTTAATAACTACAGCACGGATTTTCATGCGGTTTTCACCAATAGGTAGAGTGATTCACCAGGAAGGTTTGGGAATATAATTTGTCGAGGTTTTGTGTAAATGGGTTGGAATATCCGTGGGTTTCACAGAAGACGCTGCTTCACCTTATCCCGTGCATTTATTTAGGGCGCAAGATAATAAATTCCTATATAAAGAAATAATTGGTTTTGGTTTTATTTTTATAATTTCTATATAATAAACTACATTAGCTGAAATGGGGAGAAAGGAAATCAAGACCCCCAAAGAAGCATAAGCAATGATATTCGCGTGTGGCCGGAGCGTGATAAAAAAAAAAGTACATTACACAGACAAATATGTAGGCATAATATGCCTTATTACCCGAGCAAAGCTGGGGTAGGTCGCTAGTTTTCGATAAAAGTGAAATTATTAATAATTATTGAAATTTCTACAACTTTATCACCGATAGAGATAAAAAAAATTGGCATTTACTTATATATTTTAGGTTATTTTTTAAACGCACAACGAAGTTCAAACCACATTCTCACATTCAAGAATTTATCTGAATTAAAACTATTAAAAAAAAAAAAAATAATGTGTTTCATATTTGCGATATCTAAAGGCTTCTATAAGAATTACTTCAAAAATATGGGTAAACGAGCAAACGTTTTTATCACTTAGTACTTAGCGAAGAATGCCCTATATATCAAACCCTATACATATTTAAATTTTAGTTTGAAATAATTTTAAAGAATATGCTTTTGTTTTATACAAATGGACATATCTTTGATGCGCGGTCATAAGGGCATAAGTCAAAATTTTGAATTTTTCAGGAGTGCAACAGCTAAGTTCAAAACCTTATGTAAAATCTAATTATTGATATTTGTAATTTTATTTTTATAAAACAATATAGTAGTAATTTACAAACAATATAGTGGTAATTCTGTTTGATGCATACATTTATTTCTTGTCTGATCATTCCTGATACTGTATTATGGACTTATTTTGACTTAAGCCCTTATGACCGCGCATCAAAAATATAACACTTTAAAAACAACAGGTCAATTAATAATAGTATTTGATTTTTTTTAAATATTTTTTTTCTGTAACGTTTAACGAAATATATTTTTTTTCTCTGGCATTATGAAGAAATTACATGAAAGAAATGGCGCTTCTTATGCGACACTTGACAATACCTGAGCCTAAATAGTTAACTAATCTAATGGAGGACTTGGGTGTGAAGTGCAATACAATTAAGTCTTGAAGAAACTTAACTGTCTAAAGCACGGTCGGTTCCCTGCTAAGTGGACTAGAATCAGATGAACGTGAGAATGCGGTCTCGACTCCATTTTGAGTTTGACAAGACTGTTGTACCTTGAACACTACTGGCTCTGTGTTCATGAATTACGAATATTCGTTTATTAAAAAAAATAAAAAATAATATTACTGAAGCCGCCGTACAATAGAAGTTGAAAGATCCAACTATTAAATTGAAATTTCACGGCTGATTTAAACAATTAATGTCCCTATAATAACTATTCGTAGAAGTGTCAATAAATGTGAAAACGAGACTAAATTTAATGATTTTATTTAATAAATTTGAAAAAAAAAATTTATTTATTTATTTAATGATATTTACAACTGTATTACAATAATACATCAAGTAAATAGGCTAAGCGATACATAATGACATGTGAAAATGACGAGTAGAGAAACTACCCTCTGGTAGTACTCAAATCACAAGTCAACTAAGAAATCACGGGGCCATCTTCTTTTCAGACGCCTCGGAGGATTCCGCCTGAAGAGGAAGCTAGGTTTGAAACTAGAGGGTTTGAGTGGAAATGAAGTTTGTTATGAAAGGATAGATAGCGGGTTTGGGCCAAACCAGCAACAAATGGGACATTAAGGTCGTTATGGATGACTTTATTCTTAACAAAATAAGGAGCATTGAGGATTTTGGAGGATGACGAAGGATTTTGGATTGTAGGGATTGGATACGAGAGGAATTCGATGGCTTAGTGGAGCCCCAAAGCTCTACTCCGTTAGTCCAAATAGGTCGTATGATGGTCATGTAGATGAGTCTTTTGTAATTAATTGGGAGCTTAGAGCGTTTGTCTAGTAGGTGTTGAAGTAGCCTGAAACGTCAAGCGATTTCTTGTATTTTCAGTCTCGGATGAGGATTCCAGGTTAATCGTTTGTCAATATGCAACCTCAAGTATCGGATCTGTTCTACAGGCACAAGTTGGATATTATTAAAGGATACTGAAGGGCAGGAAGTCATTGGTTTACGACGTAAGGTAAAAGTGATTTGATGGGATTTTTGAGAATTTATTTTAATTCTCTAGTTTTGACACCATTCTTCAAGATCAGTGATATGGGATTGGAGGATTTGGGATACAATAACTGGATCGGTGTTGACTGATAATACACATGTATCATCAAAATTTGAAATTTAAATAATTTATTAGAAAATCATAAGTCACAGTTATTCCAGTTTTCAGTTTTCACTTCAGTCAGCAGTACTCGCGACTGCCTATTTTAATTTAATTTTTTATTTAATATCAGTAATATATCATTATTTCTTTTTTAAGTTGGCATACAATTTGTAAGCACATGTAACTATCGATTGTTTCTCTCTATATAATTATTGTTATCTTATTTTTATTTATTTTACTATGTTTTTTTTTGTCAATGTAGGTTTTTGGCAATTTTTAAAAATGAATAAATTAATTATTTCCAATAATTTTATTTAAATGTAATAATTAATAAAATGAAATTACAGTAAACTCCAAGACATAATAGCTTAATTAGTATCTTGAAAAGTTTTTCAATTTATTCAGGGACTTGTACCAGAATAAATAAAGACTTTATTACTATTAGTATCATTAATAACTTCTAAATTATAAACTTAGCGGTGGGTTTATAGGATTCAGAAGGAAAGAAACTAAACTTACTACACTCATTGGCTTGAAGTTCTTTATGGTTCCTCCAAGGCTATTCTCTTCAAAAACGTCTTGTAGGAACGGAGACTGTCTTGGAGGAATCTTAAGGATTTAAATCAGGAGTAAGATTTACGACGCAGGTGTGTAATCTCGGAACGTGCTGGGCTCAAACCCACGAGGATTTCAGTGTATACCTGACTCAAGTAGTAGTCGTCCAGCTTAAATAACTCTGATTAGGATTCCGAAGAATCAAGTACGAGTGCCAATTAAAAAAAAAAGTAATTCGTCCAATCGTATCGATTTATTCTTAATGTATATGATGAAACATGTATAAAATTTATTCCCGAGAATACTACATAACCCACAAATAATCATGGGATCAGTACATCGTAGAGACTGTACTGTTTCTAAACCAAAGATTGTGCAAGAAGAATGATTTGGCTTAGATCACACTAAACCGCCAGTTTTTTTACCCCAATCCAGGTTACCCACTTTATAAAGGGTCCAGGAGGGTCTGTAGAACCTACAAGATCCATCCGTGGCTGTTGATGTGATTAAATAATGTATCAGTCGCTATACCTGGGTAGAACAACGTTAAATGGATAAACAACAACAATGAGATCAAATACTTTCAAATAAACTAATATCAAGATAATAGATTGGCAGAGTCCCAGACTAACGATCTGGAAGACCCGGGTTCGAGTCCCGGTCCTGGACATATCTTTTATTTTCAAATAAAAATATTTAAGAATTAATAAAATCAACAACTAATAAAATAAAATATATTATAATAATTATAATGACATCTGTCAACAAGATCCAAATTAAATAAATGTTCAAAGAACATTATTCCCCTCGTATACATCGCAAATCTTGCGAGAACGCGGGGATGTCGGATCAGTGAAAAGAAAGGATATGACCATAACCGGGGAACGAGCCTGATGTAGCCAGGATAGCTCAATTGGTAGAGTCCCAGACTAGCGATCTGGAAGACCCGGGTTCGAGTCCCGGTCCTGGATATATCTTTTCTTTTCAAATAAAAATATTTAAAAAAAAAATAATAGATACTTTGGAGAAAATAAAACGTACCACTGCAATACCCACTGAAGGGTCTCGGGTTCAGTACGTGGTAGATACTGTACTGTTTCTTTGACAAAGGTTGTGTAGGGAGCTGGTTTGTCCTAGGTCAAACTCAACCACATGGTTTACTACCAATTGAGGGCGCCTCCTTTACAGAGGCTGGGTGTGCCCCTTGAGGGTCTCCAGATCTCACTCCCGGCTAGTAATAGAATAAATAATTTATCTACCACGGCTGGATTTGAACCCGGGACCTTAGGCATGGCAATCTAGCGTTGTGCCACAGAACTACCACACTCCTGCTTTATAAGAAGCCATTAAACAAATAAAGACCACTATGACTAAATTTCAATGATATTAAAAGGCTTAGCTCGATTATTCACGAATCATTCAATCCGAAAACCGTAACATCGCAACCTCATCATGTAATCTTCCCACCCCAGCCTCAGGTCTACTCCTCACGTAAAAACAAAATTTCCATTGCGACGTAATAGAATTCTTAATAAATAACTTTATTGTTCGACTGTTGATATTATCTCTTATCATAGATTTCAAATATCTCTTCCTTAAGAAGTTCAATGTTGCAATATTTAATAATTAGGGGTTATCTATTCACATATTTCACATAACTGTCATATTTTGTCAATTATCTCCTATTGGGAAACAAAGCGTATGATATTTATTGCCTTTCTTCGTGTTAATCACTGAATAAATTTTAAACCGATTTACAAGATTATTGTCCGGGTTATCTCCACCATTACCTGTACCCTTAACTTAGGGGTGTACTGCAAGGTCTGGATCCGACAATGAGAAGAACAATATATTAGGGTCACCCGTTGTGTAGTGATTAGGACTATACCTGGATAGGCAAAATTTAGGACACTGTAGTATCGTCCGATTATCCATAACAGAATATACTGACGTCAAAAGAATTAACACGAATAAGAATACAGTAAAACCTCTATTATCCGTCACCTCAGTTTTGTGGAAAAAAGAAAGATGTGTATATATTGTTTGGTTGCTAAAGTCATAGGCGCCGGCTAAGAATCAATCGTGTTTTGACAAATTCGATTCACATAATCTACTGTTTACTCAAAACCTAGTCTTTCTCAGAAACTAATTATCTCCTCATCTCTACCTAATGTAGCTTCCGCAGTTGAACTACCTTCAGTTTTCATTCTGGGTACTTGTCGTTTTCTTTAAAGTAAATATAATAATGTCGGAAAAAAGACAAAGGAAGAGTTTAGATCTAGCTACTAAGTTTTAAATTGTAAAACGTTTACAAAAAGGTGAAAGTGCTTCAATCTAAGCAAAAATCTATGATATTCCTCGGACGACAGTTAATGATATTTAACGTGACGGGGACAAAATAGAAAAGTTTGTTTTAGAAATAGAAGTGTGTGAAGGAGATGCGACTAAAAAGAAGACTATGAAAGTTGCCACAAACAGTAAGTTAGATGAAGCATTGTTTCAGTGGTTTGTTCAGCAACGAAGCCAGGGACTTCCACTAACAGGTCCAATAATCAAAGAAAAGGCCCTTCATTTTAATCAAATTTTACGCGGCGACCCAACATTCAAAGCTACGAGGGGTAGCAATTTACTACCTTTAAATTGATATTAATTTCTCAAGAGGGGAAAAATGGACATACAATGATTGTGTGTGCTTTTAGCCATCGATGTACGTAATTATTATTATTATTTTTAAATATTTTTACTACATATGTATACCTTATTAGTACGTAAGTAATTTACGAGTACATGTATAATGTCGAATGTTTGAAATATATTGTTCAATTCATGTGTGTGTATATATATATGTAACATATGTCTCACTCCCATATCCGTTTATTTCCCAAATCTGTCACCATCTTGGTCCCATATCCTGACGGATAATCGAGGTTCTACTGTATATCATATTTTGTAAACGCTAGTTTGATATTTTCTCCCAAATAAAATTAGATTATTTTTTCTACATCAATTTCTGTTCATACTTCTATAATGTCTTGACTGGATCTCATAGTACATCTGAAAATTTTCAATAATACAAAATATAATGAAATAATCTTCCTTCGTTTATTCAAACAAATTTTATATTTGTAATACTTATATAAATTAAATTTAAAATTAACATTTTAGATAACCGATATGAGATGCAGCTTCTATGTTATGAAATGAGTTGAATGTAGTGGAGGTAAGTGTCTCGTTTGGACTTGTAAGAAGTCTACATGACTACCCTTTAGGATGACTTGGAACCCAAACACTAAGATTAAAATAAAACGGTAACTGAAGTGAGACGAGAAGGATGTGACATCACTACGATAAAATTAAATATGACAGACTAAGGTTTGGCTGCAATTGTGAACTCTATTCCAGACCCCGTTTCCCGAAGTTTATTTATAACATTAGTCTTGACAAAGCGTCCCGTAGCCCCTGTCTACCAATATTAGGCTGGCTAGACGGTCATTAAAAAAAGATGATTATATATATATATATATATATATATATATATATATATATATATATATATATATATATATATATATACACACACACACATAAATATAAACCTGTACTACTATAACCCGTATGAAGGGTCTGGTGTTCAATGCCTGGTACAGACTGCAATGTTTCTTGGACGACGATCGTGCGGGGAGGTGATTTGTCCTAGATCACGCTTCACTACCAGATTTTTCCTCCTATTTTGAGAACCAACTTTATAGAGGCTGAGTGAGCCACAGGAATACCTATAGGATCCACATCCGGCCGCTAACAGAATAAATAAAAGTCTGCGATATTATAATTTAATTATAAGAGCAATATTCCAGTAGTAAAAATTGGTAATTATCAAAAGTTATGGAATTAGGTGAATTACTGGAAAAACGGACAGATGCCTACTATGCCCAAGATAGAGGGATTGCATCCAGGCAATAGATCCTAGGTTTTTTTAATAGGAGTAAAAAATCCTTGGATCAGAATCTGAAGTTTCAGGGGCACAAAATTCCTAGAATAAGATAGAAAAATATGTGAAAAAGTAATTCTATGAAAATTTGGAGCTATCCGCTTTTGATCCTAAACGCATCAAATATACTTCTCATGCTGTTCACCGTAGAAACCACACATGTTTTATAGGTTTCCTTTAATGATGTTCTGCGCATCCATATACAACAGACCTGTTGTCTTTAATGTCATCTGGAAAACCAATTAGCATGGAGTTCTCATTATGAAGTGATAAGATATTTTACGTCCTTTCATTTCATTTTGTTTCAACATTTACCTAAGTCGCCCTTGAAACTTACAATGTTTAAGAAAACAGGACACAGGGTCCTTCTGGAAACTTTAAATCTTACCATTATAGATGATTTAAATACAAGGGACACAAATAAATAATGCACTATTATATTTTAATTAATATATATATTTAAGAAGCGAGGTAACTCAGTGTTTAGAGATACCGCGTTCAAGTCCGGCATTGGAAGATTAATTATTTAACCTGTTTACAGCCACAGATGGCATTTATTCGAACTGAAGATCGTCCAGACTTCATAAAGGATACATTTGGCACATGATCGCGGACAAATCGTGGACTCCCTACACAACCATTGTCCAAAAAATAATACACACCCTATCATGTACTGAAGCCAAGTCCTTTCATGAAGTTGTATTGGTTCTTTAATATATAAATGAGATACAGCTTATTTCAATTTTTTTTATTTTAAAATGAAAATTAATCAGAATTTATAAAACCATCATCATTCCAACTCTTCTTGACGTATGTGAAACTTGCCCGCCAACGCTGATGGATGAACGTCTTAACGGTATTCAAAAATAAGGTGTTGCGTATAATATTCGGTCCAAAAGGGATGAGACCACTGCAGACTATAGGAGACTACATAACACGTAATTGCGAAGCACACATCCGGTTAATATTATTCAAGAGATAGCGTCGCAAAGATTAAGATGGGCTTGTAAAGTGGCTGGGCTTAGTAACGAACAAATTCCTGAAAAGTTAATAAACGCTATGCGGACAGGGAAGCTTTTGAGGGGTAGACCGAGAAGTAGGTGGGGAGATTGCGTCAAGACTGATCTGACGGATTTGGGTAATGGACCGTGAACAGATGTTTGTAAGCAGAGATTGGTAGTATCGGTGTCGAGCCTTCGGTTTCGCTACGCCTTATTATTTATTTGTTTATATACATAACCATCTATCACCGCAATCCATAAAGTGCCTTGAGCTCAGTACATGGAAGAGACTGTACTGTTACTAGTTGTGCAGAGAGGTGATTTGTCCGATATCACGCTCGAACGCATGGTTTACACCCCAATTGAAGGTACCAACTTTATATAGGCTGCGCTAATCTGAGGATTGTCATCAGGTCCCACGGTGTCCAGCCACGGCTGTTAAAAGAATAAATAATTTTATTTACTGAAAAGAAGAGAAGGATCGGCATCGAACCTTCGGGTTTACTAAGCATTATTATTATTAAATAAAAATTATGAAATCAAGGTGTATTTTAAGTCTTATCCGACTGTAAAGCCCTTGATTACATAAGAGCTAATGACTTAATTTAAACGATTTATAAGAAAATGGTTAATCTTTCCTTCAGCTATTGTTTACTTCCATCAGGCGCCAATGGATTGGTGTTACGTGACAAAAATAAATGTCACCTTCAAACTTGACCTGTAGACCTCATTTGATGCGCAATTCGCGTCTTTATAGCACAAGTTTTATTTTAGAAATATTTAAAATAATAACAAAATGTTCATTTCCAACTCTCAAATAATATATTTGTCAGATACTTATCTGTAATTTCGTTTGTTTGTTTATTTATTATATAAAAATTTCAAGTATTTACTTATGGATAACATTTATGTAATGTCTCCCTGAGCCGTGTATATCGATTTTATTTATTTATCTATAATAACAATGAGTTGCTGAGTCGAAGGTTCAAGGTTCGAATTAATAAAATCTGCCACAGCCGGGGATGTATCCTATATAAAGTAGGAACCGAAAACAGGGGGAAAACCCGGCGGTTGAGCCTGATCTAGGACATATCATCTACCTGCACAATCGTTTTCCAAGAAACGGTCTAATCTCTATCATGTATTGAACCAAAAACTAAGCTGTAGTGGTAGAGACTTAGTTGTAGAAGTTTTTTTCTTCTCTTCTTTTTTTGAATGTATATATTAACCGAAACATTATTCAAGTGATAGTGTCCAAGGATTAAGATAGGCATGTAAAGTTGCTGGGCTTAGTAACGAACGATTCCTAAAAAGTTAATTAACGCGGTATTGGAAAGCATTTGAGGGGTAGGCCGATACGTAGGTGGGAAGATTGCGTTAAGAGGGACCTGGTGGATTTGGGTTTGGGTAGTGATCCGTGGACAGAAGCTTGTAAGCAGAGATTGGTAGTATCGGCATCGAGCCTTCGGGGTCGGTAAGCCTCATTATTATTAGCCGAAAATGTAATGTTTATGTTTACATTTAGAAAATTACAAGTTGCTGAATACTGTTGGGTGTAATTTATTTAATACTCGACTCCGGTTATCTTCTTGGGTGTCGTAATACTAAGGAACTACCGTTTTGGATAGGACTCCAATAGCACGTTTTGGTATATACTTAGGCGTCACAGCTATTCCTAACACCACACCTCTGACTTATTTTTTTTTTTTAAAGTAGTCTAGGGTTGTTAGAGGGTGTGAAGAGATGGAGTGGCACAAAATGAGAATAGTAGTATGAGAGAAAAAAAAAGAAATGAGGGAAATGAGAAAAGAAAAAAAATCTGGAGAGGATGTTATAATAAATGGCCCGGCGGTTGAGGGCAGGTAAGAGTTATTAGCATGACAATGGAGGGGGATAAGGGGGGGTAATCCTCCCGTTTACCTGGGACAGTCCCAACACCTGCCAACTGGTCCTACAGGTACCTGGAACTGACTGTACCTCCGGGACTTCACACCTACCTCGCTTCTCCTCTCACCTCCTCCCACACTTTATCTTCCTTCTATAATTCATAGTGATTTTAGGTATCTCTTCCGCAGGTTGACGCTTCGAGTTTAACTTTTCATTCGTTTCCCATTTAACATTTTCCGAAAATACAAGATATGATGAGCTTAAGTATGGAAAAGAGAATGTAATTATGGATAATGAGTAGAATACGGTTATCATCTCGGCAAGAAATCAACGTTTCAACATGCATTAACTATACGGTACTTGTGTACATATCACACGGTGAGAGTGGGGGCAATGGCCGAGCGGTTACATTTTATAACAGTTACATTTCTACCAGTTACCTTGGATAACCTTACATTTTGGAAGGCCATCATTGTTTGTTTACTACTCTGTTCGAGCGTTGTTGTGTTTCAGTTGTTCTATGTTAATAATACAAAATAATGTCGATATTTTGTTGTTTAGTGTTCTTTAGTTACAGCACAATGCTTATTTGGGATTTGCCAAGAACTGAGGAAGATGCTATTCGTTTTTGTCAGGAAAAAAACATTTTACAGAAAAATAGGAAATGTAGCAACTCCCATCAAATGAAATTATACGTTCGAAATCGTAAGTTTTGGAGATAAATTCTTATTTATCAGAATTTATATGGCAACAACATCAGGTTGATGGAAATAGACTGTTTTTAATCCATGTTGAACTGTATAGCAACCCATTTTCCACCCAAATGCGATTGAATGTTATGTTTTTAAATAATTTATTGAATTTTAAATATTTTATATATGTTCCATTATTTATTAATGTCATTATTATATTTGTTTACATCCTACACTTATTATTTATGATTAAATATACTTATTATTTATTTATTATACTTATACTTCTAAATAATTATTTTAATTTTAAATCGTTTATCTATTGCAGTATTTATTGATCTCATTATTATATTTATTTACATTATATACCACATTATTTTATAATATGTTATATAATAAATTATATTGTTATTACTTCGATTTATTTATTTCCAACATTATTACATTCCTATTTTTATTTGAATCTGAGATCGCCTCCCTTCGGATATTTTGAAGAGAAAAGATTTGCCGCCAGGCGGCAAATCTTTTCTCTTCAAAATATCCGAAGGGAGGCGATCTCAGATTCAAATAAAAATATTTTAAAAGGTTATCCAAGGTAACTGGTAGAAATGTAACTGTTATAAAATGTAACCGCTCGGGCATGCGCAGAACATTGCCCCCACTCCCACCGTGTGATATGTACACAAGTACCAACTATACTTCTAAAAATTAGTTGAATCTTTATTTCTTGTATTTTCGGAAAATGTTAAATGGGAAACGAATGAAAAGATAAAACTTGTTGAGACTTAACTTGAAGCGATAACCCGCGGATTAATTATCTGATTTTTTAATACGCTTTAATTACCCTCCCCTGTTTTACGTACTCATGCAGCGTAATCTTCGATCGCGACTTTCGGCTACTTGAGCATTTCATAAGGGCCGATGGCAATACAACAATTTAATATGTTTGTCTCATTATCCTGACCAGGATCTTCAGGATTAGCGATTTTTCATATCCGAACACATGGTAGTGTCTTGTGACAGGAACTAAGCCGTGTGCTAAGACATGCATGGCTTAATGTTTAACTATGGATTTTCGTACAGTTAGCAACAAAATAATAATAGTTGAAGTAAACTAAAAAAACACTAGATAATGAATGTTAGTTACAAAAAAAACTAAAGAACTCGTGTATGTAGCCAGAAGAACTAAAAAGTAGAAAATAGATAATAGTTAGTAAAGCTTTAAAAAAAAAAAGGGTTTAAAAGAAACGGGTACCACCTAAATTATGAACAAAAAATTCATTTTATGATAAAAATGTTTTGAAAGAATGTCTTCTACGATATTTTTATAAATGACTCTACCAATAACAATATCAATAAAGCATTAACATCAAGCACACCACGTTTTTTTTTTGTTTTGTTTTTTATTACGAAAAACTGGATTCATCACACTTTTGTTATTTTAAACTAACTGAAAATTATTTTTGTTCAGCTTGCTCAAAGTTAAAATAATGAACTGAAAAATTTTGTTAGGAAATTTGGATGGTTTTTCAGGTTGAACCTCAATTTTTTTTTTTGGTCGATAATAAAAGTTCATTCTTTAAAGCTCTACAACCATAATCCACGTCTTGGGCTCAGTACATGATGGAGACTGTGCTGTTTTTAAGCCGACCATTGTCGGGTAGGTGAGTTGTCCAAGATTACGCTAAACCGGCAGGTTTTCCCCTGTTTCCCCTGAAGACCAGATCCTCCTACCATAGAGTTTAAATTTGTGTGCCACAGTCGGGATCTAGCCAGAGACCTACAGCTCGGCAACTCAACACCCTGTAGCCAGAACTATCCTACTCCCTACACTATTTAAATAATAAACCAGAATTGATAAATAATATAAGATAAATTAATACAAATCTGAGGCTATTGTGCGAATATAAAAACATGTTTAATGCTAGTCCTATCACCCAAGATGATCACCCCCCCACCTTAAATTATGAAATTGCTCGGCTGACAGGAAGAGGATGCAGTCACTTGATGCAACAAGCTCACCCTATCATATCTAAACCTTTTGATTTTTGCCACTATCACAAATTGAATAAAAAGGTGAAGTGATAAATTGTTGAATAAACGCGATGTTATCTTTACTTAACATGATAGCTTTAGTTGATATCAATTTATTTCAATCCAAGTATAACAGCAAAGAAGACCGATCCCGTCAAGGAATACTCATCCGACTTAGTGAACGTGAGGTATAAATAATTGAAATATATACGCGTTCACAAATAAAAATATATTGTTACGGTCAGAGAGAGAGAGAAAGACCGGCCTGGACGAGGCGAGACAATTCCTGGAACCTTCTAGGGCTCCCCACCCCCAGCAGCCTAGAACATTCGATGGGCCTTTATATGCCGCCCGCTTAAGGCGTAAGGGACAGTTATTATCAGTCAGTGTCAGTGTGACGAACTAGTCAGTGATAAGTCAGTCAGAGATAAGTGAGTCTCGCCAGCTCAGTATATCAGTGAAATGAAGTTTCAAATAATTTCATTGTATTCTTTTTAATTTGTTAATAAATATCAGTATCTGGAATTTAGTAATAGTTTAATTAATTTTACACCCAGTAGCCCGTAACAATATTTTGTAATGCTAAATTACAAATTGATATGTTTGATTACACAGATATATATATATATATATATATATATATATATATATATATATATATATATATATATTTATGTGTAGGTGTTGTAAAAAACGGCAAATCCTCGAAGGAGATGAATGTGCCCATGAAACTAAACAAATTTTACTATGGGATCAACATGAAATGAAATCGCGAAAATGAAACAGTTGTGTAGGGGAGGGATAGCATAACGGAAACTAAACAGTGACTTCAGACCATAATTGCAAGCAGCTTTTGTTCAGAGCTTCCTGAAATGAAAAAATATATTCGACTTTTCATACAAAGTGCACACTTTTCATATATATAATGAATAAAAAACATATGTCGGTAGCCGGCTGCTACAACAGCTTTCCCGCTTGACAAGGAATATTGATTGACCTGCCTCAGTCTCAGCTAAATATGTTTTGGTTTACTGGACAGAGATATGATTCATCTTTCAGACTAGATATGGGCAGTCTAATCATATTATATAAATGACAAAAGCATCATTGGACACAAGGTAAACATGTGGGAAGTGATGTCAGAGAAGATAGCACATACAGCCCAAAGATCAAAATGGAACGAATAAAGGAAGAAGACATAATGTGAACCAATGAAGAAGTAATGGATGAACAAGTCATGAATGCTTTGGGATGTCTGATAAACGGCAATTGTATTGGTTGAAGCTTTTTTAATTCAGATACGATTCTATTTCCGAAATTTTATTTTAATAGTCATATTTGGAGTTGTATAATGTTAAAACTTGAATTTTTATGGGAACAATGACATAAGTTAAGATAAAAAAGTTTCAAGATTTTAAAAATTATCTAATGGTTAATAAACGAATTTCAATACCATCATTGCAATACGAATGCTTTGCTTTACCAATAACCAATTTTTTTTAACTTATGAAACTTTCAAATATCGCATTAAACAATTAGCGAGATATCTCAGTATTTAGAGCTCTGAGTTGAATGTTTAGGACTCAAATACGAATATGACGAATAAATTATTTATATTAACAGCCAAAGTTGGGCACTGAAGATTTCCAGATTCTCCTGGGGTAGATAATCCAGCCTCTGTAAAGTGAAAACTTCCAATTGGAAAAAAATCTAGCGAATGATTGCGATTTTTGCCAAATCATCTGCCCAACCTTTGACTTAGAAATAATAGTCTCTAACATGTACTGATCCCAAAAACCTTCCAGGGTATTAGTCGTACAGGCGTTCATGATCAAAAGCGGATAACACCAACTACAAAAAGTTGACTTAGTTTACTAGTTATTGCTTGAAAAGTTCACTAGTTTAGTCAAGCAAAGCATGGAGTAACTTAATCTTTGTGCGTTCGGGATGTTATACGTCTGTTACGTTTCTGAAATTATAATACCTTTTTAAGCTTAATTACGATATTTATGGTAGTAAATCATGGCCAGAATAATGCAAGTGCATTAATAAGCAAGATAGGAATAATGACAGTTTATTAAAAAGAACATACTCGTAACATTGTTCAGGATCAAAAGTGGATAACTCTAAAATTTCAAAAAATTATCTTTTTTCATATATTGCACTAGTTTAGTCAAGCTCCCGAAACATAAGGTTCAGAACCGGACTTAACCATGGAAAATACAGCAAAGTCCCGAGTTAGACGAAATTGCTTTACTAAACAAGAGAAAAATGTGTAAATTTTCCCTCTTTTAATCCTCAACGCCTCATATAATGTTACTCCAGAATATATAACTTGTTCTGAAACAAGTTGTAAACGATACAGCTATTAGCTTATACATCAAACCCTATTACACAACATGTAAGACCACCTATGCAGACTTGTGTCCTTGAAGAACCTTGACTTTTATGACCAGTAGCGGAAGTGGTATTTAACTTGACATATAGGATATTTAACTTTTTTTTATAATTAATAATAACGTATACGTATTTATAACAAGATTTATTATACCAATAAAAATATAAAATAAAAACCTTAACAAGCGCTGTTCCTTATGAGATCAAAAGGGTTTGATCTGCTTAAGAAATACTGGACAATTGTGGTATATTCTTGAAATAGGAGTATACCGATATTTTAAAAATATTAATATTGAAATTAAATTATCGAAAGAAAATTTTATTTTCATATAAAAATTAATAATAAAATTAGCAAACTCTGTGTTAAAGTTTGGCACCTTAAACTTTTCTGGCTGGGAACGCAAACCATGAGAAAACCACATCAAGAGCTTTTAAATAAATAGAGACAATAGGTTGATTAATGAATGAATAAGATCGGAATTTAAAGCTGTACCACTACAACTCATGAAGAATCTTGGGTTCAGTAAGTAGTAGAGACTATACTGTTTCTAGAACAACGTTTGTATAGGGAGATGATCTGTTCTAAATCAAGCTCAACCGCCAGGTTTTCTCTCCTATTTTGGAGAGAATATACAAATTATATACAGGGTGTTTGGGCCCCAGGGGATCCCAGATCCCAAATGACTATTAACAGATAAAGTAAAATCTGACAGCCGGATTTGAACACGGGACTTTCAGGACGGAACTCTGTGCTCTACCACAGCCAATTCCGCTTTTTATTAATTAAAAAAAATGGGATATTAATACTTAATTGAAGAAAAGGATAATACAGTTAAAAACTTTTAAATTCATAATATTTTAAAAAGCAGAAATTAAATATCCATTATTTAAAATAACTCATCATAACAAAGTATAATTTATTAAAATTTGTCAATAAAAACAAAAGCAGAGAGAACCAGAGGAAAATTAAATCAATTGTACAAACATAAAACAAAAAATAAATAAAAAAGACCGAAGAAAAGCAATCAAAATTGATCGAATAACTGAAAAATATCGAAATAATTGTTTGATTATTAAAAAAAGGCTGTTCAATAAAATCTCTTAAGACAGGCTTAATACAAAAAAAAAGTATTATATTAACAAGCAAAGTGCAATTCAATAATGATAGAAATGTCAAATTTATTTTAACAAATTTTCCAATACCCTAAAAGCTCTAAAAAGAGTGGATATAAAAATAAATATACACCACATACAGAAATATTTATTTATTTATCTTATAGCTTTATTAATTATTTCGGTATATTTAAACTATCAATATGGTTTAAACTATCTTTCAAAAAGAGATGAATTGTACAACATTTTCAATTACCAATTTAAATCAAATTAAAATTTGAAAAGTGTAGAATATAATAATATTAGGAACCCCGAGGTAATATTTGGGTTAAGGTCTTCGACTATAATTATAAAAAAATATATATCCTTATAACACCACAAGCGATAACTTAATATTATGAAGGATATTTTAGAAAAACAACATGTTGAACAAATTCAAAATTTTGTCATTTTCTTAGTAATAAACAAATTAAAAAAAATTTAAATAAATAATAAAAAAAAATTCAGAACAGCGTGATACCTAAAGATAGACCTAATCAAAACTGCAACCAAGTTCCTCATTAGGAAGAATGCTGACTAACCTAATTGCTGAGAGACCAATCAACTAAGATGTACGGGAAGATCATAAGTTGTAAAATATAATAACAACAATATATCTTCAATAATTAAAATTATTACTAATAATAATCATTTCCGCTGAAACTGAAATGATTTTTACTATAATATATAAAATAATTATAAATACACAGGCATCAGTAGAGGAACCAGTGGCTCTACTATTGATAAGAGGCTCGACAAATTATTAGTACTAATAAATAAAGATATTTAAATAAATAAAACGGAATAAACAATATCCCTTTATTGGAGCCGAAAGAGAAAGCCGATGTTAGTTTAGGAACCAAATCAAAGAAAGGATACTTCTAAAGAGAATGATAAAAGAGAATTTATATTTTACGATAGGACAAAGATTTTTCCCATGGGATCTAGCCAAATGAAATTAAATAACTGCAAAATATAGAGATACGATTTATAGGCAAACAAATAAATAAAAATGACATTTTTGAAGAATATAGTTAATTTCTCTTAAGCTTAGGCAAGATATTTTGTTGTAAACTAATTTTATCAATAATAAGAAGTCGTTTGTTGCAATGTTTATAAATTTTATTCCACCTTTAAGTCGAGAAAGTATTTTTAATAATTATTAGTTGACCGCATGGAGAAGAAAATGGTCCGAGTGGAAGTAAAAAGATAATTAATAATATTAATAAGCAGACGACCCGGGTCCGAATCCCGCTCAGTGCAAATCTTTTCTCTTCAAAACAACAATATTTAAAAATAATAACAATTAATACAAAATAAAAATTATAAATAATATATTGACGTATGTCAACAAGATCCTAATTAAAGTAATGTTCGATGAACATTCTTCTCCGTGTATATATCGCGAAAATTACGAGAACACGGGGATATAGGATCGGCGAAGAGAACGGATTGGTCTGACTTGGATACGACCCCTGGTAGCTCAGTGATTTAGAGCACTGCACCGGAGATGCAGAAGGCCCGGGTTCGAATCTAGGCCAAGACGAATCTTTTCCCTTCAAAACAAAAATATTTCAAAAGATAATTCCTTGAATAGTGAAAATTCTTTTCGAACCACGTTGCAGGTCTTCTTCTTAAAAAAAGAAAAACAATTATGTTGTTATACTATAATTATTTACTATATAAATATTATAATTCTGTTGTTTACTTAAATTATTTTAATTTTATATAAATTTTTGTAAATTGCTTATTTAGTCCTGAAGAAGACCTGCAACGTTGGTCGAAACGTCGGCTTCTTATATACAGTTTTACTATTTAAGAAATTATTTTTGGCCTCCACATAAATAAAATAATAAATATTTAACTTAATCTATAAAATCAAAGGTAAACCAACATTGACGTTACTTTATCATTCTTGCTTGAAGTTCTTTTACATCTATATTCTTCCATATTTAAGTTTTTATGTACAGTCAAATTGACAAGATATGGGAATACTTTGTCCTTAAGTATCAATATTTCATATTTCAGTATTGCCCACTAACATATCACCTAATATAAATACATACGTATTTTTCAGTTTCTTGAAAAAAATAACCCAAGAGCGGAGGTTTGCAGTAGCAAGGAGTAAAAAATCCTTAGTAATGATCCTAAGTAATGATTCCAGTCCTTCGGAAGGGACGTACAATGATGGTCCTGAGCCTGAGTAGTGTAAGGTACTGGCTAAAGATTCCTATACTAATTAAACCATGGATAGACAAAAATGACTCCCACTGTAGCATCTTCCGATTAACAGATGGTAGCTTCTAGAAGACATGGCAACGGGATTGAACCAGTGCAGATATTTTGTATTTATCATAAATGATTTTTGAATAAGGATATACCTTTAAGCTGCGCTTTTTATCATTTGTACTCGATGGAAAAAAACACAAAATAACTTGGGGTTCCATAGGGCAGCATTCTTTCGAATCGTTTACTTTTCTATATTATATCTTGAATGAATGAATAAATAAATAAAATAAAAGAATAAAGTGCTTCCAAACTGGAAACGCCTCTACAGTCCTTCAAAGCGGTAGCGGGAAGCAGAAGAGATAAAAACAATGCGATGGAAATTTTATCTAATGGAAGGTGAAAATTTAAGCGGCTATTAATTTGTTAGGATAAAAAGAGTGAGTGTGTATGTGTGAGAGAGAGAGAGAGAGAGAAAGAGAGGGAGGGAGAGAGAGGATGGTAGGTGTCTAGAGGTGGGGAGGAGTAGGTCTTGGTTTTTTCTTTTCTTTTTTAAGGGCGCCTGAGTTTGGCGCCGGTCGTCCGCCGAAGGCAACCCGTTTCACTCGGATCCACACTATTCGTCTACTCCCTCTCCCGATCACCTTCCAATACAACTTACGCTAAGTTCCCTAGCTGAATAAGCAAGTTACGATTCTAGGAGGTTCACTGCCTAAAAGTTTGATAAATAAGCATTCATAGTAAAAACTGTATTGGTCTGAAGCCGCTATGGTAGGGAATGTTGCGGGAAAAAAAAAAACACTTTTTAACAATTATTGGGCCGTTTCATATTGAAATGTCCGTTTTAAAAACCACGTTCAAAAAACGTTTTAAACGAAATCAAAACATTTTTCCGACGTTTCATCGAATTTTAAAACTCAGGATTCCGTGATGAAATAAAGTCTGAAAATGCGTTTTTGAAATGAGAACCATTTTTGAAAATTTTACCCCTAAGAAAGTTGTTGAAGTTTCTGAATAGGTGGAAATCTGTTGGAGGTAAGTCTGGCGGATATGATGGGTGTGGGAGGACTTCATAAGCTTGTTTAGTTTCGTCACAGTATGTTTATTATGAGACATGATCCATTGTAGATCCTTATTAGCCAGGCTGTTTTTTTGATAAGTTGTTACATTAAGCCAATTTTCCTACAGTTCGATGTGGATGCGATGATTTCATCTTTGGGTAAATAAGAAGGAGAAATAAGCGGCGATTCGTCCGCTTGTTACAGTTTCCTAACCAGAACTGGTAGTAATGTTTCTTGCACCTTGGGCTACCGAGAGTCCAAACATAAACTAATAAAAAATATATACTTAAATCGGGTGTTTCCATGATCATATTCGATGACATATTAAATAATGTCCCTTCTATTATAATGGTGATCATCATCATCACATGGCGCTATGGTCCATGGAGGAACTTGGCCTCCTCAACAATTCTCCTCCACTTTGAACGATCTCTCGCTGCTCGTCTCCATGTTCTTACCAGGAGCTAGGTCTGCTTCCACATCATCCAGCCATCGCATTCTAGGCCTTCCTCTTCCTCTTTCTCCGTCTGGACGTGCCCCAACCATCTCAATCTTGCTTTTTTAATACAAGAAACTATGTTAGGTTCTCCATATAGGTCCTTAAGTTCTTGGTTCCTTTTCATGCGGAAACGATTTCCTTCCGTGGTTGGGCCATACACTCTTCTAAGAATCTTTCTCTCCCATGTATTCAATAATCTCTCATGCTGTTTGGTTAGAGTCCACGCCTCCCCACCATAGGCAACGACAGGACGAAGTATCGTCTTATATACCCTTATTTTGAGACTACGGGGTACAGCTCTATTTCGGAACACGTTTCTGAGGGACCAATAGCATCTGTTACCTTTTTCAATCCTCACCTTTATTTCATGTTCCAGTCAGTTATCTTCTGTTATAATGGTGCCAAGATACTCAAATATCTTAACATTTTCAAAACTGTACCCTCTTCCTTGGAGATATCCACTGGATGACATTTCCGAGAATATTTTGAGGTTTTTTAGCAATATAGTTTTAGATAGTTGGGTCGCCGGCCCACCTCTGTGCCCCTTTTAGTCGCCTTTTATGACAGGCAGGAGATACCCCAGGATTATTCTGATCCGATCCTGGACGGAAATTATAATGATAGTAAATAATAGTAAAGTAATGATAGTAAATATTATTTAAAAAGGTACTAATAACATATCATTACATTGAGTAAACATGCACATATTAAAACAACAATAGTCCACTAATTCCACATTGAATTTTAGAAATAAAAAAAATGGACATTTCATATGCAACGAACCCACAGAAAGTAAAAAAACACATACGAGTTGATAAAACAATGTGGCAACCAATTATGAGACAGAAACTACAATAGTATTTCATAAGTTCTGATAATTCAATTCGACTTCCTGTTACTGAGGACTTGCAACCGCTGAAACTCGAAGAATAAAACTACGTAGCGTGCTTAATTAGAGGATAATATTACCCTGTATTGATGGAATAATCTGACACACAACCACATTGGGAGAATCCATATATCAATAGTCAAAGAAAAGTAATTCTCTGACAGCTCTTTCAGAATTCGTGATGATGAGGATGAAATGCTTTGAAATGTTGAAAAAATAATAGAAGCTTCTTATTATAGTCAGAATTGATACGTTCAATCCTTCTTTAAAAGATAAGTTTACTCCTTATTATAAAGTATAAAATTTCAAGATGGCCCGGCAATACTTAATTTTCACTACCGAGACCTTTAAGAAGATGAGTTTAGGCATTTCACCATTAAAACCATTAATTTGAACCATACACCCTAGGGGGTAAATGACGTTTCCGTCTATTGCGCAATCTCTAGATCGATATCGGGAAATTTACTATTACTAAACCCCCTGGGGACAGTGATAACAAAGTAGTTAGAATTTGGTATAGATTGGTTCTGTAGTTTTTTTTATTACTAATGATGATTAAAAACAGTATCCCCTCATAGATGAGAACAATTAAATGACACAATTTTAAGATTGTAGATAACTGTTAATTTTAATTCAGGAAGTCTCATTTTTTTTCTAGATTCACCGCCCAAACGTTCTTAAACACGGGTACCCTGGTTCGGCCTTGGCAAGAAACATGCAGAGGAAGGCTGGTTTATCTTGTCCTGCAAGCTAAGTGTCACTTAGACCAGTAGCGCCATCGATAAGTAAGAACAACAGTCTTATTAATGACTGCGAGGGATGGGAGTTGATCAACAGGTTACCAGCCCAAGTGAAGAGGACGAAGAAGGTCAAGAGTAAACCTATTCAATACCGCATTAGTGTCCTTGGGTTCAGTACAGGGCAGAGACTGTACTAGGAAAGCAGTTGTGCAGGGAGGTATTTATCCGTACCAGGCATTCCCCCAATTAAGAGTACCCAGCTTATAGAGGATGTATGAGCCCCAGAAAGGCCTTTAGCTCCCCCAGGGTCCATCCCCAGCAGTTAACAGATCAAATAAATTATCTGCAACAATCGGATTTGAACCCAGAACTCTCGGGCACGACAACTCATAGCTTCCAATAATCATTTTAAAAAAAGTGATTATATGACATGCTAAAACGAAAACTAACACAACCATTTCAGTATTGTGATAGTAAGGCTTAATAAAATTCCGAAAAACTTGTTTGCCAATATTTTCAAATCGTTTTATTGCTTGTGCCGTTCTATTATACCAAAGTAAGAATATTAACATAACATCCGCCCACTCGATATACTTAACTCAGTGGCGGATTATCCGTAAGGCAAACTAGGCACGTGCCTAGGGGCGCGCGAGCTCAGAATTTTTAAATAAATAAAAAAAATAACATATCGCGCATTAGCGTAAGTACAAGGGCCCTGATCTACTAGTCTAGGATGTGACGATACAACGTCACCGTAATTACAAAAACAATCAGTTAAAATTAAGATGGCCATTTATGGCCGGTACAGGGGCGCCGATAAAGTTATTGCCTAGGGCGCTCTGGACCTTTAATCCGCCACTGACTTAACTCTTTATTCAAAATGATTCTTCCCAAATAATTCTGCGGATTATAGTGGGATTTTAGACCGGACTAATTTTCACTTCTAAGCTGATTCCCAACTTTTTTCCCAACAATTTCTCTATTGTAACTTGGAGCGTAAAACATGCTGGTGTAAACCAAGCTTGTGGAGATGCGGAACTGTGTCCGATCTCCCGATCCGCTACTTCTGGGAAACCTTCCCCTGTTCCCAGGAGGACAATACGCCTTTTCCACCATCTAATCGAAATTTTCTTCCACCTTTTGTTAATAAAATCTGCTGTAAGAGGTACCTTTTATCCACCTTCTCGCTAAACCTTTTGATAATTTTTAAGAGGAAGGTCCATTTTTATTTATAATTATCTCATCTTCTAAAAATATTAGAAAAATGCTTTCTTACAGCGGTAAAATTAATTACTCACGTGATAAGTTTTGGGTTTCTTATAATTACTCATATCAGTTGATAGCAACTACTATTCTCTCAAATAAATACACTTTATTGAGAGAATTACCAACCAGTTGTGCGTTATCTCGTCAAATCACCTCCCTGTAAAACCGTTGTCTATGAAACAGTACAATCTTTACCATGCACCACACCCTATTACAGAATAGAGCGGTTCATTGTTTTTTTTTAAGTCAGGAAAAACGACTTATGAGGAAGAATATCCAATGGTTAAATCAGATCCAAGATGAAGGGAGTTTCAATAATGCATCTTAATATGTCTCAATATTTCTCGAAGGCTATTAAAAACTACATGCGCAGTGAAAATGAGAGATACTCAATAAACACAATTGTTAAATACATAAGTGGAGCGAGGTAGCTTAGTGTTGAGAGTATCGAGTTTAAATCCAGTTGTGGCAGATAAATTATTTAACCTGGGGAACATTCTTTGGGATCTGCACTTAATAGAGGGAGGTAAAGTGGGTACCCTCAATTAGGAGAAAAACCTATCGGTTGACCTAGGTCGAATCACCTCCCTGTACAACTGTCCTTAGAAATAGTCTCCACCATGTATTGAAGCCAAGACGCTTCCTAGGTTGGAGTGGTATAATGTAAATTATAACCAAAAAAACATATAAAAACTAAGAACTTTGCAAATATATAAAATAAGGATTTGCATTGAAGGCGCAATATTCAATTCGCAGAGCAGCAGGAAGGCTAGGTTATCGAAATCAGAGATCAAGGACCTTTAGAAGAGTAGGGGAAGATGTTAAAAGGTCGTTTTATTAGAGCAAACATTGAAAGCATATGTTGAGAATTTAGAAATATTATTATTATAATAAACAATAAAAGAAAAATGAATAAAATAAGATTATAAAAATGATGTAGCCATAAAATATATAGTTTCAATCCTTGACATAAACTGGAGCACAGTCGGCTGTAGGTTAGTGTTTCGGTAACCGAATGAAACATAATACCGCTAATCAACAATAGAATATTAAATATAACTTTAATAACAATGTGGGTACCCAAAAACCAAGAAACGGTACAGTCTCTACCACGTATTGAACCCAAGACTCACCGTGGTTGTAGTGGTACAGAAAAAAAAAAACAATGAAAGAGAGGTTATGTTATAAAAGTGCATGCCCAGTTTAGTAGCAGCAAGTTTACATACATAACGAAATGCAAATTCAAATAAATTAAAAGTATAAAGAAAACTGCAAAGAAATAATCCTATAAATAAAAATATAAAACCTCTCTCATTTTAAAAAACAACACCAAAAATGGTTTGCAAACCTTCTTTTTGTAATATCCTTAACTTGTACTGCTACAACACATGAATGATCACGGGTTCTAAGGCAGCGGTCGTGCAAGGAATTTATAATCTGAGATCACGCCCAACCGTCAGATTTTTCGCCCCAATTAATGGTACCCATCTTATAGATGGGGATAAGGTTGTTCAAACAGGACTATTTTCCGAGAAAAACCGTAACGAAAACATGCAATTAACCAAATTTAAAGACGCTTACAAGAGCCATTGGAAGATATGAAAGGAGTAAATAATATTTACAAGGCAATAGGTAGGTATGATTTGGAAAAACAAGTTTTTCATAAAACTTCTAGAAAAACAATTTTCGAAATACTCTACAGCACAAGAAGTAGATCATTTATATCGCCTGTTCAGCTGGCATTCTTTTCAAATAATTAATGATCAGGTGAAGGAAGCCAGGATTGTAGATTGTATCCAACAAAAATTCCTAGCAATTACAAAGAAACCGAGGTAGTAGCTGTGAAACATTTACTTGTTATTTTAAAATTAGAAGGAATCCTCAAGATGTTTCAGCGGTGTTTTTCTCTTCCTTTTTTCTTGTTTCTCCGAACCTCGAAGGCGTGAAGATCGGATCAACGAAACGACCATTCCTTACTCCGTCGCGTTCTTGTATATCAAGTGGCCGAGGAGGAGAGAGAGACCGACGAGATTATACCTTGGATTAGGTCGTTTACTTTTTAGTCATGCGGGAGGAGTGATTTACATTCCCGTTGGGCGACACCTCCACTGAGGTCCACCAAGGAGGGACAATGGGGAGGATCAGATAGCGCCTCCCACTCCCGAGATGGCTGAGGCTGATAGCGCCCGGGGAGGGAGCCGGCTTGTTAGGGAGGTGTCGCCGCCTCCCCGACAGCATAACATACAAGGAAATAAGACGAGGCAGCACGAAAAACGTGATGGCTTGCTCCTGAAAAAACCTCCAGAGGAACTTTTCCGAGACGAACGGGAGAAAGGTTTTCTTGAAGTCGGCGCCTTTGAGGAATCCCGCTTGGCGAGTTCGCCCCCCCCCCCCGCAGGACCTCGCGGAGCCCAAGGGCCAAAAATAAAAAATTGAATACAATGGTTGTGGGTACACGTGTTTCATACTAACCGATCCTCCGCAATAGCAATAACTCAAACACTTACATGGCAACAAGTCAGCTGTAGCTGAAGTAGCAAATGCAATAATAATAATAACGAACCACAGAATAATTCTTAACCGTCTGGATATTTTGTTGATCCATGAAGCAGTAAATTGCCAGAATCATAGAAATGGCATCCCTAAGTGATACAAACGTAATGAACACCAGAGCTGAAAGTTGGGAATTTAGTTCCATAGAAATTTGTGGGAAAAATAAATAATTATAATAATAAATGTTTATGGACAGAAATTATACAAATGCTATTTGACACATATTGTATATCGCATGTGTATTCTTTCGAAAACATCCACTAAGGGATTCATGCGGAAGTGGTAATGTGTCTGTCAGTAATGTTTGTACCAGTAAGTTTAGGTGCCCAGCAAGTGAGTCAAGTTTTTTTTTATCGTGCCAGTCATGAGTGGTCTCGGTGTAAAGCTTTATTAAGAAGATGCTAATGTAACCGAATGAAATACAAAGCTGCTAATCAAAAATAGAATAATTCTTATTAATTTTTGAATAAGTGGTTGTGAATTTTGTCCAGAGTGAATTAACTTTATTTTGAGAGAAGATGAATTGTATCATTCTCCTAATCTGTGGTATCATTGCCTTCCTTAAGTACAAAAAAACTCAGTTTGGAGAAAATTACTTAGTTAACTTAACCTTATTTACCAGGGTTAGGTATTCCTATAACAGGTATGTTTGAAATACAGAAGCCAAAAAACACAAAAACATTAAGCATAAGATTTACTTATGGTCCCACCAAGTGTTGGCCAAGGGATAGTGGGATAAGTATAAGAAGAAAAAGTGTCCGTAAATTGCTTATATATATATTTTAGCATTTGCCCACGGCTTCGCTCGCCAGAGATTTTTCGTGACAGATCATTTTAAATAAATAATTTAATTTTTTTAAACTATAAGTAAGTTACTTGTAGATCCGAAATTTCAGATGTCTAACTTCAAAACTGACGGATTCCATACAATCTTTGAACCCATATTATATTATGGGGGAAACCCTTGGGGTGGAATTGTCCAAATTCCTTTCTTGGCGCTCGTTTAAGCTATACAAAGAACCTATCTGCGAATTTCAAGATGCTAAGTTCAGTGGTTTCTCCGGTGCGTTGACTGCAATCAGGTTACAGTTTTATATAAACTTCGCCTCTATGGTGTGTTGATAAAAAGTAGCCTATGTCCTTCCCCAGGGTTGAATGAGAGTTTATGTTAAACAAAAACTCATAAAATTCTGAGAGTCCGAGTTTTCTATCAACTCTCATGCTCTTTGCCAATACTTTAATTTTGAATACACGAGTTACTTTTAATTATTATTCACCTCTGGTGGTTAGCATAACATTCTACTATGCCCAATATCGCGGGTTCGTAGGCCGGTAGGTGGCTTTAGAGTTGTAAAAAATCCTTAGTTATGCTGGGACGTAAAATGGGGGTCCCTAGCCTATATGATGTCAGGCACTCGTTAAAGACCCATATCCTAATTATACTTGGATATGCCAAATTTAGGACGCCACATTGCCATCATCCGATAAGTGACGTTATAAACGCCATAATGTAACTTCAAATAAATATACAATAAATGCCTTTGAACTCGAGTTAATCATTCCAGAAATTAAAATCTATAACATCAAGCTATTAATGTTAGTGAAGATTAAATTAATTAAAAATCGACAAAGACAAGTCATATGTCAGCATAATGAGACAATATTTTACTCTGTATATTTAATCATAAGTCCTATAAATAATTAAAAATATGACTAACATGTTAGAAATGCTAAGTGAAGAAGCATAATAAATAGATATATGATTAATAGATCTAATTTATTTCTAAAAAGCAATACAAATAATGACGTGCGAGTGAGTGAAATAAGAAGAATGACGGATATATTTGCGATTACGAAACCATAAAATTAAAGAAAGAAATATTTTATCTGAAGGCGTTCAAATTAAACTTTTTCCATGAAATATTTCAGAGTTATCTGGCGATCTCATTATATGTTTTACCCAGAAAAATATTTCCTTTTTATAATTTATGAGATATAAATGTTTTATCTCAAAGCTGGAAGACTCTTTTATCTGGTGTTAATGCCATTTATATTATTTATGCAATATTTACTGATTTCCGAGATACTAGCGATTATATAGAAAACGTCTTAATGAATACGATTTATGGTATCAGTTCCGCTAGTTGTCGCTTCGAGTTAAGTCACTTTTAAGTTTCAACTCTTCACTCGTTTCATTTTTAAAATAAAATAAAATAATTATGAGTATTATAATGAAAAGAAGCTCACGATTATTTGTATTTTTGGAGAATATTAAAAAGGAATCGAATGAAAGGTTAAATCATGCTAGAGAGGAAATAGTTGACTGGAAGAACTAATAGAGGATGGAAATTTTAAAATTGTTTTATTTTATTAAATTCTTAGTACTGTTATGTATTTTTATAGTCAATTTTTTTTGTCTGTTTTTTCTTATAGCCTTACAAAGTAGGTCGAAAGGTAGGCACAAATAAAAAGTAAGTTTCCACTTATTTGTGTGTATATTTTGACTGCACCCCGCAACCATTTCCATCCTCTGAAAGGTTAAACATGTTGAGACCTAACTAGAAGCGACAACCTGTGGAACTGATAACAAATGATTAAATAATTATCTGCCACAGACGGATTTTGAACCTTCAGCATTCAACAATGATTACCGTTATTTTCAGCTTCTATGGCTAAGTGAACGATGCTATTGTGGAAGTTGTAAATTTTGTCTATCCAGGAATAACGAACTAATTACACCGCACAGGCTCGGGATCCCCATTTTACGTCCCTTCCACATATATTTTATACAAGATATAAAAAAGACTGTAATTTTGGGAAATGTATGTATTTCGGTAATCATTTCATCAACAAATAAACGTTTGTTTGTTCATTTAACGCCACTTTATGCTGCTATCGGACGATGCTACATTGCGAGCTCTAAATTTTGTCAATCCAGGTTTAATTAGGATAGGGATTTTTTTACGAGTACCTGACATCGTACATACTCGGGACACCCGTTTAACGTCCCTTCCGAAGAACGGTATAAGCAATGATTTTTTAAGCGATCTTAGGCCCCAAGAAATAAATGTTTAACAAACATTTCGAAGAACAGATGAAGAAATGCCCTAAACAGTATGTGTTAATCTATATACAGTCGGTTATAGGTACAACATAAAGTCACTAATAAAATTGCTTATTTTCGAGAATATTATTATAAAGGCAACGAATATAAGAGTGTAATTTTGGGAAATGTGTGTATGAAAAGTTAAAACTTGTAGTGACTTAACTCGAAGCGGAACTGATGTTCTATTTAGGAATGATCGTAAAGATGAGTTATAACACTGAAATAAGCTGAATTAATGTTGATAAAAATAATTTTTTATATGTACAAGACGTACGTTTATCGTAGATGAGCCGATGGTTGGAAGACATTCCTTTTTGACACTTAACAATGGACCGGAAATTCGAGCATCATCCTGTTCAATCATCTGTGACAGGACATGATTGTCTATCGTCTACGCTGCGCAGGTAAGGCCGAGTCTGGTAAAAAAGTTTAAAAACTTTCCAACAATAAAGGCAAGCTCTTGAACGTAAACTTAATCCATAAAATTAGGTATGTTTATGGACTCTTGGACTCTGTTAGGAATGTTAGAAAATGTCTATAACTTTCGAGATGCGAATAACTGCAGGACTTGCCCCAATAAATATAATATTACAGAAACTTAAATATGAGGTTTAGGGTTTAGTGTATGAGATTAAAATAAAAAGAATAATAGGGTTAACATGTACCATTTTAGTTAACTCATACAAAAATTAAATAACGTAAACATAATTATAAAGAAATATTTCCTTTGTCTTCCCAAACCACTCGGAATTTTTTTTTTGTTATCTAGCAAGGGTTGGTGTTGATGGCTACTTGATTATATAAAAAAATAAAAGTCCCCTTGAAGGGGACTAAAAAAGCTTTAGTGAATGTTGTACTGTGAAGTGGCTGTACTAATTTTAAGTCAAGCATTGTGAAGGAAATGATTTGGGTAATACTCCCAAAAGCAAGATTTCCCCCTAACCAAGGGTATCCCCTTTATAGAGGCTGGGTGAGCCCTAGGAGGAGATCTTCAGCCCCCAGACGGTATACCCATATGCCTGTTAACATGTTAAATAATTTATCTTACAGCCGGATTGGAACCTGGAATCCTACACTCAGTAACTCAACGGTCAATACACTTTCGTTACCCAACTCTGCTCCATAATACATAAAAACTTAATAATTTTTAAAAATAATGATCATCAGTTTTTGTTTTATTTAGTTAGATCAAGATATGAAGAACATAGCGAAACGAAGCGCTCCATACCAGTAGTCAAAAGTTTTAAATAGGCAATTACTGCTGAAAAGATTAACTCCATTGAGAAGGAGAAAAATAAAACAAAAGAGATTACGAGAATAATAATCGGAGAATGTTCTTGATTAATGGGAGGTTGTTAAAATAAAAGTGATTAGTCGCTAAGGTAACACATCAGCGGCGACTTCAAAGGGCTTTATCCCGTACTCGTCTAATGATCTTCCGCTTCGAGCATTATATGACGCTCTCGTGGTTAACCAATTAATTAACTTTAGGCTAAATTGCAGGATAGCGAGAACAACTGTGCAATAATTTTTAAAAAAATAATCTGATTTTGATAAATAGATCGTTATTTATGATTTTGATATCCTTGTTACAATAACAGCGGGGAAAGCTAAGTGTGTAGAGCTCTGAGATAAGAACGTTCCGGGTGGCAGATAAATTATTTAATCTGTTAACGTGAATTGGAGCACTGTGGTATTTTCAGACACCCATGAGGCGCAAACAACCTCTTTGAAGGGGGTACCCTACTGTTGTTTTTTTATAGCAATCATAGAGCATACTATACAAATACAAATAGAATTACAGAAAATACCCATACTAGCAACAACATTTAAAAAATAATAATAATAAAAAGAGACAAAAATACGGAATTTATGACAAAAGAGAAAAACTACAGCAAAAAAATAATGGAGAAAAGATACGGAGAAATAAAAGTAACAAACAAATTTTAATCTCTAAGAGAAACAATGGTTTGGAAAAAGAGAAAATCACGAAGTTGGAAAAACTAAGCTTTGCAACAAGAAATATTTATAATAAGAAGAACCTATCCTATAACGTAAAAATAAGACGCTACAACACGGTGATAAAACCAGTAATTACGTACGGGATGAATATCTCCCTAAACTAGAAAGAATACTCAAAATAGAGGGAAGGCTACTGGTCAAGATCCAACCAGGAAAAGGAGATAAAAGACCTGGAAACCGAAATAAAAATCCGAAGACTAAGATTCTACGGGCAAATGGTAATAACGGACCAAGGGAGACAAGAAAGTCTTTGATAAAATCCGCGAATACAAGAGCGTAGGAAGGCATGTAAAACAAACGAGAGGGGAAGAGGACAAATTAAAATTAACAGACAAAGACTACCTAGATAGAAAAAAAACGGAAAGAAATTAAAATAAATCAATATCCTTGTGAAAAATAATAAAAAAACCGAAGGATACTGTGTGATAAGAAGAAAGTAAGCAAAGGCACGCAGAAATTATGAGAAAATACTAGGACAAAAGAAAGACGAAAATGAGAAAAGAAAAGTTGGGACAACTCCAGCAGAAGGTAAAATAAAGTTGCAAGATGATCCGATATGTCGAATATGAAAAAATAAAATAACATTGCAGCTCTTCTTCAGGGTTGGAAAGACAAGATATAAACATATTTAAATGGAAATCATTGGAATAGAAAAAATATAATAAATACATTTTTATCTTGTCAGCCTAGTCCAGAAAAAGAGCTACACAGGGCGACTTCACCTTATGTGCAGGGTGTGCAGGGCACATGGCGCCGGGTTTCAAGGGTCTCAAATTTCATTTCATGTTGATTCCATTGAAAAATTTGTTTAGTTTCATGGGTTGTAACACCTTGTATAACTGTAAGTGTTGAATTTTAATCGCGTGCCTAGTTGACGAATGCACACGGCGCGACATGGGCTAGAGCCGGCGCTGGAGCTGCAATGTTGGCCGAAACGTAGGCTTATAATTAGTTTATCACTGCTTAAGGAATTATTTATTTGAACTCCACCCGGACCATTTATTTCCCCATATAATAAAAGAAAAATTGGCTAAATCTGCCAAGGTTTTAAATATTTACTTTCACTACAATATTTAAGGGTGTTACTAAAGGTAGAATGAGAGGCTAAAATTGACAAAACGTTGACTAAAATAACCAATGAATTAAAAATAAATAAATGTTTTTTTCATAGGGGAATACTAGATTTTGTTGAGACTAGAAAATATTGTCCCAGTAATCCTTAAACGAATATGTCAGGGTCTCGCTATCTGGAGCAAGAATACAGACTCAACTCAGATTAGCACAATATCTAAATCGGTGTTTGTGTCTTTGGCGTTTCGGATATTCCCAAGAAGAAAAACAAATAGCCCATTCTGAAGTGAATTTTAATCTTATCTCAATGTCCCGTTCGAGAAAGACATTTTTCCCTATATTTAAAGTACGGATGAAGATAACATAAACACTAATCAGAGTATTTTCCATTTGTCTGCTAAATAGATATTCTGAAGGATTTAGTTTAAAACGCGGGGGGGGGGGGGGTGCATTTTTTTCTGAGCGTGGGTAAAAATTAACCAATACCTGGCAATTAAAGAGACGTAGGAAACAGTTTTTAGAAAATGATAAAAAATATTTTATTAATAAAATAATTACAAGCATTTTATAAAAGTAGAATTTTATTTATAAACGTTCTCTTCGATATCAACGGCTATGTTTTATAATTTATCTTTACATAATATCCTTTTATTTTCGGAACTAAAAGTGAGTTACATAAAACTATTAAATGAACTAGGGTATTAGTTTTGGTTTAAATCGTTAGAATAGGAATTTTATTTGAGTCTTAAAAATCGTTGGCGTGAATAGTAATCATTACTTTACCAATATATGTTTATATAATGTATAGTATAATAATATAGTACAATAATATGGTTACATCAATCGCTTAAAAATATCAAATCATTTAATAATCGAAATCTATCCACTGTACAAATTTATCACACAACCTAATCGTATGAAGGGTCGAGGATTCAGTACATGGTAGGGACAGTACTTCTTCTAGAGGAACGATTGTGCAGGGAAGTGATTTGTACTAAATCACGCTTAACCGCCAGGTTTTCCCCCAGTTAAGAGTATCCACTACATAGAGGCTGAGTGAGCCCAAGGGGCCGTCAAACCCTACAGGGTTGAACTAGGGCTATAAACAGATTAATAATTTATCTGTCACGACCGGATTTGAACTCGGAACCTTCAGAGTAGAAGCGCTCGGCTTCAGCGTGAGCTACACCGCTTAAAACTTTCAAATAATTTAACTATCGAAATAAAATCGCCGCAATGAAAGATATATTTAGACGATTTTACTTTCTACTAGTTAAGGAAAAGACTGAAATCGGTTAAAATTTTACAAGTAGTTTACATTGGAGCTTAAAAAATAACATGTGCATAAAAATTAGGTGTTTTATTTATATACATATGGAATACCTATGTATACCTGAATGGATTATCAGGCTAATTTTATAATTATATAAAAAAAGAGGGAGAAAAAAAATTAATAAGCATGAGGAAAATTAGCATACAACTTCCAAAATTCTATACAAAAAATAAATCGATTTAAATAAAAAACAAAAAACATTTGTTTGCCTAATCGTTGTTAATATTGCTTTGATTAAGAATTTCATATTTTTGTTTTGTTATTTGTACGATCGAGATATTTTGTAAAAAAGAATTAAAACAAAACGTGAAAGACAAAAGTATTTAAACGAATTCGAAGTATATGATAACAGAACATGTAGGTCGTGGCGACCTTGTTAAATACATAATGAACTACAGATAAATACATATTGTCTTTTGGCCACTTAGTTAAAAACTGCCTGAATGAACCTCAAAATAAACTGCGCTGTATTCAACAACTTTTAAATACTACTCCTTAAATGTTTAATGGTATTTAGAAATAACATACATAATTTTACAGTTTTAACTCTTATTATCTTATTTCTTCGGGAAAGATGATAATTTTTTTTTTTTACTTTATTTATTGATATTTACAACTTGGTATTACAATAATACTTCAAGTAAATAGGCTATGTGATACATAATTTTTTTTTTTTAATTTATTTATTGATATTTACAACTGTATAAAAAAAAAAATACATCCAGTAAATAGGCTATGTGATACAAATGACATGAGTAATGGCAAGTTGAGAAACTACCCACTGGTAGTACTCAAATCACAAGTCAACTAAGAAGTCACGGGGCCATCTTCTTTTCAGACGCTTCGGAGGATTATCGGGAATTGAAGAGGACGCTAGGTTTGAAACTAGAGGGTTTGAGTGGAAATGAAGTTTGTTATGAAAGGATAGATAGCGGGTTCGGGCCAAATCAGCAACAAATGGGACATTAAGGTCGTTATGGATGACTATATTCTTAACAAAATAAGGAGCGTGGAGGATTTTACGAAGGATTTTGGATTGTAGGGATTGGATAAGAGAGGAATTCGATGGCTTAGTGGAGCCCCAAAGCTCTACTCCGTAAGTCCAAATAGGTCGTATGATGGCCATGTAGATGAGTCTTTTGTAATTAATTGGGAGGTTAGAGCGTTTGTCTAGTAAGTGTTGAAGTAGCCTGAAACGTCGAGCGGTTTCTTGTCTTTTCAGTCTAGTATGAGGATTCTGTACGTATGTATTCTAGGAGGGTTCTACAGGCACCAGTGGGATATTATTTAAGGATACTGAAGGGCAAGAAGTCATTGGTTTAGGACGTAAATAGAAATATTAATTTCAGAAATTATAGCAATGCTATTTGGCACAGATTGTATCTTTGATCTTCTTTTGAAAACCTCCCCTAAGGTATTCTCGTGGCAGCCTGTATGGAGAAACATCCCTTCGGGAAAGATATATCGAAAAAAAAAACGAAATAATTTTAAAAATATTCAAACTAGGAAATTAAAAGCAACTTTCGGTAGAACATACGTTACAAAATAATGCTAAGAATAAACTAAAAATAAATAACAAGTCAACAACGTCAAGGCATTCTACAACACTTGATGATCTTGGAGTTGTTTTTAATCTAATGATAAATATTTACTTGAGATATGATTAGCTTCATTATATTTACATCCGGTGGTATTTGAAAACATCAGAAGTAAGTAGCGGTTGTGCAGGGGGAAAACCAAGGCTACTACTCATACTTCAATACTTGATACTTATTGTTTCGAAATCCTCCCATCTACTTCCTCGCTTTTCCTCAATTTAACCCTTGTTCATAGTGGATAAGCGATTTAAGTGCTGTCGTGAAAGTGAAGGCCTTAAAGTCAACATACAAACGGTTACCGTGACATTTGCTATTATGGCTACAACTATCACCATATAATGAAGTCATTAGTTTGCTATAGCATTCATATCTTTTTTTTAAACCTGTACCATTACAACCCGTTAACGGATCTGGGGTACAGTACATGGTAGAGACTGTACTGTTCAAGGATGACAGTTATGCAGGGAGGTGATTTGTCCTAGATCACGCTCAACCGCCAGATTTTTCCTTTAGACTTTATAGAGGCTGGGTGAGCCCCAGGAGGGTCCTAGATCCTATATGATCCATCTACGCCCTCTAACAGACTAAATAAAAATCTTGCCTGCAGCGGGATTTGAATCAGGATTTTCAGCATGGCAACTCAGTGCTCTACCACTGAGCCACCCTGCTTCCTCATTTCTTTAACTACTCGAAATAATAATTATTTATTACGAAAGAAAAAAAACTAATCATAATTAGCGAACTTGAAGCCTCGATGCTGTTAACACCAATCTCTGCTTACCTCCGTCCGTGGAACAATACCCAAACCCAAATCCGCCAAACACAATTAATTTTTGGAAACTGCAATGAATTGAAAATAGCACTGAAATCCAAAACTTAATTTTTTTTAAATTTGTATTTATATTTAATTGCTCGAAATATTAATGCAATTGTTAAATTGTTATTATAATTTTTTTTATTTATAAAAAAAATGTTCTACTAAAAATAATGAAATTTTGGGTTCAGTACTTGATCTGGACCGTACTCTTTCTAAGGCATCGGTAGTTCAAGGAAGTAATTAGCCCGAGATGTATTTAAGTTTACCCTCTCCTAATCAAGGTTGTGCAATTTATAGAGGCCGGGTAAACCCCATGATGCTCTTTGGTCCCACAAGGTCGATTGATAATTAATAACAGACAATAATAAACAATTCATCAGTTTTAGCCGGTATCTTACCTAGGACTTTGACACTGGCAGCATAGCACCCAAACCATTGAGCCACTCAACTTCCAATAATTTTTTTTTTTTTTAAATTAACAACTTTAATATTACAAAATAACAAGTAAATATAATGAATGATAATTGACAAGGATAGAGGCAAGTAGAGAAACTACCCTAAAAAAAAGAAGGGAAAAAAGTAAAAGACAAAATAACGAAGCCGAGTATATTTATTAATAAATATACATATAGAGTATATATAAATAAATATACATTTAATTAAGTTGTGAAGAAGAAAATGGTCCGGGTGTGGGTCAGAAAAAATTCTGCTAAAAAGGAGAACTGTTACTGTGCCAACGTTTCGACCCACATTGGAGTTCTTCTTCAGGGCTAAATATACAAGATTCACATAAATTAAAATAATACATAGTAAAAAATAAAAATACATTTAGTCATCAAGGGATGTGAGTGATGAAATGATTTTATATCTACCTAAAGGGTTCCCCATTTTTATAAAAAAAACAATTTAACGCACATATACTTAGATGACTATATATACTTTTTTAATTCTTTAATAATAATAATAATAAGGCTTAGCGAACCCGAAGGTTCGATACCGATACCTCCGATCTTTGCTTATAAACTTCTGTCCACGGACCACTACCCTAACACAAATCCGCCAGATAACGCATTCCTCCCATCTACGGCTTGGTCCCTCAGACGCTACCCAGTCGGCACAGCGTTTATTAACTTTTTAGGAATCCGTTCGTTATTGAGCCCAACAACTTAACAAGCCCATCTTAATATTCGTGAGACTATCACTTGAATAATATTAACCGGGTACATGCTTCGCAATTCCGCGTTGTGTGATCTCCTAAATTCCCCAGTGGTCTCATCTCTTTTCGGACCGAATATTTTACGCGATACCTTATTTTCGAATACCTGAAGACGTTGATCATCATTCAGCCTTAGTGGCCACGGCCACGTTTCACATCCGTAAAGAAGAGTTGGAAGGATGATTGTTTTATAAATTTTGATTTTTAAGCTTAGTAATTTTGGGACCGAATAATAGCAAGCATTTCCCGTCTTTATTTCCTCTTGAATTTCTATTTTTTTCTAGTTTCCCTAAGTACTTAATCTTCTTGACATGTTCAAAATTATTCCCTCCTAAAACAATATCCCCAACATTTTCCCTTTTTCTGCTACTAACCATATACTTAGTCTTGTCCGAATTTACTTCAAACCCTATTTCCTTACATACGTTTATCAACCATTTTCATATAATATACATTAGTTTAATTTAAGGTTACATTGGAGGGAAAATTGTTTTGGAACTAAGGGAATTTTTCCCTACTAAACAAAATTTAATTGGAAGGGTTTGTTTTTTTCTCTTCAGAGAAAAAAAAAAACATTTCAAGGCAAGCGCAGATCGTTAGTATAATTTGAGGAGACGGTAATAAAATCTCCTCTTTCATTGCCTCATCTTAGGGCCTTTACTATTCCTTCTCCTCTGAGATAAGAATCTCCGAGAGCAGAGGGTTGATCTACCCCCCCCCCCCAAAAAAAAACCTTAAGGGGAAGAATACATTGTCATTCATTTGAAACTGTATTCATTAAAGGATAGTCCATGAATACAGAATTCACGTATTTAATTTAATTGAAATTAATATACTGTAGTATGTTTAGTTAGTATTTTAGGGAAGAAAAAAAAGTATTTTACGGGTGGAGGTAAAAAAAAAACTTCAAATAGTGAGACTATGTATTCAAAAACCAAGGATTCGACCCACATTCGTGTCTTCTTTTTCTTAAAAAAATTATAGCTTAAATTATATTTCTCTTCGTATATTGTTACGGTTAAATAATGATAATATATCTAACAAAAAGGACCCAAAACAACATCGTTTGTTGATTAATTTGTTCTCGATCACATTAAACCTGACAGTTGAATGCGATCTAGGACAAATCACTTCCTTCCACAATCGTCCAAGAAAAAGTACAATCTCCAGCACGTAGAGAACCCAAGACCCCTCGAGGATTTTAGTGGTACAACTTTATAATTAGTAAGTATTTTATTAAAATAATAGACAGCATTTTTTTAGTTACTATGTATTTCATTAAAATCCAAACCAAAGCAAAATTTTTACTATACAATTGATACATCGCCTCATATAAGATACATTCGAACTTACAGAATAAAGTTTTTGGGCTCCACCAAGCCATCGAATTCGTCCTCTAAATAATCCGAAGTTCTTAAAATCCGCAATAGTCCTGGGGAAGAAGCTTAGTCGGGGACTCCAGGCAAATTGTAATTATGGTATGAATGAGAGAAATTATTTTATTTTCATTATAATTTTCGCAGGTATTTATTTTGTTTTTATTATCTCCATGTATACATTTTTATTATTATTTATCTTTTTTTTCTTTAATGACTGTATAGCTATTTAGCGCTATTACTTATTGCCTAAAAGTGGCAGATAGTAATATTTCAATAAAGTGCATACAATACAAAAAAAAATCCTCAATGCTCCTAACTTCGTTAGGACAACAAAACCATCCGTATTAGCCCGAATGTCCCATTTGCTGTTGATTTGCCCCGACTCCGATACCATTCCTATCATGACAAACATTATTCCCACTCAAACCCACGAGTTTCCTAGCTTCCTCTTCAATTCTAGATAATCCGCCGAGTAGTCAGAAAGAAGATGGTCTCGTGACGTTTTAAGTTGAATTTGTACTTTGTGTACTTCCAGTGAATAGTTTATCTACTTGCCTTCACCAATGCCATTAAGTATCAATCATCATATTTACCTGTTGTATTGTTAAAATACAATTGTAAATTTCAATAAATAAATTTAAAAAACAATTTATACACACACATGAGTCAATGAAAGTAATAATATTACTTTTGTATTAATTTTATTCGAATAATTACAGAATAAAAATATGATTTACGTATTAATAAAATGATTTTTTTTTAAATATTGTCCACGGGGTTAAAATCCGGCTGTGGCAGATAATTTATTTAATCGATTAAGAGCCGGGGATGGACCCTATGGGGTCTGGCGACCCTCCTGGTGCTCACCCAGCCTCTATAAAGTGGATAACCCTATTAAGTCACCTCCCAACACAAGCATTGTCTAAGAAACAGTACATTCTCTACTACTACTCAACCCAAGACCCTTCATGGGTTGTAGTGGTACAGTTTTTTTAAAAACTATTATGTTATTTACATTATTACAAATAAATAATATCAACGTTATCTTTGCGGTAAAAGATTTTTGTCAGATCTAAATATATTTCTTTC
The DNA here is from genome assembly GCA_964056705.1 of Troilus luridus. Lineage (NCBI taxonomy): Eukaryota > Metazoa > Arthropoda > Insecta > Hemiptera > Pentatomidae > Troilus > Troilus luridus. The sequence goes on along the minus strand of OZ057417.1, from coordinate 39,610,475 downwards.
CCATGTGAGTTCATCTTGGGAAAACTTGAGCAAATTTTAAACATATGTTCTGTCTTTAATCCCTCAAGCTCCACAGGAGGTCCTATTCAGTAGAGACATCTGCCTTCAATTCCCATCATCCATCTTCATCCACTCCTCAATCATGCTGCCTTAATCTCCCCAACTTCCCAGTTTGGCCGGAAGTATCAATAAAATCACGGTCTAATGGATCTCCGCTTAAGCAATTGTTCCTTCCTTTTGACCCTCAATAGGCCGACTTCCTGCGATTTATCCGCGTTGAGTGGCGCCAAGTTTAAAATATAACTTTTATTAATAGCGCCAAATTTAGAATTACTTTATTAATAAAGCAATTTAATGTTTGGTATATAAATAAATATACTGGCGGAAGAGGATCAAGGAGGCCGAGGCTCATTGATGGGGTGTAGAGCCACGAAAGAAGAATACATATAATTGAAAAAAGCTTGACTACTTCAACCCATGAAGTATCTTGGGTTCAGTGCATGCTAGAGATTGTACTTTTTCTAGGGCAACTGTTGTGCAGAGAGGTAATTTGTCATAGATCACGCCGGATTTGTCTCCCCAATTAAGAGTACCCACTTTATAAAGACTGGGTGAGCTCTAGGAGTGTCCTAGATGCCATACGATCCATCTCCGGCCGCTAACAGACTATATAAATACCATGCCAGCAGCGGGATTTGAACCAGGATTTTTGGCATGGCATTTCAGAGCTACCCCTGAGCCATTTCGCTCAAGTTAAGTACTGAGGGTTAATGGTAAGTAGGGAAAATAAAATGCAACAGGAAATAAAGGAAGGAAATGCTAATTATAATTTGTTCTCGAAGTTACTGAGCTCGCGTATTTTGTCCCGAAATCTAAAAATCAGAATTTATAAAAATATCATCCTTCCAACTCTTCTTAATGTATATGAAACTTAGCTTTTAACGCTGAAGGATGAACAACGTCTTGAGGTATTAGAAAAAAAGGTTTAGTGTTAGAATATTCGGTCCAAAAAAGGATGATAGCATTGGAGAATATAGCAGATTACACAAACAGGAATTGCGAAGCATGCATCCGGTAAATATTATTCAATTGATAGCGTCACAAAGATTAAGAAGGGATTGTAAAGTTGTTGCTAGGACAACAGCTGTACAGGGAGGTGATTTGTCTGAGGTTGCACTTTACAGGTTTTTGGTCCAATTAAGAACACCCACTTTAAAGAGGCTGGGTAAACCTCAGGAGAATCGACAGATCCCATAGGGTCCAACCACAGCTGTTAACTATATATATGTTATATAGTACGATATATCTACAGCCAGCCCCGGTGAATAAGTGGTTAAGTCGGATTTTGTCCAAGCAGAGTTAACTGCTTTCAGATGATACGATTCCGGAATCGTATCATTATCGTAGTTTTTGCCTTGAAATGGAGTTGTAATATAACTCCTTAGCTAAGCCTTACTTAGCCCCTTATTCGCTAAGAAAATAACTCGATCCCGCTTACTTAAGTACAAGAAACTCATTTTGGAGAAAAATAGACTTAACCACTTATTCACCGGGGCTGTAGATATATAAGAAATATTTTTATGTCCAAAATTAACTGAAGAAGGATGCCGATTAAAATAATGAAAAACCACAGTTATTATAATACAATTTAAAAATTTAATAAATAAATTAAATACAGACATAAAAGAAAACCCAATAACCATTAATTTTCAAAACAATTAAAGCGTTCTATTTTAGAAGGGAATGTCTTGCCAATCACTAACCCTTGGAGACGACCAGGTTTGTCCTAAATTCTTTTCATTCCAAAATCTAAATATAATTTATATTTGTCGTCAAAATGAGAAAAGTTTTAAATAATAAATACTTTTTAAATATCAAACTGGGAGTCTTTATTTTTTTTTCATATTTAATTATTTTTCATCATAAAGTAACCAACAACTGTAGTGTATAAAATGCAGATATGCTTAAGGTGGCAATTAATTAATTTAAAAAAACTACGTCTAGGACCCTCCTGGGGGTCATCCAGCCTCTATAAAGTGTAGTAAGTATCAAAAATAGGGGTCAAAATCTGGCGGCTGAGCGAGATTCAGGACAAATCACCTCCCTCCACAAGCGTTGTCCAAGAAACAGTAGTCTCTACAACGTACTGATTTTTCATGTGAGTTCAAGAATGGTTTAGATTCACAATTTGATCAGATAGATAATAATTTGTTAATTAATTTATCCTCCTCCAAAACGTTTGAACAGAACAGCGTCGAGTCCGCTAATAAATTTATTTCACGTCGGAAGCTTATTTCATTTTATTTTTTTAAAGTAGAGAGATTCAACGCGGAATTGTGAAGGCTAATATTATTGAAGTGATAGAGGCACGAAGATAAAGAGGGGCTTAGTAACGAACGAATTCCTAAAAAATTAATAAGTGCGGTGCCGACTGGGAAGCGTCTGAGGGGTAGACCGAGATGTAGATAGGAAGATTGCGTTAAGAGTAATCTGAAGGATTTGGATTTGGCTAGTGGTCTGTAGACAGAAGTTTGGTGGTATCGGCATATATTATCGCCTTATTATTATTATTGAGAGATAAACGGTTAAGGATAACTTTTTTCGTTAGTTAGAATAAAGACAAAAAAAATTCTGAATTTTACACGGAGTACGGAGTTCTGCAATAAAAGGAATGAGACGAATATCAATAAAATAAAAAGTATATTTATTCCTTTGTAGTTCGATTTTCTACATTTTTTTTTTCCAGGGTGATGTCATGAAACCTGAAAAGATTTACAGGAATCTAAAAAGAAGAATCTTCCACTTGTGGCAGGACAGGTGACTGTTCCCACTCCTAACAAAAGAGTCTTATACAAAAGAAGTCAGTGCTTGGAGCAAAAAAGGTCAACCATGGAGACATTAAAGGAGGTGCTCACGATTCAGCTTGGTCACTATATATATATTTTTTATAATACTTGAAGAAACCCATAACGAATGAAGCCTTAAGAATAGAAAGACTATTATATTTCAAGTATAAAATATTTTTAGTTAGGGCTCTTCCCCTTAAGTGATAATGAACTTCGTATTATGTTGCTAGTTATAAGTCTATAACTAATACAGATAAAGGAAAGAAAAAAAATTATAATTGTACCACCAAAACCCATTAAATGTCTCGGTTTCAGTACGCGCAAGAGACTCTACTGTTTTTAAGCCAATAGTTGTGCAATGAGGTAATTCCATTGTGATCAAGATCACACTCAAACACCAGGTTTTTCCCCAATTTAGGTTACCCAGTTAATAAAGGCTAGGGGTGTGGATTCCACAGGCTCCATCTCTGACTTTTAAATAATTTATCTGCCAAAGCCAGGATTTGAATCCGATACCTCAGCAACTCAGTGCTCTACTCACCGACCTAACTCATTACCTAAAAATAGGAAAGTTTTAAATAATTAAATTACCTAAAAAATTATCTTGAGTAATATTAGTTGACCTACAAGGGGAAGAAAATGGTACGGATTGATATCGAAGAATTAATTCCTTAAATAGTGATAAATTATTTATTAGAAAGAGACATTTTGACCCACATTGCAGGTCTTCTTCAGGGCTGAATAGACAAGATACAAACATATTAAAATGATATATTTGTTTAATAATAAGGCCAACTAATATTATTCAATATATTTTTTAAGTAATTTAATTATTTAAAACTTTTCTATTTTTAGTGAGTGGGGCAGCTCAGTGTATAAACCACTGAGTTGCCGAGGGAATGTAGGGGGAAATAAATTATTCTATCTGTTAAAAGACACAAATGAACTTTGGGAATCTTGTGGGATCTGTACACACAACCTTTATAAAGTGAGTAATCTAATTAGGGGGAAAACCTAATGATTGAATGTTATCTTGGCCAAACTACCTCCCTGCACAACTGTTGACTCAGTAACAGCTCAGTCTCTACCATGTACTGAACTTCAAGACCCTTCATGGGTTGAGATGGTAAAATATAAATTACTTCCTTTTGCTTTTCTTTATCTGTATTACTTATAGACTAATAACTAGTAATATAATACCAACTTTACTATTACTAAATTCATAGAAAGTGTATAAAAAATTAGACGGTTATTATCTGAAAAAATATAAAGGAAGCTAATTAAATATTATGAAAAATAGAAAAAAAAATATCCCAACAATGATTGTCCAATGTTCTCGTGTAAGATATTTTTCTAATGATATATTGAGGAAAAAGTGGTTACTTCTGTTTAAATACAAACTTTTTACAATTAGTAATTAAGGAGATGAGTGTCACTACAAATTACTTGTAAGTACTTACTAAATGCTTATGCTACAACCGCTTTGTAGGTCTTTATTTGGATATCTCAACCATACGCAAATAGAAAGTGACGTCAGAATAAATATAGATATTTTTTTTCTTTTTAAAAACATATATGCTTTATAGAGGCTGGGTGATCCCTAGGATGGTCGTCAGATCCTACAGGATCCAGCCCTTTAAACAGATAAGTAATATATATGCCACAGCCAGATTTGAACCAGGAATCCTCGGCATACCAACTCAGCGCTCTACCCACTCGGCTACTCTGCTCCCTTATTAGTAAGAGAAAATATACTAAAAGCTCAATTTAACTAACACACTATAATTGCTAATCATTTAAATAACAAAGTAAATACGCAATAACTAAATAAAAAACTTATTTTTATATTGAGGTTTGATATTACAATATTATCAATTATAGGAATAAAAAAAAAAAAGACTTCCTTTATAATTGTATTTATTCAGTATATAGATTCTAGCTATACAACGAAATCCCATTTAGTGATTTTATCAAATAGGAAGTAATTTTATCGAATTACCAAACCTGTCGAGCCCCAGTTCCTTACATTATACAGGACCAGTATGATTATTATAATATCAAAAGCGTGCATTATTTGAAGATATAATGGAAGTATTGTAATGCAATTGTACTTCAATTGTGGCAATCTCAAGGTGGTATCCCATATTATCATATAAAAACGAATCATGTTAGTGAATCTTTTTTTAAATTCATTTTATCCAGTTTGTATAGTTACATATCTAAATTAATGACCTACGGCTTTGTGTTTCTTGTATGCTGTAGTGACATTTGTGTTGGCTTTCCCACCATTTGTGTGATGGTGACAGTGAATATACTTCTAATAAAATTATTAACCATTAAACAAATATATAACCTATATAAAGGATATACACGTATAATAGGATCCTATTTGTTTTAATTCTCACATTGACAATGATACAAGTATTAAGTGGAAAATTAAACAAATTCACTTAAAAAAGAAGAAATAGTAAAAAAAAAAAACCTAAATAAAATTCTGTCAGCGTAACATAAATGAAGTAAGACCAATTAGAAAAAAGTAACGTCCCGAATTTGATCTATAAACATAGTTATTGCTATCCAAGCAGTATAAAATGAAAGCAGTGATTAACAAATATATTCCATTAATTATAATAGATTGGAAAATTTAAAAAATCTTAAATTTATTAAAATTTTGTTAATATTTATGAAAAAAACAACCCATAAAGGTTATTACATTTAGTACACAATAGTAACAGTATTATTTCTAAGGCAACTGACATGTAGGGTGGTAACATGGCCGATATCACATTCAACCACCAGGTTTCCCATCCTTTTAAGGGAACCCACTTTAAAGAGTCTAAATTTATCCTAGGAGAGTCTCTATAGGACCAATTCACTGCTGTCGATGAAATAAATAATTCAACTACTACATTCAGAACTCGGGACCAACAGCTCAGTAACTCAGAAACCTATCCAGAAATCTCCCAGCATCTTAAGTATTGAGCTACCTTATTTCTCAATTAATAAGTTAATAACAATTAGAAATTATCATAAAAAGTAATCACAGACAATGGCATGCCAAGGTCTTTGTGGGCTTGATATGATCAATTATCTTAGCCCAGAATATATCAAAAGTATAGAATACACTCAACTGAAAATGGAAATAGACATTTTTTTTTTATTAATCTTTGATAACAATGTTTATGGTAAAGCAATACAGAATAAGTTTACAATAATATTTTGTTTATTTTCCTCTTTCACCCCCCCCCCCCCCCCGTCCAATCTAGGGCAGACCGTCCCCTCCTTGGCACACCATTGAAAAAACTACTAGAAAATTTTGAATTTGAACTTATGCCAGTTCATTTCCAGGTAGTAAGCCAATTTCAGAGGGACAACATTGTTGAAATACAGAGTGAATGAAAGGATTTACCTCTGATTATTGAGTTATTTAATTTATCTGTAGGAAAGTAATTTAGATAATTTTACAGCTTTCATCAATCGTACATAATACCTACATTAAAACTATTATTTATTAGTTCTTTAAGACAATGCTGAATAGCATCATTGTCACACTGACATACGATATGATAAACATTATTAAACAATAGGAAGCATTATATTTCTACTCATGCATTAAAATTACTATATCCTAAAATTTAGCACGGAATTCACCTAAATTAGAAAATAGTTTTAAGAATTATATGTGAAATAGAAGTAATTAATAAACAAAAATGTAGAAATAACCTTTTCCTCAGATCACTGTCATCACTAATATGATTTTTACACATTAAAAAGGAGTTTACTAATATGAAAAGTACTGATTAACAAATATTTAACATCAATGTTACTTAAAAGATACCATAACTTATTCTCAGATAACACAAGGATAAAATTTGCTAACATATATATTATAACAATCAATAAAAATATTGAAAACATTAACAGTTAGAGTAAAAACACTAACTACGCTTTGCAGAGAAACAGGCAGTGTATTGTTAAGCTCCAACTCTCAAATGTTTCAACGTAAATAGTAAATTAGCCTGAAGCTCGGCAAACTACAAATAATGAAGACATCAGTTCTTTTCAAACTTAACAAAGTAAACCAATAGTATTTAAGCAATATAAGCATTAAAAATGTTTATTATGAAGGCTTTATTCATAAGAAGAAAAGTGCTGATAGGTTAAATATTTAAGCCTACAAGATGAACATAATATAGACCCTACTCGCATCAAGGAAGAAATAAACAATCAATGATTTATTAATAACTTTATACTGATGTATTAATAAAAATAAGACTACTAGACACAATGAATCGAAACAGAAATGAGTGTAATTGAAAGGACAAGGAAAATGATAATTGAACAGAAGGTTGTCATTGAAGACAACCTTCTTCAATATCTGGTTTTAGAATCACTGAACTAAAAAGCTGTTTATTATACTTATAGCAATAAGGCAATTAATATCTACACAACCTTCTAATGGTTTTAAGTAGTCTTACAAAGAAAAGAAAACGGATTCAGAAAAACAGGTCTGACAAATGAAAACACACCTAATTGGTAGCTGTCATATTTGTAATGAATTATCAATCGCCAAGAAGTATTTTCATGCTATGAAGTCATCTCCATTCAACGTCTGTACATTGAATGTCATAGTTGATTACGATATTTTATCAGCTGACTATATTGTAAACAATTTAAAAACAAAATACGGCAGGGTAGAACTATCGGTCCAAACTGATTGAGAAGAATCGGAAAGTAATTATAAATAATTAATATAACAATAATCAAACTTACTTAATTTTCCCTGGGTAAGTAAAAGTCCAAAACCGAACAGTAACCGTGATTTATCACCCCAATCGGGATTTACCAAGTAAGGTTCTGCCATTTTGTTGCATTACTACTCCCTCCCACAATGTACCAGGTGAAAACAGTGTTGCCAAAGATTAAGAATTATTCAATAAACTTTAAAACCATTTTAAATAATTTAACTAGATAATAACATAAATATTCTCAAAAAACTCTTTTATGTTAATTATATTGACATTTTTATTGATATATCCATTTATTTTTTGTTTTTATTAACATTCAGTTGGCTAAGTAACCATAACTAAGAACCAACGAAGATGTTTTTTTAAGATTACCCATAATTCAAATTGGACAAGTGAGTTCAATAATTTGATTATTAATTAATACAAAAATAAATTTGTTTATAAGAAAATTGAAAGGTAAATAGGAATTCGACAATTTTAGTTTAAAAAAACAACGTGAAGGGTCTTGGGTTCAGAATAGGGAAGGAACTGTAATGTTTCCCAACCCAACGGTTGTGCAGGGAGGCGATTTGGTTGAGATCACACTCAACAAACAGCTTTGGGCAAAAAAGCCTTTTGCCCGCAATTAAAGAGACACTAAGTGAGCCCCAGAAGGGACTGCAAATCCTTTATAGTTGACTAATGGCTTTTAACAAATGAAGTAATTTCTACTACATCTGTTTTTGAACCCTGGACAAGTTTATAAAGAGACTAATAATATTGGTATTTAACTTTGTATTAGAAACAAACCACTCCGAATATTATAGTTATTATTGATATAAACTCAATTCAGGGCTGACAAAAATGAATTTTTTATAATATCAGTACATGGTAGAGACTTTACTAATTCTAAGACTGAGCAGGGAGGTGATTTGTCCAGTTTTATCCATCCAATAAAGCAGTACCTATTTTATATAGACTAGGTGACCCCTTGGAAGGTCTGTAGATCCTACAGAGTCCATCTGTGGCTCTCCACAGATTAAATAATTCAGCATATGGAAAGAAATGTACAGTTTTCTAACCCAACTGTTGTGGAGGGGAGCGATTTGATTGAGATCGTACTACAGACAGCTTTTACCTTCATTATAGACTGTATGAGCCCCAGAAGGGCCTGCAGATCCCATATAGTCGATATATGGCTTTTAACGAATGAAAGAATCTATCTGCCACACCAGAATTTGAACCCTGGACAAATTTATAGTGGGAATAATAATATTGGTATTTCAGATTTTAATAGAAACAAACAACTCCGAATATTATATTTGGTATGCATTTTATTGGATTGTTGATTCAGGGCTGACATGAATGATTTTTTTTATATCAGTACTAGGTAGAGAATGTACTATTTCTAAAACTGTACAGAAGGTGAATTGCCTATTTTGTTTTCCCCTAATAAGAGTACCCAATTTATTACGGCTCGGCAAGCCTCAGGAAGGTATGCAGTTACTACAGGATCCATCTATGGCTATTGACAGACTAAATAATTTATCTCCCATAAATCCCAGCTGGATTTGAACCCTTACTTTTCTTAGAACTAAATTACTATACTATTTTAATTATACAGAACAATGTTTGAGGCCTGGTATAAAATACTCTCAGAGATGTTATTTCCTCATATTTAGTAAACTTTTAATTTTCTTAAAATTTGTCTGTGTCAAAACCTTAATAAAAGAGAGACAGGGTAATGTCTACAGAATACCCAAAACTGCCTTGAATAATTCTGCAAATAGTTATGATTTAGTTAAAGAGTTGATAGCCAAAATAACATTCTCACTCTAAACAATATGGATGAATCGATGCTTGGGCATTCAGCTATAATCCTTCCTCTCTGATAGATCTCAAGCAGTTTCCATACCTAATCATCCCCTTTCCTCTTTCCTCAGGCGTGGCACAGGGCTCAAGTATCTCTCCTCTTCTGTTCAACTGCTATATCAATGATCTTCCTAAATCTGTTCACCACTGTTCCCATCTTCTATATGCTGACAACTTCCAAATATATCTGTCCTTTCCTCCTTCCGAACTATTTATTGCGTTCGCTAGTATTCAGGAAGACCTAGATAGGATCTGTGCCTGGGCAAAGCTGAACAAACTGGAATTGAACGCAATGAAAACTCAGGCCATTGTTTCAGGTTCCAATTCCCTCCTTACATCCATCCACACCCTCCCAACATTAATCCTAAACGATCACCTTCTCTGTGAAAAACCTAGGCATCACCATCGACCAAAACCTTTCTTGGAAATCCCACATCGCCCAGATGTCCCGACGGTCAATTAGTTCCCTGAAGTTGTTCCATCGTTCTCGTCATCTCCTTACACAATCTTCTCTCATCTTCCCCCACTTTGACTATTGTAGTGTGGTATATGGAGGCCTCTCTAAAATGCTTGAAGACAGACTAAAAAGAATAATGAACTGCTCTCTAAGATTTGTGCTTGGTACTCCGAAGCGATCACGCCTCTCCCACCTCTATGATGAGTTAAAGTGGCTCTTCCCTCCCTTCCGAAGACAATATTTCCTCGGTTCATTCTTATACCAATCCATTCACTCTCAACACCCTTCATATATCTACAGTCTCCTCCAATTCAAACCCTCAGTTCAACACCATAAAACAAGATCCCCCCTTTCTGATCTCTATATACGTTCACACAGAACTAAAGCATTCGGACGTTCCTTTCTCGCCCGCTCCACCACAGTGTGGAACTCAATCACTCCTAATATCCGTCATACTCCCTCACTATTATTATTTAAATCCTTGCTTTTTCAACACCTCCTAGCTTCCCAAAAGGATGCTCTCTAAGCAGGTTAGTGGTTTGCTTAGAATGTAACTTACAGAATAACTCATTGTGTTATTTAGTTCTTTTAATTTTGCTTTTTGAAAAGCTGTACATCATGTAAAAAAATCATTGCATGCTAGTTCATGCATCTAACAAAAGCTATGGATTTATCTATTCTCTTTAATTGCTTAATATCTTGTCAAGATCTGTACTGTTTATTTACTTACTATTATTTTTGTTTATATATTTCTTTTTAAATTGTTTTCTGTCATTTTTTTCACGCTTTATGATTTGTAACATTTAGCCTTCTGGCCAGATAAATATGTTTTTTTCCCTGCTCATATCTGTTATTCTAAAGGGACTTAGTCCCAGAATAAAGTTACTTTTCTATTCTAAAGCGATGAGAAGATGATGGCCTCGGAAAAGGTACCTTACACCATAGCACATCTATGGTATCAGCCTCAACTATCCAAGACAAGTATGGGTGTTTGTAGGTAACTAGGTCGGAGGAAACGGCAAAAATCTAACCCCTGGAAGTGTGACAAGATTATACAGTTAAATTTTGGTACAATTAACACAAATTCAATTTTATTAAGTTGAATCATCTACCTGCAGAATGAAGAACAACTGCTTTAGTTAGAATAATATACTTCCATTTTGATTGTGAATGTACGATCCTAAGCTATACCAACTCATTAATCTACATATTAGCAGATTCACACATGCTGTTGGTTTGCTATGACCAAAGAATGAAATAGGATGCCTTGAAATAATAATACATTTGTCAGAAAAACTAAGTCAAACCATAGTAGATCATTTACTGTAAGGAAATCAGGTCAAACCTTTTCATAACTAATAAAATATAATCCATTCTATTAATGGGACATTATATCAGTATAATTATCAACTTCAATTGAAACATTTTATAATAAAGTTTACACATACAGGAAGAACCTTTAGGCAATTAAATTGAATTATTTTTAATAATTATAAAGTACCCAACTTTCAATTAATTCTTTATAGGAATAAACATTTTTTTTTAAGAAAAGGGCTATTTTTTACAAAATAGTTTAGCTTGATTCCGCAGGGGCTAGTGGGGATTAACGAACCCCCGAGTTTAGTACACGGCTAAACACAACAGAACAGTACACTAATCAATTATTCTGACATAAGGTCATGCACAGTACCCACCTCAGGGCCACCATCCCTGGGAAGACTCAAGGTTGGAGGGTACAACCAAACAACCGGTTGTCCTGAGATTACGGGGCCTTTCTTGCTGGCCCAATCACCTGTAAGAAAGTACATTTGATTCAGAGAAACTCAGCGTATAGCCTCTAAATGGCTAAACGCTACCCTACACTGAGAGGCATGCACATAAGGGTATTGCAAAAGAAGTTTTGCTTGAAGGTTGTGGGATCTGGACTATATCTTGGTCTTGTGATTTAACAAACCTACTCTTTGAAGCAATCATTCTTAAGTGAATGTCAAACAACAAATAAGGAAATACAATTCAGAAATTGTTCAAACCTTTTTAAAGATGTCATGTATCATGAAAATGGGAAGCAGAAATGACCATCAGTATTGTCAGCAAGAAATCACTTATTGGTGCTAGTAGAGGACCAAATCTACAATATAGAATAGAATAGAATAGAATAGAATAGAAAAGTAACTTTATTCTGGGACAAAGTCCCTTTAGAATAACAGATATGAACAGGAATAAAAACATAATATTTATCTGGCCAGAAGGCTAAATGTTACAAATCATAAAGCGTGAAAACATGACAGAAAACAATTTAAAAAGAAATATATAAACAAAAATAATAGTAAGTAAATAAATAGTACAGATCTTGACAGGATATTAAGCAATTACAGAGAATAGATAAATCCAAAGCTTTTGAAATTGAATGCATGAGCTAGCATTCAATAATTTGTTTACATGATGTACAGCTTTTCAAAGAGCAGAATTAAAAGAACTAGATAACACAGTTTGTTATTATATACATTGTATTCTAAGCAAATGACTAACCTACCTAGAGACTATCCTTCTGGGAAGCTAATAGATGTTGATACAGCCAGGATTTGAATAATGATAGAGAGGGAGTATGACGGATATTAGGAGGGATTGAGTTCCACATTGTGGTGGAGCGGGCGAGAAAGGAACGTTCGAATGCTTTAGTTCTGTGTGAACGTATATAGAGATCAGAAAGGCGGGATCTTGTTTTATGGTGTTGCACTGATGATTTGAATTGGAGGAGACTGTAGATATATGAAGGGTGTTGAGAGTGAATGGATTGGTATAAGAATGAACAGAGGAAATATTGTCTTCGGAAGGGAGGGAAGAGCCACTTTAACCCATCATAGAGGTGGGAGACGCGCGATCGCTTAGGAGTACCAAGCACAAATCTTAGAGAGCAATTCATTATTCTCTTTAATCTGTCTTCAAGCATTTTAGAGAGGCCTCCATATACCACGCTACAATAGTCAAAGTGGGGGAAGATGAGAGAAGATACGAGAAGCTTACGGGAAGATTGTGTAAGGAGATGACGAGAACGATGGAACAACTTCAGGGAACTAATTGTCCGTCGGGATATTTGGGCGATGTGGGATTTCCAGGAAAGGTTTTGGTCGATGGTGATGCCTAGGTTTTTCACCGAGGAGGTAAACGTGATAGGATTATCGTTTAGGAGTAATGTTGGGAGGGTGTGGATGGATGTAAGGAGGGAATTGGAACCTAAAACAATGGCCTGAGTTTTCAATGCGTTCAATTCCAGTTTGTTCAGCTTTGCCCAGGCACAGATCCTATCCAGGTCTTATAAGGTACAAGCTACTGTTATAAGGTACAAGCTTTAACCCTTTAGCTGCTGCGAGTGAAGAGCTTTACGTCTATCACAGCGCTAACATACCAGCAGTTGAACTGAGGGTTGTTTTACAAAGAGAGCAAAAAGAATGAGATTGGTTACCCGGCCGGAGCAGGTAGCCACCAATACCTCAAGCAAAAGGTACATGAATAAGAATGAAGCAAGGTCACGTCATCTATACTCGGCTTTAGCAAATAAATAGAAAAGCAGTACGACGGCATATATCGTCTTTAGCAAGGGAGGCACATTCCCTTGCGCCAGCATATATCACCATTAGCAGCTAAAGGGTTAACTTGAATAGCTCGGGAAACTGACAGTAGAGAACTGAGCTAGATGTAGGTCCATACAAAGTATTGTTACCCAGTTGATAATATAGTCATAGCTAAAGCAAGATACGATTACTTGGAAATCATGATACAATCAATAATGAGAAACACAGATGATTACTCATTTTATGTACTATATGATTCCATTATTAACGTTATTCAAGAAGAAAGGTGTTTCTACAGACTGCAAGAATTACCGGGGAATCAGCCCACTGAACACTCTTACAAGATATTCTCTGCTATCTTATACAACCGAATTGTGGAACCTCGGTTGGGCGATTATCAGGGGGGTTTCAGAAAGAACAGATCAACTATTGACCAGATATTCAGCCTACAGCAAATAATGGAAAATTCAAAGGAATTTAACAAGATTATATGGATTCTCTTTATCGATTTTGAAGCAGCTTATGATTCCATATCAGAAAAGAACTGTTCCTGGCAATGGAAGAGATGGGAATCCCACCGAAACTAATCTGACTTACACCTTGTACTCAGAGGGAGCGTAAGTCGAGTGAAAATAAATGGGAAGCTGGGCCAACCTTTTGCGGTGAAGTCAGGAGTTAGACAGGGTGACCCCCTGTCCCCTCTTCTATTTAATATTGCCCTCCAAGCGATGGTGAACAGAGCCGAGCTTAATCAGTCAGGCACAATTTTCACCAAGACAACCCAAGTGCTTGGTTATGCAGATGATGTGGCACTGATTGGACTGTCCCTCGAAGCGATCAAGGAGGCCTGTGAAAGATTGCAAAGGGGAGCTGGAAGAATGGGGCTATCCATAAATGAGGATAAAACGAAACTTATGGTGCTTAGGGAGAAAACGCCTATAAGCCCGCCGAAGCAATATGTTGTGGGACAGTATGCATTCCAATGCGTTTCTAGTTTTAAATATCTCGGCTCCATAGTAAATAATCGGGTAGACGAAGAAGAAGAAATAAGAAATCGCATAATGGGGGCAAATAATGCTAATGCTAACAAAGCATTTTTTGCCCTAAGAAGTTTACTCTGTAGTAAACTACTAAGTCGGGGTTCCAAACTGAAGCTCTATAAAGCAATCATCCGACCTGTACTGACCTATCTCTGTGCAACCTGGACCCTACGAAAGATCCTGGCTGAAAAGATTGACAGGTTTGAAAGGAAAGTGTTGAGGCGAAAGCATCATTTTACCTGTTAGAGAAAATGGTATATACCATTTAAGAAAGAACAAAGAGATCTATGACTTATACGACGATCTCCGAGTTTCCCATTTCATGTGAATTCAGCGCGTCAAATGGCTGATGGGAGAGCAGCAAAGAAGTTATATTATGGAACCCCGGATGGAGCCAGGCCACGTGGAAGACCGAAAGGACCCAGTGGCTGAGGACATAAGGATGATTGGAGTGTCCAGCGGACATGCTGCTGACCGAAATGAGTGGGAGAAAGCAGTTGAGGGTCAAGGGCAGCTTCAGGCGCCTGTCGAGCCGATAAATAAATGATTCAATTAAGGGAACAAATACATGCACAGATAAACTTGAGGGAAGTGGAATCCTGCCATTTTTGTAGTTATTGGCTTGAAAAGGACTTATAATATCAGCATTAACTCCTTCACAAGCCGAGAACTGTCTTGGCCTCTTATTCACAACGACAATAACACAATTCCTTTTCCTTAAGTATAAGAAACTCATTTGGGTGAAAATTCAACTTAACCACTTATTCATCACATCAAGGCTGTAGATATATTTCCAGCATTATTGAAAAAACCAATTGACTGCCATGGTTGGTGTGCTTTGCTTCCAACTAAACATAACATTTCACAACCTTATGTCTTAAACCACCATATCTGATTTTTACTGTCAAAGTAGGCACTTATTCTTCCTTGATCAACCCAACCCTTTAACGTTAGAAAAATATCTCAAATGTTCAGGGGCACAGCCTGTTTTGTGGGTACAATTTAATTCCTGGTTTCATTCATATAGGTTTATAAAGTATAAGCGGCTCACCTTTCTGTAAGTTATTAAATATGTCTGAGTTGCTGTGCCGAAGGGTCAAATCTGTTCTAGCGATTATCTAGTAAGTGGTTACCCTTAATTGGGGGAAAAACCTAGCAGTTGAGTGTTATCTCGGACAAATCACTTACCTCAATATATTACTTTTTAGTAATATTTTATCTAAAAGATTTAAGGAGAGAAAAATCCTTTGAAGACTATATGGCCCAACCAAAGAAGGAAATATTTTCTGTATCAAAAAGAATACTGAACTTAAGGACCTAGACGGAGAACCTGATATAATGTCTTACATCAAAAAAGCAAGATTAAGATGGTTAGGCCACATCCATAGACTGGATAAAAAAAAGCCTCCTTAAGCTGATCATGGAGGGATGTGTCCAAATTGAGAAAGAGGAAGACAGGCTTTGACTGCGATGGCTGGACAATATGAAAGTTGACCTTAGGCTACAGGCGGTAAGAACTTGGAAAAGAGCCGTGGAGGAAAATTGTCGAAAAGGCCAAGGTTCTCCATGGACCATATAAGAAGAATATTCTTATCTTTGTAAGCTAATTAAAAAAATATTTGATTTTTGAAATCAAGCTTTTCAAACATGATGAAAAAAATATCAAAATCAATGATGTAAAATTTTTTTGGGGGAGGTGCAAAACATATTGCAAGAAATATAAGTTGTTTTTTATAAATTTATTTTTAAAAACGTCCTTTAGTTAATACAATTTATGTTGCAGCTTTCTTTGGCTTGGTGGAAGGCTGCTGAGACTTCAGTACTTTCTGTACAATCTTTTGTTCTTCAATAAGGAATGCACGAACAATCCTAAAATAAAAATAAAAATATATATTAGGTATTATAAATAATAAAGTATTTCATTATATTAATAAGAAATATAAGATCAACATATAACAACATAACACCAGGAAATCTTAAAATAAAATTTTTAAATTAAGACAGTTAAATTTAATTTGAAAGTGTAAAATAGAGTTTTCAAATTAGTATATTTCTGTTAAGCAATATTATTAAATTAAATAATTTTTCAAAGGTTTAATAAAACATTAAAATGAAAACTTATCTGTGACATTGTTTAAGTTGGCATACAACTAACAAAAACAAATTAAATTAAGCTAAAATGTTAAACGGAAGATGGAAATAGTTGGGAGGGTGCAGTCATAAAAAAACACCAAATAAGTGAAGACATTTTTTATTTGTGCCGACGTTTCAACCTACTTTGTAGGTCATCTTCAGGGCAAATAGAAGGAGAGGCGGCTGGGTGAACCGTGTAACTTGTAAATGAAAACATGTTTGTTAAGAAAGTTAAACATTTTCTATTGTTATAATCACTAATAGGTATTATTATTTCCCTGATATTATTTTTGCTTCTGCTCAAACAACTTAATTACATTAGCATTCTTAAATCTTAATTGTAACATTCAGACAGCTATTCTTTTGTTCTACTATTCTTTTATGATACTTCTTTATTGTTCTCAGTTAAACATTTTTAAACTCATAATACATACTATCCAAAACATTTAAACTCATTTTTTTTCAAGTTGAACCCTGATCTATCAGAATTTTTTTTTTTAAAAAGTCTCTCAACCTATGTCCTGGCAAATAGTGCTTGTATATTAATAGCTTTAAACATCAACTTTATTTTAGAAATACGACATAAATTATGTTATTAAAGTTACAATTTTTTCTTAATGTTTCGTAATACTATTTTGCATCACTTATTTTGAAATAAAAATAGGAGGGAATGAAAAAAAAAAAAAAAAGAACTTTAGAAAATTCAAATTTCGGATATACCATAGGCCTGGAATAACAGAATTATATTATCTTAGAATAGTCTATAATGGTTAAGGGGTGCATTCAATGAATATTCTTATTTTGTGTAATTTAGTGACTGGAACCCTTGATCATTTTATACTATTCTTAGAATTATCCAGTCAAACATTTCCATTAAAATATTATGTGCTATACATTCTTTAATAGTTAAACACATCAATAAAAAAAACTTTTATTAAGAAAATTATATATTTTGAGAATATTTACCTCTCTTTAACACATTTGTGGCAAAGGACTCCACCATATGCCCTCTTTACGGTTTGCTTCCTCTTACAGATACGAGCTCTTTCCATAGGCCTGGCAGGTACAATGCCCCTAAGCTTATCTTTGCACTGTCCGCATCTAGGGATTCGTTTGGGTTTTTTGAGGTATTGGTAGACCAACCTCCCACCAGGAGTTCGGACACTAAACAAAAGATAGATAGAATTTTAATATAACATTTATCTCACAATTATGTATTTCAGAAATATTAAAATATTAGATAACTAAGAAAAATGCCTATTATATTCTTTAATTATTTTTTTTTGGTTAACGTTTTTGTACCACCATAAATTGATGGAAAGAACTTTAGTAACAAGAAAATTTGTTTATCTAATATATATTTTTTTAACATGTGAACATATTGATAACCAACAAATAAAGAGGATATACTTATGTAGGACAATATAGATAAAACTAGTCCATCACAAAAACAAATATTCTAAAAAAGAATATTTATAATTAGAGCTTTGAAATAAAATAAAGAGTCAATATGTGATACTTAAATTTAATTAACATTAAGATTAGATTAAATGCACCATTATTTAACACGAGTAAATATCTCACATGCATTACTTAAACTACTAAATAAACTTTAGGGTACTAATTCTGCAGGTTGTCACTGAGTTGAGTCACAAGTTTCAACTTTTTATTTGTTTCCTTTGTAATCTAAAAATACAAATAATTGTGAGCTTTAGTATGGAAGATAGCAATTATGGGAAATATGTATACTCCAGCAATCATTTAATCTAGAAATGAACATTTCAACAAACATTTACCATCTATATGTGGAAGAAAATGGTCAGGGTAGAGGTCAATAAATTTCTCTTTGACAGGAAGAAATGTTTATTAAATAGTCTCTGGCTAAAATCTGGCCATCTAATAAACATTTCTTCCAATTCAAGAGAAGTTTATTGACCTCCACCCAGACCATTTTCTTTCACATATATAATCAAGGTCAACTATTATCATTCAAGATATATCATCTACATTTTGAAATGTTAGTTGAAACTTTTATTTCTTGATGAAGTGATTACCAAAGTAAACACATTTCCCATAATTACATTCTATTTTCCAAACTAAACGACATGATAACTAGTATTTTTGGAAAATATTAAAAATGAAATGAAAAAACAGTTAAAAGCTGTAACTCAACTCGAAGTGACAACCTGCGGAACAGATAATAACAAAATTATTCACTCAACACTCTACTCAGAATTTAATAAATTTAAGAAACATTTGCAGTTTATAACAAAGTCAATGCCTCTAATGCATGTTGATACAAAATCAGACAAATTAAAGACATCTTCCAGAAACTAAATAGAAATCTTGTAACACAGAGGGCTCATACACAGACCAATCAGGGATTAGGCAGCAAACGATAGTATATTTTGGAGAATCTGGCACTGAAAACGCTTCACTGTATGGGACACGTAGAAGAATTGATGGAATATGGGTATAGTCCACAGTAAAGGTGGTGTTACATATAAAAACCAGGTATTTAAATGATTAGATGGTCAACGTATCATTTTACACCAAAGTTTATTGTTTTTTTTTCAGTCAACTACATGGAAGGTTCAAAAAACATGAATTACAACTCATGATCACACACTTAAAGACTACAAAGTAATAAGTAATGAAAGCAGGCTGATAAATGATTTACACCATGAGATGAGAAACATTTCAAGCATACAATGTTTCTTCTTCAGCTATAACTGTCCTTAATACCACACATTCAGTTTCTGTAATCGATTCCTTGAAAGTTGGAATGCATTAATGGCTCTCACAAATTCTAAGCCCCGATAGGTTAAAACCTAGTCTAAAGCACACACAATTGTCGCTTTTAATCAGAAAACATGTTTGCTATTGACGAATGTAATAGATAACACACAAAGAAAAATTAAAACTAAACATGAAAAATAACTTTTTTAATTCTTCTAAAATCGATAATGAGCCAGTAAGCAGCACTTCATTGGTAACAATACTCATCAATACAGAGATTTAAATAAATGTTTAAAGGCTCTTTACTAATAGCAACACGTTTCTTTTTTTGGTACTTGTGTGTTAATGCCACCGCAGTTATTTTTCCCTACTTGTTCGCATGCGCGAGCGGTTACATTTTGAAACTGTTATATTTCTAAAACATTTAACTTGCGTGTTTTTAAATCTATTTATTGCGGTTAGAATTTTAAATTTTTTAAATAATCATCAACAATTACAAATCAAAATAATTTATTTACAAATGGAATATATCATGAACAATTAAAATAATGGATAATATAGAAATAAATAATGGAAATTATCATGAAAAATCCAAATAATAAAAAAATGAAAAATCCAAATAATTTATTAAAAAAGAAAGTGGTTAGTCGGATTTCGGAGGAAAATTGGTAAAATATTTCCCTCCTGGAAAAATACAATTGCTTCTTCTTCTGGTTTTGTCAAATCCCCTAAGACTCATTTTCGTAGCACAAAAATTGGCAAAATAATATCAACAAATCTAATAATAAATAAAATAATAACAACAATGAGTCTAGAACAAATCAGCAAACAAGAACGAACATAGAAGAAATCAGGTGTTAGAAATATAACTGCGGTGGCGTTAACACACAAGTACCCTTTTTTTTTTTTTTTAGTTTAATCTAGAAAAGTTCTTAAACAATTATTAAAATTATGAATAAAAACCAAACAAGAGATGTGAAAAATATGGGAAAACACTAACAAAGGAAGTCCAATGAGGAGAAACGGTACTTGTGTACATAACGCACGGCCAAAGCAGGCCAATGTTCTGCGCATGCCAGAGCGGTTACATTTTATAACAGTTACATTTCTACCAGTTACCTTGGATAACCTTTTAAAATATTTTTATTTGAATCTGAGATCGCCTCCCTTCGGATATTTTGAAGAGAAAAGATTTGCCGCCGGGCAATATCCGAAGGGAGGCGATCTCAGATTCAAATAAAAATAGGAATGTAATAATATTGGAAATAAATAAATCGAAGTAATAACAAAATAATTTAATATATAACATATTATAAAATAATGTGGTATATAATATAAATAAATATAATAATGAGATCAATAAATAGTAATAATAATGGAAATACATAAATCGAAGTAATAACAATATAATTTAATATATAACATATTATAAAATAATGTGGTAGATAATGTAAATAAATATAAGTATATTTAATCATAAATAATAAGTGTAGGATGTAAACAAATATAATAATGACATTAATAAATAATGCAACATATATCAAATATTTCAAATTCAATAAATTATTTAAAAACATAACATTCAATCGCATTTGGGTGGAAAATGGGTTGCTATACAGTTCAACATGGATTAAAAACAGTCTCTACTTCCATCAACCTGATGTTGTCTCCATATAAATTCTGATAAATAAGAATTTATCTCCAAAACTTACGATTTCCAAGGTATAGCTTTATTTTATGGGAGTTGCTACATTTCCTATTTTTCTGTAGAATGTTTTTCTCCTGACAAAAATAAATTGCATCTTCCTCGGTTTTTGGCAAATCACAAATAAGCATTGTCGTATAATTATAAAACACTAAACAACAAAATATCGACATTATTTTGTATTATTAACAAACAACAACTGAGCAAGAAACACAACGCTCGAACACAGTAGTAAACAAACAATGATGGCCTTCCAAAATGTAAGGTTATCCAAGGTAACTGTTATAAAATGTAGCCACTCGGGCATTGCCGTGCGTTATGTACACAAGTACCGGAGAAACTACCACAAAACATAATTACAGTCATCAAAAGAAAAATCATGAAGGCCTACTGATGAGACTGAAGAAAAGTCATGATAAAAAACAAATTCAAAACATTAAAAATATGAACAAACAAAACTTTTCTACTTTTGGTTTATAATCAATATTAAATAGAGTAATTATAGTGTAATACAGCCATTAGAAAGAACTTATACTTATGTATGTAACCACAAAGAAGCTAAGGACACAGATAGCAGAAAATATCAGATAAAACATAACTGATAAAGTCCAAATAATAAAATATTCAAATAAATTTAGGGGGGAAAATGAGGTCGAAAGATACAACCGCATATGAACTTAAAAAATAAAATCATGTTTAAAATACATGAAACATAAGTAATGTAATTGGTATTGAAAATTACTACATGAAAAGACTTATAAATGGACAGAATGAATATTATGCATTTTAATGTCCTAATAATGAAGTAAACTTCGCAATAAATAGAACATCAAACTAAAATCAACAAAACTTGTTTAACCTGAAAAACAAATAAACAATGCAACAAAATGGAAAGATGGATAGTACAAGAACTGATTCCTATAAGCCTATAAGAGAGCTCATAATGGGTAACTACTTAAATTACTGACTAGACACAAATATGAACTTTAAGCAAATCTAGGACTTAAACAGTTATGTACTATACATAGCAATCCAGTGTCATGAAAACATAGTGTTTTAACTATTTTTTTATATTAAAACCATGGTAAGTACAACTCAATAAAGAAACTAATATGGTATCAGACAAACCAACCAAATTGTCCAATGAAAGATTTTTGGGTGAAACATTATTTGTTTGAATAGAAGTAAATATTAATAATAATTATTAGTTTTCAAAATATAGTACTTACACTCTCCTCCTGTTACTTTTGGTATTGTAGGATAACCTCCGACGGTACACGAGACGCTGCACCATTGTGAATCTGAAGAAAAATTAAAATACAGATAAAATTAATTATAATTATTACAAGTTAATTCCTTAATGTTTAATTATTATTTCTCAAATAGATTATAAAATGAAAATTTAAGGATTGCATTAATAAATGAAGATAAAAATAAAATTCACGGTACCTCACTTGGAACTGCTAAGAAAGGTTCACTAGTGAAGGTTATGGAGTTAACTAGAGTCACGGCTTGTGTGATCTAACAACCAGTACACTTCTTGTCTGCTGAAATAATTAATTTCAAAAGAAAGTAATTATTTTTATAAACTTAATAAAAATATTAGGATATTTTAATAGTTTTAAACTAAATATCTTTTTTACCTAATTTCTATTTAATTCGGGTTTTACAAACAATGTTATATATTAGGAAGCTGTAATTTTGATCAATCTTTTGTACGATTCTTTACAATACGTTTTGTTTATTAATTAATGTTCTCTAAAATAAAATCAATTAAAAAGCAGAGTGACAACTACAATGGGCACAGAGTAAACTCAAAAGTCAACTGAAAGTATCCATATTTTAAATAAAAATATAAGTTTTAATTTTTTAAATGATTTTTCGTTAATCCAGTCAATAATTTTATTTAATAGCATGAGATAGTGATATTTATTTCGAATCGTATTACTTAAATTCTATATTGAGTAAAATTGTAGATTGTTAATGGTGGTGAGGGGGGGGGATTAAAGCGCCAAAATCAAGCTTAATCCGCCATGAAAAAATTCTACTATCAACCCAGTTAAAATGTCTCCATATATTACTTGACACGGTTTCAATTCAGGTATGCTTTATGGAATCATGAACTCTATTTTTATACCAAAATCTAAGACATAAGAATAAGTATTATTCAATTTATATGCTGATAATGTTGGTTTAATTGCCATTTCATAAAAAGTCTCCAGACAAAAAAGGAGTTAACATCATATTTTATACTATTTTGTTTAATGTATTAAAGTATAATTGAGCATATAAATGATGCATCTTTATATCCATTATAATAGTTTTCTCTTCAACTTAATTTAGTAATAAAACCATTTATTCATTAACTTATATTTTATGATCAAAAAATAAAAATTTAGTTGGCTGTTTCAGGGATTACAAGTTTTTTAAAATATAAATAGATGTAGTCAAGTATGCTTTATAAAAGATAGTACTTTTGATCTCCACCCTGTTTCATTATAAATTTTACTTTCTTACGGTTTCAGTATAAAAAATAAATTTATTATACCGAATGTAATATTATTATTGTGATTAATGTTTTATTGCAGTGTTATGTCAGGGCATTCTCGATTGGAGGAAATAGCGTTTCAGGCAGCAGATGGATATCAAAATAACGAGCCAATGGAGGTTTAAAGTTTTCTGGCTAATGGAAAGTAAAATTACTCGTAGTTTTCTTTCAAAAACTGGTAATTTGATACTAAAATATTTTTTATTATTTAATTAGTTAATTGTTTCACTCAGATTATCTTTGGTCAATTGGTTAAAAAGAGCTACTAAATAGCTCTTTTGAAAAAATCATTATTATTACTTCGCTTCAATAGGATCTATTGTCACGTTATATGGGGTTAAGCTAAATAACTGGTGACATTGATATATAAAAAACCAAATATATGTGTTTTTCCAATTTGACTTAGGAGAGTTACAGAGAAACATTCTGGTCAGAAATTATTTGTTTTGCTTGTTGAGTGAGTGCTCAGAAATTCACTCTCACACTATTAATATCAAATCACTACTAATACTTGAGCTTACTTGTTGTCTCGAAAGTAGTAGCTAAAATATGCTTTGAGATTCAAAAGTGGATTGGTCCAAATTTCTAAATTTTTCAGAAAATCCAGAACTATTTATGATTCAGTCATTTACTCGAAATTTAAATGTAAAGTTAAATTGAATTTACTTTGTTTTGAGGATTTTAAGAATATTTTGTGAATATGCTTACTTTGGAAAATATATTATACATTGTGGAAAATACTAAAAATATATTTATATTGGTTTCATAGACAGAAGCCAATAAGTTTTGGTTTTGAAAAACAAATGAACTATACTTTTATAGAGATTTAAAGCATTAGGTTATCTAATGTTGCCACCTGAGATTCAGGAACATTTTTATCGGAGCACTGAGGTGTAATATAAATTTTATCAACATCTTATAACTTTTATTTTGAATCTAATCAGTTTGATTTTCAAACAGTGATGCAGTATGAATCTCCATTAAAAAATAAATAATAATAATTTCTCATTATTCATATCTAATCTTATAACGAACTTTGTTATTTAAAAAAAAATGTATGTTTACTGTAAAATAGAAGTAATTCTATAAATAATATACTATTATTTTATACAGTTACCTTATTTGTGGTTGTACCTTCTTTCCTTACAGCTAATAAATTTCTATGGCAAAAAAGTCGGTTGAAAGTTAGTTAACAGATACAATAACACAATATTCTGGATTATATTTGTCCCATTTACAGTTAGTGGATTAATTAATATGTCAATATGATGCATCTTTATCAAGCAAATAACAAATCATCTTTGATTAACATTTAATCAATTCATGTTCATTTCTGGTTTGTGAATGCCTGAAAGCTTCTTTGAAAGTTTTGAGAAAATCAATTGTGACTGAAAATTAAGGTTTCATATCAATTTATTTATTTTTTTCATCCCATTATTTCTTTTTTCCAAAAAAAGCCATTGTATTACAAATTTCAGACATTTTCTTGAACTAGTGACATGTGATGATGAAATCATACTTGGTACTACTGACCTAAACTAGAGAGTAAGAGGAATTAATGGAATAGTTCAGTGTAGCTGGGACCATGAACGGAATCTTAACTTGGAGTGGATTGTGGCAATCAAAGAATCAACAATATCAAGTTCGTAAATTGTCAACTACTCCTTTTGTGTAGGAGCTGTTTATGTTAAATTTTTAGAAATAGGATATAAAATAAATTGGAAAAAGTTGGTAAAATATGTTAATATGAGGTGTACAAAGTAATAAAAGTATAAAACAACTGCATACAGAACCCTTTTTTTGTAGTTTTTTATTTATATTTCTACTAAGCTATTTTATAGTAAATTCCTTGTAATATATAATTTAGAATAGAATAAAAAAATAATTTTACTCTGGGACCAAGTCCCTTAAGAATAACAATATTGTACAGAAGTTAATAGAAAATGTCTGCCCAAACAACTACATTATTGGAATACTACAATTAAATATGTACTAAAACGTATGTTCTGATAGAGAACAAAAATATATATACATAATAAAACAAACAAAAATATATGAAATAAAATAATAGAATACAAATTTACAATAAACAGAAATTGGGTAATGGAAAAATAAAAAAGTAGATAAGAACATCTAATAATATGAATAACAGTATCATAATGAGTGTGGAGTATTTACAATCTTTAACAATAATAATATTACACGCACGCACGCACACACACACACACACATACATACAAACATTCAAAAATTAATTATTAACATATAAGAAATAAATTAAAAAAATATATATACTGATAGAGAAAAAACAAATTTATTTATTTATATACATATATAAAACAAAAAAATAGAATACAAACAGAATTTGGCTAATGGGAAAATAAAAAAGTAGATAAGAACATCTAATAATATGAATAATAGTATCATAATGAGTGTGGAATGTTTACTGTATTTTCTATGTAGCTATTTATTTTATTGATTAGAGAGAATCTGTTTGGGAATTGAGGAGATGCAGGAATAGTTTGGGTTTGAATGTGGATAAAGAAGATGCATGACGGATATCAGATGGGAGTGAGTTCCAAAGAGAGGTAGACCGAGCGAGTAAAGAGGGCTCAAAAGTTTTGGTTCTGTGGGAACGGGAATAAAGGTCGGAAAGGCAAGATCTTGTGCCCTGGGATTGGATAGAGGATTTGAACTGTAGGAGATATATGATGGATGTTGTGAGTTGATGATTTGGTATAGGAAAGAACCTAGGAAATAAAGTCTACGGATAGAAGGGAGGAGCCACTTTAACTTATCATAGAGGTGGGACACATGAGACTTCCTTAGGGCGTCGAAGACATACCGAAGTGAGCTGTTCATAATTCGTCTCAGTCTTTCCTCAAGTTTGTTCGAGAGCCCACCATAAGCCATAGTCAAAGTGTGGAAACATGAAAGAAGTGATGAGAAGCTTACAGATAGGTAGAGTTAGAAGATGCCGGGAAGGATGGAATAACTTTAGGGAGCTTATTGATCGACGGGAAATTTGGGCAATGCGGGGTTTCCAGGAAAGGGTTTGGTCGAAAATGATACTGAGATTTTTAACAGAGGAACTGAAAGTAATAGGGTGTTTGTTTAAGATTAGTTGGGGAAGAGAGTTGATGGATTTAAGGAGGGTGTTGGAACCAATTAGAATGGCCTGAGTTTTAGCAGCATTTAACATCAGTTTATTCAGGTCAGCCCAGGCACTGATTCTATCCAGGTCACCCTGAATATTAGCAAATGGAGCTACTATCTAAGAGGGAAAAAAGAAGAAATAAATCTGGGAGTCGTTGGCGTATAGATGATGGGAACAGTAGTGGATTGATTTAGGAAGGTCATTAATGTAACAGTTGAAAAGGATTGGGGAAATACTAGAACCCTGAGCCACTCCTGAGTTCAGCAGAAGGAAAGAGGATAGGGGTTGAATTGGGACGGACACCAATTGAGTCCTATCCAGCGGAAAGCTTGGACCCAGAGTATGGAGCTGTTTGAAAAGGAAAGATATTTTAATGTAGAAAAAAGGATGGAATGGTTATGCGAGTCGAAAGCTTTTGAAAAGTTGAGAAGAATTAGTACTGTTTGTTTTTTTCGTCCATGGCGGTATGTATGTCAGTGGTGATTTTAACGAGGGCAGATTGTGTGGAGAGGCCAGGACAGAACCCTGATTGAAGTGGATCAAGGAGTTTGAACTGTTCCAGAAAATTTGACATTTGGGATTGAACTATTCCTTCAAGAGGTTTGGAAAGATTAGAGAGAATAGAGATAGGAGGAAAGTCATTCGGGTTTGAGGGATTGGGCAATTTGTTAATAGGATGGACTATTGCTTTTTTCCAGAAGGAAGAGAAAACTGCATTTTGTAGGGAAAAATTGTAAATGTAAAGAAGAGCGGGCAGAATTTTACATTACGGGAATCCTGTCAGAACCTATAAAATTAGAGTGGGATTTCATTAGGTTGGAAATAAGGGTGGGTGATATGTCAGAGAAATAAACATTGTTGTGGTTGAATGATGGTACTATTGAGAAATTGGGAGAAGTATATTGTGAGTTCTTAGAGGAGGAGGACTAAAAAATGTTTGTTCAGTTCATCACCTGAAACCAGAAGGACTACAGGAGAAGGGGAATTATAAAGAGAGAGTTTCCGAAGGATTTTCCATTTGGATTTAGGATCGGGCGCAGAGGAAACGGCTTCATGAAAGTATTTGGATTTTGCCTGCCTTATTGTAGATTGTGTTAAGTTGCGGAGTGTCCTGAACACTTGATAATCGTCAGTCAGTCTTGTCCGTCTATAGCGTCTGCGGGCTGCGTCGTGCATCCTTTGCAGTTCTTTAATGTTTTGACACATCCAGGGAGCATGCAATCGACGGAGGGATGAAGTTTTAAGAGGAGCATGAGTGTCCAGGATACTAATAAAATAGGAAGTAAGTGTATCAATCATGGAGTCAATAGTGAGACAAGAATAGATTTCACTCCAGTTCAGGGATTGAAGGGAAGGCAGGATGCTTTCACGACTGATAGCATCTAGGTTGGGGAAGGTAAAGGTTTGAGATATTAAGAGTATACATATTATAAGAAATTTAGATTAGGTCATGAGAGGAGAGAAACGCAGACTGGCAATTGGGAAGAGGAGAGTAGTTTCTGAGGAGAATCGATGGCGAATAGATCCAATCATGTGTCTGATCGATGAGTGTGATGGGTAGGAGAAAATGGAACAAAGGAGAGGTTTAGTGAGTGGAAGAGATTTTCCAGGTATTTTTTTCCTTCCATCCTTGTCATTGGATTTGACAAGGAGGTTTGAATTGAAATCGCAAAAAATAATAATATGGTCATAGAAAGGAATGTAATTGTAAAGGATAGATTCAGAGGTTGAGTCAAAAGGCACTTGAGGAGGACGATATACCTCTATGTATAGAAGCGGGAGTCCATTACAGGATATTTCAGTGAAAAGGAATTCAACATGAGGGACATAATTCAAGATTTTTAAGGTTTGATGGACATAAAGACCTACGTCTCCACCAGTCTGGTTAACCCGGTCATGGCGGAGAAACACATAGCCGTTTCCTAGTAACTGTTCGTTTGTTTTTGACTTCTTGTCTTTGAGTTTTATCATGAAATATAAATTGGGCATATGGACAGCAAGCGTTTTGTGGTTTCCTAGCAACTCTTTGATTGTTTATGACTTCTTGTGATTGAGTTTTATCATGAAATATAAATTGGGCATATCGAAAGCAAGCGTTTTGTGGTTTCCTAGCAACTGTTTGATTGTTTTTGACTTCTTGTGATTGAGTTTTATATTTAAATATAAATTTGGGTTTTCAAAAGCTAGAGTTTTGTAGTTTCCTAGCAACTGTTTTATTGTTTTCGGTTTCTTGTGATTGAGTTTTAGCATGAAATATAAATTGGGCATATCGAAAGCAAGCGTTTTATAAATTTCCTTGCAACTGTTTGATTGTTTTCGGTTTCTTGTGATTGAGTTTTATCATAAAATATAAATTGGGCATATTAAAAACAAGCGTTTTGTGATTTTCAGCAATCCTTGATTGTTTTTGACTTCTTGTCATTGAGTTTTATCATGAAATATAAATTGGGCATATTGAAAGAAGGAGTTTTGTGCGTTTTGTAATTTCCCAGCAGCTGTTTTATTAATTTTGACTTCTTGTGATTGAGTTTTATCTTTAAATATAAATTTGGGTTTTCAAAAGCTAGAGTTTTGAAGTTTCCTAGCAACAGTTTTATTGTTTTTGACTTCTTTTGATTGAGTTTTATCATGAAATATAAATTGGGCATATCGAAAGAAGGAGTTTTGTAGTCTCCTAGCAACTGTTTGATTGTTTTCGGTTTCTTGTGATTGAGTTATATCATGAAATATAAATTGGGCATATGGAAAGAAGGAGTTTTGTAATTTCCTAGCAGCTGTTTTATTAATTTTAACTTCTTGTGATTGAGTTTTATCGTGAAATATAAATTGGGAATATCAAAAGATGGAGTTTTGTGGTTTCCTTGCAACTGCTTGATTGTTTTTAACTTCTTGTGATTGAGTTTTATCATGAAATATAAATTGGGCATATCGACAGCAAGCGTTTTGTGGTTTCCTAGCAACTGTTTTAAAGTTTTTGACTTCTTGTCAGCGAGTTTTATCATGAAATATAAATTGGGCATATCGACAGCAATCATTTTGTGGTTTCCTAGCAACTGTTTTAAAGTTTTTGACTTCTTGTAATTGAGTTTTATCATGAAATATAAATTGGTCATATCGAAAGCAAGCGTTTTGTGGTTTCCTAGGAACTGCTAGATTGTTTTTGACTTCTTGTGATTAAGTTTTAGAATGAAATATAAATTGGGCATATCGAAAGCAAGCGTTTTGTAATTTCCTAGCAGCTGTTTTATTAATTTTAACTTCTTGTAATTGAGTTTTATCGTGAAATATAAATTGGGAATATCAAAAGAAGGAGTTTTGTGGTTTCCTTGCAACTGCTTGATTGTTTTTGACTTCTTGTGATTGAGTTTTATCATGAAATATAAATTGGGCATAACGAAAGAAGGAGTTTTGTGGTTTCCTAGCAACTGGTTGATTGTTTTCGGTTTCTTGTGATTGAGTTTTATCATGAAATATAAATTGGGCATATCGACAGCAAGCGTTTTGTGGTTTCCTAGCAACTCTTTGATTGTGTATGACTTCTTGTAATTGAGTTTTATCGTGAAATATAAATTGGGCATATCGAAAGAAGGAGTTTTGTAGTTTCCTAGCAACTGTTTGATTGTTTTCGGTTTCTTGTGATTGAGTATTATCATGAAATATAAATTGGGCATATCGACAGCAAGCGTTTTGTGGTTTCCTAGCAACAGTTTTATTGTTTTTGACTTCTTGTGATTAAGTTTTATCATGAAATATAAATTGGGAATATCGACAGCAAGCGTTTTGTGGTATTCTAGCAACTGTTTTATTAATTTTGACTTCTTGTGATTGAGTTTTATCATGAAATATAAATTGGGCATATCGAAAGAAGGAGTTTTGTGGTTTCCTAGCAACTGTTTGATTTTTTTCGTTATTTTGTGATTGAGTTTTAGCATGAAATATAAATTGGGAATATCAACAGCAAGGGTTTTATGTTTTCCTAGCAACTGTTTTATTAATTTTGACTTCTTGTGATTGAGTTTTATCATGAAATATAAATTGGGCATATCGAAAGCAAGCGTTTTGTGGTTTCCTTGCAACTGCTTAATTGTTTTTTGACTTCTTGTGATTGAGTTTTAGCATGAAATATAAATTGGGAATATCGACAGCAAGCATTTTGTGGTTTCCTAGCAACTGGTTGATTGTTTTCGGTTTCTTGTCATCAAGTTTTATCATGAAATAAAAATTGGGCATATTGAAAGAAGGAGTTTTGTAGTTTCCTATCAACTGTTTTATTAATTTTGACTTCTTGTGATTGAGTTTTATCATGAAATATATATTGGTCATATCGAAAGGAGGAGTTTTGTGGTTTCCTAGCAACGGTTTGATTTTTTTCGGTATTTTGTGATTGAGTTTTAGCATGAAATATAAATTGGGCATATCGAAAGCAAGCGTTTTGCGGTTTCCTAGGAACTGCTAGATTGTTTTTGACTTCTTGTCAATAAGTTTTATCATGAAATATAAATTGGGCATATCGAAAGCAAGCGTTTTGTAATTTCCTAGCAGCTGTTTTATTAATTTTAACTTCTTGTAATTGAGTTTTATCGTGAAATATAAATTGGGAATATCAAAAGAAGGAGTTTTGTGGTTTCCTTGCAACTGCTTGATTGTTTTTGACTTCTTGTGATTGAGTTTTATCATGAAATATAAATTGGGCATAACGAAAGAAGGAGTTTTGTGGTTTCCTAGCAACTGGTTGATTGTTTTCGGTTTCTTGTGATTGAGTTTTATCATGAAATATAAATTGGGCATATCGACAGCAAGCGTTTTGTGGTTTCCTAGCAACTCTTTGATTGTTTATGACTTCTTGTAATTGAGTTTTATTGTGAAATATAAATTGGGCATATCGAAAGAAGGAGTTTTGTAGTTTCCTAGCAACTGTTTGATTGTTTTCGGTTTCTTGTGATTGAGTATTATCATGAAATATAAATTGGGCATATCGACAGCAAGCGTTTTGTGGTTTCCTAGCAACAGTTTTATTGTTTTTGACTTCTTGTGATTAAGTTTTAGAATGAAATATAAATTGGGCATATCGAAAGCAAGCGTTCTGTGGTTTCCTTGCAACTGCTAGATTGTTTTTGGCTTATTGTCAATGAGTTTTAGCATGAAATATATATTGGGAATATCGACAGCAAGCGTTTTGTGGTTTCCTAGCAACTGTTTTATTAATTTTGACTTCTTGTGATTGAGTTTTATCATGAAATATAAATTGGGCATATCGAAAGAAGGAGTTTTGTGGGTTCCTAGCAACTGTTTTATTGTTTTTGACTTCTTGTCAATGAGTTTTATCATGAAATATAAATTGGGCATATCGAAAGCAAGCGTTTTGTGGTTTCCTTGCAACTGCTTAATTGTTTTTGACTTCTTGTGATTGAGTTTTAGCATGAAATATAAATTGGGAATATCGACAGCAAGCATTTTGTGGTTTCCTAGCAACTGGTTGATTGTTTTCGGTTTCTTGTCATCAAGTTTTATCATGAAATATAAATTGGGAATATCGACAACAAGCGTTTTGTGGTATTCTAGCAACTGTTTTATTAATTTTGACTTCTTGTGATTGAGTTTTATCATGAAATATAAATTGGGCATATCGAAAGAAGGAGTTTTGTGGTTTCCTAGCAACTTTTTGATTGTTTTTGATTTCTTGTGATTGAGTTTTATCATGAAATATAAATTGGGTATATCGAAAGCAAGCGTTTTGTGGTTTCCAGGTACCTGTTTTATTGTTTTTGACTTCTTGTGATTGAGTTTTATCATGAAATATAAATTGGGCATATCGAAAGCAAGCGTTTCTTGGTTTCCTAGCAACTTTTTGATTGTTTTTGATTTCTTGTGATTGAGTTTTATCATGAAATATAAATTGGGCATATTGAAAGAAGGAGTTTTGTAGTTTCCTAGCAACTGTTTTATTAATTTTGACTTCTTGTGATTGAGTTTTATCATGAAATATATATTGGCCATATCGAAAGGAGGAGTTTTGTGGTTTCCTAGCAACGGTTTGATTTTTTTTGGTATTTTGTGATTGAGTTTTAGCATGAAATATAGATTGGGAATATCGACAGCAAGCGTTTTGTGGTTTCCTAGCAACTGTTTTAAAGTTTTTGACTTCTTGTCAGCGAGTTTTATCATTAAATATAAATTGGGCATTTCGACAGCAATCGTTTTGTGGTTTCCTAGCAACTGTTTTATTAATTTTAACTTCTTGTAATTGAGTTTTATCGTGAAATATAAATTGGGAATATCAAAAGAAGGAGTTTTGTGGTTTCCTTGCAACTGCTTGATTGTTTTTGACTTCTTGTGATTGAGTTTTATCATGAAATATAAATTGGGCATAACGAAAGAAGGAGTTTTGTGGTTTCCTAGCAACTGGTTGATTGTTTTCGGTTTCTTGTGATTGAGTTTTATCATGAAATATAAATTGGGCATATCGACAGCAAGCGTTTTGTGGTTTCCTAGCAACTCTTTGATTGTTTATGACTTCTTGTAATTGAGTTTTATCGTGAAATATAAATTGGGCATATCGAAAGAAGGAGTTTTGTAGTTTCCTAGCAACTGTTTGATTGTTTTCGGTTTCTTGTGATTGAGTATTATCATGAAATATAAATTGGGCATATCGACAGCAAGCGTTTTGTGGTTTCCTAGCAACAGTTTTATTGTTTTTGACTTCTTGTGATTGAGTTTTATCATGAAATATAAATTGGGCATATCGAAAGAAGGAGTTTTGTGGTTTCCTAGCAACTGTTTGATTTTTTTCGTTATTTTGTGATTGAGTTTTAGCATGAAATATAAATTGGGAAAATCAACAGCAAGGGTTTTATGGTTTCCTAGCAACTGTTTTATTAATTTTGACTTCTTGTGATTGAGTTTTATCATGAAATATAAATTGGGCATATCGAAAGAAGGAGTTTTGTGGTTTCCTAGCAACTATTTGATTGTTTTCGGTTTATTGTGATTGAGTTTTATCATGAAATATAAATTGGGTATATCGAAAGCAAGCGTTTTGTGGTTTCCAGGTACCTGTTTTATTGTTTTTGACTTCTTGTGATTGAGTTTTATCATGAAATATAAATTGGGCATATCGAAAGCAAGCGTTTCTTGGTTTCCTAGCAACTTTTTGATTGTTTTTTATTTCTTGTGATTGAGTTTTATCATGAAATATAAATTGGGCATATTGAAAGAAGGAGTTTTGTAGTTTCCTAGCAACTGTTTTATTAATTTTGACTTCTTGTGATTGAGTTTTATCATGAAATATATATTGGCCATATCGAAAGGAGGAGTTTTGTGGTTTCCTAGCAACTATTTGATTGTTTTCGGTATTTTGTGATTGAGTTTTATCATGAAATATAAATTGGGCATATCGAAAGCAAGCGTTTTGCGGTTTCCTAGCAACTTTTTGATTGTTTTTGATTTCTTGTGATTGAGTTTTATCATGAAATATAAATTGGGTATATCGAAAGCAAGCGTTTTGTGGTTTCCAGGTACCTGTTTTATTGTTTTTGACTTCTTGTGATTGAGTTTTATCATGAAATATAAATTGGGCATATCGAAAGCAAGCGTTTCTTGGTTTCCTAGCAACTTTTTGATTGTTTTTGATTTCTTGTGATTGAGTTTTATCATGAAATATAAATTGGGCATATTGAAAGAAGGAGTTTTGTAGTTTCCTAGCAACTGTTTTATTAATTTTGACTTCTTGTGATTGAGTTTTATCATGAAATATATATTGGCCATATCGAAAGGAGGAGTTTTGTGGTTTCCTAGCAACGGTTTGATTTTTTTTGGTATTTTGTGATTGAGTTTTAGCATGAAATATAGATTGGGAATATCGACAGCAAGCGTTTTGTGGTTTCCTAGCAACTGTTTTAAAGTTTTTGACTTCTTGTCAGCGAGTTTTATCATGAAATATAAATTGGGCATTTTGACAGCAATCGTTTTGTGGTTTCCTAGCAACTGTTTTATTAATTTTAACTTCTTGTAATTGAGTTTTATCGTGAAATATAAATTGGGAATATCAAAAGAAGGAGTTTTGTGGTTTCCTTGCAACTGCTTGATTGTTTTTGACTTCTTGTGATTGAGTTTTATCATGAAATATAAATTGGGCATAACGAAAGAAGGAGTTTTGTGGTTTCCTAGCAACTGGTTGATTGTTTTCGGTTTCTTGTGATTGAGTTTTATCATGAAATATAAATTGGGCATATCGACAGCAAGCGTTTTGTGGTTTCCTAGTAACTCTTTGATTGTTTATGACTTCTTGTAATTGAGTTTTATCGTGAAATATAAATTGGGCATATCGAAAGAAGGAGTTTTGTAGTTTCCTAGCAACTGTTTGATTGTTTTCGGTTTCTTGTGATTGAGTATTATCATGAAATATAAATTGGGCATATCGACAGCAAGCGTTTTGTGGTTTCCTAGCAACAGTTTTATTGTTTTTTACTTCTTGTGATTAAGTTTTAGAATGAAATATAAATTGGGCATATCGAAAGCAAGCGTTCTGTGGTTTCCTTGCAACTGCTAGATTGTTTTTGGCTTATTGTCAATGAGTTTTAGCATGAAATATATATTGGGAATATCGACAGCAAGCGTTTTGTAGTTTCCTAGCAACTCTTTGATTGTTTATGACTTCTTGTAATTGAGTTTTATCGTGAAATATAAATTGGGCATATCGAAAGAAGGAGTTTTGTAGTTTCCTAGCAACTGTTTGATTGTTTTCGGTTTCTTGTGATTGAGTATTATCATGAAATATAAATTGGGCATATCGACAGCCAGCGTTTTGTGGTTTCCTAGCAACAGTTTTATTGTTTTTGACTTCTTGTGATTGAGTTTTATCATGAAATATAAATTGGGCATATCGAAAGAAGGAGTTTTGTGGTTTCCTAGCAACTGTTTGATTTTTTTCGTTATTTTGTGATTGAGTTTTAGCATGAAATATAAATTGGGAATATCAACAGCAAGGGTTTTATGTTTATCTAGCAACTGTTTTATTAATTTTGACTTCTTGTGATTGAGTTTTATCATGAAATATAAATTGGGCATATCGAAAGAAGGAGTTTTGTGGTTTCCTAGCAACTATTTGATTGTTTTCGGTTTATTGTGATTGAGTTTTATCATGAAATATAAATTGGGCATATCGAAAGCAAGCGTTTTGCGGTTTCCTAGCAACTTTTTGATTGTTTTTGATTTCTTGTGATTGAGTTTTATCATGAAATATAAATTGGGTATATCGAAAGCAAGCGTTTTGTGGTTTCCAGGTACCTGTTTTATTGTTTTTGACTTCTTGTGATTGAGTTTTATCATGAAATATAAATTGGGCATATCGAAAGCAAGCGTTTCTTGGTTTCCTAGCAACTTTTTGATTGTTTTTGATTTCTTGTGATTGAGTTTTATCATGAAATATAAATTGGGCATATTGAAAGAAGGAGTTTTGTAGTTTCCTAGCAACTGTTTTATTAATTTTGACTTCTTGTGATTGAGTTTTATCATGAAATATATATTGGCCATATCGAAAGGAGGAGTTTTGTGGTTTCCTAGCAACGGTTTGATTTTTTTCGGTATTTTGTGATTGAGTTTTAGCATGAAATATAGATTGGGAATATCGACAGCAAGCGTTTTGTGGTTTCCTAGCAACTGTTTTAAAGTTTTTGACTTCTTGTCAGCGAGTTTTATCATGAAATATAAATTGGGCATTTCGACAGCAATCGTTTTGTGGTTTCCTAGCAACTGTTTTATTAATTTTAACTTCTTGTAATTGAGTTTTATCGTGAAATATAAATTGGGAATATCAAAAGAAGGAGTTTTGTGGTTTCCTTGCAACTGCTTGATTGTTTTTGACTTCTTGTGATTGAGTTTTATCATGAAATATAAATTGGGCATAACGAAAGAAGGAGTTTTGTGGTTTCCTAGCAACTGGTTGATTGTTTTCGGTTTCTTGTGATTGAGTTTTATCATGAAATATAAATTGGGCATATCGACAGCAAGCGTTTTGTGGTTTCCTAGCAACTCTTTGATTGTTTATGACTTCTTGTAATTGAGTTTTATCATGAAATATAAATTGGGCATATCGAAAGAAGGAGTTTTGTGGTTTCCTAGCAACTGTTTGATTTTTTTCGTTATTTTGTGATTGAGTTTTAGCATGAAATATAAATTGGGAAAATCAACAGCAAGGGTTTTATGGTTTCCTAGCAACTGTTTTATTAATTTTGACTTCTTGTGATTGAGTTTTATCATGAAATATAAATTGGGCATATCGAAAGAAGGAGTTTTGTGGTTTCCTAGCAACTATTTGATTGTTTTCGGTTTATTGTGATTGAGTTTTATCATGAAATATAAATTGGGTATATCGAAAGCAAGCGTTTTGTGGTTTCCGGTTACCTGTTTTATTGTTTTTGACTTCTTCTGATTGAGTTTTATCATGAAATATAAATTGGGCATATCGAAAGCAAGCGTTTCTTGGTTTCCTAGCAACTTTTTGATTGTTTTTTATTTCTTGTGATTGAGTTTTATCATGAAATATAAATTGGGCATATTGAAAGAAGGAGTTTTGTAGTTTCCTAGCAACTGTTTTATTAATTTTGACTTCTTGTGATTGAGTTTTATCATGAAATATATATTGGCCATATCGAAAGGAGGAGTTTTGTGGTTTCCTAGCAACTATTTGATTGTTTTCGGTATTTTGTGATTGAGTTTTATCATGAAATATAAATTGGGCATATCGAAAGCAAGCGTTTTGCGGTTTCCTAGCAACTTTTTGATTGTTTTTGATTTCTTGTGATTGAGTTTTATCATGAAATATAAATTGGGTATATCGAAAGCAAGCGTTTTGTGGTTTCCAGGTACCTGTTTTATTGTTTTTGACTTCTTGTGATTGAGTTTTATCATGAAATATAAATTGGGCATATCGAAAGCAAGCGTTTCTTAGTTTCCTAGCAACTTTTTGATTGTTTTTGATTTCTTGTGATTGAGTTTTATCATGAAATATAAATTGGGCATATTGAAAGAAGGAGTTTTGTAGTTTCCTAGCAACTGTTTTATTAATTTTGACTTCTTGTGATTGAGTTTTATCATGAAATATATATTGGCCATATCGAAAGGAGGAGTTTTGTGGTTTCCTAGCAACGGTTTGATTTTTTTTGGTATTTTGTGATTGAGTTTTAGCATGAAATATAGATTGGGAATATCGACAGCAAGCGTTTTGTGGTTTCCTAGCAACTGTTTTAAAGTTTTTGACTTCTTGTCAGCGAGTTTTATCATGAAATATAAATTGGGCATTTTGACAGCAATCGTTTTGTGGTTTCCTAGCAACTGTTTTATTAATTTTAACTTCTTGTAATTGAGTTTTATCGTGAAATATAAATTGGGAATATCAAAAGAAGGAGTTTTGTGGTTTCCTTGCAACTGCTTGATTGTTTTTGACTTCTTGTGATTGAGTTTTATCATGAAATATAAATTGGGCATAACGAAAGAAGGAGTTTTGTGGTTTCCTAGCAACTGGTTGATTGTTTTCGGTTTCTTGTGATTGAGTTTTATCATGAAATATAAATTGGGCATAACGAAAGAAGGAGTTTTGTGGTTTCCTAGCAACTGGTTGATTGTTTTCGGTTTCTTGTGATTGAGTTTTATCATGAAATATAAATTGGGCATATCGACAGCAAGCGTTTTGTGGTTTCCTAGCAACTCTTTGATTGTTTATGACTTCTTGTAATTGAGTTTTATCATGAAATATAAATTGGGCATATCGAAAGAAGGAGTTTTGTGGTTTCCTAGCAACTGTTTGATTTTTTTCGTTATTTTGTGATTGAGTTTTAGCATGAAATATAAATTGGGAAAATCAACAGCAAGGGTTTTATGGTTTCCTAGCAACTGTTTTATTAATTTTGACTTCTTGTGATTGAGTTTTATCATGAAATATAAATTGGGCATATCGAAAGAAGGAGTTTTGTGGTTTCCTAGCAACTATTTGATTGTTTTCGGTTTATTGTGATTGAGTTTTATCATGAAATATAAATTGGGTATATCGAAAGCAAGCGTTTTGTGGTTTCCGGTTACCTGTTTTATTGTTTTTGACTTCTTCTGATTGAGTTTTATCATGAAATATAAATTGGGCATATCGAAAGCAAGCGTTTCTTGGTTTCCTAGCAACTTTTTGATTGTTTTTTATTTCTTGTGATTGAGTTTTATCATGAAATATAAATTGGGCATATTGAAAGAAGGAGTTTTGTAGTTTCCTAGCAACTGTTTTATTAATTTTGACTTCTTGTGATTGAGTTTTATCATGAAATATATATTGGCCATATCGAAAGGAGGAGTTTTGTGGTTTCCTAGCAACTATTTGATTGTTTTCGGTATTTTGTGATTGAGTTTTATCATGAAATATAAATTGGGCATATCGAAAGCAAGCGT
This sequence comes from Troilus luridus, assembly GCA_964056705.1. Taxonomy (NCBI): domain Eukaryota; kingdom Metazoa; phylum Arthropoda; class Insecta; order Hemiptera; family Pentatomidae; genus Troilus; species Troilus luridus. Next base: position 39,571,250 of record OZ057417.1, on the reverse strand, counting down.
TTTGCGGTTTCCTAGCAACTTTTTGATTGTTTTTGATTTCTTGTGATTGAGTTTTATCATGAAATATAAATTGGGTATATCGAAAGCAAGCGTTTTGTGGTTTCCAGGTACCTGTTTTATTGTTTTTGACTTCTTGTGATTGAGTTTTATCATGAAATATAAATTGGGCATATCGAAAGCAAGCGTTTCTTAGTTTCCTAGCAACTTTTTGATTGTTTTTGATTTCTTGTGATTGAGTTTTATCATGAAATATAAATTGGGCATATTGAAAGAAGGAGTTTTGTAGTTTCCTAGCAACTGTTTTATTAATTTTGACTTCTTGTGATTGAGTTTTATCATGAAATATATATTGGCCATATCGAAAGGAGGAGTTTTGTGGTTTCCTAGCAACGGTTTGATTTTTTTTGGTATTTTGTGATTGAGTTTTAGCATGAAATATAGATTGGGAATATCGACAGCAAGCGTTTTGTGGTTTCCTAGCAACTGTTTTAAAGTTTTTGACTTCTTGTCAGCGAGTTTTATCATGAAATATAAATTGGGCATTTTGACAGCAATCGTTTTGTGGTTTCCTAGCAACTGTTTTATTAATTTTAACTTCTTGTAATTGAGTTTTATCGTGAAATATAAATTGGGAATATCAAAAGAAGGAGTTTTGTGGTTTCCTTGCAACTGCTTGATTGTTTTTGACTTCTTGTGATTGAGTTTTATCATGAAATATAAATTGGGCATAACGAAAGAAGGAGTTTTGTGGTTTCCTAGCAACTGGTTGATTGTTTTCGGTTTCTTGTGATTGAGTTTTATCATGAAATATAAATTGGGCATATCGACAGCAAGCGTTTTGTGGTTTCCTAGCAACTCTTTGATTGTTTATGACTTCTTGTAATTGAGTTTTATCGTGAAATATAAATTGGGCATATCGAAAGAAGGAGTTTTGTAGTTTCCTAGCAACTGTTTGATTGTTTTCGGTTTCTTGTGATTGAGTATTATCATGAAATATAAATTGGGCATATCGACAGCAAGCGTTTTGTGGTTTCCTAGCAACAGTTTTATTGTTTTTGACTTCTTGTGATTAAGTTTTAGAATGAAATATAAATTGGGCATATCGAAAGCAAGCGTTCTGTGGTTTCCTTGCAACTGCTAGATTGTTTTTGGCTTATTGTCAATGAGTTTTAGCATGAAATATATATTGGGAATATCGACAGCAAGCGTTTTGTAGTTTCCTAGCAACTCTTTGATTGTTTATGACTTCTTGTAATTGAGTTTTATCGTGAAATATAAATTGGGCATATCGAAAGAAGGAGTTTTGTAGTTTCCTAGCAACTGTTTGATTGTTTTCGGTTTCTTGTGATTGAGTTTTAGCATGAAATATAAATTGGGAATATCAACAGCAAGGGTTTTATGGTTTCCTAGCAACTGTTTTATTAATTTTGACTTCTTGTGATTGAGTTTTATCATGAAATATAAATTGGGCATATCGAAAGAAGGAGTTTTGTTGTTTCCTAGCAACTATTTGATTGTTTTCGGTTTATTGTGATTGAGTTTTATCATGAAATATAAATTGGGCATATCGAAAGCAAGCGTTTTGCGGTTTCCTAGCAACTTTTTGATTGTTTTTGATTTCTTGTGATTGAGTTTTATCATGAAATATAAATTGGGTATATCGAAAGCAAGCGTTTTGTGGTTTCCAGGTACCTGTTTTATTGTTTTTGACTTCTTGTGATTGAGTTTTATCATGAAATATAAATTGGGCATATCGAAAGCAAGCGTTTCTTGGTTTCCTAGCAACTTTTTGATTGTTTTTGATTTCTTGTGATTGAGTTTTATCATGAAATATAAATTGGGCATATTGAAAGAAGGAGTTTTGTAGTTTCCTAGCAACTGTTTTATTAATTTTGACTTCTTGTGATTGAGTTTTATCATGAAATATATATTGGCCATATCGAAAGGAGGAGTTTTGTGGTTTCCTAGCAACTATTTGATTGTTTTCGGTATTTTGTGATTGAGTTTTATCATGAAATATAAATTGGGCATATCGAAAGCAAGCGTTTTGCGGTTTCCTAGCAACTTTTTGATTGTTTTTGATTTCTTGTGATTGAGTTTTATCATGAAATATAAATTGGGTATATCGAAAGCAAGCGTTTTGTGGTTTCCAGGTACCTGTTTTATTGTTTTTGACTTCTTGTGATTGAGTTTTATCATGAAATATAAATTGGGCATATCGAAAGCAAGCGTTTCTTGGTTTCCTAGCAACTTTTTGATTGTTTTTGATTTCTTGTGATTGAGTTTTATCATGAAATATAAATTGGGCATAACGAAAGAAGGAGTTTTGTGGTTTCCTAGCAACTGGTTGATTGTTTTCGGTTTCTTGTGATTGAGTTTTATCATGAAATATAAATTGGGCATATCGACAGCAAGCGTTTTGTGGTTTCCTAGCAACTCTTTGATTGTTTATGACTTCTTGTAATTGAGTTTTATCGTGAAATATAAATTGGGCATATCGAAAGAAGGAGTTTTGTAGTTTCCTAGCAACTGTTTGATTGTTTTCGGTTTCTTGTGATTGAGTATTATCATGAAATATAAATTGGGCATATCGACAGCAAGCGTTTTGTGGTTTCCTAGCAACAGTTTTATTGTTTTTGACTTCTTGTGATTAAGTTTTAGAATGAAATATAAATTGGGCATATTGAAAGCAAGCGTTCTGTGGTTTCCTTGCAACTGCTAGATTGTTTTTGGCTTATTGTCAATGAGTTTTAGCATGAAATATATATTGGGAATATCGACAGCAAGCGTTTTGTAGTTTCCTAGCAACTCTTTGATTGTTTATGACTTCTTGTAATTGAGTTTTATCGTGAAATATAAATTGGGCATATCGAAAGAAGGAGTTTTGTAGTTTCCTAGCAACTGTTTGATTGTTTTCGGTTTCTTGTGATTGAGTATTATCATGAAATATAAATTGGGCATATCGACAGCAAGCGTTTTGTGGTTTCCTAGCAACAGTTTTATTGTTTTTGACTTCTTGTGATTGAGTTTTATCATGAAATATAAATTGGGCATATCGAAAGAAGGAGTTTTGTGGTTTCCTAGCAACTGTTTGATTTTTTTCGTTATTTTGTGATTGAGTTTTAGCATGAAATATAAATTGGGAATATCAACAGCAAGGGTTTTATGTTTTCCTAGCAACTGTTTTATTAATTTTGACTTCTTGTGATTGAGTTTTATCATGAAATATAAATTGGGCATATCGAAAGAAGGAGTTTTGTGGTTTCCTAGCAACTATTTGATTGTTTTCGGTTTATTGTGATTGAGTTTTATCATGAAATATAAATTGGGCATATCGAAAGCAAGCGTTTTGCGGTTTCCTAGCAACTTTTTGATTGTTTTTGATTTCTTGTGATTGAGTTTTATCATGAAATATAAATTGGGTATATCGAAAGCAAGCGTTTTGTGGTTTCCAGGTACCTGTTTTATTGTTTTTGACTTCTTGTGATTGAGTTTTATCATGAAATATAAATTGGGCATATCGAAAGCAAGCGTTTCTTGGTTTCCTAGCAACTTTTTGATTGTTTTTGATTTCTTGTGATTGAGTTTTATCATGAAATATAAATTGGGCATATTGAATGAAGGAGTTTTGTAGTTTCCTAGCAACTGTTTTATTAATTTTGACTTCTTGTGATTGAGTTTTATCATGAAATATATATTGGCCATATCGAAAGGAGGAGTTTTGTGGTTTCCTAGCAACGGTTTGATTTTTTTTGGTATTTTGTGATTGAGTTTTAGCATGAAATATAGATTGGGAATATCGACAGCAAGCGTTTTGTGGTTTCCTAGCAACTGTTTTAAAGTTTTTGACTTCTTGTCAGAGAGTTTTATCATGAAATATAAATTGGGCATTTCGACAGCAATCGTTTTGTGGTTTCCTAGCAACTGTTTTATTAATTTTAACTTCTTGTAATTGAGTTTTATCGTGAAATATAAATTGGGAATATCAAAAGAAGGAGTTTTGTGGTTTCCTTGCAACTGCTTGATTGTTTTTGACTTCTTGTGATTGAGTTTTATCATGAAATATAAATTGGGCATAACGAAAGAAGGAGTTTTGTGGTTTCCTAGCAACTGGTTGATTGTTTTCGGTTTCTTGTGATTGAGTTTTATCATGAAATATAAATTGGGCATATCGACAGCAAGCGTTTTGTGGTTTCCTAGCAACTCTTTGATTGTTTATGACTTCTTGTAATTGAGTTTTATCGTGAAATATAAATTGGGCATATCGAAAGAAGGAGTTTTGTAGTTTCCTAGCAACTGTTTGATTGTTTTCGGTTTCTTGTGATTGAGTATTATCATGAAATATAAATTGGGCATATCGACAGCAAGCGTTTTGTGGTTTCCTAGCAACAGTTTTATTGTTTTTGACTTCTTGTGATTGAGTTTTATCATGAAATATAAATTGGGCATATCGAAAGAAGGAGTTTTGTGGTTTCCTAGCAACTGTTTGATTTTTTTCGTTATTTTGTGATTGAGTTTTAGCATGAAATATAAATTGGGAAAATCAACAGCAAGGGTTTTATGGTTTCCTAGCAACTGTTTTATTAATTTTGACTTCTTGTGATTGAGTTTTATCATGAAATATAAATTGGGCATATTGAAAGAAGGAGTTTTGTAGTTTCCTAGCAACTGTTTTATTAATTTTGACTTCTTGTGATTGAGTTTTATCATGAAATATATATTGGCCATATCGAAAGGAGGAGTTTTGTGGTTTCCTAGCAACGGTTTGATTTTTTTTGGTATTTTGTGATTGAGTTTTAGCATGAAATATAGATTGGGAATATCGACAGCAAGCGTTTTGTGGTTTCCTAGCAACTGTTTTAAAGTTTTTGACTTCTTGTCAGCGAGTTTTATCATGAAATATAAATTGGGCATTTTGACAGCAATCGTTTTGTGGTTTCCTAGCAACTGTTTTATTAATTTTAACTTCTTGTAATTGAGTTTTATCGTGAAATATAAATTGGGAATATCAAAAGAAGGAGTTTTGTGGTTTCCTTGCAACTGCTTGATTGTTTTTGACTTCTTGTGATTGAGTTTTATCATGAAATATAAATTGGGCATATTGAAAGAAGGAGTTTTGTAGTTTCCTAGCAACTGTTTTATTAATTTTGACTTCTTGTGATTGAGTTTTATCATGAAATATATATTGGCCATATCGAAAGGAGGAGTTTTGTGGTTTCCTAGCAACTATTTGATTGTTTTCGGTATTTTGTGATTGAGTTTTATCATGAAATATAAATTGGGCATATCGAAAGCAAGCGTTTTGCGGTTTCCTAGCAACTTTTTGATTGTTTTTGATTTCTTGTGATTGAGTTTTATCATGAAATATAAATTGGGTATATCGAAAGCAAGCGTTTTGTGGTTTCCAGGTACCTGTTTTATTGTTTTTGACTTCTTGTGATTGAGTTTTATCATGAAATATAAATTGGGCATATCGAAAGCAAGCGTTTCTTGGTTTCCTAGCAACTTTTTGATTGTTTTTGATTTCTTGTGATTGAGTTTTATCATGAAATATAAATTGGGCATATTGAAAGAAGGAGTTTTGTAGTTTCCTAGCAACTGTTTTATTAATTTTGACTTCTTGTGATTGAGTTTTATCATGAAATATATATTGGCCATATCGAAAGGAGGAGTTTTGTGGTTTCCTAGCAACGGTTTGATTTTTTTTGGTATTTTGTGATTGAGTTTTAGCATGAAATATAGATTGGGAATATCGACAGCAAGCGTTTTGTGGTTTCCTAGCAACTGTTTTAAAGTTTTTGACTTCTTGTCAGCGAGTTTTATCATGAAATATAAATTGGGCATTTCGACAGCAATCGTTTTGTGGTTTCCTAGCAACTGTTTTATTAATTTTAACTTCTTGTAATTGAGTTTTATCGTGAAATATAAATTGGGAATATCAAAAGAAGGAGTTTTGTGGTTTCCTTGCAACTGCTTGATTGTTTTTGACTTCTTGTGATTGAGTTTTATCATGAAATATAAATTGGGCATAACGAAAGAAGGAGTTTTGTGGTTTCCTAGCAACTGGTTGATTGTTTTCGGTTTCTTGTGATTGAGTTTTATCATGAAATATAAATTGGGCATATCGACAGCAAGCGTTTTGTGGTTTCCTAGCAACTCTTTGATTGTTTATGACTTCTTGTAATTGAGTTTTATCGTGAAATATAAACTGGGCATATCGAAAGAAGGAGTTTTGTAGTTTCCTAGCAACTGTTTGATTGTTTTCGGTTTCTTGTGATTAAGTATTATCATGAAATATAAATTGGGCATATCGACAGCAAGCGTTTTGTGGTTTCCTAGCAACAGTTTTATTGTTTTTGACTTCTTGTGATTAAGTTTTAGAATGAAATATAAATTGGGCATATCGAAAGCAAGCGTTCTGTGGTTTCCTTGCAACTGCTAGATTGTTTTTGGCTTATTGTCAATGAGTTTTAGCATGAAATATAAATTGGGCATATTGAAAGAAGGAGTTTTGTAGTTTCCTAGCAACTGTTTTATTAATTTTGACTTCTTGTGATTGAGTTTTATCATGAAATATATATTGGCCATATCGAAAGGAGGAGTTTTGTGGTTTCCTAGCAACGGTTTGATTTTTTTTGGTATTTTGTGATTGAGTTTTAGCATGAAATATAGATTGGGAATATCGACAGCAAGCGTTTTGTGGTTTCCTAGCAACTGTTTTAAAGTTTTTGACTTCTTGTCAGCGAGTTTTATCATGAAATATAAATTGGGCATTTCGACAGCAATCGTTTTGTGGTTTCCTAGCAACTGTTTTATTAATTTTAACTTCTTGTAATTGAGTTTTATCGTGAAATATAAATTGGGAATATCAAAAGAAGGAGTTTTGTGGTTTCCTTGCAACTGCTTGATTGTTTTTGACTTCTTGTGATTGAGTTTTATCATGAAATATAAATTGGGCATAACGAAAGAAGGAGTTTTGTGGTTTCCTAGCAACTGGTTGATTGTTTTCGGTTTCTTGTGATTGAGTTTTATCATGAAATATAAATTGGGCATATCGACAGCAAGCGTTTTGTGGTTTCCTAGCAACTCTTTGATTGTTTATGACTTCTTGTAATTGAGTTTTATCGTGAAATATAAATTGGGCATATCGAAAGAAGGAGTTTTGTAGTTTCCTAGCAACTGTTTGATTGTTTTCGGTTTCTTGTGATTGAGTATTATCATGAAATATAAATTGGGCATATCGACAGCAAGCGTTTTGTGGTTTCCTAGCAACAGTTTTATTGTTTTTGACTTCTTGTGATTAAGTTTTAGAATGAAATATAAATTGGGCATATCGAAAGCAAGCGTTCTGTGGTTTCCTTGCAACTGCTAGATTGTTTTTGGCTTATTGTCAATGAGTTTTAGCATGAAATATATATTGGGAATATCGACAGCAAGCGTTTTGTAGTTTCCTAGCAACTCTTTGATTGTTTATGACTTCTTGTAATTGAGTTTTATCGTGAAATATAAATTGGGCATATCGAAAGAAGGAGTTTTGTAGTTTCCTAGCAACTGTTTGATTGTTTTCGGTTTCTTGTGATTGAGTATTATCATGAAATATAAATTGGGCATATCGACAGCAAGCGTTTTGTGGTTTCCTAGCAACAGTTTTATTGTTTTTGACTTCTTGTGATTGAGTTTTATCATGAAATATAAATTGGGCATATCTAAAGAAGGAGTTTTGTGGTTTCCTAGCAACTGTTTGATTTTTTTCGTTATTTTGTGATTGAGTTTTAGCATGAAATATAAATTGGGAATATCAACAGCAAGGGTTTTATGGTTTCCTAGCAACTGTTTTATTAATTTTGACTTCTTGTGATTGAGTTTTATCATGAAATATAAATTGGGCATATCGAAAGAAGGAGTTTTGTGGTTTCCTAGCAACTATTTGATTGTTTTCGGTTTATTGTGATTGAGTTTTATCATGAAATATAAATTGGGCATATCGAAAGCAAGCGTTTTGCGGTTTCCTAGCAACTTTTTGATTGTTTTTGATTTCTTGTGATTGAGTTTTATCATGAAATATAAAAAATATAAATTGGGTATATCGAAAGCAAGCGTTTTGTGGTTTCCAGGTACCTGTTTTATTGTTTTTGACTTCTTGTGATTGAGTTTTATCATGAAATATAAATTGGGCATATCGAAAGCAAGCGTTTCTTGGTTTCCTAGCAACTTTTTGATTGTTTTTGATTTCTTGTGATTGAGTTTTATCATGAAATATAAATTGGGCATATTGAAAGAAGGAGTTTTGTAGTTTCCTAGCAACTGTTTTATTAATTTTGACTTCTTGTGATTGAGTTTTATCATGAAATATATATTGGCCATATCGAAAGGAGGTGTTTTGTGGTTTCCTAGCAACGGTTTGATTTTTTTCGGTATTTTGTGATTGAGTTTTAGCATGAAATATAGATTGGGAATATCGACAGCAAGCGTTTTGTGGTTTCCTAGCAACTGTTTTAAAGTTTTTGACTTCTTGTCAGCGAGTTTTATCATGAAATATAAATTGGGCATTTCGACAGCAATCGTTTTGTGGTTTCCTAGCAACTGTTTTATTAATTTTAACTTCTTGTAATTGAGTTTTATCGTGAAATATAAATTGGGAATATCAAAAGAAGGAGTTTTGTGGTTTCCTTGCAACTGCTTGATTGTTTTTGACTTCTTGTGATTGAGTTTTATCATGAAATATAAATTGGGCATAACGAAAGAAGGAGTTTTGTGGTTTCCTAGCAACTGGTTGATTGTTTTCGGTTTCTTGTGATTGAGTTTTATCATGAAATATAAATTGGGCATATCGAAAGCAAGCGTTTTGCGGTTTCCTAGCAACTTTTTGATTGTTTTTGATTTCTTGTGATTGAGTTTTATCATGAAATATAAATTGGGTATATCGAAAGCAAGCGTTTTGTGGTTTCCAGGTACCTGTTTTATTGTTTTTGACTTCTTGTGATTGAGTTTTATCATGAAATATAAATTGGGCATATCGAAAGCAAGCGTTTCTTGGTTTCCTAGCAACTTTTTGATTGTTTTTGATTTCTTGTGATTGAGTTTTATCATGAAATATAAATTGGGCATATTGAAAGAAGGAGTTTTGTAGTTTCCTAGCAACTGTTTTATTAATTTTGACTTCTTGTGATTGAGTTTTATCATGAAATATATATTGGCCATATCGAAAGGTGGAGTTTTGTGGTTTCCTAGCAACGGTTTGATTTTTTTCGGTATTTTGTGATTGAATTTTAGCATGAAATATAGATTGGGAATTTCGACAGCAATCGTTTTGTGGTTTCCTAGCAACTGTTTTATTAATTTTAACTTCTTGTAATTGAGTTTTATCGTGAAATATAAATTGGGAATATCAAAAGAAGGAGTTTTGTGGTTTCCTTGCAACTGCTTGATTGTTTTTGACTTCTTGTGATTGAGTTTTATCATGAAATATAAATTGGGCATAAGGAAAGAAGGAGTTTTGTGGTTTCCTAGCAACTGGTTGATTGTTTTCGGTTTCTTGTGATTGAGTTTTATCATGAAATATAAATTGGGCATATCGACAGCAAGCGTTTTGTGGTTTCCTAGCAACTCTTTGATTGTTTATGACTTCTTGTAATTGAGTTTTATCGTGAAATATAAATTGGGCATATCGAAAGAAGGAGTTTTGTAGTTTCCTAGCAACTGTTTGATTGTTTTCGGTTTCTTGTGATTGAGTATTATCATGAAATATAAATTGGGCATATCGACAGCAAGCGTTTTGTGGTTTCCTAGCAACAGTTTTATTGTTTTTGACTTCTTGTGATTAAGTTTTAGAATGAAATATAAATTGGGCATATCGAAAGCAAGCGTTCTGTGGTTTCCTTGCAACTCCTAGATTGTTTTTGGCTTATTGTCAATGAGTTTTAGCATGAAATATATATTGGGAATATCGACAGCAAGCGTTTTGTAGTTTCCTAGCAACTCTTTGATTGTTTATGACTTCTTGTAATTGAGTTTTATCGTGAAATATAAATTGGGCATATCGAAAGAAGGAGTTTTGTAGTTTCCTAGCAACTGTTTGATTGTTTTCGGTTTCTTGTGATTGAGTATTATCATGAAATATAAATTGGGCATATCGACAGCAAGCGTTTTGTGGTTTCCTAGCAACAGTTTTATTGTTTTTGACTTCTTGTGATTGAGTTTTATCATGAAATATAAATTGGGCATATCGAAAGAAGGAGTTTTGTGGTTTCCTAGCAACTGTTTGATTTTTTTCGTTATTTTGTGATTGAGTTTTAGCATGAAATATAAATTGGGAATATCAACAGCAAGGGTTTTATGGTTTCCTAGCAACTGTTTTATTAATTTTGACTTATTGTGATTGAGTTTTATCATGAAATATAAATTGGGCATATCGAAAGAAGGAGTTTTGTGGTTTCCTAGCAACTATTTGATTGTTTTCGGTTTATTGTGATTGAGTTTTATCATGAAATATAAATTGGGCATATCGAAAGCAAGCGTTTTGCGGTTTCCTAGCAACTTTTTGATTGTTTTTGATTTCTTGTGATTCAGTTTTATCATGAAATATAAATTGGGTATATCGAAAGCAAGCGTTTTGTGGTTTCCAGGTACCTGTTTTATTGTTTTTGACTTCTTGTGATTGAGTTTTATCATGAAATATAAATTGGGCATATCGAAAGCAAGCGTTTCTTGGTTTCCTAGCAACTTTTTGATTGTTTTTGATTTCTTGTGATTGAGTTTTATCATGAAATATAAATTGGGCATATTGAAAGAAGGAGTTTTGTAGTTTCCTAGCAACTGTTTTATTAATTTTGACTTCTTGTGATTGAGTTTTATCATGAAATATATATTGGCTATATCGAAAGGAGGAGTTTTGTGGTTTCCTAGCAACGGTTTGATTTTTTTTGGTATTTTGTGATTGAGTTTTAGCATGAAATATAGATTGGGAATATCGACAGCAAGCGTTTTGTGGTTTCCTAGCAACTGTTTTAAAGTTTTTGACTTCTTGTCAGCGAGTTTTATCATGAAATATAAATTGGGAATTTCGACAGCAATCGTTTTGTGGTTTCCTAGCAACTGTTTTATTAATTTTAACTTCTTGTAATTGAGTTTTATCGTGAAATATAAATTGGGAATATCAAAAGAAGGAGTTTTGTGGTTTCCTTGCAACTGCTTGATTGTTTTTGACTTCTTGTGATTGAGTTTTATCATGAAATATAAATTGGGCATAACGAAAGAAGGAGTTTTTTGGTTTCCTAGCAACTGGTTGATTGTTTTCGGTTTCTTGTGATTGAGTTTTATCATGAAATATAAATTGGGCATATCGACAGCAAGCGTTTTGTGGTTTCCTAGCAACTCTTTGATTGTTTATGACTTCTTGTAATTGAGTTTTATCGTGAAATATAAATTGGGCATATCGAAAGCAAGCGTTCTGTGGTTTCCTTGCAACTGCTAGATTGTTTTTGGCTTATTGTCAATGAGTTTTAGCATGAAATATATATTGGGAATATCGACAGCAAGCGTTTTGTAGTTTCCTAGCAACTCTTTGATTGTTTATGACTTCTTGTAATTGAGTTTTATCGTGAAATATAAATTGGGCATATCGAAAGAAGGAGTTTTGTAGTTTCCTAGCAACTGTTTGATTGTTTTCGGTTTCTTGTGATTGAGTATTATCATGAAATATAAATTGGGCATATCGACAGCAAGCGTTTTGTGGTTTCCTAGCAACAGTTTTATTGTTTTTGACTTCTTGTGATTGAGTTTTATCATGAAATATAAATTGGGCATATCGAAAGAAGGAGTTTTGTGGTTTCCTAGCAACTGTTTGATTTTTTTCGTTATTTTGTGATTGAGTTTTAGCATGAAATATAAATTGGGAATATCAACAGCAAGGGTTTTATGGTTTCCTAGCAACTGTTTTATTAATTTTGACTTATTGTGATTGAGTTTTATCATGAAATATAAATTGGGCATATCGAAAGAAGGAGTTTTGTGGTTTCCTAGCAACTATTTGATTGTTTTCGGTTTATTGTGATTGAGTTTTATCATGAAATATAAATTGGGCATATCGAAAGCAAGCGTTTTGCGGTTTCCTAGCAACTTTTTGATTGTTTTTGATTTCTTGTGATTCAGTTTTATCATGAAATATAAATTGGGTATATCGAAAGCAAGCGTTTTGTGGTTTCCAGGTACCTGTTTTATTGTTTTTGACTTCTTGTGATTGAGTTTTATCATGAAATATAAATTGGGCATATCGAAAGCAAGCGTTTCTTGGTTTCCTAGCAACTTTTTGATTGTTTTTGATTTCTTGTGATTGAGTTTTATCATGAAATATAAATTGGGCATATTGAAAGAAGGAGTTTTGTAGTTTCCTAGCAACTGTTTTATTAATTTTGACTTCTTGTGATTGAGTTTTATCATGAAATATATATTGGCTATATCGAAAGGAGGAGTTTTGTGGTTTCCTAGCAACGGTTTGATTTTTTTTGGTATTTTGTGATTGAGTTTTAGCATGAAATATAGATTGGGAATATCGACAGCAAGCGTTTTGTGGTTTCCTAGCAACTGTTTTAAAGTTTTTGACTTCTTGTCAGCGAGTTTTATCATGAAATATAAATTGGGAATTTCGACAGCAATCGTTTTGTGGTTTCCTAGCAACTGTTTTATTAATTTTAACTTCTTGTAATTGAGTTTTATCGTGAAATATAAATTGGGAATATCAAAAGAAGGAGTTTTGTGGTTTCCTTGCAACTGCTTGATTGTTTTTGACTTCTTGTGATTGAGTTTTATCATGAAATATAAATTGGGCATAAGGAAAGAAGGAGTTTTGTGGTTTCCTAGCAACTGGTTGATTGTTTTCGGTTTCTTGTGATTGAGTTTTATCATGAAATATAAATTGGGCATATCGACAGCAAGCGTTTTGTGGTTTCCTAGCAACTCTTTGATTGTTTATGACTTCTTGTAATTGAGTTGTATCGTGAAATATAAATTGGGCATATCGAAAGAAGGAGTTTTGTAGTTTCCTAGCAACTGTTTGATTGTTTTCGGTTTCTTGTGATTGAGTATTATCATGAAATATAAATTGGGCATATCGACAGCAAGCGTTTTGTGGTTTCCTAGCAACAGTTTTATTGTTTTTGACTTCTTGTGATTAAGTTTTAGAATGAAATATAAATTGGGCATATCGAAAGCAAGCGTTCTGTGGTTTCCTTGCAACTCCTAGATTGTTTTTGGCTTATTGTCAATGAGTTTTAGCATGAAATATATATTGGGAATATCGACAGCAAGCGTTTTGTAGTTTCCTAGCAACTCTTTGATTGTTTATGACTTCTTGTAATTGAGTTTTATCGTGAAATATAAATTGGGCATATCGAAAGAAGGAGTTTTGTAGTTTCCTAGCAACTGTTTGATTGTTTTCGGTTTCTTGTGATTGAGTATTATCATGAAATATAAATTGGGCATATCGACAGCAAGCGTTTTGTGGTTTCCTAGCAACAGTTTTATTGTTTTTGACTTCTTGTGATTGAGTTTTATCATGAAATATAAATTGGGCATATCGAAAGAAGGAGTTTTGTGGTTTCCTAGCAACTGTTTGATTTTTTTCGTTATTTTGTGATTGAGTTTTAGCATGAAATATAAATTGGGAATATCAACAGCAAGGGTTTTATGGTTTCCTAGCAACTGTTTTATTAATTTTGACTTATTGTGATTGAGTTTTATCATGAAATATAAATTGGGCATATCGAAAGAAGGAGTTTTGTGGTTTCCTAGCAACTATTTGATTGTTTTCGGTTTATTGTGATTGAGTTTTATCATGAAATATAAATTGGGCATATCGAAAGCAAGCGTTTTGCGGTTTCCTAGCAACTTTTTGATTGTTTTTGATTTCTTGTGATTCAGTTTTATCATGAAATATAAATTGGGTATATCGAAAGCAAGCGTTTTGTGGTTTCCAGGTACCTGTTTTATTGTTTTTGACTTCTTGTGATTGAGTTTTATCATGAAATATAAATTGGGCATATCGAAAGCAAGCGTTTCTTGGTTTCCTAGCAACTTTTTGATTGTTTTTGATTTCTTGTGATTGAGTTTTATCATGAAATATAAATTGGGCATATTGAAAGAAGGAGTTTTGTAGTTTCCTAGCAACTGTCTTATTAATTTTGACTTCTTGTGATTGAGTTTTATCATGAAATATATATTGGCTATATCGAAAGGAGGAGTTTTGTGGTTTCCTAGCAACGGTTTGATTTTTTTTGGTATTTTGTGATTGAGTTTTAGCATGAAATATAGATTGGGAATATCGACAGCAAGCGTTTTGTGGTTTCCTAGCAACTGTTTTAAAGTTTTTGACTTCTTGTCAGCGAGTTTTATCATGAAATATAAATTGGGAATTTCGACAGCAATCGTTTTGTGGTTTCCTAGCAACTGTTTTATTAATTTTAACTTCTTGTAATTGAGTTTTATCGTGAAATATAAATTGGGAATATCAAAAGAAGGAGTTTTGTGGTTTCCTTGCAACTGCTTGATTGTTTTTGACTTCTTGTGATTGAGTTTTATCATGAAATATAAATTGGGCATAACGAAAGAAGGAGTTTTTTGGTTTCCTAGCAACTGGTTGATTGTTTTCGGTTTCTTGTGATTGAGTTTTATCATGAAATATAAATTGGGCATATCGACAGCAAGCGTTTTGTGGTTTCCTAGCAACTCTTTGATTGTTTATGACTTCTTGTAATTGAGTTTTATCGTGAAATATAAATTGGGCATATCGAAAGAAGAATTTTTGTAGTTTCCTAGCAACTGTTTGATTGTTTTCGGTTTCTTGTGATTGAGTATTATCATGAAATATAAATTGGGCATATCGACAGCAAGCGTTTTGTGGTTTCCTAGCAACAGTTTTATTGTTTTTGACTTCTTGTGATTAAGTTTTAGAATGAAATATAAATTGGGCATATCGAAAGCAAGCGTTCTGTGGTTTCCTTGCAACTGCTAGATTGTTTTTGGCTTATTGTCAATGAGTTTTAGCATGAAATATATATTGGGAATATCGACAGCAAGCGTTTTGTAGTTTCCTAGCAACTCTTTGATTGTTTATGACTTCTTGTAATTGAGTTTTATCGTGAAATATAAATTGGGCATATCGAAAGAAGGAGTTTTGTAGTTTCCTAGCAACTGTTTGATTGTTTTCGGTTTCTTGTGATTGAGTATTATCATGAAATATAAATTGGGCATATCGACAGCAAGCGTTTTGTGGTTTCCTAGCAACAGTTTTATTGTTTTTGACTTCTTGTGATTGAGTTTTATCATGAAATATAAATTGGGCATATCGAAAGAAGGAGTTTTGTGGTTTCCTAGCAACTGTTTGATTTTTTTCGTTATTTTGTGATTGAGTTTTAGCATGAAATATAAATTGGGAATATCAACAGCAAGGGTTTTATGGTTTCCTAGCAACTGTTTTATTAATTTTGACTTCTTGTGATTGAGTTTTATCATGAAATATAAATTGGGCATATCGAAAGAAGGAGTTTTGTGGTTTCCTAGCAACTATTTGATTGTTTTCGGTTTATTGTGATTGAGTTTTATCATGAAATATAAATTGGGCATATCGAAAGCAAGCGTTTTGCGGTTTCCTAGCAACTTTTTGATTGTTTTTGATTTCTTGTGATTCAGTTTTATCATGAAATATAAATTGGGTATATCGAAAGCAAGCGTTTTGTGGTTTCCAGGTACCTGTTTTATTGTTTTTGACTTCTTGTGATTGAGTTTTATCATGAAATATAAATTGGGCATATTGAAAGCAAGCGTTTCTTGGTTTCCTAGCAACTTTTTGATTGTTTTTGATTTCTTGTGATTGAGTTTTATCATGAAATATAAATTGGCCATATCGAAAGGAGGAGTTTTGTGGTTTCCTAGCAACGGTTTGATTTTTTTCGGTATTTTGTGATTGAGTTTTAGCATGAAATATAGATTGGGAATATCGACAGCAAGCGTTTTGTGGTTTCCTAGCAACTGTTTTAAAGTTTTTGACTTCTTGTCAGCGAGTTTTATCATGAAATATAAATTGGGCATTTCGACAGCAAGCGTTTTGTGGTTTGCTAGCAACTCTTTGATTGTTTATGACTTCTTGTAATTGAGTTTTATCGTGAAATATAAATTGGGCATATCGAAAGAAGGAGTTTTGTAGTTTCCTAGCAACTGTTTGATTGTTTTCGGTTTCTTGTGATTGAGTATTATCATGAAATATAAATTGGGCATATCGACAGCAAGCGTTTTGTGGTTTCCTAGCAACAGTTTTATTGTTTTTGACTTCTTGTGATTGAGTTTTATCATGAAATATAAATTGGGCATATCGAAAGAAGGAGTTTTGTGGTTTCCTAGCAACTGTTTGATTTTTTTCGTTATTTTGTGATTGAGTTTTAGCATGAAATATAAATTGGGAATATCAACAGCAAGGGTTTTATGGTTTCCTAGCAACTGTTTTATTAATTTTGACTTCTTGTGATTGAGTTTTATCATGAAATATAAATTGGGCATATCGAAAGAAGGAGTTTTGTGGTTTCCTAGCAACTATTTGATTGTTTTCGGTTTATTGTGATTGAGTTTTATCATGAAATATAAATTGGGCATATCGAAAGCAAGCGTTTTGCGGTTTCCTAGCAACTTTTTGATTGTTTTTGATTTCTTGTGATTGAGTTTTATCATGAAATATAAATTGGGTATATCGAAAGCAAGCGTTTTGTGGTTTCCAGGTACCTGTTTTATTGTTTTTGACTTCTTGTGATTGAGTTTTATCATGAAATATAAATTGGGCATATCGAAAGCAAGCGTTTCTTGGTTTCCTAGCAACGGTTTGATTTTTTTCGGTATTTTGTGATTGAGTTTTAGCATGAAATATAGATTGGGAATATCGACAGCAAGCGTTTTGTGGTTTCCTAGCAACTGTTTTAAAGTTTTTGACTTCTTGTCAGCGAGTTTTATCATGAAATATAAATTGGGCATTTCGACAGCAATCGTTTTGTGGTTTCCTAGCAACTGTTTTATTAATTTTAACTTCTTGTAATTGAGTTTTATCGTGAAATATAAATTGGGAATATCAAAAGAAGGAGTTTTGTGGTTTCCTTGCAACTGCTTGATTGTTTTTGACTTCTTGTGATTGAGTTTTATCATGAAATATAAATTGGGCATAACGAAAGAAGGAGTTTTGTGGTTTCCTAGCAACTGGTTGATTGTTTTCGGTTTCTTGTGATTGAGTTTTATCATGAAATATAAATTGGGCATATCGACAGCAAGCGTTTTGTGGTTTCCTAGCAACTCTTTGGTTGTTTATGACTTCTTGTAATTGAGTTTTATCGTGAAATATAAATTGGGCATATCGAAAGGAGGAGTTTTGTAGTTTCCTAGCAACTGTTTGATTGTTTTCGGTTTCTTGTGATTGAGTATTATCATGAAATATAAATTGGGCATATCGACAGCAAGCGTTTTGTGGTTTCCTAGCAACAGTTTTATTGTTTTTGACTTCTTGTGATTAAGTTTTAGAATGAAATATAAATTGGGCATATCGAAAGCAAGCGTTCTGTGGTTTCCTTGCAACTGCTAGATTGTTTTTGGCTTATTGTCAATGAGTTTTAGCATGAAATATATATTGGGAATATCGACAGCAAGCGTTTTGTAGTTTCCTAGCAACTCTTTGATTGTTTATGACTTCTTGTAATTGAGTTTTATCGTGAAATATAAATTGGGCATATCGAAAGAAGGAGTTTTGTAGTTTCCTAGCAACTGTTTGATTGTTTTCGGTTTCTTGTGATTGAGTATTATCATGAAATATAAATTGGGCATATCGACAGCAAGCGTTTTGTGGTTTCCTAGCAACAGTTTTATTGTTTTTGACTTCTTGTGATTGAGTTTTATCATGAAATATAAATTGGGCATAT
Source organism: Troilus luridus (assembly GCA_964056705.1). Lineage (NCBI taxonomy): Eukaryota > Metazoa > Arthropoda > Insecta > Hemiptera > Pentatomidae > Troilus > Troilus luridus. Next base: position 39,553,305 of record OZ057417.1, on the reverse strand, counting down.
CGAAAGAAGGAGTTTTGTGGTTTCCTAGCAACTGTTTGATTTTTTTCGTTATTTTGTGATTGAGTTTTAGCATGAAATATAAATTGGGAATATCAACAGCAAGGGTTTTATGGTTTCCTAGCAACTGTTTTATTAATTTTGACTTCTTGTGATTGAGTTTTATCATGAAATATAAATTGGGCATATCGAAAGAAGGAGTTTTGTGGTTTCCTAGCAACTATTTGATTGTTTTCGGTTTATTGTGATTGAGTTTTATCATGAAATATAAATTGGGCATATCGAAAGCAAGCGTTTTGCGGTTTCCTAGCAACTTTTTGATTGTTTTTGATTTCTTGTGATTGAGTTTTATCATGAAATATAAATTGGGTATATCGAAAGCAAGCGTTTTGTGGTTTCCAGGTACCTGTTTTATTGTTTTTGACTTCTTGTGATTGAGTTTTATCATGAAATATAAATTGGGCATATCGAAAGCAAGCGTTTCTTGGTTTCCTAGCAACTTTTTGATTGTTTTTGATTTCTTGTGATTGAGTTTTATCATGAAATATAAATTGGGCATATTGAAAGAAGGAGTTTTGTAGTTTCCTAGCAACTGTTTTATTAATTTTGACTTCTTGTGATTGAGTTTTATCATGAAATATATATTGGCCATATCGAAAGGAGGAGTTTTGTGGTTTCCTAGCAACGGTTTGATTTTTTTCGGTATTTTGTGATTGAGTTTTAGCATGAAATATAGATTGGGAATATCGACAGCAAGCGTTTTGTGGTTTCCTAGCAACTGTTTTAAAGTTTTTGACTTCTTTTCAGCGAGTTTTATCATGAAATATAAATTGGGCATTTCGACAGCAATCGTTTTGTGGTTTCCTAGCAACTGTTTTATTAATTTTAACTTCTTGTAATTGAGTTTTATCGTGAAATATAAATTGGGAATATCAAAAGAAGGAGTTTTGTGGTTTCCTTGCAACTGCTTGATTGTTTTTGACTTCTTGTGATTGAGTTTTATCATGAAATATAAATTGGGCATAACGAAAGAAGGAGTTTTGTGGTTTCCTAGCAACTGGTTGATTGTTTTCGGTTTCTTGTGATTGAGTTTTATCATGAAATATAAATTGGGCATATCGACAGCAAGCGTTTTGTGGTTTCCTAGCAACTCTTTGGTTGTTTATGACTTCTTGTAATTGAGTTTTATCGTGAAATATAAATTGGGCATATCGAAAGAAGGAGTTTTGTAGTTTCCTAGCAACTGTTTGATTGTTTTCGGTTTCTTGTGATTGAGTATTATCATGAAATATAAATTGGGCATATCGACAGCAAGCGTTTTGTGGTTTCCTAGCAACAGTTTTATTGTTTTTGACTTCTTGTGATTAAGTTTTAGAATGAAATATAAATTGGGCATATCGAAAGCAAGCGTTCTGTGGTTTCCTTGCAACTGCTAGATTGTTTTTGGCTTATTGTCAATGAGTTTTAGCATGAAATATATATTGGGAATATCGACAGCAAGCGTTTTGTAGTTTCCTAGCAACTCTTTGATTGTTTATGACTTCTTGTAATTGAGTTTTATCGTGAAATATAAATTGGGCATATCGAAAGAAGGAGTTTTGTAGTTTCCTAGCAACTGTTTGATTGTTTTCGGTTTCTTGTGATTGAGTATTATCATGAAATATAAATTGGGCATATCGACAGCAAGCGTTTTGTGGTTTCCTAGCAACAGTTTTATTGTTTTTGACTTCTTGTGATTGAGTTTTATCATGAAATATAAATTGGGCATATCGAAAGAAGGAGTTTTGTGGTTTCCTAGCAACTGTTTGATTTTTTTCGTTATTTTGTGATTGAGTTTTAGCATGAAATATAAATTGGGAATATCAACAGCAAGGGTTTTATGGTTTCCTAGCAACTGTTTTATTAATTTTGACTTCTTGTGATTGAGTTTTATCATGAAATATAAATTGGGCATATCGAAAGGAGGAGTTTTGTGGTTTCCTAGCAACGGTTTGATTTTTTTCGGTATTTTGTGATTGAGTTTTAGCATGAAATATAGATTGGGAATATCGACAGCAAGCGTTTTGTGGTTTCCTAGCAACTGTTTTAAAGTTTTTGACTTCTTGTCAGCGAGTTTTATCATGAAATATAAATTGGGCATTTCGACAGCAATCGTTTTGTGGTTTCCTAGCAACTGTTTTATTAATTTTAACTTCTTGTAATTGAGTTTTATCGTGAAATATAAATTGGGAATATCAAAAGAAGGAGTTTTGTGGTTTCCTTGCAACTGCTTGATTGTTTTTGACTTCTTGTGATTGAGTTTTATCATGAAATATAAATTGGGCATAACGAAAGAAGGAGTTTTGTGGTTTCCTAGCAACTGGTTGATTGTTTTCGGTTTCTTGTGATTGAGTTTTATCATGAAATATATATTGGCCATATCGAAAGGAGGAGTTTTGTGGTTTCCTAGCAACTCTTTGATTGTTTATGACTTCTTGTAATTGAGTTTTATCGTGAAATATAAATTGGGCATATCGAAAGAAGGAGTTTTGTAGTTTCCTAGCAACTGTTTGATTGTTTTCGGTTTCTTGTGATTGAGTATTATCATGATATATAAATTGGGCATATCGACAGCAAGCGTTTTGTGGTTTCCTAGCAACAGTTTTATTGTTTTTGACTTCTTGTGATTAAGTTTTAGAATGAAATATAAATTGGGCATATCGAAAGCAAGCGTTCTGTGGTTTCCTTGCAACTGCTAGATTGTTTTTGGCTTATTGTCAATGAGTTTTAGCATGAAATATATATTGGGAATATCGACAGCAAGCGTTTTGTGGTTTCCTAGCAACTCTTTGATTGTTTATGACTTCTTGTAATTGAGTTTTATCGTGAAATATAAATTGGGCATATCGAAAGAAGGAGTTTTGTAGTTTCCTAGCAACAGTTTGATTGTTTTCGGTTTCTTGTGATTGAGTATTATCATGAAATATAAATTGGGCATATCGACAGCAAGCGTTTTGTGGTTTCCTAGCAACAGTTTTATTGTTTTTGACTTCTTGTGATTGAGTTTTATCATGAAATATAAATTGGGCATATCGAAAGAAGGAGTTTTGTGGTTTCCTAGCAACGGTTTGATTTTTTTCGGTATTTTGTGATTGAGTTTTAGCATGAAATATAGATTGGGAATATCGACAGCAAGCGTTTTGTGGTTTCCTAGCAACTGTTTTAAAGTTTTTGACTTCTTGTCAGCGAGTTTTATCATGAAATATAAATTGGGCATTTCGACAGCAATCGTTTTGTGGTTTCCTAGCAACTGTTTTATTAATTTTAACTTCTTGTAATTGAGTTTTATCGTGAAATATAAATTGGGAATATCAAAAGAAGGAGTTTTGTGGTTTCCTTGCAACTGCTTGATTGTTTTTGACTTCTTGTGATTGAGTTTTATCATGAAATATAAATTGGGCATACCGAAAGAAGGAGGTTTGTGGTTTCCTAGCAACTGGTTGATTGTTTTCGGTTTCTTGTGATTGAGTTTTATCATGAAATATAAATTGGGCATATCGACAGCAAGCGTTTTGTGGTTTCCTAGCAACTCTTTGATTGTTTATGACTTCTTGTAATTGAGTTTTATCGTGAAATATAAATTGGGCATATCGAAAGAAGGAGTTTTGTAGTTTCCTAGCAACTGTTTGATTGTTTTCGGTTTCTTGTGATTGAGTATTATCATGAAATATAAATTGGGCATATCGACAGCAAGCGTTTTGTGGTTTCCTAGCAACAGTTTTATTGTTTTTGACTTCTTGTGATTAAGTTTTAGAATGAAATATAAATTGGGCATATCGAAAGCAAGCGTTCTGTGGTTTCCTTGCAACTGCTAGATTGTTTTTGGCTTATTGTCAATGAGTTTTAGCATGAAATATATATTGGGAATATCGACAGCAAGCGTTTTGTGGTTTCCTAGCAACTCTTTGATTGTTTATGACTTCTTGTAATTGAGTTTTATCGTGAAATATAAATTGGGCATATCGAAAGCAAGCGTTTTGCGGTTTCCTAGCAACTTTTTGATTGTTTTTGATTTCTTGTGATTGAGTTTTATCATGAAATATAAATTGGGTATATCGAAAGCAAGCGTTTTGTGGTTTCCAGGTACCTTTTTTATTGTTTTTGACTTCTTGTGATTGAGTTTTATCATGAAATATAAATTGGGCATATCGAAAGCAAGCGTTTCTTGGTTTCCTAGCAACTTTTTGATTGTTTTTGATTTCTTGTGATTGAGTTTTATCATGAAATATAAATTGGGCATATTGAAAGAAGGAGTTTTGTAGTTTCCTAGCAACTGTTTTATTAATTTTGACTTCTTGTGATTGAGTTTTATCATGAAATATATATTGGCCATATCGAAAGGAGGAGTTTTGTGGTTTCCTAGCAACGGTTTGATTTTTTTCGGTATTTTGTGATTGAGTTTTAGCATGAAATATAAATTGGGAATATCGACAGCAAGCGTTTTGTGGTTTCCTAGCAACTGTTTTATTAATTTTGACTTCTTGTGATTGAGTTTTATCATGAAATATATATTGGCCATATCGAAAGGAGGAGTTTTGTGGTTTCCTAGCAACGGTTTGATTTTTTTCGGTATTTTGTGATTGAGTTTTAGCATGAAATATAAATTGGGAATATCGACAGCAAGCGTTTTGTAGTTTCCTAGCAACTGTTTTATTAATTTTGACTTCTTGTGATTGAGTTTTATCATGAAATATATATTGGCCATATCGAAAGGAGGAGTTTTGTGGTTTCCTAGCAACGGTTTGATTTTTTTCGGTATTTTGTGATTGAGTTTTAGCATGAAATATAAATTGGGAATATCGACAGCAAGCGTTTTGTGGTTTCCTAGCAACTGTTTTATTAATTTTGACTTCTTGTGATTGAGTTTTATCATGAAATATAAATTGGGCATATCGAAAGAAGGAGTTTTGTGGTTTCCTAGCAACTGTTTGATTTTTTTCGTTATTTTGTGATTGAGTTTTAGCATGAAATATAAATTGGGAATATCAACAGCAAGGGTTTTATGGTTTCCTAGCAACTGTTTTATTAATTTTGACTTCTTGTGATTGAGTTTTATCATGAAATATAAATTGGGCATATCGAAAGAAGGAGTTTTGTGGTTTCCTAGCAACTATTTGATTGTTTTCGGTTTATTGTGATTGAGTTTTATCATGAAATATAAATTGGGCATATCGAAAGGAAGCGTTTTGCGGTTTCCTAGCAACTTTTTGATTGTTTTTGATTTCTTGTGATTGAGTTTTATCATGAAATATAAATTGGGTATATCGAAAGCAAGCGTTTTGTGGTTTCCAGGTACCTGTTTTATTGTTTTTGACTTCTTGTGATTGAGTTTTATCATGAAATATAAATTGGGCATATCGAAAGCAAGCGTTTCTTGGTTTCCTAGCAACTTTTTGATTGTTTTTGATTTCTTGTGATTGAGTTTTATCATGAAATATAAATTGGGCATATTGAAAGAAGGAGTTTTGTAGTTTCCTAGCAACTGTTTTATTAATTTTGACTTCTTGTGATTGAGTTTTATCATGAAATATATATTGGCCATATCGAAAGGAGGAGTTTTGTGGTTTCCTAGCAACGGTTTGATTTTTTTTCGGTATTTTGTGATTGAGTTTTAGCATGAAATATAGATTGGGAATATCGACAGCAAGCGTTTTGTGGTTTCCTAGCAACTGTTTTAAAGTTTTTGACTTCTTGTCAGCGAGTTTTATCATGAAATATAAATTGGGCATATCGACAGCAATCGTTTTGTGGTTTCCTAGCAACTGTTTTATTAATTTTAACTTCTTGTAATTGAGTTTTATCGTGAAATATAAATTGGGAATATCAAAAGAAGGAGTTTTGTGGTTTCCTTGCAACTGCTTGATTGTTTTTGACTTCTTGTGATTGAGTTTTATCATGAAATATAAATTGGGCATAACGAAAGAAGGAGTTTTGTGGTTTCCTAGCAACTGGTTGATTGTTTTCGGTTTCTTGTGATTGAGTTTTATCATGAAATATAAATTGGGCATATCGACAGCAAGCGTTTTGTGGTTTCCTAGCAACTCTTTGATTGTTTATGACTTCTTGTAATTGAGTTTTATCGTGAAATATATATTGGCCATATCGAAAGGAGGAGTTTTGTGGTTTCCTAGCAACGGTTTGATTTTTTTCGGTATTTTGTGATTGAGTTTTAGCATGAAATATAGATTGGGAATATCGACAGCAAGCGTTTTGTGGTTTCCTAGCAACTGTTTTAAAGTTTTTGACTTCTTGTCAGCGAGTTTTATCATGAAATATAAATTGGGCATTTCGACAGCAATCGTTTTGTGGTTTCCTAGCAACTGTTTTATTAATTTTAACTTCTTGTAATTGAGTTTTATCGTGAAATATAAATTGGGAATATCAAAAGAAGGAGTTTTGTGGTTTCCTTGCAACTGCTTGATTGTTTTTGACTTCTTGTGATTGAGTTTAATCGTGAAATATAAATTGGGCATATCGAAAGAAGGAGTTTTGTAGTTTCCTAGCAACTGTTTGATTGTTTTCGGTTTCTTGTGATTGAGTATTATCATGAAATATAAATTGGGCATATCGACAGCAAGCGTTTTGTGGTTTCCTAGCAACAGTTTTATTGTTTTTGACTTCTTGTGATTAAGTTTTAGAATGAAATATAAATTGGGCATATCGAAAGCAAGCGTTCTGTGGTTTCCTTGCAACTGCTAGATTGTTTTTGGCTTATTGTCAATGAGTTTTAGCATGAAATATATATTGGGAATATCGACAGCAAGCGTTTTGTGGTTTCCTAGCAACTCTTTGATTGTTTATGACTTCTTGTAATTGAGTTTTATCGTGAAATATAAATTGGGCATATCGAAAGCAAGCGTTTTGCGGTTTCCTAGCAACTTTTTGATTGTTTTTGATTTCTTGTGATTGAGTTTTATCATGAAATATAAATTGGGTATATCGAAAGCAAGCGTTTTGTGGTTTCCAGGTACCTGTTTTTTTGTTTTTGACTTCTTGTGATTGAGTTTTATCATGAAATATAAATTGGGCATATCGAAAGCAAGCGTTTCTTGGTTTCCTAGCAACTTTTTGATTGTTTTTGATTTCTTGTGATTGAGTTTTATCATGAAATATAAATTGGGCATATTGAAAGAAGGAGTTTTGTAGTTTCCTAGCAACTGTTTTATTAATTTTGACTTCTTGTGATTGAGTTTTATCATGAAATATATATTGGCCATATCGAAAGGAGGAGTTTTGTGGTTTCCTAGCAACGGTTTGATTTTTTTCGGTATTTTGTGATTGAGTTTTAGCATGAAATATAAATTGGGAATATCGACAGCAAGCGTTTTGTAGTTTCCTAGCAACTGTTTTATTAATTTTGACTTCTTGTGATTGAGTTTTATCATGAAATATATATTGGCCATATCGAAAGGAGGAGTTTTTGGTTTCCTAGCAACGGTTTGATTTTTTTCGGTATTTTGTGATTGAGTTTTAGCATGAAATATAAATTGGGAATATCGACAGCAAGCGTTTCGTGGTTTCCTAGCAACTGTTTTATTAATTTTGACTTCTTGTGATTGAGTTTTATCATGAAATATAAATTGGGCATATCGAAAGAAGGAGTTTTGTGGTTTCCTAGCAACTGTTTGATTTTTTTCGTTATTTTGTGATTGAGTTTTAGCATGAAATATAAATTGGGAATATCAACAGCAAGGGTTTTATGGTTTCCTAGCAACTGTTTTATTAATTTTGACTTCTTGTGATTGAGTTTTATCATGAAATATAAATTGGGCATATCGAAAGAAGGAGTTTTGTGGTTTCCTAGCAACTATTTGATTGTTTTCGGTTTATTGTGATTGAGTTTTATCATGAAATATAAATTGGGCATATCGAAAGGAAGCGTTTTGCGGTTTCCTAGCAACTTTTTGATTGTTTTTGATTTCTTGTGATTGAGTTTTATCATGAAATATAAATTGGGTATATCGAAAGCAAGCGTTTTGTGGTTTCCAGGTACCTGTTTTATTGTTTTTGACTTCTTGTGATTGAGTTTTATCATGAAATATAAATTGGGCATATCGAAAGCAAGCGTTTCTTGGTTTCCTAGCAACTTTTTGATTGTTTTTGATTTCTTGTGATTGAGTTTTATCATGAAATATAAATTGGGCATATTGAAAGAAGGAGTTTTGTAGTTTCCTAGCAACTGTTTTATTAATTTTGACTTCTTGTGATTGAGTTTTATCATGAAATATATATTGGCCATATCGAAAGGAGGAGTTTTGTGGTTTCCTAGCAACGGTTTGATTTTTTTCGGTATTTTGTGATTGAGTTTTAGCATGAAATATAGATTGGGAATATCGACAGCAAGCGTTTTGTGGTTTCCTAGCAACTGTTTTAAAGTTTTTGACTTCTTGTCAGCGAGTTTTATCATGAAATATAAATTGGGCATATCGACAGCAATCGTTTTGTGGTTTCCTAGCAACTGTTTTATTAATTTTAACTTCTTGTAATTGAGTTTTATCGTGAAATATAAATTGGGAATATCAAAAGAAGGAGTTTTGTGGTTTCCTTGCAACTGCTTGATTGTTTTTGACTTCTTGTGATTGAGTTTTATCATGAAATATAAATTGGGCATAACGAAAGAAGGAGTTTTGTGGTTTCCTAGCAACTGGTTGATTGTTTTCGGTTTCTTGTGATTGAGTTTTATCATGAAATATAAATTGGGCATATCGACAGCAAGCGTTTTGTGGTTTCCTAGCAACTCTTTGATTGTTTATGACTTCTTGTAATTGAGTTTTATCGTGAAATATAAATTGGGCATATCGAAAGAAGGAGTTTTGTAGTTTCCTAGCAACTGTTTGATTGTTTTCGGTTTCTTGTGATTGAGTATTATCATGAAATATAAATTGGGCATTTCGACAGCAAGCGTTTTGTGGTTTCCTAGCAACAGTTTTATTGTTTTTGACTTCTTGTGATTAAGTTTTAGAATGAAATATAAATTGGGCATATCGAAAGCAAGCGTTCTGTGGTTTCCTTGCAACTGCTAGATTGTTTTTGGCTTATTGTCAATGAGTTTTAGCATGAAATATATATTGGGAATATCGACAGCAAGCGTTTTGTGGTTTCCTAGCAACTCTTTGATTGTTTATGACTTCTTGTAATTGAGTTTTATCGTGAAATATAAATTGGGCATATCGAAAGAAGGAGTTTTGTAGTTTCCTAGCAACTGTTTGATTGTTTTCGGTTTCTTGTGATTGAGTATTATCATGAAATATAAATTGGGCATATCGACAGCAAGCGTTTTGTGGTTTCCTAGCAACAGTTTTATTGTTTTTGACTTCTTGTGATTGAGTTTTATCATGAAATATAAATTGGGCATATCGAAAGAAGGAGTTTTGTGGTTTCCTAGCAACTGTTTGATTTTTTTCGTTATTTTGTGATTGAGTTTTATCATGAAATATAAATTGGGCATATCGAAAGGAAGCGTTTTGCGGTTTCCTAGCAACTTTTTGATTGTTTTTGATTTCTTGTGATTGAGTTTTATCATGAAATATAAATTGGGTATATCGAAAGCTAGCGTTTTGTGGTTTCCAGGTACCTGTTTTATTGTTTTTGACTTCTTGTGATTGAGTTTTATCATGAAATATAAATTGGGCATATCGAAAGCAAGCGTTTCTTGGTTTCCTAGCAACTTTTTGATTGTTTTTGATTTCTTGTGATTGAGTTTTATCATGAAATATAAATTGGGCATATTGAAAGAAGGAGTTTTGTAGTTTCCTAGCAACTGTTTTATTAATTTTGACTTCTTGTGATTGAGTTTTATCATGAAATATATATTGGCCATATCTAAAGGAGGAGTTTTGTGGTTTCCTAGCAACGGTGTTATTTTTTTCGGTATTTTGTGATTGAGTTTTAGCATGAAATATAGATTGGGAATATCGACAGCAAGCGTTTTGTGGTTTCCTAGCAACTGTTTTAAAGTTTTTGACTTCTTGTCAGCGAGTTTTATCATGAAATATAAATTGGGCATTTCGACAGCAATCGTTTTGTGGTTTCCTAGCAACTGTTTTATTAATTTTAACTTCTTGTAATTGAGTTTTATCGTGAAATATAAATTGGGAATATCAAAAGAAGGAGTTTTGTGGTTTCCTTGCAACTGCTTGATTGTTTTTGACTTCTTGTGATTGAGTTTTATCATGAAATATAAATTGGGCATAACGAAAGAAGGAGTTTTGTGGTTTCCTAGCAACTGGTTGATTGTTTTCGGTTTCTTGTGATTGAGTTTTATCATGAAATATAAATTGGGCATATCGACAGCAAGCGTTTTGTGGTTTCCTAGCAACTCTTTGATTGTTTATGACTTCTTGTAATTGAGTTTTATCGTGAAATATAAATTGGGCATATCGAAAGAAGGAGTTTTGTAGTTTCCTAGCAACTGTTTGATTGTTTTCGGTTTCTTGTGATTGAGTATTATCATGAAATATAAATTGGGCATATCGAAAGCAAGCGTTCTGTGGTTTCCTTGCAACTGCTAGATTGTTTTTGGCTTATTGTCAATGAGTTTTATCATGAAATATAAATTGGGCATATCGACAGCAAGCGTTTTGTGGTTTCCTAGCAACTCTTTGATTGTTTATGACTTCTTGTAATTGAGTTTTATCGTGAAATATAAATTGGGCATATCGAAAGAAGGAGTTTTGTAGTTTCCTAGCAACTGTTTGATTGTTTTCGGTTTCTTGTGATTGAGTATTATCATGAAATATAAATTGGGCATATCGACAGCAAGCGTTTTGTGGTTTCCTAGCAACAGTTTTATTGTTTTTGACTTCTTGTGATTAAGTTTTAGAATGAAATATAAATTGGGCATATCGAAAGCAAGCGTTCTGTGGTTTCCTTGCAACTGCTAGATTGTTTTTGGCTTATTGTCAATGAGTTTTAGCATGAAATATATATTGGGAATATCGACAGCAAGCGTTTTGTGGTTTCCTAGCAACAGTTTTATTGTTTTTGACTTCTTGTGATTGAGTTTTATCATGAAATATAAATTGGGCATATCGAAAGAAGGAGTTTTGTGGTTTCCTAGCAACTGTTTGATTGTTTTCGGTTTCTTGTGATTGAGTATTATCATGAAATATAAATTGGGCATATCGACAGCAAGCGTTTTGTGGTTTCCTAGCAACAGTTTTATTGTTTTTGACTTCTTGTGATTGAGTTTTATCATGAAATATAAATTGGGCATATCGAAAGAAGGAGTTTTGTGGTTTCCTAGCAACTGTTTGATTTTTTTCGGTTTATTGTGATTGAGTTTTATCATGAAATATAAATTGGGCATATCGAAAGCAAGCGTTTTGCGGTTTCCTAGCAACTTTTTGATTGTTTTTGATTTCTTGTGATTGAGTTTTATCATGAAATATAAATTGGGTATATCGAAAGCAAGCGTTTTGTGGTTTCCAGGTACCTGTTTTATTGTTTTTGACTTCTTGTGATTGAGTTTTATCATGAAATATAAATTGGGCATATCGAAAGCAAGCGTTTCTTGGTTTCCTAGCAACTTTTTGATTGTTTTTGATTTCTTGTGATTGAGTTTTATCATGAAATATAAATTGGGCATATTGAAAGAAGGAGTTTTGTAGTTTCCTAGCAACTGTTTTATTAATTTTGACTTCTTGTGATTGAGTTTTATCATGAAATATATATTGGCCATATCGAAAGGAGGAGTTTTGTGGTTTCCTAGCAACGGTTTGATTTTTTTCGGTATTTTGTGATTGAGTTTTAGCATGAAATATAGATTGGGAATATCGACAGCAAGCGTTTTGTGGTTTCCTAGCAACTGTTTTAAAGTTTTTGACTTCTTGTCAGCGAGTTTTATCATGAAATATAAATTGGGCATTTCGACAGCAATCGTTTTGTGGTTTCCTAGCAACTGTTTTATTAATTTTAACTTCTTGTAATTGAGTTTTATCGTGAAATATAAATTGGGAATATCAAAAGAAGGAGTTTTGTGGTTTCCTTGCAACTGCTTGATTGTTTTTGACTTCTTGTGATTGAGTTTTATCATGAAATATAAATTGGGCATAACGAAAGAAGGAGTTTTGTGGTTTCCTAGCAACTGGTTGATTGTTTTCGGTTTCTTGTGATTGAGTTTTATCATGAAATATAAATTGGGCATATCGACAGCAAGCGTTTTGTGGTTTCCTAGCAACTCTTTGATTGTTTATGACTTCTTGTAATTGAGTTTTATCGTGAAATATAAATTGGGCATATCGAAAGAAGGAGTTTTGTAGTTTCCTAGCAACTGTTTGATTGTTTTCGGTATTTTGTGATTGAGTTTTAGCATGAAATATAAATTGGGAATATTGACAGCAAGCGTTTTGTGGTATTCTAGCAACTGTTTTATTAATTTTGACTTCTTGTGATTGAGTTTTATCATGAAATATATATTGGCCATATCGAAAGAAGGAGTTTTGTGGTTTCCTAGCAACTGTTTGATTTTTTTCGTTATTTTGTGATTGAGTTTTATCATGAAATATAAATTGGGCATATCGAAAGGAAGCGTTTTGCGGTTTCCTAGCAACTTTTTGATTGTTTTTGATTTCTTGTGATTGAGTTTTATCATGAAATATAAATTGGGTATATCGAAAGCAAGCGTTTTGTGGTTTCCAGGTACCTGTTTTATTGTTTTTGACTTCTTGTGATTGAGTTTTATCATGAAATATAAATTGGGCATATCGAAAGCAAGCGTTTCTTGGTTTCCTAGCAACTTTTTGATTGTTTTTGATTTCTTGTGATTGAGTTTTATCATGAAATATAAATTGGGCATATTGAAAGAAGGAGTTTTGTAGTTTCCTAGCAACTGTTTTATTAATTTTGACTTCTTGTGATTGAGTTTTATCATGAAATATATATTGGCCATATCGAAAGGAGGAGTTTTGTGGTTTCCTAGCAACGGTTTGATTTTTTTCGGTATTTTGTGATTGAGTTTTAGCATGAAATATAGATTGGGAATATCGACAGCAAGCGTTTTGTGGTTTCCTAGCAACTGTTTTAAAGTTTTTGACTTCTTGTCAGCGAGTTTTATCATGAAATATAAATTGGGCATTTCGACAGCAATCGTTTTGTGGTTTCCTAGCAACTGTTTTATTAATTTTAACTTCTTGTAATTGAGTTTTATCGTGAAATATAAATTGGGAATATCAAAAGAAGGAGTTTTGTGGTTTCCTTGCAACTGCTTGATTGTTTTTGACTTCTTGTGATTGAGTTTTATCATGAAATATAAATTGGGCATAACGAAAGAAGGAGTTTTGTGGTTTCCTAGCAACTGGTTGATTGTTTTCGGTTTCTTGTGATTGAGTTTTATCATGAAATATAAATTGGGCATATCGACAGCAAGCGTTTTGTGGTTTCCTAGCAACTCTTTGATTGTTTATGACTTCTTGTAATTGAGTTTTATCGTGAAATATAAATTGGGCATATCGAAAGAAGGAGTTTTGTAGTTTCCTAGCAACTGTTTGATTGTTTTCGGTATTTTGTGATTGAGTTTTAGCATGAAATATAAATTGGGAATATTGACAGCAAGCGTTTTGTGGTATTCTAGCAACTGTTTTATTAATTTTGACTTCTTGTGATTGAGTTTTATCATGAAATATAAATTGGGCATATCGAAAGAAGGAGTTTTGTGGTTTCCTAGCAACTGTTTGATTTTTTTCGTTATTTTGTGATTGAGTTTTATCATGAAATATAAATTGGGCATATCGAAAGGAAGCGTTTTGCGGTTTCCTAGCAACTTTTTGATTGTTTTTGATTTCTTGTGATTGAGTTTTATCATGAAATATAAATTGGGTATATCGAAAGCAAGCGTTTTGTGGTTTCCAGGTACCTGTTTTATTGTTTTTGACTTCTTGTGATTGAGTTTTATCATGAAATATAAATTGGGCATATCGAAAGCAAGCGTTTCTTGGTTTCCTAGCAACTTTTTGATTGTTTTTGATTTCTTGTGATTGAGTTTTATCATGAAATATAAATTGGGCATATTGAAAGAAGGAGTTTTGTAGTTTCCTAGCAACTGTTTTATTAATTTTGACTTCTTGTGATTGAGTTTTATCATGAAATATATATTGGCCATATCGAAAGGAGGAGTTTTGTGGTTTCCTAGCAACGGTTTGATTTTTTTCGGTATTTTGTGATTGAGTTTTAGCATGAAATATAGATTGGGAATATCGACAGCAAGCGTTTTGTGGTTTCCTAGCAACTGTTTTAAAGTTTTTGACTTCTTGTCAGCGAGTTTTATCATGAAATATAAATTGGGCATTTCGACAGCAATCGTTTTGTGGTTTCCTAGCAACTGTTTTATTAATTTTAACTTCTTGTAATTGAGTTTTATCGTGAAATATAAATTGGGAATATCAAAAGAAGGAGTTTTGTGGTTTCCTTGCAACTGCTTGATTGTTTTTGACTTCTTGTGATTGAGTTTTATCATGAAATATAAATTGGGCATAACGAAAGAAGGAGTTTTGTGGTTTCCTAGCAACTGGTTGATTGTTTTCGGTTTCTTGTGATTGAGTTTTATCATGAAATATAAATTGGGCATATCGACAGCAAGCGTTTTGTGGTTTCCTAGCAACTCTTTGATTGTTTATGACTTCTTGTAATTGAGTTTTATCGTGAAATATAAATTGGGCATATCGAAAGAAGGAGTTTTGTAGTTTCCTAGCAACTGTTTGATTGTTTTCGGTATTTTGTGATTGAGTTTTAGCATGAAATATAAATTGGGAATATTGACAGCAAGCGTTTTGTGGTATTCTAGCAACTGTTTTATTAATTTTGACTTCTTGTGATTGAGTTTTATCATGAAATATAAATTGGGCATATCGAAAGAAGGAGTTTTGTGGTTTCCTAGCAACTGTTTGATTTTTTTCGTTATTTTGTGATTGAGTTTTATCATGAAATATAAATTGGGCATATCGAAAGGAAGCGTTTTGCGGTTTCCTAGCAACTTTTTGATTGTTTTTGATTTCTTGTGATTGAGTTTTATCATGAAATATAAATTGGGTATATCGAAAGCAAGCGTTTTGTGGTTTCCAGGTACCTGTTTTATTGTTTTTGACTTCTTGTGATTGAGTTTTATCATGAAATATAAATTGGGCATATCGAAAGCAAGCGTTTCTTGGTTTCCTAGCAACTTTTTGATTGTTTTTGATTTCTTGTGATTGAGTTTTATCATGAAATATAAATTGGGCATATTGAAAGAAGGAGTTTTGTAGTTTCCTAGCAACTGTTTTATTAATTTTGACTTCTTGTGATTGAGTTTTATCATGAAATATATATTGGCCATATCGAAAGGAGGAGTTTTGTGGTTTCCTAGCAACGGTTTGATTTTTTTCGGTATTTTGTGATTGAGTTTTAGCATGAAATATAGATTGGGAATATCGACAGCAAGCGTTTTGTGGTTTCCTAGCAACTGTTTTAAAGTTTTTGACTTCTTGTCAGCGAGTTTTATCATGAAATATAAATTGGGCATTTCGACAGCAATCGTTTTGTGGTTTCCTAGCAACTGTTTTATTAATTTTAACTTCTTGTAATTGAGTTTTATCGTGAAATATAAATTGGGAATATCAAAAGAAGGAGTTTTGTGGTTTCCTTGCAACTGCTTGATTGTTTTTGACTTCTTGTGATTGAGTTTTATCATGAAATATAAATTGGGCATAACGAAAGAAGGAGTTTTGTGGTTTCCTAGCAACTGGTTGATTGTTTTCGGTTTCTTTTGATTGAGTTTTATCATGAAATATAAATTGGGCATATCGACAGCAAGCGTTTTGTGGTTTCCTAGCAACTCTTTGATTGTTTATGACTTCTTGTAATTGAGTTTTATCGTGAAATATAAATTGGGCATATCGAAAGAAGGAGTTTTGTAGTTTCCTAGCAACTGTTTGATTGTTTTCGGTATTTTGTGATTGAGTTTTAGCATGAAATATAAATTGGGAATATTGACAGCAAGCGTTTTGTGGTATTCTAGCAACTGTTTTATTAATTTTGACTTCTTGTGATTGAGTTTTATCATGAAATATAAATTGGGCATATCGAAAGAAGGAGTTTTGTGGTTTCCTAGCAACTGTTTGATTTTTTTCGTTATTTTGTGATTGAGTTTTAGCATGAAATATAAATTGGGAATATCAACAGCAAGGGTTTTATGTTTTCCTAGCAACTGTTTTATTAATTTTGACTTCTTGTGATTGAGTTTTATCATGAAATATAAATTGGGCATATCGAAAGAAGGAGTTTTGTGGTTTCCTAGCAACTATTTGATTGTTTTCGGTTTATTGTGATTGAGTTTTATCATGAAATATAAATTGGGCATATCGAAAGCAAGCGTTTCTTGGTTTCCTAGCAACTTTTTGATTGTTTTTGATTTCTTGTGATTGAGTTTTATCATGAAATATAAATTGGGCATATCGAAAGCAAGCGTTTTGTGGTTTCCAGGTACCTGTTTTATTGTTTTTGACTTCTTGTGATTGAGTTTTATCATGAAATATAAATTGGGCATATCGAAAGCAAGCGTTTCTTGGTTTCCTAGCAACTTTTTGATTGTTTTTGATTTCTTGTGATTGAGTTTTATCATGAAATATAAATTGGGCATATTGAAAGAAGGAGTTTTGTAGTTTCCTAGCAACTGTTTTATTAATTTTGACTTCTTGTGATTGAGTTTTATCATGAAATATATATTGGCCATATCGAAATAAGGAGTTTTGTGGTTTCCTAGCAACGGTTTGATTTTTTTCGGTATTTTGTGATTGAGTTTTAGCATGAAATATAGATTGGGAATATCGACAGCAAGCGTTTTGTGGTTTCCTAGCAACTGTTTTAAAGTTTTTGACTTCTTGTCAGCGAGTTTTATCATGAAATATAAATTGGGCATTTCGACAGCAATCGTTTTGTGGTTTCCTAGCAACTGTTTTATTAATTTTAACTTCTTGTAATTGAGTTTTATCGTGAAATATAAATTGGGAATATCAAAAGAAGGAGTTTTGTGGTTTCCTTGCAACTGCTTGATTGTTTTTGACTTCTTGTGATTGAGTTTTATCATGAAATATAAATTGGGCATAACGAAAGAAGGAGTTTTGTGGTTTCCTAGCAACTGGTTGATTGTTTTCGGTTTCTTGTGATTGAGTTTTATCATGAAATATAAATTGGGCATATCGACAGCAAGCGTTTTGTGGTTTCCTAGCAACTCTTTGATTGTTTATGACTTCTTGTAATTGAGTTTTATCGTGAAATATAAATTGGGCATATCGAAAGAAGGAGTTTTGTAGTTTCCTAGCAACTGTTTGATTGTTTTCGGTTTCTTGTGATTGAGTATTATCATGAAATATAAATTGGGCATATCGACAGCAAGCGTTTTGTGGTTTCCTAGCAACAGTTTTATTGTTTTTGACTTCTTGTGATTAAGTTTTAGAATGAAATATAAATTGGGCATATCGAAAGCAAGCGTTCTGTGGTTTCCTTGCAACTGCTAGATTGTTTTTGGCTTATTGTCAATGAGTTTTAGCATGAAATATATATTGGGAATATCGACAGCAAGCGTTTTGTGGTTTCCTAGCAACTCTTTGATTGTTTATGACTTCTTGTAATTGAGTTTTATCGTGAAATATAAATTGGGCATATCGAAAGAAGGAGTTTTGTAGTTTCCTAGCAACTGTTTGATTGTTTTCGGTTTCTTGTGATTGAGTATTATCATGAAATATAAATTGGGCATATCGACAGCAAGCGTTTTGTGGTTTCCTAGCAACAGTTTTATTGTTTTTGACTTCTTGTGATTGAGTTTTATCATGAAATATAAATTGGGCATATCGAAAGAAGGAGTTTTGTGGTTTCCTAGCAACTGTTTGATTTTTTTCGTTATTTTGTGATTGAGTTTTAGCATGAAATATAAATTGGGAATATCAACAGCAAGGGTTTTATGGTTTCCTAGCAACTGTTTTATTAATTTTGACTTCTTGTGATTGAGTTTTATCATGAAATATAAATTGGGCATATCGAAAGAAGGAGTTTTGTGGTTTCCTAGCAACTATTTGATTGTTTTCGGTTTATTGTGATTGAGTTTTATCATGAAATATAAATTGGGCATATCGAAAGCAAGCGTTTTGCGGTTTCCTAGCAACTTTTTGATTGTTTTTGATTTCTTGTGATTGAGTTTTATCATGAAATATAAATTGGGTATATCGAAAGCAAGCGTTTTGTGGTTTCCAGGTACCTGTTTTATTGTTTTTGACTTCTTGTGATTGAGTTTTATCATGAAATATAAATTGGGCATATCGAAAGCAAGCGTTTCTTGGTTTCCTAGCAACTTTTTGATTGTTTTTGATTTCTTGTGATTGAGTTTTATCATGAAATATAAATTGGGCATATTGAAAGAAGGAGTTTTGTAGTTTCCTAGCAACTGTTTTATTAATTTTGACTTCTTGTGATTGAGTTTTATCATGAAATATATATTGGCCATATCGAAAGGAGGAGTTTTGTGGTTTCCTAGCAACGGTTTGATTTTTTTCGGTATTTTGTGATTGAGTTTTAGCATGAAATATAGATTGGGAATATCGACAGCAAGCGTTCTGTGGTTTCCTAGCAACTGTTTTAAAGTTTTTGACTTCTTGTCAGCGAGTTTTATCATGAAATATAAATTGGGCATTTCGACAGCAATCGTTTTGTGGTTTCCTAGCAACTGTTTTATTAATTTTAACTTCTTGTAATTGAGTTTTATCGTGAAATATAAATTGGGAATATCAAAAGAAGGAGTTTTGTGGTTTCCTTGCAACTGCTTGATTGTTTTTGACTTCTTGTGATTGAGTTTTATCATGAAATATAAATTGGGCATAACGAAAGAAGGAGTTTTGTGGTTTCCTAGCAACTGGTTGATTGTTTTCGGTTTCTTGTGATTGAGTTTTATCATGAAATATAAATTGGGCATATCGACAGCAAGCGTTTTGTGGTTTCCTAGCAACTCTTTGATTGTTTATGACTTCTTGTAATTGAGTTTTATCGTGAAATATAAATTGGGCATATCGAAAGAAGGAGTTTTGTAGTTTCCTAGCAACTGTTTGATTGTTTTCGGTTTCTTGTGATTGAGTATTATCATGAAATATAAATTGGGCATTTCGACAGCAAGCGTTTTGTGGTTTCCTAGCAACAGTTTTATTGTTTTTGACTTCTTGTGATTAAGTTTTAGAATGAAATATAAATTGGGCATATCGAAAGCAAGCGTTCTGTGGTTTCCTTGCAACTGCTAGATTGTTTTTGGCTTATTGTCAATGAGTTTTAGCATGAAATATATATTGGGAATATCGACAGCAAGCGTTTTGTAATTTCCTAGCAACTGTTTTATTAATTTTGACTTCTTGTGATTGAGTTTTATCATGAAATATAAATTGGGCATATCGAAAGAAGGAGTTTTGTGGGTTCCTAGCAACTGTTTTATTGTTTTTGACTTCTTGTGATTGAGTTTTAGCATGAAATATAAATTGGGAATATCGACAGCAAGCATTTTGTGGTTTCCTAGCAACTGGTTGATTGTTTTCGGTTTCTTGTCATCAAGTTTTATCATGAAATATAAATTGGGCATATTGAAAGAAGGAGTTTTGTAGTTTCCTAGCAACTGTTTTATTAATTTTGACTTCTTGTGATTGAGTTTTATCATGAAATATATATTGGCCATATCGAAAGGAGGAGTTTTGTGGTTTCCTAGCAACGGTTTGATTTTTTTCGGTATTTTTGATTGAGTTTTAGCATGAAATATAAATTGGGAATATCGACAGCAAGCGTTTTGTGGTTTCCTAGCAACTGTTTTATTAATTTTGACTTCTTGTGATTGAGTTTTATCATGAAATATATATTGGCCATATCGAAAGGAGGAGTTTTGTGGTTTCCTAGCAACGGTTTGATTTTTTTCGGTATTTTGTGATTGAGTTTTAGCATGAAATATAAATTGGGAATATCGACAGCAAGCGTTTTGTAGTTTCCTAGCAACTGTTTTATTAATTTTGACTTCTTGTGATTGAGTTTTATCATGAAATATATATTGGCCATATCGAAAGGAGGAGTTTTGTGGTTTCCTAGCAATGGTTTGATTTTTTTCGGTATTTTGTGATTGAGTTTTAGCATGAAATATAAATTGGGAATATCGACAGCAAGCGTTTCGTGGTTTCCTAGCAACTGTTTTATTAATTTTGACTTCTTGTGATTGAGTTTTATCATGAAATATAAATTGGGCATATCGAAAGAAGGAGTTTTGTGGTTTCCTAGCAACTGTTTGATTTTTTTCGTTATTTTGTGATTGAGTTTTAGCATGAAATATAAATTGGGAATATCAACAGCAAGGGTTTTATGGTTTCCTAGCAACTGTTATATTAATTTTGACTTCTTGTGATTGAGTTTTATCATGAAATATAAATTGGGCATAACGAAAGAAGGAGTTTTGTGGTTTCCTAGCAACTGGTTGATTGTTTTCGGTTTCTTGTGATTGAGTTTTATCATGAAATATAAATTGGGCATATCGACAGCAAGCGTTTTGTGGTTTCCTAGCAACTCTTTGATTGTTTATGACTTCTTGTAATTGAGTTTTATCGTGAAATATAAATTGGGCATATCGAAAGAAGGAGTTTTGTAGTTTCCTAGCAACTGTTTGATTGTTTTCGGTTTCTTGTGATTGAGTATTATCATGAAATATAAATTGGGCATATCGACAGCAAGCGTTTTGTGGTTTCCTAGCAACAGTTTTATTGTTTTTGACTTCTTGTGATTAAGTTTTAGAATGAAATATAAATTGGGCATATCGAAAGCAAGCGTTCTGTGGTTTCCTTGCAACTGCTAGATTGTTTTTGGCTTATTGTCAATGAGTTTTAGCATGAAATATATATTGGGAATATCGACAGCAAGCGTTTTGTGGTTTCCTAGCAACTCTTTGATTGTTTATGACTTCTTGTAATTGAGTTTTATCATGAAATATATATTGGCCATATCGAAAGGAGAAGTTTTGTGGTTTCCTAGCAACGGTTTGATTTTTTTCGGTATTTTGTGATTGAGTTTTAGCATGAAATATAAATTGGGAATATCGACAGCAAGCGTTTTGTGGTTTCCTAGCAACTGTTTTATTAATTTTGACTTCTTGTGATTGAGTTTTATCATGAAATATATATTGGCCATATCGAAAGGAGGAGTTTTGTGGTTTCCTAGCAACGGTTTGATTTTTTTCGGTATTTTGTGATTGAGTTTTAGCATGAAATATAAATTGGGAATATCGACAGCAAGCGTTTCGTGGTTTCCTAGCAACTGTTTTATTAATTTTGTCTTCTTGTGATTGAGTTTTATCATGAAATATAAATTGGGCATATCGAAAGAAGGAGTTTTGTGGTTTCCTAGCAACTGTTTGATTTTTTTCGTTATTTTGTGATTGAGTTTTAGCATGAAATATAAATTGGGAATATCAACAGCAAGGGTTTTATGGTTTCCTAGCAACTGTTTTATTAATTTTGACTTCTTGTGATTGAGTTTTATCATGAAATATAAATTGGGCATATCGAAAGAAGGAGTTTTGTGGTTTCCTAGCAACTATTTGATTGTTTTCGGTTTATTGTGATTGAGTTTTATCATGAAATATAAATTGGGCATATCGAAAGGAAGCGTTTTGCGGTTTCCTAGCAACTTTTTGATTGTTTTTGATTTCTTGTGATTGAGTTTTATCATGAAATATAAATTGGGTATATCGAAAGCAAGCGTTTTGTGGTTTCCAGGTACCTGTTTTATTGTTTTTGACTTCTTGTGATTGAGTTTTATCATGAAATATAAATTGGGCATATCGAAAGCAAGCGTTTCTTGGTTTCCTAGCAACTTTTTGATTGTTTTTGATTTCTTGTGATTGAGTTTTATCATGAAATATAAATTGGGCATATCGAAAGAAGGAGTTTTGTAGTTTCCTAGCAACTGTTTGATTGTTTTCGGTTTCTTGTGATTGAGTATTATCATGAAATATAAATTGGGCATATCGACAGCAAGCGTTTTGTGGTTTCCTAGCAACAGTTTTATTGTTTTTGACTTCTTGTGATTGAGTTTTATCATGAAATATAAATTGGGCATATCGAAAGAAGGAGTTTTGTGGTTTCCTAGCAACTGTTTGATTTTTTTCGTTATTTTGTGATTGAGTTTTAGCATGAAATATAAATTGGGAATATCAACAGCAAGGGTTTTATGGTTTCCTAGCAACTGTTTTATTAATTTTGACTTCTTGTGATTGAGTTTTATCATGAAATATAAATTGGGCATATCGAAAGAAGGAGTTTTGTGGTTTCCTAGCAACTATTTGATTGTTTTCGGTTTATTGTGATTGAGTTTTATCATGAAATATAAATTGGGCATATCGAAAGGAAGCGTTTTGCGGTTTCCTAGCAACTTTTTGATTGTTTTTGATTTCTTGTGATTGAGTTTTATCATGAAATATAAATTGGGTATATCGAAAGCAAGCGTTTTGTGGTTTCCAGGTACCTGTTTTATTGTTTTTGACTTCTTGTGATTGAGTTTTATCATGAAATATAAATTGGGCATATTGAAAGCAAGCGTTTCTTGGTTTCCTAGCAACTTTTTGATTGTTTTTGATTTCTTGTGATTGAGTTTTATCATGAAATATAAATTGGGCATATTGAAAGAAGGAGTTTTGTAGTTTCCTAGCAACTGTTTTATTAATTTTGACTTCTTGTGATTGAGTTTTATCATGAAATATATATTGGCCATATCGAAAGGAGGAGTTTTGTGGTTTCCTAGCAACGGTTTGATTTTTTTCGGTATTTTGTGATTGAGTTTTAGCATGAAATATAAATTGGGAATATCGACAGCAAGCGTTTTGTGGTTTCCTAGCAACTGTTTTATTAATTTTGACTTCTTGTGATTGAGTTTTATCATGAAATATATATTGGCCATATCGAAAGGAGGAGTTTTGTGGTTTCCTAGCAACGGTTTGATTTTTTTCGGTATTTTGTGATTGAGTTTTAGCATGAAATATAAATTGGGAATATCGACAGCAAGCGTTTTGTAGTTTCCTAGCAACTGTTTTATTAATTTTGACTTCTTGTGATTGAGTTTTATCATGAAATATATATTGGCCATATCGAAAGGAGGAGTTTTGTGGTTTCCTAGCAACGGTTTCATTTTTTTCGGTATTTTGTGATTGAGTTTTAGCATGAAATATAAATTGGGAATATCGACAGCAAGCGTTTTGTGGTTTCCTAGCAACTGTTTTAAAGTTTTTGACTTCTTGTCAGCGAGTTTTTTCATGAAATATAAATTGGGCATATCGACAGCAATCGTTTTGTGGTTTCCTAGCAACTGTTTTAAAGTTTTTGACTTCTTGTAATTGAGTTTTATCGTGAAATATAAATTGGGAATATCAAAAGAAGGAGTTTTGTGGTTTCCTTGCAACTGCTTGATTGTTTTTGACTTCTTGTGATTGAGTTTTATCATGAAATATAAATTGGGCATAACGAAAGAAGGAGTTTTGTGGTTTCCTAGCAACTGGTTGATTGTTTTCGGTTTCTTGTGATTGAGTTTTATCATGAAATATAAATTGGGCATATCGAGAGCAAGGGTTTTGTGGTTTCCTAGCAACTCTTTGATTGTTTATGACTTCTTGTAATTGAGTTTTATCGTGAAATATAAATTGGGCATATCGAAAGAAGGAGTTTTGTAGTTTCCTAGCAACTGTTTGATTGTTTTCGGTTTCTTGTGATTGAGTATTATCATGAAATATAAATTGGGCATATCGACAGCAAGCGTTTTGTGGTTTCCTAGCAACAGTTTTATTGTTTTTGACTTCTTGTGATTAAGTTTTAGAATGAAATATAAATTGGGTATATCGAAAGCAAGCGTTCTGTGGTTTCCTTGCAACTGCTAGATTGTTTTTGGCTTATTGTCAATGAGTTTTAGCATGAAATATATATTGGGAATATCGACAGCAAGCGTTTTGTAATTTCCTAGCAACTGTTTTATTAATTTTGACTTCTTGTGATTGAGTTTTATCATGAAATATAAATTGGGCATATCGAAAGAAGGAGTTTTGTGGGTTCCTAGCAACTGTTTTATTGTTTTTGACTTCTTGTCAATGAGTTTTATCATGAAATATAAATTGGGCGTATCGAAAGCAAGCGTTTTGTGGTTTACTTCCAACTGCTTAATTGTTTTTGACTTCTTGTGATTGAGTTTTAGCATGAAATATAAATTGGGCATATCGAAAGCAAGCGTTTTGTGGTTTCCTTGCAACTGCTTAATTGTTTTTGACTTCTTGTGATTGAGTTTTAGCATGAAATATAAATTGGGAATATCGACAGCAAGCATTTTGTGGTTTCCTAGCAACTGGTTGATTGTTTTTGACTTCTTGTGATTGAGTTTTATCATGAAATATAAATTGGGCATATTGAAAGAAGGAGTTTTGTAGTTTCCTAGCAACTGTTTTATTAATTTTGACTTCTTGTGATTGAGTTTTATCATGAAATATATATTGGCCATATCGAAAGGAGGAGTTTTGTGGTTTCCTAGCAACGGTTTGATTTTTTTCGGTATTTTGTGATTGAGTTTTAGCATGAAATATAAATTGGGAATATCGACAGCAAGCGTTTTGTGGTTTCCTAGCAACTGTTTTATTAATTTTGACTTCTTGTGATTGAGTTTTATCATGAAATATATATTGGCCATATCGAAAGGAGGAGTTTTGTGGTTTCCTAGCAACGGTTTGATTTTTTTTCGGTATTTTGTGATTGAGTTTTAGCATGAAATATAAATTGGGAATATCGACAGCAAGCGTTTTGTAGTTTCCTAGCAACTGTTTTATTAATTTTGACTTCTTGTGATTGAGTTTTATCATGAAATATATATTGGCCATATCGAAAGGAGGAGTTTTGTGGTTTCCTAGCAATGGTTTGATTTTTTTCGGTATTTTGTGATTGAGTTTTAGCATGAAATATAAATTGGGAATATCGACAGCAAGCGTTTCGTGGTTTCCTAGCAACTGTTTTATTAATTTTGACTTCTTGTGATTGAGTTTTATCATGAAATATAAATTGGGCATATCGAAAGAAGGAGTTTTGTGGTTTCCTAGCAACTGTTTGATTTTTTTCGTTATTTTGTGATTGAGTTTTAGCATGAAATATAAATTGGGAATATCAACAGCAAGGGTTTTATGGTTTCCTAGCAACTGTTTTATTAATTTTGACTTCTTGTGATTGAGTTTTATCATGAAATATAAATTGGGCATAACGAAAGAAGGAGTTTTGTGGTTTCCTAGCAACTGGTTGATTGTTTTCGGTTTCTTGTGATTGAGTTTTATCATGAAATATAAATTGGGCATATCGACAGCAAGCGTTTTGTGGTTTCCTAGCAACTCTTTGATTGTTTATGACTTCTTGTAATTGAGTTTTATCGTGAAATATAAATTGGGCATATCGAAAGAAGGAGTTTTGTAGTTTCCTAGCAACTGTTTGATTGTTTTCGGTTTCTTGTGATTGAGTATTATCATGAAATATAAATTGGGCATATCGACAGCAAGCGTTTTGTGGTTTCCTAGCAACAGTTTTATTGTTTTTGACTTCTTGTGATTAAGTTTTAGAATGAAATATAAATTGGGCATATCGAAAGCAAGCGTTCTGTGGTTTCCTTGCAACTGCTAGATTGTTTTTGGCTTATTGTCAATGAGTTTTAGCATGAAATATATATTGGGAATATCGACAGCAAGCGTTTTGTG
Source organism: Troilus luridus (assembly GCA_964056705.1). NCBI lineage: Eukaryota > Metazoa > Arthropoda > Insecta > Hemiptera > Pentatomidae > Troilus > Troilus luridus. The sequence continues at coordinate 39,527,525 of OZ057417.1, read as the reverse complement.
GTTTCCTAGCAACTCTTTGATTGTTTATGACTTCTTGTAATTGAGTTTTATCATGAAATATATATTGGCCATATCGAAAGGAGAAGTTTTGTGGTTTCCTAGCAACGGTTTGATTTTTTTCGGTATTTTGTGATTGAGTTTTAGCATGAAATATAAATTGGGAATATCGACAGCAAGCGTTTTGTGGTTTCCTAGCAACTGTTTTATTAATTTTGACTTCTTGTGATTGAGTTTTATCATGAAATATATATTGGCCATATCGAAAGGAGGAGTTTTGTGGTTTCCTAGCAACGGTTTGATTTTTTTCGGTATTTTGTGATTGAGTTTTAGCATGAAATATAAATTGGGAATATCGACAGCAAGCGTTTCGTGGTTTCCTAGCAACTGTTTTATTAATTTTGTCTTCTTGTGATTGAGTTTTATCATGAAATATAAATTGGGCATATCGAAAGAAGGAGTTTTGTGGTTTCCTAGCAACTGTTTGATTTTTTTCGTTATTTTGTGATTGAGTTTTAGCATGAAATATAAATTGGGAATATCAACAGCAAGGGTTTTATGGTTTCCTAGCAACTGTTTTATTAATTTTGACTTCTTGTGATTGAGTTTTATCATGAAATATAAATTGGGCATATCGAAAGAAGGAGTTTTGTGGTTTCCTAGCAACTATTTGATTGTTTTCGGTTTATTGTGATTGAGTTTTATCATGAAATATAAATTGGGCATATCGAAAGGAAGCGTTTTGCGGTTTCCTAGCAACTTTTTGATTGTTTTTGATTTCTTGTGATTGAGTTTTATCATGAAATATAAATTGGGTATATCGAAAGCAAGCGTTTTGTGGTTTCCAGGTACCTGTTTTATTGTTTTTGACTTCTTGTGATTGAGTTTTATCATGAAATATAAATTGGGCATATTGAAAGCAAGCGTTTCTTGGTTTCCTAGCAACTTTTTGATTGTTTTTGATTTCTTGTGATTGAGTTTTATCATGAAATATAAATTGGGCATATTGAAAGAAGGAGTTTTGTAGTTTCCTAGCAACTGTTTTATTAATTTTGACTTCTTGTGATTGAGTTTTATCATGAAATATATATTGGCCATATCGAAAGGAGGAGTTTTGTGGTTTCCTAGCAACGGTTTGATTTTTTTCGGTATTTTGTGATTGAGTTTTAGCATGAAATATAAATTGGGAATATCGACAGCAAGCGTTTTGTGGTTTCCTAGCAACTGTTTTATTAATTTTGACTTCTTGTGATTGAGTTTTATCATGAAATATATATTGGCCATATCGAAAGGAGGAGTTTTGTGGTTTCCTAGCAACGGTTTGATTTTTTTCGGTATTTTGTGATTGAGTTTTAGCATGAAATATAAATTGGGAATATCGACAGCAAGCGTTTTGTAGTTTCCTAGCAACTGTTTTATTAATTTTGACTTCTTGTGATTGAGTTTTATCATGAAATATATATTGGCCATATCGAAAGGAGGAGTTTTGTGGTTTCCTAGCAACGGTTTCATTTTTTTCGGTATTTTGTGATTGAGTTTTAGCATGAAATATAAATTGGGAATATCGACAGCAAGCGTTTTGTGGTTTCCTAGCAACTGTTTTATTAATTTTGACTTCTTGTGATTGTGTTTTAGCATGAAATATAAATTGGGAATATCGACAGCAAGCGTTTTGTGGTTTCCTAGCAACTGTTTTAAAGTTTTTGACTTCTTGTCAGCGAGTTTTTTCATGAAATATAAATTGGGCATATCGACAGCAAGGGTTTTATGGTTTCCTAGCAACTGTTTTAAAGTTTTTGACTTCTTGTAATTGAGTTTTATCGTGAAATATAAATTGGGAATATCAAAAGAAGGAGTTTTGTGGTTTCCTTGCAACTGCTTGATTGTTTTTGACTTCTTGTGATTGAGTTTTATCATGAAATATAAATTGGGCATAACGAAAGAAGGAGTTTTGTGGTTTCCTAGCAACTGGTTGATTGTTTTCGGTTTCTTGTGATTGAGTTTTATCATGAAATATAAATTGGGCATATCGAGAGCAAGGGTTTTGTGGTTTCCTAGCAACTCTTTGATTGTTTATGACTTCTTGTAATTGAGTTTTATCGTGAAATATAAATTGGGCATATCGAAAGAAGGAGTTTTGTAGTTTCCTAGCAACTGTTTGATTGTTTTCGGTTTCTTGTGATTGAGTATTATCATGAAATATAAATTGGGCATATCGACAGCAAGCGTTTTGTGGTTTCCTAGCAACAGTTTTATTGTTTTTGACTTCTTGTGATTAAGTTTTAGAATGAAATATAAATTGGGTATATCGAAAGCAAGCGTTCTGTGGTTTCCTTGCAACTGCTAGATTGTTTTTGGCTTATTGTCAATGAGTTTTAGCATGAAATATATATTGGGAATATCGACAGCAAGCGTTTTGTAATTTCCTAGCAACTGTTTTATTAATTTTGACTTCTTGTGATTGAGTTTTATCATGAAATATAAATTGGGCATATCGAAAGAAGGAGTTTTGTGGGTTCCTAGCAACTGTTTTATTGTTTTTGACTTCTTGTCAATGAGTTTTATCATGAAATATAAATTGGGCGTATCGAAAGCAAGCGTTTTGTGGTTTACTTCCAACTGCTTAATTGTTTTTGACTTCTTGTGATTGAGTTTTAGCATGAAATATAAATTGGGCATATCGAAAGCAAGCGTTTTGTGGTTTCCTTGCAACTGCTTAATTGTTTTTGACTTCTTGTGATTGAGTTTTAGCATGAAATATAAATTGGGAATATCGACAGCAAGCATTTTGTGGTTTCCTAGCAACTGGTTGATTGTTTTTGACTTCTTGTGATTGAGTTTTATCATGAAATATAAATTGGGCATATTGAAAGAAGGAGTTTTGTAGTTTCCTAGCAACTGTTTTATTAATTTTGACTTCTTGTGATTGAGTTTTATCATGAAATATATATTGGCTATATCGAAAGGAGGAGTTTTGTGGTTTCCTAGCAACGGTTTGATTTTTTTCGGTATTTTGTGATTGAGTTTTAGCATGAAATATAAATTGGGAATATCGACAGCAAGCGTTTTGTGGTTTCCTAGCAACTGTTTTATTAATTTTGACTTCTTGTGATTGAGTTTTATCATGAAATATATATTGGCCATATCGAAAGGAGGAGTTTTGTGGTTTCCTAGCAACGGTTTGATTTTTTTCGGTATTTTGTGATTGAGTTTTAGCATGAAATATAAATTGGGAATATCGACAGCAAGCGTTTTGTAGTTTCCTAGCAACTGTTTTATTAATTTTGACTTCTTGTGATTGAGTTTTATCATGAAATATATATTGGCCATATCGAAAGGAGGAGATTTGTGGTTTCCTAGCAACGGTTTGATTTTTTTCGGTATTTTGTGATTGAGTTTTAGCATGAAATATAAATTGGGAATATCGACAGCAAGCGTTTTGTGGTTTCCTAGCAACTGTTTTATTAATTTTGACTTCTTGTGATTGAGTTTTATCATGAAATATAAATTGGGCATATCGAAAGAAGGAGTTTTGTGGTTTCCTAGCATCTGTTTGATTTTTTTCGTTATTTTGTGATTGAGTTTTAGCATGAAATATAAATTGGGAATATCAGCAGCAAGGGTTTTATGGTTTCCTAGCAACTGTTTTATTAATTTTGACTTCTTGTGATTGAGTTTTATCATGAAATATAAATTGGGCATATCGAAAGAAGGAGTTTTGTGGTTTCCTAGCAACTATTTGATTGTTTTCGGTTTATTGTGATTGAGTTTTATCATGAAATATAAATTGGGCATATCGAAAGCTAGTGTTTTGCGGTTTCCTAGCAACCTTTTGATTGTTTTTGATTTCTTGTGATTGAGTTTTATCATGAAATATAAATTGGGTATATCGAAAGCAAGCGTTTTGTGGTTTCCAGGTACCGGTTTTATTGTTTTTGACTTCTTGTGATTGAGTTTTATCATGAAATATAAATTGGGCATATCGAAAGCAAGCGTTTCTTGGTTTCCTAGCAACTTTTTGATTGTTTTTGATTTCTTGTGATTGAGTTTTATCATGAAATATAAATTGGGCATATTGAAAGAAGGAGTTTTGTAGTTTCCTAGCCACTGTTTTATTAATTTTGACTTCTTGTGATTGAGTATTATCATGAAACATATATTGGCCATATCGAAAGGAGGAGTTTTGTGGTTTCCTAGCAACGGTTTGATTTTTTTCGGTATTTTGTGATTGAGTTTTAGCATGAAATATAAATTGGGAATATCGACAGCAAGCGTTTTGTGGTTTCCTAGCAACTGTTTTAAAGTTTTTGACTTCTTGTCAGCGAGTTTTTTCATGAAATATAAATTGGGCATATCGACAGCAATCGTTTTGTGGTTTCCTAGCAACTGTTTTAAAGTTTTTGACTTCTTGTAATTGAGTTTTATCATGAAATATAAATTGGTCATATCGAAAGCAAGCGTTTTGTGGTTTCCTAGGAACTGCTAGATTGTTTTTGACTTCTTGTCAATAAGTTTTATCATGAAATATAAATTGGGCATATCGAAAGCAAGCGTTTTGTAATTTCCTAGCAGCTGTTTTATTAATTTTAACTTCTTGAGATTGAGGTTTATCATGACATATAAATTGGGCATATCGAAAGAAGGAGTTTTGTGGTTTCTTAACAACTGTTTGATTGTTTTCGGTTTCTTGTGATTGAGTTTTATCATGAAATATAAATTGGGCATATCGACAGCAAGCATTTTGTGGTTTCCTAGCAACTGATTTAAAGTTTTTGACTTCTTGTAATTGAGTTTTATCATGAAATATAAATTGGGCATATCGAAAGCGTTTTGTGGTTTCCTAGCAACTGCTAGATTGTTTTTGACTTCTTGTCAATGTGTTTTATCATCAAATATAAATTGGGCAAATCGAAAGCAAGTGATTTGTGATTTCCTTGCAACTGCTTGATTGTTTTTAACTTCTTGTGATTGAGTTTAATCATGAAATATAAATTGGGCATATCGAAAGCAATAGTTTTGTGGTTTCCTAGCAACTGTTTGATTGTTTTTGACTTCTTGTGATTGATTTTTATCTTTAAATATAAATTTGAGTTTTCAAAAGCTAGAGTTTTGTAGTTTCCTAGCAACTGGTTTATTGTTTTGGACTTCTTGAGATTGAGGTTTATCATGACATATAAATTGGGCATATCGAAAGAAGGAGTTTTGTGGTTTCCTAGCAACTGTTTGATTTTTTTCGGTATTTTGTGATTGAGTTTTAGCATGATATATATATTGGCTATATCGAAAGGAGGAGTTTTGTGGTTTCCTAGCAACGGTTTGATTTTTTTCGGTATTTTGTGATTGAGTTTTAGCATGAAATATAAATTGGGAATATCGACAGCAAGCGTTTTGTGGTTTCCTAGCAACTGTTTTATTAATTTTGACTTCTTGTGATTGAGTTTTATCATGAAATATATATTGGCCATATCGAAAGGAGGAGTTTTGTGGTTTCCTAGCAACGGTTTGATTTTTTTCGGTATTTTGTGATTGAGTTTTAGCATGAAATATAAATTGGGAATATCGACAGCAAGCGTTTTGTAGTTTCCTAGCAACTGTTTTATTAATTTTGACTTCTTGTGATTGAGTTTTATCATGAAATATATATTGGCCATATCGAAAGGAGGAGATTTGTGGTTTCCTAGCAACGGTTTGATTTTTTTCGGTATTTTGTGATTGAGTTTTAGCATGAAATATAAATTGGGAATATCGACAGCAAGCGTTTTGTGGTTTCCTAGCAACTGTTTTATTAATTTTGACTTCTTGTGATTGAGTTTTATCATGAAATATAAATTGGGCATATCGAAAGAAGGAGTTTTGTGGTTTCCTAGCATCTGTTTGATTTTTTTCGTTATTTTGTGATTGAGTTTTAGCATGAAATATAAATTGGGAATATCAGCAGCAAGGGTTTTATGGTTTCCTAGCAACTGTTTTATTAATTTTGACTTCTTGTGATTGAGTTTTATCATGAAATATAAATTGGGCATATCGAAAGAAGGAGTTTTGTGGTTTCCTAGCAACTATTTGATTGTTTTCGGTTTATTGTGATTGAGTTTTATCATGAAATATAAATTGGGCATATCGAAAGCTAGTGTTTTGCGGTTTCCTAGCAACCTTTTGATTGTTTTTGATTTCTTGTGATTGAGTTTTATCATGAAATATAAATTGGGTATATCGAAAGCAAGCGTTTTGTGGTTTCCAGGTACCGGTTTTATTGTTTTTGACTTCTTGTGATTGAGTTTTATCATGAAATATAAATTGGGCATATCGAAAGCAAGCGTTTCTTGGTTTCCTAGCAACTTTTTGATTGTTTTTGATTTCTTGTGATTGAGTTTTATCATGAAATATAAATTGGGCATATTGAAAGAAGGAGTTTTGTAGTTTCCTAGCCACTGTTTTATTAATTTTGACTTCTTGTGATTGAGTTTTATCATGAAACATATATTGGCCATATCGAAAGGAGGAGTTTTGTGGTTTCCTAGCAACGGTTTGATTTTTTTCGATATTTTGTGATTGAGTTTTAGCATGAAATATAAATTGGGAATATCGACAGCAAGCGTTTTGTGGTTTCCTAGCAACTGTTTTAAAGTTTTTGACTTCTTGTCAGCGAGTTTTTTCATGAAATATAAATTGGGCATATCGACAGCAATCGTTTTGTGGTTTCCTAGCAACTGTTTTAAAGTTTTTGACTTCTTGTAATTGAGTTTTATCATGAAATATAAATTGGTCATATCGAAAGCAAGCGTTTTGTGGTTTCCTAGGAACTGCTAGATTGTTTTTGACTTCTTGTCAATAAGTTTTATCATGAAATATAAATTGGGCATATCGAAAGCAAGCGTTTTGTAATTTCCTAGCAGCTGTTTTATTAATTTTAACTTCTTGAGATTGAGGTTTATCATGACATATAAATTGGGCATATCGAAAGAAGGAGTTTTGTGGTTTCTTAACAACTGTTTGATTGTTTTCGGTTTCTTGTGATTGAGTTTTATCATGAAATATAAATTGGGCATATCGACAGCAAGCATTTTGTGGTTTCCTAGCAACTGATTTAAAGTTTTTGACTTCTTGTAATTGAGTTTTATCATGAAATATAAATTGGGCATATCGAAAGCGTTTTGTGGTTTCCTAGCAACTGCTAGATTGTTTTTGACTTCTTGTCAATGTGTTTTATCATCAAATATAAATTGGGCAAATCGAAAGCAAGTGATTTGTGATTTCCTTGCAACTGCTTGATTGTTTTTAACTTCTTGTGATTGAGTTTAATCATGAAATATAAATTGGGCATATCGAAAGCAATAGTTTTGTGGTTTCCTAGCAACTGTTTGATTGTTTTTGACTTCTTGTGATTGATTTTTATCTTTAAATATAAATTTGAGTTTTCAAAAGCTAGAGTTTTGTAGTTTCCTAGCAACTGGTTTATTGTTTTGGACTTCTTGAGATTGAGGTTTATCATGACATATAAATTGGGCATATCGAAAGAAGGAGTTTTGTGGTTTCCTAGCAACTGTTTGATTTTTTTCGGTATTTTGTGATTGAGTTTTAGCATGATATATAAATTGGGAATATCGACAGCAAGCGTTTTGTGGTATTCTAGCAACTGTTTTATTAATTTTGACTTCTTGTGATTGAGTTTTATCATGAAATATAAATTGGGCATATCGAAAGAAGGAGTTTTGTGGTTTTCTAGCAACTGTTTGATGGTTTTTGAGTTCTTGTGATTGAGTTTTATCATTAAATATAAATTTGGGTTTTCAAAAGCTAGAGTTTTGTGGTTTCCTAGCAACTGATTTAAAGTTTTTGACTTCTTGTCATTGAGTTTTATTATGAAATATATATTGCGCATATTGAAAGAAGGAGTTTTGTGGTTTCCTAGCAACTGTTTGATTGTTTTCGGTTTCTTGTGATTGAGTTTTATCATGAAATATAAATTGGGCATATTGACAGCAATCGTTTTGTGGTTTCCTAGCAACTGTTTGATTGTTTTTGACTTCTTGTGATTGAGTTTTATCATGGAATATATTTTGGGCATACCGAAAGCAAGCGTAGATGAGGTGCAGGCAGGGTGATGGATGTGGTAGGAATATGTGGTTTGAGCCAAGTTTCAGTGACTGCTATAATATGGTAAAATTTGTTTGTGAGGTATTGGTGGAATTCATCGATATGGCCCTGTAAGGATTGGGAATTAGCGTGACAGGAAATCAGGAGCCTAGACATCGGGGGGTGGTAGATGAGAAATTATCGATATAAGATGGAAATATTCTGTGCAAAAAAAATAAATTACTGTGTTAATTATGATGAGAATTAAAATATAAGCCATACCCTTATAGGATTGAGATAAATAGCAGAGAGAAGTTAACGTAAAAAATATAGTTGCATCAAAAGACAAATAAGGAAAGGAATATATAAACATAAAAGATCTAAATAAGATAGTGAGGACCAAAGAAAGTTCCATTGAAAATCCATCAGCGAACGAATCAATGCCAAAAAATCAGCCGAACACATCTAGGTCCACAGGTTGGTCAATGTAGATAACAGGATGGCCGTCATCTTTCCGGCAACTCACTTGCCACCGGCAAACCAGTGTATTTCAGCACCCCGGGCGCTCTCTTCTGTCGGGCCAACCAGTATAGGCGTCTGTTGGCAGGAGTCATTTCTTCCCCAGGTAAATCCGGTGGAAATCCTTGTCCATTCAAATTTATATCAATAATTTGATAGAAGAAATTTAAATAAATTCACTACCAGTAACAAATATGCTACATTTCTTAACAATTATAATAGGAATAAAAAAAAATTATCTAAATAAATACTTTTTTATTTCATACAAAATTACATTAATTATACAAATTTGCAATTTTTGCATTATAAAAATAATATAATACATAGAAAGTTTCAAATTCATACAAAATATATCCCTTATCAGTGTTTTTAAAATCACTTTCAGGATATTCAAATTTTTCACAAGAGATGCATGAATCGGAATTATCACAATGGTGCTGCTGATGAGATTTTGAATTGAAATTTTAAAATCATTATTTATTCTCTTCACTAATCATAACCTTAAACAACTATAGTGACATTGCTTCTCTCCTAAAAATGAAATGTTGAATTAAAACTCATTGCTAGAATACTAATGGTTAAAATTAAATGTTGTCTGATAACCATATCATAATTTCATACAGAAAATTAAAATTCAATAGCGTTCATTTATTGCTATGATTATATATCTGTTTATACTTTTAATAAAGGGATAGTTTTCATTATTATGATGAAACTCCACTGTACAATAGCATGCAATGACATTCATGAAATTATTTATAATGATATATCGGAAAATTATCTATAATAAATAAATTTGATCATTTATTTATTTTTTGATCATTTATATATAAATATGATCTAGGTCTGAACTTAGAAAATATTTTTAACTTTTCTTATAAAAAAAAAAAGTTTATATAAATTATACTTACCCTTTAGGCATGTAAAATTATTATCTGAATACAAATACCAGTGTTACAATTAACAGCAAAATATCTGAAAATAATAAAATCGCATCAATAAAAATGTCTTGTTTTTTAAAAACGAATAATCATATATTAGGATATTAAAATGGTCACATATACAAAGACAATTTTATTTATAGTTTAAAAAAAATGTCCTATTAAATTTAAATTGAAAATATCTCTCCTGAATACAAGTACAATTCGAAATTAATAGAAAATCATATTTAATTTTTTGGCAATATTGTTTATACCTTTTTATTAAAACTGTGAACATCATTTACAAAATGGTATTACAAATTTTGATTTGTTCCTTAATTCTATGATAAATGTAATATATTTATTAAACAACCTATATATTAAATTGGTTTATATTATATTTACTAATTAATTTATGAATTTATTTAATATTGAATTTTTTTCTTATAATTCATCTTTAGGGGATAAATAAGTGAGAATTTACTGTTGTTTATAAAATGGCATAGATGTACAATGTGCTATACAACAGCACTCTGAATAAACTTTTAATATCCATTTCCTTTTTTTTGCTTCAAATAAGCATTTCTAAAATACTTATGGTAAATTGTTTAATTGTTTTTTAAACGTGAAAATCTTATTATAGGAAAATGATTAATAAAAGTTTAATGTTACTAAATGTATAATGTTACTAAATAAAGCAAATACCGTGTAAAACTCTTTGAAAATCATATCTGAATTCATACGGTCACAAGGTAAATTGCAGATACAGGCATTAATTTTATTCTTTCGTGATTCTAGTTAAACATGTATACAATATATTTGAAGGTTTTATAGAGAAATATGAAATGATTAAGTATTTTAATATAAATTAATTAATATAAAAGAAGTTAATTAGAACTTTCTCAATGGCAAATACAACATGATCCTTAACCCTTAGCCAGGCGATATTTTTCACAGTCAGGTATTTTACTTAATACTGGGAAATTGAAACTTCCAATGACATATGTGGATATAATTATTCTATCTACTATTTATCCTTTACAATATGAGGGTAAAATTAAACCTCAGTTTTAAATAGTACAGTGAATAGAAAGCAACAAAGTGAAAAAGTTGTGACCTGCAGTCCACAGTATGGCTAGCGCCTGGTAACAAAGTTTTCAACAAAATCTAATTAGGAATTGAGTTATTTCTCTCAAATTTTTGTTTATAAGTATTTATTTTTCGTTTATCAATGTTAATTATATAAGCTGTTGATAAAATATAAATTTTTACAAGTATTTATAATTGTCGGTTACATGCAAAATAACTTTCCTTCATCAATTTATAAAAAAATAAGAAGACAACATGAAATCTGGCTAAACTATTACTTATTTATAACTAAATTACATTTTTCCTTTTATAAAAAATATTTTTTAAAAATTAACCAATAAAATTGCCTGGTAAAAGTTGAAGAACAAGGAAATGTATAAACTAGTTATTATATTTTGATCTATAAATAGTACCAATATCATTATTACTATAAAAATATCTTTGCTAAAATACTTTTTTTAGATCTATCAGATGCAGTTTAATTTAAAAAAATATATATAATAGCACTTACTATCCGTTTTATAATGCCAGGTCCTGTTTGTACCCAACACCTTTAGTAGAAGCTGAGTTTTATCGACAAATTTAAAAGAAGCATTAAATCCTCCTCCATCAAGCCGATCATTCGATTTAAAAGTGACTCTGAAAAATTTATTTTCAGATTCGATTTCGAAAGGTTCTAATAGTCCACAATACCTTGAGTTTTTATTTTCATGGCTCATGTAATTGGAAAATTCGACATAATCACTGGCTGAAGTAGTTTTACATCTGAAAAATAATTTATTATTTTAATGTCGGCTGTGTTTCTTATATTAAAAATATTTTTGTATTTACTACTTTTTTATAAAGGATTATTAGATTTATGTATTCATTTATACACAAATATTTAATTTATCAAGTTCATTCTTCTTCAAATAATGTAAAGATTTATCTTCTCTTCTAAAATAGTTAGTAAACTTTTTAATTGAAAAAGGAAATGGATGAAATTAAGATACACGAAAACATTTTGGTATTTTATTATTATCTGTTCGAATCAAAATTGCTTGGTAATGTTTTAGTTGCTGGAAAAACTCAAATTTTCAAAGTTTTTTTTTTTTTATTTTTAAAGTTTTTAGTTGCAATGTATACTCATTGTAGTTTAGAAACATATTACGTAGATAACTTTTACATAATATCAAAATTTTTAAATTTTTTTTGAGCCACATAATAAATATTGGATGATTAATGCATTGAATCACTACATTGAAAAACATGATAATAAAAACATAAATTTTAACTTCAAAAATTCACATTTTTTAAAACAAATTTAATTTAAATAAAGTTTTACCCTTTAACTTTTATTTGCCTTTATATACATTTTCTTTAATGCATAAATTAGAGGTGTAGATGCAAAACTCACATTCTCCACTTTTCATAACTTTCGGTTAAACGATAAAAACCGATTCTGTTATAAATATATGAGATAAAAGAATCAGAAGTTTTTAAGAGAAGAAGTTGTTGTAGTTCGTTTCTTCATAACTGAATTGGTTTTCATCGTTTAACTGAAAGTTATGAAAAGTGGAGAATGTGAGTTTTTTCTCTACACTCCTCAAATATGTAATTAAATATATATAAGTATACTGTAAGTTTCATTATCAACCAGGCATTAAATGGAAAAAAACATACATCAATTGAAAATATCTTTAATATTTTACCATCAAAATTATGTTTTTAATATTTTAAACCATCGGATATTATCATGTGTTTATATTTGCAAAAGAAATATTTTTTTAAACATTAGAATTAATAAAAAAAAAAAACTGTACCACTACAATCCGTGAATGGGTCTGGGGTTCAGTACATGGTAGAGATTGTACTGTTTCTGAGGCTGGGTGAGCCTCAGGAAGGTCCTAGATCCCTTAGAATTAATTGAAATTTAAATTAAATTTTTAATTTTAATGTTTGAATTTCAGATACTTACGGAAGTATGCCTTCTATGTCGAAGTGGGAAAAATGAATCTTTACTCTTTCTTGATATTTCCCATGAAAGAGATAATGGCATTCTACATCTCTCGGATAGCTTCCAGGAAAATTGGGACTATAGAAGTGTCCATGTTTCCCATCGTCAGAACTGAATCTAAACGCACAAGGGTACTGTGAAAGTTGTTTCCCTGTGTTTATTCCAAAATCTAAAGACAATTATCAAATTAATATGCAAGACTTTCATTAATTTAAATGTACTATTATATTATTTAAAGGTGAGTATTTTGTTGGAAATTCATAATTATAAGTAATATACTACATATTTATTCAATAATTTCTTTATAGCACCATATTATGGAACTTTTGCCTTGCCACTGTTTAAGAAGATGGTTATATGGCTTTTAGTTTCGAGACTTAGGAAATGTGTTGAAAGAAAGTATAGATTAAAGTTCTATTACCTTCATGAGAATAAATAATTAACTGCTTAAAAATAATTAATAAAATGGTATAAATCATTAAGGCCATTAACTATTTATGTTAATGTACTGCTGTTCCAGGCTTGGCTTATATGTTTCCATGTTTTATTTCCTTATCTTCACTGTCTACACGAACACTTTAATGACTACTCACAAATGTGTGTGATGGTTGAAACTACTCTTGGCATCTGTTCACACAACATGTGTGTGATCCTATCCCCCAAGTTTTTTGGGTGATGATTTGTGAACGTAAACAAGTTTGGATATTGCATCTTTGATATTAAATAATTATTATTTTAGTGCCTTTTTTAATTTTTTTTTTAAATTAACACTATACCAAAAAAAAACCCTGTACCACTACAACCCGTGAATGGGTCTGTGGTTCAGTACATGGTAGAGACTGTACTGTTTCATGGACAATGGTTCTGAAAGGGGCCGACTTGTCCTTGGTCATGCTCAACCGCCAGATTTTCGCCCTTTATTTTGGGTAACCTATTTTTATAATATTCTATAGAGGCTGGGTGGGCCTCAAGAGGGTCCTAGATCGTATATGATCCATCTCCCGCTGCAAACAGACTGAATAAAAGTCATGGCCTGCAGCGGGATTTGAGCCAGGATTTCCGCCATGGCAACTCAGTGCTCTACCACTGAGCCACTCCGCTCCCTAACACTATACCAACTGGGTCAAAACGGGTGTGATAGAGAACGAAAAAAAAAAAAAAATAGAACGGACTTATCAAATATCAAAAAAACAGACAAGTAAACTTTTTTATAATAAATTGTTTTATTGTAGTATTGTAGTATTATAATTATAACTATTATAGTAAATAGTTTTGTTATAGTATTTGTTATTTTGTTGTTAGTATTGTTACAAATAGGTAAACGTGATGTAATTGTTGTAAACATGTTGTTTAAAGTATTTATATGTTTTAAATTAATTCTTGGCGGCATTTGACTCTGTAGATGTGCGGTCAGTAAAGTGTTAATGCGATAATACATTCTTGTTTCTAAGTCTTAAAAAAAATATTATTATTTAGTATGGAAGGATTTTATTACATTGCTTTAAGGTAATTTCGGTGAAATAGTTTCTCTCAATATCTTTATAATTTTTGTTAAAAACTTTTTTCATTATTATTACCGACATTTTGAGGTTCTTCACCTTTGTCAGAAAGAATCTCTGAATTATAAAGCAGTTATTACCATTAAGAGAAATAATTTAAAACATGGCTAATAATTAACTACCTTTTTCGTAAGGTATTTCTATGGACTTCCTTAATAAAAAATTTATAAAAATTAATTTATAAATAATTGATTCAAATATCATTTTTGTTTTGCTCGATAATAATAATAAAAATTCATCACGTATCTGTTTTTAAGAAATTAAATTCAAATTTGTCGTGAATTCAAAAATTTCCCCATTTCACTTACTCTTTGTAAAAAGGTATTGAGCCCGAAATCCTTGCATATGAGACTGAGTATGAGACTTTAATTCCAAAATGATTCGTGGCCCATTAGACATGACGGGGCTAGGTAAGGTATCACCACATAGAGTAGAAGTTTTTTCCATATCTCCATCGATGAACATGTAAACTGATAATGAACCCTGATCACACCTATAATAAAATATATTAATGATTAAAAATAAAGTCACGTATAATAAATAAATAAAAGACTTATAACAAATCTAAATTAATATTTAAAATATATCTATAAAATCTGGTCTAAAATATATCAAAACCATGAAAAGACTTTCATTCATCCAAAACATAATCAATTAACTAAAACAGACGTTTTAGTTAATTGATTATATATTTTTTTAAATGTTAGCCTTATGTATCATACAATTATAAGTTGCAATAATTATATTCATAAGAATAATTGTTGTAACTTATAATTAATAATATGCTTGATATAACTTATAATTAATAATAATAATAAGCTAAAATAAAATTTTAGCTTTCATTCTAATATTAAGGCATCATTTTTAGAAATTTGTTTTTAACATCGGAAAGCATTTCTTCTTTTTTTAATAATCAAATTCCTTCATGGGTTATATTTATCTATATTTTGTTAGGATAAACAATAAAAGGCTGTTAATTATTTAAAACAAAAGTTTAAAATTTGCTATTAAAGCCATGCCACATTATTTTATTGAAGGCTAGCTTTTGCCCAAGGCTTCGCTCGCGTGGGCCACATCTGTCACATAAAGTTTTGTGACAGATCGTTTTAAATAAATAATTTAATTTTTTTATAACTATAGGTTACTCATACATCCGAAATTTCAGATGTCTAACTTCAAAACTTATGGATTCCATACAATCTTTGAACCCCTATTATATTAAGGGGGAAATCCTTGGGGGTGGAATTGTCCAAATTCCTTTCTTAGTACTCATTTAAGCTATACAAAGAACCTATCTGCGAATTTCAAGATGCTAAGTTCAGTGGTTTCTGCTATATGTTGACCACTGGGTGTGTTAGTCAATCAGGTTACAGTTTTATATAAACTTTGCCTGTATGGTGTGTTGATAAAAAGTAGCCTATATCCTTCCCCAGGCTTGAGATTATCCATATCAAATTACCCCCCATATCACAGACAGATCAGCACAGCCATGAAACATACATTGACATTGTTCGTGTCAGTAAAGGATTAGCATGTAATATTATTGAATTTATTGAAAAGAATTACTTAGTTACTTGTCGTACGGCAGTAGCGAGAAGTGAACTATGTTACTTGATTTGTTTTGTTCAGTGAAAATATGTAGATTTTGCGAGTAAGAAACACGTGAGCAAGCATACAAACTTTGCCCCCCTTTTTCACCCCCTTAGGGGTAGAATTTCAGAAAATCCTTTCTTATCGGATGGCTACGTCATACAAAGAACACACCTCCAAAGTTTCAGGTCTCTATGGTCAGCGGTTTAGGCTGTGCGTTGATACCTCAGTCAGTCATTCAGGACAAAGCATTTTATATATATAGATATTACCCAGCTTATATTAAACACCTATTAATTTTGCATCAATATGACTAGTTTTACCAAAACCATTTGAATCATTTTAGTGAAAATTGTAAAAATGTGTAAAAACAATTCCTATTGCACTTTTGGTTAGTCGATTTGTGTAAAAAAGATGTTTTTACAACACAGGCGCATTATCTACTTAAAATACGATTGTAATTTCAGTTTTCTATAATTTTATTTTTAGATATAAATTTGTTAAATACAAACATTCATAGACAGACACCGAGACCATTTTCTAAAATTTAGTTATTTGTACTCAAGGGGACTTAAAAACATAATTCGATTGAAAACTTATATTCAAAATTTCAAGTTTACATTAATTTTTCTTTCAATATACTTCATATATAAGTATATATGTACTTATTTACATTTGATTGAAAACTTCAACCTATAATTTTAATATTTAAGGAGTATCAATCACAGGTAATAAGAACATGATTTGTTCTATTTGTTGGTTGTAAAAAATGTCTAATTAGGTGTGATTAATCAATGTTAATTAATTCAGCAGTATAGATATCTTTTGACACGAATCTCTCTTTTAAATATGACAAATAACTCAAAGGATTGCTTACTATACCTATTATATCTTCTAAAAAATTGGTTAGGTACAATGCAGTATTTGGAAAGCTATTTAGACGGATACAGTATTAATCATTACCAACTTTAGTTACCTCAAGCATTTCATGTACACTATTAGAATATTATACACTATATAATTTAAATGAGTATCATAGTAGTTATCGCAAAAAATTAACGTGCGTGAAAATAAACTTGTATTAAAGAAACATTTTTTTGTTTTTATGTTTATAATATCTACATAATAAAATACATTAAAATACTTCATGTAGTGTAGACATTATGTTACTTTTAAATCTAATCCACATATTCATCGCAGCAAAAGTCCACTAGGAAAGACAAAACATGTAGGGATAATACGCTCCACTTCCCATGTCCACTAGTTTATTAATCAAAATGAAATCAAAACACCATTCCTTACTTTAGTATTAGTTTCATCTCAACAGTAATATCAAATAAATAAATTTAAAAAATGGAACTTACTTACTCTGTGTTACCGTTATTAGACAAATTAAAGTCATTAAAAGTAATCTGGATCCTCTCTTTCCCACTTCCGATAAGGTGATATTTGCAATGAATATTAGTTGGGTTCATGAGAGGGTAGTTCGGTGAAGTTATAAAACCTTCCTTTTGTGAATCGCTACTTAATATCACATCACAACTAGTTCCTGAAATAAGTTTAAATTAATCTCATCATTATTTTTGTTTTTTTTACAGTATACAGGCGATGCCTAAAATTAATATATATTTTTCTAAATTCTAATATTCATATTCTAAAATAAATTTAATATATTTACAACAATAATAAAATAATTTCTAAGTCTTTATTTTGTCTACAATAAATGACAAATATATTGAAAAATATTTTTAAAATAAAATAATTATAAATAAATAACCAAGTGACATCCTGAATTCAACTGCATTTTGCTAAAATTAACCAATATATATTTCTCATGGTAATCTCATGGTGGTTAAACTCGATTAAAAGATAAATGGCCATGAAAAATTCGGAAGTCATGTTTATATTTTGCCATAGATCTAACTTAATGCTACAATATTCTAACATTGTGATTTGTTTCTAAGAAAATATTTAGTAGTTTGGTTTTTTCATGGAATAGAAACATCATTCTATCATTCCCCTGTACTTTATCTAATTAATTTTTATAGTTTTTTTTTCAAAACATGCACTAAAAGCAAACTTGTTCACTAAAGGCTTTTGAAGTACAGACTTCTAAAGGAAATTGATTTATAATTTATGTTCCTAGTTCTGATCTACATGACTAAAGCATAAATATGGGGAAGCATTGATACTATTCAGTCTAGATACATATTTGTAGTACTGTAACTACGGATATCTATTTATTTAATGACCCAGTCTTGTATAACTTGAAAAAATCACCTATTCTATGCATCTCTTTATCATAAAAATGTATTTAACCCATACAACGTGCCTTTACAGACAATAGTCTCTGATGTAGGGACTGGTTCTGTGGTTGTAGCTAAGATTTGTGCTGTAAATGATTTTAAAATATTTGAATGAAGCATCGTTCAACAGTTAATAATAATTATATTAAAAAGTTAGATAACTTACTTGTAGCACTGACAGCAGGCCCATCTGTAGACAACGGAGAAGGATCTTCTATTAAAACAGAATCAGATTAGAATTAAAACAGTTTTTTTGAATTTTACAAAGTTCAACAGAAAACAAGTTATTCTTAATTGTAAGTGATATAAATATTGTAAGACTCCCAAAATACAAAATAATGATTGTGTTTGTTATGGGCTCCTCCTTATTTTTGATGGTTTAGCTTGTTTTTGAGATTTAATTGACCCGATCCCATCCATTATTCTGTTTATTATTTATTTTTGGATGTTGCGTTTTTTTCTTTTTAGCCAGAACTTTCTTTCATTCTTTCTGATATTTCCTTCTCATTTTCAGTGACGGTTTGTCTGTTATATATATATTATTCATCATGATCATATTCTGTCCCCACGAAAAGCCTTTGCAGTGTGAGGAGGAATCCTTTACAGCCCTTTCCAGCTATCCCAGTCTTCCACCAATGGTGCTCCTCTATTCCAATGGAGTCCTCTCTTCTCTAAATCTTTCTTCACCTCTTCCTGGGTCTTTTTCTTCTTTATTTCCTGCCACTTTGGCTCAGTATATCTCACTAGCAACTCTATCACATCCACAGGAGGTGTCCAAGCCATCTCAGTCGGTTTTCTTCTCTATTACCTTGTTGACAGGCTTAACATTTAGGTTCAACCTGATAGTGGTGTTTTGTACTCGGCCTTTTCTCGTTTTGCCCTTAATCTTCATGAGAAATATCATTTCTGCTGACTCTATTCTGGATTGGTACTTCTTTGCCAGAGTCCATGATTGTGAAGAGTACGTGAGGATAGAGAGGAATGTTGACTTGAATACAGCCTCATTTGTTTCCTTTTCATCTTCTTTTCTGATTAGAAACGCCATCTAAACCGCTTTAAACGTCCTGCCTGCTGATCCACTCGGTCTTTTCCAAATCAATGTTACTATTTTCATTCAGATGAGCTCCCAGGTATTTAAAGTTCTCCACTTATTCCAGGACTTTATCTTCAATTCTTATGACCCGAATTATTCCTTGGATTATTTCCTACCCCTTTATATGATAATTATTTTTAATTATAAAAAAATCAAATATTATTGGATTAATTTAGATTAGATTTGGTGAGTGATATTAAATTAAAAAAAAAAGAACAGTTTCTTAAAGTACCTAATACAGATACAATTTCATACGAAGCCTGAAATCCATGACCAGGCCACTCCGAACCAGCTACAAATTCAATATAGAGTTGACTGCTTGTCGATATGAGCTGTGTAGTGCTCAACTCATTGCAGAGAACTGCCATGACAGGAGCGACTGAACTGCCTCCGTCATGAACTTTCACAACATCCTCTCGTTCCAAACAACTAAAAATAACATTTTTACTGCATTATTCAAAATATAACAACATTAATAGCATTTAATAGAATAAAACATTCATGCAAGTAATTAACATAGTAAAGGTGGGACATAAAATGTCTAGTTATGAAAACCGCAAGTCTCTAAACTAAAACAGGAAACATAAATATTGATGGGTATTTTAGTTTAGAGACTTGAGGCTTTTTGGTTGGAATTTTTCCACTAATGTTTAAACATTTACTTTCTCTTTTGAGCTTTTGCTCTTCAATATTGTCTAGTTATGAACATTTATAATGATAGCTAAGAGTTCATTAAATATCCAATGGTAGATAAATTATAGTATTTCCCTTTAATAAACTCACATAACTGTTTTCATTTTACATACTTTTTAACATGTTTTAATTAAATATATAGTTAAAATAACTATGGAAAATCAGGATATTTAGGTACATTCATACTCCTTATTTTGCTTCATTAATCGTTACTCTGTTATGAATGCTCCCATAATAATTTAAAATTGATTTTTTTTTTTCATCAGGGAATAGTCTTTGGTTAAAATATAAACGATTTTTAGATATTGTTTTGTATTTAATGAAAGCAAACTATTTAAAAAAAAAATTTCTGGGGAAATCCGATGATGCGAGGAGAAAATAAATATTTTTTTACTTATTTTAAACATGAGATAAGGTATTCGAAAGTATTATTAAACTGTAAAAACCAACAGAATAAATTTTGATTTAATGTGGATGGTAAATATTAAATTAATAAACATGTTTACTTTTCTGAAAGTAAAACTCACCTGATGTCTCCGCTTTGCAAATTCAGCTCTTCAAAAGTAACAATAATTCTTTCTTTAGCCCTGTGAAAACAATAATAAATAAAATATTAGGTAATTACTTATCAAAGGTAATTAAATTCAAAACCACTTAATAAGTACCTCCTTTATATTTAAAAATAATAAAACGTATATATTCAATGAGTAAATGAGACTATGGAAGAGCAAAGTTACAATCTAAAATTTCACAGATTATTTACATACCTCATATTTATATTGATACAATATTTTTTTATCAAAAATTTTATAATTTGATTGAATTAATCATGAATATTAAGTTCAAAGGGCCAAATTAAGAATTGCATAAAATATAATAAAGGAAGGCTGCAAAAATGGCCAAAAAATATTATTTAATTTATGAATATTGTTAATTGCTTTCTGTTTTCATTAAAATAGTAATGTTTTTTTTTAAGGTAACCAAAGAACTAACACTAATGCTAATCTTTTTTGTGGCAATTTTTTAAAAACAAATTTGGGGATCTTTAATTTGCATCGGTTGGCTTGAAATACTCATAGAAATGTTGAATTATTATATAATCTTGAAAAGTTTAAGAAATGCATTGCCTATGTAACTTTTTTTTTTTGTTGCGGTATTTTAAAAGTGTCAAAGAATTATAATTTCAGGGAACTTTGAAATTTAAAATAATTTAGGCTATCTTTTTCTATGGGAGATTATGAATTATGAGGACTTGTTTAAAAAATGCTTACTTTGCATGGAAAATGTATGAACATCTCGTTCCTCTTGCGTAGCTAGAAGGAAAAAGCGGTGAGTAAAACTTTCCTTGCTTTTTGATGAAACGATAATCACAGCTGGTTCCTGGGATCTGTGTTCCATCTGATTTGTATAGATCTAGAACAAAATCGAAAATTCACAATATATAAAGGTTCCGAGAGTTTTGTTTATTTTAATTTCTGTATAAAATTCATTTGTTACTAAGCTAAACATTTCATGTTATTCAGTAATATGACATGAGATATTATATAAAGCAATTCATGCTTGTTACATTATCTTGCCATTCGCCTGTGAAGTATTACATTAAATTATATTGATGAAAACAAAATTACATTACAGTCAATTCTTATTTTAAAAATTTTTTTTTATATTTAATCAGTAATATGACAGAGTTATAAAATGTTTTGGCCCTCTTTCCTCTTTTACTTGAAATGTAGTATTCATGAAAATTTTTTTGTAAGTCAAGTTGACTCTTGGATGAGCTGGGAATGAATGTAATATTTTATTTTAGAAAGGAAAACAAATTAAATCAGGATATTCTTAATAAATTTATTTATTCTAAACTTAATGAAGCTAATAAGTTTTTACGAGTAGAAAAAAAAACATGACTACTTTAAATAAATTAAATCAAAAAATATACACCAAAAAAATTAGTTTTAATAGTTTAAACAAAAACAATTATTTTGTAAATCATAAATAGGGAAAAACCTTTAAAAATTCAATAAAGAGCTAAGCTCATCATTAACCTCCAAAAGTAAAATTTTATTTTAAACTATTGACTGAAATAATGAATGTATTAATATCGATAATAATTATAATATCCTTAATTATCTTAACCTTAAAGCTTAAATTAATAACTTTACTGATAACTTAATTAATAACATTATCCACACATTAATAACTGCAACAATTATTGATTATATATATATTGTCTATTTTATAAGTTATTGCATTATAAAGTAGATTCATATGTTGATGGATTTATATTTAGCCATAGAACGCTTAGAAACTTCTGATTTCAAAATAATGATGCAATGTTAAGTTTCCTTTAAAACTTATATATTGACTAACCGCACGTAGATCTCTGAGGTATTATTGTTAAGAAAGTTTTGATTGATGTGAAATGAATACAGAGCTTCCTTTGTATGTCTCCGATTTAGTTTAAGTACACCTGGAGAAAAGGCATGTGGAGTAAGCAACTATGAATAGGTTCAATGATACTATATCTTCTTTTATTAAAAGTTGAGAGAAAGATGTGCTTTTTCCCCCCTTTTTTAAAATGATATATTTTTAGTGCTGTTAATTTTTGTCTATTTTCTTTTGAAACTATTTTTTATAAGAACTTTATAAATTGTACCTTCATTTATCTTTATCATGGACTTACATTTGGTTTGATAATTATATTTAGAATTAATTACATTATCTAGGTGAAAAGATGTGAAGGAACGGGTGGGCATATGGAAAGATAAATGATAGAAGATTCAATAGAATTTTTGAAATTCCATACGAATATGTGCAAAAATTTATACTTATTACAGTTTATTTATTCTTTATTTCAAAAAACTTTAAACTAAATAATTGTATTGATGGATTTAAAATATTTATTACAGTGCTATTATTTTTTTTGCAGTATTTTAACTTATTATAATTTTGATTTCCACCTTACTCAAAATGTCCTCAGGATTAGCCAAGATATTGTTATTTTTATCTCAAGTAGCATTCATTTGGGACTCTACAGTTTACCCGATCTGTTTACATCTCTGTATCTGCTTCTTACTTTGCTAAGGATTATATTAGTTTATATGTCTCTTATATTCTTTTTAGATAATCTGTTTTTTATTTTTGAGGATTTTAGAAGTTTCATTTCATTCAAAATTCGGCAGTTGCTATCACTTGGATTATTAATAACTTTTAACTTTTTTCGCATATGTTTATCGAACCAGGATTTGTTTTTATTACTATCTCTTTTTTGTAGATATGAGTTGGTTGAACTGGCCACTTTAATATTATCCATAATCTCTACCCATATGTCTATATCTTTGCTGTTATCTTTTAATGTTTCTAAAGCTTCAAACCTATTCCTGACCTCCAATGCGAATTGATTTTTAGTTGAAGTATTCTCCAATTTATCTTCCAATTTATGTTTATAATTCAATTATAAACATAAAACGTTTTTCTATATTTTTATTTATTTATTTTTTGGTAACCAGTTTTTGCCAAAGTTTTACTAAATTACTAATTCATGACCTCTCTTACATTCTCATCTTAAATATATTATTCTGCCGCCTGGTTTTTATTCATTTCGGGTTTGGGCCATCCACACTTATGGATATCCTTATGATTAAAAATATTATTTTTAAATTATTAGTTTTTTTGAGTTAGCAAAGTTTATTAGTACCGTATTCCAACGCGGTAGTTTAACGTAGATCCACTCTAGTTTCATCATGAAATCAGCATTTAAACTCATCATGATTTACTTCAGGAAGTGTATGTATGTATATTAAAGCGATTTCAAACGAACTCTCGGGCGCACCTGAAATACAACCACCAAAATGTTTTCACTAAAAAGCTCCACCTCTCTTAACGCGGAAATCAATATTTTCTTAATCAGAAATACACTATCGAAGTAATAGTTACCGCTATACCAAATAGTGTACTTATCATCCGTTAACGAGCTCCTTACAGTGCCGCGATTTCTAAATCCCATCCCTTAACTACGTTTGCGACCGATTTTTATCCCACCAGCTGTATTAAAACTTCATACACACCTATAGGTAATTCTGTTTTGTTTTTTTCAACTGGTGCCATGAATCCCTTGAAGTTTTCCCCACCCGAAGACCCGAAGGGGGGACTTGTTTACCTCTGGATAATGAGCGTTTTACCTCAGAAAGACTATTTCGGGTATTTGGTGAACTAACAAATAATGTGAGTAGGGCCTTCCAACCTAAGTCACATCCCTTCAGCAAGCCTGGAGAGTCGCTCTCATTGTTGTTCAGCGAGTCCATCGGACTTGGCCGGGAGGAAGTTGTGAGGAAACTCCTACCGACCATCCCCACAGCCGCCACCCGTGGGACGCTCCTCTACGCGGTAATGAGCATCGCTCGAGGATGTGAAAATAAAAATAAAAATTCTCAATAAAACATAAAACAGTTGGAACTATGAAAGTTTATGGTATGTTTAGACGAGGTTTATTGCTTACCACGACAAAGTTAAACCTAAAAGGTTTTATATTTTTAAACCTGAAGTTCCTTGTTATATTCATTGTGAAGACTTGTTATATGTATGTAGAATGCTGAATTACTATACTCGTATTACGTCCCTTCTGTAAGACGCCATTACAGAGGATTGTTTTACCCCCTTTAAAAAATACTAAGGCCACCTGCTAGACAACTAACTCGCGACCTTAGGCATGGAAGGTTGTATCGGAATATCTGTTATACTGGTGTTTTAGTCTTTTTAAGTAAGACAAGGTTCGAAATGATGTCCTTGGGTAGGATGTGAGGTAATTCCACAATGTGTTATGTTGTGACGTGGTTTAATTAACCATTCTTT
The DNA here is from genome assembly GCA_964056705.1 of Troilus luridus. Taxonomy (NCBI): domain Eukaryota; kingdom Metazoa; phylum Arthropoda; class Insecta; order Hemiptera; family Pentatomidae; genus Troilus; species Troilus luridus. The sequence goes on along the minus strand of OZ057417.1, from coordinate 39,502,842 downwards.
CAATTAATTGGTGTAGCTCAGTGATTACACTATTTATCGAAGGTTTTGGTTTCAAATCCGGGTTTGGCATATTAATTATTTTATCTTTTTACTCGGATGGGCCTTGTGGGATCTTGAGACCCTCCTGGGGCTTATTGTGATCTCTTGCAAATCATCTACCTGCACGACCGTTGTCCTATATATAGTATTGTCCCTACCATATACTGAACACAAGACCCTTCGAGGGTACAGATTTTTTCAAATATAACTAGATATTTAAATAAACATAAAACAAGTCTAGACTTGTTATAAAGTTCTGATGTTTCAGTTGCCTCGAATAAAGTAATAGATAATGTTATTTAGTCATTAGCCTTTATATAAAGATAATTTATAATAAAAAAGAGATAGGATTTGACAAAAGATGGTACTATAATGGATGATGTAGTGGTCGGGGGTTGAAAGGCTGTTGAGACGGGCTTCCTCAGCTCCTCGTCAGCAACCCACCCCCAATCCCCTCTCCTAAACTCAACCCCTCCCCCCTAAACTCATCCCCCCCTTAACTCAACCCCCTCTTTCTTTTAACACTCGCTAGGCAGTTTAGGCCTAGCCTGTATTAATGGCCACTTCATTATAACCTTTTAATGTCTTTTAATTCTTTCACTTTTTTTTTCCTTCTTCTCCTTCTTCAAGGAGTTCAATGGGAAAAGAAACGGTTAATTATAACTCTTACAATTTAATGCAGTTCGTCTTCATATTCCTGAGGATGATGAATACTCCTCGAGAATACTTTAACCATCAAAAGTTAAGGATGTAGTTCTTTCCGTCTTATTTTCCCCGAATAAGAAAATTTACTATGTTTCTACGGCCATTGGAGTTAAGTTAAGGTTGCTATTTAAATCCGTTTTATTACTCCCAGAAGTCCTTTACTTCTCCTCCTGTTCGAAACCGGCTGTGATTGATACATTATTGAATATGTTAACAGTCATAGATGTACCCTGTAGTATCTGAAGACTGTCTTGGGACGCTTGGGAACTCTATTATGTGGATACTCTTAATCGGGGTAAAAACATGGCGGTTGGGCTTGGGAACAAGTACAGTCTCTACCATGTACTGAACCCGAGATCCCCGATTTAATAAAGTGTGTTAGAGAGGTAGTTTTTTCAGATAAAATATTATTTAAAAAAATGTTTTTACTGTTTAAGTGTTGTTTTATTTCGGAAATTAATTTGCTTCTATTTTCAGCCTAACGCTATCTGATTATTTAGATCTCTGTATATGTAGACCTACATTCTTGATGGTTATGTCGGCATTCAAGGAATAATGTTTAAACTATTATCTTGTTCTCCAATTCTAGAAAACTGTGTTTTTGGGGGGGAGGGTGGGAGCTTTAAGATGTCTTATTGGTTTGTGTCGGCATGTTTTCGAAAAATAATACCATTTTTATGACATATCAGCAGGCACGATTAAAAGTAGTTAAATGAGTTACTTGTACCCGAGGGAAGCGAATCTTATCGTTCTCGTATTGCATAATTGGCTAAGTTAGGCGTTAGAATTAAATGGAGTTATTGCTTATATTATAACTCCGTTTCAAGGCATATTCAACCAATACAAGAATGACACGGTTCCGCCCCCCTCAATTGAATTAACTTATTTTGGATGGAATTCGACTTAACTACTTATTTACCAGGATTGCAGATGTATCATTCCATTACATTCGTATATATCTGTCGTTTACTCTTATTTGATTATCTGTTAATTGCAACTAATGAAATTGCATTGTCCTTGAATATCATTTGGTAGTTAGAGAGGAAATAAGAGCTTTCTCGACTGAAAATAGTTATAGAAAGACCTTAGAAACTGGGAAAAATGATAAAGGTTGATTTACGAGGAAGAGCAACAGGTTGCGCAGACATCTTGGACTAGTGAACCATCTCCACTTTATTGAATGCCGCATAATTTCTCACTTTCCAATTCCAAATAAAAGTTTTCAAATAAACTTTATGTCAAGTGCTGGCTCTATTAAGGAGCTGGAAGGATTTTATCTGTCTGAACTTTGCAGATCTATTATTTAAGGGACAGTTACGTAGAATTGGGATCATTTGTTGAAGTGAAGATGTAATAATGCAAGTTATGATAGAGTAGAGTACTTGAATTAAAAACACAAATAAAAAACACAAAACTAGTGATATTCAGCATGCTATATTAACTCATAATGCCAGTAAAATGATTAAAAACAACAGTTTTTAGAATTTCATTCCAGAATGGAGGAATAAATAAAAAACTTAGGGTTCTATAAGTTCATTCACATTGAAGATGGGATTGTCAACTTTCACTTTCGAATGCCGTGTTTTATTTTCTCCCAACTAACGCTACCTTCTTTATAGAGGCTGGATGAGCCCCGGACGAGTCCGGAGATCACACGAGGTCCATCAGTATCCGTCAACAGATTAAATAAATTATCTGCCAGAGCCGGATTCGAACCCGGGATATTCCTACCAGTAACTAGCTCATAATGCCAATAAAATATTAAAAAAAAAAAACAACTACAGTTTTAGGTTTTCATTCCTGAATGGAGGAATGAATGAAATAAATGTCTTCCTATATTTCTACACCAATGATGAAATAGTCAGCTTTCATGCAATTATACTTTTCAAAGGATTAAAGGCAAGACAGTATTATCTCTCACCGCTAGACATTTCAAAACTATAATAGTCCTCTATTTATATAATTTATAGAAGTTGTTAAAAATTATAGTAAACAGTGCAGCCCAAGGGGTTTGTGTTCATTATATGGTAGGGACTGTTCTGTTACTTGGACAACGCTTGTGCAGGGAGGTGATCTGTCTGAGATCAAGCTTTATCTCCAGGTTTTTTTCCTCAAGAGTACCCATTTTATAGAAGCTGGATGAGCCCCAAAGGGTCCTCAGAAGGGTCCATATCATATGCTGTTAACATATCAAATAATTTATCTAACACAGCTCATAAAGTTTCTTAATATTCTTTAAAATAAATATGGTCATCCAATAAACGATGTTGAGTATTTGAGGTTAAGGTGATTCGGGCAGAGCATGGAATTCATATTATAGTTTTGAAAAATTCCACAATAACTTCAATTATATTACTTTTTCAAAATTAATTTTTCTTTAAAATACCTTCAATATTACGGGGAAGAATGCTTATAGAACATTACTTGTTTTTTTAAAATTAGGATCTCGTTGACGTACGTCAAATTTTTATATTTACAAATTATATATTTTTTTTTTATTAGATGGTGATTATTTAAATATCTTTATTTTGAAGAGAAAAGATTTGTCCTGGCCGGGATTCGAAAAAAAAACGTAATGTTCAATGAGCATTCGTCCCCTTATATACATCGCAAAAATTGCGAGAACTGGGGATATAGGATCGGTGAAGAGAAAGGATTTGTCTGGCCTGGTTACGACCCCTGGTAGCTCAGTTGGGAGAGTGCCGCACTAGAGATGCGGAAGACCCGGGTCGAATCCCGGCCAGGACAAATCTTTTCTATATAAATATTAAAATTTTAATGTTTTTATTGGCCTAACTACCTTAAATTTTAATATTAATTTATATGGGTCACGTTCAAAATTTAACATATCACACCTAGAATACTGTGTAGTCATCAGAATAAACAGAAGATTCCTGATAAAATATAGCGAATAGTAGAAAGATGGAAAATAATTCTTACTTCGAATAACAATAACAAAATCTTTAAAATAATTATTTACAACTCCAAAGATTACGAGTTCCTAATTATATACTAATTATAATTAGATAAATATATATACATTGTCATATATAACAAAGAGAAAAAAAAGAAAGAAAATAGTTTAACAACTATTAATAATTCATTAAAATAAGTTATGTAGTGTTGTTGATGGAAAATAATTTTGAATGCATTAGTAGAAATACAATATATAAATAAAAAATAAGCATATATGTGGGTAAATAAATATTAAATATTTTTCGTTTTGCATTGTTACTTTGCATTTGTCTATCTTTATTTTTCTTTCCCTGACCTACTTGGCAAACGTTTTTTCATAACATGTTGCAAGAGATGGGATTCCTGTATATTTATTCATATGATAGTTTATGAATATTTATACACTTATAAAATTTATTAACTGAACAAATTCTATAAACAATAGCAATTTATAAATGTACAATGATAAGAATGCAACTGGAAAACTCCAAAAAACAAAGCCTTAATTTATTAAAAAACTATATAATAATTAAACAGTCATTGCTTTGCCAATTCAGGCATAATCAGAGCATATATTTAAAAATAAATAATGAAATCACATCAACAAAGATCAAATTATGTAATTGTTGGTAATACACCAACTAACTAAATGTTATGTTAGATAACGACTATAAAGAACTTCATACTGCCGCTTGAAATAACGCATTTCGTCTAATTGCCTCAATTCCGATAAAATAAAAACCCAACCTAAATATCTCGCAGAAATTTATAAATATCTTAAAAGTTAATTTGCAATAGAAAATTGTAATGGAGGCTGGGATACCTCGGACATTAATACAGAATGAACATGAAGCATACATTGGCCAAGTAAATATTCGATTATTTCTAGAAGAAGACCACTACAACGTGCACTAGAGAAGTAAGAAAAGATTTAGAAAAAGTAATGATCACAGAGTCTCACATGCTAGAAGGAAACGAATTCAAGGGGATAGTGAACAATTTGAAGGGTTTCAGGTCGAATAACAATAGAAGAAACATCAGGGAAGGTTGGATGAAGCTGGACAGACGATCAAGGAAACATGACAGTGAACGCATGAAGGAATATCGGATACAGAGAAAATAAAAGAAATACAGTTGTTGCCTGATCCTAAATGATATGTACGAAAAATAAATTTAAAAAAGGAGAACATTTCAATCCAGATAGACACGGAGTCAATGGACTGAGGAGTCAGAAATAGAGCAGAGCAATCCATGAAAATGGAAAAAGAAAAATCTAAATTATGTTTCCTTGTTTATCTATTCAACTTTATGCAACTATGGATAATCGGATGAAGTTACCTTGGGAAATAGGGAATTTTTACCAATCCAGGTGTAATTAGGGTAGGTAACGATTACCTGACAGCGCAAAGTCTTGGGACCCCCATTTTACGGTGATCTCAAGGACGGAATTACCAAGGGTTTTATACTGACTTCAAAAATCCTAGGACCAATTGCGGAGCTACGAACCCGCGATCTTGGGCATAACAGGCTGTTTTGCTACCACTATAGGAGGCCCGTCCAAATCATGAAAACGTGATCATTAGATGATCTGAATGAAAAGCACATCTCGCATCGGTAGCTGAAATAGGCTCAATCCCGATAACAGTACCTCCAGTGGGGTTTTCACCTGTTTGCCTCACAGCCAGGAAAGGAAGAAAAAAAAAAAGGTGAAATAGGCTCACCAATCATACCAACCTCACTCCAAGATGTTTAAAAAAATTCAAAGACAAATTATTACAAAATAAAAACAGCTAAATGGGGTCACCTTTAGTGGAGTGGTTAGCGAACAACCTACCGTTGGTATTTTGGTGGCCCTAGAATTTTTTAAAGGAAGTAAATAATTTGGAGGGGACGTAAAATGTCGGTACCGAGGCTGTGTATCTGTGTTTATTAAAGATTACCATCTTAATTATACATGGCTAGGCAAAATGTGGGACTTCAACTGTAGCAACGTCTGATTAGCCATACCAACATAAACTGACGATTAAAGAATAAACAAACAAGAATGCAAATCATGCACATGAGGACATAATCCTGGGAACGTCCTGGGACTCATCCAGCCTCTATAAACTGGAACCCAAAATAGGGGTTGAACCTGATATAGGACAAATCGCCTCCCTGGACAATCATTCTCCAAGAATCAGTACAGCCTCTAACACATACTATACCTAAGACCCTTCATGGGTTGTAGTGATACAGATTTTTTTTTCTACTAAGGAAAAGGAATGCAATACACGAACCGCTGGAAATATATATTTATTTCGAAATTTATCTAACTGAACAAATCCTGTTAACAAAAGCTGCCCTTACGAAGGGACAAGACTACCACTAGGCCATCGGTCAAGAAGGGCATACCATCCTCAACCAAGGGTGTATCCTCGTATCCTGTGTCGGTGAAAAGGGTCCTTCTCTGGGCCCTTCCTTGATGAATGTATCGCACTCCTGGGTCGTAGCTGCCCACCATTTATCAACAGTTACCCTACTCACCGCCTTTATCGCCCTTCATATAATCTAATACTTTCCCCACCTGGGATATATATCATTTATGTGGATGCTAGGCCTAATTTGTTTGTATGAGAGTTGTGATGGAGCGGGGTCTAATGTATCGTCGAGGGATTTTGTGTATGTACCCTGGTTTTATTACAAGATAATATGCATTGCTGTATAAACACAGCATAAAAGAACATATATATGAAATGAAAGTAAATTTTATTTCCACAAACACTGAGAACTTAGTATCAGTGTTTGAAATTAATTACAACAAATACAAATAGAATCAGTAAACGTCCCAATCCGCTCAGAATACAGTTAGAAGAGCCAGAAAGGAGCTGCTGAGGCAGAATAATTATATAAAAAGAAAAATCCAAATTATGTTTGTTCGTTTATTCATTTAACGTCACTTTATGCTGCCATGACTAATGGGACGATGCTACAATAGAAATCCCAAAATTGCTTATCCATGTATATTTAAGATAGGGATCTTTAAGGAATATATCAAGCATCGCAATATCAAGCATCACAAAGACTCGGTACCCTATTTTACGTCCCGTATAACAACGATTTTTCACTTAATAAAAATCCTAAAACCACCTCCCAGGCTGTGAACCTCCGATATTGAACATAGAAGATTGTTTTGCTAACTACTATACTTCAAGTGATCCCTCATATTCTATTCCTAGTAATGTGGTAAATGAGTGTGTAATGTACGGCACTGTGCCAGATTTTCACACTTCTTAAGAAGTTTTTCTGTATAACCAACTCTCCAACAGAAGACCTGAATCTTCTCGTCTCGATACTATGACTTGCTTGATTGAAATTTTGTAACCTCATAGTTTTTCAATAACTTTTATTTTATTGAGGACCTAGTAACAATTTACGGATCAAACATACTAACAATCATTTCTCATTGGACTTCCCTATCTTCTAACAACTCATTTTTCACTCCTAAGGGCAGGAAAACCGATCAAGACTACTGTATAAATCTAGATAATCATGTAGGATCTGCAGACCTTTCTGGGTCCTAAATTGGAAAAAGAACCTGGTGGTCCCTTAAATTATCTCTCTGCACCATCTTTGGGCTAGAAATGTACAGCAACTACCATATATTGAACTCCACCTTTGTGGGTTGTATTGGTACAAAAAAAAAATAATGAAAATATATTATAAGATCATTTATAGGATAGACACCTTTAATTAAAATCATTACCCTTGTTGATAAACCTGAAGGTGCCTTCAAAGCCGGAGGAATTGGCCTGTGGGCTTCGAGTGTGCATCTGAAGTACAAGGGCCGGTCCTGAGCTGTAGAGGACTTTGGGAGGGTTGCGGCCGCAGAGCAATCCAGTCCACGGAGTCAGCTCGTTCACACCGCCACTCTCCAGGTGCAAGAAGACCTTGAGGAAGTCACCACCTGTACAGCTTCAGAGGAAATCATAATGAAATTATAAAAGGATAAGAAGTGAGCGAGTGATTTGTAAAGAAACAATATTCCTCTTACTTCTCCCCCAACCCTCTAAAAAAAATATAAAAAAATGTATATTTAATGTCTTCAAGAATGATGAATCCATGGAATGTTTTAAGTAATAATTTACTTAGAAACGTCGAAAATTGCATTTAATAACTCTATATGTTGCAAGGATTGGGGCATGTAGTCAATCTTTTAAAGTGTATAGTATCCAGTTGAATATTTTCTATAATTGATTGAAGAAGCAGAGGATAAGAATAAGTCCTTCATGTTAAGTATACAGAAGTAGCCTATATAGAGTAGTCTCCAAAGGTACATTTCTCAGGACATGTCTTTATCCTTAAACCATCCACAGTAATTAATCTGGTCCTATAAGGAAGCTAATCGTTTTATCTTCAAGGCAGGAGTCTATAGACCTCTACTTCTATGCTTCTCTTATGATTATTTGCAGTTGGAATACGCATGCATCTATTTTCAAAATATATTTGACTGCTTAGACTCTTCCGGACAAGATGGTCTAGTAAACCAAGATTAATACACTTCCTCAGAAGTTTTGCTTGCTATGCTGCCATATATCTTGTACACTACTACCTTATATCTCATGCACTTTTGCCTTACACCGTATATGGTCTGTTACAACAAGTTTTATACCTTATGGATTAAACGGATCTTACATCTTATACACTACTATATTCTGGACCGAGTCCCCTACACATAGACTGCTATCGCCCTTAAAAGATTATGTGCAAGAACTGTCTAATTTCAATTTCCTGCCTTCTGCTCCTACAGTCCTTCGCCTACATTTCTATAGGGCATCAACTAAAAAGAAAGTAGAAAGAAGAAACTTTTTCCTCGTCTGTCTAATTTTCACGCATGAAGTAATTTGGGTTCAATAGATGGACTGTACTGTACTGAGCAACCCAACTACCACCATTTTCACAATCCTTTAGGTTAATTCTCACTTATCTCTTAACTCTATGATATTTACCAATTTTGGTTAGATTCTGTTGTTATGTGTCAGGCATTAATGTTTGTACAAATCCGAGATCAAGTTCAACTGCCAGAGTTTTCCTCTAACTAAGAGTGCCCAGGTTATTGAGGCTGGGTGAGCCCCAGGAGGCTTGTCATATCCCACAGAGTCCAACCATGGCCATTAACTGTGGACCTTCGGTTAGTTGCTCAGCTATCTACCTACTGAAGTACCCCATTATCTTCGACTCCTAGCAATTAAAATAAATGACGACTCAAATGACTAGGGGCTACAACGAATGCCCAAGGAAGGCCGTACTTACTTTTTTTTTAAGTCCCTTAAACTTCATTCTTAGAGCCGTGTAAAGCCCTGCGTACTTGAAACACCCCCATCCAACCCATTCAGTAAATACCAGATGAAGAAATTGTCGTAGGGCATTGTAAGCCCAAAGCAGAGAGTTGAGAGCTGGCTCAATGTAACGCACTACTTCAAAGGAAACCCAGAAGACGCTTAATTTCACTTTATTAGCTCAACCTCTGCTAAAAATACCCGAGAGTTCCTTCGGTGTCACCGCAAAGCTCTTTAAAACACAATATTCTCTTCTCGACCTATAAAACCTTCTTAATCCTATACACGTTTATTTATTTATCTTTCATTAGTTAATACAATAAATTTGCAAACTAGATATAGTAGTTTAGAAGAATATTATAAAATTAATTACCCATCTAAAAAAGAATTATTCGAGCTTAAATCTTGTTTTGTTTAACGTGGCTTTGTGCTGCTAGGGGTAATCTGAGGGTACTACAGTGTGAGTCTATGCATGTACAATTAGGATACCGATTTTTAAAGAGTACCTAAACTCGTACAGTTTCGGAACCGCATTTTACGTCCTTTCCGAAGGACGTCATAAACTAGGATTTTTATAACCTTTTCAAAAATCCTTAGGCCATCTGCTAACCCCTACACCTTAAGTGGCTTCGTCTTGGCTTAATATCGGAAGCCGTATGCCAGGTCCTGCGCACACACAACAGAAGTGATCAGGGGACTTATCTGCAGCCCCAGTGAATAAGTGGTTAAGGCGAATTTTGTCCAAAATATATTTCTATACTTAGAGAAGCGGAATCTTGTTATTTTTGTAGTCTTTGGCTTGAAATGGAGTTGTAATATAATCAATAATTCCACTTCAAGCCGATGCATGACTTATCCAGTTTTGCACTACCAGCATGATTCTCCTTCCCTCAGCACAATCTACTCGTTTTGAACGGGATTGATATAGAAATATTTGATTAGAATTTCAACTTTGAAAACCACCAACATAAGGTTTGAACTTTCTCTGTTGAATTTTTCTCAATTGAATTTCTTTGATTTTATTTTTGGCTTATCAAAAATAAAAATTCCTCACGAGGAGGATTCTAAAGGGGACTTTTTTTTAGTTTTTTGTTATTATCTTAAACAAGATTGCATGTTAAGAAAAAAACTCAAATACGAATCAAAGCCTTAACTTCCTAGGTAGAGTTTATGTTACACCCACAGTTCCTTAAGAGCGGGGAAAGTAACAGTTCCTCATAAAAGTGCAATTTTTTTATAGTTGGTGAGGGCTTAAATCGGACAACTTTCCCACATCTCTATAAATTATACATGGAAAATTTACTAATTAAATACGACAATTTACTAATTAACCTTTTCATGGCTAATGTAGGCGTTTGGCTACAATATCTGTTATGTACTCCTGTTAGCGTTTTAATGCTCAGTATTCTACATGAATAGTTCCAGAAGATGTCACAAATTGCAGCACATGCAAGCTAATCTTTCTAACCTCAGTTTGGACGGATTATTGGATTATTTAAATAAAAAATGGTAGGGCGAAAAAATTGGGAAAAAAATGTTTATGGTTATTTAGGCAATTTTTAACAGAAAAAGTCACAGGAGATATTTTACTTATTTAGTTGTGACACTTTGGGGATGAAAGGGTTAAATAAAACAATTAACTAATTAATCACGACTATAAATTTCACATAGACGTGTTCTTGGGACTTGTAAATAAAAGAAAATCAATGTCCCCTGAAAAAAAATTGGCATTACTTTAATTAGGATCTTATTGACTGTTGATCTTGTTGTAATGTTCGATGAACATTCTTCCCCTTGTATACATCGTAAATTGCGAGAACACGGGGATATGGGATCAGTCTTTCTTTTCACTGATCCCATATCCCCGTGTTCTGACCGAGATGCGAGCCAGGTTGGCTCAGTTGGGAAAGCACCTTAACTCTTAACATTCGTTCAGTTCGTTTTGAACCCAGGAATCAAGTTTTTTTAAACCTTTCGAATAACCCGGAAACGGTCATTCGATTATTGTAGAGAGCAGACAAAAATTATCTGATTGTTTTATCCAGATTTACTTCAAGAGTATTCTTTAAATCTTCTTCGTTTGAGTTAGGCTATACACCGGGTAGGTATTATAAGGTATTTTTATAAGCAAATTAAAAAAATAAACGATTAATGGTTTTTCCGTTGTACTACCTTCGTCATAAGATTGAGTGATTAGGTTTTTTTTTAATTTCTAGAAAGAAAAAATCACGTGGAAATCAATTTTTCATAGTCAGGATTGGAAAAAAAACCTGTGCCACTAAAACCCGTGAACGGGTCTGGGGTTCGGTACATGGTAGAGACTGTAATGTTTCACGGACAACGTTTCTGCAAGGAGGTGACTTGTCCTAGGTCACGCGCAACCGCCAGATTTCTCCCCCTTATTTTGGGTACCCTATTTTCATAATATTTTATAGAGGCTGGATGGGCCCCAGGTCCTAGATCCTATATGATCCATCTCCCGCTGCAAACAGACTAAATGAAAGTTATGGCCTGTAGCGGGATTTGAACCAGAATTTCGGGCATGACAAATCAGTTCTCTACCAACGAGCCACTCCGCTCCGAGCCAGTCAGGATTGAAATAAAACTAATATCTGTATGCCTACTTGGGGAGAGGGAAAATAAAACTATTGTAAACAGAGGACTAATCATTATTTATTACAGATTGTGAATATTTTAATCACCTTTTAATGCTTTAATATTTCTAAACATTAAAAGTATAAAGACGGATTCAAAATAATTATAAAAAAAAAATTAATTGTAACTTTACCTCGTGGAGCGAGGTAGCTTTGTGTAAAGATCGCTAAATTACTGATCTGAAATCCTTGCATTCGAAGCTGACTGTGGCAGATAAATTATTTAGTTAACAGGAGTGGATCGGACCGGGAGGATCTGCAGACCACCTTGGGTTTCCCAGGCTCTATTAACTGGGTACCCTTAATTAAGAAAAAACTAGCGGTTGAGACCAAATTAAGCGGTATAGGCCCTACACAACCGTGATCTTCGAAACAGTACAGTTTTTACTTGTTACTGAATCTGGTACCATCCATGGGTTCTTGATGGAATTTTTTTTAATGTTACAACAAAAATCAGCTTTTCTTATGATTTTTTTTGTAACCTGTTCCGCTACAACCCATGATCTTGGATTCAGCAGGTGGTAATGACTGTTGTGTTTCTAGGACAACGGTTGTTTGTAGAGAGGTGCCTAGTCCTAGATCACGCTTAAGCTGTGACGTTTTTAAAGTGCATCTACTAGAAGCTAGGCGAATCCCCATAAGAGGGTATGTAGATCCCTCGGTGTTCATCCTTGTGTTTTAACAGACTAAATAATTATCTGCTAAAGTCGGATTTAAACGTGGAACCTTCAGAACAGCTCTGGCAAATCATTTCCCCACACAACCGTTGGCTTAGAAACTCTACAGTTCCTAATGCTTACATAATACAATACCTTCCATGGGTTTTAGTGGTACAGTTTTTTTTTCTATATATTAACTGAAAAATCGTGATTTTTTTCTGATAATAATAAAATTATTTCACTTATCTGAATATTCTGTGGCCTTTTCGTTGTTATATGTTTTTGTTTTGAGCTTATAAGGTATAACAAGGCAGCTGACCCTAACATTGCCATGAATTGGAAGACACGTTATGATTTTAGCGATGAGACGGGCAGGGACAACAGCGGACCTCATGAATATAACATGTTTAGCCCAAAGGGAAATTATTCCGCACGATGCTTCCCTTTCTGAAGGTTCCCTTATTCACGATAAACAAATACGAATCAAACCTCATCATCCATTTTATTCCTAATCGAATCGCGGATGAATTCTCATAAAAAAATATCTTTCACTCTATCTAGGTCGTGTGAAGAGAAGTGGAGGGGTAAATGAATCAAAAGAATTTGAATATAAACTACATTTTAACGAGTTATATTCTAAAAGGACGTTTACCAAAATGTTTTTCATTGACTAAGGAATATTCGATTGGAGGTAGTTCAGTTCGTGCTAAATTATTTAATATATTTACTGGGACGGATGGATTCTGTCGAACCTGCAGACCCTCTTGCCCCCCCCCCCCTGCCTCTGTAAGTGAGTAACCTTAATTGGGGAAAAACCTGGCGAACGAGCGTTATCTCGTGCCAATCACCACCCTGTAAATCTCTACCATGTACTCCCATGTACCATGTGATCCCAAAACCCTTCATGGTTTGTAGTTTAAAAAATAAATATATATAATTTGCAATATTTATATTGCATAATACATTATTTGGACATGTTTTAAGAATAGAAAACAACAGGGTGGCCAAGATAACATACGAGGCCAAGGTTGAAGGAAGAAAGAAGGTCCAGAGGAAGACGCCGATATACGTGGGAAAATCTTTGTAAAGAGAAGCCTGCAGTGGAACAGAAGAAGAGAAATGGTAGAGGATCGTACTATGTGGTCTGGGCTGTACAGAAGGAAACCTCACACTGCGTGAGCGGTGGAGAAGATGGACTATGATGATGATGAATATTTAGGTGAAGTTACCAATTGTTTCATTGTTTCATTTATTTTTACAATACGATCGATAAATAATATGCCTTATTATTATTCTGGTTCTACGGTCTTGCAAGAACCCGTGCCTCCACCACCACAGCAACCAATCTCCCCGATCTTGCGCTATTTCCTCCAATATTGTACACCCAGCAGTTTCAAGTCCTTTTCGGCATCATCTAGCCATCTGATCCGAGAGCGTCCTCTGCTTCGTTTGCCGTCTGGTTTCTCATTGAGCATTCTCTTTGGTAAAATGTTGTCTGGCATTCTTTCTACATGTCCCATCCATCTAATTCTGCCTCTCTTTATCAATGCCACCATGTCATGCTCTCCAAAAAGCTCCAACTGCACCTCATTCCTTCTTCTTCATATTGAATTTTCGGCCACTCTGTCCCATATTCTTCTTAATATTTTTCATTACCAGAAGTTGACCATAAATTCTGATTTTTTGGTCAGGGGTCATATCTCTCACCGTTACATCACTAACGGCCTTACTATGGTTTTATATGGTTGGATTCTTTTAGAGAGCGAATGAATGTGCAAGATTTTGGGTAGTGAGGAATATCATCCATTCCCTGTTATTATTCTGGCTTGTATTTCGCTCTCTACTCTCTTATTTTCAACTGTAGCCAAACTTCCCACGTAATTGAATTGCGTTACAGCTCCAAAACTGTGTTCTCTGAAGCTTAGTTTTCCATTCACCACCATTTACAAATTGGCGTTTTTAAATTTACACTGCCTTTATAATAAATTTAATATAAAAGGGAACAGTTGAAAAAGAATCATTTTTACATAGGAAACAGTACAGGCCCTTTCATGTGCTGAACCAAATACCCTTCATTGTTCTCGAGGTACAGTTCTTTTTATTTTTAATTTTTATTAAATATCGACAATAAGCCATGCTTTTTAAACAGTTTTGTAGTTGCTTGGTCAATAATAGTAGTAGAAAATCAGAGCACGAAGATATAAAGTTACTACGTCGTACGGTGGTATCTTTGGAGCATTGTGTATTTACATATCTAAATAATTCTCTACATGAAAGGAGCCCTTATCATCGTCATATTATTTACTGGTTACGGTACGGGTAATGGATCAACGACATATAAAATTAAAGGAAACTCATCGACTTACTCAGAAGAACTTTGATGTATATCGAAGTGGTTGAAGACCAACTCTATGACTTCGTGTGACCCGGCGATGAAGGTGTAGAGAAGGCAGTCTATCCCAGAAGGGTAGGGCTTCGGGAAGTCCGGGCTCGTGAACCGCCCGTAGTCTTTACCGTAGGTCCCTGAGAAGATGAGGCAGTCGCAACCTGAAGCAAAGAAAAGATTTCCTTAGTGGGGTATGCGCATTGGAATCCCTATAAATCATGACATATTATCCTAAACACAGTTTATACCTTAGATGATAACTACATAATAGCCCTTTGTTAGGATTTCCTTAGATAGATAAAGAATATGAAATAAAGATTATTACTGGTAATAATAAACAGTTACAATAAAGCAGCATTATTGTCTGCATATCCGACTAACTGCAAGGTAATAATTCACTGCATAGAGTGTCTTATACTTGGATATATATATATATATATATATATATATATGGGATAGCTCAGTATGTAGGGTGCTTGGTTACTTATCACTGAGCTCTAGGTGTAAGTTCGAAAACGGCTGTTGCGGAAGAAATATTAATTATGTCTATAGTCTTGAATCGACACTGTGCGATCTGGGGACTTACCGGGGCTCACCTAGCCTCTATAAATTGGGTTCCCTGAATTAGGGAAAATCATCTTTTTGTGATTTCTGCTGACAGATCGCATTGTAGCACACTATTTTGGCTTAGTTACGTTATTATGCACTCCCTGAACTGAATCAGAAACCCTTCATGGATTGAAATGGTAAAGGTTTTTTTTAACGTATGGCTTAAGTATAAATAACGATTTTTCTGAAGATTTCTAACATTATTTTATCAAGTCAATAATTTTTTTTACACTATTCAAAATGGCTAAATTTCTTTTAAAAATCGGTGTCCATTATACATTTTTTTTAAGTTGATGTCAAGGAATATTGTGTTTCATTTAAAAAAAAATCTTAGTTAAGTTTATTTTCATGCATTTTTTTTCCGTCTCCTAAGCAATAAGCCATTTTATATCTAAGTTAGTATAACATTTCTGAAACATGTGGTACTTGTGGTAGACAGAAAAAATGTATCTACATTAAATTGGTGAAACCTTCATACAGACTGATGTTAGTGAGATTTCAGGACTTCTTTTTTTTAATTATATTCAATTTTATTTTGGACAATTATTAGTCGACCATACAATTATTATATTATAGAGGAGAAAATTTGTCTATGTGGATGTGAAAAATAAATTCTTAAATAGTTACTTATTAAGTTGTTTTGTTTTCCCTCCATCATTTTTTCCTTCATTATATTTCATTTTAATTTATATTCTACTTATCATTCTTTGTTTCTATAAATTTGTTTTGGTTTTGACACACTATTGTATTAAGAAAATAATTTTATATTGGGAAAGAGAAAACCATTTTCCAGTCGCTATATTTTCTTAATCCTTATTGATCATTTGAGACGTTTCGACAACACCGTGCCATTCTCAATCCTTTACATTTAGTTTCCTGCATCAGTACCAATCATTTACACAACTTTACAACAATCACAAGTCTAAAAATTCTCCAAGTCACATTCATTTAAAAATTTTTTTTTAAATAAAACACTTGGGGATCATCTATCCTTCATGGTCAATATAATATAGTAATATTATCTTGATCCCCAAGTGCTATATTTAAAAAAAAAATTAAAATGAATGTGACTTAGAGAATTTTTAGACTTGTGAATGTTATAAAGTTGTGTAAATGATTGGTACTGATGTAGGAAACTAAATGTAAAGGATTGAGAATGGCACAGTGTTGTCGAAAAGTCACAAATGATCAATATGATTAATAAAATATAGTGACTGGAAGATGGTTTTCTCTTTCCCAATATAAATTCCTAAAGAAATGAGTCCAGAAATTTTTTTATAAAAAATAAGTTTTTTTAGTACTTTATTAGTTATATTAATATAACTTCATTCCTATTGTATACTTTTATATAACATCCGATACTTATATTTTAAATTTTATATTTATATTTTACTTCTCTGCCTGTCATACACGAGATTTCTATTATTTACTTTCTACAATATTCTTCTGTATTTATTCATTGGCATCATATTTTTTATCAATTTTCTTTCATTTTACTTATGTAACTCCCTAGGAGTCTATTATCTTACAATTTTTTTTCTACAATACAATTCTATCTTTATTAAACTAAGTTTTCCATACTTATATATATCACTCATTATATTTATATCTTTTTCATTTTATAACTTTATGTTTAACTGGATTTCTCTCTTTGTATTTTGTTTGCATCATCACCTTTCTATACATCGATTATGTAATCATCTTTATTCATATATCATTTCATAATATATCCTTCACTTTTTTCTCTCAATTTTTCTATATCTCTATATTATTATTATAATGTTATTTTATTTTATTATATTCTTGGTACTGTTATGTATTTTTATAGTCATTTTTGTTTTTGTCTGTTTTTTCTCATAGCTCTGAAGATGACCTACAAAGTAGGTCGAAACGTTGCCACAGATAAAATGTAATAAGTTTCCACTTATTTATTTTGTAATTTTTTGACTCCACTCCCAACTATTTCCATCCTCCATTAGTACTTTAAGTCAACGATTTTCTTCCCTAACAATAGTAAGTTTCGTTGAAAAGTATATCGTAAACATACTTACAATAGATAGATATATACGTAGAAATACAGTATCATAAATGCTAACTTATAATAACCAGAAGTAGCGAAAGGGAAAGGAAGAGGAATGAAAATCTTTAGTATTTGGGAATATCCTTTGAGACTTCATTAGAGCCGCAGAGACTTTATTTTTCAATTATCTCTTATCTCTGCCTCTTTGAAAACTGGGGTTTCCCACCGCCTTCTCCTCTCTACCTATTTCTTCTTCTATGTGGTCTTAGCCTAGGAAGCCTTTCTAATTTTTCCCCATTTTTGTAGTTTTTAGTATTAAATAATTAAAAAAAAAAAAGTATTAAGTAATTTTTACACTTAAGGCATTGACTAATTATTGAAAAATAAGGAAAAAACTTTAATAATAATTTAAGTTTCTATCAAGATGTTGTATTCTACACTTTGGCACAATAAAAAAAATGCTATCTTGACTTAGAACAGGCTTTTGACAGCCAACTAAAACTTCAGTAAATTTATCAAAATGGTTGAAGAATATACAGAGAATTTTAAATTCAAAATACTTCAGTACCTTGGAATGAATTAATTTCTTTTCTGTTAGTAGCATATGTTTTCTTAACATCTTGATTTATTGTTCTTATCTCTCTAAGAAATGTTTTATTAAAACTTACATAATGTTTATTTGGTAAAATAAACTGTATTATAACAGTGAATGAGTTTTTATAGTTTGATTTGTTTTTTTAAGATTGTTAAATATTGTTTAATTAAATATTCACCTGTTAATAAATTACAAGGCATTCTGTTAATTCACAAATTTATCACAGCGGTAATAGAAAAAGAGTTAAAAATAAATAAATATTTATTTATTGCGATGTGATCATCTTTCAGCCGTGTATTGGTTGCGGGAGCACTGACACCCTGGTTGCTACAAAACATGGTTTCCAAAATGCAGTTGCAGGTTGTCCTTACCTCCACAACCAGTCCATTCGGTGCCGATTCACCAGTGTCCTTCCTACCAACGTACTCTCGGATTCAAGGACAATGACAAATTGGCCTAGATCCAAGGATTATGGCTGCTAGGGGGCAACAGCCACACTAGGGCCTACATATCTTTCATGGACCAAACCAGCGGGAGGCTAATGACATCTTATTAGAAACTACAACACGATTCACAATCGATAATCGAATTCCGAATGTTGAGCTTCTCGATTTGTTTATTGTTGTCGATTGAGTTATGTACATCATGTAGTAGTCTCTGTACAGCATGTATATTTAACTGTTTCTTAGCCAACGGTTATGCAGAGAGGTGATCTGTCCGAGGTCACTCTCAACCGCCAGATTTTCTTCTGATTAGAAGTACTGAGAATCAGGAGATCCAACAAGGATTACCAACCATAACCATATTTTAACCATGGGCTTTCACCACATTTACTCAGCACTCTACACACTGAGCTGCTGCGATCCCAATATTTATTCTAAGTGATTATTATTATTAGTGTTGGTGAATGCTATCCAGTTCGCACTACTAGGTTTAACAAAATTAAGCCTAAATAACTCTTAAAAAAATTTGTTATTTTCCGATCTTTAACAGTTTTAATAATATAAGTTATATATTTTAATAACGTATAACTAAAACGAAACTAATTAAAAATAAATGAAAATAATGTTTTGTTACTAATATAATCAGTGACGGATGCAGCATTTTTTCAGAGGATACAAGCTTAATTTCAGTGCCACTTATTAAGTCCTTCTGGTCCCCTCTAAAAAATATCTACAATTTATAATTTTATTTTAAGTCCAAAGTAACTTGAATCTGTAATTTTGTTTTTGTTTTTGTATCGTTCAAAGTCAACTTTATGCTGCTATAGCTAATCGGACGGTGCTATAGTGGAAGTCCTAAATTGTATCAATTCAGGCATAATTAGGATAAGGCCCTTTAACGATAATTTTACGTTTCATCCCAAGAACGGCATAACTAAGTATTTTTTACTGATAATAAAAATGGTTGTTATGCTAACTACTACACCGAAGGTGACCCTAAGCTCTAAGCTTAGTGGATTTTTTTTATAACTTCTGGAAAACCGAATTGGCTATCGTTTTAATTGATAGTAAGTTTGAACATCATAATTATTTATAATATATCTCCATTCTCAAACTGATATTTTGTATCTCTCATTCTATAGTTTCTTCTATACTTACATCATATTTTATATTAATATAACTTCATTCCAATTGTATACTTTTATATAACATCCGATACTTATATTTTAAATTTTATATTTACATTTTACTTCTCTGCCTGTCATACACGAGATTTCTATTCTTTACTTTCTACAATATTCTTCTGTATTTATTCATTGGCATCATATTTTTTATCAATTTTCTTTCATTTTACTTATATAACTCCCTAGGAGTCTATTATCATACAATTTTTTTTCTACAATACAACTCTATCTTTATTAAACTAAGTTTTCCATACTTATATATATATCACTCATTATATTTATATCTTTTTCATTTTATAACTTTATGTTTAACTTGATTTCTCTCTTTGTATTTTGTTTGCATCATCACCTTTCTATACATCTATTATGTAATCATCTTTATTCATATATCCTTTCATAATATATCCTTCACTTTTTTCTCTCAATTTTTCTATATCTCTATATTATTATTATTATTTTATTTTAGTTTATTATATTCTTGGTACTGTTATGTATTTTTATTGTCATTTTGTTTTTTGTCTGTTTTTTCTCATAGCCCTGAAGATGACCTACAAAGTAGGTCGAAACGTTGGCACACATAAATTTTTGACTGCACCCCCAACTATTTCCATCCTCCATTAGTTCTTACAGTCAACGAATTTCTTCTCTAACAATAGTAAGTTTCGTTGAAAAGTGAACATGGTAGAGAACCTCCAAGACTTATAAACAATTACGGAACTGCAATCATCTTGAAAAATAGTTTGGCTCTAATAATCATCATATTACATTGGACTAATTAGAATGAAATTACACGGTCCAATTTCCACAATCTAGAGCAACTCCTGGCAACGACGAAGAAAATTAATTCATTGCTACAAGAGGGACAAGTTCCTTTATATTAATTAAGTCGGAATCCTAAAGATTAAGCCGTTTTTGCTTAAATAGGTCGAGCCTGATGGAGCAAAAAGCACATTGTTGCAACTGATACTCATTACCTTCCATTTATCTGGATCCTGAGCTTAAGTTTAGTCAAGGAGCTGGGGGGGGGGAGGCCAACTTATAGTCGTGATTAATCTCAGCATCATCATCCAGGCTAATTTATTTTAGATAATTAGTTATATTACTTTATCATCGGCCAGATACTGATAAAGTTTAGTGAACATTTAAAAAAAAAATAATGAAAAATATTCCCTCAATATTTTTAAGACGGTTTACGATGAACCAAATATAAAAAATAAACAAAACTAGAGAGATTCCCTGTTCCGCGGATCTTCGTCTATTTATTTACAGTAGCTCACAGTGAAATTGATACACCCTGTAAAAAGAAGAAACAAAAAAAATTAAATGGTTACAGGGGACAACAACAGAAACTCTTCAAGACATTTATTTAGAACATACAGTGGCGGCAAAAAGTATTTGCACACCCAGTTTTTATAAAACTATCGGTCATAAGGGAAATAATAATCCGCTGAACTTCACATTAATAAAAAGTATATTTAAAACTAAAACAATACTATATGTGTACAATAATTAACTTTTTAGATTAATGGGAAAAAATAAAAAAATTATAAAATGCTCTGGCAAAAAGTATCTGCATACTTCCGAATATTTTTTTTATTTTGGAAATAAATATAAATTTAATATTTCGTAAAAAGTCCATTGGCATCAATAATTACCTGTAGACGCCTGGGCATGGAGTGTACCAAGTTTTTAACCAATTCAAGACTGATTGTTTCCCGTTCCTGGACCAGTAATTGATTCAAATGGTGTCTTCCAGTGATGTGATGCTTTCTCGCATTCTAATGCAATATGTGTCATAAATTTTCTATAATATTTATGTCAGGTGATTGAGGAGGGGTGTGCAGCTGTCTTCGCACATTAAATTTTAACCATTTCTTGGTTTTGTTGGCAGTGTGTTTTGGATCGTTGTCCTGATGGAACACATATCGATCCTTGATATTCATTTTTTCGGTACTTGCATGCAGGTTATGGCGCAAAATTTTCACATAACCCTCAGGATTTAAAATTCTATCAATGGAAACAAGATTTCCCAAGACACATTTTACGGTTGATTTCATTCATATAAGGTTCCTTTCGAGATATTCTACCATGCAGGTCTTCAGAATTCAGGCAGTATCTGATAGTCCTGTCACTAACCTGAACACCTGTAGTTGTATGGACCATATAAGCCAGGTCTCGAGAACTTACTGAGGGATGCTTCATAGCTTCATTTTTTATCTTTCTCCTCATCCTGGAATACAACTTTTTCGGACGGCCTTTTCGCTCACTGTGTTCAGTTGTCCCACGTTCCTCTTACCTCTTTATGACGTACCTGACCTTGCAAAAAATTATACTTAATAAATCTGCAATCTCGCGGTATGGTTTTTGTTGACCCCACAACAAAACAATTTTTTCGCGAGTTCCGAAACTCAAATAACTTGTTTTCGGCATGATAGTTAACCAATGACTAAAGAATTTAATTCCTAATGCTTTAGCATTGTGGGAAAACATTATATAGAGTAGATAATACTGGTGTAAGAATTAATAAATAGTAAACAAAGGATATTAGTGATAGTAGACAAAGTGTGCAAATACTTTTTGCCAGAGGATTCCATTATTTTTTTTATTTTTTCCCATTAATCTTCCAGTTGATTATTGTACACACATAGAATTGTTTTAGTTTTAAATATACTTTTTATTTAATGTGAAGTGGATTATTATTTCCATTATGACCGATAGTTTTATAAAAACTGGGTGTGCAAATACTTTTTGGCGCCACTGTAGTTTTAAATATATACAAATAATAAAATTTTAAATATCCAACTTGATGATATACCTCACTTCTTATTAGATTCTGATTAATATTAGCTTATAAACTTTTTATTTTGTTAACTATTAATTTAGTTCAATACTTCGTTGGCACTTGGTAGGTTGTACTTTGTTGTGTGGACTCAAACGTGGTTTTTGTTTTATTTCTCTGACGGTTCAAATCTCATCCCTATCACTTTTCTTACACTTCTAACTATTTTGCTGGCTGTCTTTTTCCTCCACTGTCAAAGCTGTCTCTCCACTACATGCTGGGCAGGTGAAGAGCTTTTTAAAATGATTTCGACTACTTGATTCAGAGGTTTCCTATCATCAACATGTTGGATGACAAATTCACCTTCTTTAAATGTTGCGTGTAATCCCATTACTGAAAAAAGTTTCAATATGCGGTAGATTTTGTGGAACTGACTTTGAAAACAACCTAACACATTTCGACACGAGTTTTACTAAAAGAAAATATATTTTAAGGTTAGCAAATATTGGGAAAAACAAAGGTGTATCATTTTCATTGTGAGATTAGTAAAAATAAATAAATGAGTTTTATTTTTATTATTAAATCCTTGTTTATTGTTATATGTTTATACACAAAGAATGTATTACTAGGATGTTTAGTGATTATAGTAAATTTTCCTTTTTAATTTAATATTAATTGAACTATTTATTTATTCAAATATTTCAAGCAATATCCGTGTGTATCATTTTGACTGTGAGCCACTGTATATATTTATTTGACGTCACTTTATGCTACTATGACTAATCAGTCGACGCAACAGTGGGAACGCTAAATTTTCCCTATCCGTTAACGAGTACCTGAGATCGTACAGGCTACGGATCCCCATTTTACGCTCAATCCGAAGGATAGCACAACCAAGGACTTTATACTCCCTTTTAAAATATCCTAGGGCCACCTGCGGGACTGCTAACCCTGGCATAGTTAGTTGTTATGCTAACCACTACGCAGCTGCTGACCCTGCATGGTATAATTTAGACTGTTTCTAAGCCAACTGTTGTTTATGGCCGTGGTTAGATCGAGATCATGCTAAACCGCCACATTTATCCCCTTTTAAATGGCACTCAAGGGTACATTCGTCCAAAATGTGTTTCTCATATCTAAGGAACGAACTCGTGTCATTCTCTTAGTGGCAGAGTTATGGTCACCTTCTACTTAAATTTAGTGCATCTCAACTTTTTACGAACTGTTTTTATCATTCCACCTTACATTTAATCTGCAGGGAGGTGATTTGTTAAATTTCAAGATTAACTCTCGCCCCCCCCCCCCCCAGTTAAACCCACATTATGTGCGAATCACCGCAGGAGCTGAAAGTCCATAACGTTCACGTTAACACGTGTCAAAGTGAGTGCAATAGAAGTGTTATAAAAATCAAAACTTCAGTTATCCAACGAATATTTTTTTTAAATTTGTTACCAGAGAAAGTTAAACTATTATAACACAGATAGAGTAGTAGAATATAATAGTACGTTAATCTGCAAATATTGACGATGGTTATACCATGGTTAAATCAAATAAAAATTTATGACGTTTCATTCATCGTTTAATTATAATATTTTGTTCAATCGAAAATAAATAAATGATTTTATCAAGCAGAAATCGTATAGTGCCGTCTAGATATGAATTTAGCGATGCTAAATTGTATAGTTGCCAATGTCCCCAAGGTATGTGGTATGTGGCGTGTGTGAGCTATGTGCAGCATGGCACAGCAGTGGATTGGCGTTGATCCCTGAGGAACTCTATTCATCCAGCGCGTATAGCAACATTGAGGCAAGAATATAATCATCCTAGAGGAAAAATAGTATTGGTCATTTCAGATGAAATGTTTTTTATTTATTATTTCTAAAACTCAAATTAGTGGTTTAGCTTCTGTTGTTAAGTTCATGTTTACAGATTGTTTTTTTTACGTCACTTTATGCATCTTTGGTTAATCGGATGATGCTATATCTGATGGTACCTCTAAATTTCGTCTATCCAGGTTTAATTAGGGTATGGATTTTTAACGAGTACCTGACATCATACAGAGTCGGAACCCTCGTTTATCGTACCTTCCGAAGGACGGCGTAACTAAGGATTGTTTAATCTCTTTAAAAAATCCTAGGCCACCTGTTGGGCTACGGACTCGCGATCTTGGGCTTAGTAGGTTCTTATCCTAACCACTAGAACGCAGGCCACCTCTAAACTGTACGAACTTGTACACAACTACAGATTGTAATGAGTTTTTATTAACCGTCTATTTTAATAATATTTCTTTTGACCACAATTGAACAAATATTGTTTAGCATGCCAATTAAATACTCGTATGGCCATGGAAACAAGCGATTTTCGTCCATTTTTTATGAGGTTAAAGTTGGACACTCGTCAGCCCAAGCTGCAGGAAAAATTACCACCGCGTAAGGAGAAGAATATAATGACGAACAGTCCCTTCATGAATGGTCCATTCACCGTTGGTTTGCGAAATTTCAGCTGGTGACACAGGTTAATTCATAAACTAATAATTAATTGTTTAATTGTAAAAAACATATGCACACTGAAGGGTCCGGGGTTGAGTACATGGTAGAGACTGTACTGTTCCTTGGACAACGGTTGTGTGAGGAAGTGATTTGTCCTAGATCACTCAACCGCCAGATTTTCCTAGAATGGAATTAGATCCCATAGAGTTCATCTGCGGGCGCTTACAGTCTGCCATCGAGCAGGATATGAACCCAGAACCTTATTAACCAGGATATGAACCAGGTATGGCAACTCCGCGCAGTCATAAGAAACGACCCAATATTGTATACATTAATAAAAAAAAATTAGTCCTAGCTTACTACAACTGATCAATGGCAACAATTAACTTATTTCTACTAGGTTGTATAAAATGTCCATTGCTAAGTCGTTTAAAAATAAATTTGTATTTGTACAACCGAAAGCATAAATCATGTTACATGAGTATTTTCCTAACATTGTATCATAGATCCGATTGTCACAAAGGTATCTGACGCAAATATTATTATCTCCCACTGATAAGGGACGAAAGTATAAATTGGGTTGCGTATTGTAAATTTCCAGAACTGTTAACTCGGACCATTGTTGTCGGAACTTCTGCAATTTCAACATGCAGTCTCCTGATCAACAGGTAATAAATGGAAACATTATTCCTGCTGAAATTTATCTTTTAATAGTATTAGATCATAATGGGAATCGATTTTTTTTTGGTGTTTGAGTGAGATAGCGTAGTAATTTCTTTGAATGAACATAAGCAAGTTAGCTCAGGGTCATGACCAGAGGCAAATTAAAACAGTAGTTTCAATTCTTTTTCTTCTTTTCGACATTGCCTACAAGGGACCACGTGTCAATTCCTCCCATCCTTTTGTTTTCTCTTCTGTTCCTTGTCCCTGTCCTGTGTATGTCCCTCTATATTTATATAGAGTCTTAATCTATTCATTATTATGAATTAGATCTTAATCAATAAACCCTCTATTATTACTATACTATGAAGGAGTATTATTATGCTACTTTGAATTTTTATTGTACCATAATATAACGGGATTAGAGAATTTATTCGTTGCTATAGCTATAGCTATATAATTGTTCAAGCTATACAATATTATGCTATAGAGGGACATATAAATTAGATTAGATCTTAATTAATATGTCCTTTAGATTTAATTAGATCTTAATCAATAAACCCTCAAGGGGCTCACCCAGTCGCCATAAAGTGGGTACCCAAAACAGGGGAAAATTTGGTGTTTGAGTATGATATCAAATCACTACCCTGGACAACCGTTATCCAAAAAAAAGTACATTCAATCCCTATTGTGTACTGAACCCAAGACCATTCATGACGTTGTAGTGGTACAGTACATTTAAAATTTTTAATTAAGGGTCATTGTTATTAAACTTTATAGCGTCTAAAAAAAAAACTGTTGTAATAATTGCTTCTGCCTAAACATCTCTCTGTCAACAATGTCATCTTCCCATATATTATTTCTTTCTAAATTCGTCTTTACTCCCTAAATTCAGTTTATAGTTTTGTTGACCTTTTTTTCCAAAGTTACTTGAATATTCTATTTGTCAATCTGGAATCGGATAGTAGATAGTGGTGGATGGAAGTTTGTAAGCAGATATAGTTCGGCATCGAGCATTCGGGTTCCCCCCGGCATGTGGCCCGGGTTGTACAGAAGGAAACCTCACACTGCATGAGCGGTAGAGAGGATGGACTATGATGATCTTCAAAACTACAGATTTTAGCTTAGGATGTTGGGTTTCTTTACATCATTGATCGATTCACCACTTTCGTCTGTTTCTTGTTCTCCCTCTATTTCTTTTCTCATTGCAACTTTATAGATTACTATAATTTAAAAAAAATATATTAGTATAACTTTAATTCATTTATTTTTCACAACATATGAAGCTTTAAGAGTTATGTATTTGTACTTACCTCTTTTACCTACCATTATTGCCATTATGATTTCTTTTGCTTAAATTACTTGTTTGTTTGTTCATTTAACGTCACTTTATGCTGCTATGGCTAATCGGACGATGCTACAGTGGGAGCTCTAAATTTTGCCTTTCCAGGTTTTATTAGGATAGGGATTTTTAACGAGTACCTGACATCGTACAGGCTCGGGGCCCCCGTTTAACGTCCCTTCCGAAGGACGGCGTAACTAAGGATTTTTTACTCCCTTTAAAAAATCCTAGGGCCACCTGCCGGGCTACGAACCCGCGATCTTGGGTTTAGTAGTTTGTTACGCTAACCACTAGACCACAGGTCGCCCCTGAAATTACTTGTTATGCACTTGTTATACAAATAATTATTACCATTGTTTAATTATATGTTATATCATAACATCTCCGAACACATTCCTCATGCTCATTATGAAAACGGTGTAGTTTTCCGGATCCTAAATCAAATTGATAAGGAAAGGCGTGCGAATATTTAGATAACATTTACATAAATGATATTTATAAATTATAATCACCTGAAAATTATAAACCAGCGTAATAATTAGGAAATTGGGTAATAATTAATAGTTTTTCATAAACTTATCTCAATTTGTTTATTTCAATGTTAATATAATTTATGTATTATATCTACAATGAAAAATAAAATGAAGGAGTATTATTATGCTACTTTAAATTTTATCCTGTACCATAATATAACGGGATTAGAGAATTTATTCGTTGCTATAGCTTTAGCTATATAATTGTTCTGTATCGGGAAGCTCATTGTGTAGAGCGCAAAGTTACTTAGCTGTTAGTCCGATATTCGAATCCGGGAATGGTAGATAAATTACTTATCTTTTGAAATCGGCATTGTGAGATATGGAGATCCTCTTGAAGATCATCCAGTCTAGATAGTGGGCGAAAATCTGGAGATTGAGCGTAATTTAGCTTCCGTGCATAACAGTTAGCTTAGAAACAGGAATGGACCAAATACCTTTCATGAATTAATGTGGTAAAACTTTTTTTACAATTTTTCAATCACAGTATATTATGTTACTTTAAAAAAACAAAAAAACATAAGCGTACAATATTATGCTATATATTCCGTCCACACTCCGTATTACCCACCTGCTGGAATCTTCCATACAGTAGGCATATTTTCGCGTTAAGTGAAAATTCAGAACCTTTTTTTTATTGTACCTCAAAAATAAAAAATAAACATTTTTATATTAAATAAATAGTTTAATACCCGCAATCCCTACATACTATACATATTTTTTATTTGCTTTTCAGATGGTTCCAGAAATTTTGCACTTCGACTGGGTGGAGTACTCGGTATTCGCAGTAATGCTGGGTATATCCGCCATGATCGGGATATTCTTCGGGTGCATCAAAAAGCAAGGACAGGACACCGTCGACGGATATTTCCTCGGTGGGAAAGAGATGGGATTGATCCCTATTTCTATCTCTCTCGTGTGCAGGTTGGTATTTATACATCTAAGAAAATATATTAACAAAAAAAATGTTTATGTTCGTTATAAAGGTTTAATCCGATAAATTATGCCGCAAAAAAGACGTTGTAGAGCGGTTGGTAAATGGACGGATTGTGTAGCGAATAATGCTAAGAAAGCTGAAGTTAACAAATGAACGACGACAGCCAGCGATAGAAGAGCTTGGCGTTTGGCATCAGAGGAGGCCAGGAATAGCTTGCGGGTTGTAGCGCTAACGTAATAATAATCATATAGGTTTGGAGTTTTGTGAAGTCATCAGACCATTGCATATGTAGTTATCATAACATAAAATTGATTTTAAAAAGTCTCTTTCTGTACTCAAGATACCTGATAAGGCGAAATATTGACAAATATTTGTTTGGAATGTTTCCAACGGACTAATGTCAACAAGTATTTTACGTCTCTTTTGAGCCTTTGCTCTTCAAAATTAATATGGCTGAATACCCCTATGTCCACAGGTTTCTTTATAATGTCCTATTTCTCTTGTACTTTTACTTTCCTCTTTGTTATAAACAACGTAAATAAATAATTAAAAGTTATACTGTATTTAAAACACAAAACAACATTGTATAAAAACCGTTTAAATACACTGTACAATCTACTTCTAGTAGCATATTCCTACTCACAAAGTCCCCTGTAATACATCATGCTTGGTATGGTGTGGTTTCTTGCATTCTGTTTTGTGTTGTTAATTTTTTTCGTTCGTTTTTCGTTGTGCTTTTTGAATTTTGGTGAGTTTATTTCGCGTTTTCTATTTAGTTATTTATCAGCTATGTTTATCTAACCTGTTGTCTTATAACCTTCTCTGTTATTCAATAGTTGCATTTTAGTCTTGGAGACGGTGGGATGTTTTCTCTGTCTACTGCCTTGCTACATTTTGACTAGGCTAGGATTTGTTTTTTTCCAGTGCTGTTATTATCTTTCTATCGTTGAGTTACCTGATATAGGCGAAATATTGGTAGACATTTTCTTTCCTGATATCTTATCATTGATCTTTATATATATCTATATATATATATATATTTATTTATTTATAAAAAATAACTGAGGACTTAGAATCAGTAAATGAAAAAAAAAAACATCTGCGTTTCATTACCTTTCAAATGAGGTATAAAATAAAAAATCGATTTAGGAGCCACGAAGATATGATAAATGGAAAATGGAGAGCCCGGGTAGAGCCGAGAAGAAAGGCTCCCGAGAACATAGGGCTCCGACAGGAGTCGAGCGCCTTGCTTTGCCCATCCCTCCCTCAGTTCGCTCTTAAGGGTTTACTGTATTCGGATGTGCTCTCTTAGCTTACTTGATCCAGATTGGATTTTTCCAACGACTTGGCTTTTTCCTGTACTTTTGTGATTGATTCTTTTCCGACGACCTGTTTTCTGTGATTCCTTACGATTTGGCTGCTGTGTGACTGATTTTCAGTTTCATCTGACTAATAATGGCTGACAGAGAAACAAGAATACCGTTCAGTATCGAATAATACGCAGATATTAAGAATACGTTGCTGAGGTTCAATTAAAAAATCAATTAAAACATCAATTTGTTGAAAAAAAAATCTAGTGTTAAAGTTAATTTTCAAAATGCCCGCCCCCATTGCCAATGGAAGTTCGAGCCCTTCTTATCACACCAGTTTTCACAATCCTCGAATCTCTGAGCATCCTTTGCATTTTGTTCGCTGCGTTTATAATTCTATTGCGTAAGTCAATAGGTACAGGAACCTTAGCAGCGTATTCTTAATATCCGGGTATTAAACGGTATTCTTAATTCTCTATTAGCCATTGTTAGTCAGATTAACCTGACAATCAGCCACACAGCAGCAAAATCGTAAGTAACCACAGAAAACAGGGCACAGTCCAGGGTCGTCGGAAAAGAATCAATCACAAAAGTCCAGGAAAAAGCCAAGTCGTTAGACAAATCCAATCTGAGAGCAAGTTAGCTAAGAGAGCACATCCAAACTCAGTAAACCCGTAAGAGCAGACTGAGGCAGGGAGGGGCAAAGCAAGGTGCTCGACTCCTGTCCACTCCTGTCCTCGACTCCTGCGGCGGAGCTCTTTCTTCTCGGGCTGTACCCGGGTTCTCAATTTTGCATTTTCCATAGATCATATCTTCGTGGTTTCTTAACCGATTTTTTATGATACCTCATATGAAAGGTAATGAAACGTAGATGTTTTTCAATTAATTAAAAAATCGACATTTTAGAGTCACCGTATTTTTTTTTTTCATTTAATGTTTTTGTTTAACGATGTTCGGGTAAGGTACCGACAACTGCGAAGATTTGATTATTAATATTTCTTATTTAGAATATCTTTGTTGCAAAACAAAAAAAAAATGGGCCAGAAAGACCAATTTTTAGGATTTATAGCTATTTTAAGATTTAGGACAGTAGGTCTCATAGTAATATCGACTGTAATTGCCCCATTCTGTCACCCCTTGACGGCTCCGCCACTAATTACCAGTCACCCTGGAACTATAATAAGTATATTTGTAGTCAGTTTTTTATTTAAAACTATCACTGATTTCAAGGTATATTCCTTTATTAGAATAATTTGAAAACTATCAGAACCTCTGTCCCTCGACTCCTGCGGCGGAGCTCTTTCTTCTCGGGCTGTACCCGGGTTCTCAATTTTGCATTTTCCATAGATCATATCTTCGTGGTTTCTTAACCGATTTTTTATAATACCTCATATGAAAGGTAATGAAACGTAGATGTTTTTCAATTAATTAAAAAATCGACATTTTAGAGTCACCGTATTTTTTTTTTTCATTTAATGTTTTTGTTTAACGATGTTCGGGTAAGGTACCGACAACTGCGAAGATTTGATTATTAATATTTCTTATTTAGAATATCTTTGTTGCAAAACAAAAAAAAATGGGCCAGAAAGACCAATTTTTAGGATTTATAGCTATTTTAAGATTTAGGACAGTAGGTCTCATAGTAATATCGACTGTAATTGCCCCATTCTGTCACCCCTTGACGGCTCCGCCACTAATTACCAGTCACCCTGGAACTATAATAAGTATATTTGTAGTCAGTTTTTTATTTAAAACTATCACTGATTTCAAGGTATATTCCTTTATTAGAATAATTTGAAAACTATCAGAACCTCTGTTGTGTACTTATTCGTCAATATTATAAATAAAATAAAATTTATACAGCCTAATTTTATGACATTTTGATTGAGATTTTAAGATATCAGTGATTTTTTAGTTTTATTTCAGGAGTGACGCTACTAGGCACACCTTCAGAAATATACACGTATGGATGTCAATATGTCATTTGCCTCTTATGCCTTATACCAAATGCCTACGTCACCGCTGAAGTATTTCTGCCTGTATTTTATAAACTGCAGCTTATATCAGTTTATCAGGTATTATAAACTATATTTAATATATCTAATAGTTCTGATAAAAATTGGAATATTGATAAAAAAATGGGAATGGTACTAAACTTACTCGTATTTCGAAATTAATCCAACTATTCAAGACCATTAATGAACTGAATCTATTACTTTGTTTAGTTACTGCACGTATTAGTGATAATTATTATTTAATTAATAAATATAAAGACAAGTCCTTATTATTTAATAGTGCTTAAAATACAAAACAATAATTGAATGATTTTTTATATTCTGATATATAAATGTACCATCATCAATACCATCCTAAGCATCAATGCTTAGGTTTAGAGACAATATGAAATGCGAATTCAATTTTTTATTAATAAAATAAATAATATTATTTTATTTATTTATTTTAAATATTTTCTACTCTAACGTTGCACAATTAATATGTTTCAAATATGAGTACTCTACATTATATATTCTGAATATATAATTTTTTTTAATTCGTTAAATAGGATATTTAAATATATTCATTTGAAAAGAAAAGATAAGTCCAGGACCGGGACTCGAACCCGGGTCTTACAGATCACTAGTCTGGGACTCTACCATTTGAGCTATCCTGGGCCCTAATGAAGCACGCTTCTCGGCCATGGTCATATCTTTTCTTTTTTCTGATCCTAAGTCCCCGCGTTCTTGCATTTTGCGAAGTATACGAGAGGAAGAATGTTCTTTGAACATTATTTTAATTTGGATCTAGTTGACTTACGTCATTATAATTATTATAATTAATTTTATTTTAGTTGTTACTAATTAATATATTTAAAAATTAGTAACAACTAAAATAAAATTAATTATGATATTTAAATAGTTTTATTGGTACTCATTTATATTTCAGTACATGGAGATGAGGTTCAACAAGACAGTTAGGAATGTTGTATCTATACTATTCATGATATCTCTTGTGAGTATCCAAATTTTATATGGTTTTATGGTTTATTTTATTAAGTTTTATCCATGCTATATAGTTTTATGACTAATAATTACTTTATGTTTTCAGTTCGCTTATATACCTACTGTAATTTATGCTCCAGCTTTAGCTCTGAATCAAGGTAAATTCAATTTTCTTTGATATATGTTTTCAATAATATTTGTCTTGTAAAAAATGTTTATATTTATTTTTTTATAGTTTCTGGTACCGATGTTTATCTTGTATCCATGATAATTGGCGTTATTTGCATTTTTTACACTACAATTGTGAGTATAATTAAACAAAAATCATTTTCTTACTAAATTATAATAGTTTTTTTTTATTATCTAGCCTAAATTATCCAATTGTATACTTAAATTATCATACTAAATCGTCTAAATAGAATAAAATTAATAAAAATGACACATCATCAAAAAATTGAACGAAATACACGCAAATCATATAAAAATATTGTATCCATTCTTATACTTAAGGTTTAAGATATGTTTACTCCTCCGATACCGATAAATTATTTTAACCTCTTGTTTCTTAAAGTGGATCACTGGAATTCTTTGTTTTCGTATTAAAAAAAAAAATTTATTTACCAAAAGCTATATATTTTTTTATTTTAGAAGATTTTTCGAAACAAGAATATCAAAGTAAATTTTTATGTTTTATAATTTAAAGATATGGATATGCCAATTTAAAATTGATAGAGTACAATAAAGTAAAATCTAAATTCGAGTGACAAAAATAAAAAGGAAAGTTGGTATCGAAACTGCCAAATATTTTCATTTTTGATGAATGTATATTTCATAAGGTTTAAAAACCTTTGTTATATGACTTCACATTTATAGTTCGTGGGTAAAAAAGTTTTTATCACATCATATATAAAAATAAAAATTGGAATATGTGCGGTATAAATCACGATTGGGAAGTGATTGAAACGAGAACAATGTATTAAGGCTGAGTGAGCCCATGGAAGGCCTGTCGTTTGCACAAGATAGAACCTTCTTTCCAAGATTTTGCTTATTCTTATCCTGTCCTGTGCAGGGCGGCCTGAAAGCGGTGGTCTGGGCAGACACGTTCCAAGGCTCGATAATGTTGTTGTCCGTGATCACAGTGGCGGTCATCGGAACCATCAAAGTCGGGGGAGTATCCAATGTCTTCGAATCAGCGATGGAAGGAGGCAGGGCTGAACTGTTCAGGTATTGCAATTATTGAGTAATAAAATAAGGCATTAGTAAGTCATAAAGAGATAGATCATGTTGGAAACCCGGAGGAAGAAAAAGCTCTACCAATGGGGAGAAATGAAAATGTTGATGATGAAAGCTTTGCGAAATGCTGTGCTGAAGATGTAGAAAGCCTTAAGTCTCTGAAACATTAGAATAAATTTAACCAGTAACGTTTCGGCAATTCAGGCATCCTCTGGATTAATACCAAAAGAAAAATCACATCAAAGAAGAAGCATTACATATAACATTCAGTTCAAAAAGACCGATTGTGGTAGCTGGTGAATGGTGGGAACTAAAAAGAACTATAGTTCACCAAAACAGAGTATAAGCGCTCTTTATAGTTCATTTTCCGGATCTAGTTCAATGAACTAGTTCGTTCACGTACTTCTCATCTCTACTGAATTGGCGAAATGGTGATTGGTTAGTTTTTTCTCAGTATTTAAGAGACTTAAAGCATTGGATTTTGGAATTTTTCCAATTGCATTCTAATATAATATATTGATTAATATTATACATTATTATTGTTATTTAATTGATCAGATAAACTTTGAATCTTGACTGTATGACGTAAATCACAGCAAAGCATTGTATTTATTATTATTTTATCTGAAAATTACTCGTTGAATTTACATCTTTTGGGGAAAATTAATTCAAGTTATTGCTAATTTCCAATCAAAAGTTCGTTTAAGTTTAATAAATGATTTGGTAATATAATGAATTTTTTTGTGACGATTTCGAACCTAAATAGTATTAATGTTTATTGTTTTCAGAATGGATTTAGATCCTAGAATACGTACTACGTTTTGGAGCGTCTTGATCGGGGTCACGGTACTTTGGACTGGAGGTACAACTATAAACCCTTCTGCCGTGCAGAGGTTCGTAGCATTGAAGACATTGAGGGAAGCCAAATGGTGAGTATGAGAGAAATATAAAATTATAAATTTAATAATAAAACATAAATATAAGAAATATATAAGTTTCTACAAGAGATATTATTTTTTACAGGGCAGTGTTCAACTTCGAGTTAGGCGGAGGAATCTTATTTACTATAAGCGCTTACATGGGCCTCGTTATATATGCACAATATAAGGATTGCGACCCTCAGGCCAGTGGGGTGAGTAAATATTTAAAATTTTCTGTACTATATTATGATTGTTGAATTCCTGTGGTGAAAGTGCCAGGTTCGAATTCGGCTGTCGTAGATAATTTATTCAACTCCTTGACATACGATGACGTCTGGGAGATATATGTCACTCTTGACTTTGACGTCCCCCAGACGTCAGTATTGTCTTCGGTGTGGTATATTATTAATAATTTACTATTGCATGAGTTGGCTTAGATACTGAACTGTATCTACCATATACTGTTTCTAAGACCCTTCATGGGTTGTTTGTTATTGTTTTTCTATGGAAAAATATAATCCATTCAATAACATGTACAACATTAAGTAAGTGAACCAATATAATCGATTGTCTAATTTAAAATATATTCAATAAATATTTGCGAAGTATACATCGATGAAGAGAAATGATTTGACCTAGGTAGGGAGCGACCCCGGTGGCTCAAATGGTCAGAGTGTTGCCATGATGAGGCGGAGATCCGGGTTCGAATCCCGGCTGGGGGCAAATCTTTTCTCTTCAAAATAAAAAACAAGCTTCTAGAAGTTCGTTTGTTTATTCATTTAACTTTTTACGTCCGCTCCGAAGAGCAGCATAACCAAAGTTTTTACTCCCATTTAAAATCCGGTTGTTATGCTAACCAATAAACCAGAGCCTCTGTAGGGCTCGTTTCATTCTTATTACCAGTATTTTTATAGATTCAGGCTTAAATTAAAAGTAGCTAAGAGAAGGTAATTAAGGGTTTCATGTTATATTGATATTTTTTAAATTTTAAATTAGACAATCGATTATATTGTTTCACTTACTTAATGTTGTACATGTTATTGAATGGATTATATTTTTCCATAGAAAAACAATAAGAAACAATCCATGAAGGGTCTTAGAAACAGTATATGGTAGTTACAGTTCAGTATCTAAGCCAACAATGATCAAAAAATTATAATGAACTTCTAGAAGGATTGTTTATCGACAGACGGAGAAGTACACCAGCTTCTTCTCGAATGCAGATTGTATTTTGTGATGAACAGTTGGTAATATTTTCTACAACAGTTGGAAATATTATCCAACAAAAGAGTAAGAGTGGGGCTAGGGGACGAAACATTTCCTCGCTTTTCAAAGAAAAATGATTTCCCTCTCCACAACTTCCAAGCGTCACAGTCCTCGCTTCTCGATCGAGTTTCGCCTCTCATAATGGTCCAACTATTTCAACTTAATAATTAATATAAATCTTAAACCAACTGGGTATAATTATAATTATTGGGTCGTTTCATATGAAATGTCAATTTTCAAAGTTTCCTTTGGTTATTCAGTGAACCAACTTTAACGAAATGTTTACCCTCGTTTTCTGTACATTGTTCTCAACGTGTGAGGAAATGCGTTTTTGATTTGAGAATCATTTTCAAAAATGTTACCCTTAAAGAAGTTTCCGAAATTTCCGAACAAATGGAAATCTGTGAGAGGGAAGTCTGGCGAGTAAACTGGGTGTGGGAGGACTTCGTAACCCAGCTCGTTTGGTTTCTTCACTGTCTGTTGTGAAATATGAGGTCAGTCGTTGTCACGTTAGAGTATAGATCCATTCCGATTAACCTATGTAAGTGATTTTTTGATTGTTTAAGTTTTTATTGCATTATGCCAATATCTCTGAGGTACGATGTGGATGTGATGGTTTCACCTCTGGGTAGAAAAGATAAATGAATTATTAATTCATCTGTGTACATTTCTCAA
The DNA here is from genome assembly GCA_964056705.1 of Troilus luridus. Lineage (NCBI taxonomy): Eukaryota > Metazoa > Arthropoda > Insecta > Hemiptera > Pentatomidae > Troilus > Troilus luridus. The sequence goes on along the minus strand of OZ057417.1, from coordinate 39,466,132 downwards.
AAAAACAAGGATATATATATTGAATCATTAGTATTGTTGGATAACACATTAGTATGTGACTTGCAGATGATACAGAGGCCAGATCAGATACTCCCTCACTTTATTCTTGACGTTGCCGGGAATGTTAAAGGTCTTCCCGGTCTGTTCCTTGCTGGAGTCGTCTGCGCAGCCCTAAGGTAAGTTGAAATTGGAACATCTTAATTTCTATTTAATATTTGAAATTAAATGCAATATAAGAATGTTTAGATATCAATATATACCAAAGAAAGGTGGAAACGATGAAATATAAAATATTTTAATGTGTAGGGCACTAAAATCTATATCATAAAATCCTGGCTGGGGTAGTATGACCATGTTCCTCGCTTAGAACTGCTAAATGCTCTCTACCGTTCTGTGTTGCGTGTACTGCATAGTCTGCTCCGTTTATATTCTCAGTTATAAATAATAAATGTTGGGGTTAATTCGAGAAATATTCATTGTGAAAACATGCTATAAATAATTAATATAATATGCTACAATTAATGATATATCACAATAAAAGAAAAGTAAATAATTATTAATGAATGTATGTTTCGTTTACCATCACTTTCAGTGGGAGCCATAAATTTTGCCTAACCAGGTTTAATCAGGATAGGGATTTTTAACGAGTAGCTGACATGCAAAAGCTCGGGAACACCATTTTACGTCCTCTCCAAAGGACCTACCGGATTGAGAATCCGCGAATTTGGGCTTAGTAGGATATTAGGCACTACACCACAGGTCATCTAGAACGGTCGTTTCTTCCCTATTTCCAGTATTTCTTTCCTTCCAGACAGAAATTTGGTTTCTCACAGGCACTTAGCTAAGGAGAGGTACTAAGGGAGCTTCATATTATATCTTTTTTTTTTTATTGTTTTAATTTTAAAAATCGATTACATTGTTATATATGTAATGTACACAATATTGTAAGAGTTTTTGAATGGATTATATTTTTCAATAAAATATGTTATTTGCCTTTGAGCACAATTATAAAAATATATATTACTAAATAAATAGATCCAGTGTATGTTTGTTATTACAATATTTAGGGATGGAAAATTCTCCTTTACCTGTGGGAGGTGAAATCTTCCAGTAATTTCATCTCCTTGAGGGAATATTTTAGGGCCCAGAGGCTCGTGTGAAGACCTCTCTCAACTCCAGCCTATCGATATCGATATATGAGATAAATCTGCATGACTTCTGATTTACTAGGGATCTAATCTTCTTACATTAGTAATTTGAGTTTGAAAAACTATATCGAAATCATCACTCTAACGAAACCTTTGTTTTTCAAGTTATATTAAAGCTAATATAGATAACAGAAATTGAATCTGTTAACAGTCCGGGTCGAATCATTGAGAGACCCTCCAGGGATTCACTCAGTTTCTATAAAGTGGGTACCCAATATAGGGGGGTTGAGCGTGATCTCGGAAAAATCATCTCCCTGCACAACCGCTATCCAAGAAACAGTTCAGTCTCTATAACCTACTGAGCCCAAGACTCTTCATGGGTCTTACTGCTACCATTTTTATTTTAGTGTTTTATAAAACTCATTGAAGTCATGACTATGTATTTACGTAATTAAACATTATATTTTATCTTTTGTCAGTACAATGTCAGCCGGCCTGAACACCGTGGCTGGTACGACATACGAAGACTTCATAGAGCCCCTGATAGACAAGAAGACTAGAGAAACCAAGGCAGCTCTGATAATGCAAGTCATTGTCGTCGTTTACGGGATCATCTGTCTGCTCTTGGTCATGGTCATCGATAAAATGGGATCTCTCATCGAGGTAAAGTGTTGAGTAGAGCTTGAGTACTAATAGAGGTTAAGTATCTAGTAGAGGTTAAGTATCTAGTAGAGCTTGAGTACTAGTCGAGGTTAAGTATCTAGTAGAGCTTGAGTACTAGTAGAGGTTAAGTATCTAGTAGAGCTTGAGTACTAGTAGAGGTTAAGTATCTAGTAGAGCTTGAGTAATAGTATCCCCAACCTGCTATCAAATTTTCAAGCCCAAATGTAATATTCAGGGTTTTTTGATTTTTTCCATCATTTCCAAAAATGTTTGCCCTTAAGAGCTCAAATTTCTGAAGATATGGGAATCTGTTGGAGATAAGTCTGAGGAATACGGTGGGTGTGAGAGGACTTCCTGAAGCATGATGTCTACCGTTGTCGTGTAAGAGTATAGTTGTCTCATCTAATGAACCATTGTAGATTGTTTTTGTTGCATTATGTCAATATCCCTTCAGTACGGTGTCGATGTGATGGTTTCACGTTTGGGTAAAAATGACAAATGAATTATTTCTGATTTAACTATTTATTTATGAATCAATCTGTGCCATCAGTTGTCAACAAACGGAGGACGACTTGTAAGACTATCTACGAACGACTTATTAACTTAGGACTACCTCTCTACTCTCTCTCTCTAATCCATCCTCTATATCTTAGAGCCGATGTATATACATATAAAGAAGAGGCGAGGTCAAAGAAGTTACATTGCTAACAGCACGGAAGATATTTCACATCTTAGAGGTTAGGAACCCATAAGTATACACAATAACCTTAGAACATCAACCCAATCTAATAATCTTATCAATTACAGCCTACAATCCTTCAACTGTTACAACAGCCTTCTCCGAACGCGGTGATGTTTCTTGCAACTTGAGTTTCCAATTTTAAACTCATAAAAATAATTTCACTAAAATCGCGTTTTTCCATGCCCATATTTGATGGCATACTAAACAATGTTCAATAGTAGTGATAGTAAACATTATAAAAAACAGAACTATAACAGCTCATTACAATCTGTTAACTTAAACATAGTAAATAACTCCACTAATTCCACTTTGAATTTTAGGAATAATAAAATCGGTCATTTTTCATATGAAACGTCTCAATGGTAAAGTAAAGAGTACTCTATAGTATGTTAAAGGTAAATAGTACTTTGCCCTTTGGTTGACCTCTAATCGTTTCTCACTGTGCCCAATTTCTGTTGCTGAAGGAATGCGATGATTCATAATGGAGGATCCGTCAACTCCCTAACGAAGGTGGTCCCTAAGGAAGAGCTCTGCTGGGTCCCGAGTGGGTTCAGCTTCGCCCTGCAGATCCCTCTTGTCATTATTCCGAACCGTGGGTTCGGTCCCGTCGGGGAAGTTTACTCACGCAGGAACCGAGAACCATCCTAGACCGATTTTCCATTCCTGGGGGACTCGAGTGTAAATAAAGTCGAAAACGATTGGATTTAATTATGTATTTTCTAATCACAGTTGGCCATTGGCTCTTTGATTGAAAATACTAGCCGCTATGATTTCGATTATGCTGCACTATATTCTTTCTCTACGCTACATTAGTTTATATTTATAATTAATAATGGTTTGCAACATATTTTCCTCTCTAGTATAAACATAACCATTGATTTTAAACATTTATAAATAAACTTCATTCAACTATTAAAATGCAAATGGAAAAAAACCACAAGCAAAGCCTTATGTTTCAAATCTGGTGTAAAAACAAACAATTACCAGTCGACGTTTCGCCTATTCAGGATTTATCAAGACACAAAAAAGAGTAAGATCAATCACATCTCAAAGAAGAAGTGCAATACATCCCAACGAATAATCGCTCAAATAGGCTCATTACCTGAGACCGCACCTCCACCCCAAGACGTTCAACCCAAAACTGAAAAGCAGGTGATATGCAAACAGCATATATATTTCATATTCTTTATCTATCTAAGGAAATCCTAACAAAGGGCTATTATGTAGTTATCATCTAAGGTATAAACTGTGTTTAGGATAATATGTCATGATTTATAGGGATTCCAGGGGTTTTGTGTTTTATGTCGCATGCAAAATCCTTTGTTAAATAGCTGAGTACGTCCACTTTATAAAAATCTTCAGGAAAGGGAATAAAATTAAAATAAAATTCATGGAGACTCTAAAGGGGCTCACCCAGCCTCTATAAATTAGGGGTCAGCACAACCTTTGTCCTGGAAACAGTACAGTCTCTACCACCTTGAACCGAAGACCCTTCTAGTTCGCAGTGCTACAGGTTTATATGTAGATAGTTGCAATAAAGAATCAACTAGTAATTTGATTTTTTTTCAGCTTTCCAATTCGCTTGGTGGTCTGACTAGCGGCGCATTGCTGGGGATGTTCGTCCTAGGCATGTTCTTCCCTCAGGCCAATAGCCTTGTGGGTATTTTATATTCTTCCACAATAAATGTAAATTACTTTTTGGAATATCTACTTAATATCCTCTGGATTGTTTACGCAGGGTACTACAGTAGGCGGCCTGACGAGTCTGGTAGTAATGGGTTGGATCGTGGTGGCTTCAACAGCTGCAGTTGCGTCGGGGGATGTCGTGCAAGCGGTCAAACCTGTATCCGTGGATAGCTGTCCCTTCAATACCACAGCTATGAATGTGTAAGTATTTATTGAGATATTATATTATATTTTATAGAAATTCATTTTAAATGTTCAAATAAAGTTAAAAAACAAAAATAAGCCTAAGCGAGCCCAAAGGTCTCGACGGTTGGAATATGCCGATATTCTCAATCTATGCTTACTCCCAACTAATCTGTTAGACCAGGGGTGGCCAAGCTCCTTGATAGTCCGAGCCATTTTTCAAAATTTAAAATTTTTCGCGAGCCGCATTAAATACGTATTTAAACGGTATGCAAAAAAAGGCATTAAAACATTTTTTTTTACAGAAATTATATTTATTGAAAACATATAATTAAAAGTACAAAATATTTGTATTGAATTTAAATGTTAATAATAAAACACATTTATTTTACTTCTCTAGACAATTCGTTACAATTTGGTGAATTATTGGTGACAGTACTTCTCAGTAATTCTTTGAGATGTTGGTTAGTTAATATTGATCGGTGTTTGGATTTCACGAATTTGTAAGTGAAATAAAATGATTCACGTAAGTACGTCGTTCCGAATATTGAAATAATTTGACAAGCAGCCTTTTCTAATTCAGGATACTTCGATTCTGGTACAAATTACCAAAATTCAGTAATCGCCGTCGACTTATATTTTAATTGTAGAGCTTGATCTCCTTGCATCTCTATTAATTCTAATTCTCCAGATGCTTTTTGGGTCATAATTATATTGGAAATGGGAATTATGTTAATTTCAAATGGATTCAGAAAAAAAATCAAGAGATGATTTAAAATATTTCAAGTCTTAAAATATTTTGGATTCCGTCAATATTCCTTCTAGCTTTTTTATATACTCGTTGAATTTTTTTTGTTTAATATTGGAACAATTGTTTTTCTCGAGGAAAATGACAACATGTTTTATTTTTAATATCCTTTTAAAAAAGTTGTAATTTAGTTTAAAAACTAAATATACACCGTGAGAGGTCAGATATTATTTTATCTTTCCCCTGCAATTGTAAATTCAGTGTTTGCAAATGTTCCATGACATTAGTCAAAAACATTAAGTCTTGTAACCACTCGTCTACTGCTAATTCTGAATAGGTTAATTCCTTTTCTTTTAGAAATGCAGTTATCGGATCAATCAATTCTACAAAACGATTTAATACGTTGTAGCTAGATAACCATCTAATAATGCAAAAGAAATTAATGTCATTTGGAAGTTCTTCGTCCTTTAATTCTTCAAGGAAATCTTTGAATTGTCGATGATTTTTTGCATTGGTGCGAATGTAATTTATAATCTGTAACACCGTTTTCACATCAGAATATTTTAAATATTTTGTAACGAGATATTCTCGGTGAATTATGACGATAAGAACGATTTTTTTACCCAGCATTGCCGGAACTCCATTAGTTTATTATGCATCAGACTATCCATCCGAAAGGGCAGGTCTTACAAGTCGGTGATTTAGATTTAACTATTTGATTATGAAAGTTAATTCTAAAGTCTTATTGTGATAGATAAAAGAAAAATTCAACTATTTCTAATCCATTAATCCTTTGGATTAACTACCTATCTCTAATACCTAAACCGAAAATCTATTAGATCACTCTTAATGCTATCCTCCCTCCTACGACTTGGTCTATCTCTCAGACGACTTAGCACTCGTTAATATTTTAGGAATTCTATCATTACTAAGCCCAACAAATTTACAAGGACATCTCAAACTTAGCTACGCTGTTTCTTCAGTTATATCAGCCGAGTTCATGCTCTGTAATTCCGTGTTTCTAATCTCTTGAATTATTCAGTGATCTCATTATTTTTTGTACCGACTATATTATGTAATTTGAATCGTATTTGAACTATCGAGGTATTCGATTTTCGAATACCTTAACAGTTGCTAATCCCCCAACGTTGGAAGGATACTGTTATAATTTACTATTATAACAGAATTAGAATTTATAACAGTATTAGTTGGAACTAATACTGTTATAAATTCTAATTTTTAAAATATTAATGTTAAAGAACAAAAGCTCAACAGAGACATAAAATTTATGTTAAAACATAAGAGGGAAAAAAACAACCAAAAAGCCTTATCAGCCTGACTATAAACTAGAACAAGAAAAAAAATATTCCTATAAATTTTTAATTTATTTTTAAATTTCGTGTCGAAAGACGCAAGCTTAAAAAAATAAGTTAATCTTGACTGAAATACGTCCAGCAGTAATTCATCAGATTCATAACTAATTTAATACAAAAGAAAAAAAAGAGACCTTTTTAGCTGGATTTGACCCGGAACCTTTAGCACAGCAACTCAGTGCTCGACACACTGAGCTACGAGCTCCTAACTCTACTGATATGATATTTGGAAAAAAAGTTATAATTTGTCTGATTCGAAGATTTTGAACCAAATTTTTAATTAATATATTTAAAAAATAAAAAGGGGTTTTATTTCAATATGCTAGTCTGGAATTTTCTCAACTAATGATCATTGTAGATTTGCCGCATTTGCCAAATCCGTAAGTGAGATTTTATCGGAGCAACCTTGTTTATTACTTTAATAAAAAGAGAAAATATGCAAGAAGAAATACTAATCACTGAGTATTTTCGAAGTATTTCGAAGGACAGCTTCTGAATGAAAACATAAACCATAAACAAATAGAACAGTAGCCATGAGAAGATCCAACATAACCGAACATTATCACGGGTCGCTATATTGACCTCTTGCTACCAATTGGGGAGGTCTTACAACTTATGGATTTAGACTTAACTAGATTTTTCTAAGTTTTATTGAAATAGATATAAAAAGAATCAACTATTTCTCTCTTTCAGGACTCTACCGCCTCAACAAGACGTGTTCGGGAAGACGTTTTTCCTCTACGAGATCTCTGCGTTCTATTACAGCCTTATAGGTTGCTCCATAGCCATCGTCCTAGGCCTGCTTGTCAGCTACCTGACAGGTCCTACCAAAATCGAAGACCTCGACAGAAACCTTTTGTCACCTCTCATATACAGGTTTCTCCCGACTTACTCTACCGTCCCTACCAAGGAGACCGAACTCGTGAACTTGTGAAGCACGGAGGATGAAGTTCCGCAAGTCCTAGGAGGGGTTTCGCCCCATCGACCCAGGCCTTCAGCCACGTCAGGAAAAGAGAAGAAGGTCCGGCAGGTTATAAATATGAAGATCTTTCACGTTGCGGGGAATCTTATCTTGACGTCTGTTATGCATTATGTAACCCGAGGTATGCCCAAGAGGTCGGTGTACAATATACAGTCCTTTGTACATTATGTAAATATATTTTCTTTATCTTTATGTAATACTTTATTTACTATTCTCCTTAAACAGAAGACTATCCTATTGTCATTAACCTACACTTTATAATAGTGTTCAGGATTTCTTTCCTAAAGGTTTCCTCAGAACGAGGTTTCCTTCAACCAAAAATTTCTTTTAATCCATTTTTCCATTTTCTTCTATCTTATACCTCTTCCTTCCACAGATCATGGTACTTTCCTAAATACCTTCTTTCAATCTGTTTCGTTGTCTTCCGCGATTTTCAGGAAATAAAACTTCAAATTCAACATAAACAGTATTTTTTATTTTATTTTTTGTAAAATTAATAAAATTGGATAAATGATTTGCTTCATACAGACGACAGAATTGACAGTTTATTAAAATCTGTTTCACTGAAATTGCTTGGGTTCAATATTTGATAAAGACTGTACCGTTTCCAAATCAACAGACATAGACCTGTAGTATAGTGATTAGTATAACAACCTTCTATACACAAGATAGCAAGTTCGCAACACGACTGGTGGTGTTAGTACTTTCTAAAGGGGGTAAATAATCCCTGGTTATGCCGACCTTCAGAGAGGCCGTGAAATGGCTGTCCGAGACTGTGTGGTAATCGTTAAAGATCACTATTATACCTGGATAGTATGGTGGGTAGTGAGCCCCTGGGTAGCTTTCTGATAAATAAATTATAAAAAAAAATAGCCTATTGATGAAATATATAGTAATGGGCTGTGGTATGGTATCCTGAAAAAACAAACAACCTGTACCACTACAACCCGTGAACGGGTCTGGGGTTCAGAATATGGTAGTGACTGTACTGCTTCATGGACGATCGTTGTGAAGGGAGGTGATTTGTCCTAGATCACGCTCATCCGCCAGATTCCCCCCCCCCTTATTTTGGGCACCCACTTTATAGAGGCTGGGTGAGACCCAAGAGAGTCCTACATCCCATATGATTCCCCCCGCTCGCGAACATACTAAATAAAAGTCTCTCAACCCGGATTTTCGGCATGGCAGCTAATTTCTCTACCACTGAGCCATTCCGCTCCCAGTTTATCAAGGTATCCTTTGTTAAATTTTAAATCCGGGTTTTTTAATATTTTTGGTGTAAAAAATCTTTAGGCTGCTAAATAAAGTACAGTGCATTTGCCCCCCCCCCAAATTTCTTCTACGAATTAAGATTGATGATAGAGGAACCTAATTATACAAAGTCATTAGTTACGATACTATGGCATAGTCCATCATGCTGTCTCGAACCTCCCAGCGCTTTAGGGTCGCCTATATTGCCATTCGAATTAAAATTAAATTAACTTCGAATAGCGATCGATTAGTTTATAATGAATAATCGATACTAAAATTAAACTGAAACATTTAATTTTCTTTTTCCGTCGTTTTGTTCTCTTAAGTAAAATTTCAGTTGTGAATGTATGAAAGTCGTATTATAAAGGCGATAATATTGAATTTAAAAAAAAAACCTAAGACTAACGCCGCGTTCACACTGAGGCTCTTTAAGATAAGCCATATATCATAATAGATATATCGCGACGATTTATCGCCGGTAAGGTTGAATCACAGCAGTCGATTATTCAGAGTGACGTGGGCCATAAAAATTAGGTGTGTACACAATTTCAACTGAAGCTTGAAATATCGGACTATTCGCTGAGGAGACCGACAAATGATACATCGAGAGATACGTCACTTGCGATATCGTACGATTAACTACCTTTTTAGTTGCCTCCCTTTCAGTCCCTGGAAGGTATTGATATCCTACTGTTTATAAAAACTGTATTCATAATTTTAAAATAAATGAATAAAGGATTATTGTTTGGATGTTTAAATATTTACATTCCTCAAGGTAGTTATACACCTGACATCCCAACTCATCCTAATACTATCCTTACCACCTATGCTGATGATACATGTGTATTATCAGTCAACACCAATCCAGTTATTGTATCCCAAAGTCTCCAATCCCATATCACTGATCTTGAAGAATGGTGTCAAAACTGGAGAATTAAAATAAATTCTCAAAAATCGCATCAAATCACTTTTACCTTACGTCGTAAACCAATGACTTCCTGCCCTTCAGTATCCTTTAATAATATCCAACTTATGCCTGTAGAACAAATCCGATACTTAGGGTTGCATCTCGACAAACGATTAACCTGGAATCCTCGTACTAGACTGAAAAGAAAAGAAACCGCTCGACGTTTCAGGCTACTTCAACACTTACTAGACAAACGCTCTAAGCTCCCAATTAATTACAAAAGGCTCATATACATGACCATCATACGACCTATTTGGACTTACAGAGTAGAGCTTTGGGGCTCCACTAAGCCATCGAATTCCTCTCGTATCCAATCCCTACAATCCAAAATCCTTCGTAAAATCCTCAATCCTCCTTATTTTGTTAAGAATAAAGTCATCCATAACGACCTGGATGTCCCATTTGTTGCTGATTTGGCCAGAACCCGCTATCTATCCTTTCATAACAAACTTCATTCCCACTCAAACCTACTAGTTTCAAACCTAGCTTCCTCTTCGATTCCCGATAATCCTCCGAGGCGTCTGAAAAGAAGATGGAACTTGTGATTTGAGTACTACCAGTGGGTAGTTTCTTTACTTGTCATTTTCACATGTCATTATGTATCGCTTAGCCTATTTACTTGATGTATTATTGTAATACAGTTGTAAATATCAATAAATAAATTTTTTTTTTAAATATTGACAAAATTTCGTTGTTTTTAAGGCTTCATTAGGTCACCTGTAGTTTAGTGGTTATCATGACAATATTTTATCACCAATATCACGTGTTCGAAGCCCAGCAGATGGTTTTAGTATTTTTTAAATTGAGTAAAAAATCTTTGCTTATACATATCGACCTTTGGAGGGGACGTAATATGACGCTCTTAGCCTATGGTGTGTCAGATACTCCTTAAAAATCTCTGTCCTAAACATGGATATATAAAATTTAGGACTCCCACTGTAGCATCGTCTGATTAGCCATTGCAGCATAATGTGACGTAAAATAGATAAACAAAGACTCTTTAAGTCTAAAAAACAAGATACGCTTGTAATATAATTGTGAGAGTACACTCCAGTTCTTATTACACACCCCCTCTCCTCAATTTCCCCATAAAACACAACATATAACATAAAACTCCTTGTAATTGTTGCATTTAACAATGTCTATTCTTACTTATATTACTTACTAGCGACCTGCCCCAGCTTTGCACGGGTAGTAAGGCATATTATGCCTACTTGTTTTGTATTTGTAATGTATTTTATTATGTAGATATTATAAACATAAACAAAAAAATATTTCTTTTTATACGAATTTATTTTCATGCGCGTTAATTTTTTGCGATACCCTAGCCCCCTATTTAACACGTTGAGGGCGCACGTCGTTCTGGAATGACACTAATACATCAATGTGGCGGGCGCGTGTCATCACAGAACGACGGGCGCTCGCTCCCTCCCACCTCTGTTTGGGGAATTTCTGCGACGTCATTTCTACCTGAATCCCTTTCTTCAACGGCAATGTTTACTCAGTATGCTTTCCCCTTTCTAGGCGTGTAATGCGTTCTTGTTTAGGAATTTTAAAACTCGTTCAAATCCCCTTTTAAACATTTCTTTTTAAAGGTAAGTTTTCTGTCTTATTTTTCTAAATATCTTCGAATATCTTAATAGTATATAACTTGTAAATAGTGTAAATAATGGTATATAGTATATAAGTAAATTAATATAGTTTAATGTAAATATTTTTTATTTTAATAGTAAGTAAATAAAATTAATATGGTTAAATGTAAATAGTGTTATTAGTACGTAAGTAAATCAATATAGTTAAATATAAATAGTTTTGCATTTTGATAGTATGTAAGTAATTTAAAATTTTAGTTGATAAATAAATATTAATGTTTATTGAAATAAAATGTTAAAAAACAAGATTGTTTTTTTTTGTCTCCTAAAACAACCCAAATAAAGTTGAAAATAGTATTTTATTGATCATATCTTAATTTTATAATAAATTTTAATAAAATGTCTACTTGATTGAAACTTATAATCAATATAAATGAATTATATTTCAATTTGATTGATTAATTACTTAATTATTAATTACTTAATTATTAATTGTTTGATTAAGTATTTATTAATTAACTAATTAATTAATTTACGAGATGAAGGGTAATAACAATTTAAACGTGCAGATTACTGCGTCCGCTGTTAACTTGTTTCTTGCCGCGGGCGCAAGTCATTCTGGAATGACATTAGTTTTTTAGCGGTAAATATTTTTTTTAATTTTTTTTTATTATTTTTCCCTTATTCTACATTAAAAATAAAGTAATAATCATAAGTTAATACTGTACTCGTCTAAATAGTTTTCCAAATACCGCATTGTACGTTATCAATTTTTTAGATAAAATAGGTAAATTAGGCTATCCTAAAAAGATAAATATATGCTATCACGGACTTTTTTGTAGATCTATAAAAGAAGAATATACCGCCTTGCATTGTTTCATTATATGTTAAAGGGATTAGGCAGCGTCTTTGATGAAACCTAGCTGGAGGTTATACTTTTTCCTACACTTCCTATAATTATTGTTATATTCCAACCGAAATCTCGACAAATTATATACCTAAACCTTCCTGGTGCATCACTCCATCTATTGGTGAAAACCGTATGAAAATCCGTGCAGTAGTTATTGAGTTTACCGCGAACAAACGCGGCTGAGGACTTTGTTTTATAATAAGTAAAGATTAATATCTAGACATTTCCATACAAACAGAATGGAACTCCTACGTTAAGTAAATGCAAACTTTCAAAATTAATTCGAAGCAAAGAGGTAATTAAAAGTTACGTGACGTGGGCACAATATTTTAATCCATTATATTGGATTAACAAATTTACAAAGTTGCCGGATCGTGTTTTACTGTTTTCTCAAAAGGCGATGAACTTTGGGTTGCGAAGTTGGGGATCATAAATTTATAAGAGAAAAGTTTTGGGATCAAATTGGATTAAACTTTAAAAAACAAAATTATTCTGTAGGGATATTGCGAGGTTCAGACAATGATAGGGAAACAATAATGCTTTAACAAGATATATGAATGAATTGCTTTCAATTAAATTGAAAACCTTACAACCCATGAAGGATAATAAGCCGTTTTTGCTCAGAGGTTTTTGTCCGTGATCAAACTTAACCACAATAAAGGGTTCCTACATTAAAGAAGCTGGGTGTGCCCCTCAAGATTCTGCAGATCCTACAGGGTACATTTATGGCTCTTAATGGATTAGATAATTTATTTGCCAGAGCCTGATCTACACACATAGCTACCCTACTTCCTTAAGATAATAATAAATAGAAAATATAAACGAATTCTATTAGGATCCATTCCATAGAATCTCCATTTGCTTTTTCTCCTGATATAGTTGAAGATAATATCTCAATATATTGCAAACAGATAATAATTTTAACATGATACATAACATTTATGTTTGTATAGATATATTTATGTTGGTTATTTGAACTACTTAAAGCATAATGATAGGTATGCAACCTACAAAGTAGTTTCCAATTTTTATTAAGTACTTTTTTGCATAAGTAGTTATAAGTTAATATAATAAGTTATTATTAAATAAGTATATGAATGTCACATTAAGTGCATGGAGGTCGGACTTGAACAAAACTTAGCACCCTAACTGTTCTGCAGACGTAGGATTCAGCATTGATCCTCCTTCAAGAAGGTTTTCTTATCCTTTTGCATTCATCATTCCGTATACGATCTTTTATCATTTCCTCTGCAGCTGGAAGAATTCCTTTAGGTACTTGTATCTTGTAGGCCAGTGGAGTTCCACGATTAAGAGAACTGGGTTTTATTTTGGACTCCGAGAGGTTTGCAGAACCTCTTGGAGTTGACCCATCCTCTTTACAGTGGGTACCCTCAGTTAGAGAAAAAACTGGCGGTTTAACGTGATCTTGGACAAATCACCTCCCTACGCAACGGTTGTACTAGTAACTGTACAATCTCTACCATGTACTGATCCAAAGACTCTTCATGGATTGTAGTGGTACAGTTTTTTTTTAATGTTTAATATTTTGTAACCATATTGCAGACATACTACAGTTATTTTGAATCTCTTATTTTATTTTATTTTATTCTAATTACCTTAATTTCCAATAATGTTAGATTTAATTGAAGATCATCGTTAATGTCACAAAAAGGTTGAAGCGTGAGCCAAATTTTAAAATGTCACTAAAACATTATTAGTCTAGCCATCATAACTCTATCATTAATAGCTTCGTTGTTTATTTATTTTTTAAATATGTATTTATAATATATAATTATATTTTTCCTAACCAATTTCATAGATTACTAAAGATATAAAAAATGGTGACGCAGAAATCTCGTATCGTGACGTCACTTGACTGGACTTTAACTACCCCGACCACCAAGCTGGCTTCTCCATAATTTAACGTTCTTCTAATAATTATTCAATAAAGAAAATAATTATTTTAAAATTTATTGCTTTGGGCTTTCGCGTTCTAAATTAGTCCATATTACATTTAACTTCTATTTCCTTTTAAGATGATAGTTTCTTTGAGGTCTTAATACAGGTTAATGTAATCTCATAAGCTTTTGATCCTCGGAGACGAGCAATAATACCTGATTGTTTTATAGTAGATTGGTCTCTCTTAAACCCCCCCCCACTCCTTCTTGTAGGAACGATTGCTTTTCAAAACCGTAGAGCTAAAAGTATTTAAGAGATAATTAAAAAATACCGGGAATATTGTCAGTGGAATTTCCTGTTTTACTTAGGTTTTTAAACAAGGAAAAAACTCTAAGATAAAGAGGGCAATGATGAGGGCAAAGATAAATGAATATTTTTTATTTCGGGAAATTAATTTTTTTTTTACTTTGAATCATGAAATTTTATTTATTAATCTTTTAAATAAAAATAACTTTAGAGGCTACGAAGTCAGAGAAACTTGATAATCAAAGTCAGTCTGATCTCAATTAAGTATTAATTTTAAAGGCACTGAAATAAAAAAACTACTAACTAACATTGAGTTTGTTTTACGTAACGTCACTTAAAATGAAATTATGGCTAATCGGACGATGCTTCAGTGGGAGTCATAAATGTAGCCTTTCCAGGTATAATAAATTGAGTTTTATTATTATAACTATAACGATTAATTAACATAAGTTTTGGTACTTGTGTATTAAATCCACCACCTGTAAAGGCCAATGCGCAACCAGTTACGTTTTATAACAGTTATATTTCTAACAGTTACCTTGGATAACCTTTTTAAATATTTTTATTGGGGATAGAATTTGCATAACATAAAATGCAATATAATAATAATGGAAATAAATAAATAGAACTAATAATAATATAATTGAATATATAACATATATAGATAATATATTGAATATATAACATATATAAATAATGGAATATATCATCAACAATTTAAAATTAACATAATAATTTAAAAACAAAGTGTTCAATCGGATTTCGGTGGGAAATGGGTCAAAACTTACGTTGCCCAAGATAAAGCTTCATTTTATGGGAATTGGTACATTTCCTTTTCTTCTGTAAAATATTTCTGTCCTGAAAAAATGAAATTGCATCTTCTTCTGTTTTAGGCAAATCCCAAATAAGCATTTTAATAAAAATCAGCAAACAACTACAAATGAACAAAACATAACCAAACAACAACGAATGTAGAACAAATAATCAAACAAACAACAAAAACAACAACAAATATAGAACAAATGACCAAACAAATCAGCAACAAACAAAAATGAGGATACAACAAAAACAACTCTAAAACACACGAAGAAACAAAGAACAATGAATCTGTAAACAATGTAACTGTTACTGATAGAAATATAACTGTTATAAAATGTAACTGCTTGCGCATGAGTACACCATCGGCCTTTTCAGGTTTTATCCACTTTATAGCCACTTTGTGAGCCCCACAAGGGTCTGCAGATCTCAAAGCACCCATATATGGTTAGTAACAAATTAAATAATTTATCAGACACAGCCGGATTCAAACCCAATACCTTCAGGCCAGCAACTCTGTGCTACTCCGCTCAACACTTTTCGTAACATTTTAGTTTTTAATAATAGACTTGTTACGGGCTACTGGGTGTAAAATGGACTAAACTATTACTTAATTCAAGAATCTAATATTTATTAACAAATTAGAAAGAATACAATGAGATTATTTAAAACAGTTAAATTATTAAACTAATATCAATTTCTATCATTCCATCATTTCTACTAAATGTTATCTAATTTCTAAAATAATATACAAACAATATAAGATGTTGGTAATACTAAATAACTAAACTATTTATATCTAAATTCGTACAAATACAATAATATTACACTATAGTTTACAATTACAAATTAACACTTACAGTTCGCTAACTAAAGTCCACCGACCGTAAGACTCTCCAAATATGACAAACTGACCCACAGTTTATTACACTTATTACACGGCCACTAATTGTCACTGTTGCTCACTAAGCACTTATTACAGACTGATACTAATACTAACTAACTCACACACACTGCCACTAGTTAACGACTGCTACTCACTGGCTTATTACAGACTCGTCTTATTACTACTGCTCTTCTTATTACTGACTACCTTATTACTACTGCCGCGGCCGAAAACGCTGTCCTTTTTATATAGGCAAGGTAGGTCGTGGTGGGGCATTACTCGGAAGGACCACCTAGTCCCATCGAGCCCGATCCAGAAGCTTCTACGCCATTCTATAATCCCTTCCGCTTAATCCCATTGTTTGCCTAATCTTCTCAGCCCGTCCTCCTCCCCGGTCTGACCGTAACAATAGACATAAGGTGTTTAGTATAATTCATACGAAACTGCGCATTAATGTTTTATTTATTTTTCGAAGTTTTATTTGTTAATAAAATGGAACAAATTTGATCAATTTGACCATAGTAATTTTTTCACTTTTGTCATATTTTATTAATTGTTATCCTGAATTGATAATATTGAGAAAATGGCAAAAAAACATCCTATGCAGCCATTTTTCTAGCGGAAATCTTGTGGGTTCGAGAATAGTTTAGATTCACAATTCGATCCGATATATAATGTTTTTCAATGTATTAATTTATTTATCCTTATTGAAAAATATATACCCAGTCATGAATAGGGTTGCGAGATGTCCGGTTTTCGACCGGACAGTCCGATTTTTTTTATGTTTGTCCAGTCAAGAAAATCTGGGCAAACCGGACAAAAGATAGTTGCACTCAGTTCAAAGATGCCATTTTTTGCAATAAACCTTTGATAAAAGCAGTGTCATCGAATGATAAATATATCCAAACGTAGATTGTAACCTTTTCTGCCATTTTCAGTAATATTTATGAGCTAATAAAAACAATTAAAAAGTTGTCTTTTTTTTTTTCGAACACATCTGGCAAAATGATGATTTCAATTTTTATGAAAATGATTTCAATTTTTCATTATTGCTGGTAATTAACAGCTATAAATTGATATTTCACACATTTAATCTTATGTTATACAAATTTACACACACGTAATTGTTAGGTCAAGTTTTGATAACAGATTACTTGTGATATATACTCGTATGTGTACATGTGTAATACGAAATAATTTCCATAAAAGATATTCCATACAGATTGACATTTAAAGAACAGTCCTCGGGTGTAAAAGTATGTCGCGATACTGCGACGCATTTTGTTTTCGATTTTGTTATCATAATTCGTTAGTTATAAATTATAATTATATAAGTGTATATATAACGAATAAGTATATAATACTATATACTTATTCGTTATATAAGTTATAAATATACAAAGAGTCAATTTTGAAAAACGATATATATATTATTTAGCTCTAATCCATGCTATTCTAACCAGGGATATATCCGAATAATCCTGAAATTGGAATCTCCACTCTGAGAAGGAGATGGTCTAGAAACTCTTTGTGTAAGAAATGGAAGAGGACTCCGGAGCCGCCATGAATACTAAAATTGCCACTTGCACTCTTCCCACGCCACTATCCACCATTAACATTAATTCCATCTTATTCATAACCTAAGAAAAACGGACACACCACGCCACGGAAACAGAAATTAGATGGAATCACACTAACAACTACGCCCTTAAGTATGGATCTATATTTTTTATAACAGTAATACTGTATTTTTATAAAATTAATTTTAAGTGTTAGTTTGGGTTCTATAATAGCGACATTTCCAACACCTGAATCATTTTGAAAGATCTTATGTTTAATAAAAAAAAAAATCTTTAGAAAAAGAAAATTTGTTTTGCCTGTACCATTAAAACACTTAAAGGTTCTTGAAACTAGTACATGGTAGAGATTGTACTGTTTCTAGGCCAACTGTTGTGCAAGGAGTTGACGACCTAGATCACACTCATCCGCCAGGCTTTTCTCCCCATTAAGGTTATCCATTTTATGGGCCTGGTTGAGCCCTAGGGGATTCTACAGGTCCATCCATGACTGACTTTTAATAGATTAAATAATTTATCTGCCAAAGCCGGATTTGATCCCGCGACCTTCAGCACATCAGCTCTATAAACGGAATAGTTTATGGGTACAGGAATTGAAAATTTTAGTTTAAAATTTATTTTTATTCAATAAAATAACACTGAAAAAAGAAATATGAATATCCTGTGTATAAAATTTGAACAAAAAATATTTGTGAATTAACTAAAAAAACTCTAAAACTAAACGTGAAACGATGCTGTTTTTGAAAAAAAAAACACAATAAAACATTGATAAATTAAAATGATAAATGCTTAAATATTTGTGTGAAGGAAATACTACATAGTGAACATATTGTTTTATTAATATCTTTATTAAATCTCTATACCTTAATAACTCCCCCTTATAGTATCTATGGGATATCTTACTGTTTTAGAGAGCAGAGTTGCTGTGCTGATTTTTTTTTTTTTTTTTTTTGAGATTTTAATTTTAAATTATATACATACATTTTTAACATTGTTGGGATAATCCCTTACAATGAGAATGATTTTGCATACATGGTTGTTTGGTTAATAAGTTTTTGTTGGTAAAAATGCTGTGCTGATGGTCCTGGGTCCAAATCCGGCTTTGGCAGATAAATTATTTAATCTGTTAACAGCCATGGATGGACCCTGTGGGATATGCAGACCCTCTTGGGGCTCACCCAGCCACTAATTAGGGGAAAATTGGTAGTTGAGCGTAATAAAGGACTAATCACCTCCCTGTACAACCGTTGTCTAAGAAACAATACTATATCTACTGTGTACCGAACTCCAGAGCCTTCATGAGTTGTAGTGGTACAGTTTTATTTTTTTTAAAGAATTAATTTTCTATCCCCAAAAATATATTTTTTTCTACTATCAAAGTAATCCTTTGAAAGGACCGTTTATTAATTGGCACATACTCATACATTTGTATACTATGCACCTAATTATTGTTATTGCTATTGTGAAATATTTCAGATTCTTACAAATACAATATTTTCTCTTGTTTTTCTATTTACCGTCACTTCATGCTATGGTTAATCGGACGATGGAAAAAGAGTCATAAATTTTACCTATCCAGGTATTATAAGGGTAGGCATCTTTAGCACATACTCGAGCCCTATGTGCATTCTTGTTTGAATAAAATTAATATTGAATATATCCTTATATAATGCACTCTTGAACGATTGATCCTAATACAGTTACACAATGCCATTCTTTAGGTTGGTCCTTTAGAAGGTGCTGATGGACAGACACTTTAGATCGAACGACACGTTCGTATGTCGAACACGTAGCTACTTGAGTGAAGCACCTAAGGCTCTACATCAAGTGACAAGTCTAAGCGAAAAAAGACAAGAAAAAGAAAAACGTTCTGGTAAATGTTCTACAAGATTTCATTCTGAAATTTCTTCTAAATTCAATTATATAATTAGCTGTATGTTTTAATGAAGCATTAATTGTTTTCCATTAGAAAAACGTTTATCGATTTGATAGAAAATATTCATCCCTATAATTTAAGAAAGTAAATTAAATAAGTTATATTAAATAGTGCCTAATATACAATCAGTAAATGGCTATTTTATTTTTCGAGTAATTTTTGTTTTTAATATTATTTGAACTGTTATTTTTGAAAGTCCATGTGTATCTAAAAAAAATTGTTTATTTCTTTAAATAATTTTAATGAATATTATTTCATAATATAATTTAAAAGGTGTATAGATTTAGAAACATTATTCTTTGACGCCCACCGGGGCCATTTTCTACTTTGTATAATATTTTTGGCTGATTTATTGGTTTAATATAATTAAATTAATACCTAAACCCTCCTGATGAATCACTATATTGGTGAAAACCGCATGAAAATCCGTGCAGTAGTTATTGAGTTTACCTCGAACAAACGCGGCCGAGGACTTTGTTTTATTATATGTATAGATTCGAATTGACAAAGCATATTTAAAAAAAGTGAAAATATCATATTTTGGTAGAAAACTAAACAATTTTAATTTTAAATACTCTTTCAAGTTTCCACGGCCACTATTTATACAAAAAACATCAGTTGTTTCTTCTGGTTTAGACCGTGTCGGTGAATTTTCTGCCAACGTTTCGCCAGACATGCTGCTGACTTCCTCAAGGCTTAATTGAGACTGAAGACGTCCAGCTAACCCGCGGCGTTGTATAGAAGCCACTCGGGTCTACTCGTGATTCATCGGTTCCTTCCGTTAGTCGATCGGGTTTTTTCGTGTCCGGGGTCGGAGTCTGCTTTTCCACGCCTGTGATTGGCTGGTTTCTGATTGTTTGGGCTCTGATTGGCTGGACTTCGGCTTGATTGTCGCTGCTAGGTTGATTTGTTGTTCTTTTTGATTGTCTTTCTTCACCACCCTGCTCAGAAACATGGGGTCATTAGAACGTTGATTACAAGAGCTATTAGGATTTCAGAGCCGGTGTGTTTGATGAAAGAGCAAAGACATTTAAAGAAAGCTCTCATGTAACGGATGAAATGTCAGTTTCGTTTATTTACAGTTTTCTTTTCATTAGGGATTAGATTATTTGCCCATAAACAATTATGTTATGTAGACCGTTTGAAAGATCATTTAATCCTTTTTCATAATCAGCCTTACTTTTCCTTTTGAATATGAAGCAACGTTTTAAAAATAAATAAGAATAAAATTATGTCCTCCGCGGAAATTCTTATAATTTTTCTCTACAAATTTAAACTTGGCTATAGCGCCACGGAGGCGTTCCGAAACAAAGCAAAACAATCTTCCATTGGTTTAAAAAGTTTCGGTCTGGGTATTATGACCTTACCAACAAAGAACGTGGTAGGCCGAAGACTAAGTTGTACAACGAAAAGTTGAAAGAGCGTGTCGAAGCGGGCCCTTCCCAAACCACTCCTGAATTAGGTTCACAACTTGGAGCAAGTAACATGACTGTTTCCAGGCACCTTAAGGAGCTTGGTAAGACAAAAAAGCTGGAAATGTGGTTACCACATGAATTAACCGAGGCCCAGCAGCTCTCTCAGATTTTTTTTTTCAGGAGCTGAATACAGAGGTCCTTCCTCACCCACCATATTCTCCGGACCTTTCTCCAACTGATTTTTACTTTTTCCGTTGTTTGGATAATTTTTTAAGAAATAAAAAAATTGACAACGAAAATGCTCTGAAATCGGCCTTCCAAGACTTCACTTCTTCCTTGACACCTAATCTCTACAGAGCGGGGATAGAAATGCTTGTTTCACATTGGGAGAAGTGTATTAAAAGTGAAGAATCCTATTTTGATTAATAAAAGTATTGTTTAATAATTTTTTTGATATTAATTTAAATTTACATCTTCACTGACATTCCATATTTTACAACCCGATAATTTACGGAATAGTTGCTTATGTAGTTTTATGTCGCCTAGAAATCAATTAGAATAAACCAAGAGGATTTAAATTAAACAAGACTACACTATTGAATATATAACGTATTTTTATCAAAAGGAATGCAGAGTAGTAGTTTTATAGAAGTAGCGTTTACAATTTTAAAGCTTAAATGAAATTTACCAAAGTAACTAAAAACGTCTCAGGGATGAGAGAGAGAAAAAAAATGAGCCTTAAAAAAAAATTTAAACATCTACCTCAAAGGGAATGTTTTTTTTATTTTTTCCTGATAGCTCCCCACCTTCAAGTCCGAAAGGGTTCCCTTTAAATTTTGAACTCGGGTTAAAATTGAAACATTATTAAACTTTTCTAAAACGTTTAGGAGTTTTTACGAATGAAGGCCTGTATTTATTCAAAACAACATTTAGTATCTTAAGCTATTAATGAAGACAAGGCGGTTTCTCCCTTCTTTTAGAAAATTA
Organism: Troilus luridus; assembly: GCA_964056705.1. Classification (NCBI taxonomy): domain Eukaryota; kingdom Metazoa; phylum Arthropoda; class Insecta; order Hemiptera; family Pentatomidae; genus Troilus; species Troilus luridus. Next base: position 39,444,065 of record OZ057417.1, on the reverse strand, counting down.
TCGCTCGTAATGGTAGTAAAATTATATATATTTTTAAAAAGTGTGGTTTTAGAATTTCGTTCCTGAATGGGGAGGAATGAATAAATTAAAGAAGGTTCTATAAATTCATCTGCATTGAAGTTGAAGTAGTCAACTTTTTAATTGGACTTTTTAAAAGAGTCTAGCCAAGAATTAGGAAGTATTATCTCTGACAGGTAGTAATTACTAACCTATAATACCCTTCTATTTATATAACCTGAATAATTGTTAAATACTACAATTTTTTAAATGTTTTTATTAAAACTCAGAGTGTAAGCTACGAACGGACCTTGTGGAACCTACAAACCCTGTTGTAGCTCACCCAACCTCTATTGGTACTCTAAATAGTGGGAAAACATGAGGTTGAGATATCATGCAAATCACCACACTATACTGTCCTTGAAACAGTACAGTTTATACTTTACACTGAACCCAATATTATTTTGAACTATTTACATACGTTTTTTTTTTTAATTAATATAAAAAACCTCTAGCACTACAGTCCATGGAGGGTCTTATGAACATTAAACGGTAGAGACTGTATTGTTTCTAGCTCCACAGTTGTGCAGGGATATGAATTGTCCGAAGACACGCTAAACCGTCATGTTTTCCCCCAATTAAGGGTATCCACTCTATAGAGGCTGCTTGAGCCCTAGAAGGGTATGTAGATTCCACAGTGTCCAACGGTGGCTGTTAGCAGATTAAATAATTAATAATCTGGAGATATGAAGAATATGATATTTATGTTCATAATCAGGAGAGCATATGAAGACCCTCCTTGGGCGCACCCACCCTCTGTTGAGAGGGTCATTTGTGGTCTAGTGGTTAGCATAACAACCTACAATGCGGATTTGTAGCCCGGAAGGTAGCTTTAGGTTTTTTTAATTGGAATAAAAAAATCATTAGTTATATTGTCCTTCGGAAGGGACGTGATATGAGACGAAAGGTACTCGTTAAAAATTCCTATCCTAATTATACGTGTATAGTGTAGCATCTTCCTATTGGCCATAACAGGGTATAGAGGCGGTAAATGGTGTTAAATGAATAAACGAACCTGGAGGTTGAGTGTGGTCTTGGCCTAATGACCTTATCGTACAACCGTTGGCTTATTTACTGAAGACTATATTATACGGATTTAAAATATATTTCATGGGAATCCGGAATGAACGGATCCGGATAACTTAAAGATCTTGGACCGAATACTTGACCAAGGCTACGAAACGCTTAGTGTGGGTCAAAGCTACGGCGGTTTTAGGAAGCGTCAATTTAGGTTTGCCTCTGTTATTGTCAATCTAGGCTTGCATTGTCGAATGACCCCGGCATCTAGTTGCCGTCCTATCTCCCAATAGGCAAGATTTACAGAGCCAGCCTTTAGTAACTCTCGTATCCTTCAAGGGAAAAGGTCAGTGTTAATGTTTAAACTATAATTACCCTAAATTAAATCATTTGACAACACTATTTTCATCGATTAAGGTAATTGAATTTAATAATTAGTTCGAAATATAAGGTTCGCTTGATTGTTTGTGCTTAAAGGCACGAGAATAGTATGGTCTTCGGTCTTGTAAAAAAAAAAAATTGTTGATAAAAACGCTTAGTTCGGTAATTATTCCGCAGATTGTCTCTTCGAGTTGAGTCACTAGTTTTAACTTTTCATTTGTTTTCCTTTTCAGGAATTCGTATTCCAAAAATACGAGTTATCACGAGGTTTTGATTGGAAAAGAGAATTTAATTTTATGGGAAATGTGTATACTTTGGTAATCATTTCATTGTTTCAACAAACATATATCATCTATACTTGGAAATATTAGTCGAAACTTTAAATCGTTGATGAATTGATTATTAAAAACAACTCATTACCTCTAATTACATTATTTTTTTCATACGAAAGCTGACGATAACTTGTATTTTTGGAAAATATTAAAAATGAAACGAATAAACCGTTAAAACTTTTAACTCAACTCGAGGCTACAACCTGCAGAACTGATGTCCTTAGTTCAATTAATTACAAATATAATAAACCTTATAACTTAACAACTAAAACCTTTGTTGAACTATTAATAATATAAGGATATTATTACGAAATCTTTATAATATAAATCGAAATCTAATCGGGAGATATTTTATATTGTAATAATAAGTTAAATTATAAGCATTATAAAAAAATTAAAAAAAAAATTAGGTAGTACCGTCGCTTTTTTTTACCATAAAATGATTTTTTATTTTATTTGTTGTTTGTTTATTTAACGTCAATTTTTGATCCTATGGCTAATCGGACGATGCTACAGTGGGAGCACTAAATTTTGCCTATCCAGGTTTAATTACGGTAGGAATTTTTAACAAATACCTGACATCGTACTGGCTCGGGACCCCCTTTTAACGTCCCTTCCGAAGGACAGCGTAGGTAAGGATTTTTTACTCTCTGTAAAAAATCCTAGAGCCACCTGCTGGGTTTTTTATTTGTCTTATTTTAAACTTATTGAAAAATATTTCCCACAGTTTAGTTTTGCTTCTACTATAGCAAATATATAATATATATTATATTATAATAAATATATAATATAAATATATATATAAACCGTTATGTATTTTCTCCATTTTCGTTGTGCTGGTTATACAGGCAAGTTCTTTAATTTTTTAAAAATTAATATTCATTTACTACTTTTTATGTATTTCGGTTAAATATAAAAGCGTGTTTTTTAGGTTTTCAAACTTTTTTTTTCGAAATATACGATGCTCCCCAGTTGATCCTGCCTGTCTCTAAGATTAAGCCCATGTATGTACCCCTTAGTACTCTGCACAAGACATGTATGAAAAATCGCTAATCATTAAGCCACTGATAATGACATTGAGACAAACTTATTAAATCATTGTATTGTGATCGGGTCTTGAGAAGTGTGAAAAGTTTCAATTTAATTCCATGTTTTGAAGTGGGCGAAAATCGAGTTCAAACATCCCGTTACCTATATACGTACAGGCGAAACTAAAAAAAAAAGCGCGTAAAAAACAAAAGGCTCTGTTGTGTGAAATTAACAGTGAATATTACCGGATATATATAATATAATAATAAATAAATACACGCTAAACAAATTAACGAAGCATAATTAATTAAATATTCTTTGACAAAATTAAATTGCAACGATTTTATTAATATATTTTACGAGGAAACATTCGTCGCCTTTATTAACATTGTAAGGTTATTGGTTAAGGTAAACCAATAAACTATAAATTTCCTTAGGATTTTTTCGCTCGAATATTTAAACAATATTCATATCGAAAAACATATAATGTTCAATGTTAATAATTAATAAAAACAATTAATCGATATGATAAAATCGATTAAGGAGCCAAGGAGGATTGTTGGTGAGGAGATGCCACAAAATTGCTTCCGAGTATTTGACCTTCACGTCATTTAAAGTAAAGGTCGCGCGAGCAATTCTCTGTCTACATTTTATTTTAGATTTATATATATATTAGAAATTAGTTTTCGCCTGGAATTTGGTCTGCCACAAGGTTTCGTGACAGATCATTTTAAATAAATAATTTAATTTTTTTAAACTACAAGTTACTCGTACATCCGAAATTTCAGATGTATAATTTCAAAACAGACAGAGTCCATACAATCTTTGAACCATCTTTGAACAATCTCTGTGTGGGGTGTTAATAAGTAGCCTATCTCCTTCCCCGAGCTTGAGATTATCCATATCAAATTTCATCACAAACGGATCAGCACAGTCGTGAACCATACATTGGTTCACACTGATTAATAAACGGGGCGGAAGTTTACTGTTGTTCGTGTCAGTAAAGTATTAGTCTGTAATGTTATTGAATTCATTGCGAGTAAGAAACTCGTGAGCAAGCATACAAACTTTGCCCCCCTTTTTCATTCCCTTAGGGGTAGAATTTCGGAAAATCCTTTCTTATCGGAGGCCTATGTCATACCAAGAACACTTCTTCCAAGTTTCAGGTCTCTACGATCAGCGGTTTAGGCTGTGCGTTGATCCGTCAGGCAGTCAGCCATACAGGTTATTATGCAGATTATATTTTTTAAATTCTTTTCAAGGACATAATTAAATGAAAGATGCATATTTATGTAATATATCAAGGTTCCGAATATGTAATAATTAATATGGTTATTTATACATATAATACCTCTTCCACTACAATCCATGGAGGGTCTTGGATTCATTACATGGTAGAGACTTTTTCTAGTACAGCGGTATTGTTGGGAGGTGATTTGCCCGAGATTATACTTAACCACCAGGTTTCCCACCAATTAAGCGTACTAACTTTATAGAGGCTGCGTGAGCTCCAGGAGGATCTGCAGATCCCATCGGGTCCGTCCGTGGCTGTTAACACATCATATTTTGTAGATATAACTCTGGGCATTAAAAATAGTTTCTAAACGTACAATAATGAGTAGGTTAAAAATTGAACGGTTTACTGATATATATTAGCGTTATGTAAACTAGACAGATATATATGAATGAGCACGTTAAAATTAATCACATTTAAAAATAATGTACACAATAATTAAAAATAGTTTATATTGAGAAAAAAACCTGTACCACAACAACCCATGATGCTCTTGGGTTTAATACAGGGTTGAGTTTGTAATGCTTCTAGGACTATATTGTGCAGGATGGTGGTTTGTTCGAGATCAACCTTTCGGACGTCCTGTGGCCTAGTGATTAGCATTACAATCTACTAAGGCCAACATCGCGGGTTCGTAGCCCGGCAGTTGTCCCTAAGATTTTTTAAAGGGAGTAAAAAATCCTTGGTTTTTGCCGACCTTCGGAAGGGACGTTAAACGGCCTGTACGATGTCAGGTAAAATTTAGAGCTTCCACTGTAGCGTCGTTCGATTAGCCGTAGCAGCATAAGGGAACGTTAAATAAACAAACAACCTTTCGGGGTACACAATATACTGTTCGAGATATTAGCTGGGTGAGCCCCAGGAGAGGGTACAGATCAACCAGGGTACATTCATGGCTGTTAATAGATTATATTTTATTTTAATGTATCTGCCACAGACTTGAACGCGGGACCTTCGGCACAGCAACTCAGTGGTAGGAGTTGTCGCTGTCTCCCACAGTGTTTATTTATAGTTATAAATAATTTAATTAACTTGCATATAGAGGACGAAACTGTAGTGTATTTAGAGATGGGTCGGTATCGATTCTGGCGTTATATTGTACATCATCAGGGAGAGTTTTGGGGCGGAGTGGTCAGTTTCCATCGAATATCGCTCTCAAGGGGACACTTTGCGAATGAATACGCTGTATTGTCCCCTGACCTTTGTACCCCCGCCATCTTGTATAAGCCTTCTTTTCACTAATGGCCATGATGAATAACATCCAGTGTATCCAGGTCCATTTTCACATGAAACACGTATTTATAATAATAATAGTAATAATTAAAAAAATTCTAAATTAACAAGGTACCATACTTTGAATGTCTAGGAGAAGATATTTCTGAAAAATATTCACAAGAAGAATGAATAAAAAAAGCTCGTAGAGGCCTAGGATACCTACGGGCTTTGCCACCACTCTGCACTACCATTGCCTAGAAACAGAGCAGTATCTAACATGTACTGAAAACAAGACCCTTCATGGACTGTTATGAGTTTCTTGTTTCTTAAAGTTTATTTTTATATAAGAAGATATTTAAAAATCGGAATTATGAGATGAAAACTTTTTATTTTATTTTTTAATGTTTTCGTTAGGTCGTTACTCAACTTCGAGGAATGGCAGAGTGCCCATATCTCTTTAATTAGCAGAGAGAAAAAAATATTTTCTTCAAAATCTGAAGTAATGGCTAGGTATTCATACTGGGTTTGAAAATAAATTCAATCCCAAGAATTCAATGAAACCTTTTGAAACTCAAGTATTAAGCGAGGTAAGTTATAAAACTCGACTTAATCTTGCTTATACTTTCTTGAAACATTACCCATTGATCCAGTGTGACCAGAAATTCCAGGTCAGTTGAGAGAAGACTTCACGAATTCATATTTTAACTTTACGAGCCGATATAATTTTCAATAAACGTATTGCCCAAAAATAATACACAAATTCAGAGTAGGGAGCATTTAATATTTTGGCTCGAGGGTTTACATTAGCTCCCATTGACATTGATACACCCTGTAGGAAGAAGAAACAAAGAGGAAATATTTAGAATATAAGAGGAAATATTTTCCCCCTTATTTTGGGTACCCACTTTATAAAGGCGGGGTGATCCCCAGGAGGGTCCTAGATCCCATAGGATCCATCTCCGGTCGCTAACAGATTAAATAAATCTCTTGCCAACAGCGGGATTTGAACACAGGAACTTCGGCTTAGCAACTCAGGGCTCTACCACTGAGCCACACCGCTCCATGATTTTATAATATCAACTATCACTCCATCAAAAGAACAATGTCGTAACTCAAAATACCTAATTTTTGATAGATGTATTTCAAAGTTTCGTGTGAGTTGATTAAATAAAAATTTGGGAACATTCCTATTGTAACGATGGTATTGAAATTCATTTATCAACCATAAGACATTAATTTTTAAATTCAAAATTTTTTTTAGCTTTAACCTATGTCCTTAATCCCATGAAACTTCAATATTTTATTTTATGTTCAAACATGATAAAACTCAAAATATGACTATATTAAAAAAAGGTTTGGAAATGGGATATCATATATGTCGTTCCTGGATAAAAGAATTGCTACTGAAGGCTTGAATAAAAACTGCCAATTTTTTATTAATGTCGTTCTTTTGAAGGAGCGATATGTACAAACAATAAAATTGAAAATATTCAACTTTGATTATTTTAAAAAAATAAACAAACAAAAGATGAATAAATAATTTCACATCACGATTAAAATGATACACATCTCTTCTCATTAATATTTGAGTAAAATCAATTTGTAAACTTTTTATTTTGTTAACAAAGAGTTTAGTTCAATATTTTGCATCTTGCGGTTTGTAGGGTGTACCCAAACGTCTATTTTGTTTTATTTCTCTGACAATCTATATCTCATCCATACCACTTGATTGTGATTGAAATTTGATTGTATAGCAAATTAGCAGTATTATTTATTGCCCACAAATGGCAGATTGTAATATTTCAATAAGAGAGAGAGAAATGCTTTATTGTTGCAGCTGTGCTGTCCAACAACATTGGATTGCCATACCACACTGCATACTTATCAATCCATATTGGACATACGTACATAACAATTTTAAATTTATGAATATTCGTTTTTCTCATTCCTTTTCTCTATTTATCCTTTTCATGCCATTAATCAAATTTTCTTTTTTTCTTCTTAATAACGATAAAGCATAGAAAATATAAAACAATTGTGTCGGGTATCAGCTACTATATATATGATGGTGAGTTATCCCCAGGGAGTCGAGTATAATATTCTCACTGCCACATCCCTGCCACTGTCACCCAGATCATCGAGGAAGCTCCATTTTCTTTTCGTAATCGTTCCGCGAGACCCAAACCAGAGGCCTCTCACGGTGAACTCTCTCTCTCCGAAGGCCTCGCGGAATTTCTTCTTTAGGAAAGGGATGCACTTATCATATATTTCCTTATTTTCCCTTTCCACTCCACCCGCCTGGTCAAGGTCGTTATTTTCAAATCTCAGTCGCGGTTTTCATTTTTGAATCTCTTCACTATATTCTGGACAGTTAAACGGGTTTTTTTTCTTTTTTTTTTTTATAATTTCGGCTATTTGATTAAGGAATTTCCTATCATTAAAATGTTGAATGAGCAGCTCATGTTCTTTAAACTTTGCGTATAATCATATTATTGAAAAAAGTTCTAATGTGCGGTAGATTTTTTGGAACTTTGAAAAGAACACTTAGTGGTGGCGACCTGTGGTGGAGTGGTTAGCATATCAATCTGCTATGCCCAAGATAGCGGATTCGTAGCCCTAGGATTTTTTAAAAGTGAAAGAGCTGTCGAAGGGACTTCCGAAGGGACGTAACATGGGTGTACCGAACCTGCACGATGCCAGATTAAATTTCCTCTTTAAAAATCCGTATCCTAATTATACCTGGATAGGCAAAATTCAGGGCTTCCGCAGCAGCACCGTACGGTTAGCCATTGCAGCCTAAAGTAACTATAATGAACAAACAAGAACACTTTATGAACTATATGAACTTTCGACACAATAGTTTAACTAAAAGAAAATAGTTTAAGGTAACCAAATATTGGGAAAACAAAGCTGTGTAATGTTTACTGTGAGATTGGTAATAATAAACAAATGAATTTTATTTTTATTAATAAATCCTTAATTATTTTAAATGCTTATACACAAAGAACATATCGTTAGAAAGTTATGTGATTACAATAACTTATAGTTTTTAGTGAAATAAAAGTTGAACCGTTATATATAAAAAACAATATATTGGATATATATATATTTACGGCCTCCAAATATTTTTAATAAAAATGAAACAATATTTGTATTTTATTACTCGGGCCCTTTTAGTCGTCCCTTTTTCCTCAATTAGCTTTTTCACTTCATTAAGATATACTTCAGTAAGTTTTAATTGATATTTGACTTGGTGTTCGTTAGATTCTATTTATTTTTTTATTAATATTTTAATAAGTATGTATTAATTAAGTTTTTTCAACTTTTTGATAATTTATGTCATTAAGGGATTCGACAAACACGATACACATAGTTAATTTTTTAGTTTGTACTCAATACCAAGTAAAAAACATAAATTATAAGTTTTAAGTTGACTCGGTTCGTTCAGCAAAGTTTAAATAGCAATTAAAAATAAATAAATACTATACAAATATTTTTTAATCCATAAAATTATAATACCTTCGATGAAAACAACCACAACACAAAAAAAGTTAAATTTGTATTCCAACATTTGAAGTTTGACTTTTCCGATTTCTCCGTTTTGGCAAATTGCAGGAAAATAATTTTTTTTAAAGTATTGCCATTACACTCTTAGTTTAAGTGTAGTGAAGACACATCTATGGATTGAGGTGTTAAGATGCAAAAGGGGATAAATCCAAATTTGAAAATTTTTCAGGAATCACAAACATATGGATAATTTAGGTTATTATGAAATGATTATTTATTTGAGACAATCATTTTTAGAAAAATTAGATTGGCTTTGACATGTTTTGAATAGTGAACCATGTACCACTGCTATAGGGCGCTAAATTTGTGAAAAAAAATTAAAAATGTTAAAATATGGATTAAACCTTTTTGCATCTCCACGCCTCAATTACACGTATATTTTTTTCAACTTGATAAATATTGCTCTCTTAAAAAGAAACAAAAAAAAAAACTAGATTTATAATAATTAAATTATTTGACCAAAAATATTACAAATAAAAACAATATTTTGGACGTGGGCTATAATATTATATATATTATGCGCCAAATAAAAAAATAAAATAAATTTAACTCTAATTGAGGGAATAACTTGGTAGATAACAGTAATATCGGACAAATCACATTTCTGGATAACCGCTGTCTATCCAGGTATAATTATGATAGGGATTTTTAAAGAATAGGTGACCTCTATTTTACTTCCCTTCTGAAGGACGGTATGTGCATGGATTTTTACACACTTTTGGGCGATTTTGGACGTATTTTTCATGCTTTTCACAACACATGTGACCTCCGCGGTACTCCTCTACAAAGTTTTTTTTGTATTAATTATTGTAATTATTTTTTATTAAATAGTTATTATTATCGAATTTTTAAATATTGCAGATGCCTGCCGTAGTGTTCGACTGGATCGAATACACCACATTCTTTCTCGTCCTGGGCATATCTTCCTTCATAGGAGTTTACTTCGGTTTTATCAAGAATGATGGCCAGAACACAGTTGATGGATACCTCCTAGGAGGGAAGAAAATGGGTCTTCTCCCTATCTCCATATCATTGGTTTCGAGGTCTGTTATCTTCTATTATTGTTAATAAAAATAAATAATAAAATAGTTTATTAATTTAGGAGGGTTGCACGGGAGAGAGGTGTGGATTCATTGGAAATACATTATTTTTTTCAATTCGAGTACAACAACCTTAACTTATAATGTTAATAGATAAATTGCACTTAAATAATTAAGTTAAAAAATATTAATTTTCGGTGATTATCCATTCGTAAATAAAGTAAACCAAATGAAAAGAAAGTAACATTTTATTCGATAACACCAGATTCTTTTTCTTTAATTTAAAAATGATTTTTTAATTCAAGTCACGGGAGAGGTAACACTACAGATCTTCATGCCTCTCATGTAATTTTGTTTAATTTTTCTGATAGACAATCTGCTGATTGTTAATTGCTTTTACTTGACAATGCTTATACAAATATAGGAGAAAGAAAATAAAGAAAATAAAACAATATCGTAGAAAATAAGAGAATATGATACAATTCGTTTCCTTGGTGGGTATATAAACTGCGCAAAAAAAAAATTATACCACTAATTTTGTTGTATTTACTTTGCCTAACATATTAATATAATTTTTATTATAAAAAAAACATTAATATTTATTAGAAATTATACTACATTGAATATTAGTGTAGTTATTAAGTATATATTAATATAAATGTTAGGAAAAATATATACTATAAAGTTAGCAATATTGATATTCATTTTTTCGCAGTATATATTAAACAAAAAAAAGGTTGTTCGAAAAAAATAATTAAAATAGAAATATTTTTAAGGGAATTAATGTTTACTAAATATAAGATGTAAAGAAATTTTTAATTTAAGAATTATTGTTTATAGTTATTTTTTTAAGCATTTGTCAATAATGAAAATGACACGTTTAGAGCAGAGCATATTTACTAGATTTATTCTGAGCATTAAGATTTTTGGTATTAAAAAAAAACCAGTACCACTACAACCCATGAAGGTTCTTGGGTTCAGTACGTATAGAAAATGTACTGTTTCTTGGACAACGGTTGTGCAAGGAGATGATTCGTTGTAGATTACCCCCCTATTTTGGGTATCCACTTTGTAGATGCAAGGTGAGTCCCAGGAGGGTCCTAGATCCCATAGGATCCATCTCCGGCTGCTAACAGATTAAATAAAAGTCTAATAAATAGCGGGTTTTGACCTTTTGCACGACAACTCTATAATTTTTTTTTAACTACAAGACTTTAAATATTAAAATTTTTTAATTGTTAAAGTTGTTATAATTACAAAATTAAATCAGTTTCTCTGTTGGGTAGTATTGACCGCTAAAAGATCAGTCTTGAAGTACTCTTAGTAGATCTCAATCAGTTTCGTTTTAGGACTTAACTCAGAAAACAACTTATCACTAGGCCTCCTTCTTCAACTTAAAAAAGTTGGCGAATCAAGTTTTCGAATCTAGTTATTTCTTTGCCACCAATTGCAATATTTGGTGATACAATTATTATAGATTTAAGCCTCATTTTAAAATTTTAAGGAATGATTTTGTTTTGACTTTATTTTTTCTTTAAGTTTGTTTTAAATACTTTGAAAGTGGTATAGATATAGTAAAACCGCAAGCTAGAGGATATTAAAAGAATGTTAATGACGATGATGCTCTTTATTTGAATGATTTTGTCCCCGTTTGGGCGCCAGTTATCGAAGTAACGCTATTCTCAGAGTATACTTAATCGAATAAAACTATGATTTCATGCCAAATGTTAATGTTCTAATGGCAGTGAAAAGTAGACAATCTTTTTAATCCTAGAATTATCATACATATTGATGGGAAATATGGATAGCATAAAGATGAATGCAAAGCCAGAAAGTGAAAATGTATTCTTATGGCTATAAACCTTTATAAAATAATTTCCTTACAATTTTGCATCAGAAGTACATAAAAATTATTTGATTACCTATATAACAGTTTTTAAAATAATGTTTTTAGATACAAAAATGTTCATGAGAAGTACATAAAAACTATTTGATTAACTATACAACAGTTTTTTAAAATAATGTTTTTAGATACTAAAATTTTGTATCAGAAAAATATATAAAAAATAATTCACTTAAATTAAAACTTTTTTTTTTTACTTTTTCCCCTATTGGTATATTCCAAACAGCCATATCAAAAAACTTTAATTTGTTTATAAAGTATATAACGTACACATTTGTCAATACTATTAGATTTTTTAACCTAAATGAAATCTAAAATGTTTCGTTTTCCTTTTTTTTTAGGAACACATACTTTTTTTTTTTTTTTTTTTTAACCAAATTTTGTTCTCGTTGGTATTATTATTATTTAAAATAGCTCTACCGAAAGGTAACAGAAGGTTTTTATTTATATAGAAGCCGTAGTTTTTACTATTGTAATTGTAATTTCATATAATATAGGAGGTTCTGAAAAAAAAACACAAAAAAACAAAACATAACTCTACGCTGGCTAATCGAACGTTGCTGCATTGGGAATAAAGAAATTTTACCTATACAGGTATAATTAGGAAATGGATCTTTAACCAGTACCTGACACTCCAAAGGCTTGGGAACCTTATTTATTTTCCTTCTGAAGGACGGCAATATTAATAATTTTTTACTTCCTTTTAAATAATCATAGGGCCACCTGCAGTGCTGCAAACTAGGGAATAGTAGGTTGTTATGCTAACTTCTAGACGACAGGTCAGCCCAACATAACTTTTCCTATGTCACCCATATTTGGGAAAATTAAATTTGCTAACTGAATTAAATCAATATTTACTTACAGTGGATGAGTAGTTTCATTAAATTTTATTGGGAAATAGGCCTCTAGTATCTCTATGATTATCCATGCTGTTAATTTTAGTTTCAATTAATCCAGATTTTCCTTACTTCACCCAATCGCAGGCAGAAACATTTACTATAAATTATAGGTCTATCGAATACCGCTGGATTAGTAAAAATAAAAGGTTTTTTTTCTGTAACTATCTTAAATTACTGGATAATGATAAAACCATTTTTTATTATTATTATAGGCGTTCCAACATGGGTTGCCTAAACCTGCCAGAGCAGAGCTCCACACCTCTCGATCCTTCCAATCATCTTCCTGGAGACCCCTACCGGCCATCTCTTCCTGGACTCTATCCATCCACCTGCTTCAGGGCCGTCCGCGTCCTCTCCCCCCTGGTGGAACCCAATCCAGCACTCGGTTCGGCCAACATTCAAATGCCATTCTCTTCACATGGCCGTACCATCTTAGGCGGCGTGTCCCGATTTTTTCGTTGGTTCAAGGTCTATAAAGGCCATGTGGAGTTCCTGCTTCCTTTCCTGGGACTTCTCAATAAGTTGACAACAAAAATATTGTCCGTACATGACCGTCCAGCCGTGAATCGCCCTTGTTCCTGAGGGGTAGAGTACGCTTGTTCCTGCTTGTCCCGGAGCAGCCTACCAATAATACTGGCAATCGAACAAATTTTTCAGTCATATATATTGATGATATGTAGCCAGCCCTCAGGTCATCCGGGATTTCACTCCCCCTGAGGACAAGGTTGATTACCTCCGTCAAAAGGGTTACCAGTTTCGCGCTACCAGCCTTCAGGAGCTCCATAGTAATTCCGCCCGGTCCCGGAGAAGTGCCAGTCTTCGTCTTTGGGGTCCGCTGAACATCACTCTTTTCCACTTCTACTGGTTCCTCCGCTTCTACATGCTCAGTGTCATTTTTCTAGGACGCAAACTGAGGTCTATTTTCGCTTAGAAGGGTTCTGTAATGATTCTCCCACCATTTGCATTAATAAACCAGTAAAGTTTAGTGTTAGTAGCGGGGTTATATAGTGTTTAGTGTTTAATTGCTATGCTAAAGGGCCCGGGTTCAAATCCATCTGTCACAGATAAATTATTAAATTTGTTAATAGCCATGAATGGACCCTGTAAGATCCACATACCCTCCTGTACTACACTCAGCCTCAAAAATTGAGTACCTTTAATTGGGGAAAAACCTGGCGATTGAGCGTGATCTTGGAAAAATCACTTCCCTGCACAACTGTCCCCCTAGAAACAATGTAGCCTCATCCTTGTACTGAACTCGATACCCTTCATGGGTAGTAGTGTTACATTTTTTTTTTTAAAGTATAGTGTACATTTAGGATTATATACAAATGTACAAATAAATAATTTTGAATTTCAGTTTCACTTCAGGTAACACCATACTCGGGACCCCGGCAGAAGTCTACACCTACGGCACTCAATACTTATTGGCCACATTTTGCTTCATAATCGTTGGTTTGTTATGCGCCTACGTATTTTTACCAGTATTTTACAAACTTCAGCTTCTATCACTTTATGAGGTAATATAAAATAATATAGCTTTATAGAGAGAAAAAAAAGGTTTACCAATAATTCCAAATTTTATAAGATTTCCGGTTGTAAATAGAAAAACAAAGCAACAAACATTAGAAGAATTATTGAAGTACTGTAATAATGTTTCAATTATTTAATAAATTTAAATGTAATTTTAAACATATTAACTTGATTCCCACTCAAACCCTCTAGTTTCAAACCTAGCTTCCTCTTCGATCCCCGATAATCCTCCGAGGCGTCTGAAAAGAAGATGGCCTCGTGACCTTCTAAACTGAACTTTTTAATTTGAGTACTACCACTGGGTAGTCTCTCTACTTGTCTTCTCATGTCAATGTATTCACTCATTATATTTACTAGATGTATTTTGTATACAGTTGTAAATTTCAATAAATAAATAAAAAAAAAAAAAAAAAAAAAAAAACATATTAAAACTCTACTATTTGTTGTTATTGAGTATGTGTCGATTTTTACTCAATTCATATATGAAGTTGCTTCTTTAGAAAATGATAGTTTTAAATATTATGCCGAGAAAAAAAATGATACCTCAAATTAAAATTAAGAAACAGTAAGCCAAATTATGAACTTCTCATAGATTAATTCATAATTCATCATTTATCTCATAGATAAATTTTATTTATATTTATTAATTTATAAACGGGTAGTTTAGGCTCTTCAACAGAACATTGATTGTTTTAGACAATTTCATTTTACATTTGTGCTGTGGTTTTATATTTTACATGTAACATCTTAAAAAATCAGTAACACTCGGTTTCTGGTTTGGCGATTTAAAAAAAATTATAATTTCATTTTTATAGGACAGTAAACGACTAAAAAATTCACTTCATCACTAAAACCTTTTTTTATACAATATAGAGGTAACTTGAGGTGCCGAAATTAATAGGGTGTGTAAAAAAAATGACCGTTTTATCAAATTCCAGACTTCAAAAGTCTGTAAATATTTTAATGCTATTTGTTATTTACCAACACTTAATAATCCCATTAGAGCATTCTATAAGCTTCTTTACTAACTCTGGACTTCTTCAAAAAAAGCCTCAGTTTAGTTATTTATTTCAAAGAAGAAAGATGAAGAAACATCCTACGAAATTCTCGTAATTTTAAGACATTGCTGGAAAAAAAAATTCACAGCCGCTGAAGCAACTCGTAAAATTATTAAATATGAAGGGGAAGGTGTCCTTGACCAGCGCACTGCGCTGCGTCGTTTTAAAAAAATTAGCAGTGGAGATACGACGTTGGAAAGGAAGAAGGGCACTGGGCGACCATTACTGGATATTGATGAGGTTCTGAAGGAAGCTGTTGAGTTAAATCCGTCCACAAGTACACGCGAACTTGCCAGGGAGTGTGGCGTGTCGAAAGATACTGTTAGTCGCCATCTTCTCTCCATGGGGAAGGTGAAAAAGGCCAGTAGACTGGTCCTCGACGGTCATTTTTTTTTATACACCCCAATATTTATGTTTTTTTAATAGCATCCATATTTTTTTTAGATGCATGGGTAACTTGTATTATATATTTCCATGGGATGATCTCTTGAGTTTACTTTTGATTTTTAGATAAGATGAAATTTAGTAATAAAAGGTTTATTGAAAATTATGTTAAATAATTATGTAATATCGTATTTGATTTGCTTTATATGTGCACAAGTTCGAATTATGCTCCACCAATGACCTCTCTAGTATTTTGACTTCAAAGCGAAAATCCCTTTTATTATTCGAACCAACTACAAAGCCTAACCACTAAAGCTATTGAACGGTTTACAATATTTTTTCATATATACTCTTTGTACATATAATATTTCAATAACAGGATATACATAGAAGAATGTGGGACATGACAGAGGATAAAACCATTCTTAACAAGAATTCGAATAAGATAAATTAAACTATTTAAAAATAATTCCGTACACAAAAGACCTTTGTAAAAAAAAAAAAAAACCTAATGTAGAAAACGGTTCTTCTAAATTAAAAAAGACCATCATAAAAGAAAACTAAATGCAGACTTTGTTTGAATGTGTAACCCTTAATTAAATTCTAGAAGACAGATGTACAATTAATTTTTTTTTTTTTAGTACATGGAATTAAGATTCAACAAATTTGTGAGAAATGTTGTCTCGTTCCTTTACACCTTTTCTTTGGTATGTATTTTATTTTTGTTATCAGTTTATTTGGTATCTTTTTCGCAGGTTGTTTCTTATAGTTGAGTCACAAGTTTTAACTGTTTATTCTTTATTTTTAACATTTTCAAAAAAAAAACTTTGTATATGATAAATAAGTTATCATGAGCTTTAGTATGGAAAAGAGAATGTAATTATGGGAAATACGTATACTTTAGTAATCATTTAATCAAGAAATAAAAGTTTCAACTAACAATTCGAAGTATAGATGATATATGAGAAGCGAGGGGATGGTTGACTGGAAGATAGACGTAAGGAAGAAAATAGTTGGGGGTGCAGTCAAATAAAAACACTAAATAAGTAACCATTTATTTAGTGTTTTTATTTGACTGCACCGCCAACTATTTTCTTCCTTACATATAGATGATATATATTTTTATTTGAAAAGAAAAGATATGTCCAGGACCGGGACTCGAACCCGGGCCACCCAGATCGCTAGTCTGGAACTCTACCAATTGAGCTATCCTGGGCTCAATCAAGCTCGCTCCCCGGTCATGGCCATATGATATAGATGATATATGTTTGATGAATCTGCTAAATTGGGTTTACTGCCCAAGCAATGATCAAAAGGAAATATCGGATCTTTTGATTTAAATAATATTTAAAGAATAAAATGGGATGCCACCTTAAGATCGTTATACTTCATATATGGTCAATGTCAATATCATTAACTAATAAGAGACATATCCCTCTCTTCTCCGTAGGTTGACTGACTAGGATTGTTTATTAAATAATAATAATAATTATTGAATAACATTATATTTATTTGTGCTTATCATGGTTTCAAGATAACTTATAAAACTACATACAAAGAAAGGGGGACTCTATATGCGACTGGCTATTGCTCGACTATTGCTTCATCCAGTTTCCTGCCTCTTGAGTTGGCCGCTCCTATCTTAAGAGTAAAGGTAATAAACCCTAAGGGACATTTTAAGGTACCTGCTCTATGCCCCTTACCTTATTTATTTAGGTACTCCTAATCTTCACGATAATGTCACATATAGCAAAGGGTTCATTTAAAGATGAAATGATCACAGAAAGGTAAACATTTCCCATAATTACATTCTCTTTTCCATACTAAAGATCATGATAACTATTATTTTTGAATAATACGAATAAAAGTTAAAACTTGTCGAGACTCAACTCGAAGCGACAACCTGCGGAGTAATTACCGTTCATTTTTTTTCGAGTTATGTTTTTAAACATTAATTTCTAATTACAGTGTATATACATTCCAATTGTAATATACGGGCCAGCAATCGCTCTGAACCAAGGTTAGTTGATGTGAAAAATTTTGGCGTTGACATGGAAAAGGAAGTAAGTATAAGAAAGAAAAAAAATCATTTTTCAGTTTTTTGTAGAGAAAACTTTTTTAGGCGCGTTTAGCGACTTATGGTAGGGGAAAATATATGTGTTCGCGTCACCGACTACTGCGACATTTTCGTAACGTATTGTGCGAGACTGGCGACACCTAGCGGCATGTGTATGAGTTTAAAAATTTATTTTAACCAAATTTAGTTTAAATGTTAAAATTACATTGATATAAGAATAATTATATTTAACTAAAATGCCGTTTAATAGTTGTTGAATTCAGACTAATAATAACTTAAAACATCAATGATTAGTTGAACTTATCGTTCCCTCTAAAATATTTTATTAGTTTTATGAAATTATTGAAGGACAACTGATCCAAGTATTGTTGAACTTAACGATGATAATTATGTTAAAGTGAAAATCAAGTTTATTAACTTCTATGTAAATACAAATACTAGCTATAAATAATATAATTATATACTAATTATTATTTCAATTAAATTATTAATATTTTGTAATGAGATTGTGCTATCTTATGTTTTGATTCTTAAATAAACTAATTTAAAATCTGCGTAATTATCGTTCAGAATTACAGTACATGTGAATGATAACCAAACTAATGTTAATAACTTAAATTTACAAATTTGAAATTGAAGTAATTCAGACTATAATTGATTTAGAACTTGACAAAAAGGTCATAGTTATTCCGAGGTCTTGAGATTTCACTTCTGTTGACAGTCTTCCTTCTGAAGCCTATTCATTTTTTTTTTTTTTTTATAGAAAAGGTATTATCTAATCATAACAATAGGATAGAAATAAGAGTAAGTCAAAACTGGGAGTGTTTTAGTTTCATTGAAATGTGGTAGTTACTATTTTTCACTTGAAACTTTTATTTGTCAAAAAAGTTTTTTGTTTCTCCTGTAAAATTATTTTTTATGACTTACTGGCTTTTTCATGTCAACGCCTCTGTTACTTTAAGTTCTGGTATATTCCTATGTTATAATTCTGTTTTTTCACCAGCTTCAAATTTCGACGTCTACGCCATAGCGATCGTCATTTGCACAGTTTGCATATTCTACACCACATTCGTGAGTTTTGGATCCTGTATGCAGATTAATATTTTTCTTCCTGTTCCAACTAACCCGAACTTTTCCCCCAACAGGGAGGGCTGAAAGCGGTCGTGTGGTCGGATACGATACAGGGCCTGATAATGCTTTTGTCAGCTGTCATCGTAGCGGTCATCGGGACAATTAAAGTTGGCGGGATAGGAAAAGTTTTCGAAGCCGCCAGCGATGGAGATAGATTGGAGTTTTTCAGGTATGTACAAAATATCTTATTATTAACCTAAAGAACCCTTCATCGTAAACCTAAAGTCCTATAGTAAGTATCCTCTAATAATATTCTGCTTATAGATCTCTTATCCTCAATGAGAAAGAGATATAACAAGTATAGAAAATAATTAGGATATCCCCGACTTAAAATGCGTTGTACGTTGAGGACGTTCTGTTGGTACACATGGAAAGGATATGATTCCACTATCTATGATCCGGAAATCCAACAACTATCAAACTGAAACTAGAAAATGTTTATATGTATCTATATGAATTGGTTGTTATACACCATAACATTACGATGCTTTTAGGTAAGGTAAGTTTTCACATTTAAAAGTTTGATTTGTTTTAAAAAGGACCAGAGATAAAAGGTAGGAAAAACTATGAAACAAAATGACCATGGAGGATAATGGACCTCCAAGTTAAATTTTTTTTTAAAAATGACAATAAATAATATATAGATAAGGGACTTGTAACTCTTTTGAAAATGATGAAATGATAAAAAAATAAGTTCTTAGAAGGATTGAAAATGACATGTTTGTCGAAACGTTTCATATAATAAAGTGTATTTCATAAATTACTGGAAAAAGGTTTTCATTGGGAGAAGGAATTATTAGATAAGTTTGATTTGTTTTCATTATTGCGTCTCCTAACCTTTTGGAGTTTCCCAATTAAATACAAGATGCGTGGTGTTGGTAAGGGAATCACTGCCTTTCGGAATCATCTTCAAAATAAGTTTAAAGAAATTTAATAAAACTAAATAAAAAAGGATGGATAAGGTACTTTGAATGTCCATACCCAAAGCATAGGGAGCTTCTACTCATTATCAGGAAGAGTGTTCTCACCGACGCTTTGGATGGACTTCTAAATTCGTCCTCTTCCTCAACTTTTTTCACTTGGACTGAGAGAACAAGGATAAGAAAAAAGGATCTAAATCTAAAGAAAGCGCGACATATTGAAGAAGATGCGTTTTATCTACAAGAAACTCCTGTAGACATGACTCTGAGCTGAAACAATGAGTGTCCATGGCAAGGATTGCTGTTTTATTCCAGATTGAAGAACCAGATCACTTTATGAAAGTGGTTGAATTGAAAACCCTGTGCATCAAAGGACTTAAGACGAGGCCAGCAAAGAGAAAAAGACTCTGATTGCGAAGAAGTTGGATGTATCATGCTTAAAATTGTGTATTCATTGAGGAAACCTCATCGAAGGATCACTCGGAAAAAGTAAGATATATCATAAGCTGCTGCATCAAAGTGAGGTGCTGGGACGGGTAAGAACTTGCAAAATCAAATTACTCGAATCCGTCATATAAGAACATCCGAAATTGAATTTTGGTTTTGCACCAAGCCAGAAGCCTCCAAACTATATCCAGTTGAAATTAAAGAATGGATATGTCCAAGAGTTTGGTTATCTTTTTGGACAATTGTGATTAGAATAAACCTCTCTTAGACAGGGAGTTGTATGAAGAGCCCTTCAGTAATTCAAGGTCTCCAAACTACATCTGTAGGGCTACAATAAAGTTTCCGATATTAATAAATTATTCAAAATAGAAATTAGAAGTTGTTATTTGACCAGTAATTAAGAATCAATTGTTTCTAAAATTCACAATTCATCTGCGTTGAGCCAGATAGATTTTTGCCCCTTGGGTTTGCAGAAAACCGAGTGGTTTTAAGCGTATAAGAATACTCCTATATTTATCCTCATATATTTTGTGACCAATTAAGCGATCCCCAATAAACTTTTTTGTCCCTTTTGTTGCTGATCTGACCGAAATAGAAACCAATATTTTTCTAATTCGAACTCCGCACCCACACAAACCCACTTGTTACCTTACTTCCTGATAGTCCTACAAATCAGATATTATCTCTTATATTGACCTTATACTGTTTCATCTTAATGTCCTTAGCATGCATTAATATTGTATAACAACATTGTGCTACATAACAATTGCAGGATGGATATAGATCCAAGAGTCCGGTTGTCTTTTTGGACTATCGTGATTGGGATAACATTCTCTTGGACGGCCAGTGGCACGATCAGCCCTTCGGCGATTCAACGTTTCATCTCACTGAGGACGATGAGGGAAGCGAAAATGTAAGAAATATTTCCATACTTCACTACGCATGATTCCACCAAAGTTTTTCCGACTCCTTTAAGATAACATTTTTATTTTTCAGAGCAGTTCTCAACTTCAAGATAGGTTGCTTCATCCTCTTCTTTCTCAGTGGATACATGGGTTTGGTAATTTTCGCAACATACAAGAATTGCGACCCTAAGACTAGTGGGGTAAATGGACTATTGCTTTAAATAATCGAAGATAAGTATCATATATTTCATACTAATTATGAAATAAAATATTTCAGATGATTTCGCGGACGGATCAGATTCTACCCTTTTTCATTCTTGATGTTGCTGGCAATGTTAAAGGTCTAGCTGGACTCTTTCTGGCCGGAGTTGTCTGTGCTGCACTCAGGTATGAAGAATTTTAACAAAAGTTATTCTTAATATTAATAGACAATGAAACAAATACATATCTATAAACTTGAATAACCTTGGGGTAGCTCATCCAGTCTCTATAAATTGTATACCTGACGTGTCCCTGATAACAGCCCCTACTTCTATCAACAGCCCCACCACTGGTTTGCACTTGCGCAGAGGACTTGTGCCCCTATTAATCAGTTGTTTACATGCACGCCATTTTAGTTTTTTTGTTCTGTTGTTACATATACTGTAACTACCTTGTAGTGGCCTTCGTGCCTGTCACTATGCTTTTCAATAAAATTATTCTATTGTGAAAGGCGTGCTTTATTTTAAAGATACAGGAGTATAATTCGATTAGTTTACTTTTTATGATTTATGTTTCCGTTCCAGTACTATGTCGACCGGACTCAATACAGTTGCTGGAACTCTCTACGAAGACTTCATCCAGCCGGCTTTCGGTAAAACTACCGATGCAAGAGCAGCAACTATCATGAAGGTCCTGGCTGCTGCGTTCGGCTTCGTTTGCCTTGCACTAGTCGTGGTTGTGGCCAAGTTAGGGTCACTGGTTGAGGTATGATAAGGTTAATTGATATCGGTTAATATTTTTTAATAATTATTATGATTTTTGGTTTACACGATGAAAGATTACCAGTCAAATGTTTTCAAAGAAGTACTTCCATGTTTAGTACATACAAAGAGCGTAATACAAACCTTATCAGGCATTTTGTATGAGTACATATCAAATGTTTAGTACAAGATGAAACAGAATATAGTGGGGAATTTTGAAAGGATGGACAGTAAGCGGGATGTAATGACTGACATTGAGAGATGAACGTACGGAATCGAATCTGGCTCTAGCTATTTAATTTCTTTTTTTAATGACCATAGATCGATCCTGTGGAATATAATATTAATTGTTTCTATGTTTATAATTATTTATTCTATGTTTATAGTTATTAGTTCTAACTTTCAATGAGCAATAGGCATGATAGACACTCACTTTGTATTAGTGATGGATATTATGATACACAAAATAAATCATAGTCTTATTGTTACATTTCAGATTTCTGTAGGCCTCGGAGGGGTCACCAACGGAGCTATTCTTGGTGTTTTCTTACTTGGCTTGTTTTTCCCTCAAGCAAACAGTAAAGTGAGTACCGAAATACTTGTTTATGTTTACGTTGTATTGTTGCATATAGTGATAGTGTTGTATATTTGATGCTAGGGAGCCGCTGCAGGTGGTATGGCAGGACTGTTGTCAATGGGAATAACCACTTTCGGTTCTAGGACTGCCGTAGCGGCTGGCTATCTCGTTCATCCGGTCAAACCGACCGCAATTGACAAGTGCGACTTCAACATAACTATCAACAATGCCAAGTGAGTAATTATCAGAGAATTGTACACTGAATATTTATAAATCAATAGAACTCCGTAAAGTTCTACTGTGATTATTATTCACAATGTCTGTTAATAGGCTCTGCATTAATCAAACATCCAATGAAACCCAATAGGCAATAACAGTAATGACCTTCCAACCATCAAATCCCATCTCACCAACATAACCTCAAACTCAGGTTACTGGTACAAAGCATTCTTTTCATCTCCCTTAAATTTCTGTACTACGTGACCTTTATTGAGTTGTCTCAAGTTCTAAACTGAATTAATTACAAAAAGTATGTTTCAATTCAAATAGTTTACTCGTACTTCTAGTCTATCATCTATGCTTAGGAGTATTTCATATGCTTTAAATCCTTACCTGCCTTCTTTGGATACCCTCATGTCCAAACAAGTAGATGGAAATATTTACCTATATACATTTTACTATCGAATTCTCAAGACACTACTGATAAAACTGATCTAAGCCTAAAAAAAATTTAAACAAACCTAGATAAAATCCATCCAAAAATATAGAACTCATCCAAACCTACTTAACTCCATCCTTCTCATCCAAAAGATACTTAACCAAATATGAATAAAACTCATCCAGAAGTAAATAAAACTAAACCAAACCTTGATAAAATTCATCAAAAGCTAAATAAAGCTTAACAAAAGCTAGATAAAACTAATTCAAACCTAGATCAAATACAACCGAACCCAGATAAAACTCATACAAACCTAGATATATTTCAACCAAACTTAGATGGAACTCATCCAACCATAAATATAACTCATCTTAAAGTTACATAAAACTCATTCCAACATTAAACAGAACTCACCCAATTCTAAATAAAACTCACCCAAAACTATAAAAAATCCATTCAAACCTAGAGTAGATTCACCCAAGCCTAGATAAACATAATCCAAAATAAGATAAAACTCATCCAAACCTAATTAAAACCATTCAAACATAAATAGAATTTGTCTAGATATAGACATAGCTTATCTAAACCTGAATAAAACTCATCCAAACCTAGATAAAAATAATCCTAACCTAGATGAACCTCATCTTAACCTACATTATTTTCGTGATAATTCCTATTTACAGCCTGTGGACTCCTTCCGCAGCGAAAGGTAACGTGTTCCCGCTGTTCGAGGTGTCTCTCTTCTACTACGGCTTCATGGGCTGCATCGTTTCCGTCACTGTCGGCCTCGTCGTCAGCTACTTCACGGGACCCAACAAGGTCGCGGATGTCAACAGGGATCTCCTGTCTCCGTTGATCTACCCTCTGCTGCCCAAGTACAAGGACGTTCCTTTGAAGGAGAAGGAAAACGATGTCTTATAACTCGAATGCAGGTAAAGACAAGAATGAAAAATATTTATGGGAGAATTTCTAATGTGTTCATGAAGAAAGTCGTGGAGAAGCCAATCTAAATTAGTGATCCGAAGTGCAAAGTTAGAAACCAAATTTATTTCAATAAAGATATTGAAATCAAGAACAAAAACCTTTCATGAGTAATGAAAGAAATAGGTAAGTGTATAATTAGTTGTGAGTATTTTTCTACTGCCATTTTTATTAATTAAAACATTTTAATCGGATATCGGATTTATAGTGGATAACTCTCTCTCTCTCTCTCTCTCTCTCTCTCTCTCTCTCTCTCTATATATATATATATATATATATATATATATCGGATTTCGATAATTGTTGTAGATGTAAAAATGCTCCTTAAATTTATAAGAAGAAGTACAAAAATTAAAGAAATTTACTCTTGCTTAGTTCAATATTGATAGGTTTATGTAAAGATATTTGTTTTTTTTAATACACTGGAAATAACTAGGAAAGCTTCTTTTGGAAAAATTTGAGGTGGCAAACGTCAAATTCAAGTTTCGCACATTCAAAAACACGGATTTGCAAAATGTAAAATTACTTCATATCTTTTCAGTTAAAACACAAAACAAAAAACTTTTGTCTGGAATGTAAGAAAATACAATGTATTCAATGCGACACATATTCATAATAAGACATATATTCAATATGTGACATATATATACAATATATTCAATGCGATGTGGGAAAAAAGATACTCCAAGATCTCAAACCCATGAGTCTACATTTAGCTTAACCAGTGTTTCGCTTAAAAAAACGTATAGTATATTATTCAAATAAAAACTGAACTAGCAAAATAAAACAACAACAAAGTCATGATTCGAATATTTCACTCTCATTATTTTTAGATCGTAAAATTTAATTTCCCATGAACTGATCAAAATTGTTTTTAACAAATAAAACTAAAATTATTTCCGAATATTATAATTAAATTGTTTTAAGAATATTCCAAAACACTATCCTCAAACCGAACTTAATGCACTAACATAATAAAATTACAATAAATCATTTTCTAGTCCTAAAAGTGTAAGTGAGCGGAGAATTGATTAATAAAAATTATTTTTCTTTTAATTTATAGTTTATTGAAAATGGACGGAAACAATCGTGAATAAAAAACAAATTGCTAAAATTCTAAATACAGAATTTTTTTTAAATTATCACGTCATGAATTGTTAAAATTCATGTTTAGTAAATTTATATAAAAATGATAAGTCAACATTCTTTTTATTTTAATTTTCTATTAAATCTCATATTTCATTAGTACATGTGGTAGTAAGTGTTGTTTAAGTTTAAACTGCCTGTTTTTTAAAGAGATTGTTTATTTTTTTATTTAAATTAGCAAAGGACAAATAATTCTTCAGTATTATAATGAATTTTGTAATTATTGTTATTTTTTTTTCTGTTTAGTATATGTAATATATTGATATTTTATAGATATATTTAATTTCTAGCTTCTTAGTTTTGTTAAGTTTTTACAAGTGTATTATATGCTTAGGATTAATTATAAATTAGTATTAATTTTAAAAATTAAAAATTATCGTTTTTGTTGTTTAAAAGAATGTTTTAAATAAATATTTTTTCTAATGAAAAAGCGTTATCGATCTGTAATGCTACTTTGTAATTATAATTGTTATTTGATATGTGTGAATACCTGAAAATTAAAAAAATAAATAAATAAAATTGAAGCATAATAATGAACAATTAAAGTTTGACCCATTAATTGGGAGTTATGAGGGAAAATTCATACACTTCAATATAAGATATCCATTATCACAAATATTACAATTAAATTCAGGGAAAGCTATATATATATATATATATATATATATATATATATATATATATATATATATATATATATATATATATATAACTTAAAGGCTTCACCACTCCAAAGCATAAAAAAAAGAAGGTTAAGGGACAAATAACACACTTGAAGGCTGGTTAAACACTGACTTTATTCCTCTTATAATTCTCTATATATAGTATTTACAATGTTTGTTTATCAGAGTTTGGTATTAGTAAATATACAGCTCTTAGTCTCATCTTAACTCCCCCCTGCCAGTTTACGAACATCTTCGTAAACTCTAAAAAAAAACAAAAAAATACTGGTACAACAACATAGTATACGCTAAACTCAATCGTCACAAATAAACAAATTCTACAACTTACAAAACCAACTTAATACTATCTTACTCTATAGCATCACTGGATATATACAATATAAGGCTTATACCTAAACTGTATTTACAATGACAAGGAAACTCTACCAAAAACAAAACATACAAAACATAAAAAAATTATATACTTCTATATATCGCTAAATTCCTAAAACTACATAGAAAAAGAGGAAAAAAAAAAAAATATCCAATAATAAACTGAAATAAATACAATTTTATGATCGGCCCTCCCCTGCCGGAACCTTAAGTTGTTCAATATGAACGGTTCTCCGTTTCCTGGGCTCAACCAGACTCTGAATCGTGACAAGATTATGCTCCCTAATCGTAATCACTTTGAATGGACCCTCATACCTGAGGACCTCCTTCGCACGATTCGACAAGATCTTTCTATACACAATAGTGCCTATTTTAATCGTACCCATGACATCTCTTACTCCCTCGTTCTCACGCGCCACTCTCCTACTCTTCTCTGCGGCCATTCGTCCGTGTGCTTTGCCCCAATGTCTCTTGAGCTCTACTCTGTTTGTGTTTAATTGCTCGGCCATGCCCTCGTCCACAACCGTCTCCTCCTCGTTTCTCCTTCGTGCGCGTAACCCGAAAAGAACTTCGAAAGGGGAAAACCCGGTGCCCATATGTATGGAATGGTTATATGCCGCTATTGCTCGGGGCATCGCCTCATCCGCTTCTAACCCTTTATCCGCATGAAATACTCGGAGATGTTCCCCCAACGTATTATGGAGACGTTCAATCCCTCCCCTACTTTTCGGATGTCCGGGCGTGTTCCAATGCCACTCGATTCCCAACCTTTGCATCTCCTGTCGCAAGAGCGTGTTATCGAACTCTCTGCCCCCATCCGAGGAGATCATGTCTGGCACCCCATAACACTGGTACCACGTCTGTAGAGCGCCAATCACCGCCGCCGCCGACTTTTCTTTTACTGGGTGGGCCATGGCCACTTTACTAAACGTATCTAATATTGTTACCCATTTAAACCCTCTCCACGTAAAGGTGTCTATTTGAAGGTCTGTCAGCGGTACCGTGGGTGTCCGCGTCTCAGTTTGTAATCCTACGGGAGGGTGGCGGTCATATTTGGCCGTATGGCAAATGTGGCAATCCCTTATTATTTCTTCTACCGTCTTCCGCATCCCTACCCAGTAATACTTTCTCTTTAAAGCCGCCAACGTCTCATTGATACCCCTGTGGTTCGTCTTGCCTTGATGATAGGCCGTGGTTACCTCCTTTTGTTGGTCCTGATCCCGAATGGTCTCCACCATCAATCGGCATCGGATGAACATCCTATCGATCCCTATTTTCTCGAGGCGCCATAAGTTGCGTATCTTATCCCACACCGTCGCATTGCCAACATACAGGTAATGGGTCGCTCCCGCCTTAGAGGCATCCTTCAGCACACGACACATTTGCTCTTCCTGAACTCCAGGTTGTGACCAGATGGTGATGACGGAATGTTTGTCATACTTAGAAAACTCCATTTTCACGAGCCCCGTAGTCCTTGTTTTCCAGATGACCTGCCGGGACTTGTTGTTGACTATGTCATCGATTTCCTCCATCTCAACCGGTCTCTCATTTCCTGACTCGTCCTCCGAGGATTCCTCATTG
Source organism: Troilus luridus (assembly GCA_964056705.1). Taxonomy (NCBI): domain Eukaryota; kingdom Metazoa; phylum Arthropoda; class Insecta; order Hemiptera; family Pentatomidae; genus Troilus; species Troilus luridus. The sequence goes on along the minus strand of OZ057417.1, from coordinate 39,415,916 downwards.
CGTTGGAGGTCGTCCACGCGTCCTCCTTCTCCGTCTGGTGTCCATTCCCGTACAAACCTTTGCAACTCCTCCGACGCTTCTGCACCCTCCGTCTCCATCATATTGACCTGTAATGCACGAGAGAGCCAGTCCGCTACCACATTGTCTTTCCCCGGCTTATACACCACTTCCAGGTTGTACTGGCTAAGGATCTCCTTCCATCTTGTTACCCGAGCTGAAGATTCCTTCAGATTACCCACCCAGAGCAACGGACGGTGGTCTGTATGTACCTTGAATTTCCTACCAAATACGTATGGTCGAAAGTGCTGCACCGCCCATATGATTCCTAACAATTCCCGCTCTAGTGCGCTGTAACGAGATTCCGCATCTGTGAGTCTCCTACTCGCGTATGCTACGGGTCGTTCTCCCTTTTCACTTTCCTGGGATAAAACCGCCCCCAGTGCATATTCGCTGGCGTCTGTGGTGATCGCAAATGGTTTCCCGAAGTCTGGGAACGCCAGAATTGGTTCAGTTTGTAACTGTAGCATGCACCTTCTGATCTTTGCTTCAATTTCTGGCGTCATCTTAACTGTGCGCCCCTTTCGCAGCAGTTCGTTCAAAGGAACCAAGTTCTCCGCCATCTCCGGTACAAAACGTCGGTAGTAGTTGAGTGTCCCCAATAATCTCCTGATCCCCTTCACATCGCTCGGCATCGCCATCTTCCCTATTGCTTCCACTTTTCTTCCATCTGGTCGTACCCCCTCCCCCGAAATCACATGTCCCAGAAAATTAATCTCCTCTTGTCCCAGAGTCGATTTTTCTCGCGATAACTTGAGCCCGAACTGCCGGATTCTCGTGAACACCTGTCGCAAATCCTCCAGATGACCCTCCTCTGTCCTACTAAATACCAGGAGATCATCCATGTAGACCTGGCACATGTTCTCATCCAGTCCCCGCAAGAATTCGTCCATCAGTCTTTGAAAGGTGATGGGCGCATTTTTCAGCCCAAACGGCATACGGGTGAATTCATAATGCCCCCTCTCGAATGTAAACGCGGTTTTGGCCTGGTCCCTGGGGTGCATCCGGATCTGATGATATCCTGATTTTAGATCGAGCGTACTAAAGATTGAGGCTCCACCTAGCCGGTCCAAAATATCCTCTAACCTGGGAATGGGGTATTTTTCGTCGCGCGTATTTTCGTTCAGTTGCCGAAAATCGACTACTACCCTATAGCGCTCCCTAGATTCCCCAGCAACCGGTTTCTTCTTAACGGCCCATAGTGGGCTATTAAACGGCGACTTGCTATCCACAATGATTCCTTGCCGCTTTAGCTCTTCAATCTCCTCGCGGATGTGTCCTCTTAACGCTTGTGGGTACCTCCGCTCCTTTACATAGGTGACCTTCTCCGACTTCAGATGGATCTCATGAAGCGTCTCCCCCGTCGCGCTCAGTGGATCTCCCTCGCGAAAAAATATATCACCGAATTCCTCCCTTACGGCCTGTCTCCAATCTGCACCCTTGGCAATTACTCCAACGCACCTAACACCCCCTTTCACATCCTGCACCGTTTTATATTTCCTGTTCCCGATCCGGACTGCCCACTGACCCCCTGTACTACGAGCTCTCAACCCTAATTTGCTAAATGCATCGCATCCCAAAATCCCCCCATACTCCCGCGGCATGATTTCCACAACATGCAGCGTCAACACCTCTCCCTTCTTTCCCCACCTATCTAGGGCTAAATCGATTTCCCCTTCTATCGTACAGGGCCCACTCAAAGTGACCACTTTACACTGACATGGCCTAATGTCTGGCTGACTCTTCCCCTTAAACAATACCTTTAACTGGTCCTTACCCACCAGTGTACAAGAACTCCCTGTGTCCACTAAACACCTCCACCCTCTATAAAACTCAATAACAGGCAACCTGTCACCCTTCTTTCCCGCACTATTCACAAAAAAAAGGTTGCCCCTCCGTTTACACCATCCTCATTCCCTTCTTACCTGCTCGGCACGCCTCCCTGTGCTCCGTTGCTTGCTCCTTCCTCCGGGAGTTCCTCTGCCACTAGGTTCGCTGCCTTCCGTCTCAGACCCTGAGGTCTCCGAGGATCTCGCAGATTCCGATACTATCCTGTTCCTCCGTCCCAGTCTGTGAGCATTGATCTCCATCGGTTCACCTCTGTCGTGCTCTCTGCGCCGTATATATGGGCATTGTCTGGCCATATGTCCCTCACCTTGGCACTCGAAGCACCTCGTACGTGGACACTGAGCTACCAAGTGCCCTGTTTTGCCGCATTCGTGGCACCTCCTTTCCTCTCTTCTCCCATTCTTCCTCTCAACAATTTGCCTTCTTTCTCTTGGTGGCTTCTCTCTTCTCACAAACTCTCCCTCTCTTCTTCTTCCCGGCTCCTGCCTGAATCTGCTTCTGCCTGTTTCGTTCCTCCGGTACGACACCCTATTCCACCCTGGTTCTATCACTTCCTTCTCTTCCTCGTCTCGAGCACTCGCGTCTACCATCTCTTGCGCACACTCCATAAATGTTCTCTCTCTGGGTAGACCGTCCTTCTTTCCAGTGTCCCTAGCCAGTTGCACCTTCAGGACAGTGGTCATAAATAGCATCCACGCTTCAACCACACCGGTGTCCATTACTTCTCTCAACTTCTCGTTTATCTTATTCAACTTAGCGAGAAGTCCTGCCGCATACTGTCCATTAGATTGGTTTGTTCGTTTCATCTCCCGAAACATCTGCAACATGTCCTCTTCTGGGGCCCATCGCCCCCCTCCGTAAGCCTTTTTTAATCTCTCTTTGATTACCTGCCACGAGGTATCCTCATCCGCTTGGATCAGATTTAACACACTCCTTCTGACCCTCCGTGCTAAAGCTACTCGTAGCCTTTTGGCATCCGCTTCCTCCAAAAAGTCCGCTGCAACCTGAGACTGAATACTGCTCATGATGCCGTCGCCGCCCTTGAGAAAGTGATTTAATTCACCTATGTCTCCGTTGAATTTCTCAAGGTCCGATATCTCCCTTCTCAGATCTTGTGCATTTGCCTTCCTTAGCTTCATTTTTTCCAATTCGTTAGTCTCCTGCGCTATTCTGTTTGCCTCCTGCGCCGCTAGGTCTGCCCTCGCCATTGCTAGAGTTGTTGACGGCAATGGCGGAAACTCGGGATTCACCTGTTCAGTCTGCGGAGGCTCCAACGTTAGCGTCGCTGGCCTAAGGATTTCTCTTTGCTCATTCATATTAGTATAATTATCTTCAAACCAAAAGAACTAAATAAAATAAAACTAGAGACAGAGAGAAAAAAAAAAAAGTCTTAGAAAATAAAAACTCACTAAACTGCAAAAACGTTCCCGGGTTTCGGCACCACTTAAAGGCTTCACCACTCCAAAGCATAAAAAAAAGAAGGTTAAGGGACAAATAACACACTTGAAGGCTGGTTAAACACTGACTTTATTCCTCTTATAATTCTCTATATATAGTATTTACAATGTTTGTTTATCAGAGTTTGGTATTAGTAAATATACAGCTCTTAGTCTCATCTTAACTTATATATATATATATATATATATATATGTCCATTACATAAAGTAACGTGTTCAAATCCGATTGGGGCAGGTAAATTATTAAATCAGTTAACAGCCATGTATCTGCAGACCATCCTGGGACTCACCCAACCCCTGAAGTGAGGAAAAACCCTCCCTGCACAACCGTCCTAGAAACAGAACTGTAGTGAACTATAATTTTTTATTATCTTTAAAATTGGAAGTCGTTTAAAAAATAAATAAAAAATGATGGATGAGCGGTATAATTTCTCCCAAATCTTGAAATTTAAAATTTATATGAAAACATATTTATAACGGTTTTTCTCTCTCCAACAAGAAAATTAAAATATAGAAATTCTCTGTCTGTTTCCTCTCACTGTTTATTTCATATCACTAATATGAAGATGAAGCAACGATAATTACTTAAAATAATTAAAATATCCTTGGATAACGCAAGTATAATACATGTATAAGATAGAATATAATGGTAGTTTTTATATACACCTAAAATTTCATAATTTACTTATATATAAATAAAATTTTGAAGGATGAGAAAAAAATGAGAAAAAAAAACAAAAACGCAAATTTAACTAAATGAAAGACAAATATTCCATTAGTCTTTTAATATCTAGTGTTTATATAAATGTTTAAAAAATCTCTGTGATGAAGACATCTATCATGAAAAGACAAAGTCCTGTATTCAGAGGTTTAGCACTATGAAAGGTTGAAATTCTTTACTCATCTTACAATTGTTCGTTTGAATTAATATAAATTACTAATTATATTTTTGTTAATATTACAAACTTTCGGCAATTGAATAATGAGCACTCTATCTCGGTGGTGGAAATGATCAATTAGATATACAATGGATGAAGATGAAACTACAGTTAGATCCACTTCGACATTAATCTCACAATTCATCCTGCCATTTCAGTTAATTGTGCGTTGTTTAAATGAATAGAACTGTCTGATTGTCACTTCCGAGAATGAAGATGAAGTTTTCTTAAATAATTGGTACATACAGCTTCCTTCCAAACTTAAAATAAACTAGGATTGCCGATAAAAATGAGGATCTCCGATTGATAAGGAAGAAGAAGTCTCCAATGTATTCAATGGGTACACCTAAATAGCCTGTTTCAATACACCCCAAAAAGAGTTTTGAGTTCAATACATGTTAGAGACTGTACTACGATTCATTGATATGCTCTTTGTCAACGCTTGTGGAAGGAAGTGATTTGGCTAAGAACACCCTCAACCGCCTAGACTTCCCCCTAATTAAGGGCATCCTAATTGTATGCATTTCCCACAGGGTTGATCAACGACTGATAATAGAATAAATAATATATCTACCATAGCCGGTCTCGAACCCTGGACCTTAGCAACAGAGCGTCATCAACTTCTGAGCTTTTCCGTTTCCATAACTATAATATTAATTATAACAAATTATAATTTGTCACAATAACGCCTCTTTGTATTTTTTAAAATGTAAAAAAACTAATCTTGGCGTCGATTTTGGTTAGTTAATGGAATGAGACTGTGCAGTCGATAGTTTGAAATTATTTCTAATTTTAGGTTCAAAAATTAGTAACATACAAATTTTTTTTGAGGGTGAACAACACATAAAGTATGTAGAAAATCATGAAATATTAGTCTTTAAAATCACTTTAACTTGTAAACCAATTTATACTTTTGAAATATTTACAATTTTCTACAACTTAATTTTTTTTTTGATACTACATGATTGATTTAATAGATTAAGATTATTTTCCCACTAAAAGTCTTTATCAAGGCACCATTAACAAACATCACAAGACGATAATCAATTTTTCGGAAAATATTATCGATTAATATATGTATGTATGTATGTATGTATATAAAAAAATGTTATTAATTCATCCATACTACAGCGACTTATATTTTTAATATCAACTTCATGATAAATTTAGAGATTATGGAAAGAGGGATTTGTTGATATTTAATTAAAAAGTGGGATATTAAATTATTAAAAAAGGTTGAGAAGACGCGTTCAGGCAACGCTGGGTAATCTTCTCTTAATAATTCATTTCTGGTCCCGCTTGCAGCTTAGCCCACCGTAACCCTACATCAACGCCCCCCCCTTGCACTCAATGCTACTCGGAGAATTTCATCTCATATTTTATTTATTTTATGAAATGTGCCCTTTTTTATTAATTTCTTGGAAAATTCAGTATATTTGAGTTATTTATAAATTATATTAATCTGTAACAATATATTTATTTATTGGGCACGCCTTGTATATTTATTGTACCTTATTGGCGTGTCCATTAAATACGCGAGCTCTAGTCATAAAACTGTGTTTTCCAAAAATCCTTCTTCTTCCGCAGTTACGCTTTTTAGTTAACTCATCCTTTCTTTTTTTTTTTTATTCCGCTTCCTCCCAGTGGTTTCTCGCCACAATTGTAGATACAAGAGAATGTCCGAGCGGACGAGATCTGGTGTATAAGGAGGAGTTCATGGTGAAGAAAAAAAAAATAAAGAAAGAAAGAAAAAACAGCAAGACCTTGGTTTTTCATCTCCTTTTTCTTGATTTTTTTTTTTGTTCGGAGCTCGTTTAGTTTGCTTATATTCTGGTGGGGGAGGTTTCCAAGTTGAAAGGTTTTCCAAGCGGAAAACTTCAATGAAGTGTAGTGAAGGAAATGTAAACATAAAAAAAGTATAAAATAAATTTTAAAATTCAATGTTGTACTTACTCGGGTTTACAGCATTTCCGGTCATGATGTAGAATGAAGAAATCAATAAAAACATTAAAACCTGAAATAAGAAACAAAATTATTAATTATTAGAAATATTCAATATATTACATACGCGTCTAATTACTAGTTATGAATCGCTACACTCTAAGTGGCCCTAGGAGTTTTGAGAAGGGAGTTAAAAATCCTTGGTTATCCCGTCCTTAGCAAGAGACGTAAAATGGTCTGTACAATGTCAGGTACTCGATAGGGATCCTGGTATCAGTTACGCAGGGTGTCGCTTCGAGTTAAGTTACAATGAGTCTTATCAGTTAATTTGTTTCCTTTTTAATATTCTCCAAAAATGCTAATTATCGTGAGATTAGGTATGGAAAAAATAATGCAAATATAGGAAACGTGTTTATTTCGTAATCATTTCATCAAGAAATAGACGTTTTGACTAACATATTGATCTTTAGATGATATATCATTATTGTAATGATTATTTCTGGATGAAATGATTAACGACATCAAGTGATTTCTGGTATATTAATTATTTTTCCATACTGTAGCTACAGATGATTTGTATTTTGGAAGAATATTAAAAAGGAAGCGAATGAAAGTTAAAACTTATTGTAACTTATCTCGAAGTGACAACCTGCGGAACTGATACCAAGATCCCCATGATAATTGTACCCGGATAGGAAAAATTAAGAAAGTGACTTTAAATAAATCACCAAACAGACTCAGACAATGTATGGATAATTATTTAATTGATTAATTACTCGTCAATATCGACTTCAAAACTTAAACTTTTGTTATGACTTAATGAGACGGGCTCAGCCAGTCCCTTCACCAAAGCCCTAGTTTATAAACTTCTGACATGAAAAATTACTTATAAATCAATAATGAACTTCGTGCTCAAATTGTCGCAAGTCATAATGGATTATAAGGGAAGTTGTTCGAACCGTCGTGCAAGTTGCTGTGTAAGAAGGTCGCTCGCTATACCATGCAGAGTTTACCAACTGCAGTTTGTTAACAGCGAGTTGAGCCGAGTGTGTAATCGAACCTGAGGAAAATCCAGAAACTTTTAATAAGGAGAAAAGTTTGCTTGTTTTGGGGCGGTGGAGGGGGGGGGGGGGGAGGAAAGGCCAAGCGGGAAACTCCAATGAAGTGTAGTCGAGGAAATGCGATATGTAAATGGAAGGATAAAAAGAAAAAGGAAAAAACACTCTAAAGTTACTTAAGGTAATTGAGTACAAATTGTACCACCCTTAAGTAGACGAAACTCCGTTTAAGGAATTTATTTTGACTAATATAAATCAACTCCAAAAAGGCTTAGAGGGGGCAGCAGGGAAAAAAAATTATTTATTTGTTTGTTTAACGTTACTTTATGCAGGAATGGCTAATCGGACGATGCTACAGTGGGTGCTCTAAATTTTGTATTATTAGGATAAGGATCTTTAACGAGTACCTGACACTGTACTATCATGGGACCTACATTTTACGTTCAATCCGAAGAAGAGCGTACTTAAGGATTGTTTACTCCCTTTAAAAAATCCTGCCGGGATGTGAATCCACGATTTTGAGCATAATAGGCTGTAATGTTAGCCATTGCATCACAGGTGACCCAAATTTTATTTATTTATTTTTTTTAAACCATTCAATACAGTTTTACTAATACCCATTACAGAGTACAGTACTACTAATACCCCACCTTTAGAAAAAGTTTATCTTTTCTGTGAACATGGATTTTAATAAAAAAATTAAAAATAATGCCGCTCTAGACGCTTCTATAAATTAATAACTGCTTTTAAGGGTTTTTTTTCGAAATTGGGGATCCCATGTGGTTTAGTTGTCAGCATAAAACAAACTAATACGCCCAATATCAAGGATTCGCACCCCAACAGGTTTTGTTAGGGTTTTTAAAGGGAGTAAAAAATTCTTAGTTATGCCCTCCGATCTTCTAAGGGGCCGTAAAATGGCAGTCCCAAGGCTGTAGGATCTCAGGTACTCTCTAAAGATCCCTATCCTAATTATACCTGGATAGGCAAAATTTAGGACTCCCACTGGAGCATTGTACGACTAAACATATAGTGACGTAAATTGAATAAATTTTTCCAAATTTACTTTAATGAGCACATTTTATTGCTACTTATTCGATAAAATTATTTTATTGTTTTAGCTAGATAAGCAATACCGATTATTTAAAGCCAGCAGGTGGCCCTAGGATTTTTTTAGGGAGTAAAAATAAATTCCTTAGTTACGCCGTCCTTCCGAAGGGACGTTAAACGGGGGTCCCGAGCATGTACGATGTCAGGTACTCGTTAAAAATCCCTATCCTAATTAAACCTGGATAGACAAAATTCAGAGCTCCCACGGTAGGATCGTCCGATTAGCCATAGCAGCATAAAGTGACGTTAAATGAACAACTAACTAACAACCGATTATTTAAAAAAAATATCTGTACCACTACAACTGTATGGTAGAGACTGTACAGTTTCTAAGACAACTATTATTATGCAGCACGGTGATTAGTCCCAGTTCACGCTCAATTGCCAAGTTTTCCCCTATTGAAGATGGCTATTTTATAGAGGCTGAGTGAGCCTCGGGGGGATCAGATATCACTGAGCCAAATTGATTAAATTATTTTATTTGCCACATCCGGATACGAACCCGGAACATTCGGTACGGCTAGTAAAAACTTGAAAGTTTTGAAGAATAAAGCAGCTAAATAAAGCCTAATAAAGCAGTGTCGCACAAAAATATCTTCTAATGTTGTTTTTTTTCACTGTTTAATTGTAAATATTTTTTAAGCCTGTACAAAATAGAGGCTGGTCAAGGAGGGCCTCCAGTTCCCACAATGTCTATCTGTGACTGTTAACAGATAAAATAATTTATCTGCCACAGCCGGATTCGAACCATCAATGTTTTGCAACTTAGTGCTCTACCCATTAAGCTACCCCTCCCGCAGTATTAATTTTAAGTTAGGAAATATATTATAAAATACGTATACCTATTTAAGAAGGTTATATAGATACATACCCGCAAGGGCTAGTGGGGTTTAACCGCCCCGCGGGAACCTGAGTTCAGTACACAGCACAACGTCACTCACAACAGTACACATCTCACTTACTCTAACAGAAGGTTATTAACACTACACACCCTACGGCCACCTCCCCTAGGAAGCCGCTCCGGATAGGGAAGTGTGTCAGGGCGCTTTAAGGAGGCAGCCCCTCCATCTGACTCGGGGGTGATAACCCGCTCCCCCTAAACAACCAATATTACGGAACCTGCACATAATTCTCAGATCCATGGACCAAGACCAGTAAGACGTTCCAAATTGCTTTGGACAGACCGCGTCGCTGGCGGTACAAGGTCTATCCTTGGGATAAGGAATTGGAAGGCGGCTGCTCTGAACAGGGATGACTGGTGGCGTCTGTTGCAGAAGGCCCTGACCCCTCGCGGGTTGTAGTGCCATTAAAGAAGAAGAAGATATAGATACATAAAATGTACATTACTAAACGAATTTACTAGAATCTTTTTGAGACTATGATTCAAAATACTTGTAAAATACAAACGATCCTTTTTCTCCAATCGAACCTCCACGATATTCTACTTCACGTTTAAAAATGAATCAAGACCATGGAATCCACTCATCAATAAGAAATGGTTCAAGTAGGTTGTGATTTTTATTTTATGGCACCTGTCAGAAGGGACTTCCTCCCACAAGCGAGATTTGAAGGGGAAATCATGAAAATTTAGTCAAGAAGAAGAAACACCTCTGAATCAGTCCCTTTAAGCAGGATATCTCTCGCCCAGCTTCTTTTTAGTCAGTAAGTAACCTTGTCCTACTTTCTTTATTCATGTGATTATTCAAATATCTTTAAATAATTTCAGCACTTGGAGGTCAGAAAAAGATCTTCTTCAGGGCTGGACATACAAGAAACAATCAGAATAAAACGATATATAAAGATTGTAAATAATAAATAATGATAAAGTAAAATTTAGAAATAATGCTATTGGAGTAAACCAGATACAGAAGTATGTATGATAAAATAAAATAAAGGTATTATTGGATATTTATGAACTACAATAATGGGATATGAATACTAACAATAATGATAAGAACCATGTAAACATATTTAAAAGAAAGTAATAAGTGAGTATTTTCTAATAACTAACAAAGAATAATGGATTAATTGATATTTTAAATGAAAGAATAATAAAAACATACAGGGGAACATATAAGAATAATATAGAAAAAATATAATATAAAATAGAAGAGTATAATATATAAAATAAAATATAAAAATAATTCAGTTGAATAATAATATTATTATTGTTGAAAATACGTACACAAGAGAATTCGTTACTTATTACTCGGGGCTATTTTGAAGATTACATATGAAAATTAAAAAATAAGTATTTAATCAGATCAAATGTATTTAATAACACTTTAATGAATAAACAGCTGAAAACAGAGAGATCTTAAATTACCATTTTATTACAATGATGTCAATAAGCTCTTTGAGTTGACGCTGTGTTCTTAAATTTTATTTTAAACATCTGTTGTTTTTTTTTTACTCTTAAAGATTACTTATTTATACTTGAAATATTTAATCTTTTTGAGATTTTAAAACCTGATTTAGACAATTTAAAACATATACATTATTGTAAAAATAGATTTTTGTTAACATGTTTTATAAAGATGAAAATCAATTTTTTTTTTTAAACAAAGAAACTTTATTTGCAATTTTACATATACAAGCAGCATAAGTGTGAATACATTTTCCGGACTAACTTTACATGTTTAAAGAACAGTGATTTTAATTAATTTAAGTTATCTTTCATAAATAAGTTTTACAATAGCAGAAAAAATGTAGAAAAACCCGTTAAAAAAATAAATAATAATAATAGTAATAATAAATAAATAATTAAAAATAACAATAATAAAGTAAATAAATATAATAATAATAATAATTAAATCGAAAATAAAGAAACAATTAAAAATAACTATAAAATAAATACAGATAAGTAGATTACAATACCTGCAAATAGTGATATATTAAGTAAGAAGTATATGTTTTGTTCTTTTATTTTACCGTCGTAGCGAATGTTTATCATAGTAACCGATTTCTCGGATTAATGGGTTTTCGGAAGCTGGAGTTTTTTCGAAGTATGCTTATGTTTGGGCTGAAACATATTGTTTTGTAGTGGAAAGTTCAAGGTCTCTAAGCATAGTCGATATTTTCGTGTAGCGGGGATAATTATTGATAATCCTCATACATAGGTTTTGTACCCTTTCAATCTTTCTATAATTTGTGGTTGAACTCCAGACAGGGGAGGCATAGGTTATCAATGAGCGGATTACTGTTTTGTAAAGGATTATTTTGTTTAGGGGGCTTAGCCTGGATTTTTTATTAAAATAGGGAAACATTTTGTAGATGTTTTCTTTTCGCTTTTTCGGTTTTCCTGTTGATGTGCTCTGTGAATGTTAAGGACTTATGTGTTCGGAGTTTAAGATGATGTGCTGATCTATGTTAGGTCTGCGTTTTGTGAAGATTATGGCGGCCGATTTTATTTGATTGATTTTAAGTTTCCACTTTTGACAGAATTTATGGATTTTTTTAAAGGGTTGTTGTAATCGGTTTACTATTGTATCGATTCGTTCTGTGTACAATGCAGTGTCGTCTGCGTAAAGCGGTGTGGTTACTTTTGTGTGTTTTGGGGGATCTGATATGAACAGGTTGAATAGGATTGGGGATAGGCAGGAGCCTTGAGGAAGTCAAATTAATTAAAATAAATTAATCAAATTAATTTTACAAAGTTTATCTCATACAATAATAAATAATTGGCCTCAAAGAATTAGAAAAAACTCATACACACACGTATGCGTGCACGTATAAACATAGATTACACTGGAATGATTATTGATTGTATGTATGAATAATAGAATTGTAATAGAGAGAAAATATAATAGTACCTCCATGGCTTTTGAAAATGACTGTTTTCTGATAGACACGTCACAGAATAAATTGCTCTCCTGAAACGAACAAGTAAACACTTAATTAATTAATTAAGAATTCAATAAAATATTTATTATTTATTATCTGTATTTCACTAATCAAGCTCAAAACATACTAAGAAAGTATATGACAAATTAATATAATTTTACAATGTAATACATCGATTATTTAAATTCACCTCCATGCATGTGATCTGCTTCACAAGCCCTGAAGAAGACCTGCAATGTGGGTCGAAGCGTCTGGTTCTAATAGATTGTTAATCACTATTTGTGGAATTTCCATTTTCTTCCATTCTTTATGTAAGGTTAAAAAATTTGGCGGTGGAGCGTGATCTAGGACAAATCACCTCCCTGCACAAGCGTTGTAAATGAAACAGTACTGCCTCTACCAAGTACTAAACCCAAAACCTTGCATGGGTTGTAGTGGTATAGTTTTTATTTTTATTTTGTAGACTTCTAATTTCTTAATATAAAACAAATAAAAAACATTTTTCTCATATTTTATGGTTTAGCTTATTTATTTTCAGACAGAATGGAGATTCAGAAATTCTCAAGTCTGCATAAATGATCGTTTGTTTTAGGGACTATACTGTTTCTAACCAAAAGTTTTGAGCTTATTTATGGCTTTTAGTGGTTCAGGATTATTTTTTTTAATTATAATTTCATCATTCTAGAATTTATTATCTTTAAAGATTTCGGGAATAAATTAAGGAAATTAAGAGGAATCGAACCTTTCTACCACAAGCAAACAATATTTGTATGTATTGCCAAGTGAAGTCAGTGCTTAACATAAAAGTATCCGTCAGGCACAATGAAAAGCAGGACACTTTAAGGTAAGAAAGGGAAAAGCTTAGAGAAAAAATACGAAGTGAATTCATGAAAGGTAGAAAGAGGGCGATAAGAGACGGAGTAACGTGGAGCAATATATCATGGCGCGTAAAAAGGGCTGTCCTACTGATAGTTCCCTCTTGATTCTTCCTGCATCTCATTTATTAGTCTTCTCCCCTTCCTGCTTTCTATTTCTGCATCCTCTTTTTCTTCCTACAGGGAAGATCGTTTGTCAGGATACCTCACAGAGGAAACGGTGGTACAAAGGAATCCCGTAGCTGTGGAAAATATTAATATTGTATCTTAAAAGTAAACAGGATATCGCTCATTGAATATATCTCAATTTTTAAGAATGCAATAATATATTTTTGATGGGGAGATCGGCAATTTTGAATACAAAATCACAAGTCCCAAACCCCGTTTCAAACTGATTCGAATCACTAGCTGAGAAAGGTTAAATGACTGAAAAAGGACAAATGTGAACAAAAATATTAATGAAATTATTGAAAGCAAATTACAATAAACAAATGGTTTAATAATCAAAGAAACACAGATCAAATAAATGGAACACCTTAATTACAGATACCTTAATTATATCATATTATTAATTAATTATATTATAATTATGGATACACCTTAATTATATCTTGACAAAATATATTGTTACGGGCTACTGGGTGTAAAATGAATTAAACAAATTAAAAAAAAATACAATGAGATTATCTAAAACAATTAAATTATTAAACTAATATGAATTTACAATATCAATATTCTGCTGATTATAACCTAGCCCTAACTAACCACCCCTAACTGTTATCTAATCACTAAAATAATATACAAACACTATAAGATATTACAAGTACTAAATGACTTAACTATTTACATAAATTTGTACAAGTACAATAATATTACACTATAGTTTACAACTACAAATCAACACTTACAGTTCGCTAATTAAAGTCCACCGACCGTAAGACTCCAAATATGACAAACTGACACACAGTTTATTGCACTCACTTATCACTCACTAGTTCACACTGCCATTGTCACTGTCACGGAAGTCGACAACTTTACTACTACTTACTACTGACTGACTGCTGACTAACTACTGACTCCCCAGGCTCAGGCGGGCGGCATATAAAGGCCCATCGAATTTTCGAGACTGTCGGAAGAGAGTGGGGGCTTCTCGGCCATTCCACGCTGAGCTGATCGCGAAGTTTCTAGACTATTCTTTAATCCCTTCCGGCTTATCTTAATCCCTTCAGCCGGTCCCTCTATCTCTCGGATCGTAACAATATATATATATGATAAAAAAAAATAATTAAAAAAATCTGGTCATAATTTCTTGAGGCAAGGCTTAACCGAATTTAATTATCAGAGTTACATCCATGAGAGAGAAAAAAATTACAACTAAAACCCATCAAAGTTTTAAGTGCGTCCGAGCGTGTCTATTGTTTAGACCTGCGAAGCCTTCATGTTGAAATCTACGGCTATATTCTCTATTATATCTATTGAATTATAGATTATTTTTTAAAGATATAAATGCTCTTTTATTAATAAATTATTTACAGTGTTTTTCTTTTTTTAATTTTATAACTTCAGCAACCACACCATGGTACTTTACGCAGTCTGCCGGGAGTTTGATTGAACAAATAAATAACAAAGCTAAACATAAATTATATTTCCTTTTGACATTAATAATTAAATTCTGAAATTAAAAATTTCCTATATCGACCTTCATTTCTTACAAAATTATATAAACCTATTAAATTCTCCACATTCAAAATATCTGTTAGTTTTTCTTTTGAGATCAGCTCATATTTGAAGTATTTTTTTCCATTCGATTTTAAGACTGGACATACTGCCAGGACGTGAAAATTATTTTCAATTTCGTTCAAATTACACAGTGAGCATAGCTGTATATTTTGCGAATCAAATGGTTTGTAATTTCGATTCAAAAGTTGCCGTCTACATTTCATAACTGAGATAATTTGTTTTGCTACTTACAAATGGCTTAGGTAATCTATTGTTTTATCTAAAGAGCTATAGAGGCCGTGGTGTGTGCCCTCTGATGGTTTTCCATGGCAATCTTGAATAAAATATTCATTGTACAGTTCTAACATTTTGGACATTTCTCCCTCCCAAGTACCCACGGAGTTTTAAGTTAAATTTAATTTATAATTTATTTTGTTTGCAATTTCCCCCACTCTTTAAACCATAACATATTTTGCATTATTATTTCTCTTGCTATAACTGTACATAAGCTATTTTCTTTATAATCTAATGTTTCAAAATATAATTAAATTGTATTTTTAGTGTGTACATGAGGACTAATTTTCTATTAATTTCTAGGTATACAAAGTAATTTGGGGTATCAACCGGTAATTAAAAATTTTTTTAAATGAAATATCGTTCTACTTTTTCGATCTCCTCATAGTAATTGTGGCCCCAAACTTGACACCCGTAGGTTATGACAATTTTAATTGTAGACTCGAATACTTTGAATTTTATCAATTAAAATTTATTAACTTTGTTTGCAAATGTATAGAATTCTTTCAGAAAACTTCATCGTGGTGAGCCATAAATAAAGGATAACTATTTTTTTCAAAAATAAAGAATTGATTGACATAAGAACTAAATGTAGAATCTTTTGAATATAGTAGTATAAACTATATCTTGTTTCAGCAATTTGTTAAAAACTTTCGTATTTCGATATTAAAAAAACAAAACAACCTGTACAACTACAACCCATGAAAGGGTCAATACATAGCAGAGACACTACTGTTTCTAGGACAGTAGTTGTGCAGAAAGGTGAGTTATCCACGATCAAGCTCATTATTAGCAACTTTTCGACCCAATTATTTGAAGCTGGGTGAGCCCCAGGAGGGTCTACATGTCCCACAGGGTCAGTCTGTCTACAGATTAAGTAATTTATCAGCTATAGCTGTAGAACCCAAAACCATCAGCATAGCTACTCCGCTCACTAAAAAGTCTTACTGTGAAACAAATTTTTTAACACATTAGTTTTAAATATTTATCTTAGCCCACTCTTAGGTTGCGGATTCCAGGAAAATTTCTGCTTTTCCTTATCTCTGTTGATAAATACATTTTAAAAAAATGTATTTTTCATTTTGTTATACACATTTAATTAAGGAAAACTCAACTTAATTTAAACCATTTCAATGCTCAATGAATTGAAATCAATGAACTTTTCCTAGAAGTTGGGTCCTGACGCCTATTACAAAAAAAAAAACATTAAAAATTTAATTAAGTCAAACTAAGAAATTCATCATAGGAACACCGTGCATTACAACTAAGCTAGCTGCGTTCCTCGTTTTGAAATACAAACACAAATAAAAAATCTTTGCCACTAAAACCCCTGAAGATATAAGACTAAAACCAATTTATGTTTATCAGATACTATAAGAGATTATAAACATATTGTTTATAAGAGACTAATGTTTATAAGCCAACGGTTTGGCAGAGAGGTGACTTGTGATCACGCTCTACTGCTTTATTCCCCAATTAAGGGTACCCACCTTACAGAGGCGGGGTGAGCAGCACCGCCCGCAGGGTCCATTCCAAGCTGTTAACAGATTAATTAATTTATTTGTCATAGCTGGATTTGAACCCCGGACCATCAGCAATGTAACTCAGCTCTCTACAAATCGAGTCAAGCCTCTCCCTGATTTCAAATACAAATATAAAATTATATAATGCATTAAAGTTGAAACGTCTTTCAGCAAGGTTGCGGACTCTATTTGAGGGGTCTGTTTGGCTGTCGAAGTGAGATGTAACACACTCATGAGGGGCATTTCTTGATGATGCCTAAATTGACGAAACTTTGACTAGTTTGTTTTTCTAGTAATTTAGAGATTTATGGCTTTGTCTTTTGGAATTTTTCCTACTGCGTTCAAAATAAAGATACATATTAATCAAATATACGAAAAATGTTGAAAGATGATTAAAGTATGGCATTATTTATCAGAAATATAGATCAGGCATTGTTTCTGAATGTTATTAAACGTGTACAGTCAATCTAAAATTTATTTCTGTATTATACGGAAAGAGGTTGGCTATGACATCAAAGAGATGAATCGACTAACAGGGGCCATGTCATCAAGTAATGAAGATAGTCTCTTCCATCCCTGAATTTAATTATTGCTGTAGTCTGCTGCGTTTATCTCCATCGTACGATCGATAGGCAAAATTTAAATGAAAAAATCAATTACTTGTAAATCGATTTATTGCAAACCATGGTTAAAAACTATCTGGGTATCTAACTCTCATTTTAGTTCTGTTAACCAAATTTTAATAAGATAAAATACTGCTTCTATTTTTTGGACACTCTTAAGTACAGGAAACATTCTGAAGATGTTTGCGCTAGTGGATTTTAACATATATAATGACCTTATTGAAAGACTCACACTTCTCAATTTGACAATTTAATAGAAAAAGTTAGTTTAACTAGTTTCCCTTTGTTGTTGTTTGTTCATTTAACGTCACTTTATGCTGTTGTGGCCAATCGGACGATTTTACAATGGGAGCTCTAAATTTTGCCTATCCAGGTTTATTTATGATAGTGATTTTTAACGAGTACCTAACATCGTACTGTCCAGTTAACAAATATTTAAGTCCCCTCTGAAGGAAGGCATGTCCAAGGATATTTTACTCTCTTAAAAAAAATCCTTAGGCCACCTGCCAGGTTGCGAACCCGCGATTTTCGGCCAAGAAATAAATTAGGAGTTTTTGCAGCTCAGTGCAGGGGATCGGAGTGCCTCAGTGGTAGAGCAATGAGTTGCCATGCCGGAAATCCTGGTTCAAATCCCGCTGCAGGCAGTTACTTTTATTTATTCTGTTGCGGGAGATGGATCATATGGGATCTAGGACCCTCCTGGGGCTCACCCAGCCTCTATAAAATATTATAAAGATAGGGTACCCAAAATAAGGGGGGAAACCTGGTGGTTGAGCGTGACGTAGAACAAGTCACCTCCTTGCAAAACCGTTGTCCATGAAACAGTACACTCTCTACCATGTACTGAACCCCCAGACTCGTTGACAGGTCGTAGTGGTACAGGTTTTTTTTTAATCTAACATCGTTCAGGCTCGGGACCCTCACTTAAAGTTCCTTCCTAAGGTCGGCATAACCAATGATTTTTACTCCGTTTAAAAAATCCTAGGGGCACCTGCCGGGCTACGAACCCGCAATTTTTGGCTTAGTAGTTAGTTATGCTAACTAGTAGACCATAGGTTGCCTTAAGCAAAGAAATATATTTTTTAAAAAGTGCATCACCAAACCCAATGGAGGGTTTTGAGTTCAGTACGTGGTAGAGACTTTTTATTTCTATGCAATTATGCAGACACTTTAGTTCTATGCTACGTTGTGCTATATGCTAAAGGACCATTTATTAAAAAAAAAAATATATATTAAATAAAGATAGTGTTAGTTCACTACATACTTCAGCTTTAATTTCAACAACCTTTTTTTATAGAGAATTTCTCGAAAATACTTAAAAAAAACCTCTTCCACTTCGACCCATGAAGGATATTGGGTTCAGTACATGGTAGCGACTGTACCGCTTCTAAGACATCTGTTGTGCCGTAATATGATTTATCCGAGTTCATGCTCAACCGCAATATACCAATGCAGGGCCATTTATAAATAAAATAAAAATCTATAAAATAAAGGAATTTTTATTTCACCTCATCCTTCAGTTTTAATTTTAACTACCTTTTTTTATTGAGAATTTCATGAAAAAAATAAAATAAAAAATGTTTTAGGGAGGGAGAGAAAATAGTCCGAGTGAAGGTCAAAGGAAGAATTTTTTAAATAGAGATGAAATATTTATTGGAAACCTATCATTTGTATTCTTTAGGGCTAGTAAGGTCCCTTGTGCACTCATTATAATCTAGTTGTAGTTATAATAAATTATAATGCACTCATTACATTGTAATGAGTTCATCGTGACCTCATTACAAGCTCTGAAGACCTGGAAAGTGGTTAGAAACGTTGGTTTACCTATAAATAGTTCATCTCTAATTAAGAAATTATTTTTTTCTTGCCTCCACCTGGATCTTTTTCTTCCCGAATGTATATAAGGTCAATTGTTGTTTGTTTATTTAATGCTACTTGAAGCTACTAAGGCTAACCGGACTATACTATAGTGGGAGCTCTAAATTTTGACTGTCCAGGTTAAATTAGAATAGGGATTGTAACGAGTACCTGACAACCTACATGCTCGGGACCTCCGTTTAACGCCCCTTAAATAAGGATAAAATAAATAAGGATTTTTTACTCCCTTTAAAAGTTTCAAGGGCCACCTTCCGAGCTACGAACTGGTTAGTCTGTTGTTATTCTAACCATTAGACCACAGGTCTCCTCTATAAGGTTAGTTAATATTATTCAATACGCATTTTTTTTAATGAACATGTAATTCATGAACCAATTGGAAGTCATCTTCTTAAATGAGGAATAAAATTTATTAGATCCTAGAGGAATTGAACCGACGGGAAAGAAATTAAATTGAAATAAGCTGAGGGGCGATGGAAATGGCGCCAGTTTTTCACGTTAACTGTCCAGAAAATTCACGGAGTCTTTCTCGCCAAGGGATGAAAATTAAGAGAATTGCCGAGGGCTTGCTTGAATGTTGTTTTTTTTCACATCTCGAGTGGACTCCGGCTCGGTAAATCTTCACAACATTCCAGGGGGGAGCTCAAGAAGCTATTTAGGGGGGATTTTATACTTTTATGAAAATAACTTAGTGCAGAAACAGGCTAGGGATACTTTTATCTTGTCAGGAAGGTAAGGCAAATACATATTTTCTAGACCTAAATCAGAAGAAATGGACGCCAGAACGTCTAGTCGTATAATAAGGAATAAATGGAATCTGCTTTCTTATAATAAAAGAAAAGGAAACTTGAACTACTACAACCCATGAGTGGTCTTGGATTCGGTTAATGGTAAAGACGGTAGTGTTTTTAGAACAGCGGTTGTAAAGAGTGGTGATTAGTCTAAAATCATGCTCAACCGCCGGGCTTTTCCTCCAATTAAGAGTACCCTCTTTGTAGAGACTAGATGAGTCCCAAGAGGGTGTCCATATCCCACAAGGTCCATCCTGATTATTTATTTAAACACCCCTAACTCCCTTAATCGGACAATTAATATCATTACTAATCTCGGTATAGTTAGGATAAGGATCTCGAACGAGTACCTGAGGTCAAGGGACCTCCATTTTACGTCCCATCCGATGGGCGGCATAAAAAAAGATTTTTACCACGTTTTAAAAAATCCTTAGGACACCTGCCGTGCTTGGAACCCGCAATCTAGTTTGTTTTGCTAACCACTACATCACAGATGACCCTAGTTTTATTAATGTATTTTTTAATCCTTTCAACCACTGGTACCTCAACTTAAAAGAAAAAATTATCTATCCTGTACATTTAGAATTTAATTGAATATTAAAATCGAGGCTTTAAAATGAATAATACTTAGCTTAGTATTTATTAAATTGATATTAATAATTTTACTCTTATTATAGAAAAACAACATAACATATTTGAAATAAATAAATGATAAGCAAGAGATTAAAGCTTCTCTTAAAGAACAACAACAAAAAATGAAAGGCTTGTACCTTTTTTTTTTTTTTCCTATGAGGATATCGCTGCTTATGGAATGGCATAAGTTTATTCTTATAACTGTTTAAGCCATATTCACCATTTAAAAAAAATATCTGTACCTCTAAAACTCAGGTAGAATCTCTTGGCTTTACGTGCTAAATACTGTCCTGTTTCAGCAGGACTATTATGCAGGGCAGTAATTTATCCGAGCCACGCTCAATCCCCTGCTTAGGGTACCTACTTTATATAGACTATGTTAGCCTCGGGTGTATCAGATCCTACAGGTCCAATATTGATCAAATAATTTAACTATCACAGTCGGATTCGAACCCGGTACCTTCGGTACGGGTAATAAAAACTTGAAAGTTAAGAATATTCCCCACAAATCTCCAGTTTGTTGTAGAGAGAACCGATATAGACTAAGTGGTTCCTCTCTTATTGCTCGTGCCCTCTTGAGGACTTCATCATCCGTGTTGACTTATATTCCCGACTTCACCACAAAGCCATTGTGCATTCAATATTACATGACGAAAAGTTCTCGAGCTTAAGCTCCAGAGTTCTTTTGTGTTCTCCGTCATATCTTCCTTGTCTTTTTATTTTACCTTCCGAACGTTTATAGAAATAAGACGAAGAAAATATGGGGAATCGATTTTCTGTGAGAAGGTGAGTAAGAAATATGAGAAATAAGTTATTGTGAGTCCATAACGCATATCAAGAGAACGACTTAACTCAAAAATTACATCTAAGCCTTCAGCAGCAATTGTATTGTTTGAAGCATTTTAATTCAGGACGACATATCTGATATTCCATTTCCAATTCCTTTTTTTCTTTTTAATATAATCATATTTTGAGTAATATAATGTCTGAACTTGAAGATTTGTAGGAACAATGACGTAAGCTAAAATAAAAAAAGATTCAAGCTTTTAAAAAATGGCTAATGATTAATAAAATAATTTCAATACCATCATGGCATAGGAATGATTTGCTTTACCAATATCCTAATTGATTTTTTTTTTATTATCATCCTCGAACAACCTAGGTTTTTGACTTATTGAATAGAATAGAATGGAACAGAAAAATAATTTTACTCTGGGACCAGGCCCCTTTAGAATAACAGAGATGAACAAAATTAAACAAATATATATCTGGCCAAAGGACTACATCAGAATAAAACAATAATTACATAATAAGTTGAAAGTAAATAACTAAACAGGTATGTTTTGGTAGAGAATCAGATAATGTGATATAAAATAAAAATAAAAAACAGACAAATTTACAATAACAAGAAATTAGCTTATGGAAAAATAAGTGAATTAATAGTAGCATCTAATAATAAAAAATAAAATAAAAATGATATCATAATGAGTGAAAATTATATCGTATATAATGTTCTTTTGAATGAGAGATACAAAAATAACTGAAACAACCTTAAATTCTACAATCCTAGGGAAGAATCTTAAAAATACATAAAACCCATATTAAAAAAGACTTACCACTATAGTCAAGGGAGGGTTTTTGTCCAGTAAATGGTAGAGACTGAACTGTTTCTAAGCGAACTCTTGTGCAAGGAGGCGGATTGGGCTAATTCATGCTCGACCACCAGTATATGCAAATACCACAGGATCGGTCCGGATTCGAACCAGCTACAGATCGGCAACTCAGTGCTCTGCATACTTAGATACCATGTTGCCTAATTCTTTTTAAATCTCAAAATATTTCATCCAGATTTAGTTTCTTATCGGTTTATTGTTGGATTATGAAATATAACACAGGAAGAACAATTGCTAACGAATTTTGTTACTAGTAATAATAACAAGATAGTATTGTAGGCTCCTAAAGCATAATGCAACCATCCTTCTAATGTGTCCATAAAGGAGTAAAGAAAGCTAAAAGCTTCCAGAATCTGTTACCTGCACGATCTTATTGAAACGTTGAATGCATTAATAAATTAGACCATGCATTGACCTTCTGTTCAAATCGGCTGAATTCGCCCTCAAATCTTGAACCTCATTATAAGTCCTGCAATTTGAGTCGAAACGTTGGCTTTGCAATAAACAGTTCTCCCTATTTAAGAGCATTTTTTTCTTACCATTTTCTTCCTCTTGTATAATATTACGGTCAAGTAATATTATTCAAGATGAAATCTTTATATAATTGAGATAAAAAATATGTATTTATATAATGGTTTTAGCAAAAAATCAACCCCTAGCATATCTTCTACTTACTTATATGGTACGTTTCTATTTATGAGAGGTTTAAAAATAATGCCGCCTACAGTTTCACGAGGAAATGAACAACGCTCAATAACAGTTCCCGCTGTCATATCCAGAAATCTCGTCTCGGGAAATTTCCGTCATTCCGAAAGCTGTTGCAATAACAACCAATACTGTTTCTCTTTACGTTATTTTAAAAAATAACTGGATATATTTTATAGATATTTTATTCTATTGCCCTGCTCAGAAATTATTTTTTATGATTCAATTCAGCAAATGGTATACTTTTAGGTACCTTGCAGTGGTAGGATACTTCTTATCATTAACAAACCCTTTACAACTACAAACCGTGAAGGGTATGGGGTTCAGTACATGGTAGAGACTGTACTGTTTCTCGGACAACGCTTGTGCAGGGAGGTGGTTTGTCTTAGATCACGTTCAAGCGCATGATTTTCCCGCCTTATTTTGAGTACCCACTTTATAGAGGCTGGTATGGCCCAGGAGGGTCCTAGGTCACATAGGATCCATCTCCGGCCGTCAACAAATTAAATAAAAGTTTGCCAGCAACGGGATTTGAGCCCAGAACCTTAGGAACGGCAACTCAGCACTCTACCACTGAGTCACTCCGCTCCTCTCATATCATTAAAATGCAAATTGAACTTATTAGACAAACGTATACATACTTTTATAAATCCTATTTGGAGTTAAGGAATAAAGCGTAAGGGTGCCACCAAGCCATCGAATTCCTCTCATATCCAATCCTTACAATCCCATGAACTTCTTAAAATCCTGAATGTTCCTTACTTTGTTACAAGTCATCCATAATGACCTTATTGTCCCAATGTTTGCTGATTTGCCCCTAATCCGATATCAGGCGTTGTATGACGAACATATTCTCACACTGTATGACGAACACAGACCCACATACATGACTATTATAAGACCTAATTTGACTTACGGACTAGAGCTTTGGGACCCCTCAAAGTCATCGAATTCCTCTAAGTCATCCTATCCGATCCTCAATGCTCCTTACTTTGTTACGAATAAAATCATACATAATGAGCTTCATGTCCAATTTGCTGGCTTGACCCAAAACCCATATCCATCCTTTAATGACAAACTTTATCCTCACTCAAACCCACTAGTTTCAAACCTAGCTTCCTCTTTCATTCACAATAATTCTCCGAGCCGTCTGAAAATAAAATTGCCCCGTGACCTTTTGAGTTGAATTTGTTGTTAGACAACATACTACAATTGGGTAGTTTCTCTACTTAACTCCATTTCATGCCGTTACATACATCATTCATGATATTCACCTGTTGTATTTTTTAATAGCATTGAAAATTTCAATGAATACATTTTTAAAAAAATGTCGTTTCCAGAGAGGAGATTCTTGTTCTGCCCAAATGATTCAGAACACAAAAGAGCTTCACGATGAGTTTAGTAAAGGGGGAAAGCCTCATTGAAATACTTAGTTTGTTCTAGAGGTGAGATAGAAATGTAACGTTTTGTTTCGTTTGCACCACCCACAGGGTTGTACCAACACCCACCTTCGTGTGGTAACACCCACATTGTACCATATAAAGTAAATTGCACTCTATAGCATTAAAACCAGTGTTGCTTTTATCACGAACGGATTCTCAACAATACAGTTAACGCCGGATATTGTTCGATACATAACAATGATCAACGTTATAGCCAATTAATCTACCCACAGCTTTAAAATAAGGGAATTTTCAAATATTTAGACAATAAATTGTCAAAACCTGTAAATAAAGTAATTATCTGCTTGGTGACCAAAAGGGAACTCCACGCGTGGCTTTTAAATATTTGTTTGCAATATTTTGTTTCATTTTTTTACAAATTTCAATATATAAACATGTAATTCTACAACTCAAGAAGGGTTCTGAGGGTTCTATACATGGTGGAGACTGTACTGTTAGGGCAAATGTTGTGCAGGGAGGTCCGAGTATTCAGCTAGTCCACTCCAATAAATAAATAAATAAATATATATATATATATATATATATATATATATATATACATATGTATTAAGGTATACATACCATTTCCTGTTATGTCGTTTAGTCTCAGTACCATAATAATATTTTTGTTTTGATGGTATAACAAATTTATTTATGACGGTAATGTAAAGATTATTAAAAGAATTTGTAAAACATGTCCCTTTAAAACTTTTCAAATTGCCTGGTCATTAAAAGTTCTGTTGAAATATCGGATTAGAAACTTTACCTTTCCGTACACTTTAAAATTATGTGTGTGAAAGTATAAGTGTGTGTACATAAGTGAAAATGCGAGTGAAAGGCGTTGATTTTTCCTGATTTGTAGAGGAAAAACTGTTTTCCAACTCTGCCATGGAAATGATACTCTGGACTATTAAGTACTTCGATTTAGATTTCGAATTTAGATTTCCCTCTCAGATGGTAGGATGATCTTTAGCATATATTCAACGACGTTATCCATTTTCCTCTTTAAGATCCTTACCCATAGCGAATACCAACAGATTTCTGAAAGTTACTTCGACTCATGTACCCCATTGATGGGACTATACAATGAACAGTCCTGAATGCGCTAAATAATTGTCGGTTGAGGGAGTTCCTCTTCACAACTCTTCGAGAGAAGAAAACCTCCTTGATGGGAGTCCATTGAATGGAATTACATCTCTTACGAACTGATAAGGAAATGACGCTATTCGGAACTACTCGTCTGGAAACGGAAAGCACAGTTGAACCCGAAGAATGGAAGATTTGAATCACTTTTGCGAATCAAACGGATCAAAGGAGATCAGTTATTTGGAAAGAAAAAATATAGTTTTCCTGGTCTAGGTTCAATGAACATTCTTCCCCTTGTATACATCGCAAATTGCCAGAACACGGGGATATGGGATCAGTGAAGAGAAAGGACGTGTCTGACCGAGATGCGAACCAGGATAGCTCAGTTGGTAGAGTACCATAACGGAAAAATGGGAGACCAGGGATCGAATCGCGGCCCTGGGCATATCATTTCTTATCAAATAAAAATATTCAAAAATTTTAATAACTAACAAAAAAATAAAATAAATAAATTAAAATAATTTTTATTTTAATTAATAATTAACCTATTAATCCAATAATATTTTATTGGTATAAATGACTAAACTTTGTTATTTTGATTTTATGGCACGCGCTTCATTATTTTTATTGTTTATTTTCCTTAGTCTGGTTTTTTATTTTTTTTATTTTACTAATTAAAAGTTTTCCCTGATGCAGTAGAGCATCAGGGAATGATTAGTCCAATTAATTTATGACACCCAAAAGCACTTATTCTAAATGTTATAGTGAAATACAATATAAAATATATATTTCTATATATAAATATATATATATATATATATATATATATATAGTGAAATATTATATTATTTGTGTTTGTGTGTGTGGGAAAGAGTGGATGTACACTTATATCCATTTATTTTCTTCAGGATTATATTGAACAGCATTGTTTAACTAATTTCCGTAATATTGATTTTATTTTTTTTAAAAAGAATCGTATATAAGTATAAAATTATCACCAGTAAATATATGGCTCACAACTCAGTGTTAAGAGTTTTGAGTTGCTATGCTGGATGTTGGGGGTTCAAATCCGGCAGTTGGAGATATTTAATCTATTAGCCAAGAATCGAAGGAACTTGTGGAATGTACAGACCCTCCTGGGCTCACCCAGGTTGTGTATAGTGTGTTCGCTTAATTAGGGGAAAGCATACGGTTGAGCGTAATTTCTGACAAATCTCTTCACAACTGTTGTACTAGAAACAGTTCAGTCTCAACCAAGGTCCTTCATGGTTTGCATTTTTATAAGAAAGAGAGAAGAAAAAGTATGAAATATTATTTCATATAGCATAAAACCAAACAATTGGTTAATTATTTATAACATTGTTTATTCCTTGGTTGGAAACCAAGTAATATAACGGGTTTTTTCAGTCAGGTTTTTACAATATTCTTCAAGGATTGTATTTATTTATACCAAAAAACATCGTGTAATATTTAATTTTCATATGTGATTTAAAGCGCTATTAAAATATAAAATAATAATCAAGAGAATAAATGTAATAATGGAATAAAGATTTGAAATTTATTATTTTCTTATTTACACCATATTGAAAACAATAATAGAATCTGAAGTACATAATGTATGAAAATTACAGTTATAAAGCAATTGTATAATTGTATAATTTGTAAAACTGTTGGTCCGGTTGGTCCGCCGTAAGGCCTGCAGTGGATACATCCCTTAGTTAATAATAATAATAAAAATTATAAAAACGTAAATTAAACATAATTCGGCAATGGTGACCCCACAAGTATTTCTAAAATAGTAAGGCCATAAATTAAGAAAAAAAACAATTACACTAAACCGACCGCCCTCCATTAATTAATTTAATTACTTAAAGCATATTTTGTCTTGGATAACAAGGAATTTTTTTTAATTTAATATAATTTAGATGGTAGCTTAGATTTCCTAATCAAAGAGAAATAATATTAAATTAAAGTATAACTACTGTTTTATTTATAATATAAGTTAAATTAAAATTATATAAGCTAAACATAATAGTTGAATATACGTATAAAAAACTATTACGTATGTATTTAATAATCGACTTTAAGATTTAGAATATTAAAAATAAAGTAACGAAAAAAAATTCATATTCTGGGTCAATTTGAGAATTAATTAATAAATTGTATTACCCTGTAAAGAGTGAATTAATAAATTGATTAAGATATACTATTCATTAGTTATCTTAAAGATTTAAAATATAAGAATTAAAATAGTTTTATTATATATTTCAGTGGGCCACATAAAAAATAAATAATCGCAAATTATTTATTACTATACGATGTCACCTGACTGTGTTAAAAACAATTTAAACATCATTAAAATAATTAAGGACTTATAATTGATAAATCGATGGTATCAGTTCCGCAGGTCGTCGCTACGAGTTAAGTCACCACAAGTTTATACTATTCGTTCGTTTCCTTTTTAATATTCTAAAAAATAAAAATATTCGTGAGTTTTAAGAAATAAAGAGTGTAATTACGGGAAATTTATATATTTCTGTAATAATTTCATCAAGAATTGAACGTTTCAACAAACATTTCGATGTATAGTTGTTGATATAAGTTTAACATTAAGTGTAAGTCGGTTCTATAATCTATATACAGTCAGTAATACTTACAGTCTGGAGTCAGTAATAAAAAAAAACCTGTACCACTACAACCCATGAAGGGTCTGGGGTTCAGTACATGGTAGAGACAGTACTGTTTCATGGACAACAGTTCTGCAAGGAGGTGACTTGTCCTAGGTCACGCTCATCTGCCAGATTTTCCCCCTTATTTTGGGTACCCTATTTTTATAATATTTTATAGAGGCTGGGTGGGTCCCAGATCCTATATGATCCATCTCCCGCTGCAAACAGATTAAATAAAAGTCATGGCCTGGAGCGGAATTTGAACCACGATTTCCGACATGACAACTCAGTGCTCTACTACTGAGCCACTCCGATCCCCTGCTACCAAGTTAGTTTTATTTTCGAGAATATTAAAAAAAAAAACGGAGGAAAAGTTAAAACTTGTTGTGACTTAACCCGAAGCGACAAACTGCGGAACTGATACTAAAACACCCATCATATTAATTAAGAACTTCGAAATTTATTATAATTAATAAGTCATATTCATATATGTACATTCTAAGAAAACTGAAACTTAATCTATATCTATATATATATATATATATATATATATATATATATATAGATATATAAATCAATTGCTTATCGTTAGTCTCGCTAAAACTGGAGAATGGCTGGACCGTTTTGGATAATTTTGATGTTGAAATATTTGTGGAAGTTCAGGGAAGGTTTAAACGGTGAGAAATGTAAATAATAAGTAACTGAAAATGCTAAAAACGACAATTTAATTTTTCAATACAAAATGTTCCTAAATGTGATACATATGAGGTCTTTTGTCAATCACGGAAATGACGGTTACCCATTTTATCGTCGGCGATCAGTTGCGGACGGTGGGTGATCGGTAGTTGTGAAGGTAAAACGACAAGATTTTGAAGTAGACAATCGTTGGATTGTGCCATTGATATTGTCCAAAACTTTTGAAGTTCACATCAATGTGAAATATTGTAACTCCGTCAAATCGATAAAGTACGAGTAGGTAAATATGTTAACAAAGGCAGCGACATGACCATCTTTGCAGCGAAGATATTTGGCGCATATTTTCATTTGCGATCCACGAAAGACACCCTACAGTAGTCCATTTGGCAGTCCATCTAGAAAATGGACAACGAGTGTATTTCAATCATGAGAACGTGGGGGATAGAGCGGTACGTTTACCATCGACCACATTAACAAGTTTCTTCTCAATTTGTCAAACACATGCTTTTGCTCGCACATTGGTGTATGCTGTTACACGCAAACGCATCATCGAAATGGTTTCAGCGTCGGAAACAAGGAACACCAGATGAACGACACCAAAATGTATTCGCCTCTGACGCTCTAGGTCGCATCTATACAGTACATCCAAATAACGATGAATGCTATTATCTTCGATTGTTGTTGGTGGATGTTCGTGGTACAAGATCGTTTCAACAACAGAGAAGAGTTGTTAGATATTTGTGTGCGACTTACCGTGAGGCGTGTCAACTAGTACAGTTGCTCGAGAACGATTCACATTGGGGTAATACGGTTAAGGCTACACCTACATTGGATCCGATTCGGTGCGACGTGATTCTGTCACATACGATGCTGGGGTGTATACATTATACATATTTTGCTATACATTATAGTAAAATATAAATGCATTAAAAATAATTAATAAATAATCTTAATTTTATAAATTTAAAGAACCAAATGTTATAACTCTCGATATATTTCAGTCATTTGGTTTGCTAGCGACGTCTCATCGTATCACACCGGATCCAATGTAGGTGTAGCCTAAGGATTCCGTCATATCTTCATCGTCACATCAAATCCGCACATTGTTTGTGATTGTAATATCGATATGTTTCCCCTCGAATCCGGAAGATTTGTGGATGAAATATTGGGATGACATTTCTATGGATGTGATGCACCCTGTGCATTGTCAAACTTTGAATCCAACACTAGAAATTACTGCAGACATTTACAATGAGACCTTGATCATGATAGAAGATATGTGTTTATTAATGGAACAAAGTATTGTTGTGTTTGGGCATGACAGCATCTAATCGTCCTATGCGCGATGCATTTAACCACGAGTTGCAAAGAGAATAGCAATACAGTATTGAAGTATTGGCCGAAACAGTTCGTTCAAATATTCCACAATTCAGGGCAGGAATACGTCCCTAAATTCATTTCTGTTGGCAAAGATCAGATCGCAATATAAAGTAGCCCTAGTGTTGGCTTCATCTGGAATAGCTGCAACATTGTTAGAAGGTGGACAAACTTCACATTCTGCATTGAAATTACCACTAAACATGCAAATCAACGAAGCACCAGTTCAAATATCCCCAAAAACAGTGCAATGGCGAAGATTCTACATATATGCAAATTGATCGTTTGGGATGAATGTACGATGGCCCACATCGTACATAGGAGGCACTGGACAGAACGTTAAAAGATCTTCGTGACAACCAAAACATTTTTTGTGGAGCCATGATTCTGTTGCCAGGTGATTTTCGTCTGACTCTTCCAATTATTCCCCGATCAACTGTTGCTGACGAACTAAACGCATGCTTAAAATCATCTAATTTGTGGCGGCATGTAAACACACTCCAATTAACAACTAACATGCGAGTGTTTTTGAAAACAAGATCAAACTGCGATTATCTTTTTAAAGCAGTTATTAGATATTGGAAATGGTAATAGTTGACACAATTACAAACCAGGATGACGTAGTCAACTATCCCACAGAGTTTTTAAATTCCCTGGATTTGTCTGGACTACCACCTCACAATTTACAATTAAAAATAGGATCAGCTGTTGATTATGCTGCGTAACATTAATCAACTTCGATTGAGAAATGGAACGAGACCTGCTGTAAAAAAGCTAATGAATAACGTCATCGAGGCCAAGAGAATCAAGGGAAATACAAAGGAGAGGTTGTCTTCCCGCGTACACCGATGATTCCAACGGATTTGCCATTCGATTTTAAACGTCTATAATTTCCCGTGCGTCCGGCCTTTGGGATGACCATAAATAAATCGCAAGGCCAGTCGTTGAAAATTTGCGTAATGAACTTAGAGTTTCCCTCTTTCGCGCATGGGCAATTATACGTCGCGAGTTCGCGAGTCGGCAAACCATCGGCTTTATATATTTACGCACCACAAAAAAAGACAAAAAATAAAGTACATCAGAAAGCTTTAAATTGAACAAGTGTATAATTGTGTTGCATTTAATGTAGATAAAAGTTTTGACGAAGTTCACCGGGTCATCTAGTAATTATTAAAAATAATATTATATACAATTTAACTGATTTATAAATTTATAAGACATTACATTTATTCGGAAGAAATATGAAGTTATATCGCTCCTTCAAAAGAACAATGACATAACTCAAAAATTAGCAAAAGTTTTTGAGTTAAGCTTTCAATAGCAATTGAATTGGTTGAAGCTTTTTACTTCAGGAAAGACAAATGTATCTGATATTCCATTACCAA
This sequence comes from Troilus luridus, assembly GCA_964056705.1. Lineage (NCBI taxonomy): Eukaryota > Metazoa > Arthropoda > Insecta > Hemiptera > Pentatomidae > Troilus > Troilus luridus. Next base: position 39,384,301 of record OZ057417.1, on the reverse strand, counting down.
CATGTTTTTTTTTAATTGAAGTCACATTGAGTTGTATCATGTATGAACTTGAAGTTTTATGGAAATAGTGACATAAGTTAAAATTAAAAAAGATTCTAGTTTTGAAAGTTGAAAATTGTCTAATGGTTAATAAAATAATCTCAATACCATCATTACATTAGGAATAGCTTTGCTTTACACAAATTTTTATTTTTTTAACACACATGTAACATTCAAGTACCTCTAATGAAAAATTAGGTTTTTTGAGTTATGGCATTTTTCTTATGAAGGAGCGATATATATATTTTTGGGTTAAAAAATATATATAATTTCTGTTGATATTATATTACGTACCGGAAGAGAGAAGACTAGATACAAAGTTCCACCCCTGAAGCCTGAAGCAGACTGAAGGGTGGCTAACCCCCACCACCTACAGATTACACCAATAGGAACGCTCAAGGAAATAAAAGCTATGATATTAATATTTTATTGTTTATTATATCCTATTATTTTCGTCAAGGCACTAGTGATTTAGCCGGTCTCCAGGGAATGTTATCCTACATTTTTAAGACTAGAACTACGAACTGGTCAAAATTACAGGATGCAACATTTATTTATAACATTTCCTCTTTAAGTCTTATTTAATATTTTACGAAAATGTCATAATTTTTATTAAATTTGTGTATACAAATGTTGTAAGGCTGCGAACAGCTTCATCGAACTTTTAACTATTCAGGAGTCTGTGAACTACTTTCTAACCACTTTATGGAATTCTTTTTCTTCCCTCCTTTTCTTGTAAATTAGTAAATTATTATAAATTATTCCGTTCTAACGTATAAATATATACCTTATCCATTATGCTAAAATACATATATCATTTCTACTACTTTGTATTATAGATTCACTATGAATAGAACGAAGGAGAAAACAATTACCTTATACTATTTGGAATTTTGTTCAGAGACATGTAAAAACCTGTTGTGTCCAAAGTTCGATAATACAGAACTGTAAATTTTTCATTATGTGTAAAAAGGTATATTGTACTTTTGTAGATAGAAAAATTATTTTTTCAATATGATTAACTAAGTATTACTGTATTCTTAAACAATAACCTCTTGTTTTGTTAATTTATTTAAATAAAAAATGATATAAATTTATTTGAAATTGTAAAACTGCTAGCGAGTTTAGATTCTACAATTATGTTAACTTTATAATGTTCTAACGTTGTAGGTCATCTTCAGGGCTATGAGAGAAAAACAAATGAAATAAAAATAACTATAAAAACATTACAGAAAATTACAGTTTTATAGTTATTTTTAATGTAATGTTAAAAACATTACAGGTTTATAGTTATTTTTGTTTTGTTTGTTTTTCGCTCATAGCCCTGAAGATGACCTACAACGTAGGTCGAAGCGTCGGCACTAATAAAAAATAAGTTTCACTTATTTGGTGTTATTTATGACTGCACCCCCCAACTAATTCCATCCTACATTAGATCTTCCAGTCAACTGTTTTCCTCTCTAATAAAAAGAAAAAAAGTGGAAAATCAATTAAAATCGATAATTTTCTATTCGAGAACCTGCGGACTAACTTAGGAGTTACTGCGCATGCCCAAAAGCAGTACTTCCGGGCCAGTCTAACCTCAGCTCTCATCAAGAAAGGTTGTCGAACGAAGTCAGTTGCAACTAATTTTCATCCACCAAATTAATAAACCTAAATAATGAATTAATGGATACATAAAAAAATTCTGTACATGAATAATAAAAGTATTAATAGATTTTTTATTTAATTTAATATACGCATCTTAATCGCGCATCTTGACTATGATTCATTTTAATAGCTATTGCAAAGAAAAATGAAACAAAAGTAAATTATACGTTTATATGCAGAATGAAAAATTTTCAGAGCAATCGCATTGGACTTCGAACTGCACGGGTTCGATCATGTCTGTGGACGAAGTTACAACATATTTTTAGGTAATGAATTTCTCATCCGTCTATTCATGATAACTAATAATAATAAAATATATAACATAAATGAAATAAAATTACAATATACCTGTATAACCGTAATGGAGGGGCGACCTGTGGTCTAGTGGTTAGCGTAACAAACTACTAAACCCAAGATCGCGGGTTCGTAGCCCGGCAGGTGGCCCTAGGATTTTTTAAAGGGAGTAAAAAATCCTTAGTTACGCCGTCCTTCGGAAGGGACGTTAAACGGGGGTCCCGAGCCTGTACGATGTCAGGTACTCGTTAAAAATCCCTATCCTAATTAAACCTGGATAGGCAAAATTTAGAGCTCCCACTGTAGCATCGTCCGATTAGCCACAGCAGCATAAAGTGACGTTAAATGAACAAACAACAACAACCGTAATGGAAAATTCCCAGGTCCATCTCATTGGACTTTGAACTGAACAGGTTTGAACATGTCTCTGGACCAATTTTGATCAATTTTTAAGTAATAATTTATTCTTCTCTCTAAGGTTAAAAAAATAGTAATAAATACAAAGGTAAGTAATAAAATAATCGATTATTCAAGTAAAATGTTGTAAAGCTGCGAACAGCTTCATCGAACTTTTAACTATTCAGGAGTCTGTAAACTACTTTCTAACCACTTTATGGAATTCTTTTTCTTCCCTCCTTTTCTTGTAAATTAGTAAAACATATCGGTAATGAAGACAGTAGTATAATCAAATAACCAATAATTCATATAAAATTTTAGACAAAGGAATCGAAATTTAAACTGCGCAGTTCCAAGTACAAACTATGTATCTCGTTTGTAGTTATATGCGTTTTTTCTTCTATCTATATACGGACAATTTATGAAACCTATTAATAAAGAAATTAATTTTCATAGAATTAATTAATAGTTCTTATAAATCATTTCTTAATGAAAAATATTTGATTATGACTCATTTAAAATAGCTATTACGAAGAAAAATGAAATAATAATACTATATACGTTTGTATTGTTACGGGCTACTGGGTGTAAAATGGACTAAACTATTACTTAATTCAAGAATCTAATATTTATTAACAAATTAAAAAGAATACACTGAGATTATTTAAAACAGTTAAATTATTAAACTAATATCAATATACAATAATAATATTCTACTAAATGTTATCTAATTTCTAAGATAATATACATTCAATATAAGATATTGGTAATACTAAATAACTAAACTATTTATATATAAATTAGTACAAATACAATAATATTACACTATAGTTTACAATTACAAATTAACACTTACAGTTCGCTAACTAAAGTCCACCGACCGTAAGACTCTCCAAATATGACAAACTGCCACACAGTTTATTACACTTATTACACGGTCACTAATTGTCACTGTTGCTCACTAAGCACTTATTACAGACTGATACTAATACTAACTAACTCACACACACTGCCACTAGTTAACGACTGCTACTCACTGGCTTATTACAGACTACTCTTATTACTACTCGCGGCCCGAACAGCTGTCCTTTTTATATAGGCAAGGCCGGTCGGGGTGGGGATTTCTCGGAAGAAGACCACCTAGTCCCATCGAGCCCGATCCAGAAGCTTCTACGCCATTCTATAATCCCTTCCGCTTAATCCCATTGTTTGCCTAATCTTCTCAGCCGGTTCTCGTCCCCGCTCTGACCGTAACACTGCCCCCTCCTTAAAAGTGCTCTGCCCCAGAGCATAGTCCGAAGAAATCGGGCGGTTATGAGCTTCCCTCGATGGAGACGTATTTCCTTTCCAGGGGTTGAACGTGCACACCAATATGGCGACTCCAGAGTTGGCGAATGTCTGTTCAAGCATGTTCCTAACAACCTTCCACTCCAGGCCGTCATATCCACAGCCCAACTTAGGGATCGCGAGCTTGGTGACACGCAGTCTCAGAAGCTTACTCCGCAAGTCGTCGAGGCTTCGCCGCAGTGCGTCATATGTGGGCTTCTGATCAGTAGCACACTTGGTAACTAAGTAGAACAGGTGTCGTCCTTCGTGCGTATGGTGGAGTGTTTTCCCGACGCTTGGTCCTTGGCGTTCCAGTTCCTCAGTTCCAGCAAACTTCTTCCTGAAGACCGTTGCAATCCCTCGTGAAGTCCTCAGATCTTCGGCGACACAATGGGCCAGAGAATAGTCCGCGGGTAACGAGAAGATATCTCTGTATACTGCCTGAGTTACTCCACGGAAACCTTGTACCTTAGGTTGTGCAACTGATACCTTACTGGTCTCCATGTTGTTGAGGTTCCTGACTTGCTGGTCTTCTGTCGGGCCATGGTCTCCTTTGTAAGGGGCCAGTCTGTTAAAATGGACTACCCTGGGTTTTCCTTTTGGCTGCTTCCTGATCCTATAGATGACGTCGTTTATCCTATTGATGATCTCAAACGGGCCATCCCAGGAGTTCTGAAGTTTAGGTGAGTAGCCTCGCCTTCTTCGAGGATCATGTAGCCAGACCAAATCTCCAGGTTGGAATCCACCTTTCTCTGCCCTGATGTCGTAACGCTCCTTCATTCTGTCACTGGCTCCCTGGATGTTTGCACGAACCTTCTCGTGGATATTATCCATCCGCTTCCGTAGATTCGTGACGTATTCCTCTCCGTTAACTTCCTCGCCTGGCTTGAACCCGAATTTCAGATCACAAGGCAAACGAAGTTCTCGGCCGAACACCACATTTGCGGGGGTCTGCCCCGTTGCTTCATGGACTGAACTCCGGTAGGCTAACAAGAACAAGTGAAGATACTGGTCCCAGTCTCGCTGATGGTCGGAAACCACTTTAGACAAATATCGACCCATTGTCCTGTTCATGCGCTCCACCATGCCATCCGATTGAGGGTGAAGAGGTGTCGTCCTGGTTTTCCGTATTCCCAGTGCTTCGCACATCCCGGAGAAGACTGCAGACTCAAAGTTTCTTCCCTGGTCAGCGTGAAGTTCCATGGGTACTCCAAACCGGCTGACGAGGTGCTTCACAAGTACGTCTGCAACCGTGACTGCCTCTTGATTCGGAAGGGCATACGCTTCCACCCACTTAGAAAAATAGTCCATGGCCACGAGAATATATCGGTTGCCTTCGTCCGTCACAGGGAAAGGGCCAGCGATGTCGATTGCTATCCTCTCGAACGGTGCTCCCACGTTGTACTTCTTCATAGGGGCCCTCATTCTTCTTGTTGGTCCGTTAGAAGCCGCACAAGTCGCACAACGCCTGCACCAGTCCAACACATCGTCCTTAAGGTTTGCCCAGTAAAAGCGTTCACGAACTTTTTCCAATGTACGGTGAACTCCAAGATGGCCGCCAGTTACACGGTCATGTAGCTCCCTAAGAACTTCGGGCACTTTCTTCCTTGGAACGATGAGCTGTAGCCTACGCTGATCTCCTTCCGCGTTCTCCAATGCCCGTTTCAGCAGCCCGTTGTCCACCAAAATGGAGTTCCATTGGGCCCAGTACGTTTTTACATTCTTCGACATTGGAGCAACATCCTGCCAGGTTGGTCTTCCTTGCCCCGATATTTTCCATTCCTTTATTTGTTTTAAATCCGGGTCCTCGTCCTGTTCCTTTGAAACCTCTGCATCTTGCCAACTGTCCATGACAACTGTAGTCCTCAACACCACTGCCTGCTTCTCTTCTTGTCGAGAACAATGCTTGCAGCCTTCATCACAACGTCTTCTTGACAGTGCATCCGCATTCCTGTGGCTCGTTCCAGAACGATGAGCAGATTCAAAGTCATACTCTTGAAGGCGCTCGATCCACCTCGCCACTTGTCCCTCTGGTGACTTGAATCGCAGCAGCCACATTAGAGCCGCGTGGTCCGTTCTCAGCAGGAACCTTCTTCCGTATAGATATTTATGGAAGTGCTCTATGGATTTTACTACTGCCAGAAGCTCTTTCCTTGTGACACAGTAGTTGCGTTCCGGAGCTGAGAGTGCTTTGCTGAAATATCCAATCACCCTTTCTTCTCCGTCTTGGAGCTGAGAGAGGACACTTCCAATGGCGATGTTGCTGGCATCTGTGTCAAGTATGAACTTGCCCTCGGGACGTGGATAGCTCAGAATAGGAGCACTACTCAATTTGCTCTTCAGCTCCTCGAAGGATGCCTGGCACTCGTGATCCCAATGGAAAGTCCTTTTATCCTCGGTTAGCCTGGTAAGAGGTTTTGCGATGTTAGCAAATCCTTTCACGTATCTCCGGTAATAGGTGCAGAGCCCGAGAAAACTTCTCACCTGGTGCTTATCTCGAGGTACTGGCCAGTTGGTGATCGCTGCTATCTTCTCTGGGTCAACAGCAACTCCGTTGTCTGACACAATATGCCCCAGGTAGTTGACTTGCCTTCGGAAGAGATTACACTTCTTCGGGTTCAACTTTAGGTTCGCTGCACGCAGTCGTTCGAAGACCTTCTCCAGATTCTTCAGATGGTGAGCGAAGGACTTTCCCAGCACAATAATGTCGTCTAGGTATACCAGGCATACCTCCCAAGAGAGACCTCTTAACACGTTTTCCATCAGCCTCTCGAATGTGGCAGGAGCATTGCAAAGCCCGAACGGCATTACTGTAAACTGCCAGAGCCCAGTGCCAATTGAAAACGCCGTCTTCTCTTTATCTTCAGGTGCCAATCCAACCTGCCAATATCCACTGCGGAGATCCAAGGTAGAGAAGAGTTTACACCCCTCCAGGGTGTCCAGCGTATCGTCAATCCTGGGAAGCGGATAACTGTCCTTCTTGGTGACGTTGTTTAGAAGACGGTAGTCTACGCAGAACCTTGTCGTTCCGTCTTTCTTCTTCACCAATACGACAGGAGACATCCAGGGGCTACTCGAAGGCTCAATGACACTGTCAGCCGCCATCTCCTTTATAATCTCCTCGGCGTCCTCCCGTTTGGCTAACGGCAGCCTCCGCGGAACCTGTCGGATGGGCTTCGCATCCCCAGTGTCAATCTTGTGCTGGACGATATCCGTTCTGCCCCGTGGTCCTGGTCCGATCTCGAAGACGTCATGCCATCGGGTAATCATGTTTTTTACCTCCTCGCTCTGTTCAGGTGAAAGGTCGCGGCATGACTCGTTAACAAATCCTTTTAGTTCTTCTGGCAGTCCTCGGAGCTCGGTGGGACGACGTTGCAGCTGACGAACCACTGAGGTAGCGGTTGTACACTCCCCGACCGGTGTTCCTTTCTTCAGCGTTACCGGGAAGCCGTTCAGATTCATTAGCCGAATTGGAGTGGTAGGTCCGATCTTGATGAGAGACCTAGCAACCAGTACGCCGCGTCCAACCTCTTGTTCGTCGTGCCTTCCGGGTTCAAGTAGTACACATTGACCCTCCGGTAAATGCCCTTCGACCGTCCCATGCGTCAGAATTTGGCTCCGTGCTGGTAAAGTGGTGTCTTCTGGTAGCAGCACTCGTGCGCTGAAGTCCTTCTCCTGCCGAAGTATGACTTCCTCGTCTCCCATCGTTAGCACACCTCTCGACATGTCCAGCTTGATCCCGTATGCCATCATGAAGTCCATGCCCAATATGACATCTTCATCGATCTCTGCCACGAGAGCGCGGTGCTTCAGATGTTGACCCCCGATGATAAAGGTGGCAACTGTCTCCCCGTAGACCTTGGCTGGCTGTCCCGTGGCAGTCCGTAATGCCCAAGTTGTTGGTGAGATCTTCTCAGCTGGAAGTGTTTTCGAGTTTAAGATTGTCATGGTTGCGCCGGTATCTATTAGCAGACTTTGCAGCTGTCCGTTCACCATCCCATCAACGTAGCAACTGTTCGTTCTGCTTCCTATCGACGCAACTCTGATGGTCTTCCTGGGGGTTTTGACGTTACGGGTTGGACATTTGCTTCTAGGATGTCCAAGCTGGCCGCAGCCCCAACAGCGTATCTCCCTCTTATGGGTCCTGAGAGCATCCAACACTTTCGTCACAATGTCTTCGATGCTAGGGACCACATTAGGTTCCGCTTCTGCTGCTCGAACTCGCGCATGGCCCCGTACAGACTGTCTAACAGCTTCAAACTCCATGGCCTGAGATAATGCGTCTCCCAACGTTTTCGGCCGGGCGAGCTTCACTGCTTGTTGTGTCTCTGGGTCCCGAAGTCCATCCAGGAATTTGTCGACAGCCAAACTCTCGTAGACATAGTCGGTGACCGATGGGTAGGCGTTCCTCACCAGCCGGGCAATATCCGCTTCAAATTCCTGCAAAGTCTCGTTGGTCTTCTGGACCCTGCTTCTCAGCTGTGAGCGATACAGCTGGTCCATGTGGCGGTGGCCAAAACGCATCTCCAGTCTTCTTATCAGCTCCCCGTAGTTGGACCGCTCCGGCATGGGTATCCCCTGCAGAACTCCCAAGGCGTCTCCACGCAAGGCCAGGCACAACGCTGAAGCTTGGGTCTCCTGTGACCACCCGTGAATCGAAGCCGCTGTCTCGAAGAGAGTCATGTAGTCCTCCCACGGCGTCTTTCCGTCGAATACTGGAATGGTGTTGTGAGCTGGTGGCGTCCCATTATTGGCGGGCAGAATAGTTTTATGAAGACTGACCTCGGGGAAACGGTCGGTGTTGTTCGTCGGTGGGTTGCTCATAAGTCCCTCTATAGCTTCCACTCTTTGCCTAAGTTTGCTTTCAATTGAATTTAATTTTTCTCCTAACCTAGATTCTACATCAGCTACTTTATTATCCACATTTTCCATTAACTTAGATTCTAATGTGCCTAACTTAGACTCTAATGTATCCATTAAATCATTTTTAACAGTGCTTAACTCATTACCTAGCTCATTTTTAACAGTGCTTAACTCATTACCTAGCTCATTTTTAACAGTGCTTAACTCATTACCTAGCTTATTTTCTACATTGCCTAATTCGCTTTTAACACTGCTTAATTCATTACCTAGCTTATTTTCTACATTGCCTAATTCATTTTTAAAAGTTGCAGACAACTTGCTTAAATCAGTTTCAAACAGAACGTCCTCTGGATTTTCCCCTAACTCTACAAAAAATTGACGCAAGCGATGTTGCAGTACACTTTTATTTCCGGAAGAATCCAGATCACGTTCTTCTAATTCCCGTTTTAAATCCGCAACTTTTAAATCCATCAATTTAAGACTTTGAGAAGCCATTTTTCAAACAGTAGCCCAATCATTACAAAATGCTAGACAAAATAACAATTACACAAGATCCCACTTCTGACACCAATTTGTTACGGGCTACTGGGTGTAAAATGGACTAAACTATTACTTAATTCAAGAATCTAATATTTATTAACAAATTAAAAAGAATACACTGAGATTATTTAAAACAGTTAAATTATTAAACTAATATCAATATACAATAATAATATTCTACTAAATGTTATCTAATTTCTAAGATAATATACATTCAATATAAGATATTGGTAATACTAAATAACTAAACTATTTATATATAAATTAGTACAAATACAATAATATTACACTATAGTTTACAATTACAAATTAACACTTACAGTTCGCTAACTAAAGTCCACCGACCGTAAGACTCTCCAAATATGACAAACTGCCACACAGTTTATTACACTTATTACACGGTCACTAATTGTCACTGTTGCTCACTAAGCACTTATTACAGACTGATACTAATACTAACTAACTCACACACACTGCCACTAGTTAACGACTGCTACTCACTGGCTTATTACAGACTACTCTTATTACTACTCGCGGCCCGAACAGCTGTCCTTTTTATATAGGCAAGGCCGGTCGGGGTGGGGATTTCTCGGAAGAAGACCACCTAGTCCCATCGAGCCCGATCCAGAAGCTTCTACGCCATTCTATAATCCCTTCCGCTTAATCTCATTGTTTGCCTAATCTTCTCAGCCGGTTCTCGTCCCCGCTCTGACCGTAACAGTATGTAGAATGGAAAATTTTCAGAGCCATCGCATTGCACTTCGAACTGCACTGGTTTGAACATGTCTCTGGACGAAGTTTGAACAAATTTTCGTTGATGATCTTTAATTCTGTTTATGAACAATACAAGTATGATGATGTGAAATTACCAAATCCATTTCATGATACTTCGAATTACACAGGTTCAAACAGGTCTCTGGGCACATTTTGAACAAATTAGAGAAAATGATCTTTGCTAATGTTTATTAACAATATTTTTGTAAAACAAACAGCTATTGTGAAGAGAAATGAAGTAAAATACAACCTTACCTGGGTACTGGTATTAAAAAATTTTCAGATGAAATACAATAAAGTTATCCAAACTGATTTTTTTTTCTACAATCTGATTTATTATAAGATATAAAACAACTTTACTATAAAGACAATAAAATATTAATAATAACTATTTTAATAAAATTCTGGATGGCTGCATGGACCTTGCAACTGAGGCTAGCAAGTTGAATTGCCTTTAAACCAAGTTTGAACAAATTTTCAGTAAGTATTATTTTTACTATATTTTCATAATAACTTTATTGATTATTAATAGTTTTTGCAAAATACGCAAAATAGTTTAATAAAGACTATAACATTCTTAAAATAACAATTTATTCTATTATAATTTAGAACAGCGAAAAGAAGAGCTGCACAAAGACACTTTTCTTGACCAATTGAGTACATTTTATTCCCTCTGATTCTTAACAAGTCTATCAATTATTAATAAAGGAATTACATTACTGAAATATGATTGAACGTTTCTATGGACCAAGTTCGAACAAATTTTAGGTAATGATTTTTTTCTTTATATTCTTAATAAATGCATCCAACAATTCATTAATTATTAGTCAATTATTTAAATAAAATTTTGAAAGATTGCATTGAACTTTTAACTTTGTGTGCTTATAAATGAGTCTCTGAATTACTTTCTTACCACTTTTCAGATTTTTTTTTCTTCCCTTTATTTCTTATTAATTAATACAATTTATCTTAATAGTTTAATAATTGTACACTTAAATATTTGTTTATTCAAGTAAAATTTTTGACTAAGGAATCATAATTTAAACTGTGAAGTTTAATCTTGGCTATGTTCAATGTACAACATTGCCATGTTTAAACTTCATAGAAGAAGTGATCTCCTATGATAACAATTCAGTATAACCATGCATATATATATATATATTATCATATGAGATCGCTTCTTCTATGGAGTTTAAACATGGCAATGTTGTACATTGAACATATATATATATATATATATATGATACGAGTATATAGATATATATCATTCCAACCAAGCATTCCTTGGCAATGCTAGCAAATAAAAAATAAATAGAATAAACACACTATATAAAAATAAAAGTCAACTAACGGAAAATAATTGGAAAGTAGTAAAGAATTTCCAGATACATTTAAAATAGTAGCTGAAATATTCCCAAAGAGGTTTCATTAAGTAATCACGACGGAAGGAAACTCTAAAAAATATTAGAAAATTTTTAAAAATTGTGAACATTGTTGAATTTATTGAAAATTTGGAAAACTATTGGTAACAGCTAGCTAATATAGTAAATGACAATAAACTAGTTTAATATTAATTTGACATAAAACAAATAAGTATTGTAGTGAAGAACAATTTTCTTATTTCTGAAATGATCTATTATTCATTTTTGATTTTTGTTTGAAATGTATCAAACTCTATTAGATCTTACATAATTATTTATTGATTATAATTCTATAATTAATTTATTTATTTATTTTTACAGATTGAGATGTTCCGCGTCATGAACCAGAGTGTTGCAAAGTCTGTTTTCTCTCTTCAAGTAGGCTGACAAAAAGAGATTATCATCACATCCTGTCAAGAGTGAGAAAGAATTCTGTATATCCCTCTTAGCTCTTCCATCAACTGTGATCCATCTTCTGTTCCAAAAAGAGATTCAAGGTACTAAACAAGCAGTACTACTTTTTTTGCATGAAACCTGTAAGTTATAGAATTACATCACCCTCCTACTCGATTAAAATAAAAAAACAAACCTTGCATGAACTGGTTTGGATTTTTTTTTCAAATACCATCTGTACATCATTTATATGTAGTTATGTCTTCAGTTTTATTACTTGTATTATTTATCACAGCCTTTTGATCTTTCGTTATACACTATCTGTCGATGTGGCCCTTCCCTGTGCACAGGTCGTCGTGGCAGTAGTGCTTTCAAGACTTCTGTAGAATTTTCGTCGTCATGTCAATTACTATCCTGGGGCAGAGTATGGAAATACTTCTCAATTTTTTGACAATCTCCAACTTCATATATTTGGTATATCGATCTGTAATTTTTATGAGTTTGAAATAATATTTGGTCTTTACCTCTTCTTTCAATAATAGTACTAATTTTTCACAACAACTATAAACTTATTGTGAATGCGTTTCCTACGACATATGTTTTTGTATAAGGTGTGTAATTTATTAGAAAAAATCCAAAACCAATTAGATTTATTTTAACAAAGAATAACAGAACTTTTTGGTTAGATAATAATATAATTTGCGGCTTCTTTAGCAATCTGATCAATTAGTTCATATCTAAGAACTTATTCAGTTAATCATCTTCCTTAAATATATGTTTTATTATTAGTAATTTATTAAACTAACTAACTGCAGTCTTGCAATTAACTAACAACAGTATTTGCAGGATCTAGACCTCCTTGAAGAACTTCCTCCACAACTCTAGGTCCGTCGCCTTCTCCCTTCACCTTCATTCCTACAATTTAATTTATAACTTGTAATTAAAGTTTTTGGAATAAACTTCTAAAATTATGTTTGGAATAAAAAAAAAATTCCATTCATAAACAGGTTACTTGTAGTATTATTTGGGAGTAATAAGAAAAATATTACAGAAATTGTAATAAAAATATTACAGAAATTGTATAAGAATACTGTAATAAAAATATTACAGTAATTGTATTTTTACACATTTATATTAATTATAAATGTTTAAGTCTAATTATGTGTTACTCCAAACATATTAACATAATTCATATTACTTTTACTGTAAAGGAAAAAAGAATATGAATCTACCTACCTTATTTTCACTATTTAGTCATTGATTTGGCCTCTGCCAGTACCATGTCCAGCTGTGGTATATTTATCTTAAATATTTTAAATGTAGATTCACAGCTTATATACTGATAGATTGATAATCAACTTATTGATAATCATTTGTTAATAAAACTTTTAATATTACTAATAATATTGAAAAAGCAAAATAATTAGTATTTCAATCAACAAGTAGCAAAGGAAGAATCATCATTTTAAATTAGAACAATAAATCAAAGAAAAAAACAATATTTATCCACACAGACTGACTGGAGGAGTTGGTCAGAAACAAAATCAGTTAAGTCCATTCAGATATATTTTTTATTTTTTTATTATGAGATTAAGAGTTTACACATGTTAAAATTAATTAACTTATCATTTTATAAATTAAAATAACTCCATACGTTCCATTGTCCTATCTTGTAACAGGACATAATTGTAATTGAAGGTTCAGTAAGCAACTATATTTCATCTATTACTAAATCAATATTGGATTCCAATCAAATGCCTATTTTTTAAACAATATCTAAATGATCATTCACAACGTTCTAATTAGGAGAAAAATAAATTGTCATAAAACTGTACAAAAAGGTTTTCTCCATATTTAATGCGTGACCATATTATTATTCAGAGCGGATTGGGTCAGTAGCAGAGCGCTGTTGCCATGCTGAAGGTCTATACCTTCAGTCCTGGAGGTCCTGGATTCAATCCTGCTGCTGGCAAAACTTTTATTTAATCTGTGAACGGGCAGAGATGGATCTTATGGGATCTAGGACCCTCCTGGGGTTCACCCAGCCTCTATAAAGTGGGTTACCCAAAATAAGGGGGTAAAATCTAGCGGTTGAGCGTGATCTAGGACAAAACAGTACAGTCTCTACAACTACTGTACCCTATATCCTTTCAAGGGTTGTAGTGATACAAGTTTTTCTTTTACAGCTATTTTTATTTGGTAAATATTAAATTAAATAATTATTCTGCAGGTTCTTGCTTCAAGTTGAATATCAACAACTCTTCATTCATTTCCCTTTTAATATTCCCCAAAAATACAAGTTATCATGAGCTTTAGTATGGAATTGAGAATGTAATGATGGGTAATGATTAGATTTCGGTAATGATTTTATCAAGAAAAAAACCAATTAACATTTCTAAGTAAAGATAATATTTGTTTGTTGAAATGCTCATTTCTAGATGAAATGATTACTGAAATATACAGATTTCATATAATTACATTCTATTTCCATTTTCTAAATCTCATGATAACTTGTACTTTTGAAAAATATTAAAAAGGGAAATAAATAAAAACTGTATAACTAGAAGTGACAACCTGGACATAATAATTACCAATTAACGCTATTACTTACAAAGAGTATGATAAAAGTTTTGCAATGCAGCTGTATTTATTTAATTTCCTCAAATTGATTGCCAATGTGTAAAAAAAAACAAAAAGAGTCGTAGAATAATTGTTAAGCAAAAGGTCGTGGGTTCGCATCCCGGTAGATGGCCTTATGATTTTTTAAGAAGCAGAAAAAAATACTTTCTTATGCCGTACTTCGATGGGGACGTTAAATAACTGTTTACCGTGTCAGGTTACTCATTAGAGATCCCTACACTTATTGTAATTTAATTTAATTTAGAACTCCCACAGTTTTGCCAGATGAGCCATAGAAGCGTAAAGTGAACACTAAAATCTATTTTAAGTCTCAATGATATTTATGAAAAGCAATAATTTAAAAAATATGAAATGTAATTTATATAAAAATATTTATGAAAGACTCAGTTTTCAAACATTCAATATTTAACCAATAAAAAAGAAGACAAAAATCTTAAAAAGAGACCTAAAATAAATATTATTATGCAATTGCTAAAATAAAAACAAAAAACATAATTCTATAAATTACTGAAAAAAGTAGGAAAAACCTTTGTTTTGTTGAACGGAGTGATATTGCCGTTTCTGATTGACGGACTTGTTTAGACTGTTGATATGAGATCTATTACATTTGATCTTCATTGGTGTGAATTTTTATTTTTGTGTATGTCCTTGACAAATTGACAAAAACCTGACCATGATTTTTTTCAGTATTTGAGTAGTTGTGTTTCTAGGACAACGAGGTTGTGCAGGGAGGTGATTTGTCCGATACAACACTTAACTACCATGTTTTTCCCCAATTAAAGAGACTGGGTGAGCCCTGTAGGGTCTCCACATCCCACAAGGACCTACCGCGACTGCTAACAGATTAAGAAAATTATCTGGCACAGTCGTATTTTAACCCAGTACCTTCGGTACAGGAACTACACACTACCCTATTATTTTAGAGAGGAAAATAGTTAATTGGAAGATCTAATGGAAGATAGAAATAGTTGGGGGGTGCATTCATAAAATACACCAAATAAGTGAAGACTTATTTTTTATTTGTGCCGACGTTTCGACCTACTTTGTAGGTCATCTTCAGGGATATGAGAGAAATAACAAACAAAACAAAAACAACTATAAAAAACATTACAGTACCAAGAATATAATAACATATAGAGTAATAGAAAAGGAAACAAAAATATCCATCGCTACTTTGTTTTACTTTCCTATTACTCTAAAATGAGCACATTATACAATCGGAAAACCATTGCAGCCTATTTAAATATTTTACCTGAAATGGCATAAGCATTTTAATGGCGAACTATTTATTTAAAAACTTTTTTAACAACAAAATAATTTGGAATTCTAGATATTTAAGTCTTATGAATATAAACAAACAATATAGTTAAACATATTTAAGAAAATTGTCTCAAAAATTTCCGGAGTGTAAAAATATGCCATTCTTGAAATGAGAAGTTTAGAGGTCCCAATATTTTTCAATGCATTGACAACAAAAAATGCATGTATCTACACTGTCACAATGTTATTCCACAAATTCGTAAAGTTATTTAGGTCACTGTAATAACATGTAATTATTACCTATTTCAAAAAGTAGTGATTTATGTAAAAATTTGCAATTTTTTAATAGATAAATTATTCTTTTATTAATTTTTTATGTAATAAGTAAAACGTGAAGTCTGGCTATTGTAAGTTTTCAATGATAATTTGATTTGTAACATTAAGGGCATGAAAATAACTATAGTTTTTAAAACATTTGATTTAAAATACCTAAAATGTGCCCAAAATCAATTACACTGATGTTATACTCTAGCGAGTTGATCTTAATGATTTACAAAACTTCATATATTTTTTATAATACCTTCCAATGTCAATTTGATGACTGAATTGCTTACTTTTATCAACAGTTTTGCATTGCAGTTTTTCCACAAGTTGCTAACTATAAATGCAATAGACTTCCATTGCCAATTCTTGGCGTTCATCAATGTCCATTGCCAAAGATTCTTCTAGTGTTTTCTGTGCCAAATTAAGTAAATAGAAATTTGTTAATGCATTTCAAAGGCGTATTAAAAAGTGAAA
Organism: Troilus luridus; assembly: GCA_964056705.1. Classification (NCBI taxonomy): domain Eukaryota; kingdom Metazoa; phylum Arthropoda; class Insecta; order Hemiptera; family Pentatomidae; genus Troilus; species Troilus luridus. Next base: position 39,367,907 of record OZ057417.1, on the reverse strand, counting down.
ATACTACACAGTAAAAAATGAAAATAAATTACTTACGTTTGTATTTATAACTTGTACTTTTTACACAAAGAACAGCTATGACCATAATTATTATAATAATCGATCCTGCAGCCACAGGCACCATAAACTAAGTTTGTCGATAAAATGGTTTCCTTTGTAGATATCCATATTCCAGATATAACTTTGATGGAGTTAAAACCTGCAATCGAACATGAGAAATGTAACATTTCAGATATACAGATAGTAAAAATTGCTTTTATCTGGTTTTAATTTGCTGCATGTAATGTTGTGTATAAAATATTATATAAATAAAATAAAGCGCTCAAGGCACGTGTGGGGAATTTGGAGCTAGGCTTAAATAAAAGCGAACAGGGCTTATTATCCAAGTCCCTAAAGATAGGAGGGATCCCTAAACGAGCCGGAGAGACTCCTTCTGGCCTAGTTGCAAGCATTGGTGCAGGCCTGGGATTAAAACTAAATATCGAGGACCTGGACACAGTGGAGCGTCGTAGAGCGAAGAATGACGACCCGCGACCCCCACCAATCATCGCACGCTTCACAATGCAATCAGTGAGGGATAACCTGATCCAAAAGAGAAAAGTCAGGAGAGATTTCTCTACGCGAGATATAGGTTGGTAGAAAAGTGACTGCCACCGCATCCATCTAAGCGAGGAAATGACTGGGACTATCAGGCACCTCTACTGGCTTGCACGTCAGAAGAGGGCAACTGGGAAAATAAAATATGTCTGGTTCTCTGGTGGTAGAGTGAGGTGCAGAAAAGAAGATGGGCATCAAGTGGTCTTCATCGATCAAGCTTATGACCTGGATCTATTTTGCTGACTACTGAAGACCAGTATGCCCTAAAGCTGCACTAATAATCATGGCTCTCACAAAAGTGCTCACGGGTTCATCTTGAATTACTCTGATAATCTCAAGTGTTTTTTAAAATTTTAAAATTTTATCCTAAGAAATATGTCGCGAAATTAATTTTACTTTTTCATAAAAAATTAATTTTTATTTTTTATTTTATCTTTTATCTTCTTTTTTTTTGTTTGTTGTTTAATTTATTTCAATATTTACCTATCATTTTTCCTTTCGTTATTCTTAAATTTTATTATCTATTCGTTAGTATCAAGATTTATAGCGGTCTTTAGTAATAGCAATAACTTGCCTCTGATAATATCTTCTCGGCACTATCAAACTTTTCAATTAGCTCTGCCAATAAAATTTACTCCTCTTAGTTCCTCTCCTCAAATACTGAGAGCTTCTCTTCTGCCTCCCCATCATGTCTAGTGTCCTAACCTCCTGTCACATCAACTCCCAATCACTTTAATGAATTTCATCAATATTTTACCAATAATTTTTCGTACCACACCATTGGAATCTCAGAAACATGACTAAAACCCCATATCCCAACCTCCACTGTTTCCTTACCTGACTATACCTTCCTCCGCCACGACCGAGTTGACCGGACTGGTGGAGGTGTAGGTCTTTACATCCACAACTCCCTAAAATCACACATCCTGGATTCTTCACCAGCGTCCAATTTCCCTCACATAGAATTCCTTTTCGTCGAAATTTCATGCAACTCAAATCCTCTCCTATACGTCGTAGTCCCCTCCTTTGGTCCCTTTTGATCCTATCTTTGAGTCGGTCCTCTACAACCATGTTCCACTCTACAACCACATCATAATCTCCGGTGACTTTAATACCAACCTCCTGGTCCAATCCTATGATAAACTGTACCTTGTAAACCTTTTTTACTCTCTACACCTCTCCATTGTTCCATTCTCTCCCACCCATCACACTCTCCAATCTGACACCTGGTTTGATTTGTTCATCATTGACTCATCGCAGAGACTCCTTTCTTCCTCACAGTTACCTGTCCCATTTTTTTCCTCTCATGATTTAATCCAAATTTCATACAATAGCCAAACTCCAGAAATCCTACCGATAACATTACCGTTTCACAACCTAGATGGACTCACCACTAAATGGACCAACCTTTCCAAACCTCTCGAAAGAATAGTCAAGTCTCAAATATCAAATTTTCTCTAACTGTCCAAACTCCTTGATCTGATTTTTTATTTTTGTCCTGGTTTTTCCACTCAATCTGCCCTTACCAAAATCACTACTGACATACATAAAGCCATGGACAACAAACAACTAACCATGCTAATCCTACTAGACTTTTCCAAAGCTTACGATTCCTTGAACCATTCTATCCTTTTTTCCAAACTAAAGTCATTGCCCTTTTTCTATGCCATTCATTTGTTTTATTTAGCAATTCCGTTATTAACTATTATATTAATGTAATTTATTATTATTTTGTTAATATCTAACCTTTATTTTATTTTCAACAATTAGTTAAAATCCTGGTAAAGTCTCGTACTTTTTATTCATTTATTTTTTTTTTCCTATTTCTATTTTTATTATGTTTTGCCACTAATGATTACTTCATGATTTGTATCATTGTGTAGCCTTCTGGCCAGATGAATATTATGTTTATTTTATTTGTTCTTTATTGTTATTCTAAAGGGACTTGGCCCCAGAATAAAGTTTGTTATCTATTCTATTCTATTTTAAAAGATATTATTTTATAACAATCCTTTATTCAGTGATTAACTCTCACTAAAATAAAATTTCAAAAGAAATATTATTAAAAAAATAAAGTAAAAACATTGATGCAATATCCAGTTAGACAAAAAATACAGTAGAGCTTTGATTATCCGAATGTCTCTCAAAAATCGCATCAAATCACTTTTACCTTACGTCGTAAACCAATGACTTCCTGCCCTTCAGTATCCTTTAATAATATCCCACTGGTGCCTGTAGAACAGATCCGATACTTAGGGTTGCATCTTGACAAACGATTAACCTGGAATCCTCACACGAGACTGAAAAGACAAGAAACCGCTCGACGTTTCAGGCTACTTCAACACTTACTAGACAAACGCTCTAAGCTCCCAATTAATTACAAAAGACTCATCTACATGACCATCATACGACCTATTTGGACCTACGGAGTAGAGCTTTGGGGCTCCACTAAGCCATCGAATTCCTCTCGTATCCAATCCCTACAATCCAAAATCCTTAGTAAAATCCTGAATGCTCCTTATTTTGTTAAGAATAAAATCATCCATAACGACCTTAATGTCCCATTTGTTGCTGATTTGGCCCGAAACCGCTATCTATCCTTTCATAACAAACTTCATTTCCACTCAAACCCTCTGGTTTTAAACCTAGCTTCCACTTCAATTCCCGATAATCCTCCGAGGCGTCTGAAAAGAAGATGGCCCCGTGACTTCTTAGTTGAACTTGTGATTTGAGTACTACCAGTGGGTAGTTTCTCTACTTGTCATTTTCACATGTCATTTTGTATCGCTTAGCCCATTTACTAGATGTATTTTTTTTTTATACAGTTGTAAATATCAATAAATAAATTAAAAAAAAAAAAAATATTTTTATTTTGAAGAGAAAAGATTTGCCCCCAGCCGGGATTCGAACCGGGGTTGAATGGTCGAATGGTCCTCCCTACCTAGGACAAATCTTTTCTCTTCACCGTCCTAGGTAGGGAGTGGCCCTGTTGGCTCAAATGGTTAAAGCGTTGCCAAGGTGAGGCGGAGATCCGGGTTCGAATCCCGGCTGGGGGCAAATCTTTTCTCTTCAAAATAAAAAATTTGTAATTTTAATTAACTTGACCAGATCATCCAGTTACTTATTTGTATTGTTATATTAAATAAAATTTTACAAAAAATATAATGATTTTTTTCATGAAAGGCAATAAGGGGACCCAAATCATTTCTCGGAAACTGTAAAACCTGAACTTAGACTTCAATACTATTTGTTTACTAAGAACTGTAAACCTAATTAGGTAATTTCATTTGTTTCTCTGAATCCCTTCCTATTCATTTAGTTGGTAATAGGTTGCTCATCTTCAGTTTTAAATCATTCTTTGTGAAGCGTACATCCCATTAGTGATCACTTTTTGTTTTAAAATTGGAGCATGTCAACAAACAAAAAACCAGTGGTTTTTGCAAACAAACAAACTGGAATTTAATTGAAAAAAAAAATGCTTTTTGGTGAATTTCCGAACTTTTGATTATCCATACCACCCCTGAAAACATTAGTTCGGACAATCGACGCTCCACTGTAATTAGATATCATATGTAAGATATTTTATAAGACAGAATAAAACAAGAAAATAAAATAGTTTTTAAAAAGGAATACTTCTCAGCAATTCACACTTATAAAATTCTACCAATGAACACATTTTTCTTAGAGCAATGACAACTATGATTTATATAAAAAATATTACCGTAGATATTGTTATTAGTTGTGTTTCAGTTTTCACAATGATTTAACCTAACATGTGTCAGTTTTCTACTGTAAATCTTTTGTATTTATTTTATGAAAATTGTTTTTACATATCCGAGTTAAAATTATGATCCTACTGAAAATAGAATCAATTTTTGGCTATTTATAGATCAAGGTTTATCTTTTACCGTTATACCATGATGAAGAATTTGTAATACAGCATACTGGACTTAAGGAATAACCTTTACAAATAATGGATATATATTATTAAAATTATAAGAATAAAAAAGTTACTTACCACATCCTCTGAATAACCAGGATAACTTATTCCAAACTTGTTTTCTTTAGTTTCAATCTAAAATGATAAGCAGTCGACGGGAGAAAATTTTGATAAGAAACACTAAATTCTTGTAGAGATTCATTCCCTGTTCTGGTGACGGTACTCCATCTTGTATCATCTAAAATAAACAATTTGAGTTTTAAAATAAGATTTTGTCAATTTACGGATTTAATAAATAATTTTCTAATAAATAAATTATACATATTTAAGAACATTTTAAAATGAAAAACAGATAAACTGTCTAACATAATTACTATACTTACAATTTCGAAGAATGAAAACGGCTTAAAAATTATTTTTGAAAAATAAGTCAGACTTCGATGGACATTAAGAAGAATGATTTTTGACCATGCAGTATACTTGAGAGACAGTGTGATCAGGACTATGCTCCAATCACATGATTAATCTTCTTATTAATATTAGACATTTATTAAAGGGTTGAATATGCCCAAGAATCATCAAAAGAACTGTGCATCTAAGTTTAACAAAGCCCAATGATTTTCGTCCACGAAAAATTTAGTTTATTTATAACAAAGTTTTTTAGTTAAATATATTTAGAGATACTTAGTAGGAAACAATTTTCAACCAAAAAAACTAGCTTGCTCATTTGAAATTTATTGTTCTCAAATAAACTATTAATTTGACTGCCCTAACATTTCTAGCCATGCGGCATGTTTTTTTCTTTTATTTCAACCCCTCATTCAGTTTATTTATAACCAGAAAATATTTTCGAGATAATTATTGTTTAAAAGGAAAAAAATAGTGGAAAAAAAATCTCCTGAAAAGTTTTTGCACTGAGGAATAATGCAAATTTTGATTGAAAATTTAAAGAAAATAATTTTTTAGAGCATGATTCTCTTAATACAAAATGGTTCTATATTTCTTGAAGTTTCTATAATATTCAAAATTCACTCAATTTATTACAAGCCAAGTAAGAATTGCACTCTTTGACACATGTACACTATGTATTTATTTTCTAAAACCAATGTTACTTTTTTTTTGCCCACATTGAATCAATCCTTTTACATTCTAGCTGTAATGCTTATATTTATTAGAAAATTACCCGTAGACAGTATACATTTGGAGATCAAGCTTCTTCTTAGTATTGTAAAGTTTTTCAAAATCTGAATAATGAATAAAGCAAATGTATTATTCAAGCCATCTTTCCTTAATATTAAGCTTAGCTGAGATTTTTTTAAATTTTTTATTTATTTATTTCTAATACAATTTGTTACAATTCACAAAAGTAATAAGCTCTACCAAACAGACCAGTCTCAAACTAAAAAACTTAATAGACAAATTTAAATCTATCTAAAAAGAATCACTTATACAATGAAAGAAAAAAAAATATGCAAAAAAACTTTCAGCAGTGAGGAAAAAACAAAAATCATAATCAAAATAATCAAAAATTGTATCTATACATTCTTAGTAACCTATATACATCTACATGAACAATAACAATAATATAAGATAATTTGGTATCCTACAATAATAAATGCTTAGTTCTTTTATGTACGTACCGCTTTGTACTATTTTTTGTGTAGTTCCCTATATTTTTTATAAGTGGGTTTTTATTGTGTTTACACTTACAAATACAAATACAAATACAGATAGCGCGAGGTGATTGTCACATGGTGACACCTAGAGCACTCAGAAATTCATCCATTGTACTCTAACGCGCCTTATTGTCGGTATAGGGGGGGCCTGCCCGCACGTTACAGCCCCAGCTTATCTGCCAGAGCAGCTAATCCAGTTATACTGGTTAATCTAATTTCGTCTAGCGCAGGCCAGGTGGAGCCCAAAAAGGTGCCTCTACTCCCAGCCAAGGCTGGACATTCGGTCAACACATGTATGGCGTCTTGGTCATCCGAGTGACACCATCTACATGTGTTGTCATTTATTTTCCCTGTTTTGTATAGGTAATGTTTCAATCGACAGTGTCCTGTCAGGAGCCCTGTCACAAGCCTTATTTGTCTCCTGTTAAGGCTGGTCATTTTCTTGACCCAATCCGGTTGGAGATATGCTCCTATGAGAGCCCTTGATTGTCGAGCCTCACAGTCCTCCCAAGCACGGATTGATCTCGTTTGTATCCATTCACGGATGTATAAGATACTGTCACAGAGTCCTCTGCCAACCGGGCAGTCTGTGCAGGTTTTTAGCGTACCTTCTTTAGCTAGCTTGTCGGCAATTTCATTGCCTTCAATGCCAGTGTGTCCTGGCACCCATTGTATGCGAATTTTCGCTCCAGTGGCAAGCCTGTCAATCGCAGAGCGGCACCCACTTGTGAGTTTCGATCTGTGCACAGACCCGCCAATGGCTCCCATCGCTGCTCTACTATCAGTGCAGATTGTAATTCTGCCCCTTATATTTCTGTCCAGGCAGAGATTCACGGCCCTATAGATTGCCATGACCTCCGCCTGGAAGACCGAGGCATGTGTTCCAAGTGCACCGCTCATTCGGATGTTGCCCTGTACCACATACAGACCGAAGCCTGTTCTTCCCTCGATGCGGGAGCCATCCGTATAAATAACTGTGCCAGTGGTTGGTAGCTCACCCAATCCCTCCGACCAGTCGCTTCTATCCTGCATAACCAATGCAAAACGTCTATCAACATGAAAAGTGGGCTGAGACAAATCTTGCGAGTCTGTCAGAGTGGGCCCATCAATCACCTTGGTGATTTTACTATGTTGCCCTTTGTTCAACCATAATCCCATGCATTGCAGTCTCAAAGCTTCCATCCTCGCTGCAGCTTTGATATGAGTTTCTAGCGGTGGTAGGCCAATAAGAGCCTCCAGCGCCGCGACAGGAGCCGTTCTAAGAGCCCCTGTTATTCCTCTTACAGCCATCCCCTGTATATGTTTGAGCAGTGGTTGCGCAGACTTCATGTCTGTCCTATGCCACCACACAGCAGCCGCATAGGTGATACGTGGTTTAACCACTGCTTCGTAGAGCCACTTATATAGTCTTGGTGAGAGGCCCCAGTTTCTTCCTATGACCCGCCTACAAAGCCATAGTGAGGTTGTAGCCTTTCTTTTGACATATTCTAGATGGCTCTTCCATGATAGTTTACTATCAAGGATGACCCCTAGGTATTTGACTTCAGACTTGAAGTCAAGAGTTTTGCCTGCAAACACCATGTTCCGCAGACCAACATGTTTTCTCTTTTTGGTGAACAGGATCAGTTCCGTTTTATCCGGATTCACCGACAGCCCTGACCTTGTGCACCAGTTTATTACCTTTACTAGGTTCTGCTCCATGAGATCCACTGCCGTGTCAATGAACTTGCTTCTGACCTGTATGGCCAGGTCATCTGCATAGGCCTGCACGTGAGCGCCTCCTCTCATCGTTTTCAGCAGTGAATTCATTACGAGGTTCCAGAGTAGTGGAGAGAGGACGCCGCCTTGTGGGCAGCCCCTTTCTATCAGTACTTCTGTTTTTGTGTCTTTCAGCTGTACCAAGAGCCTTCTCTTGCTCAACATACAGTTAATCCATTCGACAATGGCCGGCTCCACGCCCTGTGTCGTGAGCGCTTCAACGATCGCATCTCTCGATGTGTAGTTAAAGGCTCCCTCTATATCCAGAAAGGCCGTGAGGGCGTAACCCCCCTGCTCTAATTCTGTTTCAGTTTTGCTAACGAGAGCATGTAAGGCAGCCGTAGTGTTACAGCCCGCCCTATATGCAAATTGGTTTGTGTCTAGAGGCCTTTCACTAAGATGGCACTCCTTGATATATCTGTCAATAAGCCTTTCCAGTATCTTTAAACAGAATGAGGTTAGGCTTATTGGTCTGAAGGATTTAGCACTCGTATAGTCAGTCTTCCCAGGCTTAGGTATAAAGACCAGCCCTGCGCTGTTCCACGCTCTCGGAGTGTAGCCCAGCGCAAGGCCCGCTCGCATCACCTTCAACAAGGGCAGTCTGATCCATTCCATTCCCTTTTGCAAGAGCGCTGGAAAGACACCATCGGGCCCCGCTGACTTGTAGGGCCCGAAGGAGTTGATCGCCCAGTCTAGCCTGTGGAAGCCCACCACACGTGCAGCCAATTTCCAGTTTTTTCCCCTGCCCGTTCCAACTTCGCCGGCCGAAATGGTATCAGCCTGCAGATGCCCCGGGAAGTTTGTGTTTAGAAGAACTTGGATGGTATCCATATCCGTTGGGGTATATGTCCCATCCTACTTCTTCAGTTGTTGGAGTTTTGCTCCTGTATCAGAGTTTAGAACTTTGGTTAGTTTGGCCGCATCTGGGAGCGTTTCAATGCTCTCACAGTAGCCTTTCCAGCCTCTGTCCTTTGAATCCCTGATCTCTTTTTTGTAGGCTTTGGTACTCTCTTTATAGGAGTTCCAGTCCTCTTCCTTCTTAGTTTTCATTGCCCTGTTGAGCAGTTTTCTTGTGGTGGTCCTCAATCTTTTCAGTTTGGTGCTCCACCATGGTTTATTTTGTGGCTTAGGTTGAACCACTGGACAGGCCTCCTCGTACGAGGATATCATCGCCTTGGTGAGGCAATCCACGGCCTTATCCAGTTCTCCACCCGTGCCATATCGTGTGGGAAAGGCTTTGACTCTTTCCATGAGTAGCCGATTGTACTCATTCCAGTTCGTCGCCTTTGGATTTCTAAATGCCCTTCTCTGTAGTCCACTACCCTGGACATTGAAGAGTATGTGCATGTGGTCAGAGAGTGATGCCTCTCTCGAGACTCTCCATCCTCCGAACCAATCCTGTGCACTCTGTGTGCATAGTGTGATGTCAAGGACTTCTTGCCTGATACTATTCCTAAAAGTAGGCTCACAACCTTCATTCAGAAGGTTGAGGTTGGTAGTCATCAGGTACTCTGCCAATTTTTCCCCTCTCAGGTTAATGTCAGTGCTACCCCAGATGACATGATGTGCATCCATGCCAACAAGAAGGTCTACTTTCGTCCGATCGCATTGATCGACCAATGCTTCCAGTTCGTCTGTAGGTGCCTCCTTGTCATGTGGAAGGTAGGCCGAGGCTATCACTGCATCGCGTTCTCCATCCTCTGTTTTGAACCTAATCCTCACCGATGTTAGGTCCTTTGTGCAGTTCTCAGGCAGTAGGTTCGCAGTGACATTTTTCACTGCGATGCAAGTCCTGGGTTTATCCACCTGTGGAGGAATAAAAAGTTCCCAATCACCTTTGAGCCCTCTGATTAGTCCCCCCCAGATCCATGGTTCTTGGATCAGTACCATGGCTGTGTGCCGCACTGACAGCCACTGTGCCACAACGGCAGTAGCAGCCTTGCAGTGTTGCAAGTTGATTTGTAGGCACTCAATTTTGTCCATCATATTGAATAATGGCATGGGTCAAGTGTCTCTTTAACCGAAGGAGGCCCTTTGCAGGGCCCGAAAAGAAAGGAAGAAAGCAGAAAGACAGAAAAGAAAGAGAGAAAGATTTAGAAAGAGTGGCAAGAAAAAGAAGAACAAAAACTATGGGAAAAGAAAAAGAAGAAGGGAGCTGTTTAAGAGAGGAAAAGGATAGGGAAAGACAATAACATAGAGAGACATAAGTAAAAGGGGGGGATGGATTCAGAGCCCTATAGAGGAGCATCATCATCCACCGGCCCCTGCTCACCTGTTTGAGCCTGAGGATCTTCATCCATTGCCTCAGGCCCTTTCGCTTCTGGCTCCTTCTTGTCTCCAAGGAGGAAGGTGACTCGCCCCATACCGAAGTATGGCTTGCCTCCCAACCTCTCCAGAGCCAAGAAGGATGGCTGGTCCACTCCGAAGACAATCCTGGTTATCTTCCGATTGTCCATCTTCTCCACGGAGTAAACGCTCCAGCGTTCCGTCTCCAGCTCGCGGTTCTGGCCCTTCAACACCTTCAGGATCTTCGGTGTCTCTGGGGTTGGAAGCGGGAAGTGGCCTACCACCCTCTTCAGCCTAAGGTAGGCACGGGCATCTTCACACAGAAGCTCCGCGCCATCCCAAGGTCTCAGAGTCGGTGTTACGCGCCTCAGCCAGTTCACCGACATCTCGTCAGTGCAGCTAATGAGGCACACGCCATTCCTCGCCGTTGTGCTCTCGAATCGTGGTTTCTCCTCCGATTCGAAGATTGCTTCGAAGAGGGATGAATTTAGCAAACTCACCTGCTCCTCCGAAAATCCCACCGCTGGATAGCCCTTGGGAACAATAGCCATCTTGGTGGAGTTTTTCAGCGCCTCGGTGAATGATCTGTCCATCACTCTCCGTTTCTTCTCCTCCTTCTTCCCAGATGGAGGTGTCTCCTGAGGGTCCCTTTGTCTCTTCGACTGTTGAGCCCTCTGTATATTGTCCGCTGGCCTCGAAGGCCCAGGTTCCTTGGCTAGCTCCCTCCCAGAGGAGGTGCCACCCGCAGTTCCCGGAGCCTTCTGAGCCTCGCGGAGTCTCCTTCTTCGTTTCTTCTCAGCTCCACAGAGGTTTTTCCTTTCGGATCTGTGGGCCGGTCTCACTCTCTCAGCATCCTCTGACGCTGAGTTGATGTTGAGCTCCTCCAGGGAGAGCTCAGCGGTGTTGGCTACGGGCTCGACCATCTGATCCAGCTCCATAGGTGTTTTGACACCTTCACCATCGTTCCCTGCTGCAGAGCCCTCTGGTTTGGGTGTGTCTGTTTTGTTTGATTCATTTAGGTTCATTTTGATCCCACGAGTAGCTAGGGAAGTATACGGTCCACCCAGGCAGAGCCCCGCATACCTGGGTAAGGCTACATACGAGGGAGGTCGCCTGGTATCCCAAGGTGCACGCTACACGCAGCTCCCCCTGCGCCATGCAAACCCAGCGCGGCTACTGGGTTTTGGGGTATGCATTTAAGCCGCCTCTGTGAGCTTCCAGAAGACAGCAAACCCGACGCGCTGTACATACGCAGCACATCGAGGGATCGCTTCTTGGTCGCCATCGGAAACGCTGAATACCCTCCAGGGCTCCCCACGCCATCCAAGCCCAGATGACGCGAGCGAAGCCCCGACCGTACCTGTAGAGGCGGACCGCGGCCGCCGCGACCGAGCCCCGCGTCATTCACCTGACCCCTCACGGGGTCCCGATTCAATGGAGAGCCCGTTTATAGGGATCCATTCCAATCACATCAGCAGAGCCCGTTTATAGGGATGCTACACTCATACCCGCGACAGACTCGGTCACGACGGCCGCGGCCCAGCGCAACCGATAGGCTTAAGCCCCCATACCAACAACAAGGTCTTGCGATCCCTAATGGGGACGAACTTACACTTTCGTTTACACTTATTAAAGAATTTGTTGCATAATTTATTGATAAATTCATTTATATACGGTATATATAATTCTTTGTGCATAATTTTAACTCTAGTGTAATATGCATAGTTTCCAGCAATTCTAGGCATTTGTTTTGAAATATTTGTAGTTTTTTATAATTTGTTTTAGACATATAACTAAATATTGGGCATGCATATGTTAGAATAGATTGTAAGCAGGCTTTATATAATAATAACTTATTATATGTGCTTAATTTTGAATTCCGATTGAAGTATGGATATATTGTACACAGAGTTGTGTTCGCTTTATTACACACATAATCAGTGTGGAAAGTAAAAGTTAACCTTTTGTCCCTGTTAAGTCCTAAATATTAAATCTGATTTGTCCAAGGTACAGGCATTCTGTTTACATTCAGTTGGGGGATATTATTCGGTCGTCTCTTAGTAAATAATATGGCTTGGGTTTTATCTTGATTTATTTTAATTTTCTATTTATTGTAGAATCTCTCAATTTTTTTTAGAGCTGTAGTCAGTCTATTTGTAATTGTGTCTGTTCTATAACTTGTAGTATAAAAAGGAGTATCATCTGCAAAAAGGGATTTTTGTACTTTAAATGTATTCGGTATGTCATTAACATAAATACTGTAGAGCGTTGGCAAAATAACCCCACCCTGAGGGAGACTGGCTGTGAGTGTACGTACTGTGGAGTAGTGGTCTTCTATAGTTACTTTAAGCATGCGGTTTGCTAAATAATGTTACGGGCTACTGGGTGTAAAATGAATTAAACTATTACTTAATTCAAGAATCTAATATTTATTAACAAATTAAAAAGAATGCAATGAGATTCTTTAATACAATTAAATTATTAAACTAATATCAATTTACAATAACAATATTCTACTAAATGTTATCTAATTTCTAAAATAATATACAAACAATATAAGATATTTCTAATACTAAATAACTAAACTATTTATATATAAATTTGTACAAATACAATAATATTACACTATAGTTTACAATTACAAATTATCACTTACAGTTCGCTAACTTAAGTCCACCGACCGTAAGACTCTCCAAATATGACAAACTGACCCACAGTTTATTACACTTATTAAACGGCCACTAATTGTCACTGTTGCTCACTAAGCACTTATTACAGACTGATACTAACTCACTGTAACTCACACGCACTATCACTAGTTAACGACTGCTTATTACTACCGGCTTATTACTCACTTATTACTGACCCGTCTTATTACTGACTCGCGGCCCGAACAGCTGTCCTTTTTATATAGGCAAGGGAGATTGGGGTGGGGGCACTTCTCGGAAGGACGAGGACCACCTAGACCGACCCAGAAGGATCTACGCCATTCTATAATCCCTTCCGCTTAATCCCATTGTTTGTCTTATCCTCCCAGCCGGTTCTTCTTCCCTCTCTGACCGTAACACTGCCCCCTCCTTAAAAGTGCTCTGCCCCAGAGCATAGTCCGGAGAAATCGGGCAGCTATGAGCTACTACGGATGGAGACGCTTTTCCTTTCCAGGGGTTGAACGTGCACACCAATATGGCGACTCCAGAGTTGGCGAATGTCTGTTCAAGCATGTTCCTAACAACCTTCCACTCCAGGCCGTCATATCCACAGCCCAACTTAGGGATCGCGAGCTTGGTGACACGCAGTCTCAGAAGCTTACTCCGCAAGTCGTCGAGGCTTCGCCGCAGTGCGTCATATGTGGGCTTCTGATCAGTAGCACACTTGGTAACTAAGTAGAACAGGTGTCGTCCTTCGTGCGTATGGTGGAGTGCTTTCCCGACGCTTGGTCCTTGGCGTTCCAGTTCCTCAGTTCCAGCAAACTTCTTCCTGAAGACCGTTGCAATACCTCGGGAAGTCCTCGGATCTTCGGCGACACAATGGGCCAGAGAATAGTCCGCGGGTAACGAGAAGATATCTCTGTATACTGTCTGAGTTATTCCACGGGAACCTTGTACCTTAGGTTGTGCAACTGATACCTTACTGGTCTCCACGTTGTTGAGATACCTGACTTGCTGGTCTTTTGTCGGGCCATGGTCTCCTTTGTATGGGGCCAGTCTATTAAAATGGACTACCCTGGGTTTTCCTTTTGGCTGCTTCCTGATCCTATAGATGACGTCGTTTATCCTATTGATGATCTCAAACGGGCCATCCCAGGAGTTCTGATGTTTAGGTGAGTAGCCTCGCCTTCTTCGAGGATCATGTAGCCAGACCAAATCTCCAGGTTGGAATCCACCTTTCTCTGCCCTGATGTCGTAACGCTCCTTCATTCTGTCACTGGCTCCCTGGATGTTTGCACGAACCTTCTCGTGGATATTATCCATCCGCTTCCGTAGATTCGTGACGTATTCCTCTCCGTTAACTTCCTCGTCTGGCTTGAACCCGAATTTCAGATCACAAGGCAAACGAAGTTCTCGGCCGAACACCACATTTGCGGGGGTCTGCCCCGTTGCTTCATGGACTGAACTCCGGTAGGCTAACAAGAACAAGTGAAGATACTGGTCCCAGTCTCGCTGATGGTCGGAAACCACTTTAGACAAATATCGACCCATTGTCCTGTTCATGCGCTCCACCATGCCATCCGATTGAGGGTGAAGAGGTGTCGTCCTGGTTTTCCGTATTCCCAGTGCTTCGCACATCCCGGAGAAGACTGCAGACTCAAAGTTTCTTCCCTGGTCAGCGTGAAGTTCCATGGGTACTCCAAACCGGCTGACGAGGTGCTTCACAAGTACGTCTGCAACCGTGACTGCCTCTTGATTCGGAAGGGCATACGCTTCCACCCACTTAGAAAAATAGTCCATGGCCACGAGAATATATCGGTTACCTTCGTCCGTCACAGGGAAAGGGCCAGCGATGTCGATCGCTATCCTCTCGAACGGTGCTCCCACGTTGTACTTCTTCATAGGGGCCCTCTTTCTTCTTGTTGGTCCGTTAGAAGCCGCACAAGTCGCACAACGCCTGCACCAGTCCAACACATCGTCCTTAAGGTTTGCCCAGTAAAAGCGTTCACGAACTTTTTCCAATGTCCGGTGAACTCCAAGATGGCCGCCAGTTACACCGTCATGTAGTTCCCTAAGCACTTCGGGCACTTTATTCCTTGGAACGATGAGCTGTAGCCTACGCTGATCTCCTTCCGCGTTCTCCAATGCCCGTTTCAGCAGCCCGTTGTCCACTACAATGGAGTTCCATTGGGCCCAGTACGTTTTTACATTCTTCGACATTGGAGCCACATCCTGCCAGGTCGGTCTTCCTCGCCCCGATATTTTCCATTCCTTTATTTGTTTTAAGTCCGGGTCCTCGTCCTGTTCCTTTGACACCTCTGTGTACCGCCAACTGTCGATAACAACCGTTGTCCTCAATACTGTTCCCTGCTTCTCTTCTTGTCGGGAACAATGCCTGCATTCTTCATCTTCACATGGTCTTCTTGACAGCGCATCCGCATTCCTGTGGCTCGTTCCAGAACGATGAGCAGATTCAAAGTCGTACTCTTGAAGGCGCTCGATCCACCTCGCCACTTGTCCCTCCGGTGACTTGAATCGCAGCAGCCACATTAGAGCCGCGTGGTCCGTTCTCAGCAGGAACCTCCTTCCGTATAGATATTTATGGAAGTGCTCTATGGATTTTACTACTGCCAGAAGCTCTTTCCTTGTGACACAGTAGTTGCGTTCCGAAGCTGTGAGTGCTTTGCTGAAATATCCAATCACCCTTTCTTCTCCGTCTTGAAGCTGAGAGAGGACACTTCCAATGGCGATGTTGCTGGCATCTGTGTCAAGTATGAACTTGCCCTCGGGACGTGGATAGCTCAGAATAGGAGCACTACTCAATTTGCTCTTCAGCTCCTCGAAGGATGCCTGGCACTCGTGATCCCAATGAAAAGTCCTTTTCTCCTCGGTTAGCCTGGTAAGAGGTTTTGCGATGTTAGCAAATCCTTTCACGTACCTCCGGTAATAGGTGCAGAGCCCGAGAAAACTTCTCACCTGGTGCTTATCTCGAGGTACTGGCCAGTTGGTGATCGCTGCTATCTTCTCTGGGTCAACAGCAACTCCGTTATCTGACACAATATGCCCCAGGTAGTTGACTTGCCTTCGGAAGAGATTACACTTCTTCGGGTTCAACTTTAGGTTCGCTGCACGCAGTCGTTCGAAGACCTTCTCCAGATTCTTCAGATGGTGAGCGAAGGACTTTCCCAGCACAATAATGTCGTCTAGGTATACCAGGCATACCTCCGAAGAGAGACCTCTTAACACGTTTTCCATCAGCCTCTCGAATGTGGCAGGAGCATTGCAAAGCCCGAATGGCATTACTGTAAACTGCCAGAGCCCAGTGCCAATTGAAAACGCCGTCTTCTCTTTATCCTCAGGTGCCAATCCAACCTGCCAATATCCACTGCGGAGATCCAAAGTAGAGAAGAGTTTACACCCCTCTAGGGTGTCCAGCGTATCGTCAATCCTGGGAAGCGGATAGCTGTCCTTCTTGGTGACATTGTTCAGAAGACGGTAGTCTACGCAGAACCTCGTTGTGCCGTCTTTCTTCTTCACCAATACAACAGGAGACATCCAGGGGCTACTCGAAGGCTCAATGACACTGTCAGCCGCCATCTCCTTTATAATCTCCTCGGCGTCCTCCCGTTTGGCTAACGGCAGCCTCCGCGGAACCTGTCGGATGGGCTTCGCATCCCCAGTGTCAATCTTGTGCTGGACGATATCCGTTCTGCCCCGTGGTCCTGGTCCGATCTCGAAGACGTCATGCCATCGGATAATCATATTCTTCACTTCCTCGCTCTGTTCGGGCGAAAGGTCGCGACATGATTCGTCCAAAAATCCTTTAAGTTCCTCTGGGAGTCCTCGAAGCTCGGTGGGATGACGTTGCAGCTGACGAACCACTGAGGTAGCGGTGGTACACTCCCCGACTGGTGTTCCTTTCTTCAGCGTTACCGGGAAGCTGTTCAGGTTCATTAGCCGAATTGGAGTGGTAGGTCCGATCTTGATGAGAGACCTAGCAACCAGTACGCCGCGTCCAACCCTTGTTCTTCGTGCCTTCCAGGTTCGAGTAGTGCACATTGACCCGCGGGTAGATGCCCTTCGACCGTCCCATGCGTCACGATTTGGCTCCGTGCAGGTAAAGCGGTGTCTTCTGGTAGCAGCACTCGAGCGCAGAAGTCCTTTTCCTGCCGAAGTATGACTTCCTCGTCTCCTAGCGTCATCGCACCTCTCGACATATCCAGCTTGATCCCGTATGTGATCATAAAGTCCATACCCAGTATGACGTCCTCATCTATATTTGCCACGAGAGCGAGGTGCTTCAGATGTTGGCCCCCGATGTGGAAGGTGGCATCTATCTCCCCGTAGACCTTGGCTGGCTGTCCCGTTGCAGTCCGTAATGCCCAACTGGTCGGTATGATCTTCTCAGCTGGAAGTGTCTTCGAGTTCAAGATCGTCATGCTCGCTCCGGTATCCACTAGAAGACTTCGCAGCTGCCCGTTCACCATCCCATCAACGTAGAAACTGTTCGTTCTGCTTCCTATCGACGCAACTCTGATGGTCTTCCTGGGGGTTTTGACGTTACGGGTTGGACATTGGCTTCTAGGATGTCCAAGCTGGCCGCAGCCCCAACAGCGTATCTCCCTCTTATGGGTCCTGATAGCATCCAACACTTTCGTCACAATGTCTTCGATGCTAGGGACCACATTAGGTTCCGCTTCTGCTGCTCGAACTCGCGCATGGCCCCGTACAGACTGTCTAACAGCTTCAAACTCCATGGCCTGAGATAGTGCGTCTCCCAACGTTTTCGGCCGGGCGAGCTTCACCGCTTGTTGTGTCTCTGGGTCCCGAAGTCCATCCAGGAATTTGTCGACAGCCAAACTCTCGTAGACATAGTCGGTGACCGATGGGTAGGCGTTCCTCACCAGCCGGGCAATATCCGCTTCAAATTCCTGCAGCGTCTCGTTGTCCTTCTGGACCCTGTTTCTTAGCTGTGAGCGATATAGCTGGTCCATGTGGCGGTGGCCGAAACGCATCTTCAGCCTTCTAATCAGCTTCCCGTAGTTAGACCGCTCCGACATGGGCATTCCCTGCAGCACTCTCAAGGCGTCTCCACGCAAGGCCAGGCACAACGCTGAAGCTTGGGTCTCCTGTGACCACCCGTGGATCGAAGCCGCTGTCTCGAAGAGAGTCATGTAGTCCTCCCACGGCGTCTTTCCGTCGAATACTGGAATGGTGTTGTGAGTTGGTGGCGCCCCAGCATAGGCGGGTAGAATGCTATTACTATGGCTGCCCTCGGAGGAACGGTCGGTGACGTTCGTCGGTGGGTTGCTCTTACGTCCCTCGAGAGCTTCCATTCTTAGCCTAATTTCGTTCACTTTTTCTCCTAGCCTAGATTCTACATCTGCTACTTTATTATTTACATCGGCTAACTTATTATCTACATTTTCCATTAACTTAGTCTCTAATGTGCCTAACTTAGACTCTAATGTATCCATTAAATCATTTTTTACAGTACCTAGCTTATTTTCTACATTGCCTAGTTCATTTTTAACACTGCTTAACTCATTACCTAGCTCATTTTTAACAGTGCTTAACTCAGTACCTAGCTCATTTTTAACAGTGCTTAATTCATTTTTAAAAGTTGCAGACAACTTGCTTAAATCAGTTTCAAACAGAACGTCATCTGGATTTTCCCCCAACTCTACAAAAAATTGACGCAAGCGATGTTGCAGTACACTTTTATTTCCGGAAGAATCCAGATCACGTTCTTCTAATTCCCGTTTTAAATCTGCAACTTTTAAATCCATTAATTTAAGACTTTGAGAAGCCATTTTTCATACAGTAGCCCAATAATTACAAAATAATAACAATTACACAAAATACCCACACCTGACACCAATTTGTTACGGGCTACTGGGTGTAAAATGAATTAAACTATTACTTAATTCAAGAATCTAATATTTATTAACAAATTAAAAAAATGCAATGAGATTCTTTAATACAATTAAATTATTAAACTAATATCAATTTACAATAACAATATTCTACTAAATGTTATCTAATTTCTAAAATAATATACAAACAATATAAGATATTTCTAATACTAAATAACTAAACTATTATATATAAATTTGTACAAATACAATAATATTACACTATAGTTTACAATTACAAATTACACTGTTCTGCACGAAAATCCTCCTTCAAACCAAAACATGCTTTCTTACAGTTATCAGATGGGCTGAACAATAATTTGAAGTCAGATTTTGTTTATCACGCACAGTTTCCTGAGAAATTCTAGTTTTTTATCCAAAAAGGTGAGGTTTTTGTGGATTTGACGAATTTTTTTTCGGCATCAAAACATAGTGAAAAAAATTCCAAAGCCCGATGATTTTGAGCGCAATGAAGTATATTTGAACGAAAAAAATTTGATGGGAATATTACAAGTGGTTAAAGAAATATGGCTAAAAGTGTTTTTTCAGTTTTTCAAGGACCTCACTTTTGAAGCAAAGTTAAATACTACTGAGAAAAAGGCTTGGATTGCTTTTCGAGAGGTATGTGCTAAGTTTTTGGGAAACGAAAAATCTAGAGACTACCGAAAAATAGTCCAAGAACTGCTTACTTCATATAAAACATTGGGATGCAATATGTCCTTAAAAATACATTTCCTGCATAGTCACCTAGACTTTTTCGCCCCAAATTTGGATGCAGTTTCGGACGAACATGGAGAACGATTCCACCAAGACATATCCAGAATGGAAAAAAGATATTCTGGCAAATGGAATGAGAAGATGCTGGCGGATTACTGCTGGACACTGCAGCGGGAGACAGAGGAGGAAGAGTACAAAAGAAAAAAAACTATTCATTGACGATGTGTGTATATTTTTTGAGTTGTGTCATATCTAGTATTATACCTGATAGCATCCAGGATTCAATTAATTATATTTTATCGTTGAAAAAGAAAAAAAATCTGTTCTAATAAAGACAATCATTTTCAAAAACAATTTTTCATTTTTTCCAAGTTTCACCTATTTTCTCTCAAAATCAGAGGGTGATAGAATTGTTCTGAGTTCGGATTCGGACTCAGCACACCTGAAAACATGAGAAACAGGCAAAATTGTTCAAGGGAGGGGAGAAAAGTTTTTTTTTGCAGAACAGTGTTATCACTTACAGTTCGCTAACTTAAGTCCACCGACCGTAAGACTCTCCAAATATGACAAACTGACCCACAGTTTATTACACTTATTAAACGGCCACTAATTGTCACTGTTGCTCACTAAGCACTTATTACAGACTGATACTAACTCACTGTATCTCACACGTACTATAACTAGTTAACGACTGCTTATTACTACTGGCTTATTACTCACTGACTTATTACTGACCCGTCTTATTACTGACTCGCGGCCCGAACAGCTGTCCTTTTTATATAGGCAAGGGAGATTGGGGTGGGGGCACTTCTCGGAAGGACGAGGACCACCTAGACCGACCCAGAAGGATCTACGCCATTCTATAATCCCTTCCGCTTTATCCCATTGTTTGTCTTATCCTCCCAGCCGGTCCTTCTTCCTTCTCTGACCGTAACAATAAGATTTAATTAATGATATTAAGTATGGAGGGAAATTGTAAAGAGTGAGTTTGAATATCAGCCCGTTATGCCAGATACTGTCGAAAGCTCTTTGAACGTCGAGTAATACCAAACCCGTATGTTGTTTATTATTAAACCCCTCAGTAATGTGGTCGGTGAGCCTGCCTAATTGAGCTATAACAGAATGCTGGTGTCTGAATCCAAATTGTTCATTTATAAAGATTTTATTATTTTTAATAAATTTGTTTAATCTTTAATATATTATTTGTCTGCTATTTTACCTATAGCGCATAACAAACTAATGGGCCTGCAGTTTTCTACAATTTTTTTGTCCTTGTTAGATTTGGGAATTGCTTTAATTATTGCCATTTTCCATATCTGTGGTTAATGTTTTAGTTTTAACATTAAATTTATCAAATGTACCAGTCGAGTGATTCCTGCCAGTGGTAACTTTTTTAAGTATATTGGAAATATTGCATCATTACTGGGTGTGCTTAGCTGAGATCATGCCTTAATATAACTAGACATTTTATAATCTATATAATAAAATAACGAAAAAAGAAAATAATTATAATAATAAAAACACCCAAAATATTACACAAATAATTTCTTGAAATATATATTTTTATTTACAACACAACACAATACAAGAACTATATCAGCCTGACTGCTTCAATTATAACATTTTTAAATATTTTTTAATTAGCTACAATACAAGCCTGTAAAAAAATAACAAAACACTGAAAAAACCTCTCGGTTCGATTAGTAATTTAGTGCTAACTTTTTTGTTTGCTTTGAATATAATATCCCAATATGCAATAATGCACCCAATGCATTTCGACACTTGACACAGTTTTGCCGAGAGTGACAGATTTAGGAGCTGATGGTAAACCTTCCTGATGTCCAGTTGTCACATTCGCCTTAATCGCCGGTCCCATGTCTATCGTCTCTGCACGGACTGCAAGTGTATAAGTCACTTCTTCTTCAAGAGTTTGAACCTCCAGTTGAGGCTCTGAGACTTTTTGTTTAACCTGCTTACTAAATTCTACAACAACATAAAAAAAGTATAAAAGCTAATAATGCGAGAAAGTAATGAAGTAATATATATTTTTTAATTAAAAACTTACGATCATTTTCCTCAGCAGTTTCCTTGTCACAATGTATCCTACTAATTGACCATTCCTCTTCTTTGGTGGTTCCCAGGTAACCATCAAGCTGGTCATAGTTATTTCAGAAAATTTCAGGTCTCTAGGAGGTCCGGGTAGTCCCTAAAGTACACACAAATAGTACATGTAATAATTTGATTACAACAATAATAAAAAAGATCTTTCATATTTTTTATCTTTTACGCGTAAAATACAATCTGAATTATTATGTAAAATTAATTTCACTCACTTGAAACGTTCATACAGTTACAGGAGCAGACCTGGGACCATCACCAGCAGGATTAAATGCTAGAATATGTATTCTTTAAGTAGTAAATTTGTCTAGGAATACAAGACTATGCCAATAAGTAGCTGGAACAACTTCTGTTTCTTCTTCAATTTTTTTATCAGGTCCAAGTTCTTGAGGTGATTCTACCATGAGATAAAATATCTGTAAAAATAAAATATGTAATATTGAGAAGAATAAAAATGTATACATCAAAGTTTATTTTTAATTATAACATTGGTCCATCTAGCGGTGGACCAAACCCATAAAGTTCCGCTTCTTTCTCAAAAGATATTCTTGGCATTCTTCTTCAGTCAAATTAAATTTTTCAATTTTTATTTTATCCTACCTTATAAATATTTATAGATTTATTAAACGTAGTAAACTTTTATTTTGATAAAAGAGAGATAATCATTACAATACACAAACATATTTTTTCATAATTAGTAGTGTAAATAGTGCTAACATCTTGGCTGCCATCAAATTATGCCCAAATGTCATTGACAATTTTACTTTTTTATTAATTATTTGGGCTGTTATTTTTAAAAGTGGTATAAGACCACTTGGATCTAAAAAAAAATCATTTATGCTTTTATATAATTTTAATAATGTGTGTAATGTTAAAAACATCACTACTATCTGCTAAGTACTAAGTGTTTAAACCATAGTGTTTGTCCATGTTTTTGAATGAATTCAAATGCAAACCCTTAATATCTCCATACCTAAAAAAAATGGGCTTATATCACTTTCACAAATAACAGCTCATTTATATTCATATATAAATTTCATAAAAACTAATATTGCTTAATTTAATATATAAAGACTAATTAATGCTATTAATTTATATTTTACGTATTCTTTAAAACAATTTTTACCTTGTAACCAAGGAGATCACCATTCTGACTGCTGCTCTATGGTGGAACCCAAGTCAGTTTTATTTCCGTTGGTGAAACCAGTGTTGCATTAACACAAAGCGGCTGACTGGTAGGTACTGCTTCTTCAACATAAACTGTTATTGGTCTACTCAAGGGCCCAACACCTTCAGAATTGAAAGCTGATACGACAATGTCGTGAACATGGTCACGAAATAAGTCTGTCAGTATAGCTTTGTTAGTCTGTAAAAAGAAATTAAAAAATGATTATACTTTGATAAACATATTAAATATTTTTAAACTTTTTTTTTTTTTTGGGCCCCCTTCTTGCCATTGCTGGCATAGGGGGCTTCGACAGTGGCGGGTTAATGCGTTGGGTTTACGCACGCCCGCCACTGCCAAAAATCTACTCTTTTGAGTAGCACAAGTTTGAGGTAGGGTTAAAATCTATTTTTTATTGTTCAATTCCATAGCTTTCAAAAAATAATTAACCAATAAAAAGCATGATTTTAATCATTTGATGACTTGTCGAGGTTATTATTTCGGAGAATAACTCTTTTTCCTTTAAAAATGATAACAAAAACTGATGCACCAAGAAAGGCTTCTGTGTAGCGTATTAGAAGAGTAAGAGTCGGGATATCTGTATTCAACTACAAAAGTATCAGATTCAGAAAAGTATCAGTATCAATTGTATTCAGATACAGGAAAATCCAGTATCTACCCATCCCTAGCCTACGGCCAGACCTGCAACATCCTACAACCTGCAACATCCTCAGGGGGGAAAGATGAGAATTCTCTTGATTTAAATGAAGAGTTGGATAAAGATAACCCAGATGAGGTGCAGGTACAAGAGTTTATGAAGCAGTTAGAAAGGTTGACTATTGATTTAAATGTTTTTGACGGAAACATTAGAGAGAGTAACTTTGCTACCAATAAAGAGAATGATTATGAGCAAGAATATGCCAAATAATACCACATATGCCTCGGTAGAAGCATTTAAAGATAAGTTTGATTTAGTCTCTGTATAGATGGAGAAATATAAAAATGGTGGACTAAATAAACTTGCTCAAAGGGAAGCGCTCTAGCGGGAGGGTCCTGCTTGGTTAAAAAAAAGGTACTGAAAGTTCTTGGCCCTCACCTAAATTTGAAGTCGATAAAGGTAATGAGAAAGAACAAAATCGTGAAGAATAAAATATAGGTGAAGTGAAAGAAGGTGAACGTGAAGAGAAAAAGGAAGGTGATGAAGTAGCCGAAGACGAATCAACTAAAAAGGGACAGCCTAAAACAGTGAAAATGAAAGTTGTGAAGAAAGTTAAAAAAGTAAAAGCCTCTGCTGAGAAAGATAAAAGTAAAACTGCGGAAGGAGGAGAAAATGAAACTGAAAACGATAAGGAGAAAAACTCAGAAAAGGATAGTAGTACAGGGGAACCAAAAAAAGAAGAAGAGATCTGAGATCAAACTTGGTCCCGAGTTTTGTAAAATGGTTGAAGTTTATTACTGTGACTTGTGCAAAATCTATTTACCCCGACTGGCTGACAAAGAGAAAGCGCTGTCGACTCATTTTCCTTCAAGAACGCACCTTCAACCGGTACAGTTAAACAATCCTAGAAATGATGATGCTACATTAAGAAGAAAAGCTGTGAGATTGCATAGAGAAAGGCAAAAGTTGAAAGACAAAAAGGAAAAAGAAGAGACGAATGTTAAGGAAGAACAGGAGAAGGAGGAGGAAAAACCAGCCGGTGAGGAACAGATGGAAGTTACTGAGAAACCTGTGGAGGAACAAATTGGAAGAGCCTCTCTCAAATACGAGGAGCTGGTTACAATACTGTGTGAGAAGCTGTTGTTAATCAAAGACCTCTCACATATGTTTCGGAAGATAATGAAGATGTAACTCCATTGACACGTTCAGTGTTTTTACAAGACATACCCTGTGTAGGGGTTTTAGATTTAGAGCATCTCGATACTGTAAGCTTGACCAGAAGGTTGTTTGTTCGTTATTTGCAACGTCTGAGCGAAGAATTGAGAAAAAGATTTAGATTAGAATACTTGGGTCAACTAGTGATACACTACGAAAAGCACAGAGGAGAGAGAAAATGGAAAGAAGGAGATATTGTAATAGCCGAAAATGAGAACAAGAAAAGGGTATTTTGGCCCTTGGCGAAAGTAGTTAAGATTTTCCCAAGTAGAGACGGAGAAGAGATGTATTACTATTGTTGTGAGTGTTAACACCATAAGGAGAAAAAAAAAGTTATAAAAGTGTACTATTGTTTCTATTTAGTGGAAAATATAAGTTTTGAAAATATTTGGAGGATTATAAATTAATTTTAATTTATCAGGAAGTACCAAGTGTCATGGCCGCAACTAATGTTCACTCGTTAAATCGCTCTGTGCTTGTTACATTATTACAACAATAGTTCTCAAAATAATATCTCCAAACTGTGTCAGAAGAATCCATAAGTACTTTAAGACATTTATTCAAGATCAGTGAGGTGAGTGACTGTATTAAACAATAAAATTGAGCAAATAAATTGGTGACTGACTGCTGAAGCAACGTGGCCAATAATCCCTACAGGGGACTTACAATATTTACCTCCTCTAGTTCACGGTCAAGGCTTGGCAACCTTTTTTTTTTTTCTATTCTTTTTAAACATATGTATATAGATTTTTTATTATTATTATTTAAATATGAAAAGTTTTTTTAAATTTATTTCTTGATTTTTAGTGACTCTGTTAGATTTAATTATTTATTTCAAATTATTTTAATCGTATAATTATCCAATGTTTAATATGCAAATAGACGATTCGGGTAGTGAAGTTTCGGAGGCCGAGACTCCATTTTCGGAAATAAGTGAGACCGATTCGCAATACTTAAAACGAAGGACACTCCAAAAACGCCAGAGAAAGGCTACCCCTGGCTCAGCGGGCAACTCACCCAACACGAAAAAAAATAAATCGGCTGTGTCAAAAAAGCCAGTGACAAAAAACAACAAAACACCGGAGCCTCCCATAACCCGCAGCAAAACTACTGCAGTCAATTCTAGCAAATCTCCAATCGCCTCAACTAGCAGCAACCCTGGGCCTACAGAAAGCGATCGTGACGAGAACCAGCAACACCAAGGGTTCATTGACCCTAACCCTCCCCTATTTTTGTCACAAATATTACAAATTTTTATAACTTCGCTCAAGAAATATCTGAACTTATAGGACAAACTAATTTTAAATGTTTTTCTAGAGTAAAAGACATTAAAATAAATACATCCAATAAAGATACATACAAACAATTAATTAATCATCTTACAGTGAAGAACTATGACTTTCACTGTTACCAACTAAAACAGGATAAATCGTACAGAGTGGTTTTAAGAGGACTACACTCTTCAACGCCCACAACAGCAATCAAAAGTGACCTCGAAGAAATAGGTCACAAAGTAAGAAATATTTCGCCAGTGTTTCATCCCACCGAAAAGTACCCCCTTCCATTATTTTTTGTCGAACTTGAACCAGCCCCTAATAACCCAGAGATATTTCAAGTTTTAAGACTGGTATATTCAATAGTAAAATTTGAAGAACCTAGGCGTAAAAATACTATAGTTCAGTGTACTAACTGTCAAGCCTTAGGTCATACCAAGACGTATTGCCATCACCAAGCTATGTGCGTCAAATGCGCTGGACAACACTCATCTGACACTTGTCAGAAATCGAGAAACGAGCCTGCAAAATGTGCTCTTTGTGGTGAGGGTCACCCAGCGAACTATAGAGGATGTTCAGTCCATAGGAACTTTCAACGTCTTAGAATCAGAAATGATCAAATAAAAAGTCAAGAGAAAAGCACAATGCTGGCTCCTGAAGTTGACAATACTGCCACCTTTCCTGAATTGCCTAGACCAACCGTATTACAACCGTATACCACCGTAAACCCTACAGATAGACTTCCGGACAACAAAACCTTGGGAACCTCAAGCATTCAGCAGCAGCCTCGAACTCAGACGCCTCAAACCTCCCAAATCAAACCTCAGCATTCCTTTACCAAATCCCAGACCTCCCAACCCAAGCCTCGGGAACCCATATCCAAGCCCAAGGCAGCCAATCCCAATCCTCAACCTCCACGTCAACAAATTCCTCCCTACCATACACCCTTACGGGTCAAATTACCACCTCAACAACCAAATCCTCTCCCTTCCACTCACAACAGTCAAACAAAAGCTGTAGTTCATCAAACATTGAATGAAAACTCAGCACCTCGGGTACAACCCCCAGCCAACCATCCATTACCCTTTAATTATCCCTATCAAACTCAAGTCTCATATCCATTCCAAATCCAAAACCCGATCGACATAAATTCTATCCTGTCATCTTTCCTGAAAGACCTTCAAGAAACAATCAAGCCTCTCATCAACCTACTCACGAGAATCCTTACCGAAGTTCCATTTAATTACCCACGATGAGCAGGAGGCCCCTAGCTATCGTTCTGTGGAATGCTAATGGACTGCATACTCACCGTGATGAACTTGATATATTTCTACACGACAACCAAATAGACATTGCTTTACTTACTGAAACACACTTCACTCACCGCACGCATTTCTACATACGAGACTATATCACTTACAGATCAGACCACCCAGACAACACTTCACATGGCGGATCTTGTATTCTCGTTCATAAAAACTTATCCCATTCCCTTATTCCTTCCACTCCAACTGATGCTATCCAATCAACCTCAGTATCCATAACAACTCGTCCTTTCCATATCACATTTTCAGCTGTATACTGTCCTCCCGGAATTTCCGTTTCTTATAACCTTCTTGAATCCTTATTCCAATCTCTTGGTCCGCGCTTCATTGCTGGAGGGGGCTACAACGCTAAACACCAACGATGGGGTTGTCGAACATCCAACTCCCGAGGAAATATCCTGTCTACTGTAACATCCAAAAAGAGTTATTCCATCCTGGGACCAAACAACCCCACCTATTGGCCTACATCCATCAAAAAACGTCCCGACATCCTTGACATATTTATCACATCCCAGATTTCCTCCAACCAAACCGAAATCAAATCCATGGACGACCTTTCATCAGATCATAGCCCAGTTCTCCTTTTATTACATTCAAGTTTCGTTCCCAAGCCTCCCCTTCCTAGATTGATTACAGGACGTGTAAACTGGGACAACTTCTGTAATGATTTGGAGAACAAACTGGACTTAAAAATTTCACTCAAGACAAAACAAGACATTGATACAGCGATAGAAAAACTTACAACATCAATAAAAACCACTTTAAGCGATAATACCTCAAATCATAAAATTAACAATTCTCAGAAGACTGACCTCCCAGAGCATATTCGTACCTTATTAAGAGAGAAACGCAGAGCGAGAACGAAGTGGCATATAACTCGGTACCCAGCAGATAAATGTATCTATACTAAATTGACTAACCAACTAAAAGCAGAAATTAGAAAATTCAAAATACATAAGTTGTCGAATCTAACTGAAAATCTAACCTCTTCTGACATATCATTATGGATGACCACCAAAAAGATCCTTCACTTCAAAGACTTTAACCATCCACTCCTTACTGAATCCAATGACTGGACAAGATCTGATGAAGAGAAAGCACTGTTCGGTCAATTCCTTTCTAAAACTTTTCAGCCTCATCCTGATATCATGAATCCGTCTCACCATGAATATATACAAAGAGAGTTAAATATTCCCCTTCAAATGACCCTTCCTCCCAAAGCATTCCATCCTTCAGAAATATCGAAGATTATTCACAGACTACCTTCTCGCAAAGCTCCTGGACACGACCTCATCACGATTCACACCCTAAAACATCTTCCTAGAAAAGCCATTCTATTCCTTACCTACATATATAATGCTATACTCCGCACTACATATTTTCCTAACCTCTGGAAATTATCCATCGTGAAAATGATACCTAAACCTAAAAAGAAACCGGAATACCCTTCCTCTTACCGCCCTATCTCACTTTTACCCTCAATGGGTAAAATCCTGGAAAAGCTCATCCTGAAACGACTGTATCCCATCCTAAATGCAAATCACATTATCCCAGATCACCAATTTGGATTCAGAACATCCCACTCCACTATCCAGCAATGCCATCGTGTGGTGGATGTTGTCTCCTCAGCTTTAGAACGTGGATTATATTGTCCAGCAGTCTTCCTTGATGTCGAACAGTCTTTCGACCGAGTCTGGCACCCCAGGTTGCTTTACAAACTCCGTAAATTCCTACCTCCTACATACTTTCTTATTATCCAATCCTATCTCTCCTACAGGTCATTCACAGTAAATCATAATAATCTCTACTCACCCCTCTTTCCTCAATCTGCCGGCGTTCCTCAAGGCAGTATTCTCGGCCCAATTCTCTACACAGTTTATACAGCTGACATCCCAACTCATCCTAATACTACCCTTACCACGTATGCGGATGACACATGTGTATTATCTGTCAACACTGATCCTGTTATAGCATCCCGTACTCTTCAAACCCATATCACTGAGCTAGAAAATTGGTGTCAAAACTGGAGGATTAAAATAAATTCCACAAATCTCATCAAATCACCTTTGACCTCCGTCGTAAACCAGCGACTTCCTGCCCCCCTGTATCGTTTAATAACATCCCTCTTAGTCCTGTAGAACAGATCCGGTACTTAGGACTACACCTTGACAAACGCTTAACTTGGAATCCTCATACTAGACTGAAACGACAAGAAACAGCTCGCCGTTTCAGGCTACTTCAACATTTACTGGATAAACGCTCTAAGCTCCCAATCCATTACAAGAGACTCATATACATTCATTAGACCCATCTGGACTTACAGAATAGAGCTTTGGGGCTCCACTAAGCCATCGAATTCCTCTCGCATCCAATCTTTACAATCCAAAATCCTTCGGAAAATCCTCAACGCTCCTTACTTTGTTACGAACAAAGTAATCCATAATGACCTAAACGTCCCGTTTATTGCTGATTTGGCCCGAATCCGATATCAATCTTTTCATGACAAACTTCATTTCCACCCAAACCCACTAATTTCAAACCTCGCAACATCTTCAATTCCTGAGGTTTCAATTCTCAGGTTTTCTGTATACCGAGTGTCCCAAACTGCTTTCTTTCTTTTTCACCTTCACATCTAGGAGCGGGATGCTTTCTTCAGCTCCCACTTCCATGTTGAATTGAAGGTTACTGTGTATCCCGTTTAAATGGTTCAAGAATTCATTAAATTTTTCCTTCCCATGCGGCCAAATAACAAAAGTATCGTCCACGTATCGGAACCATTGCGGCGGTTTTAGTCATGAGATTTTTAATGCTTTTTGTTCGAAATCCTCCATGAACAATTCCGCAACGAGTGGACTTAATGGCGATCCCATGCTAGCACCTTCAATCTGTTTATAGTACTCACCATTCAACAGGAAATATGACGACGTCAAGCAAAGTTCTGCCAATTCTGCGTCTGTTTTACCGAGGACCTTTTCAATCAGTGAAATAGTATCTTTAATTGGTATCTTGGTGAAGAGGGATTTGACATCAAAACTGACCAGTATATCTTGGGGTTCAATTCTTATTGTGGCACTTTTTCCCACAAAGTCATTTGAGTCCCTGATGTGGTGTTCAGTGTTTCCAATATGCACTTTTATCTTCTTGCTTAAGTACTTGGCTGCTTCGTAGGTTGCTGAACCAATGGAATCCACTATGGGACGTAAATGTATTCCTTCCTTGTGTGTTTTCGGGAGACCGTAGATTCTGGGAGGTATCGGGTCTGACCTAGTCAAACTTCTGACTATTTCTATGTTGTTATTTTTCAGAAACTGGGCAATCTTTCTGTTGATCTTTCCCGTCGGGTCTTCTTTGAGTGCCTCGTAAGAGCCTTCATTCAATAACTCTTCCATTTTCTTGATATAATCTGCCTTGTTCATTACTACTGTACAGTTGCCCTTATCTGCTGGTAGTATCGAAATATCCTCTCGTTGTTTTAATGCTTTAAATATACATACCACTGAAGTATTTTGTATAATTTTAAGATGATTTTTTAAGTGAAAACTTCTTTTGGCGCACCGCACACGCATATTTCGTAAGTAGTAAGTTGGCCTGACCCGTCACGCTCTGAGAAACGATCGAGAAAAATAGTCACCTGTTCTTCCCTGTGTTTAGTACATTCAATTATTAGGTAATAATTGTTATTATTAATTATTATAAATTGATCCCTTAGTTCAAAAATGTGTTAAGTGCAAATTTTTCAAAAATGAGTTTTGTTATATAAATAATATTGTAAAGTTGTGATCAGGAAGTCATAGATCATATGTTGATACAAAATTAATAGAGAAGCTGTAAATATATTGTGTGCTTAAACTTGAACTGTATTTCTTGTGTTAAACTATTATCTAAGTTGACTCGTGTAAAATCTTGTTTTCGGCACTAACCTCAAAGTGAACTAAGGCATCGGAAATGATTATAGTTCAATCAATAATAGTTATTAACAATTACTTGGTTTACATGGTGAGGTTAGTGTATGTAGTTAGTGGTTTATCATTATGTATATCCCGAAGAAGAGGACACCACCTTTTTATGCGACTTTTGTTCTGCTAAAGGCCTAAATAAAAGCTATTCTTTCTCATTTTGTAAATAAAAACATAAAAACTCTTATTTTAAGTCCCTGACTACTTAAGACATTGTTCTTTCAAGCGCAACTTTTGCTTTACAGTTTTCTATCAGTTAATTATGCTTTTCAGTTAGTTTCACACAAAAAATTAAACATTGTAATCCCTATCCCGTTTTGTTCAACCCAAGCATGCTAAACGGGATATGTAAGGGTTCTGTTCATTAAAATTTATTTAAAATATGTTTTTTTGTGTGGATCAATAAATGTTGTAGTTGCAAAAAAAATAATGTTTTCTTCAACATATTTCCCGTTGTTAAATATAAACAAAAATGGTATCCCGTTTTGTCCAACACTCCCCTACATACTTTTCTTTATAACTGTATCTGTTAACACTCTAGCTTTTTCTATTATTTGCATCAACTTAGAGATTAAATATTTAAATTTAAATTCATACTTTTCTTTATAACTACATCTGTTCACAAAACTAATTCGAAAATTATGTTTAAGTTTATTTGTATTGTTACGGTCAGAGATAGAGAAAGACCGGCTGAAGGGATTAATTAAGACGAGCTGGAAGGATTAAGACCGATTAGGCGCGCCTCGAAGAGCCTAGAATCTCCCCCCCCCCTCTCTTCCGACAGTCTCGAACATTCGATGGACCTATATAAGCTGCCCGCCTGAGCCTTAGCAGTCAGTCTGTAATAAGTCTGTGGTAAGTTCTAAGTGAGTAACAGTGACAGTGATAATTAGTGGCCGTGTGATAAGTGTAATAAACTGTGTGCCAGTTTGTCATATTTGGAGAGTCTTACGGTCGGTGGACTATAATTAGCGAACTGTAAGTGTTAGTTTGTAGTTGTAAACCCTAGTGTAATATTATTGTATTTGTACAAATTTATATAAATAGTTTAGTTATTTAGTATTAGCAATATCTTATATTTTTTGTATATTATTTTAGTAATTAGATAACAGTTAGGCCTAGGTTATAGTCTGTAGAATATTGCTATTGTAAATTGATATTAGTTTAATAATTTAATTGTTTTAAATAATTTCATTGTACTCTTTTTAATTTGTTAATAAATATTAGTATCTTGAATTTAGTAATAGTTTAATTCATTTTACACCCAGTAGCCGTAACAGTATGAAAACTCAACCACAATCACAAAAAGCTTATTGCTTTTAATAAACCTATTTTATATTTTGAGATAAAACTCAATCACAAAATATTAAAACAATTCAAAAACAGTTGCTAGGAAATCATACGAAAAAAGATGAAGAAATTGCACAGTTACAGTTACCTCAGTAATTTTCGAAACCTTTATAGTATAAGAAGCAATCTTTCAAGAAAATTCAAGAACAAAGAAGAATTTCAAGATCAAGCGGAACTACAGGATATTCAGGTAATTCTTTTAATTTAATTAATTTTAAGATAAATAATACTCTTTTAGGTTTCCACGGCCACTGTTTATACAAAATACTTCAGTGGTATCTTCTGGTTTAGAGCGTGTCGCTAACTTTTTCGCCAACGTTTCGCCAGACATGCTGCTGACTTCTTCAGGGCAGAAAAGAGAATGAAGACGTTCGGCTCGCCCTCGGTCTTATATATTCGCTCGGGTCACATCGTTAGTCGATCGGATCCTTTCGTGTCCTGGGACGGAGTCTGCTTTTCCATGAAGGCGATTGGCTTGTTTCTGATTGTTCTGGTTGATTTCATTTCGCCTCTGCTTGGCTAATCTGTTTTACTTTGTTTTGTTTTTTTCTGGTATCTTTGGGAGCCAAAGCTTACTTAATTTGTAACCGTCTTCCCTGTTGAAATTTTCCGGGTGTTTGACTATTTCTATCGCTTCTATTATTTTTCTTTCTATATCTTTATTACATTTCTTAACCACTCTGATTTTTTTCAAATTCTATAGTATGGTTAGTGGTAACGAAATGTTCTGCTAAGGCTGATGCCTTACTGTCCAGTTTCTAGACGCTTTTTAGGTGCCTTTCTTCTTTTCTAAAATTCACCGGTTCTGAAATCCTGATGGCTCTCGTCATCAACGTTCTGATGTTTTTGTGCAGGATGATGATGTGAGCCGGCATTCAGATACCGGTCAGTGTGGGTAGGTTTTCTGTATACCGAGTGTCCCAAACTGCTTTCTTTCTTTTCCACCTTCACATCTAGGAGCGGGATACTTTCTTCAGCTTCCACTTCCATTTTGAATTGAAGGTTACTGTGTATCCCGTTTAAATGGTTCAAGAATTCATTAAATTTTTCCTTCCCATGCGGCCAAATAACAAAAGTATCGTCCACGTATCGGAACCATTGCGGCGGTTTTAGTCATGAGATTTTTAATGCTTTTTGTTCGAAATCCTCCATGAACAATTCCGCGACGAGTGGACTTAATGGCGATCCCATGCTAGCACCTTCAATCTGTTTATAGTAAATACCATTGAACAGGTCAAGCAAAGTTCTGCCAATTCTGCGTCTGTTTTTCCGAGGACCTTTTCAATCAGTGAAATAGTATCTTTAATTGGTATCTTGGTGAAGAGGGATTTGACATCAAAACTGACCAGTATATCTTGGGGTTCAATTCTTATTGTGGCACTTTTTCCCACAAAGTCATTTGAGTCCCTGATGTGGTGTTCAGTGTTTCCAATATGCACTTTTATCTTCTTGCTTAAGTACTTGGCTGCTTCGTAGGTTGCTGAACCAATGGAATCCACTATGGGACGTAAATGTATTCCTTCCTTGTGTGTTTTCGGGAGACCGTAGATTCTGGGAGGTATCGGGTCTGACCTAGTCAAACTTCTGACTATTTCTATGTTGTTATTTTTCAGAAACTGGGCAATCTTTCTGTTGATCTTTCCCGTCGGGTCTTCTTTGAGTGCCTCGTAAGAGCCTTCATTCAATAACTCTTCCATTTTCTTGATATAATCTGCCTTGTTCATTACTACTGTACAGTTGCCCTTATCTGCTGGTAGTATCGAAATATCCTCTCGTTGTTTTAATGCTTTAAATATACATACCACTGAAGTATTTTGTATAATTTTAAGATGATTTTTTAAGTGAAAACTTCTTTTGGCGCACCGCACACGCATATTTCGTAAGTAGTAAGTTGGCCTGACCCGTCACGCTCTGAGAAACGATCGAGAAAAATAGTCACCTGTTCTTCCCTGTGTTTAGTACATTCAATTATTAGGTAATAATTGTTATTATTAATTATTATAAATTGATCCCTTAGTTCAAAAATGTGTTAAGTGCAAATTTTTCAAAAATGAGTTTTGTTATATAAATAATATTGTAAAGTTGTGATCAGGAAGTCATAGATCATATGTTGATACAAAATTAATAGAGAAGCTGTAAATATATTGTGTGCTTAAACTTGAACTGTATTTCTTGTGTTAAACTATTATCTAAGTTGACTCGTGTAAAATCTTGTTTTCGGCACTAACCTCAAAGTGAACTAAGGCATCGGAAATGATTATAGTTCAATCAATAATAGTTATTAACAATTACTTGGTTTACATGGTGAGGTTAGTGTATGTAGTTAGTGGTTTATCATTATGTATATCCCGAAGAAGAGGACACCACCTTTTTATGCGACTTTTGTTCTGCTAAAGGCCTAAATAAAAGCTATTCTTTCTCATTTTGTAAATAAAAACATAAAAACTCTTATTTTAAGTCCCTGACTACTTAAGACATTGTTCTTTCAAGCGCAACTTTTGCTTTACAGTTTTCTATCAGTTAATTATGCTTTTCAGTTAGTTTCACACAAAAAATTAAACATTGTAATCCCTATCCCGTTTTGTTCAACCCAAGCATGCTAAACGGGATATGTAAGGGTTCTGTTCATTAAAATTTATTTAAAATATGTTTTTTTGTGTGGATCAATAAATGTTGTAGTTGCAAAAAAAATAATGTTTTCTTCAACATATTTCCCGTTGTTAAATATAAACAAAAATGGTATCCCGTTTTGTCCAACACTCCCCTACATACTTTTCTTTATAACTGTATCTGTTAACACTCTAGCTTTTTCTATTATTTGCATCAACTTAGAGATTAAATATTTAAATTTAAATTCATACTTTTCTTTATAACTACATCTGTTCACAAAACTAATTCGAAAATTATGTTTAAGTTTATTTGTATTGTTACGGTCAGAGATAGAGAAAGACCGGCTGAAGGGATTAATTAAGACGAGCTGGAAGGATTAAGACCGATTAGGCGCGCCTCGAAGAGCCTAGAATCTCCCCCCCCCCCCTCTCTTCCGACAGTCTCGAACATTCGATGGACCTATATAAGCTGCCCGCCTGAGCCTTAGCAGTCAGTCTGTAATAAGTCTGTGGTAAGTTCTAAGTGAGTAACAGTGACAGTGATAATTAGTGGCCGTGTGATAAGTGTAATAAACTGTGTGCCAGTTTGTCATATTTGGAGAGTCTTACGGTCGGTGGACTATAATTAGCGAACTGTAAGTGTTAGTTTGTAGTTGTAAACCCTAGTGTAATATTATTGTATTTGTACAAATTTATATAAATAGTTTAGTTATTTAGTATTAGCAATATCTTATATTTTTTGTATATTATTTTAGTAATTAGATAACAGTTAGGCCTAGGTTATAGTCTGTAGAATATTGCTATTGTAAATTGATATTAGTTTAATAATTTAATTGTTTTAAATAATTTCATTGTACTCTTTTTAATTTGTTAATAAATATTAGTATCTTGAATTTAGTAATAGTTTAATTCATTTTACACCCAGTAGCCGTAACAGTATGAAAACTCAACCACAATCACAAAAAGCTTATTGCTTTTAATAAACCTATTTTATATTTTGAGATAAAACTCAATCACAAAATATTAAAACAATTCAAAAACAGTTGCTAGGAAATCATACGAAAAAAGATGAAGAAATTGCACAGTTACAGTTACCTCAGTAATTTTCGAAACCTTTATAGTATAAGAAGCAATCTTTCAAGAAAATTCAAGAACAAAGAAGAATTTCAAGATCAAGCGGAACTACAGGATATTCAGGTAATTCTTTTAATTTAATTAATTTTAAGATAAATAATACTCTTTTAGGTTTCCACGGCCACTGTTTATACAAAATACTTCAGTGGTATCTTCTGGTTTAGAGCGTGTCGCTAACTTTTTCGCCAACGTTTCGCCAGACATGCTGCTGACTTCTTCAGGGCAGAAAAGAGAATGAAGACGTTCGGCTCGCCCTCGGTCTTATATATTCGCTCGGGTCACATCGTTAGTCGATCGGATCCTTTCGTGTCCTGGGACGGAGTCTGCTTTTCCATGAAGGCGATTGGCTTGTTTCTGATTGTTCTGGTTGATTTCATTTCGCCTCTGCTTGGCTAATCTGTTTTACTTTGTTTTGTTTTTTTCTGGTATCTTTGGGAGCCAAAGCTTACTTAATTTGTAACCGTCTTCCCTGTTGAAATTTTCCGGGTGTTTGACTATTTCTATCGCTTCTATTATTTTTCTTTCTATATCTTTATTACATTTCTTAACCACTCTGATTTTTTTCAAATTCTATAGTATGGTTAGTGGTAACGAAATGTTCTGCTAAGGCTGATGCCTTACTGTCCAGTTTCTAGACGCTTTTTAGGTGCCTTTCTTCTTTTCTAAAATTCACCGGTTCTGAAATCCTGATGGCTCTCGTCATCAACGTTCTGATGTTTTTGTGCAGGATGATGATGTGAGCCGGCATTCAGATACCGGTCAGTGTGGGTAGGTTTTCTGTATACCGAGTGTCCCAAACTGCTTTCTTTCTTTTCCACCTTCACATCTAGGAGCGGGATACTTTCTTCAGCTTCCACTTCCATTTTGAATTGAAGGTTACTGTGTATCCCGTTTAAATGGTTCAAGAATTCATTAAATTTTTCCTTCCCATGCGGCCAAATAACAAAAGTATCGTCCACGTATCGGAACCATTGCGGCGGTTTTAGTCATGAGATTTTTAATGCTTTTTGTTCGAAATCCTCCATGAACAATTCCGCGACGAGTGGACTTAATGGCGATCCCATGCTAGCACCTTCAATCTGTTTATAGTAAATACCATTGAACAGGTCAAGCAAAGTTCTGCCAATTCTGCGTCTGTTTTTCCGAGGACCTTTTCAATCAGTGAAATAGTATCTTTAATTGGTATCTTGGTGAAGAGGGATTTGACATCAAAACTGACCAGTATATCTTGGGGTTCAATTCTTATTGTGGCACTTTTTCCCACAAAGTCATTTGAGTCCCTGATGTGGTGTTCAGTGTTTCCAATATGCACTTTTATCTTCTTGCTTAAGTACTTGGCTGCTTCGTAGGTTGCTGAACCAATGGAATCCACTATGGGACGTAAATGTATTCCTTCCTTGTGTGTTTTCGGGAGACCGTAGATTCTGGGAGGTATCGGGTCTGACCTAGTCAAACTTCTGACTATTTCTATGTTGTTATTTTTCAGAAACTGGGCAATCTTTCTGTTGATCTTTCCCGTCGGGTCTTCTTTGAGTGCCTCGTAAGAGCCTTCATTCAATAACTCTTCCATTTTCTTGATATAATCTGCCTTGTTCATTACTACTGTACAGTTGCCCTTATCTGCTGGTAGTATCGAAATATCCTCTCGTTGTTTTAATGCTTTAAATATACATACCACTGAAGTATTTTGTATAATTTTAAGATGATTTTTTAAGTGAAAACTTCTTTTGGCGCACCGCACACGCATATTTCGTAAGTAGTAAGTTGGCCTGACCCGTCACGCTCTGAGAAACGATCGAGAAAAATAGTCACCTGTTCTTCCCTGTGTTTAGTACATTCAATTATTAGGTAATAATTGTTATTATTAATTATTATAAATTGATCCCTTAGTTCAAAAATGTGTTAAGTGCAAATTTTTCAAAAATGAGTTTTGTTATATAAATAATATTGTAAAGTTGTGATCAGGAAGTCATAGATCATATGTTGATACAAAATTAATAGAGAAGCTGTAAATATATTGTGTGCTTAAACTTGAACTGTATTTCTTGTGTTAAACTATTATCTAAGTTGACTCGTGTAAAATCTTGTTTTCGGCACTAACCTCAAAGTGAACTAAGGCATCGGAAATGATTATAGTTCAATCAATAATAGTTATTAACAATTACTTGGTTTACATGGTGAGGTTAGTGTATGTAGTTAGTGGTTTATCATTATGTATATCCCGAAGAAGAGGACACCACCTTTTTATGCGACTTTTGTTCTGCTAAAGGCCTAAATAAAAGCTATTCTTTCTCATTTTGTAAATAAAAACATAAAAACTCTTATTTTAAGTCCCTGACTACTTAAGACATTGTTCTTTCAAGCGCAACTTTTGCTTTACAGTTTTCTATCAGTTAATTATGCTTTTCAGTTAGTTTCACACAAAAAATTAAACATTGTAATCCCTATCCCGTTTTGTTCAACCCAAGCATGCTAAACGGGATATGTAAGGGTTCTGTTCATTAAAATTTATTTAAAATATGTTTTTTTGTGTGGATCAATAAATGTTGTAGTTGCAAAAAAAATAATGTTTTCTTCAACATATTTCCCGTTGTTAAATATAAACAAAAATGGTATCCCGTTTTGTCCAACACTCCCCTACATACTTTTCTTTATAACTGTATCTGTTAACACTCTAGCTTTTTCTATTATTTGCATCAACTTAGAGATTAAATATTTAAATTTAAATTCATACTTTTCTTTATAACTACATCTGTTCACAAAACTAATTCGAAAATTATGTTTAAGTTTATTTGTATTGTTACGGTCAGAGATAGAGAAAGACCGGCTGAAGGGATTAATTAAGACGAGCTGGAAGGATTAAGACCGATTAGGCGCGCCTCGAAGAGCCTAGAATCTCCCCCCCCCCTCTCTTCCGACAGTCTCGAACATTCGATGGACCTATATAAGCTGCCCGCCTGAGCCTTAGCAGTCAGTCTGTAATAAGTCTGTGGTAAGTTCTAAGTGAGTAACAGTGACAGTGATAATTAGTGGCCGTGTGATAAGTGTAATAAACTGTGTGCCAGTTTGTCATATTTGGAGAGTCTTACGGTCGGTGGACTATAATTAGCGAACTGTAAGTGTTAGTTTGTAGTTGTAAACCCTAGTGTAATATTATTGTATTTGTACAAATTTATATAAATAGTTTAGTTATTTAGTATTAGCAATATCTTATATTTTTTGTATATTATTTTAGTAATTAGATAACAGTTAGGCCTAGGTTATAGTCTGTAGAATATTGCTATTGTAAATTGATATTAGTTTAATAATTTAATTGTTTTAAATAATTTCATTGTACTCTTTTTAATTTGTTAATAAATATTAGTATCTTGAATTTAGTAATAGTTTAATTCATTTTACACCCAGTAGCCGTAACAGTATGAAAACTCAACCACAATCACAAAAAGCTTATTGCTTTTAATAAACCTATTTTATATTTTGAGATAAAACTCAATCACAAAATATTAAAACAATTCAAAAACAGTTGCTAGGAAATCATACGAAAAAAGATGAAGAAATTGCACAGTTACAGTTACCTCAGTAATTTTCGAAACCTTTATAGTATAAGAAGCAATCTTTCAAGAAAATTCAAGAACAAAGAAGAATTTCAAGATCAAGCGGAACTACAGGATATTCAGGTAATTCTTTTAATTTAATTAATTTTAAGATAAATAATACTCTTTTAGGTTTCCACGGCCACTGTTTATACAAAATACTTCAGTGGTATCTTCTGGTTTAGAGCGTGTCGCTAACTTTTTCGCCAACGTTTCGCCAGACATGCTGCTGACTTCTTCAGGGCAGAAAAGAGAATGAAGACGTTCGGCTCGCCCTCGGTCTTATATATTCGCTCGGGTCACATCGTTAGTCGATCGGATCCTTTCGTGTCCTGGGACGGAGTCTGCTTTTCCATGAAGGCGATTGGCTTGTTTCTGATTGTTCTGGTTGATTTCATTTCGCCTCTGCTTGGCTAATCTGTTTTACTTTGTTTTGTTTTTTTCTGGTATCTTTGGGAGCCAAAGCTTACTTAATTTGTAACCGTCTTCCCTGTTGAAATTTTCCGGGTGTTTGACTATTTCTATCGCTTCTATTATTTTTCTTTCTATATCTTTATTACATTTCTTAACCACTCTGATTTTTTTCAAATTCTATAGTATGGTTAGTGGTAACGAAATGTTCTGCTAAGGCTGATGCCTTACTGTCCAGTTTCTAGACGCTTTTTAGGTGCCTTTCTTCTTTTCTAAAATTCACCGGTTCTGAAATCCTGATGGCTCTCGTCATCAACGTTCTGATGTTTTTGTGCAGGATGATGATGTGAGCCGGCATTCAGATACCGGTCAGTGTGGGTAGGTTTTCTGTATACCGAGTGTCCCAAACTGCTTTCTTTCTTTTCCACCTTCACATCTAGGAGCGGGATACTTTCTTCAGCTTCCACTTCCATTTTGAATTGAAGGTTACTGTGTATCCCGTTTAAATGGTTCAAGAATTCATTAAATTTTTCCTTCCCATGCGGCCAAATAACAAAAGTATCGTCCACGTATCGGAACCATTGCGGCGGTTTTAGTCATGAGATTTTTAATGCTTTTTGTTCGAAATCCTCCATGAACAATTCCGCGACGAGTGGACTTAATGGCGATCCCATGCTAGCACCTTCAATCTGTTTATAGTAAATACCATTGAACAGGTCAAGCAAAGTTCTGCCAATTCTGCGTCTGTTTTTCCGAGGACCTTTTCAATCAGTGAAATAGTATCTTTAATTGGTATCTTGGTGAAGAGGGATTTGACATCAAAACTGACCAGTATATCTTGGGGTTCAATTCTTATTGTGGCACTTTTTCCCACAAAGTCATTTGAGTCCCTGATGTGGTGTTCAGTGTTTCCAATATGCACTTTTATCTTCTTGCTTAAGTACTTGGCTGCTTCGTAGGTTGCTGAACCAATGGAATCCACTATGGGACGTAAATGTATTCCTTCCTTGTGTGTTTTCGGGAGACCGTAGATTCTGGGAGGTATCGGGTCTGACCTAGTCAAACTTCTGACTATTTCTATGTTGTTATTTTTCAGAAACTGGGCAATATTTCTGTTGATCTTTCCCGTCGGGTCTTCTTTGAGTGCCTCGTAAGAGCCTTCATTCAATAACTCTTCCATTTTCTTGATATAATCTGCCTTGTTCATTACTACTGTACAGTTGCCCTTATCTGCTGGTAGTATCGAAATATCCTCTCGTTGTTTTAATGCTTTAAATATACATACCACTGAAGTATTTTGTATAATTTTAAGATGATTTTTTAAGTGAAAACTTCTTTTGGCGCACCGCACACGCATATTTCGTAAGTAGTAAGTTGGCCTGACCCGTCACGCTCTGAGAAACGATCGAGAAAAATAGTCACCTGTTCTTCCCTGTGTTTAGTACATTCAATTATTAGGTAATAATTGTTATTATTAATTATTATAAATTGATCCCTTAGTTCAAAAATGTGTTAAGTGCAAATTTTTCAAAAATGAGTTTTGTTATATAAATAATATTGTAAAGTTGTGATCAGGAAGTCATAGATCATATGTTGATACAAAATTAATAGAGAAGCTGTAAATATATTGTGTGCTTAAACTTGAACTGTATTTCTTGTGTTAAACTATTATCTAAGTTGACTCGTGTAAAATCTTGTTTTCGGCACTAACCTCAAAGTGAACTAAGGCATCGGAAATGATTATAGTTCAATCAATAATAGTTATTAACAATTACTTGGTTTACATGGTGAGGTTAGTGTATGTAGTTAGTGGTTTATCATTATGTATATCCCGAAGAAGAGGACACCACCTTTTTATGCGACTTTTGTTCTGCTAAAGGCCTAAATAAAAGCTATTCTTTCTCATTTTGTAAATAAAAACATAAAAACTCTTATTTTAAGTCCCTGACTACTTAAGACATTGTTCTTTCAAGCGCAACTTTTGCTTTACAGTTTTCTATCAGTTAATTATGCTTTTCAGTTAGTTTCACACAAAAAATTAAACATTGTAATCCCTATCCCGTTTTGTTCAACCCAAGCATGCTAAACGGGATATGTAAGGGTTCTGTTCATTAAAATTTATTTAAAATATGTTTTTTTGTGTGGATCAATAAATGTTGTAGTTGCAAAAAAAATAATGTTTTCTTCAACATATTTCCCGTTGTTAAATATAAACAAAAATGGTATCCCGTTTTGTCCAACACTCCCCTACATACTTTTCTTTATAACTGTATCTGTTAACACTCTAGCTTTTTCTATTATTTGCATCAACTTAGAGATTAAATATTTAAATTTAAATTCATACTTTTCTTTATAACTACATCTGTTCACAAAACTAATTCGAAAATTATGTTTAAGTTTATTTGTATTGTTACGGTAAGAGATAGAGAAAGACCGGCTGAAGGGATTAATTAAGACGAGCTGGAAGGATTAAGACCGATTAGGCGCGCCTCGAAGAGCCTAGAATCTCCCCCCCCCCCTCTCTTCCGACAGTCTCGAACATTCGATGGACCTATATAAGCTGCCCGCCTGAGCCTTAGCAGTCAGTCTGTAATAAGTCTGTGGTAAGTTCTAAGTGAGTAACAGTGACAGTGATAATTAGTGGCCGTGTGATAAGTGTAATAAACTGTGTGCCAGTTTGTCATATTTGGAGAGTCTTACGGTCGGTGGACTATAATTAGCGAACTGTAAGTGTTAGTTTGTAGTTGTAAACCCTAGTGTAATATTATTGTATTTGTACAAATTTATATAAATAGTTTAGTTATTTAGTATTAGCAATATCTTATATTTTTTGTATATTATTTTAGTAATTAGATAACAGTTAGGCCTAGGTTATAGTCTGTAGAATATTGCTATTGTAAATTGATATTAGTTTAATAATTTAATTGTTTTAAATAATTTCATTGTACTCTTTTTAATTTGTTAATAAATATTAGTATCTTGAATTTAGTAATAGTTTAATTCATTTTACACCCAGTAGCCGTAACAGTATGAAAACTCAACCACAATCACAAAAAGCTTATTGCTTTTAATAAACCTATTTTATATTTTGAGATAAAACTCAATCACAAAATATTAAAACAATTCAAAAACAGTTGCTAGGAAATCATACGAAAAAAGATGAAGAAATTGCACAGTTACAGTTACCTCAGTAATTTTCGAAACCTTTATAGTATAAGAAGCAATCTTTCAAGAAAATTCAAGAACAAA
Organism: Troilus luridus; assembly: GCA_964056705.1. Lineage (NCBI taxonomy): Eukaryota > Metazoa > Arthropoda > Insecta > Hemiptera > Pentatomidae > Troilus > Troilus luridus. The sequence goes on along the minus strand of OZ057417.1, from coordinate 39,324,313 downwards.
GAAGAATTTCAAGATCAAGCGGAACTACAGGATATTCAGGTAATTCTTTTAATTTAATTAATTTTAAGATAAATAATACTCTTTTAGGTTTCCACGGCCACTGTTTATACAAAATACTTCAGTGGTATCTTCTGGTTTAGAGCGTGTCGCTAACTTTTTCGCCAACGTTTCGCCAGACATGCTGCTGACTTCTTCAGGGCAGAAAAGAGAATGAAGACGTTCGGCTCGCCCTCGGTCTTATATATTCGCTCGGGTCACATCGTTAGTCGATCGGATCCTTTCGTGTCCTGGGACGGAGTCTGCTTTTCCATGAAGGCGATTGGCTTGTTTCTGATTGTTCTGGTTGATTTCATTTCGCCTCTGCTTGGCTAATCTGTTTTACTTTGTTTTGTTTTTTTCTGGTATCTTTGGGAGCCAAAGCTTACTTAATTTGTAACCGTCTTCCCTGTTGAAATTTTCCGGGTGTTTGACTATTTCTATCGCTTCTATTATTTTTCTTTCTATATCTTTATTACATTTCTTAACCACTCTGATTTTTTTCAAATTCTATAGTATGGTTAGTGGTAACGAAATGTTCTGCTAAGGCTGATGCCTTACTGTCCAGTTTCTAGACGCTTTTTAGGTGCCTTTCTTCTTTTCTAAAATTCACCGGTTCTGAAATCCTGATGGCTCTCGTCATCAACGTTCTGATGTTTTTGTGCAGGATGATGATGTGAGCCGGCATTCAGATACCGGTCAGTGTGGGTAGGTTTTCTGTATACCGAGTGTCCCAAACTGCTTTCTTTCTTTTCCACCTTCACATCTAGGAGCGGGATACTTTCTTCAGCTTCCACTTCCATTTTGAATTGAAGGTTACTGTGTATCCCGTTTAAATGGTTCAAGAATTCATTAAATTTTTCCTTCCCATGCGGCCAAATAACAAAAGTATCGTCCACGTATCGGAACCATTGCGGCGGTTTTAGTCATGAGATTTTTAATGCTTTTTGTTCGAAATCCTCCATGAACAATTCCGCGACGAGTGGACTTAATGGCGATCCCATGCTAGCACCTTCAATCTGTTTATAGTAAATACCATTGAACAGGTCAAGCAAAGTTCTGCCAATTCTGCGTCTGTTTTTCCGAGGACCTTTTCAATCAGTGAAATAGTATCTTTAATTGGTATCTTGGTGAAGAGGGATTTGACATCAAAACTGACCAGTATATCTTGGGGTTCAATTCTTATTGTGGCACTTTTTCCCACAAAGTCATTTGAGTCCCTGATGTGGTGTTCAGTGTTTCCAATATGCACTTTTATCTTCTTGCTTAAGTACTTGGCTGCTTCGTAGGTTGCTGAACCAATGGAATCCACTATGGGACGTAAATGTATTCCTTCCTTGTGTGTTTTCGGGAGACCGTAGATTCTGGGAGGTATCGGGTCTGACCTAGTCAAACTTCTGACTATTTCTATGTTGTTATTTTTCAGAAACTGGGCAATATTTCTGTTGATCTTTCCCGTCGGGTCTTCTTTGAGTGCCTCGTAAGAGCCTTCATTCAATAACTCTTCCATTTTCTTGATATAATCTGCCTTGTTCATTACTACTGTACAGTTGCCCTTATCTGCTGGTAGTATCGAAATATCCTCTCGTTGTTTTAATGCTTTAAATATACATACCACTGAAGTATTTTGTATAATTTTAAGATGATTTTTTAAGTGAAAACTTCTTTTGGCGCACCGCACACGCATATTTCGTAAGTAGTAAGTTGGCCTGACCCGTCACGCTCTGAGAAACGATCGAGAAAAATAGTCACCTGTTCTTCCCTGTGTTTAGTACATTCAATTATTAGGTAATAATTGTTATTATTAATTATTATAAATTGATCCCTTAGTTCAAAAATGTGTTAAGTGCAAATTTTTCAAAAATGAGTTTTGTTATATAAATAATATTGTAAAGTTGTGATCAGGAAGTCATAGATCATATGTTGATACAAAATTAATAGAGAAGCTGTAAATATATTGTGTGCTTAAACTTGAACTGTATTTCTTGTGTTAAACTATTATCTAAGTTGACTCGTGTAAAATCTTGTTTTCGGCACTAACCTCAAAGTGAACTAAGGCATCGGAAATGATTATAGTTCAATCAATAATAGTTATTAACAATTACTTGGTTTACATGGTGAGGTTAGTGTATGTAGTTAGTGGTTTATCATTATGTATATCCCGAAGAAGAGGACACCACCTTTTTATGCGACTTTTGTTCTGCTAAAGGCCTAAATAAAAGCTATTCTTTCTCATTTTGTAAATAAAAACATAAAAACTCTTATTTTAAGTCCCTGACTACTTAAGACATTGTTCTTTCAAGCGCAACTTTTGCTTTACAGTTTTCTATCAGTTAATTATGCTTTTCAGTTAGTTTCACACAAAAAATTAAACATTGTAATCCCTATCCCGTTTTGTTCAACCCAAGCATGCTAAACGGGATATGTAAGGGTTCTGTTCATTAAAATTTATTTAAAATATGTTTTTTTGTGTGGATCAATAAATGTTGTAGTTGCAAAAAAAATAATGTTTTCTTCAACATATTTCCCGTTGTTAAATATAAACAAAAATGGTATCCCGTTTTGTCCAACACTCCCCTACATACTTTTCTTTATAACTGTATCTGTTAACACTCTAGCTTTTTCTATTATTTGCATCAACTTAGAGATTAAATATTTAAATTTAAATTCATACTTTTCTTTATAACTACATCTGTTCACAAAACTAATTCGAAAATTATGTTTAAGTTTATTTGTATTGTTACGGTAAGAGATAGAGAAAGACCGGCTGAAGGGATTAATTAAGACGAGCTGGAAGGATTAAGACCGATTAGGCGCGCCTCGAAGAGCCTAGAATCTCCCCCCCCCCCTCTCTTCCGACAGTCTCGAACATTCGATGGACCTATATAAGCTGCCCGCCTGAGCCTTAGCAGTCAGTCTGTAATAAGTCTGTGGTAAGTTCTAAGTGAGTAACAGTGACAGTGATAATTAGTGGCCGTGTGATAAGTGTAATAAACTGTGTGCCAGTTTGTCATATTTGGAGAGTCTTACGGTCGGTGGACTATAATTAGCGAACTGTAAGTGTTAGTTTGTAGTTGTAAACCCTAGTGTAATATTATTGTATTTGTACAAATTTATATAAATAGTTTAGTTATTTAGTATTAGCAATATCTTATATTTTTTGTATATTATTTTAGTAATTAGATAACAGTTAGGCCTAGGTTATAGTCTGTAGAATATTGCTATTGTAAATTGATATTAGTTTAATAATTTAATTGTTTTAAATAATTTCATTGTACTCTTTTTAATTTGTTAATAAATATTAGTATCTTGAATTTAGTAATAGTTTAATTCATTTTACACCCAGTAGCCGTAACAGTATGAAAACTCAACCACAATCACAAAAAGCTTATTGCTTTTAATAAACCTATTTTATATTTTGAGATAAAACTCAATCACAAAATATTAAAACAATTCAAAAACAGTTGCTAGGAAATCATACGAAAAAAGATGAAGAAATTGCACAGTTACAGTTACCTCAGTAATTTTCGAAACCTTTATAGTATAAGAAGCAATCTTTCAAGAAAATTCAAGAACAAAGAAGAATTTCAAGATCAAGCGGAACTACAGGATATTCAGGTAATTCTTTTAATTTAATTAATTTTAAGATAAATAATACTCTTTTAGGTTTCCACGGCCACTGTTTATACAAAATACTTCAGTGGTATCTTCTGGTTTAGAGCGTGTCGCTAACTTTTTCGCCAACGTTTCGCCAGACATGCTGCTGACTTCTTCAGGGCAGAAAAGAGAATGAAGACGTTCGGCTCGCCCTCGGTCTTATATATTCGCTCGGGTCACATCGTTAGTCGATCGGATCCTTTCGTGTCCTGGGACGGAGTCTGCTTTTCCATGAAGGCGATTGGCTTGTTTCTGATTGTTCTGGTTGATTTCATTTCGCCTCTGCTTGGCTAATCTGTTTTACTTTGTTTTGTTTTTTTCTGGTATCTTTGGGAGCCAAAGCTTACTTAATTTGTAACCGTCTTCCCTGTTGAAATTTTCCGGGTGTTTGACTATTTCTATCGCTTCTATTATTTTTCTTTCTATATCTTTATTACATTTCTTAACCACTCTGATTTTTTTCAAATTCTATAGTATGGTTAGTGGTAACGAAATGTTCTGCTAAGGCTGATGCCTTACTGTCCAGTTTCTAGACGCTTTTTAGGTGCCTTTCTTCTTTTCTAAAATTCACCGGTTCTGAAATCCTGATGGCTCTCGTCATCAACGTTCTGATGTTTTTGTGCAGGATGATGATGTGAGCCGGCATTCAGATACCGGTCAGTGTGGGTAGGTTTTCTGTATACCGAGTGTCCCAAACTGCTTTCTTTCTTTTCCACCTTCACATCTAGGAGCGGGATACTTTCTTCAGCTTCCACTTCCATTTTGAATTGAAGGTTACTGTGTATCCCGTTTAAATGGTTCAAGAATTCATTAAATTTTTCCTTCCCATGCGGCCAAATAACAAAAGTATCGTCCACGTATCGGAACCATTGCGGCGGTTTTAGTCATGAGATTTTTAATGCTTTTTGTTCGAAATCCTCCATGAACAATTCCGCGACGAGTGGACTTAATGGCGATCCCATGCTAGCACCTTCAATCTGTTTATAGTAAATACCATTGAACAGGTCAAGCAAAGTTCTGCCAATTCTGCGTCTGTTTTTCCGAGGACCTTTTCAATCAGTGAAATAGTATCTTTAATTGGTATCTTGGTGAAGAGGGATTTGACATCAAAACTGACCAGTATATCTTGGGGTTCAATTCTTATTGTGGCACTTTTTCCCACAAAGTCATTTGAGTCCCTGATGTGGTGTTCAGTGTTTCCAATATGCACTTTTATCTTCTTGCTTAAGTACTTGGCTGCTTCGTAGGTTGCTGAACCAATGGAATCCACTATGGGACGTAAATGTATTCCTTCCTTGTGTGTTTTCGGGAGACCGTAGATTCTGGGAGGTATCGGGTCTGACCTAGTCAAACTTCTGACTATTTCTATGTTGTTATTTTTCAGAAACTGGGCAATATTTCTGTTGATCTTTCCCGTCGGGTCTTCTTTGAGTGCCTCGTAAGAGCCTTCATTCAATAACTCTTCCATTTTCTTGATATAATCTGCCTTGTTCATTACTACTGTACAGTTGCCCTTATCTGCTGGTAGTATCGAAATATCCTCTCGTTGTTTTAATGCTTTAAATATACATACCACTGAAGTATTTTGTATAATTTTAAGATGATTTTTTAAGTGAAAACTTCTTTTGGCGCACCGCACACGCATATTTCGTAAGTAGTAAGTTGGCCTGACCCGTCACGCTCTGAGAAACGATCGAGAAAAATAGTCACCTGTTCTTCCCTGTGTTTAGTACATTCAATTATTAGGTAATAATTGTTATTATTAATTATTATAAATTGATCCCTTAGTTCAAAAATGTGTTAAGTGCAAATTTTTCAAAAATGAGTTTTGTTATATAAATAATATTGTAAAGTTGTGATCAGGAAGTCATAGATCATATGTTGATACAAAATTAATAGAGAAGCTGTAAATATATTGTGTGCTTAAACTTGAACTGTATTTCTTGTGTTAAACTATTATCTAAGTTGACTCGTGTAAAATCTTGTTTTCGGCACTAACCTCAAAGTGAACTAAGGCATCGGAAATGATTATAGTTCAATCAATAATAGTTATTAACAATTACTTGGTTTACATGGTGAGGTTAGTGTATGTAGTTAGTGGTTTATCATTATGTATATCCCGAAGAAGAGGACACCACCTTTTTATGCGACTTTTGTTCTGCTAAAGGCCTAAATAAAAGCTATTCTTTCTCATTTTGTAAATAAAAACATAAAAACTCTTATTTTAAGTCCCTGACTACTTAAGACATTGTTCTTTCAAGCGCAACTTTTGCTTTACAGTTTTCTATCAGTTAATTATGCTTTTCAGTTAGTTTCACACAAAAAATTAAACATTGTAATCCCTATCCCGTTTTGTTCAACCCAAGCATGCTAAACGGGATATGTAAGGGTTCTGTTCATTAAAATTTATTTAAAATATGTTTTTTTGTGTGGATCAATAAATGTTGTAGTTGCAAAAAAAATAATGTTTTCTTCAACATATTTCCCGTTGTTAAATATAAACAAAAATGGTATCCCGTTTTGTCCAACACTCCCCTACATACTTTTCTTTATAACTGTATCTGTTAACACTCTAGCTTTTTCTATTATTTGCATCAACTTAGAGATTAAATATTTAAATTTAAATTCATACTTTTCTTTATAACTACATCTGTTCACAAAACTAATTCGAAAATTATGTTTAAGTTTATTTGTATTGTTACGGTCAGAGATAGAGAAAGACCGGCTGAAGGGATTAATTAAGACGAGCTGGAAGGATTAAGACCGAATAGGCCCGCCTCGAAGAGCCTAGAATCTCCCCCCCCCCTCTCTTCCGACAGTCTCGAACATTCGATGGACCTATATAAGCTGCCCGCCTGAGCCTTAGCAGTCAGTCTGTAATAAGTCTGTGGTAAGTGCTAAGTGAGTAACAGTGACAGTGATAATTAGTGGCCGTGTGATAAGTGTAATAAACTGTGTGCCAGTTTGTCATATTTGGAGAGTCTTACGGTCGGTGGACTTTAATTAGCGAACTGTAAGTGTTAGTTTGTAGTTGTAAACCCTAGTGTAATATTATTGTATTTGTACAAATTTATATAAATAGTTTAGTTATTTAGTATTAGCAATATCTTATATTTTTTGTATATTATTTTAGTAATTAGATAACAGTTAGGCCTAGGTTATAGTCTGTAGAATATTGCTATTGTAAATTGATATTAGTTTAATAATTTAATTGTTTTAAATAATTTCATTGTACTCTTTTTAATTTGTTAATAAATATTAGTATCTTGAATTTAGTAATAGTTTAATTCATTTTACACCCAGTAGCCGTAACAGTATGAAAACTCAACCACAATCACAAAAAGCTTATTGCTTTTAATAAACCTATTTTATATTTCGAGATAAAACTCAATCACAAAATATTAAAACAATTCAAAAACAGTTGCTAGGAAATCATACGAAAAAAGATGAAGAAATTGCACAGTTACAGTTACCTCAGTAATTTTCGAAACCTTTATAGTATAAGAAGCAATCTTTCAAGAAAATTCAAGAACAAAGAAGAATTTCAAGATCAAGCGGAACTACAGGATATTCAGGTAATTCTTTTAATTTAATTAATTTTAAGATAAATAATACTCTTTTAGGTTTCCACGGCCACTGTTTATACAAAATACTTCAGTGGTATCTTCTGGTTTAGAGCGTGTCGCTAACTTTTTCGCCAACGTTTCGCCAGACATGCTGCTGACTTCTTCAGGGCAGAAAAGAGAATGAAGACGTTCGGCTCGCCCTCGGTCTAAGTACTTGGCTGCTTCGTAGGTTGCTGAACCAATGGAATCCACTATGGGACGTAAATGTATTCCTTCCTTGTGTGTTTTCGGGAGACCGTAGATTCTGGGAGGTATCGGGTCTGACCTAGTCAAACTTCTGACTATTTCTATGTTGTTATTTTTCAGAAACTGGGCAATCTTTCTGTTGATCTTTCCCGTCGGGTCTTCTTTGAGTGCCTCGTAAGAGCCTTCATTCAATAACTCTTCCATTTTCTTGATATAATCTGCCTTGTTCATTACTACTGTACAGTTGCCCTTATCTGCTGGTAGTATCGAAATATCCTCTCGTTGTTTTAATGCTTTAAATGTACATACCACTGAAGTATTTTGTATAATTTTAAGATGATTTTTTAAGTGAAAACTTCTTTTGGCGCACCGCACACGCATATTTCGTAAGTAGTAAGTTGGCCTGACCCGTCACGCTCTGAGAAACGCTCGAGAAAAATAGTCACCTGTTCTTCCCTGTGTTTAGTACATTCAATTATTAGGTAATAATTGTTATTATTAATTATTATAAATTGATCCCATAGTTCAAAAATGTGTTAAGTGCAAATTTTTCACACACACAGACACACACACACACACATACACTCACACAAATACACACACACACACACACACACACACACACACACACACACACACACACACACAAACACACACACACACACACATAAACACACACACACACACACACACACACACACACACCAGGACACAGGACACACACACACACACCAGGACACAGGACACAGGACACAGGACACAGGACACAGGACACAGGACACAGGACACAGGACACAGGACACATGACACATGACACATGACACATGACACAGGACACAGGACACATGACACATGACACAACATGACACATGACACATGACACATGACACATGACACATGACACATGACACAGGACACATGACACATGACACATGACACATGACACATGACACATGACACATGACACATGGACACATGGACACATGGCACATGACACATGACACAGGACACATGGACACATGGACACATGGCACATGACACATGACACATGACACAGGACACAGGACACAGGACACAGGGCACAGGGCACATGCAGGACACAGGACACATGACACATGACACATGACACATGACACATGACACAGGACACAGGACACATGACACATGACACAACATGACACATG